>CM075670.1:182787500-187787500 GCA_037962975.1 Clitoria ternatea | reverse complement strand
CATTACAATATTTCAACAACATCAAAACCATTAATAAGATCATGGGTGTTATGAGAACTCACCCTTTTCTCCAAGCTCAAGAAGAACACGAAAATAAGAGGGAAATGAAGGGAGATGAACCAAGCTTTACTCCAATGTCCCTTTTGATGCTCACAAATCAAGGGTTTTGCAAAGAAATTGGAAGTTTAGGCATATGGAGGAGGTGGACGGTTTTGATAAAGAGAAGATGAAGAAGAAGGAGAAAAATGAAGCATGGTGGGAGAAGAAAAGTGCCACCGAAAAATGGGAAAGAAAGGAGAGAGAAATTGTGTAAATTTGGTCCATACCCATTGGTTAAAAGAGTGCTCCAATCAGCTTTTTCCAATGGTTAATATTTCTTTTACCCATTGTGTAAAAGGGGAGTAGGAAAAGAGAAGGACAGTGGATGGTTGAGTGAAGGATAGAAAATGGGAATTTACATTTTCTTTTAATTCCAATTGGCTCGTATTTTCATTATTTATTATCATACATTGTGTCCCAATAATTATCTCCTCAACACCAAAAATTATTTTAACCATATCACCATAGCCACAATCATTTTCTAAATATTCTAGACCCATCAAATATCCAATTTGACTTAGTGGGTCCCACACCACCCATTAAATTATTTAATTACAGTAAATCTTAATTTATCGATAAATCATAATTAGTGTCAACTTAATTTCCCCATGTATATTGGACCACAAATGATTAATTATCATCATTCAATAAATGTATTTCTCTAAAATTTGGGATGTTACATATCATAGCAGGAAATATAGAAGAGCAAGCTCAACCGGTGAAAAGAGTTTCGATGACTCTTCTTCCCCTCTAGTGAAGAATAAGCTCAGGATTTTATTAGAACTCCCGTATAAAGAGTTCTAGTTGAGTCTCTATTTATAGGAACCTGTGTGTCCTTATTTTCATTTAGAGTATGTATGCACTGTTGAGAACCATGTTATGATTCAGATGATATGATAACATTTTTGATCCCATGTTTTATTGTACAAAAAAATCTTTACACAATTTCTACAATTATGTAACACCTTAGTTAAGTAAGGTAAATCCAATATGAAGGATTGTCCTAGTTAACTAATCCAGTCTCGATACCGGTACCAGGAATAGATAGGTAATTGCGTCCGTTCTCCCTTTGTTACCGGCCTCATCGGTGTACTTCCAGACTGTGAACCTGTATGAGGCGTTCTCCATACCAGTTTATCTAGGTTCTTACCTTGCACACCGAAAAGTATCCACGTCACCTAACAAAAGGTACAAGGTACAGCCGCAAGGAGAATACGCGAGAAACGCAGCTCTCCCCACATCGTGTGTCAGAATCGTACATTGAAAGAAAGAGGAGCTTCGCAAGGATCACAACAACAAATATCCTCTGGAAATTTCAACAGAATTTTGTTAAGACTCGAAGCAATGTAGTTCCAGGACTTGCCAAGTTTTTCTTATATAGGCAGCGGATGGGATGTGATCATCAGCGAAAGAGGGTGTCGTTTGCTAAGAGATGTTACATTTTGAGGGCCAAACGACACCGTCATTTCATTCCTAGACGCGCGAAAGAATATGGCGATTCGTTTGAAGTTGTAATTCGCTGGGCCCAAAATTCAAATTTCAGGCCCACAATGGTCCCAACAACGGTTATGGAGCCACGTGATTAAGGACCATTATGACTCACGTGTTAATAACATTGATTGCTCATCATTAGTGGTATCTCAAGGTATTAGAGTTACAGAGCTCTAAAGGCTATGGTTACAAGTTTTAAAAACTCTTGGGTTTCGCTTCAATGCATTGTTGTCTGAATCCGTTCTTCACATCACCAGAACAACATAAGAGATGACTGTCCTAGTGTGGTATCAGCGCCATTAGAGAATGGATTTAGCTTATATGAGCAACTCTACCAGTCCCTTACACAAGCTAGGGGATAGATGATCCGGTCTCGATATCGGTACCAGGGACAGATAGGTAATTATGTATGTTCTCCCTGTGTTACCGGCCTCATCTATGTACTTCCGGACTATGAACCCATATGAGGCATTCTCCATACCGGTTTATCCAGGTTCTTATCTTGCACACCGGAAAGTATCAACGTCACCCGACAGAAGGTACAAGGTAAAGCCGCAAGGAGAATACGCGAGAAACACGACTCTTCCCGTGTCGTGTGTTAGAATCGTATACTGAGCAGTGTACTGTTTGTCTCCTGGCACACCTGTGCCTAACGATTCATTCTCTATACCTAACTATAAATAGTCTATTCTCACACTCATAAAAGTTTATGTTGTTCTTATTCTCGATACACTATTTCATTGCTTGAGTTCTCTTAGCTTGAATTCTCATTCTGGTTACTGACTTGAGCGTCGGTGAATCTTCATAGGTGACACCACCTTTTGCCCATCTTCAATGCAAAAGCTTGGTGTGTTGGATCTCCAGGATAATAAGACCAGATTCTCCCACTAAAAGTTTAGATCATAATACCGGATACCCACTGTACCGGTGTACAAACACTTCTATCCTTAACTTTTAAGGCTGGTCCCCACTCTGGATCTTTGACCCCGAATTAGACCAGTTCATTGGCATGCTCAGTGGGACCTGTTAAAGATATTCCCACTTTCTATAAAAGTTTAGTAGTCATCTATGGAGGGTAATGGACGCGAGTTTGTTGAGCGTCACGTGGAGGATGTGACTAACCAACATGTGAATATGAGACTTCCCTTTGAGTCTCCTGGAGGCAGCTCGAGGAGCTCGAAGAGGGTGATACCTGCAGTGGTGTCAAATCCTCATGATGAGATTATAAGTCAGCTCAGGGAGGAGCTCACGGAGTTAAGGAGGGAAATGAGACAAACAGAGGAGAAGGTGGTGTCCCAGGCTGAGGAGACTCACCACACCACTAGAAGAGAGAAATCTACGACTCTCCAATATTCAAAGATCCCCATATATGAGGAGAGGAAGCAAACCCAAGACTCAGGTGACGGAGTCAGTGGAAGGAAAAAGGAGTCAATGGTAGCGACTCTATGAGCGTATCGACTCAACGTCCCTTTTTCTAGGAGACTCATGAGTGTGCCTATTCCCAAGAATTTGTAGACAACTCAACCACTCTCCATTGGGAAGTATAATGGAGAAACTGACCCTACGAAGCATCTTAATGCTTATGTGTATGAGGCTATGTACTTGGGAGCTGATGAAGGTGTGATGTGTAGGATGTTCCCACGTACCTTAATGGAGGAGGCCCTTAGCTGGTTCAAGGGTTTACCCTCGGGATCAATAGACTCCTGGGAGGAGATGGCAACAGCCTTCGAGAATCACTTTGTCATTTCTAGGGATATCCCCAGGACGTCTCACAGCTTGGCCTAGATTAGGCAAGGGGAGAACGAAACTCTTAAGGAGTTTCTGAAGAGGTTTTATAAGGAGGCAATTATGGTGCCTAATCTCATAGAGGCTATTCAGCTGCATATCGTCATTGAGGCCCTTCAGCCCGGATCAGCCTTTACCCTATCTTTGGTAAAGAGTCCTCCGACGACGTTTGAAGAATTCTAAAGGAAGGCTTCGAAGTATGTGGGTATAGAGATGCATTTGGAAGCCATAGCCGCTCAGGTTAAACCATAAGTTCCCTCACCCCCACCACGGAAGGACAAGGAGAAGGTGAGGCCAGATAGGCACTTCCAGAGGGAGGATTTCAGGGGCTCTCGACTCCAACAGCAGGAAAGGTGAGTGGCTTCTTTCAGCAACTATGCACCACTAAACGCTAAGCACTCCCAGATCTTGAGGGAGGTCGGATGGCCTACACTTAGCGTGTATGGGATTTGGAGACCAGCTCCACTGAAGAGGCCTGGGAACCCGCATAAGTATTGCGGTTTCCATGAGCAAGTTGGCCACTCCAATGATGAGTATAAGGCTTTGAAGAATACAGTGGAGACCCTCATTCGAGAGGGATAGTTGAAATAATACCTCTTTAAGGAGAAATCCTTAGATGAGCCAGAGCGGATGGAGAAGCGAGGTCATGACCATGATGATAAAGACGATAATAGTTGTGCTTCAGTCAAGAGATACACTGCCGCTAAGAAGCAAAAAGGAGTTATTATCAGTGAGGCCGCTAAGAAAGACGTTATGCCCCAGCAGTAGAGACAGGGCCGGCGTGAGGTGATTAATATGATTGCTAGAGGCTTTGCTGGAGGCGGAGCTTCGATCACAGCCCGAAAGAATCATCATCGAATGATTTTGTCTATCCAAAGGAAACCCAGGGACAACTACCCTTTAGAGACGGTGTCATGGCACCGGTGGTGTCATTCTCAGATGAAGATTTTGGCCTAACCATCCCTGGGGGCGATGGCACTATGGTCATAATCGCTGTGATCACAACAAGGACGTCAAGAGGATCCTTGTCGATCAGGGGAGTTCCTGTGATGTTATTTTTTATAATTGTTTTAAAAGAATAGGGTTCAATGACCCAGACTTACAACCTTATAGCAGGAGCTCACAGCTTTTAACGGAGCAAAACAACCTACCAAGGGATATCTTGACACCCTTGTGTCTTTCGAGGGTGACCCCAGAGCAAGGACGGTGAAGTCTAGAGTACTGGTGATTGATGTAGAGTCACCCTACAATGGCATCATAGGTCACCCTACGTTGAACGTATAGAAGCAATTGTGTCCATGCCACACCTTCTTATCAAGTTCATTGATAAAGATAACCAGGTGTCTTCCCTCCGAGGTGATCAAGAAATGGCCAGGTACTCTTACAACCTGAGCCTAAATATGTTGAAGTTAGAAGCGTTTAACAAGAAGATGAAGTTGAACGATGGAGGAATGGCAGCGGGATCTGTTAGCCTGATTGACCTTGATCCCAGGGCGGAGCTGAAAATTGATCCCCATAACCCTTCCAAGCCCACGCCAGAAAGAGGTTCTAGAGACGTTGTATTGGGAGATTCCCCAGAAAAGATCAAGCATTTTAATGAAAAATTAGAAATTGTGATGGAACAGCGGCTGCTTGCGCTCCTTCGCGAGTTTAAGGACTTGTTTGCATGGACTGATACGGATATACCTAGGATAGACCCTAATTTTTGTTGTCATAAGTTATCCGTCTATCCTGAGACGAGACCGGTGGCTCAAAAGAAGAGAAGGCTGGGCTCGAAAAATAGAGAGCGGCTTGTGAACAAACACAGGAACTGTTGAAGGTCAGATTCATTAGGGAAGTCAGATACTCCTCCTGGCTCTCTAATATGGTGATGGTACAGAAGGCCAACGGTAAATGAAGAATGTGCATGGATTATATAGATTTGAACCGTTGTTGTCCCAAGGACCTTTATCCTTTCCCCAACATCGATCGGATGGTGGACGATTCTTCTAGTTACTAGTACCTGTCCTTCATGGACGCTTATTCAGGGTACAACCAAATTCCGATGTGGGAGGAAATTCAAGAGAAGACGGTATTCGTCAATGATCGCAGTGTTTTTGGCTACACCATCATGCCTTTTGGTTTGAAGAACGTCGGTGCCACTTACTAGCATATGATCAATAAGGTGTTTGAAGACATGCACATGAAATAAGTGGAAGTGTACATTGATGAGATTATTGCCAAGACCCTGGCTAGGGGTGATCATGTGGAAGATTTACGACAGGTGTTTACATGATTGAGGCAATACAATATGAGGCTGAACCCATTGAAGTGCACCTTTGCTGTGCCTGCAGGAAAATTTTTGGGTTTCATGTTAACTCAGAGCGGTATCGAGGTGAATCTAGGCAAGTGTCAGGCAATTCTGGACATGTAGAGCTCAAAGAATTTGAGGGAGGTCCAGTCACTGAACGGAAAGGTAGCTGCCTTGGCACGATTTATGCCTAAGATAATGCATGGGTCCCTTCCTCTTTATTAGATCTTGAAGAAGTCCAAGAAGTTTGAATGGGGACAGGAGCAGGAGCAAGCTTTCCAAGAGCTTAAGGAGGTGTTGTCTTGCCCTCCTATTTTGGTAAAACTTGACCCTGGAGAGGTACTTATCCTCTACCTAGCCATCTCGGATGAAGCCCTAAGAGTGGCCCTGGTCAAGGAGACGCCGGAAGGATAGTGGCTCTGTATTTCACCAGTAAGACGCTACAAAGAGCAGAGGGCCGATACCAGAAGATTGAAAAAGCTACCCTCACCGTTGTCTGGGCCTCCCGTCGCCTTAGACCATACTTTCATGTACACCTCATGATGGTGAGAATGGATCTCCCACTTCGTTTTGTTTTAAGCAAGCCAGACCTTGCTGGAAGAATGATCAAGTGGTCCATCAAACTATTAGAGTTTGATGTTTCCTATGAGCCTTGGGGTGCCATCAAAGCCTAGGTGTTAACTGATTTTATGGTAGAAATGACTGGAGCAGACCCAACTATACCACGAAACCATTGGACAGATTACGTGGATGGCTCATCCAATAGCAAGGGATGTGGTGATGGTGTCGTGGTGGAAAGTGATGATGGTGTACACCTGGAAATAACTTTACGTTTCAATTTCAAGACGTCTAATAATCAGGCTTAGTATGAAGCTTGCCTCGCCGGACTCAGAGTAATTCACAGTTGGTGATCTCACAGATTCAGGGTGAGTATCAAGTCCATGAACCCCAGCTCCAACTATATTTAAATTACGTGAACGAATTGAAGGAAAGATTCTCTATGTTGGAGTTTAAGCATGTGACCAGAGAGGAAAACACTAAGGCGGACATCCTCTCGAGACTTGCGAGCACCAAGCAGCCTGGGAACATAACATCTGTGGTACAGAGTACATTGACGACGCCCAACATCCCCTTGACTCTGTCATTGAATGTAATATCATACCGTGCCTTTGATGAGAACTCATGGGTAGTCCCTTACATACGGTATTTTATCAACGGGTAGCTGCCCACTGATGACTTGGAGAGGAAGAAATTGAAAAAGAAGATGCCTTACTTTACGTTGGTGGATGACATGCTCATACGGAGGGGATTTTCTGTGCCTTACCTCTGGTGTCAAAATGAAAATGAGGTACAAGGTATGCTAGAAGAGGTACATGAGGGGCAATATGGACACCACGCTGGAGGTAGAAGCCTGATGAGGAAGGTTCTTAGAGCTAGTTACTGGTGTCCCACAATGAAGAAAGACTCCATCGATTTTGTAAAGAAGTGTGATCCATGTCAAAGATTTTCCAACCTCCATTACACACCTGCCCAGAAGCTTTCTACGTCAGCCATGCCATGGCCTTTTCATCAATGGGGCCTCGATATCCTAGCTCCGTTCCCAATAGCACCTGGTGGCATCAAGTACCTTATAGTTGGGGTGGATTACTTTACAAAGTGGATAGAACCGGAGCCCGTTATGCACATCACCTCAGCTCGGACATGACATTTCATCTATGAGAACATTATAGCACGGTTCGGAGTTCCAGTATGGATCATTACTGACAACGGCACCCAATTTACTGACAGGAAGTTCACAGAGCTGTTTGAAGGACTAGGTATAGTCTAAATTTTCTTATCTGTCGAATATCCTCAAACGAATGGCTAGGCCGAGGTGGCTAATAGAGAGGTACTGAAAGGGTTGAAGAAGTGTCTGGGTGAAGGAAAGGGTGGATGAACGGACTAGTTGTGCCATGTCTTGTGGGCATATTGCACTACACCACATTCATCAACCAACGAGTCTCCATATCACCTTACTTATGGTGTTGAGGCAATGATACCAGTGGAACTCCAGACTACATCACCAAGGGTTGAGTATTTTTCTAAGGAGAATAATAATGCTAATCTAGCATCTGAATTGGATGTTCTTCAAGAACTCAGAGAAGAAGCCTTTGTCAGGGATCAGGCTATCAAAGCAAAAGGCTGCCCTCCGATATAACAAGCGTGTTTAGCACAGAGCATTCAACGTAGGAGATCTCGTTTTAAGGAAGACAAGTATGGGTAATAAATTTACTCATCAAGGCAAATTAGCACCGACATGGGAAGGCCTTTATAGAATATCCGAGGTGACTAGCAAAGGGTCATATCAATTGGAGAACCTCGATGGCACACCTATTCGCAATAAATAGAACACGCATAATTTACGCATTTATTACAGTTAGTTGGTAAGACGGCGTGTACTCTTTTTCCTAACTTGAGTTTTTTTCCATTGGGTTTTCTCAAGAAGATTTTAACGAGGCATGACCATAGCTACGCTTCATTTGTGTATTCAGTTTAATGAGAAATATATTCATGATCACTGTACTTTCACTTTTCTCTTATATCTGTAGCTTTATACGCGATGTGTATAAGAGCCCTTAGGATGGATGATCTCAACTACCCATTCCGTAGTTGACGATGAACTCCTAGAGTGGTCAAAAGGGTTATAGGGCTGGTCCTTCTCTAAGGCCACAAACAAAACCCCTATAAAGATATGGGTTGTAGGGTTGGTCCTTTTCCAAGGCCACAAACCGAACCCCAGCGAAGAAACAACCTTCAGGACGGTTGATCTCAATTACCTATTTTGTAATTGACGATGTAACTCCTTGAACGATTAAACAGATTGTAGGATCGGACCTTATTCAATGCCATACCAAACTCAAGAAATGGCATCCTAATCACTTATTTTATGATTGAATGTGGAAATTTACCGCTCAGGACGGATGATCTCAGTCACCTATTCTGTGACTGACGATGTAATTCCTTGAGCGGTTCAATGGGCTTTAGGAATGGACCTTTCTTAAGGCCATACCGAGTCCCAATAAAGGTTTACTATCTGGGCAGATAGTCTCAGTTTTTCCCTCTTAGAATTGACAACATAACTCCAGCGAGAAGTAGTTAGATTCTCTATAGCAAGTCATATGAGCAAAGGAACATTATTTATTCAATGAAATATTTTCTTTAGTATGGTTACCTTACCGATCTAACCCTTAGTCTCAATTCAAAGAAAGGCTAGCAGGTTTTACAAATTAAAATCAAAGAGCCTGTTCAGATTATAAAGTTAGAAGTTAAAGAACTCAAAGATGAAAGGTTAGCACCGGCAATAATTATGATCATATTGGAGGTAGTGTTGAAAGGAAACAAGAAATTCATTCATTAAAAGGAACGAAAATACAAGCGATGATTCAAATCTGGAGCTGATCCTGGAACACAACAAAATAAGTAAAGGGACAATAAAAGAAGACTAGGAAAGTGGAGCTTCCTGATGAGTTCCTTCATGCCCCTGGCTATCTTCAATAGCCTGACTTCTACCTTCACTCTTCTTTTATGGATCTCCCTCTCTTCCGGCCTCATCACCCTTTGTTTGCTCTTCTTCAGCGGCTTCCTCAGGCCCTGGGGTAGGAGGATTGGGCCCCATGCTCTAACCCTTAAGAAGCGGTTGACCATCAATCACTGTGACCAGCTTCCCTCCATGAAACTCGTAGAATGGATGCATGCCATATAGATTGAGTTTCACATTAGGATTGCGGTAGAAGATCTGACGCACCGCCAGCCCAAAGGACTCTTCTGCAACTTAGGTACAGATCTTTACGGCCTGTTAGGCTTGGGCAGTAGTGATGTCCAACTCTTCCTTCAGAGCAGCATAGTCCCCCTTCTCCTAACCAGTCCCTGCGCATTCCAGCTTCAAATTTTCAATTTTAAGAAGCAACTCTTTTTCCCTCTGGGCCCATTCTTCAACTTGTTTCGAGCAACTCTCTGCCATTGTCTTTAGCTCTTCTTCCAGCTTAGCGTTTGTATCCCGACCAGTACGGAGCTCTTCCTTCAGCTTGGAGGTAATCTTATCTTTTTCAGACAGCTTTCCCTCCAGCTTCTTAGTCACTGTCTTGAGCCTGAGGGTCTCTGTATACATGCATTCACCATAGTGTTTAGACTTCATGAGGCGGTCCTCAGATAGCTTCAGGGCCACTTTATCTTTCTCAGTGGCAAGGTTGAGGTGCTCAACTTGAGTACTCAACTTGTCCACTTTGGCGACGTTATCCGCCATCTTGCTAAGTGACCTGAGAAGCTCAGAAAGTTAAGCTAGTTGCCACCTTGCGGCCTCACAAGCCTCTCTGATCTGTTTTGGTTCAAGTGTGGGCCTTAATTTATACTGTGTTTCGGGGATGGATGCCGACATTAGACCTTCGTAAGAGAGGAAGGGCAATAGGAAGGAGTTGATTGGAGGAGTGTTAGAGACCCGAGGTTTGAAAAAGTTGGGAGGAATGCGCTAGGGGGGATGCTTAGTAGCCGTGTCCGACGTCTCCACAGCTTTTCCTTTGGAGGCACCAGCCATTTCTAAGCCTTCCAAGTTTTTTTGTTTTTTTCTAAGGAGGAGGAAAAGAGGTGTTCATCCCAGCAGCATCATTCTTTATCTTCCTCCATTTCTCTTTAATTTTTGGTTGCTTTTCAGGCGGGGCGGGATTCGTTGATCCGTCCGCAGTCAACGGGATATCACCATCCGCTGTGGAGGTCAGTATGATAGATTCAGATTGAAATTTCACTGAGTTCCTCTTCGGTTGGATGTCGTTCTCTGCTGAAACAGACTTTCCCCCAGCCTTCATGGACTTTAGCTTATGCATATCGGAGGACTTCTTTTCTATTTCACCTGCATAGGTGAACAAGAATATCAGTAATATGGTAAACAGTCAATATAGGCAGAATAAATGGTTAAACAAAAGCAGTATAGAATTACATAAGTACTCATTTCAGATAAAATCTAAACCTAGGAGATGCCTGTAAGAGAACATCTTATGTTGGATGGTGTAGGACTCAAGAGCGATCAACACCGTCGCCGACTCGGTTGATAGTTTGGCTTGATCCGTATAATAAGCTTGGGAAGTTAAAAGAAAATGCTCATGAGTCCAGCTCAAGGGGAATTTGTTTAAACCTTCTTTATTTTTCTAGAAAACTGGCTTATTTGGTTGAATCCGTACTTTGGTATAGTAAGACTTAAAATATCGTCCATCCACCTTAGCGGAATCAGTGAAGGACTCAAAATTAACAAAATTGAAGAGGGTTTGGAGAGTAACCAGACTCATGCCGCCCTTCTTGTTGGCCCTGCGTACCACTTAGGTATAGTAGAAAAGTATAGCCACCGTCGGGGTCAAGTTGAAGTACTCCCCCAGTACCTCTAGAGCCCGGATTAACCCCCATCTGTTAGGGTGAAGTTATGAAGGCGCGCAGTCTAAAAACCTTAGTACACTCATTTGAAAATCAGTTAAAGGAAAACGAACACCGAGGTTAAGGAAAACAAAGTCATACATATATACCGAATGTTCATCTGGAACGGCATGGCAAATCCTTTCTGTAGTATGAGGTGCGAGCACCATAAACCACTCTTTCAACCTCTCTTTAGCATGAACCTGAAATCGTGGCTCAAGCCGAGATCCATCTCCCTGGCATGACAAGAGATCAATTCCTGTATTTCATCAGCTACCCAGTAGTAAGGGTATTTGGATTACAGAGACACCCAGTCTATCTGGTGTTCTACTACATTGGACAGACCTTCAGCGGTCTTCAGGATAACTTGTTCACCCCGAAGTTCCTTCTCCAGACATTACACGAATGACATGCTTGAAAATTTGGGCACTACGATAAAAGGTCACATCGTCAGAAAGGTAGTAATCATTACTCACCTCGCTGTCAGAAGAACGGCTATACTCAGAGGATGGTTCTGAAGAGGGGATAATTACCCTCCGCCGTGAGTAAGATGTCGATTCCTTTTCCAAGCGATGTGGCCTGGCTCTGGAGGAAACCACTGGGATTCTACCTCCCGATTGCCAGGAGAGGACTCTCCCCCCTCCGAAGTTAGGGTTAGCGTGACTTTGCCTAGGGCACATCTTCATAAATATGTTGAAAAATGGAGAAGAAACTAAGAGGAAGGGGAAGTATGGTTACCTTAGAGTTTAGAAGGTTGAAAGAAAGGGGAGCTTTGCAAGGATCACAGCAACAAACTCCTCTGGAAATTTCAGCAGAATTTTGTTAAGACTTGAAGCAATGTGGTTCTAGAACTTGCCAAGTTTTTCTTATATAGGCAGCGGATGCGATGTGATCATCAGCGAAAAAGGGTGTCATTTGCTAAGAGATGTTACGTTTTGAAGGCCGAACGCACCATTGTTTCATTCCTAGACACGTGAAAGAATGTGGCGATTCGTTTGAAGTTACAATTCGATGGGCCCAAATTTTAAATTTCAGGCCCACAATGGTCCCAGCAACGGTTATGGAGCCACGTGATTAAGGACCATTATGACTCACATGTTAATAGTATTGATTGCTCATCATTAGTGGCGTCTCAAGGTATTGGAGTTACAGAGGTCTAAAGGCTACGGTTACAAGTTTCAAAAACACTTGGGTTTCGCTTCAATGCATTATTGTCTGAATCTGTTCTTCACATCGCCAGAATGACATAAAAGATAACTGTCCCAGTCTAGTATCAGCGCCATTAGAGAGCGAATTTAGCTTATATGAGCCACTCTACCAGTCCCTCACACAAGCTAGGGGACAAATGATCTGGTCTCAATACCGGTACTAGGGACAGATAGGTAATTGCGTACGTTCTCCCTGTGTTACCAACCTCATCGGTGTACTTCAAGACTATGAACCCGTATGAGGCGTTCTCCATACCGATTTATCCAGGTTCTTACCTTGCACACCGGAAAGTATCCACGTCACCTGACAGAAGGTACAAGGTACAGCCGCAAGAAGAATACGCGAGAAACACAGCACTCCCCACGTCGTGTGTTAGAATCGTACACTGAGAAGTGTACTATTCTCACACTTATAAAAGGTTACGTTGTTCTTATTCTCGATAAATTGTTTCATTGCTTGAGTTCTCTTAGCTTGAATTCTTATTCTGGTTACTGACTTGAGCGTCGGAAAATCTTCACAGGTGATACCATCTTTCACCCCTCTTCAACGTGAAAGCTTGGTGTGTTGGATCTCCAGGATAATAAGACCAGATTCTCTTACTAAGAGTTTGGATCATAATACTGGATACCGACTGTACCAGTGTACAAACACTTCTATCCTAGACTTTTGAGGTTGGTCCCTACTCTGGATCTTTGACCCGGGATTAGACCATTTCATTAACCGACGGTTTTATCGATGGGGCAAGAGCTGCGATACTAAAAACCATTACCTAACAAGAATTGAGATCGAATCTTTCTTTGAGAACTGCCACAAGGATATGATGTAAATCTTAATCTTGTGATAATGTCCATCATACTCAGACTAATACTTTGACGGTCATGAAGATGCTCGTCAAGCTTTACATTTCTTTTTATATTCTAATTAGCTCATACATTCATGCATTCCTTTTTTATCATTTTTACTTTAACATATTTTGTTTGAAACACCATCACATCACGAGGATACATTTTTAGAAAACACGGTTCTATGACCTTTTCCAAATTAAGGATGATGGATGAAATGAGATGCGGTCAAGATTGCCTTAGGAATGATATGGATAAGTTGAAGGATCAAATGATAAAAGTATTGAGGTTGCTGAGTGCCGATCGAGGCACCTCTCTAGGGAGCAGGGGGTAGCTGATCACTCTCATGCGTTTCTAAGGCTTCAATCCCAAAGGGACAGTGGTACCACCTGCAGGGTATCCCAAATTCCGTGTAGGCTTTGTACCCCCAAACATAACCTTTTACACTATACAGCTCCCATCTTGGCTACTTCCCACCATAACCTTTTCCTTTCACACCATGCGATCCACCTCCTAGTTGCTTCCATCCACAAACCACCAACCCACCAATTGGTGATGGAATTTCATCAACTCTCTTTACCTCTTATAGTTATCCTTATTAATTAATGCCACCCCGTTCCTAAGCAGCTTATCCATTTTACCCTATACCACCACCACTTCCAACCATCCTTTCCCTTAACCTTACCATAACCCAATGAATAGCCACCTGCCACCATTGGCTCGACCATGGGGTCATCAGGTTATGCCACCACAACCCGCCCAGCCTCGGACGGTAACGCCAATACAAGGAAAATCAATGGTAGCCAGGATCAAAATCAAACCCAACTTGATTTAATTCCTATAACCTACACTAAATTGTTGCCCTTATCTCATCAATAAATTGCTTGTGGTACATTGCCCCTTGAAGCTAGTTGAACTACCTTATCCTGAGGACTATAATCAGGATCAAGGTATGATTACCACGATGGAGCCCAGGGCCATTCTATTAAGGGTTGCATGGTCCTAAAGTACAAAGTGCAAGATTGGTTAGGGCCAAATGACTTAACTTTGATGGGGTCTTCTTAATGCCGGCAAGGGTGGTACACTTCAGGAGTAGTCTCCATGACAAGAATCATATGGGTTTGTTCCCATGCGTAGAGCTCCAGTAGCTGAGGCATCGTCAAGTCTTATGATTCTATGTTTTTATCTATGTTTTTTGTAATTTTTTTCTTATTCCTATGCCTAAGGTTTTAAGACTTCTTTATAATAATGGAATGTATATTCCTTTTTCATTATCAATGAATGCGTTTTCTCCCAACCCGTTTCTTACACCTTTTGACCTTATCATTATGTCAGTTTCCTTTCATTTCTATGCAGACCTAAATAAATACAGGTCTTATAGTGATCCCTTTTGGGAATGACGAAGTTATAATCCCATCTTATAATCTCTGTTGTCATGCTAATCATGCTAATAAGGGAAACCCTGTAACCTTTTTTTCAAAATCAACAAGGATTATTGGAACTAGAGTCAAAGGGATTCAACATCACATAAAAAATCAAAATGAAAATAAAAAAAAGAAACACATGAAAAAAGAAAATCAAAAGAATAAAGGTTGGTACCTCTATGCACATGGCAAGTACGACAAGCTAATATCCCCATACATTAAGGTATGCCCAGTTTAAGATTATCAAGCATGCCACCACTGGTAAATATGGGGCATGAATGTCATCAAGCCAAGAATGCGACAAAGGAAATGTTTTGTCCTTATTGCAATTAACCTCTCTAGTTGGTTGGAACTACTTCTTATGCCAATGAAACCAAGGGTATGGTTTACTAGGTCGAGTCATTGCTAACAACATCGTTATCTAACACCATAACTTTTTGCCATATTTATTGAGGACAAATGGAGTGGTTGAAGGCGGATAAGGATATCAAGGGAATCATTTAAAGATAAAAAATCCAAAACCAAAGTAAAAAAAACCATAACAAAAAAAACAAAAGCAAAAGCAAGAAAGAGCAAAAACAAAACAAAAGGAAAATGAAAAGGAAAACAAAGAAAGATTTAGAATGGTCATTCTTGATCAGTGCCATAAGACTCATCCCATTCCCCTGGTATATGGCATGGAAGCGGTGCTTCTGATTGAAGTTGAAATTCATTCCCTAAGTGTAAGGCTAAGTTGAAAGAGGTTAAACAGGTTTAGTTTCGGTGTGATCAACTTAAACCTTATGTTGCAAATGACACGACCTTAATTCAAAATGTAGAAAGAAAAGCTCCCTAGGTTGAAAACCTAGAAAGGCAGCCTAGGCAAAAGTTAGAGTAACGCGCTAGGTCGAAAACCTAAAATGGGCAGCTTAGGCAAAAGTTAGCATCAAAACATCGAAAACACCATTGGGGCCTAGCTTGCAAACAACACGAGAAGGGGGAAGGACAAGCAATCTCCTCAGAAGCTGGTTCAAAAGTTAAACTTGAGACTATGGGTATTGGGAACTTAACGTTCATCATTCTTAAAAGGGGACACTTGAAGATTAGCAAACCTCCCACCAATTCTTTTTTGTTTTCTTCCATCCTTACCATGTTTTCATTTTTGCATGCCTAACCTTTGCATTCATTATCAGAACTACAAATTCTTATCCATTTGATATGCATTTATATGATAAGTTTATAATGGCATACAGAACATGTGTTTCTTTCCTAAAAAATAAAAAAACCTAAATGATTCCATAAGATCATGGAGAACAAGATGATCCTTTGCTACTTGAGCAAAATTAATCCTGGATGAAGCATTACTGTGGTTGTGCACATGAGGCCTTCTAAGCCTATAAGGGTTGCAAACTAAAGGTGTAACATCCCAGAAATTTGAGTAAAATTAATCAATTAGAGTAAATAAATAGAACAATTATAGGAAATAATTATTTGATGTCCTATACATGTAGAAAAATTAATTATGGACCCCTTGAGTTGATACGACGAATACATTGATTTTTATCATCGTTTAAGCGACGAATGTCGTACGAGCAAAATACAAAGGCGGGCCCAACAAGCCAGGGAAATATTAGATAATTATTGGGGATAAATATTTATGTCCCGACGATGAACAAAAATTAATTTGAGCATTTTTGAAATTTATTATGAATTATTCAGGATTTATCGGTATCGCTTAACGTCGAAAAACGACCAATTTGAGCAACGAGCGTCAATTAGGCCTCAAAAATTCATTAACCCAAAATAATTATTGAGTATTAAAAAACACTCAAATAAATATTTTTAACCTAAAAATAAACCCGGAAAAATTTATAGTTAATTAATTAGAAGTACGGGGGGCCCGGGGCGACCAAAACGCTTCGTTTTTGAGCCAAAGTGCGACGAATCTCACCCAACCAAGTGGGCTGGCCATGCAAACTATAACGGGCTGTTCCCCATCAGAATTTGAAGCCTAACATGTGAATTTGCCAAAAAAATGGGCCTTGGAGCCAAAAATTTTAAGTGAAGGGCAAATGGGTCATTATGCACACAAGACAAAACCTTTTCCTCTTCCTTCTCCCTTCGTTTTCACGTTTAGTAGCTAATCCCTTTTCTCTTTGGACTGAAATTTCTTCTTCCTCATATCTTCTCCATTGATGTGAAATGGGAGCTCTACCCATGGTGTTTTTTTAAGTTTCCCTTGAAGAAAAGGATAGGTATGGCACCCTAAACCCCTAAGCTTCATCTTCTTCCTTCTCTTTTCCATTCTCCATTCATGTTCTTCTCCTCTTCCTCTCGAGCTCAAAACCAAAATTCACCCTTTATTTCCTTCCATGGAAATTTGAAATTTAAGGTTCAAGGAGGCTTTAACTGCAATTTGGAGAAGCTTGCTTAGCTTTGGGTGTTAGGGCTTTTCAAACCTCTATCTCCACTCTCTTGAATTTTGGGTTAGGTTTAACTAAAGGTAAATCATGAGCTCTCATTAAGTTTTGGAATTAGTAGATTAAATTAGTGTAAATCATGTTATTAGTGTTAGAAAAATGTAGAAATTGCTTGTGGAACCCAAAACCTAGGTTAGGAGACCATTGGGAATTTTGTGTGTTGTTAGAAACATGATTAGGAACTTGAATTAGACTGTGATTGATTGTTAGAATTGAGTTTAATGTATGGATTATGCTTAGTGGATGCTTTGACTTGGTTATACGTAAAATTGGAACCATGATGCTTACTTTATTGGTGGATAAATTGCAATTAGGAGACTTAAATTATTTTGGATGAGTTTATAATGATTATGAGGCCTAATTTAGTGTATTGAAGTGAATTGGTGATGTTGGATTGAAGAATGAAAATTGGTTAGTATAGAAGCCTTTATGGGTGAATTAGGAGTAGTAAAAGTGTTATATGTGATTTTAGTTGTCTTGGCTTTCTTGGTATGCTAATGGAACAATATGAAATATGGTTTAGGAATTAAAATCAATGTTAGGAGATTTAAGTATAAAAAGTATAGTGTTAAGGAGAAATTAAATTAGGAACTTGAACCAATAAAGTGAAATTGATGGCTTGTTACCTTAGGGAGCTTCATAGAAGTGCATTAGGCATAAATATATATATATATATATATATATATATATATATAAAGGGAATGTTAATTGAAATTAAAGAGTGTGAATGTATGTGATAAACAATTTTGGCATAATGATGAATTAAAAGAGTTTAGGTCATAGTTAGGGTACAAAAATGATTATGGTCTTAGAAATATTAATTGTGACTAAAAAAAAGTTAGTAGAGGTTTTGTGGTATTTATTAGTGGTTGGAAACAACTAAGATGGGAAAAATATGTAGTTGGTCTCTAATAGGTGATGGAAACATGAAGTTAAAAATTATGGTCAATTAGGTCAAATGTAGGAACTATGCTTATAGTGATACCACATTCATGAAATTTAATTAGTAGGTTAGTAAGGAAGAAGTAAGTTATTGGTGAGAAAAGAATTGACATTTAGGCGATAATGGGTTAGGTTTATGTCTTAGGTAAATGATAGGTACCAAAAATTTCTTAGGATGATTTGCCTTAGCATTGAAACCATTACCAAGATAATTAGGAAATTTAAAAAGTAAGGGAACAAATTAGCTAAATTGTTAGTAGAGAAAGACTTGTCACTTTTTAGGGATATGAAACACTATAAATAATTATAATGGCTTAGAAAGTTACTTAGAAAACTTGTGAAGCTTAATAACTAATTTGGGCTTTTGGCTAATTCCAAACCATGGTCATAATTCTTTAAGATGTTGGAAAAGTGTATGAGTGATGACTTTAATTTCAAACTTCAAAGAGGAGAATGGTTTAAATCTAATGTGACCTTGTATATATATACATATGAACTTATAGAAGAGAAAAGATGATTAACATCAAAAGTGTAGTATGGTGTTTGATATAGCTTTATGCTTATTAATGTAGGCTTTGATCATTCTGGTGAAGTCGGACCATCCAACTCTTCCAACCCTACAGAATACTTCTCTTGAGGTAGGAGAAGAGTTTATTTTCTAAATGAATGACCTTAGTGTTGATAATGTATATATGTGTGATGTATAATTGCATATTGGCCCTGGTTGATTCTATAGTTGTTATGTATGACAAGTGTGTAAAGTAGGACTCTTGAATGATATTGGTGATAAATTGATGATTGTGGTGGTGATATACTTTGATGTGCCCTTTTGGCATATATATGATAATGAAGTAGGATTATGTGAGATATTGAGACCATCATGTCCACTTCTTGCATCTTGTGATATGCATAACATATCTCATGTGTGATTAATAATGATCTTGCATTGATCTTAAGAATAAGAACCTCGTGTTGGTTGGTTTTATAAACGACTATGTGTGGCCGTAGTGTATACCATGTGACATGTTTTATTGATCTTGCATTGATCTTGACAAAGAAACCTTGCGTTGGTTCTAAATATTAAACAATTATGCGTGGTTGTAGTCACATGAGTGGAATATGCACATGATGAGAAAATGAAATTATATAAGTTGGTCTCATTACATATGCATTACTTATTGGATAGCATATGCATTATTTATGAGTACATGACATTTGAATTTGAGTACCCAAAATAATTATGACTCATGAGTATCTTGAATTGGGTAATGATGTTGGTGTTGTTAGCTAATGTGAAAATGTAGTGATGTCCATTGTTAGTGATAAGAGAATGATACCTAAGGCTTTTTGGTATGAGTTGGCATTTATGGCGTATGTTGTATGTATTGATTGTCTAATTATGGACTCCATGTTGTATCAATGAGGCTGGATATATTAAAGGAAAATATGTATGATTGCTTCACTATGCATGACTTATCATTATAATTGCTCATCATTGAGAAAATATACTCACTCTTCATGTTGTCTATTTTAGCCTTGTGATTTAGGTTGAGATGGTGGAGAGGTTTACTTTTATAGAGGCGGCTTGGTGTGAAGAGGGTATCTCGTTTGCCTTGGCCAGCATTTCTTTTTGAACATGTTGATTTAAATTCCTTATAGAATTTGATGTGTATAGGAATTATTTTGTATAGCTTGACTATTGATGTATATGCCTAAGTTTTTAGAATTCCGAATGAGTTTGTTAGATTAATTGTTGGTACATTTAGATTTAGAGATTGAGCTATGAACTTGTTGGTATATAGGAAGTTGATGATCATGAATCTTTATGAATGAGGAATCATGCATGAAAGTTGATATTATGTCACAAAATTGTGTAGGGTGCATAGAATTAGTTATGGAGTGGATTTATGAAGCTTTGTTTATGTTAGTGTAAATGCTGAATTTTTATCATACAATTGGTGCAAGGTATGTAGGATGAGATAAATTGGATGTATACCTCCTAGTTTTGAGCATATTAATAGGCCTAGTTGATACGAAGCAAGATGGACGCTTTATTAGTATGTATGAATGGTATTGTCACCTAATTAGGTTCTTGGAAAAGATTTGATGTGGATGTTCATGATATGGGCCATTAGACTTGAATGCATAGGTTTATGAGGATGCACCTTGATTGTGAATGATTAATGTTCCATATGAGAAATAGAGGTCTTGTGCATGACAATTTCATATATTGATGAAGTTGATTAGGTACTTGATTAGTTTTCACCTTCACATATCTTCACATATAGGTTGGTTTCCAATTAGATCTAGGGTAGTTATCATAAGTTTTGAATTGTGGTGTAACTTAATTAAGTGATGGAAAACAAACATGAAAAATTTCCCTACTTTTTATTAATTAGAAATAGATAACTATAATATCAGATAGCAAATTCAGGGCGCCACATTGGGTGGTATGAGAGGATAACATGCTTTATTGGGATGATTGTTAATATAATTGCACTTGCGATGTGTTCATGGTGATTGATGAGTCCGGCCAAGCTCTCTTCACACTAACCCCTCTCAATGATGAATTATTATGTTTATGCATGCGTGCATGATATTGTGATGTGAAAGCATGCCTTGGATTAATATTACCTTATTGCTTTTGATAAGTTGCATAGTAAGGAATTGAGGCCTAATTATGAGATAAATTACTATAGTATATGACTAACTCACTAATGTTAGTTGGTCTTGATGTTGTGGATATAGATTTTGAGAGTTTGAGATGGCTCGTTGTCGCCTTAATCAGGATAATTTCGTTGCTCGGGCCTTGAACCACTTTGCTGACATCTTGGAAATACAAGGCTGTGAGAGGCATGATCGGCAAGCCCCTCCACTAGCTCAAGGTACTTCTGGCCATGACCAATTTCTGAAGAGGAAGCCTTTAAAGTTCCATGGCGGGTTAAGACCCAAACAAGCTTGCTTTTGGGTCCGTGATGTGAGTGGATCTTTGATAGCTTTGAGTGTTCTGAGCTCTAGAAAGTGGAGTATGATGTGTTCATGTTGAGAGATGAGGCTGAGACTTGGTGAAGACTCGCCAAGAGTCAGATGCTTGCAGCTGCTACTCCCCTGATTTGGGAGAATTTCAAGTTTGAGCTTATGAGGAAGTATGTGCCCGAGAGCTATAAGAGTAAGAAAGAGCTTGAGTTCATGGAGCTCAAGCAAGGAAACTTATCTGTGGAAGAGTATGCTTCCAAATTTGAAGAGCTATGTGAGTTCTACCCTCCTTACTAATGGGAGGGGATGGAAGCTTCTAAATGTGTAAAGTTTGAGAATGGCGTACGTCCTGACATCCAAAGGGCCATTTTCCACCAGGAGATCAGAAACTTCATGGTGCTTGTGAACAAGTGTCGTATCTATGAGGAGCATGCCCCATCACACACCTCCAGATTTGACTCTAGGCTGAAGGGTCAGTCATCCAGCTTCAAGAGGCGGGGTACTTTCAGGAGAAAACAACTTTAGAGAGGTGCTTCTTCTGTTGCCCGAGGTAGGGGCGGTGGTTTTGGTGATACCCGTGGTCAGGGCAATGCAAATGCTCATGGGCCACGATGTACTAAATATGGAAGAGCTCATTATGCTAGAGACTGTGTACACCGAGATGGTGTTGTTTGCTTCAACTGTGAGCAAATGGGTCACATCTGACCTGCATGTCCTCTACTTGCACGGAGACCTAATGTTCCAGTCAACACTCTTGCACATCCTACTACTGCTGCTCCTATGAACCATGGAGGCTGCATTGATACTAAAAAATCTCTTACTGGTTATGTTTTCACTTTTTTTGGCGTTGTAGTATCCAGGAAGGCTATTTTATAGTCTATGGTGGCTCTACCAACTAGAGTCTGAATAGATTACTCTAGCAGAAGGAGTGAAAGAAGGTCTGTGGCTGAAAGGTCTGGTGGGAGAACTTGGTATTAGCCAAGACAGTGTTCCTATTTTCTACATTAGCCAAAGTGTCATTCACTTGGCTAATTATCAGACCTATCATGAAAGGACAAAACATATTTATATAAATTTCTATTTTATTAGAGAAATGGTTGATTCTAGGAAGGTTCAAGTTAAGAAAATTGCTACTGAAGAAAATCCTACAGATATGCTTACTAAATCTCTTCCTAGAGTAAAGTTAAAGCATTGCTTGGACTTGATTAATTTTACAAGATGGTGATTGATGCATAAGTGGAGAGCATCTATGGAAACAAGTGTTTTTAAATCAAGGTCTATTAGAGTCAAGATGGAGAATTGTGAAGGTCCGTGACTCTAAAAGTCTAGACCCTGGTCTATTGCTCCTGCAAGGTCTGGACCCTTGGGTTTGTACATAAACTTATCTTGATTCAGTTGCGTTTCCATTTTATCTCTTATGTTTAATTGCTAACTCTGCATTGGTATTTTAGAGTACTCTGTTTCACATTCCAGAATTACTTTCTTTGATTTCGCTTTGTTCTTATACTTTCTTTATGTTTCTTGTGATCAGATTATCCTATTAGAACCAATATGCTTCTTCTTCCTCTCTCACTCTTCATGGTCGTTAGCCTTTAGGGAGCAATCGGAGCATAATTGCTCAACGAAACCCAAAATTGATCACGTTTTTGGAGTCGTGGGAGTGAGGTAAGCCTATGTATGACTTCAATTTCATGTTTTTTCTCCCTTTCTTTCTTTCTCTCTCTCTCTTTGGGCCGAGTATGACTTATGCATGGGGAGTCTTCCTTGTTACATTTTCTTGGCAAATCAGAGCTTAGAAATGGGTTTTTGAGCAATGAATGTTACGACTAACTAATGGTCCTTTGTTTAAGTAACTGTAGGTGACAGAGCGAGCTTCGATGAGCCATTAAGTGAGGTAGGGTTCAGAATTAAAACCAAAATCAAAGATTTTCAAGCTTGTATAGGCAACAGGCACCAAGAACAACTAACAAAAATGTGGAATCGAGGTATGGGGGTGTTTGAAGTTGTAATTAATTAAATTTGGGTATTGACCCTAATCAGGCTCAAAAATGAAGCAACATAGTTGATGATAGTTAGGATTTAATTATGTTCATGCAATATATGGTAATATAAGTAATTGATGTGAGTTAAAGAACGATAGTATGAAATGAATCATAAATAAGAAAATGGTGATTTCAGAAAATTATGAATTATGATGATTAGCATGTGGCGTATGATGAGATGAGTGGTGTGAGTTTTGGTTCAAATTATGTGTTTTAAAATTAAGTTTTCATGAATTATGAGTTTGATTATAATTGTGAAATATTTTTTTATGTTGATAAATGATTAGTTATAATATTGATTGTTGTAAAATAAGTGGATGTGGTATAAGTTTAAGGGAAAATTGGTGACTTATCAAAGCTATATGTGAATTGATGATCAATTGGGTGTAAATGAGAAATGATATGTGAAATGAGTGGAATGTCATTAACCTAATGCATTGATGTCAATTTAAAATTTTTGGCGTAGGAGTTTGATAAGGAATTTATTTTACTTCTGTAATAATAGAATAATATGATGAATTATGTAAATTAATGAAGGAATAGTACGATATGAATTGGGAATAGGAAACAGTGCTTTATAAATATATGGATTACGATGGCTAGTAGGCGGTATATGTGAATTCAGATTGTGTGGCTTATGATTCCAATCATGTAATATAAGTAAGATGAGATGGTGTGGTGAATTGTGATGATTGTACTAATGTGCTTTAGTGATGGTGTGAAATGTGATTTGAATTATGCATCGCGGGATTGATCTGTGTGGTTGCCCTTTATGTTAAAATTGATATCTAATGGTGATTTAATAACTTGAGAAGTTATAATTGGGGTCTGGTCTATGTAGCCGCCCTGTATAATTAAAATGTGAGGCCTTTGTGCCAATTAATAAAGAGAAAGAGAATTTAAAACAACCTTATATGGTTTATGTGGTTGTGGATGGCCGACAGTATATTTTGCCCCTCGTTTTTTGCCCCTCGTTTTTTGCCCCTCGTTTTTTGCTCCTGAGGCCTAATTATGAGATAAATTACTATAGTATATGACTAACTCACTAATGTTAGTTGGTCTTGATGTTGTGGATATAGATTTTGAGAGTTTGAGATGGCTTGTTGTCACCCTGATCAGGATGATTTCGTTGCTCGGGCCTTGAACCACTTTGCTGACATCCTGGAAATGCAAGGCCGTGAGAGGCATGATCGGCAAGCCCCTCTAGTAGCTTAAGGTACTTCTGGCCTTGACAAATTTCTGAAGAGGAAGCCTTTAGAGTTCCATGGCGGGTTTACACCTGAACAGGCTTGCTTTTGGGTCCGTGATGTGGAGTGGATCTTTAATAGCTTTGAGTGTTCTGAGCTCTAGAAAATGGAGTATGTTGTGTTCATGTTGAGAGATGAAGATGAGACTTGGTCGAGACTCACCAAGAGTCAGATACTTGTAGCTGTTACTCCGCTGATTTGTGAGAATTTCAAGTTTGAGCTAATGAGGAAGTATGTGCCCGAGAGCTATAAGAGTAAGAAGGAGCTTGAGTTCATGGAGCTCAAGCAAGGAAACTTATCTGTGGAAGAGTATGCTTCCAAATTTGAAGAGTTATATGAGTTCTACCCTCCTTACCAGCAGGAGGGGACAGAAGCTTCTAAGTGTGTAAAGTTCAAGAATGGCCTACATCTTGACATCCCGAGGGCCATTTTCCACCAGGAGATCAGAAGCTTTACGGTGCTTGTGAACAAGTGTCGTATCTATGAGGAGTATGCCCCATCACACACCTCCTGATTTGACTCTAGGCTGAACGGTCAGTCATCCAGCTTCAAGAGCAGGGTACTTTCAGGAGAGGACAACTTCAGAGAGGTGCTTCTTCTGTTGCCCAAGGTTGGGGCGGTGGTTTTAGTGACACCCGTGGTCGAGGCAATGCAAATGCTCATGGGCCACGATGCACTAAATGTGGAGGAGCTCATTATGCTAGAGACTGTGTACACTGAGATGGTGTTGTTTGCTTCAACTGTGACCAAGTGGGTCATATCTGACCTGCATGTCCTCTACTTGCACGGAGACCTAATGTTCCAGTCAATACTCTTTCACATCGTACTACTGCTGCTCCTATGAACCGTGGAGGCCAAATTAGTGGTCGTGGACGTGGTAATGGGACTACTAGTGGACAGACTGGTGGTCGTGACGGCCATACCAGTGGGAGATATGGTGGCGGCACTGGAGGAAACACTACCCAAACTCCGGGAAGGATCTTTGTTGTGACCGAAGAGGAAGCCGCACAAGCTGGTAATTTGATTGAAAGTAAGTGTGAGATACTTGGTACTACAGTGCATGTCATCTATGATTTGGGTGCTACCCACTCTTTTGTATTCGAGGAGTGTGTTCGGCAGTTAAGATTGCTGGTAAATATAATGAAAAATGCTCTTATGGTCACTACTCCGACCGGTGCTTATCTTATATCGGTTACACGTTATGACGACATTGAGAAGTTTCTTGAGGGGAGAAGATTCATTGTCTCCCTTATTTGTTTACCTATGAGGGATTTGAAGATCATCCTTGGTTTGGATTGGCTTTCTGCCAACAAAGTTATGGTTGATTGTCAACAAAGAACCATCATCTTGCCTTCTTCAAGCGTCGACAAATTTGATATGCAAGGTATATCCCAACTTTGCATGTTGTTATCTCTTACTGATGGAACTAATCATTCTGATCCCTTGAGCATCCCGTTGGTATCTGAGTTTCTTGATGTTTTTCCCGATAAGGTCCCCAGTTTCCCACCTTCGTGTGAGGTTGAGTTTGTTATTGATCTCATTCTGGGTGCGGAACCAGCTTCTATGGCTCCTTACAGGATGTCTCGTATAGAGTTAACTGAATTGAAAAATCAAGTGGAAGAGTTACTTGAGAGAGAGTTCATCCGACCTAGTGTGTCCCCTTGGGGAGCCCCTGTGTTGCTAGTGAAGACGAAGGATGCAACGATGCGGTTGTGTGTTGATTACCACCAATTGAACAAGATGACGATCAAGAACAAGTACCCTCTACCACGCATAGATGACTTGTTAGATCAGTTGAGAGGTGCTATAGTGTTCTCCAAGATTGACTTATGTTCTGGTTACCACCAAATCAGGGTGAAGGCCGAAGATATCCCAAAAACTACCTTTAGGACATGGTATGGTCACTACGAGTATGTTGTGATGCCGTTTGGAGTGACCAATGCTCTAGCTGTGTTCATGGATTACATGAACCGTATCTTCCATGATTACCTTGATCGGTTTGTGGTAGTGTTCATTGATGATATCTTGGTGTATTCTAAGAGCCACGAAGAGCATGAAGAATATTTGAGATTGGTGTTGGGTGTACTTAAGGAGAAACAACTTTATGCTAAACTCTCCAAATGTGAATTTTGGCTAGAGAGTGTCCAATTTCTTGGGCATGTGATATCTGCAGAAGGCGTTTCAGTTGATCCCTCTAAGGTCAAGGCAGTTATGACATGGTTTAGGCCTATGACTGTTACTGAGATTCAGAGTTTCCTTGGTCTTGCCGGATACTATAGGAGGTTCATTGCAGGATTCTCTCGTCTTACTAGGCCCTTGACGAAGTTAACTAGAAAGAACCAACCATTTGTGTGGAATGTGTAGTGTAAGAAGAGTTTCGAAGAGTTAAAGATGAGACTCACTTCGGTACCTATACTAGCGTTGCCTAATTTGCAGGAAGACTTTATAGTGTATTGTGATGCTTCCAAGCATGGTCTTGGATGTGTTTTGATGCAGAAGTAGCGTGTAATCACTTATGCTTCACACCAGTTGAGACTACATGAAGTTAATTATCCCACTCATGACTTAGAGTTGGCGGCGGTTGTATTTGCCTTGAAGATTTGGCACCACTATCTCTATGGTTTGAGGTTTGTGGTCTTTAGCAATCACAAAAGCTTTAAATACCTTTTTGATCAAAAAGAATTGAACATGCGCCAAAGAAGATGGATGGAGTTCTTGAAGGACTAGGATTTTGAGTTAAAGTACCATCTCAAAAAAGCTAATATGGTTGCGAATGCTCTTAGTAGAAAGTCTTAAAATGTGTCGGCCATGATGGTCAAAGAACTTGAGTTGATTGAGGAGTTTCGTAATTTGAATGTTGGGACTGAGATTGAACCTACAAAGAAGGTGTGCTTTGCTACCTTGAAGGTGTGCAATGAGTTCCTTGATCTTGTGAAAAGGAAGCAAGTGAATGACAAGTACCTAGATGAGATGAGGAGATCTCAGGAAGGTGGAAAGAACTTATTCCTTATGGAAGGTGATGATGGCATCTGGCGTGTGAAAGGCCGAGTATATGTACCTTCTTTTGGTGATTTGAGAAGCACTGTGCTTGAGGAGGCTCACAAAAGCATCTTCAGTATACATCTTGGTAAGACAAAGATGTACCAATATGTAAAAAAGAATTTCTAGTGGCCACAATTGAAGTGGGACATTGCTAACTATGTAGCTTCATGTCTTATATGTCAGAAGGCGAAGGTGAAGCATCAGAGACCTTCTGGTACCTTAAGGCCTCTTGACATTCCGGTTTGGAAGTGGGATGCTATTGCTATGGACTTTGTGTCCGGTTTGCCAAGGGCAAGACCTAACTATGATAGAATTTGGGTGATTGTAGACCGATTGATAAAGAGTGCGTATTTTCTACCGATTAGCATGAAGAGTTCCTTGGAGGATTTGGCACAGTTATACGTTAAGGAGATAGTGAGGTTGCATGGAGTGCCCTCTAGTATTGCTTTTGATAGAGACCGACACTTTACTTCTCAATTTTGGGGAAGCCTACATGAGGCCATGGGCTCTAAATTGAAGTTGAGCTCAGCTTATCACCCTCAGATAGACGGATAATCCAAGAGGACTATTCAGAGTCTTGAGGACTTATTGCGTGCATGTGTTTTGGAGCATGGCGGTTCATGGTTGAAGTACTTGCCTTTGATTGAGTTTACCTACAACAACAGCTTCCATTCTAGTCTCGGCATGGGACCATATGGGGCATTGTATGGAAGAAAGTATAGGACCCCTTTATGTTGGCTTGAGGTTGGTGAGAATTCGGCCTTAGGGCCTGAAACTGTTGAGGAAACTACCGAGCAGATCAGGATGATTCAAGAGAAAATGAAGATTGCTCAAGACCGGTAGAAGAGTTATTATGATAAGAGGAGGAAGCCACTTAAATTTCAAGTTAGCGATCATGTGTTCCTATGGGTTTCTCATGACAAAGGTGTTAGTAGAGCCTTGAAGAGTAGAAAGTTGAGCCCTCGATTCATTGGTCCTTATGAGATTCTAGAGTGGATTGGCGAGGTTGCTTACCCAATCGCTTTGCCCCCTCACTTGGCGAATCTATATGATGTGTCCAATGTCTCTCAGTTGAGGAAATATGTGTATGACCCTTCTCATGTACTTGATGTTGATGATGTGGAGGTTTGAGATGATCTGACTATTGCTCCTGCCTCTGCTAGGATTATCAGACATTTTACCAAGAGACTGTGAAGCAAGTTGATTCCACTTGTGCAAGTGGCATGGAGACATGGGGATGTGAGCACTATCACATGGGAGCATGAGGACGACATGAGGAAGCGGTACCTGGAGATATTTACTTCAGGTATGTGAATTTCAAGGACGAAATTTCTTTTAGGAGGGGTGAGTTGTAACATCCCAGAAATTTAAGTAAAATTAATCAATTAGAGTAAATAAATAGAACAATTATAGGAAATAATTATTTGATGTCCTATACATGCAGAAAAATTAATTATGGACCCCTTGAGTTGATACTACGAATATGGTGATTTTTGCCGTCGTTTAAGTGACGAACTACGTACAAGCAGAATACAGAGGCGGGTTCAACGGGCCAGGGAAACATTAGATAATTATTGGGGATAAATATTAATGTCCCGACGATGAGCTAAAATTAATTTGAGCATTTGTGGAATTTATTATGAATTATTCAGGATTTATCGGCGTCGCTTAACGTCGGAAAATGACCGATTTGAGCAACAGGCCTCAATTAGGCCTCAAAAATTCATTAACCCAAAAATAATTATTGAGTATTAGAAAACACTCAAATAGATATTTTCAACCCAAAAATAAACCCGAAAAAATTTATAGTTAATTAATTAGATGTATAGGGGGCCCGGGCGAGTAAAACATTTCGTTTTTGAGCCAAAACATGACGAATCTCACCTAACCAAGTTGGTTGGCCATGCACACCATAAGGGGTTGTTCCCCATCAGAAATGCTTCCTCATCTCCTCTCCATTGACGTGAAATGGGAGCTCCACCCATGGTGTTTTTTTTAGTTTCCCTTGAAGAAAAGGATAGGTATGGCACCCGAAACCCCTAAGCTTCATCTTCTTCCTTCTCTTTTCCATTCTCCATTCATGCCCTTCTCCTCTTCCTCCCGAGCTCAAAACCAAAATTCACCCTTTAGTTCCTTCCATGGAAATTTGAAATCTAAGGTTCAAGGAGGCTTTAATTGCAATTTGGAGAAGCTTCCTTGGCTTTGGGTGTTAGGGCTTTTTAAACCTCCATCTCCACCACTTTCTTGAATTTTGGGTTAATTTCAACTAAAGGTAAATCATGAGCTCTCATTAAGTTTTGGAATTAGTAGCTTAAAGTAGTGTAAATCATGTTGTTAGTGTTGGAAAAATGTAGAAATTGCATGTGGAACCCAAAACCTAGGTTAGGAGACCATTGGGAATTTTGTGTGTTGTTAGAAACATGATTAGGCACTTGAATTAGATTGTGATTGATTGTTAGAATTGAGTTTAATGTATGAATTATGCTTAGTGGATGCTTTGACTTAGTTATATGCAAAATTGGAACCATGATGCTTACTTTAATTGGTGGATAAATTGCAATTAGGAGACTTAAATTATTTTGGATGAGTTTATAATGATTATGAGGCCTAAATAAGTGTATTGAAGTGAATTGTTGATGTTGGATTGAAGAATGAAAATTAGGTTAGTATAGAAGCCTTTATAGGTGAATTAAGAGTAGTAAAAGTGTTATATGTGGTTTTAGTTGTCTTGGCTTTCTTGGTATGCTAATGGAACAATATGAAATATGGTTTAGGAATTGGAATCAATGTTAGGAGATTCAAGTATAAAAAGTATAGTGTTAAGGAGAAATTAAATTAGGAACTTGAACCAATAAAGTGAAATTGATGGATTGTTTGGTTAGCGGGCTTCATGGGAGTGTGATGATGCATGATTTATCCTTAATTCCTCAATTTAAATGTTCATAATTTGCCATCACTTAGTGTGTAATATACTGCACTTTAACACATTTTCATCAATTGAGCTTTATTTAATATTTAATTTTAAAGTGAATTAAGGATAAATTTTTAATAAAAGTTGGGTTTCTCTTGTTTTGTAGTGTGTGATTAAGCCTGTAATTAAAAAAATAATTACCACAGGTCAAACGAAAGAAGCCACGACTCAAGAAATGGTCAAAAATGCGAGAAAAGCACCAGAACAGGTCTGGGAATCGATTCACCAATGTGGGAATCGATTCCCACACAAAAGAACAGCAAGGAATCGATTCAAGCACCCTGGGAATCGATTCATACAGCTAGGAATCGATTCCCCACCCCTGTGAATCGATTCATATGCATTTTAAAGGCCTGGGAATCGATTCAAACAAGCATGAATCGATTCATGTGCTTGGGAATCGATTCCCACCCCTAAATGAATCGATTCACACGTGTAAAATTGGCCCAGGATTGCATTTTGGAACGAATGAATCGATTCCTCCCACCAATGAATCGATTCATGAGTGAATAATTGGCCCAGAAACACGTTTTTCAAGCTTCTGGAAAGTGGGCAATGCACTGAGGAAGGTGGGCAAGGCACTCAAGCTGATCATGGAGCACCATTGAATTGATTAATGAAGAGTGCTCCTTCCATTGAAATATTTTATGGCATAATTTTGCTTTTAAACTCCTATAAATAGCACCAAGAGGAAGGGGCAGAACACACACCATTCTTCATTCTTCAATTCCTCCCTCACTCATACGTTCTTCCTCTGCTTCTCTTCTTTGTTGGAGTTTATCCAACAACTTCTCCATTTCCGGGTTAGTTTTATTGTTGTAGTTGTAATTATGGAGGGCTAAAACCCTTAGATTGATTTTCTTGGAGAATGTTGTAATGTAATTTTGAGGTCATTAATTTTAATATAGTATGCTTTTATTATTGTTATTTCTTCATAATCATTCTCTACTTATTTAATTCCATTTTGTTTAATTGAATTTGTATGCTTAATCGGTTTAGTTATTCAAATGGAGTTAAATAAGATTTCAAATTAGAATGGATTAAGGAAATATGCATGCTTAATGAATATTTTCATAATCACTTTTAATAATTATGGTTTGCTTAATTCCATAATTTGAGATTAGATTATGTATGTAGGCGATGTTCTTATATATGCTCAATAATTCCTAGATTTTAAGATCTTGACTCCTTTTGCTTAATAAGGATGCTTGATTAAAATATTCATTTTTAAATGAAAGTAAAGGAATTGTGAATTGAAAAAGACGCTTAGTTGATCAATTCAAATTGAGCTAAGAAATTAACATTAATAAGTATACAAGTTATCTTTAATGAACCAAGGATAAATTTATTTACAATACTCCAAGAAAATCAATCGCTTGTTATTTATTGTTTTAAATCCTTTATTTACCTTGTTTTAATTTTAATTGTGACAACAAAAAAAAATCAATCAAACCCCCCCCCCCCCCCAATTGTATGTTAGTGAACTTATGTTTGTAAAAATTTTTAGTTGTTTAGTTTTTATTTTTAATTGTTAAAAATTAGTTTAAGACTTGATTTTTCCTAAATTTCTGTGTTGATCCTTGAGAGAACGACCTAGGTTGACACCCTAGTACTACGTTAATTAATTTTAATGTACTAATTTGACGGAATCACGACTGCAAAAAAATTTCAACGTCAGAGTGCATTAGGCATAAATATTTATAAAAAAGGAATGTTAATTGAAATTAAATAGTATGAATGTATGTGATTGACCATTTTGGCATAATGATGAATTAAAAGAGTTTAGGTCATAGTTAGGGTACAAAAATGATTATGGTCTTAGAAATATTAATTATGACTAAAAAAAGTTAGTAGAGGTTTTGTGGTATTTATTAGTGGTTGAAAACAACTAAGATGGGAAAAATATGTAGTTGGTCTCTAATAGGTGATGGAAACATGAAGTTAAAAATTATGGTCAATTAGGTCAAACTATGCTTGTAGTGATACCACATTCATGAAATTTAATTAGTAGGTTAGTAAGGAAGAAGTAACTTGTTGGTGAGAAAAGAATTGACATCTAGGCGATAATGGGTTAGGTTTATGTCTTAGGTAAATGATAGGTACCAAAAATTTCTTAGGATGATTTGCCTTAGCATTGAAACCATTACCAAGATAATTAGGAAATTTAAGAAGTAAGGGAACCAATTAGCTAAATTGTTAGTAGAGAAAGACTTGTCACTTTTTAGGGATATGAAACACTATAAATAATTATAATGGCTTAGAAAGTTACTTAGAAAACTTGTGAAGCTTAATAACTAATCTTTAGGCTTTTGGCTAATTCCAAACCATGGTCATAATTCTTTAAGATGTTGGAAAAGTGTATGAGTGATGACTTTAATTTCAAACTTCAAATAGGAGAATGGTTTAAATCTAATGTGACCTTGTATATGTATAAATATGAACTTATAGAAGAGAAATGGTGATTAACATCAAAAGTGTAGTGTGGTGTTTGATATAGCTTTATGCTTATTAATGTAGGGTTTGACCGTTCCGGTGAAGTGGGAGCATCCAACTCTTCCAACCCCACGAAATACTTCTCTTGAGGTAGGAGAGGAGTTTATTTTCTAAATACATGACCTTAATGTTGATAATATATGTATGTGTAATGTATAATGGCATATGGGCCTTGGTGGATTCTATTGTTGTTATGTGTGACAAGTGTGTAAAGTAGGACTCTTGAATGATATTAGTGATAAATTGATGATTGTGGTGGTGATATACTTTAATGTGCCCTTTTGGCTTATATATGATAATGAAGTAGGATTATGTGAGATATTGAGACCATCATGTGCACTTCTTGCATCTTGTGATATGCATAACATATCTCATGTGTGATTAATAATGATCTTGCGTTGATCTTGTGAATAACAACCTCGCGTTGGTTGATTTTATAAATGACTATGTGTGGTCGTAGTGTATATCATGTGACATGTTTTATTGATCTTGCGTTGATCTTGACAAAGACACCTTGCGTTGGTTCTAAATATTAAACAATTATGCGTGGTTGTAGTCACATGAGTGGAATATGCATATGATGAGAAAATGAAATTATATAAGTTGGTCTCATTATATATGCATTACTTATTGCATAGCATATGCATTATTTGTGAGTACATGACATTTGAATTTGAGTACCCAAAATAATTATGACTCATGAGTATCTTGAATTGGGTAATGATGTTGGTGTTGTTGGCTAATGTGAAAATGTAGTGATATCCATTGTTGGTGACAAGAGAATGATACCTAAGGCTTTTTGGCATGAGTTGGCATTTATGGCGTATGTTGTATGTATTGATTGTCTAATTATGGCCTCCATGTTGTATCAATGAGGTTAGATATATTGAAGGAAAATATGTATGATTGCTTCACTATGCATGACTTATCATTATAATTGCTCATCATTGAGAAAATATACCCACTCTCCATGTTGTCCATTTTAGCCTTGTGATGTAGGTTGAGATGGTGGAGAGGTTTACTTTTGTAGAGGCGGCTTGGTGTGAAGAGGGTGTCTCGTTTTCCTTGGCCAGCATTCCTTTTTGAACATGTTGATTTAAATTCCTTATAGAATTTGATGTGTATAGGATTTATTTTGTATAGCTTGACTATTGATGCATATGCCTAAGTTTTTAGAATTTCAAATGAGTTTGTTAGATTAATTGTTGGTACATTTAGATTTAGAGATTGAGCTATGAACTTGTTGGTATATTAGAAGTTGATGATCATGAATCTTTATAAATGAAGAATCATGCATGAAAGTTGATATTATGTCATAAAATTGTGTAGGGTGCATAGAATTAGTTATGGAGTGGATTTATGAAGCTTCGTTTATGTTAGTGTAAATGCTGAATTTTTATCATACAATTGGTGCAAGGTATGTAGGATGAGATAAATTGGATGTATACCTCCTAGTTATGAGCATATTAATAGGCCTAGTTGATAAGAAGCAAGATGGACGCTTCATTAGTATGTAGGAATGGTATTGTCACCTAATTAGGTTCTTGGAAAAGCTTTGATGTGGATGTTCATGATATGGGCCATTAGACTTGAATGCACAGGTTTATAAGGATGCACCTTGATTGTGAATGATTAATGTGCCATATGAGAAATGGAGACAATTTCATATAATGATGAAGTTGATTAGGTACTTGATTAGTTTTCACCTTCTTATATCTTCACATATAGGTTGGTTTCCAATTAGATCTAGGGTAGTTATCATAAGTTTTGAATTGTGGTGTGTCTTAATTAAGTGACGAAAATAAACGCAAAAAAATTCCCTACTTTTTATTAATTAGAAATAGACAACTATTATATCTGATAGCGAATTCAGGGCACCACAAAAGGCTCTCCCCACATTTCAAATAAATGTTTATGCATCACATTTTGCATCATTTAGTATCTTTTACAGGGCATTACAATGGCTGCCCATCAAGACTAATTTTAGGCATCTGATTTCCCTTTTTAAATTCCATGTCAAAAGCTTCAGGACACCCCTTAGGCTTCATCCTTTTAAATTTTGTATCAAGCTTCAGGACCTATACTTAGGTTTCTTTTTAAATTCCATGTCAAAGCTTTAGGAACCCATCTCTAGGTTTCCTTTTAAATTTTGTCAAAACTTTAGGTCATCCCCCTAAATTTCCTTTTACTTTTGTCAAAGTGTCAGGGCATCCCCTTAAATTTCCTTTTAATTTTGTCAAAACGTCAGGGCATTCCCCTAAAATTTCTTTTAATTTAATCAAAATGTTAGGTCATCTCCCTAAATTTCCTTTTAAAATTTTAGCAAAACATCGGGGTATTCCCCTAAATTTCATTTTAAAATTTCATCAAAACATCATGGAATTCCCTTAAGTTTCCTTACAATTTCATTAAAATGTCAGGGCATCCCCTAAAATTTCCTTTTAATTTTGTCAAAACGTTAGAGCATTCCCCTAAATTTACTTTTAGTTTGTTAAGATGTCAGGGCATCCCCTTAAATTTTCTTTTAATTTCATCTAAACTTTAAGGCACCCCCTTAAATTTCCTTTTAAAATTTCATCAAATGTTAGGGCATCCCCATAAATTTCATTTTAATTTCATCAAAATGTTAGGTCATCCCCTTAAATTTCCTTTTAATTTTATCAAAGCATTAGGGCATTCCTTAAATTTCGTTTTAATATTTCAGTAATATGCCAGAGCATCCCCATAAATTTTCTTTTAAAATTTCATCAAAGTGTCAAGGAATCCTCCTTACTTTCCTTTTAATTTCATTAAAACGGCCGGACATCCCCCTAAATTTCCTTTTAATTTTATCAAAACGTTAGGGCATCCCTCTAAATTTCTTTTTAATTTCATCAAAACTTTAGGGAACCCCTATAAATTTCCTTTTAAATTTTCATCAAAAGATCATAGCATCCCTCTAATTTCTTTTTAATTTCATCAAAATGTTAGGGCATCCCCTTAAATTTCCTTTTAATTTCATCAAAGTGTTAGGGCATCTCCTAAATTTCCTTTTAAAACTTCATCAAAATGTTAGAGCATCCCTTTAGATTTCCTTTTTCCTCAATGACCTGGGCACCAAGCTTCCTCATCCAAAAATTCATCCTTGGGTACTAAGCCTCTTCAACCTAAAATTTCATCCTTAGGTGCCAAGCTTCCTCCCTCAGGAAAGACTCACGGACCTAATTGTTCTGTTCATATCTTTACTTCTTTTTTACATTTGAGGATGATGGTTCAAAGTATGACTTAGAAGGAGAGGGTTGAATAAGTCATAAACTCTTTTCGCGAAAAGAACCAAATTAAACATAAACAATCAAACTTATGAAAGCAACACAAGAGGTTTATATTGGTTCACTTCCAACTCAAAAGCTATGTCCAGTCCCTTTGAACTTGAAGGATTCCTACTATTGTAAAATCTCCTTTACAAAAACAGCACCAGACCAGTGCACCAAGTATTATTAACTCCAGCCACTTCTAGCATAACCCAAGTATTCTTTCAACAAGCCACTCTTGGATTAATAACCCAAGTATTTTTTCAAAAGCCTCTTCAGGCTAACAATGTTTCCCACACGAAAAACTAAGGTTGGTAACACACCAGATTTTACACAATGAGTTTGAAGGAATGAAAGAGAGTATCTCACATAACTTAGTGTTTTAAGGGTTTTAAGATGTACAATGAAGAGATAATACACTAAAGTTCAAAAGACACAAGATCAAGGTCTGCTAAAGGTAGAACACATGAAGAAGATCTTTGTCTTTTAAGAGACTTAAAGACTGATTACAAAGAAATAGAAGGCAATGACTTTTTCACAAAACTAACTCTTGTAAATGTGTTGCATGTCTCTATATTTTCCATCAATCTTCTAAAGAGTATTTATAGGAAGCAAATGGTAACTGTTGTTTCCTTTTGAAAGGAGATATAACCATTGAAAATCTTGTGAAGAGGTTATGAGCTTTGAGCTTTAAGAGGTATCAAACTTTTGTTGTTCCAACAAATTGTATAAAGATTTTGATACCTAGGTTCTTTTGTTCTTGCATAAAAATAATTCCTTATGCAGCATTAAAAAATAAAGTTATTTTCTTACTTTATTGATTGGAACAGAGACAAGAAGATAAAACTGTAATCCTTTAAAACTGAACTGACACCTATACTGACTTGTACCAGCTTTTTGTGTCTCTACACAGGATTGTGTTGGGATCTTTAAGCACTAAGTTAGCTACTCTATTAATTTGTTTCTTGTTCTTTTTGATGATAAGCACATTTATCTTGATAAGTGCATAAGTTCCAAGACATCATGAAAATAGATTTATGAACGTTGAGATTTGGCCTTTGGTGAAACATTCTTCTATTTGATTAAGAAAGCCTAAAAGTATGATTCTTGATATTCATCAAAATATGGGACTAAGTATGTATCAGACTTTTTAAAGTCTAACACAGTTAGATCAAACTTTTGCTGATACAAGCTCCCTCTATGTTTTGTAACCTGTGTAGTTCCTGAAATACTTAGACAAACATATTAAATTACATGAGAGTAGACTTCTTTTCACCAGTCATTGATGTTTATTATTAGAAAATCCAAGGTCTGATAATAATGCGTAACTATGAGGTCTGATCAAGTAATGACTTATTGTTTCTTTCCAATTTAGACTTTTCTTGAACAAATAATATGAATGACTTCTTTATATTCCATGTGAAAATGAAGTAAAGAAGGGCAGTTATGAACATTCATTTTTGTTTGCCCCAAAAATGCTTCAAAGCAAGAAAAAGAAAGGAAAATAGGAAAATAGGAAAAGGAAAAGAAAAAGAAACTAAAGAGCATTGAAAAAAGTGGGTAGAACAACTTGCCTAGGTGAGCCATTTTCACCAAGGCGAATCCTGTGAGTTCCAAGAAATAATAAAATGAAGGAAAAAAAGGAAGACCAAGCCTCCTTTTTACCCACAGGGCATGAGGCCCTTTCTCTCATCTCAGAACCTGAAACTATTCTCTTTTTCCCTTAGATAAAAGCATTCTCCATTCCCAAGGAAGAAGTAACTTTTGCCTAGGGAAAAAGTGGAAGATAAAGTAATATGGAAATGGAAGCTTAAAGCTGCCTCCCTTAGTCCCTCGCATGATTAAGGGTTTCATGACTTAAACCCCCTACTCTATAAAATAGGAGGATGAAGATGAAGATGAAGTCTTATTTTTTTAATTTTCGTTTGTTCTTTTAGAGAAGAAATCAAGGTTTTCTTTTGGTTTCATCCTCAGTAAGGATCCAAGAATTTAAGGGAAAGAGTGAGTGTTTCTTTATTTTTTTTCTTTTTCACCTGTAAATCAGAAACAGAGATTGATAGAAGAGTAGATAGGTATATCCCCATCTTAAGGTACATTCTTTTCTTTGATATCTTGTATGTATTCCATGATTTGAACTCAACGAGTATATTCTATTCAAGCTCTGCATATGATGTATTTTGAATGTTATGCTTAAATTCATGCTTATGTTTTAAGTTTGATGCCATTTTAGAGTTGTTATCATGTTTAGGATATAAACAAATAAATCCTATTTTCTTTTTTATTAAATCCTTTGATGTGTAAGTATGTTCAAATGTTTTATTTTGTTTTGATTATGTGGTTTTGAGAGTAAAAATGATTTTTAAAACCATACACATATTATTCATTTGAGTTTTCATGATGACCTAAGTTATGGGAAGTTTGGTGATGTTGGGGACCTTATTTCAACAAGGTAACGGGGTGTTATTTCTGATAGATTCACCCTTTCCTAGGTGAATGACTCCTTATTAGTCTTTACGTACTATTTGCCTAGATGAGTTGCCTCTCACCTACGCGAAAAGCTCAAGTTCTGGGCTAGTCGCCTAGGCAGCACAATTTTTCTTTGCACCATTTAAGTCTACCTTGCCAATTTTCACCTAGGTAAGAATGGGAATTTGGGAGGTTAGCAAAATGTATTAAATCTTCCACACTAAGAGTCTACTGAGTATGACAAACTTTAAAGAAAATTCCCTTAAACCCCTTGAAGGACTGATCAAAGACCTCTAAAATTTCTTACCCGTTCATACCAGTGAAAGAAATCCAGGTCACTAGAAACTTAGACTTCATCATTTTTGCCTAAAAAAAGAAGAAAAATAGTCAAGACATAGGAGTTATACTAAATTGGAAGCATAGTATCTCGAGTTCCCATATAAACCCCTAACTATTGGGATGCAACTAAGAGTTGGCTATGTTAGTAGCACGAAGAATATCCATTTGAAAGTTAGAAAAGAGAAGGATCAATCTGAGCAGGGAGAAAAAAGCTCATACATATAGATCAGGACTTTCACTAACCAAACTATGTATACTCCTTGTTAGGCAAGGAGTCTGTTGGACCATAATTAATTTCTCAATAATTTGTTACTCTGTTATATGTATAGTTATTTCCTTGTATAAATTAGGAATAGTATTCAGCCTATTAATTGTATATATTTAGGATTCCTAATTTAGGTGATACAAATCAGGAATTAGAATTAATTGTCATTAAACAGTTGTAAATGCTATGTATTATTTATAGAGATGAATAGATAGAAGAAAAGATAAAAACCAAATTTCTAACACTCCTAAGCTCGATCAACCGAGTAACATCATGAAACAAAGAATGGAAATGAGTAACTTCATCCTCAACTTAAAAATAATCTTGGGGAACAATGGGAATAGTCACATTAACAACAGGATTCTCCATTTCAACCCATAGGCACCATAATAAATATGAACAACAATGAAAACAAAGAAACAAGATGAACAATGACATATGAATACATCCTTACACCTAGAAAGGGAACAAAAAAAGTCATAGAAAGTAACTTAAGCAACTTAATGAAGAAAGCAAAAGGAAAGACATACTTGTTGTGATAAAAACTTGGGTCTTGAAAGGAAGAAGTAGAAGTAAAGTAGCAAAAAAATGAGAAGATGAACTAACATAGAGGAAAAAAGAAGAAGAAAATAGGCAAGTTATATTAAGGAGAAGAGACCTTCCAGATGTCTCCTCGCATCATCTTACGATTACAAATAAAGCATCTTTGGACATAATTTCACAGATGAAAATGAAGGAAAGCAGACTGTTAACTAATGATCCTTAAAGCATCAGTTAAAGATAATCCAGATGGACACGAGATCTAAGGGCTAATTAACGACACCGTGATAACAATTGGACAGTTTGAGTTGTCTTTTGGTGTCCAACACTCATGGGTCTGCTCTTCTTAATGTCCCCCTATTATCATCGACACCTCTTGATAAGTGTTTAGGTTACATTAGTTTTAGGGTCCATGTAGTCTTAGTTTTAGTTTACTTCATCTTATTTTTCCGTAATTTCCATAGTTATTCTTCTATTTATGCACATGCTATTTGGGTAGTTGTATTTTGTAGGAACCTTCATGAGATAAGCCTATTAGCAAAGGAATTGGAAGACTTTGAATGGAATGATGAAAATGGGAAGAGTTCAAGCTTGTAGAAGACTCAAGATTGAAGCCACTCCAACACTTGAAGAAAGATGTACAAAAAGAAAGCATTTCGGAACCCAAAACGCATGTTTGCCAAAGCTCAGAGAAAACCACAGCCAGTGGAATTTCCCACTGGCCGTGGAACACACTGGATGAAGGGGAAACTTGAATCAGAAAAACCCACTGCTAGTGGGATTTCCCACTGGCCGTGGAACTCCCTGCCAAAAAACCACTGGCCGTGGATTTTCCCACTGCTAGTGGTATCTGCCTAGTTTTCAATTTTCAACGTGTCTGGATGTCACACAGTACGATCCACTACCAGTGGATTTTACACGTTTGTAGCAGTTACCTTCAGTTTTTGCATAAACAAAAGAGGGCCAAAACATGGGGGAAAATACACAGAGATACTAAGACATTTTTGGCTGAAAATTGAGAGACCTTTCTTAGAGATTTTGGAGAGGAATTCAAGGATTAACGTGAAGAACATTGATTTTACAGAACTTTGGGCATTAGATTATAGCAAAAGTGAGAACTCTAGTTTTCTTCTAAACCATTGTTTTGTAATTTTGATTTCTCTTATGTTTGAGGTTGAATTCCATTGTGGCGTTATAATTTTTTCCATTATGTCAAACTAAATTCCATTCTTGGGAATTAGAGTGTAGCATGTATGTGAACCAAACCTAATTGTTCTTCTTTCTTAATTACTAAATCATGTTTCTTATTCAGTTTTATGCATTTTTAATGCTTCTACTTCGCTTAGAGATAAGTGTAAATGATCTTAAACAGTATGGGTAATTGAAGGATTGACGTATGGTTTGAATCACATAAAACTGAACCTAAGGATTCAGGTTACGAAAGTAAATAAGACCTTTAAGGGAAAATCAAGTTTTCATAAAGCGTAAGGGATCTAATTAGTGAATTGAAAGTGGTTCTTCAATAATTAGGTACGTTAGTGAGGTTTCGAGAGAAAGTCACTAATCAAATTAGGAAAACTTGCCTTAAGAAATGAGATTTAGTAATTTGGAAATATAATTGCATTTTATTTTGGTCACAGCATGTGAACCTTTAATTCCCAAGAGATTAATCTCCTTTGTTTTCAACTAAATTTTCTCACTCTCATTGCTATTTGCGTAGTGTTTCCTGCTGATTTTTATTTTACGTTATTAAATTCTTAAATTGCCAAATCATTAGTCTAGATAATCAAAACATGGTAAACCGGTAATTGGACACAATCTCTGTGGGAATGATAACTTTTTATTATGTGATACCCCGTGCGCTTGCGGTTGGCTATCAAGTATTTATGAGAAAACATAAAGTGAAAATCATGAAGGGGAAACCATATGAGTTTCAATGAAAAATGAAGAACATTGTGAACATGATAATTCTTGAACAAAAGTTTGATAGCATACCCACATGATTTTTTAATCACAATAATCACATATGAATGCATATAAACCCTTCCACATGATTAATTTCACCAAAAACAAAACAAAATATCCAACATGAGAGAACCCCAAACTAGAGAAATGCCCCAAAAATAAGAGTGAAATTTGATACTTATTTGATGAAGATGAGTATAAGTAAGGATGTAGATGTGGTAAGGAGTGAAGGAAAATTGTAAGTTGGGGATGGAATGAAGGATTTCTCAAGCTTGAAAGACCATGTGCAATAGAAAGAAATGTGAAAGAGGAGTAGGGAAAACACGGGCGTGGTGTGCTTTAGATATAAAAAGGGCATATAACATACCTGTGTCGATCCACGACCAATGGGATTTCCCACGGCCCATGGATCTCGCTGTCCCTGGCCCAGTTTTTCATTTCATAACCTGTTGAGAACCCATGGCCAGTGGGAAATTCCATGGCTTGTGGAGTTCTCTACCTTGGGTTCTTTAAAATCTACAATTTGAGGCAAAAAAAAGAGCAGAAAGACCCATGACCAGTAGGAAATTCCACTGCCCGTGGAGTTCTCCGCCTTGCCCAAATTAATTTGTCTAGTTTCAAGCCAGAGGAATCCACTGCTAGTGGATTTCACTGGGTTTTCAAAAATACTTCTTTCTTTAATTCCAACTTTCAAGACCAGTGAAGTCCACTGCCAGTGGTAAAATCCACTGCCAGTGGATTTCACTGTTTGAACCAATGAAAACCTTTGAAAACCGTGTATAAGACCCTTGCATTCATGCAATGTATGAATGTGAAAAAATTGCATGCATTTGAATGAGGAAATAAAAAATAGAAACATGATTCAAAGCAAGATATCATACAATGCAATAAAGAAAACATGAGGTTACCTCTCCATTAGTGCTAAGTTTAGCGTTTTCAGCAAGACGTTTACCCAAATGGAATTAAGAGCATGATGTGTCAAGCAAATCCAAAACAATTGCTTTTTGGATGGGTTCACCTATTAAATAGTGTTTGAGTCTCTGTCCATTTACCTTAAACGTACCAGACTTCCCACTCCATAATTCAACAGCTGTAAAAGGAAATACCTTAGACACCCGAAATGGTCCAGACCAACAAGATCTCAGCTTACCAGGGAAAAATTTTAATCTAGAGTTTAAAAGAAGTACCATATCCCCTGGTTTAAATGACCTCCTTAGAATGCGTCAGTCATGCCATCGTTTAGTCTTTTCCTTATAAATCCTGGCATTCTAATAAGCATCTAAGCGAAGCTCTTCTAGCTCATTAAGTTCCAACAATCTATGTTCACTGCAACCTTAAGATCAAGATTAAGCATTTTAATTGCCCAAAAAGATTTATATTCCAACTCTACAGGCAAATGATAAGGTTTTTCGTACACTAGTTTGAAAGAAGTGGTTCCAATAGGGGTCTTGTATGCAATTCTGTAAGCCCATAAGGAATCGTCTAATTTAATAGACCAATCTTTGTGTGACGTATTCACTACTTTTTAGAGAATAAATTTTATCTCCCTATTGGAAACCTCTACTTGTCCACTAATCTGAGGGTGATAAGGTGTAGCGACCTTATGCCTCACTCCATATTTCCTGAGGAGGGTTTGGAAAGCTTTTTCAATAAAGTGTGACCCTCCATCACTGATTATGCATCGTGGGACCCCAAACCTTGGAAATATGATCTTTTTAAAAAGCCTTGTAACAGTCTTAGCATCCAAATGAGGTGAAGCAATGGCTTCTACCCATTTAGACACATAGTCGTCTGCTACTAAAATAAATTTATTTCCAAAGGATGATGAGAATGGTCCCATGAAATCTACACCCTAAACATCAAAAAGTTTAACTTCAAAGATGTTATTAAGCGGTATTTCATGTCTTTTAGAAATGTTACCTGACCTTAGACATGAGTCACATGTGAGGACATACTTACGAACGTCCTTAAAAATATGTGGCCAGTAGAAACCCGCTTGCAAAACTTTGAGGCTGTTCTGGAGATGCTCATGTAGCCTCCATAGGATAAAGAATGGCAATGGTCCAACATTTGTCACACTTCCTCTTCTGGTACATACCTCCTTATGATACCATCTGCATACTGTTTGAAAAGGAGAGGCTCATCCCAATAATAGTACTTGACATCTGTAAAAAAACTTCTTTTTTTGCTGAAAACCAAGGTCGGGGGGGAAATACCACATGCAAGAAAATTGATAAAATCTTTTTCGGATGACAACCTGGATAAATGGTCAACAACAAGATTCTCAGTACCCTTCTTATCTTTAATTTCTAAATCAAATTCTTGCAAAATTAGAATCCACCTAATTAGCCTAGGCTTTGATTCTTTTTTATGCAATTGATACTTAATGGCTGAATGATTAGTATATACAGTGACATGCAAGCCTATCAAGTATGATCTAAACTTATCAAAAGCAAAGACAATAGCTAATAATTCCTTTTTAGTTGTGGCAGAGTTTACCTGGGCATTATCCAATGTCCGACTATCATAATGGATCACATGAAGCTTCTTATCCTTCCGGTTGCCAAGCACGACCCCCACTGCGTGATCACTTGCATCACACATCAACTTGAATGGGAGTTCCCAATCAGGGGGTTGCACTATAGGTGCGGAGATCAAAGCCTGCTTAATCCTACAAAAAGCCTCCAAACAAGATTAGTCAAAATTAAAAGGAACATCCTTACCCAACAAGTTCGTCAAAGGCTTTGTGATCTTTTTGAAGTCTTTAATGAACCGCCGGTAAAACTCAGCATGCCCAAGAAAGCTCTAAATGCCTTTCACATTGTTAGGTGGGGGAAATTTCTCAATCACCTCCACCTTGTCCTTATCCACCTCAATGCCTCTCTCAGACACCAAATGTCCAAGAACTATGCCTTCCCTTACCATGAAGTGGCATTTTCCCAATTTAAGACTAAATTGGTCTCCTGACAACGCTGCAAGACTTGGCACAAATTAGTTAAACAATTATCAAAATCCAAGCCATGCACAGAAAAATCATCCATGAAAACTTCCATCACATTTTCAATTAAATTAGAAAAGGTAGCCTGCGTACACCTTTGAAAAGTCACAGGTGCATTACAAAGGCCAAAAGACATTCTCCTATACGCGTATGTCCCATAAGGGCAAGTAAAGGTAGTTTTCTCTTGATCAGATGGATGGATGGGGATTTGATGAAAACCCAAGAACCTATCCAAATAACAGAAATAAGAGTGCTTAGCAATCCTCTCAAGCATTCGATCAATGAAAGGGAGGGGGAAATGATCTTTCTTTGTGGCACTATTTAATTTTCTATAGTTAATGCACATGTGCCACCCAGAAACTATCCTAGTAGAAATTAGTTCTTGTTTTTCATTTTTAACAATAGTTATCCCTCCTTTTTTTGGCACTACATGAACTAGACTTACCCACTTACTGCTATTAATAGGGTAGATTACTCCAGCATCAAGTAATTTTAAAATCTCTTTCTTAACCACTCTCCTAAGTGGTTCTACTGTGGGCCTACTCTCGTCTTCTACAGTTATCCTATGCATGCAAAAGGAAAGGCTATCCCCTTAATATCATCCATTGTATAACCAATTACCTTCCTATACAACTAAAGTTGCTTTAAAAGCTTTTCGATTTCACATGGATTCAATTTACCATTAACAATTACAGGATATGTGGAATTTGGTCCAAGAAACTCAATACCTCAATGAAGCTGGCAAAGGCTTCAGTTCAACTTGGGGGCTCACCACTTTTTCACATATGACTTCAGTATCTTGTTTTAGTGGGGCATCTCTTTCAGAGCAATTTGATGTTCCTGCAGGCTCAATTATAAAAATAGATTCAAGTGGCTCAATCAACCTTTTGGTCTCCAACAGTCAGAGACAATCTACCATTTTTGACATCTATTACCGCGCCAGTGGTTGCCAAAAACGGTCTGCCTAGGATAATAGGGATCATGGAATCCTCATCCATTTCCAATATTACAAAATCGACCGAAATGAAAAATTTACCCACTTTAATTAGGACGTCCTCTAAAATACCCACGGGGTATTTGACAGATCTATTAGCTAGTTACAAGGACATCCTAGTGGATTTTAGCTCACCCAATCGTAATTTCTCATAAATAGACCATGGCATTAAACTAACACTAGCTCCTAGATCACACAATACTCTATCTATTGCCATGTCACCTATCATACAGGGAATAGAGAAACTACCTGGATCCTGAAGCTTGGGTGGTAGCTTTATTTGGATCAAAGCACTGCACTCCTCAATAAGTGCTACTGTACCATCTTCCTCCAGCTTCCTTTTGTTAGAAAGAGTATCCTTTAAGAACTTCACATAAGTCGGCATTTGCTACAAAGAATCAGTTAAAGGGATATTAATATATAATTTTTTTAAAACCTCAAGAAACTTACCAAATTATTTGTCTAACTTAGCCTTGGCCAAGCACTGAGGAAATGGGATGGGAGGCTGGTAAGGCTTCACCTCCTCCTGCTTCTCATATGGTTTCTCTTCCACAACCACCGGATGAGATGGAGACTCATCCGATTACTTTTCCTTCATAGCCTTCTCTTCAGTCATACCAACTGGGCCATCATACTTAGTACCACTCCTAAGAGTGATAGCCATGGTGTAATTGGATGATCCTACTTTGGGCTTTCCAGGAAATGTTCCTGGCATTCTTATTGAAGATGAGGCTTGTTGAGCAATTTGGTTCTCCAACATTTTGTTATGGGTTGCAAGAGAATCCACCTTGGAGGTTAACTTCTTGATAGCATCAAAGAACTCATTATTTTGCTTAATTTGGGTGGTCATAAATGTCTCCATCAAGGACTCCAATTTTGATTTCTGTGGAGCATAGGGTCCTTGTTGTGACCCAAAGTTATCCTGGTTGCCTTGATTTCCTTGGAACGGTGGAGGTCTATATTGGAAGCTTGGTGGTCCTTGTTGTGACCCAAAGTTGTCTTGGTTGCCTTGATTTCCTTGGAACGGTGCAGGTCTATATTGGAATCCTGGTGGTCCTTGTTGTCTATAGTTATTCCCAAAATTTCCACCATAGCTCCGAATAGCATCCACTTGCTGCGTTTCAGCCTCAGGACCTTGGGATACTCCCAACTGACAACCTGTTATGCTATGACCTATAACACCACACAACTCACACACCACATTAAAAGTACCTATTCCCAACTTATCAAATTTAATAGACAGTGCTTCTACCTTAGCAGTAAGAAGGGAAATAACATCTAAAGAATACTTACCTGGAGTTTTTGATGGCAAACTCTATTTAGATGACCACTGGTATGTGTTTTGTGTCACCTCTTCTATAAGGTTGTACGCCTCCTCTATGTTCTTACTCATAAAAGCACTGCCAGCTATGGCATCCAATGTAACCCTTTGGTTTGGGGTCAAACCATTGTAGAAGATGTGGACCGTCAACCACCGTTCCACTTCATGATGTGAACACTCTCGAAGCAACTCTTTATACCTCTTCTATGCATCATACAATGTCTCATTATCTTTCTAGGTAAAAGTAATGATCTGCTTCCTCAACTAGTCTATTTTGCTCCTTAGATAATATTTGTTAAGGAAGGCATGAGACAACGACTCCTATGTAGTGATTGACCCCTCCGAAAGTGAATACAACCAAATTCTAGCCTTATCCCTCAAAGGGAATGGGAAAAGCCATAGCCTGATTGCATCACTTAAGACGCCATTTACCTTGAGTGTATCACAGTACTCAAGGAAGATTTGGATTTGGATCCTCGGATAGTAAACCTCCAAACTTGTTTTGCTGAACCATTGAGAGCAAAGAGGGCTTTAATTCAAAGTTGTTTGCCTCAATGGTTGCCCTTATGATGCTAGGCCTCCTACCCATTGCATTGGGTGCTACAAAATCACAAAGGGCTCGGTTATTAGGATTGTCCATTGGTTCTTCAGTGTTGCTTGTTTGTTCAAGGTGCTTCTGAAGTACTCTGATCTTACGAAGGGTCCTTTCAATTTCTGGATCGAAAATGTGTTCAAAGCTGCGACTCCTTCGTATAAATGGACCTGCATAATCTATAAAAACACAAAAATCAAAGCGTAATTTGCAGAAAAATAAAGGGAAAATCTAGTCTAATCGAAACACCGCTTAGCCAATATTGGGGGAAACACAATCCCCGGTAACGGCGCCAAAAACTTGATAGCCAACCGTAACCGCACAGGGTATCACATAACAAAAAGTTAGCGTCCTATAGAGATTATGCCAATTACTGGTTTACCATATTTTGATTATCTAGACTAATGATTTGGCAATTTAAGAATTTAATAATGTAAAATAAAAATTAGCAGGAAACACTAAGCAAATAGCAATGAGAGTGAGAAAATTTAGTTGAAAACAAAGGAGATTAATCTCTTGGGAATTAAAGGTTCACATGTTATGACCAAAACCAAATGCAATTCAATTTCCAAATTACTAAATTTCATTTCCTAAGGCAAGTTTTCCTAATTTGATTAGTGACTTTCTCTCGAAACCTCACTACGTTTAATTCATTAATTAGATCCCTTACGCTTTATGAAAACTTGATTTTCCCTTAAAGGTCTCATTTACTTTCGTAACCCAAATCCCTAGGTTCAGTTTTATGTGATTCAAACTATACGTCAATCCTTCAATTACCCATACCATTTAAGATCACCTACACTTATATCTAAGCGAAGTAGAAGCATTAAAAATGCATAAAACTGAATAAGAAACACAATTTAATAATTAAGAAAGAAGAACAATTAGGTTTGGTTCACATGCATGCTATACGCTAATTCCCAAGAATGGAATTTAGTTTGACATAATGGAAAAAATTACAACGCCACAATGGAATTCAACCTCAAACGTAAGAGAAATCAAAATGACAAAACAATGGTTTAGAAGAAAACTAGAGTTCACACTTTTGCTCTGATCTAATGCCCAAAGTTCTGCAAAATCAATGTTCTTCACGTTAATCCTTGAATTCCTCTCTAAAATCTCCAATAAAGGTCTCTTAATTTTCACCCAAAAATGTCTTAGTATCTTTGTGTGTTTGTTCCCTCACGTTTAGTCCCTCTTTTATTCTCTAAAATTTTGTGAAAACTGAAGGTAACTGCTACGAACGTGTAAAATCCACTAGCAGTGGGAAAATCCATTGGCAGTGGATCGTACTATGTGACACCCAATCACGTTGGAAATTGAAAATTGGGTAGAAACCATTGACAATGGGAAAATCTACAGCCAGTGGGTTTTTTGGCAGGGAGTTCCATGGCCAGTGGGAAATCCCACTGGCAATGGGTTTTTCTGATTCAAGTTTCCCCTTCATACAGTTGTTCCACAGCCAGTGGGAAATTCCACTAGCAGTGGTTTTCTCTGAGCTTAGGGTTTTTTGATTCAACTCACCCATATCTCCCACAGAGTTGATGCCATGTATGATTGGCATTCCCAGTAGGGTTGTTTCCCACCTCTTTCTCCATGACAGGTGATCTTGTTTGAATAAGTGTCTGTTTACCTTACTCTCTCCTGACTGAACACTATAGACACTGTTCATCTTTAGTTTAGGGATGTAAGTAATGGAAACTTATTCCAGACCCTTGTGTTTTTATTTTGAGTGACCTTTTTGTTTTGTGTGAGTTTTTTGATTTGCATACTATATTTCCTTTATTGCATTTTTGTTTCGGATGACATGGTTTGTCTCCTTATGATAACTATCTTGCAAGTTTTGTGCCAATTCAAATGATAAAATTTAGCCCTTTTGGATTCCAAAATAAAAAACAGATAAATAAATAAGTTTTATGATTGCCAGTTTGTCTGGATGAACCACTCATGATGATTCCCCATTTTCTTGGACTATGACTAACTGCCATTTAATTAGAGAGCTTTTTGGCCTAAAAGAAGGGTAAAACATTCTAATAAACCCTTATTTTGTTTCTTTGAGTGTATCATGCATTTTTAGGCACTTTAGAACTTGGCTTGGGACCGATTCAAAATGGTTGATGACTTCATGTTATGGAATGAAAAAGGCAATCTAGGTTTTGTTCTTTAGCCTCAGAATTTGAATGTTATACTTACCATTAGTTGCCCCTGTTGAGCTTCAAATGTTTATTTTTTAAAGCAAGCTGATATTTGATTCTCCAAATCTCTGAAAAATCAAGGATGGCAACTAGATGAAAAAGGATCAAAAAGAAAAATTGGTTTGATTTGGGAAATGAAAATAATATAAATATGAGATTGTGGTTCTAAAAAGAATTTGAGAAGAAAAAGGATGATAGTGAAAACATAATAAGGAGTCTAGTTAAAAATGAAAATGAATAGGACTCCTTAAAAGTTTTTGAATGAGCCAGAAAAAATGTTTCTGGATTGCTTTCTGAAACTCATTATGGATTTCATTGTTAAAACCCTTTTGAATTTTCCTTTTTCTTGATATCCATCCCTATTCTGTGAACCCCTGACCCCATTACAACCAATTAAAGACCTTTTGACCATAACGTGCTTTCTGGATAACTGTGGAGTTTAGGATCACTTGCCAAGCTTATGGTAATGTTTTGAAATGTTATGATTTGAGTAATACTTATACACAAGCCTAAACACTTAGAGAGAAATGAAAGGGTGTGTATCCGTAGTCTGGTCCTGGTAAGTATGGTATGAATAATGATATGGTTTCTTTTTAGATAATCTTGCAATCATCTATTAATGATAATTTTGATTAGGATCCCTAAGTTGGTTTGAATTCTTCATCTTTATTGTTCATGCTTGTGATGATGTTGATTGCTTGGGGACAAGCAATGTCCTAGTTTGGGGTGTTTTGATAAACATTTAGGTTGCATTAGTTTTAAGGTCCATGTAGTCTTAGTTTTAGTTTATTTCATCTTATTTTCCCCTAATTTTCATGGTTATTCTTCTATTTTTGCACATGCTATTTGTATAGTTATATTTTGTAGGAACCTTTATGAGATAAGCCTATTAGCAAAGGAATTGGAAGACTTCGAATGGAATGATGAAAATGGAAAGAGTTCAAGCTTGTAGAAGACTCAAGATTAAAGCCACTCCAACACTTGAAGAAGGATGTACCAAAAGAAAGCATTTCAGAACCCAAAAGGCATGTTTGCCAAAGCTCAGAGAAAACCACTGCCAGTGAATTTCTCACTGGCTGTGGAACACACTGGATGAAGGGGTAACTTGAATCAGAAAAACCCACTGCTAGTGGGATTTCCCACAGGCCGTGGAACTCCCTACCAAAAAACCCATTAGCTGTGGATTTTCCCACTACCAATGGTTTCTGCCCAGTTTTCAATTTTCAACGTGTTTGGTTGTCACACAGTACAATCCACTACAAGTGGATTTTACACGTTTGTAGTAGTTACCTTTAGTTTTTGCAAAATTTAAGAGAACAAAAGAGGGCCAAAACGTGGGGGGACACAGAGAGATACTAAGACATTTTTAGGTGATTGAGAGACCTTTCTTGGAGATTTTGGAGAGTAATTCAAGGATTAACGTGAAGAACATTGATTTTGTAGAACTTTGGGCATTAGATCAGAGCAAAAGTGAGAACTCTAGTTTTCTTCTAAACCATTGTTTTGTCATTTTGATTTCTCTTATGTTTGAGGTTGAATTCCATTGTGGCATTGTAATTTTTTCCATTATGTCAAACTAAAGTCCATTATTAGGAATTAGAGTGTAGCATGTATATGAACCAAACCCAATTGTTCTTCTTTCTTAATTATTAAATCGTGTTTCTTATTCAGTTTTATGCATTTTTAGTGCTTCTACTTCGCTTAGAGATAAGTGTAGATAATCTTAAATGGTATGGGTAATCGAAGGATTGACGTATGGTTTGAATCACATAAAACTGAACCTAAGGATTTAGGTTATGAAAGTAAATGAGACTTTTGAGGGAAAATCAAGTTTTCATAAAGCATAAGGGATCTAATTAATGAATTGAATACAGTTCTTCAATAATTAGGTACATTAGTGAGGTTTCGAGAGAAAGTCACTAATCAAATTAGGAAACTTGCCTTAGGAAACCAAATTTAGTAATTTGGAAATTGAATTGCATTTGGTTTTGGTCACAACATATGAACCTTTAATTCCCAAGAGATTAATTTCTTTTGTTTTCAACTAAATTTTCTCACTCTCATCGCTATTTGCTTAGTGTTTCCTGCTGATTTTTATTTTACGTTATTAAATTCTTAAATTTCCAAATCATTAGTCTAGATAATCAAAACATGGTAAACCGGTAATTGGGCACAATCTCTGTGGGAACGATAACTTTTTATTACGCGATACCCCGTGCACTTGCGGTTGGCTATCACCTCTCATGCGCTTTCAATATGGTATTAGACCTTCCTTATCTATATAAGACTCTGCTTACTCTCAGTTGTCTTTATTGCAGTTCCAACTGATTAAGCTCAGCTTGTTTGAGGAGTCACACTTGATAGTCCCACACTGAGTAGATGTGAATGAGTTCAGTAGTTTATAAGTATCAGGGCTCATATATCTAACTTCTTAAGGTTTTGAGTTTCTTTGTTATCATGGACACCCCTTAGTTTTAAAGCCTCTCGATCTATATAAGACTCTGCTTACTCTCGTTTAAGGGGATGCATCCCACGCCACACTTGAGAGTTGAAGAATTCAAGTGTGACTTAGTATCACATCGAGTAAATGTGAGTGAGTTGAGCCATTTATAAGTGTCACAACCCACGTAACGTCTTAAGATTTTAAGTTCTCTTATGGTGTCCAACACTTATGGACTTGCTATCCTCAATGTCTCATTGTTATGATGGCCTTATGTGCTTTTAATATGGTATCAGAGCCTCCCTAAGGTTTTGGGTCATATTGTGGTGTCCAGTTCCAGCTAGTTAAAGGCTAGGTCGTTTGTAGTTCCGTTCTATAGAGCAACATCCCAAGTCATACTTAAGAGGGAGTGTTGAAGAATCTAAGTGTGACATTGTTCCACATCGAGTAAATGTGATTGAGTTTAGCGGTTTATAAGTGTTAAAACTCATACATCTAATGTCTTAAGGTTTTGGATTATATTATGATATCCAAGACTTGTGGGCTTGCTCTCCTCAATATTTCTAGAAGTCATCTTTTATAAGAATGGCATAAGGAGTAGTTGTTTCAACAAACTGCCACTTCTATCTATAATAAATATATAACTTTTCACACTAGTCATTACAATCATGAGCGAAAATGTACAGAAAAACAAATGGCTTTTGCTTCACAACTGCCACAAATCAGTATTTATTGCAGATAGCTTGGGTAGTGCTTGCCTCGTGGTTCACACCACTGCCCCCTTTGCTTCCTTATATAGTTGATCTATGTGATCCTGCAAAATAATGTTGCAAAAAGTAACATTTATTTATTTATGTAAAGAACTCCAACAACTGAACTTTTAGGAAAGCATTGACTCGTGAGGCTTGGAAACTAAAACTAGTGCACGATTGGTACATTTGTGAATCATCCTATTAATTCAAGAAGTCAAGAAAAGAAGAGAAAAGACTAAAATAAAACATGTATCAAAAGCAAGAATTAACTAAGTTTTGGTCTCTCTAAATGTTCTTTTGTATGCATTTAGTCCTAACATTTTATTTTTGTTAGAATTTTGTTCCTAACATTTTAAAAATGCTTAGGTTTGGTCTTTTGCATGAGTTATTTTCTATTAATTGTTGATCTGGCTAACAGAGGACTCAATTACCTAATATAACATTACACAACTTTTGTTAGCTAAATAAGTAGTCAGCGGAAGATCACTAACTGTAAGACTCAAATACAAATATTTCCAAAAGTTTGTTGTGGACTAAATACAAATATTGATGGTAGCACATGAAGCAAACCTTGTAGTACTTGAGCAATTGTGGTCTTTTCAATTTGAATGTTGGAGTTATTAAATCTCTCTCTATGTCAAAAGGAATTGGTTCCAAATGAACGGCTTTTAGCAGCTCAAATCCTCTAAGCTGAGAGAGTTTCTTTCATGTCAGATGTTGGTAACATGAGAAAAAATATATCATACAATCAGAAACTTCCAGCCTAGGACAGGGAATCATATATACATACTTGGTGTTGCAGACCACTGTTGTTGAGCTCATCTAAAATATACTTTCTTGCTTTTATATTATCACATAGTGATTTAAAATCATCAGTCAAATTATGCTCTAGTGCCCAATCCTCAATGGACTTTCTGTCAGGAACCACCACAGCCACCAAAAATGACTCAAAGCTGTTTCCATACACCCAAATCTGCAAAAGAAATATTTTTTTTATCCATTCATGAATTATATAAATCTAACCAAAACTGAAAAAGTAGCTATTGTTTCTAGTCATTGAAGCAGAAACATACCGATGTTATAAGGGGGCATCGCAAATACTTGTTTTCAATATTCTCCACAGCAATATATTCTCCTTGAGACAATTTAAAGATATTCTTTTTCCTATCAATAATTTTCATGGTTCCATTTGGTTGCCATTCTCCAATGTCACCTGCAATGGTTTCAAAATCATTCCTACACATATTTCGTATAGAGAGATAATCAACAAATTTGTATAATCTGCATGCAATTTGTTAATATGTTATACCCTTATAACATAGTTAAAGTGGTTTTTTTAGGGTCATTTTCCATAATTAATAATGCTAAGTTCAAGTGGAAAAATATAATGAAGCACTAAGAAAGAGGAAAATTTCCTAGATTTAGAATTTTGAAACCCTGAACATCATGAGTTTACCTGTATGAAACCAACCATCAACCATAACTTCTTTAGTAAGATCTTCACGCTTGTGATAGCCAGAGAACAAGGTCTTCCCTCTCAGACAAATTTCTCCACGGGCAACATTGGAAAGAGCATCATATCCCATCTCAGGCACAGATTCAAGCCTTGCCTCAATGGTTGTCATGGGGACTCCAACTGTTCCTATCATAGAATACACATCACCTATGGCTGTGAAACACCCTGCACAACTTTCTGTAAGGCCTGTCACATAGAAATGAAAATAAATTAATATGACAAAATAAACATGTATAATTGACATGTGACCACTATATAATGGGAAAATTATGCTAGATTTGTTTTATAGGATAAAACTATCTCTCATGAGATATGATTTCTTGATGCAGAAAACTTTGTTAATTAAGTTTGTGTTGTTTTCACAATGTTGTAAAGGCCTCTACACATGTTTAGCAGAAGATTCACATAACTTACCATATCCTTGTGATAATGTAGATCCACTAGTGACCCTCATGAACTCCTCCACATGCCTAGGCAAAGGAGCAGCTCCTGATAAAAGGATGCGTACACGTCCACCTAATGCTTGTTTTGTCTATCAATAAAACCAATATCTTAGCTTTAAACCAAAATTTTTTAGAACTCATATAGATAAGTAGTCTTATTTATACCTTATCAAACACAAGCCTATCAAACAGAGGTGCTGCTTTGTCTTGTGGCAGACCCTTCTCCAGATATTTTAACTTACTGTCAGTGGACTCTAGATTAGCTTATGCACATACAGATAACTTCAAACACTTTAGTTTAGTAATAAAACATACTAGTTGTATGCAATCTGAAACAATGTACTCTTCAGTGCTCCTCCAGAAGAAACTTTGCTTTTGATACCTTCAGTTAAAAAGCTTGTAGTTAATGCTTTTTGGCTAATGTAATTACACAAGCTACCTAAAGTAAATTTTTAGATAATGATTTAAATAAAATAGTCACAAAACAAGACTATGTCCATAAATCTATAAGAAGAAACCTTATCTTACCTGCACAAATACGGTCAAAAACTCTAGGAACACCACAAAATATAGTTGGTTTCAGTTCCTGAACATCTTCTAGCAAGAACCTGACATCCTGCAATAATCAACAAAGAAATTCCATAAGAGGCAACACTTTAGAAGAACAAACAGAACTAATTCAATGATGTGAATCAAAATCTTACGCCTTGCCAAAATCCTATTGATGAGCCCTTGGAGATGCAATAGGTCTCCATTACTTGGTCATATACATGAGCAAGTGGAAGAAAGGAGAAGTACACATCATCTTCTGTTGCCTAAAATATTACGATGTTACAAATTCCTTGTCAGAAGTTAACATTATAGCCTTTTAACAAAGGCAAGATCACTCAACTTCATTTTCTCATTGTGTTAATCCTGAATATGATTAAAAGTCAAAACATTTAACATATATCCCCCGGAGGAATCATGAACATGGCAATAGCATTACTTGCTTGAAATTAATGAAGCTTCAAGAAAAGTTGTTATTACCACTCTGTCTGTTAACATAATTATGTGGTCAATAGACAACACTTCAGCCATGAAAGTTTCATTATTAACAATGACACCTTTAGGATCTCCAGTTGTTCCACTTGTGTACATTATTGTGCAAATATCAGTCTTCTTTTTTGGTGGAAGATCCCAATCTAGACATCCCTAGAGAAATGATAGAAAAGGGAAGATATTAAACTGTTATGATAATATCCCATAATACTCAAAAAAGAAAAGAAAATAAGATTCATGATCCTAACTTTGAATACCAAATAGGCAATTGAAAACCAAGTTTAGCATCTTACCAACTGGAGAAACTCTTCCCATGAGAAGCATGATGTGCCATGCTCCTCAGCTTCCTTCTTTTGCGATGTTGAAACATTTCCAAAGTTCACAATAGCTACACCAATAATTTACAGAGCTTGGTCAACATAATATTGAGGGCAAATCATTAGTCTAGGAGTAACTAAGATAACAATGCTTCACCTACTTTTAAGATTTGAAGAACACCGATCAAGGCATGACAAAATCTGTGGAAACAGATAATATTAGTTCAACAGTGGAAAATATGAGAGACTCCTAGTTTTGTCTCAGATGATAAACTAATTATCTTTTAAGAATTTCAATGCATTTGGATAACTTACTAATTGCAACCAAGTGCAGTAAATGATAATGTAGAAAAAATGACTCTCAGTAGGTGAGACATATTATCAACTTCAAAATATTAAACCTGATCTTACCTTGTTTTTCTAAGCAAATGGCATACAGTAATATCATATAATATAATCCATCCATGGATAGTGGAATAGTAGTAATGACTTTCTAGTTAGCACATGGTTTACACTTTACAAGCAAGGTTTTTGATATCTGATGGAGAGTTATATCTATGTTGGAAGTAGCACCCAAATTAATTGTTAACACTTCTTGTTGTTGACTAATGAAATGATTGTTGAGGAACGAGACAAATATTATTAACACAAAAAAGGGAGATTGCAATGTTGCCCAACACCTCTTAATAATTCTCACAAACTTTAATACTAAAATATACATTCATAATAATAACTTACACTATAGAACACTCACTAACTAGCTCAATGTCTTACACTACAACTCTTGCATCTCTCACTAATTTGCACACTTTTGTACTTATGCACTCATATTTGTTCCTAAGACTTGCACACTTCCACTGAATATGGGATCCTAGTTATACTACTCAATAGTGGTGGATGACTTTGTGCTAGATGTTTCTAGTAAGGCTTATACTTCTAGAGCATTCTAAAACATAGTATTTAGTAGCTTAGCTTCATGAAGCTTCAATTGGCTAGGCAATTGGCACAATGTCTCAAAGCTTCTAGTAGCTTCCAATTATTACTAGCTTTTTCAAGAAAATAATTATTAATTCTTAACAATGATGATCCTTCAAGCATAGCAATATCATTAAGTAATAAAAGCAGCAAAATTGTTTGTCACACTGAGTCCAAGTTGACTCAGCCAATATGGTAATTTTAATTTCACTAATAGAATAGCTGAGTAGTTTAGACAAAGCAACTTGAAATAATAAAAGGATTGTACTAGACTACTAGTGCTCAAAGAAATAGAGCATACTGATGGAATCTTTTTCTCCTGTACAAATGCAATTGAAACTTCAGCATGATTTATGATAAACTCCACCGCATTAGGACCTGCTAGGCATAAACTCAAAAGTTAAAGTCATTTTCTAGTCGATGGAATCGCTGAATGAATTAGTGTTATGAGAAACTTGATGAATTATGCTCCTATTTGCATTCACAAGTTACAGGGAAATGTTTCAAATAATAAAAACAATCACATTGAGACATTGGTTAAGTCAGAAAATGCATACCAAGGGTGTCATATAGTGGAACATATGTTACTGCATAGCTATTGCATGCCTACAAAACAGTAGAGCTGAATAAGGTCAAGTCCAATTGGAATAATTTACAAAGCCAATTAATTTAATATAACAAATTAAATGATGAATGATGATATAGACAAAGTGCAATACCTCCATTGCAATGATCCATTCAGGACAGTTGGATCCATATATGCCACAACGATCACCCTTGAGATACAAAACCACTAGTTAGATTATGAATTCCACATTTACTGATTCTCAATGCAAAGTATCTTGAAAGAGCAAGAAATGCTGCAGACTCACAGGATTGACACCACGGCTCTTCATTGCAGAACCCATTTTCATGGCAGTATCATAAACTTCTTGATAGGTTAGCCATGCATAGGGACTCACCTGCGAATTCAGCTCAATGTGCACATGTCATGACATTTTCAAACACAAGGGAATTTTTGTTTTAGAAAAATGATATAGACTCTTAAAGCTATCCATAACAAGATACATGTCCCCATTTCATGTCCTTTTTTATGGTCCCCCTCAATTAAAAAGTGACATGTAAGAACATTAACTTTTATCTAATTAACATCAGCATTAACATGTAATGAGTTGTGTGTAATTTCTTAAACAAAGAGAGGCTAACTTCAGGGGAGATCAATGTAATTATCACTGCTTTATTTCTAATTGTCATTTTTTAAGAAAAGAATATTACTTTTAGAGTTTAATTTTGATGTACTTATAAAGATTTTTATATTATCAACGAATTAAAATCATTCTAAACATTATTTTTGAAGTAGTTATAATTAAAGTTATTTACGTGACAGTCATTAGTTTTCTATTCCAATTAAATTCATACTTTCATAAATGTGCCATTTTTTAGTTAGAGGGACAGGAAATTGAGAATATGTGATTATGATTCTATCAAAAGATGGATGGAATGAAAATATATGATATTATTTGTACCTTAGAATCGGTTTTTTGGCGCCTACCCAACATTGGGTTGTTGGGGTTCCTCTTTGCAGAGTCTCTGCCAAAGAAACATCAAAACTTCTAAGAAGACATGCTCAAAGCCAAACACTGCAATTCTACTAACTTCTTCAATGGCACAACCCTATTTTACCTCATTTTTTTAAAATTTCTTTATTTATTTTGACCTCGGTTTTATTTATCAATAAAGGGAGGGAAGAGATGTGTAAGAACCAAAGTTGTTATCATCACAATTTTAATCCAAACTATGGTAATAAATAGTGACGTGTAAATTTTTCCTTTCTAGATAGCAATTTGACACACCATAATGATATATACAATTTGGTTTAAGAACATTAATACATAATTGATAAATTTAGAAATTACTATAATGAACAAAATAAAAGATAAAAACTTAAAATTAGAGTCAAAAGCTATAAATTAATTAACGTCAAAGTTAGCACAATTGGTACACCACGCCACACCACAGTACTAATAATGCTATTTCTAATTGACCATGTGAGGTTCATAATAGGAAAAAAAAAAGAAAAAGCAGAATTTAAAGACATTCCATAAGTGAATTGCATTGTTAGATTCTACAGTGTCACTAAACAGAACAAAACGGTTTGTGCCAGTTTTTAAGGAAGGGTTTGTCATTAAAATGCTCCTACAACATCACATCATGCATTGTAGTTATGTTGACAGTTGATGAATTTGCATGATGATAAGCACAATTTTATACAAAAGAAAATGATATAGTAACCTGAAGAAATCCCAAGGGGACTCAAAATGAGAAGGCACTTCCAAAAGACCATCTTTGGCATAAATGCTCCTATAGACAGGACCTACTGATGGATTTCCATCAGTTGCGGGCTTTCCCTCTTCAACCTTCACAGAGTATACCTCTGGCATTCTGAACTGAAAAGGAATGTGCAGATGCGTGTGTGTGTGTGTTTCAGAACTGTGAGTTGCAGTTGCAGGGGATGGTGGTGATAATGATCAATAATGTTAGTCACAAGGAGTTATGTGATGCAATCTATGGCTTGTAAAAATAATAAAGGGTAAAGGGGTATGTATAGATAGATCAATTTCACTGACAGAAGAGCATGTGAACCTGTAATTGGAGGGGGTTGAGGCAGTGCAATAAATTCTTTGATTACTTTTGGTAGAGAATATCTTAACAATTTTTTGTTGCGCTGTTTTATTACACCTCTTTCAGCTGTTGCTGTCTCTTTTGTTTGCATGGTTTCCATCATCTATATATGAGCATTTATATTGGCTGTCAAAGTTTGGTGAAGCTACCATTAACTCAATAGACAAAAGTACAAAACTTTTTTAGATATGCTACACCTTAGTTCTGTTTTCTAATTAAAATTAGAATGACAAAATGTGATTTTGATGACAGTAAACAGGATTGAATTTGATTTTAATCCGTTCACTATTAACTTAATCCTAGTGACTTCGAATAATAGATGCATATTGTATTGCTACTAAGTGGCAATCATAACCATTTGAAAAAGATTAAAGTTTATGAAGCTAAACTTAATAATTTATTTTTTGAAGAAAACTAAATTTGATTATATTTATATGAACTAAAAATGTATTAGAGACTAATTAAATTTGGATATTGCTAACTCATACAATAAAAGTGAATATTAAAAATCAGCATAGTTATTAAAGTGAAAAACAAAAGTTAATTAAAAAACTTGGTTCAAAAGCATGCATATTCCTGTATCTAAATCGATCAAAATTAAAGGCCTATATAAACTTTGGTTATTATGTTATTATGTTATTCAGACAGACTGGATAGCACAGAAACAAAAACGCTAGACTTTGTCCTGTGTTCAGACTAAGGAGGTTTGAAAAGTTATAGTACGAATTTTATTTGATGTTTTCATATTAGGATAATAGAGTTTTGAAATGTCATGTTTTCTCACTTGATATATGTTGAGTCTATCAAACGAGATCAGTTTTTATTTAAACTTTTTAAAACAATTGAATCATATATAGTTATTTAATGTAATTTTTCTCTGAATTTCAACATTGCTCTTAATATTATTTTTAATAAAAAAATCTTTATTTTTAATTTTTAAAATAATATCACGAGTAACAAGACCCTTCTGTTTATTTTATATTTTCATCATCCTAATACTTGGTGTTGTAATCTGTGACCTTATAACAAGTTGGTAACTATGGGTTGAAAAGTGAATGAGAAGCGAAAATAATCAATTGGGGGAAGTGAACTACAGAAGAAAAAAAGGATTAATTGATGGTTTAGTTTGGCAAGGTTTGCGTAATAGAATAATTGAAGCATGCCGTTGGAAATTGGTGCAACAAAACTTAATATTAGGTGCAATTAATGCGTTGCCACACAGTCCACTCGATGGTTCGTTGAACTGATCTTAATTAAACATGTCGAAACGACAACGTCAAACTTTCTAAATACACCCTCACTTTCTTAAGTCCAAATAAGAGACATTCTGAAAGTAAATTGATAGTACCTGTTTCTATAAATATAAACAAAAAACATATATATTAAGAATTATATTTGGAATAGTTATTTATATTAATAATATTAAATATTTAATGTAATTTTTAAAATATTTTTAATGTTATTTATTTATGTAAACAATTAGTTAATAAATGTCTGAGAATATATATAAGAAAGATATATTTAGTAAACAAATATTTAATAATATTAAAAAAATATATTTTTATTTATATTATGGAACTAAATTATCTTATTAAAATTTACTTATATTTAAGTTTGGAAGAAATAGATAATTCTTTTTATGTTAAAATATTAATATAAGTTTTACATCAATTATATATATAACCAATAATATTTATAAGACTTATTATATTTTTATTCATAAATTAATTTTTAAGCTGAACTAGACATGTTGTCGTTCAATATAATATCAAATTCTGATTGTTCTATATGTTAGAGCACTTTAGAGTCCCGCAAACTTCACGAATTCTAATAAAAAAGGAAAAAATTATAACACATCATCAATTTTCTTAGTGGCCTATTGAAAAGAAAGGATAGACAATTATAAGTCTTACCTAACTTTTTGTGCTAGATTTAACGTTTCACGCAACATTAATTACGAACGGCATGTGGTACCGCAAATGGATAAGGAAATATCACGTATTATTTGGAATAAGTAGTCTATAATTTTTTTTAGAAATTTATAATTTTTTTGAAAACGTAGGTTTGAATATATAATTTAATTAACAATTTATGAAATAATTTACTTTTAAATGAGAGTTTATACTAGAAATTTAATTATAAAATTTATCAAAATAAGATATAAATAACTTATTTTAATAAGCTATATGAAGTAATTTATTAAAATAAACAAAATATTTGATAAAAATTATATATTAGTTTTATAAGTTGTATATAAACTATTCCAAACTCAACCAAAAAAGGATGAGCTTATAGCTTTTAAAAAATTACTTGAATTAGATTATCGATTTTTAAAAGTTACAAGCTCCCCCATTAATTGTTTATTTATTAATTTTACCCTTATATTTTTTATAGTTACAACTTTTATCTCTTATATAATTAAAATATTATTTAATATAATTTAAACTAGTTTTACCATACAAAATATTTTAATAAGCCATTAAGATAAGTTAGTTTTACCAAACAACTTATTTAAAGTTAAATTTCACTTTTATATATTAATTGCACAAATGTAAATATTACTTCTTGCACCCTTTAGGATCTGTTTGATGAGCAGGATAGTAACGAACAAGATGTGATAAGCAAATCCGATAGGGTAAGATAAGAATAAGATATGATATGAACATGATAGCACTTATCATATCCGATGTTTAGTGTCACCATAATAAAGTATAATGATATATAACAATAATAATAATGAAAATAGTAATGAAAATGAAAATAATAATTATTATTATTAAAATAATAATAACAATATTATTATTATGATTATTATTATCATCATCATCATCATTAATATGGAAACAAAATCTTTATCCTCTCTTATCTATTCCTAATCCAATTAACCCCTTAGAATAGAATTATAAAGAAGTGACAGGATAGGATAGGCAACATGGTAGCTCTTATCCTATCTTGTTGGAACACCAAAAACATAAGATAAACAGGATAGGTTGGTTTATCCTATCTTGACGCTCTTATCTTGTCCACCAAATGGGTCATTAATATAAGAACTTCTTCATAATTTCTTTGGTCTTTAATATAAAAAAACTCATCAAAAAGCCAATAACATTAATTAGTTTTTTTTTACCAAAATGGTCTTATTAGTCATTAATGAAATAAGCATTAATTAAGTAGAAAAAAGTAAATTTTGTAAGTTCCAATAAATATGTTAGGATACTATTAAAAAACTAGTCCAATTTATAGACAAATTAAAGGACTTTAACTATATTAACTATTTTGTTTTATTTGAGAGGTTCTTATATCAAGGGAAGAAGGTAGTAAATGCTTAAGGTAAGATAAAAAAATGTAATAAATTCTTCAAAATATTTTTACATTTATTACATATTATTTTAATTTTCCTAATTTTACCAAAAAACTTTATTACTATAAGCCATAAGCGATAAATGGAACCAAAAACATGTTGAGGTGGTTCACTAGTCGTAGAGATACATTAAAATCTAAGAATTATGGTTCAAGTTCATACGAAGATGTATACTATTTGGATTTTGTTATTAGAATGGAGTTTAAGATATTTGACGTGGTACTTTTTTTAGGATAAATCATTATTCAAGTCCTCTAGTTTTCAATAAATTTTGAGTTAGACCCCTAACATTTTTTTAGTCAATTAGATCCTTTATCTTTTTAAATGTTTTAATTAGGTCTCCTCAATCCATTTTTTATTAACAATGTTAATAAAGATTTGACAAATCATTAACCTCGTCGACATGACTATTATATGTGTCAGATGTTGGTGTGACTACTCTATATGTTCGATACAATTGACATGATAACGTCATATGTTAAATGTTCACCGATGATTCCATATATCATTTACACTTCAACCAGTGAATATTTGACCCAATGAGTCATCTTGTTAGCAATGCGTGACCTGTTAGATGGTGTTGCACAGTTAACAAATGAGAATATAGTAATGTATGATGTTTGTTTGCCACATCATGACTTCATTAATGAAGTTTATTAGTGAAAACTGGATAGAGTATACCTATCTAAATCATTTTAAAAAGATAGGAGACTTAACCAACTAACAAAAAATTAGGGTTTGACTTGAAATTTAATAAAACAATAAGGGGCTAGAATAATAATTTATCCTTTTTATTCAAAATTAATATGATACATTTGCCCCCATAATATAATGACCCTTACGGTACAATTAACTTATGTCAATTTAGTTAAGCTCAACCTTAGTGGTATGATTAACTTCCCAAAAATTGTTAGAAGTTAAGTTTGGCCTCCGCGATACAATCAACTTACATTAGTTCAATTAAGCTTAACCCTAGTGGTATAATTAACTTTTTAAAAAATTTCTAAGTTGAGCTTGGCCCACCCCATAGTATAATTAACTTACGTCCGTTTAATTAAGTTCGACCCTAGCGAGACAATTAACTTCTCAAAAAATTTCAAAGTTAAATATTACACTTATCGTGGATCATTCATCTCAATTCAGCGATGTGATATTATCTAAGTTACAAACGACATTCATGTCACCCCCAAAGAACTTTTGAAAAGATGCAATCCCTCCAAAGTTTAACATGAAACGAGGATGGCAATGACGAACCTACCTTAGTGCATGATTGAAATCAGAAGAAATAGTAGGAACCTAAGGGTTATGTTGCAACCCCTTAGTAATTCCTACAATTTATTATGAGGTAATCGATTACCAAAACCCTGGTAATCAATTACCAGAGACCAGGCTATGCAGGAAATTAGTTTCACTCTGGTAATCGATTATTGGCAGCACAGATTGCTTAATTATGCAGATTTTGACATTTTTGCCAACTTTTACATTGCCTAATTTGCCTATTTTTAACTCTGATCATTATGAAACCTCATGGGCACTAGGTTTTCCCCATTCCGAAATTGCTAGCGTAGTTCGTTTGCCAAAATTACCTCATATGATAAAGTTACGCACGAAAACACATTTTGACCAATACTTGGTCGATACCATGCACCAAACCATCCAAATGTACTCCAAAGCAAACAAGGGTCATGCACATAAGTCCTAAATGGTCTAGGGAACCTATTGGCACCCTCGGGGGATTCTAATTCCCACCAAATCTCGTTTTCACCTACCAATTGCTAAAATTGACAATTTCCTCACCATAACATGCAATATGAACCTCGATTAGAAACTGATCCGGTCCTAACACCGGCCCCCAAGAGCATGGCTTTAATGCTTTGCCAGATCAGCATTTTGAACAAGAGGAGTACGCGATTGAGCACATTATAATCACTTCTATACGGAGTACATACCGCCAAGGCAAGTAACTCCGCCAAGGCACAATACTCCGCCTAGGCATGTTACCCTGCCAAGGGTCATAACTCCGCCAAGGCAAGTTACTCCGCCAAGGCAAGTTACTCCGCCAAGGGAAGTAACCCCGCCTAGGCAGGTAACGCCGCCAGAATGCATATTACTCCGCCAAGCCATAGGCTCAACTCAGGCGGAATATTGAACTTCCCATACTGCGTAGCGAACCCATACTCACAACCCCGGCACGAGATTGACTCTGTCTTGAGAGGTTAATAATGGGAATCACGCTGTCACGCATAAAGGGGAATAAACAATAAAATAATAAAGCATTCACGCTTCCCAAGTAAGTGGAAATACCTACTACACTAACGGTGCTCGTGAACGACACAGGGACCCACTGTCTTTCTTGCTTTATGCTAGAAAACAAGGAACGGGCCCTACCAATAATGCAGCACCAGTAACAGGTATATAAACCTCAGCAAAAAGGTATACAGGGGCTCGCTCCCCATTTCTGAACCTGACCCTCTCTCTTACTTGCATAATTCTCTCTGATTGTCTTTCTAAGTCTTAAAGTATTCTGATATACTGACTTGAGCGTCGGAGAACGATTGCAGGTACCACCCCCAATCGGGTCAAGGCTAAGAAGACTCCTCCAGGCGGACTGGGACATCGCCCTGTGTACACTGCACTCCGTGTCAAAGCATAAGAGGCAATTCCAGGCGGACTACCACTCCGCAGTGCGAGTTACACTCCGCCCCAATTGAGCTGTTTCAGGATCATAACTTTACACCCCCCGTAATGGACGGATCAGAAACTCTTCTTGACACTAATCTATTCATAAATTACCTATTCAACCATCATTAATTCTGCAATTATCACGCCATAATACAATTAACTACAAGATGGCTCATTGCCACACAACATGTAAATCCAAACATAAAACATGCATACAATCACAATTCAGCTACCCATATAATCTCATCATCAACCATAGATAGCTTCGTGCCAAATAACACACAAATTAAATCTCATAACTTGCACGTATCAAATTAAGGTACTAATTCATCCACATAATTATCAAACACCACACATCACCACATGATCTAAATTCAGGATTTATATCACAACACTATGATCACTAAATTCATTTAGAGTCACTATCACAATTACATCATTTTTCCATCATTCCTTGGCACCCACTCTTCACTTAGCGCTTCCCTCCAGGATATCCGTGTTCTCCCTATCATTGGTTACTAAAAAGAAATAAACCATAGCAATGGTGAGTGTTGAAAATCATAATTAATGTAGAGCTCACAAATTAGTTAAAAGGGTAAAACTTAACCTTAGACACCCACACCTTCTTCGTTAAACTCTTATTATTTCGTCCACCATAATAGTTCAAACATGTATATATATATATATATATATAAATATACACATATATGTATATATATAATTTCACACCAATGCTACTTAATCATAATGAAATCATCAACACAGGTCATCACATTTTCATCACCACAAGCCCACCAGGCTATCATAAGTTTCCTCTACGCTAGTGTAATTCATTTTGCTTCCAAATATTTCATCACTATAATTCATAATTAATATGGAATGGAACATATATGTATAAATAATTTAATTTAATATACTTCATCAATCGTCAACACTCAACATAGTTTCACACATACATCTATTTTCAATTATCGCCGACACCTCGCCATGTTAAAAATTACCGCAAGCCCTATCAGGCTATATCAACACCATATATATCAATCTAGTTTAATTTCTTTTAATTGCGTCATCTAAATTAATGATCATCCGAACACACCATTTCATTAATGTCACCATAAGCCCAGTGGACTATCAAAAATATCATATGCATCAATATAAATTCATTTTATTTCAATACATCATTCAATATAGTAATCATCATTTCATTATCAACATGAGATTAAATTATGCAAGACACAACTAACTCTCAAACAAATATAACGACTTGCTAGTATCCGGATACTAAAAGGATCGACCTTCAGCCGGGGGTCCTACTTGACACCCTGTGAACTTGACTTGGTCCACCGAGCTTGACTTGGCTCTCCACCTTAACCACTGGGTCCTACTTAACCACTGGTAGCTCAATTGGGTCCTGTTTGACCACAGGAGCAAAAAATGAGGGGTAAAATATACTGTCGGCCATCCATAACCACATAAACCACATAAGGTTGTTTTAAATTCTCTTTCTCTTTATTAATTGGCACAAAGGCCTCACATTTTAATTATACAGGGCGGCCACATAGACCAGACCCCAATTATAACTTCTCAAGTTATTAAATCACCATTAGATATTAATTTTAACACAAAAGGGCAGCCACACAGATCAAGCCCACGATGCATAATTCAAATCACATTTCACACCATCATTAAAGCACATTAGTACAATCATCACAATTCACCACACCATCTCATCTTATTTATATTACATGATTGGAATCATAAGCCACACAATCTGAATTCACATACACCACCTACTAGCCATCGTAATCCATATATTTATAAAGCACTGTTTCCTATTCCCAATTCATATCATACTATTCCTTTATTAATTTACATAATTCATCATATCATTCTATTATTGCAGAAGTAAAATAAATTCCTTATCAAACTCCTACGCCAAAAATTTTAAATTGACATCAATGCATTAGGTTAATGACATTCCACTCCTTTCACATATCATTTCTCATTTACACCCAATTGATCATCAATTCACATATAGCTTTGATAAGTCATCAATTTCCCCTTAAACTTATACCACATCCACTTATTTTACAACAATCAATATTATAACTAATCATTTATCAACATAAAAAAATATTTCATAATTATAATCAAACTCATAATTCATGAAAACTTAATTTTAAAACACATAATTTGAACCAAAAGTCACACCACTCAGCTCATCATACGCCACATGCTAATCATCATAATTCATAATTTTCTGAAATCACCATTTTCTTATTTATGATTCATTTCATACTATCGTTCTTTAACTCACATCAATTACTTATATTACCATATATTGCATAAACATAATTAAATCCCTAACTATCATCAACTATGTTACTTCATTTTTGAGCCTGATTAGGGTCAATACCCATATTTAATTAATTACAACTTCAAACACCCTCATACCTCGATTCCACATTTTTGTTAGTTGTTCATGGTGCTTGCTGCCTCCACAAGCTTGAAAATCTTTGATTTTGGTTTTAATTTTGAACCCTACCTCACTTAGTGGCTCATCGAAGCTCACTCTGTCACCTACAGTTACTTAAACAAAGGACCATTAGTTATTCGTAACATTCATTGCTCAAAAACCCATTTCCAAGCTCTGATTTGCTAAGAAAATGCAACAAGGAAAACTCCCCATGCATAAGTCATACTCGGCCCAAAGAGAGAGAGAAAGAAAGAAAGGGAGAGAAAACATGAAATTGAAGTCATACATAGGCTTACCTCACTCCCACGACTCCAAAAACATGATCAATTTTGGGTTTTCGTTGAGAAATTATGCTCCGATTGCTCCCTAAAGGCTAAGGACCATGAAGAGTGAGAGAGGAAGAAGAAGCATATTGGTTCTAATAAGATAATCTGATCACAAGAAACATAAAGAAAGTATAAGAACAAAGTGAAATCAAAGAAAGTAATTCTGGAATGTAAAACAGAGTACTCTAAAATACCAATGCAGAGTTAGCAATTAAACATAAGAGATAAAATGGAAACGCAACTGAATCAAGATAAGTTTACATACAGACCCAAGGGTCCAGACCTTGCAGAAGCAATAGACCAGGGTCCAGACTTTTAGAGTCACGAACCTTCACAATTCTCCACCTCGACTCTAATAGACCTTGATTCAAAAACACTTGTTTCCATAAATGCTCTCAACTTATGCATCAATCACCATCTTGTAAAATTAATTAAGTCCAAGCAATGCTTGAACTTTATTCTAGGAAGAGATTTAGTAAGCATATCTGCAGGATTTTCTTGAGTAGCAATTTTCTTAACTTGAACCTTCCTAGAATCAACCATTTCTCTAATAAAATGGAATTTTATATAAATATGTTTTGTCCTTTCATGATAGGTCTAATAATTAGCCAAGTGAATGACACTTTGGCTATCGTAGAAAATAGGAACACTGTCTTGGCTAATACCAAGTTCTCCCACCAGACCTTTCAGCCACAAACCTTCCTTCACTCCTTCTGCTAAAGTAATCTATTCAGACTCTAGTTGGGAGAGCCACCATAGACTGTAAATTGGCCTTCCGGGATACTACAACGCCAAAAAAGTAAAAGTATAACTAGTAAGAGATTTTTTAGTATCAATGCAGCCTGCAAAATATGCATCTACGTAGCCTATGATAGGATTTCTTCCGTGAGACACCCTTTTAAATTTCAAACCAAAATCTATTGATTCATTCAAATATCTCATGACCCATTTCAAAGTATTCTAGGGATCATGACCAAGATTTGCTATGAATTTACTGATCAAACTTACAGCATAAGCAAGATTGGGTCTGGTACAGACCATACCATACATGAGACTGCCAACCCCACTAGCATAGGGACAGAAGACATCTTCAATTTTTCTTCCTCTTTAACAGATGACTGAGAGGATGAAAGCTTGGACAGAGAGCCTAGAGGTGTTTCAATAGATTTAGATTGATGCATTCTAAATCTTTCAATGACTTTCTTCAAGTATCCTTGTTAAGACAAGAAAAGTTCTTCTAGCTTCTTGTTCCTGATAATGTCCATTCCAAATATTTTCTTCGCAGGTCCCAGATCCTTCATCTCGAATTCAGACTTCAAAATTCTTTTAAACAAAATTAACTCATCATTACTAGAGCTTGCTAGCAAAATATCATCCATATAGAGGAGAAGATACAACACACAAATATTATCCTTTTTTCAGAATGTAAACATAACTGTTATAGTTGCATCTACAAAATCCATATTTAATTAGAAAAATATCAAACTTCTTGTACCACATCCTGGGACTTTGTTTTAGACCATAGAGAGATTTCTTGAGCAAACAAACTTTGCTCCTATCTTTTAAAAAACCTTCTGGTTATTGCATAAAGATGGTTTCCTCCAAGTCACCATGAAGAAATGTTGTTTTGACGCCCATTTGTTCTAGCTCCAACTTAAACTAATTTACCAGGATTAGCAGAACTCTGATAGAACAGTGTTTTACAACAGGTGAAAAAATTTCATTGTAATCCACTCCATAAATCTACGTAAAGCCTTTTGCCACAAGTCTAGCTTTAAACGTTGGTGCTTTAACCCTTGGTATCCCTTTTTTTCTTTTGAAGATCCACTTGCTTCCAATAATCCTTTGCCCTTTAGGCAAATCCACAAGTTCCTAGGTCTGATTTTTATTTAATGACTTCATTTCTTCATGTATAGCCTTACTCCAATGTTGTGCTTCAGAACATTCCATGGCTTCCTTAAACAACGGTGGTTATGTGCTCTGAACTTCATTAGCCATACTCAAAGCATAACAGATCAAGTCTGCATACTCATATATGTTTGGTGGGTTAAGAATTCTCTTCCCTCTGTCTCTGTTCAGTTGATAATCAGGAACATTATGAAAATCAGTAGCTTCACCTGACCTATTAGTTTCCTGAAAAATAGGTTCTCCTGCAATATTGCTTGGGTCTGGTTCTGTTGATTGTAAAAACTAATCCTTCATGATCCGAGTCTGTTTCTCTTTTGAAGAGAGCTCCATCTCAATCTGATTCTGTTCTCTTCCTGAGGTATTTTCCTACAGAGTCTGATCCTTCAACATACCCATTCTTGACTCATCAAAAATCACATCTCTGCTGATGATGCACTTGCCTCTACCTACTCCCAATCTCTAGAGTCTTCTAGGATATCATGAAGGTGTGAAATTTTACACCTTCAGGATATCCCAGAAAAATGCACTTGACTACCCTTGGTTCTAACTTTCCCTCCTTAATATGAGCATAGGCCAGAGATCTAAACACACGCAAATTAGAATAGTCTGTGGGTTTTCCAGTCCAAGCTTTCATTGATGTCTTCAAATTTAAAGATGAGGATGGGAACCTATTAATTAGGTGAACAACAGTGGCAACAGCTTTTTCCTAGAAGCATTTGGGTAGACTAGCTCTGAGAAGCATACATGAGATGGCCCAAAATACAGGGGTAAATTTTTCACATTTTATAAATCATTGTTAGACAAAGGAATAAAGTGGTGAAGCTTTAATTCAATACCCTAGATCTATAAAAAACCTATCTCATATATGAAGATATGAGAAGGTGAGTTAAAAACATTTCATGATGATCTCTCTGTTAGAAACAACAGAAATATAATTTAAACTGATGTGGCATAATTGGGTTTTCAAGAAACTAGACATCATGAGGTTTAATGATGTATAATATGTTAAAAGTATTAGTAAAAGGATACAAGAAGAGACCTTAATGAAAAGGAAAACCAAAACAATTGAAACAAAAGCATTTGGAGGGATCAGGGGCATCTCGCTCGAGCGGATGCCCCACTCGCTTGAGCGAGTTCCAATAGCCACGCCTGGGCGAGCCAGTGAACACACTTAAGCGAGGGAAGCAGTGTGCATCAGGTACCCATCTCGCTTGAGCGAGATCACTCCAGTAGCTAAATGGTTCCCCTTCGCTTAGGAGAGGCATCCTCGCCTAAGCGGAATTACTCCAGTGTCCAATCCCATTCCCTCTCGCTTGAGCAAGCCTCCAGACACTAACCATTCGCTCGTGCGAAAATGGTCCAGTAGCTCCCCACCTCGCTCTCGCCCGGGTGAGGCCTTGCCCGCCTGAGCGAAATGTGACCAGTGGCCACACCTCTGATTCTCAGGAATCTCGCTTGAGCAAGATGTACACTCGCCTGAGCGAGTTCTGCAGAACAAGCAAAAAACATGGGGATTTTACACAATTTGACATACCAAACCTCATTTCATGCTATTTTATCCTCTACCAATTTATTAGATATATTCAACCATGCATTTAAAAGTCCATCCAATTATTTATGCTCATCAAGATTAATTCTCATTCATCCAATGCATGATGTTTAAATAATTTTCACATAAACTTTATAAATTATTGTAAATTGTAAAATACTTTATTCATACATGAAATTCAATATCAATTAACATCACAATTCATCCACAAACCACATTTAGGTTATTAAGGAAAATCGGCCACACAGCTCAAGGTCCAATTTTCGTACATGACCCTCAAAATCATCAAACTACAATCTAGATGGCAAAATAAGCATACATGTACACTATATGCTATACAAAAATCCAGATTTGCCGGCCAAGGCGCTTTCTATACACCTATTTACCTCCTTCATCAAAATGTACTTCAAAAGATTCACTCCACCCATGAGTGCCTTGCATCACTGTTAGTCCTCAAATTTTCAATAAAAAGCTTAAATAAAAATTTCATAAAAATTATAAAAATTAGTTTAATTTGTTAGAAAAATAGGATTTAAATTCAATAAATGAGTGTTGTTGAAAATAATCTGCCCTTGATCAATTTTCTCTAGTTTTGCAGTGAAAAAGTTAAGAAATCAAGAGAAAATTACACTGGAGAATCTGACGCGTAGCCTCACCCCACGCGTAGCATCAACTGCTATTTTTGAGTCTGACGCTACGCATCACATCCACGCGTAGCGTCAGTGCTGCGTGAACAACCACTCCACTTTGGCCAACCACTCCACTTGGACTCAATAATGGGCACCCCACTCAGCCCAAGGGCCACCCGAATCAGCATAAATGGCCAAAAACTCGTGGAAACATGTCCAAGTGGCCAGGCATGATCAAGATTAATTATTGAAAGTGGCCATTATCAAGTGTTTAATGGAGGCTGAGTCAGGGGTCTGACGCGTAGCGTCACAGGGACGCGTAGCGTCAGAACCCTTGCTCAGCCCTATAAATAGGGCCATCCAACACCATTCATAGCATCCCATTCCATACACTTCTCTTCTCTTCTCTCTTGTACTCGACTCTGAGTACTTTCTTTTGTGAGTTGTAGTTCTAGAATAGTTTTCTAGATACTTGAGTGTGTTTCGGTGTATTGTGATCGTTGTATCGTGAAGTTTCCATCGTCTTCTTCGTAATGTCAAACTCTGTAAGTGTTGTTTTTACTTTTACCATGTGTAACTAATTTGTTTATGTTGGAATTGGTGAACTAATCTATTGAGTATAATGTTGTGAATTCGACCTCTGCATGTTTATGATTCAAGTCCATGTTAGTATTTCAACCTTTTATTAATATGAACGTCAAACGGGAGAATGATTTTCATGTGTATCGAAACTGGTTTTATTAGTATAAATGTCAAACGGGAGAATGATTATTTATGCCGTATTGAAACTTGTTTTGACGAAAGTAAAAAGTTGGAATACCCTTGGTATCTCAATTCTATAGGGGTTGTTAACCATTGTTGCCATAAGGCCAGGTCTTAATGCAAGTTTTTACTGAGAAAGCTCACGAGGGATCGGACTTTACGGTGAATTCTTAGAATTTATATCACGAGGGATCGGTTATAATGATTTTAAGCTGCAATGACATGAAACTTGATGATTAAATATGCATGTCTTGAGTTCCTCATTATTATTCTAGATTAGGGATCCAATTTCCAACATAATTTGTTTATCTGTGTTTATCTCAAGTATCTTACCTATTCTAGATTGCAACTCAACTTTTTAGATAGATTTTATTTTCTTTTTATCTCATGAATCACTCAACCATGCTATCTTGTGAATATTGTATAAACTGTATATAAATCATTCTTTTGTTTATAATTTCCTTCATATTTACCATAGTAAGTAGAAAATTACTGTTGTTATTGGACTTTCAATCCCAGTGGAACGATATCTAAATTTTGAAAACTACAAACGAATTGGTGCGCTTGCCAATTGACAAAAAGTCCGGCGGTGGGAAAGAACCGCTGAGTCACCGTCGGGCCCAACAAGTTTTCTGGCGCCGTTGCCGGGGATTGAATTGTTTCAGTAAAATAGTAAATTTTTAATTACCGTGGTAAATATTTTTTTACTTTAGATAATTTTTTTATTTATTTCTTATCGTTAGTACACTAACTTTCTTTGTCTAGTTTGTGTATGCAAACTCGATCTACCGCAGGTAAAATTTATTTTGATCCTGAGATAGAAAAGTTTGTAAAGAAAATCAAGTCTTTGAAATCAAAAACACAAACTAATTCTTCTTCTACTTCGAAAATTTTTGAAAATTCAAATATGGCTGCTGAAAGGAGAACATTGGGACAGTTTGCTGCTATAAATGGTCCACCCCGAGTTTCGGGAATGTTTCAAGGACCAGTTTTACCAGTGGAAATTAAACCTGCCACTTTAAATATTATTCAAAACAACCAATTTGCTGGTTTAAATCATGAAGAACCATATGAACATTTAACTGTTTTTTATGAACTATGTAGCACAATTGGTTTTGAACCCAATCAAGAAGAGTCTGTTTACATGAGACTCTTTCCTTTTTCATTGATTGGGAAAGCAAAAGAATGGTTTAAATCTTGTCCACCGGGTAGTTTTGCAAACTGGTCCGATGTTGAAAGAAAATTTTTAGAAAGATTTTATTCTCCTTCGAAATATTTTGAAGCAATGACAGCCATACACTCTTTTTCTCAAAATAATGATGAATCATTAGGAGAAACATGGGAACGATTCAAGGCACTCTTGAGAAAATGCCCAAACCACAACCTGAATGATGCCGAAAAGGTAAGAATCGTTTACCATGGTTTATTGCCTCAGTTCAAGATGATGTTAGATGCTTGTGCAGGTGGTTCTTTAATGAACAAGACTGTGGAAGAAGCCATAGAAATATTGGAATCAATGGCTATTAGTGACCGACAAGCAAAGCATAAAAGAGGTAATATGCAAAGGAAGCCAGGAATGCTCGAATTAGGAGTAAATGATGCAGTGTTGGCTCAGCAAAAATTACTGACCCAACAAATTGAAGTTATGAGCAAGCAATTGGAAAAACTTCAAATTGCTCAAGTAGCATCACCACCCCCTGCTCAACTTAAAGCATGTACGCACTGCATGGGAGAACAACCATGTGGTTACTGTGGAAATGAGCAAGAGCAAGCCAATTTCATGAACCATCAAAGAGCACCCTTAGGTAATTTTCCTTTTAATCATGGAAATTCTTTTCCTAACAATTACCTGCAGGGTTGGCAAAATCAGAATATTGGCTGGAGACAGGACACTGGACCTTCCAACAGACCTCCTAACAATCAATTCAAGCAACAACAAACTGACAATGCAAGGTTGACAAGAATAGAGGAAGCTATTCAACAGTTATTGCAGTTTGTAGAGACAAATGAAGCTGCCCGAAAAGCATCAGATATACAAATGGGTCAGCTTGCAAAAGAGATAGCCGAATTAAAGAGTTCTGGGTTTTCTGCAAACACTCAAAACCCAAGGGAACAATGTAATGCTGTTTCTATTGATGTTGTAAAAATTGATTGTAAAGAAAAGAGTGAGAAAAAGAAAGAAGAAGAAAAAGAAAGTGAAAAAATAGAAAAAAATGAAAAAAATGAAAAAGAAAAAAATATGCAAAGAGATACAGAGCAAGAAACAAACTGTATAACCCCGAAAAAATGTAAAGATCCGGGGAGTTTCACCATTCCTGTAACAATCGGAAATATCAACATCAGGAATGCGTTATTAGATTTAGGGGCTAACATTAACTTGATGCCCTTAGATTTAATAAAACGCATTGGTGAATATGAGTTGAAGGAGGCAAAGACAGAATTACAGTTTGCAGATCGCTCTGTCAAAAAACCTTTTGGGATTGTGGAAGATGTGTTAGTAAAGGTTGACAAGTACCACTTCAAGGTTGACTTTGTGGTACTGGATATGAAGGAAGATACTGAGATCCCCCTGATCCTAGGAAGACCTTTCATGAAGACTGCAAAAATCAAAGTAGATGTTGATCAAAGTATGGTTGCAGTCAAAGTTTATGGAGAAGAAGTGAGCTTCAGTGCTCATGAACACCTCAGGATAAGTAATGAGGCAAAAGTTTACCCTTCAACCAAACCAGGTATATCTCTTCCCAATCAATTAAATTGTTTTGAATTAACCGATGCTTTGAATGATGAAAAACAGGTAATTAGGCATCGGAAAAGAAGAAGAAGGAAGAAAAAGACAGGTGATTCCTCAAAGAATATTGGGAAACCACCTGATTAATCAGAGGTAATGTCTGGCTGGAGACATTAAACCTAGCGCTCAATGGGAGGCAACCCATTCTTTTCTTTTTGTTTTTAAGGTTGTTTTACATAAAATAAAAATAAAAATAAAAAATAAATAAAAAAAAACCACAAAACAATTTTTTAACTTGTTTAAAAGAAAAGGGGTTTTAAACTGAAAAGGTTTGTGAAAATCCAAATTTTTGAAAATCAAAAACAGAAGCCCACGCGTAGCGCCCACTTGACGCGTAGCGTGGACTCTAAATTTTGGTTCTGATGCGTAGCAACCCACCCACGCGTAGCGTCAGAGCCCACGTTCAGTTTTTAAAACTGAACCAGAGAGGCCCATCTTAGGGTTTTAAACCTAAAACTTCCTCTCTGCCTCACTTAGTTTTCAAACCTAAACTTCAAAAACCTCCTTTTCTCTCTTCCAAACCTCTTCATTCCTAAATTGCTCAAGGAACAACAAGTAAGTACTCTAATCCATCCTCTTTAGCTTTTTGTTTTAATTTTCGATTTTAGAAATAAATGTGGTTAGGATTAGGATTAGAAGACCAATGGGATTGATTGCTGTTAGGAATTAGAAAATGAATGGATATAATGTGGTTTGGAAAGGGGTTGCTGCTGTGCAACCCCTGTTATTTTTTTAAAAACTGCGCATCCCACGCGTAGCGTCCCACGGACGCGTAGCATGAGGATGAACTGTAAGCCCACGCGTAGCGTCCCACTGACGCGTAGCGTGGAGGAACTGGCTGATGCGTAGCGTCACACCACGCGTAGCGTCAGCCTCTGTTTTTAAATCTTGCTGTTTGTTTGTTGTTTGTTGTTTTCTTTTTAAATTAATAAATTTTTATGTTTAGTATTCGTTATACTTTCTTGCAAATTTGTATAAATAAATTGTATTTTGTTTTGTATATTATTTGAATATATGTATGTTAATTTCTTTAAATATTAAAAATTCAAAAATATGTTGTTGAATTGCATTTTTATTTGTGAAAAATTTTAGAAAACCCAAAAATATTTTACAAATAATTGTTTGCTTGTGTGTGATTTATTTAGTGTGTGTTTAATTTTAAATTTTTACTTTATGCAGATGGCACCTAAGAAATCCATTCCCACAGCCGGTCCCTCTAAAAGACAGAGGAAGTCCACAGACACTAACACCACTTCTGAGGGTCCTGATTCTCAGAGACAGGAGGTGTTAGGACCGAGGGATCCTACTAGATTTCGCACGGATGCGAAATGGGCACGGTTTCATCAGATCAAGGGCCAGAGACTTATCTGGGAGAGGGTCCTTGATCTGAGTGCAGGAGACTATCCTGAGCTGCAGGATAGAGTGCAGCAGAGGAGATGGGGACCTCTATTCTCCCTACCTACTGAGGGGGACCCCATCTTAGTGATGGAGTTTTACGCAAATGCTTACAGGACCCGCCAGGACGCACCGAATCTTGGGCAGCAGCGGACGAGTTGGGTTAGAGGCCGGCATATCTCTTATGACCGGGACACCATCAGTACCCTATTGGGTAACCCTTGGGAGCCTACTCCCGAGGATGACACTTGTTTCTGGAAAGAAAACAGAAACAAGATTCTTGCTGAGGGAGAGTTAGGATACTCCCTCGAGGAGGTTGCTCATTTTCTGAGCAAGGATGGAATCTTTTTCAACCTGAGTAGGGTTGGAAGGAGTCCATCTAACCTCCTCAAGACCCAGCTTACCCCCATAGCCCAGGCGTGGTCCCACCTCATGCTCCATAATATCACTCCTGTCACCCATCTTTCTTCCCTTCCAGTGGAGCGTTGTTGCCTCCTCTATTCTATCCTCCAGGGCCACACCATTGATATCGCCGAGCTTATCTCCGAGCAGATTCACTTTTATGCCCTTGGGTATAAAGTGAATCGCCCCATACCCTTTCCTCTCATCATATCTGCCTTACTGAGGAGGTAGGGAGTCATTGTACCTTCACCAGAGTTTACTAGTTCTTCAGGGAGAGTCCCTACAGTTCTAGTAAACAGAGATTATTTTGTGCAGCAGTGCGAGCTTCCACCACTAGAGCAGGAGGCTCAGCCCCGACCTCGGAGGAGGAGACCACCAGTGCAGCCTCCATCTGCTGATGCTGTTACACAGGGCTTTGCCCGGATGTCACTTGAGCATCAGCATATGATGCAGATGATGGCTGCCACTCACAGAGCTTATATTCATCTTCACGATGAATTTTATCAGTACAGGTTACAGGGAGAGGGAGCACCTTATGTTACCCCAGCCGAGTTTGCAGCACATGTAGCTTGGCCCGTAGATTTACCCACCTACCCTGAGACTGGTGGATCTTCTAGTACACATCATGACTCTGATGGTGATGATGAGGAGGAGGAGGAGGAGGAGGATGATGATGATCAGATGGAGGATTGAGGATGCCATCTTCATTTATTTTGAGTACATTTGTTTTTAGTTATATTTGGATTTACATTTACATTTATATTTACATTTTATATTATGGCATTTTATCATTGTGTGGTGTGTTTATTCGTTTTTGCTCATTTTTTCGAAAAATAATTCTTCTTTTAAATAAATGAATCAAATTTTCGTTAGTAAGTTAGTTTATACACTTAGAGTTTTTACACAATAAAACCAATTTTGTTAAAATCAATTTTTGATTCTTTATAACTTAGGAATTTTGATAAATTTAATTACAATAAGTTTATTAACCATCAAGCAAATTTCAATAACCCGGTTAGTTGAGAGATCTTTTTAAACACTTGAGGGTTTAATCGACATATTTTCAATTTGAATTGATTTTGCTTTAATCTGTGATTTGTGTTGTTGTACAGAGAATTCGGGAAAATGATCAAGGCACATTTATTGGTGAAATGAAACCTTGGGCCAAACAGCTTACCTTGGTAAAAAGTCTTTTATCCCTTGCAAGCCAATTTGAGCCTAAAATAAAATTCTTTGGTACCCTTAAAACCTAAATTTGTTCTTATCATTCCCTATACTTGATTGATTAAAAGAGCAGTTGAAATAAATGAAAAATATTTTGAGTGTTCTTACAAAAATGGGGAGTGAAAATGAGCAACTTGATTCTTTTCAAAAAAATAGAATATGGAAAAGAAAAGTCAAAAATAGTGAAAAGAATCAAGTTGGGGGTATTTATTTTTCATCAATAAAAATAAATGAGAGTTTGGATCAAGAGAAAAGCCTAAAAATTATGAAAATGCTCTTTTATGATTTCAGGTTTTTGAAATCCAAGAAAAACCATTGATTCTTGTAAACCAACCCTCATTACAACCCGTGAAAAGACCTTGTGATTTTTGAATTAACTCTGTATAAATAACCATTGATTAGATGACAAACAAAGTTAAATTCGTTTGATTTTATGATTGATTGAGAGAAACAGGTTACCAATTGCATAGAGATAAACACTTGTGAGGTAAGCCTGAAATTCTGCTTGGTTGTTAATAGAATATTGTAAATAATTTTATCATTAAATCTTTGTTATATTTGATATCAGTTTTTGATTATTACAAAATAGTTGAAATTGTGTAATTATTTTTTGTGGTAAATTTTCGGACTAACTTAAAAATTTGATTTTAAATTTTTATTTTCTTATTTTTCTCTCTTGCTCGAGGACGAGCAATGTCTCAAGTTGGGGGTATTTGTTAGTCCTCAAATTTTCAATAAAAGCTTAAATAAAAATTTCATAAAAATTATAAAAATAGGATTTAAATTCAATAAATGAGTGTTGTTGAAAATAATCTGCCCTTGATCAATTTTCTCTAGTTTTGCAGTGAAAAAGTTAAGAAATCAAGAGAAAATTACACTGGAGAATCTGACGCGTAGCCTCACCCCACGCGTAGCATCAACTGCTATTTTTGAGTCTGACGCTACGCATCACATCCACGCGTAGCGTCAGTGCTGCGTGAACAACCACTCCACTTTGGCCAACCACTCCACTTGGACTCAATAATGGGCACCCCACTCAGCCCAAGGGCCACCCCAATCAGCATAAATGGCCAAAAACTCGTGGAAACATGTCCAAGTGGCCAGGCATGATCAAGATTAATTATTGAAAGTGGCCATTATCAAGTGTTTAATAGAGGCTGAGTCAGGGGTCTGACGCGTAGCGTCACAGGGACGCGTAGCGTCAGAACCCTTGCTCAGCCCAATAAATAGGGCCATCCAACACCATTCATAGCATCCCATTCCATACACTTCTCTTCTCTTCTCTCTTGTACTCGACTCTGAGTACTTTCTTTTGTGAGTTGTAGTTCTAGAATAGTTTTCTAGATACTTGAGTGTGTTTCGGTGTATTGTGATCGTTGTATCGTGAAGTTTCCATCGTCTTCTTTGTAATGTCAAACTCTGTAAGTGTTGTTTTTACTTTTACCATGTGTAACTAATTTGTTTATGTTGGAATTGGTGAACTAATCTATTGAGTATAATGTTGTGAATTCGACCTCTGCATGTTTATGATTCAAGTCCATGTTAGTATTTCAACCTTTTATTAATATGAACGTCAAACGGGAGAATGATTTTCATGTGTATCGAAACTGGTTTTATTAGTATAAATGTCAAACGGGAGAATGATTATTTATGCCGTATTGAAACTTGTTTTGACGAAAGTAAAAAGTTGGAATACCCTTGGTATCTCAATTCTATAGGGGTTGTTAACCATTGTTGCCATAAGGCCAGGTCTTAATGCAAGTTTTTACTGAGAAAGCTCACGAGGGATCGGACTTTACGGTGAATTCTTAGAATTTATATCACGAGGGATCGGTTATAATGATTTTAAGCTGCAATGACATGAAACTTGATGATTAAATATGCATGTCTTGAGTTCCTCATTGTTATTCTAGATTAGGGATCCAATTTCCAACATAATTTGTTTATCTGTGTTTATCTCAAGTATCTTACCTATTCTAGATTGCAACTCAACTTTTTAGATAGATTTTATTTTCTTTTTATCTCATGAATCACTCAACCATGCTATCTTGTGAATATTGTATAAACTGTATATAAATCATTCTTTTGTTTATAATTTCCTTCATATTTACCATAGTAAGTAGAAAATTACTGTTGTTATTGGACTTTCAATCCCAGTGGAACGATATCTAAATTTTGAAAACTACAAACGAATTGGTGCGCTTGCCAATTGACAAAAAGTCCGACGGTGGGAAAGAACCGTTGAGTCGCCGTCGGGCCCAACAATCACAAGTCTAAAAAGTAGACAACATGGGTGAGTGAGTCATACATTCCAAAATGAATATGAATACCATGTGAATGTGTGCATATGCATTAAGATCATGTATACTTTCATACACATATCATTCATTATCTCATTCATCATCATAATACTATCATACGTATATCACAAACGATGTTATAGATTAAGCAAAGTATACAAGCATACATATAATCAAGTCTTTCAACAATTTAGGCTACTACACACCTCATCGTTTTATTCATTTTATCATTTGGTATTCACATCTTTTATATTGTCTTAATACATGCTCTCATCCACAATACAACCATTATCACATCTTATCACCTTTGGCATACTTCATGGCTATATGCAAATGCTCTTAAGCTAATGCACATGCACAATAGATTATTTCAATAATTGCAGATCTGACTGTGGGAAATAAACACCAATTGTGGGATTCAAGTATGATCATCTAACCATACCCCTATTGTAGTAGTAAAATGTGTACACTTATCATCCAATTGTATGCATTTCACCAATCTTTTACTGGTACCAAACCACATCGCCCATTTGCAACACCTGGTCATTTTCACCATGATCGCGGTAACAACATAATCAACATATGGTATTGCAGGCCAACCATGAATCATATCATGGCAGCTGTGATCCCAAGGACCATCGGGGACACCTGCTTATTAAGAGCCACCTCCACAAGGGTCAACCACATGTGGCTCCCCGTAGCATAACATGGGCAGCTTGTGACTGAGTCACAGGGAAAATAACAATTTGCTCATGCACAGAGCCATCCTCCCACTGGGCCAACTAGAGGAATCCCCTAAAATTCCAACACCGATAGCTATGGAGTATGCCATGGATGCAAATGTCAATCATATGTATTTCTCACTCTATGCACCTTATACATGCCACTCATCAACATCTTAGTCTCCAACATCACCATAATGTTTTTAGTGTATTTATCATTATCGATTGTTGTCCTTAATAAGTTTTAGTATAGCATTTCAATAAATTTTCTCATTAACATAATTCAATTCTTTCCTCAAATCATAATGGCATTCAATCATTAATTTTAACATCAACCTTCCATTGTCATTCAAGGTATGCTATTCAATCACATTATTCTTATTCAATCATCCATAACATTCATTCCTTATTTATGGTGGATGTAAACACAACAATATATTCAAGGCCTACACTTGCCAAACAATTTAACACCACCATATAACACACCCCTTATATTCTTAATGCACAATGCAAGTTGCCAAACATCATCATCAACATTATACACGACATCACAATTCAACATGATATTACAAGCAAGGCAAACATGCATATTGTTACATATGACAATCAAATGCTATTCAATTTATGCATTTAGAACATAAGGACTCCTCTCCTACCTCAAGAGAAGAATTCTGATTGATACGACGTACCCGCCTCGTCGTTCAGAATGGATCCTACATTAATTATACAAGTAAAATCCCAATCAATCAATTATTCAAAACATGATTTAGGACTCTTATTATTACTCATTACATATACTAATTTCATGACATGAATAAATCATGCCATAGACACCTTTTTCTTTATTTATTAGGTTTCGGTAATTCCTTATTACCATACCACCTTCATTATATCAAAGGCTACAAGACCCCATAGCCTAACATTCATAAAAATATTTCATTTACCAACACCCATACTCTCAATATTATGTATTCCCTCTCAAATATATTATTCAAACAACATTTACCATTTTCCCCAAATCTTAAAAGTTAGGGTTTTCACCTAACTCAACTACATTCATAAATACCCATTAATCTTCATCACCTTCCAACCATACATCCATCTACCTCATTTATTTCATTCGAATCTTACATTTATGATAACCCATCTTAGTGTCTTCACATTTATGGCTCTATACCAATCCCTATTCATGTACATTACTCTCCCAAGTCATAATAACTCATGAACATAGCCTTAAACCTAAACAAAATGGTGAGAAGAGCTTACCTCACCCAAAAATGAAAATGGGTTCCAAGGGAAGGAGAGAGGGCTGCGAAAATGAAAGAGAGAAAGAGATATCTTTAAGCTCCAATGGCTTCCTTTAAGCATTCTCAAATGAAAATGAAGGAATGAAATGGGTTACCACTAAGCTTATGTTTTAGAAGAGAAAAGTGAGGAAGGAAGTAGGAGAATAAGAAGAAGTGAGTGTTTTGCCAAATTGGTCCAGCAATAAACGAAAATGGGAAGGGAAAAATGAAGGCTTTCACTTTTAATTTTATTCTTCTCATTAATATTTCATCATTTTCCATAAACAGGATCTCTGTTTGGGCTCAATACTTTATCTAAAAATTATTCCGAATATATATTCAGACTCCCAATAATATTCTTAACAGCCCTGACCAATATCATCCCAATCAGAGATACTTGGTCCGACACTTATATTTTAATCAGGCTTAATTTTAGCTTATTCGGCTCCAATAAATCATGAATAGTCCCAAAAATCTTAATTTAATTATTTCTAATATTTTGGGACATTAAATAACCCACATACAACTATTTAATATTTATTTCCTTAATTAATCCTTTATTTTAAAATTTAGGATGTTACAATACATCTTACATGTTCTAAGATTATCCTATTCATTCTTTCAGCCAAACCATTTTGTTGGGGGTGTTCTGGGTATAGTTTTATGTCTTTTAGTTCCCTATTTCCTACAAAACTCATCAAACTATTTTGAAAGAAATTCCAGGCCATTGTCTATTCTTAGAACCTTGAGTCCGGTGCCTAACTGATTCTGAATCAGTGTTTGCCATTCCTAAAATCTTGGAAATGTTTCAGACTTATTTTTAAGCATAAACAACCAGACCCTTCTTGAAAAATCATCCATAATTGATAAAAAAATAAGAGCCTCCACCTAGAGTCTTAACTCTAGAAGGCTCCCCACAAATCAGAATGAACATATTTAAAAGGTTTGGAAGAAATATGCATGCCTGACCCAAATTTTACTCTATGAGATTTACCAAACACACAATTTTCACAGAAATCTAATTTATTTATTTTATCCCCATTAAGCAGATCCTATTTTTCCAATTCAAATAACCTTTTTTCACTAACATGCCCAAGTCTGAGATGCCATAATTTTGTTTTATCCTGACATACTTTGCTAGCAACAGATGCGTGAGCAATTACAGTAGAACCATCTAAGATAAATAAACCATTACATTTATCTTTAAAGTCTTTTATAACTATTAAAGATCCATTTGAAATGTTTAACACACCATGTTGAATTCTTGTTAAAAAACCAAGATTATCAAACATGCTTATTGAAATGAGATTGCGTTTTAAATTAGGAACGTACCTCACTTCTTTGAGAAGAAATTCCCTATTATCAAACATCCTCAACCTGATGGTTCCAATGCCATGCACCTTGCAGGGACGATTATCCTCTAGAAAAACTATTCCACATTCTTTAAAATCCAAGGTCTCAAAATAATCCTTCTTTGGGCATATGTGATAGGAGCAACTAGAGTCCATCACCCAGTTTTTCTGAGTCTATAAAGATGATACAACCAGAACTCCAGCATTCTCATATCTATTTGATATAGTTGCAAAATCTATTGCTTCAGAGTTACCTTTGGGACCCTTGGCATTCTCAGGATAGTTTTTCCTGAGATGTTCAATCTTGTTACAGGTATGGCACCTGTATTAAAAAGTCTGATCCCCAGACTTAGCCTTCTGAAATGGCTTCTTTCCTTTCTATTTCTTTTCTTTCTCCCCTTCGAGACATTAAGATTTTCACCATTGCCCTCTATTTTGGACTTTTGCTATCTCTACAGCTCTTTGGACCTGATTGAGGTCATAACCTCTTCAAGACTAATGGTCTGTTCCTTTCCATAAGGGATTGCGTCTTTGAAATGCTCATAACTTTTGGGGAGAGAGTTTAACACTAAGATGACTTTATCTTCATCATCCAATTTTACTTCAATATTTTCAAGAGCTTGTTCGCAAGAGATTTTGTCATTTACAAAAATTCCAGCTTCACCCATATTGATGCAGTTGTTTTCTCTCTCGCTACCTCCCTTAATGCTTTGTCACCAAGACACAAGATGATTATAGATCTTGCCTTTTCAATCATATTTTCTTTCTCTTTTGGAGTCAAGGATGTATCCATCTTCTCTGCTTCCTTGATTGCTTCTACACAGCCTTGCTAGATTAAGTTGGCTTCCATTTTGATCTTCCATAGGCCAAAGTCGTTTTCACCAGTGAACTTCTCTATATCAAATCTTATGGAACCCATTCTTTGATTTCTTAATGTTTCAGGCATTCCCACAGACAGCGGCACTTGTTGGTTCTAATAGGATAATTTGATCACAAGAAACACAAAAAACACAAGAACAAAGCAAACCCAAAGAAAGTAATTATGGAATGTAAAATAGAGTACTCTAAAATACCAATGCAGAGTTAGCAATTAAACATAAGAGATAAAAGGGAAGAAGATGAACATAAACAGTTTAACATGGTTCAGCCAAAATGAGCCTACATCCACGGGAAGAGCAACAAAATTGAATTAGGATAAAGAGATTACACACGGTTACAAAGTTAACCAATACTCAAGCTTTAGAGGTTTTCCAACTTCTTATACAAGCACCCAAGGACCATATTTATAAGAAACAATGCCTAACAACCTCTATGAACTAAGGTAGTTACATAGAAACAGAAACACAATAGAATCAAGATAAGTCTGCATACAGACCCAAGGGTCCAGACCTTGCGGAAGCAACAAACTAGGGTCTAAACTTTTAGAGTCACAAACCTTCACAAAGCATATATGATGCATCGAGAGGAAGAAGGAGAAAGTTATGTTTTGATTACTAAGGGCAATTCAGTCTTTTACACCTTTCTTTTCCTATTTTTATTTTTATTACCTTTTTAAATAAACCTTTTACTTTTCATCCTTTGGTAAATTAAAATTTACCATCACCCATTTAATTTAGTTGTAAAATTTAATCATCAACCAATCAAATTAATTTATTTAATTCTCATCGCCTTAATTAATTGTTAATTAGTTCATAAAAATTTTAGGAAAAAATCCAAATTAAAATTTGAATAATTTATTTAATAATTTCTGCCTATTACCAATAATTAAATTAAATACCCAAGATGTTACGTCTATAATCTTCCTGTAAAACAACAAATTGTTATTTAATGTCATAATCTCCTTGAGGGTGTAACAAGCTAAATGAGATTCCTCACACAAGACAGACTCAGGAATTAAATAAGCCAAGATATCTTAAAGCCAATGTTAATAACACCAGCAGTTATAGAAATCTAAAAGTCTTTCTTCATTCAACCATGGGCAATCACTGCCCTCTTTAACATCCACCATAATAAAGTAATTCTTGTATAGAAGGCCTTAAGTCTTGGCTGAATAAGTGTAAGCTTTTAAAAATGGATCAGTTCTTTGAGGTCTGAATGACAACCATAACAACTCTACCTTTGACTTTAGGATTTCTTGAAACACTATAAATATAAGGGAAAGTGAAATTATAATAGCAAAGATGAAATGATCGACAAAAATCTAGAACACACAAAGGTACCCCTAAGAGTTGGTTGAGAAACCTAAACACCATGACTTTGAAGCCGGTGAAGGGAAGTCATACTCCTAAAGGGTTGAAAAAGAAAGCTACATATAAAGGCTCATCTTAGGAAAGAGGTCACAAATTATGTCATCTGGGCTGGAAGATACATAACAAAGTGGTCATCATTCTCATCTGCTGTGATGCAAAGACACTGTAAGTATTCATGATCTAAACTTTCTTAGGGATCAAAAGAAACTTGCATTACTTTGTATTCCTCTCGAACCTAGAATAGATAATCTTCTTTTAGAAAACACCCCCAAGGAATCTGTGAACTAATGTTTGACCCTGAGAAACATCTGTGTTCACTTTAAGCCTAGCTATGTCAGATTGGGAAGGATTTTCTTTGGTTTTAATCTTTTACTTTGAGATTTCACAAGAGGAGTTTGAACTAGAAAAATGTGTTATTGAACTAGAGTTATATGAGAGCATTAAGACAAACTTAAAATGATTTAAGGAAGATGACAAAACAATGCATGAGCTTCTTATTTTTCACTTATGTTTATTTACCTTTATAGAGTGAAGGTCAGACAATTTCAGGCTTAAAGGACTTGTATCCCTTAATAACCTTCTAGTTTCACCTACCAACTCCTTGATAGACTGACATCTAATATGGATGGTGGATAATGCTACCCGTCGCCCACCATCCTAAGGAACCATAACCAAAAGGCCAAGAACCTCGGATAGAGGCTGATTGCCTCAAATTTACCTCCAAAGAACTCCCATTATCATTATCGCCCAACTTTACGAGGATAGCCATCTTTATTAAGAAAGAAAGTAAAAGAGAGAGGGAAGATTGTACATGAAAACTTTTCTAAAAGAATAATCTAAATGATTTGCTAAGGTATCTTCATATATTGGAGCTCTTGCTTTTACCACAAAGAGAGATAAATAATTGGGGTAAAAAATGCAGCCAATATTTATAAGCAATAAATTTAAGGGAATTTTTAAAATTTCACATCCTAATCATTAAACTATCGTATGCATTTATAAAGACACCTCAAGTCAAGTGAGAAACAATGCAAGCTTTCAAATTTCAACAACCATCTAATGGAAAACGAACATGTGTCGAAAGACAGTTATAACAAGCAATGAAAACATCATCTTATGTTAATGAAATTTCACACTTATGAATTTTTTCATTTTTTGCTTCACCTTTTGCAGGATACACATAAGAGGGTATGTCAAAGGCGATTAGAGACAAGCTATAAATTCCATTGAAACACCTTAACCTCGAGCACCTAAGCCCAAAGCTAAGCTGAGGGGCATATGATTTGGGATCTGACAATAGCATGCACAGTCAACAAAGTCGATGCCAGCAAAGCAAAACCAAAATACTTCATTAAGCTTACTTCCTATGCCAACAAACAACATATAGATGTCTTATGCTGACATTGCATACAACCATAAGTAAAACCTTAAACTTTCTAAAAGACATATGTCACATCATTAAAATGGCCCAAAGGCAATCATTACGGTTTGTATAATGTATCATCTATAAATAATGTGTTATTAATGTACAAGGTATGGTTTGTATAATGTATCATCAATCAAAGTAGGACAAAACAATATTCATATTCAAGAGCATTGATTAATCCCTTTCCAACATTGGACTCATACGCATGGCTGACCCTAGGGGTAGGCGAGATGGACACAATACTAGACTTTAAGGATAAAAATGAAAAAATAAAATAATAGAACAACAGACGAAGGAGGAAAGTAAGAGATTTTGAGGGTGTGATTTTGCCATTAATAAAGTTTTATAACATAAGAGCAACAACACATTTAGTAATAGTTCATATTAAAAGATTCACCTAACGACAAAAATGTCTCCATCTAGTGCAGTGGTTTACAATTGACACCTCAAGTACATGTGTCACTATTAGCATTCTAGATAGCAATTAGATTAATATAGTCGGTAGCTTTAATAAAAACAGACAAATTTGAAAATGTTCAAAACTTAATGGACTAGGGATGTGTTTATATGTATAACTTAATTGGAAGTTTATACAATAAATTATTTTTTTAGAGATATTATAAATTTTGTTCATGAAACTTATTGAAATAAGTTAAAAATAACTTATTTTAATAAGTTACATAAAATAATTTATTACAATAAGTTGAAAACAACTTATGAAAATTATAACCTATTTTCATAAGTTACATAAAAACTCTTCCAAACTTCCCTTAAGTTGATAAAAATAAAACAAAATAAAATGATTTAACCAAAAATCACTTGAAACATGAAAGACTAAAAATAAAATGATAAAAGAAAAATAAGGAAAAACTAATAAACACATGCTATGCAAAAACTAATTGTGTTTTTAGTTATGTTTTACAGAAATTTTCAACAAAACTTTTCTAAGTATGAGGTGAGAATATTAATTTCTCAAACATACAAAAAATGGTTATATTTAAATAACTTTCTCAGAAAACTTTTAAATAAACCAAACATATAACACTTCAATAAATATGATTCCTAGAAAATTAAAAAATATTTCATGTGGGATAGAAAATAAATAATAATAGTTATACATTCTCTTGAAAATATAACAAGTATCTTTAAATTTTTCTTAAATTAATAAGTTAGAACATTATAGGAATTTGGTTAACCTTTCTTTTATAGGTTTGTAATATTTAAATGATGGATAAGACAATTTAGTGGGTGGTGCACCTCTAGGTAGCTCTATATATTTGGTATACTACATTTTTTCACCCTGTGATGTCTAAAGTTATATAATTAATAGCATGGATATTTTTTAATTAATTGAGATTGAGACAACCCGACTTAATAAAGAATAAAACCGAGACCAGAGAAATTTTTTCCAAAATTCACCAAGCAGTCGGGGTAAAGATAAACCAAACGTAAGGCAAGGGAAAGCAAAACCGATCAGAGAAGGGAAGACCGAGTCAGAAAGCCACACATGGGCAAGACTCAGCTTCGGTCAAACAGACCAGCGGAAGATGCAGTGTTTGAGCGAGCCCTTTTCTCGCTGGAGCGAATCCCCATTCGCTGAAGCGAACCCATTCACTCGGTAATTTCATCACTCGAATTCGGGACCACGTCCACTCGGGAACGGTCCCCATAGGGTCATGCTTCACTCGGTAAATTCATACTCAACCAAATACTTAATTTACTTCAGTAAGCCCACATACATGATTCACCCGGTAAACTCAACCAGGTCCTTATTCAAAAGGTCAAAGACATGCTTCATTCGGAAGCGTCTCAATCTCCATAGGGAAATGATTCCCTCAGTTATTCCACTCGGAACCCATAAGCTTCCCTCACCCAGAGTATTTCCCCAGTCCAATGCCACTCGGTATAATTCAACCACGATTCATTCAGAGGTACATTACCCTTTATTCACTCGGCATATTTTGATCTTCCACACTCGGAGATCACATAACCTCCATTCCTTCGGAAGGAGTCATTAAGTTAGGTCACTCGGACTTATTTAAAACTTATCCACTCGGAATATATAACATTCACTCGGAATATATATAGCCTCGTCCACTCGGAAGAGGACTCCTAGAATACACCTCAATCAAAACCATCACAACAACTCTTCCCTCGAAAGAGGTTCATTCGGGATTTCTCACTCGGGAATATTCAAACCCTTCCCCACTCGGGGTTTACTCATATTTTCACTTGGTAACATATGGACTAGTCTTCCCTCGGAAGTAGCCCACTCGAGTACATCTTAATCGGAACTGTCTTATGCCTTTATCACTCGGATAAGGCCCACTCACCAAAGCCTCACTCAGAAACGGCTCTCCCAACAACATTCCACTCGGAATTCATTGACTTAGCATTATTCTCTCAACACCATATAATGAACAATTCGGGTAACTTTATAACAATGTAAAATTATATATACATACAATGTATACTTGTTCACAACCCGATAGTCAACCCATATAATTAAATCCATTCAGATTACAAGAGAGCCGGCCAAGGCTTTAACATATCTATTTACAACATTTACTATATGTGTACTTCAATAAACTGAGTGCCCATCACTCAGACTTGAGGCCATCTCAACATTCCCAGTCCGACCTGCATATACTGAAAAATATAGCCACGGTAGGGGTGAGCTTTTACATATTAAATGACAATTATTGACTCGGATTAATCTTCGAATCCTCAACCATACAATAACATATCTCAATCAGTAATAATGCACTCTGCCATTCAATATGAACCCTACAACAACATCCACTCGGGATTCATGCAATTCGATCAAGACTGAGTAATTCACAACATTCACAATCACATATTCACAACTATAACATCACCTTGCACTCGACAACAGTACCAATTTACATATATTCACCCAGTCGGAATTTACACCAATCATTCATGGCTATATTAATCATGCTATTCACAACAGCATTTACACACACACATATATATATATATCATCACATTGAGCTCATCAACGACATAAATGTGCACTCAGCAATAGCATCAGTATACATGCATTCATCCACTCAGATATAAATGTGCACTCGGCATAGCATCAGTATACATGCATTCATCCACTCAGATATAAATGTGCACTCGGCATAGCATCAGTATACATGTATTCATCCATATATTCATACAATTCACATTGAGCTCAATGACAATCATAAGTGTGCACACATTCATTTCAGCCGGATCCGGTTATTTATTATCAACTTTTATTGTTGCAACATAGGCTCCAAGCCTTTTCTCAGCTCTAAGCTGATTCGGCCGTTTTACTGGTACCAAACCGTTTGCCCTCACATGTAACACAGTCACTCCAAGCGACAACGAAAGTGTTACGGGCAGCCCTGAGTCCAACCCAGTAGGCTTGCCTTGAGTCCAACCCAAGGTCTTTAAGCGTCCAACGCTTAGTGCACTCGGCACTGCCTTGAGTCCAACCCGAGGTCTTTCAATATATTTTCAACACATATTCATCTGATTGCCGATCGGTATTAAGCGTCCAACGCTATATGCTCCAAGCATTTCCAGTGGTGAATCAGATACATATGGTCTTATTCATCAGGCGTCCAACGCCAATGCACTCGGCATTGCCTTGAGTCCAACCCAAGGTCTTTCATTATATTTCACTCGTATTCATCTGATTGCCGATTCAATATTAAGCGTCCAACGCTATATGCACTCGGTATTTCCAATGGCGAATCAGATACATACGGTTTATTCATCAGGCGTCCAACGCCAATGCACTCGGCATTGCCTTGAGTCCAACCCAAGGTCTTTCAATATGTTTTCCATACATATGCACTCGGCATTCAAATATCAATAACATGCATCCCATGCATTTTATCATTATTATTCATAAACAAGGATCGGCATAGCAATAACACAATACATGCACTCGGCAATCACATGCACTTGGCAAATCACATGCTTTTTAATATAAAATCCCAAATGGAAATTAACATAACCGACCAACATCTCATGCACTCGGCAATCACAATGCCATCCACTCATAATTATCATTTACAACAAGCATCACATGCTATTTCATGAGATCCACTCGGCATTAATATTTGCAACAAGCATCACATGCTTTTCATATAAAACCCACTCGGCATTAACATTTTCATAGCAAGCATCTGATGCTAATTCATATAGAATCATAAACAAAACCAGTACAGCATTTACACACCACATGCATTCGGTATTCACACTGGTTCACAGTACATGCACTCGGCATACTCATTAAAAGCCAACATTTCCATGCATTCATTCAGCATTTCATATTTATCATCATACATCTCATGGACGGAATCATGACAACATCACACAGACCACAATAATCACAAATCTGGGTGTTTCATGCACCAATACTCAACTACAACATATCAATCAACATACTTCAAACATGACACAACACATTAAAGCAAAACCACCCGAAACCCGTCCATAAACCATACATTTGAGATGTAAATTAGCCCCCCTACCTGGAATGAAGATCCCAGAAGCTCCCTGAGCTTGCAGCACCGACCAATCGCCCTTTGGTCACTCATTCTCAACAGAACGACCCAACTTCCAACCGTTTAGCACAGGAATCTCCTTTGGAGGAACACCGAGCCACTCAGACACACGAACAGCTCTGCCTCCATGATACTCCATGCTCTGTTTGCAGAGCAGTGGAGAGTTCCATGGCTGTTCCCACACACGAATAGACCAGTCCTCACCAATAGTAGAGGACCCCATGCTTCCAAGCACCCATCGTTACTTAGGCAGAACAGTGAAGGATCCTAGCCTCCAAGACACTCAACACCACACAGATCTCTCTCTCAACCACGCTGTTCCCACTTCATGTTCCCACTTCCACTTGGGGTTCTACTCAGTGTTGAGTGGAAGAAGAAAATGAAGAAGACGAAGATGGAGAACAGCAACGAAGAGGAAAAGTCTCCAGGGAGTTCAAGAGAGAATGGAGAGTGTTTGCAGCATAAACAAGTAAAATGGGCAGAGAGTGGGTAAGAAAAATGTTAAGGCGTGGGAATCACGAGGGAGAGAGGGAGAGAGGGGACCGAAGCCCCATTTTACACCACCAAGGGCACCAATGTCATTTCCTGGCATTATTATTATTATTCAATCAATAATTTTAATTCCGTAATTAACCTTAATTGGTAATTAATTCTAAACCAGGATGTTACACTACCCTCCTTCAAAGAATTTTGTCCTCGAAATTCAAACATTTACTTGCCTCAACAAAATAGCTCAGAATATTGCTGCCTCAACTAATTACATGTCTCTGCTTCCCAAGCATTCACCGACCGGTTCATAATTCCATTCGGCAAAATCACTAAAGTCAGGTCCTACCTGATTACAACCTCTTTATAGAATTTAATATATTTGGGGATTTAATTTTTAAAATGTACAAGTTACCCCATTTAACTCTACCAATTCACCATAACCAATGGCACCTCAAGTTCTTTGGCCACTCAGCCCTACACTTTCAACGCCAATCGGTGTACATCCACCGTCAGCTCCTCCAATTTATAGGAGTTACTTGGCACAATTAAGTATCCACGCAGAGTATAAACTCTAAATTGTGTCACATGAGACACATTATGGAGGTTAATCAGTCAGTTGGGAAGAATCTAGTCGGTAAACAACATTACCAATTCCCCCCCCCCAAATACTCACTATTGTCCAATTTATCTCGGATTAAACCCTCGGATATTCAACATCCGACCACTAAAATTTCTTCTTTAAACCATGATATATCTTAGTAATACCGAAACAGACACTCAAAAGAGTTCCCATGTGCTTCAATTAGCACAGCTTGCCTGGATTTACCTCACACAGGCACCACACTCGGTTCTAAAATCCCAGATCTCTAACCATTCCTTCGGCTAATTCAATGCCTACACCCTGAGAATGTCACTCGGAGCTCTCATTCAAAAGGGGTTATTCGGGGTTTAAAGGTAATTCTCACCCGAAAAAACTTTCTACTTACCAAAAATTCACTCGGAATTCAAGCCTACCCCGAAATCAAACCTGAGTTCAAACTCAACAGCTCAAGCATCGACCCGAACTCAAATATGAAAAATTTTACCTCTCGGGTATCTACTCCCCTCGGGAGCCATTCGCTCGGAAACTTACTTATTCAACGTCCCACTCGGTACCATTCCACTCAGAAGTGTCACAACCAGAGATACTTCGCTCGGATTTTTCCCTACTCAGGAGTGCTACATTCGGACACTTCACCCGAAAGTCACACAACTCGGATATTTCACTCGGATTTTGCCTAACACAAATGTTTCATTCGGACACAGTTCCTTAACTTAGTAATGACTCCCCCAAAACGATGTTTCACTCGGAACATCATAACTCCTCATAGTAGTTCTTTCTCCCAGAAAGATTTCACTCAGAATTATCTCTGCTTTCTCACACTCGGAATATACTAATCTTTCCCGAGCAAATTCTCGCCTTACTGATCACCTTGGCTCAAGGTCATGGTTTCCTCATTAAATCCACAGTATCACTCGGTTAGCCTTATAAAACTTTCAATCTTTAGTGACAGACTTGATCACCCTTCTATTTCAATAATCAATCATTTCTTTACTGGCCAATAGCCAATTTATACCCATAACAACCTCTGATTCTCTCGAAGGTAAACACATCAAGGTTAAAACAACCTTCTATCCTTATTTTGATACTCAACCACTTACTGTTCACTCAATACAACTTCATCTTCATTCAGAACAGCCTGATAGACTCACCATCACCATAAGCAGCTACAGCCTCACCTGCCCGACTTATGAATTACTGCATCCAACTTATAGGATGACGTCTCATTCCTATAGGGTTACAATAATTACATAGAGTCACTGCAAAAGTGTACGCTGCTACAATACCTATGGTAGGTAGAGTCGTCTCGGAACAACATACATTACACTCCTTTCACTCACACCGACCAAACTCACTCAACTAATACTAATTCATAAAAATTAATGGCAATTCACACACACACATATATATATAAGTAATACATTTACATCAACATCATCATTATGCACCACCTAGGGCACATCACGCAACAACAATCATGAAATATCATTTACCATTACTGTAAAATAGTATAATGGCAATAGGTTTCTGACCCCCACAAGGTACACGCCTCATCATAAAATGGCATATCAACAATCGGCTTCCAGCCATCACCAAGTAATATCTCTTCTTTAAATATTATTCATCACAAAACCATGGCTCAACAGCCTAATAACCCTTCATATCATCATTCATCACATGGGTTCTATCATTACCATACTTAATACCAAAGCATACTCGGATTTCAATCTTACCATTCACTATCTTTCCATTACAACAATTCACAAGGTCAACCAGATTATCCGACTCAGAAATTCTAGGGGTCACGTAGCACTCCACGTGAGACACTCCCACAATATTTAAATATCACTGAGTCGAAACCACCATAGGGTCTAGTTCCACAAGTCTGACAGTATAAGATCACACTAAATCCAATCGGGGTTTCCTCACCTTATAGGTCATAATTCAATCAATTATTCACTCGGTTTTCAACCACAAGACCGAGTCTAACCTAAATCCTCAGGTATCCAATTACATTAATTTCTCACCCAGTTTTCTAACCTCTCAGCTATCCATCTCAATAATATCCAATCATACATGATCATGCCCAATCAACTGGGTCACCACACCTAGTGGCCTAACATCAACCAATCATTCACTCGGTTTTCACACACCAGAAACCGAGACACTACCCCAATCAAACATACATCAGATTTTACATTTAATCACCTATCACATACCCAGATTTCTAACTTAGGAAACTGCAACACATCACTTATACCATAAATCATGTACATCATATATCATATAGAGTTCTCGTGCCAAGGGAATACAAATCTCATCCCCTCAGCCGACCCAGGCTTAGAAATACCTCAAGTATTTCGTGAACAATCGGGCTAGGGTAGTAACAAGTCTTTTACCCCCAAAACAACATCTCAACATTAAAGCAAAACCACCCGGAACCCGTCCATAAACCATACATTTGAGATGTAAATTAGCCCCCTACCTGGAATGAAGATCCCAGAAGCTCCCTGAGCTTGCAGCACTGACCAATCGCCCTTTGGTCACTCGTTCTCAACAGAATGACCCAGCTTCCAGCCGTTCAGCACAGGAATCTCCTTTGGAGGAACATCGAGCCACTCAGACACACGAACAGCTCCGCCTCCATGATACTCCATGCTATGTTCGCAGAGCAGTGGAGAGTTCCATGGCTGTTCCCACACATGAACAAACCAATCCTCACCAATTCCAAGCACCCATCGTTGCTTAGGCAGAACAGTGGAGGATCCTAGCCTCCAAGACACTCAACACCACACAGATCTCTCTCAACCACGCTGTTCCCACTTCGTGTTCCCACTTCCACTCGGGGTTCTACTCAGTGTTGAGTGGAAGAAGAAAATAAAGAAGACGAAGATGGAGAACAGCAACGAAGAGGAAAAGTCTCCAGGGAGTTCAAGAGAGAATGGAGAGTGTTTGCATCATAAACAAGTGAAATGGGCAGAGAGTGGGTAAGAAAAATGTGAAGCCAAAGCTTTCATCATTGCTCTGCCCAGCGTCCACCCATCAACCATCACATCACCATTACTCTCCCATCCCATCAGCGTGGGAATCACGAAGGAGAGAGGGAGAGAGGGGACCGAAGCCCCATTATACACCACCAAGGGCACCAATGTCATTTCCTGGCATTATTATTATTATTCAATCAATAATTTTAATTCCGTAATTAACCTTAATTGGTAATTAATTCTAAACCAGGATGTTACAGAGATATTTTAATTTTTAATAATAAAACATACACATGTTTAGTTAATCTTTCTTTTATGGGTTTGTAATATTTAAATGATGGATAAGAGAATTTAGTGGGTGGTGCACCTCTAGGTAGCTCTATATATTTTGTATACTACATTATTTTACCCTTGTGATGTTTAAGTTATATAATTAATAGCATATGTTATAGGATTCCTCTTGAATCCTTAAGAGAGATGGATCTTCCTCTTCTCCTTTCTTCAAATCCAAGATAAGGAAGCTTCAAACACTTAAAACTGAAATGGATATGGATAGTATAAGGTGTTGGCCATGATAATTATGGAGTGGAAATGAAGGTGTCGGTGCTTGGAGAACCTAGATCTAGGCTTGAAATTGTAAGAGAAATGAAGGAAAATGGAGAGGCTATGGTTGAGTGTTTGGTTTCGCCACTCTTTAAGGCTAGAGAGATAAGGTGTTTATGGTTTCACCACCTATGGGAGGAATCCAAAGGATAAGAAACTAAGGGAAAGAGCTAATGCTCTACTTGCTAGAGAGAAGTGGAAGTTTATCTCACTAAAATTCACTTAAACTCAAGTTATAAGAAGTTACAAGGCAGATGAGGTATTTAAACCTCCAAAAGAATTTCGGTCACTCTATAGGCCTCGGGAATCTCCAATAAGGCCCAATCCTAAATGCCTAAGAAATTGACCCAATACAAGCCCAAAATAAAAGAGGTGCTAAGTATAAGACCCAAAAATAGCCCAAATCAACAATGACTATGCAAAGCCTAAACTAATCCCTAATTTATAATCCTAAAAATTTCTTAAAATAATAAAATAAAACTAGAATATATATAAGAACAAGTCAAGGCCTAAAAGGTGGCCTAAAAAAGGTCTAAAAATAACAAGAAGACTCCTTACTCTAAGATAGTGCAAGTGAAACAAATAAAGCCCTTCAAGAACTCCTTCTTGGGCTTGGGCCCATCTATGGAAGTCATCAATGAAGCCAAATGTCTTTGGAGTGTCTTCTTGGCTTTCTTGACCCTTGATCTAGTCAAAGAGTCACTAAAGCTCTCCAAGGCAACCTCTAAGCTCTATGTATTGTGGCTTCTATATAAGTGGTGTACATAATATTGTATTTGGACTTATCTTTGTAGAGCACTATAGCAAAATGAGTTGTTTTAATGTATCATATAGATAAGGACTCGGTTGGTTAAGGTACACTTAAAAAGAATCATACATGTACCATTAAAATTAATCACTAGTTAGTTGAGAATGTTAATTAATTTGAGTATAATTAAAAATTTCTCGCTTATTAAAGAAGCCTAGAGGTAGCTTCAGAAAGTTATTTTTTCATTTTTAATCATGAAACTACTATATTTTTGTTTCCTAAAATTTGTATTTGAAATCATATGAATTTTTTTAAAAAATTATTGTTTCCTCTAAAAAATTTTAGAAAATAAATATTATAATTAAAATTGAAAATAGAAAATAAAAATAAATCTTTTTCTTAAACTAAACAACACATTTAATACTCACCGAACTAGAGAATTTTTTTAAAAATAATGTTTTAATATCAAACCAAACTAGCTAGTTTGACCATCTCTATGAACTGATCATCAATTTGGTCCATTTAAACCATATAATAGGTCAGTTATCACTAGTGGAAAAAAAGACTTTTTACACCATGTTTTTTACACCGGTTGTAGTGTAGCCAGTGTAAAAAATAAAGTGGAGGCAGTTTTGTAAATAATAAAAAACTTTACACCTGACTAACTATTGTAAGAAATAGTTATGTTTGTATCGGTCAACAATTTGGACTAGTGAGAAATATAAAGTTTGTAATGGTCTGCTATTTGGAACGGTGAGAAATAAAAAAGTAATATCGGTCTTACATTTGGGATCGGTTAGAAATCTTTCATATTACCACTAGTGGGTTGATTCATTTTGGAGCCCCTCTCATACTCTCGAAGCTAACCCGTGAAGCGTTCTCTCTCTCTCTCTCTCTCAAGCCCTAGCCCTCACCAAGCTCATCCTCTTGAAGCCCTGCCCTTCTTAAAGCTCCTCCTCTATGTGTCTGTGTTCATTTTAGTTATTCCTCTTCCGGTTATAAAGTGAGTTCTTTGCTTTATTGAGAAGAGAGGGGAAATAGGGAAAGTAGTGAAGTGTGTAACATCTCAAATTTTATATAAATGATTAAATGAGAGAAATAAATATTCAATAATTATAGGTAGGTTAATAAATGTCCCAAAATGTAAAAATAATTAAATTGGGAATTTTTATGATTATTCATAATTTATTGTGGCTTAAAGAGTTGAAAATAATACCCGATTGAAATGAGTATCAGACCAAGTATCTCCGATTGAGGTACTGTTGGTCAGGGCTATTAAGAATATTATTGGGGAACTGAATATATATTCAGAATAATTTTTGGATGAAGTATTGAGCCCGAATGAAGATCCTGTTTGTTATAAAATGAAAAGCTTTTTAATGAGAGGTAAAATTTAAAAGGCAAAAACTTTACTTACTCTCTTCATTCACGTTGCCTCTTCTTCTCCTCTCATACTCATTTTCTCTTCATACTTCATCTTCTACTCATCTTATTCTTCCTCTCAAAACTCATCAATTAGTGTATGCCTATTTGCCCCCATTTCATCTTCATCTTTCTTCATCAAGCAAGGAGAACTTGAGGTGCTTGGAAGCTCACTCTCTCCCTCAATTTTCATGTTCTTTTTCTCCTCTTCTTGGAGCTTGTTAGTCCTCAAATTTTCAATAAAAGCTTTAATAAAAATTTCATAAAAATTACAAAAATTAGTTTAATTTGTTAGAAAATTAGGATTTAAATTCAATAAATGGATGTTGTTGGAAATAATCTGCCCTTGATCAATTTTCTCTAAGTTTTGCAGTGAAAAAGTTAAGAAATCAAGAGAAAATTACACTAGAGGAGCTGACGCATAGCCTCACCCCACGCGTAGCATCAACAACTATTTTTGATACTGACGCTACGCGTCACAGCGACGCGTAGCATCAGTGCTGCGTGGTCTCCACCTCCACTTTAGCCAACCACTCCATTTGGACCCAATAATGGGCACTCCACTTAGCATCAATGGGCATCCCACTCAGCATGAAAGGCCAAAACTCGGTGGAAACATGTCCATGTGGCCAGGCATGATCAAATTTAATAATTTGAAGTGGCCATTATCAAGTGTTTAATGGAGGCTGAGTCAGGGGTGTGACGCGTAGCGTCACATTGACGCGTAGCGTCAGCACCCTTGCTCAGCCCTATAAATAGGGCCATCCAACACCATTCTAAAACATCCCATAGCATCCCATTCTCTTCTTTTCTCTCTTGTGCTCGACTTTGAGTACTTCTTTTGTGAGTTGTAGTTCTAGAATAGTTTTCTAGATACTTGAGTGTGTTTTGGTGTATTGTGATCGTTGTATCGTGAAGTTCCCATCGTCTTCGTAATGTCAAACTCTGTAAGTGTTGTTTTTACTTTCACCATGTGTAACTAATTTGTTTATGTTGGAATTGGTGAACTAATCTATTGAGTATAATGTTGTGAATTCGACCTCTGCATGTTTATGATTCAAGTCCTTGTTAGTATTTCAAACTTTTATTAATATGAACGTCAAACGGGAGAATGATTTTCATATGTATTGAAACTTGTTTTATTAGTATGAATGTCAAACGGGAGAATAATTGTTCATGCCGTATTGAAACTTGTTTTGACGAAAGTAAAAAGTTGGAATACCCTTGGTATCTTAATTCTATAGGGGTTGTTAACCATTGTTGCCATAAGGCCAGGTCTTAATGCAAGTTTTTACTGAGAAAGCTCACGAGGGATCGGACTTTACGGTGAATTCTTAGAATTTATATCACGAGGGATCGGTTATAATGATTTTAAGCTGCAATGACATGAAACTTGATGATTAAATATGCATGTCTTGAGTTCCTCATTGTTATTCTAGATTAGGGATCCAATTTCCAACATAATTTGTTTATCTGTGTTTATCTCAAGTATCTTACCTATTCTAGATTGCAACTCAACTTTTTAGATAGATTTTATTTTTTTTATCTTATGAACCACTCAATCATGCTATCCTGTGAATATTGTATAAACTGTATATAAATCATTCTTTTGTCTATAACTTCCTTCACATTTACCATAATAAATAGAAAATTATTATTGTTATTGGACTTTCAATCCCAGTGGAACGATATCTAAATTTTTAAAACTACAAACGATTGGTGCGCTTGCCAATTAACAACCCGGTGGTGGAAACGAACTGTTGAGACGCTATCGCCGGGTTAACAAGTTTTCTGGCGCCGTCACCGGGGATTGAATTGTTTCAGTGAAACAGTAAATTTTTAATTACCGTGGTAAATATTTTTTTTACCTTAGTTAAATTTTTTTTTACTTATTGTTACACTAACTTTCTTTGTCTAGTTTGTGTATGCAAACTTGATCTACTGCAGGTAAAATTTATTTTGATCCTGAGATAGAAAAGTTTGTAAAGAAAATCAAGTCTTTGAAATCTAAAACACAAACTAAATCTTCTTCTACTTCTAATTTTGAAAATTCAAATATGGCTGCTGAAAGGAGAACATTGGGACAGTTTGCTGCTATTAATGGTCCACCCCGAGTTTCGGGTATGTTTCAAGGACCTGTTGTACCAGTGGAGATTAAACCTGCTACTTTAAATATTATTCAAAACAATCAATTTGCTGGTTTAAATCATGAAGAACCATATGAATATTTAACTATCTTTTATGAGTTATGCAGCACAATTGGTTTTGAACCCAATCAAGAAGAGTCTGTTTACATGAGACTTTTTCCTTTTTCATTGATTGGTAAAGCAAAAGAATGGTTTAAATCTTGTCCACCGGGTAGTTTTGCAAACTGGTCTGATGTTGAAAGAAAATTTTTCGAAAGATTTTATTCTCCTTCGAAATATTTTGAAGCAATGACAGCCATACACTCTTTTTCTCAAAATAATGATGAATCACTAGGAGAGACATGGGAACGATTCAAAGCACTTTTGAGAAAGTGTCCAAACCACAACCTGAATGATACCGAAAAGGTAAGAATCGTTTACCATGGTTTATTGCCTCAGTTCAAGATGATGTTAGATGCTTGTGCAGGTGGTTCTTTAATGAACAAAACTGTGGAGGAAGCCATAGAAATATTAGAATCAATGGCTATTAGTGACCGCCAAGCAAAACATGAAAGAGGTAATGTATAGAGGAAGCCAGGAATGCTCGAATTGGGAGTAAATGATGCGGTGTTGGCTTAGTAAAAATTACTGACCCAACAAATTGAAGTTATGAGCAAGCAATTGGAAAAACTCCAAATTGCTCAAGTAGCATCACCACCCCCTACTCAACTTAAACAATGTATGCACTGCATGGGAGAACAACCATGTGGTTACTGTGGAAATAAGCAAGAGCAAGCCAATTTCATGAACCATCAAAGAGCACCCTTAGGTAATTTTCCTTTCAATCATGGAAATTCTTTTCCTAACAATTACCTGCAGGGTTGGCAAAATCAGAATATTGGCTGGAGACAGGACACTGGACCTTCCAATAGACCTCCTAACAATCAGTTTAAGTAACAACAAACTGACAATGCAAGATTGACAAGGATAGAGGAATCTATTCAACGGTTATTGCAGTTTGTGGAAACAAATGAAGCTGCCCGAAAAGCATCAGACATATAAATTGGACAGCTTGCAAAAGAAATAGCCGAATTAAAGAGTTCTGGGTTTACTGCAAACACTCAAAACCCAAGGGAACAATGTAATGCTATTTCTTTTGATATTTTAAAAATTGATTGTAAAGAAAAGAGTGAGAAAAAGAAAGAAGAAAAAGAAAAAGAAAGTGAAAAAATAGAAAAAAATGAAAAAAATGAAAAAGAAAAAAATGTACAAGTAAATACAGAGCAAGAAACAAACTGTATAACCCCGAAAAAATGTAAAGATCCGCGAAGTTTCACCATTCCTGTAAAAATTGGAAATATCAACATCAGGAATGCGTTATTAGATTTAGGGGCTAACATCAACTTGATGCCCTTAGAATTAATAAAGCGCATTGGTGAATATGAGCTAAAAGAAGTAAAGACAGAATTACAGTTTGCAGATCGCTCTGTTAAAAAGCCTTTTGGGATTGTGGAAAATGTACTGGTAAAGGTTGATAAGTACCACTTCAGAGTTGACTTTGTGGTACTGGATATGAAGGAGGATACTGAGATCCCCCTGATCCTAGGAAGACCTTTCATGAAAACTGCAAGGATCAAAGTAGATGTTGATCTAAGTATGGTTGCAGTCAAGGTTTATGAAAAAGAAGTAAGCTTCAGTGCTCATGAACACCTCAGGACAAGTAATGAGGAAAAAGTTTACCCTTCAATCGAACCAGGTATATCTCTTCCCAATCAATTAAATTGTTTTAAATTAACCGATGCCTTGAAAGATGAAAAATAGGTAATTAAGCATCGAAAAAGAAGAAGGAGGAAGAAAAAGACAGGTGATTCCTCAACGAATATTGGGAGACCACCTGATTAATCAGAGGTAATGTCTGGCTGGAGACATTAAATCTAGCGCTCAATGGGAGGCAACCCATTCTTTCCTTGTTATTTTCAAAATAAAAAAAAAACAATTTTTAGAATTAATTTAAAAAAAAAGGGGTTTAAAACTCAAAAGAAAAGTTTTTTGAAAATCAAAATTTTGAAAAATCAAAAACAGAAGCCCACGCGTAGCGCCACTGTGACGCGTAGCATGGACTCTGAATTTTGGACCTAACGCGTAGCGTCCCATCCACGCGTAGCGTCAGAGCCCACGTTCAGTTTTTAAAATTGAACCAGAGAGGCCCATCTTAGGGTTTAAAACCTAAGATCTCCTCTCTGCCTCACTTAAGTTTTCAAAACCTAATTTTTGAAACCTCCTTTTCTCTCTTCCAAACCTTCTCAATCCTATTTGCTCAAGGAATCACATGTAAGTGTTCTAATCCTTTCTCTTTAGTTTTGTTTTTAATTTTTGATTCTTAGAAATAAATGTGGTTAGGATTAGGATTAGAAGACCATTGGAATTGATTGCTGTTAGAATTAGGAAATTGAATGGATATAATGTGGTTTGAAAGGGGTTGCTGCTGTGCAACCCCTGTTTTTTTTTCTGTTCTGCGCAGCTCACGCGTAGCGTCCCACTGACGCGTAGCGTGAGGATGAACTGTGAGCCCACGCGTAGCGTCCCACAGACGCGTAGCGTGGGTAGAACTGGCTTACACGTAGCGTCCCACCACGCGTAGCGTCAGCCTCTATTTTTAATTTTCGTTAATTTTTGTTTCTTATTTTATTTTTCTGTTTAACATGCTGTGTGTTTGTTTATTTGTTGTTTTCTTTTTAAAATTAATAAATTGTCATATTTAATATTTGTTATACTTTCTTGCATAAAAATATAAAAATAAATTTGTATAAATTTTGAATAAATTGTATGAATTTCGTTTTGAAAATTTGATTCAAAATTACTTAAAAATATGTATGTTAACTTTCTTTATAAAATCACAAAAATACAAAAATATGTTGTTGTGTGAATTTCATTTTTAGAAAAACCAAAAATATTTATGTTTCAAATTTTGTGTAAATATTTGGTTGATTGTTTAGGATTGATAATGTGTGATTTCCTTTTTAACATGTGTTTAATTTTAAAATTTTTACTTTTTGCAAATGGCACCAAGGAAATCCATTCCCACTACTGGTCCCTCTAAAAGACAGAGGAAGACCACGGATACTGACACCACCTCTGAGGATGCTGATCTTCAGGGATAGGAGGTGTTAGGACCGAGGGATCCTACCAGATTTTGTACTGATGCGAAGTGGGCACGGTTTCATCAAATCAAAGGCCAAAGACTTATCTGGGAGAAGGTCCTTGATTTGAGTGCAGGAGATTACCCTGAGCTTCAGGATGGAGTTCAGCAGAGGAGATGGGGACCTTTATTCTCTCTACCTACTGAGGGGGATCCCATCTTAGTGATGGAGTTTTATGCGAATGCCTTCAGGACTCGCCAGGACACACCAAATATAGGACATCAGCGGACGAGTTGGGTGAGGGGCCGGCATATTTCATATGACTGGGACACTATCAGAACCCTATTGGGTAATCCTTGGGAGCCTACTCCTAAGGATGACACTTGTTTCTGAAAGGAAAACAGAAACAAGATTATTGCCGAGGGAGAGTTAGGATACTCCCTCGAGGAGGTTGCTCACTTCTTGAGCAAAGATGGAATCTTTTTCAACATAAGTAAGGTTGGAAGGAGTCCATCTAACCTCCTAAAGACCCAGCTTACCCCTATAGCCCAGGCGTGGTCCCACCTCATGCTTTATAACATCACTCCTGTCACCCATCTTTCATCTCTTCCAGTTGAGCGTTGTTGCCTTCTATTTTCTATCCTCCAGGGTCATACCATTGACATAGCTGAGCTTATATCTGAGCAGATTCACTTGTATGCCCTTGGGTATAAAGTGAACCTCCCCATTCCATTTCCTCTCATTATATCTGCCTTACTGAGGAGGCAGGGAGTCGTCGTACCTTCACCTGAGTTCACTAGTTCTTCGGGGAGAGTCCCCAAAGTTTTAGTGAACAGAGATTATTTCATCCAGCAGTGCGAGCTTCCACCACTAGAGTAGGAGGCTCAGCCCAGACCTAGGAGGAGGAGACCACCAGTGCAGGCTCCATCTACTGATGCTGTCACACAGGGCTTTGCCCGGATATCACTTGAGCATCAGCATATGATGCAGATGATGGTTGCCACTCATAGAGCTTATATTCATCTTCACGATGAATTTTATCAGTACAGGTTACAGGGAGAGGGAGCACCTTATGTTACCCCGGCCGAGTTTGTAGCACATGTAGCTTGGCCCGGTGATTTACCTACCTACCCTGAGACTGGTGGATCATCTGGCGCACAGACTGACTCTGACGGCGATGAGGAGGAGGAGGAGCAGGATGATCAGATGGAGGATTGATGATGCCATCTTCTTATTTCTTGCATTTACTTTGAGTACAGTTATTTTTAGTTTATATTTACATTTATATTTACACTTTATATTATGGTATTTTATTATTGTGTGGTGTGTTTTTACGTAATTATTTGTTTTTGCATATTCTATTCAAAAAATAATCCAAAAATCCAAAAATAAAATTTATCTTTTAAATAAATCAATCAAATTTTTGTTAGTAAGTTAATACACTTAGAGTTTTTACACAATGAAACTTAATTTTGTAAAATCAATTATTAGTTCTTTATAACTTAGGAATTTTGATAAATTTAATTACAATAGGTTTATTAACCATCAAGCAAATTTCGATAGCCCGGTGAGCAGAGAGATATCTTTTTATATACTTGAGGGTTTAATCGACATATTTTCAATTCGAATTGATTTTGCTTTAATCTCTGATTTGTGTTGTTGTACAGAAAAGTCAGGAAAATGATCAAGGCATATTTTTGGTGAAAAAAACCTTGGGCCAAACAGCTTACCTTGGTAAAAATTCTTTTATCCTTTGTAAGCCAATTTGAGCCTAAAATAAAATTCCTTGGTACCCTTAAAACTAAATCTGTTTTTACTATTCCCTATACTTGATTGATTAAAAGAGCAGTTGAAATAAATGAAAAATATTTTGAGTGTTCTCACAAAAATGGGGAGTGAAAATAAGCAACTTGATTCTTTTCAGAAAAAAATAAAGTATGGAAAAGAAAAAGTCAAAAAATAGTGAAAGAATCAAGTTGGGGGTATTTATTTTTCATCAACAAAAGAAATGAGAGTTTGGGTCAAGAGAAAGCCTAAAAAAAAAATTATAAAATGCTCTTTTATGATTTCAGGTTCTTGAATTCCAAGAAAAACCATTGATTCTTGTAAACCAAGCCTCATTACAACCCGTGAAAAGACCTTGTGATTTCTGAACTAATTCTGTATAAATAACCATTGATTAGATGACAAACAAAGTTAAATTCATTTGATCTTATGATTGATTGAGTGAAACAGGTTACCTATTACATAGAGATAAACACCTGTGAGGTAAGCCTGAAATTCTGCTTGATTGTTAATAGAATATTGTAAATAAATTTTATCATTAAACCTTTGTTATACTTGATACCAATTTTTGATTATTACAAAATTAGTTAAATTGTGAAAATTACTTTTTGTTGTAAATCCTCGGACTAACTCAAAAATTTGATTCCAAATTTTTATTTTTCTTATTTTTCTCTCTTGCTCGAGGACGAGCAATGTCTCAAGTTGGGGGTATTTGTTAGTCCTCAAATTTTCAATAAAAGCTTTAATAAAAATTTCATAAAAATTACAAAAATTAGTTTAATTTGTTAGAAAATTAGGATTTAAATTCAATAAATGGATGTTGTTGGAAATAATCTGCCCTTGATCAATTTTCTCTAAGTTTTATAGTGAAAAAGTTAAGAAATCAAGAGAAAAGTACACTGAAGGAGCTGACGCGTAGCCTCACCCCACGCGTAGCATCAACAACTATTTTTTATGCTGACGCTACGCGTCACAGCCACGCGTAGCGTCAGTGCTGCGTGGTCTCCACCTCCACTTTGGCCAACCACTCCACTTGGACCCAATAATGGGCATTCCATTAGCACCAATGGGCACCCCACTCAGCATGAAAGGCCAAAACTCGGTGGAAACATGTCCATGTGGCTAGGCATGATCAAATTTAATAATTTGAAGTGGCCATTATCAAGTGTTTAATGGAGGCTGAGTCAGGGGTGTGACACGTAGCGTACACTGACGCGTAGCATCAGCACCCTTGCTCAGCCCTATAAATAGGGCCATCCAACACCATTCTAAAACATCCCATAGCATCACATTCTCTTCTTTTCTCTCTTGTGCTTGACTTTGAGTACTTCTTTTGTGAGTTGTAGTTCTAGAATAGTTTTCTAGATACTTAAGTGTGTTTTGGTGTATTGTGATCGTTGTATCGTGAAGTTCCCATCGTCTTCGTAATGTCAAACTCTGTAAGTGTTGTTTTTACTTTCACCATGTATAACTAATTTGTTTATGTTGGAATTGGTGAACTAATCTATTGAGTATAATGTTGTGAATTTGACCTCTGCATGTTTATGATTCAAGTCCATGTTAGTATTTCAACCTTTTATTAATATGAATGTCAAACGAGAGAATGATTTTCATGTGTATTGAAACTTGTTTTATTAGTATGAATGTCAAACGGGAGAATGATTGTTCATGCCGTATTGAAACTTGTTTTGACGAAAGTAAAAAGTTGGAATACCCTTGGTATCTTAATTCTATAGGGGTTGTTAACCATTGTTGCCATAAGGCCAGGTCTTAATGCAAGTTTTTACTGAGAAAGCTCACGAGGGATCGGACTTTACGGTGAATTCTTAGAATTTATATCACGAGGGATCGGTTATAATGATTTTAAGCTGCAATGACATGAAACTTGATGATTAAATATGCATGTCTTGAGTTCCTCATTGTTATTCTAGATTAGGGATCCAATTTCCAACATAATTTGTTTATCTGTGTTTATCTTAAGTATCTTACCTATTCTAGATTGCAACTCAACTTTTTAGATAGATTTTATTTTTTTTTATCTTATGAACCACTCAATCATGCTATCCTGTGAATATTGTATAAATTGTATATAAATCATTCTTTTGTCTATAACTTCCTTCACATTTACCATAGTAAATAGAAAATTACTATTGTTATTGGACTTTCAATCCCAGTGGAACGATATCTAAATTTTAAAAACTACAAACGATTGGTGCGCTTGCCAATTAACAACCCGGTGGTGGAAACGAACTGTTGAGACGCTATCGTTGGGTTAACAGAGCTCACTTATCTTGGCTTGAGGTAAGGTTTCCTTACCAGTTTCTTGAGCTGTAGCCCTAGGTTTTGGGTAATGGTAGTTGGGAGAGAGTTTAATGCATATGAGTTGTTAATGGAAGCCATTTATGATGCAAAACCCTAAGTTAGGGTGCATTTAATGTGAGTTTTAAGTGGGCATTGAGGGGTACACAAAAATAGCATTAAATGTGATGGGTAATAATGGACATTGATAATGGTTGTTGGGTTTTAATGAAACCCTAACCCTATAATTTGGGGGAAATATGACATGGGAGTGGAGGGGTGTTTAATGATGTTGGGAGAATGTATTTAATGAAGTGAGATAGTAACATTGATGGTGGATGGTCATTAATGAGGTTAGATGGTTAATAATGATAGTTGTTAACCATTAAATATGGAAACCCCTAGGTGGGTGAGGTCCTTAAATGCATAATAAGTGAATTAGAACACCAAGCCCTTGGTGGTTGTGGTGGATTAAATGAAATGAAAAAGGTTGGAAATCTAAAATGGCACAAGCACCAAGTAATTAAATATGAGCATTTGAATCTTGGTGGTTTGAATAGAAAGTAATTGTATGATACATTGTGTAATGTAGGAAATAACCTCATCGATGAGGCGGGACCTTCGGACCGTGTTGATTTCTACTTCTCTTGAGGTAGAAGGGGATAACAATTCTAAATGTATGATTTTATCCATTATTGATGTGTATGTATGATTGTGTTATTATAATATGGCTTGGATGAATATTCTTGATGTTCATGTGAATTTGAATGCATTTAGAGTGATTGGTGTTATGTGGCATATGTTGTTGGGATGATAATTGTGATGTTGAACTTGAGTCTTAATAATGAGACTTGTTGTGAGTGGCATTGAGGCCATAATTTTGTTAATTGCAATGATGTTGAACATCTCATGATATGTGAGTTGATAAATGATGATTGCCATTAACTACTGATGTGTATGAAATCTAATAACAATTGGTGAAGGTTGAGAATGATGAGTATATTAAGTTCCACTAAGTGATGATGGTGAGTTGTTGATTGTTGAGTGACATTATAGGATGCATAGTGTGAGAAATGCATTGATTGACATTTGCATCCATGACATATCATTAGCTGTCTATGTGGAATGTAAGGGGTTCCAATAGGCAGGCCCAGTGGGAGGGTGACCTAGTGCACGAGTGAAATTATATGTTGTTTGTAACACCCCCTTATATACACGAGATATATAAAAAAACTTTTAGAAAGATATACATATTTATCACTCTTTATCTCGCGTATACAAGGACGTATATACATCTGATTTCCTTTGAATATTGAAAGTAAAGAAAAACATTGTCTTTCAATATTTGTCCATAATGATAAAATAATTTATAGAAATCATAAATGATAAATCATTACAGTATTATATCCGGATGGGAAAGTTTATCAAAGTTTAACCTTTACCTTGTTACAATTATCTAACTTGATATTGTAATAAGGCAAGGTAAAACTAAACTATACCTCTACTACAAATGTGACCAATCATTTCGTAGTCCTTGAATCATCGAGTTTTTGGAATCCTACTCTTGTCATATCTCTTCATCTATCTGATTGAGGATGAGACCACTTTACCCTCTTGAACCGCTAGCTATATATCACATAACATATATTTTGGACACAAAATTCAAACAAGAAAGGGTGAGAAACAGAATATAATACTTTACAGATAAGACATAAGCATAAGGGTATTCATAAACTAATAAATTAATGTCATTCAAAATTTCATACACAATTAATTATAAATATAGGATTCTCACACACATAACAATCATACTTTCATTCACAATCATACTTTTATTTACAATCATCCATACAAAATATCACAATCACATGTATGACATGTAATGCTTTTAATACTATCTCATTTAGTTTATGCATGTGGGCCTTTAAAGTTTTAATTTGCACTGGGCCAACCAGGAGTTTACACTGTTCTATAATTCCGGATAATAACATAAGTTCCTTTGTAACATATGAACAGCTCAACTGGCGTGGAAACACTTAGAGACTAGTCAGACTGAGAAAGTTTTTATTGTGAAAGTACCCGACACTAGGGAGCGACCCCAGGTCACCTGAAGCACCATTTCACACCCTCTCATCCCAAGGCTCGCAATTAAGCCTCCTCTAATGTATCCTCGGTTTCTATAATCCATCCCCAGGCAATATCACATCTCATTTTTCTTTAATGATTCATGATGCATGAACTACTTGCATATTTAGTTAGTTAAGACTTTTAGAAACTCAATTATTAAATACCATAAAGGTTCACAAAATTATCTCAATAAACTGTACATTCCCATAAGTTCTTCTTTGAACTTCTGTTATACGGAAACAAATTTAGTATAGTCTTCAAATTAAGATCTCACCAAATTGAGTTTCCAAGCCTTAAATATCTCAAAACTTTCTCTCAAAAAACTTCACATATTTATATAATCTTTCCAAATTTGAATCTTAACTAGATTGAGTTTAGAAATCTCGACTATAACAAAATATCCTTTAGTTATTTCATTAGGGAAAACCAATTTAAATTTTTGATTTCTAAAAGAAAATACATATATATATTTTTAAAACCATTAACTAAGAATACTTAAAACTATAAAAATATTCTTTAATTCAAGAATTAATTATCTCAACCTTTGATTTTCAGAAAATAGTTTCTTTTTAATACTAGATTTTATTCTAGAGATTAAAAATAAAGTTAATAAAAATTATTTCTAAGAAGAAATAAAAGACTAAAATAATGATAAAATACTTTCTCTTAGAATAAAAATTTAAAAAGTAAGGTAAGAAAATTCTTACTGAGTTTTAACTTTTCGTCATGCTTGCTATATGCTCAAACTCCATATCACAAGGTCATCAATCATTCATCATTCACAATCAAGTATTGCAATATCATCAATCATAATCAAATCACAAAGATTATTAATCACAATCTAGTATTATAAATCACAATATCATTAATCAAAATTAAATATTATTAATTATAATCAAATCAACTAAATATCAGTCATAAATATAATTCAAAATTTAATAGTTATTTAGATTAATAAGATTAATTTTAAGTCTTTATAGTCCTTTCCTCGCATAGGTCTATATAGGTCCATGTAGTCCAATCCTCACATAGGTATATAGTTCAGTCCATACAGGTCATAATAGTCCAAGTCCTTGCATAGGTTCAGTCCAGTTCGCATAGGTTATTCAAGTATTTGCATAGGTATTCAGATCAAGTTACACAAGATACCTAATTTAAAATTTATTATAAAATTTTTGGCTAAATACACCTTTTGGTCCCCTATCTCTTAAGTTATTTTCAGATTGGTCCTTTATTATTTTTTATTTCAAAATAGTCCCTTAACTTTCTAAAAATGTGTCAATTTGGTCCTTTTTAAAAAAGTTAGGGGACCATTTTAAATCAAAAAAAGGACCAAACTGATACCTTTTTAAAAAGTTAGAGGACCATTTTGAATTAAAAAATAATAGGGGACCAATCTGGAAATAACTTAAGAGATAGAGGACCAAAAGGTGTATTTAGCCTAAATTTTTAAGTTAAATAGTTATTATTTGAAAATAATAATATTATTAAATTTTAAAGGAGTAGGGGACTCCTCTCATTATTCTTATGTCTTTTCATATTATATTCCTATCCCATTCCCCTTTACCTCTTGTATCTTGGTTCATTATGGAAAGTCCATGCGCGCCTCGTCTCCGAGTTCTAAAATTTACCAATTTTACTTTAATATAGTTATAAGATGAAAATTAAGATTTCTACTTAAAAGAGAAATGGTAAATTTTGAATAGTGAATAGTGAATAGTAAATCATAAATAGTAACAGTAAATAGTAAAATATGAATAGTAACGGTAAATAGTAAATCATGAATAGTAATGGTAAATAGTAAATTGTGAATAGTAATGGTAAATAGTAAATCATGAATAGTAACGGTAAATAGTAAATCGTGAATAGTAATGGTAAATAGTAAAATGTGAATAGTAAAGGTAAATAGTAATAGTAATTTACTATTTGAATAGTAATTTACTATTAAAATAGTATTTTACTATTCAGAATAGTAACTTAAAATAATATTATTTCTAGTATAATAATAGATTTCTAAAAACGATATGAAAATAACCCTAAAAAATATAAAAGAGAGGTATTCTTACCTTAGGATTTTAGCAGAGCCTTCTTCTAAAAAATTTATTTCTCTCTCTTACTTCCACCACTATCTCACTAGTACTACTATATTAAGAAAACTTGATCTGAAATTGTGAATTTTAAAGAAGAATTCCTTCGGTATATATAGAAAGGAAAATTACTATGCATTCTATTATTTTAATATAAAAGTACTGTGCATTTTTGAAATTTAAATTCTGGTTACTGTGCACCTTTTGAAAATTTCGTACATGCACAGTGTTTTGCATAGTAAATGTCGGCTGAATTATTAACCCAAATAGTAACCTTTCACTCGGTATATTTTAAATATTCAAAATTAATCTTTTTTGAAATTTAGCGATATTATATCAGTTCTCACTAATTTTATGATAAGGAATATAAAGTTTAAATTTTAAAAATCTAAAATTTTCTATTAATAAAAATTTATTGATACGTTTTCAATTTTTTTTACGATTGGTAAAAATCAAGATTTTACTCAAACCGATAATTTTTAGATAAGTCTACTTGAAATGGATCTTAGAAAATTTTCTTATAATTTAAATTCACTTTCTTATAAATATTTTTAATTTTAAGTCACTTTATATGAATTTAAAATTATTTAAAATATATTATTTTATTAAAATATTTCCAAAATTCCAAAAAATTCTATAAAATCAAAAATAATACGTAGATCAAAAAGTTCTAAAGAACCACTATCTAATTCCTTCAAAATTTTATTAAACTTCTAATAAGAGTTAAATCACAAATATGTAAAAACATAAATATAAAAACATAAAATAAAAGTTGTGAATAATAAATATATTTAAAATTCTTAATATAATTTCATTAATCAGTGAATACTAGTTAAGTCATTTTAAAATTCTCATTCAAAATACATAAATATTTTTATTATTATTATTTTATTTTATTTTATAAAACAAATAATTAAATATAAATACCAAAATTTCATTAAAAAATGATAATAATAAACTAACTAATAGTAAGTATTTCTCATTATAGATATATTGATATATTAATACCTATTTTCTATTTGAGCAGAAAATGGGATGTTACAACTCTACCCCCTAAAAGAAATTTCGTCCTCGAAATTTAATATTGTTAATAAATCTTAACAAGGCTAAACTAAGCGAACTATTCTAAAATATATTTCTAGTTTCCTTAACAATTGTGTACCTTTTCCTTAACATTGTCATTTACCTTATTTTAATATTATTAGTATTTTTTTTAACTCAAAAATATTACTCGTCTTAATTTTGTCAACCATGCTCATCATAAATTGATGGTTAACTCTAAACACCTCAATAATTACGTTTCTTAATCTATTAAAACCTTACTTAATATAATCCATAACATCCATTAATTAAAATTTCTACTTGTAACATAGTAAAATGGACTGCTAAGAAATAATTACTGGACAACTAGCCGTTAGCAACTAGCCGTTGGACTAGCCGTTTATGACCGTTGCAAACTCTCCCTCCCTTGCTTGCTTATAAAGTCTCATTCTATTCTCACTTCCTATCACAACTTCAAGGTTTCTTAGTTTCTCTCTTCTATCTAATTTCTTCAATCTTTTTCTCAAGTACTATCATACTATTCGATGGCCAACCTTCCTAGAAGTGAGGAAGAATGAAGGCGGGATGGACTACAGTTTGTGGTAACAAGCGTCTCACTTCTTATAATTATTATGATGATTTCTCTAGTTTGGATATTTTTTGCATTGCTAAGACTCTTAGACCTCTATATATGATGTACTAGATGTTCTACTTTATTTTCCTTAATGTAATCGTGTATAATAAATTATCCTAGTGAGAAAGGATACATATGTCTTAGTCCATGTTGTACTTGTTTATCTAGTTAAATCCTTGTATTCTTTGCTTCATGACAATCCAGGGTATGTAATTATTTCTTATTGTCTTCTATAATGAATTAAATATTCCTTAACTAAGTGATTACACATTCCATCATAATTGACTACAACCATTACATAGATTTGATAAATTCTCTAATCTTAAATGATCATAAATCACTACTTTGACTTAGAAATACTCACTTAAATTTTTGTTATGGATAGCTAAGATTTATGTAACCTACTTCATAGGAACTATACTAAATTAATAAGTAAGGGTTCATATCTATTTACCCACGGTTCACTAACATATTTGTTTATTTTAAGTCTATCATTACATAACAATTATTTATATAGGGTATATGTATATTCACTTTACAAAATTGATGACTAAAAGAAAATCACTTGATAAACATGTATCAAATTGTTAGGAATCCAAAGAAAATATTTTATGGCACAATTTCTCAATATTATACCAATATCGATATCTCCCAAAGATCTATGATACTTATTTTAGATCATTTATTGACATATTTATCACAATAAATCAAAAAAATATATGGTTAACTACATTCGATGTCACAACCATAAAAGTTTCATTAATTCATATTTATATATATAACCATCATATATATCATTCAATCGCAGACATCATAAAGGAACATTTCATCAAATCAAACAACAATTAACATTTCTTATATGTCATACAAAAGAAGAATCAATATAAACAGTCAAAGATATAATTATTTGTCATACCAAACAAATTAGTGAACAAATTACCATATTTCTTTTATAAGGAATACATCAACACATTTTTATTTAAAATATATCATCCAAGGAAAAACTATAATCCCAATAAAAAAAAACTATGATTCTATCTTAAACAATTTGTTATACTAGTTTGGGATTACAACAGTTATCTACCCATTGGAATTCTAATTCACACAAGTATCTCTACGCGTTCAAGGACATGGTAAGGAATATTCTAATAGGATTTATTAAGTTTGTCTCCACTTCTCCATATACCACATTAATCTAGGGTTAGATTCATTGTTCTTAACATCCTTCATTTGACATGTCTTTCATTACTTAGTGTAAATCATTCGGGGTGATCAGTCCCGGTAATTTATAACTAAGTAGTCAAAGTCATGACAGCTCTAGTCTAGAATTTATACCAAAATATTTCTAAAAATTTTCTATTGTCTTATCTCCCTTGTTGTCCCATACCATATTGTAAAAGAGGCAAATGTTAGAATATTTCATTATCACATATTAATCAGAGAATCAAACACCATACAATACATTTGGAATAAAAGGAAATAACTGCATTAGTTAATTTACCTTATCATTCCACTATACATTAACGCCCATACTTAAACAATGTCAAGAAAGACTTCAGAATGGCCAGTTTTTGATAATCCCTGCAATAACATTTTTCAAGTAACAGGCTATAGAGTTCTAACTTATACTTCTTATGAACTTAAAAATTAATTCTTTCTTTCTATATTCCTAATTTTTCTTCACTTACTTCTTACCATCTACTCTGATAAAATTTCCTCCTTTGTCAACCATAAAATCTCTTGACTAACTTAACCATTAGAGTACACTAACACGCTAGTAAGAGCATACCCCAAGCCGATTTGGATTGAACTACTCTGATACCACTTTGTAACACCCTCTTATATACACGAGATATATATAAAAAACTTTTAGAAAGATATACATATTTATCACTCTTTATCTCGCTATACAAGGACGCATATACATCTGATTTCCTTTGAATATTGAAAGTAAAGAAAACCGTTGTCTTTCAATATTTGTCCATAATGATAAAATAATTTATAGAAATCAAAAATGATAAATCATTACAGTATTATATCTGGATGGGAAAGTTTATCAAAGTTTAACCTTTACCTTGTTACAATTATCTAACTTGATATTGTAATAAGGTAAGGTAAAAGTAAACTATACCTTTACTACAAATGTGACCAATCATTTCGTAGTCCTTGAATCATCGAGTTTTTGGAATCCTACTCTTGTCATATCTCTTCATCTATCTGATTGAGGATGAGACCATTTTACCCTCTTGAACCGCTAGCTATATATCATATAACATATATTTTGGACACAAAATTCAAACAAGAAAGGCTGAGAAACAAAATATAATACTTTACAAATAAGACATAAGCATAAAGCTTTTCATAAACTAATAAATTAATGTCATTCAAAATTTCATACATAATTAATTATAAATATAGGGTTCTTACACACATAACAATCATACTTTCATTCACAATCATACTTTCATTTACAATCATCCATACAAAATATCACAATCACATGTATGACATGTAATGCTTTTAATACTATCTCATTTAGTTTATGCATGTGGGCCTTTAAAGTTTTAATTTGTACTGGGCCAACCAAGAGTTTGCACTATTCCACAATTCCGGATAATAACATAAATGCCTTTGTAACATATGAACAACTCAACTGGCATGGAAACACTTAGAGACTAGTCAGACTGAGAAAGTTTTAATTGTGAAAGTACCCGACACTAGGGAGCGACCTCAGGTCACCTGAAGCACCCTTTCACACCCTCTCATCCCAAGGCTCGCAATTAAGCCTCCTCTACTGTATCCTCGGTTTCTATAATCTTTCCCCAGGCAATATCACATCTCATTTTTCTTTAATGATTCATGATGCATGAACTACTCACATATTTAGTTAGTTAAGACTTTTAGAAACTCAATTATTAAATACCATAAAGGTTCACAAAATCATCTCAATAAACTGTACATTCCCATAAGTTCTTCTTTGAACTTCTGTTATACGGAAACAAATTTAGTACAATCTTCAAATTAAGATCTCACCAAAATTGAGTTTCCAAGCCTTAAATATCTCAAAACTTTCTCTTAAAAAGCTTCACATATTTACATAATCTTTCCAAATTTGAATCTTAACTAGATTGAGTTTAGAAATCTTGACTATTGTTAAACCCAGGAAACCTGTTAACTCTTTGTGTTTATTGTTGGGTCTTTTAATTGGCAAGCACACCAATCGTTTGTAGTTTTCAAAATTTAGATATCGTTCCATTGGGATTGAAAGTCCAATAGTTACAGTAAACTTCTAGTTACTATGGTAAATTTATCAAAACTTATACATAAAAGAATAATTTATATACAATTTATACAATATTTACAAGATGGCATAGTTGAGTTGTTCATGTGGTAAAAAGAGAATAATGATCTATCTAAAAAGTTGAGTTGTAATTTAGAATAGGTAAGATACTTGAGATAAAACACAGATAGACAAATTATGTTGGAAATTGGATCCCTAATCTAGAATAACAATGAGGAACTCAAGACATGTATATTTAATAATCAAGTTTCATGTCATTGCAGCTTAAAATCATTATAACTGATCCCTCGTGATATAAATTCTAAGAATTCACTGTAAAGTCCGATCCCTCATGAGCTTTCTTAGTAAAAACTTGCATTAAGTCTTGGCTTTATGGCAACAATGGTTAACAACCCCTATAGAATTGAGATACCAAGGGTATTCCAACTTTTACTTTCGTCAAAACAAATTTCAATACGGAATGAATAATCATTCTCCCGTTTGACATTCACACTAATAAAACAAGTTTCAATACACATGAAAATCATTCTCCCGTTTGACGTTCATATTAATAAAAGATTGAAATATTAACATGGACTTGAATCATAAACATGCAGAGATCGAATTCATAACATCATACTTAATAGATTAGTTCACCAATTCCAATATAAACAGATTAGTTACACATGGTGAAAGTAAAATCAACACTTACAGTGATTGACATTACAAAGGCGATGGAAACTTCAGGATACAACGATCACAATACTACACAACACTCTCAAGTATCTAGAAAACTATTCTAGAACTACAAATTCACAAAAGAAACACTCAAACTCGAGTGTATTAGAGAAGATACGAGTGGGATTGGATCAGAATGGGATGCCTAGCGTCAGGTTCTTGACTCAGCCTCCATTAAACGCAGCTTGAAGTGGCCACTATGGAATTATTTTATTCAATTATGCAGTGCCATATGGACCTGTCTCCCAATTCGGCTTGTCCATTTGTGCAGAGTGGAGTGGCCAATAATGGGTCACTAGCTGAGTGCTTGGCCAACCTGGCTGTGGAGTCCACGCAGCTCTAACGCTACGCGTGGATGTGACGCGTAGCGTCAGCATCAAAAGTCTCCACGCTACGCGTGGGGTTGATGCTACGCGTCAACTTTCCAGATCTTCAATTTTCTCTTTAAATTCTTTACTTTTTCACTGCAAAACTAGAGAAAATTGATCAAGGGCAGATTATTTCCAACAACTTCTAATTATTGAATTTAAAACCTAATTTTCTAACAATTTAAGCTAATTTTTATTATTTTTATGAAATTTTTATTAAAGATTTTATTGTAAATTTGAGGACTAACAAATACCCCCAACTTAAGACATTGCTTGTCCTCGAGCAAGAGAGAAAATAAAAAATAAAAATTTGAAATCAAATTTTTGAGTTAGTCCGAGAATTTATCATAAAAAGTAATTTCACAATTTACCATTTTGAAATAATCAATTATAGAAATCTCATGTAACAAAAGTTTATTGATAAAATTCCTTACAATATTTTATTAACAAATCAAGCATAATTTCAGGCTTACCTCACAAGTGTTTATCTCGATGTAAAGGTTAACCTGTTTCACTTACTCGATCATAAAATCAAACAAATTTAATTTTGATTTTCATCTAATTAATGGTTGATCATATAGAGATATTTCAGAAATCACAAGGTCTTTTTAAAGGTTGTAATGAGGCTTTGGCTATAAGAAATTATAGTTTTTCTTTGGAATTCAAAAACCCGAAATCATAAAAGAGCATTTTATAATTTTTAGGCTTTCTCTTAGCCCAAATTCTCACTTTCATATTGATGAGAAATAAATACCCCTAACTTGATTCTTTTTATTATTTTTGACTTTTCTTTTTTTCATTTTTTTTATTATTTTGAAAAGAATCAAGTTGCTTATTTTCACTCCTCATTTTTGTAAGAACACTCAAAATATTTTTATTTTACTTAATTGCTCTTTTAATCAATCAAGTATAGGGAATGGTTAAAACTGATATAGGTTAAGGGTACTAAAGAATTTATTTTTAAGGCTCAAATTTTGCTTTTAAAGGATAAAATAATTTTACCAAGGTAAGCTGTTTGGCCCAAGGTTTCTTTTCACCAATATATGTGCCTTGATCATTTTCCTGAATTCTCTGTACAACAACACAAATCAAAGATTTAAAGCAAAATCAATTCAAATGAAGTTATGTCGAATAAACCCTCAAGTGTTTAAAAGATCTCTTGGCTCATCGGGTTATCGAAATTAGCTTGATAGTTAAGAAACTTATTGTAACTGATTTTATCAAAATTCCTAAGTTACAAAAGAATCAATAATTGATTTTACAAAATTAGTTTTATTATGTAAAAACTTTAAGTGTATAAATTATCTTACTTTCAAAAATTTGATTTATTTATTAAAAAGATAATATATATATATATTTTGTGTAAAAATAAGCTTAAAATAAAGAAAAGAAATAATGGGTTGCCTCCCATTGAGCGCTAGGTTTAATGTCTCCAGCCAGACATCCTGCACATCACAAATCAGTCAAATAACAAATGGTAGTAAGTCTGTTGATCTCACCACCCAGATATGGTTTCAATCTCTGTCCATTAACCATCCAACTTCTTTTAGAAGTTGGATCTTCAATCTCAACTAATCCATGAGATTTAACTTCCTTGATTACAAAAGGACCTGACCATTTAGATTTCAATTTACTAGGAAACAGTCTTAATCTTGAATTAAATAATAAAACTTGTTGACCTGGTATAAAATGTTTATTTTTAATTTTCTTATCATGGTAGGCTTTCACCTTGTTTTTATAACTTCTAGATGTCTCATAAGCATTGTTTCTTATTTCTTCCAATTTAAATAAACGCAACTTTCTTTTGTCAGCTGCTGCATTTGGATCAAAGTTGAGAAATTTTAAAGCCCAATATGCTTTATGTTCCATCTCTACTAGAAGATGACAAGCTTTTCCATAGACCATTTGAAAAGGAGAAAGGCCAATTAGAGTTTTAAATGCAGTTCTGTATGCCTAGAGTGCATCATCAAGCTTTTGTGACCAATCTTTTCTGGAGGAAGACATAATCTTTTCCAAAATCCTTTTCACTTCTCGATTTGAAATCTCAGCCTGTCCATTGGTTTGTGGATGATATACTGTGGCCACTTTATGTCTCACTCCATAATGTTGTAACACTTTCTGAAGAACTTTGTTACAAAAATGTGATCCTCCATCACTGATCAAAGTTCTTGGTGTTCCAAACCTGCAGAAAATATTTTTCTTCAAGAAATTCACTATAGTTTTGGTGTCAGCATTAGGTGAAGCAATTGCTTCTACCCACTTTGAAACATAATCAACTGCCAAAAGAATGTATTGATTGAATTGAGAATAAGGAAAAGGTCCCATGAAATCAATACCCCAACAATCAAATACCTCAACCTCCTGAATATTTGTGAGAGGCATTTCTTGTCTTTTATTAACATTACCTATTCTTTGACAGTTATCACAAGCTTGAACAAATGAGTGAGAATCTTTAAAAATGGAGGGCCAATACAAACCTGATTGCAAAATTTTTGCAGTAGTTCTTTCTCCATTAAAATGTCCTCCATAAGGGGACTTATGACAATGCCACAACACATCTTTCTTTTCCCAATTGGGTACACAATGACATAACAAATTATCTATACCAATTTTAAATAGATGAGGGTCATCCCAAACAAAGTATTTTGAATCTTTGAAAATTTTTTTTCTTTGTTTCCAAGTTAGATCATTTGGAAGAATTCCTGCTGCTTTAAAATTGGCCATATCAGCAAACCATGGTCATTTTGTTATTTTAAAAAGTTTTTCATCAAGAAATTCTTCCAAGATATCTTTTTCTTTGGCAGTGACCTCATCATTCATTAATCTGGAAAGATGGTCAGCGACCATATTTTCACTACCCTTTTTATCTTTGATTTCAAGATCATATTCTTAAAGGAGTAAAATCCATTGGATTAACCGAGGTTTAGAATCAGTTTTGGTCAAAAGATACTTAATTGCAGCATGATCAGTGAAAATAATTATTTTTGATCCAATCAAGTATGATCTAAATTTTTCCAAGGCATACACTATAGCTAGTAATTCTTTTTCAGTAGTTGCATAATTTATTTGATTTTCATTTAAAACTTTACTAGCATAGTGTATAACCCTAAAAACATTTTCATATCTTTGACCTAAAACTCACTAGTGGAAAAAAGACATTTTACACCAGACTTTTCTCACCGGTTGTAGTTGGACAGGTGTAAAAAATAAGGCGGTGGCAGTTTTGTAAATAATAAATAACTTTACACCGGGCTACTGTCTGGACCGGTGAGAAATAATAATGTTTATACCGGTCTATAATTTGGACCGGTGAGAAATGTAAAGTTAGTACCGGTCTGATAGTTGGACCGGTGAGAAATAGTTATTTTTTATTATTTTTATTCCGGTCTTATAGTTGGGACCGGTGAGAAATCTTTCTCATTTTAGAGGCTTTTCAAAAGCTATGTACGCGAAGCTCTCTCTCTAAAGTCACTCTCAGAAGCCCTAGCCGTCACCAATCCCTTTACCCTCGAAGCCCTCTCGAAGCCATCGTCTTTGTCTTCTCCCTTGAAGCCACCGTCTCCCTCTCCCTTAAAGTCATCATTTCCCTCTTCTTCTTCGAAGCCCCTATCTCTTTCTTCTCCTTTGAAGAACCTGGCCGTGCACCGTAAAGAGAAAGCCTTCTGGAACGTCATAACAGACTCCATAAATCCAAAGCAAATAGGAAGGAACAGAACAACAAAGGGGATGAGCAAGATCAAGACAAGACTAAGAAACAGTGAGTAATAATAATAATCACTTAATTTTCTTTTTTTCTTTCCTTAAAAAAAACTATGTTTTTGTCGAATAATAATTAATAAAATGAAAGATAATTATGAAATCGGTTACAGTTACAAATAGGAAGAGGTAGTGAGTGGTGATTAAGGACTTTTGTTTTTTGTTTTTGGTTGAATATGTTCATTGAACTTAAATGGATTTCCGTTTTCTCACTGTTGTTAGTGTCATTTCTGATTTTTTTCTCTCTGGTTTTATTCATTTTCACTTTTGATTTCTTTTGTTTGTGTATATTAATAATTTTATTTATTTGGCTAAAATTCCATGTGGGTATTCCTTGAGTAATTAGCTTTTCCCGTTCGATTACTTCCAATTAGATTTATTAATTGTCCGATTCAGCACTTTGCCATATAATTTGTCCAGACTTGTTTAAGGTATAATAAATTGATTGTTGATAATATTATTATTTGTCACAATTACTGTATTTTCGTATGCTTTGTTATGCAAGTATTTTATGGTAATTTAGTTTAAATTTTCTAGTCAATGTTCTGGCAGTGATGTGTGTCTGTTTTTTATAGTGTAACTAGCATCAATTTACTCAATTGTCCCTAGTTTTTTGGATGTTTAGGGACTACCCACCATTGTTTTTGATCTGTGTAACTAAGATTAGGGACTCCTATAGGATTTATCCATAATGGTATATTGTGATTTTTATTCTACCTTCTGTAGACCACTATGCTGGGTAGAGCACATGTCACTAGATAATGAAACAGGACTAGACCCTCCAGGCATTAGAGTTAGGCCTGTATCTGGACTTATAGCAGCTGATTATTTTGCACCTGGTTATTTTGTCTGGGCTATTCTGATTGCTAATTTGGCTCGCATTGGATATGAAGAGAAAAACATGTATATGGCTGCATATGATTGGAGAATCTCATTTCAGAATACAGAGGTAGTTCTCTATTACTTACTTAGATTTATGATTTTCTGCGCTTATTTGTATTTTTAATGTTGGATTCATTTATGGTAAATTCTCAGATGGGTATTTTTCCCCCTGCTTCATTTGACCAGGCCAGGGATCAGACATTGAGCAGGATCAAAAGTAGTATAGAACTCATGGTGGCTACCAATGGTGGTAAAAAAGTGGTTGTTATTCCATATTCAATGGGTGTTTTGTACTTTCTGCATTTTATGAAATGGGTGGAGGGGGTGGGTCAGATTGGTGTGCAAAACACATTAAAGCAGTGACGAACATCGGGGGACCTTTTCTCGGTGTTCCAAAATCTGTTGCTGGACTGTTCTCTATAGAAGCTAGGGATATTACTGTTGCCAGGTACTTGTTTTTACCACTGTAATGTGAATGTGAATGCTTGGTTTATGTATATATGACCTGAACTTCCTTTTACGTCTCTGGACCAGCGGTGATTGGAATTTGTTTCAGAAATGTGTAAATTATATATCCGTGGAAAGTGGTTGAGTAATTTGTGTCCCTTTTGAATGATTAGTCAGTCTCTTTTTGAGTGTATTAATCAATATTCTTAATCTTAATCCATCAACTCTCTAGTCAATTTTCGTCACTAACATTTTATAGTGTAACTACCCACCAATTTATGATCTGTGTCCTACTTAGGTTTTTTAGTTCTTTATTTGGCTCTTCTTATTTGTCGATAGACATTACAGAATTTTTGTGAACTTTATCAGCAGGATGATAATGATGATTGAGAAGATGCTTCTGTTTTTCAATCTCACAGTCCTCATTCACCCTCCTAAACTGCATTAGTCAAAGTGGACAACTACCTTTGCTGAGATCGCTCTCTTAAGTTCTTGGTCATTGAAGAAACCTTTTTTCCTTAAATGTTCTGTTTTCTATTGTATATGCACAATATTTTTCTAGTTGTAAAGAACAAGTTTAAGAGAAAGGAATTAGAAGAAAATATTGGCGTTCAACATAATCAAATTTTAGTGATGTCTAATGTCTCTTTTAGCTTACTTTTTCATTATATGATTTTGAAGTTGATGTTTTTTAAAATTATAATGTAAGTATACTAAATTGGAATGGCCAAGGAACGAAATATGCTGAATTAAAAATTTAAAAAAAGGTGTATTTTTTGTACCGGGCGCAACCAAATGGACCGGTGAGAAAAGTTAATTTTTGTACCGGGCCAAAAAGAAACAACCGGTGAGAAAAGTCTGAATTTGTACCGGTCTAAAAAAAGGACCGGTGTGATTAATTGTTTTTATGCCGGTTATTTTGAACAGAACCGGTGTAATTATTATTTTTTATACCGGGCGTTTTAAATAAGACCGGTGTAAAAAAAGTTTTTCTCACCGGTCCCAAAACTGGTGTAAAAAGTCCATATTTTTCTCACCGGCTCCATCCATACCGGTCCTAGAACCGGTGTAAAAAGCCAAAAAGAACCGGTGTAAAAAGCCTTTTTTTCACTAGTGACTGCTCCTACAACATAATCACTTGCATCACACATAAGTTCAAAGGGTAAATTCCAATTAGGAGCAACAATTACAGGGGTAGAAACCAATTTTTCTTTCGAGGAATTAAAAGCTTTAAGACATGCTTCATCAAACTTGAATTCAACATCTTTATTTAGAAGATTTGTTAAAGGTTTAGCAATTTTTGAAAAATCTTGAATAAATCTTTTATAGAATCCAGCATGTCCTAAAAAACTTCTAATACCTTTCACATTCACAGGGGGTAGGAGTTTAAAGATTACCTCTATTTTGGCTTGGTCTACTACAATACCTTTAGAGGAAATTTTGTGACCAAGTACAATTCCTTCTTTCACCATAAAGTGACATTTCTCCCAGTTGAGCACCAAATTTGTTTCAATACACCGCTTCAGTACGGTGTCCAGATTGGTTAGACATGTTTCAAATGAATTCCCAAAGGCTGAAAAATCATCCATGAATATTTCAATGCTCTTTTCAATTAGATCTGCAAAAATAGCAAACATGCATCTTTGAAAAGTGGCAGGTGCATTACACAATCCAAATGGCACTTTCCTATATGCAAATATACCAAAGGGACATATAAAAGCAGTCTTTTCCTGATCAAGAGGGTCAACAACAATTTGGTTGTATCCAGAATATCCATTAAGAAAATAATAGTAAGCTTGTCCAGACAATCTTTCAAGCATTTGATCCATAAAAAGGAGTGAAAAATGATCTTTTCTTGTTGCTTGATTTAGTTTTCTATAATCAATGCACATTCTCCAACTAGTGACAGTTCTTGTTGGAATTAATTCATTTTTATCATTAACAATTACTGTCATACCACCTTTTTTTGGAACAACTTGTACCGGACTTACCCATGCACTATCAGAAATGGGATAGATAATACCTGCTTTTAGCAATTTCAAAACCTCCTTCTTAGTTACCTCTTTCATGGTTGGATTGAGGCGTCTTTGGGGTTGAGCAACAGGTTTAAATTATCTTCCAGTAAAATCTTATACATGCAATATGATGGGCTTATACCTTTCAGATCTTCAAGTGTCCATCCAATTGCTTCTTGATTCCTTTTTAAGACTTCAACCAGTTTTTCTTCTTCTGTTTCACTTAACAAATTACTAATAATCACTGGTTTTAAATTACCTTCTTTCAAAAAGATACACTTTAAGTTGGAAGGTAGCACTTTCAATTCAGGCCTCTTGATTTCTTCAACAGGTACTTCTTGAATTTCTTCAATTTCTCTTGATTTAGGAAAAATTTCTTTCCTTTGATCAAGATCTTCAAGATATTTGTCTACTTGTTTTTCTTCTTCTTTAATAAAAAATTCCACAGAATTAGTTAATAACTTATTTAAAGGATCAGAGTTTGACATACCTGTGGATATGGAGAAGCAGACTTTGTCGAGAACATCCACCTTAAAACAATCTTGTTTTGGATTGGGATGTTTCACGGCTTTGAAAACATCAAAGTTTACTTCTTCATCGTGAACTCTTACTGCCAACTTTCTATTATCTACATCAATGAGCACTCTAGCAGTCTTCATGAATGGTCTTCCCAGAATTAGAGGAACTTCAACATCTTCTTCCATGTCTAATACCACAAAGTCAACAGGGAAGTAGAACTTGTCAACTTTCACAAGTACATCTTCCACAATACCATAGGGTCTTTTAATTGATCTATCAGCCAGTTGCAGAATCATCTTTGTTCTTTGAGGATCAAGGTCACCAATTCGCTTCATCATACTTAGAGGCATTAGATTAATGCTAGCCCCTAAGTCTAACAAGGCTTTTCCAATGTTCATCTGTCCAATGGAGACAGGAATGGTGAAACTTCCAGGGTCTTTTGACTTTATTGGCATATTATGTTGCAAAATGGCGCTATAACCTGCTTCCAGTTCAACAATTTCTTCATCATACCTCCTCTTTTTGGTGAGCAATTCTTTCATAAACTTTGCATATGTTGGCATCTATTCTAATGCCTCAGAAAATGGAATGTTTATATGTAATTGCTTAAATATTTCAAGGAATCTCTTGTATTCCTTTTCCTTATCCTTCTTTGATGGTGCATGTGGATAAGGTAAATCTTTAACTGGAGGTGTCTGACCCAAATACTGATTTTTTTGTTTTTTACTTTTTTGATCTTTTTGTTTTTCTTTTTCATCATTCTTTTCTTTATCTTTGTTCTCTTCTTCTTCTTTCTTTTCTTCTTTCTTTTTTTCTCCTTTTTCTTTTTTCTCTTTTTCTTCTTTTTCTTCTTCTTTCTCTTTTTTCTCTTTTTCACAATCACTTCCTACAACTTTACCACTTCTTGTAAAAATAACATTACATTGTTCTCTTGGATTCTGAGTGTTTGCAGAAAAAACCAGAGCTTTTCATGTCAGCTACTTCTTTTGCTAACTGTCCCAATTGCATGTCTGACGCTTTATGTGCTGCTTCATTTGTTTGCATATATTGAAGCAACTATTGGATAGACTTTTCTATCCGTGTTAGCCTTGCTGTTTGATCAGATTATGGTTGTTGTTTGAATTGATTGTTTGGAGGTCGGTTAGAAGGTCCAACGTCTTGTTTCCAGCCAATATTCTGATTCTGCCAACCCTGCGGGTAATTGTTAGGAAAAGAATTCCCAAGATTGAAAGGAAAATTACCTAAAGGTATTCTTTGATGGTTCAGAAAATTGGCTTGCTCTTGCTCATTTTTTTCAGGGGCACAGTAACCACATGGTTGCTCTCTGATGCAATGTATACATTGTTTTAATTGAGTAGGAGGTGGTGATGACATTTGAGCAATTTGAAGTTTCTCCAATTGTTTGCTCATAACCTCAATTTGTTGAGTCAGCAATTTTTACTGAGCTAATACTGCATCATTAACCCCCAATTCGAGCATACCTGGCTTTCTTTGTACATTACCTCTTTCATGTTTTGCTTGTCGGTCACTGATGGACATTGATTCCAATATTTCTATTGCTTCTTCCATAGTTTTGTTCATTAAAGAACCTCCTGCACAAGCATCTAACATCATTTTAAACTGAGGTAACAAACCATGGTAAACGATCCTTACCTTTTCGACATTATTTAAGTTGTGGTTTGGACATTTCCTTAAAAGTGCCTTGAATCGTTCCCATGTTTCTCTTAATAATTCATCATTATTTTATGAAAAAGAATGTATGGCTGTCATTGCTTCAAAATATTTTGAAGGAGAATAAAATCTTTCCAAAAAATTTCTCTCGACATCAGACCAGTTTGCAAAACTATCGGGTGGACAAGATTTAAACCACTCTTTAGCTTTCCCAACCAAAGAAAAAGGAAACAATCTCATATAGACTGATTCTTCTTGATTGGGTTCAAAACCAATTGTGCTGCATAACTCATAAAAAACAGTTAAATGTTCATATGGTTCTTCATTATTTAAACTAGCAAATTGATTATTTTGAATAATGTTTAAAGTAGCTGGTTTAATTTCTACAACAGCAATAGGTCCTTGATACATGCCTAAAACACGAGGCGGTCCATTAATAGTAGCAAACTGTCCCAATGTTCTCCTTTCAGCAGTCATTTTAGAATTTTCAAAATTTTTAGATTTTTCAAAAGAAGATGAAGTTGAAGAAGAAGTTTTTGTTTTTTTAGATTTTAATGCTTTAAGTTTCTTTAGAAACTTCTCGATCTCAGGATCAAAGAACACCTTTCCTGCAGAAGATCGAGTTTGCATAAACACACTAAATAAAGAAAGGTTAGTAAAATAATGTTAAAATGAATAAATAAATAAATAAATAAATTTTACTAAGGTAAATTACTTTTACCATGGTAATTAAAAATTTACTGTTTTACTAAATCAATTCAATCCCCGGTGTCGTAACCTGGATCGCGACGGTGCGGCCGACCCTCTCGAAATAAAACGAACAAAGAAAATAGGGAGTGGCCACCAACGTTTTTATCCATAGGAAAAACATTGGAAAAAAACTAAGTTCAGTAAAGCACTGGTTTAAAAAAATGAGATTCAAGTTCAGGAGTCGGTTATGAGTAGGGAAGGTATTAGCACCCTACATAGCCTGTCAGAAATAGTACCAAGATTGAAAATGCACAACATAAATAGCCTTACAAAAGATGTTATATTTCTCCCCTTTTATTGTTGTACTTTATGTAAAAAAGCAGAAGGAACAAACTGAACAGACATGGAGTGTAAGTCAACAGGACGTCGCGTCCAAATTAACCTTGGCTTTGGTATAAATCAGGAAAAGGGAAGGATATTAACAAGATGTCACGTCTAAATTAGTCATCCTTTAATCAAAATACGGAGTTAGAAACGGGAAGGGGATAAACGGGACGTCTCGTCCCAAGTATCCCGTTCCTTGTGGTGATGGCCTACCAGAAATAGGGGAAAATCAACAAGACGTCACGTCTAAATGGATTTTCACGGAATTTAATCGGGATACGGGGTTAGAAATAGGAAGGAGATAAATGGGACATCTCGTCCCAAGTATCCCGTTCCTTATGGGATGACCTACCAAAGATAGGGGAAAATCAACAAGACGTCACGTCTAAATTGATTTTCGTGGGATTTGATAGAAAGGGAGTTGCAAAGGAAAAATAAAGAAAAAAATAAAAAATAGGAATAAAATGGAAAAGGTAGGCCCGACAGGATTTAAAGTCCTGCTCCTATGTATTCTTGGATGACCAAGAAATCAGGGTTACGTAGTTCTTTAAATGTTTTTTTTTAGGAAATAGATGCATAAAATTTTCTTCTTTTTAAGTAAAACTTAAAAGTAAAGGACAGAAAAAAGAAGACAGAAAAGAGGGAGGGTAGCAGAAGCTACAAGAGAGAAAGAGAAACAGTAAGTTCAGAAAAGAGAGGGAAAAATGAGCGAAAACCGAGTGGGAGAAGAGAAAACCGAGTGAGAAAAAGGAAAACCGAGTGAGGAAAAGGAAAACCGAGTGAGGACAAGGAAAACCAAGTGAGAAAAAGGAAAACCGAGTGAGGACGAGGAAAACCGAGTAGAAAAAAGGAAAGCCGAGTGAGAAAAAGGAAAACCGAGTGAGGAAAGGAAACGTACCAGAGTGTTTTCCTTTAAGAAAGGATGTGTGGGTGAGTGTGCTGGGGCGGTGTGAAGGCTTGGCGCAAGGACAATATTGTGAGGATTTGAGAGGTGCTGCTCGGTATAAAGAATTAATGGTGCTGGACGGTTATGGAGAGGATTAGGAGGGGGACGGTGCTGTTGGGAAGGTGCTGTCGGGAAGATGCTGTTGGGACGGTGTCAAGGATTAGAGGTGCTGGACGGTTATGGAGAGGATTAGGAGGGGGATGGTGCTGTTGGGAAGGTGCTGTCGGGAAGATGCTGTTGGGACGGTGTCAAGGATTAGAGGTGCTGGACGGTTGTGGAGAGGATTAGGAGGGGGATGGTGCTGTTGGGAAGGTGCTGTTAGGACTGTGTCAAGGATTAGAGGTGCTGGACGGTTGTGGAGAGGATTAGGTACTGGGACTTGGAGAGAGTAAAGGCAGAGTTCAGTTGTCAGGTGAAAAAATCCAACCCCTTGAGCTTCTTCAGCTGGGGCATTTATAGGGGTCCAAGACGGGGGCTGAGTGTTTGGGACAGCCCAAGTTTCCACTCACCCAGGTGCGTAGTGGTGCTGTCCTGGCCACTACCTGTTTGTGGGGAACAACGGCTGGTGGGAAATTCTTTATTTTCTCCACTTCCGCCCCCTGTCCACCACGTCAGGGATTCATGGATCCACTTGGGCAGTGGGAATCCAAGTCAGTATGATGGAAATATGGAGTCGGCATTTCCCTTCTGACTCGGTTTAGCGCCCCAGTCGGTATCCTCCTACAGCGGGAGTCAATCTGAGAGGAATAAATGCTCTCCTATAGAAGACCGAGTGAAATGACTGCTTTCATATAAAAGACCGAGTGAAAGCTTGAATCCACAGGTCTGATCTGACTCCTAACACTCGGTGTGCGAGTCTGGGTTCATATCATTGACTCGGAAATGGCTTTCCAAGAAGCATTCATCAGGTCCCCTGTCCATTAAGAAATTCTTCACTCGGTGTTGATTTGCTCTAAAGTGGGTCATTGCTTGAAGCATTCAATCGCTACTGTTTCACTCGGATGAACTCGTCACTGCCTGAAGCACTCAATCAAAATTGCTTTAATCGGATGGGCTATTGCTCAGAACTCATCACTGCTTGAAGCACTCAATCGGGAATGCTTCAATCGGACAGGCTTCAGTCGGAGAAGTATTCCTTCGGAATCAATCTTTCATCATTCAGAAGTATTTCTCACAGAAATTATGGAACTTGGAAAGTGATTCATTCAATATTCGCCTAGAATTATACACTCGGATGCATTCTTCTGAGGTCGGACGCCTTTCATTCAGAATGGTTCCAATTGGCACTTATCTATTCGGATGTATTCATCCGAAGTCAGGCATCTCTCACAGCTTCAGTCGGCATTTAACCCATCAGATGTATTCACTTGGGAATTTGCCTTGTTTTCACTCAGAATTGTTCCAATTGTGTATCAACCCATCCGACTTATTTTCCACTCGGAAGTTTGCCTTGTTTTCACTCAAAATTTATTCCTATGATGCATCAACCCATCCGACTTCCTTTCATTCGGGAGTTTGCCTTGTTTTCATTCAGAATTTAGAACTCGGCTTCAATCCTTTGGGTGCAATTACTCGGGAACAGGCCTTCTTTTCAATCAGAATGGTTCTTAACTTCAAACCCTTCAGGTAATTTCACTCGGAACTGGCCTTCTTCTCAATCAGAACATGGAGCTCAGACATTTCCACTCGGAACCAGCCTTCTTTTCACTCAGAACTTGGGATTTGGACATTTTCACTCGGAACAGGGCTTCTTCTCACTCAGAATTTTGGTGAGCTGACCACTCGGTAGTCTCACTTTGCTCGGAACGTCTTTCCTTGCGTCTTTTCTTGAAGCTTCTTCTTCATTTGGAAATTTCTTGACACTTGAGGCCCACTTGGAGACTCTTTATTTGGAGACACAGTATTCGGCCACATCCCACCCGGATGTCCCTTACTCGGAAATGATCATTTTGAGTCCTTTCACTCAGAAATGATCATTTCCGAGTCTTTTTTCTTTTTTTCTTTTTTTTTTTACTTATGGATCGACTGGACTGAAATAGGTGTTCACACCCGGTGACGGCGCCAGAAAACTTGTTAAACCCAGGAAACCTGTTAACTCTTTGTGTTTACTGTTGGGTCTTTTAATTGGCAAGCGCACCAATCGTTTGTAGTTTTTAAAATTTAGATATCGTTCCACTGGGATTGAAAGTCCAATAGTTACAGTAATTTTCTAGTTACTATGGTAAATTTATCAAAACTTATACACAAAAGAATAATTTATATATAATTTATACAATATTTATAAGATGGCATAGTTGAGTTGTTCATGTGGTAAAAAGAGAATAATGATCTATCTAAAAAGTTGAGTTGCAATTTAGAATAGGTAAGATACTTGAGATAAAACACAGATAGACAAATTATGTTGGATATTGGATCCCTAATCTAGAATAACAATGAGGAACTCAAGACATGCATATTTAATCATCAAGTTTCATGTCATTGCAGCTTAAAATCATTATAACTGATCCCTCGTGATATAAATTCTAAGAATTCACTGTAAAGTCTGATCCCTCGTGAGCTTTCTCAGTAAAAACTTGTATTAAGTCCTGGCCTTATGGCAACAATGGTTAACAACCCCTATAGAATTGAGATACCAAGGGTATTCCAACTTTTATTTTCGTCAAAACAAGTTTCAATACGGCATGAATAATCATTCTCCCGTTTGACATTCACACTAATAAAATAAGTTTCAATACACATAAAAATCATTCTCCCGTTTGACGTTCATATTAATAAAAGATTGAAATACTAACATGGACTTGAATCATAAACATGCAGAGATCGAATTCACAACATCATACTCAATAGATTAGTTCACTAATTCCAACATAAACAGATTAGTTACACATGGTGAAAGTAAAAACAACACTTATAGTGATTGACATTACAAAGGTGATGGAAACTTCACGATACAACGATCACAATACTACACAACACTCTCAAGTATCTAGAAAACTATTCTAGAACTACAAACTCACAAAAGAAACACTCAAACTCGAGTGTATAAGAGAAGAGAAGAGTGGGATTGGATCACAATGGGATGCCTAGAAGTGTTGGAAATGGCCCTATTTATAGGGCTGAGGAAGGGTCCTGATGCTACGCATCAGGTTCCTGACTCAGCCTCCATTAAACGCACCTTGAAGTGGCCACTATGGAATTATTTTATTCAATTATGCAGTGCCATATGGACCTGTCTCCCAATTCGGCTTGTCCATTTGTGCAGAGTGGAGTGGCCAATAATGGGTCACTAGTTGAGTGCTTGGCCAACCTGGCTGTGGAGTTCACGCAGCTTTGACGCTACGCGTGGATGTGACGCATAGCGTCAGCATCAAAAGTCTCCACGCTACGTGTCAGCTTTTCAGATCTTCAATTTTCTCTTTAAATTCTTCACTTTTTCACTGCAAAACTAGAGAAAATTGATCAAGGGCAGATTATTTCCAACAACTTCTATTTATTGAATTTAAAACCTAATTTTCTAACAATTTAAGCTAATTTTTATTATTTTTATGAAATTTTTATTAAAGATTTTATTATAAATTTGAGGACTAACAACTATAACAAAATATCCTTTAGTTATTTCATTAGGGAAAACCAATTTAAATTTCTGATTTCTAAAAGAAAATATAATATATATATATATATATTTAAAATCATTAACTAAGAATACTTAAAACTATAAAAATTTTCTTTAATTCAAGAATTAATTATCTCAACCTTTGATTTTCATAAAATAGTTTCTTTTTAATACTAGATTTTATTCTAGAGATTAAAAATAAAGTTAATGAAAATTATTTCTAAGAAGAAATAAAAGACTAAAATAATGATAAAATACTTTCTCTTAGAATAAAAATTTAAAAAGTAAGGTAAGAAAATTCTTAGTGAGTTTTAACTTTTCGTCATGCTTGCTATATGCTCAAACTCCATATCACAAGGTCATCAATCATTCATCAATCACAATCAAGTATTGCAATATCATCAATCATAATCAAATATCATCAAATCACAAAGATTATTAATCACAGTCTAGTATTATAAATCACAATATCATTAATCAAAATTAAATATTATTAATTATAATCAAATCAAATCAACTAAATATCAGTCATAAATATAATTCAAAATTTAATAGTTATTTAGATTAATAAGATTAATTTTAAGTCTTTATAGTCCTTTCCTCGCATAGGTCTATATAGGTCCATGTAGTCCAATCCTCACATAGGTATATAGTTCAGTCCATACAAGTCATAATAGTCCAAGTCCTTGCATAGGTTCAGTCCAGTTCGCATAGGTTATTCAAGTATTTGCATAGATATTCAGATCAAGTTACACAAGATACCTAATTTAAAATTTATTAAATTTTAAAGGAGTAGGGGACTCCTCTCATTATTCTTATGTCTTTTCATATTATATTCCTATCTCACTCCCCCTTACCTCTTGTATCTTGGTTCATTATGGAAAGTTCATGCGCGCCTCGTCTCTGAGTTCTAAAATATACCAATTTCACTTTAATATAGTTATAAGTTAAAAATTAAGATTTCTACTTAAAAGAGAAATGGTAAATTTTGAATAGTGAATAATGAATGGTAAATCATGAATAGTAACAGTAAATAGTAAAACGTGAATACTAACTGTAAATAGTAAATCATGAATAGTAATGGTAAATAATAAATCGTGAATAATAATAGTAAATAGTAAATCGTGAATAGTAACGGTAAATAGTAAATTGTGAATAGTAATAGTAAATAGTAAAACATGAATAGTAAAGGTAAATAGTAATAATAATTTACTATTTGAATAGTAATTTACTATTAAAATAGTATTTACTATTGAAATAGTATTTTACTATTCAGAATAGTAACTTAAAATAATATTATTTCCAGTATAATAATAGATTTCTAAAAACGATATAAAAATATCCCTAAAAAATATAAAAGAGAGGTATTCTTACCTTAGGATTTTAGCAGAGCCTTCTTCTAAAAAATTATTTCTCTCTCTTACTTCCACCACTATCTCACTAGCACTACTATATTAAGAAAACTTAATCTGAAATTATGAATTCTAAAGAAGAATTCCTTCGGTATTTATAGGAAGGAAAATTACTATGCATTCCATTATTTAATATAAAAGTACTGTGCATTTTTTTAAAATTTAAATTCTGGTTACTGTGCACATTTCAAAAATTTCATACATGCACAGTATTTTGCATAGTAAATGTCGGCTGAATTATTAAGCAAAATAGTAACCTTTCACTCGGTATATTTTAAATATTCAAAATTAATCTTTTTTGAAATTTAGCGATATTATATCAGTTCTCACTAATTTTATGATAAGGAATATAAAGTTTAAATTTTAAAAATTTTCTGTTAATAAAAAATTATTGATACGTTTGTGATTTTTTTTCGATTGGTAAAAATCAAGATTTTACTCAAACCGATAATTTTTAGATAAGTCTACTTGAAATAGATCTTAGAAAATTTTCTTATAATTTAAGTTCACTTTCTTATAAATATTTTTATTTTTAAGTCACTTTATATGAATTTAAAATTATTTAAAATATATTATTTTATTAAAATATTTCCAAAATTCCAAAAAATTCTATAAAATCAAAAATAATATGTAGATCAAAAAGTTCTAAAGAACCATTATCTAATTCCTTCAAAATTTTATTAAAATTCTAATAAGAGTTAAATCACAAATATGTAAAAACATAAATATAAAAACATAAAATAAAAGTTGTGAATAATAAATATATTTAAAATTCTTAATATAATTTTATTAATCAATGAATACTAGTTAAGTCATTTTAAAATTCTCATTCAAAATACATAAATATTTTTATTATTATTATTTTATTTTATTTTAAAAAAATAAATAATTAAATATAAATACCAAAATTTCATAAAAAAATGACAATAATAAACTAACTAATAGTAAGTATTTCTGATTATAGATATATTAATACCTATTTTCTATTTGAGCAGAAAATGGGATGTTACGTTGTTCCCTAGTGATTCTTGAAATCATGAAGTTGTCCATAGTTTGGTGGCGAGGCACCCTATGTGGCTGGCCCAGTGGGTGGGCGGCTCTGTGGTGAGCAAATGACCTCGGTGTCCCTATAGGGCATGACTCTCTTGATGTGTGTTCAGGAGGGGCCTGTAGCACTTATGTTAAGTGAAGCTAAGGTATTGAATCTGCAAGTCACGGGGTGACTAGTGCTACATATAGGCGATAGCGGTTTGGTACCGGTAAAAGAGTGATGTTATGCATACAATTAATGATATAAGTGTACACATTTACTACTGTAGTAGGGGCATAGTAGCACACCTATGTTTGACCCATATTTGATATGATGTTTTTTCCCACAGTCGGATCCACAATTGTTATTGATTCTGTTGTGCATATGCATTAGCCATAAGAGCATTTGCATATAACCAAAGATATGCTGAGTTGGTAGCCCGTGGTGGTGATGGATGATTGATAAGTAAAGAGAAGGAAATTGTGGCACTAACCTTGAATGTGTGTTGGTATTTGATGAGATTGCCAATGACTTGATACATATATTGTGAATGTGATGATTGTATATGTGCTATGTTGGAATGAAATAATATGATATGTGAGAGGAGCTTGCAATGCTCTTCGCGAGATGTATGTTATGCATATATATATATATATATATATCATCATAATGTATGACTTTGATTCATTTGGTTTATGTTACTCACCTCCTAGTTGCCATTTTAAAAGTTGATGTAGGTATGTTGGGCACCCTACTCTTTTTGGAGGTTGAGCATGGTGAAGGTAAATATGGAGAGAGGAAAGTTTGTAAGCCTTGGCCGGCATTCTTTTGTAAAGTATTTGACATATGTATATGCCTATTTTGTATATGGATATTGAATGATGTTTAGCCATTTATTTTGTGGGTCACTTGTGAAAATTATGCCTTATGTGTTTTGGAAGGCTAATTTTGGTAGTGACCTTAACAATGGATGTGTTTGATTGTGATACAATGGTTTACATGTTGTATTGATGTATAATTGATGATACTCATGTTGATGGAATCCATAGATGGATGAATTATTTAGATTGTGAATGGTGTATATGATATTTATGCATAATTGAGGAACCAATAGGGTCAAATAGAGCTTTCTGAGATTTGGATAGTATGTGATAGTTCCAATAGTTTCCATATATGGTTTATGATTTGTGGAAACCAGAATGAGCCAATTCCATTGAGAATCGACCCTTGAGTTGTACAAAAATGCCTTAAAATGGGCTAAACACATTTATGCATATAAGTCCCTTGTTTCTAAGAATTTTTGTGTGCGATCAGTGGCTACACGTCATAAATGAGGTATATTAGTTGGTGTTAAAATTTGGTGGCCATTGGATTCCATATGAAAAAGTTAGGGTGCTTAGAAGTTAGAAAATCATATGTTTTCTGCATTATGCAGCAGGGATGTTGTCATGAATCAATTCATGACTTCTTTGAATCGATTCATGGGCCCCTGGAGTGGTCTGAATTGATTCAAATGACCCCTTGAATCGATTTAGAGGCTACTGGAATGGCTTGAATCTATTCAAGAGCTCTTGTTTTCACTGTTCACCATTTCCAACTTGCTTGAATCGATTCAATAGCCTCTATTTTCACTGTTTTGAGTTCCAAAAACGTGTGAATCGATTCATGAAGTGTTTGAATCGATTCATGGCCTCGTTTTCACAAAAATTCATGAGTTTTAATGTATGTGTGGTACTGTTGAGCCATGACATGATTATTCAACAACGTGTATGTATATTTAACACATCCTTGGCACTTAATTGGGTATCTTCAAACCTCCTTTCACACCCTTCTATATTCTGTGAAATAACTTATACTTCCATTTCCCTTGTTGATGATCATGTGATTGATTGTCTAAGGAGCACTCTTGATTTAATTACATGCCTTCTCATATCTTTATACATGGGATGGTTTCTTAAAATGGTCCTGGGTTACTTATTGGAGTTTTACATCGCGGTTTTCTCTTCATTCTTTAATTACTTTTAAATCGTGAAAAAGTTTACCCTAGTTTCCATTATCTAATTAATGATATCTTCTTTAATATTATTATGTAAGGCCTTATGTCCTTACAAAGTGCCTCGAAGCCATATGTCAAACCAAATCTCCATCTTCACTGTCGTCGAGGTCAAAACTCGTCTTCGCATTGCCATTCTCCTTCTCCACCATTCTCACAATGTCAACCACACTAGGTTTCACCTTGAATGTTCCGTTAGTCTCTCTCTCTCTGTGTTCTCTAATTCCAATTCAAATTTGAATTTTTCAAATTTCAAATTTCACCTTTTCTTCTTATTTTCCAGCAATTGCGTTTGAAGTCGATTCCGTCTTGCTTCGAATTGAAGTGCAAAGCCTATAGCTTGCTCAGTCAGTGTTACCATCTTGTTGGCGCTATTCTTCCTCAGAAACAAGTCTTACACAAGGGCCTCAAGCTCACCGCCTTTGTTGGACACGAGTATGCGTCACTTTATCTTTCTCCTTGTTAGATCTTCCTTTAAAATCTTTGGATTTTGCTTTCTTAAAGTGAATGAAGTTGAATTAAAAGTGTTGGGTTAACGGTAGTGATTTGGATGCGTGTTTGTAGTTGCATTCTATCCTCTAACGTGTTATTGTTATATTGTTTGGATGAGGCATGGCCGATGCGTTTTTATTGTTATATTCTTCCTCAGAAATAAGTCTTACACAAGGGCCATATGTTTGATAAAATTTAATTTAATTTATTCCAAGCTATATATACCTGGAGAATATCATACCATTTGATAAGTTTCATGTTAACTCCATATTTGAGATCATCAGGGGCATGAGAGTACCCGTCTGTCATATAATTAAATTTATCGTAACACCAATATTTATTTTCTTATATATCAAGCTTAGTATGAATCTCTTATGTATGGGTACTCCTTTGAGTTTTGTTTAATTACCTTGCAAAAGTATGCTCCAGAAGAGAAGCTTCAATGTCCTGATGGTTATCTTCCCATTTTAATTTTCCCATTTTAATTGATGAACTCATCGAATATAGTCAGGTGAAGTGAGGATATTCCTATTTAAATTTCAATGTTAATTTTCTCATTTGATAAACCCCTTAATGTATACTTTGACAATGGCATATTTCTATTTCTAGTTTTCTCTATCATGTCATCATTTTAGTGGAGAATCTCTTGCATTGGTGGCTCTGCATGAGTAATGAAACTTTAGTTTCTATCATCAGAAGCACAATTGATGTTTGATGTGTATGCTTCGTTTTGTTTTAACTAAGGTTGTTTTGTTTGTGAATGTTGTGTAGGCAGCAAAGGAGTTTGAATCGGAGCTAAAGAAGGAACCTGATTTCGAAGGATGGGGCTCTTCAGATAAATCTATTGCTGCTGCTATTGCGACTGAACAGGAGAAGCAGGACATTGAGGTTTGTAGACACTGTGTGACCTTTGTATGTACTAGATTTTTCTTATCATATCTACCAAAATCTGAGTATCATTTACTAAAATTTTGTAAGTTACTTTATTAAATCTTTGTTCCTTGCATTTCTGCACTACCAGTCAGATATTCAGAAGACAACTCATTTATTTTGTAATCTTGCAGATTCGATATCATCTGTTTATTTAGCATTTCAATATGTAGTGCAAATTGGCATACTTCAAAATTTCCCCTTAGCAGGACACATTTGCCGAACTGATGCAATAGGTAAAATTATTTCTCGAGATTATGTTAAATATATAGTTGCTGACATTAGTTTTATTTTTAAGATACTAACATGAGTTAAATTTTTTGAAAAATCTGAAAATCCCGTTTATGAACCAATAATTAAAGGAAAAACGAAAAAGCAACACATTATATTTGATATTTTGCACAAGTCTGAAATAATATCTGCATATTGAACTACTTCTACAAAAGATTATTTTTATTAAATCTCTTACTTTTATTTTGAGAATATGTTAACACGCATAAAGAGGAAGAGCTACCTTGAAATTAGATTGTTCAGCAAGAAATTTAGCGGAACAATTTTGGCATTGGAATTAGTTCAAAGAACCATCAATTTTTATAGTAAAAATATCACGATATCAGTTGAGAGAAACAATATAATTTGTCAAATTGCTTCATCATTATCTTGTTACTTCTTTTTATTGGTAGGGTTGAACACAATCATCTGATTAACTGAACTAGAATATCTCATAATTAACTTAATACGCTTAAAAATAATATATGTTTACTATTTAGCTATCTATTTAGCTTTGAAAATTTAGTCATGCTAAACATTGCAATCTATGCAGGAATGATTAATTATATTCTATATATTTACTATTTAGCTTGTCAAGTAAAATGTAGATTTGAAAATTTTGTTTGGCTCAATTGAAATCACTAAAGTCAAGCTAGTTATTAGTTATTTTGTAATTCTATAGAATTGTCATGATATTTATGATTCTAATTAACTGGCCAATTCTAATTATTAGCTTAAATTCCATACCCAATAATAGACGGCAAATGAACATTTATAGATATTTGCTGCCAATTAATAATAATAAAAATTACCTCTATGGAAAGGACTATTGGCATCACTAGGTAATTGAAGATTTGAGGTTTTAAATTTTATTGAAAATTTCACATTGTCTAAAAATATGACCAATTAAAATTATATAAGATAAGGATAATCTTCATCCATTGAGGTTAGTATTTACACTTGAAACATACCTGTTACAATATTCCATCACCATTTGTGAGCATTTAGGCATTCAAACCATGAACCTATACTTTTACATAAGAAGCTAATAAGCACTTATATATTATCTACTGCTGATGCAATTTTAAATACGAAACACTAACTTTTTTGTTTTTCAAATTCAGAACTTTATTGCTCCCATTCTTTGTTAGTTGGTGTCGCATGTTATCAACAATTGTAATAAGACCAACATCAGAGTCATATTCGTGCAATTGACAATTGTATGCAATTAGGAATCAGGAGTATAAATTTTTTCCCTTGGTGCTATATTTGTTTTCCACTCTTCAGTCATGAGAGTTGTAGATATTTATGTTGGGTGAATCACAAATATCATATTGTTATAATTAACTCCATAATATTGTTTTGGATTTATGTTTAGGATTTATATATTAATAATCGTATTTTTGTTCAATTAGGTACCTACATCACTTGTGCAGGAAAAAGGAACTCATGAATACCTATGGGTTCATTGATCGAGTGTTTCTTCATGATGAAGGAAGCAAAAGGGAGGACATACAAAACTACATTCAGAGCAGATTATTGGAAGGAAAATTATGTTACCTTGTACCGTATTTTATTAATTCGTAAGTAATATGGTCCTCGTTTTGATTGTTTAATTTTTTTAAAAATCATTACCTATTTTATATCAATTTATGTAGGTCTCATTGACAGTTGATATTAATATGTCCAAATCAGAATTTATGTGTGTTCTTATGCTCAATAAAGGGTAAACCATTCAAAGAACTCAAACAAATTCTATAAATGTAAGTGCTATTGTCTCTCAATTATAAATGTCTAATGAAAGATATCATCCTATGTATATATCTTATTGTAAGCTTGTTAGGTTAAGTATTTTTTGTTTAAATTGTTTTTTTATTATAGACCAATACAAGCATCTCAGTTGTTGCTAGGTTGGCACACAAAATCTTTAAAACCTCCTATATGGATCAATCGAAGTATAAGTTGTATATCTATAGATTATATTTGTTTGGTTGTGATATTTTTATCCTACGCATGTCAAGATTAATTGGTGTTTTTTATAGTGCCCAACACAACCATTAGGTAGCATGTAATGTGAATTTTATGTAATGAAACACATGTTGGATATTGTCTTGGCAAATGTAACATCCCGAATTTCAAAATAGAGGATTAATTAAGGAAAATAAATATTGACAAATTGAATGTGAATTATTTAATGTCCCAAACTATTGAAAATAACTAAATTAAGCTTTTTAGGGACTGTTAGTGGTTTATGGAGACCAGTTAAACTGAAAATGAGCCCAATTGAGATATGGGTGTCGGACCAAGTATCTCCGATCCAGATGATATTGGTCAGGGCTATTGAGAATAATATTGGGAATCCGAATATATATTCAGAATAATTTTCAGATAAAGTATTGAGCCCAAATAATGAGCCTGTTAGTTGTAAAATGATGGAATTATAATGAATAGAAATAAAAATAAAGCAAAAAGCCCAAAATCCTTTCCCTTTTCACGTGGGTTGCTGAAGCTTTTGGAAGCACATTTCACTTCTTCTTCTTATTCATCTCTCTTTATCTCTTCTTCTTCCTCCTCTCAAACCCTAGCCAAGGTGGTGATTCTTCTTCCTCCATTTTTGTTTGCAAGAAGCTTGGGAGGGGACCATAGAAGCTGACTTCTTCCTCCTCTTCTCCTTCATTTTCGTAGCTCATCTTCCCTCCTCTTGGAACCCATTTCATTTTGGATGTGAGGTAAGCTATACTCACTCTTTGGTTGAGTTTTGGCCATGGGTGTATGTATTTATTCTTTGTGGGGAGTAATATGTATGGAGGAGTGGTTGAAGAGAACATTTAATGCTTATGTCCTAGAGTGGGTTGTCATAAATGTGAGTATTTATGGGGGGTTAATGATGGTAGATACATTTATGATAGGGGAAATGAAGAATGATGAGGCATTGATGAGAGTTGTTGGGTTTTGGAGAAACCCTAACTTTTAAGAATTGGGGAAAATTATGAATGTTGGTTGGATAGTGAAATTAAGAGCAAATATAAGCCATTGGATGTATGAGTGTTGGATGGTGTGGTATTTTGTAGGTGTTAGACTATTGTTGTTGGTAGTCCATTGAACATAATGAATGTGGCTTAATGGGAAGGAATTCCCGAAGCCTAACAAATGATAAAAATGATGTCTATAACATGCCTAGCACATGTTGTGAAATTATAGATATGAATATGATTAAATAGAATTGAAATAATGTCTTGAGTAGTTGATTGATTGGGATTCTATGTGCATGTTAATGTAGGATCCATTCCGAACAACGAGGCGGGTGCGTCTTATCAATCGGAATTCTTCTCTTGAGGTAGGAGAAGAGTCTTATGTTCTAAATGCATGAATTTGAATGTTATTTGATTGCCATATGTATTGGTATGCATGTTAGCCTTGCTTGCGATGATATGAGAAATTGTAATGTGGTTTATGGTGTGGGTGATGTGTTTGGCAACATGCTTTGGTGCATTTAGAATATTCATGGTGTGCTACATGGTAGTGTAGGATGATCAATGATATGATGTTATACTTGTATCTACCATGAATGTAATATGAACATTGATGATGTTTGATAACAAAAGATTGAAGTCTTTGTATTGATGATAAAGTTGAGAAATATGAATGAGAACTATTGAGAATGCTACACAAAGACTTAAACTAATGAGAATAACCAACAATAATGAATCCACTAAAAACCTTATGGTGATGTTGGTAATGATGACGATGTATGATGAGTGGCATGTATAGGATGCATAGAGTGAGAAATGCATATGATCTGCATTTGCATCTATGGCATACTGCATAGCCGCTGTTGGAACATTAGGGGAGTTCCCTCGGCCGACCCAGTGGGAGGGTGGCTCGGTGCACGAGCAAGTTTTAATTCCCCTGTGACTCGGTGTGAAGTCACGAAGCCGCCCATGTATTGATTCGGGGAGCTACATGTGGCCGACCCTTGTGGGGGGGTGGCTCTTGATGAGCAGGTGACCCCGGTGGTCCTTGGGATCACAGCCGCCATGATTTGATATTTGGCCGGCCTGCAACACCATATGTTGATATGTTGTGTACCGCAGTCATGGTGAAAATGACCAGGTGTTACAAGATGGGCGATGCGGTTTGGTAACAGTAAAATAATTGATGTATGCATGCAATTTTAAGGATAAGTGTACACATTTTACTACTGCAGTAGGGGTATGGTTAGATGACCGTACTTGAATCCCACATTTGGTGTTTGTATTCCCACAGTCAGATCTGCAATTGTCACTACTAGAAAAATGACTAATAGCTACAACCAGTTAGCAACCGCCGCATGTCGTCGCTAATTAGTGACCGTGTTAGCGACCACAAAATGAAAGCGACCTGGAACACGAAACATAGTGACCACCTCCGCGACCGATATTGAACCGTCGCTAAAACCGTCACTACCTCCATCACAATGTCATACGTCGTCGCTGACCCGGTCGCTATAGTTAATTCCCTCCACTTTTTTGGTTTCCCTCCAATTTATTTATGGCGCCAACTGATAGCGACGGAAAACGTAGGGTCGCTATGTCCTCTAATGCGTCAATGACGTCCTCCATGATGTCGCTATGGCCACAATGTAGCGACGGTGGTGATGCGACGTCGCTAAATTGATCCGTAACCATCGCTAGTGTCGTCGCTAACATTCCCTTTTCTTGTGTAAGTTAGTGACGGGTAGGATAACCGTTGCTAAGGTTGACAACCGTCGTAAGTTAGTGACGGTAGGGCGACACCGTCGCTATTTGTGAAGAGGTTAGTGACGGTGATTCTCTACTGTCGCTATGTTTTTCGTCTTCCCTCCAAACTATTCCTTTAAATAATGGAAGGTAGTGAAGGTGGGGGTGAATCGTCGCTAATATTCAGGAGATTAGTGACGGATTGGTTCGCCCGTCGCTATAAATTTCGCTTCCCTCCAATTTTTTCTTTTAGTAATTGATGTTAGTGACGGTGGGTTGACACCGTCGCTACGGTTCAGGAAATTAGGGACGGATTTGTGTTACCGTCGTTAAGTTTTTAATTTTAGGGACGTCTTTAGCGACGGAGTTGGAGCCGTCGCTATGGTTTTCATGTAACTCGACAGCAACCCCTTTCCCTGTTATTTGCCCTAGCTTTCCCTTTCCTCTCTCAGCCGGCGTCCCCCTCTCCTCCCTCCCTCCCTTCGTCTGAGTTCCTCCACCTTCTTCCCTCTTCCTTTCTCTGACCTTGTCTATGCCCTACATTCCACCCACATTCCACCCTCTTCTCCGCCAGACACACCGAACCCCACTCCCTCTTACCGATGCACCGGTGTAGCAGTCCCCCTTCATCGGAGTGGCTCACTTCCTCTTGGCTCCCTCATGGCTGACACACAGGGACAGGGGTCACCATTCCATTGCTGACGGTCACACACACTCACGGTTGTCACCATTTGCCTCGGTCAGGTTCGAATCCCTTTTCTTAAGTTCCTATTGTGTTCTCTTAACTATTGGAAGACTATAGAATATGCTTTCATTTTTATTAATAGAGATTAAAGTCTGCAGTGCCGAGCTATTCTTGAATATCACCCATTAATTCATCCAGTAAAACAACTAATGTTTGTCGTAATTCAAGGATAATATCAAGTATATCCACTCCATTACTCTATGAGTTATAGATGTGAGTCTTGGCTGTTTTCTTCTTCTTCTTTTATTCTTACCCTTCCTGTCCTTTTCCCTTTTCCTGTGTTGGTCTTTCCTTCCTTGGTTCCCACCCGCTCCTTGTTGTTTTTCTGTCTTCCCTTTGTCCTCTCATCCTTTTATGTCTAGTCTATTTTCTTCCTTTTTGCTTTGCCTTATTCTGTTCTCTTTTCCTTTATTCTCCTGCCCTTCTTCTTGTGTATCTCCTTCTTTGTCTACATTGTGTCTAACCTTTCCCAATTCTTCTCCTGTGTCTCCTTCATCTTGCTTTTAATCCATTTGTTTTCAATCATGAATAAGTCTAGGGAGAATATCCTGCAACACATTAACAAAACAGCGGTTTAGAATGAGTCTATTATTGAGCTTGAGACTAATAAACAACATATTAAACAGCTCTATGAGAATACCTTGTTTGGAAAGGTAATGACAACTAAAATAATCAGCTTAATAGCTACCTAGAAAACTTTAGAAGCCTCTTGGCGGAAGCTTGGTAATTTTCAAATCTTAGAAATGGGCAAGAATACTTTTATGATAAAATACAGAACCAACGGGATGGAAAAGTCTACTTTGGACCGTAGCCCATGGCACATAATGGGTCACTTGCTTAGCCTCCATGAATGTAAGCTTCAATAATCAGTAAGCAATGTGGATTTTTTCAAAGTTCCCTTTTGGGTACAGATTCACAATATACCTCTAGAGTTTTTGACCACCAAAAATGCCATCAAGATTAGGAAAAAGATAGGGGAGTTATTGGAAATTGAGAATCCTTTTGTTGGGGGAATGGTCCTTAGAAGTTTTCTTTGAGTAAAGGTCCAGGTTAACATTGCTAAACCTTTCCTACCTGGCTTGTTCTTTCCTTGAGTTGAAAATCAGTTGATTCCTATATGGTGGAGGTATAAGAAAATACAGGATTTGTGTTACAATTATGGAATCATTGGGCAGGATTTCAGAACTACAAAGTCCCAAAGAAGGATTCTATCTTTGAATAAGGCAGATTTAAATTTGCGCCCCACTTTTCTACCCCTCCAGCTAAAACCTTGGCTGCGTCTGTTATTCATAAGGGATTAGCTTTCATACAAGAGAAGAGAGGAGAATTGAAGGAGGTGACTTATCAATTTGACTTTGAGAAGAGTGCCCAAAAAGTTGTTTTTGATGGAGAATGGGACACCAATGTGTAAGGAGACTTGGCTAAGGTGGCAACTAAAAGGAAGGGAAAAATTTTGGAGGCAGGTAGTAATGATGAAACCTGTAGAAATAACATAGAGTGGGTTAGCCAGTCTACACATTGTGGAAACTTCCAAACCTGTAAGTAGTCAAGCCCTGACCTTATTGTACCTACACATCAATCCTCACAATTTTCAGAGCAGATTGAACCTAATCATCGTACCCAACCTCACTCTTCCATCTCAGAGGAAATCCTTGAAACAAACCCCTCCTCTTGTACAGCTCCCTCAACCTTGCGAATCAAAACTAAACCTTTACCATTTTGAGTAGAGTCCTAGCCTCTTAAACCAGTGCCTTCTCGACAAAAACTCTTCAATCTAACACCTTAACACAAAAACTCCCTTGAAAAGTGCCTCATTTTAAAATATTACCTTAAAAATAACACTTAAAAGTGCAGATATAAACAGGTATAATACACCTAAGAGCATACAGTAACTTTAGCATATAGGTAAGGCAAAGTATTACATATTCGTCACTTTCTAAGTTTATATTAATTGTTTAAGTTTTGCATGAAGTTTGTCATGAAAAGCAAAAAAATTATATATATACCTGTATGTTTGATGTTTGCTGAATTGGCATGATGATTAATGAAAAGCGGAACCAAGGCAAGACATGCCCATAAGGTGACAATGAATTGTGCTTCTCTTGATTTCATGCTATCTGTGACTGTCATGCATATATTAAGAAGAAAGAAGAAAGAATAACCACAAAGACTTCATTATATCCAAGTTTCAGCTACTGGGACGAACAGCGTTGTTAGATATACGCTAACGTACATATTGACTACTTGAAAATAATGACAACGACTAAGAAATAAGTATTTACTATTAATCTGTTATTAATTTATATGTATACCGTGGGATAGCTAAGCAAAAGTTTAAAACTGTTGAGGTCTCCATAGGTGAAACATATGAAAAAGATATATTCATGTTAAATTTAACTTGATAGATGATTAAAGTTATATTAATTAACATTAAATAAATCTTAGTAGTATCTACTGAACATGTATATATACAAGGTCTAAATCCATATTTATTAAAAGGGGTTTTGCGATGCCGTAAATAATAGATGCATATTAACAAGTTAAATAGGTCATTCATAAATAGTAACACGTGAAAATATTTATAAGTTAAAATTTAAGTTTAATGAGGCTTGATCCCAAAACCAATGGGAAATGAAAAAAAGTTTTACCACTAAGCTACTTAAAATATTTAAAAAATATAATACAAACATATATTGTATAACACCTTAACACACATCTCAATCTCATACATTTACGTACAAAGTTGTCAACAGAACCTAGTTAACACACACACACGATATTCATAAGTTATTATGATAGAAAGTTGTTTTGGCAGAAACGCGGTGGAAACGTTTCCCCTAAAATCTGTGTTTTGGGCCGAAAAGGAAACGGCCCGGAAACGCCTGGCCCACGTTTCCCACACGTTTCTAGCCCAATAACCCCCTGATTTCAGTTTTTGTTTTGCCCCTGTTTTCATTCTTTCCCTCTCGCGTCACACCCACCGCACGAAAGCTCCGTTGTTGCGCCCCTCACCGCACCGCACGCCACTGTCGCGCTCGTTCCACTCGTCGTCGGCCGTCTTCATCTCCTCCGGCGTCTTTAGTCTTCTCTGAACTCTACATTTTCTGGTCTGTGCTTCTTTTTCTCCCTTCGTCGGACCTCGCCGCCGGCTACCCCACCCACGGTCGTCTTCTCCAGCGTCTGTTTCCGGTGTGTTTCTTTCTTTTCTTCTTCCTCTGTTGTGCTCTATTCTTCCCTCCTTCTCTGTCTCTTGTCTTCTCTCATCTCATCACCTCACTCATTATTTCTTTCTCTGTTGGCAAATTGGCAGCGGTGGCAGGTCCTTCTTCTTACCCCTCTCCTACTCCTATTTCAGCTTCCCTCTAACCAAAATTGGCAACGGCAGGCAGCAGGTTCTTCCTTTCTTCTTACCCCTCATCATTTATTTCTTTCTCTGTTGAGCAAAATTTAATAAATTGTATTTGTTTTTGTAAATTGATTTTGTTTTTGTTTTTATAAGTTGTTAAAAATTAAATGAATGGGTAAGCTGAATTTTATAAGCTGGCTGTTTAGTGTTGTGCTGTTTGGTGTTTTTTTGCTGTTTGTAATTTTTTAAGTTTGTTTTTGTTTTTGATATCAGTTAATTTTATAAATTGTTCAGGTTAATTAAATAGATAGTCATGGATTAGTATTTAGACTTGAATTAGTAGTTAGACATGTATTTAGTCATCGATATGTATTTAGACATGAATTAGTATTTTTGATAGTCATATTATGTGTAAAATTTTGAAAAAAAATTCGGCGTTTCCGTTTCCTGTTTTTTTGACTTTCACGTTTCCCCGTCCCCGTTTCCGTCCCCATTTCCGTTTCCGTTTCCGTCCCGGTGCAACCTAGATGCCCGGTGACCCCTTTTCCTTATCCACTTCTATTGGAAGCATCTCTCAGGAGCAAAACACTAACCCTAACCCTAAACCTAACCCCCCTCCCAAGAAGAAGAGAAATCTTCCGGGAACACCAGGTCATTCATCATCATTGATCAAAAGTGACCTAGAACAAATATTAATGGTCATTCATCATAGATGTTTAAGATATACGTCAAGTTAATTCACCACAAATTTGAGTTATGACTTTTATTACAAAACTTAATAGATGTTTAAGATATACGTCAAGTTAATTTTTACATTAACATCCTGGATGGTCAACGTGCCGGGCATGTCCAAATTAGGCAAATGTATTCCCATACTTTTTGATATCAACAATTTTTGTATCAAGTTAATTTCAAGAACCTATAGGCAGTCTCTTTGAAATAATAGAATCCACAAGAAAAAATACAGTAACTCTCATCTTACCAGATTATTCTTCCCTCATACTATCCTACTCTTCAGATATCTCTCCCTCCCCTGAACCACGTCCCAGTCTGAGTTTATACAAGAAAAGAATTGAGAGCTCCTCCTAAAGTCTAGGTTCTAAATAACAGAAAAATAAGCTTCGATGGAGCCAGTCTTCAACCTCCTGAATCCATTAAAGCCCTCTATCCGAATCCATTAGAGTGTTCTTATTTTTCTTACTTGAACTTGGCCTTTAACATTGAATGGGATAGACCTTATATAATATTGAGTTATTAGTAATCAATTTTTCAATTGAACGCTTTATTTTTGCCACCTTAGCTACAATTTGCTTTGACTGTCTCTGTTTGTTTAGTTTCCTTGCAATGTACTTAATCTATAATTTGCTTTACGTGTCTCTCTTTGTTTAGTTTCCTTGCTACTTGTAACTGTCTAACCAGTTATTGGTTTGTCATGCAGACTAGCACACGTTACGCGTGGTCTGTGATCGTTTGTCGACAGCTTTATATTCTTCCCTTACTTTTTTCCTCGAGGTAATCCCGTAACACTGACTTTGTCATTATGTGTATGCATGTGGATTGTTGTTTGTTAGTGGAGAGCAGGGCTCATTAGGCATTGGTTTTATGTGCTGATAACATGATTTGAAGATGTATGTGTAATGTTGTTTGTTAGTGGAGAGCAGAGCTCATTAGGCATTGGTTTTGTGTGCTGATAACATGATTCTTTATGCATGTGTAATGTTGTTTGGTAGTGGAGAGCAGAGCTCATTAGGCATTAGTTTTATGTACTGATAACATGATTTGGTGTTCATAACTCTGAATATCATATATAATGCGTATGGTATATTTATTTATCTATACTGGGAAGTTTTCTGTATGTAACAGGTGGTTTGTAAATTTGGGAAATGTCTAGTTTACAGGGGAGACTCTGCCAAAATTTTGACAGGCTCCCTTTTTTAGGGAACTTAAAAAATAAAACTCATGATTTAAAAATGTAGGGTTTAGTCGTGTGTGTACCCATTAGATTCCCGTTCAAGTTTCAAAACAACCGGTTGATGTACCGTGTTGTGTTGGATCTTGAATTGTCCCGGTTGGACAGTTTGGTATGAATTTGTAAGTAGTAGGGCGTAACCCATCAATGTTGTGTGTGGTCATGATTTGAGACGTTGAATGTTCATTTGAAATTTCGGTTATGGTGTTTCGTATTGTCCCCAGGGTGCATGTCTGCGTGTGGTGTTTCATACCGTACGTATCTTTGTGTACTTAGGGACCAATGTGAAATGCTGCCGAAATTTCAAATGAACATCAACGACACAAGATAGACCACATACAACATCGATGGGTTACGGATGGTTGCATATTCATACCGAATGGGATAGGGCCCCACCAATTTGCAACATCAAAGAGATCGAGTGATTCACAACCGATAGTGAAATAAAATTTTAAAAATGTAAAGTAACAGAAATCGTGCTTGTTAGATATTGTAAATGGAGGTACCGAAAAATCGGCGATGGATGTACAACCGACTAGATCGCAGTCGGCGAGTGACTGAGGAGTTTATGGTGGGGCTATTGGAGTTCATTCCGTTCGCTACGGCAAACACGCCTGGATTTGAAGCGACTCAGAAGATTCGTTGTCCGTGCTCAAGGTGCAAATGCATGAGTTTTGAATACGCGGATGATGTCATGTGCCACCTAACTGAGATAGGGTTCATGGAAACATACCACTGCTGGCACAACCATGGTGAGCAGTTACCGCGTAGACCATCAGACGTAACTGTGCAACAGTCTTACTATGAAGTTGGAGGAAACAGGGATACGTACAACAACATAGAACAAATGGTGATGGATCATGTTGGACCCTCCACCGGGCGTATGTTGGAACATAATAACCAAGCAGGTCATGGAGACTCTGACAATGTAGAGGAGGATCCTAATCCGGAGGTGAAGAGATTTTATGATTTGTTAGCGGCGGCTCAAACTCCATTGTGGGACGGGTGCAACAGTCACACTGAGTTATCCGCTCCCTAGCTGCTTTAAGCCTAAAGGCAAATTATAATCTTTCTGGAGGTTGTTTTAATAGGATGGTCAATCTGATGGGTTCAACTATGCCTAGTAATCATAGAATGCCAGCAAACCTGTACCATGCTAAGAAACAAGTGGCAAACTTGGGGTTGGGTTGTGTAAAGATAGAGTGTTGTGTTAGTGGATGTATGCTGTTCAGAAATGAGTTTGCAGATAAGAGTGTCACAAAATATCTGCATTATAATAAGGAACGCTACAAAACTGTTAAAAGGAGAGGGAAGGTAACCCGGACGGCCAGGAAGAAAATGTGGTACTTCCCTATAACACCGCGTCTTCAACGCCTGTATGCCTCATTGTCTACGGCAAAACACATGCGTTGGCATGCTCTGAACCAAACACAAGAGGGGTTTCTTTGCCATCCTTCCGACGGGAAAGCATGGAAGTGTTTGGATGAGCTATATCCGGACTTTTCTGGCGAGCCGCGCAATGTAAGACTTGGCTTATGTACTGATGGGTTAAACCCGTTTGGTCAATACGGAAGAGCTTACTCTTGTTGGCCAGTCATCCTGACCCCATACAATCTGCCTCCTGATATGTGTATGAAGAGGGAGGTCATGTTTCTATCTATACTGGTTCCAGGACCCAAAAATCCAAAGGCGAACATAGACGTGTTTTTGCAACCATTGGTTGAAGAGTTATCACAATTATGGGATGTCGGGGTAATGACATACGATGCGTCTTTGAAGAACAACTTTATGATGCGTGCTGTTTTGATGTGGACTATTAACGACTTCCCGGCCTATGGTATGCTTTCTGGATGGTCCACGTCTGGGAAGCTTGCTTGCCCTGTATGCATGGAACATACCGGGGGGGAATCACTCCCTGTTAGTGGCAAGACAAGTTTCTTTGACTGTCATAGAAAGTTTTTACCGTTGGATCACCCGTTTAGGAGAAACAAAACCGCTTTTAAGAAGAACAAGGTTGTTAATGAACCTCCACCCCGTAGGTTATCTGGTGCACGGGTTTGGCAGAGGGTCGAAGAGTATCCTTACATCTAGGACAAGAGTGTTAAGGAGTTTATGGGTTACGGTAAGGAACACCACTGGGTGAAGCAGAGTGTCTTGTGGGATTTGCCATATTGGAAAGACTTGTTGTTAAGACACAACATTGATGTCATACACACTGAACGTAATGTTTTCATGAATATTTTTGACACTGTTATGGACATCAAAGGGAGAACAAAGGACAACGAGAAGAGTCGTCTAGAACTTTCGATTTGGTGTTCTAGGAAGGAGTTGGAGTTGAGGGATGCGGGATATGGAAGAATGTTTAAACCCCATGCAAAATATGCTTTAACTAGACCACAATAGATTGCTGTGTGTATTTGGATGAATGGGTTGACCCTGTCTGACGGATTCGCTTCTAACTTGAGTAGATGTGTCGACGTGAAGGAGGGCAGGGTGTTTGGCATGAAAAGTCATGATCGCCATGTGTTTATGCAACAACTACTCCCGTACGCATTTCATGCCTTACCGAAGCCTATTTGGAAACCGTTGGTGGAGTTGAGTCACTTCTTTAAGGAGTTGACGGCTACTTCGTTGACTGTGGAGAAACTTGTGAAGATGGAAGAAACTATCCCGGTATTGATTTGTAAGTTGGAGCAGATTTTCCCACCAAGTGTTTTTTGACTCGATGGAGCATTTGCCTATCCATCTACCATACGAGGCCTTAGTTGGTGGCCCGGTGCAGTATCGTTGGATGTATCCATTCGAAAGGTGAATGCCAAAACTCTTTAATTTCCTTGCAAACACTTCTTATAATAGTATTTTCTAACTTAACACTATCTTGTTAATGATGTTAAAGATTCTTACGCTCCTTAAAAGATAAAGTGTCAAACAAAGCCTGCGTTGAAGCATCAATTTGTGAGGCATACTTAGTCGAAGAAATGACAACCTTTGCTTCTTTCTATTTTCCGACGGAGATAGAAACTAGAATGAGTAGAATTCCCCGCAATCTTGGGGTAGCCAGCCGCACAGGGTTTGATGAACAAACATCGATTTTCAACTATCCTGGTCACCCGGGGGGCAAGCTCACAAAATGTTACATTGATGAGAAAGATCGAAAGGCGGCTCACTTGTACATTCTTCTAAATTGCCCAGAAGTGGAACCCTTTATTGAGTAAGTCATAGAAGTTATATGTTACATTCTAAACGTAGCTTTTATAGTATCTAAATTTGCTTCCTTTGAATAGTTTATACACAGATATGCTAAAACTTGAGCAAAATGATTTAACTGATGACCAAATTCATAGTGAGGTGTCATCCAAGTTCGTTGGTTGGTTCGCGCAACACGTAAGACCCGTTTACCAAGCATTTTTTATCTTTGCTTCTAACTCCCGATATCTAACGATGACCTACTTGTTATGTTATACATAGATACAAGACCCAAACAACCATATTGAAGATTCTTTACTCCAAGCCCTTTCTTGGGGGCCGGTGAAAACTGTTAAAAAATGGCCTATTTACTACGTAAATGGCTACAAGTTTAATATTCTTCAATGGAGTGAAGGGATGCGCACCCATAACTACGGGGTTTGTGTCAAAGGCACCGCCGGACAGTTGGAAGAAGACTTTTATGGTGTGCTGACGAAGATTGTTGAAGTTTCGTTCTCTGGACGACTAAGAAGAGATATTATTCTATTCAAATGTGATTGGTTCGACAATACAATCGGTGTTGGAACAAAGGTTGACAACAACTATGGCTTAGTTGAGGTCAAGAAGAATGGTAGATATAAAGGGTTTGATCCCTTCATTTTTGCCCAACAAGCTGAGCAGGTTTATTACACTGACTTCCCGGGAGGACATCGGGACTGGTATGTAGTAATCAAGGCCAAGGCCCGAAGTCAGATCACTGACAATGTCTCTGAGGAGGTCGATGACGCTTATCAGCTTGCACCACATGAGCTCAACGATGCCAATTTGTTGTTCAACATTGATCCAGTCATAATGGATGAGACACTCGCCACTACGGGGGGTGAACACATTGACAAAGACCTTGTCTCTCGATCAAAACGGTCTAGGGCTGATTTGGATACTGATGAACTTGTTCAAACAGATAACCATAGTGACACTGAAACTGAGGGGGAATTTGAAACTGAAACAGACACAGAGTATGTAGTTGTTAAACAAAATGTTACATAGGTTTATATATATCCTGAGACTAACCTTTCTTTTCATGATTTTATCCACAGATGACGGGACGTCGACTGCCCTTTAGTAGGGGTGGTGGGTCCAGGACACCGACATCCCGGCTGGGGACTCCCACCCTAGGACAGGAGACCACTCCATCACCACCACAGCGGACCACTCCATCACCACTACAGCAGAGCACTCTATTACCACCACCACAGCAGACCACTCCATCACCACCACCACAGCAGACCACTCCATCACCACCACCACAGCAGACCACCCCATCACCCCCACAGTTGACCACCCCAGAGCAGAGTCCTGGAGTTGGTGGCTTGGAGGACCATGGCCATCAGGCCACCCCACCTCCGGCATCCCCTCTGCCCATGTTGGTACCCGTGCCGGCCGGAGACGATTAAATGACTAAACCTCAAATACTTTTATGTTATTTGTATGGTACTTTATATTAAACTTTAGTGGAAAGACTTGTTGGTTTATTGGATGTTACTTTAATTAGTACTTGTATAGATTGAATTGTACTAGGCACTCTTCTGTTTGTAACAGGGTAACTATTTAAACTTGGAAATGTTACATTTACAGGGGAGACTCTGCCAAAATTTCGGGAGTCTCCCTAGATTGTCCACTGTTATTCTCCTGATATAATTGTTGTCATTACAGCTTTGATGATAGTAGTCGCACTACCAAAGCGATTACTAAGGTATTAAAGGCCCAGTGGGATGGTCCATATATATCTTGGACAGATGCTGGGAAGGTTGTCCAAGATAGGTGGTTTGACACCTTCTCGGTATGTTCCTAGCTCATTTGTTGTGACTTGATTTGTAAAATAGACCTCTTATTAATTTTGATTTCTCATTTCATTTTACAGCGTGACTACCAGTGGGCGGAGGGTATGATTGATGAGATTAGGAAGGTCTTTGCCACAAAGACCTCCAAAATCATCAAGAGTACCCTTTGGAAGGTGAGGGACAAGGGTAAGCGCCCTCGTTGGATCCCGGAGGACCATTAGGACAGGATGGTCCAGAAGTGGGGCGGGGTCCCGTTCCAGCAGGCGAGTGCTTGGAACAGGGCCAACAGAGCCGCCGATGCTGCAGCCTCGGTTTACACTGGGGGTAGCATTTCAACCCTCGAGCACAAGAAAAGATTTGTAAGTATATTTATGTTAAACATTTCTATTATGATTCGTCTGACATGTTTACAAATAATAATCTCAATGTTTTTTGTCTACCACAGGAGCTGAGGGAGCACCGGGAGCCTTCTTTGTTTGAGGTCATGCAAATGACCAAGAAGAACAAAGCCGGTGCATGGGTAAACCAGAAGACGATAGATCTAGCGGTATTTACTTTTAACTGACACATGCTTATAATTTACAAATCAGTACTAATCCTATCATTGTTTTTGAATTTACAGGAGGCGTATCAGGCCAGGAGGGCCGAGAAGGAGGCGGACCTGGTGGCTTCCACTCCTGAAGGGGAGGTTCCTCCCACCCTATCTTGTTCTGACGACAACGCCATCTATATGGAGGCTGTTGGCGGTGTGAACAAGAAAGAGAGGGTATTTGGATTGGGTGGCGTCGGCACGCAGCTGGCGAAAAAGGGGAAGACCCCTTCCTCTTCGTCTTCCTCTGGTCTTCCGACTGAGGTCGTTCAGGTAATTCAAAACCTGAACGATGAGCTACAGGAGGAGCGACGTCAGAGGCAGTTGTTGTTGGAGCGGGCCGAGGCGGACCGACAGCGGGCCGAGGAGCAGCACGCCGAGACTCGTCGGCAACTTGCTCAGCAGCAGGAGCTACTGATGCAGTTGATGGCGAGGCTACCTCCCCCCACTTCCCAGGCGCCCCCACCACCACCCCAGGATCCCCCACCACCATGATTGTATTTTTATTATTTATACACATTGTATATTTCATTTTTAGTTTTTATGTTATATTTCATTCAGTATTTATTTTGTCATTCTTCATTTATTATGTCAATATTTATTGGTAATTAAATTTAAATCAAAAAGCCTTATTGTACCTATCATTAATAATTCAACCTATTTGATAAATAAATTTAATCTATTATTTTGTTTTTAATAATAATATAATATTTTAAAAAAATTATTCAAATTTAATTATAAAATTTTATCAGCCAATACAAAATACAAAATATTAATACATTTTTAAAGTTAAATTAACAAAACCAGTAAATATTGAACCAATTTTTTAAAAATTAAAAATTCACGTTAGCGACGGTATTGGACGGTCGCTATGAGATATACACAGCGACGGACAGCAGTAGTCGCTGAATGGCTACTACAGCGACGGAATAGGACGGTCGCTGGCTTAGCGACAGATAACGTGGTCACTACATGACTAACCACTAGCGACTATGAGATGAGGTCGCTGTATGACTGACCACAGCGACGGTGAGATGAGGTCGCTACTAGCGACGGGGGCATGAGGTCGCTGTATGACCAACCACAGCGACGGCCGTTTACCATCGCTAGTAGCGACGGGGGCATAAGGTCGCTGTATCACTAACCACATCGATGGTAAATGGCCGTCGCTACTAGCGACGGAGCCATAAGGTCGCTGTATGGCCACAGTTAGCGACGGCTGAAGTCAGAGAAGCAGAGACCATTTTCGCGATGGCATCATGCCGTCGGCATTTTAGCGACGTCTGTTTTATGGTCGCTGATCTATTTTCGACGAGGGTTTTAGCGACGGGTGTTTTCCCGTCAAAAAGGCCGTCGCTAATGTATGTGGCGACGGTCTTGGCATGGATTAGTGACCAACTTATGCCGTCGCTAAAAGGTGTTTTTTTAGTAGTGTGTTGAAATATTCCATTGTGCATATGCGTTAGCTTAAGAGCATTTGCATATAGCAAGGAAGTATGCCAAAGGCGACGAGATATGATGATGAATGAGATGAGGATGTAATGATATACTAAGACAACATAAAAGATGTGAATACCAAATAATTCTTGTGTGTGATATCAGAATCGTGGTGAAATTTGTTTATGTATATGTTGTATACTTTGTTAAAGTTGTAATGTTTCTTGTGATGTATGTAAGAAGATGTTGGAATGATAAAGAGTGTGGTGAATGATACATATGTGCAAAGTATACATGTTTTAATGCATATGTACATAATCACATGGTATTCATATTCATTCCTTTAGAATGTGTGACTCATTCTCCCATGTTGTCCATTTTTAAACTTGTGATGCAAGGCACTATAGGAAGAGTAGACATTTTGAAGTACATTTTGTATAGCATGTGATGTATATGAATGCTTATTTTGATGTCTAGATTAGTGATAATGATTTTGAGGGTCATGGAGGAAAATTGAGCCTTTATGTGTATGGTCAATTTTCAATTATGACTCAAATGATGTAAGAAGATGAACCAAGATGTTGGATATTGTTAATTCTTATGAATGAATGATGAGTATGGTGTTCTGTAGCATTTTATGAAATTTATGAGAATATATGTTCAAATGATGTGCATTGGATGAATGATAATTGAATTTGAAGGTATAGATAGTTGGATGATGATGTTGTTGAGGTTTAATTCATTGAATGAATGAAGTAATTGTTAAATTATACTTCTTTATGAAGTTGTTAGGATTTGTAGATGCATAATGGAGTAAAATAATGTATTAAAAAGGTTAAAGTGGTAGGAAATGATAATTCATATGCTAAGTTATGAGAATTCCACGTTTCTACACAAGTCCTGCAGAATTCGCTCAATCGAGTGGCAATCTCGCTCGAGCGAGATCCTTGTGGAATGGTGGTGTGGCCACTGGGCGAAATTCGCCCAAGCGAATAGTCTTCTCGCCCAAGCAAGGATCGGTGGGAATCAGTGTTTGGTCATTGGACCGTTTTCGCTCAGGCGAAGTGGTCCTAATCTGGTGGTCGCTCAAGCGAGGGAGAAGGGAATAGACACTGGTTGATTTTCACCCAGGCGGGACTTACCTCGCCCAAGCGAAAATCAGGCAGAGAGCTTCTAAGATCATTGGGACAATCTCGCTCAAGCGAGGAAGATCTCGCCCAAGCGAAATTGTTTCCTGATGCATATCTGTTCTCTCGCTCAAGCGTCTCGCTGGCTCGCCCAGGTTGGATTTCTGATTTTCGCTCAAGCGAGATAGGGCTCGCTTGAGCGAGAGGAGCCCCTGATGCTAAAACTTTTCTTCGCTCAGTCTCTCTTCGATTCGTCCAAGCGTGCCTATGCTGGCTCGCTTAAGCGAATGTGATTCTCGCTTGAGCGAGTAGTACCCCTGATGCTCATATTTGTTGCTTTCAAATAAATTTTTATTTCTTAGGCATATTATCTATAACATGCAACACTTTAAGGGTATTATTGGATATATCATGAATCATGGAACCCCATGAAATCCCTTCCTTTAAATTCAATCATATAGCAATCAATTAAATTAATTCTTCCACTGTTTTTAATTGGGAAATTCATTATAAAATCATTCTTTTATTTACCCTCTCATATCTTCATATATGAGAGTGGTTTATCATAGATCCAGGTGTTGAACTAAAAGTTTCACCACTTGTTTTCTCTTCATCGAATAATGATCTTAAAATTGTGAAAAATTTCCCCGTATTTTTGGGGCGTCTCAACAAACACTCTCAAATCATAGGACAAGCTAACTTTTTAACCACGCTCTTAATGTATCAATCAGTCTCGTTCTAATTTGAGTTGGTGATTTTGTGGTTGGAGTTAAAGTGTCTTAGTATTTTGTTATCTCACGTTAGTATATATAAAGATGTTTGGTGTTTCATATTTGTTATAGAAATGTGCTCTTAACCCATCTGTTTGAGACATATTCATGCTTGTGTTGGGTTGGTGATTTCATGCATTAAATACATGAAATTAATATGAGAAAAAATTTACCCTCCATGTACATCTTGAATTATGATTCATTACTAAATACATATTTAGGTAGTTTAAGTAAGATTATGATAATATAATTAAGATCTAAGTAAAAATAATTAATATTTTATAGCACAATTGATATTATGAGAATAAGTCAAAATTGTTAAAGTGTAAGTAAAATGATAGGGGGAATCTGAAAAAAAAAATCAAAAACTAAATTTAAAACCCCATCCATCAAATTTATGCAAATCTATGCTTCTATGATTTTGAGTTTTTGAAATATGTTGATATAGAGAGAGTTCTTGTATCATCAAATACCCATATGAGAATTTGAGAGAAGAAGAAATGGAAATATATTTTGGTTTGCATTAACTGAAAATGAATTTCAATAGGAAAGGAAGAAAACAAATTTATACAAAAGATAAAAGCACATAATTGCTTATGATATACTAGAGTGTATGCAATATAATTTTCTAACTGCCTGACTAACGTTTGGATGAGTGTTAACCCCCGTGTTACTATTGGGTTATTAATTGGCAAGCGCACCAATCGTTTGTAGTTTTCAAATTTAGATATCGTTCCACTAGGATTGAAAGTCTAGTAACTCACAGTAATTTCTTATTTACTATGGTAAATTTATCAATGATTATTAACAAAAGAATAATTTATACAATATTCACAAGATTTGATGATTGATTTGTTCATAAGGTAAAAAGAGGGAAAAGATAAAATCTAACTATAAAGTTGAGATGTAATTCAGAATAATGCAGATACTCACTTAAAATATGTTAGAATTAGGATTTTTGCACTAAAATATAATGCAATAATTACAATGTACATACTTAATCATCAAGTTCATGTTATTGCAGCTTAAAGTCATTTTAACCCTCATGATATAAATTCTAAGTATTTATCATAAAGTCTGATCCCTCGTGAGCTTTCTCAATAAAAACTTGCATCAAGTCCTGGCCTTATTGCAACAATAATTACCAATTCTATCCTTAGTAATTGGTATATTAAGGGTATTTCCATTTTTACTTTCATTAAAATAGATTTTAATTCGGCATGAATAATCATTCTTCTGTTTGATATTCATACTAATAAAACAAGTTTTAATACACATGACAATCATTCTCCCATTTGATGTTCATATTAATAAAGAGTTGAAATACTAACATGTTCTTGAATCATCAATATGTAGAGGTCATAATCACAACATCATATAATAGATTGATTCACCAAATTCCAACATAAACAATTTAGTTACACATAATAAAATTAAAAATAACACTTACAAAGTTTGACATTATGATGACTTGAAAACACTTCACAATACAAACGCTCACACTACTACACAACATTCTCAAGTATCTAGAAATCACTCCAACCTTACAAACTCAAAGAAGAACACTCAAACTCGAGTGAAAAAAGAGAAAAGAAATAATGAACCTCAGATTTTAATGCCATGGATGTGTGGAGACTGGCCCTATTTATAGGGCTGAGGAAGGGTCTTGATGCTACGCGCCAGCCTGACGCTACCGTCAGGTCCCTGACTCAGCTTCCATTAAACAGCTCGAAGTGGCTATGATGGATTATTAAAATGAATCATGCTTGGCCTTGTGTCCCTGTCTCCACTTCGGCTTAGACATTTGTGAGTAATGGAGAGGCCAATAATGGGTCAAAGGCTTAGTGCTTGGCCACCTGTAAATGGAATCCATGTAGCCTCTGAAGCTACGCGTGGCTGTGACGTGTAGCGTCAGCATCAGAAGTTCCCACGCTACGCGTGGTGTTGATGCTATGTGCCAGCTTCCCAGTTCTTCAATTTTTCTCTTTAAATTCTTCACATTTTTACTGCAAAACTAGAGAAAATTGATCAAGGGCAGACTATTTCCAACAACATCCATTTATTGAATTTAAAACCTAAATTTCTAACAAATTAACCAAATTTTTATTCTTTTTACAAAATTTTTATTAAAGATTTTATTGTAAATTTGAGGACTAACAAATACCCCCAACTTGAGACATTGCTCATCCTCGAGCAGGAGAGAAAATAAGAAATAAAAATTTGAAATCAAATTTTTGAGTTAGTTTGAGAATTTATCACAAAAAGTAATTTCACAATTTACCATTTTGAAATAATCAAAAATAGATATCTTATGTAATAGAGGTTTAATGACAAAAAAAATTTACAATATTTTATTAATAAATCAAGCATAATTTCACGCTTACCTCACAAGTGTTTGTCTCTGTGCAAAGGGTAACCTGTTTTACTCAATCGATCATAGAATCAAATGAAATTAATTTTGATTTTCTTCTAATCAATGGTTAATCATACAGAGATAATTCAAAAATCATAAGGTCTTTTCACGGGTTGTAATGAGGCTTGGTTTACAAGAAATGATGGTTTTTTCTCAGAATTCAAAAACCTGAAATCATAAAAAAGCATTTTATAATTTTTAGGCTTTTCCCTCTCATATCCCTTAATGATAACAAATACCCCCAACTTGATTCTTTTCACTATTTTTGATTTGCATTTATTTTTATTTATATTCATTTTTTTTATTTTTCTTTAAAAGAATCAAGTTGTTAATTTTCATTCCTATTTTTTGTAAGAACACTCAAAATATTCTTTCCATTTTGATCAATTGCTCTTTTAATCAATCAAGTAAAGGGAATGGTTAACATTTGATAAAGGTTTAAGGGTACCAATAAAATTATTTTTCAGGCTCAAATTTGGCTTTCAAAGGATAAAAAAAATAATTTTACCATGGTAACCTTTTTGGCCCAAGGTTTCTTTTACCAACAATGTGCCTTGATCATTTTCTTGAATTCTCTGTACAACAACACAAATCACAGATTAAAGCAAAATCAATTCAAATAAAGTTATGTCAAAACCCTCAAGTGTTTAAAAGATCTCTCAGCTCACCGGTTATCGAAATTAGCTTGATAGTTAATAAAATTATTGTAATTAATTTTATCAAAATTCCTTAATTACAAAAAGAATCGATAATTAATTTAAAAAAATGGTTTTATTGTGTAAAAACTTTAAGTGTATAAATTTCTTTATTTTCAAAAATTTTATTTAAACGATAAAACTTATTTTTGAATTTTTTGAAGAAAACACGCAAAAACACACCATGATAAAATTACGCAAAAATAAAACACACCACATAATAAAAGACAAACTATAATATAATCCATAAAGTAAAAAAACCAATGTAAATATCAAACTAAAAGTAAACTAAAATGCATGTAAAAGATGCAGAGAATAACACCCTCAATCCTCCATGTGATCCTCATCATCTCCCTCCTCATCTGCATCACCCTCTGACTCAGCATGTGCTCCAGATGGTCCACCAGTCTCAGGGTAAGTGGGTAAATCACCAGGCCAAGCTACATGAGCTGCGAACTCAGCTGGTGTGACACAAGGTGCTCCCTCTCCCTGAAGTCTGTACTGATAAAATGCATCATGAAGATGCATATAAGCTCTATGTGTGGCAGCCATCATCTGCATCATATGCTGATGCTCAAGAGTCATCCTAGCAAATCCATCAGTAATAGCATCAGTAAATGGTGGCTGAACTGGTGGTCTCCTCCTCCTCTGTCTGGGTTGAGCCTCCTGCTCTAATGGTGGAAGCTCACACTACTAGACGAAGTAATCTCTGTTTACTGAGACCTTGGGGACTCTCCCCGAAGAACTAGTAAACTCTGGTGATGGTACAACAACTCCTTGCCTCCTCAGTAAGGCAGATATGATGAGAGAAAATGGAATAGGACGGTTCACCTTATACCCAAGGGCATAAAGGTGAATTTGCTCAGAGATTAGCTCGGTAATATCAATGGTATGGCCCTGAAGAATAGAATAGAGAAGGCAGCAACGATCAACTGGGATAGAAGAGAGGTGGGTGACATGAGTGATATTATGCAGCATGAGATTAGACCACGCCTGAGATATAGGGGTCAGCTGGGTCTTGAGGAGGTTTGATGGGGTCCTTCCAACCTTACTCAGATTGAAGAAGATTCCATCCTTGCTCAAGAAGTGAGCAACCTGATCTAGGAAGTATTCTAAATCACCATCCTCAGTCGCAACCTTGTTTCTGTTTTCCTTCCAGAAACAAGTGTCACTCTCGAGAGTAGGCTCCCAAGGGTTACCTCTATTTTGGCTTGGTCCACTTCAATACCTTTAGAGGAAATTTTATGACCAATTACAATTCCTTCTTTCACCATAAAGTGACATTTTTCCCAATTAAGCACCAAATTTGTTTCAATACACCATTTCAGTACGGTGTCTAGATTGGTTAGACATGTTTCAAATGAATTTCTAAAGACTGAGAAGTCATCCATGAAAATCTTAATGCTCTTTTCAATTAGATCTGTAAAAATAGCAAACATGCATCTTTGAAAAGTAACAGATGCATTACACAATCCAAATGGCATCTTCCTATATACAAATATACCAAAGGGACATGTAAAAACAATCTTTTCCTGATCAAGAGGGTCAACAACAATTTGATTATATCCAAAGTATCCATCAAGAAAGCAATAGTAAGCCTGTCCAGACAATCTTTCAAGCATTTAATCCATAAAAGGAAGTGGAAAATAATCTTTTCTTGTTGCTTGATTTAATTTTCTATAATCAATGCACATTCTCTAACTAGTGACAGTTCTTGTTGAGATTAGTTCATTTTTATCATTAACAATTACTGTCATACCACCCTTTTTTAGAATAACTTGTACAAGACTTACCCATGCACTATCAGAAATAGGATAGATAATACCTGCTTTCAGCAATTTCAAAACCTCCTTCTTGGTTACCTCTTTCATGGTTGGATTGAGGCGTCTTTGGGGTTGAGCAATAGGTTTAAAATTATCTTCCAACAAAATCTTATACATGCAATATGATGGGCTTATACCTTTCAGATCCTCAAGTGTTCATCCAATTGCTTCTTGATTCTTTTTCAAGACTTCAACTAGTTTTTCTTCTTCTATTTCACTTAACAAATTACTAATAATTACTAGTTTTAAATTACCTTCTTTCAAAAAGATATACTTTAAGTTAGAAGGTAGCACTTTCAATTTAGGCCTCTTGACTTCTTCAACAGGTACTTCTTGAATTTCTTCAATTTCTCTTGATTTTAAGGAAATTTCTTTCCCTTGATCAAGAACTTCAAGATATTTGTCTACCTGTTTTTCTTCTTCTTCACACAAAAATTCCACAGAGTTAGTTAATAACTTATTTAAAGGGTCAGAATTTAACATACCTGTGGATATGGAGAAGCAGACTTCATCAAGAACATCCACCTTGAAACAATCTTGCTTTGGATTGGGATGTTTTGTAACATCCCGGATATTTATAGAAAAATTTTGAGAAGTGGAAAATATTAAAAATTGTTTTTAGGATTTATTTGATATTTTTATGAATTATGGGTTAATTATAAAAGGTGTGATTAGAAGAAGAGAGGTTTAATTTAAATCTTTAAAGAAATTGAAAAGGAAATAGAGAAAAGACCGGTTGAATAGGTAACTGGTGGGAAGTGACTGGTTGGGCAGGTGACCGGTTGCCATAAGTTTAAATAAAGGTTTCTCTCTCTCAATCATTCATTGCTGCGAGAACCTTCTTCTTCTTCATCTGTTTCTCTTCTTCCTTGCTCCATCGTCGAAGAGCTGTAAGCTTTGAAGGAAGGTCTCTTTTGCATCAAACCTTGAAATAGTTACATAGCTGAGACAGTGATTTCAAGGTGAGTTCTTTGGACCGTTTAAGTTTATTATCTTATCCCTTTTGTTTCTTTTCTGGACCAAATGGTCATGCATATGGGGGGTACTGTTCCGATCTCCACTCCTCTTGGCTGTGAGCCTGGAAATGGCCCTTTAACCGTGTGGGTGGTGGTGTGACGTTAACGTTCCAAACCTGTAGGTGGTGGAACGAACTCTGTGGAATGCTTGAGGAGGCTGGTGCTGGAACGGAGGAGGAACAATGAACCCAACGATTGTTGAAGCGTGGAACAGAGGTAAGGGGGTGTTCGGGTTATAATTAATTAGAATTGGACACTGTTCAAGTTGTTGGAAAGACTAAACCAGGTAAGAGATGGTGCCGAGTGAAAATTATGTGAATATGTGTATGAATATATGTATGGATGTGCACACCGATCGATTTAGGATCGTGTGTGTGTGTGTGAGTGACTTAAGAAATATCTGATGTTGTTGCTGAATGAAAGCTGTGAACGTATGAGTATACATGTATATACGTGAACACCGATCAGTTTCTGATCGTGTGTATGTGACTTGAGTATTTAATGTTGTGATAATTGAGATAATGCCGAATGAATTGTATATGAATGAGTATGGATGCATGTATATAGACACCGATCGGTTTTCGATCGTGTGTATGTGGCTTGAGCCGATTGAAATTAAAATATTTAATGCTATGACAATTGGTGTTTTGTGGCAATGTGGAGTCGGGTTTGACAAGCAGGTCACCCGAGTAATATTGTTAATGAGTCGGGTTTGACAAGCAGGTCGCCCGAGTGATAATGTGATGGATGGGCTTGAAAAGTCGGTCGCCCTGTGATGAGAGCACATGCCAGTTTCTGGTAGTTACATTTGATTGATGATGATGTGAAATGATTGAAATGTGATTATGTGGTATGGGATGGCCGACGGTATATGTTACCCTCGTTTTTGGCTTCAGTGGTCAAGTCGGACCCAGTTGAGCTACCCAGAGGTCTTTGACCCAGTGGTTGAGGGGGAGCCAAGTCGGGCTCGGTGAACCAAGTCGGGTTCACGGGATGTCAAGTCAGACTCCCAGCTGAATGATTTTATATGAGTCAGTTATGATAATTGATGACTTGATGATTTTGTCGAATGCAATTTGTTAAAATTGCTGAATGAGAATTTGATATATTTGATGAGTATGATTTGACGTATTTGTCGAGTGATTGGCTGTGTTGCTGAGTGTGGATTATTATAATTGCCGAGTATGAATTATTGTACTTGCTGAGGAAGATGTCATATTTTCTGAGTGAGAATTGATGAGTATGATGTTGTATTTGCCGAGGGCAATTTATTGTATTTGACGAGTGTAAATTGTTCTAATTGCTAAGTGTGATGGCTATGTTTGTCGAGTGCAGTTCGCTATATTTGCCGAGTGCAGTTTGCTAGATTTGCCGAGTGCAGTTTGCTATACTTGCCGAGTGAAGTTTGTTATATTTGCCGAGTGTGATGGTTATGTTTGCCGAGTGGTAAATTGGTTATAATTGCTGAATAAAAATTTAAATTATTGCTGAGTGATTTGATGTATTTGTCGAGTGTAATTTCATATATTTGACGAGTGACTTGTTATATTTACCGAGTGGTAAATTGTTATACTTGCTGAGTGATTTGCTAAAATTGCCGGATGAGAATTGTTATATTGCCGAGTGTGAATTACTATATGGCCGAGTGATTAATTGCTATGATTGCTGAGAGTGAGTGTATTGTCGAATGTGAGTTAAATGCCGAGTGTAATGTACAATTTGAGGATGAAAGAATCGGACGGAGTTTATACTCATATTTTATTATTTAAATTCTGTTCTAGATTAATTATGATGCTAAACACTCACACCCTTGCTGTTGTTTTCAATTTTTAGTAACCAGTGACAGGGAAGAGGTCGGAGCCATGGAGGCGCACCAAGTGGAGGATTGATGCCAAGGAACCGAGTGCTTTGGAATGAATTCTGAGTGTAACATATATATATATATATTGATTTTTCTAAGTGTGATGCCATCTGTATGATGAATCAGTACGCTGTGTGAAGTGAGTATAAATTCTTGACGATTATATGAATGGTGTTTATTTTGAATGAATTCGTATTTCTGTAGTATAGTCAATTACCGAGTGGATTTATTTTATCCGAGCAAGGGCCGATTGATCTGGTGCCCATTATAGCTCAAGAGAGTACCCCTTGTTTCTGAGAGAAGAATAACCGAGAGACCCATTTCCGAGTGGAAGATTAGGGTGTCTTCGAGTGAACAATTTCTAAGACTTTGAGTGAAGAAAGATAAGAGTGTTTCCGAGTGAAGGTTAAAGTGATTCCGAGTGGTTAGAATGCTTTTCGTGTGATGAAGGATTGAGAGCTCTTCCGAGTGAAGGAAGGGTGGGATGTTCCTGAGTGAACTATTGGCCGAGCGAGCCTTTTACGAGTGAAGTAAAGTTCGTGTGTTTTTCGAGTGATGTCAGGTCGAGGGAACCTTTGTTGAGTGAAAGTTAAGCCATGTCCGAGTGATATGTAACCGAGTGGATTCATTTTCGAGTAAAATGCGACTGTTTTTCTTTCCTTCGCTGTTTCTAAATAACTTTTATTAACAGATGTATTTTGGACCGGTTCCAGTCGAAAATTGCTATTTTAAGTATGATTTTATTATTTTGAAAGTATTTAAGAAAAGTAAATATTATTTTATATTAAGACCGAGTGGATTTTTATTGAACGCAAAAAATTTATTGCAAAAAATGATTAAATTGACTAGGGATGTCACATGTTTCATGGCTTTGGAAACATCAAAGTTTACTTCTTCATCGTGAACTCTTACTGCCAGCTTTCCATTATCTATATCAATGAGCACTCTAGTAGTCTTCATGAATGGTCTTCCCAGGATCAGGGGAACTTCAATATCTTCTTCCATGTCTAAAACCACAAAGTCAACAGGGAAGTAGAACTTGTCAACTTTCACAAGTACATCTTCCACAATACCATAAGGTATTTTGATTGATCTATCAGCCAATTGCAGAGTCATCTTTGTTCTTTGAGGATCAAGGTCACCAATTCACTTCATCATACTTAGAGGCATTAGATTAATGTTGGCCCTTAAGTCTAACAAGGCTTTCCCTATATTTATATCTCCAATGGAAACAGGAATGGTGAAACTTCTAGGATCTTTCGACTTTTCTGGCATGTTATGTTGCAAATTAGCACTGCAACCTGCTTCAAGTTCTACAATTTCTTCATCATACCTTATTTTTTTGGTGAGCAATTCTTTCATAAACTTTGAATATGCTGGCATCTGTTTTAATGCCTCAAAAAATGGAATGATTATGTGTAATTGCTTAAAGATTTCAAGGAATCTCTTGTATTCCATTTCCTTATCCATCTTTGATGGTGCATGAGGATAAGGTAAATCTTTAACTGGAGGTGTCTGACCTAAATACTTATTTTTTTGTTTTTTAATTTTTTTATTTTTTTCATTATTCTTTTCTTCTTCTTTTTTTCTCTTCTTCTTCTTTCTGTTCTTCTTTTTCTTCTTCTTTCTCTTCTTCTTTTTCTTTTTCTTCTTTCTTTTCTTCTTTCTTTTCTTCTTTCTTTTCTTCTTTACAATCATTTCCTACAACTTTACCACTTCTTGTAAAACTAGCATTACATTGTTCTCTTGGATTTTGAGTGTTTGCAGAAAAACCAGAGCTTTTCATGTCAGTTACTTCTTTTGCTAACTGTCCCAATTGCATGTCCGACGCTTTATGTGAGGCTTCGTTTGTTTACATGTATTGTAGTAATTGTTGGATAGACTCCTCTATCCTAGTTAGCCTTACAGTTTGATCAAATTGTGGTTGTTGCTTGAATTGATTATTAGGAGGTCGGTTAGAAGGTCTAACATCTTGTTTCCAGCCAATATTCTGATTCTGCCAACCCTACGGGTAATTGTTAGGAAAAGAATTACCAAGATTGAAAGGAAAATTACCTAAGGGTATTCTTTGATAGTTCAGAAAATTGGCTTGCTCTTGCTCATTTCTATCAGGGGCACAGTAACCACACGGCTGTTCTCCCATGCAATACATATATTGTTTCAATTGAGCAGGAGGTGGTGATGACATTTGAGCAATTTGAAGTTTCTCCAATTGTTTGCTTATAGCCTCAATTTGTTGAGTCAGTAATTTTTGCTGAGCCAATACTGCATCATTCACTCCTAATTCGAGCATACCTGGCTTTCTTTGTACATTACCTCTTTCATGTTTTGCTTGTCGGTCACTGATGGACATTGATTCCAATATTTCTATTACTTCTTCCACATTTTGTTCATTAAAGAACCACCTGCACAAGCATCTAACATCATCTTAAACTAAGGTAACAAACCATGGTAAATGATTCTTACCTTTTCAGCATCAATTAAATTGTGGTTTGGACACTTCCTTAAGAGTGCCTTGAATCGTTCCCATGTTTCTCCTAATGATTCATCATTATTTTGTGAAAAAGAATGTATGGCTATCATGGCTTCAAAATATTTTGAAGGAGAATAAAATCTTTCCAAAAATTTTCTCTCAACATTAGACCAATTTGCAAAACTACCTGGTGGACAAGATTTAAACCATTCTTTAGCTTTACCAATCAATGAAAAAGGAAACAATCTCATATAAACAGATTCTTCTTGATTGGGTTCAAAACCAATTGTGCTGCATAACTCATAAAAAACAGTTAAGTTTTCATAAGGTTCCTCATTATTTAAATCAACAAATTGATTATTTTGAATAATGTTTAAAGTAGCTGGTTTGATTTCTACAGCAGCAATAGGTCCTTGATACATCCCCGAAACACGAGGTGGTCCATAATAGCAGCAAACTGTCCCAATGTTCTTCTTTCAGCAGCCATATTGGAATTTTCAAAATTTTCAGATTTTTCAAAAGAAGATGAAGTTAAAGAAGAAGTTTTTATTTTTTTAGATTTTAATGCTTTAAGTTTCTTTACAAACTTCTCGATCTCAAGATCAAAGAACACCTTTCCTGCAGAAGATCGAGTTTGCATAAACACACTAAATAAAGAAAGGTTAGTAAAACAACGTTAAAATGAATGAATAAGTGAATAAATTGAAAAAAATTTCACTAAGGTAAAAAAAATATTTTTACCATGGTAATTAAAAATTTACTGTTTTACTGAATCAATTCAATCCCCGGTGACAGAAAACTTGTTAACCCCCGTGTTACTATTAGGTTATTAATTGGCAAGCGCACCAATCATTTGTAGTTTTCAAATTTAGATATCGTTCCACTGGGATTGAAAGTCCAATAACTCATAGTAATTTCTTATTTACTATGGTAAATTTATCAATGATTATTAACAAAAGAATAATTTATAAACAATTTATACAATATTCACAAGATTTGATGATTGATTTGTTCATAAGGTAAAAAGAGGGAAAAGATAAAATCTAACTATAAAGTTGAGATGTAATTCAGAATAATGCAGATACTTGAGGTAAAAACACAGATTAACAAACTATGTTGGAATTAGGATTTTCGCACGAAAATATAATGCAATAATTACAACGTACATACTTAATAATCAAGTTCATGTTATTGCAGCTTAAAGTCATTATAACCGATTCCTCATGATATAAATTCTAAGTATTTATCGTAAAGTTTGATCCCTCATGAGCTTTCTCAATAAAAACTTGCATTAAGTCCTGGCCTTATGGCAACAATAATTACCAATTCTATCCCTAGTAATTGGTATATTAAGGGTATTTCCACTTTTACTTTCATTAAAACAGATTTTAATTCGGCATGAATAATCATTCTTCCGTTTGATATTCATACTAATAAAACAAGTTTTAATACACATGACAATCATTCTCCCATTTGATGTTCATATTAATAAAGAGTTGAAATACTAACATGTTCTTGAATCATTAATATGTAGAGGTCATAATCACAACATTATATAATAGATTGATTCACCAAATTCCAACATAAACAATTTAGTTACACATAATAAAAGTAAAAACAACACTTATAGAGTTTGACATTACGATGACTTGAAAACACTTCACAATACAAACGCTCACACTACTACACAACACTCTCAAGTATCTAGAAATCACTCTAACCTTACAAACTCAAAGAAGAACACTCAAACTCAAGTGAAAAGAGAGAAAATAAATAATGAACTTCAGATTCTGGTCTTTCTTTTTGTTCATTATATTATCTTGGTGGTAATACTCTAGAAATTCAATTGCATTTGGTGATCACCCCTTGTTTTAAAAACCAAATTGGGCTGACCATTCAATCTATGAATTGGTTACTGATATAGTCCCCTTAAATCAATGAATCTTGATTTACACAAAGGAATTACAAAAATAAAGAGGAAATATGATTTTTGAAACCAATTGTGCCACTAAATTTGAAGTTTCATGTTTGGGGCAGTATCTTGCCAGCTTGATTGTGTAACCAAGTTGTAAGCATTCAAGGCCATGAGCATGCCTTTGTTAATAGTTTTTAAAAGATGGTTAATTAATTATAAATAAACAAGTGTAACAAGTGGCCCTATTCCCTTTTCTTGTTTCTTGGAGCAAGACATAAACAATCACTACTAAAAAAAGCCTAAATAGCCACCTCAAATTAGCGACCATGATCGGTGGTCGCTAATTAGCGACCACCTAGCGACCACCTAGAAAAAAGAGGATGGAAAAAATATTAGTGACTACGTTAGCGACCAAAATATCCCATCGCTAACAAAACTCTGTATACTCCATCGCTAGTGCGATCGCTAGATTTCGTTCCCGTTCTTTTTTGTTTCCCTCTTGTTGGCGCCAAGTCGTTGCGACGGTACATGTTTCGTTGCTAATAGTGATCCCGTTGCTACTGCGGTCGCTAGATTTCATTCCCTCCCTTTTTTGGTTTCCCTCCAAGTGTTTAAATTTTAGCGACCGCAATGGTTCGTCGCTTTTTGTTGTTTGTAGCGACGGCCCAGGTATGTCGTCGCTAATAACTGAAGGTAGTGACGGAGATGCTATGCCGTCGCTAAAATAAAAAAATCAAATGTAGTGACGGACGCTGGAGTCGCTAGTTGTGAATAACGTGGCGACGGTTGTGGTATCCATCGCTAATTCAGCCAATTTGAGTGACGGATTGGTAAGCGGTCGCTATGTCTAGCCAGGAAGTTTATCTAGGGACGGAGTCTCCTTCGTCACTAGTAAGCGTTGAATTTAGCGATGACTTGTGGGCGTCGCTAGTTTTGAAACGTTAGCGACGACTGTATTTTTTCGTCACTATTTCTGCCAGGTGGCCTAATTAGTGACTTCGTTAGTGACGGGATATGAGTCGTCGCTAAGTTTTTAATCTAACTCGACAGCATCCTCTCTCCCTCTCATTTGCCCTAACGTTCCCCTTCCTCTCTCAGCCGCTGTCTCCCTCTCTCTCAATCTCCGTCTTCCTCCATCTCCCCTCCCTCTCTCAGGCGCCGTCTCTATCTCCCTCAATCTCCGACGGCCTTGTTAACCCGGCAATAGCGTCTTAACAGTTCGTTTCCACCACTGGGTTGTTAATTGGCAAGCGCACCAATCGTTTGTAGTTTTCAAAATTTAGATATCGTTCCACTGGGATTGAAAGTCCAATAACAACAGTAATTTTCTATTTACTATGGTAAATGTGAAGAAAGTTATAGACAAAAGAATGATTTATATGCAATTTACACTACAACGAAAAGGGAATTTAGCTGCAGACATTTAGCGGCGGTTATTTGGAAACCGCCGCCGCTAATTAAACATCGGCAGTTATAGTGGCGGTTTACTATAACCGCCGTTAATATATATCTGTTGGCTCGGTGTACTACGTAAATTGCCATTAGAACCACTAAATGTTAGCACATGCCTCATATGAGCCTCTCTCTTGTGAGCTCACTTTTCAGTTTCCCATTTTTTTAGTTCCCCCTTTTCGTAATCTGAAATCCCTAACCGCTTCTACTCTTTTCCTTCCTTCCGTAGCTTCTCTCTTTTCCATTCACATTACAGTTTCCCTAATCTAAAATCCCTAAATCCCTTTTCACTTCCCCTTTTTACTTTTGAAATTCCTTCTACTTTTCTTCCTCTCCGACCACCGTCGACCCTCTACGTGCATGCGTTATGACTTCCTCCCTGACCACTGTCGACCCCCTACAGCGGGTGAGACCCTTGGTGCCTGCGTTTGCCCCTGTTTCCTCACTATCTTCACTAAGCTAAGGTGCTGTCACTTACCACTAAATTTGATTATAGCATTTGCTTTTTGAACGGGTAGCTTAGAGTTCTTCATTTCTTCACTTAATTTAAATATTGTTGAAAGTTGGTTGCTGTTATTGGTTTATGTTATTGTGAACTTTTTTTTGCATTATTTGAGCTTTTGGTTGATGCTGCTAACATATAGAAGGTATCAGTCAATTATGGATATTATCGATAAAAAAATTTTGTAATCTTGAAACCACTGCACGACTTATAATCATATTTTAATAATGCAGAGAGGGACAATTATGTGGAAACAAAATAGTTGGTAGATTATTGTATGGGGTGGATTCTGTAGCCAATCCTCCTGAAATACAACTTTGTCAATTTTCCATTTAAATTTGATATCTATAAATCTAATTGCTTATAATCAAGATCTAATTGTATAACTTGTGCTGAAAGGGTAATATTACTATCACACAGAAATTGCATCAATGTATTAGATGATTGTTAATTAGTCCAAATTCTACAGGTTAAGTTACATAATTGGGGTGGGACAAACTTTGATGTACATTATATTGGCTAAGACAAGTACTAATTCATAAGTTTCCAAATGTAAACCATGAGCCTATTCAACTTATTATGAAACATTTCATTGTAGAAAAGTAAAGGTGGTGCCTGTAGCTTCGTGCACTCTGCTATGCTATCTTACTTTTAATCACTTCTACAAAAGATCAAACCATGTAGCTATGATGTATGATGTACTAGATGTTATGGATTTAGTGGTCTGCAAATTATGAATTTAATAAGTGGAGTGAAATATAAAGTAAGCCTTCAGGGTTCTCCCTTCTATTGATTAGATTAGTTTTCTTTTATAGATTTTTTATGGGCTTAAATCATAATGATTTATATTTTTATTATGACTCAAGACTGAGGAAAGGACTATTTATAGGTTAAATTATGTTGTAAATATATGTTAACAGGTGAGTGAAGTTATTAAAGAAAGTGCCTACCCTACTCAAGCTTAGACTCTCCATCCATTGAACTAACCTTTTTGTGTTGAATTGTCCTTGTATATTGTATCCTGGTTCTATTATGATCAAATATACTTATTCTAACATTAAAAGACCTTATTGCATTCTTTATTACATCTTCATGAATACTTATTTAAAATATTTTTTTGTCATATTATAATGTTAAGAGAGTGGGTACTTTATAGTTGTTATGTGATACCACTAACTGTTGAAGCAATCTCATCCACACACTAATATTTTTAGCAAGTTCAAAAATCTAAAATGGGAATCGCATTGGATGAAAGAGGTATTTATGATATCTCCTTTGATATCTAATCTGTTAGTAAAGGAAAATAATCCTAAAAATATGTGTAATGAGATCAATATTTTCAAACCAATACAAATTCATGTGATATTATAGGCCAATATTACAATTAAACTAAGTAGGAGAATACATATTATTAATGTGATATTGGAGACTTCGTATCTTCTATACAATTTTCACCACTTAGGTCTCATAATAGCCAATTCAAGGAAGGGGACGTGTCATCTTCTGATATAATTCCAGCAGCCTATGACAAGTGGAGACTCAGTGAGAACAGAAAAAAACAACTCTTTTATACACACACATACATAAATTTTAAACAGACATTTTTATACTTGTGCTGATTTGTGTTACATGTTACTAAAATATGTATTATTTATTATCTGTGCAATGATGGTTTTATTTAGGGGGAACCTAAAGTACAAAGAAGGGAATCTTTCTAAAGCGGAGGAGTTCTACACACTAGGAATAAGTTATGTCCCTTTAAGTGAAAGATCAGGTTCTTGCGTCAAACCTCTTTTACTGTGCTATAATAACTATGCAGCACCATGCATGAGTCTTGGAAGGATTAGGAAGCTATAGAGGATTGCATGATGGTTGCTACTCTGGACTCCGTATTTTTAAAAGTACAAATGAGAACTGCTAAGTAAGGATTTTATTTGTGAATGTTTTCTTTTAGATATTAGATATAGTGATCTATAGTTTTTGACCCTCCCAAATTTTGAAATATGATTTTCCTCCCGGTTGTCACCTTTTGCTAGGGGAAGCAGAAAATGCTCAGCAGTGTTTTAACAAGTGCTTGGAATCTGGTAGTGTTCTTTGTTTGGATCGGAGGGTTATAATAAAAGTAACTGAAGGTTTATAGAAGGCTCAGGTATTTTAATGATTTTCTTATATGTGGTTAGCATAATTTGGATAACTTTATCTAAATGTATTATTTTTACATACTTAATACTTTGAATTTATGTATCAGTGAATGTTTTTCTAGAAAGTTTTATTAATTGTATTATTAGCTGGTGAGGGAGAAATGGAGTGGTGAATTATACGCTGTCAAGTTTATTGAGAAAGGCTTCAAGGTTCTATTTTAAAACTCCTTTTCTTTGCCCATGTATCTTAATTTTCTATTTTACACATGCACTTTGGATTTTGGTTAATGGAGCTCTAATGGGTTCTGCAGATTGATGAGCATATGCAAAGGGAGATCATTAATCATAGATCCTTGAAGCATCCCAATATTATTAGATTTAAAGAGGTAATTGAAATAGTTTTTGGTCTCAATCAATCAAAATTCAAGGTCCTTGGTGTCCTTATTAATTCCTTCTGTTTCAACTTTCTTCGACAACTTCTTACTAACTTTGTAAACACATAAATGCACCCAGTGTCATACATATGCATTTAGCCATTCATCATGGCTTCAACAGAGGCAGAGCAATTATAGGAGCATGATTTCTCTGCATCTCCATCTCCTTCCTAATTTAGTTAATTTATTCTATTATCATGCATAGGTCCCTTAAGCATCTCAATATCCAGTATCATTTTTTTATTTTCTTTGAAAAGAGTTTCCAGAATCTTCTAAATATATGTCTAGTTTAAGTCAGTCTGAGGTTATCTAACTTATGCTATTTGGAATCAAATTTTTAATCTGTTGAACTCATTTATTATTTTGAACTCGTATCAAATCTGAGTTCTTGGAAATTTCATGAAATGTACCATGATTTTGTTTGTCATTATCAATTAAGCCATTGCCTTTTGTTAGGTTGAGCTTGAGCATTGTATGGTAATTTTTTTCCATTGTGATATGTTTGTGAAGTTTCTTACATTTCAGTTTAACTCCGAAATACCCTTTACCATTTTTTACAGTTATAGAGAATGAGATTAAGGCTTTACTTTGCACTTTTAAGAAACTAAGTAGTGCAATTATTGATGATGGATTCATTCATAAGGTATTTTATTCCCTTTAATTTAATAGGGATAATTATTTTTCTCATTATCTCATTAAAAAGTTAGATAATAAACCTTATAAATTAATCTTTTTTTAATAAACTAATCAATTACATAAGATGTTGAAGTGTGTATAAAAAAAGTGTCTTGATAACATTTCTTATATGCTAATTACTATTTTTTACCCATTTTTTATTTTTTATATTTGTTCCATTGTTTGTTTCTTCACTAACTCTTGTGTATGTGGTGACACATTTTTAGGAGCCACTCTAGGAAAAGGCTTTAATAGGACAATTGCAACACTAGTTGCTAGTGCTTTAGGTGTTGGAGCTCACTACTTAGCAAGTCTATCTGGAGAGACAGGGGAACCAATATTGATTGGCGTGTTTGTCTTTGTGCAAGGTAGAAAAAAAAATTAAAAACATAACAAAAACAAAAATTTTACCAATATGTCAATAATAATAAGGGTCTTGACATCAAAATAATAATAACAATCATAAGAAGAAGGAAGAAGAATCCTGTTAAGGTGATATTAGACTTAGTGGTTCTATCACACTAGAAGATAAACAAATTATTATAAAAAAAAGAAACAAATTATTTCATGCTAGAGCATGGTTTTCTAACATTGTAAAATGCATAGACTTTGTAAATGAATTCTAGCCAAAAAATGTTAAAAGAGATTGGTTAATGAATCAATAAATAAAATATCTAGAGTAAAAACTTTGGTAACATTAAGTACAATACTTTCTTATAAAAATATTTTACTTTTTATATTCCTTGTGGGTACTTATTAATATTAACCAGGCAAACTATATAATGATATCATTTTCTTATGTTTTGTATCTTTTTTTATTTTTACAGTTGCTATAGCATCATTCATAAGGTTTTCCCCAAAGTGAAGGCAAGATATGGTTATGGGATGCCAATATTTATCTTGACATTCTCTCTGATATCCGTATCTGATTTTCAAGATGATGAAGTACTAGAAATGGCACACAAGAGGTTATCAACCATTTTTATAAGTGGTTCAACTTGTGTGATGATTTCCATTTTTGTTTGTCCTGTTTGGGCTGGTGAAGAGTTCCACTATTCAATTGCTCACAAGTTGGAAATACTTACTGATTTCTTAGAAGGTTAGATTTAATAAAAGCTTTTAAAAAATGGTATCAATAAAGTTATAGATTGGATTTTTTTTATTGAGACTTAACTCATAACTTGTTATTTTGTACAACCTAACTAATGTTGTGTTGACACAAGATAGACATGATTTAACCTGTAGGGATTAGTTTTTTAACTAAATAAATATATTTGGAGCTCTTGTTACTTGTTTTGATCTTCATTACATTAAATATTATTAAGGAAACTTCTTTGACTTGCTTTGTTTTTTAAACAATTACTAGGGAACAAATGTGCTTCAACTTCTTTCTGGATCCAATGTTGATGATTTTGCCTCTCCTTATATATATCTGTTGTGAAAATTTTTGAAAAGGAAGCTCATTCAGTATCTTTTGAGTTTGGAGGTCGCTGCAATCTTAGAGGTCTAATGACAATTGCGGACACTTCAATAGCTACTATAGGTTATTTTATTTATAATCACATTGTGATTGTTGAGAAATATGTTATATATATATTCGAAGGATGTTAGATAGAGAAAAGTTTTCAATAATTGATAGATGATTTTTTTAGCTAACCATACCTCTTATCATTATACTAAATGGAGTGATTACTCTATGGCAGGCTCTCTGGTCCATTCTTAATCCCCAAGCATTGTATCTTTGGTAGCCTCTAGTGCAAGTTGTTTGCCATCTAAAGCTGCGGGAGAAAGTGAGAAAAGACTGACATTACCCAAAGCTAGTGTTAAAGCTCGCAGAACAAGTGGAAGGAAATTGGTCTGGCCTTGATTAGTAAAACTTGACAAGCCACAAGGTTACACAAAAATGTCTGATGCTGAAAGACCAAGGGCCAAGCATGTGCATTAAGTGTACAAATGGATTATGTCTTACTAGCATAATATGGAATGCATGATTGGAAAATTTGAGTCTAGCCATGTGGCACCATTGTTAGATACCTTTTTTTTCTCTCTTGTATAAAAACTTGCATTGTAATATTTAAAGTTAAGATAACATTTATTAATTCTTAAAAGAATTTGCTGTCAGAAATATGATATTAATATGAATTTAAATTGTTGCATTTGTTTAATTTTTTTAGGTTTTAACTTTTAATTGCCTTTATGAATTGTAGTTTGTTACAATTAAAAAAAATTGATTGGCATTATAAAAAGCATATTGGAACATTTGGAACTTTTGTGGCGGTTATAACCACAAGTAATTACAACAAGCGGTTGTATCTGCAGTTTGTATATTAAGCGGCGGTTGTCACCACAGATTACATCTTTAAGGCGGTTGTACCTGCGGTTAAATTATTAATGGCGGTTATTCCAGCGGTTTAAAGAAACCTCCGTTAAATGCGTAGCGGCGGAGCATTTAACGACGGTTTCAGAACCGCCCCAGATGTCCTTTAGTGGCGGTTTAAACCGCCGTTAAATTCTAAACAAACCGCCGCTAAATTTCCTTTTTGTTGTAGTGTTATACAATATTCACAGGATAGCATGATTGAGTAGTTCATAAGATAAAGAAAATAAAATCTATCTAAAAAGTCGAGTTGCAATCTAGAATAGGTAAGATACTTGAGATAAACACAGATAAACAAATTATGTTGGAAATTGGATCCCTAATCTAGAATAACAATGAGGAACTCAAGACATGCATATTTAATCATCAAGTTTCATGTCATTGCAGCTTAAAATCATTATAACCGATCCCTCGTGATATAAATTCTAAGAATTCACCGTAAAGTCCGATCCCTCATGAGCTTTCTCAGTAAAAACTTACATTAAGACCTGGCCTTATGGCAACAATGGTTAACAACCCATATAGAATTGAGATACCAAGGGTATTCTAACTTTTTACTTTCGTCAAAACAAGTTTCAATATGGCATGAACAATCATTCTCCCATTTGACATTCATACTAATAAAACAAGTTTCAATACACATGAAAATCATTCTCCCGTTTGACGTTCATATTAATAAAAGGTTGAAATACTAACATGGACTTGAATCATAAACATGCAGAGGTCGAATTCACAACATTATACTCAATAGATTAGTTCACCAATTCCAACATAAACAAATTAGTTACACATGGTGAAAGTAAAAACAACACTTACAGAGTTTGACATTACGAAGACGATGGGAACTTCACGATACAACGATCACAATACACCGAAACACACTCAAGTATCTAGAAAACTATTCTAGAACTACAACTTACAAAAGAAGTACTCAAAGTCGAGCACAAGAGAGAAAAGAAGAGAATGGGATGCTATGGGATGATTTAGAATGGTGTTGGATGGCCCCATTTATAGGGCTGAGCAAGGGTGCTGACGCTACGGGTCAGTGTGACGCTACGCGTCAGGCCCCTGACTCATCTTTTATTAAACAGCTGATAATGGCCACTTCAAATTATTAAAATTGATCATGCTTGGCCACTTAGACGTGTCTTCACTGTGTTTTGGCCATTTGTGTTGAGTGGGGTGGCCCTTGGTGCTGAGTGGGGTGGCCATTATTGGGTCAAAGCTGAGTGCTTGGCCAAGTTGGAAGTGGAGTCCACGCAGCACTGACGCTACGCGTGGCTGTGACGCGTAGCGTCAGCATCAAAAATAGTTGTTGATGCGACGCGTGGGGTGAGGCTACGCGTCAGCTCCTCCAGTGTAATTTTCTCTTGATTTCTTAACTTTTTCACTGCAAAACTTAGAGAAAATTGATCAAGGGTAGATTATTTCCAACAACATCCATTTATGGAATTTAAATCCTAATTTTCTAACAAATTAAACTAATTTTTGTAATTTTTATGAAATTTTTATTAAAGCTTTTATTGAAAATTTGAGGACTAACAGGCCTCCATCTTCCCTCCCTTTCTCAGGCGCCGTCTCCCTCTCTCTTAATCTCTGTTTGCCTCCATCTTCCCTCCCTCCCTCAGTGTTCGTCTCTGTCCCTCCCTCCCTCCATCTCCCAAAGTTCTTCTTTCCTTCTCTTTGAACCTCTCCATCAGTGGAACCTTCCATCCCCCTCCCTCTCCCTCTGCCTCCCTCTGAAGCTTCAAAGCTGCCTCCCTTCCCTCCATCCCTACTGCGTGAAGGAAGAAAGTTGCTCAGGGTCTCCATTGTTCTCTTGTGAGGTGAGTATCTTCGTGTTTGTTTCTATTTTTTAATTAGTTTAGTTTCTAATGAATTCATGTATTGTGAAGGTAGCATATATGTAAAGTTCGGTCTTCCTTGGTTTATTATAATATTTATTTATTTTGTTCTGATTCTATGCAAGATAACTTGATTTTGGTTCTGATTATTGTTTAGTTCATTATTTAGAAAACTGGATTTTAGAAAACTGGTCTAGGGTTTAGGGTTTAGAAAACTGGATTTTAGTTCATTGGTTTATTATAATATTTATTTATTTTGTTCTGATTCTGTGCAAGATAACTTGATTTTGGTTTTGATTATTGTTTAGTTCATTGTTTAGAAAATTGGATTTTAGAAAACTGGTCTAGGGTTTAGGGTTTAGAAAACTGGATTTTAGTTCATTGGTTTATTATAATATTTATTTATTTTGTTCTGATTCTGTGCAAGATAACTTGATTTTGGTTCTAATTATTGTTTAGTTCATTGTTTAGAAAACTGGATTTTAGAAAGCTGGTCTAGGGTTTAGGGTTTAGAGAACTGGATTTTAGTTCATTGGTTTATTATAATATTTATTTATTTTGTTCTGATTATGTGCAAGATAACTTGATTTTGGTTTTGATTATTGTTTAGTTCATTGTTTAGAAAACTGGATTTTAGAAAACTGGATCATTATTTAGTTCCCTTGGAGGGTCATCCTGTGAAGGCTTATCGGACTTAGAAGTAGGTGGCAGCATCAACTGCTCAGCCTTTTCAATCTGTTTCCTGATCTCCTTCTCTTGCTTTTCTTCATCTGCCATATCTGCCTTGATTCTCTTATTCTTCATCCTCTCTTATTTCTTAAAACATCAGATCAAACACCGTTGGAATATATAGTCCTGATGATCAACATAGGTGGAAATAAACTAATAATTTAATGTTGGAATATATAGTCCTGATGATCAACATAGGTGCTAATACTATTGCAGATTGTTAAGAATGTTGTTGGGTTTTTTATGAATATAAGAATGCTGCGGGTTTTTTTTATGAATATAGGATAATATGGATGTTAATGTTGTTGGTTGTTAATATTTAAGAATGTTAATGCTATTGGTTGTTAAAAAATATAAGAACGGTGTTGGTTTTTAAAATGCTAATGCTGTTGTAGATTGCTAAGAATGTTGTTGGGTTTTTTATGAATATAAGAATGCTGTTGGATTTTTTATGAATATAGGATAATATGGATGTTAATGTTGTTGGTTGTTAATATTTAAGAATGTTAATGCTGTTGGTTGTTAAAAAAATATAAGAATGCTGCTGGTTTTTAAAATGCTAATGCTGTTGTAGATTGTTAAGATTGTTGTTGGGTTTTTTATGAATATAAGAATGCTGCTAGTTTTTTTATGAATATAAGAATGCTGTTGGGTTTTTTATGAATATAAGAATGTTGTTGGGTTTCTTTAATCGGATATCCAATTATCCAATCCAATCCAAACCAATTTAGATTGGACCGGATTGGATTGGATTTCAAAAAAAATTTCTACAAATCCAATCCAATAAAATTTGATCGGATCGGATTGTTTTTTGTGTGAAATCCAATCCAACCCGGTACTTGCTCTCTCCAACAAAACTTCATCCCCATCTCACTCCCCCCTCTCTCTAGAGTTCTCTCCCACACCGTGCTCTCTTCGACAGCACTCCGTCCCCGTCTCCCTTCCCCCTCTCTCTGGAGCTCTCTCCTTCTGTTTCCCTCCCTCTGTGTCCCTCTGTCGAAGCCACATTGTGTTTGAAAGCGTGCTCTCTCCAACACCATACATTGTGGTACCACTCTCTATTTCCTCACCTATTAAACTCATTGGTTCTGTGTTTTAGTTTGTGGCATTTCCTTATTTGTGTTTTGGGTTAAATAATTTTCACAAAGAATTATTTGTTAATCAATTTTCCTCTAAACTCTTCTATATATAATAATGGTTTTTCCTCTCTTATTAAATATTTGGTACCATCTCTCTTTTTCCTTGTAAAAAAATTTGATTTCCCTGCCGTATCTCCATGTTCTGATTTTGAATCCCATAACTATAGCAACCTGATGAACTTGCATTTCTATTCAACAAATGAGAGAGATAGTGATGATGTTCAGAATAAGGGTAGTTCATGGTGGCTGAAGGAGCACTAGTAGTAGTAGCACTCTTTCTAGGGATGAAGAGACTCTGATTATAGCTCATGCTATGTGAGATGTTCATGTTTTGGTTTGAATTAACAATCCCATATTCAGTGACATTATCAGTGAGAAGCTGATGATCACCACTACTTTCCTTAGATTATTATTATTGCTTTTGAAGTGCTTATTTACTGATTCAAAACTTAGATTCTCATTAAAAAGTTGTTGCATGAAGAGCATCTCATCATCATATGATTCAGCCATAAGGGGTGATGAGGAATTCTCATTGGTGATAGAATCTGAGAGTTGAGGCAGAGCAAGTTGGTGTTGTTGATGTTGGGTTGGTGCAGGGTCCTCAGAGGGAGTAGTGGTTGTGAGAGTCAAGGTTCTGATGTAGTCACTGAGAATAGAGGATTGTGGCTTTCCATTTGAGGGTGTTGCTCTTTTGTTCTTTCTCCTTGAATTTTGCCTCCTCTTTGTGGCATTCCAGTGCTTCTTTATTGCATTTTCTGTTCTTCCAGGAATCAGCTTTGCCGTCTCAGCCCAACAGTTTCCAATCTTGGCATGAGTTTCCACTAATATCCTCTCTTCCTCTTCAGTCCAACTATCTTTCTGTAGCATGTTCAGTATATCAAAATGATTTATAGTTTAAAGGCTTGATTACATTTCTTTTTTCTTCCTTCATGTGGCATTACAATTTTACTCTTTCCATAGCTAGTTTCAATTAGTTTTCTAATTAGTCGAATTTAGCTTCCTCACCTCGAATTAAGTTCCAATTAATAAGAAAAATATAGTTAGGATGTATAACATCATTTCAGTATACAAAAATAACATCATTAATTTATATAAATCAGCCATAAGATATATATATATATATAATATTTCACCAAAAACAAAAAAATAGCTTTCTTTTACATTTACACATTATGTTTTTGTTTTTACTTATCTCTCTATATATAAAGTGACATTATGCATTATAATTAATTATATTTTAATAGTTATTAAAACCTAATTTACCGTGACCTTCATTTCAACAATTTAAAAATTATGAGAACTAGGTGCATGAACAATAAAACTAGGTACATCGACTGCAAACAAGGCTCCTGACATTGATAGAAAACCCACCAATTTGCTTTGATGATGAACTTGATCTACAATTTGCTTTGCGTGTCTCTCTTTGTTTAGTTTCCTTGCTACTTGTAACTGTCTAACCACTTCTTGGTTTGTCATGCAGAGTAACACACATTACGCGTGGTCTCTGATCATCTCTCTTCATCTTCGTATTCATTGCTGACTTTTTTCCCTAGGTAATCCCCTAATGCTGACTTTCTCGATATGTGTATACATGTCAATTGTTATTTGTTAGTAGAGAGCAGGAGGGCCGAGAAGGAGGCGGACCTGGTGGCTTCGACTCCTGAAGGGGAGGTTCCTCCCACCTTGTCTTGTTCCGACGACAACGCCATCTATATGGAGGCTGTTGGCGGTGTGAACAAGAAAAGGAGGGTCTTTGGATTGGGTGGCATCGGCACGCAGCTGGCGAAAAAGGGGAAGACCCTTTCCTCTTCCTCTTCGTCTGGTCTTCCGACTGAGGTTGTTCAGGTAATTCAAAACCTGAACGACGAGCAACAGGAGGAGCGACGTCAGAGGTAGCTTTTGGAGGAACGGACCGAGGCGGACCGACAACGGGCCAAGGAGCAACACGTCGAGACTCGTCGGCAACTTGCTCAGCAGCAGGAGCTACTGATGCAATTGATGGAGAGGCTACCTCCCCCCACTTCCTAGGCGCCCCCACCACCACCACAGGATCCCCCACCACCATGATTGTATTTTTATTATGTATACACATTGTATATTTCATTTACAGTTTTTATATTATATTCCATTTAGTATTTATTTTGTCATTCTTCATTTATTATGTCAATATTTATTGGTAATTAAATTCAAAGAAAAACGCCTTATTGTGATTATCATTAATAATTCAACCTATTTTATAAATAAATTTAATCCATTATTTTGTTTTTAATAATAATTTAATATTTAAAAAATTATTCAAATTTAATTACAAAATTTTATCAGCCAATACAAAATATTAATCAACATTTTTAAAGTTAAATTAATAAAACCTATAAATATTTAACCAATTTTAAAAAAATTATAAATTCACATTAGCGACAGACAAAGATGGTCGTTGTATGACTACCAGTAGCGACGGATGGAAGTGGTCGCTGTTTGCCCACAAAACAGCGACAGGCACAGTGGTCGTTGTATGACTAACTATAGCGACGGACCTGTGCGGTCGCTGTGTAGCTACCCATAGCGACGGCTATAAGTGGTCGCAGGGTGGCTGTTAATAGCGACGGAGGTGTGAGGTCGCTGTATGGTTACTAATAGCGACGTCGTCACTCTGTCGCTGTATGGCTACTAGTAGCGACGGATTCCGGTGGTCGCTGAACGTGGTCAGTTAGCGACGGTTGAAGTGAATGAAGCAGAGACCAAGTTAGCGACGGCATGATCCCGTCGGAATTTTAGCGATGGTGTTTATGTGGTCGCTGATCTATCTTCGATGAAGGTTTTAGCGACGGGCTTATATCCGTCTCAAATACTATCGCTAGGTTCGGTAGCGACGGCATTTGTATGGATTAGCGACCAAATTTGTCCGTCGCTAATAGGTGTTTTTTTAGTTGTGAATTAAGTTCTATTAATTGCCCATCATCATTAATTTTCTAATTTTTATTTAGTTAATATTATCAGCTGCAAGATAAAGAATATTCTAATAAACCAGATTGGATGAGTTACATATTTTAACAAAGCATATTAGTTCAAGTACATATTTTATATTAGTTTGATAAAGTAACTACATATTTCATATTATTATGTTCATTTTGCTAATGCATTATGGTTTTAAATTTGTAAAGATTCAATCGAGAACCATTTTCTGAGGATAAAATTACAAACATTCAAAAATGATGGGCAACATATTTGTTTGAAGTGTTGCCACAATCATTCTAGTTTAAATTTATTTGTTTCCTTAAATTATCAATTTTTTTCCTAGATTATTAACACTTCATTTGTATGCGTGTATGGATATATTTTGGTGTATTTGTTGATCTCTTTATCAAGTTTACTTGATATATTATATGGTTTTAATTTAGATATAGATATTGATTTTATAATGTTTCGTTGTTAAATTCAAACATGCATGGTTACTATGTTATTGGATTGTATGATTAACATGTATGATTGGCATTGGCATGTATTTAATTTGGATTGTCATTGGCATTGACATGTAATAGAATAGGATTGGCATTGGCATGTAATAGAATAGGATTAATTGCTATTAAAGGAAATAAAAGGGAAAGTACAAAAAATAAAGAAAAAATGAAAAAAAGAACAGGATCGGTGTAGATATTACATTTTACACTGGTCACAACGAACAAGATCGGTGTAAAAGCTATTTTTCTCACCGGTCCCAAAACCAATGTAAAAAGTTTATATTTTTCTCACCGGCTGCATCTACACCAGTATATAAAGCCAAAAATGATCGGTATAAAAAGCTTTTTTTCCACTAGTGTATGAAACAGGTATAGAAGCAGTCAAATAAGTAAAATTTATTTGTTCATCAACTTTGAATAGATGAGCCATTAAACATAAAATATATTACTTTTATTAAAAAGTAATAGTTTTACTTAAAAACATTATTTTCTAATATAATTTTTATCAAAATAATAATATTTTAGCTTTTAGTGTTATAAAATTATGGGATTATTCTTTTTATTAATATTATTTTATGAACTAATATAATTTTATTAAGAAATATATTATTTTATTAATATCGGTTTGACTGTAGCTTAATTGTTGAACTATCTTGATTAGCTTAATCATTGGTTTGATATATAAAATATTGGATAGAAACCTTTCAAAAATATAATTATAAAAGCCTTAAGCAAATGTTGGTTTCTGATAAATATTTTTCCAAAAGAACATGCATGTAACATTAGTCAGAAATTAAAGAAATGTCTACTCTCAAGGAGACTAACTCAGTTGATTAAGCAAAATGTATGAGTTTTTGTGAGTCTCTAATCGTTTGAGAAATTACACCAAACTTTTATAAGGGCACCTTTTTGTGTTAATTGATGATCAGATACAAATTGAAGCATATAAAACACATTTAGTACCATTTTTTATAACCTTAATATTCTCCACATAAAGGAGTCCTATATATTTATGAGAATATTAATATTAGGATAAAGTTATATCTTTCCAAATGAATCATATGATTATAAACCATAACACCCACCACATATATTGTTGTTTGACACTACCTTTCATGAAATCTATAAAAGCCAAAAAACTGATTTTGTTGAGATTATGGAAAAGCAATAAAAATACCGCACCATGACAAACAATCCATCCACATAATATATGACTGTTGGTACCAAAACAATAAATGTTGCACTGACTCCTTTTTCAAATTGCAACATGACATTTTGAGCATCCACAATTCCTCTATTAAAGCTCTACACATGTTGGTATCCTATCATGAATGCATTACCAAATAAAAATGTTAACATTATAAGGAATGTACATGTTTCACAAAGAGGAGAAAACCGCCAACGGCCTAACAACATGACATACTAGGGACTATAAGCTAATTTCACAGAAAAACTATTTGTCCTTTCTTTCCACACCCAACTCTCAATACCATTTTTCCTCAATCACATGACTCAACAAAACCTCTAACTTCCTAACTAACCCTTCCTCCCTCATAAACAATCACATTCTCCAAACCCAATCCCTAGTAGATAATTGGTCAAACATAATTGAATGGTAACATTTGTTTCAGTGACTAAAGATACAACCTAGGAACTACACACATAGACTTCTATCATGAATCAATCCTCCCAAAATCGTATATTACACTCACCCATAACTTTTCTTTCAATGCTGCTCACCCACCACCCATCCCTCACACCTTTATGTGACTCATCTGGCGTCCTTAATCTGGTAAATGATATTAAAGATATTATTATTTAGATATTAAAAGTAAGGATACATTTTTCACCTTTTAAACAATTGTTGGATGAAGAACACCACATATATAACTTTAACAATTAACCTTAGACCTTCTTAAAGACCTATCTCATATATGATAATATGAGAAGGTGAATAGTTTATACCAACGTCTACTTAGGGTAATCAATTTCATAATCACCATATAAGTGTTTGCGAAACATATAAGTTAATTCAGGAGTGAGAGTGGATATAAGAAATCATCCAAGTAAGCATAAGGTGATTTCCAAGATTTCACAAAAACATGTACATTCATCTATGCAAACATTCCATAATTGGAAGTATATGCATTTAATTAAGGAAACATGTCAATGAAGTTTTCTATAAGCAATCGAGGATAAAGGATCAAAGTACAAGCATAGGGACCCATGGAGTACAAGCCTATGGTAAGAAAAGTTCATTTTAGTCTTAGAAATAGTGGAACATGTCATAAATACCACCTATTGGTCCCAAATTAAAAATCATAAAAAGTTGATTCAAACCCTCTTAGATTTAAGTTTTACACTACAGTAAGTCCGGTGTTTTACATCTAATGAGAGCTAGGTAACTCTAATTGAGGTGAGACCAAATTTTACACCTCCCTTACACATTTATCTATAACTTTCATGAAGAAGTCAAAGGTCAATTATGCCCCTCAAATTGTGAAAAACTAAAACCATCAAGCATCAAAATTTCTACATGAACACCTTGTAGTATTTTGGGCATATCTAGAACTACAACCTCCAAATAGGGTGATTCTAATGGGAAAATGTCCATAACTCAATTAGCTACAACTTTTGTGAAGAATTCAAGAGCTAATTCGGCCTAGAACAACCCCTAGCCCAAAAACAGTGCCTTAATCGATTAACAGGAAGACTTAATCTATTAATAGACAAACATAATGTTTTTAATTGATTAAGTACAAAGCTTAATCTATTAACATATGAACAAAATGTTGCTAATTGATTAAGTACTGAGTTTAATCAATTAAATTGATCAAAAATTGATCCCAAAGCTGACAGTAAGCCTCTAATCTAATCCAGGGATCACTCTAATCAATTAATTATGCAGAATGGCCCCAAAACCATAATTTTGTGAGTTTCTAGCCTACCAAAATCCATCCTAATCATATCCAATCATCATCAAACTTTATGTGAAGTTAAAACACATCATTTAAGACTTGCTATACTTAATCTCTCTTTAGGAATCATAAACAAGAGGCTTATACATGGGATTATGCATGAAATGCATTTTATGAGCAATGGCACATCCAAAACCATTCAAACCACATCAATTATGTCTCAAACTAATGCTAACAAATTTTAAATATGTAATAGGATTTATACACCCTAGTCCCATGTCCTAGAACCTCTTTGATCAAAATATGACCCACCAACTTACTCAATATACATATAAATCCACTATTTCCTTCAACCACACATCTTATATATAATCTTCAATCATTACAATAATCATAATTTCACCAAGCATGAATCCAAATATCATTCATTACATATAGTGTGGTTTAAATTCATTGTCATGCATCATCAATACATATATATGCACAAAAGGACTCCATGTCCAATATCATTTTATACTTACAATTCATTAATTCCTCATTGACATGAATATCATCACCATTACAATGACATTCAAATATATTTGTCTAAGCATCACATAGTGTTAGATACAAAAGAATAGATATATGATCCACAAAATGATTTCAACATCATCATTCATCTACATTGCCATTTATATATCCACAAAGTCAATAAATATCAATATTTCCATCTACATAATACCCATCAAGCCAATAATCATTAACGTTATCATGTACAATTCATTCATAACACCACAATTGACAATCGTTGCCAGGCATTCCGTTACCACTATTTACCTTCCCTAAAAGCTTTGATTCAAAACATAATTTCATCCCATGACAATCCTGCATCACAATGCTAAAAGGAGACAACATGGGAGAATGAGTTATACATTCAAAATGACGAATCTGAATACATTGTGATCATGTGTACATGCATATAAAGAACATGTGTGCTTTGCAATATAATTATCAATTTATCAGCAAGCCTTCATCAAGATATCATCATTGGCATACAAGTCTCAATTTTTACAACTCATGGCAAACACATACACATACACATACACATACCTATTCACATTGCCTTTCAATCATCATGGGCTATCACAAGTATCAACATCAAGTACTTACATCTTTCATTAATTCACACTCTCAATAGATTATCATTTTTCTTGGCCAACTCTAACTCAAATGCCATGTTCCTATGGCTAATGCATATGTCATAACATAAAATGCATATGCAATGGATCTAATTTTTAACACATGTGTACACAATATATCAAGTGATCACAACTACACATAGTTGCTCAAATATTCATTCCCCGTAAGGGTCATTTTCATAGGATCCCGCAAGATCTCAATTATTTTGACATGTCAATATGATCGCAACCACATATAATCGTTTGAATATTTATCCCCTGCAAGGGTCCTTTTCATAAGATCCTGCAAGATCCCAATCATTTCGACATGTCATGTGATCGTAACCACACATAAGCATTTGAATATTTCTCCCCCTGCAAGGGTTCTTTTCATAAGATCCCGCAAGATCTTAATCATTTCAACATGTCAAGTGATCACTGTAACATCCCAGATTTTAAAGAAAATAAATTTATTGGATGAGGATAATTAATTATTTATGGTTAAATACTTATGGGAGAATTAATTTGAAGCTAGAGGTGAATTATCAGTAAACTAAAATTTACCAGAACAGGGTGTTTTAATAGATGATGTGGGACCCACTTGGTCAAATTAGACAATTGATGGGTCTAGAATGTTTAGAAAATTATTGAGGTTATAATGGTATAGTTGGAATAATTTTTAGTGTCAAGGAAATAATTAATCGGACACGACGTATGTTATTAGATGGAGAAAATACGAGCCAAAATGGAATTAAAAGAAAATGAAAATTTCCCTTTTCTCCCTTCTCATGACCGTATGACTTCCTCTTCACTTTTCTATTCTCTTTTGTCCATTGGACAAAGAGAAACATTGACCATTGGGAAAAGCATTGTGGGGCACCCTTTTGTCTAATAAATAATGACCAATTTTGGTCATCTTTCCTTTCTTTCTCTCCTTATCACTGTGGCTTTCCTTCTCCTCCATACACTTTCATTTTTCTTCTTCTTCTTCTCCTATTCTCCACCTAAACCAAACACCACCTCCTTCCATCTTTATTTCTTGCTTAAAATTAAAGCTAAGCTTGGAAATGTGATGCATTCATGGAGCTTGGGGGCTTGCATTGGTCATCTCCCTCTTCTTCACTCTCATTTTCATTTGGCGGAGCATGGACTTGAGGTAAAGATTCTTACCTCCTCCTTATCTCATTTATGGTTTTGGGGTATTAGTTTGAAGATGATAATGTTAGAAACTTGGGTTATTGAAGAAAATGATGAACCCTAGGTTGGATGGTTGAGAAGGTGATTCTTAAAAATGGTTTTGTGTTGAATAGATGAGGGCTATTGAGTTTATGAGGATTTATGGAAATGGTGGAAGTTGATTGTTATTGGAAGATTTTAGAGGAAAACACTAAGTATTAATGATTTGGGGGTTTTAACCCACTTGATGATTTTGATGATTTTTGATGCCTTAGAATGATTTTATATGAGGAGATGAATGTTTGAAGCATTTGTGTTGATTATTGAGGTTTGGGAGATGAGTACATATGAGCATGTATGTGATTAGAGGAAATTGATTTTTGATTGTTGATATTATGATGATGTTAATAATAGGTGCAAACCATTGATAGTGGATTAGGGAGATGAATATTTGATTTGGTGAAGTCTTAGGCCTTGATATGTGTCATTTAGAAATTATTGATTGATGATGGTCTTGAATGGAGCCAAGAGGCTTATAATGGATTTGAATGAATTGTGATGATGAGTAGTAATCCACATGATGATTTGGAAGCCTTAAGGATAAGGGCCATAGTATTGTTGTTGTTGGATTTGTTTAGCCCTTTAAGATTTAGAGAATCTTGGTTTTGGGAAAGGAATTCCCACTAGTGGAAAAAAGGCCTTTTACACAGGTTGTAATGTGACCGGTGTAAAAAATTAGGCGGTGGCAATTTTATAAATAATGTGAAAGTTTAGACCGGTCTACACTTTAGACCGGTGAGAAATACTTAATTTTGTACCGGTCTTGGTTTCGACCGGTGAGAAAGGTTTATGTATGTACCGGTCTTTGTTTAGACCGGTGCGAAATTCTAAGACTTTATACTGGGCTTGCCTTTTGGACCAGTGAGAAAACATTTTTAGATTTCCCTCTCTCTTAATGCCTTATGATCGCAACCCTCTCAATTCGCTACCTCTCGAAAACTCTCTCACTCCCGAAAGCCCTACCTCTCGAAAACCCTCTCGCTCCCGAAAGCCCTACCTCTCGAAAACTCTCTCACTCCCGAAAGCCCTACCTTTCAAAAACTCTCTCACTCCCGAAAGCCCTACTGTCTCCGTTTGTCGAAGCTTGGAGGTCTCTCTCTCCAAGGTCTCACTACACGGTCTCTCAGTTCCATTAAACCACAGGTACCCTCTTTCTCCTCGTTTTTGTGCTGGTGGACTTTGAGAAATGGGTATCTTTTTTTTTTCCATTTTTGTTGTTTCTGATTTCTAATGTAGTACCCATGTGTGTGATACATCAGACACACACTTTATTTTGGGTGAAATGTGGTATTTTTTTGGTTTAACATGAATCATAAATGAATTATTTTTTAACCATTCATTATAAATCAACTCAAAATTCATCCAAGCTCATTGACACGCCTTTGGATGCATGTTCTTGATTCTATGACGTACCTTTTCAGATTTTACCCAGGGAATGCACCCTGTCTTTAGTTAACCTTTCATGTTACATTTTAGATTTTAAGATATAGTTTAAATTTTTCTGAATTAGTAATCAGGAAACATGTTTCAGAGGGATAAAATGATGTTAGTTTAAATGTTGTGGATTTATTAAGCTATTTGCTTTGCATTGCTTCTCTATTTGTTTGCCGTATAATTTGCTGGCCCCAAGTGTCTGCCAATACTGTCTCTATGGTTGGCATTTGGCTATATGATATGAATGTAAGAGTTGAATTTTGTATTAGCAAACTAGGATTCAGATGTTCTGCAGTTTTTTTTCAAACTGCATGAATCTTGACCCTTAAAACACATGACTTATTTTATTCTAAAATTATAAATAATTGTTAAAACACAAGTGAAAAGGACTTAACATGCTTTAATCTTAACAGTTCAGTTTATGAAAAATGAATAATTATAAAAAAGGATTTGAGAGCTTTATGAAGAGAGAAAGTGATAAAAGGACCTGATTGTAACAAACTGTCGGAAGCTGAGTTGTAAGATCATAGAAAACGATAATGTAATGGTACAGATTGTTATGAGCCATATTTTTTGTTGTTGTTCCTGTATGGTTTGATTTTTTTGGATGCTGCCAGTATGTTAGGATTTGACGTAATCTGATTAACTTATTATTAAGTTAATGGTGAAATCTCATGAATTTAATTTGTTGTAATAGGAGATGATAAAGAGTTTTCTTTTAGACCAAATCATAATATCAATTGATTTTATTCTTAAACTATTCGACAATGGGAGAAATTAGGAAAAGAAAGATACAAGATTAAAAGAATAATTATAAAGAAATCCATGGAATAAATTCAATCAAAAGATAATTATTGGACATAAATCACAAATCAGTCATAACTCATAACAGAGGGACTAAATCTAAAACTGCTGATTACTGGGTAAAATGCCTTGTGAATTGTGATTAAAACCTAATCTAAGGTCTGTTGTGTTAAGAGTGGTTCAAAAATGGTAAGATAGCGGCTGGTGTTGGAAGTTCTGCTTGGCGGATGTGTTAGGCCAGGCATTTCTATGGTTAGCTTTTGAGTTTACCTAGTTTTTTTTGGTCCATGAGTTTACCTGGTTGGACTGTATCTTGGGGCAACTGGGCTAGAGAAATTACATATTCAACTTTTTATTATTACAATGATGTATATAATGTTGAGGTAAATTTTGTAGCATGACTGATGTCTGATGTAGTACCCGTTAGGAGTTTGAACTTAGTGGCAATGCTGGTTCTTCAGTGATAGTGTGTGTGAGAGTGTGAGTCTGTGTGTATGTAAATGTTAGCTCTACATGACTCTACATTTCAATGTGACAGCTTCAATCCTCAACAAAATTCTTTGACAACCCCCAAGCCTCAACAATCTTCAACAATCAACATCATCCAAAGTAATGCTTCGAAAAACTCATTTACATTATTTTTTGAATGTTGAATGTTCAATTATTTGCACTGAATTAGTTAAAAAATGATTGAATATTTTGAATGGCTGTCACTTTCATATTGTTGACTAGTTTTAAATTTGTTGAATGTGACTAATCTTGTTTTTGGTTTAATGTATGTCAGATTACTTTGGATTTTGGAATTTTGGTAGAAACCAGTTAGTGTATTACTCATTCTGTCGAAGATATTCTTTGCAGGTTTGTATTACTTATTCACGTCTCTAAGATAGAGTGAGGTTGTTTAAGTGTGCATTTGTTTTAAATTGTAATGAAATCAACATGAAAAGGCCTTCACAGGAAGAAAGTTGGGTACATTCTATTTTCACTGCAGGTTGCATAGTTCACATGGGGCACATAAGTATGAATGAGCAACATTTAACTATGTAATGAGGACCCCATTGTGATGTCTAGCTTAATTGCCCTTATAGATATGCTGACCCCATTACTCTCTTTCTAGCTCACTCACTCAATATTCAACAATTTTATTCACACACTTCTTTTCATTTACATAATCACTGCAGAATTTTTTTAAAACAAACTTAAACTTATTTATATGACTTTTATTCCCTTCAATCAATTTATGTGATTGTCTTCTCACTAACTTATCTACCTGAAACATTAGTTCTCCAATTTTAACAATTGACACGGAGTTAGAGATTCAATAGATATCTCCTAATATGATATTATTCAGTGAAAGAGATGAATTTTCACCAATCCTTAACCGCCACTAGCGAATATTTTATTTTATTTTTGTCACAAGTATATTTATCTTAGGTTTTTGCACTTTGTTGTTTGGATGCATGGCAAAATAATGTGATAAATGGGCCAAAAGGAAATCAGCGAAAGAGCTGAGGTCCACAACATGAATCTATATGTCCACTTCTTGTTTAACTTTGTCTGCCCAACTTTGTTATTACTCCGTGGGCATTCTGAATGTTTTATGGCTGACTATTATTTTCAAGCACCATGTTGTTTCTTGGTTTATGTTTCCGTGGTTAATAGAAATGTGATGGATTTCAAAAGGCAGTATAGTCATAGATACAAATTCAAGTCACCATTAAGATGATGTTAGAGTGTTCAAAAGCTAATAGAAATTTCTCCAATCTCTGCATTTCATTTTCAGTTCAATTCCTATATAGTACTAGTAAAATGAATATATCATGCTATAAATTATTTGTTTATTCAAAGATGTCACCAAATATAAATGAGTAGTTATTTAAATAAAATTTTAAGTTTGAGTCTTAGGAATAGAAAAATCTTCACTTAACTTTCTGTCAAGAGAAGTATTTACCATGATGAGAAGTATTATTAAAAATAATACATAAATAAAATCAGTAACAATATTTTAAAAAACAAAAGAATGAACATTATTATATTGAATCCGACCAAATGAATTATATTTGGTGTAATGTTCTGTAATCGGTGATTCATTAGGCAGTTTTTAATTTTACTTTAAAATAGTATTGTTTCACTTTTATTTGTTTTAAAATAATAGTGACTTTAAACGACTATTTTGTTTTTTATATTTTTAAATTTTAACTGTGATTTAATGTTGCATCTGTTAAATGAATTTTAATGTACTCTGTTTAGTAGAAGTACTAAATAGGGAGAGTCAGATTCAAAGAACCCATTACTATCATTTATAAGCGTCTCATTTAGATATACCATAATCATTTGTAAATCCATATGGTAGAGTTTATTTTTTATTATTATTTTGGTATAAATAGCTGGTGTTTGTCTGTTTGACATAAATATCTGTTCTATTTCTCTGTTTTTAACCTCTATTTTCCTCTAATTAATTCCTTTTCCAAATGGAAAAATTAAAGTTAATAGTATTTTATAGTATTATTTTCACTTTTGAATTATTCAATGTTTGTATTATTTGATCCTGAATTTTTTTTTTAAATAAATATAATTTTTTAACAGTTTTTCGATTATGTTAAGCAGTATTGGTGTGTTTCCAACCTTTGTTATTGTATTTAAGTAGGTCTTCTTCCTGGTCATGTTAGCTCGTTTGGCTTCTGGCATACTAATTATTATTCCATCTTGCAGTATGTATCAATATTCATTTTCTATTTCACTGTCATGTTGTTGCACTGCACACACTACATTGATTATGTTGGAAATGTCTTTTTTAGAAATAATGTTCTAAATTATGTAAGGGATGGAAATATATATATAAATTGGCACTTGTTATCAACATTTAAGTAGTAAAAATAAGGTTTAAAGTTAATCTTCTGCTTTTCAACTCTTATCTTTCTTTACTACTAATTCTGACTAACTGATGCTGTCCTGGCATTTCTTATTAATAAATTTTAATGGACTTTTTGTAACTTAACCTTTTAATTATGCATTGTTTATAAATTAACCTTTTAATACTATAAGATATAGAGGAATTTGGCATCTAATAACATTTTTTTTTGGCATTTGTCACCAAGCAGAGGAGTTTGCACAGCTTTTAATTTGGCATTTGACACGAAGCAGAGAAGTCTCTGAACAGCTTTTAAACTCTATACAGGTTTATAATTTTTGTTTTTCTCTTTTTCCAAGCCTTAAGATTGTTCGAAATTCTACTGTTTTTGCATCTAAAATTTTTAACTTGTTATTTGACACATTTAAAAGCAACAACTGCATTATTAAACAAGTTAAATAAAAGGTAGACATTTCATATCAAACTTTCCCAAACTATAAAGTTAAAAAAAAGGTAGACCTTAGATTGTTTAGAAGCCAATTTCAACATGAAAGCTGAAAATCTCTTAAAAGCATGAATAGTTAGATAAAAATAGGCTACATAAAATATAAATTATATAATAAAATATAAAATTTCTCATTTGAATAATTAATGAGTAATGTTGCATCATGTCTTAAGCATGTATAACATGAAGATAGTTGCCATCTTGAAAAGTCTTCACTTGAGAAGATAATCTCAAAGTTTGCAAAATGACATGGTCATGAAGCAATGATACATCGGTACTCATTAGCTAACCCACACATAAATGCATTATGTATTCAATGATACAAATTCCAAATGATTAAACCATGATGAATGATATGATATTAATATCTATGAATGATATTTGTGTCATGTGTTCATTATTTAAATAGGTTGTTCCAACTCATGGATCGTAGTTGGATGAGTGCACTACGTACAACCGAGGAGTATGAGAATGGGGTTGAAGAGTTTCTTAATTACGCTACAAGAAACGTTGATGACATTAATGGAAGATTATATTGCCCCTGTGTGAACTGTTTGAATAAGAATCGGTTGAAGGTTGAAGAAATCCGAGAGCATCTTCTTTGTGATGGAATTATGCTAAGCTATAAGAGATGGATATGGCATGGAGAGGCACTATCTACCATGGCAAGTGCACCCTAAACCGATCAAGTAGATTTAGATATGGAAGATCGACTAGAGGACATGATCAATGATATTGGAGTTGAGTCTTTCCAACAGCTTCATGTGTATGATAATATATGCAGTGACGCCAAAGTGCCATCGTATCCAGGTTGTACTAAGTTCTCACGATTGTCAGCTGTGCTAAAGTTAGTAAACCTGAAGACAAAAATGGATGGACTGATAAAAGCTTGACCGAATTGCTATAATTGTTAAAGGAAATGCTACCAGAAGGTAACACACTTCCGAATCGCACCTATGAGGCGAAAAAAGTTTTGTGTCCGGTGGGTCTGGAGTATAAGAAGATACATGCATGTCCAAATGATTGCATATTGTACAGGAAGCAACATGAACACTTGGAGGAATGTCCTGTTTGCCATTTATCACGATACAAATTGAAGGATGGGGGTGTTAAATGGGACGATGGCAGAAACAAGCCTTCGACGAAAGTTTTATGGTATCTTCCAATAATTCCAAGGTTCAAGAGCTTATTTGCTAACCCAATTGATGCAAAGAACATTACATGGCATGCAGATGAGAGGCAACATGATGACAAGATTTGCCATGTAGCTGATGGTTTACAATGGAAGAAAATTGATGAATTATTTCCAGAGGTTGGTGACAAGCCAAGAAACCTTAGGCTTGGGCTAGCTACAGATGGGATGAACCCTTATGGCAACTTAAGTAGCAGACACAGTTCATGGCCTGTTCTTTTGATTATTTATAACCTTCCCCCGAATTTATGCATGAAACGCAAGTATGTAATGTTGTCTATGATGATTTCAGGACCAAGTCAGCCTGGAAACGATATAGATGTATATCTTGGCCCCTTAATTGATGATTTGAAGATGCTTTGGGAGGAAGGTGTTGAGATTTTTGATGGGTTTCAACGTGAAAAATTTACTTTGCGCGCGATGTTATTTGGTACAATTAATGATTTCCCAACATATGGGAATGTTAGTGAATACAGTGTTAAAGGTCATCATGCATGCCCTATATGTGAGGAAGGCACATGTTACTTTCAACTTACTCATGGGAAGAAGACTGTTTACCTTGGTCATCGAAGATTTCTCAAACCTAATCATTCATACAGGAGATTGAGAAAAGCTTTTAATGGATCTCAAGAGAATGGAATTGCTCCTAAAGCGTTGACTGGGAAGCAAGTTTATGAACGAGTGAAGGACATCAATGTTATCTTTGGGAAGACCCAAAAGAAAGACAATGTGAAAAAAATCTGGAAAAAGAGATCAATCTTCTTTGATCTTCCATATTGGTCTAATCTTGATGTAAGGCACTTCATAGATGTGATGCATGTGGAGAAAAACATATATGATAGTATCATCGGAACACTCCTTAACATACCAGGAAAGATAAAGGATGGTGTGAACTCACGAATGGACATGGTTGAAATGGGTATACGAGAAGGGTTAGCTCCACAAACAGTTGGAAAGCGGAAGTATTTACCACCGGCATGTTATACATTGTCTAAAGATGAAAAAAGAAGTTTTTGTGATTGTCTTCATGGTCTCAAAGTGCCACAGGGTTATTCTTTAAATGTCAAAAAGCTTGTTTCAGTTAAAGACTTAAAGTTACTTGGTTTGAAGTCACATGACTGTCATGTCTTGATGCAAAAGCTATTACTAGTTGCTATTCATGGAATTTTGCCTAATAAGGTGAGAGAGGTCCTTACTAGGTTGTCTTTCTTCTTCAATGTTGTTTGTAGCAAAACCATTGACCCTGGAGTATTAGATGACTTGGAACACGACGCTGCTGTCATCCTAAGCCAGTTGGAGATGTATTTTCCTCCTTCATTTTTTGATATTATGGTTCATCTGACTATTCATATAGTGAGAGAGATTAGGTTATGTGGTCCTATTTATTTACGATGGATGTACCCAATTAAGCGATACATGAAAATATTAAAAGGGTATGTGAAAAATCAATAACGGCCTGAAGCTTCTATTGTTGAAAGATATGTTGCAGAGGAGGCCATTGAGTTTTGTACTGACTATTTGTCGGAAGTGGATGCTATTGGGCTTCCAAAGTCTCGTCACCAACAGTCATATAGAGGCAAGGGATTACGAAATCCAAGGATAAAGAGTATGACTTGGGAGGAAATACATCAAGATTGATGAAGTGCAACCATACCTGGCTAGGCATAAAAACATCATCAAGGCAAAGAACCCAAGAATGAAAGAAAAGGCTTTGTTGAATGAACACAACAAGAGCTTCTTAAGTTGGTTTAAAGAGGCTATTAAGAATGATGTCACTACTTCTGAAACATTTGAGTGGCTAGCATATGGGCTTAATTATGATGTAATTTACTGGAATGGATATGATATTAATGGTTTCTCATTCTATACCGAGTCCCAAGATGATAAGAGCACTATGCAAAATAGTGGGGTGATGGTAACAGCTGAGTCCATGCACTTCTCTAGCTCAAAGGATAATAATCCTGTTATGGCATCAATATCATACTTTGGACATATTGAAGAGATATGGGAGGTTGATTACACAAAATTTAGGGTTCCTGTTTTCAAATGTAAATGGGTTGATCTTAATAGTGCTGTATATGTTGATAACTTGGGATTTACTTTGGTGAACCTTGGCAAGTTATCTTATAAGGATGATCCTTTCATCATGGCATCACAAGCAATACAAGTGTTTTATATCAATGATCCTTCTAACAAGCAGTGGTGAGTGGTTCTTCCTGGAAAAACCACACTTGATATCAATGACACTTTACATGTTCCAGAGACACCTATTTCAACAAGGATGCCAAATATGAATTCTGAGGATGAAGTAGATGATGTTCATGCTACACGGAATGATCATCATGAAGGGATATGGGAGAACATTCCAGCATAACAATAAGTTAGTCATACATTATTTAAATAATGCTATAATTGAACCTTACCTTTTATTGCTTGAAAGTATCATTATTAATGTTAATCATTTTTTATATGTTTATACAGGAATAATGGTTGATTCATCTGGCAACCAACCATCACAAGAAGAGTCTTCTGAAAGAGTTGGAAGACGAGTTAAGTGGTTGAAAGAGCTAGCAATTGGTAGGAATGAAGACCAGAAGTTTCCAATTGAGTTTGATTCAGTGACTCTACTACCGAAAGGGACAAATAAAGCTAAATTCAATAGCTACCTTGGGATGCTTGGACGTGAAAAAGCTAGTATCTTGTGTAACCATTGGAGTGAGGTCGATGAGGTGACAAAGGATAAAATTTGGGAAACGATTACAGTAATACTATTAGTGCAACACAGTAAATCTTATAAAGTGATTGTAAGGCCATTTGCTAATTTAAAGTTACTTTGTTGCAACATGTAGATCATATATGATGTTCCAAACAACTTGGATTTAAAAAGGAAATGTCTTTCCTATGTGGGGGAACGTTGGAAGCAATTTAAGACACAGTTGACTAGCGAATGGGTGTTTGGAAAAAACAAAGACAAGTCTCCTTGTGAGAAGTGGACATTCATTGATGAAGAAACATGGAATGAGTTTGTTAAGAGCCACCAACATGTGAACTTTATTATAAGTGTTTTTGAAAACTAAATAAATATGAGTTAGTTTATTTCATACTCTTTAGACTATTTAATTGGTAAGTTTGCTTTAATCGACTTAAATAGGGGAAAGAAAAAGAGCACAAGAGATTGCTGCAATGAATAAGTATCCTCATAGATTATCTCGTGGGGGTTATCCATTATTTGAGGAAAAGATAATGGCTCAAAAGAAGAAAGAATATGAGCAAGCATCCCAAGCAGACCCATCCATAGTACTTCCTCCCCCATCTCCGCCTAAGCGTTATGAGAAATGGAAGTTAGCAAGATTGAAGAAGAATGGAGAATATACATCCGCAGCAACTCGTGAGATTGCTGAAAAGATTGTAAGTTAATTGATATATTCATGCATAGGACAAGATTATAAATTACTTGCTAACTTATATTTTGAATGTCATACATGATTTAAAATGGATTGTAGGACAATTTGACATCACTCAGCTCGGAAGGATCCTTAGTACCCTCTGGCCGAGAAGATATTCTATCTATTGCTATTGGGCGTCCAGAACACAACGGTCGTGTTCGTGGTGTTGGACAACGTGTGGGCATACGACAATACTTTGGAAAACCTCCAAGCAGAAAAGGACTTGGATCCTCTAATGTGACTAGGGATGAGCTTATACATATTAGAGAGGAGATAAGGCAAGAGGTCACTCAACAAGTTGAAGAGTAAGTGACTCAACGAATCACAGAGCAGGTCACAGAGAAGCTGAGGTTGGAGTTTAGGCAAACTTTGGAGTCCTTAGGCATCCCTTCTCTATTCACAAAAACCCAAGACATAGGGAATCCGCCTTCAAATAAATATGTGAGCACAAAGGGTAGTAATTATGTTCTAGAAGGTGAAGATGAACCAGAACAGGATATGATTGATGTCCTAGAGGATTGTGAGTTATACATAGAGAATCCTTATCATTTAGTAGCCTTTGGAAAGGTTTATAACTTGGGATCCACCATACACCATAAGCAATTGGATGATCATAATGTTAGAGTCGTGGTTGAACGGGTTAAGGATGCAGATGCCCATGTCCCTATACCCACTGAGGAGGTATCAACAGTTGGACAAGCCCCTAACTACTTTATTATATGGCCAAGAAATCTTATCATCTTAATTGGAGCCAAGGTATTACTGACAATTTGCTCTATATCTTTAACAAATACTTTACCCATATCTAATGAATTTATTAAATTGGTTAGGAGGGCGAAGCTGATTTTCTGCAACAAGAAGAAGACTTGCTTGAGCATTTAGGGATATTGGCCGTGAAAATTGGCAACAAGCCTTTGAAGCTGGAGTTAGGAGTTGAGGTTATAGGAAAGGATGTTCCTATCCCATTGTACATCACCAAGCATGATGTTTTTGAGATTGCTTTAGGTGATCAAATGTTAAACGTATCTATCATGCAATTTTGGATGATGTAAGTTAATTTTAGGGTATCACATGAAATTTATATGACAAATGTATTATTTTGGATTTATGTTTAGGATTTATATATTAATAATCATATTTTTGTTCAATTAGGTACCTACATCAATTGTGCAAGAAGAAGGAACTCATGAATACCTATGGATTCATTGATCCTTCGTTCCTTCATGATAAAAGAAACAAAAAAAAGGACATACAAAGCTACTTTCAAAGCAGATTATCAGAAGGAAAATTGGTTTACCTTGCACCGTATTTTATTAACTCATAAGTAATATGGTCTTCGTTTTAATTATTTAGTTTTTTTAAAAATTATGACATATTTTATTTCACTTTATGTAGGTCGCATTGGTAGTTGATATTAATATGTCCAAAACAGAATTTGTGTGTCTTATTGTGCTCAACAAAGGGTAAACCATCCAAAGAACTCAAACAACTTCTACAAGTGTAAGTGTTAATTATTATCTCAAATACCATTGTCTAATGAAACATATCACCCTGTGTATATATCTTATTGTTAAGCTTAATAATTTAAGTATTTTTGTATTAAAACCATTTTTATTGTAGACTAATACAAGCATCTCGGTTGTTGCTAAGTCGACACACAAAATTTTTAACACCTCCTAAATGGATTAATCCAAGTGTAAGTTAGATGTTTTTGATTTTTAATTGTTTAGTTGTTATATTTTTATCTTACACATTTCAATATTAATTGGTGTTATTTTTATAGTGCCTAACACAACCATCAGGTAGCATGCAGTGTGGATTTTATGTAATGAAGCACATGTTGGATATTGTCTTGGCAAACACTCTTGATTCATGGGACAAGGTAGTTTTTTCAATATGTAGTTTTGTAAATTTGTTCAAGTTGCATGTGCTTTATGTTCTTGTTGATCATGCATTCTGGTTTTGAATTTGCAGAGATTCGATTGAGAACTATTTTCTGACGATGAAATTAAAGATGTTCAACAACGATGGGCAAGATATTTGTTTGAAGTGTTACCTCCTTCATGAGATTATGCATATTAAAGGGGCTGCCAAAGAAATAGTGAGTTTAGTATTTTATATCAACTGTATTTCAACTTCTTTTCTTTCTATGATGTGGATTTGTTGTGTGGGTTAAGAAACTATTTTCACTAGATGCATATGTGTAACTATTTATTATATTCCTCGCAATAAACATGGCATCCTGTCAAGAAAACAAGCTTAAGAAAGCAATAGGATGAAATCTGATTGATCTTGAGAACATATCAATAGCTTACCTGAAGGTTTCTTTCAACCTCATTCAACAGATCCTTACTAGCTCCTCTTAATAGTACAATTCAAGCCTTAGGCTCTTTGTAATCAACAATAAATGCAAAGAACTCATCTCTAATTTTCTTAACCTCAAATAACCCAGCACCAATACCAACATTAGACTCCTGCAATTCATCTGGCCTGTTAACAATAACAGCACCACATGCCTTTGCAATTCTATTATTATCAGTTTTCCTCAGCCTCTTGATCGCACTAACTCCTTGCTTACTCAGATTATGGCTAGCCAAATCACTTAAACCCTTTTCTGTAATCATCAAGTATGGTTTAGAGCTCCTCAATGTATTCTTCTTCCATCTTCAATAAGATACTCCAATCTTCTTCTTTGAGCATTTCAACATTTATTTGGTTTCACCCTTCTTGTAACTGTAACTGTACTTTTTATTTTCTTTTTCTAACTCTTTTTTCTATTCCTTCCTCTATACTTCTATAATACTAAAACTGTTGTCCCTCACTTCTTTTTTCATCCAGAATTTTTTCTGCCCAAGTGAGTTAAAAAGGGTTGCCTTGGACAAATACACCTTAGTCTCTGGTATGTTATCATGTCTTGATGAATTTTTGTTTACTCATGCATTGTTTTGTAAATACAGTAGTCTAGTTGTTGATCCTTTTCTTTTCTGTTCTGATGGATGGATTAGAAACAGTATGAGTTTGTTTTGGAGAGAAAATAATTAGAATTGTTTAAATATTTGATGTAAATTTATGTAGGTGATGTAAATAGCTATTAGGTATGGTTGAATAGACAAACCTATCTTGTTTATTCCCTACACGTGGTGATCATAATTAAAAATTATCTACAGCCTTAAAATACTAAAATTTCCAAAAACTTCAACAAATTCTTTCTGTTTTTACTTGCTCTATATACCTTAAATCCTAATATGGCATTAAAAAGTATACACACTTCTGACTTTTGTGATTAACTATTAAATATGTAACTTGATCAATCACTTATCATTAGTTTATTAGGGTTCAATATCTTAAGTTGACTAGATATTGACAGCTTTGATTAGGACATTTTTATTACAATTGTCTTAAGGTAGTGATGAGAAAGGTTATAGAAATGAATGAATACTACTGTGATAAATAAAAACTTGAGTAGTACACTGTTTATGGCTGAACTATTGGGCCTATATATTATCAAAAGGGATTCATGACTTGGACAAGAAAAAAGGATTAATAGAATATGGTTATACACACTTCTGACTTTTGTGATTGACTATTAAATATGCAGTGATTATTATTAAATATATAATGATTTAGTCATAATTAATGATAGAATTTTTGTGAACTTTATCAGCAGGATGATAGTGAAGATGATTGAGAAGATGCTTCTATTTTTCAATCTCACAGTCCTCATTCATCCTCCTAAACTGCATTAGTCAAAGTGGACGACTACCTTTGCTGAGATCGCTCTCTTAAGTTCTTGGTCATTGAAGAAACCTTTTTTTCCTTATATGTTCTGTTTTCTATTGTATGTGCACAATATTTTTCTAGTTGTAAAGAACATGTTTAAGAGAAAGGAATTAGAAGAATATATTGGCGTTCAACATAATCAAATTTGAGTTAGATGTCTAATGTTTCTTTTAGCTGACTTTTTCATTATATGATTTTGAAGTTGATGCTTTTTAAAATTATAATGAAAGTGTACTGGCCAGGAACGAAATATACTAAATTAAAAATTAAAAAAAAGGTGTATTTTTGTACCAGGCGTAAACAAATGGACCGGTGAGAAAAGTCCATATTTTGTACCAAATGTTACAAATGGACCAGTGAGAAAAGTTTATTTTTGTATCGGGCCTAAAGGAAACAACCGGTGAGAAAAGTCTGAATTTGTACCGGGCTAAAAAAAGGACCGGTGTGATTAATTGTTTTTATACCATTTATTTTTCACAGGACGGTGTAATTATTATGTTTTATACCGGTCATTTTAAACAAGACCGGTGTAAAAAACTTTTTCTCACTGGTCCCAAAACCGGTGTAAAAAGTCCATATTTTTCTCACCGGCTCCATCCACACCGGTCTTAGAACTGGTGTAAAAAGCCAAAAAGGACCGGTGTAAAAAGCCTTTTTTCCACTAATGTCCCGAAGCCTAACATGAGCGTATAAATTGGATTTAGACAAGTCTAGGACTTGATAATGAGTTTTAAGGGATGATGCCTTATGATGGTATATTAATAGCATGTATATGTATGTTTGTGATAAGATTGTGTTTCGGACGATGATGCGGAACGATCTGGCAATCAGAGCACTTGGATTGCGGTTCTTCTCTCGAGGTAGAAGAGGAGTTTACATTTCAATTGCATGAGTGAAAAATTGTTAATTATGTTTATGTGTGAACTCATGTAATGCCTTGCCCTGAATGTATTAAATGTTTGAACTGATAAAGTGATAAATGATAGGCTTGGCAAATTTTTGAATTTTGGAAATTTTATATATATAGATATGAGATGGTGATGAATGGTTAGTGGTCCCTTGATGGGAATTGATGCATTGTAATGAAATATCCATATTGAAATGAATTATAGATGGTTCAGGTCATATTGTAGTTCACAAAGTGCATTTTAATGCATAATCATGGAAGTGAAGGGGTCAAATAGAGTTTTATGTAATTTTGATGGCATGGGATAGTCCCAATAGCCACTATATGTAGTTTATGATTTGTAGGAATTGAAATCGGCAAATTTTAATGAGAATTAACACTTGAGTTGCCCAAAAATGTTATAAATTAAGTTAAACGCATTTATGCACATAAGTCCCTCAATTATGAGAATTTTTGAGTAAGGTCGGTGGCCACGCGTCACAAATGATGTGTATTTATTGGGGTTAAAATTTCATAGCATTTGGAGTTCATATGAGAAAGTTAGAAGGGTTAGAAGTTGAAAAATCATGCATTTCTGTATAAAAACAGCAGCAGGGCTGTCTTGAATCGATTTAAGACTCTTTGAATCGATTCAAGAGGTGCTGTTTTCACTGTTTTGGGCTCCAGGGGCGTTTGAATCAATTCAATTTGAATCGATTCAAGGCCCTCTGTTTGTCATATTTTGAGATTTTAGGACGCTTGAATCGATTCACACGAGCCTGAATCGATTCATAGCCCTGTTATGGCTACTCTTATGTTGCTTTTCCAATTGCTCTATTTTCTTTGCTGTTTTTGGCACGTTTGGGCATCTTAATGACATTTTTGGCCTCTGACTTCTTTATGAAAGTTGTAGATAATTGTGTTACGGAGGTGTGAGAATTGGTCTCACATTAATTGGAGTTTTCTAACTCTCATTAGGCATAAAACACCGGACCTATTGCGTCATAAAATTCAAATTTAAGAGGGTTTTGAACCCAACTTTTTATGGTGGTCAAATTGGGACTAATAGGTGATATTTGTGACATGTCCCATTATTATTGAGACTAAAAGTGAGCTTTTCTCATGTCTTAGTATTGAAAGTTAACATGAGCTTATTAGTACTTAAAACCCCTTAATTATGTAAAAACAAGAGATTGTATTAGAGGTAATGATGGGTGATGTTGTTGATCAATCCCTTGAATAAAGGATGATTGTTATTATAAATGATTATGTGGTGGTATTGATGAAATATTAACTAATATTATTGATGATTTGCGATGTTGTGATGCCATTGTGGTTATTTGCAAGTGCTGACTTGCATGTATAATAAATGATATATTAAGATGAAAATGCCACACTCAAAACTTGAAAACAATGGCTAAAACCAACTATGATAAAATCCACTAAGGTGTGTATGGTAGTGTTGGTGATTTTGATGATGATGTTTGATGAGTGGTATTTAGGATGCACAGTGTGAGAAATGCATTTGATTTGCATTGCATTGCATCCATGGCATATCATAGCCGCCGATGTTGGAACGTTAGGGGAGTTCCCTCGGCCGACCCAGTAGGAGGGTGGCTCAGTGCACGAGCAATTTATTGTTTCCCCTGTGACTCAGTGTGTAAGTCACGAAGCCGCCTATGTATTGCTACGGGGAGCTACATGTGGCCGACCCTTGTGGGGGCTAGCTCTTGATGAGTAGGTGACCCCGGTGGTCTTTGAGATCACAGCCGCCATGATATGAGATATGGCCGGCCCATAACACCATATATTGATTATGTTATTTACCGCGGTCATGGTGAAAATGACCAGGTGTTGCATTATGGGCGATGCGGTTTAGTACCAATAAAAATATGGTGATTATGCATGCATTATGATATATGTGTACACATTTTACTACTGTAGTAGGGGCATGGTATGTGATCATGCTTGACCCACAATTTGGTGTTTATTCCCACAGTCGGATCCACATTTGTTGTTGATTATTCCATTGCACATATGCATTAGCTATAAGAGCATTTGCATATAGCATGGAGATATGCCAGATGATGATGATGATTGGTGATGATTGAGATTATGGTATGGCATTGATGAGATGGGTAATTAAATACCTAAAAGACCATATAAGGATTAATGAATAATATGAATATAATAAATGATATTAAATATGACGATGTGTGTTATGGCCCATTATAATGTAGGGCATCATTGATTATGATTGATGATTATGATGATAGCCCATGGTGGCTTTGAGAAAAGACCAGAATGGTCTATGTTGATGATGTTGGCCAGTTGTGGCATTGGAATATTTGTGTATATGCTTGCTTTGCTATGAATTGATGGGTGAATACATGATATGTACATTGTTAAATGAATAGATTATGATATTTATTGATGATTTAGTAAAGCATACATGATGTTGATATGCATATGCACATAATTTCAATTGTATTCATATCGTCATTTGAAATGTATAACTCACTCTCCTATGTGGTCTACTTTTTAGTATTGATGCGGAAAAACCATGGGATGAGAACCTTTAAGAAGTAAGGCTTTTGGGAAGGTAAATAATGGTAATGGAATGCCTTGGCTGGCAGTGATTGTGATTCATTGTATTGTGAAATGAAAGGTGTAACCTAGTGTTGATAATTTATTGATATTGGCGGATGTATTGTAAATAGCTAGGCATGTGAATGATATATTGATATTTAGAATGACATCGGGTATGTAGCCCATTTTGGGAATATATAAATGTTAATGATACATGATATTGAGGTTGAATTAATTATGGTGAAATATAGAATATGAATGTTAGAGATGTATGATGTATGACCATATAGCTAAGTATATGTATGTACCTTAGGCAATGCATGTTTATGATTTATGCGTAAGTTTGGATGTGGCCTAAATGGGCTCGTGTTGTATGTTTGCATGCTTTGCCGAGCCTTTTCTCATATCTTCATATATGGGACTAGGCGTGTGCCCGGTATACACATTCTTCTTCCACTGTAAAACTCTGTTATTCATTATAGGCAAACTATTTAACGATCCAGTTATAAATTATTATATCTCACTCTTCGGTTTTCCGTGGTTCGGATCTTGATGTAATCGTTAAGGTATTTTGGAATTCTTTTAAACGCAAAAAATTTACTCGTATTTTTATTAGTTAACTATTTTGATTACGTCGGGATTCGGGTCCGGAAGACTAGGGGGTGACAATCACAACCACATATCGTATGATATGCCATGCATGCATAAATGCAAGAATGCATATGTTAGCCTCAACTTCACAAGAATCTCTCACCCTCTCACTTAGGGGTATATTTTACACTTAACATTACAGATAATGGCACACAACCAATTATAGTACTCTCCAAGGCATACAACTTATCACATAATCTCTAAAGCATCAATTCACATTGTTCACAATATAATAGCCAAGAAGTCTCATCAATATCTATCCACACATGGAAATCAAGAAGGCATATCAACAAGTATGCTTTAAATGTATCACACCAATATATACATTGTCATCACACAATTCTTAATGGATTTCAATTTCAATTATCTTGCCATTGTTTCAAGTTTTAGTATGACATCCACAATCTTTTTAATCATCTTAATTTTTCAACATCATTTTCAATTCACTAATTGGCAACAAACACAATGGCATTCAATGATTGTCTCAATATTTTTATCATCACTCATGGGTGTGTCACACAACCATATCATTCAATTCTTATCATCAAATATATTATCTTATCAATAATAGTGAAACATACATGGTTTTCACAATATGACATAGGTACACACTTTACCAAAATCTCAAGTATCAATCACCATCAAGGACACACACCACACACACACACACACACACACACACACACACACACACACACACACACACACATATATATATATATATATATATATATATTCTAAATGAAATCACATATTTGCCAAGCACATCATCATCACAATATCAATCATCACATTATTTCAACATAACTATAGCAAAGCAAACATGAGCAACATCATATACATTAATCATCAATTATTCAAATCATGCATTTAGAATATAAACTCCTCTCCTACCTCAAGAGAAGAATAATGATTCGAACGGTCTGACTGTTTCGCCTCATCACCCAGAATACAATCTACACCAATACACACACATATATACATTTAGTCAATAATCAATATCAAGGCATCATAATTCTCAACAATTGTTAATATACCATAAAGCTTAATAACAAGTTCTAGATTTGTTGAAATATCACTTCACACAATTATGTTAGGTTTCAGGAATTCCTTTCCCAAAACAAAGATTTTCTAAGTCTAAAAGGTTAGCCATACCCAATAACAACAATATCACACTCATCATCTATAATGCGTCCAATATTATATAAAACATCCAAATGTCATCATTGCCACCTAAGGTACAACATAAACGATTTTAGCCTCTTTTGAACTAACATCAATCAACAAGTCCAAATAGCACTTATTATGGTCCAAGACCTCATCAAACCACAATTTTATTTCATTTATCCATCACAATCACCATGATTTTGGTGTTCACATTCATTTATATATATCTTATGGTAACACTTATCCATGAGTTCTATCATCAATGGTCACCTACCATTACTAAAGTCATTTCTCCAAATCTCAGGAATAAGGTTCATCAAAATCCAATAACCACTATTTTCACATTTCAACATGGTTCCTTAACCATCAACAACAAAAATTAATGTTAATCATTTCAACCTCATTTCCACCTACAAAGTAACTCTTATGGCCTAAAATTCATCAATTTCACAAACTTCACCAAAAGCCCCAAACTACGAATTCTAGAGTTTTTCTCAAAAACCTAACAACCAATTTTAACTATTTTCTTGCACTATTTTAAGCATAAAAACACCCTTATTTTTGTGTACAACATAGCAAGCATCAAAAATGAATTTTCTCAAGTCATCTAACCTAGGGTTCATAGTTCTATATGCATTTCTCAACAAAACAACTTCTAATCATCCATTATTAAGCCTCAATAACCCCAAAACCACTAAGAAAAACCATTAAAAATAAAAAAATACTTACCTCTTCATCCAGCCCCAATAGAAAACAAAATTGAGAAGGAAGAAGAGGAAGATTACCCAAGCTTAGCTCCAATGTCCAATATATGTCTCATGAATCCATGAAACCAAGAATTTGAGTGATGATGGATATGGAGGGAGTTACCACGGTTTAGGGCTTTGAAATATGGGGAGGAAGATAAAAAAAAATGAAGTGAGTAGGGAGGAGAAGAAGTGATCGAATATTTGGAGAAGGGAGGAGAGAGAAATCCTAAATTTAGTTCATTGTCCATTGGTCCATGCACATACTTTTGCTTTTGCTTTTTGGTTAACAAAACCCCTTTGTCCATGGACAAAAGAGATTAGAGAAAGAGAAAAAAGAGTCCACGACAATGTGAAGAGAAAAGTGGGGATTTTATAATTTTTTATAAATTTTATTTCGTTTGTAATTTTGTCATTTATTAACATACGCCGTGAACGAATAATTATCTCCTTTACACCAAAAATTATTTTAATCATACGACCATGACCATAATAATTTCCTCAATATTCTAGACTCATCAAAAATCCAATTTGACTTAGTAGGTTCAACATCTTCTGTTAAATTGTCCAGTTTCAGTTAACTTTTATTTACTAATAAATCACAATTAGTGTCTAATTAATTTTCTTATATATATTAGACCACAAACAATTAATTATCACTATGTAGTAATTTTATTTCTCTAAAATTTAGGATGTTACAACTCCAGACCCCACAAATCACTCCACCACCTTGAGCCCTCACTACTACACCTAATATCCCATTTTGATATCGACTCATATTTTGCTTCAGAAACCCTTATCCATAATGGCATATCCCCTTTTAACATTTTCTATCTCTATTTTGCTGACAAATCTATGTTGACCATACCAACAACATGCAACCCTAATCCACTCTTACACTTACATACATCCTTCCAACTCACCTATGGTATCTTCCATCTCAACTTACTTTCACCCTATAAAAAAGAAATAGATAAATAATGAATAGATGAAATGATACATACAGGAGCTTTGAAGAACAACTAGAAAAGACTGAGTAAAGTTGATATATAACATAAATTTGAGCAATATAACACATATACCCTCACTGATAAGTACTTCACCTTCCAACTTGACAACCTTTGTCTTTTTTCTCTAAAACGGGTCTCTAAGTTTCTACCCTCCTTGGATTCACACCACATGGAAACCTCAAATACTTAATCGACATTGATTTAACCTTACACTACAAAAATACTTGCAGCTATGCCCATCACTGAAACTGGTATATTCTTCCCCAACAAAGAACTCTCTGTAAAATTGACCACCAATCCATAACATCTTTCAAAAAGCTTCATGGTCAATATAATTGATACAATATTTTTTGAATTTGCCTTACTAAAAATAAGGGTGTCATTAGTATATTGTGGCAAAAGATTTTAACTTCCCATCCTCTAACCAACACACCCTAAAAAATTTGCCTGCTTCCCGAGCAGACCAAAACAACAAACTAAGACCTTCAACAGTTGACATAGACAGGCAAGGTGGATGACCTTGCCTCAACCCTCCCTTGGGTTTAAACTTCTTCATTGGATTTCCATTAATTAATCAAAATAAAGATCATTGTAAAATTCAGGAACTCAAAGATCCACCTTTTCCATTTCTCTGGGAAACCCACATATGCCATAACATAGTCCAAGTGCTTCCATCTAATTGAAACACATGCTTTTGCAAAATGGGCCGTAAAAAGAAAAGTCTACTTCTTCCTTTTCTTTAAATCATGCACCACCTCATTTGCAATGAGCACACAATCATGCAACTTCTCGCCTTTACTACCTTAATATATATGTTTAATATTCTCCCACTAAAATCAAATTAGAAAAAGTCAAAGTAAATTAGAAGAAAATAAATTTAACCTGTTGGGAGGGGCCAAGTCGGATTAGGCCTTTCATCAATGTGAAGTATTTCTGGTGTGGGTTGACGACGTCGGATGCATGCCTAATGTGCATGGGCCATCTAGAAACATCAATGCATGCCTTTTTGTTATGCCCTTAGGTGCTAAGGGGATGAGAGTCTTGATGAGTGAGTCCAATAACTTCTAGTGGGGTGGTGAAGGTGCATTATACACGCTAGGGTGTTATCTTTTGGATAGGCTTATGGAGAATGAGAAAGCAAGATCTGCTTGGGTATGGGTAGTTAGGTGGGGGCGTAAGGGGTGTTTCCAGAGCCATTGGGATACTGGGTACAGGTAGGGGTCTCTGTTATGCATGGAAGAGAGAAGGACACAACATTCATCAATATGCTTAGCATGTTTACCCTCGGGCCTCTTGTTAACCTCTCTCTCTCTCTCTCTCTCTATATATATATATATATATATCACCAAATATAAAATTGTAGACAAAAACATTTAGATAATCATTACAAGTATTCTTGAGAAGGTCCTATATTTTAGGCATTATATTCCATTACAATGAAGTGACATAAAAAATTGCAACATTTAACTTGGGCTTTTAGTCGAACATAGTAGTGATATGAACTTTATCACCCTTAATCTTTACTCCTATGTTAGAGTATTAAAAAAATTCATGACAGGTTGACCCACTCATTTAGTGCCCAATGAATCGTTGGTGCTCTCATCTGATTAAGTTGAAAGAACTTTTGACGTGAGAAAGTTAATGGGAAACTATAGTCATAATAGTACACATTCATTATGTTTCGCGATGATTGTGAATTGAAAATTCTCTTTAAGGTTTCTCACATTAACTATAATTGATTCGCAATGTTTGCTCTGACACTCATGAGTTATTAAGTGAATTGTTTTCTGCATTGTACATTTTCCTTGAGTTTCATATACTAATGTATACATGCAGTTTCATTCAATGCAATCTCACCTCCCTGCCAATCAATTAACACACTCTAATATTAATAAGTAGAACTCATGCGTAATATAGAAGTACAAATGGTTAAATAATAAGTAAAGTCGACAAATTTTTGTACTTTGGGGTGTACCCTTCTGACCAATTAACCCCGGGAGAGCAACGAACCCATAATCCCAGCAATAAGAGCAGTTGGATCACCCAACACAGCGGAAACCACGACCTGCACAGCCAAGCCAGCCACCTCACAACACTTCTTCACCTTACTCCCCTTATTCCCCTTACACCCACTCTTCACCACACTCTTCACTCCATAAGGAACCCCACTCTCCCTTAGTTTTTCTCCATTTACATAACTCTCATGCCAGCTCTCCACAACCATCTCCCTCACGCACGCCACATGCAAACTGTATCTCTTGCACGCCGACCTGTAGCTCCAACTCCTTCCCTTCTGCCCGCACCGATGACACGCCGAACTCACTTTCCTGCACAGGCACAGCTTCACCTCGCCGTCATCGAGCACCATCGGAAGCTTGGCGCAGCAGGGGTGGAGGTCGAATCCGCACTGGAAACAGTGGTAGAGGAAGCCGTTGACGGGTTTCTCGCAGGCGTTGCAGTAGCGCGGGGTGTCGCCTGGAGGGCGAGAGAGGAAGAGGAAGGAGCATTTCGGGTAGAAAGGGTGGAACAAGGAAGGGGAGGGAATGGCGCAGTGCATGTGAAGGTCGAAGTCACAGAGGGAAGAACACTTGTAGCGAGATCCTATGCCGAGTTCCTTGCAACCGTCGCATTTGAAGGGGAATTCTGAGTACTCGAACCTTAGCTTGTGTTGCTTGTGACTGAAATGGGATATCTCGCTGTGTTTTGTGGTGTTGTTGCTCATGATGAAGGTGTTTGTGTGGTCGTTTTCATGGTATGAATTCTTGAATTTGGAATTAGAAGTGTACATAATTAATTAGGATAGTGAAGGGTGTGGTGTACGTGGAGTAAAGTGGGAGAATATATATAAAGTGTGTGTGGGTTTTGATGTTTAGCTTATGGATGAAGCAATTGTGTCTGTATGGAGAGGAACTAGAAATATGCTTCTTTGGGATGGGGATGCATGGTGGTGATCAAGGTGATGGTAAATAGTGACTTCGTGGGAATCAACTCAGGAAAGGAGAAAGAGGAAGACATAAGGCATATTAGGTCCTGCGCCCCACAGGAGAATATATGCTCAATTTTCTTTTGCTTTACATGATGTGTTATATATATTCTTGTTAATTAATAACCTGAAACCTGATGCACAAGTTTTCAATTTGCAATTCGATTAAGAATTGGATATATTGATATTTCGGAGTTTGTGTACGAAAAGAAATCGGTAACTCATGGGGAAAGGAATCCATTTACTTGCTTTTACAACTAATGATCACTGTAACTGAGACAAATCGCGCCCTAAGAATATATCAGCACAATCGATGTGGAAATACTCCCTAGAGGATATTAGACATTGATGTAACGTCATGGAAATTCTTTTAAAAGAAACTTAGCTCATTCTTTATTATCTATTTTCATATTCTTCTAACTTAGGCATTAAAGATTTCTTCGTCTTGTTCTTTCAATATTTTTATACGTTACATATGAAACCCTGCATATCACAGGTTCGTTACCGTCATCTTAATACTCATCTCTCATCTATTGTCTATCAGACCACTACGGACAAACCACATGCTTATATAATTTTATTACTCTTCTCGTTTCTATTTAATTCTAACAAAAATTATACATATTAAAAAATGTATTAAGATGGATAGTTTTTATAAAATAATTGATTATTTTTTATTTTGTTTTTATCTCACACTTATTTTTTTGGTTTTAATTTTTTTCATTTTTAATTCCTTCCCTCTAATCACTTTGAGTTTGAGGTATAATCAATTAATATTTTTTAACTATATCATCTTGTAATTAATGTATTTTTCTCCTCATCATCTTTTATTTGACCAATGAATAACACTTAAGAAGTTAAAACATTATTTATTACTAAAAAAATAATAAAATTAAATAAAAATATTTTAGTTTATATATATTCAAATAACTACACATTTAGTGATTTTTTAATCTATATAGAAAATGATAAAACAAAGAATGGAAGGAATATTAATAAGGGTAATTTATACTTATTTAAAATTCTAAATGTAATATTTTCTTAAAGTTTTAAATGGATAGTTAAATGAAAGAAACGTTTTGTCTTTATTTAGGAAGTTAAATGAAACGGAGGAGGGAGTATTATACAGGGTATTTTTAGAACCCAATAACGTGTGATATATGATTTTTTTTACTTGGGTTAATTACACCAAAGTATATCTTGAGATCCGTAAAAATTATCATGAACAAAATTATCCTTGGGTATTCTGGAGTGCTGTAATTTTCTCTGAAATTTAGAATGTGTAACTTGTAACATCTCTCGTTTGTGTGTGATTGGTCCTCAGAATAAGGATCAGACGGTTATGTGTGTAAGTGTTGTAATGTGAGTATTTGAGCTTCAGCTGGAATTATTTGATATATATATATATATATATATATATATATATATATATTTATACATGTATATGTACGTATCTATGTCCTAGAAGTTTGTTTAATAAATAATTGACTGCAAAGGAAACTATTATTATATGTATGGTAGCAGATGTGATGAGTTGTATGGTTGGTCTGAGTAAGTAATGGATGGTTCAGAAATAAAGCCAGAGACTGTTTTTACCTTGAGCAAGTGATAGAATGAGGTTTGACGATAGTTCTAGTTAGTTTTGAACACCTGAATGGTACCTTTGTTAAAATTAGAATAAATCTCTTGCCTCTTTGTAAATTGTGTTTGAGCATGTTTAATTGATTCTGGCCAAATAAGTACCATAGGTGTTTGATCTGAGTCATTCTTGTTTGAGTTTTTGTATTGAAAATGTGACATTTTTTGTGAAGGACTCAGGGTCTGATTATAAGTGATTTGATCCCTGGAATTTAATTAAGAATTAAAGTGATGACTTGTTTGGTTTCTACGCATCTTTTAGTATTTTTGGTCTATCTCTCTCTACAGTTATCAAAATTGAATGATTCTTGTCCTTAATTTTTCATATCAAAATTTTCTATAACTCTTATGCTGACCTCAAAACCTAGTTCTGGCTAGATCAATACCGGTTTTTAAAAATATTGCACTAATCCTAGAATTTCCTGATTCAATTGACCCATTTTTAGTGTTTTTAGCTTTTCTCTTTTGTACATCCTCAAAATTGAATGATTCGTTTTTTTATCTATTCCTAAACTTATATATCTACAACTTTGATGGAGAGTCCAAAAGCTGTTTCCTTGTGCATTTTCCTGAAATTTTTTCTAAGTATGCTAATCCATAACTAATTTCCATCTGGAACAGTTTCAGTAATCAGGGCATATCTCTTGCTCCTAATGTCAGATTTTTACGTGCTCTAGCTTGATTCGAAGAGGAACAAAGATCTATAACTTTTGTGTTCTGAGTTTTCTCAAATTCCAGCCGCATGATAATTTAAAAATTTTGATAAGTTCCAGTTGCCAAAACCGTGCCACATCAGCTTTTGATTCACACATGGTCCAATTAACCTTTGACACTTGGCGCCACCTGTTCTTACCTGATTGGACCGAGTTCCACTCTCTCTTCGGCACTATAATTATCTTAAGAAACAAGTTTTATTCCCTATTCTTAATTTCCTCTTCCAACGAAGACTTGCTTTCTCTTTTCTCCCTAAGAGTTCTCTAGTGTTTTCAAAGAAATTCACTCTTCATTTCCATCACATTAAGCAATCAAATAACATCAATCTCTTCCTCCCTGTACACTAAATTCAAGAGGACAAGGGGGCTAGAAGCTTGGATCCTACCTTGTTCCTCTTGGTCGTGAGATAATTAAGAGGTAGGGAGAGTATGCTCTCATTTTGCTCATGAATCTCACATGCATGGGCATAGTGAAAATCCCCGAGGTTTTCACTAACAAGGGTTTAAAAAATAGCCATGGGTTCTAAGGTTTAGGGGTTTTAAGGAAAATGAGGTGTTGATTCATAACCCTTGGCCAAGACCCTTGTCTTTACTCTTTTCCAAAATTTGTGTTTAATTTCAGCATTTAATGATGAGTATTTGATGCATGTGGTGTTATGGTATATGACCGTGATGTTGATGCTTTTAAGTGTACATGCATGCATGTGGTTGACTTATTAGCAAAGCTTGGTCTTTCTTGTTGTTCTTTGACCGTGTGGCATGCAAGATAATTCTCTTGATTTTGAAACAATTTTTTTTTAGTTTAGAAATGGTTTTGAAAAAGTGACAATTGCTATTTTGAAAACCCCTTGGCCGTGAATAATTTGTGATGTTCTTTCTTGACTATAAAGTGCGATATTGGACTATGGAGGTGTTAAGAAATTTTTGGTGCTTTTGCTATGATGAAATCGAATGGTGATGGTGTGTAAAATGCTTGTAATGTTACTTGGTTTGGTTTTAAAAATTTTTGTTATATTGTTATGCATGACCATGAGGCATATTGAAAATGTTATGCTTAGTAAAATAAATTTTAATGACGTTTTGACGGATGGTGGTGTTATGGCTGAATGGTGATAAGTAAAGGTACATATATTTTTCTTGAATTAATGATGATTGTGAGTGTTGGAAATAAAAATAAGTGATGTTATGGAATGGGTGATGTGAAGTTTGCAAATGTTTGATTGAAAATGATTAATTAAAGTACTTAATGATGTAAGGAATTAAATGTTTTAAATTGTGTGGACAAATCGAGAATAGTGGGTTGTGGATTGTGGAATGATTGGGCAAAATGTTGTTGTTGATTTAATACCCCTTTGAAATGAGAAGTTGGGGTGTGGTTCTTGCCCAGATTTGAGAAAGAAAATGGAAATGACTTGCTGTGGTAATTGTCCTTACTAATGAAGTTATGTTTTCAAAGTAAAGAAATTGTGGTGATTAAGAACTTATGGAATTTGAGATTTTGGTAAACCAGGAACTTGGCTTTTATTTTGTTATAGCATTTTATAAAATTATCGATTAAACTTTGAAATTACTTAAACAGATTCTCGAGGTGAAGTTTGACGAAAATTTTTAAGTTCCTATAGACTTAAAAATAAAGATTTCATTACCCTAAATTAAATCCTCTTAAGCTTGCAAATTTTTATTTGGAAAAGAATTATTCTCATCTGATGGCAATAAAATTTTAAGTGAATAAATTTCTTAGGTTGTAAGCCTCAATTGTTGTTACTCTACAACAAAGAAAATATGGCAGAGGGCACCCATTAATGGCCGCAAGGATTATTATTATTTAATACAAGTAAATTTTTAATTAAAGTGGTTTGAAAATAGAATGTTTTTAGAATTAAGAAGAGTTTGTTTCAGGTAACTAAGGGGAATTAATATAAGAAAATTTAACTTATTTGATCTTAGCCTTACCCTCAGTATTCCTAAGATGAGATTTAGGTAGTACTTGAGAATTAGCGTATATGGTTGAGATGTTTCATTGTTTAAAACTTATGAGATTGATTCTTTGTTTATAAGAACAAGGCCATTGGGTGTGGAAGGTTTTGTTAGACACTCGGTTATTATTAAAAGTGTAAGAAAAGTTGACATAGTAGTTGCATAATGCATATATGCTGTGGTTTAAGGTGATGATGTGATGTGATATGGTGTGATGAAATGAGTTGAGGCTAGAGCTAAAGTGATGGGTACATTGCAGAACATTGGCGTCTCGATTTTAGATGTGTATCTTGGGAGTACTACTAGGGCAAGCATCCAATGGTTTGAAGTCACGCCCCAAGACTAGACAGTTTGTGGTAAACATGGTGTACTTCGACTCAGGGTGAATGTTTCTGAGATTGTGGAGTGCCAGTTCTATGAAAGATATAGTGATCACGATGGTGTGGTTGAAATGGATCCATTATTGAGGATTGGGACGAGAAAACGTTCTTACCCAGATGTTGTTGTTGGTCAAAACTTGGCGAACTCCGGTCGCTCTAGCATAATGATGATGATGTTGTTGTGTTCCTTTTGATAGACGTACCGTGGAAAGGTATTAATGATAATGATGTTATGATGATGAGATTTTTGGCTTCATTGCATATTGGTGATTAAATAAGATAAAACATAATGAACCTAACTCATGCATCATATCATTATAGTTGTGTGACTAACCCCTATGATCTATGTGGTGAATTGTGATTGATTAGGTGTATTTATATTACTGAACTGCTTATGATAATATTTAGGGATAATTGGCTATGATTTCTTGATATATTATGAATATGTGTGTCGTGTTGTAGCTTACCCCTTACATAGGAATCTGTTGGGTTAAGAGTTTTCACTCACCCCTCTAGCTGTGTGTCTATTTCTTTTCATGTGCCCTGAAGGACAAGATGAGCGTAGACAGGACAACGAGTACTTACAGTAGTGAATGTCAAGTTGCTTGTGCAAAGGACGAAGATTACCTCCTGCTTTTTGAAAACCAACATAGGAAAATATGTTTAGACTTATGTTGTTGACTATTATGTAAATGGTGTTTTGTTGGGCGCTTGCGTGCCTCTTTCTTTTAAGAATGTATAAGCCTTGAAGGATTGAACTATGTATATTTTAACTCGACCTATATCTTGATAATCACCCACTAGTGTAGAAAAGGGATTTAATCACAGTTAAAATAGGCTTTTAATCATGGTTCATGAACCGTGGTTGTTACAGCCGTGATAATAGATGGGGCTTTTAATCACGGTTGGCAACTGTGATGATAAATCCTATTTAATCACGGTTGTTTATAACTCCTAACTTGTACATACCAACAATGTATAAAAATAATTGTTCATCCCAAACTGTCGAAACAGACAATTCAAGATTCAACACAAATGATGAAATTAATTAATTTAATGACCGTTTATGTTGAATCTCAAACGGGGAACTATGGTTCACTCATGCAAAACAACTTTCATACTAATTAACTAGTATAAGCCTATGAGTTTGCAACATTGACAACCACATACATACATCAGCAATAGAAATAACATTATATGAGAGTAAGAAACAACAACAAAAATAACATTATATATTGTATAGTGAAATGTAAAATTTGATTAAAAATAATACTTTAAAATGTGTAATAATTAGTATGATGTTTTTAATTTATGTTATTTTCAAGTAGAACTATGGTGTTTTGGATGATAGACTATGGATTATGAGACTTTTGAAGTTTGAACTTTTATTTTATGGATTATGGGTATGGTGTAGGATTACGACATTTTGAACCTAAAAAACTCAACATGTATAATCCTCACTCTTCTTCTCAAACTATTATTTACATGGGGTGCAGCAAAGGGGAAATTGAGCTTGGGTTCTCCAATATGCCTCAAGTAAGCAAACTACATGCTATCCGATATTAATTATTATTATTATTATTATTATTATTATTATTATTATTATTATTATTAATTTTTGTATATTTTTTAAATAAATCTAATACTCCACTCTCTATCATATTCCTCGTATTCCCACCCTATGTATTACACTAGTCCCCACCAGTATATTATTAAAAGAGGTAATATTAACTTTTGTCAACTAATAAATAAAAGAACTCAACTCAAAAATCTAAATAATGAAATATCAAAATTTTAAACTAAACTTGAAGAGAACAAAATTTAGAAATTCAAAATGTTTTAAAGGGAATGGTTAACAATGATAAAGTGAAAATTTTCTATTTAAAAATATCTAACACATCCTAATTTCTAAGTGATCTTTATATAACATCTAATATGATTTTTTTATCTTGTTTTTTTAAAACAATCAGTTTAAGATACTAATTAATGGTACCCTTAAAAATTTTACAGACAGAGAATTATTAAACTTTTTTTTTGAAAATTTTATGAACTCTTATACTTGTTACGTCCTAGACCAAAAAAAAATAAGAATTACCCTCTAATATGAATCAACAATGACAACTATATAGCATAATCAATAACTATATATATATATATATATATATAAACACACTTGTAAGACCTTCCTCATTCTAACAAATCATGTCATTCAAAAAACGTACACTTTAAATTCAACATGAAATTTTCATTAACTAAAAATATAGAAATGACATGGTTTTATCAGAGAGACAAAAAATGGGATACATGATTTTCATCCATATATATGTTGGACCTAGCTACCATGTTTTCTTCATTAATATATAACTTCATTCATATTATAAAGAAAGTATACTTTAATTAGATTGTTATTAGCTTAAGAGTAATATCCGAAAAAAATGAACATGGCAGGTAAGAAATGAATGATGAGTTAATGTGCATATGAATGCTATGTTTTGAGAGGAACAAGAACCTATCACTGTATATAATAGGCATGTGCCATATCAACTTTATATATCATTAGGGTTGTCTCTCACGTTTACATTATGCAATATAATTTATGTGGCATATACATAACTCAACTGGGAACAGTAACATAAACAGAGCCAGAGACAAACAGACTACAATGTATATACACAGTAAAATAAATAAACAGTGACAAAGTATATAGCATAAGCATCGACAAACACTGATATAGCATAAGCACCAGGGGAGGACATACCAGACAATGCTGCCAAGATGACGACTTACAACACGCAAGAAAAAGGAGGGAGAAAGTGCACGAAGAAGACTAGGACAAGCAACGAGCACAAACTGGAGCCAAAGACGAGGATGAGGACAAGAAGAAGACGAGAACCAGCACCAAAGAAGAAGGAGAAAGTGAAAAAAGGAAAACAGACGTGGCTTTTGAAGTTTCTAAAAACATATATAATCACGGATCCCCTCGCAACCGTGATTATATTACACATATAATCACGGTTACGTCAATAACGCTGGTTAAAGATTGACTTTATAATCACGGTTACACCAATAACCCTGGTTAAATATTAACTCTATAATCACGGTTAAGACCACAACCGTGATCGTATTCATCAGTATATAATCACGGTTGTAGAGTCAACAGTGGTTATATAGTCCCTAACTGATATACCCTAAACCCTATATTATATATCCATGGTTGGAAAAACAACCGTGATTACATATTTAAGCCCACGGTTCGGATGTTATCCGTGATTATATATAGTTACGTATGAATCTACAACTACGGTTGTTTACCAACCGTGATTATATAGCTACCTTATAATTTTAAAATTGCAACCGTGCATTCTTTTATCACTAATTCATTCTAACCCGTGATTATATCTAGTTGTTATATCCATTTTTTGTACTAGTGACCTTACAAAAAAGGAAACTTCTACTTTTTCTTAACAAGTTGTGACTTTTTAGTTAAGTAGGAGGTTCCGGTGAAAGAATCTATCCTAATTAATTGGGAGATGTCACATAACCTTTGTTAATTCCAGAAAACTTTGTATAATTAACCTTTTCTAAAAAATAACATAGGTAAAACTCTAATATCAAAAGTTAATACCAAATATTTCTTGAATCTCAAAATCAAGACCAATAGTACTTAGTCAATTGATTAAAATATTTAAAGGTGTATAAAATAAGCTTTACTCAATTTATATACATTATGTCTCTTTGACTGTATGTTAAATGAAAAGTTAAAAAATATTGAATTTTAAATTTTGATCAAATAGCAATGGATCGCACCTATCACATCCAATCTTATATATCCTTTAACTTTTTCTCATTTTCCCTTAAGTTGAACTAAGTTTTTAATTGTGACTATTGAGACTTTTTTTTTTCAGTTTTTGAGATCCTATTATTTTTTTAGTTTTTTTAATCTGTTACATCAAAGTAATCAGGTTTTGATATCATGATAAAATATTAACAGTCACAAACTTAATATAATTGAGGAGAATAAAAGTTTATGGTCTTTTAGGTTGGGATGTTTGTTTGTCTAAAAATATTCAGGACTCGTAACATCAAAACTTATTTATCTTTTAATTATCTTTTTTTTTCAGTATGAGTCTTTCTATTTTCAACATGGAAGATGATTATGCTTACACTATCGAAAAACTTATCACACAAGTTAATGATTTTTACCTATGCATTCACTTAAAACATTTACATGGGTAATCAGTCAAATCCTATTAATTAATTATCAAAAGCATATGTAGACATAAATTATGGGAAGAATACTATATAGAATTATGAAGACTGTATATGAAATGATGCTGATAATTAAATCAGGGGAGATTCCGTTGCAGAAAAAGAATTGAGCACCTATATATATACTGGACCAATTGAGTTGAATTCGAATCTGGCAGTGTTTTATATATTGTTAATTAGAATATTATCACAATAAAATCAGTGTTTTATTCACTTCTTTTGACAATGGGAGTGTTTTTTTAATGAAGCAAAAGAATGAAATCCTGTGTGTGAATATATCTAAGGCTTTTGGGAGCATGACATGCACGCAACCTAAAGTTTTGAAGAAACAAATAACGAATTAATAAATTCCTTAACGTAATTTATACTTTTCTAGTTCTAGCTTCTATACCTCTCGCTAGGAAAAATTAATTGGCTTTAACTGGTTTTATGGTATTATCCACATGTATATATCTTCTTCTCCGTATAATATCAACAAGGGAATCATACTCTTAAATTTAAATATTAAATTAATTTAATTATAAAAGATAAATTATTAGATGAATATTACTTTTATCTTATATATTATTAATTAATTATAATTCTTGAGACTTTCGATAAATACAAATCTTAAAAGAACAAAATTTAAAGCAGATATTGTATAAATCAATTTATCATAATTCATGATTGTTGACCAAAGAATATCTTTGATTGCACCAAATACTAAGGTCAAGCTTTAACGTATAAGATCACAAAGCATAAAAGGATTTCTATAGTTGCTACGTGTCACAAGGAGAATGGTGTTTCGTTAATATGTGAGATGAATGATTGGCGAGAATCTAGACATCGTTATGGTACTGCTTCTTTAAGAACAAAGTGATCAGAAGAATCAAGCAACCTATAGTTGGACAGGAAGGGGCGACACCACTTTTTCTTTTCCCCCCCTCATTTAGTTATCTGTTTTCATATTTTGACCATTTGTTTCTCTTACCATTGAAACAAACACATCATGAATCTTCCAGAAAGTGCAAGTCATTTGTTCTGATACTTTATCCAATTCTTCTGCAAAACAATATGGTACTTGCAGGAGATTTCAGCTAGTGTGTATATTGTTGAATGCGGGTTCTCTTTCTACGTTTTCAGCATTATTTAGCATCTATCTTTTATCTTTTCTCAAGAATATAATTATTCCTTTCAATCTCCCTCTTGTGTATCAAATAAAATATTTACTCTAAGTATGAAAGAGATAAACCCTAGAGAACTACTTTAGGAAAACATATGGTTCTTTACTTAAAAATGTCACTTAAATTTTAGAGGTGTCTTGATGTCATACTTATACAACGTTAAAATATGGGGTTGACTTAGGCCCAACAAGAAATAACAACTATTATTTACTAAAATTATAGGGAATTAGGATATCCAATATATTTTTCAATAATAGAAAGGGAGGGGATCTTGCGGGCCCCTTCCCAATCCGGGGGGAGGAACAGGAGCCCCCTAATCACGAGCTCTAGGAAAAGAGCCAAGTTGAGTAACTAGATGTCATATTGAGGTGTTTTCGGGCCTATTGACATCGAGTGACCTTCTTCCAAGTAAGGAATCTGAGTGAGGTGATATTCCGAACAAGATAATACTATGAGTGAAATGGTATTTCGAGTGAGACGATACTCTGAGTGAAATAGTATTACGAGTGAAGAATTTGTAACATTCTCCGAAGGGGTCTCAAGGAGGGCCACGTGGCTAATAGTGGACAGTCTTCGTTTCATTTTTCCATGTGATGTCTGCATATAACCATTTTTGTAATGATGAGACATTTTGTATCCCTAGACTTTTAAATGCATCCATTGAGTTGTTCACCACGTGTCGAAGAAAGTTGTCCTTTGAGAGGTTATTATGGCATCGTGGCTGCATAGTTAGTGATATTGTTACCAGTTGTTAGATCTCCTGTCTAGCACTAGTGGAAAAAAAGCTTTTTACATCGGGGTTTTTACACCGATTGTAATTTGACCGGTATAAATATTTAGGCGATGGCAATTTTGTAAATAATATGAAACTTTACACCGGTCAGTTTTTTGGACAGGTGAAAAATAGTCAATTTTGTACCGGTCTTAGTATTGGACCGGTGAGAAAGGCTTAAGTTTGTACCGGTCCTTGTTTCAACCGGTGAGAAATATAAAATTTTGTACCGGACTTACTTTTTGGAACGGTGAGAAACCTTTAACATTTTTTTGATTCACGTCTTACCTTACAAAGCTCTCCCCCTCAAATCCCTACCTCTCACGAAGCTTTCCCTCTCGAAAGCTCTCTATCTACGTAGCCCTACCTCTCAAAATCCCTACCATCTCCATTTGCCGAAGCTCGATAGTAACCTATGGACTCCAAGACGAACACGATAACTTAATCGCTTCATATTCGCCCTGCTTGTGAAGTCTTGTGCCAAGACGAACGCGATAACCGAAGGAGAACACGTTCATTGTGTAACATCCCGAATTTTATAAAAATGAATAATTGATGAGAATAATAATAAATAATTGTATATGAGTGGATTTGTGTCCCAAAAATATTAGAATGATTAAATTGGGATTTATTATGGATATTTATAATTTATTGAGCATATGTAAGATAAAATTATACCCGATTGGAATATGGGTGTCGGACCAAGTATCTCCGATTGAGATGTCGCTGGTCAGGGCTATTAAGAATATTGTTGGGAGTCCGAATATATATTCGGAATGATTTTTGGATTTAGTATTGAGCCCGAACTGAGAGCCTGTTTATTATAAAACGATAAACTTTTAATGGAGAGTCAAAAATTAAAACCAAAAAGCCTACTCTTCTCTCATTATTTTCGTTGGCCCTCTTCCTCCTTGGCAAACACATTTGCCTTCTTCACTCTTTATTCATTCTTCCTCTTTTCTTCTTCCTCTTCATCTTCCTCCTCATACTTTCTTTCTAAAAACCAAGACAAGAGTGGAATCCATCTCCCCACCATTTTCATTTAATGGAAGCTTAAAGTCTCTTTTTCCTTCTCCCACTCTATTTTCGTGTGGATCTCTCTCTCTATTGGAAGCTCATGTTGTCTCTTGGGCAAGGTAAGTTCCTCATCATTCTCTATGAGTTTATGCCCTAGATTTTAGGTTCTTGGTATTTGGGAGTGTATTCATTGAATAGGGGTTGTTGGCAGAGCATTAAACATGGAAACCCTAAGGTGGGGTGTTGTTATTATGGCATTAATGGTGGGTTGTTGTGAGTGCAAGAAATTAATACTTGGATGGGTGGAAAATTGATAAGCATTTATGATGGTGATGGTCTTTAGTGAAACCCTAGTTTTAATAAATTAGGGAAATGTAAAATATGAATAGGATGTATGTTTAATGATGATGGTGAATGGTATTAATAAGGAGAGATGGCTATTGATGGTGATTAATGAGTATTGGTAATAGTTGTTGGGTTTTAATGAAAACCCTTGCCTTAAGAATTTGGGAAAATGTATATATTGTGACTTGATGAGGTTTTAGACCATTTTTGGTGTGCCATTTAAATTTGATTAATTAACTATGGTTAATGAAGGATATGAGAGCTAAGTTGAATATTGAGTGATAATGATGATGTTTGAAGGATTGAGGTGATTTAAGATTACATTATGTAATGGATGAGATGATGATGTTGTTGGGTTTAGTTAGCCTTTAAGATCTAGAGGATCTTGGCTTTGGGAAAGGAATTCCCGAAGCCTAACGCAATGGTATGGATTGGTGTTTTAGAAAGTCTAGGACTTGATATTAGGCTTTATGATAAGCTAGCAAATGTTTAGAGTTATGAGGAATGCCTTGAGATGGCATATTAATGTATGAATGCATATGTATGTTGTGTAGATTGTGTTCCGGACTATGTGGCGGAGCTTTCAGAACACGCATTCGGATTTCGGCTCTTCCCTTGAGGTAGGAGAGGAGTTTACATTTCAAATGCATGAGTTATATAATTGATGATTATGATATGTGATGATGCTCATGTTTGCCTTGTCATGATTATATTGAATGATAAGATAATGGATAATGTGATGAATATTATGCTTGGAAATGGTGGATTCTTGAGAATGATATATTTGTATATATGTTGATGATGAATGTTAGTATCCCATTGATAGGGAGTGAGGTGTTGTTGATGAATAACCCATGAGGGGTTGAAATATATGTATGTCTTGTGAATTGAGAATCTCATGTGACTTGGATAAATGACATGCTTGGTTAGCCCAAAAGGGCTTGAAACGCTATTGGAACCTACTTCGATATGGGAAATGAATCATAGGATGAGTCTTGTAGGAGCAAGTCACATTTATATATGTGAATATAAGTCCATAGAAAGTTTAGACCAAAACAAGACCATTTGTAATTTGGTATGTCATGTAAAATGCCCAAAATATGCATAAAACTACCCTATAGCTTAGATTTTGATTGAGATGGAATTTAGGCTTGAAACTTTGCCACATAATTGATATTAGGGTAGGTAAGTTGTGTATAAAATTTCATGAAAATTGGAGTTGAATAGCCTAGTGAAAAGGGGTCACAAAGTTGGCAAAATTATAAGGGTCAAAAAGCTACAGAAAAGTGGTTGTAGCAGGGAGATCCACGGCCAGTGGGTTTTTCCCACTGCCAGTGGATCGTTCTGCCTCAAGACGGAGGAAAAATGACCATTTTGGGTGGTCCAGACAGTGGGATCCACGGCCAGTGGGAATTTCCCACGGCCAATGGGTTTCCCCACTGTCAGAAAATTTCCAACTACTCTGTTTTTCTTACAGTTTTTGGCCCGTTTGGACATCTTAATGACATTTTTGGCCCCCGACTTCTTCATGAAAGTTGTAGTTAATTATGTTATGGGGGTGTGAGAATTGGTCTCACATTAATTGGAGTTTTCTAACTCTCATGAGGCCTAAAATACTGAACCCACTACATTGAAAAATACAAGTTTAAGAGGGTTTTGAACCCAACTTTTTGTGGTGGTCAAGTTGAGACTAATAGGTGATATTTATGACATGTCCCTCTATTTTTAAGGCTAAAAATGAACTCTTCCCATGTCCCAATGTTGAAAGTTATCACGGGCTCATTGTTGCCCAAAACCTCTATTATTAAAGGTATTTGTATGCCTATGCTATGTTATGAAAGCATGTATGCTTCCCCTCTATTAATATATTATGAATCTTGATGAAAAGTGAATGATGTGATTGTATGACATACCTTGATGGACGATGCGACTGATAATGGGACAAATTGAATGGCAATGAGTTATTATGACTCAATGAATTTTGAAAAAAGTGTCAACGGTAATTATTAGTATTATTATGCCATTGTGTTTGATACAAGTGAAACCTTGTATATGTAACTTGAATTGTATTGGCTAGCATGTGATGCTATGAACTTGAAATGTATCTGTTAACGAGCCTTGTTTAATTCTGCGCATGAATTAATGTGAGAATGATATTGTGGCTATTGAGATGCCAAGTATATGAATGATATGCCTTGAGGGGCTTTGTAAATGATTGTATGTTATTGATTGAAAATGCCATATTAAAATATATTCCTATGTAAGAGGGTGAGATATCCTTACGAGGTTGATTGGCATATGGATTATTGCATTTTGCATTCATGGCATGTCATAATTTTGAAATGTGGTTATGATCACAATATATCACCTTGCGGGGTGCCACGAAGGGTATAAACCGGAGTGAAGAGGACGTTGTCCTATTGTTGAATATATCACCTTGCGGGGTGCCACGAAGGGTATATCCCAGAGTGAAGAGGACATTGTCCTATTGTTGAATATAACACCTCGCAGGGTGCCACAAAGGGTATATCCCGGAGTGAAGAGGACGTTGTCCTATTGTTGAATATATCACCTTGCAGGGTGCCATGAAGGGTATATCCCGGAGTGAAGAGGATGCTATCCTATTATTGAATATATCACCTTACGAGGTGTCGCAAAGGGTATATCCTGGAGTGGAGAGGACATTGTCCTATTGTTGAATATATCACCTTGCGGGGAGCCACAAAAGGTATATCCCGGAGTGAAGATGACGTTATCCTATTGTTGAATATATCACCTTGCGGGGTGCCACGAAGGGTGTATCCCTGAGTGACGATGGTATTATGATATTGTTGTGAAATGAATGGTATGGTGGATATGATCACTTAATGGTAAGAAATGGATCCATTGCATATGCATAAAATAGCTGACATATGCATTAGCCATAAGAGCATGGCATTCGAGATGGGATGACCACGAGTGATGAGAAACCCCTTGCGAGGAGGAATTTGAGTGAAGCCTTAATGAATTGATGATGATAAGTGTGAATGCCCTTATTGATAAGTGGCTATGTGATTGTGTATATGATTGTGTATGTGCTTATGCTTGTTTATGATATGAATTGCGATACATGAGGCTTGTATGCCTATTATAATAATGATATGATGAATGAATGATGATTTTAATGGTTTTATAGCAAAGCACACATGATGATTGTATGCATATACACATGATCACAATATATATATTATTCGTCATTTTGAATATAAACTCACTCTCCCATATGGTCTCCTTTTTTTAGCATTGTGATGCAGGTTGCCATGGGATGAGTTCAGATTTTAAATTAAAGTCTTGGGAAGGTAAATAGTGGTAGAGGAAGTGCCTTAGCCGGTATCACTTATGAATTGAATTTGTAAAATGAATAAGTCAAATATAGGAGATGATTTACAGTGTATTGGGAGAAGATTCCCGTATGTATATGCATATATATAATTATAGAATATCTCAGGCAATGCATGCGTCTGTTGTAGTGTATGAATGAAATATAGTAATGAGATTATGTTTTGTGTTTGCATGTTTTGCCTAGCCTTTTCTCATATCGTCATATATGGGACTAGGCGTTGCCCGGTATACATATTTTCTTCCACTGTAAACTCTATTATTTTCGTATACCGTTATGGGCGAACTAGCTATAGATCCAGGTTTAGTTTATTAAAATTGTACGCATCGGTTTTCTGTGATTCAGGTCTTGATGTAATCATCGATGGTGTTTAGAAATACTTCAAACATGAAAAATTTACCCGTATTTTTATTAATTATTATCTTGATTACATCGGGATCTGAGTCCGGAAATTCGGGGTGTTACACATTGCGTGGTTGCCAAACACGGTTTTAAGTCGAACACGTTTGTGAGGGTCGCATTGATTGGTATGTAGAGGATCAGGATCCATCGCGGATTCTTACAAACTGTTCGACGAAATACTCGAGAAAATTGAGCAACACAGGTGGCTATTGTATTGGACAGGTTTTGATTTCTTTTTCCAATGTCAATTTCATTGTTAATGAATATAAAAGTTTTTTAAAACTCTGCTACTAATCAGTGGTGCTCTTCTCATTAAGCGTCTCTAACTCACTCGCTGGGACCATACTCGCATTGTCTCTAAATCACTCACCGGCCAAAAGTGTTCCAAGGAACAAGCTTCCAGAAACCCCGATAACTTTTTCAATATTAGGTTTTCTTATTTTCTTTTATTTAATTTACTTTCTCTATCCCAATTCCCAAATTCTGAAATTTCATTTTCGCAGAATGCTTACTTGCCCAGCTGTAGAGCTTGTTGATGGTTCCAATGTTTTGTATTTTGAGCAAGTGAGCAATTACTCTCCCACTATATCACTATGAGTTTCTTCTTTCTAGTTATTCTTTTATATCTGGTTTAAAGATTTGTCAATTCAGGTTTTATTTCTTCTTTGTGTTGTTAGGCTTTTGGGAGGAGTCCACAAAAACCCTTCAGGCAGGTAAGGTGTATATCTTATGAGAATTTCTATTTACGTTTTCTTGTTCTATTGCTTTGTATTTGAGATAGCATAAACGTACTTCTGTTGGCCATGAGTTTCTGTGAAAATTATTTGCGAATCAGTGTTTTGCATTGTTTTTATCCCTGCTGATTTAGAAATATCTAATCTTCTTGGTTTATCCTTTTGCAGAGCTTTCTTATGGTGAAACCTTGCCCAAAGGAATTGAAATGTGATTTCGAGGTATGTATTTAGTGACTTTAATGATGCTAATGTCCTTTTATGAGTGATTTGTATTCTTTTATTCTACTACTTAATTGTATAAATTGTGCTCTAATGCTATAATAAGTTTTCTCTGTGAAGAATGATTAAGAAGATAAGTTAGTTGCACTACCCTTGTCTTGGGTACCATGATTTGCATATATATTTCATCTAGTGGCACGTGTAAGGAGATTAGCTTGGTTGCTTGAGCAGTTTGTTATGAGTTGATACCTTGTCAAAACTAAAAAAAATTAGATATTTCATGAAAAAATGCTATTAAAAAATGACAACCCTATTTTTACTTCTTCCTTCTGATCCTTTTTTTGGGTTTCTACATGCCATGTTTTTTGTTTCAGCTCTTAGGGTGTCGTTGAAGGTGCCAAGTCTGGAACTTTCTGGTTTCTGGATTTTGAGAGCTGGTTTTCTTTTATTCTGTGTTGTGTCAGTCTTTGAATGAGTATTAATTTCCCTTCCATCTATCAAATTAGTGATCAGAACAATAATGTGGCATGATTTAGGCACATGGATGATGGATCATGGCATTGCTTTGTCATATTTTATAAGATAGAATCGGAGTACTTTAAGTTTAACTCACAATAATAATTATAGGATAATAAATGGTTCAGGTACATATAATATATTTATGCAAATTTGATTTGATTTTATTTTTTGGGATATTTAGATGTAGAAAAGTGTGATCTATTTGTGGGAGATTGGGTGCCGGACCTATTTGGTCCAATGTACAGACTAATAAGAGCTGCCATATGATTGAAAATCATCAAAACTGTATGAGAATAGACACCTGATTCAGGGTACCTTTACTGGAGGTGCAACCCAAGGGGTTGTGAACTGGCTAAGTTTAGTCCTACCAAATTTCTTGACATTATGAGGGATCATGGGCCTTTATTGGTGATTCCATCTCTCGCAACCATATGCAATCGCTACTTTGCATTATCTCACAGGTATAGTTAGTTGGTTAGTTTCTTTTGTTAAGTTAACCAATTTCAAATTTCACATGTTGAGTTACATAATATGATTTCTTATGATAGTATTAATAATATTTAGGTGTTGAATTATTCTTTTCTCAGCTTTGGACACACTCATTTGTTTTCTTCATCTTCATTAGTTGTGAAATCAGAAGAAATTAGCATGACAACTTCTTTCTTGTGATCTAGTCCATTTAGTTGAACAGATTGTTAATGTAGTTTCTGGCCCATTAGTTATGAAGCATGGTTACGGCTAATGAGTAATAATTTACAAGAGTACTTGTTAAAATTTCAACACTAATAAATATAATTAGCATTACTAACCAGATCTTAAATGTCGTTAAAAAATTTACTTAATTATTCTTATTAACAATAAATATAATTTTTGGACAAAGGAAAAGTATTAACAATATGTCGTTAAAAACTTGAAATACATGAAGTTAAAAGAAATTAATGAATTTTCAATTTCAATAACTTAAAACTTTGTTGTATTATTCAAAATTGATAGGATAAAAGGTGTAAAATTATAATGGGATAATTTCTAGTATAGTGTTGTTATATAATTAAGTAAGGTTGAACTTCATATTGACACTTCACCTTTATTTATCATTTATAGGTTAGAATGTGTATGGACTTATTGATATTATTTCTTTTGCTTATCGTTTAAACAACTTTGATATAGTATTAAAAGGTTTAATACATTACGTGGGTATAATATTTAATCACAAAAAAATATTTTCGTAATTCATTTCAATTTTACCTCTTAATTTTTCTTTATTTTATTTCTTAATTTTTTTTTACTAGCTTAGACATTGATGGTTTATGTTGGTTCTTTCTGTCAATTCACATTAACTATGTGCTGCAGGTGGAAGCAGCAGATGAGGTTTACCATGATGAGGAATATAGATCATAGATATAGAAATTCCTTTCCTACAACTTCATAGTCTTGGATGGTGAAAGTTCCTATTCAAACTTCCTACAACTTCAGAGTCTGTTGCAAAGCTCAATTGGAGATTGATTAGGGTCTGGATCCCTTCTCTGGTAGAGTTTTTGTTGCAACGTTCAATTGGAGGCAGCTCAAGGTCTGGATCTAAGTCATGACAATGACAATATGTACTAAATGTTTGACTTGTGAAAATTATGTATTTTCCTTTGTAATTTGTTTTAATATTATCTTGTAACTTGACAATTTTCTGAAAGTTATATGATTAGAGTTATTTCTATTTGAATATGCTTTGATATCAATGTAGTCATTTTTATTCTATGTGGATAGTGAACAAACGGGGACATTTATTGTAGCATCAAGATTTAGTAGTAGGAAAAAGGAAAATTGCAATAAAATAAAGAAAAAAAGAAAAATAAAAAAAGTTTTTACACCAGTTGTACTAACTAACTGGTGTTAAAAGTCTATTTTTTGTACCGGTTATTACAAACAGGACCGGTGTGAAATATAATATTTACACCGGTTGTAATGAATAGGACCGGTGTCAGTATTACATTTTAAACTGGTTGTATTCCAAAGGCCCGGTGTAAAAAATATTTTTCTCATCGGTCCCAAAACCGGTGTAAAAAGTCTCTATTTTTCTCACCAGCTTCATCCACACCGGACCTACAACCGGTGTAAAAAGCCAAAAAGGACCGGTGTAAAAAGCCTTTTTTCCACTAGTGTAGGAGTTACCTTTTCTTCTTGTATATATAGCCCTAACCTCCTTTATTTTTTTACCTTTACGTTGTTATCTATTTTAGTCCTCCCTTACTCTTTCACTAGCTCTATTTTGGTCTTCTGTTTAGTCCTCTGCTCTACATCTTTAGGTTGTAATTTTTCTAGAGATTAGTGCTTCCTCTACCCTTTCCTTTGTGTTGCTGCTATTGGTTTTCTCTTGTTTTCTTGTTAGGCCTTCATTTGTTGCCCCTTCTGTTACTTTCTTCCTTTTAAGAAAATGGCTTCTTCTTTGAACACCTTTTTATGGGTTAAGGAGGAAGTTCTATCTTTCCTCTCCTCTATTAGTGATGAGGATGCCATTGCTAGATTATGGCAAGAGAGGACCTTTAATGACTCTATGCTAGCCTCTAATTAGGGATGGGAATAGGTCAGGCGAGACCAGGTTTTAAAAGGCTCGAGCATGGTCTACTTCCAACTATCAAGGCCTGAGTCTGGCCTATTAGCCCTCTTGGCTTGTTTAAAAGCCTTTATATTTAAATGACCTATTTACAATTAGGCTTTCAAAAGGCCAACAACCACTTACAAAATCTATCAAACTACATAGGTTGACAGGTGTATCACTATAAACGGGCTTATCAATATAAATGAGCCTATTAATATAAATGAGCCAAATGCAATTTGATTTTAAATTTAGCAAGATAAATACATCTTCTCATACAAAGCAAAAGTAATTAAATCTAAAATAAAATTTATTTTATTCAAAGTATAAAATAAAATTTTATATTATAAAAAATCATTATAACTGTAATAATAATTTATATGATGTAATATGTAATATGTACATATATATTATTTTTATGTCATATATATATATAATAATTAATAATTAGGCCAATTAGACAGGTCGGCCTGTAAGGCATCAAAGGCTTTTAAGAAAGCCTATGGCCTTACCTGTTTACTTTAAAAGACCTTTTTAGAAGCCTAGGCCTAGTCTTTTAGCTTGACAAGCTTGACTTATATAGGTTTTAAACAAGCCAGGCCATGGGCGTCCGACAGATGGCCTAACCCATTTCCATTCCTACCTTCAATGTGGAGTGCCTAGGATGTACGCTAGAGGAGAGGGTTTGTCATGCTCAGACAAACCCTGGAGAGTTTGATTACACTTACGTGTATGAAACTTTCTACTTTCTCCTCCATTTGTCTCTTCCATTTTCAAAATTTGAAAAGGGGATGGCGTGTTCTGAATGCTCTGAATGTTGTCCCAACTCAGTTCCATCCAAATGGGTGGGCGTTTATGAAAGCTTTTGAAGTCCTCTACGACTATTTTGGGCGGGCTCCTCTGGTTCCTATCTTCTTTTATTTTTTTTCAAGCTAAAATTTTCAAAATAGGGGTTCTTGTCAGGTGGCTTTCCTTGAGTGGTGTTCCTGGTCGCCACTTGATAGAGATGTTTAACCAATCTTATACAAATTTTAAGGGGTTATTTTTCAAAATCTAGGTGAGTCTATATGTGCCAGGAGAAGATTTTCTTCATTATCCGGTTGGACATCCCACTTCTTCGCTGTATTAGAGCCAGATACTTGTTCAGTACCAGATAAATTGGGGGGATTTGTCTCACGCCGAGCGTGATGACATAGACTTTTTTACCAAGGATAAGAGACATTATTTTAGCTCCCAGGCGTTAATCTCCTTGTCCACCAACCCACTCTCTCTGGACTCCTGAATGTGTAAGTATAGTTTTTGTAGGTTTTTGTATTAACCATATGGTTTTTCATACCAACCTTTTCTTTGTTTCTTTTTCAGGTGACATGGCTTCATGTAAAATGTCCGCTCGAGATTTGAAAAAAGCTTACCAAAAGGGTAGGCCCAACAAGGGGGAGCTTCCGCAAATCTCACCTTGACTCTAAATACCATTGCTACCGCCTCTGTGTCTATGGATGCTCTTCGTCCTCCCTCATCAACTTCTGACTCTGAGCCCCTTGCTCGGGCTGCTAAGAAACAACGACTCCAACAAGAGTCCTTCTAGGGCAGTTCAGGATCTTCTCAGGAGTGCCCTTAAAGACTCTTATAATCTAGGTGACAGAAAGCTCTAGATCTCCTGAGGTTCCTTTGGTCCCCTGAGATCGTATTACTGCTGAAGGCGTGGCAGCTCCTCTCTAGTCCAACTATGAAAACTCTTCCTGGGAATGGGAGTGTTTTATGAATCAAAGCCTCATCGCCACCAGGAGCCCTGCTCATTCCTTGTTGGATGCTCGATTCCCAATCCCCAAGTTCATTGAACCGGCCCTGAAGTTTGAGGAAGACAGACTAAGGTATATTACTTCTAACCCTATGGCCGTCTACCGGGCCATGAAGATGTTTAATCTCTGAGCGGCATCGATGGGTCACTACTTGGATAGGTATATCTTTGCCCAAGATAAAACTATGGTCACTCTGACTAATAAAAAGAATGCTTTTTCTATAAAAATTTAGAAGGCAAAGGAAGTTGTGAATAAAATGGATGAGTTAAAGAAGCAGTTAAAGGTAAGGGAGACGGTGTTGGGAAAAGTTGAGGCATTGTTGAAAGACGCTGAAGAAAAATTGGCAAGTTTTAAGGAGAGACTGACGAGTCTTAAGGAGGCTTATAGGGAACTTGTTATGAAGAATATGAAAGTTGATGCATCTCTGAAGGAGGTACAAAGCATATTGGATTCTACAAGTAAAAGTTTCTGGAGGCTGAGTTAATAGGTCGTCAGGAACGCACAGAGTTAGAAGAGAAAATTGAATTTTTGAGGAGGAGTGGTAGAAAAGTTTGTATCAGGATTTGACCTCTGTCGTCTACAAGTGTCAAACTTTACCTTCCTTTGGCCATTTCTTGGGAGGGAGCAGATCCTTTCAAGGTAGTGATGGATAAGAGGGTTGTGGAGCCTTCCGAGTCTAATGGGGAAGATATTGTCATCTACCCTCCAGCCCCCTTCACATGATGAGGTTGAAGTTTCCCAGGCTGACTCCACGATCCTTTCTAGCTAGCCTTGTAGCTTTTCTTTGGCTTGTATTTTTTTTTAGCTGATGTAATCCTTATTTTTGGCAATGAAATGAAAGAAGATTTTTGTTATTGCTTTACTATTAATTGTAACTTTATGATTTTTTTGCCTATCTTTTCTACTCAGTATTTTGATGATATTTCATTGCTAAGACTTAAAGTTAGGAGTAATTTTTCCTTAGCCACCCGGTCAGGGTTTTAGTGTAATAGTAAATTACTGTTACCCTTAAGACTTCACTTTAGGTTTTAGGACCTAACGTAATCGTAGAGAATTACCGTTACCCTTGAGATTTCACTCGAGGTTTTAGGACTTAATGTAATCGTAAAGAGAATTGCCGTTACCCCTGGGACTTCACTCGTGGTTTTATGACTTAACATAATCGTAAAGAGAATTTTGTTACCGCCAAAACTTTACTTGCATTTTTAGGACTTAACGTAATCGTAGAGAATCGCGGTTACCCCCGAGACTTCACTTGGGGTTTTAGGACTGGATGTAATCATAGAGAGAATTGTCGTGACCCTCGAGACTTTGCTCGAGGTTTTAGGACTTAACGTAATCATAAAAAAAATTGCCGTTACCCCCGAGACTTCACTCGGGGTTTTAGGACATAACGTAATCGTAATTAGAAGGAAATCGTAATTTGAAGAAAATTGTTGAGCTGAATCATTCTTGTGTTATTCACGTTTTGGTGGGAATTGTTAAAACCTCCCAGGAGAAAAACCCAATGGGAAAAATCTCTCTAGTAGGAAAAATAGTACCCTTGTTACATTAGCTAATGTGGACATACCCAAGGAAGACCCTCGCACTACATTGGAAGAAGGACTTGAGGCATATAAAGGTCCCCTCACAAGGGCAAAGACCAAACGGGCCAAAGAGAGCATCCATAAAGCCCTTTTCTCTTTTCTCTCTTCTAGTGGGCCTAAGCCCAATAAGGAACCTATGAGGACCTATGTGTACTTTACTTGTAATATACTTTCTAAATAGTTTCTCTAGGCTTATAGGATAGCTTTGGGCCTTACAAGGTCAAATGGGCCACTTGTGGGCCTTGTACTTTCCCTTTTGGCCCATGTATAGGCCATTTGTTCATCTTTTCTCTTAATGGGCCTTGGATCCATGACCAAGCCCATCTAGCTAGTCTTTGGCCGAAATTCCCATGGCCTATATAAGGGCTTCTCCTTTTGTAATCAAGGACCATTAATTCATTTGCAAAATTTGAGAGCACTTAAGTGTTTCCTAGTGAGAGATTCTCCTCCTTCTCTCTAGAATTTGAGAGCTCTCTCAAGCTCTTATCCAAGGGGTTTCTCCCTCCCTTGGTGGTGAGTGGAGTTATCTTCCTCCACCTTAGGAAGTGGCCTCCAACCTTTCCCTCTCCTATTTTCCAAGCCTTTCTCCATTGTCCACCTTCTCTCCTTCCATTTCCACTCTCTTTTCCTTTGTTTTGGCGTCACATTCCTCTAGTTTTAGGCTTTAGTTTCGGTTTCCCTTGCCTTGAAGAAGAAGTTCTCAAGCTTGCTTTGAAGGAAGATAGGAGAAAGAGCCCTAGATCCATCTCTCTTCAAGAAAGTGCATGAAGAGCCTACATCATGTGGTATCATTGAGCCTTGGGAGGTTCTTTTCTTCTTCTCTTCCATTTTAAATTTCGGTTTTTCATTTCTTTTTCTGGCTGGAATTCTGTTTCTTAGTCATTCATATGCCTTATTCATGCCATGTTAGCATAGAAAAATCATAAAAAGTCTTGGTTCTTTTGAGTTTTTGTGCTAGTTTCTTTGTGGTTTCAATTTTTTGCATATTGGAGGGTCATTTTCGGTTGGTTATTGTTACCATTCTGTTTTGGTCTCTAAAATTTCAGAATTGGCACATGTTAAATTCGGTTATTAGGTGGTTAGGTTGTTGTTACATGTTAGTTAATTATTAGTTGTTAGTTAGAGCCAATTTAGGAAGTTAGTTAAGTGCCATGTGGAACCTTTTCTAGAGTTCTAGGAAGTTAATTGTTTCTCCTTTTTAGTGTGCAAAACCGTGTGATATAGGGGTAATTCAAGCATCTTGATTAGCTCCTACAAAGGTTCCATTCTTGTTGGGAGGTCTCACATTCAAGACACTCCAAAGTCAACTCAATTTTTAGGATTGTTAGTTTCTATTCTTAGTTTGATTCTAGGTTTAATTTTGTTGCACTATTAGGATATCTCTTTTACATTCCTATTTTCATCTTGCTTGCATCAAAACACAAAACTTGTCAAAAAAAAAAAATTTAGTCACCTCCTATACTTCAATTTAGGAGAAGGTTGCATAGTTTGCCTTAAGCAAGAAGCATTAATTGAACTAGTTGAACCATTTGTGCAATTCGGTTTTGGTATTATAAAATTGGTGTTGTTATCTTGAAATCTTGAGAGGCAAAAGAAAAGAAAAGTATCAAAAGAAAAGAAAAGTATTAAAAAAAAAGAAAGGTACCAAACAAGGAAAAGAGTATTGAAAAGAAAGCCTCATTGCTAAGTTGAATTAGACACACCAAAACATCATCACCAAATTTTGAAATTACCAATACCAAAAGAAAAGTATTTCATTACTTGACATTTCTAAGACTTGTTCATTAAGACTTCCTTGCTTATTCTTGCAACTCTAGAGTTTCTAGGCTAGGTTATACCTTAAACTTTGTTTCTTGCGTTTGTTTTCTTGTTTGTCTTGTTTTATCAATTTCAATTCTATTCCAAGTTAGCTTTCATTCTTTTGAACTTTTATTTGCTTTTAGAGTCTTGTCATTCCAAGTTAATTGTGAACCTTCATTCTATTCCATTTGAGTAGCCATTATTTCTTAAGCCTTTTTAGTTTGTCATTTTTGCTTCTTAAAGTTTTGTCTTGAGTTTGTATCCTTTTTGAACTTCTAAAGATCACTCCATTTCGCCATTAAGTGAGGGTAGCATATTGAAACACTTGAGATTGGTGTGGAAATTGATTGAGCTTGAAAATCTCTAAGAGAAGGCATACACTTGAGAGATACACTTTTGTGAGGTTTAAAGTTTCTTTGTGATTTCCATTAACCAAATCTTGTTTGGAGTTGTTGCCTTGTGTTCTTTTGCTAGGTAAAGTGGAGCTTATACATCAAGAAGGACTTGTGAAGACACTTGTAAAGGAGGTAAAAGCTTTGTAACTAGTAGAACTAAGGCAAAGTTTTTCAATTCTTAGGCTTTGTGTAGTAGGATTTTGTCTTGTATTTTGGACACAACAAGGACATTGGACTTTTTGGACATTATAATTTTTCCTTTTGCTTGGTAAATTTCGAATTAGGATAGTGCATGTGCATTTGTTTGTTAACTACTTTTAGTTAATTGGTTAGAGTTAGTTAGAAGTTACAACTATAATTAGTTAGTTAGTTGGTAGTTAGTTGAGTGTCTTAACTAATTAGTTAGTGGTTGGAACTAATTCTAGTTGTCATAACTAATTGTTAGTTGGGTTAACTAATACATAACCGAATTAGTTAGGTAGTTATAGTGGTTAGACTTTGTTACAACTTCCATAACTAATTAACTACTTTTGGTTAGGGTTGTTAAGACTTAGTTAGTTAGTTGAACTAATTTTGTTAGGTTAACTACTTCTTAAAACTGAATTTGGTTAGGCTTGTCTAGGGTTAGTTAATCACTAGCAACATCCTAGGACAACCATAATCAACTTAGGTTAAGGACAACTTAGGATTTCCATAAACAACATAGGACTAACCTAGTTAAAGACAACCTAGGACTTTGTTTCTCTTTAGGATAGAAACCTAGTATTGATATTTTAGGTTTGTTGAAGTGTTTTTTTCACTTATATTGCATTCATCTTCCTCGACTAGCTTGTCTATACATACTTTGTTCTTGTCTTGAATTTCTTTGACAACATTAAAAGATGTCATCTAGTGATAGGGAAAACAAAAGCATGCTTCATAACATAATGGATAGCTTAAACACCATTAATGCTAGGCTAAACAATCTTGAGCATAATGAACCCCCTAGAACTAGGCATAGACAACGAAATCAAAGACATAACACTAGTGATAATGAGGAAGAAACAAGACAAAGAAGGCACCATGACCATAGGAGGGATGACATAGGCTTAAGAGAGGTAAAATTAGAAATTCCCCCATTCAATGGAAAAAGTGACATTGAAGCTTACTTAGAGTGGGAGATGAGGGTAGAACAAATATTCAACTCTCATCAAATAAAAGATGAAAAAAAAGTTAGGATTGCAACTCTTTCTTTCCAAAATTATGCCCTAGTTTGGTGGACCCAAATTTGTAAGGAGAGAAAAAGAGACAACTTCCCCCCCATAGATGATTGGGTAGACTTAAAAGCTCTCCTTAGAAAAAGATATGTTCCTAACTATTATAGGGGTGAACTATTAGCAAAGCTTAATAGGCTCACCCAAGGCTCTAAATGTGTAGAAGATTACTATAAAGCCTTAGAGATAGCCATGATTAGAGCCAATCTAGAAGAGGATGAGGAAACCCTAATGCATAGGTTCTTACATGGGCTTAATAGGAACATCAAAAATAGGGTGGAACTTCTTCCACATGTGGATATAGAAGAGTTACTCCACCAATACACCAAAGTAGAAAACCAATTTAAGGAAAGAGAATCCTATAGTGGGGATAACAATAGAGCCTATAAGTCAAAATGGGTAGAAAATAAGGGTAAGTTTGAGAGAAACCCTAGAGAGAGAGAAGTGGGCGCTTCCTCCTCTAAACCCCAAAGTGAGTTACACAAAAATGGCAAAGTCTTTCACAATCAACATGATAAGCATGAACCATCATCAAAACCACATTCCTCTAGATCTTCTTCCATAAAATGTTTTAAGTGCCTTGGAAGAGGACACATTGCTTCAGACTGTCCAACAAAAAGAACAATGATTTTAAAAACCAATGGAACCTACTCAAGTCAATCAGAGTCTAATTCTGATTCTCACTATTCAAGTGATGACTCTAGTAGTGATTCCAGTGACAGTGAGCATATTTTAGGGGATGATGGTGAGTTGTACATGATTAGAAGGTTGCTTGGTAGTCATGTAAAACTCGATGACACAACACAAAGAGAGAACATCTTTTATACAATATGTTACATTAATGACAAATTATGTTCTCTCATTGTGGATAGTGGGAGTTGTGCAAATGTTGCAAGCCAAAGACTAGTCAAAAAGATGGGATTAGAGCTTATAGACCATCCAAGTCCCTACAAATTACAATGGTTAAATGAAAAAGGGGAAATGGTAGTCAATAAGCAAGTCCTAATCAATTTCACCATAGGCACATATAGAGATGAAGTCAAATGTGATGTAGTACCTATGGAAGCAACCCATATTCTATTAGGAAGGCCTTGGCAATTTGATAGGAAGGTCCTTCATGAGGGGTTCACTAACACCTTCACATTTAAACTAGATGGTAAGAAGATAGTATTACATCCTCTAACTCCACAACAAGTAGCCAAAGATCAAATCCAAATGAAAGCTAAGAGAGAAAAAGAGTTAGGATCTTCTTCCCATGTGAGTTTAGAAAAACCAAAGAAAAACAAAAAAGACAATAAAGGGAAAGGAGTTATTGTCTATGGTGACTCCCAACCTAATCTCTTCGCAACAAAATATGATGTGAAACATGCCATGTTTTCACAAAAGCATTGCTTGATCATATATCCAAAAGATATCCCTAACACTTCCTTGTGTTCAATGGGCACCTCTCCTTCCCCCTTGCCCAAAGGGATCCAAAATATCTTGCAAGAATTTAACGACCTCTTCCCAAAAGACATTCCAAAAGGGTTACCTCCTATTAGGGGAATTGAGCATCAAATAGACCTTATACCTGGGGCTAGTTTACCAAATAGACCTGCCTATAGATGCAACCCTAAGGAAAGTTTAGAAATAGAAAAACAAGTGAATGAACTACTTTCCAAAGGTTGGATTAGAGAAAGTTTAACCCCTTGCGCATTACCGGTTTTACTTGTACCCAAGAAAGATGGTTCATAGAGAATGTGTACGGATTGTAGAGCCATTAATAACATCACCATCAAGTATAGGCATCCCATACCTAGACTTGATGACATGTTAGATGAGCTTAGTGGATCTACAATCTTCTCCAAGATTGATCTTAAAAGTGGCTATCACCAAATTAGAATAAAAGAAGGAGATGAATGGAAAGCCGCTTTTAAAACCAAGCTTGGCCTTTATGAGTGGTTAGTGATGCCTTTCGGCCTAACTAATGCACCAAGTACCTTCATGAGACTTATGAACCATGTTTTAAGGGATTTCATAGGACATTTTGTTGTGGTATACTTTGATGACATTCTTGTGTACTCAAAGTCCATGACCTCTCATCTAATCCACCTAAGACAAGTTATGCTTGCCTTGAGAACAAACAATCTTTATGCTAACTTTGAAAAATGTTCTTTTGGCATGGATTCCATTGTCTTTCTTGGTTTTGTAGTTAGTTCTAGAGGTGTTGAGGTAGATCACTCTAAGGTTAACGCAATCCAAGATTGGCCTACACCTAAAAATGTGAGTGAAGTAAGAAGTTTCCATGGTCTCGCAAGTTTCTATAGGAGATTCGTGAAAGATTTTTCAACCCTAGCCTCCCCTTTAAATGAGTTGGTCAAAAAGAATGTTTCTTTTGTGTGGGGGCCTAGGCAAGAAAAATCCTTTCAAGATCTCAAAGATAGACTCACTCATGCTCCAATTTTAAAACTTCCAAATTTTTCTAAAACCTTTGAGCTTGAGTGTGACGCATCAAATGTGGGCATAGGAGCTGTGCTTTTACAAGAAGGTCACCCCATTGCTTACTTTAGTGAAAAACTTAATGGGGCCACTATTAACTATCCCACATACGATAAGGAATTCTATGCCTTAATTAGAGCCCTACAAACTTGGGAGCACTACTTAATCCCAAAAGAGTTTGTGATACATAGTGATCACCAATCTTTGAAATTCATCAAAGGGCAACATAAATTAAACAAAAGGCATGCTAAGTGGGTTGAGTATTTGGAACAATTTCCTTATGTCATCAAGTATAAAAATGGCAAAACCAATACTGTGGCTGATGCTTTATCTAGGAGGCATTCTTTACTTACCTCTCTAGGAGCCAAAGTTATTGGGCTTGATGAAATTAGGTCTTTGTACCTAAATGATCTTGATTTTTCAAACATCTTTAACTCATCTTCCACTTCTACATCTCATAAAGGCTTCTACATTTTAGATGGCTATCTTTTTAAAGCCAATAGACTTTGTATTCCATGAAGCTCTTTAAGAGATCTACTACTTAGAGAGAGTCATGAGGGAGGACTCATGGGTCATTTTGGAAGAGATAAGACTTTGTCTATCTTACATGAACATTTTTATTGGCCCAAAATGAAAAAGGATGTTCAAAAACATTGCTCTAGGTGTATTGTTTGTAGAAAGGCTAAATCAAAACTTTCACCTAGTGGTTTATATACTCCCTTGCCAACACCTAGTGCACCTTGGATTGATATATCAATGGACTTTGTGTTAGGCCTGCCTAAGACCCAAAGGGGAATGGATTCTATCTTTGTGGTTATGGATAGGTTTAGCAAGATGGCTCACTTCATCCCTTGCCATAAGGTTGATGATGCTAGTCATATTGCTAAAATCTTCTTTAAAGAGGTTGTGAGGTTACATGGTGTACCCAAAACCATTGTTTCTGATAGGGACACCAAATTCCTAAGCCATTTTTGGAAAACTCTTTGGTCAAGGCTAGGAACACAACTCCTCTTTTCCACAACTTGTCATCCTCAAACGGATGGCCAAACAGAGGTAGTAAACAGGACCCTCTCACAACTTCTTAGGGTCTTAGTACACAAAAATGTAAAATCTTGGGATGAGTGTTTACCCCACATTGAGTTTGCATATAATAGGGTACAACACTCCACAACCAAGCATAGTCCATTTGAGGTTGTATATGGTTTTAACCCTCTCACACCCTTGGACCTTTTGCCCATTGAGGTTTCTGATTCTGTCCTTCATATGGATGGAGAGGCAAAGGCCCAATTTATCAAAGATTTTCATGAGAAGGTTAGACACCAAATACAAACTAAAAATGAACATTATGCTCGTTGTGTAAATAAACAAAGAAAGGAGATCACCTTTGAGGTTGGAGATTGGGTATGGTTACACCTTCGAAAGGAACGCTTTCCCAATTTGCGAAAATCCAAACTCAACCCTAGAGGTGATGGGCCTTTTCAAATTCTCAAGAAAATTAATAATAATGCTTATGTCCTAGATCTACCAGGAGATTATGGTGTGAGTGCTTCTTTTAATATAACTGATTTGTCTCCCTTTGATATAGATGATGAGGATGATGCCTTTGATTTGAGGACAAATCCTTTTGAAGAGGGGGAGCATAATGTGGACATACCCAAGGAAGACCCTCGCACTACATTGGAAGAAGGACTTGAGGCATATAGAGGTCCCCTCACAAGGGCAAAGACCAAATGGGCCAAAGAGAGCATCCATAAAGCCCTTTTCTCTTTTCTCTCTTCTAGTGGGCCTAAGCCCAATAAGGAACCTATGAGGACCTATGTGTACTTTACTTGTAATATACTTTCTAAATAGTTTCTCTAGGCTTATAGGATAGCTTTGGGCCTTACAAGGTGATAAGTTTTTGCTTATATTGAGTTTGCTGAAAGAGAATCAAGTTTGTATAATATGAACTCAATGAAATAGATGTGCCAAGTTTAAACACAGAAGTTGTAATATAGTATAGTTGTCGTTCCACTGAGGAGGTGTAAGAATGAAAATCTTAGTCTTGAATTGATTTGGCAGAAAGTTTTTGGTTGGATTTGTTATGAATGATATTGAATGAGAAACAGTAAATAACAGAGAATAGCACTTGCAAAAGATAACAGTAAATGAGGTTGGAAAAATCAGTTTTGTAAAACAGGGATTGGCTTCATCACATCTTCACCTCTGTAAGCTGCATAAGTTTCCATATAAGTAAATCGAAAAGATAAGTTCTACGTCACAATCAAAGTCATTTGCATCGATCCCTCGACTACAAAATTCATAAGAATGATTTCCAAACCGCTGATCCCTCAGTCACTTTGGAAACCATTCCAGCATTATCGATCGATTGTTTAGACGTTTATTGCATTAGACGCCATCCCTGGCTACCTACTCACAACAAGTACTTCTTTCAGGGTCTGCTTTCAAAAGTCACTTCCCAGCATACTCAAGAAAACTTAGAACAAGAAAATAGTGATCAAGTACTTTCAGGCATTAAACGCAGAAGGAAATACAGAAACTTATCAAATCTCATTACTCAATAAAAACTTACAACAGCATTACTTCAGTGTTGAATGGATTACAGCCAATCCCATAAGGGAGATTAGTTACTCATGCCTTGCATTTTCACCATCAAAGGAATGAATACAGAAAATGGAAAGTATGAAAATACAGAGGATGAATCTGATGTATGATGTGATAGGAGATTGATGATTCTGATGCCCTGTTTGCAGCTTGCTTTATAGGAGTTTTTGGCTTAGCTTCTCTTACCCACTTGCGTAGAACCCATGCGGCATCTTTCGGAGACTGGTGGAAACAGCAGAAAGTGGATGAGTTTGCATCGCATTACGGGTGAATAAAGAATTAAGAAGCCCACGCTGTGTGAGTCACGCTTGAGCTTGATGGTCACGCTCAAGCGTGAAGGGTTCTGAAGCTTTTTGATAGTCTTGCGCTTGAGCTTCCTTGTCCACGCTTAAGCGTGGTTCCTTTGTTCAGCATATGGATCCTTCGCTTCAAGCTGGGCATGTCACGCTTTGAGCGAGCTCCTCTATCCCAACATATGTACTCCACGCTCAAGCCACGCTCAAGCGGGATCGAGGTCACGCCCAAGCGGCTCCTTCTCACGCTTGAGCGTGAGATGACCCTGATGCTGTTCCTTAATTCAATTCAGTCACGCTTTAAGCTCCTTAGTGCCACGCTTGAGCGTCAGTCATGCATGAAGTCACGCTTGAGCGAGCTCGGGTTCACGCTCAAGCGTGAGGGGCTGTTGGTGTGTTCCTCATTGTTTCACGTGGGTGCATGGGCAACGTGGCTTTTGTTTCCTCCACGCTCAGGCGTGTAGTGTACCACGCTCAAGTGTCCTTTGCTTGATGCTCTTTGTTTCTTCAAGGCTTTTGACGAGTTGTTCACTGATTTTCAAATTTCAAGCTTCTTTTCTTAATACTCCCTTTATAATCAAAATCATGCTCAATTATTTATCAATTTTGTTAAGTTATTCAAAAAATAGTTCTAATTGAGCCATGAATTTAATCATAAAATAAGCACTCATCAAACTCTCCCCAACCTAGATTTTTGCTTGTCCTCAAGTAAAAAGAAGATTTGGAAAGGGAAACAAGCATTTCAAAAATCTGAGTTTCTGTTGCAGACAAAAGTTTAAAAGGCAATAATCTGAGTTAATGTCTAGACAAATGATTTTCTTAATACCAATTCCTTAAAATGTAATGCACCATTACCTTATTCATAAAGCATGTAACCCATTGCTGTAAGAATATAGAATTTCTCATTATTTCTTACCATGTGTCTGTTTCGCTCATCCATCATTAGAACTGTTCTGTTAACATTGCCCGTCATTTCTAGTAAAACCAAAATTCAAATGAATAGCAAGGATCAGAAGGTCTTTTAAGGGTGTAATGAGGCTGGGTTAACAAGAAACTTTGGTTTTTCTGGGTTTCAAAACGCATGTTTTAAAGAAGAGCATAAGTGTTTTTGGTTAATTTAGAAGGCTCCTTCTCTGCATTGAAACTTCAGAATTTTCTTTTGTTTTACTCCAGCTCTTTTATACAATCTTTGGAGAGCTTACTTATTCTTTCTGCATTTTCTTCTACTGCCTCCATTTGTTTCATCTTCTTTTGAGAAAATTATTTTATGCTCTTTTTCAAGATGAACATGCAGGTGAGGTAGAATTTTTGCTTTTATGCTTAGCTCAGGGCAGAGAAAAATTTTCATGCTTTTATGGCTCAAAGATGGGCTGCGAAAAAATCGGATCTTTTTATCGGGGTAGCTTTTTGGCTCTTGGCTAACTATGTTTTCAAAATTGCCTTATCATTTCCTTGCTTGTTTCTTAAGAAAAAGGTTTAATTAGAAAATCAGTCAATGCCAATTTAACAAATTCAAATGAGGCTCTCAAGTGTTTAGATTTTCTCACTTCTCATCAAGATATCAGGCTTACTTCCTTATTCTAACAGAAAAGGGTTCACGTCATGTAATCAAGCAACAATACATGCATTCCAGTTCCTTGGTTCTTAATTAAGTCATTTTGCCTAAAAAAAAAGAATCAGTGTTGTTGTCTAAAAACATTCTGCTGCTTAGAAACTTTTCTTTGTTCAAAAAGTGAAATCTTTGGTTGGGGTTTTCAAAAATGTTCAAAGTCTTAATCACCAAAACAGAAATAATCACAAGCAAACAAGAATAATCACAAGCAGATAAGAATAATCACAAGCAGATAATCTCAAGCAATTCTAAAGTGTGCTGTACTAAAGATAAAGTAAGCTATAAATTGTCAAGAACTGAAAGCATTAAAAAGTTTCACTCTTCCTCGGATGAGTCCTCCTCTGTTCCCAAGTCTCTTTCTGGAGGTCCCTGAGTTGAAGTTCCTGGCCTATCCTCCTGTGTAGCTTCACCTCCCCCCACAAAAGGAGGCCTGTCCCCAGGCCAAGCAAGCAGGGCCTCAAACTGGGCAGGTGGCATCCATGGATTGTGTTGACCTGCAGGAATGCTATGATAAAGGCCATTGTGAACATGTAACAAACCTCTTTGCTGAGCGTTCTGCTGGGCCAGGAGATGGCTGTTTTGAACTTTCAGGATGTGAATGCCTTGTAAAATCAGGTTGGCTTCTGTGCTGAGGGGGGGTGGGCAGGTGCAGTGCTGAATGCTTGCTGTGCTGCTTGTGAGGCATGTGGAGGAGGTACATCAGTTGCAGGGAGTGCTGGATTACTGCAGTAACGCTCAATGAAGCGTTTGTCTATGGAAGGTCTGATTGGTTTGAGGTCTTGTACCTCAACACCATGAGCTGCACAAAAATCAGTGATAAAGGCAGGAAAACCAAGACTCCCTTTTACCTTTTGACCTGCCTGGGAATACTTCTGGTCAGAAATCACAAACTTGTGGATTTCATCCGATAGTACTTGGGCTAGATCAATAGAGATGTCCTCTCTCAGAATGCAGTATAGGAGATAACACCTACTAAAAATCAAATCAGAGACATGAGCGTTAGGTGCTATGTTAGCTAATAAGAAGGAAGTCCAAACTTGAGCAATAGTAGTCATGTCCTTTCTTAAAACTCTCATTGGTGTCTCTCCTTGCCCCATTTGAAAGTGGTGTCCTGGAACACAGATAGCGGCTTCAAGGTCATGTGTGGCAATGAACTGGTTCCTTGTAACCATGGCAGCATATTCGCAGATTTCCCCTTCTCCTAAGGTCATGATGTTCCCCAAGTAGAAATTGATTGTGTCTCTGTCATATGAGAGCCAGGTACCCCGCACATAGGTTTTTCGTTCCCCCCTCCATCTCTTGTCCAGGCGTTTGCATAGAATTCTCTTACCACTTCAGGGTCAAATTTCTCCCTTGGGTAACATACTTTTAACCAATTTCTCCTTCTTATGATCTGCAGGAAGGCATCGCATTCTCCCAAGGCCAAGTCTACTTTCCTTTCTGGTATGAATGTCCAATTTGAGATGTCTTCATACCGCTTGCTGTTGCCTTTCTTCCTGAATCTTGGAGCATCATCTTGTTTATCTGTTCGTGGTCTTTTGCCCTTGTTCTTTCGGGAACTCCTTTTTGGGGAAGTGGTGGCAGGGGGAGTTGGTGCAGTTTGCTTGGTTCTGGCCATCTGCAAGAAAGTTAAGAACCATTTTGCACTTAAGATACTTCCTTTCAGTACTTTTATCAAACATTCAGCATGCATTAAAGGAATGTGAAACAGAAAAGGGTCATGCATTACAAAGAATTTGAAATACAAGAGCAAAGCTTGAACATCTTTCTCTAAACAATTCAGAAACAATCAAGCATAGATCATAGCATTCATAAAAAAAAAACAGGAAGAAGTTATTTAAAGGCTTCACTATATTCTCAAAAGAAATGTATCAATTCTCCCTACACAGTAGTCTAATGCTTTGAAATTCAAAAAGAGGATAGTGCAGCAGTTACCTGGAAGGATCCGAAAGTGCAAGAGAGAATGGTTTGCAAAATAAAAGTGTGATTTATGAAATGAAAGGGAAAAGACAATTATTGGAGAAGAGAGGGCAGTTACAAAACTTAGAGAGTCAGAAGGTTGATGAACGGTTATGTAAGTGAGAGAGTGGGCAGTTTCAAAATTCTGCATTTATTAGCATCAGGGGCTGTTTTGCATTCTCACGCTTGAGCGCCATGATGTCACGCTTGAGCGCGAAAGTTCCACGCTTGAGCGCAATATAACCACGCTTGAGCGTGATCGGCCTGGATGCAAAGTTTGAGAATGAAAACTTCACGCTTGAGCGTGTTTTTGTCACGCTTGGGCGTAAGAGTTGCGCGCTTGAGTGCTGGGTTATCACGCTTGAGTGTGTGGGCATTGTTCCAAGGTATACTTTCCTCGCTCAGGCTGGTGTTTATCTCGCTTGAGCGTGTAACAAAATTTTAATACCTGATGCTCTATTCAATGTCTCGCTTGGGCGTATGTTTGACACGCTTGAGCGCAGGGATGTTGCGCTTGAGCGCCAAAGTATCACGCTTGAGCGTGGTCAACCACCTGATGCTTAGTTTAATTTCTCGCTTGGGCGCAGGGGTCTTGCTTTGAGCGTGGTAGCCTCTGATTGCTGTCCAGGTCCTTTCGCTTAAGCGAAAAAGGTCACGCTTAAGCGAGATCGGGTTTATTTTGTTGAAAATTCCTTTTGCAGAGGTGCCATGCTTAAGCTTGACTCTCACGCTTAAGCTTGATGAGGATGGTTTAGGACTTACCTTGGCTCGTTTAAGCTAGATTATCCACGCCTGAGCGTGGTGATGTCCTCATGTCTCTCTGAATTCAACTTCCAGCTCCAGTTTTGTTTGCCTTCGTTTGATACTCTTCTACAAGGTAAACAGAAACTTTTAAAATGAAAAATTTTCAAAGAAATAAAACACAAAAGATTGGGTTGCCTCCCAATAAGCGCTTGTTTAACGTCATTAGCTCGACGCCTGATAGATTTTTCAATATGGATCATGAAGTTGGTGGATGAGAGTGTTGAGTTTTTCCACCGCCTTGCCTAAGTCAGGCCTTGGCTTTCTTCCATTCTGTTTTTCAAGTGCACCTTCAATAGCAAAATCAACTTGTTCCTTTTGCACTCGAATTTTTACTTTTCTGTCATCCACATCTATGATGACTTTGGCCGCTTTCAAGAATGGTCTCCCTAGTATTAGAGGAACTTCAGGATCTTCCTCCATATCTATGACAACAAAATTCTCATGAAATTCAAATTTATCAACTTTGACCTCAACATTTTCAGCAATACCATAAGGGGTTTTTATTGATTGATCTGCCATTTTTAAAGACATGTTTGTTGGCTTGACTGAAAAATCCCCTATACTTTTAAGTGTGGATAGTGGCATCAAATTTACACTAGCACCAAGATCTAATAAAGCTTTACTTTTTGAAAGATTTCCAATAGTGACAGGAATAGAAAAACTCCCTGGATCTCTTGTGTTATGAGGTACTACTTCAGAGATGATAGCATCATGTCCACCTTCTTCCTTAGTTGTTTCCTCAGTCAGTGTGGTTACAGCCTTGCAATGCTCTATTGGATTTGTTTCAGTGTTTGCTCCATACTGAGGCTTCTGTTTCTCAGCAAGTTGTTGGGCTAGTTGTCCCAATTGTGTTTCCAAGTTCCTAAGTGATGCCTCATTGTTCTTTTGACTTGCTAAGGAAGTTTGCATAAATTTTTCCAAGGTGTCCTCTAATCTAGAAGTTCTCTCCACCAAAGTAGGACCATTATTTTGATATGGTTTATTTGAAGAGCTGGGCTCTTGCTTCCATCCTTGGCCTTGGTTTTGGTTACTTCTCCATCCCTGAAATGGTTGGTTAGAAAAATTTGAATTGAAATTACCAGACCTTCCTTGGTTGTTCATGAAGTACACAGTTGCTTCTTGTGAGCCACAGTTTTCATTGAGATGATCTCCTCCACAAAAGTTACATGTGACAGGCATTTGTTGTTGCCCTAGTTGTGATGATTGTACTGCATGTATTTGTTATGGGAGATTGGATATCTTTTTGGTCAATGCCTCTAATTGTTGGGTCAGAATTTTGTTTTGTGCTAAAATGGCATCTGTGGTGTTTAAGTCAAGGACTCCTTTCTTTTGAACTTGCTGACGATCATGTTGAGCTTGGTAGTCTGTTGAGGATAAAGCTTCTATTATCCTTGTGGCTTGATCAGCATCCACTGTCATCATTGTTCCTCCTGCTGCTGCATCTAAAATCATTTTAGTGTCAGCCCTTAAACCACTGTAAAAAATATTAAGTTGTGCAATATCTTCAAGTCCATGGTTTGGGCATTTTCTGAGCAGTGATTTAAAGCGTTCCCATGCCTCACAAAAAGGTTCATCTTGGCCTTGTCTAAATGTTGTAATATCTGATTTGGCCTTGATGAATCTAGATGGAGGAAAGAACCTTTGTAGAAATTTTTCTTCAACTATGTTCCAGCTATTCAAACTTTGATTTGGATGAGATTGTAACCACTCCTTTGCTTTTCCTACTAAAGAAAAAGGAAATAGTCTTAGATATGCTGCTTCAATGACTTCCTGTTCAAAGCCCATTGTTCCTACTAATTCATAGAATGTGGCCAAGTGAGTGTAAGGATCTTCACTGGACATTCCATGGAATTGATGGGAACTAATTAAACTAAGAAAAGCAGGTTTCATTTCTATAGCCCTGATTGTATTTGGTATAGCAATGCTTGAGTAGTGTCTAGGTCCTTGTTGCAATGTGTAATCTCCAAGTGTTCTCCTTGGTGGATTCTGATTATTGCTGTTGTCATCCATTGTATCAGAGGAAGTTTGTCCTTCTTGGAGGTTCTGCTTTGCTTTCTTGATTTTCTTGAGGAACCTATCTATCTCAGGATCAAATGCAAGTTGTTCTTTTGTACCCTGTCCTCTCAAGATCATAAATCAAGAACTCAAAGTAGCAAGGTTAAAAAATAAAAAAAAAACAAATTACAAACAAGTTTATTTACACTGTCTTGTCAATTCAATGCTAAAATATTCAAACTTAAATCACCTCCCCGGCTGCGGCGCCAAAACTTGATAAGTTTTTGCTTATATTGAGTTTGCTGAAAGAGAATCAAGTTTGTATAATATGAACTCAATGAAATGGATGTGCCAAGTTTAAACACAGAACTTGTAATATAGTATAGTTGTCGTTCCACTGAGGAGGTGTAAGAATGAAAATCTTAGTCTTGAATTGATTTGGCAGAAAGTTTTTGGTTGGATTTGTTATGAATGATATTGAATGAGAAACAGTAAATAACAGAGAATAGCACTTGCAAAAGATAACAGTAAATGAGGTTGGAAAAATCAGTTTTGTAAAACAGGGATTGGCTTCATCACATCTTCACCTCTGTAAGCTGCATAAGTTTCCATATAAGTAAATCGAAAAGATAAGTTCTACGTCACAATCAAAGTCATTTGCATCGATCCCTCGACTACAAAATTCATAAGAATGATTTCCAAACCGCTGATCCCTCAGTCACTTTGGAAACCATTCCAGCATTATCGATCGATTGTTTAGACGTTTATTGCGTTAGATGCCATCCCTGGCTACCTACTCACAACAAGTACTTCTTTCAGGGTCTGCTTTCAAAAGTCACTTCCCAGCATACTCAAGAAAACTTAGAACAAGAAAATAGTGATCAAGTACTTTCAGGCATTAAACGCAGAAGGAAATACAGAAACTTATCAAATCTCATTACTCAATAAAAACTTACAACAGCATTACTTCAGTGTTGAATGGATTACAGCCAATCCCATAAGGGAGATTAGTTACTCATGCCTTGCATTTTCACCATCAAAGGAATGAATACAGAAAATGGAAAGTATGAAAATACAGAGGATGAATCTGATGTATGATGTGATAGGAGATTGATGATTCTGATGCCCTGTTTGCAGCTTGCTTTATAGGAGTTTTTGGCTTAGCTTCTCTTACCCACTTGCGTAGAACCCATGCGGCATCTTTCAGAGACTGGTGGAAACAGCAGAAAGTGGATGAGTTTGCATCGCATTACGGGTGAATAAAGAATAAGAAGCCCACACTGTGTGAGTCACGCTTGAGCTTGATGGTCACGCTCAAGCGTGAAGGTTTCTGAAGCTTTTTGATAGTCTTGCGCTTGAGCTTCCTTGTCCACGCTTAAGCGTGGTTCCTTTGTTCAGCATATGCTTGATCCTTCGCTTCAAGCTGGGCATGTCACGCTTTGAGCGAGCTCCTCTATCCCAACATATGTACCCCACGCTCAAGCCACGCTCAAGCGGGATCGAGGTCACGCCCAAGCGGCTCCTTCTCACGCTTGAGCGTGAGATGACCCTGATGCTGTTCCTTAATTCAATTCAGTCACGCTTTAAGCTCCTTAGTGCCACGCTTGAGCGTCAGTCATGCATGAAGTCACGCTTGAGCGAGCTCGGGTTCACGCTCAAGCGTGAGGGGCTGTTGGTGTGTTCCTCATTGTTTCACGTGGGTGCATGGGCAACGTGGCTTTTGTTTCCTCCACGCTCAGGCGTGTAGTGTACCACGCTCAAGTGTCCTTTGCTTGATGCTTTTTGTTTCTTCAAGGCTTTTGACAAGTTGTTCACTGATTTTCAAATTTCAAGCTTCTTTTCTTAATACTCCCTTTATAATCAAAATCATGCTCAATTATTTATCAATTTTGTTAAGTTATTCAAAAAATAGTTCTAATTGAGCCATGAATTTAATCATAAAATAAGCACTCATCACAAGGTCAAATGGGCCACTTATGGGCCTTGTACTTTCCCTTTTGGCCCATGTATAGGCCATTTGTTCATCTTTTCTCTTAATGGGCCTTGGATCCATGACCAAGCCCATCTAGCTAGTCCTTGGCCGAAATTCCCATGGCCTATATAAGGGCTTCTCCTTTTGTAATCAAGGACCATTAATTCATTTGCAAAATTTGAGAGCACTTAAGTGTTTCCTAGTAAGAGATTCTCCTCCTTCTTTCTAGAATTTGAGAGCTCTCTCAAGCTCTTATCCAAGGGGTTTCTCCCTCCCTTGGTGGTGAGTGGAGTTATCTTCCTCCACCTTAGGAAGTGGCCTCCAACCTTTCCCTCTCCTATTTTCCAAGCCTTCCTCCATTGTCCACCTTCTCTCCTTCCATTTCCACTCTCTTTTCCTTTGTTTTGGCGTCACATTCCTCTAGTTTTAGGCTTTAGTTTCGGTTTCCCTTGCCTTGAAGAAGAAGTTCTCAAGCTTGCTTTGAAGGAAGATAGGAGAAAGAGCCCTAGATCCATCTCTCTTCAAGAAAGTGCATGAAGAGCCTACATCATTAGCTGGACATCTTTAAATGTGTGGCGTTCCATGTTCGAGGAGTACTTATGCCTTCCAATTCTTTTAGTCGATATGCTCTTTTACCTACTACTTCTTTTACTCGATATGGGTCTTCTAAATTAGTTACAAGCTTTCTATTTTCTCTTACTCTTCTATTATTGTCTGTTTTCTATAGGACTAAGTCTCTTTTTTGAAAGGGCCATGGTTTGAGCACAATGTTCCATTTCTGGGTGAATTTTTGTTTACAAGCCTCTATATTTATCTAAGTTATGTCTTGCTCACCCAAGCTGAGATCAAGGTCTTCTTTTATTATTTCATTCATTTTCTTCCTCATCATAGGAAAGTCTTCTAAGGGAGGGTGTAACATCCTAGATTTCATTAGGGATAAACCCGGGGCAGGGGAAAGTTTTTCCAAAATGAACATGAAGAACCGGGCTAAAAAAAAAAAGAAAAGAAAGAAATTTAGTAGAAAGGAAGGAAGGCAAAGGAAAATGAAAGTTGATTAAAGAAGGCATACAGCAGAAGACTTAGCAGCGCCTGAGCGAAGGCCATAAAGCAGTGCCCGCTCGCTCAAGCGAGATCCAGCTTCGCCTGAGCGAAATGGCCCAACTCGCTCGGGCGAACGCTAATTCGCTTGGGCGAAACTACGCAAAAAGCCTTTCCCAAAACCACATTCGCTAAAGCGAGAAGTCATACTCACCCGGTATTCCTTCACTCGGAATCCAAGGGTTCCATTCATTCGGAGTCATTCCTAAGTCCCCTCGGTAAGCTGGAAAATTCGAGCACCCAATACTATCTCAGACGTCCCAATAACTTAGCCTCATAAACTTTTATCCACAGAGGCCACACGCAATGAACCACTCGGAAGTGAAGGTTATCCTACTCAGATTTTCTCCTACTCGGGTTATTACTCAACCAAACACCGCTCGGTGTATTTAGTCAGAATCCGAGTCTCCATTCACACAAATCCCACACGGTAATCTCACACCAGAACCGAGCCTTCTCAATTACTCCTTTCACTCGGTAGTGGGTATCTCATTCAATCGGAGAAACCATTAAGTCTCTCACAGGTTCGTTCCAAACTTTAATGCTTAGAATACACATCACATTATCCACTCGGAATAGATAAACAGGTTCACTCGGATAACGTATATAACTCATACATATAATACATTCAATTTAATCCATCATAACATCCCTCCACTCGGAGAAGGATCGCTCGGATCTTCCATTCGGGATATTCGAATCATTCCCGTTCAGGGCTCATCATAAATTTCTCATTCGGGAAGTGGTCACCCATTGAGTCTTACTCAGAAGTGGATCTAAAACCTCCTATATTCCTCTCGGAATTTATTAATTAGGACATGTTCATACAACATTACTGATATTCCAGTCAGTAAGAAGCATCAAATCAACATAAACACTGATAAATGTATCTTCATCTATTCACTCGGAATTCGTATTATATTATTCCCTCAGGACAGATACTCACCTTTATTCATTCAGAATATTCCCAAATTCTCATTACTCGGTAGATTATAATAGTTTATGACGCGGAATGTTTCCACGTAAATCCCCATACGGACTATACGACCTTATTCACTCGGTAAACTTGGATCTTACTCACTCGGAAATACTCTGATTCTTCCACACTCGAATTAGTGCCAAATACCTCGTTTCCCAAATGATAAGTGCTTTATAACACAATAAAATAGATCTAGTTTGCTTAGGATTTTAATCATTATGCACTGTATTTCCTTTATTTACTGAGATTTTTGCTTTCTTTCCACTCTATTCTACTTGGGTATGTTATTTTGCAGGAATTAAGGTAATAAAGGGTCAAAAACAAGAGAAAAACGACCATAAAATGATAAAGAAACAAGAAGAACAAGCCCAAAGTAGAAAGAACTCTCTTTTTATGCTGAATTCCAACTCAGAATGCTGAAATCCGACTCGGAATGTTAAAATCCGACTCAGAAATGCTGAATTCCGACTCAAAATGACCAAATCCGAGTGGGATGACTGAGAAAGGACCAAATCCGAGTGGAATTACTCAGAATGGAGCAAATCCGAGTGGAATACTGCACTGTTGAAGGTAAATCCGAGTGGAATGGCTCATAATGGAGCCTTTCCAAGTGGAACGACTCAGAATAAAGCATTGCCGAGTGGAATACTTCATTGTTGGAGCCAAATCCGAGTGGAAAGTTCCCTGTCAAAGCCATTCCGAGTGATAAATGGTTGAGGTTCAATGCTGAAATGGAAAGAGTCTCGGTTGGAGGAGATTCCGAGTGGAAGCTTCCCCAACTGTGTCTATTCCGAGTGAAAAAAAGGACTGACGTTGAATAGATGCTGTCCAAAGCTATTCTCCGAGTGAAAGGCTTGCTGATTGAAGTGAATCCGAGTGGGAGCTTTCTAATTTGTAACTAATCCGAGCAAAAAAATGTTCCGAGTGAATGGATTCCGAGCAGAAGAAGCCACTGAATGAATAAGTGCTGAATAAGGAGGAATCCGAGTGGTTTCATTCGGAGAAGAAGGCATTCTCAAGCGGCACAAGACATTTCCGAGTAGAAGTCTTATCAAGCAATGAAAGATTCGACTGGGAATGAATAACACTCAGGCAGGCTCTCAAGTTTTACACTAAACCCGAGTGAGATGTCTCCAAGGAAGACTTCCGAGTGAGTTGGGCTATATTTCCGAGCAAAGCAAGGCTCGGACATGAGAGGAAATTCAATCAGCCAGATTCGAGTAAAGACAACCAACTGGGTTGATTGACGACTGAAGGCCATTCCGAGTAAAAAGCAAGAAGGCACTTCCGAGTGTATCATTTCAAGGAATGAAGGCCGACTAAAATATTTCAAAGCAAATCCGAGTGAATGTATCCGAATGAATTTGACCGAGTGAATTCCAAAGCAAAATCCGAGCAAAGTTTGAACCGAGTGGTTCAGATTCATAGACAGCCGAGTGAAAATGTTTGGGAACCGATTGAATAAATTCTGATCCTGAGTGAGTCTTCAATCAGTTCCGAATGAACTCCATGAAGTTGAGCCGAGTGAATGGTTTTAGTTGGATCCGAGTCCCTCTTCAGTCAATTCCGAGCCACCTTCTAATCCGTTCCGAGTGAATACTTTTACTCGGTTCTGATTCACTTTTCAATCAGTTTCGAAGAAATAAAGCAATCGGAGTTGCTTTGCTCATCTCCTCACAGCAACTAACACTGTCCGACTTCACAGCAACTCAACACCGACCGGTTTGTTCCAAATACCGACCGGGTTTCTTCCAAACACCGACCCCTCAACTCGACACCGAGCAAAGATTCACTCGGTCTTCTTTAGAAAATGCACCTTTTTCCAGTCGGTTTTGTGCACAAAAGGCATTTTTCCACTCGGATTCTAGAGAGAAGGTGAAAACCGACCTAATTCTTCACAATACAACACCGTCCAACACTCAGCAAACCACCCTCCAGCAAGCTTTCACTCAGATTTTGGAGAAAAGATGAAAACCGACCCATTTTTCCACTCGGAATTTGCCCAGCTGAATAAATCCAAGCACCAAATTATTGGAAATATTAAAATAATGCAATTTGGGACAGTTGGAAGTCACATGCACCGAAAGTTTCCTCCCACTTGCAATTACAACGCGTTTCTTAGCTGGATCCCCCCTTTCCATCGCCTATAAAAGGAGAAGAAGTTGCAAGCATCCATCAATCATCTCTTCCCATCAATTACCATCAGCTTCGTTCCAATTCTTCTTTCCTTTCTCTTTTGTTTGTTTCCTTTTCCGCTTCTCTTTTCTTTCTTTTTCTTCTTCGTTTTTCTTCTCCTTTTCTTTTCTTTTTCTTTCGTTTTATTTCTCTTATTTTCTTTCTCTGTCCCGTTCCCATTTTTTTCTTTTACTTTCTTTTTCTTTATTTTATTTTAAGAGTTGTGAGCTGTAAAAGTGAGAATTTAAATTTGTAATTGGTGGAGAAATTATTGCAACAAGGAATTACAGTGGTAAATTATTCTGAGCTTTTGGAGAAACCCGTAAGTCTTTATTTTTACCATGTCTTGTATGTTTTATTTTTCCATTATATATATAAATTTGAATTATTTCATGAGTAGCTAAATTAATTATCTTGGGATAAAGGGGGTATGATAATATTTTATTTTAATGTTATTTTGACTTGGAATTAAATAAATTTCTGTTTTCCATTTAGTTTAAAAAAATGCTCAATGCTTTTAGTGATTCCTAACAAGAACCTAAATGATAAAACTGTATACTTGCGGGTATATTAGTAAGTTTAGGTAATAAATAGAATCGAGAGATTTATTTTTACCGGAAAGCTTTGAACTAAACCTAAGATTTTTGAAATGCTTTTTGTGACCTCGGTAAAACCGTGAAAGTAATCAAAATTCTTTTGAGGAAATAAAAGGGATTTTCATAAAACGATAATGGGCCTTTCTGAGGATTAAGCAGCGCTTTCCATAGGTTAGGTACATTAATAGGATTTCGAGAGGAACATATTAATTAGCTTTTGGAAAATTCACCTTGGAAAACTTAATTCGATTCTTATTTATGAAAAGTTAAAATTCATTAACATAAAATAGAGTCTTAATCCCCCGAAATCCCAAGATACTCTCAACTCTGATTTTTTAAGTGTCAAGTAAATTTTATTTTTGTATTCTGTGCAACTTAATTTTGTGTTTTATTTTACAAAAATCTTAAAAATCAATTGTGTGGATAATTAAATTTCAATATGCTGGTACTTTGAACACAGTCCCTGTGGAGAACGATAATCTTTTATATTACGCGACATAACCCGTGTGCTTGCGGGCCCTATCAAGTTTTTGGCGCCATTGCCGGGGACTGTTGTCCCTCAAATATCGGCAATATTGAAATTCGATTAGATCATACTTGTTAATATTTCTATTGTTATTTTTATTGTTATTTTCTTTGTAATTTTGTATTTTGTTCTATATTCTGTGTATCTGTTGTTGTTTTATTTTTGTAATTGTTTGTTTTATTTGTCATTTATTTTCTATTTATGCGACGAAGCCGTAGTGTCGATCTAAACTTAGGATTTGACCCTGAGATAGAACGTACCCTTAGAGCTTTGAGAAAATAACAAAAACAACAAAAACAACAAAAAGAAAAACAAATGGCAGACCAACACAGACCCTTAAGAGATTTTGCCGCTCCAAGCACTAATGGAAGAGGATCCAACATCCTCAGACCCACAGTGGAGGCTAACAATTTTGAATTGAAGCCTTCACTACTCTCAATGGTTCAACAGAAACAATTCAGAGGTTTACCCTTTGAAGATCCAAACCTTCACCTTCAAATCTTTCTTGAATACTATGACACCCTGAAGATGAACGGAGCAACCAATGATGCCATTCGCTTAAGACTTTTCCCTTTCTCCTTAAGAGATAAAGCGAGAGTGTGGTTATACTCTCTTCATGAAGGATCCATCACGACTTGGGAACAATTGTCCAGTGCTTTTATCAATAAATGGTACCCAAGGAACAAGACTGATGTGCTGAGAAAACAAATCATCAATTTTTCACCAAAAGATGATGAATCCTTGTATGAAGCCTGGGAAAGATACAGGGAGTTGCTAAGAGAATGTCCTCACCATGGGATAGAAAGGTGGTTGACAATCCATATTTTCTATAATGGACTAACTTCCATACAAAAGATCTCTTTAGATGCTGCAGCTGGAGGAGCCTTCATGAGTAAAAATATTGATGAAGCTGAAAACCTGATTGAGGAAATAGCTCAAAACACTCACTAGTGGAACTCTGAGAGAGGATTACCTTCTAAAACACCAGGTAAGTATTCTGTTGATGCTTTTCCCCTACTTTCTGCCAAAGTTGAAGCATTAACATTAAAACTTGATAAAATAGGGTCAACAGGTGCTACTAATATTGTTTGTGAAGTTTGTGGTGTTTCAGGACATGGAGCTACAAATTACCATTTAGCAATGACTCCTAATCAAGAACAAGAAATACATCAGGTGGATGCTATTGGAAACTATGGTGGAAATTATCAAGGTAACTACAGACCTCCACAAGGTCCACCTGGCTTCCAAAATAGGCCACCTCAATTCCAAAGTAACTACAAACCTCAACAAGGAACCTATATTCCACAAAAATCAAAGCTAGAATCCTTGATGGAGACATTTGTAGCTACTCAACTTAAACAAAATGATGAATTCTCTGATGCAATAAAAAACTTGGCTTCAAAAGTGTACTCTCTTGCCACTCACAACAAAATACTGGAAAATCAAATTGCCCAACAAGCCTCCTATTCTTAAAGAGCACCGGGAACATTTCCTGGGAAACCAGAGGCTGGACCATCTAACCAAACCATGGCTGTCACTCTTAGGAGTGGTACTCAATACGATGGGCCAGTTGACAAGACAACAAAGGAGGAAAAGAAAGTCGATGAATCTTCATCTCATCCAGTAATTGAAGAAGAGAAACCACAAGAAAAGAAGGAGGAGGTTAAGCAATATCAACCTCCCATTCCATTTCCTCAGAGCTTAGCCAAAGCAAAGTTGGACAAACAATTTGGTAAGTTCCTTGATGTTTTAAAGAAATTGTATATTAATATTCCCTTTACAGATGCTTTGCAGCAAATGCCTACATATGTGAAGTTCCTGAAGGACATTCTGTCCAACAAAAGAAGACTGAAGGAAGATGGTACAGTTGCACTTACTGAAGAGTGCAGTGCTCTAATTCAAAAGAAACTTCCACCCAAGCTCCAAGATCCAGGTAGTTTCTCTATTCCTTGCATGATTGGTGACATGAATATAGATAAAGCATTGTGTGATTTAGGAGCAAGTGTGAGTTTAATGCTATTATCTGTTGTTAAAAAGTTAGGATTGGGTGAACTAAAACCTACTAGGATGTCTTTACAATTGGCTGATAGATCTGTAAAATATCCTGTAGGAATTTTAGAGGATGTTCCTATTAAGATAGGAAATTTTTTTATACCTGCTGACTTTGTTGTGCTTGAAATGGATGAAGATTCTTTGATTCCTATTATTTTAGGCAGACCATTTTTAGCAACTGCAGGTGCTGTGATTGATGTCAAGAATGGTAAGTTGTCTCTAACTGTTGGAGACCAAAAGGTTGATTTTAATTTGAAAAATGTTTTAGAAAAACCTTACAATAATGATTGCTGTACTGTGGATTTTGTCGAACAAGTGGTAAAGGAAGCAACCCTTCCTAATGACCCACTTGAAATTGTTTTCATGATTGAGCCGACAGAAACATCTGATTGCTCTGAGGCCCCACATGATACTAAGGTCATGTGCGACAAAGTGGTAAGCCCCAATGTGGAATTAAAACCTTTACCAGCTTCATTAAGGTATGAATTTCTTGGTCCCAATTCCACATATCCTGTGATTATCAATGCTGAATTAAATCCATGTGAAACTGAAAAACTTTTGAAACAACTTAGGTTGTATAGAAAGGTAATAGGTTATACAATGGATGATATCAAAGGGATTAGCCCTTCTCTTTGTATGCACAGGATTACTGTAGAAGATGAAAGTAGGCCCACAGTAGAACCACTTAGGAGATTAAATCCTAAAATGCAAGAAGTGGTTAAAAAGGAAATTTTGAAATTGCTTGATGCTGGAGTCATATATCCTGTTGATAGTAGTAAATGGGTAAGTCCTGTCCATGTGGTGCCTAAAAAGGGGGGAATAACTGTGATTGAAAATGATAAACATAACTTGATTCCTACTAGGATTGTCTCTGGTTGGCGCATGTGCATTGATTATAGGAAGTTAAATAGCGCCACGAAAAAAGATCATTTTCCCCTCCCTTTTATTGATCCGATGCTTGAAAGACTTGCAAAACATTCTTATTTCTGTTATTTGGATGGGTATTCAGGTTTTCATCAAATTCCCATTAATCCATCTGATCAAGAAAAGACTACCTTCACTTGCCCTTATAGGACTTATGCTTACAAACGTATGCCTTTTGGTTTATGTAATGCACCTGCGACTTTTCAAAGGTGTATGCAAGCAATTTTTTCTGATCTTATTGAAAATGTGATGGAAGTCTTTATGGATGATTTTTCAGTGCATGGTTTGGATTTTGATAATTGTTTCACAAATTTGTGCCAAGTCTTGCAGCGTTGTGAAGAAACCAATTTGGTTCTAAATTGGGAAAAATGCCATTTTATGGTAAGAGAAGGCATAGTTCTTGGACACCTAGTGTCTGAGAGAGGTATAGAAGTTGATAAGGCTAAAGTGGAAGTGATTGAAAAATTGCCTCCACCCACAAATGTGAAAGGTATTCGGAGTTTTCTTGGACATGCAGGGTTTTATCGTAGGTTCATTAAAGATTTCTCCAAGATCACAAAGCCTCTTACAACTCTTCTGGGTAAGGATGTTCCTTTCAATTTTGATTCCTCTTGTATGGAAGCTTTTTGCAGGATTAAGCAAGCTCTAATCTCTGCCCCCATCGTGCAACCACCTGATTGGAAACTCCCATTTGAGCTGATGTGCGGTGCGAGTGATTACGCAGTGGGGGCTGTGTTGGGGCAAAGAAAGGATAAAAAGCTCCATGTAATTCATTATTCCAGCTGGACGCTAGATGATGCTCAGGTAAATTATGCCACAACTAAAAAAGAACTGTTAGCTATTGTCTTTGCTTTTGATAAATTTAGGTCTTACTTGGTAGGTTCACATGTTACTGTTTACACTGACCACTCTGCCATTAAGTATCTATTGAATAAAAAGGAAGCAAAGCCTAGATTAATTAGGTGGATTCTAATATTGCAAGAATTTGACTTGGAAATTAAGGATAAGAAGGGTACTGAGAACTTGGTCGCTGACCACCTGTCTAGGTTGACATCTGAAAAAGAACAAATAGATAATATTCCCATCAATGAATCTTTTCCAGATGAACAACTCTTGAATCTTAGTATCCAACGTGTTCCTTGGTATGCTGATTTTGTAAATTTTCTTGCATGTGGTATCTTACCTCCTGATCTTAGCTTTCAGCAAAGGAAAAAGTTTTATGCAGATGTCAAGCATTATTATTGGGATGAACCACTCCTTTTCAAGCAATGTGCAGATGGTATGATTCGGAGATGTGTTTCACAAGATGATGTCCATGCTATCTTGGATCATTGTCATTCTCTTTCCTATGGAGGACACATGAGCACCTCTAAGACAGCCGCTAAAGTATTGCAAGCTGGGTTCTATTGGCCAAATATTTTTAAGGATGTACGTAAGTATGTTCTAACTTGTGATGCTTGCCAAAGAACAGGTAACATTGGTAAGAGACAAGAAATACCATTGAATACCATTCTAGAAGTTGAATTGTTTGATGTATGGGGTGTTGATTTTATGGGTCCCTTTCCCTCTTCTTTTGGAAATCAGTTCATATTAGTGGCAGTTGACTATGTGTCAAAATGGGTGGAAGCCATTGCTTCACCCTATTCCGATGCTAAAACTGTTATTAAACTTTTCAAGAAAATAATATTTCCAAGGTTTGGGGTCCCAAAATGTGTTATAAGTGATGGAGGGTCTCATTTTATTGAGAAAACTTTTCAGACCCTTTTAAAGAAATATGGAGTTAAGCATAAGGTTGCTACACCTTATCACCCACAAACTAGTGGACAAGTTGAGGTATCCAATCGGGAAATTAAAAATATTCTTCAAAAAGTGGTGAATACATCACGTAAGGATTGGTCTATTAAGTTAGATGATTCCTTATGGGCGTATCGAACCGCATACAAAACTCCCATTGGAACCACGCCTTTTAAGCTAGTATATGGGAAGCCCTGTCATTTACCTGTTGAGCTAGAATATAAATCTTTTTGGGCTGTTAAAACTCTTAACTTTGATCATAAGGCTGCAGGTGAACAAAGATTGTTGGAGTTAAATGAGCTCGAAGAACTATGTCTAGATGCATACGAAAATGCCAGAATTTATAAAGAAAAAACCAAACAATGGCATGATCGTCACATCCAATGGAGAACATTTAATCCAGGTGATATGGTTTTACTGTTTAATTCCAGATTGAAGCTTTTTCCAGGTAAACTGAGATCCCGATGGTCGGGACCATTCAAGGTGACAAAAGTCTTTCCCTTCGGATCTGTTGAACTATGGAGCGAGAAATCTGGTACATTTAGGGTAAATGGACAGAGAGTAAAGCACTATCTGACAGGTCAACCAATACAACAAGCAAGTGACTTGGACTTGTTTGATGCTCCTGATGAGTAAATCCAAATGGTGAGAAGTCTAGCTGAAGACTTAAAACTTAGCACTGATAGGGAGGTAACCCTATAACAAGTTGTTGTTTCATTTTGAGCTAAAAAAAAAAACCAACTATGTCAACTGCTGGTTTGGGGTTACTCCAGGTAAGTTTTCTTATCCTTTTATCATCCATTTTAACATTGAGGACAATGTCAAATTCTGGTTTGGGTGGTAGGTAAGAAAACTTAACTATTTTGTTTACGTTGTGTGATTGTCATTTTATTATGCATGTATGTTTTCCTTGATTTGTTTGTAATCTTGTAATTTACCATGATTGCACGATAAATTTACTTTGAACACAAGGCTAAAGTATCTAAGGATCCCAAAATTTTAAGTAAAATTTTCAAAATTTGATTGTTTAAATGCCAAATAAATGCTTAAATGAACCTTATGTGATTAAAATTTTCTTTGAAAAGACTTCCCATGGTTAAACTTGAGCCAAAATGGGTTATTTATCAAACAAATTTTCAAAACCCATATTTTCTTGATTGAGTGAATCTCATAGTCATTAATATTCTAGAACTTGTTTTTCAACCGATTCAAAATGGTTTTTGATTATATGTCTTAGGATGATAAAGACACAATTAGGTCTTATTCTTAAGCCTCAGAATTTTGTATAATTTGACCCCTAGTTGCCCCTTTTGAGCCTAAAAGCGAAAATTTTTCCTTGAAAGCCTTTCATTGACTAATATTCTCTTAATGGTGAAAAAGTGGAAATTTAGTGGAGCAAAGAAATAAAAAAAAAAGGGACTTAAGAAAAATATGTATTGAATGCAAAGAAAAGCAAGAAAAAGAAAATCAAAAGGATGATATTGAATGAATTCCAAAAAGTCCATAAAAGTTCAAAAATTTGCTCTGTTAAATTTATAATGGTGATTTGAATCATTCATGACTGTTAAAGCCCTTTTGTATTCCATTTTTCTTGAAATTCCTACCTTGACAATACAACCCAAGGCCACGTTACAACCTTTGAAAGACCTTTAGACTATGACATATTTTCTATCTAAACTGTGGAGTTTCTGGTTTATTAACAAGCTTATGGTAATATTTTTTTGACTATGATGATTTGAGAGATACACAAACCTTGAAACACTTGAGTGAAAATTATGAGAAGAGTATCTCAAGTCTTGACATTGAAAATTGATTCACATAAGAAAAATAAAACTGGCATTTGAATAAATCTGTTTATCTGTTTTGGATTCCTTAGTTTATTAAGTTTAGTGTTTTCTGTATTTTATCTTGTGAATATGGTGATTGCTTGAGGACAAGCAATGCTTTGGTTTGGGGTATTTTGATAAGTGCTTTATAACACAATAAAATAGATCTAGTTTGCTTAGGATTTTAATCATTATGCACTGATTTCCTTTATTTACTGAGATTTTTGCTTTCTTTCCACTCTATTCTACTTGGGTATGTTATTTTGCAGGAATTAAGGTAATAAAGGGTCAAAAACAAGAGAAAAACGACCATAAAATGATAAAGAAACAAGAAGAACAAGCCCAAAGTAGAAAGAACTCTCTTTTTATGCTGAATTCCGACTCAGAATGCTGAAATCCGACTCAGAATATTAAAATCTGACTCAGAAATGCTGAATTCCGACTCAAAATGACCAAATCCGAGTAGGATGACTGAGAAAGGACCAAATCCGAGTGGAATTACTCAGAATGGAGCAAATACAAGTGGAATACTACACTGTTGAAGGTAAATCCGAGTGGAATGGCTCAGAATAGAGCCTTTCCGAGTGGAACGACTCAGAATGGAGCATTGCCGAGTGGAATACTTCACTGTTGGAGCCAAATCCGAGTGGAAAGTTCCCTGTCAAAGCCATTCCGAGTGATAAATGGCTGAGGTTCAATGCTGAAATGGAAAGAGTCTCGGTTAGAGGAGATTCTGAGTGGAAGCTTCCCCGATTGCGTCTATTCCGAGTGAAAAAAAGGACTGACGTTGAATAGATGCTGTCCAAAGCTATTCTCCGAGTGAAAGGCTTGCTGATTGAAGTGAATCCGAGTGGGAGCTTTCTGATTTGCAACTAATCCGAGCAAAAAGCTGTTCCGAGTGAATGGATTCCGAGCAGAAGAAGCCACTGAATGAATAAGTGCTGAATAAGGAGGAATCCGAGTGGTTTCATTCGGAGAAGAAGGCATTCTCAAGCGGCACAAGACATTTCCGAGTAGAAGTCTTATCAAGCAATGAAAGATCCGGCTGGGAATGAATAACACTCGGGCAGACTCTCAAGTTTTACACTAAACCCGAGTGAGATGTCTCCAAGGAAGACTTCCGAGTGAGTTGGGCTATATTTCCGAGCAAAGTAAGGCTCGGACATGAGAGGAAATTCAATCAGCCAGATTCGAGTAAAGACAACCAACTGGGTTGATTGACGACTGAAGGCCATTCCGAGTAAAAAGCAAGAAGGCACTTCCGAGTGTATCATTTCAAGGAATGAAGGCCGACTGAAATATTTCAAAGCAAATCCGAGTGAATGTATCCGAATGAATTTGACCGAGTGAATTCCAAAGCAAAATCCGAGCAAAGTTTGAACCGAGTGGTTCAGATTCATAGACAGCCGAGTGAAAATGTTTGGGAACCGATTGAATAAATTCTGATCCTGAGTGAGTCTTCAATCAGTTCCGAATGAACTCCATGAAGCTGAGCCGAGTGAATGGTTTCAGTTCTGAGTCCCTCTTCAGTCAATTCCGAGCCACCTTCTAATCCGTTCTGAGTGAATACTTTCACTCGGTTCCGATTCACTTTTCAATCGGTTTCGAAGAAATAAAGCAATCGGAGTTGCTTTGCTCATCTCCTCACAGCAACTAACACTGTCCGACTTCACAGCAACTCAACACCGACCGGTTTGTTCCAAATACCGACCGGGTTTCTTCCAAACACCGACCCCTCAACTCGACACCGAGCAAAGATTCACTCGGTCTTCTTTAGAAAATGCACCTTTTTCCAGTCGGTTTTGTGCACAAAAGGCATTTTTCCACTCGGATTCTAGAGAGAAGGTGAAAACCGACCCAATTCTTCACAATACAACACCGTCCAACACTCAGCAAACCACCCTCCAGCAAGCTTTCACTCAGATTTTGGAGAAAAGATGAAAACCGACCCATTTTTCCACTCGGAATTTGCCCAGCTGAATAAATCCAAGCACCGAATTATTGGAAATATTAAAATAATGCAATTTGGGACAGTTGGAAGTCACATGCACCGAAAGTTTCCTCCCACTTGCAATTACAACGCGTTTCTTAGCTGGATCCCCCCTTTCCATCGCCTATAAAAGGAGAAGAAGTTGCAAGCATCCATCAATCATCTCTTCCCATCAATTACCATCAGCTTCGTTCCAATTCTTCTTTCCTTTCTCTTTTGTTTGTTTCCTTTTCCGCTTCTCTTTTCTTTCTTTTTCTTCTTCGTTTTTCTTCTCCTTTTCTTTTCTTTTTCTTTCGTTTTATTTCTCTTATTTTCTTTCTCTGTCCCGTTCCCATTTTTTTCTTTTACTTTCTTTTTCTTTATTTTATTTTAAGAGTTGTGAGCTGTAAAAGTGAGAATTTAAATTTGTAATTGGTGGAGAAATTATTGCAACAAGGAATTACAGTGGTAAATTATTCTGAGCTTTTGGAGAAACCCGTAAGTCTTTATTTTTACCATGTCTTGTATGTTTTATTTTTCCATTATATATATAAATTTGAATTATTTCATGAGTAGCTAAATTAATTATCTTGGGATAAAGGGGGTATGATAATATTTTATTTTAATGTTATTTTGACTTGGAATTAAATAAATTTCTGTTTTCCATTTAGTTTAAAAAAATGCTCAATGCTTTTAGTGATTCCTAACAAGAACCTAAATGATAAAACTGTATACTTGCGGGTATATTAGTAAGTTTAGGTAATAAATAGAATCGAGAGATTTATTTTTACCGGAAAGCTTTGAACTAAACCTAAGATTTTTGAAATGCTTTTTGTGACCTCGGTAAAACCGTGAAAGTAATCAAAATTCTTTTGAGGAAATAAAAGGGATTTTCATAAAACGATAATGGGCCTTTCTGAGGATTAAGCAGCGCTTTCCATAGGTTAGGTACATTAATAGGATTTCGAGAGGAACATATTAATTAGCTTTTGGAAAATTCACCTTGGAAAACTTAATTCGATTCTTATTTATGAAAAGTTAAAATTCATTAACATAAAATAGAGTCTTAATCCCCCGAAATCCCAAGATACTCTCAACTCTGATTTTTTAAGTGTCAAGTAAATTTTATTTTTGTATTCTGTGCAACTTAATTTTGTGTTTTATTTTACAAAAATCTTAAAAATCAATTGTGTGGATAATTAAATTTCAATATGCTGGTACTTTGAACACAGTCCCTGTGGAGAACGATAATCTTTTATTACGCGACATAACCCGTGCGCTTGCGGGCCCTGTCACCAAACTAGTAAATCAACACATTCTTTTCTTAAGAGTCATACCAACTCATACACTTGGTCAATATAAATATATCTCTCTTGAACATTCATCTACAATCATTACACATAGAATAAGATTAGCACAGCAACACATATATATATATATATACATATGTATTCATATATATTAAGTTGTACTCTCAACCCGAGAGATTTAATTCTCATACATTTAAACAAAAGGTTATACTAGAGCCGGCCAAGGCTAAGACAACATTCTTCACATAATATATATATATATATATATCTACATATTTATATGCCTCCACAGTTCCAATACTCTGCGCATGGAAATGAGATCTTCTTCACTCGCTGTCCTGAGCAACTTTCACTGAAATATAGCCATAGTAGGGGGGGTGAGCTTACACATATAAAATGATAGTTAATGACTCCGAAAATCCTCCAGCCTTCATTACACAATGCAATCACTTGCTTAACTCAAATTATGCACTACCACTAAGTATATCTACACACACAGTGCCATCCAGTCGGAATTCATTTGATTAATACATGGCTACATCATCCCTATCAACCCCAACGCATATACATGCAATCATATTAAGTTCATCAACAATATAAACATATACCCATTCAATTTCGATCAGTTTTTAGCAATTATTACGTTGCAACATAGGCTCTAAGCCTTTTACTCAGCTCCAAGCTGACCCGGCCGTTTTACTGGTACCAAACCGTTTGCCCTCATACGTAACACAATTGCTCCAAGCAACAACGGAAGTGTCACGGGCAGCCCCGAGTCCCACTCAGTAAGCTTGCCTTGAGTCCAACCCAAGGTCTTATATCATATTCAACAAGTATTCATTAACAACACAGTAGTATTTCAGTCGGTAAAGCCATACAGTACATACATCTTAAATATTCATTACGAAATCCCACCATATACATGCAAACAATCATAATATATCAGCCTACCATCCCACAATATGCACTCGGTATATATATATATATATATATATATATATGTACACATAACCAGTACCCTTTTATGTTTAAATATAACACCTCAACACACATCCCAATCTCTCATATTTGCATACAAGGTTACCAACAGGACCCAGCTAACAAACATACACACCCAATATTCATAAGTTATTATTAAAATATTTCACACAATCATCAAGTTCACACACACACACACGATACTTTTATGCTGGGCCCGTTCACAAACTATTCATTTAAGATGTTAACTCCCCCTACCTCTAGGAGAACTTAGAGTTCCACGAGTTAGAACGCTAGACTGGTTACTCCTTCACACGAACAGCCTTTGACCCCAGATATGAACTCTGAACCAACTTGGGAAGACCAAAAGTTAACCTCTTCTTCAACAGTTACTCACATCAACAACCCCCACAGTCTTATGTACCTCACACAACAACTTCCTACCAAACACTAACAGTTTTAAACTAGTGATAAAAGGAAGAAGAGGAAGAAGAAGAAGAAGAAGAAGACAACGAAAAGGGAAGAGGAAGAAGGAGAGTCTCCAAAGGATTTCTGAGAAAATAAGAGAATAAGAAAGATAGATAGGAAATAAAAGGCCTTCAGCACATATATTCCCCAAGGACCAATGAAGGGTGGGTGTTCCAACGTATAATGATGGCTGCTGCACCATCACGTCGCTGTCCACCAGCCATCAGCCATCACACATTAATTGGAGTGGATCAAAATTATCACATAGTTAATTTGCAATTTCCCTCAATTACCAATTTAGTTTAACCTTAATTAATATTTATTCTTTAATTACCCTTAATCTAAAAATTGGGATGTTACAATTCTCCCCCACTCAAAGAATTTCGTCCTAGAAATTCAAAAATAAGGTTACCTCAAGTAAATAACTCGGGATACTGTTGTTTCATGGCATCTTCACGTTCCCACGTATAAGAGAGACGCCCATTTTGTTGCCATGCTACTTCAATCAATTGCACATCTTTACTTCTCAGACGCTTTACCGATCGGTCCACAATCTTAATTGGCACAGCTACAGTAGTTAAGTCCTCCCTGATCTCAACTTCGTCATCTGGCATTTCATAAATGGAATCGGGCAGATACTTCCTCAGTTGGGACACGTGAAACACATTATGTAGTCATGACAGATAAGCCGGTAATGCTATTCGATAAGCCACCGAACTGACCCGTTCCAATACTTCATAAGGTCCAATGTAGCGGGGATTCAATTTTCCACTTTTCAAAGCTCTCCCGACTCCTTTATTTGGCAAAATCTTCAACAACACCCTATCACCGATTGAAAATTCAAGCGGCTTAGTACACTTATCGTAATAGCTTCTCTGTCGGTCTTGGGATGCTTTCATTTTCTCCCTGATTATTTGAATCATCTCGGTAGTTTGCTTCACAATCTCTGGTCCTAATAACAAATTTTAACCAGTTTCAAGCCAGCAGAGTGGGGTTCAACATTTTCGGCCATACAATGCTGCATATGGTGCCATGCCAATGGTACTATGATGACTATTATTATACGTAAATTCAATTAACGAGAGATACTGTTCCCAACCCCCACCGTGTTCTAATACACATGATCTCAACAGATCCTCCAAACTCTGTATCGTCCGCTTGGTTTGCCCATCTGATTGGGGGTGGTAAGCCGAACTCAATTAAAGTTTGGTGCCCAGTTCCTGATGCAAACTGGTCCAAAACTGGGACGTGAACCCTGGGTCTCTGTTGGATACAATGGAAGACGGTACCCCATGTAATCGAACAATTTCTCGGATGTAAAGTTGGGCCAATTTCTGCAATGAATACCTCATGTTCATGGGTAAGAAATGGGCAGACTTCGTTAACCGATCAATGATAACCCAAATGGCATCATGACCCGCTCGGGTTTTAGGCAGTCCCATAACAAAATCCATGGCAATAGAATCCCACTTCTACACGGGAATGTCAAGTGGCTGTAAACTCCCATAAGGCTTCTGATGCTCAACCTTTGACTTTTGACAAATGATACACCTGGCCACATAATCCACCACGTCCCTCTTCAATCCGGGCCACCAGAATTGCAGTCTCAGATCATGGTATATCTTTGTAGTTCCCGAGTGAATACTTAATAGGCTTTTATGGGCTTCATCAAGCACCATACGTCTTAATTCTCTAGCACCCGGCACGTAAATTCTACCCTTCATTCGGATAATTCCATCTAGCCCCTCAGTAAGGGAAAAGTCTTTTCCCTCAGCCTGAGTCTTCATCATTTCAGCTAAGTAGGAATCCGACCTTTGCTCTTCATAAACTAGCTTCAAAAAGTCATTAGTTATCTTCAGTGTTCCAAGCATTAACTTCCGAGGTGAAGAGATGTCCACATGTAAGTTTAGGTCTCGGAATTGCTCTAATAATTCTGCCTCCCTCAACATCATCACTGCCATATGGATTGATTTCCGACTCAACGCGTCGGCAACAACGTTTACCTTACCCGGGTGGTACTTTAGTTCAAAATCATAATCCTTCAAGAATTCTGTCCACCTCCTCTGCCTCATATTTAACTCTTTCTGACTGAATAAGTACTGAAGGCTTTTGTGATCACTGTATACTTCAAATCTCGTTCCATAAAGATAGTGTCTCCAGATCTTCAAAGCAAAGACTACAGCTGCCAACTCTAAGTCATGGGTTGGGTAATGTTGCTCGTGTGGCCTTAATTGCCGAGAGGCATAGGCTATCACCCGGTCCTTCTGCATCAGTACACACCCCAGGCCGAGTCCAGACGCATCACAGTACACTACGAAGCCCTCTTGTAAATTGGGTAATGCCAATACAGGGGCAGATGTCAACTTAGCCTTTAACTCTTGAAAGCTTCTCTCATACTCGGGACTCCACATGAAAGAGACATTCTTCCGAGTCAATTTGGTTAGAGGCAAAGCCAGTTTAGAAAACCCATCAATAAACCTTCGGTAATACCCGGCCAGGCCCATAAAGCTTCTAATTTCCGAGGCCGATTTGGGCCTCTCCCATGCCATCACAGCTTCCACCTTAGCAGGATCTACCGAGACACCTTCCTCAGAAATTACATGTCCAAGGAAATGGATTTCATTCATCCAGAAGTCACATTTTGAAAGCTTTACAAATAATTGCTTCTTCTTCAACACTTGTAGTACTGAACGAAGGTGTTCTTCATGCTCCTCGATTGATTTAGAATAGACCAATATATCATCAATAAAAATGACCACGAATCGGTCCAAGTAAGGATGGAAAATGCTGTTCATGTAATTCATGAAAACAGCGGGGGCGTTGGTTACACCGAATGGCATTACCACATATTCATAGTGACCATACCGGGTCCTGAATGCGGTTTTAGGAATATCCGAGTCCTTCACTCGGATTTGGTGATAACCCGACCGCAAGTCGATTTTTGGGAAAACTATAGCACCCCTTAACTGATCAATCAGATCATCAATCCTCGGTAATGGGTATCGATTCTTTATAGTAAGCTTATTCAGCTGTCGGTAGTCAATGCATAGCCTCATGCTACCATCTTTCGTTTTGACGAGCAAAACTGGTGCTCCCCAAGGTGACACGCTCGGTCGGATAAATTGCTTGCCAAGCAGCTCATCCACTTGCTTTTTCAACTCGGCTAATTCCGTTGGGGACATTCTATAGGGTGCACTGGAGACCGGCTCGGCTCCAGGGACTAAGTCAATAGAGAATTCCATTTCTCTACTCGGAGGGATACCTGGCACATCCTCCAGAAACGCTTCAGGAAAATCACAAACAATAGGAATATCCTGCACTCGGATTCCGCTCTCACCCTCAGTCAGACAGAGCATTACAAGGAGTTGTGATATGCCTTGAATCGTATAATCATTACGGATTTGTCTCAGAAAAATCACCTTTCTATTTTGGCAGTCCACCAACACCTTGTGGGCTGCTAACGAGTGCATTCCCAACACAACATCAATGCCCTTCAAGGGTAAATAGATTAAATCAGCAGTAAAGCTCCAATCATCCAGCGTAAAAGATACATCCTTGCACATCATTGACGTCCTTAATTTAATACCGGTCAGAATGGATACCTCTATTTTCCGATCCATAACAACAGCGGGTAATCTTAACCGCCTCACACAATCATCAGCAATAAAGGAGTGTGTAGCTCCTGAGTCGAAGACAATGATAAGAGTGTGGTTACCGAGTAAACACTTACTTTGTACCAAATCATGTGCTTGCGTAGCTTCCTCTACGTTAATTGCATATACCCTACCCGCATTCGGTCGCTCAGCATTCCTCTCTCGGTTATGTGGGGCAACCATCATGTTTCCCCTAATTCCATCGCCTCTACCACCATTTCCTCGACCACCATTCCCGCGGCCTCTTCCTCTGAATCCTCCACGGTTAGCATTAACATTTTCCGATCGTAGCTGGGGACAGTCAGGGCGAATATGCCCTTTTTCATTACAATGGAAACATAACACTTCATTCCCAACAATGCATTCCTGGGCAAAGTGGTCTCCGCCACATTTAAAACACTTGCTATCTCCAGGGCGATTCCCAAAACGGCCCCCACGATTTCCTCGTCCTCTCAGTCTAGAGGAGGGTCCACCTTTACTAGTATTGCCTTGCCTCTTGAAGCGAGATTGCTAGGGCCTCAAGGAGGTGTCAGTCCTACTACTCTGGCCAGCATGGGCCTTATCTTCTTCCTCAAAGATTCGACACTTATTTACTAACACTGGGAAGCTCCTGATCTCCTGGTGCCTAAAAGCTCTTTTAATATCTGACCTTAGTCCACTTTCAAATTTGATGCACTTGGAACTCTCAGTCCCAGGTTGCTGGAAGGGCGGATAGAACAAGCATAGTTCTTCAAATCTAGCAGCATATTTCTCTACTGACAGGGAACCCTGCTTCAGTTCCATCAACTCTAATTCCTTCCGACTTCTCATTGTGTCAGGAAAATACTTCTCCAAGAAGCACGCTCTGAAATTCTCCCAGGTTAACTGGGTACCAGCATCATTCAATCGGTTCCTGATGATCCTCCACCAATTCTCCGCTTCATCACGCAGCATGTACACTGCGCACTCCACCTTCTGGGCCTCTGTACAAGGAAGACCCCCAAATATCCTCTCCAAGTCCTGAATCCATTTATAGGCTGCTTCGGGGTTAAATCCCCCTTGAAATTCAGTCGGTTTCCTCTTTAGGAAACGATCCAAACTTTGATCATTATCAACACGAGGCTGATTCTGCCTCTCAAATATATCAGCAAAGCGTTGAAATGCTGCTGCTATAGCTTCCATACCTTGTTAGTTTTCCATGTCTTATCCCTGAAATATAACTCACGAGTATTAATCTCAGGGCAAGAATACCGAATCATTCACATCCGATCGGGCTTCAATATCACACTTCTACATTGATGACACATTATCATACAATCCACATAATGTGTAGGCAATCTCCCACAGTTAAGAATCACTACCATGACTCATACAAGCATTTAGTCACCAATCCGATTCCCACACATATATATATCCCTACTATTATATAAGCAATCAACCAGGGTAGAAACATTCCTCTACCCCACAGTCAACTTCCCCCCAGTAGTATCTCATGCTACTGTTCACCATAAGAATTAATGGGCTCATAGCCACACAATCATGCTTAAACATACCTCGCGCCCATCAAATATTATAGGCAATTACATTGATCAGTCGCATTACACACAACCCGCCTACTAATAGTAAGCGTACCTTGGCCTTGGACCTTTTGGGTCTGCTCTGATACCAAAATGTAACATCCTAGATTTTATTAGGGATAAACCCAGGGCAGGGGAAAATTTTTCCAAAATAAACACGAAGAACCGGGCTAAAAAAAAAAGAAAAGACAGAAATTTAGTAGAAGGGAAGGAAGGCAAAGGAAAATGAAAGTTGATTAAAGAAGGCATACAGCAGAAGACTTAGCAGTGCCTGAGCGAAGGCCATAAAGCAGTGCCCGCTCGCTCAAGCGAGATCCAGCTCCGCCTGAGCGAAATGGCCCAACTCGCTCAGGCGAAAGCTAATTCGCTTGGGCGAAACTACGCAAAAAGCCTTTCCCAAAACCACATTCGTTGGAGCGAATGCCTTGCTCGCTGAAGCGAGAAGTCACACTCACCCGGTATTCTTTCACTCGGAATCCAAGGGTTCCATTCATTCGGAGTCATTCCTAAGTCGCCTCGGTAAGCAGGAAAATTCGAGCACCCAATACTATCTTAGATGTCCCAATAGCTTAGCCTCATAAACTTTTATCCACAGAGGCCATACACAATGAACCACTCGGAAGTGAGGGTTATCCCACTCGGATTTTCTCCTACTCGGGTTATTACTCAACCAAACACCACTCGGTGTATTTAGTCAGAATCCGACTCTCCATTCACACAAATCCCACACGGTAATCTCACACCAGAACCGAGCCTTCTCAATTACTCCTTTCACTCGGTAGTGGGTATCTCATTCAATCAGAGAAACCATTAAGTCTCTCACAGGTTCGTTCCAAACTTTAACGCTTAGAATACACATCACATTATCCACTCGGAATAGATAAACAGGTTCACTCGGATAACGTATATAACTCATACATATAATAAATTCAATTTAATCCATCATAACATCCCTCCACTCGGAGAAGGATCACTCGGATCTTCCACTCGGGATATTCGAATCATTCCCGTTCGGGGCTCATCATAAATTTCTCACTCAGGAAGTGGTCACCCATTGAGTCTTACTCAGAAATGGATCTAAAACCTCCTACATTCCTCTCGAAATTTATTAATTAGGACATGTTCATACAACATTACTGATATTCCAGTCAGTAAGAAGCATCAAATCAACATAAACACTGATAAATGTATCTTCATCTATTCACTCGGAATTCGTATTATATTATTCCCTCGGGACAAATACTCACCTTCATTCATTCGGAATATTCCCAAATTCTCATTACTCGGTAGATTATAATAGTTTATGACGTGCAATGTTTCCACGTAAATCCCCATACGGACTATATGACCTTATTCACTCGGTAAACTTGGATCTTACTCACTCGGAAATACTCTGATTCTTCCACACTCGAATTAGTGCCAAATACCTCGTTTCCCAAACTAGTAAATCAGCACATTCTTTTCTTAAGAGTCATACCAACTCATACACTTGGTCAATATAAATATATCTCTCTCGAACATTCATCTACAATCATTACACATAGAATAAGATTAGCACAACAACATATATATATATATACATATGTATTCATATATATTAAGTTGTACTCTCAACCCGAGAGATTTAATTCTCATACATTTAAACAAAAGGTTATACTAGAGCCGGCCAAGGCTAAGACAACATTCTTCACACAATATATATATATATATATGTATCTACATATTTATATGCCTTCACAGTTCCAATACTCTGCGCATGGAAATGAGATCTTCTTCACTCGTTGTCGCGAGCAACTTTCACTGAAATATAGCCACAGTAGGGGGGGTGAGCTTACACATATAAAATGATAGTTAATGACTCGGAAAATCCTCCAGCCTTCATTACACAATGCAATCACTTGCTTAACTCAAATTATGCACTACCACTAAGTATATGTACACACACAGTGCCATCCAGTCGGAATTCATTTGATTAATACATGGCTACATCATCCCTGTCAACCCCAACGCATATACATGCAATCATATTAAGTTCATCAACAATATAAACATATACCCATTCAATTTCGATCGGTTTTTAGCAATTATTACGTTGCAACATAGGTTCCAAGCCTTTTACTCAGCTCCAAGCTCACCCGGCCATTTTACTGGTACCAAACCGTTTGCCCTCATACGTAACACAATTGCTCCAAGCAACAACGGAAGTGTCACGGGCAGCCCCGAGTCCCACTCGGTAAGCTTGCCTTGAGTCCAACCCAAGGTCTTATATCATATTCAACAAGTATTCATTAACAACACAGTAGTATTTCAGTCGGTAAAGCCATGCAGTACATACATCTTAAATATTCATTACGAAATCCCACCATATACATGCAAACAATCATAATATATCAGCCTACCATCCCACAATATGCACTCGGTATATATATATATATATATATGTACACATAACCAGTACCCTTTTATGTTTAAATATAACACCTCAACACACATCCCAATCTCTCATATTTTGCATACAAGGTTACCAACAGGACCCAGCTACCAAACATACACACCCAATATTCATAAGTTATCATTAAAATATTTCACACAATCATCAAGTTCACACACACACACACGATACTTTTATCCTGGGCCCGTTCACAAACTATTCATTTAAGATGTTAACTCCCCCTACCTCTAGGAGAACTTAGAGTTCCACGAGTTAGAACGCTAGACTGGTTACTCCTTCACACGAACAGCCTTTGAACCCAGATATGAACTCTGAACCAACTTGGGAAGACCAAAAGTTAACCTCTTCTTCAACAGTTACTCACATCAACAACCCGTACAGTCTTATGTACCTCACACAACAACTTCCTTCCAAACACTTACAGTTTTAAACGAGTGATAAAAGGAAGAAGAGGAAGAAGAAGAAGAAGACAACGAAAAGGGAAGAGGAAGAAGGAGAGTCTCCAAAGGATTTCTGAGAAAATGAGAGAATAAGAAAGATAGATAGGAAATGAAAGGCCTTCAGCATATATATTCCCCAAGGACCAATGAAGGGTGGGTGTTCCAACGTATAATGATGGCTGCTGCACCATCACGTCGCTGTCCACCAGCCATCAGCCATCACACATTAATTGGAGTGGATCAGAATTATCACATAGTTAATTTGCAATTTCCCTCAATTACCTTAATTAATATTTATTCCTTAATTACCCTTAATCTAAAAATTGGGATGTTACAGAGGGTTCCCCGAGTTCCATAGGGATCTTGGCATCTATTTCGTAAATGATTCGGAACGGTATTTCTTGGGTTGCAAAGTGAAAAGTTGTATGATAGGCCTATAAGGTTTTGGGTAGCTCTTCCTCCTATCTTACCTTTACCTGTTCCAATCTTCGTTTTAGCTGTTGTAGGATTACCTTGTTAGCAGTTTCATCCTGACTGTTCCTTTGCAAGTGTTCTACTGATGAAAACTTTCGTTTATGCTCAGGTTTCTCTAGAATTCTTTGAAGTGCTTGTCTGTGAATTGCCATACATTGTCTAAAATAATCGTATGAGGGAATGTATGTATCCATATGATATTTCCCCAAGTGACGTTTTATACCTTGGATGCTAAAATGGTAGTGAGGGGCTTAGCTTCTATCTAGTTTTGACCTAGTTTTGACCCATATAGAATTTCAATTATTCCATCTACCCCTCATTTTCCACCTCTTATTCCTGTAGAAGAGATTGAGATGAACAACTCTTGGACTTTGCATCAGACTATGCAATGGTTCATGCCTTAAGAGCAGAAAGAAGGAAGGTTCCCTTTGATATGTAGGAAGGCCAATATTGACATGCACTCCATCCCTGCTTGTTCACTCCAGGAAAGCAACTCTTTATTACCCCAGACCATCTTAATCTTAAGGTTGTGATCATTGAAAAGGGTAGATTAAAGAAGGCAGTCCCACCCAGGTCTAACTACTTTAAACTTCCTTAGTACGAACCCATACCAAAGGAGTTATGAAAGGCATCTTTGAAGAGCATCATGTTTGCTCCTCATCCTAATGACGATTATGCTAGCACTCTATGGAATCATTACCTATGGCAGATTGGTCATTTGTTTAAGACTAGTGTTTTTTCTTATCTAGACCTCTTCATCTTTCCTAGTCGTCCCTCTATTATCTTCATTTAATCTCCTAATATCGTGTATGTTCAGCATGGATATCTGCTAATTGTTTCCCAGTCTACCTCCACCCTTATTCTAAATAGCTCAGCCTGTGGTCTCTAGTTGACTGTGTAATGTCCCTCTTTTTTATTGATATCAAAAAAGGGATTAGAGTATAGTCCTTTATGGGTTTTAATATATATATCTATTTTAGGGGGAGCAATATTTAAGGGGGAGTAAAGTAGTTTAAGGGGGAGTAGAGTAAAAATTAATGTTTTAAAAATTTTCTTTCATTGAGTCTTGTACAAATTATATATTGTTAATGAAACAAATGCTTTATTTCATATTCTTTGCTCTGATTTTGAATGATATGTATGCGTTGTTTATCACAAGTTCTCATTATATGCTCCAATATATGCATCTGATGATCACTGCTCTGATATGTTTTGTTTTTAAGCTCAATATTTTACTCTGATCTCTCTTATAAGCTTGCATGCTTAGTATAAGCTCTGATCTTTTCTGACCATCATCAATTATGTAAGCTCTGATTGTTTATATTCTGATAAATGCTCTGATATGAAATCCGATGTTATAATGTTCCCTCTTTGAAATATCTCACTCATCACAGACTCTATTTAATAAAAGACTTGATGCTTGTTATCAACAAATATGAGGAGATTTTTGGTACTAAGCCTGGTTTGAAAAGGATTTTGAAATCATTTGGTATTTATTTCAAAGACCCTAGGACTTGTTAATAACACACATCAAGGAATTTAATTAAATAAAGTCTGCCTTTGTGTTATTTAACCTATTTAATTAAGTGTTTCAGGTTATAATTAAAAGTGGAGTCTATCATCAAAAAGTTTGACTTAAGCTTTGCAAAAATATTTCAATACAAGTCTGACCCAAGAAAAGTATGGTACGAGAATAATGCTTTAGAAGAAGTCTAATTCAGTTATGCCTATCCAAACCCTTGGACTGCTGAGTTATTCACCTTTTCAAGTCAGTGAGACACCCTAAAAGGGAGGGTAAATTTTTCACAATTTAAAAGAAAAGAAAGAATCGCGAAATAAGTTTCAACGAGTAACCCCAGATCACTTTAGATAACCAATCCCATATACAAAGATATGGGAAGGTGGATAATTAAATCAAGAGTGAGCCTTGGGTAATCAATCTCATGATGACCAACAAGGATTAGCGAAAGTGTGCAATTACATTAAGAAAATGAAGGGGAGTGGTAGAAGGTCAAAGGATGGTCCATTGACTTGTTAAAATGTATTAACTATGCGAGTAGGTTATTGTACAATCATATCATAGTCAAACAATACCAATTGTACCCTAAAACAGAGGAAAAAGTATGAAAACAGGGCCATGAATTGATTCAAGCACCCCATGAATCGACTCAAATGGTTCTGGAGTCCAAAACAGTGAAAATAGGACCCCTTGAATCGATTCAAGCCTGTATGAATTAATTTAAACGTTCTTGGAACCAAAAACAGTAAAAATAGGGGTCCTTGAATCGATTCAATTCTAAACGCTATGAAATTTTAACACCAACATATATACATCATTTGTGACGTGTAGCCGCTGGCCGTACTAAAAAATTCCCTAAAACAAGAGAGTTATGCGCATAAATACGTTTTACCCGTTTTGAGGCATTTTTGTGCAACTCAAGGGCCTATTCTCAATGGAATTGACCTATTCCAATTTCTATAAGTCACAATTAATATATTTAAGCTATTAGAGACATTACATACCATTAAAACCACATAAAACACAATTTGAACCTATTAGTTCCTCAAATAAGCATAAACATCAAAACGCATCATCATATACATTTCATAAAACATTATAATTCATGAATCAACATCATCCATTCACCACTTAGGCAATAACTTCAGCCCATAACTAGCATCATACATTGTCTAGGTCATAATCAAAAATTAGCTATACATGTAGGGTCCAATTTTCACCTATGACCTCCAAAATGAATATACACCAATCCAAATACATATTAAGCATACACCATCCATCATATGGTATACAAAATTAATACTCGCCGGCCAAGGCACTTCCTATACACTAATTTACCTCTATCATCAAAATGCATATTTCCAAAAGATTTAATCTCACTCCCATGAATGTCCTGCATCACAAAGCTAAAAATAGACAACATGAGAGAGTGAGTTATACATTCCAAAAGGATAAAAATGAATGCAATGTGATTGTGTGCATATGCATTCAACATCATGTATACTTTGCATCGATATATCATTCATCATCATAATTATCAACACCTCAACAATCTTAGACATACCCAATCATCCCTTATGGGTCATAACAAAATATATATGCATACACACAATTAAACCCTTCATCATATTGGGCCAACACACACAAAATTACCACACACAATGTGACGCCCCGAAAATTAGGGGTAAATTTTTTGCATTTTATAAATCATTTTAAACAAAGAAATAAAGTGGTGAAGTTTTAATTCAATACCCTGGATCTATGAAAAACCTATCTCATATATGGAGATATGAGAAGGCGAGTTAAAAATAATTACTAAGAAGTTTTCAATTAAACACAGCGGAAAGAATCATTTAAAATGATGTTGTATGATTGGATTTAGAAAGGATGAATTTCATGAGGTTTAATGGTTCATGATGTGTTCAAAGTATTATTAAGATGTTGCAAGAAGTAACATTAATTCAAAGGAAATCAAAGTAATTGGCACAACAGCATTTTAAAGGAATCAGGTTCCACTCGCTCAAACGAGTACCACACTCGCTTAAGCAAGTAAGCATGGTCACACTTGGGTCGATCCAGGAAATACGCTTGAGCAAAAAGGAAAAATAGCATCAGGTGCCCATCTCGCTTGAGCGATCCCTGCTCGCTTGAGCGAAATTACTCCAGTATCTAAATGGTTCCCTTCGCTCGGGCGAGGCATTCTCGCCTAAGTGGAATTACTCCAGTAGCATTAGCTATTGTTTTCGCTTTAGCGAGGCTCTAAATACTGACCATCCGCTCAAGCAAAATTGGTCCAGTAGCTATCCCCTCGCTCTCACTCCGGCAAAGCTTTACCCGACTGAGCAAAATAACTCCAGTAGCTAAACCTCTGATTTCAAGCAGATCTCGCTTAAGCGAGATCATCACTCGCCTGAGCGAATTTGGGCCAGAGGCCACCCCACTGTTACAGGGGGATCTCGCTTGAGCAAGAGTTCCACTCGCTTAAGCGAGTTCTGTAGAACATACGTAGAAACATGAATTTCACAAAACTTAGCATACCCAATCTCATTTTATGGCATTTTAACTTATGCTAATGCTTTATATGCATTCCAACATGCATTTGAGAGTTAATCCAATTAGTCATACATATCAAGTTTAATTCCCATTCATTCAATGTATGACATTTAAATTATTCTGACAAAATCTTCACAAAATGCTACAAGTTATGAAATACTTCATTCATTCACAGAATTGATCATCAACAAGCATCATAATTCATTGTCTTACATCATTTAGGTCATTAATGAAAATTGGCCAAACACACCAAGGTCCAATTTTCCTACATGACCTTCAAAAATCATCAACTATAACCTAGATGGCAAAATAAGCATACGTATACATTATATGCTATACAAAAAAATCTAGATTTGTCGGCCAAGGCTCTCCCCCTGCACCCATTTACCTCCTTTCACAAAATGTACTTCAAAAGATTCACTCCACCTATGAGTACCCTGCATTACAAGTATAAAAAGTGGACAACATGGGAGAGTGAGTCATACATTCCAAAAGAATAAATATAAATACCATGTGATCATGTGCATATGTATCCTAACATGTATACTTGCATTCACATACAACTCATCATCAACTATCATCCTAATATACAATCATCTTTGTAAATCAAGCAAGTATGAAATCACACACATGATCTAGTCTTTCAACAATTGGACTACGACACATTTCATCATCTTACTCACATTGTTATTTGGTATTCACATCTTTTATGTTGTCTTAATATATTCTCTCACCCACAATACATCCATCATCACATCTCGTCACCTTTGGCATACCTCCTTGCTATATGTAAATGCTCTTAAGCTAATGCATATGCACAACGGAATATTTCAACAATTACAGATCTAACTGTGGGAAATAAACACTAATTGTGGGATTCAAGTATGATCATCTAGCCATACCCCTACTGTAGTAGTAAAATGTGTACACGTATACACAAATTGCATGCATTTCACCAATCTTTTACTGGTACAGAATCGCATCGCCCATTTGCAACACCTGGTCATTTTCACCATGACCGCGACAACAACATGATCAATATATGGTGTTGCGGGCCAACCATGAGTCATATCATGGCAGCTGTGACCCCAAGGACCACCGAGGACACCTGCTCATCAAGAGCCACCCCCACAAGGGTCAACCACATGTGGCTCCCCGTAGCACAACATGGGCAACTTCATGACTCACACATCGAGTCACAGGGGAAACAGCAAATTGCTCGTGCACAGAGCTGCCCTCCCATTGGGCCAACCGGGGGAATCCCCTAAAATTCCAACACCGGCAGCTATGTAGTATGCCATGGATTCAAATGCTCATCATATTCATTTCTCACTCTATGCATCCTATTCAAGCCACTCATCAAACATCATCACATCATCATCATCACCAACAATACTACCTAACCATTTTTAGTGGGTTTAATATTGTTGGATTTTATCTTTGTTTTCAAGTTGTGTATGTGGCATGTTAACAATTCATCCAACCATTACAAGGGCGTCCATTATTAACCCTAATTATCAATTTTCATTAATATTCATGGCAAGCTATTCATTCATAGCCAATCTCAAACACACATCAATGGTATTCATTTCACATTCATGGTGGATATAACATACTCAACATATTTAAGGCTTACACTTGCCCAACAATTCACACCACCATATAGCACACCATATTTATTCTAATTGCACAATGCATGTTGCCAAACATTATCATCAACATCATATACACAAACATAAATTTCTATAACATCAAAAGCAAGGCAAACATGCAAGTTGTCACGTATGATAATTAAACGCTATCCAATTCATGCAATTAGAATATAAAGACTCCTCTCCTACCTCAAGAGAAGAATTTCGATTGATACGACATACCCGCCTCATCGTTTGGAATGGGTCCTACATTAATATACATATAAAATCCCAATTATTCAACTATTCAAGACACAAATTCAACTCTAATTAACCATAATTATATCTACAATTTCATAACATGTTTAAGACATGTTATAGACATTATTTTCCTTTACTTATTAGGCTTCGGGAATTCCTTCCCATTAAACCTTACTCATTATATTTAAAGGCTACAAATAACTATAGCCCAACATTCACAAGAATGCCTCACCAATCAATACCTATACTCTCAATGGCTTGTATTTTCTCTCAAACACATTATTCAACCAATATTTGTAACTTTCCCAAAATCTTAGGGTTAGGGTTTCACCATAACCCAACAACATCATAAATAATCATTAATCTCCCTCATCTACCAACATGAATTTCATATACCTATAACAACCCATCATAAATGCTATATTAACAACACCCTAACTTAGGTTCCTATATTAAATGCCTCTCCTAACAACCTATAAATACATTACATGCTCACTCAACACTAAAACTCCAAGCTTAGGGTTCATACTCTTTAAAATGACAAGAAACTTACCTCAAGAGTAAAAAGGAGAGAACCTTCAAGGGAGAAGGAGACCTACACAAAAATAAGAAGAAGAAGGAATAGGGAACTTCAAGCTGCAAGCCTTCTTCAAGCTTTCATGAAATGAAAATGGTGGGAGCAGATGGGTTCAATGTTCTTCTTAGGTTTTTAGAAGAAGATAAGAGAGGAAAATGAAGAAGGAAATAAGAAAGAAGACGAAGTGAAGTGTTTTCTAATTCACTCAGCAAGTTCACGAAAAGAGAAGGGAAAAATTAGGCTTTTGCCCTTATTTTTAATCCTCTCATTAAAAGATTCATCATTTTATGACAAACAGGATCTCTGTTTGGGCTCAATACTTTATCTGAAAATTATTCCGAATACATATTCGGACTCCCAATAATATTCTTAACAGCCCTGACCAATATCATCCCAATCGGAGATACTTGGTCCGACATCTATATTTTAATCGGGTCAGTTTTTAGCTTATTCGGTCCCAATAAATTACCAACAGTCTCCAAAAAATTAATTTAATTATTTCCTATATTTTAGGACATTAATTAATTCACATTCAATTACTCGATATTTATTCCCTTAATTAATTCTCTATTTTAAAATTTAGGGTGTTACAATCCACCCCACCAAAAAGAAAATTTCGTCCTCAAAATTTAACATACTGGATTCGAACGCATCAGGGTTTCGTTCTCTGACATCATCTTCACGTTCCCATGTGAACGTCTCCATATTTCTGTGCTTCCAAGCGACCTTCACCAAAGGTACCAACTTGTTCCGTAATCTCTTTACAGAATGCTCGACAATGCGAACAGAATTAGGAGGAATGGACAAATCATCTCATATGTTAACATCGTCCATAGGAATTACATGTAGAGGATCATGGACATATTTTCTCAACAGTGACACATGGAACACATTATGTAGATTAGCGAGATGCGGAGGGAGTGCAATCCGATATGCGATGTCGCCAATCCGCTCCAAAACCTCATAAAGTCCATTAAACCTAGGGCTTAACTTTCCATTTTTCAATGCCCTTCCAATCCCTTTATCACGCGAGACTTTCAAGAATACGTGATCACCAACTTGAAATTTAAGTGTTTTATGCCTCTTGTCATAATAACTCTTCTGTCGGTCCTGAGTAATCTTCATATTCCCTTGTATTCTTTTAATTTTCTCAGTGGTCTCCTAAACAATCTCCGGCCCTAAAGCCAAGTTCTCACCAGTCTCCAGCCAACACAGTGGCGTTCTACACATTCTTCCATAAAGTGCCTCATAAGGAGCCATACCAATAGAGCTATGATAGTTGTTGTTGTATGTAAACTCAATCAACGGTAAGAATCTCTCCCAACTTCCATCGTGTTCAAGAACACAAGCCCTCAACAAATCTTCTAGGCTTTGTATTGTCCTTTCGATTTGTCCGTCGGTTTGAGGATGATAAGTGGAACTAAGTTTTAACTTAGAACCTAATTCATGGTGCAAAATTCCCTAAAACCGAGAAGTAAACCAAGGGTCACAGTCAAATATAATGCTAGATGGCACACCGTGCAATCTAACGATCTCCTATATATACAACTGGGCTAATTTCTCCAATGAACTCTTTATATTCATGGGCAAGAAGTAAGCACACTTCATCAACCGATCTACAATCACCCATATGGCATCATTTCCAGCACGAGTTCTGGGTAGTCCAAAACAAAGTCTATAGCAATGCTATCCCACTTCCAAATAGGGATCTCCAAAGGTCTCAAATAACCAGACGGTCTTTGATGTTCGACCTTAGCCTTTTGACAAACAAGGCAAGATGCCACAAAGTTTACCACATCACGCTTCATACCAGGCCACTAAAAATTCTTCTTTAAGTCTTGATACATCTTAGTGGAACCAGGATGAATGCTCAATACACTTTTATGAGCTTTCTCAAGTACACATTTCCTTACATCACTGTAATATCCCTAATATTTTAGTAAAATTATGATTAGTGAAAAATAATAATAATTGTTTTAGAGATTTATGTAACACTCTATTTGCTTGCAACTAATAATTCCAAAAATATGAGAAAATTTTTTTTTCACAAAAGCAGTCACGTATTATTCGATATAGAAGGAAGCAGGCAAGGGAAGAATGAAGAGCATTCACACGCATATGGCAACCTACAGAGAAGCTAAGACTGGGACCGGCTCATTGGGTTTATCGTGACACACCAGCACCTGGGCGGATTACACAACACCGTTTGCTCGCTCAGACGGGGTCTGACACCGCCTAGGCGGAGTATGGTAATACAACAGCGGATAGAGGGGAATTCACAAGGGAGCTTTTCCACGAGTAACACTGGTCATTTAGTGGGAGGGAATAGGTAAGGGAAGAGAGAAGGGGGTGTACATATGCGGTAGTAGGTTGTGGAGGAAGGAGGAGCCCGAACTCACTCTGCCCAACTCAACTAGGTACGACAACGTCTGGGCGGACTCGACCACAACGTTCAAGCCGGATTACAAATGGGGTGGTAGGCAAGGAATAAAAGAATATACACACGTATGACAATCAGAGGAGGGAGCAAGGCTGGGACCGACCCGCACTGTCCAGCGAAACACAGCAGCGCCTAGGCGAAGACTAAGATAACACTGACTCGCTCAAGCGAGGTCCGACGCCGCCTGAGCGAAGCTTAACAATGCAACCACGGAAGGAGGAAGTGATTACACCGCCGTCCAGTACGGCAAGGCACAACAACGCCTGGACGGACTACATCACAACGCCCACTCACTCAGGCGATGTCCAACACCGCCCAGCGAGACATAATAATGTGACAACGGAGGAGGGAGGTACATAGGCGGAGTCTCACGTTGATATCTGCTCGCTTCAGCATGGTTCCACGCGCTTGGGCGAACCGCCCTAGTTACTTGGGCGAGGTATGACACCGCCTAAGCGAGATCAGCACAACGCCCCTCCAACACAAACACAAGGTAATTTCTCGATCGGATAAGGACAAGGGTTCACTCGGTAAGGGCCGCCCTCACTTTCACCCGGGAGTCCTCTCATCAGGCCTTACACAATACTCGTTCATCCAAGGTATTTTACTCAGAGTTCATCATCGTTCAAACAAGAAGGCATAGCCATTCGCAGTTCCACTCGGAGTTGACTCCCTAACCACGTCCACTCGGAAATCATTAATTGAGCAGTGTTCTAACCATCAGCATCCTTCGAAACACGACCACTCGGATACAACATATTGTACGTACCTAATTATGCACTTGGAATACGTCATTCATTCCTCAACACCTGTTATCAACATAATACCTGTATATATATATGAACATGCACTCGGTTTACAATGACTCAATTACCTATACGCATATATATATATTCATGTTCATTACACCACACTGTTATTACGAGCCGGACAAGGCTACAACTGACGAACATGACACATACAAAATAAACACTTGTGGTCGGAGTACCCCTCACTCGGACCTGAGACCTTATCATCACTTCAGAATCCAACCTGCATACATACTGAAAAATGGTGCAGGGGTGAGCATCTTAAATTTTAAATGATAGATACCGACTCAGGTTGCCTCACAATTATACAACAATATATATATACACACAATTATACATGGCAACAGTTATAGTCAGAGTAGCATCAATCAACCAGGACATACGAAAGACTCTTACCGACCGGAATCCACCAATTGTCACTCGGCCTTATGAACGCTTCAATTTAACAACATTAACATATGATAATCAGTGACTTAATAACAATACCCATGGATCAGAACGCATATGTTAAATATTTCTCAATCAGAATTCAACAATTTTTACTCGGCTACACACCTAACATTTCAATAACACTGATATATATATATATTTTCGTGAAACAGGATTCACTTAGCATCCAAGGCAGGTTCACACGGAATAATTCACTCGGACATACACATTCATCATCCCACTAACACTTCGCATGCGCAACCAATTCCAACATTGTCAACAGTTAATAAACACATATTATTTCATTCGGTTCCGCATTCGTGTGTATCGGTTTAGACGTTGCAATGTAGGCTCTCAGCTTTTTTACACATAGCTCTCAGCTATCAAATCAGCTCCCAGCTGCTTGGCCGTTTTACAGGTACCCAACCGTCTGCCCACAGGTGACACCAGCGCTCTCAGCGCCAACGGAGGTGTTCACAGACAGCCCGAGTCCCACTTAAGGGCTACCTTGAGTCCCACTCAAGGATTTTATAGCGTCCCACGCTTTAAAAACCGATGGTAGTGTCCCACACTACGTGCTCTCAGCACAAACGCATCCCATGCGCCACACACGGATTCATCACACACACACACAGAGTTCATATACACGGCCATACATGCATCTCATGCACTCAATGCTGGACATTAACAGTACTCCACACACAGCATTTAACTCGTGCACACATCCTCATTCAATCACACATCTTTCACATGCAGTCGGTAGTACATATCATCAGGACTTCGCATGTTAATTTAACACACACAGCTCCCATGTAATCATCATCATCGTTCCATTAACAACATGTGATTCCAATACAATCAATATCAATCAGTATCAAGCTTCTATGAGCATTTTCATCAACTTCAAGTTAACATGCATTCGGTTCACAGCAGCATCAAGACTTATTCAGCGCAGGTATTTATACGAAGAATGACAGGCTCATGCAAGCATTCCAATCAATCATGATACAATATGCAATCAGTATATGACAGTACCAGAACTTAATCAACACATGCATTCCTATGAACATGCACAGATTCAATAAAGCATTCTCATCAACACAACACAACATGCAATCGGGTTCCATGGTAACGAGACTCAACAACGCATGCATTTCTAAGGAAGATGCTAACATGCAACACTCATCTTTCACTCGTCATGCGACTGGGCTGTACACACTCGCACGCAACACAACACACAATCAGAGCAAGGATATAGCAAGCATCAGTACTCGGAACCTGTTCATAACCCATGCATTTAAGATAGAAGATACTCCCCCTACCTTTAGAAGAACCTCAGAAACCTTTCCGTTCTTGTCATTGGGTCCGATGTCTTTCTCCTGGTTCGTTCGGTCTTCCTTGGCTTCGTCGTATCCTGCGCCTGATTCTGGGATGGAGTGTGGTCCGTTCTCCAGTACTGCAATCAAGATCTCCAGGAGTGAAGAGTAAGATAGAGGAAGAAGGAGGATGGAGACGAAGAGAGAAAAGTAGAGGATGAAGTGACGGAGGAAGGAGTCTGAAGGGATAGTGAGTGTGTCCTTAACCATAGGCTTACGTTTTTATATATATGTATATGCGCACGAGTAAGAGAAGAGTGGGATGGGAGAGTGTGAGCTCAGCAGCCACGCGCACTCCACCCCATCCCCTGACCACCACCATTTTCATATTTTAATGGCTTAAATCTACTTGGTTATATATAATTAATGGTTATTTTCTATTTGAAATCAAATCTTAATGGTTTATTCTTCATTCGGCATTTAGTTTCAAAACTGCGATGTTACAGTTCTCCCCCACTGAAAAAGAATTTCATCCCCGAAATTCAGTCGGTAACTTACCACAAATACCTAACTCAGAAGATTGCTGTTTACTTACCACGCGGCTGTGTTTCCACAAGCAGTCACCGACTGAACCACAATTTCACTCGGAGAAGATTTACCACCCAAGCGGTTTACTGACCGCACCAAAATTTTCAGTCGGTAAAACAAAAAGGTCAGGCCCTACCTGATTACAACTTCATTAGAGGATTTAATATATTTGGGAGTTTAAGTTAAAGCGTATAATTTATTCCATTTTAACTCAGCCAATTCATTACAAGCAGGGGCACTTCCTAATTTCTTGGCCGCTCGGCCCCGTGCTCTCAACACCGACTGGTGTATTTACACCCTCGGTTTCCAGACTCACATGAGTCATTCGGTACAACTACAACTCACACAGGGTACAAACCCAAAATTGTATCACATGGACACGTGATGGGGGTTAATCATCTGGTTGGGAGTAATCTAATAGGTAAACAACATCACTGATCCCCAAAAACACCCACTCCTGACCAATTCCTCTCGGTTTAAACACTCGGGTTTCCAAAATCTGACCACAAGATTTCTTCCTTACACCCGAATGGACGCTCAAAAGGGCTCCCATGTGCTCCAGTCAGTACCATTTGCTAGGGTTTAATTCGCACAGGCACCACGCTCGGCGTGGAAATCTTAGGTTCCTACCCATGCTTTTGGCTAAACTCACTCACTCGGAGTCTCATTTTCGTCCAGAAGGATTTTTCTTCGGGAAGATCACTCGGTTGGACATCACAAGGGCATTAAGAATTCTACACTCGGCATCTTTCTTCGTAGAGTCGTCCAACAAGGTTCCATTCTACACGGAAGTGATACACTCTGAGACACACCACTCGAATCTCACCTGACTCAGAATGTTTCGCTCGGATACTATCCTCCTAACTTAGTAATGGTACTCTCTATGAGGTTTTACTCAGAACACTCTAATCCTTACTCAGTAATGCTTCCTCATAAGGCTTCACTCGGAATTATCCCCACTTTTACTCACTCGGGATACACGAATCCCTTCCCAAGCAAATCCTCACTTTGCAATTTAGTTTGGTTTAAAAAAAAATCCTGTTTTCCTCTTTAGGCTTACCATATCACTCGGGACCGCCTGAAAGACTCACCATCACCATAAGTAGTTACAGCTTCACCTGCCTGACTCATGAATTGCTGCATCCAACTTATAGGATGACGTCTCATTCCTATAGGGTTACAACAATTACATGGTCACTGCAACGTGTGCGCTACCACATTACCTAAGGCAGGAAGAGTCATCTCAGAGCAGCATACCTCACACGAACCAGACTTCACCCAACTAATATAAATTCACACGGTAGTTAATGGCAGTTCACACATATAAGTAATACACCCACTTTATCATCACGCATCACATAGGGTACATCACGTATCAATAATCATGGAAATTATTCGTCACTTCTGTAAAACAGTTGATAGCAATACAACAATCGGCCCCTAGCCAATACCGAGTAATTATTTCCTTTAATCCTATTCAGCACAAAATCACGGCTCGTATTAAATCCTTAATCCCCAGCAATGTGATGACATCACTCACTCGGGTTCATGCAATTCATTCAGGTTTAAGTAATTCACAATCACATATGCTATAACACACCACAGCTTCAGCAACAGCACTAATGTACAGACACTAAATCAGATGTCACACCAATTATTCATGGTTATATCATTGTTTACTACAGCATACATCATAATCATAACACTTTGCACTTGATATATACATACGCCCATCCAATCAGATTTACCCAAATCAATTCCAACTACATTAAGGGTTTCATTCACAATATCACATTCACACATTCACATAGTTCACACTGAGCTCATTTATTCTCATAAGTGCACGCATAGTCATTCAATGAGAAATTGTACTTATAACACGCATTCTTCCAGTCGGCGAATCAGATGTATACGATGTGTTCGCCAGGAGTCCAACTCTAATGCACTCGGCGTTTGCCTTGGGTCCAACCCAAGGACTTCCATTAGGCATCCAATGCTCATGCTTCAAGCATGGCCTCGAGTCCAACTCGGAGGTCTTTTAGGATTAATCTCAGAATCCTCAATATCCCACGCATCCATCTGATTGCCCACTCGGAAGAGCATCCGACGCTGATACACTCCATCACACACAGCTCTTATTCGCTGACTCACAGCATAAGTCACTCGGCATTCTTATTCACACATATATATATATATCCTTTAGACGGGTATCATCACAACGATTCACAATTAATATCTATCATACCATCCGGGTGTTGCATGCATCACTAAGCAATCATACACAGATCACATATTTCAATCATCAACAACTATCATATTTCGAATATAGAGCAATACATAAAAGCACTTCACCCAGAATCTTTCCAAGATAAATATATCCATCAATCATTCACTTAGTTATCATAGACCAGGAATCAAGACTCTATCATGATCTAATTATTCAATCAGGGTTCACACCTAATCACCTATATCATATATCACGCAAGGTTCATGTGCTAGGTTACAAAATATCCGTCACAATTAGCATTCGGCAGCAATGGTGACACTCCTATTTTACAAGTATTCAGTCAGTATTCATAGAATTATTAGCATGCATTCGTGGACGGAATCGTACAATCACTAAACAGTTTACAACGCCACAATCTAGGAGTCGCATGCATCATTACGCAATCATAGTGCAGCTACCAACACATCTCACACACAACACATCACATGTTAATCATTCAAACCTCAATGAGCTACTACGCAATTGTTCTACTCAGCTCAACAACTCACAAGGTTAATAAACTATCAGATTTAGAATCCCTAAGGGGTCATTATTCCTATTGGTCTAGCATTTAGTCATCACTCACTTGGTTTCCTCAATCGCCACTGAGACGCAACCCCAATTTTAACATACTTCCGACCTCACCTTCACTCACCTATTACACACCCAGATTTTCAACCTAGGAACTACAACCCATCCCTTATACTGCAAATCACATACTTCATGTATCATTCATTTATCACACGTTCAAATTTCTCAACAAGGCACAAGCGTACAACCACACCATTCATAGTCAGCATATACCAATTTCAACAGAGAATCATAACATAGATCATCACCCGAGTCATAATTGGACAGGTATCAACATACAATAGAATATCATAAGCAATCTAGGACAAACTGGCATAATATACTCAACCGCCCACAAACAGTAGGCAAACCTTGGCCATGGACCTTTTGGTCTGCTCTGATACCAAAATGTAACACTCTATTTGCTTGCAACTAATAATTCCAAAAATATGAGAAAATTTTTTTTTTCACAAAAGCAGTCACGTATTATTCGATATAGAAGGAAGCAGGCAAGGGAAGAATGAAGAGCATTCACACGCATATGGCAACCTACAGAGAAGCTAAGACTGGGACCGGCTCATTGGGTTTATCGTGACACACCAGCACCTGGGCGGATTACACAACACCGTTTGCTCGCTCAGACGGGGTCTGACACCGCCTAGGCGGAGTATGGTAATACAACAGCGAATAGAGGGGAATTCACAAGGGAGCTTTTCCACGAGTAACACTGGTCATTTAGTGGGAGGGAATAGGTAAGGGAAGAGAGAAGGGGGTGTACATATGCGGTAGTAGGTTGTGGAGGAAGGAGGAGCCCGAACTCACTCTGCCCAACTCAACTAGGTACGACAACATCTGGGCGGACTCGACCACAACGTTCAAGCCGGATTGCAAATGGGGTGGTAGGCAAGGAATAAAAGAATATACACACGTATGATATCAGAGGAGGGAGCAAGGCTGGGACCGACCCGCACTGTCCAACGAAACACAGCAGCGCCTGGGCGAAGACTAAGATAACACTGACTCGCTCAAGCGAGGTCCGACGCCGCCTGAGCGAAGCATAACAATGCAACCACGGAAGGAGGAAGTGATTACACCGCCGTCCAGTATGGCAAGGCACAACAACGCCTGGACGGACTACATCACAACGCCCACTCACTCAGGCGATGTCCAACACCGCCCAGCGAGATATAATAATACGACAACGGAGGAGGGAGGTACATAGGCGGAGTCTCACGTTGATATCTGCTCGCTTCAGCATGGTTCCACGCGCTTGGGCGAACCGCCCTAGTTACTTGGGCGAGGTATGACACCGCCTAAGCGAGATCAGCACAACGCCCCTCCAACACAAACACAAGGTAATTTCTCGATCGGATAAGGACAAGGGTTCACTCGGTAAGGGCCGCCCTCACTTTCACCCGGGAGTCCTCTCATCAGGCCTTACACAATACTCGTTCATCCAAGGTATTTTACTCAGAGTTCATCATCGTTCAAACAAGAAGGCATAGCCATTCGCAGTTCCACTCGGAGTTGACTCCCCAACCACGTCCACTCGGAAATCATTAATTGAGCAGTGTTCTAACCATCAGCATCCTTCGAAACACGACCACTCGGATACAACATATTGTACGTACCTAATTATGCACTCGGAATACGTCATTCATTCCTCAACACCTGTTATCAACATAATACCTGTATATATATATGAACATGCACTCGGTTTACAATGACTCAATTACCTATACGCATATATACATATATATTCATGTTCATTACACCACACTGTTATTACGAGCCGGACAAGGCTACAACTGACGAACATGACACATACAAAATAAACACTTGTGGTCGGAGTACCCCTCACTCGGACCTGAGACCTTATCATCACTTCAGAATCCAACCTGCATACATACTGAAAAATGGTGCAGGGGTGAGCATCTTAAATTTTAAATGACAGATACCGACTCAGGTTGCCTCACAATTATACAACAATATATATGTACACACAATTATACATGGCAACAGTTATAGTCAGAGTAGCATCAATCAACCAGGACATACGAAAGACTCTTACCGATCGGAATCCACCAATTGTCACTCGGCCTTATGCACGTTTCAATTTAACAACATTAACATACGATAATCAGTGACTTAATAACAATACCCATGGATCAGAACGCATATGTTAAATATTTCTCAATCAGAATTCACCAATTTTTACTCGGCTACACACCTAACATTTCAATAACACTGATATATATATATATTTTCGTGAAACAGGATTCACTTAGCATCCAAGGCAGGTTCACACGGAATAATTCACTCGGACATACACATTCATCATCCCACTAACACTTCGCATGCGCAACCAATTCCAACATTGTCAACAGTTAATAAACACATATTATTTCACTCGGTTCCGCATTCGTGTGTATTGGTTTAGACGTTGCAACGTAGGCTCTCAGCCTTTTTACACATAGCTCTCAGCTATCAAATCAGCTCCCAGCTGCTTGGCCGTTTTACAGGTACCCAACCGTCTGCCCACAGGTGACACCAGCGCTCTCAGCGCCAACGGAGGTATTCACAGGCAGCCCGAGTCCCACTCAAGGGCTACCTTGAGTCCCACTCAAGGATTTTATAGCGTCCCACGCTTTAAAAACCGATGGTAGTGTCCCACACTACGTGCTCTCAGCACAAACGCATCCCATGCGCCACACACGGATTCATCACACACACACACAGAGTTCATATACACGGCCATACATGCATCTCATGCACTCAATGCTGGACATTAACAGTACTCCACACACAGCATTTAACTCGTGTACACATCCTCATTCAATCACACATCTTTCACATGCAGTCGGTAGTACATATCATCAGGACTTCGCATGTTAATTTAACACACACAGCTCCCATGTAATCATCATCATCGTTCCATTAACAACATGTGATTCCAATACAATCAATATCAATCAGTATCAAGCTTCTATGAGCATTTTCATCAACTTCAAGTTAACATGCATTCGGTTCACAGCAGCATCAAGACTTATTCAGCGCAGGTATTTATACGAAGAATGACAGGCTCATGCAAGCATTACAATCAATCATGATACAATATGCAATCAGTATATGACAGTACCAGAACTTAATCAACACATGCATTCCTATGAACATGCACAGATTCAATAAAGCATTCTCATCAACACAACACAACATGCAATCGGGTTCCATGGTAACGAGACTCAACAACGCATGCATTTCTAAGGAAGATGCTAACATGCAACACTCATCTTTCACTCGTCATGCGACTGGGCTGTACATACTCGCACGCAACACAACACACAATCAGAGCAAGGATATAGCAAGCATCAGTACTCGGAACCTGTTCATAACCCATGCATTTAAGATAGAAGATACTCCCCCTACCTTTAGAAGAACCTCAGAAACCTTTCCGTTCTTGTCGTTGGGTCCGATGTCTTTCTCCTGGTTCGTTCGGTCTTCCTTGGCTTCGTCGTATCCTGCGCCTGATTCTGGGATAGAGTGTGGTCCATTCTCCAGTACTGCAATCAAGATCTCCAGGAGCGAAGAGTAAGATAGAGGAAGAAGGAGGATGGAGACGAAGAGAGAAAAGTAGAGGATGAAGTGACGGAGGAAGGAGTTTGAAGGGATAGTGAGTGTGTCCTTAACCATAGGCTTACGTTTTTATATATATGTATGTGCGCACGAATAAGAGAAGAGTGGGATGGGAGAGTGTGAGCTCAGCAGCCACGCGCACTCCACCCCATCCCCTGACCACCACCATTTTCATATTTTAATGGCTTAAATCTACTTGGTTATATATAATTAATGGTTATTTTCTATTTGAAATCAAATCTTAATGGTTTATTCTTCATTCGGCATTTAGTTTCAAAACTGGGATGTTACAATTTATTTGATATTTTTATGAACTATTATTAAAATAAAGACAACTATAAATTACCTATTGTGGAAATAAATAAATTTATTTGGTTGATTAATTACAAAAGGGTTAAATGAGGTGAAATTAGAAGGAGGTAAATTAAAAGTTACCAATGGAGGTAAAAGGTAAAAGTTTAATTAAAAATTTCAAAGGAAATATAAAAGAAATGGGGAAATGACTATTTTACCCCTGGACCTTAAAATTTAACTTCGTTTTCTTTCTCCTTCCTCATTTCACACGAGTCCACTTCTTCTTCTTCTCCTCACCATTGTCGTGGACTTGCATGCTCCAAAGGAAGACCTGTTTCGCGTTGAAACTTTGAAATAACTACGTTTTTGAGATCGTGGCTTCGAGGTGACTATAATGGACCCTTTAAATTGAGCTATCTTTCTCCCTTTCATTTTCACTCCCTAACCGAATGGCCATGCATGGTAGGGGAACTTCCATTTTCCATTCCTCTAGTGCATAGGAGCTTAAAAAATAGTATTTGAAACAATGAGGGTAATATCACGTTTATGGGTTTTGCATTTCGACCTCCGTAGGTAGCGAAACGAACGTTGGAGGACCGGGTGACGAAGCGGGTGTTGGATTCAGAGGTAGAACCTTGAACCCAACACTTAGAGGACGCAATCGACATCAAGAACAAATCGTCGAAGCTTGGAATCGAGGTAAGGGGGGTGTTCGGGTTGTAATTAATTAGAATAGGTACATATTTTGGGTCCGGGTCGTCGAACCAATTATGAAAACGGTAAGAAATATTACTGGATAATAGTTGTATGTGTATGTATGTATGAATATGGACATCGATTGGTTTAGGATTGTGTATGGCTTATAATGATCATGAGATTAAAATACTTGACGTTGTGATAAATCAAAGTGTATAGTGGCAATGTGATGGCGGGCTTGACAAGTAGGTCGCCCATTTGATGAGTATATGCTGTCGTTGATGGCCACTTGTGATATGATATGATGAATGTGAATTATATATGTATGATTGCGTGGTGTGGGATGGCCGACGGTATGTATAGTCCCTCGTTTCCGGCTCCCGTGGTTTTTATGCCCAGTTGAGCTACCCAATGGTCAAGTAGGACCCAGTGGTTAAGGTGGAGAGTCAAGCAGGACTCGGTGAACCAAGCAGGGTTCACGGGGTGTCAAGTAGGAGCCCCAGCTGAAGGCTGATCCTTTAGTATCCGGATACTAGGCGTCGATTTTGTGTGAGAGTCAGTGGTGATAATTGATGGAATTATTAGTATTGTGTGATGATGTGTATGTACTCAATTATATTTGTTGATTGTGATTTGTAATTTGAGAATAAAGCATTCGGATGGAGTTTATACACATGCATTTGGTTATTTAATTTCCGTTCTAGATTAATTATGATGCCAAACACTCACCCTTGCTGTGGTTTTCTTTTAATTTAGTAACCAGTGACAGGGAAGAGGTCGAAGCCCCGGAGGTACGCCAAGCGGAGGGTTGATGCCAAGGGACCGAGGAATTATAAAATGAGTTTTCTGTATATGTGATGCCATAATATATTGCTTCTGTGTGTTGAACTAATCTAGAATTGGTATGTTGATGAATATGGATATGAATTCAAGTTGTTGAAGTGGTATGGCGGTGATGTTAATATGATCGGTGTCGAATTTCATGAGTTTGATATATATATATATATATATTGGCACGGAGCTAATAGTAGATGTAAATGATAAATTGCTATAGGCAGGTTTTGTAGATAATTATGGGTCATGAATGAATTATGTCTGCTACAGTATAGTGGATTACTTGACGAATCTCGCCCTAGTGGATTCAGTCTCGTCTGAGCGAGGGCCGGGGGAATTGATTCTGTGCCTATTTCGCTCAAGCGAGTATCCCTCACCCCCTTTCAAGTGAAAGAAGGTTAGGATGTTTCTGAGTGAGGTCTGACTAAGAGAACCCCTTCCGAGTGAAGGAAGGTTAAGATGTTTCCGAGTGAGGCACGACCGAGAGAACCCTTTCCGAGTGAAGGAAGGTTAGAATTTTTCCGAGTGAGGTATGGCCGAGAGAACCCCTTCCGAGTGAAGGAGGGTTAAGATGTTTATGAGTGAGGCATGACCGAGAGAACCACTTCTGAGTGAAGGAAGGTTAGAATGTTTCCGAGTGAGGTACGGCCGAGAGAACCCCTTCCGAGTGAAGGAGGGTTAAGATGTTTCCGAGTAAGGCATGACCGAGAGATCCCCTTCCGAGTGAAGGAAGGTTAGAATGTTTCCGAGTGAGGTATGGCCGAGAGAATCCCTTCCGAGTGAAGGAAGGTTAAGTTGTTCCCTAGTGAGATATGACCGAGAGGACCATTTCCGAATAAAAGATTGAATTGTTAGTGAATTTTCCTTGCAAGTCTCGTATTTCAATCAGGTTTAAAATGTAGAACTCGCCTAAGTGACCTTCACTTGTTTCACTTAAGCAAATCAAGGTCTCGCTCAAGCGAGTGACCCCTGACTCCATTTTCTTCCTCCCCTTATTTTCATTAATTCTATTTTATTATTTAATTTATTTACTATTGTTTATTATTTTAAGTATGCTTAAGAAAAATAAATGTTATTTTACATTAGGACCTAATTAATTATCATTAAACACAAAAAAAAAATTTATTGTGAAAAATAATTAAACGAATATAAATAAAGGTAAAATGATGTTGGACGTCACAGGTGGTATCAGAGCGGTTCTTTCTAGAGCCGGGTATATGGGTGAACCCAATAATTTGTGTGAGTCCTATACTGGACTGTTTTTGCATTCTATTACATTGTGCTTGTGGTTGTTTGTGTTATTAACAGAATAACTTGGCATCATTCCCTTGGCACTCTGGCGGCGTTGTATTTTATATATGTATGAGGTAAATATCCAACCCCCTGGTAGATCATTAGTTATTAATGGTGATGTGTTTGTTTATTGTAGAATTACTTTATGGCTGAGGAAGCTAGTTCTGGTGGAGGAGATGACTTCTTCTTGAAATTTTCTCAATTGATGAGTAGGACCGAATCTGGTCCTACTCTTGACAAATTCCTGAAAAGGAATCCACGTTCTTATAAAGAAGGGCATGACTATGATGGAGCGCATGTTTGGATACGGGAAATTGAACAAACCTTTGAGTATTTTGAGTGTTCGGAGGAGCAGAAAGTGCAGTTTGCAACTTATCAGCTAAAGGACGAGGCTAGGATATAGTGGTCTAGGACCAAGGTGCAAATGAATGCAGCAAGTGAACCACTGGTGTGGGTGAATTTCTGTAGAAGGTTTCTTGTCAAATACTATCCTGATAATTACAAAATTCGTAAAGAGATGGAGTTTTTGAGATTAGAACAAGGCAAAATGTCAGTGGCTGAATATACTACCAAGTTTGATGAATTGTGTGACTTCTATCACCCTTTCTCCTTGGAAGGAACTGAAGGTAGTAAATGTGCTAAGTATGAAGCTGGATTACGAATTGAACTTCACAGTGTGATTGTGCCTATGGAGATTTGAGATTATCCTACTTTGGTGAATAAGGCTAGGTTGACTGAGGAAGTACAATTACAAAGAACATTTCAACTAAAAGATAAGAGACCGTTGAAGGCAAGAGGATTCAGCTTTAAGAAAATGGGTCAGTTCTTTCATGGCGGTAAGTCTTCCGCTACGTCTTCTTCCTCTTCTTGTCGTGGTTCTACTGGCCGTTCTAGTAGCCATTCAGGTAGTCGTGCATGCTATAATTATGGCCAGGAGGGCCATATTGCAAAACATTATCTGGCTAGTTGATAAGTCTTGAAAAGACTTAATTATTCCACTAGTTATTTAACATAATTTACTAACTATTGATTAGTTTTATTATTATTATTTAATAATTTGATAAGAATTCATGTTGTAGTTAATTATTTCAAAAGTATGTTATCTATGTAAGAAACCGATTGAAACTTGTAATTAAATAAGGAATTTTGAAGTATTTATAAATTTACTAAGCGGCCGGTGTATAAATGCTAGGCAAGTAGCTATTTATTGGTGCAGGAACAGGGCGGACTCGAGACAAGAAGAAAATTATGAGTAAAATCTTACAGAGCCGAGTGAGACGTCTTCAATTCCGACTGAGTGAGACCTCAAAGACACTGACTCCAAAAGAGAATAAGGGCTCAGAATACTGCATGTAAAACCCGAGTGTTAACTACAGAATACCGATTTGATAATTAATCCGCCCAAGCGGGAATTAAATCCGCTCAAGCGAGGGTCCAAGACTCCGTCTAAGACTCCGCCCAAAGCAAGTACTCCGTTCAAGTACTCCGCCCAAAGCAAGACTACGCCCAAGCTTACTTAAGAAGACAACGCCCAAGACACCGGTTATAAAAGAGAAGAAGAACGGAATACTACATAAGAAACCGATGTGCTTAGTCATTATTTAATCCGTCCTAGTAAAATCTGGACTCACTCAAACATAACTTTAAGAATCCGTCCTCGCCCAGCTTTGCCATAACGCCCAAGAGAGAAAGAAACACTGCAGGTTAATCCGGACTCAACCAAGCGAAGCTTAATCCGCCCAAGCGAATACTCAGCAGCTGAAGCATTAAGGCAGTAATTTAAACACCGTTCCTTCCCTCCAATAACACACTTGGTGCAGTACTGTTCCGCTCCCATTGCCTTCTTCTCTACTACTGAAACCTCAAGTTAACTTAAGAAGAGAGCTGTCAATTAGCTAGAGCTGAGCTGTACATTAGCTAAGGCTGAGCTGGATCCTGTTAAGAGCTGAGCTGTAATTAGTTAGTTACTCTGTAAACTGTGTAATTAGTTTTAGTCGTTAGCTGAGGTGGTCAGAAGTTATCAGTTAAGTTAGTTAGATAGAAACATATAAAGAGGTTGTACATACTCTGTAGGAGGTAGAAAGACTAATAGTAGTAGCGTGTGTAGAGACACAGAGAAACGTAATACAATTTCAAATTCCATTTCCAATCTCTCACTACATTTTTCATCTCTCTAAACTCTCTCCTCCATGACGTTACAATCCTTCGATGGAACCGAAGTCTATGGAGTTCTAAATCCCTAAGGTTGGGATTGTGAAGGTGAACAATGGAATCTTGAAGCTGTGAGTAAGTAGATCGGCTTCGAAGATCTTGAGGCGAACAAGCTGAGGATTGGAGCAGAATTGCTGGATTGACAAATCCAGAACGGATGAAGAACTTCACCAGTGAGGAATCATGGCTGAAGCTTAGGTAACTTCCAGCTTTCTAACTAGTTCAGGCCTAATCAATTTAGGTGAATAGTTAGAGCTCAACCTCCAATTTCGCATTAGATTCTTAGGTTAATCGAGCACTTAAGGAATTAAGGTTCATTGCTTAAGAATTAGTGTTTTTCACCTAAGGAATTAGGGAATAACCACAAGCGGATTGTCCTCTAGATTGTAAAGTTGATTATACTGAATTGCATGTTTCTGGAGGAAATTGTGAGCTGAAGCAATCCTGACCTGTTTTCTTTTAATCATTTTCCACTTTTCATCTTAAACTCTGTTTCTCAAAATATAAAAACAACTATAAAACACTAAAACCATAAAAACCGAATGATCTTCATGTATTTTCTGTTGGTTCAGCTTGTACTAGTCCTAGATTGAGGTATTTACCACAATCCCTGTGAGACGATCAAATATACTACAATTTTAACGACTGGTGCGCTTGCCATAAGTATGAATCCGAGAGTCATATTTCATTTTACTAAGATTTTACCATCAATTTAATGACATGGGATTTCAGCATCACTAGTCAAATTGTTTGTTTCCAATATGGACAACCAGGACATCTTAGGCCTGATTGCCCACAGAGGCAGCAATCGAGTGGACACGGTAACCGAGCCAATGCTTCTGTGACTCATGGTGCTAATCTTCAGAGGGGAGGTAGAAACGGTGGTGGTCGTGGAGGCCAACACTCAGGGAGGTCTGATGCTCAATCCAGTGGTGCTCAAAATATTATGGTTGGATGAGTATTTACCTTTGATGCTTCTGAAGTTGCAAGGACTGACAACTTGGTGCAGGTAAGTGTATTATTCATGGCTATCTGGTAAATGTAATTTATGATTCTGGTGCAACCCATTCTTTTATCTCTAAGAGTTGTGTACGACGGCTTGGTTTACCGGTGGTGTTAATGGAGAATGCTCTTAGTGTCTCCACTCCTACTGGCTCCACTTTCCATGCAACCACTATGTGTGGGGAATTGCCAATGTAAGTTGAAGATTGTACCTTTTTGGTGAATCTAATTTGTATGCCATTGAAGGACCTAGATATTATTTTAGGTCTCGATTGGTTGGCTGCTAACCATGTTATGGTGGATTGCTATCAAAAGACCATAATTTTCTCCCAAGAACTTGACACAAAGAACGTGGTAAGTGATGTCTCCGCAACTTATATTATTCTATTTACTTCGGAAGGATGATATAATCTTATGCCTAGTGATATTCCGATGGTGTGCGATTTCCCTGATGTATTTCCGGAAGAAATTCCGGAGTTACCTCCCAATTGGGAGATTGATTTCACCATTGATTTGATTCCCGGGGCCGAACCTGTGTCCCTGCACCTTATAGAATGTCTTCTGTGGAATTGACTGAAGTGAAGAAGCAAGTGAATTAAATGTTAGAGAAGGGCTTTATCCGACTGAGTGCTTCACCTTGGGGCACTCCTGTATTATTGGTGAAAAAGAAGGATGGTAGTATACGGATATGTATCGACTATCGACAGTTGAATAAGTTGACGGTTAAGAATAAATATCCCTTGCCACAAATCGATGATTTGTTGGATCAGTTGCGGGGCGCTGTAGTATTTTCCAAGATTGACTTGAGGTCGGGATATCACCAAATAAGAGTAAAGTCGGAAGATATTCCAAAGACGGCATTTCGGACTCGGTATGGACACTTTGAGTATGTTGTAATGCCCTTTGGAGTGACAAATGCTCCTGCTATCTTTATGGATTACATGAACTGGATCTTTCAACCATACTTGGATCAATTTGTGGTAGTGTTCATCGATGATATATTGGTGTATTCGAAGTTGATTGAGGAGCATGCATAACATCTTCAAGTTGTTCTGCAGATATTACGTGAGAAAAGGTTGTATGCTAAGTTATCTAAATGTGATTTCTGGGAAGAAAGTGTACAATTCTTGGGACATGTGATTTCCCGAGATGGCGTATCCGTTGATCCATCCAAGATTAAAGCAGTTATGGCTTGGGAAAGGCCTAAATCGGTGACTGAAATTAGGAGTTTCCTTGGATTGGCTGGGTATTATCGTCGCTTTATTGAAGGATTTTCTCATATTACGCTTCCTTTGACTCGATTGACAAGAAAGGAGAATCCATTTGTATGGTCAGACAAGTGTGAATTGAGTTTCCAAACTCTTAAGTGGTGTTTGACTACTACACCTGTACTTGCACTACCAGATGTGACGAAAGAATTTGTGGTGTATTGTGATGCATCTAACTTTGGTTTGGGATATGTGCTGATACAGGATGACCGGGTGATCGCCTATGCCTCAAGGCAATTGAAACCGCATGAACAGAATTACCCTACTAATGACCTTGAACTTGCGGCAGTAGTATTTGCATTAAAGATCTGGCGCCATTATTTATATGGGTCTAGCTTCGTGGTATTTAGTGACTACAAGAGCTAGAAATACTTATTTGATTAGAAGGAACTAAACATGAGACAAAGGAGATGGGTGGAGTACATAAAGGATTATGATTTTGATTTGAGGTACCATCCTGGTAAAGCAAATGTTGTTGCCGATGCTCTGAGTAGAAAAGTATTACATGCAACTTTCTTGTTGGGCAAAGAGCAAGAATTGTTGGAAAGCTTTTATGATATGAACATTAGGGTTGTTATGAACGCTCCAAATCAAATGATAGTTGGGATGCTGAAGATCTCCAATGAATTTCTGAAATCTTTAGCTGTGGCCCAAAAGGACAATGAAGAGTTGCTGGAACTGCTTGACACTCAAGCAAGAGGTAAAGATATGGAATTAACCAAAGGTAACGATGGAATTTGGAGGTTCTGAGACCGAGTTGTGGTGCCTGCAAAAGGTGATTTCAGGCAAGCCGTGTTAGCTGAAGCATATAGGAGTTCTTTAACCATTCATCCCGGTGTTACCAAGATGTACCACGATTTGAAGAAAGAATTCTGGTGGCCAGGAATGAAGAAGGCAATAACTGAATATGTGAAGTCTTGATATGTCAGAAATGTAAGGTTGAACACCAGAGACCCCCTGGATTGCTCCAACCACCTGAGATTCCAATTTGGAAATGGGAAAGTATCACAATGGATTTTGTATCCGGGTTACCTCGCACTCATTCTGGATGTAATGCAATTTGGGTAATTGTGGACAGATTGACCAAAAGTGCTCACTTTCTGGCTATGAACATGAAATGGTCATTGGACCGATTGGCTAGGTTGTACATTACTGAAATAGTAAGGTTGCATGGCGCACCTTCAAGTATTATTTTAGACTGTGATCCCTGATTTACTTCCAGATTCTGGGGAAGTTTACAACAGGAATTGGGTACTGAACTGAGATTAAGTTAAGCTTATCATCCTCAGACTGATGGTCAGTCTGAGCGTACAATTTAGACTTTAGAGGATATGCTTAGAGCCTATGTATTGGAGCAAGGTAGTTCATGGGAAAGATACTTGCCATTGGTGGAGTTTGCGTATAACAATAGTTACCACAGTAGCATTGGTATGGCTCCATATGAAGCTCTATATGGTAGAAGGTGTCGTACACCTTTGTGTTGGAATGAAAATGGCGATGCCATTCATTTGGGACCCGAATTAATCTAGGAAATGAATGAACAGGTTGCCTTGAGTCATGAAAAAATGAAGATTGCCTAAGATCGATAGAAAAGTTACTATGACAATCGTCATAGACTACTTGAGTTTTAGGTGGGAGATTGGGTATTTCTGAAGGTTTCACCTACCAAAGGTGTAGGTCGGATACTGAAGAGTCATAAGCTTAACCTGAGATACATTGGGCCATATCAGATTTTGGAGAGGATCGGTGATGTTGCTTACCGATTGGATCTTCCCCAATCGTTAACTAATATCCACAATGTATTTCATGTGTCACAACTTCAAGCGTACATGCCTTGTGATTCCATGATTGTGCCAGAAGATTCTATCGAATTAAAAGAGGACCTGACGGTGGAAGTTACACCTATCTGTATTGAAGAATACCAGACTAAACGGTTAAGAAACAAAGAAGTACCATTGGTAAAGGTGAGGTGGCAAAATTTAAATGGGATAACCTACACGTGGGAGTTGGAATCAGACATAAGGGGATTGTACCCTGATCTTTTTCAATAAGGTACGTTGATTTCGGGGACGAAATCCCTTTTTAGGGGGGGTGGGTGTAACATCCCTAATATTTTAGTAAAATTATGATTAGCGGAAAATAATAATAATTGTTTTAGAGATTTATTTGATATTTTTATGAACTATTATTAAAATAAAGGCAATTATAAATAATTAACTATTATGGAAATAAATAAATTTATTTGATTGATTAATTACAAAAGGGTTAAATGAGGTGAAATTAGAAGGAGGTAAATTAAAAGTTACCAATGGAGGTAAAAGGTAAAAGTTTAATTAAAACTTTCAAAAGAAATATAAAAGAAATAGGGAAATGACTATTTTGCCCCTAGACCTTAAAATTTAACTTCGTTTTCTTTCTCCTTCCTCATTTCACGCGAGTCCACTTCTTCTTCTTCTCCTCACCATTGCCGTGGACTTGCATGCTCCAAAGGAAGACCCATTTCACGTCAAAAATTCAAAATAACTACGTTTTTGAGATTGTGGCTTTGAGGTGAGTATAATGGACCCTTTAAATTGAGCTATCTTTCTCCCTTTCATTTTCACTCCCTAACCGAATAGCCATGCATGGTGGGGGAAACTTCCATTTTCCATTCCTCTAGTGCATAGGAGCTTAAAAAACAGTATTTGAAACAATGAGGGTAATATCACGTTTATGGGTTTTGCATTTTGACCTCCGTAGGTAGCGAAACGAACGTCGGAGGACTGAGTGACGAAGTGGGTATTGGATTCGGAGGTAGAACCTTGAACCCAGCACTTAGAGGACGCAATCGGCATCAAGAACAAATCGTCAAAGCTTGGAATTGAGGTAAGGGGGTGTTCGGGTTGTAATTAATTAGAATAGGTACATATTTTGGGTCTGGGTCGTCAAACCAATTATGAAAACGGTAAGAAATATTACTGGATGATATTTGTATGTGTATGTATGTATGAATATGGACATTGATCAGTTTAGGATTGTGTATGGCTTACAATGATCATGAGATTAAAATACTTGACGTTGGGATAAATCAAAGTGTATAGTGGCAATGTGATGGCGGGCTTGACAAGTAGGTCACCCATTTGATGAGTATGTGTTGTTGTTGATGGCCACTTGTGATATGATATGAGGAATGTGAATTATATATGTATGATTGCATGGTGTGGGACGGCCGACGGTATATATAGCCCCTCGTTTCTGGCTCCCGTGGTTTTTGTGCCTAGTTGAGCTACCCAGTGGTCAAGTAGGACCCAGTGGTTGAGGTGGAGAGTCAAGCAGGACTCGGTGAACCAAGTAGGGTTCACGGGGTGTCAAGTAGGACCCCCAGCTGAAGGCCGATCCTTTAGTATCCGGATACTAGGCGTCAATTTTGTGTGAGAGTCAGTGGTGATAATTGATGGAATTATTAGTATTGTGTGATGATGTGTATGTACTCAATTATATTTGCTGATTGTGATTTGCAATTTGAGAATAAAGCATTCGGATGGAGTTTATACACATGCATTTGGTTATTTAAGTTCCGTTCTAGATTAATTATGATGCCAAACACTCATCCTTGCTGTGGTTTTCTTTTAATTTAGTAACCAGTGACAGGGAAGAGGTCGGAGCCCCGGAGGTACGCCAAGTGGAGGGTTGATGCCAAGGGACCGAGGAATTATAAAATGAGTTTTCTGTATATGTGATGCCATAATATGTTGCTTGTGTGTGTTGAACTAATCTAGAATTGGTATGTTGATGAATATGGATATGAATTCAAGTTGCTGAAGTGGTATGGTGGTGATGCTAATGTGATCGGTGTCGAATTTCATGAGTTTGATATATAAATATATATATATATATTGGCACGGAGCCAATAGTAAATGTAAATGATAAATTGCTATGGGCAGGTTTTGTAGATAATTATGGGTCATGAATGAATTATGTCTGCTGCAGTATAGTGGATTACTGGACGAATCTCGCCCTAGTGGATTCAGTCTCATCCGAGCGAGGGCCGGGGGAATTGATTTTGTGCCTATTTCGCTCAAGCGAGTATCCCTCGCCCCCTTCCGAGTGAAGGAATGTTAGGATATTTCCAAGTGAGGTATGACCGAGAGAACCCCTTCCGAGTGAAGGAAGGTTAAGATGTTTCCAAGTGAGGCATGACCGAGAGAACCCCTTTCGAGTGAAGGTTAGAATGTTTCCGAGTGAGGTATGGCCGAGAGAACCCCTTCCGAGTGAATGAGGGTTAAGATGTTTCTGAGTGAGGCATGACCGAGAGAACCACTTCCGAGTGAAGGAAGGTTAGAATGTTTCTGAGTGAGGTATGGCTGAGAGAACCCCTTCCGAGTGAAGGAGGGTTAAGATGTTTCTGAGTGAGGTATGACCGAGAGATCCCCTTCTGAGTGAAGGAAGGTTAGAATGTTTCCGAGTGAGGTATGACCCAGAGAACCCCTTCCGAGTGAAGGAAGGTTAAGTTGTTCCCAAGTGAGATATGACCGAGAGGACCATTTCTGAGTAAAAGATTGAATTGTTAGTGAATTTTCCTTGCAAGTCTTGTATTTTGATCAGGTTTAAAATGTAGAACTCGCTCAAGCGAGTAGGAACTCGCCTAAGCGACCTTCACTGGTTTCGCTTAAGCGAATCAGGGTCTCGCTCAAGCGAGTGACCCTTGACTCCATTTTCTTCTTCCCCTTATTTTAATTAATTCCATTTTATTATTTAATTTATTTACTATTGTTTATTATTTTGAGTATGCTTAAGAAAAATAAATTTTATTTTACATTAGGACCTAATTAATTATCATTAAACACGAAAAAAAATTATTGTGAAAAATAATTAAACGGATATAAATAAAGGTAAAATGACGTTGGACGCCACAATCACCACTTGAGGGAACATGAATTCGGCCTTTCACACGCCAAATGTCATCTTGACCTTCCACTAGAAACAAGTCCTTCCCTTTCTCTTGGGTTTTCTTCATCTCAATCAGATACTCATCATTGGGTTGTTGTACTTTTATATATTCATGAAATTCATTCTTGACCTTCAACATTTTAAGCAACATTTTCTTTGGAGTATATGTCTCCACACCCACATTCAAATTTCTAAATTGTTCAATTAGTTCCATCTCTTTCACCATCATCATAGAAATATACAATGACTTCTGGCTCAAAGCATTGGCAACCACATTTGCCTTTCCAGGATGATACCTCAACTCGAACTCGTTGTCCTTTAAAAATTCCATCCATCGCCGTTGGCGCATATTAAGTTCTTTTTGGTCAAACAAATACTTAAGGATTTTGTGATCACTAAAGACCACAAACTTAGAACCATACAAATAATGTCACCATAACTTTAAAGCAAACACCACCGCCGCCAATTCAAGATCATGAGTAGGATAATTAACCTCATGCGGTCGCAATTGTCTTGACGCATAGGCTATCACACGCTTGCACTGCATCAACACACAACCAAGACCATGCATAGATGCATCACGATACACCACAAAATCATCCGTCAAATCGGGTAGTGCTAACACTGGTACGGTAGTAAGCCTCAACTTTAACTCTTGAAAACTTTCTTCACATTCACGAGTCCACACAAACAGTTGATTCTTACGAGTCAACTTTGTCAATGGTAAGGCTAAGCTGGAAAATCCTTCAATAAACCTCCGGTAATAATCAGCAAGACCAAGAAAACTTCTTATCTCTGTCACGGACGTCGGTCTTTCCCAAGCCATAACAGCTTCAACCTTCGATCTATCAACGACAACTCCATCACCGGAAATCACATAACCAAGAAAAGAAATCTCATTCATCCAGAATTCACATTTAGAGAGCTTAGCATATAATTCTTTCTCTTGAAGAATAGACAATACAAGACGAAGATGTCTTTCATGCTCTCCATGGCTCTTAAAGTATACCAGAATATCATCAATAAACACCACGATGAATTGGTCAAGATACTCGTGGAAGATGCGATTCATGTAATCCATGAAAATCGTGGGAGAATTTGTCACTCTAAATGGCATCACTACATACTCATAGTGTCCATACCGCGTTCGAAAAGCAGTTTTTGGGATATCTTCGGTCTTCACCCGAATTTGGTGATATCCGGAACGTAAGTCTATTTTGGAAAACACAACGACGCCCTTCAATTGATCCAAAAGATCATTAATGTGAGGAAGAGGATATTTTTTCTTGATAGTTAGCTTGTTAAGTTGGTGATATTCAACGTACAATCTCATGCTTCTGTCCTTCTTTTTCACCAATAACACATGAGCACCCCAAGGAGACACACTTGGGCGGATAAACTCCCGTTCAAGTAATTCTTTGACTTGCTTCTTTGATTCGGCTTACTTCATAGGAGACATCCCATAAGGAGCTCTAGAAACAGGCTCAGCACCAGGGATAAGGTCAATAGAAAATTCTACTTCTCGTGGAGGAGGCAATCCAAGAATTTCATCCAAAAAACTATCAGGAAACTCAGAAACAATAGGGATTTCACAAGATTGGGAAGTACCATTCCCATCAACCATGCAGAACATTACGAGAAGTTGAGAGATACCTTGCACATCAAAGCCTTCAACATTCGAAGTCGGGAAGATCACCGTCTTGTTATGACAATCCACCATGACTTTGTTAGTGGATAACCAATCCATGCTTAGAATAATGTCCAGGTCTTTCATGGGTAGGCACACGAGGGATACGACAAATCTTCTTCCCTCAAGAGTCATCTCGACATTCTCACATCGACTCACCGATCTCAAACAAGTACCGGTCGATGTAGTCACCATTATAGAACCTCTCATCATGCAAACAAGAACCCTCAAGCACCTCACATAATCCTCAAAAATAAATGAATGCGTTGCGCTTGAATCAAATATAACATATACAAAATTGCCAAAGATTTCACACTCACCACGGACAAGATCTTCAGCTTAAGCGGCTTCTTCACCAGTAATGGCAAATACTCTACCATCTGCTTATGGTTGGTCACTACCATTTCGGTTACTATTTCTTCCATCATGGCCATTTCCTCGACCATTGCCATTTCTCCCACCGTTATGGTTTCCACCACGGCCTCCGTTGCGGCCACCATTATGACCATTACCGTTCCCACGACCACAGCCTCCAAAGCCACCATGGCCTCCACGGTCACCATTATGGTTCACACGTACAGGATTATTAACATTAGCATTCCTCGTATTCAATGGGAAATTAGGGCGGATATGCCCTGGTTGATTGCATTGGTAGCACACCACCTCATCTTGTGGACAATCTCTTGCCAAGTGATTAGCACCACACTTGAAGCAAGTTAGGCCTTGGACATTTCCATGACCTTGGTTACCACCACCGTAACTGCCTCTAAAAGTACCACTTCCTCTTGCATTGGAGGATCCACCACGAAAGAACTTGTTCTTTTTGAAGTGACCTTGCTTCTTGAAACTAGAGAATTGACCCTTCAACTTAGGCTCATGTTTACCATGTCTCGAAGGAGCCATATCATCTTCTTCATAAATTCGACACTTATTCACAAGCGTCGAAAAACTTCTTATCTCTTGATGCCGAATAGCCCGCTTGATCTCGGGCCTCAACCCATTTTCAAACTTCACATATTTGGAAGTCTCAGTACCCTCTTGTTAGCTCCATGAACTTGAGCTCTTTCTTACTTCTGTAACTATCCAGGAAATACTTCTTCAAAAACTCCACCTTGAAGTTTTCCCAAACTAAGGGAATGTCAGCAGACACCATACGTCTCCTCGTAAGATGCCACTAAGCTTCAGCTTCATCGCGGATCATAAAGACCGCATACTCCACCTTTTGTGCTTCAGAACACTCGAAGCTTCCATAGATTCTCTCTAAATCGTTGATCCAAGCATAAGCATCCTTGGGCTTATAACCTCCATGAAATTATGAAGGTTTCCTCTTGAGAAATAGATCAAGACCTTGGGAGCCTTGTCCCATATTCAGTTGGCCTTGTCTTTCTAAGAGATCAGTAAAGCGATTCAAGGCATTTGCCATAGCAGCAGCCTCACGATTAGGTCTACCAACCATATTTCAAGCCTATCCATTAAAACATGGCTCACACATGAGTAAACTAGATGAAACAATAACTTTTCAACTTATGAATTCAATGGTCTAAGCACTTATAAGCTAATCGTGCATCACATCACATAATCATATCAATTTCAATACACGATCACAACATATTCATTATTGAAGGTAAATAGTGTAAGGAGTCTTGGCCAGACTCAACAACATAGACATTAATCTCAATTCAATGACAAACAGCCACAATTCAATCAAATAATCCATAACTCAATCAATTATAGCTCATATGATCCAATCATAAGTAACAACTACTTGAATAACATCAATTATATCTGTATCAAGAGCAACCAACGCTCTGATACCAGGTTGTGATGCCTGAAAATTAGGGGTAAATTTTTCGCATTTTATAAATCATTTTAGACAAAGAAATAAAGTGGTGAAGTTTTAATTCAATACCCTGGATCTATGAAAAACTATCTCATATATGGAGATATGAGAATGCGAGTTAAAAATAAGAAGTTTTCAATTAAACACAGCGGAAAGAATCATTTAAAATGATGTTGTATGACTAGATTTAGAGATGATGAATTTCATAAGGTTTAATGGTTCATGATGTGTTCAAAGTATTATTAAGATGTTGTAAGAAGGAACATTAATTCAAAGGAAATCAAAGTAATTGACACAACAACATTTTAAGGGAATCAGGTGCTACTCGCTCAAGCGAGTACCACACTCGCTTAAGCGAGTAAGCGTCGTCACACTTGGGCGAGCCAGGAAACGCGCTTGAGCGAAAGGGAAAAATAGCATCAGGTGCCCATCTCGCTTGAGCGATCCCTACTCGCTAGAGCGATCCCTGCTCGCTTGAGCGAAATTACTCCAGTATCTAAATAGTTCCCCCTTCGCTCAGGCGAGGCGTTCTCGCCTAAGCGGATTACCCTAGTAGCATCGGGTATTGTTTTTGCTTGAGCGAGGCTCCAAACACTAACCATCCGCTCAAGCAAAATTGGTCCAGTAGCTATCCCCTCGCTCTCACTCGAACGAAGCCTTACCCGCCTAAGCAAAATAACTCCAGTAGCTAAATCTCTAATTCCAAGCAGATCTCACTTAAGCAAGATCATCACTTACCTGAGCAAATTTGGGCCAGAGGCCACCCCACTATTACAAGGGGATCTCGCTTGAGCGAGATTTCCACTCGCTTGAGCGAGTTCTATAGAACATACGCAGAAACATGAATTTCACACAACTTAGCATACCCAATCTTATTTTATAGCATTTTAACTTATGCTAATGCTTTATATGCATTCCAACATGCATTTGAGTGTCAATCCAATTAGTCATACATATCAAGTTTAATTCCCATTCATTCAATGTATGACATTTAAATCATTCTTACAAAATCTTCATAAAATGCTACAAGTTATGAAATACTTCATTCATTCACAGAATTGATCATCAACAAGCATCATAATTCATTGTCTTACATTATTTAGGTCATTAATGAAAATTGGCAATACACACCAAGGTCCAATTTTCCTACATAACCCTCAAAAATCATCAACTATAATCTAGATGGCAAAATAAGCATACGTATACATTATATGCTATACAAAAAAATCTAGATTTGCCGGCCAAGGCTCTCCCTATACACCTATTTACCTCCTTTCATAAAATGTAGGCTAAATACACCTTTTGGTCCCCTATCTCTTAAGTTATTTTCAGATTAGTCCTTTATTATTTTTTTATTTCAAAATAGTCCCTTAATTTTCTTAAAATGTGTCAATTTAGTCCTTTTTAAAAAAGTTAGGGGACCATTTTGAATCAAAAAAAGGACCAAACTGATACCTTTTTAAAAAGTTAGAGGACTATTTTGAATTAAAAAATGATAGGGGACCAATCTGGAAATAACTTAAGAGATAGAGGACCAAAAGGTGTATTTAGCCTAAAATGTACTTCAAAAGATTCATTCCACCCATGAGTACCCTACATCACAAGTCTAAAAAATGGATAACATGAGAGAGTGGGTTATACATTCCAAAAGAATGAATATGAATACCAGTGATCATGTGCATATGTATCCCAACATGTATACTTGCATTCACATACAACTCATCATCAACTATCATCCTAATATACAATTATCTTTGTAAATCAAGAAAGTATTAAATCACACACATGATCTAGTCCTTCAACAATTGGACTATGACACATTTCATCATCTTACTCACATTGTTATTTGGTATTCACATCTTTTATGTTGTCTTAATATATTCTCTCACCCATAATACATCCATCATCACATCTCGTCACCTTTAGCATACCTCCTTGCTATATGCAAATGCTCTTAAGCTAATGCATATGCACAACGGAATATTTCAACAATTACAGATCTGACTTTGGGAAATAAACACCAATTATGGGATTCAAGTATGATCATCTATCCATACCCCCTACTGCAGTAGTAAAATGTGTACATTTATACTCAAATTGCATGCATTTCACCAATCTTTTACTGATACCAAACCGCATTGCCCATTTGCAACACCTGGTCATTTTCACCATGATCGTGGTAACAACATAATCAATATATGGTGTTGCAGGCCAACCATGAGTCATATCATGGCAGCTGTGATCCCAAGGATCACCGGGGACACCTGCTCATCAAGAGCCACCCCCCACAAGGGTCAACCACATATGGCTCCCCATAGCACAACATGGGCAGATTCGTGACTCACACACCGAGTCACAAGGGAACAACAAATTGCTCGTGCACAGAGCCGCCCTCCCACTAGGCCAACTGGGGGAATCCCCTAAAATTCGAACACCGGCAGCTATGCAGTATGCCATGGATGCAAATGCCAATCATATGCATTTCTCACTCTATGCATCCTATACATGCCACTCATCAAACATCATCACATCATCATTATCACCAACACCACTACCTCACCATTTTTAGTGGGTTTAATATTGTTGGATTTTATCTTTGTTTTCAAGTTGTGTATGTGGCATGTTAACAATTCATCCAACCATTACAAGGGCGTCCATTATTAACCCCAATTATCAATTTTCATTAATATTCATGGCAAGCTATTCATTCACACCCAATTTCAAACACACATCAATTGTATTCGTTTCACATTCATGGTGGATAAAACATACTCAACATATTCAAGGCTTACACTTGCCCAACAATTCACACCACCATATAGCACACCATATTTATTCTAATTGTACAATGCATGTTGCCAAACATTATCATCAACATCATATACACAAACACAAATTTCCATAACATCAAAAGCAAAAAACATGCAAGTTGTCATATATGATAATCAAACGCTATCCAATTCATGCTATTAGAATATAAAGACTCCTCTCCTACCTCAAGAGAAGAATTCCGATTGATACGACGTACCCGCCTCGTCATTCGGAATAAGTCCTACATTAATATACATATAAAATCCCAATTATTCAACTATTCAAGACACAAATTCAAATCTAATTAACCATAATCATATCTACAATTTCATAACATGTTTAAGACATGTTATAGACATTATTTTCCTTTACTTATTAGGCTTCGGGAATTCCTTCCCATTAAACCTTAATCATTATATTTAAAGGCTACCAACAACTATAGCCCAACATTCACAAGAATGCCTCAACAATCAATACCTATACTCTTAATGGCTTGTATTTACTCTCAAACACATTATTCAACCAATATTTGTAACTTTCCCCAAATCTTAGGGTTAGGGTTTCACCATAACCCAACACATCATAAATAATCATTAATCTCCCTCATCTACCAACATGAATTTCGCATACCCATAACAACCCATCATAAATGCTATATTAACAACACCCCAACTTAGGTTCCCACATTAAATGCCTCTCCTAACAACCCATAAATATATTAAATGCTCACTCAACACTAAAACTCCAAGCTTAGGGTTCATACTCTTGAAAATGACAATAAACTTACCTTAAAAGTAGAAAAGAGAGAATCTTCAAGGGAGAAGGAGACCCACACAAAAATAAGAAGAAGAAGGAAGAGGGAACTTCAAGCTCCAAGCCTTCTTCAAGCTTTCATAAAATGAAAATGGTGGGAGGAGATGGGTTCAATGTTATTCTTAGGTTTTTAGAAGAAGATAAGAGAGGAAAATAAAGAAGGAAATAAGAAAGAAGAAGAAGTAAAGTGTTTTCCAATTCACTCAGCAAGTTCACGAAAAGATAAGGGGAAATTTGGGCTTTTGCCCTTATTTTTAATCCTCTCATTAAAAGATTCATCATTTTATGACAAATAGGATCTCTGTTTGGGCTCAATACTTTATCCAAAAATTATTCTGAATACATATTCGGACACCCATAATATTCTTAACAGCCCTGACCAATATCATCGCAATCGAAGATACTTGGTCTGACACCTATATTTTAATCGGGTCAGTTTTCAGCTTATTCGGTCCCAATAAATTACCAACAGTCTCCAAAAATATTAATTTAATTATTTCCTATATTTTGGGACTTTAATTAATTCACATTCAATTACTTGATATTTATTCCCTTAATTAATTCTCTATTTTAAAATTTAGGGTGTTACACACAATATATGTATTTGTATTCATATCTTTTATGTTGTCTTTAGGTATTTTCTCACCCAATCACAACCAACACCATTTCTCATCACCTTTGGCATACCTCCTTGCTATATGTAAATGCTCTTAAGCTAATGCACATGCACAACAGAGTAATTTATCAATTACGGATTTGACTGTGGAAATAATCACCAATTTGTGGGTCAAGTATGATCATATAACCATACCCCTACTGTAGTAGAAAAATGTGTACACATATATCATTAAATTACATGCATATCATTATGTTTTACTGGTACTAAACCACATCGCCCATCTTGCAACACCTGGCCATTTACACCATGACCGTGGTAAACACTATAACAACAACAAGGTGTTGCGGGCCAACCATGATTCTTACCATGGCAGCTGTGATCCATAGGACCACCGGGGTCACCTGCTCATCAAAAGCCACCCCCACGAGGGTCAACCACATGCGGCTCCCCGTAGCACAACATAGGCAACTTCGTGACTTACACACCGAGTCATAGGGGTAAATAAAGATGCTCGTGCACTGAGTCGCCCTCCCACTGGGCCAACCGGGGGAATCCCCTCATATTCTAACACCGGCGGCTATGCAGTATACCGTGGATGCAATGCAAATGCAATTCATAATGTATTCTCACAACTATGCATCCTAATTATGCCACTCATCAATCATCAAGGCATTACACTAGCCAAATAATTCAACATCACAATTTAGCATACCATAAAGATTCCAAATGCATATTACATGTTGCCAAGCATATTCATTATCATCATCATGTTTATCAACCACAAATCATCATTTCTACTCAAACAAGGCAAATATACATATTGTCACATATGACAATCAAACACTACTCAATTCAAACATTTAGAATATAAAAATCCTCTCCTACCTCAAAAGAAGAATTCCAAGCGATATGACGTTCCCGCCTCGTCGTTCGGAATGGGTCCTACATTTCATAAGGCACATATCATTATTTTCTACTCAAGACCACCAAGATTCACACATTCTAATCTAACACTTGGTGTTTACAACATTACCATTATCAAGTCATTTTTTATTTTATTAATCTTACCTCAACCACCATGGGTTAGACATTCAAGTTTATTTTTATGCATTTAACGCCATACCCACAAAAGGGTTGACATATCAATGGTCATTAATCACCATTAATGGCCACCTACCATTATTAACATTAACTCTCACCATCAATAAATATTCTATTAACATATTTACTCATTCCCATTATTCAAATGTCATTCATTTTCTCATTAAATATCATTCCCAACCAACACTAATCATTTTCCCTAATTTTCATAAGTTAGGGTTTTGCTAAGGACTTAACAATATCATAAATGCACATCATCTCTCACTATTCTAATCACCAATTTTTTGTGTACCCCATTAATGGCTCATAAAAGTTTGCATTCAAGCCACCCCACCTTAGGGTTTCCATATTAAATGCTTCTACCAACAACCCATATGCATTTATTACTCACCCAAACCTTAAAAACCCAAAACCTAGGGTTCATGCTCATGAGAAATGACAAAGAGCTTACCTCAAGAGAAGAAATGAGAGAGTTTCCAAGAGAGGGGAGAACCACACAAAATTGAGGAGGAGAAAGGAGAAAGAGTTTCAAGCTTCAAGCTCCTCCTTCAAGCTCTAATAAAATGAAAATGGCAAGGAGAAGAAGACACACAAACACAAGGGTTTTAGAGAGAAGAATAGATGAAGAGAGAATGAGGAAGAAGAAGAAAATGGTGTTTGCCCAAAGAGAGTAGAGAGCCAACGTGAAAGTGAAGAGAGGGGAGAAGGTTTTGTGTTTTAATTTTACCCCTTTCACTAAAGTTTACCGTTTTACGACAAACAGGATCTCTATTTGGGCTCAATACTTTATCTAAGAATTATTCCGAATATATATTTGGACTCCCAATAATGTTCTTAACAACCCTGACCAATAGCACCTCAATTAGAGATACTTGGTCCGACACCTATATTTTAATCGGGTTTATTTTTAGCTCATAAAGCCTTAATAAATTATAAATAATTCCCAAAAATCTTAATTTAATTATTTCCAATACTTTGGGACATTAATTAACTCACCTATAATTATTTCATATTTATTCCTCTTTATTTAATCATTTATTTCAAAATTGGGATGTTACAGTCAGCATGCATATCTGTTTCTTAATTAAACCCTAGACTCTTGAAGCTTAAGAACGTTACTCTAATTCTCTCACATCAAACAACATCAAGTACATTTCTAAAGATACATAAAGATGAACTCTAGTCAAGAAACTTTGTGGCTATCACTAATAAGGAAAGTGGACAAACCAGTGCAAGAATCAAAGCTTGTATGGGAAGAAACCAATGTAGTTGTTCTGCGCAATTCAGAAAAGCTGATGAAGATTAGTACGTGTGTCAGAAAGCTTTCAGAAGGTACCTCTTAGTTAAAAGAAGAAAGTCGACTAATGGTCTTCTACTCTGATGCACTCAAGGAACACCATTTTAGTGTAAGCTTTGATGTTCCTCATTCTAGACCTTTTATCCTTATCTCATCTTCAAGGCCCAATGCTCAAAACAACTATATCCTTTCAAAAGATTCACAACGACTATCTCAAAGGCCTATATATATGAAAGGATCTTAAAACTTGAAAAGTTTAGGGAGAAGAACACTGTTAGTAATTCAACGAACAATTCAAGTATCAAATCAACATTTTTGAAAAGCTTTTAAGCTTTTGCTTTTATCTTAAATGTTAGGGAATCCCTTAGGGTTAGGCAGTGGAAACACAAAGGATTCCCTAAAAGAATTGTAAAAACAGATGTCTCAAGGCATTACATACAAAATTAAAATTTCATTTTAGAGCTTACCTCTTGTAGATGCAAAACAAGTTCCTTAACCAAAGCAACTGTAGCCCTATCCTTAAGAGTCCACACGAGCACTCCCACCAGCAACTGAATTTCTGAATGCTAGTATGGAAGTTTAGAGAGTAATCCTAATTTCTGAGTAGTAGCCTATGAGCATCTCATGCTCTATATATAGGCTTAGGTCTTAACCTAATGAGCTCTTATTAAACATTGGGCTCCTGACTTATTCTAAATGAGTTAGGCCCAATAGTTTTATTTTTAGTCTAACTAAAATAAAACTGTCCTTTGGTGGGCTTAAACTATATATGTGAACCTATAAGGAAAATATCCGGTTATATTAATAATAAACTATTTTATTATTAATATAAAATAAGAGCGACATCTAGCAATACATCATTATGTCTGAATATTATTTATCATCGACATGATCTATAAGTGATAATTATTTTATATATTTATTCCTTTTGTCACGATATCTAATTGGGCCTAAGGCATGGTCGTTGTCATCCTTGTATGACCTAATTCATTTTACTTGATACCAGAGTAGACTTTACAAAATAAATATCTATTATTTATTCTTCCTAGCATGGCCATGCATTTCGTTAGTCCCACTCCATCAAGTGGCCTATAGATACCACTCATGTCATATAGGAGAGACAAATCGCATCTACATCACTCACATCCCTCAACATAATTTGTTCATTGTCTAATCACAATCTTTATGGTCATCTTATAACAGATAATGTTTGCTTGTATTAAAACAACAAACTCTTTATGTAGAAATCGTAGTAACTTCAAATCGAAGGACTATATACCATTATCACATTGAGAACCGTTTATGACACTCATGTAACGATCCATGCAACGTTCTCATGGTGGGTCTGTCCAGTACAACATTACTCTTAATGTGTACCCATGTGAAGACTTAATATCATATATATCCATGATTTATGAGATCAAATCATCAGTATATTCACACACTAGCCTTAATATATTCACATGTCCCTATGTAAATACTTGATTAGGGAGGTTTTAGGAATAGTAATATTAAAACAATCTTAAAATTGAAAATACTTATTTTATTGATAAGTTAAAATAGATACGTTAAAAGCTTAGTGCATACACCAACATTAAAAACAAAGAATATCTTTGTAGTTTTATTGCTAGCAGAACTTGTCTTTGTTTTTCATACTTAGTGCATTTGTTCTTTATCATTGTATCATCTTATGCACTAAGTTCTCAAAAACACAACACAAACTTTCTTTCAAATCTTTTTTTGTGTAAAAGTTTGGTGTGTTGTCAACCTTAGTTTATATGGGAAACAATTTTTTGGCTTGAAGAGGCTTTTGAAAAAAATACTTGGGATTGAGCCAGGGTTGACTTGTTGATACAATACTTAGGTTTAAGCTAGAAGTGGCTGGAGTCAAGAATACTTATCACACAAGTCTGTGCTGGTGTTGTGTAAAAGATATTTTTACATAGTGAAAATCCTCCAAGTTTACAGGTACTGGACGTAGCTTCTGTGTTGAAAGTGAACCAGTATAAATCCTCTGTGTTCAATCTCTCTTTCTCTTATGCTCAAAAGTTTGCTTCAAAAGTTTTCAAAGTTTTTATTAATAAGTTCCGCGCAAAAAAAGTCTAAGACTTATTCAACCCCCTTCTAAGTCTGACTTTGAACCATCTATTGGTATCAGAGCTTGTCCTTTAGGGTTGATCACTCCAATGAGTGAAAATGATAAAGATCCACGGTAGTTTCTCAGAATGATCAGCTAATAGTATAACACCCCTGATTTTTTGTACTCGAATCCTGATGTGATCGTCATAATTAATAAAAATGCGAGTAAATTTTTCACGTTTGAAAACATTTCCAAGACACCACCATGATCATATCAAGACCCAAATCACAGAAAACCAAAGAGTGAGGTTATATAACCTAAAGCTGGATCGATAACTAAAATGCCCATAATAGTATACAAAAATAATAGAGTTTACAGCGGAAGAATGTGTATACTGGGCACACGCCTAGTCCCATATATGACGATATGAGAAAAGGCTAGGCAAGCATGCAAACCTATTACTTTATCACATTCATGCACATTTCGCAATCGCATGCATTGCCTAAGATAAATACATATATATATATATATATACATGCATATACATCTACATTCGGGGATATTTACCCGACTATCTCAATCATCAATGAACATCATTCAATTTTAATCCTTCCAATACATATCAAATCATCTCTCACATTCTACATATATATTCACCATCCACAATTCAAAGGGATTATCTTTATACATATCCAAAATCTCTAAATTATCTATATTCTTATAAACAATTCATTCACTATACAAGAATCCATAAATGATGCCGGCCAAGGCACTTCCTCTACCACTATTCACCTTCACCCAAGCTTTAATTAAAATCCGAACTCATCCCATGGCAACCTGCATCACAATGCTAAAAAGGAGACCACATGGGAGAGTGAGTTATATATTCAAAATGACGAATAATATATATATTGTGATCATGTGTATATGCATATAAACGTCATGTGTGCTTTGCTATCAAATCATCAAATTTTCATTCATATATCATCTCATTATTATAATAGGCATACAAGCCTCATGAATCACAATTCATATCATAAATAAGCACAACATATACACAATCACATACATAATCTCTTTGCCACTTATCAACAAGGGCACTCATAATCATTATCATCATTATTTCATTATGGCTTTGCTCAATACCTCCTCGCAAGGGGTTTCTCATCACTCGTGGTCATCCCATCTCAAATGCCATGGTCTTAAGGCTAATGCATATGTCAACTGTTTAATGCATATGCAACGGATCCGATTTCAAATTCAGTAATAATCACAATCACTTAAATTATCATCATCACTCAGGGATACACCTTTTGTGGCACCCCACAAGGTGATTTATTCAACAACAGTAGGACAACGTCCTTTTCACTCCGGGATATACCCTTTGTGGCACCCCACAAGGTGATTCACTTCACAATAATTATCACAATACCATCATCACTCGGGGATACACCCCTCGTGGCACCCCGCAAGGTGATATATTCAACAATAATTACGATAACATCGTCTTCACTCTGGATATACCCTTCGTGGCACCCTGCAAGGTGTTATATTCAACAATAATTCAATAACAATAGGACAACGTCCTCTTCACTCCGGGATATACCCTTCGTGGCACCCCGCAAGGTGATATATTCAATAATAATACATATCAATGCCATGCTATGCCATGAATGCAATAATGCATGTGCCCAACAACCTCGCAAGGATATCTCACCCTCTCAATTAGGGGTATATTTTAATTTAGCATTTCAATAATCATACATAATCATTTACAGAGCCCCATAAGGCACATCATTCATATAATTGGCATCTCATTGGCCCCAACATCATTCATAATAATCCACACATGGATATCAAAAGGCATAGCAACCAATCATAGTATTAATCCATACATAGAAATATTTGAGGCATATTCATCATTCCACATAAGGCAATCACACTTATGCCCATCACAATCATGTTCTTGAACATACATCTCATAACTCGTCATCAATCCCTTAACATTGCTTTCTCATGATCATTCTTGGTGGTTAAGATTCATATTTCACATTATGCATATTATGGGTATACACAAGTCATCCCAATATCTTAATTGTTATTCCTCACCACCATACTATTTCATAGACATATATATATATATATATCTATATATTCCCTCAAGTATCAAATAATATAAGGGAAAAAGGCCTAAAACCATCAGGACCGAGAAAAGAAGGGCCAATACAATCAGAACCGAGAGAAAAGAAGGGAAAATTCCATCAGGGGGGTCACTCGCTCAAGCGGAATCCCCACTCGCTTGAGCGAGTGCCAAACAATACACATGGGCGAGACAGAAGGAGCAGAGCCACAAGAATAAGAAGTAACAGGGGGAGCTTCGCTCAAGCTAAAACCGACTCGCTTGAGCGAGACACGCAAGCTTTGCTTGGGCAGAGCTAGCGAGCATGGACGAAAATCGTCCAGAAAGGAGTTCCATACCGACTCGCTTGGGCGAGTGTTAGTCCTCAAATTTTCAATAAAAGCTTTAATAAAAATTTCATAAAAATTACAAAAATTAGTTTAATTTGTTAGGAAATTAGGATTTAAATTCAATAAATGGATGTTGTTGGAAATAATCTGCCCTTGATCAATTTTCTCTAAGTGTTGCAGTGAAAAGGTTAAGAAATCAAGAGAAAATTACACTGGAGGAGCTGACGCGTAGCCTCATCCCACGTGTAGCATCAACAACTATTTTTGATTCTGACGCTACACGTCACAGCCACGCGTAGCGTCAGTGCTGCGTGGTCTCCACCTCCACTTTGGGCAACCACTCCACTTGGACCCAATAATGGGCACTCCACTCAGCACCAATGGGCATCCCACTCAGCCTGAAAGGCCAAAACTCGGTGGAAACATGTTCATGTGGCCAGGCATGATCAAATTTAATAATTTGAAGCGGTCATTATCAAGTGTTTAATGGAGGCTGAGTCAGGGGTCTGACGCGTAGCGCCAAACTGACGTGTAGCGTCAGCACCCTTGCTCAGCCCTATAAATAGGGCCATCCAACACCATTCTATAACATCCCATAGCATCCCATTCTCTTCTTTTCTCTCTTTGTGCTCGACTTTGAGTACTTCTTTTGTGAGTTGTAGTTATAGAATAGTTTTCTAGATACTTGAGTGTGTTTTGGTGTATTGTGATCGTTGTATCGTGAAGTTCCCATCGTCTTCGCAATGTCAAACTCTGTAAGTGTTGTTTTTACTTTCACCATGTGTAACTAATTTGTTTATGTTGGAATTGGTGAACTAATCTATTGAGTATAATGTTGTGAATTCGACCTCTGCATGTTTATGATTCAAGTCCATGTTAGTATTTCAACCTTTTATTAATATGAACGTCAAACGGGAGAATGATTATCATGTGTATTGAAACTTGTTTTATTAGTATGAATGTCAAATGGGAGAATGATTATTCATGCCGTATTGAAACTTGTTTTGACGAAAGTAAAAGTTGGAATACCCTTGGTATCTCAATTCTATAGGGGTTGTTAACCATTGTTGCCATAAGGCCAGTTCTTAAAGCAAGTTTTTACTGAGAAAGCTCACGAGGGATCGGACTTTACGGTGAATTCTTAGAATTTATATCATGAGGGATCGGTTATAATGATTTTAAGCTGCAATGACATGAAACTTGATGATTAAATATGCATGTCTTGAGTTCCTCATTGTTATTCTAGATTAGGGATCCAATTTCCAACATAATTTTCTTATCAGTGTTTATCTCAAGTATCTTACCTATTTTAGATTGCAACTCAACTTTTTAGATAGATTTTATTTTCTTTTTATCTTATGAACCACTCAATCATGGTATCCTGTGAATATTGTATAAATTGTATATAAATCATTCTTTTGTCTATAACTTTCTTCACATTTATCATAGTAAATAGAAAATTACTGTTGATATTGGACTTTCAATCCCAGTGGAACGATATCTAAATTTTGAAAACTACAAACGATTGGTGCGCTTACCAATTAACAACCCGGTGGTGGAAACGAACTATTGAGACGCTATCTTCGGGTTAACAAGTTTTCTGGCGCCGTCGCCGGGGATTGAATTGTTTCAGTAAAACAGTAAATTTTTAATTACCGTGGTAAATATTTTTTTACCTTAGTTAAAATTTTTTTTTATTTTTACTTATTCTTACACTAACTTTCTTTGTCTAGTTTATGTATGCAAACTCGATCTATCGCAGGTAAAATTTATTTTGATCCTGAGATAGAAAAGTTTGTAAAGAAAATCAAGTCTTTGAAATCTAAAACACAAACTAAATCTTCTTCTACCTCTAAAAATTTTTAAAATTCAAATATGGCTGCTGAGAGGAGAACATTGGGACAGTTTGCTGCTATTAATGGTCCACCCTGAGTTTCAGGTATGTTTCAAGGACCTGTTGTACCAGTGGAGATTAAACCTACTACTTTAAATATTATTCAAAATAATCAATTTGTTGGTTTAAATCATGAAGAACCATATGAACATTTAACTATTTTTTATGAGTTATGCAGCACAATTGGTTTTGAACCCAATCAAGAAGAGTCTGTTTACATGAGACTTTTTCCTTTTTCATTGATTGGTAAAGCAAAAGAATGGTTTAAATCTTGTCCACTGGGTAGTTTTGCAAACTGGTCCGATGTTGAAAGAAAATTTTTGGAAAGATTTTATTCTCCTTCGAAATATTTTGAAGCAATGACAGCCATACACTCTTTTTCTCAAAATAATGATGAATCACTAGGAGAGACATGGGAACGATTCAAGGCACTTTTGAGAAAGTGTCCAAACCACAACCTAAATGATGCCGAAAAGGTAAAAATCGTTTACCATGGTTTATTGCCTCAGTTCAAGATGATGTTAGATGCTTGTGCAGGTGGTTCTTTAATGAACAAAACTAAGGAAGCCATAGAAATATTGGAATCAATGGCTATCAGTGACCGCCAAGCAAAGCATGAAAGAGGTAATGTACAGTGGAAGCTAGGAATGCTCGAATTGGGAGTAAATGATGCGGTGTTGGCTCAGCAAAAATTACTGACCCAACAAATTGAAGTTATGAGCAAGCAATTGGAAAAACTCCAAATTGCTCAAGTAGCATCACCACCCCCTGCTTAACTTAAACAGTGTATGCACTGTATGGGAGAACAACCATGTGGTTAGTATGGAAATGAGCAAGAGCAAGCCAATTTTATGAATCATCAAAGAACACCCTTAGGTAATTTTCCTTTCAATCATGGAAATTCTTTTCCTAACAATTACCTGCAGGGTTGGCAAAATCAGAATATTGGTTGGAGACAGGACACTGGACCTTCCAACAGACCTCCTAACAATCAGTTTAAACAACAACAAACTGACAATGTAAGATTGACAAGGATAAAGGTATCTATTAAACAGTTCCTGCAGTTTGTGGAAACAAATGAAGCTGCCCGAAAAGCATCAGACATATAAATGGGACAGCTTGCAAAAGAAATAGCCGAATTAAAGAGTTCTGGGTTTACTGCAAACACTCAAAACCCAAGGGAACAATGTAATGCTGTTTCTTCTAATGTTGTAAAAATTGATTGTAAAGAAAAGAGTGATAAAAAGAAAGAAAAAGAAGAAAAAGAAAGTGAAAAAATAGAAAAAAATGAAAAAGAAAAAATATGCAAGTAAATACAGAGCAAGAAACAAACTGTATAACCCCGAAAAAATGTAAAGATCCGAGGAGTTTCACCATTCCTGTAACAATTGGAAATATCAACATCAGGAATACGTTATTAGATTTAGGGGCTAACATCAACTTGATGCCCTTAGAATTAATAAAGCGCATTGGTGAATATGAGCTAAAAGAAGCAAAGACAGAATTACAGTTTGCGGATCGCTCTGTCAAAAAGCCTTTTGGGATTGTGGAAGATGTACTGGTAAAGGTTGATAAGTACCACTTCAGAGTTGACTTTGTGGTACTGGATATGAAGGAGGATACTGAGATCCCCTGATCCTAGGAAGACCTTTCATGAAGACTGCAAGGATCAAAGTAGATGTTGATCTAAGTATGGTTGCAGTCAAGGTTTATGATGAAGAAGTAAGCTTCAGTGCTCATGAACACCTCAGGACAAGTAATGAGGAAAAAGTTTACCCTTCAACCGAACCAGGTATATCTCTTCCCAATCAATTAAATTGTTTTAAATTAACCGATGCCTTGAAAGATGAAAAATAGGTAATTAAGCATCGGAAAAGAAGAAGGAGGAAGAAAAGGACAGGTGATTCCTCAACGAATATTGGGAGACCACCTGATTAATCAGAGGTAATGTCTGGCTGGAGATACTAAACCTAGCGCTCAATGGGAGGCAACCCATTTTGTTATTTGTTTATTTTAAATTATATGAAAAAAAATCCAAAAATAAAATTTATCTTGTAATAAATTAATCAAATTTTTGTTAGTAAGTTAAAACACTTAGAGTTTTTACACAATGAAACTTAATTTTGTAAAATCAATTATTAGCTCTTTATAACTTAGGAATTTTGATAAAATTAATTACAATAGGTTTATTAACCATCAAGCAAATTTCAATAGCCTGGTGAGCAGAGAGATATCTTTTTATATACTTGAGGGTTTAATCGACATATTTTCAATTCGAATTGATTTTGCTTTAATCTCTGATTTGTGTTGTTGTACAGAAAATTCAGGAAAATGATCAAGGTACATTTTTGGTGAAAACCTTGGGCCAAACAGCTTACCTTGGTAAAAATTATTTTATCCTTTGCAAGCCAATTTGAGCCTAAAATAAAATTCCTTGGTACCCTTAAACCTAAATCTATTTTTACCATTCCCTATACTTGATTGATTAAAAGAGCAGTTGAAATAAATGAAAAATATTATGAATGTTCTCACAAAAAAAAAGGGGAGTGAAAATAAGCAACTTGATTCTTTTCAGAAAAAATAAAGTATGGAAAAGAAAAGTCAAAAATAGTGAAAAGAATCAAGTTGGGGGTATTTATTTTTCATCAACAAAAGAAATGAGAGTTTGGGTCAAGAGAAAGCCTAAAAAATTATAAAATGCTCTTTTATGATTTCAGGTTTTTGAATTCCAAGAAAAACCATTGATTCTTGTAAGCCAAGCCTCATTACAACCCGCGAAAATACCATGTGATTTCTGAACTAATTCTGTATAAATAACCATTGATTAGATGACAAACAAAGTTAAATTCGTTTGATCTTATGATTGAATGAGTGAAACAGGTTACCTATTACATAGAGATAAACACCTGTGAGGTAAGCCTGAAATTCTACTTGATTGTTAATAGAATATTGTAAATAAATTTTATCATTAAACCTTTGTTATACTTGATACCAATTTTTGACTATTACAAAATTAGTTAAATTGTGAAAATTACTTTTTGTTGTAAATTCTTGAACTAACTCAAAAATTTGATTCCAAATTTTTATTTATTTTTCTCTCTTGCTCGAGGACGAGCAATGTCTCAAGTTGGGGGTATTTGTTAGTCCTCAAATTTTCAATAAAAGCTTTAATAAAAATTTCATAAAAATTACAAAAATTAGTTTAATTTGTTAGAAAATTAGGATTTAAATTCAATAAATGGATGTTGTTGGAAATAATTTTCCCTTGATCAATTTTCTCTAAGTTTTGCAGTGAAAAAGTTAAGAAATCAAGAGAAAATTACACTGGAGGAGCTGACGCGTAGCCTCATCCCACGCGTAGCATCAACAGCTATTTTTGATGTTGACGCTACGCGTCACAGCCACGCGTAGCGTCAGTGCTGCGTGGTCTCCACCTCCACTTTGGCCCACCACTCCACTTGGACCCAATAATGGGCACTCCACTCAGCACCAATGGGCATCCCACTCAGCATGAAAGGCCAAAACTCGGTGGAAACATGTTCATGTGGCCAGGCATGATCAAATTTAATAATTTGAAGTGGCCATTATCAAGTGTTTAATGGAGGCTGAGTCAGGGGTCTGACGCGTAGCGTCACACTGACGCGTAGCGTCAGCACCCTTGCTCAGCCCTATAAATAGGGCCATCCAACACCATTCTATCACATCCCATAGCATCCCATTCTCTTCTTTTCTCTCTTGTGCTCGACTTTGAGTACTTCTTTTGTAAGTTGTAGTTCTAGAATAGTTTTTTAGATACTTGAGTGTGTGTTTTGGTGTATTGTGATCGTTGTATCGTGAAGTTCCCATCGTCTTCGCAATGTCAAACTCTGTAAGTGTTGTTTTTACTTTCACCATGTGTAACTAATTTGTTTATGTTGGAATTGGTGAACTAATCTATTGAGTATAATGTTGTGAATTCGACCTCTGCATGTTTATGATTCAAGTCCATGTTAGTATTTCAACCTTTTCTTAATATGAACGTCAAACGGGAGAATGATTATCATGTGTATTGAAACTTGTTTTATTAGTATGAATGTCAAATGGGAGAATGATTATTCATGCCGTATTGAAACTTGTTTTGACGAAAGTAAAAGTTGGAATACCCTTGATATCTCAATTCTATAGGGGTTGTTAACCATTGTTGCCATAAGGCTAGTTCTTAAAGCAAGTTTTTACTGAGAAAGCTCACGAGGGATCAGACTTTATGGTGAACTCTTAGAATTTATATCACGAGAGATCGGTTATAATGATTTTAAGCTGCAATGACATGAAACTTGATGATTAAATATGCATGTCTTGAGTTCCTCATTGTTATTCTGGATTAGGGATCCAATTTCCAACATAATTTTCTTATCAGTGTTTATCTCAAGTATCTTACCTATTTTAGATTGCAACTCAACTTTTTAGATAGATTTTATTTTCTTTTTATCTTATGAACCACTCAATCATGGTATCCTGTGAATATTGTATAAATTGTATATAAATCATTCTTTTGTCTATAACTTTCTTCACATTTATCATAGTAAATAGAAAATTACTGTTGATATTGGACTTTCAATCCCAGTGGAACGATATCTAAATTTTGAAAACTACAAACGATTGGTGCGCTTGCCAATTAATAACCCGGTGGTGGAAACGAACTATTGAGACGCTATCGCCGGGTTAACAAGTTTTCTGTATCTCAATTCTATAGGGGTTGTTAACCATTGTAGCCATAAGGCCAGTTCTTAAAGCAAGTTTTTACTGAGAAAGCTCACGAGGGATCGGACTTTACGGTGAATTCTTAGAATTTATATCATGAGGGACCGGTTATAATGATTTTAAGCTGTAATGACATGAAACTTGATGATTAAATATGCATGTCTTGAGTTCCTCATTGTTATTCTAGATTAGGGATCCAATTTCCAACATAATTTGCTTATCAGTGTTTATCTCAAGTATAAGAAGTAACAGGGGGAGCTTCGCTCAAGCTAAAACCGACTCGCTTGAGCGAGACACGCAAGCTTCGCTTGGGCAGAGCTAGCGAGCATGGACGAAAATCGTCCAGAAATGAGTTCCATACCGACTCGCTTGGGCGAGCATCATAACTAAGGCCATTCGCTTGAGCGAAAATCGGCCAGTACCAGTATCACCTATAACTAACTTGGGCGAAACCTCCTCGCCTAAGAAAATAACTCCCAGAGCCGAGCATATGCTCACTCATTCAGCAAATTTCCCAACACTCGGGTTTCTGTTGATAGAATCCCCCCAAAACTGACCCATCATTCATTTGGTTTTCACTCGGTAAAATTTATTCGGATCCGAGTCATGTCACACTCGGATTCCCACTTGGCATAACAATCTAGACCGACCCATTTTTTATTCAACCAAATCATTCCAGGGCCGACTCACACTTACATAGTATCACGGGTAATTACTCCAAAACCGACTCACTACCTGATCGGTCCTCACTCGACATTTCATCCCAACACCGACTTAACTCCTGATCGGTACTCACTCGGTGAATTATTTCAAAACCGACTCTTCTCTCTTATGGCCTTTCACTCGGTAATTTAATTCCAAGACCGACCATCACTCACTTGGTCCTCCACTCGGCAAAATTAGTCCAGACCGAGTCCTCTCTCACTCAGACTTCCACTCGGTAAAACGTTCCAGAAACCGACTCACCACCCAATTAGTCACTCACTCGACATCTCATTCCAAATCTGACTTCCTTTCTTTTTCACTCAAACGGAGTTATTCCAGAGTACTTCTGGACAAACTCACACCGAGTATCCCCAATGGGTGCCTTCCCACTTGGAATTGCACAATCGTAGGCTCATCACTCAGAACAGGTTATACTGGACTCGGAAATTCCCCATTCGGGACTCCACTGCCCAGATCGTCACACTCAAAAGCCTTCTTACTCGGATTATGTCCACTTCCTCACTCGGAAGGTCATGATTCAGACATAGGTCACTCGGAATTTCACTCGGAAATTCACCACAACTTAAATTGTTTTCAAAACTCTCATTCGGACAGAACTTGTCCAGGATCTCACCCATTCTCCGTTCACTCATCTCGCTTGGGCGAATACTATCCCCAAGATCCTTCGCTCGGGCGGATTTTGTCCAGTGGCTACCCCTGTTTCTATTAACAATCCCACTTGGACGAAATGGCCATTCGCCTGAGCGAATTCGGGCCAGTAGCAAATCCTATTTACTACAACAATCTCACTCGGGCGAGATTCTCACTCGCTTGAGTGAGTTCTGCAGAATCCCTACAGGAAATACAAAATTATACACCATCACATATAACATGTGAGGCATATACACCTCGTTCCAAGCACTCTCACTCGGAAGTTCTCATTATAAGTCAAATTTAGACTTATCCAACGTTCTTACACATTATAAAAGGCATATACCACCTGTTCACACACTCATTCTTATTGATTTACATTTCAAACATATTATTCATGTTGAATTCAAACTCATCATCATCTTATATATATTCTTACCTTGCCATAACAAATCCATATATTCTCACACATCATCCTCAATAATCATCAACTTGCCAATTCAATTAATTCAATACATATACATGGCAAGGCAAGCATGAGTATTCATCATATACAATAATCACTATCGAATTTACTCATGCAATTTGAATGTTAACTCTTATCCTACCTCGAGGGAAGAGCCGAAACGATTCCAATGCTCCGAATGCTCCATTGCATCACCCGGAATACAATCTACATACCATATGCAAGTATATTCATGTAATTAATAACCATTATAATTCTAAACACTTGCTAGCTTATCATAAAGCTCAACCCCAAGTCCTAGACTTGCTAAACACCAAGTTATGTAATTGTATTAGGCTTCGGGAATTCCTTTCCCAAAGCCAAGATCCTCTAGATCTTAAAGGCTAACTAAACCCAATAACATTGTCATCTCATCCTTTCCATAATACAATCCCATATTACATCAATCCTTCAAACATCATCATTGTCGCTTAGAGTTTAACATAAATTATCCTTGCCTCTTTAAAGCCATCACCAAATTAACAACACACATGTTAAATATCACTCATTACATTCAATTTAACCTTTTAAACTACATTATATCCATGTCCCCAAATTCTTAGGGCTAGAGTTTCCATCCAAAACCCAACAACATTTACCCATGCTCATTAATCACCACTAATGGCCATCTTTCTTCATTAATATCATTCTCATAATCATTAAACCAACATTCTATTCATATTTCACACTTTCCCCAATTTATTAAAGTTAGGGCTTCACTAAAACCCAACAACACTCATTAATATCCCTTTATTTCTCATTACCATCAAACATTAATCCTAAGTGCCTCATTAAATGCTTATAAAGGCTCACATCTAAGCCACCCCACCTTAGGGTTTCCTATATTAATGGCTTCATTCAACACCCCAATAATTTTTCTAACCTAGGATTGATTCCACACACCACCATTCATCAAAACAACATCTAACCTCCCATCTTAACACTTCAATAACCCAAAACCATCAATAAAACCATGAGTGGTCAAAACCATACCTCTCTTCCAAGCTTAAGCTCCAAAACGAAAGTGAGAGGGAGAGGAGAAGAAAGGAGCTTCAATCAACATCATCTCCCTTAAGCTCCATAGAAGAATGAAAATGGAGGGAGGAGGAAGAGGCACCACCATTGGCTTAGGGTTTTGAAGAGAAGAAGAAGTGGAGAAGGAGAAGGGAAGTAAGAGAAGAGGAAAAAATGTGTTTGCCAATGGAAGCAAGAACCCAACGAAAATAAGGAGAGAATAATGGGCTTTTTGGTTTTAATTTTTTTAACTCTCCATTAAAAGTTCATCGTTTTATAACAAACAGGCTCTCAGTTCGGGCTCAATACATTATCCAAAAATTATTCCGAATATAGATTCGGATTCCCAATAATATTCTTAATAGCCCTGACCAACGGCATCTCATACGGAGATACTTGGTCCAACACTCATATTCTAACCGGGTATAATTTTAACTCCTTAAATCTCAGTAAATCATAAATATCCATAATAAATCCCAATTTAATCATTCCCATACTTTTGGGACACAAATAACTCACATACAATTATTTATTATTTATTCTCATCAATTATTCATTTTTATAAAATTCAGGATGTTACAAATAGTAGAAGGATCCTTAATCAACAGACCACCAGCCTTTTTTGGTGATGATTACCCGTATTGGAAGGATAGAATAAAAATGTTCATTAAGTCCACGCAATATAGTCTCTGAGGAATCATTACCAATGGTGATAACCCTATTCCCGTTGATGCAGATGGGAAGCCCAAATCTAAGGGCCAGTAGATTGTGCCTGAAATAAAAAAGATTGAGGCCAATACTAAGGCCAAATTCCTTCTTATTTTTCCTTTGAGTAAATTTGAGTACAACAAGGTCTTTAGCTATAAGACAGCTAAGAAAGTCTGGAATGCCCTAGAACGCAACTATGAAGGAACCTCCGATGTAAAGAGATTTAAGAAGATGCTGTTAACAGAACAGTATGATACTTTCAAAATTGAGAAGCATGAATCTGTTGACTAGATGTTTGGAAGATTCTAAACCTTGCTGAATGAGCTTCAGGCCTTAGGGATAACTCTGTCCATATAAGACATAAATGTTAAACTCCTTAGGAGTTTGCCTAAGAGGTTTAATGCAAAGTGCTTAGCTCTTGAGAAGGTCAAAGATCTTAGTACTCTTAGTCTTGATGAACTCCTTGGAGTGTTTAGGGTTCAGGGATTGAAGCTGAAGCAGAAGGAAGTCACCAAGCTTTCCTCCTTCAAAGGTGTTGCTCTAAAGTCTGAAGACACAAGCAGAAAGTCCAAGGATCTCAAAGCTGAAGAGTTTACTAGTTTAGACCTAGACTCTAATAATTAAGCAGAAGACACAAATAAGGAGCTGACTCTTATGACCAAAAGGTCCACAGGATGCTAAGAAAGAAAAAGGGCAAACTTGAGAGATTTCATAAGAAAGACCATAAAGGTCAATCTCAATTCAAGTTTAAAACTGACACGTTTACTCTTGAGTGTTTTAACTGCAGAAAGCTAGGACATGTAAAAGTTGAATGTCCTCTCTTAAATAAAGACAAGAAGGATAGGAAAAAGAAGAAGAATCACAACTAAAAAAACACTTGTTAGCGACGGAAAAAATTGGTCGCTAATCCATGCCAAGGCCGTCGCTAATAGGACTAGCGACGGTATTTTTGACGACCACACGACCGTCGCTAAAACCCTCGTCAAAAATACATCAGCGACCAAGGAATGGCCGTCGCTAAAGTACCGACGGCGAGAGACTGTCGCTAAAATGGTCTCTGCTTTACTTACTTCAGCCGTCGCTAACTGTCCACGTTTAGCGACCACTTATGCCCGTCGCTATGTGTAGCCATACAGCGACCACTTATGCCCGTCGCTATGGGTAGCCATACAGCGACCACTTACGACCGTCGCTATCGGTAGCCATACAGCGACCACTTATACCCGTCGCTATGGGTAGCCATACAGCGACCACTTATGGCCGTCGCTATGGGTAGCCATACAGCGACCACTCATGCCCGTCGCTATGGGTAGCCATACAACGACCACTGTCCTCCGTCGCTATTAGTAGCCATACAGCGACCATCCTATTCCGTCGCTAATGGGATTTTGTATTTTTTAAAAAAATTGTTTAAATATTTATAGATTTTGTTAATTTAACTTTAAAAATGTTGATTAATATTTTGTATTGGGTGATAAAATTTTATAATTAAATTTGAATAATTTTTTTAAAATATTAAATTATTATTAAAAACAATGTAATGGATTAAATTTATTTATCAAATAGGTTGAATTATTAATGATAATCAAAATAATGCGTTTTTCTTTGAATTTAATTACCAATAAATATTGACATAATAAATGAAGAATGACAAAATAAATACTGAATGGAATATAATATAAAAACTGTAAATGAAATATACAATGTGTATACATAATAAAAATACAATCATGGTGGTGGGGGATCCTGTGGTGGTGGTGGGGGCGCCTGGGAAGTGGGGAGAGGTAGTCTCACCATCAAGTTGTCGACGAGTCTCGGCGTGCTACTCCTCGGCCCGTTATCGGTCCGCCTCGGCCCGTCGTCGGTCCGCCTCGGCCTGCTCCTCCAAAAGCTGCCTCTGACGTCGCTCCTCCTGTAGCTCGTCGTTCAGGTTTTGAATTACCTGAACAACCTCAGTCGGAAGACCAGACGATGAGGAAGAGGAAGGGGTCTTCCCGTTTTTCGCCAGCTAAGTGCCGACGCCACCCAATCCAAAGACCCTCCCTTTCTTGTTCACACCGTCAACAGCCTCCATATAGATGGCGTTGTCATCAGAACAAGACAGGGTGGGAGGAACCTCCCCTTCAGAAGTCGAAGCCACCAGGTCCGCCTCCTTCTCGGCCCTCCTGGCCTGATACGCCTCCTGTAAATTAAAAAACACTGATAGGATTAGTAAGCTGATTTGTAAATTATAAGCATGTGTGAGTTAAAAGTAAATACCACTAGATCTATAGTCTTCTGGTTTACCCATGCACCGGCTTTGTTCTTCTTGGTCATTTGCATGACCTCAAACAAAGAAGGCTCCCGGTGCTCCCTCAGCTCCTGTGGTGGACAAAAAACATTTAGATTATTATTTGTAAACATGTCAGACGAATCATAATAGAAATGTTTAACATAAATATACTTACAAATCTTTTCTTGTGCTCAAGGGTTGAAATGCTACCCCCAGTGTAAACTGAGGCTGCAGCATCGGCGGCTCTGTTTGCCCTGTTCCGAGCACTCGCCTGCTGGAACGAGACACCGCCCCACTTCTGGACCATCCCGTCCCAATGGTCCTCCGGGATCCAACGAGGGCGCTCACCCTTGTCCCTCACCTTCCAAAGGGTACTCTTGATGATTTTGGAGGTCTTTATGGCAAAGACCTTCCTAATCTCATCAATCATACCCTCTGCCTACTGATAATCACGCTGTAAATGAAATAAGAATTCAAAATTAATAAGAGGTCTATTTTACAAATCAAATCACAACAAATTGATGTGGTAACTTACCGAGAAGGTGTCAAACCACCTATCTTGGACAACCTTCCCAGCATCTGTCCAAGATATATATGGACCATCCCACTGGGCCTTTAAAACCTTAGTAATCGCTTTGGTAGTGCGACTACTATCAACAAAGCTGTAATGACAACAATTATATCAGGAGTATAACAACATACAATCTAGGGAGACTCCCAAAATTCCGACAGAGTCTCCCCTGTAAATGTAACATTTCCAAGTTTAAATAGTTACCCTATTATAAATAGAAGAGTTCCCAGTACAATTCAATCTATATAAGTACTAATTAAAGTAACATACAATAAACCAACAAGTCTTTCCACTAAAGTTTAAAATAAAATACCATACAAATAGCATTAAAGTATTTGAGTTTTAGTGACTTACTCGTCTCCGGCCGGCACAGGTACCAACATGGGCAGAGGGGATGCCGGAGGTGGGGTGGCCTGATGGCTAGGGTCCTCCAAGCCACCAACTCTAGGAGTCTGCTCTGGGGTGGTCAGCTGTGGTGGTGATGGGGTGGTCAGCTGTGGTGGTGATGGAGTGGTCCGCTGTGGTGGTGATGGAGTGGTCTGTTGTAGTGGTGATGGAGTGGTTCCCTGCTCTATGGTGGGAGTCCCTAGACGGGATGTCGGGGTCCTGGACCCATCACCCCCACTGAAGGGCAGTCGACGTCCCGTCATCTGTGGATAAAATCATGAAAAGAAAGGTTAGTCTTAGGATATATATAAACCTATGTATATATATATTTAATAACTACATACTCTGTGTCTGTTTCAGTTTCAAATTCCCCCTCAGTTTCAGTGTCACTGTCGTTATTTGTTTGAACAACTTCATCAGTATCCAGATTAGCCCTAGACTGTTTTGATCGAGAGACAAGGTCTTTATCAATGTGTTCACCCCCCGTAGTGGTGAGTGTCTCATGCATTATGACTGGATCAATGTTGAACAACAAATTGCCATCGTTGAGCTCGTGTGGTGCAAGCTGATAAGCTTCATCGACCTCCTCAGAGACATTGTCAGTGATCTGACTTTGGGCCTTGGCCTTGATTACTGCATACCAGTCCCGATGTCCTCCCGGGAAGTCGGTGTAATAAACCTGCTCAGCTTGTTGGGCAAAAATGAAGGGATCAAACCTTTTATATCTACCATTCTTCTTGACCTCAACTAAGCCGTACTTGTTGTCAACCTTTATTCCAACACCGATTGTGTTGTCGAACCAATCACATTTGAATAGAACAATATCTCTTCTTAGTCGTCCAGAGAACGAAACTTCAACAATCTCCGTCAACACTCTATAAAAGTCTTCTTCCAACTGTCTGGCGGTGCCTCTAACACAAACCCCGTAGTTATGGGTATGCATCCTTTCACTCCATTGAAGAATATTAAACTTGTAGCCATTTACGTGGTAAATAGGCCATTTTTTAACAGTTTTCACTGGCCCCCAAGAAAGGGCTTGGAGTAAAGAATCTTCAATATGGTTGTTAAGGTCTTGTATCTATGTACAACATAACAAGTAGGTCATCGTTAGATACTATAAAAGTTAGAAGCATAGATTAAAAACACTCGGTATACGGGTCTTACGTGTTGTGCGAACCAACCAACAAACTTGGATGACACCTCACTATGAATTTGGTCATCAGTTAAATCATTTTGCTCACGTTTTAGCATATCTGTATATAAACTATTTAAAGGAAACAAATTTAGATACTATAAAAGCTAGGTTTATAATGTAACATATAACTTTTATACTTACTCAAGAAACGGTTCCACTTCTGGGCAATTTAGAAGAATGTATAAGTGAGCCGTCTTTCGATCTTTCTCATCAATGTAACATTTTGTGAGCTTGCCCCCCGGATGACTAGGATAGTTAAAAATTGATATTTGTTCATCAAACCCTGTGCGGGTGGCTACCCCAAGATTGCGGGGAATTCTACTCATTCTAGTTTCTATCTCCGTCGGAAAATAGAAAGAAGCAAAAGTTGTCATTTCTTCGACTAAGTATGCCTCACAAATTGATGCTTCAACGCAGGCTTTGTTTGACACTTTGTCTTTTAAAGAGCGTAAGAATCTTCAAATCATAAACAAATGTTAAGTTAGAAAAAACTATTATAAGAAGTGTTTGCAAGGAAATTAAAGAGTTTTGGCATTCACATTTTGAATGGATACATCCAACAATACTGCACGGGGCCACCAACCAAGCCCTCGTACGATAGATGGATAGGCAAATGCTCAATCCAGTCAAAAAAACTTGGTGGGAAAATCTGCTCCAACTTACAAATCAATACCGGGATGGTTTCTTCCATCTTCACAAGTTTCTCCACAGTCAACGAAGTTGCCGTCAACTCCTTAAAGAAGTGACTCAACTCAACCAACGGTTTCCAAATAGGCTTCGGTAAGGCATGAAACGTGTACGGGAGTAGTTGTTGCATAAAGACATGGCAATCATGACTTTTCATGCCAAACACCCTACCCTCCTTCACGTCAACACATCTACTCAAGTTAGAAGCGAATCCGTCAGGCAGGGTCAACCCATTCATCCAAATACACACAGCAATCTATTGCGGTCTAGTTAAAACATATTTTGCATGGGGTTTAAACATTCTTCCACGTCCCGCATCCCTCAATTCCAACTCCTTCGTAGAACACCAAATCGGAAGGTCTAGACGACTCTTCTCGTTGTCCTTTGTTCTCCCCTTGATGTCCATAACAGTGTCAAAAATATTCATGAAAACATTACGTTTAGTGTGCATGACATCAATGTTGTGTCTTAATAACAAGTCTTTCCAATATGGAAAATCCCACAAGATGCTCTGCTTCACCCAGTGGTGTTCCTTACCATAACCCGCAAACTCCTTAACACTCTTGTCCCAGATGTAGGGATACTCATCGACCCTCTGCCAAACCCGTGCACCGGATAACCTACGGGGTGGAGGTTCATTAATAACTATGTTCTTCTTAAAAGAGGTTTTGTTTCTCCTAAATGGGTGATCTAACGGTAGAAACTTTCTATGACAGTCAAAGAAACTTGTCTTGCCACTAACAGGGAGTGATTCCCCCCGGTATGTTCCATGCATACAGGGCAAGCAAGCTTCCCAGATATTGACCATCCAGAAAGTATACCGTAGGCCGGGAAGTCGTTAATAGTCCACATCAAAACAGCACGCATCATAAAATTGTTCTTCAAAGACGCATCGTATGTCATTACCCCGACATCCCATAATTATGATAACTCTTCAACCAACAGTTGCAAAAACACGTCTATGTTTGCCTTTGGATTTTTGGGTCCTGGAACCAGTATAGATAGAAACATGACCTCCCTCTTCATACACATATCAGGAGGCCGATTGTATAGGGTCAGTATGACTGGCCAACAAGAGTAATCTATTCCGTATTGACCGAACGAGTTAAACCTATCAGTACATAAGCTAAGTCTTACATTGCGCGGCTCGCCAGAAAAGTCCGGATATAGCTCATCCAAACACTTCCATGCTTTCCCGTCGGAAGGATGGCAAAGAAACCCATCTTGTGTTCGGTTCAGAGCATGCCAACGCATGTGTTTTGCCGTGGACAATGAGGCATACAGGCGTTGAAGACGCGGTGTTATAGGGAAGTACCACATTTTCTTCCTGGCCGTCCGGGTTACCTTCCCTATCCTTTTAACGGTTTTGAAGCGTTCCTCATTACAATGTAGACATTTTATGACACTCTTATCTGCAAACTCATTTCTAAATAGAATACATCCGCCAACACAACACTCTATCTTCACACAACCCAACCCCAAGTTTGCCACTTGTTTCTTAGCATGTTACAGGTTTGTTGGCATTCGATGATTACTAGGCATAGTGGAACCCATCAGATTGACCATTCTATTAAAACAACCTCCAGAAAGATTATAATCTACCTTTAGGCTTAAAGCAGCTAGGGAGGCGGATAACTCAGTGTGACTGTTGCACCCGTCCCACAATGGAGTCTGAGCCGTCGCTAACAAATCATAAAATTTCCTAACCTCTGGATTAGGATCCTCCTCTACATTGTCAGAGTCTCCATGACCTGCTTGGTCACCATGTTCTAGCATACGCCCGGTGGAGGGTCCAACATGATCCATCACCATTTGTTCTATGTTGTTGTATGTATCCCTGTTTCCTCCAACCTCGTAGTAAGACTGTTGCACGGTTACGTCTGATGGTCTAGGCGGTAACTGCTCACCATGGTTGTACCAGCAGTGGTATGTTTCCATGAACCCTTTCTTAGTTAGGTGGCATATGACATCATTCGCGTATTCAAAACTCATGCATTTGCACCTTAAGCACGGACAACGAATCTTCTGAGTCTCTTCAAAACTCCTCAGTCACTCACCGACTCCGATCTAGTCGGTTGTACATCCATCGCCGATTTGCCAGTACCTCCATTTATAATATCTAACAAGCACGATTTCTGTTACTTTTCATTTTTAAAATTTTATTTGACTATCGGTTGTGAATCACTCTCTATCTTTTTAATGTTGCAAATTGGTGGGGCCCTATCCCATTTGGGATGAATATGCAACCATCTGTAACCCATCGATGTTGTATGTGGTCTATCTTGTGTCGTTGATGTTCAATTAAAATTTCGGCAGCATTTCGCATTGGTCCCTGAGTACACAGAGATACATACGGTATGAAACACCATACGCAGTCATGCACCCTAGGGACCATACGAAACACCATAACCGAAATTTCAAATGAACATTCAACGTCTAAAGATAGACCACATACAACATTGATGGGTTACGCCCTATTGGTTATAAATTTATACCAAACTGTCCAACCGGGACAATTCAAGATCCAACACAACACGGTACATCAGCCGGTTGTTTTGAAACTTGAACGGGAATCTAATAGGTACACACACATCTAAACACTACATTGTAAAAGTTGAGTTTCATTTTTTAAGTTCCCTAACAAAGGGAGCCTCCCAAAATTTTGGCAGAGTCTCCCCTATAAACTAGACATTTCCCAAATTTAGAAACGGCCTGTTACATACAGAAAACTTCCCAGTATACATAAATATATATGCTACGCATTGTATATGATATTGAGAGGTATTAAGTCCCAAATCATGTTATCAGCACACAAAACCAATGCCTAATGAGCTCTGCTCTCCACTAACAAACAACATTACACATGCATCAAAAATCATGTTATCAGCACACAAAACCAATTCCTAATGAGCTCTGCTCTCCACTAACAAACAACATTACACATGCATAAAAAAGAAACGCTATCAGCACACAAAACCAATGCCTAATGAGCCATGCTCTCTACTAACAAACAACAATACAGATGCATAATGTTAAAGCATGTTATTAGCACACATAAGCAATGCCTAATAAGCTCTACTCTCTGTTAACCAAGTGGCCTCAATTACTCAAGAGGGGGGTGAATTGAGTATTAAAAGATTTACTTTGAATGCTTTTGAAATTGATTCTTTGGTTACTATGTTTATTGAAGATGATAAGCTTAATAGCAAGTGATAACAAATTATGCACAAATCAAGATAATAAGTACTTAAAAGGTCTAAGTAATAATCAAGATATAGAATCAAATTAACAACAAAGCAATTTATGAGACTTTTAGAAAGATTAATAAAAGAGTGTTACTAAAAGTCAAGTTCAACAATGTTAATCAAAATAGTTTGCAACTTAGTATAACATGCACTTAGTCCAAGTTAATGAAACAAAAAATCAAGCAAGCAACTTAAGTGCACAAATTAAATGAGTTTAGGGAAGAGAGATTTGTAAACCGATATATATGAGTTCCATCACGCCGGTGTACGTCTCGCCTCTAAGCAACCCACTTAGAGGATTTCCACTATTGTAGATTAGAGATACAACTTTGAGCAATTGCAACTTCCTAGTGTCCCACACTCAAGAATCCAATCCTCACAAGTACAAGGGCACCCCACCCAATCTCTCAATCTCACAATTACAAGGTTGAAAACCCCAACCCAAAGATGCTAGTATGTTTGGTGTTTGAGTGTACAAGGAAACTCTCTCAATAGAGTGGATATATAAGTTAAAGTTTTCACAAAGTAATAACTCTCAAGGAGAGGATATGCAAATTAAGTACACAATATAATTTCCCCACAAATTAACTCTCAAAAATAACTTCAAGAAATATGCCAATCAAGAATAAAGAGAGCAAGAAGAAGAACAAGAAAATGGAGGGGGAAGAAAGCAAATGGAAATGCTTCAAATGCTTGGTGTACTTAATGCCTTCAACTCTTCTCCTATTTATAGTGTCAAGGTGTAGCTTCTTTACAATTAAGGAATTCATTAGATCCATAAATTGCGTAATGGGACTTGCTTCTGTCTACTTAATGGAGCATTATTCATGAAATGCGATCTGAGGCTCCCAATTTACGATTCCAGGTTGTAACGCGTTTTAACTGAATGTTCCAGAACAATTTGAACTGAATGAATCAATTCATTTCACAAAAGAATCGATTCATTTAGTGTTTCTATGCAATTTTTAGCGCATGAATCGATTCAAGGTAGGGAGGAATCGATTCAATCTTGTAAAATGAAATCCTGGGCTAAACTAAAATGCATGAATCGATTCGATTGCTTAGTGAATCGATTCATCACGCTGTTCCTTCATTTTTGCATATTGTTTTATCCTTTTGACATGTACTTGCATATGGCTTTTGTTCTTTTGGTCCTTAGGCACTTTGATGATTGTTCTTCACTTGTTTTAGACCTCTATAAGTGCCTTGAATCATCTCTTTGGAATTCATTAATTTTCCTTCATCAAACATAATTATTTCATCCTTGATCTTGATCCTTCATTTGTTGTGTCATTATCAAAACCTACATCAACATAAAATACATTCTCCCCCTTTTTGATGATGACAACAAATGCTTGTCTCTTGGGGTGTTAGTTCACAACAATTCAAATATATTGCAAGAAAGACTCCCCCTTTCACATACAATTTGATACCACATGTTTATGAAATCATAGGCACAAGAAATCAAGAGAGTATTTAAGGTCAAGGATCATATGAGAAGCAATATATTAAGGACTCCCCCTTTCTTATGCAATGGATACACACATTGATTTACATACTCTTCCTTTCTTATATATAAAAGGTCTCTCCCCCTTAATAAGGTCTCTCCCCCTTTAAATGTATGTATTTCTCTCCCCCTTTGGCATCATCAAAAAGACTTCCTTAGATATTATCAAATACAATTATATACCACTTAAGGATAGGTGCATACATTTTGAAGTAAGATGTCAATTGTTCCTCCTAACACATGCAACATATATTACGAAATCATTCAAAGCATGTAGGTACACAAGGTTTCATGGGAATTGTTTCATCTAAGTATGAATTAATTCATCTAGCTCTTTTTATGCAAGTTAAAAGAAACATGTTGTTAGATGAGTGTTTTGTGAGGGATTTATACAAGGATTTAGATTTTGTAAGTTACCAATGATTTTGTTGCACAAGAAAGTCAAGAAAATCAAAAGGTCATTTGCCATTTATTTTTGAGATCCATGTGGTATATAGGAGATTATCTTTGTGTCAATATATGTTTAAATAAATGGGGACTCCATGGGGTCTTAAATAAGACAAGTGATTTGATTATTGTAATTGTGAGTATAAATTTTCTTCAAAAATTGTATGTATATCACAAAATGAGGCATCATGTTCAAGGAAATGAAAATTTTATGGAAAAGATGAGTTAAAGATTTGCAAAAATATGTTCAAAGAGTAAGAAAGTGTGATAAAATAAGTTAATTAGGCAATTTCCAAAATTCCTAATTCCCTTCTAATATTTATAAATTGGTCTTTTGGAAGGGGTTTTGTAAAAATGTCCGCCAATTGTTTTGAAGTTTCAACATATTCAAGTACACAATCTCCTTTCAAAACATGGTCTCTAATAAAGTGATGTCTTATTTCAATGTGTTTGGTCCTAGAATGTATGACCGGATTCTTAGAGATATTTATAGCACTAGTGTTGTCACATTTAATAGGTACTTTGATTAAAACAACACCAAAGCCAAGAAGTTGTTGTCTCATCTAAAGAATTTGAGCACAACAACTACCGGCTGCTACATATTCTGCCTCAGTCGTCGATAATGCAACACTTGCTTGCTTCTTGCTATGCCAAGAAACAAGGGAACTACCAAGTAAATGACATGTGCCACTAGTACTTTTTCTATCAATTTTACAACCCGCAAAGTCAGAATCGGAATATCCTAAAAGATTACATTCAACGTCTTTGGGATACCATAAACCAACATTTTGAGTACCCACAAGATATTTCAAAATTCTTTTTACGGCAGTGAGATGTGATTCTTTAGGACATGCTTGATATCTAGCACATATGCATACCGCAAACATAATATCAGGCCTACTAGCTGTCAAATAGAGTAAGGAACTAATCATACCTCGGTATTTAGTTATTTCAACGTCCTTACCCTTCTCATCTTTGTCTAAATAGCAAGATGTACTCATGGGTGTTGCTATTTCGTTTTCCTTGTCCATTTCAAACCTTTTGAGTAGTTCTTTACAATACTTTGTTTGACTAATGAACGTTCCTTCACTTGTTTGTTTTATTTGTAATCCAAGGAAGAAAGTGAGTTCTCCCATCATGGACATTTCAAACTCATCTTGCATAATCTTGGCAAACTTTTGACAAAGATTTTCATTAGTAGCACCAAATACTATATCATCAACATAAACTTGTACCAAAAGAATGTCATTATTTTTGTGTTTTATAAATAGTGTAGTATCAACCTTTCCTCTTTCAAAATTATTTTCTAGAAGGAATTTACTATGTCTTTCGTACCAAGCTCTTGGAGCTTGTTTTAAACCATATAAAGCTTTTCTCAATTTAAAGACATGGTTTGGAAATTTATGATTTTCAAAACCAGGAGGTTGATCTACATACACTTCTTCTTGAATAAAGCCGTTTAGAAAAGCGCTTTTGACATCCATTTGATAGAGTTTAAAATCCATACAACATGTAAAAGCTAACAATAATCTAATGGCTTCTAACCTAGCTACAGGAGCATATGTTTCTTCATAATCTATTCCCTCTTCTTGATTATATCCCTTTGCAACTAGTCTAGCTTTATTTCTTGTTATTATGCCATTTTCATCTAACTTATTTCTAAAAATCCATTTGGTGCCTATTATTAGATGGTCATTGGGTTCTGGCACAAGTTCCCAAACTTCATTTCTTTCAAATTGGTTTAATTCTTCTTGCATAGCCAACATCCAATGTTCATCAATAATGGCTTCATCAATATTTTTGGGTTCAATTTGAGATACAAAAGCTAAGTGATTGCATGCATTTCTAATGGTATTTCGAGTACTTACCCCTTTGGTTATTTCTCCAATGATTTTGTCCAAAGGATGGTCCTTTAAGGTTACCCAATCTTGTTGTTTATCAAGATGTGTTGTAGCTCCTTCATTGTTGGCTTCTTCTTTGTCTTCCAAGTTCATTTCTTGGAAGGTACCTACAAGATCATCATCTTCCTTTCTCAGAGGATTTTGGTTAAGTTCATCAAATTTAACATGTATGGACTCTTCAATTGTATAAGTTTGTTTGTTAAAGAGTCTATATGCTTTACTTGTAGATGAATAACCTAAGAAAATTGCTTCATCAGATTTTGCATCAAATTTGCCAAGATTTTCCTTTCCATTGTTTAAGACAAAGTATTTGCATCCAAAAATGTGAAAGTAAGAAATATTTGGTTTTCGTCCTTTATAAAGTTCATAGGGGGTTTTCTTTAATATAGGCCTTATTAAGCAACGATTCATCACATGGCAAGCGGTATTTACCGCATCGGCCCAAAAGTGTTTTGAAATATTATTTTCATTCAACATAGTTCTTGCGAGCTCCGCTAAAGATCGATTTTTCCTTTCAACTACTCCATTTTATTGTGGAGTTCTTGGAGCCGAAAAATTATGTTCAATGCCAAACTTTTCACAAAACTTTTCAAAAGATTGGTTTTTAAATTCTCCCCCATGATCCGTTCGAATGGATACTATTTTCAAATTTTGTTCATTTTGGATGATCTTGGCAAGTTTCTTAAATGCATGATATGCTTCATGTTTATGAGTAAGAAATAATGTCCATGTATATCTAGAGTAATCATCTACAATCACAAGACCATAATAGTTTCCACTAAAACTTTTGATTTTTGAAGGTCCAAATAAATCCATATGTAAAAGTTGTAAAGGTCTAGTTGTTGAAACAATGTTTTTTGCTTGAAAAGAAGCCTTTACTTGTTTTCCTTTTTGACAAGCGTCACAAAATTTATTTTCAAATTTCAATTTTGGTAAACCAATAACTAAATCTTTTGAAACAAGTTTATTTAAATGGTCTACATGAATGTGAGCAATTCTTCTATGCCATAGCCATGATTTATCCTCTTTAGTTATGAAGCATTGCACATCATTTGAAGCAAGACAATCTAGATTAATCATGTAAATGTTATCTACTCTTTGACCAATGAACTTTATCTCCTTGTTTAGCTTATTTTCAATTATGCAACCATTTGATTCAAAAACAGTTTTATAGCCCTTATCACATAATTGACTAATACTAAGCAAGTTGTGTTTTAGTCCTTCAACATATAATACATCATTTATGGAGGTGGAAGAATTTTTACCAACATTTCCGATTCCAAGTATTCTTCCCTTTGTGTTATCTCCATAAGTAACAAATCCTTTGTTTCATGGAGTAAGTGATATAAACTTACTTTTATCTCCCGTCATATGTTTAGAACACCCACTATCCAAGTACCAATGGGTGTTACTTGCCTTAAAACATACCTATAAAACAATTCAAGTTAGAGAGCTTGGTACCCATTTTATGTTGGGTCCTTGTAGGTTAGTTTGTGAAAATGTTCCCTTAGGAACCCATACTTTTCTCACTACTTTTAGTCCTAATCTTCTAACATTGCAATTATAAGAGTTATGGCCTTTAAGACCACAATGATTACATTTCACAAATGGTGTAGATGATTTACTAGGTGGCACAAAGAAATTTTTGTAATGTTTATCCTTCTTGTGAGCATGTGATCCTTGATTATAACCTAGTCCCGTTTTGTTAAACATGCAACGTTTTTTTCCAAGAAGTGCATTTAAATTGTCTCTACCATTTGTAAATTTTTCTAATGTTCTATTCAAGTCTAAGACCTTGGTCTCTAGATCAATGCATTTTTTAGCAAATTCACAAGGTTTATTCTTAGAGCATGCTTGAATATTTTCTAGCTCTTCTTTTAAACATTCATTTTCTTTGCATACTTTCATGAGATGCATTTCTAGAGTATCACTTGTTTTTCTAGACAATTTAAGCTTATTAGAGACTTTTGTAAATTTATCATACAAATCTTCAAGGGCATCAAGTAATTCTTCCTTATCTAAGTCATGAAAGTTTACCTCATCTTCTTCATCTTGGTGATTGGCCATGAGACAAAGGTTTGCTTCTTCATTCTCCGATTCATCCGAGCTACTTATCTCATTTTCATCCCATGCTATATATGCTCTTCTCTTAGTTCTTTTGTCTTTGTTTTTCTTCTTTAGGTTTGGACAATCCATCTTGAAGTGTCCTTCCTTACCACATTCAAAACAAGTAGGTGAAGTAGAATTTTCTTTAGGAATGAATTTTTTACCTTTAGAAGAGAAGCTCTTTTGGAATTTTTTGTTTCTCATGAGCCTTCCAAAACGCTTCACAAATAGTCCTAGCTCTTCATCCTCATCAACTTCACTTTTGGAATCTTCTTCAATGATTGAGGTAGCTTTGAGAGCTAGCCCTTTCTTCTTTGAGACTTTTTCTTCTTCCTCCACTTGTTTTAAGTCTTTCAACTCTTGTTCTTGTTCTTGTAGTTTCCCAAACAAAGTGGCAAGAGACATTTCATTTATGTTGGGAGATTGCTTAATAGCCGTAACAAGAGGTTGCCATTCCCTAGTAAGGCTTTTTAGAACTTTGTGGATAAGCTCCTTGTTAGTATAAGATTTGCCAAGAGTAATAAGATGATTAATGATCAAAGTAAATCTCTTTTGAAGTTCTAGAATAGATTCATTTGGATTCATTCTAAAACTTTCATATTGGCTAGTTAAAGTGCTAATTTTTGAATCCTTAACATCATTAGTTCCTTCATGAGTTACTTGAAGGGTGTCCCACATTTCCTTAGCAGAATTACATGTAATTATTCTAAAGAACTCATCGGGACCTAGGGCTGAAGTGATAAGATCTTTTGCTTTATAATTATATTGTACTTTCTTCTCTTCCTCACTAGTCCACTCATCCATAGGTTTTTCAATTTGTTTATCATTAACAGTATGCATAGGTACAAAAGGACCATTTTCAATAGCATTCCATACTTTCAAGTCGATTGATTACACAAAAATTTTCATTCTTGCTTTCCAAAAAGCGTAACCCTCACCATTAAAAGTGGGAGGTCGATTTGTAGCACCACCCTCGGGAAACATGTTATATGAGGTTGAGGCCATTTGTTCTCTTGAAGCCGTTAAGCTTGATCTACCAAGAGTCAAGCTCTGATACCACTTGTTAACCAAGTGGCCTCAATTACTCAAGAGGGGGGTGAATTGAGTATTAAAAAATTTACTTTGAATGCTTTTGAAATTGATTCTTTGGTTACTATGTTTATTGAAGATGATAAGCTTAATAGCAAGTGATAACAAATTATGCACAAATCAAGATAATAAGTACTTAAAAGGTCTAAGTAATAATCAAGATATAGAATCAAATTAACCACAAAGCAATTTATGAGACTTTTAGAAAGATTAATAAAAGAGTGTTACTAAAAGTCAAGTTCAACAATGTTAATCAAAATAGTTTGCAACTTAGTATAACATGCACTTAGTCCAAGTTAATGAAACAAAAAATCAAGCAAGCAACTTAAGTGCACAAATTAAATGAGTTTAGGGAAGAGAGATTTACAAACCGATATATATGAGTTCCACCACGCCGGTGTACGTCTCGCCTCTAAGCAACCCACTTAGAGGATTTCCACTATTGTAGATTAGAGATACAACTTTGAGCAATTGCAACTTCCTAGTGTCCCACACTCAAGAATCCAATCCTCATAAGTACAAGGGAACCCCACCCAATCTCTCAATCTCACAATTACAAGGTTGAAAACCCCAACCCAAAGATGCTAGTATGTTTGGTGTTTGAGTGTACAAGGAAACTCTCTCAATAGAGTGGATATACAAGTTAAAGTTTTCACAAAGTAATAACTCTCAAGGAGAGGATATGCAAATTAAGTACACAATATAATTTCCCCACAAATTAACTCTCAAAAATAACTTCAAGAAATATGCCAATTAAGAATAAAGAGAGCAAGAAGAAGAGCAAGAAAATGGAGGGGGAAGAAAGCAAATGGAAATGCTTCAAATGCTTGGTGTACTTAATGCCTTCAACTCTTCTCCTATTTATAGTGTCAAGGTGTAGCTTCTTTGCAATTAAAGAATTCATTAGATCCATAAATTGCATAATGGGACTTGCTTTTGTTTGCTTAATGGAGCATTATTCATGAAATGCGATCTGAGGCTCCCAATTTGCGATTCTAGGTTATAACATGTTTTAACTGAATGTTCTAGAACCATTTGAACTGAATGAATCAATTCATTTCATAAAAGAATCGATTCATTTAGTGTTTCTATGCAATTTTTAGCGCATGAATCGATTCAAGGTAGGGAGGAATCGATTCAATCTTGTAAAATGAAATCCTGGGCCAAACTAAAACGCATGAATTGATTCAACTGCTTAGTGAATCGATTCATCATGCTGTTCCTTCATTTTTGCATATTGTTTTATCCTTTTGACATGTACTTGCATATGGCTTTTGTTCTTTTGGTCCTTAGGCACTTTGATGATTGTTCTTCACTTGTTTTAGACCTCTATAAGTTCCTTGAATCATATCTTTGGAATTCATTAATTTTCCTTCATCAAACATAATTATTTCATCCTTGATCTTGATCCTTCATTTGTTGTGTCATTATCAAAACCTACATCAACATAAAATACACTCTCCACTAACAAACAAAACTTTCAACATACATACACTTCAAAAGATATAACACACATAACAAGAAAAGTTAGCGTTAGGGGATTACCTGGGAAAGAAAGTAAGCACTGGAGACGAAGCTGAAGAAAGGTCGACAAAGACCACGCGTAAGGTGTGCTAATTTGCATGACAAACCGAGAAATGGCTGACATTATTTACGCAATCTCAAAGGCGCAACAACATTGTTGAGATGTGGCATTATTTACATAAGAACAACTTCTTAGTGATGTTGAGACTTGGGATCCACATGAGAATGAGTCCATCAGAGAGGCAGCAGAGAATACATTTGCATTATTAAACATTCTAAGGGTTGATAAACTTGAGTTTACTTTTTTATGTACCCTAAAATAGGGAGCCCACTGAAATTTTGGCAGAGTCTCCCCTGTAAACTAGACATTTTTGAATTCTTAAAAATGTCCTGTTACATGCAAAAAATTTCCCAACAGTTCATAATGTTGGTGTATGCACTATGAGCTTTTATGCTTTTTCATTTGTATCATTTTTTATGCTTATCAATAAAATAAATATTTCAGTTTAAAATTGTTTTAAAGCGTATTTATCCTTGGAGTAATAGGTCATATAAAAATTATTCCTAAAATGTCCCTAGTCAAGTATTTACATGGGGACATATAAATACACTGAGACTAGTGTGTGAGTGTACTGATGACCTGATCTCACAGATCATAGATATAGATGATATCAAGTCTTCACACGGGTACACATTAAGAGTAATGATGTACTGGACAGACCCACCATGAGAACGTTGCATGGATCGTTACATGATTGTCATAAATGATTCTCAATGTGATAATGGTATATGTAGTCCTTCGACCTGAAGTCACTACGATTCCTACATGAGGAGTTTATTGTTTTAATACAATTAAACGTCTTCTGTAACAAGAGGACTATAAAGGTTGTGATTAGGCAATGAACAAATTATGCAGAGGGATGTGAGTGATGTAGATGGGATTTGTCTCTCCTATGTGACAGGAGTGATATCTATAGGCCACTTGATGGAGTAAGACTAAGAAAACGCATGGCCATGCTAGAATGAATAAATATTAGATATTTATTCGGATTCAGTCTACTCCGGTATCAAGTAAAATAAATTGGGCCGTACAAGGATGACGCGACCATGCCTTGGGCCCAATTAGGATATCGTGACAAAAGGAACAAACATATTAAATAATTATCACTTATAGGTTATATTGATAATATTCAGACATAATGATGCATTGCTAGATGCCGCTCTTATTTTATATTAATAATAAAATAATTTATTATTAATATGACCGAGTATTTTACCTGTAGGGTCACACATATAGAGTAAGCCCATCAGAAAATGTTGTCTTATTTTAGTTGGACTAAAATAAAGCTATTGGGCCTAACTCATTTGGAATGAGTAAGGAGCCCAATTTTAAAGAGAACAAATTAGGTCAAACCTAAGCCTATAAATAGAGCATAAGATTCTCATAGGCCGTTCACTCAAGTGAGACACAAATTCGCAAAAGTTGCAAGAGCTACACGCCGTTAAACTAGCAGTTGGCAAGTGTTGCGATTCTGGTGGGAGTGCTTGTGTGGACTCCTAAAGGACGAGGCTACGACTGCTTCGGTGTTCTTCAAGAGGTAATCCAAAAAGGATTTTTGTGTTTGTTTTATGCTTTGAAACACGGAACCTTGCAAATCCTTTGGAATCCTTTTTTTTTTCCACTGCTCATGGTAGGGATTTCCTAACACATAATATACAATACTAAGGCACTTTTTGGCTATCAACATACATAATTCACAACTTGTTTCATCATCAAAACAAACAAATTAATAACATGCTTAAGGTCTATATATATCAAAAGAGTTGTTAAATTCTTGTAACAATAAGGGAATTCGAGAAGAGTCTTTTGGAAGGACTAACCGACCTTTATACAACAGCTTCTGGTTTTGAAATTTATAACCCGGATGTGAATTAGAATCTTGTATCAGATCATGAATTATCCCTTGGAGCTTAGGATCTTTATGAATTTCTACTTCCCAATCTTCTGCTTGCTCAAAGTGGACTGAGGACAACGCTGAAAATATCATTTTTCTAGAGAGAGCATCAGCTAGGCCTTTCTCCTTTCCTGGTCTATAACATATCTCAAAATCCAAACCCATGAGTTTAGTGTCTCCATTTCTGTATAGCCATCACAATCGCCATTAATTCTCTCTCATATATTGACTTAGATTGTGCCCTATCAGAAAGAGTCTGGCTGAGGAAAGCCACAGGCCTGCCTTCCTGCATTAAAACTACCCCTAGCCCTTTATTTGATGTATCAGTTTCTATGGTAAATGTTTTGGAGAAATCAGGGACGGTCAATATAGGTAATTCAGCCACTAGGTGTTTAATTTTTTCCAAGGCAGCTTGTGCTTCATCATTCCATTGAAATTTATCCTTCTTCAATAGTTGGGTCAAAGGCCTGGCTATCTTACCATAGTCTCTAACAAACCTTCTATAGTAACTTGTCAATCCCAAAAATCCCCTCAAAGCCTTAATATCCTTAGGTATTGGCCAATCCAACATAGCATCAATTTTCCTTTGATCTGCTGCCACCCCCTCTGCTGAAATGATATGACCTAAGTATTCCAATTGAGGTTGGCTAAAAGTACATTTTTTCTTATTAGCGAACAATTGGTTCTCCTTCAACAATGCTAAAATAGCTCGTAAATGCCGCTGATGTTCATCCTCACCCTTGCTGTAAACCAGAATATCATCAAAGAAAACAAGTACAAATTTTCTTAAATATGGCTTTAACACCTCGTTCATAAGAGATTGAAAGGTGGAAGGGGCATTGGTAAGTCCGAAAGGCATGACAATAAATTCATAATGCCCTTCATGAGTCCAGAAAGATGTTTTATGAATGTCCTCTTCCTGCATCCTGATCTGATGGTAACCAGATCGTAAGTCCAACTTAGAAAAAATCACTGTTCCTCCCAATTCAACAAGCAATTCATCAATAATAGGAATAGGGAATTTATCTGGTATAGTAATTTTGTTAAGAGCCTGATAATCTACACAAAAATGCCATCCACCATCTTTTTTCTTCACCAAGATTATAGGGCTAGAATAAGGACTGGCACTAGGTCTAATTATACCAGAGTTAAGCATATCATCCACTAACCTTTCAATTTCATTCTTCTGGTAGTGTGGATACCTGTACGGTCTGATGTTGGGGATATTAGACCCTTCCTTCAACCGAATCGCATGGTCTTGCCTTCTAAGGGGTGGTAATCCCTGCGGCTCTTGAAATACCGAGTCATAATCTTCCAAGACAGATTCTGTCCAAGCCGGGCAGATTTTTGGTTCTGTTTTTTCAGCTTGCATGTGACAGTACTTCACAAGGAATCCGTGGCCTTGATCACGTATAGCCTTTAAGACAGATTTTAAAGAAGCTACGGCTTTAGTTAAATCTGACTCTCCCTTCAATGTGTGATATCCGTCCTCAACCGGAATTCTAAGAATTAATTCTCAGAAATTTGCTCTTATTTCTCCAAGGCTAGCCAACCATTCCATTCCCAACACCACATCCACTCCTCCAAGATCAAAGACATAAAAATCTTGTTGAATTTTTAAGCCATGCATCTCCAACTTCAATTTAGAACATACCCCTTCACAATTTATCTTTCTCCCGTCACCCACCTCAACTGTATAAATGGAGGTTGCATACATGTCCAGTCCCTGCTGTTTCACAAACGTGGCTGAAATGAAATTATGAGAGGCTCCAGAATCAATAAGTACCATGACCTGTTCTTTCCCAATCTTACCCCATAACTTATTTGTTTTCTTTGACGTAAAGCCAGCAATGCTACACATAGATAACTGGAGGTTTGTTAGCTCTCTATCTTCCTCGGTCACCGTAGTTTCTCCCTTTTCATCCCCTTCTTCTTCCCCTTCACCTAACACCAAAATTTGTAACTGTTTGTTTACACATACATGGCCTGGACCAAATTTTTCATCACACCTGAAACATAATCCCTTCCTAGACCTCTCTTGCAACTCTGCATCTGTTAACTTTCTGAAGCTTCTTCCTCTGAATGTATTAAAAGATTTCACCATACTTCCTTCTCCTGTAGAAATTCCAGTTTCGGACAGATTGGGCTGTTGCTTCGCTCCTTGTTCCCATGTCACCGTGCGGTTACTGCTATACGTCTTGATTGGCCTGCTGATTGTACCTGTTAAATATTCCCTTTTGGTGGTTAACTGGTTCTTCTCATCCACTCTCTGTGCACAATCCATTAAATTAGCCAAGCTTTTTGTTGGATGGAGCTTTAATTCTGCTTTAATTAATTCCTTGAGCCCATTCAAAAAGATACCCTTCAAGTATATTGGTTCTGCACTCTTTAACGGACCAGCATAAAGTTCAAATTTCTCTCTATATTCTTCCACTGAACCTGTTTGCTTGAGACTCAGCAATAGTTCAAAAGGATTTTCAACCATGGTGAGTTGGAAACGCCTAATAATCGCTGCCCAAAAATCCTCCCAATTCGGTTGGTGTGCCGAGAACTCCCACCATTGATACCAAGTCAGCGCTTTTCCTTCCATCGCCACCATAACCGCCTGTAATTTTTCTTCTCCAGACATCCCTTTCAAATCCAAATATCTTTCAATTCTGGTGGTCCAACCATACACATCTTCTCCATTAAAAACAGGTATCTCTAACTTCCTCCATCTATCTACTTTGTGTCATCCGCCATTGTGGCTCCCTTGTGTTCCACCCTGAAAATTTGTTTGGCTTCCGTCATTGTTCTCTTCCTCCTGTTTTGCACGAATTTCTCACACCGAAACCTGCACCTCATTTAATTGTTTAGCAGTCTTCTTTATTATGTCACGCATCACCAGCAAGCCTTCGAATCCCCTCTCCAACGCTTCCACTCTCGCCTCCATGCTGCGTGTTGACACCATGAATGGTCTCCAGAAACGTGTTGCTTTGATACCAGTTGATAGACCTCAACCAATATGAGAAAAGAACTGAATTTTATTCACTTACTGAAATACAAATTACACAGGAAATTGAGTAAAACTGATTGAGTATCAAGGTTTCCTCCTAAGATGTTCGAGAGCTTAGTCTTTCCCTTCCTGAAATCACTCATAAACTACCTATCCTCTTTCCTGCTTCTTCTCCTATTTTTATTATGCTAATAACTGCTTAGAGGCAGTTACATTTTCAAAATAACTACTCAAAATAACTGTTAAAACAATTAATAACTACTAAAAACACTTCAGTCCTATTAAAAAGCCTAAGTCTTGGCTTTCCTCTTATAATATTTACTTATAAGAGGCCTAACATGTTCCCCCTAAAGTGTTATCTTGTTCAAGGTGAACAATATTATCCATGTTTTGATCATCATGAAACCAACACTGCACTGTAGTTATATATAGCGTTTCAGTGGATTCTCCTTAAATTTTATCCAAGATTTGCTTGAAGCTATTACTATAAGCTAAGTAGTATTTTGCTCAGAAATACTTGGCCTAGAGTGTTGCACCTTCTTCATATATTTATAGAGCAATCTTTGTTGCCCGTTCAGAATCAAATTAAGATAAAAATATTAAGGAAACAAAGTTTATCATGTCTATTATTTTTTGCCAGCATATCCCAATTCACTCAAAATCCAATTCATTATTTTTACTTCTGTTTTTTTTTTGAAAAATAACATGGGTAACAGAAATTACACAGTTGACTAATATAGATAGAGTTAAGAGAAAGGGTTGAAGTTTGATACCTGCGACAGTGTCGATGAAGAGTGTTGCTGGTGAGGTGAGCGTGAGGATGAAAGGTTCACGGTGAGGCCCCCGACTTCGCCGATTACGTTACTGACTCTGCTGAGCTGCCACCGACGGAGGTTCTGAACGGGACGGAGGGGGGAGAGCTCCTCGGAGACGGGGGAGAGAGAGCTCCTCGGAGACGGAGGGGGACAGAGCTCCTCGGAGATAGAGGGGGACAGACCTCCTCGGAGACGGAGGGGGAGAGAGCTCTTCGGAGACGGAGGGGGAAAGAGCTCCTCGGAGACAGAAGGGGAGAGAGCTCCTCGGAGACGGAGGGGGAGAGAGCTCCTCGGAGACGGAGGGGGACAGAGCTCCTTGGAGACGGAGGGGGACAGAGCTCCTCGGAGACGGAGGGGGAGAGAACTCCTCGGAGACGGAGGGGGAGAGAGGGAGGGAGGAACTCAGGGGAGGAAGGGCGAAGGACGGAGGAAGGGAGGGAGATTTAGGGCAAATGATTAGGGGAGAGGCTCTGGTCGAGTGTTATAAACCCTTAGCGACAACCAACCACCGTCGCTAATAACGTCACTACAATTAAAACACATAGCGACGACCACCCAATTCCGTCCCTAATCAACTGAATATTAGCGACGGCACAACAATGCCGTCACTAATCTCCTGAGTATTAGCGATGGAGTAAACCCACCGTCACTACCTTTCCTTCTTAAAAGTAAAGGTATGGAGGGAAGACCCAAAATCATAGCGACGACCACCCAATTCCGTCCCTAACCCACCGCATCTTAGCGACAGCAAGGTAATGCCGTCGCTAATCTCCTGAGTAGTAGCGAGGGTGTAACCCCACCGTCACTACCTTCCCTTCTTAAAAGTAAAGGTATGGAGGGAAAACCCAAAATTATAGCGACGACCACCCAATTCCGTCCCTAACCCACCGTATCTTAGCGATGGCAAAGTAATGTCGTCCCTAATCTCCTGAGTAGTAGCGACGGCTTAACCCCACCGTCACTACTCAAAACATAGTGACAGACACTAGACGTCGCTAAGGTTTGGCGCCAACGAAAAAACTTGGAGGGAAAAATCTAGCGACCGCCACAGCGACGCGTGTGAGTGAGCAACGGTAGTAGTGACGGAGGAATGTTGTAATTGTTAGCGACCACGTTTCCATGGTCGCTAATGGAGTCGCTAAGCTTTTTTTTCTCTGGTTTTTTCTAGCGGTCGCTAATGCGGTCGCTATTTAGCGACGGGTTTCGGGTGGTCGCTAAATTGTTGTAGCTATTTAGGATTTTTTCAATGGTGAATTTTTTAAAAAGTAGAAGGGACTTATCACATGGGATAATGAGGACTCATCAAGCACAAGTGAATCTAAGGAAGAAAATGAGTCTGCTCAGATTCTATGGAAGTAAGTTATTCTAAACTAAAGGAAAACTATGATAATGATTTTTCTAAACTATTAAAGAACTTTAAGGCTTTGAAAAGAAAGCAAGTTGACATGGCAACTGAGTATGAAAACCAGATTTCTAAATTAAAAGAAGAGAATTTTGATAAACATACTTAGGATGCAATGGAAGAGAATGAGAGAATGTATCTTGAAAGGTTGCACAGACTAAAACAAGGAAATATTATTTTGAAAACTAATTTGGAAAACACTAAGGTGTGTTGCAACTCTTAGATAGATGAAATCAACAAGCTTCAGAAGCAAGTAAGCTTGCTCACTTCAGACCTAGCTAGGTTTGTAAATGGCACTAGGAATTTAAACAAACTTTGGGGTAAATCCATAGTGGCTATAATAAACCTGGTCTCGGTTATGTTGAGTAAGTTGATTTCAAGAAATTTCTTTCTCCTCTATTTATTTCAAACAAACACAAACATATTAAATACAATTACTCTAAAAAGCATGGATGTGTTATTAAGGATTATTTGAAAAGAAAGAAAAGAAATTTAAAGAATGCTAACCATGTAGGACCTAAGAAGATATGGGTATCAAGATCATTAATTATTTCAATCATAGATGCGCTTAAAGACAAGAACAAAGCATCAACACTGGTATTTGGACAGTGGATGCTCGCATCATATGACGAGCAAAAGGTTTATGTTCCTAGACCTAGAATGATTTAAAGGTGGACCAGTCACCTTTGGAAGGAATCAGACCGAACATATTGTAGGTATTGGTAAAGTAGGTAAAATTCCTTCACCTGTTATTGAAAATGTTTATTTAGTTGAAGGTCTGAGACATAACCTACTAAACATAAGTCAATTTTGCGACAACAGGTACAAGGTCTCTTTTGATAAAGAAAAGTGTATTGTCATTAACCATGATGGGACCATACTTTTTTCTACAAACGGACACAACAACCTATACAAGGTCGATCTAAGTGAGCTGAATGATCAAAATGTAACATATTTGTCTTCAAACTATAATAGCCTTGATTTTTAATAGGAAACAAGACCCTCGGGACTCCTAAGGATACTCTGTTGAGCTTCAGTTGAGAGCTTACGGCTTCCGTCGGATCCTTAAATGGTTAGTAAAAGAAAACAACGAAGAAAGAAAGCTAATCGAGGTATTAATTATGAGGTACAAGAATATTGAGAAAATATAAATAGTAAGAAAACCAACTCAGCAGCGTAGAGAAGTAGAAGAAAGATTAGGCAATGTGCTCATAGTCGAAAAGGAACAAAGATGAAAGAATAATAGTGATAAATAATATTTAATAAGGAAAAATAATATGTTAATCACGATTATTTTGTTTAATTGAATACTAATTAATCTATAAATTAAATTAGTTGATAATTATTCTCTACTAATAATATTTAGTAGATAATACTTAATCTTAAGTTATTAATATCTAATTTCAATCAATAATTATTTATTTCAAAATATATTAATGTCTTATTATTTAATTTTAATATTTAATTTTAAGTTTTCAATATTTATTTATTTATTAAATTCAAAATTTTATGATATTATTTATGTAACAATTATTTAATAATTATGATTAATGATGATTATTTTATTTTAATTTGGTTTTAATTGGTTAATAATCTTTATAATATTTTTGAAGAATAATTGATTATTATTTATTTTAAAATAAATAAATAAATAAAAATAAAAAATAAAAAATAAAAAATTAATATTTAATTAATATTATTGATAATTTCAAATATATATATATAATTAATTACAATAAATATTTTTAATTGTTTATTAATATTCACATTTAATAATACATTATTGTCAGGTTCCTTAGTGATAAACTGTGGGTCCCAATGAACGATGCGGTATCGACGATTTAGCCCGAGACTAGTAGTCCAATAGGGAAACTAGTCCTGTTAGAACCCTCTCATGGTTAATCGAGGATAACAAGTTCGGTTTGATAGGAAGTGTCTCAAGTACCTCCCTCGAGTGATCGTGTATCTACTTTAGGATGTTTGATGCCAGCACGGTCTGGTGACTCCTTTTGGCGTTTTAGGAACTTCTCCTGAAGGTACCGAATCCTAATTCAGGCCCTATCAACCCTGTTTCCCAAAAAAACAATTAATTCGATTTGATTCTTTGAACTAGCCTAAACATCTTCAGTGTTTTGGTTTAACTTTCTCATACGATCTTAGAATTGAATGAATTTGGTCTCGATCTCTTTGTTTCAAAAAGATCTATAACCTTCATTTCTGGCCCTGAACTTTGATTCCCACTCTATCATCCCTAAAACTATGAGCCATGTATTTATACTCTGTAGACCCATCATTTAACCCCTTTAATCTACGTATGGTTCACTCAAAAAATCATAATTTATTCATATGAGCTCTGATTCACGCAAACCTGGTGTCAAAATCTCCGTAACAAAATCCTATACGTTTTCTGTGAAGGGTACCTTGTTAAATATTTTAAGAGAATAAGGCTTAGGCCTAATCCCTAGATCATCATGAGAATGTGAGAAAGTAAGATTTGAGAGAATGTGAGTAACGGAGACAAGTGAGTAAGGGGGCTGTGTGCAATAGTAACCCCTAGAGGAACTTGTTGACTTGTTGACAATTTATGTAGAGATAATTGTGTTTGATTCAACAATTGAATTGTTACTGAAGTATTATATTCATGAATATATTCTGTTATGAATGCTAGAATTGATAATTTGTGAATAATATTTAATTTTGGTAGATTATAAATAATGATGGTCAATTATCTGTTGATACCAGATATAGAATAATTAGACTTATTTAAGTATCAAGTTATATTGTAAGGATAGATGATTATTAGAGCCCAAAATTTCATAAGACAATGATTTAACCCTTAAATAAATATGATTAGTAGATAATACATTATTTTGATATTAATTGGTTAATAAACCTTATTATTAATAAAGATTAACTGGAATGATTAGATAATATTTATTTCGAGGACTAACATCATGAATGATAAGTCTAAAACATGAAGGTTTATTTGTAATAAAGTTTAGTTAAGAATTAATTAATTAATTAATATTAATATTTTAAATAATAAATGTCGCCGGTTTTTCAGATTTAAACTGTGGGACCCAACTTGACTTTAACCGTTTGACTCAAGACTAGTGATCTAATAAGGAAACTGGTCCTATTAGGATCGTTTTGTGAAGAATCAAAGGTGTTTGGTTTAGCCTAACCGGCCCAATCAGAACCCTTAGCGTCTCCTACGTTTGATTGTTCATATACCTCAAGATATCCGATGGTGGCATGGTCAGTCTCTGCGAACTCGTTTTGACATTTTAGGAACTTTTCTTAAAGAGACCGAACCCCGGTTCAGACTCTATCACCTTCGTTTTTCCATAAATCAGTTTCTTCAAAAATTGTTTTAAAATTCGACCAGAATTCCTTTGGTATTTTGGACCCAACTTTTGCATATGACCTTGGAATTGAACAATTTTGGTCTCAATCTCTTTGTTTTGAAAAGATCTTCAACCATCCCTAAACTCCAATTCTCACTCTGACAACCCCAAAATCAAAAATTAAGTATGTTCACCTCAAAATTCCAACATTTGGACGTTTTTCCCTGCATATGGTTTAGAAAAAAATTCATAACTCTCTCATAATACCTTTGATTTTTGCAAACTTAGTGTCAAAATCTCTGTAACAAAATTATCTACATTTTTTGTGAAGACATTGAGGGCTAAATCCCTCTAGATAAGTACAGTTTAATAAATCTTTGTGACCCCTTGGCTGTTTCATTTCAATACTGGCAGCCTTTCATTAAATTCATGTATCTTCTTTGTCCAGTGCTTAAATCACTTCGTTATTTCTGATATGAATTCAAATCGAAGAGCTCTACAATGTTCATGAAGGGCACGAAATAAAATTCCCAAAGAAGAATTAATGGTGAATTTATTTCTAAGCCCCTTGTGATCCGAGAAGCTTCTAGAGTACCCTGTCATAAATCTGGTATATCTTGGGCTACAAAACTTGGATCGTTGCAAATCATATATCAAATTAAATAGAAACAAAAGATATACAAACTTAATGCAGGGCTCGAAAGCCAATTCTTACTCCATAAATCCCGGAATTTTAAATACTATACTGATTCACGTTTCTCCAGCAACAACTTGCACAAGGTGTAGTATTTTTCATATATCTCTCTCATATGACCATGAAATTGAATGGTTCCTTCACCAAAGTTTTCTTAACTCAATTATCCACAACTTTGATACAGAACACGAAGCCCAAATCCCTACCAATTTAGTCCACAAAAATAATCTATGTAGGGGACAAAAATCTCGTCATAGCCCTGCACCCTGTGACGTCCTTAATAATTTTTTTCCAATAAATCTTTCGCGTTTAAAGAATCATTTTGAAACTCGTAATTTAATTTCTGAAATCACGTAAAAGTTGATAATTGTGAAATAATATCATGCATACTAGTCGGGAAATAATTAAATGCATAAAACATTTATAAAGCGGAAAACGATAAAAAAAATAACAATACATGGTACATTATACTGTTACAACCCATTAAGATTAAAATAAAACCAAAGTCCAAGCAATAACTCATAAAAGCTTCATTCATGGCATCACTCATCATTCTGTGTAGCATACACTGTAAAAATTAATGTAAGAGTCAGACAGAATATAGAATAAATATAAAATAAATAAAATTGCACAAACACAACCCACAAGACATAATGATATGATGAATATGCCAAACAAGTTCATTCATAATTAATAAATCTTTAATTAGTTAAATGATGTCATGCTGGATCCATTCTGTTTGGTGGGAATACTGCAGTAAAAAGTCTCATAGAGACACAAGTAGGACTTAGCATAATGCCATGAAACCCTACACTCCATGGCGCTCAAGAACCGAAGTACACAAGTAGGACTTAGCATAAACCATGAATCCCTACACTCCATGGCGCTCAATTACCGAAGTACACAAGTAGGACTTAGCATAACCATGAATCCCTACACTCCATGGCTCATAGCGAAAATAGGGCTTAACTCATCATAGAGTAACCCCCCACCAGGGTAGGCAAAGAGAATAGGGCTTAACTCATCATAGCGAAAATAAGGCTTATTCACAGAATACAGAACTGCCTCAAAGAGAGTTTTCAAAACGTACATATGTTAGTATTTTCAACGTTTTTGGAGCTACAAAAATAATTTTAGCATGGGACTAGTTTTAAATTACTCCTAACACAAATATCTATAACTTTCATGAAGACACTAAACACTAATTCTCAACACAAAATTCCCAGTTTTAAAAATAAAATTCGTATTTCATTGTTAACAGATTTTCAGTTTGAGCATACTTCAGTATTTTAGGCATAACTAGAGCTACAAACATCCTTTTAACTTGAAACCACTTTCTATAGACCCACAACATAAATATCTACAACTTTCATGAAGACATCGAAGGCTGATTATGCATGTATAATTTATGCATATATAATTCCTAGAATATTAATATATATACAAAACATAGGATAAATATTCCACACGGACATGCTGTAGTATTTTGGCTATAACTTTTGCTATACATATTCAAATCAATCAATTCAGGTCTCAAAATGCACATAACAAAAAGATCTACAACTTTGAGGAAGAAGTCAGAGTCAAATGCATACGTTTTCAGCTTCAAAACTGAGTAACAATATACGAAAATAATACTGGAATCTTAGATCAGCATACAATTCTACCCATTTCATAATTATTCACAACCCTATCCCCTCTTACTTGGATTGAAGATCTTTGGCTGATTGGAAAATGTTCTCCTTACTGTCCTAGCTTCAGTTTGATTGTATCTTGATAGAGAAGAGGAATTGAGAGGTAGAAGATTCACTAACTTCTTTGGTTTTTAGAGTTTTGGAAGAGGTGGTGTTTGTTTAATAATGCAAAGGCAAGTGGGGAACAACTTTCTCATGAGTGGATTTTTAGTGGGCTGTTAGGTGTGTTTTATTGTGGAAATAAAGGAAATTCAGATAAGAAATGAGCTGTAATATTGTCCATTTCTGCCGCCTACCTACTGGAGTGTGTATGATTGAAGAAAAGTATATTAAAATATGCATAAAATGACAAAATTAGTGTAAAAGGTCTAAATCCTGACTTTGGTTTGGTATTCTGGGTAAATGCCGACTGGAATTCTACCCAGTTAGCATATATGCCGACTGGAAATTTCCAATAACATGAAGAGAAGGAAATCCAAGTCCCTCTCGCTCAAGCGAAATCCTCTCTCGCTTGAGCGAGTGCCATACATTGCACTGGCAGAGGGAAGTTTCGCTCAAGCGAATACCGACTCGCTTGAGCGAGACACACAAGCCTCACTTATTCCACTCTCACTCGCTTAAGCGAGGAATTCATTTGCTTAAGCGAAATCCGACCAGAGGTCATCATTCCCCAAAACCGACCCTTTATCCACTCGGTTTCCACTCAACAAATTAATCCAAACCGACTCTTCTTACTCAGTTTTCACTCGGCACAATTTATTCACAACCGAGTCACCCTTCTCTCAGTTTTTCACTCGGCAATTATTCTAAATGACACTTTTCCCGTTCACTCGAGTGATCTTCCTAATACAAGGTCTTCCACTCGGGTGAAGCTGTTCCAGAGTTCTTCTGGACAGACTCACACGAATCTTCTCAATCGGTGTCTATCCACTCGGAGTCACACTTGGAAATCTTTTATTCGACAGAGTTGCACTCAACTCTGAGCTAATCCATTCGGAATTTAACTACTCGGTCATGAGTTTTCCTTCGGTTGAACGTACTTCTCTCAGAAACGTTGTACTCGGAGAAATTTTATTCGGAAATGAGACTCTTGCTGATGATTGACTCGGAAACGAGTCATTCGGAAGCATTTGACTCAGAAACGAGTCATTCAAAAATACTTGACTCGGAAATAAGTCATTCGAAGACATTTGACTCGGAAACGAGTCTTTCTAAGCAATTTGACTCGACAGTGAGTCACCCCAAGGTGAGTCACTCGGATCCTTTCACCCAGAAGAGGTTCTATCAAACCCTCTTCACTCAGAAATGTCTCTGAGACAGGGATTCCACTCGGAAGAGACCCTCTCGGCCATGTTCCACTCGGAAAACACAATCTTCACTCAGAATTTCATCCTTCACTCGGAATTTCTCTTGGTCACTCAGAACAGAGCCTCTTCCTTACTCGGACAGTCCTTTCTAAGGCATGTTTCACTCGAAAAATGGATAATATCTCTAAAGGTTTATATAAGTTCCATGATTATGTCCAAAAATGGAATTTTTGAAGTATTACAAACCATCCACTGGGTGTTTTATTCATTGATTATCAATTACAGACCTTCCATACCTCATAATTTACAAAATAAGACTATTATTAAAAACCGGATGTTACATTTCTCCCACCCTAATAAAAATTTCGTCCTTGAAATTTAACATAACGCACTCCTCAGTGAAACAATTCTGGGTATTGTGTCCTCATAGCATCTTCACGCTCCCAAGTCAGAGTTACATCATTTCCTTGTTTCCATGCAACCTTCACTAATGGTACATTCTTGTTTCTTAGGTGTTTAATCGACCTTTCTATGATCTGTGTGGGTTCTGTAGGGATGGTCAGATTTTCTCTAACTTCAACATCATCAGTAGCAATCACATGAGTGGGGTCTTGTACATACTTCCTCAATTGTGATACATGGAACACATTGTACAAATTTGCAAGATGAGGAGGAAGTGCAATTTGATAAGCCACTGTGCCAATTCTCTTTAGAATTTCATATGGTCCAATGAACCTTGGACTTAACTTCTTACTCTTCAATGCTCGGCCAATCCCCTTGTGAGGTGAAACCTTCAAAAATACATGATCACCAACCTGAAATTCAAGTGGTTTCCTCCTTTTATCATAATAGTGCTTTTGTCTATCTTGGGATGCCTTCATCTTCTCTCTGATTATTTCTATTTGTTCAGTAGTCTTCTGTACAATTTCAGGTCCTAACGCCAAACTTTCACCAGTTTCTAACCAACAAAGGGGCGTTCGACACTTTCTACCATACAATGCTTCAAATGGAGCCATACCAATATTGCTATGGTAACTATTGTTATATGTGAATTCAATCAATGGAAGAAACTGCTCCCAACTACCACCATGTTCAAGCACCAAGATCGTAGTAAGTCTTCCAAACTTTGTATGGTACGCTCTGGCTGTCCATCTGTTTGGGGATGATAAGCTAAACTTAATCGAAGTCTCAAACCCAACTCCTGATGTAAGCTTCCCTAGAATCGGGAAGTGAACCTCGGATCTCTATCTGACACAATACTGGATGGTATACCATGAAGTCTCACGATCTCTTTCACATATAATTGTGCCAACTTTTGTAGAGAATTCTTCATATTCATTGGAAGGAAGTGAGCTGACTTAGTCAATCTGTCTACAATAACCCAGATTGCATCGTTTCCTGAACGAGTCCTTGGTAATCCTGACACAAAGTCCATTGAAATGTCATCCCATTTCCAGACAGGAATCTCCAATGGTTGTAGTTCACCAGATGGCTTCTGATGTTCCACTTTGGCTTTTTGACACACCAGACATGAAGACACATATTCAGCTATTTCTTTCTTCATCCTTGGCCACCAAAAGCTTTTCTTCAGATCTTGATACATCTTAGTTGATCCACGATGAATGCTCAACATACTTTTATACGCTTCTTCTAGGATTGTCCTTCTCAGATCAACATCAACTGGTACACAAATTCTGCTTCTGATTCTCCAAATTCCATCTGATCCTTCTTGTAATCCCATATCCTTTCCATTCGCCTGCAACTCTCTCATCTCCTGTAATTGCAAGTCCTCTGTCTGCCTTTCACCTATCAGCTTCAGAAAATCATTGGTTATTTTCAAAGTTCCCAAAGTCATACTTCTTGAAGATTTCATCTCCACACCCAAGTTCATATCTCTGAACTGTTCTATCATCTCCATCTCTTTTACCATTAAAGATGCCATATGAATGGATTTCCTGCTAAGTGCATCTGCTACCATATTTGCTTTTCCTGGATGGTACTTCAAATCAAAATCATAATCTTTAAGAAACTCCATTCATCTACGCTGTCTCATGTTCAATTCCTTCTGATCGAATAAATACTTTAAGCTCTTGTGGTCACTGAACACTTCAAACTTGACTCCATACAAATGGTGTCTCTAGATTTTCAAAGCAAATACCACCGTTGCCAATTCTAGATCATGTGTCGGGTAGTTCATTTCATGTGGTCTCAACTGTCTAGAAGCATAGGCAACCACCTTCCGTTGCTGCATCAAAACATAACCTAAGCCCATCTTAGAAGCATCGCAATAAACCACAAAGTCTTCTTGTGGATTAGGCAAAGTTAGGATTGGAACAGATGTAAGTTTTGTCTTTAGTTCGTGGAAACTTTTCTCACATTCTGAAGTCTAATCAAAAGGTTGATTCTTCCGGGTCAGACGAGTCATTGGTAAGGCAATTCGAGAAAACCCCTCAATGAATCTTCGATAATAACCAACTAACCCTAGAAAGCTTCGTATCTCAGTAACTGAAGTAGGTCTCTCCCAGTTTGTTACAGCTTCTATTTTAGAAGGATCCACAGACACTCCTTTGCTTGAGATTACATGGCCTAGGAACTTTACCTCTTTCAACTAGAATTCACATTTAGACAACTTAGCATACAATTGCTTCTCTTTTAGAATCTGCAATACCACTCGAAGATGCTTTTCATGCTCCTCCCATGTCTTGGAATAAATCAGAATGTCATCAATGAAGATAATAACAAACTGATCCAAGTATGAATGAAACACTCGATTCATGTAATCCATGAATACAGCTGGGGCATTGGTTACTCTGAAGGGCATCACAAGATACTCGTAATGACCATAGCGTGTTCTAAAGGTCGTCTTTGGAATATCCTCAGACTTGACATGAATCTGATGATAACCTGATCATAGATCAATTTTAGAAAATACTGTAGCACCTCTCAATTGATCTATCAAATCATCAATTTTGGGTAAAGGATATTTATTCTTTACCGTCAATTTGTTCAACTGACAATAATCTACACATAATCTCATGCTTCCATCTTTCTTCTTGATGAGCAATACTGGCGTACCCCATGGTGACACACTAGGCCTGATGAAATGCTTCTCCAACAACTCTTCAATTTGCTTCTTCAGTTCTGCCAGTTCAATAGGTGACATACGATATGGGGCCTTAGATACTGGTTCTGATCCTGGAATTAAGTCAATTGAGAATTCTATCTTGCATTCCGGAGGTAAACTTGAGACATCCTTGGGAAATACTTCAGGGAATTCAGAAACAACTGGCACCTCGATTGCTTTAGATTCACCATCTCCTTTGGAAAGAGTAAACAAGGCAAATAATTGAATTTCACCTTGTAAGGCAAAGATCTTGAGGTTGTCAGAAATAAGATTTCTTCTGATGGAAATATCACGGTCTTGTTATGACAGTCCACCAAGACTCGATTCGCCGATAACTAGTTCATCCCTAGAATTACTTCCAGATCCTTCAAAGGTAAACAAACAAGATCGACAAGAAAGTTTCTACCTTCTATGAGCACAGAACAATCGTTACACATCTTAGTAGTCCTAAGTTATGTACCGGTAGGAGTGGAAACAGTCAGATCATATATCATAGACTTCACAGGTAATTGAAGACGTCTGACACACTCCTCAGAAATAAAAGAATGAGTAGCACCAGAATCAAACAACACAGATAAAATACTACCATTGATCTCACACTTACTTTGCACAAGATCGTCTGCTTGGTCTGCCTCTGAACCACTGATGGCAAAGACTCTTCCTGTTGCCGGTTGTAATCTTTGGTCTGTTGACCCCTATTCTGTATTGGAGGTTGATCAGCACGCGTGTTTCCTCCAAGACCTCCCTGATAATTGGAACCTCTTTGATGATTCATAGTGTTGTTGTTGTTGTTTTGGCGGTTCTGAGGACAATTTGGACTAATGTGACCTTTCTGATTACAACAAAAGCAAGTGACATCTTTAAGGCGTCTGTTACAATCACGTATATGATGATTACCTCCGCACTTAAGACACCTCATATTGTTGCGTCTCTCAGAAGATGATGATGATGATCCTCCTTTGAAACGACTTGAATAGAACGATCCTCTCCTTTTGAAGGCAACTGTTTGAGGTCTCAGTTGTCTATTGGCCTTTTCTTGTGCCAATCTGGCTTGGTGGTTTTCTTCAAAAATTTGACATTTATTGATCAGAATGGGAAAACTCCAAATTTCTTGATATCCGATAGCCTCTTTGATTTCAAGATTCAGCCCGTTCTCGAATTTGACACATTTTAAGGCTTCAGCACCAGCCTGTTGAAAAGGAGGGTAAAATAGAGATAATTCTTCAAATTTTACAGCATACTCACCAACAAACATTGAGCCTTGTTTCAGCTCCATAAATTCCAGCTCTTTTTGGCTTTTCACACTCGCTAGAAAATATTTCTCCAGGAAACAGTCTTTGAAGTTGACCCAGTCTAAAGGTCTGTCAATCTCAAGCATACGAATTCTGGCATGGATCCACCAGTTTTCGGCTTCTTCAACCATCATATAGGTGGCATACTCCACCTTATCACATTCTATGCAGGGCAAGGCTCGAAAGATGCGTTCCATTTCCTTGACCCATAGATACGCTCCCTCTGGATTATAGCCTCCTTTGAATTGTGATGGTTTCCTCTTTAGGAAGTGATCTAACCCGTGAAGTCCTCCAGCACTTCTCGGTTGATTTTGTCTTTCTATGGCTTCAGCCAAGGGGTTGAAAGCAGCTGCCATATCGTTGTTATTGTTTCTTGCCATCCTACATTCGTAGTTTGGTTTATACTAATTCTAAGGGAAAATATATCGTATTATAACATAACTATAAGTATTCTACAGTTTATCAGTTAAGGAATAAATTGTATAACACATTTATCATATTATCAAGCAGTAATCAAACAAATCATTTTGTAATTTATCAGTTAGGCACAAGTCATATAGCACACATTTAACATTTTCAAACAAGTAATCGAACAATTCATATAGTATATCAAGAATCAATACATGTTATAGCAATTGGTCCTGAATTTTTAAAAATGCTCTGATACCACCAATTTGACGTCCTTAATAATTTTTTTCCCAATAAATTTTTCGCATTTAAAGAATCATTTTGAAACTCGTAATTTAATTTCTGAAATCACGTAAAAGTTGATAATTGCGAAATAATATCATGCATACTAGTCGGGAAATAATTAAATGCATAAAACATTTATAAAGCGGAAAATGATAAAAAAAATAACAATACATGGTACATTATACTATTACAACCCATTAAGATTAAAATAAAACCAAAGTCCAAGCAATAACTCATAAAAGCTTCATTCATGGCATCACTCGTCATTCTATGTAGCATACACTATAAAAATTAATGTAAGAGTAAGACAGAATATAGAATAAATATAAAATAAATAAAATTGCACAAACACAACCCACAAGACATAATGATATGATGAATATGCCAAAAACTTCATTCATAATTAATAAATCTTTAATTAGTTAAATGATGTCATGCTGGATCCATTTAGTTTGGTGGGAATACTGTAGTAAAAAGTCTCATAGAGACACAAGTAGGACATAGCATAATGCCATGAATCCCTACACTCCATGGCGCTCAAGAACCGAAGTACACAAGTAGGACTTAGCATAAACCATGAATCCCTACACTCCATGGCGCTCAAGTACCGAAGAACACAAGTAGGACTTAGCATAACCATGAATCCCTACAATCCATGGCTCATAGCAAAAATAGGGCTTAACTCATCATAGAGTAACCCCCCACCAGGGTAGGCAATCATGGAACCCCTAAATTCCATGGTGCGTCCAAATGCTTATGATGCATGAATGCCTTTGATTCTCTTTAATCAATTTAACATACCATGATATCAATATTTCCATAATCACTTGGAAAATCACAAGTCCTCAAAGGACACAATACATATGATAATTTTCAGAATCATGGATTTACTGTTTTCAATAACATAACTCAATAAACCACAAGGCATTCATACATACATTAATTTAGCCATTCATAATTATTTATGACAAAAAATTCATACTGTAAGTCAAGTATAGAGCACTCAATAACATCCATAATAATCCATAGTTTCTCAATAATTCAATAAGAAATCATTATTTATATGAAAAATACCATTTTCATCCATAATAACCATTATAGGTAAGTTTCAGTATTTTCCAACAGCAACATGCGTTAGTAAAACAGCCATAACATAAGCAAATCAAATCCTTTTTAAGTGATTCTACTTTTTGTAGTTCAATAATAGAATTATCTATAACTTTCATGCGGACCATAATTTCATATTCCAAACAGAAACACCTCTTATTCACAGAATACAGAACTGCCTCAAAGAGAGTTTTCAAAACATAGATATGTTAGTATTTTCAATGTTTCTGGAGCTACAAAAATAATTTTGGCTTGGGACCAGTTTTAAATTACTCGTATCACAAATATCTATAACTTTCATGAAGACACTGAACACTAATTCTTATCACAAAATTCCCAGTTTTAAAAATAAAATTTGTATTTCATTATTACCAGATTTTCAGTTTGAGCATACTTCAGTATTTTAGGCATAACTAGAGCTACAAACATCCTTTTAACTTGAAACCACTTTATATAGACCCACAACATAAATATCTACAACTTTTGTGCAGACATCAAAGGCTGATTATGCATGTATAATTCCCAGAATATTAACATATACACAAAACATAGGATAAATATTACACACGGACATGCTGCAGTATTTTGGCTATAACTTTTGCTATACATATTCAAATCAATCGGTTCAGGTCTCAAAATTCACATAACAAAAAGATCTACAACTTTGATGAAGAAGTCAGAGTTAAATGCATACGTTTTCAGCTTCAAAACTGAGCAACAAGATACGAAAATAATACTAGAATCCTATATCAGCATACAATTCTACCCATTTCATAATTATTCACAACCCTATCCCCTCTTACTTGGATTGAAGATCTTTGGCTGATTGGAAAATGTTCTCCTTACTGTCCTAGCTTCAGTTTGATTGTATCTTGATGGAAAAGAGGAATTGAGAGGTAGAAGATTCACTAACTTCTTTGTTTTTTAGAGTTTCGGAAAAGGTGGTGTTTGTTTAATAATGCAAAGGCAAGTGGGGAACAACTTTCTCATGAGTGGATTTTTAGTGGGCTGTTAGGTGTGTTTTATTATGGAAATAAAGGAAGTTCAGATAAGAAATGAGCTGTAATATTGTCCATTTCTGCCGCCTACCTACTGGAGTGTGTATGATTGAATAAAAGTATATTAAAATATGCATAAAATGATAAAATTAGTGTAAAAGGTCTAAATCCTGACTCCAGTTCGGTATTCTGGGTAAATGCCAACTGGAATTCTACCCAGTCAGCATATATGCCGACTAGAAATTGCCAGTAACGTGAAGAGAAGGAAATCCGAGTCCCTTTCGCTCAAGCGAAATCCTCTCTCGCTTGAGCGAGTGCCACACATTGCACTGGCAGAGGGAAGTTTCGCTTAAGCGAATACCGACTCGCTTGAGCGAGACACACAAGCCTCATTTATTCCATTCTCACTCGCTTAAGCGAGGAATTCATTCGCTTAAGCGAAATCTGACCAGAGGTCGTCATTCCCCAAAACCGACCCTTCATCCACTCGGTTTCCACTCAACAAATTAATCCAAACCGACTCCTCTTACTCGGTTTTCACTCGGCACAATTTATTCCCAACCGAGTCATCCTTCTCTCAATTTTTCACTCGGCAATTGTTCTAAATGACTCTTTTCCTGTTTACTCAAGTGATCTTCCTAATACAAGGTCTTCCACTCGGGTGAAGTTGTTCCAGAGTTCTTCTGGACAGACTCACACGAATCTCCTCAATCGGTGTCTATCCACTTGGAGTCACACTCGGGAATCTTTCATTCGACAGAGTTGCACTCAACTCTGAGCTAATCCATTCAGAATTTAACTACTCAGTCATGAGTTTTCCTTCGGTTGAACGTACTTCTCTCGGAAATGTTGTACTCGGAGAAATTTCATTCGGAAATGAGACTCTTGCTGATGATTGACTCGGAAACGAGTCATTCGGAAGTATTTGACTCGGAAACGAGTCATTCAAAAATACTTGACTCGGAAATGTGTCATTCGAAGACATTTGACTCAGAAATGAGTCTTTCTAAGTAATTTGACTCGGCAGTGAGTCACCCCAAGGTGAGTCACTCGGATCCTTTCACCCAAAAGAGGTTCTATCAAACCCTCTTCACTCAGAAATGTCTCTGAGACAGGAATTCCACTGGGAAGAGACCCTCTCGGCCATGTTCTACTCGGAAAACACAATCTTCACTCAGAATTTTATCCTTCACTCGGAATTTCTCTTGGTCCCTCAGAACAGAGCCTCTTCCTTACTCGGACAGTCCTTTCTAAGGCATGTTTCACTCGGAAAATGGATAATATCTCTAAAGGTTTATATAAGTTCCATGATTATGTCCAAAAATGGAATTTTTGAAGTATTACAAACCATCCACTGGGTGTTTTATTCATTGATTATGTAACATCCCAGATTTTTAAATAATTATAAATTCAGATTAAGGTTATGGATTGATGGGATTAATGGTTAATTAAGGATTAATTACCAATTAGGCAATTTATTGTGTTATAATAATATTAATAATATATGCCTTTGCTGGTTAATAGGTCCGGTTCTCTCTCTTGTCCACGTTGGATGTGTGTAATGAGTGCTGAGAGAATTAGCATTAAATACTAAAGGACTTGCATTAAATGAAGAAGTGATGGTTGTTTGAGGAGCTGTGGCAGAGCAGCGTGATGATGGGGCTGAGTGGGAAAGTGAGATGATGGAGGTGTGTTGATAAGACTTCAGCTTTGGTTTTCCTCCCCACTCTCTTCATTTTCCTCGTTGGTGCATGTTCTGATGAGAGAAATACTTCTCCTTCTCTCTAAAACTCTATGAAGCTCTTGCTTCCTCCTTCTCTACTGCTTCATCTTCATCTTCTCCTTCATCTTCTTCTTCTTCCACTCACGTATGGTGTAGAACCGAGTGGAGCTGCATGGTGGTGGAGTCTAGTGTGGTACTGGGTGCCTTGAAGGTTGAGAATCCTTCCTACGGCTACGTGGTGATGAGGAACAGCATGGTGCTGTGCGTGGAGGCTGGGTTCAGGATCCCTCTTTTGTCCTCCTGGTTGTGCTTCTTCTTCCTCCATTTTCTTCCTCTAGTTGATGAGGCTGTTTGGGCTAGGTTGGAGCCTACAGTTGTGTGGTGCCTTGTTATGGAAGATGGTCTATTGTGTTGAGGCTGTGACGTTGTGAGGAAGGAGTCATGGTTGGGTGGAGCTTGGAAGCTTCTCCATTGACTGGGAGGCAGAGCAGAGTGGAGCATGGAGTGTTGATGAGCTTCTGGACGTATCTCGCTCAAGCGAGAATGGTTACGCTTGAGCGAGCCAGTGAAGAAATGGTCACTAGACCATTTTCACTCAAGCGAGTACATGTGTGGCTTGAGCGAAAGGCTGAGGACTGATACTGGTTGGCTGGGAAGCTGTATGGTTCTTTCCACTGCTGGAAAGCCGAGCAGGAAGCTGCCATGGCTGGGCTGAGTGGCCCATGTGACTCCTGGAGGCTTCATCCAGGTAAGGGGAGCTATTGCATCTTAAGTGTATAGTTTATGGACGGACTTCCGGGTGACTTCATTGCATTGCGTTATGTTTTGTTGGATGTTGTATGTTGTTAAGTTGAACCCGGATTGTTGTTTTTTATTTAAATGGTGTATGATTATCCGTCCAAGAGATGCATGATGTTATTGTGATGATGATTATATTATGATGCTTGAGATGCATGTATGTTGATGTGGAGTGCATGTGTGATCCTCTATTTGTCCCTGGATGTTTTGTACATTTGAATGCATGTGAATGTTATTGATGCATATGTGTATACCGAATGCATGAATGGGGACTGTTATGATGGATGCCGAGTGGGCTTTATAGAGGAAGGCACAAAATGCTTACTGTAAAGGATAAATCCGAGTGAATATAGGATAATCCGAGTGAATGGCATAGTGATTGCCGAGTGGATAGCATAGGATTGCCGAGTGGATGTGGTATAAGCTGAGTCATCTGATTGTTGTTAAATTGCCGAGTGCACATGATGTTGAACGCAGATTCCGAGTGGGCAATCGAATGAATATGAGTTGAAGTTATATGCATACGTGTTATTGTGTTATTGAATATGAACACCTTGCGGGGTGCCACGAGGGTGTGATCCCGAGTGAAGAGGACGTGGTCCTAATGTTGAATATGATGAAAGACCCGGGTTGGACTCGGGCAGTGCCTGGGGCACTAAGCGTGAAATGAGACGCTTGATGAAATGCCGAGTGCATTGGCGTGGAACGCCGAGTGAATGAAATTGTATGCATCCGATTCGCCACTGGAATGCGTTGGACTCCTACACCGATCGGCAATCAGATGACAACATATGGTGAGTATGGCTAAGTCCTGGAGTTGGGCTCGGACAGACTCCTTGAGCATGGCTCGGAGTATGAATAATGTTGATATAGTCTCGGGGATGAGAGAAATCCGAGTGAGCCAGTATACTTGTACTGAGTGAATTGAGCTTTATAGCCGAGTGAAATGGGTGAAATCCCGATCGGAAGATGCTTGTGATTGTTCATGTTGAATGGCAGTGTTTATATGCTGATTGATGTTGTGTGCTATGGCATGTTATGGATTCTATGATTAATCCGAGCCAATATCTGTCATTTAATATGTAAATGCTCACCCCTACACCATTTTTCAGTGTTTGCAGGTCGGTTTGGCATGTTATGATGGCCTTAAACCCGAGTGATGGGTATTTATGATGAGGCTGTATGAATAATGTTATATCCCGAGTATGTTTGATGTACTAAAGCCTTGGCCGGCTCATATTAATGTTGTATAACGAATACAAATATATATGTATAGAATCCGAGTGGATGAACATAATCATGAAAATGAAATATATGTATTGGGATCCGAGTGTATGTTAATATATATGTATATATATATATATATATACTTCGAGTGATGGTATTATATGCATACCGATTGAATGTGTTGGTGAATGGAAAGTATAAAGATAAGAATCCGAGTGTATGCTTGTGTATATACATATATGTTATGTTGACAACATGGTTATGAATCGGTGGATGTGTATTGCTGTAGTAGTAGTCGGACTTGGAATTAGAAAATATATAAGTACAAGTGATTTATGTTGATTTGATGCTTCCTATCGACTAGGAAATGATGATGTATGAATATCTCTAAGTTGATGAATCCTGAGTGGAATATATATGGCTTAGTTGCTTTTCCGAGTGAGTCTTATGTATAGGACTCCATATCCGAGTGTAACTCATGTGTGAGCCTCTTACTGTGTGATAATGGCTCTTGTGGATTCCAAGTGAAGAATATATGGTGAACCCCGAGTGGGGAATGATTCGAGTAATCCGAGTGGAAATCCGAGTGATCCTCTTCCGAGAGGAGTGTTGTTGTAATGACTCAGATTGATTATATTCTAAGTGTATGAATTATGAATGTATCCCGAGTGAATATGGGAACCTATTCCGAGTGAATAGGGTAATATGTAATTTGAGTGGCTAAGTTATGGAATAAGTCCGAGTGTGACTTGATGTTATGATTTTCCCCGAGTGAAGAGAAATATAAGTGTTAACCGAGTGATTTATGGCTGAGAGGAATTCTATGTACTCTCTGAGTTGGGGAGTTCTGTTATGCCGAGTGCTAAATGGTTGATGTTTACCGAGTGACTCGAGGTTGAATTATACCAAGTGGTTTGATTGATAGAATCCGAGTGGGATAACCTTCATTTCCCGAGTGGATCTTTATGTTGACATTGTGAATAGAATTAAGAGACTAAGTTATGGGTTGCCAAGTGAGGTAACTGTTGGGGTAGTTCCCGAGTGGCGAAACCCCATTAGGCTGAGTGGTCTAAGATATTAAATTCCGAGAGGACTTAGGCATGAATTCCGGCTGGACCTGATCATTTACCGAGTGAAAGAATGTCTCAGTTTTCTGAGTGATAGAATGCCGAGTGACTTCTCGCTTCAGCGAGTGATTCCTCGCTCAGCGAGTATGTTGTTTGGGAAGGCTTTCGTTTTCGGTTTCGCTTAAGCGAATGGTGGTTCACCCGAGCGAGTTGGTCGGTCTCGCTCAAGCGGATTGGGATCTCGCTTGAGCGAGTGCGCGCTGTAATGTGGTTCGCTCAGGCGCTGTTGGTGATTCCGTGTGAATGGTTTTAATTCCCTTGCCTTCCCTATCTTTTTCTGCTTGGCCATGGGGCCAGCTCTCTTATCTTCATATAAAGGAGTGTTTTTATTATGGATCCGGGATATTTTCTAATTAATTCGTGAAAATTTTTCCCCTAAAATTAGGGTGTCACATTCTGGTATCAGAGCAGACCAAAAGGTCCATGGCCAAGGTTTGCCTACTGTGTGGGCGGTTGTATGCAATATGACCAAGTGTCATCATTGCTGGTGAGCTATTATTGGATTTTATGCATGGTTTATATGGCTGTATGCCTATGTATTTGCTGGGGTTAGAAGGTTTGTTATTACCTTAGCCCGATTGTTTATGAGATACTTGGAGTGTTTCTAATGCTGAGTCGGTTGTGAGGAAAATTGGGTGAATTATATTTTTGGCACGTGAACCCCTATATGGCACTGAATGTAGATTGTATGAGTGCAGATTCCTAAGTTGGAGGATTTTAATATGAGATAGGTGATTGAATATAAAACCTGATGCATGATTGGTTGGGATTTTGTCTCGGTTTGATGTGTGGTAACCCAATTGATTGAACTTAATCATGTGTGGTTGGATGTTGTGAGGAATTGATATGGTAAAGTATCTATTGGCTGGGTGCTATCCCAGTCTTGTGATTGAAAACCGAGTGAGTTGTTGATTGAATTTTTGACCCTGAGTTGTACATCTCTGTGGATGTAGTGAACTATTAGGCTTAAATTTGAATTGTGGCCAATGAATTGTGATGAATAAGCTTAGAGAAGAGATATTTGCTTGGTCTGAACAGAAAACCGATTGTGGATATGCCATTTTATGGTGAGTGTGATAGATATTTGATGATTATTATCATATGATTCGTACTAGAATAGATAAAAGGGCTGCATATATGCCTTGAATGAGTCAGAAATCCATTGGTAATATGCATTTTACTGTGAGAATGATTAATATTTGCTGACTGTTGGCATGAAATGCATCACTGTTGGTGCCTAATGGTGATATTGATTCGGATGTATTACTTATAAAATGGTAAGAATTGCCATTAATTTTCATGAAGGTTGACATTATCTGAGTGATTTTGGGTTGGTATGAGTGAAATAGAATGTGAGGATGCTGTTCCAAAAGGCTCTCCATGCCATAGGTATTGTGGCAGTGTGCGTTTTTTTTGCTGTGACTCTATGCAACTGTTGTGACCCTATAGGAATGAGACATCATCCTATAAGTTGGATGCAGCAGTTCATGGGTCAGCAAGCGACACTGTAGCTGCTTATGGAGATGGCTTGAGACTATTGGACTGCTCCGAGCAAAGATAAGAGTGGTACTAAGTGGAATTTTGGATACCGAGTGGGTGATTTCTGAGCCAATTGGTGACACTTCCTAGTGGAAGGTGTTAAGAGTGTGGTGTCTCAGAATTTCTTGTGGTCGGTCAGTAACCACTTGTGAGGGGAGTTGTTCCGATTGGAGAATTGACTGGTCAGTGAATGCTTAGAAGGAATTGGTATGTAAATGATTTGTGTGGCATGTAGTGAATGCCGAGTTGTTTATTGTGGCCGGTTCATGTTGAATTTCGGGGACGAAATTCCTAAAAGGTGGGGTGAGTGTAACATCCCAGATTTTTAAATAATTATAAATTCAGATTAAGGTTATGAATTGATGGGATTAATGGTTAATTAAGGATTAATTACCAATTAGGCAATTTATTGTGTTATAATAATATTAATAATATATGCCTTTGCTGGTTAATGGGTCCGGTTCTCTCTCTCTTGTCCACGTTGGATGTGTGTAATGAGTGCTGAGAGAATTAGCATTAAATACTAAAGGACTTGCATTAAATGAAGAAGTGATGGTTGTTTGAGGAGCTGTGGTAGAGCAGCGTGATGATGGGGCTGAGTGGGAAAGTGAGATGATGGAGGTGTGTTGATAAGACTTCAGCTTTAGTTTTCCTCCCCACTCTCTTCATTTTCCTCGTTGGTGCATGTTCTGATGAGAGAAATGCTTCTCTTTCTCTCTAAAACTCTATGAAGCTCTTGCTTCCTCCTTCTCTACTGCTTCATCTTCATCTTCTCCTTCATCTTCTTCTTCTTCCACTCACGTATGGTGTAGAACCGAGTGAAGCTGCATGGTGGTGGAGTCCAGTGTGGTACTGGGTGCCTTGAAGGTTGAGCATCCTTCCTACGGCTGCGTGGTGATGAGGAACAGCATGGTGCTGTGCGTGGAGGCTGGGTTCAGGATCCTTCTTTTGTCCTCCTGGTTGTGCTTCTTCTTCCTCCCTTTTCTTCCTCTAATTGATGAGGCTATTTGGGCTAGGTTGGAGCCTACAGCTGTGTGGTGCCTTGTTATGGAAGATGGTCTATTGTGTTGAGGCTGTGACGTTGTGAGGAAGGAGTCATGGTTGGGTGGAGCTTGGAAGCTTCTCCATTGACTGGGAGGCAGAGCATAGTGGAGCATGGAGTGTTGATGAGCTTCTGGACGTATCTCGCTCAAGCGAGAATGGTTACGCTTGAGCGAGCCAGTGAAGAAATGGTCACTAGACCATTTTCGCTCAAGCGAGTACATGTGTGGCTTGAGCGAAAGGCTGAGGACTGATACTGGTTGGCTGGGAAGCTGTATGGTTCTTTCCACTACTGGAAAGCCGAGCAGGAAGCTGCCATGGCTGGGCCGAGTGGCCCATGTGACTCCTGGAGGCTTCATCCAGGTAAAGGGAGCTATTGCATCTTAAGTGTATAGTTTATGGACGGACTTCCGGGTGACTTCATTGCATTGTGTTATGTTTTGTTGGATGTTGTATGTTGTTAAGTTGAACCCGGATTGTTGTTTGTTATTTAAATGGTGTATGATTATCCGTCCAAGAGATGCATGATGTTATTGTGATGATGATTATATTATGATGCTTGAGATGCATGTATGTTAATGTGGAGTGCATGTGTGATCCTCTATTTGTCCTTGGATGTGTTGTACATTTGAATGCATGTGAATGTTATTGATGCATATGTGTATGCCGAATGCATGAATGGGGACTGTTATGATGGATGCCGAGTGGGCTTTATAGAGGAAGGCACGAAATGCTTACTGTAAAGGATAAATCCGAGTGAATATAGGATAATCCGAGTGAATGGCATAGTGATTGCCGAGTGGATAGCATAGGATTGCCGAGTGGATGTGGTATAAGCTGAGTCATCTGATTGTTGTTAAATTGCCGAGTGCACATGATGTTGAATGCAGATTCCGAGTGGGCAATCGAATGAATATGAGTTGAAGTTATATGCATACGTGTTATTGTGTTATTGAATATGAACACCTTGCGGGGTGCCACGAGGGTGTGATCCCGAGTGAAGAGGACGTGGTCCTAATGTTGAATATAATGAAAGACCCGGGTTGGACTCGGGCAGTGCCTGGGGCACTAAGCGTGAAATGAGACGCTTGATGAAATGTCAAGTGCATTGGCGTGGAACGCCGAGTGAATGAAATTGTATGCATCCGATTCGCCATTGGAATGCGTTGGACTCCTACACCGATCGACAATCAGATGACAACATATGGTGAATATGGCTAAGTCCTGGAGCTGGGCTCGGACAGACTCCTTGAGCATGGCTCGGAGTATGAATAATGTTGATATAGTCTCGGGGATGAGAGAAATCCGAGTGAGCCAGTATACTTGTACTGAGTGAATTGAGCTTTATAGCCGAGTGAAATGGGTGAAATCCCGATCGGAAGATACTTGTGATTGTTCATGTTGAATGGCAGTGTTTATATGCTGATTGATGTTGTGTGCTATGGCATGTTGTGGATTCTATGATTAATCCGAGCCAATATCTGTCATTTAATATGTAATGCTCACCCCTACACCATTTTTCAGTGTTTGCAGGTCGGTTTGGCATGTTATGATGGCCTTAAACCCGAGTGATGGGTATTTATGATGAGGCTGTATGAATAATGTTATATCCCGAGTACGTTTGATGTACTAAAGCCTTGGCCGGCTCATATTAATGTTGTATAACGAATACAAATATATATGTATAGAATCCGAGTGGATGAACATAATCATGAATATGAAATATATGTATTGGGATCCGAGTGTATGTTAATATATATGTATATATATATATACTTCGAGTGATGGTATTATATGCATACCGATTGAATGTGTTGGTGAATGGAAAGTATAAAGATAAGAATCCGAGTGTATGCTTGTGTATATACATATATGTTATGTTGACAACATGGTTATGAATCGGTGGATGTGTATTGCTGTAGTAGTAGTCGGACTTGGAATTAGAAAATATATAAGTACAAGTGATTTATGTTGATTTGATGCTTCCTATCGACTAGGAAATGATGATGTATGAATATCTCTAAGTTGATGAATCCTGAGTGGAATATATGTGGCTTAGTTGCTTTTCCGAGTGAGTCTTATGTATAGGACTCCATATCCGAGTGTAACTCATGTGTGAGCCTCTTACTGTGTGATAATGGCTCTTGTGGATTCCGAGTGAAGAATATATGGTGAACCCCGAGTGGGGAATGATTCGAGTAATCCGAGTGGAAATCCGAGTGATCCTCTTCCGAGAGGAGTATTGTTGTAATGACTCCGATTGATTATATTCTAAGTGTATAAATTATGAATGTATCCCGAGTGAATATGGGAACCTATTCCGAGTGAATAGGGTAATATGTAATTTGAGTGGCTAAGTTATGGAATAAGTCCGAGTGTGACTTGATGTTATGATTTTCCCCGAGTGAAGAGAAATATAAGTGTTAACCGAGTGATTTATGTCTGAGAGGAATTCTATGTACTCTCTGAGTTGGGGAGTTCTGTTATGCCGAGTGCTAAATGGTTGAGGTTTACCGAGTGACTCGAGGTTGAATTATACTGAGTGGTTTGATTGATAGAATCCGAGTGGGATAACCTTCATTTCCCGAGTGGATCTTTATGTTGACACCGTGAATAGAATTAAGAGACTAAGTTATGGGTTGCCGAGTGAGGTAACTGTTGGGGTAGTTCCCGAGTGGCTAAACCCCATTAGGCTGAGTGGTCTAAGATATTAAATTCCGAGAGGACTTAGGCATGAATTCCGACTGGACCTGATCGTTTACCGAGTGAAAGAATGTCTCGGTTTTCCGAGTGATAGAATGCCGAGTGACTTCTCGCTTCAGCGAGTGATTCCTCGCTCAGCGAGTATGTTGTTTGGGAAGGCTTTCGTTTTTGGTTTTGCGCAAGCGAATGGTGGTTCGCCCGAGCGAGTTGGTCGGTCTCGCTCAAGCGGATTGGGATCTCGCTTGAGCGAGTGCGCGCTGTAATGTGGTTCACTCAGGCGCTGTTGGTGATTCCGTGTGAATGGTTTTAATTCCCTTGCCTTCCCTGTCTTTTTCTGCTTGGCCATGGGGCCAGCTCTCTTATCTTCATATAAGGGAGTGTTTTTATTATGGATCCGAGATATTTTCTAATTAATTCACAAAAATTTTTCCCCTAAAATTAGGGTGTCACAGATTATCAATTACAGACCTTCCATACCTCATAATTTACAAAATAGGACTATTATTAAAAATAGGATGTTACACACCCCTTTTGTATTTGGGCCATAACTTTCTTATTTTTCATGGACTTTTTTGTGCCATATATCAAATTAAAGATAACAAAATTTTCTATAGTTTTTGTGTTTGATCCATTTTCAAATTCAGCCGAGAAAGGCCCCAAAAAGCCTACACAAGTCGACGCCCACAGAGTGGACACCTCAACCTTTGCATCAGAGTGGACCAATCACATTGCACATGCATGGCCACTTGTCCCTTCACCTTGAACCATTGCTCAACACTCACTTGATTTAGGAGACACTTGTCCAACATGCCAAAACTTGATCTCTTTCCCTTTCCATAGCCACCAAGTTGAGCCTTGCATGCAAAACCATAGACCACTTCCACCTAATCTCTTAAAATAAAAAATTCATATTATCTCGGTAGAACCAAGGGCCATCCTCTTCCTCTTAATTTTCTTCATTTCATAACCATTGAAACCTCTCAAAAAAATCCTCCCCTAATCACACAAAAATTCTCTTTTTCTTTCTTCCTCTTTCACAAAACCTGTGACCTTTTTCTCACCAAACAACCATCTCCTCTTCAATTTTCTTCAAGCTTGGAGCCCTCAAAATCCAACTGGGAATCCCTTTGCCTTGACCTTTTGGAACCGTGACCATACAAGGCCACCAAGGTAAAGATTTTTGTATTTTTGTCTCTTGAACTTGTCGTTTCTTTTCTTGTGCCAAAATAGTTTTTGTTTCTTGATTTTGTGGCATTTTCCTCACTTTTTTGGAAGCCAAAACTGTGACTTCATTGTCCCCTTTTGATTGCATGTGTATTTTTCCTCAAGATCGGGAACTTAGACGACGATCGGAGGCGACCGACGGAAGATTTCGAGCGATTGGTAAATTTTCGGCAACCGATTCTCTAACTTCCTTTAATTTTGCAAGGCTGTTTCCTTTGACTCCTTGTTGGCCGTGATGTGCTCCATTCTTTTTGGTGGTTACATGTTTTGATTTTAGGTACCGGAGGGCGACTAGCGACGATCGGAAGGCGTTCGGGGTATCCGATAAATTTTTTTCGGCAAAGTCAACATTTTCTTTCTCCGGACAGAAACTATCCCATGAGGTAAAAGGGGTCCCTACCTCATTTGATATAGATTTTGGTTGCCTCGTATTGTTGATTGTGTGTTCAAGGACCTTCGTTTTGAATTTCATCACGATCCAACGGTTGGATCTTAAACCGTAAAATTTTTCGTAACCGACGACTAAAAGTTTACATTTTTGAATTTACCGGTATTTTAAAAATTTTAATTGGCGTAACTCAACGTTCACAAACTCGAAAGGATTTATCACGATCAGACCAATGAAAAGAGATTTAGAAAATTTAGCAATTAGGCGGGCTCGGTTTCATTCGATATGGTTATATTAATTATTTTTAGTTTCGGATGTTATTATGTAATTTGTAGAATATTATCTGGTAAGCCCCGCTATTAAATAATTTAAATAATCGTTTAAACGCCGCTGAGTTATTTTGGAAATATTACGCACATTAAAATGAATTCTCAACCGGACGTTAGAAATATTTTTTTTACTATGTTACAAAAATAAGTTATTTGGAAAAAAGTTAAATAAAGAAATTAAATTTTTGAAAGCCACTCAAAATAATATTATTGAAAAGTTTTCTTAACTCAAAATAACATTTGGAATCTACCTAGAATGGAAAATTTTGTGACACTTTTAGTGACCACTTAGAAGGAAAGAAATGGTAGCCTTAGAAATTTAATAAAAGAGATAGATTTAATAAAAAGAGACTTGATTAAAAAGAATGGACTTTGAGATTAATTATTCTAATAGATTAAAGAGACTTAGAACAAAGAAATAACAAACTAGAATTTTAAATTTGACTAAGGTTCTGAAAAGAATCTGAATAAATTAATGAGATTACTTACTTCAATAAATTAAGTTTAAAATCTGGAACATTTTTTTTAAAAAAAGAGGGGTAATGCTATAATAGAAATTAAGGTAGTTATTATAAGTAGAAAAAGAGATCAAAGGAAGTTTTGTGCCTAGAATAAATGGGTTAGTAATTAAGAGATGGAATTTTTGGGGTATACTAGTTTTTAAGCTCATAAATAAAACAAATAGAACTTATCAAATCAATTGACAAACTTTTGGTTAACAAAACAACCTTAGGTCAATTTAAGATATCTTAAATTGAATAGACTTCTAAGTAGTAAGCGGGTAACTATAAAGCAAAAAGAGAATAATCACAGTTATATAAATCAATTAATTAGTCACTAAAGAAGGAATTTTCAAATCTAATAAAGTCACATTTAGGAGAGATATCACTATGAGATGTAAGAGATTAAGTTAGGACAAAAGAAGTTCTATTTCGAATACTAATTAATAAGAAAGGGTTTTAGAACTAAATCTTAGACTTATCGTGAAAAGAAACAAGACCTATTAATTAAATAGTAACTTTTAGTAACTAAGAAATAATAGACTTGGTTGTGATATTAAGATCAAGGTAGTACTCAAATTTCCAAATAGCTAATGAACACTCATAAAAGGGAATCAATTTAGTTAATCAAAGGAACGTAGTTAAGGGAATAATTTAGTTAATGAAGTCAAGAATAATGAAGAGTTACATAATTTGGTAACCTTAAGCTGAAGAAAAATATCACTAAATCATTGTCGGGATATAAAGGATTAGTGGTTCATTTAGTGATCAAGAAAATAAGATTAATAATAAAGTCCACCTAGATTAGAAAGAGGAAATACCCAATAAGGCCGCCTGACAATAACTAAAGAGTTTATAATTGGACCTTAGGAAGTTGAATTAACCAAGGAAATAATCATATGTAAGTGAATAGTGAATGCCCAATAAGTAGATAAATGAAAAATACAGAGAGCATTGAACTAAATAGTATACCTTTAGTAACAAATTAAGTTTAGGAAATGTCAATAACGTGAACTGTATAAATGGTAAGGATATAATGTGAACACTTACGTCTAGTTACCTATATAAGTAAACTTTTAGTGACGTTAAGTGCGCAATTACTTGCTAAGCCATGGTAATGGTAAGGATTAAAATTTATATCATGCGTGAGTGTAATGACTTCTTCATATGGCATGTAATATAAAACTTGTTGGTTGACTGATTTTGTGGGATATATGACTGTGAATGATTGTGTACATAAACATACATGTGGTAGTTACGTGATAAATATGATATAATGCATTGTATGTTGTGATGCTATTGAGCACTTGTTGATGTGGTATGATTATGAATGTTGTATAGTGCATGGATAACTATATGAGGAAATTTATAAATAAAATATTTGGAAAATGGTATCGGTAAGGGTCCTAAAATGATTAAAATATGAAAGTATGTGAGACTCAATCCGAGATGAATTATGGGCGTTGAAGTGCCAATGTACCTCAAATTGTTAAGAAAGTGTAAAACCTCACTTCATTCCTAAGTGTCGAGTAAGTTTACTAAAATAAAGAAAAAAATAAAATTTGGTTATACTAAGTAAAGAAAAAGAACTCGACATTAGGAATGAAGGGGAGTCATTTAGGGGACCCTACCGAGGACCACTGAATAAAAAATGAATTGTTGAATTATGCATCATATTTGGAGTTAAGGAGGGATGTTGGAATAATCCCCTAGAGCATACAGTGATAGGTACACTGAAGAATCTACCAGCGCTTCGATACCTGAGGGCAGTCTAGGGAGTATAACCGGAGGCAGGAATTCCAAGTGACATCGGATTCGTGCCCATCGTTGGATTACCCATAACAAACTCTAGTGTACTTCGACAAGAGGCGGGATCTTTTATGACCGTGGAGTGCCTGTTCTGTAGTGATGTTTGATTGGCCATTTGATATTGGGACTATGAGTCCTTACCCATTTGTGAAAACTAGAACGAAGAGAGCTCCGATCGCTTTAGTTGGGCAGGGGAGATAAAGGTGGCTAGTCGTGCACATGATTATTGGTACATAAGATTGTTGAGGAGGAGATGGGCCCACATGCATCATGATGACTAACAAAAGAATGGAAATAATGAAATGAACTCATGCATTTCATCGTTGTATTGAAATTATGAATATTCGTGATTTGAGTACGAGTGTATGAATTTCAGTATCCCTGAGAGGTGAATGGGGAATTGGGAATGGTTAGGGAGACCAAGAGTGGTGAGACAACTTACAATACATATTAGGAATTCTAAGAGAGAGTTAGGAATAGTTGATTGTGATTGATTGAATTGCATGGGGTGAGTGTCAGAAATGACACTCCCTGACTATTGTGGAGGTAGAGACTCACCTTTACAACTATTTTTCCAGACTTTCAGATTGGACCATACACCGTAGAGAATCATACAAACTTCACATCGAGGACCAGCTAGACTCTTAAGGGGATGAGGATGAATAAAATAGGTTGAAATTTATTTTCATTTATGGGAGCCTGTTGATAAATACTAATCAAGCAATATATTCATATGATTATTTAAAGCATCCTTGCAAGAAAGTAAAGTGAATGGATGGAAAAACAAAGAATTTATCTTGAAAAATGAACATGAATACATGTTTTGAAAAATAAAGAGATTAGCTTGAAATCCTTTAAGAAGTGCAGGAAAAGCTTCCAAGATAAAGAAAGGTCAAACAAGCAATCATCAAGACATCACGCTTAAGCGTATCTAACGCTCGCTTGAGCGTGATCGAGCCAAGCATCAGACCTCGTTGAAGCTTAAGCGTGGATTAAGTGTGATCTAAGCATGACTTGACAGGATGAGCATCGCTTGAGCGTGGCCTAGAGTGGATTAAGCGTGAATGATGAAAGGAAAGCATGCTTTGAGCATGACTTAAGCAAGGCTGGGCGCAACAAGAATTAGTATCAGGACCCCTCCCACGCTTAAGCGAGAGAAGGAGACGCTCAAGCGTGAACCCAAGTTTGCTTGAGCTTGGCTTGAGCGTGAATTGGATATGCCAGACAGGAAGGACATGCTCGAGTATGAATGAGGTTAGCTTAAGCGTGAGAGGCGTGACCATTAAGCTCAAGCGTGACTCATGCAGTATGGGATTTTTAATTTAATATTAACCAATGGTGCGATGCCAACTCAACCACTTTGAGGTGGTTCCGCATGTCTTGGAATATTCCTTTATGGGCTCTATGCAAGTGGGTAAGGGAAGCTGAAGCATAACCACTATAAATCAAGTAGAAAATAAGGCATCCAGATCACCAATCATCCCCTACATCTCCTGTAAAATCCAACCTCTCCATTATTCCTTTTACCTTCTGTATTCATTTCCAAATTTTCTTGAAGTGAAAATGCAAAGCATGAGTAACTAATTTTCCTTTATTGGGATTGGTTGTAATCAATTCAAACCTAAAGTAATGCTGCTGTAAGTTTTTATGTATGTTAATGAGATTTGATAGTTTCTGTATTTCATTCTGCCATTAATGCCTGAAAGTACTTGATCACTATTTTCTTGTTTGAAGTTTTTTTAAGTATACTGGGAAGTAAATTTTGAGAGCAGATCTGTATGAAATACTTGTTGTGAGTAGCTGACCAGGGATGGCATCTAACGCAATGAACATTGAAACAATCGATCGATAATGCTAGAATGGTTTCAAAGTGATTGAGGGATCAACGGTTTGAAATCATTCTTATGAATTTTGTAGTTGAGGGATCGATACAAATGACTTTGATTGTGAAGTAGAAATTATCAATTCAAGTTACATACATGCAAATTTATTTAGCTTACGAAAGATGAGATACGATGAAACCAATCCCAGTTTTCCAAATCTGATTTCTACCAAAACATCTTACTGTCATTATTTTCATTCAACACTTGCTGTTTATTTTGTATTCAATCTTTTGCACAACAAAATCAAAACAAATCTTTTGTCAAAATCAATTCAAGAACTAAGATCTTCAAACCAACACCTCCTTAGTGGAACAACATCTATACTATACTACAATTACTGTGTTTAAATTTTGAACAAACATTCTATTGAGTTCATATTATAAAAACTTGATTCTCTTTCCTTGAACACTTTATTTCTTTGCATGATCTATAAAAAAGTTCTTACCACCTGTATGCACCTTTACTTTCAGTATATATAGTTACTGTTATGACCATGTATTATATATGATTATGTTGTACACATGATGTATCTGTTCCACCAAGTCTTCTTGCACAAAAAAAACTTATATATTTTTCTAAACTCGTAACCTCTTAGTTGACCAGGATAATGTAGTGGAAGGGATTGTCCTAGTTAACCGAGGGTGTTACAGAATCCTTCCTGATCGGTACAGTTTTCATAATCTTTGCGGGCCTGTTCCAATTTCATGACTACACTGCACACTTTTGGGAAAAAATTCTTATCTCCCTCATACGCTATTGAAATGACTCTGTTCTTTTTGCTATGGCTCTGTATCAAAGAGATCTACAAACTTCATGCGGGCATGAAAGCTAATTCCTTTCCCATTTTTCCCAGCAAATTTATTTTGTTCATAAATCTATTTCCGTCATAGTCTGGAGCAGTTTTCATATTTTGGGCATATCTCCCTCGTCTGATGTCGGATTTTCATGTACCATACCACGTTATAAAGAGAAAGCAAAGATTTACAACTTTTATGTTGGGAGTTTTCCTAATTCCTAACCCAAGAATTATTGTATATTTATTTTAAATGGCCTCTAAAAGGGGAACTAGTTACTCATCAGGTATCTGAATTTTGGTACCCTAAATTATTTTTTCGGCATCGCCATCACGTGACACCTGTCCCTCCATACCTCACTATAGCCTACCACCTACTCTCTTATGTGTCCACTCATTGTTAAATCCTTCTTTAAGAAGGAGACATCACCTATGTCATGCCATACCATATACCATTACTGTTTCATGCATCCATGCATATGACCATACTAACATACCAGGCCATGCCTTACAAATTGGTCACGCCACTCTACTCTAATCCATTCAAACACTCACGCTTATCAACTACAAATAGAAAAGCAAAACTCCAATTAATTCAATTCATCACCTTTTCATATAATCACAATTATCACCTAAATTACAACATTCCTCCCATTCTCTCAAATTGCAACCTTTTATTATCTCTTTCTCCTCTCTGGTCCAGTGCTCATACAAACATAAATAACCATTTTCTTCTCTTTCTCCAGCCACCATCACACCACCAAAGGCCACCATAAACCATCATACCACACCACCACCTCTTAAAACCACCATCATCCTTTTAATTCAACATTTCCTCTTCTAATTTCCCATTAATAAACTGCAACCACCCCTTCAATTTTGAGCTCTATTTTAGCTTCTTCTCATCATCACAAATCACTCTTTAAGCTGCCATCATTGCCATGCCAACTCCCTTAAAAAAAAACTCGTAGCCACTATCCTTATCACCAAGGTAAGGTTTTCAAGCTTTGCTCTTGGATACTTCGTTTCCTTCAATTCCTTCAAAAATCCAACCATATGCATGTCGTATCCTTGCTATTTTTGGTACAAAACTATGCCTCCTTTCCTTGATTTTTTGTTGCATGTGGTGTATCTTAGGTGTCGGGGACAATCGGCGTAAGGTTTCAAGTAAACAGTAAATTTTTGACACTCGCTCCCTTCGACTTTGTTTAAGTACATGGCTATCCTATATTTTCCTTGTTGTCTGCGACTTGTAGTGTCTTCATGGATTGCATTTTGGGTTTTAAAGGATCTGGGAGCGATCAGAGCAAATTTAACCATAATCGGTGAATTTTCAGTGTCCGGGTTCTTTTTCCTCTTCCAAAACCGTTAGCCCACATTAAGGTAAAGGGATCTCGCGTCACTTTCTTTTGTTATAAATTGTCCTATAATGTTCCTTTAATTCTTGGGAATAACCCTTTTAAGTTCACAATGATTCGATGGTTAGATTAGAAGTTGCACAATTTTTCAATACCCTTAGCAATTTTAATTTTATTTTAATATTTTTATGCGCTCCAGCGATTGTCATAAAGAACGCCTTGAGTTTCATACGTCTCGTTAAATTTTATGGACAACTAAAGTTATTACATAAAAGGACGAAGTTTAGGACCGTAGTGCGGGCTCGGTCAGTAATTCGACATGGTTGTAATTAATTATGGATTTATTAATGTTTTATGTAAATTATTTTATTTATTCGGTAAGTCCTATTAAATTAAATAAATTAACCGTCTAGAAGTTCTGAGAAAAATTCAACAAGTCACACGAAAATAAGACATTTTACCGATGTAATGGTGACTACACTCCATTTTAAGATTTTACAGCATTAGAAATATCTTGAGAAAGTTATTAAGGTGGGTTCTTATAAAATAAAAAGAAGTTTTTAGTAGAAAGGAACAAATAACCAAAAGAAAGATTAGAAATAATAAATTTCAAGTAATATATATACATTAGAAATAAAAGAAATAGAAAGTTTAAAGTGTTTTCTTTTCAGGAAAAAAATATGTTATTAAGTATTAAATAGAATTTGGAGAAAATAACTTTTGGATTTAAAAAGAGTAATGAAATTTGGTAAGTTTTGATAAAGTATTAAAGAAATAATGAGTTTTAAATAATATGTTAGAAATCAAAGAATGGAAATTCTAAAGCATCTCACAAGAAAAATGTATGTCATTGATATTTTGGGCTATTAAGTTAAATTTAGAAATAACAATTATATGCTATAGAATTAAAAAGAAGTTGATAGGGAATTAATAACAAGATTTAGTGAGTTCAACAAAATATTGATTTTTGGGTAAATTATAAAGAAAGACTCATAACGTAAATGTAACACCCCGATTTTCTGGACCCGAATCCCGATGTAATATAAATAGTTAAACAATAAAAATACGAATAAATTTTTCGCGTTCGAAATAATTTCAAAACACCGCCACGACTACATCAAGACTCGAACCACAGAAAACCGAAGGGTGCGATTTGATAATCTATAACTGGATCGTTAAATAGTTTGCCCATAACAGTAAACGAAATAACAGAGCTTACAGCGGAAGAAGAATGTGTATATCGCGCATACGCCTAGTCCCATATATGAGGATATGACAAAAGGCTCGGCAAGGTATATAACGGCATATCATAAGCCTAATAGACAACCATCATCTTTTCACATACTTTTATGAACATACAATGCCTAAGATATATGTATATACATATCTATATGGTCATGCATCATACATCTCCAATATTCATACTCTATAATTGACCATATCATGTCCACCCTCGATTCGTGTATTTTCACTACTTGTGCATACTTAGAAGATTAATAAATCAAACATCCTACTATACACCCAATGGGTATAAATCCGATGCATCCAATATTAATACATCATCTATACTTATACATATTCGCCGTTCATCCATCAATATCAGTAATACCATTTTATACACAACTCAATAAATTGCAAAAGCTACCGGCCAAGGCATTCCATTACCATTATTTACCTTCCTAAGAACTTTTCTTTATAAACATCCTCGTCCCATGATATTCCTGCATCAATACTAAAAAGGAGACCACATGGGAGAGTGAGTTATACATTTCAAATGAAGATATGAATACAATTGAAATTATGTGCATATGCATATTAAAATCATGTATGCTTTGCTAAACACATCAATGATCATCACAAGTTATTACATCAACAACATATACACATTTCATATTCTTTAATCAAGTCATAGCAAAGCAAGCATATTGAAACATCCTTACTTAATTAAAAGTAATTCCGAAACTAAGGAAAATTTTTCCAAAATAAGACTAATGGGACCGGGCGCAATAAAAGGAGATAAAGGAAAGCAAGGGATATAAAACCCAATCCTAATGCAAACAACGGAAGAAGGAGCGCCTAAGCGAACCCCAACACAACGCTTACTCACTCAAGCGAGATCCAACACGCTTGAGCGAGACAGCCTAACTCGCTCGAGCGAAACACCATTCGCGTAAGCGAAACCAATTAGAGGCTTTCATTCCCACTCACGCTCGCTGGAGCGAACACTTAATCGCTGGGGCGAGTAACTCCACTCGGGTTTTCCTTCACTCGGACTTAGAGTCTAGGTTCACTCGGAATATCTTATTCTCACGACTCCCTCAGGTATTCCCTCACTCACACCCTATTTTATTCTTAAGGGATTCACGACTAAGACTCACTCGGAAGTTGACTCTCACTATCCCTTCACTCGGGAATGCATATAAATTCCTCTACATGCGAAGGACCTTGCAAGACTGGAATCTGCTCCCTATCATTTAGATCTTACTCTCTCTCTAGTAAGTTTACCACAGCAGGCTTACCCGAATTCGTATTGCCAATTCAATCATCAGGGAAACATTCACTCGGTCGATTTCCACAAGGAATCACCAAAACACCCTTAGTCAGAAAATTGTATCAAAGAAACCTTTCGCTCCCTAACACACTGATCATTGAAAAATAGCCACAGTAGGGGGGTGAGCTTTTACATATAAAATGACAGTTAGTGACTCGGCATCGGCATCAATACACACACACGTGTTCGCTCGAAATACACTCAATTTAAATTAAGACCATGCAGACTATGATATTTTCAATAACATACACTCACATACACATCACGTGAAGCTCATTTTCATTCATACAGAAGCATGCATCAACTCATTCAGGAATCATTTGTATCACTCCCTAGTCATGCGAATCATACTATTCTATTTAACGATGCATCTACATGCATGCCTACGGATCTGACTTAAACAATGATTTACAGTTACAGGTTCCCCTTACTGGCCTCTCGTCCATTAGGCCTTCCCGCGTGGTACCGGCCTCCCATTGACGTCTCGAAACTTAACTCTAGCTCCCTCGGCTACCACGAGCTCTCACAGGATCTAGCCAAGGGTCTGTAGCTGGAGATCATTGCTTTGGGGCTCCTGACCTTCCACGGGTCACCCCGTTCCTATACATGCAGCTTATGTGTCTTATCAACGAGCATCCTCAATTATCCGACACATTCCTCGTAACCATTAGAGTCATAACCGATCCAACATAGTTCCTACATTCACTCGTCACTCATACCAGTATACACAACAATCAACCAGTTCATGTTTATAACATCCCAGATGAAATCAACCAACAGCCACAAATACATATCCTCTCGGTATTAACAATAATAGAAACATGCATCACACGCGTTTATGTGTAAATGACCATCAGAACTCAGCACAATAACCCTGAATACATGCATATAAATGTATAACTATTAACAGGACTCTACTATCACACATATGGTATCCAAGGATTAACAATCATGCATTGCACACAGTCATCATAGACACATTCACACACACGTAAGGCAATACGTTCATCCGGTGCCGTCCATAAACCATGCATTTGACATGCAAGCGCCCCCTACCTACTGAAGGGACTCAAGAAGCTCCTCTGTTTCCCGACATTTGGTCCGATGCTCTGATTGCTTCGTTCACCACTCCCACTCATTTAGTCTCCGTTGAACACAATTGTTACCCTGCAATCGGCTCGGGGGCAGGAAGCTGTTCTTCTCCTATCTCGACGATCGTCCTTCACCAACCGAAGGAAACTCCAAATCCTCTGCAACACCGTCGTCGCGAGCTTACAGAAACAGAGAACAGAGGAGAAGAAGAACGAAGAAGAAGAAGAGAAGAGAACGAAGAGAGGAGAAGTAGAGGAAGAGGAATTAGAATGAACAACAGTAGTGGGCTCCCAAATATATATGCATTGAAGGACGAAGGAAGTGGGGTAGGAAAACGTGAAGCAGCAGCTTCCACACGTGCCATACACACACACAGCATAATCAATCAATTCTTAAGTTAAATTAATTATATTAATTATAATCAACAAGTAATTTCTCACTTTGTAATTATTATTTTTGGTTTAATGGCTTAATCTCATTCGGTAGCTAATTTCTAAATCAGGATGTTACACATATACACATCTATCACAATGCCACAATGGGCCAACATCATCATCATTGACCATTTCGGTCTTCTCTCAAACCACAATGGGCTAACATCGTTATCATCAAATTATAATAATTATGCCCTTCATTACAATGGGCCATAATATACACATCGTCATATTCAATAACGTTTTGTTGTATTCATATCATTTATAAATTTTTATGTGGTCTTTTAGGTACTCATTTACCTATCTAATCGATACCATACCACAATCTCAATCATCATCAACCATCATCATCATCTGGCATATCTTCATGCTATATGCAAATACTCTTATGGCTAATGCATATGCACAATGGAATAGACAACAAATGCGAATCCGACTGTGGGAATAAACACCAAATTATGGGTCAAGCATAGGTGTGCTACTATGCCCCTACTGTAGTAGAATAATGTGTACATATATCTCAAAGCATGCATGGATATCAACAACATCTTTTACTAGTACCAAACCGCTATCGCCTATCTATAGCATTAGTCACCCCATGACTTACGGATCAACAACATGGCCTCAACTGCCAAAAGTGTTACGGGCCCCTCCCGAACAGACATCGAGAGAGCTGTGCCCTGTCAGACACCGAGGTGCTTGCTTATCACAGAGCTACCCGTCCACTGGTCCTGCCACATAGGGTGCCTCATCACCAAACTAAGGGCAGCTTCGTGACTCACAGACCGAGTCACAGGGGAAAACAACAAGAATGCTTATGCACTGAGCCGCCCTCCCACTGGGCCAATCGGGGGAACCCCCTAATATTCCTTACCGGCAGCGAATGATATGCCATGGATGCAATGCAATGCAATTCAAATGCATTTCTCTTACTGTGCATCCTAAATGCCACTCATCAAACATCATCATCATAATCACCAACACCACCATACACACCTTAGTGGATTTTATCATTGTTTGTTTTAGCCATTGTTTTTCAAGTTTTATATGTGGCATTTTCATCTCAATATATCATTTATTATACATGCAAGTCAATACTTGCAATCAACCACAATGGCATCACAAACATAAACATCATTTATCAAACTTACACCAATATCACCACAAAATCAGTTAGTGGATTTTCATATCATTATTCATTACCATTGTTTCATCTTATATATATATTGGTGTGGCATTCACAATATTTCATCATTGTATTTCAAACCACACATACAAGATCACACTTGCATCACTCATAATGGTACACAACAAATCATCAATAATAACGATCATCCTTTACTCAAGGAAATGATCCATAACATTATTCATGAGTACACATTACCATTATTATCTCTAATTAATCAGTTTAAAATAAGTACTAAGTCATTTAACCATTCCCTCATTAGTATCATAACCATACAAGGGTATATTCTATAACCCATCAGTAAACTCTTATTATCATTCACCATGTCACATCATTGGTAGTGATGTTTATATTTTCATAACATGTCATCATCGTATGCCCCTACTATATTTTCCTTAAGTATCTCATAGTATAAAGGAAGGGGTCTATCATAAGCCCAAAACAAAGAAAATGAAATAAATTTCCATTCTGGGCAACTCGCTTGAGCGAGACCCTCACTCGCTTAAGCGAGATCAACATAGCTCACTAAGGCGAGCTCCATCGCGCGTAAGTAAAAGGCTTCCAGTAACGTATCCATGCTTACTCGCTTGAGCGAGGCTTCCCACATCTGGTCACTCGCTCAAGCAAGAACCATCTAGTGTCTAATTTTATGCTCGTTCGCTTGAGCGAGGCTTCCCAAGGCCAGCTACTCGCTCAGGCGAAAATGCTCCAGTATCGATCCCCTGCTTGCTCGCTTGAGCGAGATCCATCCAGAACCATTTCCTCTCTCGCTCGCTCAAGCGTGGCCATACCCGTTTGAGCGAGATTCATCCAGCAGCTCATCCACCTATTCCACACACGTCTCGCTTGAGCGAGACCTCTTCTCGCCTAAGTGAGATTAGGTCAAAGGCCACCCCTCTGATGCAGGGGACTCTCGCTTGAGCGAGTTAACCATCACATGCTCAACACTTAAGTTTTTCACTCATTATCACATGGCACACTCTATCCTTTGTAAAATTGGTCTAATACATGGATGAAATCACACCCTTAGGCCTACTCCAACAAGTTATACTTCTCCACTCTTGTTCTAATTCATCAACTATGTGAGAGAGGTTTTTAAACTATTTTTCAACACAACCATACATATCTTTGTGCATAATCATCATAAACATATTTCCACACTCTAGGAAATTCATCCATTTATAAATCTATGTCATTAATTTATTCATGCCCAACAAAAGGGACAACTAGTTATTCATCATCATTACACATATATATATTCTCATAACATTCAACAAAGGCCAAGCTATCATTCATCACACCATTAATTCGACTTTTAACACATTCATGACAAAGCAATGCATGAGTTCATACATATACATAATTAACAATTATTCACTCATGCACTTTGAAATGCAAACTCCTCTCCTACCTCGAGAGAAGAACCGCAGCCCAAACACTCCAATTATTTTGCATCATCATCCGAATTACAATCTACACGTTATACATATGCATTTTATACAATTAATAAGCCATTCCAAGGCACTATCATAATTTCAAACAATGTAAATATGTCTTAAGGCTCAATATCAAGTCCTAGACTTGCTAAGACACCAATTCATACCAAAATGTTAGGTTTTGGGAATTCCTTTCCCAAATCCTAGATTCTCTAAGCCTCAAAGGGTTAAACAAATCCTACAACAATAACATCATGGCCCTTATCCATAAGGCATCCAATATCTCATGTGAATCACTCAACTATCATTATAATCCATTCAAATCCATTATAAGCCTCTTGGCTCTATTCAAGACCATCATCAATCAACATACTCTTGAGATATTCATCATAGTCCTAAACCTCATTGTATCAATTTCCACTCCATTGGTCTATCAATCATAGTCATCTCCCATCATGATTATCATCTTACGAGACACCAATGATTTACTAACATTGTTACAACATTAATATTGTCATTCATCAAAACTAACTTCAACATACCACAAAACTTATTCTAGAGTGCAATATCATTAACACCCATCATTCTTAACTAAAACCCATAAAATCATTAACACTTAGGGTTTTTCTCTAAAATTTCCCAACAACCATTATTTTCATCCATTTCATTTAATCATAATAACCTCATTGGCCTCTCAACCTCATATGATCACAAAGCCACAAATCAAGGGTTTCTTTTCCAAGTATTCAAGCTTAGGGTTTCACATTTTCCTCAATAATCTAAGTTTCTAAAATTATCATTTCAAACCCAATAACCCAAAACCATAAATGAAATAATAAGGAGGTAAGAAACCTTAACCTTAAATCCATACAAATGCCCACACTGAAATGAAGAAGAAGAAGAGGGAAGATGATCCATACAAGCTTCCATGCTCCATAAGTACTTCACAACCCCAAGCCCAAGTATTAATTTTTGGCAAGAAATGGAGGTGGAAGAGGTGGGGTTCGGTTGGCACTAGAAGAGGGGGAGAAGAAGAAGAAAATATGGAGAATGATGGTAGAGAAGAAGTTGCCGAAAGTAAGGAAGAGAAAGGAAAAAATTTGGAAAATTTGGACATTGTCCAATGGTTAATGGCAGTTCCAAAATTAATGATCTCTTGTGACATCTTTGGTATATTTTATCCTATCAGAACCAAAAAGACCTCTATATGGATCTGCATTCATTGCATGATGAACACCACCTTGTTGGCATTGACAATAAAAACACCATTAAATACTACTTGTAATTGAAATCATAACCCATAATGGAGAAAGAACCTTTACAATGCTAGATATTTCTCATTAAGCGTGTATACAAGTAGTATGAAAAGAAGAAATGGATCCACATAAATCATTAGCATATTAGCACAAATTAATGTCTTATTTGAATAAGATGTAGAAAGGATCACAATAGAATAATCAAGATTTATTTATGCTTTCTAACATAGGCTCATCTTTGATGCTTATTTCTTGAAAAAATTCTAGCAACAAGGTTGTCCCCATTCTTTAATTAATGAGTTTTATTTCTATAATCTTGATTTGCTAGCTTTATAGTTTATAATGGGAAGATAAATGATGATGAATAGCCCAGGTACCAAATAATGATGAATCAACTAGTATGAGCACCACATCATATCTTGGATCTCATATTCTCTAGATGAATCATAGAAATGCATGTTTCCCTAAGAGTCCTTTCTTAAAATGATTTTAGTAACTAGTAGATGAAACTAAAACATTATGCTCTTTCAAACATTTCTAAAAATGAGCTAAACAGGTTTGCAGCTTCAGGATGCCAGTAGCCTTCCGAGAAAGAATGGCATTTAGTCTTGTTATATAATCATCCAACCTATTCCCTGATTGATTTGCTTCAACCAAGAAGTTCATTTCTTGCATGTCAAGTGAGAATAAAAATAGGAATATAAGAAATAGACTTCCCTATTCCTTGGTGGCAAGGCATTCAGGAATTCATTTTTCTCTATTCTAGGACCTATTCATGATCGCTAGAATGAATTACTTTGAAACCATGGGCAACATTCAGTAAGAGATTCAATAAGTGAAGTTTGGTGTGTATATCAATGTGCATAATTCTGGTTTATGCTATTTATCAAAAGAATCTTTGAAGTGCCCACTCTTCTCATTGTATTTAATAAGGGCTACCACAAGAGCTCTTATGGATTCCTTTAGGGCGAGTAAACTCTTATTGATTTCAACACCTTCTATTCTGAATCATATATTGGAAATGAAGCCAAAAAAACAAAAAGTGATTACTAGAGTACATGAGGGATGCTGAAGTATTAAAGTCTAATCTAATTTAGATTCCTAATTAATTTCCTCTTTCTGGAGTATTATTTCAATTTAGATAAGTAAAAGCATAAATATCCATCTCAAATAATTCAAGCTCAAGCATACCTTGTCTGCTTATCATTATCTATCATACCTGCTCCACATTCGCTTCCAGCAAGATCTATAAAGGAGAGCTTGCCTACCAAACGGGGAGGTTTGGATTCATTTCCATTAACTGACCTCTTGATAGCAAGCTAAAGTATTGTATGTGACCGTGAATATTCCTCATTTGCACTAGTGGTGCCTGTACTTCTTGTGGAATTTCCTTTCTCAATCAGCTCTTTGATGATCTCCACATCTGATACTCAGTACTCCTACAACCCCACAATGCAAACTTGCTGCCTACCGAAAAGAGTATTTCTATCTCAGTTCAGAATTGAATCCAGAGAGAGTATTTAATTTTAAAATATAGGTAGCTACAAATAATTAGGCTAATTTCAAGTCACACATTCTAGATTCATCAAGAGAAGAATTTAGAAATATCAGTAACATAGCCAGCACTACACTAAATTTACACAAGCCACTTTCAGCAACAACGTATTTCTCAAACCCGTGGACAAGTATAACTAGAACCAGCTCTCCAGTGTTCTTGTCTTTGGCTAACCTTGCCACACTAAAATTCCCAGAACCAAGGTTCTTCAATGGCTTATACCGTTCTTCCATGTCAACTCTCTCAAAACCAATAACACTCACCTCTAGAGACAAACAGAGAGAAAGGATATATATATATATATGTTCATTAAAAAATATAAATAAATTAAATTTAATATAAAGTGGCACACATAAGCTAAGTAAAAGTTTAAAGAAAAAATATATATTATGATAGCCAATTAAAATAGACCAATAAGTTTATAGCGTTATCAGGCCAGAGAATTAAGATAACAGCTCAGCTTAGTCATTATAGAGAATTAAGATAACAGCTTAGCTTTGTCACAAAAGTCAATTTCAATTACTCTAAAACCAACAATGGTTGGATTTCTTTGTAACATACTAATTCAAAGTTATACAAATTCAAAGTACCTTCGAAATGTATGGACATACTCCATATTAATTTTTTTACTTTGTGATGCGGGTAATGTTGCAAAGAGATGCACCATTGTAAGGAAGTCATCCAATTCTCCAAGTGCATCTATAAATCTTGGGTATCTATAATTCAAAGAAAAATTAATAAAATTGAAAATTCATCACCAACTTGCTATAAGACAAACTGAAATCAATAAAAAACCAAACAAATCTTTGCTGAATAATCAGATCTATCATGGGTTTGGGTTCTCTCCCATAGCCTTTTTGTACATTCAAGGTTTTTACTCAACATAAAGCAATTTACCATTTTGTTTTGTCTCTCTTTATTAGAGACAAAAAATAAGAAATTTGAAGGGTAAGTCTCATAAACTAGAAGAAAGAAAACATGAGTTAAGGAAAATATACCTCATAGGGGATTCTTGGAAAAGGACTCAAAAACCTTAAGCCTAACTTTAAGTTCAAGAGCAGAGCAATGAGAGGAAGAGTAACAGAGGCACGAAGGTTACATTGGTGGCTCTCGACATTACAGGGCACCGTAAGGGTTACGACAAGCTATGGTTTGCATTAGTGATGATTGTTTATGAAGCCATGGTGGATTCCGTTGTGGTCAAGTTCGGGTGGAGGTTCGTATTGGTCAAGGGTTATTCGAGCTAGGGTTTTAGGGCTTGATTTAGGTTTGTGGCTATAGTGGGTGACGAGAGGGAAATGGTGATGCTTATTTTTGGTGCTTACTATGACGAGAAGAGGGAGCTCATGGTGAACAATGGATGAAGAAGGGATTTGGGACTTGGAATTTAGGAAGAGAGAGCTTGAAGAAAGTGAGGATTTGGGAAACTAAGGGACGGAATAGAGAAAATCAGATGAAAAAATGCGGAGCTTGTCTAAACCTAAAAGAAAAAAAAATTCAATTTAAAAATTAGGCTTTTAGGCCATAGTTTTTTAATGCTAATGTTAAAATGTGGCCTTTTACTGAAAACAATTTCCATGGTCCAGGAAATGTGGCCTTAAACGAAAAAAACTATGGCTTATGTATATACTTGATGCAACAGTTACTAAAATGTTGCCTAAAGTTTTCATAGTTAAAAAACTATGGCCTATTCTGTAATAGGCCACGATTTTACATTGGTTATTTAAAGTTGTATATGTATACATATCAATAGCCACAGAATGTTTAAAATATGGTCTTTAGGCTGTTTAGGCCATATTTTCCCAGCCGTAGGTAAATTGGTGTGGCCTAAACCATAAAATGTTGTAGTGTGTCTTCAAACTCAGTAAAACACTGTATGGCCTAAAATAAGCCCCTAGAGCTTGGTATAAAGACTCAGTAGCTTTTTAATATCAAAAGGCTTTACTAGAGGTAAGGTTGACATCACCTTATTTAGAAAAAGCTCTAATAAACACTTTATTATTATGCAAATCTATGTGGATGACATTGTTTTTGGTGCTACTGATGATAGTCTATGCAAAGAGTTTTTTTGAAATGATGAAGATTGAATTTAAAATGAGTATGATAAGAGAACTCAAATTCTTTCTTAGTCTACAAATCAAATAGACTGATGATAGTATTTTTATCCATCAGTAGAAGTACACTAGGGAGTTGCTTAAAAAGTTTAAAATGGTAGATGCTAAGCCAATGAACACTCTTATGCATCCAAGTTGCATAATCAATAAAGATAAGTCTGGTATATTACTGGATCAAACTCTGTATAAAGGCATGATTGGCTCACTTTTGTACTTAACATCTACCAGACCTGATATAATGTTCAGTGTTTGCATGTGTGCAAGATATCAATCAAACCCTAAGGAATCACATCTGCCTATAATGAAGAGGATTTTGAGATATCTTGTAGGCACCACTATCCTTGGATTATTCTATAAGAGAACAAACTCGTTTTCCTTGTCTGGATTTTGTGATGCAGATTTTTCAGGAGAGAGAGTGGATAGAAAGAGCACCAGTGAAGGATGCCACTTTCTAGGACAAAGTCTGATCTCCTAGGGAAGCAAGAAGCAAACCTCAATTGCTCTCTCAATAGCTGAGGCAGAGTATATATTTGTAGCTAGTTGATGTTCTCAACTTCTCTGGATAAAGTATCAACTTGAGGACTACTCCATCAAAGAAGAAGATATCCCAATCTTCTGTGATAACACAAACACAATCAACCTGTCAAAGAACCTTATCCAGCATTTAAAAGCTAAGCACATAGAAGTGAAATATCATTTCATCAGAGACTATATGTAGAAGGGAGTTCTTGAATGAATTTTATGGAGACAGACCACCAATGGGTAGATATCTTAACAAAGCCTTTGGTTAAGGCTAGGTTTGTGTTTATCAAGAACAATATAAATTTAAGAAATGTTGCTTGAATAAGTCTGCTCCTTACGTGTGAATATGATAAATGATTTATTTTAAAAGTCTGTGCATATGCATGATAAGTTTGGGGCTGTGAACATATGCTTATTTATTTTGCATGTCTTAACCCATACGAGTTTGCTCTTATTAATGCCAAGAGATAAATATAGTTGGAATTGTTTATAACTTAAAACGTTTCATGTTTTATTGTCATTTACTTTAAAATGTCCCATGTTGCAAAGTTAGTGCTTTTATGTAACTGTCATCTGAACCGTTTCTTTTCTTTATCCACTCAGTTGTATAGTTGTTGCCTTTTTAAATAAGTGTCTTTTCATATAATTTCCCCTACTTGGGTAACCTTTCAAATTTTCCCTCTGTCTTTGCTCTCTCTCTCTCTCTCTCTTTCTCTCTCTCTCTCTCTCTTTTTCTCTCTGTCTCTCTCCCCCTCCCTCTCTTTATTTATGAAAAGGACCTTCTTCTCCCAAAACCAGAAAACCCTTTCATCTTCTTCAACCTCCAAACATCACCATGGCCCTTAATTTCACGATGTTTGATATTGTGGAGTCTGCTTTCTTCCATCCTGAGAAACATAAGCTCGATGGCAGACATGTAACTGCTGAGCTTGATGAGATTGAATGGATGAATTTTTATGTTTATATAAAACCTTTCACTCCCTCTCTAGTTCTGAAGTTTTGGTGAACTGTCTTTGTGGATAAGTTCAGGTTCATGATCAATGGGAGCCTTAAGAGAAAGGCCATTGAAATCTCTGAAGATGTCATAATAATCGTCTGTGAGTGTGCACCTAGAGAAATGATGTACATGGAGGATTTTAAGGTCACAAAAGTCTCAGCCTTGGAGATCAACGAGGTTTTGTATAGCAAAACCCATTCTCAAAAGATGACTTCTACGTGTTTGCTCCCAAAGGTGAAAATGCTTCATCTTATGATGAAACAAGTCTTTTGCCGAAGGAAGAATGCAAAAGACATTATGTCAAAGTTAGACCATTTCTATATGTATCACATGCTGATGAAGTAGAAAGTAAGTCTAGCCAATATCATCATGACTTACTTGATCTCATCAATACGGAAGAAGTAAAAGAAGATCCTCTACCCTGTAGCATTGATGAAAATCTTTGCTCTAAAGAATGTGCCAACTTAGACTGTTGGGGATATGACTCAGAGTATATCCTTGCTGAGTAAGCTACCCACCTTTTTTCCCCTTCTAGATCAGACCTTGGAAAAGTCTACTAAGATGCCTACTACAAAAAAGTTTGTTCAAGTTCCTATAGAGGCAAAGTAAAAGAAGCCTGCTCAAGCATCTGGGGATATAAAGTCTACTTCTAAGAGGAAGCATGCTGATAAACCTAAGTTTGTAATGCCTATAGTCAAGAAGGCATGGACTGCCAGGAAAATAAAGTGTAAGAAGTTTGCTTCTCCTGTTAAGGAAGCACCAAAGCTTATTTCTCCCTCTCCAGCAAAGGAACCAGTGCTAGATCCCATAGGTACTAAAGTTCCCAACAAGTCTCCAGACCTTGATGACCAAGTCCCTATTGGTTATTTAAAGGCACAACAAGTTACATTTCTTTCTCTTTCACCTTCTTCTCCTCCCAAAGCTGACCAGATCAAGCCTCTTTATAAGATACCTTCCTCTAAAAGATTTAAGGTTTTGGTCAGGTCTTTTATAGAGATGTATCCATCTGTTAAGGTCTCTGGTTAGATAGTTAAAGATTGGTTCAATGAGTACTACAATCAGCGTGATAAGTACTTGGCACAGAAGGCTGGGAAAAAAAAGAAAGCTAAGTAAAAAAAGAAGGAAGAGAAAAAGAAAAACACAGAAGATCTAAATGAAAAACATAGACAGAAAAGTGTTTTTATTAAGTCTAAACCTATTTGTACCCCTGCCTCTTATAACACCACCCAATCTGAACCCTTCTCTTCTCAAAATCCATCTTTTTTTGATACCCCTACACTCTAAACCTTTATACCCTTATCTAGACTAGCCCAAACACAAAACCTTGAACCTTCTTGCTCCATACCTAAACGTGTTTGCCACATTAGCCGTCAGCCTAAATTAACCACCAACATTTTTTTCCCCTTAATTACCCCTAGCTTGAAACCATTCATCATCACCAGACTTGTGCTAGATAAAGAAGACATAGGTTATCATCACCCCTCAAACCTAGCCACTATAAACTCACCCAGTTTGGACCCATAGGGAATCCCAATTATTTCATCTACCTCATGCTTTCCACCCCCTATTCCTGTAGAAGAGATTGAGATGAACACCTCTTTGACCTTTACATCAAACTATGCAATGGTTTATGCCTTGAGAGCAGAAAAAAGAAAGTTTACTTTGATATGCAGCAAGGCCAATATTGTATTATGCTTCATCCCTGCTTGTTCACTCTAGGAAAGTAACTCTTCATTGCCCTAAACCATCTTAATCCTAAGGCTGTGATCATTGAAAAGATTAAATTAAAGGAGGTAGTGCCACCCAGGTATGACTACTTTAAACTTCCTTGGTATAAACCCAAACTAAAGGAGCTGTCAAAGGCATCTTTGAAATCATGTTTGCTCTTCATCCCAATGAAGATCATGCTAGCGCTCTCTGGAATCATTACCTATTACAAATTGGTCAACAGGGTTTCTACTCCAACATTCCCAAGACTGATGAATGCTATCATCTGAGTTTCTTTTGGAAGTGTCATGGTCATGTGTTTAATACAAGTGTCTTTTCTCATCCAGACCTCTCCATATTTCCTAGTCGTCCCTCTGTTATCTCCATTTACTCTCTTAATATCATGTGTGTTTAATACGGCTATCTACTTACTGTTTCACAGTCTACCCATGCCCTTATTCTAAATAGCTCAGCCCATGGTCTTTAGTTGACTTTGTGATGTCCCTCCTTCTTGTTGATATCAAAATAAGGAGTAGAGTATAGTCTTTTGTGGGTTTTAGTACATATTTATTTTAGGGGAGCAATATCTAAGAGGGAGTAAAGTAGTTTAAAGGGGAATAGAGTAAAAATAAATATTTTGTAAAATTTTTCATTGAGTCTTGTATAAATTATATGTTGTTAATGAAAAGACTACTTCGTTTCATATTCTTTGCTCTGATTTAGAATGATATGGATGCTTTGTTTACTACAAGTTCTCATTATATGCTTTGATATATGCATCTGATGATCACGACTCTGATATGTTCTATTTTTAAGCTCAGTATTTTACTCTCATTTCTCTTATAAGCTTACATGCTTAGTATATGCTCTGATCTAAGTAAAATACATGATTTAATGTTTTGCTCTGATGAAAATAATACTTATGTGCTATATTGCTCTGATCTATTGTTACCATCATCAATTATGTAAGCTCCAATTCTTTATATTCTGATAAATGCTCTAATATGAAATCTGATGTTGTGATGTTCCCTCTTTGAAATATCTCATTCATCATAGACACTATTTAATAAAAGATTTGATGTTTGCTATCAACAAATAGGGAGAGATTATTGGAACCAAGTCTAGTTTGAAAAGGATTTTGAAATCATTGGGTATTTATCTCAAAGACCCAAGGATTTGTTAATAACACACATCAAGACATTTAATTAAATAAAGTCTTCCTTCGTGTTATTTAACATGTTTAATTAAGTGTTTCAGGTTATAATTGAATAGGGGAGTCCATCCTCAAAAAGTTTGATTTGAGTTGTGCAGAATATTTCAATATAAGTAGCACCCAAGAAAAGTCTGGTACAAGAGCAATGATTTAGAAGAAGTCTGATTTAGTTAATTCAGACCCTTGGACTGCTGAGTTATTCACCTTCTCAAGGAATCAACATACATATTTATTTCTCAATCAAACCCTAGACTGTTGAAGCTCAAGAACGTTACTCTAATTCTCTCACATCAAACAACATCAAGGATATTTCTGAAGATGCACAAAGATGAACTCTAGTCAAGAAACTTTATGGCTATCACTAATAAGGAAAATGGACAAACCAATGCAAGAACCAAAGCTCACATGGGAAAAAACCAATGTAGTTATTCTGCGCAATTCAAAAAAGCTGATGAAGATTAGTACATGTGTCAGAAGGCTTTCAGAAGGTCATCTCTATGTGTTCTACATGTCTTAGTTGAAATAAAAAACATATAACCATAATAGAGGAGTCTCCTACTCCTTTTAAACTTATGAACTCTTAATATGTTTTACAGTACTATTTATTATTACCTTAAGTAAAATAAATAAATAAATAAAATTTATTCAAAGTTTAAAAAATATTCAGTGTGATTTAGATTGATTGACTTAATATAAATCATATCATTTGAGAATTGGACTATTATGACCTCATATTGACTGAGGTAAACCTATGCGGTGATTGGACTATGATGAATCCTTATTACTATTGAACTATTCTAGACTTGCTATGGATCAAATAACATGATGATTAGACCACTGAGAGTTAATATGGACTTTAAGTACTAAGACACTTTAAATGAAATTGTGATGGTTGTTTTATTTTTATTTGATTGATTTATGAATCATCATTTTGTGTTGTTTTGGAGAATGAACATGTAGCAAGCATGACCAAAAGCTCAAACTTGATAAGAGTTTACTTATCTCTTACTCTTTAATTTATTTACTTTTTTTGTTTACTTAGATTAATTTGAAAAAGTTTTTCTTGGTTTTCAATGAAACGACATAATTTCTATAACTTTCTTTTATCTTTTAAAAAATATATCTATATATATATATATGTTAAAATAATAATTCTAGTCAATTTATCTGAAAAAAGATAAATTATTTTATAAAATAATACTTTTTATACATATATATATATATATATAAAGACATTTGATTCTCAAATGAAAAGAAGATCATTCATTAATATTTTTTTAAAAAAAATAAGAGTTATAATTTTAGAAGTGTATAGAAATATTATACAAATTTTCAAGTATTAAGGTTTAAGATATAAAAAGATTGATTACTTAAATTTGAGTTTAAAGTAAATTAATTTTGAATTTACCTATAAATTCTCTAAGGGAGATTTGGAATATATTTAAGGCTTTAAAACTCAAATTATGATGGGATTTCTTAAAGGGGCTGCACTAAAATTTTTCAGCGTGTGGTAAAACTTATTTAAGGATTTGAAAATGTATAGTTTACTAGGGTGACTATGTCATGATTCTTAGGCCTAAAATATAATTTTCAACTGAGTTTCTAAAATTCTTAACCAATTCAACACGCGAGTAGTTCATGCATCATGATAACTCTAAAGAGAAATCATGTGATATTGCTTAGGGACAGATTATAGAAACCGAGGATATATTAAAGGAGGTTCAATTGCAAACCTTTGGATGAGAGAGTATGAAAGGGTGCTTCAGGGGACCTAGGTCCTTCCTTAGTGTCAGGTACTTTCATAATAAACTCTCTTACTCTGACTAGTCTCTAAGTTTTTTCATGTCATTGGAGTTGTTCTTTTTCCTTATGGGCAGTTATATTATTCGAATTATAGAGAACAATGTCAACTTCTGATTGGCTTAGTGCAAAATAAATATTTAAGGACCCACATACATGAATAAAATGAATCATGGGTCAAAAATATTAAATTGCATTCATATACATTCATAATTATTTATGCGTATGATTATGATTGATAATATAATTATTATATTTATGAAAACCCTTTATTGCTTATGCCTATTTCTTCATATATATTAAATTTTGTTTCTCATTTCTTTCTTTGTGTTTTGTTTCATATGTTTTTAATTTGATATACAGAATGGAAGATTGAAGGGTCCGGACAATAAATAATACGTTCTATAATGGGAGCTCGGTATAAATACCTTGGTCTAATGAATAAGCGAAACTATTGAATAACTACTCTTGGGCCATGGAGTTTCCTCTCTTTCTAATAATGTTTAATATTTATCTCTTTTATTATGGATGAATGTAATGATATATTACTCTATAAATTCATTTAATGGCATAATGATAATCATGAGGTATTTCAGAAATTTAAGTTATAGTATTAATTTATTCCGATAGTTTTCCTTTACTTAATATAAAATTTTCAAAGATCACAATTCTTGTCTTAAAACAATATTTTTATTAAAAAAATTGAAAATTTATGAACGTTTGAATCTTGAAGTAATTGGAATGTAACCTAGGGTGTTACAAAGTGGTATCAGAATAGTTAGAGAAAGATCTATCTTGCTTTATCTGTAAACTCTATGTGGATGATTTATAGAAAATAGAATATTTGATTGAATAGTAATTATGTGAGATATGACAAGTCTCAGTTACTGTGAAACAAATAACTAATGGCTGGAAACGATCTTGTTGGAGCTGTAAAATGCTTAATCATTGCAATGGGAGCATGTGAAGGTCAAGGTAATGATGCCTTAAGAAGGTTGGATTTTTTTCAAAAAAACGTAATCCACCTTATTTCAAGGGAAGAATATATAACCATAGTATAGCATAAATATGGATTCGAGAGATAGAGAAGATCTTTTGGGCATTACAATGCACTAAAGTTGATAAAGTAGTCTTTGCTACTTATGCTTTCTCTGAGGATGTCGAACATTGTTGGGATAACATGCGTAGACAATTTGAAGTTGGACACACAGAGATCACTAGACTTGCCTCAAGGATAAGTTCCTAGAAAAATACTTTCCAACTAACGTAAAGGAGAAAAAACAATTCAAATTCCTATCACTAACCCAAGGAAATATGACTGTGCGATAGTATGCATCCAAGTTTGAAGAGTTATCTTATTTTCATTCTCATTATAATGATGCTACAAATAGAGGCAATCGATGCTCAAAGTTTGTAAACAAACTATAACTTGAAATCAAGGAAGCAATACGAATGCAGGAAATTCATGAGTTTTCTATATTAGTAAAATGTTGTAGAATCTTCAAAAAGATCACAAGGATAGGTTGATCAAGAACTGTGAACCCATTCATAAAGCTGGAGAAACAAGAAGTGAAGGTTCCCATCATCACCAAAGAAGGGACTTTAGGAAAAAGAAGCCATACCAAGAACCATTTTGTTATTTTAGAGTAATATCTAGGCCCAACAAACCCCAAGCTTCATCTGGAATCTACTATCTGACACCTGTGTTGGATTTTAAAAGCTTTATATGTTGAGGACCCCATCTAGAAAAGGATTGCCCCAAAAACACTTATGTTTTCTTTAAGTGTAACAAGCCAGGTCATCACATCAAAGACTGCCTGAAGATAAAGAAGAAGAACCCTAAAGCGCAAGTACTACCATAAATACTCAATGAGACGTACACAATGTAGTTAGAAGGCCAAAGGTGAAAGGAAAGGTTTTTGCAATCACTGAAGAGGCAGCATCTCATTTTGATTCCATGGTTGAAAGTAAGTATATCATTAGTAAGATTCCTTTAACTGTCATGTATAACTTAGGTGCATCACATTCCTTTATTGCCAATGACTATGTAAAGAGACTAAAATTGCCTGTCATAGAATTACCATTTGACTTGTTTATTTATACCCCTGGGAATAATCCCATTGTCACTTCTAAAGCCTATTAGGAATGCCCTATTGTCATAGATGGTAGGGACTTTAAGGTTAATCTCTTTTGCTTACCCCTTTCTATCTTCGAAGTTATTATTGGGGTAGATTGGTTGTCAGAAAATCATGTTGTAATATATTGTCATCATAAAACCATAATGTTTAAAGAACCTGTAAATTTGAATCCAGAGGATTCAAGATTTCTAACAAACATGTTATTGCTTTTGATGAAAAGAGAGCGAGAATCCAAAATTGAAAATCTTCCGATACTATGTGAATTTCCTGATGTTTTTCCCTAAAGATGTCCCCGGTTTACCCCTAGAAAGAGAAGTAGAGTTCACCATCGATCTAGTACTTGGAGTTGGACCAATATCAATCGCACCATACTGAATGTAACCTTTAGAATTAGCAAAATTAAAGAAACAACTTGAAGAAATGTTAGAGAAATAGTTTATATGACCTAATGTATCCCCCTAGGGTGCACCAGTACTGTTGGTTAAGAAAAATAATGGTAGTATGAGGTTGTGTGTATATTAAAGAGAACTCAACAAAGTAACAATCAAGAACAAATATCCTCCACCAAGGATTGAAGACTTGATGGATCAAATACGTGGTGCCATAGTGTTTTCTAAAATTGATTTGAGATCTGGATATCATCAGATAAGAGTGCAAAGGGAAGATGTACCAAAAATTGCTTTTAAAATGCGCTATGGCCATTATGAGTATCTAGTGATGCTTTTTGGTGTAACTAATTCACCAGCCGTAGTCATGGACTATATGAATAGAATCTTTCATCCCTACCTAGATAAATTTATAGTGGTGTTCATTGATGATATGTTAGTGTACTTTAAAAATAAAGAAGAACATGTTGAACATTTGAAGATTTTGTTAGAAGTTCTAAAAAAGAAATAATTATATGCAAAATTGTTTAAGTATGAACCTTGGATAGAAGGAAGTGAACTTTTTAGGACATATAATTAGTCAAGGAGGGATAGTTATAGACCCTGACAAGGTAGAAGCATTTTTGAAATAGAATAGACTAACCACAATCATAAAGTTTATGAGTTTCTTATGTTTGGCTGGGTATTATAGGAGGTTCATCGAAGGATTTTCAAGTTTAGCGTACCTTCTGACAAAGCTAACAAGGAAGAGATAACCTTTTGTGTGGATATCATAGTGCGAGAATTGTTTCCAAGAGCTAAAGGACTGACTTACATTTGTACTGGTGTTAGTACTCCCTGACTCATATCAAAATTTTAAAGTTTATTTTGATGCTTCTAAGTAAGGATTAGAAAGTATGCTCATGCAAGACAAGAAGGTTGTAGCATACATGTCATGCCAATTAAGGCAACATGAAGTCAAGTACCCTACTCATGACTTGGAGTTAGTTGTCATAGTTTTCACCTTAAAGATTTGGAGGCATCATCTATACAAGGCAACATTCAATGTGTTTAGCGATCACAAGAGTCTGAAGTATTTATTCGACCAAAAGGAGTTGAACATGAGGTACGAAGATGGATGGAATTCTTAAAGAACTATGACTTCAAGTTACAATATTGATCCGGTATGCATACTAGTCCCCAAAGCTAGCGACACCGGTTATGCAGAATAGAAAATCAAAGCTAAGTAAAATAAATTACTAGATAAGGTATAGTAAAACTGAGGTGATCATTAAGACTCAGTACAAATCTGTGAACCTAAAACAGAATTAGATAAAAGTGGAAAACTTGCCTCTACACAAAAACTATAGCTAACTATTCACTGTGAGGGGTCAAATCATAACTTGCATTCAGGGAAGTTCTATAAATATAAGTCATTCATTAATTTCATAAGTGACTGCATTTACTATCCCTGACTACCTTTGTAATCTCTTTATTTCCTTTAACACCCTACCGACTTAAGCATCAGAGTCCCTTTTGCAGGTACACCACTAGTGTGTCCCATCCACCACGGTTGGAATTGACTTAAAAGCACTCTCACTGAGACGGTATAAAATAAGAGAGTGGGAGGCAATTCAACACCGGTTTCACGAGGCATACATTATACCCCAGACATTGGTCAGATTAAATACCATCATGAAAAAGCAAACATAGTAGATGATGCTTTGAGTTGAAAGTCTCTACATGTGTCCACAATGATGATTAAAGAGGTGGAATTGATAGAGAACATCAGAGATATAAATCTAGCAGTAAAGCTTAATGCTAGCATTAACATGGCACCTTTCAGAGCATTATATGGAAGAAAATATAGGACTCTACTATGTTGGTTTGAGACTGGTGAAAAATTGATGTTAGGACCAGAGATGGTACAACAAATCACAAAATCAAAATGGTTCAAGGGGTAACACATAGATGACAAAAGAGTTACTATGACAAAAGAAGGAAGCTACTCAAATTTCAAGAAGGCAATCATATATTCTTGAAAGTGACACCTACGACTAGGGTCAGTCAAGCGATGAGATCTCAAAAACTAACTCCTAGATTTATTGGTCCTTATTAAACAATCAAGAAAGTTAGCCATTTGGCTTACCAAATAGCGTCACCACCCTTTCTTTCAAATATCCATAATGTTTTCATGTGTTACAATTACGAAAATACATATCTGACCCTTTACAAAAGTTAAAAGATAATCTTATATATGATACACCACCAATTAGAATAGTTGACAAAAGAATAAAAAAGTGAAGAGGTAAGGAAATTCCACTTGTAAAGGTCATCTAAAACTGAACAAGAGATGGAGATGCTACGTGGGAACTTGAAACTAAGATGAAAGAGTATCATCCTTACTTGCCTGCCTAAAGAACATAAATTTCAAGGATGAATTTTTTTAAATAATCCAATCTTGATACCGGCCTTTAGGCAGAAAGGGCGGTAGACTTAAAGCCGTCATGCAAAGACCAATATCACACGTATTATTGAAATCTGACATCGGCTTCCAACACCGCATATGAGACTCATGACCCAACACTAGTGTGAGTCATTCTCTCAATACCAGAAGGTTAGAGTTGACTTACGCAATCATGTATTGAGGAAGTAACCTGTAAAGGGATTGATGGGAAGGTACAATCGGTAAGTAGTGTCATTGTTGCGTGTCAGCCTTTTTGTAATGATCAGAATCATGTTCATATTTCGTATAGTAAACTCACCTACTCGAAATGACTCTTCTACTACTCAAAGGTATAAAAACTTATGAATCAACAATGAAAAGGTAGAACATTCTTACTACAACTTATGCTCAAGCACTTTTATTCTCTCTGAATATCCCACTAACTTAAGTGTCAGAGTGCCCTTACAGGTGACACCCCTTTTTGCCTCACAATGTGTAAGGTTGGTGAGATTTGATCAAGGGAACACTCCAAGACTCTTATTTCCCTATTGGGATAGGATATATAATAATGGATCCAGACTGGACCAGTGTAAAATACACATAGAAGAGCATCATTGACGGCTAGTTGCCATGTCGGACCTTGCATCCTGGCTTAGACTAGTTCATTGGCACGTCTGGTGGGACTTTATAAATTGATTCCCACATTTGCATGAGCCAAAAAGTTATCATGGAGGATAACTATGACATCCCGGTCACTGTTGAGGGCAGGGAGTGATCGTCGGTGCATAGGCACAGACAAGAAGCGGCTCCTGGTAGGCTTTGAGTGGGAGGGACACATGAACGAACCGAATACATACCGGAATAAAAGGGATCTAAAGACTGAATAGGTATGGGACTATACAGTCGAGGATAGCTTAAAGAAATGAATTCATACTACCTATACCAACAAATGCATTAGCCTTTTCGGTGGCCTATCACATAAGGACTCCAAAGTTAAGCGTGCTTAACTTGGAGTAGTTCTGGGATGAGTGACCTCCTTGGAAGTTCTCGGGAAGTGTGTGATTAAGGACAAAGTACACTAGAAAGGTCTCGTGTTGGTCTGTGGGGTGAGTCGTTCATTCCTAAAAAGTGGCTGGGACGTTATAGTGGTATCAAAGCCTAGCCTCTCTTAGTACGATATGGTTCAGGGACGAACAAGGCAGAAGCTGGTAGGCATGTGACATCCCGGTCACTGTTGAGGGCAGAGAGTGATCGTCGGTGCATAGGCATAGACAAGGAGCGGCTCCTGGCAGGCTTCTAGTGGGAGGGACACATGAACAAACCGAATACATACCAGAATAAGAGGGATCCAAAGACTATATAGGAATGGGACTATACAGTCGAGGATAGCTTAAAGAAATGAATTCGTACTACCTATAACAACAAATACATTAGCCTTTTCGGTGGCCTATCACGTAAGGACACCAAAGATAAGTGTGCTTAACTTGGGGTAATTCTGGGATGGGTGACCTCCTGGGAAGTTCTCAGGAAGTGTGTGATTAAGGACAAAGTACACTAGAAAGGTCTCGTGTTGGTCTGTGGGGCGAGTTGTTCATTCCTGAAAAGCGGTCGGGGCGTTACAATAACACTGATGTTTCTAAAGGTCATGTGGAAGATGTGTAATGCTTAGAGAGAAGGTAAGTCTTGTTGAATGTCACCAACTTGAAGTTTTAAGACATGAGGTATCCAACACACCTCACTATTCAAGGATCATCACTTACGATGAGAGCAGTAGTTACAATCTTATGTAGTGTCTTAAACTCTATAAAGGAAGAGCCCTCTTGCAGGAACTCCTCTTTTAGGGTATAGACTGAGCATTCCCTTCTCCAAAAACCTTATAAGTGTTCCCATTCCAAGACACTTGCAAACCACCCAACCTCTTTCCATTGGAAAGTACATGGGAGAGACAAATCCTAATAAGTACCTAGATGCTTATGTCTATGAGGCCATGTTTCTAGGGGTTAAAACTGATGTCATGTGTCATGTGTTCCCTCGGAACCTAACTGGTGAAGCTCTGAGCTGGTTTAAATGGCCCTTTTCTAGATCTTTGACTCTTGGGAGGAAATGAATGAGGCTTATGGAGAGTACTTCTTGATCTCTAGAGATGTGCCTAGGATATCTCATACCATAGCTCAGATCAAGTAAGGTGAATCTGAGTCTTTGAAAATTTTTTAAAGAGGTTTTACAAGAAGGTTGTGATGGTCCTAGATCTTACTAAGGCTATTTAGTTACATATAGTTATTGAGGCTTTACAATGTAAATCTCCTTTTGCTCTATCTTTGGCAAAAAGACCACCTACAACATTTGAGGAGTTCATACGTAAATCCTCTAAGTACGTGGGTATAGAAATGCACTTGGAATCCACTGCTGCATCAAGTAAGCCTCATGCACAGTCACCTCAGGTGAAGAAAGAGATGGAGAAACCAAAAGGTGATAGGATGCCTTAGAAGGAATGAAGCAGGAAGCAACAGCCTCGGTAACAAGATAAAAGAGTTACAACCTTCAGCCATTACGCTCCACTTAATGCAAAACCTTCCCAGATCCTGAGGGAAGTTAGTTAGGCATCTTTCATTATTTATAGCGTCAAAAAACTACCCTAGTGAAGAGATTTGGAAACCCTAGAAAGTACTATGACTTTCACGAGAAAATAGGTCATTCAACTGATGAGTGTAGACAGTTGACGGATGTTATCTAGGTCTAGATCTAAGAGGAAAAGCTGAAGTAGAACATCTTCAAAAATAAGTCCTTGGATGAGCGTTAACAAATGGAGGAAAGACACAGGGACTGGTCTCCTAACGCTGATGATACTCGGTGAGAAACAGAAGGGATTACTCATAGAGGTGGCCTGTCCATCACGACATGAAAAAACCATTATTGCATGATCTTGTTTGAGTAAGGCAAAAAGTAAGGTAACTGTACCTTTAGGGACGGTATGCAAACCCCTCCCATCTTTTTCTCTGATGATGACTTTGGGCCCATAATCTCGGGAGGAGATGATACTATGGTGATTTTGGCTGTTATTGCCAATATGGATGTTAAGAGGATTCTAGTGGATCAAGAAAGTTCCTATGACATCCTTTTCTATGACTATTTTAAAAGGATAGTTCTCACTGATGCATACTTACAACCATACACGCAAGATCTAACGACCTTTAATAGAGCTAAGCAACCCACAGAGGGGTATTTAGACACTCACATGACGTTCAACGGCGAGCTGGGGCCTGGACAGCTAAGTTGAGAATCCTGGTCATTGACATACAGTCTCTATATAATGGCATTATAGGTCGTCCTACTTTGAATGCTATGGAAGCCATAGTCTCGACCCTACTTCCCCTCTTAAGTCTAGGGTGATTAGGAGATGAAGAGGTATTGCTACAACCTTAACCTGAATATGGTGAAGCCAGAAGCCATCAATAAGAAGCGTAAGCTGAATGATGGAGGAGTTGCGGATGGTTATGTAAACCTTGTTGATCTTTACCCAAGGGTTGAGTTAAAGATTGACCCTCTCCACCCATCCAAGCCAACCCTAGATGGAGGGTCTAAAGTGATCCTTTTAGGGGATACCCTAAAGAAAGTATCTCATATCAATGAAAAGCTTGAAGCCAAGATAGAGCAATGATTATTGGTTTTGTTCAAGGAGCATAAGGATCTGTTTTCATGGACAACTGCTAACATGTCAAGCATGGACCCAGATTTTTGCTCCCACAAGTTATTTATGTACCTTGAGAACAGACTAGTGGTTTAGAATAAGAGGCACTTAGGTACTGAAAAGCATAAGGCCACATGTGATAGACAAAAGAGCTTTTTAAAGTCAAATTCATTAGGGAAATCCTTTATTCCTCATGGCTCATGAATGTTGTGATGGTCCAAAAGTCCAATGGGAAGTGGCGAAGATGCACCGATTATGTAGATTTGAACAAATATTGTCCAAAAAACCCATACCCACTGCCCAACATTAAAAAAATGGTTAATGATTCCTTTAGTTACTAGTATTTAGCCTTCATGGATGCTTATTCTGGTTACAATAAGATACCAATATGGGAAGAGGATCAGGAGAAGACGGCCTTAATGAGTGACAAGGGTGTATTTTGTTACACTATTATGTTGTTTGGTTTGAAGAACATTGTGGCCACATACCAGTGTGTGATCAATAAGGTGTTAGAAGGCATGGATACGAAGTTGGTAGAGGTGTATATCGATGATATCATCACCAATACCTCTGCTGGAGGAGATCACGTTGAAGACCTTCATAAGATTATTCAATGCCTCCAGCACTATAACATGCGGCTCAACTCGTTGAAGTACACTTTTGTTGTCCCTGGTGGAAGATTTCTCGTGTTCATGCTGACTCAGAGAGGCATTAAGGCCAACCCAAATAAGCGTAGAGTGATCTAAGAGCTTCAGGGTCCTAGGAACTTATGCGAGATACAATCTCTCAATGGTAAGATAGCAACATTAGCATGTTTCATGCCCAAGATGGAATACTGATCTCTCTCCTTCTATAAGATTCTAAAGAAAAACAAGAAGTACGAGTGGGGACCAGAGCAAGAAGCCACTTTCTAAAGTCTAAAGGAAGTGTTGTTCAAGCCTCCTATTGTGATAAGACCTAACCCTGATAAATGTCTTATTCTTTACTTGTCTGTTTGAAATGAAGTGTTCAGAATTACTCTGTTAAAGAAGACCCCCGAGGGATAGAGGCTAGTATGCTTCACTATTAAGACATTGCAAGGGATAGAGTGTCGATATCAGAAGATTGAGAAGACAGCCCTGGTTGTTATTTGGGTGTCTCGTCATATGAGGCCATATTTTCATGCCCATCTAATAACGGTGCAAATAGATCTCCCACTTCATATAATTTTGTTCAAGCCCGACCTTGCAAGTAGGATGATTAAGTTGGCAGTGGAGCTGTCTGAGTTTGACATCACATATGAGCCCTGGAGTGATATCAAGGCCTAAATGTTAGCTGATTTTATTATGCAGCTTTCTGGTTCAGATCCTGAAGAGTCCCGCTCCTATTTGACGGTGTACGTCAATGGCTCCTCCAATAATAAGGGATGTGGGGCTAGAGTTGTAGTGGAGAGTGACGATGAGGTCTACCTTGAGATCTTATTGCACTTCAATTTTACAACCTCCAATAACCAAGCAAAGTATGAAGCCTGTCTTATGGGGCTTAAAGTAGCTCTCGACATTAGTGCAAGAACAATGACATTATGTAGTGATTTTTAGCTTGTCATCTCCCAGATTCTTGTAGAATACCAAGGAGCCCTTACTGTAGTAGTATTTGGCCTGTGTGAATGAGCTGAAGGAGATGTTCCAAACAATTGCCTTCAAACATATTCAAAGGATGGAGAACACACGGGCTGACATCCTTTCGAGGTTAGATAGCACGAAGAAAGCAGGGAGCATAACCTTGGTCATTCAGAATACTCTGATCAAAGCCAACGTTAGTCAACCTCTCTCCCTCTATGCCATCCATGCCTGTGCTTTTAATAAAGATTCTTGGGTCGTTCCTTTTGTGAGGTATTTGGTGAATAGAAAACTCCTTACTGATGATTTAGAGCGGAAACGAGTAAAAAAGATGTACCTTTCTTCACCATGGTTGATGGCATGTTGTTTATACGTGGTTTCTCGGTACCATACCTCTTATGCCTAATCGAGAATGAGATCCAAGAAGTCATGGAAAAGGTCCATGAGAGGCAATACAAACATCACATCGGGTTGTGAAGCTTAATAAGAAATATTCTCTGGGCTAGCTATTGGTGGCCAACCATGAAGGACACTGCAGAGTATGCCTATAAGTATGACCCCTACCAGAAGTTTGCCAATTTACATCACACACTGGCAGAAAACTAATCAACTTCCATAGCACCTTGGTCGTTCTACTAGTGGAGATTGGACATCCTGAGTCCTTTCCCAACGACACCAGGGGGCATCAAATATATGATTGTGGGAGTAGATTACTTCACCAAGTGGATTGAGGCTGAGTCAGTGGTACATATCACTTTTGCAAGGACCAGACGTTTCATTTATGAAAATATCATCACTAGATTTGGGGTTCCTAGAAGAATTGTTATAAATAATGGCACTCAATTCACTGATCACAAGTTTATAGAGTTGCTTGAAGGGCTAAAGATTGTGTAAGTTTTCTTTTCCTTCGAGCACCCACAAACCAATGGCCAGGAAGAGGTGGCCAATCATGAGATTCTTAAGGGCTTGAATAAATGTTTGGGTAAGGTAAAGAGAGACTAAACCAACTTGGTCATGTCTTATAGGCCTAGGGACCGCACCAAATTCATTAACCAATGAATCTCCCTTTCGGCTAACTTACGAGGTTAAGGCTCTAATATCAGTGGAGCTTTAAACATCCTCTGCTAGGGTGTAACATTTTTTTAGCCTCTAGTAACAATGAACACCTTCAAAATGAGTTAGATGTGATTGGAGAATTCAGATAGAAAGCTTTTGTTTGAGATTAGGCTATAAGAGCTAAGGCTTCATTACGCTATAATAAGAAGGTCTCTCAAAGATGCTTTGAAGTTAGAGATCTGGTGCTACGCCATACCAGCATCGAGAATAATTTTTCTCATCAAGGCATGCTTGCACTGGCATAGGAAGGACCTTACTACGTATTTGAGGTGTTAGGAAAAGGCACCTATCGCCTTTGAGATGTTGAATGGAACTCCCATATGGAAAAAGTGGAATATATTGAACTTAAGAGTGTACTATATAACACCCTCGGTTAACTAGGACAATCCCTTCCACTAGATTATCCTAGTCAATTGAGAGGTTACGAGTTAAAAAAAATATGGAAGTTTTCTTTTGTACAAGAAAAATTGGTGGAACAGATACATCATATATACAACATAGTCATATACAATACATGGTCGCAGCAGTATCTGTACATACTAGAAGTAAGGGGCACACAGGCTCTCATAAAAGAGAAGAAAAGAATTTATTCTAATCTCCCGTGGTCCAAGTAGAATCTGGTTGACCTTTGATGTGAAGTCTGTGTTGATCCTAAATGCATGGTCCAATCTGAAGTCTGGAAAAATAGCATAAGGGTAAGTCTTTACTTCCACCACAATCAAAGAGTCGTCATCACTGACGTCCCTCCACACAATCCAATTGGGTTTTTATACAATGTTTCCTTCACCTTAGGAGTCCTACTCATTTTTCTTCTAAGTCATCTATTCTAACTCAGTCTAATCATAATCGCCCTTGAACACATTCCTCTTTTTTCTTCTCCTCACCACTAATTTCTTCATGCATAAATATTAATCACAATCAAACGTAAATTCATACAGATAAGATAATACAATGCATGAGTTCCATTTCATTAATTTCAATCTCTTTTTCTTAGCCATCATGATGCATATGGGCCTAACTCTCATCATCATATCACATCAGAATTCATCCCGTCTAGGCTGCCCCTGGACACAACGTTTTGGTACTAGAGCGGTCGGAGCCCATCGAGTCCCCACATCACAACAGAGGGTATACATGGACTCGCAGTCATAAGATCATGGATCCAACTCATATCATCATATCATAATAGGACTTGGCTCTCCACGGTCCTAGTGATATTGGTCTTGAGTCGAAGTGCACCAGGATTGCATGGTTTTACCTAGCATCAGGGCCCGACCACTGAACCTTTGGGGTCCCTTCCTGTTACACTCCCAAGATCCAACCTCAGGGATCGAACCCTCATATCCTTCAGCGTACCCCTCACTGTTGGCTCTAGTCCACATCAATTCAAATGCACATGATGCATGTAACATACATTCCTTCCATTACTTCATGAGTCATCAGTAGAATCCTTTCAATGGCTCCATTTCATTCTTAACATCGGGTTCGTTTCATAAAATCCTTGATTAAACATTATTCTTTTCATATTTACTCAATTCATAATACACCTCGCCCGACAATTAAGAATGAAATGAGTTCTGATCATCCATAAAACCTCAGGGTAACATTGGCACCGCAGCACCCATCATCTCATCAGATCCAATCTCAATCACATCATTTTCACAAATCAGTCACCTCATGATTCCTACCGAGACTTATCCTCATTTATTATTTTCTTGTTTTCATTTCATCTAAGGCATTTGTCATGTATTCATTATTCATTTTATCTTGTCATGATACTTCTTAAATATTTCTTTTATCACATCACACTCCATACACAATTCATCATACTACACTCATCATGTATTTCATCACATATATTCATCATATAACACACACATATTCATCCACATACACAATCACATAGTAGTCGCCACACACAACATTCACCATACAAGCATTACCTAACAATCATTACGATAAGGGAATCACTCATTATACTCATGGACGTGTCCTTATAAGTAATTTATATTTTGTTTCTTCCTTGCATACATTAGACTATTTATCTTGATTATCATTCTTGACTAATTAATCTTATTACTAATTGAGTCATTCCTTTAGTATATTTTCTTTATCTATAGTTTATCTTTGGTTACTAAGCGATCTTGTATAACCACTAAGCTTATCGCTACGAGAATTTGGTTTATTGAAAATATATTTCAACCACTCAACTTTTAAATACTACTGTATAATTATACTTATTCCCAGGAGTATTAGTTTAATTTATTTAAGGCGTCGATAACTTGTCATTGTCATTTGCTTACTAACACCGGTTAATTTATTCTTTAAATTGCTCATATAACATTTATCCTTACTGGATTCTACTGAAAATCATTCTAGTTAGTCTATTACCAAACCCCTCTTATATTTTTCAATTTATAATCATTCTAGTTAGTCTATTACCAAACCTCTCTTACAATATCATTCTTCTAACACCTCACTAAGACTTTTCTAAAATTGATTAACTTTTCTTTTTATCCTTTAATGCAATGTTTTCTTTTGCCAACTCTATTTAATAATCGATTAGAATATTTTCAAAAAAAATACTTTAAACTCTCATTTTAATTTCTATTACTGTATTCCTAATTTATTTATTTACTTATAAGAAAACCCCTTTTTAATGTACTCCTAGTAATATCCTCCTAGTTATTTATTTTACTGTTAGCCTAAAACATTAGTGAAGAATATTTCCCTTCTTCTTTTACTAAATATTAATTGTGCGCTAAAAGTACCACTTAATCCTTCCTTAATTATATCCATTTTCACCCAATTCTTCTTTTACGGCCTATTAATGTTTTTAAGGGTCTAGTTACTATTTTAGCTTCTAAATGCTGAATTTAATCAAACTAATTGCTACTCAAATTATAAGTTGTACTACTTCTTTTCTTTATTTACTCTAACGCCAAATTCCAAGGTCCCCTTATTTCCCTATTGAACTAAATTAATTGAACCTCTAGTGGTTATTTCTATTTACTCTCTCATCATCCTTTTTCTTATATCAATTAAAATAAAATTCTTTATGTCTCTAAATTTTTATTGTATTCTTTTAGTTACTAACTCAGCTTTTTACTATAAATTACAAGTTATAGATTTGTTAAAAACAATTTCTTTCCATTAGTCCATTAAAATGTTATTTTTAGTTACTTCCAAAAATTCTTTTTCTTTTCTAAAAGGATATACAACTTATTAAACTATTAAAATTAATTAAGTTTATTTATTAATATTGTTGTTTAGTCATAGAGAAAATCTCTTTGATAAATTCTTTCATGAGAAAAATTTATGTAATTAAAATGGTGTTTCTTAAACTTTCATAAAATACAAGCAATATCGTGATCATCCCGGTTAACAGAATTTGTAAAATTATACGTTTTTCTTAAAACGGTCACTAAATATCTTATCATAAATTTAGTTCTTTTATTAATTGGGACTTCTTGGGAAATTTATGACAAATTACATAATAATACATTAAAATTCATAAAAGAATAATACAACCAAATCTAATTGCAATCGTGCCCGTACTACCATCCTAAAATTTGTTATTTTTTGTAATAACTTAGATTTGTATCAAATTTAGTGAGACATGAAATTCGAAGCGCTTTTTATGAAAATCACCAAAAGATATAAAAATATAAAAATAAAATCAAAATCATCAATGATAGCGAAAAAACGCGTAACTCCTAATCTAACTGTCGAAGTGTCGTGAAACTTGAAGGGGATGTTCCCAGAAATTAAACGAACAATTTATCACAAAAGGAAACGAAGCGAGACCCCCTTACCTCAAGGTAAGTTCATGGGTTTGATGAAGAGAAAAGGATCGGACACTGCTAAGTTTACTGATCATGATTAAACTCACCCTGGTGGCTCCCGATTACTCCTGGATCTCTTAAAATTAACATGCAAAAATTTATCAAGGCACCGTAAGTCATGGCTAGCAAGAGGGACATTTGGCAGCCAGCATTTGATAAAAATTAAAGGAATTAATTACCAAAAGTTCATCATTTGTTCGAAATCCTTCGCTGTTCATTGTCATTTCCCACTGATCATTCAAGAAACAATACATCCTCTAACAAAATGGAAGAGAGGGTTATGGTTTTGCAAGAAAAATAGAGGAGAAATAGCTATAAGATCACATGTATGATGTTGAATTTTTTTAAGAGAAAAGAGGAAAGAAAGAATCAAGAGTCAAGACTCAAACTCCCACCTTAACTTGCCAAAAAGCCCACGGCCAAGGGAGTAGTGGAGCAAGGTAGAAATCAATTCTTGATGGTGAATTTGAAGCAACAAAATTGGAGTTGGAGCTAGAGAGGTTCTGCAGGTTTGGAAGAAGGGAGGAGGAAGATGGAGGTTTTAAGAGGTGATGGTGATTATGATGGATGAAGTCGTGAAGAGGAGGGGGAAAGGGTAGATCTTATGGTGGTTTTGAACATGAGAAGGTGGCTGGAATAGAGAGGAAGTGGCTATTGGAATTTAGAGAAAAGAAAAGAAGTAAGTGTCTTAGAGAAGGAATGGATAGCTTAACATGGTGGCATGGTGTAGCATGGTAGCATAGCATCATAGAGATGATAGAAATGTGCACATGCTAATGAATGAGAAATTTAGAGTTTACAATCAGGTGCAAGGAGGGTAACATGAATATAGAAATGGAATTGGCACATGGATTCATTATTTATTTATCTTTTCTAGCCTAACAACTTGTTAAACAAGTTGTAAATAACTTGCTAGACAAGTTGTTCTCCTTGTTAAGCAAGGAGTGAATTCTGGTGGTGCCACTTAAAAGGCTAGGTGGCGTGATGTAGAGAGTGGAGAGGACAGGTGTCATGTATTGGCGATGCCAGAAAAATAATTTAGGGCACCGAAAATTGGGTACCCGATGAGTAACTAGCTCCCTTTTCAAAGGCCGTTTAAAACAAATATACAATAATTTGTGGGATAAGAATTAGCGAAAACTCCTAACACAAAAGTTGTAGATCTTTGTTTTCTCTTTAAAATGATATATGGTACACAAAAATCCATCATTGGATGAGGGAGATATGCCCAAAATATGAAAGCTACTCGAGGCTGTGACGAAAATGAATTTCTGAACAAAATAAATATGGTGGGAAAAATGGGTAAGGAATTAGCTTTCATGCCCTTCACAAAGTTTGTATATCTATTTAATATGAAGCCATAACAAAAGAGCAGAGTCATTTCAATACCATATGAGGGAGATATGAATTTTTTCCTGAAACAGTGTAGTGTAGTCACGAAATTGGAACAGGTTCACAAAGATTTTGAAAACTGTACCGAATAGGAAGGATTCAGCTTTTGGGGCCTTCACTAAATTCATGAAAAATGTAGAGAATTTTGTTATAGAGATTTTGAGACTAGGTTTGCGCAAATCAGAGGTCATAAGAGGAAGTTATGAATTTTTAAATGAACCATGCGCAGAGTAAATGGATTAAATAATGAGTTTTTAGAGTACAAATACTTGGTTCACAATTTTAGGGATGACAGGGTTCAAAACAGAGTTTGAGGCTAGAAATAGAGATTATAGATCTCTTTGAAACAAAGAGATTAGGACCAGAATCATTTGATTATAAGAACATATGAGGATGTCAGGCGCAAAACACTGAAGGTGCTCAGGCCGAGTTCAAAGGTACAATTTGAATTAATCATTTCTTTGAGAAACGAGATTGATAGGGCCCAAATTAGGATTCGGTCCCTTCAAGAAAAGTTCCTAACTCATCAAAATAAGTCACCAGGGACTGACCGTGCTATTGTCGTATATCCCAAAGTATATACACGATCACTCGAGGAGGTACCTGAGGCATTAGCCAGGCTTGTCAGACCAAACTGGTTATCCTCGGTTTCTAATATAACCAGTTTCCCTATAGGATTACTAGTCTCTGGCTGAATTATCATAACTTAATCGCTGCTTGGGTCCCACAGTTTAATACTGAGAAATCTGACAATATTTTATTATTTAAATATAAATATTAATAAACAATTAAAAATATTATTGTAATTAATTATACATACATATATATATATTTTCAAAATTATTATTAATAATATTAATTAAATATAAATTATTTTTATTATTATTTATTTTTATTTTTTAAAATAAATAAATAATAATCAGTTATTCTACAGAAATATTACAAATATCATTAACCAATTAATACTAAATTAAATTAAAATAATCATCATTAATCATAAAAATAAATAATTATTATATAAATAATATTATAAAATTTCAAACTAAATAAATAAATAAATATTAAACACTTAAAATTAAACATTAAAATTAAATAATTAAACATTTAATATATATATATATATAAATATATTGAAATTAATAATTATTGGTTGAAATTAGATATTTATTTATCAGGATTAAATATTATCTATTAAATATTATTAACAGGAAATAATTATCAACTAATATAATTATCAGTTAATACTCAATTAAACAAAATAATCCCATTAGCATATTATTTTTACTTATAAAGTATTTTTTATTATTATCATTCTCTCGTCTTTGTTCCTTTTCGATTACAAGCACATTTTCTAATTTTTCTTCTAATTTCTGCGCTCTTCTAAGCCATTTTTTTACTATTTATATTTTCTCAACATTCCTATACCTCGTAATTAATACCTCAATCAGCTCTCTTCCTTCGTTGTTTTCCCATACTACCCACTTAGGGATTTGGTTGAAGTCGGAAGCTTTCAACCGAGAGCTCAACAGAGTATCCTCAGGAGTCTTGAGGGTCTAATTTCCTATTCTCAAAAATCAAAGTTGTTACATACTACAGCTAGTTAGATGACAGGCATGTACTTTTTTTTTCTTAACTTGAGATTTTTTCCCACGGGGATTTCCTTAGGAAGGTTTAACAAGGCATGTCCTAGTATAGCTCAAATGTATATCCATTGTTAAATAAAATTATTTTATGTCCAAATTATTCCAATATCTGTTATATTTCTACTTACATCAAGAAATTTCCCTGATGAGTGGCGAGGATTGGACCTTTTTAAAGGCCATACCAGACCCTAATGAGTGACACCTTAGTCCTTTATAAAAGGATTGGTTACTTTCCCCCAACGAGCAGCCCAAGTAGAACAATTAGCTAAAATGGGTGGGGAGGATTGGACCTCGTATGAGGCCATACCGGACCTTGACGAGGGGCACCCCAATCTCTTAAGAGATTGGCTACTTGGCCCCAACGAGTAACGAAGATTAGTTCTCTTTCAAGACCAGACAGGACCCCGACATACAGAGCAAGTAGATTATAATGAACTAAATTAATAAAGCTATTACTTTGTTACAAGTTTATTTCATCCAGTGTCGGTGAGAAGAAAGGACTAGTTTCCCTTATAAGGGTTACTTCCTAAACTTCAAAAGAGTTGCATACCAGTTCTATTATAGAATAGAGAAACTTCAGATCCCTGACAGGGACATTATCTTCAGCATCGATGATTAAGTATTGCACAATAGTAAAAGAAAGCAAGTGACAATCCAAAACAGTTACTTCATGTACGGTGCAATCAAAGGAAAGAAATTTCATTAAAAGGCCAAGAGTAAAAAACCAGAGTAAAAAAACAAAATAAAAAAGTACAGAAATATGAAAACCTAACTAAAGCAGCTAAGAGAGAAGAATAGTTTCTTCACCTGAAGAAGTGGTGACGTCTTCATTAGCAGGAGTGGTCGGCTTCTCAAACATAGTTTGAGGTTGGGGTAATTCCACCTGCTCATAGGGCACATCCTCAAGATCTTCCTTGTTTCCATCAACTACAACAAATAGTTTCCCGCTATAAAATTAATGGGATGGGTGAATTTTGTTAAGGTTGAGGACGATGTTGGGGTTCCTATATTGGATTTTCCTTATGGTCGCGCTAAATGATTCCCTAACGGTGGTATCACACAGTTGGAGCTCCTTAACCGCCCTCTTATGATTGGCCGTAACTTTATCTTCAATTTTTTTATATGCTTCACAAAGAGAGGTGGTCTTCCAAGAGTTTCCTGTTGAGATCCTCTACTTCAAATAACAATATTTTCTTCTCCCTCGCCCAATCAATCTCTACTAAGACATGCACATCAATTTATCCTCACAAGCCTTCTTTATCTTTTCATTTTCTGCCTTCAGCTGAGTGTTCTCTTCCCTCAACTGCTTTAGCTCTTTTTTCTTTATTTGGAGCTTCTCCATCTCCTTCTTCAAAGTAAAGATTTCCAGGTCCCTATCTTCTCAGAGCCCTTCAGCTTTGATGACCACTTTAAGATTCTTGATCTTCTTCTGAGCCACCCTCAGACCCATCTCGGCCCTATGAGCTTTGTTGTAATACGTTGAAGCCTAATCTGTGCCTTTAGATACCTCGATAAAGGAGTCCAAACACAATCGAGCTTAGCCAACTACCAATGAGTAGCCAAGATAGCATCTTTTATTTCAGGAGCTTTCATGTTATGACTGAGGCAGTATAGTGGTGGCCTCATATTACTTTGGTTTAGCTCCGTACCCCAGTAAATAAGGTATGGGCTCAGAGGAGATCTCGTGGTAAAAGAATAATAACGAACTTTAAGCTTTCACATGATTTAGAAATTTCTATGTCGGCGGGGATAGGTGTGGACTTGTCACGAGATAACTCAATTTGTACCAGTGTTTCTTTCTGGTGGGCTTCTTCTTCGATAACTTCTTTTTCTTTTGTTTTTTGGAGGTAGGAGTAAGACTTTTCTCCTTTGAAGGATCATTCTTCTTCTTCCTTTTCCTCTCAGGAACTTCCGTTCCTTGTTCCTTGTTAGCACACTTTTTGAAGGGGATTTATTCGGCATCCTCAGGTTAGAAAGGAATCATATCAGTTATTGCATTACGAGCATTTCGCTTAGGTTGGATAACATCTTCCACCCTAGCAGCAACCATATTGGCTTGTAACTTCTTTAGCTGGTTCTTCGTGTCACAAGTTTTAATTTGTTCTGCAAAGAAAAAAATCAAAAAACAGAGATGTACGTAAACCAAAGCTAATTTCCTAAGAGCATTACGTAGATAAGCTTATCTCTAGGGCATAGGTCCCAACAGACTTTTGCACGAGAATTTCTTAGTGAGACAATACTCTCACATTATGCTGATCACTTCGATAGAGAGGGGGATAACTCATTTTCTTCAACGGTGTACACTGCTCCAGTCAACAAAAACTGTTCATAGGTCCATGATACATGGAATTTATTGATCCTGTCTTTGCTTTCCCAGAAAACCGCCTTATTTGGGTTCACCCGGACTTTTTCAAATGATTTTTTGAAGGAGTCGCCATCAGTTTTAGTAGACTCGTAAAGGCTTCAAAATTGATAATTTTTGAGTCACATCTAAGTATGACAAATCTCAAGCCATCGTCTTTGTTTGCCCTTCAAAGGACTCAGTAGTAGTAGAAAAACATGGCGATGGTGGGAATAAAGTTGAAGTGCTTTCCTAGAATATCCAAGCTCCTCACTAGACCCCATAAATTAGATGAAGTTGAAGCCAAGAGTCATTACAAGACTCTACAAACATTCTTTCTCTCTATCACGCCACTCCCCTCCATGAAACTTATGACCCAGACCCTTGAGCTGTAATAGAAATCCTTCCCTTGAGACCCTCTCTTTGTCCTCCTTAAGTCCTCACCCTCACTTAATAAACTGGAAAACACATATAAGTGAAAAAAGAAAATGAAAGATAGGGGATGACTACCTGAGTTGGTGGAAGAATCCTAAGGATCTCTAAAAGCAAGAACTTCAAAGACATTGAGTTTAGGAAATTTTTAGGTTTCTGGAAAGCTCTCTGGAAATTTCAACAAAGTTCAAGTAACGTTTCAAAGGCTTTCTAGATACCTATTTATAGGTATGGCTAGGGGAAATATTGTAACGTTTTAAATCAAAATTTTTGGATCGTGTCATTTTAATTTTCAAGGTCCATGTCCAAAAAGGAACCACCATGATGATTGAAAGGAAACCATCGCGTATTGATTAAAGAGTAACTGTTACATAATGATTGACAAGACTCATTTTATGCACAATGCTACATTTCAGCTTAAAGAGAAATAACTACACAAGAGTTAAGAATAGGAATCAAAGTCATAAAATGTTGCAAAATAAAAATTTTTCCAAGTTAAGAATCTCCCTTCTCTTACCCATGCCTACAAAAGGTGACTGGAACAGATGGTATAGCTTATTTGAGCAACCGGTATGGTTCCTCAAATAAGTTAGGGGGAAAATGATCCGGTCTCAATAGGCCTATGGGTAAAAAGTTCATTTGACCTAAAGTTGTCACATAAAAACCAGTATCACATGTAATATTGAAATTTAACATCGACATCTAACACCGTGTATGAGACTAATGACCCAATATCGGTATGGGTCATTCTCTTAATATCGGAAGGTGCACTAGTGGAAAAAAGGGTTTTAAGCACGGTTAAAAAAAGGCTTTTAAACCCGGTTGAAGAACCGTGGTTGTTCCTTGTGTGATAATAGGTAAGGCCTTTAAACCACGGTTGTCAATCGTGTTTAAATAGTATCTTTTAAACATGATTTATTTTTTTTGTGTTCAAAAAACTGCACATTTAAACACAATTATACTGTTTAACCATGTTTAAAATGCTCCCTTGTAAATAAAGTTATACTTTTAACTGTGTTTAAATATGAAGTCTTTTAAACATGATTATTTGTTGGTGTATGCACTATGAGCTATTATACTTTTTCATTTGTATCATTTTTCTGCTTATCAATAAAATAAGTATTTCAGTTTAAAATTATTTTAAAACATATTTATCCTTGGAGTAATAGGTCATATGAAAGTTATTCCTAAAATGTCTCTAGTCAAGTATTTACATGGGGACATATAAATACATTTAGACTAGTGTGTGAGTGTACTGATGACCTGATCTCACAGATCATAGATATAGATGATATCAAGTCTTCACACGGGTACACCTTAAGAGTAAAGATGTACTGGACAGACCCACCATGAGAGCATTGCATGGATCATTACATGAATGTCATAAACGATTCTCAATATGATAATAGTGCATGTAGTCCTTCGACCTGAAGGAGGGATGTGAGTGATGTAGATGAGATTTGTCTCTCCTATGTGACAAGAGTGATATCTGTAGGCCACTTGATGGAGTGAGACTAAGGAAACGCATGGCCATGCTAGAAAGAATAAATATTAGATATTTATTTGGATCAAGTCTACTCCGGTATCAAGTAAAATAAATTGGGCCGTACAAGAATGACGCGACCATGCCTTGGGCCCAAATTAGGATATCATGACAAAAAGAACAAACATATAAAATAATTATCACTTATAGGTTATATTGATATTAAATAATATTCGGACATAATGATGCATTGCTAGATGCCTCTCTTATTTTATATTAATAATAAAATAATTTATTATTAATATGACCGAATATTTTACCTATAGGGTCACACACATAGAGTAAGCCCATCAGAAAATGTTTTATTTTATTTTAGTTGGACTAAAATAAAGCTATTAGGCCTAACTCATTTAGAATGAGTAAGGAGCCCACTCTTTAGAGAGAAAAAATTAGGTCAAACCTAAGATTATAAATAGAGCATAAGATGCTCATAGACCGTTCACTAAAAAGAGACACAAATACGAAAAAGTTGCAAGAGCTACACGCCGTCAAACTAGCAATTGGCAAGTGTTACGATTCTGGTGGGAGTACTCGTGTGGACTTCTAAAGGACGAGGCTACGATTGCTTCGGTGTTCTTCAAGAAGTAATCCTAAAAATGAATTCTTTTGTGTGTGTTTGTCTTATGCTTTGAAACATAGCACTTTGCAAATCCTCTGGGAATCCTTGTATTTTTGCTGCTCATGTACTAGGGATTCCCTAACATTATTTTCATAACCATGTTTAAATCATCACCTTTTAAACACGGTTTAGGCATTAACCGTGTTTAAACGTAAGTTTTTCTTAAATACAGGTTCTGTTTTATTGATTTTCCACACCTATAAGTAAATACAGGTCCCAGCCATCCCAATTGATGTACAACAAACAGTATACATATTTAATGAAAACAACAAATTGAATAAATTAAACCATCTATATATGAAGAATAGTGTACATGAATTAAATGAAATGAAATGTTATTGTATCCTACTAAACCCTAAAAACAGAATCTTATTTTCCTTCCTTGAGTTAAAGAATATAAGTGGCCCATTGCCTTCTGATATATTCTACATAGCTCATAGGGAAGTCTGACCGGTCTAGAAATTATTGCAAACTAAACAAAAAATAATTAGCACTAGTGGAGAACAAAAAAGTGAATCACTATGTCAATACCAATATAGAGAATGTAGGCAGTTAACACTTACACTGGCCCATCCGTCTACTATACGAGTGTGGATAATGGTATGCATAGTCTTTATCACATAATATCCGCACTCATAACTACCGTGCTACCTATGAAACTACAAGGTACATAGATAAAATTCACAATTCATTAGTAATTAATTATTATAAGTTTTTAGACTTTAAAAATTAACAATGATTTTTATTTGAAGTACTTACTTTTGGGTTTACCCAATGGAGTTTCTTACTACTAACAGTTCCCTATAGTAGAGTGTAGCCAGCTACAGCCCTATGTAAGAATAAAACACGTGTTGAGTTAGAATCCAACCAAGAATAGAAAGACATAATATGAATATGTAAAGTTGTTTTATTTTTTGAATGAACTTACGCCTCTACTATTTGCTTCAAATTTATAGGAGCAGTGCAATGCAAGGAATCAAAGTATGCAACAATACCATCCTTGAGGTAAATAACCATTAGTGTCCAGTGAAGGTTGCAATCATTAAAAATAAATGCTAAGTGAGGACTCAAGATATATGATTAAATTAATAGATAATAATTATAATAAAAAAGACTCTTACTCTCTGTGATATGGGGCAAGGTATACACTCATCTGTGCCTCATGTATCCTATTCTAGATGTATGCCTGAATGTCCTCCTTGGTGTTCCCCCGACTTTGTATGGCAGATGGCTCTAAGAAACCGTAAGTGTCCTAGACACCCATCTCCATACAAAGTTTGGCTAGAAACCTAAAAAAGATTACACACAATTAGTTAGTGACATCTAAAATATAAATGGAAAAACTAAATAAAGAATGATATACTTACATCACCTAACACTGAATGATAGAAATATTCAGCATCGTCGTCCCCATCAGGATCTTGCACAAGTCAGGCCGTGTAATGTAAAGTGGAAATGGCATATCACGGCCTAACACATCTCTTTTCCATGGAACCTGAATAGTATCGTTGCCCATCCTAGCCGCCACAGTCCATAGCTGCTGGATCGGATCAATAGCGGGCTGTGGCCTCCTAGATATTGGGGGAGAATTCTAATAGGACAATTAAAACGTTAAATTAATATGTCATGATACAATCTGTAACCTTATAATATAATTTATTTTTATTTCTGTAGTATACCTGGGTAGAAGATAATGCCAAAAGTCTATTGGGCCACATAAGGAAGTGGCCTCGCGCATCGCCGACAACTCGTACCTCAATAGTGGGCATGGGCACGAGTGCAGCCTCCTTGATGACCTCAGTGACAGTGACCCTTAACACACCATTAGGCAATGGCGTGTGGTGAACCGAAGGGGCTAACCTGTACACTAAACCAGTGGCAACTGGCTCCTTTATCTTGTCAACAAACAAATGATAATGACGGTCATCCCCAGCATCCACAACATCGTCATCGTCTTCGTCAGGTGCAGCACAAGACCCCTTTGTGCTGACCCGCCTAACCTGCTTATTTAAATAATAAACATAAGTTATATTCTTAATTATAGACACCAAATTATAACTAATGAAATTAAATATATTACAATCCAACCTGTAGGGACACGACTGGTGTAGTAGGCTCCCGCTAATGATTGATCTTGGCCTTTAGCTTAGCCCACAACCTAGCCATCTCCTCCGACAACATCCATTGTATCTTCTGCTCATAGTGCTCCTTGACTGCAGTGACCCTCGACTGTAGCTTCACCTCCAACAAGTCATCAAGTGATTGTGGAGCTTTCCTAAAGAAGCTCTAGAGGTCTGTAAAGAACGAATGATTACAAACAAATTGCATGTTATAAAGAAAAATGAAATGAAATTGTGTTAAACAAACCATGACCTTGACCTACAGCACGCACTCGTCCAGGGTGCTTTGGTCGGCTGATGGTGGTGGTTAGTATGTCCTGCCTGCCATGCGCAACGAAAGACCCTTGGGTTAATTGCTCAACCAAGGAATCTTGCATTTGAAGTGCCATGACAACTGTTATGGTTGGATGGATAGTTAAAATATATTAAAACCTTTTAAGATGCTCGATACTTATAATTCGTTAGGCGATCTCATCGGTCTGCGCTGAAGTGTACACCCCAGTCTTCCTAAGCCTGGCCTGCTTCCATTTCTGATGGAGTGTGGGTGGGGAGAGGGGATCCACAATAGTCTCAGTTGTGCTACCCTGATGCTGAATGGCCTTCAACTGGACCATCTTCTCCTTCAATAGTTTGCAACCCCCACGTGACAACCTATGAAGCCACTCCTGCTTCACACAAATAGCCTGTGCTTTCGTGCGTTTTGCCTTTGTTTAAAAAATCAAAGGGTTAGAACTCAATTGGAATTTTAAATGAATGATTAATATTAAATAACAACGTACCTGAAACTCCTCAGTGTGCCTGGATGCAACAAATGCATCCTAAGTCACTTGATTTATAGACGTGTATTTGTCTCCTGGAAATGTACCCTGGTCCTTCCCGTAGACATACCTGCACTGCATAATAAGTCAAATAAGGATTTGTTTAATTTTTGTTTGTTCAAATTGAGAATTAAAACACCTTTTATACTTCCTAGTGAGGACCCCCTAGATTGACCTCCACCGCTTAACAACTCAGTGAGGACTTTCCTCCTTAATGTGACAACATTGGGTATGTCCTAAGCAGCCTACACAAGAGCAAGTTTATTTACAAAGTATTTATCAAAAAGAACAATCAAAAACATCTACCTTAATAAATAACAAACTAAAATTATACTTTCTTACCAGAATATCAGCCTAAATATGGTTCTTTACCACCTCCTCAACATGATCCCAGTCGAGGATAAGAAAGGAAACCTTCGACCTAGCCAGAACACCCAGGTAACTCTGAAACCTGGCGGCTTAGTCTTTGGTAATAATCCCAATGTTGACATCAATGTCAACATGGCACCTCTATCCCTGCTGGTGCCCAAGTGCAACTCTAGTCATCTGTGTCATACCTCTACTCCTCCTACAAAGGAATCTGTAGCCTATGACTCGGACCTAGCTCCTGAATCCTGGTCCACCATATGTATCTGTTCAAACAAGAGGCAAATCATAACTAAGAAGTTTGAATGTTTTCCCACAATGTTAAATCAAAACGTAACACTAGATACAATGATAATATTAAATCATAACTAAGAAGTTTGAATATTTTCCCACAATGTTAAATTAGAACGTAGCACTAAATACAATGACATACAGAGGATCATGGATAACCATACCCTATGTTAAGTCAGAGCTAAGAAGTTTGAATGTTTTCCCACAAGCCTTCATGATGGTCATGACGAGTGGCTACTACATCATCTATGTCAGCATCCACAATAGATATCGACATACATGTTGACAAAGAATGAATTTCAAAACCATCAAGACTAGGATCCCTAATGCAATGCCTGTCTTGGGCAACAAATGACCACTTCTTGTCAGATGGGTCAAGAACATAAAAAACTTGCTTCACTTGACTTGCCACAATGAAAGGCTCCTTTTTGTGACCTACTTTATTCAAGTCCACCAATGTAAATCCAAATTCATCTCTTTTGACACCGTTCTTACTGTCAAGACATTTGCATTTAAACACAAGAACAGTGAAATGACCATAATTGACCTTCCATATGTCTTCAATGACACCAAAATAACATAACTCAGCCATGATAGGGTTGTTATCCTTTGAGGTAGAGAAATACATTGCTTCAACCACAACTATAACACCACTATTTTGCATCGTACTCTTGTCATCTTGGGCTTTGGTATAGAATGAATAGTTATTCATGTTATTTCCACAATAAGTGAAGACATCAAAGTTGGGACCCTGTGCTAGTTGATGTAACGCCTCAGAAGCATGTATATCTTTGAGGAGGGTCAACTTGAACCACTACATGAATGTCTTATTGTGTTCATTCAACACCTACTTTTCAATCATTTTAGGGTTGTTTCTTTTGACTAATCTTTGTGAGTAGTTAAATACGGGAGCACCTCGTCTGTATTGTTCAAAATATATAAGTGTGCTTAAAGTACTTCATCGTATGACATGCTCTTCATTTTTTTACCAATCATTCCTTTCCCATCCAAACACCCATTGTGATGAGTGTTTGGGATACCGATGGTTTCAGCCTGACATATAAGCAGTACAGAACTTAATTGCTTCCTTTACAATGTACCTTTCAACAATCGATGCTTAGGGCACCGTTGGTTCTTCATATAGCCTTTCAATATTTTCATGTACCGTTTAACGGGGTACATCAACCTGAAGAACACTGGACCAAACAATCAGATTTCCCTTACCAAATAGATTATTAAATGGACCATTATGTCAAAGAATAGGGGCAGGAAATACATTTTCAACTAACATAGTATAAGAAAACCTTCCTGTTCTAAGACATCCAACTGATCAACAATGAATACTTTGTAACATATGCCATTGAAAAACAAACACAACCTTGTTATCACATGTCTTACATTTTTAGGGAGAATTTGCATCAGCATATGACAATCGTGAGACTTTAACCCTATTAACTTCAAATTCTTCACGGAGACACAAGTCTTAATGTTTGAACCGTAACTAGATGGAACTTTCACACCACGTAACGATTAACAAAAACTTCAATTTTCTTTTTTGGACAACGTATGACATGTTGAAGGAAAGTATGTTCATTTGCCCCTTGATTGTGGATGTAACTCCTGATGTATACCCATCACCTCTAAGTCTAGACGTGAATTTAGTCCATCCTTAGTTTTCCTAAGTATTTTCAAGAGGGTTCCAACCACACTATCGTACACATTTTCTCCACGTGCATCACATAAATGCAATCTCTTACATCAAGCTCATTCTAATATGATAGATCAAAAAATATTGACCTTTTCTTCCAGCTTTCTTTTGAAGTGGGCTGCTTTTTAAACTTACCAAAAACCATACTCAAGTCTCTCACATTTTCGTATACTTGACGACCAGTTAACACAGGAGGGGATATTTCAAATTCTTGCGCACCGTTGAACACCTTCTTTAACCTACAGAATGGATGATGAGCTTTAAGAAACCTTCTATGTCAAAGATAAACACTTTTCTATCCATGATGCAGTCGGTTAGAACAGGTTACCTCCTCACATATAGGACACACTTTATGACCCTTGACGTTATTCCCTGATAGGTTACCATACGCTGGAAAATCATTGATTGTGCAGAATAACATGGCTCGTAATTTGAATAACTGTCCTGCATACCTGTCTAACACATCAACCCCGTCTTCCCATAACATTTTGAGGTCTTCAACTAATGGAGTTAAGTATACATCAATGTCGTTTCTAGGCTATCATGGACCAGAAATCATCATCGATAGCATAACATATTTTTGCTTCATGCACAGCCATGGTGGCAAGTTGTAAATAAACAACAACACAGGCCATGAACTATGGTTTGTGATTAGGTTACTGTATGGGTTCATGCCGTCTATGGCTAGTGCAAGCCTAACATTTCTTGGGTCATGGGCAAATTCTGGAAACAAGGTATCCACTTTCTTTCATTGTAATCCATCTATCGGATGCCTAAGTAATCCGTCTACAACCCTTTGTCATCTCATAAGCTTCGCATCATCTGCATTGGAAAATAGGCGCTTTAGTCTTGGAACTATGGACAGATACCACAACACCTTCACAGGAGACCCTTTAATGCAGACTTCATCAGAATCAATATCTTTCTTCTTATATCATGACATGACACACCTAAAACATCAATGCAACATTTTATACTCACCACAGTATAACACACAATTATTTGGGCATGCATATATCTTCGTATACTCTAAACCCATAGGACACAACACTTTTTTAGCCTCATAGTTACGATTTGGCAACACGTTACTAGCTGGGAGCATTTCTTTCAACAAATTAAGCAAGTCAGTGAAACTTTTATCCGTCCACTCATTTATCGCGTTCAAATTAAATAATCACAACACTACTAACAACCTCATGAAATTTATGCAATTTGGATACAACGGCGTCTCAGAATCCTCAGATAGAGTCTCACATACGTGAGCTTTCTTAAAACTTTCTACCCCCACATCATGGATCATATCCTCGAGTTGATCATCCATGTCGACATCTGCTTCATGCGCAGAGCTTAGGTTTTGTGATTGTAAACTGCTAGTTGGTACCTCAACATGTTCACCGTGCCATATCCAACGTGTATAAATTTGAAGAAAACCATCACACAGTAGATGTTCCCGTACCTCTTCCAAGTCTAGTTGACGCATGTTCAAGTAGTTAACACAAAGACAAAAATACTTTCCATTTATCTCCTCAATATTTTGTATCATGAACTCTATGAATGTTTCGACTCAACCTTCATACTATGCACTTATATGTGATGTAGTTATCCAACTTTGATCCATAGTTACTATTTACAATACACGTAAATTTATAGGTGCTATGAATCGCACTTTCTTTACAAAGGTGGTGGTCCTACCCATCCAGGATGAACATTTTTCTATACTCCATAACTACGTACAAGTTACGAATTATTTTAATATTTGATAAAATTTCAGCAGTATTCCGCATTGGTCTTTAAGCACACGAAATGAAAGTGGTAACATCAAATTCAACCACAGTCAGGTATGCACCCAGAGAACAATACAAAATGTAACTAACCAAAACTTGATCAAATTTTAAAATAAGTCCTAACTTATAGCAATGATGCATACAAAAATTGTTCATTCTAAACTGTCCAAAGGGACAATTCAAGATTCAACATAAATGATGGAATCAATTAATTTAATTACCATTTGTGTTGAATCTCAAATGGGAAACTACGGTTCACATATTCAATTTAAAAAATAACCGTCATTTGTAAGGGACCAAAAAAACTTATTAGGAACAAAAAATATAATAATTAAAAATTAACTTAAACTAAATTACAATTCAAATTACACAAAGTTAAACAAGGGATTATGCTTTCTAAGTATTATGCTCTAAGCATTATGTTGTAGGTATTATGTTTGACCTTCATTTTCTCTCAATGAGTCGTTTCATGGTTTCATCGTCGCATCTTCTCGTCTGGATTCATTGACTTGGAACATTCATTTCTATCTCAAAATTTGTAGCCTCTTTATTCCTTCTTGCAACATATAGATTTTTAGTGTTTTGCTTTTTTAACTGTCAAGATTTATCTACTTTTGTAGTGTTATGATATTTTTTATCTCTGTTGTTTCGATTAGTATCTTGTCTTCCAATTTATGCTTAACAATTTATGCTTTCCTAATATCTTTCAAGCTTAGGTAAAAATTAAATTATTGTGATTTATAAAGGTTGGTATGAGCAAATAATTAACCTATAACTATTTATTTCATCGTCCAAATATTGCCAAACCTTTTTATGATAAGTTATAACATAAGAACTTACGATAACTTTTAACATTTCATGATACATATGTCTTACACTTTAATTTTGCTATTTAAATTTTTTATAATATTTAAATTATATACTATACATATTTGTTTTTTATAATTAAAAATTTACATGGGTTACGGGGGTTCATCAACCTACAACAAGCAATCAAGCATAAATTAGAATCCCAATAGCTACACCAAATTCATTTGCAGAAGCAATTTCAGGCCCAAAAGCTAACAACTTTAATTTCATTCATAAGCAATGGCAGCAACAACAATATTTTCACCAACAATGACCATCAACAAAAATAGACTCTATAATTAATTTCAGTTTAATTCAAAAGCAATGGCATTCAGAATCCAAAACCTGCACAAAATTCTTACATAGAAACAATAGCAGTTTTAGGCCCAACAGCTAACAACTACCATATTTCATTCATAAACAATGGTAGCAACAACAATATTTTCACCAGAAAATATAAGAAATAAGGTGCATAATGAAAACAAAATACAACCTAACTAATCTCATTCATGACACTAACAAGCAACCACAAGTTACACAGACCATCGGCATTGCATTCAAAAATAGGGTTTGTAATGACTACGTACCTAGGAGTGCGCAATCGAGAGAAGAGGACAAATGGTGCAGTCAAGCAACCGGGGAAGAAGATACAAGCTTCTGAGGCTCGATATGTGCAATTAAGCAAAGAAGGAGTCTTCAACTTATCCGTTCGTGTAGTCAGCAAACATGAACATGTAGAACAGTGAAGGAGTTGTGTGCACAGTGGGGAGAGAAGGAATAAGATGCAAAGATTATGAGAGAAAATGACCCAGAGCTTGCTTGAAAAGTGATTTAAGTTTACACGGGATACACATCTAAGCACGGTTATAGAAAGAACTGTGTTTATAGGTAACATATAAACACGATTCACAACTCATACGTGTTTATGTGTTAGACATACGAACACGATTAAAAAAGAACTGTGTTTACATGTTAATCAAAAAATAAATATTTAATCTAAAAAATTAATAAACACGGTGTATACTATGAACCGTGTTTATTACTTCCTACAGTCATAAAAACAGTTTCCACTGTAACCGTGTTTATTAATTTTTTAGATAAAATATTTACGTTTTGTTTAATATTTAAACACGGTTTGTTTCCAACTGTGTTCTTATGTGCATTTTGTGAGAAGATACAAACATGGTTCCCTTGTGTACCGTGTTTGTAGGTTTATCTAAAAATTAGAAAAATAATATATAAGATATGAAGACGGTTCACAGGGGAACTGTGTTCATAAATCTTGCTCATAATTACAAAAATACCACCGCATCTTTTTCAAAACCGATTTTCTTAAAACCATGCTCACAGTCTTTTGTTCGTATCCATTTTTTACACTAGTGGTGAGAGTTGACTTATGCAATCATGTGTTGAGTAAGTAACTTGCAAAGTGACTGGTGAGAAGGTATAGTTGATAGGTAGTATCACTGTTGCGTGTCATGCTGCCTACAATGATCAGAATCATGCGGATATTTTGTACGGTAAACTCACCTACTCAAAATGAATCTTCCACTGCTCTAAGGTATAAAAACTTATGAATCAACGATGAAAAAGTAGAACATTCTTACTACAACTTACGCTCAAGCTCTTTTATTCTCTTTGAATATTCCACTAACTTAAGAGTCAGAGTGTCCTTACAGGTTACACCTCTTTCCTCTCCATAACGCATGAGGTTGGTGGGATTTGATTGAAGGAACACTCCAAGACTCTTATTTCCTAACTGGGATGGGAGATATAATACTGGATCCCCACCGAACCAGTGTAAAATACACTCGGAAAAGCATCGTTTGAGGGCTAGTTGTCATGTCGGACCTTGCATCCCGGCTTAGACTAACTTATTAGGAGAGTAGAGTTTTAACACTCATATTTTTATCATTATTATTTTATTTTATTTTGTATATTACGGAAAATTTTATATTAGAATTTTGATAAAATTTGACCATAACCCTTTATAACATTTTGATCATTAAATTATTTGAGAATTTTTAAAAAAGACAAAAAAAAGAAAAACTTTCTTTTGAGACCCCTTATATTTCTATTCGCACTACCTCCTCATAATTTCAACTGCCATCTCCTGTACATTTTACTATGTAATCACAAAATTCTCAAATTTGACATAGTAACCCGTGTCAAATTTTTAATTCTTGCATAGTAATTAAAATATTAAAATAATAAAATATACGATAGAATGTTTTCCTATAAATAGGGGGTGAAGAAACGAAGGATTTCACACAAATTCAAAATTATAGTAGTGTTAGGGAAAGAATAATAAGTGTAGAGATGAGAATATTTTCTAGAAAAAAGAGGTTTTGCAAAAGTCCCAAGGTAAAAATAATTTTCTTATATACTTTTTTTATGATTATGAAGGTTGTTTTTATATCACTTAAAATCTATTATTATACCAGCTTAAATATTATTATTAGTTCCTATTGTAAATATTAAATTACTATTATGAGTTACTATTTACCAGTTACTATTATTTACTATTTACTATTTATTATTTACCGATTACTATTTATAATTTACTATTTACTAATTATTATTTACTATTTACTATTTATCGAATACTATTTATTTTTACCGGTTACTATTTATTATTTAACAATTACTATTTATCTATTACTGTTCTTGGTAATTCTTGTAGAATAAAATTTACTAATAATTTGGCTACACTAAAAAGTTTTAATTCTTAATTTTATAATAATTATGATGTATTTATTTTCGTATTCTATAAAAAATAAGAGGTGAAGGTTTTATGTATAAAGTTTTATTTGAAATAATTCTGTTATGAAATTTTCATATCTTGTATTATAATAAAATAAAATTCTTATGTTTTCAAACTTAAAGACGAAATGTGCACGAACTTTCAATAATGAATCAAGTTACAAGAGGTAAGGGGGAGTCAGATAAGAATGTAATATGGGAAAACATAACAATAATAAGAGGAATCCCTTACTCATTTTAAACTTATAAACTATTAATATATTTTAAAGAAATGTTTATTATTTCCTTAGGTAAAATAAATAAATAAAATTTATTTAAAGTTTACAGTATTTGGTGTGATTTAGACTGATTGATTTAATATAAACTGTATCATTTAAGAATTGGACTATTATAACCTCATATGGACTAAGGTAAACCATCTGTACGATGATTGGACTATGATGAATCCGTATGACTATTGGACTATTTTGGACTTGATGTAGACCAAATAACATCATGACTGGACCACTAACACTTAATATAGACTTTAATAACTGAGACAATTCAAATGAAATGGTTATGGTTATGTATGATTGATTTGTGAATGATTATTTTGTGTTATTATGGAAAATAAGCATGTAGCAAGCATGGCCAAAAGCTAAAACTCAATAAGAATTACTCTTTAATTTATTTTTTTTATTGTTTAGTCATATTACTTTTAATAAATCTTTCTTAACTTTCCATGAAACTACGTAATTTCTATAACTCTCATTTATCTTTCAAAAAAATATATCTATATATATTTATTGAAATAATGATTTCTAGTCAATTTATCTAAAAAAAGAAATTATTTTAAAAAAATAATATTTTTTTATACATACATATATATATATATATATATAAAGACATTTGATTCTCAAATGAAAAGAAATTTTTCATTAAAATGTTATTTTAAACTCTCAAAATAAAAGTTTTTATTTTAGAAGTGTATAGAAATATTATATAAATTTTCATATATTATGGTTTAAGATATACAAAGGTTGATTACTCAAATTCAAGTTAAAAGTAAATTAGTTTTGAATTTACCTATAAACTCTTTAAGGGAGATTTGGAATATATTTAAGGTTTTGAAACTCAAATTATGATGGGATTTGATGAAGGGAGTGTACTAAATTTTTTCTATGTGTGACAAAACTTATTTGAGGATTTGAAAATGTACAATTTACTAGGGTGGCTTTGTCATGATTTCTAGGCCCAAAATATAATTATCAATTGAGTTTTGAAAAGTCTTACCTAACTCAACAATGAGTAGTTCATGCATCATGATAACTCTAAAGAAAAAATTATAATATTTCCTGGTGACGGATTACAAAAATCGACTATAATTAGAGGAGGTTCAATTGTGAACCTTGGGATTGGAGAGTGTGAAAGGGTGCTTCAGGGGACTCGAGGTCGCTCCCTAGTGTCGGGTACTTTCACAATAAATTCCTTCCCTTTGACTAGTCTCTAAGTGTTTTCATGTCAGTAGAGTTGTTCTTTTGCCTTATGGGTATTTATATTATTCGGATTTTGAAGAATAGTGTCAACTCCTAATTGGCCCAGTGTAAAATAAAATCTTAAGGGCCCATATACTTGAATAAAATGAATTATGGGTTAAGAACATTAAACTGCATTCATATACATTCATAATTGTTTGTGCATGTAATTCTGATTAATAATATAATTATTATATTTATGAAAACCCTTTATTACTTATTCCTATTTCTTTCATATATATTATATTCTGTTTCTCACTTCTTTCTTTGTGTTTTGTTTCATATGTTTTTAATTTGATGAAACTATCGAATAACTACTCTTGGGTCATGGAGTGTCCTCTCTTTCTAATAATATTTAATATTTATTTCTTTTATTATGGATGAATGTAATGATATATTACTTTATAAAATTTTTTAATAGCATAATGACAATCATGAGGTAATTTAGAAATTTTGGAGTTATAGTATGTAATTTATTCTGATAATTTCCCTTTACTTAATATAAAATTTTCAACAATCACAATTCTTGTCTTGAAATAATATTTTTATTTTTATTAAAAAAACTTTGAAAATTTATGAACCTTTGAGTCTTAAAGTAATTGAAATGTAACTGAGGGTGCTCCTTAACTTGAGAGAGTTATTTGGCAAGGGTATGGTCTTTTGCTTGATAGGCTCTTTCCACTTGTCGAGTGACCACCTGTGAGTCGGTTTTCACCTGTAGGCATTTGGATCCTAAGTCCAGCGCCATCTGTAATCCTACTATGAGTGCTTCATGTAACATACTGGATTTTAAGGAAAATAAATTTATTTGATGAATATAATTGATTATTCATGGCCAAATACTTATGGGAGATGTTGTTAGACATTAGAGGTGAATTATCGGTAAATTAAGATTTACCGGAACCGGGTGAATTAACTGATGATGTGGGACCCACTTGATTTAATTAGATGTTTGATGGGTCTAGAATGTTTGGAAAATTATTGTGGTTAAGATGGTATAGTAAGAATGATTTTTGGTGTCAAAGAAATAATTAATTGGACACGACATATGTTAATAAACAGGGAAAATACGAGTCAAATAGAATTAAAAGAAAATATAAATCCTCATCTTCTCCTTTCCATTTAACCGTAGCATCTTTCCCTCTCTCTTTTGGCCCTTTTATCCATTGGACAATAAGGGATTATTAACCATTGGTAAAAGCAAATTGATACACTCTTTTGCCCATTGGGTAATACCCAATTTACACTAAAACTTCTCTATCTTTCTCTTTATCACCGTGGGGTGCTTTTCTCCCTCCATTCACTCTTCATTTTTCTTCTTCTTCATTTTCCCTTCATCCCAAAACCGTCCCACACTCCTTTTTCTTTTATCTCTTACTAAAATCAAGAGTTAAGTTTGGAAATCTGAAACATATATAGAGCTTGGGAGCTTGCATTGGTCATCTCCCTCTTCCTCACTTCATTTTCGTTTTTGGTGGAGCTTGGATTTGAGGTAAAGATCTCTCACCTCTTCCTTATCTCCTTTATGATATTGGGGTATTGGGTTGAAGATGGTGATGTTAGAACCCTTGTATATGGGTGAAAATGGAAACCCTAGGCTTGAATGTTTGGAAATGAAACCCTTGATTTAGGGCTTTATGATTATGTGAGATTTAGAGGTTGATGAGGTCATTATGATAAAATAAAATGGATTGAAGATTGATAAAGATTGTTGATGGTTGTTGGGTGATTTTGGAGAAGAAACCTTAAGTATTAATAATTTGGGGGTTTTGACCCACTTGATGATTTTGATGATTATGGATGTCTATGAATGGAGTATATGAGAGGAATGGATTTTTAGAATCATTAAGATTGATTGATGAGGTTGATGATATTTGCATGTGAGTAGATATGATGACTTGAGGAATAAATCTTGAGAATAGGAAAATGATAGGCAATGTTGAGTGATGTTATTGGTGATAATAATAATGATGGATGACCATTGATAATGGATACTTGACTTGATAAAGTCTTAGGCCATGATAAATGCCATAAGGGTTTATTGATTAGTGATGGCTTAAGAGAGTCCATCGTGACTTAAGTTGAAATTGGATGCCTTATGATGGCTTATTAATTTCATGTGTATATGTGTGTTGTTGATAGGATTGTACTCTGGACGATGATGCATAATAATCGAGGCAATCGGAGTGTTTGGATTACGATTCTTCTCTCAAGGTAGGAGAGGAGTTTACATTTCAAATCGCATGAGTGAATTAATTGCTAATTATGTATATGTTGAACTCATGCAATGCCTTGCCATGAATGTCTTATATGATTAATTTGATGAAGTGATGAATGATGGCTTGGCTTATATTGATTGTTATGAAAATGTATGTATATATATATAATGTTGATGATAAGTGTTTGATGGTCCCTTGGTTGGACATAAAATTAGATGAGTATGAAAATCTATAAATGGATGAATTACATGAATTGTAGAGGATTGTTTTGAAGTGAGCGTGTGGAAAAATAAATGAAGGAGTGGTGTGAAGTGTAGTTAAAACCTTCCCCTCATAGATTAAATGATTAAGAGTGATTGATAAGTCGGAATGATAAAAATTGAGTATGAATGGCTTGAGCGAGTTTTAGACGTTTCATGTGGCGTGTATGAAGCATTGGTTGTAATTAGTTGGCCTAGAATGAGATTTCATGTGTTAGGTTGTGAGAATTGTTGATTCTACTTAAGTCCTGATACTCTCGCTCAAGCGAAATGGGATCTCGCCCAAGTGAGATTCCCCTGTTTCAGGGAATTGGCCTCTGGCCCAAATCCGCCCAGGCGAATGGGTTACTCGCCCAAGCGAGTCGAGTGAAAAACCGAGTGCTAGGGAGCCTAGACCGAACGAGTGAGAAATGAGTCGGTTTTGGAATGATTTTGCCGAGTGAAATACCGAGCGAGAAATGAGTCGGTTTTGGAATGATTTTGCCGAGTGAAATACCGAGCGAGAAATGAGTCGGTTTTGGAATGATTTTGCCGAGTGAAATACCAAGTGAGAAATGAGTCGGTTATGGAATGATTTTGCCGAGTGAAATACCGAGCGAGAAATGAGTCAGTTTTGGAATGATTTTGCCGAGTGAAATACCGAGTGAGAAATGAGTCGGTTATGGAATGATTTTGCCGAGTGAAATACCGAGTGAGAAATTAGGCGGTTTTGGAATGATTTTTCCGAGTGAAAAATCGAGCGAGAAATGAGTCAGTTTTTGAATAACTTCACCAAGTGAAAACCCGAGTGATGGGAAGCCTTACCGAGCGGGCGAGTGCAGAAGGGAAGGACGGCCTCTGGTCGAATTTCGCTTAAGCGAGTGGGTGCCTCGCTCAAGCGAGTGTTAGTGGGATTTGTTACTGGACAATTCTCTCTCGAGCGAGTGACCGAGTGTGAAGGTGCTTCACCCGAGTGAGTGAGCATGAATAAGACACTGGTGTGGTCCGCTCAAGCGAGAATCAGGTCTGATGCTTAAAGTTTTCTCGCTTAAGGAATTGGGGGCTCATTCAAGCGCTCCATGCTGATGTTGCCCAAGCGAGTCTAGCCTATCTCGCTCAAGCGGAGGTGAATCTCGCTTGAGCGAGTTTCCACCAGAAATGGAATTTGCCCAATTTTAATTATGGTGAGCTTATGTTAGACCCCTTCTTAGTGTTATAAGATAATTGAGAGATGATATGGGGTATGCTATGATGATAAGGCATGGTATTGGCTGAAATTAATCAATGCAATTGGGGGGGTGAATTAATTATGATATAATTACCACTAAGGACGGAATGGTGAAAGGATGATATTGAGAACCTTATGATAGGATTATGAGAGATATCCTTGGGCGAATTTGAGATTAATGAAGGGATAATAGAATGACATGGTATGTGATATAAATTGATGAATTAGAGAAAACTAACATTAAATAATGATACATGATGATGTTGAGCACTCTCTTGCACAGAGAGGTGTATATTGTTATTGATGAATTGTTATGTACCATTGTGTGTGATACAAGCATGATCTTGTATGTGTGGTATGAAATATAATTATGAAAATGTGGTGAATGCCACACCAATATATATACATATATAAGTATACATGAGACAATGGTAATGAATAATGAGATGAAAATCCACCAAATGAAAGTGTGATATAATATTGATGAATATTATGTAATATTAAAATGCCATTGTGGTTGATTGCAAGTATTGACTTGCGTGTATGATGTTAAATATTGTGAAATATATTAAGATGAAAATGCCACATTAAAACTTGAATACAATGGCTAAGAAACCAACAAAGATAAAATCCAATAAGGTGTATGGTGGTGTTGGTGATTATGATGTTGATGTTTGATGAGTGGCATTTAGGATGCATAGAGTGAGAATGCATTTGATTTACATTGCATTGCATCCATGGCATATCATAGTTGCCGGTGTTGGAATATTAGGGGATTCCCTCAGTTGGCCCAGTGGGAGGGCGGCTCAGTGCACGAGTATTTCTGTTGTTTCCCCTGTGACTCGGTGTGTAAGTCATGAAGCTGCCCATGCTGAGCTACGGGGAGCTGGAAGTGGTTGACCCTTGTAGGGGGTGGCTCTTGAGGAGCAGGTGTCCCCGGTGATCCTTTGGATCACAGCTGCCATGTTGAGAATCATGGTTGGCCCGCAACACCATATGTTGAATATGTTGTGTATCGCGGTCATGGTGAAAATGACCAGGTGTTGCAAGATGGGTGATGCGGTTTGGTACCAGTAAAAATATGGTGAATATGCATGCAATATGATATTTGTGTACACATTTTACTACTGCAGTAGGGGCATGGTGTGCGATCATGCTTGAACCTACAATTTGGTGTTTATTCCCACAGTCGGATCCGCATTTGTTGTCTATTCCATTGTGCATATGCATTAGCCATTAGAGCATTTGCATATAGCATGGAGATATGCCAGATTATGATAATGATTGATGATGATTGAGATAGTGGTATGGTGTTGATGAGATGAGAAATTAATATATCAAAAGACCACATAAAAGTAATAAATGATATGAATAAACGAAATGATATGAATATGATGATATGTATGTTATGGCCCAATGTAATGAAGGGCGTATTCGGTTATGATTGATAATGATGATGTTAGCCCATGATGGCTTTGATGAAAGATCGGAATGGTCTATGTTGACGTGTTGGCCCATTGTTGCGGTGTGATAGATGTGTATATGCTTGCTTTGCTATGATTTGATGAATAAGTATGAAATAAGTATATATTGTTGAATTAATAATCTATGATGATCGTTGATGTGTTTAGCAAAGCATACATGATGTTGATATGCATATGTATTTTAATTGTATTCATATCGTCATTTGAAATGTATAACTCACTCTCCCATGTGGTCTACTTTTTAGTATTGATGCAGGAAAATGATGGGACGAGAATGTTTATGAAGTAAAGCTTTTGGGAAGGTAAATAGTTGTAATGGAATGCCTTGGCCGGTGGCGATTGTAATTTATTGAGTTGTGAATGAATGTATGTTATAGTGCTGATATTTCATGATATTTTTGGATGTATTATGAATAATGACTTAAGTTGATATTGTATTGGTATTTGGGGGTATATGGACTCACACCCGCTTGACGAATGTGTAAGTGATGATGATATATAAATTGAGGTTGGACTGGTTATGGTCAATTATGAATATGAACGTTGGAGACGTATGTTGCATGACCATATAGATATGTTCATATATATATTTTTAGGCATTGCATGCTCATGTGATTATGTAAAATGATAATGGTTGTCTATTAGGCTTATGATATGCCTTTGCATGCTTGCCGAGCCTTATCCCATATCTTCATATATAGGACTAGGCGTGTGCCCGGTATACGCATTTTTCTTCCGCTGTAAAACTCTGTTATTTTGTATACCTTTAAGGGAAAACTATTTATTGATCCAGTTATAGATTACGAAATCTCACTCTTTGGTTTTCTGTGGTTCGGGTCTTGATGTGATCATGGTGGTGTCTTGGAAATATTTTCAAATGCAGAAAATTTATTCGCATTTTTATTAATTATGACGATTACATCGGGATTCGAGTACAGAAAATCAGGGGTGTTATACTTCATACTCTGCTCGATTGTTGCTTGCCTTAAATAGGAACCTCAATGACTCTGCTATGGCTAATCCAGTTAGTGATTCTAGTATGATTCATGCTCTGCTTCCTTTTTTGTTTGATGATCTATTTACTAACAGGGTCCAAAAGGCGTTTTCAGCGTCATACTCCTTCTTATCATTCCCCAGCTCTACTAAAAAATCTACCAAAAATTATGCCTTGATGGCTCCTCGGGGTTCATATCGAATTCCATACTCAGAGAACTCTGCAGCCTACTTGACTATTTTCCCTGCTAGCTTAGGCTTCTGAAGGATTTGGCTAATGGGTTGATCAGTCCTAACGATTATTTAATGGTTGTGAAAATAAAGTCTCAACTTCCATATGACCACCACTAGGATGTATGTAGATTTTCTTACCCTCTGATATCTTACATCCACACTTTGCAATGTTTTACTTGTGAAGTACACCGGTCGTTGGATAGATCATTCCTCCTGCACTAGGGCAACATTAACAACATTTTTATCGGCTGAGAGGTGTATGATGAGCTCTACTCCTAGGGTCGGCTTGGTCAGTATTGGGGGTGAAGTTAAATAGGCTTTCAGCTCTTCAAAAGCTTTTTCGCATTATTGGGTCCACTAGAAGATGTTCTTTTCTTTAGAACCCGATAAAATACATGGACTTTTCTACAAATTTGGCAAGGAAGCAGAAGAAGGCTGTAATCCTCTTGGTGAGATGTTGTACCTCTTTGATGTTCTAGGGGCTTCACATCTCCAAGATGGCTTGGCATTGGTTAGGGTGGGCCTTTATGCCTCTATGAGTCAGCATATATCCTAGGAATTTACCACCTTGGACTCCAAATAATTATTTATCCGGATGGAGGCACTAGTGGAAAAAATGGATATAATCACGATTAAATTTGGCCTTTAATCATAGTTAATAAACCGTGGTTGTTGCAGTCGTGGTAGTAGATGAGGTCCTTTAATCACGGTTCACAATCGTGGTTATAAATCACATCTAATCACGGTTGTTTTTAACCCTGATTAAATAAGAACCTATTTAATCACGGTTGACAACCATAACCGTGAATACAAGTAGTTATAAAACTTGCATTTACAAACAATGTATAATCACGATTATGGTAGCAACCGTGAATAAAGAATGTCTATAATCATGGTTGTCGAGCATAACCGTGAATATAAGTAGTCATAAAACTTCATTTACAGACTATGTATAATCACGGTTATAGTAGAAACCGTGAATAAAGAGGGTCTATAATCACGATTGTTACCATAACCGTGATTAAATAATGAGGTTTTTTTTAATATGGATTCTATTTTATTGTTTCCCAAACCAGCAATCAGACAACCAACACAATATACAATATATCCCAGCATATCGAGTAACAATATATAAAAAGAATGGTATGTATATAACATTAAGTTGCTATCAATTCATAACAACCTAAAAAATGAAACTATATACAATTCAGATGAATGTAACCTAATAAAATCTAAACCCTAAATCCTACACTAGATACATATATAAGAGAATAAAAATCCTATATCTAGCTAAGTCCTTTCCTCACTTCAATGAAGTATGCGGCCCATTGCTTTCTAACATTATCTACAAGTGTCCTAGGGAAGTATGACCGGTCCTGAAAGTACTGTAAACAATGCACAAAACAATTAAAACAAAAGCTATATTTATTACATGAATTTGATGAAATTGGTAGAAAACTAGTCCAAGTGATGAGACTTATATCTATCCATCCATCTACTAAATGTTGTTGGATGATGGTCAGCATGGTGCATATGATGTAATAGCCATACTCGAAGCTACCCTCCTGCCTATAAGACTACAATGGACATAAAATATAGAATAAGTGAATTCAAGTTTTAAAAATATAATAAAGATTTGAATGAATTCGATTGACTTACTTTTGGGAGCACCCACACAAGTTTTCTTCCGGTGGACTTACTTCCATGCAATCGACTGTATCTAACCACCGCCCTACGTCAAAATAAAACACAAGATAAGTTAGAATCGTATAAGACCAAAGATGATGTAATCAAATTTGTACTTATTTTTTAGGGATTAACTTATGCATCTACTATTGTTTTCAGGTCTTATGGAACAGTCCTGTGCACAGAATCAAAGTATAAAGCAACATAAGCCTGGGGAAAGATCACTACAAGTGTCCAATGAGCGTTGTAGTTACCAGTGATAAGTGAGACCTCAAAATGCAAAAATTAATGGACAATAATTATGGAATAGAATCTTACCCTTTATGATACGGGGCCAGGTATATGTGTTTGAATATGTGTTTCAGGTTATAAGATTTTGATAATCGACTACAAGGCTGCCACAATCGATTACAAATGTTCTGTAATATCACTAATTGATTATAAGACAAGAGCTAATCGATGACAGAGTTTCTGTTTGTATCATAATCGATTACAACCAAGTCACAATCGATTACTTTGCTGTGTAAAAAAATTAAATGCATCAGGTACCACTCACAATCGATTACAAGGTTTGAACAATTGATTAGTAAGGTTCTGTCACTAGTGCAAAAATACCATTTCACATCGTAGATTTCATCACGGTTTAGGAAAAACAGATGTGAAATATAAAGACGGTGGCATTTTTGTAAATAAATAAAACATTAAAAATCTTTCACATCGGTTTTTTCATAAAACAGATGTGAAAAATGATTTATCACATCAGTTTTAAAAAACCAATGTTACAAACTGACGCGGTGACATTTTTGAAATTATGTAAAAGTTTTATAAGAAATATTAGACAACACTTTTTGAGAAACCGATGTGAAAAATGTTAAGTCACCGAACGTTACAACAACAAACAAGAAGTAGTAATTGACAAAAATTAAAAATTAAAAATTTTGATTATTTTACACATCGGTTTTAAAGAGAAACCGACATGGTACCTTGTCTCTAAAATCCATTTTTAGTGATAACCGATGTGGTAACAACAATGAACTTATATATTTTTTCATCTTTAAGTTAAAATCTAGGATATATCAACATCGGTTTTAATCAAAAACCGTTGTGGGATTTATTTCAGTTTGTTTTTAATAAATGGAAAATAACAACAGTGAACTTATATATTTTTCATCTTTTGTTTTTTTTAAAAAGTTAAAATCTAGGTTCAACATCGGTTTTTGTTTAAAACCGTTGTGGGATAAATTTCATTTCACGCTCATATAGGACAGACAGGTTACAAATTTCATTTCGCGCTCATATATTTCATTGACCACATCGGTTTGTCAGGAAACCGATGTGAAATGTGCATGCTATTAAAGATGCCACATCGGTTTTCATGAAAACCGATGTTAAGAGTGAATTAAATTCACGCTCACCCAGCAGAAGGCACGATACAGCCACGCAAACAGATCTGTGCTCTACTCCTTTGCCTTTCACACGCTTCTCCAACCGTGTGTCTCTCTTAACCCTCTCTTCTCCATCTTCTTAAACCCTCTACGACCCCTACCTTTTTCAAAACTTGGCGAGGCAGCGGAGGGGATGTATCGAATGGCGACGAGGCGGTTGTTTTGCAGTACAAGGCAGAATTATGGCAGTGGCAATGTTAGGCTCCGGTTCTGGCATCCTCAGGTGTTAACATCTTGTTCTTGCTCTTCCACATCGGAGAGGCAAGCATTTTCCAATCCAAACTCTACCGATCGTAGCATTCCCATTACCCCTAACTTTTCAAATTCCGCTTCTTCTTCTTCATCAACGCCTGAAGATCCCCTGCGTTATGAAACCTCGAGATCAGAAGCTAAGTATGAGGACCAACAAACTCGCGTGCTTCAAGCCTCGCTCCTTTACGTCATTCGTATACTGTTTCCCTTCCTCTTCTTTCCAATGCTATCTTAGTCTTTCTATTTCTCAATCATTCAATTTTCCTAAATTACTCCTTTTAATTTTGCTGAATTGTGTTTTTTTCAGACCAAGTTGGGGTGGACTGAAGCAGCGCTAATTGCAAGAGCAAGGGATGTTGGTCTTTCCCCTTCTATCGTTCGATCTTTCTCCAGAAAGGAATCAGCACTCGTCGAGGTACGTTTCCTCCTCTACCTATTCTTATATCATTTCCACTATCTTTTTTTAATGCATTTAATTTAACTCTTTGATACTATATTAGGTTGAGAAAAATAAGATGTGAGAGAGACAATTGAATCTAATTGAATTGTATTATTTGTTTGAATGAATGAAACTACATTGAGAAGCCGCATTTATATAGTTAGAGGTGGTTATAACAACCTACCTGATACACTAAGCAAAAGAAGCTTCTAGAGGAAGCTGAAACAGAATTAATACAGGCAGAAACAAAATAAAGAGAACCAAGTACATATATTCATACATGTGCACACTAGAGTGTTCTTACTCTAGTTTGTTGGAGTACTCTTACTCTAGTTTGTTAGATTGTTATAACTAAATATGTTAGTTTTGTAGTCTTGCAAGTTATGTTTACTAACCATTAATTTTATTGTAGTGCTTCTCCATAAGAGTCTCAATAAGTTATGAATTTATTTTTTAACACTACTATGAGCATAGTTTATTATGAGATTTAGTTTTGGATCATTTTTTTGGCAGATGATGTTCAAATTTTTTACCCATATCTTTGTGTTTTTACACTTATGCTTGTGTCCTGCTTTTTTTTGGTTGATTTCAGGAAATGGAAATAAGGATGGACTTTTCTCAGTGCTACTCGGAGACTACAAGGCACATGCTGCTGCATCATGCATGAATCGTTTAGCTAAATTCAGGTAGATATGTCTTGCATGGGCCGTAAAGTGTGAAAATTTTAAATTAGATTAAAAGAAATACTGGAACTAAAAAAAGAGAATTAAAGTATGGAGCAGTGGCTCAAGAGCTCAGCTGTCAAATTAAATAAGTGTAAAAATTATGAAGAAAGCTTTTCTTGTTTTTATGCTTTTAATATGAAATGAGTGGCTCAAAACGCTAACATAGATTTCTCTTTTCCTCACCAACCATGTCTGGTACAATCAGTAGATAGTTGGGTTCTTTAAGAATTTTGTTTATCAAATATTAAAGTCCTGTTTATCAGTAGATACTCGGTTTAATAAGCTTGCATAATTTAGAATATTGCTCTCTTTTGTTTATGCTTAATAGTTTATATGAATTAACCTTTTTGTCTGTCACGATAAAACTTTTTTTCAGTATTTGTCGATAAAGTTGACTCGGATGAGAGTTTGAAAAACTTGACACCAAGTGACTGCATCTCCAAGCTTATCAGATTTCATCTAGAAATGCAAGCTCCATATATATCAACATGGCCTCAAGCTCTCTACATCCAGGTCTGTTCTCTTTAAATTTTTTTATTTTTTAAATCTTTGTTTTATTAACAAAATGTACTATAAGGATTATCTTGATAGTGGTTATGAAGAAAGAAACATTCTTTTATGCCTCATCGCATGGATACTCTGTAGCTTTATAATGTTGCAGGCTGAGAATAAATATAAATGATTCTGTACATTTGATTGAAAATGTGCAGGCTGAGATTCTTCCCTCGTTGGAGGAGGAACATATTGCAAATATACCATATAGTGGTGAATGCCTTATTCAAGGGAAGAGTAAAGCATGGGTTGGCATATCTCGTGCTGAGGGTTCCAACTGTGAAAGATACTGGAATTATTCACAACAGGTTGGCTCATTTTTGGATCATCCTACCCTCTGCACTCACTGCAATGATGTTGTTACACTTCATATGCACTCTCAAGTTGCCGTAGTCAGTTGAAATTTTAGAACAAGCCAAGTTGTTGCAGTTCCAAACTATTTTTACTTTTTTGTTCGCAACACATTCTTTCAAGTAAAATCTTACATCCTTTATTTATTACTTTTTTGTACTCCCTCCATTCTATTTATTACTTATTAATGTAAAATAAACGAGGGAGAAAATTTCAAAGTTAAATTAGAAAAATATATGATGAAATTATGTATTTCCAAATTATTTAATAATTTTTTAATACTCCCTTACTCTTGATTATAAGTAACAAAAATTTAAAATGTTTTAGTCCAAAATATAAATAAAATTTAACTGAGTACACCTTATTTAATAATATGATTTCTATAATATCCTCCTGTTAATGAAGAGGGAGATAATATGAATAACTTTTAAAATGAAGAAAGAAATTATTGTTTTATTAATTAATTATGGGGTCAATTTAGAAATTTTTTTTAAAAAAATCAAGTTTTCACATTGGTTTTTCAAAAACCAATGTTATAAATCATTATCTTTCACATCGGTTGTTCTTAAAAACCGTTGTTAATTTCCTACTTTTTCACAACTGTTTTACAAAAAACCGATGTGAAAAACAGATTTCACATTGGCTTTTTGAAAAAATCTGATGTGGTAAGTTGGATTTCACATCGGTTTGATTAAAAAACCGATGTTACATCTCTTTTTCACATCGGTTTAAAAACCGATGTGATATGTCCCTATATTTCACATCGGCCAGATCCACATCGGTTTGAAAACCGATGTGAAATGTCCAAAAAAACCGATGTTAAATCCCTTTTTTGCACTAGTGTGTCGCTTATCTAATCGATTACATGGGATATTACAATCGATTACAACACAAATTTCACCGAAGAATTTGAAGTGTAATCGATTACAACTCGAGGCGTAATCGATTCCGATAGTGCCAGATTTTAGGGAAAAGCGTTTTTAAGTGGGAAACCAGCTCACTTCTCTATTTTCACTCAGATGCCCATGCTATGCAACGGCTATGAAGACTCTAAGGCACCTCTCCAAGGCTTATAAATGAAAGACTCATTCAAGCTACACAAATAATCAAAGGGAAATCATTCATAACTTATATTTGTGCCTTATGAGTTCTATTTCTTTATGTAGTTTCAATTTCTTAAACTTAGAGCTTATATTTGTAAATCCTCTCTTGTTGAGAGTTATCATTGTTAGAGCCTTTCATTTGCTCATCTACTCTATTGAGAGAGTTTATTGATTATAAATCAAACACCAAAAATAATAAGGTTTTCACTCTAGGTTGAGTGGTCACAAAGGTTGGGGTTCAACCTTTGGGTATTGAGAGTTTGAGAGATTGGGTGGGTTGCCCTTGTGCTACTGAGGATTGAGTTCTTGAGTATGGGACACTAGGAAGCTGCAATTGCTCATAGCTTGTATCTCTAAACTTCAATAATGGAAATCCTTCAAGTGGGTTGCTTGAAGGCGAGACGTACACCGGGTTGGGGGAACTCGTTAAATTGGTTTGCAAGCTTCTCTTCCCTACTCTCTTGCATTTACTTGTTATATTTGGTTGTTATATTGATTTGATTGTGATTCCATTGCTTGAACTTGTGTAACTAGGCTTAGTTGAAGTATTGCACACTAAGTGTTTGACATATTGCCTAAGTGATATTTGCACATTGTTTTACATTGATTCTTGTACTACACTTACTATCACTTGGATACAAGCATATTTTGTGAAAAAGGAATCATTTTCAAAGACATTCTAAAGAAACATTTTTAACACTCAATTCACCCCCCTCTTGAGTATTGAGGCCACTTGAACAACAAGTAGTATCAGAGTTTAACTCTTAGTAGATCAAGCTTAACAACTTCAAGAGAACAATGGCCTCTAATTCTCTAAATCTTTTTCCAGAGGGTGGTGCCACAAATAGACCTCCTGCTTTCAATGGGGAAAGCTATGCATTTTGGAAAGAAAGGATGAAAAGTTTTGTACAATCTATTGACCTAAAGTTTAGAATGCAATTGAAAACGGTCCTTTCATACCCATACATATTGTAGATGGTAAACAAGTTAAAAAACTCATGGATGATTCGAGTAGTGAAGAAGAAAAAAAGTCCAATACAATTACAAAGCTAAAAATCTCATCACCCTTGCTTTAGGTCCGGATGAGTTCTTTAGAGTTGTAACTTGTAAAACCGCTAAGGAAATATGGGACACTCTCCAAGTCACTCATGAGGGAACTAGTGATGTGAAGGATTCTAAGATTAGCACACTCACTAGTCAATATGAAAGTTTTAGATTAAATTCCAGAGAAACGATTATTGATATGCAAAAGAGGTTCACCCTTATTATAAATCATGTCATTACTCTTGGCAAGACTTACACTAACAAAGAACTTATTCACAAAGTGTTAAAAAGTCTCACTAGGGAATGGCAACCTCTTGTCACTGCCATCAAACAATCTCCAAGCATCAACGAGATGTCTCTTGCTACATTATTTGGTAAGTTACAAGAGCAGGAACAAGAACTAAAGAACTTGAAGATGGCGAAGGAAGAAGAAAAATCCTCCAAGAAGAGAGGTCTAGCTCTCAAGGCCACTTCAATCAAGGAAGATAAATCTAAGAGCGAACTTGATAAGGATGATGAATTTGGATTATTTATGAAGCGCTTTGGAAAATTTATGAGAAACAAATGCTTCCAAAAGGGCTTCAAATCTCAAGGTAAGAAACCTACTTCTAATGAAAATTCTTCCTCACCAAATTGTTTTGAATGTGGCAAGAAAGGGCACTTCAAGGTGGATTGCCCTAACCTCAAGAAGAAGAACAAAGAGAAAATAGGAAGAAGAAAAGCTTACATTGCTTGGGATAAAAATAAAGTTAGCAGCTCAGAAGAATCAGATAATAAGGAAGCCAACCTATGCCTCATGGCAAATCATCAAGATGAAGATGATGAGGTAAGTTTTCTTGAATTAGATAGAGATGAGTTACTAGACGCTTTTGAAGAATTATATAATAAATATGTGAAACTATCTAGTAAATATAAGTTATCAAGAAAGACCGTTGACACTCTAGAAATGCATCTCATGGAGCTCTATAAAGAAAATGAAAGTTTGAGAGAGAAAGTAGCTAATGCTCTAAAATTAAACCATGTGAATTTGCTGTAAAATATGATCATCTAGAAAAGAAAGTCCTAGACTTGAATACAACTCTTGAGAAATTCACAAATAGTAGAGATAATTTGAATGTGTTACTTGGAAATCAACGATGCATGTTTGACAAAACCGGATTAGGATATAATTCCACCAAAAAGGAAAAGCATTACAAGAATTTCTTTGTGCCACCTAGAAAATCCTCATCACCATTTACTAAATGCAATCATTGTAGTGCTAAGGGTCATAATGCTTCAAACTGTCGTATTAGAAAACGTGGACCAAAAGTGGTAAGAAAGGTATGGGTTCCCAAAGGAACATTACCACAAGCTAACCAAAAAGAACCCAACATAAAATGGGCACCAAGTTCTCTAAACTAATTTTGTTTTGTGGGTATGCTTCAAGGCCAACAACACCCATTGGTACTTGGATAGTGGTTGTTCAAAATATATGACGTGAGATATAAGCAAATTCACGACATTCACTCCTAAAAGAAAAGGAAGCGTCACTTATAGGGATAATACCAAAGGAAGGATACTTGGTATTAGAAACATTGGTAAAAAATCCTCTACCTCAATTAGCGATGTATTATATATTGAAGGACTCAAACATAATTTGCCTAGCATAAGTCAATTATGTGATAAAGGATATAGAGTATTATTTGAATCTAATTGTTGTATAATTAAAAATAAGCTAAACAAGGAAGTCAAGTTTGTTGGTAAAAGAATAATATTTACATGATTGATGTTGATAGTTTGTCTTCAAATGATGTGCAATGCTTCATGACTAGAGAGGATGAATCATGGTTATGGCATAGAAGAATAGCACATATACATATAGACCATCTAAACAAACTTGTTTCTAAATAATTAGTAATTGGTTTGCCAAAGCTCAAATTTGAAAATAAATTTTGTGATGCATGTCAAAAGGGAAAACAAGTAAAGGCATCTTTTCAAGCTAAACATATTGTTTCTACTCAAAGACCTTTACAACTTTTGCACATGGATCTATTTGGACCATCTAAAATCAAAAGCTTTGGTGGTAATTACTATGGTCTAGTAATTGTAGATGACTATTCAAGATATACATGGACCTTGTTTCTTGCTCACAAAAATGAAGCATATCATGCATTTAAGAAACTAGCCAAGGTTATCCAAAATGAACAAAATTCAAAGATTACATCCATAAGAACCGATCATGGGGGAGAATTTGAAAACCAATCATTTCAAAAGTTGTGAAAAACATGGTGTTAAATACAATTTTTCATCTCCTAGAACTCCACAACAAAATGGAGCGGTTGAAATGAAAAATAGATCTTTGGTGGAGCTTGCAAGAACCATGTTAAATGAAAATAACATTGCGAAATATTTTTGGGCCGATGCGGTAAACACCACTTGTCATGTCATGAATAGATGTCTGATTAGGCCTATTCTAAAGAAACCCCCTATGAACTTTACAAAGGTAGAAAACCAAACATTTCTTATTTTCATATATTTGGATGCAAATGCTTTATCTTAAACAATGGAAAGGATAATCTAGGAAAATTTGATGCAAAATCTGATGAGGCAGTCTTTCTCGGATATTCATCATCAAGTAAATCTTATCGAGTATTTAACAAACAAAGAAATACTATTAAGGAGTCAATTCACGTGAAATTTGATAAAATAGCCATAACTCTCCGAGAAAGGAAGATTTTGATGACAAAGAAGGTACCCTCCAAGAATTGAACTTGGATGACAAAGAAGAAGACAACAAAGAAGGAGACACAACACAAGGTATGGAAACTCAACAAAAGGAATGGATCACCTCAAAAGACCATCCCTTGGATAACATTATAGGTGATATCACTAAAGGTGTAAGTACTCGACGCTCTTTCAATACTTGCAATCATTTAGCATTTGTCTCTCAAATTGAACCTAAAACCATTGATGAAGCTATCATTGATGAACATTAGATGTTGGCCATGCAAGAAGAGCTAAATCAATTTGAAAGAAATGAAGTTTGGGAACTAGTGCCAAGACCCAATGATCACCAAATAATAGGAACTAAATGGGTATTTAGGAACAAGCTAGATGAAAATGGAGTAATAACTAGAAACAAAGCTAGGCTAGTAGCTAATGGTTACAATCAAGAAGAGGGTATAGATTATGAAGAAACATATGCACCCGTAGCTAGGTTAGAAGCCATTAGATTATTATTAGCCTTTGCATGTTGTAAAGACTTTAAATTGTACCAAATGGATGTCAAGAGTACTTTCTTGAATGGATACATTCAAGAAGAAGTATATGTTGATCAACTTCTGAGTTTTGAAAACTATCAATTTCCAAATCATGTTTTTAAACTAAGAAAAGCATTATATGGTTTAAAACAAGCTCCAAGAGCTTGGTATGAAAGATTGAGCAAATTTCTTTTGAAAACAATTTTGAAAGAGGAAAGGTTGATACAACATTATTCATTAAGCACAAGAAGAATGACATACTTTTAGTACAAATATATGTAGATGATATCATTTTTGGTGCTACTAATGAATCACTTTGCAAGGAGTTTGCTAAGTTAATGGGGGATGAATTTGAAATGTCTATGATGGGAGAACTTACATTTTTCCTTGGACTACAAATTAAGCAAACTAAAGAAGGTACATTCATTAGCCAATCCAAATATTACAAGGAGTTGCTTAAGAAATTCAACATGGACAAGGCAAATGAAATTGCCACACCTATGAGCACTTCATGTTATTTGGATAAGGATAAGAAAGGTAAGGATGTAGAACTCACAAAGTATAAAGGTAAACTTGATAGAAAAAGTACTAGTGGTACTTGTCACTTGCTTGGTAGCTCTCTTGTATCTTGGCATAGCAAGAAACAAGTAAGTGTTGCATTATCCACAACTGAGGCAGAATATATTGCAGCTGGTAGTTGTTGAGCTCAAATCCTTTGGATGAGACAACAACTTCTAGATTTTGGTGTGATATTAGACCATGTACCTCTCAAATGTGATAACACAAGTGCCATTAATATTTCAAAGAATCCTGTGATGTATTCTAGAACTAAGCATATTGAAATTAGACACCATTTCATTAGAGATCATGTGTTAAAAGGTGATTGTGTGCTTGAACATGTTAAAACTTCTAAGCAATTAGCTGATATCTTCACAAAACCACTTGCAAAGGAGAAATTCATACACATAAGAGGAGAGTTAGGAATTCTAGACATTTCCAATTATGTTTAAATATTGATTGATATTGATGATTATTTGACTTACAATGTGTTTAATGAGTGAAAACTGGTTGATTGATGAAATGAGCATGTTCTATTCCATGACAATTAAGTACTTAATGCTCTTTGATTGAAAAACATGTGTTTTAAACAATTTTGGGCTGATATAATCGATTATGTTGCTTCATGTAATCGATTAGAATCGTTCTGTCTTGACCATAATCGATTAGATAGCTTCCCATAGTCGATTAGAGAGTCTCTATGATCCAACTAATCGATTAGTACCTAGGCCAAATCGATTAGGGACGTTCTGCCTTCTAGCTAATCGATCACACACTCCTCTTAATTGATTGCCAAGTTTCTATTTTTAATGCAATCAACTACACACCTGGCACAATTGATTAGAACACCTGACGATTCAAATTCTGAAAGGGTGTAATCGATTACGAGTAACCCTGTAATCGATTACGAGTAACCCCGTAATCGATTACGAGCGTATCAGAAGCGTGATTTAATGCAGAATCTGTGTATGAATCTGTTGCCCCATCCAACATCACCCCTCTAAACCCTACTTCTCACTTCTAAACCCTATAAATACCCCCTCCTTCACCTCTTCTACCTCACACCTTTAATCCTCCTCCCTCTTCCAAATCCCTCCAAATTTTCCAAAACCTCTTCATCATTCTTCTTCTCACCATGTCTGCTTCTAGGAATATGAAAAGAGCTAGGTCCTCACTTGCCCAAAAAAATAACCCACTTGATTTTTCAAGGTTCTACACCAATCCTAGAGACCTTCAGAACTTCATTCAAAAATTTTCTAAAAAGGATATCATCTCTCCTCACTACATCAATGCTGAGATTTTTGACCATCCCAGTTTCACCTTCACTCACTCCCTTCACCACTACAATCTCTTTCCTTTTCTCACTCTCAAAGAAGAAGTCTATTACCCGGAACTCGTGTGAGTCTTTTTTTGCAATTTAAGGCTTGTTAATGGGTTACTTAAAGCTAGAGTCAAAAATGTGACTCTAAGGATCACCAATGCATAACTTGCTGAGATTACTCAACTTCCCCTCTCGATGGTGAATTTGTTGGTGGTCATCCGGAAGATGAATGGGACTTCAATGCCATCTTCGCTCGCTAATCCCTTTGGAAAGCTGATCGTCCTCGCAGCAACCACAAACTGGTAGGCCATTTAACTATCAATAACCGTCTCCTTCACTTTTTCTTGGTCAAACTTCTTATTCCCCGTGGTGGAAATTATGCCTTGGTTGAAGAGGATGATGTGCTCTTGATGTGGGTAATGCAAAACAAAAAGGAAATTAATTGGATTCAACTGTTAAAGTTGCATATGCTCAAGGCCAATGGGCAACAAAAGCTTCCCTATGCCATCCTCCTCATAAAAATTTTCAAGGCTTATAGTGTTGACCTTGCTGGAGAACTTTTTGAGAAAATACCTCCAAAGACATGCATTGGCACCCATTATCTCACCAAGATGGGTATAATATATGTCACTAGAGCTTGGCTTTCCAAGATGGAAGGCATTCATGCCAATATTCCCTTTGAAGCTCCAGCCAATGATCCTGCCTCTCCTCCTCCTGCAGCACAAGCACCATTAGGTGAATCATCTGCTCCCACTGACCCTTTCACATCCCTCTATGCCTATTTGGATCGGCGTTTTAAAAGGATTGATCATACCCTTCAAGAATTTCAAATGACCGAGCAACAACATTTTGAGCTTATAGAGCAGTGCAATGAGGAGCTTTCAAACAAAATCTCAGAAATGCACTTTTTCAATCCCAATAATTAGATTTTCCTTGTTTTGATTATTTTCCATTCTGCACTTAAGTTATGGTCATTTTTTTATTTTCTACAATTTTCATTAATGTACCTTTCCCTTAAGAATGAATGAAATTTATCTTTCAATTATCTCTCTATTTTTCCCTTGCTTTATTTGCTTTTGATGATTACAAAGGGGGAGAAATTAGTGTTCATCTATTTATAACAATGATAAACAAGTGGTATAAACAAGTAGTCAATAACAAAGTGGTTAACATGGTTAACATATTGATTAATAACAAGTGGTTAACATGGTTAACATATTGATTCTCAATTCAATTGGCTCTAAGTCTATAATAGCAAGTGGTTAATGGTTATTAACTAATTCTAAAATCAGAACAACAAATGTATGCATAAACTCCTTAAGAAAGGGGGAGAAACTTTTTCCTAGATTAACACCCTTATGAGATGAACATTGTTTGTCATCATCAAAAAGGGGGAGAATGTGTTTGAATATGTGTTTCAGGTTATAAGATTTTGATAATGACAAAGCAATTATGCAACCATGATATAAGACTCATGAAGCATTGTTATAAAGGATAAAAATAGAGAAGAATCAACAAGTCAAGCTTCAGTATGCAGGATAATCCATTACAAGGTCCAAGCTAGTCGATTACAAAGCTTTTGTCCAACACCTAATCGATTGCATCATCAAGCCTAATCGATTATAGAGTTTCTGTTTGTCACCTAATCGATTGCACCAAGGAAGACGATCGATTACCAAGGTGAGAAAATGAATAAAAAGCATCAGGTGTATCTTCTAATCGACTACAAGGCTGCCACAATCGATTACAAATGTTCTGTAATATCACTAATTCATTATAAGACAAGAGCTAATCGATTGCAGAGTTTCTGTTTGTATCATAATCGATTACAACCAAATCATAATCGATTACCTTGCTGCGTAACAAAATTAAATGCATCAGGTACCACTCACAATCGATTACAAGGTTTGAACAATCGATTAGTAAGGTTCTGTCTCTTATCTAATCGATTACATGGGATATTACAATCGATTACAACATAAATTTCACTGAAGAATTCGAAGTGTAATCGATTACAACTCGAGGCGTAATCGATTATGATAGTGCTAGATTTTGGGGAAAAGTGTTTTTAAGTGGGAAACTAGCTCACTTCTCTATTTTTACTCAGATGCCATACTGTGCAATGGCTACGAAGACTCTAGGGCACCTCTCCAAAGCCTATAAATGCAAGACTCATTCAAGCTATGCAAATCATCAAAGGGAAATAATTCATAGCTTACATTTGTGCCTTATGAGTTCTATTTTTGTATGTAGTTTCAATTTCTGAAACCTAGAGCTTATATTTGTAAATCCTCTCTTATTGAGAGTTATCATTATTAAAGCCTTTCATTTGCTCATCTACTCTATTGAGAGAGTTTATTGATTGTAAATCAAACACCAAAAACAACAAGGTTTTCACTCTAGGTTGAGTGGTCACAAAGGTTGGGGTTCAACCTTTGGGTATTGAGAGTTTGAGAGATTGGGTGGGTTGCCCTTGTGCTAGTGAGGATTGAGTTCTTAAGTGTGGGACACTAGGAAGCTGTAATTGCTCATAGCTTGTATCTCTAAACTTCAATAGTGGAAATCCTTCAAGTGGGTTGCTTGAAGCCGAGGCGTACACTGGGTTGGTGGAACTCGTTAAATTGGTTTGCAAGCTTCTCTTCCCTACTCTCTTGCATTTACTTATTATATTTGGTTGGTATATTGATTTGATTGTGATTCCATTACTTGAACTTGTGTAACTAGGCTTAGTTGAAGTATTGCACATTAAGCGTTTGACATATTGCCTAAGTGACATTTGCATATTGTTTTACATTGATTCTTGGACTACACTTACTATCTCTTGCATACAAGCATATTTTGTGAAAAAGGAATCATTTTCGAAGGCATTCTAAAGAAAAGTTTTTAACACTTAATTCACCCCCCTCTTGAGTATTGAGGCCACTTGAACAACAGTATACACCTTCTTAGACTCAAACATCCAATTCTGGATGTATGCCTGGGTGTCCTCCTTTCTGTTTCCTTTCCTCTGTATGAAAGAGGGCTCTAAGAAACCATAAGTTCCATCGAAACCCAAGTCCACATAGATTTTATGCAGAAACCTATACAAGTGAAGACATGGTTAGCGACAAATAACTTGTATAATGAAAAAATTGGACATAAAATGATATACTTACAGCTCCCACAACTGAATGATGAAGATGTTCAGCATCGTCGACCCTATCATAATCTCACACAAGTCACTCCGTTTAATGTAAACTGGTAGTGAACTTAGACGGCCGAACACCAGTGGCCGCCAAGGTACCTGAAGACCGTCCTCTCCTAGCTCAGCCCCGACCTGCCATAGCATCCGGATCGGATCGTCGACGGGGTCTGGCTTCTTCAATGCCGGTTTCTGTTGAACAATTGACAACCGTCACAGTTTGTACCATAATTGACAATATAACAAAATCAGTTAGTGTTTCAGGTTTATACCTATATAGGAGCATCCGACAAGAGTCTGTTGGGCCACATAAGAAAGTGTCCCACCGCCTGACCGATGGTCTTCAGCTCTGGAGTTGCCACTGCCACAGCAGCATCCTCCTCGAGGACGAGCACAACAGAGACCCTGGACATACCATCAGGTAATGACTGATGGTGAACTATAGGGCCTAGTTGTAGACCATGACAGTGGCAACTGGCTCCTCCGACCCATCAATGAACAGGTCACATTGACAGGTATCCGCAGGCTCGACCCCATCATCGTCAAGGTCAGCTGCAGCGCACGACCCCTTAGTACTAACCCTCCGTACCTACATATTTACACATCAAGCAGAAGTTATTCAACAATGAAAGAAACAAATTATAAACAACGAACAGTTAAATAGTATAAGGAATCTAACCTGTGGGTCAGTAGCTGGTGCAGTAGTCTCCTAGTGGTGGCTGAGTAAGGCCTTCATCTCCTCCTTGAATTGGGCCATCTCCTGCTGTAGCTTCGTAATCTCCTCCTGATACTCAACCTTCATAACAGCCACCCTCGACTAAACCTTCTGCTCCACCAACTGCTCAACGGAGGGGGTGAAACATCTTTACTTAATTAAAAATAAATCCGAAATAAGGGAAAATTTTTCCCCAAAAATAAACCAAGTAGTCGGGTAATTTAAAAACAACATAAAGGCAAGGAAGCAAAACCGACAGCGGAATAACAAGCTTCAGCGAGCCCTCACAAAACGTTCACTCGCTCAAGCGAGATCCAACCTCGCTTGAGCGAGACAGCCCAACACGCTTGGGCAAAACCCCAATCGCTTAAGCGAAGCCAACCCAAAAGCCGTCCATCCAATCACACTCGCTGGAGCGAATTCCTCATTCGCTGAAGCGAGAAGCCACACTCGACATTCTATCACTCAGAATCAGGGGTTCCATTCACTCGGAAAATAACCCCAACATACATACCTCCCTCGGAAGCCCATATTTAATTCCTTACTTCTATCCACATAGGTCACACACATGATCCACTCGGGAAATGAGGGTTATCCCACTCGGGATCCATAAACCTTCCCCACTCGGGATATCACCCAATCAAATACCACTCGGTATATCTCAACCTCAATACAATCGGAATGTATTTCACATACACCACTCGGTATGTTTCCACTTCTCTCACTCGGAGAACACATAGACCTTCCTTCACTCAGGAGGGGTCTCCCCAATTAAATTCCATTCGGGTTTACTCTATCCCCACATCACTCGGAGGAATTTACTAAGTTAAGTCTCACTCGGCTTATATATATCTCATACACTTAGAATATAACCCAATCTCAACCATTACAACATTCCTTACCTCTGAGGTGGTTCACTCGGATTTATCTAATATTTAGCCACTAGAATATATACATAGCCTCACATGGAAATGGCTCTCGCCACAATATTCCACTCAGAATTCATTGACTTAGTACTATTCGTTCAATCATCACATCCTAACCGACTCAAATACATGTTACCAATGTAAACCATATATATATATAAACATGCACTCGGAATACTGATAACTCGGATTTCTTATACATATAAATTTGTATTCATTATACAACATTCTTAAGATCCGGCCAAGGCTTTAACATAACTATATACAATCGGTACAGTATACTCTGTACACTACAACAACACAGATACCCATCACTCGGGTTTAGGCCTTCTCACCATTCCGAGTCCGACCTGCATATACTGAAAAATGGTGTAGGGGTGAGCTTTTACATATAAAATGTTAGCTCTTGGCTCGGATTTAATTCTTAATTCTCAGCTATATAATAACATCACTCATTCGGATTCATGCAATTCAGTCAGGATTAAGTAATTCACATCATTCACAATCACATATGCTCATAGTCATAACACACCATGCATTCGGCAACGGCACTAATGTACATACAGACACTCAGTCGGATTTCATACCAATTATTCATGGCTATATTACTCATATTGTTCACTACAGCATGCACTATAACCATAACATCATATTGCACTCAGCAATAACATCAATATATATGTACTCATCTAATCGGATTTACTCAAATCAATTCCAAACTATATCAAGGATTTCATTCACAATATCATATCCATATATTCATATAATTCACATTGAGCTCAATGACAATCATAAGTATGCACACAGATATTCAATCGGATCCGCTTCGCGTGTTATCGGTTTTTATCGTTGCAACGTAGGCTCCCAGCCCTTTATTCAGCTCCCAGCTGACTTGGCCGTTTTACTGGTACCAAACCGTTTGCCCTCACTTGTAACACCAACACTCTCAGCGTCAACGGCGGTGTTACGGGCAGCCTTGAGTCCCACTCAGTCGGCGTGCCTTGAGTCCAACTCAAGGTCTTAACAGCATCCCATGCTTTTAATAACCGATTCAATGGTAGTGTCCCACACTACATGCTCTCAACATTCAATGCATCTCATGCACCACGCACGAAATGATTATACATCACAGATTTCACACAGCATATACTTTCACTCGAAAATCCATATTTTCATCGCATACATCACATGCCTTTTAATATAAAAGCCCCAACAGGGTTAACACCACAGTTCTCATATTATGCACTCAGCATTCAATGTCAGTAACATGCATCCTGTACTTTTAAACACAAAGTCACATATAAAACCAGCATAGCAAGCTCATACATCTCATGTACTCGACAATCCATTCTTTCGTTTCATGCATAACATGCCTTTTTAATATGAGAATTCCCAAACAGGGGTCAACCGATAATTTACACATATACACTCAGTATTCGAATCATCAGTAACATGCATTTCACACGGTTAAACATAAACCATACACTGGAATCAGTATAACAAATTCATACACTCGGCAATTCAAAAGAGTCAACATGCATTTCAGTATAAACATCAAACAGATATTTTTCCACTGCCTCACAATAAAATACACTCGGTAATCACCGTAATAGCATACACATACATTCACTTTGCATTCTCATGATCATCTACGCACATCTCATGAACGGAAACCAACATGCACAACACATTCGGCTACCACTCAATCACAGTACCATAATCAACAAATTACTAGTGCAACGTAACACAATGAAGACATTTCACCCGGTATCCGTCCATAAACCACACATTTGAGATGTAAGTTAGCTCCCCCTACCTGGAATGAAGATCCCAGAAGCTCCTCGGGCCTACGGCTTCTCAATCAGGCGTTCGTGTGTTCAGTCATCCATCGGCGCTCTGCTCTCAGCTTTGGGAGAATCAACGCTGCTTCCTCTTAAGCAGCTCTGCTACCGAAGCACTCAATGCTCTTGCATGTAAGGACAGTGGGGAGTTCAAGTCTCCAAGGCACACGCTGTCCTATTACTCGGTCCAGTGGAGAGTTCCCAAGCCTTCGAGACACACAGCGCTCTGCACCCTTTCTTGAGCAGCCTCGTCTTACCATAAGTAGAACAACTCTACAACTCTAAGGCACGTCAACGTTGCCCATACATCCACTTGAAATCCCGTTAGCCTTCGAGTGAAAGAAGAGGGTGAAGAAGAAGAGAAACAGTAGAAAAGAAGAGGCCAGATGCTTGCACGAAGAAAAGATGTCCAGCGTGAATAAATGAGGGAAAGAGAGAGCTAATGTTCTTTTATACCACCAGGGGCACATGCGTCCTTTCACTTGGCATTATTATTATTATTATTATTTATTCAATCACTTTTAACTAATCAACAATTAGTCTAATCAACCATTAATCTTAATTCTGTAATTAACCCATAATTAATGGCTTAATCTCAATCAGTTAAAATCAGGATGTTACAATTCTCCCCCTCTCAAAGAATTTCGTCCTCGAAATTCAAACATAGACTTACCTCAACAAACAATTCGGAATATCACTGTCATGCTCTGACTGTAACTCTTCACTTCTCAACGTTTCCGACTGCTTTGCAATTTCCAATCGGCATAAATAAAGCAACTCTTCATAGTCTTCAATACATTCGGGATTCAATTTCCCACGTAGAGTTATCCCCATTCAACTCTGCCAGTTCACCATAGCCATTGGCACTTCCTAATTCCTTGGCTGCTCGGCCTTATACTCTCAACGCCGATTGATGCGCTTCACTATCAGCTACTCCAACTCAAAGGAGTCACTTGGAAAAATCTAATACTCATACAGGGTATAAGCTCAAAATTGTGTCACACGAGACATATTTAGGCTGTTAATTTTCCAGTTGGGAAGGTCCAGTCGGTAAGAAACATTACCGATTCTCCTCAATACTCCCTATTGTCCGATTTATCCCGGATTAAACTCTCGGATATTCAACTTCCAACTACTAAAATTCTTCTCCAAATTGTGATGTATCTTGACAATATCGAGACGAACACTCAAAAGGGTTCCCCATGTGCATCAATTAGCATAGCCTGTCTGGATTTACCTCGTACAGGCACCACACTCAGTTCTAACATCTCAAATTTCTAACCATTCCTTCGGCTAATTTCATGCCTACACCCTGAGAATGTCACTCGGGTCTCTCACACAAAAATATCATTCGGGATTCAAGGGTAATTCTCACCCGGAAATCTTTCCACTTACAAAAAATTCACTCGGAATTCAAGCCTACCTCGAAACCAAACCCGAGTTCAAGCTCAGCAGTCCCAATCACTGACCTGAGTACGATTTCAATTAAATCCTTCTCTCGGATATCCACTCCCCTTGGGAGTCATTCACTCGGAAACTTTCCTATTTCAGGTTCTATTTTCCGTCCAGAAGTACTTTTCTCCTGGAAAAAGGTTACTCAGTGAAATTTCATACGGGTGTTACGAATTTCATTCTCAATACCTTTCTACTTGGAATCGTTCCACACTGTACCAATCCACTAGGGAGTATCAGACTCTGAGGCACTTCACCCAAAAGTCACATGACTCGGAAGTATTTCACGCGGATTTCGCCTAACATCAAAAGTGTCATTTAGACTTAGTTCCTTAACTTGGTAATGACTCCCAAATGATGTTTCACTCGGAACATCATAACTCCACTCAGTAGTTCTTTCTCTCAGAAAGACTCGACTCAGAATCATCTTCACTTTATCACACTCGGAAATTTACTATTCTTACCTGAGTGAATTCTCACTTCATCATTTATTCCAGCTCAGAGTCATGATCCTCACTAAATCCATAGTATCACTCGGTTAGACCCATAAACTTCCAATCTTCACGACAGACTTTGGTCACACCTATACCATTACTACTATCACCTTAAATAAACCAATAGCGACGCCACCTGCGGACATAGTGTGTCCCAGATCTGGATTCCAACCGACTAAAAGTCATACACTGATAGTTTGGCAATTAATTTGCTTCTCATCCTGTACCACAGCTCCATGTGGAGATGTCCTTCATGCCCCAGGCATGACTCGGAAAAACTCTAAAAGTCATCAACGAATACTTTCACAGACTGATCTAGTTAAGATTGGAGATATTGTTCGTACAACCATGAACACCGCCTGCACATTTACCACCTATCCAAAGTGGTCATAATAATTCCTGGACGCCGTTCCAGAGGTATCTGTAACCTTAACCCTGTTTAATAGTATTCCGACTGTAATTTAATTTTAGAAGGAACTGAATCACCTCACAACTGATCAACCAGATCATCAGCACTCGGAAGTGGGTATTATTCCCTGTAATTAACTCATCTAATCGGTGGCAATCAAGGCATAACATCAACCACCACCACTCTCCTCGACTAGCAACATCAAGCACTCTTATCTGAAGGATCATCCCTCTATCCTGACATTCAACCATCACTTAATAGCCAATTCACACCAAAATAATCTCTGATCCTCTCGGAGGTACGCACACCAGAGTTAAAAGTAAATCCTCTATTCTCATTTTGATACACTACCAATTACTATCCACTCGACACAACCCTCATCTTCACTCAGAACAGCCCGATAGACTTACCATCACCATAAGCAGCTACAACCTCACCTGCCCGACTTATGAATTGCTGCATCCAACTCATAGGATGACGTCTCATTCCTATGGGGTTACAACAATTACATAAAGTCACTGCAAAAGTGTACGCTGCCACAATACCCATGGTATGAAGAGTCGTCTCGGAATAGCATCCATTACACTCCTTTCGCTCACACCGACTAACTTACTCAACTAATACTAATTCATAAAAATTAATGGCAATTTACACACACACATATATATATAGGCAATACATTTACATCGTCATCGTCATTATGCACCACCTAGTGCACATCACACAGCAACAGTCATGAAATACAGTTTGCCACTACTGTAAGACAGTATAATGGTAATAGGCTTCCGACCCTCACAAGGTATACGCCTCATCATTACACATAATCTAGTATAAGTCACACGATGATAATCATCGAATATCAGTCACCATCCCATAAGAGGTATAATCAACAACTGACTTCCAGCCATCACTGAGTAAACATCTCCTCTTCAAATCTCGTTCATCCCAACCATTGACCAAACAGTCCAATAATCCCTGATTTCATCACTCATCACTGGCCATTATTCACTTAAGCCTAGGTAATTCACTACGCTCGCTTAGACATATAACTCGGATTACAATATGACTTCCATTCACATAACAGGTTTCTACATTGATGGACATCTTTCACTGATCATAAACACAATACACTAGTGAATCGTTCAATCGTCATCATATTATTTCTATAATTATCATATTTAACTCCAAGCGTACTCAGATTTCAACCTTACCATTCACTATTAATCAAGTATCCCAGTTATTATTTGTATTTCACCCTAAGACAATTCAAGCCTCAACAATCTATTACACAATTACTTCACTCGGTTCAACTATCCGTAAGGTTCAACAAATCCTCCGACTCGAAAGTCTCTGGGTCACCTAGTACCCATCATGGAATACTCCCCCACATTTAATTATCGCCGAGTCTGGACCACCATAGGGCCCAGCTCCATAAAACCTGATAGCATATGGTTATACTAAATCCAATCGGGATTTCCATACCTTATGGGTCACCACTAAATCAATTATTCGCTCGCATTTCAGCTATAAGACCGAGTCTAAGCTGAATCCTTAAGTACCCAATTACACTAAATTCTCTCCCAGTTTTCTAATCTCTCAGGTATCCATCTCAATAGTATCTATTCATACATGATCATGTCCAATCAATCTGGGTCACCACCCTAGTGGGTATAACATCTAATCCATTATTCACTCGGTTTTCACACACCAGAAGCCGAGACACTATCCTAATTGAACATGCATCGGATTTTATATTTAATCACCTATCACATACCCAGATTTCCAACTTAGGAACTACAACACACCACTTATACCATAAATCACGTACATCATATATCACTCAGGATTCTCGTGCCAAAGGATGATCCCTTACAAATGACACAACCGATCACTCAAATTCGGAAACACCACACTAGGGAAGTTCTTCATTATTATTCACTCAGCCAACTCAACATATGAGTTCTAATCCATTCAACAGACATGACTCGGCCGTGAACCATTAGCATGGCATACACAAGAGTCCTAGCTAATTAATCCGACCTCCACCTGTATAAGGGTCACAACATATATCATTCTATTCCTTTCTAATCAACCCAAGCTTAGAACAACCTCTAAGCATTTCATAAACAATCGGGTTAGGGTAGCATCAAGTCTTCTATCCCCCAAATCAACATCACAACAGTAGTATCTTTCACTACTGTTCCCAACAACACATAGACATATATCACACAAATCATGGTTAAACATGTATAATATCCAATAGAAGATCATAAGCCATTATGACAACCGGTCATAATGCACTCAACCGCCCACGCACAGTAGGCATACCTTGGCCATGGAACTTTTGGTCTACTCTGATACCAAAATAAAACATCCTTACTTAATTAAAAATAAATCTGAAACAAGGGAAAATTTTTCCCCAAAAATAAACCAAGTAGTCGGGTAATTTAAAAACAACATAAAGGCAAGGAAGCAAAACCGACAGCGGAATAACAAGCTTCAGCGAGCCCTCACAAAACGTTCACTCGCTCAAGCGAGATCCAACCTCGCTTGAGCGAGACAGCCGAACACGCTTGGGCGAACCCCCAATCGCTTAAGCGAAGCCAACACAAAAGCCGTCCATCCAATCACACTCGCTGGAGCGAATTCCTCATTTGCTGAAGCGAGAAGCCACACTCGGCATTCTATCACTCGGAATCAGGGGTTCCATTCACTCAAAAAACAACCCCAACATGCATACCTCCCTTGGAAGCCCATATTTAATTCCTTACTTCTATCCACATAGGTCACACACATGATCCACTCGGGAAATAAGGGTTATCCCACTCGGGATCCATAAACCTTCCCCACTCGGGATATCACCCAATCAAATACCACTCGGTATATCTCAACCTCAATACAATCAGAATATATTTCACATTCACCACTTGGTATGTTTCCACTTCTCTTACTCGGAGAACACATAGACCTTCCTTCACTCAGGAGGGGTCTCCCCAATTAAATTCCATCCGGGTTTACTCTATCCCCACATCACTTGGAGGAATTTACTAAGTTAAGTCTCACTCGGCTTATATATATCTCATACACTTAGAATATAACCCAATCTCAACCATTACAACATTCCTTACCTCTGAGGTGGTCCACTCGGATTTATCTAATATTTAGCCACTCGGAATATATACATAGCCTCACACGGAAATGGCTCTCGCCACAATATTCCACTCGGAATTCATTGACTTAGTACTATTCGTTCAATCATCACATCCTAACCGACTCAAATACATGTTACCAATGTAAACTATATATATATATATAAACATGCACTCGGAATACTGATAACTCGGATTTCTTATACATATAAATTTGTATTCATTATACAACATTCTTAAGATCCGGCCAAGGCTTTAACATAACTATATACAATCGGTACAGTATACTCTGTACACTACAACAACACAGATACCCATCACTCGGGTTTAGGCCTTCTCACCATTCCGAGTCCGACCTCCATATACTGAAAAATGGTGTAGGGGTGAGCTTTTACATATAAAATGTTAGTTATTGGCTCGGATTTAATTCTCAATTCTCAGCTATATAATAACATCACTCATTTGGATTCATGCAATTCAGTCAGGATTAAGTAATTCACATCATTCACAATCACATATGCTCATAGTCATAACACACCATGCATTCGGCAACGGCACTAATGTACATACAGACACTAATCGGATTTCATACCAATTATTCATGGCTATATTACTCATATTGTTCACTACAGCATGCACCATAACCATAACATCATATTGTACTCGGCAATAGCATCAATATATATGTACTCATCCAATCGGATTTACTCAAATCAATTCCAAACTATATCAAGGATTTCATTCACAATATCATATCCACATATTCATATAATTCACATTGAGCTCAATGACAATCATAAGTGTACACACAGATATTCAATCGGATCCGCTTCGCGTGTTATCGGTTTTTATCGTTGCAACGTAGGCTCCCAGCCTTTTATTCAGCTCCCAGCTGACTTGGCTGTTTTACTGGTACCAAACTGTTTGCCCTCACTTGTAACACCAACACTCTCAGCGTCAACGGCGGTGTTACGGGCAGCCCTGAGTCCCACTCAGTCAGCTTGCCTTGAGTCCCACTCAAGGTCTTAACAGTATTCCATGCTTTTAATAACCGATTCAATGGTAGTGTCCCACACTACATGCTCTCAACATTCAATGCATCTCATGCACCACGCGCGGAATGATTATACATCACAGATTTCACACAGCATATACGTTCACTCGGAAATCCACATTTTCATCGCATACATCACATGCCTTTTAATATAAAAGCCCCAACAGGGTTAAGACCACAGTTCTCATATTATGCACTCAGCATTCAATGTCAGTAACATGCATCCTGTACTTTTAAACACAAAGTCACATACGAAACCAGCATAGCAAGCTCATACATCTCATGTACTCGACAATCCATTCTTTTGTTTCATGCATAACATGTCTTTTTAATATGAGAATTCCCAAACAAGGGTCGACCAACAATTTACACATATACACTCAGTATTCGAATCATCAGTAACATGCATTTCACACGGTTAAACATAAACCACGCACTGGAATCAGTATAACAAATTCATACACTCGGCAATTCAAAAGAGTCAACATGCATTTCAGTATAAACATCAAACAGATATTTTTTGAGACTCCCCAAACCCCCAAATAAAATAGGGAAAATTTTTCGTGTTTTTGAAGAAATTAATAATTCAAATAATTAGAGTGGCGAAGTATTTTTTACCAAACCCCTAGATCTAAAATAAACCACTCCCATATATGAAGATATGAGAGGGTGAGATTAAAAGATTATTTTTCAATCAGAGTCAGCGGAAGAATTCATTTAATTTAATCATTGGCTGATTGATTTCCAAGATGAGGAATTTCATAAAAATGTGGAAGGTAGTTTATATAGCCTAGAGGTTCAATATATACTTCTCAATACCTTTAAAATAATGTTTAAGGAAGAACATGTGCATAGGATTTAAAAATCCAATTAAAATAACAAATATAAGCATCAGGGGGCATACTCGCTCAAGCGAGAATCAATCCGCTTGAGCGAGCCAGCGTACCTACGCTTGGGCGAACGCTGAGCGACCTTGGGCGAAAGAGAGAAATAAGTATCAGGGCTCAGCTCGCTTGAGCGAGCCCTGTCTCGCTTAAGCGAGATACAAAAGAAAACATTGAGCGAGGCAGTGAGGCGCTTAGGCAAAAAAGGAGGTAAGTATCAGGTGTCAATCTCGCTTGAGCGGATCATGACTCGCTCGAGCGAGATCGTTCCAGAAGCATCAGTAACTCTCTGGTCGATTTTCGCTTGGGCGAGGCACCACTCGCCTGGGCGAAAATCGTCCAGAATTAAATCTCCTTCTCCCTCGCTTGAGCGCCCACTCCCACGCCTGAGCGAAAATTGTCCAGAAGCAAAACACTGATTCTGTGGCAATCTCGCTTGGGCGAAATGCACCTTCGCTTGAGTGAATTTGGGGCAGGAACGAATCCCCTATTTTCATAACAATCTCGCTCGGGCGAGATTTCTACTCGCTTGAGCGAGTTCTGCAGAGACTCAACAGCAACGAAAATTCACTTGGACTTAACACATGCAATATCAATCCCTTCTATTTTGGCCTTACGTAAGATCATATCTTACTTCATTATGCATGTACCAATTCATACAATACTATAATCTAAAACTACATAATTCTTTCATTGAATCAAATACCACCAACATCATCATGCTAATATTGATTCCATGCATATAATCCAAATTCATCATCAAGCCACATACACTCCCTACATACATTTGGATCCAACATCATTTCATGACTCCATAGAATGGCATAAAAACACAACATACATTCATTAATCAAAGACAAGTATCAAGATTCATTCTTTACAACTTTTGGGTCATGAATGAAAATTGTCATTACACAAACATGTCCAATTTTCTACCATGACCTCCAAAATTATCAACATTACAAAATTGAGTATATAAACCTCATATACTCTACCAAAATAGATTTCATGCCGGCCAAGGCTTACACATTCCTATCCATATTTACCTCCTTCCAAACTCGGCCTGCAAAAGCTGTAGGATTTAAATCATACCTACATCAACTTTAAAAATGGCAACGGGGAGGTGAATAACATAATCGAAATGAATTAAAGTCATACATTATGATGAAATTCATGTACACTTGCTCATATAGTAATCATTACAACACATCATGCATCATACACAATACATCTCATAATCTCAAGTATACATTCACAATTTCATTCACTTGGGTTGCCAAACACACACATAGGGTTAGTATCCAACTCTCTCCCTTTTCAATTCTCATCCATCCATTGCCACTATGGGCTTTCAACTAGGCATATCTCTAGCTACATGCAAATGCTCTTAAAGCTTATGCATATGCACAAGAATTTCTCATCAAACAATACGGATCCGACTGTGGGAAATACAACATTAATTCAATTGTGGGACAAGCATAGGTGTGCTACTATGCCCCTACTGCAGTAGAAAAAAATTGTGTACACATATATCTCAATTTATGCATGCTTACATCCTCATAATTTAACTGGTACCAAACCGCTATCGTCCATCTGTAGCACTAGTCACCCCGTGACTTGCGGATCAACATCGTGGCCTCAATTACCACAAGTGCTACGGGCCCCTCCCGAACACACATCGAGAGAGCCGTGTCCCGTCAGACACTGAGGTAAACTCGCTCACCATAGAGCCGCCCGCCCACTGGGCCTGCCATATAGGGTGCCTCGTCACCAACTATGGACAGCTTCGTGACTCATACACCGAGTCACAAGGGAAAATCACAATACGCTCTTGCACTGAGCCGCCCTCCCACTGGGCCCGCCTAGTGGAACCCCTTAATATTCCACATAGACAGCTATGATATGCTATGGATGCAATGCAAATGCAAATCAAGTGCATCCTCACACTATGCATCCTAGATGCCACTCCACAATCAATCATTCACCACCACCACTTGGTGGATTTCATTATTCTCATCATCCTTAATTATTTCCAATTCTACTTAATGCTTATACTCATTAATAGTTAGTGGCATACACATTCAATAGATCATACACCTATCTTTGGGATATTCATATCACAATTCCAATTCACACATGGTTTCAAATCATCATCATAATTCATCAACATAGTATCATCACAATATCACAATATTATCCCAAACACAATGCCATACAATAGTTATCATTCTAAATGCATTCCAATCATAACATTATCACATCATCCATTCAACAATCATCAACACAGTCACATATACATATTTTCACATCATCAATGGATGAAATCATGCATTTAGAATAGTTACCCCCTCGTACCTCAAGTGAAGTAGTGATCAACGCGGTTCGATGGTCCCGCCTCGTCAATGGGGTCACTTCCTACATCACAACACATTACACAATCAACTTTCTATTTACCCATTAAGACTTAAATACTTATATATATATATATATCAATAACTTGATGTTTATATTATTTTAACTCTCAAACTTCTTTTATTTCATTTTATCCACCATAACCACCATGGGTTAGGTACTATCCTTTATTATTATGCACTAACAACCAAACCCCTTTCATAGGTTTCTCCATTATTAACTTCCATCAACAAAATACCATTACCAATGACCCTTATGCATCATAACTCACATTTATTACCAACAATAAATGCTCATCAACCTCCATATACATTTCCCCCAAATTTATAAAGCTAGGGTTTCATAGACATTCCAACCACCTTCATAAATATTCTTCTCCTTCCAACCATAAATGCATCCATTTCATTACCTCCAAAAAAGTCTTACTCTCATAAAACCCATATCAAACTCTTGCATTAAATACTCTCCTCAAGAACATCCATACACATGCATGGTCCCCAAAACTCATATTATTATACAACCATGGCAAAAACCCAAGTAACTAGTGAGTATTTCTTACCTCACACCCAAAAATGAAAATGGGTTCACTAGAGGGAGAGAAAGCTGGGAAAATGGAGGGAAAGGAGGAGAAAACAGCAGCTCCACCAACTCCCTTCAAGCTCCCACCAACGAAAATGAGAGGAAATAGAAGATGAAGCCAAGTTGCTAGGGTTTGGAAGAAGAAAAGAGGAAAATGGAGAAGATGATGATAAGAAGAAGAAGAAAATGCAAATGCTTACTGCCTTCAATGAAAACATACATGAATAGTGAAATAAATTTGGGTTTTTGATTTATTTTAATTCCTATTCATTAAAACTTCAGCGTTTTATAACTAACAGGTTCTCAGTTCGGGCTCAATACATCGTCTGAAAATTATTCCGAATACATATTCGGATTCCCGATAATATTTTCAATAGCCCTGACCAATATCATCTCATTCCGAGATACTTGGTCCGACACCTATATCTCAACCGGGCTTAATTTCAACTTAACCGATCTCCATAATTTCCTAATAGTCCTCAAAATTATCAATTTAATTATTCTCAATAGTTTGGGACATTAAATACTCCATATACCAATTTCTAATATTTATTCCGGTAATTAATTCTCTATTTTTTAAAAAAATCAGGATGTTACATTTTTCCACTGCCTCACAATAAAATGTGCTCGGCAATCACCGTAATAGCATACACATACATTCATTTTGCATTCTCATGATCATCTACGCACATCTCATGAACGGAAACCAACATGCACCACACATTCAGCTACCACTCAATCACAGTACCATAATCAACAAATTACTAGTGCAACGCAACACAGTGAAGAGATTTCACCCGGTATCCATCCATAAACCATGCATTTGAGATGTAAGTTAGCTCCCCCTACCTGGAATGAAGATCCCAGAAGCTCCTCGGGCCTACGGCTTCTCAATTAGGCGTCCGTGCCTCCAGTCATCCATCGGCGCTCTGCTCTCAGCTTTGGGAGAATCAACACTGCTTCCTCTCAAGCAGCTCTGCTACCGAAGCACTCAACGCTCTTGCATGTAAAGACAGTGGGGAGTTCAAGTCTCCAAGGCACACGCTGTCCTATTACTCGGTCCAGTGGAGATTTCCCAAGCCTTTGAGACACACAGCGCTTTGCACCCTCTCTTGAGCAGCCTCATCTTACCACAAGTAGAACAAATCTACAACTCTGAGACACGTCAACGCTGCCCACACATCCACTCGAAATCCCGTTAGCCTTCGAATGAAAGAAGAGGGTAAAGAAGAAGAGAAACAGTAGAAAAGAAGAGGCCAGATGCATGCACGAAGAAAAGATGTCCAGCGTGAATAAATGAGGGAAAGAGAGAGAGCTGAAGTTCTTTTATACCACCAGGGGCACATGCGTCCTTTCACCTGGCATTGTTATTATTATTATTTATTCAATCACTTCTAACTAATCAGCAATTATTCTAATCAACCATTAATCTTAATTCTGTAATTAACCCATAATTAATGGCTTAATCTCAATCGGTTAAAATCAGGATGTTATAGGGGGCAGGGTTGGGAGCACTGTAATAGCTCCAGAGGCCTGTGAAATATGAATGATTAGCCCATAATTGTTTATTAGATAACAAAATGAAAGGATACAGTTATTTACAACTTATCTACACCTCGACCAACAGCACGTACGCTTCCTGGGTGCTCTGGCTTGCCAATGGCGGTGGTCAAGATGTCCTGCCTACCATGGGCTATGAAAGAGCCTTGGGTTGATTGCTTAACCAAGGAATCCTGAAACCAAATAAGTTAATGTTCAAAGTTTTATGTAAACCAAAAATCAAAAAACTTTATATGGTTGATACTTACTATTGTTAGTCCTCAAATTTTCAATAAAAGCTTAAATAAAAATTTCATAAAAATCATAAAAATTAGTTTAATTTGTTAGAAAATTAGGATTTAAATTCAATAAATGGGTGTTGTTGGAAATAATCTGCCCTTGATCAATTTTCTCTAGTTTTGCAGTGAAAAAGTTAAGAAATCAAGAGAAAATTACACTTGAGGAGCTGACGTGTAGCCTCACCCCACACTTAGCATCAACAGCTATTTTTGATGCTGATGCTACGCATCACAGCCACGCGTAGCGTCAGTGCTGCGTGGTCTCCACCTCCACTTTGACCAACCACTCCACTTGGACCCAATAATGGGCACTCCACTCAGCCACAAGGGCCACCCCACTCAGCACAAATGGCCAAAACACAGTGGAGACACGTCCAAGTGGCCAAGCATGATTGATTTTTATAATTTGTAGTGGCCATTATCAGCTGTTTAATGGAAGCTGAGTCATGGGCCTGACGCGTAGCGTCACAGGGACGCGTAGCGTCAGCACCCTTGCTCAGCCCTATAAATAGGGCCATCCAACACCATTCATCCCATCCCATACACAGCATTTCATTCTCTTCTCTTCTCTCTTATGCTCGACTTTGAGTACTTCTTTTGTGAGTTGTAGTTCTAGAATAGTTTTCTAGATACTTGAGTGTGTTTCGGTGTATTGTGATCGTTGTATCGTGAAGTTTCCATCGTCTTCGTAATGTCAAACTCTGTAAGCGTCGTTTTTACTTTTACCATGTGTAACTAATTTGTTTATGTTGGAATTGGTGAACTAATCTATTGAGTATAATGTTGTGAATTCGACCTCTGCATGTTTATGATTCAAGTCCATGTTAGTATCTCAACATTTTATTAATATGAACGTCAAACGGGAGAATGATTTTCATGTGTATCGAAACTGGTTTTATTAGTATAAATGTCAAATGGGAGAATGATTATTTATGCCGTATTGAAACTTGTTTTGACGAAAGTAAAAAGTTGGAATACCCTTGGTATCTCAATTCTATAGGGGTTGTTAACCATTGTTGCCATAAGGCCAGGTCTTAATGCAAGTTTTTACTGAGAAAGCTCACGAGGGATCGGACTTTACGGTGAATTCTTAGAATTTATATCACGAGGGATCGGTTATAATGATTTTAAGCTACAATGACATGAAACTTGATGATTAAATATGCATGTCTTGAGTTTCTCATTGTTATTCTAGATTAGGGATCCAATTTCCAACATAATTTGTTTATCAGTGTTTATCTCAAGTATCTTACCTATTCTAGATTGCAACTCGTCTTTTTAGATAGATTTTATTTTCTTTTATTTTATGAATCACTCAATCATGCTATCTTGTGAATATTGTATAAACTGTATATAAATCATTCTTTTGTTTATAAGTTCCTCCACATTTACCATAGTAAATAGAAAATTACTGTTGTTATTGAACTTTCAATCCCAGTGGAATGATATCTAAATTTTGAAAACTATAAACGATTGGTGCGCTTGCCAATTAACAAACCCGGTGGTGGAAAAGAACCGTTGAGACGCCGTCGCCGGGTTAACAAGTTTTCTGGCGCCGCTGCCGGGGATTGAATTTTTTCAGTAAAACAATAAAATTTTAATTACCATGGTAAATATTTTTTTTTACCTTAGATAATTTTTTTTATTTATTTCTTATCATTATTACACTAACTTTCTTTGTCTAGTTTGTGTATGCAAACTCGATCTACCGCAGGTAAAATTTATTTTGATCCTGAGATAGAAAAGTTTGTAAAGAAAATCAAGTCTTTGAAATCTAAAACACAAACTAAGTCTTCTTCTACTTTTAAGAATTTTGAAAATTCAAACATGGCTGCTGAAAGGAGAACATTGGGACAGTTTGCTGCTATAAATGGTCCACCCCGAGTTTCGGGAATGTTTCAAGGACCAGTTTTACCAGTGGAAATTAAACCTGCTAGTTTAAACATTATTCAAAATAACCAATTTGCTGGTTTAAATCATGAAGAACCATATGAACATTTAACTGTTTTTTATGAGTTATGCAGCACAATTGGTTTTGAACCCAATCAAGAAGAGTCTGTTTACATGAGACTCTTTCCTTTTTCATTAATTGGGAAAGCAAAAGAATGGTTTAAATCTTGTCCACCGGGTAGTTTTGCAAACTGGTCCGATGTTGAAAGAAAATTTTTGGAAAGATTTTATTCTCCTTCAAAATATTTTGAAGCAATGACAGCCATACATTCTTTTTCTCAAAATAATGATGAATCACTAGGAGAGACATGGGAACGATTCAAGGTACTTTCGGGAAAATGCCCAAACCACAACCTGAATGATGCCGAAAAGGTAAGAATCGTTTACCATGGTTTATTGCCTCAGTTCAAGATGATGTTAGATGCTTGTGTAGGTGGTTCTTTAATGAACAAGACCGTGGAGGAAGCTATTGGGATATTAGAATCAATGTCCATTAGTGACCGTCAAGCTAAACCAGAAAGAGGTAATAAACAAGGTATAGTTGAACAAGGAGTAAATGATACAGTGTTAATTCAACAAAAATTATTGATGCAACAAATTGAGGCCATGAGTAAACAACTTGGAAAATTGCAAGTTACCCATGTACCACCACAACTCCCTGCTCAGTTAAAACAATGTGAGTATTGTATGGGCGAACAGCCATGTGGGTACTGTGTTCTGGACAAAAATGAACAAGAACAAGCTAATTCCTTGATTCATCAGAGATTACCTACAGGTAATTCTCTAAATCCTCTTGTAAATTCTTTTTCTAACAATTACTTGCAGGGAAGGCAAAACTATGGTTGGAAACAAAATGCTAGACCCTTCAATAATCAAGGAGATTACAACGCTAGATTGACAAAGGCTGAAGAAAGTATTCAACAATTGATGCAATACATGGAGACAATTAATGTCACACGTAAAGCATCAGATCAACAGTTAAGTCAGCTAGTAAAAGAAGTAGCCGACATCAAAGAATTCAAAGCGAAAGAACAATGTAAGGCTATTTTTACAAGAAGTGGTAAGACTGTAGGTATAAATCATGAAAAAGAAAAAGAAGAAGAGAATGAAAAAGAAAAAGAGAAAGAAAAAGAAGAAGAAGAAGAAAAAGAGGGTGAAGAAAAGAAAGAAAAAGATAAAAAAATAAAAAAAATCAGTATCTTGGACAGACACCTCCTGTCCAGGATTTACCATATCCTCATCCACCATCAAGAAAAGATAAAGAGAAGGAATACAAGAGATTCCTTGAAATCTTTAAGCAGTTACACATAAACATCCCTTTTTCTGAGGCATTAGAACAAATGCCTACATATGCTAAGTTTATGAAAGAACTGCTTACAAAAAAAAGGAAGTATGATGAAGAGATTGTAGAACTTGAAGCAAGTTGCAGCGCTATTCTACAATACAAGATGCCAGAAAAATCCAAAGATCCTGGAAAATTCACTATTCCTGTCTCTATTGGGGGAGTAAATATCGGTAAAGCTTTATTAGATTTAGGGGCTAGCATCAATCTAATGCCCCTAAGTATGATGAAGCGTATCGGTGATCTTGATCCACAACAGACAAGGATGACTCTGCAATTAGCTGATAAATCCATCAAGAGACCTTATGGGATTGTAGAAGATGTGCTCGTAAAGGTTGACAAATTCTACTTCCCTGTGGATTTTGTGATCCTAGACATGGAAGAAGATGCTGATGTTCCTCTAATTCTTGGAAGACCATTTATGAAAACTGCTCGAGTATTGATTGATGTGGACAATGGAAAGTTAGCAGTAAGAGTGCATGATGAGGAAGTAAATTTTGATGTCTTCAAGGCAATGAAACATCCTAACCCAAAGCAAGATTGTTTCAAAGTGGACGTCCTTGATGAAACTTATCTTTCCTTATCAAAAGGTATGATTATTTCTGACCCATTAAATAAGTTATTGACTAACTCGGTTGAATTTTTGAATGAAGAAGAGGAAAAACAGATTGAAAGATATCTTGAAGAATTTGATCAAGGGAAAGAAATTTCCTTTGAATTAAGAAAGATTGAAGAAATTCAAGAATCACCCACTGAAGAAATCCAGAAACCTGAATTGAAAGTGTTACCTTCCAATCTGAAATACATCTTTTTGAAAGAAGGTAATTTGAAACCAGTTATCATTAGTAATCTGTTGAGTGAAACAGAGGAAGAAAAACTGGTGGAAGTATTAAAGAGGAATCAAGAAGCAATTGGGTGGACACTTGAAGATTTGAAAGGTATAAGTCCATCATACTGCATGCACAAAATCTTCTTGGAAGATAATTTCAAACCTATTGCCCAACCTCAAAGACGCCTCAATCCAACTTTGAAAGAGGTAACCAAAAAGGAGGTTCTGAAATTGTTGAAAGCAGGTATTATCTATCCTATTTCTGATAGCACATGGGTAAGTCCTGTTCAAGTTGTTCCAAAAAAAGGTGGTATGACAGTAATTGTTAATGAAAAAAATGAACTAATTCCTACAAGAACTGTCACCAGTTGGAGAATGTGTATTGATTATAGAAAATTAAATCAAGCAACAAGAAAAAATCATTTTCCATTACCTTTTATGGATCAAATGCTTGAAAGATTATCTGGACAAGAATATTATTGCTTTCTCGATGGTTATTCTGGATATAATCAAATTGCTGTTGACCCTCTTGATCAGGAAAAAACTGCCTTTACATGTCCTTTTGGCATATTTGCTTACAGAAAAATGCCATTTAGATTATGTAATGCACCTGCTACTTTTCAAAGATGTATGTTTGCTATTTTTGCAGATTTAATTGAAAAGAGCATTGAAATTTTCATGGATGACTTCTCAGTTTTTGGAAATTCATTTGAAACATGTCTATCCAACCTGGACACCGTACTGAAGCGGTGTATTGAGACAAATTTAGTGCTTAATTGGGAGAAATGTCACTTCATGGTGAAAGAAGAAATTGTACTTGGTCATAAAATTTCTTCTAGAGGCATTGAAGTTGACCAAGCCAAAATAGAGGTAATTTCTAAACTCCCACCTCCTGTAAATGTAAAAGGTATTAGAAGTTTTTTAGGACATGCTGGATTTTATAGAAGGTTTATTCAAGATTTTTCAAAAATTGCAAAACCCTTATCAAACCTTCTAAATAAAGATGTTGAATTCAAATTTGATGAAGCATGTCTTAAAGCTTTTAATTCCTTGAAAGAAAAATTGGTTACTGCTCCTGTAATTATTGCTCCTAATTGGAATCTACCCTTTGAACTTATGTGCGATGCAAGTGATTATGCTGTTGGAGCAGTTTTAGGTCAAAGATACGAGAAAGTTTTTAAAGTAATACATTATGCTAGTAAAGTCTTGAATGAAAATCAAATAAATTATGCAACTACTGAAAAAGAATTACTAGCCATAGTGTATGCTTTAGAAAAATTTTGATCTTACTTGATTGGCTCAAAAATAATCATTTTTACTGATCATGCTGCGATCAAGTATCTTTTAACTAAACCTGATTCAAAACCTTGGTTAATCAAATGGATTTTGCTCCTTCAAGAATATGATCTTGAAATCAAAGATAAAAAGGGTAGTGAAAATATGGTAGCTGACCATCTTTCTAGATTAGTGAATAATGAGGTTACTGTTAAAGAAAGAGAAATTTTGGAAGAATTCCCAGATGAAAAACTTTTCAAAATAACACGACGGCCATGGTTTGCTGACATGGCCAATTTCAAAGCAGCAGGAGTTCTTCCAAATGATTTGACTTGGCAACAAAGAAAAAAATTTTTTAGAGATGCAAGATATTTTGTTTGGGATGACCCTCATTTATTCAAAATTGGAGCGGATAATTTGTTACGACGTTGTGTGCCTGACTGGGAAGTAAAAGATGTGTTGTGGCATTGTCATAAATCATCATACGGAGGACATTTTAATGATGAAAGAACATCTGCAAAAGTTCTCCAATCAGGTTTGTACTGGCCCTCTCTTTTTAAAGATGCTCACTTATTTGTTCAATCTTGTGATAACTGCCAAAGAACAGGTAATGTTGGAAGAAGGCAAGAAATGCCTCTCACAAATATACAAGAAGTTGAGATATTTGATTGTTGGGGAATTGACTTCATAGGACCTTTTCCTAACTCATACTCAAATCAATACATTCTTTTGGCAGTAGATTATGTTTCAAAGTGGGTGGAAGCGATATCTACCCCCAATGCTGATACTAAAACTATTGTGAATTTCTTGAAGAAAAATATTTTTTGCAGATTTGGGACACCAAGAACTTTAATCAGTGATGGTGGTTCACACTTTTGCAATAAAGTTCTTCAGAAAGTATTACAACATTATGGATTAAAGCATAAGGTAGCCACAGCATATCATCCACAAACCAATGGGCAAGCAGAGATTTCAAATCGGGAAGTGAAAAGGATTTTGGAAAAAACTGTATCATCTTCCAGAAAGGATTGGTCACAAAAACTTGATGATGCACTCTGGGCATACAGAACTGCATTTAAAACACCAATTGGTCTTTCTCCTTTTCAGATGGTTTATGGAAAATCATGTCACCTTCCAGTTGAAATGGAACATAAAGCATATTGGGCTTTAAAATTCCTCAATTTTGATCAAAATGCAGCAGCAGATAAAAGAAAGTTACAGCTACTTGAGTTAGAAGAAATGAGGAACAATGCCTATGAATCATCTAGATGCTACAAAAGTAAGGTGAAAGCTTACCATGATAAAAAGTTAAAGAAAAGACACTTCACACCAGGTCAGCAAGTTTTATTGTTCAATTCAAGATTAAAATTGTTTCCTGGAAAATTGAAATCAAAATGGTCAGGCCCGTTTTTGATTAAAGAAGTCAAACCATATGGAGCAGTGGAAATTGAAGATCCAACTTCCAAAAGAAGTTGGATGGTAAATGGCCAAAGGTTGAAACTATATTTGGGTGGTGAAATTAACAAAATTACCACCAGTTATCTTTTAACTGACCCTTGAAATGCAGGAATGTTAGGCTGGAGACATTAAACCTAGCGCTTAATGGGAGGCAACCCATTCTTCTCTTGTTATTTATATTGTAAAAAAAAAATTAAATTTTTGTTAGTAAGTTAGTTTATACACTTAGAGTTTTTACACAATAAAACCAATTTTGTAAAATCAATTATCAATTTCTTTATAACTTAGGAATTTTGATAAATTTAATTACAATAAGTTTATTAACCATCAAACAAATTTCAATAACCCAGTGAGTTGAGAGATCTTTTTAAAACACTTGAGGGTTTAATCGACATATTTTCAATTCGAATTGATTTTGCTTTAATCTCTGATTTGTGTTGTTGTACAGAGAATTCGGGAAAATGATCAAGGCACATTTATTGGTGAAACGAAATCGTGGGCCAAATAGCTTACCTTGGTAAAAAAATCTTTTATCCCTTGCAAGCCAATTTAAGCCTAAAATAAAATTCTTTGGTACCCTTAAAAACCTAATTTTGTTTTAACCATTCCCTATACTTGATTGATTAAAAGAGCAGTTGAAATAAATGAAAAATATTTTGAGTGTTCTTACAAAAAATGGGGAGTGAAAATAAGCAACTTGATTCTATTCAAAAAAAAAATAGAATATGGAAAAGAAAAGTCAAAAATAGTGAAAAGAATCAAGTTGGGGGTATTTATTTTTTCATCAATAAAAAGAAAATGAGAGTTTGGATCAAGAGAAAAGCCTAAAAATTATGAAAATGCTCTTTTATGATTTCAGGTTTTTGAATTCCAAGAAAAACCATTGATTCTTGTAAACCAAGCCTCATTACAACCCGTGAAAAGACCTTGTGATTTTTGAATTAACTCTGTATAAATAACCATTGATTAGATGACAAACAAAGTTAAATTCGTTTGATTTTATGATTGATTGAGTGAAACAGGTTACCAATTGCATAGAGATAAACACTTGTGAGGTAAGCCTGAAATTCTGCTTGATTGTTAATAGAATATTGTAAACAATTTTATCATTAAACCTTTGTTATATTTGATATCAGTTTTTGATTATTACAAAAATAGTTAGAATTGTGTAATTATTTTTTGTGATAAATTTTCGGACTAACTTAAAAATTTGATTTCAAATTTTTATTTTCTTATTTTTCTCTCTTGCTCGAGGACGAGCAATGTCTCAAGTTGGGGGTATTTGTTAGTCCTCAAATTTTCAATAAAAGCTTAAATAAAAATTTCATAAAAATCATAAAAATTAGTTTAATTTGTTAGAAAATTAGGATTTAAATTCAATAAATGGGTGTTGTTGGAAATAATCTGCCCTTGATCAATTTTCTCTAGTTTTGCAGTGAAAAAGTTAAGAAATCAAGAGAAAATTACACTGGAGGAGCTGACGCGTAGCCTCACCCCACGCTTAGCATCAACAGCTATTTTTGATGCTGACGCTACGCATCACAGCCACGCGTAGCGTCAGTGCTGCGTGGTCTCCACCTCCACTTTGACCAACCACTCCACTTGGACCCAATAATGGGCACTCCACTCAGCCACAAAGGCCACCCCACTCAGCACAAATGGCCAAAACACAGTGGAGACACGTCCAAGTGGCCAAGCATGATAGATTTTTATAATTTGTAGTGGCCATTATCAACTGTTTAATGGAAGCTGAGTCATGGGCCTGACGCGTAGCGTCACAGGGACACGTAGCGTCAGCACCCTTGCTCAGCCCTATAAATAGGGCCATCCAACACCATTCATCCCATCCCATACACAACATTTCATTCTCTTCTCTTCTCTCTTGTGCTCGACTTTGAGTACTTCTTTTGTGAGTTGTAGTTCTAGAATAGTTTTCAAGATACTTGAGTGTGTTTCGGTGTATTGTGATCGTTGTATCGTGAAGTTTCCATCGTCTTCGTAATGTCAAACTCTGTAAGTGTCATTTTTACTTTTACCATGTGTAACTAATTTGTTTATATTGGAATTGGTGAACTAATCTATTGAGTATAATGTTGTGAATTCGACCTCTGCATGTTTATGATTCAAGTCCATGTTAGTATCTCAACCTTTTATTAATATGAACGTCAAACGGGAGAATGATTTTCATGTGTATCGAAACTGGTTTTATTAGTATAAATGTCAAACGGGAGAATGATTATTTATGCCGTATTGAAACTTGTTTTGACGAAAGTAAAAAGTTGGAATACCCTTGGTATCTCAATTCTATAGGGGTTGTTAACCATTGTTGCCATAAGGCCAGGTCTTAATGCAAGTTTTTACTGAGAAAGCTCACGAGGGATTGGACTTTACGGTGAATTCTTAGAATTTATATCACGAGGGATCGGTTATAATGATTTTAAGCTGCAATGACATGAAACTTGATGATTAAATATGCATGTCTTGAGTTTCTCATTGTTATTCTAGATTAGGGATCTAATTTCCAACATAATTTGTTTATCAGTGTTTATCTCAAGTATCTTACCTATTCCAGATTACAACTCGTCTTTTTAGATAGATTTTATTTTCTTTTATTTTATGAATCACTCAATCATGCTATCTTGTGAATATTGTATAAACTGTATATAAATCATTCTTTTGTTTATAAGTTCCTCCATATTTACCATAGTAAATAGAAAATTACTGTTGTTATTGAACTTTCAATCCCAGTGGAACGATATCTAAATTTTGAAAACTACAAACGATTGGTGCGCTTGCCAATTAACAAACCCGGTGGTGGAAAAGAACCGTTGAGACGCCGTCGCCGGGTTAACAACTATTCGTGAGGCAACCTCCTGAGCGTGTAAGGAAGTGTATTCCCCACTCTTCCTGACCCTAGCCCGCTTGCATTTCTTATGGCGTACAGGTGGGGAAGGAGGATCCACAACATCGGTGTCAGGTTGGCTAGCCTGACACTAACTGCCTTTCTTCTGGGCCATGCGCTCCTCCAATAGTCGGTAACCTCCACGCGATAATCTATGGGGGCAGTCATTCAGCTTCCTGATGCGTTGTGCCTTCTCTCGTATGTCCTGTAACAAGAAAGAAAATGTGTTAGAGTTACATTTAAATTATAAATGATTTAATCATGCTAAATACCAATGTACATTCCACTGGTCGGTATCGTAACACCTCGGCCTGAAAACAGGGGTAAATTTTTCCAGATTTGAATTGATTATAAGCAGAAGAAATTCAATATATATATATATGATGCCAAGTAATTACCCCGAATCATTTAATAACCTATCTCATATATGAAGATATAAGAAGGTATTAGAGTGCTCCTTGGATGACCAGACTCGAGACCGTCACAAGGGAAAAGCAGAAGATGTAAGTAAATTTAAGAGTTATTAAAATATATACCAAAAAGAGGATGAAGGTTGCCTCATCGATTTGTTAAACGATAGAAATAAAATTTAATAATAATATCATTTATACATTATCAAGGTCATTAATGAAAATTAGCCATACACATATGGTCTAATTTTCCTACATGACCTCCAAAATCAACTATCATCAAATTAATTTCAAAATAAGCATATACACACTATATGTTATACAAAATGAATATATATGTCGGCCAAGGCTCATCCACATTCCTTCCGCATTTACCTTCATCAATCCCCGACCTCCAAAAGAGTAGGATTTTACATCACACCTACATCAAGCTTAAAAATGGCAACTAGGAGGTGAGTAACATAATCCAAATGTACCAAAGTCATACATTATGATGATATTTATACATGTGTGCATTATATTCATTTTTCAAGAAAACATCACAAGCTTCACACACATGATACATCATTCCATTTCAGTACAATACATGTCTAATTAAGCATATTCACAAGGCAATATCATATATAATATATCCTTAACATTCTCAATAATCATCACACTTTTAATGTTAGTACCTCGGCTTACTTTCCCTCTATTTAACAATCATCCATCGCCACCACGGGCTATTAACTAGGCATATCTCCAGCTATATGCGAATGCTCTTAAAGCTAATACATATGCACAAAAGAATTATTATCAAATGTGGATCTGACTGTAGGACACAAGAACATATCAAATGTGGGACAAGCATAGGTATGCTACTATGCCCCTACTACAGTAGTAAAATATGTACACATATATCTCAATTCATGCATGTTTACAACATTATACTTTTACTGGTACCAAACCGCTCTCGCCCTTCTGTAGCACTAGTCACCCTGTGACTTGCGGATCATCATTATGGCCTTACTTGCCAAAGTGCTACGGGCCTCCCCCAAACACACATCAAGGGAGCCGTGCCCCATCGGACACCGAGGTAAACTACTCATCACAGAGCCGCCCTCTCACAGGGCCTGCCACATAGGGTGCCTCGTCACCAAACTAAGGGCAGCTTCATGATTCCCCGAATCACTAGGGAGCAAAAACTGTATACCTGTGCACTGGGCCGCCCTCCCACTGGGCCTGCCTATTGGAACCCCTAACATTCCATATAAGCAGTGAATGATATGCCATGGATGCAAATTCCAATCAATGCATTCTCACACTGTGCATCCTAAATACCACTCAATCAATCGTCCAATCACGACTACCACTTAGTCGATTTCATTATTCTCAATCTTTACCAATTCTCGTTGGAACTCATACACGTCAGTAGTTAGTGACAATCACATTTATCAATTCACATATACATATTTAGGATATTTCACATTGTTGATTTCAATTCAAAACATGGTCTCAAACCATCATAACATATTTCATCAACATAATCAACATAATATCTGATCTGATCTCAATACCAGTACCAGAATATAGATATCACTTCATCTATTCTGTGTGCAATACTGACTCAGCAGGTAAAACTTCAGACTGAATAGACCGTATAGGCGATCTCCCTATACCGGTATGTTCGTGTTAACACCTTACATGTCAGATGGAATCCGTTCTCCATATCAGAGACGTAAGGGATAATCGTAAGTGGCTTAGGTAGTAGCGCTTATTCCCATTACTGGTGTCGGGGACATTCCCTCGAAAGATGCATTCTCCACCTCTTAAGCCACACTTGTTTCCCACATCAATGTGTAAGGCCAGTGTGAAGGATCTTCAGAACATCAAGACTGGTCTTCTCTCACTGGGATACCAGATATATACTGCACCGGTCTAAAACCTTAGTCATCTATTGACTCTCGTGGCTGGTCCCACACCGGATTGTTGACTTCGGTTCAGACCAGCTTAATATTATATTCATCATCCCAAATACATGCCACATAACATCAATAATTCCAAATGCACTTAAATCATGAAATCATTACATCGTCCACCTAAGCAATCATTAAACACAATCATATATACATATTTTCACATCATCAATGGATGAAATCATGCATTTAGAAAAGTTACCCCCTCCTACCTCAAGAGAAGTAGTAATCACCGTGGGTCAATGGTTTCGCCTTGTCGATGGGGTTATTTCCTACATTACAATATATCACACAATTATTTTCTATTCAACCACCTCGGTTTAGGCGCCTACATTTATTATTATGCACTTTTAATGTCAAACCCATTAATGAGTTCCCATATTAATAGTTCCCAACAACCATTAAACTTCACTAATGGCCATTCACCATTAATAACACCATTTCACCTCACCAATAACAATTATCTAACACAATAAATGTTTCTCCACTCATATTTTACATTTCCCCTAAATCATAGGGTTGGGGTTTCTCTAAAACCCAACAACACTCATTAAATCACTTTCCCAACATCAAAACCCAAAAACCCATAGTTCATACTGTTGAGAAATAGTAAGAGTTTACCTTAAGAGAAGAAGGGAGTGGGTTTTCCAAAGGGAAATGGAGCCACGTGAAAATGAGGAGAAAGGAGGGTGAGACTTCAAGCTCCAAGCTCCTTCAAGAATGGAAGTGGGAGAGGAAAAGATAGCCACCACCCTTTTTGCTTAGGGTTTTTAAAGAGGAGTAGAAGAGGAAATGAAGGAGAAGAATAGAGAAGAAGAAGAGGCAAAGTGTTTGTTAAGAGGGACCAAGAAGCTGACGGGAATAAGAAGAAAAACATGGGCCATTTGGCTTTATTTTTAATCCCTTTTTAAAGATTCATTGTTTTATGACAAACAGGATCTTTGTTTGGGCTCAATACTTTATCCAAAAATTATTCTGAATACATATTCGGATTCTCAATAATTTCCTTAACAGCCATCATCCCAATCGGAAATACTTGGTCTGACACCCATATTTCAACCGGGCTTATTTTAGCTTATCTGGTTCCAGTAATTTATAAACAGTTCCCAAAAATCTTAATTTATTTATTCCCAATATTTTGGGACATTAAATAACCCAAATATAATAATTTAATATTTATCTCCTTAATTAATCCTTTATTTTAAAATTTAGGGTGTTACAATCCACCCCACCTAAAAAGAAATTTCGTCCCCGAAATTTAACATACCGGATTCAAACATATCAAGGTACCATGCTCTTATATCATCTTCACATTTCCATGTGAACGTCTCTATATTTCCATGATTCCATGCAACTTTCACCAAGGGTACCAATTTGTTCCGTAGCTTCTTTACAGAGCGTTCAACAATACGAACGGAAACAAGAGGAATAGTTAAGTCATCTTACACATCAACATCATCAATTGGGATTACATACGAGGGATCAGGAATATACTTCCTCAATTATGACACATGAAACACATTATGCAGATTCGTAAGGTGCTGAGGAAGTGCGATCTGATAAGCCACATCACCAATTCGTTCAAGAATCTCATAAGGTCCAATAAACCTAGGACTTAACTACTTACTCTTCAAAGCTCTTCCAATACCCTTATCTTTTGATACTCTCAAGAATATATGATCGCCAACTTGAAACTCAAGTGGCTTCTGCCTTTTATCATAATAACTCTTCTGACGATCTTGGGCAATTTTCATCTTTTCTTGTATCATCTTGATTTGTTCATTTGTCTCCGCAATCAACTCTGGCCCCAAAGCCAAACTCTCTCCAGTTTCAAGCCAACACAATGGAGTTCTACATTTCCGACCATATAACGCTTCATAGGGAGCCATACCAATAGAAGTATGATAACTATTGTTATATGTAAATTCAATTAGTGGTAGGAATCTTTCCCAACAACCACCGTGCCCCAACACACTAGCTCGCAACAAATCTTCAAGGCTTTGAATTGTTCACTCGGATTGTCCATCTGTTTATGGATGATACGCTGAACTAAGCTTCAACTTGGAACTCATTGCCTCGTGCAAGCTTCCCCAAAATCGGGAAATGAACGGCGGGTCACGATCTGACACAATACTCAAAGGTACACCATGTAGTCTAACGATCTCCTTTATGTACAACTGGGCTAATTTCTCCAATGAACTCTTTATATTCATGGGCAAGAAGTGAGCATACTTCGTCAACCGATTTACAATCACCCATATAGCATCATTTCCAGTACGTGTTCTAGGTAATCTAGAAACAAAGTCCATAGCAATGTCGTCCCACTTCCAAACCCGGATATCAAGAGGTCTCAAATAAACAGATGGTTTCTGATGCTCAACCTTCACCTTTTGACAAATAATGCAAGAGGCTACACAATTAGCCACATCCCGCTTCATACCGGGCCACCAGAAATTCTTCTTTAAATCCTGATACATTTTTGTGGCACCGAGATGTATACTCAACACACTCTTATGAGCTTCTTGAAGTAGCAATCTTCTTCAATCACCACCAGATGGAACATAAATTCGGCCCTTCATACGCCAAATACCATCACGACCTTCCGTCAAAACATGAATTTTTCCCATTAGCTTGAGCTTCTCTCATCTCAATTAAATACTCATCCTTCGGTTGTTGCAACTTCACGGTTTCAAGGAATACATTTGCTACCGTCAACACCTCAACAGACATCTTTTTCAAGGTATATATTTCTACACCCACGTTCAAGTTTTGAAATTTCTCAATGAGTTCTATGTCTTTCACCATCATAGTAGAAACACGCAACGACTTCCGACTTAAGGCATCGGCAACCATATTTGCCTTTCCGGGATGATACCTTAATTTGAACTCATAATCTTTCAGACTTCATCCATCTCCGTTGGTGCATATTAAGCTCCTTCTGATCCAATAGGTATTTAAGACTCTTATGATCACTAAAGACCACAAACTTAAAGCCATACAAATAGTATCGCCACAACTTCAAGGCAAACCCCACCGCCGCCAATTCAAGATCATGTGTGGGGTAGTTAACCTCATGCGATCGCAACTGTCTCGATGCATAGGCTATCACACGTTCTTTTTGTATCAACACGCAACCAAGACCAAGCTTGGAGGCATCACAATACACCATAAAGTCATCCAATAAGTCTAGCAAAGCCAACACAGGAGCAGAAATGAGTCTAACTTTCAACTCTTGGAAACTCTTTTCACAATCAAGACTCCACACAAATGGTTGATTCTTACAGGTTAGTTTCATCAAAGGCAAAGCCAATCGGGAAATCCTTCAATAAATCTCCGGTAATAACCGGCAAGACCAAGAAAACTTCTTACTTCCGCCAAAGACGTCGGTCTTTCCTAAGCCAGCACGGTGCCAATCTTAGATGGATCAACAGTAACACCATCTTTGGAGATAATATGTCCAAGAAATTGGACCTCGGACAACCAAAATTCACACTTGGAAAGCTTCGTAAACAACTCTTTCTCTTGAAGGATACTCACAACAAGACAAAGATGTTCTTTATATTCTTCATGGCTCTTGGAATAGACAAGAATGTCATTGATGAACACCACCATGAACCGGTCAAGATACTCATGAAAGATGTGATTCATGTAATCCATGAATATCGCAGGTGCATTTGTCACACCAAAAGGCATCACTACATACTCATAGTGCCCATATCGAGTTCGGAAGGCAATTTTAGGAATGTCCCCAGTCTTCACCTGAATTTGGTGATATCCGGAATGCAAGTCTATCTTGGAGAATGCAACTGCATCCTTCAATTGATCTAGAAGATCATCAATACGAGGTAAGGGATATCGGTTCTTAATGATCAACTTGTTAAGTTATCGATAGTCCACACATAACCTCATACTTTCATCCTTCTTTCTCACCAATAAAATAGGCGCACCCCAAGGAGACACACTTGGGCGAGTAAACTCTCGTTCTAATAATTCTTCAACTTGTCTCTTCAACTCAGTCAATTCCATAAGAGACATCCGATATGGCGCTCGGGAAACAGGTTCCGCTCCCGGAACAAGATCAATAGAAAACTCTACCTCGTGTGGAGGAGGTAAACCAGGTACCTCATCAGGGAATACATTTGGATATTCAAATACAATGGGAATATTTAAGGGATCGGGACCATTTGTCCCATTGGTAAGAGATAATAGTATGCAAAGTTAAGCTATACCTTACACATCGAATTTCCCCACATCTGAAGAAGGGAAAATGACAGTCCATTGTTGACAGTCAACCAAGACTTTATTAGCAGAGAGCCAATCCATACCAAGAATGATCTCCAAGACCTTGATAGGTAGGCAAATGAAAGAAGTAACAAACTTTCTCCCTTCTAGGAGCATGTCAATCTTATCATATCGGTTAACCAATCTGAGACAAGCACCGTTTGGGGTAGTAACCGCAAGAGCATTTTTCATTAGGCACACCGGCAATCTCAATCTCCATACATAATCCTCGGATATAAAAGAATGGGTCTCACCCGAATCATAAATAACATGCACAGAATTTCTGAGTATTTCACACTTACTTTCAACTAGGTTATCGGCTTGAGCTGCTTCTTCACCAGTCACAGCGAATACTCTTCCAGCAGTTTATTGATTAGCATCATGATTGTGACTATTCTGGCCACCATTACCATTACCTCAGCGGTTCCCATTTCCATGACCATTGACACCATTTCCGTTGCCATTACCATTTCAACCACCATTGCGGCCGCCATTATAGGTTCAATGACCATGGCCTCTAAAAGCACTATGGCCACCACGGTTTCCATCATTGCGAGCCACCACATCCACAGCATTTAAGGGACAATCAGGACAAATGTGTCCCGGTTGGTTGCATCGATAGCACACCATAACTGCTTCATTTCCATATTCACAGGCTAAATGGTTTCCACCACACTAGAAACAACGGAGTCCTTGGCCATTACCTCGACCACCACTAGCACCATGTCTTCCACCACCACGTCCACCTCTAAGAGAAGAGGAGCCACACATAAATTGTCTATTTGCTTGAAATCACCCCTCTTCTTAAAGCTAGAGGATTGGCCCTTCAATCTGTGATCATGTCCCCAATAATTCTTAGGAGCCACATCATTCTCTTCAAAAATTCTACACTTGTTCACAAGAGTAGGGAAACTCCTAATTTCTTGGTGACAAATCACCTTCTTGATCTCCTGGCGTAATCCATTCTCAAACTTAACACATTTCGAAGCTTCGGTACCTTCCTGTTGGAAAGGAGGGTACAGCTCTTTGAATTTTGAGGCATATTCCTCCATTGACATGCTTCCTTGTTTGAGCTCCATAAACTCAAGCTTCTTTTTGTTCTTATAACTCTCAAGAAAGTATTTCCTAAGGAACCCCACCTTAAAGTTCTCCCAATTCGAAGGAGTGTGGGCCACCATCATACGCCCATGAGTCAGAATCCACCAAGATTCAGCTTTATCTCGGACCATAAATACCACGTATTTGACTTTTTGAGCTTCGATACACTCCATGCTAGCAAATATCCGCTCCAAGTCACGGATCCAAACATAAGCGTCTTTCGATTTTTAGACTCCATGAAATTCAGAAGGCTTTCGCTTGAGGAATTAGTCAAGACCATGATTTGGCTGACTAGCAGGTTGTTGTTTCCGTTCAAGAATATCAGCAAATCGGTTAAAAGCTTCAGCCATAGCGACTGCATCGACGTTGCGTCTATTCGCCATCGATCAATCTAGACACACAATACAAATACATTTAGAAACCTTGTGTTTATTTCCTCAAGATTTATCAATCATTAACAATTATCATCGATATATGTATCATCATAATGCATTCACAATTCGAAGGTAAATATTGGAAAGGAAATTCCTGGTCGGGCTTAATATCACCAATAATATAAAGCAGTGAGCAATTCAAGCTCCAATAATGCTTAACTATAACAATAACATATCAACATTAAGTGACAATCACTCTTTAACAACATCTAACTCATATAATTCATTAATGAGCAATAAATGCTCTGATACCAGGTTGTAACACCCCGGCCTAAAAATAGGGGTAAACTTTTCGAGATTTGAATTGATTATAAGTAAAAGAAATTCAATATATATATATGATGCCAAGTAATTACCCCGGATCATTTAATAACCTATCTCATATATAGAGATATGAGAAGGTATCAGAGTGCTCCTTGGACGACCGGACTCGAGACCGTCACAAGGGAAAAGCAGAAGATGTAAGTAAATTTAAGAGTTCTTAAAATATATACCAAAAAGAGGATGTAGGTTGCCTCATCGATTTGTTAATCGATAGAAATAAAATTTAATAATAATAATATCATTTATACATTATCAAGGTCATTAATGAAAATTAGCCATACACATACGGTCTAATTTTCCTACATGACCTCCAAAATCAACTATCATCAAATTAATTTCAAAATAAGCATATACACAATATATGCTATACAAAATGAATATATATGTCAGCCAAGGCTCATCCACATTCCTTCCGCATTTACCTTCATCAATCCCCGACCTCTAAAAGAGTAGGATTTTAGATCACACCTACATCAAGCTTAAAAATGGCAACTAGGAGGTGAGTAACATAATCCAAATGTACCAAAATCATACATTATGATGATATTTATACATGTGTGTATTATATTCATTTGTCAAGAAAACATCACAAGCTTCACATACATGATATATCATTTTATTTCAGTACAATACATGTCCAATTAAGCATATTTACAAGGCAATATCATATATAATATATCCTTAACATTCTCAATAATCATCACACTTTTAATGTTAGTACCTCGGCTTACTTTCCCTCTATTTAACAATCATCCATTGCCACCACGGTCTATTAACTAGGCATATCTCCAGCTATATGTGAATTCTCTTAAAGCTAATGTATATGCACAAAGGAATTATTATCAAATACGGATCCGACTGTGGGACACAACAACATATCAAATATGGGACAAGCATAGGTGTGCTACTATGCTCCTACTACAGTAGTAAAATATGTACACATATATCTCAATTCATGCATGTTTACAACATTATACTTTTACTGGTACCAAACCGCTCTCGCCCTTCTGTAGCACTAGTTACCCCGTGACTTGCGGATCATCATTATGGCCTTACTTGCCATAGTGCTACGGGCTTCCCCCGAACACACATCAAGGGAGCCGTGCCCCGTCAGACACCGAGGTAAACTACTCATCATAAAGTCGCCCTCCCACAGGGCCTGCCACATAGGGTACCTCATCACCAAACTAAGGGCAGCTTCATGATTCCTCGAATCACTAGAAAGCAATAACTGTCTACCCGTGCACTGGGCCGCCCTTCCACTAGGCCTGCCTATTAGAACCCCTAATATTCCATATAAGCAAAGAATGATATGCCATGGATGCAAATGCCAATCAATGCATTCTTACACTGTGCATCCTAAATACCACTCAATCAATCGTCCATTCACGACTACCACTTAATGGATTTCAATATTCTCAATCTTTACCAATTCTCTTTGGAACTCATACACATCGGTAGTTAGTGACAATCACATTTATCAATTCACATATACATATTTGGGATATTTCACATTGTTGATTTCAATTCAAAACCTGGTCTTAAACCATCATGACATATTTCATCAACATAATCAATATAATATCTGATCCGGTCTCGATACCAGTACCATAATACGGATATCACTTTATCTGTTCTGTGTGCACTACTGACTCAGCAGGTAAAACTTTAGACTTAATAGACCGTATAGGCGATCTCCTTATACCGGTATGTCTGTGTTAACACCTCAATGTCAGATGGAATCCGTTCTTCATATCAGAGACGTAAGGGATAATCGTAAGTGGCTTAGGTAATAACACTCATTCCCATTACTGGTGTCGGGGACATTCCCTCGAAAGATGTATTCTCCACCTCTTAAGTCACACTTGTCTCCCAGATCAACGTGTAAGGCCAATATAAAGGATCTTTAGAACATCAAGACTGGTCCTCTCTTATTGGGATACCGGATACATACAGCACTAGTCTAAAACCTTAGTCATCTATTGACTCTCGTGACTGGTCCCACACTGGATTGTTGACTCTGGCTCAGACCAGTTTAACATCATATTCATCATCCCAAATACATGCCACATAACATCAATCATTCTAAATGCACTCAAATCATGAAATCATTACATCATCCACCCAAGCAATCATTAAACACAATCATATATACATATTTTCACATCATCAATGGATGAAATCATGCATTTAGAATAGTTACCCCCTCCTACATCAAGAGAAGTAGTAATCACCACGGTTTGATGGTTCCACCTCGTCGATGGGGTTATTTCCTACATCACAATATATTACATAATTATTTTCTATTTAACCACCTCGGTTTAGGCACCTACATTTATTATTATGCACTTTTAATGTCAAACCCATTAATGAGTTCCCATATTAATGGTCCCAACAACCATTAAGCTTCATTAATGGCCATTCACCATTAATAACACCATTTCACCTCACCAATAACAATTATCTAACACAATAAATGCTTCTCCACTCATATTTTACATTTTACCCAAATCATAGGGTTAGAGTTTCTCTAAAACCTAACAACACTTATTAAATCACTTTCCCAACATCAAAACCCAAAAACCCATAGTTCATACTCTTGAGAAATAGTAAGAGTTTACCTTAAGAGAAGAAGGGATTGGGTTTTCCAAAGGGAAATAGAGCCACACAAAAATGAGGAGAAAGGAGGGTGAGACTTCAAGCTCCAAGCTTTTCCAAGCTCCTTTAAGAACAGAAATTAGAGAGAAGAAGAGAGCCACTACCCTTTTGCTTAGAGTTTTTGAAGAGAAGTAGAAGAGGAAATGATGGAGAAGAATAGAGAAGAAGAAGAGGCAAGGTGTTTGTTAAGAGGGACCAAGAAGCTGACGGGAATAAAAAGCAAAAAATGGGCCATTTGGCTTTATTTTTAATCCCTCTTTAAAGATTCATCATTTTATGATAAACAGGATCTTTGTTCGGGCTCAATACTTTATCCAAAAATTATTCCGAATACATATTCGCATCCCAATAATATCCTTAACAGCCCTGACCAATATCATCCCAATCGGAGATACTTGGTTGGACACCCATATTTCAACCGGGCTCATTTTTAGCTTATCCGGTTCCAGTAATTTATAAATAGTTCCCAAAAATATTAATTTATTTATTCCCAATATTTTGGAACATTAAATAACCTAAATATAATTATTTAATATTTATCTCCTTATTTAATCCTTTATTTTAAAATTTAGGGTGTTACAGGTATGCCTAGATGCAATGAAGGCATCCCAAGTCTCCCTATCAATGAAGGCATATTTCTCTCTGGGAAACTGTCCTCGCTCCTCCCCGAATATATACCTACAATTCATAGTTAAAATAAGATGAAGTAAAAATTTAGAATACAATAGGTAAACTATTGATTAAGAATTTAAACTCCTTACATACGTCCTGGTGAGTGAGGACTTGAATGACCTCCATCTCTCAACAATAATACTGAGGATCTTCCTCCTCAGTATGTCATGTGCTGGTATATCCTAAGAGTCCTACAAGGGGGAAATAATCAGTATATGAATTACATGAAACAATACATTAAAATAATTAATATAACATAATTAATATAACATATTTAACTTACTAGAATATCACTCCAGATATGGTTCTTCAGGACCTCGTCGACATTATCCAAGTCGGGGATAATAATGGGCACCTTCGTGCTTGCCACGACTCCCAAGTAACTGCTGAACTTCAAGCCATGTGGTCTACCAAATCTACCAGTATTGACATCGACGTCAACACGCAACCTCTCTCCCTGATGACGCCTGAGTGCAACATCCTGTATCCGGGTAACACTTTTACTCTTCTGAGTACAGGAACCTGTCGCCTGTGAGTCGGACCTAGCATGGTCAGCCATGAGTATCTGTCCAAACAAGGAAAAACAAAATGTCAATACATAGTACTTGTAACATGATTAATACAATGAATAATTAATATAACATTTAATACAATGATTCATTAAAATAACATTCAATACAATTATTCATACCCTATGAAGATGGTATATTTTCCCACAAGCCTTCACGGTGGTCATGACGATTGGCAACTACATCATCTATGTCATGTTCCATGACAGATGACGGAATATATGTTGTGGCGGATGAAATTTATATAACATCAAGGCTGGGGTCTCCAATGTTGTGTCTACCTTGGATAACAATTGACCACCTTTTGTTAGTTGGCTCAGTAACATAAAAAACTTGCTTCACTTGCGTTGCCATAATGAATGGTTCCTCCTTATGACCTATCCTGTTGAGGTCCACCAATGTAAATCCAAAATCATCAGTTTTGACACCGTTTTTATTGTCAATCTATTTGCATTTAAACACAGGAATGGTGAAAGGACTGTAATTGACTTCCCATATATCTTCAATTACACCAAAGTAACACTGGTCGGCCATGACAGGGTTGTTGTCCTTTGAAGTTGAGAAATGCATTCCATAACTCCACTATTTTGATTTATACTCTTCTCATCCTGTGTCCTTGTATAAAATGAATAGCTATTTATGTCATACCCACAAAAGGTGAAGACATCAAAGTTTGGCCCTTGTGCTAGTCAGTGTAATGTCGAGGATGCAGATGTATCTTTTAGAACGGTCTTTTGGAACCACTGCATGAATGTCTTGTTGTGTTCATTCAACACCCACTTTTTAGTCATTTTAGGGTTGGTTCTCTTGAATAGCTCCTTGTGAGTGGTTAGATACGGTTATACGTCATCCGTGTTGTTCAAAATATACAAGTATGCTTGAAGGACATCATCACGTGGCATGCTCTTCATTTTTTTTCCAATCGTACCTTTCCCATCCAATCGCCCATCATGACGAGTCTTTGGAATACCAATGCTTGCAGCATGTGACATGTATTCAGTGTAAAACTCAATTGCTTCCTCTACAATATATCTTTCCACAATTGAAGCTTCGGGATGACATTGATTCTTCATATACCCTTTCAATATATTCATATATCGCTCAACGGGATACATCCACCGTAAGAACACTGGACCACACAAATGGACCTCTCTCACCAAATGGATGATTAAGTGGACCATTATGTCAAAAATAAAAGGCAAGAAATGCATTTCAAGCTAACATAGTATAAGTGATGCTTCCTGTTCCAACACATCCAATTCGCCGGGCATGATTACTTTGCAATATATGGCATTGAAAAACATACACAGCCTTGTTATGACATTTCTTACATTTTTAGGAAGAGTGTCACGAATAGTGATAGGCAGAAACTGTTGCATCAACATATAACAATCGTGAGACTTCAACCCAACTAACTTTAAATCTTTCATAGAAACACAAGTGTTGATGTTTGAACCATAACTAGATGGAACATTCACACTACGTAACGATTCACATAGAATTTTCTTTTCTTTTTCGGACAATGTATGACATGCTGAGGGCAAATATGTTCGTTTTCCCTTTAATTGTGGATGCAACTCATGACGTATACCCATCAGCTCCAAGTCCATACGTGAATTTAGGCCATCCTTAGTTTTCCCCGGTATGTTTAAGAATGTACCAACCAAACTGTCGCACACATTTTTCTCCACATGCATTACATAAATGCAGTGTCTTACATCAAGCTCCCTCCAATATGGCAGGTCAAAAAACATTAACTTTTTCTTCTAGTTGTTTTGTGTTGGGGATTGTTTTTCACACTTACCAAACACCACATTGACGTCTTTCACCTTTTCATATGTCTGGCGACCAGATAGTGGTGGAGAAGCCATTTCAAAATCTTGTGCTCCGTTGAATGACTTTTTTAACCTACAAAATGGATGATTCACTTTAAGAAACCTTCGATATCAAAGATAAACATTTTTCCTACCATGGTGCAGCCGCACAGAACTAGTTCCCTCCTCACATACAGGACAAGCTTTATGACCCTTCACGTTGTACCCGGATAAGTTACCATACGCTAGAAAGTCATTGATCGTGCAAAATAGCATAGCACACAATTTCAATGATTGCCCGTAAACCCGTCAAACACATCAACCCCGTCTTCCCACAACATTTTGAGGTCTTCAACTAATGGAGTTAAATATACATCAATGTCGTTCCCCGGTTGTCATGGACCAGAAATCATCATTGATAACATGACATATTTCCACTTCATGCATAGCCATGGTGGCAAGTTATAAACAAACAATAAAACAGGCCATGAACTATGTTTGTGCTCAGGTTCCCAAACGGGTTCATGTCATCTATGGCTAGTGTAAGCCTAACATTTCTTCGTTCATGGGCAAAATCCAGAAAAATCATATGCATTTTCTTCCATTGTGATCCATTGGCCGGATTCCTAAGTAGTCCATCAACAACCCTTTTATTAGCATGCCATCTCATAAGTTTTGCTTCATCTGCATTGGTAAACAGACGCTTTAGTCTTGGAACTATAAGCAAATACCACAACACCTTTGCAGAAGACCCTTGAGTATAGACCTCATCAGAATCCACCTCTTTCTTCTTATACCGTGACACCCCACACCTAGGACGTTGATGCAGTATTTCATACTCACCCTGGAATAATACACAATTATTTGGGCATGCATGTATTTTCTCATACTCTAAACCTATAGGATACAATACCTTTTTGGCCTCATAGTTACGATTCGGCAAGGTGTTTCCAGCTGGGAGCATTTCTTTCAACAACTTCAGTAAGTCAGTGAAACTTTTATCCATCCACCTGTTTATGGCCTTCAAATTAAACAATCGTAAAACTACTGATAACCTCATGAAATTAACGCAGTTTGGATACAACAGCTGCTCAGAATCCTCACACATAGTCGTATATACATGAGCTTTCTTAAAACCTTCTACCCCCACATCATAAATCACATCCTCAAGTCGGTCATCCATGTCGACATCGGTGTCATGCATCAAGCTTTGGTTTTCAATTTGAGAGCTGGAACTTGGCACCACCACATCCTCACCGTACCATATCCAATGGGTATAACTACGAAGAAATCCATCACACAATAGATATTCTCGCACCTCTTCCAAGTCTAGCTGACGCAGGTTCAAGCATTTCACACAAGGGCAAAAATACCTTCCATTCACCTCCTCGGTATTCCTCGCTACAAATTCTATAAATGATTCAACTCCACCCTCGTACTCTAAACTTATGCGTGATACAGTTATCCAACTTCGATCCATACCAACTGTTTACAAGGTGTTATGATCAATCTCACTTTTCTTACAAAGGTGGTGGTCCTATACCCATTCAGGATGATAATTATTTTTATATGTCATTAATATATACAGGTTAGGAGTTATTTTAAAATTTGATCAAATTTCGATAGTATTTCACATTGGTCTCTAAGTACACAAAATGAGAGCAGTCAAATCAAATGCAACCACAACCAAATATGCACCTAGAGAACAACACAAAATGCAAGTTACCGAAACTTTATCAAATTTTAAAGTAACTCCTAACTTGTACATACTAATGAGGAATAAAAAACAATTGTTCATCCCAAACTGTCCAAACGGACAATTTAAGATTCAACACAAATGATGAAATTAATTAATTTAATGACCAGTTATGTAGAATCTCAAACGGGGAACTACGGTTCACTCATGCAGGATAACTTTCATACTAGTTAGCTAGTATGAGCCTACGAGTTTGCAACAGTGACAACCACATATATACAAGTGTAAAAAAATAACATTATATGAGAGCAACAAATAGCAATAGAAATAACATTGTATATTGTACTTAAAAATATGTAATAATTTAGTTAACCTTTCTCCTAAATTAGTAAGATGTTTTTAATTTGTATTATTTTGAGGTACAACTATGGTGTTGGATTATGGATTATGGTGTTCGATTATAAGACTTTTAAAGTTTTGACTTTTATTTAGTAATTAATATGATGTTTTTAATTGTGTTATTTTCAAGTAGAACTATGGTGTTTTAGATGATGGATTATGCATTATAAGACTTTTGAACTTGGAACTTTTATTTTATGGATTATGGATATGGTATAGGATTATGACATTTTTCAAGTTTTGTTTGGTATTGGAATGTGAACAAAAAATAAAAAAATATTGGTCTAAGAACTTGGAATGTGTTAAATCTACTTATGTATTTCAATTTTTCAATCCTATGTATATTTATCTTAATTATATTTCAACAATAACACTCTAAACTCCAAGGGTTGAACTATTTTTAAACATCTTGCATTAAAAATAGAATTAGTACGCAAAAAAATGATAACTAATACTAAAATTAACTAATAACTTTATAGTGACCAAACCTTATCATTAAACACAAACCCTAAACCCTAAACTTAATAACAATTCAAAATTATATATAATTTTGGCTAATGAAATTAATGCAGTTCAAAGTTTACCAAAAATCCAAATGAAAACCAATTCTATAAACCAAACCATATACACAGAACATGATGGGTTCCAATCCACAATTTCTTAGCTACTGGAAGAAACTAATCATCTACTACTGAAAAAAAATACTAAACTTAAGAAGTTCATTCATTGCCTTAAATTTAAAAAGTTTCCATTGGTTAATAGTAACCCCTGATTTGGTTGAAAAATAGTGGTTGGATCCTTAGAGTTCTGGACTAATGATTTTCCCCTTGGGTCTTGAGTGTAATAGAATAACCACCAATTTTCAGCTACACAGAACAGGAACATTATACACAGAACCAGCAAAGTAAACTAAACAGAGACAAAAATTATGATATACATAGAACCAGCAAAGTATACGCATTACATATTTGAGGGCTAGTGAAAACCCCTTTCAAAGTAACCAGATGCAACTTAACAGTAACAGTTAACAACACAGGGGTAGAATTAACTAAACTTAATAACACACAGGCAATGTCAAATAACCAGAGACAGAGACAAGCTTCGTTCAGCTTCAATAATGAAAACATACACGCAGAGACAACATTCATTCAGGTTCAACTACACAAGTGAAAACACACACCAACAGAGAGACAAGCTTCCACAAATGATGATAAAGAATAACAATGAAGCAGACCAGCAAGTGAACAAAGAAGAAGGGCAATGGAGCACTTACTAGACAATGGTGTGAAGATGACGATAGCACGCAAAAGAAGAAGGAAGAAGCAAGTGAACGTAGAAGCCTACGACCAGCAAATAGAAAAAACTTGAGGCAAAGAGGAGGACGAAGAAGAAGATGACAACCAGCGCGAAAGAAATAGGAGAAAGTGAAAAAAGCTATCAGGCGAGGCTTTTGAAGTTTCTAAAAATATATATAATCACGGTTAAATACACAATCGTGGTTATATTACATATATATTCACGGTTAAATCAGTAACTGTGGTTAAATATAAAGACTATATCCACGGTTAATCCAACAACCGTGATTGTATACGTAATATATATCCACGGTTGTATAGCCAACTGTGATTATAGAGTCCCCAACCTATAAACCCTGAACCCTAAACCCTAAACTATATATCCACGGTTGGAAGTATTACCCGTGATTATATATTTAAGGATACAACCACGGTTGTTAAGTTAACCATGATTATATACTTAACCCTGAACCTACATCCACGGAGGTTAAACAACTGTGATCATATAGTTACATTATAATTTCAAAAATGCCACCATGCATGTTTTTATCACTGATCCACTTTAACCCGTGATTATATCCCATTGTTATATCCAATTTTTGCACTAGTGAGGCGCATACTATGCCTCTTTAGTTTGATGAATGTTTCTTCTAGGTCTTTGGTTTGATTTCTTGCCTCTTTGGTCTTCAGGACCATGTCATCCATGTATACTTTTATGTTTTTCCCTATCTGCTTGGTAAAGATCTTGTCTACTAGCCGCTAATATGTGGCGTCAACATTCTTCATCCTGAAGGGCATTACCCGATATTAGTAATTCACTCCCTCATTCGTATTTGGTTATATTCAAAGAACCCATCAATGAAACTCAATACCTGATACCGTAAAGTACCATCTACCAAATGATCAATGTTAGGCAAAGGATAAGGGTATTTAGGATATAACTTATTAGAGTCGGTAAAATCCACGCACATCCTCCACTTGCCATTCACTTTTTTTACCATGACCATATTGGAAAGCCAGGTTGGGTATTTGAATTCTCAGATGAAATTGGCTGCTAAAAGTTTGTATATTTCTTCCTTCACCACTGCTCTCCTATCAAGTTTAAGTCTATGTTGCTTCTACGTTATTGGTCTAGCTTCTAGGTTTATATTCAATGAATGACATATGACACCTGGGTCAATTCCTAGCATATTTGAGTGGTTCCATGCGAAAAGGTCGACATTCACCCTTAAAAGCTTGACAAAAGATTCTTCCAAGCCTTGATCAAACATTGCATAACAAGGGTGCATTAACTCATATTAGACCCTATTTGTACCAGCTTCCTAGACTCTACTGGTTGGGGACGTTTGTGTTCTCTCTCATGTCAAACCCTGTTTCGAAGTGTTCTTCCACGATGAAAGTTTCCTTAGGTCGGAGACTTTCATGGTAACACTCCCGAGCAACCTCCAGGTCAAAGACTTTCATGGTAACAACTCTAATGCATCCATCTCCGAGTGGGAATTCAAAGGTGAGATAGAGGGTGGAAACAATCACACTGAGTATATTGAGCACTTGGCGTCCGAGAATGCCATAGTATAAGCTAAGGATGTCAACAACTAGGTACTTAACCATGACTGCCTTGTTGTCTTCTCTCAATCTGAAAAGCATCTTCAACTATACATAACCCATGATCTGGACTAAGTCTCCTATGAAACTGAGTAGTGCCCTGTTATACCTTCTGATCCAAGTAGGAGGCAATTAGGGTCATTTGTAGGCCTTCTAATGAAGAATATCTACATAACTCTACCACCTGTTTGTCCTTGTTTAGGACTCCCATAGGGAGATCTGAGCTGTCGAAAGTGATGGTCTCAATACTTGGGAGACAGTGTATGAAGTTAACCTGTCCTACCTTATGTTGGGTGTCAGTTTTGCTTCCGGGAAAGCCTCCAGAAATAGTATAAATAGTTCTTTTTCCATCATCTCTCACATCCTCTAGTCTGCAGGATCAAGAACACTCACGCTTCTGTCTAGGATGCTCATGTGGCTACAACTTCACTTGCCTCGGGGATTCTCTTTCTCTCTTCTACCCAGATTCCTCCACCATTTCTTTTCTCTTGTCAACAAATTTCTCCATACATCCTTGTCAGATAAGGTGCTTGATTTGGTTTTTGAGTGACTAACAATCTTCTATGCCATGGCCACAGGTTCTTTGAAACTCACAGAATTTGATTCTATCTAAGCCTTTTGCCTGTTCTCCAAATGGAAGGAGTTAAAGTAATCTGGTGTAGTAGACTTCATGCATGATTTTGTCTCATAAGTTGTTCAAAGGGTGAATGTGTCATACTTTAGGTTGGGACAGATCGTATGCTTGTGTTATTTATTTGGTCTAGGGCTTTTCTTTCGTGCCTCTACTCTTGTAATCCCCTACTTAGAATTTCCCACCCGATTGACATCTCGCTCTTCCATGTTTATATATCTGGCTACACGTTGCCTAAAATCATCCATATTAGGAAGGGGTTTCTTTGCTAAGGAATCAAAAAATTTACCTGGGTGTAACCCTGTCTGGATTGAATAGAAAGCCACTTCTAAGCTTAGATCTCAGATTTGGATGGCTTGCTTGTTAAAGTGAGCTATGAACTACTTGAGCGTCTCTCCTTTACCTTACTTTAAATTGACCAAACTGTGAGAGGTTTGTTATACCGATCGCTTAAAGGTGAATTGGGTTATAAACTTTTCTGTCAGCTCTATAAAATAGTACAGACCTCTTGGAGGAATGTGTGAAAACCAACTAATAGTGGATTTGGTGAGGGTTGTGGGGAATGGTCTATAGAGCAAGGCATCAAATGCTTCTGAATGAGTAGGTTGGTGGTGAACATAGTCAGATGTTCTTCTGAGTCACCTCTTTTGTCATATTTTCCATTGTTAGAGGTTTATAGTGTGCTGGTGTTAGAACCACCATTATCTCTTTTGTGAATGAGTGTGCAGTATAGGGGACCAGGGGCTCGGGTCTGTCTTTCTTTTGTCTAGTGGTCTAGGTGTTTTGATAAATAGAGGCCTCCCTCTCCTCCAATCAATGATTTCTCCGATCCTCGTTCTCTTTCCTTAGTTCTTCAACCATGATTTCCATCATTTTTACAGCTAGGACTACTACGTCGAGGTTACCATCGTCGTCTTCTTTAAAGCCAGTCTTTCTCTGTGTGATGTGGGAACAACTTTACCAGGCCCATTATGGACACCAAAACATTCACTGAGTATGTAAAAGCTAAACCCTAAAGAATCCCTTTAGGAAAAATATAGTTATTTACTTTAAAATGTCACTTGAATTACAGAGGGGCTTTAAGGCCATACTTATACAATGGTAAAATAAATAGGGGTTTTGACTTAGGCCTAACAAGAAATAAAAACTATTATATGCTAAAATGATGGGCAATCAGGATATCCAAGATATTTTCCAAGAATAGAAGGGGATCCTACGAGCCCCCTCCTGATCCGGGAGGGGGGGACACATAGTAACTATTTATACGAACCCATTTCTCTTTTCTTACAAGAAAAATATGTGAGCCTTGCAAATGTTTTCCAGGATGAAATGAGAATTCCTAAAATAAATTATTTAATAAGAAAATAAGTTTAAAAATTATCGACTCATCTAGGTGCAACCCTACATGTTCATAGAACTAAAGCAAAATTTATAAATAGGTACTTGATAAAGTTTTTTAGGTTCTTATTTGTGTGGTTGTGAATTTTTAGTTTTAAAAATAAATTAGAAATAAAACTTGATCAAATGATATAGTTTAATTTGCTTTTAATATATTTTTAAAATAATTTGAGAACTAGATTTTACAACTACAAATTTGATTTTTAGTTTTATAGTTTTCATTTTCAAAATTATTTTTTAAAAAACTAAAAACCACCTCTTATATTTAGTTATAAAAATAAATAAATGTTACTAGATTTGTGTGTTACATTGTGTGTGTATATATTTTTATATACCTACAATATTTCGTTATAAAAATAAATAAATTAGAGTATGTATATGGAAGAGTATGTTTAGTTATAAAAATGAATAAAGTGGATTTGTTTATTGTAGGGGGAGAGTGTATTATATTAGGATAAAAATTTGAACAAGATACTAGTAGTTTAAGTAAATTAATAACTTATATGGTTAGTAATTTGTAGAAATATATTTAATTTAATTACTTTATAAATTATTTTTAATTATTTATTTATTTTTATAACATATTTTAATAAAAAATAAATAAATGAGACTTTTTTTGTCAAATCTGGAGGACTAAGATAAGGTGGCCTTACCTTAGGATCAACCCTGCCTATTACACTACAAAAAAAAATCAAGTTTAGCGATGAAAAAAAGACATCGTTAATCATTGGTTTTTCATCGTTGTTAGGTCCAACAACGACCTTTGTGATGTAAGTCACGCTGTCTCTAACACCAATGTAGCTAGCCTCTTTAGCGATGCCTAACTCTGTCTTTGGCTACATAGCCATCGAATCCATGCATAGCAGACTTATATATCTCCGTCGTTGAACTCTTTACCCCTCACAAGTCATTTTTAGAAGGTTGATACGTATAACAATGACGATGTTACCCACCCTATCACTAAGTATCCATAATATTAGCAACGACCTTAGTGCTATTACTGATCCTAGGTCTCTAAACTCATACTAGTGATAGCATGTCTCCGTCGCTAATGTGGGTGTCTGAAAATATATGAGCGACGACTATTGGGTCCATCGCTACTTCATTTATGTTTTTATAGGTATTTTAGCAACGTGTATTTATCCATCACTAAACCTATCTCTGTTCTATTGTTTCACAGGTTTTTTGTTTGATTTTTAGTGTTTATTTTTTTATTTTTAATAGGTTTTTTGGTCAATATTTTATGTTTATTTTTATAGGATTTTTGCTTAATTTTTTCAATTTGGTGTAATAAGTTATACCGTGAAACTCTAACACAACGTCTGTACTAATTAATTAACAAACGAATGAATAAAATAGCTAAAAAGGTGAATGTCAAAACTGTTATATGACATGTACAAAGAATACATAAATAAAAAAGAATCTCAAGTGGAAGGGGGAAAAAGGAGGGGGGGAGTAGCTAATGTGGTTGGGAAGAACTAGGTGGAAGAGGGCTAAGGCGTGTCGTTATCTAGGCAAACATGTTTTCATGCCAGCTTAGCGTCTCCCACATACTTTGTTTCTCCTCCAACATCGTTTGTTGAAGAGTCATGATCTACGTGGTCTTCTTAGCAAGCTCTCTATTCTAGTTCTTAATAACCTGAACATAGTCTTGCAGAGGAGTCAACAAGGAAAGGCATTGTGAGGGGGACACAAACTCTCTGGTGAGTTCTTAGAGGCCAAACACATTTACTTTCTTATTCTTGCCTCTAACAACCTCTAGGTCAAAAACATTGTCGTTCGTAGAAGAAAGGCTCAGTGCCTCCCCATCTAACTCGCCAATAGTCTGTGTGGCGAGTTGTGTCTCCATCTCTGCCCTCTCTACCTTATAGGCCTCCTACATATTTGAAATAATAAATATCAACAAACTATGAATTTAAAGTTTAAAACTTCTAAGAATTTTTGGCAGAATTTCCATTATAAATAAAAGAAACCAAAATTTTAACAATACCTACAAAATAACTAGAAAAAGTCCTAGTAAAATTTATAATTACATCTTAATTTCAATTAAAATTATAGTCCTAAGTTACTAGTCAAACTTTGGTATATAGTTTTCAATTTTAATAACAATTAATTAACTATCTTGGGCCTTAACATTAACCAAGTTGTTAGCCTTATTCTTCTTAGTCTGCTCCATGATGGCTTAATTAAAAGCCTTGAAGGTTACTATGTCAAATTATTTCTTGGTGTATTATATTTTATGGATTTTTCCTCATTAGTATGCTTGATTTAATATAACACACATAAGGATAAATAGTCTATTAGTGAGTTATTGACCAAGTGTCTTCAATAAGAAGAGAGGTCACTAAAGGAAAAGGGCAAAAGGTGAACTTGACCACTTAAGGAAAAAGAAGAAGAATCAAGTTAATCATAAAGGAAAGATTCCTACTCAGCCAATCATGAAGAACGAATCAAAGTGTTTCTTCTGCAAGAAGAAAAAGCATATGAAGAAGGATCGCCTAAAGTTTAAGAATTGGTTTGAGAAGAAAGGTAACCTATTTTCTTTATTTTTTATGAATCTAATATGGTAAATGTTAATCATAACTCATGGTGGATTATTGTTCTATAATCCACATTTCTAATACCTTGCAAGGTATGGAAAACCTAAGGAAGCTAGTGGGAAGTAAGTAATGCATCTACTTAGGAAGTAGGATAAGTTCACATATAGAGGTTGTTGACATATGTAACTTAGTTTTAAGCAATGGTTTTATTCAACTATCATGTGATATTCATTGTATGCATATTTACTATTTTGGTGAAACTGTTATTCAATTTGATATTTTCTTATTCATTTTGTGTATATTTTATTTTGAGAAACATCATTTAGTTTGGCCTAGAATAAACATGAGATTTGTTCATTAAGTAAGAGTTGATGTTAAGAGGCTTGATAGATGCATGAGAGATAATACTCGCAATTATAGGACCTATCTTCATTATCCAAATATTTGGTTTCTTTTTTATGATTAATATTGTGATCAATGAACTAAGTGCGAGAATGTTAGTAATAAATATTCATGTATAATAATGAGGGATAAATATTTACTCATCTCATATTCTAGGAACAAGATATATGCTCCATTTTTATTCAAGTTGTGACGCCTAAAGCTTGAGTACCAATTCCTAAGGTATTGCCTTGTGGTAATGTGAATTGAAGTAAAATTTTTCTTTTCTATAACTATTGCCTTAGGGCTCGTAATAGAAGCTTCAAGATCACTTATAATAATACATTAACTATCCTAAAATGATTCTAATTCAATTGTCTATCATCAATTCACCATGTCCATATCATGCCAAATACCATAGCCAAGCGTTGCATGCCTATCATTACATATATATACTAGCAATCCAATTAGTTTACCAACATGTTAATTTAAACCCTAATCCATGATATTTACAGTTTAAAAGAAGAACTAGCATTAGTTGATATAGACTACAAAATCTATTTACATATAAGCATATACAGATATAAACAACAAAATAATCTTTATTCTTCATTGCAATGTCATCCAATCTCTTCAATGGGAATCACTAAGTGTTACCTTGCTTCACATTCGCTAACCACAAATATGGAAGAGTGAGACAATACATAAAATAAGCATAGAACGAAACAGAATTACACAAACACAATCATAATAAGAATGTATGTTATGCATATGTCAAACAATGTCAATTCACTTAAACATTATTTTACTTTAGTTAATCATGTCATGATGGATCCATTCTAAATGGTGGGTGATCACTATAGTGTTAAAATTCTCATAATCATCATCTATTTATGGTACCGAACTGAATCACTCCATTGCAACATTCTCACACATTGACTCAGATAAACATATAACTATGTTACGGGTCGGCCCTAGAACATCCAACCATAGAGTGGTAGTAGATCATACATATCATACTTATAAGGTGTTTGTTCATCTCAAAATCACCCCCTACCAGGCCAACAATCAAGGGGCCCCTACATCCCAAGATGCAACCTTTATGTTTATGATGCATGATGTATAAATTTTCTTTGTATATTTCATTATATCATACCTTCAACCTCAAATCAATAATCCTTCACAAGCATATGGTTATTCATAGCTCGTAAAGGGTACACACATTAACCTAATATGTGTGTGTATGGGTATGAATTCATTTTCATACCAATAAATCACTCTTCATCAATAAGGCACTTAACCATAAACTTTCTATAAATTCATAAGATTCTTGGATCAACAATTTATCATAACCACATAGCTATTCAAAACCTACAAATACATACATCAACCTAATACATAATTGATCTCATTTCATATCAATCTATATATATATATATATTATGATGCATCTCATGAGAAAGGTTCTCTTAGGTGAGAGTGAAAGCAACAAATCTAGGTCGGATAACCTTACATGGATAGTCATGATTAAAAAAATTTTAAAATAAGATGATCACTCAAAAAGTCATATAACTTTTTAAAAAACTCACACAACTGATATATTCTAATCTGGACCATCCATGATAAGATCTAACAGTTTAAATTTACTTTTACTCTCACCGAAGAGAATCTTTCTCATAAGATACATTGTCCGTATGTGTGTGTGTATTATTCCTCATCAACTAATTACTTGACCACATACCATTTTAGTAATCATAAAGTTATCATACCATATATCATTAAATGATTTCAACAAGAATTAGGAATATGCTTCTATATTATTTAAGGCTAAGAAATTAATAGGGGTACATTGTATAGGTATTGAAGGCTAAAAAGAGTAAAAGAGAATATAAGTGAATTGAGGGGCTAGTCGCCTAGGAGATTAGGGCTCACCTAGGTGAATTGAGTCTAGAGCCATTTACCAATTTGCATGCATAGGTGAATGAGGCTTACTTAGGCAAATCTATCAGAACATGTTATGCAATAACAACGCATGTCAGGGTAAACTTTATCAATTCAATTCAACTCAACACCTATATACCTATCAATGTCTCCAATTCAAATTGCCTAATATAATAATTACCTTATATTCTAACTTCTCATCACATCACCTTACTCTTTAACTCATTTATTTAATTTAATAACCACCTTCAACAATTCAATATTTCATCCCTTCAACTCCCCAAATTAACAATGTTCTAAAATCTCAATACACAAGCATATTTTCACTTCATTAATCTTCATAAGAAAATGATATTCAACAACTTTGACACAATCAACACTAGAGTTATAGCAAATCAAAGGAGAAGATTCGACTTACCAATAGAGACCGAATAAAGGGAGGGTTTCTTTTCCCATAACCTCAACACAATAAAAAAAATATCTACAAGCAATAATGAAGGTAATTGGGGTTGGATTTCAAGAAATTGAAGAAAACACATAAAGAGTTCCTAGAACTTTACCTAGGTTTAAAAAAAATGAAAGAGAAAGCTTGCCTCCTATTTTCACTTGTGCATATGGGGAAGATGATGGAAGGACTGGAAAATGGATCCCTGTTGACTTTGTGAGATGAAGAAATGGTGGCATGGTTTTGGTAAGGAAATAAGAATGATGAGTGTGGTTGATGGAGAAGAGATGAAGAATAATGGGGTGAAAGAAAAGAGAGTGAGGTGAAAATAAGAGTGGAAGTGAGGCGGGGTGAAGTGTAAGTGTTTGAGAGGGTGGGTGAGAGAAAAAAAAGATATTTTAATATTTTTGGTAAAATTAGGATATGTAGGTGGTATCTTAAAGACTTGGTTGACCTTATAAAAATGTCAAAACTGATTTCTAGATAAATCCTTTTAAAATGAATTTAAAACTATTTTTCCTATTAAATTAGAAATAAATGTTGTGTTGCAGGCTAACCCTAGAATACTCAGCCTTAGAGTGGTAGTAAATCATACTCATAAGGTCTTTGTTCATCACAGACGCCCTCCACCAGACTGACAATTAAGGAACCCCTACACAGACCTGATTCTGGAATTTTATGGGCCGTAGGAGACACAAGAAAAAAAGAATCCTTAGTATATTTTTTAGAGAAATCAAATCAACATTAACAAAGTTATTACAAAATCTAAACACATGAATAAAATATATCCTTCAAAAATAATGAATAGTGTTTCCATAGTCCTATGTTTTCCTTCAAAAAAATTGTTCTTCCTCCTGTACCTAAGCAAAAAAAAAACATAAACTATCCAAAGGAAAAATAGGATTCTTTTCTCTAGTAGGCCTTTTTTCAATTAAAATATCCCTTCCTTTGTTATCAAGATTACCCTAATTTCTATGATCATAAATATCTAAAGGAAGAATTAGTTGCTCTTTGTTAATGTCAATATTTTCCATATTATATTCATTTGACATATCATTAGGTTCACTAAAATCATTAACTTCATTCTCGTTTAAATGAATTCCATCATGTACAATTTCAATTAATTGATCTAAATTTTCATGAGAATCTATCTTTTTAAAAATAAATTTATCAAGAGCTACTCTTTGTGATTTAATTAACTTTTCCTATCGTTTTCAATTTTTTTCTTTTTTCACTTCCAGATAAATGTTTTTTAGAAGGCATATTATGAAATATAAATAAAATAGTAAATTAAAACTAGCAAAAAAGTAAAGAACATAAAAATAATAAAAATATAAAAAGAATTAAACAATTGACAATGACTATAAAAATAAAAATTAACAAAATATTGATATCAACATAAATAAAGTTCTTAAAATAATTTATATAACAACATAAATAACAAGTGATTTGGAAGGCGAATCACGTGCCAACCTATTAGAGTGTTACATGAAAACATTAAATTTAAAAAATTAAAGCCAACATAGGATTGAACTAGAGACCTTAAGGCAAAATCTATATAGCCTTACCACTAAACTATTCAAGTTATATTAAAATTTATTTTTTTCCTTACATAAGCTAAATATTATTTATTTTGGGCCCCTATTGTCGTTGCTTCCAAGGCCAAGGCTGGTCCTGCCCCTACATCCCAATAACATCCTTCATGCTTATGATGCATGATGCATGATGCATTAATTTTCTTTATACATTTCATTATATCGTACCTTCAATCTCAAATCAATAATCCTTCACGAGCATATGGTTATTCATAACTCGTAAGGGGGTATGCATATCAACCCAATATATATATATACATATATATATATATGAATTCATCTTCATATAATAAATCACTCTTCATCAACAAGGCACTTAATCATAACCTTTGTTTAAATTCATAAGGATTCTCAAATCAATAATTTATCATAACTATATATCCTTTAAATAATCGTAAGAGTTATCATACCACATATCATTAAATGAGTTCAACAAGAATTAGGAATATGCTTCTATACTATTTAAGGATAAGAAATTAATAGGGGGTACATTGAATAGGTATTAGAGGCCAAAAAGAGTAAAAGAGAATATAGGTGAAGTGGATGTAGTTCAAGGGTCATTTGCCTAAGTGATTGGGGCTCGCTAAGGCGAATTGAGTCCAAAGCCACTTCCTAGTTTGCACACCTAGGTGAATGAGGCTCGCCTGGGTGAACAATTCAAAAATCATTTAACTTATTTATTCAATTCAAAATTCATTTTAACTTATTCAACATTTTATCCCTTCAACTCCCCAAATTAACAATGTTCTAAAATCTTAACATAGAAACATATTTTCACTTCATTAATCTTTATAACCAAACCATATTCAACAATTTGAACATATATGTATATATATTAATATTCAATTCATCCTTTCTCATAACTAATCAATACTATGCAATTCAACATACCAATCTATTCCGATATCACCACAGCCACATTTCATAATTTCACATTGTGTAATTCAAATATAACCACGCATTCAAATCCCCAATTCTACAATCAAACAACATTTTGCAAGTCCATATCTAAATACTGTCAAACTACCAATCCTACCACTAACTATATTCTAGCAATTCTACACACACTATCATTTGTAACCTATGACCATTATCGAAATCCCTAAACTCAAACATGCAATCCTACTCATTCTTTACTTATTCACAACATTATCTTCTCTTTGTTACCTCAAAGAAGATAATTAACCAAAGTGAAGGTTTAGAGATAGACTTAGAATGGGGGGTTGAATAAGTTTGTAACTCTTTTCGAAAAATAAAACCTTATTAAACAAGATTTGGCAACAGACTTAAAGGGTATGGACTTAGAGTTAAAAAGGGAAGGGATAAAGAGATTTGCATAACGGATTTATACTAGTTCACATTCAAATGTTGAAGCTACGTCCAGTCCTTTCAGTCTGAAGGCTTTTCACTATGTAAAAATCTTTTTACATAAACAGAACTATTGTACCTCAAGTATTCTTGACTCTATCCATTTCTGGCTTAGTCCCCAGTATTCTTTCAACAAGCCACTCCTGGCTTCAACCTAAGTATTCTTTTAAAAGAAACTTTAAGCCAATAGTGTTTCCCTCAAGAAACTAAGACTAGTTAACATAACCAGACTTGAACTAGAGATGAATGAAAGATTATTTTTGTAACAACTTAAATACAATGTACAAGGAATTTTAAGTGAAGCAAGTGTACATACTAAGTTAAAAACTAAAACAAAGACTAAGACTATGAGATGTAGTGTAAATGAAAATTTTAGATTAAGTTTCTGTTTCTGAGTTTCATTGTTCAAGTGTTATACTCTTTCGTATCTACAATGGTTTGGGGTAGAAGTATAAGAGAAGAGAAGACAACAATGATTGATTCGAGGATAGACAAGATTTGCATGAAAACAGGGTGCCTTGAGTCTTGCATGGAGAAAGTTCCCATTTTGTTCTTTTTTTGTTAACCAAGTGGCCTCAATTACTTAAGAAGGGGGGTGAATTGAGTATTAAAAATTTTACTTGGAATGCTTTTGAAATTAATTCTTTAATAAATATACATAATGAAAATGGTAAATTTAATCACAAATAATAACAATTTATACACAAGACAAATTAACAAACACTAAGTATATGGTAAGTAATAATATCAAATTAATCACCACACTATTTTTAGCACTTAGAAAAATTTTAACACAGTTAATTCAAGAATATTACTTAAAATAATTTCAACAAATTTTAATCTAAATAATTTACAGATTATATCAAGCTAATAGAATATGAACTTAATTTTAACAAGCAAATTAATTAGCAATAATGAAGGAGTTTAATCAACCAAGCTATGAAAACAATTAAACAAACAATTTAAATACACAAATTTAATGAGTTTAGGGAAGAGAGATTTACAAACCGATATATACGAGTTCCACCACACCGGTGTACGTCTCACCTCCAAGCAACCCACTTGGAGGATTCCCACTATTGGAGATTAGAGATACAACTTTGAGCAATCACGGCTTCCTAGTGTCCCACACTCAAGAACCCAATTCTCACAAGTACAAGGGCACCCCACCCAATCTCTCAATATCACAATTTTACAAGGTTGAACCCCAACCCATAAACTCTCAAATTTTGGCAAAGGATTTTACAAGGGTAACTCTCCAATAGAGTGGATATACAAATTTTAGCACTCAAAAATATTTTTCTCACTGACTAACTCTCAAAAGAATTTTGCAAATGAAATATTAAAGAGAGAAGCTTGCTGCCAAGAAAAGAAAATAGAGAATGAAGCAAAGGAAAATATTTCATTGCTTGGGATGCTTATTCCTCTTTATCAACTCTCTATTTATAGTACTCGAGAGGCATGGCATTAGCAATTAACAATTCTTCTTTAGATCCATAAATCAAGTAATAGAGCAATGTTGTCTTCTTAGTGGAGCAAAATCATTGAATCTGCTTAGTGGATGATGGAGTGTTTCAGTAGAGTAGTGCGATGCAAGGCTATTGACATTGTCTATCGTGATTCCGTCAAATTAGTACATTAAAATTAATTAATGTAGTACTAGGGTGTCAACCTAGGTCGTTCTCTCAAAGATCAACATAAAAATTTAGGAAAATCAAGTCTTAAACTAATTTTAACAAACTAAAATTTAACAAACAAATTTTATTTTATTTTTTTAAACAGAAGTTCAATAAACATACACTGGGGGGATTTGTTTGATTGTCATAATAAATTTAATACAGAATACAAGAATACAGAATAAGTGTAAAACAAATAAATAATGAACGATTGATTTTCTTGAAGTATTGTAATTAAATTTATCCTTGGTTCACAAAAGGTGGTTTATACACTTTCATTATGTCGATTTCTTAGCTCAATTTGAATTAATCATCTAAGCGTCTTTTTCAATTCACAATTCCTTTACTTTCATTTAAAAAATGAGTATTTTAATCAAGCATCCTAATTAAGCAAAAGGAGTCAAGATCGTAAAATCTAGGAATTATTGAGCATACATAAGAACATCGCCTACATACATAATCTATTCTCAAATTATGGAATTAAGCAAACCATAATAACTAAAAGTGATTATGAAAATATTCATTAAGCATGTATATTTCCTTAACCAATTTTAATTTAAATCTCATTTTATTCCATTTGTATAATTAAACAGATTAAGCATACAAATTTAATTAAACAGAATAGAATTAAACAAGCAGAGTAAGATTATGAAGAAATCAATAATAATGAAAGTATATTATTTTAAAAACAAGAACCTCAAAATCATTATTACAATATTCTCCAAGAAAATCAATCTAAGGGTTTTAGCCCTCCATAATTAAAACAAAATAAAAACCAAACCCGGAATGAAGCTCCTCCGGAATTCTTCCTCCGTTCTCCTACTGTCCACTGCTCACTGCCTCCTCCTTTCTTCTTCTCTGTTGTTGTCCCATATTTATAGTAGTTTCAGCTGGTTTTTATTTTTATTTCCTTCCAATCTGTCCAGCTTATTTTTCCACTTTGTCTCTTGATTTTTTGTTGGCAAAAATGGGAACCCATGACTTAGTATCATCCTTCACGTTAGCTTGTTGTCTTGCTGTCCCATTTTCTTTGTTGTTTTGTTGTTAAAATTCACATTGCCAACCAGCCAGCATTATTCACGTGAATTGCCTTAGAATGATGCTAATTTATTTTGTTCAATTGCTATCCAAGAGCAGCAGCAATCAACGTGAATTGCTGTCCACTTTTCCTCTATTTCTGCAGCTTTTACGTTGGAAGCATTGAGTGATAGCTTAATTAATTAATTTCTTGGCTTGTGGGTCCAATTTTGCTTTTTGAAAATTCAACACTTTGCCTTTGATCCATTCAGCTTTGACGTTGGAATCATGGGGCTGCACTAGGACACATTCAGCTTTGTATATTTCATATAGCAAGTAGGAGAAGATTGCATTATTTTATTCATAAAACAAAGTGGACAAAGCTTTGCCAATTCCACATTCAGCCCATGCACTTCACGTTGGGAAGCTTGGAAAAGTCAAGAATTTTGTCAAATGGGACCCTTGCTTTATTAGTGACATGAAAAGCTTGTCAAAATGCATTTGTTTGCTTTAAATAATTGGAACATGGATCCTTCTTGATGCTGTCCAGAATTCTATTTGCTGCTGAATTTTCTTCTTTTTTTTTTAAATATTAAGCATATGGAACTTTGTTTTTAGGTGCAGCTGTACCAATTATTTGCAAGCAATAAAATTGGGCAATTTGAACCTCTTTTAACGTGTGAAATGAAAGGCAAGCATGGATAAGGCTTAAATAATTTCACATTAATATACTTGTTAAGAAAAAGTAATTAATGTGAATTTGTACTTAGAGGAGGGTAATTTATTCGTAAAATAATTATGAAGCTTCCAATACTTGATAGCCTGTAAAATAAAAATCAAATTAAACTTAGTTAATTCAATTAATTTATTTTTAAGACTAAACACTCATGAAAGTTTTAAATTAAAATAAACAAAAACAGTAAAAATTAAAAACAACAATTACTAGTAAACAGTAATAGTAAAAGAAAATATAAATCACAAAATACAACACTCAATAGTAACAGTAAAAAAATAAGAAAACAGTGATCACTAGCAAGTAGTGAGATAAAACATTAAAAAATGGAGAATATTGACAAATTAAGTTAAAACATATTTATTAAGATTTAACAGTGAATAAAACAGACAGACAGAGTGAGTAATTAAAGGTAAAAAGATATGTCATCAAATACCCCCACACTTACTCTTTTGCACTCCTGGGCAAAATCAAAATAAAAACAAATCTCACAATTTATTGAAAACATTAAAATTGAAATACAGTAAACACACAGAATTGGCATGCATATTATTGAGTTTTAGAATATATAGAGATACGGGAGTTTTCTGACATGTAGAATACAGAGCATCAGGATATGTATAAAAATCATCCAAACACTTAGGCATGCGAGAATTAAATCAAATTGAAAGGAAAATCATAAGTGACAGAACCTCACAAGAAATACTCTCAACTCTTAAGTGTTTTGGGTTTGTGTATACACTCAAAATATTTCCTGAAAAACAGATAGTCCAAAAATTTGGCAAGTTTCTCAATTCCACAATCAACATAAATGCATGTATAGATCAACAGGGCTTTTAGGGTTGTAATGTGGCCAAGGTTAAAATGGGTGGTAAAATTTTAGAATTGTGGCAAGTACCAAAAAGAATAAGGAGCAAATAATTTTACAGGTAAGCATGAGGATATAACACTTTGTGTTCCAATTTCTTTTGGTCGCAATTATCAAAATATTTCTTGTTATTTATTCATCATTTTTTTTAATTTTTTTCTTATGCGATTGCTTAACACTTGAAACAAGAGTTACGACTCCTTTTTGCACACCCTCACACTTATTTGAATGCCTGTTTTTGACTTGATTCCAAAGCTCCAATATATTCCTTAAGGTAGGTATATTTTTGGTTTTTCATCCATAGCTTATTTGAGCTGCAACAAAGAAATGGTTAAATAGGCTTAAAGTGGCTAGCAAAGGATAATTTATTAATGGTAGGCTTTTATGGCTTAGTGGCTCAATTGAACAAAATACCTGTATCATTTCAAATACATTCACATGAGTTTCAAGTATCATCAAGAAACAAGACAAAAATTAGGATGTAAGCATTCAGGAATTTATCACACATGAAAGAATTAAGATGGTTTAAAGTGATCCATCAAATTTTAAAGGCTCAAAAATCTCACAAGGTATAATTCTATCATATATCATCATCTCTCAATTATTATGTCATTCTCAACATACCAAAATTGTTTGAGTTTAAATTATAACATATCATTAAGCTTATATCAGACATGAAAGAATTTACCTGTTACTCATGCATATCCTAAAATTCTAATAAAATATGCCATTTTAAAACAAAAACACACACAATTTTATTTTGTTTTTTTGTTTTTTTTTTTTAAAATTTTTTTTGAAAAATAGTCACACAAAATTAATCACATAATAAAATCAACAACACATGAATGATCCCACCCCCACACTTAAATCATACATTGTCCTCAATGTAAGACAGAGCATACAGAATAGACAATAGAATGAAAAAGTAAAGAGATGGGTAAGAAAAACTCCCTCAAGGTGGATCAAACTCAAATACCACATCCTTTTGAAGCAGATTGGATAGTGGTCTAGCCTTCTTGTGCCTTCCCATATCTTGCAGAGATTTTTCTTCTTGATTTTCATCAAGAGAAGTAAAGGTTATTACCGAAAGCTCCTCATCATTTCCCAAGTATGAATACTTGAGGTTTTCAAGTAAGAGATTTAGCTCCAGATTAGGTGCCTGCAAAATAGATGGAACAAACAAAGCAGACTTGGATTCTTGCACCTCAAAAATTTTGTTAGAGTCTTCTTGAAAATCTGCATTTAGAACAGGTATTTCTATAGACTCTAAATCAGCAGTTATGTATTTGTCAATTTCAGCACAAATATCACAATTCTCAGAATTATTGCATGCAAAACAACTGTATGAATCATCTATGCATTCCAAATCAATATCAGAAAAATATTCAAAAACTAGTTCATCAATAATGTCAATTTGGAAAACAAAATGATTTTCAGAAGGGTGTTTCATGGCATCTAGAATGTTAAATCTTACCTTAGTGTCACCAAATTCCATAGAGAGGGTTCCAGCATGGACATCAATTATAGTTCGGGCTGTTTTCAAAAATGGCCTTCCTAAAATTATAGGAACAGGGATATCAGACCTACCTTCTTCCATATCAAGCACATAAAAATCAGCCAGAAAAACAAGTTGATTTACTTGAACCAGAACATCCTCTATGACTCCAGCAGGGTAAGCAATGCTCCTATTGGCTAGTTGAATTAGTACACCAGTTGGTTGTAAAGTTCTAATGGACAGAGATTTAAAGACAGACATAGGCATAACATTTATTGAAGCTCCTAAATCTAACATGCAATTTTCGAATTTGTTATTGCCTATGATACAGGGTATAGTAAACATACCTGGATCCTTGCATTTCTCAGGAATATTTGAAACTTCTTTACTAAGCAGTGCAGATACATTCCTTCCTATACTTATCCTTTCATTACCCTTGAGTCTCCTCTTGTGAGTACATAGTTCCTTTAGAAACTTGGCATACTTGGGGACTTCTTTGATTGCATCAAGAAGAGGTATATTTACTTCCACTTTCCTGAAAGTATCCAAAATTTCTTTGTCCACTTCTTCCATCTTCTTGCTTGGAATTGCTTTAGGTGGGAATGGAAGAGGGATATGAGATGGAACTTGGGGTGGTTGTATCTCAGACTTTCTTGAGCTTGAAGAGGGTACATCATTCTTAACTGTTGTGGGCACATCTGGTTGTTTCTCAGGTTCCTTGGGTATGGGTACTTCAAGGTTTTTACCTGATCTTAACTGAATTGCACTCACATTTCTTGGATTTACAACTGGTTGAGAGGGTAACTTGTCAGAGTTCTGAGATTGTAATTGGTTCAATGATGAAGCCAATTGCCCAATTTGGTTGCTTAAACTCTAGATGGTAGCATTATTCCTCTGTTGATACTCTAAGTTTTGTGCAGCCATTTGTCTCACCAGTTCTTCCAAAGAAGGGCCATTTGTGGATGGTTGAGGTGTATGTGTTTGGAAGGTTGGTGCATTGCTTTGGAATGGGGGTTGGGGATTTTGTTGTTGGTTACCCCATCTCAAATTTGGATGGTTCCTCCAACCTGGGTTGTATCTATTGGTGGAAAGGTCATGGTTTTGTTGCTGTTGTGGTGGAGGTCTATCATGGTAGATGTTAGTTGCATAGGCTTGGGGATTATTATTATCCTTTTCTTGTAGAGAAGGACAACAATCAGCGGGGTGCTCTTGTGAAGTACAGATTCCACATACTTTAGCAGTCATGGATTTTTGATTTACTGCTAATTGTGTGACCAGAGTGGTGAGAGCATCAAGTTTACTCTCCAATTTAATTCCAGATGAACTAGAATTAGAATCAAACATAGGTTTGAAAGAATCATTTCTCACACCGAATTATTGAGAGTTGGATGCCATCTTCTCAATCAAGTTTCTTGCTTCAGCAGCAGTCATGTCTCCTAAAGCTCCTCCACTTGCCGCATCTATCATGTTATGATCAATGTGGTGCAGACCTTCATAGAAGTACTAAAGAAGAAGTTGTTCAGAAATTTGGTGGTGAGGTCAGCTTGCACAAAGTTTCTTGAATCTTTCCTAATACTCATAAAGACTTTCTCCAGAGAGTTGCCTAATTCCAGATATATCCTTTCGGATTGTAGTAGTTCTAGAGGTAGGAAAGAACTTTTCGAAGAACATTTTCTTTAAGTCATTCCAACTTGTGATTGATCTTGGAGCAAGGTAATAGAGCCAATCCTTAGCAACACCCTCTAAAGAATGAGGAAATGCTTTAAGATAGACATGGTCTTCTTTAACGTTTTGGGGTTTCATTGTGGAACACACAATGTGGAATTCTTTGAGGTGTTTGTGCGGATCTTCACCCGTAAGACCATGAAACTTAGGCAACAAATGTATAAGTCCGGTCTTAAGCATAAAAGGAACATCCTCTTCAGGATATTGAATACACAAACTTTCGTATGTGAATTCGGGAGCAGCTAATTCTCTAAGAGTTCTCTCACGAGGTCCAGCCATATCAGAAAAATTTTCAGAATTATTCTCAACAGATTCAGATGAGATACTATCACTCTCAATATCAACAAAATTATTATTAAATCTAGCTTCTCTAATTAATCTATGAAAAGTTCTATCAATTTCAGGATCAAATGAATATAAATGCCTAAAAGTCCTTCTAGTCATACATAGCATACAACAAGATATTTCATGATAATGAGCAATATATCATAAGAATCCTAAATCATGCAAAATAAAACAAACAAACAAACAAAATAAATTTATATATATATATATAATATTTTTTGAATTTTTTTTAAAGAATTAATTTAAAACAACAATTTTCCTAAAGATCGTTGATCCCCGGCTGCGGCGCCAAAATTTGACATTGTCTGTCGTGATTCCATCAAATTAGTACATTAAAATTAATTAATATAGTACTAGGGTGTCAACCTAGGTCGTTCTCTCAAAGATCAACATAAAAATTTAGGAAAATCAAGTCTTAAACTAATTTTAACAAACTAAAATTTAACAAATAAATTTTATTTTTTTTTAAACAGAAGTTCAACAAACATACACTGGGGGGATTTGTTTGATTGTCATAATAAATTTAATACAGAATACAAGAATACAGAATAAGTGTAAAACAAATAAATAACGAACGATTGATTTTCTTGAAGTATTGTAATTAAATTTATCCTTGGTTCACAAAAGGTGGTTTATACACTTTCATTATGTCGATTTCTTAGCTCAATTTGAATTAATCAACTAAGCGTCTTTTTCAATTCACAATTCCTTTACTTTCATTTAAAAAATGAGTATTTTAATCAAGCATCCTAATTAAGCAAAAGGAGTCAAGATCGTAAAATCTAGGAATTATTGAGCATACATAAGAACATCGCCTACATACATAATCTATTCTCAAATTATGGAATTAAGCAAACCATAATAACTAAAAGTGATTATGAAAATATTCATTAAGCATGTATATTTCCTTAACCAATTTTAATTTAAATCTCATTTTATTCCATTTGTATAATTAAACAGATTAAGCATACAAATTTAATTAAACAGAATGGAATTAAACAAGCAGAGTAAGATTATGAAGAAATCAACAATAATGAAAGTATATTATTTTAAAAACAAGAACCTCAAAATCATTATTACAATATTCTCCAAGAAAATCAATCTAAGGGTTTTAGCCCTCCATAATTAAAACAAAATAAAAACCAAACCCGGAATGAAGCTCCTCCGGAATTCTTCCTCCGTTCTCCTACTGTCCACTGCTCACTGCCTCCTCCTTTCTTCTTCTCTGCTGCTGTCCCATATTTATAGTAGTTTCAGCTGGTTTTTATTTTTATTTCCTTCCAATCTGTCCAGCTTATTTTTCCACTTTGTCTCTTGATTTTTCGTTGGCAAAAATGGGAACCCATGACTTAGTATCATCCTTCACGTTATCTTGTTGTCTTGCTGTCCCATTTTCTTTGTTGTTTTGTTGTTAAAATTTACATTGCCAACCAGCCAGCATTATTCACGTGAATTGCCTTAGAATGATGCTAATTTATTTTGTTCAATTGCTGTCCAAGAGCAGCAGCAATCAACGTGAATTGTTGTCCACTTTTCCTCTGTTTCTACAGCTTTTACATTGCAAGCATTGAGTGATAGCTTAATTAATTAATTTCTTGGCTTGTGGGTCTAATTTTGCTTTTTGAAAATTCAACACTTTGCCTTTGAACCATTCAGCTTTGAAGTTGGAATCATGGGGCTGCACTAGGACACATTCAGCTTTGTATATTTCATATAGCAAGTAGGAGAAGATTGCATTATTTTATTCATAAAACAAAGTGGACAAAGCTCTGCCAATTCCACATTCAGCCCATGCACTTCACGTTGGGAAGCTTGGAAAAGTCAAGAATTTTGTCAAATGGGACCCTTGCTTTATTAGTGACATGAAAAGCTTGTCAAAATGCATTTGTTTGCTTTAAATAATTGGAACATGGATCTTTCTTGATGCTGTCCAGAATTCTGTTTGCTGCTGAATTTTCTTTTTTTTTTAAAAAATATTAAGCATATGGAACTTTGTTTTTAGGTGCAGTTGTACCAATTATTTACAAGCAATAAAATTGGGCAATTTGAACCTCTTTTAACGTGTGAAATGAAAGGCAAGCATGGATAAGGCTTAAACAATTTCACATTAATATACTTGTTAAGAAAAAGTAATTAATGTGAATTTGTACTTGGAGGAGGGTAATTTATTCGCAAAATAATTATGAAGCTTCCAATACTTGATAGCCTGTAAAATAAAAATCAAATTAAACTTAGTTAATTCAATTAATTTATTTTTAAGAATAAACAAAAACAGTAAAAATTAAAAACAACAATTACTAGTAAATAGTAACAGTAAAAGAAAATATAAATCACAAAATACAACACTCAATAGTAACAGTAAAAAAAATAAGAAAACAGTGATCACTAGCAAGTAGTGAGATAAAACATTAAAAAATGGAGAATATTGAGAAATTACGCTAAAACATATTTATTAAGATTTAACAGTGAATAAAACAGACAAACAGAGTGAGTAATTAAGGGTAAAAAGATATGTCATCAGCTATCACCACTTGAAATTCGAATTTAAACTGAATGAATCTATTTATTTTCCAAATGAATCGATTCATCTAGTGCAGCTGCGCAAGTTACAACATATGAATCGATTCATGGTAGGGAGGAATCGATTTATCCTTGTAAAAATGCAACCTTGGGTACTGTTTCCACGTGTGAATCAATTCATGTATAGGGTGAACCGATTCATGCTTTTAATTTTGCAATCCAGGATCTTTCTTCGTATGAATCAATTCATGTATAAGGTGAATCGATTCATGCTTCCAATTTTGAAATCTAGGGTTTATTTCTTCATATGAATCGATTCATGCATGTCTTGGATCGATTCATGCACCTGATACTTCATTTTCCATGCACTTTTTACCCCTTTTGACATATAATTGCATATGGCTTGGTTCCTTTGATTGTTTGGCACTTGAATAAACTTTTTCCACATGTTTTAATCTCTTATTGATGCTTTGACTCGAATCCTTTTTTGTTCATCAAATATCATCAAACATAATTAAATTCTAATTGAATTGTATATGTTTGATCTTTGATTCTTCATTTGTTGTATCATTATCAAAACTTATGTCAATATATAAATACATTGTTGTCTAACATCGAATATTGTAATATATTAACTTTCTGAAGGCTTCTCACTTGGGTACAACATGTTGACAGCTTTTTGATCTGTTCAGAGTAGCTTCATCGATACAAACATTTGTTTCTATAATTGTTTTATCTCTTTATTCATATCAAGCTATGAACAGACTTGAATGAATGGGTTTATCATTGAGATAGCCTTACATATTTTGATTCGTAGTTAGAGATCCGTTCCTTTATCTAGAAATATTTGAGTCTGAAGTGTCTTGAAGCTTGATCATATGAGAGAGAAAGATGTTGAGTCTAGACGATGATACGTTTGAAGAATATGACTCAGCAGACTTAAATCTGGGAAAGACAACTTAGTGAAACTTTCTTTTGAGTGTTGTCTTCAACATAGACTTAAGGCAGGGACAGACTTGCAATAATTTAAACTGATCCTACACAGACTTAGTCTGAGACAGACTTGAAATATTTTTGAACTACTCTCATGCAGACTTTGAATGATGGACTCCCTTTTTGAATTATAACTTTTGTATCATAGACTTGACATTCTAAAACACTTAAGTAAAAGCGTTAAATAATACTTAAATAGACTTTATTTAATTAAAGGCCTTGATATGTGTTATTAACAAATCTTGAGGTCTTAAAAAATAATATTTAAGTTCTCCAAAGTCCTTTATAAAAGAGACTTAGTTCTAACAATCGTCTCATATTTGTTGATAGCAAACATCAAGTTTTTTTATTAAATAGAGCCTTTAGAGAGATATTTCATTTTGGTTCCCCCTCAAATCTATAAGAGTTTCAAACATTAAAATTGATAGAGTCTGTGATAAACATAATATTTCAAAGAGGCCATCAAAACAACAATTTTTATTAGAACACATGTTGTCGAAGCATCAAAGCACTTGTCTAAATAAAATTTAATGAAAACGGACATGCAATTCAATAGATTATGATTAAAGTAGACAAATTAGGGAATTCATTGTATTTATATCAAAACACAAAGAATTAATGATTTAAGAAATGATCAGAGCAAATATGCATTTTTGAGAAATATGGACTTTTATTAATAATCTGTGATCAGATTAGAGCAGACAAATCCATTTTATTCATATCAGAGCATAAAAACTTATACAAATAGTAATAATGATCATTAGAGCATACAAACAATTATGAGAAATACAAGAGACATATAAAGAATTAGAGGAAAAAATAAACTTTTATTAATAACAAGGTATAAGTACAAGACTCCAAAAAAAATCTAACACCTAACAGACTTAACTTATTACAGACTTATTTAGAGACTTAACCCATAAAAGACTTAGACACTCTTCTCTATCTTTTGATATCAACAAAATTAAGGACATCACAAAGTCATCTGAGTCTACAGACATGCTGAATTTCACGACGAAGCCAGAAATTCTGATTAATAGGGTCTGAGACATGATCACAGAAGGGAAAGTCTTCAGGGATGAAGTACAAAGGTGGGCGTAAGTCAAGAAGATGGTGAAGCTCAAAAGGGTTGATATTATAGAGACACTAAAAGTAAGCTTGATTCTTCCAAACGCTTGAGTTTCTTTAGCCTGAAGAGCTTGATCAAACAGATAGCGCCATCGAAGTCTGAGAGAAAAAAATGGTGGCACAACTCGAAGCATAGCAAGCAGATCATGCAGACCTTGTGAGACGACGAGAAGACTCCCACATTGATAGCAAGCAATGCTAGACGAGGAAGAGAAAAGATAATTAAAAGAGGATAAACTGGGGGCACTAGAAGATCACCAAGGCCATTATAGGAAAATACTTTCTACTTGAACAATCTGCCTCAGTTGTTCCAAAATGACCTAACAGAGAATTTATCATCTGGGGAATAGGAGCAACTACCTTGTTGTCCTATGACTGAGAGATAATAATTCCATAAATATCTGACATGTTCTTCATTTAGCTCAAGGGAGTCAGATGTCTCTTTAGCTGTACTTTGGTTAGCTTCTTTGGTCGAGGTTCATACCAAGGTGGTGGAGGGCCAGAATTTCTAGGATAGGGATTCTTCTTCTTCTTCCTTTCTTTTGAAAAGAACCTTAGAAGAGGACAAAGTCTATTAAGAGCTACCCAGATCTTCGTGCTTGGCTTAATGAGACCAGGGAGATGATGTCTGGGAGGAAACTTAACATGTTACTAATCCAAGAGAATTTTTTATTGCTCTAGACACAGATGGTAGATCATGGTGGCATCCTCTACGAAGGACAAATGGGGATTTGTTAACGCTCTTTCTGCAAGAAAAGGAGGTGCAAAACTAGGATTAGTGAAGATTGAGATCTTCTCCATAACATCCTTGTTAAGAATAAGATGCTCCAATCTAGGGATAACCAGATTGAGTATGATAGACCTATGAGATTTGCGTTAAGGTAATAGAAGGTAAGGAAAGGTTGGAATAACTTTTAAGGTGACCAGGGTGAAGAAAGGAAGGGCGTCTGAAAAGGTATTAGGTTTATGAATTTTATACGGGTTTGATTTGTTAGGCCTAGGAAAAAGAATGAGTTTCTTTTTTATGGGTGAAGAAGACTAGGGGATGAGGGATAATAGAGTCGGACTGAGGGAGTTGAGAAGGTTGAGAAGGGTGTAAAGCAAGGAAAGGTGGAGAAGGAGATTTATCAGACCTCGAGTCTGGGGTAGGTGAAGGTGTAGCAAACTTTGAGATAGATTACTTTTTCTTCTACTCCTGCTTTGCCTTCTTCTCTTTGTGCTATCTGGCAAGGAATCTGTACTTCTCCTTCCAGTCACAAGTGGACCATCTTGAGCAGTTTATCAAGGGATACTTCTTTTTAAACTTTTTAATAAACTACGTCAGCTTTTTCTTGGTGATAACCACGTCATACTTAGTTCATGTGAACTTGACATCACTTCATCTTTCTGTTGGAGTATGGACAGGAGAAGTAGGTAAAGCCTTCAGTCTGTGCCCAATGGGTTATTTGTCATTTGAGTCTGTAGACTTAATGGTTTCCACCATAACATCAAGAGGAATAGCCATAGATACCAAGGTTGTAGAGGGGGCACCTTGGACAGAAAGAGGAACAACCTTCACTAGAGAGTCTAAAGTTACAGGTTTAGACTTTCTTGTAGGTCGAGCAGACCTTGGCTTCTTTACAGAAACCTTAGGAATTTTAGGCTTTTCTGAAGCTTTTCTCTTAGAAACGGACTTCTCGGCTATGACAGATTTTGCCTCAAAGATAAGCAGCAATGAGAATGGTGCCAGCTTGGTGAGAGAAAATTCCAGACCCTCAGATCCTAAAGGGTACCCATAGAGACATTCTCAAGAGCAAAGATCTTGCTCAAGATGGTTGTTTCTTTTAGTTCTTTCCCAGGGAGGAGATCATGTACTTCATGATGACATTTGGCAAGTTCACCTTTTACTTCTGCATCATGTTGAACATGCAGAACCGGTCCAGCTTTGTGACGGTGTCCTTGGCACTCTTCCTTGGATAAAAGACTTGTCTCATCAGTAGGTGTAGCATTTTCACTTTGGGAAGCAGAGACCTAGATGTCCTACTTAAAAGACTAGTTTTCCCTTAGAAAAATCTGGTTCATCTTAGATGTGGAGACTATGGTTTCTTCATAGTCATCGACATACACCATACCTTCATTGGTGTAGTCATAGATTATGGTGATGATGTCTTCAGAAACTTCTACCTTTTTACCCTTAAAGAGTTCCATAGACGGTGAAACGGTTCTTGTTAGCTTGAGTAGACTTCCATAACTCAAGCACCATCGACGGTGAGTATGGATATCTGTCCTTACAAAACTCAAACCACCTAATCCCTTGAAGCTCAGCTATGATGTCCCAACCTTTCATTTTATGTTGCATTGGTAAGAAGTAAGCAGACTCTATGATATCTTCAATGGCGTAGCTGACAGCCATGATGAGGTTTGGTGAAGGGAAAAAGACTTAGGGTTTTAGGTAGGTTGTTGAGAGCATGGAGCAAAGAAAGAAAGAGAGAAAACCTAGAAGATAAAAAGTTATAGAGAAAATAGAAAGATATATTAAGATATATTTAAAGGGAAATACTACAATAGAGAGAGAGGGAAAGAAAAACCAATTTAATAAAAGTAGTAATGTTTCCACACCCACACGTTTTAAAGTTAATAGGCTTTAAGGATAAAAATGGTTAAAAAGAAATCAAGCCCGGATGATTTAATCTCTGAACATTTTAGAAAAAATAGACTAAGCACTTACCAGTTAACATAATATACAGCATATATATACATATACCCAGACGTAGACATATACCATATACACAGACACAGACATATATCATATTTATACATGGAACAGACTTTATCAGATTTAAGCAATATTTCTTAAATTTAAATTATACTTAATAAAAGCAAACCTAACTTCAGTTAAAGGTTTAGTGAAGATGTTTGCCCATTGATGGTCTGTGTCAACAAACTTTATGTTTAGAACTCCCTTCTACATATAGTCTCTTATGAAGTGATACTTCACTTCAATGTGCTTAGCTTTTGAATGTTTAATGGGATTCTTTGACAAGTTAATTGTGTTTGTCTTGTCACAAAATACTAGGATCTCTTCTTCTTTGATGGAGTAGTCTTCAAGTTGATACTTCATCCATAGAAGTTGAGATAGCAACTTGCTGCACACATGTATTCAACTTTAGCTGTTAATAGGGTAACTGAATTCTGCTTCTTACTTCCCATAAGATCAGACTTTGTCTTAGAAAGTAACAACCTCCACTAATGTTTTTCCTATCAACTGTCTCCTACAAAGTCTGCATCACAATAAGCACATAAGGAAAATAAATCTAATCGTTTATAAAACAGCCCAAGGTTAGTAGTCCCACTAAATATCTCAGAATCCTCTTCACAGCAGACAGATGTGATTCCTTGGGGTCTGATTGATATCTAGCACACATACACACATTAAACATTATATCATATCTGTTAGATGTTAAGTACAAAAGTGAACCTATCATACCTCTGTATAGCGTCTGATCAACAGCCTTACCAGACTCATCTTTTCTAATTATGCAAGTAGGATGCATAGGTGTGCTCATTGGCTTTGCATAAGCCATTTTAAACTTTTTGAGCAGCTCTTTAGTGTATTTCTGCTGATGGATGAAAATTCCATCTTTAATTTGTTTGCTTTGCCAACTAGGAAACACTTAAGTTCTACCATCATGCTCATTTTAAATTCAGCCTACACTATTTCTGAAAACTCTTTGCATAGAATTTCATTAGTAACACCAAAAACTATATCATCCATATAGATTTGTATAACTATAAAGTGTATGTTAGAGCTTTTTCTAAATAAAGTTGTATCTACTTTGCCTCGAGTAAAGCCTTTTAAAATCAAAAAGGTACCGAGTCTCTCATACTAAACTCTAGGTGTTTGTTTCAGACCATACAGTGCTTTACTTAGTTTGAAGGCATGGTTTGGAAAGCTTGTGTCTTCAAACCCATGAGGCTATTTTACAAAGACTTATTCTTCAATAAAACCATTTAGAAAAGCACTTTTAACACCTATCTGATATAATTTAATATTTTTAAAAGCAATAAATGCAAGGAGCATCTTGATAGCCTCAAGTCTGGCTACAGGTGCAAAGGTTTCAGTGATATCAATACCTTCTTACTTATTGTACTCTTGAGCAACTAACCTTGCTTTGTTTCTTACCCCTTTTCATCCTCATCAAGCTTGTTTCTGAAGACCCACTTAGTTCTTATGACTTCTTTGTTCTTGGGTCTTGGTACAAGGCTCCAAACTTTGTTCCTTTCAAACTGATTTAGCTCTTCTTGCATAGCTATGATCCATTCTGCATCATCCAAAGCTTTTGTTACAGACTTGGGTTCTAATTCTAAAACTAGAGCAATGGATGATTGATAAAGGAGGGTTGTTCTGGTCCTTATCCCAGCAACTTGATCTCAAATAATGAAGTTTGATGGATGGTAAGCCTTGAACTTTTAGTCTCTTGGCTTTTCAGGTTCAGACATAGATGCTTGTCATTGAAGGTTCTGTGTTTTCTTCTTCTCCATGTTTTTGCTGATTTGGTTCAAACTCTTTCTCATGTATATCTACATCATCCTTTTCTAAATCTGCCAGTTTCTTGTAGTCTTTTGAATATCATTAAACCTTACATGCATTGATTCCTCAATGGTTTGAGTCCTTATGTTAAAGACTCTGTAAGACTTTGATGTGACTGAGTAACCTATGAATATCCCTTTATCAGACTTAGAGTCAAATTTACCAAGTTAATCTCTTATGCTCAAGATATAACATGTGTACCCAAAAGGATGAAAATATGAAATGTTGGGTCTTCTTTCTTTCAACAATTCATAAGGAGTCTTGTTAAGTATTGGTCTAATCAAGATTTTATTTTGAATGTAGCAAGAAGTACTGACAACCTCTACCTATAAATATTTTGGAAGATTATTTTCATACAGCATTGTTCTGGCCATTTCTTGCAGAGTTCTGTTTTTCCTTTCCACAACACCATTTTGCTGAGGTGTTCTTGGAGAAAAAAAACTATGAGTACCAGACTCATTGTAGAATTTTTCAAAAATTTCATTTTTAAATTCATTGTCATGGTTATTTCTTATTGTATCAATACACAACCCTTTCTTATTTTGGATTTTCTTACATAAAATCTTGAATACTTTAACAGACTCATCCTTATGGGCTAGGAAATAAACTAATGTCATTCTTGTGTAATCATCAACAATGACAAAACCATACTTCTTTCCTTCCAACCAAACAAATCTAAATGTAACAATTTAAGAGGTCTAACTATTGAAACAACATTTCAAAAGATGTTTTCAGTTGTTTCCCTTTCTTGCATGCTTTACAAGGTAAGGAATTATTAAAAGAGATTTTAGGCAGTCCTTAACCAAACCTTTTCTTTGAGGTTTTGAAATATGTTTCAGACTTACATGTTTAAGCTTTTTATGCCAGATCCATCTTTCCTTAGAGTTTGAGAATAGATATGTTACATTTTGACTGTCTAATTAATTCAAGTCAACCTTGTACAGGTTGTTGTGTCTATTGGTAGAAAAGAGTATGCTTCCATCATGGTTGATAACAGTACACTTTTCTTTGTCAAAAGAGACTCTACCCATTATCGTAAAATTGAGTTATGTTCAGTAGGTTGTGTCTCAGACCCTCAACAAGATAAACATTTTCAATAATAGGGGAAGGAGATTTACCAACTTTACCAATCCCTAAAATGTTGTCGGTCTGATTGCCTTCAAAGGTAACAGACCCCCTTTAAATCTTTCTAGGTCTAGGAACATAGATCTTTTTTCCGTCATGTGATGCAAGCATCCACTGTCCAGATACCACTGGTGATGTTTTTCTTTTACCTTTTAGTAAATCTACAACAGGAACTACAATGCTTTTAGTACCCAAATCTTTTTGGCTCCTAGATGGTTAGTGTTCTTGGTATTCTTTTTCTTCCTTCTTAGGCAGTCTCTAATTACACGACCATATTTCTAACAATAATTACACTTAACGTGTTTATATTTAGTTAAGACAGATGAAGGAGAAAAAGATTGTTTGGTGTCAACTATTTCAACAAATCCTAATCCAGGTCTGTCACGGTTACTGGTGGGGATTCCTAAAAGCTTGTTTAAATTTTCAGTTCTATTAACAAACTTGGCTAGGTCTAGAGTGAGTGAACTCACTTGTTTTTCAAGATTATTGACCTTATCAGTCTAAGAACTGTAGTAGTCTTTAGTATTTTTTAAATTAGTCTTTAAGCAATGGTTTTCTTGCTTAAGTTTATACAGTTTCTCTAACTGCAGTCTTTCTTTCTCTTCCATTTCATCTTGATTATTTTGACCAAGATCCTTTTTATACTCAAAGGTTTTATTTTCATAAGTTGTCACCAACTCAACTTGTTTTCTTTTCAACAACTTGTAGTTCTTCATGAGAGTTAAAAAAATATTTAAACTAAATTTCATAATTTTCTTTTAGTTCAAGAAAACTTACTTCTTTAGACTCTTCAATGTCTGAATCGTTTGTACTCACTTCAGAGTCTAAGTCTGCATTAGCCATCAGACATGGTTGAGCAGACTTTGTTTCTTCTTTAAACTCACTAGAACTACTTGAGTTTTCATTGTCCCAGTTGATGATTCCTTTTTGTTTCTTAAAGAACATTCTTTTATCCTTCTTGTCCTTTTTGTCCTTATTGAGTAAAGGGCATCCTGTCTTTATGTGTCCTGGTTTCCTGCAGTTGAAACATTCTAGAGCAGATTTATCAAATTTAGATTTGAAATGAGATTTACCTTTTGTGTCTCTCTTTTGGAATTTATCAGGTCTATTTTTCTTCTTTTTTCAGCAGCTTGTGGAATCTCCTGGTCATAAAAGCCAGGTCCTCGTTCATGTCTTCACTGTATTCCTCAAATTCTGAGTCTGAGCTTTGAGAGCTTTCACCTTCTTGCTTGAGTTAACAGACTTTAAAGTAATGCTCTGTAAGGAGGATGATTTAGCAACTTCTTTATGCTTCAACTTGATTTCATGAACTCTGAGTACTTCAAAAAGTTTATCAATATTAAAGGTGCTCAAATCTCTTGCTTCTTCAAAGGCAGAGCATTTAGAATCAAACTTTTCAGGCAGATTCCCAAGGAGTTTGACATTTATGTCTTTAGTGGATAAGGTTGTCCAACGAGCCTGAAGTTTATTTAACAGAGTTTGGAATCTTCCAAACATCTTATCTATAGTCTCTTGATTTTCCACCTTGAAGTTGTCATACTGTTTGGTTAACAGTATCTTCTTGAATCTTTTGACTTTGGAGGTTTCTTCATAGTTCCTCTGAAGTGCATCCCAAACTTCTTTAGCAGTTTTATAACTAAATACTTTGTTGTATTCAGGCTTGCTGAGAGCATAGATAATGAGGAATCTAACTTTTGCATTAGGCTTTATCTTTCTTATTTTAGCTATAGTCCATAAGTCTTCAAGCTTTATCTTCCCATCAGCATCAACTGGTAGAGGATTATCATCATTTATGATTATTCCCCACAGACTATATTAGGTGGACTTTATGAACATCTCCATTTTGTCCTTCTAGTAACCGTAGTATACTCCAAGAAAGGTTGAGGTTCTGTTGATAGGGGAACCTTCGGTCACCAGTTGATCTTGTTGTGCTACAATAGATCTTTATCCTTTACACTTGTTAGAGTGTTCAACCCAAAGGACTAGCTCTAGTACCAATTGAAAGTTTAGAGACAGACTTAGAATGGGGGGTTGAATAAGTCTGTAACTCGTTTTAAAAAATAAAACCTTATTTTAAGAATAGACTTAAAGAGAACAGACTTGGACTTAAAAAGAGAAGGGATAGAGAGACTTGCACGTGGATTTATACTAGTTCACTTCCAAACATTGAAGTTGCATCCAGTCTCTTCAGTCTGAAGGCTTTTCACTATGTAAAAAACCTTTTACATAAACAACATTATTATACATTAAGTATTCTTGACTCTAGCTACTTCTGGCTTAATCCTTAGTATTCTTTCAGCAAGCCACTCCTGGCTCAAACCAAGTATTCTTTCAAACGCTTTTTTAGGCCAATAGTGTTTCCCGCAAGAAACTAAGACTGGTTAACACAACCAGACTTGAACTAGAAATGAATGAAAGATTATTTTTGTAACAACATAGATAAAGTGTACAAGGAATTTAAAGTGAAGCAAATCTACATACTAAGTTAAAACCTAAAATAAAGACTAAGACTGTGAGAGTCAATGTAAATGGAAATTTCAGATTGAGTCTCTATTTTTTAGTTTCATTGTTCAAGTGTTCTACTCTTTCGTATCTACATTGGTCTGGGTTCTTTTCCCTTTTAAAGGCTCTTGAATATAACCGTTATTGTTCCATTGGAGAAAAGGTAATCGTGTAGGCATAGAAGCACGAAGAAGAGAAGACGACAATGTCTAGTTTGAGGATAAATGAGGTTTACATGAAAATAGGGTGCCTCAAATCTTGCAATATATTGCAATATATTGCAATGTCCCTTTTTGTTCTCTTTTGTCTAACATTGGATATTGCAATATATCTTGTTTGACTTTTTGAAGGCTTGTCACTTGGGTACAACATGTTGATAGCTTTTTGATCTATTTAGAATAACTTCATCGATACAAAAGTTTGTTTCTATAATTATTTTGTCTCTTTGTTCATATCAGGCTACGAATAGACTTAACTATAGAAGTTTATCATTGAGATAACCTTGCATATTCTAATTTGAAGTCAGAGATTCTTTCTTTTGTCTAGAAACATTTGAGTTTGAAGTGTCTTGAAGCTTTAATCATGTAAGAGAGAAAGATGTTGAGTCTGGAGGGTGATGCGTTTAAAGAATATGATTTAGCAGACTCAAGTCTGGGATAGACAACTTAGAGAAATTTTCTTTTGAGTATTGTCTTCAACACAGGCTTAAGGTAGGGATAAACTTGCATTAATTTAAACTGATCCCATGTAGACTTAGTCTGAGACAGACTTGAAATATTTTTGAACTACTTTCACGTAGACTTTAAATGATGGACTCCCCCTTTGAATTATAGCTTTTGCATCACAGACTTTGCATTCTAAAACACTTAAGTAAAAGGGTTAAATAATACTTAAACAGACTTTATTTAATTAAAGTCCTTGATGTGTGTTATTAACAAATCTTGGGGTCTTAAAAAATAATATTTAAGTTTTCCAAAGTCCTTTGTAAGACAGAATTGGTTCTAACACAAAGGATTGGTGAGCTCCCTATTTGGCTTAGCTTCAACCTACACAAACACATTCAAGTGCACATAATTTAGCATATCCTAACAATCAACCAAATCCTAATCACTTTAAAACTTAAAAACACTAGAGTTGTAACAAATTGAATTAGAAGGTTTGACTCACCGAAGAAGCTCAGATAAAAGGTTTGGGGTTTCTTTTCCCACAACCTCAACACAATAAAAAACATACCTACAAGCAACAATAGGGTAAATTAAGGTTAGATTTCAAGAAATTGAAGAAAATGTCTAAAGAGTTCCTAGAAACTTATATAGGTTAAGGAGAAATGGAAGAGAAAGCTTGCCTCCCCTTTTCATATGTGCATGTGGGGAAGATGATAGAAGAAGTGGAAAATTGTCCATTCTTAGTCTACATTTAGTCAAATATCAATATTAATGATTTGATTGAGATTATGTGCATATTTTATATCTTCTGTAAATATCTCTACATGTTAAGCTCTATGATGGGGAGAATGTCTATATAACTATGTTGCTCATTGTTTTAGGCCACTAAGCCAACTCATCTCTTTAGAAACAACACCATATTTGTGTGAGTGTAGTTTTGGAAAAGGCAAAACTAAATAGGTTCATGCTTTGTAATGGTTGGAGGTTAGTTTTATGATTAATACCATTTTTGCAATTTTTATCTAAATGTGTTTTGGTTGCTAGCATATGGTGATCATTTAGTCAAATTTTCTTAAAAAAAGGATATTCATGACTTGCTCAAGTCTAGCAAGACCTTTGTTTTTAGCGAGCTTAGCTTGCATCGAACTTTATTAAGTTAAATAGACATGTTTTATTTAAACTTCAAAATTGACTTTTTAGTGACAAAGTCAACCTATATCAACCATTCACTCTTACCTATTTTAATAACTCTAAAAAAAAAGAAAGGAGTACGCATACACAACCAAACCAAAACAAAGTAGTAAAGGAGAGAAAGAATCACATAAAAGGCTAAAACATACTTTTTCTCTTCTTATTTAACTATCGAAAGTAAAAAAACACATTTATTCTTATTTACCTATCTATTTAGAATTTTAAAGGATTAATAATTAACTTTTTTGAATAATATCCAAATGAGAGAGAAAATATAACATGTAAAGATAGATAATGTAATTTATTAAATAAAGGGTAGATAAATATTTTTAGAATGTAATTAAGGTAATGATTTTAGTATCTTATTTATATAATTTTTTGTTCTAAACCAAACAAATGGAAATTGAAATATTAAGAATAGTGAGGGAGATATTACAATTACACTCAGAAAGCTAATATAATTAATGAGAATTCGGGATTAAATAAAATTAGGTAAAAAAAATAGAATGGTTGTTTACTTTCTGTATGTAAATTAAATTATTAAAATAGTTATATAATAATAGCGTTCACGAGCATGAGTGGTCCCATGGTCTAGTGGTTAGGACATTGGACTCTGAATTCAGTACTCCGAGTTCAACTCTCGGTGCGACCTTTTTCTTATCTAATAGTCAAACATATATTTTTAAAAAATAATTTTATGGATTTAAAAAATGTAAAAAGCGAGGATTATGACTTTTTTTATACCACAACTTTTTTTCTTGGCAAAGGAAAATAAAACTACAATTTCACCGCATAACTTAATATACAACAATGTTTTTGTTCATTTGATTTTAAAATTCTCCTTTAAGAAAAAGTTTAAATGAACCGAATCGTTTACTAAGAGTTAAGTGAAGCTCAAAATTCGATAAGCACTTATGTAATTGCAATTGCTTTTTATCTTTCTTTCATATATTTAACACGTTTAACATTTTTTTCCCAAATATAAGTTATTCATGAGGGGCAATTATTTTTCGAGCACAATGTCAAAGGGGTATTTGTGTATTAGATTCAATCAATTTGAATAATGTTTTATTTTCGATCAGATTAAAAATAATTTACGTTTTTGTATTTGATTTTTATATATTTATTTGTTATTTAATTTAAAAAATAAATATATCATGTCTTTGTTAAAACTTAGTTTTCACATAGAACACGAGTAAAGAAAAGTCTGAAACCGAAAATTAAGTGTTTTTTTCAACGGGCCTAGAATTAAGTTTAAATTAATACTGAATTAGTCAAATTAAATTAAATAGGAAGTAAATAGTCAAAATAGTCTCATGTTAATCAACTAGGGCTCTCAAAAATAATACCACTAAATATATCCTCCAAAAATATATTTGGTCCTCATATTAATCATTAGGTTTTTGAAATGGTTAATATAACCTTTTAAGGAGTTATAACTATTTTATCTACAAATAAATAATTTTAAGGACCAACATAGTGGTAAAATCAATTTTTAAATGACTTATTTGACATCATATCTAAGAAACCTACTTGGTGATCACCTCTTTTTTTAAGACTAATTTAACTATTTATTTATATATGTAAATATTAAGATATGACTCCTAAAGAATAATAAGAAAATATAGCTTCAAATGTAGTGGGTTGCGTAAAAATCAATTAGAAGAAATGTAGAAAAAAAACTTACTCATTACCATCAAGAGAGAGGTTTGCCTTATAAATTAAGGAAGGATACACATAAATTAGAGTAAAATCTCCAATGTTGTCCCCATTGTATGCGTGATCGATCAAACTAGTCTCTAATCTATCAAAATGACTTTATAACCTCTAGTATATGCAAATCGTCCATCAAATTACTCCTTGTCGTTAACGATTGTTGGACGACGTAGTCAAAGTGCTACATGGTATTGTTAAGTGTCATATAAGTTGTCACGTGGTAGCCATGTAACCATGTTTTACGTTGCATGGACATTTCAAACTTTCGATAATGAAATACATCAATTTGACCCCTAACGTATATAATATTACATCAAATTAGTCCTTATCCATATTAGAAAAAATCTATCATATTAGTTCTTAATTGATTGTAATTTGTATCAAAGAGGTCCCTAATTGTTGGTAATCACATCGTATCAATCCCTACTTTAAATATTTCAAACTAGATATTGGTGTATATGTGATTTAGTTATGTTATGTTGATGTAAGGATGCTATTTATAAATTATTTTAATATAAAGAAAATATTAATCCATAAAATCAGTGTAGAGCATTTTTAAGCATAATTAATATAGTAGATTGATATTAAAGTGATACAACATGATGATACAAAAAGGTGTATTAAGGACATAATATTTTCATCCATCCTTAACAAAATAAAAGTCAGTGTAGGTGTCACTATGGACATCATAAGAAAGTAAAAGTCAAAGTGCATAGATGCTAAATGAGGAACTGGATCATACTTTGTACTCATAATCAATACATCAACACACATGACAAGCTAAAGGTTATTCATACATGCATATGTCCTAAACGAGGAATTGACTTTTACTTTGTTAAGGATGGATGAAAACTTTGTGTCTTTAATACACCAATACAGATGACACTTAACGTGCTATGTGACAATTTGAATGACGTCATCCAACGACCATTAATAGTAGAGACTAACTTGATAGACGTTTACATATGTTAGAGGTTATATCATCATTTTGATAGGTTAAGAATTAATTTGATCGATCACGTATACGTTAGAGATGACCATGAGGTTTTACTCACATGCATTATTGATGGTTCAAAGTTAGACTTAGAATGGGAGGTTGAATAAGCCTTTAACTCTTTTTCAATTTTATGGACTCTGTACGATTAAAAATTAGAATAGACCATAGAAGGGAAAGAGAATCATGTAGTAGATTTATACAGGTTCACTTCCAAAGTAGAAGTTACGTCTAGTACCTTTAGACATGAAGGATTTCCACTATTGTAAAAACACCTTTTACAATTACAACACCAGACCAGTGCCTCAAATATTCTTGACTCCAGCCACTTCTGGCTTATACCCAAGTATTGTTTTAACGAGCCACTCCTAGCTACAGACACCTAAGTATACTTTCAAAATCCTCTTCAGGCCACACAATGTTTCCCACATTAACAGACTCTGGTAACACACCAGTTTCTACGTAAATGAATAATAAAGAGTTTTGTGTTACAACAGATAACTCAGCGTGCATATATTTGAAATATTAAAATGGGTATATTGAGCTACAGACTACTATAAGTCAACGTCTGCTAGAAGTAGAACTACAAAGAAGAGTTATATATGTAGATACAAGAACATAGAAATTTTTCAAAGAAAGTCTTTCAGACTCTTTGGTTCTTGTAAGATAGATCAGAGAATGTTCAATGATATTTGGCCAAAAGTCTCTCTACGTTTGAAAACTTCTTGTATTTATAAGCTTATTTGAGATAGTCATTGATTCAAATTTGAAAATGTTGATCTTCTCAAGAATAGTACAAGTAGTGTTTGTAGAGACATGCTTCAGAGATATTCACATAAAAAGGGTTGCCTCGATAGTCTTTATGGAAGGATTCCTTTTTGCTTATCCATTTTAAGCAAACTGGTACAGCTTTATAGTCGTTGACCTTTAGCCTATCTGACTTGCATAGGTTTAGCTTTTGCTGACATCTTAGGATATGCGAGGCAGTTTCCTTGGTTTATGCGAGCAAGCCTTCAAATCTTCCATTTATTACTTCTTTAAGGAACGACACAGAGTTGACGTGATAAAGTCCTTGTAGCTCCTTATTTAAAGAGGAAAAATCCTTTTTAGACGTTTTAAAAGGAGGAAAGAGAAACCATTTTCGGGGCTGTAGCTTTAGAAAAAACTTGATTTAATGAAGCCTTCAGTGAGTACAGACTCTTTTTTTCAAGAACAAATTAAGTTTCACAAACTCCCTCTGTTCTTTGTGACTAGATCTCTATGGACTTCTTCTAGAACAGAATAGTTAGATAAACCAAATGTACAGACTTCATTTTAGCTATAAGTCTTGATGTATATTATTAACAAATCACAAGGGTTCAGACTTCTTAGTCTTGAATTCAAACTTGATTGTAACAATCTCGACCCTATTTTTTGATAACAAACATCGAGTTTATTAGATGAATTAAGGTCTGTATTACAGGAAAGTTGAAGCAATGATATACTTGATTTAAAGTAATATAAGTTGTTATATTTTGTAGCTTTAAGATAATCAAATTATTCTCATATAACAAACTTTAGTTATGATTCATAAGCAATTGTGAAGAAAATAGATATGCAACCAGAGCAGATTATCATTTATGTAAACAGGATGTATTACATGTATAAAGATTTTATACTACGAAAATCATAAAAGGACTACAAACTATAGAAAAGGACTACAAAGTATAGAAATACACATTCCTATCTACTTAAACTTATTTCCACTTCATACTTCTCCCTCTTTTGGTATCAATAAGAGGAGGGACATCACATAGACTTAGCAGCTTTGAGAAGGACAGGAAGACTTTATGAGGTAGAAGCAGAAATTAGGTGAGAAGTGGAAACAGACACTAAAAGTAAACGACCAATTTGACGACAAAAGAAGTGGGGTGGTTAGTGACAATAATGGAAGGGAAACAGATGAAAAGAGGAATAATGGCTCTGGAAGGATCCCAAAAAGAAGGATAAGTTTGAGCAATTCTTCCAGCACGTCCCTAGAAATTACGAATGTCAATCACAATTTCTCCAGCAGAAGTGCTATAAGTTTGATCACGTTCCTAGAGATAATGTGCGTATAAACGTCCTCAGGTGTTTCATCGGGAAGTTTCTTTGCAGACCGCATATACCAGTTAGGAACTGAACTGTTCTTTACAGGGGGTGTAGAAGTATGCTTGTAGAACAACTCAAAATATACATATAAATGTGTTCTTGATACAAAGCAATATGCATATAAATGTAAATACGGAAAGTCTTTGTATGCTGAGGCGGAGTGCAATGTACTCTGGGGCGGTGTCATAGTCCGCCTGACGGGATCTATGTTGCCTTGACCCGATTGGGGGTGGTACCTGCAATCGTTCTCCGACGCTCAAGTCAGTATTTTAGAATACTTAGAGACTTAGAAAGACAATCAGAGAGAATTATGCAAGTAAGAGAGTGTAAGGTTCAGAGAATGGGAAAAAAGATCCCTTATACCTTTTCGAGAGAGGTTTATATACCTGTTACTGGTGCTGCATTATTGGTAGGACCCGTTCCTTGTCTTCAGGCATAATGCTGAAAAGGTAGTGGGTCCCTGCGCCGTTTACATGCACCATTATTGTAGTAGGTATCACAACTTGTCTGGAAAGCGTTAGTGCTTTAATATTTTATTGTTATTTCCCTTTATGCGTGACAACGTGATTCCCATTATTAACCTCTCAAGACAGAGTCAATCTTGTGCCGGGGTTGTGAGTATGGGCTCGCTACGCAGTAGGGGAAATTCGGCATTCCGCCAATATTGATTCTATGGCTTGGCGGAGTAACAACTTTGGCGGGGTTACATTCCTTGGCGGAGTAACATGCCTGGACGGAGTTACATTCCTTGGCGGGGTAACGTGCGTGGGCGGCGTTATGAGCCTTGGCGGCGTTACTTGCCCTGGCGGTGTGCACTCCGTATATTATTTGTAGTGTATTTGAAGAGTACTTCTCTTTATTCAAAATGCTGATCTGGCAAGGCATTAAAGCCATGCTCTTGGGGGCCGGTGTTAGGACCGGATCATATGCCCCCTAGCTTGTTATAGTGACTGGCGGAGTCACTTTAATAAGCTACAACACTTAAGTTTAGCTTTTGTAGGCATGGGTTTAGGCGGTATTTGCTAGTCCAGGTTTTGTGGACAAGTGCTTTCGTGCATTTATTAGCTGTCATCACTTGACACGCCTGTCATTAATGCGCCTCGAAACCACGTTTTTTGTTCTTCAGTCTCCTATTGCCACGTATGCCCTCGTAACGGTTGCCATTCCAATGATGGGACATAAATGCGCGTGATGGCAATTGAGAACCGTTTTCGAGGTTATTACCGTGGGCCTTGGATTTTGAAAACGTGGCCCATGAAATATCTGCCCTTAGATATATCTATTGGTTTCAGCAAAAAAAAGGAACCGTCAGTGGGGCAAATCCAACGGTTGTAAACGCATACTTCAATTTTAGAACCGTTGATGAGATTTATCTAACGGCTGCAAACACATCTTCGAGATTCCTGATGATTCGCTTATTTCCCCCCAAGCCATGCCTATAAATAGGTAAACTTTCAGAAGGGGAATGTTTTGCTTCATCTCTCACTTCGCATTTGTTTGCTGAAAGCGTTTTTGCTACTCTCTTGCGAGTTTATTGGTGTTTGGAGTTCTTCTATCTTTCAGAAGCTTAAGGTACTTGCTTCTTCCTCTTCTTTGCTTCTTCATTTCCGTTGGGTTAGTTTTAGTTTTCCTTTTTGTGTGTTCGTAAAAAGGAAGATGAGAGGAAAGAGGTCACAGTCTCATTCTAGGGTTTCTGTTCGTCCCATGTTTTCTGATATTGAGAGTGAAGATGAGGCGTTTTATACTGGGAGGGACTCGACGTTTTACAGCAGTGTGGAGTACTTTAGTAATGCTGTACATTCGTTTGTGTCAGGAGGTGTTTTCCATACCCAAGTGTTGACAATGGCAGAGTGTCAAAACGTCGTGTTGCATGGACTGGATTGGGAGAAGACGCTCGAGATTGATCCTTATTGTTGGGTTGAGGAGGATGTTAAGGGTGCTTCCTCTCGCCATGCAACAACTAGCGGCGGTGTAGTGGAGCTATCTGTGCCTATCTGGAAAAGTGAACGGTATGAAGATAGGTTCATTGTTTCCTCTCCTAAAACATTTGAAAGGATTTGCCATCGTCCTCACAATAATCGTACAATATATATGTACGATATTTTGTTCACTCAGCTGGGAGTGCGTTTCCCCTTGAACAAATTCCAGATGGGCGTGCTGAGGTTCTTGGATTGTGCCCCTTCTCAGCTGCACCCAAATGGTTGGGGAATAGTTCGAAGCTTTGAGGTGATGGCGGAGCATCTGGAGTTTACGCCTACTGTGGCGTTGTTCTTTTCTTTCTGCCGTATCATGAGGAGGGTGAACGTAAAAACAGGCGGTATGGGCCTTGTTACTCTTCGGGCGGAGCCGAAGATTTTAAACTTCAAGTCATTTGCAGACTCCGCCAAAGAAGGCGGACTCCACTTCAGAAAAAGTTTTGTAAAGGTTTCTGTGAAGGAGGGGGAGTCCGTCTTTTGGCGGAATAAGGAGGGAATTGATCGATTCCCAGTCGCGTGGACGCATGAGCACTTTCTCTTAACCAAGCGAGCGTATGAAGTTGAAGAGGGTGCTCTGTCGGCGGCGTCTGTGGAAGTACTCCGGACGTTGAAGGAGTACAACTCTGTCCACAAGCTGATCCTTTGTCGAAGGCTGCTTGGGCGGGATGCTCAGGGATACTTGAGTAATATTACTAACAATCGTAATGTTGATTGAGTATTGCTGCTATCTTGCATCTTCTAATCATATTCTCATTTTGTTATTTCGCAGGAGAAATCGCTGAGTTCCCTGGGATGGAGCGCATCAAACGGATCCGAATGAGCCGTAGGGAAATTAATGCGGAGAACAATGTGCAGCCCAGGTGGAGTCTGACTGCTGCTCTCACAAAGACCCTTCCTTTCCCTGCCTCCACCAACATAGTAAATTTTGAAGGTGGTGCAGGATCTTCAGCAGCTACTGTTGAAAGGCGTTCTAAAAAACGCCAAGAACCAGAAGCTGCTGCAGAAGAAGAAGAGGAAATAGACCTCCAGCCCTTGCAAAGAAGGAGGACCAAAAGCAAGAAGAGGGTTGAGGAAGGAGCATCAATTGATGCTGCTATTGATTTGGAGGAGACTCCGGAAGTACCTGTTGCGGGTACTTCTGCTGCTATGGGCGGAGTTGAAGGCATCCCCGAAGAAGATGTCGAGGGGGAGCAAGCGGAGGGATTCCAAGCCTCTTCTGACCAAGATACGGGGGACGAGGCAGGGAGAGTTCAAGTTTCCCCAGTCCGCCCGTCTGAGGATCCCGCCCTGAGCTTGACCACTCGAGGGACAGCCGTTTTTCCCATTGATGTGCCAGGGGAATCATCCAGGCGGTTTGTCTCTTTGCCTGAGGCGGGGTCTCGCTTGAATCCCTTTTTGTACTTTACAAATACGGGATCCCGCCAGTCAGAGAGGCGTGATCCAGAATTCATTCTCCGCCCCAACATCGACTTTGAGGAGATTCCGGAGGCTGCTGCAGCTGCGAGGTGGCACCTTGCTGAGTTAGATGGTTTCTTGGCCTCTGTCCCCCGGATAGCTGACGTTGCTGCTGAGGCGAACATGTTTCAGGTGTCTTACCACGAGTCTGTGGAAAAGATTCGTAGCTTGGAACATGACAATGAGCAGCTGTCCGAGGTGATCAAGGCCAAGGACAAGCATCTTGATACCGCCGACTCCGACATCAAGAAATTGACGGAGGAGTTGGCCAAGGTGAAGGCTGAGAAGGTCCTGCTGGAACAACAGAATAAAAAGCTAGGCGAGGTGGTGAGCGGACTTTCCCAGGTCAAGGCTGATAATGTTCTGCTGAAGCAACAAGTTTCAAATTTAGATCAGCAGAACCAACTTTTGGGCGGAGACGTGAGCATTCTTCAGCAGAGGCTGGTCTCCATAGAAATAAATAAAGCCATAGCTGAAGATGCCTGGGCGGCAGAGTTGGGCGAAGCAGCAACCGCATATGGAAATCTTGAAGTGCGGGTTCAAGAGTTGGAAGCTGAGAAGACTGCCTCAGATGCCACCAGTGAGAGGCTTGACAAGGAATTACAATCTGCCTTGGATGCAGCTGAGGCAGCGATTGATGATGCTTTCAGCATGGCTGTTCGCCAACTCCGCTATCGCAACCCAGGTGTTGCTCTCTCCACCACAGGCATTCATCCCTATTACGAATTCATCAATGGAGAATTGATGGTGCCTGTGCAAGGGGGTCACATGCCTGCGCCCAATGATGAATATGTTTTGGCGGACTTGCCTCCTTCCCAAAGTTTGACCAGGCTAGGAGAAGGTCAGCTCACCTCCACTCAGCAAGAAGGGAAGCCGTCTGACCCTTGAAGATCAGCTTCTCAGTCTCCTCCTCAGTCTCTTTGCAAGTTTTGTTTTTATTAGTATTTTAATGATATCGCCTTGTTCCAGGATAGGCTCTGGATTTTTATTAATATTGGCAATATTCAATAAAACATATTTCCTGCAAATGTATACTTGTTCATAGAAGTAATGTTTAAGTCCGTTGTATTTATGCCTTGTAAAATGATATTGAGAAGGCGGAATATTACTCCGTTAAGCCATAGGCTCAACACAGGTGGAATATTCATTTGAGGACTTAATGAAATATGACTAAGTACAACGAGGCGGAATAGCCTTTTTGAGAATTTAACTGAAGTAATTTCAATAATGAGGCGTAGTAACCTCGTGGGAATTTCATTGAAATGATTTTAATAGTGAGGCGTAGTAACCTCTTAGGAATTTAAAAGGAATTGGATTCCGTAAGAAGGCGGAGTGGCCTCTTAGGAATTTCAATGAGGTTGGATTCCGTAAGAAGGCGGAGTCGCCTCTTAGGAATTTCAATGAGATTGGATTCCGTAAGGAGGCGGTGTGGCCTCTTAGGAATTTCCAAGGAATTGGATTCCGTAAGAAGGTGGAGTGGCCTCTTAGGAATTTCAACGAATTGGATTCCGTAAGAAGGCGGAGTGGCCTCTTAGGAATTTAAAAGGAATTGGATTCCGTAAGAAGGCGGAGTGGCCTCTTAGGAATTTCAATGAATTGGATTCCGTAAGAAGGCGGAGTGGCCTCTTAGGAATTTAAAAGGAATTGGATTCCGTAAGAAGGCGGAGTGGCCTCTTAGGAATTTCAATGAGGTTGGATTCCGTAAGAAGGCGGAGTCGCCTCTTAGGAATTTCAATGAGATTGGATTCCGTAAGGAGGCGGTGTGGCCTCTTAGGAATTTCCAAGGAATTGGATTCCGTAAGAAGGCGGAGTGGCCTCTTAGGAATTTTAATGAAGCACAATTTTACAAGTGTTGAACTTACTTGAACTTGTTGGGTAGTGCTTGAGTTTGTTGCTCATGTACTCCGTAAAACATTGGGAGTTAGGCAGAGTCAAGTTTTGGATGGAATGTTCATCCTTTTGCATTTTGATTGGAGTGCAACTCCTGATTGAATGAAAATCATCGAAGTGGGGATTGCTATGGTACAGCATATAGCTGCGACACCAATTTATCCTGCAAGAAATTGGTTAAACCTTCGAGGCGGTATGGTGCAGCATATAGCTGTGACACCAATTTATCCTGCAAGAAATTGGTTAAACCTTCGAGGCGGTATGGTGCAGCATATAGCTGTGACACCAATTCATCCTGCAAGAAATTGGTTAAACCTTCGAGGCGGTATGGTGCAGCATATAGCTGTGACACCAATTCATCCTGCAAGAAATTGGTTGGATTTTGGGGTTAGCGTGGTGCAGCATATAGCTGTGACACCAGCTCTTCCCACAAGAAGCCTGCAGGACCTTGGGGGCGAATTAGTGCAGCATATAGCTGTGACACTAGTTCTTTCCATAGGCGGCCTGTAGGACCTTAGGGTCGGTATGGTGCAGCATATAGCTGAGACACCAATCCTTTCCCCCCAAGGAGTTTTCTGTACCTTAGGGTCGGTATGGTGCAGCATATAGCTGAGACACCAATCCTTTCCCCCCAAGGAGTTTTCTGTACCTTAGGGTCGGTATGGTGCAGCATATAGCTGAGACACCAATCCTTTCCCCCCAAGGAGTTTTCGTTGACTCCGTTTGTGAAGCTGCGTTGCATGTTGGTTGATCTTTATGGAATAAAGAGTTATGCGTTTGTGCTTCAATTTTAGAGTCGTTGTTTTATCTGCATGGGAACAAATTCTGCCATGGATAATCAATTCAAAGTTAGAGTGAAGATTAAATGCAGGAAGGCATTTCATTGAGAATGGAATTACATAAAAGATTGAGTTGGGATATATCTTTTCGAAACCTTTTCAAGGAAAGCATACAGAGGAAGATCCTTGAGTTAGGAAAAAAAAAGATCATACCGTATTACCCAACTAACTGTAATATATGCGTAAATTCAAAATGTTCCATTTATTTCTGACCGGAGTACCATCCAAGTTTTCTAGGCGGTATGTACCCTTGCCCAAAACCTCGATGACTCGGTATGGACCTTCCCAATTTGGTGCCAATTTGCCTTGGTGCGCAAATTTGTTGCCAATGTTGGCCCTTCTCAGGACCAAATCTCCCTCTTTGAAACGGCGTTCGCACATGCGTGCATTATACCGTTTGGCGGCCTTTGCTTTGACAGCTTGATCTCTCACAAAGGCTTCCTCTCTCAACTCCGCCAAAACCTCCAATTCGTGCGCGAGGTTCTGTTAATTGGCTTCCTCATTGAAATGGAGGACTCGAGCTGAAGGAGCTGTTAATTCTATGGGAATAACAGCCTCGACTCCATATGTTAGCCGATACGGAGATTCATTTGTGGTGGAGTGTGGGGTAGTTCTATATGCCCATAAAACATGGCATAACTGATTTGCCCAATCTCCCTTTGCCTCACCAAGGCGTTTTTTGAGGCCCTTCAAGATTTCTCTGTTGGCGACCTCTGCTTGTCCATTGGTTTGAGGGTGTTCCACAGAAGAGAAAATCTACGTGATGCTGAGATTTTCTAAGAGTTCAGTGAACTTGCGATCTGTGAACTGGGTGCCATTATCAGTGACTATGCGTTCAGGGACTCCGAAACGTGCAATGATATTCTCATAAACGAATCTTCGAGTCCTGGCTGACGTTATGTGCACTACTGCCTCTGCCTCAATCCATTTGGTGAAATAATCAACACCAACTATCAAGTATTTGATACCGCCGGGCGCAGTTGGGAATGGACCTAGAATATCCATGCCCCATTGATAGAAAGGCCAGGGCGTTATTGATGATGACATTTCCTCGGCTGGAGTATGGTGAAAATTCGCGAATCGTTGACATTGATCGCATTTTTGAACATATGAAGCAGCGTCTTGCTTCATAGTGGGCCACCAATACCCCGCCCTGAGGATTTTTCTCACTAGACTCCGTGCCCCTGGATGATGTCCACACTGCCCTTCATGGACTTCTTCCAAAACAGCTGACACCTCGTTTTCATTTATGCAAATTAAGTATGGGACAGAAATTCCTCGGCGGTATAGCTGCCCATCCAGGAGTGTATAATAGGGTGCCTCCCTCCTTAGCTTCTTTCGCTCAAGATCATCCGTGGGTAATTGTCCATTAACAAGATAACGAACTATTGGTGTTACCCAGGAGTTGTCATCAACGGGGCGACTTTTAATCATATGAATTGAAGAGGGAAGGGATATACTTGGCTCCGCCAAAGTACTCTGTACAACTGTGGTTGTGCACCCCGCCTTCTTTGTGCTGGCTAACCTGGACAGGATATCAGCACGTGTATTTTCTTCGCGAGGTACATGCTTGAAAGTTACTTCATCGAACCGCTGTTTCAACTCATTGACGCAGTCCAGATATTGTTGCAGTAGAGGTTCTTTAGCCTGATACTCACCAAGAATTTGTGAGATGACTAGTTGAGAATCACTGCAAAGGGTGACAGTTTTGGCCCCAATATCTTGTGCTGCTCTGAGTCCGGCTAAGCAGGCTTCATACTCCGCCTGATTGTTAGACGTAGTGAAGGTAAAGTGCAATGAAATTTCAAGATGTACCCCGTCATCACTTTCTATAACGATTCCTGCCCCACATCCTTTGCTGTTTGAAGACCCATCGACGTATACTGTCCAGTGTGAATGATCTGCATCTGGGCTAGAGCCTGTTAATTCAACTACGAAATCTGCTAGCACTTGTGCCTTGATAGCAGTTCTTGGTTCGTAGGATATGTCGAATTCAGAGAGTTCTATGGCCCATTTGATCATCCTTCCTGCCAAGTCTGGCTTGAACAATATAGTACGGAGTGGCAAGTCTGTGCGAATCAAGATGGGGTGTGCATGGAAATATGGTCTTAAGCGTCGTGAGGCCCAAACGACTGCAAGTGCTGCCTTTTCAATCTTCTGATAACGACACTCTGCACCATGTAATGTTTTACCAGTGAAGTACACCGGTCGTTGGCCTTCGACTGTTTCTTTGACCAGGGCCACTGCCAGCGCTTCATCTGAAACAGACAAATAAATGATGAGTTGCTCACCTGGGCTTGGTTTTACCAGGATTGGAGGGCTGGCTAAGACATTTTTCAAGCTCTGGAAGGCCGCCTCTTGCTCTGGGCCCCAATTAAATTTCTTATCCTTCTTCAGCATCTTGTATAAGGGGAGAGAGCGATGAGCCATTTTTGGCATGAATCGTGCTAGAGCAGCGATTTTGCCATTGAGGGATTGTACCTCTTTCAATGTTTTGGGGCTCTGCAACTCTTGTATCACACGACACTTGTCAGGATTAGCTTCTATGCCTCTTTGCGTTAACATGAAACCCAAAAATCTTCCTCCAGGTACAGCAAATGTACATTTTAGTGGGTTGAGTCTCATGTTGTATTGCTGCAAGCGTTGAAAAATGAGGCGTAGGTCTTCAACATGGTCTCCTCCCTCTGGAGTCTTGGCAATGATATCATCAATATAAACCTCCACCAGCTTTGTGCGCATGCCCTCAAAGACCTTGTTGATCATGCGCTGGTAGGTGGCCCTAGCGTTCTTCAGCCCAAATAGCATGACATTGTAGCAAAAGACTCCTCTGTCATTGATAAATGCTGTTTTCTCCTGATCATCCTCACACATTGGAATTTGGTTGTATCCGGAGTAAGCATCCATGAAGGATAGATACTTGTATCCTGATGAGTCATCAACCAGTCTGTCAATGTTGGGGAGAGGATAAGGATCTTTGGGACAACATTTATTCAAATCAACGTAGTCTATGCACATGCGCCATTTGCCATTGGCTTTCTGCACCATAACCACGTTGGACAGCCAAGAAGAGTAACGGAGTTCCCTGATGAACCCCGCCTTAAGGAGTTCTTCGGTTTGTTCGCAAGCAGCATTTTGCTTAGCAGGACCCATACGCCGTTTCTTTTGTGCCACTGGCTTAGTTTCAGGATACACCGCCAGGCGGTGGCAACAGAAGTTAGGATCCATACCAGGCATGTCTGCGGCTGTCCAGGCAAAAATCTCCTTGTACTCATGGAGGAGTGCAATCAGTCTTGCTTCCATGTTAGGCTCCAGCTTGTCATTGATGTTAGTAATTTACTCCGGGGTGCTGCCCAAAACAATAGGCTTGGAACCACCATCAGGAGTTGGTTTCAAAGGGTTCAGTGGGTCTATAGAAGACTCCGCCCTGGGATCAAGATCCACCAAGTTGACGGATGCCGCCGCACTGTTTCCTTCGTTCAATTTTCTTTTCTTAGACATGGTCTCAAGCTTCACCATGTTAAGACTTAAATTGTAACAATAACGAGCCATCTCCTGGTCGCCCCTGACAGATGAGACTTGATTATCTTTGTCGATGAACTTGATTAACAAGTGGGGGGTTGAAACGATGGCTTCCATGGCATTCAGAGTAGGCCGCCCAATGATGCCATTGTATGGGGATTTAACATCAATGACAAGGACCCTGGATTTCACAGTCCTTGCTCCAGGTTCACCATCGAAGGTAATCCTTGTGTCCAAGTAGCCTTTAGTAGGCTGTTTGGCGCCATTAAAAGCTGTGAGGTCCTGGGTGTAAGGCTGTAAATCAGCGTCAGTCAGTCCCATGCGTTTAAAACAGTCATAAAAAATAACGTCGCAGGAACTTCCCTGATCAACTAGGATGCGTTTTACATCCATATTAGCGATCACCGCAATGATCACTACCGCATCATCTCCCTCAGGAATGGTTGGGCCAAAATCATCATCTGTGAAAGTTATAGGCGGCGTCTGAACTCCGTCTCTGAATGGGCGATATTCTTTGTTCTTGCCCTGCACAGATAAGATCATGCGATGATGATTTTTCCGGGCGGTGTTTGAGGGTCCGCCTCTTGCGAAGCCTCCAGCAATCATGTCCACCACCTGCCTTTTACCTCGTGATCTAGGTTCAGGGCTCGGTTCTCGTTGGGCGGACTCCAGAACAATGCCTTTTTGTTTCTCCGACACCGCCGCACGTTTTGGTTCCCGAGTACTATCAGGATCCAGAGAACGATCACGATGTCGCTTTTCAAACTTCTCAGGCTCATCGTGAGATTTGCCTTTGAATAGGTAATGTTTCAGTTTACCTTCACGAATGAGCACCTCAATGGTATTTTTGAGTTGCTTACATTCTTCTGTGGTGTGGCCAACTGACTCATGGAATTCACAATATTTCTTCGGGTTTCCACCACGCCTGATTGGGGGTGGACGTTGAATTCCATAAACATTGAGGGTGGTCCATCCTATTTCACGCAAGATTTGCTCGCAAGTTGTGTTCAGTGGTGCATAGTGAGCAAAATTGAACACGCGTCTGTCTTGCTGTTTGAAAGGTTGGTTCCCTACTTTGTCCCTTTGGTGGGACTTATCATTCTTCAATAATTTATCTTTCCCTTTGTCTTGAGGTGGAGTTGCAGGGAGTGGTTTACTGCGAGATGCAGTGGCTTCCAGATGCATCTCAATACCCACGTACTTAGACGCCTTCCTGCGAAATTCCTCCATCGTGGTTGGAGGTCCCTTTGCCAAAGACAAAGCGAAAGGTGACTTTGGTTGCATAGCTTCTATGAGAATATGCAACTGGATTGCCTCAGTCAGATCAGGGACCATGGCTGCCTCCTTGTAAAATCTCTTAAGGAAATCCTTCAGAGATTCTTTGTCGCCTTGTTTGATCTGAGCTAAGGTATGAGAAGTTCTGGGTGCATCCCTGGAGATTACGAAGTGGCTTCCAAAAGCTGAGGCCAGCTCCTCCCATGAATCAATGGAACCTGAAGGTAAGCTCTTGAACCAACTAAGAGCTTCACCTGTAAGGGTTCTGGGGAACATTCTGCACATGACGTCCTCCTCAGCTCCTAGAAACATGGCCTCGTAGATATAAGGATCTAAATGCTTAGAGGTATCTGTTTCCCCAGTATATTTCCCTATAGAAATGGGCTGCATAGTTTGCAAATGTCTGGGTACATGTGCATTCATGAGCCTTTTAGAAAATAGGATGCTCATCTTATATCCTAAGGGGGATGCGTTTGAGCCTACTCTCCTTCCTTCTTGATGCTGAGCATTCACCAGTGGGAGGCTTCGTTGCTCCTCCATGTATGTAGGAATACGAGAGTAGTGAGGAGTGCTTGATTCCTCCTGCATGTGTGGTTCATGGTGTGGCTGTCTTGCGGGACCAGCTTTCTCATGCACTGGGTTTGCTTTTTCACGACGAAGTTCCGCAAGTTCTTCTCTCAACATTCGAATCATGTCATCTCTTGGATCTAGAAAATTAGCTTGCGTTGCTTTTTTCTGAGCACCATCATCGAAGTTAAGACGTCTGGGATTGCATGGAGGAGAATCCTCGTTCTGCATCTCTGGTCCTTGTCTCTCCATTGATGATGAAGATTGATCAAAGATTGTGGGATTACCTAGTTTACAGGTCCCACTGGGCGTGCCAATGAACTGTTCTTTACAGGGGGTGTAGAAGTATGCTTGTAGAACAACTCAAAATATACATATAAATGTGTTCTTGATACAAAGCAATATGCGTATAAATGTAAATACGGAAAGTCTTTGTATGCTGAGGCGGAGTGCAATGTACTCTGGGGCGGTGTCACAGTCCGCCTGACGGGATCTATGTTGCCTTGACCCGATTGGGGGTGGTACCTGCAATCGTTCTCCGACGCTCAAGTCAGTATTTTAGAATACTTAGAGACTTAGAAAGACAATCAGAGAGAATTATGCAAGTAAGAGAGTGTAAGGTTCAGAGAATGGGAAAAAAGATCCCTTATACGTTTTCGAGAGAGGTTTATATACCTGTTACTGGTGCTGCATTATTGGTAGGACCCGCTCCTTGTCTTCAGGCATAATGCTGAAAAGGTAGTGGGTCCCTGCGCCGTTTACATGCACCATTATTGTAGTAGGTATCACAACTTGTCTGGAAAGCGTTAGTGCTTTAATATTTTATTGTTATTTCCCTTTATGCGTGACAGCGTGATTCCCATTATTAACCTCTCAAGACAGAGTCAATCTTGTGCCGGGGTTGTGAGTATGGGCTCGCTACGCAGTAGGGGAAATTCGGCATTCCGCCAATATTGAGTCTATGGCTTGGCGGAGTAACAACTTTGGCGGGGTTACATTCCTTGGCGGAGTAACATGCCTGGACGGAGTTACATTCCTTGGCGGGGTAACGTGCGTGGGCGGCGTTATGAGCCTTGGCGGCGTTACTTGCCCTGGCGGTGTGCACTCCGTATATTATTTGTAGTGTATTTGAAGAGTACTTCTCTTTATTCAAAATGCTGATCTGGCAAGGCATTAAAGCCATGCTCTTGGGGGCCGGTGTTAGGACCGGATCAGGAACAGAGGGTGTAGAGATCCAAACTTTCTGCTTGAGCTTGTTGGTGATGATCCTACGGTTCTTGGGCATCAGATGATCTGGATATACCAAGAGGCGAGCCTAAGACTTGGCAAAAGCCTGAATCCATGGTTTAGCAAAGGCATTGAGATTTCAAATAAGCTAGCGAGACTCCTGTTGCAAGCGGATGGCTTGGGAAAAGTCAAGAAAGGCATGAGAGAAAAGGTGAGGGTTGGATAGGAGGTCTTCAGGAGCAATGACAGGGTGGAACGAGACCATGGAAAGATGCGGACTCCACTTCTAATGAAAAAGGTTTGCTTGAAGGTAGAAAGTTCATCAGGAGCATGAAAGGGGAAAGGACAGCTAGGGAGTTAGGGAATTATGGTACAGGTTTTTTGTATGGCTAGAGGTACAACAAGGGGTTGGTAAAATTAGGTGTGTGGGGAATATGTGATTTCAAGTATAGGAGATCTGGGCATAGAAGATATGGATATAGAAGATTTAAATGCAGGTTTAGATTGGGGTGCAGACTTTTTAGGTTTGGGTTTGGGTGTAGAAGGCTTAGGTTGAGAAGGTTTGGTGACAGGGGGTTTAGTTACAGATTTTGGCGAGGGAGTGAAGGGTTTAGGTTGAGATACCTTAAGTGGAGGGACAAATAAGATATCTGTGGTAGGGGTAGAGGATGGGGTCTAAACAGAAGCTGCAGACGACTTTTTCTTCTTCTTCACAGATAGCTTTTGTGTCTTGGCCTAATCTTTAGACTTTTTTTTTGCAGTACCTACTTCTACTTCAGCTCTTTTCTTTGTCTTAGCTTTTTCAACTTCCCACGCAACCCTATCAGACTTATACATATCATAATTGAGATTGTATAAGTCCACCCAAACATATTTGGTTCATTTTAAGGCATCCACATCAAGAAATTTCTTATAGTAATAGTGAATAAAGTTAACATATTGCTTCTTTGATGGAATCTTGACATAATCCTTTAATGAAGTGGAGTATGGATTATAGGAGCTCTTAGACGAGGGGTTTATGGAAGTAGGTTGAAGTTTAGCAGCAGTAACAGACTGAGTTTCAGTAGAAAGATGTTCAGACTTCTTTTTTCTTAAGGCTTACCCAATGGTAATTCATCATCCAAGGCAAAGGATGGATCCAGACTTCTAAGCGGGGATGGATCTAGACTTTTGAGCAGGAGTCTTGTTAGTCATTACAGAAATTTTTGTAACCTTAGGCTTTTTGGCCTTAGGTGATTCCACTTCAGGTTCAGACTTGACTTTCTTCTTTAAAGGAGATTTCAGTACTTGAGAAGCTATGGATGCAGGTTGGTCCAGTAGAGGAGAAAAGGATGGCAGCTTAGTTATCAACAAACTACAAGTCTCCTAATCAGTTACAGACTCCAAGGGCACATTCTTAAGTTTAAAGATCTTCGTGAGAATAGTTGGATAGGGCACTTTCTTCTACTTTCTCACAACAGAAGTCATTATGTAAGTCAAGATAATATTGGCTAGATTTACTTGTTCCTTCATCAACATATGGTATATATAGAATCAGTCTAACTTAGATATAGTGACCTTTGCAGACATACAGGGACAGAACACTTGACAATCAAGAGATGAAGCATCTTAGCTTTAGGCAACAGACTTCCAGAGGTGGCTTTGTTTGGATGAGCTTTCTTATACAAAGCTTCATTAATGGTGAAACTAGAGACCTCAGTGAACTCAAAATCTTCAGAAAAGACAGTTCCTTTAGGGTTACATTGAAGAACAGTCACCAGCAAGTCTTCAGAGATTCAATCTGCTTGCCACGCAGAGTTCCAAACAAAATGTACTTCGATTTATCCACAAGAATAGTTCTCCAGAACTCAAGGGCTACTGATGGAGAAAAGGGTTCCTAATCCAAGTAGAAACTGATCCATCCAATGCCTTCGACTTCAATAGTGACATCACGACCTTCAATTTTATGTTGAGCCATGTCAAAGAACAGAGACTCGATCATATCTTTCACAGAGAGCAAGATTCTAGCCATTGTAGTAGAGGAGAGGAAGAGTTTGGAAGGAAAAGGAGTTTTAGGGCAAAGAGAACTCGAAGAAGTAGAAAGAGAGAAATTTTTAGAGAAGTTTTAGAGAAGTGAAAGGTTTTTACAGAGATTGAAATGACAACTAAGGGCGCTTATTTAAAGACATGATGGTTTAACGGAGGTAAAATGGTTTCAAAAACGGTTACATTCCAAGCAATAACTGAATGCCACGCGTTATGGAAAAGAAATGAATGAATAAATAAATGATGAAACAGACTGCGTCTCTCAACATAGAAGTTGACAGGGCCCGCAAGCGTATGGGTTATGTCGCGTAATATAAAAGATTATCGTTCTCCACGGGGACTGTTTTCAAAGTACCAGCATATTGAAATTTAATTATCCACACAATTGATTTTTAATGTTTTTGTAAAATAAAACACAAATTAAAAATAAATTTAGAAACAAAATTTACTTGACACTTAAAAAATTAGAGTTGAGAGTATCTTGGGATTTCGGGGGATCAAGACTATATTTTATGTTAATGAATTTTAACTTTTCATAAATAAGAATTAAATTAAGTTTTCCAAGGCGGATTTTCCTTAGGCTAATTAATATGTTCCTCTCGAAATCCTATTAATGTACCTAACCTATGGAAAGCGCTGCTTAATCCTTAGAAAAGGCCCATTTTCGTTTTGTGAAAATCCCTTATTTATTCCCCAAAAGATCTTGATTACTTTCACGGTTTTACCGAGGTCACAAAAAGTATTTCAAAACCTTAGGCTTAGTTCAAAAACTTTCCAGTAATAATAAATCTCTCGATTCTATTAATTACTTAAACTTACTAATATACTCGCAAGTATACAGTTTTATCACTTAGGTTCTTGTTAGGAATTACTAAGAGCATTGAGCATTTTTTGAACTAAATGGAAAACAGAAATTTATTTAATTTAAAGTCAAAATAATATTATCATAAAATATTATCACACCCCTTCATCCCAAGATAATTAATTTAGTTACTCATGAAATAATTCAAATTCATATATATAATGGAAAAATAAAACATACAAGAGATGGCAAAAATAAAGACTTACGGATTTCTCCAAAAGCTCAGAATAATTTTACCACTGTATATCCTTGTTGCAATATTCCTCCATCAATTACAAATTGGAACATTCACTTTTACAATCCTCACCACTCTTTTATAAAATAAAAGAAAGAAAAAGAAAATAAAAAGAGAAAGAAACGGGACAGAGAAAGAAAATAAAAAGATAAAGAAAACGAAGGAAAAAGAAAAGAAAAGGAACGAAGAAGAAAATGAAAGAGAAAAGAAAAGAAAGGAATTAAAGTGAGTGATTCAGAATTTGATCAAAAGGCGATGCTGGAATGGCTTCAGACCTCTCCCCTATTTATAGAAATGGGGAACGACAGCTAGTGGGGCTTCACTTTTGTCTTCTTGTCAGCCGCCCCCTCAAGATCAGCTTGGATACAGCCTGGACCTTGACAACTATAGGGATCGGTGGCTAGTGGAATTTTTTTATTATTTTCCCTTTTGTTTTGTTGTCAGCCACCCCCTCATAAGTCAAGGATCCACTTGGATAGTGGAAATCCAAGTCAGCATGGGCAATCGGTGGAAATATGGAGCCGGTATTCTCCTTATGACTCGGATTAGTTCCTCAGCCAGTATCCATCCTCAGTGGGGATTAATCCGAGCGAAACAGGTGCTTTTTATACACAAAAGACCGAGTGAAAGCTTGAATTCACCGATCATTGGACTCGGAAATTTCTTTCCGAGAAGCATTCATTAGGACCTTTGTTCATTCGGAATTGCTTCACTCGGTGTTGCTTTGTCCAGAAATGTCACTGCTTGAAGCATTCATTCGGAATTGCTTCAAACAGAAACAAGTTCCGAGCAAAGCACCTCCGATTGCTTCACTGATTGAAACATTCATTCGGAATTGCTTCAAACAGAAACAAGTTCCGAGCAAAGCACCTCCGATTGCTTCACTGATTAAAACATTCATTCGGAATTGTTTCAAAAGTGACTCACTCGGAGATCATTTGCTCGGAGGTGCTTCTGCTTGAAGCACTCGTTCAAACCCTTTTCTTTCACATGTGACTCACTCAGGATCGGGAAGTCTTCATTCAAATGATTCAATCGGCACCTCCAAAATGTTTCACTCGGCTATGTCTCTAGAATTGAACCACTCAGACATATTCACTCGGAAGTCGGACTTGCTTTTCATTCAGAATGGCCTCAATCGTCAATCAACCCATTCGGTTGTATTCACTCGAGAGTCGGCCTAGCTTTTTACTCAGAAATTTGGAACTTGAGAGAATTCTTGCCGATAGAAGCTCCTTCTAGGTCAGATCTTTGCTTTGCTCAGAAATACATCTCTCGGCCCCAAACCACTCGAAAGTGCCTTCCTTGGAGACATCTCACTCAGGGTTAGTTTGAAACTTGAGAGTCTGTCCGAAATAGACTCATTCCCGGTCGGACTCTTTTCCTTGCTCGAAAAGATATTTTCTCTGAAACACACTACTCGGAAAGGCCTTTTCTGACAATTGTTCTTCCGAAGTTCAAAGTTTTTTCATTCGGAATCAACTCACTCGGGAGTCTTCCACTCGGATACAATTTTGCCCAGAAGAAGCAGTTGTTCCCCAAATCAGACTCAGTAATTCTTCACTCGGACGAATAGCTTTGGGCGGTAATTATTCAAAGTCAGTCCCTTTTTTACTCAGAGTGGTTGCAGTCGGGAAGCTTCCACTCGGATTTACCTCTAACTAAGAAATATTCCTTCAAGGTCAGCCATTTTTCACTCGGAATGGCTTTGATAGGGAATCTTCCACTCGGATTTACCTCAAACCGGGAAGTATTCCACTCGGCAAAGCTTCATTCTGAGTCATCCTACTCGAATTTGATCATTTTTGAGTCATCCTACTCGGATTTGATCATTCTGAGTTGGAATTCAGTATAAAAAAAGAATTCTTTCCACTTGGGCTTGTTCTTCTTGATTCTTTATCATTTGATGGTCATTTTTCTCTTGTTATTGACCCTTGTATTATCTTAATTTCTATAAAATAAAATACCCAAGTAGAATATAGTGGAAAGAAAGAGAAAATCACAAAATTTAAGGAAATACAGTGTATAATGATTAAAATCCTAAACAAACTAAATCTAATTTATTGTGTTATAAAAAACTTATCAGAAGTGAATAAGTGAAAATATTCTACGTTAGGAGGCATGCAGATTGTAATTATACAAACACTTCAATTACATGATATTACGCAAATTCAAATTATATTTGATAAAAGCAAACCTGGCTTCTGCTAAAGGTTTAGTGAAGATATCATCCTAATGATGGTCTGTATCCACATACTTCAGATCCAGAGTGCTTTTGTCTTTGAATGCTGAATAGGATTTGACGTGGACTGTCGCGGTCGGCCAAACTGAAACATTAAAAATAATGTCGTACTAGGGTGTGAACCTAGGTCGCTCTCTCGAAGATCAACACAAAAATTTAGGAACTCAAGTTTTAAAATAATTTTAACAAATAGAAAGTCAATAAACATACAAATACATTTGGGGGGGTGGTTTGGTTGTCACAGTAAAATTTAAAATAGAATAAATGTAAAACTTTGAACAAATAAATAACAAGCGATTGATTTTCTTGGAGTATTTGTAATTTATTTTATCCTTGGATTTCAAAAGATTTCTATACACTTTCCTTATTATCAATCTCTTAGTTCAATTTGAATTAATCAACTAAGCGTCTTTTAATTCACAATTCCTTTACTTACATTCAAATTGAATGAACATGTTAATCAACCATCCTAATTAAGCAAAAGGAGTCAAAATTGTAAATTCTAGGAATTATTGAACATAAATGGAAACATCTCTTACATATATAATCTAACTTCAACATTATGGAATTAAGCAAACCACAACTATTAAGATTGATTTTGAAACATTCATTAAGCATGCATATTTCTTAATCTATCTTAATTTAAATCTTATTAAATTCAAATTGTATAATTAAATTGATTAAGCATGTAACTTAATTAAACAAAATAGAAATCAAATAATTAAGCTAAAATTATGAAGAGATTAATAACAAGGAAATGTATTTAAAAATCAAAACCTCAAAAATAACATTACAACATTCTCCAAGAAAATCAATCTAAAAGTCTTAGCCTTCCATTAACACAATTACAACAAAAAAATACAGAAATGAAAAATAAAAATTAGAATTGCAAACCAGGAATTTCCTGTTGCTCCTAAAATTCCTCTGCTTCTTCTCCTAGCTTCTCCTCCTTCATCATCATTTTCCTTCAGCTCTTGGATCCAATTTATAGCATTTCATGGCTAAATTGTTTTTTTGCATTAAAAATCAGCCCATTACCATGTCCCCTAAGCCTTTCACGTTAGATTTTTAGCACTAAAGGGACATGCCATTTTGCCTTCCATTTCCGTGAGCTTGTATTGCACCTTGGTGGGTTTCTCTTTTTAATTCTTTAATGCCATGAAGAGTAAATAATTTGCACAAACATTCTGCACTTTAGGAGAGCATTTCATGTTGGAGCTTGTTGATGTCCATTCCTACATTTAATTAATTGGCACATGGGACATTGTTAGGTGATGACCATAACTTGCATTTGTTTGCATTCAATAATGTCACATGGGACATTTCTTGGTGCAACCGAAAATGCTTGAATGAATGGAGTTTGGTTTTCAATTTATTTGTATAAAATATTTAGCAATGGAAGTCTTGTTGACCGTGACTTGAATAGAGAAGGAATGATGCATTTGTTTAATATTTTGCTACATGGAATTTTTTGCTTTTTGGTGCAGCTATGAAAGGCACTTATTGACCAATTAATTGCATAAAATATTGGCCCTTGGAAGCTTGTAGCTGTGAGAATGAATAGAGAATTAGGTGATGCATTTGGCTTGCAAAAAAAATTCTACACATGGGACCATTATGGGCCGTGAGAATTTTGTCATTTTGTGAGCAATTTGCTTTGAATAAATAATTGGCATTTGGATGGCTTTGACCGTGTGGGTTCTTGGCTTCTTGGAACAAGTTTTGTTGCATCAAAATTCTAGATTGGAATCTTGCACCATGAACAAAATTATGAGATAAATAAAGAATTGTATCTTGGTCAATTAAATGGAACATGCAGAACTTACATTTTTTAGGAATGGAATGATGATTTTAAGTTTTTGGATTTGATATTTTCAAATGATTAATTTAATACCAATCCATCATATTTTTCCAATCCTAAAAAATATGTATTCTCTAAGTGTTTCATTTTCATTGATTTGTGCAAAATACAACACTTAACAGTATCAGAAGAAATCATGAAATTCAGGGGAAAAGGATAAAGTAAAATTGAGATTTTAAATAAAATAAACAGTAAAATTTGGTGTTCTAAAACACCTATCAAATGTCCTCACACTTACTCTTTTGCACTCCTGGGCAAAATCAGAATGAAAACCAAGTCTCACAGTTTATTGAAAACGTCAAAGTTAAATACGGTAAACACACATAATTGGCATGTATATCATTGAGTTTTTAGAATATACAGAGATACAGGAGTTATCTAACATGTAGAATACAGAGCATCAAGATATGTATGAAAATCATCCAAGCACTTAGGCATGTAATAATTAAATCAAACTAAAAAGAAAATCATAAGTGACAGAACCTCACAAGATATACTATCAACTCTCAAGTGTTTTGGGTTTGTGTATATGCTCAAAACATTTCCTGAAAAATAGACAATCCTATAAATTTGGCAAATTTCTCAATTTCACAATCAACACAAATGCATGTATAGATCGACAGGGCTTTTTAGGGTTGTAATGTGGCCGGGGTAAAATAGTGTGATAAAAATTTGGAAATTAGTTTCATATGCCAAAAAGAATGATGGAGCAATTAATTTAACAGGCAAAGAGTGAGGTAAAACATTTGGTCAATCATATTTGGTCGTAGGCATTCTCAGTGATTCTTTTTTTAATAAGTAAAACCAAGAGTTGCAACCCTTGTTAGCACACCCCCACACTTATTTGAATTGCCCATTTCTAAATTGATTTCAGAGTTCTAAGATATTCCTTAAGGCATGGACATTTCTGGTTTTTCATCCAAGGCTTGTTTCGATCTGCAACAAAGAAATGGTTAAATAGGCACAAATGGGCTAGCAAAGGATGATTTATTCATGGTAGGCTTATGTGGCTAGTGGCTCAATTAAATAAAATGCCTCTGTCATTTCAAATACATACATATGAGTTTTAAGTATCATCAAGAAACAAGACAAAGATTAGGATGTAAGCATTTAGGAATAAATCACACATGAAAGAATTAAGATGGTGTGAAGTGATCCATCAAATTTTAAGGCTCAAAAATCTCACAAGGCATAATTCTATCATATATAATCATCTTTCAATTATCATGTCATTCTCAACATACCAAAAATGCCTGAGTTCAAATCATAACATATCATGAAGCTAATATCAAACATGAAAGAAATTACTTATTACTCATGCATATCCTAAAAATTCTAATAAAACATACCATTTTAAACAAAAACACACACAAAAACTTTTATTTAAAGATATATTTTTTTAGGCAGAAAAATAATCACACATAAAAATAATCACACATAAAAATGGTCTAAAATCACACGGAGAAATCTCACCCCTGAAACAACCCGACTTAATAAATCCAAAACCGAGACCAGGGAAATTTTTCCCAAATTTACAAAGCAACCAGGACAGAATAAAACAATCCGTAGGCGAGGAAAGTAGAAAACCAATCACAAGAAAGCCCAGCGGAAGAACAAAGCTTGAGTGAGCCCATTACAGTGTTCACTCACTCAAGCGAGACCCAAATTCACTTGAGTGAGACAACTGATAAGTGCTTTATAATACAATAAATTAGGTCTAAATTGATTAGGATTTTAGTCATTATCCACTGTATTTGCTTTATTTATTGAGATTTTTGCTTTCTTTCCACTCTATTCTACTTGGGTATGTTATTTTGCAGGAATTAAGGTAATAAAGGGTCAAAAACAAGAGAAAAACGACCATAAAATGATAATGAAACAAGAAGAAGAAGCCCAAAGTAGAAAGAACTCTTTTTTTTATGCTGAATTCTGACTAAAAAAGCATAAATCTGACTTAGAGCAATAAAATCCGACTCAAAATAGGCCAAATCCGAGTGGGATAGCTCAGAAATGACCAAATCCGAGTGGAATACTGCACTGCTGGAGGAAAATCCGAGTGAAATGTTCCCTTTCAAAGCCATTCCGAGTGATAAATGGCTGACTCGAGTGAAGGATCAATGCTAAAAAAGAATAAGTCTCGGTTTTAGGAAAATCCGATTGGAAGCTGTCCGAATGCAACAATTCCGAGTGAAAAAAGGAACCGAGCTTTAATAAATGCTACCCAAAGGTATTTTTCGAGTGAAAGGATTGCTGATTGAAGTGAATCCGAGTGGGAATTTGCTGATTGAAGTAAATCCGAGTGAAGAATGCTGACTGAAGCAGGTCTGACCAAAGAACAAGTGCTTTTCTGGGCAAAAAGCTAATTCCGAGTGAATTGATTCCGAGCAGAAGGAATGCCATTGAATAAATAAATGCTGACAAAGGAGAATCCGAGTGGTTTCATTCGGAGAACAAGGCATTTCCGAGTGGTGTCTTAATCGGACAAGGTAAAATCCGACCAGGAGTGAATCACACTCGGACTGACTTTTAAGTTTCGCATTAAATCCGAGTGAAAAGTCTCCAAGGAAGACATCCGAGTGAGCTAAGGCAAAAAGCTGCACTTCCGAGCAAAACAAGGCTCGGACATAAACTTCTACCAGCCAGCTTCCAGAGTCCTTCAAGTGCAGTCGTTGTAGTATAGTGGTGAGTATTTCCGCCTGTCACGCGGACGACCCGGGTTCGATCCCCGGCAACAGCGCCAAAAACTTGACAGGGCCCGCAAGCGCACGGGTTATGTCGCGTAACATAAAAGATTATCGTTCTCCACAGGGACTGTGTTCAAAGTACCAGCATATTGAAATTTAATTATCCACACAATTGATTTTTAAGGTTTTTGTAAAATAAAACACAAAATTAAGTTGCACAGAATACAAAAATAAGATTTACTTGACACTTAAAAGATCAGAGTTGAGAGTATCTTGGGATTTCAGGGGATTAAGACTCTATTTTATGTTAATGAATTTTAACTTTTCATAAATAAGAATCAAATTAAGTTTTCCAAGGCGAATTTTCCAAAAGCTAATTAATATGTTCCTCTCGGAATCCTATTAATGTACCTAACCTATGGAAAACGCTGCTTAATCCTCAGAAAGGCCCATTATCGTTTTATGAAAATCCCTTTTATTTTCTCAAAAGAATTTTGATTACTTTCACGGTTTTACCGAGGTCACAAAAAGCATCTCAAAAATCTTAGGTTTAGTTCAAAGCTTTCCGGTAAAAATAAATCTCTTGATTCTATTTATTACCTAAACTTACTAATATACCCGTAAGTACACAGTTTTATCATTTAGGTTCTTGTTAGGAATTACTAAAAGCATTAAGCATAATTGAACTAAATGGAAAACAGAAATTTATTTAATTCCAAGTCAAAATAACATTAAAATAAAATATTATCATACCCCCTTTATCCCAAGATAATTAATTTAGCTACTCATGAAATAATTTAAATTCATATAAATAATGGAAAAATAAAACATACAAGACATGGTAAAAATAAAGACTTACGGGTTTCTCCAAAAGCTCAGAATAATTTACCACTGTAATTTCTTGTTGCAATAATTTCTCCACCAATTACAAATTTAAATTCTCACTTTTACAGCCCTCACACTCTTACAAAATAAAAGAAAGAAAAGAAAATAAAAAGAAAGAGAAGAAAAACGAACAGAGAAAGAAAAATGGAAAAGAAGAAAACTAAAGAGAAAAAGAGAGAAAAAGGAACGAAGAAATGAAGCTGGAGTGATTTTAGACTGGGAAGAAGTTATTGTTTTGCTGATGGGTTGCTGCTGCTTTTATAGGCAAATGGATGGAGGAATCCAGCTTGGAAAACGCGTTGCCAGTTGGAGATTTTCGGTGCAATTGTTTTCTTCTCAGCCGCCCCACCATCACAGCTTGGAGGCAGCCTGGATGGTGTCAAGTAGGAGAAAACTTTCGGTGCATGTGACTTCCAACTATCCCAAATTGCATTATTTTAATATTTCCAATAATTCGATGCTTGGATTTATTCAACTGGTCAAATTCTGAGTGGAAAGGTGCTGGAATTCCACAAGACCGAATGAAAGCTTGCTGTTTGGTATTGGTTGCTGGGCGTTGTTGGTTTATATGTGGCAGGTATGGTGGTATGAGGGGCAGTGGAGTTGCTGGACGGTGTGGTGAATGGAGCCGGTATTACTGGGAGGTGTTGGTTGGAGAGGAGTCTGGGCGGTGTTGTGTGTAGAGGAGTCTGGGCGGTGTTATGGATGGAAAGGAGAGGACGGTGTGTGTTATGGATTAGAAGAAGAAAGGGACAGCGGATAGGGAATGGGACGGTGTTGTGGCTTGAGGACGGTGTAGAGTGATCCGTTGTTTGGTGTTGTGGAGTGTAGGTCGGTTTTCTCTTTTCTGCAAAATCCGAGTGAAAGGGTGCCTTTTGTGCTAAACACCGAGTGAAAATGGTACTGTTTGTACATAAAACCGAGTGAAATATTCACTCGGTGTTGAGATGAGGGGTCGGTATTTAAGAAAACCGGTCGGTTTCGCTTGAACGAGAGTTTCTCGCTTAAGCGTTTGTTGAAGGAAACCGTCTTGCTCAAGCGGATAAAGGTTCGCTCAAGCGAGAGGCTCTCTTTTTCACTGTTTCACTCGGAGAAACCTTGCTCGGATTTGCTTGTGTTGCTCGGAATTGACTGAAGAGGGACTCGGATCCGACTGAAACCATTCACTCGGCTCAGGTTCATGGAGTTCATTGGGAACTGATTGAAGACTCACTCAGGATCAGAATTTATTCAATCGGTTCCCAAACATTTTTACTCGGCTGTCTCTGAATCTGAACCACTCGGTTAAAACTTTGCTCGGATTTTGCTTTGGAATTCACTCGGAAATGCCTTCTTGTTTCTCACTCGGAATGGCCTCCACTTTTACTCAGGAACTTGCACTTGAAGGGTTGGAATTTGACTGATTGAATTTCTTCTTATGTCCGAGCCTTGCTTTGCTCGGAAATGCATCTTTCTGACCCAACTCACTCGGAATGGCCTTTCCTTGGAGACTTCACACTCGGGCAGACTCTCAAGTTTCACACTGAGCCCGAGTGAGAAGTCTCCAAGGAAAGGCCATTCCGAGTGAGTTGGGTCAGAAAGATGCATTTCCGAGCAAAGCAAGGCTCGGACATAAGAAGAAATTCAATCAGTCAAATTCCAACCCTTCAAGTGCAAGTTCCTGAGTAAAAGTGGAGGCCATTCCGAGTGAGAAACAAGAAGGCATTTCCGAGTGAATTCCAAAGCAAAATCCGAGCAAAGTTTTAACCGAGTGGTTCAGATTCAGAGACAGCCGAGTAAAAATGTTTGGGAACCGATTGAATAAATTCTGATCCTGAGTGAGTCTTCAATCAGTTCCCAATGAACTCCATGAACCTGAGCCGAGTGAATGGTTTCAGTCAGATCCGAGTCCCTCTTCAGTCAATTCGGAGCAACACAAGCAAATCCGAGCAAGGTTTCTCCGAGTGAAACAGTGAAAAAGAGAGCCTCTCGCTTGAGCGAACCTTTATCCGCTTGAGCAAGACGGTTTCCTTCAACAAACGCTTAAGCGAGAAACTCTCGTTCAAGCGAAACCGACCGATTTTCTTAAATACCGACCCCTCATCTCAACACCGAGTGAATATTTCACTCGGTTTTATGTACAAACAGTACCATTTTCACTTAGTTTTTAGCACAAAAGGCACCCTTTCACTCGGATTTTGCAGAAAAGAGAAAACCGACCTACACTCCACAACACCAAACAATGGATCACTCTACACCGTCCTCAAGCCACAACACTGTCCCATTCCCTATCCGCTGTCCCTTTCTTCTTCTAATCCATAACACACACCGTCCTCTCCTTTCCATCCACAACACCGCCCAGACTCCTCTACACACAACACCGCCCAGACTCCTCTCCAACCAACACCGCCCAGCAATACCGGCTCCATTCACCACACCGTCCAGCAACTCCACTGCCCCTCATACCACCATACCTGCCACATATAAACCAACAACGCCCAGCAACCAATACCAAACAGCAAGCTTTCATTCGGTCTTGTGGAATTCCAGCACCTTTCCACTCAGAATTTGACCAGTTGAATAAATCCAAGCATCGAATTATTGGAAATATTAAAATAATGCAATTTGGGACAGTTGGAAGTCACATGCACCGAAAGTTTTCTCCTACTTGACACCATCCAGGCTGCCTCCAAGCTGTGATGGTGGGGCGGCTGAGAAGAAAACAATTGCACCGAAAATCTCCAACTGGCAACGCGTTTTCCAAGCTGGATTCCTCCATCCATTTGCCTATAAAAGCAGCAGCAACCCATCAGCAAAACAATAACTTCTTCCCAGTCTAAAATCACTCCAGCTTCATTTCTTCGTTCCTTTTTCTCTCTTTTTCTCTTTAGTTTTCTTCTTTTCCATTTTTCTTTCTCTGTTCATTTTTCTTCTCTTTCTTTTTATTTTCTTTTCTTTCTTTTATTTTGTAAGAGTGTGAGGGCTGTAAAAGTGAGAATTTAAATTTGTAATTGGTGGAGAAATTATTGCAACAAGAAATTACAGTGGTAAATTATTCTGAGCTTTTGGAGAAACCCGTAAGTCTTTATTTTTACCATGTCTTGTATGTTTTATTTTTCCATTATTTATATGAATTTAAATTATTTCATGAGTAGCTAAATTAATTATCTTGGGATAAAGGGGGTATGATAATATTTTATTTTAATGTTATTTTGACTTGGAATTAAATAAATTTCTGTTTTCCATTTAGTTCAATTATGCTTAATGCTTTTAGTAATTCCTAACAAGAACCTAAATGATAAAACTGTGTACTTACGAGTATATTAGTAAGTTTAGGTAATAAATAGAATCGAGAGATTTATTTTTACCGGAAAGCTTTGAAATAAACCTAAGATTTTTGAGATGCTTTTTGTGACCTCGGTAAAACCGTGAAAGTAATCAAAATTCTTTTGAGGAAATAAAAGGGATTTTCATAAAACGATAATGGGCCTTTCTGAGGATTAAGCAGCGCTTTCCATAGGTTAGGTACATTAATAGGATTCCGAGAGGAACATATTAATTAGCTTTTGGAAAATTCGCCTTGGAAAACTTAATTTGATTCTTATTTATGAAAAGTTAAAATTCATTAACATAAAATAGAGTCTTAATCCCCCGAAATCCCAAGATACTCTCAACTCTGATCTTTCAAGTGTCAAGTAAATCTTATTTTTGTATTCTGTGCAACTTAATTTTGTGTTTTATTTTACAAAAACCTTAAAAATCAATTGTGTGGATAATTAAATTTCAATATGCTGGTACTTTGAACACAGTCCCTGTGGAGAACGATAATCTTTTATATTACGCGACATAACCCGTGCGCTTGCGGGCCCTGTCAACAACCCATCTCGCTTGGGCGAAGCACCTATTCGCTTAAGCGAAACTAACCAGAAACCTTCCTTCCATTCACCCTCGCTGCAGCGAACCATTGTTCGCTGAGACGAGTAACTCCACTCGGTATTCCTTCACTCGGAATCAGGGGTTCCATTCACTCGGGTTCGACCCCAACACACATGCCTCCCTCGGAAGCTCATACATAATTCCTTATTTTTATCCAGGAAGGTCACACACAAGATCCACTCGGGAATGATGGCTATTCCACTCGGAATCCATAAACTCTCCTCATTCGTAATAACTCCCAATCAAATACCACTCGGTATATTTCAGCCTCATTACAATCGGAATGTATTACACATTCATCAATCGGTATATCTTCACTTCTCTCACTCGGAGAACACTTAGACCTTCCTTCACTCAAAAGGGGTCTCCACAATTAAATTTCATTCGAGTTTACTCTATCCCTACGCCACTCGAAGAATTACTAAGTTAAGTCTCACTCGGACTTATTTAAGTCTTATCCACTCAGAATATACCTTAATCAGAACCATCACAATACTCCTTACCGTGGAGGTGGTTCACTCGGAGTTTCCTACTCGGGAATGTTTACTTAGCTATTTTCACTTGGAATCACATGGACCAGCCTCCCCTCGGAAGTAGTCCACTCGAGTACATTTTACTCGGAATCTTTTAAGCCTTCAACACTCGGAAAGGTCCATATGCTAAAGTCACTCGGAACTATTCTAAGGCTCCATCTTTCAGACAAACTCTCACTACAATATTCCACTCGGAATTCATTGACTTGACATTATTCATTCAACACCTCTTCCTAATCAATCCAAACAATGTAATACCAACATAATATATATATATATATATATTTGTGCATTCTTGTTCACAACTCTGATAATCAATCCTTATAAATAAATACGTTTAGACAATATATTACATGAGAGCCGGCCAAGGCTTTAATATATCTATATACAATCGGTACAATGTACTTTGTACGCTACAACAGCACAGATACCCATCACTTGGGTTTAAGGCCTTCTCGTCATTCACCACCCGACCTACACATACTGAAAAATATAGCCACAGTAGGGGGTGAGCTTTTACATATTAAGAGTTAGTTATTGGCTTGGATTTATCCACAAAATCAGTTGTAACACACTGTCATTCAATACAACATTACGCGATCGAAAATTATTCAATTCATTCAGGTTCTATAATTCACAATATCCAGCACAACATGTACCACAACCATAATTTCATATTGCACTCGGCAACAGCATAAGCATACATACAATCTGCCAATCAGAATTACTCAATTCATACATGGCTATATAATTCATATTATTCACCACAACGTATATCACAACCATAACATCAATATTCATGCATTCATCCACTCAGATTCACTCAAGTCAATTCCAAACTATACCAAAAGATTTCATTTTCAATATCATATCCACATATTCATATAATTCACATTGAGCTCAATGACAATCATAAGTGTGCACATAGATATTCAATCGGATCCGATCCATTGTTATTAAATTTTACTGTTGCAACGTAGGCTCTCAGCCTTTTACTCAGCTCCCAGCTGATCCGACCGTTTTACTGGTACCAAACCGTTTGCCCTCTCATGTGACACAAACACTCTCAGCGTCAACGGCAGTGTCACGGGCTAAACCCCGAGCCCCGCTCAAGAGGTTTGCCTGAGCCCTGCTCAAAAGACTTTAAATTTAAACCCCGAGCCTCGCTCAAGGGGGTGCCTGAGCCTCGCTCAAAGGACTTTTTCACACATATTCATTTGATTGCCATTTCTATATTAGTGTCCCACACTATATGCTCACAACATTTCAAGTGGCGAATTAGATGCATATGGTCGTATTCATCAAATACATTGCATGCAGCCATTATAGAACTACAACCAATTCCACACAGCATATACATTCACTCGGAATCCATATATTCATCACATGCATTACATGCCTTTTAATATAAAAGCCCAGACAGGGGTTAACACCACAGTTCTCATATTATGCACTCAACACTGAATGTCAATAACATGCATCCCATACTTTTAAATACAAAGTCACCTACGAAATTAGTATAGCAAGCTCATACACTTGGCATCTCAATAGAATCAACATGCATTTAATATATAACATCTACGGATATTATCCACTATCTTCCAGTATAGTGAGCTCGGTATTTATAACACCACACACATGCATTTGATATAATTATTATAAGTCACACGGATCCAGCACTGCATTTGTATATAATATACTCGTCAATCCTAGTAACATTCACATCCATTTTGTTATTTTAATTCATAAACAAGAACCGGCATAGCAACGTCTCAGTACATGCACTCAACATTTTAGATGAAATCAACACACATTTCAACATAAGATCCCCAACAGGAATCGTCACATCAGACCACATCTCATGCACTCAAGATGGAATTCCACGACACTACATAGTTCGTAACTTTTACAAACCCGGGTGTCGCTCAACTATCAGTCACAAGATGCTAAACAACACATTCAAGTATAACACACAAAGTAGAGTGATTTTACCCGGAACCCGTACATAAACCGTGCATTTGAGATGTAAGGTAGCCCCCTACCTGGAATGAAGATTCCGGAACCTCCATTGGCTCACAGCTCCGATCAGCTGCTCTCCGATCGATCCTTCAGTCACCCTCCTTCATCGAACGCTCCCGTCATTGTATTCTGCACAGCTTGAAGGAATCGAAAGCTGTCTCACACTCTCGAGCAGTTCAGCCACCAAGACACTCCCTGCATGCAAGGATAGTGGGGGTTCCAAAGTTGTTCCCTTACCCGACCAGTCCTGTCTCCAAGACACCCAGACTTCCATGCATCCCACTGCGTAGGCAAGAACAGTGGAGGTTCCTAAACCTCCGAAACACTCAGCTACCTGCTCACTTCTTGAGCAGCTTCGTCTCACTAATAAAATACTTCAATGACTCTGGGTACTCAACGCTGCATACTTTCTCTCGGGATGCCATTAGCCTTCGAGTGGAAGAAGAAGAAGGAGACGAAGACTAAGATCAGTAAAGGAGAAGGATGCAGGTTGCATGTGCAGGGGAAATGCGCAGCTCTCCTAGTCTTTTGTCCAGCAGCGTGACTAATGAGGGAGATAGAAAGCTGAAGCTCTTTTATACCACCAGGGGCACATGTGTCCTTTTACCTGGCATTACTATTATTATCATTCAGCTACCCTTAACCAACCAGAAGTCAATCTAAATCAACCATTAGTCTTAATTCTGTAATTAACCCTTAATTAGTGGCTTAATCTCAATCATTAAAAATCAGGATGTTACAATTCTCCCCCTCTCAAAGAATTTCATCCTCAAAATTCAAACACAGAATTACTTCAACAAACAGTTCGGAATATCGTTGTCATACACTTAACCGATTGCACCCCTTTTTGTTTCTCAATGTTTCCGACCGCTTCACAACTTCCAATCGGCATAAATAAAACAATTCTTCACAGGATTCAACATATTTAGGATTCAATTTCCCACGTACAGTTACCCCATCCAATTCTGCCAGTTCACCATAATTAATGGCACTTCCTAATTCCTTGGCCGCTCGGCCTTATATTCTCAACGCCGATTAGTGCGTTTCCACTGTCAGCTCCTCCAACTCAAAGGAGTCACTCAGAAAAATCTAGTACTCATACCGGGTATAAGCTCAAAGTTGTGTCACACGAGACAAATTTGGGCTGTTAATTTTCCAGTTGGGAAGGTCCAGTCGGTAAGCAACATTACCGATTCCCACCATTACTCACTATTGTCCGATTTATCTCGGATTAAACTCTGGGATATTCAACATCCAACTACTAAAATTCTTCTCCAAATTGTGATGTATCTTGAAAATATCGAGATGAACACTCAAAAGGGTTCCTCATGTGCATCAATTAGCACAGCCTGCCTGGATTTACCTCGTACAGGTACCACACTCTGTTCTAAAATCTCAGATTTTTATCCATTCCTTCGGCCAATTCCATGCCTACACCTTGAGAATGTCACTCGGATCTCTCAATCAAAAGGGTTATTCGGAGTTTGAAAGAAATTCTCACCCGAAAAACCTTCCACTTACAAAATTTCCACTCGGCATTCAAGCCTTCATCAAATACAAATCTGAGTTCAAACTTAGCAGCTCTATACATCAACCCGAACACAAATATGAATAAATTTACCTCTTGGGTATCTACTCCCCTCGGAAGCCATTCACTCGGAAACTTTCCTATTTCAGGTTCTATTTCCCGTCCAAAAGTACTTTTCTCCTGGAAAAAGATTACTCAGTGGAATATCATATGGGTGTTAGGAATTTCATCCTCAATACCTTTCTACTTGGAACCGTTCCACATTGTACCAATCCACTCGGAAGTATCACACTCCGAGGCACTTCACCCAAAAGTCACCTGACTCGGAAGTATTTCACGCGGATTTTGCCTAACACCAAAAGTGTCATTTGGACATAGTTCCTTAACTTAGTAATGACTCCCCAAAAATGATGTTTCACTCGGAACATCATGACCTCTCGGCAGTTCTTTCTCACATAAAGATTACAACTTGGAATTATCTCCACTCTATCACACTCGGAAACATACTATCCTTACCTGAGGGAATTCTTACATCATCATTCATTCCAGCTCAGAGTCCTGATCCTTCACTAAATCCACAGTATCATTCGGTTAGACCCATAAAACTTCCAATCTCCATGACAGACTTGGATCACACCTATACCATCCCTACTATCACCTTAAATGGACCGATGGTAATGCCATCCTTGGAGATCATGAGTCCCAGAAGTTGGATCCCATCCAACCACGAGTCATACGTTGACACTCGGCAATTAACTGCTCCTCCTTCAATACTACAGTACTATGTGGAGCTCGTCATGCCCCAGGCCTGACTCGGAACAATCAAATTACCATCAATGTGCACTGTCATTAACCGACCCAAGTAAGGCTATAAGACATCGTTCATCTAGTTCATGAACACCGCCCGAACACTTACCATACCAAACGGCATCACCACCTATCCAAGTGGCTACAACAGGTCCTGAACACCGTCCCGGGATTATCTGAAGCCTTAATCCAATTTAAGAGTATTCTGACTGCAATTTGTTCTTAGAAAAACTAGATCACACCCCCATCGATCAGCCAGATCATTAGCACTCGGTAGTGGGTATTATTCCCTATAGTTAACTTATCCAATCGGTGGCAATCAAGGCATAACCACTACCACCACCACTCTTCAATTCCAACAATCAACATCACTCTGACAGCCACTCTTACCAAAATAACCTCTGATTCTCTCGGAGGTAAGCACACCAAAGTTAAAAATAGGTCCTCTACTCTCATTTTGATACACTACCAATTACTATCCACTCGGCACAACCCTCATTTTCACTCAGAATAGCCTGATAGACTCACCATCACCATAAGCAGCTACAACCTGACCTGCCCAACTTATGAATTGCTGCATCCAACTCATAGGATGACGTCTCATTCCTATGGGGTTACAACAATTACATAAAGTCACTGCAAAAGTGTACGCTGCCACAATACCTATGGTATGAAGAGTTGTCTGGGAACAGCATCCATTACACTCATTTCGCTCACATCGACCAACTTACTCAACTAATACTAATTCATAAAAATTAATGGCAATTTACACATATATATATATAAGCAATACATTTACATCGACACCATCATTATGCACCACCTAGGGCACATCACACAGCAACAATCATGAAATACAGTCTGCCACTACTATAAAATAGTATAATGGTAATAGGCTTCTGACCCTCACAAGGTACACGCCTCATCATTACACATAATCTAGTATAAGTCACACGATGATAATCATCGAGTTCCAGTCACTATCACCATTCTCAATACCCAAGCGTACTCGGATTTCAACTTTACTATTTACTATCCATCCAGTATTGCGTTCATTACGTGCATTTCATCTTATGACAACTCATGCCTCAACAATCCATGAGGTCAATCAATTATCCGACTCAAAAGTCTCTGGGTCACCTAGTACCCATCATGGAACACTCCCACAACATTCAATTATCACCGAGTCTAGACCATTCACACGATCCGGTCAAACACTAGACTTAATAAGCCCAAGGGTTACCTAGAACCCATCATGGGACATTCCCACAATATTCAAATATCACCGAGTCTAGACCACCATAGGGCCCAGCTCAATAAAATCTGATAGCATACGGTCATACTAAATCCGATCGGGATTTCCATACCTTATGGGTCACCACTAAATCAATTATTCGCTCGCATTTCAGCTACAAGACCGAGTTTAAGCCGAACCCTCAAGTATCTAATTACACCAAATTCCCCCAACGTACAATCATATATGATCATGCTCAATCAACTGGGTTACCACACCTAGGGGTCTAACATTTGACCAATCGTTCACTCGGTTTCCACACACTAGAAACCGAGACACTACACCAATCGAACATGCATCAAATTTTACATTTAATCACCTATCACATGCCCAGATTTCCAACTTATGAAACTGCAACACATCACTTATACCATAAATCACGTACATCATATATCATATAGAGTTCTCATGCCAAAGGATGATCCCTTACAAATGGCACAGCCGATCACTTGAATTCGGAAACACCACACTAGGGAATCCCTTCATTATCATTCACTTAATCAACTCAAATATGTCCTAATCCATTCAACAAGCATGCCACGGCCATGAACCACTAGCATGGCCTACACAAGAGTCCTGGCCAATTAATCCGACCACCACCTATATAAGGGTCTCAATATATATATATATCCCTCACTTTATCTCTTTCTAATCCACCCAGACTTAGAATAACCTCTAAGTATTTCATGAATAACCGAACCAGGGTAGCAACAAATCTCTACCCCCAATTAACATTTCAACAGTAGTACCTTACACTACTGTCCTCTACGAAACACATAGGCATATAACCACACAATTCATGATTAAACATATATCAAATCCAATAAAATACCACAAGCAATGATGACAACCAGTCATATTGCACACAACCGCCCATTCATAGTGGGCATACCTTGGCCATGGACCTTTTAAGTCCACTCTGATACCAAAATGAAACAACCCGACTTAATAAACCCAAAACCGAGACCAGGGAAATTTTTCCCAAATTTACAAAGCAACCGGGACAGAATAAAACAATCCGCAGGCGAGGAAAGTAGAAAACCAATCACAAGAAAGCCCAGCGGAAGAACAAAGCTTGAGTGAGCCCATTACAATGTTCACTCGCTCAAGCGAGACCCAAATTCGCTTGAGCGAGACAACCCATCTCGCTTGGGCGAAGCACCCATTCGCTTAAGCGAAACTAACCAGAAACGTTCCTTCCATTCACCCTCGCTGGAGCGAACCCTTGTTCGCTGAGGTGAGTAACTCCACTCGGTATTCCTTCACTCTGAATCAGGGGTTCCATTCACTCGGGATCGACCCCAACACACATCCCTCCCTCGGAAGCTCATACATAATTCCTTATTTTTATCCAGGAAGGTCACACATAAGATCCACTCAGGAATGATAGCTATTCCACTCAGAATCCATAAACTCTCCTCATTCGGAATAACTCCCAATCAAATACCACTCGGTATATTTCAGCCTCAACACAATCGGAATGCTGTCAAGAATATCCTGAAGTACTTAAGAAAAACTAAGGATTCATTCTTGATATATGGAGGGGAAGAAGAGCTCATTGTAAAAGGTTACACTGATGCTAGCTTCCAAACTGATAAGGATGACTCAAGATCGCAATCTGGGTACGTGTTTTTTCTAAATGGTGGCGCTGTAAGCTGGAAGAGTTCAAAGCAAGAGACAGTTGCTGATTCTACTACAGAGTCTGAGTATATTGCTGCCTCAAATGCTGCAAAAGAGGCAGTATGGATCAAGAAGTTCATAACAGAACTTGGGATTGTTCCTAGCATTGTGGACCCTATAAGTCTCTACTGTGACAATAGTGGAGCAATCGCACAAGCTAAGGAACCTAGATCACATCAACGATCCAAGCATATACTTAGGCGATTTCATCTCAGTCGAGTGATCCTTGACCGAGGAGATGTAAAGATATGTAAGGTGCATACTGATGAGAATATTGCTGACCCACTTACAAAACCTCTTACACAACAAAAACATGAGGGGCACACTAGATCATTAGGCATTAGGCAAATGTCTGATTGGCTCTAGTGCAAGTGGGAGATTGTTGGTCTATGCACTATGAGCTTTTATGCTTCTTCATTTGTATCATTTTTCTACTTATCAATAGAATAAATATTTCAGTTTAAAATTGTTTTAAAACATATTTATCCTTGGAGTAATAGGTCATATAAAAATTATTCCTAAAATGTCCCTAGTCAAGTATTTACATGGGGACATGTAAATACACTGAGACTAGTGTGTGAGTGTACTGATGACCTGATCTCACAGATCATAGATATAGATGATATCGAGTCTTCACACAGGTACACATTAAGAGTAATGATGTACTGGACAGACCCACCATGAGAACGTTGCATGGATCGTTACATGATTGTCATAAACGATTCTCAATGTGATAATGGTATATGTAGTCCTTCGACCTGAAGTCACTACGATTCCTACATGAGGAGTTTATTGTTTGAATACAATTAAACGTCTTCTGTAACAAGAGGACTATAAAGGTTGTGATTAGGCAATGAACAAATTATGCAGAGGGATGTGAGTGATGTAGATGGGATTTGTCTCTCCTATGTGACAGGAGTAATATCCATAGGCCACTTGATGGAGTAAGACTAAGAAAACGCATGGCCATGCTAGAAAGAATAAATATTAGATATTTATTCGGATCCAGTCTACTCCGGTATCAAGTAAAATAAATTGGGCCGTACAAGGATGACGCGACCATGCCTTGGGCCCAATTAGGATATCGTGACAAAAGGAATAAACATATTAAATAATTATCACTTATAGGTTATGTTGATAATATTCGGACATAATGATGCATTACTAGATGCCGCTCTTATTTTATATTAATAATAAAATAGTTTATTATTAATATGACCGGGTATTTTACCTATATGGTCACACACATAGAGTAAGCCCATCAGAAAATGTTGTCTTATTTTAGTTGGACTAAAATAAAGCTATTGGGCCTAACTCATTTGGAATGAGTAAGGAGCCCACTTTTAGAGAGAACAAATTAGGTCAAACCTAAGCCTATAAATAGAGCATAAGATGCTCATAGGCCGTTCACTCAAGTGAGACACAAATTCGCAAAATTTGCAAGAGCTACACGCCGTCAAACTAGCAGTTGGCAAGTGTTGCGATTCTGGTGGGAGTGCTCGTGTGGACTCCTAAAGGACGAGGCTACGACTGCTTCGAAGTTCTTCAAGAGGTAATCCAAAATGAATTTCGAGATTGTTTTGTGCTTTGAAACACGGAACCTTGCAAATCCTATGGAATCCCTTTTATTTTTCCGCTGCTCATGCTTAGGGATTGCTGCTCATGCTTAGGGATTTCCTAACAGTGGTATCAGAGCCTAGGTTGCAAAACCGTGTTTTGGGCATTTGTTTATATTTTATGATGATATGTTTTCGTTTGCAAGAGCTTTTGGAAAATATGATTTGCGAAATCGTTTCGTTGTTTAAAGCTTTGCAATTTTGTTTTGCGAAAATGTTTTGTGAAACTAGGATTCGAAAATGAACATGCATGATTATGTTGCTATTTTGAGTTATCGCATATGATGCATATTATTACAATGATTAATCATGTATATGGTATGACCTCTGTTTTGGCATGATACATATAATTTTGAGTTATTCTTTATAAATTGTATATGATGCATGTTATAGAGTTTCTAAATTTTAGTATGTATGTTGTTGCCGTTTAAATTTGTATGATGTATGAGTTTATGCAATTTTTTATATTTGATATGTGTTTTACTCATATGATAGTCATCGTACAAACTTTGAATTAATTGAGTTGATCTTCGAACATGAATGGTTCATGTTATGGGGCGTTAAGTGATAAGGTTTAAGTGTCAAACCATGGCCGTTCCTTAATCTAGGGTTCAAGAGTTGAGACCTAGACGGCCGTCATGGAAAGGCATTGCATGTTGGCATTAGCGCAAATTGAATTCTAGGTTTTGAAACCCTAGACGGCGCTGCCTCCATGTACCTTGACGGCTGTGTTGTGAAGTGTTCGCAATAAGGAATTAGGGTTTCAAAATGGTTGAAACCCTAGCCGAAATTTTAGAGCTGTTAATGGTCAAGGGACGTTCTGGCTAGGAAAGACTTGGTACTTAAGCGGTCACACCGGACCCACCTCTCTTTCCTGGGAACCAACCTGACTACAGTACTATTTTTCGGGCCGGGGCGCTGCCCCGCACCCCGCAAGGGGCGGACCCCCCTTGACCCCGCCCGCTAACCGGGTAGCGGGACCCCCGTACATCCTCTGCGTAGCGCCTTATTGCCGACCCCACGTGTTTAATTGCCCGTTTTAAAATTAATTACTCTTTTAATGCTTTTAAATGGGTTATAATCAATTAATTAACACGTTGCGTGGTGAATGGTTATGGTCTTAGTTATTTTATTTAAATACAGCCTGCGTGTTGTGCCTCTCTCTATTCTGTTGTATTTCTCTTCTCAACCCTTCACTCGTATGTAAAGCGAGTTTCTATTTAATCATGTAATCTTGATCGAGCCAACAAAGTAGAGACTTAGAAGAAAACCAAGGAGTGGTGACTCTAAGAGGATGATGGATTCAAGAAGTAGGACTTCATGAAGCCATGGCAATATAGTTCCTCTAGGTTTATTTATTTATTTATTTTTCTTCTAGGAAGACCATAACCATCTCACAATTTCGTTTGCATGCTTTGGGGATAATTTTATCACGTTAAAGCGTTTAACAAAGACGGTAATTTTAAAATAAATTAAAATCCCTCAAAATAATATTAAGTTATAAACGCCTTCCAATAAGTACACTCGTCAACACTAATGTCAATAAATAGTGGGTCTGCCAAAGCAGGGCACTATTATTTATATTAGTAAGACGCAATGGGATAATGGTAATATCCAAACTGTTTTATTGGGCTTTAACTTAACTAAGTTTTCAATTGGATTGAATATAACTTAGAGGCGTAAACATTGGGCTAAATATTCATAAGATGAATAATTAGTAATGGTTACTTAACCCAATGACTAAGAGTTGTATAAAGATACAATTGGAAAAAGTTTCCTACCTAAATAACCAAGTATTAGGTGATCAGCCAAAGATGACTTAACGCTTGGCAAAATATGGATCTTAGCCCACTAGAAAATCTTCCAACGGGATTTTCTGATTCGTGGAGGGTTTTTTGTTTTGAATCGAAATAGTGGGAGACATATTTAATTTAAATGACCATAATTTAAATATGTTTTGAAAATGATACTTACTACATATTTTCTGTTTTAGATAACCATGACGTCAAACACACCTTCAAACCTTTCGTTGCGATCAATCCTAGACAAAGAAAAATTGTCTGGTTCTAACTTCCTTGACTGGTATAGAAATTTGAGGATTGTCCTCAAATAAGAGAAAAAGCAGTATGTCCTGGAAGGTCCGATTCCGGAACCACCCGCGAACAATGCCTCTAAAGCTGACAAGGATGCTTACAAGAAGCATCAGGATGACGCTTTAGATGTCTAATGCCTTATGCTGGCAACCATGTCTCCTGAGCTTCAGAAGCAACATGAGCATATGGGGGCTTTCGATATGATCGAAAACCTAAGGAAACTATATCAAGGTCAAGCTGACCAAGAAAGATATGAAGTTTCTTCAGCCCTATTTAGCTACAGACTTGAAGAGGGAGGTTCTGTAGGACCTCATGTGCTCAAAATGATTGGGTACTTGGAGAATCTAGCTAGGCTAGGATTCCCCTTCCCTCAGAAGTTGGCTACCGATCTCATTTTGAAATCATTACCTGACAGTTTTAAGCCAGTCATCATGAATTACAACATGAATGCATTGGACAAAACATTGCCAGAGCTACTCAATATGTTGAGGACTACTGAGCCCAATATTTCTAAAGGAAAGGGCAAGGCCATAATGATGGTCAATTCTGGCAACGGTAAAGGAAAGGGCATGTATAAAGGCAAAGGAAAGGCTATTGTAGGAAATGGCAAGAAGATTTGGAAAGGTAAGGATAAGCCAAGTACATCAGCCTTAAAACCTGTGGGCGGGGTGGCTAAGGAAGGTAAATGTCACCATTGTGGACAAAAGGGACACTGGAAGAGAAACTATCCAAAGTACCTAGAAGAGCTTAAGAAGAAGGGAAGTGAGACTTCCACTTCAGGTATTTTTGTTATAGAAATTAACATGTCAACTTCAACATCATGTGTATTAGATACTGGATGTGGATCTCACATTTGTCTTAATGTGCAAGATCTAAGAAGGAGTAGGCAGTTGATGAAGGGCGAGGTAGACCTACGCGTTGGAAATGGAGCAAGAGTTGCTGCATTAGCTGTAGGGACTTATTTTTTATCCTTGCCCTCAGGGTTAGTCCTTGAATTGGACAATTGTTATTTTGTTCCTGCAATAAGGAGAAATATTATTTCTGTTTCTTGTCTTGATAAGAAAGGGTTTTCCTTTACAATAAAGAACAATAGTTGTTCTGTTTATTTAAAAGACATGTTTTATTATTGTGCAAATTTGAGTAATGGACTTTATGTTCTAGATCTCGAAACCCCTATCTATAACATTAATACTAAAAGGGTTAAAACAAATGATTTAAACCCAACTTATCTTTGGTATTGTCGCCTAGGACATATAAATGAGAAACGCATTTCTAAACTCCATCAAGATGGATATTTAGAATCTTTTGATTTTGAATCAATAGATACATGTGAATCTTGTTTATTAGGGAAGATGACCAAGACCCCTTTTACCGGAAAAGGTGAAAGGGCGAGTGATCTTCTTGGCTTGATACATAGTGATGTATGTGGGCCCATAGGGACAATGGCTAGGGGAGGTTTTAGTTACTTCATCCCTTTTACTGATGATTTCAGTAGATATGGATTTGTGTTTCTCATGAAACATAAATCAGAATCCTTTGAAAAGTTCAAGGAGTTTAAACATGAAGTAGAGAACCAACTTGGCAAGACAATTAAAGCACTTCGATCCGATCGAGGTGGTGAATATTTGAGCCTAGAGTTTGATGAATATCTTAAAGAGTGTGGGATTATATCTCAACTTACTCCCCCTGGAACACCAGAATGGAATAGGGTTTCTGAGCGGAGAAATAGAACCTTGTTGGACATGGTTCGATCAATGATGTGTCAAACTGACCTCCCTAACTCATTCTGGGGACATACTTTGTTGACAGCAACTTTCACACTTAACCGTGTTCCATCAAAGGCTGTCATAAAGACACCATATGAGATATGGACTGGGAAACGACCTAGTATGTCTTTTCTTAAGATTTGGGGCTGTGAAGCTTATGTTAAACGCCAAAGTTTTGATAAACTTGGGCCCAAGTCAGATAAATGTCTTTTTGTGGGATACCCAAAACAAACTAAGGGTTATTATTTTTATAATCCTACTGAGGGCAAAGTGTTTGTTGCTCGGAATGCTGTATTCTTAGAAAGGGAATTCATCTCTACAAGAATCAGTGGGAGGAAAGTAGAACTTGAAGAAATTCAAGACTCACAAGGCATTGAAGAGCCAATGGTGGAAGTGGAGCAGGACCCATAAAATGTTGTGATAACACCAGCTCCAGTAGCACAAGACTTACATAGATCAGGTAGAATACGTCAACAACCTGAAAGATATGGATTTCTTGTAACTCAGGAAGGAGATGTATTCCTAATGGATCAAAATGAGCCAACATCTTATGAAGAGGCCATTGCAAGTTCAGAATCTGAGAAATGGCTAGAAGCCATGGAATCTGAAATGGACTCCATGTACACTAATCAAGTTTGGAACTTGGTTGATGCACCTGAAGGGGTAAAACCTATAGGATGCAAGTGGGTTTTCAAAAAGAAAACTGACATGGATGGTAATATAAGTACCTTTAAAGCAAGGTTGGTGGCTAAAGGTTTCAAGCAAATACATGGTATAGACTATGATGAAACTTTTTCCCCAGTTGCTATGCTAAAGTCTGTTCGGATTCTGCTTGCTATTGCTGCATACCATGATTATGAGATATGGCAAATGGATGTCAAGACTGCTTTCCTTAATGGAAATCTTCTTGAGGAAGTGTACATGACACAACCTGAAGGCTTTGTTAAGCCTGAAGCATCCAGGAAGGTGTGCAAGCTACAACGTTCTATATATGGACTTAAGCAAGCTTCCAGAAGCTGGAATCTTCGTTTTGATGAAGTTGTTAAACAATTTGGCTTTACTAAAAATGAGGATGAACCTTGTGTCTACAAGAAGGTTAGTGACTGCACAATTGTTTTTCTGGTTCTGTATGTTGATGACATACTACTTATTGGAAATGACGTTCCTACTCTTCAGTCTGTGAAGAGTTGGTTGGGAAGCTATTTTTCTATGAAAGACTTAGGTGAAGCAACCTACATGTTGGGAATTAAGATCTATAGAGATAGATTAAGAAAACTTCTTGGCCTAAGTCAGAATACATACATAGACAAAGTGTTAAAAAGGTTTAACATGCAAGATTCCAAAAAAGGAACTTTGCCTATGGCTCATGGCATAAGCTTATCAAAAGCTCAATCTCCTTCCACTAAAGAAGAAAGAGAACGGATGAATAAGATTCCATATGCATCTGCTATTGGATCAATCATGTATGCCATGATATGTACCCGACCAGATGTCTCGTACGCTTTAAGCATGACGAGCAGATACCAGTCTGATCCCGGTGAAAGTCACTGGACTGCTGTCAAGAATATCCTAAAGTACTTAAGAAAAACTAAGGATTCATTCTTGATATATGGAGGGGAAGAAGAGCTCATTGTAAAAGGTTACACTGATGCTAGCTTCCAAACTGATAAGGATGACTCAAGATCGCAATCTGGGTACGTGTTTTTTCTAAATGGTGGCGCTGTAAGCTGGAAGAGTTTAAAGCAAGAGACAGTTGCTGATTCTACTACAGAGTCTGAGTATATTGCTACCTCAAATGCTGCAAAAGAGGCAGTATGGATCAAGAAGTTCATAACAGAACTTGGGATTGTTCCTAGCATTGTGGACCCTATAAGTCTCTACTGTGACAATAGTGGAGCAATCGTACAAGCTAAGGAACCTAGATCACATCAACGATCCAAGCATATACTTAGGCGATTTCATCTCATTCGAGAGATCCTTGACCGAGGAGATGTAAAGATATGTAAGGTGCATACTGATGAGAATATTGCTGACCCACTTACAAAACCTCTTACACAACAAAAACATGAGGGGCACACTAGATCATTAGGCATTAGGCAAATGTCTGATTGGCTCTAGTGCAAGTGGGAGATTGTTGGTGTATGCACTATGAGCTTTTATGCTTCTTCATTTGTATCATTTTTCTACTTATCAATAGAATAAATATTTTAGTTTAAAATTGTTTTAAAACATATTTATCCTTAGAGTAATAGGTCATATAAAAATTATTCCTAAAATGTCTCTAGTCAAGTATTTACATGGGGACATGTAAATACACTAAGACTAGTGTGTGAGTGTACTGATGACCTGATCTCACAGATTATAGATATAGATGATATCGAGTCTTCACACAGGTACACATTAAGAGTAATGATGTACTGGACAGACCCACCATGAGAACGTTGCATGGATCGTTACATGATTGTCATAAACAATTCTCAATGTGATAATGGTATATGTAGTCCTTCGACCTGAAGTCACTACGATTCCTACATGAGGAGTTTATTGTTTTAATACAATTAAACGTCTTCTGTAACAAAAGGACTATAAAGGTTGTGATTAGGCAATGAACAAATTATGCAGAGGGATGTGAGTGATGTAGATGGGATTTGTCTCTCCTATGTGACAGGAGTGATATCCATAGGCCACTTGATGGAGTAAGACTAAGAAAACGCATGGCCATGCTAGAAAGAATAAATATTAGATATTTATTCGGATCCAGTCTACTCCGGTATCAAGTAAAATAAATTGGGCCGTACAAGGATGACGCGACCATGCCTTGGGCCCAATTAGGATATCGTGACAAAAGGAATAAACATATTAAATAATTATCACTTATAGGTTATGTTGATAATATTCGGACATAATGATGCATTGCTAGATGCCGCTCTTATTTTATATTAATAATAAAATAGTTTATTATTAATATGACCGGGTATTTTACCTATATGGTCACACAAATAGAGTAAGCCCATCAGAAAATGTTGTCTTATTTTAGTTGGACTAAAATAAAGCTATTGGGCCTAACTCATTTGGAATGAGTAAGGAGCCCACTTTTAGAGAGAACAAATTAGGTCAAACCTAAGCCTATAAATAGAGCATAAGATGCTCATAGGCCGTTCACTCAAGTGAGACACAAATTCGCAAAAGTTGCAAGAGCTACACGCCGTCAAACTAGCAGTTGGCAAGTGTTGCGATTCTGGTGGGAGTGCTCGTGTGGACTCCTAAAGGACGAGGCTACGACTGCTTCGGAGTTCTTCAAGAGGTAATCCAAAATGAATTTTGAGATTGTTTTGTGCTTTGAAACACGGAACCTTGCAAATCCTATGGAATCCCTTTTATTTTTCCGCTGCTCATGCTTAGGGATTTCCTAACATGTAATACCAACATAAAATATTATATATATATATATATATATATATATATATATATTTGTGCATTCTTGTTCACAACTCTGATAATCAATCCTCATAAATAAATACGTTTAGACAATATATTACATGAGAGCTGGCCAAGGCTTTAATATATCTATATACAATCGGTACAATGTACTTTGTACGCTACAACAGCACAGATACCCATCACTCGGGTTTAAGGCCTTCTCGTCATGCACCACCCGACCTGCACATACTGAAAAATATAGCCACAGTAGGGGGTGAGCTTTTACATATTAAATGTTACTTATTGGCTCGGATTTATCCACAAAATCAGTTGTAACACACTGTCATTCAACACAACATTACCTGATCGGAAATTATTCAATTCATTTAGGTTCTATAATTCACAATATCCAGCACAACATATACCACAGCCATAATTTCATATTGCACTCGGCAACAGCATTAGCATACATACAATCTGCCAATCGGAATTACTCAATTCATACATGGCTATATAATTCATATTATTCACCACAACGTATATCACAACTATAACATCAATATTCATGCATTCATCCACTCGGATTCACTCAAGTCAATTCCAAACTATACCAAAGATTTCATTTTCAATATCATATCCACATATTCATATAATTCACATTGAGCTCAATGACAATCATAAGTGTGCACACAGATATTCAATCGGATCCGATCCATTGTTATTGAATTTTACTGTTGCAATGTAGGCTCTCAGCCTTTTACTCAGCTCCCAGCTGATCCGGCCGTTTTACTGGTACCAAACCGTTTGCCCTCTCATGTGACACAAACACTCTCAACGTCAACGACAGTGTCACGGGCTAAACCCCGAGCCCCGCTCAAGAGGTTTGCCTGAGCCCCGCTCAAAGGACTTTAAATTTAAACCCCGAGCCTTGCTCAAGGGGGTGCCTGAGCCTCGCTCAAAGGACTTTTTCACACATATTCATTTGATTGCCATTTCTATATTAGTGTCCCACACTATATGCTCACAGGATTTCAAGGGGCGAATCAGATGCATATGGTCGTATTCATCAAATACATTGCATGTAGCCATTATAGAACTACAACCAATTCCACACAGCATATACATTCACTCGGAATCCATATATTCATCACATGCATCACATGCCTTTTCATATAAAAGCCCAGACAGGGGTTAACACCACAGTTCTCATATTATGCACTCAGCACTGAATGTCAATAACATGCATCCCATACTTTTAAATACAAAGTCACCTATGAAATCAGCATAGCAAGCTCATACACTCGACATCTCAATAAAATCAACATGCATTTAATATATAACATCTACGGATATTATCCGCTATCTTCCAGTATAGTGGGCTCGGTATTTATAACACCACACACATGCATTTGATATAATTATTATAAGTCACACGGATTCAGCACTGCATTCATATATAATATACTCGTCAATCCTAGTAACATTCACATGCATTTTGTTATTTTAATTCATAAACAAGAACCGGCATAGCAACGTCTCAGTACATGAACTCAACATTTTAGATGAAATCAACACGTATTTCAACATAAGATCCCCAACAGGAATTGTCACATCAGACCACATCTCATGCACTCAAGATGGAATTCCACAACACTACATAGTTCGTAACTATTACAGACCCGGGTGTCGCTCAACTATCAGTCACAAGATGCTAAACAACACATTCAAGTATAACACATAAAGCAGAGTGATTTCACCCGGAACCCGTCCATAAACCGTGCATTTGAGATGTAAGGTAGCCCCCCCTACCTGGAATGAAGATTTTGGAAGCTCCATTAGCTCACAACTCCGATCGGCTGCTCTCCGATCGATCCTTCAGTCACCCTCCTTCATCGAACGCTCCCATCATTGTATTCTGCACAACTTGAAGGAATCGGAAGCTGTCTTACACTCTCGAGCATTTCAGCCACCAAGACACGCCCTGCATGCAAGGACAGTGGGGGTTCCAAAGTTGTTCCCTTACCCGACCAGTCCTGTCTCCAAGACACCCAGACTTCCATGCATCCCACTGCGTAGGCAAGAATAGTGGAGGTTCCTAAACCTCCAAAACACTCAGCTACCTGCTCACTTCTTGAGCAGCTTCGTCTCACCAATAAAATACTTCAACAACTCTGGGTACTCAATGCTGTATACTTCCTCTCGGGATGCCATTAGCCTTCGAGTGGAAGAAGAAGAAAGAGACGAAGACTAAGATCAGTAAAGGAGAAGGATGCAGGTTGCATGTGCAGGGGAAATGCGTAGCTCTCCTAGTCTTTTCTCCAGCAGCGTGACTAATGAGGGAGATAGAAAGCTGAAGCTCTTTTATACCACCAGGGCACATGCGTCCTTTCACCTGGCATTACTATTATTATCATTCAGCTACCCTTAACCAACCAGAAGTCAATCTAAATCAACCATTAGTCTTAATTCTGTAATTAACCCTTAATTAGTGGCTTAATCTCAATCGGTAAAAATCAAGATGTTACAACCCCCACACTTCAATCATACATTGTCCTCAATGTAAAACATAGCATACAAAAATGGACAAAAGAATAAACAAGTAAAAAGATGAGTAAGAAAACTCCCTCGTCAAGGGGGGTCAAGAAGTGGTTCCTCCAAAACAAGCTCCTCCATTGTGACATCTACAAGTGAAGGATTTTCATGAAATGGCTTCAAGCGTTGTCCATTAACTTTGAAACTCTTGTTGGAGTTTTCACTTTTTATCTTAACAGCTCCATGGGGAAATACATTAGTGACTATGAACGGTCTTTCCCATTTGGAGCATAATTTTCCAGCCATGACTTTTAACCAGGAATTAAACAGTAGCACTTTCTGTCCAGCAGCAAACTCCTTTCTAGCTATTGAGCTATCATGGAATTTCATTGTTTTCTCCTTGTAGAACTTTGAATTTTCATAGGCTGCCAAACATATTTCATTAAGCTCATTCAATTGTAATTTCCTTTCCTCACCTGCTTGATCAAGTGCTAAGTTACAAGCTTTTACAGCCCAGTAAGCACGATGCTTAATTTCTACTGGAAGATGACATGCCTTTCCAAAAACAACTCTATAGGGAGACATTCCTATAGGTTCCTTAAAAGTTGTTCTATATGCCTAAAGAGCATCATCCAGTTTCTTGCTCCAATCTTTTCTGTTAGGCTGTACTATTTTCTCTAGGATCTTTTTGATTTCTCTATTAGAGACTTCTGCTTGTCCGTTGGTTTGGGGGTGATATGGAGTAGAGACTCGATGAATAACCCGATACTTCCAGAGCATAGCTTGCATGATCCTGTTGCAGAAGTGTGTCCCCTGATCACTAATGATTGCTCTTGGAATGCCAAACTTGCAAAAAATTTGAGATCTAACAAAATCCACAATAACCCAAGCATCATTAGTTCTGGTGGCTTTAGCTTCCACCCATTTAGAAACATAATCAACAACCAATAAAATGTAAGTAAAACCAAAAGATGGAGGAAATGGACCCATAAAATCAATGCCCCAAACATCAAATACTTCACAAAACAACATAGGTTGTTAAGGCATTTGTTGAAGCCATGTGATTGCATTACTAGCTCTTTGGCATTCCTTACAGGTGTTACAAGTCTTTCATGCATTGGTTGACCAGTATAAACTAGAATCTAATACCTTCCTTGTTGTTCTTTATGGACCAAAATGTCCACCAACTGGTGAAGAATGGCAAAATCAGAGCATTGATTCTATCTCATTATCTAGAATGCATCTTTGAATAACCTGATCACTGCACAACTTCCACAAATAGGGGTCATCCCATATATAATATTTTGCATCACTTTTTAATTTTGAAATTTGGTTTCTGGATGCATATGGTGGAAAACCAGAAGCAACAAGATAATTAACAATGTTAGCAAACCAGTGTGTATCAAAAGAGTTAGAAACACTCATGAGTTGTTCATCGGGAAAATGGTCCTGAATAGGTGCCAAATCAGGAGCATTCTCAATTCTGCTTAAATGGTCTGCCACCAAGTTTTGTGTTCCACTTCTGTCACTCTTGAAGCAAAAGCATCCAACAAATTAACCTTGGCTTGGACTCACCTTTCTTTAGTAGGTACTTCAGAGCTGCATGGTCAATAAAGACAACTACTCAAGACCCGAGTAGGTAAGATCTGAACTTATCTAATGCAAAAACAATAGCCAAGAGCTCTTTTTCAGTAGTGGTGTAATTTACCTGAGCAGCATCTAAAGTTTTAGATGTATAGTAGATGACCCTAGGCTGTTTGTCAATCTTCTGACCAAGGACAACTCCCAATGCATAATTAGAGGCATCACACATCAACTTAAATGGGGCTGCCCAATCAGGTGCTTGGATTATAGGGGTAGTAGTTAGGGCTTGCTTGAGACAATTAAAGGCCTTTTACACTTTTCATTAAACTCAAATACCACATCCTTTTATAGCAGATTGGATAGTGGTCGGGCCTTTTTGCTGAAATCTTTTATGAATCTTCTATAGAAACCTGCATGACCAAGAAAAGAACGAACGTCTCGCACGCAAAAGGGGTAAGGTATATGTGATATGACTTCTATCTTGGCAGGATCTACCTCAATTCCTTTCTCAGAGATTACATGCCCTAAAACTATTCCTTGTTCTACCATAAAATGACATTTTTCATAGTTTAAGACAAGGTTAGTTTCAATACATTTATGTAAAACTTTATCCAAACTATCAAGGCATGCATCAAAAGAAGATCCATAAACAGTAAAATCATCCATAAACACCTCTATGCAATATTCAACGAAATCATGAAAAATACTTATCATGCATCTTTGAAAAGTTCTAGGAGCATTACAGAGGCCAAAGGGCATTCTCCTATAAGCAAATGTGCCAAAGGGACAGGTGAATATGGTCTTTTCTTAATCCTCAGGTGTAATATGAATCTGAAAATATCTAGAGGATCCATCAAGAAAATAGTAGTGAGATTTACCTATGAGACGTTCAAGCATTTGATCAATGAAGGGTAAAGGAAAATAGTCCTTCTTCGTTGCTTGGTTCAGTCTCCTGTAATCAATAGAGACTCTCCAATTATGTTGCACTCTAGTAGGGATCAATTCATCCTTCTTATTTTTCACAACTGTGATCCCTATTTTCTAAGGAACCACTTGTATTGGACTCACCCATTGACTGTCAAAGATAGGGTAAATGATTCCTGCTTGCAGAAGCTTAGTAATCTCTTTCTTAACAACATCAAGGATTACAGGGTTGAGTCTCCTCTGGGGTTGTCTTATTGGTTTAGCATTTTCTTCCAAAAATATCCTATGCATGCATATGGATAGGCTAATTCCAGGAATGTCTATCAATGTCCAACTTATAGCATTCTTGTGCTTTTTAAAAACCTGTAATAATTTTTCTTCTTGATTTTCATCAAGAGAAGTAGAGATTATCACTAGGAGCTGCTCATCATCCCCTAAGTATACATACTTGAGGTTTTCAGGTAGGGGCTTTAACTGTAATTTGGGTGCTTGCAAAACAAATGGAACTAACAAAGCAGATTTAGATTCTGTTATTTGCACCTCAACAATTTTGTTAGAGTCTTCTTGAAATCCTGCACTCAAGTTAGTGTATTCTAGCTCCTTATGGTTAACAGGCATATCAAAAGAATCTGAATCAGCATGTATATATTTATCAATTTCAGCATAAATAGCATAAATTTTAGAATCATTGCATGCAAAACAATTGTATGAATCATCCATGCATTCTAAATCAACATTTTAAGAGATATCAGAAAGGTATTCACAAATCAATTCATCCAAAATGTCAATATGAAAAATAGAATGATTTTCAAATGGGTGTTTCATAGCATCAAGAATATTGAATTAAACTCTAGTGTCACCAAATTCCATAGAGAGAGTTCCAGAATGAACATCTATTTTGGTTCGGGCTATTTTCAAAAATGGTCTTCCCAAAATTATAGGAACAGGAATGTCAGACACACCTTCATCCATATCAAGTATGAAAAAGTCAACTAGAAAAACAAGTTCATCTACCTGAACCAAAACATCCTCTATGACTCCAGCAGGGTGAGTAGTTGTGAAGACCCGCGTCAATTTACCATTTAATTACACCCGGTTAATCATTTTTTGTAATAAATTTTTTTTGGCGTTTACTGATAATTAATTAAATCCGAATGTAAAACCACATTTATTCTTCTTAAACCGACTCAAAATACTAACCGATAGGAAATAAATCAAATAATAAAATTGAATTAATTAAATAAGAGGAAGAAGGAAACAGAGTCGGGAGTCACTCGCTTGAGCGAGGCCCTGATTCACTTAAATGAAACCCGAGAAGGTCGCTTAGGCGAGTTCCGACTCGCTTGAGCGAATCCTATATTTCAAACTTGAGTGAAACACGAGACATGCAAGGAAAATTAACAAATTGGTTTTTTTGCTCGGAAATGGGTCCACTCAGTCATAACTCACTCGGGAACCCCTTAACCTTCACTCAGAAAAGGGTTCTCTCGGTCATGTATCACTCGGAAAACACCCTAACCTTACTTCACTCAGAAGAGATTCTCTCAACCATACCTTACTCGGAAACATTCTAATCTTCACTCGGATGCACTATAATCTTCACTCGGAAACATTCTAATCTTCACTCGGAAGCACTCTAATCTTCACTCGGAAGGGGACGAGGGATACTCACTTGAGCGAAATAGGCACAGGATCAATTCCCCCCGCCTTCGCTCAGACAAGACTGAATCCGCTCGGCGAGATTCATCTGGTAATCGACTTTATTACAGCAAACACAAATTCACTCATGAAAATCAATACCGATCACATAGCAATATAAATTCATATCCGATTAATCAACATACCGATTCGAAATTAGTTCAACACACATGTTGTAGCATCACATATACGGAAAACTCATTATATATATTACACTCGTAATTCATTTCAAAATCACTCGGTTCCTTGGCATCAATCCTCCGCTTGGCGCACCTCCAGGGCTCCGACCTCTTCCCTGTCACTGGTTACTAAATTGAAAGCCACAGCAAGTGTGAGTGTTTGGCATCATAATTAATCTAGAACAGAAATTAACAAATTACATGCATATAACTCCGCCCGATTACTTTATCATCATATTACAAGTCACACACGGCAAATTTAGCAATTCACACTCAGCAATTATAGCATTTCACACTCGGCAATCATAGCATTTCACACTCGGCAGCTACAGCAAATCATACTCGGCAAATATACCCAATCACATTTGGTAAATATAATAATTCACACTCGGCAAATATAACAAATTGCACTCGGTAAATATATCAAATCATACTCGGCAAATATATCAAATCATACTCGGTAAATATATCAAATCATACTCGGTAAATATATCAAATCATACTCGGTAAATATATCAAATTGCATACAGCGAATATATCAAATCATACTCGGCAAATATATCAAATTACACTTAGCAAATATAGAAAATCATACTCATCACAATACTAAATTCATCAATTGTCACCACTGACTCTCAGATAAAATTTACGCCTAGTATCCGGATACTAAAGGATCGGCCTTCAGCTGGGGGTCCTACTTGACACCCCGTGAACCCTTCTTGGTTCACCGAGTCCTGCTTGACTCTCCACCTCGACCACTGGGTCCTGCTTGACCACTGGGTAGCTCAACTGGGCACAAAAACCACAGGAGCCAGAAATGAGGGGCTATACATACCATCGGCCGTTCCACACCACATAATCACATCATATCTCAATCATTACATATCATGAACAAATAACCGATGCAACCACTAGAAACTGGCATGTGCTCACAATACAGGGCGACCGACTTGTCAAGCCCATCCATCACATTGCCACTGGGCGACCTACTTGTCAAGCCCGTCAATATAATGTCCTTACACATAGCCAATCACATAGCATAATCATACAATCCTTTTACTAGAAGCCTGTCAGGAGCTGCTCCTTGCTCGTGCAACGCACCGACGACCACTCCCCGCCCTCAACAGTATACAGAGTATCTCATACACAATATGTAACTCAATATAATTAAAACGTTATCAATCTCATGCACAAATATTAGAACTAACATATGATCACCAGTCGGGCGGCCTACTTGCCAAACCCATCAACACAAGCCATGTTGTACCTTTTCTTAGTCTCTTTCGTTATTCTTATCATGTTATGCCTCACTAAAATAATACACACCATGCCACACATAACAAATACTTATCATACATATACAATTCACATTTCTCATCATATCCCGAGTGGCCATCAACAACACACACTCATCAAACAGGCGACCTGCTTGTCAAGCCTGACATTACATTGCCACTATACACTTCAATTTATCTCAACATCAAGTATTTTAAACTGTCATCATAAGCCACACACGATCCTCAACCGATCGGTGTCCATATTCATACATGCATTCATACACATACATTCACATACAACTTTCATCCAGCATTATTTCTTACCATGTTCATAATCAGTTCAATGACTCGGACCCAAAATATGTTCTATTCTAATTAATTATAACCTGAACACCCCCTTACCTCGGTTCCAAGCTTCAACGATCTACTCTTGGTGCCGATTACGTCCTCTAAGTGCTGGGTTCACAGTTCCACCTTCGAATCCAGCACCAGCTTCGGCAATCAGTCCTCCAATGTTCGTTCTGCTACCTACAGGGTTGGAATGCAAAACCCGTTAATGTCGTACCACCCTCACAGTCTAAAGACCATTTTCGAGCTCACACTCACCAGAGGAGTGGAAAACAGAACCTTACTCCGCCATGCATGGCCATTCGGTCAGGGAGTGAAAATGAAAAGAGGAGATAACTCAAATCAAATGGTTCATTGGACTCACCTCAAAACCACGGTCACAGAAATGGGGTTTACTTGAAGTTCTGACACAGAACAAGCCTTCCCCTGGAGCATGCAACTCGGTAGTGAGGGAGGAGAAGAAGGAGAAGATGAAGAAACAGAAGAAGAAGAAACAGACGAAGAAGTAGTCGCGTGGATAATGAGGAAGGGAGAAAGGAACCTTCTTTATTTAAAGCTCAGGGGCAAACCGGTCACTTCTCCATTTCTTTTATAATTTCGTTAAAAGTTTTAATTAAACTTTTCTCTTCTTCTAATCACACCTCATTTAACCCTTTTAAAATTAATCAATCAAATAAATTTTATTTATTTCTACAATAGTTAATTATTCATATTTGCCTTTATTTTAATAATAATTCATAAAAATACCCAATAAATCTCTAAAATATTTATTAATATTTTCCACTCATCATAATTTTTACTAAAATATCCGGGATGTTACAGTAGTACTCCTATTTCCTAACTAAATCACTACACCAGTAGGTTGTAAAGTTCCAAGAGACAGAGATTTGAAAACAGACATAGGCATAACATTTATTGAAGCTCCTAAATCTAACATCGCATTTTCAAATTTGCTATTGCCTATGATACAAGGTATAGTGAACGTACCTGGATCTTTACATTTTTCAGAAATGTTGGGTGTAACATCTCGAATTTTATAAAAATAATAAATTGAGGAGAATAAATAATAAATAATTGTATATGAGTGGATTTGTGTCCCAAAAATATTGGAAAGATTAAATTAGGATTTATTTTGGAAAATTATAATTTATTGGGACTTTAAGAGATAAAATTATACCTGAATAGAATATGGGTGTCAGACCAAGTATCTCCGATTGAGATGCCGTTGGTCAGGGCTGTTAAGAATATTATGGGGAATCCGAATCTATAATCGGAATAATTTTTGGAACTAGTATTGAGCCCGAACTGAGAGCCTGTTTATCATAAAACGGTGAAATTTTAATGTGAAGCCAAATATTAAAACATAAACCCTCCTCCCTGTCTTATGTTTCCCGCCATTTTTTCTTCTTCTTTCTATTCTCTTCTCTTCATTCTCCTTCTCCTTTCTCATTTCTCTCCGCCTTCTCTCCAAAACCTAAGCCATGTGGAGTCTTCCCCTCCTCCACCATTTTCGTTTTCATGAAGGCTTGAAGGAGAAGCTTGTGCTGGAACTCCTCCACCTCTCTTCTTCATATTTTCATGTTTTCTCTCCCTCTCTTGGAATCTCATGGCCAACTCTTGGGTGAGGTAAGTTCCTCATCATACTTTATGAGTTTATGCCCTAGATCTTGGGTTCTTGGTATTTGGGGGAGTATTTATTGCATAGGTGTGGTTGGGGGAACCCTAGAGTGGGTTGTCATAAATGTTAACATTGGTGGTAATAAATGAAGAGGATGAATACATAGTTGGAAGGTGATGAGGAATAAATAGATATTAATGGGTGTTGTTGGGTTTTAGTGAAACCCTAACTTCAATAAATTAGGGAAAGTGTGAAATGTGAATAGAATATAGGTTTAATGATATTGGGGGAATGATATTAATGAAGAATGATGGCCAATTGTGGTGATTAATGAGTATTGGTAAATGTTGTTGGGTTTTGTTGGAAACCCTAGCCCTAAGAATTTGGGGAAATAAGTATAATATAGCTTAAAAGGTTGAATGGAATGTCAATAGGTGATATTTAATGATGAGTTGTTAATTATAATGAAGAACAATGATGAACATTGTAGATAACCCTTAATGGTGGAATTAATGGGATATACATTTTGATTGGTGGATTGATAGGCCATAGATGGATGAGTTGAAATTGTTAATTTGGTGATGACTTTAAAGAGGCAAGGATAATTTATGTTGAGCTCTAAGTGATAATGATGATGTTTGAAGGATTGAGGTGTTTTGAGATTTTATCATGTGATGGATGAGATGATGATGATGTTGGGTTTAGTTAGCCTTTAAGATCTAGAGGATCTTGGCTTTGGGAAAGGAATTCCCGAAGCCTAACACAATTACATAACTTGGTGTTTACCAAGTCTAGGACTTGTGGTTGAGCTTTATGATAAGCTACCAAGTATTTAAAATTATGATGGTTATTAATTATGTGAATATACTTGCATATGGTATATAGATTGTATTCCGGGTGATGCAATGGAGCATTCGGAGCATTGGAACCGTTCAGCTCTTCCCTCGAGGTAGGAGAGGAGTTAACATTCAAATTGCATGAGTAAATTGAGAGTGATTTGATGTATGTATTAAATACTCATGCCTGCCTTGCCATATAGTTATTGAGATGTTTGGAATGGCAAGTTGATGATTAATGTGGATAATGTATGAGAATATGTTTGTTAAAAATGATAAGTGTGATTTTAATGTGAAAAATAAGTTTGGAATGAAAATCTATAAGTATGAATGTGTGAATCGGTTGTATATGCCTTTCATGATGTGTATGAAATGATGGATATATCCAAATTTGGCTTATAATGAGAATTTCCAAGTAAGAATGCTTAGAACAAGTTTTATGTGCCCATATGACGTATATGATGTGTTGGATATGATTAAATTGGCCTTGAATGTGATTACATATGTTGAGCTGTGAGAATTTTGTTTTCTGCTTATGTCCTGATATTCTCGCCCAAGCGAGATGGGATCTCGCTCAGGAGAGGATCCCCTGTATCAGTATTATAGGTTCTGGACCAATCTCGCCCAGGCGAGCGAGCTTTCTGCTCAAGCGAGATGAGTGAATGGTGAATGGGTGAGATTCTGGATGAATTCCGTCCGAGTGGGAATTTTAGAAAACAATTTCATGATGAGGTGAATTTCCGAGTGAAATTCTGAGTGAGCTATGTCCGAGACAGGACCTTCCGAGTTAGGAAGTGAATATAATTCCGAATAAGAGGTCTTTGAGTGTGATATTCCGGGCAGTGGAGTTTTGAGTGGTAATTCCCGAGTTCAGTGTAACTCGTTCCGAGCGGAGTCCCTCCGTGTGTGTAATTCCGATTGGGATGGCACCGATTGGGGATATACAATGTGAGTTTGTCTAGAAGTACTTTGGAATAACTTCACTCGTGTGAAAAAGAAGGGTAGTCGGTTTTGAAATAATTGCCGAGTAAAGGACCGATTAGGAGATGAGTCGGTGTTGAAATAATTACCGAGTGAAAGACTAATTAGGTGATGAGCCAGTTTTGTAGTAATCTGCCGAGTGAAGGATCGAGCGAGAGATGGTCAGTTTTGGAAACATTTAGCCGAGTGACAGACCGAGCGAGTGTGGAGTCAGTCTGGAATGATATAGCCGAGTGAAAGACAGAATGTGAAGGGAATCGGCTCTGGAATAAGTTCACCAAGTGAAACCGAGTATTGGGAAAGCTCGCTGAGTGAGCGAGTGTGGAAGGGAAAGACGACCTCTGGTCGGATTTCGCTTAAGCGAGTGGATACCTCGCTCAAGCGAGTGAGTGTGGAATTCCTTACTAGACAATTCTTGCCCGAGCGAGTGGCTAGTTGAAGGGAGCCTCCCTCGAGCAAATGTATTTGGAAATGCTTACTGGAACGATTTTGCCCGAGCGAGCTGAGGCGCTCAAGCGAGATGAGCTGTCTCGCTCAAGCGAATATGGGCCTCGCTTGAGCGAGTGACCCCTGATGGGATTTTTTTTCCCTTCTTTTCTCGGTTTTAATAGTATTAAAGCTTCCTCCCTTATATTGTAAGATGCTTAAGGGGATGCATAGGGATAATTATTAATGACATAATATGATGGTGTTGACGAATGATTAAAATGTTGGGATAACTTGGTTATGCCCATAATACATAATAAAACACAAAATTGTTGACTACTAAGATAAAGTATAAAGGAATGATAAATAAGGTTTGCTGATGGACGTTTTGTGATGTTGTAAGACCATCGTGGTTAAATACAATTATTGACTTGCCACATGGTGTGGAATATATATACATGTGATGTGTTGAAATGTAAAGTCAAGAACATGATGGTGTTGGACATAAGTGTAATTGCCATGTATGTGAGGTGATGAATATGCCTCGAATGATTCCATGTGTGGATTAATACTATGATGTTTGCTATGTCTTTTTATCTCCATGTATGGTTTGATATGAAATGATGTTTGTGGCCATTGAGATGCCAACTATATGAATGATAAGCCTTGAGGGGATAGTACATAATTATATGATTATTGAAAATGCCACATTAAAACTTGAAAATAATGACTAAGAAACCAACAATGTTGAAATCCACTAAGGTGTATGGTGGTGTTGGTGATTATGATGATGATGTTTGATGAGTGGTATTTAGGATGTACAGAGTGAGAATGCATTTGATTTGCATTGCATTGCATCCATGGCATATCATAGTCGCCGATGTTGGAACATTAGGGGAGTTCCCTCGGCCGACCCAGTGGGAGGGTGGCTCAGTGCACGAGCAATTTGTTGTATCCCCTGTGACTCAATGTGTAAGTCATGAAGCCTCCCATGTATTGGTACGGGGAGCTACATGTGGCCGATCCTTGTGGGGGGTGGCTCTTGATAAGAAGGTGACCCCGGTGGTCCTTGGGATCACAGCCGCCATGATTTGATATCTGGTCGGCCCGCAACACCATATGTTGAATATGTTGTGTACCGCGGTCATGGTGAAAATGACTAGGTGTTGCATTATGGGCGATACGGTTTGGTACCAGTAAAAATATGGTGAATATGCATGCATTATGATATATGTGTACACATTTTACTACTGCAGTAGAGGCATGGTATGTGATCATGCTTAAACCCACAACTTGGTGTTTATTCCCACAGTCGGATCCACAATTGTTGTTGATTATTCCATTGTGCATATGCATTAGCCATAAGAGCATTTGCATATAGCATGGAGATATGCCAGAATATGCTGATGATTGATAATGATTGAGATGGTGGTATGGTGTTGATGAGATGAGAAATTAATATACCGAAAGACCACATAAAAGTAAGAAAAGATATGAATAAATGAAATGATGTGAATATGACGATATGTATGTTATAGCCCAATGTGATGAAGGGCGTGACTGTTTATGACTAATGATGATAATGAATATGAGTGCCCTTGTTGATAAGTGGGAAAGTGATGGTGTATGTGATTGTGTATATGTTGTGCTTGTTTATGATATGAATTGCGATTCATAAGGCTTGTATGCTTATTATAATAATGAAATGATGAATGAATGATAATTTAATGATTTTATAGCAAAGCACACATGATGTTGGTATCCATATACACATGATCACAATATATATATTATTCGTCATTTTGAATGTATAACTCACTCTCCCATGTGGTCTCCTTTTTAGCATTGTGATGCAGGTTGCCATGGGATGAGTTCGGATTTAAAATTAAAGCTTTAATGGAGATAAATAGTGGTAGAGGAAGTGTCTTGGCCAGCATCATTTATGAATTATTATGTATTGAAATTGTGAAATGAATAGGTTGTTTATAATGATATAGATGATTTTAATGAATTTGGATATGTATAGGATAATCCTTCGGAATTATGAATTGTGGACATAAATGTAGTATGTAAGAGATAATTTGATGTGTATTAGAAGGATTAAAATTGAATGATGAACGTTGATGATTGTGATAATCAGGAGAAGATCCCCGAATGTATATGTATATATATGTATATATATAATTATATCTTAGGCATTGCACGCTTATGTAATTATGTAAAATGATGATGGTTGTCTATTAGGCTTACGATATGCCATTGCATGCTTGCCGAACCTTTTCTCATATCGTCATATATGGGACTAGGCGTTAGCCCGGTATACACATTCTTCTTCCGCTGTAAACTCTGATATTTTGTATACCTTTATGGGCAAACTATTTATCGATCCAGTTATAGGGTATTAAATCTTACTCTTTGGTTTTCTGTGATTCGTGTAACATCCCGATTTAAAAATTAACTACCGAATGAGATTAAGCCACTAAACTAAAAATAATTGCAAAGTATGAATTAATTATTAATTGTGATTAATTTTAACTTAAGAAGTTGATTGCTGATTGATTATGATGTGTGACACGTGAGAAGCTACAACTTCACGTTCTCCCATCCCACTCTCCTCATTTCTTCGGTATATGTTCAGAGGCCTCCAACTACTGTCCACTCACTCTAATTTCCTCAAAACCTTCCTCTTCTCCTATTTCTCTTCTTCTTCATTCTTCTTCTCTTCTGTTCCCTGTTTTTATAAACTCGTGACAGCGGTGTTGCAGAGGATCCGAAGTTCCCCTCTGTTGGTGAAGGACAATCGTCGAAGTGGAAGAAGAACAGCTTCTTGTTCCCAAGCTGATTAAAGGGTGTGACTGTGTTCGAGGGAGATTGAAGAAGTGAGAGTGGTGGACGAAGCAAACAGGACAGCGGACCAACGTTAAAACAGAGGAACTTCTTGGAGTCTCTTTAGTTGGTAGGGGGTATCTTATATCTTAAATGCATGGGTTATGGACGGGTTCCGGGTGTTAATGACTTGTTGATTCTGGTGATTTAAAATACGTTGATAGGTGTGTTTGATTGCGTAAAGGATATGTGATGCCCGAATGTATGATGACTAGGAGTTGAGAATGCATGTCTAATTCCATCCATGAAATGCATGTTAATAATCTTGAGAGTGTTGAATGATTACATGAGGAGAATGTGTTAAAACATTGTTGATGATTACCATGTGATTTATGTGACATGCAAGTTACTATGAATCTAAATGCTGACTGCATGTAAGGAAAGATTAACTTATTGAGTTCTGATAATGTCTAATACCGATTGCATGTGATGCATGTATTGTTGAGTAAAAGGTCGTGTGTGTGAAATCTGTGTCTGTATGTTCATTCCGTGTGTGGTAAATATATGTGGTGCATGAAGTGCATGAGTTAATAGTGTGGAAGTGATTTGCTGATTCTGTTTGTAATCCAATGATAATACTTTGCATGAGATGCAGTGATAAGAATGCTAAGAGCATGTAGTGTGTGACACTACCATTTGAATCAGTAATTAAAAGCATGAGATGCTGTTAAAGACCTTGAGTGGGGCCCAAGGCAAGCCGACTGAGTGGGACTCAGGGCTGCCCGTAACACTGCTGTTGACGTTGAGAGTGTTTGTGTTACAAATGAGGGCAAACGGTTTGGTACCAGTAAAACGGCCGAGTCAGCTGGGAGCTAAACAAAAGGCTAAGAGCCTACGTTGCAACGATAAAAATCGATAATACGCGAGTCAGATCCGATTGAATGAATCTGTGTACATGTGCGATTTATGCTGACTGTGACGCGATTGTATGTATATGTGTTAGTGTCATTGAGAAGAATATGTGCATATAGCCGAGAGATAACTAGGTAGATTCCGATTGAAAGATGCCTTGTGTGTGTTCTGATTGAATGGCACAGTGTATGTTGTTGATTGTTGCTATATATATACACATACATATTTACTATTGCATGATTGAGGAATAATCTGAGTCAGTATCTATCATTTAATATTTAAGATAGTCACCCCTACTGTGGCTATATTTCAGTGGACATCACACGAGACAGTGAATGATGGAGGAGCTACATACCGTGTAGAGTGCTTGTGTACTGTGGAAATGTATATATATATGTATATGCTGTATGTAAGGTTTTGTCATAGCCTTGGCCGGCTCTTATTTTGGTCCTTTGTCTAACTGTATCAGAACTGAACTCTCTCGAGTTGAGAGTATGATCATGTGCATGTAAATATATATATATATATATATAATACTGTGTGTTCATCTTGTGACGTGTGTGAATATCCAGGTGGTATACATTGCATTTTACTAAGCATACAGAGCCCGCATGATTCTGAGTAAATAAGAGCTAAGTTAATCCTGTGTAAGGCGTGATGAGTGATTTCTTCCGATTGAAGGGTATTTTGATGTTTTCGAGTGGAAGTCAACCGAGTGAATGTTTCCCCTGATGGTTGAATTGGCAATACGACTCCGAGTAAAGCCTGTAGTGGTGAACTTATTAGAGGGGGTAAGATCTGGATGATACGGAGTAGATTTTAGTTTAACAAGTCTTCCGTATGTAGAGGAGTTAGTATGTATCCCGAGTGGCGAGTCGTTAGGACATTTCCGAGTGGGGGAGCATTAGTGTGGAGTAGACTACATCTCCTGAGTGATGTGTGAGGGAACCATTTCCCGAGTGGTTAACATTTGTGCCTTTCTAGAATGAAAATAGAGAGTATTATGTAAACCTCTGAAGAAAGCATGTACGTGTGGGAGTCTTCCGTGAGAGTTAGGTTTCGACTCCGAGTGATTAGATTACCGAGTGGACTTGGGCTTAGATTCCGAGTGATCGAATTATCCGAGTGCTCTGTTCGCTTGGGCGAATAAGGTCCCGCTTCAGCGAACGTAGTTTACCCGTGAACTCTAAGGCTAGAATAGGATGTGTTGAATGATCTTTCGAGGGATGCGTGAGTGTAAAGACTTTCCTGAGTGTATCTAGACTCCATTCCGAGTGAGGGACTATCCGAGTGTGTAAGTCGCTTCAGCGAATAAATCCTCGCTCTAGCGAGTGTAGCCGCTTATGTATTTTCGTCCGTTGATTCTCACAGCTGGAGCCACGTTTGCTAATGTGTAATAATCTGACCCGGCCTTCTCTTTGCTGAGTCAGATTTCTACTCTTCTTAACCTTCAATTGCTTATTTTGCCCATGGATACCCTATGATCTTTGGGAAAAAATTTTCCCTGTCTCGGGTTGCTATTATCTAAACCGGGTTGTTTCATTTTGGTATCAGAGCGGACTTAAAAGGTCCAAGGCCAAGGTATGCTTACTCCCAGTGAGCGGTGATGTATATTGGGACCAGTCGTCATAAATTGCTTGTAATATCAGAGGACTTTGATGCCTAATTAATTATAATTTGTGTGGCCATGTGTTTATGAGATGTTGTTTTGGGGGTAGAAGATTGTTCCTATCCTGGTCCGAATAATTATATGATACTTAAGAACGGTGTAATAATGTGTTATAATTGTTGAATGTTGGGTTGAAGTCCGATCGGTAGTGAATAATTCTGTAAACTTATCCTTGAGAGGGATGTTGATTTTAGGATAAGTCATGGAGAATCGTCATAGCATGGAAGCCATAGCCACGGCATTCCAGCGTTTCGCTGACGTATTCAAGAGGCAGAGCCAGCCTCGAACTGAAGATGGCCAAGTATTGGATCGATTCCTGAAGAGGAAGCCGAGTGAGTTTCAAGGGGGATTTAATCCCGAAGCAGCTTACAAGTGGATTCAAGACTTGGAGAGAGTTTTTGGGGGCCTTAACTATATTGAGGCCCAGAAAGTCGAGTGCGCAGTGTACATGCTGCGGGACGAAGCAGAAAATTGGTGGAAGATAACCAAAAACTAATTGACTGATGCTGGCATCTAACTGGTCTGGGAGAATTTTAAGACGTGCTTCTTGGAGAAATATTTCCTCGACACAGTAAGGAGTCGGAAAGAACTGGAATTTATGGAACTGAAGCAGGGTTCCATGTCTGTAGAGGAATACGCTGCCAAGTTTGAAGAGTTGTGCCTATTTTATCCGCCCTTCCAACAACCTAGAACTGAGAGTTCCAAATGCATTAAGTTCGAGAGCGGAGTGAGGTCGGACATTAAGAGAGTGTTCAGGCACCAGGAAATTAGAAGCTTTCCTGTATTGGTGAATAAATGTAGAATTTTTGAAGAAGATGACAAGGCCCACTCGGGCCAGAGCAGCAAGACAGACCCCTCCTTGAAGCCCCAGCAATCTCGCTTTAAGAGACCAAGTAACACTGGCAGAAGCAGACCCTTCTCCAGGTTTAGGGGTTGGAGTCAGCAGGGAGGACGCTCAGCTTATCGTATGGGAGACGGTAAGTGTTTTAAGTGTGGAGGAAACCATTATGCTTGGGATTGCAGCAACGATGATGAAATGGTATGCTACCATTGTAATGAGAAAGGGCACATTCGCCCTGACTGCCCTCAACTACATCAAGCAAACGCCAATGTGCACCATGGAGGCTTCCGAGGGAGAGGCCGTGGAAATGGTGCCCGTGGGATTGGGGGCAGAGGCAATGGAGCTCAAGGAAACATGATGTTTGCCCCAAACAACCAGAGAAGAAATGCTGACCAACCGGCTACTGGGAGAGTTTACGCCATCAACGCCAAGGAAGCTGCACAAGCGAATGACTTGGTGCAAAGTAAGTGCTCACTCGGTAGATATACACTTAATGTAGTTTTTGATTCTGGAGCCACCCACTCCTTTATAGCTGACGATTGTGTGAGACGTTTGAGGTTGCCGACTGTGTATATGGATCGGATTTTGGAGGTAGCCAATTCGACCGGCGTTAAAGTGTTGACATCAATGATGTGCAAAGATGTAACCTTTACGTTGGGCGATCGTAGTTTTACCTTCGATCTTGTATGTGTGCCTCTGAAAGATTTCGACATTGTACTTGGCGTGGATTGGCTTTCAGCCAACAAGGTATTGGTGGATTATCGAAACCGAAGAGTAATTTTTCCGAGGCAGATCAATGATGACTACACGGTACAAGGTATAGCTCAGTTATTTATGATGCTTTGTTTAACTGAGGGAGAGGGTAGAGCCCGAGTGAACGATATTCCGACTGTTTGTGAATTCCCCGAGGTGTTTCTGGAGGATGTGCCGGGTGTTCCTCCAAATAGAGAAGTTGAATTCTCTATAGACTTAATTCCTGGAGCCGAGCCGGTCTCCAGTACACCCTATAGGATGTCCCCAACAGAATTGGCTAAGTTGAAAAAGCAAGTGGATGAGTTACTCGGCAAACAGTTTATTCGACCAAGTGTATCACCATGGGGCGCACCGGTGTTACTTGTTAAGAAGAAGGACGGTAGCATGAGGTTATGTATAGACTACCGACAGCTAAACAAGCTTACGATTAAGAATCGGTACCCGTTGCCCAGGATTGACGACTTAATTGACCAACTGCGTGGTGCTTCAGTCTTCTCGAAAATCGATTTACGATCGGGATACCACCAAATCTGGGTGAAGGACTCGGATATTCCCAAGACTGCCTTTAGGACCCGATACGGCCACTACGAGTATGTAGTAATGCCGTTTGGTGTGACAAACGCCCCTGCTGTATTCATGAATTACATGAACAGCATCTTCCACCCATACTTAGACCGATTCGTGGTCGTTTTTATTGATGATATCTTGGTCTATTCCAAGACCCCTGAGGAGCATGAGGAACACCTCCATTCGGTACTTCAAATATTAAAGGAGAAATAACTGTTTGCAAAACTTTCGAAGTGTGATTTCTGGATGGATAAGATCCACTTTCTCGGGCATGTAATTTCCAAGGAAGGCGTCTCGGTAGATCCTTCAAAGGTAGCAGCTATAATAGCATGGAAGAGACCCAAGTCGATCTTGGAAATAAGAAGCTTCATGGGTCTAGCTGGCTATTATAGAAGGTTTATTGAGGGTTTTTCTAAGCTTGCTTTGCCACTGACCAAGTTGACTCGGAAAAATATCCCTTTTATGTGGAGTTCCGAGTGTGAGAGCAGTTTCCGAGAGTTAAAGACTAAGTTGACAACCGCTCCAGTGTTGGCATTGCCAAATTTGCAAGAGAGCTTCGTGGTCTATTGTGATGCGTCGGGACTCGGCCTGGGGTGTGTACTAATGCAGAAGGACCGAGTGATAGCTTATGCCTCTCGGCAATTGAAGCCGCACGAGCAGCATTATCCGACCCATGACTTGGAATTGGCAGCTGTGGTCTTCGCATTAAAGATATGGAGGCATTACTTGTACGGTTCCAAATTCGAGGTGTACAACGACCACAAGAGCCTCAAATATTTATTCGACCAGAAAGAGCTAAACATGAGGCAGAGGAGATAGATAGAGTTTTTGAAAGACTACGACTTCGAATTGAAGTATCATCCGGGTAAGGCGAACGTTGTAGCCGACGCATTGAGTTAGAAATCCCTCCATGTGGCAGTAATGATGGTGAAGGAGGTAGAGTTACTGGAGCAATTCTGAGACATGAATTTGCATGTTGACGTCCCTTCGTCTCGGAAGATAACGCTCGGTACGTTGAAGATTGCAAATGAGTTCCTGAAACTGGTATTTGAGCAGCAGAAGTCAGATCCCTACTTGGCTGAGATGAAGGAGACTCAGGCCAAGGGTAAGGACTTGTCTCTGACCGAGGGATCGGATGGAATTTTCCGAGTGAAGGGTAGGATATATGTATCGGGTGAAGGAGAATTACGAAGGATGGTGCTTGATGAAGCCCACAAGAGCCTGCTAAGTATTCACCCGGGCACTACAAAGATGTACCACGACCTAAGACTGCAATTCTGGTGGCCCGGATTAAAGAGAAATATGGCGGAATATATGGCTTGATGTGTTACTTGCCAGAAGTCAAAGATCAAACACCAGAAGCCGTATAGTGCATTACAACCCCTTGAAATCCCCGTATGGAAATGGGACTCAATTGCCATGGACTTTGTAATAGGATTGCCTAGAACCCGAGCGGGTTATGATGCCATTTGGGTCATTGTAGACCAGTTGACGAAAAGTGCACACTTTCTACCTGTGAACATGAGATACCCGTTACAAAAGTTAGCCCAGATCTATATCCGAGAAATTGTCCGACTGCATGGTGTGCCGACTTCTATCGTGTCGGACAGGGATCCTAGATTCACGTCTCGGTTTTGGACAAGCCTACACCAGGAATTAGGTACGAAGCTTTGGTTAAGTTCCGCCTACCATCCCCAGTCGGATGGGCAATCCGAGCGAACGATACAAAGTTTGGAGGACTTACTGAGGGCGTGTGTGTTGGAGCATGGTGATAGTTGGGAGCAGTAACTCCCTCTGATCGAATTTACATATAATAATAGCCACCACAACAGCATTGGCATGGCACCCTATGAAGCATTGTATGGTCGGAAATGCCGAACCCCACTCTGTTGGTCGGAAACTGGCGAAAGTTTACTGTTGGGACCGGAAATTATGAAACAGACTTCAGAACAGATCCAAGTAATTAGGGAAAAGATGAAGGCGTCCCAGGACCGGCAGAAAAGCTATCATGATAAACGGACTAAGCCACTTGAGTTTTCGGTCGGTGATAGGGTGTTCCTAAAGATTTCACCGAGTAAAGGAGTCGGACGAGCCTTGAAGAGTAGGAAGTTGAACGCCCGATACATAGGACCCTATGAAGTCCTGGAGCGAATCGGTTCTGCGGCATACCGAATAGCATTACCAACTCACCTATCCAGATTACATAACGTGTTTCATGTGTCTCAACTAAGGAAGTATCTACCCGATACCACTCACGAAATGCCGGATGATGAAGTGGAGATCAAAGAAGATTTGACCACAGTGGCTGTACTGACTAGAATTATGGGCCGGTTGGTAAAACGCTTAAGGAGCAAGGATGTACAACTGGTCAAAGTAGCGTGGCAACAAAACGGGTGTACTTTTTATACCTGGGAATGCGAGGATGCCATAAGGCAGCAATATCCCGAGTTGTTTATCTAAGGTAAGTTACCATTTGAATTTCGAGGACGAAATTCTTTGAGAGGGGGAGAATTGTAACATCCTGATTTAAAAATTAACTACCGAATGAGATTAAGCCACTAAACTAAAAATAATTGCAAAGTATGAATTAATTATTAATTGTGATTAATTTTAACTTAAGAAGTTGATTGCTGATTGATTATGATGTGTGACACGTGAGAAGCTGCAACTTCACGTTCTCCCATCCCACTCTCCTCATTTCTTCGGTATATGTTCAGAGGCCTCCAACTACTGTCCACTCACTCTAATTTCCTCAAAACCTTCCTCTTCTCCTACTTTTCTTCTTCTTCGTTCTTCTTCTCCTTTGTTCCCTATTTTTGTAAACTCACGACAGTGGTGTTGCAGAGGATCCGAAGTTCCCCTCTGTTGGTGAAGGACAATCGTCGAAGTGGAAGAAGAATAGCTTCCTGTTCCTAAGCTGATTAAAGGGTGCAACTGTGTTCGAGGGAGACTGAACGAGTGAGAGTGGTGGACGAAGCAAACAGGACAGCAGACCAACACAAAAACAGAGGAACTTCTTGGAGTCTCTTTAGTTGGTAGGGGGTATCTTATATCTTAAATGCATGGGTTATGGACGGGTTCCGGGTGTTAATGACTTGTTGATTCTGGTGATTTAAAATGCGTTGATAGGTGTGTTTGATTGCGTAAAGGATATGTGATGCCCGGATGTATGATGACTAGGAGTTGAGAATGCATGTCTAATTCCGTCCATGAAATGCATGTTAATAATCTTGAGAGTGTTGAATGATTGCATGAGGAGAATGTGTTAAAACATTTTTGATGATTACCATGTGATTTATGTGACATGCAGGTTACTATGAATCTAAATGCTGACTGCATGTAAGGAAAGATTAACTTATTGAGTTCTAATAATGTCTAATACCGATTGCATGTGATGCATGTATTGTTGAGTAAAAGGTCGTGTGTGTGAAATCTATGTCTGTATGTTCATTCCATGTGTGCTAAATATATGTGGTGCATGAAGTGCATGAGTTAATAGTGTGGAAGTGATTTGCTGATTCTGTTCATAATCCAATGATAATACTTTGCATGAGATGCAGTGATAAGAATGCTGAGAGCATGTAGTGTGTGACACTACCATTTGAATCGGTAATTAAAAGCATGAGATGCTGTTAAAGACCTTGAGTGGGACCCAAGGTAAGCCGACTGAGTGGGACTCAGGGCTGCCCGTAACACTTCCGTTGACGCTGAGAGTGTTTGTGTTACAAATGAGGGCAAACGGTTTGGTACCAGTAAAACGGCCGAGTCAGCTGGGAGCTGAATAAAAGGCTGAGAGCCTATGTTGCAACGATAAAAGCCGATAATACGCGAGTCGGATCCGATTGAATGAATCTGTGTACCTGTGCGATTGATGCTGACTGTGACGCGATTGTATGTATATGTGTTAGTGTCATTGAGAAGAATATGTGCATATAGCCGAGAGGTAACTAGGTAGATTCTGATTGAAAGATGCCTTGTGTGTGTTCCGATTGAATGGCACAGTGTATGTTATTAATTGTTTCTATATATATATACATACATATTTACTATTGCATGATTGAGGAATAATCTGAGTCAGTATCTATCATTTAATATTTAAGATACTCACCCCTACTGTGGCTATATTTCAGTGGACATCACACGAGATGGTGAATGATGGAGGAGCTACATACCATGTGGAGTGCTTGTGTACTGTGGAAATGTATATATATATATATGTATATGCTGTATGTAAGGTTTTGTCATAGCCTTGGCCGACTCTTATTTTGGTCCTTTGTCTAACTGTATCAGAACTGAACTCTCTCGAGTTGAGAGTATGATCATGTGCATGTAAATATTTATATATATATATATATAATACTGTGTGTTCATCTTGTGACGTGTATGAATGTCCAGGTGGTATACGTTGCATTTTACTAAGCATACAGAGCCCGCATGATTCTGAGTAAATAAGAGCTAAGTTAATCCTGTGTAAGGCGTGATGAGTGATTTCTTCTGATTGAAGGGTATTTTGATGTTTCCGAGTGGAAGTCAACCGAGTGAATGTTTCACCTGATGGTTGAATTGGCAATACAACTCCGAGTAAATCCTGTAGTGGTGAACTTATTAGAGAGGGTAAGATCTGGATGATACAGAGTAGATTTTAGTTTAACAAGTCTTCCGTATGTAGATGAGTTAGTATGTATCCCGAGTGGCGAGGAGTTAGGACATTTCCGAGTGGGGGAGCATTAGTGTGGAGTAGACTACATCTCCCGAGTGATGTGTGAGGGAATCATTTCCCGAGTGGTTAACATTTGTGCCTTTCTAGAATGAAAATAGAGAGTATTGTGTAAACCTCTGAAGAAAGCATGTGTGTGTGGGAGTCTTCCGTGAGAAATTAGGTTTCGACTCTGAGTGATGAGATTACCGAGTGGACTTAGGCTTACATTCCGAGTGATCGAATTATCCGAGTGCTCTGTTCGCTTGGGCGAATAAGGTCCCGCTTCAGCGAACGTAGTTTACCCGTGAACTCTAAGGCTAGAATAGGATATGTTGAATGAACTTCTGAGGGATGCGTGAGTGTAAAGACTTTCCCGAGTGTATCTAGACTCCATTCCGAGTGAGGGAGTATCCGAGTGTATGAGTCGCTTCAGCGAGTAAATCCTCGCTCTAGCGAGTGTTGCCGCTTATGTATTTTCGTCCGTTGATTCTTACAGCTGGAGCCACGTTTGCTAATGTGTAATAATCTGACCCAGCCTTCTCTTTTCTGAGTCAGATTTCTACTCTTCTTAACCTTCAATTGCTTATTTTGTCCATGGATTCCCTATGATCTTTGGGAAAAAATTTTCCCTGTCTCGGGTTGCTGTTATCTAAACCGGGTTGTTTCAATTCGAGTTTTGATGTGATCGTGATGGTATTTTGGAAACATTTCGAACGCGAAAAATTTACTCGTGTTTTTATTATTTAATTATGACGATTACATCAGGATTCGAGTACAGAAAATCAAGGGGGTGTTATATTGGGAACTTCCTTACCAAGCAGTGCTGATACATTTCTTCCCATGCTTATCCTTTCATTGCCTTTAAGTCTTCTTTTATGAGTACACAACTCCTTCAAAAATTTGGCGTACTTAGGGACTTATTTGATTGCATCAAGAAGAGGTATATTCACTGCCACTCTCCTAAAAGTGTCTAAAATTTCCTTGTCCACTTCTTCCATCTTCTTACTTGGAATTGCTTTTGGTGGGAATGGAAGAGGGATATGAGGTGGGATTTAGGGTGGTTGCATCTGAGACTTCCTTGTGCTTGAAGACGGTACATCATTTTCAACTGTTGCGGGCATAGCTTCTTTCTCAGGTTCCTTGGGTATGGGTGCCTCAAGATTCTTACCTGATCTTAACTGAATTACGCTCACATTCCTTGGATTTGTAGCAGGTTAAGATGGTAATTTGTCAGAATTATAAGACTATAACTAGTTCAATGATGATGCCAATTGCCCAATTTGATTGCTTAAGCTTTGGATAGTAGCATCATTTCTCTGTTGATACTCCAAGTTCTGTGCAGCCATTTGTTTCACCAGTTCTTCCAAAGAAGGGCCACTTATGGATGGTTGAGGTATCGGCTTTTGGAAGGTTGGTGCATGGTTTTTAAATGGGGTTGGGGATTTTATTGTTGGTTCCCCATCTCAGATTTGGATGGTTCCTCCAACTTGGGTTGTATCTATTGGTGGAAAGGTCATGGTTTTGTTGTTGCTGTTGTGGAGGTCTATTATGGTATATGTTGGCTACATAGGCTTGGGCATTATAATCACTCTTCTCTTGTAGAGAAGGACAACAATCAATAGGATGCTCTTGTGAAGTGCAAATGCCACACACTTTAGCAACCATGGATTTTTGATTAACTGCCAATTGTGTGACTAAAGTGGTGAGAGCGTCAAGTTTTCTCTCCAATTTAATTTCAGATGCACTAGAATTTGAGTCATTCACATTTTTAGAAGCATCATTTCTTACATTGAATTATTGGGAATTGGATGTCATCTTCTCAATCAAGTTCCTTGCTGCAGCAGCAGTCATGTCTCCCAAAGCTCCTTCACTTGCCGCATCTAATATATTGCGATCAACGTGGTGTAGACCTTCATAAAAGTATTGAAGCAGAAGTTGCTCAGAAATTTGATGGTGAGGGCAAATTGCACAGAGTTTCTTAAATCTCTCCCAATACTCATAGAGGCTTTCTCTAGAGAGTTGCCTAATTTCAGATATGTCTTTCCAGATTGCAGTAGTTCTAGAGGCACGGATGAATTTTTCCAATAACCTTTTCTTCAAGTCATCCTAACTTGTGATTGATCTCGGAGCAAGGTAATAGAGCCAGCACTTAGCAACGCCCTCTACAGAATGAGGAAACGCTTTTAGATACACATGATCCTCTAAAACATTTTGTGGCTTCATTGTGGAACACACAGTGTGGAACTCTTTGAGATGTTTATGTGGATCTTCACCCACAAGGCCATGAAATTTGGGTAACAAGTGTATAAGTCCGGTTTTAAGCACAAAAGGGACATCCTCTTCAGGATATTAAATACACAAACTTTTGTAAGTGAATTTGGGTGTAGCTAATTCCCTAAGAGTTCTTTCACGATGTACTTGTCTAGCCATATTAGAAAAATTTACAGTAATACTTTCAGCAGATTCATATGAGATACTATCACTATCAACAAAGTTATTATTAAATCTAGCTTCTCTAACTAATCTATGAAAAGTTCTATCAATTTCAGGATCAATTGAATGCAAAGGCCTAGATGTTGTTCTAGTCATACATATTGTACAACAATTAAATAAAGAGCAATGCATCAATAGAATCCCAAATTATGCAAAGAAATAACACAAAACAAACAAACAATATTATTATTATTATTATTTATTTTGAAATTTTTTAAAAAATTAATTTAAAACAATATTTTTCCTAAAGATCGTTGATCCCCAGCTGCGGCACCATAATTTGACATGGACTGTCGTGATCGGTCAAATTGAAACATTAAAAATAATGTAGTACATGGGTGTGAACCTAGGTCGTTCTCTCGAAGATCAACATAAAATTAAGAAAATCAAGTTTTAATATAATTTTAACAAACAGAAAGTCAACAAACATACAAATACATTTGGGGGGGTTTGGTTTGGTTCTCACAGTAAAATTTAAAACAGAATAAATGTAAAACTTAGACCAAATAACTAACAAGCGAATGATTTTCTTAGAGTATTTGTAATTTATTTTATCCTTGGATTTCAAAAGATTTCTATACAGTTTCCTTATTATCAATCTCTTAGTTCAATTTGAATTAATCAACTAAGCGTCTTTTAATTCAAAATTCCTTTACTTACATTCAAATTGAATGAACATGTTAATCAAGCATCCTGATTAAGTAAAAGGATTCAAAATTATAAATTCTAAGAATTATTGAACATACATGGAAACATCGCTTACATACATAATCTAACTTCAACGTTATGGAATTAAGCAAACCACAACTATTAAGATTGATTTTGAAACATTCATTAAGCATGCATATTTCTTAATCTATCTTAATTTAAATCTTATTAAATTCTAATTGTATAATTAAATTGATTAAGCATGTAACTTAATTAAACAAAATAGAAATCAAATAATCAATCTAAAATTATAAAGAGATTAATAACAAGGAAAGGTATTTAAAAATCAAAACCTCAAAAATAACATTACAACATTCTCCAAGAAAATCAATCTAAAAGTATTAGCCTTCCATTAACACAATTACAACAAACAAATGCAGAAATGAAAAATAAAAATTAGAATTGCAAACCAGGAATTTCCTATTGCTCCTAAAATTCCTATGCTTCTGCTCCTAGCTTCTCCTCCTTCATGATAATTTTCCTTCAGCTCTTGGCTCCATTTTAAAGTATTTCATGGCTAATTTTTTTTTTTTGCATTAAAAGTCAGTCCATTACCATGTCCACTAAGCCTTTCACGTTGGATTTTAACACTAAAGGGACATGCCATTTTGCCTTCCATTTTCAGGAGCTTGCATTGCACCTTGGTGGGTTTCTCTTTTTAATTCTTTAATTCCATGAAGAGTAAATAATTTGCACAAACATTCTACACTTTAGGAGAGCATTTCACGTTGGAGCTTGTTGATGTCCATTCTTGCATTTAATTAATTGGCACATGGGACCTTGTTAGGTGATGACCATGACTTGCATTTGTTTGCATTCAATAATGTCACATGGGACATTTCTTGGTGCAGCCGAAAATGCTTGAATGAATGGAGTTTGGTTTTCAATTTATTTGCATAAAATATTTGGCAATGGAAGTCTTGTTGACCATGACTTGAATAGAGAAGAAATGATGCATTTGTTTAATATTTTGCTACATGGAATGCTTTGCTTTTTGGTGCAGCTATGAAAGGCACTTATTGACCAATTAATTATATAAAATATTGGCCCTTGGAAGCTTGTAGCCATGAGAATGAATGGAGAATTAGGTGATGCATTTGGCTTGCAAAAAAAAATTCTACACATGGGACCATTGTGGGCCGTGAGAATTTTGTCATTTTGTGAGCAATTTGCTTTGAATAAATAATTGGCATTTGGATGGCTTTGACCTTGTGGATTCTTGGCTTCTTGGAACAATTTTTGTTGCATCAAAATTCTAGATTGGAATCTTGCACCATGAACAAAATTATGAAATAAATAAAGAATTGTATCTTGGTCAATTAAATGGAACATTCAAAACTTACATTTTGTAGGAATAGAATGATGATTTTAAGTTTATGGATTTGATATTTTCAAATGATTAATTTAATACCAATCCATCATATTTTTCCAATCCTAAAAAATATGTATTCTTTAACTGTTTCATTTTCATTGATTTCTGCAAAATACAACACTTAACAGTAACAATAGAAATCATGAAATTCATGGGAAAATGATAAAGTAAAATTAAGATTTTAAATAAAATAAACAGTAAAAATTAGTGTTCTAAAACACCTATCAGGATTCTTTGATAGATTGATAACACTGGTATTGTAACAGAATACAGGGATCTCTTCTTCCTGAATTGAATAGTCCTCCAGTTGATATTCATCCACAGAAGTTGTGAACAATAACTGGCAGCAGACAAGTATTCTGCTTCTGTTGTGGAGATGGATATTGAGTTCTGTTTCTTCTTACTCTAGGAAATCAAGCTGGTTCCCTGAAAGTAACACCCATCACTTGTACTTTTCCTATATGTTCTATCACCTACAAAGTCTGTATCACAAAATCCATGAAGGGAAAAGGAGTTTGTTCTTTTATAAAACAACCCAAGGTTAATGGTACCTGTAAGATACCTTAGAGTTCTCTTCACTGTACACAAATGTGATTCCTTGGGGTATGCTTGATATCTTGTACAGACACACACACACTAAACATTATATTAGGTTTGCTAGATGTTAAATGCAATAGTGATCTAATCATTCCTCTATACAAAGTTTGATCCTCTGATGTACCAGATTCATCTTTGCTTATGATGCAATTTGGGTGCATGAGTGTACTCATAGATTTGGCGTCAGCAATTTTAAATTTTCTAAGAAATTCTTTGGTGTATTTTTGTTGATGAATAAAAATTCCATCATTAGTCTGTTTGATCTACAGACTAAGGAAGAATTTGAGTTCACCCATCATACTCATCTTAAATTCAACCTACATAGTTTTAGGAAAATCTTTTCATAGACTTTCTTTAGTAGCACTAAAGACAATGTCATCTATATAAATTTGCACTATAAGAAAGTGTCTGTTTGAGCCTTTTCTGAACAGAGTTGCATCAACCTTTCCTCTAGTAAAGCCTTTTGATTTTAGAAAGGAACTGAGTTGATTATACCAAGCTTTTGGTGCTTTTTTCAGACCATACAGTGCTTTGCTTAATTTAAAGACATGAGTTTCAAAAGATTTGTCTTCAAAATCAGGACACTACTTTACAAAAACTTCTTCTTCAATAAATCCATTTAGAAAAGTGCTCTTAACATCCATTTGATATAGTTTTATTCCTTTAAAGGCAACAAATGCAAGTAAAATCCTTATAGTTTCAAGTTCAGCTATAGGAGCAAAAGTTTCAGTGAAGTCTATACCTTCCTGTTGATTATAACCTTGTGCTACGAGTCTTACTTTGTTCCTTCGAACTTTGCAATCTTTATCCAGTTTGTTCCTAAAGACCCATCTTGTTCCTAAAGACCCATCTTGTTCCAATGATGCTTTTATTCTTAGGTTTTGGAACCAATGAACACACCTTGTTTCGCTCAAACTGATTGAGTTCTTCTTGCATGGCTATGATCTAGTTAGGGTCTTCTAGAGCCTCTTCAATGGTTTTGGGCTTAAGTTCTAAAACAAGTGCCATTGATGATGGATTGTGAAGTCTTGATCTGGTCTAGACTCCTTTAGCTTGATCCCAATTGATGAGATCTGAAGGATGGTAAGTATTGAACTTCCATTCTCTAGGTTTTTCAGGTTCAGACATCGTCTGTTGATCTGAGCCTTGTTAATTATTTATGGAGTCTGATGGTTTAGATTCACCTTCAGGTTGTCTAATTCCTATATCATCATATTCTAGATCTGCCAATTTCTTGTAAGTCTTTGTTAGATCATCAAATCTTACATGCATTGATTCCTTAATGGTTTGAGTCCTTGTATTAAAGACTCAATAAGATTTTGATGTATTTGAATAGCCTATGAAAATTCTTTTGTCACACTTTGAGTTAAACTTTCCAAGTTGATCTTTTGTGTTTAGGATATAGCATGTGCAACCAAATGAGTGAAAGTATGAGTTGTTGGGTTTTCTTCCCTTTCACAATTCATATTGAGTCTGATTTAGTATTGGTCTGATAAAGACTCTATTTTGAATATAGCAAGAAGTGCTCACAGCTTCAGCCCAAAAATATTTTAGTAAATTATTTTTACAAAGCATTGTTCTAGCAATCTTTAACAGACTTCTGTTTTTCCTTTCCACAATACCATTTTGTTTAGGTGTTCTTGGAGAAGAAAAGGTATGAAAGATGCCAGTTTTGTTACAGAATTTTTGGAAAATTTCATTTTCAAATTCTCTGCCATGATCACTTCTTATTGTACCAATGCAGACACCTTTTACAAACTAGGTTTTCTTACAGAAAATCTTAAATACTTGTGCAGACTCATCTTTGTGAGCTAAGAAATAAACCCATGTCATTCTGATATAATCGTCAACAATGACGAAACCATATTGTTTCCTAGCAAGACTTTGAATTTGAGATGGTCCGAACAAATCTAAATATAATAGTTCAAGTGGTTTGGTAGTGGAAATAACATCTTTATTTTTAAAAGAAGTTGTGTTATTTTTCTTTTTAACATGCTTCACAGGGTTGGGATCCATTGAATAAAATTCTAGGAAGTCTCTTAACTAACCCTTTTCTATTAAGCTTTGAAATATGTTTCATGCTAATATGTCCAAGCTTTTTGTGCTAGATCTACTTTTTTCAGACAATAAAAAAGACAGGTTACATTTTGACTGTTTAGTTCACCCAAATCAACCTTGTAGAGGTTGTTAAGTCTATTCACTCACAAAAGAGTAGTTCTATCATGATTGATGATTATACGCTTTTCCTTATCAAATAAGACTTTGTAACCATTGTCGTAAAATTGACTTATGCTCATTAAGTTATTCTTCAGATCTTCGATGAAGTAAACATTTTCAATTACAGGGGAGGGAATGTTACCAACTTTACCAATCTCAGTTATTCGACCAAACTGGTTTCCCCCGAAGGTAACTTTTCCACCTTCGAATTGTTCCAGGTTTAGGAACATAGACCTTTTTCCTGTCATATGATGTGAGCATCCACTGTCCAAATACCAGTAGTGTTGCTTTGCTTTTGTCCTTAAGCACATCTGAAATAAGAATAATCATTGCTTTTGGTACCTAAAACTTTTTGGATCCTATAGGGTTAGTGTTCTTCGCATTCTTCCTTTTTTCTTTTTAAGCAGTCTTGAATCACATGACCAAGCTTCTTGCAATAGTTGCATTTAGCATGTTTATGCTTAGTTTGAGAAGATGAAGAGAGATAACTCTTTTATTTGAAATCAGTTTCTTCAACATACTCTAGACCAGGTCTTTTAGAACTACCTTGGGATTTACCCATAAGTTTGTTTAAATTTTCAATTCCATCTACAAATTGGGCCAGGTCTATAGTAAGCATGCTTACTTGGTATTGAAGAGACTTGATCTCCTTGTCTTAAGAGATACAACGAGCATCTGAACTATTTATTTTAGTTTTCAAAGCCTTATTTTCATTCTTAAGCTTATGTATCTCTTCAAGATGTATCTTTTCTTTCTCATTAAGTTCTTTAAGAAACTCTTGATCTGAATCCTTTTTCTTTAGATCAGATATTATATCTTCATATGAAGAAATTGTTTCAGATTTTTTCTTTTTCAACAGTTTATAATTTTTCAAAAGAATTGAAAATTATTTAAAACGAGCTTTATAATTTTCTTTAAGTTTAGATTGATTTACCTCCTCTGATTCAGGCTCGTCTGAACTTACTTTAGATTTTGAATCTAAGTTGGCCATAAGATACATCTGAGCAGACTCTGTTTCTTCTTTAGACTCAGTTGTACTAGTTGAATCTTCATTATCCCAGGTGATGAGTCATTTTTGCTTATTAAAGAATTTCTTTTTCTCTTTTCAGTATTTTCCATCTTTGTTCAAAAGAGGACATTCTGCTTTTACGTGTCCTGGTTTCCAGTAGTAAAAACATTCTAAAATAGACTTATCCGTCTTAAACTTAAATTGACTCTTACCTCTAGGTTCTTTTGTGTTGAACCTTCCAGCTCTACCTTTCTTATTTTTCAGAAGTTTATGGAATCTTTTGGTGATGAGAGCCAACTCTTTGTCAGTGTCCTTATCTTCTTTATCAAATGCAAGGTCTGAGTTGGTTGACTCTTCAACTCTAGACTCATTGCACCTTCTGGAAGTCTCTTCAGACTTTAAGGCAATATTCTTAGAAGATGAAGGCTTTGGCATTTCCTTCTGGTTGAGCTTCAACTTACGAACTCTTAGAACTCTAAGAAATTTATCCAGAGTTAAAGCGCTAAGGTCCTTTGTTTCCTCCAGAGCAGCTCACTTGGCATCAAACTTTTCTGGTAAGCATCCCAGAAGTTTCACGTTGATATCTTCAGTGGATGGCGTAGATCCTAGGGCTTTGAGCTCATGAGAAAAGTCTGAAATCTTCCAAACATCTGATCAACAGACTCATGTTCCTCCATTCTAAAGTTGTCATACTTCTTGGTTACCAAGATTTTCTTGGAACGCTTAACATTTAAGGTGCCGAGCATCCCAGATTTCTTTCGTAGATTTATAGTTGTAAACCTTGTTGTATTCAAACTTGCCCAAAGCACAGATTAGGAGAAATCTAGCTTTAACATTTAGCTCCATCTTTTTGAAGTCAATTATGGACCACTTATCTTCAGGGACTGGTTTTCCTTCATTATCCATAGGGGATGGTTCATCACCTCTTACGATTATCCCCCATAGAGAATACTGAGTAGACTTGATAAACATTTCCATCCTATCTTTCCAGTAGGTATAATCTTCACTAAGGAAGGCTGGAGGTCTATTCATAGAAGAGCCTTTAACAATAAGCTAACCTTAAGAAATGGCCATAGATCTTGATCCTTTTTACTCGAGAGAGTAATCAACCCAATTGATGGTTTAGAGTTAGACTTAGAATGACAGGTTGAATAAGCCTTTAACTCTTTTTCAATTTTACAGACTTTTTAGGATTAAAAATTGGAACACACCAGAGAAGGGAAAGAGAATCACACAGCAGATTTATACTGGTTCACTTCTAGAGTAGAAGTTACGTCTAGTACCTTTAGACTTAAAGGATTTCCACTATTGTAAAAACACTTTTTACAATTACAGCACCAGACTAGTGCCTCAAGTATTCTTGACTCCAGCCACTTCTAGGTTATACCCAAGTATTGTTTCAATGAGCCACTTCTAGCTACAGACACCCAAGTATTCTTTCAAAAGCCTTTTCAAGCCACACAGTGTTTCCCACACTAACAGACTCTGGCAACACACCAAATTCTACAGAAAGGAATAATAGAGTTTTGTGTTATAACCGATAACTCAATGTATAAATATATAAAATATTAAGATAGGTACACTGAGCTACAGACTACTATAAGTCAAGGTCTACTAGAAGCAGAACTACAAAGAAGACTTATATATGTAGATACAAGAACTTAGAAATTTTTCTGAGAAAGTCCTTCAAACTTTTGGTTTTTGTAAGAGAGATCAGAGAATGTTTAATGATATTTGGCAAAAAGTCCCTCTACATTTAAAAACTTCTTGTATTTATAGGCTTCTTTGAGATAGTTATTGGTTCAACTTGAAAATGTTGATCTTCTCAAGAATAGTATAGGCAGTGTTTGTAGAGACATGCTTCAGAGATATTCACATAAAAGGGTTGCTTCGATAATTTTTACGGAAAGATCCTTTTTTTCTTATCCATTTTAAGCAAGCTGGTACAGCTTTATAGTCATTGACCTTTAGCCTATCTGACTTGCACAGGTTCAGCTTTTGCTAACATCTTAGGATATGTGAGGCAGTTTTCTTTGTTTATGCGAGTAGGCCTTTAACTATTCTATAGGAAGGACACCGAGTTGATGTGATAAGGTCTTTGTAGCTCCTTATTTATAGAGGAAAGATCCTTTTCAGACTCTTTTAGAGGAGGAAAAAGAAACCATCTCTGGGTCTATAGCTTCAAGGAAGCCTTCAGTGAGTACAGATTCTCTTTTTCAAGAGCAAATTGATTTTCACAGACTCCCCATGTTCTTTGCGACTAGATCTCTATGGACTTCCTCTCACACTTGAACAAAATAGGTAAATAAACCAAATGTACAAACTTCATTTTAGCTAAGACTCTTGATGTATATTTTTAGCAAATCACAAGGGTTCAGACTTGTTAGTCTAGAATTCAGACTTGATTCTAACAATTATGATAAGCTTGAATAATATATTAGAGAAATCACATGAGAAGTATAATTTTACCCAAATTTTATCCAAGTAACAGAAATATATAAAAATACATGTTTAGTTATTTAAGTTTCATAAATTTTACGGTTTAGTCCTTTAAGTTTTTTTTGTCAATTTAGTCCTTTAAGTTTCATTTTCTTCCTCGTTTTAGTCCTTTTAATCTTTTTTTTTTGTCAATTTAGTCTTTTAAGTTTCATATTTTTTATGATTTAGTCCTTTAAGTTTTTTTCTTGTAAATTTAGTCCTTTAAACTTCATATATTTTCCTGGTTTTGTCTATAAAATTGGTTTATGTCAATTTAGTCATTTAATTGTTATATTTTTTCCTAGTTTAGTCCTTTAAGTTTCTCCTCACCATCTACCACCACTGGTTACACCACCTCAAAATTAGGAATTACCAAAACTAATCAAACTTGAATAATTCAATAAATAAAATTGATTAATCCAAACTTAAAATGGAGAATAAAAAAAGAACCCCTTGAAGCAATATATGATACACCCAAATGAGGGAAGCACTTTCTCACCCCAAAAAAAAAGAATAAAGAAAAGATTTGTATAGTGGGTTGATGCAATGGTGGTTTCAAAAATTCCAATATGACATAGAACCCTAGAAATAGGGAAATGGGGAACATGTATTGAATTCTGAATGAATTTGATAATTGTTATACACTGCATGTATCCAAAGAGGGAGGAAGAAGATTAAGTGAAGATGGAGGAGCATAAGCGGAAGTTACATCAATTATGTTAACTATTTAACAGTTTTAGGATAGATTGGTAAACATTTATAAATTTAAGGGATTAAATTGACAAAAAAAAACTTAAAAGACTAAACTAAGATAAATATAAATTTTAAAGAACTAAATTGTCAAAAATAAAAAAAGAATAAAACTAAGAAAAAAATGAAATTTGAAGGACTAAATTACCAAAAAAAATACTTAAAGAATTATATTAGAACAAAGAAATAAAACTCAAAGAACCAAACATATATATTTATCTAAAAAATAGCATGAGAAGTATACTTTTAATAATAACATGAGAAGTATAATTTTAGTCCAATAGTGGATAAGCACGGGTATGAACCCTTAATATTAACAGCTCAACGTCAACTCCCATCTTAGCAATATTCCAAACATGAATGTCAAGTGCTATTTTTTTAACAACCCTCCTGCATTTGTTTGAAAAGAATGTCAAAGAAAGTGACCTATAGCAAATTTTTTTCAATAACTTTTTTATAAGACAAAAAAATTATTGATGAGAATACAAAAAGAATTTATTAGTGAGAGTACAAAAAGGTACTTCAACTTATATACTAGTTTCCTATAAATATGAGAATAAGTCATACTGTTAAGTTTTATATGTTTTAGTTTAGCTTGGTTTTAATTGATTGAGGGGGTTATAACTACTCATCATTTCCTTTCTTTTTTTATCCATAAAAGACTTTGTAATAGTAGTGATATGCATAACACAAAATTCTTTTTAAATATAAGTTTAAATTTCTTAAGATGGTATGACAAATTAAAATTTCCATGATTACAACACCAATTCCTATAATATTTATTTTACGCAATCAAATGAAAACCCAACAATCATCATAGTGGCACCCTCAATGAATGACAAATTATCACTAATGGGCCCAAGATATAAAGGTTTTATGGGATTCAAAGAATAAACTTGAGTTCCTTGATGACACTATTACACAACTCACCGAGAATGATCATCTTTTAGCTCTCTAGAAACAATGCAACAACATAGTCCTCTCATGGATTCGGCATTAAGTATAGCTTTTGATAGCCAAATATATCTTATGGATTGAACTTGCTGTTGATGCTTGGAAGGATCTTTATGTCCACTTCTCATAGGGTTATATCTTTAAGATCTCTAAATTGTAAGAAGAGTTCCACCATTTACATCAAGGAATCTTGATATTCCTTAGTATTTCACCTAGCTTAAGGCTATATGCGAAGAAATAGAAAATGAAAGGCTAACTCCAAGATGCAATTGCTTCATTCGATGTTCTTGTGGTACTATTAAAGAATAGAATTTGGTCATCAGGTTTCTCAAGGGTTTAAATGAAATGTAAGACAAAAGTTAGATCCCAAAAAATGTTTCTTAGTCCTTTTTCACATATCACAAGTATTCTCTATGGTAGTTTGACAAAAAAAGGCAATTTTACATTGAAATTTCACCCTTTGAGAATTGAAAATCGCAAGTACTAATTATGACATCTCAACAGGGCAAGAATAATAAGACTCTCAACAAGAAAAATCAATCAAAGAATAAGACTAACATGAGAAAGTGTCAACAAAACAATAATTTGTACTTCTAAAAGACAAATCATATTAAGAAAACATGTTATTTTAAGCATGGTTTTCCACAAATGTATCAATCCAAATCCTCCAAAATAGGTAGCACCACCAATTCTTTTTCATTGGATAACAGCTTTGGAGGAACAATTACATAAAGATAGTCTAGATTAAAATAGCTATAATAATTTAAAAAGGCTTTATGCTTCTTGATGTATGAACTTTGCCCCGAACTTAACAAGAAAAAAGTATCCTAGTACATGCTTTTAATTTACCAGGGCCTATAATCGTTACAGCAATGAGATTACTTACTCTTGTTTCTTCTTTTAACTCTCTAACTGCTGCCATATACACAAATATCTTCTCCCTGTATGGGTTGAAAGAGTACCTTATATGCAGAGTCTAGATCATTATACTACTATAGTGAGAGGAAATATAATCATTATATCTACCCGATCAACAACTCTGGAACCCTCATCCCTTTTCTAGGTAGCTGGATGAAGCTCAGATATTGAGTTAACTAAAAATATAGCAATATGGTCCAGGTTTACAAATCAAGTTGAAAGAAGGAAAAGATGGAGAACGGGGTGAGGCACTCATCAAGATATAGACGCAATTGGTAAAATTATATGCTAGCCTATTGGTTATTTAGTTCAAGGTTGCACAGTTTAGAAAATCCATTCAGAAAATTGTAGTGTAGAAATGTGTGGTAATTTCTAGTAAACTTTACCTCTATTACCAACTTTCATTTTTTTATTATTACAGGTATTACCATTTTTCTTGTTATTAAGGATCAACCAGAGGCCAAGTCTATACAAATAGGATCACCACACATTTTTTTGGAGGCTCTTTTAAAACATATTCTAATTCCAGGATATGTAAAGTTCAATTATAATTATCTAGAATTAGCAAATCTCATACTATATGATAAAATTGAATTATGAAAGAAGTGTTTGGTTAGTTAAAAGTTAGTTAGAAGAGTTTTATTCCTATACAACCTGTTGCATATTACACCTCATTTGTTTTCTTGTATAAATACCTTATTAATGTTTAGCTCGAAATAAGAAATAAAAATTTAGTTGCAAAGTTCCTCTTCTCTGTTCAATTTTTTCGTGTTCCTCTTCTTCCTCTTTGAGTTTTATTATGGTATCAAAGCTCTAGGTTAGTATAGCTTCGCCTACAACGGTTTGTGCTTCATCTTCTGGTGGTGTTCCTCCACCACCACATAATCTAGATTCTTCTCAGAATCCAACGTCTCCATATTATATTCACCTAGGGGAAATCCGGCATTAGCTTTGGTTACGCCTGTTCTAACAAGTAACAATTTCCATTCTTGGTCTCGTTTGATGTTAAAGTGTTGATCGCAAAGAATAAATTCAAATTTATGGACGGAACTATCAAAATGCTAAATCGATTCGATCCAATGTTTGATCTATAATCATTCATGGATCATTCATTCAATTTCTGATTCAATTACACAAAGTGTTGTTTATGTTGATCTTGCTTCTAACGTGTGTAATAAACTATGAGATTTTCCTAAGGAAACTTGATTCGAGTCTCAGAACTACAACAGGAAATTCATGTTTATAAATCTGAAGTATATGTGGGAAGAGTTGGAAAATTATAGACCTGTACCTCACTACACTTGTGTTGTACCTTGTTCATGTCTTGCTATGAGGAATGCTAGCTTATTCAAGGAACAGGACAAGATCATTAGATTTTTCACAGGTTTGAATGATGAATTCTTTGTTGTGATCAGGTCTCAAATTTTAATCATGGAACCCCTACCAACTCTAAACTGTGTGTTTTCAATGGTCTTACAACATGAGAGGCAAAATGGACTTGGATCTTCTCCAAGTGATGAAGCTCAGTTCAATGTGAATTCAACAGATGCAAGGAGATTTAGTTTTGGTAGGGGTAAGAACAAGGTAAAAGTTTACACCTGTTATGGTCATGAACGCCATATTGTGGATGTTTGTTATAAAAAACATGGCTATCCATCTAATAACTCCTTCTCTATGAGAAGCAAAGGCAACAGTTCTATTAACCTTGCAAATGCTGAGGATGATCATGATGACCAATATGAGGATACTATTGATGAAATTAATCCTGGTAACAACATGCTTATTGATGAGCAGTATAAAGGACTTGTGAACTTACTGAAGTAGACCAATACTAAAGGGAACCATGTGTCAAATCAATTCTTAGTTGTGAAGAAGCAAGAAGAAGCTGAGAAAAGGATAACTGTTGCAGCAGCTGGTAAAAACACTAATGACTGGATACTTGATTTTGGAGCTTCTAACTATATACATAACTCCTTGAATTAGTTCACTTTGTGTTAGAATCAAGTTTGAATTCAAGACTAAGAAGTTTCAACCTCGTGTGATTTGTTAATAATACACATCAAGACTCTTAGCTAAAATGAAGTTTGTATGCATAACTATTTTGTTCAAGTGTGACAATAATTCTGTAGAAATCTATTTGCAAAGAACATGGGAGTCTGTAAAACTCAATTTGCTATTGAAAAAGAGAGTCTATACTCACTTAAACACTTCAATGAATTAAGTCCTTCTGAAGTTACAGACCTCAAGATGATGCCTTCTCTCTCTTTGAAAAGGATCTTTCCTCTTTAAATAAGAAGCTACATAGACTTTATCATATCAATTATGTGTTCCTTCCTTAAAGAGTAATGAATAGAAAAATTGAAGGCCTGCTTGTAAGAACCAAGAAAACTGCCTCACATATCTTAAAATGTCAGGAAAAGCTAATCCTGTCCAAGTCAGACAACCTAAGGTCAACGGCTACAAAGTTGTACTTATTTGCTTAAAATGGATAAACAAAAAGGGATCTTTTTAACAAGACTATCAAGGTAACCCATTTAAAGGATTATTTCTGAAGCATGTCTCTACATTCACTGTTTGTACAATCCTTAAGAAGATCAACAAACATTAAGCTAAACCAACAGCTATCTCAAGGAGGACTATAAATACAAAAAGCTTTCAAATTCAAAGAGACTTTTTGCCCACATCATTGAACACTCTCTAATCTCTCTCAGAAGCCAAGAAGTCTGAAAGATTTCTTTTAAGTTTCTAAGTTCTTGTATTTTACTACATAAGTCTTCTTTGTAGTTCTGCTTCTAGCAGACCTTGACTTATAGTAGTTTGTAACTCAATGTACATGTTTTAACATTTCATATACTTGTACACTGAGTTATTTGTTATAACATCAAACTCTTTATCATTCTTTTTCTGTAAAATCTAGTGTGTTGCCAGAGTTTGTTAGTATAGGAAACACTTGTGGCCTAAAGAGGCTTTTGAAAGAATACTTGGGTGTTTGTAGCTAGGAATGGCTCTTTGAAACAATACTTGGGTTATAAGCCAAAAATGGCTGTAGTAAAGAATACTTGAGGCACAGGTGTTGTGCCGTTATTATAAAGGTTCCTTTTACAATAGTGAAATTTCTTCAAGTCTAAAAGGACTGGACGTAGCTTCTGCATTGGAAATGAACTAGTATAAATCTGCTGCGTGATTCTCTATTCCCTTCTATGGTCTGCTATTTCATTTAACTTGTTCAGGAGTTTGTAAAAGTTTTTGAAAAAGAGTTTTAGACTTATTCAACCCCTCATTCTAAATCTAACTCTGAACTATCACTTTGTATACTAGAGTTGATGATATGCTTATGCACTTGCCTAATGGAGGCACCATCACAGCACACATCATTGGTACAATACACTTGGCACCTCACATCACCTTGCACAACATAATTTACTTGCCATCATTTTCATTGAACCCCATTTTAGTATCTAAACTGTGTTCAGATCTTGATTGCCAACTGATCTTTATTCATGATCTCTGCACTATACAGTAAAGGAAGAGAAAGAGCATTCTTGGTTTGGCTAAATTGTAGGGAGGCCTATTTCACTGTATGGCAGTAAGGTCAATGATTCTATTGGTAACTCTTGTACTGATGAAGAATGTTGAATGTAGTAACATAGATAATTTTCATTTAAGACCTTTTATACCTATATCTAGCCTGTGGCATTTTAGGCTTGGTCACTATTCTAGTAGGAGGATGAATTTAATAAAGAGTTAATATGCTTTTATTTATGATTCTAACTGTGCTCTGTATGAAATTTACCATTTAGCCAAACAAAGAAAATTAAATTTTCCACTTAGTTATTCCTCAACCGCTTAGATTCTGGATTTAATTCATGCGGGCATATGGGGGCCTTATTCCACTATTTTAATGAATGGCTATAGATACTTTCTTCCCATAGTGGATGACTACTCAAGATTTACTTGGGTGGTCTTGTTGAGAGGTAAACATGAGGTTAGGAAATAGTTATATGATTTTGTGAGGTTAGCCAAGGTTCAATATGATAAATCTGTCAAAGTGATTCGAAGTGACAATGGTCAAGAGTTTAACATCCTTCCTATTATGTTGAACTTGGTATTGTTCACGAGACTTCCTGTAATGAGACTCCACAGTAGAATGCAAGAGTTGAGAGGAAGCCCAACATATTTTATATGTAGCCAAAGAATTGATGATTGAGTCAAGACTTCCTATGGCTTACTGCTCTTATTCCATTTTGCATGTTGTGTACCTTGTTAGTGCCAGAATGTTGTTGGCCTTTTTGGCAAGCGCACTAATGTATTGTTGCAGTTTTCAAAATAGATATCGTTCCCTCAAGGATTGAGTGTTTTTAGTATGAAACAATAATTTTTACTTACTATGGTAAGAAGTGTCAAAACTTATTAACAAAAGAATGTTTTATACATAATTTGTACAATATTCACAGATTTAGAGATTGATTTATACATTGGGTAAAAGATGGTAAATTCTAAAATTACTAGAAATAGCTTTGAGTAGCACTTTAGAGTAAATTCAATACTTGATATTAAAACACAAATTAATAAACTATGTTGGAATTAGGATCCCCGCACTAGAACATAATGGAATAATTATAAACATGTATATTTAATTATCAAGATCTTGTCATTATAGCTTAAAATCATTAAACTCGATCCCTCAGTGAATAAATTCTAAATAGTTACTGTAAAGTCTGATCCCTCAGATGCTTTCTCAGTAAAAACTTACTTTAAGTCCTGGCCTTAACACAACAATAATTACCAATTCTATCATTAGTAATTGGTATATTAAGGGTATTTCAACTTTTACTTTTCTTAAAGTAATTTTAACACGCATGAAAATCATTCTCCCGTTTGAAGTTCATACTAATAAAAGATTGAAATACTAACATGGGAATTGAATCAAAAACATGCAGAGGTCATAATCACAACATCATATTCATAGATTAGTTCACCAATTCCAACATAAATAGATTAGTTACACATGATGAAAGTAAAAACACAACTTACAGTTGATGACATTATGAACACTTGATCACACTTCATGATACGAAAAGAACACAATACAACACCATACTCTCAAGTGTATGGAAACTATTCTAAGTACAAACTCAGAAAAGAACTCTGAATTCACAGAGAGAAAAAAGAAATAATGAAGATTGGATGCCTTCAATTAATGGGAAATGGCTCTATTTATAGGGTTGAGCAGAGGTCCTGACATTACGCGTGAGGCTAGCGCTACGCGTCAGACCTCTGATTCAGCATCCATTAATCTTCCTGATTTTCAGCCATAATCTTCCATTTTTGATCCCTTGTGCGCGGACATGTTCCCATTGGTCTCCCACTTCGATTTGGACAGTAGCTGGGAATGGATTGGCCATTATTTGGCCACTTTTCTGAGTGCATTGTCACCTGTAAGTGGAGTCCACGTAGCCTCTGACGCTACACGTAGGGTTGATGCTACGCGTCAACCCTTCAGTTTTGAATGAATTTTCTCCATAAATCTTCAATCTTTCAATACAAAACTAGAGAGAATGGGTCATAACATTTTAACTTTAATAGTTTCCATTTATTTTAATTAAAAGCTAAATTTATTACAATTTACACTAATTTTTATTAGTTTTAAAAGACTTTTTATTATGAAAATAAAAGTAAATTTGAGGACTAACATACCTCATCAACAAGGTCTCCTCACCTGTGTTGCAAAATCAATGACCATTTCAATTGTTGACTGGGAGCTTGCCCAACATAGAGGATCTCAAAGTGTTTGGTTCTTTGTGCTATACTTCTATACTTGAGGGGAATAGAAGGAAACTTGATCCAAAGGCTATTCCCTCAGTTTTCTTAGGTTACAAAGCTGGGACCAAGGGCTATGCAACCTTGGACTTGAAACACCATGTGATCAACATCTCAAGACATGTCATTTTCTATGAGCAATACCTACCATATAAGCATCACATTCCATCCACTTCTTGGAGATATGCTCAGACCTCCAAGCCCCCAACACCTGAAATTTCTAAAACCACTCACTTTACTCATTAGAACATTGATCATTCCTATTCTGCACCAGAACCAGTGACACCTGAACTAATTACAACTATACATTCCCAAGCATCACCTGAACCTATTCCATCTTCATATAGGCCCATTCATACCAAAAAACCACCTTCTTACCTAGCAAATTGCCAATGTAATCATCTTGTATCCACCAAGTACCAATACCTTATCACCACCTATCTAAATTACACATATCTTCCACCAAAATAGCAAACCCACACTGCTGTACTTAATCAACAAACTAAACCATCTCCTTACTAGGAAGTATGCACCATGCAAGAATAGAGGGATGTTATGCAGAGGGAGTTGAAGCCTTAAATGAAAATTATACATGGGAACTTATACCTTGTCCCCCTAATGTCCATCCCATTGGCAATAAATGGGTATATAAGATAAAAAGGCATGTTGATGGAAAGATCAAAAAGTACAAAGCACGCCTTGTTACAAAGGGATACACACAGCTTGAGGGCCTTGATTTCCTAGAGACATTTTCTCCGGTGGTAAAGATGACCACAATCAGGCTTTTGCTTGCCTTGGCTTCAATCAAAGGCTGGCTAGTCCACCAGTTAGATATGAATAATGCATTTTTGCATTGTGACTTGAAGGAAGATGTCTATATGGCACTTTCAAATGGCATGGTTACCTTAGAGGACCCTACTCGAGCCTGCAATTATATGGCTTGAAACAAGCTAGTAGAAGTTGACATGACAAATTGACTGATTTCCTTCTCCAAGCTAGTTTCTCCCAAACTCAGTTAGATTATTCCTTGTTCCTCAAATATACACCTGGCTTCTTCTTAGCATTGTTAGTCTATGTTAAGGACATTATAGTGTCGGGTGACTTTATGTCTGATTTTAACTCAATAAAGTCCCAGCTTCATACTGCATTTGGCATTAAGGACCTTGGAGTTCTCAAATATTTCCTTGGTCTGGAAGCCTCTCATACGGATCAAGGGATAGTTCTCACTTAGAGCAAGTATTGCCTTGATCTAATTAAGGCCTCTGGTTTGCTAGGCTGTAAACCAATGTGGATGCCAATGGATTACCGTTCTTTAACCTCAGTTTCCTCTATCAATGCATAATCTGCTCCATATGATGATCCCCTTACTTACAGGAGATTAATTGGTAAGTAATTTATCTTACCAACACAAGGCCTAATATTATGTATGCTACTCAACAGCTTAGCCAGCATATGCATTCCCGGCATGGGCATACTCTTGAGCAAGTCTTCCTTGTTATTCAAATGGCCTCAATACTCAAGAGGGGGGGTGAATTGAGTTTTAAAACTTTTTATTGGAATGCCCTTGAAATTGATTTCTTTCTCACAAGTTAATAGAATATGCAGGAGATGGAAATTATAGTGGAAGAAACAATGCAAAATAAGATGTAAATGCTGCTTAGGCAATTTGTCGAACACTTGGTGTGCAACACTATAATGCTAGTTGTTCAAGCAAGTTTAAGAGAGGAAATCACTATCGATAATAACAATCCAACCAGATGTAGTATGTAAATGCAAGAGAGTAAGGGAGAAGAGTGTGCAAACCAATTTAACGAGTTCCACCAACCTGGTGTATGTCTCGCCTTCAAGCAACCCACTTGAAGGATTTCCACTATTGAAGTTTAGAGATACAAGCTATAAGCAATTGCAGCTTCCTAGTGTCCCATACTCAAGAACTCAATCCTCACTAGCACAAGGGCAACCCACTCAATCTCTCAAACTCTCAATATCCCAAAGGTTAAACCCCAACCTTTGTAACCACTCAACCTAGAGTAAAATTTGGTGTTTGGTGTTTATGTTTACAAGCAATATACTCTCTCAATAGAGTGAATAAGTAAATGAAGAGCTCTCATAATTTTTAACTCTCAACAAGAGAGGATATACAAGTTCTAAGCTTAAGGATTCAGAATATACAAAGAAAATGAACTCACTAAGCACAAATGTAAGTAAGGATTGATTGCCTCTTAATGTTATCTTTATTGTGCTTGAGTTTGAAAGCCATTTATAGAGCCTTGGAGGTCCTCATAGCCATTGTGCATCATGGTTCCAGCTTGTCTCTACGTATAGTGGGTTATGGGTCTTTGTTTCCCACTTAAACTTGTCTTTTTAGTGATGTTTTCCACTACTTGAATTGATTCATACGTATGTGAATCGATTCACATAGTTATGTTTTGGGCATTTTGAATTTCAACCACGTGTGAATCGATTCATGCTTGGTGTGAATCGATTCATAACTTGTTGTTTTGTGTTTTTGAGACTTCTAGGCCTTTGAATCGATTCATACATGTAAGAATCGATTCATGCATTGTTGTTTGGTGCTTTTCCATGCTTTTTGATACTTTCTTGATGTATTTTAAGTCATGGTTCCTTTCCTTGATCTTCATGCATTGCTTTCTTGATTTTTTTTATCATTTGGGAGCGTGTTCTTCATGGTTTCTTGATCGTGGATTTTAAATGCATCAACTCCTTGTATTTCCTTTTGAATTTTGCATTTGTTTATGGTCCAAGGGTAATGTTCTGCTTGTGCTTGAGTACTTGTCATTATCAAAACTAATCTACTACATGCAAATACATTCTCCCCTTTTTTGATGATGACAACTAATTGACATCTCTTCGGGGTGTTAGTATCAATACCCAATCACTAGTGGAAAAAATGGATATAATCACGGTTAAAAAAGGCCTTTATTCACGGTTAAAGAACCGTGGTTGTTGCATCCGTGGTAGTAAATGATGGTCTTTAACCACGGTTAACAACCGTGGTAATAAATCACATCTAACCACGGTTAAGAACAACTGTGAATATAACTTACTATTTATATTCACGGTTACCGAGCACAACCGTGAATATAAGAACTGAAAGGTGTCAGTTACATCCACTTATATTCACGGTTATGATGGACAACCGTGGATATATATACATTTTATCCACGGTTGTCCATCATAACCGTGAATATAAGTATTAAAAGGTGACTACTTATATTCACGGTTATTATGGACAACCGTGGATAAAATGTATCTATATCCATCATTGATAACATCACATATTTTCGCTTCATGCACAACCATGGCGGCAAGTTGTAAACAAACAACAAAACAGGCCACGAACTATGGTTTGTGCTCAGGTTCCCAAACGGGTTCATGCCGTCTATGGCTAGTGCAAGCCTAACATTTCTTGGTTCATTGGCAAATTCTGGAAAAATCCTATCCATTTTCTTCCATTGCGACCCATCGGCCGGATGCCTAAGTAGTCCATCAACAACCCTCTCATCAGCATGCCATCTCATAAGTTTTGCATCATCTGCATTGGCAAACAGACGCTTTAGTCTTGGAACTATAGGTAGATACCACAACACCTTTGCAGGAGACCCTTTAGTGCATACCTCATCAGAATCCGCCTCTTTCTTCTTATACCGTGACACCCCACATCTAGGACATCGATGCAGCATTTCTAACTCACCCCGGAATAATACACAATCATTTGGGCATGCATGTATTTTCTCATACTCCAAACCCATAGGACACAACACCTTTTTGGCCTCATAGTTACGATTCGGCAAGGTGTTTCCAGCTGGGAGCATTTCTTTCAACAACTTCAATAAGTCAGTGAAACTTTTATCCGTCCACCCGTTTATGGCCTTCAAATTAAACAATCGCAAAACTACTGATAACCTCGTGAAATTGAGGCAGTTTGGATACAACGGCTGCTCAGAGTCCTCACACAGAGTTGTATATACATGAGCTTTCTTAAAACCTTCTACCCCTACATCACGGATCATATCCTCGAGTCAGTCATCCATGTCGACATCGTTGTCATGTATCGAGCTTCGATTTTTAGTCTGAGAGCTGTTACTTGGCACCACCACATCTTCACCATGCCATATCCAACGCGTATAACTACGTAGAAAACCGTCACACAGTAGATGTTCTCGCACCTCTTCCAAGTCTACCCGACGCAGGTTGAAGCATTTAACACAAGGGCAAAAATACTTTCCATTCACCCCCACTGCATTCCTCGCTACGAATTCTATAAATGATTCAACTCCCCCCTCGTACTCCAGACTTAGGCGTGATGCAGTTATCCAACTCCGATCCATACCAACTGTTTACAAGGTGCTATGATCAACCTCACTTTTTATACGAAGGTGGTGGTCCTATACCCATTCAACATGACAATTGTTTTTATACGTCATTCATATATACAGGTTAGGACTTATTTTAAAATTTGATGAAATTTCGGCAGCATTTCGCATTGGTCTCTAAGTACACAAAATAAGAGTGGTCAAATCAAATTCAACCACAACCAAATATGCACCCAGAGAACAACACAAAATGCAAGTTACCAAAATTTTATCAAATTTTAAAATAACTCGTAACTTGTACATACTAACAATGATGTATAAAAAATAATTGTTCATCCCAAACTGTCCAAACGGACAATTCAAGATTCAACACAAACGATGACATTAATTGATTTAATGACCATTTGTGTCGAATCTCAAACGGGGAACTACGGTTCACTCATATGCACAACAACTTTCATACTAGTTAACAACCACACACATACAACAGCAATAAACATAACATATAAGAGCAACCAACAATAACAGAAATAAAATGGATAATAATTTAGTTAACTTTTTTCCTAAATTAGTATGATGTTTTTAATTTGTGTTATTTTGAAGTAGAAGTATGGTGTTGGAGTATGGATTATGGATTATGGATTATGATGTTGGTTTATAATGCAGGTTCAAACTTTAGACTTTTATTTAGTAATTAATATGATATTTTTAAATTCTATTATTTTCAAGTAGAACTATGGTGTTAGATGATGGATTATGGATTATGAGAATTGAGATTTGTACTTTTATTTTATGAATTACGGCTTATGGACATGGTGTTGAATTTAGTTAAATTCTACTTAAGAAGAACAATATAAGTTTTAGGAGAACAGTAATCTCAACCATTTAGAACTTTTCAATTTAGGGAGTACATTTTAACCAAAAGAGGTATCTTATAATATTTCTAAAGTTCATACACCCAATTTAAACTTACAACTACAAATCAATAGGTTGGTTCATCCAAAGATTGTTAATGTAACTAGTTATCCTATGAATATAAGGCTTCCATCTTAATTTTCTAGAATATATAGGTGATAAATTTTCACTGTTGCAAAATCGATTATCTGTGATATATAAACAGAGTTTAAACCTGGTAATTTTCTCTATAACTTTTGAACCAATAACTATCGTGTCACAGGAAACAAAGAATCAAATTATTATGTACCAACAGAGAAAGAATCAATAATTGAACAATGAAATTATTATGTACTTACGACCTAACAAAACAGGACCATTCATAAACAACACAAAATAACAAACAGAGGAAGAAGAAGTGTTCGTCGCTGCTCCTACGCCGGGTGACCTCCGTGCAGGCCATCCAACAAATATAGATATAGAGGTAACATTAACAATGAAAAGACACACATAGAGGCAACATTGGTTCAGCTTCTACTACATACACATTTTAATGGGGGGTTCAGGGAACAGAGGGTTCTCAACAGCAAGTGACCGAATGACAAACACGCATGACAATGGGGGTTCAGGAAACCTACCTGAATGAAGAAAGGAAGAAGATGCTGAACAGAGAGAAGGGCACGAAGCTCAGGGCACGAAGCTCAGAGAGAATGGAGAAGACGACAACCAACGCGCAGAAGAAGAGAAAGTGAAAAAAGAGTGAAAGGCACGGCTTTTGAAGTTTCAGAAAGGATGTATATTCACGGTTCCCCTTGAAACCATGAATATATTACACATATATTCACGGTTTAACAAACAACCGTGGATAAATGTTAACTATATATCCACGGTTATGATCCCAACCGTGGATATATATTGAAATCTATAATCACAGTTATAGAAACAACCGTGGATATACAGTACCCAGTGATTAAACCCTAAAACCTGAACTATATATCCACGGTTGGAAATACAACCGTGATTATAGATTTCAATATATATCCACGGTTCACATCATAATCGTGATCGTACCCATGAATATATATTCACGGTTATGAATACAACCGTCGATATATATTTCAGGTACTATATATCCACGGTTGACTCCTCAACCGTGAATATATATTGATGGGTACATTCACGGTTATGATGTTAACCGTGGATATATAGTTTTCTCTAATTAAAACGTTCACCTTATGATCTGTCCTGAACCGGGGTCTAGAGATCCAGACTCAAGTCAATCACAAATAGTATGCAAATACTGTGCAGAAGACCGAATGTATGAGTATCCGGTGTAAATATCCGTTGTCCTTGTGTGAGGAGAGCGGATTGGGCATTCTGGAGATCCTTCACACCGACCTAACGCATTGAAGTGGGCGAATGGTGGTGTCACCTACAAAGATTCTCCGACGCTCAAGTCAGTGATAATATTCCAAGTAAGGAATGTATTTCAGAGAGTAATCGTTTTTAGATTAAGTTCAGAATCCCCCCCTTCATTGATGAAGAGAGTTCATATACCTGATTGGCTCGTTTTACGACGACTCGTTAGTGGGGAACCACTAACTTCCATTAGCATTATTTTATTGCGCACTTACCAGCATGATTGGGTCAAGTGGCTATTTTATATTGAGCATGGAGAGTATAGACTAGGATTAGGGAACAAGTTGACCATCCCCGTGAGCAGAATTTGGCTTGTAGTGCTGGGTATTATTGATCGGTCCCTGTAGCAATGATTCTTGTCTTTTGCATAGTGACGTGTGTGTTATCCGGTGTCATGGTGTAATCCTGAACAACCGGTATAGGGAGAGCGCCTGATACGGAATTATAGTCCGGATGTATACCGATGACACCGGTTACACGTTGATGTCTTGACAAAGACGTTGAAATATGTCTTGCAGATCGGATACCGGTATTGAGACCGGATCACCTTATAATTTCAAAAATACCACCGCGCATGTTTTTATCACTGATTCTCTTCTACCCGTGAATATATCCCCGTTGTTATATCCAATTTTTGCACTAGTGAATATTCATGTAAAATGAGAAAAGGCCATTTGTTGAATGTGTCTCCCCCTTTGTTTTTTAGTTGGATATGCATTCATTCATATTCATCTAATCATACATTACTCTTGTTACTCTTGCTACTCCCCCTTAGTTGTGTGATTTATCAGGTATATAATTCAGAAAATTTATTCAATATCTCTCCCCCTTTGTCATTATCAAAAATTCTATAAGCTCTTTAGGGAAAGAAGAGAAGAAAAAAATATTCACTACCAAACAAGGATTAAGTACCAATAGGTTTGAACAAACAGGAAAAGTCAATCATAAAATCTAAGGCACATAAGAGTTAATAATAAAAAGGCCACAGAGGGGCAATATAGTTTTAAGTAAAATAACCATAAAACATAAAGGAAAGCCAATAAAGGCTGAGGAAATTAGAGGCTTGAGATTTGGGTAGCAAGCTCTGTGTAGCGTTCCTCCATGTTTGCTTCAAGTTTATCAAGCGTGGTGGTGATATTTGCTTTTATGGCATCAAGACGTTGATCCATATGGCCAGTGAGGCGAGCAAAAAGATCATCAGTAGGTGCTTGCAGAGAAGGAGGAGGAGCATCATCAGCGGCTTCATGGGCATCAGCATGTTAGGGGCAGTGAAGAATTTCCCATATGCCAAACCTTTCAATGATTCCCATTTTATTAAGATGGGATTTGCCAAGTAGCCCTTTGCTTCCAATAGATTCCTTGACTTTATTGTTAAGATTCACCTTGAAGTGACGAAGGAGTTTGGTCACAAAAACAGCTTAGGGAAACTAGGTGAGATTCCTTGCATCAATCATGTGATTTCTTATCATAGTGATTCAGTTGATCTCCTTGTTGTTGAGGATAGCCCACATGAGAAGAATGTGAGTGTCACAAACTCGGGCATTGTTGCTTCCTAATGGTAGGAGGATTTTCACAATGAAGTAGTCAAGCAAGCGATGATCGACTCGAAGTCTGCCAACGGTGCATGTGGTGGATGAAGTGAGATTGAGGAATGTTCTTGCTTCAAGAGGATTGAAGTTCCACAATGGAGATGGTTCTTTGCCAGAGAAGTGGGCATTGTTAATGGGAAGCTTGCCAACTTGATTCATGACTTCATTATCAAGAACCATGGTGACACCTTTCACTTTGGCATAGTAACGACCATCTTATAGGCACAAAGTGGAATAGAAAGCTCAGATTAATTCAGGATAAATGTAAGTTGACTCAAGTGTCAGAAATCCCATAAGTTGTTGTTGATTGAGAGTGTCAAGTAGAGGGAGATGGGTAGATTCAAAGTAAGGAAGATCTAACCAGTATGGAGGAATAAGAAGCTTTTCAGAAAAAGTCTCTAAGTAAGTTTCCAATTCCTTTTGGGTGGAAAGGAGTCTGATGAGATCGGAATTTTGAGGCGCGGAGGAACCTGCAACGTTGGCCCTTTGTTTCTTTCTTGGGTGGGATGATGAAGCCATGAGATTTGAGTGGGTTATTGAGGATGAATTTAGAGAGAGAAGGGGGGGTTAGAGAGAAGAAGGAGAAAAAGGAGTTGAGAGAAGTGATTGTATTCTGAAAACTGAATGAAAACTGCCCATTTTAAGCAATTTTGTACGCATGAATCGATTTAAGATACGCATGAATCGATTCATTACTTGTTGTTTTTAAGAAAATGGGTTCCAGGGGTATGAATCGATTAACCCATTCGTGTGAATCGATTCAAGACTTGCTGTCTTGAAAATTTTTTGTTTCCAGGGGCTTGAATCGAGTCAATCACACTAGGCAATGTTTTTGGTCATTAACATCTTCGATTTTGAGACTCCATTTGCCTTCTCATTCAACTAAACAGTCATGAACATCATTTAACTAAACTTATTTATCAAATCAAGACTCATCTAATGAAATATTCATACTCAAGAATCATAAGCTTCATTGTGCATTCAATCAAATTTCATACTTTATTCAAATCTCATGCTTAAGAATAGGAATTTATCTATTTACAAGGGTAGTCAAATATCTCACTAGTAAATATTGGACATCTTTAAAATTCCTAATTCTCTCCTAATGTTTATGAATTGTTCCTTTGCAAGAGATTTTGTGAATATATCAGCTAATTGCTTAGAGGTTTCAACATGTTCAAGCACGCAATCACCCTTTAACACACGATCTCTAATGAAATGGTGTCTAACCTCAATATGTTTGGTTCTAGAATGCATCGCAGGATTCTTTGAAATATTAATGGCACTTGTATTATCACATTTAAGAGGCACATGGTCTAATATAACACCAAAATCTAGAATTTGTTTCCTCATCCAAAGAATTTGAGCACAACAACTACCAGCTGCCATATATTCTGCCTCAGCTGTGGACAGTGCAACACTCACTTGTTTCTTGCTATGCCAAGATACAAGAGAACTACCAAGCAAGTGACAAGTACCACTAGTGCTTTTCCTATCAAGTTTACATCCTACAAAGTCAGAATCAGAGTAACCAACAAGAGTGCATTCAACCCCTTTGGGGTACCATAAACCAACATCTTGAGTTCCAACCAAGTATTTCATTATTCGTTTTACGGCAGTCAAGTGTGATTCTTTTGGACATGCTTGATATCTAGCGCTCATACAAACAGTAAACATGATATCTGATCTACTGGAAGTTAAATAAAGTAAGGATCCAATCATACCTCTATACTTTGTGAGTTCTACATCCTTACCTTTCTCATCCTTATCCAAATAACATGAAGTGCTCATAGGTGTGGTGATTTCATTTGCCTCATCCATGTTGAATTTCCTAAGCAACTTCTTGCAGTATTTGGATTGACTAATGAATGTGCCTTCTTTGGTTTGCTTAATTTATAGCCCAAGGAAGAATGTAAGTTCTCCCATCATGGACATTTCAAATTTATCCTGCATTAGCTTAGCAAACTCCTTGCAGAGTGAATCATTAGTAGCACTAAAAATGATATCATTTACATATACTTGAACCAATAGTATGTCATTCTTTTTGTGCTTAATGAATAATGTTGTATCAACCTTTCCTCTTTTAAAATTATTTTCTAAAAGAAATTTGCTCAATCTTTCATACCAAGCTCTTGGAGCTTGTTTTAGACCATATAAAGCTTTTCTTAGTTTGAAAACATAATTTGGAAATTGATAATTTTTGAAGCCAGGAGGTTGATCAATGTATACTTCTTCTTGAATGTATCCATTCAAGAAGGCACTTTTGACATCCATTTGGTATAATTTGAAGTCTCTACAACATGCAAAGGCTAACAATAGTCTAATAGCTTCCAACCTAGCTACGGGAGCATATGTTTCTTCATAATCTATGCCCTCTTCTTGATTGTAACCCTTAGCAACTAACCTAGCTTTATTTCTAGTGATTATTCCATTTTCATCTAGTTTGTTCCTAAAAACCCATTTAGTACCTATTATTTGGTGATCATTGGGTCTTGGCACCAATTCCCAAACTTTATTTCTTTCAAATTGATTTAGTTCTTCTTGCATGGCCAACATCCAATGTTCATCAATAATAGCTTCATCAATGATTTTAGGTTCAATTTGAGAAACAAATGCTAAATGATTGCAAGTGTTAAAAGAACGTCAGGTACTTACACCTTTTGTGATATCACCTATAATGTTTTCCAATGAATGGTCTTTTGAGGTGATCCATTCCTTTTGTTGAATTTCCATTCTTTGTGTTGTGTCTTTTTCTTTGTTATCTTCTTCTTTGTCATCCAAGTTTAATTCTTGGAAAGTACCTATAAGATCATCAAAATCTTCCTTTCTCGGAGGGTTATGACTATTTTCATCAAATTTTACATGAATTGATTCCTCAATAATATTTGTTTGTTTGTTAAATACTCATAGGATTTGCTTGATGATGAATATCCAAGAAAGATTGCCTCATCAGCTTTTGCATAAAACATTTGCATCCAAATATATGAAAATAAAAGATATTGGGTTTTCTTCCTTTGTAAAGTTCATAGGGGGTTTTCTTTAGAATAGGCCTTATCAAATATCTATTCATAATATGACAAGCGGTATTTACCGCATCGGCCCAAAAATATTTCGGAATGTTATTTTCGTTTAACATGGTTCTTGCAAGCTCCACCAATGATCTATTTTTCCTCTCAACTACTCCATTTTGTTATGGAGTCCTAGGAGCTGAAAAATTATGACCAATACCATATTTTTCACAAAATTTCTCAAATAGTTAATTTTCAAATTCTCCCCCATGATCGGTTCTTATGGATGTAATCTTTGAGTTTTGCTCATTTTGGATAATCTTGCTAGTTTCTTGAATGCATGATATGCTTCATTTTTATGAGCAAGAAACAAGGTCCATGTATATCTTGAAAAATCATCTACAATTACTAGACCATAGTAATTACCACCAAAGCTTTTAATTTTGGAAGGTCTAAATAGATCCATGTGCAAAAGTTGTAAAGGTCTTTGAGTAAAGACAATGTTTTTAGCTTGAAAAGATGCCTTTACTTCCTTTCCCTTTTGACATGCATCACAAAATTTATTTTCAAATTTGAGCTTTGGCAAACCAATTACCAATTCTTTAGAAATAAGTTTGTTTAGATGGTCTACATGTATATGTGCTATTCTTCTATACCATAACCATGATTTATCCTCTCTAGTCATGAAGCATTGCACATCATTTGAAGTCAAACTATCAACATCAATCATGTAAATATTGATATTGGTCAGGGTTGTTAAGGATGATATTGGGAGTCTGAATATATATTCAGAATAATTTTTAGACAAGTATTGAGCCCGAACGAAGAACCTGTTTGTCATAAAGCGATGAAATTTTAATGAGAAGGATTAAAAATAAACCCAAAAGCCCAATTTCCTTCTCTTCTTTCACGTTGGCTTCTATTTTTCCTGTGGTAAACATTCCTCTTCTTCTTTTCTCTACTTTTCCTTCTCCTTCTCATCTTCTTCCTCCAAAAACCCTAGTCAAGTGGCAACCTTCTTCCCCTCTCATTTCGTTTTCAAGGAGCTTAGAAGGAGACCATTGAAGCTTGAAGCCTTCTCCTTCTCCTCTTCCCAATTTCGTGTGGCATCTCCCTTCTTCTTGAAACAACTTTGTTTTTGGGTGTGAGGTAAGGTATACTCACCATTTTGTGAAGTTTTGTCATGAGTATGCATTATGGTGTCGTGGGAGAGTCATGCATGTACATGGATGTTTAAGGAGAGCAATTAATGCATGAGTTCTAAGGTGAGTTTTCATGAGTGTGAGCTTTAGTAGGGAAGTGATGGGAATGGATGCATGTGTAGTTTGAAAGAGATGAAGAATGATGGAGCATAATATAAGTTGTTGGGTTTTTGAGAAACCCTAGCTTCATAAATTTGGGGAAAATGTGAGATGTGGGAAGATGAACATTTATTGTTGGTAATAAATGCAATTTATGATGGGTATGGCCATTGGTGATGGTAATTGGTTGGTGGAAGTCATTGATGGAAAAACCCGTGAATGGGTTTAGCTCTAAATGCATAACAGTAAATGTGAACAACCAACCCATTATGGGTATGGTGGATAAAATGAAATAAAAGAGATTTGAGAGTTAAAATGGTATAAAACACCAAGTCATTGAATATATAAGCATTTGAGTCTTGGTGGTTGAAATAGAAAATTAATTGTATGATGTATTGTGATGTAGGAAGTGACCTCACTGACGAGGCGGAATCGTCAAACCGCGTTGATCACTACTTCACTTGAGGTAGGAGGGGGTAACTATTCTAAATGCATGATTTCATCCATTGATGATGTGAAAATATGTATATGTGATTATGTTGATGATTGTTTGAGTGGATGATGTGATGATGTTATGATTTGAATGCATTTAGAATGATTATTGTTATGTGGCATGTATTGGGATAATGATATGATGTGGTGATGAGATTATGATGATGAAATGTGATGATGGTTTAAGACCATGTGTGAATTGAAATCCATGATGTGAAATATCCTAAGGATGTATGCTTGAGTTGATGAATGTGTATGCCACTAACTACTAGTGTGTATGAAATTTAAAGAGAATTGGAGATGATTGAGGATGATGAGAATATTGAAATCCACTAAGTGGTGGTGATAAATGGTTGAATGTGGAGTGGCATCTAGGATGCACAATGTGAGGATGCACTTGATTTGCATTGCATTGCATCCATGGCATATCATTATTGTATATGTGGAATGTTAGGGGGTTCCACTAGGTGGGCCCAGCGGGAGGACGGCTCAGTGCACGAGCATTATTGTTGTTTTCCCTTGTGACTCGGTGTGTGAGTCACGAAGCTGTCCATAGTTGGTGATGAGGCACCCTATGTGGCAGGCCCAGTGGGCGGATGGCTCTATGGTGAGCGAGTTACCTCGGTGTCCGATGGGACACGGCTCTCCCGATGTGTGTTCGGGAGGGGCCCGTAGCACTTGTGGCAAGTAAGGCCACGATTATAGATCCGCAAGTCACGGGGTGACTAGTGCTACAGATGGGTGAGAGCGGTTTGGTACCAGTAAAAGTATGATGTTGAGCATGCATAATTGAGATATATGTGTACACAATTTACTACTACAATAGGGGCATAGTAGCACACCTATGCTTGTTCCACAAATTGATTTGATGTTGTAATCCCACAGTCGGATCCGCATTGTTTGATGAGAATTCCTTGTGCATATGCATTAGCTTTAAGAGTATTTGCATATAGCTGGAGATATGCCTAGTTGATAGCCTATAGTGGCGAAGGATGAATGAGAACTAAAAAAGGGAAAATAGTGTGATACTAACCCTATGGGTGTATTTGGTGATTTGAATGAATATGATTGTGGGTGTATACTTGAGGACGTGATATATGATTTTGGATAGTATAGTATGTAAATGACGTATGATATTCTGTGAGGTGTGGTATATAAACAAGTATACATGTATTTCATCATAATGTATGACTTTGATTCATTTGGATTATGTTACTCACCTCCTCGTTGCCATTTTTTTAAGTTTGATGTAGGGGTAATGTAAATCCAACCATTTTGGAGGCCGAGTTTGAAGAAGGTAAATATGGAAAGGAAATGGGAGAGCCTTGGCCGGCATGTTTTTATTTTGTATGGTACATGGTGCATATAAGCCCAATTTTGTAATCTTGATATGGTAAATGATGATTTTGGGGTCATGAAGGAAAATGAGACCTTGTGTGTATGGCTTATTTTCATTAATGACCTTTGGTAAGGTATAATGCCAATTGAGAAGTTTGAATCTCAGTCAATTTGATGAATGGATGTTAAGAATTATGAATTATAGTCCTTTATAATGTGTGTTTGAGATTTTGTACAGTTCTTTTATGCATGAGCTAGGAACTAGCATGGTCAAATGATGATTTATGAGGTTTTGATGTGATGTAAGGAATACAACAGCTTAAGTATGTTAATTGTGGTTTGTGGGAAATGGAATGGATCCATTTTGCCAAAAGTAGACCCCTTGGTTACCTTAAAATGCCTTAAAATGAGATAAACGCGTTTATGCGCATAAATTACTCGTTTTTAGGAATTTTTGAGTGAGGTCGGTGGCCACACGTCACAAATAATATATTTTAGCTGATGTTTAATTTTGGTGGCCATTGGATTTAATTTGAGTGAGATGGAGTGATTAGAAATTGGAATTTGGGTAATTTTCTGCATAAAATGCAGCAGGGGTGTGATTTGCCAAGTTTGAATCGATTCAAGAAAGGCCATGTGAGGCTTCCTGAGAATACGGGGAAATTTTTCACGATTTAAAGTCAATATTCGATGAGGAGAAAATAAGTGGTGAAGCTTTTATTACGACACCTGGAATCTTTGATAAACCGCTCCCATATATAAAGATATGAGAGGGTAAATAAAAAGTGATTTGTTGATAAAATTCCAATTAAAAACAACGGAAGAATTAATTTAAATTGATGGTTGTATGATTGAGTTTAAGAGGAGGGAATTCATGAGATCCCATGACCCATATTTTGTACAAGGACACCTTTAAGATGATGCATAAGGGGTCTTATTGTAAAGAAAATGCAATCATTTGAACAAAAGTAAACATGGGCAAACAGGGTGCCACTCGCTCAAGCGAGAATCCTATTCGCTTGAGCGAGCCAGCGTAGGCACACTTGGGCGAATCGAAAAGAGACTGAGCGAAGAAAGGTATCATGCATCAGGGGCTTCTCTCGCTTTAGCGAGCCCTATCTCGCTTGAGCGAGAATTGAGAATCTGCCCTGGGCAAGTCAGCGAGACGCTTGAGCGAGAGAAGAAATTTGCATTAGGAGCCAATCTCGCTTGAGAGAAATTTATCTCGCTTGAGCGAGATTGTTCCAGATACAATGGAAACTCTCTACCCAATTTTCGCTTAGGCGAGTCATCTCTCGCCTGGGCGAAAATTGTCCAGTGTCTAATTCTCTTCTTCCTCGCTTGAGCGATCACTGAGCCGGGGCCATTTCGCTTGAGCGAAAATGGTCCAGAGACCAACCTCTGATTCCAGCCCAATCTCTCTTGGGCGAGGCGGCCATTCGCTTGAGCGAATTTCAGCCAGTAGTCATACCCCTGTTTCATAAACATCTCGCTCAAGCGAGATTCCCACTCGCTTGAGCGAGTTCTGCAGAATTTATGCAGAAACGTGGAATTCTCACAACTTAACACCTCAAACTTCATTTTATGCCATCTTAGCCTATCCTAATGCATTAAGACCATATAGTTATGCATTTAGGGGTCTAGCCTATCTTTCATACCAATTAAATTCGACTCTAATTCATTCATTGTGTAGGACTTAAGATCATTCCAACATAAACTTCATTAAATACTGTAAATTGTAAAATGCCTCAATCATTCATAGAATTAAACATCAACAAGCAACGTCATTCATCAAATTACATCATGTGGGTCATTAATGAAAATTGGCCATAACACAAGGGTCTAATTTTCCTACATGACCCTCAAAAATCATCATTCACTAATCTAGATATCAAATATGTATTATATACCATACAAAAATCTAGATATCGCCGGCCAAGGCACTTCCTATACCACTATTTACCTCCACAACCAAAATGCACTTCAAAATGTCAACTCTTCCCATGAGTGCCCTGCAATCAAAAGTCTAAAAATAGACAACATGGGAGAGTGAGTCACACATTCCAAAGGAACAAATATGAATACCATGTGATTATGTACATATGCATCAAAACATGTATACTTTGCTCATACATATCATACACCATACTCTTTATCATCACAACATCATCATACATACATCACAAGTAACATTACAATTTGAACCAAGTATACTGCATATACATAATCAAATTTCACCACAATTTGAATATCACATACGACAATTATTCGGTATTCACATCTTTTATGTTGTCTTAGTATATTATTACATCCTCATCACATCCATCATCATATCTCTTCACCTTTGGCATACTTCCTTGCTATATGCAAATGCTCTTAAGCTAATGCATATGCACAATGGAATATTTCAACAATTGCAGATCTGACTGTGGGAATATAAACACCAAATATGGGATTCAAGTATGATCATCTAACCATACCCCTACTGCAGTAGTAAAATGTGTACACTTATTCTTAAAATTTGCATGCATTCACCAATTATTTTACTGGTACCAAACCACATCGCCCATCTTGCAACACCTGGTCATTTTCACCATGACCGCGGTATACAACATATTCAACATATGGTGTTGCGGGCCGGCCAGATATCAAATCATGGCGGCTGTGATCTTAAAGACCACCGGGGTCACCTGCTCATCAAGAGCCACCCCCCACAAAGGTCGGCCACATGTCGCTCCCCGAAGAAATACATGGGCGGCTTCGTGACTCACACACTAAGTCACAGGGGAAATAAACTTGCTCGTGCACCGAGCCACCCTCCTACTGGGTCGGCCAAGGGAACTCCCCTAATTTTCCAACAACGGCGGCTATGCAGTATGCCATGGATGCAAATGCAGATCATATGCATTTCTCACTCTATGCATCCTATTCATGCCACTCACCATACATCATCATCAACACCAACATTACCACAAGGCTTTTATTATTGTTGGCTATTCACATTAATTTAAGTCTTTGTGTGGTATTCTCATTTGTTCTCATTCATGTTTCTCACTTTATCATCAATACAAAGACTTCAATCCTTCTTTATTAGTCATCATCCATATTCACATTACATTCATGGTAGATACAAGCATAACAACATGTCATTTATCATTCTACACCATCATATAGCACACCATGAATATTCTAAATGCATCAAAGCATGTTGCCAAACATACAATCCACACCACACACCACATTACAACTTTTCATAACATTTCAAGCAAGGCTAACATGCATACTAATACATATGGCAATCAAATAACATTCAAATTCATGCATTTAGAACATAAGACTCCTCTCCTACCTCAAGAGAAGAATTTCGATTGATAAGACGCACCCGTCTCGTCGTTCGGAATGGATCCTACATTAATATGCATATAGAATCCCAATCAATCAACTACTCAAAACACAATTCCAATTCTAATTGGCTATTATTATATCTACTAATTCATAGCATGAAAAAGTCATGCTATAGACACTATTTTCCATCATTTGTTAGGCTTCGGGAATTCCTTCCCATTAAGCCACATTCATTAAATTTAAGGGCTACAAGACAATTTTAGCCCCCAACCTTCACAAAACACCATCTACCAACATTTATATTTCTCAATGTCATGCATTTCTTCATAAAACATATTCTTAAATCAACATTAACTATTTTCCCCAAATCTCAAAGTTAAGGTTTTCCCAAAACCCAACAACTCTCATTAATGCATCATTAACCTTTATCTCTTACCATCATAAATGCATCTAATACACTTACCCCTTATTAAAACCTCACATTTATTGCCACCCACCTTAGGGCTCAAGTTTTAAATGCCTCAAATAAATACCCATTCACATGCATGACTCCCCCAAATCATATCATCACATAATCTTAACATTGACCCATCCAAAAGTGGTGAAAGGAGCTTACCTCACCTAAAAACGAAATGGGTTCCAAGGGAGGGAGAAAGATGCACGAGAATAAGAAGAAGAAAAGAGCAGAGACTTCAAGCTCCAAGTCTTCTTCAAACGAAAATGGAGAAAATGAAAATGACACCACCTTAACTTAGGGTTTTGAAAGAAGAAGAGATGAAGAAGGAAAAGGAAAAGTAGAGAAAAGAAGAAGAGGAAGGTTTCCCATGGGAATGAGAAGAAGCCACCGTAAAAATAGAAGGGAAATTTAGGGTTTTGATTTATTTTTCATTCCATTCATTAAAGCTTTATCGTTTTTCCACAAACAGGCTCTTCATTTGGGCTCAATACTTTATCTGAAAATTATTCCAAATATCTGTTTGGATTCCCAATATTATTCTCAACAGCCCTGACCAATACCATCTCATTCAGAGATACTTGGTCCGATACCCATATCTCAACCGGGCTCATTTTTAGCTTAACCGATCTCTATGAACCACCAACAATCCCCAAAAATCTTAATTTAATTATTTTCAATAGTTTGGGACATTAAATAATTCACATTCAATTTGTCAATATTTATTTTCCTTAATTAATGCTCTATTTTAAAATTTGGAATGTTACACCATGAATCGATTCAAAGCTTGCTGGAGTTATTGTTCAATTGTGCAGGAACGTGTGAATCGATTCACAGCAGGGGATGAATCGATTCATACCCCTCTATTTCACTATTTTTGTGCATTTGAATGCATGAATCGATTCATATGCATGTGGGAATCGATTCCCACCCTTCTGGGTGTCAAATTTGAGATTTTTGTACGCATGAATTGATTCACCATATATGGGAATCGATTCATGGCCCTGTTATGGCCACTGTCATGCTGTTTTTTCAACTACTCTATTTTCTTTGCTGTTTTTAGCCCGTTTAGGGGCCTTAATGACATTTTTAGCCTCCGACTTCTTCATAAAAGTTGTAGATAATTGTGTCACAGAGGTGTGAGAATTAGTCTCACATTAATTGGAGTTTTCTAACTCTCATGAGGCATAAAACACCGAACCTACTGCGTTATAAAATTTAAATTTAAGAGGGTTTTGAACCCAACGTTTTATGACTTTCAAATTGGGACTAATAAGTGATATTTATGACATGTCCCACTAATTCTAAGACTAAATACACACATATCTATCCTAATTTTAGAAGTCAATTGAAGTATCCTTGAACCACTTTTCATAATCACTTACACCTCTTGAATTAGTGTATATTTCCATTATTCCTTGCTAAAAATCATGTGATTGATTGTCTAAAGAGAACTCTTGTTTTTATTTACATACCTTCTCATATCTTCATATATGGGATAGGTTTACCTTAAAAGATCCAGGGTTAATTATTAAAAACTTATTCTGCAATGTTTTTTTTTCCTAAATTGTTTCCTCTTTAAATCGTGAAAATTTTACCCCCATTTTCGAGGTGTGACATTGGGTGGTATCAGAGCCTTGGTTGCTCTTTATCATCATTGTTGATTATTATTAAGATGTTGTTGATGTTCAAAGTTTATTATATGTGTATGGGACACCAAGTAGGGTGATTTCCTTATTAAATTGAATGTGGTTGAGGCATAGATGCCTGCTAATTTATATCGTGATAGGTGATGATTATGTGATTGTTATTAAGTCCAGCCAGGCATTTTCTTTCTCATATTTACCTTCAAATTGTAAATACATTATGATGATACTTGTGTTAAGAATGATTGGTGATGATTGATATATGTATGTACATTGGGTAAAGAAACATAAGGTTTCTAATTGTGTTTATGTTATGTGTATAGATTGAGTGATGGCAAATAGGCGCAATGTTGATGCAGCTGTTATGGCTGAAGCCTTTAATCATTTTGCCGATATACTCGAACGGCAACAACAACCTATTGGTCAGCCGAATCAGGGTCTTGACTGATTCCTTAAACGGAAGCCTTCTGAATTCCATGGAGGCTATAAACCGGAAGAAGCTTATGTTTGGATCCGTGATTTGGAACGGATATTCGCTAGCATGGAATGTACCGAAGCTCAGAAAGTAGAGTATGCGATGTTTATGGTTAGAAATGAAGCTGAATCTTGGTGGATTCTCACTCGTGGGCGTATGATTGCTGCCCACACTCCCCTAAATTGGGAGAATTTCAAGGTGGAATTTCTTAGGAAATATTTTCCTGAGAGTTATAAGAACAAGAAAGAGCTTGAATTTATGGAGCTCAAACAAGGAAACATGTCGGTTGAGGAGTATGTTTCGAGATTTGAAGAATTGTGTGTGTTTTACCCTCCTTTTCAACAAGAAGGTACCGAGGTGTCCAAATGTGTTAAATTTGAAAATGGATTACGCCAAGAGATTAAGAAGGCGATTTGTCACCAAGAGATTAGGAGTTTTCCTACTCTTGTGAACAAGTGTAGAATCTTTGAAGAGAATGACGTTGCTCCAATGAATTACTCGGGGCATGATTACAAGTTGAAGGGCCAATCTTCTAGCTTCAAGAAGAAAGGAAACTTTAAGAGTAACAGGCACTTTGTGCGTGGTTCCTCTTCTTTTAGAGGAGGACGAAGTGGTGGAAGGCATGGTGCAAACGATGGCTGAGGCAATGGCCAAGGACTTTGATGTTTCTGATGTAGTGGAGACCATTTAGCCCGAGAGTGTAACCATGAAGAGACGGTGGTGTGCTACAGATGCAACCAACCAGGGCATATTCATCCCGATTGTCCTTTGAATGCCACAGATGTGGTGGCGCGTAATAATGCGAACCGTGGAGGCTATGGTGCTTTTAGAGGCCGTGGTCGTGGAAACGGTAATGGTGGCTGCAATGGTGGTCGAAATGGTGATGGCAACAGAAATGGTGGTAACCGTTGTGGTAATGGGAACGGCCGAGGTAATGGTAACGGTGGTTGAAATGGTCAAAATCATGGTGCTAATCAACAAATGGCTGGAAGAGTCTTTGCCGTGACCGGTGAAGAAGCAGCACAAGCTGAGGATCTTGTCCAAAGTAAGTGCCAAATACATGGTAATATTGTGAATGTATTATTTGATTCGGGTGCGACGCACTCCTTTATTTCTGAAGATTGTGTGAGGCGGCTGAAATTGCCAATAAGCTTAATGAAAGGTTCACTCATGGTGTCTACACTGACCGGTACTTGTTTACGGGCGATCACTCGATGTAATGATGTTGAGATGATTATGGAGAATAGGAGGTTCGTTGTAACTCTCATTTGTTTGCCCTTGAAGGACTTGGAAGTTATTTTGGGAATGGATTGGTTAACTGCCAACAAGGTCTTGGTAGATTGTCAGAATCGGAGCATTGTTTTCCCTTCTCCGAGTACTAAGCACTTTGATATGCAAGGTATATCTCAAATTCTTATTATGCTATGCGTGGTGGATGGAGGAAGTACTACTCGATCACTTGATATCCCCATTGTGTCAAAATTTCTAGATTTATTTCCTGATGAGGTACCTAGTTTACCTCCTCCACGTGAAGTGGAATTTTCTATTGATCTTATTCTGGGTACGGAACCTGTTTCCCGAGCGCCGTATCGGATGACTCCTATGTAGTTGACCGAACTAAAAAAGCAAGTCGAGGAATTGCTTGAGCGGGAGTTTATTCGCCCAAGTGTGTCTCCTTGGGGTGCTCCTGTATTGTTAGCGAAAAAGAAGGACGGAAGTATGAGGTTATACGTGGATTATCGACAACTTAACAAGTTGACTATTAAGAATCGATATCCCCTACCTCGTATTGATGATCTTTTGGATCAATTGAAAGATGCAGTTGTGTTCTCAAAGATTGATTTGCCTTTTGGGTATCATCAAATTCGGGTGAAGACCGAAGACATCCCTAAGACTGCTTTCCGAACGCGGTATGGCCACTATGAATATGTGGTGATGCCATTCAACGTAACGAATGCGCCTGCGATTTTCATGGATTACATGAATCGCATTTTTCATGACTATCTCGACAAATTTGTGGTGGTGTTTATCGATGATATCCTTGTTTATTCTAAGAGCCACGAGGAAGATAAAGAACATCTTTGTCTCATGCTGATTATTCTTCGCGAGAAAAAGTTGTATGCAAAGCTCTCCAAGTGTGAATTTTGGTTGTCCGAAGTCCAATTTCTTGGACATGTTATCTCCAAAGATGGTGTTGCAGTTGATCCATCAAAGATTGAAGCTGTGATAGCTTGGGAAAGATCGACGTCTGTGACTAAAATAAGAAGCTTTTGGGTATTACCGGTTATTACCGGAGATTTATTGAGGGTTTCTCTCATTTGGCTTTGCCATTGGCGAAGCTAACCCGTAAGAATCAGCCATTTGCATGGGGTCTTGATTGTGAAAGAAGTTTCCAAGAGCTAAAAATTAGACTTACTTCTGCTCCTGTGTTGGCCTTGCCCGATTTATTGGATGACTTTGTGTTGTATTGTGATGCGTCTAAGCTTGGTCTTGGTTTTGTGTTGATGTAGAAGGAACATGTGATAGCCTATGCGTCAAGACAATCACAACCGCATGAGGTTAATTACCCCACACATGATCTTGAATTGGCTGCGGTTGTCTTTGCGTTAAAGTTATGGCGACACTACTTGTATGGTTCGAAGTTTATGGTCTTTAGTGATCACAAGAGTCTTAAATACCTGTTTGATCAAAAGGAGCTTAATATGCACCAACGACGGTGGATAGAATTCCTGAAAGACTATGAGTTTGAGTTGAGATATCACCCCGGGAAGGCAAATGTAGTTGCCGACGCTTTGAGCCGAAAGTCGCTACATATCTCTATGATGATGGTGAAAGAGATGGAGATGATTGAACAGTTTAGAGATTTGAATATGGGTGTGGAGACCTATACTTCCAAGAAAATGTTGTTTGAGATGTTAAAAATCACAAATAAGTTTCTTGAATATGTGAAGGTACAACAGCCGAATGATGAATATTTGATTGAGATGAAGAAAACCCAAGAGAAAGGAAAGAATTTATTCCTAGTGGAAGGTCAAGATGGCATTTGGCGTATAAAGGGTCAAATCTATGTTCCCTCAAGTGGTAAAGTGAGAAAATGTGTACTTGGGGAAGCTCACAAAAGCATGTTGAGCATTCATCCTGGTTCTACCAAGATGTATCAAGATTTGAAGAAGAATTTTTGGTGGCCCAGTATGAAGCGTGATGTGGCTAACTATGTAGCGTCTTGCCTTGTTTGTCAAAAGGCTAAGGTCAAGCATCAAAGGCCATCTGGTTATTTGAGGCCTTTGGAGATCCTTGTGCGGAAATGGGATAGTATAGCTATGGATTTTGTTTTCGGACTACCCAGAACTCGTGCTGGAAATAATGCTATATGGGTGATTGTATACTGGTTGACGAAGTGTGCTCACTTTTTGCCCATGAATATAAAGAGTTCAATGGAGAAATTAGCTCAGTTGTATATAAAGGAGATTGTTAGATTACATGGTGTGTCATCTAGCATTATATCTGACCATGATCCTCGATTTACTTCTTGGTTTTGGGGGAGTTTGCATAATGAGTTAGGTTCTAAGTTGAAACTTAGTTCCGCTTATCATCCTCAAACCGATGGACAATCCGAAAGGACGATACAAAGCCTAGAAGATTTGTTGAGGGCTTGTGTTCTTGAGCACGGTGGATGTTGGGAGAGATTCATACCTTTGATTGAATTTACATACAATAACAGATATCATAGCTCTATTGGTATGGCTCCCTATGAGGCACTTTACGGAAGGAAGTGTAGAACACCTTTGTGTTGGCTGGAGACTGGTGAGAACTTGGCTTTAGGGCCAGAGATTGTTCAAGAGACTACTGAACAGATTAGAAAGATACAAGAGAATATGAAGATTGCTCAAGATAGACAAAAAAGTTATTATGACAAAAGGCATAAACCCCTTGAGTTTCAAGTGGGTGACCATGTATTTTTGAAGGTCTCGCGTGATAAAGGGATTGGAAGGGCGTTAAAAAGTAGAAAGTTGAGCCCTAGATTTATTGACCTTACGAGGTATTGGAGTGGATTGGTGACGTTGCTTATCGGATAGCACTCCCTCCGCATCTCGCTAATCTACACAATGTGTTTCATGTGTCGCAGTTGAGGAGGTATGTCCATGATCCTCTACATGTGATCTCGGTGGACGATGTCGACGTACGAGATGATCTATCTATTCCTCCTGTTTCTGTTCGCATTGTCGAGCATTCCGTAAAGAGACTACGGAACAAGTTGGTACCTTTGGTGAAGGTCGCTTGGAAACATGGAAATGTAGAGACGTTCACGTGGGAGCGTGAAGACGACATCAGGAAACAATATAATTACATGTTCAGATCCGGTGCGTTAAATTTTGAGGACGAAATTTTCTTTTTGGTGGGGTGGATTGTAACACCCTAAATTTTTAAAATAAAGAATTAATTACTGAAATAAATATTAGAAATTGTATGTGGATTATTTAACGTCCCGAAATATTAATAATAATTGAATTTAGAGTTTTGAAGACTGTTGGTGAATTATAGAGACCGGATAAGCTGAAAATAAGCCCGGTTAAGATATGGGTGTCGGACCAAGTATCTCTGATTGAGATGATATTGGTCAGGGCTGTTAAGGATGATATTGGGAGTCCGAATATATATTCAGAATAATTTTTAGACAAGTATTGAGCCCGAATGAAGAACCTGTTTGTCATAAAGCGATGAAATTTTAATGAGAAGGATTAAAAATAAACCCAAAAGCCCAATTTCCTTCTCTTCTTTCACGTTGGCTTCTATTTTTCCTACGGCAAACATTCCTCTTCTTCTTTTCTCTACTTTTCCTTCTCCTTCTCATCTTCTTCCTCCAAAAACCCTAGTCAAGTGGCAACCTTCTTCCCCTCTCATTTCATTTTCAAGGAGCTTGGAAGGAGACCATTGAAGCTTGAAGCCTTCTCCTTCTCCTCTTCCTAATTTTGTGTGGCATCTCCCTTCTTCTTGAACCCACTTTGTTTTTGGGTGTGAGGTAAGGTATACTCACCATTTTGTGGAGTTTTGTCATGAGTATGCATTATGGTGTCTTGGGAGAGTCATGTATGTACATGGATGTTTAAGGAGAGCAATTAATGCATGAGTTCTAAGGTGAGTTTTCATGAGTGTGAGCTTTAGTAGGGAAGTGATGGGAATGGATGCATGTGTAGTTTAAAAGAGATGAAGAATGATGGAGTATAATATGAGTTGTTGGGTTTTTGAGAAACCCTAGCTTTATAAATTTAGGGGAAATATGAGATGTGGGAAGATGAACATTTATTATTGGTAATAAATGCAATTTATGATGGGTATGGCCATTGGTGATGGTAATTGGTTGGTAGAAGTCATTGATGGAAAAACCCATGAATGGGTTTAGCTCTAAATGCATAACAATAAATGTGAACTGTAACATCCTGAATTTTACAAAAATGAATAATTAATGAGAATGGCAAGTTGATGGTTATTGATGATGATGTGTGGGAATATATGGAACCATGGTGGCAAAGTATGAATATATATATATATATATGGAGATGAGCTTGAATTTAATACGGATAATATGTTGGAATTAAAATTTTGTAAATAGGAATGCTCAATTAGGCCGTATGATACCTTTATAAGGTGTATGAACCATGGTATGAATCCAATTGGGTTTATAATGAAGAATTCCGAGTATGAATGTTTAGAGTGAGTTTTAGATGTTCCATGTGTCGTGTATGAAGTCTTGGTTGTGATTAATTTGACTTAAAAAGGAGAATTTCCTGCGTCAGGTTGAGAGGATTGCCAATTCTGGGTGAAATCCGATTGTCTCGCTCAAGCGAGATGGGACCTCGCCTAAGCGAGAGTCCCCTGTTTCAGTATATTAGCCCCTGGGGTAGCTTCGCCCAGGCCACAAGGGGCTTCGCCAAGCGAGGTTGATGGAATTAGCTACTGGCCCGATTTCGCTTAGGCGAATGGCCAGTTCGCTCAAGCGAAGATGCTGGGAGGATCAAGGATTTGGGTACTGGACGAAACCCGCCCGAGCGAAGAATTTAGGGAATGGCTTCCGCTCAGGCGAGACCATTAGAATGGTGAGTGGACGAGTGTATAAGTGAATCCTGCCCAAGTGGTAAAACTCTTGAGTGAACCCTGGGTGACTCAAGTCCGAGTCATGACCTTCCGAGTGAGGAAGTGGGCCTAAACCGAGTAGAAGGCTCGTGAATGTGATGATCTAGGCAGTGGAGTCCCGAATGGGGAATTTCCGAGCCTAGTGTAACCTGTTCCGAGTGGAATACATTCTGATGTTCAATTCCGAGTGAGGCTTAAGTATGTGGATTTTCTAAGTGATAAAGATTTGTGATTGATCCGAGTAAGAGGTACTCGAGGAGGATACTGCCTAGGGAAGACTAGTTCATGTGTTGTCGAGTGAAAGCACGAGTAAAACCCCGAGGGAGGAAGGTTTGGGTATTTCCGAGTGGAAACACTGAGTGAACCTCTTCCGAAGGAAGAGTGATTATAATGGATCCGATTGAGGTGTCTTAGGAAGTCCTTTTCCGAGTGAACGAGGTTAGGTATACATTCCGAGTGACCAAATATTGGATAAATCCGAGTGAGATAGCTTAGTGGATTTCTCCGGGTGATGAGGTCAGAGTAATTTCGAATGGAATTTGATGGTGGAAATCCGAGCGAACCTCTTCCAAGGGAAGGGTTGTTGTGATGGTTCAGATAGGAAATATTCTAAGTATATGATTGTATATTCTGAGTGAGGAGAGTTTATGGATTCCGAGTGGAATAGCCATTTTTACCGAGTGAATAGAACCCCTGATTCTGAGTGAAGGGATACCGAGTGGAGCCCGTGTGAGTAAGTACTCGGATTTAGAATGAACTTACTGAGGGAATGACTGATTGAGGCGACTCGGTTCTGGAAACAGATTACCGAGTGAAATACTTATTGAGTGATGACTTGGATCTGAAATAGATTGCTGAGTGATTAGCCAAGTGAGAAACTGGACGGCCTTAATGATTCTGCCGAGTGAAAATCCGAGTGTTGGGAGTCGGTTTTGAATGATTTCACCGAGTGAGCAACCGAGTGTGATGAGTCGGTTTTAAAGCAATTTGCCGAGTGAAAACCAAATGAAAGTTGGGTCAGTTTTGGGGGTTATTCTGTCAACAGAAACCCGAGTGCTGGGAAGGAAGAATTCCTGTCGGATTCGCTTAAGCGAATTAATACCTCGCTCAAGCGAGTGAGTGTGGAAAATTGTTATTGGAGTTGTTTCGATTGTGCGAAAGGAAAGGTTCACGCGAATGGGGCTGTCTCGCTCAAGCGAAGTGGGTTTCGCTTGAGCAAGTGACACCTCTGTCTGTATTTTCCCTTCCTTGCTCTCGGTTCCGATTGTACCTCCCTTCTTTTCTCTCGGTTTGTGTATATTGGCCCTTCTTTTACTCGGTTCTGAGGACATAAAAGGATATTAAAGTAAATATAACATGGCAAGATGGATTATTGAGCTGCCATTTTTAATTATGAGGTAACAGTGAGATATTTTTAAGGGAAACGAATATTAAAAACATAAACTCTCACTTTCTTTCCACTTTTCACATCACTTTTCCCCTCCTTCTCCATTCTTTTTCTTCGTTTTCTTCCCTTCTCCATCTCCTCTTTTCTTCTCTCCAAAACCCAGCCGTGTGGAGTGTTTTCTCCTCTTCCACCATTTTCATTTCTTGTGGAAGCTTGAAGGAGAAGCTTGAACTGGACCCAATTTCTCCCCCTTCTCCCACTCTGTTTTCCGTGTGGATTTCTCTCCATGGAAAGCTTATGTTGGCTCCTGGGTGAGGTAAGTTCTCCACCATTCTTTATGAGTTTTATACCCTAGATGTTGGGTTCTATGTATTTGTGGGAGAGTATTTATGGCATATGGGTTGTTGGGAGAGCATTAATGTGGAAAACCCTAAGATGGGGTGGCTTAAATGTGAGCCCTTACGAGTGGCTAATAAGGCACTTAAGATTAATGTTGGGAGGTGATGAGAAATAAATGGGTATTAATAATGTTGATGGGTTTTTAGTGAAACCCTAACTCTAATAAATTGGGGGAAGTGTGAAAGGAGAGTAAAATGTATGCTTAACGATATTAGAGAATGAGATTAATGATGAATGATGACCATTGATAGTGATTAATAAGCATGAGTATTAGTAATAGTTATTGGGGTCTAATGAAAACCCTTACATTATGAAATGGGAGAAAGGTATATATATAATAAATTATTGGATGATGGAAAATGATAGTGAAAATGGTAGAGGACCATTGATTGTGAAACCCATGAATAAGTGTTGTTATGAAATATGTAAGAAAGAATGTGAATATTAAGTCATAATGATTGTGATGGCATTTGAATGATTAAGGTAATATGGATGACATTTTAGATGAGGGATAAATGTGATGTTGTTGTAATTGGGAATGGTTAACCCTTTTAGATCTAGAGGATCTTGGTTTTGGGAAAGGAATTCCCGAAGCCTAATACAGTTGCATAAGTTAGTGTTCATCAAGTCTAGGACTTGATGTTGGGCTTTATGATAAGCTAGTGAATATTTAAGAATTATGAGGGAATGCCTTGAGATGGCTTATTGATTGTTTGATTGTATATATATAATATGTAGATTGAATTCCGGATGGTGCAAAGGAGCTTCCGGAGCATAGGAATGGTTCGGCTCTTCCCTCAAGGTAGGAGAGGAGTTAACATTCAAATTGCATGAGTCATATATTTGATGATTGTTGTATGTGATTGGTACTCATGCTTGCATTGCCACATATGTATATGCATTGAATTAGTTGAATGGCAATAGCTAATTATTGAGAATTATTATGATACTCTTGTGTTGGGTTGAAAATCCCCAATGAATATATATAATGATATTGATAGATAAAAGGAAATATTATGACATTCTAGTGGTGGATACAAGTAGTTGACTTATATGTGTGTGAGGCAATGATGATTGCCAAATATGTGAATGGTGAATGTGCCTCGAATGATTTTATGTGTGGATTGATATTTATGATGTTTGCTATGCCTTTGATATCCATGTGTGGATTGTTATGAATGATGAGATGGAAATCCACTAAATGAAGGGTGATAATATTGATGAATAATATGTGGATTTGAAATGCCATAGTGAAGTATTGACTTGTGTGTATGATGTGAAATGTATATGAAAATATGTTGAGATGAAAATGCCACATTAAAACTTGAAAATAATAATTATGAACCAACAATGATGAAATCCACTAAGGTGTATGTTGGTGTTGGTGATTATGGTGACGATTGGTGAGTGGCATTTAGGATGCACAGAGTGAGAATGCATTTGCATTGCATTGCATCCATGGCATATCATAGCCGCCGTTGTGGAACATTGGGGGAGTTCCCTCGGCCGACCCAGTGGGAGGGTGGCTCGGTGCACGAGCAAGTTGTGTTTTCCCCTGTGACTTAGTATAAAGTCACAAAGCCGCCCATGTAGTGCTTCGGGGAGCTGCATGTGGCCGACCCTTGTGGGGGTGGCTCTTGATGAGCAGGTGACCCCGGTGGTCTTTATGATCACAGCCGCCATGATTTAACATCTGGCTGGCCTGCAACACCATATGTTGAATATATTGTATACCGCGGTCATGGTGAAAATGGCCAGGTGTTGCATGATGGGCGATGCGGTTTGGTACCAGTAAAAATATGGTGAATATGCATGCATTATGATATATGTGTACACATTTTACTACTGCAGTAGGGGCATGGTATGTGATCATGCTTGAACCCACAATTTGGTGTTTATTCCCACAGTCGGATCCGCATTTGTTGTTGATTATTCCATTGTGCATATGCATTAGTCATAAGAGCATTTACATATAGCATAGAGATATGCCAGAATATGAAGATGATTGATGATGATTGAGATGATGGTATTGGTGTTGATAAGATGAGAAGTTAAGATAATGGAAGACCACATAAAAGTAAGAGAATATATGAATAAACGAAATGATGTGAATATGACGATCTGTATTTACGGCCCAATGTGATGAAGGGCGTGACTGTTTACGATTAATGATGATAATGAATATGAATGCCCTTGTTGATAAGTGGCTGGTGATTGTGTATATGATTATGTATGTGCTTGTGCTTATTTATGATATGAATTGCAATTCATGAGGCTTGTATGCCTATTGTGATAATGAGGTAATGAATGAATGATAATTTAATATTTTGATAGCAGAGCACACATGACGTTGTATGCATATACACATGATCACAATATATATATTATTCGTCATTTTGAATGTATAACTCACTCTCCCATGTGGTCTCCTTTTTAGCATTGTGATGCAGATTGCCATGGGATGAGTTTGGATTTAAAGATCAAGATTTGATAAAGGTATATAGTGGTAGAGGAAGTGCCTTGGCCGGCATCATTTATGGATTCTTGTGTATTAATTAAATGGTATATGATGATATAGATGATTTAGAGATTTTGAGTATGTATAAGACAATCCTTTGAATTGATGGATGATGAATATATATATATATATATATATATATATATATATGTAGGATATAAGAGATGATTTGATGTGTATTAGAGGGATTGAAATTGAATGATGTTCATTGATGATTGAGATAGTCGGAAGAAGATTCCCGAATGTATATAAATGTATTTGTGTATATATAGGTATATATGATTATATCTTAGGTTTTGCATGCTTACGAAATAAATTGTAGAATGATGGTGAATGTCTAATAGGATTATAATATACCTTTGCATGTTAGCCTAGCCTTTTCTCATATCGTCATATATGGGACTAGGCGTGTGCCCGGTATACACATTCTTCCGTTGTACACTCTATTATTATTATTATTATTATTATTATTATTATTATTATTATTATTATTATTATTATTATTATTATTTGTATACCGTTATGGGCAATTTACTTATCGATCCAGCTTCAGGTTTTATAATCTCACTCTCTGGTTTTTCTGTAATTTGGGTCATGATGTGGTCATGGTGATGTCTTAGAAATATTTTCAAACGCGAAAAATTTATTCGCAATTTTTATTAATTATGTCGATCACATCGGGATTCGAGTACAAAAAATCAGGGGTGTTATATGAACAACCAACCCATTGTGGGTATGGTGGATAAAATGAAATAAGAGATTTGAGAGTTAAAATGGTATAAAACACCAAGTCATTGAATATATAAGCATTTGAGTCTTGGTGGTTGAAATAGAAAATTAATTGTATGATGTATTGTGATGTAGGAAGTGACCCCACTGACGAGGTGGAACCATCAAACCGCGTTGATCACTACTTCACTTGAGGTAGGAGGGGGTAACTATTCTAAATGCATGATTTCATCCATTGATGATGTGAAAATATGTATATGTGATTATGTTGATGATTGTTTGAGTGGATAATGTGATGATGTTATGATTTGAATGCATTTAGAATGATTATTGTTATGTGGCATGTGTTGGGATAATGATACGATGTGGTGATGAGATTATGATGATGAAATGTGATGATGGTTTAAGACCATGTGTGAATTGAAATCCATGATATGAAATATCCTAAGGATGTATGCTTGAGTTGATGAATGTGTATGCCACTAACTACTAATGTGTATGAAATTTAAAGAGAATTGGAGATGATTGAGGATGATGAGAATATTGAAATCCACTAAGTGGTGGTGATAAATAGTTGAATGTGGAGTGGCATCTAGGATGCACAATATGAGGATGCACTTGATTTGTATTGCATTACATCCATGGCATATCATTGCTGTTTATGTGGAATGTTAGGGGGTTCCACTAGGCGGGCCCAGTGGGAGGGCTGCTCAGTGCACGAGCATTATTGTTGTTTTCCCCTGTGACTCGGTGTGTGAGTCACGAAGCTGTCCATAGTTGGTGACGAGGCACCCTATGTGGCGGGCGGCTCTATGGTGAGCGAGTTACCTCGGTGTCCGACGGGGCACGGCTCTCCCGATGTGTGTTCGGGAGGGGCCCGTAGCACTTATGGCAAGTAAGGCCACGATTATAGATCCACAAGTCACGGGGTGACTAGTGCTACAGATGGGCGAGAGCAGTTTGATACCAGTAAAAGTAAGATGTTGAGCATGCATAAATTAAGATATATGTGTACACAATTTACTACTGCAGTAGGGGCATAGTAGCATACCTATGCTTGTCCCACAAATTGATTTGATGTTGTAATCCCACAGTCGGATCCGCATTGTTTGATGAGAATTCCTTATGCATATGCATTAGCTTTAAGAGCATTTGCATATAGTCGGAGATATGCCTAGTTGATAGCCCATAGTGGCGAAGGATGAATGAGAACTAAAAAAGGGAAAATAGTGTGATACTAACCCTATGGGTGTATTTGGTGATTTGAATGAATATGATTGTGGGTGTATACTTGAGGACGTGATATATGATTTTGGATAGTATAGTATGTAAATGACGTATGATATTCTGTGAGGTGTGGTATATAAACAAGTATACATGTATTTTATCATAATGTATGACTTTGATTCATTTGGATTATGTTACTCACCTCCCCGTTGCCATTTTTTTTATGTTTGATGTAGGGGTGATGTAAATCCTACCATTTTGGGGCCGAGTTTGAAGAAGGTAAATATGGAATGGAAATGGGAGAGCCTTGGCCAACATGTTTTTATTATGTATGGTACATGGTGCATATATGCCCAATTTTGTAATCTTGATATGGTAAATGATGATTTTGGGGTCATGAAGGAAAATGAGACCTTATGTGTATGGCTCATTTTCATTACTGACCTTTGGTAAGGTATAATGCCAATTGAGAAGTTTGAATCTCAATCAATTTGATGAATGGATGTTGAGAATTATGAATTATAGTCCTTTATGATGTGTGTTTGAGATTTTGTATAGTTGTTTTATGCATGAGCTAGGAACTAGCATGGTTAAATGATGATTTATGAGGTTTTGATGTGATGTAAGGAATACAACAGCTTAAGTATGTTAATTGTGGTTTATGGGGAAATGGAATGGATCCATTTTGCCAAAAGTAGACCCCTTGGTTACCTCAAAATGCCTTAAAATGAGATAAACGCGTTTATGCGCATAAATTACTCATTTTTAGGAATTTTTGAGTGAGGTTGGTGGCCACACGTCACAAATAATATATTTTAGCTGATGTTTAATTTTGGTGGCCATTGGATTTAATTTGAGTGAGATGGAGTGATTAGAAGTTGGAATTTGGGTAATTTTTTGCATAAAATGCAGCAGGGGTGTGATTTGCCAAGTTTGAATCGATTCAAGAAAGGCCATGAATCGATTCAAAGCTTGCTGGAGTTACTGTTCAATTGTGCAGGAACGTGTAAATCGATTCACAGCAGGGGATGAATCGATTCATACCCCTTTGTTTCACTATTTTTGTGCATTTGAATGCATGAATCGATTCATATGCATGTGGGAATCGATTCCCACCCTTCTGGGTATCAAATTTGAGATTTTTGTACGCATGAATCGATTCACCATATATGGGAATCGATTCATGGCCCTGTTATGGCCACTGTCATGCTGTTTTTCTAACTGCTCTGTTTTCTTTGTTGTTTTTAGCCTGTTTGGGGGCCTTAATGATGTTTTTAGCCTCCGACTTCTTCATGAAAGTTGTAGATAATTGTGTCACGGAGGTGTGAGAATTAGTCTCACATTAATTGGAGTTTTCTAACTCTTATGAGGCATAAAACACCAGACCTACTGCGTTACAAAATTCAAATTTAAGAGGGTTTTAAACCCAACATTTTATGACTTTCAAATTGGGACTAATAAGTGATATTTATGACATGTCCCACTAATTCTAAGACTAAATACACATATATCTATCATAATTTTAGAAATCAATTGAAGTATCCTTGAACCACTTTTCATAATCACTTACACCTCTTAAATTAGTGTATATTTCCATTATTCCTTGCTAAAGATCATGTGATTGATTGTCTAAAGAGAACTCTTGTTTTTATTTACATACCTTCTCATATCTTCATATATGGGATAGGTTTACCTTAAAAGATCCAGGGTTAATTATTAAAAACTTATTCCGCGAAGTTTTCTTTTCCTAAATTGTTTCCTCTTTAAATCGCGAAAATTTTACCCCTATTTTCGAGGTGTGACACACCCAATCTCTCAAACTCTCAATATCCCAAAGGTTAAACCCCAACCTTTGTAACCACTCAACCTAGAGTGAAATTTCATGTTTGGTGTTTGTGTTTACAAGCAATATACTCTCTCAATAGAGTGAATAAGCAAATGAAGAGCTCTCACAATTTCTAACTCTCAACAAGAGAGGATGTACAAGTTCTAAGCTCAAGGATTCAGAATATACAAAGAAAATGAACTCACTAAGCACAAATGTAAGTAAGGATTGATTGCCTCTTGTGTTATCTTTGTTGTGCTTGAGTTTGAGAGCCATTTATAAAGCCTTGGAGGTCCTCATAGCCGTTGTGCATCATGGTTCCAGCTTGTCTCTGCGTATAGTGGGTTATGGGTCTTTGTTTCCCACTTAAACATGTCTTTTAAGTGATGTTTTCCACTACTTGAATCGATTCATACATATGTGAATCGATTCACATAGTTCTGTTTTGGGCATTTTGAATTTCAACCACGTGTGAATCGATTCATGCTTGGTGTGAATCGATTCATAACTTGTTGTTTTGTGTTTTTGAGACTTTTAGGCCTTTGAATCGATTCATACGTGTAAGAATCGATTCATGCATTGTTGTTTGGTGCTTTTCCATGCTTTTTGATACTTCCTTGATGTATTTTAAGTCATGGTTCCTTTCCTTGATCTTCATGCATTGCTTTCTTGATTTTTTTTTATCATTTGGGAGCGTGTTCTTCATGGTTTCTTGATCGTAGATTTTAAATGCATCAACTCCTTGTATTTCCTTTTGAATTTTGCATTTGTTTATGGTCCAAGGGTAATGTTCTGTTTGTGCTTGAGTACTTGTCATTATCAAAACTAATCTACAACATGCAAATACATTCTCCCCTTTTTGATGATGACAACTAATGGACATCTCTTCAGGGTGTTAGTATCAATAACCAATATTCATGTAAAATGAGAAAAGGCCATTTGTTGAATGTGTCTCCCCCTTTGTTTTTTAGTTGGATATGCATTCATTCATATTCATCTAATCATACATTACTCTTGTTACTCTTGTTACTCCCCCTTAGTTGTGTGATTTATCAGGTATATAATTCAGAAAATTTATTCAATATCTCTCCCCCTTTGTCATTATCAAAAATTCTATAAGCTCTTTACGGAAAGAAGAGAAGAAAAAAATATTCACTACCAAACAAGGATTAAGTACCAATAGGTTTGAACAAACAGGAAAAGTCAATCATAAAATCCAAGGCACATAAGAGTTAATAATAAAAAGGCCACAGAGGGGCAACATAGTTTTAAGCAAAACAACCATAAAACATAAAGGAAAGCCAACTAAGGCTGAGGAAATTGGAGGCTTGAGATTTGGGTAGCAAGCTCTGTGTAGCGTTCCTCCATGTTTGCTTCAAGTTTATCAAGCCTGGTGGTGATATTTGCTTCTATGGCATCAAGACGTTGATCCATATGGGCAGTGAGGTGAGCAAAAAGATCATCAGTAGGTGCTTGCGGAGGAGGAGGAGGAGCATCATTAGCGGCTTCATGGGCATCAGCATGTTGGGGCGGCGAAGAATTTCCCATATGCCAAACCTTTCAATGATTCCCATTTTATTAAGATGGGATTTGCCAAGTAGCCCTTTGCTTCCAACAGATTCCTTGACTTCATTGTTGAGATTCACCTTGAAGTTACGAAGGAGTTTGGTCACAAAAATAGCATACGAAAACCGGGTGAGATTCCTTGCATCAATCATGTGATTTCTTATCATAGTGATCCAGTTGATCTCCTTGTTGTTGAGGATAGCCCACATGAGAAGAATGTGAGTGTCACTGACTCGGGCATTGTTGCTTCCTAATGGTAGGAGGATTTTCACAATGAAGTAGTGAAGCAAGCGATGATCGACTCGAAGTCTGCCAACGGTGCATGTGGTGGATGAAGTGAGATTGAGGAATGTTCTTGCTTCAAGAGGATTGAAGTTCCACAATGGATATGGTTCTTTGCCAGAGAAGTGGGCATATTTAAATCCATTCTGAATTCATATTTAAATCCAAAACTTAAATCTGTTATATCTAGCCAAATTAAATACATTTTTCGCCTGCCAGAGGTCAGCTTCTGGTCAACGTTAATTCGCTATTAAATCCATAAGAGTCCAAAATTTGGAATCTATGCATTGGATTTGGATCCTTCATATATAGAGCAAATATCTAATAATTCAGGGAAACTATGGGATCAAGCATGAAGAAAGTTGAATCAACTATGGGATCAAGTTCAAAATTACTTAAAACCCAACCCATAAGTTAACCTACCTAGATTCAATTCAAACTTCAAAGACATTGCAGGAATTTCCACCAAATCATGCTACACTGTCCTTAAAAAAGACATCTGCATAAAAACTTAACAGATATTGAACTAACAGATCAAGTAGACGAGGATGCTGATGCTGTCTACCGGGCACATCTCTTCAGAACTAAGAAGCATACATTGAGGAAGCAGCAGTAGAGTACTATCAAACTGCAAAACAAGACAAACACTTCTGCAATTTTTATTCCACAATAATCCCATGAATAACATCAAAGCCAAGATACATTACAAATTACAAATATAATCAATAAACACACACGGTATTGACTACTTGTGAAATCAAACCTAGGCTAGTAGTAACAGCCACATACTCTAACTCCATATTCGTAATGACAAGTTAGACAGTATCTAAGTGGTTGTCTAACCAAACTAATTCAGATGTGTTGTTTCTCAATATCATCACACAATTACAAATTAACTAAGTATTTGGTCCCCATAATATTTTGAGTCTTGGTTACGTTCCTGGATTCTTTTTTATTAGTTTTTAATATCTACTTTTTTGGACATGGACAAAATTGGTCCCCAAGAATAACTTTCCTATGTTGAGTACTAAGTTAGATGACATATATCCAAGGTATCAGCATCACATGTGCGACATGTGGTTCTGTTGAGTTGGAGATAAACAGAAACTTAGATAACTCATTTTTTATTTAACATTTTGTTGATGGTGAGACATTATTAAGTTGAATCTCACTTTTGTTGAGTTGAATGAACATAAACTTTTAAGTCAAATATTTAAGCCATCTTTTATTTAACGTTTTGTTGAGCGTGAGACAAGTGACCTTGGAATTGAAGAGATTATAAAGAAAAATAATTCAAGTTGGTGACATGTTGAAACTTCAAGTTGTACTATAAGAAGCCTCAAGAACCTCAAGAAAAACAGACATGTAGAAATTATAGTTTCTTTACAAAAGAAACTCCAAAATATTCTTCATTTTATTGGCTATAGATAGTACATGGAGAATACAAACACCACAATCCTTTAAATCAATTTCTTTCCCAGATCTTCTCCAAACGCAAGTTAGAAAAATGAAAATGATCCTTGCTAAATTTACTCACCAAAGAATTGATTGTGCTTTCTTTGAGTCTATATCCTATTCTAAACATTAAATCCAAAACAGCCAAAATATCATCCAACCTATCTTCTTGTGATAGACTGTTAATCAGGTACTCAAAAGTCTGCTCTTGGGGTTTCAGCTTCCAACTCAGCATGTTTAGCAACCATTCCATTCCTTGTGCAGACCTTCCTTCATTACATAACCCAGTAATAACATAATCATGTGTGCCCGCCATTGGTTCCAAATGCCTATCATGCATATCCTTCCACAATCTTATTGCCCCTTGTGTGTCTCCGCCTTCACAAAGTCCTTTTATAAGAGGAGTAAAAGAGGACACCGATGGTTCTAAACCATTTGCAAGAAGCTCATCTAATAGTTTCGTAGCCTTAACTACCTCCCCATTCTTGCAGAGGCCATTAATTAGAGAGTTGTACGTGATCAAATCCCGAACAATGCCCTTCTGAGACATTTCTTCAAACAAGCTCAGGGCTTCATCTGTCTTTCCATGCAAACACAAACCTGAAATCATTGTGCTGTAGCTAACTGCAGTTTCTGCATAACCTCTACCACACATTTCCACCAAGAGCTTCCTTACTTCAACAAAATCACCACTCTTGCAATACCCATGAATCATTACATTATAGCCGTACTCATTTGGCAAAATCCCTTTCCTAATCATCTCAAACCACAACTTCCTGGCCTCCACAAGCAATCCCATCTCACATAATCCTTTCATCACAGTTGTGTACATTACCCTGTCTGGGAAATATCCTCTGTCCTTGAGATCATTGAAAACCCGAAATCCCTCAGGATTCTTCCTCTTCAAGAGCCCATTTATGATTTCTTGATAGGTAAAGATATCTGGATTACATTTTTCTGCAATCATAATATGAAGCATCTCAGATACTCTAGCATACTGTCCCTCCTTACAAAATCCAGCTATAAGCCTGTTGAAAACAACATTTTCAGGATGCAATCCATTTTCTAAAAGCTGTCTAAGAAGCTCATATCCCTTGAAAACTTTGTTTTCCGCACAGAATGTCATTATCAAACACCCAACAGTCTCAACATCAACACCAGCAACAACACCAGATTCCATCATCTGTTTATACAACATCCAAACAAGATCAGTCCTCCCGACCTTCAAACAACCCGAAAGAACTGCATTCCAAGTCGCCACTAATGGGCGAAACCGAACCTTTTCCAACACATTAAGTGCATCTTCAACCATCCCAGCTTTGCAGAGACATCTAATGTAACACTCCAAAGCATCAGGCTCGGGGGTAAAACCTGGGCAATCAAGCAATGACTTCGCAGCTTTGCAGGCCCCAGCATCCACAAGCACACGGAAGAGGGCATTGCAAGAAGACTGGTCAGGCGAGAAACCACAAGAAGAACAGAGCCAGTGAAAGAAACGGAGGGAAAGGAAGGCGTTGTTCTGGTGCTTAAGATAAAGGAGAAAGACAGAAGGATCAGAGAAGTTGAAAGTTGGGTAAAGGGAAAGAAGGGTATTCTCCCAACGGGGCATGGTTCTAGTAATTCTACAAATTTCATGAGTAAAGTTGCGATCTTTAGTATCAAGGTTTTCAGTTGCATAGGTGAGGTTTCGTAACTGGGCAAAGCTTTGGCGAAGGAAGGTTATGAAAGAACACGGAGGAGTTACTGTTACTCTCACCGATGTCATGATCATAATGGAGGAGTTTCTCTAATATTCTTGCACTTGAATCAATGTTCAATCATATCAGGTTGCATTTAATCCTGTGGAGAGAGCAACGGACAACCTGCTTAGTAAAATTAAACAAAAGAGTAGAAGTTATAACTATCAGTCATGTAAATGCTTTGTGGATCAAAAGGAGGCACAAACATAAAAAGAGTATCAAAGGGAGTTAAAAATGAATAAGAAATCGTTTCATAAAATGTTCCTAACAAAAATTCATTTCATAAAGAGTGGGGGTGTGTGGTTAGGGAGGAATTAAAAGTTTCTAGAGATACATGTGCTGATATTACAGGCCATTAATAAAGAAAGAAAGCATGGAAGTTAAAACGGAAACGAAAAGGATTGGATTTGGAGAAAGAAATTAGTGCGCTGCCTTGTTGGTTGTAGGCCTGATAATGGTTAAGGGTTTTAATAAAACCACACTGTAACTTTCATTCCAAATAAGTGGTTTGGTTTCAAAACCCAAACCACATTTTCAAACAAACCAATTTGGACTTTATATAAACTGTTTTAAAAGCGGTTTTTAGAACTAAACTCGTTTTTGAACCTTAAACCGGCTTTTAGAACCAGTTGCAAGCCGGTTTTGAAACCATATCCAAAATTTGAAATCCAGTTTCTTGAACCAAAAACCGGCTTCTAGAACAAAAAAACTCGTTTCTAGAACCCAAACCACATTTTCAAACAAACTAATTTGGACTTTATATAAACTGTTTTGGAACCGGTTTAAAAACTGGTTTCTTGTCCAAAACCGGTTTTAGAACTAAACTGGTTTTTGAACCTTAAACCGGTTTTTTAGAACCAGTTGCAAGCCGGTTTTGAAACCATATCCAAGATTTGAAATCCAGTTTCTTGAACCAAAAACCGGTTTCTAGAACAAAAAAAAACTGGTTTCTAGAACAAAAAACTGTTTTCTAGAACAAAAAAAGTTTCTAAAACCAAAAACCAGTTTGTTGGATCAAAAACTGGCTCCTTGAACCAAAAATTGGTTTAGAATCTAAAAAATCAATTTTAAATTTAAAAAAAACAAATAAGCCGGTTGTAGTGACCTGCTGGTGTACTGGTCATCAATCCATTGACAGTAGATGCATTCAAACTAGCAAATTCGTTTATCACCATTATAATTAAGCAAGCAACATTCAAACTAGTGACTTGGGTTATGTAACCACTTACAACCCCAATAAATCTGATTCAGTGTGCCCTCATTCTTCACTGCCAAAGGAACAACCACAAATGATGGGATCAACTGCAATACAGTAACAACTTTCACATGATCACCAGAGGAGTTTCTAAGATACAAGCCTTAAGATTTTAACAGCTTTGGAGGACAGAAATCAATAAAACTAAGAACTAGCATGGCATGGAATAAAACAAGGCTAACGTAAGTCATTTGCTATGCACAATATACATAAAACCAGAATGTTTTCAAGGCATATTTATGAACAATATATAGTAACGCTACTCATTCCATTCAAGACATATATCACATATGTAGCTTTACCTTTGACCATATCCACAATTCCACATTATTATAAATGATGAAGGCATAAACAAAAATACAAGGTAGCATATCAAAAGTACAAACATCAGTAATACTTTAGGATGCAAAGAAAAAACCAAGATACCTCAAAAGATCCTCTATCAGAAATGAGGAAATGGGATAAAATGAATCTGGCCAGGCTCGACCTTATCTTAAACAAGTATAGCCTATTTTCAGAATCTGAAGTCTGAGGTCAAGCCTATTTATATAGGCCTCTTATTCAAAGGCTTGCCTTGGCCTTCTAAAAAGGTTAGCATGGCACAATATTTAATTTAATGCCCAGAAGCTAATACGGAAGATAAAATGCAAGAGTTATTAAGAACATGTGAGGATAGCTAGGGGTGTAATACATGTCTGATGCTAGTGTGCAATCACCATTTCCTGGTTGCTCAAAGCACAAATCTTTACTGGCACTTCAATTGGATAATTTGGATGTGTTCCCTCTTGTTTACAAATAATAATGACAATGACATGCAAGTTTTCACTACTGGATGTAATTGGAGAGCACTAATCCAGAAAACTTTGAACTGTGAATAGAAAATTCATTAAAATAATAGAATTTGACGTTTTGAACACAAAGCAAGTAAAATACATATACCCAATACATAGTTTTTTGACAGATATTCCCAATATTTGAGAATGGAAGGCGCAAGCCTATAATGATCATAACAAAAGTCAGAAGCCTAAGGATTTTAAAAATTATCATCTTGTTGATATAAGAGAGGAATAATGGGAAATAAAGGTACAAGTATAACATACCAGGTATATGATGGATAAGAACATTGACAATTTTGTCAAAACTCGAAAGAATTATAAACCAAGCTGTAGCACCAAACAATCAAAGCCCATGCTAACGGCCCCTGCAACAGTTCTTGAATAAGTCATAAAGTTGACAAATGAACCATTCTCTTGCTAGGATATCAGAGTATCATAGACAACATGCTTACCTCAGCGAATCAGAAAAAGCTTTTCATTCCATGGATAATAAAGCAGGTGAAACAAGATTTTATTGGCATAATAGCAAAAATCCTGAAACCCATCACTTAAGTTGTCATTTAAGCCCCACAAAGTTCAAAGCCAAAAGAAGAGAAACCCAAATGAGTTCAAGTGAAATAGAAGAAAACTAAGTCAAATACAAGAAACCCAGATAAGTTTCAAGGCATGCGGATTGCAAAGTGCACATGGTAAAGTCTTGGAGTCATTTTATCAAACACCCAATAGGCAATAAGCAGTGATCTTAAAAAGTGAAGAAGAAAACAGGGGAACAAGTGAAGAACTGAAGAAGTGCTTACAGGTTAGTTTACCAAGGGGGCAAAGAAACAAAGATCAAAACAGAGCACAAAGAAACCAACAAGGCAAAGAGTGATGCCTTGACTTAAAGAGCTACCAAGTCACGTACCAACGAGGTTACGAAGCGGAGCCGCGGAGGAGGCAACGAGAGAGGATACGCTCTAATCGATTGGTGAGACGTGAGCTGTGTGGCAGTGATACGCACAGTGTCTCAAACCGGGTGAAATTTTACAAATCAGGGGTTTCCCTCGATGGATACCATGTGACCCATATTGTAAAAATGGTATGAGTCAAGAAACCATTTTTTTAAAAAATAGATTGGGTGGAAAAAACGGTTATAAATTGGCTTTTAAAAAATGATTGGTTCAGTTATGGTGTGGTAAGTGGTTATTAGATTTTTGATCGGGTCTCATTGCTAGAGGTGTCCGGTTGGGCTGTGCTGTGTCGTGGCTACAGCTTACAACTGGAACCTGAGAATGAATGGCACGTGTGTTTACACGGTCACATGACATCATCGAGTTGTTCCATTTCTCCCTGAACAATTCCATAGGTAGGAATAGACTCTTGGTTGCATTCAGGCTTTGGGGTGGTGTTTCTGTTATATTTTTAGTGCTTTTTACCTTAATTATTTTTAAAATGGTTGTAAAAGATAATATTTATATCGGTTTTAAAATAATCGATTTAAAATATGGTATTTATCATAATTTTTTATATTAATGATAAAAACAATTAGTATAAAAAATAATAAAAACAATTTGATTGAAAAAAAAACTTCTGCCAAAGATCCGATCGATAGAAATAAGATATTCAGAGTCATATAATTTTCATACATGATGGTAAATAAATATATATATATATATATATATATATATATATATGAATATGAATGTATGTGTTCGAAAGAAATACGTGGTTCTAATTTCTATTGATATCACCGAAATAGGTTACTAATGGTTAATTTTTTAATACAATATTAATTGCATATAATAATCATAAACTTATCAATTAGTCATTAAAGTATTACTCAGTTCTACCTTTGACTAGAATCAACCACTTTAGTTTCTCACTTTATAAAAAATTAATTACCAATCCGTTCTTTAAAAAAGTTTAATTAAATGTAATTTTAATTTTACTTTATTTTTAAATTTCTTTCTTAAGAAAATTAATGCATCGTATTTTGTTAAATATAAATATTTACTCTACTATTAACTAAAAATATTATGTTTTTCCAATAAATTATTATTCTTTTCTTTTATACATGTTCAAATATACTTTCTTTTTTAATTTTATTATATCTAAAACAATTATATTATAATAAAAATATTTTAAATTTATCTTCATATAAAATGTTAACATAATTTATTTTTACACAACATTTCACAATAATTTATTCCACAAAGCTTTTACAGTTATATTTTATACACTCATTTCTTATTATAAAAATCATAATTTATGAAATACTTATTATGTTATTAACTGAAGAATATGATATTTTCACAATAAATTATTATTCTTTTCTTTAATATATGTTTAAATATATATTATGTTTTTTTTAAAAAAATAAAACATCTCAATTTATTAAACATTTAATATGTTACTAATTATAAAATATTATTTTTTCTTTATAAATGTTTAACTAAATGGTAACATTTATTTTTATTTATTTTTATTTATTTTTAAGGAAATTTAAGGCATTATATTTATCAAATATAAATATTTGTTATGTTATTAACTAAATATATTATGTTTTTAAACTTTTCTTCAATATGTTTAAATATACTTTCTATTTGATTTAAAAAATAAAAAATAGGAGAACTTAAAGAAGAAATAATAAAAACATTATATAACAAATTTTATTATTATATTTTATACAATTACATTATAAGAAAAATATTTTAAATTTATTTTCATATAAAATACTCTCAATTTATTTTTACTTAATAAGTTATTATAGTTGATAAAACTTATAAATTTTTAAAATATTTGCATTAAATGTACAAATAGAGTATTTTATTTATGTAAAAAATGGTATAATGACCTGTTGATGAAATTGCTAAAATACTTAAAAATAACTATCATGTTAATATAAAATGACAAAAAATAGTCAAAGTAATATCACAATAAATAACCATAAACAATGATTATTGGAATTAATAAACATAATGTATGTATTTTATTATTATTATAAATAATTAATATTAAAAAATAAAAAAAACCTAAGTATCCCGGGCCAAAAAACTTAGTTAAAATTATATGGGTTAGATAAGGATTTAAAAATGTAACATCCTAAAATCTTAATTAGGGAATTTGATAATTAAAAATTAATAAATTAAATTATGAGAAATGTTAGAAAACAATATTTAGAGTTATGTTAATTGAATTAACAAGTATGTGTTTAATTTAAATAAATTAAATGACTACACTAATCTAATTAAATAATTAATTTCATTAGCTCTAAAATTTCAATTTAAATTTTTGGGATAAATTAAAGGTTTAAAAATTAAATCAATTACCCTACCTAAAATTTAGGATTTAATTGACCAATTCCAATCACTATATTTTATTTCTAAACCCTTTTAAATTCCTTTTTGAATTTTCTTTCCTAAGTTCTTTCCTTTTCTTTAATTCTCTTAGCTCATTTTATTCCTCCCTCATTTTTACTTCCTTTCCCTAACCGTAGCCCCTTTCTCCATTTCACATATGCGTGTTATTTCTCTAAGGGAAGAACCTCATTGTTTCTTCTTCTTTCCCTCAAATCATCTACCTCCACCATGCCCTTCCTTATCTCCTTCGTCAATCCTTCATCAAATTTTCAAAGCCTTGAGGTTTTGGCAGCCATTGATGAAGGAGTTTAAGCTTGGGGAACCCATCAAGTTTCAATTTTATTTCAAGGTGAGTGCATGCTTCAATTACGAACCCTGCTCCTCTTTTTGAACTCTTCTCCTTTTGTGCATGTGTTAGTCCTCAAATTTACTTTAATTTTCTAAATAAAAAGTGTGTTAAAAAATAATAAAAATTAGTTTAACTTGTTAGAAATTTAGGTTTTAAGTGTAATAAATGGAAACTATTAGATTTAAACTGCCTTGATCCATTTTCTCTAGTTTTGTAGTGAAAAACCAAGAATTTTAAGAGAAAATTCAACCAAGAACTGAAGGGTTGACGCGTAGCATCAACCCCACACGTAACGTCAGGGTTTTGATGCTGACGCTACATGTCAGTACCACGCGTAGCGTCAGATGCAACGTGGCTTCACTTCCAGGTGGCTTTGCACTCAGCCAAATGGCCATTATTGGTCAATCCACACACAGCCAAATACCAAAACTTAAATGGGAGACATGGGCCACCTTGTCTGCTGATCATGGATTAAATTATTACTTAATCATGGCCTTAAATCATGTGTTTAATGGAGGCTGTCAGGCCTCTGATTCAGCCCCATAAATAAGGTCATTCTCCACCATCCCTTCTTCATTCTTCTCTTTATTTACTCAAATTCAGAGTGTCTTTTCTGAGTTAGTATTCTAGTGTAGTTTCCATATACTTGAGAGTGTTGTGTTGTATTGTGCTTTTTCCGTATTGTGAAGTGTGATCAAGTGCTTGTGATATCATCAACTGTAAGTTATGTTTCTACTTTCACAATGTGTAACTAATTTGTTTATGTTGGAATTGGTGAACCTATCTATAAATATAATGTTGTAATAAAGACTTTTGCATGTTTATGATTCAAGTACCATGTTAGTATTTCAATTTTTTATTAGTATAAACTTCAAACGGGAGAATGATTTTCATGCGTGTTAAACCACTTTAACAAAAGTGAAAGTTGAAGTATCATTAATATACCAATTACTAGGAATAGAGTTGGTAATTATTGTTATGTTAAGGCCAAGACTTAAAGCAAGTTTTTATTGAGAAAGCATCTGAGGGATCAGACTTTACGGTAACTATTTAGAATTTATATCCTGAGGGATCGGGTATAATGATTTTAAGTTGCAATAACATGAACTTAATGATTAAATATGCATGTCTATAATTATTTCATTATGCTTTAATATGGGGATCCTAATTCCAACATAGTTTGTTAATCTGTGTTTTTCTCAAGGAATCCATTCTGAATTACTACTCAAAGTCATTTTCTAGATAGTTGTATAATCTTTTATTCAATGAACAAATCAATCTCTAAATCTATGAATATTGTACAAATTATGAATAAACTATTCTTTTGTTAATAAGTTTTAATACATTTACCATAGTAAATAATAATTACTATTTCACACTGAAAATATTCAATCCTTGTGGGAATGATATCTATTTTGAAAATTGCAATGATAAATTGGTGCGCTTGCCAATAAAGAAGCCCAACACATATTCTAGGTCTAACAAGTTTTCTGGTGTCGTCGTTGGGGATTGAATTGATTCAGTAAAATAGTAAATTTTTAATTACCATGGTAAAAAAAATTTGTTACTTTTTACCTTAGGTAAATTTTCAATTTTACTTATACCTTTATTTATTTACTTTTTCTTCAATAATTATTGTTACACTAACTTTTTCTGCATAGTTTATTTATGCAAACTCGATCTTCTGCAGGGAGAATTTTCTTTGATCCTGAGATTGAAAAGTTTGTAAAAAGACTCAAAGCTTTACAATCTAAAAAACAAACTACTTCTTCTTTAACTTCATCTTCTTTTCAAAATTCTGAATATTCTAGTATGGCTGAACAAAGAAGAACACTGGGACAGTTTGCTGCTATCAATGGACCACCCCGTGTATCATGGATGTTCCAAGGACCCGTCGCTACGGTGTAAATTAAACCTGCCACACTAAATATAATTTAAAACAATCAATTTGTTGGCCTAAATCATGAAGAACCGTATGGACACTTAACTGTTTTTTTATGAATTATGTAGCACAATTGGTTTTGAACCCAACCAAGAAGAATCTGTTTACATGAGATTATTTCTTTTTTCTTTGGTTGGGCAAGCAAAAGAATGGTTTAAATCTTGTCCACCTGGTAGTTTTGCAAACTGGTTCAATGTTGAGAGAAAAATTTTAGAAAGATTTTATTCTCCCTCTAAATATTTTGAAGCCATGACAGCCATTCATTTTTTTTCATAAAATCACGATGAATCACTTGGTGAAACATGGGAACAATTCAAAGCACTTCTTAGAAAATGTCCAAACCATAATTTGGATAATGCTGGAAAGGTAAGAATTGTTTATCATGGTTTATTGCCTCAGTTCAAGATGATGTTATACGCATGTGTAGTGTAACATCCCGATTTCTAACTTAATTACCGATTAAAGTTAAGCTATTAATTAAAGGTTAATTACAGAATTAGGATTAATGGTTAATTAGAGTAATTGCTGATTTGGGTAGAAATAATTGAATAAATAATAATAATAGTGCCAGGCGAAAGGACGCATGTGTCCCTAGGAGTATAAGACAACTCCAGCTCTCTCTTTCTCTCATTATTCACGCTGGCAGCTCTCCTTGTGCGTGTATATGGTCCCTCCTTCCCTGTTTCTCTTCTTCTTCACTCTCATTCACGTCGCCACTCGAACAGTGAGAGAGTCGAGAGCTCCTGGAATAACATCAACACAGCTCTGACTCCACTCCCTGTTCTCTTCTTCCTCCCTATTGCCTTCTTCCTCTCCTTCTTCTTCTACATGGAGCTGTGGTATTCCAGTTGGGAGCCTGGGCTGGAAGTGCTTTGGAGCTGTGGAGGAGATGGACCCGTAGGAGGAAAGGAGCAACTCTGGCCCAGGATCAACGTTGAACTCGAAGGCTGTTGGAGGAGTAACGGAGGGACGATCGGTCAGCACTGCAACTTGAAGAGTCTCTGAACCCTGACAGCAGGTAGGGGGCGCTTTACATGTCAAGCGTATGGTTTATGACTGGGTCCCTGGTGCTTACTTTAATGTAATATGTGTGTGAAATGTGTGGATCGATGTGTGGTGATTGATTGATTGTGCATGCGACTTCTGAATTGGGACATCTGTGAAAGGTTGAGGGTTGTGTGACCTCGTCTTTGAGTGCCTGTTAATACTTTATGATGCATGTTGTTGAAATATGAGTTTGCTGAGTGAATGTGTGTGTGTTACCATTGTCCCCGAATGCATGAGATGCGAATTGATGTGTGATTTCCATTTTGAATGCCATGTGGAAAGGTATGCTGACTCTGTTAAAAATGTTGAGTAGATGTACTGTAATGTGGTTCCCTATGCTTGCTGTTGTGAGTTATTATGATAGAGACATGTGTTGTTGTAATGGATGTGGGATTCCGAATGAATCTGATTGCTGTGGGGGGATCGGTTGTGACCCATTGATGGTTGTGTGAGACGCGTCTCGTAAGCTTGGATGTTGTTGTGGATTTGCATAAGATTGCATATGTGGGATGATTCCTAGATTCCTGACCAGTTCCATGAGGACGGGGGGTCGGAAAGGCATCTAGACTCATGTAAATCGAGTTCCAGTCAGATTCCTGGTTAGATCCATGAGGACCCGTGGTAGCCGATGGAGCTAGAGCTGGGTCTCGAGACGTCACGGGGTGACCGGTGCCACACGGAAAAGGCTAGTGGACGAGGGACCGGGAAGGAATCTGCATTGAACTCACTGTTTAAGTCGGATCCGCATGCATGAGTCTATGAGCATTATTAGTGAGATTATTGTGAATTGCATGGATTAAATGAATTGAGTGAACTCCGACTAGACGATGTAGTATGAGCAAATTCCGACTGAACGAATGTACGGGTATTGATACCGTTGCTGAGTGCAGTGTGATGCTATGATTGAGAATATATGTTATGGTGCAACTTCCGATTGAATGATGTGGTCTGACCCTTAAATTAATTGACAATATATATATATATATCGTTATGGATTGAACCCGGTAAATTATATAATTGAGAATAGAGGTAGAGTCTGAGTCAATAGCTGTCACTTTATATGCAAAAGCTCACCCCTACACCATTTTTCAGTGTGTGCAGGTCGTGCTCGGAAATGATGATAAGGTTTCAAGTCCGAGTGTGATGCACTCCGACTGATGAGTACCTGTATCGCTTTATTATGTTCTGTCCGTGTAGCCTTGGCCGGCTCTTATGTAAAATGACGATCAAACATATCCATTTATAAAGATTGAATAATCATGGTGTCATTGTGTGGTATCATATTGGTAAACGCATAATATCAAGTTAATGAGTATTCCAAGTATATGGTTACATGCTTGTGGGTCGGTGGATTGAATTTGTGGGTAGATTTATGTTTCTGAGAATATGTATTCCTATGTATGTGCTTCGTACTGACTCGATGCGTTTTCCGAATGGGACGTGTTGCTAAATGACCCGAGGGCTGTTGATGAGTGAAATTATGTCAAGTTGGTGGTTCCGAGTGAAGATTCTGAGCGACTCCGAGTGAAGATTATAGGTAAACCTGAATGAGGGAGAGTTTTCATTCCCGAGTGGAAAACCTTGGGTAATTCTCCTCCTGAGAGAGGAGTTAGCGTAGTGGTTTAGAATGGAATGGGTTCTGAGTGTAAAACATTGATAATCCGAGTGAAAGATGTAAAATCCGAGTGAGTAAGGGTCTGTATACCGAGTGGCGGAGTTCTGACTAAGTCTGAGTGGGACTTAACTACCTGATTTTCCCGAGTGAATGTGAATGCACACCGAATAGTGGAAGTGTAATGTGACCCGAATGTGTTAAGGATGGATTACGTCGAGTGATGTTCGAATAGGATATATTCTGAGTGAGAAGGGGTTTGATAGAATCCGAGTGGGATTACCCTCATTTCCTGAGTGGATCCTTAGGCTGACTTTATGAAGAAAATTGAGAGACTAAGTTATGGGTTGCCGAGGGAAGCGAATATTGGGGTTTAGGGTTTAGGGTTTAGGGTTTAGCGTTACCCAGCGAATGGCTGTCTCGTATTCCGAATGGTGGATTAGCCGAGTGTGGCTTCTCACTCCCGCGAGCGTGCGGGTTTAGAAGACTCTTACTGTGATTTCGCCCAAGCGTCCCTGGACCTCGCCCAAGCGAGTCAGAGTTGTCATCGATTTCGCCCAGGCGCTGATGAGTTTCGCTGAACCGAATGGGTCGGTTCCAGCATTACTCCTTCCGCTGATTGCTATATGTGTGAATGCTCTTTTATTTCCCTTGCCTTCTTCTTTCTTTTTTTATACCGATTGACCAGTGGTTGATTTTGTGAAAATTTTTCCTTGTTTTTGGAATTATTATTTATTAAAATTAGGATGTTACATGTAGGTGGTTCATTAATGAACAAAACTGTTGAAGAGGCAATTGCCATAATGGAATCCATGTCCACAAGTGATCGACAAGCAAAACTTGAAAGAGGTAACGTAATAAGGAAGCCAGGTATGCTTGAATTAGGGGTAAATGATGCAGTTTTAGCTCAGCAAAAATTATTGACGCAACAAATAGAAGCAATGAGCAAATAACTGGAGAAATTATAAATTGCTTAAGTATCATCACCACCCCCTGCTCAATTAAAACAATGTGTGCATTGCATGGGTGAACAACCATGTGGTTACTGTGCACCTAATGGAAATGAACAAGAATAAGCCAATTTTTTGCTCTACCAAAGGATACCTGTAGGTAATTTACCTTTTAATCTTGGTAATCTTTTGGGTAACAATTACCCACAGGGATGGCAGAATCGGAACTTTGGCTGGAGACAAGATGCTGGACCTTCTAACAGACCTCCTAACAATCAATTCAAACAACAACCACAATCTGATCAGGCATCAAGGTTGACAAGGATAAAGGAATCTATCCAACAATTGCTTGAATACATGCAAACTAATGAAGCCGCACGTAAAGCATCGGATGTGCAATTAGGACAGCTAGCAAAGGAAGTAGCCGATATGAAAAGTTTTGGTTTTTCTGCAAACACTCAGAACGCAAGAGAATAATGTAAGGCTATTTTCACAAGAAGTGGTAAAGTTGTAGGAAATGATTGTAAAGAAAGTGAAAAAGAAGAGGAAAAAGAAAAAAATGACAAAGAAGAAGAAGAAAAAAGAAAAAGAGAGTGAAAAAGAAGAAAGTGAAGAAAAAGAGAACAATAAAATAAAAGAAAAAGATGATGAAAAACAAAAAAATAAAAAAAATAGAAAACAAAAAAATCAGTATTTGGGTCAGACTCCTCCTGTCAAGGATCTGCCTTATCCTCATGCACCATCAAGAAAGGATAAGGAAAGAGAGTATAAAAGATTCCTTGAAATTTTTAAGCAGTTACACATAAACATTCTATTTTCAGAGGCATTGGAACAAATGCTAACTTATGCCAAGTTTATGAAAGAACTGCTCACTAAGAAAAAGAGGTACAATGAAAAGATAGTTGAACTTGAAGCAGGTTATAGTGCTATTTTTAATACAACATGCCGAAAAAGTCGAAAGACCTCGGAAGTTTCACCATTCCCGTCTCAATTGGAGGTGTAAATATTGGGAAGGCTTTATTAGATTCAGGGGAAAGCATCAATTTAATGCCCCTAAGTATGATGAAATGTATTGGTGATCTAGATCCTCAAAGAACAAAAATGACTCTGCAATTGGCTGATAGATCAATCAAGAGACCTTTTGGAATTGTGGAAGATGTACTTGTGAAAGTTGTACTTGTGAAAGTTGAAAAGTTCTACTTCCCTGTAGATTTTATAGTTTTAGACATGGAGGAAGATACTGAAGTTCCCCTGATTCTTGGAAGACCATTCATGAAGACTGCTAGAGTATTTATTGATGTAGACAATGGTAAGCTTGCAGTCAGAGTACATGATGAAGAGGTGAAATTTGATGTCTTCAAAGCCATGAAACATCCCAACTCAAAACAAGATTGTTTTAAAGTGGATGTCCTAGATGAAGTTTGCCTCTCCATATCTAAAGGTATGTCTATTATTAACCCCCTCAATAAGTTATTGATTGACTCTGTTGAGTGTTTGAATGAGGAAGATGAGAGACAGATAGACAAGTGTTTAGAAGAACTTGAACGAGGGAAAGAAATTTCTCTTGAATCAAGAAAAATTAAAGAAATCCAAGAAGCACCTGTTAAAGAAATCTAGAGACCTGAACTTAAAGTGCTACCTTCCAACCTAAAATACATCTTTTTGAAGAAAGGTAATCTTAAACGAGTTATCATTAATAATTTTTTAACTGAAACAGAAGAAGAAAAACTGGTAGAAGTGCTGAAAAGAAATCAAGAAGCAATTGGATGGACACTCGAAGATCTGAAAGGTATAAGTCCATCATACTGCATGCATAAAATTTTGTTGGAGGATGATTTTAAGCCTGTAGCTCAACCTCAAAGGCGCCTCAATCCAACCATGAAAGAGGTAACCAAAAAGGAAGTTCTGAAATTACTGAAAGCAGGTATCATCTATCTAATTTCTGATAGTGTATAGGTAAGTCCTGTTTAAGTTGTTCCAAAAAAGGGAGGAATGATAGTTATTGTGAATGATAAAAATGAATTAATCCCAACAAGAACTATCACAAGTTAGAGAATGTGTATTGATTATAGAAAATTAAATCAAGCAACAAGAAAAGATCATTTTCCACTTCCTTTTATGGATCAACTGCTTGAAAGACTATCTGGACAGGCTGAATATTATTTTCTTGACGGATATTTTGGATATAATCAGATTGCTGTTGATCCTCTTGACTAGGAAAACACTGTTTTTACATGTCCTTTTGGTATTTTTACTTATAGAAAGATGTTATTCGGATTGTGTAATGCACTTGCTACTTTTCAAAGATGCATATTTGCTATTTTTGTAGATTTAATTGAAAAGAGCATTGAAATATTCATGGATGATTTCTCAGTTTTTAGGAATTCATTTGATTCATGTCTATCCAATCTAGACACCATACTGAAACGGTGTATTGAAATAAATTTGGTACTAAATTGGGAGAAGTGTCACTTCATGGTTAAAGAAGGTATTGTACTTGGTCACAAAATTTCTGCAAGAGGTATTAAGGTTGACCAAGCAAAAGTTGAGGTGATCTCTAAACTCCCACCCCCTGTAAATGTGAAATGTATTAGAAGTTTTTTAGGACATGCTGGATTTTATAGAAGGTTTATTCAAGACTTTTCAAAAATTGCCAAACCTTAGACAAACCTTCTAAACAAAGATGTTGAGTTCAAATTTGATGAAGCATGTCTTAAAGCTTTTAATTCCTTAAAGGAAAAATTAGTTTCTGCCCCTGTGATTGTTGCTCCTAACTGGAACTTACCCTTTGAACTTATGTACGATGCAAGTGATTATGTTGTTGGAGCTATTTTAGGTCAAAGATATGAAAAGGTTTTTAGGGTTATACACTATGCTAGTAAAGTCTTGAATGAAAATCAAATAAATTATGCAGCTACTAAAAAAAAGTTACTAGCCATAGTATATGCCCTAAAAAAATTTAGATCATACTTGATTGGCTCAAAAATAATTGCTTTTACTGATCATGTAGCCATCAAGTATCTTTTGACCAAAACTGATTCTAAACCTTGGTTAATCCAATGGATTTTGCTTCTTCAGGAATATGATCTTGAAATCAAAGATAAGAAGGGTAGTGAAAATATGATCGCTGACCATCTTTCTAGATTGATGAATAATGAGGTCACTACCAAAGAAAAAGAAATTTTAGAAGAATTTCCTGATGAAAAACTTTTTGAAATAACAAAGTGGCCATGGTTTGCTGATATGGCCAATTTTAAAGCAGCAAGAATTCTTCCAAATGATTTAACTTGGTAGCAAAGAAAAAAAAATTTCAAAGATGCAAAATATTTTGTTTGGGATGACCCTCATTTATTCAAAATTGGTGTGGATAATTTGCTACATCATTGTGTGCCCGATTGGGAAATGAAAGATGTGTTGTGGCATTACCACAAATCACCTTATGGAGGACATTTTAATGGTGAGAGGACCGCTGTAAAAATTCTTCAATCAGGTTTATATTGACCCTCTATTTTTAAGGATTCTCACTCATTTGTGCAAGCTTGTAATAACTGTCAAAGAACAGGTAATGTCAATAGGAGGCAAAAAATGCCTCTCACAAACATTCAAGAGGTTAAGGTATTTGATTGTTGGGGTATTGATTTCATAGGACCTTTCCTGTAACATCCTGGATATTTATAGAAAATTTTGTGTAGTAGAAATATTAAAAATTGTTTTAAGGATTTATTTGATATTTTTATGAATTATTGGTTAATTATAAAAGGTGTGATTAGAAGAAGGGAAGTTTAATTAAAACTTTTAATGAAATTGTAAAGGAAATGAAGAAGTGACCGGTTGAGGAAGTAACTGGTTGGAAGTGACCGGTTGGAGAGGTAACCGGTTACCATGAGTTTTAGATAAAGGTTTCTTTCTCTTTCCTCAATCATTTACGCAATCATTCACTCTTTCACGTGAATCTCTTTCTTCATCTGTTACTTTTCTTCTTTTTCTTCCTCTATCGCTGCGAGCTTTATGCTCTGAAAAAAGGTCCATTTTGCATCAAAACCTTGAAATAATTACATTTCCGTGACAGTGGTTTCAAGGTGAGTCCATTGAACTATTTAAATTTATTACCTCATCTTTTTCATTTCCTTTTCTGGACTGAATGGTCATGAATGGTGAGGTACTGTTCTGATCTTCATTCCTCTTGGGTGTGAGCCTAAAAATGGTCTTTTGACTATGTGGGTGGTGCGACGTTAACGTGTTTCATGTTCCAAACCCCGTAGGTAGTAGAAGGAACACTGGTGGAACAATTGAGGAAGCTGGTGCTGGACCGGGAGGTGGAACTGTGAACCCAACGATTGTTGAAGCTTGGAACCGAGGTAAGGGGGTGCTCGGGTTATAATTAATTAGAATAGGACATACTGTCTGAGTCGTTGGAATGATTGTAAATCGGGTAAGAGATGATGCTGAATGAAAATTGTGAATGTGTATGAATGCACATATGAATGTGGACACCGATCGATTTAGCATCGGGTGTGTATGTGTATGACTTAAGAAATATTTGATGCTATGATAATAGAGAGGATGCTGGATGAGTTGTATATGAATGTGTGTAAGAATGCATGTATGTGTATGGACACCGATCGGTTTAGGATCGTGTGTGTGGCTTAAGCCGATTGAATTTGAAATATTTAATGCTGTGACAATAGATGTACAGTGGCAATGTGATACCGAGCTTGACAAGCAGGTCACCCGAGTAATGAGTATGTGATATTGTTAATGGCCACTTATTTGATGAGAAATGTGAATTTTATAAGTATGATAAGTGTTTGCCGTGTGAGAACATTATATTGATGGGCTTGACAAGTCGGTCGCCCTACGTTGTGAGCACAAGTTAGTTTCTGACAGTTGCAATAATGATCGTAATGAAATGGCTATTTATATAATGGAATATATGATTATGTGGTGGAGGACAACCGACGGTATATGTTACTCTCGTTTTTGGCTTCCGTGGTCAAGTCGGACCTAGTTGAGCTACCTAGAGGTCTATGACCCAGTGGTTGAGGGGGAGCCAAGTCGGGCTCGGTGAACCAAGTCGGGTTCACGGGGTGTCAAGTCGGACCCCCAACTGAAGGTCGATCCTTAGTATTGTGATTTATGTAATTTACTATATTTGCCGAGTGTAATTTGTTATATTTACCGAGTGGTGAATTGTTATACTTGCCGAATGAGTTACTTGCTGAGTGTGAATGGCTATATTTGCTGAATGATTTGCTAAAATTACCGAATAAGAATTGTTATATTTGTCGAGTAAGATTGGTTATATTGCCAAGTGTTAATTGCTATAATTGCCGAGTGAGTTAATTGCCAAGTGTAATGTGCAATTTGAGGATAAAGCAATCGGACGGAGTTTATACTCGTATTTTGTTATTTAAATTCTGTTCTAGATTAATTATGATGTTAAACACTCACCCTTGCTGTGGTTTTCAATTTTAGTAACTAGTGACAGGTGTGAACACCTCTTTTGGTCCGGTCCAAGTGGAATGAATCTTTTTTATACTGAATTCTAATTCAGAATGGTCAAATTCGAGTTGAATGGCTCCAAAATAATCATAACCGAGCGAAATAACTCAGAATGAAGCTTTTCCAAGTGAAATACAGCCCTGTTGGAGGCAAATCTGATTGGAATGACTCAAAAATGATCGCATCTGAACAGGATGACTCAGGTTAAAGAATTTCCGAGTGAAATACAGCCCCAGTGGAGATAAATCCGAGTGAAAAAAACTCAAAAATGATCAAATCCGAGTCAAAATGAAGCATTTCCGAGTGGAATCACTTAGAATGAGTCATTTCCGAGTGAAATGCTCCCCTGTTGAAGTTGAATCCGAGTGGATTATGCCCATGTTGAAGAGAAGTCTAAATGGAATGACTCAAAAATGATGAAATCCGAGTGGAATCACTCAGAATGAGTCATTTTCGAGTGAAATGATCCCCTGTTGAAGTTGAATCCGAGTGGATAGCTTCCCTGCCAAGCCAGTCCGAGTGGAATGTGCGCCTGTTGGATCAAATCCGAGTAAAATTACTCAGAATGGATCATTTTCGAGTGGCATGTGCCCCTGTTAGAGTAAATATGAGTAAAATGATTCAGATTTCATCCATTCCAAATGAAAAATAACCCTTTTAGAGGAGAATCCGAGCGGAAAATCCCCTACTGTAACCAATCCAAGTGGAAAAGGGGACTGACCTTGAATAGATACTGCCCAAAGCTATTTTCCGAGTGAAATGATTGCTGATTGAAGTAAATCCGAGTGAGTATCACTCAATTGGAGGGGAATCCGAATTGAAAATACCCAAATTCCAAGTTCTGAGTGAGGAGAAAGTGGTTTCCGAGTGAAAATTGCCAAAATCTCAACTTCTGAGTGAGGAGAGAGTTGTTTCCAAGTGAAACTGCCCAAGATTCCATTTTCTGACTGGAAAGCAAGACTGAATCCGAGCGGGTTGAGGTTTACTTCCAAACCGGTTGACAACATGCCGAGTGAAGCTTCAAGCAGAAGGATTGCCGAGCAAGATTTCAAAGTCTTTTAAAGAACATGAACCGTTGCCGATTGAGCCATTTATCCTCACCGACTCGTCTTTCAAAGTCAAAAACCGACTGAATCCTGCACCAATTCCGAGTCATCCTTGTCAGTCAGTTTTCTTAGCCAATCTTCACTCATCCTTCAAATAAGGAGCCGACTGAATCATTTGCCCCAATTCCGAGTCAGTCCCTTCAAATCAATCCCGAACCATTACTCTTCGAACCAATTCCGAGTCACATTTCACACAATTTCCGAGCCATTTCAGTCAGCATCGAGTGAGCCATCCTCTCACTCGATTTCCGAGTGACTTTCCCCCATTCCCTAGTGAAGTTCACCCAATTCTGAGTCATTCTTTACCCATTTCTGAGTCTTTCTCTTCGATTTTCAATCGGCTCCGAGTCATCCTTTACCGAATCGATTTTCAATCTTCGATCGGTTTTTGAGTAACACCCATTCCCTTGTCATCCCTCCTGAAGCCAATTACCGAGCCCACTTCCACCAATTTCCGAGTCACCATTTACACCCAAAACTCACCCAGATTCTGAGTCACTCTTTTAACCATTTCCACTCAACCTCCAAGTCACTTTTTACCTATTTTAGTCAGTTCCGAGTTACTTGTCACTCGGTTCCGATTGAATGTTTCACAGCAGCCTTACACCGAGTAAAACATATACTCGGCCTTTCATAGGAGGACTCTTCCCAGAAGAATTCTCACTCAGAAAGGTGTATTTTTCACTCGGCCTTCTACGGGAAATGCTTTATTCCACTCGGAATTGACTCCAATATGGACGAATACTGACTGGGAGACTGATCCGAGCCATCCTCACTCGGATTTCAGCCATCCTCACTCGGATTGACACTATTTTCACTCGGATTCCCACCAGGTCCCCCTGTTAGCCCGTGCTGACTTGGATTCCACCACCCAAGTGGATCCAGGAATCCTGGGGGTGGCAGACAGGTGGCAAACAGGGGTGGAAGTGGGGGGAATTAAAAATTCCCACCTAGCCGTTGTCCCCCACTTCACTCTGAGTGGAAGCCTGAGCTGGCATTCTACTCGGAAGTGGAAGCCTGAGCTGGCATTCCACTCGGAAGTGGAAGCCTGAGCTGGCCTTCCACTCAAACCAGCCTATAAATAGGCAAGGGGTTGAAGCGTTAAGGAGGGATTTAGAGAGGAAAAACTCTGCCTAAGCCTTGATTCTCTCTCCCACACACACTGCGCAGCCCCTCACAGCACCCAACATCCTTATCCTCTCTCTCTCTCACACGTCCAGCCCCTTTCAGCCACCTCCCAGCACCCTCCTCTCACCCTTTCCAACAACCCCCACTCATCCTTCTTCTCACCTAAACCGAGCTCCTCTCTCACACGTCCAGCCCCTTTCAGCCACCTCCCAGCACCCTCCTCTCACCCTTTCCAACAGCCCCCATGCATCCCCCTCAAGTCCACCAAATCCGACCTCCTCACTCCTCTCAACTCCAACACTGTCCCTCTTCTCACTCAGTCTCACTCGGTATTTCACTTCTCACACTGTAAGCTACTACTTTCACTCGGTATTTTCCCATTTCATTCGGTTTTACCATTTTTTACTCGGTTTTCCTCTTTCTCACTCGGTTTTCGCCATTTTCACTCGGGTTTATGCTTTTATCACTCGGTTTTACCATTTTTTACTCGGTTTTCCTCTTTCTCACTCGGTTTTCGCCATTTTCACTCGGGTTTATGCTTTTATCACTCGGTTTTACCATTTTTACTCGGTTTCCTCCATTTCCACTCGATTTTTTCCATTTTTACTCGGTTTTTCCCTCTCTTTCACTCGGTTTTCCCTTCTCCCACTCGGTTTTCACTCATTTTTCCTTCTGTTTTCTGAACTTACTGTTTCCCTTCCTCTTTTGTAGCTTCTGCTACCTTTCCCTTCCACTTCATAGTAAAATATAATAAAGGGAAATAAATGCTTACTATGTTTTCTTTCAAATCTAAATAAAGATAAAAAAAGAAACAAATCATTTTTAAACAGTGTCGTACGGGAGCACTCCCGTCTACACAACCTCTTTAGATTCGTACACGTGTGAAGAACTTCACCTTGTACGAGTTCCCCACCTCAGTGACATCCATCATCATCTCCCAAGTCTTTTCCTAAAAGAAAAACACTCAGAACTACGTAACCCTGATTTCTTGATAATTCAAGAATACGTAGGAGCAGGACCTCAACTCCTGTCGGGCCCATTTTTCTTATTTCCTTTTTTGATTTATTTCCTCACTTTCATGTTTCTTTCATAAATGTTCTTCTTTTTGGTCGCTTCCGTGAAAATCAATTTAGACGTGACGTCTTGTTGGTTTCCCCCTAGTTTTTGCTCAAGCCTCGCCATAATTCATAGGGAAGGGATACTTAGGACGAGACGTCCTTCTTATCTCTTTCCTATCCCTTTTTTTTTATTCGAGAATGTCCAATTTAGGCGTGACGCCTTATTAGCATTCTCTTCCCCTCTCTGTCTCATATCGAAGTCGAGTTTAATTCGGATGAAACGTCCCATTGACCTCGCTTCGACATTCTCAGTTTGTACAGTTCTCTCACTCCATTCTGTCATTTTTAAATAAAAAATACAACAATAAAAGGGAAGAAATAAACCATCTTTTGTAAGGCTATTTATGTTGCGCATTTTCAATCTTGGTATTGTTTTTGACAGGCGATGTAGGGTGCTAATACCTTCCCTACTCATAACCGACTCCCGAACTTGAATCTCAATTTTTAACCAGTGCTTTACTGAACTTAGTTTTTTCCAATGTTTTTCCTATGGATAAAAACGTTGGTGGCGACTCCCTGTTTCATCCTACACTCCCTTCTTTCTTTCTCGCCGCGCCGTCGCGATCCAGGTTGCGACAGATGGCGACTCCGCTGGGGACACTTAAGAGAGTCAGGCCAGTTTGGTTGAAAGCGCGTTTTTTTATATAGCCTTTATTTAGCTTGGATTTCTTCCCCTTGTTTTTATTTTCCGTCGATTGTTGTGAATGTTCGTCATTGTTTTAAATTGCGTCTTGTTATTTGCTTTGTTGTCCATGTACCATATGATAGTTGAACCCTAGGGTAGAGGACTATGTTACTTTTCTGCAATCATTGAACCCTAGGGTAGACGACTTTGTATATTTGTTCTGTGTTTATTCTCTGTGCAGAATGGTGTAAGGTAAAAAGGTATTGAATGCCCTTTCACACACTACACTCACAAATTACTCGCACACACTTATGAGTGGCGCCCTATACCCGGGCCCCAAATGAAACTTAAGTTAGGAGGGGTTGGTATACAGAATCGTATAGGATGTACTTCCTATCCGGTGATCGTGAGAACCCCAACTAGAGTTCGACCTCTTGTGACATACGCACCTAGTGGTTCCCCACTGTTGCGTCCCTGTCATGGGTAGGATCTTGGCTCTAGTGACCTTCTAGAAGTCTAGTATAAGCCACCCGGTGTGGAGAGTCACTTTTAGATAAGCCCTAGGGTCTAGAGGAAACCTTCAACAAAACCTGACTTAGGCCACGAAAGGGCAAATTTTACTTTACCTTATGTCATTTTCACTTTCCTGTTATTAAAGAGGGATTATCTATCACCCAAAGATTCAATTAGTCAAAATCTTTGGAACACATGAGTATTCTTTGGGTGAATGGATAATCCTCTTTAACTGTTCCCTTTATTTTTCTAACCGTTTGTCGTGATTCTTTAGACACTACGGGTAAGCATCCCTACGCGACCAGGCTCAGAAAGAAACTCATGGCCGAAATAGAGTAAGAGAATGAGAACCTCAGAGCTGAGGTTAATCAGTTGAAAGAACAAATGGCTGAAATGGCCAAAATGTTCGAAAGGAGGATCGCAGAAAGGGATTCTTTAGCGGAAGTTGAAAATGCTAGGCAGCAATCTCCCATTCTCCAACACGCTCAAGGTCATGCTGGGGCACCGAGCTCAAACCCTGCAGGGCCTACCGTTACTATTTGCCTTAGTAAGCCGAACCCTTTCATGTTCAACAACACACTTTTGTTGATAAAGAAGGGAATGTCGTACCCTTCCCGTAGTATGGGTTACCCCCAGGCTATTTCCCACCACTCCAAGAGGGGCCAGATTATCAGGAAACAATCCTTCACGCGGCTCAACCAAACATCCCACCTGTCCGGAATCCTCAAACGATTCCGGTCCATACACAGGCTGAACAACCACAAGCTGCCCAAGCCACAGCGGGACACCAAGCCTCGATTCTGAATGAGAGCCCGACACATGTTCACCGACCAGCCAAGAGTGCTAGTCACTATGTCGTCACAGGTCCAAGTACTGCCACTGCTGCTACCCAGGAATAAAGATTAGAGTTCTTAGAAAGGTGTTTAAGGGAGATGGATGGAATGAATCGATTTGGATTAGGCAGTGCTGCACAACTCTGTCTAATTCCCGACGTTGTTATTCCTCCCAAATTTAAAACGCCTGAATTTGATAAGTATCGGGGGCTGACATGTCTGAAAAACCATCTTACCATGTACTATCGGAAGATGGCTTCGCATGCCTCCAACGACTCTCTGCTAATCCATTGTTTTCAAGATAGTTTGGCTGGAGCGCCTCTGACCTGGTATAACCATCTTGAACGATCTCGTATACGCTGTTAGGAGGATCTGGCAGATGCTTTCATGCAACAGTATAAGTACAATTTGGACATGGCGCCAGATAGAGTACAATTGCAGAACATGTCCAAGAAAGACAACAAGACGTTCAAAGAATACGCCCAACGGTGGCGTGAAGTAGCAGCGCAAGTTGACCCACCTCTGTCTGAGAAAGAGGTGATCTCAATATTTATTGACACACTCCAATCGCCATTCTATGACAAGATGATTGGAAGTATTTCATCCCACTTCTCCGATATTGTCACTATCGGAGAAAGAATAGAGAATGGCCTCCGGACGGGGAAGATCGCCCGAGGTCCAGCTGGGGTTAATGCAGCAAAAAGACCCTCCCATGGGGAAGGAAAGAGAAGAGAGGGAGAGACTAATCTAATCTCCCATAATCAGAGAAGAAACCAGCCGAGGCCACCCACCCCGGTCGCCTTTCCATCAACCTATCAGAATACACCACATCCATATGTGGCTGCCATTCAAACACCACATACACCACATTTCTGCCCACCTGTCATGCGACCGCCTGCACCACTACAGGCACCATATCAACCACCACAAGCGCCGTACCAACAGCCACAAATGAACCCGCCAAATCCAAATCAGAGAAGGCAAAACAATGACCGTGCCCCACCGCAATTTGATCCGATTCCCATCTCTTACACAGAGCTTCTCCCTTACCTCATCGAAAACACGATGGTAGTGCCGTGCCCTCTAAAGCCACTTCAGCCGCCATATCCTAGAGGGTATGACCCAAATGCACAGTGTGATTACCACGCTGGTGCACCGGGACATTCTACTGAGAACTGCCTGGCACTGAAGTTTAAGGTAAGGGACCTCATCCGGGCCGACTGGATAAGCTTTAAAGAAGGGAGCCCAAGTGTGACAACCAATCCCCTTCCAAACCATAAAGGACCGGATGTCAACGCTATTGAGGGGGATGAAGATTGAATTTCCAAAGTAGAGGACATCCAAATGCCTTTGGAAATCATACACTCCCATATGCTGAAGGTGGGATTAATAGGGTCATGGGATGAAGAGTATAATGACCTCCAGTCCGCAAAGCGAAGGGGCTTCCAGGAAACCCTTCAAAGATTCATGAATGCTCGAGTCATAGAGGTCTGTAAATGCCATGAAGGACGAATAAATATGGTACAAGGACAGGGTAAGGCACGAGTTCTGAAACCCCTGGTCGTATACTACAATAAGGATACGCCAGCAGCTTCGGCTCCTGCCAAGACTGTCTTCACGGTTAGGGCACCAACCCCTTTCCCCTTCCAGAGTTCCCACGCTGTGCCATGGAGGTACAATACAGATGTGGTTATCACCAATCCCGAAGCGATCAACTCCATACCATCCTCCTCTATTACAAATATAACCGGAGTGGGAAGAATGACATGGAGTGGAAGGATATATACGCCACCTGAACCCAAACAAGGCAAGACTACCGGAGAAGGAAAAATTGGGAAAGAAGTAGCCTCTGGCGAAACAAAGGGGGCTGTGACTGAAGAGGAAGCCCAGGAATTTCTGAAGTTTATTCGCCATAGTGACTACCAGGTGTTGGATCAATTGAACCACACCCCTGCAAAAATTTCCCTGTTGTCTTTGCTAATGAATTCTGAACCACATCGGAACACGTTGATGAAGGTGTTGAGTAAGGCGCACGTGAAGCATGATTTACCCGTCGAACAATTCGGAGGCATAGTGGGGCATATCGTTGCCAACAATTACTTAACCTTCACAGATGAGGAAGTACCTATTGAAGGAAGAGGGCACAACAAAGCCCTCCATATTTCTGTGAAATGTCAGGATTATATCCTGGCAAAAGTACTTGTGGATAATGGATCTTCTCTGAACGTCATGCCAAAATCCACGTTGGCAAAACTGCCTTTCGATGGAACATTCATGAGACCTAGCTCTATAGTTGTGCGGGCTTTTGATGGGACACGTAGGGAAGTCATTGGAGAAATTGAATTGCCTATACAAGTCGGACCCTGTACTTTCCAAGTACTCTTCCAAGTGATGGATATCGTGCCCGCTTACAACTGTTTATTAGGGCGACCATGGATCCATTCGGCAGGGGTGGTCCCCTCCACGCTGCATCAAAGACTAAAATTCATCATCAATAACAAGTTGGTGACTGTTTCTGGGGAGGAGGACCTTTTGGTCAGCAAACCCATATCCACTCCGTACATCGAGGCCGCCGAGGAAGCCCTCGAAACATCCTTCCAAGCCTTGGAAATTGCCAATACAACAAGCGTTGTAAAGATGTCTTTCCCCAACGTACCTCTAATGGTGACGCTGAACATGTTGCGGAAAGGGTACCAACCCGGAAAAGGATTAGGGCGGGATTTGGAAGGTAGAACCCAACCGGTGAGTCTCCCAGAAAATAAAAACAGATATGGTTTGGGATATAAGCCCACTGTGATGGATAAGAAAAGGGTTGAAGAGGAAAAGAAGGGGAGAAGAGTTGCTCGCCTTACTGGTCAAGAGATCAACACTGCGAGAATCCCTATCTGCGATCTCTATCAAAGCTTCAAGAGCGCCGAAGTGATATATCAGGATCAAGTTGCCATGGTTGAGAACGAGCCTGACCTCAATGTGGAGCTGGTATATGCTTGCCATCCAGATCAAGAGCTGAGCAATTGGGAAGTCATGGAGTTCCCTACAACCATTAACGTTCTATCAGAGTAATCACTGTATTTCATAATTTGGTGGTCCCCTTGCCATGCCCAAGGCTCCGGGACCCATTTTGTAACAAGGGCAGAACTTGTTTATTTTATTTTTGAAAACCAATGAACATATTTTATTTCCCATCACCTCATCTTTGTGCACTCTATTTTTCTCAAACCTTTCACTTGTTTGTTCTCTTTTCACTTTATAATATAACCCGAATGCAGATCCAAAAATGATTTCCCTGAGAACGATGAAAACCTGGATTTATTTCATGACCCTGTTTATCCAAATGATTGCGTCTACGAGGAAAGTGAGGAAGACTTTGGACCCTCATCTGAATTGACGAGATTGTTGGAACAAGAGGATAAGGAGATCTGCCCACATCAGGAGGAAATTAAAATCATCAACCTTGGAGGTGAAGGAGAAGATAAAATGATCAAGATAAGCACCTGCCTGAGTAAAAACCATCAAGATAAATTGATTGAACTGCTCCGGGAATTTCGAGATGTGTTCGCTTGGTCATATCAAGATATGCCAGGGTTGGATAACAGCATAGTGGAACATAGATTGCCTCTGAAACCAGAGTGTCCACCAGTTAAGCAAAAGCTACGAAGAATGAAACCGGAAATGCTTCTCAAGATCAAGGAAGAGGTCAAAAAACAATTCAAAGCCGGTTTCTTGGCCGTAGCCAAATATCCACAATGGGTAGCCAACATAGTCCCGGTCCCGAAGAAGGATGGAAAAGTACGGATGTGTGTGGATTATCGAGATCTAAACAGGGCCAGCCCTAAAGACGATTTTCCTCTTCCACATATTGACATGTTGGTCGATAACACAGCCCAACACTCCATCTTCTCTTTCATGGATGGTTTCTCCGGGTACAATCAGATTAAAATGGCGCCCGAAGACATGGAAAAAACCACGTTCGTCACATTGTGGGGTACTTTCTGTTACAAAGTAATGTCCTTTGGTTTGAAGAACGCAGGGGCGACTTATCAGAGAGCAATGGTCACTTTATTCCACGATATGATGCACAAGGAAATAGAGGTCTATGTGGATGATATCATTGCAAAATCCAGAACCGCGGAAGATCATGTCCGCGACTTAAGAAAATTGTTTGAGCGGTTGAGAAGGTTTAAACTTAGATTGAATCCTGCTAAGTGCGCGTTTGGCGCAAGGTCAGGCAAACTGTTGGGTTTCATTGTAAGCAAGAAAGGAATTGAAGTGGATCCCGACAAGGTCAGGGCAATCCTAGAAATGCCACCTCCTTGCATAGAAAAAGAAGTCAGGGGGTTCTTGGGAAGATTAAACTATATCGCTCGATTTATCTCACAATTGACATCGACCTGCGAGCCGATCTTCAAGCTACTCCGCAAGAACCAACCGGGGCAATGGAATGAGGACTGCCAAATGGCTTTTGAGAAGATTAAGCAGTACTTGAAAGAACCACCAATATTGGTACCACCAACCCCTGGGAGACCACTGATTTTATACATGACGGTACTGGATGAGTCCATGGGCTGCGTATTAGGTCAGCACGATGAAACGGGAAAGAAAGAACATGCCATATATTACCTAAGCAAAAATTTCACTGATTGTGAAATGCGATACTCCGTATTAGAATGAACTTGTTGCGCGTTAGCATGGGCTGCGAAGCGTTTAAGGCAATACATGTTGAGTCACACTACCTGGCTAGTCTCTAAGACGGATCCTATCAAGTACATCTTTGAGAAGCCAGCCCTGACCGGAAGGATTGCTCGATGGCAAGTGTTGCTAACTGAGTACGACATAACATATGTCACTCAGAAAGCCATAAAAGGGAGCGCTTTGGCTGACTACCTAGCCCATCAACCCGTAAGTGATTACCAACCAATACCATTCGACTTCCCAGACGAGGATATTTTGGCATTGTCCAACGAAAAAGAAGGCGGTAACAAAGACAAATGGATTTTAAGATTCGATGGAGCTTCTAATGCTTTAGGGCACGGAATTGGGGCCATTTTGATTTCTCCAGAAAAAGAATTCATTCCTGTCTGCGCCAGGCTATGTTTTGATTGTACCAACAATGTCGCTGAATATGAGGCATGCTCCTTAGGGATCCAAGCGGCATTAGATATGAAAGTAAGGACACTGGAAGTCTACGGAGACTCTGCTTTAGTCGTCCACCAGTTAAAAGGTGAGTGGGAAACCAGAGATAGCAAGCTTCTCCCCTATCACACCCATATTATGGAAATGATCAGAGATTTCGAAGAGATTTCTTTCCATCATGTTCCTCGGGAAGATAATCAGATGGCTGACGCTTTGGCCACTCTCGCTTCAATGTTCAAAGTAAACAATGACTATGACGTGCCCCTCATCGAGGTGGAAAGGCGTCATGAGCCCGCATACTGCCAAGTAGTCGAAGAACAATCGGATGGAAAACCTTGGTATCACGATATCAAGAGGTATATCCAGAGGCAAGAATACCCCGACAATGCCACAGAAAACGACAAGAGAACCCCGCGACGGCTCGCCATGGGGTTTTTCTTAAGTGGAGACGTGCTTTACAAAAGAAACCATGATTCTATCCTTCTTCGTTGCGTTGATACCGCTAAAGCAAATAGAATCATGAGGGATATCCACGAGGGATCTTTCGGAACCCACATCAATGGGCACGCCATGTCAAGGAAAATCTTAAGGGCTGGTTATTTTTGGATGACCATGGAAGCAGACTGCTTCGCCTATGCTCGGAGATGTCATAAGTGCCAAATATATGCTGATCATATTCACGCACCCCCGTCATCTCTAAATGTTTTGTCAGCACCATGGCCCTTCTCGATGTGGGGCATGGATGTCATTGGTCCCATTGAACCAAAGGCTTCAAACGGCCATCGTTTCATTTTGGTCGCCATTGATTATTTCACAAAATGGGTGGAAGCAGCTTCATACACTAATGTAACCAAGAGTGTTGTTGTTAAATTCGTCAAGCGTGAGTTGATATGTCGGTATGGCCTACCGAGCCAAATCATCACAGACAATGGTACAAACCTGAACAACAAAATGATGAAGGAGCTTTGTGAGAGCTTTAAAATCTCCCACCATAATTCCTCTCCGTACCGCCCGAAAATGAATGGGGCAGTCGAGGCGGCGAACAAAAATATCAAGAAGATAATACAGAAAATGGTGATAACCTATAAAGACTGGAACGAAATGCTTCCTTTTGCTCTGCACGGTTATCGTACCTCAGTCCGGACCTCGACTGGGGCAACTCCATTCTCTTTAGTTTATGGCATGGAAGCAGTCCTGCCTTTTGAAGTGGAGATTCCTTCCCTCCGAGTAATCATGGAAGCCAAACTGGTTGAAGCTGAATGGATCCAGACTCGACATGACCAATTAAATCTGATTGATAGTAAGAGACTGACTGCCCTCTGCCATGGTCAGTTATATCAAAGGCGTATGAAGCGAGCGTTTGAAAAGAAAGTACGACCCCGATAATTCCAAGAAGGAGACTTGGTGCTCAAGAAGGTTTTGTCGATGCATAAAGATCACCGGGGCAAATGGACTCCTAACTACGAAGGGCCTTATGTCGTGAAAAAGGCTTTTTCCGGAGGTGCTCTCATACTCGCCAACATGGATGGGGAAGATCTACCGATGCCTATAAACGCGGACGCAGTGAGAAGATACTACGCGTAAAAAAAAAAAAAGAGGGGGCTCGCTGGGTTGAAAACCTGAAAAGGCGACCTAGGCAAAAGTTAGAGCAATTGGTGGGGTCGAAAATCCCAAGAAAGTGGCCCAGACAAATTCACACCCTATAGATTCAACACTGCAACGCCAATTTTTCAAGTCACAGACAAGGGGATGGGTCTGGGGTATCGAAACCATGGTCGAGTCACGCCCTCGAAAGCAAAATCAGAAGATAAACAGGAAATCATGGAAAAGACCGGAATCTTGTCGCTCTCAGGAAATCAATGGAGGATCTAAAAGGCCTTCCCTTTCATCCTTGCCATCAATTCCTCACATATTATCATATTTTTGCACCTGTATATATCCGTTGTTCATAAATAAAAAGTTTCCCTTCTTCTCACATGTGTTCATGACTAGAATGAATAAACAAGTTTTGCCTAAAAAGAATTTCTTAAAAATGAGTTTTTGATAAGGACGAAAACACAAAGTTATGGGGAACAAAATGTACACTATTGCCAGATCTTACCTTGGGCAAGCTCAACCAACTCTGCGAAACAACCTCAATGAAGTCAGAAGTAATAATTATTTTGGCCATGAGTTACTTCAACGCCTGTCGCCAAGGGAGTCCGCCTGTAAGTTTTTAATTAGTTTCACGTTTCTCTGTTAAAGGATGGCCAGGAACCATGATCCCCAAGATGCGTAGTTGCCCAACTCTCTCCTTAGCAGACCTTCGGCATATCCGCAGTAAACCACAAGTCCATTCTCTTTCACCAAATTTTCTCCCCCAGTGGAACCATAATCGCCAAAAACTACACTTCCCAAATCCTTCCCCAGTGGGACTACACTTCCCAGTCAACCCAAAACTGGGGCATCTCCCCAGATTCTTCTTTCGGTCAAGGGACAGTTTTCCCCAAAGACTCCTTCGGTCATGTCAAACCGGGGCATCTCCCCGGGTTTATTCTTTTATTCAAAAGACAGTACCCCACCCTTCAAGCTTCATCCAATCATCTCAAACTGGGGCATCTCCCCGGGTTTATTCTTTCATTCAAGGGGCAGTTCCCCAAGATTTAATCCAATCATGTCAAACTGGGGCATCTCCCCGGGTTTATTCTCTTATTCAAGGGGCAGTTCCCCAAGATTTCATCCAATCATGTCAAACTGGGGCATCTCCCTGGGTTTATTCTTTCATTCAAGGGGCAGTTCCCCAAGATTTCATCCAATCATGTCAAACTAGGGCATCTCCCCGGGTTTATTCTTTTATTCAAGGGGCAGTTCCCCAAGATTTAATCCAATCATGTCAAACTGGGGCATCTCCCCGGGTTTATTCTCTTATTCAAGGGGCAGTTCCCCAAGATTTCATCCAATCATGTCAAACTGGGGCATCTCCCCGGGTATATCCTCTCAATCAAGGGGCAGTTCCCCAAGATTTCATCCAATCATGTCAAACTGGGGCATCTCCCCGGGTATATCCTCTCAATCAAGGGGTAGTTCCCCAACCACCCACAGTCATGTCAAACTGGGACATCCCCCCAGATTCATTCTCTTGCGTTCAAGAGGCAGTTCCCCAAGAACCCGCAGTCATGGCAACCGAGGGTCAACCCTAACCTTTACATTTCCTGCCAACAGTGAGTTAATTCGGACGAGACGTCCTGTTAACTCCCCCAACCTCTACATTTCCTGGCAACATTGAGTTAATTCGGACGAGACGTCCTGTTAGCTCCCCCAACCTTTACATTTCCTGTCAACAGTGAGCTAATTCGGACGAGACGTCCTGTTAGTTCCCCCAATCTTTACTTTCCTGTCGCCGATCAAATGGCACCCCTTTATCTTCCTGCTGCCGATCAAATGGCACCTTTACTTTCTTGTCGCCGATCAAATGGCACCTTTACTTTCCTGTCGCCGATCAAATGGCACCCCTTTATCTTCCTGTCGCCGATCAAATGGCACCTTTACTTTCCTGTCGCCGATCAAATGGCACCCCTTTACTTTCCTGTCGCCGATCAAATGGCACCTTTACTTTCCTGTTGCCGATCAAATGGCACCCCTTTATCTTCCTACCGCCGATCAAATCACACCTTTACTTTCCTGTCGCCGATCAAATGGCACCCCTTTACTTTCCTGTCGCCGATCAAATGGCACCTTTACTTTCCTGTTGCCGATCAAATGGCACCCTTTTATCTTCCTATCGCCGATCAAATGGCACCCCTTTATCTTCCTGTCGCCGATCAAATGGCACCCCTTTATCTTTCCTATCGCTGATCAAATGGCACCTTTACTTTCCTATCGCCGATCAAATGGCACCACCTTACTTTCCTGTCACTGAACAAATGGCATCTTTTTACCTTCAGTCGCCTAAGAAGGTATCTTTTTTCTTCCGGTCGCCGAATGAGGCACCCTTCATCTCTAATCAATTGAGAATAGACACTCAATCCTCTCGCCTCTTGTTAACTGGAAGACAATCCTTCTGCTTCATGTCATTCAAAGGATAATTCCCAGTTAACCACTTCTTGCTAAAAATTAGAGCACTGCCTCACTTCTTTTTTTCCCAGATTTGGGACAAAAAAAAACCAAAAAAAAAAACCAAAAAAAAATATAGAGAAAGAAGAAGAAGAGAAAAGCGAAACGGAAGAAGAAAATGCTCGTCTTTAAAGGAGAAAGGTCACACTGACTCGTGATTGCCGACACTATCAGACACCATCAAAAAGTCCCACTTGGCCCCTACATCGGTGTTCATATCTTTACTTCCTTTTCACTTCAAAAACACAGAAGCTTCGTGTTTCTTTTGTGAAAAAGAAGTAAAGAGGGGCATCTGTGAACACCTCTTTTGGTCCGGTCCAAGTGGAATGAATCTTTTTTATACTGAATTCTAATTCAGAATGGTCAAATTCGAGTTGAATGGCTCCAAAATAATCAGAACCGAGCGAAATAACTCAGAATGAAGCTTTTCCAAGTGAAATACAACCCTGTTGGAGGCAAATCCGATTAGAATGACTCAAAAATGATCACATCTGAACAGGATGACTCAGGTTAAAGCATTTTCGAGTGAAATACAGCCCCGGTGGAGATAAATCCGAGTGAAAAAAACTCAAAAATGATCAAATCCGAGTCAAAATGAAGCATTTCCGAGTGGAATCACTCAGAATGAGTCATTTCCGAGTGAAATGCTCCCCTGTTGAAGTTGAATCCGAGTGGATTATGCCCATGTTGAAGAGAAGTCCGAATGGAATGACTCAAAAATGATGAAATCCGAGTGGAATCACTCAGAATGAGTCATTTCCAAGTGAAATGATCCCCTGTTGAAGTTGAATCCGAGTGGATAGCTTCCCTGCCAAGCCAGTCCGAGTGGAATGTGCGCCTGTTGGATCAAATCCGAGTAAAATTACTCAGAATGGATCATTTCCGAGTGGCATGTGCCCCTGTTAGAGTAAATCCGAGTGAAATGATTCAGATTTCATCCATTCCGAATGAAAAATAACCCTTTTAGAGGAGAATCCGAGCGGAAAATCCCCTACTGCAACCAATCCAAGTGGAAAAGGGGACTGACCTTGAATAGATGCTGCCCAAAGCTATTTTCCGAGTGAAATGATTGCTGATTGAAGTAAATCCGAGTGAGTATCACTCAATTGGAGGGGAATCCGAATTGAAAATACCCAAATTCCAAGTTCTGAGTGAGGAGAAAGTGGTTTCCGAGTGAAAATTGCCAAAATCTCAACTTCTGAGTGAGGAGAGAGTTGTTTCCGAGTGAAACTGCCCAAGATTCCATTTTCTGACTGGAAAGCAAGACTGAATCCGAGCGGGTTGAGGTTTACTTCCAAACTGGTTGACAACATGCCGAGTGAAGCTTCAAGCAGAAGGATTGTCGAGCAAGATTCAAAGTCTTTTAAAGAACATGAACCATTGCCGATTGAGCCATTTATCCTCACCGAATCGTCTTTCAAAGTCAAAAACCGACTGAATCCTGCACCAATTCCGAGTCATCCTTGTCAGTCAGTTTTCTTAGCCAATCTTCACTCATCCTTCAAATAAGGAGCCGACTGAATCATTTGCCCCAATTCCGAGTCAGTCCCTTCAAATCAATCCCGAACCATTACTCTTCGAACCAATTCCGAGTCATATTTCACACAATTTCCGAGCCATTTCAGTCAGCACCGAGTGAGCCATCCTCTCACTCGATTTTTGAGTGACTTTCCCCCATTCCCGAGTGAAGTTCACCCAATTCTGAGTCATCCTTTACCCATTTCCGAGTCTTTCTCTTCAATTTTCAATCGGCTCCGAGTCATCCTTTACCGAATCGATTTTCAATCTTCGATCGGTTTTTGAGTAACACCCATTCCCTTGTCATCCCTCCTGAAGCCAATTACCGAGCCCACTTCCACCAATTTCCGAGTCACCATTTACACCCAAAACTCACCCAGATTCCGAGTCACTCTTTTAACCATTTCCACTCAACCTCCAAGTCACTTTTTACCTATTTTAGTCGGTTTCGAGTTACTTGTCACTCGGTTCTGATTGAATGTTTCACAGCAGCCTCACACCGAGTAAAACATATACTCGGCCTTTCATAGGAGGACTCTTCCCAGAAGAATTCTCACTCGGAAAGGTGTATTTTTCACTCGGCCTTCTACGGGAAATGCTTCATTCCACTCAGAATTGACTCCAATATGGACGAATACTGACTGGGAGACTGATCCGAGCCATCCTCACTCGGATTTCAGCCATCCTCACTCGGATTGACACTATTTTTACTCGGATTCCCACCAGGTCCCCCTGTTAGCCCGTGCTGACTTGGATTCCACCACCCAAGTGTATCCAGGAATCCTGGGGGTGGCAGACAGGTGGCAAACAGGGGTGGAAGTGGGGGGAATTAAAAATTCCCACCCAGCCGTTGTCCCCCACTTCACTCTGAGTGGAAGCCTGAGCTGGCATTCCACTCGGAAGTGGAAGCCTGAGCTGGCCTTCCACTCAAACCAGCCTATAAATAGGCAAGGGGTTGAAGCATTGAGGAGGGATTCGGAGAGGAAAAACTCTGCCTAAGCCTTGATTCTCTCTCCCACACACACTGCGCAGCCCCTCACAGCACCCAACATCCTCATCCTCTCTCTCTCACACGTCCAGCCCCTTTCAGCCACCTCCCAGCACCCTCCTCTCACCCTTTCCAACAACCCACACTCATCCTTCTTCTCACCTAAACCGAGCTCCTCTCTCACACGTCCAGCCCCTTTCAGCCACCTCCCAGCACCCTCCTCTCACCCTTTCCAACAGCCCCCACGCATCCCCCTCAAGTCCACCAAATCCGACCTCCTCACTCCTCTCAACTCCAACACTGTCCCTCTTCTCACTCAGTCTCACTCGGTATCTCACTTCTCACACGGTAAGCTACTACTTTCACTCGGTATTTTCCCATTTCATTCGGTTTTACCATTTTTTACTCGTTTTCCTCTTTCTCACTCGGTTTTCGCCATTTTCACTCGGGTTTATGCTTTTATCACTCGGTTTTACCATTTTTTACTCGGTTTTCCTCTTTCTCACTCGGTTTTCGCCATTTTCACTCGGGTTTATGCTTTTATCACTCGGTTTTACCATTTTTACTCGGTTTCCTCCATTTCCACTCGGTTTTTTCCATTTTCACTCGGTTTTTCCCTCTTTTTCACTCGGTTTTCCCTTCTCCCACTCGGTTTTCACTCATTTTTCCTTCTGTTTTCTAAACTTACTGTTTCCCTTCCTCTTTTGTAGCTTCTGCTACCTTTCCCTTCCGCTTCATAGTAAAATATAATAAAGGGAAATAAATGCTTACTATGTTTTCTTTCAAATCTAAATAAAGATAAAAAAAGAAACAAATCATTTTTAAACAGTGTCGTACGGGAGCACTCCCGTCTACACAACCTCTTTAGGATTCGTACACGTGCGAAGAACTTCACCTTGTACGAGTTCCCCACCTCAGTGACATCCATCATCATCTCCCAAGTCTTTTCCTAAAAGAAAAACACTCAGAACTACGTAACCCTGATTTCTTGATAATTCAAGAATACGTAGGAGCAGGACCTCAACTCCTGTCGGGCCCATTTTTCTTATTTCCTTTTTTGATTTATTTCCTCACTTTCATGTTTCTTTCATAAATGTTCTTCTTTTTGGTCGCTTCCGTGAAAATCAATTTAGACGTGACGTCTTGTTGGTTTCCCCCTAGTTTTTGCTCAAGCCTCGCCATAATTCATAGGGAAGGGATACTTAGGACGAGACGTGCTGCTTATCTCTTTCCTATCCCTTTTTTTTTATTCGAGAATGTCCAATTTAGGCATGACGCCTTATTAGCATTCTCTTCCCCTCTCTGTCTCATATCGAAGTCGAGTTTAATTCGGATGAAACGTCCCATTGACCTCGCTTCGACATTCTCAGTTTGTACAGTTCTCTCACTCCATTCTGTCATTTTTAAATAAAAAATACAACAATAAAAGGGAAGAAATAAACCATCTTTTGTAAGGCTATTTATGTTGCGCATTTTCAATCTTGGTACTATTTTTGATAGGCGATGTAGGGTGCTAATACCTTCCCTACTCGTAACCGACTCCCGAACTTGAATCTCAATTTTTAACCAGTGCTTTACTGAACTTAGTTTTTTCCAATGTTTTTCCTATGGATAAAAACGTTGGTGGTGACTCCCTGTTTCATCCTACACTCCCTTCTTTCTTTCTCGCTGCGCCGTCGCGATCCAGGTTGCGACAACAAGGAAGAGGTCGGAGCCATGGAGGTGCGCCAAACGGAGGAGTGATGCCAAGGCACCGAGTGATTTGAATGAATTATAAGATATATATATATATATAATGAGTTTCCCGAGTGTATAATGTTATATGTTACCTGTATATTGAACTAAATTTGAATCGGTATGTTGATTGACGTGAGTATAAATTCTTGATGCTGTTTATGAGTGAATTTGCATTGCTGTAGCATAGTCGATTACCGGGCGAATCTCGCCAAGTGGATTCATTCTTGTCCGAGCGAGGGCCAGTAGATTTGGTGTCTATCACTCGAGTATCCCTTGTCCCTTTCCGAGTGAAGAATAACCGAGAGACCCACTTCCGAGTGGAGAGTTAGGGTGTCTCCGAGTGAACTATGGCCGAGAGAATCATTTCTGAGTGAAGAAAGATTGGAGTGTTTCTAAGTGAGAGATGACCTAGTAGACTTATTTCCGAGTGAAACCCGACTTGTTCACTTGTAAGTCTTGTCCGCTCAGGTTTAAAGAGTAGCATTCGCTCAAGCGAGTCGGATCTTTCCCAAGCAAACCAGGGTCTCGCTCAGGCGAATGACCCCTGACTCTGTTTTCCTTCCTCCGCTGATTTTAATTGAATCTTATTTTATTATTGATTTATTTCTGATCAGTTATTGTTATTTTAAGTATGCTTTTACTATTTTGAATGTATTTAAGAAAAGTAAATATTATTTTATATTAAAACCGGGTTAATTTTTATTAAATGCGAAAAATCTATTGCGAAAAATGATTAAATTGACGCGGGTCGTCACAGTTGGTATCAAAGAGGTTCTTTCTAGAGCCGGGTGAATGGGTGAACCTAGTGATTGTGTGAGTCCTATATTGGACTATTTTTGCATTCTATTGCATTGTGTTTATGATTGTTTGTGTCGCTTGGCATCATTCCCTTGGCACTCCAGTGGCGTTGTATTTTATATGTCAGGTAAATATCTGACTCCCTAGTAGAGCATTGGTTATTAATGGTGATGTGTTTGTTCATTGTAGAATTACATTATGGCTGAAGGGACTAGTTTTGGTGGAGGAGATGACTTCATCTCAAAGTTTTCTCAATTGATGAGTAGGACCGAGTCTGGTCCCACTCTTGATAAATTCCTGAAAAGGAATCCCCCTGCCTATAAAGGAGGGCATGATTACGATGGGGCGTATATTTGGATCAGAGAAGTCGAACAAGCGTTTGAGTATTTCGAGTGCTCGGAGGAGCAGAAGGTTCAGTTTGTAACCTACCAATTGAAGGACGAGGCTAGGGTATGGTGGTCTTGGACTAAGGTTCAGATGAAGGCGGCGAGTGAACCGGTAGTATGGGCGAATTTCCGAAAGAGGTTCCTTGTCAAATACTTCCCGGATAATTATAAAATCTGAAAGGAATTGGAATTTCTGAGACTGGAATAGGGCCGAATGTCAGTGGCCGAGTACACTGCTAAATTTGACGAGCTGTGCGACTTGTAACATCCCGGATTTTAAGGAAACTAAATTTATTAGATGACGATAATTGATTATTTAAGATCAAATAATTATGGGAGATGTTGTTAGACATTAGAGGTGAATTATCGGTAAATTAAGATTTACCAGAACTGGGTGAATTAACAGATGATGTGGGACCCACTTGATTTAATTAGATGTTTGATGGGTCTAGAATGTTTGGAAAATTATTATGGTTAAGATGGTATAGTTAGAATGATTTTTGGTGTCAAAGAAATAATTAATTGGACTCGATGTGTGATAATAACCGGGGAAAATACAAACCAAATGGGATTAAAAAGAAAATGTGAAATTCTTCCTTCTCTTCTTTTCTTAACCGTGTGAAGTCTTACACACTTTATACCCTCCTTTACACAATGGACAAAATAAATATGGACCAGTGGTAAAAGTGAAAGGTGGCATTACTTTATCTCTTGGGTAATGACCAATTTTGGTCACCTTTTCCCTCTCTCTCTTTCTCTCATTTTCGGCAGCCATCTCTCTCCCTTCATTCACTCTTCGTTTTCCTCTTCTTTATTTTCTCTTCATCCTAATAACCGCCCATCTCCATTCTTCTTCTTTCTCTTGCCAAAAACAAAAGCTAAGCTTGGAAATGTGAGGTATCTATGGAGCTTGGGAGCTTGCATTGGTCATCTCCCTCTTCCTCACTTCATTTTCATTTTGGGTGGAGCTTAAGCTTGAGGTAAAGATTTCTTACCTCCACCTTGTTTTATTTATGGTTTTGGGTTATTGAGTTGAAGTTGTAAATGTTAGAAACCTTGCATGTGGGTGGAAATGGAAACCCTAGGCTTGGATGTTTGGAAATGAAACCCTTGATTTAGGGCTTTGTGATTATGTGAGATTTAGAGGTTGATGAGGTCCTTATGATAAAATAAAATGGACTGAAGATTGATAGAAATTGTTGATGGTTGTTGGGTGATTTTGGAGAAGAAACCCTAAGTATTAATAATTTAGGGGTTTTGACTCACTTGATGATCTTGATGAGTGTTGGGTATAGTTAACCCTTTGATACTTAGAAGATCTTAGCTTTGGGGGAAGGAATTCCCGAAGCCTAACATAAGTATATGAATTTGGAGTATAGACAAGTCTAGGACTTGATCATGAGTTTAAGAGATATGATACCTTGTGACGATTTATTGATTACATGTGTATGTGTAATTATTGATAGGGTTGTATTTCGGACGATGATGCAGAACGATCAGTGTAATTGCGTGACGGTTCTTCTCTCGAGGTAGAAGAGGAGTTTACATTTCAATTGCATGAGTGATTAATTGAAAATTATGTAAATGTGTGAACTCATGCAATGCCTTGCCATAAATACCTTATATGATTGATTTGATGAAGTGATGAATGATGGCTTGGCTTATGTTGATTGTTATGAAAATGTATGTATTTTTATAATTTGGATGATAAGTGTTTGATGGTCCCTTGGTTGAACATGAACTAAATGATGGTGACAAATTATGAATGAATGAACTACATGAATTGTAAAGAATTGTTTGAAGTGGTTACATGGAAAGATGAATGAGGGAATGATGTGGGTTATAGTTAAAACCTCTCCCTTGTAAAATTAATTAAGTGAGCGTGATTGATGAGTTGGAATGAGGATTTTTCGAGTATAAATGGGTAGAGAGAGTCTTATATGTCTCATGTGATGTGTATGATGTATTGGTGGTGAATCAGTTGGTCTAGAGTGAGGTTTCATGTGTTAAGTTGTAAGAATTGCTAATTATGCATAAGTGCTGATATTCTAGCTCAAACGAGATGGGATCTCGCTCAGGCGAGGATCCCCTGTATCAGTATTATGGTTCTGGACCAATCTCGCCCAGGCGAGCGAGCTCTCCGCTCAAGCGAGATGAGTGAATGGTGAATCGGTGAGATTCTGGACGAATTCTGTCCGAGTGGGAATTTTAGAAAACAATTTCATGATGTGGTGAATTTTCGAGTGAATTTCCGAGTGAAATTCCGAGTGAGCTATGTCCGAGACAGGACCTTCCGAGTGAGAAAGTGAATATAATTCCGAATAAAAGGTCTTCGAGTGTGATATTCTGGGCAGTGGAGTTCCGAGTGGGAATTCCCAAGTTCAATGTGACTCGTTTCGAGTGGAGTCCCTCCGTGTGTGTAATTCTGAGTGGGATGGCACCGATTGGGGATATACGGTGTGAGTTTGTCTAGAAGTACTCTGGAATAACTTCACTCGTGTGAAAAAGGAGGGTAGTCGGTGTTGAAATAATTGCCGAGTGAAAAGACCGATTAGGTGATGAGCCAGTTTTGTAGTAATCTGCCGAGTGAAGGATCGAGCGAGAGATGGTCGGTTTTGGAAACATTTAGCTGAGTGACAGATCGAACGAGTGTGGAGTCGGTCTGGAATGATTTTGCCGAGTGGAAAACTGAGTGAGAGATGAGTCGGCTTTGGATTGATTTTACCAAGTTGAAAACTGAGCGAGATGACTCGGTTATGGAATGCTTTTGCCGAGTGGAAAACCGAGTGAGAGATGAGTCAGCTTTGGATTGATTTTGCCGAGTGGAAAACCGAGCGAGAGATAAGTCGGTTTGGATTGATTTTGTCGAGTGGAAAACCGAGCGAGAGGAATCGGCTCTGGAATAAGTTCACCGAGTGAAACCAAGTGTTGGGAAAGCTCGCTGAGAGAGCGAGTGTGGAAGGGAAAGACGACCTCTGGTCGGATTTCGCTTAAGCGAGTGGATACCTCGCTCAAGCGAGTGAGTGTGGAATTCCTTACTGGACGATTCTCGCTCGAGCGAGTGGCTAGTTGAAGAGAGCCTCGCTCGAGCGAATGTATTTTGAAATGCTTACTGGAATGATTTCACCCGAGCGAGCTAAGGCGCTCAAGCGAGATGGGCTGTCTCGCCCAAGCGAATGTGGGCCTCGCTTGAGCGAGTGACCCCTAATAGGATTTTCCCTTCTTTTCTCGGTTTTAATAGTATTGGACCTTTTTCCCTTATATTGTAAGATGCTTAAGGGGATGCATAGGGATAATTATTAATGACATAATATGATGGTGTTGGCGAATGATTAAAATGTTGGGATAACTTGGTTATGCCCATGATACATAATGAAACACAAAATTGTTGACTACTAAGATAAAGTATAAAGGAATGATAAATAAGGTTTGCTGATGGACGTTTTGTGATGTTGTAAGAGCATCGTGGTTAAATACAATTATTGACTTGCCACATGGTGTGGAATATATATATACATGTGATGTGCTGAAATGTATAGTTAAGAACATGATGGTGTTAGACATAAGTGTAATTGCCATGTATGTGAGGTGATGAATATGCCTCGAATGATTCCATGTGTGGATTAATATTATGATGTTTGCTATGTCTTTTTATCTCCATGTATGGATTGATATGAAATGATGTTTGTGGCCATTGAGATGCCAACTATATGAATGATATGCCTTGAGGGGCTAGTACAAAATTATATGATTATTGAAGATGCCACATTAAAAATTTGAAAACAATGGCTAAGAAACCAACAATGATAAAATCCACTAAGGTGTATGGTGGTGTTGGTGATTATGATGATGATGTTTGATGAGTGGCATATAGGATGCACAGAGTGAGAATGCATTTGATTTGCATTGCATTGCATCCATGGCATATCGATCGCTGTCTATGTGGAATATTAGGGGGTTCCACTAGGCAGGCCTAGTGGGAGGGCAGCTCAGTGCACGAGCGTATTGTTGTTTTTCCCCTGTGACTCGGTGTGTGAGTCACGAAGCTGTCCATAGATTGATGACGAGGCACCCTATGTAGCGGGCCCAGTGGGCGGGCGGCTCTATGGTGAGCGAGTTACCTCGGTGTCCGACGGGACACGGCTCTCTCGATGTGTGTTTGGGAGGGGCCCGTAGCACTTTTGGCAAGTGAGGCCATGTTGTTGATCTGCAAGTCACGGGGTGACTAGTGCTACAGATGGGCGATAGTGGTTCGGTACCAGTAAAAGATGTTGTTGAGATGCATGCATGCTTTGAGATATGTGTACACATTTTACTACTGCAGTAGGGGCATAGTAGCACACCTATGCTTGACCTACAACTTGGTGTTTATTCCCACAGTCAGATCCGTATTTGTTGTCTATTCCATTGTGCATATGCATTAGCCATAAGAGCATTTGCATATAGCATGGAGATATGCCAGAATTTGATGATGATTGATGATGATTGAGATGGTGGTATGGTATTGATGAGATGGGTAATTAATATACCAAAAGACCACATAAAAGTAATAAATGATATGAATATATGAAATGATGTTGAATATGACGATATGTATGTTATGGCCCAATGTAATAAAGGGCATGACGGTTTATGATTAATAATGACGATATTAGCCCGTGGTGGCTTTATGAAAAGACCTAAATGGTCGGTATTGGTGATGTTGGCCCATGGTGGCGATGTGATAGATGTGTATATGCTTGCTTTGCTATGAAAAGATGAAATAATATGAATTATGTATATGATATTGAATTGACAAATCATGATGATTAGTGATGCATTTAGCAAAGCATACATGATGTTGATATGCATATGTGCATAATTTCAATTGTATTCATATCGTCATTTGAAATGTATAACTCACTCTCCCATGTGCTCTACTTTTTAGTATTGATGCAGGAAAACCATGGGATGAGAATGTTTATGAAGTAAAGCTTTTGGGAAGGTAAATACTTGTAATGGGATGCCTTGGCCGACAGTATTGTAATTTAATGAGTTATGTATAAAATAAATATCATGATGTTGTTAATTATTGTTGTTGATAGAGGAACTGTGAATATATATACACTTGGATAATGTACTAATAGTGGAGATATATGAATCTGAGGCTGAACTGGTTATGATCTATTATAAATATGAATGTTGGAGATGTATGTTGCATGATCATACAGATAGGTATATATATATATATATATATATATATATATATCTTAGGCATTGCATGTTTATATGATTATGTAAAATGATGACGGTTGTATATTAGGCTTATGTTATGCCATTGCATGCTTGCCGAGCCTTTTCTTATATCTTCATATATGGGACTAGGCGTGTGCCCGGTATACACATTCTTCTTCCGCTGTAAACTCTGTTATTTTGTATACCTTTATGGGCAAACTATCTATCGATCCAGTTATAGGTTATTTAATCTTACTCTTTGGTTTTCTGTGATTCGGGTCTTGATGTGATCATGGTGGTGTCTCGAAAATATTTTCAAACACGAAAAATTTATTCGTATTCTTACAAATTATGACGATTACATCGGGATTCGAGTACATAAAATCAGGGGTGTTATACGACTTTTATCATCCTTTCTCATTGGAAGGAACCGAGAGCAGTAAGTGTGCCAAGTATGAGGCTGGATTACGGATTGAACTTCGTAGTGTAATTATGCCAATGGAGATTCGGGATTATCTGACTCTGGTAAACAAGGCTAGGCTGACAGAGGAAGTGCAACTACAGAGAGCATTTCAGCCGAAAGATAAGAGACAGCTGAAGGCAAGAGGGTTCAGCTTCAAGAAGACAGGTCAGTCTTTTCGTGGTAGTAAGTTTTCCACTACGTCTTCTTCTTTGTCTGGTCGGAGTTCTACTGGCCGATCAGGTAGCCAGTCGGGTAGCCGTGCGTGCTACAATTGTGGCCAGGAGGGCCATATTTCGAAACATTATCCGACCAGTCAGATTGTTTGTTTCCAATGTGGACAACCGGGACATATTAGGCCCGATTGCCCACAGAGGCAGCAACCGAGTGGGCATGGCAACTGAGCCAACATTTCTGGGACTCGGGGTGCTAATGTTCCGAGAGGAGGTAGACACGGTGCTGGTCATGGAGGCCAACACTCGGGGAGAGCAGATGCTCAATCCAGTGGCGCCCAGAATGTCATGACCGGGCAGGTATTTTCTTTTGATGCCTCATAAGCTACAAGGACTAACAACTTGGTGCAGGGTAAGTGCCTCATCCATGGCTGTTTAGTAGATGTAATTTATGATTCGGGTGCAACCCATTCGTTTATCTCTGAGAGCTGTGTACAACGGCTTGGTTTGCCGATTGTGTTAATGGAGAATGCTCTTAGTATCTCCACTCCTACTAGCTCCACTTTCCGGGCAACCACTATGTATGGGGAGTTGCCGATGCAAGTTAAAGATCGTACTTTCCTGGTGAATCTGATTTGTATGCCATTGAAGAACCTAGATGTTATCTTAGGTCTTGATTGGTTAGCTGCTAACCATGTGATGGTGGACTGCTATCGGAAGACTATCGTTTTCTCCCAGGAACTCGACACCAAGAATGTGGTGAGTGATGTCTCCGCCACCTATGTTATTTTATTTACTCTGAAGGGTCAGTATAATCTTATGCCGAGTGATATTCCGGTGGTATGCGAATTCCCTGATGTATTCCCGGAAGAAATTCCAGAGTTGCCTCCCAGTCGGGAGATTGATTTTTCCATTGACTTGATTCCCGGGGCCGAGCCTGTGTCCCGTGCTCCTTTTAGGATGTCTTCGATAGAATTAACCGAGGTGAAGAAACAAGTGAATGAGATGCTTGAGAAGGGCTTTATCCGACCGAGTGCTTCACCGTGGGGTGCTCCTGTACTGTTGGTGAAAAAGAAGGACGGCAGTATACGGATGTGTATCGATTACCAACAGTTGAATAAGTTGACGGTGAAAAATAAATATCCGTTGCCACAGATTGACGACTTGTTGGATCAATTATGAGGCGCTGTTGTATTTTCTAAGATCGACTTGAGGTCGGGATATCACCAAATACGAGTGAAGTCAGAGGATATTCCGAAGACGGCTTTCTAGACTCGGTATGGGCACTTCGAGTATGTTGTAATGCCCTTTGGAGTGACGAATGCTCCTGCCATCTTTATGGACTACATGAATCGGATTTTTCAACCGTACTTGGATCGGTTTGTGGTAGTGTTCATTGATGACATACTGGTTTACTCGAAGTCGGTTGAGGAGCATGCTCAACACCTTCAAGTTGTTCTGCAGAAACTACGAGAGAAAAAGTTGTACGCTAAGTTATCCAAATGTGATTTCTGGGAAAAAAGTGTACAATTCTTGGGGCATTTGATTTCCCGAGAGGGTGTATCGGTCGATCCGACTAAGATTGAGGCGGTTATGGCTTGGGAAAGGCCTAAGTCGGTAACTGAGATTAGAAGTTTCCTCAGATTGGCTGGGTACTATCGGTGTTTCATTGAAGGATTTTCTCGAATAGCGCTTCCTTTGACTCGGTTGACAAGAAAAGAGAGTCTATTTGTATGGTCGGAAGAGTACGAATTGAGTTTCCAGACTCTTAAGCGGTGTTTGACGACTGCCCCTGTGCTTGCACTACCTGATGTGACAAAGGAATTTGTAGTGTATTGCGATGCATCAAAGTTTGGTTTGGGATGTGTGCTGATGCAGGCCGACCGGGTGATTGCCTATGCTTCAAGGCAATTAAGGCCGCATGAACAGAATTATCTGACTCATGACCTGGAGCTTGCAGCAGTGGTATATGCATTGAAGATTTGGTGCCATTATCTATATGGGTCTCGCTTTGTGGTCTTTAGTGACCACAAGAGTTTGAAATATTTGTTCGACCAGAAGGAACTCAACATAAGGCAAAGGAGATGGGTGGAGTACCTAAAGGATTATAATTTTGATTTAAGATACCACCCGGGTAAAGCAAACGTTGTTGCCGATGCGCTGAGTAGAAAAGTATTGCACGCGGATTTCTTGATAGGCAAAGAGCAAGAACTGTTGGAGAGCTTTCGGGATATGAACATTGGAGTTGTTGTGAACGCTCCAAACCAGATGATAGTCAGAATGCTGAAGATCTCCAATGAATTTCTGGAATCTTTAGCCATGGCCCAAAAGGACAACGAGGAGTTGTTGGAACTGCTTGACACTCAAACAAGAGGCAAGGATGTGGAATTAACCCAAGGCAACGATAGAATTTGGAGATTCCGAGACTGAGTGGTGGTACCTATAAACGGTGATTTCAGGCAAGCCGTGCTGACTGAAGCACACAGGAGTTCTTTGAGTATTCATCCCGGTATTACAAAGATGTACCATGATTTGTAGAAGGAATTCTGGTGGCCGGGAATGAAGAAGGCAATAACTGAGTATGTGAAGTCGTGTGTGATATGCCAGAAATGCAAGGTTAAACATCAGAGACCCCCAGGTTTACTTCAACCTCCGGAGATTCCGATTTGGAAGTGGGAGAGTATTACCATGGACTTTGTATCCGGGTTACCTCGTACCCAATCCGGGTGTAATGCAATCTGGGTGATTGTAGACCGATTGACCAAGAGTGCTCACTTCTTGGCCATGAACATGAAATGGTCATTGGACCGACTGGCTAGGTTATATGTTACTGTGATTGTATGATTGCATGGCGTACCCTCGAGTATCATTTCCGATCGGGATCCCCGATTCACTTTGAGATTTTGGGGAAGTTTGCAATAGGAATTGGGTACTGAGCTAAGGCTGAGCTCAGCTTATCATCCTCAGACTGATGGTCAGTCGAAACGGACTATACAGACCTTAGAGGACATGCTGAGAGCCTGCGTATTGGAGCAGGGTGGCTCATGGGAAAAATACTTGCCATTGGTGGAGTTTGCATACAATAACAACTATCATAGTAGCATTGGAATGGCTTCGTATGAAGCTCTATATGGTCGGAGGTATCATACACCATTGTGTTGGAATGAGAATGGCGATGCCATTCATTTGGGACCCAAGTTAATTCAGGAAATGAATGAACAGGTTACTCTGATCCGAGAGAAAATGAAGATTGCTCAAGACCGACAGAAGAGTTACTATGACAATCGGCATAGACCACTTGAGTTTCAGGTGGGTGACTGGGTATTCCTGAAGGTTTCACCGACCAAAGGTGTAGGTCAGATATTAAAGAGTCACAAGCTTAATCCGAGATACATCGGACCGTATCAAATATTGGAGAGGATCGGTGATGTTGCTTACCGACTGGATCTTCCCCAGTCGTTAACTAATATTCACAATGTGTTTCACATGTCACAACTCTGGGCGTATCGATGATTGTGCCGAGTGACTCTATCGAATTAAAGGAGGACCTGACGGTGGAAGTTACACCGATCGGTATTGAGGAATATCAGACCAAACGGCTAAGGAACAAGGAGGTGCCATTGGTAAATGTGAAATGGCAAAATTTGAATGGGGTAACTTACACTTGGGAATTGGAATCGGACATGAGACAGGTATACCCCAATCTTTTTTAATAGGTGCGTTGATTTTGGGGACGAAATCCCTTTTTAGGGGGGTGGATGTAACACTCTGGATATTTATAGAAAATTTTGTGTAGTAGAAATATTAAAAATTGTTTTAAGGATTTATTTAATATTTTTATGAATTATTGGTTAATTATAAAAGGTGTGATTAGAATAAGGGAAGTTTAATTAAAACTTTTAATGAAATTGTAAAGGAAATGGAGAAGTGACCGGTTGGAGAGGTAACCGGTTGCCATGAGTTTTAAATAAAGGTTTCTTTCTCTTTCCTCAATCATTTACGTAATCATTCACTCTTTCACGTGAATCTCCTTCTTCATCTGTTACTTTTCTTCTTCTTCTTCCTCTATCGCTGCGAGCTTTATGCTCTGAAGAGAGGTCCATTTTGCATCAAAACCTTGAAATAATTACATTTTCATGACAGTGGTTTCAAGGTGAGTCCATTGAATCGTTTAAATTTGTTACCTCATCTTTTTCGTTTCCTTTTCTGGGCTGAATGGTCATGAATGGTGGGGTACTATTCCGATCTCCATTCCTCTTGGGTGTGAGCCTAAAAATGGTCTTTTGACTATGTGGGTGGTGCGACGTTAACGTGTTTCACGTTCCAAACCCCGTAGGTAGTAGAAGGAACACTGGTGGAATAATTGAGGAAGCTGGTGCTGGACCAGGAGGTGGAACTGTGAACCCAACGATTGTTGAAGCTTGGAACTGAGGTAAGGGGGTGCTCGGGTTATAATTAATTAGAATAGGACATACTGTCCGAGTCATTGGAATGATTGTGAACCGGGTAAGAGATGATGCTGAATGAAAATTGTGAATGTGTATGAATGCACGTATGAATGTGGACACCGATCGGTTTAGCATCGGGTGTGTGTGTATGACTTAAGAAATATTTGATGCTGTGATAATAGAGATGATGCTGGAGAAGTTGTATGTGAATGTGTGTAAGAATGCATGTATGTGTATGGACACCGATCGGTTTAGGATCGTGTGTGTGGCTTAAGCCGATTGAATTTGAAATATTTAATGCTGTGACAATCGATGTATAGTGGCAATGTGATGTCAGGCTTGACAAGCAGGTCGCCCAAGTAATGAGTATGTGATGTTGTTAATGGCCACTTATTTGATGAGAAATGTGAATTTTATAAGTATGATAAGTGTTTGCCGTGTGAGAACATTATATTGATGGGCTTGACAAATTGGTCGCCCTACGTTGTGAGCACAAGTCAGTTTCTGATAGTTGCAATAATGATCGTAATGAAATAGCTGTTTATATAATGGAATATATGATTATGTGGTGGAGGACGACCGACGGTATATGTTACCCTCGTTTTTGGCTTTCGTGGTCAAGTCGGACCTAGTTGAGCTACCCAGAGGTCTATGACCCAGTGGTTGAGGGGGAGCCAAGTCGGGCTCGGTGAACCAAGTCAGGTTCACGGGGTGTCAAGTCGGACCCCCAGCTAAAGGTCGATCCTTAGTATTGTGATGTATATAATTTACTATATTTGCTGAGTGCAATTTGTTATATTTACCGAGTGGTGAATTGTTATACTTGCCAAATGAGTTACTTGCTGAGTGTGAATGGCTATATTTGCTGAGTGATTTGCTAAAATTGCCGAATAAGAATTGTTATATTTGCCGAGTAAGATTGGTTATATTGCCGAGTGTTAATTGCTAAAATTACCGAGTGTGAAATAATTGCCAAGTGTGAGTTAATTGCCGAGTGTAATGTGCAATTTGAGGATAAAGCAATCGGACGGAGTTTATACTCGTATTTTGTTATTTAAATTCCGTTCTAGATTAATTATGATGCTAAACACTCACCCTTGCTGTGGTTTTTAATTTTAGTAACTAGTGACAGGGAAGAGGTCGGAGCCATGGAGGTGCGCCAAACGGAGGAGTGATGCCAAGGCACCGAGTGATTTGAATGAATTGTAATATATATATATATATATATATATATATATATATATATATAATGAGTTTCCCGAGTGTATAATGTTACATGTTACCTGTATGTTGAACTAAATTTGAATCGGTATGCTGATTGACGTGAGTATAAATTCTTGATGCTGTTTATGAGTGAATTTACATTGCTGTAGCATAGTCGATTACCGGGCGAATCTCGCTGAGTGGATTCATTCTTGTCCGAGCGAGGGCCGGTTGATTTGGTGTCTGTCACTCGAGTATCCCTTGTCCCTTTCCGAGTGAAGAATAACTGAGAGACCCACTTCCGAGTAGAGAGTTAGGGTGTCTCCGAGTGAACTATGGCCGAGAGAATCATTTTCGAGTGAAGAAAGATTGGAGTGTTTCTGAGTGAGAGATGACTGAGTGGACTTATTTCCGAGTGAAACCCGACTTGTTCACTTGTAAATCTTGTCCGCTCAAGTTTAAAGAGTAACATTCGCTCAAGCGAGTCGGATCTTTCCTAAGCGAATCAGGGTCTCACTCAAGCGAATGACCCCTGACTCTGTTTTCCTTCCTCCGCTGATTTTAATTGAATCTTATTTTATTATTGATTTATTTCCGATCAGTTATTGTTATTTTGAGTATGCTTTTATTATTTTGAATGTATTTAAGAAAAGTAAATATTATTTTATATTTAAACCGGGTTAATTTTTATTAAATGTGAAAAATCTATTGCGAAAAATGATTAAATTGATGCGGGTCGTCACATTTCCCTTATTCTCAATTCAATCAATATATCCTTTTGGCAGCTGATTATGTTTCGAAATGGTTGAAAGCAATCGCTTCACCTAATGTTAACAACAAAACTGTAGTGAATTTCTTGAAGAAAAACACTTTTTGCAGGTTTGGAACACCAAGAACTTTGATCAGTGATGGAGGATCACACTTCTGTAACAAAGTTCTTCAGAAGGTGTTACAGCATTATGGAGTGAGACGTAAGGTGGCCACAACATATCATCCACAAACCAATGGACAGGCTGAGATTTTAAATCGTGAAGTGAAAAGAATTTTGGAAAAGATTGTGTCTTCTTCCAGAAAGAATTGGTCACAAAAACTTGATGATGCACTATGGGCATACAGAACTGTATTTAAAACCCCATTGGCCTTTCCCCTTTTTAGCTAGTCTATGGAAAAGCTTGTCATCTTCTAGTAGAGATGGAAGATAAAGCATATTGGGCATTAAAATTTCTCAACTTTGATCCAAATGCAGCAGCTGACAAAAGGAAGTTGTAGTTACTTCAGTTAGAGAAAATGAGGAACAATGCTTATGAGTCATCCAGATGTTATAAGAGTAAGGTGAAAGCTTACCATGACAAGAAATTAAAGAAAAGGCACTTCATACCAAGTCAGCAAGTTTTTCTATTTAATTCAAGATTAAAATTGTTTCCTGGTAAATTGAAATCAAAGTGGTCCGGCTCATTTGTAATCAAGGAAGTTAAGCCATATGGAGCAATAGAAATTGAAGATCCATCTTCCAAAAGAAGTTGGATGGTAAATGGGCAAAGATTGAAACCATATCTGGGTGGTGAAATCAACAGACTCACCACCATCTGTTATCTAACTGATCTGTGATATGCAGGATGTCAAGCTAGAGACAGTAAATCAAGCGCTCAATGGGAGGTAACCCATTATTCATTTGTGTTAATTTCTATGTGATTTTAATTTTTAATATTAAAAAAATATTGAATTTGGAATAAAATATTTTTTTGAAAATAAAAAGGTTTTAAAAATTGCAAAAAAAAGGTTTTTAAATTAAAAATTTAGGAAATTAAAAATCAGAATTCCACGCGTAGCGTTACCCTGACGCGTAGCATCAGGGCCTGCGTTCAGTTTTTTTTAAAAAAACTAAACCTAGAAATAGAGAGGCCTATTTGGATTTTTAAAACCTGAACTTTCCCTCTCTACCTCCATACCCTAAAAATCCTCTAATCCTAATTTTCTCAGAATTCCACATTCGCTCTCTTCTTCATCAACAGATTCTAGGTAAGTTTTCTCATTCCCTTTCCTTTTTCAATTTGAGTTTTTAATTTCTAGAAAGCATGTGGTTAGGGTTAGGATTAGATAACCATTGGGATTGTTGCTATTTTTGAATAATGTTTTTCTTTGAATGTGTGATTGAGGGGTTGCTGTTATGCAACCCTCATGTTGTAGTTTCAAAACTTGGGAGCCCACACATAGCGTCCCTCTGACGCGTAGCGTGGGCAGAATAGGGCTTACGCGTAGCTTCAGCGTAGCGTCAGGCCCCTTTTTGTTTTTGTTATTCTTATTTTTTATATTTTGCTTGTTTTTCTGTTTGTAATTTTTGAAATTTGAAAAATTAAAAAATTTGTTTTTTCTAATTTTTATTGTTTTGTGAATTTTTGTTTGTTTGTTTTTTCTTAAAAATCAAAAATATTTCTTGTTTTGTATTATTTGTTATACTTTCTTGTATAAAATTGTAAATATAATTCTGTTTAAATTTTTATATATATAAATAAAATAAAAATATGCATGTTTCATTTGTGGTGTAAATTATTCCATTTTTTAAAATTAAAAATAGTTTTAATTTTTTGTTTTGTATATTTAATTATCTAAAAATCAAAAATATTATGTAATGCATGATTTGTGTTATTTTGCATGCTTGAAGTGTTTCCTTTTATGAGTGTTTGTTTAAATAAAATAATTTTCTTTTACAGATGGCTCATAAGAAATCTATTCCATCCACTGATCCTAAACGAAGAAGGACCACTGACACTGATACCACATATGAGGACCTAGATATTGAAGAGCAGGAGCAACTTGGACCTCGTGACCCTACTAGGTTCAAAGCTGATGCAAAGTAGGCTAGGTTCTACCATATTAAGGGTCAAAGGCTTATCTGGAGAGAGTTCTAGACCTGGGAGTGATTAATTATCTTGAGCTGATGGGAAAGATACAGAGGAGAAGGTGGGGTACACTATTTACCCTATCCACTGAGGGAGATCCCATCTTAGCGATGGAGTTTTATGCGAACACCTACCGAACTCGCTAGGATTAGCCCAACATTAGGCAGATGCAGAGCAACTGGGTGAGGGGCAGGCACATCACCTACGATAGAGATACTATTAGTGTAACATCCCTAATATTTTATTAAAATTATAAGTAGCGGAAAATATTAATAATTGTTTTAGGGATTTATTTGATATTTTTATGAATTATTAGACAATTATAAATAATTAACTAGTGAGGAAATAAATAAATTTATTTGGTTGATTAATTACAAAAAGGTTAAATGAGGTGTAATTAGAAGGAGGTAAAGGTTTAATTAAAACTTTCAAAGAAAATATAAAAGAAATAGGGAAAAGACAGTTTTACCCTTGAGTCTTAAATAATAAGGATTTCCTTTCTTCTTCCTCATTATCCACGCGAGCCTTCTTCTTCTTCTCCTTCTCTTCCTCTTCTCCTCCCTCACTGTCGAGAGTTGCATGCTCCAAGGGAAGACTCTGTTCACGTCAAAACTTCAAAATAACCTCATTTCCGAGATCGTGACTTCGAGGTGAGTACAATGGACCCATTAGAGTTGAGTTATGTCTTCCCTCTTCACTTTCTCTCTCTAGCCGATGGACATGCATGGTAGGAGAAGCTTCTGTTTTCCACTCCTCTAGTGCATAGGAGCTTGAAAATGGTATTTAGAACAATTAGAGTAGTATAATGTTAATGGGTTTTGCGTTCGACCTCCGTAGGTAGCCAAACGAATGTCGGAGGACCGAGTGACGAAGTGGGTGTTGAATTCAGAGGTAAAACCTTGAGCCCAGCACTTAGAGGATGCAATCGGCATCAAGAACAAATCATTGAAGCTTGGAATCGAGGTAAGGGGGTGTTCGGGTTATAATTAATTAGAATAGGTGCGTATTTTGGGTTCGGGTCGCCGAACTAAGTATTAAAACGGTAAGAAAGATTGTGGATAATAATTGCATGTGAATTATGTATGGTTTATGATGAGTGTGAGATTAAAGTGTTTTGCATGGTGATGATTCGATGTGTATAGTGGTGTTGTGATGACGGGCTTGACAAGTAGGTCGCCCAGTGGCAATGTGATGGCGGGCTTGACAAGTAGGTTGCCCATTTGATGAGTATGTGCTGTTGTTAATGGCCACTTGTTATATAATATGATGAATGTGAATGATATATGTATGATTATGTGGGTGGGATGGCCGACGGTATGTATAGCCCATTGTTTCCGGCTCCCGTGGTTTTTGTGCCTAGTTGAGCTACCCAGTGGTCAAGTAGGACCCAGTGGTTGAGGTGGAGAGTCAAGCAGGACTTGGTGAGCCAAGCAGGGTTCACGGGGTGTCAAGTAGGACCCCCAGCTGAAGGCCGATCCTTTAGTATTCAGATACTAGGCGTCGATTTTATGTGAGAGTCAGTGGTGATAATTGATGAATTATTAGTATTGTGTGATGATGTGTATGTACTTAATTATATTTGCCGAATGTGATTTGCTATATTTGCCGAGTGTGATTTGCTATATTTGCTGAGTGTGATTTGCAATTTGTGGATAAAGTAATCGGATGGAGTTTATACTCATGCGTTTTGTTATTTAATTTTCGTTCTAGATTAATTATAATGCCAAACACTCACCCTTGCTGTGGTTTTCTTTCAATTTAGTAACCAGTGACAGGGAAGAGGTCGGAGCCCTAGAGGTGCGCCAAGCGGAGGATTGATGCCAAGGAACCGAGTGATTATGAAATAAATTATGTGTGTAATGCATAATGAGTTTTCTGTGTATGTGATGATATATTATGTTGCTTGTGTGTTGAACTAATTTAGAATTGGTATGTTGATTAATCAGATATCAATTCATGGTGCTGAAGTAGTATGGCATTGATGTTAATGTGGTCGGTGTTGATTTTTATGAGTAGATATATATATATATTGGCACGGAGCCAATAGTAGGTGTATATGATAAATTGCTATGGGCAGGTTTTGTGAATAAGTGTGGGTCATGAATGATGAAAACGGGATGAATTGTGTCTGCTGTAGTATAGTTGATTACCAGACGAATCTCGCCTGAGCGGATTCAGTCTTGTCCGAGCAAGGGCCGGGGAAATTGATTCTGTGTCTATTTCGCTCAAGCGAGTATCCCTCGCTCCTTTCCGAGTGAAGAAAGGTTAGGAATGTTCTGAGTGAGGCATGATCGAGAGAACCTCTTCCGAGTGAAGGAAGGTTAGGAATATTCTAAGTGAGGTATGCCCGAGAGAACCTCTTCCGAGTGAAGGAAAGTTAGAATGTTTTCGAATGAGGTATGACCGAGAGAACCTTTTCCGAGTGAAGTAAGGTTAGAAGGTTTCCGAGTAAGGTATACCCGAGAGAACCTTTTCCGAGTGAAGGAAGGTTAAGAGGTTCCAAGTGAGATATGACCGAGTGGACCCATTTCTGAGTAAAAACCGAATTGTTAATTTTCCTTGTAAGTCTCATAGTTCGCTCAGGTTTAAAATGTAGAATTCGCCCAAGCAAGTCGGAACTCGCCTAAGCGACCTTCACGGGTCTCGCTCAAGCGAATCAGGGTCTCGCTCAGGCGAATGACCCAGTCTTCATTTTCTTCTTCCGCTGATTCTAAATAATTCCATTTTATTATTTAATTTATTTGCTATCGTTTATTATTCTGAGTGCGCTTAAGGAAAATAAATGTTATTTTACATTAGGATCTAATTAACTATCAGTAAACGCGAAAAATTTATTATGAAAAATAATTAAATGGATGTAAATAAATGTGAAATTGACGTAGGACGTCACAATTAGTGCCCTATTGGGTAATCCTTGGGAGCCTACTCCCGAGAGCGACACTTGTTTCTGGAAGGAAAACATAAACAAGGTTGCTATTAAGGATGGTGATTTAGGATACTTCCTAGATCAGGTTGCTCACTCCTTGAGCAAAGATGGAATTTATTTTAACCTTAGTAAGGTTAGTAGATCTCCATCTAATCTGCTGAAGACCCAGATGACTTCTTTGGCTCAGGCGTGGTCTTATTTGATGCTCCATAATATCACTCCAGTTTCTCACCTCTCTTCTCTACCAGTTGATAGATGTTGTTTGTTGTATTCCATTCTTCAGGGCCATACCAATGACATAGCTGAGCTCATATCTAAGCAGATTCACTTATATGCCCTTGGGTATAAAGTGAATCATCCTGTACCTTTTTCACTGATTATTTCTGCCTTACTGAGGAGGCAGAGGGTGCAGGTGCCATCACCTGAGTTTACTAGTTCTTCGGAGCGAGTCCCTAAAGTTCTAGTGAATAGAGACTACTTTGTACAACAGTGAGAGCTTCCACCCCTTGAGCAGGAGGCTCAGCCTAGGTAGAGGAGGAAGAGACCACCACAACCACCATCTACTAATGCTATGACATAGGGATTTGCCAGGATGACTATAAAGCATCAGCATATGATACAGATGATGGCTGCTTCTCACAGAGCTTATGTGCATCTTCATGACTCCTTTTACTAGTACAGGATCCAGGGAGAGAGAGCATCATTCATGACACCAGCCGAGTTTGTAGCTCATTTAGCTTGGCCAGGTGATCAGCCCACATATCCTGATATAGGAGGACCTTCTGGAACTCAGGTTGACATTGCAGATAAGGAGGGTGATGCTGATGAGCATATGGAGGACGATGATTGAGAGCCATGTTTATTTTATGCATTTCTATTACTGCTTTTACATTTAGTTTGATATTTACTTGGGTATTTTGATATTTTGGTTTAGATTATATATTACTGTGATTTGATTTTTATTCTATGTGGTGTGATTTTATAATTATTTTCCTTTCTTAAAAATAAAAATAAAGAACAAGTAATTTTAATAAAATAATCTGATCAAATTTTTTAATTGAAAATTTAACATGCTTGAAGTTGTTACACAATAAGATGTTTTTAATAATTAATGATTGATTCTTTTACAACTAAGGCATTTTGATAAAACCAATTACAATGATCTTATTAATAATCAAGCTAATTTCGAAAACCTAGTGAGCTGAGAGATCTTGAAACACTTGAGGGTTTCGACATAATTTCTTTCAAATTAGTTTTGCTTGATTCTTTGATTTGTGTTGTTATACAGAGGTTGCAAGAGCATGATCAAGGCACATTTTTGGTAAACACAAGAACTTAAGGCCAAAAAGCTTACCATGGGAAAATGCATTTATCCTTTGATAGCCATTTTGAGCCTTAAATAATTTCTATGGCACCCCTAGCTCATAAATATTTTTAACCATTCCCATTATCTAATTTAATAAAAGAGCATTTAAAATAAATAAAAAAAGAGAAAATATAATTTGAGTGTTCTTACAAAATGGGGAGAGAAAATTAAACTTAACCTTTTGAAATCATCAGTGATACATGTATATGAAAAATGAAAAATAAAAATGAAAAGGAATATATGTGCAAAATCAAAGAAAAGAAACAATGAAAAGGATTAAGTTAGGGGTATTTGCCATTAAAAGGAAGTGAGATTTTGGGACAAGAAAAGCACCATAAACTATGAAATGCTCTTTTATGATTTCAGGTGTTTGATTTCTAAGAAAAACCATAAATTCTTGTAACCAAGCCTCATTACAACCCTTAAAAAGACCTTGTGACTCTTGTTTGATTTTTTATAAATGTCAATTGAGTAGATAAAAATCAAAATTAAATTTGTTTGATTTTATAATCGATTGAGCTAACAGTTTATCTTTGTACAGAGATAAACACTTGTGAGGTAAGCCTTGAAATAAGCTTGATTTATTGATATGACATTGTATTAATTTAATCTTCAAGCCTCTTTTGCACAAGATATCCATTTTTTATCATTCCAAACGGTAAATTGTAAATTACTTCATGTGGTGGTTAATTTTTAGACTTTTCAAAAATTTGATTTCAAAAAGGTTGTTTTAGTTTCAATTGTATTGGTCGAGGGTAAGCAATTTCCTAAGTTGGGGGTATTTGTTAGTCCTCAAATTTACTTTAATCTTCTTAATAAAAAGTGTGTTAAAAAATAAAAAAATTAGTTTAACTTGTTAGAAATTTAGGTTTTAAGTGTAATAAATGGAAACTATTAGATTTGAACTGCCTTGATCTATTTTCTCTAGTTTTGCAGTGAAAAACCAAGAATTTTAAGAGAAAATTCAACGAAGAACTAAAGTACTGACGCGTAGCATCAACCCCATGTGTAGCGTCAGGGTTTTGATGCTGACGCTACGTGTCAGTACCATGCATAGCGTCAAATGCAACGTGGCTTCACTTCCAGGTGTGATGTAGGAGATTCTTCAAGTCTCCAAAAAGAGGGTTGGATCTTGGATCTTTTTCCTTCTTCTAGCCTTCAATTTCCAATAGTGGAAGCTTCTTCAAGATGGAAACTAAAACTATAAAAGATCAAAACTCTAAGACTCTAGACGAAATGGTAGAGGAAAATAAAGAGGAAAGGATGAAAGGAAAGGATGAGGTATGGACGAATGGTGGAAGAATAAAAAGGGTTGAATGGGAGGCCATTCCTAGAGGAGATAACTCCCTAATCTCACCTCCAAGGAGGGAGAGGACCTTCTTAGATAAGATTTTATAAAAGATCACTCAATCTTAGAGAGAAGGAAGAGAGTCTTTCACTAAAATCTCACTCAAAGTGATAGAAAAATCTCAAATGCATTAATGTGTGTTGAATTTACAAAGAAGATTTCCTTATATAGGCTATGGAGCATTCGGCCAAGGAGAGCCTTATTAGGCTTCTCCATGCTTCCTAGGCCCAATGATGCTAAAAAGAGAAAGGCATGGCCTATACATGGCCCAAAAGGAGAGTACATGGCCCTAAAGTGGCCCAATTGACCTAGCAAGGCCCAAATAAAACCTAAATGCCTAGAGAATCTATTTAAGACTTATTGTACAAGATGAATACAAATAGATCCTCATGTTGTCCCCATTGGGCTTGGGCCCACTAAGCAAAGAGAGGAAGGAAGACAGGGCTTTGTGGATGCTCTCTTTGGCTTTCTTGGTCTTGGACCTTATGAGGGGACCCTTGTAAGCCTCAAGTCCTTTTTCTAGGGTAGTGTGAGGGTCCTCTCTTGGTGTGTCCTCATTATGCTCCCCCTATTCAAAAGGATTTATCCTCAAATCTAAGGCATCATTCTCTTCATCTATGTCAAAAGGAGATAAGTCAGACACATTAAATGAAGCACTCACACCATAGTTACTTGGCAAGTCAAGGACATAAGCATTATTTCCCATTTTCCTGAGTATTTGGAAATGTCCATCACCTCGAGGGTCGAGTTTGGATTTTCTCAAGTTTAGAAATCTCTTTTTTCTAAGGTGTAACCAAACCTAATCTCCAACCTCAAAGGTGATTTCCTTTCTCTTTTTTTTAGCACAATGAGCTTAGTGTTCATTTTTAGCTTGGATTTGGTTTTTAACCTTCTCATGAAAATCTTTGATAAACTTAGCCTTTGCCTCTCCATCCATGTGAAGGACAGAGTCAGAAACATCAATGGGCAAAAGGTCTAAAGGAGTGAGAGGGTTAAAACCATAAACAACTTCAAAAGGACTATGCTTAGTTGTGGAGTGTTGTACCCTATTATAAGCAAATTCAATGTGGGGTAAACACTCATCCCAAGATTTAACATTTTTATGCACTAAGACCCTAAGTAGTTGAGAAAGGGTCCTATTTACTACCTCAGTTTGGCCATCTGTTTGAGGATGACAAGTGGTAGAAAAGAGAAGCTTCGTTCTTAGCCTTGACCAAAGAGTTTTCCAAAAATGTCTTAGGAATTTAGTGTCCCTATCATAAATGATAGTTTTAGGAACACCATTAAGTCTTACAATTTCCTTGAAAAATAGCTTAGCAATATGACTTGCATCATCCACTTTCTGATAAGGAATGAAGTGAGCGATCTTGCTAAACCTATCTACCACAACAAAGATAGAATCCATTCCCCTTTGGGTCCTAGGTAAGCCTAACACAAAATCCATAGAAATATCAACCCAAGGAGAAATAGGTGTAGGCAATGGAGTATACAAACCACTAGGTGAAAGTTTAGATTTAGCTTTCCTACATACAATACACCTAGCGCAAAATTTTTGTACATATGTTTTTATTTTAGGCCAATAGAAGTGTTCATGTAAAATGACTAATGTTTTATCTCTTCCAAAATGGCCCATTAAGCCCCCCTCATGGCTTTCTCTAAGTAAAAGATCTTTTAAAGAGCTCCTAGGAATACTAAGTCTATTGGCTTTAAATAGGTAGCCATCTAGAATGTAGAAGCCTTTATGAGATGAGGAAGTGGAAGATGAGTTAAAAATTATTGAAAAATCAAGATCACTTGGATACAAAGACCTTATCTCATTAAGTCCAATAATTTTGGCTCCAAGAGAGGCAAGTAAAGAGTCTTATTGATAAAGCATCAGCCACAGTATTGAATTTTCTATTTTTGTACTTGATGACATATGGAAATTGTTCCAAGAACTCAACCCACTTAGCATGTCTCTTGTTCAACTTATGTTTCCCTTTAATAAATTTTAGTGATTGATGATCACTATAAATGACAAACTCTTTTGGGATCAAGTAATGTTCCCAAGTTTGAAGGGCTCTAATCAATGCATAAAACTCTTTATCATATGTGGGATAATTGAGGGTTGTCCTATTAAGCTTTTCACTAAAGAAAGCAATAGGGTGACCTTCTTGCAATAATAGAGCTCCTATACCCACATTTGAAGCATCAGACTCAAGCTTAAAAGTTTTAGAAAAGTTTGGAAGTGCTAAAATTAGAGCATGAGTGAGCTTCTCTTTGAGATCTAGAAAGGATTTCTCTTGCCTTGGCCCTCATACAAAAGGAACATTCTTTTTCACTAACTCATTTAAAGGGGAGGCTAAGGTAGAGAAATCTTTCACAAATCTCCTATAAAAACTTGCTAGACCATGAAAACTTCTAACCTCACTCACATTTTTAGGTGTTAGCCAATCTTAGATTTCCTTTACTTTAGAGTGATCAACTTCAACACCTTTAGAACTCACTATGAATCCAAGGAATACAATGCTATCCATGCCAAAAGAACATTTTTCAAAATTTTCATAGAGGTTATTTGTTCTTAAGGAAAGCATAACTCTTTTTAGATGGTTTAGATGAGAGGTCATGGTCTTTGAGTAAATCAAAATATCATCAAAGTAGACTACAACAAACTGCCCAATGAATTCCCTCAAAACATGATTCATCAAACTCATGAATGTGCTTGGTGCATTAGTTAAGCCAAAGGGCATAACTAACCACTCATATAATCTAAGTTTAGTTTTAAAAGCAGCTTTCCATTCATCTCCTTCTTTGATTATTATTTGATGATAGCCACTTTTAAGATCAACCTTGGAAAATATGGTAGAACCACTTAATTCATCAAGCATATCATCAAGTCTAGGTATTTGATGCCTATACTTGATGGTTATGTTGTTTATGGCTCTACAATCTGTACACATTCTCCCTGAACCATCCTTCTTAGGAACTAGTAAAACAGGTAAGGCACATGGGCTTAGGCTCTCTCTAATCCATCCCTTAGATAATAGATTGTTCACTTGTTTTTCAATCTCAAGGCTTTCCTTAGGGTTACATCTATATACAGGCCTATTAGGTAAGCTAGCACTAGGAATTAAATCTATTTTATGTTCGATACCCCTAATAGGAGGTAAGCCTTTGGGAATATCTTTTGGAAAGAGGTCTTTAAATTCATTCAAGATGTTTTAAATCCCTTTGGGCAAAGGAGGAGGGGAAGAGCCCATTGAGCACAAGGAAGTGCTAGGGATATCTTTAGCATACATGATCAAGCATTGGTTTTTGTGAAAACATAGCATGTTTTACATCATGTTTATTGGCCAAAAGATTGGCTCTAAAGTCATCATAAATGACAACTCTTTTTCCTTTCTCCTCTTTTTTGTTTTTCTTATGTTTTTCTAAATGATGAAAAGAATAAGATCCTAACTCTCTATCGCTTTTAAGCTTCATTTAGATTTGATCTTTAGCTACTTGTTGTGGAGTTAGGGGATGTAAAACTATCTTCTTATTATCTAATTTGAAAGTGAGGGTGTTGGTGAACCCCTCATAGATGAACTTCCAATCATATTGCTAAGGTCGTCCTAAAAGGATGTGAGTTGCCTCCATAGGTACTACATCACAATTGACTTTATCTTTATATGTACCTATGGTGAAGTTGATTAAGACTTGCTTATTAACTAACATTTCCCCTTTTTCATTAAGCCATTGCAACTTATAAGGTCTAGGGTGATCTATTAGTTCTAAGTCCATCTTATTTACTAATCTTTGGCTCACTACATTTGCACAACTCCCACTATCCATAATGAGAGAACATAGTTTGTCATTTATGTAACATCTTGTATAAAAGATATTCTCTCTTTGTGTAGTGTCATCTAGCTTAACATGACTACCAAGTAATCTTCTAATCATGTATAGCTCACCATCATCCCCTAAAATATGCTCACTGTTATAGGAATCACTACTTGAGTCATCACTTGATGTGTGATTATTAGAATCAGACTCTGATTAACTTGAGTAGGTTACATTAGTTTTCAAAATCATTGTTCTTTTTGTTGGACAGTCGGAAGCAATGTGACCTCTACCAAGACGTTTAAAACATTTTATGGTAGAAGATCTAGAGGATTGTGGTTTAGATGTGGATTCATGCTTATCTTTTTGGTGCCTAAAAACTTTGCCATTCTTATGCAACTTGAGAAGAAGAAGTGCCCACTCCTTTCTCCCTAGGGTTTCTCTCAAACCAACCATTATTTTCTTGACCTACCCACTTAGACTTGTAGGCTTTATTCTCCCTACTATAGGATTCTCTTTCTTTAAATTGGTTCTCTACCTTAGTGCATTGGTGTAGTAACTCTTCTATGTCAACATGAGGAATGAGTTCTACTCTATTTTTTATGTTCCTATTGAGGCCATGTAAGAATCTATGCATTAGGGTTTCTTCGTCTTCATCTAAGTTTGCCCTAATCATAGCTATCTCAAAAGCTTTGTAGTAATCTTCTACACTTTTTGACCCTTGGGTGAGTCTATTTAGCTTGGCTAATAGCTCCCCACGATAGTAACTAGGAACATACCTCTTTCTTAACAAGGCTTTTAAATCCAACCAATCATCAATTGGTGGAAAATTATCTTTCTTCCTCTCCTTACACACTTGGGTCCACCACACTAAGGCATAATTTTGAAATGAGAGAGTGGCTATCCTAACTTTCTTTTCTTATTTGATTTGATGAGAATTAAACAATTGTTCAACTCTCATCTCCCATTCTAAATAAGACTCTATATCACTTTTACCATTAAATGGAGGAATTTCCAATTTTACCTCCCTTAAGCCTAAGTCTTCTCTTTTATGTTCATGGTGTCTTCTATGTCTAGGCTCATCCTCACTATCACTATTGTTATGTCTATGGTTTCTTTGAGCTCTATCTCTATGCCTAGTTCTAGGGTTTTCTTCATTATGTTCTAGGTTATTAAGCCTAATGTTGATGTTATTCAAACTATCCATTATATTATGAAGAAAAGATTTGTTTTCCCTATCACTAGAAGACATGATTAAAGTTGTTCAAAGAAAACAAGACAAGACAAACAAAGTTGTAAACAATCTAGTCGAGGATGCTTGATGCAAGGCAAGTATTAGAAAACACTCAACAATCCTAAAATACAAGTACTAGGTTTCTATCCTAAGGGGAACAAAAACCTAAGTTGTCTTGTACTAGGTTAGATCCTAGGTTGTAGTACTATGATTAATTATGCAAGACCTAGGTTGTCTTTACCTATGTTCCTTATGAGAATCCTAGGTTGTAACTAATCAAGTAATTAATCCTAGACAAGGCTAACAAATTCGGCTAAGAAAGTATTTATCTAACAAAATTAGTTCAACTAACTAACTAACACTTAACAAACCCTAACAAAATGAGGGATTTTAGGGGATTAGGTTCTCCTTTATCTCCTCCACCCATCCACGGAGGGTTTCGATATTCTTAGGCGTATAACCGGTCTGGTACCTTTGTGGTACTAACATGGTCTACAAAACCTAAGTGAGTTTGCATCCAGTCATGGATGGATGACAGTCATGCAGCTTACACCTTCAGTCATACCAAGGTGCCCTATCTATATAGGGTTCCCACACAATGATGGGTTGGTGTTGAAGACCAATCTTGTGAAGGACGCAGAGGGCTAATTCCTTCTTGTCGTTCACCCTAACTAACAATTAATTTCAGTTATGGATTGGTTATGACAACTAACAAATTCAGTTAGGATTAGTTATGCCAACTAGAATTAGTTCCAACTACTAACTAATTAACCAACTTAGTTAAGACAAGCAACTAACTAACCAATTTTAGTTAAGACCAACAACTAACTAACTACTTCTAGTTTTAACCAACTAACTAATTAACAAACACACAAATGCACATGCCACTAAAACTAGACAAAATTTACTAAAGGTAATATTAAGAGTCCAAAAGTACAATGTCCAATGGATGTCCAAAATACAAGATAAAAATCCTACTACACTTTTCCAAGAATTGAAAAATTTCCCTAAGTTTCTACTAGTACAAGGCTTTTGCTTCCTTTACAATGGTCGTCAACTCTTCACTTGAATCTAGAAGCTCCTCCATACCTAGCAAAAACAACATAAACCAAAGCTCCACATAAAATTGGTTAGGGTAAAATAGAAACAAAATTCAAAACCTCACAAGTGTATCTCTCAAGTATGTCCTCATAATTCTTACCCTTTCTCTTTGGTTCAAGTTCACTTAAGCAATTTACACTCTTACCTCAAGTGTTCTCAAGATGCTATCCTCAATGGTATAGAGAAGGGGATTATCAAAGAAATTGAATGGAAGAAATACTCAAGATGACAAAACTTAAGAAGAATGAATGACAAACTAAAAAAAGGCTAATTTGAAGAAAGCTACTCAAATGGAATGTTTTTGGATATTTGATTATGACAAGACCAAAGAAAGAAAATGTTCAAATGAATAAAGCTACTTGAATGGAATTTTGAAATTGATAAAGGTGGACAAAACTAGACAAGCAAGAAAAATAAAATGCAAGAACAAAGGCTAAGTACAACCTGAACCTAGAAACTCTAGAGTTACAACTACTAAGCAAGCAAGTGTAATTGAAAAAATATATGATGTATCAACTGGTAAACTTTCTTTTATGGATTTGGAATTTCAAAAATGACTATTTATTTTTGGTGCCTCACTTCTCAAACTTTTGCTAAAGAGGTCTACTTTCACACTTTTCTTTTAACACCCTTTTCTTAATTTTGAGATGTAGGGCTTTTGTTTCTCTTTTTCTTTTGTATTTTTTCTTTTCTTTTTATATCTTTTTCCTCTTGATTTGTAATGAACTACACCAAAATAACAATTCCAAAACCGAAACCACACTAGTTCACTAGGTTCAATTTTCACTCCTCTGCTTAGGTCAAAATGTAACCTTCTCCCAAAGTAATGAATGGGAGGTGACTAATTCTTTTTGACGAGTTTTCTTTTAATGCATAACAATATGGAAATCAAAATATTGATGATCCTAATTATGCTTGAAAATTGAAAAATAAAACCTAGATAAAACTAAGAATAGGAAAGTAACAAGCCTAAAGGATAAGCTACCTTTAGAGGACCTAAAAGCAAGGCCCCCTAACACAAGATTGGAACCTTTTGGGAGTTAACCAAAGATGCTTGAATTAAATCCTCCTACATGGTTTTTTCACACTAATTGGTTGAAGCAAGACAAAATTTCTAGAACACTAGAAAAAGGTTCCAATTGGCAAACACAAACACCTATTTGACTCTAACTTTCAACAAACCAAAAATTACCAAGCCAACAACTCAAAACCGAATCAAACAAAGTGCCAAATCAGAATTTTGAAAGCCTAAAACAAGAACAAGATATACCAAAATCAAAGCTACAAAGAACAATATGCAAAAATTGAAAGGCAAGAAAAACTATTACACAAACTCAAAAGAACTACAACTTTTTATGGATTTTCTATGTTATCATGGCATCAAAACACAAACAACCATGGAAAAAGAAAACCAACCAACCAAGACAAGATAGAATTCAGAATTGAAAAAAGGAAGAAGAAGTAGAAAAAGAATCTTTAAGGCTCAATGATACCACTTGATGTAGGAGATTCTTCAAGTCTCCAAAAAGAGGGTTGGATCTTGGATCTTTTTCCTTCTTCTAGCCTTCAATTTCCAAGAGTGGAAGCTTCTTCAAGATGGAAACCAAAACTATAGAAGATCAAAACTCTAAGACTCTAGACGAAATGGTGGAGGAAAATAAAGAGGAAAGGATGAAAGGAAAGGAAGAGGTGTGGAAGAATGATGAAAGAATTAAAAAGGTTGAATGGGAGGCCACTCCTCGAGGAGATAACTCCCTAATCTTGCCACCAAGGAGGGAGAGGACCTTCTTGGATAAGAGCTTGCAAAAGATCACTCAATCTTAGAGAGAAGGAAGAGAGTCTCTCACTAAAATCTCACTCAAAGTGATAGAAAAATCTCAAATGCATTAATGTGTGTTAAATTTACAAGGAGAGCTCCTTATATACGCTATGGAGCATTTGGCCAAGGAGAACCTTATTGGGCTTCTCCATGCTTCCTAGGCCCAATGATGCTAAAAAGAGAAAGGCATGAGTTATACATGGCCCAAAAGAAGAGTACATGGCCCTAAAGTGGCCCAATTGACCTAGCAAGGCCCAAATAAAACCTAAATGCCTAGAGAATCTATTTAAGACTTAATGTATAAGATGAATACAAATAGATCCTCATGTTGTCCCCATTGGGCTTGGGCCTACTAAGCAAAGAGGGGAAGGAAGACAGGGCTTTGTAGATGCTCTCTTTGGCTTTCTTGGTCTTGGCCCTTGTGAGGGGACCCTTGTAAGCCTCAAGTCCTTTATCTAGGGTAGTGTGAGGGTCCTCCCTTGTGTTTCCTCATTAAGGTGACTTTATACTCAGCTAAATGGCCATTATTGGTCAATCCACTCACAGCCAACACCAAAATGTAAATAGGAGATAGATGCCATCTTGTCTGCTGATCATGGATTAAATTATTACTTAATCATGGCCTTAAATCATGTGTTTAATGGAGGCTGAGTCAGAGGCCGGACACGTAGCGTCAGCTTGGCGTGTAGCATCAGGACCTTTGCTCAGCTCTATAAATAGGGTCATTCTCCACCATCCCATCTATCGCTTCTTCATTCTTCTCTTCATTCACTCGAATTTAGAGTGTCTTTTCTGAGTTAGTATTCTAGGGTAGTTTCCATATACTTGAGAGTGTTGTGTTGTATTGTGCTCTTTCCGTATTTTGAAATGTGATCAAGTGCTTGTGATGTCATCAACTGTAAGTTGTGTTTCTACTTTCACCATGTGTAACTAATTTGTTTATGTTGGAATTGGTGAACTTATTTATAAATATAATGTTGTAATTAAGACTTCTGCATGTTTATGATTCAAGTACCATGTTAGTATTTCAATCTTTTATTAGTATGAACTTCAAATGAGAGAATGATTTTCATACGTGTTAAACCACTTTAACGAAAGTAAAAGTTGAAGTACCCTTAATATACCAATTACTAAGAATAGAGTTGGTAATTATTCTTGTGTTAAAGCCAAGACTTAAAGGAAGTTTTTACCGAGAAAGCATATAATGGATCAGACTTTACGGTAACTATTTAGAATTTATATCCCGAGGGATTGGGTATAATGATTTTAAGCTGCAATAACATGAACTTGATGATTAAATATACATGTCTATAATTATTTCATTATGCTTTAGTGTGGGGATCCTAATTTCGATATAGTTTGTTAATTTGTGTTTTTCTCAAGTATTGAATCCATTCTGAATTACTACTCAAAGTCATTTTCTAGATAGTTATATAATCTTTTATTCAATGAACAAATTAATCTCTAAATCTGTGAATATTATACAAATTGTGAATAAACTATTCTTTTGTTGATAAGTTTTAATACATTTACTATAGTAAATAAGAATTACTGTTTCACACTAAAAACATTCAATCCTTGTGGGAACGATATCTATTTTAAAAACTACAATGATAAATTGGTGCGCTTGCCAATAAAGAATCCCGACACATATTCTGGGTCTAACAACATGCAACTAAGTTTGATGTTCTTTTCCCCATTGTCGAGCATGGACCGTGAACTATCGGGAAGAAGGGAAGTGAAACTTGAAGCTACCACCAACTTATATTGTGAGACATAAGAGGTAGGGAAAATCAAACTACTTTGTGATGTATGGTATATTATATAATGTAGGAAACGATCCCATTAATGAAGCGGGACCTTCAGACCATAGTGATTTCTACTTCTCTTGAGGTAGAAGGCGGTAACATTTTCTAAATGCATGATTTCATCCATTATTGATGTATATGTATGGATGTATTTTCATAATTTGGCTTGGATGAATGTATCAGTGAAATATATGACTTGAAATACATTTGGAATAATTTGTGTTATGTGGTGAATGGTATTTGGGGTGATGATTATGATGTTGATGTTGATTCATGGCATTGTGAATGGCTTGTGATTGATCTTATGACCATGATTGAATTGAATATAAATATATGAACATACCATGATATGTGTATTGATGAAATTGATGGATATTGTTTGCCACTAACCATATATGTAAGTGAAATCCAACCTCGATTGGTGGAAATTAAGAAATAATGATGATATTGAAATCCACTAAGTGATGGTGGTGAGTTGATGATTGTGGAATGACATTTTAGGATGCATAGTGTGAGAATACATTGATCTGCATTTGTATCCATGTCATATCATTACACTGTCTATTTTGGAATGTTAGGGGTTTCAACAAGCGGGCTCAATAAGAGGCCGGCCCTGCGCACACGCAAAGTTATTATTGTTCCCTAGTGATTCGTGAAATCACAAAGCTGCCTATAGTTTGGTAATGAGGCACCCTATGTGGTGGGCGGCTCTGTGATAAACAAGTTCCCTCAGTGTCCCTATAGGAGACGACTCTCTCGATGTGTGTTCGGGAGGAGCTCGTAGCACTTTTGGCAGGTATGGCCATGTTGTTGATTTGTAAGTCATAAGGGGACAAGTGCTACATATGGGTGATAGCGGTTTGATACCAGTAAAAGATGATGCTATGCATATAAATTAAGAGATAAGTATACACATTTACTACTACAGTATGGGCATAGTAGCATACCTGTGCTTGAACCACATATTGTATGGTGTTGTTCCCACAGTCGGATCCGTGATTTGATAATAATTCCTTTGTACATATGCATTAGCTATAAGAGCATTTGCATATAGCTAGAGATATGCCGAGTTTGGTAGCCCGTGGTGGCGATGAATGATTAATTAAGAAATGGAAAAGAATTTGTGGTACTAAACTTGAATGAATGGTTGTGATTAGTAAGGTTTACCAATAAAATGATATGTAATGACTTGGTACATATGTTATGATTATAATGATTGATGATGAAATTGTATGTAGAATGATGTTACGTGTGGTTGAATCTTATGGTTATATGTTGTGCACATGTATATATATGTTATCATAATGTATGATGTTGATTCATTTGGTATATGTTACGCATCTCCTAGCTATTATTTTTAAAGATTGATGTAGGTATGCTGAAATCCTACTCTTTTTGAAGGATGAGTTTGGTGAAACTAAGTATTGGAAGGAAGCTTTTGAGCCTTGGCAGGCAATTGTGTTGGAAAAAGCACATTATATACATATATATGTTTTGGATATGACAACTTGGGATATAAAGGAAAATGTATTTTGTAGGTCCTATGGGAAAATTAGGCCTCTTATACCTTGAATACTAAATTTTGGTCATGAAATTGACAATGATGGATGTTAATTATGATGCATTGGTTGTATGTCATATTTGAGAATGAATGATGGTATTATGGAAATTATAACCATTGATAATGCATATGGAATTTTGGTATGTTTTGGAATTATGAATTGTATGCATGTCAAGGAATTGCATGGGTCATATTAGCATCTAATAGACAAGACTTCATATAGAGGTTATCTACAACCCATAATGTATGTATGAAACTTGTGTGCATGGCCAGTTGTGGCCAATTCAGCGTATTTGCAAAATTGGCATGTCTAGTTAGCTGGAAAAGACTTGTAATGTTATTGAATCATAATCCGACCTATGAAATGAGTTTTGGATGAGACTTGTTGGAGTAAGTAACATTTATGCATGTGAAAATATGGTTATTTTGTGTTTGGGACAAAGCCATGCCAATTGCATTTTAATATGTCTTGTAAAATGACTAACATATGCATAAAATTCTGCATTCTGATATTCTCGCTCAAGCGAGCGGGTCCTAGTTGTGTATTATGCTCTTTGGCTTATTTTTGCTCAAGCGAGCATGGTCTCACTCGAGCGAGAGCAAGAGTAATGATTCTGTGTGATTTTTGCTCAAGTGAGTGGGGACCTGCTCAAGCAAAAATGATGGATTGTGATTCTATGATATTTTTGCTCAAGCGAGAATGGGAAATTTCGATTGTCTCTTTTTCACTCAAGCGAGAGGTATCTCGCTCAAGTGAGTATACGAGGAAATGATTCTATGTGATTTTTGCTCAAGCGAATGAGGACTTGCTCAAGCCAGGATATTATGATTTGGTACTGGAAGATTTTCGCTTGAGCAAATATGGTGTCGCTCAAGCAAGTTGTGGGGGTATGATACATTGGCCCTGCTCACTCAAGCAATAATTTCCTTGCTTAAGCGAGACTAGGTGAAATAGATTTTCCTTCTTCTTTTCCTTATTTTTAAGCGTTTGTCATATCTTCATATATAGGATGAGATGTATGCCCTATATACACATTTTCTTCTACTATGGAATATATTTATTCCGTATACATGTTAGGGTAATTATTTCTTGATCTATTTTTCTTATTACTTAAAATCTCAGTCTATGGTTTTCCCGTGGTTTGATTCTCAAAGTAAGGTTATTGTGTTAGGGTTTAAAACACAAAAAATTTATTCATATTTTATTAAATTAATTATTGCAATTACATCGGGATTTAGGTCCGGGGAATCAGAGTCTGACACCCAATTTTATAATTTATAAATAATCATTCATTTAAACATTTTTATGTTATTTTAAAATGTTAAAGACTAAATTGTCTTACCCATAATATTTAATATTGAGTAGTAATCTTAAAGTTTATTCTATTATTAGTGGGGGTTGAAATATGTTAGGTCATTTGTCAAGACCCATGGCCTATGTTGTCTAAGGTCTGTTTACATTAAGCTTGTTAAGTAAAAAAGTTAGACTTAATTTTAAGTAAGTTTATTTAATTAAATAGATCAGACTTTAGACTTTCAAAAAAACCTATGAAATCTACAAGGTCAACTCTTTTACTTGACTTATTTTTGTTAAACATATATATTTAATATATTTATAATATAATAATATATAATTATATTAGTTTTTAAATAATATATTTATAAAATGTTTAATTTATAATACAACTTAAATAAAATAAGAAAATCATAAAATTATGTTTAATATGTTATGTTTGGTTGGATAATTATCAGTTTTATATTGATGTATTATTGGATAATTTATGGCTTAAGACTTTTTTATTTGGTAAACGTCATTGCTTAGAATTTGGTATTTTTTTTCAATAATTCTTGGTAAACAAACCTTAAAAAACTTATATGGCCAGACCTATTATTAAATCAAGTTAGACCTATTATTGAAGTAGGTCAGACCTAAACCTAAAAAAAGTCTATCATAAGTAATTAAGCAAGACTTAAACTTTTAAATTTCTAATGGACCAAGCTTAGGCCTAACAAAATCGGGTCTGACCTTACCTATATTCACATCTAGTTTAAACACTAAGGTTAACTTAAAACTATTAAAAGTAGTAACTTTTTATTGAGATGAATATAATTATTCTATCACAAATAAAAGTATAATAAACATGTTTATCATATTCCCAATAAAAAAATTGTTATGTTTGGTAATTGGGTTAGGACTTGGGATGGGGTTGGAAAAATCCTATTATTATTATTTTTGGAATCCAGTATAATTGCCAAAGCACACAAAACATATTACACTGCCCACTTCTTTTACATTGTCTTAGTAAGGTCTTTTTATAACATCCTGAATATTTGAATTAATTATTTGCGTTAAAAGGAATTAATGAATAAATTATTTGAGAATTAATAGGATTTAATTAAATAAGTTAAGATTATTTTAGTTAAGGTTTAAATAAAATAAATTGTTAAAGAAAAAGAGAAATAGAATTTAAAATTAAAAGAAAATAGAAAAGAAAAGAGGCAAAGGATCATGGTGCCCTTGCGCATAATACAATTCCTTCCTTCCATTTTATTTTTCCTTCATGCGTGCTTGCTTCTTCTTCTTCTTCTTCTGATAACAGCGTTGTGAGTAGGGGGCGATTGACCTTCAGAACTGTTCTGTTCTGTAATCGGGGTCAAGAGCTGACTGTCTTGACTGGGGTAAAGGTTTAAAGACCCTGACCGTAGTTAGCTCTCTAACTCTCAATTTTTACACCACCTCAGTGGAGTACGGTATTTTATACCCAGGTTCAATAGGAATCCTAGGTTCTTCAAGTTAAGGATGGTATTGATGTTCAATTCCATATCGAAGTTGAGGGAACACACCAGAGGGGTACCTGTAAAAGATTCTCTAATGCTTAAGTCAGTACAGATAAACAGGAATATGGGTATTAGGGAGGCAATAGTCGGATTAGATTAGATCCTTCTTTGGTAATAAATGAGTTGTATTTATAGTAATTACCTTAGCTAGGAAATTGATTTGACCTTCTTCCTAACTTACTGTAGCTATAGTGTTTGTAAGGACACACAGCCCATACCGATTTTGACTAAGTGTCTGGTTGTCAGGATAGGACCGGGGTCATAGTCTTGGAACCGTACTTACCATGAGTTTGGACCCTGGATACAACATCTGAACCATTCTTAAATAAGTTAATCTGATGACGTGGCATCACTACAATGCCACCTCGATTATCACCTTGGATCATTTGCCCCATAACAGTGAACTACTTCTGACTTCGGCGGATAAACCGTTGTGACTTTGGAACCGTTACGCTGATGCATTCGAGGTGAGGTGTACTAGGGGTTAGGTGGAGCATTTAATGCGCACCACCTGAAAAGCTGTCATTTCACACGGATCGATGATGCGTCTACTCGTGATTAGTCATTTATCCCACGCGCCATCAGGTGATGTCACTTAAAGGCAAAACAATGCTCCTTTTGGGCCGTGACGCTTCATCTTTTACTTCGTCCATGGGCCGCAAAGGTCTAACTTCGGCCCATGGCATTTTGACGCCTATATAAGGTGAGAAAACCTTGCTAGTTCCTCACTTTGCACCCTTCTTCTCGAAACTCTGCCCGTCCGTAGTCTTAAATTCTCCCTTGACTTCGTCCTGGACCGTACTAGAAGAACAGTCCGTATCGTAAACACAGGTAGCCTTCTAACCTCTTTTATTTATAATGTCTATTTTTTTCACTAATAACGGTCAGGGCCAAGATAGCTCTTGTGAAATAATTTCGAATCCTTTCATTTCTTCATATAAACAGATATCCGTAGGTGGGTGACTCTAGTCAACCGGGGTAACTCAAATCCTCAGGAACTGGATTCTTCTTCCTCCTGGGTTCCTGAACCTAAATCACCTCTTCCCCTTGCGTCTCCAGACTGGGGTGAAGATTCCAGCGTAGCGCATTACCGTGCTGATGATACTAACTTTTATTCTGTTGTCCCCTTTTTAGCATACGTGGTTACCATGGACACTGCCGGATCATTTGTTTTGAGGAACGACCCCGACTAGACCTTTATGATCGCCGATAAGATCAATTGGCTAGCCCGAAAAGCTAAAGACCCATACTTCTAGGTACTAAAGATATGGTGGCTACTTACAGCTCTCATGCCATTGAAGATGACGGTGTTCAGCTTGAAGCTGAGTCTTTCTGGCTGAACAAGAAGTATGAGAAAGACTTTTGTCTCATCCGCCCTACCTTTACGGACCAGATCTGCCATATTCCGCAAGACCGTTTCCTCTACTTCATGACTTCATACTGGCTGAAGGTGGGAGTCTGGTTCCCCCTGAACCAGTATGAAATGGGAGTTCTATAATTCTTGGACATCACCCCCAGTCAGCTTTACCCTAGCAGTTAGGCCTTGGTGATGGCCCTCTAAGTCCTCGGAAAGCACCTCCGCTTCACCCTGACCATTGCCATGGTTTTTAGGTACGCTTGGGTGATGCGTCGAGCCAGCATCGGGATGGGTTTCATCAACCTCCGATGTCAAAGTCGTAAATTTTGAGGCTGATGCTGATTCTTGCAAGATGTACGATTATTCCTTCAAGAGTGCATTTTTTAAACTTTTTGTTGAGAATACAACGTCTAACTTCTAAAAAGACAAGAACAGAAATTATTTGATCCACATTAGGTAGACCCACAAGTATTTCCTCTTGGAGAGCACGGCGTACTCCATCGACGCGAGCTCTCTCTCTGAGACTTCATGCGCCATCATCATCACTCTCCATACCCTCCCTCGGGTGCTCCCTTCATATGTCATCCCCTCCTAGGAACTCTGGAGACGCGGAATGAATATCTCACTCTTCTGGGTATCTATCTTTTCTCTTTCCTTATACCTCTTCTTGTACACCGGTTTACACTAACAATTGTCTTTTTCTGGGAATATGAGTGCTGATGCTTTAGAGGTACTCCAGAAGCACCTCGAGGGATCCGAGGTTGGTGTCTCTGGAGAGAACCAGGTTTCCCCCAAAATAAAAAAGCTTTAAACCTCCAAACCCCTGGTGGTACCGTTGCTCTGGAGACCAACCCTACCAAGAAAAGGGAGAAAAAGTAGGACACCGGTGCCTCTAAGAAGTAAAAGACCGACCCCGCCTAAAAGAAACTGGACAAAGGCAAGGGGGTTGTTATCAAGGAGCTAGTCGATGTGGACCCCTCTGCTCCTATTTCTGGCATGGATGCCTTGGAGGATCTTCTCGTCAAGACCACCCCCTAACGCCGGCATTGTTCTCCTATGACGCCTTAAAGAGGGGTTGAACCCTCAGGACCTTCAATTCACCCTAGAAATCGCCATGTGGTACAATGTCAAAACTCTCCCTGCCCTCTACTCTACTGCTACTGACGGTCCTCAAAGGGAAAGAGAAAGGCTAAAAGAGAAGAATTCCTATCTCTCTGAGTACTGTGGGAAGCCTCATCGACGAGTTAAGAGCCTGAATGAAGAAAATCAAGCTCTTCAAAAGTCTGAAGATGACTTGAAAAAGAAAAACGACAGACTCCAGCGGAAGATGGGCGAGATGGAGAAACGCATGGCCGATCTTTAATAGAAAAATGATGATCTTACCACTGCGGTCCAAGGTGAACAATCAAAGTACAAGGAAGACATGACTATGTTCGCTCGGGCCGCTATGGATTCATTTAGCCATGCCGTTTACCAGGTCGTCTTTCACAACCAAGGCACCTAACTAAACTTGAACGGGATTGGTTTCTTTAACAAATTCTAGAATGGGAAATTAGTAACCGAGGTTGGAGGGAAGTCCTATGCCCCTACTGATGAACTTTTTACGTTTGCACTGCTGGCAGAGGGAGAAGATGACACCCTGACAGAGGAGGGTCTTCATAAGGAGAGGGGGGATAAAGCCGGTTTTGAGAGAGGAAGAGGATGGTGGCCCTTCCAACCCTTAGGTCGATTTCAATATTTGTTCTATAGGCAGGATGAGCTCCGCCCTCTTTTTTGTCTAAATTTTGACTGCGTCGGTTATCTCTTTTACTTTGTACTTACCATTTTGCAATAAAATTTTACTTTTTTACACATGTCATCTTTTAGATTCTTTGCAACAACCGTAGTATTAACATAGATTCTAGATAATGCTATTTAATAACTTCGTTGTACCGCGCTTGAGTAATTTATATATTTAAAACTTCCAAACTTTTTCCGGTGTTATAATCAATCTTTTTAGTATATCGTAACAACTTTACTGTAATTGCAAGGTTTTGAAAGTTAATGACTTCGAGGTCTTTGGACTACTCCGGGGTTTTAATTGAGTTTTAACCACTATAGGGTCCTTAGATCGCTCCCGGGTTTAATTGAATTTAACCACTCTGGGATCCTTAGACCACTCCAGGGTTTAATTGAATTTAACCACCCTGGGGTCCTTAGACCACTCCAGGGTTTAATATAATTGCTGGAGAACAAATGTTAAGTCAGGAATATTTGAAATCTGTATTTTATTGATAAAATAACATCCCGGCTGCATACCTCATTAAAAACCTCCTAAGTAAACCCTGTGGGAAAAACCTTAGCTAGGGAAAAAGAGTGCATGACTTACGGTGCTGGTTAGCTGTAGTACACGCGGAGGTTCTTTACATTCCATTTATTCTTAAAGACTTCTCCTTCTAGTGTTTCCAAAAGATAAGCTCCGCCTGTAGTGACTTCGTTTCCCCGGTATGGCCCTTTCCACATTGGTGCTAACTTTTCTTGGTGAGTAAAACAATTTCCCACTGAGGCCTTTCTTAGGACAAGATCCCTTACATTAAATCTTCTTTGTTGAACCTTCATATTATAACACAGTGTGACTTTAGCTTTAACAGTTTAGTCTCGGATAAAGGCTGCCTCTCTGACTTCGGGTAACAGATCTAGCTTATTCTTCAATCTCTGATTATTATCTACCTCGTTAAGTTGTTGCACCCTTGGCAAAATTAGATTTATTTCCACCAATGTTACTACGTCTACTCTGTATACCAGTCGGAATGGGGCTTCTCCTGTAGATGAATGAGGGTTGGTCCGGTATGCCCATAAGACATGGCACAACTGGTTAGCCTATTCTTCCTTTGCCTCACCAAGGCGCTTCTTTAAACCTTTTAAAATTTCTCTATTTGCCACCTCATCTTGATCATTGGTTTGAGGATGCTCTACTGACGAGAATATCTGCTTAATCTGTAGTCCGTCAAGAAGACTTCTGAATTTTGCATCCGTGAACTGCGTCCTATTGTCCGTTATGACCCTTCTTGGTATTCTGAACATTATGACAATATTTTCGTAGAAAAATCTTCACATTCAGGCTGCGGTGATATATACTACTGCTTCTGCTTCTATCCACTTCGTAAAATAGTCTACTCCGACTATTAGATACTTAAATCTACCGGGCGCCTTTGGGAAAGGTCTAAGAATATCCATGCCCCATTGGAAGAAGGGCCAAGGGACAATGGATGTAAATAATTCTTTAGTTGGGATGTGATATTCATTGTTATTCTTCTGGCATACATCACACCTCTTGACATATTCCATTGCGTCCTTGGCTAAAGTGGGCCACCAATATCCTACCCTTAACACTTTTCTGGCTAAGCTTCTACCACCATAGTGGTTACCACATGTTCCCTCATGCACTTCAACCAAATCCTCCTCCACCTTGGCCTCATTCAGACACTTTAAATAAGGTGCAGACGCTCCTCTTCTGAATAAACTTCCATCTATCAATACAAAGTTTGGCAACTCCTTCTTCAATTGCTTCTTTTTCACTGGGCATTCCAGAAGTTGTCCGCTCACCATGTACCAAATAATTGGAATGACCCAAGAATCTTCGGGATGTGCCCTGAATTGGATTGCGTACACTTTGAGAGGGTTTGAAATACTTGGAGCAGCTAAAGTGCTCTGTATAACCATGGTTGTGCTCCCTGCTTTCTTTATGCTCGCCAATCGAGATAGTATATCGACTCTGATATTTTCTTCCCTAGGGACATATTTGAACTCCACATGGGTAAACTTTCCCCCAACTCCTTAATTTTCGCCAGATATTATTACAACAATGGCTTTTTTGCTTGGTAGCTTCCATTGATTTGTAAAATCACTAACTGTGAATCACTGTAAAGCACTATCGTGCGTACTCCCACATCTAGAGCCTCCCTGAGTCTTGCTAAACATGCCACATATTCTACCTGATTATTCGACGCCTTGAAGTCAAATTTAAAGGAAATTTCTATGCTCATCCCGTCTTCACTTTCAATTACTACACCGGCTCCACATCCCTTATTATTTGAGGCTCCATCCACATAGATCATTCAATGCTCTCATAGTTGTGTTGGGGCCTCTCCTGTTAGTTCTATCACAAAATCTGCCAACAACCGAGCTTTCAACATCGTCCTAGGTTCATAAGAAATATCAAATTCTGATAACTCTACAACCCATTTTTTCATTCGTCCTATTAGGCCAGGTTTGTGAAAAACCGTCCTCAACGGAATGTCTGTTTGGACTGTTATTAGATGCCTATGAAAATACTGCCTCAGACATCGGGACGTCCAAAATAACGCCAAAGCTGCCTTCTTTAGTTTTTGGTACCGGCCTTCTGACCCTTGTAACGTCTTTCCTACGAAGTATACTGGTCTTTGACCCTCTATTGTATCTTTCACCAGTGCGGCCCTAATAGCTTTGTTTGATATTGATAGATACACAAATAATTTTTCTCTGGGTCCGGTTTCATCAGTACTGATGGATTTGCTAGTACCTTCTTTAGCTCTTGGAATGCTTTCTCCTGCTCTTTTCCCCATTGAAATTCCTTGTTTTTCTTTAGTGCTTTGTACAAGGGTAATGACCGGTGTGCCATTTTTGGCATGAACTGGGATAACGTTGCTACTTTTCCATTGAGTGATTGCACTTCCCTTACACTGGTTGCACTTTGGAGCTCTCTCACCACTTTTCATTTATCAGGATTCACCTCTATACCCCTTTGCATAAGCATGAATCCTAAGAACCACCCTACTGGTACTGCGAACATATACTTCAACGGGTTCAACCTCATGTTGTAGAGTTGTAGTCACTAAAAAACTTTTCTTAGATCTTCAATGTGATCCCCTCCAACCGGAGTCTTAGTTATAATGTCATCAACGTATACCTCGACTATCTTCGATCTCATCCCCTCAAATACTTTGTTCATCATCCTATGGTATATGGCTGCGACATTCTTCAATCTGAACGACATGAACGTGTAGTAGAAAACACCTTTGTCATTTACAAATGTCATCTTTTCTTTATCTTCTTTCCATATCAAAATTTGGTTATAGCTGGAGTATGCATCCATAAAGGATAAGAATTAGAATCCTGACGAGTTGTCTACCATCTGGTCAATGCTTGATAGGGGATATGGATCCTTAAGGCAATATTTGTTTAGATCCGTGAAGTCTGTGCACATCTGCCATTTGTCATTTTTCTTTCTTACCATCACTACATTTATAACCCAGGAAGAATATTGTACTTCCCTCCTGAATCCGGCCTTCAACAGTTCTTTGGTTCGCTCACATGCTGCCTTTTGCTTTTCTGGACCCAGTCTTCTCTTCCTTTGCACAACCACTCTTGACTCTGGATAGACTGCTAACTTATGGCACCAGAAGTTCAGATCAATTCTTGGTATATCAGTTGTCGTCCATGTGAACAAGTGCTTAAATTCTTTTAGTAACTTAACCAACCGCTCTTTAATTCCCTGATCTAGGGAATCATTTATCTCCGTGCCTCTGACGGGGTTTTCTTGTAGCACAACCTTCTTCACTCCGCCTTCTGGTGTGGGTCTCTAAGGGTTTTCAGGGTTTAGCGTTATCTCTTCTCTAGGGTCCAGATCTATCAAATTCACTGACTCTAGTATTGGTTCGTCGTTATTCAATCTCTTTCTTTTGATGGACTTTTCTGTTTTGGTCATTTGCACGCTAAAGTTATAGCAGTATATTACCATCTGCTGGTCACCCTGGACAACAAACATCCTGTTGTCCTTGTCAATGAATTTAATCAATAGGTAGGGGGTTGAGACTACTGCTTCCAATGCATTCAAGGACGGACGTCCAATAATCCCATTAAATAGGGATTTAACATCTATTACCAACACCCTTATGCGTACCATCTTCGACCTCGGCTCTCATTTAAATGTAAGTCTGGTATCCAGATAGCCTTTAGTAGGTTGTTTGGCACCATTAAACATCGTCAGTTCCTGCGTATAGGGTTGCAAATCCAAATTTGACAAGCCTATCTTCTTGAAGCATTCATAAAAGATGACAATGCATGAACTCCCCTGGTCCACCAACATTCATCGAATCGTTTAATTTGCTACCACGGCCTCAATAACCATCGCGTCATCTCCCTCTGGCAATGTTGGACCGTAATCATCATCAGTAAAGGTAATAGCCGGAGTATGGATTCCCTCTTTGAATGGTCTGTTGTCTGTTTTTGTCTGGACTGACATAATCATTCTCAACTGATTCTTTCGTGCTGAATTTGATACTTCACCCCTAGCAAATCCTCCAGCAATCATGTTGATGATGTCTTTTTTCCCTGAACTAGGCGTTGGCTTCCTCCAGGACTCATCATCATCGTCAACACTATCTACTACAGCCTTTCCTTTATCTAACATAGGATTTTTTGAATTCTGTGCCTTTTCTTCCTCAACTGGATCGACTTCTCTCCTTCTTGGTACTGCTCTTTCAGGCTCCAGATTCGCCCTTTGTCTAAATAGATATTGTTTCAACTTCCCTTCTCTTATTAATGTTTCAATAGCTTCTTTCAATTGCCAACATTCATCAGTGTTATGTCTGGCCTGTTCATGGAATTCACAATATTTGTTGGAGTTTCCAGCTCTCTTCATCGGAATTGGTTTTCTTACCTCGTACACCATTATACCCCTCATTCCAACCTCCCTTAGGATTTGGCCGGGTCATACAGTCAATGGGGTATACTGCATCGTATTTATGCTCCTCAGTTCCCTTATTCTTGAGAATGCGTCCCTGCCAGGTCTTTCCTTTCTGGTTTAGCTTCCTTCCTCTCCGGTCTTCTAACTTCCAGATTCGTATTCCTTTGCTTGGCAGCCACCAAGTGCATCTTTCTCCCCACATATTTTGCTGCCTTATTTCTAAATTCTTCTATCGTTTGGGGTAGACCCTTTTCTAGGGACAATACAAAGGGTGATTGTGGTTGTAAAGCCTCTACCATGATGTCCATTTGTATCTCTTTCGTCAACCCTGAAACTAGCGCAGCCTCCTTGTAAAATCTTTTTAAGAAATCCCTCAGGCTCTCATTCAATCCTTGCCTGATCTGGGCCAACATGTGGGAAGTCTTGGGCACATCCTTAGACACCACGAAATGCTACAAGAATGCATGAGACATATCATCCCATGAATCCATAGATCCAGCTGGGAGAGTCTTAAACTACCCCAGAGCTTCAGCAGACAGTGTCCTCGGAAACATCCTACATATAACGTCTTCCTCAGTACCTAAAAATAAAAACTCATTCACATAGGCATCTAGATGGTTTCCAGGGTCAGATTCCCCTGTATATTTCCTAACCGATAACGGTTGTAGATTCTACAGATGCCTGGGGATAGGAATACTCATCAACCTCCCGGTGAATGGTATTTTGAATTAATATTCACCTCCTCTTCTGTGGTGCACCGCCCTCTTTTAGATGCCCATCTCTTCAGTACGGTGCATGGACTCTTGCTCCTCATACGCACAAGTTAAAGATCGCTCTTACGGATGGTTAACCCTTTGTTGTCTTTGATCGCCACATCGATTCTCTCCTCTAAGCTCCTGGATTTCCTAGCCCAACTGCCTTATAATTTCATCTCTAGGATCAGGACGCACTACGGCCTGTGTTCTCAACTCTGTCCCATGGGTCTCCACTATCCTTTCGTTGTGGTCCAACGTTCTTGCCACATTCTAGACATGCCCCTCCAGAGTTTCATCTCTTCTCTGATGATCCATGACCTCTCATTCGTTGTAATGTAGGACTTACAATTTACGCGGTCCCACTGGGTGTGCCAGTGTTCTGTTCTGGTACTAGGGTCAAGAGCTGACTGTCTTGATCGGGGTCAAGGTTTAAAGACCCTGACCGTAGTTACCTCTCTAACTCTTAATTTTTATACCGCCTCAGTAGAGTACAATATTTTACACCCAGGTTCAGTGGGAATCCTAGGTTCTTCAAGTTAAGGATGGTATTGATGTTTAAGTCTATATCAAAGTTGAGGGAACACACTAGAAGGATACCTGTAAAAGATTCTCCGATGCTTAAGTCAGTACGGATAAACGGAAATATGGGTATTAGGGAGGCAACACTCGGATTAGATCAGATCTTTCTTCGGTAATAAATGAGTTGTATTTATAGTGATTACCTTAGCTAGGAAATTGATTTGACCTTCTTCTTAACTTACTGTAGCTACAACGTTTGTAAGGACACACAATCCATACCGATTCTGACTAAGTTTTGGTTGTCAAGATAAGACCGGGGTCATAGTTGTAACACCCCAAATTTTTAAAATAGGAAGATAAATTAGGAAAATAAATATGGAATAATTAAATACAGGCTAATTAATATCCCAAAATTCTTGAAAAGATTTAAACAAGACTTTTCGAAATTGCTGGTGAATTAAGGTGATCGGTTGAGTTGAAAACTGACCCGGATAAAATATAGGTGTCGGACCAGTATCTCCGATTGAGATGTCGTTGGTCAGGGCCGTAGATAATGTTATTGGGATTCCGAATTTATATTCGGAATAATTTTTAGAATACGTATTGAGCTCGAACAACGAACCTGTTTGTTTTGGAAACGAAAGAGTTTAATGAAAGCTTAATAACTTAAATGTTAAATTCATATTTTCCTTTGATATTTTCGGTTGCATTTTCTTCTCCACGTGAACATGCTCTTCTTCTTATCTTCTTCTTCTTCTTCTTCTTTCCTTCTTCTTCTTCATTATTCCTCTTCATCTTTCCCTTGAACTTCAAATTAAAAGGAAATACATCTTCCTCCTCCATTATTATTCTTCAAGAGACTCAAGGAGGCTTGGGGCTTAGAATATCTTCTCCTTCTTCCTCCTTAATTTCGTGTGGACCTTCTCCTCTTTTGCAAACTCACTCTTTACTCCTCTTGAGGTAAAATTACTACCATTTTCCATGTATATAAACATATTACTATGTGTCTTCAATGTTAAGCAAGCATTTCATGTATGTAGGTTACTAGGAGAAACATTAAATGTGGAAACCCTAAGATGGGTTGACATAAATACAAGCTTATGAATAATTAATGAGGTAGTTGTAATTATGGTGGGAAAAGAAGGAGGTATATGAGTATTTATGAAAGTTGGTAGGTTTGATAAAAACCCTAAATTTGAATTTTAGGAGGAAATGTATAATATTGAAGAGTATAGCATTTATTGAAGAAGTTAGCATTTGTTGATGGGAAGAGTGTTATAAATGATGAGGTAGAGATATTTAATGATGATGATGTTGACTTAAAGTCATAATAGGTGGGAAACTCACCAAGGTGTTGGTGGAAGCTAAATAGATGGGATAACCTAACAATTAGGTTGTAGCTCTTGGTAATAATGGATTGTGATTTAAGAAAAGGAATTCCCGAAGCCTAATTAGGCAAATAAATGAAATTGATAAATAGTTCCCACATGATAAGAATCATGTGTATACCTATGTATATGTATATTGAATTGGTGTTTGAAAGAATATTTGATGTGGCCCTATAATTGATTGGTGTAGGGCTTGGCAATATTGGTGAAGCAGGAACATCGACCCCAGAGGTCTACTTCTCTTGAGGTAAGAGAGGGGTGTATTTTCTAAATACATGAGAATTATGATGATAATGTATGTATTAATGTAGTATGACATGTTTGCTTGGATGAAGGTGATATTATGTGTATGTGAAGTGAATTGTGTATGATGATATGAATTTAGTGTTTATATGATGAAGCCTAAGTGAGGCTATGGATGGCTTATTATGTGTGATATATGATTGAGTTCATATGAAGATTGATTCTTGTGTATGATTTGGTGGAAAATTGTGTGGTTGAGAATGAATGTACCCTAGATGAGAGGGCAAGATAAGCTAAATGAGCTTGAGGTATGTATGAGCATTGTTGTATACATGGCATGACATGCATATCATGATGATATTGATAAGTGGTTGCGATCACTTGATAATGGAAATGAAAAAAAGGCTTGCGAGTTCCTATGATTGTTAGACCGGTGGTTGCGATCACCTCGTATTGAAATGAAAGGCCCTACGGGACCAATGTGATTGAATGCCCATGGTTGCGATCATGAGGCGGGAGTACCCCTTGCGAGGTGGGAAACCTTATGAAATATTGAACGTGGTTGCGATCACGAGAAACACCTTGCGAGGCTGCTAGAGGGAGTACCCCTTGCGAGACGGGAAACCATTGAGAATGAGTATATGATTATGGTGGTTGCGATCACCCGAGGAAATGAAATCGGATCCGTGCATATGAATTTTAATGACGTTAGCATGTGCATCAGTCTTGAAGCATGATATAGTGTGATACTTTGATGATGCGATATGTATGGATATTCTCTTTTAATTACTAAGGTGTGATGGTGAATTTGATTGATATGATTCTAAGAGGATTAAGGAATAATTGTGTCTAAATAAGAATTACTAATTGAATGTTGATATAAAATAAACTCCTCTTGAGGAGGAGATAGTTGTATTGCATTCATGCATATATTATTTTATTTATTGGATTTTCATCATTGAGAAAGTATACTTACTCTCCTTGTGGTATCTTTTTTTTAGCTCCTGTGTTGTAGGTTTCGCTTTGGAGCTGTTTGTGGAGGAGAAGTGTGAAGGAAGCCTCTTTTTGGTAAAGAATGCCTTGGCCGGCAACATTTTGATTTTATGGTTTGTGTAGAATGTTTGTGATGAATATAGTATTCTGCATATTTTGTATAGCCATGAATTGGCATGAATGATGTATAATGATTATGTAGGTCACGTGTGAAAATTGGAACCCACATATAAGACCAATTTTCAGTATGACCCTGGTGATGTAAGATGCTAATGTGTGAGTGCTTGAATTTTTCTCACTTTGATGTTCAAATGATGAGAATTATGAATGATGACTTTATGTACTATTTAATTGATGATATTTCATGATTGTTATGCATAAGTAAGAAACTAGTAGGGTCAAAATGAGTTTTATGAGTTTCGGATAGTGTGTGATGGTTTCAATAGCTTAAATACATGATTTGTGACTTGTAGAAACTGGAACGGGTCAATTCCGTTGATAATAGACCCCTAAGTTACTCAAAAAGGCTTAGGAATGGACTAAACGCATTTATTTGCATAAGTTCCTCATTTTTGAGAATTTTTAGGTGAGGCCAGTGGTCATACGTTACAATTGATGTATTTTAGTTGGTGTCAAAATTTGGTAGCGTTTGGAGTTGATATGAAAAAGTTAGGGGGGTTAGAAGTTCAAAAATAAGGCTTTTTCTGCATAAAACAGCAACTGTGCTGTCTCGAATCTATTCGAGGATCCCTGAATCGATTCGAGGGCTGCTGTTTTCACTGTTTTTGGTTCCAGGAAGGCCTGAATCGATTCATACGATCTTGAATCGATTCAAGGACCTCTATTTGCATAATTTTGAGTTCCAGAAGCGTCTGAATCGATTCATACGAGCTTGAATCGATTCAAGGGGTCCTGTTTTCACTGTTTTGCACTCCAGAATCATTTGAATCGATTCATAGGGTGTTTGAATCGATTCATGACCCTGTTTTTCATATTTTTCCTCTATCTTGGGATATCATTGGTATTGTTTGACTATAATATGATCGTACAACGCCCCACACGCATAATTAATACATTTTATCAAATCGATAGACCATCCCTTGACCTTCTACCACTTCTCTTCATCTCCTTAATGTAATTGCATACTTCCGCTACTTCTTTTTGATGATCATGAGATAAATCATCCAAGGTTCACTCTTTGACTTAATTGTTCACCTTCTCATATCTTCACATATGAGATAGGTTATTAAATTAGGTCCGGGGATTGCTTGCCAAAGTTTTCATCTCGCGATCTCTTCTATCCTTTAATTGTTTTAAATCGCGAAAAATTTACCCCTATTTTTGGGGTGTCACAATAGTCTTGGAACTGTAGTTACCATGAGTTTGGACCTCGGATACAACATCTGAACCATTCTTAGATAAGTTAATTTGATGACATGGAATCACTGCAATGCCACCCCAGTTATCATCCCAGATCAGGAACCTTGATGAAACTTCAAATTGAACGCGTTTTTAAGACTGGGAGAACGAGGGGATCATGTAGGTATCATCAATTTCTCATTTCTTCTTCTTTTCTCTCTATGGCCAAACATGGGGTTGTTGTGGGGGTTTTCATTTTTGCAATTTCATGGCATTTTACAGCATGGGAATGAATCTAGTGGTGATAAGTAGTTCCAAATTCATGTCTCCCTCTTTTCTCTCTAACCGAATTGGCTTGTTTATGGCGGGGGGAGGATGTTAGTTTTCATTCTTATATCACTCCAGAGTTTGAAAATGGTTGTAGATGTAGTGGATATTAAAGACTAACTAATGGAATTCCATTTAGGCATTGTTAGGCTTGAACCAGACCTCGAAATGACATTGGGCGAGAGGGGATTTTGAATTGGAAGTCGTAATATATCGGGGTAAGTTTCTAAAACACTTGGAAGTAATTTAAAGTTGTTTTAGTAAATTAGATTATGATTTTGAAAGTTGACAATTGATTTTGCTATATGAACCCGCTTAATTTTAGACATTATAAGGAGTTGGAGAGTTTGATGTTTGATTCGGAACATCGGGAGCGTAGAATTAAGGTAAGGGGGCATACTAGGCATATATATTAATAGAAATAATGGTGAAAGTCGTTTCCATCAAGTGGGGAAAAAGATAAGATAATTTGAATAAGCTAATATATATATATATATATATATATATATATATATATATATATATATATATATGAACAGGATGGTGTATGTACATGATTAACAATAGGTTAAATGAATTATGATGCCGAGAAATAACTTAAATGATAACTTGTTTCTAATTGACATAATGTGTCTAGATGTTGGTACGTTACATGGTAATGCTGATGATGTTGCTATAATCTGATGAGGGATGTGAACTTGATGATATATAAATGATCAATATTATGATGTTGATAGCTAAAATGCTTGATGGCGTGGTAGTTGATTATGTGATAAAAATATGATATGATGACGATTTTGATATTGATACACAAGGATAAATTAAAATAGTGATGAATTATGAATTGTTGATTGATGAATTCAAATTGTAGAGCTATGACGATGAATTAAGAAATATAAATATGGTTGTTGATGAAATGGTTGCCTGAGTGGCATATGTGATTGTTCCAGGGTGATGACTATAATGTCGAGACTAAGTTATGATGAATTATTTAAATGATGATTAGAATTGATTATTTCTAAATGCTATAAATGCATGTGTTGTGGTAAGGACGACTGATCAGTATAGATTGCCCCTTGTTTTTTGCTCCAGTGGTCCGTTATGATCTAGTTGAGCTACCCAATGGTCAGGTAGGACCCAGTGGTAAGGTAGGGAGCCAGGTAGGGCTTAGTGGATCAAGTAGAGTTCACAGGGTGTCGGGTAGGACCCCCAGCTAATGGTCGATCCTTTTAATATCCGGATGTAACCTCCTAAATTTGATATTGGGATAAATTAAATTTTGTGAGCGAAATAAACTAACTTAAATTAATTAAACTAGTTCCGGTAAATAGAAATAAAGACTTAAAAATAAATTTTTACTTAATTAAATTAATTAATTAATTTCTATTTTCTATTTTCTTTTCAATTAATTTCTTTGTTTTATTTTTCCTGTTTTCTTTCCTCTTTTTACGCAAAACCCCTTTTATTTCTTCTTCACTACACCATTTCCTTTTCTCTCTCATTGTGTTATTTTCTTCTTCTCCCACGCTTCTCTGTTTCTGTTTGTGCTCCATAACCACGACTCACTATCTCCAAAAGCCTTTCTCTTTTGTATCCTGTTTCTGTGCCATTCAGCTCTGTTTTGTGTGTGTGACAGAACTCTCATCTCTCATGGTGAACCTCCAAGTAGTAAAGTACATGTTCCAGTGCCGATCATCTTCTTTGGTGGACCACGATTGAACTAGCATTAGCCACCGTGCCTTACCTCGCCTCACCGTGAACCACCACGAACCTCTTTCTCTAATGCTCTGTTCCTATTTCCCCTATTCTCGTAGCAATTCCATCATCCTCCACGTGAATCAGCTTCTTCTTGTTGCAATTTTTAAACCACATGCCATCTCCATTTCTCTTGCTTCTCAATTTCGCTTGGGTAAGAATTGAACCCTTTTTTGCTGTGAAGCTTTGATTTAGACATGCATGGGTAGTTCCATTGATTTCTGGTGTGTTCCATTGTTGGGAAACGTCTTGGAGGTTGCTGTAAAGCTTTCGGGATTGCGTTTCAAGTGACCAGAGACATTTCAAAGTGTTGTTGAAGATTTTGGTCATTTTTTGAAATTGTTAATTAAGTGAAAATGGTGATTGGAAGCGGTTCGAGGTGATTCGGCAATATCGTTTTAAGTCGAAAATATCGCTTGAGGAATTGATCGGTCGAGATTTAAAATTCGTAAAGCCAGACCGCCATAAGGTACGTTAACATACGAGGGGGTCTGCCAATCAAATAATAAATAAGGATTTAATTAAGGGGTTATAGATTCTAATTAAAAATATTTATTTAAATATATTGGTAATACCCCAATTATTGTTTTAGAAAAGAAAAGTAAATGAGTTTTGATGAAAAATTGAGAAAATGATGGTTTAATAAAATAATTAAAAGTATTTTGATGGATAATATTATTGGTGATCATTTGAAATGACAATGTTAATAATTGATGTTGTTAGTGGTTAATTATACCATGTATGTTATAAAATAACTTAAAAAATAAAGAAGAGGAAGGGGGATAGAGAGGAAGTACTCAAACAAAGTTTTCTTCACTTCAATTGCAAAATTAATGAAGAGCTCATGCCCTTTTATAGCATAAGATGGACATCTACATTTATTATTATATTCATAATACTCCCCCTTGGATGTCCATATTTAGAATGTGCCTCGTTAAAACCTTACTAGGAAAAACCCAGTGGGATAAAAACCTAGTGAAGGAAAAAGAGTACAACATTCTTTACAAAGTAAATTCTTGAGTAAATAAATAAATATACAACTATTTAATTCTCCCCCTCATCAGAACATTTGTGTAAGCATCGGAGACCAATCTTCTGTACTAGTTGCTCGAAGACTGTGGTTAGCAATGATTTTGTAAAAATATCTGCTAAATTCTCACATGATTGGATTTTCTGGACATTTATTTTACTATTCTTTATAAGATCATGAGTAAAGAAAAATTTTGGTGAAATATGATTTGTCTTATCTCCTTTAATATAACCTTCCTTTAACTGGGAGATACAAGCTGCATTATCTTCACATAAGATTGTTGGTGGTAATTTTCCAGCATGCAAGCCACAGGTTTCTTGAATATGTTGAATCATAGATCTCAACCAAACACATTCTCGACTTGCTTCATGTAATACTAGAATTTCAGCATGATTAGATGATGTTGCTGTGATTGTTTGCTTTATGGATCTCCATGAGATTGCTGTACCACCACATGTAAACAAATATCCTGTTTGTGATCGACCATTATGAGGATCAGATAAATACCCCGCATCTGCATAACCAATTAGGTTTGCCTTAGATACGTATGGGAAAAATAAACTCATGTCCATTGTACCTCTAGGTAGCGAAATATGTGTTTAATCCCATTCCAATGCCTTTTTGTGGGTAAAGCACTATATCTTGCTAACAAATTCACAGCAAATGATATATCAGGTCTTGTATGACTAGCAAGATACATTAGTGCACCGATTGCACTAAGATATGGTACTTCAGGATCAAGTAGTTCTTCATTTTTGTCTTGAGGTCGAAAAGGATCTTTGTTTACTTCAAGTGACCTTACAACCATTGGACTGCTCAATGGGTGTGATTTGTCCATATAAAACCTCTTTAGCACCTTTTCTGTATAAGTCTTTTAGTGCATCAAAATTCCTTCCTTTAAATATTCTAATTGTAATCCGAGACAAAACTTTGTTTTTCCCAAGTCTTTCATCTCGAATTTCATTTTCAAACAATTTACAGCCTTTGAAAGCTCTTCGGGAGTTCCGATGATGTTTAAATCATCTACATAAATAGCAATTATAACAAACTCTTTTCTGAGTCTTTTCATAAAAACATATGGACAAATTGGGTCATTTTTGTACCCTTTTTTCAACAAATATTCATTGAGACAATTATACCACATACGTCCAGATTGTTTTAGTCCGTAAAGAGATTTATTCAATTTAATTGAATAATTTTCTCGAGGATTTGTGTTGTATACTTCAGGCAAATTAAATCCTTCAGGGAGTTTCATATAGATGTCATTTTCAAGTGAGCCGTATAAATATGCTGCAACAACATCCATAAGGCGTAAGTCAAGCCTTTCACGGATTGTCAAACTTATTAAGTATCGAAAAGTAGTTGCATCCATCACTGGTGAATATGTTTCTTTGAAATCAATACCAGGTCTTTGTGAGAAACCTTGTGCAACAAGTCTTGCTTTATATCGCACAATTTCACCATTTTCATTTCTTTTTCTCGTAAAAATCCATTTATATCCAACGGGTTTTACACCTGCAGGTGTTTGGACTACAGGCCCAAAAACTTTTCGTTTTGTAAGTGAGTTTAACTCTTTTTGCATTGCATCTTTCCACTTTGGCCAATCATTTCTTTGTGCACATTCTTTAACTGATTTTGGCTCATGATCTTTATCATCATTTACGATATCAAGAGCTACTTTGAATGCAAAAATTTCATCAACATCGACTTCAGGTCGATTCCATTGTATTCTATCCATGACATAATTTATTGAGATCTCTTTATTTGTATCAATTCCAGGTACCTTGGTTTCTTTTTGATTTGAAACCTTGATTACGTCAGGAGACTCTACCGGAGTCTTTATATCCTCGATTCGACCATCTTCTTTATTTACTTTTCTTTTCCGAGGATTTTTATCTTTAGAACCAACAGGTCTGCCACGTTTTACTTTGGCTTCAGATTCATTTGCAATTTTAGATTGTCCTTCAGGGATATCAATCTTTATTGGAGTATTAACAGCTGGTATATGTGACTTAGTCACTCTTTTTAGATCAGCAAACGCATTAGGTAATTGGTTTGCTAAATTTTGCAAACTAATTATTTTCTGAACCTCTAGTTTAGATTGCTTTGTTCGAGGATCAAGATGTGATAGAGATATCTCATTCCAGCTAATCCTTTTATCCAACTGTTTATTTTCTCCCCCTAATGGTGGGAAAATAGATTCATCAAAATGACAATCAGCAAAACGAACTGTAAATAAATCACCTGTTAAAGGTTCAAGATATTTTATTATGGATGGACTTTCATATCCAACATATATTCCCAACCTTCTTTGAGGTCCCATCTTAGTGCGTTGTGGAGGAGAAATAGGAACATATACCGCACTTCTAAAGATTTTTAGATGAGAAATATTTGGTTCTTTACCATGAACCAATTGTAAAGGGGAATATTCATGATTACTGGTAGGCCTGATGCGAATAAGTACTGCCGCATGCAAGATTGCATGTCCCCATGTTGAAATTGGAAGTTTTGATCTCATTAACAATGGTCTTGCTATCAATTTCAAACGTTTAATTAATGATTCAGCAAGTCCATTTTGTGTATGAACATGTGCTACAGGATGTTCAACATCAATTCCAATGGACATACAATAATCATTAAATGATTGAGATGTGAATTCACCAGTGTTATCAAGACGTATTTTCTTAATTGGATAATCAGGGAAATGAGCTCTTAAACGAATTAATTGAGCTAGTAATCTTGCAAACGCCTGGTTGCGAGTTGATAATAAGCAAACATGTGACCATCTAGTTGATGCATCAATTAAAACCATAAAATATCTAAATGGTCCACATGAAGGGTGTATTGGTCCATAAATATCACCTTGTATATGCTCTAAAAATGTGAGTGATTCATTCCCAATTTTTATTAGTGATGGTCGAATGATCAATTTTCCTTGAGAACAAGCAGCACATGAGAAATTCTTAGTTTGCATAATTTGTCTGCTGGACAAACAATGACCATTTGAATTCTCAACTATTTTTCGCATCATAATTGATCCAGGATGGCCTAATCGTTCATGCCAGATAACAAAGTCATTCTTATTTGTAAACTTCTGGTTTACAATAACATTTGTTTCAACTGTACTAATATAAGTATAGTACAAACCGTAGGAAAATGAAGGCAATTTTTCCAATATACATTTCTTATCAAAAATTAACTTTGTGATGTAAAGATATTCATTTTTTCCTTCATTTGTGGTCTCAATATGATATCCATTTCTACGGATATCCTTAAAACTCAACAAATTTCTTTGAGACTTCTTAGAATATAATGCACTTTTAATGTGCAATTTTGTTCCTCCAGGTAACAAAATACCGGCTCTACCGGAGCCTTCAATTATATTTATACTACCAGATATAGTATTAACATTGGCTTCTTGTTTTACTATATGGTAAAAATATTTCTCATTCTTGAGAATGGTATAAGTTGTTGCACTGTCTATGAGACATATATCTTCATCATTCACATGAGCATTCATTCTTCATTAAATAAATAAAAATAAATCATGAGTAAAAATATAATTAACAATAATATTTAACAAAAAATTTTATTGATAAAGACAAAATTTACAACAAAACAAATTACATGAAACATTAAAATAATTTATTTAGGGGCACTCCCTTCTCCAACCGAGTGGTCAATGTCTTCTTCAAGAAGAGTAAGAAAATCATCAACACTAAAATCAGAGAAATCATCATTTATACCAGTAAAATTTGTCTCTATTATTTTCCCTTTATTTTTAAGGGATTTTTGGTATAGATCTACGAGATGCTTTGGTGTGCGACAAACTCGAGACCAGTGTCCCTTGCTACCACAACGGTAGCAGATATTTTTAGTTTGTTTGTTATTTTGAGCATCTGTCTCTTTTTTCATATGTTCTTTATTTTTCCATGTGAATGATGACCTCTTATCATTTCGACCATGACCACGGCCATAACCATATCCACGACTACGACCAATACCATGCCCCCAAGCATTACCTCGTCCACGACCGCGACTACGGCCACGACTACGACCATGAGTATGATGATCGTGTGCTGCTACATTCACTTCTGGGAATGGAACAGTTCCAGTTGGACGAGATTCATGATTTTGCATAAGCAATTCATTATTTTGCTCAGCCACAAGGAGACAAGTAATTAATTTAGAATATTTTGTAAAGCCCTTTTGGCGATATTGCTGCTGTAGGAGCAAATTGGATGCATGAAAAGTGGAGAATGTCTTTTCTAACATGTCACTTTTAGTGACTTTTTCTCCACATAATTTCAACCTCAAAGTAATTCTAAACATTGCAGAATTATACTCATTTACGGATTTAAAATCTTAAAACTATAAATGCATCCATTCATAACGAGCTTTTGGAAGAATTATATCCTTTTGATGGTCGTATCTCTCTTTTAAATTATTCCATAAAACAAGGGGGTCTTTAACTGTTAAATACTCATTTTTTAATCCTTCATGGATATGGTGGCGTAAAAAGATCATGGCTTTAGCTTTATTTTGACTGGATGCCTGATTTTCATTTTTAATTGTGTCTCCAAGACCTTTTGCATCTAAGTGGATCTCAGCATCTAGTGTCCATGATAGATAATTTTTTCCAGATATGTCAAGAGCCATGAACTCAAGGTTGGTAATATTCGACATGGTTATTTCTATGCAAGAAATTACGAATAAATCAGATAATACTCAATACATTATCTATAATTAGGTAATGACAATAGTAACAAGTCAACAATAATTACAAATATTTATTTTATATATTTTTTATTTTATTTATTAAAGAGTAATATTACTAGTTTTTTTAAAAAAATAATCTGATAATAAAATTTAAAATTTTCATAAGATATCAATCAAATATTAGTGGCCTAGTGGTAGAGTGATAACTTATTATATCATGAGTCTTAGGTTCAAATCCTTGTTAATTATTATTTATTAATTCCCCTTTTTAATATATTATTATAAAAGTAGCAATTATGAATGTAAAATTCGACAGCAAATCAACAAAAGCAAATATATATATATAATAATTAACAATGAAATTGGAAAGTAGGAAAACATTATAAGCATTACCCATTATAAGCATTACCAATAATGCTATGGAGTAACGCACAGCAGATCAACAAAAGCAAATATATATATATATATAAAATAATTAGCAACAGTAGATCAACAAAAGCAATGGAAGTCTCTCTCTTAGCCAAAAATGCACTAAAACATAAAGCATATTCAATATTTAATGCAATATTAAATAGTTAATGCAATTAAGCAATCAACCCATTATATAAAAGCAATATTATAGGTAATATAATAATAAGCTATAAGCTAGCAAGAGCAAAACGTGAATGTGCAGTACATAAAGGCACTATAATGGAATGAATGCAAAAGTAGCACAATAACTAAGCAAACCACAATAATTAAGTAAAGTAGATACAAAAGTAGCAAAAATGCCGAAAATAATTATATGAAACATGAACATGAGACATAGAAATATTATAATAATTAATTAACATATTAAAATGCGATAAAATAACAAAGTATTTGATTTCTGGTTCTTCAGGAACTATCAGTAAATATTTTCAAGAATTCTTTGGGAATTCTTTTAAATCCCATAGGGATGTTCGAAATATAAGTTCTTCAGGAACTTATTAATATTTTATACATCCTGCTGGGATGTGTGGAATATAAGTTCTTTGGGAACTTATTATAATATATATATATAATATAAACTGAAATGAAATTATAAAAAGAAATTAAAATTCTATGTTACCTTAAATATTAGTTGGTCAGAACCTCGTGCTGATAATGTGTTATAAAATAACTTAAAAAATAAAGAAGAGGAAGGGGGATAGAGAGGAAGTACTCAAACAAAGTTTTCTTCACTTCAATTGCAAAATTAATGAAGAGCTCATGCCCTTTTATAGCATAAGATGGACATCCACATTTATTATTATATTCATAATAATATATTGATAATGTGTATGGTTGGATTCATGATGAATCGTTGGCTTATCACTGTAAGATTCTTGTTGGAAGAATTGATGTGTCTAGTGAGTAATTGTATCTCACTCTGAATATGCTTATGATTAAAATTACTATTAGAAACTATCTATGATGTTGAATAATTATTTGATAGCCATTGATGCTGGATTATTGATGGAATTATGTAATGGAGAAAAAAATTAGTTTTATACCAAAATATATATTGACGTTTAATTGTTATTGATAGTATGTGATGGCTGAAGCTAGCTTTTATGCCAAATCATATACGGTGTTGAATTGTAATTGTTAACAAGAATGTTCGATTGATGTATATTATATATTAATAGCTTTTATACTGGATTTTCATTGTTGGCATGTAATGCTTGATTAATTGATATTATGGATGAAATGGTCTTTGTACCAAATGGTGATTAATGTTGAATTGTATTGTTAGCTCCATGGTATGGATTTGATAAATATTGAGTGATTATTGATGATTGTTCAATTAAGGATATGAAATGGTTTAATGGAGCTAGGCTCTGATGTCAATTATATGCGCTACGATTCACATCATATGCATTATTGCATCTCATGACATCATATGCATATATTGGCGCTACGATTTACCTATGAGACCGCCACTTATAGTGCTACAATTGACTGAGAAGTTCTCGAGTACCACCGCTTACAGTGCTACGATTCACTATGTGGTTACTCAGGGTACCACCGCTTATAATGCCATGATTCATTGCATGGTTACCTAGATGCCCCTCGCTTATAGTGCTAGGATTCACTAAGTGGGTTATCCATGGCACTTATTGTTGTTGAAGTTGGATCTGCTTAACATGCTTTTATGCATTGAAATAAATGATTTCCAAAGTCCATGGTAGTCATACATTTATTGGGAAACTCCTTGAGCTATATATATATATATATATATAGTGATAGAGGATTGGAATGATATTTAGAGATGTATGATTTGATCATTAGAAGCCTTGGTGCTTATATTAATTGAGGATGGTTGATTTTGATTCAGTGTAGCCTTTGTGCTCATTATACTTGGTGATGAATGACTTTGGTCATGTTTAGCCTTTGTGCTCATTGTGTTTGGCTATGTAAGTTTGATTTGATGATAGAAAAGCTTAATGCTTAATTGATAATATGAATGATGAAATGATTACTTTGTTATTAAATTGTTATTTATTATTTGAGTAGTACTCACCTATCAACTTGTGGATTTTCAGTAAATGCGTTGGATGATGAGTCTACATGGTGATCCAAAGGTGGAAAGTATTGCAAGCCATAATGGATAACTTATATATGTATATACATAATATGGTTAATGGTTTTTTGATAGCCTTAATGGCCTTGATCATATTTTGGTATGTATATATGTTTATGTGGTAAATAGTTTGACTATGATTTTGGATGTTAAAGCTTAATTTTAATTTGATTTTGGTGGTCAATCTGCAGGATTCCTATTCTATAGAACCTGGCACGCAACGTCAGGCCAAATTTTTAATGTTGGCACGAGTTGTCAGACCTGTAGTCTTAGGATCTCATTTACACCCTCTCGCGTAGCGTGGGGCTGGCACTCAACACCAGCACCCCTGTTTCAACTTCTTCTTTTTCTTCACAAATTTTAACTTAATCATGTTTTACTTTGTTTTTCCCTTTCAGATTTTACATTATTTTTGGTGGGGGACTCTATTTACTATTTTATTTTGCTGACTGTTTCTGATGTTTATTTTCCTTTCGCTGTTTTTATTGTATAACTTTTTTTGTTGTTATTGTCATTTATCTTAGGATCCTCTAGTAATTGATTTACCATGGATTTGGAAACGTAAAAAATTCATTTTGTATTTTATTAATCCCAGAAATTAATTAACTAGGGAGGCCCTTACATCGGATACTAGAGAGTCATTATTATTGCTGATTAAGAATTAGTGATTTACCATGGATTTGGAAACGTAAAAAATTCATTTTGTATTTTATTAATCCCAGAAATTAATTAACTAGGGAGGCCCTTACATCGGATACTAGAAAGTCATTATTATTGCTGATTAAGAATTAATGGTGACATTATTTGAAATGATGAATTGATGAATTGATTGCTAGGTTGTGATATGAATTGTTCATGAGTCATTGGTGAAGATTAATGAATGGTGATGATGTGAACTAAAGCAAAACTGAATGTGCAATGGTTAAATGAAAAATCCAAATAAGTGTAATTCTACTTTCAAATAACTAGGTCCATATATTATTATTTCTTATCCATGAAGACTAACACATGTACACCTAGTAAAGTATAAATGATTCTTACTTATTTTCCTAGAGGTCTAATAAACCATTACTATTTTTAGTTTGTACTCAAACTATAAATCCTTCGTTTAATACTATCAACGCCATTAATACTCTTTTTCTCAATTAGCTAGTTTATTTCTCAAATGTAACAAACTTTTACTTAAGGCCATTGGTTATATTAGTTACCTTTATTACTATTAAAACATAATATTGATTTATAACTAGTTAAAACCTTAATTTAATTGTATTATCATTACCACTAATATTTTTATGATAAATTTATTGCTTATTAGTCCCTTTATATATATATATATATATATATATATATATATATATATATATTCTAATATTCTAAAAACATAGGTTTATACTCTTACTCGTACCAATAAGCTTAATATTCTTTTGCTAATTACGTAATCGCCTATTTATTATTTATTAATATATATGTATATATTCATATTTAGATATATACATGGTTATATCTGAAAAATCCTAAAAAAAATATAACTTTATCCTTAAAATATTAATCGCGTCAAAATTATTATTATTGTTAATTTACTATTTTATTTAACCCTTCATGACTTACTACTTATTTAAATTTAATTTTAAATTATTAAATTCGTGTGCTTAGTTATTTAAGTTGTCGGTGTGATATATTTTAAATAAACTAAAATAGATTGTAACTGAGTGCAAGGTTGGCAAGAATACATGCAACGCGTGATTTCTTTGGCTGACCTTCAACAGTACTTCCCAGACTTTGGCAGGATTCCTCAAACTCTGACAGGATGACAGTACAGGATGGTAGGGCTTACCAAAAAATTAAATAAAATTTATAATTATTTACAAACCAAGCAGAACTGCCGAAACTCAGGCAGACCTCAAGTAAGTAAGAATCGAGGTGGCAGAACTGCCGAAACTCAGGCAGACCTCAAGCAGAAGTTGGCAGAGCTCACAATCTTTGAAGCACGATTTACAGAAACTCACAGAAAGAGATAAATACATCCAAAAGCACAAACATAATTTACCGGTGGTGACAGAAAATTACAAAACTATAAACAAAAATATCAGAATGCAACAAAACTTGATAGAAACATTCTCGAAGCCACAAATATAATTTAAATTAATTTAGAATGAGATCAAATGAAGAGTACCTCATGGTATAATCATGGTTTTGAAGGAAGAAAAGGGATCGAGCTCTGAAAATTTACCAATCACAGAATACTTCAAGCTGATCATTCCTGATCGCTCCTGGAACCTAAGAAATTGAACATGCAATGGCTAAGAGAGTGAGACAAGTCACAACCAGCCATGGATCAAGGGGAAATAGCCACACAAACTCAGAATTGGAATGAGAAAATGGAAAGGAATATGAAATTGAAATCAAAATGGAAAAAAGTCGCTGATCGCTTACCGGCTTACAAAAGTGACTACGACTTGTGGTGCAGCACAATGCAAGAGCTGCACAATGGAAAGTGAAGAAGAAATGAGAAGAAGATGAATTGTGGTGGCTGTTTTGGGGTGGCAATAGCCATGGATGGTGGTGGAAAAATGAAGAAATTTGAAGATAGTGGTAATGGTTCTTGATGAACCCATGAAGAGGAAGAATAAGAGAAAGGGGGCCATGGCTTTAGGGAGGTGGTGAAGAAGGCTCGTGGTGGCTAAGAAAGGGGGATCTTGGTGGTTGATGATGGCTAAAACTTGGAGAAGAAAAGGAAGAAGTAAGCGTGCTAAGAAAGGTGAAAATGTAGAAGTAATGAATTTGGTAGTTTGGTGGGTATTTATTGAAAAGGTGGTGAACTTGTTGGAGAAGGGGCAGAATGTAGTGATGCCACATGAGAAGCTAGGTGGCGTGAGATAGAGTATGGAGGGGGGCTAGTGTCGCGTGATGGTGGTGCCGGAAAATGCTGGCCAAAATTGAATACCCGACGGGAGACTAGTTACCTTAATTGGAACTTGTTTTAAATAAATTCCTAACTAAATCTAGAATGAGAATTAAGAAAAACTTTCAGCATGAAAGTTTTAGGTCTCTATTTCTTCTACAAAACAATATATGGCATTTGAAATTCCAGTAACGGTAGCTCGAGTTATGGCTAAACCAAGGAAAAATGCTCCCGAAGCTCATGAATTCTTTAGGGCTAAAAAGATGAATTTACTGGGATCAGGGCTTTGGGAATTAGGTTTTAAGCCCTTCATAAAAGTTGTAGGGTTTTTTATATGAAACTATAGAAAAAAGAATGAACTGGTTTTGACATCGTATGAGGGAGATATGTGCATTTTAGTAAAACTGGGTGAAGTTGTCACGAATTAGAATCAGAGTTGAAAAGATTTGTAAAACTGTACCAATAGGGTAGGAATTGGCCTTAGTGGTCTTCATGAAGATTGTAGAAATTTTTGTTACAAAAATTATGAAATTGGAATCGCGCGAATTGGACATCGAATGAGAGAGATATGATTTTTTTTGAATGAAACATGCGCATATTAAAGGATTAATTAACGGGATCTCGGAGTACGAATACTTGGTTCCCAAATTAGAGGTGATTAACTTATGAATTAGCTCATGAGACTAGAAATAGAGGTTGTTAGGTTTTTCATAATGAAGAAACCAAGATAAGAATCGCTTGGTTCCAACCCCGTATGAAAGAGTTACGCTCAAACCACTGAAGGTGTTCAAGCCAAATCCAATGATTTCGATTTAATGGATTCTTTTCTCAAGAAACGGGGTCGATAGAATCTGAATTAGGATTGAGTCCCTTCAGGAGACTGTGCTGGAATCAGATATGCCAAAGTGCTTGCACGGCCAAACGTGAGAGGTACCTGAGGTACGGGTGGGGCCTACTAGACCGAACCTATGTTCCTCGATTTACTACAAGATGGTCCTAACAGGACTAGTTTCCTTATGAGATTACTAGTCTCAGGCTGGATTGTCGATATTTGATCATTTACTGGGTCCCACAGTTAAATTTGAGAACCTATCAATATTTTATTATTAAATATAATTATCAAATAATTAAATAATTATTAATAAAATATTATCATTATTATATATATATATTCAAATTTTATAATTTAATTAGATAAACTTTTATTAAATATTAAAATTAAATATTACTCTATCAATTCCTTTTTATCTGTCTTTTAAGTTTAAATCACACAGATTAAGAAAAATAATTAATGTTCTTTGATTACAATATTTTTACATTTACTTTCTTACTTTATCCTCATCTTAAATTAAATCTTCATTAATGCTGTTAGTGTTTAGTTATTCCCTAGGTAAGGGTATAACAGGAAAAAAATAATAAATAAGTTCTTAAAACTCTAAAGAGACGGATAAAAAGGAACAATTTCTTTTAGAATAGAGACAAATAAAAAGGAAAGGAGGGAGTATATATTAAATATTATTATTAGCAAGGAGATTTTATAAATATTATTAACTATTAATACTTAATCAAACAAGATTATCATTATTAAATATTAAGTAATATTAAACTAATGTATTATTAATTAAACAACATTATCAAATATTATTATTATTATTATTATTATTTATTCTCACTGTACTACTCTTATTAATACCAGATATTCATTTATACTATCTGTCCTCGTAGTCTTTGTATCTCCCTAAACTGGGTTTCTCATTACTCATACTCTCTCTCGGGGTCCCTACATCTCACACTTAATATTTTAATTGAACTCACCTCTCATGGTTTTCCTATACTAGGTGTGTTTGAATATGCCTTCAGGTTGAATTATTTTGATAATGACAAAGGATTCTGAAGACTCAAAGAAAAAGGCTTAAAGAACAATAAAAACAACATCAGACCTGCAAAAACACGAGGCCTAATCGATCACAACATCCAACATAATCGATTACACAAGTTTTGTTTGCAAGCTAATCGATTACACAAACGGAGATAATCGATTACCTAAGCTCTGTTTATCACTTAATTAATTGCATCATTGGAGATAATCGATTACTAAGTTGGGAATATGAATTAAAAGCATCAGGTATATCTCCTAATCGATTGTAAAGGTGTCCATAATCGACTACCAATGTTCTGTAAGGACTATAATCGATTGCCAAGCCAGACTAATCGATTAAGCAAGTTCTGTTTTACACCCTAATCGATTGCATGAAGTTATAATCGATTACAATGCTACGAAACACAATTAAATGCATCAAGTACAAGTCACAATCGATTACAAGGGATAAAATAATCGATTAGCAAGTCTCTATTTCCAATCTAATCGATTACACAATAAGGTCTAATCGATTACCAACTGAATTACACTGAAGATTTCAAAGTGTAATCGATTACAGCTCGAGGCGTAATCGATTACCATCGTGCCAGAAATTGGGGGAAAGCATTTTAAGTGGAAAACCAGCTTATTTCTCCATTCCAACTCAAGCGCCCATGCTGTGTAACGGCTCTGAAGACTCTAGGGCTCCTCTCCAAGGCCTATAAATGCAAGACTCCTTCAAGCTACTAAAAGCAACAATCCAATCCATCGAAGGGAAATCAAATCTTGAGTCTTGTGAGTTCTATTTCTTTGTTTAGTTTTATTTTCTGAAACTTAGAACTTATATTGTAAATCCTCTCTTGTGGGAGTTAGAAATTGTGAGAGCTTTCAATTGTACATCAACTCTATTGAGAGAGTATATTGCTTGTAAACACAAACACCAAACATCAAAGTTCACTCTAGGTTGAGTGGTTACAAAGGTTGGGGTTCAACCTTTGGGTATTGAGAGATTGTGAGATTGGGTGGGTTGCCCTTGTGCTTGTGAGAATTGGGTTCTTGAGTGTGGGACACTAGGAGACAATTGCTCAAAGCTTGTATCTCAAATCTTCAATAGTGGAATCCTTCAAGTGGATTGCTTGAAGGCGAGACGTACACCGGGTTGGTGGAACTTGTTAAATTGGTTTGCAAGCTCTTCTCCCTTATCCTCTTGCATTTACATATTGCATCTGGCTGGATTGTTAATATTGATTGTGTCTTCACTCTTAAACTTGCTTGAATAACTAGTTTTGAAGTACTGCATACCAAGTGTTTGATAAATTGCCTTAATAACATTTACCCTTTCTCTTGCATTATTTCTTGCATTATACTCACTATCTCTTGCATCAACTCTTAACTTGTGAAAAAGGAACAAATTTCAAAGGCATTCCAAGAAAAGTTTTAAAACTCAATTCACCCCCCCTCTTGAGTATTGAGGCCACTTGATTAACACTAGGGGCAGTTCAAGGGATAGGTCGAAGCCTCATGCTTTCTACAGAAAGCTCAGCAAGGTATCCTTAGGGTTTCTAAGGGTCTAGGTTCATGTCCTAAATATTAGGGCTGTTACACTCTCCTCACCTTTTAGGAATTCTGTCCTTGAAATTCACTACGCTTACTACAGGCATCAAGGTAACCGAGGTCATTGATCCTTGGTATCCCCATCTGATGCTTCAACTACTTGAATTGTACTATGCTTTTCCCTATATATATATATATATGTATATGTATATGCATTGGTGATTATTTGTATTAATTTATCACTCACCCTTACAACTGTTTTTAGTGACTGAAGACAGGTAAGTTGTAGATGTCAAGGATACCAGTGCCCAATGAGGAATGATAAATCAATTTTAATACACTTCTTATAGTTTTACACTTGGGGTTTATTATGTAATTACTATGTTTAATAATAGTATTTTAATTAAGTTTTATGTTGTTTAGTTAAATTGAAGTATTATGTATATATGTTTCAATTTTCATTTTTTGTATGTATCTTGAGTATCTTGCCTTATTTTGGCCATAACTTGGGCTTTTATGATCCAAATAGGCTAATCTTGGAGCTCATGGAAAGCTAAGACAGAGGGCTACATCATGATGATCAGAATTGATTATTTTGCATCTAAAAAAAATAAAGAAATGGAGCTTGAATCAATCAGCCCTCGTGTGTCCCACCAGCATTGACATAGTTCACCAAAATACACATATCTGGAGCTGTATATGTCCAAAAGACCTCACTCTTGCGCCTAATTCTTAATAAGACAGATATCTACAACTTTCATGTTGAAGATTTTGCAAAATTCGGCCATCTAGAAGGTCAAATTTGACTCACAAGGTGGAGAAGATAAAGAGGAGAATGAATTTCAACACCTACCATTATCTTCTTTTGAATTATTATAATTTCAAGCCCACCAATGTTGAAAAAATGCATTAATAATCAGAAAATGAATATATAGTATCATCATATCTTGCCCATAAATAGATGCTTGAAGTTATTGTAAGGAAGATACACAAGAAATACATAAGAAATACATGCTTTAGTTTTCATTACATTTCTATATCTTTGCTTTAGTTTCTTAAGTTTTAGTTCTTTCTCTTGTTTTATCTCTTTGTGCTATATTCCATCCCTCAAGTTATGGTTTTCATTTCCCTTCCTCAATATCAAGTAAGTTAATTTTATTATTTGTTATTTACTTTTATAATCAAAGTTATAGTTAATTTAATATTAGTTTTCATTGTTAAAAATTATTATGGAAGCTTAATCTTTTAAATCAACTCAAGGAATTTAATTTTTCTTTATGTTAACTTTGAGTTCTTGCTCTTAATATTTTGATTGAAGATAATTAGTTTTCTTTGTTTCTCAAACACTTATGATGGTAGATTATTTAAGTGTATAACCGATTTGTATATAATTAAACAATCTATAATCTAAACTGATGTTGGTTGGTTAATCAATAATCAATTTGAGAACAAAGATTAAGTCACTAAATAAGAGATTTCTATTTAGTTTCTTAACTCAATCAAATTATAGTTTTAAAGTTATTTTAGTAATTAATAAGAATATATCAATTGATTATTCTTATTAGTTCATTAATTCAATTCTAGAAGATTTTCTATAATATAATCATTTAGGGATTCCAAATGATTCAAGGTTGAGAAATTAATTATATTTAATCATATTTGTGATCAATGATTAGTTAACTAAAGATTTTTTAATTCCTTGGGTTGGTTGTTTCTAAATTTGATTATTCTTACTCATAAATTTACTTTTTGCACTATTATATAATCACTTAATTTTCCTTTCAATCTCAACACAAACCCCCCCTTTGTTATAATTAAATAGAGTGTAACTAATTAAACTAAGGTCGTCGAGAGACGACTAAGGTTGTTCACCTTATACTATATTAATTTAACTTTTTATTTGACCCGACAACGACAGCGTGTCAAATTTGGCGCCGTTGCCGGGGACCTTTGGTCCTAATTATTTGCATTTAATTATCTAATATGTTTTACATTTTTTTTTGTAGGTGTATTGAAGATATTCAGGTTTGGTTGAATGTGAGCATATAAAAAAATTTTTTAAAAAATTCCACTTTATTATATTCTTATTTATTTTCTAGTAATCTCATTTTTAACCATTAAAAAAAATATATAAATATAAAAAAATCTTTAAATTTTTAAATATATGTTCTAAGCATTTCATAATTAAAATGATAACTTTTTCCTTTTATTACATAGTTGTAGTATTTTGTTACAATATATGTAGATGTATTGTGTATGACTAGATCTAATCCCGAACCACTATATTCTTTTGATCCTGAAATAGATAGAACATTTCATCAATTAGTTAGATCATCTAAGAAACTATTAGATAATAATAATAATAATCTTCTAGCTAATAGCATAAGTAGTGAAACTAAACCTTCAACTTCTGAGTATTTGTATAACATGGCTGAAAAGACATTAAAAGAACTAGCTACACCAGATGTCACTAATCAAACATCATGCATCTTATATCCTGAGGAAGATGTTCCTTTTGTGCTTAAAACTGGTTTAGTTCATTTGTTACCAAAATTTCATGGTCGTGCAGGTGAAGATCCTCATAAACACTTAAAAGCATTTCATATCCTTTGCTCTACCATGAAACCTGAAGGGGTTTCAGAAGAACATGTAAAACTTAAAGCTTTTCCTTTCTCTCTAGCAGATATCGCTGAGGATTGGTTATTTTACCTTCCTCCTGGCTCCATTACAAGTTGGGATGACCTAAAGAAAATGTTTCTTGAAAAATTTTTCCCCGCTTCAAGAACTTCCTCAATTAGAAAAGAAATATATGGCATCCGGCAACATGACCGGGAAAATTTTTATGAATACTGGGAAAGATTTAAAAGATTGTGTGCTAGTTGTCCCCATCACCAAATTACTGACCAACTTCTCATACAATATTTCTATGAAGGTCTTAATCCAATGGATAGAACTTTGGTTGATGCAGCTAGTGGTGGTGCTTTGCAAAATAAAACTACAAATACAGCAAAAACTTTAATTGAGAACATGGCTGCTAATGCTCAACAACATGCCACTAGAAATAATTCTGTAGTAATTAAAGGAGTCCATGAAATTGAAACTACTAATGATGGAGATAAAAAATGGGAAAGTAAATTTGCTGAACTAGCAACACTTATGAAAAATATTATTGTGTCTCAAAAACAACAACCTGCAACCCCTGCTAAGGTATGTTCTATTTGTACTTCATTAGATCATTATACCGATTGTTGTTCTACATTGCAGGAAGCTAAAATTCCCGATGAAAATCCTCAAGTATATGCTGCCAACTTATACAATAACAGACTGCCACAACAACAACATAATAATTATGATCTTTCTTCTAACAGATATAATCCTGGTTGGAGGAATCACCCTAATTTAATATGGGGTAATTCCTCACAACAACCTCATGCATCTTTTCAGGTAAATACTAGACCAAGCAGACCATATCAACCTCCTCATGTACAACAATAAGCTACACAAGTAGCTGTTCCTTCAACTGAGAATCAAATTTGGAGGAATTGATAAAGCAAATGTCAGTAGATAATTTGAACTTTCAAAAAAGAACTGAGGCTACAATTCAGACTCTTGAAAATCAGATTGGTCAATTGGCTACATCTTTAAAGCATTTGCAGTCTCAAGGTTCAGATAAGTTGCCTGCTCAGACAATTGTCAATCCTAAAAATGTAAGTACAATTACTTTAAGATCTGGTAAAGCTATCCATGGACCAGAAAAACAACAACAAACTGAAAATACTATTATCACAGAAAAACATGCAGAAGAAGTTGTAGATAGTTCAAGTAATAATAGTAATGATATATCTCTTACAAATCCTCCTTCTGTAGCTAGTCCTGATAAACAACATATCCCTCTTCCATTTCCACAAAGACAAAAATCTATATAAAATAAGAAAATAGACGAGGAGATCCTGGAAACATTTAGAAAAGTAGAGGTAAATATACCTTTATTAGAAGCCATCAAGCAAATCCCAAGATATGCCAAATTCCTTAAAGAACTATACACTAATAAAAGAAGATTAAAAGGCAATGAAAGGATTAACATAAGTAGAAATGTGTCTGCATTAATTGAGAAACCTTTGTCACATATACCAGAAAAATGCAAAGACCCTGGGACGTTTACCATTCCATGCATAATAGGCAATAACAAATTTGAAAATGCCATGCTAGACTTAGGTGCATCTATTAATGTTATGCCTATGACTGTATTTACTTCACTTTCCCTTGGACCTTTGCAAACTACAGGTGTGGTTATACAATTAGCAAATCGAAGCTCTGCGCATCCTGCAGGAATTATTGAAGATGTCCTTGTTAAAGTTAACGATTTAATTTTTCCTACAGATTTTTATGTTCTAGATATGGAAAGTGAGAATTCCACCAATAAAGCTCCAATAATTTTAGATAGACCATTCTTAAAAACTGCTAGAACAAAGATAGATATGCATGCAGGAACACTTTCTATGGAATTTGGAGATAGTGTGGTTAGATTCAACATTTTAGATGCTATGAAGCATCCTACTGAGGATCATTCTATTTTTCAAATTGACTTAATAACTGATTTAGTTGATGATAATATAATTAAGTTGTTTGATGATGTTGATTTTCATGTATTGTCTGATTTTTGTGATTCATTTGTTTATGATTCATGCATGGATTCTCATCAATGCAATGTGTGTGCTGAAATTGAGAAATATCAGCTTAATGATAATAATGATCCAAACTCCCTTAAAACAGAAAATATAGTTCTAGATGTTGTTTTAAAAGAATCAGAGTGTGATAATTTGATTAAAGTAGTTACAAATACATCTGATTATGTTGAAGTACAAGTTGCTGAGACAAATTCAACCAAGTTGATTCCTTCAATAATGCAGCCTCCTATGTTAGAGTTAAAACCTCTTCCTGAACATTTAAAGTATGCATATTTAGAGGAAGGTAAGAATCTTCCAGTGATTATTTCTAACAAATTAAATGTTGATCAAGAAACAAGGTTGTTGTAGATTATTAGGAAGCATAAGAAAGCAATTGGTTGGACTTTGGCAGATATCCCAGGTATTAGCCCTTCCATGTGTATGCATAGAATTCTATTAGAGGAAGAGGTTAAACCAGTAAGGCAACCACAAAGAAGACTTAATCCTCAGATCCTTGATGTAGTTAAAAAAGAGGTAACAAAATTATTACAAGCTAGCATTATTTACTCTATATCAGATAGCACTTGGGTCAGCCCTGTACAAGTGGTACCGAAGAAGTCTGGAATCACAGTGGTTCAAAATGAAAATGATGAGCTAATTCCTACCAGAATCTAAAATAGTTGGCGAGTATGCATTGATTACAGGAAACTTAACAAAGCAACCCGAAAGGATCACTTTCCTTTACCTTTCATTGATCAAATGTTGGAACGACTGGCAGGTAAGTCACACTACTGCTTTTTAGATGGATTTTTAGGTTACTTTCAAATTTATATTGCACCAGAAGATCAAGAAAAAAATAACATTTACATGTCCTTTTGGCACTTTTGCTTATAGGAGGATGCCTTTTGGCTTATGCAATGCCCCTGGTACCTTTCAACGATGCATGATTAGTATCTTTGCTAATTTTCTTAAAAATTGCATGGAAGTATTTATGGATGATTTCACAGTATATGGTTCATCATTTGATGCTTGCTTAAATAGTCTAGATAAAGTATTACATAGATGCATTGAAACTAACCTTGTTCTTAATTATGAGAAATGCCACTTCATGGTAGAAGAAGGAATAGTTTTAGGCCATGTAATATCTAAAAAAGGCATAGAAGTAGATCCTTTAAAAATTGATGTAATTTCTCAATTACCTTATCCTTCTTGTGTGCGAGATATTCGTTCTTTTCTTGGTCATGCAGGTTTTTATAGAAGGTTTATAAAAAACTTCAGTAAGATAGCCCTTCCGTTGTCTAACTTACTACAAAAAAAATATAACATTTGGCTTTAATGACAAATGTAAAGAGGCTTTTGATTGCTTAAAGAAAGCTTTAACTACCACTCCTATCATCCAGGCACGAGATTGGTCACTTCCATTTGAACTTATGTGTGATGCATCAAATTATGCATTAGGAGCTATTCTTGCTCAAAGAGTAGGTAAAGTACAACATGTTATTTATTATGCCTCACGAACTTTGGATACTGCACAAATAAACTATACTACCATAGAAAAAGAACTACTTGCTATTGTGTTTGCTCTTGATAAATTTTGATCTTATTTGCTCGGTTCAAAAGTGGTTGTATTTTTATATCATGCAGCATTAAAGTTCCTTTTAAAGAAACCAGATGCAAAACCAAGATTAATCAGGTGGATGTTGCTGCTCCAAGAATTTGACATTGAAATTAGGGATAAAATTGGAGCAGAAAATTTGGTGGCTGATACTTAAACAGAATTGAAAAAGAACTTGACCCAATTTCCATTAGAGATGATTTCCCTGATGAACAACTTATGGGAATACATGATTCCACTCTATGGTTTGCTGATTTGGTAAACTACTTAGTTACTTCTGTTACTCCCATACATGCATCTAAATAACAAATAATAAAACTAAAAAGTGATTCTAAATACTATGTTTGGGATGATCCTTACTTATGAAAACTTTGTAGTGATCAAGTCATTAGAAGGTGTGTACCTGAAAATGAATTTCATTCCATTCTTACATTTTGTCATACATATGCATGTGGTGGACATTTTGGACCTCAACGTATAGCAAGGAAAGTATTAGAATCTGGTTTGTATTGGCCAACAATTTTTGTGACGCATATACATTTTGTAAATCTTGCGAACGATGTCAAAGAATGGGAAACATATCTCGTAGAAACGAGATGCCTCAACAACTCATGTTATTTTGTGAAATTTTTGATGTTTGGGGCATAGATTTCATGGGACCTTTTCCTGTATCTTTTGGTTTTGTTCATATACTACTTGCGGTCGATTATGTGTCTAAATGGGTTGAAGCTAAAGCTACTCAAACTGATGATTCTAAAGTTGTTGCAGATTTCGTTAGATCACACATATTTTGTAGGTTTGGTGTTCCTAAAGCCATTATTAGTGATCAAGGATCACATTTTTACAACTGTAAAATGGAGTCTCTTCTTAAAAAATATGGAGTTATGCATAAGGTTTCAACACCTTATCACCCTCAAACAAATGGGCAAGCTAAAGTGTCCAATCGGGAATTAAAAATGATCCTTCAAAAACAGTACAACCAAATAGGAAAGATTGGAGCAAAAGGTTAGAAGATGCTCTTTGGGCTTATAGAACAGCTTATAAAACAACTATTGGAATGTCACCCTATAGGATTGTTTATGGAAAATCATGCCACTTACAAGTAGAAATTGAGCACAAAGCTTATTGGGCAGTAAAACAATGTAACTTGGACTTAAATAAAGCCGGTAAAGAAAGGAAACTCCAACTACAGGAACTGGAAGAAATTCGTTTGGAAGCTTATGAAAGTTCTAAAACCTATAAAGAAAAAGCCAAATCCTTTCATGAAAAACAGGTCTTGAGAAAAAACTTTTTCATTGGACAAAAGTTTTATTGTACAACTCACGTCTAAAGCTCATATCTGGTAAGCTTCGCTCTAAATGGGCAGGACCATTTGAAATAACTAATATCATTCCTTATGGTGTGATTGAAATTTCAGATAAAGCGACAAACAAGGTTTTCAAGGTAAATGGGCACCGACTTAAACCTTTCTTTCAAGGGTTCCAAGAGCACATAGATACGGAGGTGTATTTGTGTGATGCCAAATATTTTGACTAATTTTTCCTAATAACAATATTTATAAAAAAATAAAAAATAAAAAAATAAAAAAATAGATATCAATTAATTACATCATCATTCTTTTCGGTGCTAACACTTGTCTTAATCATTATTACTATTATTGTTTTGGCATTATTATCATTTTTCTTGCAGTAGTTAAAAGGTCATCGTCAGGCTCGTGACGTTAAACAAGCGCTTGATAGAAGGCAACCTATCACCTTTTCACCTTCTTCATCTCTACTATTCTCTATAACCTCGTTTTCTATTCTCTCTTTTCTAAACAACTACAACTTCAAAGTAATCTGATAATGGAACAAACCCTTGCAAAACTTAAGGAAAGATTCCCTACACTTCCACGCGATGTGGTTGTAAAAATTTACAAAGCTCGAGTTCAAAGGTTAAAACTACTCACATATTTTGGCATTCCAGAGGATGTTCGTTGGCTTATTGAAGCAAAGGTACGTCTTTCTGGTGAATTACATAACTCCTATATAAAACATTTTCCAGGTATGGGACGTAGTTCTTATTCTAAAAAAATGAAGAGCTAAGAGGATGGGAGTTTTCCATAAGTGTGTGTCGCAACCTGGATTGTCGCAACCTGGATCGCGACGGCGCAGCGAGAAGAGAAAGGATGGGTGGAATGAAACAGGGAGTCGCCACCAACATTTTTATCCATAGGAAAAACATTGGAAAAAACTAGGTTCAGTAAAGCACTGGTTAAAAAAATTGAGATTCAAGTTCGGGAGTTGGTTACGAGTAGGGAAGGTATTAGCACCCTACATCGCCTGTCAAAAACAATACCAAGATTGAAAATGCGCAACATAAATAGCCTTACAAAAGATGGTTTATTTCTTCCTTTTCATTGTTGTATTTTTTATTTTAAAAACGACAGAATGGAGTGAGAGAACTGTACAAACATAGAATGTCGAAGCGAGGTCAATGGGACGTTTCATCCAAATTAAACTCGACTTCGATATGAGACAGAGAGGGGAAAAGAATGCTAATAAGGCGTCACGCCTAAATTATACATCCTCGAAATAAAAAAAGTAGGGATAGGAAAGAGATAAGCGGGACGTCTCGTCCTAAGTATCCCTCCCCTATGAATTATGGCGAGGCTTAAGCAAAAACTAGGGGAAACCAACAAGACGTCACGTCTAAATTGATTTTCACGGAAGTAACCAAAAAAAGACCATTTATGAAAGAAACGTGGAAGTAAGGAAATAAATCAGCAAAAAGAAATAAGAAAGATGGGCCCGACAGGAGTTAAAGTCCTGCTCCTACGTATTCTTGAATTATCAAGAAATCAGGGTTACGTAGTTCTGAGTGTTGTTCTTTTAGGAAAAGACTTGGGAGATGATGATGGATGTCACTGAGGTGGGGAACTCGTACAAGGCGAAGTTCTTCGCACGTGTACGAATCCTAAAGAGGTTGTGTAGACGGGAGTGCTCCCGTACGACACATTGTTTAAAAATGATTTGTTTCTTTTTATTGATTTTTATTTAGATTTGAAAGAAAACATAGGAAGCATTTATTTCTCTTTATTATATTTTACTATGGAACGAAAGGAAAAAGGTAGTAGAAGCTACAAAAGAGAAAGGGAAACAATAAATTCTGAAAATAGAGGAAAAATGAGTGAAAACCGAGTGGGAGAAGTGAAAAACCGAGTGAAAATGGCAAAAACCGAGTAAAAATAGTAGAAACCGAGTGAGAAAGAGGAAAAACCGAGTAAAATGGTAAAACCGAGTGATGAAAGCAGAAAACCGAGTGAGGACAAGGAAAAAAACCGAGTGAAAATGAGGAAACCGAGTGGAAATAGCAGAAACCGAGTGAGACAGTGAGCTTACCAAGTGAGAAGTGATTTACCGAGTGAAACAGTGAGAAGAGAGACGGCATTGGAGTTGAGTGGAGTGAGGAGATTGGATTTGGTGTACTTGAGGGGAGAGGACGGTGTTGTGAGAGGAATTGGGACGGTGTGTAGGTGAAGGGATGAGGAGGTCGGTTTTGGAGAGGACAGTTGGCTGGGCGGTGTTGGCTGAGAGGAATGAAGTGTTGGGCGGTGTTGTGTTGAGGGGAGAGGACGGCGTGGCTGTTAGAGACAACGGCTGGCTGATGAAGAGAGGAAGGAGGGTGCTGGATGCGTATCTGTGTGTGTAAGTCTCTGTAAGGTGTGTGTAAGGGCTGAAAGCTTCAGCTCCTTGCCTATTTATAGGCGGGTCTGAGTGGAAGGCCAGCTCAGGCTTCCACTTCCGAGTGGATTGCCAGCTCAGGCCTCCACTCAGAGTGAAGTGGGGGACAACGGTTGGGTGGGAATTTTTAATTCCCCCCACTTCCGCCCCTGTTGGCCACTTGTCTGCCACCCCCAGGATTCCTGGATCCACTTGGGTGGTGGAATCCAAGTCAGCACGGTTTAACAGGGGGACCTGGTGGGAATCCGAGTGAGAATGGAAGAATTCCGAGTGAAAATGTTGGAAATCCGAGTGAAATTGTTGAATTCCGAGTGAGAATGTTGGAAATCCGAGTGTAAATGACTCGGATCACCCTCTCAGTCAACATTCATCCACATTGTCACCTAAATCCGAGTGTAAAAGGGGGTCGGTCTTCACTTTACCACCTAAATCCGAGTGGAAAAGGCCCCTTTTATGCTAAAGACCGAATGAAATCATGTTGGTGTCAATTGGATTGAGTGGGAATAAAAGAAATTGAATCAGAACCGAGTGAAAATGACTCGGACTTCATCTCCTCTCCACAATCTGAGTGACAAATGACTCGGATCCGACTGGAATATGTGAAGTGTGACTCGGAACTGGGAGAAAGATGACTCGGGAACAGGTAAAAAGTGGCTCGGTGAAGGTTTGAAGTACGGTGGAAATGGGGGCTCAGAATTGGTTGGCCAAAATGGCTTGGTGACTGAAGTGTCACTCGGAAACAGAGAAAAAAAGGGCTCGGAACTGGGAAAAGGATGGCTCACTCGGGAATGGGGGAAAGTCACTCGGAACTCGAGTGAGAAAGGGGCTCGGAACTGGGAAAAGGATGGCTCACTCGGAATGGGGGAAATGGCTCGGTATTGTGTGAAATGTGACTCGGATGTGCTCACACATCAATTCACTCGGATACATTCGCTCGGGAATCCTCTTCACAATGGTTTCACTCGGAAACGGGTGGAAACTTTACTCAAAATTGTTTGAATAGTATTTTACTCAGGAACCAATTAAAAGGTGATTCAGAAATGATTGAATCAGTGTTTCACTCGAAATCACTTCAATCGGAGGCGTGCTACTCGGATCTTGTCTTTGCTTGGAATGTTCACTCGGAATGTCTTCAATAGTGACCCAAAAGTTAACTGCTTGAAGGTTTCACTCAGAACTGACCTTGTAAGCTCTTAATCCGAATGGAACTTGGTCACTTTCACTCAGATTTTCTTCAATCAGCATTCCTTTCACTCGGAATTGACATTTTTTGCAATCAGGGCTTGTAAACTGGCATACTCCACTCGGAATGCATCTGAAAGGGAATTATCCACTCGGATTTACATCTAATCTGAGTCATTTCACTCAGATTTGAATTCAACAGGTCATACTCCACTCGGATTGGTCCATTGTTGAGTCATTATTCGGATTTCCCACCCAACAGGTCATACTCCACTTGGACATGCCCAAAACTGAGTAGTTTCACTCGGATTTTCTCCATTCAGAGTAATGTCACTCGGATTTAACTCATTCTGAGTGATTTCACTCGGATTTGATCCAACAGGAGCATATTCCACTCGGATTTGACTTCAGCAGGGAGCATTTCATTCGGAAATGACTCATTCTGAGTGATTCCACTCGGATTTCATCAATTTTGCTTCATTTTGACTCGGATTTGACCATTTTTGAGTTTTTTCACTCGGATTTATCCCTACCAGGGCTGTATTTCACTCGGAAATGCTTTAACTTGAGTCGTCCTGTTCAGATGTGATCATTTTTTAGTCATTCCAATCGGATTTGCCTCCCACAGGGCTGCATTTCACTTGGAAAAGCTTCATTCTGAGTTATTTTGCTCGGTTCTGATTATTTTAGAGCCATTCTGGTCATTTTGAATTAGAATTCAGTATAAAAAGATTCATTTCACTTGGACCGGACTAAAAGAGGTGTTCACAGATGCCCCTCTTTACTTCTTTTTCACAAAAGAAACACGAAGCTTCTGTGTTTTGAAGTGAAAAGGAAGTAAAGATATGAACACCGATGCAGGGGGCCAAGTGGGACTTCTTGATCGGTATAGCGACTGATGGTGCGGGCAATCACGAGTCAGTGTGACCTTTCTTCTTTAAAGACGAGCATTTTCCTCTTCCGTTTCACTTTTCTCTTCTTTTTCTTTTTCTTTTTCTTTTTTTTTTTAAAATCTGGAAAAAAGAAGTGAAACAGTGCTCTAATTTTTGCAAGAAGCGGTTAACTGGGAATTATCCTTTGAATGACATGAAGCAGAAGGGTGCCTCATTCGGCGATCGGGAGAAAAAGAATGCCTTCTTTGGTGACTGAAAGGTAAAAGGATGTCATTTGTTCGACGACAGGAAAGTAAAGGTGCCATTTGATCGGTGACAAGAAAGTAAAGGGGTGCCATTTGATCGGCGACAGGAAAGTAAAGGCGCCATTTGATCGGTGACAAGAAAGTAAAGGGGTGCCATTTGATCGGCGACAGGAATGTAAAGGCGCCATTTGATCGGCGACAGGAAAGTAAAGGTGCCATTTGATCGGCGACAGGAAAGTAAAGGTGCCATTTGATCGGCGACAGGAAAGTAAAGGTGCCATTTGATCGGCGACAGGAAAGTAAAGGTGTCATTTGATCGGCGACAGGAAAGTAAAGGTGCCATTTGATCGGCGACAGCAAAGTAAAGGGGTGCCATTTGATCGGCGACAAGAAAGTAAAGGTGGCATTTGATCGGCGTCAAGAAAGTAAAGGTGCCATTTGATCGGCGACAGGAAAGTAAAGGTGCCATTTGATCGGCGACAGGAAGATAAAGATTGGGGGAACTAACAGGACGTCTCGTCCGAATTAGCTCACTGTTGATAGGAAATGTGAAGGTTGAGGGAGCTAACAGGACGTCTCGTCCGAATTAACTCACTGTTGGCAGGAAATGTAAAGGTTGGGGTTGACCCTCGGTTGCCATGACTGCGGGTTCTTGGGGAACTGCCCCTTGATTGAGAGAATACACCCGGGGAGATGCCCCAGTTTGACATGACTGTGGATTAAATCTTGGGGAACTGCCCTTTGAATGAAAGAATAAACCCGGGGAGATGCCCCAGTTTGACATGATTGGATGAAATCTCGGGGAACTGCCCCTTGAATAAGAGAATAAACCCGGGGAGATGCCCCAGTTTAACATGATTGGATGAAATCTTGGGGAACTGCCCCTTGAATAAGAGAATAAACCCGGGGAGATGCCCCAGTTTGACATGATTGGATGAAATCTCGGGGAACTGCCCCTTGAATAAAAGAAGAATCAGGGGAGATGCCCCAGTTTTGGGTTGACTAGGAAGTGTAGTCCCACTGGGGAAGGATTTGGGAAGTGTAGTTTTTGGCGATTATGGTTCCACTTGGGGAGAAAATTTGGTGATTCAGGGTAATGCCCCTTTGGGTGAAAGAGAATGGACTTGGGGTTTACTGCGGACATGTCGAAGGTCTGCTAAGGAGAGAGTTGGGTAACTACACATTTCGGGGATCATGGTTTCCGACCATCCTTTAACAGAGAAACACAAAACTAATTAAAAACTTACAGGAGGACTCCCTTGGCGACACGCGTTGAAGTAACTCATGGCCAAAATAATTATTACTTCTGACTTCATTGAGGTTGTTTCGTAGAGCTGGTTGAGCTTGCTTGAGGTAAGATCTGGCAATGGTGTCCACTTTATTCCCTATAACTTTGTGTTTTCGTTTTTCTCAAAAATCATCTTTTAAGAAATTCTTTTTAGGCAAAACTTGTTTATTCATTCTAGTCATGAACACATGTGAGAAGAAAGGAAATTTTTTATTTATGAACAACAGATATGTACAGGTGACAATAATAATGCAAAAATATGACGAGATGTAAGGAATTGATGGTAAGGATGTAAGGGAAGGCCTTTTAGATCCTCCATCGATTTCATGAGAGCGACAAAATTCTAGTCTTTTCCATGATTTCCTGTTTATCTTCTGATTTTGCTTTCGAGGGCGTGACTTGACAATGGCTTCGATGTTCTAGACCCATCCCCCTGTCTGTGATTTGGAAAATTGGCATTGCAGTGTTGAATCTATAGGGTGTGAATTTGTCTGGGCCGCTTTCTTAGGATTTTTGACCCCATCAATTGCTCTAACTTTTGCCTAGGTCACCTTTTCAGGTTTTCAACCTAGCGAGCCTCTCTTTTTTCTTTTTTTTTTACGCGTAGTATCTTCTCACTGCATCCGCGTTTATAGGCATTGGTAGATCTTCCCCATCCATGTTGGTGAGTATGAGAGCACCTCCGGAAAAAGCTTTTTTCACGACATACGGCCCTTCATAGTTAGGAGTCCATTTGCCTCGGTGATCTTTATGCATTGACAAAACCTTCTTGAGCACCAAGTCTCCCTCTTGGAACTGTCGGGGTCGTACTTTCTTTTTAAATGCTCGTTTCATACGCCTTTGATATAACTGACCATGGCAGAGGGCAGTCAGTCTCTTACTATCAATCAGATTTAATTGGTCATGTTGAGTCTGGATCCATTCGGCCTCAACCAATTCGGCTTCCATGATTACTTGGAGGGAAGGAATCTCCACTTCAAAAGGCAGGACTGCTTCCATGCCATAAACTAAAGAGAATGGAGTTGCCCCAGTCGAGGTTCAGACTGAGGTACGATAACCGTGCAGAGCAAAAGGAAGCATTTCGTTCCAGTCTTTATAGGTTATCACCATTTTCTGTATTATTTTCTTGATATTCTTGTTCGCTGCCTCGACTGCCCCATTCATTTTTGGGCGGTATGGAGAAGAATTATGGTGGGAGATCTTAAAGCTCTCACAAAGCTCCTTCATCATTTTGTTGTTCAGGTTTGTACCATTGTCTGTGATGATTTGACTCGGTAGGCCGTACCGACATATCAACTCACGCTTGACGAATTTAACAACAACACCTTTGGTTACATTAGTATATGAAGCTGCTTCCACCCATTTTGTGAAGTAATCAATGGCGACCAAAATGAAACGATGGCCGTTTGAAGCCTTTGGTTCAATGGGACCAATGACATCCATGCCCCACATCGAAAAAGGCCATCGTGCTGACAAGACATTTAGAGATGACGGGGGGGCGTGAATGTGATCAGCATATATTTGGCACTTATGACATCTCCGAGCATAGGCGAAGCAGTCTGCTTCCATGGTCATCCAAAAATAACCAGCCCTTAAGATTTTCCTTGACATGGCGTGCCCATTGATGTGAGTTCCGAAAGATCCCTCGTGGATATCCCTCATGATTCTATTTGCTTCAGCGGTATCAATACAGCGAAGAAGGATAGAATCATAGTTTCTTTTGTAAAGCACGTCTCCATTTAAGAAAAACCCCATGGCGAGCCGTCGCGGGGTTCTCTTGTCATTTTCTGTGGCATTGTCAGGGTATTCTTGCCTCTGGATATACCTCTTAATGTCATGATACCAAGGTTTTCCATCCGACTGTGCTTCGACTACTTGGCAGTATGCGGGCTCGTGACGCCTTTCTACCTCGATGAGGGGTACGTCATAGTCATTGTTTACTTTGAACATTGAAGCAAGAGTGGCCAAAGCGTCAGCCATTTGATTATCTTCCCGAGGAACATGATGAAAAGAAATCTCTTCGAAATCTCTGATCATTTCCATAATGTGGGCGTGATAGGGGAGAAGCTTGCTATCTCTGGTTTCCCACTCACCTTTCAACTGGTGGACGAGTAAAGCAGAGTCTCTGTAGACTTCCAGTGTTCTTACTTTCATATCCAATGCCGCTTAGATCCCTAAGGAGCACGCCTCATATTCAGTGACATTGTTGGTACAATCGAAACATAGCCTGGCACAGACAGGTATGAACTCTTTCTTTGGTGAAATCAAAATGGCTCCGATTCCATGTCCCAAAGCATTAGAAGCTCCATCGAATCTTAAAATCCATTTTTCCTTGTTACCGCCTTCTTCTTCGTCGGACAATGCTAAAATATCCTCGTCTGGGAAGTCGAACAGTATTGGTTGGTAATCACTTATGGGTTGATGGGCTAGGTAGTCAGCCAAAGCGCTCCCTTTTATGGCTTTCTGAGTGACATATGTTATGTCGTACTCAGTTAGCAGCACTTGCCATCGAGCAATCCTTCCGGTCAGGGCTGGCTTCTCAAATATGTACTTGATAGGATCCATCTTAGAGACTAGCCAGGTAGTGTGACTTAACATGTATTGCCTTAAACGCTTCGCAGCCCATGCTAACGCGCAACAAGTTCGTTCTAATGCGGAGTATCGCATTTCACAATCAGTGAACTTTTTGCTTAGGTAATATATGGCATGTTCTTTCTGTCCTGTTTCATCGTGCTGACCCAATACGCAGCCCATGGACTCATCCAGTACCGTCATGTATAAAATCAGTGGTCTCCCAGGGGTTGGTGGTACCAATATTGGTGGTTCTTTCAAGTACTGCTTAATCTTCTCAAAAGCCGTTTGGCAGTCCTCATCCCTTTGCCCCGGTTGGTTCTTACAGAGTAACTTGAAGATCGGCTCGCAGGTCGATGTCAATTGTGAGATAAATCGAGCGATGTAGTTTAATCTTCCCAAGAACCTACTGACTTCTTTTTCTGTGCAAGGAGGCGGCATTTCTAGGATTGCCCTGACCTTGTCGGGATCCACTTCAATTCCTTTCTTGCTTACAATGAAACCCAACAGTTTGCCTGACCTTGCGCCAAACATGTACTTGGCAGGATTCAATCTAAGCTTAAACCTTCTCAACCGTTCAAACAATTTCCTTAAGTCACGGACATGATCTTCCTCGGTTCTGGATTTTGCAATGATGTCATCCACATAGACCTCTATTTCCTTGTGCATCATATCGTGGAATAAAGTGCCCATTGCTCTCTGATAAGTTGCCCCTGCGTTCTTCAAACCAAAGGACATTACTTTGTAACAGAAAGTACCCCACAAAGTAACGAACGTGGTTTTTTCCATGTCTTCGGGTGCCATTTTGATCTGATTGTACCCAGAGAAACCATCCATGAAAGAGAAAATGGAGTGCTGGGCTGTGTTATCGACCAACATGTCAATATGTGGAAGAGGAAAATCGTCTTTAGGGCTGACCCTGTTTAGATCTCAATACTCCACACACATCCGCACTTTTCCATCCTTCTTTGGGACCGGGACTATGTTGGCTACCCATTATGGATATTTGGCTACGGCCAAGAAACCGGCTTCGAATTGTTTTTTGACCTCTTCCTTGATCTTTAGAAGCATTTCCGGTTTCATTCTTCGCAGCTTTTGCTTAATTGGTGGACACTCTGGTTTCAGAGGCAACCTATGTTCTACTATGCTGTTATCCAACCCTGGCATATCTTGATAAGACCAAGCGAACACATCCCGAAATTCCCGTAGCAGTTCAATCAATTCATCTTGCTGGTTTTTACTCAGGCAGGTGCCTATCTTGATCATTTTATCTTCTCCTTCACCTCCAAGGTTGATGATTTTAATTTCCTCCCGATGTGGGCGGATCTCCTTATCCTCTTGTCCCAATAATCTCGTCAATTCAGATGAGGGTCCAAAGTCTTCCTCACTTTCCTCGTAGACGCAATCATTTGGATAAACAGGGTCATGAAATAAATCCAGGTTTTCATCGTTCTCAGGGAAATCATTTTTGGATCTGCATTCGGGTTATATTATAAAGTGAAAAGAGAAGCAAACAAGTGAAAGGTTTAAGAAACAGAGAATGCACAAAGATGAGGTGATGGGGAATAAAAATGTGTTCATTGATTTTCAAAAACAAAGTAAACAAGTTTTGCCCTTATTACAAAATGGGTCCCGGAGCCTTGGGCATAGCAAGGGGACCACCAAATTATGAAATACAGTGATTACTCTGATAGAACGTTAATGGTTGTAGGGAACTCCATGATTTCCCAATTGCTCAGCTCTTGATCTGGATGGCAAGCATAAACCAGCTCCACATTGAGGTCAGGCTCATTCTCCACCATGGCAACTTGATCCGGATATATCACTTCGGCGCTCTTAAAGCTCTGATAAAGATCGCAGATAGGGATTCTTGCAGTGTTGATCTCTTGACCAGTAAGGCGAGCAGTCCTCCTCCCCTTTTTTTCCTCTTCAACCCTTTTCTTATCCGTCACAGTGGGCTTATATCCCAAACCATATCTGTTTTTATTTTCCGGGAGAGTCACCGATTGGGTTCTGCCTTCTAAATCCCGCCCCAATCCTTTTCCAGGTTGGTACCCTTTCCGCAACATGTTCAGCGTCACCATTAGAGGTACGTTGGGGAAAGACATCTTCACAATGCTTGTTGCATTGGCAATCTCCAAGGCTTGGAAGGACGTTTCGAGGGCTTCCTCGGCGGCCTCGATGTACGGAGTGGATATGGGTTTGCTGACCAAAAGGTCCTCCTCCCCAGAAACAGTCACCAACTTGTTGTCGATGATGAATTTTAGTCTTTGGTGCAGTGTGGAGGGGACCACCCCTGCCGAATGGATCCATGGTCGCCCTAGTAAACAGCTGTAGGCGGGCGCAATATCCATTACTTGGAAGAGTATCTGGAAAGTACAGGGCCCGACTTGTATGGGCAATTCAATTTCTCCAATGACTTCCCTACGTGTCCCATCAAAAGCCCGCACAACCATAGAGCTAGGCCTCATGTATGTTCCATCGAAAGGCAATTTTGCCAACGTGGATTTTGGCATGACGTTTAGAGAAGATCCATTATCCACAAGTACTTTTGCTAGGATATAATCCTGACATTTCACAGAAATATGGAGGGCTTTGTTGTGCCCCCTTCCTTCAATAGGTACTTCCTCATCTGTGAAGGTCAAGTAATTATTGGCAACGATCTGCCCCACTATGCCCCCAAATTATTCGACGGGTAAATCATTCTTCACGTGCGCCTCGCTCAACACCTTCATCAACGTGTTTCAATGTGGTTCAGAACTCATTAGCAAAGACAACAGGGAAATTTTTGCAGGGGTGTGGTTCAATTGGTCTAACACCTGGTAGTCACTATGGCGAATAAACTTCAGGAATTCCTGGGCTTCCTCTTCAGTCACAGCCCCCTTTGTTTCGCCAGAGGCTACTTCTTTTCCAGTTTTTCCTTCTCCGGTAGTCTTGCCTTGCTTGGGCTCAGGTGGTGTATATATTCTTCCACTCCGTGTCATTTTTCCCATTCCGGTTATGTTTGTAATAGAGGAGGATGGTATGGAGTTGACTGCCTCTGGATTGGTGACAACCACATCTGTATTGTACCTCCATGGCACAGCGTGGGAACTTTGGAAGGGGAAAGGAGTTGGTGCCCTTACTGTGAAGACAGTCTTGGCAGGAGCCGAAGCTGCTGGCGTATCCTTGTTATAGTATACGACCAGGGGTTTCGGAACTCGTGCCTTACCCTATTCCTGTACCACATTTATTTGTCCTTCACGGTGCCTACAGACCCCTATGACTCGAGCATTCATGAGTCTTTGAAGGGTTTCCTGGAAGTCCCTTCGTTTTGCGGATTGGAGGTCATTATGCTCTTCACCCCACGATCCTTCTACTAATCCCATCTTCAGCATATGGGAGTGTATTGTTTCCAAAGGCATCTGGATGTCTTCTACTTTGGAAATGTAATCTTCATCCCCTTCTATAGCGTTGACATCCGATCCTTTATGGTTTGGAAGGGGATTAGTTGTCACGCTTGGGCTCCCTTCTTTGAAGCTTATCCAGTCGGCCCGAATGAGGTCCCTTACCTTAAACTTCAGTGCCAAGCAGTTCTCAGTAGAATGTCCCGGTGCACCGGCGTGGTAATCACACCGTGCGTTCGGGTCATACCCTCTAGGATACGGCAGCTGAAGTGGCTTTAGAGGGCAGGGTACTACCATCGTGTTTTCGATGAGGTAAGGGAGAAGCTCTGTGTAAGTGATGGGAATTGGATCAAATTACGGTGGGGCACGGTCGTTGTTTTGCCTTCTCTGATTTGGATTCGGTGGGTTCATTTATGGCTGCTGGTACGGAGCTTATGATGGTTGATATGGTGCCTGTAGTGGTGCAGGCGGTCGCATGACAGGTGGGCGAAAATGTGGTGGATGTGGTGTTTGAACGGCGGCCACATATGGATGTGGTGTATTATGATAGGTTGATGGAAAGGCGACCGGGGTGGGTGGCCTCGGCTGGTTTCTTCCCTGATTATGGGAGATCAGATTAGTCTCTCCCTTTCTTCTCTTTCCTTCCATATGGGAGGGTCTTCTTGCTGCATTAACCCCAGCTGGGCCTCGGGCGATCTTCCCTGTCCGGAGGCCATTTTCTATTCTTTCTCCGATAGTGACGATATCGGAGAAATGGGAGGAAATATTTCCGATCATCTTGTCATAGAATGGCGATTGGAGTGTGTCAATAAATGTCGAGATTACCTCTTTCTCAGACAAAGGTGGGTCAACTTGCGCTGCTACTTCGCGCCACCGTTGGGCGTATTCTTTGAATGTCTCGTTGTCTTTCTTGGACATGTTCTGCAATTGTACTCTATCCGGCGCCATGTCCAAATTGTACTTATACTGCTGCATGAAAGCATCTGCTAGATCCTCCCAACAGCGTATACGAGAACGTTCAAGATGGTTATACCAGGTTAGAGGCGCTCCAGCCAAACTATCTTGAAAACAATGGATAAGTAGAGATTCGTTGGAAGCATACGAAGCCATCTTCCGGCAGTACATGGTAAGATGGTTTCTCGGACATGTCAGCCCCCGATACTTATCAAATTCAGGTATTTTGAATTTGGGAGGAATAACAACGTCAGGAATTAGGCAGAGTTGTGCAGCACTGCCTAATCCAAACCGATTCCTCCCATCCATTTCCCTTAATCGCCTTTCCAAGAACTCTAATCTTCCTTCCTGGGTAGCAGTAGTGGCAGTACTTGGTCCTGTGACGACATAGTGACTAGCACTCTTGACTGGTCGGTCAACATGTGCTGGGCTCTCATTCAGAATTGAGGCTTGGCGTCCAGCCATGGCTTGGGCAGCTTGTGGTTGTTCAGCCTGTGTATGGACCGGAATCGTTTGAGGATTTCGGACAGGTGGGATGTTTGGTTGAGCCGCGTGAAGGATTGTTTCCTGATAATCTGGCTCCTCTTGGAGTGGTGGGAAATAGCCTGGGGGTAACCCATACTGTGGGAAGGGTACGACATTCCCTTCTTTATCAACAAAAGAGTGTTGTTGAACGTGAGCAGGGTTCGGCTTACTAAGGCGAACGGTAACAGTAGGCCCCGTAGGATTTGAGCTTGGTTCCCCAGCATGACCTTGAACGTGTTAGAGAATGGGAGATTGCTGCCTAGCATTTTCAACTTCTGCTAAAGAATCCCTTTCTGCGATCCTCCTTTCAAACATCTTGGCCATTTCAGCCATTTGTTCTTTCAATTGATTAACCTCAGCTCGCAGGTTTTCATTCTCTTGCTCTATTTCGGCCATGAGTTTCTTTCTGAGCCTGGTCGCGTAGGGATGCTTACCCGTAGTGTCTAAAGAATCACGGCAAATGGTTAGAAAAATAGAGGGAACAGTTAAAGAGGATAAAAGAAAAATAAAAAATAAATGGGCATTCGCGGGATACGATTCTGAATTTGACACGTATTCCTTGACCTTTCCCCAGAACGTCGCGTTCAAAAGTACTTAGTATAACAGTATATTGGAAATTAACATGAGACTACTGTGAAGGCACATTGATTCATCATTCCATTCATCTGTAAAGGTACAATGTTACTTGAAAGATACAATTACAATATTCAGCCATTCCTAGCTTGGGCAATCATGACTTTCATTTTGCAAAGTGTTTCTTGACAATAGTTCAAAAATGATGATATCTCCTTTGGGGTGGATAGGGGATTGACCATGCCTTCAGCCTGCTTTAACATTGAGGGAAAATCTTCCAAGATTCCATTGGATAGGTATGCCAACTTGGCGAAACGGTCCATCCATAAGTGAATGACTTCATCCCGTTGAGCTAACTCTGTCCCCAAAGCTCGTGTGGCTTCTTGGCAGCGGCGTTCGGCGTCAAGGGTTTTCTTCTGTTCAGCATGTATTTCTTGCTCATAAGCTCTCATCGTTTCATCAAGCTGTTGCTCCAATTTGTGGACTTGGGTTTGTAGCATTTCTTTTTACATCAACGCCTCCTTTCCCTTCTCCTTGGATTGTACCAGCATGTCCTTTAAAATTTGTTTTTCGGCCAATACAGCATCGCTCTGCTGACCCTTCATCTTCAGCTGCGAATTGGCCGCCCGAAGGCATTGATCTTGTTTTATTCTGTAATCTTCATCAATTTTTCTCTTTTTCCGCATTTCTTCCATAGCATGCCTTCCTTCAGAGTTCTCTTTCCTATGGAGGGCGCACTCTTGTTGGCACTTCAGGAGGTCTTCTTCCAATTTTTGATTCCTTGCCTTTAGCTCTTCTACTTGGGCCTTTAGTGATATGGTAACCTTGTCCTCCATAATGCACGGCGGAGGAACTGTGTCCTCAGGTTGGTATGAAGGGCTCTTGAAAGGCAATTTCATGATGGAGACTCTGTTCACCACCCAATCTAAGTATTCAACTCTCACAGCGTGGCTTCGTGCTCCCAATTCTTTGCCCATCCTATGGACCTTCTTCCAGGCATTGGCTATGTCCCGAATAGTGGAGGTGTAATTCCCATTCGCATAGTACAGAACGAAAGGAGTAAGTAGTGCTTCGTCCGGCGGCCCAAGTAGAGGATAAGCCAACTGCCGCTTAGCAATAACAGGATTATAATTGATGCAGCCTTGTGTCCCCATTAGAGGAACATTTGGATATCCTCCACAGCTATAAACGATGGACTCAACTTCTAGCCATTGAGGACACCATCTCACCTTTTCTGCTGTAAGGCCTACAAGGTGATTAGCCCATTCACGCCCATTCTTAGTTGTCAGCTGACACAATTTCAAATCAGAGATGGGACACTCGGCTTTGCATAGTTGATGAAAAGCGTGGGATGTGAGCCACACATATAGAACAGGCAAACAACAAATAATCCTCTTTCCTCCTTGGGTATGGCAGAAATCCAAGGTGCAATAGACATTGGCCAACACTGCTGTGACGGGATTTTCCAGTCTGTGCTTGCGAGCGGTGAAGACACCTATAGCATCATAATCTACGTAGTTGTCTAAGTTAGGGAATAAGACAACTCCGTAAATAGTGAGAGCCAAGGTATCAATGAAAGCTTCCCATTCTTCCTTCTCTGCCAGGACATGCATGTGTTTCTCCAGAAATTCCCTAGTAAATCCGGGAATCTGGTTTCTGTTCATTTGCACTCCTCTTAACATTTCAGGATGGACCTTCAAAATACGAGCGACAGAAGTGATTGACGCGTGATGGTCCAAATGGCGATAAGGAATCTGTCCCTCTATTGGCATCCCCAATATTTGTTCAAATTCTTCTATGGAGGGTGCCAGTTGAAAGTCTTGGAAAGTGAAACAGCGGAGAGGTGGGTCATAGAATTGTGCCAAAGCTGTGATGGCTTATGTTTGGACGTCTACCTCCAAGAGTTTCAGGATCTTCCCATACTTCCTTGCGAAAGTCATCTTTTGTGTCAAGCTCAGTTTTTTCCCTAGTGCTTGTAAACTGTCAGTATTGACCTTTCTAGCCTTGAGGTGCAATAACTTCTTCAATTCAGTCACCCCTATATCACAATTACTATGTCCTATGTTAATTTCCATACTGTCTTAGAAATACTGACAAATTCAGAATCGTCCCCTGCGAATATCAAGACAAAGAATGGAATCAGTTATGCGAGCTCAAAAGTCGTAGGTTTTCCCAATCGTCATTGCCACTTCAACCAGAGGGAAATGAAATATAATTTTTTTGGATTTTTCCTTTGATGATTAGGAGAACCTATGACTTCAGACTCAGAGATACATGACAAAAAAGAGAGTATCATCTATTCACCCAAAGAATACTCGTGAGTTCCAAAAAAATTTTCCAAGACTAAGTGAATCTTTGGATGATAGATAATCCCTTTTTAATAACAGGAAAGTGAAAATGACATAAGGTAAAGTAAAGTTTGCCCTTTCGTGGCCTAAGTCAGGTTTTGTTGAAGGTTTTCTCTGGACCTTAGGGCTTGTCTAACAGTGACTCTTCACACCAGGTGGCTTATACTAGACTTCTAGAAGGTTACCAGAGCCAAGATCCTACCCATGACAGGGACGTAACAGTGGGGAACCACTAGGTGTGTATGTCACAAGAGGTCGAACTCTAGTTGGGGTTCTCACGATCACCGGATAGGAAGTACATCCCATACGATTCCGTATACCAACCCCTCCTAACTTAAGTTTCATTTGGGGCCCGGGTATAGGGCGCCACTCATAAGTGTGTGCGAGTAATTTGTGAGTGTAGTGTGTGAAAGGGCATTCAATACCTTTTTACCTTACACCATTCTGCACAGAGAACAAACACAGAACAAAATATACAAAGTCATCTATCCTAGGGTTCAATGATTGCAGAAAAGTAACATAGTCCTCTACCCTAGGGTTCAACAATCATACAGAACACGAATAATAAAACGAATAACAAGATGCAAATAATAGCGAACATTCACAACAATCAATGGAAAATAAAAAACAAGGGGAAGAAATCCAAGCTAAACAAAGGCTATATAAAAAATGCGCTTTCAACCAAACTGGCCTGACTCTCTTAAGCTGTCCCCAGTGGAGTCGCCATCTGTCGCAACCTGGATCGCGACGGCGCGGCGAGAAGAGAAAGGATGGGTGGAATGAAACAGGGAGTCGCCACCAACATTTTTATCCATAGGAAAAACATTAGAAAAAACTAGGTTCAGTAAAGCACTGGTTAAAAAAATTGAGATTCAAGTTCGGGAGTCGGTTACGAGTAGGGAAGGTATTAGCACCCTACATCGCCTGTCAAAAACAGTACCAAGATTGAAAATGCGCAACATAAATAGCCTTACAAAAGATGGTTTATTTCTTCCCTTTCATTGTTGTATTTTTTATTTTAAAAACAACAGAATGGAGTGAGAGAACTGTACAAACATAGAATGTCGAAGCGAGGTCAATGGGACGTTTCATCCGAATTAAACTCGACTTCGATATGAGACAGAGAGGGGAAAAGAATGCTAATAAGGCGTCACGCCTAAATTATACATCCTCGAAATAAAAAATGTAGGGATAGGAAAGAGATAAGCGGGACGTCTCGTCCTAAGTATCCCTCCCCTATGAATTATGGCGAGGCTTAAGCAAAAACTAGGGGAAACCAACAAGACGTCACGTCTAAATTGATTTTCACGGAAGTAACCAAAAAAAGACCATTTATGAAAGAAACGTGGAAGTAAGGAAATAAATCAGCAAAAAGAAATAAGAAAGATGGGCTCGACAGGAGTTAAAGTCCTGCTCCTACGTATTCTTGAATTATCAAGAAATCAGGGTTACGTAGTTCTGAGTGTTGTTCTTTTAGGAAAAGACTTGGGAGATGATGATAGATGTCACTGAGGTGGGGAACTCGTACAAGGCGAAGTTCTTCGCACGTGTACGAATCCTAAAGAGGTTGTGTAGACGGGAGTGCTCCCGTACGACACATTGTTTAAAAATGATTTGTTTCTTTTTATTGATTTTTATTTAGATTTGAAAGAAAACATAGGAAGCATTTATTTCTCTTTATTATATTTTACTATGGAACGAAAGGAAAAAGGTAGTAGAAGCTACAAAAGAGAAAAGGAAACAATAAATTCTGAAAATAGAGGAAAAATGAGTGAAAACCGAGTGGGAGAAGTGAAAAACCGAGTGAAAATGGCAAAAACCGAGTAAAAATAGCAGAAACCGAGTGAGAAAGAGGAAAAACCGAGTAAAATGGTAAAACCGAGTGATGAAAGCAGAAAACCGAGTAAGGACAAGGAAAAAAAACCGAGTGAAAATGAGGAAACCGAGTGGAAATAGCAGAAACCGAGTGAGACAGTGAGCTTACCGAGTGAGAAGTGATTTGCCGAGTGAGACAGTGAGAAGAGAGACGGTATTGGAGTTGAGTGGAGTGAGGAGATTGGATTTGGGGTACTTGAGGGGAGAGGACGGTGTTGTGAGAGGAATTGGGACGGTGTGTAGGTGAAGGGATGAGGAGGTCGGTTTTGGAGAGGACGGTTGGCTGGGTGGTGTTGGCTGAGAGGAATGAAGTGTTGGGCGGTGTTGTGTTGAGGGGAGAGGACGGCGTGGCTGTTGGAGACAACGGCTGGCTGATGAAGAGAGGAAGGAGGGTGCTGGATGCGTATCTGTGTGTGTAAGTCTCTGTAAGGTGTGTGTAAAGGCTGAAAGCTTCAGCTCCTTGCCTATTTATAGGCGGGTCTGAGTGGAAGGCCAGCTCAGGCTTCCACTTCCGAGTGGAATGCCAGCTCAGGCCTCCACTCAGAGTGAAGCGGGGGACAACGGCTGGGTGGGAATTTTTAATTCCCCCCACTTCCGCCCCTGTTGGCCACTTGTCTGCCACCCCCAGGATTCCTGGATCCACTTGGGTGGTGGAATCCAAGTCAGCACGGTTTAACAGGGGGACCTGGTGGGAATCCGAGTGAGAATGGAAGAATTCCGAGTGAAAATGTTGGAAATCCGAGTGAAATTGTTGAATTCCGAGTGAGAATGTTGGAAATCCGAGTGTAAATGACTCGGATCACCCTCTCAGTCAACATTCATCCACATTGTCACCTAAATCCGAGTGTAAAAGGGGGTCGGTCTTCACTTTACCACCTAAATCCGAGTGGAAAAGGCCCCTTTTATGCTAAAGACCGAATGAAATCATGTTGGTGTCAATTGGATTGAGTGGGAATAAAAGAAATTGAATCAGAACCGAGTGAAAATGACTCGGACTTCATCTCCTCTCCACAATCCGAGTGACAAATGACTCGGATCCGACTGGAATATGTGAAGTGTGACTCGGAACTGGGAGAAAGATGACTCGGGAACAGGTAAAAAGTGGCTCGGTGAAGGTTTGAAGTACGGTGGAAATGGGGGCTCGGAATTGGTTGGCCAAAATGGCTCGGTGACTGAAGTGTCACTCGGAAACGGAGAAAAAAAGGGCTCGAAACTGGGAAAAGGATGGCTCACTCGGGAATGGGGGAAAGTCACTCGGAACTCGAGTGAGAAAGGGGCTCGGAACTGGGAAAAGGATGGCTCACTCGGAATGGGGGAAATGGCTCGGTATTGTGTGAAATGTGACTCGGATGTGCTCACACATCAATTCACTCGGATACATTCGCTCGGGAATCCTCTTCACAATGGTTTCACTCGGAAACGGGTGGAAACTTTACTCAGAATTATTTGAATAGTATTTTACTCAGGAACCAATTAAAAGGTGATTCAGAAATGATTGAATCAGTGTTTCACTCGGAATCACTTCAATCGGAGGCGTGCTACTCGGATCTTGTCTTTGCTTGGAATGTTCACTCGGAATGTCTTCAATAGTGACCCAAAAGTTAACTGCTTGAAGGTTTCACTCGGAACTGACCTTGTGAGCTCTTAATCCGAATGGAACTTGGTCACTTTCACTCGGATTTTCTTCAATCAGCATTCCTTTCACTCGGAATTGACATTTTTTGCAATCAGGGCTTGTAAACTGGCATACTCCACTCAGAATGCATCTGAAAGGGAATTATCCACTCAGATTTACATCTAATCTGAGTCATTTCACTCAGATTTGAATTCAACAGGTCATACTCCACTCGGATTGGTCCATTGTTGAGTCATTCTTCGGATTTCCCACCCAACAGGTCATACTCCACTCGGACATGCCCAAAACTGAGTAGTTTCACTCGGATTTTCTCCATTCAGAGTAATGTCACTCGGATTTAACTCATTCTGAGTGATTTCACTCGGATTTGATCCAACAGGAGCATATTCCACTCGGATTTGACTTTAGCAGGGAGCATTTCATTCGGAAATGACTCATTCTGAGTGATTCCACTCGGATTTCATCAATTTTGAGTCATTCCACTCGGAAATGCTTCATTTTGACTCGGATTTGACCATTTTTGAGTTTTTTCACTCGGATTTATCCCTACCAGGGCTGTATTTCACTTGGAAATGCTTTAACTTGAGTCGTCCTGTTCAGATGTGATCATTTTTTAGTCATTCCAATCGGATTTGCCTCCCACAGGGCTGCATTTCACTTGGAAAAGCTTCATTCTGAGTTATTTTGCTCGGTTCTGATTATTTTAGAGCCATTCTGGTCATTCTGAATTAAAATTCAGCATAAAAAGATTCATTTCACTTGGACCGGACCAAAAGAGGTGTTCACAGTGTGCAAGATGGAATTGTGATACACGTTGTAGAAACCCTGGAATGGTATCTATAAATCGGGAGGACAAAATTAAATTTATAAAGGATGGACTGAGTAAAGAGAACTTGGATAACTTAATCCAAACTCTTGAGATGTATCCATGTAGAATTGTACAAGGAGTCCTTCTGAAATTATATGATCTATTCATTCAACAAAAAGAAAACTATAGCCTTGGGAATTTGGCGTTAAATGACCCTGTTTGCCAGTTCATAAGAAAACTGGATGGGTAGTAAAAACCTTGACTCAGAGAAGGCGTTTAAGCCGTTACTGGACGTAAAACCAGAGGAAGATGTGAGCCACAATCACAACTACTGTGCATATTTACTGTTGTTTTCAATGTTTTACTTTTTTGAATTCACTTTGACTTTTAAAATTACCTATTTTTATTTTCTTCAATCATGTCTTTTCAAATTTCTTTAGTATCGTCATTTTTTATTATTATTTTATATGATAATAATTGTGTAAACTTTTTATCTTTCATCAATTATTTTATCTCATTTTTCATCTATATAAGGGCACATAACTTTATATAGAAAACACAAAAAAAAGATGAAAAAAATCAAATCCATTTGTGTGTTTGAAGGATCCAACAATGGTAATTGTAAGGAGTACCTAATAGCAGCTACTAAGTTGGGAAAACTATTGGCTGCGAAAGAAATAAAGGTCTTGTATAGAGGAGGAGTACAGGGTTTGAGAGGCTCCATGGCACTATCTGCACTAGTTGAAGGAAGCAACGTCTCTAGTATCATCCTACATCATGTTGGTATTACACCAGCTATTGCTGTAGGAACTGAGGTAAAAGTTACAAGCATCCATCAACGAATGGCTCGTATGGTTATAGGTGCTGAAGCCTTTATTGCACTTCCTGGAGGTTTTGATACTTTTGAGGAAATATTTTGTATTGCATCATGGTGTAGCATGAACCTTCATAAAAAGCCATTAGGATTGTTAAATATTAATGGTTTTTATGACAGTTTGTTAATGTTTTTAGATAAAGCTATGGAACAGGGCCTTATAACTCAAGATGATCGATCAATCATTCATGCTTCTTCAAATGCAGATGAATTGATTGATATTTTGCAGAGCTTTTTACCCCAACCTCAACCCCTCTTGAAACAAGATAAGGATCACACACACAAGCGAAAGAATCAAGAACCAGACACCACCCTTCGGTTATAACTTCTTTCTCACCTTTATCTATATAAAAAAAATTAAAAAAATTTAAAATTGAAAAAAAAGAAAAAAATAGACTGTGGAAATCATATAAGACACTGAGGACAATGTCTTAAATAAGTGTGGGGGGGTCTGAGTTATATATATATTCTATTATTTTTTTTGTGAGGGATAGACAAAGTAAAGATTAATTTGGGAAAGTTGAATCTAAAATCATAAAGATGCATCTTTGAGAACCAAAGTCTTGAGACGTATCCTTCACTATATATTGTCAGTATCACTTTTGTTTAATTTTTTTTGTTTTAAAACAAAAATAATTTTTTTCTTTTCTTTCATGAGTACTTTTATTGGGATGCGCTGAGTAAAGAATTCAAACTCTTGAGACGCATCCTCACAATAAAGCTCACTCAGATAACTACAACCGTTTCACCTTCCTTATCAAAACCATTTTTCATAAAAAAAACAAAAAAATAAAAAATAAAAAATAAAAACACACACACACACACATAGCCACGATCTTTACTTTAGTATCGCGCCTTTGCCTTTACCTTCACCTGAATCATTTCTATTCGACATCAACCATTCTGCAACCATAAACATCATCTTCATCATTCTCCAGCCGCCACACTTTGCCTTCATCCTTTTCTTTCAGATCGGAGCCATACCTCACCACTAGTCAATCATCAGGTTCTTTATTTTCTCTTAATGGATGATATAGCAGAGTCTTTCTATAGGCATACGAATGAATTAAGATGTATGTTATTGCTCTTGATGCTACTCATGGTTGTGTTGATGATATTTTTCTTATGGGTTCTAACACAAGGCCTATGAAACTGGGTTGTATGACACAATCAAATTGTTCAGTTATACTAACCATTTCACATGTAATTAAACTGATCAATTTGTTGTAGGTATCTTTGTTACTAAGCGCCCTAAAAAAAATACAGAGCAAGAAGCATAAGGAACCAGATCTTGACACCAATATTTGGTTATGATTTATTTTTCCTTTTTTGTTTCTTGTTCACAAAAAAAATCATCATTTCCAGTTTTTCATTTAAATTCTACATGTTTTTCACTAAATTTTTTTAAATTTGTCTAAGTAATGAGTAATTACATCACCTTTGTCCAATATTTCATGACATGTTGTGAATAATTTCCTTGCATATTAATTTAATAAGTTGTTTGTGAAGATCAAATTGTATATAAATTGTGATAGATTGACCACCCTCGGTGAGATTTTAAGCTTAATTGGATGGATCATATTATGCCATCTTTCCTTTTTCTTGATTAACCCTTATTTATTAGTACTCTAGAACTTGACTTGTTTCTTTTTGATGTATTATGTTCCATGTGCATGCTTTGATGTGATTAAGGCCTTTTTTGTTTTAACTAGCCACTAGGCATATGCCTTACCTTACATACTTTCCATTGTTACCCATGTTGAGCCTATATCCATTTCTTGATTCAGCCACATAATTAGCCAATAGCCCCAAAAAAAAACATGATAACCTTTGCTTAGGAATTGATTAGGAGTTTTAGAATTACTATGAATAAAGATTCTTAATGATTATGGAAATGTACCCAAGATATATGTTGTTGTTTCATTGTTAAAAAAGAAAGTAAAAAAATAATAAAAAAAGAAAAAGAAGAAAAAGACGAAATAGAAGAAGTGGTGAATATATGTATGAAAATAATCAGGAGGATTTATTCTCATGTTTTATCCTCCATCATGTTTCATTTTTCTAAGTCTTGAGTTTCAAAATGAACTTCCACAATCACTGAATCACTTACTCCATTGCTCTTTTTCAGCCCTAAGTTTAGCCATACTATTTTATTTTATCCACCCTATATCACATGGCCCCATTACATCCTTAATAAAGTCCTTTTGATCTCTGCATGCATATGTGTTCAAATATGGAAATTAGAAATTTGTCAAGCCTATGGTAGTGCTAATTTATTTGGGTGATTTCTGAGAGTATACACAAACCCAAACAATTGAGATATAGAGAGCATGAAGAGAACATCTATCACATTTTCATCCACTCTTTGATTTGATCACTCAATTTATGCAACTAGTATGTAATGCTTCTTATTCACACTTATCATGACTTCTTGATATAAGGGATGATGTGTATTACTTATTATTTTAGACTTCAAAAAAAAAGTCAAAAAAAATCAATTTGAAAAAAAAACCTTTTTTTGTTGTTTCTCATTTTAGTTTTTGGTTGGTTTTGCCATGGAGTACAAAAGCTTAAGTGTGGGGGAATTTGATAAATCAATTTTAATACACTTCTTATAGTTTTACACTTGGGGTTTATTATATAATTACTATGTTTAATAATAGTATTTTAATTAATTTTTATGTTGTTTAGTTAAATTGAAGTATTATGTATATATGTTTCAATTTTCATTTTTTGTATGTATCTTGAGTATCTTGCCTTATGTTGGCCATAACTTGGGCTTTTGTGATCCAAATGGGCTAATCTTGGAGCCCATGGAAAGCTAAGATAGAGGGCTACATCATGATTATCAGAATTGGTTATTTTGCATCTGAAAAAATAAAAAAATGGAGCTTGAATCAATCAGCCCTCATGTGTCCTACCAGCATTGACATAGTTCACCAAAATACACATATCTAGAGCTGTAAATGTCCAAATGACCTCATTCTTGCGCCAAATTCTCAATACGACAGAGCTCTACAACTTTCATGTTGAAGGTTTTGCAACATTCGGCCATCTAGAAGGTCATATTTGACTCACAAGGTGGAGAAGATAAAGAGGAGAATGAATTTCAACACCTACCATTATCTTCTTTTGAATTATTGTAATTTCAAGCCCACCAATGTTGAAAAAATGCATTAACAATCAGAAAATGAATGTATAGTATCATCATATCTTGCCTATAACTAGATGCTTGAAGTTATTGTAAGGAAGATACACAAGAAATACATGCTTTAGTTTTCATTACATTTCTATATCTTTGCTTTAGTTTCTTAAGTTTTAGTTCTTTCTCTTGCTTTATCTCTTTGTGCTATATTCCATCCCTCAAGTTATGTTTTTCATTTCCCTTCCTCAATATCAAGTAAGTTAATTTTATTATTTGTTATTTACTTTTATAATCAAAGTTATAGTTAATTTAATATTAGTTTTCATTGTTAAAAATTATTATGAAAGCTTAATCTTTTAAATCAACTCAAGGAATTTAATTTTTCTTTATGTTAACTTTGACTTCTTGCTCTTAATATTTTGATTGAAGATAATTACTTTTCTTTATTTCTCAAACACTTATGATGGTAGATTATTTAAATGTATAACCGATTGGTATATAATTAAACAATCTATAATCTAAACTGATGTTGGTTGGTTAATCAATAATCAATTTGAGAACAAAGATTAAGTCACTAAATAAGAGATTCCTATTTAGTTTCTTAACTCAATCAAATTATGGTTTTAAATTTATTTTAGTAATTAATAAGAATATATCGATTGATTATTCTTATTAGTTCATTAATTCAATTCTAGAAGATTTTCTAGAATATAATCATTTAGGGATTCCAAATGATTCAAGGTTGAGAAATTAATTATATTTAATCATATTTGTGATCAATGATTAGTTAACTAAAGATTTATTAATTCCTTGGGTTGGTTGTTTCTAAATTTGATTATTCTTACTCATAAATTTACTTTTTGCACTATTATATAATCACTTAATTTTCCTTTCAATCTCAACACAAACCCCCCCCCCCTTTGTTATAATTAAATTGAGTGTAACTAATTAAACTAAGGTCGTCGAGAGACGACTAAGGTTGTTCACCTTATACTATATTAATTTAACTTTTTATTTGACCCGACAACGAGAGCGTGTCAAGGAACGAGAGCAATGCCAAGGAGTTAATTCAGTGATGTAAATATATGAATATATATATATATATATATATAATTTTGAGCATGGTGATGGTTATGTAAATATATATTATATATATGTGTTGGTTGATGGTTGCTAAGGATAATTATATTGTGATGTTCCAAGTATAGTGGCAATGACCGAGTGTTGGTCATAGTGGTGTATATGTGTGTGTGTGTCATATGATGGTCGTTGACGATGATTTATGCTTGGTGTTGGCATGGTGATGACTATGATGATAAATGTGTAAGATAGTGTTTAGGTTATACTCGATTATTTTTTTACATTAAGCCATTGATTATGAATGTGTGATGATTGACAGGTTTTGTTTAATTTCCATGAGATTGAGCCAACAGTGGGATGTTTAATTGAATACAGCCAGGTTATGCAATTGTGTGTATGACATGTATGCATAAGTATGTGGTAGTTAAATGACATGAAGCTAATCTTAAGTGGATGATATAGTTGATCATGTGAAAATAGTGTAAAAGGGTGATTTCAACCAACTAAGAAGGTGAAATGGAGTTCTGGTGGGATTCAGAATGAACATACCAATGAGATCCTAGAGATATTTGTGACTTACGTGTGTGAAGAAATGAAGGTTTGCATTGCATTTGAATAAGTTTAGGTGGTGGAGTTGTTAGAAATTGAGTTAAATGTATTTTTACGTATATCTTGGTCGTATGGAGAAATTTTTAAGTATGGACTGCTCCAACAGGCCCGGAATGGGGTAAATATAATGCCTATGAAGTTTTGTAGCAATTGGAGTTGAAACAAACAAGTTAGGTAAGGCAGAGGTTGGTTAAAATACTAAAATCTACATAATTTTACATGTCTGTTATTAAGCAATTAATTACCAGAGAGCAATGTTTCTTGCACAGGTTGGTCTTTGGTAATCAATTACCAACTCTAGTATTGATTACCAGCCTCGTGTAATCGATTATAGGTTTCCTGTAATCGATTACCATAGCTAAAATCTGAGGTGCTGGGTTGTTTTAAGTGGCGTAGCCCTTAAGTTCCCACTGTTTATTGTCAGGAAAGTTTAGAAGGTGAAAAATTTACTCTGATTTTACCAAACCCTGAAATAAATTTTAGAAATTAGTAAGGGGACGCCACACTTTTAGTTAACTGAAAGCTGAAATTAGGAGCTAAAATGTCATAAGGTGTAAATTAGACGTATTTGATTAGGTAGCTGAAATATCACTTTTCAGCTAGTTAGTAGTGTTTTTTGAAACGCTACTTCAAATAATGTTTTTCAATTTTAGCTACTAGCTGATTTTTTTTACTTTATTATCCCTACGCATTTTTAATAATTTCTATTACTACGTTTTATTGTATTTTTAAAAGATCAAATCTTTATTTTATTTTTTATAAATGCTTTTTATATTTATATTATTTATTATTATTATTATTATTGATCCGGTCTGGATACCGGCCCCTAGAGTTGTGACGTCAATGTGACTGTTCCAGAAGGGCAACCGGTATCATAGGGTAGTACCCCACACCGGCTATCCGAGGTTACATTTGAGATATCGGACACTTTATCCGTTCTCGTTTCTCCGTCACGTATAACCACTTACTTCAGTGTCATAATGAGATAAAAGGGGTTATAGCTTATCAGTATAGATACTCTGTACAGCGGAATATGTCTATATCATTCACTGAAAGGAGTAAGTACAATCGCAGGCGTAATGTACGGAAAAGGTGATTATCCTCCATCCCTGTGTCAGAATTGTATACTAATAATTGACCTATCCCCTGGCACACTCTAAATACTGAGCCACTTTGATTGACACTTTATACATAGTATCAGAACCTATGGGCCCACCTGCATCCAATGATTCATTTCCACGTCCAACTATAAATAACATATTCCAATACACATGCAAGGTTACATTATTCTAACTCACATCTTACTATTGTATTGCTTGAGTATTCACTGAGTTCTTATACACTCTTCTAACTTGAGCGTCGGAGAATCTTCACAGGTGACACCACCTTTCGCCCTCACCAACGTGAAACTCTGGTGTGAAGGATCTCCAAGACTACGAGACCAATTTCTCCCACTGAGAGGCCAGATTTTAATACCGGATACTCACTGTACCAGTGTATACATACTAAAATATATATACTTTTATGGCTGGTCCCACACCGGATCATTGACCCCGGTTCAGACCAGTTCATTGGCACGCCCGGTGGGACATGATAGAGTTATTTCCACTTTTCACAGAAGTTTGGTAGTTCAATATGGAAGGTGATGGACGCGATTTTGTTGATGGTTACGTTGAGGATGTGACGCATCAGCAGGCTGGAAGGAGACTCATTTTTGAATCTCCTATAACCAACATGAGGAGGATGGTACCTGTGGCAACCCCTGACCCTAGAGACGAAGATATAAGGCAGCTCAGGGAGGAGTTGATGGAGCTGAGAAGGGAGAAGAGAGGAACTGGGGAAAGAATGATGTCTCAGATGGAGGACACTCACCATACATCCGCAAGGGAGAAGTCCACAACCCTTCAGTATTCTAAGATTCCTACTTATGAGGAGAAGGAGAAGACCCAAGACTCTGGAGATAGGGTCAGTACAAGGAGGAAGGAGCAGGCAGTGGTAACTCCTGGGGCATATAGACTCAATGTCCCTTTTTCAAGGAGACTCATGAGTGTCATTATCCCCAAGCACCTGCAAAAAACCCAGCCACTTTCGATAGGAAAGTATAATGGGGAGACTGATCCTACTAAGCATCTTGATGCTTATGTGTACGAGGCCATGTATCTAGGAGCTGATGAGGATGTTATGTGTAGAATGTTCCCAAGAACACTGACGGAGGAAGCTCTTAGTTGGTTCAAGAGCTTACCCTCAGGATCGATAGATTCCTGGGAGGAGATGGCAGCTGCGTTTGAAAGCCATTTTGTTATCTCCAGAGATATTCCAAGGACTTCACATACCTTGGCCCAAATAAGGCAGGGAGAGAATGAAACCCTCAAGGAGTTTTTAAGGAGATTTTATAAGGAGGCTGCGTTGGTGCCTAACCTCACGGAGGCTATACAGCTCCATATTGTGGTTGAAGCCTTGCAACCTGGGTTTGCTTTTGCCTTCTCTTTGGCAAAAAGTCCTCCAACAACGTTCGAGGAGTTCCGAAGGAAAGCTTCAAAATATGTTGGCATAGAGATGCACCTGGAAGCTACTACAGCTAGGATGAAGCCGCCAGCACCCACACAGCAACCACGGAGAGATAAGGAGAGGGTAAGTCCAGAGAAGCATGCCCTAAGGGAAGATTTTATGAGCACTCGACCTCAGCAGTGAGACATATGCGTCTCTTCTTTCAGTAACTACGCCCCTTTGAACTCCAGGCATTCCCAAATTCTGAGGGAAGTTGGTTGGCCCACGCTTAGCGTCTATGGGATAAGGAAGCCACCTCCAATGAAAAGACCTGGGAACACGTGAAAATATTGTGCTTTCCACGAGTGGGTTGGCCATCATACTGATAAGTGCAAGGCGTTGAAGAACGCGGTGGAGACTCTCATTAGAGAGGGGAACCTGAAACGGTATTTATTTAAGGAAAAATCCTTAGATGAGCCAGATCGGATGGAAAAAAAAGGAAGAGATCATGATGATCAAGGTGATAACAGTCGAAATCCGGTCTGGAGATTCACAGCTGCTGAGAAACAAAAGGGAGTGGCGACCTATGGAGGAGATCAACAGGACAGTATGCCTCAGCAGCAAAGGCAAGGCCGGCGTGAGGTGATTGAGATGATCACTGGAGGATTTGCTGGAGGAGGAACGTCAATCACAGCTAGAAAGAATCACCACCGAATGATCCTGTCAGTACAAGGCAAGCCCAGAGACAACCGCCCTTTTAGGAACAGCGTGGCAGCACCGGTGGTGTCATTCACAAACGACGATTTTGGCCCAACGATCCCAGGAGGTGATGATGCAGTGGTTATCATCGTTGTCATAGCCAATAAGGATGTTAAAAGAATTCTCGTCGATCAGGGAAGTTCTTGTGATGTAATTTTTTATAATTGTTTCAGAAAAATGGGCTTTAATGATGCAGATTTGCAACCATATACGCAAGAGCTCATAGCGTTCAATGGAGTGAAGCAGCCCACCAAGGGGTACCTCGATACCCTCATTTCCTTTGAAGGCGAGCCTGGAGCAAGGACGGTGAAGTCTAGAATCCTGGTGATTGATGTGGAGTCCCTTTACAATGGGATTATAGGTCGTCCTACTCTGAACGCGATGAAAGCAATCGTGTCTACTCCACACCTCCTTATCAAGTTCATTGACAAGGACAACGGTGTATCATCCCTCCGCGGCGATCAAGAGATGGCCAGGTATTGTTACAACCTGAGCCTAAATATGGTGAAGCTAGAGGCGTTTAACAAGAAGAGGAAGTTGAACGATGGAGGAACAGCGGTTGGGTCTGTTAGTTTGATTGATTTAGACCCCAAAGCGGATTGAAGATCAACCCTCTCAACCCCTCAAAGCCCACGCCGGATAGAGGTTCCAGGGACATCGTCTTAGGGGATTCCCCAGATAAGGTCACACACATCAATGACAAACTGGAGTTGGTCATGGAGTAGAGCCTGGTGGCACTCCTTCAAGAGTTTAAAGACTTTTTTGCATGGACCACTACGGACATGCCTGGGATGGACAACGATTTCTGCTGCTATAAATTGTCTGTTTATCCAGAAACAAGACCGGTTTCTCAGAAGAAAAGGAGATTGGGACCGAAAAAACAAAAAGCAGCATATGAACAAACTGAGGAATTGTTGAAGGCTGGGTTCATTAAAGAGGTCCGTTATTCATCTTGGCTCTCCAATGTAGTAATGGTGCAGAAGGCCAACGGCAAGTGGAGGATGTGCACAGATTATGTAGATCTCAATTGATGTTGCCCGAAGGACCCATATCCACTCCTAAATATCGATCGTATGGTTAATGATTCGTCTGGTTATCAATACCTTAGTTTCATGGATGCTTATTCGGGGTATAATCAAATTCTGATGTGGGAGGAGGATCAAGAGAAGACAGCTTTCGTTAATGATCGTGGTGTCTTTTGCTACACCGTCATGCCTTTCGGGTTAAAGAACGCTGGAGCTACTTACCAGCGTATGATCAATAAGGTGTTCGAAGGCATGCACACCAAGCTGGTGGAGGTATATATTGATGACATTATCGCCAAGACTCCCGCAGGAGGTGATCACATTAAAGATTTACGCCAAGTATTCACTCGGTTGCGACAATACAACATGAGGTTGAATCCATTAAAATGCACCTTTGTAGTCCCAGCTGGGAAGTTTTTGGGTTTCATGTTAACCCTGTGCGGCATTGAGGCCAATCCAGGAAAATGTTATGCGATACTGGATATGCAAAGCCCCAAAAGCTTGAGGGAGGTACAATCATTGAATGGGAAGGTGGCCGCTCTGGCTCGATTCATGCCCAAAATGGCATTAAAAAAAGCACAAGAAGTTTAAGTGGGGAGACAAGCAAGAGCAGGCGTTCCAGCAGCTCAAAACCGTGCTGTCAAGTCCACCAATATTGGTAAAGCCAGACCCTGGTGAAACCCTCATCCTGTACTTGGCAATTTCTGATGAAGCCTTGGGCGTAGCCTTGGTTAAGGAGACTCCGGAAGGACAGAGGCCAGTGTATTTCACTAGCAAGACATTCCAGGGAGCGGAAGGCAGATACCAGAAAATAGAAAAGGCCGCTCTTGCAGTTGTATGTGCCTCACGACGGTTGAGACCGTATTTCCATGCACATCCAGTTTTGGTAAGAATATATCTGCCACTCCATTCCGTGCTTAGCAAACCGAACCTCGCTGGAAGGATGATCAAGTGGTCTATCAAGCTTTCTGAGTTTGAAATTTCTTATGAACCTCGAGGAGCCATTAAAGCCCAAGTCTTGGCGGATTTTGTCGTAGAAATAACGGGGACGGATCCAGCCACACCTCGAGCATATTGGACCATTTATGTTGATGGGTCGTCGAACAATAAAGGTTGTGGAGCTGGTGTTGTTTTGGAGAGCGACGACGGTGTGCATCTGGAGATTTCCCTCCGATTCAATTTCAAAACCTCCAATAATCAGGCTGAATATGAGGCACGCCTGGCTGGGCTCCGAGCAGCAATCGACATTGGTGCAACAGAGGTAACATTGTGCAGCGACTCACAGCTAGTGATTGCGTAAATTCAAGGCGAATATCAGGTCTGCGAGCCCCAACTTCAATTGTATTTGAATTGTGTGAACGAGTTGAAAGGAAGATTCGACGTGCTGGAATTTAAGCATGTGCCAAGAGAAGAGAATACCAGAGCGGACATCTTATCAAGACTTGCAAGCATAAAACAGCCTGGTAGTACAACGACAGTAGTTCAGAGTACGCTGACATCGCCCAACATTCCTTTGTTCCCTTCTTTGAATGCTATAACAGTTAACTCCTTTTATGAGAATTCTTGGGTCACCCCATATATCCGTTATTTGGCTGACGGACAACTTCCCACTGATGAGAAAGAAAGAAGAAGAGTGAAAAGGGAGTTGCCATATTTCACCATGGTTGATGGTGTTTTCTACCGAAGAGGATTCTCAGTCCCATATCTCCTCTGTTTGAAGGAGAGCGAAGTACAAGGAGTAATAAAGGAGGTACACGAGGGGCAATGCGGGCACCACGCCGGAGGAAGAAGCTTAATGAGAAAAATCCTCAGGGCTGGGTATTGGTGGCCCACAATGAAGTAGGATTCAATCGATTTTGTGAAGAAGTGTGATGCTTGCCAGAGATTTTCTAATCTTCATCACACAGCGGCCCAACAACTCTCTTCATCTGCGGTGCCATGGCCTTTCTATCAATGGGGCCTTGATATTTTGGGTCCATTTCCCACCGCGCCAGGAGGTATTAAGTACTTGATCGTGGGAGTTGATTACTTCACCAAGTGGATAGAGGCAGAACCAGTAGTATATATCACATCAGCACGGACACGACGTTTTGTATATGAGAATATCATAGCTCGATTCGGTGTCCCAGGGCAGATTATAACTGACAATGGCACCCAGTTCACAGATTTACTTGAAGGACTGGGGATAGTCCAAATCTTTTCATCTGTTGAGCATCCTCAGACGAATGGCCAAGCGGAGGTAGCTAATAGAGAGGTGTTGAAAGGGTTAAAGAAGTGCCTTGGTGAAGCAAAGGGAGGATGGACTGATCAGTTATGCCATGTCCTTTGGGCATACCGTACTACGCCACATTCTTCTACCAACGAATCCCTATATCGGTTGACTTACGGAGTGAAGGCGATGATTCCGGTGGAGCTCCAGACCAGATTAGCTAGAGTGGAATACTTTTCGGCAGGGGACAATGACGCTAATCTGGCATCAGAGCTGGACGTTCTCCATGAGTTGAGGGAAGAAGCTTGTTAACCAAGTGGCCTCAATTACTCAAGAGAGGGGTGAATTGAGTATTAAAAAATTTTACTTTGAATGCTTTTGAAATTGATTCTTTAGTTACTATGTTTATTGAAGATGATAAGCTTAATGGCAAGTGATAACAAGTTACGCACAAGTCAAGATAATAAGTACTTAAAAAGTCTAAGTAATAATCAAGATATAGAATCAAATTAACCACAAAGCAATTTATAAGACTTTTAGAAAGATTAATAGAAGAGTGTTACTAAAAGTCAAGTTCAACAATGTTAAACAAAATAGTTTGCAACTTAGTATAACATGCACTTAGTCCAAATTAGTGAAGCAATGAATCAAGCAAGCAACTTAAGTGCACAAATTAAATGAGTTTAGGGAAGAGAGATTTGCAAACTGATATATACGAGTTCCACCACGCCGGTGTACGTCTCACCTCTAAGCAACCCACTTTCCACTATTGTAGATTAGAGATACAACTTTGAGCAACTGAGACTTCCTAGTGTCCCACACTCAAGAATCCAATCCTCACAAGTACAAGGGCACCCCACCCAATCTCTCAATCTCATAATTTACAAGGTTGAAACCCAACCCACAACTCTAGAATTTTTGGTGTTTAAGTGTACAAAGATAACTCTCCAAAAGAGTGGATATACAAGTTAAGGTTTTACACAATGATAACTCTCAAAGAGAGGATATGCAAGTTTTGGCACTAAAAATAAATTTTGCTCACACCTTCACTCTCAAAGTAATTAGCCAAGAAATAGAAACAGAGAGTAAAGAGCTAATAGAAAAGAAGCAGCATGAGAGGAAGAAAGAATTGCAGAGGGAATGCTTCACTGCTTGGTACTTCTTGCAAATTCAATTGCCTTCCCTATTTATAGTAGATGGAAGCATGGTGATTGCAATTAAAATATTCACCCGAGGATAGTGCAGTATGGTTCCTTGTATCTTTAACTTCCTTCGATGACATGGAGCAACATGGTCATTTTATGGTGGAGCAGTGTATTTAATTTCCACGACAAGGTGGAACAGTGGAGCGTATGTCTATTTTTAGTTACTTAAATTGCAACTTCCTTAGTGGAGACCTGGAGAATGCAATCTGCTCAGAGAATGTTGGAACGCTGTATTTGGCTAATTCATAGTGTGATTCAGTTTGTCCAAGTGCGATGCAAGGCTGTCATATATTCAATAGAGATTCAAATTCAAATTCACATAATTCATTTGAATTAAGTAAACTTATCTGACTCATGGTGACATAGTTTAATCATCTAAGAGTAGCATGATGTTTGAATTAGCTTCTTGGAACTTTTGATATTCAACTGCACATCATAAACACATGCTGTAATTAATTTTGTAGCATCCTCGCTCAAGCGAGTTTAATCACGCTTAAGCGTACAGGTATATTTCCCTTGATTTCCTTTTCACGCTTGCATCATGCTCGAATCCACGCTCAAGCGTGCTATCACGCTCAAGCGAACCTCGTTTACGCTTAAGCGAGACTTGTGATTTTGGGCTCCTGATGCATCACGCTTTGCTCCACGCTCACGCTTAAGCTCCATAGCTTCACGCTTAAGCGGCTTGTCCAGCGCTTAAGTGAGCTGGTCCAGCGCTTAAGCGAGCTTCAATTGTAGCCCCTGATTCATTACTTTCAAGCCCATACTTCCACGCTGACTCACGCTTAGAGTATGCAAGTCCCTGATTCTTCATTCTTTTGCTTAAGCTTCCTTCATTTCATTGCATACTTGTAATGGCTTTTCCAGGATGATTTAACAACCAAGTTTCTTCAAGATTTATTTTGACTATTTTGGCAATCATTTGTTTATCTTATCAATCATTATTGATTTGTGTATTTGAACTTAAATCTTCATTTGTTGTTTATTGTCAAAACCTACATCAACATATAAATACAAAGCTTTCGTCAGAGACCAGGCGATAAAGGCGAAGGAAGCCCTCCGGTACAATAAGCGTGTGCAATACAAAGCTTTTAACACCGGAGATCTTGTTTTGAGAAAGGCGAGTGTGGGGAATAAATTCGCTCATCAAGGAAAATTAGCGCCAATATGGGAAGGCCCTTACAGAGTTTCTGAGGTGACAGGAAAGGGATCATACCGGCTTAAAGAGCTCGATGGAACACCAATCCGTAATAAATGGAACACTCAGAATTTACGTATTTACTACAGCTAGTTGGTAAGATGGCATGTACTCTTTTTCCTCGCTTGAGTTTTTTCCCATTGGGTTTTCTCAAGAAGGTTTTAATGAGGCATGACCCCAGCTACGCTTTCTTTGTAATTCACATCCAATTTAATGAAAATTTTATTCATGAATATGTTGATTTTACCTTTTCCTCTTCTGTATTGCAATTTATAGCATTGGCTGATCTATGTGGAAAAGCTCAAGACGAATGATCCTAATCACCTATTCTGTGATTGGCGATGTAACTCCGTAAGTCAAGAAATGGGTTATAGGATCAGACCTCTTTGAAGGATGTACCGAACCCCATCTGAAGCCTTGGATTGTAGGATTAAACCGAACTCCAAGTATGGTTAGTAGGACTAAATCGAACCCATTTGAAGGCCCAAATTGTAGGATTAAACCGAACTTTAGGTACGGTTAGTAGGATCAGACCTTTCTTAAGGCTGTACCGAATACCATCTGAAGACTTGGATTGTAGGATTAAACCGAACTCCAAGTATGGTTAGTAGGACTAAACCGAACCCCATTTGAAGGTCCAAATTGTAGGATTAAACCGAACTTTGGGTATGGTTAGTAGGATCAGACCTTTCTCAAGGCTGTACCGAATACCATCTGAAGACTTGGATTGTAGGATTAAACTGAACTCCAAGTATGGTTAGTAGGAATAAACCGAACGCCATTGAAGGCTTGAGTTGTAGGAATAAACCGAACCTCAAGAAATGGGTTGTAGGATTAAAACCTTTTTTAAGGTTGTACTGAATCCCACGTAAAGGCTTGGATTGTAGGATTGAACCGAACTCCAAGTACAACTAGTAGGTTTGGCTGAACGTTGTGGCAGAATCAATCGCTGTCCTCGTTTTTGAAATAATTTCCACAGGACGGATGACTGCAAACACTGCGGTATCGTGTTATAGAGATCAAATGGACTTTTTCACCCTCAAAAGGGTTAAAGGTAACACTTCACAACATATATTTGCTTCCCAAAATACTCATACTTGGGGACAAAATATGTATGAACAATTCAATGTTATATTACTTTTCTGTTACGATTTTTGTTACTCTTTCTGGGGTGCATACTACGTTTTCAACGTTAACGCCGTTATGTAGAGCGGTCTCGCGAATAATGCGAAGGTAAAAACATAGCATATATTTTTAAGTTATGTGACAACCATACATTCCTTGCAAATGATAAAGGCAAAGTGAAGGAAAATTTCATTTATTCGAAGAAAAATTTTATACATGTGAGTTTATTGAAACTGGAACTGATCCCAGTACACAGCTGTGAAATAAAAGTACAAAACCTAAGGAGCAAGTGTCTGAGTCTCCGCTGTGGGCACACCGGTTACTCCTTCTTTGGCTCCTTCACCTTGAGTCCCATCAACACCGGTCTCCTGGCCAGTTGGAACGTTCTCTTTAATAGCATTTTCAGGGCCCGGAGTAACTGGTGGTGGTTCCATGCTTTGACCCTCCGGAAGAGGAGGCAATTCATAAAGAGAATCAGGAGGATCCTCATGCGAGCCATCATCCTTCAATGCAACCAGTTTGCCTCCATGAAACTCGTAGAACAGATCTAGCCCATACAAGTTGAGTTTCACATCAGGATTATGGTAGAAGACCTGACGAAGGGCTAGGCCGAAAGATTCGAAGGCTACATTCTTGCATATTTCCAAAGCCTTGGCAGCCTTAGCTTTGGAAACAGCCAACTTCTTTTGAAGCTTGGTAACCTCCTCGTCCAACGGCTCAGCGCCCGCACTCCCCTTCTTCAGCTCTTCAATCTAAGCCTGCAATTCCTTCTTGAGGGCCTCCCACTCTCCTAAGCTTTTGTTGTGGCCGGCCTCCGCTACTGTAAGATCCTCGCTTAGCTTGGCAGATTTCTTCTTCTTGAGCTGGAGTTCTTCCTCTAGAAGGGGAATAGACTTGTTCTGCTGCTGAAGTTCAGAAACTTACCGTTCCAAAGATTTATTGGTAAAGTGGAGTTGGCTTATTTCTTCGGTTTTCTTCTCCAGCAGCTCCTTAGCCTTTTTCAACTCTGTCTCAACCCCCTTGGCAGTTTCTGCTTGCTTGGCCCACCAGGCCTCCTTTACAACGATGTCAGTTTTAAGTTTTTCAACTTGCTCCATATAATCCGCCTTTTCGCTTAAGGAGTCCAGCAGGCCGGAGAGTTCATCTAATTACCAACGACCGGCCTTGCATGCACCCCTAACTTTTACAGCTTCAAGTAAGGGGCGGAGGCAATATCTTGCCTTAGGAAGCGTGGGAGGCATGGACCCCTGAAACCAGAGATAGGGAGACAGGAAGGACTCTTTTGGAGGAGAGCTAACCGGGGAAGGCCCGCTCTCTGACTCCATCTCTGAGCCGGTGTGTGAAGGAGGGGCAGAGGAAGAGAGAACTGGTTTCTTCCCCTTGTCTTTCTTCATTCCGGTCTCTTCCAGAGTCTTCTGACGCTTTCTTAGAGACTCACTAGCAGAGGATTTCTTCTTGTCTGTGGCCTTAACCAGGACCCTCTTCTTCTTCTTTTCAGGGACGGGCTGCTCCTGGTTTTCCTTTTCAACTTGAGGTTGCTCCTCAGGATCCTTCTCCTCCAGGAGAGGTACATCGTCCCCCACAACGGATGTCAAAGGGATGATGGAAGTTTCAGCCTTGAAAGAATTTCTTTTGGCTTGGACGTTGTTCTCTTCAGAAGAGGAATCATCATCTGCCAGCATAGACTTGAGGGAAAGCATATCGGCAGAAGCTTTTTTGATTTACTCTACAAAACAAGGAAAGTCAAGTTAAAATACTGAAGGCAAAACAGAAAACATGAAATGAACATGCAACGCGTGTAGTTAGAGAACGGATATTACGAAGGTATTTCTTCCTGACATCGTCACTCTGATAAGTGCTCTATAGTACAATAAATTAGACCCAATTTGCTTAGGATTTTAATCATTATGCACTGTATTTCCTTTATTTATTGTGATTTTTGCTTTCTTTCCACTATTTTCTACTTGGGTATGTCATTCTGTAGGAATTAAGGTAATAAAGGGTCAAAAACAAGAGAAAAACGACCATAAAATGATAAAAAAACAAGAAGAACAAGCCCAAAGTGGAAAGAATTCTCTTTTTAAAGCTGAAATCTGACTCAGAAAGCAAAAATCTGACTCAGAGCACTGAAATCCGACTTAAAATGGCCAAATCCAAGTGGGATAACTCAGAATTGACCAAATCCGAGTGGAAAGACTCAGAGTAGAGCATTGTCGAGTGGAATACTGCACTGTTGGAGAAAATCCGAGTGAAATGTTCCCTGTCAAAGCCATTCTGAGTGTTAAATGGCTGACTCGAGTGAAGGACCAATGCTGAAATGGAATAAGTCTCGGTTGGAGGTGATTCCGAGTGGAAGCTTCCCTGACTGCGTCCATTCCGAGTGAAAAAAGGAGACTGACCTCCAATAAATATGTCCAAAGCTATTCTCCGAGTGAAAGGATTGCTGATTGAAGTAAATCCGAGTGGGAGCTTTCTGATTGCAACTAATCCAAGTGAAAAGCTGTTCTGAGTGAATGGATTCCGAGTAGAAGAGGCCACTGAAATGAATAAATGCTGACTAAGGAGGAATTCGAGTGGTTTCACTCAGAGAAGATGGAATTCTCAAGTGGAACAAGGCATTTCCGAGTAATGCCTTAAGCAAGCAAGGAAAATCCGACTAGGATTGAATCACACTCGGACAGATTCTCACAGTTTCACACTAAGTCCGAGTGAGATCTCTGCAACGAAGAATAGCGAGTAAAATGGGTCAGAAACCTATATTTCCGAGCAAAGCAAGGCTCGGACATGAGAGGAAATTCAATCAGCCAGATTCGAGTAAAGACAACCGACTGGGTTGATTGACGACTGAAGGTCATTCTGAGTAAAAAGCAAGAAGACACTTCCGAGTGTATCATTTCAAGGAATGAAGGCCAACTGAATTATTTCAAAGCAAATCCGAGTGAATGTATCTGAATGAATTTGACCGAGTGAATTTCAAAGCAAAATCCGAGCAAAGTTTGAACTGAGTGGTTCAGATTCAGAGACAGCCGAGTGAAAATGTTTGGGAACCGATTGAATAAACTCTGATCCTGAGTGAGTCTTCAATCAATTCCGAATGAACTCCATGAAGCTGAGCCGAGTGAATGGTTTCAGTCGGATCCGAGTCCCTCTTCAGTCAATTCCGAGCCACCTTCTAATCAGTTCCGAGTGAATCACTTTCACTCGGTTCCGATTCACCTTTCAATCGGTTTCGAAGAAATAAAGCAATTGGAGTTGCTTTGCTCATCTCCTCACAGCAACTAACACTGTCCGACTTCACAGCAACTCAACACCGACCGGTTTGTTCCAAATACTGACCGGTTTTCTTCCAAACACCGACCCCTCAACTCGACACCGAGCAAAGATTCACTCGGTCTTCTTTAGAAAATGCACCTTTTTCCAGTCGGTTTTGTGCACAAAAGGCATTTTTCCACTCGGATTCTAGAGAGAAGGTGAAAAACGACCCAATTCTTCACAATGCAACACCGTCCAGCACTCAGCAAACCACCCTCCAGCAAGCTTTCACTCGGATTTTGGAGAAAAGATGAAAACCGACCCATTTTTCCACTCGGAATTTGCCCAGCTGAATAAATCCAAGCACCGAATTATTGGAAATATTAAAATAATGCAATTTGGGACAGTTGGAAGTCACATACACCGAAAGTTTTCTCCCACTTGACACCATCTAGGCTGTCTCCAAGCTGTGATAGTGGGGCGGCTGAGAAGAAGACAATTGCACCAACTGGCAACGCGTTTCCCAAGCTAACTTCTTCCCTTCTTTTGCCTATAAAAGGGAACACGGACAGCACCACCAAGGCATCAATTTCCATAAGCTTAAATTCCTTTTCTTTTCTTCTCTTTCTTTCGTTTTCTCTTTTATTCTTCCGTGCTTCTCTTCTCTTTTCTTTCTTTCTTTTTTCTTTATTTCTTTCTTCGTTCTTTTTCTTTCTTTTTTGTTTTGTTTCTCTTTTTATTTTCTTTTTCTTTATTTTATTTTAAGAGTTGTGAATTGTAAAAGTGAGTTATTTAAATTTGTAATTGGTGGAGGAATATTGCAACAAGGAAATACAGTGGTAAATTATTCTGAGCTTTTGGAGAAACCTGTAAGTCTTTATTTTTTACCATGTCTTGTATGTTTTATTTTTCCATTATATATATGAATTTGAATTATTTCATGAGTAGCTAAATTAATTATCTTGGGATAAAGGGGGTATGATAATATTTTATTGTTAATATTATTTTGACTTGGAATTAAATAAATTTCTGTTTTCCATTTAGTTTAAAAAATGCTCAATGCTTTTAGTGATTCCTAATAAGAACCTAAATGATAAAACTGTATACTTGCGGGTATATTAGTAAGTTTAGGTAATAAATAGAATCGAGAGATTTATTTTTACCGGAAAGCTTTGAACTAAACCTAAGATTTTTGAAATACTTTTTGTGACCTCGGTAAAACCGTGAAAGTAATCAAAATTCTTTTGAGGAAATAAAAGGGGTTTTCATAAAACGATAATGGGCCTTTCTGAGGATTAAGCAGCGCTTTCCATAGGTTAGGTACATTAATAGGATTCCGAGAGGAACATATTAATTAGCTTTTGGAAAATTCACCTTGGAAAACTTAATTTGATTCTTATTTATGAAAAGTTAAAATTCATTAACATAAAATAGAGTCTTAATCCCCCGAAATCCCAAGATATTCTCAACTCTGATTTTTAAGTGTCAAGTAAATTTTATTTTTATATTTATTCGTATTCTGCGCAACTTTAATTTGTGCTTTATTTTATAAAAATCTTAAAAATCAATTGTGTGGATAATTAAATTTCAATATGCTGGTACTTTGAACACAGTCCCTGTGGAGAACGATAATCTTTTATATTACGCGACATAACCCGTGCGCTTTCGGGCCCTGTCACACTCCCAAGGAGATGCCTGCAAGAGAACCCCTTAAGGGCTTTTGAGGCCGATTGCATGGCACTCAAAACTTCCACAGAGTAAGGGGAAAGTTCACCCTCTTCAGTGTAGTAGGCACGGCTCAGCAACAGAAAATGCTCGTGCATCCAGCTGATGGGGAATTTTGTGAATCCCTCCTTGTTGAGCCAGAAGACCGGCTTGTTTGCTTGCACTCGAATCCGCGTATAGTAGTGTTTGAAAGAGCGCCCATCGATCTTCGCAGATTCGGTGTAGGATTTGAAATTCACGATCCTTGAGTCACAACGGAGCGTTATGAACCCAAGACCGCCCTTCTTGTTGGCACGGCGGACCACTTGGCAATAGTAGAAGAGTTTGGCCACAGTGGCTGTGAAATTGAAGTGTTCCCCGAGAACTTCAAGGGCACGCACCAGGCCCCAGCCATTAGGGTGCAATTGTGTGGGGGTACAGTCAAGAAAACGAAGGACGGCCATCTGAAATTCCGTCATAGGGAAACGAACTCCCAAGTGCTGGAAGACGAAGTCGTACATATATACCGACCTCTCGTCTGGAACTCGATGGCAGACTCACTCCATAGGCCGGGGTGCAAGGATGAGAAAACGGACCTTGTATTTCTTTCTTGAGTAGACAGGGAATCGAGGTTCAACAGGATTACCGTCCTCTCTTGCGTGGTGCGAAGCAATGTTTAAGAATTCTTCTTCGACCCAGCAGTACGAGTGCTCCTTATTTAGCCTCTCCCAATTTAGCCAGTGTGCAACAATGTTGACACACCCTTCCGCAATTCGCAGAATCAACGTCTTTCCAGACCCAGGAATTTCCAACTTGTCTGATGCGTGTTGAAACGCCTCTGTACTGTGATAAAAGGCAACGTTGTCAGAGAGGTAACCTTCAGCACTTGACCCGCTGTCAGAGCGACTGGTAGCCCTCGAGTCAAAGGAACTCCCAGGGCGGCGCTGAACCACTGGCACTCACGAGGAGGAAGTTTTAACCCTCTCTGAGCGACGAGGCCTAGCCACAAGAAGATTCACGGGAATCCTCCCACCACGGTGGCTAGAGGGGGCACATGAACTCAGATTCCCCCTGTTCGAGGTACTAGCGCTGCTCAGCCTAGGGCGCATGGTTGTAGTTGGAAGAAACTGAAAATAATATGAACGTAAGGGAGAAGGAAGATTACTTAAGGAAAGAGTAAAGGAGGTAAGAGCTTTTCGAAGGAAAGGGACAGCAACAGGGTCTTCAAAATTTGAGTAGAGTTTCACTAAGCTTGAAGGCGAAAGTGAACTCCGAAACTTGCTAAGTTCCCCTTTTATAGGTAACGAAGAAGTAGAGTGATCAGCCAAGAGTCATGTCATATGCCCCAAAGCGCAACTTTTCGGATTCAAACGACCCCGTCGTTTCATGGTCTAAGGCGCGAAATGGTGACGCTTGATGAAACGTTTCAAGTGAAACGGGCCCACGGAAGCTAAAATCCAGGCCCAATAAGCCCAATCGACGGTTATTTTTTGAGCAATGATGGCTCACGTTTTAAAAGGGCATTAATTGTCTAATCATTTCAGACGCATTAAATGCATCCCACCAACTATTTGAATACCAAGAGTTACGATTTCCAAAAACTCTTGGGATTTCTCTCGTTACAAATCTTTGTCCGAATCCGCTGTAAGGGCATCAAGAGGGCAAATACATAATCTGTAGAACGGTTGCACTGGCAGAATACCGACGCATAGCTGACAAGAGTTTTGAATGGTATCTTCGAGTATCTTACCGGCATCCAGACTTCTTGAAGACTATGTAGCTCGTATGAGTAACTTAATAGTCCCTCATACAAGCTAGGGGACAAATGATCCGGTCTGGATACCGGCCCTTAGAGTTGTGATGTCAGCGTGACTGTTCCAGAAGGGCAACCGGTATCATAGGGCAGTACCCCCACACCGACTATCCGAGGTTACATTTGAGATATCGGACACTTTATCTTTTCTCGTTTCTCCATCACGTATAACCACTTACTTCAATGTCATAATGAGATAAGAGGGGTTATAGCTTATCAGTATGGATACTCTGCACAGCGGAATGTGTCTATATCATTCACTGAAAGGAGTAAGTACAATCGCAGGCGTAATGTACGGAAAAGGTGATTATCGTCCATCCCTGTGTCAGAATCGTATACTGATAATTGACCTACCCCCTGGCACACTCTGAATACTGAGCCACTTTGATTGACACTCTATACACGGTATCAGAACCTATGAGCCCACCTGCATCCAACGATTCATTTCCACGTCCAACTATAAATAGCATATTCCAATACACATGCAAGGTTACGTTGTTCTAACTCACATCTTACTATTGTATTGCTTGAGTATTCACTGAGTTCTTATACACTCTTCTAACTTGAGCGTCGGAGAATCTTCACAGGTGACACCACCTTTCGCCATCACCAACGTGAAACTCTAGTGTGAAGGATCTCCAGGACTACGAGACCGGTTTCTCCCACTGAGAGGCCGGATTATAATACCGGATACCCACTGTACCGGTGTATACATACTAAAATATATATACTTTTGTGGCTGGTCCCACACCAGATCGTTGACCCCGGTTCAGACCAGTTCAATTATAAATATTTCTTTTATCAAAACTTTATGTATATGTGAAACTGACTTCTATGAAAAGTACTTATATGAATTATTATATTTGAACTATGTGTTTTTTATTTATATATTTCATGAATTTGTTTTGTTATAAACAAACAAAAAAATCTTAGACATCATTCTATTAATTTTGATATTAATTAAAATATCTTAAAAAAGTTACAAGTTGTATATATAAAAAAGTAATTTTACTAAATAATTAAATATGTCTTTTATGTCATTTTACATTTTTCAGCTATTGAAATAGTTAGTTTTACCAAACACTTCTAGTATAATCAACTAGCTTATCAGTTTTCAATGATTTTTCAGTTAGTTTTACCAATCAAACATATAGGTTAGAGTTTTGAAGTTTTTGATTTTTTTTTATAAAATAAGTTACGACTTCTATGGATCATTTATTAGTAGTTTTTTATATACATGTTAATTATAGAAAAACAATAAATTGTTTAACAGATGACTACTAAAACCAATAAATCAAAAGAATAAGATATTAATATCTTCACAATTATTAAATACATTAACTACGTTTTGATAAATAAACTTAAAATATTATATTATTTTTAAAAAATCAATAAACGTAATTATCAATTACCTAGTTTTTTTTGTTTTAATGATTCAATTAATTCTATTTTATAAAAAAAATTCTGAGAAGAGTATTAAAACAGCGGCATAGGGTACTGGAAAAAGATTACAGACAAAATAAAAGTCAAACAAGCCAAATCCATAACATACATTCTAGAGAAGTGCGTATTCTGAAAACATCTCCATACCATTACTAGCCATATTCCTTTCCATGTCTTAATTTTGTAAGGTCATGATCCCAAAGAGCGCAACATTTCTCCATACATGATTGAGGAAACCCACCTAACTTACAGACCGTTTTCAGTCCTTGTGCTTTAGGCCTTTATCAACTTCACCATCATTATCCTATTTTTTTTCTATAAAAAAGGTAAAAATTTTATCATCAAACTTAATCACCTATTCCCATATCACTTCATTTTTGAACGATTTAACCATTGCCGAAGGGAAAAGTCCTAATGAGAAAATCAAATATACAAAGATGTTTCATGCAAAAAAGACCAACTTTGCCCATTTGAGTCTCGAATCACACCCCCACACCATGCTTTGAGAGATTCTTGTTTAATCCTCCATTGGAGAGCATCGCTTTATACAAACTTGTTGCAAGTCTTTCGCAATGCTTGCTTGATATAATCTGTGTTGCTGAAACACCACTCTTTATGGTTTGAATATGTCTAACAAAAAAAAAATCATGATTTTGCTTATTTCTCCAAGACCATAACTGATGACAACGATTAGCCCAAATGCACGGATCGTTTGGTGGAGTCTCTGAACGGAGTTTTTTTCCGTTGGTTTGTGGGAGATTTTTTATCCAACAGGTCAATGGAGTTTTGATTGTCTCTTACTACGTGAAAAATTAATATCAATATTTAAATTTTTCACTTCAACTCAACTCCCCAACTACAAACCAAACACCCCAGCAGTCTTATGCTTTATACTTCCCTGGATTATACCATAGATTCCAATCAATCCAATCCTCCATTGAACTTCCCATAAACCTGTAGAAGTTTTTTCTTTGTTGTGTCCAGTAGGTAATAGATATTCTGGTTCTCAAGATTTCTACACAGCAAAATTTATCTAATATTTGGCAATAATCAATGTCTTCTAATCCTATGATACATTTTTTCAATCAATACATGACAACCCAATATACTTGCCCTGCGTGTCAAAATCTACTAATAGTTATAATATATATATATATATATATATATATATATATATATATATAAATAGAGTATATGCAAATTGATAGATAGCACGCTTAAATCAAACCAATCTATAACTATTTTGATTGCGAGTGGCTTTACATTTTGTGCCAACTAGGTCAGATAAAAAGCAATCATTCACCTAGATAGCTTAAAACTCAGATAATAGCTGTTTTGCCACCAAACAAGATGCTAACAAAAATGATCTTAGAAACAAATAATTACATACATCAGTACCCTATTGTGCCAAAAGAATGACTAGTTAGTCTCATACAATCGCATACATCATTACACTATTTTTTTTAATCAATGATAACAGAAAATCATGAAATTTAAACGGGAATAAATGAATTCTTCAACAAGCAATAATAACTAGAACACTGATTGACTATCCACAAGAACATCATTAGTTGTGAGGAAGCTTTATGATTTTTTGAAGAACAACTGTCCTTGCCTTTATAATGTCACGGCTACATGTATCAGCTTGGACGCCTAAATCTTCAACATTCTTCATAAAGATTCCCAACTTCTTCTTGATCTCCTCTACCGCAAGCTTCACAGCTTCCTCCTCAATGGCAAAATCCACATTCTGCAATAGAGATTCAATCTCAACTTCCAACCGATCAATGAGAACCCGGATGTTGTCCAAGTCCTTTATAGCAACATAGGTGCCAACTTGCATAGATATAGTTACTTCCCTATGTCCTTTCATGGTATTTTCATAGTTCCTCAGTAGGGAATCGACCCACTTTCCCATTGAACCAATTGGGATAGCAGCAACAGCAGCTAGAGCAGCTGCAACATGCGGAGAAGCAATTGCTGCAGCTACAACCGAGCAGATCAAGACAGCAGCAACTGTGGCTACAAATATCACACTCGAGACTTTTCTCCATGTATGAATTTGCTTTACTTTCTTATCAAGTTTGCTTTGTCTGACTCGTAACTTCTCAAGCATGAGTATCTGTTGATTGTAGACAGATTTATAGATTTGGAAGAATTCTTCAGTGAAAGGGTCACCAGCTGTCTTGAAATTCTTTAGTTCTTGCAACGTCCTTGTATAGCGGTTCTCTCCCAACCCCGATTCCTCTTCAAACTGCTGAAGAGCCACGAGAATGAGCAATTGGCTATCCCTAGCTCGCTTTAGGCACTTCTCTAATGCAGTACAGAAATCAAGGGTCTGCAAGCTATTGTCAAAGTACTCCTCAACAAGCTCAAATAGTTCTTGATTCTTCCATATGTCTTTCTTACAGTCTAAGATTACCTTGACAACTTCCTGATTCATCTCGAGAAGGCATTCTGTGACTTGTTTGAGAGACTCAAACGAAAGGGATCGAACTTCAACTCCAACGGCAAGGGAATTGATAACTTGATTTGTTCGAGCTTGTAGGGTAGTGTCAAAGGACTGCAAATCAGAGTCAAACTTGCAGGCAGCCTCGTATGACCTCAATTCAGCTCCAAAATCAGTATTGAGGTTAATGCCAGATGATGTTTCAGAAGTCTTCTTGCTCATATGGCCCCCCATTTCTTGAATTGAAATGATCTAATAATAGAAAAAAGTAGAACCAGTTCCAAATTCATAATCCCATCACGAGAAAAACCCCTATACTTTCACCAAAATATTCCTTAACCAATTGGTAAAGTGAGGAAATCAAGCTTATGAATATAAAGGTGCAATTTTCTGAGAACAATAATATTGGCCTAATCCCAATAAATCTGAGGTTTAAACACAATTAATCAACTTTGAACAACCCAATGGTCCATATCAACTTTAAATCTGAGGTTTTCCTGCTATCTCATGGATTTGCATACATGAGAGACTACCATATCACAATTACCATAAGCAAGCACAAGATCCATGATCCATGTAAAAAAGAATAATGAACGAGTGAAATGAATCAAGTAGACCCAGATGGAGATTTTTGTAAAGTTCAAACCTTTGAAAGCGATTGAAGAAGATAAGTAGTCCCAGCAAATAATTATGACAACAACTCAAGAAAATATCTGATGGGTCATCAGCTTCAATGTGAACACTTTCCAAAAAAGAGGAGTAATATGAGATAAAAGAAAGAAGTTGAGAGGGAGGGTAAAGATAGTTAATCCAAGATCTTGCAATCACAAGTGCTTATATTTATGAACGAATTTGGGAGCATTGAAATGACTTGCACGCATAAGAAAATTAAGGCATTGGAGAAGGAAAACGCGGGGATTCAGCGTAAAGCTCCTTCTCTCTCTATAATTTTATCTTCTCTCTCTTAAAAACTCGCTTGTGTTGTGTGTGCCTGTCTATCTGGATAGTGTACACGGCAAAGATGTGGTTTAACGCGCAAAGGAGACGATTAACAAAGACAAGGGTCAAGCAAGAGATGAAGCACAAGTCTCCCTTAAGACTAATGTAAAAAGCAAAAAGAACAAACGGAATCTTTTGTGTTTGCATTATTTCTTCAACAAGTTTCCACGCGAAAAAGACCCCTGAAAACGGTGAATGGCCCAGATTGTCCTTTGTAACCGGTTACACCAGTTTAGTTTAATTTGGGTACGGTCTTGCTATATGCTAAGTGGTCCTCGAAAAGATGGATATTATTTTTTTTAAAGGGGGCAGCACTACTACTTGTACCCGTTAAATTTTAGATATGTCCATATCAGTAGGTAGTTAATGGGTATCATTATGTATTTATTAATATTTTAAAAATATAATAAAGAAGAAAATAATATGTAATGTATTAAGTATAATATTATTATATATTTAATGTAAACAAAACAGGTACGCGGGTACTCGCAGGCGAGTAGTATAATACCCGTGTCCACTCGTTTCATAAAGATGTTGTGTGGGTACCCGATTAGGGATGGAAATGGGTCAGATGACCCGACTCGTTTAAAGCCTACATAGGTCAGGATTGTCAAGCTAAAAGACTAGGTTTTTAAAAAGGTCTTTTTAACTAAATAGGTCAACAGACCGGCCTATTTAATTAGATTAATTATTAATTAGTTATATATATATAATATATTCATAACATAAAATAATATATATATATATATATATATTAAATATTTACATTTATATAATATAAATTAATATTACAAGTTGACAATTAAAAAAATTAGGAAGGAATGAAACACAATTTATTTTAGGTTGGTTTTGACCTTTTAAAAGTCTCACTATAAACAAGTCTTTTAAACGGGCCAGGTCTTTAAATAGGCTAGACCAGGCCTTAAAAAAAAGCCTATGACGGGCTAATAGGTCAGGTTCAGGCCTTGAAAATTTGATGTAGGCCAGACTCAGACCTTTCAAAGCTCGGCCTGACCTGACCCATGTCCATTCCTATACTCGATGTAGGTATACCCGTAAGTCCGAGTATTTTTTCCAAGTTTACCGAATAAGGATGGGAAAAGGGGTTGGTCTGCCCTGCTTTTTATAGAGAGCTCATGGGGCAAAGTAAAAAAATATAATTTTTAGGAAAAAGATGTCTGCTAGAAAAATTTTAAAAGCTATATGTTAAATTAATATTAAAAACCATAAAAAATTATAAAAATAAGGAGTAAAAGACTTGATTTTTTGTATTTTTAGAAAATAAAAGTATAAATTAAAGTATTAATTATTTTTTTATTATTTATAATATTTTAATCCTTAATTGAGACCTATTAGGTTGCCTAGCTAGGAGGGTCGAGCCCCGGAGGATACCAGGCTAAGTTTTTTTTATGTACCCTGTCATTTTTAACATGACTTATTTTGCCATCCTTAATTTCAAAACGCCTTTGTAAATAGAATAGTAAACCCTTAAAAATTGGGCTGTTGTTCTTTTTTTATATGATAAAAGAAGGGCTAAGCCCCAAAAGCAAAACTAAATGCACTAAGTGTTAGGGAATCCCATCAGGGTCAGGCAGCAGAAACACGAAGGATTCCTAAAAAGGATTACAAATACAAATGTCTCAAGGCATTATGCAAAATTAATTTTTTTTTCATTTAGGGTTTACCTCTTGTAGACACAAAACGAGTTCCTCGATCGAAGCAATTGTAGCTTCTCCCTTAGGAGTCCACACGAGCACTCCCACCAGAAAAACAAAGTTCCGAGTGCTAGTACAGAAATTTGATTATAATCTAATTTCTGAGCAGCAGCCTATGAGCATCTCATGCTCTATATATAGGCTTAGGTCTTGACCTGAGCTCTCATTAATCATTGGGCTCCTGACTCATTCTAAATGAGTTAGGCCCAAATAGTTTTATTTTTAGTCCAACTAAATAACATTATCCTCTGGTGGACTTACTCTATGTGTGTGACCCTATAGGTAAAATATTTGGTTATATTAATAATAAACTATTTTATTATTAATATAAAATAAGAGCGATATCTAGCAATACATCATTATGTCCAAATATTATTCATCATCGACATGACCTATAAGTGATAATTATTTTATATATTTATTCCTTTTGTCACGATATCTAATTGGGCCTAAGGCATGGTCGTTGTCATCCTTGTATGGCCCAATTCATTTTACTTGATACCATAGTAGACTTTACAGAATAAATATCTAATATTTATTTGTCCTAGCATGGCCATGCATTTTTGTTAGTCTCACTCCATTAAGTGCCCCATAGATATCACTCCTGTCACATAGGAGAGACAAATTCCATCTACATCACTCATATCCCTCTGCATAATTTGTCTATTTCCTAATCATAATCTTTATGGTCATCTTCTTACAAATAACGTTTGATTGTATTAAAACAGCAAACTCCTTATGTAGGAATCGTAGTGACTTCAGGTCGAAGAACTATATACCATTATCACATTGTGAACCGTTTATGACACTCATGTAACGATCCATGCAACGTTCTCATGGTGGGTCTGTCCAGTACAACATTATTCTTAATGTGTACCCGTGTAAAGACTTGATATCATATATCCATGATTTATGAGATCAAATCATTAGTACATTCACACATTAATCTTAATGTATTTACATGTTCCCATGTAAATACTTGATTAGGGACATTTTAGGAATAATTCTCATATGACCTATTATTCTAGGATAAATAACATTAAAATTAGTCTTAAAACTGAAAATACTAATTTTATTGATAAGTTAAAATTGATACATTAATAGCTCATAGTGCATACACCAACACTAAGTCATAGTCCAAAAATAAAGAAAGGAAACTAGGAATACTATAAAACACCAACATCTCTTCTTGTATACGGTGGGAATGTCTAGCGAGAGCATTGACAACAACAATACCTTGGCGACAAACAACTGTCTTCATTCCCTCCATTAGTGTCCTGAACTAACTGAATAGCCTGGTGGCCAGGCCCAATTTTCTTAATTAAATGAATTCTTATTTCGTAATCAAGCTCCACAATGACCTTATTGAAACCTTTTTGAGAAACGAATGGTTGACTAACTTTAATGCTTCAAAGCTCAACATTAAGGACTGAACATGACTCCAATCTCCCTAGAGAAGCCTAAGAGAAATATGCCATCACTATCTCTAAATAGCCCCCCACAACTAGCTTTTGTAGCAAGTATAAGAGAACTATCTCCATTCAATTTGAATCACCTGGTAGGGGGCATGACCCACAAGCCAAAACACAATCAATTCTACGTCAATCATTACACCTAGAAAGCTCACATCCAACAATAAAGAAGATTTGATCAACCTCATATTTAATAGGAAGAGCCAAATTAAAATGATCAACCCAACGATTATTGAAGACCCACTCATTTCTTTGTCACCAAAGGTTATCCAACGCCAACTAAATATAATAATCCACCTTATATCATGATTTTCCCTTACTTATATTACACTTGACCCATTCATGCAACTCCCTAATGTAGAAATTCCCCTAATGTCACAATAATATCCCATACTAAAAGAGCCCATACATAATCTTTAAAAACATGGTCCACGGTCTTCAAACCCTTATGGTAGAACGAGCACAAATCATGAGAGACTATATATATGTCTTGAAAATCTAAAATCATTTCTTGATAGGTTATTTACAATGATCCTCCATAATAGGAAAGTGACCCTATAACGGCCTAATCATTTCTAGATCCATCTAAAAATAGAAAAGTTCTTTGAATCCATATTCCCATTCGCAACATCATAACTTGAAGCGAGAGTGAAACATGCATCCCTATTGTACCTCTAAGTTACATGGTTATTTTCATCCACATGGACATACTCTAGCATACCCAGCCATATCTCCATAACACTTTTCTATAGTTATGATCCTTCTTGCCTCATTAAAACAACATGAATGGTGTTACTTCCATACTTATATTTGATTTTGATAACCTTCAACCATAAAGAATCTTTATCCACCATGAGCCTTAACGCTACCTTTATCATAAGCCATATTTACATCGTTTATTGTTTTGAGCCCAAGACCACATGAGTTATCCAGTATGAGGGATAGAATCTTAGTTCAAGTAATCAGTATCAACCTCTCACTGTATGTTACACCAATCTAGTGGAATTCAGTATTATATCTTCTAGTCCAGTGGGGAATCAAACGTTTTGATGTCTCTCTAGTTATCACACTAGTCTATCATACTTATAACACCCCCTGATTTTCTAGACCCGAATCATGAAGTAATCAACATAATTAAATAATAAAAATACAAGTATATTTTTCACGTTTGAAATAATTTCAAAACATCACCACAATTACATCAAGTCCTGAATCATAGAAAACTGAAGAGTGAGATTTAATAAAATATAACTGGATCGTTAGATAGTTTGCCCATAACGGTATACAAAATAAGAGAGTTTACAGCGGAAGAAGAATGTGTATACTAGGCATACGCCTAGTCTCATATATGAAGATATGAGAAAAGGCTCGGCAAAGCATGCAAGCATACCGCACTAGCCTATTAGGCCACAACCAATCTTACACATAAATCATAAACATGCAATGCCTAATATATATGTATATATATATCTATATGGTCATGCATCATACATCTCCAATACCCATATCCCATAATTGGTCATATCCGATTCAACCTCAAGACATACGTCATCAACACTTATATATTCCCAAAATGGGCTACATATCCAACATCATTTTATTCATCAAGTGGGTATGAATCCAAATACCCCCAAATACCAATACAATATCCACTCATATCATTATTCACAATACATCCACCAATATCAATAAATATCAACACTGTCATGTACATTCATTCACAATTCAATAAATTACAATTGCTGCCAGCCAAGGCATTCCATTACCACTATTTTACCTTCACAAAAGCTTTTCTTTAAAAATATTCTCTTCCCATGACATCCCTGCATCAATACTAAAAAGTAGACCACATGGGAGAGTGAGTTATACATTTCAAATGACGATATAAATACAATTGAAATTATGTGCATATACATATCAACATCATGTATGCTTTGCTAAACACATCAATGATCATCATAAATTGTTAATTCAACAACATATACATATTTCATATTCATTAACTAAGTCATAGCAAAACAGATATATACACATCTATTCCAATGCCACAACGGGCTAACATCATCAACATCGACTATTCCGGTCTTTTCTCAAAGCCACCACGGGCTAACATCATTATTATCAATTGCTATATGCACAATGGAATAATCAACAAATGCGGATCCGACTGTGGGAATAAACACCAAATTGTGGGTTCAAGCATGATCACATACCATGCCCCTACTGCAGTAGTAAAATATGTACACATATATCATAATGCATGCATATTCACCATATTTTTACTGGTACCAAACCGCATCGCCCATCTTGCAACACCTGGTCATTTTCACCATGACCGCGGTATACAACATATCAACATAAGGTGTTGTGGGCCAACCATGAGTTATATCATGGCAGCTGTGATCCCAAGGACCACCGGGGACACCTGCTCCTCAAGAGCCACTCCCCACAAGGGTCAACCACATGCAGCTCCCCGTAGCTCAGCATGGGCAGCTTCATGACTTACACACCGAGTCACAGGGGAAACAACAAAAATGCTCGTGCACTGAGCCGCCCTCCCACTGGGCCAACCGGGGGAATCCCCTAATATTCCAACACCGGCAGCTATGATATGCCATGGATGCAATACAATGCAAATCAAATGCATTTCTCACACTGTGCATCCTAAATGCCACTCATCAAACATCATCATCAAAATCACCAACACTACCACACACACCTTAGTGGATTTTATCATTGTTGATTTCTTAGCCATTGTTTTCAAGTTTTATATGTGGCATTTTCATCTCAACATATTTCACAAATATTTCATATCATACACGCAAGTCAATACTTGTAATCAACCATAATGGCATTACAATATTACATAATATTCATCAATATTATCACACTTTCATTTAGTGGATTTTCATCTCATTATTCATTACCATTGTCTCATGTATATATATATATATACATATATTGGTGTGGCATTCACAACATTTCATTATTATGTTTCAAACCACACATACAAGATCACACTTATATCACACACAATGGTACACAATAATTCATCAATAACAAATATACACCTTTTTATGCAAGAGAGTGCTCAACATATCATCTATCATTATTTAATGTCATATTTTCTCTAATTCATCAATTTATATTGTATACTATGTCATTCAATTATCCCTTCATTGGTTTCAAATTTACCCAAGGATATATTTCATAATCCATCATCAGGTTGTCATTATCATCCTTTCATTACTCCATCCTTGGTGGTAATTATATCACAATTAACTCATCCCCAATTGTATTAATTGATTCCAGCCACTACCCTGCCATATCATCATGGCATACCACTCATATCATCTCTTAATTATCCCCTAACACTAAGAAAAAGGGTCCAACATAAGCTTACCATAAATAAAATAGAACCAATTCAATCCTGGGGGAAACTCGCTCAAGCGAGATTCACCTTCGCTTGAGCGAGATAGGCCAGGCTCGCTTGGGCAACATTAGCATGGAGCGCTTGAGCGAGCCCTCAATTTCCTTAAGCGAGGAAACTTTAAGCATCAGACCCGATTCTCGCTTGAGCGGACCACTCTCGCTCGAGCGAGAATCCTCCAGTACCCCATTCAAGACTCGCTCGCTCGAGCGAGATCCAATACACCTCACTATTCGCTTAAGCGAGATTTGTCCAGAACCAATCTTCCCATCTCGCTCGCTCAAGCGCGGCTACGCCCGCTTGAGCGAGATTTGTCCAGTGGCTACCACAATTATGTCGCACGCGTCTCGCTTGAGCGAGACTTATTCTCGCCTGAGCAAGATTGAGCCAGAGACCAATTCTCTGATGCAAGGGACTCTCGCTTGAGCGAGGTCCCATCTCGCTTGAGCGAGATTTACATTACACGCCCAATTTACAAGTTTTCCACTCTACTCCACATATCACAATCCATCTTATGAAAAATTGGACTAAGTTATCATCCCACCTATATTAACTCATGCAATTGGGCTTGATTCAACAAGTCATACTTTCTCATCCTCCACTCATACTTATTTAATCTATTAGGGGAGGGTTTTAACTACACCCCACATCACTACCTCATTCATTTTTCCACATAATCACTCCAAAACAATCCTTTATAATTTATGTAATTCATCCATTCATAGATTTTCACCATCATCTAATTCATATCCAACCAAGGGACTATCAAACACTTATCATTAACATCATATTTACATATATTTTCATAACAATCAATATAAGCTAAGCCATTATTCATCACTTCAACAGTTCAAACATAAAATACATTCATGGCAAGGCATTGCATGAGTTCACACATAAACATAATTAACAATTTATCACTCATGCAATTGAAATGTAAACTCCTCTCCTACCTCCAGAGAAGAACTGCCATGCAATTGCATCGATCATTCCGCATCATCGTCCGGAATACAATCCTATCAACAAATACACATACACATGCTATTAATTTACCATCATGAGACATCATCACGTAGACTCATTATCAAGTCCTAGGTTTGTCTAAACCCCGAATTCATATGTTCATGTTAGGCTTCGGGAATTCCTTTCCACAAAGCTAAGATCTCTAAGTTTCAAAGGGTTAACTATACCCAACAACACAATATTATATCCCTCATCAATATAGCATCCAATCCTCATATAAGTCATTCATTTGCCATCATTCTCACCCATAAACAACATAAGCTATCTTAGCTTCATTTAAGGCCACTAAGAATTCTTAATTCCCAAGTGATATATATATATATATATATATATATATATATATTATGGACTAAGGCCCCTTTCAAGGCCACCAAATACTCCATAATGGATATTATGCACTTATTCTCGAGATCAATTCCAATAACCACATATATACTCATGTGCACTCATCCCTCAAATCATCATACCTATATACATGCATATATCATTATTTGCAACTCATTACTTAGTTCACAATTTTATCAACACCAATATTCAACCCCTATCCTTCAAAATTCATTTCCATGTATAAAATCATTCTAAGGACCAAAAATCATCAAGATTACCTATTTAGCCAAAATCCCCAATTTATCAAATTTAGGGTTTTTATCAAAATCAACCAATCAACATTAATCTTTACCATCTTCATAAAACATTTCATCCATAATAATATTCATCCACGTTGGGTACTATCCCATATTCAAGAATCACCCATCTAAACTATTCAAGCCCAGGGTTTCCATTTCCACCTATATGCAAGGTTTCTAACATTAATATCACAAGCCCAAACATCATAAACCACAAATGAAATAACAAGGAGGCAAGAAATCCTTACCTCACCTCCATGCACCACCAAAATGAAAATGAGAGTGAAGAAGAGGGAGATGACCATTGCAAGCTCCCAAGCTCCATGAATGCTTCATATTTCCAAGCTTAGCTTTTGTTTTTGGCAAGAGAAAGAAGAAGAATGGAGATGGGCGGTTTTTGGCCATGGAGGAAGGAGAAGAAGAAGAAAAATGTGGAGGAGGGTGAGAGAGAAGATACCACCGAAAATGAGAGAAAGAGAGAGAGGTTAGTGTAAAAATTGGACATTGTCCAATGGGTAACACAATGCATCATGGCCATTGGTCCATTGGGTCATTCAATCCTTTAACCATTATGTAATAGAGTGTAAAGTGAGTGGGGAGAGAGAAAGAAGTGGACGATTGAAGTGAGGAGAAGAGAAGGGAGTTTTCATTTTCTTTTATTCTAATTTGGTTCGTAATTTCCCCGTTTCATATCATATATCGAGTCCAATTAATTAGTTCCTTAACACCAAAAATTATTTCAATTATACCGTCGTAACCACAATAATTTTCTAAACATTTTAGACCCATCAAATATCTAATTTGACCAAGTGGGTCCCATATCGTCTGTTAAATCACCTAGTTCCAGTAAATCTAAATTTACCAATAATTCACCTCTAGTGTCAAACAACATCCCCCATCATTATTTGACCATGAATAATCAATTATCATCATCCAATAAATTTAATTTCCTTAAAATTTGGGATGTTACACGGTATCACTTGTAAAGATATTCCAACGCTCAAGTCAGTCCATATACATAATATTAGAGCTCAGGCATAAGTTAGATAATGTAACGTACCATGGTAGGTAATAAATAAGATGTATTTATAGAGTTTGGTGGCAATTGAGTTCTACACGACATTGTGTTAGTACGGATTCATAAATCACAAGAAAAGCTGAAACCTTTGAGAACATTCCTGACACCCTTTGTAGGTTGGCCATCAGTATGCCCCCAGTGAATTTGCCAGACGCGCCCTGACTCCGGTCAGGGGACAAAACAAATGTTAGGTTCAACCAGTGTCATGAGATGCTTTATGTGGAATGCCTTTGTGTCAAGGGACATTATTCTAGTGTCATGCCATCTAGGCTGGTGTAAGGCCCAAATCATTTACTCCCTAGCCTATTAAAATGACCTGGGAGTTGCTTTATAGCCTGATTACAAGACAATTAATTATTGGTGTTTCCATGACCTGTCTGATTTAATACCCTATTGTTAGGCATGGCTTGAATTATTGGTCAATGTTGGTATGCTATACCAGGTGCAGAAGGACATAGACTTGTGGTATGTGTTGGTTGGTTGTGACATTTCATTTTAGTGGGTCTGTCAAAGAGAATGTAAAGTAATGGGTCTTTTTGAGTTTCGACCCAACTACACCACAGTCTTGTTTATAAAGAGGATTCATTTGCACGATTAACTTATTTTGCTTTCTTTAAAGAAACTCTCCTCTGATCTTCACCAGATTATACCGATTTTATGCTGTCAAGTCTCCTTAGCTCGTACACGAATAAGATACTATATTATCTATTCGACAGGTAGACACTCTGTCCCTTCATCTTAAGCTTTTATACCATTTTTAGTTATTAGGAATAGGGGAAACACGAGTAATGAATCAATGAGGATTATATCACCTCCACCATCACGGTCGTCTTTATCATCTCGACGTAGTCCATAGGTGGTGCTAACCCGTATCCACCCAACTCTGGGAGTAGGGGCTAGGTGTCCATTAAGGATGATGTCCAAGCAAGAACGGGGTGAATACATAAAAAGATATAACACATCACCAGATTCATCTACGAATCCGAAGATAGAAACCTTGTTTGATTCTTACAATATTGTCGAATTTTCTATACTAACGATATGGCTTTTTATAACCGTGTCCTTTTCTTCCTTCACACTATTATACTAATGGCATCTAAAGGGCATTCTGGTACTGGCTCCCCTAAAATTATAGCGATTGACCCCGTCCACACAAATATGGTGGCTCATGGAATAAACTAGCTGGCTAGGAAGGTAAAGAATCAATACTTCTGGGTTTATGTCGATCCTCTCAATATTACTTTCAAATACTTCATCGATGTAGATAATGAAGAAGTCCCTTACTTTAAAGTTCACACCCGTGAGGAATACAAGAATTACTTCTATGTTATTGCCCATTTAGTGATAAACCGAATTTGTCATATTGGTGTTTGTTCATGTATGAGAAAATTTTCTCAAAAATTAGGAAAAGTTCCTTCCCATAAATTTTGAAATGTCCATGCTGTGATTTTAGATGTCACTCTGAGCTAACTTTATCCTAAAGGTTAGGAACTTGTAAAATCCTTAGAAGTACTAAGGGAGTACTTCCACCTTACACTGACTGTTACCATGTTCTTCTTCTACTGTTGAGTCATGCAGCAAGCTAACAAGGGGGAGGATTGAGTTACATCAACCTTTGATGTAACACAAACCTTGTTAACTTTGAATTGTTTAAGAAGTCTACTAAAACAGATGATGTTAGTTTCAAGCACTCTTTCTTCAAGGTGAAGGTGAGCCTGAAAAATCATTTTTGGGAGAATTCTATCTCTAGTTGGAAAGTTTACACCGGTTGGACTCATGAACACTTCCTATTGACCAACGTCACCTACATTATTAGCGAGAATGAACTATCGTCGATGTCGGTTGAGGTTATTCAAGCTTTAGGAGAGTTCTCCTATTTTAATAAAATCTCCTATAAAGTGCTTATAGGAGAACCATCTCATCGGGATGCCTATTCAAGCAATACTTTGTATGCATCATGTACTTTATGGTTTTATATTTATGGGGTTTTTTTGTAATTGTTGTCTTTTGTATTTTGAGTTAGGGACCTGTTTATTCAAGTTAATAACAAGTTCTATACCTTTTGTGATGTTCTAAACTAAGTTATAATTTCCTACATGTTATAGTTAGTATACTTGTAGCACGCAACCCATAGGGTAATATTATAACTTAGTTTAAATTTTGAATAAGTAAGATATTTTTTCTACTGAACTAAAGTAATTTTGATCTTGTAATTATCATTGCCGGTGAGAATTTGAGTACATTCCTCAAATCGAAAGATATCAAGGTCAACTTAGGTAAATTACTCATATTGGATGATTTGTAGAACCATTCTATATAATGTTTTCTAATTACACCGCTTGTTTAGGTCCGATACGGTTTCTTAAGAGAACCGATCCTCATTACTCATTAGGGCTCAATAGCCAATCACCTTTACCAATGATTGAGGTGCCACTCATGGGGCTTCGTTAACTATGCTTATATCAGATAATTAATTACACCGCTCTTAGGGCATTGTTTTCTACTTGTATCACTTGTCAGGGTCTGGTACATCTTATAAAAGAACCAATTCTCAGCACTCATTAGGGCCAAGTAGCTAATCACCGTTATTAATGACTAGGGTGGTACTTATCGGGGTCTGGTACAAAATCCCAAAAGAGATAACTGATCCTCATCACTCATTGTGGCTATTTTCCAGCATAGACATTAGTGATGTATAGCGATGTTGTCCTGGAAACTGTAAGAAATAGAATTCTTAGAATAAATAGGATGTTTATTGGATATATAACCTTACAATAGATGCATACTGAATCATGCCTCATTAAAACCTTCTTAGGGAAAACCCATTAGGAAAAACCCTAAGTTAGGAAAAAGAGTACATGTTGAACACTAGTTAGCTGTAGTAAATTCTAAGGTTCTAGATGTTCCATTTATTCTTGATAGCAGTGCCATCTAGAGTTTCTAGTCAATATATGCCTTTATAGGTGACCTTAGTGACCCGATATGAGCCTTCCCAACTTGGTGCAAGCTTTGTTGGGCGAATTTGTTTCCCACGTTGGCGCATCTTAAAACTAGGTCACCAATATTGAAGCATCAAAGTTGGACCTTTTTGTTACATCTCAAAGCAGTTTTGGCTTTAATAACTTGATTATGGACAAATGCAGTATCACGTAATTCAAAGATACCTTTTAACTTATTCCAAAGATGGTCTTTATTTTTTACGTCAAAGAAGTGTTGGACCCTATAGGAAGCCTTATGAATTTCCACTAGAATGACTGCCTCTACTCTGTATGTGAGTCTAAAAGGAGATCCACCTATGGATGAATGAGAAATGGTTTGATATGCCCATCTAACATGGCACGGTTGGCTCGTCCAATCTCCCTTGGCCTTGCCAAGCTGTTTCTTCAATCCTTTAAGGATTTCTCTATTTTCCATTTTGACCAACTTGTTTGTCTAGGGATGCTCCCTTGATGAAAATATTTGGACTATCTAGAGTCCTTCGAGAAGCTCAATGAATTTCTTGTTTGTGGATTGGGTATTATCGTAGGTGACAATGAGACCTAGGACCCTGAACCGTGTAATAGTGTTCTTATAAATAAACCTTCTGTGTCAAGCTGACGTGATGTGCATAACAGCTTCAAATTTTACCCACTTAGTGAAGTAATCAACTCCAACAATCAGCTTGATGCCACCTAGGGCAGTTAGAAAAGGCCCCAGGATATTTAGACCCCATTGATGGAAAGGCCAAGGGACAGCTGATGTAAATAATTCCTCTGCCTGTGTGTGATGTAGATTGGTAAACTTTTAGCAAGAATCATGATAAGTGTTATTATGCATTGATTTAATACTTTAATTAAACTCATTTTGGAAAGAATTTTACTGGATTAGTAATCAATTAAGCATGATTTTTTGTTGTAAATAACATATTGTGTAAGAAAACATTGATTTGTCAAAATCTATGAAGGAAGGTGCCAAAAGTCCTAAAGAAACTAAGAAACACCAGCATAAAACAAGAGGGACACTTGAACGTGACATGATCCACGCTTGAGCATGAATTAAAGAAAGCAAAATGAATCAGGACCTTTCCACGCTCAAGCGTGGAAAAGGGCCGCTTGAGCGTGAGCCCGAGCTCGCTTGAGCGTGGCTTGAGCATGAAGTGGACATGTTGAGCTAAAAGGCACGCTCAAGCGTGACAAAGTTTAGCTTGAGCAAGGATAAATCAGCACCAGACCTTCCTCACGCTTGAGCGAGAGAGGGACACGCTTAAGTGTGAGTCCAAGCTCGCTTGGGTGTGGTTGAGCAAGGTTTAAGTGCAGCATCAAGAAGAGTTCCATGCTTGAGCACAAGAATTCCACGCTTGAGCGAGAGTAATAACAAACAAAGCCTGAACCCGAGCTCGCTTGAGCATAGATGAACAGGGCTTAAGCGTGACAAAAATATGACTATCAGACCTCACACGCTTGAGCGTGACCATTAAGCTCAAGCGTGATTGATACAACATGGGATTTTTAATTTTTTATTAACCAATGGTGCGATGCCAACTCACCCACCTTGGTGTGTTTCTGCATGTCTTTGAATGATTCTTCATGGGCTCTACACAAGTGGGGAAAGAAAAGCTGAAACATGATTCCTATAAATCAAGCAGAGAACGGGGAGTGGAATCATCAGCTGGATTATCTCCTTCATATCATCAAACACATCTCCTACATCCCACCATTCATTCTGTATTCATTTCCAAATTTTCTCAAGTGAAAATGCATAACATGAGTAACTAATTTTCCTTATTGGGATTGGTTGTAATCAATTCAAACCTGGAGTAATACTGCTGTAAGTTTTTATGTATGTTAATGAGATTTAATACTTTCTGTATTTCATTCTGCCATTAATGCCTGAAGATACTTGATCACTATTTTCTTGTTTTAAGTTTTCTTAAGTATACTAGGAAGTAACTTTTGAGAGCAGATCTGAATGAAATACTCGTTGTGAGTAGCTGACCAGGGATGGCATCTAATGCAATGAACGTCAAAACAATCGATCGGTAATGCTGGAATGGTTTCAAAGTGACTGAGGGATCAGTGGTTTGAAATCATTCTTATGAATTTTGTAGTCGAGGGATCGATACAAATGACTTTGATTGTGACGTAGAAATTATTATTTCAATTTACATACACGCAAATTTATTTAGCTTACGAAAGGTATGATGCGATGAAACCAATCCCAGTTTTCCAAATCTGATTTTTACCCAAACACTTTACTGTCATTATTTTTATTCAACACTTGCTGTTTCTTTTATATTCAATCTTTTGTACAGCAAAATCAAACCAAGCCTTTTGTCAAAATCAATTCAAGAACTAAGATCTTCAAACCAACACCTCCTCAGTGGAACGACATCTATACTATACTACAATCACTGTGTTTAAACTTGGCACAAACATTCCATTGAGTTCATATTATACAAGCTTGATTCTCTTTCCTTGAACACTTCATTTCCTTGTATGATTTATAAAAATTTCGTACCAAGTTTTGGCGCCGCAGCCGGGGAGGTGATTTAAGTTTGAATATTTTAGCATTGAATTAACAAGACTCTGTAAATAAATTCCATTTGTTTGCATTTTTCATTTTTTTGTGGTAACATTGCTAGAGTAAGTGCTTGATTTATGATCTTGAGAGGATAGGGACCAAAAGAAAAACTTGCATTTGATCCAGAGATAGATAGGCTCCTCAAGAAAATCAAGAAAGCCAAACAAAAGCATAACCTCCACACAGGAGAAAATTCCTCTGACAAAATGGCGGATATCAATAGCAACAATCAAAATCCACCAAGGAGAACACTTGGAGATTATACTTTACAACAAGGACCCAGACATTACTCAAGCATTGCTATTCCAAACACAATAAGGGCTATAGAAATGAAACCTGCTTTTCTTAGTTTAATTAGTTCCCACCAATTCCATGGAATGACAAGTGAAGATCCATACACTCACTTGGCAACTTTCTATGAATTGGTTGGAACCATGGGCTTTGAACAGGAAATAATTGAAGCCGCATATCTAAGACTATTTCCTTTTTCTTTAGCAGGTAAAGCAAACGAATGGCTCCAATCTCACCCAAATCAAAGCTTGAACAGTTGGGACATTGTGGAAGAGAAATTCCTACATACATTCTTCCCACCATCTAGATTTATCAAAGCCAAATCAGACATAACAACATTCAAACAAGGGCAAGATGAACCCTTCTGTGAAGCATGGGAACATTTCAAATCTCTGTTGAGAAAATGTCCAAATCATGGCTTGGAAGATATTGGCCAACTGAATATCTTCTATAGTGGACTGAAAGCAGACACCAAAATGATACTGGATGCAGCAGCTGGAGGTACTATGATGATGGTAGATGCAGAACAAGCTACAAGAATCATTGAAGCATTATCATCCACGGATTACCAAGCCCAGCATGATAGAACATAAGTCCAAAAGAAGGGAATACTGGAACTGAATACAAAAGATGCCATTTTAGCTCAAAACAAAATTTTGACTCAGTAAATTGAAGCTCTAACACAACAAATGGCAAAACTCCCACAACAATTACATGCAGTACAAACCTCTACAAACAATCAACAATCATAATTGAACTATGACTTTTGTGGAGGGGAACATCAGAATAGACACTGTCAAGGAGAGCAAGAAGACCAATCCATCCTCTATATGAATAGTCAAGGTAAGCAGGGTAACTTCAATAACAACGCTTATTCTAACAATTTTTCGTAGGGATGGAGAAATAATCAAAATGGTGGATGGAAGCAGGAGGCAAACACTTCCAACAGACAACAACCTTATTAATAAGGTCCTTCCTTGACAGAAAGAACATCAAAATTAAAGGACACTCTAGAAAAATTCATGCAAGTCTCAATCACCAATCAAAAAAACACTGATGCTTCAATGAGAAATCTGGAGACTCAAGTGGGGCAATTGGCTTGTCAAATTACAGAACATCATAACTCTCAATTTGGAGCTAATACCCACCCAAATCCAAAGGAGCAATGCAAAGCAATCACAACAAGAAGTGGAAAGGTCATTGGACAACAAGAAGAAAAGGGCGAAAAGTTGGAAGAGAAGAATTGTGAAAAAACAAGAGAGGAAGTCAGTCAAGAGAAAAACAAAAAAAATGATGATGAGGATGAAGTTGAAAAAAAGAAAGAAATAAAAGAAGGGAAGAAGAAGGTAGATGACCCAGCACCATAGCTGAAAAGTTTGCCGTATCCAAAGAACCCTTCAAAGATAGACAAGGAGAGGTAATTTACAAGATTCATGGACATCTTAAAAAGGTTGCAAATAAACATACCTTTTGTGGAAGCCATGGAGCAAATACCAACGTACGCAAGATTCATGAAGGAGCTGTTAACAAAGAAGAAAATATTTTCTGAAGAAATAGTGGAACTCGCAGCAGGATGCAGTGCCATTATTCAAAAAGCATTACCTCAGAAAACAAAAGACCCACGGAGTTTCACAATTCCAGTAACTATTGGTACTTTACCAGTAGGAATAACACTCTTAGACTTGGGAGCTAGCATTAACCTAATGCCCCTTGTGAACACCTATTTCAGTTCGGTCGATCCGCAAGTAAAAACATTCAATTTTTTAAAAAAAAGTTAATTTAAAAAAAAAACTGACTCAAATGATCATTTCCGAGTAAGATGACTCAGAATGATCATTTCCGAGTAAGGGACAACCCGAGTGAGACGTAGCAGAGTGCTGTGTCTCCAAATAGAGAGTTTCCAAGTGGGCCTCAATTGTCAAGAAATTTTTAAATGAAGATTCCTTTTTCTGAATGCATCTGAAGGGTTGGTTGTCGACTGGAACCTTTCTGATTGAAAACAAATCTGACTCAGAATGATGAAATCTGAGTAGAAAGACTCAGAAATGATCAAATCCGAGTGGATTGACTCAGAATGGAGTGTTGCCGAGTGTAATACTTCACTGTTGGAGGAAAATCCGAGTGGAATTACTCAGAATAGAGCAAGTCCGAGTGGAATACTTCACTGTTGGAGGAGAATCCGAGTGGAAAGTTCCTTGTCTTAGACATTCCGAGTGGTAAATGGCTGACCTTGTTGGAAGTTCAATGCTGAAAAGAAATATGTCCCTGTTAGAGGTGAATCTGAGTGGAAGCTGTCCGAATGCAACCATTCCGAGTGAAAAAGGGACTGACCAATAAAAGCTGCCCAAAGCTAATTCCGAGTGAAAGGATGCTGACTAAAATAGGTCTGACTAGGGAATAAGTGCTTTTCTAGGCAAAAAGTTGTTCCGAGTGAATGGATTCCGAGCAGAAGAAACCATTAAATGAATCACAATCGGGCAGACTCACAGTTTCACACTGAGCCCGAGTGTGATGTCCCCAAGGAAGACATCCGAGTGAGTTGGGGCAGAAAATTGTTTTTCCGAGCAAAGCAAGGCTCGGACATGAAAGAACTTCTATCAGCCAGATTCCAGAGTCGTTCAAGTCCAAATTTCTAAGTGAAGGGTATATCCGAGTGAGTTAATTGACGACTGAAGTCAATTCCGAGTGGAAATCAACTCGGACTTCCGAGTGCATCATTCGAATGAGTTAAGGAAGGGTCATCCTCAACTGAGTGGCTATCAAGCAAATCCGAGCAAAGGTTTCTCCGAATGGCATATCCGAGTAAAACAATGGTTCAATTCCAGAGCAAATCCAAGTTAAGGGAGACTTCTCGCTTGAGCGAGCCCTTCTTCGCTTGAGCGAGATTATCATAAAGTGGTTTCCTTGAACAAACGCTTAAGCGAAATAAATTCTCGCTTGAGCGAAAGATGGACAGTGAGCTACTAGAGTGTTTTCGCTTAAGCGAGAAACTCTCGCTCAAGCGAAGTGAAGAGAAAATTTAGCATCAGGGGTCTTCACGCTAAACACCAAGTCATTATTCAGCCATTTCCGAGTCCTCTTCAGTCAGTTCCGAGTCACTTGTCACTCGGTTCCGATTGAATGTTTCACAGCAGCCTCACCCAGAACCAAAACTTTCACTCGGTCTAGTGTACAAAATCACCTTTTCCACTCGGATTCAGCAGAGAAAGTGAAATCCGAGTCAGATTCCATCAATTACGTGTGCTGACATGGATTTCCACTATCCAAGTGGATCCTTGAATTAAGGGGGGCGGCTCACAACAAGACAGGAAAAAAATGATAAAGAATCTCCGCCAGCCTCCATTCTCCCTGATTGTCAAAGATCCAGGCTGTTTCCACCATGCTGTCCAAGTTGATTTGCTAATTTCAAGGGGCGGCTGGTAACAAGACAATGAGGAAATAATAAAAAATCCTCACCAATTGGTAGCCAGGCTGTCTCGGGTCTGTTCAGGCAATCAACATGCTCCTCAAATGTTCTATAAATACTGTAAATGAAGGAGGAGAAAGGGATCCTGGAAACATTCATTTTAGAGGAAAAAGAAAAAAGGCCCTCATTTTGGAAAGAACTCTGAAGCAATTTTTTTTTTACTGTCCCCTCTCTCCTTTTCTACTTCACTGTCAGCACTGTCCCTCAGCTCCTTATCCTAACATTGCCATTTCTCCTTAAACACTGTCCCTCTCAAATCCGACCTCACCCAGATCCCTCTCACCCAGCCGTCCTCAACTCCTCACTCCAATCCTCCCTCAATTCACTCCAAACCGTCCTCACCCTCACTGAAACCGAACTCACCCAGCTCCCTTTCACCCAGCCGTCCTCACTCTCACTCTAATCCGTCCTCACCCTCACCAAAACCGAACTCACCCAGCTCCCTTTCACCCAGCCGTCCTCACTCTCACTCCAATTTGTCCTCACCCTCACCAAACCGACCTCACCCAGCTCCCTTTCACCCAGTCGTCCTTAACTCCTCAATCCTAACTGTCCTCACTCCAATCCGTCCTCACCCTCACTCCAAACCGTCCTCACTCCTCACCCAATGCTGTCTCAGCTCCTCATCCCAACACCGTCCCATTTCCTCTCATTCAACACCGTCCCCCTCAAATCCTCACCCAACATCGTCCTTTTTTAAACACACCGTTCAGCCTCCTTATCCAACACCGTCCAGCCTCTCTCTCGTTACACCAACCAGCTCCCTCACTGCACCGGTCCCATTCTGCTCCTCATTTTTAACATTTGTATTTATTTATTTTCTGTTAAATTAATTGCTGTTTGGTGACTATGTTTCCTTTTCAATTATTAATTAATTTCTGTTAATTGATAAATATTAATAGAAATGAGTGTTTCACACCTTCTATTTGGACTAGCATAAAAGTTGTAATTATTATTATTATTGTCATTATTATTATTGCAATTTTTATTATATTTTTTTAAAAAAAATGGTGGAGCGAGTTTAATTTGGACGAGACGTCCTGTTAATCTCATTTTTTATTTTTTTTAAAAAAAGATGGAGCGAGTTTAATTTGGATGAGACGTCCTATTAATCTCATGTAAAAAATTTCATGTTTTTTAATTGTTTATTTTTATTTATTTTATCATTTTGTATGTTTTTATGAAGAAGTTAAAATAATTTTTGAGTTAATTATAATACGTGCGCTATCATATTAAGGTAACCATTTTTTATAACGGACAGTTATGAGGTGCTAATACCTTCCTCACCTGTAATCAGACTCCCGAATCTGGAATCTCATTTTTTTGACCAATGCTTTAATAAAAGGTTTTCCCGGTATTTTATCCTAAAAAAATATTGGTGGCGACTCCCTGTTTTTCTTTTCGAACCAAACAAAAATCATTTTTGAGGGTCGGCCGTGCCGCCGCGATCCCGGTCGCGACACCCCTCTCAATGGTAAAAAGAATCGGAGATCTTGAAGTGAAACCTACATGAATGACCCTCCAACTCGCTGATCGATCTATGAAGTTCCCATACGGCATAGCAGAGGATGTGCTGGTATGAGTTGACAAATTTGTGTTCCCTGTAGATTTTGTCATTATGGACATTGAAGAAGATACATAGGTACCTCTCATTTTGGGGAGACCCTTCATGAAAACTGCAAAGGTGATTATTGATGTGGGCGATGGGAAGCTAAAGGTGAGAGTGCAAGATGAGGAAGTAGATTTCAATATGTTTGAGGCAATGAAGTACCCAGCGGAAAAGCAGCAGTGCTTCAAAATCGACATTAAAAAAATAGCCATCAGAGAACAATCCAATGAATTGCTCAACAAAGATCCACTAGTCGAATTAATGGCAGACAATGAACTAGGTGGAAAAATAATAGAAGAAAATTTGAAGAACTTGAAGGAGGATAAGCATGACATCCAGAAAACAATTCATTTTGAGAAGCTTCCAGAAAAAGCAAAAGAAGTCAGAGCATCCAAAGTGGAGCTAAAGGTGTTGCCCTCACACTTGAAATACATTTTTCTTGACAAGGATGGACAAAAACCTGTTATTATTAATAGGCAATTGTTAGAATCCGAAGAAAAACAATTAATTCAAGTATTAAAGAAGACTCAACAGCAATTGGTTCAAAACTAGAAGACTTGAAAGGAATAAGACTAGCCTACTGTATGCACCGCATATACATGGAACAAGAATTCAAACCAATTGCCCATCCATAGAGACGCTTGAATCTAACTATGAAGGAAGTAGTAAAAGGGGAGGTAATTAAGTTACTTGAAGTCGGTATAATTTATCCAATCTCTGATAGTTCTTGGGTGAGTCCTGTGCAGGTAGTTCCAAAGAAGGGAGGAGTAACCGTCATACAAAATGACAAGAATTAATTAATTTTCACAAGGACAGTCACTGGATGGAGAATATGCATTGACTACAGAAAATTAAACATAGCAACTAGGAAAGATCACTTCCCTCTATCCTTCATGGACTAAATGTTGGAAAGGCTTGTAGGACAAGCATACTATTACTTTCTAGATAGATATTCAGGATATAACCAAATAGTTATTGCACCAGAAGATCAAGAGAAAACAACATTCACATGTCCCTTTGGAGTGTTTGCATACAGGAAAATGCCCTTTGGGTTATGTAATGCCCCTGCAACATTTCAAAGGTGCATGTTAGCTATTTTCTCAGATTTAGTGGAAAAATGCATTGAAGTCTTCATGGATGACTTTTCGGTTTTTGGACCATCATTTAATCAATGCTTGGAAAACTTGAGTATAGTATTGGAAAGATGTATGAAAACCAATTTAGTTTTAAATTAGGAAAAGTGTCACTTTGTGGTTACTGAAGGAATTATGCTGGGACATCAAATCTCCAAAAGAGGCATTAAAGTGGACAGAGCCAAAGTGGAAGTAATTGAAAAGCTGCCACCACTAGGGAATGTGAAAGGAGTAAGAAGCTTCTTGGGGCATGCAGGATTTTATCGAAGGTTCATCAAAGACTTCTCTAGAATCACAAAGCCTTTGAGTAATCTCTTGAACAAAGACACTCCCTTTATTTTTGATGATTCTTGTCTGCATGCATTTGAAACTTTAAAACATAAATTAACTTGTGCACCTGTGATAGTTGCTCCTGATTGGGAGTTAGATTTTGAAATAATGTGTGATGCCAGCGATTATGCCATTGGGGCCATATTAGGACAAAGAAAGACAAAAGTTTTTCATGTTATACACTATGCTAGCAAAGTTTTAAACACTGCCTAAACAAATTATGCAACAACAGAAAAAGAGCTGTTAGTAATAGTGTATGGCCTGGAAAAATTTAGACCTTATCTGATTAGTTCCCAAGTCACTATATTTACTGACCATGCTGCTATTAAATATCTGCTGAATAAACTTGAGTCTAAGCCCAGGCTAATTAGATGGATCTTGCTAATGCAAGAATTCAATCTAGTGATCAAAGACAAAAAGGGCATTGAAAATTTTATTGCAGATCATTTGCCTCGCCTTGTTAACCAGGAAGTGACACTACTGCAACCAGAAGTGAATGAAGAATTCCTTGATGAGAAGCTACTGATGATAAAGGAAAGGCCATGGTTTGCAGACATGGCAAACTTTAAAGCCGCAAGGGTGTTGCCTGAGGATCTTTCATGGCAGAAAAAGAAAAAGTTTCTGAAGGATGCAAAACATTTTATATGGGATGATCTATACCTGTTTAAACTTGGATCAGACTATATTTTTGTTAGCAAAGGCCTCGATACTCAAGAGGCGGGGGGGGGGGGTGAATTGAGTATTTCAAATTTTCTCGCGGAATCCCTTTCAAAACGGTTAGTAGTACACAAATGATGCAAAGTAAAATAGATAATTATGAAGCACATATCATACTAAGATAATTTGAGTTGAAGGTACAATATTTAAGAATTGATTTTGATATACAAGGCAAGTTACTAGTTTAGGCAATTCTTGAAATACTTGGCATGCAATAATTAATTCAATATAAATATAACTTGACTAATTTCTAATAAATTAATTAAGCACAATTAATTACTAAGTTATTAACAATAATATTCTACTCCCTTATACAATAATTAAATCCAACAATATTTAAGTCAATTAATTCAAGGATTTAATTTTAGCAATTTACAAAGCTAATTAAATATAAATATTTTGGCAAGCAAATTAAATTTACAATAATAAAGGAGTTTAAGGGAATAGAGAATTTGCAAACCGATATAACGAGTTCCACCAACCCGGTGTACGTCTCGCCTTCAAGCAACCCACTTGAAGTATTTCCACTATTGAGAATTTGAGATTACAAGCTTTGAGCAATTGTCTCCTAGCGTCCCACATTCAAGAACCCAATCCTCACAAGCAAAGGGCAACCCACCCAATCTCACAATCTCTCAATAACCAAGGTTGAATCCCAACCTTAACCTCTAAGAAATTTTGGTGTTTAATAGTTACAATGATAACTCTCCAATAGAGTGGATATACAAGTTGAAGCTCTCACACAAATAATAACTCTTAAAGAGAGGATATACAAATTTAAGCACTTGAGAATATTTTCCTTTCTAAAAAAGAATATGCAAGTTTAGCACACAAAAATTATTTTCCTCTCTTAGAAAATAATATGCAAATTTTTAGCACTTCAAAATAATTTTCTCTCTCAAGAATTAATATGCAAATATGATTATTGGGTTTTGGCACAAATTGCCAAACTTTATTTCTTTCAAACTGATTTAATTCTTCTTGCATGGCCAACATCCAATGTTCAACAATAATAGCTTCAAATGGGTTTTTAGAAACAAGCTAGATGAAAATGGAATAATAACAAGAAATAAAGCTAGATTAGTTGCTAAAGGATATAATCAAGAAGAGGGAATAGACTATAAAGAAATGTATGCTCCCGTAGCTAGATTAGAAGCCATAAGATTATTGTTAGCTTTTGCTTGTTGTATAGATTTTAAACTTTATCAAATGGATGTCAAAAGCGCTTTTCTAAATGGTTATATTTAAGAAGAAGTTTATGTAAATCAACCTCCTGGTTTTGAAAATCACAAATTTTCAAACCATGTTTTTAAACTAAGAAAAACTTTATATGGTTTGAAACAAGCTCCAAGAGCTTGGTATGAACAACTCAGTAAGTTTCTTCTTGAAAATAATTTTGAAAGAGGAAAGGTTGATACAACACTGTTTATAAAACGTAAAAACCATGACATCCTTTTGGTACAAGTTTATGTTGATGACATAATATTTGGTGCTACTAACGAAATTCTTTGTCAAGAATTTGCTAGGATTATCCAAGATGATGAGGTAGGCTCCTTAAATGCTTTCAGTAATGATAATGATGATGAAATTGATAAAGATGAATTATTAGAAGCTTTTGGAGAATTGCATGAAAAATTTGTTTTGTTATCAAAGAAATATGCATGCTCAAAACAAACCATTTTGAAGCTTGAAAATGAATTGCATAATGTTCACATTGAAAAGGAAAATCTTAGAATTCAAAATGATGAATTAGTAGATTCAAATGTATCTCCTAGGACTTGTAATGGAAATAATGATTGTATGCTTATTGATAAGTGTATACTTCTTGAAAATGAGAATAAATAACTAAAAAAAGCACTTAGTAAACTTACAAGTAGTCAAAAGAATCTAAGTGCACCTCTTGAAGATCAAAAGTATACACTTGATAGAAGGAAAATAGGTCATTACATGAATCCTTTTGCACTTTACAAGGAAAAATCTAAACCCATTCTAAGATGTACAAACCATGAAAGAAAAGGAAACTCATTGTCAAATTGTTTTAAAAAGAAAGAATATAAAAGGAACCATTACAATCATACCATGACTTAATCATTAGATGCAACATGTTTTTATTATGGAATATATGGTCATATATCTTCTAATTGATTTATAAAGAAATCTCGTCAAAAGAGCATGAGAAAGGTATGGATTCCAAAAATAACTTTGAAATCCTAAACTAACAAGGAAGGACCTAACTTTCAAAGGGTACCATCAAACTTTAAATTTTGCAGGCATACTTTAAATCGGCAATCTCTCATTGACGAATGACCAAAGAATCAAGATTCATAATCTTCACTCCAAAGAACAAAGAATGATAAGGATATAGGATTTGTAAAACTCCAAGGTACGTTCGATTCTTACTCTAGATCAAATATTATGTATACTTAATTATGTTGAAATATCAATGGACTTGGTTGATAGTTTATTAAGAATTTTTAGAAATGTCTAAATAATTCCATACTTGTTCATAATGAATTTTTGTGATTTAAGTTTGAGTTGATATGTAATACTTGATTTAGAGCATGAATGGCATAAAACTTTGAGATAGAAAAATGAATAACTTTAGAACCCCTTAATATCATTAAAATCTTAGGATCAAGGATATATGTGCATGACTTTGATTTAAATGATTAATAATAAGTTTGATGAATGATTAACATGTTTTGATGAAAAACTTGAGATGTGTCTATCCATGTGTGTTAGGAAGGATTGAAACATCAAAATGTTGAAATGTTAAATCTTGATGCTTAGATTCAAAATGATACATGAACTCTTGATGTATAAATTCTTGGATGATGTATGCATTATGAATCCTTGATAGCATATGAATTCTTAATGATGCATGAATTTTTGATTAAATATGAAATCTTGATGATGTATCATTTATTGAACAAAAATATGGTGGTTAACTAGTGGTATCTAAATAACAAACATTTTTCTTTAACAATGGTATCAATTAAATTAGTAAGAGGAAGAGATCATGAGGACATAATCTTGATCATACACTTACCAACTATGCTTTGATGACAAACTTTAAAGTGGCCTTAAGTTAGGACTATGTTATGCTTATATGTTTTACAAAGTTGTCAATCTTAAGAAAAATGCTTCTATGCAATTATATGTTGGTTTTGATAATGCCCTAAGAAGAAAGTATGTATGCTCTATATGTGAGTGTCTAGACCTTAATTTCATGACTAGTAATATCACAAAATATGTTAAATGACAACACATGGTATATTAAGAATGCATTATAATACATGACATGATCTTCCTTGATACACCATACTTGAGCAAATTGGCATCTATCTTGATTGATATTAACACTACATGTTTGATGATGCATGGTCTTAAATGAGAAAAGAAATTTGAATATATGCATTGTTGGGATTAAAAAGAGTTGTTGAACAAATATTATAAAGAATGATGTATGCTTAAATGATAACAATCTTGTGCTAATACGCTTAAATGTTTATAATTGATATCAAGAGCTTAAATTGACAAATCTATCCAAGTGGTACCATATATAACATCAAGATAATAAACTTGTTTTTTACTCTCCTATGTGCTTACTTGAAAGAATATTCTTATGTGTTTTGATAATACCAAGTGGGAGAAAATTATGTACTTGTTTGAAATAATTATGTGCTTACTTCTCTTTTCATAATTAAGAAAATTACTTGCCCTATCAATAAATGTGCAAGAAAGCCATATGTATGTTTAATTGGAAAGAATTATGTGATTAATTATTGATATTAACATGTAGTATGCAATAAAATGAAATGTATACATGACTCACAAAACTCTTGTTTCTTTTTAAGCTTTCGCTTAGTATCTACTTAATTCAATATAAATATTTCTTTAAATCTTTGGCAATTTGATAAAAAAACCCTTACAAAATTGGCATCTCATAATTTCTCTAGATTGAAATATTGATCAATAATTCTTGAGTCTCCATGTTGCATAAATTGGATCATTTTATAAGAGACTTCAAAAAGTTTGAACTTTGAATTCAAAATTTCAAATTCAAAATTTGAATTCAAAATTCAAATTTGTGCTAAAAAACAAAGGCATGAGCAATTTCTTGTACTACTCAATTCTCGTGATTCCAAGTGCCTATTTGAAAACTTTAAATGCTAAATGACAGAAGCTGATTCCCCATGCACATGACTCTCTTTCACGAGATTCCCCAATATCCAAGAGATTTCATACACTTTAATGCCTAGAAACCGTCCAATCTGCGCAAAATAAAGAGCATGAATCAATTCATCCTAGGAGTGAATCGATTCACACGAGGTTTAGTGGGCAAATTCAATGGTTCCAGCAAAATGAATCGATTCAAACGGGAAAGAATCGATTCACACGGGTTCTCTTGGCCTCTCTCATACGTTTTTGCTATAAATACAGGCACACCTTCTTACTTTCTTCACCTATTCTTCACTCTTGTCTTATAATTCCCTTGCTTCCTCTCTAAACATTCCTCCTTCATCACTTCTAAAAACTCAATGGCATCCTCTCCAAATCCAAGAAGAAAAAGGAGAGCCAACATTGTTGAGTCCTCCACTCCTCAAATCTCTGATCTTTCTTGACTTTTTGATAATCAAAAGGAGCTTCAAAGATACCTAGAAAATTTCTCTGAAAAAGCTCTTATACCCCCTCATTGGCTTGACCTTTAACTATTCAATGAGCATGAGTTTGATTTCTTTGAAAATCTTAAACTATTAAATCTTGTTGAATTTACCACTCTTCAAGAACCCTTCATTTATCCTGAACTTATTAGAGCCTTTTACTCCACTCTTCAAATTGTCAATAACCGTTTAATAGCCAAAGTAAAAGGAGTCACCATCTCTCTTGACGACCATATCCTTCACATTGTTGGATGACTTCTACTTAGCAATGTACACTTCAATGGGAGGAAACCGATTCCCGAGTGGAATTATAATCCCTTAGAGGCTAGAACTTTTCTTAGCCTTTCTTCTTCTTCAAGCACCGTGGGTCATATGGACATTGAGCATCGTCTTCTTCACTATTGCTTGGTGAAAATCATCCTTCCCAAAGGAAGCAACAATGCACGAGTAAGTGAAAGCCAAATGCTTATTATTTGGGCAATGTTACATCAAAAGGACATAAATTGGATAGGCCTTATAAAACAACACATGATTGATGCACAAAAGCTAACCCGCCTTCCCTATGCGGTATTGATTATCAAACTCCTTCAATATTTTCAATTGGATTTTTCAAATGAAGTAAAGGAGCTAGTTGGCACAAAAGGGCAAATTGGTAGTCAACATCTTACTATAATGGGATGGGTTCATCAAGATAATCTATGGCATTATTCTCCCAAGTATAGCTCCAGTGAAGATAAGGAACCTCTTGAGCAAGAAGAACAAGAAGCACCATCACCTATTCCGCAAGTTCCTTTATCTAATGAAGAACTTCTAGCAAGGCTCACAAATCATTTTGATGAATGTTTTTATTGCTTGGAGAATAATATGAATGCCCGCTTCAACCAAATAGAGGATGCTATGACCACTCAATACAATAAAATCAATCAAAAATTTTCTGAGTTCAAACTCTTCAATCCATAAGCTAGAATTTGCAGTATTTCTTTTGTTTAGTTTGAGTACTCTATGTTTTTAATCTTGATCCCACTTTTCATTACTTTCATGTTTGCTAAATCTTTTAAGTTTTTGATGATGTCAAAGGGGGAGAGAAATCTCATTTATAATGTTAATCTTTATCTATTACTTCTCTTAGTATCAAACTTGTATGACTATTTGCCTTAATTATTTATGGCACATATTACATAATTAAGGGGGGGAATTACTATGATTATTAGTTTTTTTTTATAATGCCAAAGGGGGAGAAGATATATACACTCTAAGTGGCATAAAGTACTTTACAAAGGGGGAGAGATATAAAGGGAGAAAATATCATGCTAGAATCATTATGCTTGCTTACCACTATGCTCTAAAAATTGGATGAACTATTTTGTGGTATCTATTGTATGATTAAGGAGGAGATATTATCTTTCATGATACATTATGATCTTTTAACAATTGGTATTGAAACATCCTGAGTATAATTTGAGAATAAACCGAGACCAGGAAAATTTTTCCAAAAATCAAAGGGGATACAAGGGCAAAATAAGCAGTTGAGGGTTAAGGAGAGTAGAATCAGGACAAGAAAGAAAGGGAAAGGAATGCAAACCATCCACAAGGCAACAGCGGAAGATGCAGGACATGAGCAAACCCAACAGCGCCTACTCGCTCAGGCGAGATTCAATATCGCTCCAGCAAGACAACCCAACACGCTTGGGCGAAGTATGCATAGCTTAAGCGGAACCCATCAGAGACCTTCCTTTCGCTCACACTCGCTGGAGCGAACACTTAATCGCTGAGGCGAGTATCTCCACTCGGTATTCCCTCACTCGGATTTCAGAGTCTAAGTCCGCTCGAAAAAGCCTTTACTCACGATTCATTCGGATTAACCTTACACGTACAAGCTTCTTTTGGAAGTTTACATCTCACTCTTCAACATTATTCTTTCAGGATACAAATGTTATCCACTTGGGAGATAATTCCCATGGTTATTCCACTCAGAATCTAAGAGTACCTTCCACTCAGATTATCCTTCACGGTCTTTTACCACTCGGGGTGTTTCACTCGTTTTTCACTCGGCACATACAATCTTTCTCACTCAAGTTATCTTACTAAGTCAAGTCTCACCTAAGAATTTTCTAACTTCCAATAAGTTTACTACAATGGGTTTCACTCAGAACCTTATAGATCACTCTTCTGTCGGAAAACACTCACTCGAAAAGTTCTCACTCGGAAAAGCATGAATATATACCACTCGGACCTTTTGGACCTTCACACACAGTATAGAATAAATGTACAGTATGATATGTATAGGAATGTATATGAATATTTACAGGCTCATTGTCATACTCTCACCTGAGAGAGCCCAAATTCTGATATAAAGAGACTAAGACCAAAATACGAGCCGGCCAAGGCTTAACAAAACCTTATACACAGTATATACATATACACAGATATTCCTATAGTTCACAAGCACTTCACTCGGCGTGCAGCTCCTCCTTCATTCATCATTCCGAGAGACATTCACTATAAAATATAGCCACAGTAGGGGGTGAGTATCTTAGATATTAAATGATAGATACTGACTTGGATTAGTCCTCATTAGTACAACAATATATATGTTCATACATAGCAACAATCAATAACATAACAATGCCAATTAATCAGGACACGCATAAGACATCTACCGATCAGAATCCATCAATTATCACTCGGCTATATGAACACACCATCTCAATAACATTAACATATACTCATACAATCAGATTTCATACACATCAACTGTATATGTACACAGATTAATTCACTTGGTTCTATATTCGTGTGTAATCGGTTTTCATTCATTGCAACATAGGCTCCCAGCCATCTATTCAGCTCCCAGCTGCTTGGCCATTTTACTGGTACCAAACTGTTTGCCCTCATAGGTGACACCAACACTCTCAGCGCCAATGACGGTGTTCACGGGCAGCCTGAGTCTCACTCAAAGGCTACCTTGAGTCTCACTCAAAAGGATTTCACAGCGTCTCACGCTTTAATAACCGATGGTAGTGTCCCACACTACATGCTCCCAGCATTAACGCATCCCATGCGCCACACACGGATTCTTCACACAACATAAGTTTCATACACAACTTTCATTCAATAATACATGCATCACATGCAATCGATGTAACACATCATCAGACTTACTAAGTCCACATTTTCTCACATGCAGTCAGCATTTCAAACTCATAATAACCAGTATGCCACATAGGTCACACGGTAATCATCAACAACACTTCAACACATTCGTTTCATGCAACCATTCAATACTCTCGAGAATATCAACATGTATTTCATGGATGGAACTAAACATGCAACACTCGATTCCTAATCATCATGCATCCGGGTATTATATACTCTTCATGAAATAAAACATAGAATCATACACAGAATCAGCAAGCCATTAACACCCGGAACCCGTCCATAACCCATGCATTTAAGATATAAGATACCCCCCTACCAACTAAGAGACTCCGAGAGGCTCCTCTGTTTTGACGTTGATCCTCTGCCTTGTTGCTTCGTCCAGTACTCCCACTCGTCCAGCCCCCTCGAACGCCGTTGTATTCTGCAATCGGCTCGGGAACAGGGAACTGTTCTTCTTCCGCTTTGATGATCGTCCTTCAGCAACAGAAGGAAACTCTGAATCTTCTGCAGCACCGTTGTCGTGGGTTTCCAGAAACAGAGAACAGAGAACAGGGGAGAAGAAGAAGAGCGAAGAAGAAGAAGAGAAGAGAGAACAAAGAGAAGAGAAGTAGCGGAAGAGGAAGTCTGAAGGGAAATGAATAACAACAGTGGCTCTGGACATATGTATATGCATACGAAGAGAAGAAGAGTGGGGTGGGAGTTCATGAGCGGCAGTCCACTCACGTCACACACCAATCACAAGCAGCCAGCTATTAACAATTAATCACAATTAATCAGCCATTATTTTCTTAAGTTAAATTAATTAAGTTAATTATAATTAACAAGTAATTTTCCACTTTACAATTATTATTTTAATGGCTTAATTTTATTCGGTAATTAATTTTATTTTATTTTTTTTTAAATCGGGATGTTACAATTCACCCCCCACAAAGAATTTCGTCCTCGAAATTTAATCGGTAACTCACCTTGATTAAACAACTCGGGGTACTGTTGCCTCATGGCATCCTTGCATTCCTAGGTATAAGAGATATACTCGTCTTGTTGCCACTCTACTTCAACCAGTTGTACATCCTTGCTCCTCAAACGCTTTACCGATCGGTCCACGATTCTAGTCGGTACAGTCACAGTGGTCAGATCCTCCTTAATCTCCACTTCATCATCCGACATCGTGTAAGTGGAATCATGTAGATATTTCCTTAGTTGAGATATGTGAAATACGTTATGAAATTGGGATAGGTGAGTCGGCAATGCTATTCGGTATGCCATGGAACCGACTCATTCCAATATCTCATAAGGCCCAATGTATCAGGGGTTCAACTTCCCACTTTTCAAGGCTCGCCCGACTCCTTTACTCGGTGAAATCTTTAGAAACACCCTATCTCCGACTGAAAACTCTAGTGGTTTAGTTCGTTTATCATAGTAGCTTTTCTGTCTGTCCTGAGACGCCTTCATCTTTTCCCTTATTACTAGGATTTGTTCTGAGGTTTGTTTCACAATTTCTGGCCCTAATAGTAAACTTTCACCCGTTTTCGACCAACAAAGTGGGGTTTGGCATTTTCGACCATACAGTGCTTCGTAGGGTGCCATACCAATACTGCTATGGTGGCTATTGTTGTATGTAAATTCGATTAAGGGAAGGTACTACTCCCAACACCCACCATGCTCCAACACACACACCCTCAATAAGTCTTCTAAACTTTGTATCGTTCGCTCAGATTGTCCATCCGATTGGGGGTGGTAGGCGGAACTTACCCAAAGTTTCATGCCTAATTCCTGGTGCAGGCTGGTCCAAAACCGAGACGTGAATCTAGGATCTCTATCCGATACAACAGAAGTCGGCACACTATGCAATCGGATAATTTCACGAATATAAATCTGAGCTAACTTATGTAACGGGTATCTCATGTTTACAGGTAAGAAGTGTGCAGTCTTAGTCAATCGGTCAATAATGACCCAAATAGCATCGTGCCCCACTTGGGTTTTAGGCAATCCCATGACAAAGTCCATGGCAATTGAGTCCCATTTCCATACGGGGATCTCCAGGGGTTGCAATGCACCATACGGCTTCTAGTGCTCAACTTTCAATTTCTTACAGGTAATACACCCAGCCACATATTCTGCTACATTCCTCTTTAATCCGGGCCACCAGAATTGTAGTCTTAGGTCATGGTACATCTTCATGGTACCCGGGTGAATACTCAGCAGGCTCTTGTGGGCTTCATCAAGCACCATCCTTCTTAATCCTCCTCCACCCATATATTCTATTCTTCACTCAGAAAATTCCATCTGATCCCTCGGTCAAATACAAGTCCTTACCCTTGGCCTGAGTCTCCTTCATCTCAGCCAAGTTGGGGTCTGACTTCTGCTGCTCGAACACCAATTTCAGGAACTCATTGGTAATCCTCAACGTACCAAGCATTATCTTCCGAGACGAAGGAATGTCAACATGCAAATTCATGTCTCGGAATTGCTCCAATAACTCTGCCCCCTTCACCATCATCACTGCCATATGGAGGGATTTCCGACTCAAGGCGTCGGCAACAACGTTCGCCTTACCCGGATGATACTTCAGCTCGAAGTCGTAATCCTTTAAAAACTCCATCCATCTCCTCTGCCTCATGTTCAGCTCTTTCTGATCAAACAAATATTTGAGGCTCTTGTGGTCGCTGTACACTTCGAATCTGGATCTGTACAAGTAATGCCTCCATATCTTTAATGCGAAGACCATAGCTGCCAATTCCAAGTCATGGGTCGGATAATTCTGCTCGTGCGGCCTCAATTGCCGAGAGGCATAGGCTATCACTCGGTCCTTCTGCATTAGCACGCACCCTAGGCCGAGTCCCGACGCATTATAGTAAACCACGAAGCTGTCCCGCAAGTTTGGCAATGCCAACACTGGAGCGGTTGTCAACTTATTCTTTAACTCTCGGAAACTGTTCTCGCACTCGGAACTCCACACGAAAGGGGTATTCTTCCGAGTCAACTTGGTCAACGGCAAAGCAAGCTTAGAAAAACCTTCAATAAACCTTCTATAGTAGCCAACTAGGCCCATAAACCTTTTTATCTCCGAGACCGACTTGGGTCTCTCCCATGCAACTATAGCTGCCACCTTTGATGGGTCTACCGAAACGCCTTCCATGAAAATTACATGTCCGAGAAAGTGGATCTTATCCATCCAGAAATCACACTTTGAAAGTTTTGCAAACAACTGTTTCTCTTTCAATACTTGAAGTACCACTCGGAGGTGTTCCTCATGCTCCTCAGGGGTCTTAAAATAGACTAAGATATCATCAATAAAAACTACTACGAATCGGTCTAGATATGGGTGGAATATGCTGTTCATGTAATTCATGAATACAGCAGGGGCGTTTGTCAAACCAAACGGCATCACTACATACTCGTAGTGGCCATACCGAGTCCTAAAGGCAGTCTTTGGAATATCCGAGTCCTTCACCCGGATTTGGTGGTATCCCGATCGTAAATCGATTTTCGAGAAGACTGAAGCACCACGTAGTTGGTCAATCAAATCGTCGATCCTGGGCAACGGGTATCGGTTCTTAATCGTACACTTGTTCAGCTGTCGGTAATCTATACATAACCTTATGCTGCCATCCTTCTTTTTAACAAGTAGCACAGGTGCGCCCCATGGCGATACACTCGGTCGAATAAACTGTTTTCCGAGTAACTCATCCACTTACTTTTTCAACTCAGCCAATTCTGTTGGGGACATTCTATAAGGTGCACTGGAGACTGGCTCGGCTCCAGGGATCAAGTCTATAGAGAATTCAACTTCTCTATTTGGAGGAACACCCGGCACATCCTCCGGAAACACCTTAGGGAACTCACAAACAGTCGGAATATCGTTCACTCGGGCTCTACTCTCTCCCTCAGTTAAACAAAGCATCATAAACAACTGAGCTATACCTTGTACCGTGTAGTCCTCATTGTTCTGCCTCGGAAAAATAACTCTTCGGTTTCGACAGTCCACCAACACCTTGTTAGCTGAAAGCCAATCTATGCCAAGTGCAATGTCGAGGTCCTTCAGAGGCACACACACCAAGTCAAAGGTAAAACCCCGATCGTCCAACATAAACATTATATCTTTACACATTGTTGATGTCAACACTTTAGCGCCGGTCGGATTGGCTACCTCCAAAGTCCGATCCATATACATAGTTGGCAACTTTAAACGTCTCACACATTCATCGGCTATAAAAGAATGGGTAGCTCCAGAATCAAAAACTACATTAAGTGTATATCTACCGAGTAAGCACTTATTTTGCACCAAGTCATTCGCTTGTACAGCTTCCTCAGAGCTGATGGCGTAAACTCTCCCAGCAGCCGGTTGGTCGGTATTTCTTCTTCGGTTGTTTGGAGCAAACATCATATTTCCTCTGGCTCCATTACCTCTGCCCCCCGATCCTTGGCCACCATTTCCACGGCTTCTCCCTTGGAAACCTCCCTGGCGCACATTGGCGTTTGCTTGACGTAGTTGGGGACAGTCAGGGTGAATGTGCCCTCTCTCATTAAAATGGTAACACACCATCCCACCATCGTTGTTGTAATCCCGAGCGTAATGATTTCCTCCACACTTAAAACATTTTCTGTCTCCCATAACTGGTCGTCTTTCTTGCTGACTCCGACCCCTAAACCTGGAAAAGGGTCTGTTCCTACTAGCGTTGTTCGGCTTCTTGAAGCGAGATTGCTGGGGCTTCAAGGAATGGTCTGCTTTGCTACTCTGGCCCGAGTGGGCCTTGTCATCCTCTACAAAAATTCTGCATTTATTCACCAATACCAGGAAACTTCTAATTTCCTGGTGTCTAAACGCCCTCTTAATATCTGACCTCAGCCCGCTCTCAAACTTAATGCATTTGGAACTCTCGGTTCCAGGTTGTTGAAAGGGCGGATAAAACAAACATAGTTCCTCATACTTTGCAGCATATTCTTCCACAGACATGGAACCTTGCTTCAGCTCCATAAATTCTAATTCTTTCCGACTCCTCACCGTGTCGGGGAAATACTTTTCCAGGAAGCACGCTCTAAAATTCTCCCAGACCAGTTGGATGCCCACGTCAATCAGTCGGTTCCTGGCGATTTTCCACCAATTTTCTGCTTCGTCTCGCAGCATGTATACTGCACACTCAACTTTCTGGGCCTCAGTATAGTGAAGGCCCCTAAAAACTCTTTCCAAATCTTGAATCCATTTGTATGCTGCCTCGGGATTAAATCCTCCTTGAAACTCACCCATCTTCCTCTTCAGGAAGCGATCCAATACTTGGCCATCTTCAGCTCGAGGCTGGCCCTGCCTCTCAAACACATCAGCAAAACATTGGAATACCGCGGCTATGGCTTCCATGCTTTGACGATTCGCCATGACTTATCCTGAAATTAACACCCGTTCAAGGATAAGTTTACAAAGTTACCCACTATCGATCAGATCTCATCCCAACCATCAATAATTATAACACATTATCACACAATTTCTAAACATCATATAATTAATCTGACCAGGAGGGGAAACAATCTTCTACCATCAACACAAAACCTCATAGGCACTTGGCCATGAAAATCGTGCTTAAACATGGATTGAATCCATCAGGTATAGTAATTAATTACGACACTCGGTCATAATATACACCACTGCTTACCCTTGGTAAGCATACCTCGGCCTTGGACCTTTTAGGTCTGCTCTGATACCAAAATGAAACATCCTGAGTATAATTTGAGAATAAACCGAGACCAGGAAAATTTTTCCAAAAATCAAAGGGGATACAAGGGCAAAATAAGCAGTTGAGGGTTAAGAATAGTAGAATCAGGACAAGAAAGAAAGGGAAAGGAATGCAAACCATCCACAAGGCAACAGCGGAAGATGCAGGACATGAACAAACCCAACAGCGCCTACTCGCTCAGGTGAGATTCAATATCGCTCGAGGGAGACAACCCAACACGCTTGGGCGAAGTACGCATAGCTTAAGCGGAACCCATCAGAGACCTTCCTTTCGCTCACACTCGCTGGAGCGAACACTTAATCGCTGAGGCGAGTATCTCCACTCGGTATTCCCTCACTCGGATTTCAGAGTCTAAGTCCGCTCGAAAAAGCCTTTACTCATGATTCATTCGGATTAACCTTACACGTACAAGCTTCTTTTGGAAGTTTACATCTCACTCCTCAACATCATTCTTTCAGGATACAAATGTTATCCACTCGGGAGATGATTCCCATGGTTATTCCACTCAGAATCTAAGAGTACCTTCCACTCGGATTATCCTTCACGGTCTTTTACCACTCGGGGTGTTTCACTCGTTTTTCACTCGGCACATACAATCTTTCTCACTCAAGTTATCTTACTAAGTCAAGTCTCACCTAAGAATCTTCTAACTTCCAATAAGTTTACTACAATGGGTTTCACTCAGAACCTTATAGATCACTCTTCTGTCGGAAAACACTCACTCGGAAAGTTCTCACTCGGAAAAGCATCAGACCTTCTTAGCGAACCCAACAGCGCCTATTCGCTCAGGCGAGATTCAATATCGCTCGAGCGAGACAACCCAACACGCTTGGGCGAAGTACGCATAGCTTAAGCGAAACCCATCAGAGACCTTCCTTTCGCTCACACTCGGTGGAGCGAACACTTAATCGCTGAGGCGAGTATCTCCACTCGGTATTCCCTCACTCGGATTTTAGAGTCTAAGTCCGCTCGAAAAAGCCTTTACTCACGATTCATTCGAATTAACCTTACACGTACAAGCTTCTTTTGGAAGTTTACATCTCACTCCTCAACATCATTCTTTCAGGATACAAATGTTATCCACTCGGGAGATGATTCCCATGGTTATTCCACTCAGAATCTAAGAGTACCTTCCACTCGGATTATCCTTCACGGTCTTCTACCACTCGGGGTGTTTCACTCATTTTTCACTCGGCACATACAATCTTTCTCACTCAAGTTATCTTACTAAGTCAAGTCTCACCTAAGAATCTTCTAACTTCCAATAAGTTTACTACAATGGGTTTCACTCAGAACCTTATAGATCACTCTTCTGTCGGAAAACACTCACTCGGAAAAGCATGAATATATACCACTCGGACCTTTCGAACCTTCACACACAGCATAGAATAAACGTACAGTACGATATGTATAGGAATGTATATGAATATTTACAGGCACATTGTCATACTCTCACCCGAGAGAGCCCAAATTCTGATATAAAGAGACTAAGACCAAAATACGAGCCAACCAAGGCTTAACAAAACCTTATACACAGTATATACATATACATAGATATTCCTATAGTGCACAAGCACTTCACTCGGCGTACAGCTCCTCCTTCATTCATCATTCCGAGAGACATTCACTGTAAAATATAGCCACAGTAGGGGGTGAGTATCTTAGATATTAAATGATAGATACTGACTTAGATTAGTCCTCATTAGTGCAGCAATATATATGTTAATACATAGCAGCAATCAATAACATAACAATACCAATTAATCAGGACACGCATAAGACATCTACCGATCAGAATCCATCAATTATCACTCGGCTATATGCACACACCATCTCAATAACATTAACATATACTTATACAATCAGATTTCATACACATCAACTGTACATGTACATAGATTAATTCATACACATCCTAGGAATCAATTCATGTGTGTGAATTGCTAGAGGAATTGATTCATTAAGGGAAGAATCGATTCATGCAGTTAGGGAATCGATTCATGCGTAGTTCTGGGCCAGAAAATCAACTAAATGAATCGATTCATCACTGGAATCATGCACCAAATCATGGATACGCATTTTTAGAAACTCAACTCCGCTGATTCCTCTCTTGAGACTCGAAAGGAAACGGTGATTGCACAAATTGAGACAGCCAATTGCATTTCTCAAGCCAGAAATCAAGCACACAGAAAACAAAGAGGCAGACAAAATTTAAATTGATTGCCTAAATTGAGGATCGGAGGGTGAAAGAAACCATGCTGCTTTGCCTATAAATAGAGAAGGAAATGAAGGCAGAACACACACCTTCAGCAAGCATAATTTCCTTGTTGTTTCTCTTCCTCCCTTACGTTGCTCTCTTTATTTCTCTTAAGTTCTCTCTATTTCTCTTAAAGCTCTCTGTCTCTATTTTGGAAAAATATTTTGAGAGTTAATTTTGTGAGAAAATTATTTTGAAGTGCTAAAAATTTGCATATTAATTCTTGAGAGAGAAAATTATTTTGAAGTGCTAAAAATTTGCATATTATTTTCTAAGAGAGGAAAATAATTTTTGTGTGCTAAACTTGCATATTCTTTCTTAGAAAGGAAAATATTCTCAAGTGCTTAAATTTGTATATCCTCTCTTTGAGAGTTATTATTTGTGTGAGAGCTTCAACTTGTATATCCACTCTATTGGAGAGTTATCATTGTAACTATTAAACACCAAAATTTCTTAGAGGTTAAGGTTGGGATTCAACCTTGGTTATTGAGAGATTATGAGATTGGGTGGGTTGCCCTTTGCTTGTGAGGATTGGGTTCTTGAGTGTGGGACACTAGGAGACAATTGCTCAAAGCTTGTAATCTCAAATTCTCAATAGTGGAAATACTTCAAGTGGGTTTCTTGAAGGTGAGACGTACACCGGGTTGTTGGAACTCGTTATATCGGTTTGTAAATTCTCTATTCCCTTAAACTCCTTTATTATTGTAAATTTAATTTGCTTGCCAAAATATTTATATTTAATTAGCTTCGTAAATTGCTAAAATTAAATCCTTGAATTAATTGACTTAAATATTGTTGGATTTAATTATTGTATAAGGGAGTAGAATATTATTGTTAATAACTTAGTAATTAATTATGCTTAATTAATTTATTAGAAATTGGTCAAGTTATATTTATATTGAATTAATTATTGCATGCCAAGTATTTCAAGAATTGCCTAAACTAGTAACTTGCCTTGCATATCAAAATCAATTCTTAAATATTGTACCTTCAACTCAAATTATCTTAGTATGATATATGCTTCATAATTATCTCTTTTACTTTGCTTCATGAATCGATTCATGCTTTGAGAAATGCAATCCTGACTTTTAAATTCAAGTGAATCGATTCATATGGCTGTTCATTGCTGTGTGAATCAATTCAAGTACCTGATACTTGAATTTTGGCACTTTATTTCACCCTTTTTGATGTTTGTTCAACCATGGCTTCAATCCTTTGATCTTTAGGCACTTTAATAATTGTATTTTACTTGTTTTAGACCTCTATAAATGCCTTGAATCATTTCTTTGGAATTCATCAATTTTCCATCATCAAACATAATTATTTCATCCATAATTATATATGTTTGATCTTGTTTCTTCATTTGTTGTCTCATTATCAAAACCTACATCAACATATAAATACAATTTTAAGGAGATGTGTATCCCAAGAAGAAGCTAACAACATCTTATGGCACTGTCACAGCTCCCCATATGGAGGATACTTCAATGGGGAAAGGACTGCAGCTAAGGTCCTCCAATCAGGTTTTTATTGCCTATCATTGTTTAAAGATACTAATGTTTTTGTGCATCATTATGATGTATGTCAGAAAACAGGTAGCATATCAAAAAGGAACGAAATGCCACTAACTGCCATTCTTGAAATAGAAGTCTTCGATTACTGGGGTATAGACTTTGTTGGACCTCTACCTACTTTATTTTTTAATGAGTACATTGTTGTGGCAATGGACTATGTATCAAAGTGGGTCGAAGCCTTGGCCTGTGTTAAAGCTGATGCCAAAACCGTTATCAAATTTCTCAAGAAAAATATTTTCAGCAGGTTTGGCACTCCAAGGGTACTGATAAGCGATGGAGGTTCTCATTTCTGCAACACTCAACTTCAAAAGTGTCTAGAACACTATGGAGTAAAGCACAAGGTAACCTCTCTATACCACCCCCAAGCCAATGGCCAAGTGGAAGTATCCAACAAAAAGATCAAGAGGATACTAGAAAAGACAATCAGCCACAACAGGAAGGATTGGTCCTTAAAGCTGGATGATGCTTTATGGGCATACAGAACAGCCTACAAAGCACTAACTAGATTTTCACCTTACCAGTTGGTGTATGGAAAGAATTGCCATCTTCCAGTAGAGCTTGAACACAAGGCATTATGGGCAATGAAAATTCTCAATTATGACACAACGACATCAGCTCAACAAAGAAAACTTTAGATGCACAAGTTAGAAGAATGGAGGATAGATGCCTATGAATCATCAAGGATCTATAAGGAGAAAATGAAGGCTTACCATGACAGACACATTCTAAAAAAGAGTTTTTACCCAGGACAATCTGTGCTCCTTTTTAATTCAAGGATAAAATTATTTCCAGGAAAACTAAAATCCAAATGGTCAATACCATTCATTGTGAAGGAAGTAAGATCTTATGGGGCCATTGAATTACAAGACCCTAAATCTGAAAGAACCTGGGTTGTAAATGGTCAAAGACTCAAGCCTTATTTAGGAGGAGAGGTGGAGAAGGTCACCGCCATCATTCAACTGACAGATCCATGATCAAACAAATCAGGCGTCAAGCTAATAACGATAAACAAGCACTCTTGGGAGGCAACCCAACCTTTTATGTTCTCTGTTAATCTTTTTAGTTTCAATTTAAGCTATTTTTGTGTTATGTTTAAAAGTCTCTCTTATTTTTCAGGAACACTCATCACCATCACCATCTATCATCCAAGGACCAAAGAACAAAAAGGTCAAAAGGAAAACAAGTGTCCTCAAATCTCTTAAACGAATAGGCTCAAGCTCAAAGCAAGACCAAAAATCAAAGTGTCAGGTTTGTACAAGCTCAAGTGTGACAATTCACACTTAAGCGTGGGCATTCTGTGTGAAGTCATGCTCAAGCATGATCTTCCCAGCTTAAGCATGAATCATTAAACGCATCTGGGGCCACTCCACAAGTAATCACGCTCAAGCATGACAGATACACGCTTAAGCGAAAAATAATTTGATTCTGACTTAAATTCACGCTTAAGCGAGGGATTATAAATTGCATCAGGTCTAGAAATCCTTCATGCACGCTTGAGCGAGTGTTGAGAGCGCTTAAGCGCCTATTTTAAAATTCACTCACGCTTAAGCATGATTTAGCCCAACCTAAGCGCGAGTTTCATTTTCTAAGGGAAATCCCACAAAGCCGACCACGCTCAAGCGCCACTCTCCCACGCTCAAGCGTGAAAAGTTTCCTCTGACAAATGCTCAAGCGCACTTGAATTACCCATTGATGAACGATCACACTTATGCGTGATATACCCACACTTAAGCGAGAAGTTTGAAAAGTGCCCCTGATGCTAATAAATGGAGCGTTTTGTAACCCCCCACTCATGTAACTGCCCATTATCGCCCATGTCTTTCAAAGTTTTGTAACTGACAAATTCCATTACTTGTCCTATTCTTTCTTAATTTAAAAATTGTATTCTCACTGCATGCTATTCATAATTCACTTCAAATTCACTGCAATTTTTGTTCTCTGCTTCCATTTTCAATTCTTCAAGGTAGGTAACCACTGAACTCTCCTCTTTTAATTTTTATCATGCTATTACCTTGGCAAGAAGCATCAATAACCTCTTTTACGAATGCATGCAAAACTTCAAGATTTCTTTATACTCATTCCTAATGTGTTACCATCATAATGTAAAAGGCTTCATGGGTGACTTCTCTTTTTAGGTATTTAAAGGGAGGATTGGTGCTACTATCCTTAACATCTTTGTAGTGCATGTTGGTTGTTTGTGAAAAATCCTGAAAGAAGTTAAATTGAATACTGATCATCATACAATGACATTTATATGGCCTATAATCTTGACACAGGACATGTACATATGTTTTTGTCATCCTCATCCTCAATTGAAGTTATGATCTTTTGCAGAATGGCCAGGACCAAGCAAGTTGCACCAAGTTCTCCTACAACCACTTCCCCACCAAGAAGCTCGAGAAGAAATAAGGGAAAGAGGCCAAGGAACGAAGACTAAGATAACGCCCTAAAATTCAGAAACAAAGATAAGAGCATACATTATGAAGATATTTCCAATTGGACATTTATCCCGGAAAGAAAGGTAGATTTGGCTTTAGATGATTGTGATGCATTTTTACAGGTTGTGAGAAGAAGAAATTAGCTCAAGATCTACTATTCAAGGGAGAATTATGACCCAGAGATAGTCAGAGAATTTTATGCTAATGCTTGGCCCAAGGAGGGAGAAGCTGACCGAAGAACATGGGTTAGAGGTCATTGGCTCTCATATGGCAGGGATGAGATTAACTTCTACCTCGAAAGCATCATGGAGCTAGGAGAAGGAGAAATCTGTGAATACGCTGCTATGCTTGCAAGAAACCAATTCATTGCCACCAATGATCTTGAGGAGGCCATATGCATTCTAGGTCATCACTTTCAGATGGGTCAAGGAGAAAACCCACTACGCATTTTAAGGAAAGACATGACCACCATCTCTCAAGTATGGACTTCTTTCATGCTTGCCAACATTGCACCTAATGCGCATGTTTCTGATCTCATTTTTAGTAGGTTCTATTTACTATATTGCATTTTGTAAAATGACATATCCATTGATCTAGCCCAAATAATTTTGGATGAAATTTATAAGTTTGTGAAGGCTGATCAGAAATACTCCCAAGCAGGGCAAAAGGTAAAAGGGAGTCTAGGCTTTCCTGCATTTATCACTGATTTTTGTGCAGCTTATGGGATTGAGTTACAAGACCTCAAACCCATCAGGCCTTCCATAGACAAACGCTTTATTTAACGGTATTGCAGTACCCAAGAATTAATTACACAAGAAGTACCGCCCCCACCTACCTCAGATACATAGTAAGCACCACCCACAGGATTAGAACTCCCTTCTCCAACACTCAGCTCAGAAACATTAATGCTCTTGTAGGGAATGTACCAGATTCAGATCCAGAATAACCATCTCTTATTATAACAAAATTCTAACCATAGAGGTCTGCTGCATATACATCATGGTTTATATCATAGTATTCCTGCAGGACAACCCAACCCTTGGATGGACCCAGTCTAATTTGGAGCCCTCCTTGCTTGGCCTGGGGACAGGCCTCCTTCTATGGGAGGGGGTGAGACTTCACAAGCTAGGCCAGGACCTTCTTCACAGGGACCTCCAGTAAGGGAACAGGAGACAGAGGATGATTCTTCTGAGGATGAGTGATGAGTTTCTGCTTAAGTCTTTAACTGCTTTAGTCCACACTGTTCTAGTCTTTAATTGCTTTAGTCTACTTTTGAGTTGTTTTTTTTCTTAGTCTGATATTACTACAGCATACTTTGAAAATTTTTACATTCTTCATGCTTTTGTGTTACGATTGTTTTGATGCAAAGTTACATGCTTGAAACTAAAATAGTTTTGAAAAACCCAACCAGGATTTAAACTTTTTAATCAAGAAAAGATTCTGAGTTAACAAGTATTTTGAGGCAGTAACATTGGTTTTTTTGAAGGAAAATTAACTAATTTAAGACCATGAAAATGAAGGAAATGAACCAGTAAAATTTGTTGCATGCTCGAACCTCTTTAGAATATGGAAGTATACCCTATAATCCAGTAAGAAGGGAGAAATTTAAACACTAAGAGTCTCATTAGATTTGCTAAAGTTTGCATTGCCTAATTTTCTAATTAACATTTTTCATAAGAAATTAAGTAAGGAAAGGATAAAGGCGATTTTGAAAATAAAATAACCCAGAGCCAAAAAGCTACCCTAAAAAATATGCCCTATTCTTTGGTAGCCCACTTTTGAGCCGAAAATTTTTCTATAAAAACGCCCTAACCCAAGCATGAGAAATAAAAATCCTACCTTATCAGCATGCTTAAAGTTGATCAGAGCATAAAATATTTTTCCAAAAGAGTCATGAAAGAAACAGTGGCAGAAAAAGAGAATGCTAAAAACAGTAAGTTCTCCAGAGATTCAAATAAGAAATAGAGAACTAGAGCAAGAGAAATAAAGAATTCTGTAGCTCAAAAAGAAGAAAACTCATAAAAACTTTGAAAAGTCTCAGAACTTATGCTCTTCCTTATGCATGCATTTTGAACTCAAGAAAAACCAAGAATTCTTGTTTAGCCCAGCCTCATTACAACCCTTAAAAGACCTTTTGATCCTTACTGCTCTTATGATTTGAGTTTGATTGGAAATGACTGGCAATGTTAATTAGGCAGTTCTCATGATGAATATGCGACACAGACACCTAGTGAGAAATAATGAGAGTTCCTTATTCTTAAACTAGTTTCTTGCATTGTGAAAAATTAAATGGTGCATTGTATTTCAAAGGAGTGGTATTGAGGATGTATTTGCCTTAAGATAAACCAAGAATAATGTCTTCAAAAATTTTGTCTGCAACTGAATCTGATCTTATTGAATGCTTGATTTCCTTTCCAAACTTTTTTTACTTAAGGACAAGCAAAAATCTAGGTTGGGGAGAGTTTGATAAGTGTTATTGTACATTGATTTAATACTTCAATTAAACTCATTTTGGAAAGAATTTTATTGGATTAGTAATCAATTAAGCATGATTTTTTGTTGTAAATAACATATTGTGTAAAAAAACATTGATTTGTCAAAATCTGTGAAGGAAAGTGCCAAAAGTCCTGAAGAAACCAAGAAACACCAACATAAAACAAGAGGGACACTTGAAAGTGACATGATCCATGCTTGAGCATGAATTAAAGGAAGCAAAATGAATCAGGACCCTTCCACGCTCAAGCGTGGAAAAGGGCCGCTTGAGCGTGAGCCCGAGCTCGCTTGAGTGTGAGCCCAAGCTCGCTTGAGCGTGGCTTGAGCGTGAAGTGGACATGTTGAGCTAAAAGACACGCTCAAGCATGTCAAATTTTAGCTTGAGCGAGGATAAATAAGTATCAGACCTTCCTCACGCTTGAGCGAGAGAGGGACACGCTTAAGCGTGAACCCGAGCTCGCTTGGGCGTGACTGAGCAAGGTTTAAGCACAGCATCAAGAAGAGTTCCACGCTTGAGCACAAGAATTCCACGCTTAAGCGAGAGTAATAACAAGCAAAGCCTGAACCCGAGCTCGCTTGAGCGTAGCTGAACAGGGATTAAGCGTGACAGAAACAGGACTATCAGACCTCTCACGCTTGAGGGTGACCATTAAGCTCAAGTGTGACTCATACAGCATGGGATTTTTAATTTTTTATTAACCAATGGTGCGATGCCAACTCACCCACCTTGGTGTGTTTCTGCATGTCTTTGAATGATTCTTCATGGGCTCTACGCAAGTGGGGAAAGAAAAGCTGAAACATGATTCCTATAAATCAAGCAGAGAACGAGGAGTGGAATCATCAGCTAGATTATCTCCTTCACATCATCAAACACATCTCCTGCATCCCACCATTCATTCTGTATTCATTTCCAAATTTTCTTAAGTGAAAATGCATAGCATGAGTAACTAATTTTCCTTATTGGGGTTGGTTGTAATCAATTCAACCTGAAGTAATGCTGCTGTAAGTTTTTATGTATGTTAATGAGATTTAATACTTTCTGTATCTCATTCTGCCATTAATTCCTGAAGATACTTGATCACTATTTTCTTGTTTTAAGTTTTCTTAAGTATACTGGGAAGTAACTTTTGAGAGCAGATCTGAATGAAATACTTGTTGTGAGTAGCTGACCAGGGATGGCATCTAACGCAATGAACGTCAAAACAATCGATCGGTAATGCTGGAATGGTTTCAAAGTGACTGATGGATCAGCGGTTTGAAATCATTCTTATGAATTTTGTAGTCGAGGGATCGATACAAATGACTTTAATTGTGATGTAGAAATTATTATTTCAATTTACATACATGCAAATTTATTTAGCTTACGAAAGGTGAGATGTGATGAAACCAATCCCAGTTTTCCAAATCTGATTTTTACCCAAACACTTTACTGTCATTATTTTTATTCAACACTTGCAGTTTCTTTTGTATTCAATCTTTTGTAGAACAAAATCAAACCAAACGTTTTGTCAAAATCAATTCAAGAACTAAGATCTTCAAACCAACACCTCCTCAGTGGAACGACATCTATACTATACTACATTCACTGTGTTTAAACTTGGCACAAACATTTTGTTGAGTTCATATTATACAAGCTTGATTCTCTTTCCTTGAACACTTCATTTCCTTGTATGGTTATAAAAATTTTGTACCAAATCACACTTTGTCACATACTTTACGGTGTCCTTTTTCGTAGCGGGTCACCAATAATCAACCTTTAGGATTTTCCTCATCAAGTTGCGCCTGCCGGTGTAGTTTCCACACTGACCTTCATGGACATCTTCTATAACATTGTAAGTCTCATTTTTATTCAGACACTTGAGATAAGGCATTGACAGACCTCTTTGATGTTAGGTACCAGAGTATCAGAATAATATCACACAGCTAAAATAGAGATGAGAAAAGAGGAACTGAACACACAATATTTTACGTGGAAAACCCTCAACAGATAAGGGAAAAACCACGAACAACACCATAGAAATATTTTTACTAAGTGGAAGAAAAATTATTACAACTTCTCTCTATCTCACAAGGAGAGAACAATGACACACACTCTCTCAATAGGAGAATACTCACTAGGAGAACCTCACAGGAGAACACTCTAATTTTTTCTCTCTGAACTTTTCTCTCTAGATACTAGGAAATGCTTCTAGTATTGATTTTGGGATGATAAAATAAGGTGTATGCCTTGGTATTTATAGGGAAAGATAGAACTATGCATTACAAGTTTTTCAACAAAATTAGGTACCATGCATTACTAATTTTCCACAAAATTAGGCACCATTTTGAATCCTTTGCATTTGCCAATTTTGACTACACAAAAGTGGCTTTAAATTCTTCCAATTTTGACAATCTCCCACTTAAAGTCACTTTTGTGAACTTTTCAAATCTTTCTCTTCTTGCCATTTTCCCGCTGCATTACGTTTCTAATAGGCCATAGGAGGACCTGCACCATTTGAACTTGTCAGTATTGATCGGTTTTGTCATAACATCTACTAGGTTCTCTTTTGTATGAATCTTCTGTAGATCCACACTCCCTTCCTCTACTACTTCTCGAACAAAGTAATATTGCACCCCTATATGTTTTGTCTGGGAATGAAAGGCTGGATTCCTTGCAATGTGCAAGGCACTCTGACTGTCACAATACACCGTAATCTTCGGTTGCTTATGCCCGAGTTCTTCTAATATCCTTTGCATCCAGATTACTTCCTTACATGCCTGAGTAGCTGCCATATATTCCGCTTCTATAGTTGATAAAGCTACAATAGATTGTAATTTAGAAAACCAGCTTACCGCTCCTCCTGCAAGTGTAAACACATAGCTTGTAGTAGATTTCCTTTTATCAAGTTCACCTGCAAAATTAGAATCAACATATCCTTTGACAGTGAACTCTGATTCTCCAAAACACAATACAGCACTTGAGGTTCCTTTGATGTATCTCAGGATCCTTTTCACAGCATTCCAATGCTCTTTACCAGGATCTGCCATGAACCGACTGACCATACCAACCGCCTGAGCAATATCTGGTCTCGTACAAATCATTGCATACATAAGGCTTCCCACCACTGATGCATACGGTACTCGGGACATTTCTATCCTCTCTGCTTCACTGCTAGGACTCATACTTGAGGATAATTTATAATTGACAAGAAGTGGGGTAGAAATTGGCTTACAATCTTACATGTTGAAGCGCCGTAAAACTTTAAGTAAGTAGTTCTTCTGAGAAAGCCAAACCTTCCTATCTTTTCTGTCTCGGTGAATTTGCATCCCTAAAATCTTGTTTGCTAGTCCCAAATCCTTCATATCAAACTCCCTAGCAAACTGCGCCTTCAATTTCTGGATTTGATCTTTGTTGGGGCCTACAACCAACATGTCATCCACATACAACAGTAAAATGATAAAATCATCAACACCAAACCTCTTGTAGTATATACAATGGTCTGAACACAGTCTGTTGTATTTGAGGCTCATAATGAAGGAATCAAATCTCTTGTACCAACATCTTGGCGCCTGCTTTAGATCGTACAAAGATTTGGTTAACCTGCAAACCAAGTTTTCTTTTCCTTGTTCTTTAAAGCCTTCTGGTTGGAACATATATATTTCTTCTTCAAGTTCTCCATGAAGAAAAGCAATTTTTACATCCAATTGTGAAGATGTAAATTAAATGAAGCACACATAGCTAACACAACTCTGATAGTAGTAAGTCTTACCACCGAATAGAAAATCTCATTGAAATCAACTCCTTCTTTCTGAGCATATCCTTTGACCACAAGTCTAGCACGATACCGCTCCACTTGATTATTGCCATCATGTTTGATTTTGTAAACCCATTTGGATCCAATGGCTTTTCGACCTTTTGGAAGTGTTACAAGTTCCCATGTTTGATTTCTATGCAAGGTTTCCATTTCTTCCTACATTGCTGTAATCCATAGAGAAGCATCTGAACTGCTCACAGCCTCCTGAAAGGTTAACGGTTCTCCATCTTCTGTTAGAAGACAGTATGCATCGTGGCTTGCCATGACATAGTCTGAGTGCCATGATGGTTTCCTTATCTAACGTGTTGATCGTCAAACTTCTTCATCATTGGTCTTATCTAGTTTTTGTTCTTCGTGCTTTGGTTCAGCTTTAGAAGAATCATCTTCTCCAGACTTTTCATCTATCTGGACGGTTGTAGCTTCTTTAGAAGTGCTCTCATTTTTCTGCTCACCTTGCAATTCATTATCTGTAAAAAATACATCTCTGCTGACAATAACCTTGCGGGCAGTGGGATCCTACAGGCGATACCCCTTAACACCGTCAGCATAGCCTAAGAATATACATTTCCTAGATTTTGGATCCAGCTTTGTTCTTTCCTGGGTGTTGTACATTACATACACAGGACAACCAAATACATGTAGAGAAGAATAGTCTACTAGTTTTCTTTTCCATACCTCTATTGGCGTCTTAAGACCAATAGCAGTTGATGGTGATCGATTTATCACATAACAAGCAGTTTTGACTGCTTCTGCCCAGAAAGACTTAGCTAGACCTGTAGTCTTCAACATAGCTCTCGTCTTCTCCAAGAGAGTTCTATTCATCCGCTCTGCTACACCATTCTGTTGAGGCGTATGTGGCACTGTGAATTGCCTCTGAATACCTTCTTGCTTGCAGAATGCTATAAATTCACCATCTATATATTCTCCTCTATTGCCTATCCTCAAGCACTTGATTTTCTTTCCAGTTTCAAGCTCCACTCGTGCTTTAAACTCCTTGAATACTGGAAACACATCAGACTTCTTCTTGATTGGGTACACCCATAATCTCCTAGAATGATCATCAATAAAAGATACAAAATATTTTGCTCCTCCCAGGGACATTTCTGGTGACTCCCATACATCAGAATAAATCAAGTCTAATATTCACTTGCTTCTAGCAGTAGACTTATCAAATTTTAATCTATGTTGCTTACTAGTCACACAATGCTCACAGAAAGGTAAATTTAACGATTTGAGCTCGTGAAGGAGATTACGCTCTGCAAGGATCTTCAAGCCACGTTCTGACATATGGCCCAATTTGCGATGCCACATCATCATCATTTCTTCTTGGCTGGTTGAAGCAACTAATACATCTACTGCCTGTAGAGTATCTCCCAGAAGCATGTATAGATTAGCAGCGACCTTCTCTGCTTTCATCACTACTAGAGCTCCTTTCACCACTTTCAAGATCCCACCTTCAATATGGGTCTTGCAACCGAGGTCATCTAATTGCCCAATGGACAAAAGATTTTTCTTTAGTCCCTTCACATGGCGTACTCCCTGAATTGTATGAACAGTACCATCATACATTTTTAATTTGACAGTACCAACCCCAGCAATTTCTAAAGCATGATCATTTCCCATGAACACGGATCCTTCTGAGATAGGTTCATAAGTGCAAAACCAATCTCGTTGTGAAGTCATGTGCCATGTTGCTCCTGAATCCATTACCCATACGTCAGTGACCTGTCTTTTGCTTTTGGAACCAATCGCTGCTTCGCTGTACAAAATTTCTCCATCATCAGAGGTACTAGCAACACACCCTTGAGATGTACTTGCTCCAGAAGATTTCTCCAGATTTTTCTTGTTGTACCAACAATCTTTCTTCAGGTGCCCCTTCATGCCATAATTGTAGCATTTAAAGTTCTTCTTTCTTCGAGACTTTGATCTGCCATGATTCTGGCTCCCACTGGGGCCACGCTCTATTGATCTTCCTCTCATCATTGTCAAGGCTTCTGCTTGCTTTGAACTTTCTTTATTATCTTCTTTATTTTTGCGCTTGGATTCTTCTTCAAGAATAGCTCCAGTGACATCATCAAAGTGCAAGCGACCAACAATATTATTATTTGTTATATTGATGATAAGCTGATCATAGGAATCTGGCAAGCTCTGAAGCAGAAGTTCAGCACGCTCATTTTCAGGTATTGAAAAGTCTGACACTGTAAGCTGAGCAAACAATGTATTCAGATTGTTGATGTGATCCGTCACTAGTGTAGACTCACTCATCCGAAGAGTATACAACCTCCTCTTCAAAAATATTCTATTGTGAAGTGATTTCACCTCATACAGTTTGATGAGGGTATCCCAGATCTCCTTTGCAGTATCCTTCTCTGCAATACTTGATAAAACCGAATCCGCCATTGCTAAGTGCAAGGTGGAAACAGCGTTATCATCCATCTCTTTCAACTTTTCGTCAGTTATACTAGCGGGTCTACCTTCAATTGCCGTCAAACAATTTTCTTTTCTCAAAATTGCCTTTGTGTTCAATTTCCACAGGGAGAAATTTCTCCCACTGAATTTCTCAATCTCAATTTCGCCGCCATTTTTTTGACTAAACCGATTTACACAATTTCACCATGAATAGTACAATATATATGAACAGTATTGTATATTTTTACCGTACACTAGAATAATTCCAATATACGTTAACAATCACTGTAAAAGTATACAACCACACATATGAATAGTAACCATGAATAGTACCCCATGAATAGTACCATGTGAATAGTACTTATGAATAGTACCGCAGCGTCAACAACCAGTGGCTCTGATACCACTGTTAGGTACCAGAGTATCAGAATAATATCACAACTAAATTAGAGATGAGAAAAGAGGAACTGAACATACAATATTTTACGTGGAAAACCCTCAACAGATAAGGGAAAAACCACGGACAACACCATAGAAATATTTTTACTAAGTGGAAGAAAAATTATTACAACTGTGAGAACAATGACACACTCTCTCTCAATAGGAGAATACTCACTAGGAGAACCTCACAGGAGAACACTCTAATTTTTTCTCTCTGAACTTTTCTTTCTAGATACTAGGAAATGTTTCTAGTATTGATTTTGGGATGATAAAACAAGGTGTATGCCTTGGTATTTATAGGGAAAGATAGAACTATGCATTACAAGTTTTTCAACAAAATTAGGTACCATGCATTACTAATTTTCCACAAAATTAGGAACCATTTTGAATCCTTTGTATTTGCCAATTTTGACTACACAAAAGTGGCTTTAAATTCTTCCAATTTTGACATTTGAAACATCATCCCATTTATCATAGTGAAATAAGGAAGCTCCTTCTTCAATCTCTTCTTTTCTAGAAGGTCTGTATGTAACTAATCATTTACCATATACTGGATTATGAGAGCCAACCATGAATCTTCATTAAATACTCATGCTTGAATAATAAGGACTTGGGGAGTGGTTGTTATGCTCGGTTAATTCAAATTACTCTGTATATTAGTGGTGGTGTTGTCCGTCTTCTTGGTGCTCGTTAACCTAGACAACATATCAGATCGAATGTTCTCCTCTTTGGGAAAATTTTTAATATGATATACTCAAACTTTTCCTCCAACTCTATCACCTTTGCCAAGTATAACTATAACAATGGCTCATTAGCTTGGTACTCCCTTGAAACTTACGAAATGACTAACTGCGAGTCACTACAAAGGGTCGCTCTCTTGGTCTCGACGTCCAGTGTTGCTCTGAGTCTAGCCAAACATGCTTTATACTTGGCTTGGTTATTGGAGGTATTGAAATCAAACCTCAAGGATATTTCCAACTGGACACCATTGCAACTTTTAACCATTACACTAGCTCCACAACCCTTACTGTTTGATGACCCATCCACGAACATTGTCTAGTGAGAATGCTTGTTCTCCAGGTCCTCTTTAGTCATTTTTTCTATGAAATCAGTTAAAACTTGTGCCTTTATTGCACTACGTGGCTCATAGGTGATGTTAAATTCAGATAGCTCAATGGCCCATTTGATCATTTTTCTATCTAAGTCTAGTTTTAGAAATATCGTCCTCAATGGGAGGTCTATTCATATATCAATGAAGTAAGCGTGAAAGTATTATGTGAGTCTTTGGGATGCCTGTTAAACCTTTGGCAAGTGTATCAATTTATCATTGTAGTTTTCAAATATATTTCCCACAAGGATTAATTGGTCTTAGTAAATCACAGTAACTTTTATTTACCAGTGGTAAGAAATTAAATCAAAACTTATTAACAAAACAATGTTTTATATACAACTTTGTATAATATTCATAGATTTAGAGATTGATTCATACATTGAGTGATTAAGCAAAGAACAGTAAAAAGTAATTATAGAACAATAACTAGGCAATGTTAAGTCTAATCTAGAAATCAGTATAAAAACAATTACTTTCAAAGACAACACCTTAAAACAACAATAACAATTCTTGAGATGGTAAAAATAGTATAACAAACTATGTTGGAATTAAGACCCCCGCACTAAAGATATAACAAAGTAACCCTGAACATGAATATTTAATCATCATGTTTATGTCATTGCAACTTAAAATCATTAAACCCGATCCCTTGATGAATAAATTCTAAATAGTTACCGTAAAGTCTAATCCCTCAGATGCTTTCTCAGTAAAAACTTACTTTAACTACTAACTCTATCCCTAGTAATTGGTATATTAAATGTTTTTCAACTTTTACTTCCATTAAAAATAATTTTAATACACATGAAAATCATTCTCCCATTTAAAATTCATACTAATAAAAGATAGAAATACTAACATAAAAGTTGAATCATAAACATGCATAGTTCAAAATCACAATGCCATATCAATAAATTGGTTCAACAAACCCCAACATAAACAAATTAGTTATACATGGTTAAAGTAAAAACATAACTTACAAGTGAAAACATAATCAAAACAACGTGAAACAGAACTTGAACTTGGAAATGACTTCAAAAGTGAAAAGGAAAAGTGCCTAAGGGTGGTTTCAAGTATTTGGAAGTGTTCTGTAGTGCAGAGGTGTCTTGAAACCCTTGGTAATGGTCCCTATTTAAAGTGAAGGACTGGCTAAAGGTTCCATTATGATGCTACACATCAGCTATGAAATTTAGCTCCCACGTTGGGCGTGGGGTTGATGCTATGCGTGAGATCCTGCTGACATAGAATGCATTATTTTCCTCTGATTTTCTTTAATAATTCTCAATAATGTTTGAATAATGCGTAGAAAAGTGTCTCATTGTTCCCCGCTGAGTTTCTACCTATTCTTGATAGTGGATTGGTCCATTATATATAAAAAATCATGCATCTTCAAAGTGGCAAACAATGTGTCAGTGGGATACACGTCGCAACTAACGTTACGCGTAGGTTAACGCTACGCGACAGGTTTTAAAATCTCATGTTGAGCATCTTCCATTATGATGCTATGCATCAGCCCTCTGATGCCCAAATGTATTATTTTTGCATTATTTTCTACTTGCAGCCTGAATCATTCACTATAAAATAAAAGAAACAAGTCATGCTAAGCAAAAAATCATTGTTTCCATTTATTTGTAAAACAAACCCATATTTTATGCTCATTTATGCTTTCTTTTTTGCATTATATCACACATTACATAATAAAAATAACAATAAATTAAGGACTAACAAATTATCCCTAACTTAGGAGATTGCTAGTCCTCGAGCAACAATACCAAAATAAAGCAAACTAAAACATATTTTAATCACAAGCCAAAATTAAAATCAAACTTAAAAACAATTTGAGAAAATTGAAATCCTTTCCCAAGAAGTAATTCACAACTTACCATTTGAAATGATCAACATTGATGACTGTGCAAAAGAAGCTTAAAAAACAAAATCATCATAATGTATTGTCAATAAATCAAGTCAATTTCATAGGCTTACCTCACAAGTGTTTCCCTCTAAAAAATAAGATAACCCGTTTCACTCAGTTAATCATAAAATCAAATAAATTTAATTTTGATTTTCATCTTATTAATTATCATTAACATAGAATCAACAAGAATCACAAGGGCTTTCAAGGGTTGTAATGAGGCTTGGTTATAAGAATTCATGGTTTTTCTTGGGAAACAAATACTTGAAATTATAAAAGAGCATCACATGTAATTACAATGAGGTGTTTTTCTTGATCCAAACTCACTTCCCTTTTTTTGAATTACAAATACCCCCAACTTAGTTCTTTTCTTGATTGTATTTTTTTATAACACAGTAAAATTGGATAAAAAGAACTAAATTTACAAATTCACTCCCTTTTTGTAAGAACACTCGGAAATTGTTATTTTTTTATGCAATGCTCTTCTACTCAATCAGATAAAGGAAATGGTTATTGTAAATATTTATTGGTGAAGGTTACCAAAGAAATACTTTTAAGGCTCAAAAACGGCTATAAAAGGATATAATTAAAGTTACCATGGTAAGCTTTTTGGCCCTAAGTTCATATGTAACAATGAAATGCCTTCATCATATCCTTGAATCCTCTGTATGACAACAAAATCAAAGAATTAAGCAAAATCAATTTGAAAGAAATTATATTGACACCCTTAAAGTATTTAAAGAACTCACAACTCACCGGGTTTTTGAAATTAACTTGATTATTGACAAAATCATTGAAATTAATTTTATAAAAATGCTTAAGTTGCAAAAGAATCAATGTTAAATCATTTAAAAATGGTTTATTGTGTAATCACTTCAAGTGAAAAGAATTTTCAATTTCAAAAATTTTATTTATTTATTTGTTTATTTTATTATTTTTTAAACTTGAAATCAAAACACTCAAAATAACCAAAATATCAAACTATCAAACTAAATCAACCAAAATATCAAAATAAACCAAAGCAATATAGTAATGTAAAGGGCGTAAAAGTAAGATCGTAATGTAAAGTGTAAAAAAATAAATGATGCAAAATCTCTGAGTCATTATTTTGATGTGTAATTCTCAGAAGATTTACGCTTTGGCAAGCGCACCAGTCGTTAAAATTGTATTATATTTGATCGTCCCACAGGGATTGTGGTAAGTACCTCAATCTCAGACTAGTACAAGCTGAACCAACACAAGGCACAGAAAGTTCATTCGATTTTTGTTGTTTTAATGTTTTCTAGTTGCTTTTGTATTTCCAGAAACAGTGTTAAGATGAAATGTGAAAGATGATTAATAAAAAATAGGTTAGGATTGCTTCGGTTCACAAATTCATCAAGAAACATGCAATTAAAGTATAATCAAACTTCATAATCCAGAGGACAATCCGCTTGTGGTTATTCCCTAATTCCTTAGGTGAAAAACACTAATCCTTAAGCATTGGACCTTAATTCCTTAAGTGCTCAATTAACCTAAGAATCTAATGCGAAATTGGAGGTTGAACTCTAACTATTCACCTAAATTGATTAGGCCTGAACTAGTTAGAAAGCTGGAAGTTACCTAAGCTTCAACCATGATTCCTCACTGGCGAAGTTCTTCATTAGATCTGGATTTGTCAATCCAGCAAAACAGATCCACTCCTCAGCTTGTTCGCCTCAGGATCTAGAAGTTGATTTCCTCACTCACAGCTTCAAGATTCCATTGCTAACCTTCGCAATCCCAACCTTAGGGATTTAAAACTCCATCGACATTGGTTCCATCGAAGGAATATGGAACATCATGGAGGAGAGGATTTAGAGAGAGAAATGAAGTAGTGAGAAGTTCAAAGTTGTGAATGAATCATGTTCTATGTATTCTGTATGTATCTGTCTCTGTTCTTTACAAAATATGTACAAGCATATATATAAGCATCTACCTAACTAACGAACTTAACTAATCACTTAAGAAGGCTGAGTTAATAATTAAACTAACTAAGTAATTACATAATTACGGAATAACTAACTAATTACAGCTCAGCTCTTAACAAATTACAGTTCATCATTAGCTAATCACAGCGCAGCACTAACTAATAACAGCTCAGTACTTAAATTACTAAGGTGCAGAAGTGGGAGAAAAGGCAGCAGGAGACAGCACTGGTGCCGAGTGTCTTCTGGAGGGAACAATCAGTGTTTTAAATAACAGCATTCACGCTTGAGCGAATTGGGTTCTCGCTTGGGCGAGCTCAAAATATGTACTACAATATTGCTTTCTCGCTTTAAGCGTGATGGGGAAGCTTGGGCGAGAGTGATATTTTGGGGTCACGCGTGAGCGAACTTGCTCGCTTGAATGAATTTTGACTCTCGCTTGAGCGAATTTGACTCTCGCTTGAGCGAGTGGATTATTCAATCAGTATTCTGAAGTTGACGCTCGGGTTCTTCATTTTTCAATCGGTGCTTTTAAAAGTCTCGTTCGGTTCTTCATGCAATATTCGGTTCCCTGTTCTATTTTGGAGTCGGTATCTTGGGAGTCTTTTAAGTCGGACTTTTATTAATTCCTTCCGATCAACCTTTTGGGAAGTCTTTTCAGTTAGCCTCTTTGAAGTCTCGCTCAGTTTGGGCTTTTGGACTCTTTTTAGTCGGATTTGTGAAGTCTCACTCGGATTTTCCAAATCTCGCTCGACTTTTTCCTTTCAGCTTGAGCGCTCTTTTTCCTGCACCAATAAACAACTAATTTGCCCAGCGTTTGTTCACTGATTGTCCAGTATTTGTACGCTGGGTTAATGAAATTATAAATAAACTCAATTTCTTAACTAATTAATATTTTTAATCAATTTCTTACATAAATTAAGCACTTTTGAAATAATTAAATAAATTATAAATTATTAGCAATTAATTAAATAATAAGGCTAAACTAATCACTAAACAATGAATTAAGTCAACTAAAAGGCAGAATAATTAAGTCTTTTCAAGACTTATCACATCCCCAAACTTAAAACTTGCTTGTCCTCAAGCAAATACTCAGATTAATTGATTAACAAGCTGTTATTCAATACAATCAACCTTTCCTTAACTTAGTTCATGCTATAATTATTGAATACCGACCATGCTTTCTTTTCGTAATTTCTAAAAATATACTAACTTACACCTCCTTTGGGAAACAAGCTGTTGATGCTTTCCTCACTGGGTCGGTGTTTCACTTTTCTCTCGGTGTATAGGGTAAATAGAATGCACTCATCACCTGCATACTTGTTAGATAAACATAGGCTTGCAACAGTTCTAAACATCATGCCATATGCCAACACAATCGGATCAGTAAGGGCTTTTTAGGCTTATAATGGGGCTGGGCTACAGGCTCTATTATTGTTTTCTGAGTCAGAGACGGGTTACAAGATGTATCCACTGATGCCTTGACTCAATTTTAACTTAATTGCCTCTACTTAGCAAGCTCCATTATTTTCTGAGTGAATGCTAACTTAATAACTTGCGGTGCTTTGCACCTTCTTTTTCTTTCAGTCCTTCGGACTTTTCCTTTTCTTTCTTTCTTTCCATCTTTTTCCGATCACATTTTTTTCAATCGGTTCTTTGCACCTTCTTTTCCTTTCTGATTTTTTTTTCTTCTCGGCTTTTCAATTTTTCTTTTCATTTCTCTACATATTCATCTATAACTAAGGTCGGAGTGTGTCCTTAATTGATGTTAGGCACACTCTTCATCCCCAAACTTAAAACTTGCTAGTCCCTAGCAATAAGTAAGACTGAGCAATTCATCAGTGGAACATCCAGGGGTAAATCCAGTCGGTTTTTCTAGATATATAGGCTTGTAACGTTAGGTGAATAAGCAGAATAAAAGGGTCTCAGGCTCAAACATAATTATTGGGTCAAAGGATAATTAAAAATATTAGGAAGGCTAATTTTTGGCCCTGGCTAAATTAACAAAGAAGGCTTTCATCATTTCCGATTGGCTGTCATACAATCAATTAGCAAGCACTGAAGCAAATTTTGTCTCACTAACTAGCATGCAGGTTCACTCGGAAAAGAATAATACAGGCTCAAAAGCTACAAATATAATAGTTAACCAGCCAATCATGTCCCCAAACTTAATGTAAGGTCATACATTCAGATTGCTAACTAGCATGCCGAGTAAACAATTAATTAATGATGAAAAATAGTTATGGGCAGAGATCATGAGTCAAACAAAGCCGATCAATTAATTTATCCGAATAAAGCTTAAGAATCAGCAAACTTTAAATTATTAAGATGGATTTGAAATTAAACGCAATAAACATATTTTAGTAATTAATGAGTCAGAATACCAATTAAGGAGTCGGAGTAATAACATACTTCCCTTTTACCTGACGGGCAGTGCCTGGAAAGCAATTACTCGGTCTGGCATGCATGGATTTTCTGATACAATTGAGAAAAAATAAATAATTACAACAAATTAATAAAAACATAAAATTTCATTACAACCACAAGAGAATATTCATTGTTCAGAAAACTATTAAAATAAAGTCAAGTCATTACATAAAAACAGCATAAAAAACATAGAGCAACAACTCAATCATCCTGATCCTCATTCTCTTCATTCTGCTCTGAAGATGGTGGGAGGTCAGCTGTTAGGGGTACGTTCTCAGAGGGAATAGTGAATCCAATGGAGGCCAACCATGCATCTCTGTCAGGTGGGGCTCCCATTTCTGCTGTGTGCTCTACCCTCAATCTGGTGGCAATCTTCCTGAGCATGAGATCGTGGTTCAAGACCCGATCATAGATTCCAAGTTGCATCTTCTTCATGACCTGTAATTCCTACAACACCATAGAAATGTCGAAAGAAGAAGAACCGGCTCCTGCTGATTGCCTGGGACGCTTGGGCTCTTTGGGCATAAAATTATCAACATGGCTTATCACCCACTGCTTATCCATCACTCTTTCAGGCTTGACCTTCGTCAACTCAGCATAGTTGACCTTAGCCTGATACTTTTGAGCTAGCAAGGTGATAACCGAGCAGTATGGCAGTTGAAGATTCTTGTCCAGGTTTTGCATCATTTCTTCTAAGATCAGCTCATCGAGATTCACATGCCAACCCTTCATCAGGCAGAACATCAATACCAACCTTTTAATGGTGATTTCTGTTGCATGCATCACCGGTTGTAGAGATGAGAGGATATAATGGCACCACAACAGTGGAAGATGGTTTAGAGAATTTTTCTTGACACTTTTTGGTCGACCATCAGCCTTTGTCAGATAAGCAGCGCCTGGTTGACAACATTCTTTTGAAATATCTTTCCTCAAATTTGCATTCTCTGCCCGATGAAAAATATCAACTTTCCACGTGTACTAGCATCCTTCCTCCTCCAGAATTGGTACTTTCAGAAGCTTATTCAGGATGTCACCAGTTAAAGGAATAGTGACTCCTCTCAGGAAGGAAGAAAATGGAAAGTTGTCTTCTCTTGAGTGGGTTCTGAGATTGGCATAGAACTCTCGGGTGAGTTCCTGGTATCCATGGCCCAAATTTTCGTTGAAAAACTGCCAGCCCCTTTGAATCATGGCAGCTTGGACAGTATCATTAGCACTTTTGTCTCCTTCAAGGATAAGAGCTCTGTCCCTTATGACTCCCCTGGTTTTGAATTTCTTTTCATATTCCTGGGCAGCCTTCACATCTGAAAACCTAAGCCCATCAAAACCTTCAACTTCTGGCGATTCGTTCCTCTCAACTACAGGGGATGCGTTCCTCTTAACTGAAGGAGAGTTATTCCTTTCAGCTTGACTTTGATTGGGTGCAGGTTCAGGAGAATCAGATATACTTATGGTTGCCACCTCCTTTTCGTTAACTTTTTGCTTTTTTCTCACACTTCCTTCTGCAAAATTTGGTCTAGGTTTTTACAGGAGTCTCTGTGATCTTCTTTTCATGGTGAATGATAAAAATGCTGATAAACAACCTAAATGAAAATAAGTACAAAAATCCAAAACAATCACAGCAAACCGAAAATGTGAGATGCATGGCTATGAACAATGGAAAAATATTAACAATGAAACAGGAAAATACTAAGCATGTACTTAGAAGTGAAAGAAATAAGTGAAAAGATGGTACCTTTCTTCAGAAAATAGAAGGTGTGGCTTTTCCTCTTCAACCCAAGTTTCAGCGTAGAAATTTAGGGTTTGTACGCTGAAGGGTTTTTATACTGTTGGACCCTCTACCTGAGATACACGTAAGCACGCTGAAATGTTGGTGTACTAACGCTCTATTTTCTTTTATTATTTTATTTAAATGTTTTTTTTATGATATTTTAATACTGAATAGATGGAAGACCAAGTGAGACTGGGAAGAGATGTCGAGTAGATACACAAAAAATGAGTGACAGTGAGGGTGGATGAAAAAGAACGTGTGGAAGGAAGAACGAATGAAAAAGAACTAATGAAAAACAAATTCCGAGTAAATGGGACGAGTGAAAATATACCGACCGGATGAAGGTGATAAATAAATGAAAGAGTGAGTGGAAGAACAAATGGAAGAACGATACGTGAATGAATGAACAGGATCCCGAGTGAATGAAAACTGAATGGAAATGATCTTAAGTGAATGAAGGATGAATGGATACAAGAACGAGTGAAAGAATGAATGAATGAAGTAGAGTGCATGAGAGACGAGTGAACAATGCATAGACGAGTGAACAACTGCAGTGTGATACGAGTGAACAGAAAAGCGAGTGGGAGAAAGAACAATGAAAGTAAGGCCGAGTGAAAGAAACGAGTATAAATTATACCGAGTGGATGAAGAACCGAATGAAAAATGAGGTGAAAAATGAAAGTCCGAATGAAATGGAGTGACGGAGCGAAAAAGACGAATGGAGGAAAAAGAAAAATACAGAGAGGTGTGTGAGAAAACCGAGAAAGAATTTAGGTGGAACGAAACAATGAGTGAATGAATATCGAGTGGATTATACCGGGTGAGAATGAAAAACGAATGAATGAACAATAAGTGGACGTAAGAACGGAAAAATGAGTGAAAGAAAGTGAAAGAGTAAATGCATAACTGTAGAGAGAGATAGCCGAGTGAATGGTATCTCTGATGGAACACCGAGTGGATGTAAACGAGTGAGAAACAGAACAACTACAAGGGAAGCTGAGTGAATGAAAATACTGAGTGGATATCAGATTATGAAAAATACAGACGATGCATTCATGAAATAATGAGTGGAAAAGAAATACCGAGTGGAAGAAAGATGAAAAGACGGAAGAGATACCGAGTGGACACAAGACTGACAAGAAAATGTACTGAGTGAATAGAAGACTAATTGATACAAAGCTGACTGTGATAAGTGAGGAATCCGAGTGATAAAAGGCTGACTGAAATAAGTCAGCCTTCATCATCTGACCCATTTATTAAATCAATGATCAGAAATCATTTATTAAAGTCTCCCTTTTTATTTACATCAAAATTGGGAATTTATTGAAGAATGACGAGTGAAGAGTTTTCAGTCGGGAAACAGGGTTAAGAATGAGTAACAATGATCCGAGTGTACCACTCTCGCTCAAGCTCAGTAAACTTTCGCTTAAGCGCGAAACAATAGCAGAAGCTTCTCGCCTAAGCTACAAGTGCTTTGCCTGAGCGGAATGGAAGAATCAGGATCGGACTCCCTTCTTTAAAACTTCACAAATTTTATTCAAACTTTATTCATAAACTCTTTAGTTTTCTTTTTATTAATTCCGACACAAAACACAAAATGGAACACTCAGAACGTAGGGCTTCCTCCCTAGAGCGCTTCTTTAAGGTCACTAGCTTGACCTTCTGGCATCTAAGAGGATGCCTACAGTAGCAAGAAGGTTTTCTGCCTATCAAACTCTCCTCCAAAGTAGAGTTTGAGTCGCTGGCCATTCACCTTAAAAATCCGATCGGTGGTCAGGTCTTTCAGCTCAACTGCACCATGAGGAAAAACCTCATTTACAAGAAAAGGTCCCAACCACTTAGATCTAAGCTTTCCAGGAAAGAGTCTCAGTCGGGAATTAAATAACAAGACCTGATCACCCTTTTGAAACTCCTTCTTATTTATCCACTTATCGTGCCACCTCTTTGTTTTCTCCTTATAAATGGAGGAACTTTGATAAGCGTTGAGTCGAAACTCCTCAAGTTCATGGAGTTTCAAAACTCTTTCCTCCTGGGATTGGTCAAAATCCATGTTTAACAATTTTGTGGCCCACCACGCTTTATGTTCCAACTCCACAGGGAGATGGCAAGCCTTACCATAGACTAACTGATAAGGGGACATGCCAATCGGAGTTTTAAAGGCTGTCCTGTAGGCCCACAATGCATCATCTAATTTTACCGACCAATCTTTCCTAGATTTCTCGACCACTTTCTCTAAAATTCTCTTAATTTCTCTATTTGATAGCTCAACTTGTCCACAAGTTTGTGGATGGTATGGAGTAGATATCTTATGTAAAACCTCATAGTGCCGCAGGGCTTTTTCCATTATTTTATTAAAAAAATGTGAACCCCCATCACTAATGAGCACTCTCGGAACTCCAAACCTAGAGAAAATGTTCTTCTTTATGAACCTAAGCACCACATGTGCATCATTGGTTCTGGTCGGGATTGCCTCCACCCATTTGGAGACATAATCTACAGCACCAAGTATATATTCATTGGAGAACGACTGTGGAAATGGTCCCATAAAGTCGATACCCCAGACATCAAATAATTCCACAACTAAAATGTTTGTCAAAGGCATGCCGGCTTTAGCAGAGAGACCTCTACTCCTTTGACATTTATCACACCTTTTGACATACACTTTAGCATCCTGAAAGATAGCCGGCCAATAAAAACCACTCTGTAAAACCTTTGCTGCTGTACGGGAGGCACCATGATGTCCTCCATAATATGAGTCGTGGTAATGCCACAAGAGCCTTTCTTGCTCGGATTCAGGAACACATCGCCTGATCACTCCATTTACTCCTATTTTATACAGAAATGGATCATCCCAAATAAAGGTTTTACTATCATGAAAGAATTTTTTCTTCATTTGGGATGTCCAGCCGTCAGGTACCACCGAGGCACTTTTGAAGTTGGCGATATCAGCATACCATGGCCCGGTGATAATTGCCATCAACCTTTCGTCTGGAAATTCTTCTTTTATTAAAACAGAATCCGATTCACCTTCCAGACAAGACAGTTGATCGGCAACTGAGTTCTCTACTCCCTTTTTATCTCATATTCTAAGTCAAACTCCTGGATTAAAAGAACCCACCTGATCAGTCTCGGCAAAGATTCTTTCTTAGCTAGTAAGTACTTGATTGCCGAGTGATCTGTATATACAATGACCTTAGCACCAATCAAGTAAGCACGAAATTTATCAAATGCATACACCACAACAAGTATTTCTTTTTCAGTAGTGGTGTAATGTATTTGATTTTCGTTCAACACTTTACTAGCATAATAAATTACATGAGTTAATTTTCCTTTTTTCTGACCCGGCATAGCTCTGACTGGAAAGTCACTTGCATCACACATTAATTCAAATGGTAAAGACCAATCGGGTGCTGCAAGGATCGGAGCTGAAGTCAAACTTTGTTTCAAATTTTCAAAAGCCTTGACACAGTTTTCATTAAACACAAACACATGATCTTTTACAAGCAAGTCAGTCAAAGGCTTAGTTATTTTTGAAATTTTTTTTATAAATCTTCTGTAGAAGCCAGCACATCCTAGAAAACTCCTCACTCCTTTCACATTGATCGGAGGAGGAAGTTTTTCAATGATTTCTATCTTGGCTCTATCCACTTGAATACCCTCAGTAGAGATTTTATGGCCAAGGACTATCCCTCCCTTAACCATAAAATGACACTTTTCCCAGTTAAGGACAAGGTTAGCCTCCTGGCTTCTCACTAGCACCTTAGATAGGTTGCTGAGGCATGTATCAAAACTACTACCAAAGAAAGAGAAGTCGTCCATGAATACTTCAATGAATTTCTCCACCATGTCCCCAAAGATTGCCAGCATACACCTTTGAAAGGTTGCTGGGGCATTGCACAAATTGAATGGCAAGCGCCTATAGGCAAAGATTCCATATGGACAGGTGAACGCTGTCTTCTCTTGATCTTTTGGGTCAACCACAATTTGGTTATAACCCGAGTAACCATCAAGGAAGCAGTAGTATTCATGGCCCGACAGTCTCTCAAGCATATGGTCAACAAACGGTAAGGGAAAGTGGTCTTTCCTAGTGAAGTCATTCAACCTTCTATAGTCTATACACATTCTCCATCCTGTGGTCGGTCTAGTAGCTATGACTTCACCTTTTTCATTTTTAACAGTTGTCATCCCTCCTTTCTTGGGCACCACTTGGACCGGACTGATCCAAGCGTTGTCCGAGATAGGATAGATGATTCCTGCATCAAGAAGGTTGACCACCTCTTTCCTGACAGCCTCTTTCATTATGGGGTTCAATCTGCGTTGTGGCTGAACTACAGGGGAATAGTTATACTCCATCAGAATTTTATGCATACAAAATGATGGACTGATTCCCTTCAAATCAGAAATGTTCCAGCCAATCACAGATTCGTGTGTCTTTAAAACCCCTATTAATTTGTCAACATCCTCTTCTTTTAAGTCAGCATTAATAATGATAGGATGTGTTTCATCCTCTCTCAGGAAAACATATTTCAAATGAGAAGGCAAAGGTTTTAAATCATATTTTTCTTCAGAAACTTCCTTTCCTTTCTCAACTTCAGTAATTTTCAAATCATTTTTCTTTTCTTTTTCAAAATCACCTACTTCCAATACTTCCAGTAGGTTCAGCATTTCCGAGTGAGAGTCATTTAACTCCTCAGTCTCAGAGTCAAAGTCATCCTCCAAAAAGGTTCGTAAGACCTCTTCTTCAGTTTTTAAAAGTATTGGAGTCTTGTAACTTTTGATTTCTTCAATCATTAAGCAATCCATCCTTTCAGCTGGATGTTTCATGGAATTGAAGACATTAAAAGTTACCTGCTCCTCCTGAATTCTCAGCATGAGTTCACCCTTTTCTACATCAATCAATGCTCTGCCTGTAGCTAGAAAGGGTCTGCCTAAGATCAAAGGAATTTTTCGATCAGCCTCTATATCCAACACTATAAAATCTACTGGAAAGATAAATTTGTCTACCTTAACTAACAGGTCTTCCAGCATCCCCTGGAGATATTTAATGGACCTGTCAGCCAACTGCAAAGACATGCGAGTCAGTTGCAGGTCATTGATTCCCAATTTTTTCATCAAAGATAGAGGCATCAGATTTATACTAGCTCTTAGGTCACAAAGAGCACTTCCTACATGAATATCCCCAATTGCACATGGTATTGTAAAAGATCCAGGATCTTCTAGCTTTTGAGGAAGTTTCTTTTGGATGATTGCACTGCACTCTTGAGTGAGAGCAATCATTTCATCCCCCTTAAGCTTCCTCTTCTTAGACAACAGTTCTTTCAAAAATTTTGCATATGAAGGCATCTCCTGCAATGCCTCGGCAAAATGGATATTTATGTGAGGTTTCTTAAATACATCTAAGAACCTAGCAAACTTTTGCTCTTCTATTTGCTTTTTAAACTTGTGTGGAAATGGAGCATTCCTTAGTTTTTCAGGAGTCAGCTTAGAAACTTCCTCCAGAATCAGATCAACCTTTTTCTTTTTCTTTTGGTGGACTTTATTTTCTTTTTCTTTTTCTGTTTCATTTTCATTTTCAGCTTCATTATTAACCTGCTCAGTTTCTTGCACTATTTCCTTTTCTTTATCTTTTTATGAGCTTATTTCCTGACTCAGAGGTGGAGAAAGAATTTTTCCACTCCTAGTGGTTATAGCTTTGCAATGTTCCCTTGGATTTACCTCGGTATCTCCAGGAAAATTGTCTGCTTGCCTCTCAGCTAATTACTTAGAAAGCTGTCTGACTTGATTTTCTAGATTTCTTATGGACGCTTCCTGATTTTTAAAACTGGCCTGAGTGGCCTGGATGAACTGAGAAAGTACATTCTCAAGTTCTGAATTTTCTTTAATAGGAGGGTGAGAAGGTTGTTGTGGTCTATTTATGGGTTGATTTTGTGGGATGTTCTGATTCAAATGTGGACCTTTCTGCCAGGAAAAATTGGGGTGATTCCTGTAATTAGGATTAAAGGAATTAGAAGGATAATTCCTTTGATATTGTTGCTGCCCCATATAGTTCACTTGCTCGAAAGGCACATTTGGATCACACATTCCATTTTCATGGTCTCCACCACAAAAGTCACAACTTATCATAAAAACTTGACTCGGCTTTTAGAGTTCTGAAATCTGTATGCTTAGTTTCTCCAAAGCCTGAGTCATCAGCTTACTCTGAGCCAGATAAGCATCTTGTGCTTCTAGTTCTAATATCCCTCTCTTAGGGACTTGGCTCCTCTCACTAATCAGACATTCATTAGAAGCCATAACGTCAATCAGCTCTATGGCTTCTTCTACAGTTTTAGTTGTTAATGAGCCTCCATCCGAGGCATCAATCAGGACCCTGGTAGCTGGCCTGACACCATTATAAAATATAGTAACCTGTTGCACATAAGAGATTTGATGATGAGGACATCTCCTCAAACTCTCCTTATACCGATCCAATGCTTCCATCAAAGATTCACCTTCTCTTTGTTGGAAACACGTGATTTCATTGCGCAACTTCACATATTTAGAAGGAGGAAAATACTTAATCAAAAATTTTCTTTGCAAGTCCTCCCAAGTGGAAATACTGCCTCTCGGTTGACTCTGCAACCAGGCTTTAGCTCTGTCCCTTAGAGAAAATAGAAACAATCTTAGTCGAATTGCCTCTTTAGGGACTCCGTTCATTTTTACTGTATCACAAATTTGGAGGAAGGTTACTAGATGCAAATTTGGATCCTCAACCTCACTTCCTCTGAACTGTTCATTTCTTACCAACTGTAGTAAAGCTGGTTTAAGTTCAAAATTATTTACTGAAATCGGTGGCCTAAGGATGCTAGATTACAATCCTTCTTCAGTCGGCCGGGAGTAGTCACCTAGTGTAACTCTCCTCTGTTCCATTTCTTTTTTTTCTTTTTGCCTTTTCTCTTTTCTCAGTTTATGTTCTAACAAATCGATATCAGGATCAAAGAAGAAAGGTTCTCCTCTGTTCCTTGACTGCATACAACAAATGTTAAACAAAAGAACAATTCACAGCTACGACTATAGCTACACGAAAACAAATACTAAAAACAAAAATCAAACTATGTACTAAATGCAAATAAAAGTAAATGGTTCAGTCTAGTACTGGTCCAAGGATTGTTGATATTACTCAACAATCCCTGGCAACGGCGCCATTAACTTGATGCAAAATCTCCGAGTCATTATTTTGATGTGTAATTCTCAGAAGATTTACGCTTTGGCAAGCGCACCAGTCATTAAAATTGTATTATATTTGATCGTCCCACAGGGATTGTGGTAAGTACCTCAATCTCAGACTAGTACAAGCTAAACCAACACAAGGCACAGAACGTTCATTCGGTTTTTGTTGTTTTAATGTTTTCTAGTTGTTTTTGTATTTCCAGAAACAGTGTTAAGATGAAATGTGAAAGATGATTAATATAAAATAGGTCTGGATTGCTTCGGTTCACAAATTCATCAAGAAACATGCAATTAAAGTATAATCAAACTTCATAATCCAGAGGACAATCCGCTTGTGGTTATTCCCTAATTCCTTAGGTGAAAAACACTAATCCTTAAGCATTGGACCTTAATTCCTTAAGTGCTCAATTAACCTAAGAATCTAATATGAAATTGGAGGTTGAACTCTAACTATTCACCTAAATTGATTAGGCCTGAACTAGTTAGAAAGCTGGAAGTTACCTAAGCTTCAACCATGATTCCTCACTGGCGAAGTTCTTCATCAGATCTGGATTTGTCAATCCAGCAAAATAGATCCACTCCTCAGCTTGTTCGTCTCAGGATCTAGAAGTTGATTTCCTCACTCACAGCTTCAAGATTCCATTACTAACCTTCGCAATCCCAACCTTAGGGATTTAGAACTCCATCGACATTGGTTCCATCGAAGGAATATGGAACATCATGGAGGAGAGGATTTAGAGAGAGAAATGAAGTAGTGAGAAGTTTGAAGTTGCGAATGAATCGTGTTTTATGTATTTTGTGTGTATCTGTCTCTGTTCTTTACAGAATATGTACAAGCATATATATAAGCATCTACCTAACTAACGAACTTAACTAATCACTTAAGAAGGCTGAGTTAATAATTAAACTAACTAACTAATTACATAATTACGTAATAACTAACTAATTACAGCTCAGCTCTTAACAAATTACAGTTCATCATTAGCTAATCATAGCATAACACTAACTAATAACAGCTCAGTACTTAAATTATTAAGATGCAGAAGTGGGAGAGAAGGCAGCAGGAGATAGCACTGGTGTCGAGTGTCTTCTGGAGGGAACAATCAGTGTTTTAAATAACAGCCTTCACGCTTGAGCGAATTGGGTTCTCGCTTGGGTGAGCTCGAAATATGTACTGCAGTATTGCTTTCTTGCTTTAAGCGTGATGGGGAAGCTTGGGCAAGAGTGATATTTTGGGGTCACGCTTGAGCGAACTTGCTCGCTTGAATGAATTTTGACTCTCGCTTGAGCGAATTTGACTCTCGCTTGAGCGAGTGGATTATTCAATCAGCATTCTGAAGTTGACGCTCGGGTTCTTCATTTTTCAATCGGTGCTTTTAAAAGTCTCGCTCGGTTCTTCATGCAATATTCGATTCCCTGTTCTATTTTGGAGTCGGTATCTTGGGAGTCTTTTAAGTCGGACTTTTATTAATTCCTTCCGATCAACCTTTTGGGAAGTCTTTTCAGTCAGCCTCTTTGAAGTCTCGCTCAGTTTGGGCTTTTGGACTTTTTTCAGTCGGATTTGTGAAGTCTCACTCGGATTTTCCAAATCTCGCTCGGCTTTTTCCTTTCAGCTTGAGCGCTTTTTTTCCTGCACCAATAAACAACTAATTTGCCCAGCGTTTGTTCACTGATTGTCCAGTATTTGTATGCTGGGTTAATGAAATTATAAATAAACTCAATTTCTTAACTAGTTAATGTTTTTAATCAGTTTCTTTCATAAATTAAGCGCTTTTGAAATAATTAAATAAATTATAAATTATTAGCAATTAATTAAATAATAAGGCTAAACTAATCACTAAACAATGAATTAAGTCAACTAAAAGGCAGAATAATTAAGTCTTTTCAAGACTTATCAATAAAGATGGTCCCTAATCCTCCTCAGTGTGCATCTGATCCTCCTTTTCATCAACAGTAGTGTCCTCAGTAGTGTCAGCATATGTATCTAACGTGCTAACCCCCTTGGAAAGACCGGACTATCCCTAGGCCAAACTACATATACAACAAACTTAACTAGTGTAATATATGGTGCCTCAGCTCCATGAACCCTGTACTGATAAAAAGAGTCATGTAAGTGAACATAGGCTTTATGGGTGGCTGTCATCATTTAAGTCTGATGTTGCTGCTTGATTCTCATTCGTGCAAGCTCCTAGAGAACAACATCTAAAGTGGTAGAAGTCTATGGTGGTCATCTGCGTCTTGGTCGTGGTTGAACATCCTCGTCTGCTTGTATAGGTGGTAGCTCACACCGTTGAACAAAATAAAATCTATTTACCATAAAATTTTGTACCTGTCCCAAGAACTCGTAAAATCAACAGATGGAACCTGTACTCCTTGCTTCTTCAGTAAGACAGAGATGATTAGTGGAAAAAGAACTGAGTGGTTCATTTTATATCCTAGGGCATAATGATGAATATGCTCTAAGATCAGAGCACCAATGTCATGTTATTCAAGTGGCCTCAATACTCGAGAGGGGGGTGAATTGAGTTTTAAAACTTTTTGTTGAAATGCTCTTGAACTAAGTTCCTTTCTCACAAATTAATAGTTTATGCAAGACAAAGTAAGTTTAGTGCAACAAACAATGCAAAACAAGGAATAAATGTTGCTGAAGCAATTTGTCAAACACTTGGTGTGCAGCACTTTAAAGCTATTAGTTCAATCAAGTTTAAAAGGGGAAATCACAATCAACAACAATAACCCAGCCAGATGCAATATATGAATATAAAAGAGTGAGGGAGAAGAGCTTGCAAACCGATTTAACGAGTTCCACCACCCCGGTGTACGTCTCGCCTTCAAGCAACCCACTTGAAGGATTTTCACTATTGAAGTTTAGAGATACAAGCTATGAGCAATTGCAGCTTCCTAGTGTCCCACACTTAAGAACTGAATCCTCACTAGTACAAGGGTAACCCACCCAATCTCTCAAACTCTTAATACCCAAAGGTTGAACCCCAACCTTTGTGACCACTCAACCTAGAGTGAAAACCTTTGTGTTTGATGTAGTGTTTACAAGCAAGTAACTCTCTTAATAGAGTAGATATATAAATAAGAGCTCACACAATTTCTAACTCTCAACAAGAGAGGATATACAAGTTCTAAGCTTAAGGATTCAGAATATACAAAGAAAATGAACTCACTAAGCACAAATGTAAGTGAAGATTGATTGCCTCTTGTTGTTGTGTGTTGTGCTTGAGTTGGAGAGCCATTTATAGAGCCTTGAAGGAGTGCCAAAGTCTTCCTAGCCATTGCAAGTTATGGGCACTGAGTTGGAATGGAGAAATGAGCTGGTTTCCCACTAAAAAAACACTTTCCCCAAATTCTGGCACAACTTTAATCGATTACGCCTTGAGCTGTAATCGATTAGCTTTTGAAATATTTAGTGTTGTACAGTAGTAATCGATTAGGCGTTCCTGTGTAATTGATTAGCTTGGAAACAGGGACTTGCTAATCGATTATTTTATGCTATGTAATCGATTATAGTTGGCACCTGATGCATTTAATTGTGTCTCGTAGCATTGTAATCGATTAGGTCTTCATGTAATTGATTAGGGCACAAAACAGAACTTACATAATCGATTATGCTTGACTTGGTAATCGATTGTGGTGAATACCTGATGCTCATTCTTCAAATTTTTTGCTGGTAATCGATTATCTCTAAGGTGTAATCGATTAGTTTACAAACAGAGTTTAGGAAATCGATTAGCTCTATATGTGTAATTGATTACTACGCAAATAGAACCTATGTAATCGATTAGCTTGAGTCCTCTAATCGATTAGGATGCGCGTTTTTGCTTGCCTGACTCTGTTCTCTCTGATTTCATGGTTACTTGGCCTTTTGCTTCAATCCTTCAATATGCTTTGTCATTATCAAAATAATTCAACCTAAAATATATATTCAAACACATTCTCTCCATTTTTGATGATGACAAACAATGTTCATCTCATTGAGGGTGTTAGTTCAAAAATAGAATTATTTGAAATGATTATCTCCTAGGATATCTCTAAGGTTATCTCAAGAATTGTTGCATATCTTATCCTTTTGAAAAAAATATCTCCCCCTATCTAAAGGAGTTTATGCTATCTTTTAAAATCATGAAGATAAGTAATTACTTTTAACCACTTGTTGTTTTGATTGTTTTTAGCAAAAACAGATGCAATCAGTTCAATCAATCATTCTCCCCTTTTGTGAAAACAGATATGAAAACAAATTTGAATTCAATGAGATATAATTATCCGCTTATTATTTTTAGCCAAATTTCTGATTTAATAGCCAATTAGATGAACTTCAATTATTCTCCCCCTTGTAATCATCAAAAATAAATAAGGCAATAGAGATATAATCAAAGGAAATTGCATTCATTAAGGGAAATTACAGAAGCAAATTGCAGAATGGAAATTCAGAGACATAAAGAAAATAATAAGCAAAATGCATCCTAAACAAAGCAAAATAAACAATGGATCTAGTTATCCGGATTGAAAAATCAAAACTCAAAGATTTGATGAGACAACTCTTCATAGTGTTGTTGCATGATTTCATAGTGCTGCTGCTCAGTCATTTGGAACTCTTGCAGAGAGTTCTCTAGCCTATCAAAGCGGCGATCAAGATATTCATAAAGCGAAGTGAAAGGATCAGTAGGGGCGGATGGTTCACCTTGAGTTGCAGGAGGAGGAGGAGCAGGTTCATCAGCAGGAGCTTCAAAAGGAATGTTGGTATTAATGCCTTCTATTTTTGAGAGCTAAGCTGCATTCACATAGATAATACCCATCTTAGTGAGATGATAAGTACCAATACAAGCTTTAGGAGGAATTTTCTCCAAGAGTTCTCTAGCAAGATCAACTCCAAAGGCTTTCAAGATTTTGGTGAGAAGGATGGCATAAGGGAGCTTTTGTTGATCCTTTGCCCTGAGCATATGCAGTTTCAACATTTGAACCCAATTGATTTCCTTTTGATTTTGCATAGCCCACATCAATAAGACATCATCTTCTTCAACCAATGCATAGTTCCCACCACGAGGAGCCAAAAGTTTAACCAAAAAGAAGTGGAGGCACTACTAAAAAAAAACCTGTTAGCGACGGAAAGAATTGGTCGCTAATCCATGCCAAATCCGTCGCTACAACCCTTAGCGACAGAATCTCAGACGGGACACCCTCCGTCGCTAAAACCTTCATCGAAAACACATCAGCGACCCCACTAACACCGTCGCTAACATATTGACGGCATGATGCCGTCGCTAAAATGGTCTCTGCTTCACTGACCCCAGCCATCGCTAACTGTTGCCGTACAACGACCTCACAAGTCCGTCGCTAATAGAGCCATACTGCGACCACCATATGCCGTCGCTATTATTTGTCATATAGCGACCGACTCATCCGTCGCCACGTGTGGCCTTCCAGCGACCACGCTCCACCGTCGCTATTTTAATTCATATAGCGACCAAGGGCTCCGTCCCTAATTCATTGCCTACCAGCGACCGTAACGGCCGTCGCTGTGGGGAAGCCATACAGCGACTACTTTAGTCCGTCGCTGTGTCTGGCCAACCAGCGACCACTCTACGCCGTCGCTATTTGTACAATATAGCGACCATCTAGTGCCGTCGCTAATTGGAATTTTTTATTTTTTTAAAAATTGGTTAAAAATTTATAGGTTTTGTTAATTTATCTTTAAAAATATAGATTAATATTTTGTATTTTGTATTGGCTGATAAAATTTTATAATTAAATTTGAATAATTTTTTTAAAATATTAAATTATTATTAAAAACAAAATAATGGATTAAATTTATTTATCAAATAGGTTGAATTATTAATGATAATTACAATAAGGCTTTTTTATTTGAATTTAATTACCAATAAATATTGACATAATAAATGAAGAATGACAAAATAAATACTGAATGGAATATAATATAAAAACTAAAAATCAAATATACAATGTGTATAAATAATAAAAATACAATCATGGTGGTGGGGGATCCTGGGGTGGTGGTGGGGGCGCCTGGGAAGTGGGGGGAGATAGCCTCGCCATCAACTGCATCAGTAGCTCCTGCTGCTGAGCAAGTTGCCGACGAGTCTCGGTGTGCTGCTCCTCGGCCCGTCGTCGGTCCGCCTCGGCCCGCTCCTCCAACAGCTGCCTCTGACGTCGCTCCTCCTATAGCTCATCGTTCAGGTTTTGAATTACCTAAACAATCAGTCGGAAGACCAGAGGAAGAGGAAGAGGAAGGTGTCTTCCCCTTTTTCGCCAGCTGCGTGTCGACGCCACCCAATCTAAATACCCCTCTTTCTTGTTCACACCGCCAACAGCCTCCATATAGATGGCGTTGTCGTCAGAACAAGACAAGGTGGGAGGAACCTCAACTTCAGGAGTGGAAGCCACCAGGTCTGCCTCCTTCTCAGCCCTCCTGGCCTGATACGCCTCTATAAATTCAAAAACAATGATAGGATTAGTAAGCTGATTTGTAAATTATAAGCATGTGTCAGTTAAAAGTAAATACCGCTAGATCCATAGTCTTCTGGTTTACCCATGCACCGACTTTGTTCTTCTTGGTCATTTGCATGACCTTAAACAAAGAAGGCTCCCGGTGCTCCCTCAGCTCCTGTGGTGGACAAAAACATTGAGATTATTATTTGTAAACATGTCAGACGAATCATATTAAAAACATAAATATACTTACAAATCTTTTCTTGTGCTCGAGGGTTGAAATGCTACCCCCAGTGTAAACTGAGGCTGCAGCATCAGCGGCTCTATTTGCCCTATTCCGAGCACTCGCCTGCTGGAATGGGACACCACCCCACTTCTGGACCATTCCATCCCAATGGTCCTCGGGGATCCAACGAGGGCGCTCACCCTTGTCCCTCACCTTCCAAAGGGTACTCTTGATGATTTTGGAGGTCTTTGTGGCAAAGATCTTCCTAATCTCATCAATCATACCTTCTGCCCATTGATAATCATGCTGTAAAATGAAATGAGAAATCAAAATTAATAAGAGGTCTATTTTACAAATCAAATCACAACAAATTGATGTGGTAACTTACCCAGAAGGTGTCAAACCACCTATCTTGGATAACCTTCCCAGCATCTGTCCAAGATATATATGGACCATCCCACTGGGCCTTTAAAACCTTAGTAATCACTTTGGTAGTGCGACTACTATCAACAAAGCTGTAATGACAACAATTATATCAGGAGTATAATAACAAACAATCTAGGGAGACTCCTAAAATTCTGACAGAGTCTCCCCTGTAAATGTAACATTTCCAAGTTTAAATAGTTACCCTGTTACAAACAGAAGAGTTCCCAGTACAATTCAATCTATACAAGTACTAATTAAAGTAACATACAATAAACCAACAAGTCTTTCCACTAAAATTTAAAATAAAGTACCATACAAATAACATAAAAGTATTTGAGTTGTAGTGACTTACTCGTCTCCGGCCGGCACGGGTACTAACATGGGCAGAGGGGATACTGGAGGTGGGGTGGCCAGATGGCCAGGGTCCTCCAAGCCACTAACTCCAGGAGTCTGCTCTGGGGTGGTCAGCTGTGGTGGTGATGGGGTAGTCAGCTGTTGTGGTGATGGAGTAGTCTGCTGTGGTGGTGATGGAGTTGTCTGCAGTGGTGATGGACTGGTTCCCTGCTTTGGGGTGGGAGTCCCCAGACGGGATGCCGGGGTCCTGGACCCACCACCCCTACTGAAGGGCAGTCGACATCCCGTCATCTGTGGATAAAATCATGAAAAGAAAGGTTAGTCTTAGGATATATATAAACCTATGTATATATGTTTAACAACTACATACTCTGTGTCTGTTTCAATTTCAAATTCCCCCTTAATTTCAGTGTCACTGTGGTTATTTGTTTGAACAACTTCATCAGTATCCAAATCAGCCCTAGACTGTTTTGATCGAGAGACAAGGTCTTTGTCAATGTGTTCACCCCTCGTAGTGGTAAGTGTCTTATCCATTATGACTGGATCAATGTTGAACAATAGATTACCATCGTTGAGCTCGTGTGGTGTAAGCTGATAAGCGTCATCGACCTCCTCGGAGACATTGTCAGTGATCTGACTTCGGGCCTTGGCCTTGATGACTGTATTCTAGTCCCAATGTCCTCCTGGGAAGTCGGTGTAATAAACCTGCTTAGCTTGTTGGGCAAAAATGAAGGGATCAAACCCTTTATATCTACCATTCTTCTTGACCTCAACTAAGCCGTAGTTGTTGTCAACCTTTGTTCCAACACCGATTGTGTTGTCGAACCAATCACATTTGAATAGAACAATATCTCTTCTTAGTCGTCCAGAGAATGAAACTTCAACAATCTCCATCAGCACTCCATAAAAGTCTTCTTCTAACTGTCCGGCGGTGCCTCTAACACAAACCCCGTAGTTATGGGTACGCATCCCTTCACTCCATTGAAGAATATTAAACTTGTAGCCATTTACGTAGTAAATAGACCATTTTTAACAGTTTTCACCGGCCCCCAAGAAAGGGCTTGGAGTAAAGAATCTTCAATATGGTTGTTAGGGTCTTGTATCTATGTACAACATAACAAATAGGTCATCGTTAGATACCGGGAGTTAGAAGCAAAGATAAAAAACACTCGGTATACGGGTCTTACGTGTTGTGTGAACCAACCAACAAACTTGGATGACACCTCACTATGAATTTGGTCATCAGTTAAATCATTTTGCTCAATTTTAGCATATCTGTATATAAGCTATTTAAAGGAAACAAATTTAGATACTATAAAAGCTAGGTTTGGAATGTAACATATAACTTTTATGACTTACTCAAGAAAGGGTTCTACTTCTGGGCAATTTAGAAGAATGTACAAGTGAGCCGCCTTTCGATCTTTCTCATCAATGTAACATTTTATGAGCTTGCCCCCCGGATGACCAGGATAGTTGAAAATTGATATTTGTTCATCAAACCCTGTTTGGTGGCTACCCCAAGATTGCGGGGAATTCTACTCATTCTAGTTTCTATCTCCGTCAGAAAATAGAAAGAAGCAAAAGTTGTCATTTCTTTGACTAAGTATGCCTCACAAATTGATGCTTCAATGCAGGCTTTGTTTGACACTTTGTCTTTTAAAGAGCGTAAGAATCTTGAAATCATAAACAAATGTTAAGTTAGAAAAAACTATTATAAAGAATGTTTGGAAGGAAATTAAAGAGTTCTGGCGTTCACCTTTCAAATGGATACATCCAACGATACTGCACGGGGCCACCAACCAAGGCCTCGTACGGTAGATGGATAGGCAAATGCTCCATCGAGTCAAAAAAACTTGGTGGGAAAATCTGCTCCAACTTACAAATCAATACCGGGATGGTTTCTTCCATCTTCACAAGTTTCTCCACAGTCAATGAAGTTGCCGTCAACTCCTTAAAGAAGTGACTCAACTCAACCAACGGTTTCCAAATAGGCTTCGGTAAGGCATGAAACACGTACGGGAGTAATTGTTGCATAAAGACATGGCAATCATGACTTTTCATGCCAAACACCCTGCCCTCCTTCACGTCGACACATCTACTCAAGTTAGAAGCGAATCCGTCAGGCAGGGTCAACCCATTCATCCAAATACACACAGCAATCTGTTGCGGTCTAGTTAAAAGTGGATAACCTACGGGGAGGAGGTTCATTAACAACCTTGTTCTTCTTAAAAGCGGTTTTGTTTCTCCTAAACGGGTGATCCAACGGTAGAAACTTTCTATGGCAGTCAAAGAAACTTGTCTTGCCGCTAACAGGGAGTGATTCCCCCTGGTATGTTCCATGCATATAGGGCAAGCAAGCTTTCCAGATGTTGACCATCCAGAAAGCATACTGTAGGTCGGGAAGTTGTTAATAGTCCACATCAAAACAGCACGCATCATGAAATTGTTCTTTAAAGACGCATCGTATGTCATTACCCTAACATCCCATAATTGTGATAACTCTTCAACCAACGGTTGCAAAAACACGTCTATGTTTGCCTTTGGATTTTTGGGTCCTGGAACCAGTATAGATAGAAACATGACCTCCCTCTTCATACACATATCAGGAGGCAGATTATATGGGGTCAGTATGACTAGCCAACAAGAGTAAGCTCTTCCATATTGACCGAACTTGTTAAACCTATCAGTACATAAGCCAAGTCTTATATTGTGTGGCTCGCCAGAAAAGTATGGATACAGCTCATCTAAACACTTCCATGCTTTCCCGTCAGAAGGATGGCAAAGAAACCCCTCTTATGTTCGGTTCAAAGCATGCCAACGCATGTGTTTTGCCATAGACAATAAGGCATACAGGCGTTGAAGACGCGGTGTTGTAGCGTTCCTCATTACAATGTAGACATTTTGTGACACTCTTATCTGCAAATTCATTTCTAAACAGCATACATCCGCTAACACAACACTTTATCTTCACACAACCCAACCCCAAGTTTGCCATTTGTTTCTTAGCATGGTACAGGTTTGTTGGCATTCGATGATTACTAGGTATAGTGGAACCTATCAGATTGACCATCCTATTAAAACAACCTCCAGAAAGATTATAATCTGCCTTTAGGCTTAAAGCAGCTAGGGAGGCAGATAACTCAGTGTGACTGTTGCACCCGTCCCACAATGGAGTCTAAGCTGCCGCTAACAAATCATAAAATCTCTTCACCTTTGGATTAGGATCCTCCTCTACATTGTCAGAGTCTCCATGACCTGCTTGGTCATCATGTTCTAGCATACGCCCGGTGGAGGGTCCAACATGATCCATCACTATTTGTTCTATGTTGTTGTACGTATCTCTGTTTCCTCCAACCTCGTAGTAAGACTGTCGCACGGTTACGTTTGATGGTCTAGGCAATAACTGCTCACCATGGTTGTACCAGCAGTGGTATGTTTCCATGAACCCTTTCTCAGTTAGGTGGCACATGACATCATCCACGTATTCAAAACTTATGCATTTGCACCTTGAGCTTGGACAACGAATCTTCTGAGTCACTTCAAATCCAGGCGTGTTTGCCGTAGCGAACGGAATGAACTCCAATAGCCCCATCATAAACTCCTCAGTCACTCGTCGACTGCAATCTACTCAGTTGTACATCCATCACCGATTTGCCAGTACCTCCATTTACAATATCTAACAAGCACGATTTCTGTTACTTTACATTTTTAAAAGTTTATTTGACTATCAGTTATGAATCACTCTATCTCTTTAATGTTCTAAATTGGTGGGGCCCTATCCTATTCGGGATGAATATGCAACCATCTGTAACCCATCGATGTTGTATGTGGTCTATCTTATGTCGTTGATGTTCATTTGAAATTTCGGCAACATTTTGCATTGGTCCCCGAGTACACAGAGATACGTACGGTATGAAACACCGCACGCAGTCATGCACCTTGGGGACAACACGAAACACCACAACAAAAATTTCAAATGAACATTTAACGTCTCAAGATAGACCACATACAACATTGATGGGTTACGCCCTACTGGTTACAAATTCATACCAAACTGTCCAATCGGGACAATTCAAGATCCAACACAACACAGTACATCAGCTGGTTGTTTTGAAACTTGAACGGGAATCTAATGGGTACACACACGACTAAACCCTACATTATTAAAGTTGAGTTTCATTTATTAAGTTCCCCAAGAAAGGGAGCCTGCTGAAATTTTGGCAGAGTCTCCCCTGTAAACTAGACATTTCCCAAAATTAGAAACGGCCTGTTACATACAGAAAACTTTCGAGTATAGATAAATATATATGCTACGCATTGTATATGATATTGAGAGGTATTAAGTCCCAAATCATGTTATCAGCACACAAAACTAATGCCTAATGAGCTCTGCTTTCCACTAACAAACAACATTACACATGCATAAAAAATCATGTTATCAGCACACAAAACCAATTCCTAATGAGCTCTGCTCTCCACTAACAAACAACATTACACATGCATAAAAAATCATGTTATCAGCACACAAAACCATTTCCTAATGAGCTCTGCTCTCCACTAATAAACAACAATTGACATGCGTACACATAATGAGAAAGTCAGTGTTAGGGGATTACCTGGGCAAAAAAGTCAGGGATGAATATGAAGCTATCGACAGACGATCAGAGACCACGTGTGCTAGTCTGCATGACAAACCAATAATCAGTAACGTGTGTTAGTACACATAATCAGTAACGTGTGCTAGTCTGCATGACAAACCAATAAGTGGTTGGACAGTTACAAGTAGCAAGGAAACTAAACAAAAAGAGAGACATGTAAAGTAAATTATAGATTAATTTCATCATCAAAATGGGCGGGACAACAAATTGAGGATACAAGTTTACCTTATAGATGCTATTAACAATCCTACCACGCTCAAAGTCGAGCTATAGTAACATCACAATCCTACCCCGCGCAATAACAAAATAAACATACTTAGACATCACAAAACAAAACTCTCTTCTTACAAACAAACAGCAACCCACTTGAACCCTTTGAATGACCACATGTACCTCTTGCAACGCTATTTCTATTGTTGTCATTCCATGACCACATCCTTTCCATCTCCATTGTCAAACCTTTGCAACTTTACATCTCTTTATCCAAATCGTGCCCACATAACTCACTACGCTCTTGCCCTGCCTCGTTCAGTCTCCCTTTCCATGAAAATTGAATAATTGAAAAATAAAATCAGATATGCTATTCTTGCCTTGACGATGTGATTGGAGGATGCGATTAGAGTGTCAAACTTGACAACACAATCAGAGGATTCAAGAAGACAACATTGCAAACAAAGATTTTCGATGAAGACGATGGCTTATGTTTAGTTATTTTGACAAGGATGGCATGAAGAGGAAAGGTGTGTGGTAATTCTATTGTAGGTATGAGCAGCGTGATGGCTTTGTGGACTTAGTGTGATGGCTTCAAAAGTGTAATAATTGTGGTTTCATTATAGAGATTGGAACTTCACTTGAGGTTGAGTTCTAATTTTTGTTTGATCTTGTTTCCTTTTTTAATGAGGTGTGAGATTGAAGGGCTTTGATTAAGGACGTGTAGTTATGGTTATAGTTGATTGCTCATATATGGAATTTGTTGAGAGATAAAGGTGGGTTACAGTTGATATAGTAAGAAGAATAGTGTTATGAATTAAGATGCATTATTTTGTGAAGGATATGATTTAGGTTTTGTTTCTTTGGTTGAGAAATAGGTTATTTGTCATTATTGGTGATGAAGAGATATTTGCATTGCATTCACAATCACATGAACATATTGGCCCTATATAGGTTTCTAACTATCCAACCTGTATTTTTAAATGATTGATGCAGGTATGACATCTAAGGATCATGTGTTTTCTTTGATGCAGGAAGAGCTTATTAGAGCAAAGGCTCAGGTTCATAGCTTAGACGGGAGTAAAAATGGATATTCCCAAGTAAGTAATGTAAGGGAAAGCCTTAATCAGTTGAGAGTCAGCTTAAACCGCTATCTATTCCTACCCCATGTTGATAATGACACCGATGACGAGGTAAATGTGGATGAGGAGGACATAAGGTAATTACACCAATAGATTGATGAATTGTATAGACAATGGTGATTCTTATGATAAGACAATGCAACAGAAGAAATATTCAATTGATGAAAAAACTGCAACCTTGCAAAAAATATATGATTAGGATTCTGATTAGGTTCAAGATAATTTAAAGTCACAGGTTGGCACAGCTGACGTAGGAAATCTGCATGGACGGAGAGATGAAGTTCCAAAAGTATGTTTGAGTCTTGATTTCTAGAATGTCCTTCATTAATTTTCTTTTCAAATGCATTTATCAATTTTTTTGTTTCTTCATTCAAGGATTCACAAAGTATGTCCTTGAGAGAAAAGGAGCTTGAGAACGTTTGCAATGTGCAAGCTGCTAAAATTAAAGAACTAAATCAATTGGTAACAGGAGTCGTGACCCTTGTGAATTATTTCTGTGATTTGAATTGTCGATTACTAACAAATATTGAATTGCCCAGGTAGAGCAATTGAAATTAGAGAAAGAACAAAAGTCCTCCACTGTGTATGGTCAAGCAAGCAGCAAACATACTATACATGAAGAAGATTTACTGAAAGATGAAGACAAGGTCAATTCGTGGATGTGTAGTAAATTACAATATAAAGTTCTGTAATCCATAGCTGGTTTAGAACTCACCCTTCTTATTTACATTTTATGTTGTCTGCAGCTTATGAGGGTGACTTCATTGGACAAATGTGAATTGATGCAGATGAGAAGGAAGAACTTCTTAAGGAAATTTAGAATCTAAGAAGCAAGCTACAATTATGTAGTGATGCATCAGTTAGAAAGTCCACTGAACGGCTGAGATCTTCCTTAGTGTCAAGATCCATTCAACTGCGAAAAAGTAGTGTATTTTCTCAAGATAATGGTGGAGATGAGTTAGAAAAAAGTGACAAAGATAGACAGAGATGGAAAGTGAGTGGATTTGTCTTACTGATGAACTAAGAGTTGATCTCGAGACCAACTGCAACTGATCAGAGAGAGTGGAGATGGCATTGAGTTTAGAGAAGAAGTGACACTAGTATCTAAATATTTGGCTACCCTAGACTTTGACTTCTCTGAGGGTGAATTATTAACAAAGCAGATATTAAAATTATCTTTCTATTTTCAGCCATTGATGTTTCTACTAAAATATAGAACTTGTTTAAAATTCAAATTATAAAACTGTATGAATATTGCCTAGGAACCAGCTTTCATTTTGGGAGTGGATTATTTAATGGAAATTAAAATTTGTTTGAATACTACCATACATCATACATAAATAATTAGAGTTTCTCTCAATTGTTAAAATTCAATGTCTTTATCATGGTAATTAATTTTTGGCTCATATCCAATCAAAGTATACTAAAATTAAACTAAACCAAATGAGAATACATTGAAAACGTTAACTTCATTGATTTCTTCGTTGTCTAGCTAGATAAATAATAAACAGAGATAGGGATAAGAAGCATAGGAGGGCTAAAAGAGGTCAATGATGAAAGGGATAGAGAATAAAAAGGTTAGTTTCTACAATAACTTTATATCACCAGAAGTGAAACCAAATTAGGTGGAGGAAAGGGATCAAGAATAGATTTAAAGTTTCAATGTTTAAGTAGGACCATTTAATAAAGAATGGTTTTGCTTGAAAAGAAACTCAGGTGGTAAACCATCAATATTCAATCAGACCTACCTATAAATCTTATTATTAGCCTTAAATCTAAAATATAATTCCCAAATGTTAGCTTGAAGAATCAATCAAAGATGTCAATAAAGGACAAAACAAGAAAACAAGGAGAACAACTACTGTGTATAATCATATTCAGTAAAGTAGGGGCCACGTGGAAATTAAGATGAATTCAAAAGCAAAGCATATATAGTGTAGTGTAGTGATCACAGAGAGAAGAGAAGAAGGGTGAAAGCATGGCTTTTCTAGCAAGTTTGGTTGCTGTTCAACTAGCTTCTGTGAAAGGTCTTGCTGGAAGATCCCTTACTGGAACTAAGCTCTCTTTCAAATCCTCTCGCCTCACTTTTAAACCCAGCAATTTCAAACATTTAATTGAAATATAACTAATTAACTAGTCTAGATTCCACAACAGCATTGCATCAATCATATTCAGTTATTTCTGAAAGCCTTTAGCTAGTTATTTCTGAAAGCCTATAGCTAGTTATTTCTGAAATCCTATAACTAAACTTACCCAATTCAGGTACCAAGCTAAAGTTCACATTGATGATGAGCACAAGAACAACAAATTTTAATGTTCAACCAAAAGCAGAGAAAACCCAAAATAGCTTCACACATAGCCAAGGAGAGAAAATGAATACTGCAGAGCTGATGGGAGGTAAGAATATAATTGGAATGTTGAATTAAGATGAATGCCTAATTTAGGATTAAAAGTTACATACACACTCTTTTCTAGATGTTATGGATTTTTTTTGTTACAACCCAAGGTTATGTTTAAAAGAGTTTATACTTATTTTTAACTTACTCTTAAGTTCAACAATTGGCTAGGCCACATAATAGACAGGACACTGACAAGTCCGCTTACTCCAAAGTGTGATATAAATGTTTTACTCATGTATACAAGATTATGTAACTCACTGGTTCCATGAGATTCATAAAGAAAATATACTCCTGGGTCTGTGATTTCTATCACTACTATCATGGTATATAATAATTTGATCTGTTAGTAGTTATAAATACTAATATTCCATTAATTATAAAAAAAAGTTCCAACTTGAACTTTTCTATAGCATTTCTTCAATTATCATCATATTTTTGATAAATTACAATATCATGATAATTTTCATGTAGTTTATAAAACATTTAGGATCATTTTATATGGCATCAGCAGACAAGAGCAGTAGCAAAACATTTAGGATCACTTTTTCAGGCTTCAGGCTTCAATAGTGCAGAGCAGTAGCAAAATAGAAATAGATAACACAAACAATACTTCTTCTCAAGAAAATTACAGAACATCAATAATTGAAACTAACCTAGACACAGAACAGATCAGAAATTGGAAAATTAATGAAAAACAATATTGAATCAGCAAAATTAATTATTATTAATGGGAGAAACAAATAATCATGAAAAAAACTAACCTACACACAGAACACAAAGAGAACCCGCGAGTTAGAGAGTGGCGTGCGCGTGGTGGTGGTCTACTCTCTTCTGGTCAGAAAAGATAAAGGTGATAGAAGAAGAAAACTTTTTCTCAAAGACCTACCAGCCAGCACAATTTTTTTGATACCCAGCAAAGATGAGAGCTCAGTTCACAAAGAGAAGAAAGAGAGACTGAGGGAGGAGGAAGGAGAAGAAAATAAAAAATCTCACCTGGGTTGTTCGGAGTTTAGGGGCTAACGGACACCACCGTCACAGGCTCGACGACGACACAGAGAGGGGTTCACCGTGAGGGAGGTGAGACGATGACGTTAAAGAGCGCTCGATGATGACAACAAAGACACCAAATGCAGAGCCACAACATGACGGGATGAAGATTAGGGAGGGGAGGCACAACGAAGGAAGAAGATGTAGTGGGTTTACGGGATGAAGATCAGGGAAGGGAAGATGGGAGAGGCACGAGCACGAGGAAGGAAATGAAAATCAGAGTGGGAATTTTGCCCTAAGTAAATCAAGCCCAATACGACATCGTTGGTCATTGGCGACAGTAACTTTAGTTATTCGCGATGAACGGTGCCATCTCTATGTATAAATAACACTTAGCGACGGTATACCACCGTCGATACAATTAAAAATATTAGCGACGGCACACCAATACCGTCACTAATCCCCCATTTGGAGGGAATATTAGTGACGGTTGTTACCGTTGCTACTATTTGGCGCCAACAAAAACCTTGGAGGGAAACAAAAAAATAGGCGGGAGGTCAAATCTAGCGACCGCACCAGCGACGAGGGTTGATTAGCGATGGGAATGGTGACGGATTATTGTAATTGTTAGTGACCACTTTTTTTATGGTTGCTAATGGAGTCGCTAACCATATTTTGGGGTTCCTTTTTCTAGTGGTCGCTAAATCGGTCGCTCTTCAGCGACGGGTCTCCTGTGGTCGCTAAATCGATGTAGCTGTTTAGGGTTTTTTAGTGGTGTTAGCGACAGTCACACTCCGTCACTACCTTATATATAGCGACGGTGTGTCTGCGTCCCTGATTTCTCCGAAGATATAGCGACTGCAATATCACCGTCGCTATCAGTTGGCGCCATATATAAGTTGGAGGGAAACCAAAAAAATGGAGGGAAATAACTTTAGCAATCGTATCAGGGATGGGGTATGATTTAGCGACGGTATTAGTGACGGTTCTTGGCCAATTTCAGCGACGGGATAGTGTTGGTCGCTGATGTCGTCACTATTTTTCATATTCAAGGTGCCTTTCATGTAGCGGTCGCTAATTCGGTCAATGATTAGCGACGGTGTTTGGTGGTCGCTAACGGAGTGTAGCTATTAGTCATTTTTCTAGTAGTGTTCTATATGCTTAGTCCTTGAATGCATGACAGGATTTTTAGAGATATTTATGGCACTAGTGTTATCACATTTAATAGGCACTTTGTTTAAAACAACACCAAAGTCAAGAAGTTGTTGTCTCATCCAAAGGATTTGAGCACAACAATTACCAGCTGCTACATATTCTGCCTCAGTTGTAGATAAAGCAACACTTGTTTCCTGCTATGTCAAGAAACAAGAGAGCTACCAAGCAAATGACATGTGCCACTAGTACTTTTCCGATCAAGTTTGCAACCAGCAAAGTCAGAATCAGAATATCCTATGAGAATACATTCAACGCCTTTGGGGTACCATAGACCAACATTTTGAGTCCCCACAAGATATTTCAAAATTATTTTAACGGCGGTGAGATGTGATTCTTTAGGACATGCTTGATATCTAGCACACATACACACAACAAACATAATATCAGGTCTACTAGCTGTTAAGTAAAGTAATGATCCGATCATACATCGGTATTTAGTTATTTCAACAGCCTTGCCTTTCTCATCTTTGTCTAAGTAGCAGGATGTACTCATAGGTGTAGCCATCTCATTTGCCTTGTCCATTTCAAATCTTTTGAGTAGTTCTTTGCAATATTTTGTTTGACTAATGAAAGTCCTTTCATTTGTATGTTTGATTTGTAATCCAAGGAAGAAATTGAGTTCTCCCATCATGGACATTTCAAATTCATTTTGCATGATTTTGGCAAACTCTTGAAAAAGAATCTGGTTAGTAGCACCAAATATTATGTCATCAACATAAACTTGTACCAAAAGAATGTCATTATTTTTATGCTTTATAAACAGTGTAGTATCAACCTTTCCTCTTTCAAAATTATTTTCTAGGAGAAATTTACTAAGTATTTCATACCAAGCTCTTGGAGCTTGTTTTAAACCATATAAGGCTTTTCTCAATTTAAAGACATGATTTGGAAATTTATGATTTTCAAAACCGGGAGGTTGATCTACATAAACTTCTTCTTGAATATAGCCGTTTAGAAAAGCGCTTTTGACATCCATTTGATAAAGTTTAAAATCCATACAACAAGCAAAAGCCAACAATAATCTAATGGCTTCTAACCTAGCTACAGGTGCATATGTTTCTTCATAGTCAATCCCTTCTTCTTGATTATATCCTTTTGCTATAAGTCTAGCTTTGTTTCTAGTTATTATTCCATTTTCATCTAACTTATTCCTAAAAACCCATTTTGTTCCTATTATTTGGTGATCATTGGGTCTTGGCACTAGTTCCCAAACTTCATTTCTTTCAAATTGGTTCAATTCCTCTTGCATGGCCAACATCCAATGTTCATCAATAATAGCCTCATTTAATATTCTTAGGTTCTATTTGTGATACAAACGCTAAGTGATTACATGTATTTCTAATAGCGTTTCGAGTACTTACACCTTTTGTCATTTCCCCTATGACTTTGTCCAAGGGATGGTCCTTCAAAGTGATCCATTCTTGTTGTGGTTTCTCATGTTGTGTTGTACCTCCTTCATTGTTGACTTCTTCTTTATCATCCAAGCTCATTTCTTGGAGTGTACCTACAAGATCATCAACATCTTCCTTTCTCGGGGAGTTATGGCTATTTTCATCAAATTTCACATGAATAGACTCCTCAATAGTATTTGTTTGTTTGTTAAAAACTCGATAAGATTTACTAGATGAAGAATATCCAAGAAAGATTGCCTCATCAGTTTTTGCATCAAACTTTCCTAGATTATCCTTTCCATTGTTAAGCACAAAGCATTTGCATCCGAAAATATAAAAATAAGAGATGTTGGGTGATAAGTGTTATTTTACATTAATTTAATACTTCAATTAAACTCATTTTTTGAAAAGAATGTAATTAATTAAGCATGAATTTTTATTGAAAAAAACATATTGCTTAACACAAGCTTGATTTGACCAAATGTTGAAGAAAGGTACCAAAAGCATGGAAGAAATCAAGAAGACTACCTGTATGCTTAAAGCGAAGGATGGAATGCTTGGGCAAAGGCATCTCACGCTTGAGCGTGAGCTCGAGTGCGCTTAAGCGCAACCACGATGAATGATCAAAGAAGCACACTGAGCATGGTTCAAACACTACTACAAGAGGATCTCATGCTTGAGTGTAAGCACGAGTTCGCTCAAGCGTGACCTTAGCTAGCAAGGATATATTCAGTTGAGAGTTTAGCGAACGAGGCATCAGGACCCCCTCACGCTCAAGCGTGGGAATGAGTCGCTTGAGCGTGAGCCCAAGCGCGCCTAAGCGAGGAGCAAGCGTGAATCAAACATGCTGGATAGGAATGGCAAGCTTGAGCGTGGGTAAGTCAGCTTGAGCGTGACCCTGGGTATGACTAGCACGCTTGAGCGTGGACTGAGCGTGGCTTGGGCGTGGCTTGACAAGGATAACACACTTAAGCATGGCTAAGCTTGGCTTAAGCGAGAGGCAAACAGTGGGCATCAGGACCTTTTACGCTTGAGCGTGACCATTAAACTCAAGCGTGACTCATGCAGTATGGGATTTTTAATTTAATATTCACCAATGGTGCGATGCCAACTCAACCATTTTCTTGTGTTTCTGCATGTCTCTGAATATTCCTTCATGGGGTCTATGCAAGTGGCAAGGGAAGCTGAACCATAACCCCTATAAATCAAGCAGAAAACAGGACATCGATCATCCCGATTCATCCCCTATATTTCCTTCACAATCCAAACTTTTCCATTATTTTCTGTATTCATTTTTGAAGGTGAAAATGCAAAGCATGAGTAGCTAAATCTCCCTTATGGGATTGGTTGTAATCCATTCAATCCTGAAGTAACGCTTTGTGTGTGTAATGAGATTTGATAAGTTTCTGTATTTCCTTCTGCGTTTAATGCCTGAAAGTACTTGATCACTATTTTCTTATTTTAAGTTTTCTCAAGTATGCTGGGAAGTGACTTTGAAAGCAGATCTGAATGAAATATTTGTTGTGAGTAGGTAGCCAGGGATGGCATCTAACGTAATAAACGTCAAAACAATCGATCGATAATGCTGGGATGATTTCAAAGTGACTGAGGGATTAGCGGTTTGAAATCATTCTTATGAATTTTGTAGTCGAGGGATCGATGCAAATGACTTTGATTGTGACGTAGAAACTATCTTTTCAAGTTACTTCATAAAAACTTATGCAACTTACAGAAGGTGAGATGTGATGAAACCAACCCCTGTTTTACAAACTGATTTTTCTCAAAACCTTTCACTGCCATCTTTTGCAATCTACTCTTTATTATTTATTCACTTTTTCATTCAACATCATTCACAACAAAGCAAAACAAAACTTTCTGTCAAATCAATTCAAAACTAAGATTTTTATACTGCACCTCCTCAGTGGAACGACATCTATACTATATTACAACCTCTGTGTTTAAACTTGGCACAACCATTCCATTAAGCTCATATTATACAAACTTGATTCTCTTTCTCTAAATACTCTACTTCACTTCTGTACAATACCAAGCTTTTGCTAAACAAGTTCTGTATAAACCCATAAAAATAACATATCAAGTTTTGGCGCCGCAGCTGGGGAGGTGATTTAAGTTTGAATATTTTAGCATTGAATTGACAAGACAATGTAAATAAATTTGTTTTTAATTTGTTTTTAATTTTTGTAGTAACTTAGCTATTTTTGAGTACTTGATTTATGATCTTGAGAGGACAGGGTACAAAAGAACAACTTTCATTTGATCCAGAGATAGACAGGTTCCTCAAGAAAATAAAGAAAGCCAAGCAGAACTTCCACGCAGGACAAACTTCCTCTGAAACAATGGATGTCAATAGCAACAATCAAAATCCACCAAGGAGAACACTTGGAGATTACACTCTACAACAAGGACCTAGACACTACTCAAGCATTGCTATACCAAATACAACCAGGGCTATAGAAATAAAACCTGCCTTTCTTAGTTTAATTAGTTCCCATCAATTCCATGGAATGTCCAGTGAAGATCCATACACTCACTTGGCCACATTCTATGAATTAGTAGGAACAATGGGCTTTGAACAGGAAGTAAGTGAAGCAGCATATCTAAGATTGTTCCCTTTTTCTCTTGCAGGCAAAGCTAAAGAATGGCTCCAGTCGCACCCAAATCAAAGCCTGAACAGTTGGGACACAGTGGAAGAGAAGTTCCTACACAGATTTTTCCCACCATCTAGATTTATCAAGGCTAAGTCAGATATTACAACATTTAAACAAAGCCATGATGAACCCTTTTGTGAGGCATGGGAACGTTTCAAATCTCTCCTAAGAAGATGCCCAAACCATGGCTTAGAAGATATTGCCCAATTGAATATCTTCTATAGTGGACTTAAAGCAGACACCAAAATGATACTGGATGCAGCAGCTGGAGGCACTATGATGACAGTAAATGCAGAGCAAGCTACAAGGATCATTGAAGCATTATCATCCACAGATTACCAAGCTCAGCATGACAGAACACAAGTCCAAAAGAAGGGAATGTTGGAACTCAATACAATAGATGCCATTTTGGCTCAAAACAAAATTTTGACACAACAAATTAAAGCTCTGACACAGTAAATGGCAAAACTCCCTCAACAACTGTATGTTGTACAATCCTCTATAGGAAACCAACAAGCACAAATGAGATGTGATTTTTGTGGAGGAGAACATCAAAATGGACACTGTCAAGGAGAGCAAGGAGACCAATCCATCCTATATATAAATAACTAAGGTAAGCAGGGTAACTTCAATAACAATACTTATTCTAACAATTTTTTACAGGGATGGAGAAATAATCAAAATGGTGGATGGAAGCAAGAAGGAAGCACTTCCAACAGACAACAACCTTATCAGCAAGGTCCTTCCTTGACAGAAAGGACATCAAAACTAGAGGACACTCTAGAAAAATTCATGCAGGTCTCAATCACCAATCAGAAAAACACCGATGCTTCAATAAGAAACCTGGAGACTCAAGTGGGGCAATTGGCTCGTCAAATCGTAGAGCATCATAACTCTCAATTTGGAGCCAATACCCACCCAAATCCGAAGGAGCAATGCAAAGCAATCACAACAAGAAGTGGGAAGGTCATTGGACAACAAAAAGAGGGTGACAAGGTGGAAGAAAAAGTGGAAGAAAATTTTGAAAAAGAAACAAAGGAGGAAGTTAATGAAAAGAAAAATAAAAAAATTGATGATGTACATATGAAGGAGGAGGAAGTTGAAAAAGAAAAAAAGAAAGAAATAAAAGAAGGAAAGAAGAAGTAGACGACCCAGCACCACAGCTGAAAAGTTTGCCGATCCAAAGAACCCTTTAAAAATAGACAAGGAGAGGCAATTTGCAAGATTTATGGATATCTTCAAAAGGTTGCAAATAAACATACCTTTTGTGGAAGCCATGGAGCAAATTCCAACTTACACAAAGTTCATGAAGGAGCTGTTAACAAAAAAGAAAAGATTTTCTGAAGAAACAGTGGAACTCGCTACAGGATGCAGCGCCATCATTCAAAAAGCACTGCCACAAATAATAAAAGATCCCGGGAGTTTCACAATCCCAGTGACTATTGGTTCTTTACCAGTAGGAAAAACACTCTTCGACTTGGGAGCAAGCATTAACCTAATGCCCCTCTCAATGGTAAAAAGAATTGGAGATCTTGAGGTGAAACCAACACGGATGACTCTCCAACTTGTTGATCGATCCATGAAGTTTCCATATGGCATAGCTGAAGATGTGCAGGTACGAGTTGACAAGTTCGTATTTCCTGTAGATTTTGTCATAATGGATATTGAAGAAGATGCAGAAGTTCCTCTCATTCTGGGAAGACCCTTCATGAAAACCGCAAAAGTAATTATTGATGTGGACGATGGAAAGCTAAAAGTAAGAGTGCAAGATGAGGAAGTAAACTTTAATGTGTTTGATGCAATGAAGTATCTAAAGGAAAAGCAACAGTGCTTTAAAATTGACATTGAAGAAAAGGCCATCAGAGAACAAACCAGTGAATAGCTCAACAAAGATCCACTAGGTGAGCTAAACTTTGAAGCAATAGGAACAATGGACGAAGACGGGGGAAACTCGAAGGAGGACAAGCATAAAATTTAAAAAGAAATTCATTATGAAAAGTTGTCAGAGAACACAAAAGAAGTTGTCCCACCAAAAGTAGAGTTAAAAGCCTTACCTCTACATTTGAAATATGTTTTTCTTGATGATGATAACCAAAAACCTGTTATTATTAATAAGGAATTGACAGGTACAAAAGAAAGGCAATTGATTCAAGTCTTGAAAAAACACTCAACAGCGATTGGATGGAGACTGGAAGATTTGAAAGGAATAAGCCCAGCCTACTGTACGCATCACATTTACATGGAACAAGAATTTAAACCAATTGCTCAGCCACAGAGACGCTTGAATCCAACCATGAAGGAAGCAGTGAAAGGGGAGGTAATTAAATTACTAGAAGCTGGTATAATTTATCCAATTTCTGATAGCTCTTGGGTAAGTCCTGTGCAGGTTGTTCCGAAGAAAGGAGGAATCACCGTTATACAAAATGAAAAAAATGAATTGATCCCTACAAGAACAGCCACAGGATGGAGGATGTGCATCGACTACAGAAAACTAAACACTGCAAAACGGAAAGATCATTTTCCTCTGCCCTTCATGGATCAAATGCTGGAAAGACTTACAGGACAAGAATACTACTGCTTTCTGGATGGTTACTCAGGCTACAACCAGATAGCAGTTGCACCAGAAGATCAAGAAAAAACAGCATTCACATGTCCTTTTGGGGTGTTTGCATACAGAAAAATACCCTTTGGGTTATGTAATGCTCCTGTAACATTTCAAATATGTATGCTAGCTATCTTCTCTGATTTGGTGGAAAAATGCATTGAGGTCTTCATGGACAATTTCTCTGTTTTTGGTCCATCATTCGATCAATGTTTGAAAAATTTGACCATAGTACTGAAAAGATGTGTGGACACCAATTTAGTTTTAAATTGGGAAAAGTGCCACTTCATGGTCACCGAAGGCATTGTGTTAGGACATCAAATCTCCAAACGAGGCATTGAAGTGGACAAAGCAAAAGTGGAAGTAATTGAGAAACTACCACCACCAGGGAACGTGAAAGGGGTAAGAAGCTTCTTGGGCCATGCAGGATTCTATAGAAGATTCATCAAGGACTTCTCAAAAATTACAAAGCCTTTGAGTAATCTCTTAAATAAAAACACTCCTTTTGTTTTTGATGATTCCTGTTTGTATGCATTTGAAACCTTAAAACATAGACTAACATGTGCACCTGTAATAATTGCCCCTGATTGGGAATTAGACTTTGAAATGATGTGTGATTTCAGTGATTATGCTATTGGGGCCCTATTAGGACAAAGAAAGGCAAAAGTTTTTCATGTTATACACTATGCTAGCAAAGTTTTGAACCCTGCACAAACAAATTACGCAACAACAAAAAAAGAACTCTTAGCAATAATGTATGGCCTAGAAAAATTTAGACCTTATCTGATTGGTTCCAAAATCACTATTTTTACTGACCATGCTGCTATTAAATATCTATTGAATAAACCTGATTCTAAGCCCAGGCCAATTAGATGGATCTTGCTGATGCAAGATTTCAACCTAGTAGTCAAAGACAAAAAGGGCAGCAAAAATTTTATTGAAGATCACTTGTCCCGCCTTGTCAATCAGGAAGTCGCACTACTCCAACCAGAGGTGAATGAAGAATTTCCTGATGAAAGGTTGTTAATGATGAAAGAAAGGCCATGGTTTGTAGACATGGCAAACTTTAAGGCTGTTGGAGTATTGCCTGATGATCTTTCATGGCAACAAAAGAAAAAATTTTTGAAAGATGCAAACCAATTCATATGGGACGATCCTTACTTGTTTAAACTTGGATCAGACCATATTTTGAGGAGATGTATGTCCCAAGAAGAAGCTAACAACATCTTATGGCACTGTCACAGCTCACCCTATGGAGGACACTTTAACGGGGAAAGGACAGCAGCTAAAATCCTCCAATCAGGTTTTATTGGCCTTCATTGTTTAAAGATGCTAATGTTTTTGTGCAGCACTGTGATGCATGTCAAAAGACAGATAGCATATCAAGAAGACACGAGATGCCTTTAACCATCATCCTGGAAATAGAAGTCTTTGATTGCTGGGGCACAGATTTTATTGGGCCACCACCAATGTCATTTTCAAATGAATACATTATTGTGGCAGTAGACTATGTCTCAAAGTGGGTAGAAGCCATGGCATGTATTAAAGCTGATGCCAAGACTGTCATCAAATTTCTTAAGAAACACATTTTCAGCAGGTTTGGCACTCCAAGAGTGCTGATAAGTGACGGAGGCTCTTATTTCTGCAATACCCAACTCCAACGATGCCTAGAACATTATAGAGTCAAGCACAAAGTAACCTCCCCTTACCATCCTTAAGCCAATGGCCAAGTAGAAGTATCCAATAGAGAAATTAAGAGGATATTGGAGAATACAATTAGTCATAGTAGAAAGGATTGGTCGTTGAAACTGGACGATGCTTTATGGGCCTATAGAACAGCTTACAAGGCACCAACTGGATTTTCACCTTATCAGTTGGTATATGGAAAAAATTGCCATCTTCCAGTCGAACTTGAACATAAGGCATTTTGGGCAATGAAAGCACTCAATTATGACCCAAGGGCATCAGCTGAAGAAAGGAAAATCCAGATGCACAAGTTAGAGGAATGGAGGAATCATGCTTATGACTCATCAAGGATTTATAAAGATAAAATGAAGGCTTACCATGATAGGCACATCATGAAGCAAAGTTTTCACCAGGGATAATTTGTTCTTCTTTTCAATTCAAGGATGAAACTGTTCCCAGGAAAACTCAAATCTAAATGGTCAGGACCCTTTATTGTGAAGGAGGTGAAATCTTATGGGACTGTTGAATTACAGGACCCTAAGTCTGAAAGAACTTGGGTTGTAAATGGACAAAGACTAAAGCCTTATTTAGGAGGAGAGGTGGAGAAGGTCGCCACTGATATTCTACTAAAGGATCCATGATCAAACTCAGGCGTCAAGCTAAAGACGATAAAGAAGCGCTCATTGGGAGGCAACCCAATCTTTTATGCTTTCTCTTCATGTGAATTTTACTTTAAATATTATTAAAGTTTCTGTTTATTTTGTAGTTCACTCATCAAGAAAACTCCAAATGAAAAATCAAGTTTCAAACAAAGACAAACATGACGGGACCTTAAGGTTGATTAACCATGGAGAAGCTGAATCTGTTCAAAAGAGCAAGAGTGAAAAGGTATGCTTAAACAAAGGAAAAACAGTTAGGAGAGCATCAAGAAATCATCTCGCCCAAGCGTGAAGACTCTCGCTTAAGCGAGACTGTAACATCCCGATTTAAAAGTTAACTACCAAACGGAATTAAGCCATTAAGATAATCATTTCAAAGTAGAGATTTAGGTTAATTATAAGTAACTCAATTAACTTAACTTAAGAAATAATAGCTGAATTAATAAGGATGCTGGCTAGACAATTGTGATTGGTGCTTATGACTAAGTGGAACTACCGGATTCACGCTTTCCCACCCCACTCTTCTCTTCCTCGTGCACACACATGTATATATATATATAAGCCTATGGTCACTCATCTTCCTTCAGATTCCCTCTTCCTCTACTGCCTTATTCTCTCTTCTCTTCTCTTCTCATCCTTTGTCTTCTTCTTCCCTGTTCACTGTTCCGTTCCTGGAATCGCACAACGACGATACTGCAGAAGACTTGGAGTTCCTTCTGCTGGTAAAAGACGATCATCAGGGTGGAAGACGAACAGCTCCTGTTCCACGGTGTGACTGCGTTCAAGGAGGCCTGCACGAGTATAGGCAATCAGAGGCAAAGGACAGCGTCAGCAAACAGAGGAACCCCTCGACTTCCTTCAGTAGGTAAGGGGCACTTTGCATTTCAAATGCATAGCTTGTGAACAGATTCCAAGTGAAGTGTTACTCATGCATGTGTGTTTGATGGTTTTTGCTATGAAATATATATATATATATATATATATATATATATATGATTGATAGCTTTGTATGCCGAGACATGCGATGACCGAATCCGATGGTAGTTCTTTTATATCTGATATATGTGGTTATGAGATACACTGTTGGGTATGTGGATGCATGTGTGAGTCATGGGACTGTGTGTGAATGTAGTGCATGTATCTTAAGTTGCCATATTAAGTCTGGTTAATTATTTTACTCATGAATGCATGAAGTTGATATCCCCGATACCGAGAGATGGTGGGTGAATATTGTTATTTTCGACAGAATGTTATATTCAAATACGAGATGTTGTTGTTGTGCATGTTGACGTGACTTTTGGGTGCTCTGTTCGGGGGGAAACAGTGGGTAGACCCTGTTTGCTATCTTATATTATCATGCATGTGAATGCGGAAAAATAAATTTGTGCTGCTATGAAATGATGAGTGAATTGCATGCAGAGTGTAGTTATGACACGGAAAAGAGGAGTATTATTGTATTGGCAAAAACATGAAAAACGTAACTGAAAGACCTTGAGTTGGACTCAAGGCAGTGCCGAGTGCACTAGCGTTGGACGCTTAAAGTCATGAATTGGACTCAAGCAAGCCCACCGGGTTGGACTCGGGGCTGGCCGTAACACTTCCGTTGTCGCTTGGAGTGATTGTGTTACATGTGAGGGCAAACGGTTTGGTACCAGTAAAACAGCCGATCCAGCTTGGAGCTGGAAGAAAAAGGCTTGGAGCCTATGTTGCAACGTAAAAATTTATAATAAAGTGGGGGTCGGATCCGACTGTAGTGGACATGCTTGCATTATATATATATATATATACATGCCCTTATACTGTGAAGAATTTACTGTGTGCATGCATGTGTGTCAGAAATGATATGATTTGTATAGTTGTGTACTAAATGTATGAATTTCGATTGCATGGTACTATTATATGTAGATATAAGGGGGGGCAGTTGACATTATAATTATTGAAATGTGACAATTGTATGGTGAAAAGTGTAACATCCCAATTTAATAATTATTACCGAATAAAGTGAATCATTAAAATAATAAATTGATAAGTATGGGGAGAATTATTTATTAATTATAATTAGTTTAATTAATTAAGTTAAGAAATGAAAGGTTGATTAATGGTGATTGGTTATCAATGACTGATTAGATGTGATGGTGTGTGTGACACGTGTGGGGGGCTGCTGCTGTGCACGCTTTCCCACCCCACTCTTCCTTCTCTTCGTACATGCATATATGGGTACTATCATCCATTCTTCCCTACAGACTCCTCTTTCCCCCATTTTCTCTTCTTCTTCTTCTTCTTCTTCTTCTTCTTCTTCTTTTCCTCTTCGATCTTCTTCTTCCTCCTCTGCGCTCTGTTTCTGTGAGCTCGCAACAATGGTGGCTGAGGATTGGGGTCCTCCTCCCTTACTCGACGAACCCGTGAGGATGAGGGTGTGCATTCCCTCTACATGCAACGCGTCTCCTTCCTTGTTCCTTTATTCCTTCGTCGGCTTCCCTCCTCCTTCCTCTCCTTGCTCGAAGCTGCCATGTCCTAGTGGAGATCTGTACCGAGAGGAGCTTCAAGGGGGTCGGAGTGTTCACAGCATTGTGATGGAGCCATTCCAGGGAGCGAGCCGAGAGCTGGACGTCTTGGGACTCCCTGCTCTTGCATGTAAATATGCTAAGAGTGATTCAGTGTTCCTCTAGAACTGAGCGTCGTGTTGACCGACTGAAAGCTTCAGTCCAGGTAGGGGGGTATCTTCTATCTTAAATGCATGGGTTATGAACAGGTTCCGAGTGTTGATGCCTGCTATTTCCGTGTTCTGATTGTGTGTTGTGTTGCATGACGAGTGAAAGATGAGTGTTGCATGATGATGGCCTGTGAGTGTTGAACAATTATATGAAAGGAATGTGTTGTAGTGATGTTGATGACTACCGTGTGTTTTACATGACCTGCAAGTTGCTATGAGCTTAGAATGCTGACTGCATGTGATAGAATATGACTCAGTGAATCTAATAATGTACCATACCGATTGCATGTGTTGTCTGAGTCCTAACATTGCTTAATGCCGATTGCATGTATGTTGTTTGTGTCCTGTTGATGTGTTATACCAGTCACGTGAGATGCGTGTATTGTTGAATGCTGATGATGTATAATGCCGACTGCATGAGATGCATGTGTTGTGGAATATTGTTAATGCCTAGCACTGATTACATGTGATGCATATGCTATTGAGTTCTGAGAATGTGTAACACCGACTGCATGAGATGCATGTGTTGTTGAGTACTGTTAATGTCCAGCATTGATTGCATGAGATGCATGTGCCGTTTGAATGCTGATGATGTATGATGCCGATTGCATGAGATGCATGTATGGCTGTGTATATGAACTCTTATGTGTGATGAATCCGCGTGTGGCGCATGGGATGCGTTTGTGCTGAGAGCACGTAGTGTGGGACACTACCATCGGTTTTTAAAGCGTGGGACGCTATGAAATCCTTGAGTGGGACTCAAGGTAGCCCTTAAGTGGGACTCGGGCTGCCTGTGAACACCTCCGTTGGCGCTGAGAGCGCTGGTGTCACCTGTGGGCAAACGGTTGGGTACCTGTAAAATGGCCAAGCAGCTGGGAGCTGATTTGATAGCTGAGAGCTATGTATAAAAAGGCTGAGAGCCTACGTTGCAACGTCTAAACCGATACACACGAATGCGGAACCGAGTGAAATAATATGTGCTTATTAACTGTTGACAATGTTTGGAATTGGTTGTGCATGCGAAGGTGTTAGTGAGATGATGTATGTTTATAACCGAGTGAAATACTATGCGTGTATTGACTGATTGATATTGTTTGGAATTGATTATGCATGTGATAGTGTTAATGAAAGGATGAATGTGTATATCCGAGTGAAATACTCTGTATATATGTGTTGCTGATGCTGATTGAAATTTGACTATGCGTGTGATGATGTTAAGGAGATGATGAATGGATATAACTGAGAGAGTATTCTGTGTATATACGCAACTGATGCTAATTGAAGTTTGCTTCATGAATATGTGTTAATGTCATTGAAATGTCATGCGTGCATAGCCGAGTGAGAACTGCTAGATTCCGACCGGAAAGTGTTGAATACGTGCGTTCTGATTCATTGGTAATATCATGTTGTTGATTGCTGTTTTACTAATGTTATTGGCTGTGTATGTGCACCTGGCCGAGTGGCGACTGACGAATTCCGATCGGTAAGTGTTCCATGTGTGTCTTGGTTGATTGATAATGCTTGACCTCACTCGTTGCTATGTCTAATTGTGTGGATATGTATTTTACTGTATAATTGTGGGACAGCCTGAGTCGGTATCTATCATTTAATATCTAAGATGCTCACCCCTACACCATTTTTCAGTGTGCAGGTCGTACTCGGAAATGATGATAGGGTTTCAAGTCCGAGTGTGGTGCATTATTATGTTTTGTCCGTATAGCCTTGGCCGGCTCTTATGTAAAATGACGATTAAATATATTCATTTATAAAGATTGAATAGTCATGGTGTCACTTGTATGGTATTCGTATGTATTGGTAAATGCATAATATCAAGATAATGGGTATTCCGAGTGTGTGGTTACATGTCTATGGGTCGGTAGACTGGATTTGTTAGCAGATTTATGTTTCTGTGATCATGTATTCATATGTATGTACTTCGTACTGATTCGATGCGTTTTCTGACTGGGAAGTGTTGCTAAATGACTCGAGGGCCGTTGAGGAGTGAAATTATGTTAAGTTAGTGGTTCTGAGTGAAGATTTCTGGGTGGCTTTTCCGAGTGAACATGTTATGTGACTCCGAGCGAAAATCGTAAATAAATCCCGAGTGAGGAAGAGTTTGTATTTCCCGAGTGAAAACCTCGAGTGATTCCCTTCCGAGAGAGGAGTTCGAATAGTGGTTTAGAGTGGATTGGATCCTAAGTGTAAGGTATTGGTAATCCGAGTGAAAGATGTAATGTCCGAGTGAGGATTGGTATCCCTAGTGGTTGGGTTTCGAATAAGTCCGAGTGGGACTTAACTACTTGATTTCCCGAGTGAAGTGCGAGCGTGAGGATTTACCGAGTGAACCTTTGTCCATATCCGATTGAGAAATTACCTTGTACCTGTGTTCGCCCCAGCGAATTAGACTTAGCTCCAGCGAGTGTGTGTTTGGAGAGGCCTTTGTGTTGGCATCGCTTAAGCGGATCGTGCCTCGCCCGAGCGAATGGAGCTGTTTCGCCCAAGCATGTGGGATTACACTGAAGCAAGTAGGGACTGGTGTTGAGCTTCGCTTGAGGATCTCCTTTTCCACTGTTGCATTGGCACCTTTCGCTCAGGCGGCGTTGGGCCTCGCTTGAGCGAGTCAGAGTTGTCAAGAATTTCGCCCAGGCACTGATGTGTTTTGCTGAACCGAATGGGTCGGTTCCAGCCTTGTTCCTTCCGCTGATTGCTATATGTGTGAATGCTCTTTTATTTCCCTTGCCTTCTCCCTTCTTTTTCTATGCCGATTGACCAGTGGTTGATTTGTGATATTTATTTATTTATTTAATTTTTTTTTCTTCCTGTTTTTGGATTTATAATTTATTAAAAATTAGGGTGTTACAAAAAGTCTACGGGTTCCTGAGTCATTAACTGTCATTTTAAATGCAAAAGCTCACCCCTGCTGTGGCAATATTTTCAGTGAACGTCTCTCGGAACTACGAGTGAAATGGAGCTGCTTGCCGAGTGGATTGGCTGTGCACTATAGAACTATATATATATATGTAGATACTGTGTATAATGTTTTGGTTAAGCCTTGGCCGGCTCATGTTTTGATATTGTCCTTTACATAGAACTGAATCCCTTCGGGTTGGGAGCATGGTACTGTACTTGTAATTACTTGCTTACACTCTTATATATATAGATATGTATGTATGCGTTATGCCATGCTGTGTGTTCATTCCATTCTGTGTGTGAAGTCTGAGCGGTATATATGTATATTCATGACCTTCCGAGCGTGTATGGATAGTATGACTTAATATAAAGAAAGTCAAGTTATGATCTAGAGAGTGAGTCTGTGACTCTGTCACTGAGTGGGGGAGGTTTGGATATCCCGTGTGAGTGAAGTTATACAACTCCGAGTAGGGATTGACGTGGAGGATTTCCCAAGCGATGAACGGTGAGGATTTCGGAATAGAGGGCCTAAATATACCCTCCGAGTGATAATTGGTAGAATTTTCCCCGAGTGTAGAATAATTAACAAATTCCGAGTGAGAATCCGCCGAGTGAAGGTTTCCCGACAGAAGAGTGACACCTAAGGTTCTAAGTGGACCCCATTATAGTAAATTATGAGTAGCAAGGGAATCTGAGTGAGTCCTGGCTCAGTAGAATGATTAGAGTAAGGAAGATTATGGTTACCGAGTGAAAAATGAGTGAAGCACCCGAGTGGCGAAATGGACGTGGGAGTTGTTCCGAGTGAGAAGTCTTCGTAAATTCCGAGTGAGTAGTGATGGGAATCATTTCCGAGTTGTTCGTACGTGTGTTCCGATTGAACGAAGTCAGGGAATGTGTTACATTTTCTGAATGGGGCTGGTATGTTTAGGGGCCAATCCGAGTGAATAGAGAGGGGACCCTTCCGAGTGAACCAGGCGTTGAAATCCGGGTGTGGGAATACCGAGTGGAGTGAGAGTGTGCCGAGTGTAACTTTCGCTGAGCGAGTGGGCGCTGCTGTGTGTTTCACCGAGCGTTTTTCCTTCCTTCGCTGTCAGCCCCTTGAGTCAGCTTTACTCCTCTTGCCTTCTCTTCCCTTATTTCTTTGTGCCAATCATTCTGGATTTTTTTATGGAAATTTTTTTCTGTGTTATTATTCATTATTTAAGATAGGGTGTTATATTTTGGTATCAGAGCAGACCGAAAGGTCCAAGGCCAAGGTGTGCTTACCGAGTGTAAGCGATTGTATGTATGAGGACCGAGTGGTCATCATTATTGTGATATTTTGATTGAATATGATTGATGATGAGATATTGATTTGAGGATAGGAGGTAACTCCTCTCCTGGTCTGATTGATTGCATAACGTATATATATAAATGGTATAGTGTGTTATAATCAGTGGATATGGGGATGAGATCTGATCGAAAGAATGTAACCTTGTGAACTTATCCTTAAAAGGGGTGTTAATTTCAGGATAAGCCATGGCGAATCGTCAAAGCATAGAGGCCATAGCCACGACATTCCAACGTTTTGCTGACGTGTTTGAGAGGCAGGGCCAGCCTCGAGCTGAAGAAGGCCAAGTGTTGGACCGCTTCCTGAAGAGGAAGCCGAGTGAATTCCAAGGAGGACGCAACCCTGAGGCAGCTTACAAATGGACTCAGGAGTTAGAAAGGATCTTTGGGGGTCTTCGCTGTATCGAGGCTCAAAAGGTAGAGTGCGCAGTGTACATGCTGTGGGACGAGGCAGAGAGCTGGTGGAAGATCACCAGAAACCAACTGATCGATGCTGATACCCAACTGACCTGGGAAAACTTCAAGATATGCTTCTTAGAGAAATATTTCCCTGACACAATCAGGAGTTAGAAGGAACTGGAATTCATGGAATTAAAACAGGGCTCCATGTCTGTGGAAGAGTACACAGCTAGATTTGAAGAACTGTGTTTATTCTACCCGCCCTTCCAACAACCTGGAACGGAGAGTTCTAAATGCCTTAAATTTGAGAATGGATTGAGATCATATATTAAGAGAGCCTGTAGATACCAAGAGATTAGGAGTTTTACTGTATTGGTGAATAAGTGTAGAATATTTGAAGAAGACGACAAAGCCCATTCGGGCCAGAGCAACAGGGCAAAGCCCTCATTGAGGCCTCAACAATCACACTTCAAGAGGTTGGGCAATGTTAGAAGAGCTGGACTCTCCTCTAAGTTCAGAGGACAAGGAAACCGTGGGGGTCGTTCCGGAAATGGTAGATGCTTCAGATACGGAGGTGACCACTTTGCATGGGAATGTGATGTTGGGAACGATGTTGTGTACTTTCACTGTAACGAAAGGGGGCATGTTCGCCCCGACTGTCCGCAACTACAACCAGTGGGTGGTAATGCACGCCGTGGGGGTTTTCATGTGGGGGGACGCAGAAACGACAGTAGAGGGAATGGTGGTAGAGGCAACGGAGCAAGGAGCAACCTGATGGCTACTACAAATAACTGAGGGAGAAATACCGATCAACCAGCGGTGGGAAAAGTCTACGCCATCAACGCAGAAGATGCTATACAAGCGAATGACTTGGTACAATGTAAGTGCTCACTCAGTAGATATACACTTAATGTAGTTTTCGATTCAGGAGCCACCCATTCTTTTATAGCTGACGAGTGTGTAAGACGTTTAAAGTTGCCGACTGCATATATGGATCGGACTTTGGAAGTGGCCAATCCGACTGGCACTAAGGTGTTGACATCATCGATGTGTAAAGATGTAATGTTTGTATTGGGCGATCAGAGTTTCACCTTCGATCTGGTGTGCGTGCCTCTGAAGGACCTTGATATCGTGCTCGGCATAGATTGGCTTTCAGCCAACAAGGTGTTAGTGGACTATAGAAACCGAAGAATAATCTTCCCGAGGCAGAACAATGAGGACTGCACGGCACAAGGTATAGCTCAACTGTTTATGATGCTTTGTCTAACCGAGGGGGAAGCTAAAGCCCGAGTGAATGAAATTCCGACTGTTTGTGAATTCCCAGAGGTGTTTCCAGATGATGTACCGGGTGTCCCTCCAACCAGAGAAGTTGAGTTCTCTATAGACCTGATCCCTAGAGCCGAGCCAGTCTCCAGTGCGCCTTATAGAATGTCCCCAATAGAATTGGCCGAGTTGAAGAAGCAGGTGGATGAGCTACTCAGAAAATAATTCATTAGGCCGAGTGTGTCGCCATGGGGCGCACCTGTGCTGCTTGTTAAGAAGAAGGATGGCAGCATGAGACTATGCATAGATTACCGACAGCTAAACAAACTCACAATTAAGAATCGATACCCGTTGCCCAGGATCGACGATCTAATTGACCAACTACGTGGTGCTTCAGTCTTCTCAAAGATCGATTTACGGTCGGGATACCACCAAATCTGGGTGAAGGACTCAGATATTCCCAAGACTACCTTTAGGACTCGGTATGGCCACTACGAGTATGTAGTGATGCCATTCAGTGTGACAAATGCACCTGCCATATTCATGAATTACATGAACAACATATTCCACCCGTACTTAGACCGATTCATAGTAGTTTTTATCGATGATATCTTGGTCTACTCCAAGACCTCTGGTGAGCATGAAGAACACCTCCGAGCGGTACTCCAAGTGCTAAAGGAGAAGCAGCTGTTTGCAAAGTTTTCAAAGTGTGATTTCTGGATGGACGAGATCCACTTTCTCAGGCATGTAATTTCCAAAGAGGGTGTCTCGGTAGACCCTTCGAAGGTGGCAGCTATAATTGCATGGGAGAGACCCGAGTCGGTCTCGGAGATAAGGAGCTTTATGGGCCTGGCTGGTTATTATAGAAGGTTTATTGAAGGTTTTTCTAAGCTTGCTTTGCCACTGACTAAATTGACTCAGAAAAACATCCCGTTCGTATGGAGTCCCGAGTGCGAGAGCAGTTTTCGAGAGCTAAAAGACAAGTTGACGACTGCTCCAGTGTTGGCATTACCAAACTTGCAAGAGAGATTCATGGTTTATTGTGATGTGTCGGGACTCAGATTGGGATGCGTGCTGATGCAGAAAGACCGAGTGATAGCTTATGCCTCTCGACAATTGAGACCTCATGAACAACATTACCCGACCCATGATTTAGAGCTGGCAGCTGTAGTTTTCGCGTTGAAAATATGGAGGCATTACTTATACGATTCTAAATTCGAAGTTTACAGCGACCACAAGAGCCTCAAGTACTTATTCGACCAGAAGGAGCTGAACATGAGGCAGAGGAGATGGATGGAATTTTTAAAGGACTATGACTTTGAGCTGAAGTACCATCCGGGTAAGGCAAACATTGTGGCCGACGCGTTGAGTCGGAAATCCCTCCGTATGGCAGTGATGATGGTGAAGGAGGTGGAGTTGTTAGAACAGTTCCGAGACATAAACTTGCATGTTGACATCCCCTCCTCTCGGAAAATGACAATCAGTACGTTAAGGATTGCCAATGAATTTCTGAAATCCGTGTATGAACAGCAGCAGTCAGATTCCTACTTGGCTGAGATGAAGGAGACTCAGGCCAAAGGAAAAGACTTTTCCTTGACCGAGGGATCGGATGGGATCTTCCGAGTGAGAAACAGAATATATGTACCGGGTGGAGGAGAATTAAGGAGAATGGTGCTTGATGAAGCCCACAAGAGCCTACTCAGTATTCACCCGGGTACCATGAAGATGTACCAGGATCTAAGGACACGATTCTGGTGGCCCGGATTAAAGAGGAATGTGGTAGAATATGTGGCTCGGTGTATCACCTGTCAAAAATTGAAAGTCGAGCACCAGAAGCCGTATGGTGCATTGCAATCCCTGGAGATTCCCTTGTGGAAATGGGACTCAATTGCCATGGACTTTGTCTTGGGATTGCCAAAAAACCGAGCGGGCCATGATGCAATTTGGGTCATTGTTGACCGACTGACAAAGAGTGCACACTTCCTACCTGTGAACATGAAGTACCCGTTGCATAAGTTAGCTCGGATTTACATTCATGAAATTGTCCGACTGCATGGTATACCGACTTCTATCGTATCGGATAGGGATCCTAGGTTCACGTCCCGGTTTTGGACCAGCCTGCACCAGGAAATGGGTATGAAAATTTGGCTAAGTTCTGCCTACCACCCCCAATCGGATGGACAATCCGAGCGAATGATCCAAAGCTTAGAGGACTTGCTAAGGGCGTGTGTGCTGGAGCATGGTGGAGATTGGGAGTAGTACCTTCCCCTGATCAAGTTTACATACAACAATAGCCACCACAACAGTATTGGTATGGCACCCTACAAAGCATTATATGGTTGAAGATGCTGAACCCCACTCTGCTGGTCGGAAACGGGTGAGAGTCTGCTATTGGGGCCAGAAATTGTGAAGCAACCCTCAGAACAGATCCGAGTGATAAGGGAAAAGATGAAGGCATCTCAGGACAGACAAAAGAGCTACCATGATAAACGAACCAAACCGCTAGAGTTTTCAGTCGGAGACAGGGTGTTTCTGAAGACTTCACCGAGCAAGGGAGTCGGACGGGCCTTGAAAAGTGGAAAGCTGAGCCCCTGATACATTGGGCCTTATGAAGTATTAGAGCGGATCGGTCCCGTAGCGTACCGAGTGGCATTACCGACTCACTTGTCCCGATTGTATAACGTGTTTCATGTGTCTCAATTAAGGAAGTACTTACATGATTCCACTCACACGATGCCGGATGATGAAGCGGAGATCAAGGAGGACCTGACCACTGTGACTATACCGACTAGAATAGTGGACCGATCGGTAAAGCGTTTAAGGAGTAAAGATGTGCAACTGGTTGAAGTAGAGTGGCAACAGGACGGGTATACCTCTTATACCTGGGAACGCGAAGATGCCATGAGGCAGCAGTACCCCGAGTTGTTTACTAAGGTGAGTTACCGAGTGAATTTCGAGGATGAAATTCTTTTAAGAGGGGGAGAATTGTAACATCCCGATTTAAAAGTTAACTACCAAACAGAATTAAGCCATTAAGATAATCATTTCAAAGTAGAGATTTAGGTTAATTATAAGTAACTCAATTAACTTAACTTAAGAAATAATAGCTGAATTAAAAAGGATGATGGCTGGACGATTGTGATTGGTGCTTGTGACTGAGTGGAACTACCAGATTCACGCTTTCCCACCCCACTCTTCTCTTCTTCGTGCACACACATGTATATATATATAAGCCTATGGTCACTCATCTTCCTTCAGATTCCCTCTTCCTCTACTGCCTTATTCTCTCTTCTCTTATCTTCTCGTCCTTCGTCTTCTTCTTCCCTGTTCACTATTCCGTTCCTGGAATCGCACAACGACGATACTGCAGAAGAATTGGAGTTCCTTCTACTGGTAAGAGACGATCATCAGGGTGGAAGATGAACAGCTCCCTGTTCCATGGTGCGACTACGTTCAAGGAGGCCTGCACGAGTGTGAACCTGGGCGAGGCAATCAGAGGCAAAGGACAGCGTCGGGAAATAGAGGAACCCCTCGACTTCCTTCAGTAGGTAGGGGGCGCTTTGCATTTCAAATGCATAGCTTGTGAACGGACTCCGAGTGAAGTGTTACTCATGCATGTGTGTTTGATAGTGTTTGCTATAAAATATATATATATATGATTGATAGCTTTGTATGCCGAGACATGCGATGACCGAATCCGATGGTAGTTCTTTTATATCTGATATATGTGGTTATGAGATACACTATTGGGTATGTGGATGCATGTGTGAGTCATGGGACTGTGTGTGAATGTAGTGCATGTATCTTAAGTTGCCATATTAAGTCTAATTAATTATTTTACTCATGAATGCATGAAGTAGATATCCCCGATACCGAGAGATAGTGGGTGAATATTGTTGTTTCCGACAGAATGTTATATTCAAATATGAGATGTTGTTGCTGTACATGTTGACGTGACTTTTGGGTGCTCTGTTCGGGGGAAACAGTGGGTAGACCCTGTTTGCTATCTTATATTGTCATGCATGTGAATGCGGGAAAATAAATTTGTGCTGCTATAAAATGATGAGCGAATTGCATGCAGAGTGTGGTTATGACACGGAAAAGAGGAGTATTATTGTATTGGCAAAAACATGAAAAACGTAACTGAAAGACCTTGAGTTGGACTCAAGGCAGTGCCGAGTCCACTAGCATTGGACGCTTAAAGTCTTGAGTTGGACTCAAGCAAGCCCACCGGGTTGGACTCGGGGCTGCCCGTAACACTTTCGTTGTCGCTTGGAGCGATTGTGTTACATGTGAGGGCAAATGGTTTGGTACCAGTAAAACGACTGATCCAGCTTGGAGCTAGAGGAAAAAGGCTTGGAGTCTATGTTGCAACGTAAAAATTTGTAATAAAGTGGGGGTCGGATCCGACTGTAGTGGACATGCTTGCATTATATATATATATATACATGCTCTTATACTGTGAAGAATTTACTGTGTGCATGCATGTGTGTCAGAAATGATATGATTTGTATAGTTGTGTACTAAATGTATGAATTCCGATTGCATGGTACTGTTATATGTAGATATAAGGGGGGGCAGTTGACATTATAATTATTGAAATGTGACGATTGTATGGTGAAAATTCTACAGGTTCCCGAGTCATTAACTGTCATTTTAAATGCAAAAGCTCACCCCCGCTGTGGCAATATTTTCAGTGAACGTCTCTCGGAACTACGAGTGAAATGGAGCTGCTTGCCGAGTGGATTGGCAGTGCAGTATAGAACTATATGTATATATGTAGATACTGTGTATAATGTTTTAGTTAAGCCTTGGCCGGCTCATGTTTTGATATTGTCCTTTACATAGAACTGAATCCCTTCGGGTTGGGAGCATGGTACTGTACTTGTAATTACTTGCTTACACTCCTATATATATAGATATGTATGTATGCGTTATGCCATGCTGTATGTTCATTCCATTCTGTGTGTGATGTCTGAGCGGTATATATGTATATTCATGACCTTCCGAGCGTGTATGGATAGTATGACTTAATATAAAGAAAGTCAAGTTATGATCTAGAGAGTGAGTCTGTGACTCTGTCACCGAGTGGGGGAGGTTTGGATATCCCGTGTGAGTGAAGTTATACAACTCCGAGTAGGGATTGACGTGGAGGATTTCCCAAGCGATGAACGGTGAGGATTTCAGAATAGAGGGCCTAAATATACCCTCCGAGTGATAATTGGTAGAATTTTCCCCGAGTGTAGAATAATTAACAAATTCCGAGTGAGAATCCGCCGAGTGAAGGTTTCCCGACAGAAGAGTGACACCTAAGGTTCTAAGTGGACCCGATTGCAGTAAATTATGAGTAGCAAGGGAATCTGAGTGAGTCCCGGCTCAGTAGGATGATTAGAGTAAGGAAGATTATGGTTACCGAGTGAAAAATGAGTGAAGCACCCGAGTGGCGAAATGGACGTGGGAGTTGTTCCGAGTGAGAAGTCTTCGTAAATTCCGAGTGAGTAGCGATGGGAATCATTTCCGAGTTGTTCGTACGTGTGTTCCGATTGAACGAAGTCAGGGAATGTGTTACATTTTCTGAATGGGGCTGGTATGTTTAGGGGCCAATCCGAGTGAATAGAGAGGGGACCCTTCCGAGTGAACCAGGCGTTGAAATCCGGGTGCGGGAATGCCGAGTGGAGTGAGAGTGTGCCGAGTGTAACTTTCACTGAGCGAGTGGGCGCTGCTGTCTGTTTCGCCGAGCGTTTTTCCTTTCTTCGCTGTCAGCCCCTTGAGTCGGCTTTACTCCTCTTGCCTCCTCTTCCCTTATTTCTTTGTGCCAATCATTCTGGATTTTTTTTATGGAAATTTTTTTCTATTATTATTCATTATTTAAGATAGGGTGTTATAGAGACAAAATGGCAAGAACTAAGCAGGTTGCACCTAATCCCCCTCCAACCACTTCCCCTCCAAGGTCGTCAAGAAGAAATAAAGGGAAATGACCATGCTTGGAAGAGCCAACTTCTGGACAAAAATTCAGGGACAAAGAGCGAAGAAAAATATATGAAGACATACAGAACTGGACATTTATCCCTGAACGAAGAGTGGATTTGGGACTAGGAGAATGTGATCCCTTTTTAGATGTCATCAGAAGAAGGAACTGGCTAAAAATCTATTACCCAAGAGAAAAATTTGACCCAGAGATGGTAAGAGAATTTTACGCCAATGCATGGCCGAGAGGAGGGGCAGAAGATTGAAGAACATATGTGCGAGGCCATTGGCTCTCTTATGGAAGGGATGAAATCAACTTCTACTTGGGCAGCATCATTGAACTGGGTGAGGGAGAAATTTGTGACTATGCTGCCATGGTTTTAAGAAACCAAATCATTGTCGTCAATGATCTTGAAGCTGCTATATGTAGTCCAGGTCGTCACTTCCAAATGGGACAAGGGGAGAGCCCACTGCGAGTTCTAAGAAAAGACATGACTACAACTTCTCAAGTATGGACTTCCTTCATGCTTGCCAACATAGCACCCAATGCACATGTCTCTGATCTCATCTTCAGCAGGTGTTATTTATTATATTGCATTCTACAAAATAACATCTCAGTTGATCTAGCACAGATAATCTCTGATGAAATCCATAAATTTGTAAAAGCTGATCAAAAATATTCACAGGCAGGGCAAAAGGTTAAAGGAAGCTTAGGTTTCCCTTCTTTTATTACTGACTTTTGTGCAGCAAATAGGATTGAGGTACAACACCTTAAACCTATCAGGCCATCTATCAATAAACGCTTCATCGAGCAATTTTGCAGCACACAAGAAGCCCAGTAACAGCCACAACCAGCACCACCACAAGCAGGACCAGAACCTACTCCTCCTCCTCTTAGCACAGAAACCGCCATGATTTTACAGGGCATTAACCTCTTAAAAATCCGAATCCGCCACCTTCTGGCACAGCAAAATACTAATCATAGAGGTTTGATGCATATTCATAATGGCTTATATCACAGCATCCCTGCAGGATAACCCAATCCTTGGATGCACCCTGCCCAATTTGAAGCCCTTATTGCTTGGCCTGGGTGTAACATCCCGATTTAATAATTAATTACCGAATGAAAATAAATCATTGAAATAATAATTGCAAGGTGGGAAAATTATTTATTAATTATAATTAACTTAATTAACTTAACTTAAGAAATGATGACTGGTTAAGAGTGATTAATTAATAATTGCTGGCTGATTGTGATTGGTGTACTGCTTCACGTTTTCCCACCCCACTTACCCCTTCTCTCCGTGTGTGCGTATATGGGCTACTGGGCCACCCTATCATTCATGTTTCCCCTTCAGACTTCTCTCCTTTCTGTGCTCTCTTCTCTTCTTCTTCTCCACTCCTCATTCTTCTTCTCTTTTTCTCCTTCTTCTCTGCTCTCTGTTTCTGTAAGCTCGCGACAGTGGTGGCCGAGGATCGGAGTCCTCCTTCTTGAGTCGATAAACCAGAGAGGGCAAGGGTGTGCATTTCTCCCTGTATGCAACCAGTCTTCTTCCCCACGGTTCCTTCGTCGACTTTCCTCTTTATCCCTCTCCCTTCTCGAGGCTGCCGAGTCTCAGTGAAGATCTGCACCACGAAGAGCTTCAAGGAGGTTGGAGCGTTCACCAGCGTTGTGATGGAGCTGCTCAAGAGAGCGAGCAGAGAACTAGGCGTCTCGGAAGCTTGGAAATCCCCACTGGACCGAGTGGAAGGTCAATGTGGTGCCCTGGAGGCTTGGGCCTCCCCGCTAATCTTGTATGCAGAACTGTTTAAGAGTGGGAGTGGCTCGGAGTTCCTCCAAAGCCAAGTGTAATAGTGGAGGACTGATGCAGGGTCGTTCTATTGAGAACGAGTGAATGGGCTGAGCAGAGCAACCGACTAGAGCTGCAAGCCCTTGGAGCCTTTGGAATCTTCATCCCAGGTAGGGGGCGCTCTGCGTGTCCGATGCATGGTTTCTGGACGGTCCGAGCGAACGTATTACCTTATGTGTTGTATGATTATGACTCTGTGAGGTGTTTGACTGTTGATCATTGGATATCATATGTGTGTATATCAGTAGAGTCCTGTTAATTATTTCGTACTCACATGCATGCGTTCAGAATATGTTGTTTGCTATATGTTGTACATGCTGCTGAGTGGAGTCTGGATGAATGATGATTATTACTTGTGTGGAGTATGACTATTGCTGTCCAAGAGATGTATGATGATATTGGTGATGTTGTTGAGTTAATGTATGAATTGCATGTTAATTGTAATGTGAATATCAAGCACATTGTGTGGTATATTGCTGACTTTCGGGTGGATACGATATGAATTGCTTAAGATGAACTTGCTGAGTGTGGATGACTGCCGTGACATGCATAAGGTTGCATTTATGGGTAGAGGGTGACCCGTGGAAGGTCAGGAACCCAACGAGATGATTTCCAGCTACAGACCCTTGGCTAGATTCTGAGAGGACCCGTGGTAGCCGTGGGAGCTAGAGTTAAGTCTCGAGACGTCCTTGGGAAACCGGTACCACACGGTAAGGGCTATCAGACGAGGGGCCAGAAAAGGGATCTGTAACTGAGAGTTATTGTTAAGACGGATCCGCATGCATATAGGTAGGTGCATCATTGACGAGAGCAACACGCTCCTTAAAATCTGTGAATGCTATTAATGAATTCCGACTGGATTTGCGTGTGTGTTGACGCTGAGGCTAAGTATTATTGATGTTATTGTTAAGGGATATGTTGTTGTGAATAGTAGAAATTAGATAACCATGAATGACTTGAGTAATCTGACTAGTGACTTGTGTAGATGCTTTATTAAATGTTAGTAAATGCTAGTATTGATCAAATGGATAGAGTATGTTGAAAGGGAATGTGTTGCTAAGCCGAGCCAATAACTGTCATTGTATATGTAAAAGCTCACCCCCTACACCATTTTTCAGTATGTGCAGGTCAGACTCGAAAGTGCTGACGGGGCCTCAAGTACGAGTGTGGTGCACTCCGACTGTTGAGTGCTTGTATTGCGTTTATTATGTTCAGTCAGTGTAGCCTTGGCCGGCTCTCATGTAAAGAGACTAAACATATTTATTTATAAAGATTGAATTGATAAGTATGGTGATGGTGTCGCTTGTATGGATCTGTAAATAATGGTAAAGGTAAAATGTTAAGATAATGAGTATTCCGAGTATATGGTTATCTATATATAGGTCGGTAGATCAGATTTGTGGGCAGGTTTATATTTCTGGGAACATATAATTATGCATAAGTGCTTTATGTTGATTTGGTACGTCTTCCGAATGGAATGTGTTGTTAAATGATTCGAGGATTACTGGGTGGCTTTCCAAGTGAATACGCTGAGTGATTCCGAGTGGAAAATATAGGCAGACCTGAGTGAGGGAGAGTTTGTATTCCCGAGTGAAAACCTTGAGCGATCCTCTTCTAAGAGAGGAGTTAGTGTAGTGGTTTAGAATGGAATGAATTCTAAGTGTAAGATATTATAATCTGAGTGAATGACGTAAAATCCGAGCGAGTGAAGATCTGTATCCCGAGTGGTTGAGTTTTGAATAAGTCCGAGTGGGACTTAACTACCTGATTTTCCGAGTGAGTGTATGATTATGTATATACCTGTGATGTATGCTAGTGACTTATGGTTGGGCCTTTTTTCGAGTGGGGGATACTTAAAAGGATTCAGAGAGAAACCCCTTTGACGAATTCTGACTGAATGTTATATATAATCCGAGTGATTGAGGAATAGTATTCCGAGTGGTTAGGATTAGAATAAGTCTGAGTGAGGATTTGCTTAATGAGTCCCCAAGCGAATAAGTTGTCGCGTGCCGAGTGGATTAGCTATCATTTTCCGAGTGAATGAGTTGAAGGATAACTCTGGATTCCGAGCGTCTAGATAAGCCGAGTGTGGTCTCTCACTTCAGTAAACAAGGTGTTCGCCCCAGCGAGTGGGTGTTGCTGGAAGGCCCTCGTTTTGATTTTGCTTGAGCGCTGTTGCTCTTCTGCTCGGTTGTTTCTAATCGAGTTCTTGCCTTGCTTTCCTTTCCCCTTTCTCTTGGTCTCTCGGTTTAGTTTTTCCTTTCTTGGTCGGATTTTTGCCTCTCTGCCCTTGCGCTGTTGCTAATTACTCCAACCATTATTTTGGGTCAGATTATGAATGTTTGGCCGGCTTTTATTTATTTCCTTGCCTTCCTTTCCTTCTCTTTTGGACCCGGTACCATTGGTTTATTTTTGGAAAAAACTTTCCCTGTCTTGGGTTTTAATTATTTAATAAATTTAGGGTGTTACATTCTGGTATCAGAGCAGACCGAAAGGTCAAAGGCCAAGGTATGCTTACCGAGTGTAAGCGGTTGTATGCATTGTGACCGAGTGGTCATCATTATTGTGATATTGATTTGTGGATAGGAGGTCATTTCCTTCGTGGTCCGATTGATTGTATGCTCTGACTTAATCGGTAGTGTATGTGTTTGATGATTTGGTATATGTTTGACTATGAATGGTGCGGTTGTATGCCTGTGCCTTGTTGAGGAATTTGAACGTGTGATGAATATATAGTATATGATTTGCGGTACAAGAGATGTGTTAGCCTTAGTTCCTTTTACTTGAACCTGAACCCTTTGGAGTAGAAGACATAATTTGGTGCCTATAATTAATTACACCCTCTATGTTGCGTGAACTCCTATACTGTGCATGAAGATCCGAGTAATATATGTATGCGTATTTGTTGTGTGTGAGAGGTTAGTTTAACTATAAGTCGAAAATGGAGACGAGTGTTGACGTGGGAAGAGAGTTAATGACTCCCTCCGAGTGAAAGGAAGCCTAGGTAATCCCGAGTGAATGAGACAGTGTGATGCCGAGCGAGAGTTTACCGACCAGAAGATGACACCTGGGACTCTGAGTGGATCCATTATAATAAACCATTAAGTAGCTAGAAAATCCGAGGGAGAATGAGTGAAAAGGACGGGTGATACCGAGTGAGGAGTCCCTTTTAAATCTGGGTGAAAAGAATGTGTGCGCACTATAATGGTTGTTGAGCTCAATATGAATTACATGAATATGTGGAATGTTATTTAGAATAACATGATTGAATGGAATCCGATTGAATGAATGTATATATATTAATGTTATGGCCGGGTGCGATATGATGTTGTGGCTGTAATGCATGCTGTGGTGAATGATATCAATTGTATGGCCGAGTATGAATTTGATATCCCGATTGGATGATTGAATATATATATGTGTTGATGCTGTCACTAAGTGCAAAGTGAGCCTATGGCTATGATTATATGGGATTATAAATAATGTAAGTGATATAGCCGAGAGCTGGTTGGATAGATTCTGATTGAATGATGCTTGAATGTGTTCTGGTTGAATGATAGCGTGTATGTATTGAATGTTGGTACACACGTATATGCATATATATATATGATACTGTATGGTTTAAGGTGGATAAGATCTAAGGAAGAAGTAATTACGCGGTAATGGTCGGAAACCGACTGTTATTATACCATTTTGGGGTGATAGTAACTGCTACTTGACGATTGTCATCAGAAGAGTTGCGCTAACTTATGAGTAATGAGGAGGTGTATGATTTTTATGTGAGTCGGAAGCCTGTAGCCATTATATTGTTTTACAGTAGTGGTAAATTATATTTCATGATTGTTGCTGTGTGACGTGCCCTACGTGGTGCATCATGATAATGTTGATGTGAATATGTGCTTATATATGCATGTAAGTTTCCATTAATTCTTGTGAGTAAGTATTAGCTGAGTGAGTTGGTCGGTGTGTGTGAGAACGTTGTTAAGGAGACTAACATGGTTTGCATGGATTCGAAAGATTTGAATGAACCCCGACTAGATGATGACGTACAAGTGAATTCTGACTGAATGAATATGTATGTACCGATACTGTTACCGAGTGTAATGTGGTGTTATAATTGAGAATGTACGTTATTGTGTAACTCCCGATTGGATATGATGTTGTGAATGAAATCCTTAATGTAGTTTGGAATTGATTTGAGTAAATCCGATCGGATAAACATATATATATTGATGCTATCGTTGAGTGCAATGTGTGGTTATGGTTATGGTGCATGCTGTAGTGAACAATGATATAGCCATGAATAATTGGTATAAAATCCGATTGAGTGCCTGTATGTACATTTGTGCCGTTGCCGAGTCCGCAGTGTGTTATGACAACATATGTGAATGTGAATTACTTAATCCTGACTGAATTGCATGAAGCCGAATGAGTGATGTCATTATATAGCTGAGAATTAAGAATTTAATCCGAGCCATGATTTTGTGATGAATAAGATTTAGAGGAAATATTTACTCGGTGACGGCTAGAAGTCGATTATTGTATTGCCGTCATCCAGTTTTACAGAAGTGATAAATAATTTTCATGCTTGTTGTTGCGTGATGTACCCTGTGTGATGCATAATGTTGATGTAGATGTACTGCTTCTAATGTGTATATGAACTGCCATTAATTACCGTGTGAATTAGTATTAGTTGAGTGAGTCAGGTCAGTGTGAGTCATGCTGTCCTGAGATGACTCTTCATGCCGTAGGCATTGTGGCAGCGTACATGTTGCAGTGGCTGTGTAATTGTTGTAACCCTATAGGAATGAGACGTCATCCTATAAGATGGATGCAGCAATTCATGAGTCGGGCAGGTGAAGTTGTAGCTGCTTATGGTGATGGTGAGTCTTTCAGGCTGCCCCGAGTGAAGAGAGGAGTTGTATTAAGTAGATCATAAGTGGCTATGTATCAAAATAAGGACTGCTTAACCTTGGCATGTTGCCTCCGAGAGGATTAGAGGTTGTTGGGTACGGAATGGCTACTAAAGGGACGATTAGTTATTGAAATAAGAAGGGTGATCAAATTTTCCACTGAAATTTGAGTTTTATAAGTTAGCCGAGTGGTACTGTAGGTTTAATAAGAGGACCAAGATCTTGGGCCTTGCTAAATTGTGAAGAGAGGGATTGCTCGGGAAGGGTTAGTATATTCCGAGTGTGTAAAAGTAGAGACAATTCCAAGCGACGTCCTTGTGAGGAAGAACTGCCGAGTGGAAATTATGGTGTTCCGAGTAGAACCTCATGGAAGGGATCATTACTAAGTTAAGGGAATAGTGTCCGAGCGTAACATTCCTGAAAGGGTAAGATTCGAGTGATGTGACTCAGAGTGTATCACTTCCGAGTAGGATGGTACCGTGTGAAACAACTTTGGGTAGAAAGATAACGAGTGTAGAATTCCTAATACCCGTGTGATGTCCAACCGAGTGACCTTCCAGGAGAAAAGTCCCTCTGGTCGGGAAAATGAGACTACAAGTGAGTAAGTTTCCAAGTGAATGGTCTCCGAGGGGAATGGATATCCGAGAGAAGGATTTGATTGAAGTCGTACTCAGGTCAGTGGTTGGGACTGCTGAGCTTGAACTCAGGTTTGACTTCGTTATAGACTTGAATTCCGAGTGGAGCTTTGTAGGTGGAGAGATTCCAGGTGAGGATTACCTTCAAAACCCCGAGGGATATTTTTGAATGAGAAGTCCGAGTGACGTTCTCAGAGCGTAGGCGTGAAATTAGCCGAAGGCATGGGTAGAAACCTAAGATTTCCGAATCGAGCGTGGTGCCCATGCAGGGTAAACCCAGGCCAATTGTGCTGAATGAAGCACAAGGAAACTCTTTTGAGTGTTCATTTTGGTATAAGGAGGAAATTTTATGTTCAAGTTTTGGAAACCCGAGGGTTTGATCCGAGAGGAATCGGTCGGGAGTAAGTATTTTTGGGAGTTGGTGATGTTGTTTACCGATTAGATTATTCCCAACTGGATTAATTAACCTCCATAATGTGTCCCATGTGATACAATTTTGAGTCGGTACCCTGTATGAGTGTATGGTGATACCGAGTGACTCATTTGAGTCGGGGAACCCGAGGGTGTAAATACACCAATCGGTGTTGAGTGTATAGGGTCGAGCGGCCAAGAAGTTAGGAAGTACCACTGCTTATAATGAATTGGCTGAGTTAAATAGGGTGACTTTTACGTTCTAGAAATTGAATCCCCAAATATGTTGAATTTTATGATGAGGTCGTAATCAGGCAGGACCTGACTTTTGTGTTTTGCCGACTGAATTGTTGGGAGGTCGGTAAACCGCTTGAGAATTGAAGCCTTGCTGAGTGAAATTGTGAACCAGTCGGTGAATGCTTGTGGAAGCACAGTCGTGTGGGTAATTGAGTCAGTAATTTTCTGAGTTATTTATTTAAGGTAAGTTACCGATTGAATTTCGAGGACGAAATTCTTTTAAGAGGGGGAGAACTGTAACATCCCGATTTAATAATTAATTATCGAATGAAAATAAATCATTGAAATAATAATTGCAAGGTGGGAAAATTATTTATTAATTATAATTAACTTAATTAACTCAACTTAAGAAATGATGACTGGTTAAGAGTGATTAATTAATAATTGCTGGCTGATTGTGATTGGTGTACTGCTTCACGTTTTCCCACCCCACTTACCCCTTGTCTCCGTGCGTGCGTATATGGGCTACTGGGCCACCCTATCATTCATGTTTCCCCTTCAGACTTCTCTCCTTTCTGTCCTCTCTTCTCTTCTTCTTCTCCGCTCCTCATTCTTCTTCTCTTCTTCTCCTTCTTCTCTGCTTTTTGTTTCTGTAAGCTCGCGACAGTGGTGGCCGAGGATCAGAGTCCTCCTTCTTGACTCGACAAACCAGAGAGGGCAAGGGTGTGCATTTCTCCCTGCATGCAACCAGTCTTCTTCCCCACGGTTCCTTCGTCGACTTTCCTCTTTATCCCTCTCCCTTCTCGAGGCTGCCGAGTCTCAGTGAAGATCTGCACCACGAAGAGCTTCAAGGAGGTTGGAGCGTTCACCAGCGTTGTGATGGAGCTGCTCAAGAGAGCGAGCAGAGAACTAGGCGTCTCAGAAGCTTGGAAATCCCCACTGGACCGAGTGGAAGGTCAATGTGGTGCCCTGGAGGCTTGGGCCTCCCCGCTAATCTTGCATACAGAACTGTTTAAGAGTGGGAGTGGCTCGGAGTTCCTCCAAAGCCAAGTGTAATAGTGGAGGACTGATGCAGGGTCGTTCTATTGAAAACGAGTGAATGGGCTGAGCGGAACAACCGACTGGAGCTGCAAGCCCTTCGAGCCTTTGGAATCTTCATCCCAGGAAGGGGGCGCTCTGCATGTCCGATGCATGGTTTCTGGATGATCCGAGCGAATGTATTACCTTATGTGATGTATGATTATGACTCTGTGAGGTGTTTGACTGTTGATCATTGGATATCATATGTGTGTGTGTCAGTAGAGTCCTGTTAATTATTTCGTACTCACATGCATGCGTTCAGAATGTGTTGTTTGCTATATGTTGTACATGCTGCTGAGTGGAGTCTGGATGAATGATGATTATTACCTGTGTGGAGTATGACTATTGCTGTCCAAGAGATGTATGATGACATTGGTGATGTTGTGGAGTTAATGTATGAATTGCATGTTAATTGTAATGTGAATATCAAGCACATTGTGTGGTATATTGCTGACTTTCGGGTGGATACGATATGAATTGCTTAAGATGAACTTGCTGAGTGTGGATGACTGTCGTGACATGCATAAGGTTGCATTTATGGGTAGAGGGTGACCCGTGGAAGGTCAGGAACCCAACGAGATGATTTCCAGCTACAAACCCTTGGCTAGATTCTGAGAGGACCCGTGGTAGCCGTGGGAGCTAGAGTTAAGTCTCGAGACGTCCTTGGGAGACCGGTACCACACGGTAAGGGCTATCAGACGAGGGGCCAGAAAAGGGATCTGTAACTGAGAGTTATTGTTAAGACGGATCCGCATGCATATAGGTAGGTGCATCATTGACGAGAGCAACACGCTCCTTAAAATCTGTGAATGCTATTAATGAATTCCGACTGGATTTGCGTGTGTGTTGACGCTGAGGCTAAGTATTATTGATGTTATTGTTAAGGGATATGTTGTTGTGAATAGTAGAAATTAGATAACCATAAATGACTTGAGTAATCCGACTAGTGACTTGTGTAGATGCTTTATTAAATGTTAGTAAATGCTAGTATTGATCAAATGGATAGAGTATGTTGAAAGGGAATGTGTTGCTAAGCCGAGCTAATAACTGTCATTGTATATGTAAAAGCTCACCCCCTACACCATTTTTCAGTATGTGCAGGTCGGACTCGGAAGTGCTGACAGGGCCTCAAGTCCGAGTGTGGTGTACTCCGACTGTTGAGTGCTTGTATTGCGTTTATTATGTTCAGTCAGTGTAGCCTTGGCCGGCTCTCATGTAAAGAGACTAAACATATTTATTTATAAAGATTGATTTGATAAGTATGGTGATGGTGTCTCTTGTGTGGATCTGTAAATAATGGTAAAGGTAAAATGTTAAGATAATGAGTATTCTGAATATATGGTTATCTATATATAGGTCGGTAGATCGGATTTGTGGGCAGGTTTATATTTCTGGGAACATATAATTATGCATAAGTGATTTATGTTGATTTGGTACGTCTTCCGACTGGAATGTGTTGTTAAATGATTCGAGGATTACTGGGTGGCTTTCCGAGTGAATACGCTGAGTGATTCCGAGTGGAAAATATAGGTAGACCCGAGTGAGGGAGAGTTTGTATTCCCGAGTGAAAACCTTGAGCAATCCTCTTCTAAGAGAGGAGTTAGTGTAGTGGTTTAGAATGGAATGAATTCTAAGTGTAAGATATTATAATCCGAGTGAATGACGTAAAATCCGAGCGAGTGAAGATCTGTATCCCGAGTGGTTGAGTTTTGAATAAGTCCGAGTGGGACTTAACTACCTGATTTTCTGAGTGAGTGTATGATTATGTATATACCTGTGCTGTATGCTAGTGACTTATGGTTGGGCCTTTTTCCGAGTAGGGGATACTTAAAAGGATTCTGAGAGAAACCCCTTTGACGAATTCTGAGTGAATGTTATATATAATCCGAGTGATTGAGGAATAGTATTCCGAGTGGTTAGGATTAGAATAAGTCCAAGTGAGGATTTGCTTAATGAGTCCCCGAGCGAATAAGTTGTCGTGTGCCGAGTGGATTAGCTATCATTTTCCGAGTGAATGAGTTGAAGGATAACTCTGGATTCCGAGCGTCTAGATAAGCCGAGTGTGGTCTTTCACTTCAGTGAACAAGGTGTTCGCCCCAGCGAGTGGGTGTTGCTGGAAGGCCCTCATTTTGATTTCGCTTGAGCGTTGTTGCTCTTCCGCTCGGTTGTTTCTAATCGAGTTCTTGCACTGCTTTCCTTTCCCCCTTCTCTTGGTCTGTCGGTTTAGTTTTTCCCTTCTTGGTTGCCTCTCTGCCCTTGCGCTGTTGCTAATTACTCCAACCATTATTTTGGGTCAGATTATGAATGTTTGGCCGGCTTTTATTTATTTCCTTGCCTTCCTTTCCTTCTCTTTTGGACCTGGTACCATTGGTTTATTTTTGGAAAAAACTTTCCCTGTTTTGGGTTTTAATTATTTATTAAATTTAGGGTGTTACACTGGGGACAAGCCTCCTTTTGTAGGAGGGGGCGAGACTGCACAAGAGAGGCCAGGACCTTCTTCATAGGGACCTCCAGAAAGAAACCAGGGAGCATAAGATGATTCCTCTGAGGATGAGTGATGAATTTTAATGCTTCAAGTTTTAATTGGTTCAATTTACTACTTTAAGTTTTCTTTCTGATTGACATTATATAGTTTTACTTTGAACTCTTTTAGTTGATATTACTGCAACATGCTTTGGAATTGTTTGTGATTTTTTTATTATGTTTGTTTTAATGCTTGAAGCTGTAACATTTTTTGAAAAACCCAACCAAGATTTAACTTTTTGAAAAGAAAAGTTTCTAAGCAGCAAAATAATTTTAGACAGTAACACTGATTTTTTAAAAAAAGGCAAAATGGCTGAATTAAGAACCAGGGAAATGAAATGAATGTACTCTTGATTGTTTACATGCTTGAACCCTTTTCTGTTAGAATATGGAAGTAAGCCCTATACCCTGGTGAGATGTGAGAAACTTAAACATTGAGAGTCTCATGAGAATTCATCAGATAGCATTGCTTGATTTTCTGATTAACATTTTTTTAAGAGATCAAGCAAGGAAATGATAAAGGCAAATTTTGAAAATAAAATAAACCCAGAGCCAAAAAGCTACCTTTAAATATATCCTAATTTTTGTAGCCCATTTTTGAGCCAAAAATTTTATTCAAACACCCTAAACCAGGCATGAAAAATAAAATCTTACCTTATCAGCATGCTTAAAAAATTTGATATGAGCATAAAACACTTTTCGTAAAGGGTGATAAAAGAAACTGAGGCTGAAAAAGTTAGTAAAGTTCTCCAAAACTGTAAACAAAAGAGAACTAGAAAAAGAGAAACAAAGAATTCTGAAGCACAAAGGAAGAGGCCTCATAAAAGTTTGAAAAATCTCAGAACATATGCTCTTCTTCATGCATGCAATTTGAATCCAAGAAAAACCAAGAATTCTTGATAGCCCAGCCCCAATACAACCATGAAAAGACCTTTTTGATCCTTACTTATCTTATGAATTGATTTTGATTTGAAATGACCGGTAATGTTAATTAGGCAGTTCTCATGATGAAAGTGCAACACACACCTGGTAAGAAATGATGAGAGTTCCTTATTCTTACAGCAATTGGTTACCTGCTTTGAGAACAAATTAATGGTGCATTACATTTTAAGGAATTGGTACTAAGGAGGTTATTTGCCTAAGAAAAAAAATTGAGATTATGGTCTTTAAAAATTTTTGTCTGTAACTGAATCCGATCTTACTGAATGCTTGATTTCCTTTCCCAACTGCTTTTACTTGAGGACAAGCAAAAATCTAGGTTGGGGAGATTTTGATAAGTGTTATTTTACATTAATTTAATACTTCAATTAAACTCATTTTTTGAAAAGAATGTAATCAATTAAGCATGAATTTGTATTGAAAAAAACACATTGCTTAACACAAGCTTGATTTGACCAAATGTTGAAGAAAGATACCAAAAGCATGGAAGAAATCAAGAAGACTACCTGTACGCTTAAAGCGAAGGATTGAACGCTTGGGCAAAGGCATCTCATGCTTGAGCGTGAGCTCGAGTGCGCTTAAGCGCAGCCACGATGAATGATCAAAGAAGCACACTAAGCATGGTTCAAACACTACTACAAGAGGATCTCACGCTTGAGTGTAAGCACGAGTTCGCTCAAGCGTGACCTTAGCTAGCAAGGATATATTCAGTTGAGAGTTTAGTGAACGAGGCATCAGGACCTCCTCACGCTCAAGCGTGGGAATGAGTCGCTTGAGCGTGAGCCCAAGCGCGCCTAAGCGAGGAGCAAGCGTGAATCAAACATGCTGGACAGGAATGGCAAGCTTGAGCGTGGGTAAGTCAGCTTGAGCGTGACCCTGGGTATGACTAGCACGCTTGAGCGTGGACTGAGCGTGGCTTGGGCGTGGCTTGAAAAGGATAACACGCTTAAGCATGGCTAAGCTTGGCTTAAGCGAGAGGCAAACAGTGGGCATCAGGACCTTTCACGCTTGAGCGTGACCATTAAACTCAAACATAACTCATGCAGTATGGGATTTTTAATTTAATATTCACCAATGGTGCGATGCCAACTCAACCATTTTCTTGTGTTTCTGCATGTCTCCGAATATTCCTTCATGGGGTCTATGCAAGTGGCAAGGGAAGCTGAACCATAACCCCTATAAATCAAGCAGAAAACAGGACATCGATCATCCCGATTCATCCCCTGTATTTCCTTCACAATCCAAACTTTTCCATTTTTTTTGTATTCATTTTTGAAGGTGAAAATGCAAAGCATGAGTAGCTAAATCTCCCTTATGGGATTGGTTGTAATCCATTCAATCCTGAAGTAACGCTTTGTATGTGTAATGAGATTTGATAAGTTTCTATATTTCCTTCTGCGTTTAATGCCTGAAAGTACTTGATCACTATTTTCTTGTTTTAAGTTTTCTCAAGTATGCTGGGAAGTGACTTTGAAAGCAGATCTGAATGAAATACTTGTTGTGAGTAGGTAGCCAGGGATGGCATCTAACGTAATAAACGTCAAAACAATCGATCGATAATGCTGGGATGATTTCAAAGTGACTGAGGGATCAGCGGTTTGAAATCATTCTTATGAATTTTGTAGTCGAGGGATCGATGCAAATGACTTTGATTATGACGTAGAAACTATCTTTTCAAGTTACTTACATAAAAACTTATGCAACTTACAGAAGGTGAGATGTGATGAAACCAACCCCTGTTTTACAAACTGATTTTTCTGAAAACCTTTCACTGCCATCTTTTGCAATCTACTCTTTGTTATTTATTCACTTTTTCATTCAACATCATTCATAACAAAGCAAAACAAAACCTTCTGTCAAATCAATTCAAAACTAAGATTTTCATACTGCACCTCCTCAGTGGAATGACATCTATACTATATTACAACCTCTGTGTTTAAACTTGGCACAACCATTCCATTGAGCTCATATTATACAAACTTGATTCTCTTTCTCTGAATACTCTACTTCACTTCTGTACAATACCAAGCTTTGGCTAAACAAGTTCTGTATAAACCCATAAAAATAACATATCATTGGGTTTTCTTCCTTTGTAAAGCTCATAGGGGGTTTTCTTTAGAATAGGCCTTATCAAACATCTATTCATAACATGACAAGCGGTATTTACCGCATCGGTCCCAAAAATGTTTTGCAATGTTATTTTCGTTTAACATGGTTCTTGCAAGCTCCACCAAAGATCTATTTTTCCTTTCAACCACTCCATTTTGTTGTGGAGTTCTAGGAGCTGAAAAATTATGACTAATACCATGTTTTTAACAAAACTTTTCAAAAGATTGGTTTTCAAATTCTCCCCCATGATCGGTTCTTATGGATGCAATCTTTGAGTTTTGTTCATTTTGGATAACCTTGGCTAGTTTCTTGAATGCATGATATGCTTCATTTTTATGAGTTAGAAACAAGGTCCATGTATCTCTTGAATAGTCATCTACTATTACTAGACCATAGTAATTACCACCAAAGCTTTTGATTTTAGAGGGTCCAAATAAGTCCATGTGTAAAAGTTGTAAAGGCCTTTGAGTAGAAACAATGTTTTTAGCTTGAAAGGATGCCTTTACTTGTTTTTCCTTTTGACATGCATCACAAAATTTACTTTCAAATTTGAGCTTTGGTAACCCAATCACTAGTTCTTTAGAAACAAGTTTGTTTAAATGGTCTATGTATATATGAGCTATCCTTCTATGCCATAGCCATGATTCATCCTCTCTAGTCATGAAGTATTGCACATCATTTGAGGACAAACTATCAATATCAATCATGTAAATGTTATCAATTCTTTGACCAACAAACTTAACCTCTTTGTTTATCTTGTTCTCAATTATGCAACAATTGGATTCAAATAAAACTCTATATCCTTTATCACATAATTGGCTTATGCTAAGCAAGTTATGTTTGAGTCCTTCAACATATAATACATCACTAATGGAGGTAGAAGAGTTTTTACCAATATTTCCGATACCAAGTATTTTTCCTTTGGTGTTATCTCCATAAGTGACACTTCCTTTCTTTTTAGGAGTGAATGATGTGAATTTGCTCATGTCTCCCGTCATGTGTTTTAAACACCCACTATCTAAATACCAATGGGTGTTGCTTATCTTGAAGCATACCTACAAAACAAAATTAGTTTAGAGAACTTGGTACCCATTTTATGTTGGGTCTTTTTTGGTTAGCTTGTGGTAATGTCCCTTTTGGAACCCACACCTTTCTTACAACCTTTGGCCCTAGTTTTCTAACATTACAATTTGAAGAGTTATGTCCTTTAAAGCCATAATGATTACACTTCATGAAAGGTGATGATGATCTTCTAGGTGGTACAAAGAATTTTTTGAAATGTTTTTCCTTTTTTGTAGAGTTATATCCTAAACCAGTTTTATCGAACATACATCTTTGATTTCCAAGTAATAAATTCAAATTGTCTCTACCATTTGTAAACTTTTCTAATGTTCTATTTAAGTCTAAGACCTTGGTTTCTAAGATGTCACATTTCTTTACAAAATCACAAGGTTTATTCTTAGAACATGCTTGAACATTTACTAATTTTTCTTTTAGGCATTCGTTTTCTTTGCCAAGTTCTACAAGATGCATTTCAAGAGTATCTATGGTTTTTCTTGACAATTTGTATTTATTAGATAGTTTTAAATATTTATCATACAATTCTTCAAATGCATCATACAATTCATCTTTGTCAAGTTCATGATGACTTACCTTATTTTCCTCTTCAAGGTGGTTAGCCTTTAAGCAAAAATTTGCTTCTTCGTTGTCCGAATCGTCAGAACTACTTACATCGTTTTCATCCCAAGCGATGTAAGCTCTTCTCCTTCCACCTTTCTCTTTGCTTTTCTTCTTGAGGTTTGGGCAATCTACTTTGAAGTGCCCTTCCTTACCACATTCAAAACAATTTGGTGAGGAAGAATTTTCTTGAGGGATAGGTTTCTTACCTTGAGTTTTGAAGCTCTTTTGGAAGCGTTTGTTTCTCATAAATTTTCCAAACCGCTTCACAAATAGTCCAAACTCTTCTTCTTCATCAATCTCACTACATGATTCTTCTTTATGTATAGAAGTGGCCTTGAGATCTAGGCCTTTCTTCTTGGAGGATTTTTCTTCTTCCTCCGCTAGCTTTAAATCTCTTAGTTCTTGTTCTTGCTCTTGTAGCTTTCCAAATAGTGTAGCAAGAGACATTTTGTTGATGCTTGGGGATTGTTTAATGGCAGTGACAAGAGGTTGCCATTCCCTGCTAAGACTTTTCAACACTTTATGCACAAGTTCTTTGTTAGTATAAACTTTGCCAAGAGTAATAAGTGATAAGTCTTGAAAAGACTTAATTATTCCACTATTTAGTTAACATAATTTACTAAGTATTGTCTAGTTTTGATATTATTATTTAATAATTTGTTAATAATTCATGTTTTAGTTAATTATTTCAAAAGTATGCTATTTATGTAAGAAACCGATTGAAAATATTAATTAGATAAGGAATTTTGAAGTATTTATAAATTCACTAAGCAGCCAGCGTATAAATGCTAGGCAAATAGCTGTTTATTGGTGCAGGAACAGGGTGGACTCAAGATAAGAAGAAAATTCCGAGTGAAATCCTACAAATCCGAGCAGAATTTGGAAAATCCGAGTGAGACTTCTCAATTCCGAATGAAAAGAGTCCAAAGACTGACCGAGTGAGACTTCAAAGACACCGGCTCCAAAAGAGAAGAAGATCGGAATGCTACATAAGAAACCGATGTGCTTATTCATTATTTAATCCGTCCTAGTGAAATCCGGACTCACTCAAGCATAACTTTAAGAGACCGTCCTCGCCCAAGTTTTGCCATAACGTCTAAGCAAGAAAGAAACACTGCAGTGTTAATCCGGACTCGCCCAAGCGAAGTTTAATCCGCTCAAGCGAAAACTCAGCAGCTGAAGCATAAAGGCAGTAATTTAAACACTGTTCCTTCCCTCCAACAACACACTTGGTACAGTACTATTCCGCTTCCATAGCCTTCTTCTCTACTACTGCAACCTTAAGTAACTTAAGAAGTGAGCTGTCAATTAGCTGGTGCTGAGCTGTATATTAGCTAATGATGAGCTGGAATCTGCTACGAGCTGAGCTGTGATTAGTTAATTATTCTGTAATTATTCAATTAGTTAGTTTAGTTTAATTAAGAACTCAGTTTTCAGATATTAGTTAACTTAGTTAGTTTAGTTAGATGCCTATATATATTCATGTACATACTCTGTAAAGTGTGTGGTGTGTGTGTGGAGACAGAGAATACATTGAACACATTCTTTTTCATTCTAAACTTCAAATACTCTCTCACTACATTTTCATCTCTCTAATTCCTCTCCTCCATGACGTTCCACAATCCTTCGATGGAACTGAAGTCTATGGAGTTCTAAATCCCTAAGGTTGGGATTGTGAAGGTGAGCAATGGAGTCTTGAAGCTGTGAGCAAGTAGATTGACTGCTAGATCTTGAGGCGAACAAGCAGAGGAGTGGAGCAGAATTGCGATTGACAAATCCAGAACTGATGAAGAACTTCGCCAGTGAGGAATCATGGTTGAAGCTTAGGTAACTTCCACCTTTCTAACTAGTTCAGGCCTAATCAATTTAGGTGAATAGTTAGAGTTCAACCTCCAATTTCGCATTAGATCCTTAGGTTAATCGAGCACTTAAGGAATTAAGGTTCATTGCTTAAGGATTAGTGTTTTTCACCTAAGGAATTAGGGAATAACCACAAGCGGATTGTCCTCTAGATTGTGAAGTTCGATTATACTTAATTGCATGTTTCTTGAGGAAATTGTGAGCCGAAGCAATCCTGACCTGTTTTCTATTAATCACTTTCCACATTTCACTTTAACTCAGTTTCTGAAAATACAAAAACAACTATAAAACACTAAAACCATAAAAACCGAATGAACTTCATGTATTTTCTGTTGGTTCAGCTTGTACTAGTCCTAGATTGAGGTACTTACCACAATCCCTGTGGGACGATCAAATACACTACAATTTTAACGACTGGTGCGCTTGCCAAAGTGTAAATCCGAGAGTCACATTTTATTTTACTAAGATTTTTGCACCAAATTAATGGCTCAGGATTTCAGCATCAAGTTAATGGCGCCGTTGCCGGGGATTGTTGAGTAATATCAACAATCCTTGGACCGGTACTAGACTAAACCATTTTTGTTAGTTTCTGTACATAATTGTTAGTTGTTAGTAAATTTCGTTGTAAGAGTAGGATTTGTTAAATCTCGCTGTATTGTTGTTCATAGTTACTACTGTTTCGATTTTAGTTGTTTAGTTGTTGGTACTAACTGTTACAGTAGCCTTGTTTGTAGTTAGTTGTTGCATTTATGTTTTTCCTAGTTCTTTTGGAAAGTGAAAAGTTACAGGTAATGGATCTTGATGACACCTTAGCAGAGTTTCTTCAATATTCACAAACAGTATGCATGAACCATGAAGAGGAGGTACAACCAATTGAGGAGGAGCCATCAGAGTTAGAAAGGAGTTTAATTCAATTCATAAAAGTCACTTAAACCGGCCTTCAAAATTTTGATAATTCAATCATGAATATTCAAAAGCAAGTGGATTTTATTGCAAAGTAGTTAGCCGAAGAGTAAAGCAATACAAAGGTTGTACGAAGAAAAGACCAATATGAAGAGCCATGGGATGATGATGTTGGTCTAGTTGAAGAAATTAAGTTTGGGGAAGAAGAAGACCAGCTAGAAAACATTGAAATGGATGAACCTGAACTTGAAACAAAAGAAGAAGAAGAAAATAAGGAAGTTCAGGGATATTTGATGGAAGAAGAGTCGATTGAAGAATGTGAAGAAGAAAGTGATATGGATTATACTTCAGAAGTGGAAGATGTTAGTATATCTAGTGAAGCATTCTTTGATGATTGGAATGAAAAAGATTGGTCTGAAGAAGAACAAGAGCAAGAGTTGTCATTGAATAATTTCTTTGATGGTGCAAGTGTTGTAGGAGTGCAAATTGAACAAATGACAACAGAAGCCATTGAGGAACCTGAAAATCATTTAGACACTATTATTGAGCAAGAAGTGATAGAAAAGGTTGAGATCTCAGCAAAGATGGAAACCATATCTTGGCAACATAATAATGATACTGAATTTTTGTTGGAGCCAAGTGTGAACACAAAGAAAGAAGTAGAAGTTCATGCACAAGAAGAGTTAACATGTGTAGATGTTGAGAATATAAAAGAAGAAGAAGAAATTCAGCCATGTTATGAGGAGCGTTTGCTAGTGATGACTACTGCAGCTATGGAATTCAAAAATAAATGTGAATCATCAAGTCAAGAAGAACATTGCTTGTGGCATAAAAAGAGGAAGACTAACAAAAAACAGAAAAAGAAAAAAAGTGAAGAAAAGAAAAAGAAGAAAAAGCAGAAAGTTTGGAAAAGAAAAGATTGGAGGAAAGTTATGTTGAGCATTAGCTTTAAACATAACAAGGAAAAACAAGGAGTAAAAAGACCAAGAGTGTATGGACATAAGAAATGGGATCCTGGAGGATGATCTTGTGTTGGTTTTTCGTGTACATAAATAAAATAGTGAGAGACTGAACAACATGAAGAAAATAGAATCAGATTCCCTCCACGCTTGAGCAAGAGGAAGTTAATGCTTAAGCGTGATCTAAGCGTGACCTTGTATAAGTCTTTTCGCTTGAGCGTGTCTTCTTTTCGCTTGAGCGAGATCGAGACCTATTTCCCCTTCCGCTTTGAGCATGAGCTCGTTTGCCTCTCAATAAACTGCTCGCTTGAGCGTCATTCCACACGCTCAAAGCATGACAGTGATGCATGGTTTTTTCTGCACCTCCGCTTGAGCGCTTCAAGCTCACGCTTGAGCGCAATCGGGCCTGAGGATGTGCTGTGCATTTTCTCGCTTAAGCGAAAGCTTAATGAGCCTGAGCGAGATTGACATGATACCCACTGATACCCACTGATACCCTTTTCGATCGGAAACTTCTCATGGGGACTTTAATAAATGGTTTCTGATTGTTGATGTAATAAACAGGTCAGATGATGAAGGGTGACTTATTTCAGTCAGCCTTTTATCACTCGGATCCCTCATTCCTCACTTTTCACTCAGTTTCTTTCATTTATCTTTCACTCGGCCTTCTTTTCATGTATTTTGTTATCCACTCTCACCTGTCACTCATTCCCATACTTTATCTCTTCCTCTCATTCGTTGATTGATTTATTCGTCCTTTTTAATCCAACTGAGCTCTTCCTCGGTTTCCTCACCCGATCTCTCTGCATGTGTTGGTTGTTCACCCAGCCTTTCATTCACTCATTCTTTCATCCACTCATTTTGTCACTCAATCGTCTTTTTCTTCATCCATTCGGTATTCCGTTCACTCGGACCCCTATGCAGTCATTCTTGTATTCACTCGTTTTTCTCACTCAGTCACTCCTTTTCATTCTGGCTTCCGTTTTTCACCTCATTTTTCACTCGGTTCTTCATCCACTCGGTATAACTTGTACTCATCTATCCCACTCGGTCTTCATTCATTCAGTCACTCTATTTCACTCATTCTTCATTCACTCTGTCAATCTTCCACTCGTCTTTCATTTATTTGGTCACTTTCACTTATCTACTCGTATCTCCATCTTGGTCTCTTTCACTTCTGTCACTCGATTTTTCATTCACTCAGTTCCTCATTCACTCGGTTTCTCGCTAGATCACTCAGTTTCCTCCACTCGTTCTTTCTTTCACTCAGCCTTACTCTCATTCGTTCTTTCTTCCACACACTTCTCTGTTCACTCGTATCTCACGGCAGTTGTTTACTCGTCCATTCATTGTCACACTCGGTTCTCATACACTTATCTTTATTCATTCATTCTTTCACTCATTCTGTGACCCATTCGGTATTCATTCACTCAGTACCCTTTCATTCAGTGTTTTATTCACTTTTTCTCACTCACTCATCACTCAGTTCCTCATTCACTGGGTTTCTCGCTAGATCACTCGGTTTCTTCCACTCGTTCATCTCCGTCATCCGATTGGTATATCCTTCACTCATCTCCTTCACTCGGAATATTCTCATTTGTTCTCCCATTCATTCTTCCATCCACTGGTTTTTTCATCCACCCTCAATCTACTCATTTACTCTTCCACTCGGTCACTCTCTTTTCTGTTCGTCACCCGTCATTCAGTCTTTCATTACCGCACTCTATCTTTTTCGTTCTTCCACTTGTCGTTTTATTCACTCAGCTTTGCTCTCATTTTTCCGTTCGTCTTTTATTCATCGGTTCTTCCATTTACTCAGCATCTCTTTCATTCTTTCTTGATTCTTCTATTCACTCGGCCCTTCATTCCCCCAGTTAATCTTTCACTCGTCTTCATTTTCTCATTCTTCATTCACTCAGTATTCTTTCCATTCAGCATATCATTCACTCGTTCTTTCAATTTACCTTATTTCCTTTGTGTTCCTTACCCATCTCTCCGTAATTCTCTCATTCGCTCGTTTTCATTCACTCGGTTTATTTCAGTCAGTTTCTTATCCCTTCGTTTTTCTACGCGTCTCTCTGTCTTTCGTTCACGTGTTTAATACACATATATTGTCTACTCGGCCTTCCAGTCACTCGGCCATTTGTTCGCTTGTTTCCCTCACCGCTTCCTTCCCTGACCTCATCCACTCGGTATATTTCTTTCACTCATTTTCATTCACTCGGTCCCTTTCTTCATTCGTTCTTGATCCACTTGGTATTTATTTCATTCGATCCTCCACCTTCAGTCTGTCACTTTTATTCTTCATCCGATCTTTCATTCTGTCATACACTTGTCTCGCATTCACTCATTGTACATTCGTCTTTCTCTCTCTCTCGGTATCTCTTTCTCAATTTTTCTTGGTCTTTTATCTATTTGGTATGTGAGCTTGAGCGTGAGTACCATATTGATGATACCTAATGTTGTGTTTCTCGCTTGAGCGTGATTTAACACGCTTGAGCAAATATCATACCTGATGCTTCATTTTTTTTAGATTCGGCGTTGGCACGCCAATATTTCAGCGTACTTACGCGCATTGCAGGAGAAGGCACGTCTTCTAATTTCTGAGAAAGTCCAACCAGGTGCTTCCCAGCACTGCCATTCAGGTAAAAGGGAAGTATTCTAGTACCCCGACTCCTTATTTGATTTTCCGATTCTTTATTTGATAAAATATGTTAATTATATTTAATTTCAAATCCATCTTAATAATTTGAAGTTTGCTGATTCGTTAAGCTGTAGTCGGATAAATTAATTGATCGGTTTTTGCTTAACTCATGATCTCTGGCCATAACTATTATTCATCATTAATTAAAATGTTTACTCGGCATGCTAGTTAGCAATCTAGATGTATGATCTTACATTAAGTTTGGGGACAAGACTGGCTGAGTAAATGTTATAATCATTTGAGCTTTTGAGCCTGTTTTATCTTTTTCTGAGTGAGCTTGCATGCTAGTTAGTGAGACAGAATTTGCCTCAGTGCTTGCTAATTGTCGTATGTCAACCAATCAGAAATGATGAAGGCCTTCTTTGATTATTTAGCCAGGACCAAAAATTAGCCATCCTAATTTTATTAATCATCCTTTGACCCAATAATTATGTTTGAGCCTGAGACCCTTTCATTCGTTTTATACACCTAACGTTACAAGCCTATTTATCCAAGAAATACCCGACTGAATTACCCTGGATGTTCCACTGGTGAATTACTCAGTTTTTGCTTATTGCTAGGGACTAGCAATCTCTAAGTTTGGGGATGAAGAGTGTGCCTAACAGTAATTAAAGACACACTCTGACCTTGATTATGGATAAATATGTAGAAAAATAAAAGGAAGAAAGGCAAAGCTGAGAGAAAAATGAACAAAGTTCAGAAAAGAAAAAGAGGTGCAAAGCACCACAAGAAAAATTTTTCGATCAGAAAAGATGGAAAGAAAAGAAAGAAAAGGAAAGGAAAAGTCCGAAGGACTAAAAGAAAAAGAAAGTGCAAAACAGCACGAGTTATTAAGTAGCATTCAGTCAGAAAAGTAAAGAGAGTTGTTAGTAGAGGCAATTAAGTTAGAATTGAGGAAAAGCATCAGTGGACACATCTTGTAACCTATCTATGACTCGGAAAAACAATAATTGAGCCTGTAGCCGAGCCCCATTATAAGCTTAAAAAGCCCTTACTGATCCGATTGAGTTGACATATTTCATGACGTGTAGAACTTTTGCAAGCCTATGTTGATCTAGCTAGTATGTAGGTAATGAATGCATTCTATTTACCCTATACACCGAGAGAAGAGTTAAACACCGACCAGTGAGGAAAGCATCAGCAGCTTGTCTCCCAAAGGAGGTGTAAGTTTTTATACTTTTAGAAATTGCAAGAAGAAAGCATGATCGGTATTCAATAATTATAGTATGAATTAAGTTAAGGAAAGGTTGATTGTGTTGATCAATTGCTGATAGTTAATAAGTCTGAATACTTGCTTGAGGACAAGCAAAGTTTTAAGTTTGGGGATGTGATAAGTCTTGAAAAGACTTAATTATTCCACTATTTAGTTAACATAATTTACTAAGTATTGTCTAGTTTTGATATTATTATTTAATAATTTGTTAATAATTCATGTTTTAGTTAATTATTTCAAAAGTATGCTATTTATGTAAGAAACCGATTGAAAATATTAATTAGATAAGGAATTTTGAAGTATTTATAAATTCACTAAGCAGCCAGCGTATAAATGCTAGGCAAATAGCTGTTTATTGGTGCAGGAACAGGGCGGACTCAAGATAAGAAGAAAATTCCGAGTGAAATCCTACAAATCTGAGCAGAATTTGGAAAATCCGAGTGAGACTTCTCAATTCCGACTGAAAAGAGTCCAAAGACCGACCGAGTGAGACTTCAAAGACACCGACTCTAAAAGAGAAGAAGATCGGAATGCTACATAAGAAACCGATATGCTTATTCATTATTTAATCCGTCCTAGTGAAATCCGGACTCACTCAAGCATAACTTTAAGAGACCGTCCTCGCCCAAGTTTTGCCATAACGCCTAAGCAAGAAAGAAACACTGCAGTGTTAATCCAGACTCGCCCAAGCGAAGTTTAATCCGCTCAAGCGAAAACTCAGCAGCTGAAGCATAAAGGCAGTAATTTAAACACTGTTCCTTCCCTCCAACAACACACTTGGTGCATTACTATTCCGCTTCCATAGCCTTCTTCTCTACTACTGTAACCTTAAGTAACTTAAGAAGTGAGCTGTCAATTAGCTGGTGTGAGCTGTATATTAGCTAATGATGAGCTGGAATCTGCTACGAGCTGAGCTGTGATTAGTTAATTATTCTGTAATTATTCAATTAGTTAGTTTAGTTTAATTAAGAACTCAGTTTTCAGATATTAGTTAAGTTAGTTAGTTTAGTTAGATGCCTATATATATTCATGTACATACTCTGTAAAGTGTGTGGTGTGTGTGTGGAGACAGAGAATACATTGAACACATTCTTTTTCATTCTAAACTTCGAATACTCTCTCACTACATTTTCATCTCTCTAATTCCTCTCCTCCATGACGTTCTACAATCCTTCGATGGAACTGAAGTCTATGGAGTTCTAAATCCCTAAGGTTGGGATTGTGAAGGTGAGCAATGGAGTTTTGAAGCTGTGAACAAGTAGATCGACTTCTAGATCTTGAGGCGAACAAGCTGAGGAGTGGAGCAGAATCGCTGGATTGACAAATCTAGAACTGATGAAGAACTTCGCCAGTGAGGAATCATGGTTGAAGCTTAGGTAACTTCCAGCTTTCTAACTAGTTCAGGCCTAATCAATTTAGGTGAATAGTTAGAGTTCAACCTCCAATTTCGCATTAGATCCTTAGGTTAATTGAGCACTTAAGGAATTAAGGTTCATTGCTTAAGGATTAGTGTTTTTCACCTAAGGAATTAGGGAATAACCACAAGCGGATTGTCCTCTAGATTGTGAAGTTCGATTATACTTAATTGCATGTTTCTTGAGGAAATTGTGAGCCGAAGCAATCCTGACCTGTTTTCTATTAATCACTTTCCACATTTCACTTTAACTCAGTTTCTGAAAATACAAAAACAACTATAAAACACTAAAACCATAAAAACCGAATGAACTTCATGTATTTTCTGTTGGTTCAGCTTGTACTAGTCCTAGATTGAGGTACTTACCACAATCCCTGTGGGACGATCAAATACACTACAATTTTAACGACTGGTGCGCTTGCCAAAGTGTAAATCCGAAAGTCACATTTTATTTTACTAAGATTTTTGCACCAAATTAATGGCTCAGGATTTGAGCATCAATAAGATGATTAATTATAAGGGTAAATCTCTTTTGCATCTCTACAATGGTTTCCCCGAAATTTATCCTAAAGCTCTCATATTGACTAGTCAAGGTACTAATCTTAGAGTCTTTAACATCACTAGTACCTTCATGGGTTACTTGTAAGGTATCCCACATTTCTTTGGCGGATCGACAAGTCATTACTCTAAAAAATTCATTGGGACCTAATGCAAGAGTAATGAGATTTTTAGCCTTATAATTGTTCTGTACTTTCTTCTCTTCATCACTTGTCCAATCTTCCATGAGTTTCTCAACATTTTTACCATTAATAGTATGCATGGGTATGAAAGAACCATTTTCAATGGCATTCCAGATTCTTAAGTCAATTGATTGAACAAAAATTTTCATTATTTCCTTCCAAAACACATATCCTTCCCCATTGAAAGCGGGAGGTCTATTTGTGGCACCACCCTCGGGAAAAAGATTTAGGGAATTAGAGGCCATTGTTCTCTTGAAGCTGTTAAGCTTGATCTACAAGAGTCAAGCTCTGATACCACTTGTTATTCAAGTGGCCTCAATACTCAAGAGGGGGGGTGAATTGAGTTTTAAAACTTTTCATTGAAATGCTCTTGAACTAAGTTCCTTTCTCACAAATTAATAGTTTATGCAAGACAAAGTAAGTTTAGTGCAAGAAACAATGCAAAACAAGGAATAAATGTTGCTGAAGCAATTTGTCAAACACTTGGTGTGCAGCACTTTAAAGCTATTAGTTCAAGCAAGTTTAAAAGGGGAAATCACAATCAACAACAATAACCCAGCCAGATGCAATGTATGAATGTAAAAGAGTAAAGGAGAAGAGCTTGCAAACCGATTTAACGAATTCCACCACCCCGGTGTACGTCTCGCCTTCAAGCAACCCACTTGAAGGATTTTCACTATTGAAGTTTAGAGATACAAGCTATGAGCAATTACAGCTTCCTAGTGTCCCACACTCAAGAACTCAATCCTCACTAGCACAAGGGTAACCCACCCAATCTCTCAAACTCTCAATACCCAAAGGTTGAACCCCAACCTTTGTGACCACTCAACCTAGAGTGAAAACCTTTGTGTTTCATGTAGTGTTTACAAGAAAGTAACTCTCTTAATAGAGTAGATATACAAATAAGAGATCACATAATTTCTAACTCTCAACAAGAGAGGATATATAAGTTCTAAGCTCAAGGATTCAGAATATAAAAAGAAAATGAACTCACTAAGCACAAATGTAAGTGAAGATTGATTGCCTCTTGTTGTTGTGTGTTGTGCTTAAGTTGGAGAGCCATTTATAGAGCCTTGAAGGAGTGCCAAAGTCTTCCTAGCCGTTGCAAGTTATGGGCACTGAGTTGGAATGGAGAGATGAGCTGGTTTCCCACTAAAAAACACTTTCCCTAAATTCTGGCACGACTCTAATCGATTACGCCTTGAGCTGTAATCGATTAGCTTTTGAAATCTTCAGTGTTGCACAGTAGGTAATCGATTAGGCGTTCCTGTGTAATCGATTAGCTTGGAAATAGGGACTTGCTAATCGATTATTTTATGCTATGTAATCGATTACAGTTGGTACCTGATGCATTTAATTGTGTCTCGTAGCATTGTAATCGATTAGGTCTTCATGTAATCAATTAGGGTGCAAAACAGAACTTACATAATTGATTATGCTTGACTTGGTAATCGATTATCTCTAAGGTGTAATCAATTAGTTTACAAACAGAGTTTAGGAAATCGATTAGCTCTATATGTGTAATTGATTACTGCATAAACAGAACCTAGGTAATCGATTAGCTTGAGTCCTCTAATAGATTAGGATGCGCGCTTTTGCTTGCCTGACTCTATTCTCTCTGATTTCATGGTTACTTGGCCTTTTGCTTCAATCCTTCAATGTGCTTTGTCATTATCAAAATAATTCAACCTGAAATATATATTCAAACACATGTCAATGGTCTTGCCTTGTAGAATGGAAAACAACAAACAACATCCCTCAACTGGCAAACTAGACAAGTGAGTCATAGGAACTATGTTATGTAGCATCAAGTACATCCACGCCTGTGCTATCGGAGTGAGCTGGGTCTTCAATAGGTTAGAAAGTGATCTATTAACCTTGCTCAGGTTAAAATAGATTCCTTCCTTACACAAAATGAGCCACCTACTCTAAATCAAACCCTAGTAGACTATCATTAATAGGAGCCTTACCCTTGCTTGTCTTCCAGAAGCAAGTATCATCCTCAAGAGTGGGTTCCCAAGGGTTACCCAATAGGGTATTAATGGTGTCTCTATCATAGGTGATGTACCAACCTCTCACCCAATTGGTCCTCCTCTAATCAATGTTTGGTGAATCTTGGCGAGTCCTGTAAGCATTTGTATAAAACTCCAGCACCAAGATAGGGTCACCCTCAGCAGGCAAAGAAAATAGCAGACCCTACCTCCTCCTCTGGATCTCATCTTGCAGCTTAGGATAGTCATCTGCTCCTAGATCGAGCACTCACTCCGATATTGGTTTGGAGCCCTTTTGTCGCGACGTGGATGACCGGATAATGATTCCCACAAATTTGATTTTTGAAAATGAATTATAAAAAGTATGGAGTCGCCACCAAGATTTTATTTTTATTTTAAAAGGGTAAAATATTGGAAAAACCTTTTAGAGCCCTAGGTTCGGGAGTTGGTTACGATAGGGAAGGTATTATCACCCTTATTCACTTATTCCAAAGGAACAGTATCTTAATTAAATTGTGTAATTATTTTTTAATATTTTAAAAGTGACCCAATGATAAAAAATAAAAACACATATTTACAAAAAAGTAAAAATTAATTTTTAGAGAAAATGAGCCTAACAAGAATTGATCTTGCTCCTACGTATTCCCAGGTGCAATGGGAAATCAAGGTTACGTAGTTCTTTGATTTTATTTAATTGGTATCATGTATCCCACGATGCTGATATGATTTTTATAACAACTTTGGTGGTGTAGTGTATCCCACGATGCCAATAAAATTATTCATATAATTTTTTAGAGCAACTTTATCGATGTAATGTATCCCACAACACCAATAAAATTGTTTATATAATTTTTAAAACAACTTTATTGATGTAATGTATCCCACTACACCAATAAAATTATTCATGTAGTTTTTAGAGCAATTTTATTGATTCAATGTATCCCACGACATCAATAAAATTGTTTATATAATTTTTAGAGTAATTTTATTGATGTAATGTATCCCGCTACACCAATAAAATTGTTCATGTAATTTTTAGAGCAATTTTATTGATTCAATGTATCCCACAATACTAATAAAATTGTTTATATAATTTTTAGAGTAATTTTATTGATTCAATGTATTCCACAAAATCAATAAAATTGTTTATATAAATTTTAGAACAACTTTATTGATGCAATGTATCCCACAACATCAATAAAATTGTTTGTATAATTTTTAGAGCAACTTTATTGTTGCAATGTATCCCACAACATCAATAAAATTGTTTATACCATATATGCTAAGAGAACAAATTTACAAGTTATATATATATTCTTTAAATCAATTCAAATAAATTTAAAGATTTTTATTCAATAAATAAATAAAAATTAAATACATATAAAATGAATGATGAAAAAAAACTAACCAATTAAAACATAAAATAAAAGCAATAAAAAGATAACTATATACAACATAAATAATAGAATATACTCAAAAAAAGAAAAAGAAAACATACCTTTTTTTCTGAACCAAAGAAAAATTTTAAAGTTAGCCTCCAGATTTGATGGTGTCTCTAGTTTTTCTAAACTGAGACTTCCATGGAAATATCAAATCTTTTCTAATGTGGAAGATCGATCAAAGCCGTAACCACAAAAGTATACTCAGAAATAAGTTATATCCACGGTTATACTAGGAAGTATATATAACTTTTGTGTGTTTTTCAAAGTGTTATAAGGTGCTCCTTATATAGTAACTTGACAAGTCAACTCTCATAAAAGTTTTCAATGTGGGACTAAATAACACTAACAAATTTTAGAATTTAGCAACTTCTAATCTTAGAGTTTTCAATGTGGGACTAAATCTAGTCTACTTTTCTATTTGTGTTTTCTTTTTCTTTTTCCTTACTTCTTTAATTTTTTATTTTTCCAATATTTATTATTCCCCTTAAACAAGACACATTTTTAAGAGCCCTTTAGAAAAAAGATTTAAAATTTGTTACCCTTTTATTTTTAAAACGACAACCCAGACGAAATTGGGTAGCAACACCTTCAACTAGTAAAATCTAGCCCATTTAGCATTATTTTTGAACCTGATAACCTTTCTAAGTCCAAACCACTCCTCCTCTATCTCAGGGATTCAGAGGATGTGGCATCAGTCCTCTTTCTTCTCTTAGGACCAGAAGTAGGAATAGATTTCTTGGGTACCATTTGAAAATTTAAAAATTATGCACAATACCAAATAACATGCATAAAAATTTAAAACAAACATAAGCTATAAATTTGTACAAAAATAAAACAAATAAGTAAATAAATAAAAATTAAAAAATTAAGACAACCTTCACAACATAAAAAAAATTAAAATCACACATAAAATTATATAAAGTTCAATTAAAATTATATATAATAGGAAAATAATAAATAAAAAAAGAAATAAAATAACATTCATAACAATATGAGATAATATTTTTTGTTTTTATTGAAAATAAAACCACGTAAAATAAAAAAATTTAAATAAACAATTAAAACACATATTTTTTATTTAAATATACATAATTTTTATTTTTTATTTTTATTTTTATTATTTTCTTATTATTATTTTAGCACAAACAAATTTTACAAAATAACAAAACAAAATTTAAAAACAAACAAATACAAAATAAAATAATTTTTTGGAACAGGGACTTGACACTCAGCGCCAGCGTGACGCGTAGCATCAGCCCTATTTTCTCACGCTACGCGTTAGGGGTCGCTACGCTGAGGATGCAGATTCAGAAATCACAAATTGGGGGTTGCGCAGTAGCAACCCCTTTTTCTAACAATCAATCAGAAATACAGATTCACACAACCTAATTGTCTCTAGTTTTCCTAAAACTATCCTAACCACATGCATTCTATCAAATTTAAAACTAAAATTGAAAAAGAGAAAAGTGAATGGGATTTACTTACTTGGATGTTGATGCTTGAATAAGAGAATGTAGAAAGATGAGGGAATGGGGTTTTGAGAAAGGGAGGTAGCAAGAAAGGGAATTTAGGTTTAAAAATTTTGAATGGGCCTCCACTGTGAAGTGGGTTTAGTTTTTAAAAACTGAACGCAGGTCCTGATGCTACGCGTCAAGTCAATTTTTCTTACCCATGCTTAGCGTGGCTCTAGCGTTATGTGCCAGGTTCAAAAATTTACCATGCCTTACAGATTTTGATTTTTTAATCCTAATTTTCACCTTTTTAACTCTTGATTCCCTAAAACTTTCAATTTTATTATTTATTTATTTATTTATTTATTTATTGTCATGGTAAGCCTTTACCTTGTCTTTGTAGCATCTGGAAGATTCATAGGCATTGTTCCTCATTTCCTCTAATTCGAACAATTATAGTTTCCTTTTGTCAGCTACTGCTGTTAGATCAAAGTTAAGGAATTTTAGAGCCTAGTATGCTTTGTGTTCTATTTCCATAGGAAGGTGACAGGTTTTCCTATAGACCATTTGAAAAGGGAAAAGGCCAATAGGCATCGTATATGCAGTTCTGTAAGCCCAGAGTGTATCATCTAATTTCAGTGACTAATTCTTTCTTGAAGAAGATGTAGTCTTTTCCAAGATTCTTTTCACTTCTCTATTTGATATTTCAGCTTGCCCATTTTTTTGTGGATGGTATGTTGTGGCTACTTTGTGCCTAACACCATAATGTTGTAAAACCTTTTAAAGAACTTTATTGCAAAAATGTGAACCACCATCACTTATCAAAGTTCTAGGGGTTCTAAACCTGTAAAAATGTTTTTCTTTAAGAAATTAATAACAGTTTTTGAATCAACATTAGGTGAAGCAATGGCTTCCACAGAAACATAGTCAACAACCAAAAGAATATATTAATTAGATTGAGAGTTCGGAAAAGGTCCTATGAAATCAATTCTCCAATAGTTAAATACCTCAACTTCTTGAACGTTTGTTAGAGGTATTTCCTGCCATCTTGAAATGTTACCTGTTCTTTGGCAGTTATAACATGATTTCATAAATGAGTGAGCATCCTTAAAAATTGAAGCCCAGTACAAACTTGATTGAAGGTTTTTTTACAATAGTCCTTTTTCCATTAAAATGACCTCCATAAGGGGATTTATTACAATACCATAGTACATCAGTAATTTCCTATTCGGGTACACAATGTCTTAACAAATTATCTATACCAATTTTAAACAAATGAGGATCGTCCTGAACAAAATGATTTGCATCTTTGAAAAACTTTTTTCTTTGTTGCCAAGTCATGTCATTAGGAAGAATTCCTGCAGCTTTAAAATTGGCCATGTCAGTAAACCATGGTCTTTTTGTTATTTCAAATAGTTTTTCATCAGGGAATTCTTCCTCAATTTCATTTTCTTTGGCAGTTACCTCATCATTTAGCAGTCTATATAAATGATCAACAACCATATTTTCACAACCCTTTTTATCCTTAATTTCAAGGTCATATTCTTGCAAGAGTAAAATCCATAAGATTAACCGAGGCTTGAGTCTATTTTAGTTAAAAGGTATTTGACAGCAGCATGATTAGTAAAAATAATTATTTTTGAACCTATCAAATATGAACGGAATTTTTCTAGAGCATACACTATTGCTAGCAATTCTTTTTTAGTTGTTGCATAATTTATTTGATTTTCATTCAAAACTTTGCTGACATAATGTATAACTCTAAAACGTTTCTCATGCCTTTGTCCTAAAACAGCCTCAACAACATAATCATTTGCATCACACATTAATTCAAAGGGTAAGTTCCAATTTGGGGCAACAATCACAGGGGCAGAAATCAGTTTTTCTTTCAAAGAATCAAAAGCTTTTAGACATGCTTCATCAAATTTGAATTCAACATCTTTGTTCAAAAGGTTTGTCAATGGTTTTGCAATTTTTGAAAAATCTTTGATAAACTTTCTATAAAATCCAGCATGTCCTAGAAAACTTCTAATTCCTTTCACATTAACAGGGGTGGGAGTTTTGATATTACCTTAATTTTTGCTTGGTTACTTCTATACCTTTTGCAGAAATTTTATGGCCAAGCACAATACCTTCAGTCACCATGAAGTGACACTTCTCCCAATTCAGTACTAAGTTTGTATCAATACACCACTTCAGTATGGTGTCCAAGTTTTCCAGACAAATGTCAAAAGAGTTCCCAAAGACGGAGAAATCATCCATGAAAATTTCAATACTCTTTTCAACCAAATCTGCAATGATAGCAAATATACATCTTTGGAAAGTGGCAGGAGCATTACATAATCCAAATGACATTTTCCTGTATGCAAAGATTCCAAAAGGATATGTAAATGTGGTCTTTTCCTATTCAAGAGGATCAACAATAATTTGGTTATATCCAGAATATCCATCAAGAAAATAATAATAAGCCTGTCTTCATAATCTTTCAAGCATTTGGTCCATAAAAGGAAATGGAAAATGATCTTTTCTTGTTGCTTGATTTAATTTTCTATAATCAATGCACATTCTCCAACTAGTGACAGTTCTTGTAGGAATTAATTCATTTTTATCATTGAGAATAACTGTCATACCTTCTTTCTTTGAAACTACCTGGACAGGACTTACCCATGCACTGTTAGAGATGGGATAAATGATTCCAGCTTTAACTAGTTTAAGAACCTCCTTCTTAGTTACCTCTTTCATGGTTAGATTGAGGCGTCTTTGAGGTTGAACCATTGGTTTGTAATCATCTTCCAGAAAAATTCTATGCTTAAGTAAGATAGGCTTATACCTTTCAAGTCATCAAGTGTCCACCTAATTGCTTCTTGATTGGTCTTCAATACCTCTACCAGTCTTGCTTCCTCTGCTTCAGTTAACAAATTACTAATAATGTTTGGTTTAAGGTTACCATCTTTCAAAAACATGTACTTGAGGTGAGAAGGTAAACTTTTCAGCTTTAGTTTATAGATTTCATCCGTTGGTGCATCCTTGAGCTTTTTCATCTTCATTGCTTATGGGGGAATGTCCTTCCCTTTCTTCAGTTCTTCTAAGAACTTATCTATCTATTTTTCCTCTTCCCCATTCATGCTATCCATAGAATCAATTAGCAATTTATTCAAAGGATCAAAGTAAGGCATACTTTTAGTTACGGCTAGGCAAACTTCGTCTAGTGCATCTGATAGGTATTTAATTTGCATTGTTTTGTGATTTTTTACTTAGGATTTCTAGGTAATCTGTGTTATTTTCCTCTTGTTTCCCGTATGATTTCCTTTATTCCGTACATGTCACTTGGGTGTTTGAAGTTTTGCAGGAATAACCTTGATTTAGCTGCATAAATACAAAAATACAATGCATTTGACAAATCATGTGATGAATGCAAGATAGTCCAACCACTTGAAAGCTCAAAAAGAAGAAAGGATTCGCTCTTGGAAGTGGCATAAAAGAAGGAAAAACCAAAGAAACACTTTGGGGCCTTGAAATAGTAAGAGAAAAAGCATTTTGTGAAGTTTAGAAAAATCCACTGCCAGCGGGTTTTTCCCACTGGCCGTGGACCTCTCTGGAGTGGGTGATATTGTGCATAAAAAAAACCCACTGCCAGTGGGATTTTACCAGTGGCCGTGGATCTTGCTGCCCGGAGGAGGAAAAATTGGTTTTTTTTGGACTCCAGAAAAACCCACGGCCAGTGGGTTTTTGCACGTTCTACACTTGGCTTAATTTTTGGAGCAGTTTTCTGAATAAAAGAGGGGGTTTTTGAGAGGGAAAAGACACAGAGACATTGAGGGACACTTTTTGGAAGAAAAAGAGAGAGCTTTGCCAAGGATTTTTGAAGGGGATCAACGCCAAAACGTCAAAGGAGATCAAATTCTACAGATTTGGAAGAAAGATTTTGGGAGATTTAGTGAGAACTTCTTCTTGTATTTTCTGAATCCCTCTTCATCTTTTGATTTTCCTTCTATGTTTGGTTTGAATTCCTTGTATTGTGGTATTGTTATAGTTGTTTCCATGGCACATTAAACATTTCTCTTGGGAATTAAGGTATAGCATTTATGTGAACCCATATGTAATGTTCTTCGTTCTTGATTATTGAATTGTGTTCTTATTCAATTTTATGAGTTCTTAATGCTTCCATTAAGCTTAGAGATAAATATGGATGATTGTAAACGGTATGGGTGATAGAAAGATTGTCGTATAGTTTGAATTACACAAAATCAAACCTAGGGATTCGGGTTACGAAAGTGAAGAAACTCTTTGAGGGATATCCGAGTTTTCATAAAGCTTTAAGGACCTAATTAGTGAATTGAACGCGGTGCTTCAATAATTAGGTACGTTAGTGTGGTTTCGAGAGAAAGTCACTGATCAATTTAGGAAAACCCACCTTAAGAAACATGATTTAATGATCTAGAAATCGAATTGCATTAAATATTGGCACCCACATTTATGTGAACCTTTACCTCCCAAGAAATTAATCTCCATCGTTTCTAAGTCAATCCTTTTATTGTCATTGCTTAGTGTTCTTTATTTATGTCATTTAGTTCTTTGCATTATAAATTTTTGAACCAACAAATGATTTGTCTAGATAATCAAAATGCTATAAACAGGTAATTGGGAACAATCTCTGTGGGACGATAATTTTATTACTACGATACCCCATGCGCTTGCGGTAGGCTATCAAGTTTTTGGCGCTGTTGCCGGGGATTGTCCCCTAATATTGGCTAAACGGTGTTTTGATTAGACTAGATTCTTTTATTTTATTTTTTTTTGCATAATTTTTTTGCATTATTTTATTTTTCTGCATAATTTTTCTGGTTTTTGTTTTAATTTTTCTAGAGGATTACGCTTGGGTATTTGTGTGTTTGTGGATTGTGCAGGTTCCTTTATGCAAAAGTGTTCTAGCTTCGAACACATCTTCGACCCTAAAATCGAACGCACACTAAGGAAACTCAGAGCACTTCGATAGGGACTAAAGTAAAGCAAACAACAAGCTTCAAGTTCAGCTACCAACGAGCAAATGCATAATCCGGACAACAGAGCACTCTGCGATTTTGCAGTGCCCAATGCAATGGGTAGGAGGCCTAGCATCACAAGGCCGACCATTGAGGCTAACAACTTTGAATTGAAGCCATCCTTGCTCTCAATGGTTCAACAAAACCAATTTGGAGGTTTACCATCTAAAGATCTGAATCTATACCTCCAAATCTTCCTTGAGTACTGTGATACACTCAAGGTGAATGGCGTCTCAAGTGATGCAATCCGGCTCCGGCTTTTCCCATTCTCTTTGAGGGATAAGGCTAGAGCATGGTTGTATTCACTTCCGAAGGGATCGATCACTACTTGGGAGCAACTATCTCATGCCTTCCTAAACAAATACTATCCACGTAGTAAAACCGACCAACTAAGGAAGCAGATCATCACTTTCACCTAGAAAGATGATGAGACACTATATGATGCATGGGAAAGGTATAAAGAGTTGCTTCGAGAATGCCCACACCATGGAGTGGAAAGATGGTTGACGGTCCACATCTTCTACAATGGTTTGACCCCGAACCAAAGGGTTACATTAGATGCTGCAGCTGGCAGTGCTTTTATGCGCAAGAATATGGAAGAGGGGTACAATCTTATAGAAGAGGTGGCACAAAACACCTACCAGTGGTCATCTGAAAGGAGTTTACCATCAAAAACTCCAGGTAAGTATTCTTTAGATGTAATTTCCCTTCTAATTGCTAAGGTAGAAGCTCTGTCTGTTAAATTTGATAAGTTAGGAACAGGTGCTTCTAATGTGGTTTGTGAATTATGTGGAGTTACAGGTCATAGCACAACAGGTTGTCAGCTTGGTGTATCCTAAGGCCCCGAAGCCGAAATGCAACAAGTGGATGCTATTGGAAGTTATGACGGAAATTTTGGGAACAATTACAGAGAACAAGGCCCACCTGGTTTCCAAAATAGACCACCACCGTTCCAAGGCAACTAGAATAACTATAAACAACCACAAGGACCCTTCATTCCTCAAAAATCAAAATTAGATTCCTTGATGGAGACGTTTGTAGCTACTCAACTAAAGCAGAATGATGAGTTCTCCAATGCCATCAAGAACCTAGCTGTAAAGGTGGACTCTCTTGCCACTCACAACAGGATATTGGAAACTCAGATTGCTCAACAAGCTTCCAGTACTACTAGAATTCCAGGGATATTTTCAGGAAAACCAGAAACAGGTCCATCCAACCACACCATGGCTGTAATGCTTAGGAGTGGTACACAATGTGAAGGTCCAATGTCGCCAAAGGAAAAACAAGTTGAGAATGACCCTAAGAAGGATGAGACCGTATCACCTCCCCCTGCTATGGAAGAAGAGAAATAAGAGAAGAAGGGTGAGGTTAAGCCATATCAACCTCTAATTCCATTTCCTCAGCGCTTGGCCAAGGCCAAGTTGGACAAACAGTTTGGTAAGTTTTTAGAAGTTTTGAAAAAACTATACATTAATATTCCTTTCACAGATGCTTTACAGCAAATGCCTACATACGCAAGGTTTCTAAAGGATATCTTGTCCAATAAAAGAAGGTTAGAAGAGGAGGTACTGTAGCACTTACTGGAGAGTGTAGTGCACTGATCCAAAGAAAGCTACCACCCAAGCTTCAGGATCCAGGTAGTTTTTCCATCCCATGCATGATTGGTGATATGCCAATAGATAGAGCTTTATGTGATTTAGGAGCTAGTGTTAGCCTGATGCCTCTGTCTATTTCTAAGAAGCTGGGATTGAGTGAATTGAAACCTACTAGGATGACCTTACAATTGGCTGATAGATCTATTAAGTATCCTGTAGGTATTTTAGAGGATGTTCCTATTAGGGTAGGAAAAAAATTTTTCCCTGCTGATTTTGTTGTGCTAGAAATGAATGAGGATTCTATGATCCCCATCATATTAGGCAGGCCATTTTTAGCAACTGCAGGTGTCATGATTGATGTTAAAAATGGTAAGTTGTCTCTGACTGTAGGGGACCAAAAGGTTGAATTTAAATTGATAGATGCTTTGAAAAAACCTTTTCATGATAATGTTTGCTGTAACATTGAATTAGTTGACCAAGTGGTGAAGGAAGAGATTCTTCCTAAGGATCCACTTGATTTTGTTTTTCTGAATGAGTCTACAGGAACATCCAAATGCAGTAAGGGTTATGCACCATTGAACAATGATACTGAAGTCATGTGTGACAAAGTGGTGAACCCAAATATGGAACTTAAGCCTTTAAATTCTACACTGAGGTATGAATTTCATGGCTCTAATAGGTTTTTGGTTGTAATTTAGGTATAGCATCCGGCTGAAGACGTTAAACTTAGCACTTATAGGGAGGTAACCCCATGGTTCCATGGTAATCTTAAATTTCTTTTTCTTATTTGAATTTGTGTGTTTTGTTTCATAAAAAATTTAATTCAGAAAAAAATCTCTTTATTATTTCTTGGTTTCCTTCTGTGATTCGTTTTGGGGTTATTATATATTGATTTATCTTTGATGAACAATGATGTGTAATCTTATCTCAATTGCATGATGGATTATCTTTGTTCATGTTTCTCTTGTATTTTTTTTTTTCTATTTTGAATGCATGCAAGAGATTCCTAGGACAAGTGCCCACAAACGCAATCAAGTTTCTTTGCAAATTGAAGGAGTTTCATGTTTAAAAACAGTGAAGTCCACTGGCAGTGGACTCCTCTGACTTAAAATGCAAAAAACAATTTCTGGACAAAAACAGCGAGGTCCACTACCAGTGGGTTTTTCCCACTGGCCGTGGGTTTTCTGCAAGGGTCAAACGTTATGAGAAAAAAAAAATTTTGGGTGCAAAACAGAGAAACCCACAGGCCGTGGGTTTTTCCCACTGGCCGTGGGTTTCACACAGCTGCAGAATTTTGCTTTTAAATGCACACACGGACCGTGGGTACCCCCCCACTCTTGCACACTCTCTTATTTCTTCAAACTACCTCTCCTAACTTGAGAAATTGCTTGAACCCCACTCATTTTTCCACCAATTTCATCTTCATCACCCCTCTCTATTTTTTTTCATCAAAGTAAGTTTCACTCTCCATTCACATCTTGGGGTTCTTTCTTTTAGTTTGGGGTTATTCTTTTACTTGCTACCTTGAGTGGTTTTTGATGAAATTGATCATGGAAACATGTTCATATGTGTTTATTTTGATAAAAATTTCATGTGGGTACTCTATCAAACTCTTGTTTGGGTTTCTCTTGTTCATCATGTTCATCCTTATGCATAGAAACCCACATGCATTTTTTCTTCATGATTGACACCCCATGATACTTAATGGACATCTATTGTATTATTATGAATGTATGAAGTATGATTTGTGAATTTGGGGAACTTAGTGATGCATTACTCATGGATTTCTTGGTTCATGATTTATGCCCACCAAGTGTTTGACAAATTGCCCACAATAACTCTTAGTTCACCTTTGTACATATTTGTAGGTTGTTTTACCTTTCTTGGACCTTTATGTGCTTATCCATCATGGTACTTCCATTTTGTTGATTATATTGACATATTTGGTGGATGAATTTAAATTTGGATTTTAGGTACCAAGAACATGTCTTCCAGAAGAACTAAAAATGTTTGCAAAAAGAGAAAGACCAAAAGTAAGTCATCTAACTATTCTAGTATAGATGACATTGAGTGCACATCATATGACTAAAGATTGCGTTTAGCTTCTTTGGCCTCTAGGGAATTATCCGCTCAAGGTTCTTTTGCAAACAATCTCTTCTTGAACTTGGGTTATATGAGGACACTTATAAATTTTGTCACAATGTGGGGTGGGAGTCTTTTATTGAATTATTTGAACCAAGCTATGAACGTACCACCCTAGAATTCCTTAGCTCATAAACCATGTGCAAATGATTCCGGATGGGAAATCACCTTTAGACTTAATAATTCTGATTTTAGGATGGATCTAGCAGATGTGGATACCATCTATGGTTTTCCCTCCGTTCCTGAAGAAATGCATGCTTGTGTGAATGCCTCTCGCATTCCTAGGGACTTTAATGCAAAATATTTTTGGTCCCAAATTTCTCGAGCCAAAGATGACTATGATTCATCATCAACCAAAGCCTCCCTTATCCATCATCTAGTTTTTAAATACCTGTAAAGGTTCATGGCCCATTCTATTTTCGGGAGATTCGATAGCCCAGGTACTATCAGGGCTGCTGAATTATATTTTTTATATGCCATGATTCATCAAATACCCATCCATTCCACTAAATGGCTTTTTAGCCAATTCACTAGAGTTGGTCGGGCCACCTCCGGCAAGCTCATCATGGGTGGTTACATCAACCCACTTGCTAGGTATATAGGAATAAATTTGGATGATGATAAACTGTTGTGTCAACCCAAGAGGGTTGATATTGATGAGATGATGCACATGGGTATGATTGTGGTGGAACACAACATTTATTGCTTCGTTATTCCTGGAATTTTGGTGCCTCACCCCTTGCCTGACCCTAGCTTCACTAGCCTGGAGGGCAATACTTCTTTCTTGTTTTCAGGTACTGATGATGATGTCCCTTTGGACACCGAGATGCCTTTTTCCTCATGACCACTCAGCTGGCCCGTCCCGATCCACTTCCGACTCCGAATTTTCTATGGAACGGATGTATTCCTTGATGTAAGGAATGAACACCCGTCTGGAGTCATTATCTATTGAGCAACTCCGGTAAGGAAGTCAGATCGATGACATAGCTCAGCGAGTAGATGCTATGTATACTTGGCACTTACAGCAGGGGCATTTCCCCCCCCTCTCCATGACTGGTGAGTTCATCTTGATAAGTTTCACTGTATATTGCTCTCCCTCTTCTGAACAGTAAGGACACTGCTCACGTTTAGTTTGGGGTGGTAGGTATGATGAAACTTATTCTAAGCCTTTTGCAGTTTGTCATTTCACTTGATTTTGTTTGATTGCCTATTGCATTTTCCTTTCGGTTTCATTTTATCATGTTAGGATGTAGTTTGCATGCATTCTATTTTTAATGTGTTTTCATTTAGGACAACATAGCTAGTTTTCTAGTGATCATTATTGCCATAAATTGTTTCAGTTTGGATTGACGTAATTTTAGGGCCTTGTGGAATCCAAATAAAAAAAAAACAAATAATTTGTTATGATGATTGCTTGATTATCTGGAGGTACTATGCTTTATGATTCTGTGTTTTCTCTGACTAGGTCTATTTCACCCACCATGTATTTTAAGAGCTTTTGAGCCAAAATGGGGTAGTCTTTGAACATAAACATTTAGAAAACCTCTGTTTTCTTCTATTGAGTGTGTCATATGTTTAAAGCGCTCTAGAACTTGGCTTGTGACCAATTCAAAATGGTTGGTGATTACTCGTTATGGAATGAAAAAGGCACCGTAGGTTTTGTTCTTTAGCCTCTGAATTTTGAAAGTTATAATACACCATTAGTTGCCCTTTGTTGAACCTAAACTATTGGTTTTTGTTTTTGAAACCCTTTGGTAATTGGTTTGATAAATTCCTGAGAAAATAACATAAATTCAAGGATGGCAACTAGAATGAAAATGGCTAAGAGAAAAGTGAGTTTTAGTTGGGAAACAAAAATAAACAAAATGAATTTGTGTTTCTAACTAAAGAAAAAAAATTGTTGGGAAAAACAAAGAAAAGGATGAAAGCAAGGTAGAGAAAAGAGTTAAGTTTAAAAATGAAAACAAAAAGGACTCCTTAGAAGTTTTTGAAGGAATAAGAAAATATGTTTTCTGGTCTGCCTTCCGAAACTTAATTATTCTTAGTGATTTCATTGGATAATAGCCCTTTGAATTTCCTTTTCCTTAGTATTCATTCCCGCATCTGTGAACCCATGGCCCCATTACAACCAGATGAAAGACCTTTTAACCATAACTTGTTTTCTGGATAACTGTGGAGATTAAGGTCACTTGTCAAGCCTATGGTAGTGTCTTGAAATGCTATGACTTGAGGGATACTTATACACAAGCTTAAACACTTAGAGAGAAATGAAAGGATGTGTGTCTATAGCCTAGTCTTGTGAGCATGTTATGAATAATTGTGTAGTTCCTGTATGGGTAATCTTGCAATCATCTGTTAAATTTTTTTTTCCTCTAATTGGGTTCCTCAAGTTGTTTTGAGTTCGTCATTCTCTATTGTTCATATTTATGGTGATGATGATTGCTTAGGGAAAAGCAATGTTTTAGTTTGGGGTGTTTTGATAGGTATTTAATTTGCATTGTTTTGTGATGTTTTTACTTAGGATTTCTAGGTAATCTGTGTCATTTTCCTCTTGTTTCCCGTATGATTTCCTTTATTCCGCACATGTCACTTGGGTGTTTGAAGTTTTACAGGAATAACCTTGATTTAGGTGCATAAATGAAAGAATGCAATACATTTGATGAAGCATGTGATGAATGCAAGATAGTCCAACCACTTGAAAGCTCAAAAAGAAAAAAGGATTCGCTCTTGGAAGTGGCATAAAAGAAGGAAAAACCAAAGAAACACTTCAGGGCCTTGAAATAGTAAAAGACAAGGCATTTTGTGAAGTTTAGAAAAATCCACTGCTAGTGGGTTTTTCCCACTGGCCATGGACTCTCTGGAGTGGGTGATATTGTGCATAAAAAAAACCCACTGCCAGTGGGTTTTTCCCACTGGCCGTGGATCTTGCTGCCTGGTGACAGGTCCCGCAAGCGCACGGGTTATGTCGCGTAATATAAAAGATTATCGTTCTCCACAGGGACTGTGTTCAAAGTACCAGCATATTGAAATTTAATTATCCACACAGTTGATTTTTAAGATTTTTATAAAATAAAGTACAAATTAAAATTTCACAGAATACGAATAAATATAAAAATAAAATTTACTTGACACTTTAAAAATCAGAGTTGAGAATATCTTGGGATTTCGGGGGATTAAGACTCTATTTTATGTTAATGAATTTTAACTTTTCATAAATAAGAATCGAATTAAGTTTTCCAAGGTGAATTTTCCAAAAGCTAATTAATATGTTCCTCTCGGAATCCTATTAATGTACCTAACCTATGGAAAGCGCTGCTTAATCCTCAGAAAGGCCCATTATCGTTTTATGAAAATCCCTTTTATTTCCTCAAAAGAATTTTGATAACTTTCACGGTTTTACCGAGGTCACAAAAAGCTCTCAAAAATCTTAGGTTTAGTTCAAAGCTTTCCGGTAAAAATAAATCTCTCGATTCTATTTATTACCTAAACTTACTAATATACCCGTAAGTATACAGTTTTATCATTTAGGTTCTTGTTAGGAATTACTAAAAGCATTGAGCATAATTGAACTAAATGGAAAATAGAAATTTATTTAATTCCAAATTAAAATAACATTAAAATAAAATATTATCATACCCCCTTTATCCCAAGATAATTAATTTAGCTACTCATGAAATAATTCAAATTCATATAAATAATGGAAAAATAAAACATACAAGACATGGTAAAAATAAAGACTTACGGGTTTCTCCAAAAGCTCAGAATTTTTTACCACTGTAATTCCTTGTTGCAATAATTTCTCCACCAATTACAAATTTAAATTCTCACTTTTACAGCCCTCACACTCTTACAAAATAAAAGAAAGAAAAGAAAATAAAAAGAAAGAGAAGAAAAACGAACAGAGAAAGAAAAATGGAAAAGAAGAAAACTAAAGAGAAAAAGAGAGAAAGTAACGAAGAAAAGAAAAGAAAATGAATCTGATGGTAATTGATACAAGTGATGATTGATCCTGGTTGCTCTCCCTTTTATAGGCGAATGGATGAATGAATCCAGCTAAGGAAACGCGTTAAAATTGGCAAGTGGGAGAAACTTTCGGTGCATGTGAATTCCAGCTATGCCAACTTGTTTCCAATTTGCATATTTTAATATTTCCAATAATTCGGTGCTTGGATTTATTCAGTTGGTCAAATTTTGAGTAGAAAGGTGCTGGAATTCCACAAGACCGAATGAAAGCTTGCTGTTCGGTATTGGTTGCTGGGCGTTGTTGGTTTACATGTGGCAGGTATGGTGGTATGAGGGACAGTGTAGTTGCTGGACGATGTGGTGGATGGAGCCGGTGTTGGTAGGAGAGGAGTCTGGGCGGTGTGGATGATGGAAAGGAGAAAAGGGACAGCGGATAGAAGAGGGAATGAAACGGTGTTGAGAAGTGAGGACGGTTGGGCGGTGTTGGTTGGAGAGGAGTCTGGGCGGTGTTGGTTGGAGAGGAGTCTGGGCGGTGTTGTGTGGAGAGGAGTCTGGGCGGTGTTGTGTGGAGAGGAGTCTGGGCGGTGTTGTGGATGGAAAGGAGAGGACGGTGTGTGTTATGGATTAGAAGAAGAAAGGGACAGCGGATAGGGAATGGGACGGTGTTGTGGCTTGAGGACGGTGTAGAGTGATCCGTTGTCTGGAGTTGTGGAGTGTAGGTCGATTTTCTCTTTTCTGCAAAATTCGAGTGAATGGGTGCCTTTTGTGCTAAAAACCGAGTGAAAATGGTACTGTTCGTACATAAAACCGAGTGAAATATTCACTCGGTGTTGAGATGAGGGGTCGGTATTTAAGAAAACCGGTCGGTTTCGCTTGAGCGAGAGTTTCTTGCTTAAGCGTTTGTTGAAGGAAACCGTCTCGTTCAAGCGGATAAAGGTTCGCTCAAGCGAGAGGCTCTCTTTTTCACTGTTTCACTTGGAGAAACCTTGCTCGGATTTTCTTGTGTTGCTCGGAATTGACTGAAGAGGGACTCGGATCCGACTGAAACCATTCACTCGGCTCAGGTTCATGGAGTTCATTCGGAACTGATTGAAGACTCACTCAGGATCAGAATTTATTCAATCGGTTCCCAAACATTTTCACTCGGCTGTCTCTGAATCTGAACCACTCGGTTAAAACTTTGCTCGGATTTTGCTTTGGAATTCACTCGGAAGTTTCTCACTCGGAATGGCCTCCACTTTTACTCAGAAACTTGCACTTGAAGGGTTGGAATCTGACTGATTAAATTTCTTTCCAGGTCCGTATCTCTCTTAGCTCAGGAACATAGGTTTCTGACCCAACTCACTCAGTATTCTTCGTTGCAGAGATCTCACTCGGACTTAGTGTGAAATTGTGAGAATCTGACCGAGTATGATTCACTCTTGGCCGGATTTTCCTTGCTTGCTTAAGGCATTACTCGGAAATGCTTTGTTCTGCTTGACAATGCCATCTCCGAATGAAACCACTCGGATTCTCCTTAGTCAGCATTTATTCATTCAATGGCATTCCTTCTGCTCGGAATCAATTCACTCGGAATCAGCTTTTTGCACAGAGAAGCACTTGTTCTTTGGTCAGACCTGCTTCAGTCAGCATTCTTCACTCGGATTTACTTCAATCAGCAAATTCCCACTCGGATTCACTTCAATCAGCAATCCTTTCACTCGAGTCAGCCATTTATCACTCGGAATGGCTTTGACAGGGAACTTTCCACTCGGATTTGGCTCCAACTATGAAGTATTCCACTCGGCAATGCTCTACTCTGAGTCTTTCCACTCGGATTTGGTCATTTCTGAGTTATCCCACTCGGATTTGGCCATTTTGAGTCGGATTTCAGCTTTAAAAAGAGAATTCTTTCCACTTTGGGCTTGTTCTTCTTGTTTCTTTATCATTTTATGGTCATTTTTCTCTTGTTTTTGACCCTTTATTACCTTAATTCCTGCAAAATAACATACCCAAGTAGACTAGAGTGGAAAGAAAACAAAAATCACAATAAATAAAGGAAATATAGTGGATAATGACTAAAATCTTAAGCAATTTAGACCTAATTTATTGTATTATAAAGCACTTATCACCCGAAGGAGGAAAAATTGGTTTTTTTTGGACTCCAGAAAAACCCACTGCCAGTGGGTTTTTGCACATTCTGCACTTGGCTTAATTTCTAGAGTAGTTTTCTGAATAAAAGAGGGGGTTTTTGAGAGGGAAAAGACACAGAGACATTAAGGGACACTTTTTGGAAGAAAAAGAGAAAGCTTTGCCAAGAATTTTCGAAGGGGATCAACACCAAAACGTCAAAGGAGATCAAATTCTGCAGATTTGGGAGAAAGATTTTGGGAGATTTAGTGAGAACTTCTTGTATTTTCTGAATCCCTCTTCATCTTTTGATTTTCCTTCTATGTTTGGTTTGAATTCCTTGTATTGTGGTATTGTTATAGTTGTTTCAATGGCACATTAAACATTTCTCTTGGGAATTAAGGTGTAGCATTTATGTGAACCCATATGTAATGTTCTTCGTTCTTGATTATTGAATTGTGTTCTTATTCGATTTTGTAAGTTCTTAATGCTTCCATTAAGCTTAGAGATAAGTATGGATGATTGTAAACGGTATGGGTAATCGAAAGATTGGCGTATAGTTTGAATTACACAAAATCGAACCTAGGGATTCGGGTTACGAAAGTGAACGAAACTCTTTGAGGGATATCCGAGTTTTCATAAAGCTTAAAGGACCTAATTAGTGAATTGAACGCGGTTCTTCAATAATTAGGTACGTTAGTGAGGTTTCAAGAGAAAGTCACTGATCAATTTAGGAAAACCCGCCTTAAGAAACATGATTTAATGATCTAGAAATCGAATTACATTAAATATTGGCACCCACATTTATGTGAACCTTTACCTCCCAAGAAATTAATCTCCATCGTTTCCAAGTCAATCCTTTTATTGTCGTTGCTTAGTGTTCTCTGTTTATGTCATTTAGTTCTTTGTGTTATAAATTTCTGAACCAACAAATGATTTGTCTAGATAATCAAAATGCTATAAACCGGTAATTGGGAACAATCTCTGTGGGACGATAATTTTATTACTATGATACCCTGTGCGCTTGCGGTAGGCTATCAGCATCCATTCTAAAACAGTTATGTTTTGGGTTAGGATGTTTAATAGCTTGAAAAACATCAAAGTTTACCTCTTCATCTTGAACTCTTACTGCAAGTTTCCCATTGTCAACATCAATCAAAACTCTTGTAGTTTTCATGAATGGTCGGCCAAGGATCAGGGGCACTTCAGTATCCTCCTCCATGTCTAGCACAACAAAATCAATAGAAAAGTAGAACTTTTCAACTTTCATAAGTACATCTTCTACTATCCCATAGGGTCTCTTGATAGAGCGGTCAGCCAACTACAGTGTCATCATTGTTCTTTGAGGATCAAGGTCACCAATTTGCTTTATTATACTTAGAGGCATTAAATTGATGCTAGCCCCCAAATCTATCAAAGCTTTCCCAATGTTCATGCTTCCAATGGACACAGGGATTATGAAACTTCCTAGATCTTTTGATTTTTCTAGCATATTGTATTGCAGGATAACTCTACAACCAGCTTCTAACTCCCTAATTTCTTCACTGCACCTTCTTTTCTTGGTAAGCAGTTCCTTTATAAACTTAGCATAGGTTGGCATTTGTTCCAATGCTTCAGAGAAAGGAATGTTTATTTACAGCTACTTAAAAATGTCAAGGAATCTTTGATATTGTCTTTCCTTATCCTTTTTAGATGGAGCATGTGGATAAGAAAGATCCTTAACTAGAGGTATCTGACCTAAATATTGTTTTTTCTATTTTTTCTTTTTTCTTTTTCTTTACTTTCTTTTTTGTATTCTTTTTCATTTTCTTTACAATCATTTTTATTACAATCAGTCCCTTAACATTCTACAACTTCTAGTAAAAATAGCTTTACATTGTTCTCTCGGGTTTTGAGTATTGGTAGAAAAACCAGAACTTTTTAATTCAGGTACTTACTTTGCTAGTTGACCTAGTTACATGTCTGATGCCTTTCGGATGGCCTTATTGGTTTGCATGTATTGAACCAATTATTGGATAGATTTTTCTATTCTTGTCAATCTAGTTGATTGGTCATGTAGTGGTTGTTAAGAAAATTGATTGTTTAGAGGTCTGTTTGATGGTCCAGCTTCTTGTTTCCAGGCAAAATTCTGATTCTTCTAACCCTATTGATAATTGTTAGGAAAATAATTTCCAAAATTAAAAGGGAAATTACTTATAGGTTGTCTCTGATTGTTTAAGACATTAGCTTGTTTAGGCTTATTTTTATCTGGTGCACAGTAACCACAAGGTTGTTCACCCAAACAATGTATACGCTGCTTTAACTGAGCTGGGGGTGGTGTTGACACATGAGCAATTTATAGTTTTTGTAGCTGTTTACTCATTACTTCAATTTATTGTGTTAGTAGTTTTTTTGAGCTAGAACAACGTCATTCACCCTTAACTTAAGGATTCCTGGTTTCCTAGACATATTACCTCTCTCATGCTTGGCTTGTCTATCACTGGTGAACATAGACTCCATGATTGCTATTGCCTTATCTACTATTTTGTTCATTAAAGAACCTCTTGCACATGCATCTAACATCATTTTGAACTGAGGCAATAAACCATGATAAATAATTCTTACCTTTCCTCCATCATCCAAATTATGGTTTGGACATTTCTTTATTAAAGCCTTAAATCGTTCCGATGCTTCACCTAATGATTCATCATTATTTTGTGAAAAAGAATATATGGCTGTCATGGCTTCAAAATATTTGGAAGGTGAGTAAAATCTTTCCAAAAATTTTCTTTTAACATTAGACCAATTTGAAAAACTACTAGGGGAACAAGATTTAAACCATTCTTTTGCTTTGCCTACATGAGAAAATGGAAACAATCTCATGTATACAAATTCCTCTTGGTTTGGTTCAAAACCATTTGTACTACATAATTCATAGAAAACAGTCAAATGTTCATATGGTTCCTCATGATTTAACCTAATAAATTGATTATTTTGAATTATGTTAAATGTCACAGGTTTTATTTCCACTGCTGCAGCAGATCCTTGGAACATTCCTGACACACAAGGTGGTCCACAAATAGCAACAAATTGTCCCAAAGTCTGTCTTGGTTGTTCCCTAGCCATTATAAAATTTTCAGAATTATTGAAATTATGAGAAGAAGAAGTTTATGTTTTTGACTTTAAAGTTTTGATTCTTTTTACAAAATTTCTCAATCTCAGGGTCAAAAAACAATTTTCTTGCAGAAGATCGAGTTTGTATACACTAACTTGATAGAAAAGGTTAGTGTAACAAGAATAATCAAAGACTAAGAAAAAGTAAAAGTAAATAATTGTCACAATAAAAGTTAAAGTGAATAAAATTTACCTAAGGTAAAAAGTAAAAGAAAATTTACCACAATAATTAAAAAGTTACTGTTACTAAAAATCAATTTAATTCCCTGACAGTGGCGCCAAAAAACTTATTAGACCTTTGGTAAGTGCACCAATTTATCATTGTAGTTTTCAAATATTGTTCGCACAAGGATTGATTAGTCTTAGTAAATCACAATTACTTTTATTTATCGGTGGTAAGAAATTAAATCAAAACTTATTAACAAAACAATGTTTTATATACAACTTTGTATAATATTCATAGATTTAGAGATTGATTCATACATTTAGTGATTAAGCAAAGAACAATAAAAAGTAATTATGGAACAATAACTAGGCAATATTAAGTCTAATCTAGAAACAAGTATAAAAATAATTACTTTCAAAGACAACACCTTAAAACAAGAATAACAATTCTTCAGATGGTAAAAACAGTATGACAAACTATGTTAGAATTAAGATCCCCGCACTAAATATATAACAAAGTAACTCTGAACATGCATATTTAATCATCAAGTTTATGTCATTGCAAATTAAAATGATTAAACCTGACCCTTTAGTGAATAAATTCTAAATAGTTACCGTAAAGTTTGATCCCTCAAATGCTTTCTCTGTAAAACTTGCTTTAAGTTCTGACCTTAAAACAACATTAACTACCAACTCTATTCCTAGTAATTGGTATATTAAGGGTATTTCAACTTTTGCTTTCGTTAAAAGTAATTTTAACACGCATGAAAGTCATTCTCCTGTTTGAAATTCATACTAATAAAAGATAGAAATACTAACATAAAACTTGAATTATAAACATGCATAGTTCAGAATCACAATGCCATATCAATAGATTGGTTCACCAAATCCCAACATAAACAAATTAGTTACACATGGTGAAAGTAAAAACACAACTTATAAGTGAAAACATGATGGAAACAACGTGAATCAACTTGAACTTGGAAATGACTTCAAAAGGGAAAAGGAAAAGTGCCTAAGGGTGGTTTCAAGTATATGGAAGTGTTTTGCTGTGTAGAGGTGTCTTGAAACCCTTGGCAATGGTCCCTATTTATAATGAAGGACTGGCTGAAGGTTCTATTTCGATGCTACGTGTCAGATGGACGCTACGTGTCAGCTATGAAATTTACCTCCATGCTAGGCGTGGGGTTGATGCTACGCATAAGATCTTGCTAACCCGAAATGCATTATTTTCCTATGATTTTCTTCAATAATTCCCAATAATGCTTGAATAGAACGCAAGCAAGTGTCTCATTGTTCCAGTTGAGTTTCTACCTATTCTTGATAGTGGATTGGTCCATTATATATAAAAAATCATGCATCTTCGAAATGGTAAATAGTGTGTCAGTAGGATACACGTCGTAATTGACGCTACGCGTCAGGTTTTAAAATCTCATGCTGAGCATGACTTGGATGCTACGCGTCAGCCCTTTAATACCCAAATGTATTATTTTTGCATTATTTTCTACTTGTAACCTCAATCATTCATTACAAAATAAAAGAAACATGTCATACCAAGACAAAAATCATTGTTTCCATTTATTCGTAAAACAAACCCACATTTTATGCTTATTTATGCTTTCTTTTAGGCATTATATCACACATTACATAATGAAAATAACAATAAATTAAGGACTAACAATGCCTACATGACAGCTAGTAAGGATTTTTCTATTTTTTTGATACCGGAGCTCTACACCATGCAACGTATTGCTAGTGAAATGTACTAGTCGTTGCCTCTCTAGGGTTTCTTTGACAAGCCTAATGCTTCATCTGAAACAGACAAGTAAATAAACAATTATTTATTAAGGTTAGGCTTTACCAGAATTAGAGGACGGGATAACACATCCTTCAAGCTTTGGAATTCCACTTTCTTCTTCTTTATCCACTCATATTTTTTGTTCTTCTTGAGGACATTATAGATTCATAGGGATCAGTGTGCCATCTTTGGCATGAATTGAGCTGAAGATGTGATCTTCCCGTTGAAAGATTGAACCTATTTCAGGGTTTTAGGACTTTGTAGCTTCTAGAAGATGTTACACTTGTCGGGGTTAGCTTCAATGCCTTATTGTGTTAACATAAATCCAAGGAAGCATCCTCCTGGAACAACGAAAGTGTATTTTAACGGGTTCAACCTCATGTTATAGGACTTTAACCTTTCAAAGATCTTCCTAGGGTCATCCATATGATGTTCTCCTATCGGGGCCTTGGTGATGATGTCGTCCATATACACCTCTACCAACTTAGAGTGCATGCCTTCAAAACCTTTACTAATAATGTATTGGTAGATCCCCTTAACATTCTTAGCCTAAATAACATCACAGTTTCCTCATCATCATTCCACTTTAGGGTTTGTTTGAATCTGGAATAAGTATCCATGAAAGATAGAAATTGGTACTTGAATGAATCACCAACCATGCAATCAATGCTGGGGAGTGGATAGGGTCTTTTAGGAAACACCGGCTCAAGTTTATGTAGTTAGTACACATCCGCCACTTTCTATTAGCCTTCTTTACCATGACCACATTAGAAACGCTCAAGGAATACCATATTTCTCTGATAAAGCTAGCTTCCAAGAGCTCTTCTATTTGTTCACATGTAGCTTATTATTTCTCCAGACCTAGATGACATTTCTTTTAGGCTACTAGTCTCATTTCTTGATATACTTCTAGCCTATGGCAATAGAAGTTGGGCTCTATACCAGGCATATCAGTTTCAGTCCATGCAAATTATTCTTTAAACTCCTTCATGAGTTTAATTAGTTGCTTCTCCATATTGGCTTCTAACGAGTCATTAATATGTGTTACTTTCTCTCATTGGTATTCCTAAGTACTATAGCCTTAGATCCTTTTTCCGGTATGTGATTAATAGGATCAAGGGGGATCAATCATTAGCTTTTCTCTTAGGTCGAGGTTGATTATGCTAACAGATCTAGCTGATGTTCCTCCGTCATTCAACTTCCTCTTCTTGAAGGTCACTTTCTTTCTCACCATATTCAAACTCAAATTATAACAATGGGAGGCCATCTCTTGATCATGTCAGACTGAGGCACCTGATTATTCTTATCAATAAATTTTATAATGAGGTGAGGGGTAAATATAATGGCTTCTATAACATTCAACGTAGGTCTACCAATGATGCTATTGTAAGGCGATTTGATGTTGATCACTAGGACCTCATCCTCATTACTTATGTTAGGATCGTTGTCAAAGGCAATGCAAGTATTAAAATACCCCTTTGTGGGTTGTTTCGTACCATTAAACGTTGTTAGATCTCGCATGTATAGCTGCAGGTCCATGTTGGTCAAGCTTATCTTCTTAAAACAATCATAAAAAATCATATCACAAGAACTTTCTTCGTCAACCAAGATTTTCTTAACACCCATGTTGGTGATAACAACCACTAACACCATAGCGTTATCCCTTCCTAAAACTATTGAGCTGAAATTATGATCAGAAAAAGAAATAAGAGGTGTTTTAACACCGTCTCTAAAGGGTCGATTATCTTGGCTCTTATTTTGAACTAACATAATCATTCGAAGATGATTTTCCCTCATGGTATTGGATACCCCACCTCCAACAAAGCCTCGCACGATCATCTTGATAACTTCTCTCTGACCTTTTGGTGGTGAAAAGGGAACATCACCCACTTCCTAGACTACCTCTACCACTTAGGATTTCTACTTTTTCATCACTGTAAATCTCTTGGGACCTCGTCTGTCATCATTATCAAGAGATCGACCGCACCTTTTCTTTTTAAACTAATCTGGTTCATCCCATAACTTGTTCCTTAGGAGGTATTGTTTTAGCTTCCCCTCCCTAATAAGGACTTTAATGACGTCCTTATGTTGCCAACATTCTTCCCTATTGTAACAAGTCTACTCGTTAAAGTCACAATATTTCCCTGGGTTTCTAAGCCTCTTGACAGGTATTGGTTTTTTGATGCCTGATGCATTTTCATCAGATGATGAAATTTTTTGCAAGTACACCAATCGTTAAAAAGTAATATATTTGATCGTTACCATGGAGATTATGTTAAGTACCACAATCCAAGGAAAGCACCATCTGAACCAAGCAACCAACAATAAACTCTATTTTTATGTCTTCTGAAGTTTTGTGTATTTATATAGTTTTCTAACAACAATGTCACAATTAAGCTATATGAAAAACTATTCTAACAATAGATTGGAATTAAACTCAGCATACAACTTCACTTAAATCCTAATGACAGTAATTTCAGATTCAATTAAAGCATGGTTCAATCTCACAGATGAATAATTCCTAATTCCTTGGGTAATTATCACTAACTTAACACAAAATAATCCTAATTCCTTAGGTATCAGTTCATGTTAAAGCCAATTGCAAAATTAAAGGGAACCCTAGCTATTCACCTAATCCCTTAGGGATGAAGTAACTAGGTTAGGAAGTGTAATCTGAAGCTCTCAACATGATTCCTCTCTAATGATTGCTTTTGAATGAGCCTTGGATTTTCCAATCTAAGAGGTGTAATCCAACAATTCCAATGTTTAGAACTTGCTTAAGTTGAATCCTCAACTTTAATAAATTGAATCTCAACTTGATTGCAGCTTTAATCAATCCCAATCCTAGGGAATTAACCACACATGGAGGAAAACAAAAATGGAAATACAGAAGAGAAAATGAGAGAAACTACAGAGAGAATATGTTTTGAAAGAAGTTGGAAATCTAAAAATGAATGTATTGTGTTAATCCCCCCACTTTACAAAGTGTTAAAGACTTATATAGAACTAGGAAAACTAATAAACTGACGACTAAAATAGTTGCTAATAGGTCTTTAAAGGTTTACAAATAAATAAGGAAACTTAACTTAACTAATTTTACAAGGTAACATTAATTCAACATTTGAACATGGCATTTTCCCACTCATATATGCGTAAGTATGTTGGCCACCAGTGTACACTACAAAAAAAAACTATTAGAGACCACCCAAACCCGTCGCTAAATTGTGATATTTACTTCGCTAAAACTATTAGTGACGAAACTTATGATGGACAAGACGTCGTCACTACCTCCATCGTCAGTAACACCACAACGACACCAGACATCATCGCAGAAGTTTTGATGGGGTCATGCCGTCGCTAATCGGGTCCCTATGGTGGTGACGTACCTCATTGCTATTACTGGCTATGTAGCGACCATGTCAGGCCATCTTTATTTCTGGCAAGGTAGCAACCATAGAACCACCATCGCTATTTGTTGGCTATGTAGCGACCACATCAGGCCGTCGCTATTTCTGGCCAAGTAGCGACCACAGAACCACTATCGTTAATTTTTGCCTACGTAGCGACCATAGCCATGTCGTCGCTATTTCTGTCTACGTAACGACCATGGCTATGCCGTTGCTATTATGCATATATGGTAGCGACAGAAACTGTCTTTTGTTCCGTCGCTAATATTTATTTTTTAATTTTAATTTTTTATTACTTTTTTAATTAAATTTAATTTTAGTTTATTATTTTTTAATTGAATCAATTGATAATATTATGATTCTTTGTTGAGCGAGTGAGCCCTAAATATATAATATTCATTAACAAAACAATAAATGGATAATGACATAAAACAAATACTGAAATCTGGAATATGATATAAAGTATAAACCGATGTATACACTGTACAAACAAATGAAGCATAAAAAAGTAAAATCATGGTGGAGGGGGATCTTGTGGTGGTGGTGGGGGCTTGGAAGTAGGGGAGGTAGCCTCACCATCAACTGCATCAGTAGCTCCTGCTACGTAGCAAGCTATCGACGAGTCTCGGCCTGCTGCTCCTTGGCCTGTCATTAGTCCTCCTCGGCCCGCTCCTCCAAAAGCTGTCTCTGGCACCGCTCCTCCTATAGATCATTGTTTAGGTTTTGAATAACCTGAACAACATCCGTCGGAAGGCTAGAGGAGGAAGAGTAAGAGGAAAAGGTCTTCCCTTTTAAAGGAATTAAACTTTTAATCAACAAAAAGGGATGGACAGGGGCAAGAGTTTGTGATAGGCTTAAACTTAACCAATTAAGGTATTAACTAGAAATTATAGAAGTAGAGTAGAAATTTAGATAGAGGAAAAAATTAAATAAACAGAGGGAAGAGGAAGAGAAGAACATAGAGGGAAGGAAAATATTTCATTTGATATTTTTCATTCTCTTTACATAACACAACAACAATTATTAATATAGAAATAATTGTTCTAAACATAATGTGTCAATAAAGATAATACTAAAATATAAATCTTAAATACAAACTTTAATATTAATAATAACTAAACCAAGACACTAATCTAGTATCCTATCATTTTGTTTATTACTTATATTTTTGGTTAGTGTGATGCTTTTGTTATGTTTTCTTTTTATGAAAATTGATTAGTTTTGGTAATAATAAACTATGTTTGAATTCACTAAACTAAGTTCTTTGTTTTGGTAAATTAGTTTTGGTTTGGTTCATATTTCATAAAACAATTCAAAAACCGATTTTGTAATAACTAAAATTTTTTTTGATTGTCTAGTTCAAAGTAACTGAAAGGTTAATCATGACACAGAGATAATATACCATCAGCATGTCAATTTTCCAGACATAAGATTACAATGCCTCCTCATCCACTAAATATTTTATGACTATTTATTACTAATGTTACATGATACATCTTATTTTTATGATTTGTTCATTATTTCAAGAAAAGGAAAACAAGATTATATCATATTTCTAGTGTTGAAGTTAGAATGTAGATCATGTAGCTCAGAGGTTAATTAGAATATAGAAACAAAAATCTACACAGCCAACATACAATAAGAACAAGGTGCCTCACACATACCAAATATACTTCAATAAAGACTAACAGTCGCATTAGATGCAGTATGCCAACATAATCAAGCCAATGGGACCAAGACTATCTCAATCTAAAGTTTAGAACATAAGGAGCACAGAATGGAAACAGGTGAGAAACCTGACCTGAGGGACTGAGGGAAACCGGTGAGGGACACGATCGTGGCTCGGAGATGACCAATAGAGGTTGAGGGAAATCGATGAGGGAGACGACACGTCGGTGAGGGACTGAGGGAAACTGGTGAGGCAAATGCCGAGCAAAATACGACATCGGTGTAGAGGGGATAACAAAGGGGCAGGGTTGTTCGAGAGAGTGGAGAAGGACAGGGTCGTCTAGAGAGTAGAGAAAGACGGAGGAACAAGGGGCAAAGAAGAAGAGGGACAAGGTTTAGGGATTGAGAAAGTGAGGGAGGGGAAAGGTTGATGTGTGTTTAGTTATAAGATTTAGCGATGGATAGACACTGTCGCTAAAATCATCCATATTTTTAGAAAAGTGACATATATAACGACGGCTATTGACGTCCGTCGCTATGATAATAACACTAGCGATGATGACATCCATCGCTAAATTTTGAAATTCCTCCAAAATTTTGGTTCCTTTCTATCAACCATAGTGACGGTACAATTTTATCGCTGATGTATCCAAACATAGGGAGGGTGTCCATAACTGCCGCTAGCGTGGTACATCAGTGTTCGTAGCAACAGTATGTATTTGTCGCTGCTCTATCAAAAGTTAGCGATAGATATCTATAATTGTCACTATTGCGGTACATCTAGTAGCAACGGTATGTATGCATTGCTGATGTATCCAAAGATGTAGCGACAGTTATCAGACTCGTCGCTACGGTTTGGTGCCAACAAAATGTTGGAGGGAAACCAAAAAGATGGAGGGAAATATCTGTAGCGACTGATGCAGCGACAAGGTATAAGGTAGCGACGGGGTTAGTGACAGTTGTTTGCTAATTTTAGCGACGGGTTTCTGTTGCTCATTGATATGGTCATTACTTTTTCTTTTCAAGGTCCCTTTTATATTACGGTCGCTATGTTGGTCGCTAATAAGCGATGGTCATGTATCAGTCGCTAACTAAGGGTAGCTATTAGTTGTTTTTCTAGTAATGGTAGGCACGCTAGCTTGTTAGTGCATGGTTCAGGACATGAGCATAAGTACATTGAATGTGAGCATGAGTACGTTGAGCTCCTAGAATAACATGATACATGGGCGTAAGACTGAGCGTAACAGTGGCGTGAGTACGCTGAGTTCCCGGACTTGATACCAATTTGTGCGTGACATGGGTGTAAGTACGCTAAGAATGAGTGTAGGCACGTTGGGCTACTGGATGAGCATTTTCTAGTCCAAAATGTGCCTAGCGTAAGCGTACGCTGGTTGGGCGTAAGTACACTGAGCCTCTATGTCTAATTTTTACCAAAAAGATGCTTTTGGGCATACCAGTGCTGGGTCTAAGCGTAACCACACGTAAACATATGTGTAATAGATGCTTCTGGCCGTACCAGTGTTAGGTCTCGCATACCTACGTGCAAATGACTAATACTCTAACTCTGATGCTGAGCGTAAGTACACTGGTCCTGGGCGTACCCACGCTGGCCTAGCGTAAGAGCCTAGCATACTTACGCTGGCTAGCATAAGAGCCGGATGTACTTACGATGGGGTTTTGACAGCATAACTTATTCTTTATCGTTTTCCCTTTATGCTCCAATTGCAATTTCCTATATAAAACATGCATAATTTATCAATAATTCTCTACTTTTACTAATCAAACCAACACTTTATTTTATGATAATATCATTAGAAATGTAATTATTTTACACAGATTTCCTTTCAATTATCCTTAAGTATATATTAAATAATAAGTCTTTTAGAGACTCATCAATGCCATATGAACAATCAAATATGAACAATCAAATATTAACACTTTCTTCTCTTATTGCCATGATTGTGTTTTTCTACCTTTATCCTTAAGAGGTGTCTTCTCAAACTTTGACTTTTCCTTCTCCTTTTCATATGGTGCCAGGGTGGGTACGTAAGAAGATTTTGCTAGTGTGACTTCCAAATGAATCTTAATACCCACATATTTGGTTTCCTTCTTCTAGAACTCTTCAAAAGTCTGAGGGGGTTTCATTGCTAAAAAGTGCATAAGCAGACTTCGATTGCACGAATATGATGACAATATGAAGCTGGATGGCTTGTGTTAAATCCAAAACCATAGTGGCTTCTTTGTAAAACAACTTTAAGAAATCCTTTAAGGATTCCTTTTTACCCACCTTAATTTGAGTCAAGGTTAGGAGGTTTTTGGGATATCTTTGGAAACAATGAAGTAATCGCCAAATGCTTCAGCGATGTTGGTCCATGAATGAAAGGAGTTTGTGAGGAGGCTTTTTGAACCAGCTAAGAGCCTCTCCAATAAGGGTTTTAGTGAACATCCAACACATCACATCAGACTCAACTCCTAAAAACATGGCTTTATAAGTGTATTCATCCAGGTGCTTTCCTGGGCCAGTCTCGTAGAAGTACTTGCCTATAAATAAAGGATGTGTTGTTTATAAGTGCTTAGGAATGAAAATCTTCATCAATCTCTTAAAGAATGGTACGTTTAGCTTGTATACAACATTCCTATTGTTCACTATAGAGTTACCAAGTTTACTTTTAATTTTATTGTGGATAAAGTCAAAAGGAAATTGTCTACTTGGAAAATGAACTCTTGGTCTTTTGTTGGTAAAGTTATGTTAGCTCAGGCTTGTCTATCATGTCCATTACAAGCTATGTGATTCAAACTTGCGTTATCCCAAAAGGCATTTATGGCGTCCCGCCTAAATTTACAGAATTAATCCCCAAAGTTTTCTAAAATTAGGGAAGACTCGTCGCTACGGTTTGGTGCCAACAAAATGTTGGAGGGAAACCAAAAAGATGGAGGGAAATATCTGTAGCGACCGATACAGCGACAAGGTATAAGGTAGCGATGGGGTTAGTGACGGTTGTTTGCTAATTTTAGCGACGGGTTTCTGTTGGTCGTTGGTATGGTCATTATTTTTCCTTTTCAAGGTCCCTTTTATATTACGGTCGCTATGTTGGTCGCTAATAAGCGACGGTCACGTATCAGTCGCTAACTAAGGGTAGCTATTAGTTGTTTTTCTAGTAATGGTAGGCACGCTAGCTTGTTAGTGCATGGTTCAGGACATGAGCATAAGTACATTGAATGTGAGCATGAGTACGTTGAGCTCCTGGAATAACATGATACATGGGCGTAAGACTGAGCGTAACAGTGGCGTGAGTACGCTGAGTTCCTGGACTTGATACCAATTTGTGCGTGACATGGGTGTAAGTACGCTAAGAATGAGTGTAGGCACGTTGGGCTACTGGATGAGCATTTTCTAGTCCAAAATGTGCCTAGCGTAAGCGTACGCTGGTTGGGCGTAAGTACACTGAGCCTCTATGTCTAATTTTTACCAAAAAGATGCTTTTAGGCATACCAGTGCTGGGTCTAAGCGTAACCACACATAAACATATGTGTAATAGATGCTTCTGGGCATACCAGTGTTAGGTCTTGTATACCTACGTGCAAATGACTAATACTCTAATTCTGATGCTGAGCGTAAGTACATTGGTCCTGGGCGTACCCACGCTGGCCTAGCGTAAGAGCCTAGCATACTTACGCTGGCTAGCGTAAGAGCCGGATGTACTTACTATGGGGTTTTGACAGCATAACTTATTCTTCATCCTTTTCCCTTTATGCTCCAATTGCAATTTCCTATATAAAACATGCATAACTTATCAATAATTCCCTTCTTTTACTAATCAAACCAATACTTTATTTTATGATAATATCATTAGAAATGTAATTATTTTACACAGATTTCCTTTCAATTATCCTTAAGTATATATTAAATAATGAGTCTTTTAGAGACTCATCAATGCCATATGAACAATCAAATATGAACAATCAAATATTAACACTTTCTTCTCTTATTGCCATGATTGTGTTTTTCTACCTTTATCCTTTAGAGGTACCTTTTAGAGGCATCTTTCCCTCTCTCCATTCTCCATTCTTTTCTTCTTCTTCTTCCATTCTCCTCCACCAACCGTCCACCTCCATGCTTCTTCTCTCTCTTGCCAAAAATAAAAACTAAACTTAGAAATATGAAGCATTTATGGAGCATGGAAGCTTGCATGAATCATCTTCCTTTTCTTCTTCACTCCCATTTTCATTTTTGACCTAAGCTTGGAATTGAGGTAAGATTTCTAATTTCTTTTTGTTGGTGTATGCACTACGAGCTATTAATGTATCAATTTTAACTTATCAATAAAATTAGTATTTTCAATTTTAAGACTAATTTTAATGTCATTTATCCTGGAATAATAGGTCATATGAGAATTATTCTTAAAACATCCCTAATCAAGTATTTACATGGGGACATGTAAATAAATTAAGATTATTGTGTGAATGTACTGATGATTTGATCTCACAAATCATGGATATATGATATCAAGTCTTTACACGGGTACACATTAAGAGTAATGTTGTGTTGGACAGACCCACCATGAGAACGTTGCATGGATCGTTACATGAGTGTCATAAACGGTTCTCAATATGATAATGGTATATAGTCCTTCGACCTGAAGTCACTACGATTCCTACATAAGGAGTTTGTTGTTTGAATATAATCAAATGTTATCTGTAATAAGATGACCATAAAGATTGTGATTAGGCAATAGACAAATTATGCAGAGGGATGTGAGTGATGTAGATGGAATTTATCTCTCCTATGTGACAGGAGTGATATCTATGGGCCACTTGATGAAGTGAGACTAACAAAATACATGTCCATGCTAGGATGAATAAATATTAGATATTTATTCTGTAAAGTCTACTCTGGTATCAAGTAAAATGAATTGGGCCATACAAGGATGACGACAACCATGCCTTAGGCCCAATTAGATATCGTGACAAAAGGAATAAATATATAAAATAATTATCACTTATAGGTCATGTCGATGATAACTAATTTTCAGATATAATAATGTATTGCTAGATACTACTCTTATTTTATATTAATAATAAAATAGTTTATTATTAATATAACCGAATATTTTACCTATAGGGTCATACACATAGAGTAAGCCACCAGATGATAGTTTTATTTTAGTTGGACTAAAAATAAAACTACTTGGGCCTAACTCATTTAGAATGAGTCAAGAGCCCAATGTTTGATGAGAGCTCAGGTCAAGACCTAAGCCTATATATAGAGCATGAGATGCTCATTGACTGCTGCTCAGAAATTAGATTATAATCAAATTTTCATACTAGCATTCAGAATTTTTTTTCTGGTGGGAGTGCTCGTGTGGACTCTTAAGGGCGAAGCTACAATTGCTTCGATCGAGGAACTCACTTTGTGTCTACAAGAGGTAAACCCTAAATCAAAAAAATTTTAATTTTGCATAATGCCTTAAGACATTTGTATTTGCAATCCTTTTTGGGAATCCTTTGTGTTTCCACTGGCTGACCCTGATGGGATTCCCTAACAGTTTTGTCCATTGATGATTTTAATGATGCTTAGGCTTAAAATATTGATATTGGGTTTTATGGGTGTTAGTAGAAATGGAAAAACCCTAGGCATGATGGCTTGCGAAATGATTTTGATTATGGTTTTATGAGTATATAAGAATGAGGGTTATGATATTCATATAGATTTAAGAAATTGGTTGAAATTATTGGTTGGTTGATTTTGATGAAAAACCCTAAGTGTGGTGATTTGGGGGTTTTTTGGCTAAATTGATGATTTTAAATACTCTAGAATGATTTATATGAAGGGAATGAATTCTTAGAATCATTGAGATTGATTAATGAGGTTAATGATATATGCATGCATGTAGAAATGATGATTTGAGGAGTTGGGTTGAGAGTGAATATGAGATATGGTTATTGTGATAATAATAGTTAAAAACCATTGGTAAGGGATACTTGAGTTGATGAGTAGTTAGGCCATGATAAATATCTCAAGAGTTTGTTGATTAATGATGATCTTGAATGGAGTCAAGAGGCTTATAATAGATTTGAATGGATTGTGATGATAGTTGAATGATTTATATAAGATATTGGAAGTCTTATGGATAAAGGCCATGGTATTGTTGTTGTTGGATTTGTTTAGCCCTTTGAAACCTAGAGAATCTTGATCTTGGGAAAGGAATTCCCAAAGCCTAACATAAGCGTATGAATTAGAGTTTAGACAAGTCTAGGACTTGAGAGTGGGTTTTAAGAGATGATGCCTTATGATGGCTTATTAATGGCATGTATATATGTGTGAATAAATGTTGAATTATGCATATGTATGAACTCATGAAATGCCTTGCCATAAATGTGTTAAATGTTTGAATTGATGATGTGATGAATGATGGCTTGGCTTATGTTGAATGTTATGAATATATATATATATATATGATGATAAGTGTTGGGATGTTCCTTTGTTGGGCATGAATTATTGGTAATGAAAATCTATGAATAGATAACTTACTTGAGGTGTGAAATAGCGTTTATGATAATGATATGTGTGGCTATGATGAAAATTGGTGTTAAAATCCCCTTAAGTAGTTAAATGAATTAGACTTGAAAATGGTGAGGTATGGCTTGTTGAATCAAGTCCTAAATACATGACTTAATGTATGAGAAATGTTAGTTAGGTTAATTTTACATTTTGGGGGTATTGGCATGTGAAAGGGAGTGAAAAACTTGAGTTTTAGGAGTATACTGATTAACTCGCTCAAGCGAGTTGGGATTTCACTCAAGCGAGAGTCCTTGCATCTGATGGATGGCCTCTGGCCCAACCTCGCTTAGGCGAGAAGAGGTCTCACTCAGGTGAGAGGAGTACAAAATAGAAGGGTGAGCTACTGGACGAATCTCGCTCAAGCAGGTGTGGCCGCGCTTGAGCGAGCGAGATGGAAAATGGTTTTGGGTGGATCTCGCTTAAGCGAGTGGTGAGGCATATTAGGTCTCGCTCAAGCGAGCGAGTATGGAATTGGATACTGGACGTTTTCCACCCGAGCGAGCATGAGGGTGAGAGGAGCCTTGCTCAAGTGAGCGAGCGTAGAAACGACACTGGAGGAATCTCGCCCAAGCGAGATTGGCCCGCTCAAGCGAGATTGGGGCCTGACACTTAAAAAACTCCTTCGCTCAAGGGAGATTGGAGGCGCTCAAGCGACCAACCTCAATCTCGCTCAAGCGAGTATGGGTCTCGCTTGAGCGAGTTGCCCAGAATGGAATTTTATTTCATTTTCTTTATTTTGGGATTATGACAGACCCCTTCCTTGTATTGTGAGACATTTGAGGGAATGTATAGGGGGTATATAAGCATGATATAATATGGTGGTGTTTGATGTTGATTAAAACATTGGGATAATTCATTTATACCCATAATATGTAATGAAAAACATAATTGTTGACCACCAAGAGTGGGATATGAATGAAGGGTAATGAGTAATAAATGGATGATGATGTTGATCATTTTCTTATATAAAGGATGATTGTCATTGAGGTTGATTGTTATTATTGATGAGTTGTTGTGTACCATTGTGAGTGATACAAGTATGATCTTGTATGTATGGTTTGAAATATAATAATGAAATGTTATGAACACCACACTAATATATATATATATATATATATATATAGATGAAACAATGGTAATTATAAATGAAATGAAAATCCACTAAATGATTATGTGGTGGTATTGATGAAAGATAAATAAGTGTTAATGATGATTTGTGATGTTTGTGATGCCATTGTGGTTGATTGCAAGTGTTGACTTGCATGTATAATATATGATATATTAAGATGAAAATGCCACATATAAAACTTGAAAACAATGGCTAAAACCAACAATGATAAAATCCACTAAGATGTATATGGTGGTGTTGGTGATTATGATGATAATGTTTGATGAGTGGCATTTAGGATGCACAGTGTGAGAAATGAATTTGATTTGCATTGCATTGCATCCATGGCATATCATAGTCGCCGATGTTGGAATGTTAGGGGAGTTCCCTCGGCCGATCCAATAGGAGGGTGGCTCAGTGCACGAGCATTCTTATTTTCCCCTGTGACTCAGTGTGTAAGTCACGAAGCCACTCATGTATTGCTATGGGGAGCTACATGTGGCCGACCCTTATGGGGGTGGCTCTTAATGAAAAGGTGACCCCGGTGGTCCATTGGATCACAGCCGCCATGATATGGGATATAGCCGGCCCCGCAACACCATATATTAATTATGTTGTTTACCGCGGTCATGGTGAAAATGGCTAGGTGTTGCATTATGGGTGATGCAGTTTGACACCAATAAAAATTGGTGATTATACATGCATTATGATATATGTGTACACATTATACTACTGCAGTAGGGGCATGGTATACGATCATGCTTGACCCATAATTTGGTGTTTATTCCCATAACCGAATCTGTATTTGTTGTCTATTGAATTATGCATATGCATTAGCCATAAAGAGCATTTTCATATAGCATGGAGATATGCCAGAAGTTGATGATGATTAAGATTGTGGTATGGTGTTGATGAGATAGGTAACCACATAAAAAATTATAAATGATATGAATACAACAAAACATTATTGAATATGACGATGTGTATATTATGGCCCATTGTAATGAAGGGCATAATTATTATAATTTGATGATAATGATGTTAGCCCATTGTGGCTTGAGAGAAGACTTGAATGGTCAATGCTGATGATGTTGGCCCATTGTGGCATTGTGTTAGATGTGTATATGCCTGCTTTGCTGTGACTTGATTAATAAATATGAAATATGTATATGTTGTTGAAGTAATAATTTATGATGATCATTGATGTGTTTAGCAAAGCATACATGATGTTGATATGCATATACATATAATTTCAATTATATTCATATCGTTATTTGAAATGTATAACTCACTCTCCCATGTGGTCTACTTTTTTAGTATTGATGCAGGAATATCATGGGACGAGGATGTTAATAAAGTAAAGTTTTTTAGGAAGGTAAATAGTGGTAACGGAATGCCTTGGCCGACAGTGTTTGTAATTTAATAAGTTGTGTATAAAATGGATATTGTGATATGGTTACTTATTGATATTTATGGATGAATTGTGAATTATATGTATATACGGGTGATGTATTAATATTTAGGACAGTGAATTTCTACCCATCTGATGAATATAAAATAATGATTAAGTAATCCTCTTAGGCATGAATAAGTAAAGGGTGTACATGATTTGAAGGTTGAATTGGATGTGATCAATTATGGAATATGAATATTGGAGATGTATGATGTATGACCATATAAATATGTATGTGTATATATCTTAGGCTTTCTATGTTCATGAAATTATGTGAAAAGATGATGGTTGTCTATTAGGCTTATGATGCGCTATTACATGCTTTGCTGAGCCTTTTTCCATATCTTCATATGTGGGACCAGGCGTATGCCCGGTATAGACATTCTTCTTCCGCTGTAAACTCTGTTAATTTTGTATACCGTTATGGGCAAGCTATTTACCGATCTAGTTATAGATAATCAAATCTCACCCTTTGGTTTTCTGTGGTTCGAGTCTTCATGTAGTCGTGGTGGTGTTTTGAAATTATTTCAAACGCGAAATATTTATTTGTATTTTTATTGTTTAATTATTTAGATTACATCAGGATTCGAGTCCAGAAAATCGAGGTGTTACACATGGAGCCATCAATATCATAACTAACATCATCATTCAACATATTCATTATATCACATGGGTCATTTTCATCAATACATATCAACAATATAGTCAACGACATTCAATCCATCAATAATACATATCATTAGCAAAGAACCATTAATAACACATAACCATCCTATTAGGCTTCAACATGCATATAACGCCACCACAGGGCGTAGCCAATATCATTCTAATAGAAGTATTATCAATTAATCATCAATATTATTAAGCATTAAGCTTTTAATTTATAAATACTATTTCATAACATAAATTCAATTTTCACAGTATCATCAATACCATCATGGACCATTACCAACAACATATACCAAATAATATATTTAATAACACTTCATGAATCGGATTCTCATAATATTATTATCAACCTCAACCAATTAACTTTCAACAACACACATAACCAACACATCAGGCTCTAATATATATATATATATATATATATATATATATATCAATGACTTTTCAAATAGAAACAATATTAATTAATCAACAACCTTAACAAACATTGGGCTTTAATTTATTACCACCATTAAACTTTTATAGCATCATCAACATCACAATTTATTATCATCAACACATGCTAACCAATATGATTAATGACATTTCATGACCTAATTCCTAAATATTATTATCACTTCTTATTAAGCACTAGATTTCCATTTCCAAACAATACGTCATCCCATAAACAACACCTATGTTTTTTACTTAATAAAAATTCAATACTTATTGGGTGTTAATATTTAAAGTAAACTTTTTGATTTTAAAACCCGCCTCGGAATTAAAAACTCTTATTTGTTACTCAAATAGTAAACCCTCTTGTACCTTAACACTTACCTCAAGGAGTTATTTGACTTTTCAAACAAGCCTCGATTCCCGATTCTGCTTTAAATGTCAATGTTTGAGGGTTACAAAACTTGTCGACAGGGCGTAAAATATACCCCAGAGCTTCAAAATCCTTTCGAGGGCTCCCAAATACACACCCCAACTTTTCAGGCTTCGTAAAAACTGAACCGATCTTCGCCCTTGGGAAGGTAAAAAACATTGCAGGTAATGGGAAAGAGAAACATGTATGCAAAGGAAAGAATAACATGCGTATGCTCTACTATTTTAATCATAACTTAAACTATAAATGTCTAATTCAAGTGATCTTAGTCTTAAAATTCTTTTAACAAAATTTACTATAACTTATATAAGGACACTAAGAGCCAATTCTAAGCCAAAAAGTCCTAGCTTATGAAACAGGTCACTGAACCATAGCCATGCACCAACCAAAACAACATTTCATATTTTCGGCATAACTTTTGCTTTAGTTAATGAATTTAGGTGTTTTATAGCTCTTTGGAAAGAGGAACAATTTTTGTGTTATGATTTTTCCAAAATAATAGTGGAATAGCCACATAAAGATCCATCAAAAAACCCTAAAAAATCTCAAATTTAACATGCATGCAAAGTAAGATAGAGGAAAGTAAAGAGACATACATGTTGGATCGGGTTGCATGCAAGGCAAGCAAATGGAATTTAAGGACATGCATGTAAGATGTGGTACCCCGATTCCCCATATCTAAATCCTAATATAATCATAATTAATCAATAAAAGTATGAATAAATTTTTCACGTTTTAAAACCCCACGACATCGACTTACTATAACACCCTTGGTCAACTAGGACAATCCCTTCCACTAGATTATAATCAACTAAGAGGTTACGAGTTTTAGAAAAATATGGAAGTTTTTTTTTGTACAAGAAACTTGGTGGAACAGATATACCTTATATACAACATAATCATATATAATACATGGCCGTAACAGTAACTGTACATACTGAAAGTAAAGGGGCATGCAGGCTCCCATAAACAAAAATAAAATCAACCTGTTCTATTCGTCCTCGGTCCAAGTAAAAGCTCAGCTGATCCTCCATGAGAAATCTGTGTCCATCCCCACAATGTATGGAAAAATTTAGCATAAGGGTGAGTCTCCACCTCCACAATAATCGAGAAGGTGTCTCATCGACACCTGTCCCATACACAACACAAACAATCTAGGATTAGTCCTTCTCACTCTCTTTGGAGTACCTAAGATGCATTTTAAGTTATCTCACTACTCTTGATCTTAGCTGACCATTCCCATTTTCCTATTCACCTATCAGGATTTCTAACATCTATACCATCATACTCAAATAATGAGCAATCATATTCTCAGTATAATGGTGCAATGCATGAGCTTATTTTGTTATTTCCAATCTTTTATTAGTCATCATGATGCATGTGGGCTCATCTCCTCCTCATCATTCCTAACATAATACATATCACAATCCCGCCTTATCCTTCCTGTCCACTAGAGCGACTAGAGCTCTGCTCGTTCTATTTTTCATAAATGGGTAAGGACCCGTAGTCCTATCATCACAATGGCTAAGCACACATCACATTAGAACGGGCACTGAACGGCCATAGAAACTTCTGCCTCTCATCAAAGTATATCAGTATTTACCATGGGCTGTCCGGCGTCGGGCGTGAATCCAAGCCATTGGATGTCCGTCCCGATATACTCCCAAGACTGCCCCCAGGGGATCAAGACGCCTGTTATTTCTTCATTGTACCCCTCACTGTTATGCTCTAGGGAGTTTCTCGTCCATCACCCTTATCCTTCATCTATGATGCATACAACACACAATTTCTTTTTACTAGTCATCTGCATGGGCCTTTCAATGACTCCATTTCATTTCTAACGTCGGCCTACTTTCTGCTTATTAAATTTCAATTAATTCTTTTCCTTGCTTTCTCAAAAATTCCTCAATTCATAACGGTCTCACCCGATGCTTAGAAATGAAACGAGATCTCATATTTTCCATAAATCATGGGTACATTGGCATTACAACGCCTATCATCACATTGGATCCGATTTAATTTTGTCACATTATTTTCACAATTCATTCATCTCAGGATCCCTACCGATATACTTTTTCATTCATTCTTTTCTTGTTTATTTCAACATACTCATTCAATGCATCATACAAGTGTCGTTCATCACACAAATCATTTCGTTTAACTCATGATATTCTTTAAGTATAACATCATAGTCCATACACATATCATCATACTACACTCATCATATATTTTATTACACATACTCATCACATATAATTAACACATATTCATTCAGTAGAATTACATTTAAGAGAACAACATACTTTTCTAATTCCACTTAGCATAATTCACAGAAAATCAAACGTAATTGTCGACATTAAACTTGGTATACTAGCTCGTACATTAATTTACCACTAATTTAGACATTAGATTGTGTGCGTAAAATACCTTATGAAATAGCTTGGACTCTCGTACTTCCCCCTTAAGTTATTTATTCTTCTATTATTATTATTGCACTAATTTTATTACATGATTCTAACTCCCCGTGTCTGACCTTGAAGTGTAAATCACTACGGAGTAGCCTCTGTTGCTTATTATCAACTTAGATGCTTAGATCTTATATTTAAATCAAAAATGTTTTATAAGATAGCTTAGCTTTTCTTATGTCCTTGAACTATTATTCCTCTAATTATTTATTGATATATTCCTTTTCATTACCCAATTCTAATCCTTAGTGATTGGGGAATTCAAATTACTCTTAAATTAAAAGTTACCCTTTAGTGGTCTTACCATCCACTATTTTCTTTTGTCAATAAACTTTACTAATCAAACAATTTATTTCCTTTGTCCCTAAGTGGGTTACTGATTCCTTATACACATAAGTTTACCCTTAGTAATATCCTTTCTAGGTTTTTAAAACGCTAACCTTTAATATCGTTTTTCTACTTCATCGTACTAACTAATTTAATTTGTTTAGTTACTTTTATTTAATCAACTAAGGTTGATTTTCTTTAAAATGACAATTTATTACTTAAGAATTTAGTCACTATCTTAACTTCTATGCTTTAAACTTAATTAAGATATTTACTCCTTAAAAGTCATCATTTAATTTATAAGTTAGTCCTTTTTATTACTAGTCTAAAGTTTAAATTCAAAAATCTCTTCCATGTCCTTTACTATCATTAGTTACCAATGTTCTAAAATTCTAATGTTTGTTTCTTACTTAAACTTCTAAACTCATTCCTATGTTATTTAGTCATTTATGCCATTTACTTCAAAATTCCTAAAGCCCCTTTTTCTTATACTTATACTCTAAGTGGTCACTAAAATTGGTCACTAATTTTTCTAAATCCGAATATCCATTTCTTTATTACGCATCAAAAATTCTTTTATCTCTTTTTCTTTTTCTTAGTTTATAAAACTTATTAAAATCCTATTTTAAAAATTCATCTTAGTTGGTCACTAAAATTAGTCATGAATATTTTCTAAATTCTAGCATTCATTTCTATTACCTTCCAAAGAATTTTGTTTATTCTTAGTTTACAAAACTTATTGAGCCTAACTATGTCATTTATCGATAAAATCCCCTGTATGTAAAATTTTCCACTTCTCAGAATCAATTTATTTATCTAATCATTTTTCATAAAACTTTATAATATTAAAAATAATTCCACTTTTAAAACTTAGAGCCTATTTGGATACAAACTTAGTTGATCAAACCCCAGTTTGATCAACCCTAAAAATAGATCCTACGGTCAAACAGAGTTTTGACTATCTCAAACGATATGAAGAATCAATATCAACCCTTAAATTTTTCTATTTCCCAACTCTGTTTCCCTAACTGGAAACCAAACGAACGCTTAGTAAGGTGAAACGTCGGAACCGTCCGGTCGATAAATTTTCTTTAAAAGCGTAATGTCATCAAAATACTCCCAGCGATACATGGTGATAAATTAATTCCTAATAGCGGGACTTATTAGAAGCAATTTACAAATTACATATTAAACTATAAAACTTCAAAAATAATAATACAACCACATCAAATTAAGTCGAGCCCGCCTAACACTAATTTTTTTAAGTTTTTTGTTCTAAACCCGATCGTGATTAAACTCTTTCCCGAATACATCATGATCGAGATACGCTTATTAAATTTATTAAAAATCCTTTTTAGCGACATATTCTATTAAAGTTAGTCACCGTCAATAAAAATTTATGTAACTCAAAATCTAACCATTGGATCGTGGTAAAACTTAAAATGAAGGATCTCGAACGTACAAGCAATATTAGGGAACGATTAAAAACAAGATTGAACGAGGTGGGACCCCCTTACCTTGCCAGACAACCGCTGCCTGGAGGAAGAAAAATGATCTGCTTGCCAAAAATTTATCGAACGTTCTAAAATGTTTATTGATCGCTTCTGGGTTGCTAAAAACTAACATGCATGAAATTTTTGAGCTATTAAAGGTCATGGAAAACAATGGAGAGTTACAAAACAGCCATGCATTTAGTTCAAAGTAAAGGATCATTTACCAAAATTCATCGTAGACTTTGGATTTTCCATCGTTTCATCGTCGGTCGTCGTTTACGGTTCCCGATCCTAAGAAATCAACACATGCAAGCAAAGTGGGCAATGGTGTCACGGGTTTTGGGCTTCCAAAATAGGAGAAAATACTTAAAAATGCATGCTAAAAATTTTGTTCTTAATAGAGAAAAGAAGAAGAATTTTCAGCCAAGGATCAAGATTAAAACTTTTTCTTACCTTACCCAAAGAGTCTACGGAAAAATGAAGGTGTGGCCAAGAGGAATTAGTTAGAAAATATCGGAAGCTTGGATAAAGGAAACAAAGGATTTTGAGTTGATTTTGGTGGGGTGATGACGTGAATTTGAAGGAGGAGAAGATGAAGGAAATTGAAGTTAGAGATTGGTAGTGGAGGGGGAGTATGGCCGTGACTTGGAGAGGGAAATAAGAGGAAGCTTTTTTTGTGGTGAAGGCTTAGAATTTAGAGGAATTTAGGTGGCTGTATGATGAAAATTAGAGAAAAGAAGAATGGTCTTTAGTGCTGCCAAAAGTGACGAAAGAGATAGTGGGAGTTGATTTATGATAATAAAGTGTTAGATGATAGTTATCTATGGGCACATACATGTATAAGAAATGAGATTGCTTTACCTTGTATTGGAAGGTCTTGTAACGTGAATGAAGTGGGCAGGTTATGATTATTAATATGGATGCAAGGTATGGTTAAGGCATGGTATATGGTAGAGCATGACATGGTCATAAGACATGATGTGGTAACATAGCACATGGGTCTCCTTGCGAGAGAAGCTGATGGTACTTGTTGAAGAAGGAGTTAACCATGAGTTAACACATAGGGGGCAGATGGTAGACTGTATTAATGCATGAAGGAAGGAGCTAAGAAGAGGAAGGCTTGTGTGCCTTGGGTGGTGGAAGCTAATTGGCTCATGTTGCATGAAGGCTGGTGTGGCACAACCAAAGACGTCAACTCGTCACGTAATTTCAAAGGTGTTGTGGGCCGAATTTGGAAAAATCCTACACATAAAAGCTTTAGATATTTTTCTTATCTTTAAATTGGTAAATGACATAAAAATTTTCATCGAGAAACGAGTGAGATATGGGCCATTTATGAAAATAGTGCAAAGCAGTGATGGGATTAATGTTTCTTACAAGAATTAATTTCCTAGGCCAAATTGGCGGGGAAGGGGTCTTTGTGCCCTTCATCAAGATAGTAGGGAATTAAGTTTAGAAAATTTAGGCGAAGGAATTGTTTGATTTCATGGTCATACGGGTGAGAAACATGACAAATACTAAACATAGTGCAAGCTGCCACTAGGAAAACGTGAATCAGTATGGTATTTTAAATTATGGGATTTATGGAGTAAGAATTGGCTTTCAAGACCTTCATGAAGTTTGTATATATTCTTTTTCTCTTGAATTTGATATATCATTTATGATGATCCAAGATTGGTAGCCCGAGATATACCCGATTTATGAGAGGGTACTTTAAAAGCTTCCCAGATCAGCTATGGCTTCAAAAATAAATTCACCATTAATTCTCCTTTGAGAATTTGGTTTCGTGCTCTTCATTAACATTATATAACTCTTTGATATGGATCTATAGAAAAAAGAACAAAGTGATTTAAGCACCGGACGAAGGAGAAATATGAATTTTAATGAAGGCTTCCAGCATGATGACAAAACAGCTAAAGGGTTGCAAACATCTATTAAACTATATTGATCTAGAAAGATTTAGCCTTTAATGCCACATAAAAGACGTAGATAATTTTGTTATGGAGATTTTGAAATAGGGTTTGCATGAATCGAAGGTCGTATGAAAGAGTTATGAATTTTTTCTAAACCATACACAAGGAAAAAGTCCAAACTGCGGAATTTTGAGGCAACATACTTAATCTTCGATTTTGAGGTTGACAGAGTTAGAATCGGAGTTCGGGGCTAGAAATAGAGATTGAAGATCTTTTCAAAACAAAGATATTAAAACCAAAATCGTTTAATCCAAGATCCTATGCAAAATTTGGGTCCAAAACACCGAAGGTATTCAGGTTGAGTTTGAAAATGATTTATGAAGAAACTGATTTATGGAAAAACGAGGATGATAGAGTCCGATTCGGGCTTTGGCCTCTTTAGGAAAAGTTCCTAAAACATCGAAACGAGTCACCAGAGACTGACCGTGCCGCCATTGGATGTCTCAAAGCATATGTGTGACACCCCAAAAATAGAGGTAAATTTTTTGCAATTTTAGTGTAATTAATTCGTGATAGTTACAAGTGGTGAAGTTGTTCATTTAATTCCCTGGACCTATCAGAGACCTGTCTCATATGTGAAGATATGAGAAGGTAAGTTAAGAGGATTAACCTTAAAGAATTCCTCAATTAAAACAGCGGAAGAAAAATTGAGTACATTAATATTATATGAATAGATTTTAAGAAACCGACCACTTTGGAATTAAGAAACCCAATTTTATATCCAAAGTACACATAAAATATTATGGAATCAAATTTTAGTGTGAAAAAGAGGGAAACTAATTTGAATAATGCATTTTGGGCTATCAGAGCACCCTTCGCTCAAGCGAGATACCCACTCGCTTGAGCGACTCACCCATGGAACACTCGGGCGAGGCAGGAGTAGCTGAGCGAAAAGAGAAAGGGAGTTACAGGGGTCACTTCGCTCAAGCGAAATCCGACTCGCTTGAGCGAGACACACGAGCCTCGCTTAGGCAGAGCCAGCGAGCATGGGTGAAATTCATCCAGAATCGAATTCAATACCGACTCGCTTGGGCGAGACCTCCTCGCCTCGGTGAAAAACTTCCAAAGCCGAGCTTACGCTCGCTCACTTGGCAAGGCTCCCCCAACACTTTGGTTTTTATTCGATAAAATCCCTCCAAAACTGACTCCTAGCACTCGGGTCTTTATTCAGCAGAATCCCTCCAAAACCGACTCATCTCTCGCTCAGTTTTCCAATCGGCAAAATAATCCATGTTACTCTAGTTGCCTCCTATAACTCGAGAGGGGGGTGAATTGAGTTATGATAATTTTAAGATTTTTAATCACACTTTTCTCAACTCTTAATTTTATTGTAACTAAATGTAAATGAATATGATAGTGCACAGCAGATTATATAACATATAAGACAGAGAGTAGGGTTAAGAGATTTGCAAATAGTATTTATACTGGTTTGGCCAACCACTGCCTACGTCCAGTCTTCTCAAGTCACCCTTGAGGATTCCACTATTATCAAAAATAGTACACCGGCACTTCCACACCTTGGTACAATCTTGCCTTTGTGTGAAGTATCTTGACACACCAAGAGTCTCACTACTCTTGTATACAATACTTTTTGGGAAACCTTCCCGAGCAAACAAGTATCTCACACTTTTAATAAAGTGAACAAAGAAATACTCTCTTTTTAGAGCATATGAACAAATTGAAGCACTTAAGTAAGTAATAATCTTAACAAGATTATATGACCATTAAGATCATAAAAGATGAAGGAATTGTTATTCTCAATTGTTGTGTTTTTTGCAAATGAGATACTCTCCTATTTATAGGAGAGGAAGTGCCTTCAACAGGTGAAAGTAAATAATTAAATATTTGAAAAGGTACCTCTTGATTAATATAAATTAATTGTGAACGGATGTAACTTTTTATCCAAACATTATGATGAAAAGATGCATAAATATTTTTATCAGAACCAGCCTGTAATCGATTACTTAATATTGGTAATCGATTACTTGAAACAGTTATTAAAAACGTTTGGTTTTGAAGATATTCTAATTTATTTTCAAACGTTTTACTCTTGGTAATCGATTACGTTATTATGGTAATCGATTACGGAAGCAGTTATTTTATAATGTTTACTTTGAAAAGATATTCTGATCTATTTTCAAACATTTTTTAATCTTGGTAATCAATTACATGGTGATGGTAATCGATTACGATCAATAAAAATGTTTCTTTTAGTTGACTCGAAATGCTGTAATCGATTACACCTAATGGGTAATCGATTACACTGCTTCAGAGTGTAATTATAATTTTATTTTAATGGCCATATTTTCTTATTTAGATCTTACTGTTAAAAGCTATGAGTCTTAATCTTCATTCCTTTGATCTTCATTCTGATTTGTCATTATCAAAACATTTATGATCTTCATTCTCCCCCTTTTTGATGATGACAATAACCTGTAAAATTCTGTAGGAATGAACATTGATGCAAGTTTATTTTAAGATTAAATCCTTTTTATTTGTTATATTTTATTGGCCCTTGTGTTATACTTTATTTGGTACTAAAATTACTTTCCCCCTGGGTTTTGTAGTGTTTGCCAATGACTGAAATGATTGCAGTTTGCCAATGATAAAAATGATTGCAGTGTCTCCCCCTTTGGCATTATCAAAAACAGTATAAGACATATATAAAATGTAAAGTGCAATAGTGGATAGAATCGAAAAAGGAGAATTATATTCATTAAAAGCAAACAAACAAGAGGACTTGTTTTTCAGAAACATAAACGGAAATTATGTAATAACAACCAACAAAACAAAAGAAAAACTAATCGGATGGTGGTGGAAAACAGGAAAGGAGAGTCTGCATGGTGCTATCAATATGATCAAAACGATCACGAACGTAGGAGCGGAGGGATTGGAGCTCGGTGGCCAAATCTGCCATTGACATAGAACCAGGCACGGGATCAGAATCAAGAGGAGGAGTAGAATGTTTAGGAATCCAGTCCCCCTCAGCGTTTTATTTATAGCCAAAAGCAGATAAAGCAGTTTTGCCAATTATGAAGGAACGTTGGGGCTTGATGCATAACTCCTCGGAAATGGGAACATTAAAATGGCGGAGAACACGAGTGATGAATCCAGCATAAGGAAGTGGGGCATTTGCCTTGAGTGCTTTTTGCATGCGATAACAGATAAGAGTGGTCCAACTGAGAGGCCGAACTGTTAATAGCGACCACATGAGCACGAGATCCTCCTCAGTGACTTGTGCCAAGTTTGTAGAGCGGGGAGCAAGAATATATACGATAATGTAGTGCATGACCCTATATGAGAAGGAAAGTGATCCAGTAAGAAGACGTCCAGAAAGATCAGCATTGTCCGAGCAAACAAGACGACGGGCCTCCAGGTTATTGAACTCAACTTTCCATGACTCAGAGAGATGTGCTTCATAATATTCACCAACGGAAGGAAGGTCGGTGAGAGCATAAAACAATCCAGAATCTATTGTAATTGGAACTTTCTTGACCTCTGTGAGGATACGGCCATCGGTAATCTGAAGATTAGAGTAAAAGAGTCGGACAAGGTCGGGGTAATGATCTTCCTTAATGGTCAGAAATGGCATGAGATTTTGAATGTCGAAAAACTGATAGCAATCCACGTTTTCAATGATAGGGGTATCCATATATTTGGGATCAAGAACACCTCGGTTATGGAAAAGAGAGTAAAAATGTTCCTGTTGAGCAGAGGTGGAAAAGAACTCAATGAAAGTATGTAGTGTAGGAGTGCGGTGTGGTTGATCAGAGGAAGAAGAGGAGCCGAGTGCTCTTTTTTCTTGGTGGGAACGGAAGGAGAAAGTGGAGTGGGAGTGCATGAGGGAGAGTGATCTGCCATGGAAGGGATACGGAGGAGACTGGCTGAAAAAGAAGATGAATAGTAAAAAAATAAGAGTAAAAGGAATGATTTTTAATAGACCCGAGAGTGAGTAATCGATTACATGAGGAAGTGCAAATATATAGTAATCGATTATAGGAATTGGAAACATCAGGTAACTGGTGGTAATCGATTACAATGGTATAGTTAATTGGATGTAATCGATTACGGAGTGTCAGTTACGCGGTTTAGGAGATGAAAGAACGTGGACGGGTGATGGGACATGTCTTTGGAAATCGTGTGTCAGATTATGGAAACATGGGAAAGCATGTTTTGGAGACTGGGACATTGAATGGAGTGAAACGGCAGAGGATGTGGAACGTTTGTATTAAATTTGGAAAACAATGTTTTTTAACCGAAAGATTAAAACTGAAGAGAGTTGGGTTGAATTTTTTTAAAAATTTCCAAAATTTCAAGATAAAGGATGAGTTTTTGAAAAAAATTTTAATTTAGAAATTTGAAGAAGTCAGTTGAAGTTGAAGAGAGGGTAGAATATTTAATATTTTAATGAACACTATAATGAGGAGACGTTACTAACCTCTGATATTTTAAAACTGATAGAATCAGAAATTTTTGAAAATATGAGTAAAAGGAATTTGAAATAATCAGAAAAATAATAGAAAATAAAGATAATAAAAAATAAAAATAAAAAATAAAAATAAAAATATCATGCAGAATGTTAAAGGAGGGAAAAGTATACCTGACAAGAATAGCGGTAATCGATTACTTCTAAGGTGTAATCGATTACGGATGCTCTTGAGATATAAGATCCACGTGCTGCCTCTTTTGCTGTTTAAATAAATAAGCTGGTAATCGATTATGGATTTATAGTAATCGATTACTGAGACCACCATTTTGACATGTTTTAAGGAAAAGTGATGATGCCTAATTCATTTCGTATGTGGAAAAATTGTTCTTTAGGCAAAGGCTTTGTAAAAATATCTGAAGTTGTTTTTGGGTCTCAATAAATTCTAATATGCAATCTCCTTTTTGAACATGATCTCTAAGGAAATGATGTCGGATTTCTATATGCTTAGTCCTAGAGTGTTGTACTGGATTCTTGGAGAGGTTTATTGCACTTGTATTGTCGCATTTTATGAGAATATGATCTAAGTGAAGTCCATAGTCTAGTAATTGTTGTTTCATCCATAGTATTTGTGCGCAACAACTACCGGCAGCGACATACTCGGCTTCTGCTGTGGATAAGGCAACACTATTCTACTTTTTACTGTGCCAGGATACTAAGGCTGAACCTAATAGATGGCAAGTACCACTGGTACTTATTCTATCGGTTCTACAACCGGCAAAGTCAGAGTCGGAATATCCTACGAGGTTGCAAGATGAGCCTTTAGGATACCATAGGCCTAGGTTTTTAGTTCCTATTAGGTATCTCATAATTCTCTTTACAGCTTGTAAATGAGATTCTTTTGGATTAACTTGAAATCTTGCACAAAGGCAAACACTAAACATTATATCGGGTCTACTTGCAGATAAATATATAAGGGATCCTATCATACCTTGATATAATTTAGTGTCAACTGGTTTCCCAATCTCATCTTTATCAAGATAGCTTGCAGTGCTCATTGGTGTTGAAATGTCTTTGGCATTGATCATTCCAAATCTTATGAGTAGATCCTTGTAGTATTTTGATTGGTTGATGAAAATGCCTTCGGTTGATTGCTTAATTTGTAATCCGAGGAAGAAATTAAGTTCTCCCATTAAGGACATTTCAAATTCTTTTTGCATTGCTTGGGAAAATTCCTTACACAAATTTTCGTTAGTTGATCATATATTTGAACCAAGAGAATATCATTATCATTTCTTTTGATGAATAAAGTTGTGTCTACCTTTCCTCTGTTGAAATTATTTTCTAGCAGAAATTAGTCTATCATACCATGCTCGAGGTGCTTGTTTAAGACCATATAGTGCTTTGTTTAATTTATACACATGGTCAGGAAATTTATCATTTTCGAACCCTGGGGGTTGACAGACATATACCTCTTCATTTATGTAACCATTCAAGAATGCGCTCTTCACATCCATTTGAAATAATTTAAAATCCATGTATGCTGCAAAAGCTAAGAGCATTCTTATTGCTTCTAATCTGGCTACAGGTGCATAGGTTTCCTCATAATCTATGCCTTCTTCCTGATTGTATCCTTTTGCAACTAGTCTTGCCTTATTTCTTATGATTATACCGTGTTCATCCATCTTATTTTTAAAAACCCATTTGGTACCTATGATTTGATGATTATTGGGTTTTGGTACTAATTTCCAAACTTGATTTCGTTTAAACTAATTAAGTTCTTCTTCCATAGCTATTATCCAATTTTCATCATTTATTGCTTCCTTAATATTCTTTGGTTCTATTTGAGAAACAAAGGCCATAGTATTACATGCATTTCTAAGAGATTTTTGAGTGATTACCCCTTTTGATATATCACCGATAATGTTGTCAATAGGGTGGTTCTTGTTGAACTTCCATGCTTTGGGTAGATTATCGTTTGATGTTGGATTATCATCTTGACTGCTTGTGTGATCTTCCTTCTTTTCATTAATTTGAATATTCTCTAGAGAATCTATAATATCATCTAAAGATCTTTCTACACTAAAAGGGTTAGATTCATCAAAAGTAACATGAACAGATTCTTCAATGGTTTGTGTCCTTTTGTTATATATCCTAAATGCTTTGCTTGATAAAGAATATCCAAGAAAGATTCCTTCATCGGCTTTAGCATCAAATTTTCCTAGATTATCTTTTCCATTATTTAGTACGAAGCATTTACATCCAAATACATGCAGATGGGATATATTAGGTTTTCTTCCATTGAATAGTTCATAGGGTGTTTTCTTTAAGATAGGTCTGATTAGTACTCTATTCATAATATAGCAAGTTGTACTAACACCATCCACCTAAAAATATTTAGGAAGGTTAGTTTCATTTAGCATGGTTCTTGCTAGTTCTTCTAGTGACCTATTCTTTCTTTCAACGACTCCATTTTGTTGGGGGTTCTAGGGGCTGAAAAATTATGTTTGATCCCATATTTATCACAGAATTTTTCAAACGATCTGTTTTCAAACTCCCCTCCATGATCACTTCTTATACTAATAATTTTAAGATCTTTTTCATTTTGGACTATCTTGGCTAATCTTTTAAAGGATAGATAAGCCTCATTTTTATTTTTCAAAAATAGAGTCCAAGTAAATCTTGAAAAATCATCAACAATTACTAGGGCATAATAGTTACCACCAAAACTTTTAGTTCTTCATAGTCCAAATAAATCCATATGTAGTAATTGTAGAGGCTTAGTCGTAGAGACAATATTTTTTGACTTGAAAGATATTTTTACTTGTTTGCCCTTTTGACAAGCATCACACAATTTATCTTTTACAAACTTTAGTTTTGGTACACCTATAACCAGATCCTTTTTAATTATTTTATCTAAATGATCCATGTGTATATGTGCTATCCTTCTATGCCAAAGCCATGGATCTTCCTCATGACTTATTAAACATTGGGCTTGACTAGATGATAGATTATCCAAGTTTATCATATAAATATTATTGATTCTTTTTCCAATAAATTTTATAGTATCATTATTGTTAGTCCTCAAATTTTCAATAAAAGCTTAAATAAAAATTTCATAAAATTCATAAAAATTAGTTTAATTTGTTAGAAAATTAGGATTTAAATTCAATAAATGAGTGTTGTTGAAAATAATCTGCCCTTGATCAATTTTCTCTAGTTTTGCAGTGAAAAAGTTAAGAAATCAAGAGAAAATTACACTGGAGGAGCTGACGCGTAGCTTCACCCCACGCGTAGCATCAAGTGCTATTTTTGATGCTGACGCTACGCATCACAGCCACGCGTAGCGTCAGTGCTGCGTGGTCTCCACTCCTACTTTTGGCCAACCACCCCACTTGGACCCAATAATGGGCACTCCACTCAGCCCAAGGGACACCCCAATCAGCATAAATGGCCAAAAACTCGTGGAAACATGTCCAAGTGGCCAGGCATGATCAAGATTAATTATTGAAAGTGGCCATTATCAAGTGTTTAATGGAGGCTGAGTCAGGGATCTGACGCGTAGCGTCACAGGGACGCGTAGCGTCAGCACCCTTGCTCAGCCCTATAAATAGGGCCATCCAACACCATTCATAGCATCCCATTCCATACACTTCTCTTCTCTTCTCTCTTGTGCTCGACTTTGAGTACTTCTTTTGTGAGTTGTAGTTCTAGAATAGTTTTCTAGATACTTGAGTGTGTTTCGGTGTATTGTGATCGTTGTATCGTGAAGTTTCCATCGTCTTCTTCGTAATGTCAAACTCTGTAAGTGTTGTTTTTACTTTTACCATGTGTAACTAATCTGTTTATGTTGGAATTGGTGAACTAATCTATTGAGTATAATGTTGTGAATTCGACCTCTGCATGTTTATGATTCAAGTCCATGTTAGTATTTCAACCTTTTATTAATATGAACGTCAAACGGGAGAATGATTTTCATGTGTATCGAAACTGGTTTTATTAGTGTAAATGTCAAACGGGAGAATGATTATTTATGCCGTATTGAAACTTGTTTTGACGAAAGTAAAAAGTTGGAATACCCTTGGTATCTCAATTCTATAGGGGTTGTTAACCATTGTTGCCATAAGGCCAGGTCTTAATGCAAGTTTTTACTGAGAAAGCTCACGAGGGATCGGACTTTACGGTGAATTCTTAGAATTTATATCACGAGGGATCGGTTATAATGATTTTAAGCTGCAATGACATGAAACTTGATGATTAAATATGCATGTCTTGAGTTCCTCATTGTTATTCTAGATTAGGGATCCAATTTCCAACATAATTTGTTTATCTGTGTTTATCTCAAGTATCTTACCTATTCTAGATTGCAACTCAATTTTTTTAGATAGATTTTATTTTCTTTTATCCTATGAATCACTCAACCATGCTATTTTGTGAATACTGTATAAATTGTATATAAATCATTCTTTTGTTTATAATTTCCTTCATATTTACCATAGTAAGAAGAAGATTACTGTTGTTATTGGACTTTCAATCCCAGTGGAACGATATCTAAATTTCGAAAACTACAAACGATTGGTGCGCTTGCCAATTCACAAAGCCCAGTTACAACCGACGGGCGATCAAGTTTTCTGGCGCCGTCGCCGGGGATTGAATTGTTTCAGTAAAACAGCAAAATTTTAATTACCGTGGTAAATATTTTTTACCTTAGATAATTTTTTATTTATTTTGTATCATTGTTACACTAACTTTCTTTGTCTAGTTTGTGTATGCAAACTCGATCTACCACAGGTAAAATTTATTTTGATCCTGAGATAGAAAAGTTTGTAAAGAAAATCAAGTCTTTGAAATCTAAAACACAAACTAATTCTTCTTCTACTTCGACAATTTTTGAAAATTCAAATATGGCTGCTGAAAGGAGAACATTGGGACAGTTTGCTGCTATAAATGGTCCACCCCGAGTTTCGGGAATGTTTCAAGGACCAGTTTTACCAGTGGAAATTAAACCTGCCACTTTAAACATAATTCAAAACAACCAATTTGCTGGTTTAAATCATGAAGAACCATATGAACATTTAACTGTTTTTTATGAGTTATGCAGCACAATTGGTTTTGAACCCAATCAAGAAGAGTCTGTTTACATGAGACTCTTTCCTTTTTCATTGATTGGGAAAGCAAAAGAATGGTTTAAATCTTGTCCACCGGGTAGTTTTGAAAACTGGTCCGATGTTGAAAGAAAATTTTTGGAAAGATTTTATTCTCCTTCAAAATATTTTGAAGCAATGACAGCCATACACTCTTTTTCTCAAAATAATGATGAATCATTAGGAGAAACATGGGAACGATTCAAGGCACTCTTGAGAAAATGCCCAAACCACAACCTGAATGATGCCGAAAAGGTAAGAATCGTTTACCATGGTTTATTGCCTCAGTTCAAGATGATGTTAGATGCTTGTGCAGGTGGTTCTTTAATGAACAAGACTGTGGAAGAAGCCATAGAAATATTGGAATCAATGGCTATTAGTGACCGACAAGCAAAGCATGAAAGAGGTAATATGCAAAGGAAGCCAGGAATGCTCGAATTGGGAGTAAATGATGCAGTGTTGGCTCAGCAAAAATTACTGACCCAACAAATTGAAGTTATGAGCAAGCAATTGGAAAAACTTCAAATTGCTCAAGTAGCATCACCACCCCCTGCTCAACTCAAAGCATGTACGCACTGCATGGGAGAACAACCATGTGGTTACTGTGGAAATGACCAAGAGCAAGCCAATTTCATGAACCATCAAAGAGCACCCTTAGGTAATTATCCTTTTAATCATGGAAATTCTTTTCCTAACAATTACCTGCAGGGTTGGCAAAATCAGAATATTGGCTGGAGACAGGATGCTGGACCTTCCAACAGACCTCCTAACAATCAATTCAAGCAACAACAAACTGACAATGCAAGGTTGACAAGAATAGAGGAAGCTATTCAACAGTTATTGCAGTTTGTAGAGAAAAATGAAGCTGCCCGAAAAGCATCAGACATACAAATGGGTCAGCTCGCAAAAGAAATAGCTGAATTAAAGAGTTCTGGGTTTTCTGCAAACACTCAAAATCCAAGGGAACAATGTAATGCTGTTTCTATTGATGTTGTAAAAATTGATTGTAAAGAAAAGAGTGAGAAAAAGAAAGAAGAAGAAGAAAAAGAAAGTGAAAAAATAGAAAAAAATGAAAAAAATGAAAAAGAAAAAAATGTGCAAAGAGATACAAAGCAAGAAACAAACTGTATAACCCCAAAAAAATGTAAAGATCCGGGGAGTTTCACCATTCCTGTAACAATCGGAAATATCAACATCAGGAATGCGTTATTAGATTTAGGGGCTAACATCAACTTGATACCTCTAGATTTAATAAAACGCATTGGTGAATATGAGCTAAAAGAAGCAAAGACAGAATTACAGTTTGCGGATCGCTCTGTCAAAAAGCCTGTTGGGATTGTGGAAGATGTGTTAGTAAAGGTTGACAAGTACCACTTCAAAGTTGACTTTATGGTACTGGATATGAAGGAGGATACTGAGATCCCCCTGATCCTAGGAAGACCTTTCATGAAGACTGCAAAAATCAAAGTGGATGTTGATCAAAGTATGGTTGCAGTCAAAGTTTATGAAGAAGAAGTAAGCTTCAGTGCTCATGAACACCTCAGGATAAGTAATGAGGCAAAGGTTTACCCTTCAACCAAACCAGGTATATCTCTTCCCAATCAATTAAATTGTTTTGAATTAACCGATGCTTTGAAAGATGAAAAACAGGTAATTAGGCATCGGAAAAGAAGAAGAAAGAAGAAAAAGACAGGTGATTCCTCAAAGAATATTGGGAAACCACCTGATTAATCAAAGGTAATGTCTGGCTGGAGACATTAAACCTAGCGCTCAATGGGAGGCAACCCATTCTTTTCTTTTTGTTTTTAAGGTTGTTTTTCATAAAAAAAAAAAACCACAAAACAATTTTTAACTTGTTTAAAAGAAAAGGGGTTTTAAACTGAAAAGGTTTTGAAAATTCAAATTTTTGAAAATCAAAAAAACAGAAGCCCACGCGTAGCGCCTACGTGACGCGTAGCGTGGACTCTGAATTTTGGTTCTGATGCGTAGCGTCCCACCCACGCGTAGCGTCAGAGCCCACGTTCAGTTTTTAAAACTGAACCAGAGAGGCCCATCTTAGGGTTTTAAACCTAAAACTTCCTCTCTGCCTCACTTAGTTTTCAAAAACTTCAAAAAAACCTCCTTTTCTCTCTTCCAAACCTCTTCAATCCCATTGCTCAAGGAATCACAAGTAAGTATTCTAATCCCTTCTTTTTAGTTTTGTTTTTGATTTTTTTGTAGAAATAAATGTGGTTAGGATTAGGATTAGAAGACCATTGGGATTGATTGCTGTTAGGAGTTAGGGATTGAATGGATGTAGTGTAGGTTGAAAAGGGGTTGCTGCTGTGCAACCCCTGTTTTTTTCTTTTTTCTGCGCATCTCACGCGTAGCGTGAGGATGAACTGTAAGCCCACGCGTAGCGTCCCACTGACGCGTAGCGTGGGCAGAACAGGCTGATGCGTAGCTTCATACCACGCGTAGCGTCAGCCTCTGTTTTTAAATCTTGTTGTTTGTTTGCTGTTTGCTGTTTTCTTTTGAAATTAATAAATTTTCTTAGTTTATATTTATACTTTCTTGCAACTTTGTATGAATTTTGAATAAATTGTATTTTGTTTTGTATATTATTTGAATATATGTATGTTAATTTCTTTAAATATTAAAAATTCAAAAATATGTCGTTGAATTGCATTTTTATTTGTGAAAAATTTTAGAAAACCCAAAAATATTTTACAAATAATTGATTGCTTGTGTGTGATTTATTTAGTGTGTGTTTAATTTTAAATTTTTACTTTTTGCAGATGGCACCTAAGAAATCCATTCCCACAGCCGGTCCCTCTAAAAGACAGAGGAAATCCACAGACACTGACACCACTTCTGAGGATCCGGATTCTCAGAGACAGGAGGTATTGGGACCGAGGGATCCTACTAGATTTCGCACTGATGCGAAGTGGGCGAGATTTCATCAGATCAAGGGCCAGAGACTGATCTGGGAAAGGGTCCTCGATCTAAGTGCAGGAGACTATCCTGAGCTGCAGGATAGAGTGCATCAGAGGAGATGGGGACCTCTATTCTCCCTACCCACTGAGGGGGACCCCATCTTAGTGATAGAGTTTTACGCGAATGCTTACAGGACCCGCCAGGACGCACCAAATCTTGGGCAGCAGTGGACGAGTTGGGTTAGAGGCCGGCATATCTCTTATGACCGGGACACCATCAGTACCCTACTGGGTAACCCTTGGGAGCCTACTCCCGAGGATGACACTTGTTTCTGGAAGGAAAACAGAAACAAGATTCTTGCTGAGGGAGAGTTAGGATACTCCCTCGAGGAGGTTGCTCATTTTCTGAGCAAGGATGGAATCTTTTTCAACCTGAGTAGGGTTGGAAGGAGTCCATCTAACCTCCTCAAGACCCAGCTTACCCCCATAGCCCAGGCGTGGTCCCACCTCATGCTCCATAATATCACTCCTGTCACCCATCTTTCTTCCCTTCCAGTGGAGCGTTGTTGCCTCCTTTATTCCATCCTCCAGGGCCACACCATTGATATCGCCGAGTTTATCTCCGAGCAGATTCACTTTTATGCCCTTGGGTATAAAGTGAATCGCCCCATACCCTTTCCTCTCATCATATCTGCCTTACTGAGGAGGCAGGGAGTCATTGTACCTTCACCAGAGTTTACTAGTTCTTCAGGGAGAGTCCCTAAAGTTCTAGTAAACAGAGATTATTTTGTGCAGCAGTGCGAGCTTCCACCACTAGAGCAGGAGGCTCAGCCCCGACCTCGGAGGAGGAGACCACCAGTGCAGCCTCCATCTGCTGATGCTGTTACATAGGGCTTTGCCCGGATGACACTTGAGCATCAGCATATGATGCAGATGATGGCTGCCACTCACAGAGCTTATATTCATCTTCACGATGAATTTTATCAGTACAGGTTACAGGGAGAGGGAGCACCTTATGTTACCCCAGCCGAGTTTGCAGCACATGTAGCTTGGCCTGGAGATTTACCCACCTACCCTGAGACTGGTGGATCTTCTAGTGCACATCATGACTCTGATGGTGATGATGAGGAGGAGGAGGAAGAGGATGATGATGATCAGATGGAGGATTGAGGATGCCATCTTCATTTATTTTGAGTACATTTGTTTCTAGTTATATTTGGATTTATATTTACATTTATATTTACATTTTATATTATGGCATTTTATCATTGTGTGGTGTGTTTATTTGTTTTTGCTCAATTTTCTTTCGAGAAATAATTCTTCTTTTTAAAATAAATGAATCAGATTTTCGTTAGTAAGTTAGTTTATACACTTAGAGTTTTTACACAATAAAACCAATTTTGTTAAAATCAATTTTTGATTCTTTATAACTTAGGAATTTTGATAAATTTAATTACAATAAGTTTATTAACCATCAAGCAAATTTCAATAACCCGGTGAGTTGAGAGATCTTTTTAAACACTTGAGGGTTTTAATCGACATATTTTCAATTCGAATTGATTTTGCTTTAATCTGTAATTTGTGTTGTTGTACAGAGAATTCGGGAAAATGATCAAGGCACATTTATTGGTGAAACAAAACCTTGGGCCAAACAGCTTACCTTGGTAAAAAGTCTTTTATCCTTTGCAAGCCCATTTGAGCCTAAAATAAAATTTTTTTGGTACCCTTAAAGCCTAAATTTGTTTTTACCATTCCCTATACTTGATTGATTAAAAGAGCAGTTGAAATAAATGAAAAATATTTTGAGTGTTCTCACAAAAATGGGGAGTGAAAATAAGCAACTTGATTCTTTTCAAAAAGAAAATATGGAAAAGAAAAGTCAAAAATAGTGAAAAGAATCAAGTTGGGGGTATTTTTCATCAATAAAAAAATAAATGAGAGTTTGGATCAAGAGAAAGCCTAAGGATTGTAAAATGCTCTTTTATAATTTCAGGTTTTTGAATTCCAAGAAAAACCATTGATTCTTGTAAACCAAGCCTCATTACAACCCTTGAAAAGACCTTGTGATTTTCGAATTAACTCTGTATAAATAACCATTGATTAGATGACAAACAAAGTTAAATTCGTTTGATTTTATGATTGATTGAGTGAAACAGGTTACCAATTGCATAGAGATAAACACTTGTGAGGTAAGCCTGAAATTCTGCTTGATTGTTAATAGAATATTGTAAATAATTTTATCATTAAACCTTTGTTATATTTGATATCAGTTTTTGATTATTACAAAATAGTTGAAATTGTGTAATTATTTTTTGTGATAAATTTTCGGACTAACTTAAAAATTTGATTTCAAATTTTTATTTTCTTATTTTTTTCTCTTGCTCGAGGACGAGCAATGTCTCAAGTTGGGGGTATTTGTTAGTCCTCAAATTTTCAATAAAAGCTTAAATAAAAATTTCATAAAATTCATAAAAATTAGTTTAATTTGTTAGAAAATTAGGATTTAAATTCAATAAATGAGTGTTGTTGAAAATAATCTGCCCTTGATCAATTTTCTCTAGTTTTGCAGTGAAAAAGTTAAGAAATCAAGAGAAAATTACACTGGAGGAGCTGACGCGTAGCCTCACCCCACGCGTAGCATCAAGTGCTATTTTTGATGCTGACGCTACGCATCACAGCCACGCGTAGCGTCAGTGCTGCGTGGTCTCCACTCCTACTTTTGGCCAACCACCCCACTTGGACCCAATAATGGGCACTCCACTCAGCCCAAGGGCCACCCCAATTAGCATAAATGGCCAAAAACTCGTGGAAACATGTCCAAGTGGCCAGGCATGATCAAGATTAATTATTGAAAGTGGCCATTATCAAGTGTTTAATGGAGGCTGAGTCAGGGATCTGACGCGTAGCGTCAGCACCCTTGCTCAGCCCTATAAATAGGGCCATCCAACACCATTCATAGCATCCCATTCCATACACTTCTCTTCTCTTCTCTCTTGTGCTCGACTTTGAGTACTTCTTTTGTGAGTTGTAGTTCTAGAATAGTTTTCTAGATACTTGAGTGTGTTTCAGTGTATTGTGATCGTTGTATCGTGAAGTTTCCATCGTCTTCTTCGTAATGTCAAACTCTGTAAGTGTTGTTTTTACTTTTACCATGTGTAACTAATCTGTTTATGTTGGAATTGGTGAACTAATCTATTGAGTATAATGTTGTGAATTCGACCTCTGCATGTTTATGATTCAAGTCCATGTTAGTATTTCAACCTTTTATTAATATGAACGTCAAACGGGAGAATGATTTTCATGTGTATCGAAACTGGTTTTATTAGTGTAAATGTCAAACGGGAGAATGATTATTTATGCCGTATTGAAACTTGTTTTGACGAAAGTAAAAAGTTGGAATACCCTTGGTATCTCAATTCTATAGGGGTTGTTAACCATTGTTGCCATAAGGCCAGGTCTTAATGCAAGTTTTTATTGAGAAAGCTCACGAGGGATCGGACTTTACGGTGAATTCTTAGAATTTATATCACGAGGGATCGGTTATAATGATTTTAAGCTGCAATGACATGAAACTTGATGATTAAATATGCATGTCTTGAGTTCCTCATTGTTATTCTAGATTAGGGATCCAATTTCCAACATAATTTGTTTATCTGTGTTTATCTCAAGTATCTTACCTATTCTAGATTGCAACTCAATTTTTTTAGATAGATTTTATTTTCTTTTATCCTATGAATCACTCAACCATGCTATTTTGTGAATACTGTATAAATTGTATATAAATCATTCTTTTGTTTATAATTTCCTTCATATTTACCATAGTAAGAAGAAGATTACTATTGTTATTGGACTTTCAATCCCAGTGGAACGATATCTAAATTTCGAAAACTACAAACGATTGGTGCGCTTGCCAATTCACAAAGCCCGGTTACAACCGACGGGCGATCAATTATCTTTTTCTTTGATTATGCATGTCTCAGAGTTAAATATGACATGGTTACCTTTGTCACACAGCTGACTTATGCTTAGTAAATTGTGCTTTAGTCCTTCAATATATAGCACGTTGTCAATGGAGGTTGTAGGATTCTTTCCAACTTTTCCTACTCCAAGGATTTTGCCTTTGTTGTTGTCACCGTAGGTGACGTATCCTTCTTCCTTCATAATTAGTAAGGAGAATTTTGATATATCTCCTGTCATGTGCCTGGAGCAGCCACTGTCAAGGTACCAGCTTGACTGTCTACTGACCAAGCATACCTGTAACAAAGGTTAGGTTTTTATCTTAGGTACCCATATCTTCTTGGGTCCTTGAAGGTTAGAGTTTGTTGGTACTTGCTTCCTAATCTAAATCTTGTTTGAATTTTGAATTCCATTTTCTCTTATTTTACATGTAGATGCTGTATGACCCTTTCTTCCACAGTGATAGCATTTAACAAAAGGGCTAGTTGATGCCTTTTGTAATATAAAGAAATTTTTATACAATTTTTACTTTTTAGAGGGATCAAAACCTAGTCCTGCCTTATTAAAATGACATCCTTGTTTTCCAAGGAGTATATCTAGGTTGTTTCTTCCGATAGTAAATTTTGCTAAAGTATTTTTTAAATCATCAACTTCTTGAGAAAGCTTTTGACATGTAATACATGATTGATTGCTTGTGACCTTTATTTTCAAATTATTTTCTAAGTTTACTTTTTCTAATTTAACTTGCCCTATTTCTTCATGTAATTTTGAAACATTTTCTTCTAGATTTTGATTAATACTTTTAATATTTAAAAATTTCTTGGCTAGTTTTTGATATTCTTCATGCAGTTCTTCAAATGCTTCTTGCAATTCATCAAATGTAGGGTTTGAGTCATTTACCTCTTCGGTGTTAGGCAAAGATTTGCTTCTTCTTGATCTGATTCCTCAGAAGAGCTTAGATCATTATCATCCTAAGCAATATATGCTCTTCTTCTATTTTTGAAATGCTTCTTTTCCTGTTTGTCCATACTCTTGTTTAGGGTTGGACATTCCATCTTCATATGTCCAAACTTTCCACATTCAAAGCATTTTGGACCTTGATTGGTTTCATCATTCTTTCTGAAGGATTTCCTGAAGTTTGGTCTCCTCTGTCCTTCTTTCTTCTTAAGAAATCTATTGAACCTTCGGACTAGCATTCCAAACTCCTCTGTATCATCCGTTCTCTTGTTTTCTTCCATGTTTTCATCATCACTTTCATTTATTGTTTGTATTGAGGTTTTGAGAGAAATACCTCTTCTCTTTTTGTCTCCTTCTTCATGCTGATTTAGCCTGGTTAGTTCAAGTTCATGTTCCTGAAGTTTACCAAACAGAGTAGCAAGTGACATTGTTGCTAAGTCTTGTGATTCTGATATGGCAGTTACTTTTGGTTGCCATTCCATGTTCAAGCATCTTAAGACTTTGTCAATTAAATCTTCGTTAGAAAAAGTTTTTCCTAAACATGCAAGATGATTGATTATGTGAGTAAATCTCTTCTGTATGTCCTGTATATTTTCATTATTATTCATCCTAAATAATTCATACTCCTTAGTTAGGGTATTTATTCTTGATCTCTTAACTTCACTTGTTCCTTCGTGAGTTACTTCTAAGGTATCCCACATCTCTTTTGCTGTCTTGCAATTAGATATTCTAAAGTATTCGTCCATTCCTAAGGCTGAGGTTATTATATTTTTGGCCTTGAGGTTGTATTGTACTTTTGTTTTGTCTGCATCAGTCCATTCACTTCTTGGTTTAATCATGGTTACTTCTCTAACTACTTTGGTTGGTATGAATGGACCATTCTCAATGGAGTCCCATATGTCTATATCATTAGCTTCTATGAATATTTGCATACGGGTTTTCCAGTATTGGTATCCTACTCCATTAAATACAGGAGGTCTATAGATGGAATTTCCCTCAGGGAAGATAGGGTTGGAAGAGGCCATTTCTACTTCTTGAAGTTTTTAAACTTTATACAAGAAGCTAGCTTTGATACCACTTGTTACTCTAGTGGCCTCCTATAACTCAAGAGGGGGGGGGGGGTGAATTGAGTTATGATAATTTTAAGATTTCTAATCACACTTTTCTCAACTATTAATTTTATTGTAACTAAATGTAAATGAATATAATAGTGCACAGCAGATTATATAACATATAAGACAGAGAGTAGGGTTAAGAGATTTGCAAACAGTATTTATACTGGTTCGGCCAACAACTGCCTACGTCTAGTCTTCTCAAGTCACCCTTGAGGATTCCACTATTATCAAAAATAGTACACTGGCACTTCCACACCTTGGCACAATCTTGCCTTTGTGTGAAGTATCTTGACACACCAAGAGTCTCACTACTCTTGTATACAATACTTTTTGGGAAACCTTCCTGAGCAAACAAGTATCTCACACTTTTAATAAAATGAACAAAGAAATACTCTCTTTTTAGAGCATATGAACAAATTGAAGCACTTAAGTAAGTAATAATCTTAACAAGATTATATGACCATTAAGATCATAAAAGATGAAGGAATTGTTATTCTCAATTGTTGTGTTTTTTGCAAATGAGATACTCTCCTATTTATAGGAGAGGAAGTGCCTTCAACAGGTGTAAGTAAATAATAAAATATTTGAAAAGGTACCTCTTGATTAATATAAATTAATTGTGAACGGATGTAACTTTTTATCCAAACATTATGATGAAAAGATGCATAAATATTTTTATCAGAACCAGCCTGTAATCGATTACTTAATATTGGTAATCGATTACTTGAAACAGTTATTAAAAATGTTTGGTTTTGAAGATATTCTGATTTATTTTCAAACGTTTTAATCTTGGTAATCGATTACGTTATTATGGTAATCGATTACGGAAGCAGTTAGTTTATAACGTTTGCTTTGAAAAGATATTCTGATCTATTTTCAAAAATTTTTTAATCATGGTAATCGATTACATGGTGATGGTAATCGATTACGGTCAATAAAAATGTTTCTTTTAGTTGACTCGAAATGCTGTAATCAATTACAACTAATGGGTAATCGATTACACTGCTTCAGAGTGTAATTATAATTTTATTTTAATGGCCATATTTTATTATTTAGATCTTACTGTTAAAAGCTATGAGTCTTGATCTTCATTCCTTTGATCTTCATTTTGATTTGTCATTATCAAAACATTTATGATCTTCAATCCAGATCGACTCATCTCTCACTCAGTTTTCCACTCGGCAAAATAATCCAAATCCGAGTCTTCTCTCACTCGGGTTTCCACTCGGCAAAATCATACCAAAATCATACCAAACCCGAGTCTTCTCTCACTTAGTTTTCCACTCGGTAAAATTATTCCAGAAACCGGCTCATCACCTAATCAGTCATTCACTCGGCAATTCATTCCAAAACTAACTCATCACCTGATCGGTTTTTCACTCGGCAAGATCATTTTAAATCTAAGTCTTTTCTCACTGAGTCTAGGCTCCCTAACACTCGGTTTTTCACTCGCCTCACTTGGGCGAGTACCATCCTCAAGATCCTTCGCTCGGGCGAATTTTGTCCAGTGGCTAATTCCCTTCGCCCTTGCTCGGGCGAGACCCCATTCGCCTGGGCGAATTTCATCCAGTAACCAAACACTGATACTGGGACGATCTCGCTAGAGCGAGGTTCACTCTCGCCTAAGCGAGAATTGCCCAGAAACCGATTTCCATACAAAAGGGATTCTCACTTGAGCGAGAATCCATCTCGCTTGAGCGAGATCATCAGATAACATGCAGAAACTTGGAATTTACACAACACAACCTACTATAATTGAACTCAATCTATTTTACCAGAATTCATTACATCTCAATCATCATAGTAGTCATTTAAAACTTGTTCTAAACCATCATGCTCATAAATTTCCATTACAACTCGTCAAACGTATAAAAATCAATTCATCATTTCTTCTACTTCGTAAAATTAATACTCAAATATAATTCTTCATTCATTCATCAACTTATATGGAAATTCCATTGTAAATTAATCCTTCATACATACATAGGGTCACGAATGAAAATGAGTTACACACACAACTTCTCATTTTCCTCTATGACCCTCCAACATCACTTATCATCTAAATTTCCAAAACAAGCATTCATTACATCTCATGCTACACAAAATCTATATATATATTTATTGCCGGCCAAGGCGCTCCCTATACAACTATTTACCTCTACAGCCAAAATATACTTCAAAATGCTTAATCTTCCCATAAATGCCCTGCAGCACGAGTCTAAAAATAGACAACATGGGAGAGTGAGTCCACATTCCAAAGGTATGAATATGAATACCAAGTGATTATGTATATAAGCATCCACACATGTATACTTTGCACATCAATATTATTCACCACGCTATATACCAACACAATTTCACATAAAGCACACAAACACACACATAATCACGATATTCGACCATTGAATCGTCACACAACCATTATTTGGTATTCATATCTTTTATGTTATCTTAAATCATATTTTTACAACCTTTTCACAATCATCATCATATCTCATCACTTTGGCATACCTCCATCTATATGCAAATGCTCTTAAGCTAATGCATATGCACAAAGGAGTATTTCAATAATTGCAGATCTGACTGTGGGATTTCAACACCAAAAGTGGGATTCAAGCATGGCCATCTAACCATACCCCTACTGCAGTAGTAAAATGTGTACACTTATTCTTTAAATTGCATGCATTCACCAATCGTTTTACTGGTACCAAACCGCATCGCCCATCTTGCAACACCTGGTCATTATCATCATGACCGCGGTACTCAACATATCAACATATGGTGTTGCGGGCCAACCATGAGATAAATCATGGCAGCTGTGATCCCAAGGACCACCGGGGACACCTGCTCATTAAGAGCCACCCCCCACAAGGGTCAACCACATGCGGCTCCTCGTAGCACAACATGGGCAGCTTCGTGACTTACACATTGAGTCACAGGGGAAATATAACTCGCTCGTGCACCGAGCCACCCTCCCACTGGGCCAACCAGGGGAATCCCCTAAAATTCCAACACCGGCAGCTATGCAGTATGCCATGGATGCAAATGCAAATCATATGCATTCCTCACTCTATGCATCCTATACATGCCACTCATCATCCAACATCATCAACACCCTTATCAACCTCATCACAAAGCTTTTATTAACATTGATTGTTCTCATTAGTTTAAATCTTTGGGTGGCATTCTCCTTATTCTCATTCTTAACAAACAACATTAACATTCATATAACATTCATGGTAAATACAACTTATCATCATATCACTGCTCACTACACACCTTCACATAACATACCATGAATATTCTAAATGCATAAAAGCATGTTGCCAAACATATTGTCTACATCATACCACATATCATCATTTCTCACAATATTCAAGCAAGGCTAACATGCATAACACTATATGCCACAATCAAATAACATTCAAATTCATGCATTTAGAACTTAAGACTCCTCTCCTACCTCAAGAGAAGAATTTCGATTGATAAGACGCTCCCGCCTCGTCGTTCGTAATAGGCCCTACATTCACATTCATGTAAAACCTTAATTAATCAACTACTCAAGTCATCAATTCAATTCTATCTAGTCATATTCATATTTATAATTTCACAACATGTGTTAGACATGTTGTAGATACCATTTTTATTCTTTATTAGGCTTCGGGAATTCCTTCCCATTAAGCCACCATCATTAAATTCAAGGGTTACAAGACAACCCTATCCCCAAGCTTCACAAAACTCCTTCTACCAACATTCATGTTCCTCAATGACATATATTTCTCTATAGAATACATTCTTAACTAACGTTAGATATTTTCCCCCAAACTTCAAGGTTAGGGTTTCCTCCAAAACTCATCCACATTAATTAATACATCATAAACCTTCACTTCCCATCATCATTAATGCACCAACCACTATTATCCTCCCATAAACACTTGCATTTATGATAACCCATTCTAGGGCATAAGCATTAAATTCTCTCAACAATCACCCACTCACATGCATTACTCCCTCAACATATATTAACATTTATACAATGGAAAAATCCAAGTAAAATGATGAGTCTTCATACCTCACACCCAACAACAAAGTGGGTTCAAGAGAGGGAGAGAGATAGCACGAAAATGAGAGGAAGAAGAGGGAAGAACTCCAAGCTTCCAAGCCTCTTCAGAATGAAAATGGGGGTAGGAGATGATCACCTCTTGGCTTATGGTGTTTGGGAGGAGAAGAGAAGAAGAATGGAGGAGGAAATAAGAGAAGAAGAAGAAGTAAAATGTGTCTTTCCAACTCTCTCAGCAATTCACGAAAGTAAGGAGAAGAAAATTGGGCTTTTGCTTTATTTTTAGTTTCTTTCATTAAAGTTCATCGTTTTGCCACTAACAGGTTCTCTGTCCGGGCTCAATACCTTATCTAAAAATTATTCCGAATATATATCTGGATTCCCAATATTATCCTTAACAGCCCTGACCAATATCATCTCATTCCGAGATACTTGGTCCGATACCCATATCTCAACCGGGCTCATTTTCAGCTTAACCGGTCTCCATAAATTACCAACAGCCCCCAAAAATCTTAATTTAATTAATTTCAATTTATTGGGACATTAAACAATTCATATTCAACTTGTCAATATTCATTTTCCTTAATTAATCCTCTATTTTAAAATTCGGGATGTTACAATATGAACGGTCAAACATATAAGACGTGAAAGGTTCTGATTAGGCCGGTTAGGCCAAGTCGGACACCCTTGATTTATCACCAAGGGGTCATAACAGGACTAGTTTCCCTACTAGATCACTAGTCTCAGGTTAAACGGTCAGATTCCAACCACAAGATGGGTCCCATAGTTCAATTCTAAGGAACTTGACAATATTTTATTATTAATTATAAATATAACGTAATTATCAAATAAATAATTTTAAATATATTTTCAAAAAAATTATTATAAATATATATATTTTTGAAATAATTAATTAAATATATTTTGTTAATATTAATTTTAAATATTAATTATTAAGCATAAATTATTATTATATGTTAAACTAAATATTATTAGCAGGAAATAATTACTATCAAAATAATTATCAACTGAATAATTATCAATTAATACTCAATAATCATCATTAAATAAATAATTATTATCAAATAATATTATAAAATTTCAAATTGAATAAATAAATAAATATTCAACACTTAAAATTAAATAATTAGACTTTAAATATATTTCCAAAATAACTAATTATTAGTTGGAACTAGGTATTAATTACCAAGATAAAGTATTATCTATTATTGGTAGGAAATAATTATCAACTAATATAATTATAAATTAATTAGTACTCAATGTTAACAAAATAATCGTTATTATTATTATGAAACAGTACTGTCGCGCATTGTTATTATTATTTATCGTTGCTTTTCTCATTCGTTATACTATTTCTCGGTATTCTTCTACTTCATTTTAAATATCTTAACTAGTTTTGCTTTTCACTATTTTTCTTATGCTGAACTGCTCGGGGAACAGGCCAAAGCCTCAAGCTTTTTACCAAAAGCTCAACAGAGTATCCTCAAGAGTCCTGAGTATTTAGTTTCCTATTCTCAAAAAATGATGGCTGTTACACTTACATCAAGACCTGTTATAAGTTTTGATATGATCAAACCTTTCCATGGCAAGTTCCACTGTCAAGTTGTAGTATATGTTAAAAATAGAGTATCGTTCTATTGTGATACAGTGTTAATTATTGATTCGTTGTTACCTTAGCAGACATAAATGGAAAGTTCACAAGCATATTGAAATCTAAAGAACTAAACATAAACAAGCATAAGTTAAAATAAACAATAAGAAATATAAACTATTAAATGATAAAAGCTGGGATTGGATTTCATCAATCTTACCTTTCAATACATTGCATACATTTATATAAATCGATTCCAAACTATCGCTTTTTACATCACAATCTTAAATCATTCGCATCGATTCCTCGACTACGAAATCCATAAGAACATTCTTAAATATGTTGATTCCTCAATCATATTAAGAATATTCCAGCATTATACGTGATTGTTTCAATGTTCGTTACGTTGAATATTATTCCTAATATCCGCTGTAATGAGCATTTTATTTAGATCCATTTTTGTAAGCTATTTTCCAATAATCAAATGGAAACTAAGATCAAGAAACTATTTCCCAATAGAGTCAAGCTTTAAATGTAAAATGAAAAGCCAAAAATGATAGAACAAAAATACCGAATATATAAATGTAGAACAAGCGTATGTCGGGGTTTGATCAACTACATTTAATCCCAATAGAGTATTTAGCTACACATCCTAGCCATTACAATCAAAACTCGAAAAGAGAAAGATGAAGAAGAGGAAAAAGATGTGTTTGAATATGCTTTCAGGTTGAATTATTTTGATAATGACAAAGGATTTTGAAGACTCAAAGAAAAAGGCTTAAGTTACAATGAAAAACAGAGAAAATAGCATCAGACCTGCAAAAACACGTAGCCTAATCGATTACAGCATCCAACATAATCGATTACAGGAGTTCTGACATAACATAATCGATTAGACATTCATAACTAATCGATTACCTATGTTCTATTTATCACCTAATCGATTGCATCAATGGAGATAATCGATTACCAAGATGAAAATTTGAATTAAGAGCATCAGGTACATCTCCTAATCGATTACAAGACTGCCACAATCGATTGCCAATGTTCTGTAAGGACTCTAATCGATTACGAAGCCAGGACAAATCAATTATCCAAGTTCTGTTTGCACCCTAATCGGTTGCATGAAGGCATAATCGATTACAATGCTACGAAACACAATTAAATGCATCAGGTGCAAGTTACAATCGATTACAAGGGATAAAACAATCAATTAGCAAGTCTTTGTTTCCAATCTAATCGATTACACAATAAGGTCTAATCGATTACCAACTGAATTACACTGAAGATTTCAAAGTGTAATTGATTACAGCTCGAGGCATAATTGATTACCATCATGCCAGAAATTAGGGAAAAGCGTTTTAAGTGGAAAACTGTTCGGCCCGGAGTTGTAACCGGGCTTTGTGAATTGGCAAGCGCACCAATCGTTTGTAGTTTTCGAAATTTAGATATCGTTCCACTGGGATTGAAAGTCCAATAACAACAGTAATCTTCTACTTACTATGGTAAATGTGAAGAAAATTATAAACAAAAGAATGATTTATATACAATTTATACAGTATTCACAAAATAGCATGGTTGAGTGATTCATAGGATAAAAGAAAATAAAATCTATCTAAAAAGTTGAGTTGCAATCTAGAATAGGTAAGATACTTGAGATAAACACAGATAAACAAATTATGTTGGAAATTGGATCCTTAATCTAGAATAACAATGAGGAACTCAAGACATGCATATTTAATCATCAAGTTTCATGTCATTGCAGCTTAAAATCATTATAACCGATCCCTCGTGATATAAATTCTAAGAATTCACCGTAAAGTCCGATCCCTCGTGAGCTTTCTCAGTAAAAACTTGCATTAAGACCTGGCCTTATGGCAACAATGGTTAACAACCCCTATAGAATTGAGATACCAAGGGTATTCCAACTTTTTACTTTCGTCAAAACAAGTTTCAATACGGCATAAATAATCATTCTCCCGTTTGACATTTACACTAATAAAACCAGTTTCGATACACATGAAAATCATTCTCCCGTTTGACGTTCATATTAATAAAAGGTTGAAATACTAACATGGACTTGAATCATAAACATGCAGAGGTTGAATTCATAACATTATACTCAATAGATTAGTTCACCAATTCCAACATAAACAGATTAGTTACACATGGTAAAAGTAAAAACAACACTTACAGAGTTTGACATTACGAAGACGATGGAAACTTCACGATACAACGATCACAATACACCGAAACACACTCAAGTATCTAGAAAACTATTCTAGAACTACAACTCACAAAAGAAGTACTCAAAGTCGAGCACAAGAGAGAAGAGAAGAGAAGTGTATGGAATGGGATGTGTTGAATGGTGTTGGATGGCCCTATTTATAGGGCTGAGCAAGGGTGCTGACGCTACGCGTCCCTGTGACGCTACGCGTCAGACCCCTGACTCAGCTTCCATTAAGCAGCTGATAATGGCCACTTCAAATAATTAAAATCAATCATGCTTGGCCACTTGGACGTGTTTCCACTGTAATTTGGCCATTTGTGATGAGTGGGGTGGCCCTTGTGCTGAGTGGAGTGCCCATTATTGGGTCCAAGTGGGGTGGTTGGCCAAAGTGGAAGTGGAGACTGCGCAGCACTGACGCTACGCGTGGCTGTGATGCGTAGCGTCAGCATCAAAAATAGCACTTGATGCTACGCGTGGGGTGAGGCTACGCGTCAGCTCCTCCAGTGTAATTTTCTCTTGATTTCTTAACTTTTTCACTGTAAAACTAGAGAAAATTGATCAAGGGCAGATTATTTCCAACAACACTCATTTATTGAATTTAAATCCTAATTTTCTAACAAATTAAACTAATTTTTATGAATTTTATGAAATTTTTATTTAAGCTTTTATTGAAAATTTGAGGACTAACAAATACCCCCAACTTGAGACATTGCTCGTCCTCGAGCAAGAGAGAAAAATAAGAAAATAAAAATTTGAAATCAAATTTTTAAGTTAGTCCGAAAATTTATCACAAAAAATAATTACACAATTTTAACTATTTTGTAATAATCAATAACTGATTCAAATATAACAAAGGTTTAATAATAAAATTACTTACAATATTCTATTAATAATCAAGCAGAATTTCAGGCTTACCTCACAAGTGTTTATCTCTATGCAATTGGTAACCTGTTTCACTCAATCAATCATAAAATCAAACGAATTTAACTTTGTTTGTCATCTAATCAATGGTTATTTATACAGAGTTAATTCGAAAATCACAAGGTCTTTTCTCGGGTTGTAATGAGGCTTGGTTTACAAGAATCAATGGTTTTTCTTGGGATTCAAAAACCTGAAATCATAAAAGAGCATTTTACAATCCTTAGGCTTTCTCTTGATCCAAACTCTCATTTATTTTTATTGATGAAAAATAAATACCCCCAACTTGATTCTTTTCACTATTTTTGACTTTTCTTTTTCATATTTTCTTTTGAAAAGAATCAAGTTGCTTATTTTCACTCCCCATTTTTGTGAGAACACTCAAAATATTTATTTCAACTGCTCTTTTAATCAATCAAGTATAGGGAATGGTAAAAACAAATTTAGGCTTAAAGGGTACCAAAGAATTTTATTTTAGGCTCAAATTGGCTTGCAAAGGATAAAAGACTTTTTACCAAGGTAAGCTGTTTGGCCCAAGGTTTCGTTTCACCAATAAATGTGCCTTGATCATTTTCCCGAATTCTCTGTACAACAACACACATTAGAGATTAAAGCAAAATCAATTCGAATTGAAAATATGCCGATTAAACCCTCAAATGTTTAAAAAGATCTCTCAACTTACCGGGTTATTGAAATTTGCTTGATGTTTAATAAACTTATTGTAATTAAATTTATCAAAATTCCTAAGTTACAAAGAATCAAAAATTGATTTTAACAAAATTGGTTTTATTGTGTAAAAACTCCAAGTGTATAAACTAACTTACTAACAAAAATCTGATTCATTTATTTAAAAGAAGAATTATTTTTTAAAAGAAATGAGCAAAAACGAATAAACACACCACACAATGATAAAATTCCATAATATAAAATGTAAATATAAATGTAAATATAAATCCAAATATAACTAAAAACAAATATACTCAAAATAAATGAAGATGGCATCCTCAATCCTCCATCTGATCATCATCATCCTCCTCCTCCTCCTCCTCATCATCACCATCGGAGTCATGATGTGCACTAGAAGATCCACCAGTCTCAGGGTAGGTGGGTAAATCTCCAGGCCAAGCTACATGTGCTGCAAACTCGGCTGGGGTAACATAAGGTGCTCCCTCTCCCTGTAACCTGTACTGATAAAATTCATCGTGAAGATGAATATAAGCTCTGTGAGTGGCAGCCATCATCTGCATCATATGCTGATGCTCAAGTGATATCCGGGCAAAGCCCTGTGTAACAGCATCAGCAGATGGAGGCTGCACTGGTGGTCTCCTCCTCCGAGGTCGGGGCTGAGCCTCCTGCTCTAGTGGTGGAAGCTCGCACTGCTGCACAAAATAATCTCTGTTTACTAGAACTTTAGGGACTCTCCCTGAAGAACTAGTAAACTCGGGTGAAGGTACAATGACTCCCTGCCTCCTCAGTAAGGCAGATATGATGAGAGGAAAGGGTATGGGGCGATTCACTTTATACCCAAGGGCATAAAAGTGAATCTGCTCGGAGATAAGCTCGGCGATATCAATGGTGTGGCCCTGGAGGATAGAATAAAGGAGGCAACAACGCTCCACTGGAAGGGAAGACAGATGGGTGACAGGAGTGATATTATGGAGCATGAGGTGGGACCACGCCTGGGCTATGGGGGTAAGCTGGGTCTTGAGGAGGTTAGATGGACTCCTTCCAACCCTACTCAGGTTGAAAAAGATTCCATCCTTGCTCAGAAAATGAGCAACCTCCTTGAGGGAGTATCCTAACTCTCCCTCAGCAAGAATCTTGTTTCTGTTTTCCTTCCAGAAACAAGTGTCATCCTCGGGAGTAGGCTCCCAAGGGTTACCCAGTAGGGTACTGATGGTGTCCCGGTCATAAGAGATATGCCGACCTCTAACCCAACTCGTCCGCTGCTGCCCAAGATTTGGTGCGTCCTGGCGGGTCCTGTAAGCATTTGCGTAAAACTCCATCACTAAGATGGGATCCCCCTCAGTAGGTAGGGAGAATAGAGGTCCCCATCTCCTCTGATGCACTCTATCTTGCAGCTCAGGATAGTCTCCTGCACTCAGATCAAGGACCCTCTCCCAGATAAGTCTCTGGCCCTTGATCTGATGAAATCTCGCCCACTTCGCATCAGTGCGAAATCTAGTAGGATCCCTCGGTCCCAATACCTCCTGTCTCTGAGAATCAGGATCCTCAGAAGCGGTGTCAGTGTCTGTGGACTTCCTCTGTCTTTTAGAGGGACCGGCTGTGGGAATGGATTTCTTAGGTGCCATCTGCAAAAAGTAAAAATTTAAAATTAAACACACACTAAATAAATCACACACAAGCAAACAATTATTTGAAAAATATTTTTGGGTTTTCTAAAATTTTTCACAAATAAAAATGCAATTCAACAACATATTTTTGAATTTTTACTATTTAAAGAAATTAACAAACATATATTAAATAATAAACAAAACAAAATACAAATTATTCAAAATTCATACAAAGTTGCAAGAAAGTATAAATATAAACTAAGAAAATTTATTAATTTCAAAAGAAAACAGCAAACAGCAAACAAACATCAAGAATTAAAAACAGAGGCTGACACTACGCGTGGTGTGACGCTACGCATCAGCCTGTTCTGCCCACGCTACGCGTCTGTGGGACGCTACGCGTGGGCTTACAGTTCATCCTCACGCTACGCGTCAGTGGGACACAACGCGTGGGATGCGCAGAAAAAAGAAAAAACAGGGGTTGCACAGCAGCAACCCCTTTTCAACCTACACTACATCCATTCAATCCCTAACTCCTAACAGCAATCAATCCCAATGGTCTTCTAATCCTAATCCTAACCACATTTATTTCTACAAATTAAAAATCAAAAACAAAACTAAAGAGAAGGGATTAGAATACTTACTTGTGATTCCTTGCGCAATGGGATTGAGAAGCTTGGGAAGAGAGAAAAAGGGAGTTTCTAAACTTTAGGGTTTTTGAAAGAGAACTAAAGTGAAGCAGAGAGGGAATTTTAGGTTTTAAAACCTAAGATGGGCCTCTCTGGTTCAGTTTTAAAAACTGAACGTGGGCTCTGACGCTACGCGTGTATGGGACGCTACGCGTGATACCCAAAATGTAGAGTCCACGCTATGCGTCAAGGGGGCGCTACGCGTAGGCTTCTGTTTTTGATTTTCCAAAATTTTGATTTTCAAAAACCTTTTCTTTTCAATCTTAAACTCCTTTTCTTTTCAAAATAAAATTCTATCTAATTATTTTTGAAATATGTTTTTTTTTATTTTATGTAAAACAACTTTAAAAACAAAAAGAAAAGAATGGGTTGCCTCCCATTGAGCGCTAGGTTTAATGTCTCCAGCCAGACATTACCTCTGATTAATCAGGTGGTTTCCCAATATTCTTTGAGGAATCACCTGTCTTTTTCTTCCTTCTTCTTCTTTTCCGATGCCTAATTACCTGTTTTTCATCTTTCAAAGCATCGGTTAATTTGAAACAATTTAATTGATTGGGAAGAGATATACCTGGTTTGGTTGAAGGGTAAACTTTTTCCTCATTACTTATCCTGAGGTGTTCATGAGCACTGAAGCTTACTTCTTCTCCATAAACTTTGACTGCAACCGTACTTAGATCAACATCTACTTTGATTTTTGCAGTCTTCATGAAAGGTCTTCCTAGGATCAGGGGGATCTCAGTATCCTCCTTCATATCCAATACCATAAAGTCAACTTTGAAGTGGTACCTGTCAACCTTTACTAACACATCTTCCACAATCCCAACAGGCTTTTTGACAGAGCGATCCGCAAACTGTAATTCTGTCTTTGCTTCTTTTAGCTCATATTCACCAATGCGTTTTATTAAATCTAGAGGTATCAAGTTAATGTTAGCCCCTAAATCTAATAACGCATTCCTGATGTTGATATTTCTGATTGTTACAGGAATGGTGAAACTCCCCGGATCTTTACATTTTTTTGGGGTTATACAGTTTTCTTGCTCTGTATCTCTTTGCACATTTTTTTCTTTTTCATTTTTTTCATTTTTTTCTATTTTTTTACTTTCTTTTTCTTCTTCTTCTTTCTTTTTCTCACTCTTTTCTTTACAATCAATTTTTACAACATCAATAGAAACAGCATTACATTGTTCCCTTAGGTTTTGAGTGTTTGCAGAAAACCCAGAACTCTTTAATTCGGCTATCTCTTTTGCAAGCTGACCCATTTGTATATCTGATGCTTTTCGGGCAGCTTCATTTGTCTCTACAAACTGCAATAACTGTTGAATAGCTTCCTCTATTCTTGTCAACCTTGCATTATCAGTTTGTTGTTGCTTGAATTGATTGTTAGGAGGTCTGTTGGAAGGTCCAGTATCCTGTCTCCAGCCAATATTCTGATTTTGTCAACCCTGCGGGTAATTGTTAGGAAAAGAATTTCCATGATTGAAAGGATAATTACCTAAGGGTGCTCTTTGATGGTTCATGAAATTGGCTTGCTCTTGCTCATTTCCACAGTAACCACATGGTTGTTCTCCCATGCAGTGCGTACATGCTTTAAGTTGAGCAGGGGGTGGTGATGCTACTTGAGCAATTTGAAGTTTTTCCAATTGCTTGCTCATAACTTCAATTTGTTGAGTCAGTAATTTTTGCTGAGCCAACACTGCATCATTTACTCCCAATTCGAGCATTCCTGGCTTCCTTTGCATATTACCTCTTTCATGCTTTGCTTGTCGGTCACTAATAGCCATTGATTCCAATATTTCTATGGCTTCTTCCACAGTCTTGTTCATTAAAGAACCACCTGCACAAGCATCTAACATCATCTTGAACTGAGGCAATAAACCATGGTAAACGATTCTTACCTTTTCGGCATCATTCAGGTTATGGTTTGGGCATTTTCTCAAGAGTGCCTTGAATCGTTCCTATGTTTCTCCTAATGATTCATCATTATTTTGGGAAAAAGAGTGTATGGCTGTCATTGCTTCAAAATATTTTGAAGGAGAATAAAATCTTTCCAAAAATTTTCTTTCAACATCGGACCAGTTTGCAAAACTACCCGGTGGACAAGTTTTAAACCATTCTTTTGCTTTCCCAATCAATGAAAAAGGAAAGAGTCTCATGTAAACAGACTCTTCTTGATTGGGTTCAAAACCAATTGTGCTGCATAACTCATAAAAAACAGTTAAATGTTCATATGGTTCTTCATGATTTAAACCAGCAAATTGGTTGTTTTGAATAATATTTAAAGTGGCAGGTTTAATTTCCACTGGTAAAACTGGTCCTTGAAACATTCCCGAAACTCGGGGTGGACCATTTATAGCAGCAAACTGTCCCAATGTTCTCCTTTCAGCAGCCATATTTGAATTTTCAAAAATTTTTGAAGTAGAAGAAGAATTAGTTTGTGTTTTAGATTTCAAAGACTTGATTTTCTTTACAAACTTTTCTATCTCAGGATCAAAATAAATTTTACCTGTGGTAGATCGAGTTTGCATACACAAACTAGACAAAGAAAGTTAGTGTAACAATGATAAGAAATAAATAAAAGATTATCTAAGGTAAAAAAAATATTTACTACGGTAATTAAAAATTTACTATTTTACTGAAACAATTCAATCCCCGGCAACGGCGCCAGAAAACTTGTTGGGCCCGGAGTTGTAACCGGGCTTTGTGAATTGGCAAACGCACCAATCGTTTGTAGTTTTCGAAATTTAGATATCGTTCCACTGGGATTGAAAGTCCAATAACAACAGTAATCTTCTACTTACTATGGTAAATGTGAAGAAAATTATAAACAAAAGAATGATTTATATACAATTTATACAGTATTCACAAAATAGCATGGTTGAGTGATTCATAGGATAAAAGAAAATAAAATCTATCTAAAAAGTTGAGTTGCAATCTAGAATAGGTAAGATACTTGAGATAAACATAGATAAACAAATTATGTTGGAAATTGGATCCCTAATCTAGAATAACAATGAGGAACTCAAGACATGCATATTTAATCATCAAGTTTCATGTCATTGCAGCTTAAAATCATTATAACCGATCCCTCGTGATATAAATTCTAAGAATTCACCGTAAAGTCCGATCCCTCGTGAGCTTTCTCAGTAAAAACTTGCATTAAGACCTGGCCTTATGGCAACAATGGTTAACAACCCCTATAGAATTGAGATACCAAGGGTATTCCAACTTTTTACTTTCGTCAAAACAAGTTTCAATACGGCATAAATAATCATTCTCCCGTTTGACATTTACACTAATAAAACCAGTTTCGATACACATGAAAATCATTCTCCCGTTTGACGTTCATATTAATAAAAGGTTGAAATACTAACATGGACTTGAATCATAAACATGCAGAGGTCGAATTCACAACATTATACTCAATAGATTAGTTCACCAATTCCAACATAAACAGATTAGTTACACATGGTAAAAGTAAAAACAACACTTACAGAGTTTGACATTACGAAGACGATGGAAACTTCACGATACAATGATCACAATACACCGAAACACACTCAAGTATCTAGAAAACTATTCTAGAACTACAACTCACAAAAGAAGTACTCAAAGTCGAGCACAAGAGAGAAGAGAAGAGAAGTGTATGGAATGGGATGTGTTGAATGGTGTTGGATGGCCCTATTTATAGGGCTGAGCAAGGGTGCTGACGCTACGCGTCCCTGTGACGCTACGCGTCCCTGTGACGCTACGCGTCAGACCCCTGACTCAGCTTCCATTAAGCAGCTGATAATGGCCACTTCAAATAATTAAAATCAATCATGCTTGGCCACTTGGACGTGTTTCCACTGTAATTTGGCCATTTATGATGAGTGGGGTGGCCCTTGTGCTGAGTGGAGTGCCCATTATTGGGTCCAAGTGGGGTGGTTGGCCAAAGTGGAAGTGGAGACTGCGCAGCACTGACGCTACGCGTGGCTGTGATGCGTAGCGTCAGCATCAAAAATAGCACTTGATGCTACGCGTGGGGTGAGGCTACGCGTCAGCTCGTCCAGTGTAATTTTCTCTTGATTTCTTAACTTTTTCACTGCAAAACTAGAGAAAATTGATCAAGGGCAGATTATTTCCAACAACACTCATTTATTGAATTTAAATCCTAATTTTCTAACAAATTAAACTAATTTTTACGAATTTTATGAAATTTTTATTTAAGCTTTTATTGAAAATTTGAGGACTAACAAAAACCAGCTCATTTCTCCATTCCAACTCAAGTGCCCATACTGTGAAACGGCTGTGAAGACTCTAGGGCTCCTCTCCAAGGCCTATAAATGCAATGCTCCTTCAAGCTACTAAAGGCAATCAATTAAATCCATCAAAGGGAAATCAAATCTTGTGCCTTGTGAGTTCTATTTTCTTTGTATAGTTTCATTTTCTAATACTTAGAGCTTAAATTTGTATATCCTCTCTTGTGAGAGTTTAAATTTTAGGAGAGCTTTCATTTATTCATCTACTCTATTCTATTAAGAGAGTAACTTTCTTGTAAACATAAACATGATACACTAAGTTTCACTCTAGGTTGAGTGGTTACAAAGGTTGAGGTTCAACCTTTGGGATATTGAGAGATTGTGAGATTGGGTGGGTTGCCCTTTGCTTGTGAGGATTGAGTTCTTGAGTGTGGGACACTAGGAAGCTGCAATTGCTCAAAGCTTGTATCTCAAATCTTCAATAGTGGAAATCCTTCAAGTGGGTTGCTTGAAGGTGAGAGGTACACCAGGGTGGTGGAACTCGTTAAATTGGTTTGTAAACTCTTCTCCCTTACTCTCTTGCATTCATATATTGCATCTGGCTGGATTGTTATTATTAATTATGATTTCCTCTCTTAAACTTGCTTGAACAACTAATGTTATATTGTTGCATACCAAGTGTTTGATAAATTGCTGAAGCAACATTTACACCTTGTTTGCATTGTTTCTTTCACAATATTGTCTATCACTTGCATATTCACTTAACTTATGTAAAAGAAATCAATTTCAAAGGCATTCCAATGAAAAGCTTTAATACTCAATTCACCCCCCCTCTTGAGTATTAAGGCCACTTGAATAATAAGTGGTATCAGAGCTTGACTCTTGGTAGATCAAGCTTAACAGCTTCAAGAGAACAATAGCCTCTAATTCTCTAAATCTTTTTCCTAAGGGTGGTGCCACAAATAGACCTCCCACTTTCAATGGGGAAGGTTATGCCTTTTGGAAAGAAAGGATGAAAATTTTTATGCAATCAACAGATTTAAAAGTATGGAATTCCATTGAAAATGGTCCTTTTGTACCAATGCATATAGTAGATGGTAAATAAGTAGAAAAATTGATGGATGATTGGACTAGAGAAGAAGAAAAGAAAGTCCAATATAACTATAAAGCCAAAAATCTAATCACCTTAGCTTTAGGCCTTGATGAATTCTTTAGAGTAATGACATGTAAATCCGCCAAGGATATGTGGGATACCTTACAAATAACCCATGAAGGTACAAATGATGTCAAAGACTCTAAGATTAGTACCTTAACCAGTTAGTATGAAAGCTTTAGATTAAATTCTGGGGAAACAATTATTGATATGCAAAAGAGGTTTACCCTTATTATAAATCATCTTATTACTCTTGGAAAAACTTACACTAACAAAGAACTTATTCACAAAGTGTTAAAAAGTCTCACCAAGGAATGACAACGTCTAGTCACCTGATAAGAGTCTAATTTGCATTAGTTTTAGAGTCATTTTTGTTTAAGTTTTCAGGTTGTTCATGCTAGTTTTCCCCTTAATTCCAAGCGTTTTCTTTTGTTCCACACATGTTACTTGGGTGTCTCTATTTTGTAGGAATAAATCTGTTTTAGGTCTATAAACCTGGAAAATATGGCATTTGATGAAGCATTGAATGAATGAAGAAGAGTTCAAGCCATTTGAAGTTCAAAAATAAAGCAATATGACCCTTGAAATGCAAGATAGAGAAAAGATATACCTAAAAGAACATTTCGGGACCTCAAAGCGCTGTCAAAGAACAATTTTTACAAGGTCCAGAAAAACCCACTGCCAGTGGGTTTTTCCCACTCCTAGTGGGTCTCACTGGAGTGGTAACCTGGGCACATAAAAATCCACTGCCAGTGGGTTTTTCCCACTGGCCATATTTCTCTCTGCCCAAAAACCCACTGGCCATGGGAATTTCCCACTGGCCGTGGGTTCCTCTGCCTGGAACTGAAAAATTGGGATCCTGGACCTCCTGTCAGGATCCATTGGCCGTGGGTTTTTCCCACTGCCAGTGGGTTTTGTACGTTCTGCATTTTTGTCACTTTTTGGGAGCGGTTTCTGAGGAAGAGGCAGTTTTTCAAGGGGGAAAAACACAGAGACATTAAAGGACACTTTTTGGGAGAAAAAGAAAGAGCTTTGCCAAGGATTTTCGAAGGGGATTAACGCCAAAATGTCAAAGGAGATCAAATTCTGCAGATTTGGGGAAAAGATTTTGGAAGATTTAGTGAGAACTTCTTCTTGTATTTTCTGAATCCCTCTTCATCTTTTGATTTTCCTTTTATGTTTGGTTTGAATTCCTTGTATTGTGGTATTGTTATAGTTGTTTCCATGGCACATTAAATATTTCTCTTGGAAATTAAGGTGTAGCATTTATGTGAACCCATATGTAATGTTCTTCATTCTTGGTTATTAAATTGTGTTCTTATTTGATTTTGTGAGTTCTTAATGCTTCCATTAAGCTTAGAGATAAGTATGGATGATTGTAAATGGTATGGGTAATTGAAAGATTGGCGTATAGTTTGAATTACACAAAATCGAACCTAGGGATTCGGGTTACAAAAGTGAACGAAACTCTTTGAGGGATATCCGAGTTTTCATAAAGCTTAAAGGACCTAATTAGTGAATTGAACACGGTTCTTCAATAATTAGGTACGTTAGTGAGGTTTTGAGAGAAAGTCACTAATCAATTTAGGAAAACTCGCCTTAAGAAACATGATTTAATGATCTAGAAATCGAATTGCATTAAATATTGCCACCCATATTTATATGAACCTTTACCTCCTAAGAAATTAATCTCCATCGTTTCCAAGTCAATCCTTTTATTGTCGTTGTTTAGTGTTCTCTGTTTATGTCATTTATCTCTTTGCGTTACAAATTTCTGAAACAACAAATGATTTGTCTAGATAATCGAATTGCTATAAACCAGTAATTGGGAACAATCTCTGTGGGACGATAATTTTATTACTACGATACCCCGTGCGCTTGCGGTAGGCTATCAAGTTTTTGGCGCCGTTGTTGGGGATTGTGTTTCCCCAATATTGGCTAGGCGGTGTTTTTGATTAGACTAGATTTTTATTTATTTATTTTAATTTTTTTTTCTACATAATTTTTCTGTTTTTGGTTGCTATTTTTTTGCAGAATTACACTTGGGTTTCGTTGTGTTTTTATGGATTGTGCAGGTCTATTTATGCGAAAGAGTCACAATTTTGAGCACATTTTTGATCCAGAAATTCAAAGGACCCTTCGTAAGATCAAAGCACTTCGAAAGCACCTTGAACAAAGCAAGCAACAAGCTTCAAGTTCAAATACCGAAGAGCCAATGGACAATCCTGATAACCGAGCAATTCGTGATTTTGCAGCACCCAATGAAATGGGTAGGAGGCCTAGCATCACAAGGCCAACTATTGAGGCTAACAACTTTGAATTAAAGCCCTCTTTGCTCTCAATGGTCCAACAAAACCAATTTGGAGGTTTACCATTCGAGGATCTGAATCTACACCTCCAAATTTTCCTTGAGTACTGTGATACACTCAAGGTGAATGGCGTCTCAAGTGATGCAATTCGGCTCCGACTTTTCTCATTCTCTTTGACGGATAAGGCGAGAGCATGGTTGTATCCACTTCCGAATGGATCAATCACTACTTGGGAGTAGCTATCTCATGCCTTCCTAAACAAATACTATCCATGGAGCAAAACCGACCAACTGAGGAGCAGATCATCACTTTCACCCAGAAAGACGATGAGACACTATATGATGCATGGGAAAAGTATAAAGTGTTGCTTCGAGAATGCCCACACCATGGAGTGGAAAGATGGTTGATGGTACACATCTTCTACAATGGTTTGACCCTGAACCAAAGGGTTACATTAGATGCCGCAGTTGGCGGTGCTTTTATGAGCAAAAATATGAAGGAGGGGTATAATCTTATAGAAGAGGTGGCACAAAATACCTACCAGTGGTCATCTGAATGGAGCCTACCATCAAAAAATCTAGGTAAGTATTCTTTAGATGCTATTTCCCTTCTTACTACTAAGGTAGAAGCACTATCTGTTAAATTTGATAAGTTAGGAACAAGTGCTTCTAATGTGGTGTGTGAATTATGTGGGGTTACAGGTCATAGCACAACAGGTTGTTAGCTTGGTGTATCCCAAGGCCCCGAGGCTAAAATGCAATAAGTGGATGCTATTGGGAGTTATGATGAAAATTTTGGGAACAACTACAGACAACAAGGCCCACCTGGTTTCCAAAATAGACCACCTCCGTTCCAAGGCAACCAGAATAACTATAGACAACCACAAGGACCCTTCATTCCTTAAAAATCAAAATTAGAGTCCTTGATGGAGATGTTTGTAGCTACTCAACTAAAGCAGAATGATGAGTTCTCCAATGCCATCAAGAACCTAGCTGTAAAGGTGGACTCTCTTGCCACTCATAACAAGATATTGGAAACTCAGATTGCTCAATAAGCTTCCAGCTCTACTAGAATTCCAGGGACATTTCCAGGAAAACTAGAAGCATGTCCATCCAACCATGCCATGGCTGTAATGCTTAGGAGTGGTACATAATGTGAAGGTCCAATACCGCCAAAGGAAAAACAAGTTGAGAATGACCCTAAGAAGGATGAGACCATATCACCTCCACCTGCTATGGAAGAAGAGAAACAAGAGAAGAAGGGGGAGGTTAAGCCATATCAACCTCCAATTCCATTTCCTCAGCGCTTGGCCAAGGCCAAGTTGGACAAACAGTTTGGTAAGTTTTTAGAAGTTTTGAAAAAACTATACATTCATATTCCTTTCACAGATGTTTTGCAGCAAATGCTTACATACGTAAAGTTTCTGAAGGATATCTTGTCCAATAAAAGAAAGTTGGAAGAGGAGGGTACTGTAGCACTTACTGGAGAGTGTAGTGCACTTATCCAAAGAAAGCTACCACCCAAGCTTCAGGATCCAGGTAGTTTTTCCATCCCATGCATGATTGGTGATATGCCAATAGATAGAGCTTTATGTGATTTAGGAGCTAGTGTTAGCCTAATGCCTCTGTCTATTTCTAAGAAGCTGGGATTGAGTGAATTGAAACCTACTAGGATGACCTTACAATTGGCTAATAGATCTATTAAGTATCCTGTAGGTATTTTAGACGATGTTCCTATTAGGGTAGGAAAAATTTTTATCCCTGTTGATTTTGTTGTGCTAGAAATGGATGAGGATTCTATGATCCCTATTATATTAGGCAGGCCATTTTTAGCAACTGCAGGTGCCGTGATTGATGTTAAAAATGGTAAGTTATCTCTGACTGTAGGGGACCAAAAGGTTGAATTTAATTTGATAGATGCTTTGAAAAAGCCTTTTCATGATAATGTTTGTTGTAGCGTTGAATTAGTTGACCAAGTGGTGAAGAAAAAGATTCTTCCTAAGGACCCACTTGATTTTGTTTTTCTGAATGAGCCTACAGGAACATCCAAATTCAATAAGGGTTATGCACCATTGAACAATGATACTGAAGTCATGTGTGACAAAGTGGTAAACCCAAATGTGGAACTTAATAAATTCCACACTGAGGTATGAATTTCATGGCTCTAATAGGTTTTTGGTTGTAATTTAGGTATAGCGTCCGGCTGAAGACGTTAAACTTAGCACTTGTGGGAGGTAACCCCATGGTTTCATGGTAATCTTAAATTTCTTTTTCTTATTTGAATTTATGTGTTTTGTTTCACAAAAATAAAAAATTTAAGAAAAAAATCTCTTTATTATTTCTTGATTTCCTTCTGTGATTTGTTTTGGGTTTATTACATATTGATTTATCTTTGATGAACAATGATGTGTAATCTCATCTCAAGTACATGATTGATTATCTTTGTTGCATGTTTCTCATGTATTTTTTCTACTTTGAATGCATGCATGTGATTCTTAGGACAAGTGCCAACAAATGCAACTAAGTTTTGTGCAAATTAAAGGAGTTTCATGTTTAAAAACAGTGAAGTCCACTGCCAGTGGGTTTTTCCCACTGACAGTGGGATTTTTACCAGGGTCACATGTACAAAGAGAAATTTTTTCTGGGCAAAAAACAGAGAAACCCACTGGCCGTGGGTTTCACACAGGTTCAATGTGGCAATTTTTTAAATCCAGGACAGCGAAACCCACTGGCCGTGGGAATTTCCCACTGGCCGTGGGTTTCGAACAGGTCCAACGTGCAATTTTTAAAGCCCAAGGCAGCGAGACCCACTAGCCGTGTGTTTTTCCCACTGGCCGTGGGTTCTTATACAGCTGCAGTTTTTGTTATTTATTGCACACATTGACCGTGGGTTTCATTCACTTTTGCACTCTCCCTCATTCCATCACACTACCATTGCAAATCACTCTTAGGCTGAGAAATTGCTTGAACCCCACTCATTTTTCCTCCAATTTCTTTCACTAATCACCAAATCTTCATCACCTTGGCAACCGCATCCCTCTCTATTTTTTTTCATCAAAGTAAGTTTCACTCTCCATTCACATCTTGGGGTTCTTTCTTTTAGTTTGGGATTATTCTCTTACTTGCTACCTTGAGTGGTTTTTGATGAAATTGATCATGGAAACATGTTTATATATGTTCATATGTGTTTATTTTGATGAAAATTTCATGTGGGTACTCTATCAAACTCTTATTTGGGTTTCTCTTGTTCATCATGTTCATTATTATGCATAAAAACCCACATGCATTTTTTCTTCGTGATTGACACCCCATGACACATAATGGACATTTATTGCATTATTATTCATGTGTGAAGTGTGATATATGAAATTGGGAGACTCTGTAATGCATGTTTCATGGATTTCTTAGTTCATATTTTTCTGCCCACGAAGTGTTTGACAAAATGCCAAAAACAACTCTTTGTTCTTCCTTGTACATACTTATAGGTTGTTTTATCCTCTTTGGGCCTTCATATGCTTATCCATCATGGTTCTTCCATTTTGTTGATTATATTGACATATTTGGTGGATGAATTTAAATTTGGATTTTAGGTACCAAGAACATGTCTTCCGGAAGAACTAAAAATGTTTGCAAAAAGAGAAAGACCAAAGGTAAGTCATCCAACTATTCTAGTATAGATGACATTGAGTGCACATCAGATGACCAAAGAATGCGCTTAGCTTCTTTGGCCTCTAGGGAAATTATCTCCTCAAGGTTCTTTTGCAAACAATCTTTACTTGAGCTTGGGCTATATGAGGACACTTACAAACTTTGTCAAAATGTGGGGTGGGAAACTTTTATTGAACTATTTGAACCAAGTTATGAGCGTACCACCCTAGAGTTCCTTAGCTCAATTGATATCAAACCTTGTGCAAATGATTCCAGTTGGGAGATCACTTTTAGGCTAAATAATTCTGATTTTAGGATGGATTTAGCAGATTTGGATGCCATCTATGGTTCCCCCTGTTCCTGAAGAGATGCATGCTCGTGTGAATGCTTCTCACATTCCTAGGGACTTTAAGGCTAAACATTTTTGGTCCCAAATTTCACGAGCCAAAGATAACTATGATCCATCCTCAACCAAAGCCTCCCTTATCCATCATCCAGTTTTTAAATACCTACAAAGGTTCATGGCCCGTTCCATTTTCGGGCGATTCGATAGCCCAGGTACTATCAGGGCTACTGAATTATACTTTTTATATGCCATGATTCATGAGCTCCCCATCCATTCCACTAAATGGCTTTTTAGCCAATTCGCTAGAGTTGGCCGGGCCACCTCCGAGAAGCTCATCATGGCTGGTTACATTAATCCACTTGCTAGATATGTGGGAATAAATTTGGATGATGATACTCTGTTGTGTCAACCTAAGAGGGTTGATATTGATGAAATGATGCACATGGGTATGATTGTAATGGAACGTAACATTTATTATTTGGTTATTCCTGGAATTTCTGTGCCTCACCCCTTGCCTAACCCTAGCTTCACTAGCCTGGAGGGCAAGACTTCTTTCTTGTTTTCTGGTACTGAAGAGGATACCCCCTTGGACACCGAGATGCCCCTTCCTCAAGACCACTTAGCTGGCCCATCCCGATCCACTTCCGACACCGGTTTTTCTATGGAACGGATGTATTCCTTGATGCAAGGAATGAACACCCGTCTAGAGTCCTTGTCTATTGAGCAACTTCGGCAAGGGAGTAGGATCGATGACATAGCCCAGCGAGTGGATGCTATGTATGATTGGCACTCCCAGCAGGGGCATTTCCCACCTTCTCTATGACAGGTGCTCTTATTCGAATAAGTATCTGTTTACCCTGGTTTTTCTCTTACTGAACACTGAGGACACTGTCCATCCTTAGTTTGGGGTAGTGGTAACGAAAACTTATTCTGAATCTTTATGCTTTTATTTTTTGTGGTTGCATTCTGTTTGCATCTTGTTTGCATTTTCTTTGTATTTTGTTTGCATGTTTCTGTTTAGGATAACATAGCTTGTCTTCTTGTGATAACTGTCTTGCAAGTGTGTGTCAATTTAAAGGATAGAACTTCAGCCCTCTTAGATTCTAAAAAAAAATAAAAAAAAATAATATAAGTTTTATGATTGCTTGTTTGGATGGACCACTCATGATGATTCCTTGTTTGCTTAGACATTGACTAATTACCATTATGAAGAGAGCTTTTGGGCCAAAAGGGTAAAATATTTTAAAAAAACAAAGACCCTTATTTCTTTTCTTTTTGAGTGAATCATGCATTCTAGGCATTCTAGAACTTGGCTTGCGACCGATTCAAAATGGTTTGTGACAACATATTATGGAATGAAAAAGGCAATATAGGCTTTGTTCTTTAACCTTAGAGTTTGAATGCTTCAATTACCATTAGTTGGCCCTTATTGAGCTTAAAGTTTATCTTCTTGAAAGCCATTGATATACAGTTTTCTAAATTTCTGAGAAAATCTAAGGAAGTCAACTAGATGAAAAAGCAAAAAGAAAATTGGTTTGATTTGGGAAATGAAAATAGAAGAATTATAAAATATGGGTCCAAATATTATATAAGAAAGGAAGTAAAAGGATGCTAGTGAGAATATAACAAGGAGTCATGTTAAAAATGAAAATGAATAGGACTCCTGAGAAGTTTTTGAATAAGCAAGAAAAGGTGTTTTCTGGTCTGCTTCCTAAAACTCAGAATCTCATTGTTGAAACCCTTTTGAATTTCCTTTTTGTTTCTTGTTATCCAGCCCTGTTTTGTGAACCCTTGGCCCCATTACAACCAAATTAAAAGACCTTTAGACCATAACATGTTTTCTAGATAACTGTGGAGATTAGGGTCACTTGCCAAGCCTATGGTATTGTTTTGGAATGTTATGATTTTGAGTGATGCTTATACACAAGCCTAAAACACTTAGAGAGAAATGGGAAGATGCGTATTTATAGTCTGGTCTTAGCAAGCAGGGTATGAATGATGATGTGGTTTCTGTCTCTACAATTTTGTAATCAGTTGTCAATGATGATCTAGATTTGGATCTCTAAGTTGGTTGAATTCTTAAATTTGTATTGTTCATGCTCGCGATTATTGTAATTGCTTGAGGACAAGCAATGTTCTAGTTTGGGGTATTGATAAGACTCTAATTTGTATTAGTTTTAAAGTCATTTTTGTTTAAGTTTTTAGGTTGTTCATGCTAGTTTTCCCCTTAATTCCAAGTGTTTCCTTTTGTTCCACACATGTTACTTGGGTGTCTCCATTTTGCAGGAATAAATCTATTTTAGGTCTATAAACTTGGAAAATATGGCATTTGATGAAGCATTGAATGAATGAAGAAGAATTCAAGCCATTTGAAGTTCAAAAATAAAGCAATATGACCCTTGAAATGCAAGATAGAGAAAAGATATACCTAATAGAACATTTTGGGACCTCAAAGCATTGTCAAAGAATAATTTTTACAAGGTCCAGAAAAACCCACTGCCAGTGGGTCTCACTGGAGTGGTAACCTGGGCACATAAAAATCCACTGCCAGTGGGTTTTTCCCACTGGCCGTGTTTCTCTCTGCCCAAAAAACCACTGGCCATGGGTTCCGCTGCCTGGAACTGAAAAATTGGGATCCTGGACCCCTGTCACGATCCACTGGCCGTGGGTTTTTCCCACTGCCAGTGGGTTTTGTACGTTCTACATTTTTGTCACTTTTTGGGAGTGATTTTTGAGGAAGAGGCAGTTTTTCAAGGGGAAAAACACAGAGACATTAAAGGACACTTTTTGGGAGAAAAAGAGAGAGCTTTGCCAAGGATTTTCGAAGAGGATCAATGCCAAAACGTCAAAGGAGATCAAATTCTGACGATTTGGGGAAAAGATTTTAGGAGATTTAGTGAGAACTTCTTCTATTTTCTGAATCCCTCTTCATCTTTTGATTTTCCTCTATGTTTGGTTTGAATTCTTTGTATTTTGGTATTGTTATAGTTGTTTCCATGGCACATTAAACATTTCTCTTGGGAATTAAGGTGTAGCATTTATGTGAACCCATATGTAATGTTCTTCGTTCTTGATTATTGAATTGTGTTCTTATTCGATTTTGTGAGTTCTTAATGCTTCCATTAAGCTTAGAGATAAGTATGGATGATTGTAAATGGTATGGATAATCAAAAGATTGGCGTATAGTTTGAATTACATAAAGTCAACCTAGGGATTCGGGTTACAAAAGTGAACGGAACTCTTTGAGGGATATCCGAGTTTTCATAAAGCTTAAAGGACCTAATTAGTGAATTGAACGTGGTTCTTCAATAATTAGGTACGTTAGTGAGGTTTCGAGAGAAAGTCACTGATCAATTTAGAAAACCTCGCCTTAAGAAACATGATTTAATGATCTAGAAATTGAATTGTGACGTGGCAATTTTTACAGTCGTGATTCCGTCAAATTAGTACATTAAAATTAATTAATGTAGTACTAAGGTGTCAACCTAGGTCGTTCTCTCAAGGATCAACACAAAAATTTAGGAAAAATTAAGTTTAAAATTAATTTTTACAAACAGAATTTTAACAAACATACAAATACAATTGGGGGGGGTTTGATTGATTTTGTTGTCACAATTAAAATTAAAACAAAGTAAATATAGGATTTAAAACAATAAATAACAAGCGATTGATTTTCTTGGAGTATTGTAAATAAATTTATCCTTGGTTCACTAAAGATAATTTGTATACTTTCATTACTGTTAATTTCTTAGCTCAATTTGAATTAATCAACTAAGCGTCTTTTTCAATTCATAATTTCTTTACTTTCATTTAAAAATGAATATTTTAATCAAGCATCCTAATTAAGCAAAAGGAGTCAAGATCATAAAATCTAGGAATTATTGAGCATATGTAAGAACATCGCCTACATACATAATCTATTCTCAAATTATGGAATTAAGCAAACCATAATAATTAAAAGTGATTATGAAAATATTCATTAAGCATGCATATTTCCTTAATCCATTCTAATTTAAAACCTTATTTTATTCCATTTGAATAATTAAACCGATTAAGCATACAAATTTAATTAAACAGGATAGAATTAAATAAGCAGAGTAAGATTATGAAGAAATAACAATAATAAAAGCATACTATATTAAAAATAATGACCTCAAAATTACATTACAATATTCTCCAAGAAAATCAATCTAGGGGTTTTAGCCCTCCATAATAAGAACAACTACAAAGAAAAGAAACTAACCCGGAATGGAGCAAAGAGGGGAAAGAAGAGATGAGGAGGCTTCTGCCTTCCTCTGATGCTTAAAGAAACTACTAAGAGGGAATTAAGACAGAAATGTGAATTAAGGTATGTGGAAGAAGCTAGGAGGGTCTTCTGAAAAGAGTGAGGAAATGATAAAAAACTGAGCCAGTGGAATGCTAGTGCATAATTAATAATCCTTCAGTGCTGATTCCACTTGATGAATGCGTTATCTGATGTTTCCACTTGATGAATCTATTCATTTTGGCCATGAATCTATTCATTTAGTGTATTTTGTGCATTCCAATTGAAATGAATAGATTCAGGAAGCAAATGAATAGATTCGAGGCCAATTATTGCATGATTTTTGAGTGAATCAAACGTATGAATCGATTCAGGCCAGAATGAATCGATTCATGGCTCTTATTTTCTAATTCTTGGGCATTTTTATTCGTATGAATCGATTCATACATGGATGAATCGATTCATACACCTGATTTTCCATGTTTTGCATACTTTTTCACCCTTTCTTGATATTTAATCATCCATGGCTTCTTCTTCTTGATCCTTGGTCATAATTCTTTAATTTGTTGACATTTATTCCCTACAAAAACAAAAAGGAAACAAGATTTCATTATTTCAATTAAGAACTTATCCTTAATTCATTTTAAAATCAATTATTAAATAAAGCACAAAATATGAAAATGTGTTAAAATGCAATATGTTAGACAATAAGTGATGGCAAATTATACACATTTAAACAAATGAATTAAGGATAAATCATGCATTATCAAATACTCCCACACTTATTCTTTTGCACTCCCGGGCAAAATCAGAATAAAAACAAGTATCACAATTTATTGAAAACATTAAGTTAAAAACAACACAGAATTAGCATGAAATCTTAGGAATATACAAAAAAAAAACAAGAGTTATTCAACATGCAAGATACAGAGCATCAAGATATATATAAAAATCATTCAAACACTTAGGCATGTGAAAATTAATTTAAACTGAAAAGAAGATCATAAGTGATAGAGCCTCACAAGACATACTCTCAACTCTCAAGTGTTTAAGGTTTGTGTATACTCTCTAAACATTTCTTGAAAAACAAACAGTCTAAAAATTTTGGCAAGTTTCTCAATTCCACAATCAACACAAATGCATGTATAGATCAACAGGGCTTTGTAGGGTTGTAATGTGGCCAAGATTAAAATGGATGGAAATTTTATTTTTTTTTAAATACCAAAAAGAATGATGAAGCAATTAATTTAACTGGCAAACAGTGAGGGTAAAACATTTATTGTATGATATTAGGTCGCAATCATAATATTATTTTTTTTATTAATGAGATTGCATAACACTTGGAACAAGAGTTGCAATTCTTTTTTTGCACACCCCCACACTTATTTGAATGCCTATTTTTGACTTGATTCCAAAGCTCCAATATATTCCTTAAGGTAGGTATATTTTTGGTTTTTCATCCATGGCTTATTTGAGCTGCAACAAGGAAATAGTTAAATAGGCTCAAAATGGCTAGCAAGAGATAATTTATTCATGGTAGGCTTATCTGGCTTAGTGGCTCAATTGAACAAAATGCCTGTATCATTTCAAATACATTTATATGAGTTTCAAGTATCATCAAGAAACAAGACAAAAATTAGGATGTAAGCTTTCAGGAATTAATCACACATGAAAGAATTTAGATGGCGTAAAGTGATCCATCAAATTTTAAGGCTTAAAAATCTCACAAGGTATAATTCTATCATATATGATCATCTATCAATTATCATGTCATTCTCATCATACCAAAATTGCTTGAGTTCAAATTATAACATATCATTCAGCTCATATCAGACATGAAAGAATTTACCTGTTACTCATGCATATCTTAAAATTCTAATAAAACATGCCTTTTTAAAACAAAAACACACACAAAATCTTTTATTTTTAATTCCTCTTTTTTTTTTAACATAGTCACACAAAATTAATCACACAACAACAAAACAATCTACAACAATATTCCCACCTCTACACTTAAATCATACATTGTCCTCAATGTAAGACAGAGCATACAAAATAGACAATATAATGAAAAAGTAAAAAGATGGGTAAGAAAAACTCCCTCAAGGGGGATCAAGAAGTGGTTCCCCCAAAGCATGTTCCTTCATTGTAACATCCACAAGTGAAGGATTTTCATGAAATGGCTTCAAACGTTGTCCATTAACCTTGAAGCTTTTATTGGAGTTTTCACTTTTTATTTCCACAGCTCTATGGGGAAATAAATTAGTAACAATGAAAGGTCCTTCCCATTTGGAGCGCAATTTTCCGGCCATCAGTTTCAACCAGGAATTAAATAGTAGCACTTTCTGTCCAGTAGTAAAATCCTTTCTAGCTATTGAGCTATCATGGAATCTCTTTGTTTTCTCCTTATAGAACCTCAAGTTCTCATAAGCTGCCAAACGGATCTCATCAAGCTCATTCAGTTGTAATTTTCTTTCTTTACCTGCTTGATCAAGTGCTAAGTTACAAGCTTTTACAGCCCAATAAGCACGATGCTCAATCTCCATTGGAAGATGACATGCCTTACCAAAAATAATTCTATAGGGAGACATTCCTATAGGTGCTTTAAAAGTTGTTCTATGTGCCCAAAGAGCATCATCCAGTTTCCTACTCCAATCCTTTTTATTAGGCTGTACTATCTTTTCCAGGATTCTTTTGATTTCTCTGTTAGAGACTTCTGCTTGTCCATTGGTTTGGGGGTGATATGGAGTAGAGACTCTATGAATAACCCCATACTTCATGAGCATAGCTTGCATGGTCCTGTTGCAGAAGTGTGTTCCTTGATCACTAATGATTGCTCTCAGGATGCCAAACCTGTAAAAAATTTAAGATCTAACAAAATCCACAACAACTCGAGCATCATTAGTTCTGGTGGCTTTAGCTTCCACCCATTTAGAAACATAATCTACAGCCAATAAAATGTAAGCAAAACCAAAGGATAGAGGAAATAGACCCATAAAATCAATGCCCCAAACATCAAATACTTCACAAAACAACATAGGTTGCTGAGGCATCTGTTGTCTCCATGTGGTAGCATTACTAGCTCTTTGGCATTTCTCACAGGTGTTACAAATTCTCCATGCATCCATAAAAATTGTGGGCCAATATAAACCAGAATCCAACACCTTCCTTGCTGTTCTTTGTGGACCAAAATGTCCACCAATTGGTGAAGCATGGCAGAATCGAAGAACTGATTCTATTTCATGATCGGGAATGCATCTTCGAATCACTGATCATTACACAATTTCCACAAATACGGGTCATCCCAAATATAATACTTTGCATCATTTTTTAATTTTAAAATTTGGTTTCTGGATGCACATGGTGGAAAAACAGAAGCAACAAGATAATTTACAATGTTAGCAAACCAAGGTGTATCAAAAGAGTTAGAAATACTCATGAGGTGTTCATCGGGAAAATGGTCCTGAATAGGTGCCGAATCAGGAGCATTCTCAATTCTGCTTAAATGGTCTGCCACAAGGTTTTGTGTTTCACTTCTGTCACGAATTTCCAAGTCAAACTCTTGGAGCAAAAGCATCCAATGAATTAATCTTGGCTTGGACTCACCTTTCTTTAACAAGTACTTTAGAGCTGCATGGTCAGTAAAGACAACTACTCGAGAAACGAGTAGGTAAGATCTGAACTTATCTAATGCAAAAACAATGGCCAAGAGCTCTTTTTCAGTGGTGGTGTAATTTACCTAGGCAGCATCTAAAGTTTTAGATGCATAGTAGATGACCCTAGGCTGCTTGTCAATCTTTTGACCAAGGACAGCTCTCAATGCATAATTAGAGGCATCACACATCAACTCAAATGGGGCTATCCAAATAGGTGCTTGAATTATTGGGGTTGTGGTCAATGCTTGCTTGAGGCAATTAAAAGCCTCCTTACACTTTTCATCAAATTCAAATGCCACATCCTTTTGAAGCAGACTGGATAGTGGCCTAGCTTTTTTGCTGAAATCCTTTATGAATCTTCTGTAGAATCCTGCATGACCAAGAAAAGAACGAACCTCTCGAACACAAGAGGGGTAAGGCAAATGTGATATAACTTCTACCTTGGCAGGATCTACCTCAATTCCTTTCTCAGAGATTACATGCCCTAAAACTATTCCTTGTTTTACCATAAAATGACATTTTTCATAGTTCAAGACAAGGTTAGTTTCAATACATCTGTTTAAAACTTTATCCAAACTATCAAGGCATGCATTAAATGAAGATCCATAGATAGTAAAATCATCCATAAACACCTCTATGCAATTTTTAATGAAATCATAAAAAATGCTTATCATGTATCTTTGGAAAGTTCCAGGAGCATTGCATAGGCCAAATGGCATTCTCTTATAAGCAAATGTGCCAAAGGGACAGGTGAATGTGCTCTTTTCTTGATCCTCAGGTGCAATGTGAATCTAAAAATATCCAGAGAATCCATCAAGAAAACAGTAGTAAGACTTACTTGCAAGACGCTCAAGCATTTGATCAATGAAGGGTAAAGGGAAATGGTCCTTCTTTGTTGCCTGGTTAAGTCTCCTGTAATCAATACAGACTCTCTAACTATTCTGCACTCTAGTTGGGATCAATTCATCCTTTTCATTTTTCACAACTGTGATCCCTGTTTTCTTAGGAACCACTTGAATCGGACTCACCCATCGGCTATCAGAGATAGGATAAATGATTCCTGCTTGTAGAAGCTTGGTAATCTCCTTCTTAACCACATCAAGGATTACAGGGTTGAGTCTCCTCTAGGGTTGTCTTACTGCTTTAGTATTTTCCTCCAGAAATATTCTATGCATGCACATGGATAGACTAATTCCAGGAATGTCTGCCAATGTCCATCCTATAGCCTTCTTATGTCTTTTTAATACCTGCAACAATTTTTCTTCTTGATTTTCATCAAGAGAAGTGGAAATTATCACCGGGAGCTGTTCATTATCCCCTAAGTATACATACTTTAGGTTCTCAGGTAGGGGTTTCAATTCTAACTTGGGTGCCTGCAAAACAGATGGAACTAACAAAGTAGATTTTGATTCTGCTGCTTGCACCTCAAAAATTTTGTTAGAATTTTCTTGAAATCCTGCATTCAGCTCCTTATGGTTAACAGATATATCTAAAGACTCTGAATCAGAAATTATGTATTTATCAATTTCAGCATAAATATCACAACTTCCAGAATCATTGTATGCAAAACATTTGTTTGAGTCATCCATGTATTCCAAATCAACATTAGAAAAATGTTCAAAAACTAGTTCATCAATAATGTCAATTTGGAAAATAGAATGATTTTCAGATGGGTATTTCATGGCATCAAGAATATTAAATTGAACTCTCGTGTCTCCAAATTCCATAGAGAGAGTTCCAGAATCAACATCTATTTTGGTTCGAGCTGTTTTCAAAAATGGTCTTCCCAAAATGATAGGAACAGGAATTTGAGGCATACCTTCTTCCATATCGAGTACGAAAAAGTCAGCAGGGAAAACAAGTTGTTCTACTTGAACCAAAACATCCTTTATAACTCCAGCAGGGTAAGCAGTGTTCCTATTGGCTAGCTGAATTACTACACCAATAGGTTGTAAATTTCCAAGAGACAATGATTTGAAAATAGACATAGGCATAACATTTATTGAAACTCCTAAATCTAACATGCAATTTTCAAATTTGTTATTGCCTATGATACAAGGTATAGAAAACGTACCTGGATCTTTGCATTTCTCAGGAATATTTGAAATTTCCTTACCAAGCAGTGCAGATACATTTCTTCCCATGCTGATCCTTTCATTACCTTTGAGTCTCCTCTTGTGAGTACACAACTCCTTCAGAAATTTGGCATACTTGGGAATTTGCTTGATTGCATCAAGAAGAGGTATATTCACTTCCATTTTCCTGAAAGTATCCAAAATTTCTTTGTCCACTTCTTCCATCTTCTTACTTGGAATTGCTTTTGGTGGGAAAGGAAGAGGGATATGAGGTGGAATTTGGGGTGGTTGTATCTCAGATTTTCTTGAAGAGGGTACATCATTCTCAACTATTTCAGGCTCAGTTGTTTGTTTTTCAGGTTCCTTAGGTATGGGTACTTCAAGGTTCTTACCTGATCTTAACTGAATTGCACTCACATTTCTTGGATTTGCAGCTGGTTGAGATGGTAATTTGTCAGAGTTTTGAGATTGTAACTGGCTTAATGATGAAGCCAATTGCTTAATTTGGTTGCTCAAACTATGGATGGTAGCATCATTCCTCTGTTGATACTCTAAGTTCTGTGTAGCCATTTGTTTCACCAGATCCTCCAAAGAAGGGCTATTTGTGGATGGTTGAGGTGTAGGTCTTTGGAAGGTTGGTGCATTGTTTTGAAATGGGGGTTGGGGATTTTGGTTACCCCATCTCAAATTTGGATGGTTCCTACAACCTGGATTGTATCTGTTGGTGGAAAGGTCATGGTTTTGTTGTTGTTGTGGTGGTGGAGGTCTATCATGGTAGATGTTAGCTGCATAGGCTTGGGGACTATTATTATCCTTTTCTTGTAGAGAAGGACAACAATCAGTGGGGTGCTCTTGTGAAGAGCAAATGCCACATACTTTAGCAGTCATGGATTTTTTATTTACTGCCAATTGTGTGACCAGAGTGGTGAGAGCATCAAGTTTGCTCTCCAATTTAATTCCAGATGAATTAGAATTGGAATCAAACATGGGTTTGAAAGAATCATTTCTCACACCAAATTGTTGAGAGTTAGATGCCATCTTCTCAATCAGATTTCTTGCTTCAGCAGCAGTCATATCTCCTAAAGCTCCTCCACTTGCCACATCAATCATATTGCGATCAACGTGGTGCAGACCTTCATAGAAGTACTGAAGAAGAAGTTGTTCAGAAATTTGGTGGTGAGGGCAACTTGCACAGAGTTTCTTGAATCTCTCCCAATACTCATAAAGACTTTCTCCAGAGAGTTGCCTAATGCCAGATATGTCTTTACAGATTGCAGTTGTTCTAGAGGCAGGAAAGAATTTTTTCAAGAACATTTTTAAGTCATTCCAACTTATGATTGATCTTGGAGCAAGGTAGTACAACCAATCCTTAGCAACACCTTCTAAAGAATGAGGAAACGCTTTAAGATAGACATGGTCTTCTTGAACGTTTTGGGGTTTTATTGTGGAACACACAATGTGGAATTCTTTGAGGTGTTTGTGCGGATCTTCACCCGTAAGACCATGAAACTTAGGCAACAAGTGTATAAGTCCGGTCTTAAGTATAAAAGGGACATCCTTATCAGGATATTGAATACACAAACTTTCGTATGTGAATTCAGGTGCAGTTAGTTCTCTAAGAGTTCTTTCACGAGGTTCAGCCATATCAGAAAAACTAGCAGTAGTACTTTCAGCAGATTCAAAAAAAATACTATCTATATCAATATCAACAAAGTTATTATTAAATCTAGCTTCTCTAGTTAACCTATGAAAAGTTCTTTCAATTTTAGGATCAAATGAATATAAATGCTCAAAAGTTCTTCTAGTCATACATAGCATACAACAAGATATTTGATCATCATGAGCAATAAATCATCAGAATCCTAAATCATGCAAAAGAAATAAAATAAAACAAACAAACAAAAATATTTTTTTTATTTTTTATTATTATTTTTTTTTTCAATTTATACAAAAAAAATTAATCTAAAACAAGAATTTTTCCTAAAGATCATTGATCCCCGACTGCGGCGCCAAAATTTGACGTGGCAATTTTTACAGTCGTGATTCCGTCAAATTAGTACATTAAAATTAATTAATGTAGTACTAGGGTGTCAACCTAGGTCGTTCTCTCAAGGATCAACACAAAAATTTAGGAAAAATCAAGTTTAAAATTAATTTTTACAAACAGAATTTTAACAAACATACAAATACAATTGGGGGGGGTTTGATTGATTTTGTTGTCACAATTAAAATTAAAACAAAGTAAATATAGGATTTAAAACAATAAATAACAAACGATTGATTTTCTTGGAGTATTGTAAATAAATTTATCCTTGGTTCACTAAAGATAATTTGTATACTTTCATTACTGTTAATTTCTTAGCTCAATTTGAATTAATCAACTAAGCGTCTTTTTCAATTCATAATTCCTTTACTTTCATTTAAAAATGAATATTTTAATCAAGCATCCTAATTAAGCAAAAGGAGTCAAGATCATAAAATCTAGGAATTATTGAGCATATGTAAGAACATCGCCTACATACATAATCTATTCTCAAATTATGGAATTAAGCAAACCATAATTATTAAAAGTGATTATGAAAATATTCATTAAGCATGCATATTTCCTTAATCCATTCTAATTTAAAACCTTATTTTATTCCATTTGAATAATTAAACCGATTAAGCATACAAATTTAATTAAACAGAATGGAATTAAATAAGCAGAGTAAGATTATGAAGAAATAACAATAATAAAAGCATACTATATTAAAAATAATGACCTCAAAATTACATTACAATATTCTCCAAGAAAATCAATCTAGGGGTTTTAGCCCTCCATAATAAGAACAACTACAAAGAAAAGAAACTAACCCGGAATGGAGCAAAGAGGGGAAAGAAGAGAGGAGGAGGCTTGTGCCTTCCTCTGATGCTTAAAGAAACTACTAAGAGGGAATTAAGAGAGAAATGTGAATTGAGGTGTGTGGAAGAAGCTAGGAGGGTCTTCTATTTATAGCATGAGAAAGGAGTCAGGAAATGATAATGGAATGCTAGTGCATAATTAATAATCCTTCAGTGCTGATTCCACTTGATGAATACGTTATTTGATGTTTCCACTTGATGAATCTATTCATTTTGGCCATGAATCTATTCATTTAGTGTATTTTGTGCATTCCAATTGAAATGAATAGATTCAAAAAGCAAATGAATAGATTCGAGGCTAATTATTGCATGATTTTTGAGTGAATCAGACGTATGAATCGATTCAGGCCAGAATGAATTGATTCATGGCTCTTATTTTCCAATTCTTGGGCATTTTTATTCGTATGAATCGATTCATACATGGATGAATCGATTCATACACCTGATTTTCCATGTTTTGCATACTTTTTCACCCTTTCTTGATATTTAATCATCCATGGCTTCTTCTTCTTGATCCTTGGTCATAATTCTTTAATTTGTTGACATTTATTCCCTACAAAAACAAAAAGGAAACAAGATTTCATTATTTCAATTAAGAACTTATCCTTAATTCATTTTAAAATCAATTATTAAATAAAGCACAAAATATGAAAATGTGTTAAAATGCAATATGTTAGACAATAAGTGATGGCAAATTATACACATTTAAACAAATGAATTAAGGATAAATCATGCATTATCAAATTGCATTAAATATTGGCACCCACATTTATGTGAACCTTTACCTCCCAAGAAATTAATCTCCATCGTTTCTAAGTCAATCCTTTTATTGTCGTTGCTTAGTGTTCTCTGTTTATGTCATTTAGTTCTTTGCGTTACAAATTTCTGAACCAATAAATGATTTGTCTAGATAATCAAATTGCTATAAACCGATAATTGGGAACAATCTCTGTGGGACGATAATTTTATTACTACGATACCCCGTGCGCTTGCGGTAGGCTATCATCACCGCCATCAAACAATCTCCTAGCATCAATGAAATGTCTCTTGCTACTCTATTTGGTAAGTTACAAGAACAAGAGCAAGAGTTAAAAGAATTGAGGATGACAGAGGAAGAAGAAAAGTCTTCCAAAAGGGAAAACAAGTAAAGGTCTTTTTTCAAGCCAAAAATATTGTTTCAACAACTAGACCTTTACAACTCTTACACATGGATTTTTTTGGACCTTTAAAAATCAAAAGTTTTGGTGGAAACTATTATGGTCTTGTGATTGTGGATGATTATTCTAGGTATACATGGACATTGTTTCTTACTCATAAACATGAAGCATATCATGCATTTAAGAAACTTGCCAAGATCATCCAAAATAAACAAAACTTGAAAATAGCATCCATTGGAATGGATCATGGGGGAGAATTTGAAAATTAATCTTTTGAAAAGTTTTGCAAAAAATTTGGCATCGACCATAATTTTTCGGCTCCAAGAACTCCACAAAAAAATGGGGTTGTTGAAAGGAAAAATCGATCTTTAGCGGAGCTCACAAGAACTATGCTAAATGAAAGTAATATTGCAAAACACTTTTGGGCCGACGCGGTTAATACCGCTTGCCATGTTATGAACCGATGTTTGATAAGGCCTATTTTAAAGAAAACCCCCTATGAGCTTTATAAAGAAAACCAAATATTTCTTATTTTCATGTATTTGGGTGCAAATGTTTTGTTTTAAACAATGGAAAGGAAAATCTCAGCAAATTCGATGCAAAATCTGATGAAGCAATATTCTTAGGTTATTCATCCACTATTAAAGCATATCGACTCTTTAACAAACGAACTTGTACAATTGAAGAATCTATACATGTCAAATTTGATGAACTTAACCAAAATCCTCCAAGAAAGGAAATTGATGATCTTGTAGGTACTTTCAAAGAAATAAACTTGGAAGATGAAGAAGAAAACAATAATGAAGAAGATACATCTCATAATGAAGGAGATACACCTCAACAAAAGGAGTGGATCACCGTGAAGAATCATCCCTTGGACAATATCATAGGTGATATAATGAAAGGTGTAAGTACTCAAAATGCTATTAGAAATACATGCAATCACTTAGCTTTTGATCACAAATAAAACCCAAAAATATTGATGAAGCTATTATTGATGAACATTGGATGTTGGTCATGCAAGAAGAATTAAACCAATTTGAAAGAAATGAAGTTTGGGAACTTGTGCCAAGACCCAATGAACACCAAATAATAAGTAATAAATGGGTATTTAGAAACAAGCTAGATGAAAATGGAATAATCACTAGAAACAAAGCTAGGTTAGTGGCCAAAGGTTACAATCAAGAAGAGGGTATAGATTATGAAGAAGCATATACTCCTGTAGCTAGGTTAGAAGCTATTAGACAATTGTTAGCCTTTGAATGTTGTAGAGATTTCAAATTGTACCAAATGGATGTCAAGAGTGCTTTCTTGAATGGATACATTCAAGTAGAAGTATATGTTGATCAACCTCCTGGTTTTGAAAACTATCAATTTCCAAACCATGTTTTCAAACTAAGAAAGGCTTTATATGGTTTAAAACAAGCTCCAAGAGCTTGGTACGAAAGGTTGAGCAAATTTCTTTTAGAAAATAATTTTAAAAGAGGAAAGGTTGACACAACATTATTCATCAAGCACAAAAAAATGACATACTATTGGTTCAAGTATATGTGGATGATATCATTTTTGGTGCTACTAATGAATCACTTTGCAAGGAGTTTGCTAAGTTAATGTAGGATGAATTTGAAATGTCCATAATGGGAGAACTCATATTCTTCCTTGGGCTGCAAATTAAGCAAACCAAAGAAGGTACATTCATTAGTCAATCTAAATACTACAAGGAGTTACTTAGAAAATTCAACATGGACAAGGCAAATGAAATTGCCACCCCTATGAGCACATCTTGCTACTTGGACAAAGATGAGAAAGGAAAAGATATGGAAATTACCAAATATCGAGGTATGATTGGATCTTTACTCTATCTTACTGCAAGTAGACCGGACATAATGTTTGCCATTTGCATGTGTGCTAGATATCAAGCATGTCCAAAAGAATCACACCTCACTGCCGTAAAACGAATAATGAAATATTTTGTTGGCATTCTAAATGTAGGTCTTTGGTTTCCTAAAGGTGTTGAATATAATCTTATAGGATATTTCGATGCTGATTTTGCTGGATGTAAACTTGATAGGAAAAGCACTAATGGAACATGTCATTTGCTTGGTAGTTCTCTTGTTTCTTGGCATAGCAAGAAACAAGTAAGTGTTGCTTTATCAACAGCTGAGGCAGAATATGTTACAGCTGGAAGTTTCTGTGCTTAAATCCTTTGGATGAGGCAACAACTTCTTGACTTTGGTGTTATATTAGACCGTGTGCCTCTTAAATATGACAATACTAGTGCCATTAATATTTCAAAGAATCTTGTCATGCATTCAAGGACCAAGCATATAGAGATAAGACATCATTTTATTAGAGATCATGTTTTAAAAGGTGATTGCATGCTTCAACATGTTGAAACTTCTAAGCAACTAGCTGATATCTTCACCAAACCACTTGCAAAGGAATAATTTATACATATTAGAAGAGAATTAGGAATCCTAGATATTTCAAATTGTGTTTGAACATTGAATGATTTTGATAATTTCATGATTTACAGTATGCTTGTTGAGCAAATGATTGATTGATGATTGATATATGGACTGGTTGATGATTTGTTTGAAAAACTATGAACCTTAAGCATTTTTGGGCAGCCCCTAATCAATTACCCAGCCTCAAATAATCGATTAGAAACTTTCTATTTCGTGTCTAATCGATTACCATCTCATATCTAATCAATTACGAACTCTCTATTTTATGTTCAATCGATTAGCTCCTCTATCAAATCGATTACTATCGCTCTGTCTTCCTAATAATCGATTAGAAGTTACTCATAATCGATTACGAAGTTTCTATTTTTAACGTAATCGATTACACCACTGACACTAATCGATTACCCCTGCGTAAAATGTTTCAAATTCCTAAGAAAAACAAACACTAATCGATTAGCCTATAGGACTAATCGATTATCCTCGTATCAGGAGCAGATTTAATACAGAATCCAAGTGAAACTCGTTGGCCCAATCCACATTCACCTCATTAACTCCTATTTCTCATCTCTAAACCCTATGTTTACCCAATAAATACCCCTCCTTTCACTCTTCCATCTCACACCTTCAAATACCTCTCCTCCCTCCAAACTCTCAACATCTTTCATTCTCTTCATCTTCTCTTCTCCATCCACAATGTCTTCTTCTAGAACAGTGAAAAGGGCTAGGTCCTCCATGAACCAACCCAACAACCCACTTGACTTCTCTAGATTCTTTTCCACTCTAAGAGACCTCCAAAATTTCATCAAGAAATTTTAAGAGAAAGATATTATAACTCCATACTACATTGATGCCCAAGTCTGTGAGAATCCTTGTTTCACCTTCACCCAACTTCTTTACCACCACAACCTTCTTCCATTCCTTACTCTCAATGAGGAATTTTACTATCCAGAATTGATGAGGGTTTTTTTTTGCAACCTCAAACTTGTTGATGGCACATTAGAGGCTAGAGTCAAGAATGTGACTCTAAAAATCACAAACCAACAGCTTGCTGAAACTACCCAAATTCCCCTCAATGATGCTAAATTTGTTGGTGGAAATCTAGAAGATGAGTGGGACTTCAATCCCATTTCCGCATGCCAATCCCTTTGGAAGGCCAACCGTCCACTCAGCAATCATAAACTGGTAGGACACTTAACTCTCAACAACCGTCTTCTCCACTTTTTTATGGTTAAACTTCTTGTTCCCCGCGATGGCAATTATGCTTTAGTTGAGGAAGATGATGTTCTTCTGATGTGGGCCATCATCAACCAAGAGAAGATCAACTAGATTCAACTCCTCAAGCTCCACATGCTCAAATCCAAGGAGAAACATAAACTGCCCTATGCCATTCTCCTCACAAAAATTTTCAACGCATATAGGGTGGACATGGCTGGTGAACTCTCTGAGAAGGTACCCTCCCAAGCTTGCATTGGCACTCACCATCTCAACAAAATGGGTATGGTATTTGTTGCCGGTAGATGGATCTTCAAAAGCGATGGAATTCATGGAAGCAGTCCCTTTGAAGAAGACCATCCTACTCCCACTGTTGATCCTACACCTGCACCCTAAGGCGAATCATCCGCTCCGGCTGACCCCTTCACCTCCCTTTATGCTTATCTTGATCAGCGCTTTGAACACATTGACAACACTCTTCAACAGTTCTAAATGACTGAGTAGCAGCACTTTGAACTTATGGAACAACGTTATGAAGAGCTGCCTCATAAAATTTCTGAATTTCACTTTTTTTAATCAGGATAATTAGATCCTAGTTTGATATGCTTTATTAGGATTTCCTTAATTATGCTTTTCCACTCTACACTTTGATTAAGTATTCACAAATTTCCTTCATGTACTTGTCTTTTTAATGAATGAATGCAATTTCTTTTTACTTATATCTCTGTCTCACTTTGCATTGTTTATTTTTAATGATTACAAAGGGGGAGAATAATTGAAGTTCATCTAGAAAGAATTGAATCTAAAAATTGAATCTTAATTGAATCTGAGAACTGAATCTGTTTTTAATTGAACAAAATCTGTTTCATTAAATTATAATTGGTTAAAATCTGAAACCAATTGCTTATCTTTATGTTTTTAAAAGATGACATAAACTCCTTTAGATAGGGGGAGATATTTTTAAAGATAAGTTTTTGCAGATAACCTTAGAGATAATCTTATTTGAACTAACACCCTCATGAGATGAACATTGTTTGTCATCATCAGAAAGGGGGAGAATGTGTTTGAATATGCTTTCAGGTTGAATTATTTTGATAATGACAGAGAAAACAGCATCAGACCTGCAAAAACATGTAGCCTAATCGATTACAGCATCCAACATAATCGATTATAGGAGTTCTGACCATAGCATAATTGATTAGACATTCATAACTAATTGATTACCTATGTTCTGTTTATCACCTAATCGATTGCATCAATAGAGAAAATTGATTACCAAGATGAAAATTTGAATTAAGAGCATCAGGTACATCTCCTAATCAATTACAAGACTGCCACAATCGATTACTAATGTTCTGTAAGGACACTAATCGATTACCAAGCCAGGACTAATCGATTATCCAAGTTCTATTTGTACGCTAATAAATTGCATGAAGGCATAATCGATTACAATGCTACGAAACACAATTAAATGCATCAGGTACAAATTACAATCGATTACAAGGGATAAAACAATCGATTAACAAGTCTCTATTTCCAATCTAATTGATTACATAATAAGGTCTAATCGATTACCAACTGAATTACACTAAAGATTTCAAAGTGTAATCGATTACAGCTTGAGGCGTAATCGATTACCATCGTGCCAGAAATTGCGGAAAAGCGTTTTAAGTGGAAAACCAGCTCATTTCTCCATTCCAACTCAAGTGCCCATACTGTGCAATGACTCTGAAGACTCTAGGGCTCCTCTCCAAGGCCTATAAATGCAATTCTCCTTCAAGCTACTAAAGGCAATCAATTAAATCCATCAAAGGGAAATAAAATCTTGTGCCTTGTGAGTTTTATTTTCTTTGTATAGTTTCATTTTCTGATACTTAGAGCTTAAATTTGTATATCCTCTCTTGTGAGAGTTTAGATTTTGGGAGAACTTTCATTTGTTCATCTACTCTATTCTATTAAGAGAGTAACTTTCTTGTAAACATAAACACGATACACTAAGTTTCACTCTAGGTTGAGTGGTTATAAAGGTTGGGGTTCAACCTTTGGGATATTGAGAGATTGAGAGATTAGATGGGTTGCCCTTTACTTGTAAGGATTGAGTTCTTGAGTGTCGGACACTAGGAAGCTGCAATTGCTCAAAGCTTGTATCTCAAATCTTCAATAGTTGAAATCTTTCAAGTGGGTTGCTTGAAGGTGAGACGTACACCGGGGTGGTGAAACTCGTTAAATTGGTTTGCAAGCTCTTCTCCCTTACTCTCTTGCATTCATACATTGCATCTGGCTGGATTGTTATTATTAATTGTGATTTCCTCTCTTAAACTTGCTTGAACAACTAGTGTTATATTGTTGTATACCAAGTGTTTGATAAATTGCCGAAGCAATATTTACACCTTGTTTGCATTGTTTCTTTCACATTATTCTCTATCACTTGCATATTCACTTAACTTGTGTAAAAGAAATCAATTTCAAAGGCATTCCAATGAAAAGTTTTAATACTCAATTCACCCCCCCTCTTGAGTATTGAGGCCACTTGAATAACAAAAGATGGATTCCAATGAGAGCTCCACATTCCAAGAAGTGAAATCTGCTAACCGCCTTGATTTTTGATGGTGTTTAGCTTTATATTATGTATCTCGCTTAAGCTAGAGTTATCTTGCTTAAGCGAGAGAGCTTTCTTCAGCTTGAAAGACTCTTTCTTTATCTAATTTTCCCTCACAGACTCGCTTGGGAAAATGTGTCCCTCAAGCGAGTAAGGATCCCCTGTTGTAATTTGTTGCATTCGCTTGAGCCCAAGGAGATTTGCTCAAGTGAACAAGGCTTCTATTTCATTCTGGATAATTCTTGCTTGAGCAGCTTAAGCCTCGCTCAAGCGAGTTCTTCATACTCTGCTCACTAGATCCTTTTTGCTTAGGCTGCTTCCCCTTAGCTTGAGCGGATCCTTCATATTTAGTTTTTGAATAATTCTCGCTTGAGCAGTTTGAGACTCGCTCAAGTAAGTTCTTTACTGATACTTTCTGTAAGTTATTCGCTATAGAGAATTAAGATTCGCTCAAGCGAAATCTGCCTCTGATTGTTTCTTCTTGAAGGCTTTGAGGCTCACTCAAGCGGAGTATAGTCTCGCTTAAGCGAGACTCCCAAAACTTTCATTTTTCTTTATTTTGAATTGGGGAATGGATTGGGATTCTTTGCTTTTCTTTTTCATCTTTTTCACCTATCATTTACACAAAAATAAAGATAAGAGCTTAATTACATTAAAACATTACAAAATATCTGGTTCTCAATTTCTATTCATTTTCATGCACAAAATATTCCAGATAATGCAACCTCTAACACAATTATACTCAATTACCATTAAAATATCTATACATTTGAGTATTTATCAACTCTCCCCGACCTAGAACTTTGTTTGTTCTTAAGCAAAAGTAACAAAGCCTTTAAAGTGAAAAGAAAGATTTGTCTTAATCATAGCTATGCATAAGAGAGAAAACATTGAAATACACATAATTACAACTGACAGATCCTGGCTTCAATTAAAATTCATCAAAGTGAACACTCAAGTTTGCAAAGCACTAAACAATTGAAAGTAACCATTGGCTATAAAAACAAGGAACCCACCCATTGTCTCATAGGTGAGTGTTTTCTTCTTGTTATCACTGATCACATGTTAGTCAGTATTGCATTTCATTTCATTTCAAAAAACAAGCACTCAAATAGCAAGGATCTAGAGGTCTTCAAAAAGGTTGCAATGTGGCTAGGCTAAAAAATAAATCCATGGTTTTGAATTCAAAGGGACATGCTAAGGAGAGCAATAGTCATGATAATTGTACACACTTTGCCTGCCTAGTCATGACAATTTTTACTTTTCCAACAAATACATTGCTTTTCATTTCAATCTAAAATTCCTTTTCTTATGCTATTCTTATTTTTCATTGATTTTAATTAAGGAATTTTTCTTCTTTTTTTCATCTTCACTTTTCTTAACAACCATTTATTTCTTGCCATTTGAACCCATCAAGCATAACATAACCCTCTTTATATACAACATATCATGTTCCTTATTCTTTTAGCATGCCATATAGGTAGGGATTTAAATTTTAGTTTCATGATAAAGATAAGGGTTTGAGAATAAAATTTTTCAACTCAAAAGGGTTACAACAAAATGGATTTCAATTTATGTACTTGTTAGCTTTTTGGCCCTGGCTTAACCTATTTCTATACAAAATTACCTCTATCATTTCCTTGCTTATTTCAGTGATGTTTTCTGTCAGAAAATGTAAAACCCTTGGTTAACTAGGACAATCCCTTCCACTAGATTATCCCGGTCAACTGAGAGGTTACGAGTTTTAGAAAAATATGGAAGTTTTTTTTTGTGCAAGAAAACTTAGTGGAACATATATACCTTATATACAACATAGTCATATATAGCATATGATCACAACAGTAACTATACATACTGAAAGTAAAGGGGGCACGCAGGCTCCCATAATAAAATCAACCTATTATATTCGTCATCGGCCCAAGAAGAGCTCGGCTGATCCTCGATACGAATCTACGTCTATCCCCGCGATGTCTGAAAAAATTTAGTGTAAGGGTGAGTCTCCACCTGCATAAACAATCCGAGATTGAGTCCCTCATACTCTCTTTGGTGTTCCTAAGACACATTCTAAGTTATCTCACCACTTTTGATCTCAGCTGACCATCCCCCTTTTTCCATTCACCTCTCAAGATTACTAAGATCTATACCATTATACTCAAACAATGAGCAATCATAATCTTAGTACAATGATGCAATGCATGAGTTCATTTCGTTATTTCCAATTAGTCATCATGATGCATGGGAGCCCATCTCTTTCTCATCATTCCCAACACAATACATATCACAGTCCCGCCTTATCCTTCCTTTCTATTAGAGCCACCAGAGCTCTCCTCGTTCTATTTTCACAAATGGGTAAGAACCTGCAGTCCTATCATTATAATGGCCAATCACACATCACATCAGAATGGGCACTCAATGGCCATAGAAACCCCCACTTCTTGTCATAGTATATCAAAGTTTGCCATAGTCGTCCGGCTTCGGGTGCGAATCCAAGCCATTAGAGGGCCGACTCTGATATAGTCCCAAGATCGCCCTCAGGGAATCGAGGCACAGCAGTTCTTCAGTGTAACCCTCACTGTTATGCTCTAGGGAGTTTCTTGTCCATCACCCTTATCCTCCATGTATGATGTACACCACACAATTTCTTTTCATTAGTCATCGGTAGGGTCCTTCTAATGACTTCATTTCATTTCTAACGTCGGGCTACTTTCTGCTCATTAAATTTCAATTAATTCTTTTCCTTTCTTTCTAAAAAATTCCTTAATTCATAACAGTCTCACCCGACGCTTAGAAATAAAATGAGATCTCATATTTTCCATAAATCATGGGTATATTGGCGTTATAACGCCCATCATCACATCAGATCTAATTTAATTTTATCACATCATTTTCACAATTTATTCATCTCAGGATCCCTACCGAGATATTTCTTCATTGATTCTTTTCTTATTTATTTCAATATATTCAGTCATTGCATCATACAAGTACCATTCATCATACAATCTTTTCGTTAACTCATGATATTCTTTAAGTACAACATCACAGTCCATACACATGTCATTATACTACACTCATCATATATTTCATCAGACATACTCATCATATATAATTAACACATATTTATTCAATAGCATTACAACATTCAAGAGAACAACATACTTTTCCAATTCTACTCAGCGTAATTGTCGGCATTAAACTTGGTATACTAGCTCGTACATTAATTTACCACTAATTTAGACATTAGATTGTACGCGTTTAATCAAAATACCTTATGAAATAGCTTGGATTCTTTTACTCCCCCTTGAGTTATTTATTCTTTTATTATTATTATTGCCCTAATTTTATTACGTGACTCTAACTCCTCGTGTTCGACCATGAAGTCTAAATCACTACTAAGTGGCCTTTATTGTTTATTATCAACTTAGAGGCTTAGATCTTATATTTTAACCAAGAATGTTTTGTGGAATAGCTTAGCTTTTCTTATGTCCTTGAACTATTGTTCCTCCAATTATTTATTAGTATATTCCTTTTCATTACCCAATTCTAATCCTTAGTAATTGGGAAATTCAAATTACTCTTAAATTAAGGAATTGAAGTTACCCTTTAGTAGTCTTACTATCCATTATTTTCTTTTGTCAATAAACTTTACTAATTGAAAAATTTATTTCCTTTGTTACTAAGTGGGTTACTAATTCCTTATGCACATAAGTTTACCTTTAGTGATTTCCTTTCTAAGTTTTTAACTGCTGACCTTTAGTACCATTTTTCTATTCCATCATACTAACTAATTTAATTTTGTTTAGTCACTTCCATTTAATCAACTAAGATTGATTTTCTCTATGATGACAATTTATTAATTAAGGATTTAGTCACTATCTTAACTTCTATGCTTTAAACTTAATTAAGATATATTCTCCTTAAAATTTGTCATCTAATTTATAAGTTAATCCTTTTTATTACTAGTCTAAGGTTTAAATTCAAAAATCTCTTCCATGTCTTTTGCTATTATTAGTTACTAATGTTCTAAAATTCTAATGCTTACTTCTTACTTAAACTTCTAAACTTATTATTTAGTCATTTATACCATGCACCTCAAAAATCCCTAAGGTCCCCTTTCATACTTTTACCTTAAGTGGTCACTAAAATTTCTAAATCCTAACATCCATTTCTTTCTTACGCTTCAAAATTCCTTTTATCTCTTTTTTTTCCTAGCTTATAAAACTTATTTGGGTCTAATCATGTTACTTATTAATAAAAAATTTTCAAGTAAAATTCTCCACTTTTCAAACTCAACTTATTTATCTAATTAACTTTTATAAAGTTTTGTAATAATTTAAAACAAAGTCACTTTTAGTAAAATAAACGTCGTAACCATCCGGTCGGTAATTCTTTCTTAAAAGCGCAATGTCGTCAAAATACTCTCGGTGATACATGGCGATAAATTAATTCCTAATAGCGAGGCTTACTGGAAATAAATTACAAATTACATATCATTACCATAAAATTTAAAGAATAATAATACAACCAAATCGAATAAATACGAGCCCGCCTAAACACTAAAATTCCTAAATTTTTCGTTACGACTCCGATTACGATAAAATCCTTCCGAACACGCCATTATCGAGATACGCTTATTAAATTTATTAAAAATTCTTTTTAGTGACATATTCCATTAAAGTTAATCGTCATCTATGGCGAAATTTAAAACGGAGGCCCATGAGTGTACAAGCAATATTATGAAACATTTAGAAACAAGATTAAACGAGGTAATACCCCCCTTACCTTGCCAGATAGCTACTTCCCAGAGGAAGAAAACGGTGGTCTCACCAAAAATTCATTGATGACTAGAAACTCGCTGATCGTTGCCAATCGCCATTCGGTACCTAAAAACTCAACATGAAATGACTCAAAGGGGGTAGAGCATATCATGACCAGCAAGAAGAGCAAAAGAAAACAACCATGGAAAATATAGAAATTAAAAGCACTTAAGGAAACGATCGCCAAAATTTATCGATTATTCGAAACGTTCCACAGATTGCTCTCGATCCTAAAAGCAACCAACATGCATACCAAAATGGGGTGAGAAGGGTCACGGTTTCAAGCCAAGATAGCAAAGGAATCAATATTCAAAATGCTAGAATTTTGAAAGAAACACAAAGAAATAAGAATCAAGGATCAAGAGTTGAAGTTTTACTTGGATGATCAAAATGATGGCCACGGTTTTGGAGGAGATTGGCACGTTGACAATGGTAGCCTAGGTGATGATTTTTTATGGTGAAATTAAGCCTAAATTAGAGCTGGAATGGGAAAGTAATCATTGTTTTATGGTGGAAAATTAGGAGATGTTAGGAATTAAGTGGTAGTGAGTTAATTAGTAAAGGTTGAAGTTATATGTGGGTATATGCATTTGTAAGAGGAATGTAATTTATTTGTGTAGAATGGGTGAAGCTTGGAGCGTGAATGTGTGGCTGAATTAGAGTGAGTAGTATGAGTTGATATGCATGTATGTATAGTGGTATAGTAATGACTTATGGTAACATAGTATCATGGCACCTCATGCGTGGGAGTATAGAGAGGTGTTACAAAGAGAGATGCATAAAATCAGGACTTGGAATTGGAAAAGCAATGTGGGATGGTGATGGTTGCTGATTTTATTTTATTTTTTACAAAATAAGACAATGACAGCTTATTGAACAAATGGTAGTACTTGCTAAGCAAGTTAGTCATCCTTATGAGAGAAGGGTGGAGTTATGGATTGACACATATGAAGGGTATGTGGCAAGCTTCTTAGGTAGAGTGAACTTGTTAAGCAAGAAGTTCAAGAAGGTAGGACAAGTGTCTAGTGGGTGGGAGAAAGTGATTGGCTCATGTTATATGAAGGGGCTGATATATGCCATGAATATATGTCATGCTACTTCATCTAGCAAGCAAGGTTCCAAATTTAATTCAATTTCACCAACCAGGTACCAAATTCATGTTGCTTTTTCTTTTACTAAATTTCTCCACCTAGATTTTGTAAACTCATCAACATTTTATTTCAATTCACGGTAATGCTTTCTTTTCTCTCTTTAATTCAACAATTATCAACCACATTCCATAACACCATCATAATCTTTCAAGGCTGCCGCTGTCATTTCTTCAAGATTATGGTCCTTTTTCTCGAACTGGTCCCAGGAACGATCGACGCACAATATCGAGCGACTAGTGAATTTTTGGCGATCCATCTCTTTTTCCCTTTTAAAAACATGATTGCCCTATGAGGTAAAGGGGGTCTCACTTTTACCTCTCATTTTAAATTCTACCATAATGTTCGTTTGGCACCGGGGGTAACCCTTTTAAATTTCATTATGATCTGACAATTAGATCTAAAGTTACGTAATTTTTCATTATAGTTATAAATTATAACCTTTTGCCTTTATTTAAATTTTTGTTAATTAATGAATATAATGGTCGGCATTGCCTCCTCAATCCCTAATATTTCTTTGTTTAATTCCTACTATTTTATTGAGCTTAATGGTCGGCTATACCGCCTTATAATTACTATTATTGTTATTACCAATACTATCGCTATTATTATTATTATTATTATTACTAATTTTATTATTATAACTATTGAGCATAATGGCCGGCTCTGCCTCCGCTCTTAAATATTTTCTTTATTAATTTATGTTACTATATTATTGAGTATAATGGTCGGCTTTGTCGCCGCTCCTAACAATTCCTTTCGTAAATTCTGTTACTTATATTATAGAGCATAATGGCTAACTTTGCCATCGCTCTTAGTATTTTCCTTATTTGATTCTGTCATTTATATAATCAACTATAATGGTCAGCCTTGCCACCTTATAATAGTAATAATAATTATGATTATTATTATTATTATTAAAACTACCACTTTTGTTACTAGCATTATTATTAGTATTATTGTAAGTAACAAACGAGTATTTCCTTAAATTAAAGCGACGTTATTTAATATTTTTACTATTTTAATTACCATTCATAAAATCCAATATCTGATTGCTTTCCAAGATAGACGTTACTTAAGCCAAAATATAGCCGTTAAATTTCCTAAATAAATATAAAAAATAACCCTCAATGTCTGAAAAATAAGTAGGACCTAACAACTCAAGAATAAATAATTGAGATAAGAGGAATACATAGATATTTAGGGGTCAGAAGAATGGTAATAAAAATATAAAGATAAGGATTAAGAATATTGAGGAGTTAGTAGGTTCTAATGAATAACAATAATAATAAACTACTAAGTAGACCCTGGAAGCAAAACTTAGTATAAAATGCTAAAAGAAACTATAAAAGGTAATTGATAGGCTTGATAAAAGTTTCAATAATGAGACGTAGAGTTGTTTTAGCCAAGTTCAAGATTTAGTTGTTTAGGACAATAATTATGTTCTTAGCTAACAACTAGATTATAATAAAGGAAGAGGAAAATTTTGAGTTATAATTAGGTAATATAAAATTAGTCAAATAGGTACACCAAAAAGGGTTCAAGAATAGCTAAGATAATTAGTTAATAAATAAGTAAAAAGTGGTAATTAGAGATATATATAGTAACTACATACTAGATAAGTAAAAAGGGAATTAGACTTAGGTTATGGATAATTAACCACTTAAGAATAATAATAAATTTAACTAAGGAATGAACAGACTTAAAGAAATAAGGGTCTAGTGCATTTAAAGTTAAGTATACATCTTAGTCCTTCAAGAATTAGATTAGATCAAGTTAGGAAGTAAAAGGATAATTTATATACATATGATTAATAACTAGGTAATAACTACGTACTAAATAAATAAGAAAGTTGGACTAGACAAGCTTAGGCTAGTAATAATTTATAAGATGTATTAATAACCTCTAAACATAATCTGTACATCTAAAGGAAAAATTATCTAGTTGACAGGAATAATAACTTAATTAAAGTTAATAAAAAATTAGATGTGAATAATTAGTAAGTACAATCACACCTATAATTTATAAATGTACTTATACTACGCATATATTATACTTGGATGTGTAGGTACTCATGGCTGTTATATGCATCAATTAGAGTGAATTCATAAGAATATTCTTTAGTATGGAGATGGTAGTTATAGGAAAACAATAATACCTTATGATTAGTCTTAAGAGAATAAATTGAAATATAGAATCAATTAGATAAAGTAATTTGTGTTTGTTTGATGGATGAATTGCTTGATTAACTTCAGTATGTTTGATTAAACCATATGAATTACTTGTTGGTTGTGATATGAATGCTTGTATAAAATATGATTAATTGAATGAGTACAATGAGATGTATGTTTGATGAATATGTTCTTTGAATGAGTGATATGTGCTTTATCAATTAACATGAATGATTATATGGATTACATGTTCTTGTGGGTATAATAAATGATATGAGTTTGATGAAATATATAATGAAAGGAATGAATCTTGTATGAAGCATTAATAAAATGTTAAGTAAAGAATGAAAGCAAGAATATGTCTCGGTAGGAATCCTTACATGATGTAAAAATGAAATAATGGTGAAATGTGGATGGATCTGATGAGATGAGGATGCACTGAGACGCAAGTTCGTATAGAATTGATATGTATACTTAACTTCCCTTTCATTCTTAATTATCGGAGGGAATATACTATAATAAGCATTAAAGAGAAATAATGACAATAACTAAAGATAATGTTGGTAAATGAATTAGACGGTCAGTCAACCATTAGTAGAAACTAAGTATACACTTACACAACCAAACAACCCATACCTCTAGAATAATCCTACCCAACAGTGATAAGATTATACCACAATTAAATTAGAGTAACCCATGGTTAGTATTATTTCCTCTAAAGGATAATCAAAAGAAATTTAAAGAATAGTATGAAATAAACCCGATGTTAAGAATGTAAGTGGTTGTTGAGGGGACCCTACCGATGACGAGCATAATGGAAAATAAAAGAATATGTATGAGACATTCATCATTTGTATATGACTTGATGTGGACTAGATCCAGCAGCAAGGGGTACACTGAAGGATATGAGGGTTCGACCCTAGAGGTTGGATCTTGGGAGTGTAACGGGAGGGGACCCCCAATGGATTGGTGGTAGCGCCCCGATGTAGGGCGAAACCATGCAATCCTGCTGCACTTCGACTCAGACCAGTATCACTAGGATCGTGGAGAGCCAAGTCCCATTATAATATAATGATATGTGTTGGATCCATGATATTGGGACTATGAGCCCATGTATACCCTGTGTTGTGATGTGGGGGCTTGGTGGGCTCTGGTCGCTCTAGTACAGAAACATTGTGTTCAAGGGCAGCCTGAACAGGACAGATTCTGATGATGATGATAAGTATGAAGTTGATGAGATGGAATTGGGCCTACATTCATTCATGATAAACAATGAAAAGATTAATTGAAAGTAATGGAACCCATCCATTGCATTACATGATTCTGAGATATTGTATGTGATTGTGATAGTTATTTGAATTACTCTATAATTATTAGTGTAGAATATGAGAGAAAAGGAAGGGAAAATGATAGGTAGGACTGAATGATGGCAGATAACTTAGAGAGATTAGGAACCAGAGACGAGGAAGGATTGTGTGGATACTTGTTTAGATGTTATGGGAGGACATTAGAAATGATATACCTCTGATTATATGGAAGAGAGACTCACCCTTACAGTTTATTTTTACAGACCTTTGACTGGACCACGCACTCGACATTGGGGAGATTAGTGCAGACTTCGAATCAAGGAACAACAAGACATTCTTGAACCAAGGACGATTACCTTAGTTGATTTTCTTTTCCTATTGAATGGGAGCCTACGTGCCCTTGATTTTTAGTATGTACAATGTGTTGAATATGACCATGTATTGTATATGTGTTGAATATGACCATGTATTGTATATGACTAAGGTGTATATAAGATATCTGTTCCACCAAATTTATTGTACAAAAAAAAACTTCCACATTTTTCTAAAACTCGTTACCTCTTAGTTAAGTAAAATGATCTAGTGGAAGAGATTGTTCTAGTTAGCCGAGGATGTTACATAAAAATCTTTTAAAAACGTTTCTTGTAACCTGTCGCTTAAGCGATGACTATTCGCTTGGGTGAGCTTATGCATAGAACATCAGGGGTCGTCTTTTCGCTCAAGTGATTCAGACTAGCTTGGGCGAAATTTGGACAATACCAGTTATTAAATTATCTTTCTTAAGCGTAATGATTCATTTAAGCGTAATGATTCGCTTAAGCGAGTTTTTCTTTAACTCAGGCAAGTAGAAAATCGCTTAGGCGAGGTATATGAAAAAAACACCCCCTGATACTTCATTACATTTTCGCTTGAGCGGATAGAAGTAGCTTAAGCCAAAATTGGTCAGAAAGCTTTTTAATTATTTTCGCTTAAGTTATTCCCCTCTCGCTTAGGCAACATTAAACAGAGTGATTTTCCCTTCCACTCGCTCAGGCGAACAACGCTCGCTTGAGCAAGAAAAATAAAACTGTGCCCCTGATGCTTCCTTAGTTCACTCGCTTAAGCCAGAATGATTTGCTCAAGCTAATATTTAACAGAACCAATTTTACTTGTCCTCGCTTGAGCGTTGAGATTTCGCTTAGGTGAATTTTACCCACAACTCTTTTAACATTAGTTCGCTTGGGCGAAATAAGCTTGGCCTGAGCGTGACCGAACTTAATCAATTTCGCTTGGGTGATCACCATGTCGCTTAAGAGAGTTTAGCATAATAGCATTTAATAAGGTTTTCTATGAAATTTGCTTGGGCGAACATAGCTTGCTTAGGCGATACAGGTACTTTCTTGAATTTTAACTATGTACCTGATTGAGTTCCTTCATGATGCATAAGACTTGACCATTTCATTAATATTTAGGAACTTTGAATCATAAATTAAAGTACCATCCAAGAGGAAATGAAGGATTTAAGCCTATCCCTGCAATCATCATGAATTTAACTAATGATTCCTTGCATTCAACATCGAATCGTAAATAGATTCATGATTATATGATCCAATCTTGCATTTAGGCCAATTTAGTACTAAAATGAACATAAACTCCATCTCAACTCCACAAGCAAGCATATTTTTGTTAGCCTTTGCAACTAACTTCAAGTATACATTAATTTAACACCAAGATTGCATGTTTCCCTCATCATTATCAAATCAATTTCATAATCCATCACATATACCTCAATCATGCAACAATTTCAACAATGATGGAAATCAACATTCAAACATCATTTTCCTAGAAATTGTCCATTCCTTCTCATCACTTCTCAATCGATCATCAATGCATTAAATCAACTCTCAAACATGACTAAACCTATAATTTACATACTAGAATATAGAATTCAAACAAAAGTAATAAAACATTGGGTTGCCTCCTAGGAAGCGCTTATTTTACGTTATTAGCTTGAAGCCTTTAAAATTTTTAAGGATCCTATAAGTGGATGAGCATGGTAAGCCTCTCCACTTCACCACCAAGGTAGGGCTTCAGTCTTTGCCCATTAACAGTCCAAGTTCTTTATGAAACAGGATCCTACAACTCAATAACTCTAAAAGATCTGACTTCTTTGACCAAGAAGGGTCTAGACCACTTGGATTTCAACTTCCCAGGAAATAATCTCAACCTTGAATTGAATAAAAGCACATATTGGCCAGGATAAAAACTCTTTTGAACAATCTTCTTCTCACGGTACATTTTCATTCTTTCCTTGTAAATACAAGAGGATTCATATGCTGAGAGCCTTCATTCTTCTAGCTTTTGCATCTGTAACTTTCTTTTTGATCGGCTGCTTGCTAATCAAAATTCAATAGCTTCATAGCCCAATAAGCTTTATGTTTAAGTTCCACTAGCAAGTGACAGCTTTTATAAAAAACTAGTTGGTAAGGAGAAAGTCCTGTAGGTGCGTTGTATGCTATCCTATAAGCCCATAGAGCTTTATCAAGCTTTCGAGACCAATCCTTTCTGCTGATTGAGACTATCTTCTCCAGAATACGCTAGATCTCCCGGTTTGAAACCTTTACTTGCCCATTTGCTTATGGATGATAAGGAGATGTCACTTTATGTTTGACTCCATAATGTTCTAGACATTTTTGCAACTGAGCATTACAAAAGTGAAAACCTTCATCACTTATCAACACTCTAGGCATGCCAAACTTACAAAAGATATTCTTTTTCAAGAACTTGATTATAGTTTTAGCATAAGCTCTAGCACTGGTAGTAACTTCCACCTAATTTGATACATAATCCACAACAACCAAAATGTATTCATTTGGGAATAAAGAAGGTAATGGTCCAACAAAATCAATCCCCTAGTAGTCAAACACTTCAACCTTTAGGATAGTACTTAAAGGTATTTCATTTCTCCTTGAAATTCCACCTGTCCTCTAGCAACTATCACATGATTAAGCATGAACATATGCATCATTGAAAACTGAAGGCCAATAGAAACCCAATTGCAGAACCTTAGCTATAGTTCTTTCACCGTTGAACTGGCTTCCATATGCTAAATTATGACAATGCTATAGAATGCTCCTTGCTTCTTCCTGAGATACACATCTTCTCAAGATATTGTCTGATCCAATCTTGAACAAATATGAATCATCCTAAATATATTGTTAAGCTTCCTTTAAGAATTTCTTTTTCTGTTGCAAAGTGGGATCATCAGGTATAATCCCTGTTACCTTGAAATTTGTAATATCTGCTAACCATGGTCTCTCTTGAACCAGTAACAATTTTTCATCAGAAAAAACATCATCTACTTTAGGCTGAGTATTTGTAACTGCCTTGTTAGAAAGTCTGGAAAGATGATCTGTAATAAAATTCTTGCTTCCTTTCTTATCTTTGATTATCAAATCAAATTCCTACAATAGTAAAATCCATCGAAGTAGTCTAGGCTTCGAGTCAGGTTTATTCAGCAAATATTTTAGAGCTACATGGTCAGTATAGACAATAACAGTGGATCTAATCAAATAAGGTTAAAATTTTTCCAAGCCATACACCACTGCTAAAAGTTCTTTTTCTACTGTAGTATAATTTATTTGTGCTTCATTAAGAACTTTTCTAGCATAATGTATAACATGAAAAATCTTTGACTTTCTTTGACCAAGAATTGGTCCTATAGCATACTCGCTAGCATCACACATTAGTTCAAATTCAAGTTTCCAATCAAGAGCAACTATCTTAGAAGTAGAAACCAATTTTTGTTTCAATAAATCAAAACAATTAAATAAGAATCATCAAAGTGAAAAAGAGTATCCTTATTCAAGAGGTTACTCAGAGGTTTTGTAATCTTTGAAAAATCTTGGATGAATCGTCGATAAAAGCCTACATGACCCAGGAAACTTTTGATTCCTTTAACATTAACTAGCGGTGGGAGTTTTTCAATCACTTTAACTTTTGTAGGGTCCACTTTAATGCCTCTGCAAGAGATTTTATGACCTAGCACTATACCTTCTATAACCATAAAATGGCATTTCTCCCAATTGAGAACCAAATTCATTTTCATACATCGCTTTAATACAGTATCTAGATTAGCCAAGCAGTGATCAAACGAAGATCCAAAAACTGAAAAGTCATCCATATATACTTTAATGCTTTTTTCAATCAAATCTGCAAATATGGCAAACATGCATCTTTGGAATGTAGCCGGAGCGTTACATAGTCCAAAAGGCATTTTTCTATAAGTAAAAACACAAAAAGGACATGTAAAGGTAGTATTCTCTTGATCTTCTGGAACAACAACTATCTGATTATAGCCTAAATATCCATCCAGAAAATAATAATATGCTTGACCTACCAACCTTTCAAGCATTTGATCCATGAAAGGCAAAGGAAAATGATCTTTTCTGGTGGCCTAGTTGGGTTTCCTGTAATCAATACATATCCTTCATCCAGTAACTGTTCTAGTTAGAATCAACTTATTTTTTTCATTATGAATTACAATCATGCCACCTTTCTTAGGAACTACCTGAACTGGGCTTACCCAAGCACTGTTAGAAATAGGATAAATCATGCTCGCCTCAAGTAACTTCATCACCTCCTTCTTCACTACCTCTTCCATTGTTGGATTTAATCTTCTCTAAGGCTGTGCAATAGACTTGTACTCCTGCTCCATGAATATCTGATGCATGCAATATAAAGGACTGATTCCTTTTAGATCCTGCTAAGTCTATCCAATTACTCCCTTGTTTCTTCTCAATACTTCAATCAATTTCATTTTCTCTGACTTGGTCAATCTGCTACTGATCACCATTGGTTTCTGACTGTCATCATCCCAGAAGACATATTTCAGATGGGAAGGTAAAGCCTTCAATTCAAGCTTCTAGGCTTCAACTTCTATCTTCATAGACAAGTCTTCCATGGATACTTGGCTTAGTGAAAGGAATTTATTTGAATCAAAATCTTTCATAATTTCCTCTAGAGCTTCTACTTTATCCTCATCAAGCTCATTAACAACATTCACAAGAACTTTCTCAAGAGTTCTAGAATGATTCAACTTACACAATTTATTTTTAATGACTTCTTCTTCTTCATCAATCTAAAAATGGTGCTGCTTGTCTAATGGATGCTTCATTACCTCAAAAACATCAAAGTTAACCTCATCATCATACACTCTCACTTTTAACTTTCCCTCATCAACATCAATAATTATCTTGGCAGTCTTCATAAAGGGTCTCCTTAGGATCAATGGTACTTTAGAGTCTTCTTCTATATACATCACCATAAAATCCATTGGGAATATTAATTTATCAACTCTGACCAACACATCCTCAGCTACCCCATAAGGAAATTTCATTGATCTATCTGCTAGCTGCAAGGTCATCCTCGTGGGCCTAACCTCCAAGTCTCCAATTCTCTTTATCATAGATAACAACATCAAACTAATGCTAGCTACTAGATCTAATAAAGCTTTTCCCATAGGTAAAGTACCCATGGTAACTGGAATTGTAACACTGCGAGGGTCCTTAGTCTTTAATGGTAGCGCTTTTTGAATAATAGCACTACTTCCTGCTTCCAACTCCACAGTGTCTTCAGAAAATCACCTTTCTTTCTTAGTAACTCCTTCATAAACTTAACAAAAGTGGGAATTTGCTCCATAGCTTCTACAAAAGGAAAATTGATCTGTAACCTCTTGAAGATGTCCATAAATCTAGTAAATTGCCTTTCCTTATCGTGCTTTGAAGGATTCTTTGGATATGGAAGATTCTTCAACTATGGAATCTGACTCTCATTTTTTTTCTCTGCTTTTCACTCTTTTTTGTTTTCCTTTTCCTTTTTCTTTATTCACACTCTTACTATTTACATTCTCTCTTTTATTTTGACCTTTCTTACTCACACACTCTTTTTCTTTGCCTTCCTTTTCTTTCAACACTTCTTCCTCAATTTTCTCATTCTCACCAATCTCTCTACCTATCATCTTATAGCTTCTTGTAGTAATTGACTTACAATGCTCCTTAGGATTTAGATGAGTATTGGCAGAGAAGGAACCTCCCTATTGATTTGACAGCTATTGTGCCAATTGTCCAACTTGAGTTTCTAAGTTTTTGATTGATGCCTCGATGGTTTTTTGATTGTTAAGGAAGCTTGCATGAATTCCTCTAGAGTCTCCTCTAATTTAGAAGTCTTTTCATGCAAAGAAGGATAATATTATTGATATGGTTGTTGTCTATTTGAAGGTCCTGCCTCTTATCTTCATCCTTGATTTGAATTTTGATTATTTCTTTAACCCTACAAAAAATTATTAGGATAATTATTAGAATTGAAATGACCTTGTCATCCTGGGTTGTTTATATAATGTACAAACTCCTCTTGTTGATCTTATTGATATGAACATTGGCCATTTGCATGATTGCCTCCACAAAAATCACATTTGATTTGTTGCTGATGATTCATGGTAGGTGCCATATGCGAATGAACTACATGTAATTTTTGTGGTAGCTTTGCCATTTGTTGAGTCAATGCTTATATTTGTTGGGTCAAAATCTTGTTCTGAGCTAATATTGCCTAAGTAGTGTTTAAGTCATACACCATTTCTAATTACTTGCTGCCTATCATGTTGAGCTTGGTGATCTATAGAAGATAGAGCATCAATGATTCTTATTGCTTGATCCACATCTACAGTCATCATTGTACCTCTGGCAATAGCATCCAGAATCATTTTAGTGTCAGGTCTCAAACTCGTATAGAAAATATTAAGTTGTGTAATATCCTCAAATCCATGATTCAGGCATTTCCTCAATAATGATTTAAATCTTTCCAAGCCTTACAGAATGGTTCATCAGGGCCTTGCTTGAAGGTAGAAATATTAGACTTGGCTTTAAAAAAATGAGAAGGCAAAAAAAATCTTTGAAGAAATTTTTCTGTCACTGTACTCCAATTATGTAAACTTTGATTAAGATGGGATTGCAACCACTCTTTAGCTTTCCCTGCTAAAGAAAAGGAAAATAATCTCAAGTAAGCTGATTCAATATCATCCTGTCCAAGTCCCATAGTTTCTACCAACTCATAGAATGTTGCTAAATGAGTATAAGGATCCTCATTCGCCATTTCAGTGAATTGGTGTGTATTGATAAGACTTAAGAATGTTGGCTTCATCTCTAAGGTCCTTATAAAGGTTGGAATTGTAATACTAGAAAAATGTCTTGGGCCTTGTTGTGTAGCATAATCCCCAAGTGTTCTTTTAGGTGGAGGAGGTGGATTGTTGTTGTTATTGTTGTTTGCCATATCTTTTTCTTCTGGTTTTGTTGCACTTTCAGGAATGTGTATGGAAGGAGAATCACCGGTGTGTTATTGTTGCCTTTGCTTATTTTTGCCTTTTCTTTTTGGGTGATCTTTCTATTTCAGGGTCAAGCTCGAAATGGTCTTTGGATCCCTGACTTCTCAAGTGCATAAAGCAAAAACTCACTGCAAGCAACGTTAGCCCACAAAAAGAACAAGTAACAGATAACTATAACTATACACAAATGTACTATTCATAATGCCTTGGTAACCTAGAATCAAGATTAACTACACTTATCACAATGGTCTTTGGACGACGCCAAAAACTTGGTTACAAGTTTTGATATGATCAAACCTTTTTGTGGCAAGTTCCACTGTCGACTTGTAGTATATGTTAAAAATAGAGTGTCGTTCCACTAGGATACGGTGTTAATATTGATTCGTTGTTACCTTAGCAGACATAAATGAAAAGTTCACAAGCATATTCAAATCTAAAGAACTAAACATAAACAAGCATAAGTTAAAACAAACGATAAGAAATATGAATTATTAAATGATAAAAGTTGGGATTGGATTTCATCAATCTCGCCCTTCAATACATTGCATACATTTATATAAATGGATCTAAACTATCACTTTTTATTTCACAATCTTAAATCATTCGCATCGATTCCCCGACTACAAAATCCATAAAAACATTCTTAAATATATTGATTCCTCAATCATATTAAGAACATTCCAGCATTAGACACGATTGTTTCGACATTCGTTACGTCGAATATTATTCCTAATATTCATCGTAACGAGCATTTTATTTAGATCCATTTTCGTAAGCTAGTTTCCAATATTCAAAGGGAAACTAAGATCAAGAAACTATTTCCCAATAGAGTCAAGCTTTACATGTAAAATGAAAAGCCAAAAATGATAGAACAAAAATACCAAATATATAAACGTAGAACAAGCATATGTCGGGGTTCGATCAACTACATCCAATCCCAATAGAGGATTTAGCTACACCTCATAGCCATTACAATCAAAACTCGAAAAAAGAAAGATGAAGAAGAGGAAAAAGATGGATTCCAATGTGAGCTCCACATTCCAAGAAGTGAAATCTACTAACCGCCTTGATTTTTGACAGTGATTGTCTTTATATTATGTATCTCGCTTAAGCTAGAGTTATCTTGCTTAAGCGAGAGAGCTTTCTTCAGCTTGAAAGACTCTTTCTTTATCTAATCTTTCCCTCGTAGACTCGCTTGGGCGAATGTGTCGCTCAAGCGAGTAAGGATCCCCTGTTGCAATTTATTGCATTCGCTTGAGCCCAACGTGATTTGCTCTAGCAAAATAGGTTTCTATTTGATTTTGGACAATTCTTGCTTGAGCGGCTTAAGCCTCGCTCAAGCGAGTTCTTCATACTCTACTCAATAGATCCTTTTCGCTTAGCCTGCTTCCCCTTAGCTTGAGCGGAGCCTTCATATTTAGTTTTTGGATAATTCTCGCTTAAGCGGTTTGAGACTTGCTCAAGCGAGTTCTTTACTGATACTTTCTTTAAGTTATTCACTCAAGCGAATCTCACTCAAGTAGAGTATACACATAAATCTACCCTCTGATTGTTTCTTCTTGAAGGCTTCGAAGCTCGCTCAAGTAGAGTATAGTCTAGCTTAAGCGAGACTCCCAAAACTTGCATTTTTCTTAATTTTGAATTGGGGAATGGCTTGGGATTCTTTGCTTTTCTTTTTCATCTTTTTCATCTATCATTTACATAAATATAAAGAAAAGAGCTTAATTGCATTAAAACATAACAAAATATATGGTTCTCAATTTCTATTCATTTTCATGCATAAAATGTTCCAAATAATGCAACCTCTAACACAATTATACTCAATTACCATCAAAATATCTATACATTTGAGCATTTATCAAGACCCAAATCATAAAACGAGAGGCTACAATTTTAAAGAAATAAAACAAGTGGATCGAAGAAAAGAGCCCTTAAACGTATATGAAGATAGACAATCATAAAGCGAAAGAAAATTATGTGTATACAGGGCGTCATTTCTCCACATATATGAGGATATGAGAAGAGATCAAAATCAATGAAGAAAAACTAAGAATTCAAATCCTGATAGTCTCACTTAAGAGAGAATTTTTCTCACTTGAGCGATACCACATCAGTCGCTTGAGCAAGCGAAGACCCACTTGAGCGAGCAGGATCCAGAATCAAACCCCCATATTTTTGCTTAAGTGAGACACCTCTCACTTAAGTGAAAATATCATATAATGAAACCTTTCATATTCACTTGAGTGAGACATTTCTCGCATGAGCGAAAATGTCACAGAATCTAACCCAAGCCTCACACTCAAACCTTGCTTGAACGAACAATGAACGAACCAACTCCTTTGACTCTAGCTTGAGCGAGAAGAATCTCACCAAAGCGAAAACAATCCAGAGAGCACAACACTGATGCATCACACTCTTTCTTGAGTGAAATTTATCTCGCTTGAGCGAGATTATCAAATTTCAGAATTTGAACACCTTCACAAATTACTTTTGATTGCAAATTTATGCCATTAACATCAATGTTTGTCCAAACATCAGATACCATACATACAAAACACCATATTATATAATTTAACGTAATTAGGCATAAGAAATTATCATTCATCATCTTTTCCATAACTATGTTCATTAAGGTTCATGCCATCAAGATGGCAATTCTAATCTTAATACTTATATCATGCATCATTGTTTACAAAACAAATGGCTATAAGTCAATTCTCTAAAAGAATAGGGCACTTCTTATAAAACTAAACAATCCATACTCACAATGTTATAAACAAAAGCATCAATCATATACATCAAACCAAAATTTCATCATTTATCGGCCAAGGCATTCACTTATAACTATCATACCATCTTCCAAAACACTTCCAATCTTTAAAAGAATATCTCACCCCATATTAGTCCTGCATCATGATGCTTAAAAAGAGACAACATGGGAGAATGAGTTATTATATTCAAAATGATGAAAAATGAAATGACATGGCCATCACCCAGGAGGAAGCCATGGACCCTACATAGTCTTTGGAGGTTACCTTGGATGCTTTCAAGGGCCCTATGACTAGGTAAAGGGCCAAGAGAGCCAAGGAAGGTTTCCAAAATCATTTAGCTTCTTCCATGGATTTTTTGAGTGGGCCCAAGCCCTAGAAGGAGCTATTGAAGACCCTTACCCTCTTCTCTTGCTCTATAGGAGGGTAATGGGCTTGATGTTTATATTTGGGCCTCACATATTTTGTAAATATTTTTCATGCTTTTATATTCTAGGTATATTAGGACTTTATTTTAGGAATTAGTATGGGCTTTGCATAGCCATTAGGTTTGGGCCACTTTTGGGCCTTGTACTTTGTTCCTTTTGCATTTGGGCTTGTATTGGGCCTTTGTGAGTAGGATTTAGGATTGGGCCTTAGGAATTAATCCAAGGCCCATGGTTAGTGATAGTTGGCCAAAATTCCTAGAGAGCTATATAAGCTCATCTCCTTTGTAAAACTCTCATAATTTGAATGCCATTAAATTTTAGAGTAAGAAACTCTCCCTTCTCTCTAGAAAGTAGAAGCTCTAGGCTCCTTTCTTTGATTCTTATCCTTTGGAATCTCTCCCAAAGGTGGTTACTATCACACCTTATCTCTCTAAGCCATAAAGAGTGGCATCACACACTCCACACTTTCCTCTCCATCTCCTCCATTTCTAATATCAAAATCTCCTAGATCTAGATCCATTTCCTTTAGCTTCCTTCACAAGCTAGCTTCCATTGCAAGTTTCATGTTAGCTTCCATTGCAAGACATCAAAACCGTGACCACTCCTACATTTCTTGAAGAATTCTAGATCTAAGAAAGTCAAGAGAAGAAGATCCAAGAGTTTCAAGGCTAGGAAATGAAGAATTTCCTACATCAAGTGGTATCATGAGTCTCAACTTTTCTTGAATTTTTTTTCTTAGATCTGATTTAGTACTGTTTTTTTTTGTATTTTTAATTCCAAATCTAAATTCCTCTCCTTCCATTCATAAATTTTCATATATCATATGCCTAAAAACTCAAAAAAATGCAAAAGTTATGCTTACTTGAAGTTTGAGATCTACATATTTTGGTTTTGAATTTTAAGAAGTGCCTTCACAAACTTTGTTACTGTACCTATGCTCCACATAACCTTCAAGTTTCATTAAGTTTGGAGAAAAAAATTTTAAAGTCAAAAAGTTGACCTAAGGTGCCTTCTACTTCAAGTAACATGCTTAGCCTTGTGTTTTGTGTTGTTTTCTTTGCATCTTGACTTGTTTTTGTGTCATTTAAAATTTTAGAAGTATAATTCCAGATCTGAACTTTCATCTTATTGTGTGCATTTTAGTAGCCTAATAGGTATTAGTTTCCTTGCTTAATTGTTCTTTAGTTTCCTTAAGTTGTTGCTTAAGTGTGGAGCTTGTTTCTTGTTGTTTCTAGGATCCTTGTTTGTATTGGCTTTTGCTTGAGTATATTGCTGGAATCTAAGGTGCTTTATACTCATCTTTTAAAGTACCTAACAAGCTCCTAGAGTCTTGATGTTCACCTCTCTTTAAGGTGACAAGTTATGCCTAATTGTTGTAGGTTATTAGTATTCCATTAGGTTGAGTTTTTCTAGTTTAATTTTGATTTTTCCAGCAGCTGTTCCATAATATTTGCATGCTGTTTGTGTACTTATTTTAATGTCATTTGATGCATAAATTCATGCCTTCCATTGCCTCTTTATATTGGAAGATGATGCTTGCTTTACACTAGCTTTAGTTGCCATTTTTTGCCTCTTTTTGTGCACTACTTGTCCATTTGTTGTTGCTGCAGTCGGTGGCTGTAAAAAACAGAGAAAAAAAGCATATAAAACAGAGGAAAAAAGTGAAAACTCAAAAAGTTTATAGGCCATTAGTTCCATAAATTGTTTAGGCCTTTTCCTTACAAAAAAGAGTGAAAAAATGATAAAACAATATGAATTAGCAAAAATGAAAAAAAATTCCAGCAACTATATTTTCTTTAGTGTGGTACCTTATTGCTTTCATTTAGTGCTAAATTGTACATTTGTTTGAGGCAAAAGCATTTGCAACATCATACCAAAGTTAGTGAAAAGTTTCAAGCATTCTAGGGTTCTAGTTTGCCTTTTTGTGTTCTAACATTTCTTCTTGCATTTAATTTTTAGATTGTCTTTATTTGCATTCTAAGTTTGTCATAACAAATTGATACTTTTATGTGCCTTCTTTCTTTAACCTTTTGTTGCTTGTCACATTCTTGTTTGTCATATTCTAATCCCTTTGGTTTAGCTTCTTAATTTGCTTTTTCTTGCTTGTCTTTTTGTCTCTAAATTTTGTCATTTGAGTATTTCTATCACTAGTGGAAAAAATGGCTTTAATCACGGTTAAAAAAGGCTTTTAATCACGGTTGAACAACCGTGGTTAAAAGTGGGCGTGGTTGTATATCAGGATATTTAATCACGGTTGAACAACCGTGGTTAAAAGTGGAGTGGATATAACCACGGTTGCCCCTAACAACCGTGATTAAATGTACTGGACCAAAAAAAAAATTAAAAATCGTGGTTATCATCTTCACCATTTAGAAACAGCAAGAACACAATGAACACCAAGAACGCAAGAAACGCAGCAAGAACGCAAGAAACAAAAACAGAAGAAAAGTAAATGAATGAAACAAGAAATGAAGAAAAGTAAATGAATGAAACAAAATCAGAACAACCACAAGAAACAAGAAACAAGAAACAAGAAACAAGAAACAAGAAACAAGAATGCTACTGCAAAACGAAGAACACAACTATAAATCTAAAATGTAAACCTGTAAATAAGCAATGGCGTGCGATGGGAAACCTGTAAATGGCATATGAAAAATAGTGAGAAGTCACATAATAAACAAATCTAGAACGTAAATAATGAAATGTAGATGTAAATGGAAACATGAAAACAGAGAAGAGAAACCTTACAGAGAAGAAGGAGAGAAAAGAGAGTTAGGCGCGCTCATGAAATTACGAAATTTAAAACGAAAAGGAAGCTATTATCACGGTTACACAAGGAACCGTGGATATATGTATAACCTATAACCACGGTTATGAGAGTACCCGTGGATATATGTATGACCTATAACCACGGTTACTCCAGGACCCGTGGTTATATATATGTATGACCTATAACCACGGTTACTCCAGGACCCGTGGTTATATATATGACATATACCCACGGTTGAACAAGGGACCCGTGGTTATATGTGAAAATCTTATTTTGGCATTAGAAAACACCATAAAAAATTTTAGAATTTTTAGAATTTATTTGGTAGGTAAAGTAGAAGCCTAAAAATCCAAAAAATAAGCAAATAAATCACAAAAAATAAAAAATTTTGAGAAAACAAGGGTTTTTTGAAAATCTGAGCAACCCCAACTGGCGTAGCGAGTTGGAATGAATGCGGATTTTTTTTCTACCCCAAAATCATATGCAGCAATAAGGATTCTGAGTTTTCTAGCTCAAGTTATGCTCGTTTGAAGTTTGCCGATTTTTGTCGTCACAAAATTTTTGTATCTCTCACTCAAAAATTTATTTTTCAAAAATTCCAACTCGAATGGCTAATAAGTACCAAAAGAAGTCATGACGCAAAAAATCAGATCAAAATTCCATGTTTTTCTATTTTTTTGGATTTTCCTAAAAATAAGGTGAATAATATTTTGACATATAACCACGGTTGTCAAACAACCGTGGTTATAGACACACTTTTAATCACGGTTGCCTAACAACCGTGAATAAAAGTTTTCCCAAAAATTTCAAAAATGCCATCTCGTTTTGACATATATCCACGGTTGTCATACAACCGTGATTATAGAGACTTTTAATCACGGTTGCCATAACAACCGTGATTAAAAGTTTTCTCAAAAATTTCAAAAATGCCACCGCGTCATTTTTAATCACGGATACACACTAATCCGTGATTATACCCCCGTGGTTGTATCCATTTTTTCCACTAGTGTATTCTTTGACTTCCTTGAGACAAAGGTGTGTGAGACATTACCATATTGGGTAGCATCTTGAGGGGATTGAGATTAGACCATTAGAATTGATCTAGAGCACTCTATCATTATAGAGAGAAGTGGACCTTGAGTGAAACACTTGAGAGCTTAGAGTGTAAACACATTTTATTTTCTTTCTCTTATATTTTTGTGCTAACCATTACTTTGAGTTCCAAGTGTCTCTTTTGTAGTTTTGTGGAGTATTTTTTGGTGGACTTCAAGAACATTGGAAGACTCTTGTATTGGAGAGAACCTCTAGCAATAAATTAGGAATATTTCCTTTGAATAGTATTTTTCTTTTCCCTTATATTTTGGGACTTTAAAATTTGCCTCTTTGTTAAGTCATTGTATTTGGACATTAGAGACATTGGACTTTGGATTTTGGATTTTAAACTTTCTTTTAATTAGTTGATTAGGAGTAATTGCGCTTAGGACTTAGTTTATTCTTTTACTTCCAACTAGTGTAAGTGCGATTTGATATTCTAGGCCTAGTTTACATTTTTGCACTATCTGACTATTTTGCTTTAATTACTTTCTAGTTAGCATAAATGCGTTATTGGATGCTAAGTTTAGTTTAAATTTGTACACATTGACTAGTCTTGTCTAAAAGCTTTTCTTTTATTTTCTTTATTGTTTTGCGATTAAAAATCAATTGAGTGAAATGACTAGTATCTCATTACTAGCATCCTTGCATTATAACATGTCTTCATCTAGTGAGAGAGGTAGAGAGCAAACCCCCTACACATGCGCAAAATCTTAGAGCAACTTAATAATATGGCTAGTAGGCTAGATAACATAGAAAATGGGGAGGGTAGAGATAGAACCACTAGGCATCACAGAAATCATAAACATAGACAACATGATGACACTAGTGAGATTGATCATAGGAATTATAGAAATAGACAAAATGATGATCATAGTGATGATAGGCATAGACACTATAGGAGACAAAGTAGACACCATGAGGAGGGTGGCTTGAGAGAAGTCAAGCTAAAGGTCCCACCCTTCCATGGAAAAAGTGATGTAGAGGCCTATCTTGATTGGGAGATAAGAGTTGAGCAACTTTTTACTTCCCATGAAACTAAGAATGATATAAAGGTTAGGATTGCCACCCTTAGTGTAACACCCCCGATTTTCCAGACTCGGAATCCTGATGTAATCAAGATAATAATTAATGAAAATACGAGTAAATTTTTCACGTTCAAAATAGTTCCTACACACCCTCTCGACTACATCAGGACCCGAACCACAGAAAACCGAAGAGTGAGATTTATTAACATATAACTGGATCGATGACTAATTCGCCGATAACGATATACAAAAATAATAGAGTTTACAGCGGAAGAAGAATGTGTATACCGGATATACGCCTAGTCCTATATATGACGATATGAGAAAAGGCTCGGCAAAGCATGCAATCACCTAACATAAACCCATTAGATCATAACCCATTCAGGCACTTACAACAGATGCATGCATTACCTAAGATATAAATATATATGCATATACATCCGGGGTCATGCCCCAACTATCACCGCTGCTCATATCACATAATTGGCCTACTTATTTACCTATTGTAATCAATCCAAACACCACCATCATCAATGTATATTGTCAAGTTCGATTCCTCAAGTACTCATCAAATCATCACTTATGTACTAATACATATGTTCACCATTCATGCATTCACGATTATCTTATACATGATCAAAATCACTAAATCATTAATATCATCATATACAATTTATTCATAACATTAAAATTCACAAATGATGCCGGCCAAGGCACTTCCACTACCACTATTTACCTTCACGAAACTTCAATTTAAAATCCGAACTCATCCCATGGCAATTTGCATCACAATGCTAAAAAGGAGACCACATGGGAGAGTGAGTTATACATTCAAAATGACGAATATACATATATTGTGATTAAGTGTACATGCATTCATTCATCATGTGTGCTTTTCTATAAAATCATCAATTTCTCATTCAATCATCATCACATTGATATAATAGGCATACAAGCCTTATGAAACGTAGTTCACAACATAAGCAAGCACAAGCACATACACAATCACATTGCCACTTATCAACAAGGGCATTCATAAATTATCATCACCAATTCATTAAATCTTTACTTAATTCCTCCTCGCAAGGGGTTTCTCATCTCTCGTGGTCGTCCTATCTCAAATGCCATGCACCTATGGCTAATGCATATGTCATCTATTTGATAGTGCACATGCACGGATCCGATTTCATTTCATCAGGTGATCGCAACCACCATATCACTCATTCACAGGGGTTTCCCGCCTCGTAAGGGGTACTCCCTCTAGTAGCCTCGCAAGGTACTTTCTCATGATCACAACCATGTTCAATAATTCATATTGGTTTCCCGCCTCGCAAGGGGTACTTCCGCCTCGTGATCGCAACCACGGGCATCATAGGAACTTACAAGCCCTTTTTCATTTCAACAACCAGGTGATCGCAACCACCAACTCAATATCATATCATCATCAAGTTGGTTTCCTACCTCGCAAGGGGTACTCCCTTCATAGAATCCTGCAGGATCTTTCCTCATTATGATCGCAACCACATTTCAATGTTATGCCATGCCATGAATGCAAAAATGTAGTAATGCATATGGCAATCAACCTCGCAAGAATATCTCACCCTCTCACTTAGGGATACATTGTTTATTTAGTTTTATTATCATTGGCATACAAGAAATCACAAGGTCCCTCTAGGCACAACATCAATAGTCATATCAAACCACGTATGGTAATTAAAATCATATTAAACATGCTAGCATTTATCCACACAGTAACACAACAAGATGTTTCAGAATATACATTCAGCAATCATCATGGCATCTCGCACATACAAGTCAGATACTTGCATCAATCATATGGCCTCACACTCATTAACAATAACCATCACTACTTGTCCAAGAGTATGTTTAATAACAACATACCTTTTTAATTAGCATTATCATTCATCATTGCCATTGTTTCATACCTATTGGGGTAATACAACAATCCATTCTTGTAATTCAAACCACACGTACAGATCTACAATTGTATCACACACAATGGCATTCTACAATTCGATCAATAATAAAAATCACCCTTTATTCAAGGGAGTGATAAGTCTTGAACAAACTTAATTATTTCACCTTTAATTTAACTTAATCCATTAAATATTGTTTAGTTTGGCATTATTATTTAATAAATTGTCAATAATTATTATTTTATTTATTTATTTTAAAAGTGTTTAATTTATGCAAGAAAATGATTAAAAATAATAATTAGTTAAGGAAATTTGTTTATTTATAAATTCATTAACCCATCGTACATACGCTGGACAACCAACATATAAACGCTAGGAATTATTTGTTTGTATCTGCAGGTGCAATTCATGCTCAAGCTTGACAAGTTCACGCTTAAGCTTGACAACCATGTAAATCTACGTACAAAAAAAGGAAATCAAAACATGCAGCACAAAACACGATCACGCCCAAGCTTCCCCACTCACGCTCAAGCATGAATTCCCAGCGTGCATGAAATATATCGATCGCGCTCAAGCACGAGTCCTTCACGCTCAAGCGTGAAGGTGGTTATTTAACGTGCTATTTTCCCTCTAATTGAAGCGTTGCACCGTTGCTATTTTCTATTTTTCTGTTGTACTATAGTAACTTAAGTATTGCTTTGTAATTAGTTATTTATTTGTAATTATGTATTTAGATTAGTTAGTTTAATTATTAATTAAGTTTCCTTTGTAACTAATTAAGTTAGTTAGTTAGTTAGATGCCTATATATATACTTGTATATACTCTGTTAAAAAAAGGGGAGAAGAGAACATACAGAAGCAAGAACATGATTCATTTTTCTATTTCTAATCTCTCTCTAATTCTTTTCTCTCTCTACATTCTCTCGTCCATGTCTCTTCACATTCCTTCGTCAGAATCCATCTCCATGGGTTTCTAAACTCCTAGGGTTGGGATTGCTGAAGCTTCTGATGGAATCTTGAAGCTGCATTGAGGAAATTATCTTTTGAAGTAAGAGGAGAACAAGCTGAGGAGTGGAGTTCCATTGCTAGATTGATAAGTCCAGATCTGATGAAGAATCTCACCAGTAAGGAATCATGGTTGAGGCTTAGGTAACTTCCATCTTCCTAACTAATTCAGGCCTAGTAATTAGGTGAATAGTTAGGGTTCAACCCCCAGTTTCACATTAGATTTCTTTGTAATTGAAAACCTAAGGGATTAGAGTTTAATGCTTAGGAATTAGTGTTATTCACCCAAGGAATTAGGGATTAACCAAATGTGAATTGTCCTCTTGCATCTGAAGCTAAATTGAACCTCGATTGCATGTTCCTTGATAAAGTTGTAAGGTGAAGTAATCCTAACCTATCTTCCATTAACCACATTTCATATTTTATACTGCTTCTAAAAATACAAAAACATAGAAAATATAAAACAACAAAAACAGAATGAATTGCATCTGCTTGCGTTGGTTCAACTTGTACTAGTCTAAGATTGCGGTAATTACCACAATCCCTGTGGGAACGATCAAATATATTACAAATTTAACGATTGGTACGCTTTCCAAAAGAATATAAATCCTCCGAGAATTATGCATCAAGTTAGTAGCTCAGGATTTACCAATCAAGTTAATGGTGCCATTGCCGGGGATTGTTGAGTAATATCAATAATCCTTGGACGGGTACTAGACTGAATTGTTTAATTTTGTTTTGCATTTAGTAGTAGTTTAATTCTCATTTTTAGTATAGTAGTAGTTTTTATGTAGCTGTAGCAGTAGATTTAATTTTGTTGTGTGAAATATTTGGTGTATGCAGTCAAGGAACAGATGAGAGCCTTTCTTCTTTGATCCTGATATTGATTTGTTAGAGCGTAAGCTTAGAAAAGAGAAAAACAAAAAGAACAACAAGAAATGGAACAGAGGAGAGTTACACTAGGTGACTACTCTAGGCCTACTGAAGAAGGATCGTAATCTAGTATCCTTAGGCCTCCAATTGCAGCCAATAACTTTGAACTTAAACCGGCTTTGCTTCAGTTGGTTAGAAATGATCAATTCGGAGGAAGTGAGGTTGAGGATCCAAACTTGCATCTAGCAACCTTCCTCCAAATCTGTGATACTGTGAAAATGAATGGTGTCCCTGAAGAGGCACTAAGACTAAGATTATTTCCTTTTTCTTTAAGGGACAGGGCTAAGGCTTGGTTGCAAAGCCAACCAAGAGGTAGTATAGCTACTTGGGAGGATTTACAAAGAAAATTTTTTATTAAATATTTCCCTCCTTCCAAATATGCCAAATTGCATACTGAGATCACTTGTTTCCAGCAGAGAGAGGGTGAATCTCCAATGGAAGCATGGGATAGGTATAAAGAGAGTTTAAGGAAATGTCCTCATCATCAAATCACTGATGTGCAGTAAGTTACCATCTTTTATAATAGTGTAAGACCAGCAACTAGGGTCTTGATTGATGCCTCAACTGGAGGTTCATTGACCACAAAAACTGCAAAAGAAGCTATAAAGCTGATAGATGTTATGGCTTCGAATGGATGTTTAGTTAGTAAAAGGAGCCAAATCCCTAAGAGAGGGATATTAGAATTAGAAGCACAGGATGCTTATTTGGCTCAAAATAAGTTGATGACTCAGGCATTAGAGAAATTAAGTGTACAAATTTCAGAACTTCAAAAGCCTAGTCAAATTTGTATGATAAGATGTGATTTTTAAGGTAGAGACATGAAAATGGCATGTGTGATCCAAATGTGCCTTCTGAGCATGTGAATTACATAGGGAGCAACAATTTCAAAGGAATTATCCCTCTAATTCCTTTAATCCTAACTATAGGAATCACCCCAATTTTTCATGGCAGAAAGGTCTACATTTGAATCAAAATATGCCACAAAATCAAACTACAAATAGACAACAATCTTTTCCCCCTCCCTCTAAGGAAAAGTCTGAACTTGAGAATGTGTTATCTCAATTCATTCAGGCCACTCAGGCCAGTTTTAAAAATCAAGAAGCGTCAATTTGAAATTTAGAAAATCAGGTTGGACAACTGTCAAAACAATTAGCTGAGAGACAATCAGGCAATTTTCTTGAAGATACTGAGGTAAATCCAAGGGAACATTGCAAAGCAATAACTATTAGGAGTGGAAAAACTCTTCTCCCACCTCCAAATCATGAAGTGAGTTCAGAAAAAGATGCTGAAAAAGAAATAGAGCAGGAAAGTGAGCAAGCTGTTGATAAAACTGAAAACAAAAAGGAAACAGAAATAGAAAAATAAAATCAAGTCCATAAAAAGAAAAAAAAAGATTGATTTGATCTTGGAGGAAGCTGTCAATCTAACTCCTAAAAAATTAAAGAATGCTTCATTTCTACATAGATTTAAGAAACAAATAGAGGAGCAAAAGTTTGCTTAGTTCTTGGATGTGTTTAAAAAGCTTCACATAAATATTCCCTTTGCTGAGGTATTACAAGAGATGCCTTCATATGCTAAATTTTTGAAAGAACTTCTGTCTAAGAAGAGAAAGCTTAAGGGAGATGAGATGATTGCTCTCACTCAAGAGTGTAGTGCAATTATTCAAAAGAAACTCCCTCAAAAGCAGGAAGATCCTGGATCTTTTATAATACCTTGTGCAATAGAGGATGTTCATGTAGGAAGTGCTTTATATGATCTAGGAGCTAGCATAAACTTGATGCCTTTGTCTTTAATGAGGAAGTTAGGAATTAATGATCTGTAACCAACTCGTATGTCTTTGCAGTTGGCTAATAGGTCTATCAAATATCCTCATGGGATGCTGGAATATTTGTTAGTTAAGGTAGATAAGTTTATCTTTCCAACAGACTTTATAGTTTTGGATATGAAAGCTGATAGAGAAATTCCTTTGATTTTAGGAAGACCCTTCTTAGCTACAGGTAGAGTTTTAATTGATGTAGAGAAGGGAGAACTCATGCTGAGAGTTCAAGAGGAGCAGGTAACTTTTAATGTCTTCAATGCTATGAAACATCCAGCTGAGAAGATGGATTATTTTATGATTGAAGAAATTAAAAGTTATAAGACTCTTATGCTGTTAAAAACTGAAGAAGAGGTTTTACAAGCCTTTTTGGAGGATGATTTTGACTCTGAGACTGAGGAGTTAAATGATTTACATACTGAGTTGCTAAACCTACTTGAAGCATGTAAAGTAGGTGATTTTCAAAATAAAAATAAAGAAAAATTAAATAATACTGAAATTGAGAAAGGTAAGGAGGTGTTTGAGGAAAAACTTGATTTAAAACCTTTGCCTTCTCATTTGAAATATGTTTTCTTAGGAGATAATGAATCACATCCTGTAATCATTAATGTTGAATTAAAAGATGAGGATGTAGAAAAATTGATAGGGTTTTAAGAAAACATGAGTCTGCTATTGGTTGGAATATTTCTGATTTAAAGGGAATTAGTCCATCATTTTGTATGCATAAAATTCTGATGGAGGATGACTATTCCCCGGTTGTTCAGCCACAAAGAACATTAAACCCCATAATGAAAGAAGCTGTAAGGAAAGAGGTGGTTAAACTTCTTTATGCAGGAATTATCTATCCTATCTCAGACAGCGCTTAGATTAGTCCAGTCCAAGTGGTGCCTAAGAAAGGAGGGATGACCACTGTTAAAAATGAAAAAGGTGAAGTCATTGCCACTAGACCAACTACAGGTTGGAGAATGTGCATAGATTATAGAAGGCTTAATGACTCCACTAGAAAAGACCACTTTCCTTTGCCATTTGTAGACCAAATGCTTAAGAGGCTGTCAGGTCATGAGTTTTATTGCTTCCTTGATATATTCAAGTTACAACCAAATTGTAGTTGATCCAAAAGATCAAGAGAAGACAGCCTTTACCTGTCCTTATGGAATCCTTGCATATAGACGCATGCCATTTGGTTTGTGCAATGTACCAGCAACCTTTCAAAGGTGTATGCTGGCAATTTTTGGGGACATGGTAGAGAAGTTCATTGAGGTGTTTATGGATGACTTCTTTGTGTTTGGAAATAGCTTTGATATATGCCTCAGCAACCTATCTAAGGTGTTAGTGAGATGTCAAGAGACTAATCTTGTCCTTAACTAGGAAAAGTGTCATTTTATGGTTAAAGGAGGGATAGTCCTTGGCCATAAAATCTCTGCTGAGGGCATTCAAGTAGATAGAGCCAAGATTGATATCATTGAAAAACTTCCTCCTACAATCAATGTGAAAGGAGTGAGGAGTTTCTTAGGATGTGTTGGCTTCTATAGGAGATTTATAAAAGATTTTTCAAAAATAGCTAAGCCTTTGACTGATTTACTTGTGAAAGATGATGCTTTTGTCTTTGATGAAATTTGTGTCAAGGCTTTTAAAAATCTGAAACAAAGATTAATTTCAGCTCCAATCCTTACAGCACCTGATTGGTCTTTACCATTTGAACTAATGTGTGATGCAAGTGACTTTGCTGTAGGAGCTGTGCTAGGACAAAAGAAAGAAAAATTAACACATGTAATTTATTATGCTAGCAAAGTATTAAATGAGAATCAAATAAATTGCACCACCACTGAAAAAGAAATGCTTGTTGTGGTGTATGCATTTGATAAATTCAGAGCTTACTTGATTGATGCTAAGGTCATTGTGTATACAGATTATTCAGCAATTAAGTACTTGCAAGCTAAAAAAGAATCAAAGCCAAGATTGATCAGATGGGTTCTATTACTCCAAGAGTTTGATTTGGAAATAAGAGATAAAAAGGGAGTAGAAAACTCAGTGGTTGATCAACTCTCTCGTCTGGAGGGTGAATCTGATTCTATCTTGATTAAAAAGGAATTTCCAAATAAGAGGCTGATGCTGATATGGCCAACTTTAAAAGTTCCTCTGTGGTACCTGAAGGGTGGATGTCCCAAATAAAGAAAAAATTCTTTCATGACAGTAAAACTTTTCTATGGGATGATCCATTTCTGTATAAGATAGGAGTAGATGGAATTATCAGGAGATGTGTGCCTGAATTTGAGCAAGAAAGACTCTTATGGCACTGCCATGACTCCTATTATGGAAGACACCATGGTGCCTCTAGAACAGCAGCAAAAGTTTTGCAATGTGGCTTTTATTGGCCAACAATTTTTCAGGATGCTAAAGTATATATTCAAAGGTGTGATAAGTGTCAAAGAAGTGGAGGCCTCTCTGCTAAAGCTGGCATGCCTTTGACAAATATTTTAGTTGTGGAGTTATTTGATGTTTGGGGAATTGACTTTATGGGACCTTTCCCAAAGTCATTCTCCAATGAGTATATTCTTATTGCTGTGGATTATGTCTCCAAGTGGGTGGAGGCAATCCCTACCAGAACCAATGATGCACATGTGGTTCTTAGGTTTATAAAGAAGAACATTTTCTCTAGATTTGGAGTCCCTAGAGTCCTCATTAGTGATGGAGGGTCACATTTCTGCAATAGAATCATGGAAAAAGCCCTGAGACACTATAAGGTACTGCATAAGGTATCTACTCCATATCATCCACAAACTTGTGGACAAGTTGAGCTGTCTAATAGAGAAACTAAGAGGATTTTAGAGAAAATGGTAGGGAAGTCTAGGAAGGATTGGTCTGTGAGATTGAATGATGCATTGTGGGCCTATAGGACAACATTTAAAACTCCAATTGGCATGTCTCCTTATCAGTTGGTTTATGTGGAGTTAGAATATAAGGCATGGTCGGCCACAAAGCTGTTAAACATGGATTTTGACCAATCTCAAGAGGAAAGAGTCCTAAAAATCCATGAACTTGAGGAGTTCAGACTCAATGCTTATCAGAGTGCCTCAATTTATAAAGAGAAAACTTAGAGGTGGCATGATAAGTGGATAAATAGAAAAGAGTTTCAAAAAGATGATAAGGTTTTGTTGTTTAATTCTAGGCTAAGACTCTTTCCAGGAAAACTCAGATCCAAGTGGTATGGACCTTTTATTGTAAATGAGGTTTTTCCTCATGGTGCAATTGAATTGAAAGAACTAGCCCCTGATAGAACTTTTAAAGTGAATGGCCAAAGACTCAAACTCTATTTTGGAGGAGAGTTTGATAGACAAAAAACCTCCATGTTGTTGCAGGCATCTTCTTAGATGTTAGAAGGTCAAGCTAGTGACCTTAAAGAAGCGCTTTAGGGAGGCAACCCTACATTTTGTTTGTTGTATTTTGTGTTTATGTTTGAAATAATAAAAGAAAACTAAAATTTTGTGAATAAAGTGTGAATAAACTTGTAAATTCTTGAATAAGGTTTGAGTGTTCATATGCTCAAATCCATTAGTTAGAATTAGAATCAGGTACCCTTGGCGCTTGAGCGTGACTTGATTACACTTGAAGCGTGATTTTCCCTCCTGTAAGTCTGCCTATTCACTTGGGCGTAACTCTCACAAGCCTGAGCGTGACCTATTACAAGTCTCGCGCTTGAGCGAGCTCGGGTCCACGCTTGAGCGTGACCCTTCAAACTAATTTTTGCGCTTGAGCGTATGTCTTCACGCTCTAAGCGTGACCCCTGGTACCTAATAGCACACTTTTGCGCTTGAGCGTCCATCATCCACGCTTGAAGCGTTATACATAGCAACCTTACACGCTTGAGCTAGGAACATCACGCTTGAGCATGATCGTGAGTGTGAGTGTGAAGTTTCCCTTTGCGCTTGAGCGTGACTTCTTGTCGCTTAAGCGTGAGTTTCATTATTTGCCTGAATGTGTCCCTCGTCTGAGTGCCTAAGTCCACGCTTAAGCATGATCATCACTGGTGCTTAATCATTGAATCCCATGCTTGAGCTTAGCTATTCACGCTTTAAGCGTGGCTTGTATATATGCTTCACGCCTGAGCGCCCCAAGCTCACGCTTGAGCATGATCGGGTTAAGGCAGTCCTGTTTCAAATTTGTCGCTTAAGCATGATGCTGTAAGCTTAAGCGTAATCGTCCTAGTGAAGCAATCTGATACGTATTTGTTTGGCGCTTGAGCGTAGTTCTTCACGCTTGAGCGTGACATTCACTTACATATCATTCGCTTGAGGGAATAATGGTTCGCTTAAGCGTGATTTATACCTGATGCTACCTGTGTGTTTTAATTTGGGCATTTATACGCCAAGATTTTCAGCATAGTTATGCGTACCTCAGGTATTGGGCTCAACAGTATAAAACCTTCTCAGTGTACAAACCCTAACTCTTTACGCTGGAATCTTGGGTTTTGAAGAGGAAAAGGCATAGTCTCTAATTTCTTTGAAAGGTACCATCTTTTTAGTTCTTACTTTCACTTTATAGTTAGAATTGTTATAGTTCACTATTTCAATTTCAAATTTCTTTCATCCATCATATCTGTTCATCTTACATTTTCATTTTGTTGTGGTTTTGCTGTTTGTATATATGTATCCATTTAGGCATTATAAATACCATCGTTAACACTCACCATGATCAGAAGATCACAAAGACTTTGTAGAAAACCTAAAAAAACTGTTGAAATAGAAAATGTAAAAGAAGCCCAAAAAGAGAAAGGAAAAGGGATGGCTACTATCAGTATCCCTGATTCTCCATCAACTAAAGGAGTAAAAGCCTTGAGAGAGAAAAGAAGTCTAAGACAGTTAAGGGTTTTGATGAGTATAGGTTTAGAGATTCGAAGACCGCCCAAGATTATGAGAATAAGTTCAAACATAGGGGAGTAATAAGGGATAGAGCTTTGGTCCTTGATGAAGAAAATTGATTTAATTTTAATGTAAAAGCTGCTATGATTGAAAAGGGATGACAGTTCTTTAATGAGAATTTAGGCAATGGTTACCAGGAACTCACCAGTGAATTCTATGCCAATCTAAGGACTCTTCTATGGAAGATAAGTTTCATTTTTTCTTTCTTCTTGAGAGGAGTCACCATTCCTCTAACTGGTCACATATTGAATAAGCTGTTGAAAGTACCTATATTGGATGAGGAGGGATGTCACTACACATGGAAAGTAGATATCTTTCATAGGGCTGAAAATGAAAATCTTAGGAAAGAAATTTTAGAGGAATGCTGTGAACAAGGAGCTGCATATATAACAAAGGTTAATGGTGCACCAAAAAGTGTCAGGAAGAGTTGTTTGAATCATCTCCCTCTTTTATGGTGCTACTATGTCCTTTCATCCCTGCAACTTGTGGCTCATTCTACTGAAGTTACCATTAAGAGGTTGGTGTTGATTTACAGTTTAATGAAAGGCATGTTTGTTAATCTAGGTGAGTTAATATTGGAGGAGATGATGAAAAACCTTGAAAAGAATCTCCAACTGCCATATTGCTCTGTTATCACTTTGTTGGCCAAAAAGAATCAGGTTAGGTTGAAGTATGATGAACTAACAAAGGTAAAGCCTGAAAGGATTATGGACAAACAATGGGTCATAAACCCCATTGACAATTTTATGCCTCAAGGGTCAAAGCATCCCAGACAACCTAATCCAACATCTTTTGCACCACCACCTCCAACAGGAGTAGGTACTTCTTCTGATATTTCCATGGTAATGCAGGAACTTTAGGTTATGAAGAAGATGCAGCTAGGAACCTATGATCTGGTCTTGAACCATGATCTCATGCTGAGAAAGATTGCCACCACATTGAATGTGGATCACACTGAAGAAATGGGAGTGCCACCTGACAGAGATTTATGGTTGGCTACCATTGGATTCACCATCCCCCCTGATGACACACCCTTAGCAGCTGAATTTCCACCCTACCCTGAGCAAGATAATGATGAGTTTATGAATGAAGAAAATGAAGAAGAGGATGACTGATCTTTTACTCTGTTTATGTGTTATTTTGGTATTTTCAAGTGTAATGACTTTGTTTAAATATTCTCTTGAACAATGTATTTTCTTTTCAGTGTAATGGAACTTTATTTCTATGTTAAGTTGTTTGTTGTTATTTCTTTTCTGAATTGTATTGTTAAATTCGTGCACACCATTCCTTACCATTCACTGCCATTCAGGTAAAAAGGGAAGTAATCTATCCTTTCGACTCATTGATTGATAAACTATGTTAGTTATGTTTAATTTAGAATCCATCTTAATAATTTAAAGTTTGCTGATTCTCAGGCATCAATTGGATAAATTAATTGATTTGCATTTCTTGACTCATGATCCCTGTCCATAACTATTTCAATCTATATTATTTGTTTATTCACCATGCTAGTTAGCAATCTGAGTTTATAATCTTGCATTAAGTTTGGGGACATGATTGGTTCATTACCTGTTGTATTATTAGCTTTTGAGCCTTTATTAATTCTTTTTTGAGTGTGCCTGCATTATTGCTTAATAAGACAGAATTTGTTTCAGTACTTACTAAATGATTGTATGTTTGCCAATTGGAAATGATGAAGGCCTTCTTTGGAAATTAGCCAGGGCCAAATTTAGCCATCCATATTATTAATTATCCTTTGACCTAACAGTTATATTTGGGCCTGAGACCCTTTCATTCTACTTATGTACCTAACTTTACAAGCCAATTTATCTGAGAAAAACCAAGTGAATTATCCCTGGATGTTCCACTGATGAATTACTGAGTCTTATCTTATTGTTAGGGACTAGCAAGTTCTAAGTTTGGGGATGAAGTGTGTGCCTAACAGCAAAGCAAAGGACACACTTTGACCTTAATTATAGATGAGGGTTTTGAAAAAAAAAGAGAAGAGAAAATAATAATAATAATAATAATAATAATAAGGAAGAACAGCAAAAGAAAAGTGAAAAATCAGCAAAGCAAATGTGCAAAGCACCAGAAGAAAAAAAATGGTATTGAAATTTTTATTTTTATTTTGAAAAAGATGGAAGAAAAGAAAGAAAGAAAGAAAGAGTCCAAAGGACTAGAAGAAAGTGCAAAGCACCACGAGTAATTGAGTATCCTTCATCTGAAAATAATGAAAGCATAAGAACTGGTTAGAAAAGGCATTTAAGTTAAGATTGAGGCAAGGCATCAGTGGGCACATCTTTTACCCCAACATTGACTAGAAAAACAAAAATAGAGCCTGTAGCCTAACCCCATTACAAGCTTAAAAAGCCCTTACTGATCCAATTGTGCTAGCATATGTCATGATGTTTAGAACTATTGCAAGCCTATGTTGATCTAACAATTAGGCAAGTGATGAGAGCATGCAATTACCCTATACATTGAGATAAGAGTGAAACACTAATCCAGTAAGAAAGCATCACCAACTTGTTCCCAAGAGGAGGTGTCAGTTATTATATTTTCAAAACTTGAGAAAAGAAAGCATGAATGATATTCAATAATTATGGTATGATTCAAGTTAAGGAAAGGTTGATTGTTTTGAGTAAATGCAATTGATTTAATTAATCTGAGTATTTACTTGAGGACAAGCAAGTTTTAAGTTTGGGGATGTGATAAGTCTTGAAAAGACTTAATTATTTCACCTTTAATTTAACTTAATCCATTAAATATTGTTTAATTTGGCATTATTATTTAATAAATTGTCAATAATTCTTATTTTATTTATTTATTTCAAAATTGTTTAATTTATGCAAGAAAATAATTAAAAATAATAATTAGTTAAGGAAATTTGTTTATTTATAAATTCACTAACACGGCGTACATACGCTGGACAGTCAGCGTACAAACGCTAGGAATTATTTGTTTACATGTGCAGGTGCAGTTCACGCTTACAAGTTCATGCTTAAGTTTGACAACCATGCAAATCCACGTACAAAGAAAGGAAATCAAAACATGCATCATAAAACACGATCACGCCCAAGCTTCCCAACTCACGCTCAAGCGTGAATTCTCAGCGTGCATGAAATATATCGATCGCGCTCAAGCGCGAGTCCTTCACGCTCAAGCGTGAAGGTGGTTATTTAACCTGCTGTTTTCCCTCCAATTGAAGCACTGCACCGTTGCTATTTTCTATTTTTCTGTTGTATTGTAGTAACTTAAGTATTGCTTTGTAATTAATTATTTATTTGTAATTATGTATTTAGATTAGTTAGTTTAATTATTAATTAAGTTTTCTTTGTAATTAATTAAGTTGGTTAGTTAGTTAGATGCCTATATATATATATACTTGTACATACTCTGTAAAAAAAAGGGGAGGAGAGAACATACAGAAGCAAGAACACGATTCATTTTTCCATTTCTAATCTCTCTCTAATTCTTTTCTCTCTCTACATTCTCTCATCCATGTCTCTTCATATTCCTTCATCAGAATCCATCTCCATGGGTTTCTAAACTCCTAGGGTTGGGATTGCTAAAGCTTTTGATGGAATCTTGAAGCTGTATTGAGGAAATTATCTTCTGAAGTAAGAGGAGAACAAGTTGAGGAGTGGAGTTTCATTACTGGATTGACAAGTCCAGATCTGATGAAGAATCTCACCAGTGAGGAATCATGGTTGAGGCTTAGGTAACTTCCAGCTTCCTAACTAATTCAGGCCTAGTAATTAGGTGAATAGTTAGGGTTTAACCCCCAATTTCACATTAGATTTCTCTGTAATTGAACACCTAAGGGATTAGGGTCTAATGCTTAGGAATTAGTGTTATTTACCTAAGGAATTAGGGATTAACCAACTGTGAATTGTCCTCTTGCATCTGAAGCTTAATTGAACCTCGATTGCATGTTCCTTGATGAAGTTGTAAGGTGAAGTACTCCTAACCTATCTTCCATTAACCACATTTCACATTTTATACTGCTTCTGAAAACACAAAAACATAGAAAATATAAAACAACAAAAATAGAATGAATTACATCTGCTTGCGTTGGTTCAGCTTGTACTAGTCTAAGATTGTGGTAATTTACCATAATCCATATGGGAACGATCAAATATATTACAAATTTAACGATTGGTGTGCTTGCCAAAAGAATATAAATCCTCCGAGAATTGTGCATCAAGTTAATAGCTGAGGATTTACCAATCAGGGAGTGATCGACATCACCATCTATCATTATCCATTATCAATGTCATTCCTAATTTATCAATTTATAACAAAATACTACGTCATTATCCATCCCCCTATTGGTCTCATTATCTCATGAGAAGACGTCGTACAACCCATCATTTCACTCTTATCGTCATTATCATATCATGTCATTTATAGGGGAAAATCATGTTTTTCCTGACATATCATAGGTATATATATATGTGTATGTATTTATATTTCAATATCTCAACTTATATCAACACCCTCATATATATTGTCCTCATATACCCCACACCTACATACACATTTCCTTAATTATCCATAAAAGAATGGGGTTCAACACCATTAGAATCAAGAAAATGAAAAAAAAAATCCCATCAATGCATTCCCTCATTATCTCATAACCATTATATGCCGCCATATATATATATATATATATATATATTTCATTAATTTTCCATAATTGGAATGGGGCTCATCGCTAGCAACTAAAGAAAAGAAAATAAAATTTCAATCAGGGTCACTCGCTCAAGCGAGACCCTTACTTGCTTGAGCGAGACAGTTCCTTCTTGCTTGAGCGCCTCGACTCGCTCAGGCGTAATCACGCCAGTGTCTGTTTTCACACATGCTCGCTCAAGCGACGCATCCATTCGCTTGAGCAAGATTCTCACAAAAGCATCAAGTATTGAATTCACTTGGGCGAGACATGGCCCGCCTGGGTGAAAATTGTCCAGAAACCATTTTTCCCATTACTCGCTTGAGCGAGCCTCCTCGTGCTGGCCATTTCGATTGAGCGAAAATGGCCCAATAACTCTCCCACTCACTCTCACTCGGGCGAGACCCTTCCCACGCCTGAGCGAATTGTGGCCAGTAGGCACTCCTCCCGATTCAAGCAGATCTCACTTGGGCGAGATTGTCACTCCCTTAAGCGAATTTGGGCCAAAGGCCATACAATCAACATAGGGGATTCTCGCTTGAGCGAGAATCCATCTTGCTTGAGCGAGATTACCAGATTATACGTAGAAAACATGGGATTTTCACAACTAAACATGCCAAAACTCACTTCAAGCAAAATTGATCAAAATTGATGTATCGCATGCATCATATTAAGCATTTAAAACTTGTCTCAGACCTTCTTACTCAATAATTTCCACTCTAACTCATGAATTATACCAAATTTAAACTTATCATCAACACATATATATTTTCATAACATTCAACATGTATTCACATACACCATTCTTCATAATCAATGAATTGCCATTCATATTATTTCAATATCTACATGGCAAGGCAGGCATGAGTATTAATCACATACAATAATCACTATTGTTCTACTCATGCAATTTGAATGTAAACTCCTCTCCTACCTCTAGAGAAGAATCACAACCAAATGCACACTCCAAATGCTCCGCCACATAATCAGGAACACAATCTACATGTTACATATATATATATTCATACAATCAATAAACCATCTCAAGGCATTCCTCATAAATCCTAAATAATGATTTACATTTTGTAAGGCTTGTGAACAAATTCTAAACTTATCAAAACACCAATTCATGCCATTGTGTTAGGCTTCGGGAATTCCTTTCCCAAAACCAAAATTCTCTAGATCTTAAAGGCTAACTAAACCCAATAACATCAACATCACTCCCATCATTACTTAAACTATCCATTTACCATTCAAATTCATCATGAGCCTTTTAGCTTCACCCAAGGCCATCAACAATTCACAATTTTCAAGTAACACACATCATGGCCTAAGGCCTCACCAAATCCTTATCTTAACTCATCTATTCATCATCAAGGGTCATCCACCATCATCATTATCATTATCATAAACAACAACGCTCACCCATGAGTTTCATTCTCTATGATTTGCTATTACTATCATTATCCATCATTATAAATAAAACTCACACATTAAATATCATCTATTCTCATTCAATTCAACCTCCCAAGTTACAATATATCCATTTTCCCAAATTCTTAGGGCTAGAGTTTCATGAGAACCCAACAACCATTATTAATATTCATCATCCTTCATCAATGGCTATCTCTCATCATTAACATCATTCTCTAACATCATTACACTTGGTATGGAATCGACCCCCCACTCCCTATAAAAGCAGGTATGGGGGTCAATCATTTTCACTTGTTTTTCATTCTGAAACTCTACTGCTCCGACATTCAAATCTTCCGGTGTCCACACAACATTCTGGCTCGCACCAAAAGAACAGCTCATATTGTCTCAGCAGGTACCTCCATACCTTCCTTCTCTTTTTCCATTCTTAGATAGGGTATGGGGGACAACGGTTCAAGCAGTGACTCCATCGAGGTCCTGTCCAGACCTCCTTCAATCACATCCCGGCGTCAGTCGGGAAGAGTCACGAGCTGGGGTCAGCATTCATCATGAAGCTACCTCTGGGGTTTTGCACCGGCCGACTATTTCAGGACCTACTCATTTCTCAATATTGCAGTTGTGGGAAACGAGGGAACTAGACACATCATCTGGATCCCACACATCGTCCACTTTTAACTTCGGCTCTAGTGAGCCTGGCAGCATTGCCGATCTATATTTGTCTGACGATGTGGCTTTTTACATCTGCATACCATTTTTACGCCATACCATCCATATGGCTTCTTCTGGAAACTCTTCCACCAGTGTCCTCATCGTCGCAACCAATGCCATTGAGACTAATGTTATAGCACACCGGATCGATTGGCTTACTGAGAAGGCCAAGGACCCTTACTTCTGAATTCATGAAGATCCCAGAAAGATCATCTCCCGCTATGCTGAGGATGCTACCGATGTCACTATCAAGGATGTCGTCGTTCACTCTGGCGAGGAGCACGAAGACGACTTCACCGTTTTTTGCCCATCGACATCGGATCGGATTTGCCACCAGCCGGGGTCTAGATATATTTTCATGTACGAGATGCTATTTTCCAGGATCGGCATCTGTTTCCCCCTCACGGAGTTTGAAATGGGAGTACTCCGATTCTTGGACTGCTCTCCCAGCCAGCTTCACCCCAATGACTGGGGTTTGGTGAAATCTTTGGAGGTACTGGGGGAGTACTTCCACTTTGTCCCCACCGTCGCTCTCTTTTTCACCTACTAAAGGGTAATGCGTCGGGGTAACGCAGGCAGCGGCCTTGGCTTTATCAACCTCCAGTGTGATGCCAAGGTGGTGAACTTTGAGAGCTACACCAAGTCGACCAAGACGGACGGAGTCAGCTTCAAACACTCCTACGTCAAGGTCAAGGTTAATGCAGGAAGACCGGTGTTCTGGGAGAATTCAAATTTTTCCAGGAAATTCTACACCGGCTGGACTCACGAGCACTTCCTCTTGACCAGTAATGCTTACTCCGCCAGTGAGGGTGTCTTGTCAACTGAGTCCAAGAAGGTGTTGGACACTCTAAAGGGGTACTCCGTCCTTGCCAAAATTTCCTACAAAAACCTTCTCGGGGAGAAGTCTCGCTGGGATACCTACTTAGGTAGATTTTTACTTTTATTATATTTATATTTTATTTTTTTATTTTTTATTTTTCTATTTATTTTTTTTATAGTCTTTTTCCAGTGTTAACAACGGCTTCTTCTTTTTTTAGGCGAAATGGCTCAAATCGATATTTTGAAGAAACTTCGGGAACAAACCGAAGCAAGAAACACTGCTGCTGTCGATGTGGAGAATAGGGTGACTCAGAGGCGCACAACGGCCAAAGTGGTTAGCATCCCGGCTGACAAGGTTGGGAATTTGGCCTTGGGTCCAGCTAAAGGGGCTCCAAGTAAAAAGCGCACCCATGCCGGTCAAAATTCTAAGGCTAAAAAGTAGAAGGCCCAAAGAGCTGAGGCCGGGGTGGAGGTCCAACGTGAAGAGGAGGCGGCTACCGATGATAACGCCCTGCACCGGACTCAGCCAGCCGATGAGAACGCCTCCCACTATAACTCCAGTATTTTGGAGTTTTTGCAATGCATTAGGGAGACACCGCCATGCGTCCAAATCCCTTTCAAGCTGAAGGACGATCTTCCTGCTCCCGAGACAAAGTGTGCTGTCAAGGGAGCCATCTTTAACTTGATCGAGGTGGCCGGGGTCCTTCAATCTTTGGGCAAATCCTATTACTCTGGTCTTGAGGCTAAACAATGCCTAGACCGGATGAAAGAGGCTGAAGCCCTAAGAGTGGAGGCTCAGACTGCTTTGGCTAAGAGCCAGGGAGATTTGGCCGAACTCACTACGGCATACAACTCAGCTGCTAAGAGGGCAAATGAGGCTGAGGCTAAGCACAAGGCCTCGGAGGATGCCCTCAAAGCTCTTTAGGCTAAGCTAGACAAAGCCTTGGCTGGACGGGCCGAGGTGGAGAGGAAGAATGAGGAGCTGGTAGCTGAGGTCGCTGCTGTGAAGGAGGCCCAAGTCCAAGAATGGCAAGAAAGGGAGGAGGAGATGGCTGAATTCTCAGAATTAGCCGATGTCGCCTTTAGCTCTGCCGTTCGTCAAGTTGTACACTGGAACTCTGCTGTGTAACTTAACTTGAACAGTATAGGTGTCTATTATGAGTTTCATGGTGGGTACCTGTATGCTATGGACCAGGGTCAGGCAGTGGAACCTGAGGATGTTCCTTATGAACCTCTGCCTCTTGGCCAAAGTGTGGGGTTGAGGATGGTGTTAGAAGATTCTGAGAGGACGGCTACTGTCGATCAGGGCTCTCCCACCGCCGGTGTATAAATTAGTTTCTTTTGCTTGCCTTGTTCCAGGATAGGCTCTGGAATATTGAAAACTTTGTAAGGCTGTAGTGCCTCTTCTTTTAATGGAATGACCTTTCATACTCCTTTGTTTCTTCTCAACTTCTTAACTTCTTAATTTTTGCAAGTTATTGGACCTTTAACCGATGTATAACTAATGAAAGCTTGAAACAACACCGTCCACACAACATCGTCTAGTCAATTAAACTTTTGGATGGAGTAACAACAATAATATCATTTTTTGGCCTTCTCACATCGTCCATCGAGACCATTTATCCAACCAAGGGAATCAAACTCTAGGACGAAGTAAGGATAATAACATCATTTTCACCTTTTCACATCATCCATCAAAACCATTTACCAAGTCAAACTGAACCCCTTTTTAGCTTCAGCCGGTGTGGAACTGAGAACACCTGTCCTTATCCTAGCCTAGCCTTGGATTTAGACTTTTGCTTTGCTACAACATTGGTGTGGCCATGTCGGTTTGGAATGAAACCCTCTGAACCAATGTCAACACTGGATCCTATTTTTATTTTATATTTTTTTGAAAAAGAATTGTGGTGATGTCCTAGTTTCTGCAGGAAACGGTTAATTGAGTATCATCCTTTTGGCTAATAGGAACGTAATGGTTGAGGGTGTGGCCTCTCAATTGACAGAAAAGTAAAAGGTTAAAGGTGTTACCTCTCGGTTGACAGAAAAGTAAAGAGTTGATGGTGTTGCCTCTCGGTTGACAAAAAAGTAAAGGGTTGAGGGTGTTGCCTCTCGGTTGACAAAAAGGTAAAAGTTGAGGGTGTTGCCTCTCGGTTGGCAGGAAAGTAAAAGGTTGAGGGTGTTGCCTCTTGGTTGACAGGAAATAAAAGGATTGGGGTTGACCCTTGGTTGACAGGAAAGTAAAAGGTTGAGGGTGTTACCCCTCGGTTGACAGGAGAATAAAAGTTTGAGAGTGTTGCCTCTTGATTGACAGGAAAGTAAAAGGATTGGGGTTGACCCTTGGTTGACAAATAAAATATTGGGCTTGACCCTCGGTTGACAGGAAAGTAAAAGATTGGGGTTGATCCTCGGTTGACAGGAAAATAAAAGATTAGGGTTGACCCTCGGTTGATAGGAAATAAAAGAATTGGATTGGAGTAATGCCCTAGTTTTGGAAGGCTTAGGGGATTGCCCCAGGTTTAATAGTATGAGGAGTTACCCCAGGAAGGGAATGAGAGACTTAGGGTAATGCTCCAGGTTTGAGATTAGGGGTGATGCCCTAGGTTCGGCAAGGTTGAAGGAGCCTAGGGGTATCACCCTTTGTTTAAAAGAGAAAGTACTGGGGTGATGCCCTAGTTTTGGAAATACTGAAGTTAAAGGTATTGCCCCTTGACAGAGAGAAATATGGGGTGATGCCCCAGTTTGGGCTGTTTGAAAATTTGGGGTATTGTCCCTTGATTAAAAAGAGAACCCTGGGGTGATGCCCCAGTTTCGAAAGATTAAAGGAATTTGGGGTACTGCCCCTTGACTAAAAGAGAATAGAAATCTGGGGAGATGCCCCAGTTTGAGCTGTTTGGAAATTCGGGGTATTGCTCCTTGACTAAAAAGAAAAAGAAACCTGGGGTAATGCCTTAGTTTGAGCTGTTTGGCGGGAAGAGTATGATGGGTGCTAGTTTGGTAATGATGAACTTAATTGGGGAAGAAAGACCAATTGGAGTCTGTATCTGAAGTGTAGTTCCACTGGGGAAGGATGGTTTGGTTAGCGTCTACCTAGTGGTAACCGTGGTTTTGCTAGGGGAAGTGACCTACTGGCTCCACTCGGGGAGAAATCTGATTCAAATTCACCTGGGAGGAGATCTTGACTTGAGCTCTTTTCATAGAGGGTTGTGGCCTCGCTAGGGAACTACTCGTCAAACCCTTCGCTTCCAGGTCAGGAATTTCAGCCAACCTTCAAAAAGAGGATAAGTAGTACAAAAGTAAACAGATTGACATTTTCAGGTGACCTTCCTTAGAGATAGGCCTTGAGATAACTCATGGATGAAATAGAAGCAACTTCCAACTTTGGCGAATATGCCTAGCGGAGTTGGTTATGCTTGCCCGAGGTAGGGTCTGGTGGTGGGATGCATTCCGCTCCACACAATTTTATATTTTATCCTTTTCATTTTCAAAAATTCCTTAAGAAAAACTTGTTCATTTATAAGACTTAGCCATGAACACGTGCAGAAAGAAGGGTAAATTTTTATTTATGAACATCAGACATGTACAGTGGTAATGAAAGTAATGTAAAACAAACCGGTGCAATAAGGCATAAAGAATTGAAAGTAAGCAGAAAAGGGAAGGCTCATGAATCCTTCAGTGATTTCCTAAGAGCGGTGAGAATCTTAATTCTTCCTCACGACTTCATATCCATCTTCTGATTTTGCTTCTGAAAATGTGACTTGATAATGACCCGTATGCCCCCAGTTTGGTTTTCTCATTTTCTGCTTGAAGAGTTTATGCCACCGTGCCAGGACTTTAGGTTTTGATTTTATCTGAGCCACCCCTTTGGGTTTTCGACTCACCAAGTAGCTCTAACTTTTGCCCAGGTCACCTTTTCAGGTTTTCAGCCTAGCGAGCTCCCTCCCTTTTTTTATGCAAAGTATTTCTTCACCGCGTCTGCGTTTATAGGCATTGGCAGATCCTCTCCATCCATGTTGGTAAGGGTTAAAGCCCCTCCGGTGTAGGCTTGCTTTATGACATATGGCCCTTCGTAATTAGGCGTCCACTTTCCTCGGATATCTTTCTGGATTGGTAAAATCTTCTTAAGGACCAAGTCCCCTTCCTGGAACTGTCGGGGTCACACTTTCTTTTCGTACACCCGCTTTATGCGCTTTTGGTAGAGCTGCCCATGGCAGAGAGTGATTAACCTTTTCCCATCAATTAGGTTTAATTGGTCGTACTTGGCCTGGATCCACTCAGCTTCTTCCAGTCTAGGCTCTATGATCACCCTGAGGGATAGGATCTCTACTCCAAAAGGCAATACTACTTCCATTCCGTAAACCAAGGAGAATGGGGTTGCCCCTGTCGAGGTTCGCACCGAGGTCAGGTATCCATGAAAAGCGAAGGGAAGCATTTCATTCCAATCTTTATAGGTCACCACCATCTTTTGCACTATCTTCTTGATGTTTTTGTTAGCCGCCTCGACTACTTCATTCATTTTTGGCCGATATGGAGAGGAGTTATGGTGGGAGATTCTGAAGCTTTCGCAGAGTTCTTTCATCATCTTGTTGTTCAAATTCATACCATTGTCAGTAATGATCTGGCTTGGTAGGCCGTATCACCATATCAATTCACGTTTGATGAATTTGACCACAACATTCCTTGTTACATTGGCGTATGAAGTTTCCTCCACCCACTTGGTGAAATAATCGATGGCGACTAAAATGAAACGATGACCGTTCAAGGCTTTTGGCTCAATGGGCCCAATAACATCCATACCCCACATTGAAAAGGGCTATGACACTGACAACACATTTAGGGATTAAGGTGGTACATGAATGTGATCAGTATATATCTGGCATTTATGACATCTCCGTACATAAGCAAAACAGTATGCTTCCATGGTCATCCAATAATACCCAGCCCTTAAGATCTTTCTTGACATGGCGTGCCCATTTGTGTGAGTTTCGAAAGACCCTTCATGGACATCTCTCATGATTTAATTTGCTTCGACGGTGTCAATACACCGGAGGAGGATGGAATCATAATTTCTCTTGTATAGCACATTTCCACTCAAAAGATAACCCATAGCGAGCCTTCTCAAGGTTCGTTTGTCATTATCTGTGATGCCTTCAGGGTATTCTTGGCATAGGAGGTACCTTTTGATGTCATGATACCAAGGCTTGCCATCTGGCTCTCCTTCTATGACCTGGCAATACGCAGGCTCTTGTCATTTTTTCACTTTAATGAGAGGCACCTCGTATTCACTGCTGACCTCGAACATCGTAGCTAGGGTGGCCAAGGCGTCCACCATTTGGTTGTCGTCCCATGGTACATGATGAAAGGTAATTTCATCAAACTTTTTGATCATCTCTTTGATATGAGCATGATAGGGAACTAGTTTACTGTCTCTAGTTTCCCACTCATCCCTCAATTGATGGATAACCAATGCAAAGTCTCTATAAACTTTAAGGGTTTTTATTCCTGCATTCAGAGCCGCTTGTATCCCCAAAGAACAAGCCTCATACTCAACAATATTGTTGGTACAATTAAAACATAGTCTAGCACAAATGGGGATGAATTTTTTGTCAGGTGATATTAGGATGATCCCAATTCCATGCCCCACTACATTGGAAGCTCCATCGAATCTCATGGTCCACTTGATTTCCTGATCATCTTCTTCTTTGACAAGAGCTAAAATATCTTCATCTGGGAAATCATGCTGCATTGGTTGGTAACTCCTAACGGGTTGATGTGCTAATTAGTCTGCTAGCGCACTCCCTTTTATGGCCTTTTGGGGGACATATGTTATGTCATATTCTATTAGTAGCACTTGCCAATAAGCGATCCTTCCAGTTAAAGCTGGCTTTTCAAAGATGTACTTAATAGGATCCATCTTAGACACCAGCCATGTAGTGCGACTGAGCATATATTGCCGTAAGCGCCGGGCAGCCCAATCCAATGCACAACATGTTCTTTCGAAGGAAGAGTATCTCATCTCGCACTAGGTGAATTTCTTGCTTAGGTAATAAATGGCACACTCCTTCTTCCCAGTCTCGTCATGTTGACCTAATACGCCTCCCATGGATTCATTCAGCACGGTCAAATACAGGATCAGTGGTCTCCCATGAATGGGTGGCACCAAGATTGGCGGCTCTAACAAGTATCACTTTATCTTTTTAAATACTGTTTGGCAATCTTCATTTCATTGCCTGGGTTGGTTCTTATGAAGTAACTTGAAAATCGGTTCACAGGTCGTTATCATTTGGGAAATGAATCGGGCAATGTAGCTCAACCTTCCTAGGAACCCTTGGACTTCCTTTTCTGTACGAGGGGGAGGCATTTCCAGAATTGCCTTGACCTTGTAAGGATCAACCTCTATCCATCTTTCACTTATGATGAATCCTAACAGTTTGCCAGATTTCGCGCAAAGGTGCACTTGGCCGGATTCAGTCTAAGTTTGAATTTTCTTAACCGTTCGAAGAGTTTTCTCAGATCAGTAATGTGTCCTTCCTCTGACCTGGACTTAGCGATGATATCATCCATATAACTTCTATCTCTTTGTGCATCATATCGTGGAAGAGAGTCACCATTGCCCTTTGATAGGTGGCTCCAGCGTTCTTCAACCTGAAAGACATCACCTTGTAGCAAAAGGTCCCCCAAAGAGTGATAAATGTGATTTTCTCCATATCTTTAGGTGCCATCTTGATCTGGTTATATCCCAAAAATCCATCCATAAATGAGAAGATAGAGTGTTGAGCTATATTGTGGACCAATACGTCGATTTGAGGTAGAGGAAATTCGTCCTTAGGGCTGGCCCGATTCAAGTCTCAGTAGTCCATACACATCCTCACTTTTACATCTTTCTTCGGAACGGGAACAATGTTCGCTACCCATTGAGGATATTTAGCTACGGCTAGGAAACCAACATCAAATTGCTTATTAACTTCTTTTTTAATCTTAAGAAGCATTTCTGGTTTCATTCGTCGCAGCTTCTGTTTGATCAGTGGATATTCTGGCTTTAAAGGCAACCTGTGTTCCACAATGATGTTATCCAACCTCGGCATATCTTCATATGACCATGCAAAAATGTCCCTAAATTCCCTGAGCAGCTTAATTAATTCATCCCGCCACTCTTTACTTAAGAAGGTGCCAATCTTGACCTCCTTAACCTCTCCTTCGTTCCCCAGAATAATGGCTTCAACCTTTTCCTGATGGGGTTGAATTTCCTTATCCTCCTATTCCATTAACCTTGTCAGCTCGGGCAAAGGTTCAAAGTCTTCCTCACTTTCCTCATAGGCGTAATCATTCGGATAATCAGAATCATGAAATAAAACCAAGTTCTCGCTGCTCTCAGAGGAATCATTTTTGGATCAGTATTTGGTTGTATTATAGCGAATGAAAAAGAAAACAAGCAAGTGAAAGGCTTAAGAAAAAGGAATCAAGCAAAGACGAGGTACTAGAATTAGACAGTTTTCACTAAATTAAACAAATGAACAAGTTTTTTTTGCCTTTATTACAAAAGGGGTCCCAAAGCCTTAGGCATAGCAAAGGGACCGACAAGTTATAAGATAATATGATTACTTTGACAAAACATTCATAGTCGTAGGGAACTCTATGATTTCCCAGTTATTCAGATCTTGATCCGATGAACAAGCATACACAAACTCCACACTATGGCTAGGCTCATCTTCAATCACGGTCCTTGATCTGGATGCATTATCCCCGCGCTTTGGAAGCTCCGATAGAGGTCATAAATGAGGGTTCTCGCGGTATTGAATTCCTTACCAGTGAGGCGAGCCATCCTTCTTTCCCTTCTTTCCTCCCCGACCCTCTTTTTGTCAGCTGTCGTGGGTTTGTATCCCAGGCTATATCTGTCCTTGTTCTTCGGGAGGCACACAGGTTGGACTATCGCTTCCAATTCACACCCCAGTCCTTTTCCTGGCTTGTATCCTTCCCGTAACATTGTTCTTGCCACTGCTAGAGGTACATTTGGGAGGGATATTCTTGCAATGCTTGTCACATTGGCTATTTCTAAAGCCTGGAATAAAGTCTCGAGGGCTTCCTCGGCTGCTTCAATATACAGGGTAGTGACAGGCTTGCTGACCAAAAGGTCCTCTTCCCCAAAAACAATCACTAGTTTGTTATCAATGATGAATTACAACTTCTAATGCAGCGTGGAAGGGACTACCCTAGCCAAATAGATCCACGGCCGTCCTAGCAAACAACTGTAGGTAGGCATAATGTCCATGACTTGGAAGAGGACTTGAAAGGTACACGGCCTGACCTATATCGGCAACTGAATCTCTCCCATGACCTCTCGTTGAGTCCCGTCAAAAGCCCGTACAACCATGGAACTAGGCCTCATGTATGTTCCATCGAATGGCAACTTTGCCAACGTGGATTTTGGCATTACATTTAGGGACGATCCATTATCGACAAGTACCTTTGCCAAGATATGATCTTGACACTTTACAGAAATATGAAGGGCTTTGTCGTGCCCTTTTCCCTCGACGGGTATTTCGTCATCCGTAAAGGTCAAGTAATGTTTAACATGGGCCTCGCTTAAAACTTTCATCAATGTATTCTGATGTGGTTCAGAATTCATCAATAGGGACAACATGGAAATTTTGGCCGGGGTATGGTTTAATTGATCCAGCACTTGATATTCACTGTGGCAAATGAACTTTAAAAATTCCTGGGCTTCTTCCTCAGTCACAGCCTTTCTTGTTTCGCCGGTGGTCCCTTTCTTTCCAGCTTTGATATCTGGAGGTGCGTATACCCTCCCACTCCGAGTCATTCCTCCAATCCTGGCAATATTTGTAACATAAGAGGATGGCATAGAGTCAACTGCCGCGGGGTTGATGACAACCACATCTGTACCGTATTTCCGTGGCACAGCATGAGAATCCTTGAAAGGGAACCGAGTAGGTGCATGCACTGAGATAATAGTTTTGGCAGGAGTCGGGACTGCAGGTGTATTTTTGTTGTAGAATATGACCAGGGGTTTTGGAGCCTGTACCCCGGCCTATTCTTGTACCATGTTTATTTTGCCTTCACGGTGTCTACAGATTTCCACAGTGTGGCTGTCTATGAGCTCTTAGAGGGCTCTTTGGAAGCTTCGTCGCCCTATAGATTGTTTATCATTATACTTTTCTTCCCGTGACCCTCTTCTCAGTCCCTTTTCTAGTAGGAGGGAGTGAATCACTTCCAAAGGTATTTTTATATCCTCAACCTTCGAAATACACTCTTTTTCTTCCCAAACAACATTAACCCCTGACCCTTCGTGGTTGGGCAAAGGGTTTGTCGTCACACTTGGGTTCCCCTCTCGAAAACTTATCCAATCGGATCTGATCAGATCCCTTACCTTGAACTTCAAAGCCAGGCAATTTTCTATAGAATGTCCCAGTGCGCCAGCATGGTAATCACACCTTGCATTCATGTCATACCCTCTTGGATAAGGTGGCTGAAGTGACCTCACAGGACAGGGAACCACCAATGTATTTTTGATAAGATGAGGGAGAAGCTCGATATAAGTCATGGGGATGGGATCAAATCGAATCTGGGTACAGTCGTTGTTTTGCCTTCTTGGGTTTGGGTTTGGCAGACGGTTTACATGTGGCGGCTGGTACGGTACTTGGGGTGGTTGGTATGGTGCTTGTGGCGGGGTTGGTGGTCGTATAACAGGTGGTTGGAAGTGGGATGGATTTGGATTCTGAACCGCAGCCATATAGGGGTGTGGTTTGTTAGGATAGACTGGCAGAAAGGTGATGGTGGTAGGCGGCCCTGACTGGTTTCTTTTTTGGTTATAAGAGATCGAGTTGGTCTCTCCATCACTTCTCCTACCCTCTCCGAGTACTGGTTTTCTTACCGTCCCTGCCCCAGATGAGCCTCGAGCAATCTTCCCGGTTTGCAGTCCATTCTCTATTCTTTCCCCAATGGTGACAATATCAGAGAAATAAGACGAAATGCTCCCAATCATCCTATCATAAAAAGACGACTGGAGCATATCGATAAACATAGAAACCACTTCTTTTTCAGACAAGGGAGGGTCAACCTGTGCTGCTACTTCACGCCAACGCTGGGATACTCTTTGAAAGTCTCGTTATCTTTCTTTGTCATATTTTGCAATTGTACTCTATCAGGTGCCATGTCCAGATTGTACTTATACTATTGCATGAAAGCATCTGCCAGATCTTTCCAGCAGCGTATACAAGACCGCTCAAGATGGTTATACCGAGTGAGGGCCGCTCCAGACAGGCTGTCTTGGAAGCAATGAATCAACAAAGGATCGTTGGAAGCATGTGATGCCATCTTCCGACAACACATGGTAAGATAATTCTTTGGGCAGGTTAACCCCACGTATTTATCGAATTCTGGCACTTTGAACTTGGGAGGGATAACAACATCAGGAATTAAGCAGAGTTCTGCAACACTTCCCATCCTGAATCCTTCCATTCCTTCCATGGCTCTTAACCTTCTTTCCAAGATTTCTATCCTTCCTTCTTGGGTAGCAGCAGCAGCACTTGGACCAATGGTGACGTGATGACTTGTATACCCGAATGGCTGGTGGACGTGTGTCGGGTCAGCGTTTAACAAGGTAGTGTGAGGTCTGGTAGTAACTTGGGTCATGTAGACAGGTTGGGTTGACTGTGTCTGGGTGGCTTGTGTTTGGACTTGAGCCGTTTGAAATTCCCGGATGGGTGGAATGTTTGGTTGAGTGGTGTAAGGAATCGATCCACAAAGGTATGTTGCTGGATGTCAGCAGGGTTTGGTCTCCTTATGCGAACAGTAAGGGGAGGCGCTGTCGGGTTAGGATTTGGTTCTCCAGATAGACCCTGAGGGTGTCGTGGGGTAGGAGGCTATTGCCTGGCGTCTTCAACTCCCGCAGAAGAACCCCCTTCCGTGACCCTCTTCTCTAGAAGCTTGGCCATCTCGGCCATTTGTTCTTTCAACTGACTGAGTTCGGCTCTCAAACTCTCGTTCTCCTATTCTACTTCAGCCATGAGTTTCTTTCTGAGCCTAGTCTTGTAAGGATGCTTACCCGTAATGTCTGAAGGAACATACAAATTTGTTAGAAAAATAAAAAAGTTAAGGGAAAAGATAAAATAAAGATAGAAAGATATGCACAGGATGCGATTCCGAATTCAGCGCGTATCCTCTGACTGTTTCTCAGAACGTCACGTTCAAAAGTACTAGGTAAAGTAGTCAGGTGGAAATTAACATGAGACAATTGTGAAGGCAAAATAGTTCATTATTCCATACTTCCAAGAAGATACAATGTTGCTAGAAAGGTTTGAATTACAGCACTTCAGCCGTTCCTAGCTTGGGCGATCATAGCCCTTATTTTACAAATTCTTTCTTGACAATAATTCAAAAATGACGAAATCTCCTTTGGGGTGGAGAGAGGATTAACCATCCCTTCGGCCTGCTTTAGCATTGATGGAAGATCTTCCAGGACTCCGTTGGCTAAGTATGCCAAGTTGGCGAAGCGATTCATCCATGAATGAATGACTTCGTCTTGCCGAGCCAGTTCAACTTCTAAAAAACGTGTGGCCTCCTGGCAACGTTGCTCAACATCAATGGTATTTTTCCATTCATCATTTATCTCCCATTCACAGGCTCTCATTACTTCATCAAGCTGTTGCTCCAATTTGTGGACCTGGGATTGTAGCAGCTCCTTTTGTACCAAAGTCTCATTTTCTCTTTCTTTGGATTGCAGCAGCAAGTCTTTTAGAAACTGTTTTTCGGCTAGAATGGCATCACTTCGTTGGCCCATCATTTTCAGTTGAGAATTGGCTGCACGAAGGCACTGATCTTGTTTCGCCCTGTAGTCTTCTTCAATTTTTCATTTTTTCTGCATCTCATCTATAGCTTGTCTTCCTTCCAAGTTTTCTTTCTTCTGAAGAGCATATTCTTGTTGACACCTCAAAAGGTCTTCTTCTAGCTTTTGATTCTTAGCCGTCAACTCCTCTATCTGAACCTTTAAAGCCTGGGTGGCTTTGTCCTCTATGATGAGTGGTGGAGCGAGAATGCTTGTAGACTGGTACGAGGGACTCCTGAAGGGTAATTTTACAATGGAAACCATGTTCAAGACCCATTCATGGTATTCTGCCCCTACAGCGTGGCTTCGCGCCCCTAATTCCTTTCCCATTTTGTGGACTTTCTTCCATTCATTGGCTATGTCCCGAATGGCAGAGGTGTAGTTTCCTTTCGCATAATACAAAACGAAAGGAGTGAGCAGCTCTTCATTTGGTGGCCCTAGCAAAGGATAGGCCAACTGTCGCTTGGCTATGGTAGGATTATAATTGATGCACCTCATTGTGCCAATAAGAGGATAATTAGGATAGCTTTCACAATGATAAATAATTGAATTGACCTCTAGCCATTGAGGATACCATCTGACCTTCTCAGCTGTAAGACCACAAGATGATTAGCCCATTCATGCCCATTCTTCATTGCCAACTGACACAATTTCAAATCGGAAACCGGAAACTCGACCTTGCATATTTGATGGAAGACGTGAGAAGTAGGCCATACATACAAAATGAGTAAGTAGAAAATGATCCTTTCCCCCCCTTGCGTATGGTAAAAATCCATTGTGCAGTACACATTAGCCAATACAGCCGTGACGGAATTCTCAAGCCTATGTTTGCGAGCCAGGAGGACTGCAATGGCATCATAGTCCACGTAGTTGTCTAGATTAGGGAACAAGACAACCCCGTAGATAGTAAGGGCTAAGGTGTCCATGAAGGCCTCCCATTCTTTTTTATCTTCCAGGATCTGCATGTGTTTCTCTAGAAATTCTCGAGTGAACCCAGGAATTTAATTTCTATTCATCTGCACATTCCTTAATGTCTCAGGATGGATTCTCAAAACACGGGCCACCGAAGCGATAGTTGCATGATGATCAAGATGGCGGTAGGGAATTTGCTCCTCCAAAGGCATCCTCAGTATCTCTTCAAATTCTTCTATGGACGGGGCCAACTGAAAGTCTTTAAATGTGAAACAACGGAGGGGTGGATCATAGAATTGTGCCAAGCCTGTGATTTCTTCAGTTTGTACTTCCACCTCCAGGAGTTTTAGAAACCTTCCATATTTTTGGGTAAAAGCTGTAACACCCTAAAAATTAATTAAAGTTAAACCCGGGGCAGGGGAAATTTTTCCCAAAATAATCATGAAGAACCGGGTCAATTATTTAGAAAATACCAGGACCAATAAAAAGCCACTCTCATATATGAAGATATGAGAGCCAGGTCCAATAACCAATAATAAAAAGGAAGGGAAGGCAAGAAGAAGGAAAAAGCTGGGAAAACCGATCAGAACAAAGGAAAACATTCACAATGGAAGAATAAAACAGCGCCTAAGTGAAGCTCCCGAAACAGTGTACACTCGCTCAAGCGAGATCCGACTCCGCTTGAGCGAGGCCGACCAACTCGCTCGGGCGAAGCACACAAGCGCTTAAGCGGAACCACAACAAAAGCCCTTCCAATCACATACCCGCTGGAGCGAGATCTCACTCGCTGAAGCGAGAAGCCACACTCGGCCAATCCACTACTCGGTATACGAGATAGCCATTCACCCGGTAATGACTTAGTCCACTCGGTATAGGGAATTCCAATCACTCGGGAACCACCCCAACAATTGCCTCACTCGGCAACCCATAACTTAGTCTCTCAATTCTATCCACAGAGTCAACAAATGATTCACTCGGGAAATGAGGGTTATCCCACTCGGATTTTATCAAACCACTCGGTATTTCATTATTCCACTCACTCGGAATAGATTCCCATACTTAATCAGAATACTTTTATAATTCATATACTTAGAATATTTCTTATCGGAACCATCAACAACTCTTTCCTCAGAGAAGTTCACTCGGATTTCCACTCGGATTTATACAAAATTATTCCCCACTCGGGGTCCACCATATATTTTTCACTCAGAATAACTTCATGCCCATCACGCCACTCGGGACATTTCACTTACTTTTCACTCGGTGTCCATAATATTTCCTACTCTGATTTTCCCACTAAGTCAAGGCGCGCTCAGGTTCTCTAGCTACTTACTAATTTATTACTATGGGCCCACTTAGAGTCTTAGGTATCGTTCCCTAGTCGGTGAACTCTCACTCGACGGATTCTCAATCGGAAATCATTGATTATTCTCCACTCGGAAATCTCACAGATATCACTTAAAGAATTCAAACCAATTCCCGCTCCAAGCTATATGACCTCACTCACTCGGTGCTACCCGACTCCTCATCACTCGGAATATCTCCCTATCTCGCTCTCCCCAACAACAACTTAGCTTCGCTTCTACCCATAGTCACACCGACCTCATACGCTCGGAAGTATACCTGTACACCCATATTTATCACTCAGACATCACTCATAGCATAGGATAAACACACAATATATATATATAAGGATGTATTTAAATAATTACAAATGCATCATCATGTTCTTTTCACCCGAAAGTGTTCAAGTTCTGATATAAAGACTAAAACCAAAATACGAGCCGACCAAGGCTTAACAAGACCTTATACACAGTATATACATATACACATATATTCAACAGCGCTCGGATGCTCTGCTCTGTACTCGGCTCCTTCTTCATCCTTCATTCCGAGAGGTATTCACTGGAAAATGTAGCCACAGTAGGGGTGAGCTTTTACATATAAAATGACAGTCAATGACTCGGTATCAATGTCAGTATGCACACTTACGTCCACTCGGTCGCATTCAGATTAAATTAAGGCCATGCAAATTAGAATAATATCAATAACATAGACTCACATATATACTATATAAAGTTCATCCTTATTCACACATACACATGCATCCGCACACTCGGAATTCATTCGTAACACCCAACACATGCCACGCGTACTATCCTAATCAACATCATATCTACATGCATGCCTGCAGATCCGACTTAAGTAATGACTTTCAGTTACAGTTTCCCCCTTACTGGCCGCTCGTCCATCAGCTCTTCCCGCATGGTACCGACCTCCCATTGACGTCTCGAGACTCATCTCTAGCTCCCACAGCTACCACGAGCTCTCACAGGATCTAGCCAAGTTCTGTAGCTGGAAGCCATTCCTTCGGGGCTCTTGACCTTCCACGGGTCACCCCATTCCTACACATGCAACTTATGTGTTTTACCAGCAAGCATCGTTACTCAACCGATACCTCCTTCGTAACCACCAAGGTAGAAACCGATTCAATATAGTCCCTATATTTACTTTGTCAATCACACCAGCATGCACAGCAATCAACAGTTCAGAGTAATAACATCGGACGAATCAACTAACAGCCACACATTCATGTCTCATGGTATTAACAGAGATAGAACCATGCATCTCACTCGTCTATATCAGAAAGGTTGACGGACTACATTACCACCATCTTGATTGCATGCAGTTATTGTATAATTACTAACAAGACACTATTATCATACACATGGAATCCAAGATTATCAATCATGCATAACATACAGTCGTCACAGACACATGCACACACTAAAAGCAGTACATTCATTCGGTACCGTTCGTGGACCATGCATTTGACATGCAAGCGCCCCCTACCTACAGAAGGAACTTAAGAAACTCTTCTGCTCTCCGACGTTTGGTCTGACGCCCTTTCTGACTCGTCCGGTCCCCCTTCGCACCGTCGTACTCTGCAATTTGCTCGGGGATGGGGAGTTGTTCTTCCTTCTACCTCAATGATCGTCCCTCACCAGTTGGAGGGGCTCTGACCTTTCTCCAGCACCGACGTCGTGATCTCCAGAAATGAAGAGTAGAAACAGGGGAAGAAAAGAGGACGAAGACGAAGAAGAAGAAAAGAGAGGATGAAGCAGGAAGGAAGGATGAATATCACAATGATAGAGGGTATATGTATATGCATGCGAAGAGAAGGAAAGTGGGATGGGAAGACGTGAATTGCAGTCCACTCACTTGACTCGCCAATCACAAGCAGCCATCTTTTACCAACTAAATTAATTTGTCATTATTCTTCAGATTATAATTAACAATTATCTTCCCACTTTGAAATCAAGGTCTTAATGGTTTATTTCATTTGATATTTAACTTTAAAATTGGGATGTTACAGTTCTCCCCCTCTCAAAAGAATTTCGTCCTCGAAATTCAGTCGACAACTCACCTTGGTTAAACAACTCGGGGTACTGCTGCATCATGGCGTCTTCGCGTTCCGAGGTACAAGAGGTAGTCCCATTCTGTTTCCATTCCACTTCAACTAGTTGTACGTCCTTGCTCCTCAAACGCTTTATCGATCGGTCCACAATTCTAATCGGTATAGCTACAGTGGTCAGGTCTTCCTTGATTTCCACTTCCTCATCAGGCATTGTGTGATTGGGATCATGAAGATATTTCCTTAGTTGGGACACATAAAACACGTTATGCAATCGGGATAAGTGAGTCGGTAATGCTATTCGGTATGCCATGGAGTTGACTCGTTCCAACACCTCATAAGGTCCAATGTATCAGGGGCTCAACTTCCCACCTTTCAAGGCTCGCCCGACTCCTTTACTCGGTGAAGTCTTCAAAAACACTCTGTCTCCGACTGAAAACTCTAACGGTTTGGTTCGTTTGTCATGGTAGCTCTTCTGCTATCCTGAGACGCCTTCATCTTTTCCCTTATCACTCGGATCTGTTCTGATGTTTGCTTTATAATTTTTGGGCCCAATATCAGACTCTCACCCATTTCCGACCAGCAGAGTGGGGTTCGGCATCTTCAACCATAAAGTGCTTCGTAGGGTGCCATACCGATGCTGTTGTGGTGGCTATTGTTGTATGTAATCTCGATCAGGGGAAGGTACTGCTCCCAATTTCCACCGTGCTCCAACACACACGCCCTTAGTAAGTCCTCCACGCTTTGAATCATTCGCTCGGATTGTCCATCCGATTGGGGGTGGTAAGCGGAACTTAGCCAAAGCTTCGTACCCAATTCCTGGTGCAGGCTGGTCCAAAACTGGGACGTGAACCTAGGATCCCTATCCGATACGATAGAAGTCGGCACTCCATGCAGTCTAGATGCTCAAAAGTCTGACGTCTGATTGAGTTGATTCATATGACTAAAAACTCTTGAACTAGACTTTTTGGTTAAAGTCTAAATTTTGATTTTTGAAAGATTAAACTTTTGATTTTATGGATTCCCCCTATCACTTGTAACTTATGCACTTAGTATATAAATCCTGAAACACTTAAATAAATAGATTAGATCACACACAATCAGACTTCATTTCATTTAAGTGCCTTGATGTATGTTATTAACAAATCCTAGGGTCTAGATATAATAATGTAGTCTGGGGTCTAATTCAGTAATATTATTAACTTCTTTTTCCAACCAGACTTGTTCTTAACAATCTCCCCCTAATTGTTAATAGCAAACATCAAGTCTTTTTCATAAAGTCCAGGATAAGAGAAGAATGAATCAAGATATTTGATCATATTCCATAACAAAGCATTTATACGGGAGTTTATGAAAAGAGATATCAGAGCATATATCTAGATGTATACGAGAGCTATAAACAAACTTAAGATTTTTAGGAAGATCAAAGCTTTAAAGAATTTTTAATAAGGAATTTGTAATTTCAGAAACTAGTTCATGTAAAATCTTTATTAGCTTATCAAAACTTTCGATAGATTGTTTAAGATCAAAGTAATTAAGAATCAGTCTTTTCATATCATAGCATCTTATTATAAGCATAAAAAGAGCAATCATGGAGTATATATCATATATCAGAGCAAAAGATTTCATTAATAATAAGGCAAAGGATCAGTACAATAGATTGTATTCATATCATAACAAACTAATCATAACAATACAAGACTACTATATTCTCCCCACTAAAAAGACTTCTATGTTTTCCCTTTTTTGTTATCAACAAGGAGGAATGTCATTGTGAACACCTATTTCAGTCCGGTCAATTTTCACCAAGAATAGGGAGTTTCCATAAGTGAAAAAAATTCCCAAAAAAAAAACTGACTCGGAAATGATCATTTCCGAGTGAAAGGACTCGGAATGATCATTTCCGAGTAAGGGACATCCGAGTGAGACATGGCCGAGTAGTATGTCTCCAAGAAAGCGTTTTCGAGTAAAGCTTCAAGTGTGGGGAATGTTTTCAAGCCAGTCCGGGTGAACAAGGAACTGGATTTGCATAAGTACTGTCCCAAAGAATTTGTCCGAGCAGAAGAAGCCTCTGAAGGGACAATTGTTGAATAAGGAGGACTCTGATTAGTTTTGTCTCGGAGGAGATGGCATTCCGAGCAAAGAGACACCTCGGTTTCAAAGGATCAGCTTTCACTTTGAGGCTGTTTTGAAGTAATTCTGAGTGAAAACAAGGCCGGCTCCGAGTGAATATATCCGAGGGATTAATTGACGAGTGGAACCATTCCAAAGTCTGACTCCTGAATGAGCAAATCTGAAGAAGTGACTGACAATTGAAGCTGTTCCGAGTGAGTAAGGTCGGTTTCCGAGCGAATGCATCTGAAGGGCTGACTGTCGACTGAAACCTTTCTGAGTGAAAACAAGGCCGGTTCCGAGTGAATCCTAAGGGTTGATTGTCAAAATGCCGATTGAAATTATGGATCGGTCTCCGAGTGAATGCATCCGAGTAGTCGTATTGTCAATCCAAATTCCGTTTGAAATGATGGATTGGTCTCTGAGTGAATGCACCTAAAGAATTGTTGGGTTGAGTTCTGAATCCTGATTGGAAAATAAAGCTGAGTCCAAACTGTTGTTGACGGGTGAAGCCATTCTGATTAAAATAATGGATGAGTATCCGAGTGAATGCATCCGAGTGGTCGTATTGTTAAATTCCATTCCTGATTGGAAAGTAAGGACGAGTGTGTGCATCAGAACAGCTGACTACCGAGTGAAAGCCATTTCTGATTGCCGAGTGAAAGCCATCTCACAAAATTCCATTCTGATTGAAGAAACAAGGACGACTCCCGATTGTACAAACCGAATGGAATGATTGATGACTGAAGGAAATTCCGAGTGAGAAGCCAGTCGGGTTTCTGAATGAATATGTCCAGGTGGAGTGAAGAAAGAGTTGACTGAATGACTCCCAAGTAAATTCGAATAGGTCTTTCTGAATGGTTCGTTTCCAGAAGCCCGGTGAGACATTTTAGGAGGTACCGATTGAAACCATTCCGAGACCGACTCCTGAATGAACACATCCGAGTGGGAAGGATTATTGAAACTAAGTTTTAAATTCTGATTGGAGCATGAAGCTGACTCCCGAGTGAGTTGATTCCGAGTAGAAAAGTCATTGAAATGAACATGTTTAATAAAGAGATCTCCGAGTGGTTTCATTCAGAAAAGATGGCATTTTGGGCAAAGAAAAGGAATCTCTGAGTGATGTCACTCGGAGAAACTGGCATTCTCAAGCGGAAAGCTGCATTCCCGAGTAAAGCAAGGCTCGGACATGGAAGAACTTCTATTAGCCAGATTCAAGAATCTTTCAAGTTCAAATTTCTGAGTGAAAGGTATATCCGATTCCGAGGGAGTTGATTGATGATTGAAAGCAATTCCTAGTAAAAATCAACTCGAACTTCCAAGTGAAGGTGTCCGAGTGCATCATTTGAATGAACACTTCTCAATAGGGCACGAATCGGTTCTGAGTCTCTCTTCAGTCGGTTCCGATTAAATGTTTCAATCAGAGTCACTCTTCACTTATCCCCTCAAACCACAATAGCTGAGCAGAATATTTCTGAAGTTCCAATTGAATCAATTAAAAAGGACTTCTAGAAGCTCCAGACTGAATCAAGTAGAGAGACCAAGTGAATACTTTAAACAGAAGTGCTGCCGAATAAAGCCCCTCAAATTGAAGTAACTCCGATTGAGTTCTTTAAACAATGATACGTCCGAGCCAAGCAACACCGAGTGAAAGCAACAAAAGTCCTGAGTAATGCTTCTCGGAAAACCATTTTCGAGTCAATAAGCTGCGAATTCAATCCCACACCGAGTGACAGAGGTCGGATCCGACTTGTGGATTCCAGCTTTCACTCCACCTTCTCTATGAGGGCATTTATTCTTCTCGGATTGATTCCCACTCGGTCTTTTATATGAGCAGAGTGATTCCACTTGGTCTTTTGTGTATGAACACCATCGACTCTATTCGGATTGACTCTCTATGGGTGAATACCAAATGAGCCACTCTTTCAGTCAGCACCGAGTGAATCTTTTTCAGTCAGCACCGAGTGAGCCCTCTTCAGTCAGAACCGAGCCACTCTTTCAGTCAGCACTGAGTGAGTGACTTGTCAGTCAGCACCGAGTCCTTTTCAGTCAGCACTAAGTGAACCAATCTTCAGTCAGCGCCGAGCCACTTTTTAATCAGTACCGAGTGAATCACTCTTCAATCGGTTCCGAGTCATTCTTTACTCGGTTCCGATTGAATGTTTCAATCATTCATCCAACTCTCTTCATAACCTCAACACCGACCGGTTTTCACTCGGTCTTGTGTACAAAAGACACCTTTTTTCCACTCGGTCTTGTGTACAAAAGGGACCTTTTCCACTCGGTATTGTGCACAAAAGGCACCTTTTCCACTTGGATTCTGGAGAGGAGGTGAAAACCGACCCATATTTCAACTGAATGCCCTTGCTGAATTGGATTTCCACTATCCAAGTGGATCTTTGACTTATGAAGGGGCGACTGACAACATCCAGGCTGTCTCTCCACCATTCCCTATAGCTGTCATCATCCAGGCTGTCTACAAGTTGTGATTATGGGGCGACTGGCACAAAAAATTAATAAAAAAGCCCACTTGCTACTGATTTACAAGGCTCCCCACTTCTATAAATAGGGGAGGAGAGAACTGAAGAGAAAAAAATGGAGGAGGAGGAAGCATTTTTTTGAGAGAAGAAACACAGCTTTAATCCCTCTTCTCCTTTCTCCACCAACACAAAGCCCCCTCACTCTCTTTACACCGTCCCTCTCTCCCTCTAACTCCATAATCGTCCTCTCTCCTCATACTGTCCGTCCTTCCCCCCTTCACCTACTGTCCCCTCTCTCCACTAAAAACCACGCTGTCCTCACTCTTCCTCTTAGCCCAGCACCGTTTCCCCTCTCCTTCCAACCGTCTCCCTTCTCCTTCCACTGTCCCTCTCCCTTTTTCCACCCATACCAACCATCCTTCACCTCCTTCCAACCACACCGTCCCAATCTTCCTTCAAACCCACACACCAACCATCCTCAACACCGTCCCTCACCACACCGTCCCCCTCTCCTCAAACCTCTCAACACCGTCCCTCACTCCTCTAAACCGTCCTTCCTTCTCCTCTCTCCCAATACCGTACACCCCCCTCCAAAATAACACCATCCCTCATGCCACACCACCACACCATCCCTCTCTCCTCAAACCTCACCATACCGTCCAGCCCCTTTAAATCCTCAATACCGCCCTCTTCCTCCTAAATCCTCATCACACCATCCTCCCTCAAGCCCACGCACCGTCCAGCTCTTTTCTCATCACTGGTCCCAATCTGTCCCTCATTTTTTAATACTTGTATTATTATTATTATTTTTTCTGTTAAAATTAATTGTTGTTTGATGGAATTGTTTCCTTTCCAATAAGTAATTAATTTTCGTTGATCAGATTAGATCCTCATAAAAAATCTGTTCCTTATTTCCAGTATTTGTTATTATTTATTTTTCTGTCAAAATTAATTAGCTGTTAATTGATGAATCCATTTCCTTTTTAATTATTAATTAATTTTTAATAATTGAATTAATCCCCACCAAGATTCATGTTAAATATTAACAAGAATAAGTGCTTCATACATTTTTTTTATTTTCTTAAAAAGATGGAGCAAGATTAATTTGGACGAGACGTCCTGTTAATCTCATTTTTTTATTTTTTTTGAAAAAAAGGTGGAGCAAGTTTAATTTGGATGAGACATCCTGTTAATCTCATGTAAAAAAAATCCTGTGTTTATTTTTGTTTATTTTTTGTATATTTTGTCATTTTGTGTATTTTTTTCCATGAAGAAGTTAAAATAATTTCTGGGTTAATTATAATGCGCGCTATCATATTGAGGTAACCGTTTTTATAACGGACAGTTGTGAGGTGCTAATACCTTCCTCACCTGTAATTAGACTCCCGAACATGGAATTTCATTTTTATAACCAGTTCTTTAACAAAAGGTTTTCCCGGTATTTTATCCTAAAAAATATTGGTGGCGACTCCCTGTTTTTTTTCTTTTCAAACTAAAATAAGATCGTTTTTGAGGGTCAGCCGTGCCGCTGCGATCCCGGTCGCGACAGATGGCGACTCCACTGGGGACTTAGAGAGTCAAGCCAGTCAATTTGATAGCGCATGTTTTAATTAGCATATTAATTATTTAACTTCTTCTTTTATTTTATTTTTCTTTGGTTTCTGTTTTATTTGTATTCTATCATTTATGTTCTGTAAATATTTATGTGATTATTGAACCCTAGGTTAGACGACTTTATTTTGTTGCTCTGTGTTTGTTCTATGTGCAGGATGAGTAAGGTACAGGTACTGAATGCCTCTTTCACACACTACACTCACAATTTGCACACACTTTTGAGTGGGACCCTATACCTGGGCCCAAATAAAACTTAAGATTAGGGGAGGTTGGTAGCGGAGCCATTTGGGATGTACTTCCTGTCTGGTTACCGTGAGAATCTCAACTAGAGTTCGACTTGTTCGTGGTACCCACACCTAGTAAACTTCCTATTGTTGTGGTCAACATCATGAGTAAGATCTTGGCTCTAGTGACCTTTAGAAATTTTAGAACAAGCCACCTAATGCGAGATATCACTGTTAGACAAGCTTTAGAACCATTAGGAGACCTTCAGAAAAACCCACCTTAAGGCACAAAGGGGCAAACTTTACTTCTACCTTTTCTCATTCTCACTTTCCCTTCTGATCCAAATTAGGGGACCACTTGCCCGTTTAGTGGATTATTTTTTCCAAAAATGACATACTTTTAATTAATGATCCTTTAACGGGCAAGTCGTCTTTTCCTTTTATATTTGTTTAAGTTTTTGGACCTTGAGTTACGGATCTTTTGAATCATCAAAAAAAACAAAGAAAAGACAAAAAAGAAAAAAAGAAAAAAAATATACAAAAAAAATCAATTCTTTTTGTATTGATGATGATCAAAAAATCCGTAGCTCGCATGACTTCTGATTTAGCATAAGTTTTTGTCAAATTATAACCCCTAAATACAAAAATGTTTTCAAAAAATTACTAGGGGAGTATCGATTTGCAAAACACGTCAATTCCTGATAACTCTTTCTCTATATTCTCGTCGGAAGTTATTCGGAGCTTAATGAATACCCTTTGATAGACATAGAAATTGACATGGGATTGAACTTATAGGGTGAGAGCCATGGTTGCATGAGCCAGAGATGTTTGAGCTCAAGGCTCTTACCTCAGAACGAAGAATTCTTTTGTCTTCACAATTATCCCGTATTAATTTCCATGTTTGCCGTACTCAGTACTTTTGAACGATATGTTCTAAGGAACGGTTAAGGGATGCTTGTTAAGGTCTGTGATTGCTTCCCACGTCATTCTCCTTCCTTCTGTTTTCACCTGACATTTCTTGTTTTTCTTTCCGACACTGAAAGACACTCTCACTAGACCTTCAAAGGAAGACTCATGGCTGAAAGAGAGCAAGAAATTGAAAACCTCAGGAGTGAAGTTAACCAGCTAAAGGAGCAAGTGGCAGAGATGACCAGACTTTTAGAAAAAAATATCATAGAAAAGGAACCCTCTGCGGGTATCAAGAATGATCAACATTTACCAACCACCCCACTCCATCCTCATAGACTGACAAAAATGCAAATTCTCTCTTCCATGATACCTCCCATCACTATCAGTAGGACCGATCCCATCATTGATCCTCAACCAACCTATGGCATGTCTTATGCACCCCAACACTTTATGGGTCCAGACAACAACCTGCTTTATGCAGTACCCTCAGAATACTCTCCCCCGTTCCATAACCAACAAGAAGATTATGATTTGCAAACAATGGACCCTCATATTTCACAATCCTCCCAGTCGCCTAAGGCACCTATCACAAGAATGTCTGCATCGGGAGATAAGGGGACAAGAAAAAGAGATGTTAATTTTGCTTCCTATAACCAAAAAAGGGCCCAACCCACGCTAATGACTCATACTCCCTTTCAACCTGCCAATCTCCCTACACCTTACATGGGCGCCATCACCCTTGACCAGGACTCCAATCTTTTCCCATACCAACTCTACTTTCGACCGTATATCCCTCAAACATCTTTCCATTCTCATTCACCTGCTATTAAACCTTCTCTTCCACAACCTTACTGTTCCCCACTAGGGTAGACTCAGCCACGTAACCCAGACCAAAGCCCAATAAAACCCACTGATAGTCTAACACTGGTCCGGTTCGACCCCATTCCCATAACTTACACAGAACTTTTGCCTCACCTTATCCGTAGTTCCTTTGCGGTACCCTGTCCATTGAAACCAATGTTTCCTCCTTACCCCAAAGGTTATAATCCTAATACCCGATGTGATTACCATGCTGGAGCCCCAGGACATTCTACTGAGGATTGTTATTCCTTAAAATTCATAGTAAGGGATCTGATTAAAGCCAAGTGGCTAGATTTCTAGGAAGGGGGTCCCAATATAATCATAAACCCCAGGTCTAATCATGAGAATTCTGGGATCAGTATGATAAGGAGGGACTGAAGGCATGGAGAGGATGCAAGCTCTCTGATTTGCACGCCAAGTGGAGAAGTTCATGACCAGGAGACCACTTAGCTCTTTACGACTTTAAATTTTTTTATGACCCAGACGCTATGCCTAAGGCATTGGGATATTTTATGTAATAAGGGCAAAAGCATATTTTTAACATTTCAGGGTTTTCTCAATAAATGCGTATCAAATTTCAAAATGTTTCCCTTTGCTTCCTTTATTTGTTTTGACATTCCCTTTATCCATTGGTTCTCTTTTATTTTCCTCTTTCTCTTTGCCATCATACACTAAAAAACATTCATCCAAAAATGATCCTTCTGAGAACAATGAGATCGCAATCCTATGTCATGGCTCTGACCGCTTGTTTGATCACGCTGACGAAGAGGGTAGCAAAGACAAAAGTTCCTTCACCGAATTAACTAGGATGTTCTAGTTTTATCCCAAAGCGCTTAACAAGGTCAACACACGGAGTGAAAAGGATTCATAAACAACTGGAAAATCAATCGAGTAGCCTTAGAAGATGTTATAGTATAAGGGTAGTGACATACGGTCTACATGAATGAAGATAATGCCAGACCACTTAATGGCATATTTACCCTTCAAAGGAATGTTAGTATTGACCAACATGGATGACGAAGGCTTGCTAAGACCCATAAATGTAAACATGGTCAAGAAATACTCTGCCAAAAAAAAAAGAAAAAAAAGGAGTCAAGGTTGGTGCCCTACGCATATACTAATTGGGGTAAGCTGATTCATAGATCAAACTATCACTTTTCCACATGGGGGCGTAAATGTTATCAAGCTAAGAATGCGACAAAAATAATGTTTCATCTGTGTCACGATCAACACCCCAACCTTAAGAGAGTTTAACTATTCCCTTATTAGTGTAACCAATGAAGTGGTCTACTGTGATACCATTAATATTATAGTTCTTTACCATATTGGCTAAGAGTAAATAAAACAGCTAGACCATAACGAAGGTACCAAGTGGGTCATTCAAAAAAAAAGAAAAAAAGAGAGAAACATTCAAAAAAAAAACAAAAAGAGATGAAAGAATAAACAAAAGACAAGGATTTGGAACAAGTCCCCTCATTGGTGCCAGAAAAGGCCCATCCCTTTTTCCTTGGATACATGGTGTTGGAGAAAACTTTCCTATTTGAAATAACATCCATTCCCCCATGGGCTGAGACATAATCAAGAAAAGCTCATTGTCAAATCAGATTAAACCTTTATTGTGAAGGGCGCAACCTTGAAAAAAAAAAGGCTCGCTAGGTTGAAAACCTGAAAAGGTAACCTAGGCAAAAATTAGAGCAATCTGGTAGGCTGAAAACCTGAATAGGCAGCTCAGGCAATAAATTGGGATTAAGATTTTGGCAGAATAATTTAAAGATTCTTATGGGAATGGTCTGATTCCAAGTTAAGGCATAAGTCCGACTACCTTTTTCAGAGGCATGGTCAAATGGTGAATTCAAAGTCATGATGTGGGATTGAGATACACCTTGTTCTTAACAGTTCACTGGAGGATTTGTAAAGTCGTTCCTATTCTACCTAATTATCATATTTCCTATGCAACTCCACTTGCTTCTTTGGCCAACCTTTTCCTGCCTCCCACTCAACTTGTAAATACAATCTCACCTCCTTAATACGTGTTTGTATTGAGATTTTCCCTTATTTGTAAGATATATGTTTTCCCTTAATATATAAAATTTTTAGGTAATGAAAGTTTAAAGTCGTGAGGACACGATATTCCTATTACCTGATCTCACCTCAAGCAATCGTTATGAAGACTGGGCCTCACGCATTTCCAAAGCTTGGGTTGCTTCATCTGCTCTATTTCAGTCATGGGTCACTTTGAATCTCTAAGGTTTGTGGCTTTGCAGGAGGTCTCTCTAAGTTCCAATTTGTTTTGCACCACTAACCTTTCTTGCAGGATGTCATGACAACTAGATGTGTCAAGTCTCAACCGCCAAGACTAGCACTTTCCGAGGTTTATCCATTAGTCTCTAAGGCTCACTCTCATCTTCACTCATTGAAACCAGTTCTCCTCGGGTATCCTTCTCATAACCCACCCAAATCATTGGACAAAATACCTTTCTATGGTTGAACATGACGCCTTTTTAAGTTTCCATTGTGCTTTGAGGTTTCCATCAATACCTCATAGTCGTAGCCGGTATCTTCTTAAGGTTTCTGTCTCGTTCATGAGGCATGTTAGAGGTTGCATTTCCAAAAATCAACCAAGAATAAGGATCCCAACAGTCAGGTGAATCCCGTTCCTAGGCGACGACCAAGTATGGGTTAATTTGGACGAGACGTCCTGTCAACCCCAAATCTTTCAAACCTGGGATTTTATCTCCAAGTCTATCATTCCTCTTCAAACTAGAGCATCACTTCCCGGCCTTCTGTCGGCCAAGGGGCAACGCCCTGAATTTCAAGAAGTAGGGGGTTCAAACTAGGGCATCATCCCAGGTCTCTCTCTGTCAAGGGAGGAGTAACCTTAGCTTCTTCAATCTCCCTAACTGGGATATGCCCCTGATTTCTCTCCTCCGGGAAGCCTGTCATATCTCTCTATCAAGGGACGGTATCCTGAATCACCACCCAACTCAAACTGGGACATCACCCCAGATCCTTTTCCCAGCTTAGGGGTAGTACCCCTAAATCTTCCAATTTTTCCAATAACTGGGGCATCACCCCAGATCCTACTCCTAGCTTAGGGGTAGTACCCCTAAATCTTCCGATCTTTCTAATAACTGGGACATCATCCCAGATCCTTTTCCCAGCTTAGGGGTAGTACCCCTAAATCTTCCAATTTTTCCAATAACTAGGGCATCACCCCAGATTCTTTTCCCAGCTTAGGGGTAGTACCCCTAAATCTTCCAATTTTTCCAATAACTGGGGCATCACCCCAGATCCTTCTCCCAGCTTAGGGGTAGTACCCCTAAATCTTCCAATTTTTCCAATAACTGGGGCATCACCCCAGATCCTTCTCCCAGCTTAGGGGTAGTACCCCTAAATCTTCCAATTTTTCCAATAACTAGGGCATCACCCCAGATCCTTCTCCCAGCTTAGGGGTAGTACCCCTAAATCTTCCGATCTTTCTAAAAACTGGGACATCGCCCCAGATCCTTTTCCCAGCTTAGGGGTAGTACCCCTCAATTTTCCAAATTTTCCCATAACTGGGGCATGACCCCAGGTCCGTCCTTCACATAGGGGCGGTATCCCTTGATCCTTCAACCTTTCTAAAAAACTGGGGCATCACCCCAAATCCATTCCTAATCGAGAATGCGGTGCCCTGAATCACCAAATCCTTCCCCAGTGAACTACACTTCTCGGGCAACTCAAACTGTGGCACCCTCACCCATATTCCTCTCTTTCGGTAAGCCCGCCATATCTCCCTGATGGACCCCAGATCTCTCTGCTAACCAAGGGGCAATACCCCAAGTTTTTGAAACAGCTTGAACTGGGACATCTCCCTAGATCTCTCTTCCAATCAGGGGACAGTACCCTGAATTTCAAAATAGCTTAAACTGGGGCATCTCCCCAGATTTCTGTTTCACTCAGGGGACAGTAGCTTCAATTTCAAAATAGCTCAAACTGGGGCATCTCCCTAGATTTCTGTTTCAGTCAAGGGACAATACTTTTAAGTCTTTTAGTCTTTCCGTATTGGGGCATCACCCCAAGTGTCTCCTCTTCCAATCAACGGGCAGTTCCCCAAAATCCTTTCAGTCTTTCCAGACTAGGGCATCATCCGTTTCTTTTCTCCTAATCAAGGGATAATACCTGCAAAATCTTTTGATCTTGTTCAAACTGGGGCATCTCCCCAGATTTCTCTTTCCAATCAAAGGATGGCACCCCAAACCACCAAATGCTTCCTCAGATAGAACCTAGACAGATGCCAACCAAATCCTTCCCCAGTGGAATTACACTTCCCAAACAAATCAAACCAGGGCATCACCTCAGGTTCATTTTTCCTCGCTCAAGGGGTAGTTCCCCAAGGTTCCAAAGCAGATAGTTTAAACTAGGGCACCCCAGGTTCATTCTCTTTCACCTTAAGAGACAGTACCCTGAATCACTAAATCCTTCCCTAGAAGAATTACACTTCCTAAACAACTCGAACTGGGGCATCTTCCCAGATTTCTTTTGTTCCAGTCAAGGGGCAGTTCCCCCAAGATTCCTTCAAACCTCCTCAAACTGGGGCATCACCCCAAGGGTCTCCTCTTTCAATCAACGGGTAGTTCCACAAAATCCTTTCGGTCTTCGTAAATGGGGCACTTCCCAAATTCCTTTCCCCAGTGGAATCATAATCGCCAAAGCTGGCACTTCCCAAGCTCTTCCCCAGTGGAACCATAATCGCCAAAGCTGGCACTTCCCTTTTCTCTTCCCCAGTGGAACTATAATCGCCAAAGCTGGCACTTCCCAAGTTCTCTTCTCTAATGGAACCAATCGCCAAAGCTGGCACTTTAAGAAGATTCTTCTTCAATCGCCAAAGCTGGCGCTTTTTCAGGGTTTTCTTCCCAGATTGCCAAAGATGGCACCCCTTTGGCCTTTCAATCGCCAAAAATGGCACCTTTCGCCAAACAAATGGCACCTTTTACCTTTCAGTCAACCGGGAGGCAACACCCTCACCCTTTATCTTCCTGTCGCTGATCAAATGGCACCCTTTATCTTCCTGTCGCCGATCAAATGGCACCCTTTACCTTCCTGTCACCGATCAAATGGCACCATTTATCTTCCTGTCGCCGATCAAATGGCACCCTTTATCTTCCTGTCGCCGATCAAATGGCACCCTTTATCTTCCTATCGCCGATCAAATGGCACCCTTTACCTTCCTGTCGCCGATCAAATGACACCCTTTACCTTCCTGTCGCCGATCAAATGGCACCCTTTATCTTCCTGTCGCCGATCAAATGGCACCATTTACCTTCCTGTCGCTGATCAAATGGCACCCTTTACCTTTCAGTCAACCGGGAGGCAACACCCTCACCCTTTACTTTCCTGTCACTGAAGATGGCACCCTTTATCTTTCTGTCGCTGATCAAATGGCACCCTTTATCTTCCTGTCACCGATCAAATGGCACCCTTTATCTTCCTGACGCCGAACAAATGGCACCCTTTATCTTCCTGTCGCCGATCAAATGGCACCCTTTACCTTTCAGTCAACCGGGAGGCAACACCCTCACCCTTTACTTTCTTGCCGCCGAAGATGGCACCCTTTATCTTCCTAACGTCGAAAAAATGGCACCATTTATCTTCCTGTCGCCGATCAAATGGCACCCTTTACCTTCCTGTCGCCGATCAAATGGCACCCTTTACCTTTCAGTCAACCGGGAGGCAACACCCTCACCCTTTACTTTCCTGTCGCCGAAGATGGCACCCTTTATCTTCCTGTTGCCAAAGATGGCACCCTTTAGCTTTTGGTCGCCGAACGAGGCACCCTTCATCTCCAATCGATTGAAAATCGACACCCAATCTTCTCACCTCCTGTTAACTAAAAGACAATCCTTCCGCTTCGTGGCATTCAAAGGATAATTCCCAGTTAACCACTTCCTGCTAAAAAATGGAACACCGCCCCATTTTTTCTTTTTTCCAGATTTAGGATTTTTTTTTTAAAAAAAAAGAGAGAATAGAAAAAGAGAGAAAGCAAGAATTTCAAATGCCAAATCCTAGGTTTCCACGCCTTGCTTCATTTTTCAATGGAACGATACTGACCTTCTTGGTTATTGGGTTCTGCATGGTGTTCACTTCTTTACTTCCTTTCTATTTCAAAAGCAAGAAGAAACTTCATACTTTTCTCATAAAAAAGAAGTAAAGAGGGGCATCTGTGAACATCTATTTTAGTCCGGTCAATTTTCACCAAGAATGGGGAGTTTCCATAAGTGAAAACAATTCCCAAAAAAAAAACTGACTCGGAAAATTTCCGAGTAAGGGACATCCGAGTGAGACATAGCCGAGTAGTATATCTCCAAGAAAGCATTTTCGAGTAAAGCTTCAAGTGTGGGGAATGTTTTCAAGCCAGTCCGGGTGAACAAGGAACTGGATTTGCATAAGTACCGTCCCAAAGAATTTGTTTGAGCAGAAGAAGCCTCTGAAGGGACAATTGTTGAATAAGGAGGACTCTGATTGGTTTTGTCTCAGAGGAGATGGCATTCCGAGCAAAGAGACACCTCGGTTTTAAAGGATCAGCTTTCACTTTGAGGTTGTTTTGAAGCAATTCTGAGTGAAAACAAGGCCGGCTCCGAGTGAATATATCCGAGGGATTGATTGACGAGTGGAACCATTCCAAAGTCTAACTCCTGAATGAGCAAATCCGAAGAAGTGACTGACAATTGAAGCTGTTCCGAGTGAGTAAGGTCGGTTTCCTAGCGAATGCGTCTGAAGGGCTGACTGTCGACTGAAACCTTTCTGAGTGAAAACAAGGCCGGCTCCGAGTGAATCCTAAGGGTTGATTGTCAAAATGCCGATTGAAATTATGGATCGGTCTCCGAGTGAATGCATCCGAGTGGTCGTATTGTCAATCCAAATTCCGTTTGAAATGATGGATCGGTCTCCGAGTGAATGCACCCAAAGAATTGTTGGGTTGAGTTCCGAATCCTGATTGGAAAATAAAGCTGAGTCCAACCTGTTGTTGACGGATGAAGCCATTCCGATTAAAATAATGGCTGAGTATCCGAGTGAATGCATCCGAGTGGTCGTATTGTTAAATTCCATTCTTGATTGGAAAGTAAGGACGAGTGTGTGTATCAGAACAGTTGACTGCCGAGTGAAAGCCATTTTTGATTGTCGAGTGAAAGCCATCCCACAAAATTCCATTCTGATTGAAGAAACAAGGACGACTCCTGATTGTACAAACCGAATGGAATGATTGACGACTGAAGGAAATTCCGAGTAAGAAGCCAGTCGGGTTTCCGAATAAATGTGTCCGGGTAGAGTGAAGAAAGAGTCAACTTAATAACTCCCAAGTAAATTCAAACAGGTCTTTTCGAAAGGTTCGTTTCCAGAAGCCCGGTGAGACATTTTAGGAGGTACCGATTGAAACCATTCCGAAACCGACTCCTGAATGAACACATCCGAGTGGGAAGGATTATTGAAACTAAGTTTTAAATTCTGATTGGAGCATGAAGCTGACTCCCGAGTGAGTTGTTTCCGAGCAGAAAAAGTCATTGAAATGAACATGTTTAATAGAGAGATCTCTGAGTGGTTTCATTCAGAAAAGATGGCATTTTGGGCAAAGAAAAGGAATCTCTGAGTGGTGTCACTCAGAGAAACTGGCATTCTCAAGCGGAAAGCTGCATTCCTGAGTAAAGCAAGGCTCAGACATGGAAGAACTTCTATTAGCCAGATTCCAGAATCTTTCAAGTTCAAATTTCTGAGTGAAAGGTATATCCGATTCCGAGGGAGTTGATTGACAACTGAAAGCAATTCCTAGTAAAAATCAACTCGAACTTCCAAGTGAAGGAGTCCGAGTGCATCATTTGAATGAACACTTCTCAATAGGGCACGAATCGGTTCTGAGTCTCTCTTCAGTCTGTTCCGATTAAATGTTTCAATCAGAGTCACTCTTCAATCACTCTTCACTCATCCCCTCAAACCACAACAGCCGAGTAGAATATTTCTGAAGTTCCGATTGAATCAATTAAAAAGGACTTCCAGAAGCTCCAGACTGAATCAAGCAGAGAGACCAAGTGAATACTTCAAACAGAAGTGCTGCCAAATAAAGCCCCTCCAATTGAAGTAACTCCGATTGAGTGCTTTAAACAGTGATACGTCCGGGCCAAGCAACACCGAGTGAAAGCAACAAAAGTCCTGAGTAATGCTTCTCGGAAAACTATTTCCGAGTCAATAAGCTACGAATTCAATCCCACACCGAGTGACAGAGGTTGGATCCGACTTGTGGATTCCAGCTTTCACTCCACCTTCTCTATGAGGGCATTTATTCTTCTCGGATTGATTCCTACTCGGTATTTTATATGAGCAGAGTGATTCCACTTGGTCTTTTGTGTATGAACACCATCGACTCTATTCGGATTGACTCTCTATGGGTGAATACCGAATGAGCCACTCTTTCAGTCAGCACCGAGTGAATCCTTTTCAGTCAGCACCGAGTGAGCCCTCTTCAGTCAGAACCGAGCCACTCTTTTAGTCAGTACTGAGTGAGTGACTTGTCAGTCAGCACCGAATCCTTTTCTGTCAGCCCCAAGTGAACCAATCTTCAGTCAGCACCGAGCCACTTTTTAATCAGTACCGAGTGAATCACTCTTCAATCGGTTCCGAGTCATTCTTTACTTGGTTCCGATTGAATGTTTCAATCATTAGTCCAGCTCTCTTCATAACCTCAACACCGACCGATTTTCACTCAGTCTTGTGTACAAAAGACACATTTTTTCCACTCGGTCTTATGTACAAAAGGACCTTTTCCACTCGGTCTTGTGCATAAAAGGCACCTTTTCCACTCGGATTCTGGAGAGGAGGTGAAAACCGACCCATATTTCCACCGAATGCCCTTGCTAACTTGGATTTCCACTATCCAAGTAGATCTTTGACTTATGAAGGGGCGGCTGACAACATCCAGGCTGTCTCTCCACCGTTCCCTATAGCTGTCATCATCCAGGCTGTCTGCAAGTTGTGATTGTGGGGCGGCTGGCATAAAAAATTAATAAAAAAGCCCACTTGCCACTGATTGACAAGGCTCCCCACTTCTATAAATAGGGGAGGAGAGAACTGAAGAGAAAAAAACGGAGGAGGAGGAAGCATTTTTTTGAGAGAAGAAACATAGCTTTAATCCATCTTCTCCTTTCTCCACCAGCACAAAGCCCCCTCACTCTCTTTACACCGTCCCTCTCTCTCTCTAACTCCATCACCGTCCTCTCTCCTCACCAACACCGTGCAGCCCTCTAACACCATACTGTTCGTCCTTCCCCCTTCACCTACTGTCCCCTCTCTCCACTAAAAACCACGTTGTCCTCATTCTTCCTCTTAGCCCAGCACCATTTCCCTTCTCCTTCCAACCGTCTCCCTTCTTCTTCCACTATCCCTCTCCCTTTTTCCACCCACACCAACCATCCTTCACCTCCTTCCAACCACACCGTCCCAATCTTCCTTCAAACCCGCACACCAACCATCCTCAACACCGTCCCTCACCATACCGTCCTCCTCTCCTCAAACCTCTCAACACCGTCCCTCACTCCTCTAAACCGCCATTCCTTCTCCTCTCTCCCAATACCGTACAGCCCCCTCCAAAATAACACCGTCCCTCATGCCACACCACCACACCGTCCCCTTCTCCTCAAACCTCACCACACCGTCCAGCCCCTTTAAATCCTCAATACCGCCCTCTTCCTCCAAAATCCTCATCACACCATCCTCCCTCAAGCCCACGTATCGTCCAGCTCTTTTCTCATCACTGGTCCCAATCTGTCCCTCATTTTTTAATACTTGTATTATTATTATTATTATTTCTGTTAAAATTAATTATTGTTTGATGGAATTGTTTCCTTTCCAATAAGTAATTAATTTTCGTTGATCAGATTAGATCCTCATAAAGAATCTGTTCCTCATTTTCAGTATTTGTTATTATTTATTTTTCTGTCAAAATTAATTAGCTCTTACTTGATGAATCCATTTCCTTTTTAATTATTAATTAATTTTTAATAATTGAATTAATCCCCACCAAGATTCATGTTAAATATTAACAAGAATAAGTGCTTCATACATTTTATTTATTTTCTTAAAAAGATGGAGCGAGATTAATTTGGACGAGACGTCCTGTTAATCTCATTTTTTTTATTTTTTTTTGAAAAAAAGGTGGAGCGAGTTTAATTTGGATGAGACGTCTTGTTAATCTCATGTAAAAAAAAATCCTGTGTTTATTTTTGTTTATTTTTTGTATATTTTGTCATTTTGTGTATTTTTTTCCATGAAGAAGTTAAAATAATTTCTGGGTTAATTATAATGCGCGCTATCATATTGAGGTAACCGTTTTTATAATGGACAGTTGTGAGGTGCTAATACCTTCCTCACCTGTAATTAGACTCCCAAACATGGAATTTCATTTTTATAACCAGTGTTTTAACAAAAGGTTTTCCCGGTATTTTATCCTAAAAAATATTCGTGGTGACTCCCTTTTTTTTCTTTTCAAACTAAAATAAGATCGTTTTTGAGGGTCAGCCGTGCCGCCGCGATCCCGGTCATGACAGTCATCACAGATGATCAAAAGATTAAACCATGAGCAGGGGTAAAAACAATGAGGAGGCAGGATGCATTTGAAACAAGAATAAAGTAACGGGTTTGAAGAACAAAGAGGTCAGGAAAATGGAAGTAAATAATAGAAGGGCGATAAAGAAAAAAGGTTGATTAGGAAAAGATTGGGTAGAACAAGAGCCTTTTACTCTAATCATCCTAAGATAATGGTACCAAAGGGCATCAACATGTTCCTCTATAAGATTAGGAGTAGACAAGATACTTCTGAGAGAATCCCTAGGGAGCTCATAGGGTCTAAGAAGACCTTTGTAATAGGGCTTGTACTTGGGGAGCATGGGCTGCTTCATCTTGCCTAACTGAATCCTCACAGTAGAGTTTTACAGATGATCTAGTGCAATCATAATTTTCTTTCTAGGGGACATAACTCTGTGAAACTTGTGATGTTACAATCCACGCCTCATATCCCTAATAATTGGTTTCTTTACCCTTTAAAGCATAGTACATTGCAAGGTCTTCTTCTGAGAGAAGGTAAGGGAGGTTTACAAGTTTTTCAAAGGACATTGAAGGTACATAGCTAGGGGTTACTGGAAGGATATGAACTCTTCTTTGTCAAAACCAGGTGCTTTGACAATGGCGAGGTTGTGAGGTTTATAATAGCCTAGATCACCTTCATCAAAGGTGGGTTTGAAGTATTTGAAAAGAAGGACTCCAAGGGTGATAAAATAAAAAGGGAGGAGTTTAGGTGATGTGGGAGGAAATGGTGGTTATGGAATAAGGACAAGTGCTACTCTAAGTTTACATGTGATCTGGTTAGTCTAGTCTGGCTGAGAGGTCAGGGCAAGTTGACCTGACTAGGTAGGATGGTCAGGTTATGGTGAGGAAGGAAATTCAGGCTGGAAGGGGCTACTCATAGAATCAGACTTTGGTCTTTTCACACTTGACTCAAACTCTGAGTCGGTCCTTTTTCTCTTACCTATAACCTTGGCTCTGAAGATGGTTTCATCATTTTGATATTCACCAACGACCTCATAGAATCTATTGATCCAGTTTATTTGGTTCCACTTCAGAACATCATTGTCACAACCTGGATCGCGACGGCGCGGTGAAGAGATAAAACCAAGGTATGAAACAGGGAGTCGCCACCAACGTTTTTATTCATAGGAAAAACATTGGAAAAAACTAGGTTCAGTAAAGCACTGGTTAAAAATTGAGATTCAAGTTCGGGAGTCGGTTACGAGTAGGGAAGGTATTAACACCCTACATCGCCTGTCAGAAACAGTACCAAGGTTGAAAGCGCAATATAAATAGCCTTAAATAAACATGGTTTCTTCCTTTTTTGTATTTTTATTTGAAAACGATGGAAGGGAGTAAGTGAACTTGTACAAACATAGAATGTCGAAGCGAGGTTAACGGGACGTTTCATCCGAATTAAACTCGACTTCGATATGAGACAGAGAGAGGAAGAGAATGCTAATAAGGCATCACGTCTAAATTAGACATCCTCGAATAAAAAAGGGACAGGGATAGGAAAGAGATAAGCAGGACGTCTCGTCCTAAGTATCCCTTCTCTATGAATTGTGGCGAGGCTTGAACAAAAACAAAACTAGGGGAGATCAACAAGACGTCATGTCTAAATTGATTTTCACGGAAGCGACGAAAAAAGGAACATTTATGAAAGGGACACGAAAGTGAGGAAATGATAAGTGCTTTTTAATACAATAAATTAGATCTAGTTTGCTTAGAATTTTAGTCATTATCCACTGTATTTCCTTTATTTATTGCTATTTTTGCTTTCTTTCCACTCTATTCTACTTAGGTATGTTATTTTGTAGGAATTAAGGTAATAAAGGGTCAAAAACAAGAGAAAAACGACCATAAAATGATAAAGAAACAAGAAGAACAAGCCCAAAGTGGAAAGAATTCTCTTTTTAAAGCTGAAATTCGACTCAGAAAGCAAAAATCTAACTCAGAGCACTGAAATCCGACTCAAAATGGCCAAATCCGAGTGGGATAACTCAAAAATGACCAAATCCGAGTGGAAGGACTCAGAATAGAGCATTGCCGAGTGGAATACTGCACTGCTGGAGGAAAATCCGAGTGAAATGTTCCCTGTCAAAGCCATTCCGAGTGATAAATAGCTGACTGGAGTGAAGGACCAATGCTGAAATGGAATAAGTCTCGGTTGAAGGTGATTCCGAGTGGAAACTCCCCGACTGCATCCATTCCGAGTGAAAAAAGGAGACTGACCTCCAATAAATATGTCCAAAGCTATTATCCGAGTGAAAGGTTTGCTGATCGTAACTAATCCGAGTGAAACCTGTTCCGAGTGAATGGATTCCGAGTAGAAGAGGCCACTGAAATGAATAAATGCTGACTAAGGAGGAATCCGAGTGGACTCACTCAGAGAAAATGACATTCTCAAGCAGAACAAAGCATTTCCGAGTAATTCTTAGTAAGGAAGGAAAAATCCGACCGGAAATGAATCACACTCGGGCAGACTCTCAAGTTTCACACTGAGCCCGAGTGAGAAGTCTCCAAGGAAAGGAATTCCGAGTAAGTTGGGTTAGAAAGATGCATTTCCGAGCAAAGCAAGGCTCGGACATGGAAGAATTCTATCAGCCAGATTCCAGTCCTTCAAAGTCCAAGTTTCTGAGTGAAAGTGAAGTCAAATCCGAGTGGAAATTAACTCGGACTTCCGAGTGAAGATGTGATTTTATCATTTGAATGAGTAAATAAATTTGTCCGAGTGAATTCCAATGCAAAATCCGAGCAGAGCTTTAACCGAGTGGTCCAAATTCAGAGACAGCCGAGTGAATGTTTCAGACGGTTCCGAGTCTTTCTGCAGTCAATTCCGACTGAATGAAAGATGCTTTTCAGTAAGTCTTCACTCGTCCTTTCATTCAGCTTCATCACCAATCGGTTCTCCTCCAAACACCGACCCAATTCTTCACAAATGCAACACCAGATCACTACCTCCATCAACACCGCCTCCTTCTACTTTCCTTCAAGTCACTCTCTACACCGTCCTCAATCCAGAAATCTGACCCACATTCCTCTCTTCTATCCGCTGTCCCCTTCTAATCCATACTACACACCGTCCCACTTCACCTTTCCTTTCCATCAATACCGCCCAGACTTCTCTCAAACCAACACCGCCCAGTAATCCATCAAACCAACACCGCCCAGTAATCCATCAACCAACACCGCCCAGTAATCCATCAACCAACACCGCCCAGGCTCCTAATCCACAACTCCGCCCAAACTTTTTTCCTTTCCATCCACAACCGTCCTCACCTCAACACACCGCCCAACCGTCCTCACCTCAACACACCGCCCAACTTCCCAACACCGTCTCCCTTTCTTCTTCTAATACATAACACCGCCCAGTAACCCTCTCAAGACCGCCCAGACTTTTCATTAATTCAACACCGTCCAGCCCACAACGTCCAGATCTCTATCTAACAGCAACTCCTCTCCACGCTGTCCAGTTCACTCACCAACACCGCCCAGCAAGCTTTCACTCGGATTTGTGGGAAAATAACATTTTTTCACTATGAATTTCATCATTCTGCACCAATCTTCACTAAAATCCAAGCACCGAATTATTGGAAATATTAAATATGCAAATTGGAAACAAGTTGGCACAGCTGGAATTCACATGCACCGAAAGTTTCTCCCACTTGCAAATTTTAACGCGTTTCCTTAGCTGGATTCATTCATCCATTCGCCTATAAAAGGGAGAGCAACCAGGAGCATAGCATCAAGAATCAATCATCTCTTCCCATCAATTACCATCAGATTTATTTTCTTCGTTACTTTCTCTCTTTTTCTCTTTAGTTTTCTTCTTTTCCATTTTTCTTTCTCTGTCCGTTTTTCTTCTCTTTCTTTTTATTTTCTTTTCTTTCTTTTCTTTTGTAAGAGTGTGAGGGCTGTAAAAGTGAGATTTTAAATTTGTAATTGGTGGAGAAATTATTGCAACAAGGAATTACAGTGGTAAATTATTTTGAGCTTTTGGAGAAACCCGTAAGTCTTTATTTTTACCATGTCTTGTATGTTTTATTTTTCCATTATTTATGTGAATTTAAATTATTTCATGAGTAGCTAAATTAATTATCTTGGGATAAAGGGGGTATGATAATATTTTATTTTAATGTTATTTTGACTTGAAATTAAATAAATTTCTGTTTTCCATTTAGTTCAATTATACTTAATGCTTTTAGTAATTCCTAACAAGAACCTAAATGTTAAAACTGTATACTTACGGGTATATTAGTAAGTTTAGGTAATAAATAGGCTGGACCATCTAACCAAACCATGGCTGTGACTCTTAGGAGTGGTACTCAATACGATGGGCCAGTTGACAAAACAGCAAAGGAGGAAAAGAAAGTCGATGAATCTTCATCTCATCCAGTAATTGAAGAAGAGAAACCACAAGAAAAGAAGGAGGAAGTTAAGCCATATCAACCTCCCATTCCATTTCCTCAGCGCTTAGCTAAAGCAAAGTTGGACAAACAATTTGGTAAGTTCCTTGATGTTTTAAAGAAATTGTATATTAATATTCCTTTTACAGATGCTTTGCAGCAAATGCCTACATATGCAAAGTTCTTGAAGGACATTCTGTCCAACAAAAGAAGACTGGAGGAAGATGGAACAGTTGCACTTACTGAAGAGTGCAGTGCTCTAATTTAAAAGAAACTTCCACCCAAGCTCCAAGATCCAGGTAGTTTCTCTATTCCTTGCATGATTGGTGACATGAATATAGATAAAGCATTGTGTGATTTAGGAGCGAGTGTGAGTCTAATGCCATTATCTGTTGCTGAAAAGTTAGGATTGGGTGAACTAAAACCTACTAGGATGTCTTTACAATTGGCTGATAGATCTGTAAAATATCCTGTAGGAATTTTAGAGGATGTTCCTATTAAGATAGGAAAATTTTTTATACCTGCTGACTTTGTTGTGCTTGAAATGGATGAAGATTCTTTGATTCCTATTATTTTAGGCAGACCATTTTTAGCAACTGCAGGTGTTGTGATCGATGTCAAGAATGGTAAGTTGTCTCTAACTGTTGGAGACCAAAAGGTTGATTTCAACTTGAAAAATGTTTTAGAAAAACCTTATAATGATGTTTGCTGTACTGTGGATTTTGTCGAACAAGTGGTAAAGGAATCAACCCTTCCTAATGACCCACTTGAAACTATTTTCATGATTGAGCTGACAGAAACATCTGATTGCTCTGAGGCCCCACATGATACTGAGGTCATGTGTGACAAAGTGGTAAGCCCCAATGTGGAATTAAAACCTTTACCAGCTTCATTAAGGTATGAGTTTCTTGGCCCTAATTCCACATATCCTGTGATTATTAATGCTGAATTGAATCCATGTGAAACTGAAAAACTTTTGAAATAACTTAGGTTGTATAGAAAGGTAATAGGTTATACAATGGATGATATCAAAGGGATTAGCCCTTCTCTTTGTATGCACAGGATTACTATAGAAGATGAAAGTAGGCCCACAGTAGAACCACTTAGGAGATTAAATCCTAAAATGCAAGAAGTGGTTAAAAAGGAAATTTTGAAATTGCTTGATGCTGGAGTCATATATCCTGTTGATAGTAGTAAATGGGTAAGTCCTGTCCATGTGGTGCCTAAAAAGGGGGAATAACTGTGATTGAAAATGATAAACATAACTTGATTCCTACTAGGATTGTCTCTGGTTGGCGCATGTGCATTGATTATAGGAAGTTAAATAGCGCCACAAAAAAAGATCATTTTCCCCTCCCTTTTATTGATCAGATGCTTGAAAGACTTGCAAAACACTCTTATTTCTGTTATTTGGATGGGTATTCAGGTTTTCATCAAATTCCCATTCATCCATCTGATCAAGAAAAGACTACCTTCACTTGCCCTTATAGGACTTATGCTTACAGACGTATGCCTTTTGGTTTATGTAATGCACCTGCGACTTTTCAAAGGTGTATGCAAGCAATTTTTTCTGATCTTATTGAAAATGTGATGGAAGTCTTTATGGATGATTTTTCAGTGCATGGTTTGGATTTTGATAATTGTTTAACAAATTTGTGCCAAGTCTTGCAGCGTTGTGAAGAAACCAATTTGGTTCTAAATTGGGAAAAATGCCATTTTATGGTAAGAGAAGGCATAGTTCTTGGACACCTGGTGTCTGAGAGAGGTATAGAAGTTGATAAGGCTAAAGTGGAAGTAATTGAAAAATTACCTCCACCCACGAATGTGAAAGGTATTCAGAGTTTTCTTGGACATGCAGGGTTTTATCGCAGGTTCATTAAAGATTTCTCCAAAATCATAAAGCCTCTTACAACTCTTCTGGGTAAGGATGTGCCTTTCAATTTTGATTCATCTTGTATGGAAGCTTTTTGCAGGATTAAGCAAGCTCTAATCTCTACCCCCATCGTACAACCACCTGATTGGAAACTCCCATTTGAGCTGATGTGCGATGCGAGTGATTACGCAGTGGGAGTTGTGTTGGGGCAAAGAAAGGATAAAAAGCTCCATGTAATTCATTATGCCATCCGGACGCTAGATGATGCTCAGGTAAATTATGCCACAACTGAAAAAGAACTGTTAGCTATTGTCTTTGCTTTTGATAAATTTAGGTCTTATTTGGTAGGTTCACATGTTACTGTTTACACTGACCACTCTGCCATTAAGTATCTATTGAATAAAAAGGAAGCAAAGCCTAGATTAATTAGGTGGATTCTAATATTGCAAGAATTTGACTTGGAAATTAAGGACAAGAAGGGTACCGAGAACTTGGTCGCTGACCACCTATCTAGTTTGACATCTGAAAAAGAAGAAACAGATAATATTCCCATCAATAAATCTTTTCCAGATGAACAACTCTTGAATCTTAGTATCCAACGTGTTCCTTGGTATGCTGATTTTGTAAATTTTCTTGCATGTGGTATCTTACCTCCTGACCTTAGCTTTCAGCAAAGGAAAAAGTTTTATGCAGATGTCAAGCATTATTATTGGGATGAACCACTCCTTTTCAAGCAATGTGCAGATGGTATGATTCGGAGATGTGTTTCACAAGATGATGTCCATGCTATCCTAGATCATTGCCATTCTCTTTCCTGTGGAGGGCACATGAGCACCTCCAAGACAGCTGCTAAGATATTGCAAGTTGGGTTCTATTGGCCAAATATTTTTAAGGATGTACGTAAGTATGTTCTAACTTGTGATGCTTGCCAAAGAACAGGTAACATTGGTAAGAGACAAGAAATGCCATTGAATACCATTTTAGAAGTTGAATTGTTTGATGTATGGGGTGTTGATTTTATGGGTCCCTTTCCCTCTTCTTTTGGAAATCAGTTCATATTGGTGGCAGTTGACTATGTGTCAAAATGGGTGGAAGCCATTGCTTCACCCCATTCCGATGCTAAAACTGTTATTAAACTTTTCAAGAAAATAATATTTCCAAGGTTTGGAGTCCCAAAATGTGTTATAAGTGATGGAGGGTCTCATTTTATTGAGAAAACTTTTCAGACCCTTCTAAAGAAATATGGAGTTAAGCATAAGGTTGCTACACCTTATCACCCACAAACTAGTGGATAAGTTGAGGTATCCAATCGGGAAATTAAAAATATTCTTCAAAAAGTGGTGAATACATCATGTAAGGATTGGTCTATTAAGTTAGATGATTCCTTATGGGCGTATCGGACCGCATACAAAACTCCCATTGGAACCACACCTTTTAAGCTAGTATATAGGAAGCCCTGTCATTTACCTGTTGAGCTAGAATATAAATCTTTTTGGGCTGTTAAAACTCTTAACTTTGATCATAAGGCTGCAGGTAAACAAAGATTGTTGGAATTAAATGAGCTTGAAGAACTCCGTCTAGATGCATACGAAAATGCCAGAATTTATAAAGAAAAAACCAAACAATGGCATGATCGTCACATCCAACGGAGAACATTTAATCCAGGTGATATGGTTTTACTGTTTAATTCCAGACTGAAGTTTTTTCCAGGTAAACTGAGATCCCGATGGTCGGGACCATTCAAGGTGACAAAAGTCTTTCCCTTTGGAGCTGTCGAACTATGGAGCGAGAAATCTGGTACATTTAGAGTAAATGGACAGAGAGTAAAGCATTACTTCACAGGTCAACCAATACAACAAGCAAGTGACTTGGACTTGTTTGATGCTCCTGATGAGTAAATCCAAACGGTGAGAAGTCTGGCTGAAGACTTAAAACTTAGCACTGATAGGGAGGTAACCCTATAAAAAGTTGTTGTTTTATTTTAAGCTTTTATTCTTTAAAAAAAAAAACCAACTATGTCAGATGCTAGTTTGGGGTTATTACAGGTAAGTTTTCTTATCCTTTTATCATCCATTTTAACATTGAGGACAATGTCAAATTCTGGTTTGGGGTAGTAGGTAAGAAAACTTAACTGTTTTGTTTAAGTTGTGTGATTGTTATTTTATTATGCATGTGTGTTTTCTTTGATTTGTTTGTAATCTTGTAATTTACCATGATTGCATGATAAATTTACTTTGAACACAAGGCTAAAGTATCTAAGGATCCCAAAATTTTGAGTAAAATTTTCAAAATTTGATTGTTTAAATGCCAAATAAATGCTTAAATGAACCTTATGTGATTAAAATTTTCTTTGAAAAGACTTTCCATGGTTAGACTTGAGCCAAAATGGGTTATCTATCAAACAAATTTTCAAAACCCATATTTTCTTGATTGAGTGAATCTCATAGTCATTAATATTCTAGAACTTGTTTTTCAACCAATTCAAAATGGTTTTTGATTATATGTCTTAGGATGATAAAGGTACAATTAGGTCTTATTCTTAAGCCTCAGAATTTTGTATAATTTGACCCCTAGTTGCCCTTTTTGAGCCTAAAAGTGAAAATTTTTCTTTGAAACCTTTCATTGACTAATATTCTCTTAATAGTGAAAAAGTTGGAAATTTAGTGGAGCAAAGAAATAAAAAAAAAAGGACTTAAGAAAAATATGTATTGAATGCAAAGAAAAGCAAGAAAAAGAAAAGAAAATCAAAAGGATGATATTGAATGAATGAAAAAGTCCATAAAAGTTCAACAATTTGCTCTGTTAAATTTATAATGGTGATTTGAATCATTCATGACTGTTAAAGCCCTTTTGTATTCCATTTTTCTTGAAATTCCTACCAATACAACCCAAGGCCACGTTACAACCTTTGAAAGACCTTTAGACTTTGACATATTTTCTATCTAAACTGTGGAGTTTCTGGTTTATTAACAAGTTTATGGTAATATTTTTTTGACTATGATGATTTGAGAGATACACAAACCTTTAAACACTTGAGTGAAAATTGTGAGAAGAGTATCTCAAGTCTTGACATTGAAAATTGATTCACATAAGAAAAATAAAACTGGCATTTGAATACATCTGTTTCTCTGTTTTGGATTCCTTAGTTTATTAAGTTTAGTGTTTTCTGTATTTTATCTTGTGAATATGGTGATTGCTTGAGGACAAGCAATGTTTTGGTTTGGGGTATTTTGATAAGTGCTTTTTAATACAATAAATTAGATCTAGTTTGCTTAGAATTTTAGTCATTATCCACTGTATTTCTTTTATTTATTGCTATTTTTGCTTTCTTTCCACTCTATTCTACTTGGGTATGTTATTTTGTAGGAATTAAGGTAATAAAGGGTCAAAAACAAGAGAAAAACGACCATAAAATGATAAAGAAACAAGAAGAACAAGCCCAAAGTGGAAAGAATTCTCTTTTTAAAGCTGAAATTCGACTCAGAAAGCAAAAATCCAACTCAGAGCACTGAAATCCGACTCAAAATGGCCAAATCCGAGTAGGATAACTCAAAAATGACCAAATCCGAGTGGAAGGACTCAGAATAGAGCATTGCCGAGTGGAATACTGCACTGCTGGAGGAAAATCTGAGTGAAATTTTCACTGTCAAAGCCATTCCGAGTGATAAATAGCTGACTGGAGTGAAGGGCCAATGCTGAAATGGAATAAGTCTCGGTTGAAGGTGATTCCGAGTGGAAACTCCCCGACTGCATCCATTCCGAGTGAAAAAAGGAGACTAACCTCCAATAAATATGTCCAAAGCTATTATCCGAGTGAAAGGTTTGCTGATCACAACTAATCCGAGTGAAACCTGTTCCGAGTGAATGGATTCCGAGTAGAAGAGGCCACTGAAATGAATAAATGCTGACTAAGGAGGAATCCGAGTGGTCTCACTCAGAGAAAATGACATTCTCAAGCAGAACAAAGCATTTCTGAGTAATTCTTAGCAAGGAAGGAAAAATCCGACCGGAAATGAATCACACTCGGGCAGACTCTCAAGTTTCACACTGAGCCCGAGTGAGAAGTCTCCAAGGAAAGGAATTCCGAGTAAGTTGGGTCAGAAAGATGCATTTCCGAGCAAAGCAAGGCTCGGACATGGAAGAATTCTATCAGCCAGATTCCAGTCCTTCAAAGTCCAAGTTTCTGAGTGAAAGTGAAGTCAAATCCGAGTGGAAATTAACTCGGACTTCCGAGTGAAGATGTGATTTTATCATTTGAATGAGTAAATAAATTTGTCCGAGTGAATTCCAATGCAAAATCCGAGCAGAGCTTTAACCGAGTGGTCCAAATTCAGAGACAACCGAGTGAATGTTTCAGACGGTTCCGAGTCTTTCTGCAGTCAATTCCGACTGAATGAAAGATGCTTTTCAGTAAGTCTTCACCCGTCCTTTCATTCAGCTTCATCACCAATCGGTTCTCCTCCAAACACCGACCCAATTCTTCACAAATGCAACACCGGATCACTACCTCCATCAACACCGCCTCCTTCTACTTTCCTTCAAGTCACTCTCTACACTGTCCTCAATCCAGAAATTCGACCCATATTCCTCTCTTCTATCCGCTGTCCCCTTCTAATCCATACTACACACCGTCCCACTTCACCTTTCCTTTCCATCAATACCGCCCAGACTTCTCTCAAACCAACACCGCCCAGTAATCCATCAACCAACACTGCCCAGTAATCCATCAAACCAACACCGCCCAGTAATCCATCAACCAACACCGCCCAGTAATCCATCAACCAACACCGCCCAGGCTCCTAATCCACAACTCCGCCCAGACTCTTTTCCTTTCCATCCACAACCGTCCTCACCTCAACACACCGCCCAACTTCCCAACACCGTCTCCCTTTCTTCTTCTAATACATAACACCGCCCAGTAACCCTCTTAAGACCGCCCAGACTTTTCATTAATTCAACACCGTCCAGCCCACAACGTCCAGATCTCCATCTAACAGCAACTCCTCTCCACATTGTCCAGTTCACTCACCAACACCGTCCAGCAAGCTTTCACTCGGATTTGTGGGAAAATAACATTTTTTCACTATGAATTTCATCATTCTGCACCAATCTTCACTAAAATCCAAGCACCGAATTATTGGAAATATTAAATATGCAAATTGGAAACAAGTTGGCACAGCTGGAATTCACATGCACCGAAAGTTTCTCCCACTTGCAAATTTTAACGCGTTTCCTTAGCTGGATTCATTCATCCATTCGCCTATAAAAGGGAGAGCAACCAGGAGCATAGCATCAAGAATCAATCATCTCTTCCCATCAATTACCATCAGATTTATTTTCTTCGTTACTTTCTCTCCTTTTCTCTTTAGTTTTCTTCTTTTCCATTTTTCTTTCTCTGTCCGTTTTTCTTCTCTTTCTTTTTATTTTCTTTTCTTTCTTTTATTTTGTAAGAGTGTGAGGGCTGTAAAAGTGAGATTTTAAATTTGTAATTGGTGGAGAAATTCTTGCAACAAGGAATTACAGTGGTAAATTATTCTAAGCTTTTGGAGAAACCCGTAAGTCTTTATTTTTACCATGTCTTGTATGTTTTATTTTTCCATTATTTACGTGAATTTAAATTATTTCATGAGTAGCTAAATTAATTATCTTGGGATAAAGGGGGTATGATAATATTTTATTTTAATGTTATTTTGACTTGAAATTAAATAAATTTCTGTTTTCCATTTAGTTCAATTATGCTTAATGCTTTTAGTAATTCCTAACAAGAACCTAAATGTTAAAACTGTATACTTACGGGTATATTAGTAAGTTTAGGTAATAAATAGAATTGAGAGATTTATTTTTACCGGAAAGCTTTGAACTAAACCTAAGATTTTTGAAATGCTTTTTGTGACCTCGGTAAAACCGTGAAAGTAATCAAAATTCTTTTGAGGAAATAAAAGGGATTTTCATAAAACGATAATGGGCCTTTCTGAGGATTAAGCAGCGCTTTCCATAGGTTAGGTACATTAATAGGATTCCGAGAGGAACATATTAATTAGCTTTTGGAAAATTCGCCTTGGAAAACTTAATTCGATTCTTATTTATGAAAAGTTAAAATTCATTAAACATAAAATAGAGTCTTAATCCCCCAAAATCCCAAGATATTCTCAACTCTGATTTTTTTTAAGTGTCAAGTAAATTTTATTTTTTTCATATTCTGTGCAACTTTAATTTGTGCTTTATTTTATAAAAATCTTAAAAATTAATTGTGTGGATAATTAAATTTCAATATACTGGTACTTTGAACACAGTCCCTGTGGAGAACGATAATCTTTTATATTACGCGACATAACCCGTGCGCTTGCGGGCCCTGTCAGGAAATAAATCAGTAAAAGGAAACAAGAGAGATGGGCCCGACAGGAGTTGAGGTCCTGCTCCTACGTATTCTTGAATTATCAAGAAATCAGGGTTACGTAGTTCTGAGTGTTTTTTTTTTAGGAAAAGATTGGGAAAATGTTGGTGGGTATCATTTTGGTGAGGAACCCATACAAGATGAAGTTCTTCGCACGTGTATGGATCCTATAGAGGTTGTGTAGATGGAAGTATTTTCCGTACGACACTGACTAAAAATGATTTGTTTCTTTTTTGATTTTATTTAGATTTGAAAGAAAACATAGGAAACATTTATTTCCCTTTATTATATTTTTTACTACGAAGCAAAAGAGGAGGGTAGCAGAAGCTACAAGAGAGAAAGGGAAATAGTAGGTTCAGAAAAGAGAGGGAAAAATGAGCGAAAACTAAGTGGGAGAAGAGAAAACCGAGTGAGAAAAAGGGAAAAACTGAGTGAAAAATGGAAAAACCGAGTGAAAATGGGAAAATCGGGTAAAAATAGTAAAACCGAGTGAAAAAGGAAAAAACCAAGTGAAAAGTGAAAATACCGAGTGAAAAGTAGAATACCGGGTAAAAGTTGAGAAACCGAGTGATGGAGCCGGAGAACTGGTCTTAGGATGCTGAACAGTGAGGTGTGAAGGGTGCTGGTGAGGAGAGGGGCTGTACCGGGTGGTGTTGGTGAGGAGAGGGAAGGGAGCTGGTGAGTGAAGGAAGGGTGCTGGTGAGGAGAGGGAAGGGAGCTGGTGAGTGAAGAGAGGGACGGAGATGGTGAGTGGAGGAAGGGTGCTGGTGAGGAGAAGGAGGGGAGCTGGTGAGTGAAGAGAGGGATGGAGCTGGTGAGTGGAGAGATGGGCCGAGTTTTTTCTCTTAATGAATGCCTTAGGCCCCCCTCAAAGCTTCAGCCCTTGTCCATTTATAGGCTTTTCTGAGTGGAAGGCCAGCTCAGGCTTCCACTTAGAGTGGAGGTAGCCTGGTAGTGGAGGACAGCGGCTGGTGGGAATTTTTAATTCCTCCACTTCCGCGCCCTGTCTGCCAGCCACCTCCAGGATTCCTGGATCCACTTGGGTGGTGGAATCCAAGTCAGCTTGGGCGAATAGTGGTCGGTTTTTCTTCTTCTGACTCGGATTTAGTGCCTCAGTCGGTATACACCCATAATAGAAAAAAAAATTGAGTGGAAAAGGTGCCTTTTAAGCACAAGACCGAGTGGAAAAGGTGCAAAATGACTCGGATCTGACTGAAATGGTTCAAGGATGACTCGAAAATGGGTGAAATGTGACTCGGGTGAAAGTCACTCTGAAATGGGGGAAAGTCACTCAGAAATTGAGTAGAAAGGGGCTCGGAAATGGGTAAAAGGATGGCTCACTCGGTGCTGACTGAGCTGGCTCGGAAATTGTGTGAAATATGACTCGGAATTGGGTAAAAGGATGGCTCACTCAGTGCTGACTGAAATGGCTCGGAATTTGTGTGAAATGTGACTCAGAAATGGGCAAAAGGCCGACTCGGAATTGGGTGACAAGGATGGCTCGGTATTGGTGCACATGATTCAATCGGGCTTTTTGATTGATTTAGTCATGAATGTCTGAAAGTCCTTTTTAATTGACTCAATCGGTACTTCAAAAATATTCAATCATATAGTAAGTTTCACTCGGAAGCTCATGATTTGATTTACTCGGAAAAATCTTGGTCGGATATATAGCTCAGACTCATTCATCAAGCTTAGTCTTTACTCAGTTGTTTCAATTGTGCATCAACTCACTCGGATGTGCTCACACATCAACTCACTCGGATACATTTGCTCGGGAGTCCTCTTCATAATCGTTTCACTCGGAAGCTGATTGAAGCTTTACTCAGAACTAATTGAACAGTGTTTCACTCAGAAACCAATTAAAAGATGACTCAGAAATGATTGAATCAGTGTTTCACTCGGAGCTGACTGAGTCTGGTGAGTCAGAACTGACTGAATATGGCGATTCAGAACTGACTGAGAATGGTGAGTCGGAACTGACTGACTGAATCAGTGTTTCACTTGAAATTCTCTCGATCGGAAGTATTTGGTTCAGATCTTACTTCTGTTTAAAGCATTCACTAGGAATCACTTCAATCGGAGGTGTGCTACTCAGATCTTGTCTCTGCTTGGAACATTCACTCGGAATGTTTTCAAAAGTGACACTCAAAACTTCACTGCTTGAAGGTTTTACTCGGAACTAACCTTGGGAGTCGGATTTTCCTTCACTCAGAATCTAGAACTCGGGTTTCATAATCCACTGGTGCAATCACTCGGAAGTGGGTTTTTTTACCTTCCGATTTGAATGCTCTCAATCGCCGATTGACCCTTGGATGTGCTTACTCGGGTATTGGGATTGTTTTCAACCGGAGTCGGCCTTTACACTTCAATTAGAATTGAGAAATTAAGAATCTGACCACTCGGAACCGGTCTTCTTTTCTCTCGAAACTTGTAACACAGCTTCAACCTTCCGAGTATATTCACTCGGATTCAGCCTTGTTTTCCAGTTGGAGCTTTGTTTCGCTCGGAAACACATCTCTCAGTTGCAAACCACTCGGAAATGACCCGACCAGAGGCGTTCCGCTCAGAACTGACTCACTAGGAGGCATTCCACTCAGAATTTCATCATTTGGAGACATCCCACTCGGAATTTCACTTAGAAACAGCTAACTCAGATATCTCACTCGGTATCAGCCATTTTCCACTCGGAAAGAGTCATTTTTCACTCGGAAATTGACATTTTGGGTGATTCTACTTGGCATATCATTCAGAAATGAAGTCTAGTCTTCTCAAAATTTGTTCCACTCGAGTCGGACCGAAAGAGGTGTTCACAGATGCCCCTCTTTACTTCTTTTTCATGAGAGAAACACAGTTTTTCGTGTTCTTGAAGCGAAAAGGAAGTAAAGATATGAACACCGATGTAGGGACCTCTCGATAGGTATAGCATCCGACGATGTTGGCAATCACGAGTCATTGTGACTTTTTCCTCTTTTCCACCTCCGTCTCTTTTTTTTTTTGAATGGACCGGGAAAAATTCTTTCGGTTAACAAGAGGTGAGAAGATAGGGATTGACCCCTGGTAGACTGGAAAGGAAAAATTGCCTTGATAGGCGAACGGAAAGGTAAAGGATGCCTGAATAGGCGAATGGAAAGTAAAGGATGCCTGAATAGGCGGACTGGAAAGGTAAAGGATGCCTGAATAGGCGAATGGAAAGTAAAGGATGCCTGAATAGGCGGATAGAAAGTAAAGGATGCCTGAATAGGCGACTAGAAAGTAAAGGGTGCCTGAATAGGTGGACTGGAAAGGTAAAGAATGCCTGAATAGGCGAATGGAAAGGAAAGGATGCCTGAATAGGCGAACGAGAAATAACTGGTGCCTGAATAGGCGAACTGGAAAGGTAAAGGATGCCTGAATAGGCGAATGGAAAGTAAATGATGCCTGAATAGGCGGATGGAAAGTAAAGGATGCCTGAATAGGCGACTGAAAAGTAAAGGGTGCCTGAATAGGCGGACTAGAAAGGTAAAGGATGCCTGAATAGGCGAATGGAAAGGAAAGGATGCCTGAATAGGCGAACGGGAAATAACTGGTGCCTGAGTAGGCGAAATGGAAAGGTAAAGGATGCCTGAATAGGCGAATGGAAAGGAAAGGATGACTGAATAGGTGACTGGAAAGTAACTGGTGCCTGAATAGGCGAACTAGAAAGGTAAAGGATGCCTGAATAGGCGAATGGAAAGGAAAGGATGCCTGAATAGGCGACTGGAAAGTAAAGTATGGGGTTGAGCCTCAGTTGACAGGAAATGCAGAGATTGGGGGAGCTAACAGGATGTCTCGTCCGAATTAACTCACTGTTGGCAGGAAATGTAAAGGTTGAGGGAGCTAACAGGACGTCTCGTCCAAATTAACTCACTGGACCTAAAGGCTCAGGGTGATGCCCCAGTTTGACATGACTGAAAGAATTGCTCTTTGACTGAAAGAGAGTGATCCTGGGGTGATGCCCCCAGTTATAATGGTTTGAAGAAATCTTGGGGAAAGGCCAGAATAAAAGAAATCTGGGGAGATGCCCCAGTTTGAAGGTTCTTGAAAGAATCTCAGGGAATCATCCCCTGTGACTATAGGAGGAGAGACATGGGGAATCGTCCCCTTGATTGCGAAAGGAGAAACATGGGGTAATGCCCCAGTTTGACATGATTTGAGAGAATCTTGGGGAATCGTCCCCTTGATGGTAAGAGGAGGAACATGGGGAATCGTCCCCTTGATTAAGAAAGGAGAAACATGGGGTGATGCCCCAGTTTGACATGATTAGAGGGATTCTTGGAGATTGGCTAGAACAAAAGAAATCTGGGGAGATGCCCCAGTTTGAGTTGTTTGGGAAGTGTAGTTTCACTAGGGGAGAATTTGGTGATTCTGCCTAAGGGGAGAGTTTTGCTGGAAACTACCCTTGGGCTTGGGAAGAGATACGCTTGACTGCTGGAAAGTATCAAGTAGATTTCTTGGAATGGAATTTGAAAAGTGTCGGCTTTGGTAGTTTAAGGAAGGGATCCTGAGGAGTGCCTGCTTTAGCGATTTGAGGAAAAGACTTCAAGAAGTGCCAACTTGTGCGATTCAAGGAATGGACTTGAAGGACTTGATTAAGGTGTCAATGCCTGACATGGCTGTCTATGATAATAACCTGCAGAAAAAGGGTAAGTAGTACAAAGATAAATTCAAAAACTGGGTAGGTCATATGAAACCGTGACCCTTAGGGTAACTCATGGACAGAGGAGGATGCAAGAGGCGATCATAGCTATGAAGCGCGTGCCTGACTGAGTCTTTGTTATGATGGCTTAAGACGAGGTCGAGTAGTGGGAATATCTTATTCCTCATGACTTTAAATGTTTACCATTCTTTCATTTATTTTTAGGAAAACACAATGTTTTATCAGATCAATGCAATTCATAACACGTATCAAAAGAAGGGTAAATATTATTCATGTATGTCGCACAGAATACAGAGAATGGTCAATGGGGAAAATAGATGGGATAGAATGCAATCACACAGGATAGGTCAAGGCCAGGATAAATAAGAAAGGTTCAAGGACCCTCTTATGAGTTCCTGAGACTAGTGAGAACCTTAATCCTGCATCACGACCTCGAGTACACTGTTCGATTCTGCCTTTGAGAGGATAGTTCAACCATGGTCCTTATGCCCCAATTTGCCTTGGAAACTTTAGTTACTCTGCCGAAATCTTGACCCTAATTTTACTTGAGCCGTCTTCTCAGGTTTTCGAATCACCGGGTTGCTCTAACTTTTGCCTAAGCCTCCCTTTCAGGTTTTTAGCCTAGCGAGTTTTTTCATGTGTTTTTTTCTTTTCTTGTTTCTTCTTGGCTACATCCTTTACAGTAAAAGGTTTAAACTGATCGCGTTCCAGCTGAGTCTGCCTAACCCCTTCCAAATTTAGTTTGGATCTTTTGGGGAACTGATGTCATCTTAAATAGGAGACTCTACTCTTATGCCATGTATCCAAGGAAATATTGGTGAGTCTTTTGGCATCGGTGAGAGGGGATTACTTTGAGTCATCATTTTGGCCTCTATTTTCTTTTTCTTTTTCTCTTTTTTTTATTCTTTAGATTTTTTCTTTTTTTTCAATTTTTTTTTGTTTGCCTCTTTTTTCGTTTTTATATCCCCTTGACTCAATCTGATAGACTATTTCCTTGGTTACATGGGCATGAGGAATGGGGTACCCTTTAAGGTTGAGGTGTTGATGGCGACAAGAATGAAAGTTCTTGGACTAATGACATTCATCCCCTCATATAGAAAATGACAGCTTGCTTGATGATCTGGACATAACCAGCTTACCCCATTTGGCACGTGCATTGGACTCCAAGCTTGATTCTATTTTTTCATTTTTTTTCATTTTTTTTGGTTTTTTTTTTGTTTTTTTTCTTTTTTTTTTGTTTTCATTTTTTTTGGGCAAAGTCTCCCTCAATTGTGTCTGCATTTGTAGGCATCAGCAATTCGCCCCTATCTATGTAGGTGACTATTGAGGTTTCCTTAAATGACTGGCCTACCACTTGTCCAGTTTGGGACTTGGCCATGTTGTCATTCTCCTAGATTCTTGCCACGTCTTGAAACAAAAAACTAATGCCTTCTGATAAACTACCCCCGTGGTTCCTTCAGTTGTTCATGATTTAGGGGTATTCTTTAACAATCTTGTTAACTTGTGTGGTGGCTCACAGGTTTCCCTTTCTTCTTTGTCGGTATAGTCGACTGGGTGATCGAAATCATGAAGCGGGATTGTGATTTCACTAGTCTCAAGAAGATCATTTTTGGGTCTGCAATTTAGTGTACTATGGTAAAATAAAGAAGAGAAAGGAAAAGCAAGAGAATGAGTCAAAAGCAAGGATAAAAGGATGAGAAAAATTTTGAATTCTGATACGCATTTATTGATTGACTGGTAAAACAAGTTTTTTCGCCTTTATTACATGGAAAGTCCCAAAGCCTTAGGCATAGCAAAGGGATAAACAAGACTTTTAAGGCAATGACCAATTACTTTGGTGAATCATTTAAAATCGTAAGGAGTGCGACAGCTTCCCAGTTACTGAGCTCTCGGCCCGGCGGGCAAGCGGCCACCCAAATCAGCATTATCATCAAAAACCATTTCCAACATCTGTCACCATGGCATTAATCCTGAACCTTCGTGATTAGGCAGGGGATTTACGGTCACATTAGGGCTTCCTTCTTGAAAACTAATCCAATCGGCTTTGATCAAATCTCTCACTTTATATTTCAAAGCCATGCAATTTTCTATGGAGTGCCCTGGTACTCCTGCATGGTAATCACAATGAGCGTTCGGGTCATACCCCCTCGGGTAAGGAGGTTGCAACGGCCTCATGGGGCATGGAGCTATCATTCCCCTCTCAACGAGGACTGGAAGAAGTTCGGCATATGTTATGGGAATTGGATCGAACTACACGGGGGTGCGCTCATTGTTGGGATTCCTTGTATTCAGATTATGATTGGGTGGTCGAGTCACTTGCTGCGGGTGATGGTATGGCATGGGTTGTGGCATTGGTGCTCTCACCATGGGCGGACGGAAGTGGAGAGTATAAGCTGTCGGGCCCTGAGTGGCAGCGGCCACATAAGTATTGGGAGCTTGAATCATAGTAGGGGCGAAAGGTCTCGGCGGAGTCGTCTTTTGATTAGAAGAAATGGAATTAGTTTCCCCATCCCTTCTCCCAAGCGCCGGTTTTCTTGTCATGTTCACCCCAGATGGGCCCTGAGTGATCTTCCCCGTTCGTATTCTGCTCTCCACCCTTTCCCCAATAGTCACGATGTCGGAGAAGTTGGCTGAAACACTACCAATCATCTTGCCATAGAAAGGTGATGGGAGCGTGTCGATAAACATCGTGACTATCTCTTTTTCTGACAATGAGGGGTCCACTTGCGCCGCTGTCTCTCTCCATCGTTGGGCATACTCCTTAAACATTTCATTGTCCCTCTTTACCATGTTCTGTAACTGAACCCTGTTAGGTGCCATATCCATATTATACTTGTATTGCCTAAGGAAGGCATCTGCCAGGTCCTTCCAACAACGAATATGGTTCCACTCAAGGTGAGCATACCATGTAAGAGCGGCCCCTGCCAGACTATCTTGGAAGCAGTGGATCAACAATTGGTCGTTAGAAGAATAAGATGCCATCTTTCGACAGTACATCGTGAGATGGTTCTTTGGACAAGTCATTCCCCGATACTTATCAAAGTCTGGCATCTTGATGGCGGGAGGACAACATCTGTGACTAGGCATAGCTCAGAAGCATCTATCAGTCCAAAACCTCCGGCGCCTTCCATCATTCTCAAACGCTCCTCTAAGATCTCTATCTTTTCCTTTTAGGGAGCTGCAACTGTGCTAAGACCAGCTACTGGGTTCATCATACGGGTTGTATCTTGGAGATTGGTCATATAGGGGGTTGCGTATCCGTATGGATAGCCGAATGGCTGGTTGAAATGAGGCAACGTATAAGACTGGTTCATTAGGCCTGTATTTGGTGAGGGACCTTGGGGTTGGGCCGTAGCTTGTATGGCATAAGTCGGTTGGATTATCTGGGCTCGTGTGTTTTGGGCTTGTGCGTTGTAAGTTGGCTGGGCCACTGGGGCTTGTGTGTTTTGGGTTTGGTGGGTTTGTGGGTCATGGACCTGTGTGTTTTGGGTTTGGTGGGCTTGTGGGTCATGGGTTTGCGTGTTTTGGGTTTGGTGGAGTGGTGGCATGTTTGATTGGGTGGGGTATGAAGCGTGGGGATTCATTGCTTGCTGGTTGTGGGCTTCTTGTTGGTTAGCGAGCGGGGGATAGTACCCCGGTGATAGGCCATAAAGTTGAAAAGGTATTGGGTTACCGTCAGGATCGACAAATGTATGCTGTTGTGCATAAGACTGGCCGTAAGGTGACTGGGTCTCAATGGCAGGGTTAGGTCTTCCAACATGAATGGTGATAGGCGGTGTCGTTGTGTTAGGGAGTTGGGTTCTTGCTGGGTCAGAATCAAGAGGAGGTGGTACGGTGGCAGGTTGCTGTTGGGCATCCTCAACACCTGCAGAGGAGCCTCCTTCTGTGAGTTTCTTTTCTAAAAGTTTAGTTAACTCCGCCACTCACTCTTTCAACTGATCAAACTCAGTCCTAAAGTCTCCATCAATAGCTTCTGCCTCAGCCATGAGTTTCCTTTGAAGTCGAGTTTGGTAAGGATGCCTACCCGTGACGTCTGTGTTTCATTTTTTTTTAAAAGAAAAGCAAAGAAATGTTAGGTGGAAATATAAAGAAGGAGAATGTCATGGGAAGCAATCACAGGCTTTGGCGAATATCCTTTGGCTATTCCTTAGAACTTATCCTTCAAAAGTACTAGGTATGGTAAACATGGAAATTAATATGGGATAATTGTGAAGGCAGAAGAAATCTTTCATCTGGAGGTAGGAGCCTCAAGCTCAAACATTTTCTTCGGGCAGTTACAGCCCTCATTTCTTAAGTTCAATCCCATGTTAGTTTCCATATATACTCAAAGGGTATTCGTTAAGTTCTGAACAGCCTTCCACGAAATGAGGATAAGGAAAAGAAATTAGTTGATGTCATGTTTTGGAATCGGTGCTTCCCCATTGATTTAACATAAAGCAAAAAAAATTTTGGGAAACAACGATTACCAAGGGGCCAAGCCGCAATAGTCATGATTTTTTAATCATCATCGACGCCCCCTGTTGGAGCGGAAATAAAGTTATATTTCTTTTGACAATTAGGAAAATCTATGACTCAGGACTCAGAAGTACACGACCAAAAGAGGATTATCTATTCATCCGAAGAATACTGTGTGTTCCAAAATGAGTCATTATTTCAAAAACTCAGTAAATCTGCGGGTGGTAGATAATTCATTTTTTTGGATAAAAGGGAAAGTAAAAATGACGTAAGGTAAAGTAAAGTTTTCCCTTTTATGGCCTAGGTAGGGTTTTGTTGAAAGTCTTTTCTAGGCCCTATGGCTTGTCTAAAAGTGACTCTTAACACCGGGTGGCTTATACTAGACTTCTAGAAGGTCACCAGAGCCAAGATCCTACCCATGACAGGGACAAAACAGTGGGGAACCACTAGGTGCGTATGTCACAAGAGGTCGAACTCTAGTTGGGGTTCTTACGATCACCGGATAGGAAGTACATCCTATACGATTCCGTATACCAACCCTCCTAACTTAAGTTTCATTTGGGGCCCGGGTATAGGGCGCCACTCATAAGTGTGTGCGAGTAATTTGTGAGTGTAGTGTGTGAAAGGGCATTCAATACCTCTTTACCTTACCCCATTCTGCACAGAGAACAAACACAGAACAAATATACAAAGTCATCTACCCTAGGGTTCAATAATTACAGGAAAGTAATATGGTCCTCTATCCTAGGGTTCAACAGACATGCAAAACATAAACAACAAAGCAAATAACAAGATACAATTAAAACAATAACAAACATTCACAATAATCAATAGAAAATAAACAAGGGGAAGAAATCCAAGCTAACAAAGGCTATATATAAAAATATGCTTTCAACCAAACTGGCCTGACTCTCTTAAGTGTCCCCAGTGGAGTCGCCATCTGTCGCAACCTGGATCGCGACGGCGCGACGAGAGAGAAAAACCTGGTTTGATGAAACAGGGAATCGCCACTAACGTTTTTATTCATAGGAAAAACATTGGAAAAAACTAGGTTCAGTAAAGCACTGGTTAAAAATTAAGATTCAAGTTCGGGAGTCGGTTACGAGTAAGGAAGGTATTAGCACCCTACATCGCCTGTCGGAAACAGTACCAAGGTTGAAAGCGCAATATAAATAGCCTTAAATAAACATGGTTTCTTCCTTTTTTGTATTTTTATTTGAAAACGATGGAAGGGAGTAAGTGAACTTTTACAAACATAGAATGTCGAAGCGAGGTTAACGGGACGTTTCATCCGAATTAAACTCGACTTCGATATGAGACAGAGAGAGGAAGAGAATGCTAATAAGACGTCATGTCTAAATTAGACATCCTCGAATAAAAAAGGGACAGGGATAGGAAAGAGATAAGCAGGACGTCTCGTCCTAAGTATCCCTTCTCTATGAATTATGGCGAGGCTTGAACAAAAAAAACTAGGGGGAAATCAACAAGACGTCACGTCTAAATTGATTTTCACGGAAGCGACGTAAAAAGGAACATTTATGAAAGGGACACGAAAGTGAGGAAATAAATCAGTAAAAGGAAACAAGAGAGATGGGCCCAACAGGAGTTGAGGTGCTGCTCCTACGTATTCTTTAATTATCAAGAAATTAGGGTTACGTATTTCTGAGTTTTTTTTTTAGGAAAAGATTGGGAAAATGTTGGTGGGTATCATTTTGGTGAGGAACCCATACAAGACAAAGTTCTTCGCACGTGTACGGATCCTATAGAGGTTGTGTAGACGAAAGTATTTTCCGTACGACACTGACTAAAAATGATTTGTTTCTTTTTTGATTTTATTTAGATTTGAAAGAAAACATAGGAAACATTTATTTCCCTTTATTATATTTTTTACTACGAAGCAAAAGAGGAGGGTAGCAGAAGCTACAAGAGAGAAAGGGAAACAGTAGGTTCGGAAAAGAGAGGGAAAAATGAGCGAAAACTGAGTGGGAGAATAGAAAACCGAGTGAGAAAAAGGGAAAAACCGAGTGAAAAATGGAAAAACCGAGTAAAAATGGGAAAACCGAGTAAAAATAGTAAAACCGAGTGAAAAAGGAAAAACCGAGTGAAAAGTGAAAATACCGAGTGAAAAGTAGAATACCGGGTGAAAGTTGAGAAACCGAGTGATGGAGCCGGAGAGCTGGTCTCAGGATGCTGAACAATGAGGTGTGAAGGGTGCTGGTGAGGAGAGGGGCTGTACTGGGTGGTGTTGGTGAGGAGAGGGAAGGGAGCTGGTGAGTGAAGGAAAAGTGTTGGTGAGGAGAGGGAAGGGAGCTGGTGAGTGAAGAGAGGGACGGAGCTGGTGAGTGGAGGAAGGGTGCTGGTGAGGAGAAGGAAGGGAGCTGGTGAGTGAAGAGAGGGACAGAGCTGGTGAGTGGAGAGATGGGCCGAGTTTTTTCTCTTAATGAATGCCTTAGGCCCCACTCAAAGCTTCAGCCCTTGTCTATTTATAGGCTTTTCCGAGTGGAAGGCCAGCTCAGGCTTCCACTCAGAGTGGAGGTAGCCTGGTAGTGGGGGACAGCGGCTGGTGGGAATTTTTAATTCCTCCACTTCCGCCCCCTGTCTGCCAGCCACCTCCAGGATTCCTGGATCCACTTGGGTGGTGGAATCCAAGTCAGCTTGGGCGAACAGTGGTCGGTTCTTCTTCTTCTGACTCGGATTTAGTGTCTCAGTCGGTATACACCCATAATAGAAAAAAAATTCGACTGGAAAAGGTGCCTTTTAAGAACAAGACCGAGTGGAAAAGGTGCAAAATGACTCGGATCCGACTGAAATGGTTCAAGGATGACTCGAAAATGGGTGAAATGTGACTCGGGTGAAAGTCACTCGGAAATGGGGGAAAGTCACTCGGAAATCGAGTTGAAAGGGGCTCGAAAATGGGTAAAAGGATGGCTCACTCGGTGCTGACTGAACTGGCTCGGAAATTGTGTGAAATATGACTCGGAATTGGGTAAAAGGATGGCTCACTAGGTGCTGACTGAAATGGCTCGAAATTTGTGTGAAATGTGACTCGGAAATGGGCAAAAGGCTGACTCAGAATTGGGTGACAAGGATGGCTCAGTATTGGTGCACATGATTCAATCGGGCTTTTTGATTGATTTAGTCAGGAATGTCTGAATGTCCTTTTTAATTGACTCAATCGGTACTTCAGAAATATTCAATCATATAGTAAGTTTCACTCGGAAGCTCATGATTTGATTTACTTGGAAAAATCTTGGTCGGATATATAGCTCAGACTCATTCATCAAGCTTAGTCTTTACTCAGTTGTTTCAATTGTGCATCAACTCACTCGGATGTGCTCACACATCAACTCACTCGGATACATTTGCTCGGGAGTCCTCTTCACAATCGTTTCACTCGGAAGCTGATTGAAGCTTTACTCAGAACTAATTGAACAGTGTTTCACTCAGAAACCAATTAAAAGGTGACTCAGAAATGATTGAATCAGTGTTTCACTCGGAGCTGACTGAGTCTGGTGAGTCAGAACTGACTGAATATGGCGAGTCAGAACTGACTGAGAATGGTGAGTCGGAACTGACTGACTGAATCAGTGTTTCACTTGAAATTCACTCGGAATCACTTCAATCGGAGGTGTGCTACTCGGATCTTGTCTCTGCTTGGAACATTCACTCGGAATGTCTTCAAAAGTGACACTCAAAACTTTACTGCTTGAAGGTTTTACTCGGAACTAACCTTGGGAGTCGGATTTTCCTTCACTCAGAATCTAGAACTCGGGTTTCATAATCCACCTAGTGCAATCACTCAGAAGTGGGTTTTTTTACCTTCCGATCTGAATGGTCTCAATCGCCGATTGACCCTTGGATGTGCTTACTTGGGTATTGGGATTGTTTTCAACCGGAGTCAGCCTTTACACTTCAATTAGAATTAAGAAATTAAGAATCTGACCACTCGGAACCGGTCTTCTTTCCTCTCGGAACTTGTAACACAGCTTCAACCTTTCGAGTATATTCACTTGGATTCAGCCTTGTTTTCCAGTTAGAGCTTTGTTTCGCTCGGAAACACATCTCTCATTTGCAAACCACTCGGAAATGACCCGACCAGAGGCGTTCCGCTCGAAACTGACTCACTAGGAGGCATTCCACGCGGAATTTCATCATTTGGAGACATCCCACTCGGAATTTCACTTAGAAACAACTGACTCAGATATCTCACTCGGTATCAGCCATTTTCCACTCTGAAAGAGTCATTTTTCACTTGGAAATTGACATTTTGGGTGATTCTACTTGGCATATCATTCAAAAATGAAGTCTAGTCTTCTCAAAATTCGTTCCACTCATCATACCCTAAAAAATTCTTTAGATGACCAACAATAAACCTAATGTACTAAACAAAATTGGGGTAACCACCACATTTCATCAATTCTTCCTTATTAGTGAGGTTATTGCTGAGGTTGTTGTTGCTGCTAAGGCTACTACTGAGAAGCTTACAAAACTTACTTCTTTTTGCTCTACAGTTTGCTGATAGTTATATTATCATCAGAATCTGATGATTCATATGTATCATGTGCACCTTTAGGTACAGACTTCTTAGCAGGTGAGAGTGAAGGAGGAGCAACTGAGTGAGGCTTCACATTCAAAGGTGAATCTAAACTCTCAGATTCATCAGAATTATCTAAAACTAATCTTCTAGATTTCTTGGTAGGCAAGTTGACTCTGTCATTCTTTCTTTTTGGTGCATACTTCATTGGTTTTGCCTTAGATTTCCTTTTCTTGAAGTCTGTAGGGGTAGACCTTTTCTTTTGAACAGGTGAAGGGAGAAACCTTTCCAAGGTCTAATTAAGCGGCGGTGAGAATGTTGGAAGCTTACTCACTAAAGAGGATAATTGAATCAGGTCACTTACAGTTTGAGTTTGTACATTCTCTAATGCAAATACCTTCATTAGCACTGCTAGGTAGGCAATCTTGTTCTGCTTCTTCCCTACAAAAGAGATAAGGTAGGTCATGATGATGTTAGGCAGACTAACCTTTTCCTTCACAAGCATGCGGTACATGCAGGACCTATCCAGCTTGGTGACAGTCTCTTTGGCACTTTTTATTAGGAAAAATACTTGCTTCATAACCAGGTGTAGCATCTTGACTTTAGGAAGGAGGTTTCCAGAAATAGACTGGCACCATACAATATCTTATTGATTTCAAGACTGGAGATCATTTCATACTTGAAGTCATCAACAAATACATTTCCAACAGATAGACACCCAGTGACAGTAGCAATAACATCTTCTGAAATCTCAATGCTCTTTCCCTTAAGCTTCCCCAACATAATGAATTTAGACTTGTCAACAGTAATGGTCTTCCAGAAGTCCAACACAAGAGAGGGAGAGTAGGGCTCCCTATCTAAACAAAATTTGGTCTAACTAATACCTTCTATTTCTATAATGATGTATCTGTCATCTAACTTATGTTTCCTAGGATGGAAGTATGAAGACTCCACAATATCTTTAATAGAGAGCTTGGACGTTATTGTTGATGCTTAAAGAGGTAGAAGAAGGGTTTAGGGTTTAGGAAATAAAATGTTTTCAAAGAGAGTTGCTTTTGGAAGAAGAAAGAGTCAAAGGTTTTCTGCAAGGTGGGAAAAAAATGAAAAGCCACTTATGTAAAAGGTAATAAATGTCCACTAGTGAGGAGAGAGAAACATGTCACAGGTGGCAGTTACACTAAAGGGTATTAACTGTTGCCACGTTGTACATTTTAAAGTAAAAGACAATAAAACATGAAACATTTTTAGTTAACACAGATCCCAAAAGATTTAACTTTTTTCCTCTCAGTAAATAGAAGCAAATTATTATGGGTTCAGAAATATCAAGCAACTAAAGCAAACAAAATCAGACCCAGACCAATCATGCAATCAAACTTTTCAAGAAATATTTCTTAAATTTAAATTGTACTTAATAAAAGCAAACCTAGCCTCTGCCAAAGGCTTTGTGAAAATGTCTGCCCATTGATGGTTTATGTCCATAAAATACATGTCCAAAATCCTTTTTTGTACCTAACCTCTGGTAAAGTGATACTTCACTTCTATATGCTTTACTATAGAATACTAAATGAGATTCTTTGAGAGATTTATTACACTTGTGTTGTCACAAAACATAGGGATTTCTTCTTCTTTGATTAAATAATCTCCAAGTTGATATTTTATCCAAAGAAATTGAGAACAACAGCCTACTGCAGACATATATTCAGCTTCTGCTATTGAAAGTGCAATTGAATTCTATTTTTACTTCCCCATGATATCAGACTTTTTCCTAGGAAGTGACATCCTCACTTGTTCTTTTTCTATCTACCCTATCTCTTGTAAAATTTGTATAACAGTATCCAGATAGAGAGAAAGAGTTTGTTCTCTTTTAGAATAGCCCAAGGTTAGTGGTTCCAACAAGATATCTCAGAATCCTCTTCACTACAGACAAGTGAGATTCCTTAGGGTCTAATTGATATCTTGCACATATACAGACATTGAACATTATATCTGGTTTACTGGATATGAGGTACAAAAGCAAACCTATCATTCCTCTATATAAGGTCTGATCCATTAATGTACTAGACTTATCTTTATTAATTATGCAGTTTGGATGCATAAGAGTGCTCATGGGCTTAGCATCATCCATTTTAAACTTTTTAAGCCACTTCTTAGTGTACTTCTATGGATGGATAAAAATACCATCATCATTTTGTTTGATCTGTAAGCCTAGGAAGAATTTAAGTTCTCCCATCATACTCATTTCAAATTCAGCTTGCATCATTTCAGAAAATTCTTTGCACAAACTTACATTAGTAGCACCAAAGACAATATCATCCATATAAATTTACATAATGGAAAAAGTTTGAATCTCCATTAAACACACTTATTTGGAGGGACAAAGTGTTTTAACTGTGACTAAATCCTATACAGGATTGTCCCTGGATGATGATACATATGGTTAACGTTAAAAAAAAGTTTTGGATTTAAATGACTTACCTCGAAACCTCATATCTAAGTTTAAGGGTTCTTAGTGATCTAAAATTACAGTCATGAACTTGAACGAAAGATCTTACCATTTCCTTAAAGATCTTTATTACTTACCTTAGTCTCCCAGCAATGACATACAAGTCAAGTACATTGTTATAACTTAATGAATGAATCTTTCAAGAATCACAACTTTCTCATCTAATCTATAATTTGAATGACTTGATTGTAATTGTAAGCTCATTGATAACTCTAATTTTCTTCGAGAATTATCTATTTTTCCCAAATCATAGATCACTCATAAAGAACAATCATCCAATACATAAGGAAAAAAGTAATCAAATAATATCTTGATTAAAACCCATGTATTTAACTAACATATGTGTTTCCCTATCTATCTATTTATAAAATAAATAAAAATTAGAAAGGATCACAAATAGTAATTATAAAATAAATGTAAGTATTTATCGTTCTATTTCTTATTACCTTAGCACTTCGTAGATGAAATGTCTAGTAGAAAAGCTAGAAATCAAAATAAAAGTATTGAAAATTTATGTGCTTACAAATCTATATTTTAAAAAATAACAAAATATATGAAATAATACTAATATATTATAACTTTGGCAAGTAATACATTGTAAACTCTTAACATATTCCCTTTTACCTCTCCCCGTTAACACTATGACCTGAGTAATATGTCAATAATAATACGAATAGAAAATCTTGTAAGTAATGGAAAAAAATTAACCCCTAAAAGGTTGTCTTTTATATATTAGAATGTTCAATCCTAATAGTCGTCACAAATGTAAGATCCCTCATTTTTCTATACTAGTCTATGGACTAGAGTACACTAATACTTCTTATTTGCTTCTGTGAATGAAATTCAGGCTCCGGCTATCTGATGATTAAATTAGGTTAGTAAGATTTAATAAAAAAATAATTATTTAAAAATTGTTATAATGACTATAAAATAAATTTACATTTAATTGGTACAACGAACGCGCTACCCGATTAAAGAGTAGTTGTAGCTTAGGCTTGAGCTATGAAGGTTATATCAAGCTTTCGATATTTATGAAGAATGAAGAGTGAATGTGGCTGTACAAAGAAAGTTTAAACCAATTGCTAAGTGACTAATAAACCTAATGCCAAGAATCAATTAACATTTTACGATGATACTTCACCAGGAAAATTCTAAAATTTTACGTGTAAGACCTAAACGCTTTTGGCAATTTAGCAATGACCAAAGACCATTTTCTTATCTTGAAATATCACACGGCCAAGACACGAGGCCATCCTTCTAAATTTCCTAAAACTAAGACCAAAGTGTATGGCCATGTGTTACATGCTTACACTTCCACTAGCTTGATTAATCACTATTCTCTTTCCTTAATATTTTGCATTATATTCTTTTTCAAATTAGTCACCACTAAGCCAAAATCTGAATGGCCATACTCCACTAACACTTTCCCTATAAAAGGCCAAGGCAATGCTTTAGGCAATAACATTTTTGCAAGTTCCTTCATTTCCTTTCTCTTGGTCATGGATCACACCACACTTTTCCTCTCAAAATATTTTCTTTTCCTTCACTTCTCTTGATTCTTTCACCATCTAGCACCCTCTCAATCACTTCAAACCATCATCAAGGCATTTTTTGGGAGCTTTGGAGTAAGGAAAGGCAGGCATAAAGGCTATCTTTTCCTCCTCCAATTCAATGTGTATAACAAGAGGTAGAAGAGTTTCTTCCTTTTTCTCTTAGGCTTTATACATGCATGGGTGGTAGAGATCTCCCTAAGATCCCCATCTTGAACCAAGGATTTAAAATGGTATTTTTCCTTCTCGAATCAAGGCTAGACAGTTTTGGAAAAGCTTGATTTTTAGCTAGAAAAGTTTCAAGAAAAAAAATATAGTCACTTGAAAGGAAAATGCCATCTTGAACCCCACCATGAGAAACATATTTTTGCATGTGGAATTCTCTTGGACTAGATCTAATTACATGCATGAAAAATATATTTTGAACCATGGAAATGTTGGATTTAGTGGTTGATCATGCTTGTTTTTGTTTGATCTAGTTGCATGTTAAAAATCCATGATAAAAATGCCACTTTGATGCTTTGCATGTCAAGATGGTGATGTCTATGATATAGATTTCAATTTGCATGTGAAAAATCTATTTTCTTAAGTGGATTAAATATGAAAATCATGGTTGTGTAGTAGGTCTTGAGGAAATCTTAAGAAGTTATAATTTACATGCGTTGTTTGCTTAAAAATCTGTGGAAAAATGCAAGCTTTGGTATGATTGTGATGCATGATTTAATAAAAGCGTGTGGCATGACAAACCTCATATTTTCTACTAAAATTATATTTGATTTGAATTGATGACTTTGGGTTATGCTGCTATTTGAATGATGCTAAGAGAAACCCCAAGTGCTGGTGCAGATTCTTAGCCGAAAACATACTAAAAACGTAAATGTGTGGAAGGTACAAGGGTGGACGGGCTTGAGGCCTTGAATCTATAATTTTGTCTATCAAATATGAGTGGAATAAGCTGGAGTATGAGTACTTCCTAGTTCAAGAAACGAAAAAAATTGTGGTTTGTCCTTAATCACGATCGACGACGTTTTAAATAATAAATGTGAGATTTTTGGCAAATAAATGAGAACTCAAGAAATTCAAAATTTTAGGTCAATTTTATAAAACTAATTGGTGTTAGAAATATATATTTTAATAGTTATTCATTTTTGACTTTCAAACCAAATTAATCAAAGTTTTCTAGCAAACGTATGTTAAAAATAAAGTTTTCGACAAGGCCGATGAAAAAATGATTTAAATAACTTAAAAAGGGTTTTGGAAAATACTGCCACGTGACTTAAGATTTGTCTTCATAATAAGATGGTTTTACTGAAATGGATTCAAAGAGGTTTTAGCCTTAAGACTGAAGGAAACAAATTCTATGGCGAAAAATGCGATGGGACGACGTTTTGCCAAATCGGTCCAAAAAAATTACAATTTAAAGTTTTAAAACCTATCCAAGCTATATATTGCTAATTTTTTTCAAAGTTTTAAGTAATTTACTAAGTTTTAGAAATGATTTTCGAAAAGCTTTTAGCTTCAATACCGAAGGAAACAAAGCTTAAAGTTGGAAGTACGACGAAGCAACGTTTCCACTACTTTAGAAAAATAACCAAACTGCCATAGATTTTGTGATTTCAAAGGTATCCAATAAATTCTTTGATAAACTTAAATTAGATATTAGACACTTTACTAAAACATCTGAAGATTAGTAGAACCCCATGTTAAGTAAAAAAAGATGCACAAGGATTACCTTTTCCAGAAAATACTTTACACATAAGGTTATATTATAGACTTCATTTCTTAAGTGTTTGAGATTTCTTAAGTTACTCTATTTTATGCTAGTAATTTGCTACACTAATTTGAGAACTGGAATCTAGAACTAAGTCTTAGTGCTCCTAAAGACAATTGGTAAATGACTAAGAGATATCCGTATTTGTTGTTGTTATTCCATTGTACATATGCATTAGCCTAAGAGCATTTGCATATGGCATAGAGATATGCCAAAAGGAGATGATGATTAAGATTGAGATATGATGATGATGAGATGGGTTAATGAATACCTAAGAGACAACTTGTAAAACATGAATACAAAGAAAAGATGTCGAATATGATCAGGTTGTATATGGTGGCCTAACATGATGAAAGACTTGTTTGTCTATGTTGATGACGATGATGTTGGCCCATTGGGGCATTGAGAAATCATGTGTATATGTGTTGCTTTGCCATGAATTAATTGATGAATATGGTACATGTATATTGTTGAAATGAATAAGTTATGATTGTGAACACCTCTTTCGGTCCGGCCCAAATGGAAAGGACACCGGTCCCGTGGCACCCCAAAAGTTTCGACTGTTGTAAATATGACACCGGTTTATGTGGGGAACACCGGACCAGTTGCTGGATTTCCTTAGTGACCGATGTCATACACCTAACAACGGAAGGATAGGTCAATCCGGCCCAAGTAAAATTTCTCGATCTAATGGGATGACTCAGATCGAAACATATGCACACCGGCTGAAACATTAGATCCGGACTAGGAGGGAGAACACCCCCCCTGTGATACCACCTTGAAAAAGTTCAACCGGTATGAAGATACAGATCCAGGTTCTTGAGAGGCCACATCGGACCAGTTGGAATCCCGTCCAACCGGTGTCTTTAAAGGCCGACGTCACAAACTTGACAACGGAAGGACGAGGTCGGAGGTTTATGCGCGCTGACCTGGAATCGTACTCTCTAAAGGTGGCAGACAAGGGGCGGAAGTGGACAATTAAAAATACCCCACTGAACCACTGCTCCCCACAAACAGATAGTGGCCAGGGTTGCACCATTATGCGTATGGGTGAGTGGGAACTCTGGTTGTCCCAAACACTCAACCCATACCCTTAAGCCTTATAAATACCCCAACCAGAGAAGCTCAAGGGGTTGGAATCCCCCTCTTGGAAGAAAACTCTCCCAAATTCTCTCCGATTCCTCAAAACCTTCAAAGGACTTTCCCATTTGAAACCCGTGATTTGCCTAGATTATCATAAAAGGACCTCCAGTATTAGAAAACTTGAAGTTCTCCATTGTTCAGAGACTGTCCCTCACATCGAACCTACACCGTTCCTACGTCGAACCTACACCGTCTCAGTACGAAGTCATTGCCCTTCACTGTTTCCATTGTACCTTACCAGGTCACTGTCTTTACCAATCCTCGACATCGACCCTACACAGCGTCTGGGCACTTCCTCGCTTCGGATCAATTCATACCAACACCGGTCACATCCTTCAATTTCCAGCATTTAATCCAACACCGGTCCAGTGTTTTTGTCAACGTGTAAGTCCAGTACCGGTTTGACACCGGACCTGCGCCTGACTCCAACACCGGTCCTGAGCCCTCCACACCGGTTCCTTTCTGTCCCTTATTTCTCTTGTTTTCAATCATTTATTTCCTTGCCAGTTTGTTGTCCACAGTTATGATTTTTATGCGTAGCATAGTTTATACTGTCAGTGTTTACCCCCCCTTTCCCCTAAAAAAAATATAATAATATAAAAATAATAAGTAATAAATTTTGCACATGTTATACTTTCTAGTTTGAAAATCTTCTTTTTTTTAAAAAAAAACGGTGTCGTACGGGAGCACTCCCGTCTACACAACCTCTTTAGGATTCGTACACGTGCGAAGAACTTCGCCTTGTATGAGTTTCCCGTCTCAATGACATCCATCATCATTTCCCAAGTCTTTTCCTAAAAGAACAACACTCAGAACTACGTAACCCTGATTTCTTGATAATTCAAGAATACGTAGGAGCAGGACCTCAACTCCTGTCGGGCCCATCTTTCTTATTTCTTTTTATTGATTTATTTCCTCACTTTCATGTTTCTTTCATAAATGTTCTTTTTTTGGTCACTTCCGTGAAAATCAATTTAGACGCGACGTCTCGTTGATTTCCCCCTAGTTTTTGCTCGAGCCTCGCCATAATTCATAGGGAAGGGATACTTAGGACGAGACGTCCCGCTTATCCCTTTCCTATCCCTTTTTTTTATTCGAGGACGTCTAATTTAGGCGTGACGCCTTATTAGCGTTCTCTTCCTCTCTTCTGTCTCATATCGAAGTCGAGTTTAATTCGGATAAAACGTCCCATTGACCTCGCTTCGACATTCTATGTTTGTACAGTTCTCTCACTCCATTCTGTCATTTTTTTTAATAAAAAAAAATACAACAATAAAAGGGAAGAAACAAACCATCTTTTGCAAGGCTATTTATGTTGCGCATTTTCAATCTTGGTACTGTTTTTGACAGGCGATGTAGGGTGCTAATACCTTCCCTACTCGTAACCGACTCCCGAACTTGAATCTCAATTTTTAACCAGTGCTTTACTGAACTTAGTTTTTTTCCAATGTTTTTCCTATGGATAAAAACGTTGGTGGCGACTCCCGGTTTCATCCTACACCCTTCTTTCTCTCTCGCCGCGCCATCGCGATCCAGGTTGCGACAATGATGATTCTTGATGATTTTAGCAAAGCATACATGATGTTAATATGCATATGCATATAATCTCAATCGTATTCACATTTGTCATTTAAAATGTATAACTCACTCTTCCATGTTGTCCATTTTTAGTATTATTACAGGAATATCGTGGGATGAGGCTATTTTTAAAGTAAAGCTTTTGGGAAGGTAAATAGTGGTAATGGAATGTCTTGGCCGGCATCGGTTGTAATTTATTGTATTATGAATAAAGTGTATAGGATAGTGTTGATAATCATTGATATCGATGGATGTATAGTAAATAATAATGTAAATGGGTGATGTACTGGTATTTGGGGTATTGGGATTCATACCCATTGATGAATATAAAGATGTTGATTATGTAATCATTTTGGGAATGCATAAGTGTTGATGACATATGTCTTTGAGGTTGAATCGGATGAGATCAATTATGGAATATGGATATTGGAGATGTATATTGCATGACCATATAGATGTATATATATAAATATATTTAAGGCATCGCATGTTTATGATTTATTTGTAAGATTGGATGTGGCCTAATAGGTTAATGTTGTATGCTTCCATGCTTTGCCGAGCCTTTTCTCATATCTTCATATATGGGACTAGGCGTGTGCCTTCTTTACATTTTCTTCTTCCGCTATAAACTTTTGTATACAATTATGGGTGATTTATTTTACGATCCAGTTATAAATTATTTAATCTCACTCTTCGGTCTTCCGTGGTTCGAGTCTTGGTGTAATCACTAAGGTGTTTAGAAACTATTTTAAACGTGAAAAATTTACTCACATTTTTATTATTTAATTATCTTGATTATCCCAGGATTTGGGTCTGGAGAACCAGGGGGTGACACCTAACGCTACGCATCAGGGTCAAAATCCTGATGCTAAGCGTGGGGTTCATGTTACGCGTCAACCTTCTAACTTGCATAAATTTTCCACTTTTAACATCAGATTTTCACTGTAAAAATAGGAGAAATAGGTCATGCCAAGTTAAATTTAATAACTTCTATTTATTTGCAAATAAACCTAATTTGATTTTTATTTAAGCTATTTTTATTTATTTTCTCACTTTTTATTATAAAAATAACTATAAATTAAGGACTAACAAACTACCCTCAACTTAGGAGTTTGCTCGTCCTCGAGCAACAAATTTAAACCATGAATCAAACTTTTGAAAATAATTTTTGAAAATTTTGAAAATTTGTTGCAAAAAGTAATTCATAACTTACCATTTGAAATGATCATTATTGATGACTTGTGTAAAAGAAGCTTAAAGATAAAACCATCACAATGTCATGTTACTAGATCAAGCTTATTTCAAGACTTACCTCACGAGTATTTCTCTCTGTAAAAGGGTAACCTCTTTAACTCAATCAATCATAAAATCAAACAAATTTAATTTTGATTTTCATCTAATCAATTGTCATTCATACAGAATCAAACAAGAATCACAAGGTCTTTTCAAGGGTTATAATAAGGCTTGGTTACAAGAAGTCATGGTTTTTCTTGGAAAGCAAATACCTAAAATCATAAAAGAACATTTCATGTGAAATTAAGTTGTTTTTCTTGGTCCAAAACTCACTTCTCTTTTTTGATAAATACCCCTAACTTAGTTCTTTTCATTATTTCTTTTTCTAATTTTGTATATATATAAATTTTTATTTTTATTTTTATTTTATATATATACATAACTGATATAATGATTTTGGTAAAAAGAACTAAGTTTACAAATTCACTCCCATTTTTTTAAGAACACTCAAAAAAATTTTATTATTATTGCAATGCTCTTTTACTTAATTAGATAAAAAGGAATGGATGAACATATTTATAGGTGGTGGGTACCAAGGAAAATATTTTTAAGACTTATAATTGACTATCAAAGGATAAATACATTTTACCATGGTAAGCTTTTTGACCCTAAGTTCTTGTGTTTACCAATAACGTGCCTTGATCATGTTCTTGGATCCTCTGTATAGCAACACAAATCAAAGAATTAAGTAAAATCAATTTGAAAGAAATTATGTCGATACCCTCAAAGTGTTTAAAGAATTCTCGACTCACCGGGTTTTTGAAATTAGCTTGATTATTCATTGTAATTTGTTTTATAAAAATGCCTTAATTGCAAAAGAATCAATATTTGATTATTTAAAATGGCTTATTGTGAAAAGACTTTAAGCGCATAAATTTTTTAATTTTGTCTAAAATTTGATTATTTTTGTTTTTATTTTATAAAGAAAATCACACCACACTAAATAAAATATCACACCATACTAGATAATAATAGAAATATCCAATAAAAATACCCAACTAAATAACTAAAATCTCAAAGTAAACTAATGTAATACGATCAATAGCAAGAATGTAAAAACAATCATATAAGATGCAAAAAATAAAATATGGCCCTCAGTAATCCTCATCTTGCATCTGATCATCATCATCATCCTCAGCAGTCTCCCCCTCAGTATCAGCATGAGCATCAGATGTGTTAACCCCCTCTAGATATGTTGGCTGGTCCCCAGGCCAAGCCACATGAGCTGTAAACTCAGCAGGTGACAAATATGGTGCATTCGTTCCTGAACCCTGTATTGATAGAAAGAATCATGTAAATGAACATAGGCTCTATGAGAAGCAACCATCATCTGCATCATGTGCTGCTGGTCTATTCTACTCCTAGTCAACTCTTGGAGGACAATATCACTAGAAGTCGCTTGAGGTGGTCTCCTACGCCTCGATCTGGGTTGGGCCTCCTCCTCAGTAGTTGGGAGCTCACAGTGCTGCACAAATAAATCTTGTTCACCAGAACATTGGGTACTCGCCCCGATGAACTGGTGAACTCTATAGAAGGTATCTACACTCCCTGCCTCCTCAATAAGGCAGAAATAATAAGTGGGAAGGGTACTGGGTGATTCACCTTATACCTAAGGGCATAATAGTAAATATGCTCAGACATAAGAGCAGCAATGTCAATAGTGTGCTATCGTAGAATGGAGAATAGCAGACAGCATCCATCAACCAACAAACTAGAAAAGTGGGTCACTGGCACTATGTTGTGGAGCATCAGGTACATACATGCATGGGCGATCGGTGTCAGTTGTGTCTTTAGCAGGTTGGAAGATGTTCTATTAACCCTGCTAAGGTTAAAATAGATCTCTTCCTTGCTCAGAAAATGAGCAACCTGCTCTAGGTCAAAGCTTAGATCACTATCCTCAGTGGAGATCCTACCCCTGTTTGCCTGCCAAAAACATGTATCATCCTCGGGAGTGGGCTCCCAGGGATTACCCAAAAGGGTACTAATAGTATTTCTGTCGTAGGCTATTTGTCTGCCTCTCACCCAACTGCTCCTCCTCTGGCCAATGTTCGACGAATCCTGCCGTGTCCTATAAGCGTTGGCACAGAACTCCAACACCAAGATGGGATCTCCTGCAATAAGTAGAGAAAATAGTGGTCCCCACCCCCTTCTCTGAATCTCACCCTGCAGCTCAGGATAGTAACTGACTCCCAGGTCTAGTACTCTCTCCCAAATCAATCTGTTGCCTCTGATTTAGTGGAATCTGGCCCACTTCGCGTTTGTCTTGAACCTGGTAACATCCTGAGGTCCAAGCTGCTCCTCCTGCTCCTGTATCTCTATGTCCTCAAAGGAAGTAGTATCAGTCATCTTCATCCTTTTGGGACCGAAAGTAGGAATGGATTTCATCGGTGCCATCTAACAAATTAAAATTAAAACAATGCAAGATAATTCACATATTTAAATAAGCAATTTATCAAACAAAATTTTTTTACAAATTAAACAACATGCATCACAAAAATTTAAGAAAACATGCCACATAATAGAAACAAACAAACATGCATCACAAAATCACACATGTCAAACAAACATAAATGTTTTTATTTTTATTTGAAATACTAAAATCAAAATTTAACTCACAAATTATAGGAAACACAAAATAAAATCTAATAAGCTAAACAACAATACACAAAATATAAGAAACACACATTTAAGATAACATAAACTAAATCTAATTAAAAATACTAATCAAAGATCATATTTAATACAAAAATTAAAATCCAATAAATAACACAAAAACCATAAAATAAAACACACAAAATTAAAATTAAAAGTAAAGAAAACAGAAAAACACAAAAAAATGAAAATCTGAAAATAGGGGCCTGACGCATAGCGTCAGCCCTGTTACCTCACGCTACGCGTCAGGGCACACTATGCGTAAGCTTGTAGTTTTTGAAATCCTAAATTGGGGATGCACAACAGCAACCCCACTCTTTACATTCTCAATCAGAAATAGAATTATAACCAGTCCTAAGGGTCTCTATCATCCTATACTAACCTAATCAGCATGCATTCTATGAAATCAAAATACAAAATTAGAAGAGATAAAGGATTGAAAGACTTACTTGGATGTTTGATACAGGAAGGAATGAATGCAGGAGGCTATGAGATAGTTTGAAAATTTTAGGTTTTGCAAGAGTGAGAGGCAAAGAGGGAAATTTTAGGTTTAAAATTTTTGGGATGGGCTTCTCTGTGAAATGGGCTTTATTTAAAAAAAAACTAAACGCAGGACCTAATGCTACGCGTGGGTGGGACGTTACTCGTTAGGTCTAAAATTTCCACTCCATGCTACGCGTGGCTCTGACGCGTACGTCAGAGTCAAATTTTCCCTCTTTCTGAATTTTTTATTTTAAACCTTATTTCATGCCATTTTAAACCCTTTTTAGTCCTAAAAATTTTTAAATTAATTAAAACACACTTTTTTTCATAAAGTTAAATTTAAAAAGAAATTAATATGGAAAAATAATTGGTTGGCTCCCATTGAGCACTTGATTTACTGTCTCTAGCTTGACATTACCTACAAATCACAAATCTATTAAGTAACAAATGGTAGTGAGTTTATTGATCTCACCACCCAAATAAGGCTTCAACCTGTGTCTATTAACCATCCAAATGTTAGATCCTTAATTTCAACTGCTCTATAAGGCTTTACTTCCTTGATCACAAATGGGTCTGACCATTTAGATTTCAATTTACTAGGAAATAATTTTAATCTTGAATTAAACAATAAGACCTGCAGACCTAGTGTGAAGATCATTTTTCTTAATTTCTTATCATGATAAGCCTTCACCTTGTCTTTGTAACACCTAGATGATTCATAAGCATTATTCCGCATTTCCTCCAACTCAAATAATTGCAACTTCCTTTTGTCAACTGCAGCAGTTTGATCAAAGTTAAGGATTTTAAGTGCCCAGTATGCTTTATGTTCCATGTCCACAGGGAGGTGACAAGTTTTTCCATAAACTTGAAAAAGGGAAATGCCAATAGGAGTTTTAAATGCAGTTCTGTATACCTACAGAGCATCATCAAGTTTTTATTACCAATCCTTCTTGAAGAAGATACAGTCTTTTCCAAGATTCTCTTCACCTCTCTATTTGAAATCTCAGCTTGGCCATTAGTTTGTGGATGATACGTTGTGGCCACCTTATGTCTTACACCATAATTCTGTAACACTTTTTGAAGAACTTTGTTACAGAAATGTGAACCTCTAATACTATTCAAAGTTCTTGGCGTTCCAAACCTGCAAAAAAATATTTTTCTTTAAGAAATTCACCACAGTTTTAGAATCATCATTAGGTGAAGCAACTGCTTCTACCTATTTGGAAACAAAATCAAATGCCAAAAGGATAAATTGATTAGATTGAGAGTTAGGGAAGGGTCCATGAAGTCAATTCCCCAATAATCAAATACCTCAACTTCTTGTATATTTGTGAGAGGCATTTCTTGCCTCATTGATATATTCCCTATTCTTTGGCAATTATCACAAGATTGTACACATGAGTGAGCATCTTTAAAAATGGAAGGCCAGCACAAACCTGATTGGAAGATCTTTGCAGCAGTCCTCTCTCCATTGAAATGGCCTCCGTATGGAGATTTATAGCAATGCCACAACACATCATCTATTTCTTATTCGGGAACACAGCTTCGTAATAAGTTATCCATACCAATTTTAAACAGATGAGGGTCATCCCAGACAAAATAATTAGCATCTTTGAAAAAAATTTCTTTGCTCCCAACTTAAATCATTGGGAAAAATTCTTGCTACTTTAAAATTGGTCATGTTAGCAAACCATGGTCTTTTGTTTTTCAAATAATTTCTCATCAGGAAATTCTTCTTCTATTTCATTTTCTTTGGCAGTAACCTCATCGTTTATTAATCTGGATAAATTGTCAGTGACCACATTTTCATAACCCTTTTTTATCTTTGATTTCAAGGTCATATTCTTGTAGGAGAAAAATCCATCAGATTAACCAAGGTTTAGAGTCTGTTTTAGTCAAAAGATATTTGATAGCTGTGTGATCAGTAAAAATAATTATTTTTGAGCCTATCAAATATGATCGAAATTTTTCTAAGGCATACATTATGGCTAGTAATTTTTTCTCAGTGGTTGCATAATTTACTTAATTTTCAATTAAAACTTTACTAGCATAATGTATTACCCTAAAAAATCTTTTCATGCCTTTGACCTAAAATAGCTCCCATAGCATAATCACTTGCATTACTCATAAGTTCAAAGGGTAGATTCCAATTAAGAGCAACAATAACCGGAGTATAAATTAATTTTTCTTTCAAAGATTTAGAAGCTTTTAGACATGTATCATCAAATTTAAATTCAGCATCCTTGCTCAATAGGTTTGTCAAAGGTTTTGCAATTTTTGAAAAATCCTTAATGAACCTTCGATAAAACCCAGTATGTCCTAAAAAACTTTTAATCCCTTTTTATATTCACAGGGGGTGGGAGTTTAGAGATTACCTCTACTTTTTCTTGGTCAACTTCAATACCTTTTGTAGAGATTTTATGACCAAACGCAATTCCTTCTATCACCATGAAGTGACATTTCTCCCAATTCAACACTAGATTTGTGTCAATACACCGCTTCAGTATGATGTCTAAGTTGGATTGACATGTATCAAAAGAGTTCCCAAATACAGAGAAGTCATCCATGAAAAGCTCTATGCTCTTTTCAATTAGATCTGTAAAAATAGTAAACATACATCTTTGAAAAGTAACAAGCGCATTACATAATCCAAGTGGCATTTTTCTGTAAGTAAAAATTCCAAAAGGACAAGTAAAAACAGTCTTCTCCTAATCAAGAGGATCCACAATAATTTGGTTATATCCAGAATAACCATCAAGAAAATAATAGTAAGCTTCTCCAGACAATCTTTCAAGTATTTGGTCCATAAAGGGAAGTGGAAAATGGTCTTTTCTAGTTGCTTGATTCAGTTTCCTATAGTCTATACACATTCTATAGCTGGTGACAGTTCTTGTTGGAATTAATTTATTTTTATCATTTACAATAACTATTATACCTCCCTTTTTCGGTACCACTTGGACTAGGCTTACCCGTCTACTATCAGAAATAGGATAGATGATACTTGCTTTTAGCAATTTGAGAACCTTCTTCTTTGTTACCTCTTTCATTATGGGATTGAGGCATCTTTAAGGTTGAGCTACAGGCTTGAAATCATCTTCTAATAAATCCTGTGCATGCAATAAGATGGACTTATACCTTTCAGATCTTCCAGAGTCCATCCAATAGCTTCTTGATTATTCTTCAATACCTCCACCAGTCTTGCTTCTTCTATTACAGTTAGTAAACTACTAATAATCACTGGTTTGAGAACACTTTCAGCTCAAATTTTTGGATCTCTTCAATAGGTGTCTCCTGGAATTCCTCTATCTTCTTAGTTTCAGGGGAATTATTTTTCCCTCTTTCTAGCTCTTCCAAACACCTATATATCTATCTTTCCTCTTCCTCATTTAAATAGTTAATAGAGTCAATTAATAATTTATTGAGAGGATCAGAATAAGGCATAATTTTTGATACGGAGAGGCAAACTTCATCAATGGCATCCACTCTAAAATAGTCTTGTTTTAGGTTAGGATATTTGATTACTTTGAAAACATTGAAATTTAACTCTTCATCATGCACTCTGACTGCAAGGTTCCCATTTTCCACATTAATCAACACTCTAGCAATCTTCATGAGTGCTCTTCCAAGAATTAGAGATATCCTCCTCCATGTCTAATACCACAAAATCAACAGGGAAGTAGAACTTGTCCACCTTTACAAGTACGTCTTCCACTATCCCATAGGGTCTCTTGATTGAGCGATCAGCCAATTATAGAGTCATCTTCGTCCTTTGCGGATCAAGATCACCAATACGCTTCATCATACTTAGGGGCATTAAATTGATGTTGGACCTTAGGTCTAATAAAGCCTTTCCAATATTAACACTTCCTATGGAAACAAGAAAGGTGAAACTTCCGGGGTCCTTTGACTTTTCCAGTATGTTATATTGTAAGATAATGTTACAACCTGCTTCGAGCTCCACAATCTCTTCATTATACCTCCTTTTCTTTATAATCAGTTCTTTCATAAACTTTGCATATGTTGGCATTTGTTCCAATGCCTCTGAGAATGGAATGTTTATATGTAACTACTTAAAAATCTCAAGGAATCTTTTATACTCTCTTTCCTTATCCTTTCTTGAAGGTGTGTGAGGATAAGGCAGATCCCTAACTGGAGGTGTCTGACCTAAATACTGATTTTTTCTTTTTGATTTTTTTGTTTTTCTTCTTCTTATTTTTCTTTTTCTTGTTTTCCTTTTATTTATTTTTCTTTATTTTCTTTTTCATCACTCTCTTTTTCTTTCTTTTCTTCTTCACTCTTTTCTTTTTCACTTTCTACACTGTCTTTACAACTTTCTTTACAATCAGTTCCTATAATTTTACTACTCATAGTGAAAATAGCTTTACATTGTTCCCTTGGGTTCTAGGTATTAGCAGAAAAATCAGAACTTTTCATTTCAGCTACTTCCTTTGCTAGTTGTCCGAATTACAAATCTGACGCTTTTCGTACGGCTTCATTTGTTTGCATGTATTGCAACAATTGTTGGATAAAGTCTTCTATCCTTGTTAGCCTAGCATTTTGATCATGAAGTGGTTATTGTGGAAACTGATTGTTGGGAGGTCTGCCGGAAGGTCCAGCTTCTTGCTTCCAGCCAAAATTTTGATTCTCCCAGCCCTGTTGGTAATTGTTAGGAAAATAATTACCAGAATGGAAAGGATAATTACTGAAAGGCTGCCTCTTGTTCAAAAAATTGGCTTACTCAGGTTCATTATCATCGAGTGCACAATATCCATAAGGTTGTTCACCCATAAAATATATGCACTATTTTAACTGAGTAAGGGGTTGTGATGACATTTGAGCAATCTGTAATTTCTGTACTTGTTTGCTCATTGCTTTAATTTGTTGTGTCAATAATTTCTGTTAAGCTAGGACCGTATCATTCACTCCTAACTCTAACATACCAGGCTTCCTGAAAATATTACCTCTCTCATGTTTTGCTTGTCTGTCACTAGTGGACATGGACTCCATGATAGCTATTGCCTCCTCAGCTGTCTTGTTCATTAATGAACCACCTACATAGGCATCTAACATTATCTTAAAATGAGGCAATAAACCATGATAGATGATTCTTACCTTTCCACCATCGTCCAAATTATGGTTTGGACACTTTCTTAGCAATGCTTTGAATCATTCCCAAGCTTCTCCTAGTGACTTATCATGGTTTTGTGAAAAAGAATGAATGGTTGTCATAGCTTCAAAATATTTAGAAGGAGAATAAAAAATTTCTAAAAATTTTCTTTCGACATTAGACCAGTTTGTAAAACTACCAGGGGGACACGATTTAAACCATTCTTTCGCCTTCCCAGCCAAAGAAAAAGGAAATAATCTCATGTACACAGATTATTCTTGAATGGGTTCAAAATGAATCATGTTGCATAATTCTTACAAAATAGTTAGATGTTCATACGATTCTTCATGATCTAAACCAGAGAATTGATTGTTTTGAATTATATTTAATGTAGTAGGTCTCCACCGCTGCAACAGGTCCTTGAAACATCCCTGATACATAGGATGGTCCATGAATAGCAGTAAATTGTCCTAAAGTCTGTCTTTATTGTTCTCCAGCCATTTTAAAATTTTCAAAATTATGAAAAGAAGATGAAGTTGAAGAAGAAGTAGTTTATGTTTTGGATTTCAAAGATCTAAGTTTTGTTACAAATTTCTCGATCTCAAGATCAAAGAAGAGTTTTCCTACAGAAGATCGAGTTTGCATACACAAACTAAACAGGAAAAGTTAGTGTAACAAGAATAATTAAAGAAGTAAAAGTGAATAAATAATTGTATAAGTGAAAAGTAAAAATGAAAATTTTTTTACCTAAGTTAAAAAGTAAAGAAAATTTACCACACTAATTAAAAATTTACTATTATTGAAAATCGAATCAATCCCCGGCGACGACACCAAAAAACTTGTTAAGACTTTTGGCAAGCGCACCAATTTATCATTGTAGTTTTCAAAATTTATAGATATCATTCCCTCAAGGATTGATGGTTTTTAGTAAAAGACAGTCATTTTTATTTACTGGTGGTAAAAGTATCAATACTTATTAACAAAAGAATATTTCATATACAATTTTATACATTATTCATATATTCCAAGATTGATTTATACATTGATCAAAAATAATGTAAAAGTGTAAAACTATCTAGAAAATAACTGTAAAAATAATACCTTAGAATAATAGTTCTAATACTTGAGATATAACACAGAATGGCAAACTATGTTGGAATTAGGATCCCCACACTATAAATATAACAAAGTAACTATAAATATGCATATTTAATCATCAAGTTTATGTCATTGCAGCTTAAAATCATTAAACTCAATCCCTCGGTGAATAAATTTTAAATAGTTACCGTAAAGTCTGATCCCTCAGATGCTTTCTCAGTAAAAATATACTTTAAGCCCTGACCTTAACACAACAACGATTACCAACTCTATTCTTAGTAATTGGTATATTAAGGGTATTTCAACTTTTACTTTTGTTAAAAGTAATTTTAACACGCATGTAAATCATTCTTCCGTTTGAAATCTATACTAACATGAAACTTGAATTATAAACATGCATAATTCATAATCACAATATCATACTCATAGATTGGTTCACAAATTCCAACATAAACAATCAGTTACACATGGTGAAAGTAAAAACAACACTTACAAGTGGTGACATGATGAACAATAACTTGAACTTGAAAGGAACTTCACAAAATGGAAAGAAACTAGACCTAAGACAATAATCTCAAGTATATAGAAGCTGTTTTTATAACTTAGAGCTCAAGAATAGGATTAAATGCTATAAATTGATGAGTATTAGATACTGGAACCCTTGGGAATGAGCCATATTTAAGTGGGAGGATTTGGACCTGACACTACGTGCGGCTGTGGCGCTACGCATCAAGTCTGTAACTCAATGCATTAATATTTTCCTAATTTTCAGTTATAATTCGTCATTATTCTCTAATAATAAGCAGACATAGTTTCCCTTGTCTATTATTGAGTTCATGCCTTATGTCTATAGTTGATTGGCCATTATATGTAAGGGTTTGGCCCTTTTTCTGATTGAAATCCAACCTGGCAGTGGGATACACGTAGCCTCTGACGTTACACGTGGGCCTAACGCTACGTGTCAGGGTCAAAATCCTGATGTTGAGCATGGGGTTGATGCTACATGTCAGCCTTCAAACTTGCATAAATTTTCCACTTTTAAAAGGAAAAATGTAAACAAGGGCCACTCACTTAGGCAACTAGGGTAATTTTTGGTATACTATGGTTTAGGTCTAGTGAAATTTTCCACTTTGAATGCTTAGGCAAGTGAGGCTCACCTAGGTGGTTGGGATGGTCATGAAGGTTTTTGCCTAGGTAATCGCATCATAACAGACATGAAATAGGTCAAAACTGAATGGAACCTGAAGTATTCTTATTATTAGTATTCTTTCAACTACCTCTTACACAATTTTAGCCACTAGGACTCTATTACACATTTCACTCAAGTCATTCAAGCACACTTCCACCATAGATTCATACATATATACTAACATACACTTAATCATTTCCTAAATAATTCAACTTATCATTTCCTTTAAACAATTACAATTTCAAATTCACCAAACTACCATACATAACATCATTTAAATAGCCATGGTCACGCCAATTCATTTTCACAATTCCCAATGCACGCTATATATGTAAATATCTTAATTCAAAATATTAGTTCCATACTTAATTCACAATCCACAATGTATTTAAGACTTGAGTTGACAAGTCCTTAACTTGGTATCTTACAAATTTTCTTTATGCACATATACGTTCTTCTCTCCAATTCCACCATTACATGGTTCCATCTCAAACATCTTCAATCCAACTCTCAAATGAATACATAAAGCCAAAGTCACCAATCACCACTACCAATTATCATATCAATCATGCATCATAAAGTTACGTTTTAATCACCACTCTTTGATCAATTTAACATTGTAGTTTAGCCATTAATTTATCACAATTATTGTAATATCCTATTTTTACTACCTTTTATAGAGGAATAAAATTTTAAGGAAAATTATAATTTAAAATTTTAATAAAATTAGCTTAAACACCTTTAGAATATATTGACCATTATAATTTATAGGGTTTTATGGAATTTTTTGGATATTTTTGGTAATTAGTGAAAATAGCTTAAAATAGAGCCATTTGAGTCTATATTAGTATAGAAAATTTTATCAAAAAATTATGAAACTTGGTAGAGAGTGTTAGTTTATACACACGAGCTTCAGTTTAAAATTTTGTAAGATTTAGAGATCATTTGGTTAGAAAATGAAATAGTAAACTTATAAAAAAGGGGTAGTTAAACATTTATTATTCGAGGTATTTATAGTTAAAAATTCATTAAAAACTTACATTTTTCTTAAATACTTAAAATTAGATATTGAACTGTTCTTTACAGGGGGTGTAAAGGTGTGATTGTCGAACAATTCAAAATGTACATGTAGGATAAAATCTGGTATGAGGAGGTTCTTATACAGATACAAATACGGAGTGCTTTTGTACGCTGGGCGTAGTACAGTGCACTTTGTGGCGGTGTAGCAGTCCGCCTGAAGTGACCTCCTTTGCCTTGACACAATTGGTGGTTGTACCTGTAATTATTCTCCGACGCTCAAGTCAGTATTATGGAATACTATTAGACTTAGAAAGCAAATCTGAGAGAGTTATGCAAGTATGAGTGTAAGGTTCAAAATTAGGGGATCTCCCTTTATACCTTTTTGCTGAGGTTTATATACCTGTTACTGGTGCTCTATTATTGGTAGGACCCGTTCCTTGTTTTCAGGCATAATGCAAGAAAGGTAGTGGGTCCCTGTGCCGTTCACGAGCACCATCACTGTAGTGGGTATTTCCACTTACTTGGAAAGCGTTAATGCTTTATTATTTTATTCATTGTTCCCTTTTATGCGTGACAGCGTGATTCCCATTTTCAACCTCTCAAGACAGAGTCAATCTCGTGCCGGGGTTATAAGTATGGGCTCGCTTTACAATATGGGAATTTCAATATTCTGCCTGTATTAAGCCTATGGCTTGGCGGAGTAGTATGCTTTGGAAATGCTTTATGCATAAGATTTTCAATATTTTCCATCTTGGCGGAGTAATAAGCTTTGGCGGAGTAACGTGCACTGGCGAAGTTACGTGCCCTGGCGGAGTTACAAGCCTTGGCGGAATCACATACCTTGGCGGAGTAACATACCTTGGCGGAGTAACGTACCCTGGCGGTATGTACTCCGTTATAAAAGTAATTATTAGGTATTTGAAACGTATTTCTTCTGTTTGAAATGCTGATCTGGCAAAGCATTAAAACCATGCTCTTGGGGGTCGGTGTTGGGACCGGATCAGATATAAAATTTTAAATATAAAATTTATCTCATAAAAATACTTAAAATTAAATATTATTGTTATGGGTAATTACAAAAAAAAAGCCCTATATAAGGAGTGGCCCGTCACTTTCACAATTCATGGTTCTTCCTTCTCCTTCATCCCTCGCTTACAAGTACGCTCTTATGATAAAACAATTTCTTCTTTCCTTATACTTTTTATATATACGTTAGTGTGTGTGTGTATATATATTTATTTATTTATGTTATTCTATTTAATTAAAATATTATTTTATTTGTTTTTATTTACTCCTGTTATTATTATTAAATTTTTCTGTTATTTATTTATTTATTCATTTTTATTTATTTATTTATTTGTTATTTATTTATTTATTTATTTTGGTAGTAATTGAGGGTGTTACAAAGTGATATCAGAGTAGTTCATCTCATAGGCTTAGGGAGAGGCCTGACTTATTTGATTGATATCTTGAATTGTTAAGTATAGAGGTTATGTGATAATTCATGGTAATTTTAGTTTTGAAATATAACAAGTTTGATTATGAATAGGAATTCATGTCAAAATGAGAAATTGGACTGGTAACTACAATAGAACGTCTGATCACTACAATGACTAAGAACCAAGTGAATCATAATGCTCAGGGAAATGATGCCTTAAGGAGGTTAGATCTATTTGAAAAAGTCAATCCACCTCGTTTCAAAAGAAACTATAATCCTAATGGAACTCAACTATGGATTCACAAGATGGAAAAGATTTTTCATGCACTACAATATGTAAAGGCTGATAAGGTAATTTTTATGGCTTATATTTTGATAGAGGATGTTGAACATTAAAAGGAAAGCACTCAGAGACAATTTGAAGCAAATGGGATTGAAATCACTTGGGAATGATTCAAAGAGAAATTTCTAGAAAAGTATTTTCTTGATGATGTCAAGGAAAAGAAAGAAGTGGAATTCCTATCTCTTACACAAGGTAATAAATCAATAGGAGAATATGCTATAAAATTTGGAGAGTTGTCTCATTTTCACTCACATTACACTGATGCTTCAAATGAACGAGCCAAATATGCTAACACAACTAAAAAAAGACCATATTGCTATGAAAAAATATGTCGCCTAACAAGCAGAATTTTGTCGCTAACTAGTATCAGCGACAGACTCAACTACGAAAAGCATTCATCGCTAAAAGCTTGGTTGCTAACCAATCAGTAATGGCAAATGAAAATCGTGGCAAAGGTTGTGACAACAAGCTTGCATCGCTAAAGGGTGACACATTGATGGTCCCCTTTTTGATCACCTTCGCCGTTGCTTCAGTCCTAAATTAGCAATGGCTGAAAGGTCATCGCTGTCAAATTAAAGTGTTTTCGTCATTGTCGTCGTCGCTAACTGAAGGCTATTGTAGCAACCGCATAGAAGTCGTAGCTAATGGAATGAAGACAGGTCATTGCTACTATGGTTGCTGACATGAACCCAACGCAGTGACGAGAAATAGTCATAGTTAATGTGTTGACGAGTATCGATCACTAATGTTGTCACTACAAGGAACCTAGGTCAGCGACGACCTGAGTTCCGTAGCTATATGGTTGACGGGATATCATCGCTACGGTGGTCACTATGTTATGACCACTTTAACGACGGCCTTTATAGTCGTCGCTAAGGTTCATCACAGTAGCGACAGTAGAGTTTCGTCGCTAATAGTAAAAAATGGTTTTTTAAAATATTATTTTCATAGAATATTATAGGTTTAGGTTTTAGTAAAATATTATAAAGTATATTTTATAATGTTAAATTAAATATTTTATATAAAAAATTATATATGATTTTTTTATAATGATTTTATTATTTAACCGATGCATATGTAGGCTCGTAATAAATAGAATGAGATAAAAAATATAAAAATAATAAGTAAAAAATAGAATCAAATAAAAAAATATAAATAACCCAAAATCGATTTACAACTCTAACAATAAAAAAATAAATACAAAAATATGTAACAATAAAAAAGAATAAATACAAAAATCAGTTCTTAACTGCTAGGGGGATCTTGGGCTAGTAGGGACTGCTGGGAAATCGAGTTTAGCTAAAAAGATTGTTTATTTATTTATTTAGTCTGTTTTTATTTATTATTTAATTATTACGTTTACTTATGATATTCATTTATGTTCATTTAAGTTTTGTTATTATATTTCTATCTTATTTATTATTTATTTTGTTATATTATTATTATTACTAATATTATTGTGCTATTATGATTTATGATTGCTTATTTATCAAAATTGCTCTCATTGTTATTATTATCATTTTATTGCTAAGTACCAAATAAAATAAAATAGATTCAACACTAATATTAAAAACATGTGTGTCTAGGTTAGCCAATCTGAACGAGGAAATACCGTACCTAAATCCATTACTCAAGTAAAGGGAGGGTGAGATAGTAAATTATTAAATATAAGACATGTGGGATAGATTTCTTAACTCTCTCAATATTTATGTTTGGTTGTTAATTTATTTTTTATTATCTATTATTTACTAATTGATGCCTACTAAATTATCAATAATCTTATCATTTACATTTAAATGTTATATGTTATGTTTCTTATAATATAGATATATTATACTTTTTGGAAATTTTAAGTGAAAAATGATAAAGTTAAAATTTGGAAATATCCAATTTACAGGGAAACTCTACCAAAATTTTGGTAGACCATATAAAAAATGAATGAAAACTATCTAAAAGTTTGAACCAATTAAATATATGACTTGCATCATATAACAAGTGAAAGATGAGAATATTTTGGGAGATACAATTAAAATCCAAAAAATGCATTAAGGATGGTTCAATAGCGAACCTTAGGATGGGAGGGTGTGAAGAGAGGCCTAGGAGACCTGGGGTCACTCCCTAGTAACGGGGAAATTCACAGCAAGCTTTTACCAATCTAGCTAGGCCCTAAATGTATATTAAGGTCAATGGAGTTGTTCGTTCTACCATATAGGCAGTTATCATTATGAAACAGTGACAACTCCTGACTTCTCCCAATAGAAGAAAACTTAAAGGCCCATATGATTTGCATCATCACTAATAAAAGAAATAATAAGAACTATCAATCACGCATACAAACACGTCCATTGTCCTACATATCGTATTTGAGAATTTTACAAGTGGAACCAATTACATTGTGAAAATCTATTATTTTTACATGCCTTGCATGATATTGGTATTTTCTATATCTCACCCTTTTTCTTGGTTTGTGTCTTATAAAAAATATATATAATTAAATTGAACATATCGTCATCATGGCTGATTTTTCGCATATGATACATGTGAGAGTTAGACAACGACAACAAAGATAGTGGAGATGGAGGGTATTAAATATAGGAAATGTATATGTATATTAGGGTGTAATTACTGTTAGATTATCTCAAGTCGTTATTCGTTTACCCTGCTGGGGGCATTTTCATTTTCTTTTAGAACAAGGTTAATTCTAGATATTCATGACACTGATCCTTTTCATGGTCACCCACCTCCACCTCCTCCGGCTAACGAGGAAAACATGGAGGAAGACTCATTTAGGAGTGGTTCCACAATTGAAGAAGTTTAAGTAGTTGAAGATAACTCAGTAGGTTAGTGTGGGTAGTATTTTAAGGATGACTCCAACCGCACTTGATGGTTGAGTAGTTTTTTTTATGATATTATTCAGCTGCTCACGAATCTAGAGTTCTATTTTGATGACTACTAGTGTTTGACATGTTCAGTGATACAACTAACTAGACATATCTTTTGTATTGTTGTATTTATAAAAACACTCTTATGTACATTTATATATATATACACAGGAAATATTTCTAATATCATTGCTAAAAAATTTGTTTAAACATTTCTATTTAATTTTGCATTGTTAAAGACTTTAGTATGCGTTGTTGAGGACTTTAATTTGGTAGTAATTGAGGGTGTTACAGTTACGCTATATACACTACAGTCCACTGATGCAATTAATTCAATATACATACTCATGGAGTCATTAATTTCAAAGTCTTGAATGTTATTTTTTCCAACATCATGTCTTGAATGTTCTTTTCTTCAACCTTTGCAAATGTTTTAGAAACATTGGTCAACTCTATGTGATAGCCTTGAAATTGATAAGAGGTATTCTTTAGGGTCACTCCATTTATCATTAACAATGCTCACATCTTTTTGACTCCAAGTATTTTTTATTGGCTCCAAAAGCTTCTCTACATGGGTTTTTTTTTTTTTTTCTCTCGTTAAAAAGCAAGCTTGGTCTTAATTTATTGTATCCTGGAGGTTGATATCCACCTATGTTATTGTTGCCAGCAAAAGAAAAAGCATTTCTAAAATAAGGATTTCTTGCTAAATTTGTTTGTTTTTTGGTAGAGATTTCTTGCTAAATTAAAAGCCAACCCTAAGTAGTAAAACATTCTTACAATTTCAAAGTCCAATCTCTTTCTGGCTTGCAAATTAAAGGCATTTTCTAGTGGATCAACAAAAAAAAATTGTTTCCATTGATGATACTCGAGGCAAAGAAATGGATTTTGCTTTTTGACTTCTCTATCATCAATACAGCAAGCAAGCGGGCTCTTACCCCTAGTGTAAGTCTCAGTCCCAGTAAAAATTAAGTCACAAATTTTGCATTGAATTTCAAAGTTTCCACCACCACCTACATGATTGATCCTTTTAACATAATTCCATAGTGGTTTGGTATCATTGTTTTGTTCTTGTGATTGACTAGAACTCATCTATATAAAAAAAATAAAAAAATAAACGATAGATAAACTCAAAAAGTATAACAATAATAAAAATAAAAATAAATACAAAATAAAAAATATACTCGATATTATATTAGCAAAATACATATTAGAAGTATAGAAAACTAGAACAAAAAAGCATAGCATATAGAAAAATTGAAAATTAAATATAAACTTTTATTTACCTTTCCAGACAATAAAGCAAGGAGAATAAGTTAAAGTCACTGCAAATGTGAACGAGACAAGTGCAATCTTCTTTGTTTATGAATTTTTAAATACTACTATAATGTATTTATAAGTATTAAGAAGGTAAAAAGCTTAAAAAAGGGATTAAAAAAATTAGATCAAATTTTTAAACAATATGATATATTTATTTTTATTTTTTCTGATATATACATATACATATCTTGTCTTGTTCGTTCATCATGGATAAAAAAAATTATTGTAAAAACCAGAAAAATGCATCGGAGAGGCATCGACATCCTGTGACAAGTTGGTGCCTGCATGGTGTCGGATTCACCAACATGCCATAGTTGTGCAATGTCATGCATCAGAAGTTTTAGTTACAAAACTGTCATCATGTTTCCTGTTTTTATTTTATGTTTTTACTATATTTTTAAAAACAAGAGAAAAAAAAAGACAAGATAAAGAAAAAACATAAACCAAACAGCCCTTGAAAAAGTTGTTTTAATTGTTTTCTATGTAAATTTTTAAGGACAAAGATCAAGATGAAGGTTTTATAATTGAAACTTAAAACAAGAAATGAAAAAAAAAAACCTTTAACATCCACATTTATTTCCATCATTCATTTTGCGAAAGGACTCATGGTAAATAATATCTCTATTGAATTCAATTTGACTGAACATGTTGGCCTCCTGTGAGTGTGATCAATGTAACTCAATGTGACTAAGCTTTCCTAGTGGGATTAAGTTATTGTTCATAATGTTTATTTACACTGGTATCTTAACATTTTGTGTTCGCTACATTGTTTGACATGTTGCCAACCTGAATCACTAGTAACAAAATCCTGGCTGTTCTTGCTGATAGATGACCTGCTAATTATTGTTTTCCAAATTAATATCAGAAAGGTCTAACTATAGGAATCTAGCATAGTTTTGAGAGCAGTTTAGTACATGTCTCCGGCCAGGAAAAATTGAGCAGACAAAGCAATATATCTGATACAGATTCACAGTCAGAACAAATATTACAAGCAAAAACTACGCACATAGAGAAAGAGGATAAAAAAGGAAAAATAAAATAAAAGAAATACCAAGAAAGCCATGAGCTTGCATATTCAAAATAAATATGGACAGAAATTTTGTAGTTCAGGAAGAGAGCAAAGATAGATGACTGGAAGCAATAATTAGTCACCAGAAAAGACAATGGATACTCTACATAAGAGGCGCGTTACTGAGATGGAAACTGGTCTTCTCATTTTTGCTTCAATGAGTCCTTTTTAGATTTCTTAAACTCCCATGGTGGTAGGCAACCTTTATAATGAGAATGCAGAAATAATGAAGACATTGATACTTCTCTCTGAGCCATCGAGATTGATGACAAGCAACTGAAGGCTGTTCGGAGTCTCCTTTTCTCACTATCACACCCTTGAAAATCAGGATCATGCTGAACAGTGGAAGTTTTAAGGGCATCAGGGAGTATGCAGTTGCAAAAGGAACCTACAAGGAGAATAAAATATTGTTGAGTGGAGTGTAAATGAATTGTATTTCAACCGTCTCTCAGTTTTGTTGAACAAAGTAATTCCCACTCCAAATTCTTCCACCTTCTCAAACAAGCATAGCCTGCAAATGATGTAAGATATTGCCTAAAAAGTGAGCCTGCAAATTTAATTTTTTTGTTATCATTTGTAAAATTTAATATATTTTATATGGTTTAACCTAATTATTAAATATGGTTGTAAGTTAAAACAACTACTACAACCGGGCAAGACACAATACCACTGCTAGTATGTTACACTTTCCATGAAGGACTAAATTCTTATCCAAAAGCTTCCACTAAATTGTGAAACCAAAATCAAAAAACATTTATAGGTTCTAGGTATTTTAGCAACTAAAAAGTACCACAATCTAAATATGAAAGAATGGGTCTGGAGTTTAAAAAAACATCACATGCCTATTCTTGCAAGACGATTGACCCATTTAGGAATAGAATTTCCAGTCAGCTTGTAACAAATATCATCACAGAAATGGTTGCAATTCTTCACAATCAAGTGGTAAGTATCACCATTGTAATTAGCAGATTGGCGCTCCATGAACTCTCTAATCTGAAGAGGATCTAAGCTAGTAGTTCCCATGAATATTGACTTCCTAAACTTAAAACCAGGACATTGCCGGGGTTCAACCTCAAAGACACCACTTGTGGGATAGTCATGGGCTCCGAAAGCATATTCCACTCCATAAACTGTCAGCATAACAACTCCATGTTAGGAAATACTCAGGAAATCCAAATTTATCTCTTTCTCCAAAAAGCACAAGAGAAAGCAATGATTATTGACAGATATAAGTGCTACATACACGGGTATATACATAGGAAAATAATACCTTTCTCTAAAATATGAAGACGTATCAGTTTACACCTTTGCTTATGCAAGTCAACAAACATCCATCTAATCTAAATCTTAAAAGTGAGGATTAAATGGCCTTTCATAAGTAAATAGCCTTAGAGGTTATTTCTATGATTCTATCCCTTGGTAATTAAAGAATTATCTAGTTCTTCAGAAGTATATAATCCCTCCATTCAAATCATAACAACAGACATTTTCTTCCAATTTTATTTATATCTTGCTAAAATAAATATAAGAAGAAACTACTAATGCAATCACTATCAAGGAAGTTGAGAAACTACAGCAGTACTAAAATTTTACTCAATAATTAAGAATGAGAGCACACAACAAAAACCAAGCCTTCCCCACAGGTGCATTGAGCGCTTTGATCAAATGATACCATTCATTGACCCTATGGCCAAACACTATAAAAAACCATATTTTATGAAATATATAGGATGAAACTTCCACATAAAGGTGCCATAGACAGAAACAAGTCTGAACCAAAAATCTAGGTACACAGTGATAATAAACTTAAGAAATGGCTTTGGATATATTTGAAAAGGTTTTAACTGTCAAGTGTCAACTGACCTTCAACCCCAGTGTGGAAAATACCAAGGCCAGCCCAATACATATAGCCATTTACAGTTGTCAAGTCATAAACATTGAGATAGACAGGTGTATTCCCAGGCACGTTGCCAGCTGATTTCACTTTAGAGAATATGCAAAAGGGGGTGACTGATTTGTCTTTGAGACGAAGACGCACAACAGAAGGCCAGCCACTTTTAAATCCTGATTTCATTTTATGAGTAAATCCGGGAAGCATTCAATATCTATTTCCTACCTGCTTGTGCATTAATTATAAGACCGAAAAGGTAAATAAATAATATTCATAAAAGTCATGTAAGGAGGAAATTGCAGTGCAAGAGATCCAATAAATAAGGCTTTCGAACATTAAAACATGCATCACAAAGGATAAAAACCATTTGTATCAGGAATATGTTGTACATTCTAGGATCAGGTAACTATGAAATTTATACTGTTTTTCTTTACAGATGATATATGTAGATATCAGGCTACAAGTAACATAATTTAAAGGATATATTACATTAACAACAACAACCAAGCCTTTTACCACTAGGTGAGCTCAGCTACATGAATCAAAAGATTGCCCTAATGTTCTCTCTGGTCTCCTGAATGGGGTTTTTGTAGGTTCTCTTTCACATTATCAAACCACCTAAGAGAAGAATCTACCACTCTTTCTACCATAGGTGGTATCCCAACTTTGTTTCTAATACATCCATTCCTGATCCTATCTTGTTTAGCATGTCCACCCATCCAACACAGCATTCTCATCTAAGCTACATTGAATTCATTCTCTTCTTAGCTTCACTTAATTGTGTCAGGAGTTACATGTGACAGAAGGATATTGTTCAAGTTTGAGAGAAAATTGAAGGTAAACAATGTTCCTGGGGCCTGGTTATTTTTATAGGCTCTAGTTTCAGAACTGGTCCATCTGTGCATGCTTTTAACAAATGATGCTATTAAGACTAATAACACTAATAGAAAATGAACCAAACCTAACTCTTCTGAAAAGCTAGCTTAAGAGAGAAGGGCTGTCAAAAGTCTTATAAAAATATATTGGTCATATTGCTAGCCAATGCAGAATATCTCAACACACTCCCCTCATGCCGAGCATTGGACATCTAGTACGTAAAGTTTTGCAGCAGCAGCTGACCAAAAGATATTTTCATTCCTTGAATAATGATTGCAAATGGAGTATTTATAATACTTTGAACAATGTAGAAAGAGCATTTAAGAGGAAAGAAATCAAATCTTATATTTTCAAGGGAATATCTCTAATTTTTAAACAGAGGGATTATAAATTATAATCCTTGTGATTCCACAATCTAACTATACACAGCTGGTTACACATGTGTTCCTTAAAGCCAGTAAATCAGTCAGCAATTCCCCTGATGTTTAGTTTCCAAAACAGTATCCAACAATTACCGACATGAAAGTTCAATTTACATTGAGTTGAATGGAAATAAAAGAGAACCTATGAAGTTTTGATCAAAATACCAGAACAAGTAAGAGTCAGTCTGTTAAATGTTGATGGACAAGACCACCAAAGTGAGAAATTTCATGTTTTGGTCCATAAATTACAATTAAGTTGAGGGATGTATACAACAGAATTCATTCAAGCCATTTTAAAGTGCAGAGAAAGTTGTGGGTTAGTAAATGTCCCAAAATCTACCAGGTTTGTTTTTTATATCTGCTATGTCTTGCTCTGCTTTAGGAATATTATAAAGAGTTTAAGACATCTAATGACAATGTACCTCTGTTATGAACAGCATAAAGTTCTGTAATATAACCAATATTTCTTTTGTTTTATGGGCACTCATTTAGATGTTAGAACATAGGCAAATAATTAGGCACAGCCTTTTTCTTAATCGCTAGAGCAATATTATACCTGATGAGCAGACCAGAAACCAAAGGTTATGCATTGCCCACAATACTAGATATTCTACAGTACATTATGCAGGGCCAGATCACTACATAAATTCACTTTTAGCTACCAAATATTTCCTGTAACCCATGATACCACTTAAACCTTGTTATCTCTAACATAACTATCTGAGTATGGATGTCACATCTACAATGTTGACACCTGATATTATTATAGAATACAAATAAGAAGCAAAAAAAAAGTTAAATTTAGCAATTTCATAGGATATAAAGTGAATTCAAAGGAGCAATAGCACCTAGCTGTTGCTATTGACAATGAATGATTGCTGTATGAAAAATAAAAGAAAAAGAAGTTGCTATTCTGAAATCCAGTCTAATCTGCCAACTCATGTAACAAATACTGATAATATCTCATCAAGCCATCCCAGATTCCAAAAAATTGTCCATGACCATTTTTTTCTTCTAAAGGGACCCAAAGTCTAATAAGTCAGGACAGATTCATTACATGTGAAGTTCCAACTACCAACAGAAAAAGAGAGTAAAAATGAGTAAAATTTACAGGTTGGAATATTCCTTACAAACATGAAACAAGATCTAACTAAAATATGAGTTCAACATCAGTTATATTGGTAAATACAAGGGAAGGGAGACGAAAAACACCACAAGCCATAGATCAGATTGGAAAAGCAAGTAAAGAAAAGAAGAAGAAGAAACAAAAAAATGGACGAAAGTTTAAAACAAGAAAAGAGTGAACCAGTGGAAGAAAGAATGAAACAAGAGAAGCACAAACCTTTGTTGTTGTGAAGGGTGGCAATGATAAGAAGAGAGGGTAAAGTGAGAAAGTAAAAGAGCCATTGTTTGTTTAAGACAGAGAAAGAGAATGCAACAATGTGTGTGCCTGAAACTCACACATTGTCTTAGCTCTGACACAATTGAAGGCTGTGAAGTAGTAATAGTAAGAGAACAGACACAAGCTGCTTTGTCTTTTTTTGGTGCCTAATGGTTAACGAGGAAGGATAATCATAATAAGCCACTTTCTCGAGAAAATTTGGGAAATAGCAAAATTAATATTAAAGTGAAAAAGTAACAAACCCAAAATTTTGTGACTAAAAAGTGAAAATTGTGCAAGAAATTCTGTCCGGATTTGACACTTTGACATTGACTGTCATAATGGCACTGCGTTGAATCAATCGTAGCTTATTGTTTATTTTTAAACGTGGTTTGTGTTTACCAAAGAAAACACTGTGGGGCTTATGTTTTCATTATTGATTAAAGAGTAAAGCTTCAATTAATATAGAAGATAATGAAATATAAAGTTAGTGTAATATAGTGTAATATAGTATAATAGTATAATATCTCCACTAATAATTTTAATAAAAAATACTACTATTTGTCTACTAAAATAATTATGTATAGAAGAAGAGTATTACTGGATCCAGATTCTGTCTGATGTAAGGTGCAGTTGGGTGCACTTTAGTGCATTTTACAAAAAAAAAAAAATAATATCAGTTAAGCAAAACAATGCACTCAAGTGCTCAAATGATATTAAAAATTCTTTTGTACTTTGGTTCTAATTATGAACCAATGTAAAATCCTTCATACCGAAATCATTTTTTATATCATATGTGGCTTAAGAAATATTTTGAAGTAAATATACTCAACTGCACCATAGGTAACACCATTAAATCCAAATTCATATATTGCTTCATTCCTTTCATATAAGATACGTTCACTTGATTCATGGATGTTACCAAAATTAATTACCGGCAAAAATACATATTTGTTGTTTTGACTTTATTAAAAAATTTAGGTTGGTTATTTAACTTTCTTTTTTTTAAATTCATCTTTTATAAAGTTTTAATTAGGTCCTTTCATTGGTTTTATGCTAACACTATTAGTGACAATATAAGCTTATAACATTTGTCACCATTTGATTTGTACATGTGTCACCAAGAAAGTTAGGACATGTGTCAACATATGATTTGTTGATAATTTAACTTCAAAAATAAAATAATGCCTCATGCAAGATTTGAACTCAACTAATTACTAAAAATTAGGGATGTCAAAGTAGGTTGGACCCGACGAGCTGACCCACCAACCTGCTTAGAAATGACAAGCGAGTTAGGAAAATTGATCATGTGATTGTTCCAAACTTGACTTGGTCTACCCGTATTTTGGTGAGACGAGGCGGGCTAACCTGACGATTTTTTTTTAACTTCACATTCTCTGTCACTCACTTTAACCACCTTCTTCTTGTCACACTACACAACTTACACATTTATTTTTTTTTAGTTTTGTCTTTTCCCTCACTCACTCTTTCACTCTCAAAACTAAAAATCAACACTCACCCACACACTTTCATATTAGTAAACATAATACACCACCACATCCAATACTCCACAATCCACACAACCACTCTTATTTGTTATCTTTTCCAATTTAGCAGCATATATGTTTTGTGTCTTTTTTTCTAATTTAATAAAATTTTCTTATTTGCTTCTTGAAAATAATAAGTAAATTGGTCTTTATTAATTTTGAGTATTTAATTTTTTTAAAGCAAGTCAACCCATCAACCTACTACAAAAAGTATTCTTTTACAAATACTAAAAACGTTTTTAAAGAAAGTTTTTTGTTTTTAAAGTTTGACGAATCAACCTGCCCCACCATCAAAGTAGAACGAGTTAGAAATTTTAGTCTGCCTTTGGTAGGGGACCAAACCCGTGACCACATTTGACGGGTTGAAGGCCAAACAGGACAGGTTGGCTCGAATTGACATCCTACAAAAAATCATGGTCTTTACCATTAGATCAAAATTAAACTTTAATATGTATAAGGAATAGGAAATATTAATATATACAAAATAAAGTTAAACATATTTATAAATTCATTAATTATAATATATTGTTAATAATATAATTTTAATAATATTTATCTGAAGATAATATATTTATATATTTTAAAAATAATGTTTTAAAAGTGTATCATATTTCTCTCCCGTATGAAAAAACGTGAAAGTAATAAATAAATGTCACTCAATCATTAAAGAAAAAAAAATATTTCTATCAATGTTTTATTTATTTTTATTTTAATTAAAAAATTTATTTACTAATAAATATATTTTTATAAAAAAGATATAATGATATAAACTTAAAAAGATAACTTTATAATAAAAAAGAGAACAAATAAATTTGTGAAATGATTCCATGTAAAAGGATAAGGTAGTATAAGATCACTTTGTAGAGTTAAAAATTTAAGCAAAACCTTTTAAAATTCTATAAACTAAACTATCTTATTGATATAATTTTGAAGATTAAAATGTAGGCTTAGTTGTTAATTAAAAAATATTTCTCAACACCATATTTTTCAAAGCGTTAGTTGATAACAATCATCCTATTCTAATACCATTAAATTGTGACACCTAAAATTCAAATAATAAACCCCAAAGAAAATCATTAAATTTTTTTAGGGTTCATTTTTCTTTTGATTAAGCCTCGCTTCTTGTTAGTCATGTGTGTTAACAATGTGCCCTATAGTGTTATGGCCACTGTTATGCTATTTTTCCAACTACTGTAAATCGCTTGTTGTTTTTGGCCCGTTTGGGCATCTTAATGGTATTTTTTTGCCTCCGACTTCTTCATGAAAGTTGTAGATAATAATGTTATGGAGGTGTGAAAATTGGTCTTACCTCAATTGGAGTTTTCTAACTCTCATGAGGCATAAAATACCAGACCCATTACATTGTAAAACTCAAGTTTAAGAGGGTTTTGAGCCTAACTTTTATGATTGTCAAATTGGGACTAATAGGTGATATTTATGACATGTACCACTATTTTTGAGACTAAAAATGAACTTCCCTCATATACTTTAATATTGAAATTTGTCATGAGCTTATTATTACCCAAAACCCTTTTTATTATGTAAAAACAAGAGATTATATTAGGGGTATACAATGATGGTGTGTCTTGGTGGTGTTGATATTGATTGGGATATGTTATGAAAACATTAATGTTCACCACTAATGATATGTTATGACTTTGATAATGAAAAGTTAAAATGATGTGGTTGTATGACACACCCTTGTATCATGATGAAATTAATGAGGGAATGGTTGCAGGACAATGTATTTGTTGTAAATCGATGAATCAGATATGATATCGATAATGAATAATGATGGATGATGATTGTTGATCAATTCCTTGAATAAAAGGATAGTTATTTATTATTGATGATTGTTGAGTGCCATTGTGAATGAATGCAAGTGTGATCTTGTATATGTGTGGTTTGAATTATATTGATGGATTATTGTGATACCACACTAATATGTGAAACAATGGTAATGATCAAATGAGGTGAAAACTCACTAAGAATTATGTGGTGATGTTGATGAATAAAGATGAGTATGGATGGTAGGCATTCTTTTAATATTGATAAAAGATTGTTGAATGTTATTGATGTTTGTTATGCCATTGTGAATGATTGCAAGTATTGACTTGTATGCTTTGCCGAGCCTTTTCTCATATCTTCATATATAGGACTAGGCATGAGCCCTGTATACATATTCTTCTTCCACTGTAAACTCTATTATTTTTGTATACAATCATAGGCGATTTAACTTATGATCCAGTTATAAAATATTAAATCTCACTCTTCAGTTTTCTGTGGTTCAAGTCTTAGTGTAATTGTTGAGGTGTTTTGTAACATCCTGCTTTTAATAATAGCTCTATTATGTAATTTATGAAGCATGGAAGGTCTGTAAGTGTTAATTAATGAATAAAACACTCTATGGATGGCTTTTAATGCTCCAAAAGTTTCATTTTTGGGTATAATTCTATAATTTATATAGATCCTTATGAATGAGGCCCAAATTCTGAGTGAAAATACCTTAGAAAGAACTGTCCGAGTGAGAAAGAGAGTCTGTTCCGAGTGAAGACTGAAAATTCCGAGTGACCAAGAGGAATTCCGAGTGGAAAATGGAAATACCGAGTGAAAATGGTGTTTTCCGAGTGGAACATGGTCAAGAGGACTTATTCCGAGTGAAATAATGTCTCAGAGACTCACTGCCGAGTCAAACATGCTAAGAAGACTCGATCCCGAGTCAAGATCTTCAAAGGACTCATTTCAGAGTCAATTAAGATCAGAAGTTGCAATCCTGAGTGAAGGAATTCCGATTGACAACAAATAAGTCTTGGGTTGGTTAGGATCAATATTACCGAGTGGACATTCAAGTGGAATGAGTCAGCATTGAGGAAATTCACCGAGTGAAAGCTGATCAGGAGAAGAGTCGGTTTGGAGATGAATTACCGAGTGATGACTGACCTGATATTGAGTAAGTTTTGGCAATGAAGAACTGGGTGCTTGGAATCGGTTTTAGAAGAATTTTTATCGAGTAAAAACTTGGGTAAAAGACTGAGTTAGAGCTGACTCGGTATCTGGAAAGTTTACCGAGTGCATATGCTTGAATAAAGACTCGGTTACCGAGTGAAAGCATGAGTGAGAGAGGGAGCTCGGTCTGGACAGACTCTACCGAGTGAGAAACCAAGGAATTGAGTCAGATTCAGATGAATTCCGAGTGAGACTCGTATGTAAGAGTTTTTTTTTCTGAGTGATAATGACCTTGAGAGTCTCTGAGTGAAACGTAGTTGAAGAAGTAGGTCTGATCTTGGCTAAGTATTAATTAACCGAGTGAAACCCGAATGGGAGACACTTCTAAATTCCTAAGTGTTGATAACCGAGTGGAAGATATTATACATATTCCGAGCGAATCATGTAAACCGTATTCTGAGTGACTAAGTAATGACTGAGTCCGAATGAGACTTGACTGTGATGCTTGTCTCTGATGAATGAATGGTTAAGTTATTCCTCAGATGAGAAAGGGCATGAACACCGAGTGAAGATCGAATGAGCCTTGAGTCGGTCTGAGACGACTTAACCGAGTGAAAAGTTAAAGGAAGAGGAGTCGGTTGAATGAGATCGGAAGAGACACTTCTGATCCGTTCTAAACCAGAGTCTAACATTCGATGTCAGGGACGACCTCAAGGATTGAAAGTGGAAGGACGAATGTCAACTAATGTCTTCATCACATCGGATGACCAGCGTAGGGAGGACTGCCTTGTCTGTTGCACCTCAGAATATTGCTCTACCAAATGAGCTATGGGACGGCTGACTTCGGTTCAGGTGAGACCGGATGAATTTAGTACAGATCGGATTATCATTAATGAACACCAGTTGGCTTCAAGGAAGGTTAACTTAGCTTTCCTTAGAACGGATGTCCACACCGGGTGACTTTGAGCCGGTGTACAAGACCGGATGAAATCCGCCCAAAGAAGAAATTGAGGGACTGCTAAGTTCTCCTCAACCGGACTGGGAAGTGGAATTCCAGTCGGTTTTGAAGTGCAGAAGTAACTTTTTGACCTTTTTCTTGTCTTTTAGGCATTTTTTTAATGCATTTGAACCCACTAATTGCTCTAGTACGTAGGACGGCCAGAAATGAGCACTAAGATAGCCACCTTCTATTATTAATCCTCCATTATCTCCACTAACAGCACTAGCAAACCCACTCACAAAGGGCTTGTCCCCCACTGCCTTTGTTTTTTTAAAACAAAATCATATCTCTTCAGAAACTCTTAAGAAAACAGAATTACAGTATACCATCTTCCTTCTTCCTCAAGACCTTCGAATAGAACCAGGACAGCCAGGGGACTCCTTTTCAGTCAGCCAAAGATCATCAAATCAAGTAAGAGGGGAGAGGGTTGTGAATAACTATGAAATGGGTAGAGTTGTATGCTGTTCTAGGATTCCAGTTTTAATTTCGTATCTTGTGGCTTAATTTTGAAACTGAAAACGTACGAATTTGTCTTTGACTTCTTCACGAAAGTTGTAGATCTTTTTGTTATCTAAATTATGAGACCTGAATCGATTGATTTGAGTATGTGTAGAAAAAGTTATAGCCAAAATACTACTGTATGTCCGAGTGAAGGATTTGTTTCATGTTTAGTGCATATTTTGATATGCTGGGAATTATACATGCATAATCAGCCTTGAATGTCTGCATTAAAGTTGTAGATATACATGTTGTGGATCTTTAGAAAGTGGTTTCATATTAAAATAATTTTTGTAACTCAAGTTATGCTCATAATACTGAAGTATGTACAAGCCGTAAATCTGTGAACTTGAAATCCGTATCTTATTTTTAAATCTGGGAATTTTGTGGTAAGAATTAGTGATCAGTGTCTTCATGAAAGTTGTAAATATTTTTGTTATGTGAATTTTGAGACCTTAATCGATTGATTTGAGTATGTGTAGCAAAAGTTATAGCCAAAATACTACTGTATGTCCGAGTGAAGGATTTGTTTCATGTTTAGTGCATATTTTGATATGCTGGGAATTATACATGCATAATCAGCCTTCAATGTTTTCATAAAAGTTGTAGATATTTAAGTTGTGGATCTTTAGAAAGTGGTTTCTCATCAAAATAATTTTTGTAACTCAAGTTATGCTCAAATTACTGAAGTATGTGCAAGCTGTAATCCTGTAATCTGAAATCCGAATCTTGTTTTCAAAACTGGGAATTTTGTGGTGAGAATTAGGGGTTGGTGTCTTCATGGAAATTGTAGATATGTGTGTTAAGAATAATTTAGAATTGGTTTCATGTCAAAATCATTTTTTGTAACTCCAGATACGTTCTAATTACTAATCTGTGTACATTTTGGAAAAACTCATCTTGAGGCAGTATGGTATTTTGTGAATAAGTGGTATTTCTAATTGGAATCTGAAATTGTGTTCTTCATAAAAGTTGTAGATAATTGTATTATTAAGCTATAGAAAGTGGAATCATCTAAAAAGGAGTTGATTTGCCCATGTTATGACTGTTTTGCTAATGTATGTTGCTGTTGGGAATGCTGAAAGTCACTTATAAAGGCTATTATGAAAGAAAATTATATTTTCTCTATGGATAAAGATTAATTATTAAATTCTTGAGTGATTATGAGTTATTAGAAATGTTGTTGAGCATTATGCAGTTTGTATGATGTGGTAATGAATAATTATGAATAACGAAACCACTTTGTATGTACATGAATGCCTTGTGATATTGACACATGTGACTGAAACAGTAAATCCATGATTTTGTAAATTATTATGAGTGTTGTGTCCTTTGGGGACTTGTATTCCAAGAGGTTTTGGAAATATGGATATCATGGTATGTTAAAAGAATTAAAGGCATTCATGCATCATAAGCATTCGGACGCACCATGGAATTTAGGGGTTCCATGATTGCCTACCCTGGTGGGGGGTTACTCTATGATGAGTTAAGCCCTATTTTGTTATGCGCCATGGAGTGTAGGGATTCATGGTTTATGCAAAGCCCTACTTATGATATTTGTGTACTTTGGTACTTAAGCGCCATGGAGTGTAGGGATTCATGGTATATGCTAAAGCCCTATTTGTGTCTCTATGAGACTTTTATTGCAGTATTTCCTACCAAACCAAATGGATCCAGCATGACATCATATGACTAATTGAAGAATTATTAAATGGACTTGTTTGGCATATTCATCATATCATTATGAGTTGTTGATTGTGTTTGTGCAATTTTATCTATTTTATATTTATTCTATATTCTGTCTCACTCTTACATTAATTTTTACAGTGAATGACACGCAGAATGCAGAGTGATGCCATGATGGATGCCTATTTGAATTATTACCTGAACTTTGATTTTATGGGTTGTAATAAGTATAACATGTCATGTACCATTATTTTCTAAATCGTTTCCGCTACTTAAGTATTTTCTTGAATTTAATTATTCACGACTAGCATGTATGATAATTTTTCCGCTGTTATCAACTATTACATAAACTCTGAATTAAACTTATGAATTTTAAAATGATCTTTCGAAAAAGCGAAAAATTTACTCGAAAATTTTAATTAACGTTTCGGGGCGTTACATTGTTGGTATCAGAGCATTTTCGAAAATTCAGGACCAATTGCTATGACATGTACTATTTCTCGACATAATATGTGAAATGTTTGATTTCTTACTTGATAACATGCTAAATGTGTACTATATGATTTGTGCCTGACTGATTAATTGCAAAAAGATTTGTTTGATTACCGCTTGATAATATAATAAATGTGTTATACGATTTATTGCTTAACTGATAAACTGTAGGATAATGATAGTTATGTAGTATTTATATATGATATATTATCCCTTAGAATTGGTATAAACCTAACTACGAATATAGGATGGCAAGAAACAACAACAACGATATGGCAGCAGCTTTCAACCGCTTAGCTGAAGCCATAGAACGACAAAATCAACCAAGGAGCACTGGAGGACTCCATGGGTTAGACCACTTCCTGAAGAGAAAGCCTTCACAATTCAAAGGAGGTTATAATCCAGAAGGAGCATATCTTTGGGCCAAGGAAATGGAACGCATCTTTCGAGCATTGCCCTACACAGAATGCGAAAAGGTGGAGTATGCCACCTATATGTTGGTGGAAGAGGCAGAGAACTGGTGGATTCATGCTAGAATCCGTATGATCGAGACTGACAGACCCTTGAACTGGGCCAACTTCAAAGACTGTTTCCTGGAGAAATATTTTCCAGCAAGTGTGAAAAGTCGCAAGGAGCTGGAATTTATGGAGTTGAAACAAGGCTCGATGTCCGTTGGAGAATATGCTGTAAAATTTGAAGAACTATCTCTCTTTTACCCTCCTTTTCAACAGGCTGGTGCCGAAGAATCGAAATGTGTTAAATTTGAGAACGGACTGAATCTGGAAATCAAAGAGGCGATAGGGTACCAAGAAATTCGGAGTTTTCCTATTCTGATCAACAAATGCAGAATTTTTGAAGAGAATCACCAAGCCAGACTGGCACATGAAAGGGCCAATAGACAACTGAAACCTCAGTCAGTTGATTTCAAAAGAAGAGGATCGTTCTATCCAAGTCACTCCAGAGGAGGATCATCATCATCATCATCTTTTGATAGACGCAACAATATGAGGTGTCTTAAGTGTGGAGGTAATCATCATGTACGTGATTGTAACATACGTCTTGAAGAGGTCACTTGCTTTCGATGTAATCAAAAAGGACACATCAGTCCAAATTATCCGCAGAACAATCAAAACAACAACAGGAACACTATGAGTGAACCAAGAGGCTCTAATTATCAGAAAGGCCGTGGAGGAGACACACGTACTGCCCAACCTCCAAGACAGAACAGGGAGTCCACAGATCAAAGGTTGCAACAAACAACTGGGAGAGTCTTTGCCATCAGCGGTTCAGAGGCAGACCAAGCTGATGACCTCGTACAAAGTAAGTGTGAGATTAATGGTACAATCCTATCTGTGTTATTTGATTCTGGTGCTACGCATTCTTTCATTTCTGATGAGTGTGTTAGACACCTTCAATTACCTATGAAGCCTATGACATATGATCTGATTGTTTCTACTCCCACCGGTACACAACTTAGGACTGCTAAGGTGTGTAACGAATGTTCTATACTCATAGAAGGTAGAAGCTTTCTTGTCGATCTTGTTTGTTTACCTTTGAAAGATCTGGAGGTGATTCTGGGGAAGGACTGGTTATCGGCAAATTGAGTCTTGGTGGACTGTCACAACAAGACCGTGATATTTCCATCAGAAAATCTAAATTCTGACAACCTCAAGACCTTTGTATTACAAGGTGAAATTCAATTGTTTGCTTTATTCACTCTTTACAAAGAAGATGGTGAATCTAAAGCAATTGAGATGCCGGTTGTTTCTGAATTTCCTGAAGTATTTCCTGAGGATGTCTCAAGTTTACCTCCAGAACGTGAGGTAGAATTCTCCATTGATTTAATTCTAGGAGCAGGACCAGTGTCTAAAGCTCCATACCGTATGGCACCAATTGAACTGACGGAACTGAAGAAACAAATCGAGGAGTTGTTGGAGAAGCATTTCATCAGACCTAGTGTGTCACCATGGGGAGCGCCAGTATTGCTCGTCAAGAAGAAAGATGGAAGCATGAGGTTATGCGTAGATTATCGTCAACTGAACAAATTAACAGTGAAGAATAGATATCCTCTGCCCAGAATTGATGATCTGATAGATCAATTAAGAGGCGCTGCAGTGTTTTCCAAGATTGATCTACGATCGGGGTATCATCAGATTCGTGTCAAGTGTGAGGATATTCCAAAGACAGCCTTTAGAACACGATATGGTCATTACGAGTACCTTGTGATGCCCTTCAGAGTGACCAATGCCCCAGCCGTATTCATGGATTACATGAATCGAGTATTTCATCCCTACTTGGATCAATTTGTCATCATTTTCATTGATGATATTCTGATCTATTCAAAAACTGCAGAGGAGCATGAAAAGCATCTTCGAGTGGTATTACAGATTTTGAAGGAGAAGCAGTTGTATGCAAAGTTATCAAAATGTGAATTCTGGTTGAAAGAGGTAAAATTCCTAGGCCATGTAATATCAAACAAAGGAGTGTCTGTGAATCCTTCTAAAATAGAAGCTGTGGTAAACCGGGAGAGACCTACTTCAGTCACTGAGATACGAAGTTTCCTGGGATTAGCTGGTTATTATCGGAGATTCATTGAAGGGTTTTCTCAAATTGCCCTACCAATGACTCGGCTAACCCGGAAGAATCAACCTTTTTCTTGGACGCCAGAATGTGAGAAAAGTTTCCAAGAACTGAAGTTGAAGCTTACATCTGCTCCAGTCTTAACCTTACCTAATCCACAAGAAGATTTTGTGGTTTATTGTGATGCTTCCAAAATGGGCTTAGGATGTGTTTTGATGCAGCAACGAAAAGTGGTTGCCTATGCTTCTAGACAGTTGAGACCACATGAGATAAACTATCCGACGCATGATCTAGAATTTGCAGCAGTGGTATTTGCTCTGAAAATCTGGAGACACCATTTGTATGGAGTCAAGTTTGAAGTGTTCAGTGACCACAAGAGCTTGAAGTATTTGTTCGATCAAAAGGAATTGAACATGAGGCAGCGAAGGTGGACGGAGTTTCTTAAAGATTATGATTTTGATTTGAAGTACCATCCAGGAAAAGCAAATGTGGTGGCAGATGCACTAAGCCGAAAGTCCATTCATATGGCATCTTTGATGATAAAAGAAATGGAGATGATAGAACAGTTCAGAGACATGAACTTGGGTGTAGAGATGAAATCTTCAAGGAGTATGACTTTGGGGACTTTGAAAATAACCAATGATTTCCTGAAACTGTTAGGTGAAAGACAGAAAGAAGATTTGCCATTACAAGAGTTGAGAGAATTACAGGCGAATGGAAAAGATATGGGACTACAAGAAGGATCAGATGGAATTTGGAGAATCAGGAATAGAATTTGTGTACCAAATGATGTTGATCTGAGAAGGACGATTCTAGAAGAAGCGTATAAAAGTATGTTGAGCATTCATCCTAGATCAACTAAGATGTATCAAGATCTGAGGAAAAGCTTTTGGTGGCCAAGGATGAAGAAAGAGATAGTTGAATATGTATCTTCATGTCTGGTGTGTCAAAAAGCCAAGGTAGAACACCAGAAGCCATCTGGTGAACTGCAACCATTAGATATTCCTGTCTGGAAATAGGATGACATCTCAATGGACTTTGTGTCAGGGTTACCAAGAACACGTTTAGGGAATGATGCAATCTGGGTTATTGTAGACAGATTGACAAAGTCTGCTCACTTCCTCCCAATGAATATGAAGAACTCTTTACAAAAATTGGCACAATTATATGTGAAGGAGATCGTAAGACTATATGGTGTACCATCTAGTATTGTGTCAGATAGAGATCCAAGATTCACTTCCCGATTCTGGGGAAGCTTGCATCAGGAATTGGGTTCAAAGCTTCGATTGAGTTCAGCTTATCATCCCCAAACAAATGGGCAGTCAGAGCGTACCATACAAAGTTTGGAAGACTTACTGCGATCTTGTGTGATTGAACATGGTGGTAGTTGGGAGCAGTTTCTTCCATTGATTGAATTCACGTATAACAATAGCTACCATAGCAATATTGGTATGGCTCCATTCGAAGCATTGTATGGTAGGAAGTGTCGAACGCCCCTTTGTTGGTTAGAAACTGGTGAAAGTTTGGCGTTAGGACCTGAAATTGTGCAGCAGACTACTGAACAGATGGAAATGATCAGAGAAAAGATGAAGGCATCTCAAGACAGACAGAAGCACTATTACGATAAAAGGAGGAAACCACTTGAATTCCAAGTCGGTGAACATGTATTTTTGAAGGTTTTACCTCACAAGGGGATTGGCCGAGCATTGAAAAGTAAGAAGTTAAGTCCGAGGTTCATTGGACCATATGAGATCCTAAAGAGGATTGGTACAGTGGCGTATCAGATTGCACTTCCTCCTCACCTGGCAAACCTGCACAATGTGTTTCATGTATCGCAACTAAGGAAGTATATACAAGACCCCACTCACGTGATTGCTGCTGATGATATTGAAGTTAGAGAAAATCTAACCATCTCTACAGAACCTACACAGATCCTAGAAAGATCGAATAAACGCTTGAGGAACAAGAATGTACCACTGGTAAAAGTTGCATGGAAACAAGGAATTGATGTAACTCTAACTTGGGAGCGTGAAGATGCTATGAGGACACAGTATCCAGGATTGTTTCACTGAGGAGCGTGTTAAGTTAAATTTCGAGGACGAAATTTCTATTAGGGTGGGAGAATTGTAACATCCTTCTTTTAATAATAGCTCTATTATGTAATTTATGAAGCATGGAAGGTCTGTAAGTGTTAATTAATGAATAAAACACTCTATGGATGGCTTTTAATGCTCCAAAAGTTTCATTTTTGGGTATAGTTCTATAATTTATATAGATCCTTATGAATGAGGCCCAAATTCCGAGTGAAAATACCTTAGAAAGAACTGTCCGAGTGAGAAAGAGAGTCTGTTCCGAGTGAAGACTGAAAATTCCGAGTGACCAAGAGGAATTCCGAGTGGAAAATGGAAATACCGAGTGAAAATGGTGTTTTCCGAGTGGAACATGGTCAAGAGGACTTATTCCGAGTGAAATAATGTCTCAGAGACTCACTGCCGAGTCAAACATGCTAAGAAGACTCGATCCCGAGTCAAGATCTTCAAAGGACTCATTTCAGAGTCAATTAAGATCAGAAGTTGCAATCCTGAGTGAAGGAATTCCGATTGACAACAAATAAGTCTTGGGTCGGTTAGGATTGTAACGCCCCGAAACGTGAATTAAAATCTTCGAGTAAATTTTTCGCTTTTTTGAAAGATCATTTTAAAAATTATAAATTTAATTCAGAGTTTATATAACAATTAATAACAGCGGAAAAATTATCATACATACTAGTCGTGAATAATTAAATTCAAGAAAATATTTAAGTAGCGGAAACGATTGTGAAGATAATGGTACATGACATATTATATTTATTACAACCCATAAATTCAAAGTTCAGGTAATAAAACAAATAGACATCCATCATGGCATCACTCTGCATTCTGCGTGTCATTCACTGTAAAAATTAATGTAAGAGTGAGACAGAATATAGAATAAATATAAAATAGATAAAATTGCACAAACACAATCAACAATTCATAATGATATGATGAATATACCAAACAAGTCCATTAATAGATCTTTAATTAGTCAAATGATGTCATGCTGGATCCATTTGGTCTTGGTGGGAATACTGCAGTAAAAGTCTCATAGAGACACAAATAGGGCTTTAGCATATACCATGAATCCCTATACTTCATGGCGCTTAATTACCGAAGTACACAATATCATAAGTAGGACTTCTGCATAAACCATGAATCCCTACACTCCATGGCACACAACATAATAGGGCTTAACTCATCATAGAGTAACCCCCCACCAGGGTAGGCAATCATGGAACCCCTAAATTCCATGGTGCGTCCAAATGCTTATGATGCATGAATGCCTTTAATTCTTTTAACATACCATGATATCCACATTTCCAAAACCTCTTGGATACTACAAGTCCTCAAGGAACACAATACACATAATAATTCACAAAATCATAGATTTACTGTTTCAACCACATATGTCAATAACCACAAGGCATTCATGTACATATATATTAATTATGTCATTCATAATTATTCACCATCACAATATACAAACTGTATGATACTCAACAACATTTATAATAATTCATTAACATACCATGATATCCACATTTCCAAAACCTCTTGGATACTACAAGTCCTCAAGGAACACAATACACATAATAATTCACAAAATCATGGATTTACTGTTTCAACCACATATGTCAATAACCACAAGGCATTCATGTACATATATATTAATTATGTCATTCATAATTATTCACCATCATAATATACAAACTGTATGATACTCAACAACATTTATAATAATTCATAATCACTCAATAATTTAATAAATAATTTTTATACATAGAGAAAATATCATTTTCTTTCAAAATAGCCATTCTAAGTGACTTTCAGCATCCCCAACAGCAACATACATTAGCAAAATAGTCATAACATGGGCAAATCAACTCCTTTTTAGGTGATTCCACTTTCTATAGCTCAATAATACAATTATCTACAACTTTCATGAAGAACACAGTTTCAAATTCCAAACAGAAATATTACTTATTCACGAAATACCACACTGCCTCAAGGTGAGTTTTTCAAAACGTACATATATTAGTAATTTTGGTGTTTCTGGAGTTACAAAAATGATTTTTGCATGAAACCAGTTCTAAAATACTCTTAACATAATTATCTACAACTTTCATGAAGACTCAAATAACTAATTCATACCACAAAATTCCCAGTATTGAAAACAAGATTCGGATTTCCAAAATTCCAGAATTTCAGAATTTCAGCTTGCACATACTTCAGTAATTTGAGCATAACTTGAACTATAAAAATTATTTTGATGTGAAACCACTTTCTAAAAATCCACAACTTAATTATCTACAACTTTCATGAAGACATCCAAGGCTGATTATGCATGTATAATTCCCAGCATATCAAAATATACACTAAACATGAAGCAAATCTTTCACTCGGACATACAGTAGTATTTTGGCTATAACTTTTGCTACACATACTCAAATCAATCGGTTCAGGTCTCAAAATTCACATAACAAAAAGATTTACAACTTTCATGAAGACACTGATCACTAATTCTTACTACAAAATGCCCAATTTTAACAATAAGATACGGATTTCAAGTTCACAGATTTACAGCTTGTACATACTTCAGTATTATGAGTATAACTTGAGCTACAAAAATTATTTTAATGTGAAACCACTTTCTAAAGATCCACAACTTAATTATCTACAACTTTCATGAAGAAATCCAAGGCTGATTATGCACGTACAGTTCCCAGTAAATCAATATATACACAAAACAAAGGATAAATCTTTCATACGAACATGCTGTAGTATTTTGGCTATAACTTTTGCTATACTTATTCAAATTACTTGATTCAGGTCTCAAAATTCAGATATCAAAAAGATATACAACTTTTATGAAGAAGTCAGAGTCAAATTCACACGTTTTCAATATCAAAAATGAGCAACAAGTTACGAATAAATTCTGGAATCCTAGAATCAGCATACAATTCTACCCATTTCACAAATATTCACAACCCTGTCCCCTCTTACCTTAATGGAGGTTCCTAAAGTGGTTGAAAGTGTTGTATTATTGTCCTAGCTTCAGATCAAGAGTGAAATTGATGGAGAAAGTGAAAGAAAATAAGAGAGAGACTTAACTAACTTTAGCTTGTTCTAAGAATTCAGACTTGGGAACAAGATGTAGTGTTGATTTAATGATGTAAATGACAAGTGGGGGACAAGATTTTCATAATGGGATTGTAGTGGGATATTAGGTGCATGAATTATGGTGATAATGGAGGTTTTAGGTGAGAAAAATGAGCTGGATTGTTGACCATTTCCGCAGCCTACATAATGTAGTTTGTTTGATTGAAGTAAATATCAATTCTGACACTGTTTTGGTATTTTAGGCATATCTCTCTCATATCTTAATGGATTTTAACAAATGTGGTCTTGTTGGAAAGCTAAGACAACTAGGAACAACTTTGTAGTTTACCACTTTTTCAAATTCGGACTCTAACAAGGTATTAAAATATGTACAAGATGATATGATTGAAATAAAATATCAATTCTGACACTGTTTCGGTATTTTGGACATATCTCTCTCATATCTTAATGGAATTTAACAAATTTGGTCTTGTTGGAAAGATAAGAAAAAGAGGAACAACTTTGTAGTTGGACACATTTCCAAATTCGGACTCTAACTAACAATAAAAATGTGTACAAGATGACGCATTTTGAGTGGAGTATGTGGCAATTTGATGAGAGTAATTGGAAAAGCCAAGGAAATTAATAACTAAGGAAATAGGTAATAAATTATTTGATTAACTTTTACCAAAGGTATAAAGTTAAAATTATTTACCATGGTAAAAGGTTAAATTGAAGATGTTGTCCTAACCAAAAATTTATGTAGAAAGTTGAGATAAAATGGATAATATCATTGATGGTCTAAATCAAAATGATTATACATGAGAATAAAATTTTTAGGATGTTACAATTCTCCCACCCTAATAAAAATTTTGTCCTCGAAATTTAATCATTACGCACTCCTCAGTGAAACAATTCTGGATACTGTGTCCTCATAGCATCTTCACGCTCCCAAGTCAGAGTTACATCAGTTCCTTGTTTCCATGCAACTTTTACCAGTGGTACATTCTTGTTCCTCAAGCGTTTATTCGATCTTTCTAGAATCTGTGTAGGTTCTGTGGAGATGGTCAGATTTTCTCTAACTTCAATATCATCGGCAGCAATCACATGGTTGGGATCTTGTACGTACTTCCTTAGCTGTGATACATGAAATACATTGTGCAGATTTGCCAGGTGAGGGGGAAGTGCAATCTGATATGCCACTGTACCAACCCTCTTTAGGATCTCATATGGTCCAATGAATCTCGGACTCAATTTCTTACTCTTCAATGCTCGACCAATCCCCTTGTGAGGTGAAACCTTCAAAAATACATGCTCACCAACTTGGAATTCAAGTGGTTTCCTCCTCTTATCATAATACTGCTTCTGTCTGTCCTGAGATGCCTTCATCTTTTCTCTGATCATTTCTATCTGTTCAGTAGTCTGCTGCACAATTTCAGGTCCTAACGCCAAACTTTCACCAGTTTCTAACCAACAAAGTGGCGTTCGACACTTCCTACCATACAATGCTTCGAATGGAGCCATACCAATACTGCTGTGGTAGCTATTATTATACGTGAATTCAATCAATGGAAGAAACTGCTCCCAACTACCACCATGTTCAATCACACAAGATCGCAGTAAGTCTTCCAAACTTTGTATGGTACGTTCTGACTGTCCATCTGTTTGGGGATGATAAGCTGAACTCAATCGAAGCTTTGAACCCAATTCCTGATGCAAGCTTCCCCAGAATCGGGAAGTGAATCTTGGATCTCTATCTGACACAATACTTGATGGTACACCATGTAGTCTTACGATCTCCTTCACATATAATTGTGCCAACTTTTGTAAAGAGTTCTTCATATTCATTGGGAGAAAATGAGCAGACTTTGTCAATCTGTCTACAATAACCCAGATTGCATCATTCCCTAAACGTGTTCTTGGTAACCCCGACACAAAGTCCATTGAGATGTCATCCCATTTCCAGACAGGAATCTCTAATGGTTGCAGTTCACCAGATGGCTTCTGGTGTTCTACCTTGGCTTTTTGACACACCAGACATGAAGCCACATATTCTACTATCTCTTTCTTCATCCTTGGCCACCAAAAGCTTTTCCTCAGATCTTGATACATCTTAGTTGATCCAGGATGAATGCTCAACATACTTTTATGCGCTTCTTCTAGAATCGTCCTTCTCAGATCAACATCATCTGGTACACAAATTCTATTCCTGATCCTCCAAATTCCATCTGATCCTTCTTGTAGTCCCATATCTTTTCCATTCGCCTGTAATTCTCTCAACTCCTGTAATGGCAAATCTTCTTTCTGTCTTTCACCTAACAGTTTCAGGAAATCATTGGTTATTTTCAAAGTCCCCAAAGTCATACTCCTTGAAGATTTTATCTCTACACCCAAGTTCATGTCTCTGAACTGTTCTATCATCTCTATTTCTTTTATCATCAAAGATGCCATATGAATGGACTTTCGGCTTAGTGCATCTGCCACCACATTTGCTTTTCCTGGATGGTATTTCAAATCAAATTCATAATCTTTAAGAAATTCCATCCACCTTCGCTGCCTCATGTTTAATTCTTTTTGATCGAACAAATACTTCAAGCTCTTATGGTCACTGAACACTTCAAACCTGACTCCATACAAATGGTGTCTCCAGATTTTCAGAGCAAATACCACTGCTGCCAATTCTAGATCATGCGTTGGATAGTTCATCTCATGTGGTCTCAACTGTCTAGAAGCATAGGCAACCACCTTTCGTTGCTGCATCAAAACACATCCTAAGCCTATTTTGGAAGCATCACAATAAACCACGAAATCTTCTTGTGGGTTAGGTAAGGTTAAGACTGGAGCAGATGTAAGCTTCAACTTCAGTTCTTGGAAACTTTTCTCACATTCTGGCGTCCAAGAAAAAGGTTGATTCTTCCGGGTTAGCCGAGTCATTGGTAGGGCAATTTGAGAAAACCCTTCAATGAATCTCCGATAATAACCAGCCAATCCCAGGAAACTTCGTATCTCAGTGACTGAAGTAGGTCTCTCCCAGTTTACCACAGCTTCTATTTTAGAAGGATCCACAGATACTCCTTCGTTTGAGATTACATGGCCTAGGAATTTTACCTCTTTCAACCAGAATTCACATTTTGATAACTTTGCATACAACTGCTTCTCCTTCAAAATCTGCAATACCACTCGAAGATGCTTTTCATGTTCCTCTGCAGTTTTTGAATAGAGCAGAATATTATCTATGAAAATGATGACAAATTGATCCAAGTAGGGATGAAATACTCGATTCATGTAATCCATGAATACGGCTGGGGCATTGGTCACTCCGAAGGGCATCACAAGGTACTCGTAATGACCATATCGTGTTCTAAAGGCTGTCTTTGGAATATCCTCAGACTTGACACGAATCTGATGATACCCCGATCGTAGATCAATCTTGGAAAACACTGCAGCACCTCTCAATTGATCTATCAGATCATCAATTCTGGGCAAAGGATATCTATTCTTCACTGTCAATTTATTCAGTTGACGATAATCTACGCATAACCTCATGCTTCCATCTTTCTTCTTGACGAGCAATACTGGCGCTCCCTATGGTGACACACTCGGTCTGATGAAATGCTTCTCCAGCAACTCTTCAATTTGTTTCTTCAGTTCTGCCAGTTCAATTGGTGCCATACGGTATGGAGCTTTAGACACTGGTTCTGCTCCTGGAATTAAATCAATGGAGAATTCTACCTCACGTTCTGGAGGTAAACTTGAGACATCTTCAGGAAATACTTCAAGAAATTCAGAAACAACCGGCATCTCGATTGCTTTAGGTTCACCATCTTCTTTGTAAAGAGTGAATAAAGCAAACAATTGACTTTCACCTTGCAATACATAGGTCTTGAGGTTGTCAGAATTTAGATTTTCTGATGGAAATATCACGGTCTTGTTGTGACAGTCCACCAAGACTCGATTTGTCGATAACCAGTCCATCCCCAAAATCACGTCCAGATCCTTCAAAGGTAAACAAACAAGATCGACAAGAAAGCGTCTACCTTCTATGAGTATAGAACATTCGTTACACACCTTAGCAGTTCTAAGTTGTGTACCGGTGGGAGTAGAAACAATCAGATCATATGTCATAGGCTTCACAGGTAATTGAAGGCGTCTAACACACTCATCAGAAATAAAAGAATGCGTAGCACCAGAATCAAATAACACAGATAGGATTGTACCATTAATGTCACACTTACTTTGTACGAGGTCATCAGCTTGGTCTGCCTCTGAACCGCTGATGGCATAGACTCTCCCAGTTGTTTGTTGCAACCTCTGATCTGTGGACTCCCTGTTCTGTCTTGGAGGTTGGGCAGTACGTGTGTCTTCTCCTCGGCCTCTCTGATAATTAGAGCCTCTTGGTTCACTCATAGTGTTCCTGTTGTTGTTTTGATTGTTCTGCGGACAATTTGGACTGATGTGTCCTTTTTGGTTACATCGGAAGCAAGTGACCTCTTCAAGACGTCTGTTACAATCACGTACATGATGATTACCTCCACACTTAAGACACCTCATGTTATTGCGTCTATCAAAAGATGACGATGATGATGATCCGCCTCTGGAGCGATTTGGATAGAACGATCCTCTTCTTTTGAAATCAACTGACTGAGGTTTCAGTTGTCTATTGGCCTTTTCATGTGCCAGTCTGGCTTGATGATTCTCTTCAAAAATTCTGCATTTGTTGATCAAAATGGGAAAACTCCGAATTTCTTGGTACCCTATCGCTTCTTTGATTTCCAGATTCAGTCCGTTCTCAAATTTAACACATTTCGATTCTTCGGCACCAGCCTGTTGAAAAGGAGGGTAAAAAAGAGATAGTTCTTCAAACTTTGCAGCATATTCTCCAACGGACATCGAGCCTTGTTTCAACTCCATAAATTCCAACTCCTTGCGACTTTTCACACTTGCTGGAAAATATTTCTCCAGGAAACAGTCTTTGAAGTTAGCCCAGATCAAGGGTCTGTCAGTCTCGATCATACGGATTCTAGCATGAATCCACCAGTTCTCTGCCTCTTCCACCAACATATAGGTGGCATACTCCACCTTTTCGTATTCTGTGCAGGGCAATGCTCGAAAGATGCGCTCCATTTCCTTGGCCCAAAGATATGCTCCTTCTGGATTATAACCTCCTTTGAATTGTGAAGGCTTTCTCTTCAGGAAGTGGTCTAACCCATGGAGTCCTCCAGTGCTCCTTGGTTGATTTTGTCGTTCTATGGCTTCAGCTAAACGGTTGAAAGCTGCTGCCATATCGTGGTTGTTGTTGTTGTTGTTTCTTGCCATCCTATATTCGTAGTTTGGTTTATACCAATTCTAAGGGATAATATATCATATATAAATACTATATAACTATCATTATTCTACAGTTTATCAGTTAAACAATCAATCATATCACACATTTATCATATCATCAAGCGGTAATCAAAACAAATCTTTTTGCAATTAATCAGTCAGGCATAAGTCATATAGTATACATTTAGCATGTTATCAAGCAATAAATCAAAGATTTTACATATTATGTCGAGAAACAGTACATGTCATCGCAATTGGTCCTGAATTTTTGAAAATGCTCTGATACCAACATGTAACGCCCCGAAACGTGAATTAAAATCTTCGAGTAAATTTTTCGCTTTTTCGAAAGATCATTTTAAAAATTATAAATTTAATTCAGAGTTTATATAACAATTAATAACAGCGGAAAAATTATCATACATACTAGTCGTGAATAATTAAATTCAAGAAAATATTTAAGTAGCGGAAACGATTGTGAAGATAATGGTACATGACATATTATATTTATTACAACCCATAAATTCAAAGTTCAGGTAATAAAACAAATAGACATCCATCATGGCATCACTCTGCATTCTGCGTGTCATTCACTGTAAAAATTAATGTAAGAGTGAGACAGAATATAGAATAAATATAAAATAGATAAAATTGCACAAACACAATCAACAATTCATAATGATATGATGAATATGCCAAACAAGTCCATTAATAGATCTTTAATTAGTCAAATGATGTCATGCTGGATCCATTTGGTCTTGGTGGGAATACTGCAGTAAAAGTCTCATAGAGACACAAATAGGGCTTTAGCATATACCATGAATCCCTATACTTCATGGCGCTTAATTACCGAAGTACACAATATCATAAGTAGGACTTCTGCATAAACCATGAATCCCTACACTCCATGGCACACAACATAATAGGGCTTAACTCATCATAGAGTAACCCCCCACCAGGGTAGGCAATCATGGAACCCCTAAATTCCATGGTGCGTCCAAATGCTTATGATGCATGAATGCCTTTAATTCTTTTAACATACCATGATATCCACATTTCCAAAACCTCTTGGATACTACAAGTCCTCAAGGAACACAATACACATAATAATTCACAAAATCATGGATTTACTGTTTCAACCACATATGTCAATAACCACAAGGCATTCATGTACATATATATTAATTATGTCATTCATAATTATTCACCATCACAATATACAAACTGTATGATACTCAACAACATTTATAATAATTCATTAACATACCATGATATCCACATTTCCAAAACCTCTTGGATACTACAAGTCCTCAAGGAACACAATACACATAATAATTCATAAAATCATGGATTTACTGTTTCAACCACATATGTCAATAACCACAAGGCATTCATGTACATATATATTAATTATGTCATTCATAATTATTCACCATCACAATATACAAACTGTATGATACTCAACAACATTTATAATAATTCATAATCACTCAATAATTTAATAAATAATTTTTATACATAGAGAAAATATCATTTTCTTTCAAAATAGTCATTCTAAGTGACTTTCAGCATCCCCAACAGCAACATACATTAGCAAAATAGTCATAACATGGGAAAATCAACTCCTTTTTAGGTGATTCCACTTTCTATAGCTCAATAATACAATTATCTACAACTTTCATGAAGAACACAGTTTCAAATTCCAAACAGAAATATTACTTATTCACGAAATACCACACTGCCTCAAGGTGAGTTTTTCAAAACGTACATATATTAGTAATTTTAGTGTTTCTGGAGTTACAAAAATGATTTTTGCATGAAACCAGTTCTAAAATACTCTTAACATAATTATCTACAACTTTCATGAAGACTCAAACAACTAATTCATACCACAAAATTCCCAGTATTGAAAACAAGATTCGGATTTCCAAAATTCCAGAATTTCAGAATTTCAGCTTGCACATACTTCAGTAATTTGAGCATAACTTGAACTACAAAAATTATTTTGATGTAAAACCACTTTCTAAAAATCCACAACTTAATTATCTACAACTTTCATGAAGACATCCAAGGCTGATTATGCATGTATAATTCCCAGCATATCAAAATATACACTAAACATGAAGCAAATCTTTCACTCGGACATACAGTAGTATTTTGGCTATAACTTTTGCTACACATACTCAAATCAATCGATTCAGGTCTCAAAATTCACATAACAAAAAGATTTACAACTTTAATGAAGACACTGATCACTAATTCTTACTACAAAATGCCTAATTTTAACAATAAGATACGGATTTCAAGTTCACAAATTTACAGCTTGTACATACTTCAGTATTATGAGTATAACTTGAGCTACAAAAATTATTTTAATGTGAAACCACTTTCTAAAGATCCACAACTTAATTATCTACAACTTTCATGAAGACATCCAAGGCTGATTATGCACGTACAGTTCCCAGTAAATCAATATATACACAAAACAAAGGATAAATCCTTCATACGAACATGCTGTAGTATTTTGGATATAACTTTTGCTATACTTATTCAAATTACTTGATTCAGGTCTCAAAATTCAGATATCAAAAATATCTACAACTTTCATGAAGAAGTCAGAGTCAAATTCACACGTTTTCAATATCAAAAATGAGCAACAAGTTACGAATAAATTCTGGAATCCTAGAATCAGCATACAATTCTACCCATTTCACAAATATTCACAACCCTGTCCCCTCTTACCTTAATGGAGGTTCCTAAAGTGGTTGAAAGTGTTGTATTATTGTCCTAGCTTCAGATCAAGAGTGAAATTGATGGAGAAAGTGAAAGAAAATAAGAGAGAGACTTCACTAACTTTAGCTTGTTCTAAGAATTCAGACTTGGGAACAAGATGTAGTGTTGATTTAATGATGTAAATGACAAGTGGGGGACAAGATTTTCATAATGGGATTGTAGTGGGATGTTAGGTGCATGAATTATGGTGATAATGGAGGTTTTAGGTGAGAAAAATGAGCTGGATTGTTGACCATTTCCGCAGCCTACATAATGTAGTTTGTTTGATTGAAGTAAATATCAATTTTGACACTGTTTTGGTATTTTAGGCATATCTCTCTCATATCTTAATGGATTTTAACAAATGTGGTCTTTTTGGAAAGCTAAGACAACTAGGAACAACTTTGTAGTTTACCACTTTTTCAAATTCGGACTCTAACAAGGTATTAAAATATGTACAAGATGATATGATTGAAATAAAATATCAATTCTGACACTATTTTGGTATTTTGGACATATCTCTCTCATATCTTAATGGAATTTAACAAATTTGGTCTTGTTGAAAAGATAAGAAAAAGAGGAACAACTTTGTAGTTGGACACATTTCCAAATTCGGACTCTAACTAACAATAAAAATGTGTACAAGATGACGCATTTTGAGTGGAGTATGTGGCAATTTGATGAGAGTAATTGGAAAAGCCAAGGAAATTAATAACTAAGGAAATAGGTAATAAATTATTTGATTAACTTTTACCAAAGGTATAAAGTTAAAATTATTTACCATGGTAAAAGGTTAAATTGAAGATGTTGTCCTAACCAAAAATTTATGTAGAAAGTTGAGATAAAATGGATAATATCATTGATGGTCTAAATCAAAATGATTATACATGAGAATAAAATTTTTAGGATGTTACAAGGATCAATATTACCGAGTGGACATTCAAGTGGAATGAGTCAGCATTGAGGAAATTCACCGAGTGAAAGCTGATCAGGAGAAGAGTCGGTTTGGAGATGAATTACCGAGTGATGACTGACCTGATATTGAGTAAGTTTTGGCAATGAAGAACTGGGTGCTTGGAATCGGTTTTAGAAGAATTTTTACCGAGTAAAAACTTGGGTAAAAGACTGAGTTAGAGCTGACTCGGTATCTGGAAAGTTTACCGAGTGCATATGCTTGAATGAAGACTCGGTTACCGAGTGAAAGCATGAGTGAGAGAGGGAGCTCGGTCTGGACAGACTCTACCGAGTGAGAAACCAAGGAATTGAGTCAGATTCAGATGAATTCCGAGTGAGACTCGTATGTAAGAGTTTTTTTTTCCGAGTGATAATGACCTTGAGAGTCTCTGAGTGAAACGTAGTTGAAGAAGTAGGTCTGATCTTGGCTAAGTATTAATTAACCGAGTGAAACCCGAATGGGAGACACTTCTAAATTCCTAAGTGTTGATAACCGAGTGGAAGATATTATACATATTCCGAGCGAATCATGTAAACCGTATTCCGAGTGACTAAGTAATGACTGAGTCCGAATGAGACTTGACTGTGATGCTTGTCTCTGATGAATGAATGGTTAAGTTATTCCTCAGATGAGAAAGGGCATGAACACCGAGTGAAGATCGAATGAGCCTTGAGTCGGTCTGAGACGACTTAACCGAGTGAAAAGTTAAAGGAAGAGGAGTCGGTTGAATGAGATCGGAAGAGACACTTCTGATCCGTTCTAAACCAGAGTCTAACATTCGATGTCAGGGACGACCTCAAGGATTGAAAGTGGAAGGACGAATGTCAACTAATGTCTTCATCACATCGGATGACCAGCGTAGGGAGGACTGCCTTGTGTGTTGCACCTCGAAATATTGCTCTACCAAATGAGCTATGGGACGGCTGACTTCGGTTCAGGTGAGACCGGATGAATTTAGTACAGATCGGATTATCATTAATGAACACCGGTTGGCTTCAAGGAAGGTTAACTCAGCTTTCCTTAGAACGGATGTCCACGCCGGATGACTTTGAGCCGGTGTACAAGACCGGATGAAATCCGCCCAAAGAAGAAATTGAGGGACTGCTAAGTTCTCCTCAACCGGACTGGGAAGTGGAATTCCAGTCGGTTTTGAAGTGCAGAAGTAACTTTTTGACCTTTTTCTTGTCTTTTAGGCATTTTTTTAATGCATTTGAACCCACTAATTCCTCTAGTACGTAGGATGGCCAGAAATGAGCACTAAGATAGCCACCTTCTATTATTAATCCTTCATTATCTCCACTAACAGCACTAGCAAACCCACTCACAAAGGGCTTGTCCCCCACTGCCTTTGTTTTTTTAAAACAAAATCATATCTCTTCAGAAACTCTTAAGAAAACAGAATTACAGTATACCATTTTCCTTCTTCCTCAAGACCTTCGAATAGAACCAGGACAGCCAGGGGACTCCTTTTCAGTCAGCCAAAGATCATCAAATCAAGTAAGAGGGGAGAGGGTTGTGAATAACTATGAAATGGGTAGAGTTGTATGTTGTTCTAGGATTCCAGTTTTAATTTCATATTTTGTGGCTTAATTTTGAAACTGAAAACATACGAATTTGTCTTTGACATCTTCATGAAAGTTGTAGATCTTTTTGTTATCTAAATTATGAGACCTGAATCGATTGATTTTAGTATGTGTAGCAAAATTTATAGCCAAAATACTACTGTATGTCCGAGTGAAGGATTTGTTTCATGTTTAGTGCATATTTTGATATGCTGGGAATTATACATGCATAATCAGCCTTGAATGTCTTCATAAAAGTTGTAGATATACATATTGTGGATCTTTAGAAAGTGGTTTCACATTAAAATAATTTTTGTAACTCAAGTTATTCTCATAATACTGAAGTATGTACAAGCTGTAAATCTGTGAACTTGAAATCCGTATCTTATTTTTAAAACTGGGAATTTTGTGGTAAGAATTAGTGATTAATTTCTTCATGAAAGTTGTAAATATTTTTGTTATGTGAATTTTGAGACCTGAATCGATTGATTTGAGTATGTGTAGCAAACGTTATAGCCAAAATACTACTGTATGTCCGAGTGAAGGATTTGTTTCATGTTTACTGCATATTTTGATATGCTGGGAATTATACATGCATAATCAGCCTTCAATGTTTTCATGAAAGTTGTAGATATTTAAGTTGTGGATCTTTAGAAAGTGGTTTCTCATCAAAATAATTTTTGTAACTCAAGTTATGCTCAAATTACTGAAGTATGTGCAAGCTGTAATCCTGTAATCTGAAATCCGAATCTTGTTTTCAAAACTGGGAATTTTGTGGTGAGAATTAGGGGTTGGTGTCTTCATGGAAATTGTAGATATGTGTGTTAAGAATAATTTAGAATTGGTTTCATGTCAAAATCATTTTTTGTAACTCCAGATACGTTCTAATTACTAATCTGTGTACATTTTGGAAAAACTCATCTTGAGGCAGTATGGTATTTTGTGAATAAGTGGTATTTCTGATTGGAATCTGAAATTGTGTTCTTCATGAAAGTTGTAGATAATTGTATTATTAAGCTATAGAAAGTGGAATCATCTAAAAAGGAGTTGATTTGCCCATGTTATGACTGTTTTTCTAATGTATGTTGCTGTTGGGAATGCTGAAAGTCACTTATAAAGGCTATTATGAAAGAAAATGATATTTTCTCTATGGATAAAGATTAATTATTAAATTCTTGAGTGATTATGAGTTATTAGAAATGTTGTTGAGCATTATGCAGTTTGTATGATGTGGTAATGAATAATTATGAATAACGAAACCACTTTGTATGTACATGAATGCCTTGTGATATTGACACATGTGACTGAAACAGTAAATCCATGATTTTGTAAATTATTATGAGTGTTGTGTCCTTTGGGGACTTGTATTCCAAGAGGTTTTGGAAATATGGATATCATGGTATGTTAAAAGAATTAAAGGCATTCATGCATCATAAGCATTCGGACGCACCATGGAATTTAGGGGTTCCATGATTGCCTACCCTGGTGGGGGGTTACTCTATGATGAGTTAAGCCCTATTTTGTTATGCGCCATGGAGTGTAGGGATTCATGGTTTATGCAAAGCCCTACTTATGATATTTGTGTACTTTGGTACTTAAGCGCCATGGAGTGTAGGGATTCATGGTATATGCTAAAGCCCTATTTGTGTCTCTATGAGACTTTTACTGCAGTATTTCCCACCAAACCAAATGGATCCAGCATGACATCATATGACTAATTGAAGAATTATTAAATGGACTTGTTTGGCATATTCATCATATCATTATGAGTTGTTGATTGTGTTTGTGCAATTTTATCTATTTTATATTTATTCTATATTCTGTCTCACTCTTACATTAATTTTTACAGTGAATGACACGCAGAATGCAGAGTGATGCCATGATGGATGCCTATTTGAATTATTACCTGAACTTTGATTTTATGGGTTGTAATAAGTATAACATGTCATGTACCATTATTTTCTAAATCGTTTCCGCTACTTAAGTATTTTCTTGAATTTAATTATTCACGACTAGCATGTATGATAATTTTTCCGCTGTTATCAACTATTACATAAACTCTGAATTAAACTTATGAATTTTAAAATGATCTTTCGAAAAAGCGAAAAATTTACTCAAAAATTTTAATTAACGTTTCGGGGCGTTACATGTTTCAAAATTATTTCAAACACAAAAAAGTTACTCACATTTTTATTAATTATTTATCTTGATTACATCGGGACTCGGGTCCCGAAGACCAGGGAGTGACACATAGGGCCTTGGTAGATCTGATCAATGAAACAGGGATTTCAAGCGATTTTCTAAGAGTAATTATTGATTATCAGAACTAGGGTAATTAATTATACCTAAGGCCCGATAGTGTAATCGATTATGCTTGTGTAATTATCGATTACACCTGAGACCAAGTTTTGGGTAATCGATTCCTGTAATCAATTACCAAAAGCCCAAAAGTCTCTTGTATTAGGTAGTGATCCAATAATCGATTACCACAAACTAGGTAATCGGATATTTTATGCAAAAGTGCGAAAATCAAAATTTTTGTCAACTTCATCGCATCCGTTACCCATTCAACTCTTATCCAAATTTCACCAAATTTGACACATGGTATTTGCATGTCATTTCCAAGCTAATGATCTAAGTTTCATGTCAAAAAACCTTCTTAATTTAATTTCACAGCATCGAAAAAGATTTAACGTAAAAATGGTTATTTTAGGCACTAGGCAAAATTTAATTAGGAGTGCTTAGGCACCAAACCTTCACCACACACACTTTATTATACCTATTTGGGACTTTTTTGCAACCTCCTCTAGTACATTCAACCTCCTCTACCTCAATTCATGCAAATCCACATAATACACATATTTTAACATACTAGGTTCATCATCCTAGAAATTATCATTTTAGTAAAATCAAAACACTATATCATATATATGCATATCACATGGATTACTTTCATGGAATCCACTATGCTCCACACCATACATACATCATCAACTAGTGATAAATGTCCATTGTGATAAAAATTTAATGTTGAATATGGACAAATTTAATATGTTTATGTTAATTTGGATATTAATCATATTATAATTAGGTATATTTTGTATCTGAATAAATGTTTCTAGGTCTTGTCAAATTGAAAGCAATTAATCCTTATTTTTTGTGTAAATTGTAGGTAAATAAGGATGAAATGAAGAAAGGTAGGAAGAAGGAAAGAAATCAAAAGGAAATTCTTTGGATCGGTAGAATTTTCATATTTTGAAGATTATGGAAACAACTTTCTTCTTCTTTTCCTTATTTCTACTTGATTGTAATGGCTACCATGAGTAGCTGAACATTTTTTGGGATTGAATGTAGTTGAATCAAACCAAACGTACCTTAGGTAATATGTATATATATATATGGCATCTTCATTTCTATTGAGCTTTGGTATTTCATTTTGTTCTTAATGTTTGATTCTATCTAATCAATAGATTCTTGATTCTGTTTCTCTTGAGTTATTGGTAAATAATTCTAGAAAATTGATTTGAATAAAATACTCATTACGTTATGTTGATAGGAATAGATTTCGACGTATTGAATACGTATAACATCTGATCTTAATGTTGGAAAGTTTCTTTAAATGATTAAGGAATCAACATTTGGGAAGTTTTCTTATGGATTTTATATTCAAAGAATCAATATAAGTGAATAGTGAATGTTGCATCGAGTCGGCTTGAGTAACACAAACGTTAGTGAGAATCTAATGCCTCAAAAACCTAAGGGTTCCTCCGCAAGGTTCGTCCACGGAGGGTGAGTCAGGGCCTAAGATCAGGCCGAAAGGCGTAGTCGATGGACAACACTAGTCAATACTAGTAAGTTATAGTATTATATTGTGAAGAAGACTATTTAACTTTGTGTTTTTATTCAAATTTCAATGTTCTAGGATACAAAGTTCTAGAATTAAAATATTTTTCTATTTTAATAAAAGAAATTTCGATCTCATACTAAAAGTAAGGTATAATTATAGACAAACAATTTTAAGCAAAGTAGAAAGGAAAATGGTATTCTAGGAGAGATTATTTGTCTTTTGCTAGAGTCTGCTTCTTTCTTATCTTACTTGTGTCCAAGTAGAAATATTCTAAAAAAAATTCAATTGTGCCGTTAGAAACTAAAATAGATTTAGATCTAGAGTAGGATTCTATTAGTACAGTAGAGAAAAAAGTTCGATTCACATAATATTTGATTGGTAGAATATATATTATTTAAGATATATATATATATTCAAATTAAAAATAAAGTACAATAAGATAAGATACAATTAAAGTAATTTTTTGAATTCTTTCTTTTATTTTTATTTTATAATTCAAATTAAAAACAAAAATAAAAGAAAAAATGAACAGGTATTTCCCAAGAAAATATGTTTTGAATCGATAATTTAATAAAGTAAATTTTTCAAAAAATTCTAAAAAAATGAAATATGGTTTTTTAAAACATTAGAAAAAGTTGTCTATTAAGTCATTTATATGAATAAAAAAATAATGACTATTAAGAATTCAACAGGGATCCACTCTTTCTTTGATGAATTCAAGGGGGTCCCATTGATTTCTTATGCTTTTATTTCAAAAACTCAATTAATATAATTTAATTACTACAAGGATGAGTCCAATTCGGAATATGAACCATAAAAGAAAATACCAATTAAACCAATCACAGGAATTCCAGTTACAGTACCTATTATCCAAAGAGGAACCCTTCCACTGGTATCGGCTATTTATCCCATTTTTCTCTACATTTGATCAAGTAGTCAGTCATGCTAGAGATATAAATAGTCATAGATAATTATGAAACGATATCCTTCCGAATGGAATAAGAGAATTACAAATATATATATATATATATATTATTTACTATTTCTTTTTCTTCTATTATTCTATTAATTAAGGAAATAATTTGAAAATAAAACAGCTAGTACAAAAATAAGTAATAATCCCTAGTAAAGACTGGATAGTTATGAATGTTGTATACGTTTATATATTTAGGATACGACTGAGGGAGATAGATGAAATTTAATCCCAACTTTTTTCTATTGATTTTCTACAACACTCATTTTATTGCTTTTATATTTAAGTTCAGTATATCAAGCATGTTAGTTTCCTTCAATCATGAAATTGCTTTACTTCGTTGTATATAGGCTTATTCAGTTATAAACTGTAAGTTTCAGATAGTAGCAACCCTCAGTGGAACGACACTTAAGCTTATATTTTCTATAATATAATAGATTATGGTATGCTTGCCATGGGAATTAACAACTAGCTATATAAAACCTCCAACGAGGCATCTATAAGTTACCTATACAAACTACTAATTCTAACAGTGTCGGTCAAGACATATAACTACCGCCTTAATAAAAAGACTATACAATATTATATACATTGCCTAGGTACCATAAGCACCATTGCATCCTCAATGTTTCACCACTCTTCACTATATACAAAGTTCATTATAATTAACATAAATAGTAGGAGAGTGGGTAATTATATGTTAAATGACAAATATTAACCAGATTACCCAGTACATCTCAATCATACATCATTGTCAATATGGTCATAATTAATCATCACACATTGGGCTCGTTTGCTTAAGCTTATTAAAAAAGTGATTATAAAAAAATGATTATTTTATAATCACTTTTTTAACAAGCAGATCAAAGTTGCTTCTTTAAATAAGCTGAAATCAGCTTATTTTCAGCTTCTACTTATTTTTAAAACTTTAAACAAACACGTTAAAATTTAAAATAAGTACTTTTTTTAATTAAAAAAGCACTTATCTCTTAAAATAAGTTTAAACAAACGAGCCCATTGTCATTTAACATCATCACATCAAATCATAGTTTCTTACACATATAAAACATAATCCACTACATTGTAGCTCACTTAGCTCAATGCTACTTTACTAATGCATATGCATACGAATATGACTTTACTGATAAGATATATTTCATAATTCAATATATATAATATTTTTACCAGTACTAAATTGTCACCCATTGCAACACCATCACCCAGTGACTGTGGCATCCTAACTCAATTAGTGTTACAGGCCGGCCCTAGAATCCAATTCTAGAACGGTTATGGTTCCTTAAGGAACCACCACAAGGTCTATGCCTTACCATCAGGCTACCCTCCCTAAGCCCCCTATAGGAGCCCTACATTGTGTGAGCAGTTTTATACACATGTTATAATCAAACATCAATAATATCAATAGCACCTCTTGATTACTATCATCAAGGGTTTCTCAACATTAATCAACAACATAACATGCAATCATCATTGATATTAATAGAGCTAACTCTAGCTTATAACATGACTACCATCATCATGCATCCATATCATCATAATTATCATCACAACATTATTCTTAAATTCACACCATCAACCTCATTATTAATCATTCATTTTCACAATACCACTCAATTATCATTCCCACATCAGTAACATATAATTTATCAAATAACGATCATTTCAACAATATCATCTAAATCATCATCATTTATAACATTCAACAACATATAATTTATATTCTCATCCATTTATAATTAATACATTTAATATATATTACATTTCTCCTATTCAGAATTGAGAATTCTAAACAGTTTATGGATTCTGACTTGGTTCTGGATCACAACCTACACAACAAATACATCGACCTTCGTTAATTAATTAACCACTCCAAAATTCATCTAATTCAACCTAAATCCAACTGCTTAAACCGAAAAATATCCCTAATTATATCAATTTAACAAAAGGAGGAAAGTTTGGAAGTTTCAACTCACCAAACGCACACCGACAAGGTTCCAGAAGCATTTTAAAATTTTGACGGCACCTATAGGTTTAGGGTGTCACCTATGATCATGAAATTGAGAGAATTTTAGACGCATTTAAGGACACTACTAAAAAAAACCCTGATAATTACTAACAAACAACGTTCGACAACAACCGTTGCTAATTAGAGACTGTATTAGTGACCAACACAGCAAAAAGGGCCATGAAAAGGAAATTAGCGACCATTTTAGTGACGACCCAAGACCCCGTCGCTAAGTTTTACAAAAATCCATCGTTGAGGCCATCGCTAAGCACAATTCGTCACTGAAACGCTCGCTAAAGTTCCCTTCATCCTTTTTTTGCTTTCCCTTCATGTTTTTGTTGGCACCCACGATGGCGATAACCTTACACCGTTGCTACAGTTCTGGTTTAATGCCATGATGACTGCGTCTATCACTACAATTGGTAATTAATGACCGTATTAGCGACCACCTAGTTATATTTGCTTCCCTTCATTTTTGTCTTTCCCTCTAATGGTTTTGGTTAGCACAAAAGTAAGCAACGGAAAAACGCTGTCACTATGTTAGGCCAACGTAGCGACGAATCTTGGTCGCCGCTAATTTAAGTACTACTGGTTATCTTTTAGCGATGGGCAGTTGATGTCGCTCGGTTAGCAATATAGCGACGGTGTGTTATCATTGCTAAGTGAACCGTCAACCTTAGAGCGAAGGCTGGTGCCGTCACTGATTTGGAGCTAGCTGGATAAGTGACGAATAGCGACCTACCACGTGGGAAAGTGGCAGGCCTTGTGACGAGGTTAGCGACAATGTGTATGTCCATTGCTAATTCTAAGTAATCTTTCTCGAACAGTTCCCCCAAATCATTGCCCTAGTTTCAATTATTTCCCTCTCTCTGGCTCTCGTCTCTAGCATACCTCCCTCCTCTCTAGTCATTATTTGCCATCATTCGAAGCAGCTCTCTCAGTGCCCCAACCTGTATTGCAAAACTATAACTTGCTTCTTTATCTCCTTCAAGGTAAGTTCTTCTTCATCTTCTTTAAGGTAAGAATGATGAAAGCCCTAATATTCAAAAAAACATGACCTTCTTCCTCTTCTTCCAACCAAACAACCTAAGAAAGTGGCTTTAAAGAGGTTTTGGAAATTAGTTTGTTATGAATATGAGATTGTGCCTTTGAAGTAGCAAGAATAATAGCACGCCTAGGAGGAAGAACATTGATAATGGGTCTAATTGTTTGTTTTTTGATGATTATTCTATTCGATGAGTTCTTCCCTTTTTTTTCTAATTTTTCTATCTTCATTTTATTTATTGTTGTAATCATTGGTATTATGTGTTCTAGATTTTCATTAGTCCCACCAAAAGTTTTATGCTATTTGTTTCTTTCTCGTACAAATTGGTGATTTTGGCATTCTAATACGATCTGGTTTCAGCATACCAAAAGCTTTGTGCTTCAACTTTTTATCAGCACTTGTAGCACTTGTAGGCACTGCTTTGGTGAGTTTCATGTTAATTCAACTGAGTTGTTACATAAACTACATTTAATTAATTAGTTTTCATATTTCATGTGAGTTTAACTGAGTTGTTACACAAACTGCATTTTATTAATTAGTTTTCATATATCATGTTAATTCAACTGAGTTATTACAGGAACTACATATTGTATTATGTGTTTTGATTCATCACAAATATTTCTGTATCAAATGGCATTCATGCTTTAATTAATTAGTTTTCATATTTTTGGATATCTTATGATTTGTTTTCTAATTTAGGATTATGATTATTCTAAATGAGGGTTGTTTATTGTGTATACAAGTATTATTGTGTCTCCTTTATTTGTTTCCCCTATTATCTTCTACTTTTGAAACTTAATGCATTCAATCCTATCCTATTTTAGACACAGGAACCTAATATAATATCAATTCATTTCATTCTACAATGTGTTATTTCTATCTGTCAACATCCTTGTTCATAGATCTCCCTTCTGTCTATGTTTGGCTGATTTGATTAGTGTCCAGTGCCAATTAATGAGAATTCAATTTGATTCTTCTCTCTTTCAGTTTCTCTTTTCCTGTATTTTCTTCCATCCTTCTCAATTTTCATTAGGATATGTCCAATTTAGCAAGAAAGGCGATAATACAACTTCTTAGGCCTATGATTAGATCATTTCCTAGTTAAAGATATACATAACTTCCTAGGGACTAAAAAAGGGGGCAACATTTGGACTGTTCAATTATATTGTGAAATTATACAACTCCCTATTGTCTTTCCTGTTCAATCACAGATTTTACTTGTTTTGCACCAATTAAAGCATTTCTCATTTTGGGCTTGGGGTAATCTTCAACCAATATATGACAGCAAAGGAAGTTGGCAGTGTCTCTTCTTTTATATTATTTTCTTATGAATAAAAACTTTGACCTTGCCAAGCCATTAAACTCTGATCTGCCAATTGATGGAGTCTTTACCATCTCGAGACGATCCAGGCTCTACTTCACAGTCAAACCCACCAGCCCAGGATCCCCCCAATTGATAGACTGATTTTTGTATTTATTCTTTTTATTGTTACACATTTTGTATGTATTTTTTTATTGTTTGAGTTATAAATCAGTTTTGGGTTATTAATATTTCTTTTATTTGGTTCTGTTTTTTACTGATTACTTTTATATCTTTTTATCTTATTCTATTTATTATGAGCCTATATATGCATCGGTTAAATAATAAAAACATTATAAAAAAATCATATAGGATTTTATTATATAAAAATATTTAAGCCAACTTTATAAAATATACTCTAAAGTATTTTACTAGATCCTAAACCTATAATATTCTATGAAAATAATATATTATTTTAAGAAAAATCATTTTTACTATTAGCGACAGATAATAATCGTTGCTATAGTGTTGTAAATTTGGGATGGACCACAAACCCATCGCTAAGGTAGTCATAACCTAACGACTATCATAGCGACGACAACTCATCAACCATATAGCTACAAAGTTGAACTCGTCGTTGAGTTTTAGCAACCAATTCTCGTCAACACTTTAGCTATGGCATCTAGTCGTTGCTACGTTGGGTTCATATCAGCGACCATCGTAGCGACGACCAATCATCATCCCATTTACTACGACTACAGTGAGACCGCTAAGTTAGCCTTCAGTTAGCAACGAGTACAATGACGAAAATACTTAAATTCTTCAGCGACGACGTCTTGATCGTCGCTAATTTAGGACTAAAGCAGTGACGGAAATGATCACAAAGGGGACCACCAATGTGTCACCCTTCAGCGACGTGAGTCTTCCGTCACAACGTTTGCCACGGTTGTCATTTGTCGTCACTGACTGGTAAACAACCAGGTTTTAGCGATAGAGACGTGTCGTAGCTGACTTTGCTACTAATACCATTTAGCGACGGATGTATGCTTGTTAGTGACGGGGTGTTTCTGTCGCTATATGATCTTTTTTTAGTAGTGGTAATTGAACAAAACACCCTATTTGGGTTTAAACCTCACCTTAGGCTAGAGTGAATTTAAAGTGAAGATGGAGGTGGTAAGGAAGATAGAGCCGCGGTTTGGGAAAACAAGGAGGAGAAGAAATTTGCACTTTTCTTTTCCTCTGCAAGGGAAAGGAAGAAATTAAAATTACGTGGTTAGGGGCATCTTTATCTTTTTACACATTTAATTATTTTTTAAAATTAATTTAATAACTTTAGATTATTTTAAACTTAACCAGAATAATTTATAATTTAACTTACCTTATTTTAATTATAATTAATTAATCCTAATTTATTATTTTCTTATCATAATTTACCCTTTAATTTTAAATTGAATGTCACAAATTCTTCTTAATTAAAACTGGCTTGGGCAGCTTAGGAAAATTTTTGCAGCTGTGAGCTTTCTACAAACTACAGCGCAGCATCACATAATATTTATTTCAGTAACAGTATCTTCATGTTAGTCAGTTCTTGTGTTTAAAGAAGTGTAGTGTTTTTAAAATTTTGTCTTGTAATGTGATATTTGAAAGTGAATAACGAGACAAACGATTAAAATTTGGTTCATTTATATTTTCTAAATTAATTATTTTTAATAAATATAAATATATTAAAAAACATTTTTTATATCAGTTATTAAAAAAATCCTATTTAATAAGTATAGATGTATTAGATGTATCTAATATTTAATATACAAAATCCAAATCCATATAAATTAGAATATAGTACTGTATGATAAAGGTTTTTTTCTACATTATCCTCGAATGATAAATTGTATATGTAAAATCGTTTCTATAAAGAAATCTTTTTCATCATGTTATATTGTATGTGAAAGATAAGGTGAGAATATATCATATAAGCTATAAAATGCCTATTACATAACATATTTAAGGTTTAGGCGAGACCTAACTTGTTAATTTTCTTCAGCATAGTATGTATACATTTTCTTTTTGAAAAGCTCTATATAATGATACAAATGAATTATAATCTTACATTTATGAGTAAAAGTATACGATGGGCACATTGCTTAAGTTGATTTAGAAAATTGTTCACCAAATATAACCTTGTATTAAAATAAGTACACTTTTTGTTTGTACGCACAAGCTGTAACAGAAAGTAAGGATCCCACACGTTCGAGAAACAGCTGGAAAATGATTAATAAATAATATCTACAATAATATGCTATTATGTTGCAGGGAATCCTATGATGAAAAAGCAGACACTTCATAATTCACAAATCCAAATGCCAACAACCTTTGATTTTAAATAAAATTGTTATTCCATAACTTATTAAACATTAAAATGCATTATTCTCTTTGTTATTTTTTGCATGTATTTTATTAAAACTGACATATATAAGTTAGTAACGTAAAGTAGCAGCGGATATTCTGTCCTTAAAAAAGAAACGTTTCTATGTAAAATAGAGTAAAGCTAGTAGATTTCATCTACATTAATTACTAACATTATGTCCTATATATGCCATCTATATATTTCATAAAAAAAAGAACAAAATGTCATTCTACCTATTTATTAAGTGTATAAGATTTTTCTAAGATGGAAACTCTCTATAATATGTTTTTATCTTCAATTAATGTTATTAAATCTAGATAAGAGTATTCGATTGGGTAACCGAGATTAGAAATACATCATTCATTGAATAGGTGGGTTGTGTTAATAAAAATGCGGGAAAAATGTATAAAAAAGAAATATAGGAAATTAAGCTCACAATGGACTACTGGTTATTACTACACAATTGGAGCTCATGCCTCACACTTATTTTATTTATTTTTAATGTATTATAATAAAAAGTTATCGTTTAAGTTTTTTTTCTATTTTGCCTCATAAATTATCAATTTTACTTGTATAAAATAAGTAATAATATTTTGTCTCCACTCCTCAAATGTTTTAGGAGTATCTTTACTGCCACTAAATCATAAAACTTCACTTAAAATTTCATATCATATCAAATGTTTAGTTAAATTTTTAATCCTTCATCTGTTATCCAATTTTAAAATTAGTCATTTATCTAATTCATTTTGGGAGGATTTGGTTTCTCACTTTTCTAGTTCCATGTTGGATTTGAGAAGGTGGTTGTAACGTCCTACCATGTACTATATTTTAAGAACAAGCGGAAGCATTTAAGAACTCAGGTAATACATGGCTAAAATTTGTCCCATTTACAATATCATTCATAAGCATAAAAATTTCTTTTACAAATTTGTTCTAGGCCATTGCATGATATCTCAATTTTCTTTTCTAATCCTTTAGCTTCAAATAGATCACCATAATTTTAACTTTTCTCCTTTAATATGAAGCATTATTCTTGTGAGATAAACTCAGGACCAACTAGAAATTTGATATTTTATTTTCTTACAAACTAATGGTGTTTCAATGATACGAGTACCCAAAGTCAACCCTATGTATTTTCTTTAATCAATGTAATTTTTCTTCTAACACATAAGATATAATAAATCATAACTTACAGGCATAAAATAATTGGCTATTAAAAATAACAATAATAACATAAACATTATCCTCTCTTGAAAGTTTTCTAATTTCTCTTCAGAATAATATATATCAACATAAATATACTAAACAGATTAAAAAGTCAACCTATTCAAATCTTTAACCATCAAAATAACAACAATAACCCCTCATCCCCCCGTCCTTATGACCCAGGCCCTTGGCTCCTCACAGAAATTCTACCCCCGTGGTATCCTTTTGACCCTTCCTTAGTCATTATTTTTTACACTTGACAGATGGGTAAAACACAAAGTAGATAATGGAAAAAGAAAGTAAAAGTAAGGGCAATGATTAACTACCGGAAAATATTGGTAAAATCCTAAAGGGTCACGAACAGACAAGTCTTTCTCAAGACCTTCGAGCAATGGGGATTTAGGCAACACAATGGTGTGAAAAACTCTCTAGGTCACAAGATTTTCTCTTTGAGTTTTGGCAGAGTATCAGTAAGCAAATGCAACAAGTATCTTGCAATGTTTTTAGAACCACCTCTTATAGACGTGGCTAGGGGCAAACAACACAGTGGCGTTTCAGATTCAAAATTTTTTGGGTCGAGTTGTTTCAATTTTCAAGACCCATTGTCCAAAAGTAACCACCGAAGTTATGATTGAAATGTAACTGCCATGTATGATTAAAAGTAATAGTTGCATGATTAGCATAACCCACGATACGCGCAACGCTACGTTTTGAAAGGGAAATAAATGTGTGACAGTTATGAGCGTGAAATGAGCAAAATGAAAATTTTTCTAAGTTAGTAAAACATTCTTCTTACCCACACCTATAATAGGTGTCCTAGTAGAAGATATAGCTTATTTAAGCAACCAGTATGGCCCTTCAAATAAGCTAGGGGGCAAATAATCCGATCTCGATACTAGCCTATGGGCAGAAAGGTAATTTAAAAGCCATCATGTAAGACCGACATCACACAAGCTTTGAAGCACAACATCAAATCCCAACACCATGCATGAGACTCACTAGTGCAAAAAGTGGATATAACAACTGGATATAATCACGGGTTAGAGTGGATCAGTGATAAAAGAATACACTATGGCATTTTTGAAATTATAAGATAACTATATAATCACAGGTGGTGAACAACTATGGTTGTAGGTTCAGGGGTAACTATATAATCATGACTAATATTAGAACCATGATTGTATCCTTAAATATATAATCACAGGTGTATTTCCAACCATGGATATATAGTTTAGGGTTTAGGGGTTTATCCGTTAGGGACTATATAATCACTGTTGCTCTACAATCGTGATTATATATAGATGGATACGATCACGGTTGTGGTTTTAACCGTGGATATAGAGTTAATATTTAACCAGGGTTATTGGTGTAACCGTGATTATAGGTGTAATATAATTACGGTTTCTAGGGGATCAGTGATTATATATGTTTTTAGAAACTTCAAAAGCCGTGCCTGATAGCCTTTTTTCACTTTCTTCTTCTTCTTTCACATTAGTTCTCATCTTCTTCTTATCCTCGTCCTTGTTTTTGCCTCAAGTTTATGCTCGTTGCTTGTCATCATATTCTTTGTTCACTTTCTCCTTCCTCCTTCTTGCGTATTGCAAGTTGTCATCTTAGCAACATTGTCTGGTAAGTCTTCCCCTGATGCTTATGCTATATCAGTATTTGTCGATGCTTATGCTATATACTTTGTCTCTGTCTCTATTTATTTTACTATGTATATACATTGTAGTCTATGTATATACTTTATCTCCGGCTCTATTTATTTTACTATTCCCAGTTCTGAGTTGTGTTCTTAGATGCGGAAGAAAACTTCGAGTTGTTTGAATGTTGAGTAATTGCTTAGAGTTGTTTTAGAAATAGTTTGATTTGAAAGTTTGAGTTTAGGTTACTCTTGTAGGAAGGGTATGCAATAAAGCTTGAAGGATTGAGTGTAATGGTGATTGTTGTTAAGTTTTTCATATATTATGTAAATTATTGTTTCATTTTAATTTTTGTAATTTTAAAATCATTAGTGTGTGATGAGTTATTTTTTATGTGTTGGCTTGAGGGAGCTGTTGATTCAAAATGAAGCAAAGGGTATCTTGTATGTTATTATTCTATATTGTCTATTACATAGATATACAAATGAATGCTATGTTTACTTATTGGATGGTTGTTAAACTTTTTGTCTGTTGATATGGAGAAGAAATGGCCATGTATATGTTACTAATTTTGTTAAGCTTTAAAGAAAATAGGAACAAGGAGACAGAAAATGCAAACTGAACAGCTAATCAAAGGGTATAGATCATCTTAAAATAAGATAAAAGCAAATAAATCACTAGACTTTTAGGTCTTAAAGATGCCATCGGGTACTTGATATTTTACTCATATAATTTCATCTAATTACCCCTAATTTGTCATTAATTTTGAGTTTTTTTTACTAATATGTCAACACCACACTAAATAGCCAATGACCCCAAAGAGCTCTCACATAATGCCCTTAGATATCTAACACGACTTATGAACTTAATCACTTATTAAAAGTGCTTTGGTGAAGATATATCAAATACATTTTTATAGACACTTTACTCATCATAAAACTCAAAATGTGGAAATAGTTACAAAAGACATAAAATCCATCTACAATCTTATATTATATACGTTTGTTGCTCTTATATAATTTTATTTTTGTTGTTGTTGTATGTGTATGCTTGTCAATCTTGTGAACTCGTAAGCTCATACTAGTTAACTAGTATGAAAATTGCTTTGCATGAGTGAACCGTAGTTCCCCATTTGAGATTCGACACAAATGGTCATTAAATTAATTAATTTCATCGTTTGTGTTGAATCTTGAATTGTCCGGTCATACTTCCCTAAGACACATGTAAATAATGTTAGAAAGCAATGGGCCGCATACTTCATTGAAGTGAGGCAAGGACTTAGATAGATATAAGATTTTTATTCTCTTATCGTTGTACCTACTGTAGGGTTTAGGGTTTACATTTTATTAGTTTACATTCATGTCAATTGTATATAGTTTCATTTTCTACATTGTTATGATTTGATAGCAAATTAATGTTATATACATACCATTTGTTTTCATTTATTGGTGCTGCATATGCTGGGGATATATTGTGCTGGTTGTATTCAATTGCAGGTTTGGGAAATCAATAAAATAGAGCCCACAATAATAAAACCTCATATTTAATCATAGTTATTACAATAACCGTGGTAATAAAGCCTATTTAATCATGGTTGTTACCATAACCGTGATTATAACTAGTAACGTAATGGCATGTTTTATGACCACTTGTAATCACTGTTATGGTTGGCAACCGTGATTAAATAGGATCTTATTTAATCATGGTTGGTCTTATTTAATCACAGTTGTAAATAACTGTGATTAAATGTGATCTATAACTACGGTTATGAACCGTGATTAAAAGCCCTCATCTACTACCACGGCTGTAACAACCACGGTTCATGAACTGTGATTAAAAACTCATTTTAATCGTGATTAAATCTCTTTTTTGCACTAGTGACTCATGACGTAGATAGGTAGGGTCATTGTTGCATGTCAACCTTTTTGCAAATGATCAGAATCACGTTGACACCTTATACGGTAAGCCCACCTGTGACATCCCCATATTTATTTACTTTTATTTTAGTCATTTAAGTAAAATTCTCATAAAATTTTTTGTGAAATTTTTTAATTAATAGCCCATTACCTATTAAATCATTCATTTTCAGTTAAAAGCTTCAAAATCATTCTTATATAACATTTTTAAGGCCTAAAATCCACCAATAATGCAAAATTAGAAGTTTTGGGAAACAGGGGCCTGACACTATGCGTGAGCTCCCATTTGTAGCCCTGACACTACGCGCCATGTTGGCACTACGACAGTAGCAACAATGCTGTTGTCATGGCTTTTAGGCCATTTTGCCAACTTCTAAGGTCCTAATTTACCCGTTTCAACTCCAAACCTCACCAAACTTCATGGGCACTATATTACCCCCATTTTGGAGCTACTAGCACAGACCGTTCGTCAAAATTTCACCATATATGCAAGTTATGTGTGAAAATACATTTAAGTCATTTATATGCAAACCTATGCACCAAACTATCTAAATGAGGTCTGTAACACCCTCGGTTAGATAAGACAAATCCTTCTGTAGGTTCATCCTATTTAACTGAGAGTGTTAACAGTTTTAAGAAAAAGTGAATATTTTTTTTTAAAAAATAAATACGTGGCAGATCAGTGCAAGCAATAAGGTATATATCACATAGTCATTCACAAACTGTAAGTAATTGTACTCTTAACAGAATGGGGCACGCAGGCACCCTTAAATATTATACAGTCATCCGGTGTCTGATTATTAATAATAAATATTCTATCTTTAATGACTGTTCTTAATGGGTTCAGCGTATTGCGGTTCTTCATGCTCGAGTTCTTGGGTTCCTAATTCCTCTGAAAATTGTCAACAGTAAGGGTGAGTATAACCCAAGACCCTGTAGGTTACCCGGTGCGGACATAATCCAGTTAACAAGTAATCACATGTAATCATACAATTCACATTTCTAAGATTATAACAATCAAATATGTCATCAGGGAATGCATGAGTTTGTTTCATTATGATATTTCTTGATTACGTCTCATGATGCATGTGGGCCCAAGAAATTATTTCTTCTTCTCTTTCTATGGAATATCACCATTCCAATCATCTAGAGCGATTAGGGTCCGCCCAAGCTCTGGTACAAATGAACTCATTGGTTCTCATCATTGATTTATATATATATATATATATATATATATATATATATATTTGAGACTTGGATCCCTACGATCATAGTTACACTCCGTCATTTAGTCAAAGTACACTAGAATTATTCGTCTCACCCGGCTATCAGGGCGCGACTCTGATGCCATTGGGTTGCCGTTCCAGTTGTACTCCCAAGATTCTTCATGGAGATCGAACGTGAGTGTCCTCCACTGTACCAAGTGTATGCTCTAGAGGTTTTTCTTCTTCAAAAATATTTTCATGATGCGAAATGTATTCTCTTTCATCTTTTGAGTCATGGGTATTTATGTGATTCCAGCCTCATCATATTTGTTCACAAGCTTTTGATTTAATGGATCAAACGTTGCAAGTCATTTTGATAAAATATATCATTTATAACTTAGTTGAAATTATACTTTGAATAACTAATAAAATACAATTCATATTTATTTACTCATAGTTAATAAAATAAGATATTTATAACAATAATACTAATTATAATAATAGGAATAACAATAATAAAAATAATAATGTAAATAATAATAATAATATTAATAGTAGTAATAGGAAAAGACCAATAATGATTTTTTATAACATTTTAATAATTCAATAAGGAGTATAGAAGGAATTCTGAATGAAAAATCCAAGTATAAAACGTTAAGACTGCTTTTCCGAGGAGAAGGAGTTAAATACCGAGTGACAAATAGGTTTTTCCGAGTGAAATCAATTAAATACCGAGTGAAATATAATTATCCGAGTAAAAGAAGTCTGTTTCCGAGTGAAAAATGAATTTTCCGAGTAGAAATAGATTGGTACTGAGTATAATGAGATCTCCGATTAAAGCACAAGTTATGTCCGAGTGGAAATGTTGATAACCAAACTTTCTGAGTAAAACTTGGATAAATAACGAGTGCAAAAGTTAAGATTCCAAGTGAAAACAAGCAGGATTTCCAATAAAATCGAACTGAGAGGATTTTCTGAATAAAACAATTCTGAATCCGAGTGAAATCAATTTGAAGGAGTTTTCTCAGTGAAGTTAAAACATTTTTTTTTTGAGTAAATCATAATGAAGAAAGAGCTCTCTGAGTGAAATAATTATTTTCTGAGTAAATTCTGATTAAAAAGAGATTTTATGTGTGAAAAGATTATAAATCCGAGTAGAATCATACTGATGAAGTTTTATGAGTTAAATAAGATATTTCTCGAGTAAAAAATCAAACTGGGTAAGTTTTCTTGAGTGAAATAACTGATTTTCCGAGTGAAATCAAAAATGAATAAGTTTTGAGTGGAATAACTGTTTTCTGAGTGAAATAAGATATATTCTAGTTCAAATATATATATATAGTTCCAAATAAAATCAATTGAAAAGAGCTTTCTAAGTGAAATACTGATTTCTGAATAAAATCAACTTGAAAAGATGTTTTCCGAGTGAAATTAAGGTGTTTATCAAATGAAATATAGTTCTGTTTGAAAATTTAAATAAGAAACTTGTATTCTTTAGATAACCAATCGGATTAATATATAACTGGTCGAATCACTGTAATCTCTGAGTGAATTTGTGTATTCTTTAACTGCTCTGGTTGATTGGTACAATACCGAGCTTAATATCATAATATCCGATGTCAGTTCATAACTTTTCACTGGAGTCCTCATAAATACCCATGATACTTTAATATTTTTACAGTCCAGCATCAAACATATACACATTCATTCATATTAATCAATAAAATCAACATATTCACTAAATTCTCATGGTCAATAATAAACAACGCTGTAATTAAACATGTTCAATACATTATATATACAAATATAACAAACAATTAAAACATTTAAATCACAACAAAACCAGATCTGTCCTGGAAAGGTGAGGACCCAAGGTACCTTAACCCTTTCCTTTCACTCAGATTTCCCCAGAATACCCGAGAATATACCCCCTTACCTTAATGGAGTTCTTGGAGGAGAAGAAGAGGTTCCCTTTCACTGTCCTGCACCAATTCTGAGTGAAACAGAGGAGGAACTTGAGAAAAAAAGAAAGAAGTTGGTGCTGGTATGTAAGAGAAGTAAGAAGGAAGAGGAAGAAGGTCTTTATTTTGGTTCTGATAGTTTGGCTTGGAGATATATATTGGTTTAATAGTGCAGGAGACAAATGGGAGACATCGATTGGAGGATTAGGTGGGATAATGGAAACTTTTGACTCATCTCACTGTCAGCTTTGCATTAAAGAGGTTAGTGATGTATTAAAATATATAAAGTGGTCTGAGTGGAGTTAAAAAGGTGTTCGTTGCTGGAGATTTTGAAGAGAGCGGTATTGAGTATATGAGGGCGGAGTGCAGTGTGAGGGCGGAGTGCAATATGAGGGCGGTATTAAGTGAGGGCGGTGTGGAGTGTGAGGCGGTGTGCTGTGTGAGGGCAGTGTGGAGTGTGAGGTCGGTGTGCTGTGTGAGGTCGGTATGGAGTGGGCGGTGTTGAGTGTGAAGTAGGGAAGGACGGTGTGTGTGAAAAAGTTAAGGACACCGTCTGTGGAAAGAGGGCGGTGTTGTGATGAACATCGGCTCAGAGCTGTCCGGTGTGAACCCCTGATCTAAGGACGGACCTAATTGGCCAACCGGTGTGGAGTGCTGACATCGGATCGCTTAAGCGAAATCTGATTCGCTTGAGCGAATCAGCCCTTCTTGGCTCGGAAGTCTTCTAAAACCGATTCGTTTCTCTTGGTCCTCAGTCATGATTGTTTCTTCTTGAAACATCTAGTCGGATTTCTCCTCCCTAGGTCGGATTTCTTCTGTATTCAGTCAGATTCTCTTTACTCAGGATTTCATAACACCTTAGGCTCACTCGGAAAAAGGGTATCCATATTCATTCGGAATATATAGTTTTCACTCAGAATTATAACATCCTTTATTTGGAAATTAACTTGCAGGAGTATTAAAGTCTTTCTCCACTCCTTTCACTCGGTTTAGACCATCTTCAACTACATTTTTCAATCAAAAGCCCATTTAAGGCCATCACCTTTCAGAAAAGACCCACACATAAGAGTGTCACTCGGTATTTATTTATATACCTTAGATTCACTCGGAAATGGCTCTGTGCACACTACTATTTGCTCGGAACGGGTTCCCACTACCATTTTTCCACTCGGTATCAGTTCACTCAGTATTATTCATTTATCATCACTTATATTCAAGCCAAGTAATTCCTTAATCACACAATATATATACATATAACTACTCGGAATCTTTAACTTAATCACTATTTCTCCCATCAACACCTCCCAAATAATTTTAATAACTCATTTTAGTCGGTAGAAGCATCAACTTAATATAAAACACCTATGCATTCATTCACTCGGAACTCCCCATCATTCACTCGGGTTTATTTCATGCTTAACCACTCAGGTAAAACTTATTAAGTCAGGTTCCTCTCGGACTCATTTCATACTTAGACCCTCTAATTACACATTATTTAATCTACTCAGAAATATCATCACATTAAGTTCAACTCAGACTTGTTCTAACCCCATCCACTCGGATTTATATATGGATCATTCATTCGGTTTATCATGTACTTAGAAATTTTCCAATCTAAGCCATTATAACCAAATCTTCCCTCGGATTTTATACTCGGGAATCTCTAAATTCATTCTTACACACATATTCCACTTAGTATTATTTTCCCACTCGGGTATATCTTACTAGGGAATATTCAAACCCATTCACTCGGAAAGGCTACATATTTAGTCTTACTCAAAATGGCTCTCAACCTACTCGGATTACTATCTTCTATCTTATTAGGGAGGTCTGACTTGGATAACTTCACTCGGATTGCATCAGTTATATCCCTGACTGAGTCTATTCACTCGGTATACTGTAATCATAGAAATTTCCACTCGAGAAAGAAGCAATTGGCAAGGTCTGACTCGGAAATGAGTCTCTCAAGTGTGTTTTCACTCGGAATATTCACCCATAAGTGGTTCCCTTGAACCCACTTCACTCCAGATGTTTCTAAGACCAAGATTTCACTCGGTAGTATCCTTTTTAGTAATGTTTTATTCGGTCAACCTAACTTTACACTCGGAATTTCATTCCTTACTCGGATTTTCTTTCTATCACTCAGAATTTCTCTCTGTCACTCGGAACAGAGCCCCTTTTCACTCGGATGTTGATTAATATCCTTAAAGGTCTGTATAAATTCCATAATTATACCCAAAAATAGAATTTTTGGAGTATCACTGACCCTATACAAGGTATTTACTCACTTATTCTTACTTACTGACCTTCCACACTTCAAAATTTACCAAATAAAACTGCTACTAAAAACAGGGATGTTACATTCTCCTCCCCTTTTAGGAATTTCGTCCCGAAATTCAAAAGGTGAAATCGTTCCGCATCATCGTTTTGAATACAGTTCCATCACAATCATATTTATACATGCTATTAATATACCATCATATGATGTCTTCCCCCCAAAACTTATTATCAAGTCCTAGACTTTCTTGAATCCAAGTTGTACGCCCAGGTTAGGCTTCGGGAATTTCTCTCTCAAGATCAAGATTCTTTTAAATCCTTAATAGCTAACCATATCTCACAACATTAATATTATGACCCTTAGCCTTAAGACTTCCAAATCATCACCTGAATCTTTCAACCATCATCAAAATTTACTCAAACTCATTATAAGCCTCTTGGTTTCATCTAAGATCATTCAACTTATTTCAAAATAGCATACCTATTCATTAACTCAAGTATCTTAATCCACTATCGATTATTTCCTTAATCTGCTATCATAACATCAATAGTCTAAATTAATTACTCCAATTACATACTTACTTATATACACTCCTTTCCCAATCCTCAATAATCAACACCTAATGCCTCAGATATTCATTTCCTTATATGTAATCATTCTAGAGTATTCAAAGCCATCAAGATCATCAACTTAGTTAAAATCCTCAAATCACTACACTTAGGGTTTTTCATCAAAATTCAATGATCATTTCTAATAATCACCAATTTCCATTATTAACAACACCTACATACACATTATCGTGGGTTTTCGCTAAAAATCATCTCTCATGACATTATTATTCACTTCCCTTAAATCCTAAGTTAGGGTTCCACTAGAATCAAACAATCGCCATTAACAACCATCATCTTCTGTCTCAAATCTTGAAATTTTTGTATACCACTTCACATCCATCCTGAAACACACATAAGTGTATTCTACCTTTGGGTTTTGCATGAAAATGGTTTCTATTCCTAAAACCCATTCACAAGGCATTCTCTTAATCACATAGAAATTCAAAACCTAGAAACAAAGATTAGAGAATTTTACCTTACGCTCCGAGCTATCCCAAGCCCTAGTATGCACACAAAAATGAAGAGAGAATAAGGAAATAGGTCATATCTTGTCCCATCATTAAAACGTTTCCTGCTTTATAACAGACAGGATCTCTATTCGGGCTTAATACTAACTCTAAAAATTATTCCGAATATAGATTCGGATTCCCATTAATATTCTTAATAGCCCTGACCAATGGTATCTCAATCGGAGATACTTGGTCCGACACCCAAATTCTAACCGGGTCTTATTTTAACTCTTCAAGTTCCAATAATGTTTGACGGATTTCCTGTCGTAGCTCTCCTTCGAATTGTGTAAGATCGTTCCGCTGAAAGTTAGCTAGTCCTTGGCTCTGCCTAGTAGAGTATGGGATAATTCTCGTTGTCTTATCGTCTCCACGATTTGAGTAAGAAGTTTCTCCATGTCATGATTATTGTTTAAGTGAATCGCTTAGGAATTTGTTGATAGAATATCAACAAAGAGGTTCTGTGTATATGTTATGTGGAGAATTCCACATAGGAAATCTAGTCTTAGGTGTTTTATGCACTGTTTAATATTTCTATCAGAGTACGTGGAAACCTAATGGTCCACTCCCCAAGCTTAATGAATCGACTATGCTCTGATACCACCTTTGTAACACCCTCGGTTAGATAAGACAAATCCTTCTGTAGGTTCATCCTATTTAACTGAGAGTGTTAACAGTTTTAAGAAAAAGTAAATTTTTTTTTAAAAAAAAATAAATACGTGGCAGATCAGTGGAAGCAATAAGGTATATATCACATAGTCATTCACAAACTGTAAGTAATTGTACTCTTAACAGAATGGGGCACGCAGGCACCCTTAAATATTATACAGTCATCCGGTGTCTGATTATTAATAATAAATATTCTATCTTTAATGACTGTTCTCAATGGGTTTAGCGTATTTCGGTTCTTCATGCTCGAGTTCTTGGGTTCCTAATTCCTCTGAAAATTGTCAACAGTAAGGGTGAGTATAACCCAAGACCCTGTAGGTTACCCGATGCGGACATAATCCAGTTAACAAGTAATCACATGTAATCATACAATTCACATTTCTAAGATTATAACAATCAAATATGTCATCAGGGAATGCATGAGTTTGTTTCATTATGATATTTCTTGATTACGTCTCATGATGCATGTGGGCCCAAGAAATTATTTCTTCTTCTCTTTCTATGGAATATCATCATTCCAATCATCTAGAGCGATCAGGGTCCGCCCAAGCTCTGGTACAAATGAACTCATTGGTTCTCATCATTGATTTATATATATATATATTTGAGACTTGGATCCCTACGATCATAGTTACACTCCGTCATTTAGTCAAAGTACACTAGAATTATTCGTCTCACCCGGCTATCAGGGCGCGACTCTGATGCCATTGGGTTGCCGTTCCAGTTGTACTCCCAAGATTCTTCATGGAGATCGAACGTGAGTGTCCTCCACTGTACCAAGTGTATGCTCTAGAGGTTTTTCTTCTTCAAAAATATTTTCATGATGCGAAATGTATTCTCTTTCATCTTTTGAGTCATGGGTATTTATGTGATTCCAGCCTCATCATATTTGTTCATAAGCTTTTGATTTAATGGATCAAACGTTGCAAGTCATTTTGATAAAATATATCATTTATAACTTAGTTGAAATTATACTTTGAATAACTAATAAAATACAATTCATATTTATTTACTCATAGTTAATAAAATAAGATATTTATAACAATAATACTAATTATAATAATAGGAATAACAATAATAAAAATAATAATGTAAATAATAATAACAATATTAATAGTAGTAATAGGAAAAGACCAATAATGATTTTTTATAACATTTTAATAATTCAATAAGGAGTATAGAAGGAATTCTGAATGAAAAATCCAAGTATAAAACGTTAAGACTGCTTTTCCGAGGAGAAGGAGTTAAATACCGAGTGACAAATAGGTTTTTCCGAGTGAAATCAATTAAATACCGAGTGAAATATAATTATCCGAGTAAAAGAAGTCTGTTTCCGAGTGAAAAATGAATTTTCCGAGTAGAAATAGATTGGTACTGAGTATAATGAGATCTCCGATTAAAGCACAAGTTATGTCCGAGTGGAAATGTTGATAACCAAACTTTCTGAGTAAAACTTGGATAAATAACGAGTGCAAAAGTTAAGATTCCAAGTGAAAACAAGCAGGATTTCCAATAAAATCGAACTGAGAGGATTTTCTGAATAAAACAATTCTGAATCCGAGTGAAATCAATTTGAAGGAGTTTTCTCAGTGAAGTTAAAACATTTTTTTTTGAGTAAATCATAATGAAGAAAGAGCTCTCTGAGTGAAATAATTATTTTCTGAGTAAATTCTGATTAAAAAGAGATTTTATGTGTGAAAAGATTATAAATCCGAGTAGAATCATACTGATGAAGTTTTATGAGTTAAATAAGATATTTCCCGAGTAAAAAATCAAACTGGGTAAGTTTTCTTGAGTGAAATAACTGATTTTCCGAGTGAAATCAAAAATGAATAAGTTTTGAGTGGAATAACTGTTTTCTGAGTGAAATAAGATATATTCTAGTTCAAATATATATATAGTTCCAAATAAAATCAATTGAAAAGAGCTTTCTAAGTGAAATACTGATTTCTGAATAAAATCAACTTGAAAAGATGTTTTCCGAGTGAAATTAAGGTGTTTATCAAATGAAATATAGTTCTGTTTGAAAATTTAAATAAGAAACTTGTATTCTTTAGATAACCAATCGGATTAATATATAACTGGTCGAATCACTGTAATCTCTGAGTGAATTTGTGTATTCTTTAACTGCTCTGGTTGATTGGTACAATACCGAGCTTAATATCATAATATCCTATGTCAGTTCATAACTTTTCACTAGAGTCCTCATAAATACCCATGATACTTTAATATTTTTACAGTCCAGCATCAAACATATACACATTCATTCATATTAATCAATAAAATCAATATATTCACTAAATTCTCATGGTCAATAATAAACAACGCTGTAATTAAACATGTTCAATACATTATATATACAAATATAACAAACAATTAAAACATTTAAATCACAACAAAACCAGATCTGTCCTGGAAAGGTGAGGACCCAAGGTACCTTAACCCTTTCCTTTCACTCAGATTTCCCCAGAATACCCGAGAATATACCCCCCCTACCTTAATGGAGTTCTTGGAGGAGAAGAAGAGGTTCCCTTTCACTGTCCTGCACCAATTCCGAGTGAAACAGAGGAGGAACTTGAGAAAAAAAGAAAGAAGTTGGTGCTGGTACGTAAGAGAAGTAAGAAGGAAGAGGAAGAAGGTCTTTATTTTGGTTCTGATAGTTTGGCTTGGAGATATATATTGGTTTAATAGTGCAGGAGACAAATGGGAGACATCGATTGGAGGATTAGGTGGGATAATGGAAACTTTTGACTCATCTCACTGTCAGCTTTGCATTAAAGAGGTTAGTGATTGTGAACACCTCTTTTTGTCCGGCCAATTGGTACAGTTCCATCTTTTGAGCACTCTTTCATGCGCATGGTTCATTTGAAAATTCATAACTCCTTCATACGATCTTTGATTTGTGCAAACCCGGTCTCTAAATTTTCGTAACAAAATTGTCTACGACTTTTGTGAAGACCTTGAAGACTGAATCCTTACCAATTGGTACAGTTTTAATAATCTTCCTAGACTTGCTCCAGTTTCATGACTGCTCTGCACATCTTTAAGAAAAAATTCATATCTCCCTCATATGATACTGAAATGACCCCATTCTTTTTCCTATGGCTCCACATCAGAGATATCTACAAACTTCATGAAGGCCACAAAAGCTAATTCTCCACCCATTTTGCCCAGCGAATTTATTTTGCTTTCAAATGTATTTCTGTCACACTCTGGAGCAGTTTTCGTAGATGGGTCATATCTCCCTCATTTCTTGATGAAAATTTTTGTGCCATATATCAAATTAAAGCTAAGAGAAAGATCTACAACTTTCATGTTGGACTTTTTTTCAAATTTGGCACGCATCAGCCCTCAAATACGCGAGAAAGTTTGTGATGCGTAAAAAGGAGAGTGAAAAAGCACCAAACAGCATCATGAATCGATTCAACACATGCATGAATCGATTCATGCGTGAAACAGCCCCAAAAAATCAATTCCAAGTGGTTTGAATCGATTCATAGCCCTCCTGAATCGATTCACACGGACTTTAAGCACCCAGGAAGTGAAATTTTAAGGTTTGAATCGATTCACAAGCCATTTGAATCGATTCATTCGAATTTGGAATGGTTGAATCGATTCCTCCCACCAATGAATCGATTCATACGTATAAATTTAGCCCAGAATTGCATTTTGGAAGGCATGAATCGATTCCTCCCACCAATGAATCGATTCATGAGTGAATTATTGGCCCAGAAACACGTTTTCAAGCTTCTGGATGGTGGGCAAAGCACTGAGGATAGTGGACAATGCATTCAAGCTGATCATGGAGCACCATTGAATTGATTATTGAAGAGTGCTCCTTCCATTGAAATTTTTTTATGGCATATGATTGCTTTTTGATTCCTATAAATAGGCACCAAGAGGAAGGCTTCAAGGGGGACCATTCTTCATTCACACAAATTCCTCCCTCATTTGTTCTTCCTCTTCTCTTCTCTGTTGGAGTTTTTCCAGCAAGTTCTTCAATTCCGGGCAATCAATCCCTTGAAGAAACCATTCATTCTTCCTCTTCCTCTTCTCTGTTGGCAATTTCTTCTTCCAGCAAGCTTTTCATTTCCAGCAAGTTTTTCATTTTCCAGCAAAGTTTTTTTTCATTTCCAGGTTAGTTTCTTTTCTTTATAGTTGTTATTATGGAGGACTAAAACCCCTAGATTGATTTTCTTAGAGAATATTGTAATGTAATTTTGAGGTCATTATTTTTTATAGTATGCTTTTATAAAAAAAATAAAAAAAAGTAATAAAATAATAATAATAAATAATAAGTAATAAGTTTTGCACATGTTTTATTTTCTAGCCTAAAAATTTCCATTTTTTAACAGTGTCGTACGGAAATACTTCCGTCTACACAATCTCCTTAGGATTCGTACACGTGCGAAGAACTTCGTTTTGTATGAGTTCCCCATCTCAATAACTTCCATCATCATGTTCCGAGTCAAAAAAGATTTTTTTTAAAGAACTACGTGACCCTGATTTCTCGAAAGCTCGAGAATACGTAGGAGCGGGAAACAGTTCCTGTCAGGCCCACCTTTCTTTATTTAATTTTTAGTTTTTTTTTTGTCTTGCTATCAAAAGGAGGAGCGAGATTAATTTGGACGAGACGTCCTGTTAATCTCATATTTTTGAATATCTCTTTAAAGAAAAAAGGAGGAGCGAGATTAATTTGGACGAGACGTCCTGTTAATCTCATATTTTTGAATATCTCTTTAAAGAAAAAAGGAGGAGCGAGATTAATTTGGACGAGACGTCCTGTTAATCTCATATTTTTAAATATCTCTTTAAAGAAAAAAAGGAGGAGTGAGATTAATTTGGACGAGACTTCCTGTTAATCTCATATTTTTAATATCTCTTTAAAAAGGAGGAGCGAGGTTAATTTGGACGAGACGTCCTGTTAATCTCATATTTTTTTATATATATCTATTTAAAAAGGCGGAGCGAGATTAATTTGGACGAGACGTCCTGTTAATCTCATGTAAATATTTTGTGTTGATCTTTGTTTATTTTGTCATTCCGTACATTTTTCTTTTTTATGAAGAAATTAAAATAATTAATGGGTTAATTATAATGCGCGCTATCAAATTGAGGTAACCGTTTTTTATAACGGACAGTTGTGAGGTGCTAATACCTTCCTCACCTGTAATCAGACTCCCGAATCATGGAATCTCATTTTTATAACCAGTGCTTTAACAAAAGGTTTTTCCACTATTTTATCCTAAAAAATATTGGTGGCGACTCCCTGTTTATCATTTTAAAACCGTTTCGAGGGTCGGTCGCGCCGCCGCGATCCCGGTCGCGACAGATGGCGACTCCACTGGGGAAAGTAGAGAGTCAAGCCAGTCAATTTGATAGCGCATGTTTTAATTAGCATATTAATTATTTAACTTCTTCCTTTATTTTATTCCCTTGTCAATGTTTAGTTTCTGTTTTGTTTGTATTCAATTATTTACGTTCTGTAAATATCTGTGTGATCATTGAACCCTAGGGTAGTCGACTTTATTTTGTTGCTCTGTGTTCGTTCTATGTGCAGGGTGAGTAAGGTACGGGTATTGAATGCCTCTTTCACACACTACACTCACAATTCGCACACACTTTTGAGTAGGACCCTATACCCGGGCCCAAATAAAACTTAAGATTAGGGGAGGTTGATAGCAGAGCCATTTGGGATGTACTTCCTGTCTGGTTACCGTGAGAATCTCAGCTAGAGTTTGACTTATTCATGGTGCCCACACTTAGTATACTTCCTACTATTTGTGGTCAACATCATGAGTAGGATCTTGGCTCTAGTGACCTTTAGAAGTTTTAGAACAAGCCACCTAATGCGAGATATCACTGTTAGACAAACCTTAGAGCCATTAGGAGACCTCCAGAAAAAACCCACTTTAAGGCACAAAGGGGCAAACTTTACTTCTACATTTTCTCATTCTCACTTTTCCTTCTAATCCAAAATAGAGGATTACTTGCCCATTTAGTGGATTACTTTTTTTCAAAAAAAAATGACATACTTTTAACTAGTGATCCTTTAATGGGCAAATAGTTCTTTCTCTTTATGCGCAAATCTTTGGGCCTTGAGTTACAGATCTTTTGAATCATAGAAAATACATATAAAAAGAAAAGAAATCAAAAGAAAAATCAATTTTCTTTGTATTGTCGATGATCAGAAAATCCGTAGCTCACATAACCCTTGATTTGACATAAGTTTTAGCAAGTTGTATCCCCCCTAAATACAAAAATGTTTTCAAGAAATCTCTAGGGGAGTATCGATTTGCAAAGCACGTCATTTCCCAATGGCTCTTTCGCTCCTTTCTTTCTATTCTCACCGGAGGCTATTCAGAGTTTAACGAATACCCTTGACCAAGATGTGGAAATTAATGTGGGATCAAACCTTTAAGAGGCGGATCATGGTTCCCCAAGCTAGAAATAGCTAAACTTGAGGCTCTTATTGCATTTCAGAATGAAGGATTTTTCTGTCTTCATAACTATCCCGTATTAATTTCCATGTTTACCGTACCTAGTACTTTTGAAAGATACGTTCTAAGGAATGGTTAAAGGATGTTTGTCAAGGTCTGTGATTACTTCCCACGATATCCTCTTTCCTTCTGTTTCCACCTGACATTTCTTTTTCTTCTTTCACTCGATACCGAAAGACACCTTTGTTAGACTTTCAAAGGAGACTCATGGCTGAAAGAGAGCAAGAAATTGAAAACCTCAGAAACGAAGTTAATCAGCTAAGGAAGCAAATGTCAGAGATGGCCAGACTTTTAGAGAAGAAGATCATAGAAGAGGAACCCTCTGCGGGTGTCAAGAATGATCAACATTTGCCAACCACCCCACTCCACCTTCCTGGATTGACAAGAGACCAAATTCCCCCATTCCATAATCAACAAGAGGATCATGGTTCACAAATGATGAATCCCCATATTTCACAGTCCTCCCGGTCGCCTGGGGCTCCTATCATAAGAATGTCTGCATCGGGAGATAAGGGGAAGAGAAAAGGGGATGCTAATTCCACTGCCCGTAACCAAAAAAGGGCCCAACCCAGATCAATAACACATACTCCTTTTCAACCTGCCAATCTCCCTGCACCTTACATGGCCACCACCACCCCTAACCAGGTTTCTAATTTTTTCCCATTCCAACTCTACTTTCGTCCGTATATCCCTCAAATGCCTTCCTATTCTCATTTGCCTGCTATTAGGTCTACCCTTCCACAACCCTATCATCCCCCACTAGTACAAACTCAGCCACCTAATCCAGACCAAAGCACAATAAAACCCATCAATAATCGAACACCAGCCCGGTTCGACCCCATTCCCATAACCTACACAGAACTTCTACCTCACCTTTTTCGTAATTCCCTTGCAGTACCTTGCCCACTAAAACCAGTGGTTCCTCCTTACCCCAAAGGCTATAATCCCAATGCCCGATGTGAATACCATGCTGGAGCCTCGGGACACTCTACTGAGGACTGTCATACCTTGAAATTCAAAGTAAGGGATTTGATTAAAGCTAAGTGGCTAGATTTCCAGGAAGGGAGTCCCAATATAATTATAAACCCCAGGTCTAACCATGAGACCTCTGAGGTCAGTGTGATAAAGAGGGACTAGAGGTGTAAAAGGGATGCATGCAAGATTTTGTGAATCACACGCCAACTGGAGAGGTTCATGACCAGGAGACCATTTAGTTCCTTATGACTTTAAACTTCTGTTTCAACCCAAACGCTATGCCTAAGGCTTTGGGATATTGTTATGTAATAAGGGCAAAAACATGTTTTTATCATTTTAAGTTTTTCTCAATAAATATGTGTCAAATTTCAAAATGCCTTTTCTTGCTTTCCTTATTGCCACCTTGAATCCTTTTCCCTTTATCTACTTCTTTTTCTCATTTTACCATAAAAAAAAACCAAAAAATACAGGACTAAAAATGATCCTTTTGAGAACAATGAAATCATGATTCCATTTCATAACTTTGACTGCCCAGTTGATTACGCTGACAAAAAAGGTAGCAAAAATGAAAGTTCCTTGGCCGAATTGTGTAGGATGTTTGGATAAGAGTCACCTAGTTCTACCCAAAGGCAAGGTCAGCACACAGGATGAAGAAAATTCACAAACAACTGAAGACGTTACAAGCTCAAAACGAAGATAGTGCCAGATTCCATAAATGGCGTATCTACCCTTCAAAGAAATGTTAGCATTGATCAACGTGGATGGTCAAGAAATACTCTTAAAAAAAATGATACAAAAAAAAAAGTCAAGGTTGGTGCCTTACGTAAATACCAATTAAGGCGAGCTGATTCATAGATCAAATTATCACTTTTCCATATGGGGGCATAAATGTTATCAAGCTAAGAACACGGCAGAAACAATATTTCATCTGTGTCGCAATCAACACCCCAACTTTAATGGAGTATAACTATTCCCACACCAGTGTAACCAAGGGATTGGTCTACTGTGATACCATTAATATCATATTCTCTTTATCACATTGGTTAGGGGATAAAATAGATAGACCATAACAAAGGTACCAAAGGGGTCATTCAAAAAAAAACAACAACAAAAAAAAAGGAAAAAAAAAAAGAAAGAAAAATGCAAAAAGAAAAAACAAAAAATTGATAAAAAATGAACAAGGAAATAAAGACTCAAAACGAGCCCCCTCATTGGTACTGAAAAGGGCACGCCTTTGTTTCTTTGGATACATGGTGTTAAGGGCAAATTTTTTTTCATCTGAAATAACATCTACTCCCCCACAGGATGAGATCAAATTGAGAAAGATCAAATAAGCTCATTGGCAATCAGTTTAAACCTTTGTCGTGAGGGACAAAACCCTAAAAAAAAAGGAGAAAAAAAGAGAGACGTCACATGGAGAGAGAAGCTCGCTAGGCTGAAAACCTGGAAGGGCAGCCTAGGCAAAAGTTAGAGCGACCTGGTAAGATGAAAACCTGAATAGGTGGCTCAGGCAATCAATTGGGATCAAGATTTTGGCCAAGTAATCGTAGTCCGACTACCTTTTCAGAAGCAGAGTCAAGTGGTGAATTCAGAGTCATGATGTGGGATTAAGATATGCTTTGTTCTCAACAGTTCACTGGAAGATCTGTAAAATCATTCCCACTCTACCCAATTATTAATATTTCCCATACATCTTCACTTGCTTTTTGGTTTCCCTTTCTCCACACTTACTCGACTTGTAAATACAATCTCACCTATTTTTGACACGTATTTATTGAGATTTTCCATGATTTGATAATACATATGTTTTCCCTTAATATATAAAAATGAGAAGGTAATGAAAATTTAAAGTCATGAGAACAAGATGTTCCTGTTACTTGATTTCGCCTCAAGCAATCATTATGAAGATTGGGCCTGACATGTTTCCAAAACTAGGGTTGCTTCATCTGCTCTGTTTCAGTCATGAGTCACTTTGGATCTCTAAGGATTGTGTTTTTGTGGTAAGTCTTTTCAAGTTCCAATTTGTTTTGCACCACTAACCTTTCTTGCAGGATGTTGTAATAAGTAGATGTGTCAAGCTTCAACCGCCAAAACTGGCACTTTCCAAGTGTATGTCCATCAGTCTCCAAAGCTCACTCTTGCCTTTACTCATTGAAGTAGGTCATCCACGAGTTTCTTCTCGTAACCCACCCAAATCATTGGACAAAACACCCTTCTATGGCCAAACATGACATCTTTCTGAGTTTCCATTTTGCTTTGAGATTTCCATGAAGTCCATCAATACCTTGTAGTCGAAACCGGCGTCCTCTCAAGGTTTCTGTCTTGTTCGTGAGGCATGTTAAGGGTCATATCTCCAAGAAATCAACTTGGTATATTCTAGGACCTGGTTAATTTGGACGGAAGGCCCTATTAACCCCCAAATCTTTTCATCCAAATGCCAGTTTCCCCTGAAGTCCTCCCAATTTTCCCCAAACTGGGGCATCTCCCCACGTCTCTATTCTCTTTCTGTCAAGGAGAAGCACCCCTAATTCCTTCAGGCAAATTTTCTGAACATGGGTATCACCCTAGGTCTCCCTTCTTTCAGCCAAGGGGCAATTCTCCAAAAATCCTTTCAATCATACTTTAACCGGGGCATATCCCCAGGTTTCTCTTCCCTAAGAGACAATACTCTAAACTCCCAAGCAACCTAAAACTGGGGCATCCCCCAGGTTTCTCTTCTCCGGTGGACCCACTATCACCTCTAAAAGGAAAATAGACTGAGGATTCCTCCTGAAAAAAAAAACCCCCAAATGGACTCCTGGTCAGATTTTAAAAAATTTGTTTGTACCCAACAGAGTTATCTTTCCGACAAAACCACAGAGATCAAAGGCCACGCATTCCCTTCCCAAGAGGAAAACACTTTCCCCAGTGAAGTTACCCTCATTAAAATATCCTAAACTGGGACATCCATCAGATTTTCTCCTCCGACGTGCCTACCATGCATTCCCCAATGGAACCATAATCGCCAAAGCCAGCGCCTTTCAAGGTTTCTTCTTCCATCAGGTACCTTCAAAGTCTCATCCTTAGCTGTTAAAGTCGTTATCTCTCAATTTCTTCCCCAAGTAGAACTACACTTCCCAGACAAATTAAGCTGGGGCATCTCCCTAGATTCCCCCCATGCTCTTCAGATCATTTCAAACTGGGGCATCTTCTCCAGGTTGTTATCTTTTGTCAACCCAAGGGCAGTACCCCATGCTCCCGGGAAGTTTGAGCTGGACATCACCTCGGGTCTTTCTCCGTCAAAAGGGAACGTACCCCCAAGCTTCTTCAACCGCCCTAAGTGGGGCGTCACCCCATATCCTTCCCCAAAGGAAGTATCCCTAAATCTTCTAATCTTTCCAAAATTTGGGGTATCACCCCAAATCTTCCCTCCATTCGAGGGACAGTATCCCTAGCTCCTTCAGCTAGATTTTCCCCCATTTCTTTTCCTTCCGATCAAGGAGCAGTTCCCTGAATCATCCAAGACAGCTTAAACTGGATCATCCCCAGACTTCTTTCTTTTAGTAAGCCCACTATACATCCCTAGTGGACCCCAGATTTTTCCTCCCAGTCAAGAAGCAGTTCCCCGAGATCCCTTCAATCTTCCTAACTGGGGCATCTCCCCCAGATTTTTCCTTCCAGTCAAGAAGCAGTTCCCCGAGATCCCTTCAATCTTCCTAACTGGGGCATTTCCCCCAGATTTCTTCTATTTCAGTCAAGAGGCAATTCCCTAAGATTCCTTCAATCATGTCAAATCGGGGCATCACCCCAGGATCACCCTTTTCCATTTAGAGAGCAATTCCCCAAGATTCCTTCAATCATGTCAAACTGAGGCATCACCCCAGGATCACCCTCTTTCATTAAGAAAGTAATTCCCCAAGATTCCTTCAATCATGTCAAATTAAGGCATCTCCCTAGGATCACTCTCTTTCGGTCAAAGAGTAATTCTTTCAGTCATGTCAAACTGGGGCATCACCCCGAGCCTTTCGGACCAGTGAGTTAATTTGGACGAGATGTCCTGTTAGCTCCCCCCTAATCTTTGTATTTTCTGCCAATTGAGGGTTAACCCCATCCTTTATCTTCCAGCCGCCTATCAAGGCATCCCTTATCCTTCCAGTCGCCTATCAAGGCATCCTTTATCTTCCAGCCGCCTATCAAGGCATCCTTTATCCTTCCAGTCGCCTATCGAGGCATCCTTTATCTTTCCAGCCGCCTATCGAGGCATCCTTTACTTTCCAGTCGCCTATCGAGGCATCCTTTACCTTTCCAGCCGCCTATCAAGGCATCCTTTATCTTTCCAGCCGCCTATCGAGGCATCCTTTACCTTTCCAGTCGCCTATCGAGGCATCCTTTATCTTTCAGTCGCCTATCGAGGCATCCTTTATCTTTCCAGCCGCCTATCGAGGCATCCTTTATCTTTCCAGCCGCCTATCGAGGCATCCTTTATCTTTTCAGCCACCTATTGAGGCATCCTTTATCTTCCAGCCGCCTATCGAGGCATCCTTTACTTTCCAGCCGCCTATCGAGGCATCCTTTACTTTCCAGCCGCCTATCGAGGCATCCTTTACTTTCCAGCCGCCTATCGAGGCATCCTTTATCTTTCAGCCGCCTATCGAGGCATCCTTTATCTTTCCAGTCGCCTATCAAGGCATCCTTTATCTTCCAGCCGCCTATCAAGGCATCCTTTATCCTTCCAGTCGCCTATCGAGGCATCCTTTATCTTTCCAGCCGCCTATCGAGGCATCCTTTACTTTCCAGTCGCCTATCGAGGTATTCTTTACCTTTCCAGCCGCCTATCCAGGCATCCTTTATCTTTCCAGCCGCCTATCGAGGCATCCTTTACCTTTCCAGTCGCCTATCGAGGCATCCTTTATCTTTCAGTCGCCTATCGAGGCATCCTTTATCTTTCAGTCGCCTATCGAGGCATCCTTTATCTTTCCAGCCGCCTATCGAGGCATCCTTTATCTTTTCAGCCGCCTATCGAGGCATCCTTTATCTTCCAGCCGCCTATCGAGGCATCCTTTACTTTTCAGCCGCCTATCGAGGCATCCTTTACTTTCCAGCCGCCTATCGAGGCATCCTTTACTTTCCAGCCGCCTATCGAGGCATCCTTTACTTTCCAGCCGCCTATCGAGGCATCCTTTATCTTTTCAGCCGCCTATCGAGGCATCCTTTATCTTTCCAGCCGCCTATCGAGGCATCCTTTACGTTTCCAGCCGCCTATCAAGGCATCCTTTACCTTTCCAGCCGCCTATCGAGGCATCCTTTATCTTCCAGCCGCCTATCGAGGCATCCTTTACTTTCCAGCCGCCTATCAAGGCATCCTTTACTTTCCAGCCGCCTATCGAGGCATCCTTTATCTTCCAGTCGCCTATCGAGGCAACCTTTACTTTCCAGTCTACTGGGGGTCAATCCTAATCTCATTACCTCCTGTTAACTAAAAGACAATTTTTCCCTGTCCACAAAACAAAAAAAAAGAAGAAGAAGAAGAAGAAAGAGAGGAGAAAAGAAGAGAAACAGAAGTGGAGAATGCTCGTTTTTAAGAAAAAGAGGTCACACTGACTCGTGATGGCCCACACCATCAGTTGCCATACCGATCAAGAGGTCCCACTTGGCCCCCTACATCGGTGTTCATATCTTTACTTCCTTTTCACTTCAAAAACACAGAAGCTTCGTGTTTCTTTTGTGAAAAAGAAGTAAAGAGGGGCATCTGTGAACACCTCTTTTTGTCCGGCCAATTGGTACAGTTCCATCTTTTGAGCACTCTTTCATGCGCATGGTTCATTTGAAAATTCATAACTCCTTCATACGATCTTTGATTTGTGCAAACCCGGTCTCTAAATTTTCGTAACAAAATTGTCTACGACTTTTGTGAAGACCTTGAAGGCTGAATCCTTACCAATTGGTACAGTTTTAATAATCTTCCTAGACTTGCTCCAGTTTCATGACTGCTCTGCACATCTTTAAGAAAAAATTCATATCTCCCTCATATGATACTGAAATGACCCCATTCTTTTTCCTATGGCTCCACATCAGAGATATCTACAAACTTCATGAAGGCCACAAAAGCTAATTCTCCACCCATTTTGCCCAGCGAATTTATTTTTCTTTCAAATGTATTTCTGTCACACTCTGGAGCAGTTTTCGTAGATGGGTCATATCTCCCTCATTTCTTGATGAAAATTTTTGTGCCATATATCAAATTAAAGCTAAGAGAAAGATCTACAACTTTCATGTTAGACTCTTTTTCAAATTTGGCACGCATCAGCCCTCAAATACGCGAGCAAGTTTGTGATGCGTAAAAAGGAGAGTGAAAAAGCACCAAACAGCATCATGAATCGATTCAACACATGCATGAATCGATTCATGCGTGAAACAGCCCCAAAAAATCAATTCCAAGTGGTTTGAATCGATTCATAGCCCTCCTGAATCGATTCACACGGACTTTAAGCACCCAGGAAGTGAAATTTTAAGGTTTGAATTGATTCACAAGCCATTTGAATCGATTCATTCGAATTTGGAATGGTTGAATCGATTCCTCCCACCAATGAATCGATTCATACGTGTAAATTTAGCCCAGAATTGCATTTTGGAAGGCATGAATCGATTCCTCCCACCAATGAATCGATTCATGAGTGAATTATTGGCCCAGAAACACGTTTTCAAGCTTCTGGATGGTGGGCAAAGCACTGAGGATAGTGGACAATGCATTCAAGCTGATCATGGAGCACCATTGAATTGATTATTGAAGAGTGCTCCTTCCATTGAAATTTTTTTATGGCATATGATTGCTTTTTGATTCCTATAAATAGGCACCAAGAGGAAGGCTTCAAAGGGGACCATTCTTCATTCACACAAATTCCTCCCTCATTTGCTCTTCCTCTTCTCTTCTCTGTTGGAGTTTTTCCAGCAAGTTCTTCAATTCCGGGCAATCAATCCCTTGAAGAAACCATTCATTCTTCCTCTTCCTCTTCTCTGTTGGCAATTTCTTCTTCCAGCAAGCTTTTCATTTCCAGCAAGTTTTTCATTTTCCAGCAAAGTTTTTTTTCATTTCCAGGTTAGTTTCTTTTCTTTATAGTTGTTATTATGGAGGACTAAAACCCCTAGATTGATTTTCTTAGAGAATATTGTAATGTAATTTTGAGGTCATTATTTTTTATAGTATGCTTTTATAAAAAAATAAAAAAAAGTAATAAAATAATAATAATAAATAATAAGTAATAAGTTTTGCACATGTTTTATTTTCTAGCCTAAAAATTTCCATTTTTTAACAGTGTCGTACGGAAATACTTCCGTCTACACAATCTCCTTAGGATTCGTACACGTGCGAAGAACTTCGTTTTGTATGAGTTCCCCATCTCAATAACTTCCATCATCATGTTTCGAGTCAAAAAAGATTTTTTTTAAAGAACTACGTGACCCTGATTTCTCGAAAGCTCGAGAATACGTAGGAGCGGGAAACAGTTCCTATCGGGCCCACCTTTCTTTATTTAATTTTCAGAGTTTTTTTTTGTCTTGCTATCAAAAGGAGGAGCGAGATTAATTTGGACGAGACGTCCTGTTAATCTCATATTTTTGAATATCTCTTTAAAGAAAAAAGGAGGAGCGAGATTAATTTGGACGAGACGTCCTGTTAATCTCATATTTTTGAATATCTCTTTAAAGAAAAAAGGAGGAGCGAGCTTAATTTGGACGAGACGTCCTGTTAATCTCATATTTTTAAATATCTCTTTAAAGAAAAAAAGGAGGAGCGAGATTAATTTGGACGATACGTCCTGTTAATCTCATATTTTTAATATCTCTTTAAAAAGGAGGAGCGAGGTTAATTTGGACGAGACGTCCTGTTAATCTCATATTTTTTTATATATATCTATTTAAAAAGGCGGAGCGAGATTAATTTGGACGAGACGTCCTGTTAATCTCATGTAAATATTTTGTGTTGATCTTTGTTTATTTTGTCATTCCGTACATTTTTCTTTTTTATGAAGAAATTAAAATAATTAATGGGTTAATTATAATGCGCGCTATCAAATTGAGGTAACCGTTTTTTATAACGGACAGTTGTGAGGTGCTAATACCTTCCTCACCTGTAATCAGACTCCCGAATCATGGAATCTCATTTTTATAACCAGTGCTTTAACAAAAGGTTTTTCCACTATTTTATCCTAAAAAATATTGGTGGCGACTCCCTGTTTATCATTTTAAAACCGTTTCGAGGGTCGGCCGCGCCGCCGCGATCCCTGTCGCGACAGTGATATATTAAAATATATAAAGTGGTCTGAGTGGAGTTAAAAAGGTGTTCGTTGTTGGAGATTTTGAAGAGAGCGGTATTGAGTATATGAGGGCGGAGTGCAGTGTGAGGGCGGAGTGTAATATGAGGGCGGTATTAAGTAAGGGCGGCGTGGAGTGTGAGGCGGTGTGCTGTGTGAGGGCAGTGTGGAGTGTGAGGTCGGTGTGCTGTGTGAGGTCGGTGTGCTGTGTGAGGTCGGTATGGAGTGGGCGGTGTTGAGTGTGAAGTAGGGAAGGATGGTGTGTGTGAAAAAGTTAAGGACACCGTCTGTGGAAAGAGGGCGGTGTTGTGATGAACACCGGCTCAGAGCTGTCCGGTGTGAACCCCTGATCTAAGGACGGACCTAATTGGCCAACCGGTGTGGAGTGCTGACATCGGATCGCTTAAGCGAAATCTGATTCGCTTGAGCGAATCAGCCCTTCTTGGCTCGGAAATCTTCTAAAACCGATTCGTTTCTCTTGGTCCTCAGTCATGATTGTTTCTTCTTGAAACATCTAGTCGGATTTCTCCTCCCTAGGTCGGATTTCTTCTGTATTCAGTCAGATTCTCTTTACTCAGGATTTCATAACACCTTAGGCTCACTCGGAAAAAGGGTATCCATATTCATTCGAAATATATAGTTTTCACTCAGAATTATAACATCCTTTATTTGGAAATTAACTTGCAGGAGTATTAAAGTCTTTCTCCACTCCTTTCACTCGGTTTAGACCATCTTCAACTACATTTTTCAATCAAAAGCCCATTTAAGGCCATCACCTTTCGGAAAAGACCCACACATAAGAGTGTCACTCGGTATTTGTTTATATACCTTAGATTCACTCGAAAATGGCTCTGTGCACACTACTATTTGCTCGGAACGGGTTCCCACTACCATTTTTCCACTCGGTATCAGTTCACTCAGTATTATTCATTTATCATCACTCATATTCAAGCCAAGTAATTCCTTAATCACACAATATATATACATATAACTACTCGGAATCTTTAACTTAATCACTATTTCTCCCATCAACACCTCCCAAATAATTTTAATAACTCATTTCAGTCGGTAGAAGCATCAACTTAATATAAAACACCTATGCATTCATTCACTCGGAACTCCTCATCATTCACTCGGGTTTATTTCATGCTTAACCACTCAGGTAAAACTTATTAAGTCAGGTTCCTCTCGGACTCATTTCATACTTAGACCCTCTAATTACACATTATTTAATCTACTCGGAAATATCATCACATTAAGTTCAACTCAGACTTGTTCTAACCCCATCCACTCGGATTTATATATGGATCATTCATTTGGTTTATCATGTACTAAGAAATTTTCCAATCTAAGCCATTATAACCAAATCTTCCCTCGAATTTTATACTCGGGAATCTCTAAATTCATTCTTACACACATATTCCACTTAGTATTATTTTCCCACTCGGGTATATCTTACTAGGGAATATTCAAACCCATTCACTCGGAAAGGCTACATATTTAGTCTTACTCAAAATGGCTCTCAACCTACTCGGATTACTATCTTCTATCTTATTAGGGAGGTCTGACTTGGATAACTTCACTCGGATTGCATCAGTTATATCCCTGACTGAGTCTATTCACTCGGTATACTGTAATCATAGAAATTTCCACTCGAGAAAGAAGCAATTGGCAAGGTCTGACTCGGAAATGAGTCTCTCAAGGGTGTTTTCACTCGGAATATTCACCCATAAGTGGTTCCCTTGAACCCACTTCACTCCAGATGTTTCTAAGACCAAGATTTCACTCGGTAGTATCCTTTTTAGTAATGTTTTATTCGGTCAACCTAACTTTACACTCGGAATTTCATTCCTTACTCGGATTTTCTTTCTATCACTCGGAATTTCCATCTGTCACTCGGAACAGAGCCCCTTTTCACTCGGATTTTGATTAATATCCTCAAAGGTCTGTATAAATTCCATAATTATACCCAAAAATAGAATTTTTGGAGTATCACTGACCCTATACAAGGTATTTACTCACTTATTCTTACTTACTGACCTTCCACACTTCAAAATTTACCAAATAAAACCGCTACTAAAAACAGGGATGTTACAAGGTCCAAATCACAGAAAGCCTATATATACAATTATTAAATGTTGTAGGAAACCTATTGGTCCCTTCCGGGGGTCCCTAAACCCACTGGATCACAAAATCACCTATTAAGTTCCTAAATCTACATAATTTGCCTAGTTCTACTATATGCATTACATGTATCAATTCATAAACACATCCATCTATTTACACATTATATCACACACAATTTGCATATATAATACAAGACCTGCCCATTTCTAATCAATCACACACAATCTTGGCTCTATGCCTTAATTCACATATTCCACTAATTATCATCATAAACTAATTCAAGTATTAGGTCTACACCACAAATTTATTTTCACATCATCAATTCACCTTACAAATTCACATCATTATCAAATAGATGCCAAATTTCATCATCACGCTAAACATCAAATACCATCACACATCAAATAATGTTACAATAATTCATTACTTTAGACTATTACACAATTAAATATTTCCATAGCTTTCTTGGCATTCACTCTTTACTCGGCAGCATCCTCCGGGGCATTCGTATCTTCCCTGACATTGGTAACTAAAAGAAAGAAACCACAGCAAGGGTGAGTATTTGAAAAATCATAATTAATCTAGAACGGTAAATAATGAAAACAACCAATTCAATAAATCCTTATTATTAGTATAAACTAATCAAGTCTGTTATAATCATTTAATTCCATTCTCCACTACCACCGTTTCACAATTAGCTAATCTTTGACAAAATCCAAGAATAACACACTTTACATAATTTCACATAAATCACCATCATTCTCAACGTTCAACTCATGATCAACATTTGTAACAACTTATAATTATAACATCAAACATCATATTCAGCTAATCAAATCCATCACAACCGACTCTCATAATATTTGACGCATAGTATCCGGATACTAATGGATCGGCCTTCAGCTAAGGGTCTGACTTGACACCCCATGAACCCGACTTGACTCTCCACCTCAACCATTGGGTCCGACTTGACCACTGGGTTCGACTTGACCACTGGGTAGCTCAACTGGATCTCAGAGGACCACAGGAGCCAAAAACAAGGGGCGAATCATACTGTCGACCATCCCACACCATATAATCACATATATATACATCACATTCACATATCATTTACCATGTGGCTAATCAACAATAAATCATAATCATCAGCTGGGGCGGCCAAACATGCCAAGCCCACCAACATAATGCCACAATATGCATCAACTCGCCATAATTTCTCAAATCATCATTCATATTCACATACACATAATCATCACTGAAATATATTCATCATGCATTTTAATTTATAATTCATACGCTAATTCATACGTAACAATATCATTTAATTTATCAAGCAATCTTAACTCATAATCACTTTATTATTTCTTAAAATACTTATTTTATCTAATTCTTTAACTTCCAATGCATCATATTAATCACCAACATATATGCAAAAATATACATTGTATCCTACAATCATGTTCCTAATTTCTTTTCACCTCTAACCACTTTATACTACTCCCAGACCTAAGGTACATACCCAGTTCTAATTAATTACGACCCGAACACCCCTTACCTTGGTTCCACGCTTCTTCTAGTTACTCACGGTGTCGGTCACGTCCTACGATTACTTGATTCATTTCCCCGCTTTCGAATCCAACGCCCACTTCACCGCTCGGTTCTCCAGCACTCGTTCTGGCACCTACGAACGCCGAAACACATAACCCATTAGTTCATTATCATCCATAACACTTCAAGAACACCAATTAAGCTCCGATTTAGTGTTTAAACGAAAACCCACGCTCCATAATTCATAGTGAAGGTTCGGTCATGAAGAGAAAGCAAGGGGAATTGCGTATTTCAATTATCCATTGCCTTAAGGTCCATATTCAAGCTTCAAACAACCATTAAATCTCAAATCACAACCCCCATCATGCTCCTAGGTCACGGTTTGAGAGAGAAAGTAGAGGGGAAGAGAAAGAAAATACGAAATGGAGCGTTCCCAAGTGCTTACATCGCTTCCTCGAAGTCTAAAATGCAGTTAGCTTGAAGACTCCACCAACAATCACCTTAGATTGGGCTCCTAGGGTTCAGAAGGGAAAGAGGAAGAAGAAGAAGCTACTAGGTCGCATGCGTTCTGTTCTCAGTCACCCAACTTTAATTCTGATCCACGATGTTGACGCTATGCGTCACAATGGCGCTACGCGTCAGCCTTAAAATTTCACCCCGACGCTACGCGCCATTCCTGCGCTATGCGTCAAGTAGAATCCACCATTCTCTTTAAAATTTCATTTTTAAACCATGTATTCACCCCATATTTCCTATTTCTTATGATTTAAACTTAATTGCGTCTTCATTTATTTCTTTAAATATGAAAATACCTGTGATGTTACACTACCTACTCAAAACGACTCTTCCGTTACCCCAGGTATACTCACATATCAACAATGAAAGGTATAATATTCTTATTTGAACTTATGCTTGAGCTTTGATATTCTCTTTGAATATTCAGTGACTTGAGCGTCGAAGTATCCTTGCAGGTGACACCCTCTTTTGCCCCACGTTGGTGCTTTTGGTACGAGTAATCACTCCAAGACCTTTGTTTTCCTACTGGAATAGAGGATATAATATCAGATCCCCACTAGACTGGTATAAAATCTGAACATATACACATCTTTGAGGACTAGTTATTAGGTCGGCTCTACATCCTGACTACGACTAGTTTAGTATTCAAATTTTTTTTAAAAAAAAACCTTAAAACTTTCTCTTGAAAACTCTTATAATTTCTTTTCTAAAAATCCAATTATTCATTAAACTTGAAAACTCTATGCTCTCATCTCGTTCTCTAAAGGCTTATGTCTCTATGATATACCCTTTCTTTATGGGTGTCCTTCTTTCATTGTAGCAGCAATATTCTCTAGTATATAATATAAAATATTCTATCCTTCAATTTTGAAAACATATTTTTAAATACATCAAATCTAATGTAGCTCTAAAATAATCAATCAATTTTCTATAATTCAATAATTCTAATATAATATCTTTTCGTAGAATCGATACTTAAAACTCATGACACAAAATAATAACCATTGAAAGGAGTCAATTGCTAAGAAATATATCTTCTCGTGAAATATTAATTTAAACATAAATCATAACACTTATCATAGAGACAATAATAAATCAATAGTTAAAATCAAATAACAATAACAGAATAAAACATAAATATAAGGGGCTGGGTTTCTATTGTTCGTATCTCAATCGAGTTCATTGTTTGGAGAAAAGAGAAAAATTCAGGTTGCACCTCTTTCTCGCACAGCCCACCAGAGAAGAGAAGCTATGGACTCCTTAGCTAATTGAAGAAAAGAAAAGCTTTTCCTTGAAGGATATAGCTTAAGGTGGTTATTGAGAGAATGAAGTGGAATTTTTGGAAGAGGGGAGACTAATTATGGGTTTTCATGTGTTCATAAGCTTCCAAAAAGAAGAAATTGAAAACAAAAACACAATCATATATGTTATACAGGTGGAGAACTTAAACGGTGTAGTGTGTGGCTTTAGCCAATTCATTTTCCAAGTGTCGATGGTATAACATAACATGCACTCTTTTCTTTTCCTTTGGAGAATAGGAAATACAGAATACCTTTGTAACTTACATCATAGATATAATGCAAATTGCCACTAAAATAAAAACTGACGGTGGTGAAATTGAATGGCATTCTAATATGGAAATTGGTGCCTCACTTGAATAATTGACAAGAATTTGGTCATTCAATGAGCAACAGTTTTTCTTTTCTTTAACGAAAGAATGAATGCGCTTCACAGGTGATTGTCAAAACCGGCACCACTTGTCATCTTCATGCAAAAGTAAAATAGATGGGAGTTAATTAATTAACGGGTATCACTTCTCGACAATTTGATAAAACTTAATTTAATGGTGGTCAAAGATTGACTCTAAGTTACCAAAAATGTCCATAAAAAATATTAGGAACAACTTTTAAATATTAGGTAAGCCATTCAGGATCAAAACATGACTTGTAAAAAATGTTTGGAAGTCTCTTACTATTATTAAATATCTTTAGTCTTTAGTAATCAATTGGAGAACAGAATTATAAAAATAAAAAATTTAATAGTTAATATTAATCATTCATTTGTTGAGATAACTCCGTTGAGGCAATGAATCTTTTTTTTTTTTCACTTTCCCCAACCTCCATTTGTTTAGCAGAACATTTAAACAAATATATGCTTAGGGTAACCGAGAGACTGTCTAATTTCAATAGACGTATTTATAAGGTAAAATTTAATATCTTAATAAATTAATATCATTTATCACATATATATTTCTATTTATTTAATAAACTACTAGCAACAAATTCTACTCATACAGAATATGGCTGGAAAAATGGGATGTTACACGGGTGCTGGAGTTGGATTCCGTGACTTCTATCTAATTTGTTGAGTAATGATGCTTCAATGTATGACAGGGAAGAGTTGGTAACACTGATTCAAGATGTAGAGAAGTTTGAAGTTGTGATTTGGAAGCATGGATACATATATAATGGAAAGCCAATAGTGTGGCTGACAATCTTGCTAAGAATGAGTTCGATCTTGATTATGGTTTCAAATTGTATCATGGTTCGTTAAGTTTTGCGTTTTGCGGCCTATGTTTCTTCCACTTTGTTTCACATGAATCTTTAAGTTAGGGTTTTCTTCCCGAGATTTAGCTCCTTTTAATTGAAAAAATCACAAATTTAACCTTCCCATCAACTTAGTTCATCAAAAATTACGGCCACCAAATTAATTTTTCAATAATCAATTTGATCCTTAGATTAGTCATTAAAATAACATTTTCTTAATAGTGTTAACCATTTTAACCACTAAGAAAAACTTCTACAAACAAATATGATGACCAAATGCATTACAGGACCAATTTAATAGTCACGATCTTTAAAATAACCACTTTATTTATGGATAACCAAATTAGCTATTTAGACTTTTTATTTTTTATCCCTCTATTTTTTCACCTCTTTCTACACTCCATCAACATCCCAAAGAGGGTATGAAATGAATATTTTTTCTTGTCTCACCCCTTCCTTAAATTTTGAAGCAAAATCCCTTTTCTCTATTATTTTCAAACCAAACAAAATAATTCATTAAAATTAAACACCTCTACCTTCCCTTTCAGCCAAACATTATGTTAATTTAACGGAGTCATAACTACTACTAGTCTTGTCCTGAACATTTTGTCATCCTATCCTACACATCTAACGATATTCTAGAATCGTGAAATAGCGAGAATAATGGAATACTGACACTTTCTTACGGATTATTAGCCTGGGGAATTTCATTTCAATACATTTTCCTTACAAGGAAATTACTAAAAGCATGTCAGAATGTTAGTCCGGATAATCACCGTCTATTGCCGAGAAAAGTTGCCGAAAGATAATCAGTTGTAAATTTAAATAATAAAAATTTCAGCAATTGATTTTAAAACTTCAGATAAAATTAAATTTGACCAAAATTTAAGTAACAGAACGAGGATTGTGAGCAAGCAGTATAATCTGGCTGACGACATACGTTTTGCAGCTTGTAAGTACCGAGTAAAATATACATCCTCTTGATTCTGCGTTTGCAGTGGACAAAAGTATATCTACTCATCTTCGAAAGTGAATATTTACAACTGAAGGCTGCAAGAACAAAGTCTGTTGAACAGAGAGAGCAAGGGGCAAAATTGGATGGAAAAGAAACGAAGAAATCTTTTTTGCACGACCATCCATACTACCGGCTTCAGGGCCTAAATGACAATTTGAAGCATCAATAAATTCTAGTTAGTTCAAAGTTACAAGGATTACTGGTCAATATCAAATGGAAGCATGAACCTAAAGAGTTAAGTGCATGAGGTAACCATAGATGACAAAATCAATAAATTAGATTCTCACAAATCTATAGTTGGTCATCCAAGAAGTACTGTTTGACAAAAAAATATCTAGTGGGTTTTTCTCATCAACAGTTACCACATGCACTTAATTCTCTATCATTAGAAAAGCCCAACGTCACCCCTTATTTTACTCTAAAGTGGAGGAACCTTGTTATTTCAATATTTAGAAAGCAATAAGCTTGAACAAGAGAGAAAAAAACGCACCTGGCTTGATCTTAAATTTGAGAGAACATGGATACCTCCTTAAAATGAACTTGATTGGATGGTCAGTTGATTGCCTATGTCGATCAGTTGCAGAAATCAGCTGCAATAACGGGAAAAATTAAAAGCATTCCATAGTAAGTTAAAAATCCTATATTCTGTGTGGAATTGTGAATTATCAAAATAGAAAGAAAAGTAAATTAAATGACTAAGAACTTTCACCCATTGACTAGCAGATCTTGCAGATACTTGAGCACGTGCCTGTGTGTTTGTTTAATGTACATTTATTTACAAGGCAAACCCATTTCGTGCGGAGTATCAACAAGTATGTCAAATTTGCTCCCCTCCACCCCAATCCCTTTTTAATTTTGCACAAGAAATAACAAGTGTAACTTGCAAGGAAACCATATCAAATCATTCTTCCAACAGTAATTCAAAATGGAATCCTACACCTCCAGTCACCAGTCTTTTTTCAATAAAATTTGATTCTCTACCGGTAATCAGCCTCTATAATTTTTGCTCCCATTACTATATACTTTTTAATATACCAGTTGTCAATATCAGTGTTGCATAGGTTGCCACCACCTTGCCTGAAAGAAACTCAGCCTCAAATTTCTTTCCAAATATCCAAAAACTCAGTAATGATTATCGTACACATCCACAGTAAATTCACCCATTTCCACCCCATTTTGTTTCTATCTCTTTCTTCATATCACATCACATGACCTGTCATTTATATCAGTTTCTCTCTTTTTGTTTTTCTTCCTATCTCCTTTTACCACTCCAAATTCCCCAATACAGCCCCAAATGAGGTGTACGACCAACATTTTCCCTAAAAACACAACATTGAATAAATGAGGATTCAGTTCAGCTTGACATGATGTCTTCCCAAGACAGGCCCCATCCCGCTATCAATAAGTCTAACTGATGTTATGACTGTCTCCGATTTGATTCCCCATTCCCACCAACTTACAATCTACTAACAGTATGAACTCTCTTTTAACCAGTATATATATATATATATATATATATATATATATATATATATATATATATCCAACATAAGTCTCAAATATATATAATTTAATATAAAAAAACCTTCTATCAGTGTATAGAAAAAAAAAGGATGCATATAAAGCAAACCTTATCATCAAACCGGAAAAGAGATTGGTCAAAGTAAGGAGAAGGACTCTGTGACTGACAGCTGAAAGGTAAAGAGGCAAGCATCTTCTTGACAAACTGCAAAACAACAAAGATTATACACAGCACCTTAACCTTTGTTATCAATAGGGCACTATGGCACACCACTAGGCGCTATTGCAACAATATTTAAAAAAAAATCTATTTATGCCCTGATTTTCCTAGGGATAACATTATTACTTCCCTCCCTTTTTCAAAACTCAAAAAGTCTCTATCAGGATGTAGTTCCCCACATTTCTATCTCCAGTGTAACATCCAGATTGTGCGACCACCAACATTTTTTGTCTTCTTGACTTTCATTGTTATATACCACTAGATTTTTGGCCCCGTGCTATGCCCAGATTATATGTATATTTTTAAAATATTAATTATTTATAATAGTAATAATATACACAGGTTATGTTTATTAATTGTAATAATTATTTTATATTTATTTATTAAATCAAGCATACCATTTTGTACATGGATGACCATATATTATTTGCATCTTTGGTACGTAGAATATAAGGAAATACTATCGTTAAATTTTGATAGGGATAGTTTTGTTGCCCATAGTGATTATGTCTCACTCGAACCCCCAAATATGGCACATAAAAACCAAAAGATACTATATGAAAATACTATTATTTAGATTATAAGTTTTGTTGGATGTAATTATATTATAAATTTATTGTTGTAAAAATTTATATTTATATTATGATAATTTAATAATGTATTATAGTACTACATAAAGAATCGTAAGTTAGTCAAGTTGTAAAGGGGTCTTATATAAAATACAATGATAGTTGATTTATAAATCTTATGATCTTATTATAATTATATATTTAAATTTAATAAAATAATTTACATAATCAAATATTAATTAAAATAAAATACTTAAATTAAATTTATATTATTCAAATAAATCATATATTTTAGATTTTTAAAAAATTAATTTTATAATAATCGTGAAGGTATAAGATTGGGGATTGGAATGGGAAGGTTGGAATGTTGCTTTTAATCCTAGAGGCGTTTGATACGCGATATCTTTTTACATTCCCAGATAAGTTTGATGGGGAAAAAAGATTCCTATTTTTCAACAAATTTTTGAAACTTGCCTACCTGAGAATTTTATTCCTTACCATCTTATTCTTGGAAAAGTAACTTACCCAAAAATGAAAAATATTTACAGGAGAAAGTAAATGAAATAAAAAATAGAAGATAAAAAAAAACAGAATGGTGACTGAGAATTTAATGGCAACTACGTAAAAAATTAAAAATAAAAAATGGCAGCACTAGGTGCTACTGTAGCACACAACAGTAGCAATGAGCTGTTTTATATTATTATTTAGATTATGATTTACTTAAAAGTTAAAACCACTGACTTTCTATACTTAACCATGAAGCTCCTATGCATCATACGTATTTTCTGTCCAATTGTTGAACATTTATATGCATATAATAGAAATTATTTAATCTGAATATAAATTTTAAATAGTGGCTGTCCCGCTACAGCATGTTTCAGGGTATACCACTTCGCACTGCTATATAGGATTGATAACCATACACAGAACACATCCATGTCACCTGCATATTTTTCCTTCTATATAAGGAAAGAGGGAGCAATTAAAAGGTTACAACGAACAAAATTTTACCTGTGAAGAGTTGCTTGCCTTATCTTTTATGCTCCGTAGCTGTTCCAGTGCATAGATATTATTTGAATGAGATGATATGAAATTCAGATGCATTGAATTCCGTGATGTTGCATGGAAGTGGTCACAGAACTGCTCAAACAACAGATAAAGCTCATCTGCTGAATTCTGATAAGATGTAAAAACGAGTAAGAAAAAGCACCAAGACAACCCAAAAAATTGAACAGGATGAAAAAATAAATTTACCTGATAAAAAGATACAATTTCAGTTGTATCCATGTTATATACAGCAACAAAAGCAGGGTGGTGATCAGCATTTCGTGACACCTGAGACTTGAAAATGTGAAAATCAACATATTTGTCATATTACTTCAATAAGGATATAATGATATCACTCCAATCTCCGGGTTGAAATTTTGTGGAATGTTTAATCAGAATGGAAGATATCAAAAATCATTCTTGGACCACCACTTAATGGCTGTAAGCCTTTAGGAGTTAGTTCCTCACATGGTATGACTGCATGAGTCTCCATGATCTAGTGATCAAGAGTTCAATCCTTGTTGCCCCATTCTGATAGCTAAATTTCAGGAACAATTGGGGAACTGTGCTTCGAGGGGGCTTGTTATAAGATAATATTACCATTTTAGTTACCAACTTGAATATTTAATAACAGTGAATCATGGACGCTAATTATTCTCAATAAGGCAGAATGACACTGGTCTCAACCAAGACTCTCCATATAGTGAGAGGAACAAAGACAGTCGGATACTCAAGCTATAGCAACTGACACTGGTATATACCATTTTTTTTAATGTGTGGGCTTTGGCCTATTTCTCAGCTTCTTGCAAGTAATTTTCATTTTTACTTGCTTGGCTATAGTGAATGGTATTATTACAAATAAAAATAATAGATAAAATAAAGATATACAAAGCACTCACCCCGCCATCTACACTACCGAACTTGATTAGCAAATGGTGTCGGTCCAAGAATTGCACCTGCCCATGAGTTGAATAGATGAAACTTGTTACATTCATTTTTATGCACAAAACAAAAAATGTAAAAAGGTTTAAATCGCTAGTGAAATGTTCTTGCCTTAGGACAGCCATGATTAAAGAGTCATTTAAGATGCATTATGTCTTAAAGACCATACCTTCCAGATAATCAAATCAACATAATCTTGAAAGTGGAAGAAAAACTTCTTCCTAAGCCTTTGGACCCTCTGGCAGATGAGAGAAAAACATAATTAAAACATGAATTAATACATACTAGAAAGAAACAAAGAAGAATTGCAAAGATACACAGCTCAAGTCATATGCATAACAACAGGCAAAAATCTTGTACTCAGAAACACAGAAAATCAAGACAGAAGAAATTACATAACATTGACCAGGAGAAATGAAAAGGGTAAACATTTGAAAAGGTACTGAGACATATGCTTCCATGCACACTCATATACTATGAAGCCCAATTCTGTAAAAATGAAGTATCCATATGAGTACATATCCAATTCTAATATGCTTCGACACTCTTGACTATGTACTCAAAAGTATCAATTATTTTTTTTAAAAAAATTATTATTCCAAAATATTCATGAATACATCTTCAATAGTGAGAACAAATATTATATTTACTTGATTTTATTATTTCCCCCCCTAAATTTTCTTTCTTTTAATTGCAACTATAATTCTTATTATACTTATGCGCTAAGTAAAAATTGGCTGCGATTCTTGTTTATTACGTTTTTGCTCTATTCTAGTATGGTATAAATGCTACATGATATTTTATCAACATTTTATTCACTAATTTGTTTGTACAAGCTACAATATTACTTCCTCTAGTCTCATATAAAAAGTATAGTTAACCAAATCATCAAGACCAATAACAATAGTTAAATGTATTGGGTTTCTAAAAAGTAATGTTCCGTTACAATTTTACCCTTAGGATCTTATTAAATGTCATTGATAGTTGTGAGTATATTTAATGGCATATATTTAGACCAATTAATAAGGGTAAACAAGGAAAGTCAGTAAATGTTGCATGAGAAATATAACTAGGTGTTATAAAAAAAAAAAACCAAAACTTTTTGTAAAACTTTTACATATGAGACCAGAGAGAGTATCTATTTTACTAACAATGGTTAGGAATACAGCTGATCTCATTAGTTGGAAGAAACCTAACTAGATGACTGGTTTTTTACATTGCTTCTCCAACAATATAGTGTGTATCATATCTCGGTTATAAAAAAGTCCTTGTATTTAGCATTCACAGGTTGTATCTGTATTGTATTAAGTATCTAGGCAACATAGCTTGTATAAGTACCACATTTGCAGTCACTACAAGATGCATTCAGGAAAATGAAGATTGTGGGCCTGCCATTTCAGACTTCAGAATATTCCCTTAACAACTTCCTAATATTGATAGGATATGTGGCAATACAACCAAGGGAAAATTACAGTTTACAAATAGAGTATATTGTTAGTTACAGTTTGTTAGCAAAGTTATTAGAGATATTATCTTATCTCTTAGATTAATTCTGTTATCTCTTTAGATAGTTAGCAAAGTTGTTAGAGATTTTATCTTATCTCTTAGATTGATTCTGTTTCAATTCTGTTTTAGGTTTGTTAGATTTCTTCTATATAAGTTGTGTGCTCTTCAATCTTAAAACACAATAATAATTCAACAAACATACTTTCTCTTTAAATCTTTCTCTTCTTCTTTCCTTCTTGCTGCCATAGTTCTAAATGGTAATCAGAGCTTGATCGATCCCTTTTTTTTTCTTCCCATGGCTCAACCAGAAACTCCTATCATCCCAGCCAATGCGTCGTTTACCTTCCCTCAAATCATTACTGATAAGCTTGATGATAAAAACCATCTATTGTGGAAGCAACAGGTGGAACTTGTCTTGAAGGGCCATCGTCTTCACCACTTTGTAGTCAATCCCATCATCCCCCCACGATACATGAACGAAGTTGATGGTGATCCTGATCAAGTGAATGAAGCCTACCTTTCTTGGGAGCAACAGGACTAACTTCTCCTAGCCTGGCTCCAATCATCTCACTCCAGTTCTTTCTTACCAAGAGCCATAGGCTGCACTAATTCTTGGCAACTATGGGAAAGAATTCACTCTCATTTTCATGCTCAGACTAAAGCCGAGGTAAGGCATCTTCGTCATGAACTCAGGAACACCAAGGAATCACACACACTTGCAGAGTACTTGTTTCGGATTAAAGCCCTTGTTGATGCTGTAATCTCAATAGGTGACCTGTTCCTTTTGTAGATCATCTTGATGCTATTCTTGATGGATTACCAGAGGAGTATGATGCCCTTATCATAGTCATTAATAGCAAAACAGAATATTATGATATTGCTGAAATAGAAGCCCTTCTTCTCGCACAAGAGGCTACACTAGAGAAACAACATGTAGTACTTTCAACAACTCCCTCTCTAAACCTTGCACAACACCCCTCATCCTCAAATCTTGCTCACAATCCCTCTATGATGAATCCCACCCAAAACCCATCAAACTCAGCCTCACTCTCCCAATTCCTTTGCACCACCACCATCTTCAAATCTTGCTCACAATCCCTGTTTGATGAACCCTACACAAAACCCATTAAACCCAGCCTCACACCCCCCCCCCCCCCGCCCAATATTCTTTTGCACCTTCAAATCAAAATCCAATCTCTAATCATGGCTCATCTCATTCTGGTTCTCATGGTTCCAAAGGCAGATCTTCCTTTTGTGGAAGGGGGTACTATGGTCATGGTGGTAGACCCTCTTCACAATGTCAAATTTAACACAAACATGGTCATGAAGCTTTTGCTTGTTTTCACAGATTTAATACAGAATTCACACCCACTTCAGCTGCACCATACCCTAAACCTCAACCATACCCTCACCTTTCACCGTATTCCACAAATCCCTACCCTCCATCTCCACATTATCCTACCCCACCTCTAGCTCCTCTTCCACAACGACCCTTAGCCTACATTGCAGGTCCTCACTCTGTTTCAGAACAGTCCACTCAGGCCTGGGTGGCTAATTCAGGAGCCACACACCATGTAACTACTGACCCTCAACATCTTTTCCATCAAACACCATTTAATGAGCCTGATCAGCTTCATCTTGGCAATGGTCAAGGTTTGCCCATCCTTTCTATTGGTTCCTCAACTTTTCAAGCACCTTTCTCACATAATTTCACTCTTAAACTTGATAATTTACTGCATGTCCCTACCATTACCAAAAATCTTATAAGTGTCAATAAGCTTCCTAGGGACAATAATGTGTTCTTTGAATTTCATCCAACTTATTGTTGTGTTAAATCTCAAGTTTCTAAGCAAATACTCCTTGAAGGAAAACTTAATGATGAAGGACTCTACATTTTTCCAAATCTCCTACCTACTACTCTTGCTGCATCAAAAACAGATTTTCCTACACCTCCTTCATCTTCATGTGTTTCACTTGTTTCCACTACATGTACTAGCCCCACACACACACAATATTCCTTATGGCATAATAGGCTTGGCCGTCCAGAATCACATCATGAAACTGTGTAATCTTACCACATTTAATAAAGAAATTTCAGATTTTTGTATTGCATGCTGCAAAGGCAAAGCTCACAAAATTCATACTTCTACTATCATGCATATTGAACCTGTACAATTGGTTTATTGTGATCTATCCCGTTTCTTTCGTCCAGTGGATACTCTTATTATCTTTCAATTGTAGATGGTTATACAAGATTTACCTGGATTTATTTCTTGCATACAAAATCTGAAACCTTGAATGTTTTCAAGGAATTTCAGATTTTTGCTGAAAAACAGTTAAGGAAGCAAATTAAGATTGTTCAAACAGACTGGAGTGGTGAATTTAGACCCTTTTCCAAATTTCTCACTAGTCAAGGCATTATTCATAGAGTTATTTGTCCTCATACACACCACCAAAATGGTGTTGTTGAAAGGAAACACCGAGACATTGTTGACAAGGGCCTTCCTCTTCTTTCTCACTCAGGGTTATCTCTCAAATTTTGGGATCATGCCTTCCACACTGTAGTACATCTTATTAATAGGACTCCCTCCTCTGCTATAAATTTCAGCATTCCCTACACACTTTTGTTTGTGCATCAACTAGATTTTACAGCTCTTCATGTATTTGGGTGTGCATGCTTCCCTTTCCTTCACCCATATCATAGTCACAAGTTTGATTGCAGATCTGAGGAATGCATTTTCTTGGGATATTCAGCAAATCCTAAAGGGTACAAATGTCTTGCAGCAGATGGCCGAATCTACATCTCCAAAGATGTTCTTTTTCATAAAGCTCGCTTCCTTGCCCTCCACTCCACTACCTCCATTTTAGCATCCTCATCTTCTCAATCTCATTATCTTCTTATTGGTGTTCTACCCTCTGTCACCTCTCAAACCACAACTTTACGTAACACTTCCACATCTCCTCCCGCTCACAATATTGTTCACCAAAACTCTCCAACATCAAAAACCACTCCTACATCTCACAACCCAACTCTTCTTTTTCCAACCCCTTCCTCTACTACATCAAAAACTCCTCTACTTCCACATCCTTTATTTCATACTCACTACCTGCCACTACTTCTCCCACCATTGAATTATCCTCCTCTTCCTTCACAACCACCACTACTACTCAACCTCCTCCTTCTACAAAAATTCACCCTATGTAAACTAGATCAAAGTCAAGAATCACCAAACCAAGACTTAATCCTACTCTTCTTCTCACAACTGCTCCCACCACAGTTAAACAAGCTTTATCCTCTACCCATTGGCATGAAGCTATGAAGGAAGAATTTTCTTCTCTCACTCGCAATCAAACTTGGTCCCTTGCTCCCTTACCTCCGATTCGCCAAGCTATTGGTTGCAAGCGGGTTTTCGGGTAAAAGAAAATCCAGATGGCTCCATTCAAAAGTACAAAGCACGCCTTGTTGCCAAAGGATTTCATCAACAACCAGGCACTAACTACTAAAAACTTTCTCACCAGTTGTCAAAGTTGTCACCATTTGTCTTATCCTTACTATTGCCCTCACTCATGGTTGGCCAATTCATCAAATTGACATCAACAATGCCTTTCTTAATGGTGTTATCATAGAAGATGTTTACATGATTCAACCTCCTGGATTTGAGTCATCTGGATTTGAGTCATCTGATCGCTCCCTTGTTGACAAACTTCACGGTGCATTATATGGCCTCAAACAAGCACCACGAACTTGGTTTAAACGCCTCACTGCTACTCTTATTCAATTCGGTTTCATTCCTAGTAAGTGTGATCCTTCACTCTTTACCCTTCAAACTTCAACGGGTCTCATCTATGTCCTTGTCTATGTTGATGACATTATCATCACCGGTTCCTCTCACTCCAGCATTAACTCCCTTATCTACAAACTCAACATTGAGTTTGCTCTAAAAGATCTTGGCCTATTAGATTATTTTCTTGGATTGGAAGTCAAACGCTTGTCCTCTACATCTCTTCTTCTTTGCCAAACCAAGTACATCAGAGATCTCCTATCAAAGCTCAGATGAATGATGCAAAACCAAATGGCTCTCCCATGGCTAGCTCTTGCCGTCTCACTCAAACTCATGGTGATCCTTTTTCAGACCGTTCATCATATAGGTCCATTGTGGGTGCACTACAATATGTTACCATTACTCACCCGAAAATTGGCTACACAGGCAACAAGCTCTGTCAATTTCTTACTAATCCTCTCATAGAGCATCTTAAAGTAGCAAAACGAGTTCTACATCATCTAGTTGGCACTCTTGATCATGGTCTCTTACTTCAGGCAGCACCCATGGATATTCCTTTCTCCATTAATGCCTACTGCGATGCAGATTGGGCAACTGACACTGATGATCGTAGGTCCACTTCTGGCTCGTGTATTTATTTTGGCCCCAATATTGTCTCTTGGCGGTCAAAGAAACAGTCTCTAGTTGCAAAATCAAGTGCTGAAGCTGAATATTGTAGTATTGCTCTTACTACCCAAGAAGTGTGTGGATTCAATCTCTCTTAACAAAGTTACACGTTCTCCACTCCTACTATTCATTGTGATAACCAAAGTGCTGTAGCTATCTACCACAATCCAATTCTTCATTCTCGTATAAAACATATGGAGACTGTTATCTACTTTGTTCGGGAAAAAGTGATCAACAAAGCTTTCCCCATTAATCACGTTCCCTCACATGAGCAACTTGCTGATATCCTCACCAAGACCCTCTCTAAGCAGCGTTTTCTACTTCTTCGACCCAAACTCAGTGTAGCCAAACCTCCCTGAGTTTGTAAAGGGAAAGATAGAGTATATTGTTAGTTAAAGTTTGTTAGTAAAGTTGTTAGAGATATTATCTTATCTCTTAGATTGACTCTGTTTCAATTCTGCTTTAGGTTTGTTAGATTTCTTCTATATAAGTCTTGTGCTCTTCAATCTTAAAACACAATAATAATTCAGCAAATATGTTTTCTCTTTAAATCTTTCTCTTCTTCTTTCCTTCTTGCTGCCATAATTCTAATAACAAAGAAGGAATTATTGGTAAAAAAGATGCATCTAGTTCAATAATAATTAAGCATACAAGTGGTTAACTAAGTCAATAGGTGATTATTCAGTAACTGCAATTTGAAAATGATTGACTGCTTGCATGGTTAATTTAATTATTCATAAACTGAAAATAATCAAACATTTCTACTCTCACGTGTGTGTATGCGTGTGTTAACAATGGCCATGTTGAACAACAAACCTCATGCATTCCCATTTCTCACACGTTTATGTGAAGACACAAAAAAAAGATCTAGAGCAAGAAATGGTGTCGCTAGGAAGTGAGAGTGTAAGAAACAAGGTCTTAAAACAATTTGCTGTAAAGCCCAAGAAAAGAGTTCCAGCAACAAAGGGAAAAGAAAAGAAACTAAGAATTTGAAACAGCCCATGCCCCTATGTCCTTCCAAGCTAGGTTTTAAATCGCGCGCCAACGCGGCTAGATTGTGGCGCGTTTTCACGATACGCCATAGGATAAAATCTCACCCGCGGTCTACACTGCAATTTCCCAGTTTTGAGGTTTACTGTGATGCGCTGCAATCCAGGATTAACAACCTAGCTTCCAAGATAATTAATATATGAAGTATATATGATAAGCACATAAGAGAAACCATAAATAGAAAAGAATATTATGCAAAAATAAGAAAAAAATATTAGAAGACCAACCAAGGTATCATCACTTTCTTCATTCCATAGTCCCCGGAATATGAATGAAAGCAATCGCTGCTTTATACCACTAAGAAAAGAATTCTCCAGATTAGGCTGGCTTTGATGCGCGTGATTTTCAAAGTGGTTTCCAGGCAATTGATGCTGTTTATTTTTGTCAAACAATGCCATGCCCTGTCAGTGAATGTGATAGGAAGTGGTGTAACAGAGTAAAAGCATATTAAACGAGAAAAGTGATGCTATTCAGTAAGTTCAGTTCAGTCCCAATGACAGACTGAAAGAGAATATGTTGCTCAGGGTATTTGTTCTCTCCTGACTATGCTTCTAAGTCCATTCCAAAAAGACATAATGCATCTCCAAACTAATTACTCCGTTTATACTCATCACATCAACTAACTCTTTACTGTCACTAACTCATTTCACCACATTTCCCATTTCTATTACGTTAGGGGTACTCTCCACAACCTTTTCCTAACTATCAGAATGACCATATATTTTGATTTAATGCTTTAAACAAGCCACAAAACCATCAAAATCACATGCATTAGCTCACATAGCTTCATAATTTATCATAGATGATTGGGATGATTGGATGTAGTGACAATTAAAGATGAACACAATGTTATTAGTTTTGAACCACCAAAACAGAATTGAATTGAGAAGCAATCCCAAGGTGTTAACCAAATGCACTGCAAAAAGGTCTCACCTAGTGGGTCCATGGGGGTAAATGTGCGCAAACTTACCCTTGCAAATGGAGAGGTTATTTCCAATATTGATTTTGTAACCTCCAAGTCACAAGGCAACAACCTTATCATTGCATCAAGACTCGCCCTTGAACTGTAAAAGCATTCTTAAAAAGATTTTTTTTACGGTTCAAGGGAGGACTCATTATTGAGTTGAACCCTAGGAGAAAATCTACAGGAGGGGAGGTTGAGGAGAATGGGAAATGGTATTGAGTGAATTGTAGAAGTTTGAAACAATGCACTCTCATTGCATGTCCCACAAATCTACGAAGTTTGAAAAGGGGGGTCCTAAAAGAATATTTAATTAAAAAAAAAATCAAGACTTTTCTGTCAAAAAGTTTCAACAATATATCTAATGAGCTGCTTGACAAAACACATGTACAATAAAGTCAATACCAAAAGCTTGCTGACCTGAGCATTTGAATTGAGAAATAGCTCATCATCTTCGCGGCAGAATTCCCCTATAGCACGTACATCAACAAGGTTCCCAGAGTCTCTGATTTGAAGAATGTGTATAGTTTGATACCGAAGTGATACAATTGCCAATAGGTCATCATACAAGAAGACACCCATATTATGGGTTAAATTAACAAAGTCGTTACAGAAGACCTTCTTGTCCAAGATCTCTCCATCTTCCAGTCTAATATAAATCACATAAATACAAAGAACAAAGTAATAAAAAATATATGATTTATCTCATGATTAGAAGATCAGAAGAAAATAAATCACATATAAAGAAAGATAAATAAGCACCTCAAGAGGTGGAAGGTTATCTTTTCTATTGACGGAACACCATGGACAGCTCCTCCAACAGCAGGTGCATCATGAATTTGGGCAGTTGAAGTAGCAAACAGTCCAAATTGATTACTCTCCATGTATAGAAAGAAATCTTTACATATAAGTTCATTGCAGGAAGCAAGTGGCACACAGTATAATTGGGAGAAAAAACTGTCAAATCTCCTTGCTTTAGATGGCAAATCATGTTTATCACAATCTTCATCTTTGCATGAAAAAGAAAGCCATCGAGGCCTGTAAACAATCAACTCCTGATGATTTCTGCTGAAGCTTATAAGGTATTGACCATCATCAGTGAATTTACGAAATGAGTGGTCTGGGCACTCGACCTCATATACTGTGTAACTTGGTACCAAATTTTCATAGAACCGCCGAGCATGATGAACCTGCAAGAATTAAATTACACCTGCAAAAATTAAATTCATTTCAGGTTCCTTCAACAGAGGAACAAGACAATAATTTATAAATTTCTCAGGTCATCCATTTGATAAAGTGAAAGGCTGAAAGAAAAATTTTTGAATAGAACATTGTGTATATTTATGCATTTCAAGTTTCTACTTTTTACATTAAAAACATTAGGCTATTGTTGGGGTGAATTTAAAATCTCTGGATAAAATTAAAGAGATTTTATGGGTGTTTTTAATTTCAAATATAAAGACCTTTTAGATGCACTTTTGGTATCAATTGATTGATCAGAGATGTTGATTTGTTAAATCAAATTAGGATTAATTTGTAACCCTTAAGTAAGAGTCAATAGTGATGCATTTTTACTGTCAATTAAGAGCCTTAGTTGACGGGAAATAGAGAAAGAAACAAAGAGCCTCAATGTTTACACACCATCAAGTCAGCAAGCAGGCCCTCAAATTGGTAGACAGGCTTTCAAGTTGACAGGTTTTCAAGTTGCAACCAAACTATTCCCCATGATCAAGTTGGACTGAGCACATGTCTAAATAATTAATTTGTGCAGTTTTGAAGGCTCCATAACAATGGGACATGAGGCATTGTGTGGTTAGAGCACATGGTAACCTCTTATGTAGTGGGAGAGAGGGAGGTAACTCCTTTCAAGTTACAATTGTGAATGAAGGCATAAAAATGAAAATTGGACTTAGAAGAGGGGGAGAACAAATTCAAAAGGAGCTGGCATTCAAGAGAAACGCCTAACACGTCGACCATCGTGACTGTTGGCAATCAGAAGGATCTAAGAGCAATAGTTTGTCTATAAGATTTAATTTTCCACATCTTTTATTTTACTGCATTTTGGTTCTGTTTGGACCCCTATGTTACAGTTTTAATGTATATATTTGTATGCTTCTTTAAATTTTGAATTCTTATGTGTTTTTCAATCACTGTTTAAGTCATTTCCTCGCATTACAGTTTACTTGATCTCTATAACTTGATGATTATAGACTGCCTCGAGTGTGATTTGTGATGCGTTTCTGTTTTTTGTGTTTCCATCTAATTTATATATCGTTTTAAGTTATTCATCCATTGTGCACATTTTCTTTCTTACTCCATTTCTGTTTTCTACTGTGAATCAAAGGTTGGATAAATTTCACCCTAAACAGTTATACTTAACACTGTTTAATTCAACTAGAATCAAATAAACTGCCCAACCCCTTTAAAATTTTAAAAAAAAAATGCAACAGAACAAACAGCACAACTTCATTTAACCTTCTTACATTTCCTTCATAGTAACAAGTATCACCAGGATGACAGCAACTTTTTAAACCCATCTCCCCAGGGGGTAAATAAAAAAACCTAGAAAAACTAATTCCTTCTCTTGAGATGCTTCTGCATTCAATCATGTAGCTAAGCATAAATCTTGTAAACATTCCTGTTGAATAATAGGTTTTAAGTATGTGTTTATCCTTAGTTTTTCTGCTCATATTCGGTATTATATGGATATTATCGGTTCAAACAGGATTGCCTTTAGTAGGGTATACCTGTGGCTAAACCAAAAATAAGTTTTCTCTTTCTGTTTCTGTTGAAATCAGAGTTGAGATAAGGTTGGAGATCCTTATCTACTTATTTTTCTCCCCTATGTCTATATAGTCTGTAATATAATATGGTTGAAAGTAATAGAAAATTAGAGTAAACATTAAACAGTCAAATTGACCTTTGAAAGATAGGATAACCACCAACTAGGTCCCTCAAAGATGATGGTGGTCACCAAATAAGTCCTCTTACTGATTTGGCACCATGTTGGTCACCACACCCTTTCTGCAGTTAAATAACCATTTCTTAGTGATTTTACCTGTTTCAACTGCTAAGAAAAGGTCTGGTGATGAACAAAGCCACTAAATCAATCTTTGGAGGACTTATTTGATGATCATCATCTTGAGGTACCTAGTTGATGGTCGCCCTATCTTTAGAGGACCGATTTGACTATTCACTTCTATAAAATTATCATCTTCCCCATTCTATAATTCCTAACTTTTAGTTCGCATCAATTATTCCACCCTAAGCTTTTAAAAATATATTATTACACCAAACAGGAAGAAAACTTGTAACTTGTAAGAATTCCCAGAATAAACAATCTTAAACATAATTGATAGCGAGAAGAATTACACTAGTGCCAGGAGCAGGAGTGCAAATTTGACGGTCAAAAATCCTAGCCACAATATTGCTGCTTCTGCAGTACATTAAAGCGTGTCCACAGAGTTGAAAAATTCACCCTGAAAACAAAGAAAAATGAAAATTTCACATTAGTGAAGTTATCTCAATAAAATTATTTTTAACATTATTTCCTTGCAAATGATACTAAACTAGATGGCTACAACCAGGATCCTGAAATCAAATTTTCCAATCCAAATCATGGAATACAAAGGTAAAACGAAGAGATGCAAACTTGAATGAAAAAACGTTCAATTAAGAAATGGACACAAGCACATGGTGTATATACATAGATATAAACTAAAAATTGTTCAGAAATCCAAAAAATGGAGATCGAATTAGTTAAAAATTTAGATTGGAGACATTTTGGTATAAACAAAAAATAACCAGAATGACCTATTATGATCAGTACATCACATCAACAACCTCAACACGACACATTAATCTATATGTAAAATGATAAAATCGAAGATAGTAGTAATCCTCGCAGACATAAAAAGAATTCACAGACTAGTTTCAGGTGGAGGAACCTCAAACCGAACCCTAGAGCGTGTAGAACACAACTACCATTGTTTGGCTAATAATGAGATGAAGATCATACGAGGAATCCTATTTTGACCTAAATCGCAGCATTAGGATGCGCTATTCACAACAACACAGTCAAAACAAGATGAAACCTAGTAGAATAGAAAGCTAGTTCAGAACTCGATTTTCATAACACACTATGACACATTCAAGAGAGAAATATAGAGAGTTAAAAGAAAACTCGAGCTATAGCAGAGAATTAGCGAGTGGGAGCTGGGAATAGAGAGTTTACAGTGAGAATCGTCGTTGACGGAATGGGGAGAAATGAGAATTGGGATGGGAAAGAACGTTGTGTGTTATGTTGTGTCGTGGCCGTGGGTGAAGGAAAAGTGAGTTTGGATATGCCACGTCACCTGTACCTCACCCCTCACTTCCCACTTGCAAACGCAATAAGCACCACAACTATCTTTTTTATTTCTTTATAGGAAAAATATCGTAAATTTATGTTTTAAAAGATTTAAAATACTCGATCCATTTTTATTTAATATAGTTATATCATTTAAATTACATATTAATACTAAAATTTCTTATTTTATTTATATAAGATATTTTCTTTGAACAAAATAATTATTATTTTAAATATACAGTTAAATAAGAATAAGATTTATTTTCTCCCCTAAACAATTAAATAGAAATGGAAGAAATAATTTTAATAATTTTAAAAAAGGTCAAATGTGTTTTTGGTACTTATATTTTTATCTTTTTTTTGTTTTGGTCTTGAGGAATATTTTATTGATTTCGGTCCTTATGTTATTAGATGTGTTAAAATTGGTCTCTAATATATTAAATTCGATGCCTGAAATGTAACATTATTAACTCAACTACTAACTAAATAAATATAAATATTATGTCATACATCTCTTTTTCTGTCTCTCAAACTTATTTCACTTTTAAACTTTTCAAAATAAACTCTATCTCCCTCTTCATTAACACTTTTACGACCAATTTCAATATATTCAATAACATAAAGATCAAAACCAATAAAAAAATAACTTAGGGACTAAAACCAAAAATTAATAAAAACAAACATATTTAACCCCTTTAAAAAATATAAATGGACATTTGGTATTTTGAAAAATAATAATTATTTTCATACGCTTTTAAAATATTTTATTTGTCAAGGCTGGTTTAGTTGGTTAAAGATTATGATGTGTTTGGATACTCATTTTGGTCGTATACCAACCCAAAGACTTCAACACCGGATCGCGTCCAAAACCATGAAAACATATCCACATAAAACTTGCAATGATTCTAGAAGACCCTAGCAAAACCCTCATCCCATGACCGGTGTCCCTAAAGACTAGTGTTATGGCAAGCCTGACAGATTTGCTAAGGGCACGCCAGTAACTAACCTACAGAAGGTGTCAAAATGTCTGTGTAGGTGTCAATTTTTCCTGTGATTCTTGAATTCGTACTGACACAATGCCACCTAGGACTTAACTCCGACCTACCTCTATAAGTTCTCCTCATTTATGATCCACCAAGGTACGTTGCATCTTTTACCTTACTCTAGAGTTCTCTTTCCTTCTCGAGGTCGTTGACAGCCATATTTTTCTCAGCAAAAGGTTGATTTATTCTATCAAAATACTCATTCGCTTATGCTTTAGTTTTAAAGGCTCAGCTGAGGGAATGGATCACACTAGCTCCTTTGCCATGTGTTACAACGTATCTTGAGATGTCTCTCGCATCTGTTCAACTGTTAACCCTAACCATATACGGAATGAGGTGTTGAACTTTATTGTTCCCGATCCCTGATATTGAAGGTTTGGGGACAGCTGATAATGGGACTAGACTTCGTCCTCCTCCTCGTCGTTCTTTCCTTTAACACCGGGAGTCACTAGCCGGGAAACCTCCACCAAACCCATTCCAACTTCCTCAAGAGTTTTATGCTTCTTATCCTTTCGAACTAGAGCCTTTCCTTCTTGATATTGATGCTTTTTCTTTGAAGGTTCCCATTGAACCTTAACGTTAAGTGGCAATTCCCAAACCTGATCCATCGACATGCTGATCACTTACGCCTAGAACTTTGGGGTACCTTACTTCGACATATGTAGTTTTCATTTGGGCCTGGCTCAATAGCCTCCTTATAGCCCTTCAGCCTCTCCAAAGCACTTAGGTTGGCCATCTCCTCTATAAAATAAAGAACAATATCAGAACATCTACAGAAAGCCAATATTTTCTAAGGGAAAAAACAAGAAACAAACTCATTACTTAAGTAAGCATCTCGACGAGATGGTTCCCCCAATAAGATCTTGCAAGATATTTTATTAAAGCACGAGTACTCTTCCAGAGCACTAACCACCTCCACTGACATTGGTGATAACTCACTCTCATCAACGGCATGGGCTGCGCTTATTAGTAAAAAATGCTCATGAGTCTACTCGTTGTAAATTTGAGTGAAATTAGAATTCTCCAGAATAGAGGTTCCCTTAGTTTCACTTTCACCTTGAAAAATGAATGTTTGAAGTCGACCTCATTAGTCTTGGCTGACTCAATGAAGGATTCAAAGTTTATTAGATTCGAGTTACATTAGAGGTTGATGTAACTCAATCCTCCTTCCCTTACTTGCCCAATGCATGACTCCACAGTAATAGAAGAACATGGCCACCATGGGACGAAGTTGAAGTATTCCTTAAATAATTCCAATGATTTCACAAGCCCTTAATTGTTAAGGTGTAGTTGGCTAGGGGATGTATCTAGAAACCAGATAACTCTCATCTCAAATTTGGTGAGGGGAAATTTAATGTCGATCTAGGTAAACAAAATTTCATATATGTAAATGTTGGTGTATGCACTATAAGCTTTTATGCTTTTTCATTTGTATCATTTTTCTACTTATCAATAGAATAAATATTTCAGTTTAAAATTGTTTTAAAACATATTTATCCTTGGAGTAATAGGTCATATAAAAATTATTCCTAAAATGTCCCTAGTTAAGTATTTACATGGGGACATGTAAATACACTGAGACTAGTGTGTGAGTGTACTGATGACCCGATCTCACAGATCATAGATATAGATGATATCGAGTCTTCACACGGGTACACATTAAGAGTAATGATGTACTGGACAGACCCACCATGAGAACGTTGCATGGATCGTTACATGATTGTCATAAACGATTCTCAATGTGATAATGGTATATGTAGTCCTTCGACCTGAAGTCACTACGATTCCTACATGAGGAGTTTATTGTTTTAATACAATTAAACGTCTTCTGTAACAAGAGGACTATAAAGGTTGTGATTAGGCAATGAACAAATTATGCAGAGGGATGTGAGTGATGTAGATGGGATTTGTCTCTCCTATGTGACAGGAGTGATATCCATAGGCCACTTGATGGAGTAAGACTAAGAAAACGCATGGCCATGCTAGAAAGAATAAATATTAGATATTTATTCGGATCCAGTCTACTCCGGTATCAAGTAAAATAAATTGGGCCGTACAAGGATGACGCGACCATGCCTTGGGCCCAATTAGGATATCGTGACAAAAGGAATAAACGTATTAAATAATTATCACTTATAGGTTATGTTGATAATATTCGGACATAATGATGTATTGCTAGATGCCGCTCTTATTTTATATTAATAATAAAATAGTTTATTATTAATATGACCGGGTATTTTACCTATAGGGTCACACACATAGAGTAAGCCCATCAGAAAATGTTATCTTATTTTAGTTGGACTAAAATAAAGCTATTGGGCCTAACTCATTTGGAATGAGTAAGGAGCCCACTTTTAGAGAGAACAAATTAGGTCAAACCTAAGCCTATAAATAGAGCATAAGATGCTCATAGGCCGTTCACTCAAGTGATACACAAATTCGTAAAAGTTGCAAGAGCTACACGCCGTCAAACTAGCAGTTGGCAAGTGTTGCGATTCTGGTGGGAGTGCTCGTGTGGACTCCTAAAGGACGAGGCTACGACTGCTTCGGAGTTCTTCAAGAGGTAACCTAAAATAATTTCGAAATTGTTTTGTGCTTTGAAACACGGAACCTTGCAAATCCTATGGAATCCCTTTTATTTTTCCGCTGCTCATGCTTAGGGATTTCCTAACAGTGGTATCAGAGCCTAGGTTGCAAAACCGTGTTTTGGGCATTTGTTTATATTTTATGATGATATGTTTTCGTTTGCAAGAGCTTTTGGAAAATATGATTTGCGAAATCGTTTCGTTGTTTAAAGCTTTGCAATTTTGTTTTGCAAAAATGTTTTGTGAAACTAGGATTCGAAAATGAACATGCATGATTATGTTGCTATTTTGAGTTATCGCATATGATGCATATTATTACAATGATTAATCATGTATATGGTATGACCTCTGTTTTGGCATGATACATATAATTTTGAGTTATTCTTTATAAATTGTATATGATGCATGTTATAGAGTTTCTTAATTTTAGTATGTATGTTGTTGCCGTTTAAATTTGTATGATGTATGAGTTTATGCAATTTTGATATGTGTTTTACTCATATGATAGTCATCGTACAAACTTTGAATCAATTGAGTTGATCTTCGAACATGAATGGTTCATGTTATGGGGCGTTAAGTGATAAGGTTTAAGTGTTAAACCATGGCCGTTTCTTAATCTAGGGTTCAAGAGTTGAAACCTAGACGGCCGTCATGGAAAGGCATTGCATGTTGGCATTAGCGCAAATTAAATTCTAGGTTTTGAAACCCTAGACGGCGCTGCCTCCATGTGCCTTGACGGCTGCGTTGTGAAGTGTTCGCAACAAGGAATTAGGGTTTCAAAGTGGTTGAAACCCTAGCTGAAATTTTAGAGCTGTTAATGGTCAGTGGGACGTTCTGGCTAGGAAAGATTTGGTACTTAAACGGGACCCCCGTATATTCTCTGCGTAGCGCCTTATTACCGACCCACGTGTTTAATGGCCCATTTAAAAATTTATTTTTTTTAAATTATTTCAAATGGGTTATAATTAATTAATTAACACGTTGCATGGTGAATGGTTATGGTCTTAGTTATTTTATTTAAATACAGCCTGCGTGCTGTGCCTCTCTTCATTCTGTTGTATTTCTTTTCTCAACCCTTCACTCGTATGTAAAGCGAGTTTCTTTAAAAATCTTGTAATCTTGATCGAGGCAACAAAGTAGAGATCTAGAAGAAAACTAGAGTGGTGACTCTAAGCGCTTTTGTCTTTGAAAGGAACCAAGGAGTGGTGACTCCAAGAGGATGGTGGGTTCAAGAAGTAGGACTTCATGAAGCCTTGGCTATATAGTTCCTCTAGGTTTATTTATTTATTTATTTTTATTTATTTTCTTCTAGGAAGACCATAACCATCTCACAATTTCGTTTGCATGTTTTGGGGATAATTTTATTACGTTAAAGTGTTTAACAAAGACGATAATTTTAAAATAAATTAAAATCCCTCAAAATAATATTAAGTTATAAACGCCTTCCAATAAGTACACTCGTCAACACTAATGTCAATAAATAGTGGGTCTGCCAAAGCAGGGCACTATTATTTATATTAGTAAGACGCGATGGGATAATGGTAATATCCAAACTGTTTTATTGGGCTTTAACTTAACTAAGTTTTCAATTGGATTGAATATAACTTAGAGGCGTAAACATTGGGCTAAATATTCATAAGATGAATAATTAGTAATGGTTACTTAACCCAATGACTAAGAGTTGTATAAAGATACAATTGGAAAAGGTTTCCTACCTAAATAACCAAGTATTAGGTGATCAGCCAAAGCTGACTTAACGCTTGGCAAAATATGGATCTTAGCCCACTAGAAAATCTTCCAACGGGATTTTCTGATTCGTGGAGGGTATTTTTTGTTTTGAATCGAAATAGTGGGAGACATATTTAATTTAAATGACCATAATTTAAATATGTTTTGAAAATGATACTTACTACATATTTTCTGTTTTAGATAACCATGACGTCAAACACACCTTCAAACCTTTCGTTGCGATCAATCCTAGACAAAGAAAAATTGTCTGGTTCTAACTTCCTTGACTGGTATAGAAATTTGAGGATTGTCCTCAAACAAGAGAAAAAGCAGTATGTCCTGGAAGGTCCGATTCCGGAACCACCCGCGAATAATGCCTCTAAAGCTGACAAGGATGCTTACAAGAAGCATCAGGATGACGCTTTAGATGTCCAATGCCTTATGCTGGCAACCATGTCTCCTGAGCTTCAGAAGCAACATGAGCATATAGAGGCTTTCGATATGATCGAAAACCTAAGGAAACTATATCAATGTCAAGCTGACCAAGAAAGATATGAAGTTTCTTCAGCCCTATTTAGCTGCAGACTTGAAGAGGGAGGTTCTGTAGGACCTCATGTGCTCAAAATGATTGGGTACTTAGAAAATCTAGCTAGGCTAGGATTCCCCTTCCCTCAGAAGTTGGCTACCGATCTCATTTTGAAATCATTACCTGACAGTTTTAAGCCAGTCATCATGAATTACAACATGAATGCATTGGACAAAACATTGCCAGAGCTACTCAATATGTTGAGGACTGCTGAGCCCAATATTTCTAAAGGAAAGGGCAAGGCCATAATGATGGTCAATTCTGGCAAAGGTAAAGGAAAGGGCATGTATAAAGGCAAAGGAAAGGCTATTGTAGGAAATGGCAAGAAGATTTGGAAAGGCAAGGATAAGCCAAGTACATCAGCCTTAAAACCTGTGGGCGGGGTGGCTAAGGAAGGTAAATGTCACCATTGTGGACAAAAGGGACACTGGAAGAGAAACTGTCCAAAGTACCTAGAAGAGCTTAAGAAGAAAGGAAATGAGACTTCCACTTCAGGTATTTTTGTTATAGAAATTAACATGTCAACTTCAACATCATGGGTATTAGATACTGGATGTGGATCTCACATTTGTCTTAATGTGCAGGATCTAAGAAGGAGTAGGCAGTTGATGAAGGGCGAGGTAGACCTACGCGTTGGAAATGAAGCAAGAGTTGCTGCATTAGCTGTAGGGACTTATTTTTTATCCTTACCCTCAGGGTTAGTCCTTGAATTGGACAATTGTTATTTTGTTCCGGCAATAAGGAGAAACATTATTTCTGTTTCTTGTCTTGATAAGAAAGGGTTTTCCTTTACAATAAAGAACAATAGTTGTTCTGTTTATTTAAAAGACATGTTTTATTATTGTGCAAATTTGAGTAATGGACTTTATGTTCTAGATCTCGAAACCCCTATCTATAACATTAATACTAAAAGGGTTAAAACAAATGATTTAAACCCAACTTATCTTTGGCATTGTCGCCTAGGACATATAAATGAGAAACGCATTTCTAAACTCCATCAAGATGGATATTTAGAATCTTTTGATTTTGAATCAATAGATACATGTGAATCTTGTTTATTAGGGAAGATGACCAAGACCCCTTTTACCGGAAAAGGTGAAAGGGCGAGTGATCTTCTTGGCTTGATACATAGTGATGTATGTGGGCCCATAGGGACAATGGCTAGGGGAGGTTTTAGTTACTTCATCACTTTTACTGATGATTTCAGTAGATATGGATTTGTGTTTCTCATGAAACATAAATCAGAATCCTTTGAAAAGTTCAAGGAGTTTAAACATGAAGTAGAGAACCAACTTGGCAAGACAATTAAAGCACTTCGATCCGATCGAGGTGGTGAATATTTGAGCCTAGAGTTTGATGAATATCTTAAAGAGTGTGGGATTATATCTCAACTTACTCCCCTTGGAACACCAGAATGGAATGGGGTTTCTGAGCGGAGAAATAGAACCTTGTTGGACATGGTTCGATCAATGATGAGTCAAACTGACCTCCCTAACTCATTCTGGGGACATGCTTTGTTGACAGCAACTTTCACACTTAACCGTGTTCCATCAAAGGCTATCATAAAGACACCATATGAGATATGGACTGGGAAACGACCTAGTATGTCTTTTCTTAAGATTTGGGGCTGTGAAGCTTATGTTAAACGCCAAAGTTCTGATAAACTTGGGCCCAAGTCAGATAAATGTCTTTTTGTGGGATACCCAAAGGAAACTAAGGGTTATTATTTTTACAATCCTACTGAGGGCAAAGTGTTTGTTGCTCAGAATGCTGTATTCTTAGAAAGGGAATTCATCTCTACAAGAATCAGTGGGAGGAAAGTAGAACTTGAAGAAATTCAAGACTCACAAGGCATTGAAGAGCCAATGGTGGAAGTGGAGCAGGACCCACAAAATGTTGTGATAACACCAGCTCCAGTAGCACAAGACTTGCGTAGATCAGGTAGAATACGTCAACAACCTGAAAGATATGGATTTCTTGTAACTCAGGAAGGAGATGTATTCCTAATGGATCAAAATGAGCCAACATCTTATGAAGAGGCCATTGCAAGTTCAGAATCTGAGAAATGGCTAAAAGCCATGGAATCTGAAATGGACTCCATGTACACTAATCAAGTTTGGAACTTGGTTGATGCACCTGAAGGGGTAAAACCTATAGGATGCAAGTGGGTTTTCAAAAAGAAAACTGACATGGATGGTAATATAAGTACCTTTAAAGCAAGGTTGGTGGCTAAAGGTTTCAAGCAAATACATGGTATAGACTATGATGAAACTTTTTCCCCAGTTGCTATGCTAAAGTCTGTTCGGATTCTGCTTGCTATTGCTGCATACCATGATTATGAGATATGGCAAATGGATGTCAAGACTGCTTTCCTTAATGGAAATCTTCTTGAGGAAGTGTACATGACACAACCTGAAGGCTTTGTTAAGCCTGAAGCATCCAGGAAGGTGTGCAAGCTACAACGTTCTATATATGGACTTAAGCAAGCTTCCAGAAGCTGGAATCTTCGTTTTGATGAAGCTGTTAAACAATTTGGCTTTACTAAAAATGAGGATGAACCTTGTGTCTACAAGAAGGTTAGTGACTGCACAATTGTTTTTCTGGTCCTGTATGTTGATGACATACTACTTATTGGAAACGATGTTCCTACTCTTCAGTCTGTGAAGAGTTGGTTGGGAAGCTGTTTTTCTATGAAAGACTTAGGTGAAGCAACCTACGTGTTGGGAATTAAGATCTATAGAGATAGATCAAGAAAACTTCTTGGCCTAAGTCAGAATACATACATAGACAAAGTGTTAAAAAGGTTTAACATGCAAGATTCCAAGAAAGGAACTTTGCCTATGGCTCATGGCATAAGCTTATCAAAAGCTCAATCTCCTTCCACTAAAGAAGAAAGAGAACGGATGAATAAGATTCCATATGCATCTGCTATTGGATCAATCATGTATGCCATGATATGTACCCGACCAGATGTCTCGTACGCTTTAAGCATGACGAGCAGATACCAGTCTGATCCCGGTGAAAGTCACTGGACTGATGTCAAGAATATCCTGAAGTACTTAAGAAAAACTAAGGATTCATTCTTGATATATGGAGGGGAAGAAGAGCTCATTGTAAAAGGTTACACTGATGCTAGCTTCCAAACTGATAAGGATGACTCAAGATCGCAATCTGGGTACGTGTTTTGTCTAAATGGTGGCGCTGTAAGCTGGAAGAGTTCAAAGCAAGAGACAGTTGCTGATTCTACTACAGAGTCTGAGTATATTGCTGCCTCAAATGCTGCAAAAGAGGCAGTATGGATCAAGAAGTTCATAACAGAACTTGGGATTGTTCCTAGCATTGTGGACCCTATAAGTCTTTACTGTGACAATAGTGGAGCAATCGCACAAGCTAAGGAACCTAGATCACATCAACGATCTAAGCATATACTTAGGCGATTTCATCTCATTCGAGAGATCCTTGACTGAGGAGATGTAAAGATATGTAAGGTGCATACTGATGAGAATATTGCTGACCCACTCACAAAACCTCTTACACAACAAAAACATGAGGGGCACACTAGATCATTAGGCATTAGGCAAATGTCTGATTGGCTCTAGTGCAAGTGGGAGATTGTTGGTGTATGCACTATGAGCTTTTATGCTTTTTCATTTGTATCATTTTTCTACTTATCAATAGAATAAATATTTCAGTTTAAAATTGTTTTAAAACATATTTATCCTTGGAGTAATAGGTCATATAAAAATTATTCCTAAAATGTCCCTAGTTAAGTATTTACATGGGGACATGTAAATACACTGAGACTAGTGTGTGAGTGTACTGATGACCTGATCTCACAGATCATAAATATAGATGATATCGAGTCTTCACACGGGTACACATTAAGAGTAATGATGTACTGGACAGACCCACCATGAGAACGTTGCATGGATCGTTACATGATTGTCATAAACGATTCTCAATGTGATAATGGTATATGTAGTCCTTCGACCTGAAGTCACTACGATTCCTACATGAGGAGTTTATTGTTTTAATACAATTAAACGTCTTCTGTAACAAGAGGACTATAAAGGTTGTGATTAGGCAATGAACAAATTATGCAGAGGGATGTGAGTGATATAGATGGGATTTGTCTCTCCTATGTGACAGGAGTGATATCATAGGCCACTTGATGGAGTAAGACTAAGAAAACGCATGGCCATGCTAGAAAGAATAAATATTAGATATTTATTCGGATCCAGTCTACTCCGGTATCAAGTAAAATAAATTGGGCCGTACAAGGATGACGCGACCATGCCTTGGGCCCAATTAGGATATCGTGACAAAAGGAATAAACGTATTAAATAATTATCACTTATAGGTTATGTTGATAATATTCGGACATAATGATGCATTGCTAGATGCCGCTCTTATTTTATATTAATAATAAAATAGTTTATTATTAATATGACCGGGTATTTTACCTATAGGGTCACACACATAGAGTAAGCCCATCAGAAAATGTTGTCTTATTTTAGTTGGACTAAAATAAAGTTATTGGGCCTAACTCATTTGGAATGAGTAAGGAGCCCACTTTTAGAGAGAACAAATTAGGTCAAACCTAAGCCTATAAATAGAGCATAAGATGCTCATAGGCCGTTCACTCAAGTGATACACAAATTCGCAAAAGTTGCAAGAGTTACACGCCGTCAAACTAGCAGTTGGCAAGTGTTGCGATTCTGGTGGGAGTGCTCGTGTGGACTCCTAAAGGACGAGGCTACGACTGTTTCGGAGTTCTTCAAGAGGTAACCTAAAATAATTTCGAAATTGTTTTGTGCTTTGAAACACGGAACCTTGCAAATCCTATGGAATCCCTTTAATTTTTCCGCTGCTCATGCTTAGGGATTTCCTAACAGTAAAAAGACCTAGAGTTGTTCAACATATGGCAAATCCTGTCTATTTTCAGTGAAGCAACCATAGAGAAGTAATCTTTGTATTCTTCGGTGGCATGGACTTTGACGTCAAGAATTTTCTTTACACATATGTTAGTGGAATACCGAGAGGCGATGTTGAAAGGCTCGAAGTGCACCCAGCAATACGGGCTCTTCACCTTGGCAGCAAGTCAGTTGATCCAATATGTTATGACATTTGTCTACATCGAATTTATGGCTATGATGTGAGGAGAGCTAGTTCTGAAGTTGTTGTCAGACGTCATTGTCTTCATAATGTGTTGAGCCAAAACTTTATAGATAGCAGTGATGTGGAAGGTTGACATCAGAGTAGAGTTTCAATATGGGAAGCAGAGTACCTTTAATGTATAAATAAGCCTCATTTTATAGGAAAGGCTAGGGGTAGTTAGGCAGGAAACCTAAAAGGTCACGTCACTTCGCATTCCATTTGACAAGCCCATGGAAACAAATCTTCGTCGGCCAACCCACATATGCACCATGTCCAGGCTCTTCCATCATTTATGTAAAATGTCAAGACCGGTTATTATTTTCAAAAGCCATGCCCACAAAAGGTTGTCACATCAACCAAACATAAGAAACATTTTTTATCCATCATTTCCTAATAAGGTTGTGACTTAGCCCATTGAAACAACTTCTAGGTTACTTCAACAGGCTAGATGTAACACCCCCTTATATACACGAGACATATATCTATTCTTCTTGCTCTTTTTTTTAAGAAAGATATACATATTTATCACTTCTTATCTCGTGTATACAAGGACGTATATACATCTAATTTTCTTTGAATTTTGAAAGTAAAAAGTTTTAAATTATTCATAATGATAAAATAAACTTTCAGAAAATCATAAGTGATCAAAGATTACAGTATCATATCCAAAGAATAAGGTTTATTGAAGTTTAACCTTTACATTGATTTACAATCATCCAACTTAATATTGTATTAAGGTAAACTAAAACTAAGAATTTAATACCTCTACTTCGACTGTAACAAATTATTTCCTTATCTTCAAACCATGTGATCTTGAATCCTATTCTTGTCACATCTCTTCTCCTATCCGATTGAGGATGAAACCAATTTACCCTCTTGTGATTTCATCCTTTCATCTTGAACTGCTAGCTATATATCATATAACATATATTTTGGACACAAAATTCAAACAAGAAGGAGTGAGAAACAGAATATAATACTTTACAGATAAGACATAAGCATAAGGGTTTTCACAATCTAATATAATAATTTCAATCACAATCATATACATAATCAATTATGAATATAGAGTTTTTATAACATAACAATTATATTTTCATCCACAACCACCCACATAGAATGTCACAATCACATGAATGTCATGCAATGTTTTTAATACTATCATCTCATTCATTCTATGCATGTGGGCCCTTAAAGTTTTAGTTTGCACTGGGCCAACCAGGAGTTTACACTGTTCTATAAATTCTGGATAATAATAACATAAATGCCTTCATGGCATATGAACAGCTCAACTGGCGTGGAAATACTTAGAGACTAGTCAGACTGAGAAAGTTTTTATTGTGAAAGTACCCGACACTAGGGAGCGACCCCAGGTCACCTGAAGCACCCTTTCACACCCTCTCATCCCAAGGCTCGCAATTAAGCCTCCTCTAATATATCCTTAGTTTCTATAATCCGTCCCTAGGCAATATCACATCTCATTTCTCTTTAATGATTCATGATGCATGAACTACTCGCATATTTAGTTGGTTAAGACTTTTAGAAACTCAATTATTAAATACCATAAAGGTTCACAAAATCATCACAATAAACTGTACGTTCCCATAAGTTCTTCTTTGAACTTCTGTTATACTGAAATAATTTAGTACAGTCTTCAAATTCAGATCTTACCAAAATTGAGTTTCCAAGCCTTAAATATCTCAAAACTTTCTCTTAAAAATCTTCACATATTTACATAATCTTTCTCAATTTGAATCTTAACTAGATTGAGTTTTAGAAATCTCGACAAAATATTCTTTAGTTATTTCATTGGGGAAAACCAAAATAATTTACTTTAAACTTCTAATTTCTAAAGAAAATAATTTAAAAATCATTAACTAAGAATACTTAAAACTATAAAAATTTTCTTTAATTCAAGAATTAATTATCTCAACCTCTGATTTTTATAAAATAACTTCTTTCTAATACTAGATTTTATTATTGAAATTAAAAATAAAGTTAGTGAAAATTATTTCTAAGAAGAAATAAAAGACTAAAATAATTATAAAATACTTTCTCTTGGAATAAAAATTTAAAGAGTAAGGTAAGAAAATTCTTACTGAGTTTTAACTTTCCGTCATGCTTGCTATATGCTCAAACTTCATATCACCAGGTCATCAATCATTCATCAACCACAATCAAGTATAGTAATCTCATCAATCACAATCAAATATCATCAATCATAATTGCATATTATCAATCACAGTCTAATACAATATCATTAATCGAAATCAAATACAATTAATTATAATCAAGTCAAATCAACTAAATATCGCTCATAATTATAATTCAAATTTTAATGGTTATTTAAATTAGTAGATTTGATTTTGAGTCCTTATAGTCCATTCCTCGCACAGGTCTATATAAGTCCATATATATAATCCAGTCTTCGTATAGGTATAGTTCAGTCTAGACAAGTCATAATAGTCCAAGTCCTTGCATAGGTTTAGTTTGATTCATATAGGATATTGAACTGTTCTTTACAGGGGGTGTACAAGTATGCTTGTTGAACAATTCAAGATATACGTAAAGTGTCAATCTGGTACAAAGTAGTATTCGTATGAATGCAAATACGGAGTGTCCTTGTACGTTGAGGCGGAATGCAATATACTCTGTGGCGGTGTCACAATCCGCCTGAGGGAGTCTTCTTTGCCTTGACACAATTGGGGGTGGTACCTGCAATTATTCTCCGACGCTCAAGTCAGTATTTCAGAATACTCTTAGACTTAGAAAGCAAATCTGAGAGAATTATCCAAGTAAGAGAGTGTAAGGTTCAGAATTGGGGATCCCCTATATACCTTTTTGTTGAGGTTTATATACCTGTTACTGGTGCTCCATTATTGGTAGGACCCGTTCCTTGTTTTCAGGCATTATGCTGGAAAGGTAGTGGGTCCCTACGCCGTTTGCAAGCACTGTTATTGTAGTGGGTGTTTCCACTTACTTGGAAAGCGTGAATGCTTTATTATTTTATTTGTTTTTCCCTTTTATGTGTGACAGCGTGATTCCCATTTTCAACCTCTCAAGACAGAGTCAATCTCGTGCCGGGGTTATAAGTATGGGCTCGCTACGCAGTATGGGAAATTCAATATTCCGCCTGTATTGAGTCTATGGCTTGGCGGAGTAACATGCATTGGGAATATTTCATGCATGTATATAAGATATTCAATAGTTTCCACCTTGGCAGAGTAATAAGCTCTGGCGGAGTAACGCACCTTGGCGGAGTTACGCGCCTTAGCGGAGTAACGTGCCTTGGCGGAGCTACGTGCCTTGGCGAAGCTACGTGCCTTGGCGGAGTTACGTGCCTTGGCGGGGCTACGTGCCTTGGCGGAGCTACGTGCCTTGGCGGAGTTACGTGCCTTGGCGGGGTAACGTACCTTGGCGGTATGCATTCCGTATAAAAGTAATTATAATGTACTTGAAGCGTACTTCTCTTGTTCAAAATGCTGATCTGGCAAAGCATTAAAGCCATGCTCTTGGGGGCCGGTGTTGGGACCGGATCATATGCCCCCTAGCTTGTTATAGTGACTGGCGGAGTCACTTTAATGAGCTATAACACTTAAGTTTAGCTTTTGTAGGCATGGGTTTAGGCGGCGTTTGCTAGATCAGGATTTTCGGACAAGTGTTTTCGTGCATTTAATGCTTTCATCATTACTTGCCACGCCTGTCATTAATGCGCCTCGAAACTGCGTTTTGCCGCTTCAATCTCTCATTGCCACGTATGCCCTCGTAACGATTGCCATTCTAATGATGGGACATAAATGCGTGGGATGGCAGTTGAATATGTTTTCGAGGTTATTATCGTGGGCCTTGGATTTTGAAAATACGGCCCAAAAGATGCCTGTCTCGAGATTCATCCAACGGCTGTAATTGCGTTAAATTCATCCAACGGTTGTAGTTGCGTTTCTGAGATTAATGAGGCTTTACGTGTTTCCCCCCAAGCCATGCCTATAAATAGGTAAACTCTTAGGAGGGGAAACTTTTCGCTTCATCTTCTTCTCTGCGCTTTCGTATTGGAACTGCCTTTTGAACGTTGCTTTCTTGCGAGTCGTTTGTTGTTGCAGTTCTTCACTTCTTCAGAAATCTAAGGTAACTCTCTTTTTCCTCTATTTCCTGTCTTCATTGTTATTGGGTTGGTTCTGTTTTCTTTATACGTGTGTTTATTGAAACGACGATGAGAGGAAAAAGATCAGAGTCTTGCTCTAGGGTTTCTGTTTATCCGATGTTTTCGGATATTGAGAGTGAAGATGAGGCTTTCTATACTGGGAGGGATTCGACGTTTTACAGCAGCGTGGAGTATTTTAGTAATGCTGTACATTTGTTTGTATCAGGAGGTGTTTCCCACACACAAGTTATAACGATGGCAGAGTGTCAGAATGTTGTGTTGCATGGACTGGACTGGAAAAAGACTCTTGAGACTGACCCCTATTGTTGGGTTGAGGAAGATGTTAAAGATGCTTCCTCTCGTCATGCAACAACGAGTGGAGGGGTGATGGAGTTGTCTGTGCCAATTTGGAAAGATGAACGATATGAAAGGAGGTTCATCATTCGTTCGCCCAAGACGTTTGAACGTATATGCCATCGTCCTCAAAATGAGCGTACCATATATATGTATGATATTTTATTTACCCAGTTGGGGGTACGCTTTCCACTGAATAAATTCCAGATGGGCGTAATTAGATTCCTGGATTGCGCCTCTTCTCAGCTGCACCCTAATGGTTGGGGGATAGTTCGCAGCTTCGAGGTTTTGGCTGAACATCTGGAGTTTACGCCCACTGTGGCGTTGTTCTTTGCCTTCTGCCGCATCATGAGGAGAGTGAATGTGAAAACGGGCGGCATGGGCTTTGTAACCCTTCGGGCGGAGCCGAAGATTTTAAATTTCAAGGCGTTTGCTGACTCCGCCAAAGAAGGCGGACTTCACTTTAGGATGAGCTTTGTGAAGGTTTCTGTTAGGAAGGATAAGCCCGTCTTCTGGCGGAATAAGGAGGGAATTGATAAATTCCCAGTAGCGTGGACGCATGAGCACTTCCTCCTGACTAAACAAGCGTATGAAGTTGAGGAGAGTGCTTTATCAGCTGCTTCTGTGGAAGTACTCCAGACGTTGAAGGAGTACAACTCCGTCCATAAGCTGATTCTGTGTCGAAGGCTGCTTGGGCGGGATGCTCAGGGATACTGAAGTAATATTTTATCATTAACAATTCCAATGTTGATTGAATATTACTCCTATTTTTTCCTGCATCTTCTAACCATATTCATATATGTTATTTTGTAGGAGAGATTGCTGAATTCCCTAGGATGGAGCGCATCAAGCAGATTTGTATGAGCCGCAAGGAAATTGACGCGGAGAACAATGTGCAGCCCAGGAGGAATTTGGCTGCTGCTCTGACAAAGATTCTTCCTTTCCCTGCATCCACTACTATAGTGAATTTGGAAGGTGGTGCAGGGTCCTCAGCGGTTGATGTTGAAAGGCGTTCTAAAAAACGCCAAGAACCAGAAGCTGTTGAGGAGGAGGAAGAGGAAGTGGATCCCCAACCTTTGCTCAAAAGAAAGAACAAGGGCAAGAAGAAGATTGGGGAAGGAGCATCAGCTGACACCGCCATCAACTTGGAAGAGACTCAGGAGGTACCTGTTGTGGGTACTACTGCTGATATGGGCGGTGTTGAAGGCGCCCTCGAAGAAGGTGCCGTGGGGGAGGAAACGGAGGGAATTCAAGCCTCTCCAAACCAAGTTGTGGTGGATGAGGCGGAGGGAGTTCAAACTTCCCCAGTCTGCCCGGCTGAGAATCCCGCCTTGGACTTGGCTACTCGGGGGACACCAGTTTTCTTTATTGATGTTCCAGGGGAGTCATCCAGGCGATCCGTCTCTTTGCCTTTAGCGGGGTCTCGACTGAATCCCTTTTTGTATTTTGCAAATATGGGATCCCGCCAGTCGGAGAGGCATGATCCGGAGTTCATTCTCCGCCCCGACATCGACTTCAAAGAGATTCCAGACGCTGCTGCAGCTGCAAGGTGGCACCTTGCAGAAATTGATGGTTTCCTTGCCTCTGTGCCACGTATAGCTGATGTTGCTGCTGAGGCCACCATGTTTCAAGAATCTTTTCATGAGTCTGTTGAAAAGATACGCAGCTTGGAACATGATAATGAGCAGCTGTCGAAGGTGATCAAGGCCAAGGATAAACACCTTGACACCGCCGACTCCGACATCAAGAAGCTGGAGGAGGAGCTGGCTCGGGTGAGAGCTGATAAAGTCTTGCTGGAAAAGTAAGTTTCTGGCTTAAAAGAGCAGAATGTAAAGCTGGGCGAAGAGGTGGGTGGACTATCCCAGGTGAAGGCTGATAATGTTCTGCTGAAACAACAAGTTTTGGATTTGAATCAGCAGAACTAAAAATTGGGCGAGGATGTGAGCGAACTTCAGCAGAAGTTGGTTTCCTTTGAAATAAATAAAACCGCTGCTGAAGACGCCTGGGCGGCGGAGTTGGACCAAGCAGCCACTGCATACAATAACCTTGAAAAACAGGTTCAAGAGCTGCAAGCTGAGAAAGCCACTTCAGATGCCACCAGTGAGAGGCTTGACAAGGAGTTACAATCTGCCTTGGATGCAGCTGAGGCGGCAATTGATGATGCTTTCAGCATGGCTGTTCGCCAACTCCGTTATCGCAATCCAGGCGTTGCTCTCACCACTGCAGGCATTCATCCTTACTATGAATTCATTAATGGAGAACTGATGGTGCCTGTTCAGGGGGGTCACGTTCCTGCGCCCAGTGTAGAATATGTCCTAGTGGACTTGCCTCCCTCCCAAAGTTTATCCAAACCTGGCAAAAGTCAGCTCAGCTCCGCCCAGCAAGAAGGGATGCCATCCGACCCTTGAAGACCAGCTCCTGAATCTTTTTGCAAGTTTTGTTTTTCTTTGAATTTTAATGATATTGCCTTGTTCCAGGATAGGCTCTGGATCTTTATCAATTTTTGGCAATATTCAATAAAATATATTTTCTGTAATTTATACTTGTTCATATTAGCAATGTTTGAGTCCGTCGTATTTATGCCTCGTAAAATGATATTAAGAAGGCAGAGTATTCATTTGAGGACTTAATGAAATATGACTAAGTATAACGAGGCGGAATAGCCTTTTTGAAATTCTGGTGAAGTAAAATTGAGCGATGAGGTGGGATAGCCTCTAAGGAATTTCAATGAAGTAAATTCAATAATAAGGTGTAGTAGCCTCTTAGGAATTTCATTGAATTGAATTCTATAAGGAGGCGGAGTAGCCTCTTAAGAATTTCAATGAAGTAAATTCAATAATGAGGCGTAGTAGCCTCTTAGGAATTTCATTGAATTGAATTCTGTAAGGAGGCGGAGTAGCCTCTTAAGAATTTCAATGAAGTAAATTCAATAATGAGGCGTAGTAGCCTCTTAGGAATTTCATTGAAGTGAATTCTGAAAGGAGGCGGAGTAGCCTCTTAGGAATTTCAATGAAATAGAATTCAGTAATGAGGCGGAGTTGCCTCTTAGGAATTTCAAAGAAATAGAATTCCGTAAGGAGGCGGAGTTGCCTCTTAGGAATTTCAAAGAAATAGAATTTCGTGAGGAGGCGGAGTTGCCTCTTAGGAATTTCAATGAAATAGAATTCCGTAAGGAGGCGGAGTTGCCTTTTAGGAATTTCAAAGAAATAGAATTCCGTAAGGAGGCGGAGTTGCCTCTTAGGAATTTCAAAGAAATAGAATTCCATAAGGAGGCGGAGTAGCCTCTTAGGAATTTCAATGAAAGTGGATTCCGTAAGAAGGTGGAGTAACCTCTTAGGAATCTCAAAGAAGTAGAATTCCGTAAGGAGGCGGAATAGCCTCTTAGGAATTTCAAAGAAGCACAATTTTTACAAGTGTTGAACTTACTTGAACTTGTTGATAGTGCTTGAGTTTGTTGATTATGTACTCCGTAAAACATTGGTAGTTAGGCGGAGTCAAGTTTTGGATGGAGTGTTCATCCTTTTGAATTTGGGCTGGAGTGTATCTCCTGATCACATGACAATTATTGAATCCCGGGTTGGTATGGTGCAGCGTATAGCTGTGACACCGATCCTTTCCGCATGAAATTTGCTGGACTTTGGGGTCAGTGTGGTGCAGCATATAGCTGTGACACCAGCTCTTTCCACGAGAAGCCTGCAGGGCCTTGGGGACGAATTGGTGCAGCATATAGCTGTGACACCAGTTCCTTCCATAGGCGGCCTGTAGGACCTTGGGGTCGGTATGGTGCAGCATATAGCTGTGACACCAATCCTTTCCCCCCAAGGAGTTTTCTGGACCTTAGGGTCGGTATGGTGCAGCGTATAGTTGAGACACCAATCCTTTTCCCCCAAGGAGTTTTCTGGACCTTAGGGTCGGTATGGTGCAGCATATAGCTGTGACACCAATCCTTTCCCCCCAAGGAGTTTTTTGTACCTTAGGGTCGGTATGGTGCAGCATATAGCTGTGACACCAATCCTTTCCCCCCAAGGAGTTTTTTGTTGACTCTGTTTGTGAAGCTGTGTTGCATGTTGATTGATCTTTATGGAATAAAGAGTTATGCATCTATGCTTCAATTTTTGGAGTCGTTGTCTTATCTGCATGGGAACAAGTTCTGCCATGGATAATCAATTCAAAGTTAGAATGAAGATTGAATGTAGGAAGGCATTTCATTAATAATGGAACTACATAAAGGGCTGAGTTGGGGTATGTCTCTTCGAAACCTTCTCAAGGAAAGTATATCTAGGAAGAACCTTGAGTTAGGAGGAAAAGATCATACCATATTACCCAACTAGCTGTAATATATACGTAAATTTAAAATGTTCCATTTATTCCTGACCGGAGTGCCATCTAAGTTTTCTAGGCGGTATGTGCCTTTGCCCAGAGCCTCGATGACCCGGTATGGACCTTCCCAGGTTGGTGCTAATTTGCCTTGGTGTGCAAATTTGTTGCCAATATTGGCCCTTCTCAGGACCAAATCTCCTTCTTTGAAACGGCGTTCAAAAATACGTGTGTTATACCGTTTGGCGGCCTTTGCTTTGACAGCTTGGTCCCTCACAAAGGCTTCCTCTCTCAACTCCGCCAAAACCTCGAGTTCATGTGCAAGGTTCTGTGGATTGGCTTCCTCATTGAAATGGAGGACTCGAGCTGAAGGGGCTGCCAATTCAATGGGGATGACAGCCTCAACTCCGTATGTCAGCCGATATGGAGATTCATTTGTGGTGGAGTGAGGGGTTGTTCTGTATGCCCATAAAACGTGGCATAACTGATTTGCCCAATTGCCTTTTGCCTCACCAAGGCGTTTCTTGAGGCCCTTCAAGATTTCTCTGTTGGCAACTTCAGCTTGTCCATTGGTTTGAGGGTGTTCCACAGAAGAGAAAATCTGCGTAATACTGAGATTTTCTAGAAGTTCAGTGAACTTGCGATCTGTGAACTGGGTGCCATTATCAGTGACTATGCGTCCAGGGACTCCGAAACGTGCAATGATATTTTCATATACGAATCTTCGAGTCCTGGCTGACGTTATGTGCACCACTGCCTCTGCCTCAATCCATTTAGTAAAGTAATCAACACCAACTATCAAGTATTTGATTCCGCCGGGTGCAGTTGGGAATGGCCCCAAGATATCCATGCCCCATTGATAGAAAGGACAAGGCGTTATTGATGATGACATTTCCTCTGCTGGAGTGTGATAAAGATTTGCGAATCGTTGACATTGATCGTATTTTTGAACATATGAGGCGGAGTCATACTTCAGAGTGGGCCACCAATACCCCGCCCTGAGTATTTTTCTCATTAGACTCCATGCCCCTGGATGGTGTCCACACTGGCCTTCATGGACTTCTTCTAAAACGGCTTGCACCTCATTTTCGTTTATGCATATTAAGTAAGGAACAGAAATACCTTGGCGGTATAACTGTCCGTCTAGGAGTGTGTAGTAAGGTGCTTCTTTCTTTAGTTTCTTTCACTCAAGATCATCTGTGGGTAATTGTCCATTAACAATATAACGAACTATTGGAGCTACCCAGGAATTGTCATCAAAGGAGCGGCTTTTAATCATATGTACTGAGGAAGGAAAGGAAATGGTTGGCTCCGCCAAGGTACTCTGTACAACCGTAGTTGTGCATCCTGCCTTCTTTGTGCTGGCTAACCTGGAGAGGATATCAGCACGTGTATTTTCTTCACGGGGTACATGCTTGAAAGTAACTTCATTGAAGCGCTGTTTTAACTCATTGACGCAGTCTAGATATTATTGCAGCAGAGGTTCTTTGGCCTGATACTCACCAAGAATTTGTGAGATGACCAATTGAGAATCACTGCATAGGGTAACAGTTTTGGCCCCAATATCTTGTGCTGCTCTGAGTCCGGCCAAGCAGGCTTCATACTCCGCCTGATTGTTAGACGTAGTGAAGGTAAAGTGCAACGAAATTTCAAGATGTACCCCGTCATCACTTTCTATAACAATTCCTGCTCCACATCCTTTGTTATTTGAAGATCCATCAACGTATATTGTCCAATGTGAATGATCTGCATCTGGGCTAGAGCCTGTTAATTTAACTACGAAATCTGCTAGGACCTGTGCCTTGATAGCAGTTCTTGGTTCGTAGGATATGTTAAATTCAGAGAGTTCTATGGCCCATTTGATCATCCTTCCAGCCAGGTCTGGTTTGAACAGTATAGTACGAAGTGGCAAATCTGTGCGAATCAGGATGGGATGGGCATGGAAATATGGTCTTAGGCGTCGTGAGGCCCAAACGACTGCAAGTGCTGCCTTTTCAATCTTCTGATAACGGCATTCTGCACCATGCAGTGTTTTACCAGTGAAGTACACCAGTCGTTGGCCTTCAACTGTCTCCTTGACCAGAGCCACTGCCAGCGCTTCATCTGAAACAGACAAATAAACAATGAGTTGCTCACCTGGGCTTGGTTTTACCAGGATTGGAGGGCTGGCCAAAACATTTTTCAAGCTTTGGAAAGCTGCCTCTTGCTCTGGGCCCCAACTCAATTTTTTGTCTTTTTTCAACATTTTGTACAAGGGAAGAGAGCGATGAGCCATTTTTGGCATGAACCGTGCTAGAGCAGCGATTTTGCCATTGAGGGATTGTACCTCTCTTAATGTTTTGGGGCTCTGCAACTCTTGGATTATGCGACATTTATCAGGATTAGCCTCAATACCTCTTTGTGTTAGCATGAAACCCAGAAATTTGCCCCCAGGGACAGCAAATGTACATTTTAATGGGTTGAGTCTCATGTCGTATTGTTGCAGGCGTTGAAAAATGAGGCGTAGATCTTCAACATGATCTCCTCCTTCCGGGGTCTTGGCAATAATATCATCAATATACACTTCTACCAGCTTTGTGTGCATACCCTCAAAAACTTTGTTGATCATGCGCTGGTAGGTTGCCCCGGCGTTCTTTAGCCCAAATGGCATGATGTTGTAACAAAAGACCCCTTTGTCATTAACAAATGCTGTCTTCTCTTGATCATCCTCACACATTAGGATTTGGTTGTAACCGGAGTAAGCATCCATAAAAGATAGATACTTGTATCCTGAAGAATCGTCAACCAATCTGTCAATGTTGGGGAGAGGGTATGGATCCTTAGGACAACATTTATTCAAATCAACGTAGTCTATGCACATACGCCACTTGCCATTGGCTTTCTGTACCATAACCACGTTGGACAGCCAGGAGGAGTAATGGAGTTCCCTGATGAACCCCGCCTTGAGGAGCTCCTCTGTTTGTTCATAAGCAGCTTTTTGCTTAGCAGGACCCATACGCCGTTTCTTTTGTGCCACTGGCTTAGTTTCAGGATACACCGCCAGGCGGTGACAACAAAAGTTAGGATCCATACCAGGCATGTCTGCAGCGGTCCAAGCAAAAATTTCTTTGTATTCATGGAGAAGTGCAATCAGTCTTGCTTCCATGTTAGCCTCCAGTTTGTCATTGATGTTTGTGATTTGCTCCGGGGTGTCGCCTAAAATAATAGACTTGGAGCCACCATCAGGGGTTGGTTTCAAAGGATTCAATGGGTTTATAGAAGACTCCGCCCTGGGGTCAAGATCCACCAAATTGACGGATGCCGCCGCACTGCTTCCTTTGTTCAATTTTCTTTTCTTAGACATGGTTTCAAGCTTCACCATGTTAAGACTCAAATTGTAACAATAACGAGCCATCTCCTGGTCACCCCTTACAGATGAGACTTGATTATCTTTATCAATAAACTTGATTAACAAGTGAGGGGTTGAAACGATGGCTTCCATGGCATTCAGAGTAGGCCGCCCAATGATGCCATTGTATGGAGATTTAACATCAATGACGAGAATCCTGGATTTCACAGTCCTTGCTCCAGGTTCACCATCAAAAGTGATCCTTGTGTCCAAGTAGCCTTTAGTGGGCTGTTTGGCGCCATTAAAGGCTGTAAGGTCCTGTGTATAAGGCTGCAAATCAGCATCAGTTAGTCCCATGCGTTTAAAATAGTCATAAAAGATAACGTCGCAGGAACTTCCCTGATCAATTAGGATGCGTTTTACATCCATATTAGCGATTACTGCAATAATCACTACTGCATCATCTCCCTCAGGAATAGTAGGGCCAAAATCATCATTTGTGAAGGTTATAGGCGGAGTCTGGACCCCGTTCCTGAATGGGCGATATTCTTTGCTCTTGCCCTGCATAGATAAGATCATACGATGATGATTTTTCCTGGCGGTGTTTGAGGGTCCGCCCCCTGCGAAGCCTCCAGCAATCATATCTACAATCTGCCTTTTGCCTCGCGATCTGGGTTCAGGGCTTGGTTCTCTTTGGGCAGACTCCAGAACAACGCCTTTTTGTTTTCCTGTTGCCGCCGTACGTTTTGGCTCCCGAGTATTATCAGGATCCGGAGAACGATCGCGATGTCGTTTTTCAAACTTCTCTGGCTCATCATGAGACTTACCCTTAAACAGATAGTGTTTCAGTTTGCCTTCACGAATGAGCACCTCAATGGTGTTTTTGAGTTGCTTACATTCCTCAGTGGTATGGCCAACTGATTCATGGAATTCGCAATACTTCTTTGGGTTCCCACCGCGCCTGATTGGGGGTGGACGTTGAATCCCATAAACGTTGAGGGTAGTCCATCCTATTTCACGCAAGATTTGTTCATACGTTTGTTCAGGGGTGCATAATGAGCGAAATTGAACACACGTCTATCTTGCTATTTGAAGGGTTGGTTCCCTATTTTGTCTTTCTGGTGGAACTTGTCATTCTTGGATGACCTTTCTTTGTCTTTGTCATGATGTGGAGTTGCTGTGGGTGGTTTACTGCAAGATGCAGTGGCTTCCAGATGCATCTCAATACCCACATACTTGGACGCCTTCCTGCGAATTTCCTCCATCGTACTTTGCCAACGACAGAGCAAAAGGTGACTTTGGCTGCATAGCCTCGATGAGGATATGCAACTGTATTGCTTCTGTCAGATCAGGAACCATGGCTGCCTCCTTATAGAATCTCTCAAGGAAATCCTTCAGAGATTCTTTGTCACCTTGCTTGATCTGAGCCAAGGTATGAGAGGTTCTAGGTGCATCCCTAGAGATCACGAAGTGGCTGCCAAAAGCTGTGGCCAGGTCCTCCCATGAATCAATGGAGCCTGAAGGTAAGCTCTTGAACCAACTAAGAGCTTCACCTATGAGGGTCCTGGGGAACATTCTGCACATGACATCCTCTTCTGCTCCTAAGAACATAGCCTCGTAAATGTAAGCATCTAAATGCTTAGAAGGATCTGTTTCCCCAGAATATTTTCCTATAGAAATGGGCTGCATAGTTTGCAAATGTCTGGGTACATGTGCATTCATGAGCCTTTTAGAAAATGGGATATTCATCTGGTATCCTGAGGGGGGTGCATTTGAACCTGCTCTCCTTCCTTCTTGATGTTGAGCATTTGCCAGTAGAAGGCTTCGTTGTTCTTCCATGTAAGTAGGGATGCGAGAGTAGTTAGGAGTACTTGATTCCTCCTGTACGTGTGGTTCATGGTGTGGCTGTCTTGCAGGACCAGCTTTCTCATGCATGGGGTTCGCCTTTTCACGACGAAGCTCAACAATCTCTTCTCTCAACATTCGAATCATGTCATCTTTCGGATCTGGAGAATCAACATGCGTTGCTTTTTTATGAGCATCGTTGTCGAAGTTGAGACGTCTGGGATTGCGTAGAGGAGAATCCTCATTCTGCACTTCTGGTCCTGGTCTCTCCATTAATGATGAATGTGATGGAAATTGATCAAAGATTGTGGGACTACCAAATTTACAAGTCCCACTGGGCGTGCCAATGAACTGTTCTTTACAGGGGGTGTACAAGTATACTTGTTGAACAATTCAAGATATACGTAAAGTGTCAATCTGGTACAAAGTAGTATTCGTATGAATGCAAATACGGAGTGTCCTTGTATGTTGAGGCGGAATGCAATATACTCTGTGGCGGTGTCACAGTCCGCCTGAGGGAGTCTTCTTTGCCTTGACACAATTGGGGGTGGTACCTGCAATTATTCTCCGACGCTCAAGTCAGTATTTCAGAATACTCTTAGACTTAGAAAGCAAATCTGAGAGAATTATCCAAGTAAGAGAGTGTAAGGTTCAGAATTGGGGATCTCCCATATACCTTTTTGCTGAGGTTTATATACCTGTTACTGGTGCTCCATTATTGGTAGGACCCGTTCCTTGTTTTCAGGCATTATGCTGGAAAGGTAGTGGGTCCCTGCGCCATTTGCAAGCACTGTTATTGTAGTGGGTGTTTCCACTTACTTGGAAAGCGTGAATGCTTTATTATTTTATTTGTTTTTCCCTTTTATGCGTGACAGCGTGATTCCTATTTTCAACCTCTCAAGACAGAGTCAATCTCGTGCCGGGGTTATAAGTATGGGCTCGCTACGCAGTATGGGAAATTCAATATTCCGCCTGTATTGAGTCTATGGCTTGGCGGAGTAACATGCATTGGGAATATTTCATGCATGTATATAAGATATTCAATAGTTTCCACCTTGGCAGAGTAATAAGCTCTGGCGGAGTAACGCACCTTGGCGGAGTTACGCGCCTTGGCGGAGCTACGTGCCTTGGCGAAGCTACGTGCCTTGGCGGAGTTACGTGCCTTGGCGGGGCTACGTGCCTTGGCGGAGCTACGTGCCTTGGCGGAGTTACGTGCCTTGGCGGGGTAACGTACCTTGGCGGTATGCATTCCGTATAAAAGTAATTATAATGTACTTGAAGCGTACTTCTCTTGTTCAAAATGCTGATCTGGCAAAGCATTAAAGCCATGCTCTTGGGGGCCGGTGTTGGGACCGGATCAGATATAAAAGTCCAAGTCCTTGCATAGGTTTAGTCCAGTCCGTATAAGTTATAATAATTCAGATCCATATATAGATATTTCAGAATAAGTTACACAATATATTAAATTTATTATAAATTTTAAGTTGAGAAGTTATTACTTTAAAATAATAATATTATTAAATTTAAAAGGAGTAGGGGACTCCTCCCTTTATTCTTATGTCTTTCATATTATATTCTTATCTCACTCCCCCTTACCTCTTGTATACCGATTCGTTATTGAAAATCCGTGCGCGCCTCGTCTCCGAGTTCTTAGAATTTTAGTAGAACCTTCTTCCAAAAAATTTATTTCTCTCTCTTACTTCTACCACTATCTTACTAACACTACTATATTAAGAAAACTTAATCTGAAATTGTGAATTCTAAAGAAGAATTCCTTCGGTATTTATAGGAAAAAAAATTTACTATGCATTCTATTATTTTAATATAAAAGTACTATGCATTAAAACCTGGTTACTGTGCAACTTTTGAAAATTTCATACATGCACAGTGTTTTGCATAGTAAATATCGACAGAATTATTAAGCCAAATAGTAACCTTTCACTCGGTATATTTTAAATATTCAAAATTAATCTTTTTTGAAATTTAGCGATATTATATCGGTTCTCACTAATTTTATGATAAGTAATATAAAGTTTAAATTTTAAAAATCTAAAATTTTCTGTTAATAAAAATTTATTAGTACGTTTTCAATTTTTTTACGATTGGTAAAAATCAAGATTTTACTCAAACCGATAATTTTTAGATAAGTCTACTTGAAATAGATTTTAGAAAATTTTCTTATAATTTAAATTTACATTCTTGTAAATATTTTTAATTTTAAGCAACTTTATATGAATTTAAAATTATTTAAAATATATTATTTTATTAAAATAATTCAAAAATTTCAAAAAATTTCAGAAAATCATAAATATTATGTAGATCAAAAAGTTCTAAAGAACCATAGTCTAATTCTTTCAAAATTTTATTTTAAAATTCTAATAAGAGTTAAATATTAAATATATAAAACATAAATATAAGAACATAAAATAGAAATGATGAATAATAAAGATATTAAAAATTCTTAATATAATTTTCTTAATTAGTGAATACTAATTAAGTCATTTTAAAATTCTCATTCAGAAATATTTTTATTTTTTTTTATTATTTAAATAAAACAAATAATTAAATATAAATACCAAAATAAAAAAAAATGATAATAATAAACTAACTTATAGTAAGTATTTCTCAAGAAAGATATATTAATATCTATTTCCTATTTGTGATGAAAATGGGATGTTACACTAGAGGTACCATCTTTTACCCTTAATGCATTTATAGTACCCTCGACTAACTAGAATAATCTCTTCCATAAAATTATTCTACTTAGTTGAGAGGTTACGAGCTTTAGAAAAATGTGGAAGTTTTTTTGTACAATAAAACACTAATGGAACAGATTCATTATATACACCATAGTTATGTACATCATATGGTCATAAACAACAAACTATACATACACTAAAAATCAAGGGCACGCAAGCTCCCATACAAAATATGAAAAAAAACACATATCCTAATCCTCATCTGTCCAGGGTGACTCTAGTTGGTTTGTACCAAAAGAAGGCTGAGCAGGTGCAAGTAGGGTGAAACTCTCTAGAGGTGCTATACTCGTCAAGGGTTGAGAAACAGAAGGCGGAGTAGTCTAATGCAGACGGTTGTGATAAGCATTGAAGGCCTCCCCGAGCAAGTCCCTGGCCTCTGATGACATGACCGTAAGGTCCTCAGTCTCTCTATACATGAAGCTCCTGAAGATACATTGAAGGTACCTCTAGAAGCAGTCCCACTAACGCCTCTCCAAAAATCTCTCCATTGGAGCCAGTTAGGGATGGGAATAGGCCAGACCAAACCGGGCTTTGTAAGGCTTAAGCCTAGCTTGATTCATAATTGTATAGCCTGAGCCTGACCCGTTACTTGACATAGTCCAAAATTATAGGCCTGACCTGGCCTGTTTAAAGCCTACCTAGGCCTAATAGCCTATATAAAGGCCTGATTTTATAAAGGCCAATAAATAAGTTGACAAGCTTGATTGAAATAGGCTAATATAGACTTATCCTTGTAACATCCCTGATCTTTTAGTAAAATTATGATGAGCGGAAAATATTAATAATTGTTTTAGAGATTTATTTCATATTTTTATGAATTATTAGGCAATTATAAATAATTAACTAGTATGGAAATAAATAAATTTATTGATTGATTAATTACAAAAAGGTTAAATGAGATGAAATTAGAAGGAGGTAAAAGTTTAATTAAAACTTTCAAAGAAATTATAAAAGAAATAGGGAAAAGATAGTTTTTCCCCTGAGTCTTAAATAATAAAGATTCCTTCTCCTTCCTCATTCATTTTACGCGACTCCTTCTTCTTCTTCTTCTTTCTCTTCTCCTCTCACTGCCAAGAGCTGCATGCTCCAAGGGAAGGCCTATTTCACGTCAAAACTTCGAAATAACCCCATTTTTGAGATTGTGGCTTCAAGGTGAGTTCAATGGACCCATTAAATTGAGTTGTCTCTCTCTCCCTTCACTTTCTCTCTCTAGCCGATGGCCATGCATGGTGGATGGGACTTCTGTTTCCTACTTCTTCAGTGCATGGGAGTCTAAAAATGGTCTTTAGAGCAATGATGGTGGTATAACGTTGATGGGATTTGCGTTTCGACCTCCGTAGGTAGTGAAACGGACGTCGGAGGACCGATTAGCAAAACGGGTGATGAATTCGGAGGTGGTACCTTCAACCCAGCACTTAGAGGAGCAATCGGCATCAAGAACAAATCGTTGAAGCTTGGAATCGAGGTAAGGAGGTGTTCGGGTTGTAATTAATTAGAATAGGTACATATTTTGGGTCCGAGTCATTGAACCGATTATGAACACGGTAAGAAATATTGGATGATAGTTGCATGTGTATTTATGTATGAATGTGAATTGTGTATGGTTTATGATGAGTATGAGATTAAAGTGTTTTGTATTATAATGATTCGATGTGTATAGTGGCAATGTGATGGTGGGCTTGACAGGTAGGTCGCCCAGTGGCAATGTGATGGCGGGCTTGACAAGTAGGTCACCCATTTGATGAGCATGTGTTGTTGTTGATGGCCACTTGTGATATGATATGAGAAATGTGAATTATATATGTATGATTGTGTGGTGTGGGACGGCCGACGATATGTATAGCCCCTCGTTTCTGGCTCCCATGGTTTTTGTACCCAGTTGAGCTACCCAGTGGTCAAGTAGGACCCAGTGGTTGAGGTGGAGAGTCAAGCAGGACTCGGTGAACCAAACAGGGTTCGCGGGGTGTCAAGTAGGACCCCTAGCTGAAGGCCAATCCTATAGTATCCGGATACTAGGCGTCGATTTTGTGTGAGAGTCAGTGGTGATAATTAATGAATTATTAGTATTGTGTAATGGTGTATGTACCTAATTATATTTGTCGAGTGTGACTTGCTATATTCGCCGAGTGTGATTTGCTATATTTGTCGAGTGTGATTTGCTATATTTGCTGTGTGTGATTTGCTATATTTGCCGAGTGTGATTTGCTATATTTGCCGAGAGTGATTTGCAATTTGTGGATAAACAGTTAGACGGAGTTTATATACACGTATTTTATTATTTAATTTCCGTTCTAGATTAATTATGATGCCAAACACTCACCCTTGCTGTGGCTTTCTTTCAATTTAGTAACCAGTGACAGGGAAGAGGTCGGAGCCCTGGAGGTACGCCAAGCGGAAGATTGATGCCAAGGAACCGAGGAATTATGAAATGAATTTTGTGTGTAATGTATAATGAGTTTTTGTGTATGTGATGCCATAACACGTTGCTTGTGTGTGTTAAACTTATCTAGAATTGGTGTGTTGACTAATGTGGATATGAATTCATGATGCTAATATGATCGATATTGATTTCCATGAGTTGGATATATGTATATTGGCACGGAGCCAATAGTAGATGTAAATGATAAATTGCTATGGGCAGGCTTTATGAATAATTGCGGGTCATGAATGAATTGTGTTTGCTGTAGTATAGTTGATTACTGGACGAATCTCGCCCGAGCGGATTCAGTCTTGTCCGAGCGAAAGTCGGTTGATTATGTGCCTATTTTGCTCAAGCGAGTATCCCTCGCCCACTTCCGAGTGAAGAAAGGTTAGGATGTTTCGGAGTGAGGCATGACCGAGGGAACCCCTTCCGAGTGAAGGAAGGTTAAGATGTTCCTGGGTGAGATATGACCGAGAGGACCATTACCGAGTAAAAGATGGAATTATTGTGAATTTCCTTGCTTGTCCCATAGTTCGCTTAGATTTAAAATGTAGGACTCGCTCAAACGAGTCGGAACTCGCCTAAGCGACCTTCACGGGTTTTGCTTAAGCAAATCAGGGTCTCGCTCAAGCGAGTGACCCCTGACTTTGTTTTCTTCTTCCGCTTATTCTAATTAAATCCATTTTATTATTTGATTTATTTCCTATCGGTTATTATTTTGAGTGTGCTTAAGAAAAATAAATGTGGTTTTACATTAGGATCTAATCAACTATCAGTAAACACGAAAAATTTATTATGAAAAATAATTAAACAGATGTAGATAAATGTAAAATTGACGTAGCACGTCACAGGTGGTATCAGAACGGTTCTTTCTAGAGCCGGGTACATGGGTGAACCCAATAATTTGTGAGTCCTATACGGGACTGTTTTTGCATTCTATTGCATTGTGCTTATGGTTGTTTGTGTAGCTTGGCATCATTCCCTTGGCACTCCGGCGGCGTTGTATTTTATATGTGTATGAGGTAAATATCCGACTCCCTGGTAGATCATTGGTTATTAATGGTGATGTGTTTGTTTATTGTCAAATTACTTATGGCTGGGGAAACTAGTTCTGGTGGAGGAGATGACTTCTTCTCGAAAATTTCTTAATTGATGAGTAGGACCAAATCTGGTCCCACTCTTGAGAAATTCCTGAAAAGGAATCCATCTGCTTATAAAGGAATACATGATTATGGTGGAGCGCATGTTTGGATACGGGAAAATTGAACAAGTTGATAAAATGTGCCAATGAGCGATACTAGCTTAATTGGTAAGGGTTGCTGGAATGTTAAAAGAATTAAAAGCTGGTGGTTGTAGATAGCCTACACTATAGACATTATGTAACATCCCGATTTTTTTATTAATTACCGATTAATGGTTAATTAAGGATTAATTGCCAATTAGGCAAATTGATTAAATAATAATGATAATAATAATAATAATATGTACCTTGGTGGTTTAATGGGCCGGTTCTCTCTCTCTCTCTCTCTCTCTTTGTCCACGTTGGAAGGGAGTGATGATTGCTGAGAGAATTAACATTAAATGCTAAAGGACTTGCATTAAAGGAGGATGGGATGTTGAGATAATGTGAATGGGATGCTGATGGGGCTGAGTGGGAGAGTGAGATGATGGAGGTGTGTTGATAAGGCTTCAGCTTTGGTTTTCCTCCTCACTCTCTTCATTTCCATGTTGGTGCATGCTATGGAGGAGAGAAATGCTCCTCCTTCTCTCTAGAACTTGTTGGAGCTCCTGCTTCATCTTCGTCCTCTCCTTCATCTTCTTCTTCCACTCACGAACTATGTTGAATCGAGGGAATCGGTGTGGCTGTGAAAGGAAGCAGCGTGGTGCTGTGTTTTGGAGGTTGGTTCCTCTTTTGTTCCCTGGTGCTTCTCCTTCTTGCTGGTCCTTCTTCTTTTTCTCTTCTTCATCTTCGTTGATGGGGCTGTTTGTGGCTCGGTTGGGAGCCTGCAGTTGCGTGTGGGTGCCTCGGTTGTGGAAGATGGTCCACTATTTTTGGGGCTGTACCGTCGTGAAGAAGAAGGCATGCATGGATGGTGCATGGAAGCTTGGTTATCCTCCATGGTGGTGAGGATGGTGCTATTCGAGTGTTGAGCAGCTTTGAGACGTGCTTGGTGGTTGCTGTTCTTGTGGTGGAAGCAGCGTTTGGAGTCCTTCACTGGGTTGCGTAAGGACTGTGTTGAGCCTTGGTGGTTTTGAGGCCATGTGGAGACAGAGTTGGCTCTCCAAAGCTGCGAGTAGAGTGTTGATGGCTGTGAGCATGTTGCTGGGATGACTGGGAGCCATGTTGGCTCTTCCCACAATTGGAAAGCCGAGCAGAGTGCTGTTGTGGCTGGGCCGAGTGGCCAATGGCTTCTGGAACGTCATTCCAGGTAAGGGGGCTTTGTATCTCAAATGCATGGTTTATGGACGAGTTTCCGGGTGAAATTCTTGCACTGTGATATGTGATATTTGATATGTGTTGCTTTGTTGATTTCCGAGTGAGTAGTAGCCCGGATGTGCATGATGAATATGCTTGGTTTGATGTTGTTGAATTCCGTCCATGTAATATGTATTGATGTTTATGATGATGATTATGTTAAGATGCTTGAGATGCATATTATGTTGATGTTGAGTGCATTATATGGTTATTTATGAGTCCCTGTGTGTAATTGTGTATTCAAAAGGCATGTGATGCTTGATATTAAATTTGTGTATGCTGAGCACATAGGAAGGGGACTGTTGTGCTAATGCCGAGTGGAATATTATATGTGAGAGCATGGGATGTTTACTGGTGTTAGATTTCGAGTGGAATTATATATAAAATGGTGGGAGCTTAGAAAATGCTAAGTCCGAGTGTATCCCATGAAATAGTATGCGAGGCTCGTGGATAATGATAATCCGAGTTAATGGCATAGTGATTGCCGAGTGGATGTGATGTGAGCCAAGTCATCTGATTCGTTGTGGAAATGCCGAGTGCATATAATGTTGAACGCTATTACCGAGTGGGCAATCGAATGAGTATGAGTTGAATGTAATGCATACGTGTTGAGTATATCACCTTGCGGGGTGCCACAAAGGGTATGACCCGGAGTGAAGAGGACTTGGTCCTATTGCTGAATATGATGAAAGACCTCAAGTTGGACTCGGGGCAGTGCCTGGGGCACTAAGCGTGAAATGAGATGCTTGATGAAATGCCGAGTGCATTAGCGTTGGACGCCGAGTGAATGAGACCGTATGCATCCGATTCGCCACTGGAATGCATTGGACGTTTATTACCGATCGGCAATCAGATGACATCATATGGAATATGATTAAGTCCTGGAGCTGGGCTCAGGCAGACTCCGTGTGCGTGGCTCGGAGTGTGAATATTATTTGATATAGAGCTGGGATAAATTATGAGGTGAAATCCGATTGGATGAGTAGATATTTGTTAAGGATGTTAGGCTTTATAGCCGAGTGAAATGGGTGAGAAACTCGATTGGAGATGTTTGTGACTGTTCATATTGAATGGCAGTGTTTGATGTGCTGATTGATGTTATATGTTATTGCATGTTGAGGATTCTATGATTAAAAATGAAACGCCCTTAATTTTAACAAATAAATAAACCCGAAATAGGGGAAATTTTTCCCAATTTAGAAAAATACCTGGATCTATCATATGCCACTCTCATATATGAAGATATGAGAGCCGGGTCCATAGACCATGAAAACCGGGCCAGATAAGGACCAAAACTTCCAAAAATTAGAGTTTACAAAACATTCACACTCTGCCCAGAGTATAGCTTGGAGAAAGATAGAAGAATCCAAAACCGAGCCATAAGAAGAAGGGAAGGCAAGGGAAATGAAAACCATTCACAGCGGAAGGACAAACAGCGCCTGAGCGAACCCACAATACAGTGTGCACTCGCTCAAGCGAGATATAGCACGCTTGAGCGAGGCAGACCAACTCGCTCGGGCGAACGCCCCTTCGCTTAGGCGAAGCCGATCCAAAAGCCTTCCAACAACACACACTCGCTGGAGCGAATCCTTCATTAGCTGAAGCGAGGAGTTACACTCGGCAATCCCATCACTCGGGGTCACTACAGTCTTCCCCTACTCGGGGTTCACTCGGATATTCATCACTTAATCATAAATAGGCTAACCTTCTCTTATAATACATTCCACTCAGAATCCATTAAGGCCGTTATCACTCGGAAAAGGCCCAAACGTACGAGTCTCACTCGGAAATGAGTCTAAACCTCCTATATTCTTCTCGGGATTCATTAACTTAGCATTATTTCAATCCATCAAGACTCCTCACATAATTCAATAACACATTCCAATTGGAAGAAGCATCAAATCAACATAAATCACTTATCTATATATGCTCTCTGATTCACAAATCCGACTACCCATTCAACAATACTCTTCAACCGATTCATAACCATGTTATCAATATAACATACATATATATATATATATATACATATACTCGGATAATTCCATCTTAACATTATTCATTCAATATTAATCCCTAGCCAACTCCAATACATAATGCCCATGTAAAACATATATACACAAATAGGAATTTACGCTCGGATTTCCAATAACTCAGATTCAACATATATATATAAATGGTATTCATTATACAATGTTGTTATTATGAGCCGGCCAAGGCTTTAATACATCAAATATACTCGATACATTATATTATGTACACAGTCTCATCATAAACACCCAACACTCGGGTTAAGGCCATCATATCATTCTAAACCGACCTGCATACACTGAAAAATGGTGTAGGGGTTGTCTTATAATGATTAGATTATATACACTCAGTTCGACCCCCCTCACTTCTACTCTTTTTTTTTACTATTCCACTAAATTGTATACTTATTGCTTTTCTGAGGCGAAGTGAAGCCTGTATATTGGTGTACTGCTCGAGTTAGAATGCTTCCGAGCAGCGCATACCCGAGTGGGTGATTTCCGAGTCGGTTGTGGCATTTCCGAGTGGAAGGTGTTAAGAATGTGATGTCTCGGAATTTCTTGTGATGTGATCGGTAAACTATTTAAGAGGTAAGATTGTGCCGATTGGAACTGACTGGTCGGTGAATGCTTGGAAAGCATTGGTATATAATTGTTTTGAGTGGCATGCAATGATATTCCGAGCGGTTTATTGTGGTATGTTATGTTTGAATTTCGAGGACAAAATTCTTTAAAGGTGGGGAGAGTGTAACATCCCGATTTTTTTATTAATTACCGATTAATGGTTAATTAAGGATTAATTACCAATTAGGCAAATTGATTAAATAATAATGATAATAATAATAATAATATGTACCTTGGTGGTTTAATGGGCCGGTTCTCTCTCTCTCTCTCTCTTTGTCCACGTTAGAAGGGAGTGATGATTGCTGAGAGAATTAGCATTAAATGCTAAAGGACTTGCATTAAATGAGGATAGGATGTTGAGATGATGTGAATGGGACGCTGATGGGGCTGAGTGGAAGAGTGAGATGATGGAGGTGTCTTGATAAGGCTTCAGCTTTGGTTTTCCTCCTCACTCTCTTCATTTCCATGTTGGTGCATACTATGGAGGAGAGAAACGCTCCTCCTTCTCTCTAGAACTTGTTGGAGCTCCTGCTTCATCTTCGTCCCCTCCTTCATCTTCTTCTTCCACTTACGAACTGTGTTGAACCGAGGGAATCGGTGTGGCTATGAAAGGAAGCAGCGTGGTGCTGTGTTTTGGAGGTTGGTTCCTCCTCTGTTCCCTGGTGCTTCTCCTTCTTGCTGGTCCTTCTTCTTCTTCTCTTCTTCATCTTCGTTGATGGGGCTGTTTGTGGCTCGGTTGGGAGCCTGCAGCTGCGTGTGGGTGCCTCAGTTGTGAAAGATGGTCCACTGTTTTTGGGGCTGTACCATCGTGAAAAAGAAGGCATGCATGGATGGTGTATGGAAGCTTGGTTGTCCTCCATGGTGGTGAGGACGGTGCTGTTCGAGTGTGGAGCAGCTTTAAGACGTGCTTGGTGGTTGCTGTTCTTATGGTGGAAGTAGCGTTTGGAGTCCTTCACTGGGTTGCGTAAGGACTGTGTTGAGCCTTGGTGGTTTTGAGGCCGTGTGGAGACAGAGTTGGCTCTCCAAAGCTGCGAGCAGAGCGTTGATGGCTGTGAGTGTGTTGCTGGGACAACTGGGAGCCATGTTGGCTCTTCCCACGATTGGAAAGCCGAGCAGAGTGCTGCTGTGGCTGGGCTGAGTGGCCAATGGCTTCTGGAACGTCATTCCAGGTAAGGGGGCTTTGCATCTCAAATGCATGGTTTATGGACGAGTTTCCTGGTGAAATTCTTACACTGTGATGTGTGATATTTGATATATGTTGCTTTGTTGATTTCTGAGTGAGTAGTAGCCCGGATGTGCATGATGAATATGCTTGGTTTGATGTTGTTGAATTCCGTCCATGTAATATGTATTGATGTTCATGATGATGATTATGTTAAGATGCTTGAGATGCATATTATGTTGATGCTGAGTGCATTATATGGTTATTTATGAGTCCCCGTGTGTAATTGTGTATTCAAAAGGCATGTGATGCTTGATATTAAATTTGTGTATGCTGAGTACATAGGAAGGGGACTGTTGTGTTAATGCCGAGTGGAATATTATATATGAGAGCATGGGATGTTTACTGGTGTTAGATTCTGAGTGGAATTATATATAAAATGGTGTGAGGCTTAGAAAATGCTAAGTTTGAGTGTATCCCATGAAATAGTATGCGAGGCTCGTAGATAATGATAATCCGAGTGAATGGCATAGTGATTGCCGAGTGGATGTGATGTGAGCCAAGTCATCTGATTCGCTGTGGAAATGTCGAGTGCATATAATGTTGAACGCTATTACCGAGTGGGCAATCGAATGAGTATGAGTTGAATGTAATGCATACGTGTTGAGTATATCACCTTGCGGGGTGCCACAAAGGGTATGACCCGGAGTGAAGAGGACTTGGTCCTATTGCTGAATATGATGAAAGACCTCGAGTTGGACTTGGGGCAGTGCCTGGGGCACTAAGCGTAAAATGAGACGCTTGATGAAATACTGAGTGCATTGGCGTTGGACGCCGAGTGAATGAGACCGTATGCATCCGATTCGCCACTGGAATACGTTGGACATTTATTACCGATCGGCAATCAGATGACATCATATAGAATATGATTAAGTCCTGGAGCTGGGCTCAGGCAGACTCCATGTGCGTGGCTCGGAGTGTGAATATTATTTGATATAGAGCTGGGATAAATTATGAGGTGAAATCCGATTGGATGAGTAGATATTTGTTAAGGATGTTAGGCTTTATAGCCGAGTGAAATGGGTGAGAAACCCGATTAGAGATATTTGTGTTTGCTCACATTTAAATGGCAGTGTGTATATTTGATTGATTGATGATATATATTTGTATGTTGTGGATTCAGAGATTAATCCGAGTCAGTAACTGTCATTTAATATGTAAAGCTCACCCCTACACCATTTTCAGTGTATGCAGGTCGGTTTGGAATGATATGATGGCCTTAACCCGAGTGTTGGGTGTTTATGATGAGACTGTGTACATAATATAATGTACTGAGTATATTTGATGTATTAAAGCCTTGGCCAGCTCATAATAACAATGTTGTATAATGAATACCATTTATATATATATATATGTTGAATCTGAGTTATTGGAAATCCGAGCGTAAATTCCTATTTATATATATATGTTTTACATGGGCATTATGTATTGGAGTTGGCTAGGGATTAATATTGAATGAATAATGTTAAGATTGAATTATCCGAGTGTATGTATATATATATGTATGTTATATTGATAACATGGTTATGAATCGGTTGAAGAGTATTGCTGAATGGGTAGTCGGATTTGTGAATCAGAGAGCATATATAGATAAGTGATTTATGTTGATTTGATGCTTCTTCCGATTGGAATGTGTTATTGAATTATGTGAGGAGTCTTAATGGATTGAAATAATGCTAAGTTAATGAATCCCGAGAAGAATATAGGAGGTTTAGACTCATTTCCGAGTGAGACTCGTACGTTTGGGCCTTTTCCAAGTGATAACGGCCTTAATGGATTCTGAGTGGAATGTATTATAAGAGAAGGTTAGCCTATTTGTGATTAAGTGATGAATATCCGAGTGAACCCCGAGTAGGGGAAGACTGTAGTGACCCCGAGTGATGGGATTGCCGAGTGTAACTCCTCGCTTCAGCTAATGAAGGATTCGCTCCAGCGAGTGTGTGTTGTTGGAAGGCTTTTGGATCGGCTTCGCCTAAGCGAAGGGGCGTTCGCCCGAGCGAGTTGATCTGCCTCGCTCAAGCGTGCTGTATCTCGCTTGAGCGAGTGCACGCTGTATTGTGGGTTCGCTCAGGCGCTGTTTGTCCTTCCGCTGTGAATGGTTTTCATTTCCCTTGCCTTCCCTTCTTCTTGTGGCTCGGTTTTAGATTGTTTCTATCTTTCTCCAAGCTGTACTTTGGGCAGAGTGTGAATGTTTTGTAAACTCTAATTTTTGGAAGTTTTGGTCCTTATCTGGCCCGGTTTTCATGGTCTATGGACCTGGCTCTCATATCTTTATATATGAGAGTGGCTTATGATAGATCCAGGTATTTTTCTAAATTGGGAAAAATTTCCCCTGTTTCGGGTTTATTTATTTGTTAAAATTAAGGGCGTTTCATATTAGGCGAGGTAGGACAGAGATAAAACACATGAATAACAAATTGTAATGGAAATGATATTTAAAGTAATCATATATATATATATGTGTGTGTGTGTGTGTGTGTGTGTGCATATTGGAGTGGACATCTAAAAGTGGGTATAACCCATAAAGGTTAAATCCTGTGGTGAAATGAGAATAGTAAGTACGTTGGTAGCCATAAGTTTGTTTGAATAATAGAGTTTGATATTACATAGAATGAAATAAGTAGATGAATGCTCTAATATGATTATTCTTAGGAGGGGTGAGCCTTTTGTAGTGCTTCTATGAGGTAGTTTAAATAAACGTCACCGGTATATCATATTCATATTGTTAGACGATTGATTAATGGACATTAAGAGAAATTATGAGTAATTGATGAATGACGGTGTAAGAATGCCTGTATAAGTTGAAAGTAATAGAAGAAGAGTGGTTAGTAATAATTTTCAGTGATATAATTGACGAGGCGATAATTCACTCGAGAAAGGATTAAAGGAATGTATTATATGAATGATGGTCAAAGTGAATATATATATATATATATATATATATATATATATATACTGGACTGTTACGTACGTGATAAGAGAAGTAGTAAGTGAATGACACTAAAAGGAGTGATTAGAAAGTAATTAAGCAGATAGATAATAAGGATGAAGAGAAGTTTTACCTAGTCGTTTGGACTTTACATTGATATTAGTGTTATGTGGGAATCATAGCGGCTGGCCACCGTAGGTTCCGTTTAACATTAATTCATTGTGAAGTTGCCAATAGGCATAGGTAAATGAATTATAATGTAAACAACTTGCATATCGATCGATGATATGAATAGTTGGACTGTATACCCGACTTTCACCCGGCTTAACTACGAAGTGTTGAACTCCTGAGACTGATCACCTCAGGTAGTTGCACTAGTGGTTGAGGTCGTGTGGAGTCGAGGAGACAGATGTGTTTTAGCCAATCTTGGGTGATCAGATTTAGAGAAGAGAAGTGTATGATTCGTATTTCTGAAGTTGGTAAATGATTAGAGATGAGGAACAAATAGAGATGAGATTTGGTAACTGACGAATAATAAGTATAGAAAAGTAAATATTGTGACATGGTAGTTGTTATGAATTATTGCTAGATTTTGAAGAGAAGAGATAACCTTAAAAGGAAATCGGATGATTTGAGTTCCTACTAAGGTACATTGAGTGGAGAATTGATGAAGTATCGATAGAAATTAAGGAAACAAGATAAACCAGAGGAGAATCTATTAGTATGGACGGGAAAATATGAATTGAGTTTCCAAACTTGGAATCAATGCTTGATTTCACCGTCGGTACTTGCACTACCTGATGTGATGAAGGAGTTTGTAGTATATTGTGATGCATCTAAGTTTGGTTTAGGAGGTGTACTGATGTAGGATGAAAGGGTGATTACCTATGCTTTAAGGCAATTGAGATCACATGAGCAGAATTACCCTACTCATGATCTTGAGCTTGCGGCAGTGGTATTTGCATTAAAGACCTGGCGCCATTATTTATATGGTTCTCATTGTGTGGTATTTAGTGACCACAAGAGCTTGAAATACTTGTTTGATCAGAAGGAGTTAAACATAAGACAGAGGCAATAGGTTGAGCACCTAAAAGATTATGGTTTTGATCTGAGATATCATCCTGGCAAGGTAAATGTCATTGCCGATGCTTTGAGTAGGAAAATCTTGCATGCAACTTTCTTGATGGGCAAAGAACAATAATTATTGGAAAGCTTTCATGATATGAATATTGGGGTTGTTATGGACACCCCAGATCAAATGATAGTTGGGATGCTAAAAATCTCCAATGAATTTCTGGAACCCTTAGCTGTAGCACAAGAGGACGATGAAGAGTTGTTGGAACTGCTTGACACTCAAGCAAGAGGTAAAGATATGGAATTAACCAAAGGTAACGATGGAATTTGGAGATTCCGAGACCGAGTAGTGATGCCTGCAAAAGGTGATTTCAGGCAAGCCGTGTTAGCTGAAGCACATAGGAGTTCTTTGAGCGTTCATCCCGGTGTTACGAAAATGTACCACAATTTGAAGAAAGAATTCTGGTAGCCGGGAATGAAGAAAGCAATAACCGAATATGTAAAGTCTTGTGTGATATGTCAGAAATGTAAGGTTGAACACCAGAGACCCCCTGGATTGCTCCAACCACCTGAGATTCTGATTTGGAAGTGAGAGAGTATTATTATGGATTTTGTATCCGGGTTACCTCGTACCCAATCCGGATGTAATGCAATCTGGGTAATTGTGGACAGGTTGACCAAGAGTGCTCACTTCTTGGCTATGAACATGAAATGGTCATTGGACCGACTGGCTAGGTTGTACATTACTGAAATTGTACGGTTGCATGGTATGCCTTCGAGTATTATTTCTGATCGGGATCCTCGATTTACTTCCAGATTTTGGGGAAGTCTGCAACAGGAATTGGGTACTGAACTAAGACTGAGTTCAGCTTATCATCCTCAGACTGATGGTCAGTCCGAGCGTACAATTTAGACTTTAGAGGATATGCTTAGAGCCTGTGTATTGGAGCAAGGTGGCTCATGGGAAAGATACTTGCCATTGGTGGAGTTTGTGTATAACAATAGCTACCATAGTAGCATTGGGATGGCTCCATATGAAGCCCTAAACGGTAGAAGGTGTCATACACCTTGTGTTGGAATGAAAATGGCGATGCCATTCATTTGGGACCCGAATTAATCCAGGAAATGAATGAACAGGTTGTTTTGATTCGTGAGAAAATGAAGATTGCCCAGGACCGATAGAAAAGTTAGTATGACAATCCGCATAGACCACTTGAGTTCCAGGCGGGAGACTGGGTATTTCTGAAGGTTTCACCGACCAAAGGTGTAGGTCAGATACTGAAGAGTCATAAGCTTAATCCGAGATACATTGGGCCATATCAGATTTTGGAGAGGATCGGTGATGTTGCTTACCGATTGGATCTTCCTCAATCGTTAACTAATATCTACAATGTATTTCATGTGTCACAACTCTGAGCGTACATTCCTTGTGATTCCATGATTGTGCCGAGTGATTCTATCAAATTGAAGGAGGACCTGACGGTGGAAGTTACACCTATCGGTATTGAAGAATACCAAACTAAACGGTTAAGAAACAAGGAAGTACCATTGGTAAAGGTGAAGTGGCAAAATTTAAATGGGATAACCTACACATGGGAGTTGGAATCGGACATAAGGCGGGTGTACCCTGATCTTTTTCAATAAGGTGCATTGATTTCAGGGACGAAATCCCTTTTTAGGGGGTGGATGTAACATCCCTAATCTTTTAGTAAAATTATGATGAGCGGAAAATATTAATAATTGTTTTAGAGATTTATTTGATATTTTTATGAATTATTAGGCAATTATAAATAATTAACTTGTATGGAAATAAATAAATTTATTGATTGATTAATTATAAAAAGGTTAAATGAGATGAAATTAGAAGGAAGTAAAAGTTTAATTAAAACTTTCAAAGAAATTATAAAAGAAATGGGGAAAAGATAGTTTTTCCCCTAAGTCTTAAATAATAAAGATTCCTTCTCCTTCCTCATTCATTTCACGCGACTTCTTCTTCTTCTTCTTCTTCTTTCTCTTCTCCTCTCACTGCCAAGAGCTGCATGCTCCAAGGGAAGGCCTATTCCGCGTCAAAACTTCGAAATAACCCTATTTTTGAGATCGTGGCTTCAAGGTGAGTTCAATGGACCCATTAAATTGAGTTGTCTCTCTCTCTCCCTTCACTTTCTCTCTCTAGCTGATGGCCATGCATGGTGGATGGGACTTTTGTTTCCTACTCCTCCAGTGCATGGGAGTCTAAAAATGGTCTTTAGAGCAATGAGGGTGGTATAACGTTGATGAGTTTTGCATTTCGACCTCCGTAGGTAGTGAAACGGACGTCGAGGACCGATTAGCAAAGCGGGTGTTGAATTTGGAGGTGGAACCTTGAACCCAGCACTTAGAGGAGCAATCGGCATCAAGAATAAATCGTTGAAGCTTGGAATCGAGGTAAGGGGGTGTTCGGGTTGTAATTAATTAGAATAGGTACATATTTTGGGTCTGAGTCATTGAACCGATTATGAACACGGTAAGAAATCTTGGATGATAGTTGCATGTGTATGTATGTATGAATGTGAATTGTGTATGGTTTATGATGAGTATAAGATTAAAGTGTTTTTCATTGTGATGATTCGATGTGTATAGTGGCAATGTGATGGGGGGCTTGACAAGTAGGTCACCCATTTGATGAGTATGTGCTGTTGTTGATGGCCACTTATGATATGATATGAGAAATGTGAATTATATATGTATGATTGTGTGGTGTGGGATGGCCGACGGTATGTATAGCCCCTTGTTTCTGGCTCCCGTGGTTTTTGTGCCCAGTTGAGCTACCCAGTGGTCAAGTAGGACCTGGTGGTTGAGGTGGAGAGTCAAGCAGGACTCAGTGAACTAAGTAGGGTTCACGGGGTGTCAAGTAGGACCCCCAGCTGAAGGCCGATCCTTTAGTATCCGGATACTAGGCGTCAATTTTGTGTGAGAGTCAGTGGTGATAATTGATGAATTATTAGTATTGTGTGATGGTGTATGTACCTAATTATATTTTCCGAGTGTGACTTGCTATATTCGTCGAGTGTGATTTGCTATATTTGCCTAGTGTGATTTGCTATATTTGCCGAGTGTGATTTGCTATATTTGCCGAGTGTGATTTGCTATATTTGCCGAGAGTGATTTGTAATTTGTGGATAAAGCAGTCGGACGGAGTTTATATACACGTATTTTGTTATTTAATTTCCGTTTTAGATTAATTATGATGCCAAACACTCACCCTTGCTGTGGCTTTCTTTCAATTTAGTAACCAGTGACAGGGAAGAGGTCGGAGCCCTGGAGGTACGCCAAGCGGAGGATTGATGCCAAGGAACTGAGGAATTATGAAATGAATTCTGTGTGTAATGTATAATGAGTTTTTGTGTATGTGATGCCATAACATATTGCTTGTGTGTGTTGAACTTATCTAGAATTGGTGTGTTGACTAACGTGGATATGAATTCATGATGCTAATGTGATCGGTGTTGATTTCCATGAGTTGGATATATATATATATATATATATATATATATATATATATATATATATATTGGCACGGAGCCAATAGTAGATGTAAATGATAAATTGCTATGGGCAGGCTTTGTGAATAATTGCGGGTCATGAATGAATTGTGTCTGCTGTAGTATAGTTGATTACTGGACGAATCTCACCTGAGCGGATTCAGTCTTGTCCGAGCGAGGGTCGGTTGATTCTCTGCCTATTTCGCTCAAGCGAGTATCACTCACTCACTTCCGAGTGAAGGAAGGTTAGGATGTTTCCGAGTGAGGCATGACCGAGGGAACCCCTTCCGAGTGAAGGAAGGTTAAGATGTTCCCGGGTGAGATATGACCGAGAGGACTATTTCCGAGTGAAAGACGGAATTGTTGTGAATTTCCTTGCTTGTCCCGTAGTTCGCTCAGATTTAAAATGTAGGACTCGCTCAAACGAGTCGGAACTCGCCTAAGCAACCTTCACGGGTTTCGCTTAAGCGAATTAGGGTCTCGCTCAAGCGAGTGACCCCTAACTTTGTTTTCTTCTTCCACTTATTCTAATTAAATCCATTTTATTATTTGATTTATTTCCTATCGGTTATTATTTTGAGTGTGCTTAAGAAAAATAAATGTGGTTTTACATTAGGATCTAATTAACTATCAGTAAACGTGAAAAATTTATTGTGAAAAATAATTAAACGGATGTAGATAAATGTAAAATTGACGCAGGACGTCACAATCCTTAACAATCTTATTTTAAATAGGTCGGTAGACCTATATGTTCTAAATAGGCCAATAGGCCCTCTTTTAAATAGCTCTCTTTTACTAGTACAATAATTTAAATCTAATAAAATAAAATATTAAAATTATGAAATATAAATATATTTTAATTTATTAATATGATTTATAAGTCTAATTTTATTTTATAAAACTAAGTATATAAATTATATATAAGGATGTATAAATAAGCCAACCTGACAGGCCTAAAAAGCTTTTTTAAAAGCTTACGCCTAGCATTTTTTAAATTAAAAAGGCTTATTAAAAAATTTGAACTCGGCCTTTTTATTGAATAGGCCAGGCTAGACTAGGCTTAAATAGGTCATTCCATAAGCCCTTGTCGGTCGGCCCAACCTATTCCCATCCCTAGAGTCAGTACAAGTGCCACTAGATAAATCGAGTCCTCCATCACCATCTTTGGGACGTAAATAGCCATCAGCTTACTTGTAGTATCTGCCCTGGTAAGGCAGGGAGAATGACAGGATCTATGGCCATAATTTCCACTGGGTTTGCCTCAGGATCCTCCTCGGGGTCCTCTTCAGGCTCTTCCTCTAGCTTATCATTATCTTTCCCGAGAGATAATAGGATGTACTCTGGAGTAGGGGATCTCGAAGGGTGACATGGAGGCAATAGGGGATTCTCCACTATAGCTGCCTTCTTGCTAGTAAGCTCCTCAAGCTCCTAAACCCCAAGAGACAATGAGGTGTTAGGGAATCCTATTAGGGTCAGGCAGCGGAAACACAAAGGATTCCCAAGAAAGAATTGTAAACACGTATGTCTCAAAGCATTATGCTAAATTAAAATTTTAATTAGGGTTTACCTCTTGTAGACGCAGAACAAGATCCTCGATCGAAGCAATTGTAGCTTCGCCCTTAGGAGTCCACACGAGCACTCCCACCAGAAAACTAACGATCCGAATGCTAGTACAGAATTTTAGTGTAATCTAATTTCTGAGCCCGAGCCTATGAACATCTTATGCTCTATATATAGGCCTAGGTCTTGACCTGAGCTCTCATTAAACATTGGGCTCCTGACTCATTCTAAATGAGTTAGGCCCAAATAGTTTTATTTCCAGTCCAACTAAAATAAAACTATCCTCTGGTGGGCTTACTCTATGTGTGTGACCCTATAGGTAAAATATTCAGTTATATTAATAATAAACTATTTTATTATTAATATAAAATAAGAGCGGTATCTAGCAATACATCATTATGTCCGAATATTATTTATCATCGACATGACCTATAAGTGATAATTATTTTATATATCTATTCCTTTTGTCACGATATCTAATTGGGCCCAAGGCATGGTCGTCGTCATCCTTGTATGGCCCAATTCATTTTACTTGATACCATAGTAGACTTTATAGAATAAATATCTAATATTTATTCGTCCTAGCATGGCCATGCATTTCATTAGTCTCACTCCATCAAGTGGCCTATAGATATCACTCCTGTCACATAGGAGAGACAAATTTCATCTACATCACTTATATCCCTCTGCATAATTTATCTATTGCCTAATCACAATCTTTATGGTCATCTTATTATAGATAACGTTTGATTGTATTAAAACAATAAACTCCTTATGTAGGAATCATAGTGACTTCAGGTCGAAGGACTACATACCATTATCACATTGAGAACCGCTTATGACACTCATGTAACAATCCATGCAACGTTCTCATGGTGGGTCTGTCCAGTACAACATTACTCTTAATGTGTACCCGTGTAAAGACTTGATATCATATATCCATGATTTGTGAGATCAAATCATCAGTACATTCACACACTAATCTTAATGTATTTACATGTCCCCATGTAAATACTTGATTAGGGACGTTTTAGGAATAATTCTCATATGACCTATTATTCAAGGATAAATAGCATTTGTCTAAAACTGAAAATACTAATTTTATTAATAAGTTAAAATTGATACATTAATAGCTCGTAGTGCATACACCAACATGAGGGATCTTAGTAGCAGCGGGCTATGCTTTGTATCACCTCGACGTCCTTCTTAAAAGGTTGCTTGACCTTTTGCGGCTGCTTTGCAAGGATGTCCTCTGGAACTTTTGGGATCGCAGCTAGGTTGCTAAGGCCGATGTGATCCTCAACATGAAGTCTACTTTGGTCTCTAAGGAACAGAGAACGTGGCCCAATAGGAGGTCTAGAAGAACTTGTAAGGGTGAGTCAAATATTTCATAATAATTAGAAGGGTGTCATTTCTGACATCCCTCTCACACAGTATAAATTTGTATTATTCTCTATTTCCTACCATTCATAACAATGGTTCCTAATCAATCCATACTAATTTGTTCACTATCACTAAACCTTCCTCGATCGTCCCTGGCTATTTGACTTTCTTACTTTCCCTTTCATCATTAATTACTATATAAAAGTATTAAACACTATTTATTTAACTTATTCATTATTAGTAGTATAACAATTTGCAATCAACAATCATAATCAATCACAATTTCACCCAGAGTATGTAATGCAATGCATGGGTTTAATTTCATTGATTTAATCTTTTTCTTAGCCATCATGATACATGTGGGCCTAAAATCTCATTATTACCACATTTACCAGAACCCGTCATGCTCAGGTTGCCCCTGGGCATAATGTTTTTATACTAGAGCGACCGGAGCCCACCAAGCCCTCCAAAATAAGAGGTATTAAGACACACAAGTCCGCATAATATATGGATCTATTCTACCACCATTGAGGTCACTCAATACTCGTGACTTGGTTCTTGACGGCCATAGATTACTATCTAGGGTCGAAGTACACCAAGATTGCATAGTTTCGCTCGGTCTCGAGGCACTACTCTCGAGCCACTGGGGGTCCCATCCCAGTGTACTCCCAAGATCCAACTCGGGGGATCTGGCACTCATATCTCCAGCGTACCCATCATTGTGTGCTCTAGTCTTCATCAGATCATATGCACATGATGCATGTTCTATGCATATTCTTTTATTTTTCATCGTACTCATCATTAGTAGGGTCCTCTCAGCAGCCCACTTTTATTCTTAACATTGAGTTTATTTTATGTAGTCCTTAACAAAATATTAAGTCTCCTTTACTTATCTTTTAAGGGAATTAAATCTTGTCAGGGAATTACTCTAAATTACTTATGGTATTAAAGAACTTGCAGGAAAAGTGAACTAATTGTTGTTTAAAAATATGATCTTTCTGAAAAACTGAAGCTTATTTAAAGCTTTGGTATATATATGTTCTGATATCTCGTTGCATAAATTTCTAGCTTTGATATATTATACAAGTCTGATATATCCTCCTTTTATCATAACTTCATTTATAAAGATTGTTAAGAAAGTCTAATTGAAAAAAAGTCAATGATATTACTAGACCAGACCCACCAGAATACATTACTATTTCCAAACTCCGGGATTTGTTAATAACATACATCAAGATACTTAAGCTAAATAAAGTCTACTTGTGTGTGACCTAACTTGCTTATTTAAGTGTTTCAGACTTCATATACTAAGTGAACAAGCTACAGATGATATAGGGAGTCCACAAAATCAAAAGTTTGATCCTTCAAAAGACAAAACTTAAACTTTAATCAAAAAGTCTGGCTCAAGAAATCCCAATTTTATCATTCAATAGAATCAGACCTCAGACTGTTGGGGATCCAAAATTATAAATAAGAATGTTACCTCAAAGAATAAACCACTACATTCTAAAAACAAATTGATGATGCTTCAGAAGTCAAGCTTTTATCAAGAAGAATGTGCTTATCATCAAAAGGATAGGAGATAAATCAGCAGAGCAGCGAAAATAATTTTTCGAAGACCTCAACGTAACAAATCTGTGCAAATCAGAAAAGCTGAAACAAGTCAACTTATGTGTTAGATACAATTAGAAAAAGTACAACATTGATCTCTACACATTTACTAGAAGAAATAAAGCCAATAGTTAGCTTTATTCTCCAAAGACTTCAAAGAACACCTTATTCATGCAAGTATTGAAGCTCCTAGCTACTGATGTAGGCTCTTCATCCACTTTCTTGAAGAGAGATGGATCTAGGGCTCTTTCTCCTTTCTTCCTTCAATGTAAGCTTGAGAACTTCTTCTTCTTGGCAAGGAAACCGAAAACCAAAGCCTAAACTTAAAGGAGTGTGACGCAAGGAACAAGAGGAAAGGGAATGAAATGGAAGAAGAGAAGGATGAACAATGGAGGAAGGTTTGGAAAAGGGGAGAGGAAAAGGTTGGAGGCCATTTCCCAAAGTGGGGAAGATAACTCCACTCACCACCAAGGGAGGGAGAAACCACTTGGATAAGAGCTTGAGAGAGCTCTCTAATTCTAGAGAGAAGGAGGAGAATCTCTCACTAGGAAACACTAAGTGCTCTCAAAATCTTTCAAATGAATTAATTGTTGTTTGTTTACAAAAGGAGAAGTCCTTATATAGGCCATGGGAATTTCGGCCAAGGACTAGCAAAGTGGGCTTGAGCATGAATCCAAGGCCCATTAAGAGAAAAAGATAAGCAAATGGCCTATACATGGCCCAAAAGGAAAGTACAAGGCCCTAAGGTGGCCCATTTGACCTTACAAGGCCCAAATCTATCCTATAAGCCTAGAGAAACTATTTAGAAATTATATTACAAGTAAAGTACACATAGATCCTTATAGGTTCCTTATTGGGATTAGGCCTACTAGAAGAGAGAAAAGAGAAAAAGGCTTTATGAATGCTCTCTTTGCCCCTTTTGGTCTTGGCCCTTGTGAGGGGACCTCTATATGCTTCAAGTCCTTTCTCTAATGTAGTGTGAGGTTCTTCCTTGGGTATGTCCACATTATGCTCCCTCTCTTCAAAAGGATTTGTCCTCAAATCAAAGGCATCATCCTCATCATCTATATCAAAGGGAGACAAATCAGTTATATTGAAAGAAGCACTCACACCATAATCTCCTGGTAGATCTAGGACATAAGCATTATTATTAATTTTCTTTAGAATTTGGAAAGGCCCATCACCTCTAAGGTTGAGTTTGGATTTTCTTAAGTTAGGAAAGCGTTCCTTTCGAATGTGTAACCATACCCAATCTCCTACCTCAAAGGTGATCTCCTTTCTTTGTTTATTTACACAACGAGCATAATGTTCATTTTTAGTTTGTATTTGGTGTCTAACCTTCTCATGAAAATCTTTGATAAATTGGGCCTTTGCCTCTCCATCCATATGAAGGACAGAGTCAGAAACCTCAATGGGCAAAAGGTCCAAGGGTGTGAGAGGGTTAAAACCATATACAACCTCAAATGGACTATGCTTGGTTATGGAGTGTTGTACCCTATTATATGCAAACTCAATGTGGGGTAAACACTCATCCCATGATTTTACATTTTTGTGTACTAAGACCCTAAGAAGTTGAGAGAGGGTCCTGTTTACTACCTCTGTTTGGCCATCTATTTGAGGATGACAAGTTGTGGAAAAGAGGAGTTGTGTTCCTAGCCTTGACCAAAGAGTTTTCCAAAAATGGCTTAGAAATTTGGTGTCCCTATCGGAAACAATGATTTTGGGCACACCATGTAGTCTCACAACCTCTTTAAAGAAGATCTTAGCAATATGACTAGCATTATCAACCTTATGGCAAGGGATGAAGTGAGCCATCTTGCTAAACCTATCCACAACCACAAAGATATAATCCATTCCCCTTTGGGTCTTAGGCAGGCCTAACACAAAGTCCATTGATATATCAATCCAAGGTGCACTAGGTGTTGGCAAGGGAGTATATAAACCACTAGGTGAAAGTTTTGATTTAGCCTTTCTATATACAATACACCTAGAGCAATGTTTTTGAACATCCTTTTTCATTTTGGGCCAATAGAAGTGTTCATGTAATATAGACAAAGTCTTATCTCTTCCAAAATGACCCATGAGTCCTCCCTCATGACTCTCCCTAAGTAGAAGATCTCTTAAACAGCTTCTTGGAATACAAAGTCTATTGCCTTTAAAAAGATAGCCATCTAAAATGTAGAAGCCTTTATGAGATGTCGAAGTGGAAGATGAGTTAAAGATGTTTGAAAAATCAAGATCATTTGGGTATAAAGACCTAATTTCATCAAGCCCAATAACTTTGGCTCCTAGAGAGGTAAGTAAAGAATGCCTCCTAGATAAAGCATCAGCCACAGTATTAGTTTTGCCATTCTTATACTTGATGACATAAGGAAATTGTTCCAAATACTCAACCCACTTAGCATGTCTTTTGTTTAACTTATGTTGCCCTTTTATGAATTTTAAAGATTGGTGATCATTATGTATCACAAACTCTTTTGGGATTAAGTAATGCTCCCAAGTTTGTAGGGCTCTAATTAAGGCATAGAATTCCTTATCATATGTGGGGTAGTTAATAGTGGCCCCATTAAGTTTTTCACTAAAGAAAGCAATGGGGTGACCTTCTTGTAAAAGCACAGCTCCTATGCCCACATTTGATGCATCACACTCAAGCTCAAAGGTTTTAGAAAAATTTAGAAGTTTTAAAATTGGAGCATGAGTGAGCCTATCTTTGAGATCTTGAAAGGCTTTTTCTTGCCTATGCCCCCATACAAAAGAAACATTCTTTTTAACCAACTCATTTAGAGGGGAGGCTAAGGTTGAAAAATCTTTCACAAATCTCCTATAGAAACTTGCGAGACCATGGAAACTTCTTACTTCACTCACATTTCTAGGTGTAGGCCAATCTTGGATTGCCTTAACCTTAGAGTGATCTACCTTAACACCTTTAGTACTAACTACAAAACCAAGAAAGACAATGGTATCCATGCCAAAAGAACATTTTTCAAAGTTAGCATAAAGATTGTTTGTTCTTAAGGCAAGCATAACTTGTCTTAGGTGGATTAGATGAGATGCCATGGACTTTGAATACACAAGAATGTCATCAAAGTATACCACAACAAAATGCCCTATGAAATCCCTTAAAACATGGTTCATAAGTCTCATGAAGGTACTTGGTGCATTAGTTAGGCCAAAAGGCATCACTAACCACTCATAAAGGCCAAGCTTGGTTTTAAAAGCGGCTTTCCATTCATCTCCTTCTTTTATTCTAATTTGGTGGTAGCCACTTTTAAGATCAATCTTGGAGAAGATTGTAGATCCACTAAGCTCATCTAACATGTCATCAAGCCTAGGTATGGGATGCCTATACTTGATGGTGATGTTATTAATGGCTCTACAATCCGTACACATTCTCCATGAACCATCTTTCTTGGGTACAAGTAAAACTGGTAATGCGCAAGGGCTTAAACTTTCTCTAATCCAACCTTTGGAAAGTAGTTCATTCACTTGATTTTCTATTTCTAAACTTTCCTTAGGGTTGCATCTATAGGCAGGTCTATTTGGCAAACTAGCCCCAGGAATAAGGTCTATTTAATGCTCAATGCCTCTAATAGGAGGTAACCCTTTTGGAATGTCCTTTGGGAAGAGGTCTTTAAATTCTTGTAAGATATTTTGGATCCCTTTGGGCAAAGGGGGAGGAGAGGTGCCCATAGAACACAAAGAAGTGTTAGGGATATCTTTTGGATATATGATCAAGCAATGTTTTTGTGAAAACATGGCATGTTTCACATCATATTTTGTTGCGAAGAGATTAGGTTGGGAGTCATTATAGATAATAACTCCTTTCCCTTTATTGTCTTTTTTGTTTTTCTTTGGTTTTTCTAAATTCGTATAGGAAGAAGATCCTAACTCTTTTTCTCTCTTAGCTTTCATTTGGATTTGGTCTTTTGCTACTTGTTGTGGAGTTAGAGGATGTAGTTAGAGGATGTAGTGCTATCTTCTTGCCATCTAGTTTAAATGTGAGGGTGTTAGTGAACCCCTCATGAAGGACCTTCCTATCAAATTGCCAAGGCCTTCCTAATAGTATATGGGTTGCTTCCATAGGCACTACATCACATTTGACTTCATCTCTATATGTGCCTATGGTGAAATTTATTAGGACTTGCTTATTGACTACCATTTCCCCTTTTTCATTTAACCATTGTAATTTATAGGGACTTGGGTGATCTATAAGCTCTAATCCTATCTTTTTGACTAGTCTTTGGCTTGCAACATTTGCACAACTCCCACTATCAATAATGAGAGAACATAATTTGTCATTAATGTAACATCTTGTATAAAAGATGTTCTCTCTTTGTGTTGTGTCATCGAGTTTTACATGACTACCAAGCAATCTTCTAATCATGTACAACTCACCATCATCCCCTAGAATGTGCTCACTGTCACTGGAATCACTACTAGAGTCATCACTTGAATAGTGAGAATCAGAATTAGACTCTGATTGACTTGAGTAGGTTCCATTAGTTTTTAAAATCATGGTTCTTTTTGTTGGACAGTCCGAAGCAATATGTCCTCTTCCAAGGCACTTAAAACATTTTATGGAAGAAGATCTAGAGGATTGTGGTTTTGATGATGGCTCATGCTTATCATGTTGATTCCTAAAGACTTTGCCATTTTTGTGTAACTCACTTTGGAGTTTAGAGGAGGAAGCACCCACTTCTCTCTCTCTAGGGTTTCTCTCAAACTTACCCTTATTTTTTTACCCATTTTGACTTATAGGCTCTATTGTTATCCCCACTATAGGATTCTCTTTCCTAAATTGGTTTTCTACTTTGGTGTATTGGTGGAGTAACTCCTCTATATCCACATGTGGAAGAAGTTCTACCCTATTTTTGATGTTCCTATTAAGTCCATGTAAGAACCTATGCATTAAGGTTTCTTCATCCTCTTCTAGGTTGGCTCTAATCATGGCTATTTCTAAGGCTTTATAGTAGTCTTCTACACATTTGGAGCCTTGGGTGAGCCTATTAAGCTTTGCTAATAGTTCACCACGATAATAGTTAGGAACATATCTTTTCCTAAGGAGAGCTTTTAAGTCTACCCAATCATCTATGGGAGGGAAGTTGTCTCTTTTTCTCTCCTTACAAATTTGGGTCCACCAAACTAGAGCATAATTTTGGAAAGAAAGAGTTGCAATCCTAACTTTTTTATCATCTTTTATTTGATGAGAGTTGAATATTTGTTCTACCCTCATCTCCCACTCTAAGTAAGCTTCAATGTCACTCTTGCCATTGAATGGGGGAATTTCTAACTTTACTTCTCTTAAGCCTATGTCATCCTTTCTATGGTCATGGTGCCTTCTTTGTCTTGTTTCTTCCTCATTATCACTAATGTTATGTCTTTGATTTCTTTGTTGTCTATGCCTAGTTCTAGGGGGTTCATTATGCTCAAGATTGGTTAGCCTAGCATTAATATTGTTTAAGCTATCCATTATGTTATGAAGCATGGTTTTGTTCTCCCTATCACTAGATGACATCTTTTAATGTTGTCAAAGAAATTTGAGACAAAAACAAAGTATGTATAGACAAGCTAGTCGAGGAAGATGAATGCAATACAAGTGAAAGAAAACACTTCAACAATCCTAAAATATCAATACTAGGTTTCTATCCTAAGGGAAAAACAATGTCCTAGGTTGTCTTTAACTAGGTTAGTCCTATGTTGCTTATGTAAATCCTAAGTTGTCCTTAACCTAAATTGATTATGTTTGTCCTAGGATGTTACTAGTGATTAACTAACCCTAGACAAGCCTAACCAAATTCGGTTTTAAGAAGTAGTTAACCTAAGAAAATTAGTTCAACTAACTAACTAAGTCTTAACAAACCCTAACTAAAAAGTAGTTAATTAGTTATGGAAGTTGTAACAAAGGTCTAACCAATAAAACTAACCAACTAATTTGGTTATGTATTAGTTAACCCAACTAACTATTAGTTATGATAACTAGAATTAGTTCCAACCACTAACTAATTAACCTAATTAGTTAAGACACTCAACTAACTACCAACTAACTAACTAATTATAGTTGTAACTTCTAACTAATTCTAACCAATTAACTAAAAGTAGTTAACAAACAAATGCACATGTACTATCCTAATTCAAAATTTACTAAGCAAAAAGGAAAGTTATAATGTCCAAAAAAAAAGTCCAAAGTCCTTGTTGTGTCCAAAATACAAGACAAAATCCTACTACACAAAACCTAAGAATTGAAAAACTTTGCCTAAGTTCTACTAGTTACAAAGCTTTTGCCTCCTTTACAATTGTCTTCAAAAGTCCTTCTTGATGTATAAGCTCCAACTTTACCTAGCAAAAGAAGACAAGACAACAACTCCAAACAAGATTTGGTTAATAGAAGTTACCAAGAAAAATTTTAAACCTCACTAAAGTGTATCTCTCAAGTGTATGCCTTCTCTTAGAGATTATCAAGCTCAATCAATTTCCACACCAATCTCAAGTGTTTCAATATGCTACCCTCAATTAATGGAGAAATGGAGTGATCTTAGAAGTTTGAAAAGATACAAACTCAAGACAAAACTTTAAGAAGCAAAAATGACAAACTAAAAAGGCTTAAGAAATAAAGGCTACTCAAATGGATTTTTTTTATATGACAAGACTCTAAAAGCAATAAAATTTCAAAAGAATGAAAGCTAACTTGGAATAGAATTGACTTTGACAAAACAAAACAAGAAAACACATGCAAGAATTAAAGCTTAAAGTACAACCTAGCTTAGAAACTCTAGAGTTGCAAAAGTAAGCAAGGAAGTCTTAATGAACAAGTCTTAGAAATGTCAAGTAATGAAACACTTCACTTTTGGTATTGGTTATTTCGAAATTTTGGTGATGATGTTTGGTGTCTCAAATTCAACTTGGTAATGAGGCTCTCTTTTTAATACTCTTTTTCTCCTTTGGTACTTTTCTTTTCTTGTGATACTTTTCTTTTCTTTTTGATACTTTTCTTTTCTTTTGCCTCTCAAGATTTCAAGGTAACAACACCAATCTTATAATTCCAAAACCGAAATGCACAAATGGTACAAACAAGTTCAATTAATGCTTCTTGCTTAAGGCAAACTATGCAACCTTCTCCCAAATTGATGTATAGGAGGTGACTAATTTTTTTGACAAGTTTTATTTTTGATGCAAGCAAGATGAAAAAGGAATGTAAAAGTGATATCCTAATAGTGCAAGTAAAGAAAAATTAAACCTAGAATCAAAGCTAAGATTGGAAACTAACAATCCTAAAAGTTGACTTGACTTTGGAGTGTCTTTAATGTGAGACCTCCAAACAACAAGAATGGAACCTTTTTAGGAGCTAATCAAAGTTCTTGAATTGCCCCTTCACCACACGGTTTTGTACACTAAAAAGGAAGAAGCAATTAACTTCCTAGAACTCTAGACAAGGTTCCACATGGCACCTAACTAACTTCCTTAATTGGCTCTAACTAACAACTAACAATTAACTAACTTGTAACAACAAACTAACAACCTAACAAACCAAAACTAACATGTGCCAACTCTGAATTTTAGAAGCTAAAACAGAATGTTAACATAAACCAACCGAAAATGATCATACCAATATGCAAAAATTGAAGCCACAAAAGAAACTACCATAAAAACTCAAAAGAATTAAAACTTTTTATGATTTTTTTATGCTAACAAGACATTAAAAAGACCTATGAATAATTAAGAACCAAAATTCCAGCCAGCAAAGAGAAGTGAAAAACGAAAATTAAAATGGAAGAGAAGAAGAAAAGAACCTCCCAAGGCTCAATGATACCACATGATGTAGGCTCTTCATCCACTTTCTTGAAGAGAGATGGATCTAGGGCTCTTTCTCCTTTCTTCCTTCAATGTAAGCTTGAGAACTTCTTTTTCTTGGCAAGGAAACCAAAAACCAAAGCCTAAACTTAAAGGAGTGTGACGCAAGGAACAAGAGGAAAAGGAGTGAAATGGAAGAAGAGAAGGATGAACAATGGAGAAAGGTTTGGAAAAGGGGAGAGGAAAAGGTTGGAGGCCACTTCCCAAAGTGGGGAAGATAACTCCACTCACCACCAAGGGAGGGAGAAACCACTTGGATAAGAGCTTAAGAGAGCTCTCTAATTCTAGAGAGAAGGAGGAGAATCTCTCACTAGGAAACACTAAGTGCTCTCAAAATCTTTCAAATGAATTAATTGTTGTTTGTTTACAAAAAGAGAAGTCCTTATATAGGCCATGGGAATTTCGGCCAAGGACTAGCAAAGTGGGCTTGAGCATGAGTCCAAGGCCCATTAAGAGAAAAAGATAAGCAAATGGCCTATACATGGCCCAAAAGGAAAGTACAAGGCCCTAAGGTGGCCCATTTGACCTTGCAAGGCCCAAATCTATCCTATAAGCCTAGAGAAACTATTTAGAAAGTATATTACAAGTAAAGTACACATAGATCCTCATAGGTTCCTTATTGGGCTTAGGCCCACTAGAAGAGAGAAAAGAGAAAAGGGCTTTATGAATGCTCTCTTTGGCCCTTTTGGTCTTGGCCCTTGTGAGGGGACCTCTATATGCTTCAAGTCCTTTCTCTAATGTAGTGTGAGGGTCTTCCTTAGGTATGTCCACATTAGCTACCAGACTCTTGGACATCCTTTCTAATTATTAAAAGTCTGGTATATACGCTCAAAGTAAACTCCTTCAAAGGATTTCTAATGTTCATATCTTCTTTCAAGATCATAAACGGTCATATCATGGCTCCTATATATTGTTGGAGATGATATTTTTGATTATATAACATAGAAGAGAAGCCTTTCTAGAACACTCAGTCTTTGTGATCAAATTTTCTCCAATCTCTTCTCGATTTTTCAAAGACGAAAATCTTTTTTGTTGTTTTGCTTCTATCAAATCTTGGTCTTTTGTCTTTTATAACTTAGTGTATCCATTCTTCATAGTATATCCTTTATAGACTAGGTTCTATGAGATACCTTACACACTTTCACTAAAACTAGTTTTTATGTAAAAGTCCGGTGAGTTACAAGTCTTAGTTTCAGTATGAAATAGTTATGGCCTAAAAAGGATTTCGAAACAATACTTAGGATATTAAACCAGGAGTGACTTATTAAAAGAATACTTAGGTTTAAGCCAGGAATGGCTAGAGTCAAGAATACTTATGGTACTAGTCTGGTGTTGTTATTGTAAAGAAGATTTGATAATAGTGGAAATCCTTCAAGTTAGAAGGGACTGCACGTAGCTTCTATGTTGGAAGTGAACCAGTATAAATTCTTGGTGTTCTCTCTTCTTTTTTCTTAGCTCTATTCAAGTCTATTTTTGTAAGTCTGATTACCTGCACTTTAATGGTACATATTTCTGTAAAAAGAGTTTGATACTTATTCAACCCTCATTCTAAGTCTGACTCTGAACCTTCAATTGCCAATACTTTCTTTGGTTACTGTTATAATTATCCCCTAGAACGTGTTCAAATTATAGTGTGCCTCAATCGATAATTAAGAATGAAAGGGGTTGTACATAACTATCCATCATTTCTCATGGTAATAACTTGCACCTCAGTACACCATCAATTCATTATATCAATTCCAATCACATCATTCTGTTTCCACATCATATCAGGATCCCTACCGAGACTTATTCTCACTTTTATTCTTTGCGTCATAATTTACCATAGTACCTCAAAGAAATTCTTATATCTTTATTGCATATGTTCTTATCATATACAGGCACATGAATTTATACAATTCAGCCAGAAACATACATATTTATTCAAGCATCACTTTGATCAATCACAAATATCAATCCACCTAGTGAGTATAATTCCAAGTAAGGTAGACGTTCCACATTTATATTAGTCTATACTTAATATAGGCCCATCATAAAGTACCTATTAATTTTATTTCTTCTTTCTAAATATATCTCCATTTCCTACCTTAGACTTTGATACTTATCTATTAATACTAACCATTTCTTATTTGCTAACTAATTATAAATAATATATATATATATATTCATAACTACTAAAATCATGTGTGTGTATATATATATACCTCCATAAGCTTTGAAAAATCAATTTAGCCTATAGGGCCTTCTAAGTGATATTGACTTTATTTATATTGCAACTCATTAAGTTGATAATATTTTTATTGCCCTTTTTTTTTAAAAAACTAGTCTTAATATCCCTCATTTATATATGTAAGATAAATATAATTCCAGCCTTAGAATGGTTAAGCCAATAAGTTACTATCATTATTATTACTTTATTAAGCCTTGTTACTAATAACCTATTACTATTCTTTTAGTGAAGTTCCTTTATAACTATTTATATGTAGCTATCACTTAGTCAATTCTTTATTCATTAATTTTATTTCCAACCTTATGTATAGATACTTTTAAACATGCATATGTCCTTAGGTACTTATAAAAATATAGTTTTGTTCTTAAAATGAAATTGTTGTTTCTAATTCCAATATTATTATTATTATCATCTATCATCATTACCATTTCATTATTTACTATTTAACCTTTTTTAACTTATTACTCTTTTTACTCATTAAATTCATCTTAAAATTTATAAAACCTGCGTAGTTAAATTAATTAAATTGTCGGTGTAATTTATTTAAAATCAACTCAAAACAAATCGTAATTGAGCATAAGTTGGTGAAATTTCTCATAATGCGTAATTTCTTCGACGATGCTTCTCAGACTTTGGTCGGATGACTATACAGGATAACGGGGCTTACCGGAAAAAAATTACAAAAATTTAAATAAATCAATAATTAATTATAGACCCAAATAAAAACATCAAACGAGCTAGCGATAAGTTCCTTTAAGCCACAAATCTTAACAATGGGGCTCTAGACTCTGTTATAACTCAAGCAGGGCTTACAGTCTCTGAGGCACGCTTTACGATACTTTACAAAAACACATAATTACATCCAAAAATATAATTAGAATTCATCAGCGATGATGAAAAATTATGAAACTTTTAATCAGAGTGTCGAAACTTAACGAAACTCGACGGGGGTGTTCCCGAAAACCACAAAAATAATTTAGGATAGTTAAAAACAAGACAAAATAAAGAAAAACTCCCCTTACATCATCCTATAGGTCACGATTTTGGGAAAGACAAAGAGGTTAGTTGTTGAAAATTCACTGATCGCTCAATACTTCACACCGATCACTCCTGATCGTTCTCGAGACCTAAGAAACAACACATGTAACACTAATCAAGGAAAAGAGGGTCATAATTTTTAAGTAAAATAAAAGAGGATAGCCATGCATGTTGCTGGAATTTGAAAAGAAAATGGAAGAGACAAGAATCAAGGACCAAAATTGCAATCTCACCCCGATGACCCAGATGATGGCCATGACAATTGAGGAAAGTGGCACGGTAGTGAAGCTTGCTATGGAGGGGATAATGGCAATCTTAGAAGATAGGTCGTGGTTGAGATAAGAAGCCAAATGATGGTTATTTTATGAAGGGGTGCCACGGGTTGGTGGTAGGAAATTGGAAGGTGATGGAGGTTTTTAAGAAATAGTGGTGGTGTTGAGTATTGAGGCCGTGAAAGGGGGAGGTAGTAATAGATTTGGTGGTGGTTGTGGTGGTGTGATGGTGTCTGAAGGAGAAGGGTTATAGACGGTGGTGGTGGCTGGAAAATGAAAAAAAAAGAGTGAGGATGATAGGTTGGTCGAGAGAGTGAGTGAGTGCAAATTGTGAGGTGAAATGAATTAGTGAGTTTAGAGATGGTGTGGTGAGATATAAAGAGATGGAGAGTGACCGTGAATAGCCTAGAGTGGACATCTAGTGGATAGGTGTCAGATGGTGGTCGTGGTGCCGGGAAATAGTGGCCAGAAAAATAACTTGTCGCGCAAGAAACCAAATTTTGTCCAAGATTTTTGGTAATCAAAAACTGGAGTAGCTTTAAATAAATATACAATAATTCATAGAGTGGGAATTATGTGATATCCCGACATTGTTAAAGGCAGGGAGTGATCGTCGGTACATGGGCATAGACAAGGAGTGGCTCCTGGGAGGCTTCTAGTGGGAGGGACACATGAATAAACCAAATACATACCAAAATGAGAGGAATCCAAAGATTGCATAGGTATGGGACTATACAGTCAAGGATAGCTTAGAGGAATTAATTCGTACTACCCATACCAACAAATGTATTTTCTGGTAGCCCATCACTTAAGGACTCCAAGGTTAAGCATGCTTAACTAGGAGAAATTCTAGGATGGGTAACCTCTTGGGAAGTTCTCAGGAAGTGTGTGATTGAGGACAAAGCATACTAGAAATGTCTCAAGTTGGTTTGTACAATAAAACTTGGGGGATCAAAAACATTATAATATCATGTAAATCATAACATGGTCTCAACAAAGCTTACGTACTCTGAAGAAAACAGGGTCATGCAGGCTCCCACAATTACAAACGTATTTTAATATAACAACCTATACATAATCTATGAAAATAAAATCCTAACTCTATTCCTTTTAGGAGGAAGAGGCTTTGAAACTAGACGGATCACCATTTTCAAAGTTTCTTTCAACGATACTCCTAACGTGTGACTCGAATCAAATCCTTTCGGTGAGGCTCAGCTCTGTATACTCCCTGAGCTCGTCATGGACGAAGTGATGGTACACGTGTCGTAAGAAACCACAAGACCGGTCACGTTCGGTCTTGGTAACCAAAAGGTCTATGGGCATAGGCCTGAGGTCTTTTTCTTCTTTTTCTTCTTCTTCTTTTGTCACCACCTCGTCCTGCCCTGGTACCTTCTCATCCATGGGCACATACTCATGGGTAGGAGAACGAACCCTTGCCCTTAGCATGAGAGGTTCCGGTTTCGGGTAGGGGCTTAACTCTCTAGGTGTAGATAGAGGTGTATCTTCCAATAAATACTTAAATAACATCTCTAATTACTACCAAAGCTTAAATAATAAAAAAATTCTATATATAAATATTTAAACATTTACACATACAGATATGTATATATATTAAAGATACCTTATTATATAAACATTTACATAAATATATACATAATTGTACATAAGTTTGATTTTTGAATACATTAGTACAAAAGATATGTTTAGTTGGTAGTAACCCTAATAGGTCAGACGCTAACTGATGCCAAAATAGACCCTAGAACATATGAGTAGCTAAATAGTATAACAAAAAGAACTACTCAACCATCAAGCACGACTGAAGTCATCGTAAAAAAAGAACTACCCATATCATCCTATTGGGTTAACTGTGGCTATCTAAGCGTCATCGATGATGGAGTTGCTTCTAGAGGAAGCTTCCCCCATATATTCTTCATCAGCTAGCAGGTGGAAGTGGTTGCCCATGGAAAGGGTTAGTATCATGAAGATCTAGAATGAGTTTAGCTTGAAAAGAAAAAGAAATAGCCCTCAGAGGATAAGATAATCAAACAATAACCTGAGATAATCTCATGATGACTATACTATAGTATATATATACATTTCCTATATCTAGGAATCTTCATCTCCCTGGTCTGCCCTAACGAGGCCTGATCCTCACATCTATCATTTGAGGAGAATTATTCATAGTGAAGATTTGTGCAAGTTCAAAATTTACACCATATAAATAAGGAAAAAGGTGAGAAATAGAAAATACCAATATTGTACAAGACACGTATAAATAATAGATTCTCACAAACAATAAATTGTAATAACAACTTTCTTCATACATGTTATTTACGCATGGAATGAGAATGTAGGTATGATTGACGATTCGTGATTTTAATTAATAAATATTTTATTAATTCTTTTATTGATAATGAAGATGCAATGCATGAAGGCCTTTAAATCTTCTTTTATTGGGAGCAGTCAGGAGTTAACACTATTTCGTGATAAAATCTACTAATATGGCAAATGAACAACTCCACTGACCATAATATACACTAAAGGCATAGTCAGATTGGCAAGAGCTTGTTGTGAATTTACTCGATACTAGGGAGCGACTTCAGGTCTCCTAGGCCTCTCTTCACACCCTCCCATCCCAAGGTTTGTTATTGAATCGTCTCTGATGCATTTATCAGATTATAATCGTATCTCCTAAACATTCTTATCTTTCACTTGTTACATGATGCATGTCATATACTTAATTAGTCAAACTTTTAGTACATATTTTTCATTCTTATTCATAATGTTTATCAAAATTTTGACAGAGTTTCTCCTGTAAATTGAATATTTCTAAATTTTATCTTTGACCTGTTACACTTAAAATTCCTAGACTGTATAATATGTCTATATTGAAAATATATTTTTGATTTAGGCATTAAACTTTACATAGTCTAAAATATATTTTTGATTTAGGCATTAAACTTTACATAGTCTAACTAATATAAATTCTCATTTATAAGAATATGCAAATACCAAAGTATAACATATAAATAACAATTGTAAATAAGTAAATATACAAAAATAATAGTAATAGAAATAAATATTGAGAGGGTTAGGGAGTCCCTTCTATTATCTCATATGTCTTATATTTAGTAATTTCCTATCTCACCCTCCCTTTACTTGAGTCCTTGATTTCCAAAAAAATCTTCTTGCTTGAATTACCTAACCTAAACACATAGGTTCTTATTGTTAGTGTTAAGTTCATTTTATTTTATTCTACTTTTGTTTTATTTGGCACTTAGCATAGAGACATTAATATGAGAAAATTTTTGATAATTAGATAATCATTATAATAACACAATAATATTAATAATGACAATGTCATAACTCTTAAAAGTATAAAATAATAACAAAACATCCATTGAATATTATAAAAAGACAACAAGTAAATAAATGATTAAAGAATAAAATAAATAAATAAATAAACAATATAAATAAGTAAATAAATATAATAAATAATAAATATATAACAATAAAAATAATTCAAATAATTAAGTAAGTAAATAAAATATAAATGAATGAATAAATAAGTAATAGATAAACTATAAATCAATAAATAATTAGATAAATGAATAAAAATGATAAAACTAAATTATAGATGAACGATAATAGAAATAAATAAAACTGAACTGTTCTTTACAGGGGGTGTAAAGGTGTGATTGTCGAACAATTCAAAATGTACATGAAACGTAAAATCTGGTACAAGGAGGTGCTTATACAGATACAAATACGGAGTGCTCTTGTACGCTGGGCGTGGTATAGGGCACTTTATGGCGGTGTTGCAGTCCGCCTGGATTAGCTTCTTTTGCTTTGACACAATTGGTGGTTGTACCTGCAGTTATTCTCCGACGCTCAAGTCAGTATCTTGGAATACTATTAGACTTAGAAAGCAAATCAGAGAGAATTATGCAAGTTAGAGTGTAAAGTTCAGAATTGGGGGGGATCCCTTATACCTTTTTGATGAGGTTTATATACCTGTTACTGGTGCTCCATTATTAGTAGGACCCGTTCCTTGTTTTCTGGCATAATGCAAGAAAGGTAGTGGGTCCCTGTGTCGTTCACGAGCACCATCGCTGTAGTGGGTATTTCCACTTGCTTGGAAAGCGTTAATGCTTTATTATTTTATTCATTGTTCCCTTTTATGCGTGACAGCGTGATTCCCATTTTCAACCTCTCAAGACAGAGTCAATCTCGTGCCGGGGTTATAAGTATGGGCTCGCTACGTGGTATAGGAAATTCAATATTCTGCCTATGGCTTGGCGGAGTAGTATGCATTGGAAATACTTTATGCATGTGTATAAGATATTCAATATTTTCCACCTTGGCGGAGTAATAAGCTTAGGCGGAGTAACATGCCTTGGCGGAGTTACATGCCATGGCGGAGTAACGTGCCTTGGCGGAGTTACGTGCCCTGGCGGTATGTACTCCGTATAAAAGTAATTATAAGGTATTTGAAACGTACTTCTCCTGTTCAAAATGCTGATCTGGCAAAGCATTAAAACCATGCTCTTGGGGGCCGGTGTTGGGACCGGATCAAAAATAAATAAATAAATTAATAGTTAAATAAGCCAATAAATAAATCAACAAATAAATGAATAAATAAAGGAATAAATAAATATATAAATAAATAAATACATAAGTAAATTAAATAAATAAATGAATACATAAATAAATAACTAAACGAGTAAATAAACAAATAAATAAATCAATAAACCAATAAATGAATAAACAAACAAATAAATAAATAAATAAACAAATAAACAAATAAACAAATAAATAAATAAATAAATAAATAAATAAATAAATACATAAATAAACAATTAAATAATTAATTAAAAAATTAAATATGTAAATAAATAATTAAATAATAAATAAGTAAATAAATAAACAATTAAATAAACAACAAATAAATATATATAATATTATAAATAAATAAATAATAACTATATATAATACTATAAAAGTAATATATATATAAGTATAAATAAATGTTATAACTTTAGATATGTTATATATAAAAGCATGAGCAGAAAAAAATCATGCACAAAAAGAGAAAAGGTAGAAACAGGAAGATAATGTGTAGCATACTTGATTACGAAAAAGAAAGAGGGAAACAAGTGAAAAAGGCGACCGTGTTTCCCTTTATATAAGGTTTTTATTTTTTAAAATTTTTCATAATTATCCATAACAATATGATAAGGACATGAGGAGGGAAGATCCTATCATAACCCTAGAATATACTATTTTAATTTTTAGGTATTTTTATGATATAAATTTTATACTTAAAACTTTGTTATGAATTTTTAGGATGAACTTAATAAAATAAATGTAAGTTTTCAATGAATTTTTTGACTCTAAATATCTCAAATACTAAATGTTTAACTACCCACTTTTATAAGTTCATTGATTTACTTTTCTAACTAAACGATCTCTAAATTTTACAAAATTTTAAACTTAAGCTTACATGGAAGAATCTAAACTCCCTACCAAGATTCATAATTTTTTGATAATTTTCTTGTATTGGTATAGACCCAGACGACTCTATTTTAGACTATTTTTACTTATCTCTAAAAATATCCAGAAAATCCCATAAAATCTTATAAATTACAATGATCAATTAGTTATAAAGGACCTTAAGCTAATTTTATCAACATTGAAAATTATAATTTTCTATACAATTTTATCCTTTTATATAAAAAATAGTAAAACTATAGGATATTACAACTTATCGTCTCTCTATCGAAACGCACGAGACGAGTCTTCGTATCTTTGTACGGAACCTTCTACCACTCCGATGTCCTTATCAAAGTGAGGCGGTTCAACTAACGACACGGTAGGTGGCGCATCCACTCCTTGTGGTTTTGGGAGGAATCCAGCGAGAACTTCCTCCTTGATAGTAAGTAATCTCTCCCTAGGTGTCGCAAACGTATTGCCCCGTTGGGGTCTCCTCGAACATTCTTCAACAACAACTTTTCCTTTTGAGTTCATACTACTATCCTAATGGTTCACATTAGTTACAACAAAAGCACAAAATAAGAGGGGTGAATATATCTCAATTTAGTCTTGTTGGAAGTATATGCAAGGGTGCCCCATTATACTTGACGGTTCACACGACTAATCATCAACCAAGACATATTTCTAACGTATATTCCATTACCAGTACCATGCTAACAATTTATCATTTCTAAGACTTCCGCAATTACCTAACATTTAGCTATCATTCCATTATTAATAACACAATACCATAACATATTCATACGCATTTATGTATCACAGTTCACTAAAGGTATATAACCTCTAACACATGGTTTATTCATTATCCAATCCTAATCATACCATGTATGCTCTAGTATTCAACCATAACACTAACCAACATAAACATTTATCACATCATTCAATATCCATACATCACCTATCAACACAGTCAAAATAAGGTTAATCACATAGTATGCTATGCATGAGTTAGGTGGCTTATGATTATCTTGTTATTCAGTATCTCATGATGCAAATGAGCACCCATAAAACATCAACCCCCGTTGCCATCATTTTGCCATAGTACATCTACTAGGCATCACAATTTATATCACTAGAGTGATCAGAGTACATAAAGTTACCACCATAAACCTCCAGGTAACAAACTCACAGTCCAAAAATATCACATGGATCCATGACCATCACACACAATTCGTGATCACATTTATAACTGAAACTTGGCTCTTCACAACCATAGAAACACTCGCTTGGGTAGAAGTACAATAGGCTTACCATGACCTGCTCGACATTGAGTGCTACACCAAGCCACTTAGGTGATCGACCCATTCGTGCTCCCAAGATCCTCACTCATGGATCAAACGCTATTGCTTCTCCAATATACCCATCATTGTGGCTCTAGTCTTAAATAAAAAATCTCAGTTTTAATGCATATAATGCATGTATAATACACAACTTATTCTCTACAAATCTTTATTAATCCATATCATTGTCATTGGGTAAGGTCCCTCCCCGAGATGCTTTTTATCCTTAATGCTAAGAGGAAAACTCAAAGCAAGAGAATCCCCCATACCAAATGTGTTAGTGTTCAAGTATTTATTACCATGATTATTAAACTGGTCTGATCTGGGGTCAAAGATCCAGCATGGGACCGGCCTTAAAAGTCAAAGATAAATGCATTTGTACACCGGTACAGTGGGTATCCAGTATTAGAATCCGAACTCTGAGTGGAAGAATCCGGTCTTGTTGTCCTGGAGATCCTACACACTAAGCTTTCACGTTAAAGGGGGCAAAAAGTGGTGTCACCTGCGAAGATTCTCCGATGCTCAAGTCAGTAACCAGTACGAGAATTTCGGCTAGGGAACTTGAGCAATGAAACAATATATCAAGAGTAAGAACAACGTAACCTTTTATGATTGTGAGAATCCACTATTTATAGGTGAGCTTGAAGAATGAATCGTTAGGTACAAGTGGGGCCAGGAGACAAATAGTACATTGCTCAGTGTACAATTGACACACGATGCGGGGGAAGCCGTATTTCTCGCGTATCATCCTTGTGGCTGTACCTTGTACCTTCTTTCGGGTGACATGGATACTTTCTAGTGTGCAAGGTAAGAACCTGGATAAACCGGTATGGAGAACACCTCATATAGGTTCATAGTACAGAAGTACACCGATGAGGTCGGTAACATAGGGAGAACAGATGCAATTACCTGTCTGTCCCCAGGTACCGGTATCGAGACCGGATCAATTACCTATGCTAACTCGATATTAATAAATATTTTAAGAGGTCTATCATATACATATTTATACACCTTAGGTTGAACATAAGAAATAGGTTAAGAAAATCAAGATTTTTTAAAGGTAATTTATAATGTAAAGAGAAAATAACTCTTAATAGGCTAACACCTTTTGTGTAGTCGAATGGTCGAACTACATAAGTGGTTGTATATATACTCTTCCTTAAACCCCTTAATTCCATTGAAATACTTGTTCCTGGACAATCTAAAAGGTAGGGGCTTGGGATAGGGAAGTACAATAAATTTCGTCATTTTGATCCTTGAATTGATTTAGCGAATGTTATCCCATTGCATCTTTCGCCACAGAGCTTTATCCTTCGGCCTTAATACAAAAACTTATTTTGATAAATAATTAAGTTTATGAATATTTTTTTAAATCATGTAGTAGTACTTGCCCAAAAACTCTTTTCAAGTTATTTGTCAGTTTTGTCGAAAACCTCAAAATCATTGTACTTTTACTAGAAAACTCTGATCGAGTCAATTCAAAATCCTAAATTTAATAATTTTTAAAGATCTATCATTTCAAAATAAAATTAATGATTTTAACTTAGAAAGAAAGTTTGCCCAAAATTTCTTATCTTGTCCATTTTTACCCATTAATTCTTCTTTATTGATGATTAAGAACAAAGTCTTTTTGATTCATTCCGTTCTTTTTTATACTTCCCAACTCAAAATCTCAATCCAAAATTTATACACATTCCAAACATGATCAAAAATTCACAAAACTCTCACAAGAGTCCCCAACATACTCCACCCTTATAACCCCTGTCAAAAACACATTTTCCGGTGATTTCTCCACCAAGGACCCTACCGGGACTTCAACCCATTTCTCACATCCATTTAGCCATGTAAGACTTAATTCACATATAATTGTATCATAAAATATTAGAATTCCACTCAATCTCCATACACATCACAAAATGTCCATTTAGTTATTATTGTCACTTAACAAGTATTTCCAATCAATTCATGCATCACTTAACCTTTTGTTTCTAGAATTTGATAACAATTCTTAACTCAACATTCTCATCAAATAATTACCACTACCATATGCCAAAGGTTTTAGAGTTTGCTCACGTCAAAAATACCCAACAATATCACTAAAAAAGCATCACATAAGACAATTCAGAACACCATTTTCCATAAGATTTTACATGCAACATTATCATTATTTACTACACCATTTTTAACCATTAAAATCACCAAATAATTTATTTAAGTTTAATAGTTAATTTATACCAAAAATTCCAACATCATCACTTATTTAGAAAACTACACATGAAGGCTTAAAAATGGCGTTTTTCTTGTTAACTCTTTGTATGCCCTTCATGGTATTTCATTTTCATTCAACATCATCCATAAATTCCAGCATCTAAGACTCATTGATACTCACCAAAATCAATATGCAAACATCCAAAATTTCTATGCAAGCCAAGTATCATCCATGTATTACCAAGAACCACATTTTTAACATATAAGTCCTATCTAATTAACATGGATTTCTTCCATTCCAGCCCTTAGTCATGAATTTTTCAGCCATTAAATCATGTTCATTTTACATGCCAAGACCATTTAAAATGGAAGATATTATATGCAAAACCAATGCCAACTCAAGGGTGAAAAAGACACCATTTTCTTGAAAAAAATCTAGTTGAAACTTAGGAATCTTTTTGCTTGAAAACTTTTTCTCAAAACTAAACTAAACCAAAAATTTCTTCTTACATGCAAAACTATTTTGACCCTTGATTTGGTGATGGAAACCCAGGGGAGGTTCCTATTCCCTTGCATGCATGAAAAACCAATAAGATCAATGAGAACTCCCCCTTTCCTAGGTGTTTTGCATGCTGACTTTGGGTAGAATAAAGGGCAGATTTTTGCTTGATTTCCCTTGCTTATAAATGCTCCAAGATATGCCTTAAAGTGGCTGAAAAATGGGCTGGGTTAGTGGAGGTTTTATGGAGGAAAAATGAGAGCTTTTTAGGTGGGTAGTGGTCACGGCCAAGGTGGTGTTTTTAGCTTCTTTCCTTGGCAATCTTTGTATGCAGTGGATGATTATGGTGTATGCATATAGGTATGGTGGAAGATAAAGTGAAAAGAAGAATGAGAACACAAGGTGGTAGAAGGAAATTGTGGTGGCTTGGTATGACTAAGAGGAAGTAAGAAGAATGCTTGATCTTTCTTGGCTTCTAAGCTTTGCATGCATAATACTTAGAGAGAGAGGAGACGTGAGAATAGACAAGGAAGTGTGGCGAGATCTATAACCAAGGGAGGAGGAGAATGGTGAAGGCACGACTAAGAGAGGAAATGAGAAAAGAAAATATAGTGGTTTGTTTAACTTGGCTTCCCAGGAGATAATGGAGTGGCAAGTTGGATTTTTTAGCATATGGCATACTTATATAGGGTAAGAGGACGATAGGAATTCTTAGTGGAAAGGTGGTGGCCGAAGTGGTGAAAGGAGGTGAAGAGAAATGACACGACACGAGGTAAAACGACACAATGTATTCGAATGATACACGACCAATGAAATTTCTTACAACTTAAATTTGGTGTAAAATGATGGTGATTTGATGAGTCTCTAGCCGTGATTCTCTAGGGAAAGGAGAAGGTGCTTCCAGTTTGATTTAAATGCAAAAAGATACCAAGGTTTTGAACACCAAAACTTAGAGTTTTTCCTACAGTGAATCGTTTAAAATTTGAATAATTTTAGGATAATTAATTAAGTAACAAACTAAATTGAATAATCAGGGGTGTTACATTAGATTGATGTGATAATTGGAGATTGGACATAGACTCCCGATTCCCTACCAGACCAGGAGAGATAATATCGGATCTCTACTGAACTGGTATAAGCTATGTAACACCCTAAATTTTAAAGAAAAAAATTTATGGAATAATGGTGATTAATTATTTATGGTCAAATAATTATGGGAGATTTTATTAGATACTAGAGGTGAATTATTGGTAAATTGAGAATTACCGGAACCGGGTGATTTAACAGATGATATGGGACCTATTTGGTCAAATTAAATATTTGATGAGTCTAGAATGTTTAGAAAATTATTATGGTTATGGTGGTATAGTTAAAATAATTTTTGGTGTTAAGAAAATAATTAATTGGATTCGACATATGTTATTAAACGGGGAACTCCGAGCCAAATAGAACTAAAAGAAAATAATTAATTGGATTCCACTTTCTCTTCTCCAATTTAGTCGTCCACTTCTTCTCTCTTTTATGCCACTTTTCATACTTTTACCCAATGGATATAGGGTTTTATGGCATAATGGATAATGGGCTAATGGTCCACTTCCTCTATATTTCTCCTCCAAAACCATCCAACTCCTCCCCCTTCCATTCCTTGCCAAGATTTAAAACTAAACATGGATAAATGAAGCTTGAATGGCATATTGGAGCAAAAAGCTTGGAGTATCTCCTTTCCCTTCCTTCATTTTCGTTTTGGCATGAGCATGGATGTGAGGTAAGGTTTCTTGCCTCTTTAATGTCCTATTTATAGTTTTGATGTTGTTAAACTTAAAACGTTGGTGTTGGGTTTTGTGGATGTTGGTGGAAATGGAAACCCTAGGCTTGAATACTTAGAAATGAAACCCATGATTTATGGCTTTGTGATTATGAGGTTATTATGATAAAATGAAATGGATGGAAATAATGGTTGTTGGGTGATTTTAGAGAAAAACCCTAAGTGTGGTGATTTGGGGGGGGGGTGGCTAAATTGATGATTTTGAGAATTTTGAATATTCTAGAATGATTTATATGAAGGGAATGAATTTTTAGAATCATTGAGATTGATTAATGAGGTTGATGATATATGCATGCATGTATGAGTAATGATTTGAGGTGTTGGGTTGATAGTGAATATGAGATGTTGTTATTGTGATAATAATAGTTAAAAACCATTGATAAGGGATACTTGAGTTGATGAGTAGTTAGGCCATGATAAATATCTTAAAAGTTTGTTGATTGATGATGGTCTTGAATAGAGCCAAGAGGCTTATAATGGATTTGAATAAATTGTGATGATAGTTGAGTGATTCACATGAGATATTGGGTGCCTTATGGATAAAGGCCATAATGTTATTGTGGTTGGATTTGTTTAGCCCTTTGAAACCAAGAGAATCTTGGTTTTGGGAAAGGAATTCCCGAAGCCTAACACAAGAGTGTGAATTGGTGTTTAGAGAAGTCTAAGACTTAATATTGAACCTTATGGGATGATGTCAATCACTTAAAAATTTTGATAAATGCCCTGAGATGGCTTAATGATTGAGTGTATGTATATTAGTCCTCAAATTTACAATAAATCTTTTAATAAAAATTTCATAAAAATAAATAAAAATTTGATTAATTTGTTAGAAAATTAGGCTTTAAATTCAATAAATGGATGTTGTTAGAAATAATCTGCCCTTGATCAATTTTCTCTAGTTTTGCAGTGAAAAAGTTAAGAAATCAAGAGAAAATTACATTGGAGGAGCTGACGTGTAGCCTCACCCCACACGTAGCATCAACAGCTATTTTTGATGCTGACGCTACGCATCACAGCCACGCGTCATAGCCACGCGTAGCGTCAGTGCTGCGTGGTCTCCACCTCCACTTTGGCCAACCACTCCACTAGGACCCAATAATGGGCACTCCATTCAGCACCAAGGGCCACCCCACTCAGCATGAAAGGCCAAAACTCGGTGGAAACATGTTCATGTGGCCAGGCATGATCAAATTTAATAATTTGAAGTGGCCATTATCAAGTGTTTAATGGAGGCTGAGTCAGGGGTGTGACGCGTAGCGTCACACTGACGCGTAGCGTCAGCACCCTTGCTCAGCCCTATAAATAGGGCCATCCAACACCATTCTAGGCATCCCATCCCATCCCATTCTCATTCACTTCTCTTCGTGCTCGACTTTGAGTACTTCTTTTGTGAGTTGTAGTTCTAGAATAGTTTTCTAGATACTTAAGTGTGTTTTGGTGTATTATGATAGTTGTATCGTGAAGTTTCCATCGTCTTCGTAATGTCAAACTCTGTAAGTGTTGTTTTTACTTTCACCATGTGTAACTAATTTGTTTATGTTGGAATTGGTGAACTAATCTATTGAGTATAATGTTGTGAATTCGACCTCTGCATGTTTATGATTCAAGTCCATATTAGTATTTCAACCTTTTATTAATATGAATGTCAAACGGGAGAATGATTTTCATGTGTATTGAAACTTGTTTTATTAGTATGAATGTCAAACGGGAGAATGATTATTCATGCTGTATTGAAACTTGTTTTGACGAAAGTAAAAGCTGGAATACCCTTGGTATCTCAATTCTATAGGGGTTGTTAACCATTGTTGCCATAAGGCCAGGTCTTAATGCAAGTTTTTACTGAGAAAGCTCATGAGGGATCGGACTTTACGGTGAATTCTTAGAATTTATATCACGAGGGATCGGTTATAATGATTTTAAGCTGCAATGACATGAAACTTGATGATTAAATATGCATGTCTTGACTCATTGTTATTCTAGATTAGGGATCCAATTTCTAACATAATTTGTTTATCTGTGTTTATCTCAAGTATCTTACCTATTCTAGATTGCAACTCAACTTTTTAGATAGATTTTTATTTTCTTTTTAGCTCATGAACTACTCAATCATGCTATCCTGTGAATATTGTATAAATTGTATATAAATCATTCTTTTGTCTATAATTTTCTTCACATTTACCATAGTAAATAGAAAATTACTGTTGTTATTGGACTTTCAATCCCAGTGGAACGATATCTAAATTTTGAAAACTACAAATGATTGGTGCGCTTGCTAATTAACAACCCGGGGGTGGAAATGAACGGTTTAGACGCTATCGCCAGGTTAACAAGTTTTCTGGCGCCGTCGCCGGGGATTGAATTGTTTCAGTAAAACAGTAAATTTTTAATTACCGTGGTAAATATTTTTTTACCTTAGTTAAAAAATTTTTATTTACTTTTACGTATTGTTACACTAACTTTCTTTGTCTAGTTTGTGTATGCAAACTCGATCTACCGCAGGTAAAATTTATTTTGATCCTGAGATAGAAAAGTTTGTAAAGAAAATCAAGTCTTTGAAATCTAAAACACAAACTAAATCTTCTTCTTCTTCTAAAAATTTTGAAAATTCAAATATGGCTGCTGAAAGGAGAACATTGGGACAGTTTGCTGCTATTAATGGTCCACCCCGAGTTTCAGGAATGTTTTAAGGACCTGTTGTACCAGTGGAGATTAAACCTGCTACTTCAAATATTATTCAAAACAATCAATTTACTGGTTTAAATCATGAAGAACCATATGAACATTTAACTATTTTTTATGAGTTATGCAGCACAATTGGTTTTGAACCCAATCAAGAATAGTCTGTTTACATGAGAATTTTTCCTTTTTCATTGATTGGTAAAGCAAAAGAATGGTTTAAATCTTGTCCACCGAGTAGTTTTGCAAACTGGTCCGATGTTGAAAGAAAATTTTTGGAAAGATTTTATTCTCCTTTGAAATATTTTGAAGCAATGACAGCCATACATTCTTTCTCTCAAAATAATGATGAATCACTAGGAGAGACATGGGAACGATTCAAGGCACTCTTGAGAATGTGTCTAAACCACAATCTGGACGATGCCGGAAAGGTAAGGATCGTTTACCATGGTTTATTACCTCGGTTCAAGATGATGTTAGATGCTTGTGCAGGTGGTTCTTTAGTGAACAAAACTATGGAGGAAACTATTAAGATATTGGAATCAATGTCCATTAGTGACCATCAAGCTAAACCAGAAAGAGGTAATGTACAAGGTATACTTGAACAAGGAGTAAATGATACAGTGTTAATTCAACAAAAATTGTTGATATAACAAATTGAGGCAATGAGTAAACAACTTGGAAAACTTCAAGTTACCCATGTACCACCACAACTTCTTGTTCAACTTAAACAATATATGCACTGCATGGGAGAACAACCATGTGTTTACTGTGGAAATGAGCAAGAGCAAACCAATTTTATGAACCATCAAAGAGCACCCCTAGGTAATTTTTCTTTCAATCATGGAAATTCTTTTCCTAACAATTACCTGCAGGGTTGGCAAAATCAGAATATTGGCTAGAGACAGGACACTAGACATTCCAACAGACCTCCTAACAATCAATTTAAGCCACAACAATCACAAACTAACAATGCAAGATTGGCAAGGATAGAGGAATCTATTCAACAGTTATTGCAGTTTGTGGAAACAAATGAAGCTGCCCGGAAAGCATCAGACATACAAATGGGTCAGCTTGCAAAAGAAATAGCCGAATTAAAGAGTTTTGGGTTTATTGCAAACACTCAAAACCAAAGGAAACAATGTAATGTTGTTTCTTCTGATGTTGTAAAAATTGATTGTAAAGAAAAGAGTGAGAAAAAGAAAGAAGAAGAAGAGAAAGAAAGTGAAAAAATAGAAAAAAATGAAAAAAATGAAAAAGAAAAAAATGTGCAAGTAAATACAGAGCAAGAAACAAACTGTATAACCCCGAAAAAATGTAAAGATCCGGGGAGTTTCACCATTCCTGTAACAATTGGAAATATCAACATCAGGAACGCGTCATTAGATTTAGGGGCTAATATCAATTTGATGCCCTTAGATTTAATAAAGTGCATTGGTGAATATGAGCTAAAAGAAGCAAAAATAGAATTACAGTTTACGGATCGCTCTGTCAAGAAGCCTTTTGGGATTGTGGAAGATGTATTGGTAAAGGTTGATAAGTACCACTTCAAGGTTGATTTTGTGGTACTAGATATGAAGGAGGATATTGAGATCCCCCTAATCCTAGGAGGACCTTTCATGAAGACTGCAAGGATCAGAGTAGATGTTGATCAAAGTATGGTTGCAGTCAAGGTTTATGAAGAAGAGGTAAGCTTCAGTGCTCATGAACATCTTAGGACAAATGATGAAAAAGTTTACCCTTCAACCGAATCAGGTATATCTCTTCCCAATCAATTAAATTGTTTTAAATTAACCGATGTCTTAAATGATGAAAGACAGGTAATCAAGCATCGGAGAAGAAGAAGGAGGAAGAAAAAGATAGGTGATTCCTCAATGAATATTGGGAGACCACCTGATTAATCAGAGGTAATGTCTGGCTGGAGACATTAAATCTAGCGCTCAATGGGAGGCAACCCATTCTTTTCTTGTTATTTTCAATTATAAAAAAAAAACAAAACAAAAAAACAAAAATTTTTAGAATTATGTTTTTAAAAGAAAAGGGGTTTAAAACTCAAAAGAAAAGGTTTTTGAAAATTAAAATTTTGAAAAATTAAAAACAGAAGCCCACGCGTAGCGCCACTGTGACGCGTAGCGTGGACTCTGAATTTTGGACCCGACGTGTAGCGTCCCATCCACGCGTAGCGTCCGAGCCCACGTTCAGTTTTTTAAAACTGAACCAGAGAGGCCCATCTTAGGTTTTAAAACCTAAGATCTCCTCTCTGCCTCACTTAGTTTTCAAAACCTAAATTTTCGAAACCCCCTTTTCTCTCTTCCAAACCTTCTCAATCCTATTTGCTCAAGGAATCACAAGTAAGTGTTCTAATCCTTTCTCTTTAGTTTTGGTTTTTCAATTTTTAGAAATAAATATGGTTAGGATTAGGATTAGAAGACCATTGGAATTCATTGCTGTTAGAATTAGGAATTGAATGAATATAATGTGGTTTGGAAAGGGGTTGCTGCTGTGCAACCCCTGTTTTTCTCTGTTCTGCGCAGCTCACGTGTAGCGTCCCACTGACGCGTAGCGTGAGGATGAACTGCAAGCCCACGCGTAGCTTCCCACTGACGCGTAGCGTGGGCAGAACAGGCTGACGCGTAGTGTCCCACCTACGTGTAGCGTTAGCCTCTGTTTTTAGTTTTGTTAAATTTGGAGTGATGTTTATTGTTTCATATATATATTTATCTTTTTTGTTTTTAATAAATCAGTCCAGTATGCCTATTTTGAGGTTTGTTTGTTGTTTTCTTTTAAATTAATAAATTTTCTTATTTAGTATTTGTTATACTTTCTTGCAGTAATAAAAATTAAAAATATAAAATTTGTTGATGCATATTATTTTGTGTGAATTTTTGTTTTATTGTTAAAAATCCAAAAATATGCATATTAACTTTCTTTATAAATCACAAAAATACAAAAATATGTTGTTTTGAATTTTGTGAATTACATGTCTATTTTATGTTAATTTTTAGAAAAACCAAAAATATTTGTGTTTCAAAATTTTGTGTAAATATTTGGTTGATTGTATATGATTGTTAATGTGTGATTTACTTTTTAATGTGTGTTTAATTTTAAAATTTTTGCTTTTTGCAGATGGCACCAAGGAAATCCATTCCCACTACTGGTCCCTCTAAAAGACAGAGGAAGGCCACGGATACTGACACCACCTCTGAGGATCCTGATCTTCAGGGACAGGAGGTGTTAGGACCGAGGGATCCTATGAGATTTCGCACTAATGCAAAATGGGCCTGCTTTCATCAGATTAAGGGCCAAAAGCTGATGTGGGAGAGAGTATTGGATCTTAGTGCTGGAGATTATCCTGAGCTGCAGGATGAAATCCAGAGGAGGAGATGGGGACCCCTGTTTTCTCTACCGACTGAGGGGGATCCCATCTTAGTGATGGAGTTTTATGCGAACGCCTTCAGGACTCGCCAGGACGCATCGAGTATAGGACAGTAGCGGACGAGTTGGGTGAGGGCCCGACATATTTCATATGACCGGGACACTATCAGTACCTTATTGGGTAATCCTTAGGAGCCTACTCTCGAGGATGATACTTGTTTCTGGAAGGAAAACAGAAACAAGATTGCTGCTGAGGGAGAGTTAGGATACTCCCTCGAGGAGGTTGCTTATTTTTTGAGCAAAGATGGAATCTTTTTCAACCTAAGTAAGGTTGGAAGGAGTCCATCTAACCTCCTAAAGACCCAGCTGACCCCTCTAGCCCAGGCGTGGTCCCACCTCATGCTTCATAACATCACTCCTGTCACCCACCTTTCATCTCTTCCAGTTGAGCGTTGTTGCCTTCTCTTTTCTATCCTCTAGGGCCATACCATTGACATTGCTGAGCTTATATCTGAGCAGATTCACTTTTATGCCCTTGGGTATAAAATGAACCGCCCCATTCCATTTCCTCTCATCATATCTGCCTTACTGAGGAGGCAGGGAGTCATTTTACCTTCACCAGAATTCACTAGTTCTTCAGGGAGAGTCCCTAAAGTTCTAGTGAACAGAGACTATTTTGTGCAGCAGTGCGAGCTTCCACCTCTGGAGCAGGAGGCTCAGCCCAGACCTAGGAGGAGGAGACCACCAGTTCAGCCTTCATCTACTGATGCTGTCACACAGGGATTTGCCTGGATTTCACTTGAGCATCAACATATGATGCAGATGATGGCTGCTACTCATAGAGCATATATTCATCTTCATGATGAATTTTATCAGTACAGGTTGCAGGGAAAGGGAGCACCATATGTCACACCAGCTGAGTTTGCAGCTCATGTAGCTTGGCCTGGTGATTTACCTACTTACCCTGAGACTGGTGGATCTTCTGGCGCACAAGCTGACTCTGATGAGGATGATGGGGAGGAGGAGGATGATGATCAGATGGAGGATTGATGATGCCATCTTCGTATTTTTTTCATTTACTTTGAGTACAGTTTATTTTTAGTTTATATTTACATTTACATTTACACTTTATATTATGGTATTTTATTATGTGTGGTGTGTTTTTACGTAATTATTTATTTTTGCATATTCTATTCAAAAAATAATCCAAATATAAATTTTATCTTTAAATAAATAATCAAATTTTTTGTTAGTAAGTTAATTTATTCACTTAACATTTTTACATAATAAAACCAATTTTGTAAAATCAATTATTAATTCTTTTATAACTTAGGAATTTTGATAAATTTAATTACAATAAGTTTATTAACTGTCAAGCAAATTTTAAAAAAACCCAGTGAGTTGAGAGATCTTATTAAACACTTGAGGGTTTAATCGACATAACTTCATTTGAATTGATTTTGCTTTAATCTTTGATTTGTGTTGTTGTACAGAGAATTCAGGAAAATGATCAAGGCACATTTATTGGTGAAAAGAAACCTTGGGCTAAACAGCTTACCTTGGTAAAAATTATTTTATCCTTTGAAAGCCAATTTGAGCCTAAAATAAATTCTTTGGTACCCTTAAAACCTAAATTTGTTATAACCGTTCCCTATACTTGATTAATTAAAAGAGCAGTTAAAATAAATGAAAAATATCTTTAGTGTTCTTACAAAAATAGGGAATGAAAATAAGCAACTTGATTCTTTTCAAAAGAAAATAAAGTATGAAAAAGAAAAGTCAAAAATAGTGAAAAGAATCAAGTTGAGGGTATTTATTTTTCATAATTAAAGAAAATGAGAAGTTTGGGTCAAGAGAAAGCCTAAAAGTTATAAAATGCTCTTTTATGATTTCAGGTTTTTGAATTCCAAGAAAAACCATTGATTCTTGTAAGCCAAGCCTCATTACAACCTGTGAAAAGACCTTGTGATTTCTGAATTAACTCTGTATAACCAACCATTGATTAGATGAAAATCAAAATTAAATTCATTTGATTTTATGATTGATCGAGTGAAACAGGTTACCAATTGCATTGAGATAAACACTTGGAGAGGTAAGCCTGAAATTATGCTTGGTATGTTAATAAAATATTGTAAGGAATTTTATCATTAAACCTTTGTTATATTAGATGTCTATAATTGATTATTTCAAAATGGTAAATTATGTAATTACTTTTTGTGGTAAATTCTCGGACTAACTCAAAAATTTGATTTCAAATTTTTATTTTTATCTTTCTCTCTTGCTCGAGGACGAGCAATGTCTCAAGTTGGGGGTATTTGTTAGTCCTCAAATTTACAATAAATCTTTTAATAAAAATTTCATAAAAATAAATAAAAATTTGATTAATTTGTTAGAAAATTAGGCTTTAAATTCAATAAATGGATGTTGTTAGAAATAATCTGCCCTTGATCAATTTTCTCTAGTTTTACGGTGAAAAAAGTTAAGAAATCAAGAGAAAATTACACTGGAGGAGCTGACGCGTAGCCTCACCCCACGCGTAGCATCAACAGCTATTTTTGATGCTGACGCTACGCGTCACAGCCACGTGTAGCGTCAGTGCTACGTGGTCTCCACCTCCACTTTGGCCAACCACTCCACTAGGACCCAATAATGGGCACTCCACTCAGCACCAAGGGCCACCCCACTCAGCATGAAAGGCCAAAACTCGATGGAAACATGTTCATGTGGCCAGGCATGATCAAATTTAATAATTTGAAGTGGCCATTATCAAGTGTTTAATGGAGGCTGAGTCAGGGGTGTGACGCGTAGCGTCACACTGACGCGTAGCGTCAGCACCCTTGCTCAGCCCTATAAATAGGGCCATCCAATACCATTCTAGGCATCCCATCCCATCCCATTCTCATTCACTTCTCTTCGTGCTCGACTTTGAGTACTTCTTTTGTGAGTTGTAGTTCTAGAATAGTTTTCTAGATACTTGAGTGTGTTTTGGTGTATTGTGATCGTTGTATCGTGAAGTTCCCATCGTCTTCGTAATGTCAAACTCTGTAAGTGTTGTTTTTACTTTCACCATGTGTAACTAATTTGTTTATGTTGGAATTGGTGAACTAATCTATTGAGTATAATGTTGTGAATTCGACCTCTGCATATTTATGATTCAAGTCCATGTTAGTATTTCAACCTTTTATTAATAGGAATGTCAAACGGGAGAATGATTTTCATGTGTATTGAAACTTGTTTTATTAGTATGAATGTCAAACGGGAGAATGATTATTCATGCCGTATTGAAACTTGTTTTGACGAAAGTAAAAGCTGGAATACCCTTGGTATCTCAATTCTATAGGGGTTGTTAACCATTGTTGCCATAAGGCCAGGTCTTAATACAAGTTTTTACTGAGAAAGCTCACGAGGGATTGGACTTTACGGTGAATTCTTAGAATTTATATCACGAGGGATCAGTTATAATGATTTTAAGCTGCAATCACATAAAACTTGATGATTAAATATGCATGTCTTGAGTTCCTCATTGTTATTCTAGATTAGGGATCTAATTTCCAACATAATTTGTTTATCTGTGTTTATCTCAAGTATCTTACCTATTCTAGATTGCAACTCAACTTTTTAGATAGATTTTTATTTTCTTTTTAGCTCATGAACTACTCAATCATGCTATCCTGTGAATATTGTATAAATTGTATATAAATCATTCTTTTGTCTATAATTTTCTTCACATTTACCATAGTAAATAGAAAATTACTGTTGTTATTGGACTTTCAATCCCAGTGGAATGATATCTAAATTTTGAAAACTACAAACGATTGGTGTGCTTGCCAATTAACAACCCGGTGGTGGAAACGAACGGTTCAGACGCTATCGCCGGTTTAACAATGTATGCATGTGTAAATTGTAGATTGTGTTCTGGACGATGATGCGGAATAATCAGAGCGTTTGGATTGCGGTTCTTCTCTCGAGGTATGAGAGGAGTTTACATTTCAAATTGCATGAGTGAATAATTGTTAATTATTTATATATGTGAACTCATGCATTGCCTTGCCATAAATGTGTTAAATGTTGATTTGATGATGTGATGAATGATGGCTTGGCTTTTGTTGATTACTAAGGAATTGTATATGTATATGTATATATATAGATGTGAAATGAAGTTGAGTGCTTGGTTATTCCTTGATTGGACATGAATTAATTGTTGATGAAAATCTATGGATTGATAAATATTTGGGGTGTAAAGTATTGTTTGTGATGATTATGCAGTAAGATGAGTAGGGTAGTGATGTGAAGTGTTTTAAAAACCTCCCCCTATGTAGTTAAATGAATTAAAGTTAAAGATAAGGAGGTATGGCTTGTTGGATCAAGCTTAATTGCATGGTTTAACATAGGTAGGATGTCAATTTAGTCCAATCTTACATAAGATAGATTGTGGCATGTGAAGTGGAGTGAAAAACTTGAGATGTAGGCGTGTGATGCCGATCTTGCTCAAGCAAGATGGATTCTCGCTCGAGCGAGAGTCCCCTACATCAAAGGGGTGGCCTCTAGTCCAATCTCGCTCAGGCGAGAAGAGGTCTCGCTCAAGCGAGATACGTGTGAAATAGGTGGATGAGCTACTGGATGAATCTCACTCAAGCGGGTATGGCCGCACTTGAGCGAGCGAGAGAGGAAAAGGTTCTAGATGATCTCGCTCAAGCGAGTAGTGAAGCTGGTGGAGTCTCGTTCAAGCGATGCAAGCGTGAAATCGATACTGGAGTATTTTTGCCCAAGCAAGTAGCTTGCCTTGGGAAGCCTCACTCAAGCGAGTGTGTGAGGAAAACGTCACTGGAGGAATCTCGCTCGAGCAAGAGTGGCCCACTCAAGTGAGATCGGGGCCTGATACTTAGAAAACCTCTTTGCTCAAGGAAAAATTTGGGGCGCTCAAGCGGCCCATCTCTGTCTCGCTCAAGTGAAGGTGAATCTCGCTTGAGTGAGTTGCCCAGTGAGAAATTTTATATTATTTTCTTGTTTTGGCTGATATTTAAACCCCTTCATATTATGAAAAATTGAGAAAAATAAGACGGGGGCATACAATGATGGCATGTATGGTGGTATTCTATATCGATTTAGGTATTGGAAATCTTATATGTATATATGCCAAAGACATATTATGAACACATGGATGTTCACCACCAATAATATGATATGATGGGTACAAATGAAAGGATACATAATGGTGTTGTAAGATACATCCTTGTAGGAATGTAAAATAGATGTGGGGATGATTGAATGACATAATAATTATTATAAATTGATGAATTGGAAATAACATCGATGATATGTAATAATGAACGATGTGTTGATCACTTTCTTAAGTAAAGGATATTTGTTATTATTGACGATTGTGAATGCCATTATATTTTATACAAGTTTGATCTTGTATGAGTGGTTTAAAATTGTATTCATGAGTTGTTGCATTGCCACACTAGTGATGAAACAATGGTAATGAATAATGATAAGAAAATCCACTAAATGATTATGTGGTCGTATTGATGAAAGATAATTGGATGTTAATGATGATTTGTGATGTTTGTGATGCCATTGTGGTTGATTGTAAGTGTCGACTTGCATGTATAATATATGATATATTGAGATGAAAATGCCACATATAAAATGTGAAAAACAATGACTAAAACCAACAATGATGAAATCCACTAAGGTGTGTATGGTGGTGTTGGTGATTATGATGATGATGATTGATGAGTAGTATATAGGATGCACAGTGTGAGAAATGCATTTGATTTGCATTGCATTACATCCATGGCATATCGTACACTGTCTATGTGGAATGTTAGGGGTTCCACTAGGCGGGCCCAGTGGGAGGGCAACCCAGTGCACAGGTGATTCGGTCTGGATACCGGCCCCAAGGTTATCCGGTCTGGATACCGGTGCTAAGGATAAAAGGCCGTGTCAGCCTTCCTAGAAGTCAACTGGTATCCCAGGATAATGATCCAGTCGGCAATATATTGAACCAATCTGGATCCCAGCCCCAAAGTAAAGAAGTCATCTAACTGTCCAAGAGGACAACCGATCTCACAAAGTAATGGTCTGGTCTGTAACTACATAAGGCAAGTGGTCTGAGGTGATATCCGAGACACCGATTGGCTTATCCGCTCTCCTACACCGGGTGGCTGATCCTTTCTCTAACTGACTGCTTCAGTATCATAATGAGGAAGGTATTCTGCATAGCGGAATATGTCCCTTTTATTCACCGACAGGAGTGGGTACCATCACCAGCGGAATTTACAGAAAAGGTGATTAGGTCGTACACTGATAATTCACCTATCCTCCTGACACACTCTGAATACTGGGCCACTCGGAGTATCTCTCTATACACGTTATCAGAATCCGTGGGCCCACTAACACCCAACGATTCATCTTCCACGCTCAACTATAAATAACATGTTCCAATACACATGTCAGGTTACGTTGTCCTTATTCTCATTCTCATTATTATACTGCTTAAGTATCACGGAGTTCATCATATACTCTTCTAACTTGAGCATTGGAGAATCTTCACAGGTGACACCACCTGTCGCCCCCACCAACGTGAGAGGTCGGTGTGAAGGATCTCCAGGACAACAAGATCGACTCTCCACACATTGAGAGGCCGGATCACAGAGACCGGATACACATAACTGGTCTTTAATCTCATTCAATTTTCAACTCTTGAGGCTGTCCCGACACCGGATCCTAGACCCCAGTCGGGGACAGATCAACAGGTATATTATTATATTTCCCTAGTGATTCTGGGAATCACGAAGCTGTCCATAGTTTGGTGATGAGGCACCCTATGTGACGGACCCAGTGGGCGGGCAGCTCTGTGATGAGCAAGTTACCTTGGTGTCCGACGGGACATGGCTCTCTCGATGTGTGTTCGGGAGGGGCCCGTAGCACTTGTTGCAAGTAAGGCCATGATGTTGATCCGTAAGTCACGGGGTGACTAATGCTACAGATGGGTGAGAGCGGTTTGGTACCAATAAAAGTATGTTGTTGAGCATTCATGAATTGAGATATATGTGTACACATTTTTCTACTGCAGTAGGGGCATAGTAGCACACCTATGCTTGACCCACAATTTGCTGTTTATTCCCACAGTCGGATCCGTATTTGTTGTCTATTCCATTGTGCATATGCATTAGCCATAAGAGCATTTGCATATAGCATGGATATATGCCAGATGATGATGATGATTGATATTGTGGTATGATGTTGATGAGATGGGTAATTGAGTACCTAAAAGACCCCATAAAATTGATAAATGATATAATTACCACGAAACAATATTGAATATGATGGTGTGTATGTTATGGCCCAATGTATTGGAGGGCATAATTATTTATGATTGATGATAATGATGTTAGCCCATAGTGGTTTTGAGAAAATACCGAAATGGTCAATGTTGATGATGTTGGCCCATTGTGGCGTTAGGATTGATGTGTATATGCCTGCTTTGCTATGACTTAATTAGAGAATATGAAATATGTATATGTTGTTGAAGTAATAATTTATGATGATCATTGATGTGTTTAGCAAAGCATACATGATGTTGATATGCATATGCACATAATTTCAATTGTATTCATATCGTCATTTGAAATGTATAACTCACTCTCCCATGTGGTCTACTTTTTAGTATTAATGCAGGAATGTCATAGGATGAGGATGTATACAAAGTAAATTTTTTGGGAAGTTAAATAGTGGTAATAGAATGCCTTTGCCGGCAGCGTTTGTGAATTATAGAGTTGTGTATAAAATATTATGATGTTGTTAATCACTGACATTGATTGATGAACTGTGAATAAGGTATATATATATATATATATATATATATATATATATATATATATATATATATAGATGATGTATCAATATTGGAAGTATTAGATTTTTACCAATTTGGTGTATAATAGGATGTTGATTTATTAATCCTCTAAGTATGTACAAGTATTGGAAATACATAAATCGAGGGTTGAAATGATATGATCAATTATAGATTATGAGTATTGGAGATGTATGATGCATGACCATATAGATATGTATATACATATATCTTAGGCATTGTATGTTCATGAAATTATGTGAAAAGATGATGGTTGTTTATTAGGCTTATGATATGCCGTTACATACCTTGTCGAGCCTTTTCCCATATCCTCATATATGGGACTAGGCACATGCCTGGTATACACATTCTTTCCGCTGTAAACTCTGTTATTTTGTATACCGTTATAGGAAAACTATTTAACGATCCAGTTATAGATTAACAAATCTCACCCTTTGGTTTTCTGTAGTCCGAATCTTGATGCAGTCGTAGTGGTGTTTTGAAATTATTTCGAACGCGAAAAAAAATTTACTCATATTTTTATTATTTAATTATCTTGATTACATCGGGATTCGAGTCTAGAAAATCAGGGTGTTACAAGCTATAAGAGAGAATCAAAATCAGTGTTGACACCAAAAGTGTTGTCCTCGTCAGAATAAGTTAAAAATGATTTATTTTAATAAGCTACATGAAGTAACTTATTAAAATAAGTCAAAAACAATTTAAGAGAGTTATAAACTATTTTCAAAAGTTGTCTATAACCTCTTTCAAACTCACTATAAGGAGATTTTTGGTATATGGATCTTGTTTTGATTCTCAAAAATTGTAACTCAAGAATCTTTTGTTCTCACGCTTGGTGTAATTGTTTTAAAAAATATTACCGAGAAATTGAGATTCATGGAAATTGATTTTTATTTATAATTCCCACCAAAATGCTCCCACCAAAAGGGGTAGGAATCATAATCCCTGCCTTTGGTCTGAAATGCTAGTGCAAAAAAGGCTTTTAACACCGACTATTTTTGGCTTTTTACACCGATTGTTAGCCGGTGTAGATCCAGCAAGTGTAAAAAATATTGAATTTTACATCCTGTGTAAAAAATATATTTTACACCGATTATTTTAGATAAATCTGGTGTAAAAAATGATTTTTAGGGTTTAGAGTTTAGGGTTATATTCCTGATACCCGGTATAAAAATGGCTCTTTTGTACCTATTTTTTTATATATCTGGTGTAAAAACGGTTCTTTTGTACCTATTTTTTATACATCCAATGTAAAAAAGGGTCTTTTGCACATACTTTTTATACATTCGGTGTAAAATATATTTTACACCGGATTCCTTTTCACACCCAGTACATAATTGTTTAATTTAACACCGGTTAATTTTTTATAACCGGTGTAAAAACCTTTTTTTGCTTTTTTCTATTTTTGTTTTCCCTTTATTTTTCTTTGCTTTTCAAACCTGTTTTAAATTAATTATGAGTATCAAATTAGAATGACCAATATTTGATTACAATGACCAATATCAAATTATAATAACTAATATTAAAGGTAATTTTTACAAATAATACCAGTAATCATAAATGAGTAGGATACATTAATCATTAAAACTAGCAAATATGATCCTACCATTGGAGTGTGATGCCGAGTTTAACATTTTAAAACAACAAAATGCCTATGGGTAGTTGAAATTCATGGTTACCATCATAATCAAGAACGAATACTAAGACATGTAATTAAAACTGTGGCAAATATGTTCCTATTATTGGAGAGTGATTCAAACAAAGTTTAAAAATTTAAAACAAAAAAATGCCTACAGGTAGTTGAAATTGAGCTCCTTGGCTTCTTTTTCCCATTGCTCCCATTGAGTTCGGTTTGCATCCAATCAAAAATCTATAAAAAGAAATTAAAAACCTTGGTTAGAAGTTCAGAAGTGAAATGAAAAATAATGTGAACAATAGAAAAAGCAATGGTTACTTACTTTCATTTTGTATCAATTTAGTAAATTCTTGATTTCTCTATGTCATAAATGGATTCACACAATCAAAAACTAAATTGAATTACAAATTCTACCTACCATCTAACAAAATACTCTGCCAATAGCATTTCACATCTAGCTCTGGGAGATTTTTTTAATTATAATGACTTTCTAATTTGTTTTTATTATAATTTAGCTCATTATAAAATAAAAATAAAATTTGATGTATTCGCATATTGTTTTACCAAATTAAAATATTATAAATCTTAATAATTGTATCTCTTATAAAATTACTATAATAAAGATAAATTTTCAAAAATAACATATAAGTATAATAAAGAATTAATAATATATTTAGGTATATATATGTATTTGAAATTCCTGTTATAAAGGTCGTTCTTTTCCTTTTAAATACTTTTGTTTATCTATTAAGTGGCAAAAGAAGGAAAACAAATAAAATACAATAGGTTAAAGCAACTAAGAAAACTAACACTTTTAATATAAAATGGAAGAAAATAATTAAATGGAATTCTTCTATGGTTAATTTAGTGGAACCAGGTGTGGTTATTTAGGTAAAGTTTAGATTAGAAATAAAGGAAATGTGTTTGCATGTGCTGGTCGCTATGATGTCAAAACTTTACGAGTGATGCCTTTGCAATTAATGGTTAGAAGAAGAAACCAAAAACAAATAAAAAGACTCATAAACAAACCTTATGGTACATTCTATTAAAAGCTTTTGAATGAGTTACCAGGTGTACATAATCTCTGGCTGCAATTGCAAGTATATCAGCACATGACGCTGTTCCTGGGCACTTGCTCTCCTAATTGCCTTAGCCTTCTTTATAGTCTCAAACCCCTCCACCCTTAACTCTTTGTTCTCCTCTGCATCCTTCTCTGCCTTCTCCTTGCTTCCTAGCTTTGATGCTATTAAAATTGATGCATCACATGTAACATCCAAAAAATTTCATTCTCATGTATAATCATTTCGATTTAGACCATCAATGATATTATCCATTTTATCTTAACTTTCTACATAAATTTTGGTTAGGACAACATCTTCAATTTAACCTTTTACCATGGTAAATAATTTTAACTTTATACCTTAGGTAAAAGTTAATCAAATAACTTATTACCTATTTCCTTAGTTATTAATTTCTTTGGCTTTTCCAATTACTCTCATCAAATTACCACATACTTCACTCAAAATGCGTCATTTTGTACACATTTTAATTGCTAGTTAGAGTCTGAATTTGAAATTATGGTCAACTACAAAGTTGTTCCTTGTTGTCTTAGCTTTCCAACAAGACCAAATTTGTTAAAATCCATTAAGTTATAAGAGTGATATGCCCAAAATACCGAAACGGTGTCAGAATTGATATTTTACTTCAATCATATCATCTTGTAAATATTTTAATGCCTCGTTAGAGTCTGAATTTGAAAAAGTGGTAAACTAAAAAGTTGTTCCTCGTTATCTTAGCTTTCCAACAAGACAAAATTTGATAAAATCCAGTAAGATATGAGAGAGATATACCCAAAATACCGAAACAGTGTCAGAATAGATATTTACTTCAATCATACAAGCTACATTATGTAGGCTGCGGAAATGGTCAACAATCCAGCTTATTTTTCTCATCTAAAACCTCCATTATCACCACAATTAATGTACCTAACATCCCACTACAATACCATTATGAAAAGCTTCTCCCCCACTTGTCATTTGCATGATTAAACCATCACTACATCTTGTTCCCAAGTCTGAATTCTTATAACAAGCTAAAGTTAGTGAAGTCTCTCTCTCATTTTATTTCATTTTCTCCATCAAAGTCCCTCTTGATATGAAGCTAGGACAATAAGAGAACACTTTCAACCACTTTAGGATCCCCCAATAAGGTAAGAGGGGATAGGGTTGTGAATAAATATGGAATGGGTAGAATTATATGCTGTTCTAGGATTTCTAGATTTATTTTCGTAATTTATTACTTAATTTAGAAGCTGAAAATATATGAATTGGACTTTGGCTTCTTCATTGAAATTGTAGATCTTTTCGTTATGTGAATATTGAGACTTGAACCAACTAATTTGGATATGTATAGCATGAGTTATGTTCAAAATACGAAAGTATGTTTCTTTTGAATGTTTCATGACTTGGTTCTGGATATATGTTGATATTGTAAATTTTTTGAGTATGATTAGCCATATTTATCTTCATATAACTTGTAGATATAGATGTTATGATTCTGTTATGTTTGGTCTTATATTAAAATTCTATGTAATATGGAATTTATGCTTAAATTACTCGCATGTGCTCATGTTGTTTAATTGTTTCTGAAAATGAGTGTCTTTAATTAAAGTTTGGTAATTCATATATTTCAAAATTGAAAATAATATATTCTTAAAAGTTATAGATCTTTGTGTACTATAAATTTAGAGACCAAAATATTCCAAAAAGGATAAGTAAAACTTGAGTTATGATTTATTTATTAAAGTATGATGTTTCTAAAAGCTATGTATGGGTCAATGCTTGTCTAGCTGTTTGAGAATAATTTATAAGGAATTAATTTTTGAGCCCTTCATAAAAGTTTTATATATTTGAGTTATGAACATGTGAGATTTGGTTCCATGTAAAAATAGTTTTGCTATTAAGAGATATTCAATTTTTACCAAAGGTTGTCAAAGTTGTAACTAAATCTGTAATACTGAAATTACTATTTGAAGTCAGAAAGTAATTTTGAAACTGCATTTTATACTTATAGAATTGGGACATATGGTCTTCATAAAAGTTATAGATAATTCTGTTTTTGAAAATTTGACACAAGTTTTACCTTAAAATAATTTTTGTACAAGGAGATATGGCTATTTTACCAAACTGTGTACATGTAGTAAAAATTTATGAAAGTCAGTGTGTTGTTTGTAAGGTGGAGCAAATTCTGTAAGGAATTAGAATTTTTTATCTATATGAATGTTGTAGATAATTTTGTTATGGAACTACAGAAAGTGGAATTACTTAAAAGGGATTTGATTTTCTCACGTTATGGCATTTTTACTAATGTATGTTGTTGTTGTAAATTTCTGAAATTTACCTATGATGGTTATTATGGATGAAAATGATATTTTCCATATGGGTAATGATTTATTTATGAATTATTGAGGGATTATTGATTATTATGGATGTTATTGAGTGTCCTATGAATGTCATACAATATGTATATCTTTGTGATGAATAATTATGAATGACTAAATTAATGTATACATGAATGCCTTGTGGTTTATTGAGATATGTTGTTGAACTATAAATCCATGATTTTGAGAATTGATGTATGTGATATGTCCTTTGAGAACTTGTGGCTTTCAAGTGATTATGGAAGTATTGATATCATGGTATGTTAAATTGATAAAGAGAATTAAAAGCATTCATGCATCATAAGCATTTGGACGCACCATGGAATTTAAGGGTTCCATGATTGCCGGCCCTGGTGGGGGGTTACTCTATGATGAGTTAAAGCTTTATTTTTGTTGAGTGCCATGAAGGGTAGGGATTCATGGTTTATGCTAAGTCCTACTTCTGTACTTCGGTACTTGAATGCCATGAAGGGTAGGGATTCATGGTATATACTAAGTCCTACTTGTGTACTTTGGTACTTGAGCGTGTCGCGACCGGGATCGCGATGGCACAGCCGACCCTCAAAAAGGATTTTTGGTTCAAAGAGAAAAACAGGGAGTCGCCACCAATATTTTTTAGGATAAAATATCGGAAAAACCTTTTATTAAAGCATTGGTCAAAAAATGAGATTCCAAATTCGGGAGTCTGATTACAGGTGAGGAAGGTATTAGCACCTCACAACTGTCCATTATAAAAACAGTTACCTCAATATGATAGCGCGCGTATTATAATTAACTCGGAAACTATTTTAACTTCTTCTAAAAAAATCATACAAAATGATAAAATATACAAAAATAAACAATTAAAGAAATTTTTACATGAGATTAATAGGACGTCTCGTCCAAATTAAACTTGCTCCACCATTTTTAAGAAAAGATATTGTAAAAGAAATGAGATTAACAGGACGTCTCGTCCAAATTAAACTTGCTCCACCATTTTTTTAATAGAAAAATAAAAATGGCAATAATAATGAGAATAGTAATAATCATTACAACTTTTATGCTAGTCCAAATAAAATGTAAGAAGCACTCATTTTTTTTGCTATATATTTATTACAAACCTAGGAAGGGGTAAAAAAGAAAAGAAAAGAAAATAATAGCAATTTATTTAAGTGGGAAAATGGAATACCGAGTGAAAAAAATGGAATACCGAGTGAAAAATGGAAAAACCGAGTGGAAAAGTGGAATGCCAAGTGAGAAATGGAAAAACCGAGTGAGAAAGTGGAATGCCAAGTGAGAAAGTGGAATGCCGAGTAAGAAAGTGTAATACCGAGTGAAAGATGAATACCGAGTGAAAAAGTGGGCTGACCGAGGGAGAAAAACAGTGGGGGGTTTAGAAGAGTTTGAAGGTGTTTAGAGGGAGAGAGAGGGGCTGGACGGTGTGAAAAAATGGGGACGGTTTGTGGGAATTTTGAGAGAGGTCGGTTTGGAGTGAATTGAGGGAGGTCGAATTTGATAAGAGTTGAGGACGGCTAGGTTGTATGGAAGGAGGAGGATGGTGTGATGAGGGGGCTGTGAGGAGTGAGGGACAGTGAAGGGAGGAAGAGAGGGGACGGTGTTGGAGATAGGGACGGTGTGGAGTTTAGGAGGGGGTGTGAGGTGTGTGTGTGTGGTTCAGTTTTAGAGGGAGAGAGGAGAGGGAGTGTATGGTGTTGAGTGGAGTGAGTGAGGAGTGAGAGACAGTGAATGGAGGAAGAGAGGGGACGGTTGGTGAGAGGAAGAGGACTGCACGGTGCTGAGGTTCTCTCCAATGAAGGCTTTTTTTCTCCTCCCCTCTTAAGGCTTCAGGATCCTCTCTATTTATAGAGGTCCTGGACGCCCACCATCAGTGGCAACTGGTTTTTTTTTATTATTTTTCCTTGCCAGCCGCCCCACTTGACCAGCCTGGATGGAGTTGGATACAGCCTGTACCTAGACAGCTATAGGGGACGACAGCTACTCTTTGTCACTTTGTCGGCCGCCCCCCACAAGTCAAAGATCCACTTGGATAGTGGAAATCCAAGTCAGCAAGGGTACTCGGTGGGAATATGGGTCAGATTTCCTTTCCTCTCCACAATCTGAGTGGAAAAGGTAAATTTTGTGTACAAGACCGAGTGGAAAAGGAGCTATTTATACAAAAACCGAGTGACGAATGACTCAAAACCGACTGAAATGGTTGAATAATGACTTGAAATTGGGTAGAAATGACTCGGAATTGGCTAAAAATAGCTTAAAAATTGAGTCAAAGGACTCACTTGGTGCTGACTGAAAGAGTAACTCACTCGGTGCTGACTGAAGAGGCATCACTCGGTGCTGACTGGAGATACTTCACTCGGTTCTAACTGAAGAAGTATCACTCGGTGCTAACTGGAGATACTTCACTCGGTTTTGACTGAAGAGGCATCACTCGGTGTTGACTGGAGATACTTCACTCGGTTCTGACTAGAGATTCTCCACTCAGTACTGACTAAGATTGTGGCTCACTCGGCCCTGTCTCTGGAAATGGACTGCTCGGAGAAACCTTGCTCGGATCTGCTTGAATCGGAGTTGCTTCAATTGGAGGAGTTTTGCTCGGCAGTGCTTCTGCTTGAAGCATTCATTCGGCCCCTTTGCTTGATTCAGTCGGCATCTCAAAATATTTTACTCGGCATCTCAGCCCCATTCTTTCTTTGATTTAACATTCAATCATGAGGTAAATTTCACTTGGAAACACATCACTTGGATTGAATCACTCGGAGAAATTTTTGTTCGGACACATGGGTCGGGAGTAATTTAATCATTTTCATTCATCAAGCTTGTGCATCAACTCACTCGAATGCATTTGCTCAGGAGTCTCCAATCGGATGTGCTCACTCGGGATTGTTCATTCAGGAGTCGGACTCACATTTCAATCAGAATGGAACTTGAGTCTGACCACTCGGACATCTTCACTCGGGAGTCAGTCTTACATTTCAATCTGAATGGAACTTGAGAAAGTCTGACTACTCGGACATCCTCACTCGGGAATGGTTTTACTCGACAATCATTAGCTCGGATGCACTTACTTGGGAATAGTTTCACTCGGACACTTGAGAGAATCTGGCCGATAGAAGTTCTTCACAGGTCCGAGCGTTGCTTTGCTAAGAAATACAGCTTTCTTCCCCAACTCACTCGGATGTGCTTTCCTTGGAATCTCACTCGGGCTTAGTTTGAAACATTGAGTCTGCTTCAAGGTGATTCACTCAGGGTCGGAACCTTTCTTGTTTGATCATTCAGGTGATCATTCAATGGCTTCTACTCGGAACCAACTCACTCGAGAGTCGGCCTTGTTTTCACTCGGTTTCAATCATCAATCATAAATTAATCACAATTCGTTTTTATTCATTTGGTTACCGATAGGTCAGAACCACTCTTTCTTTGACTTCACATTGACAGTCGTGAAGTAAGTTTCACTCGGAAGCTCATCACTCGGATTGAATCACAATGATTCACTCAGAATGTTGTCCACCGGTTTGGAAATAAGCTTCAACCCACTCGGATTCATACTTCCATCATGATGTGCTCGGATGTTGGGATTGTTTTACTCGGAGTCATCCTTTACACTTCAATCAGCAGGGTTTCAATCAACATTTGATCCTCGGATTAGTTGCAATCAGAAAGCTCCCACTCGGATTCAGCAATCCTTTCCAGTATTGATCCTCCAACAGAGAACCTTCCACTCGGAATGGCTTTGACAGGGAACCTTCCACTCGGATTCACCTTCATCAGTGAAGTATTCCACTCTGCAACGCTCCATTTTGAGTAATTCTACTCGGATGCTTCTTTATTTTTAAGTGTCCATTCATGGTTTCCTCTGCCTCTATTCTTATATCACTCAGCCACGTCCCACTCAGAGACTTCCACTTGGAAATGTTCATTCTGAGTCCCTTCACTCGGAAATGATCATTTCTGAGTCTTTTTTTTTTGAAATTCTTTTCATTTATGGATATCAATCAGAGCCTAGTAAAGTGACCAAAAATTCCCTATTTTGGTGAAAATTGACCAGACCGAAATAGGTGTTCACAGATGCCCCTTTTTACTTCTTTTTCATGAGAAAAGCATGAAGTTTCTTCTTGCTTTTGAAATGGAAAGGGAGTAAAGAAGTGAACACCATCGTTGAGGTCATGTAGAATCCAATAATCACGTAGGCCAGTATTGTTCCATTAAAATGAAGCAAGGCGTGGGAACCTAGGATTTCTTGCTTTCTCTTTTTCTATTCTCTCTCTCTCTCTCTCTCTTTTTCTTTCTTTTTTTTTTTAATCTTAAATCTGGAAAAAAGAAGTGGGGCAGTGTTTCAATTTTTAACAAGAAGTGGTTAACTGGGAATTATCCTTTGAATGACATGAAGCAGAAGGATTGTCTTTCAGTTAACAAGAGGCGAGAGGATTGAGTGTCTATTCTCAATTGATTGGAGATGAAGGGTGCCTCACTTTGTGACTAGAAGAAAAAAGGACGCCTTCTTAGACGACTGAAAGGTAAAAGGATGCCATTTGTTCGGCGACAGGAAAGTAAAGGTGAGGGTGTTGCCTCCCGGGTGACAGGAAGATAAAGGGTGCCATTTGATCGGTGACAGGAAAGTAAAGGGTGCCATTTGATCGGTGACAGGAAAGTAAAGGGTGCCATTTGATCAGCGACAGGAAATTAAAGGGTGTCATTTGATCGGCGACGGGAAAGTAAAGGGTGAGGGTGTTGCCTCTCGGTCGACAGGAAAATTAAATGGTGCCATTTGATCGGTGACAGGAAAGTAAAGGGTGCCATTTGATCGGCGACAGGAAAGTAAAGGGTGCCATTTGATCAGCGACAGGAAAGTAAAGGGTGAGTGTGTTGCCTCTCAGTCGACAGGAAAAGTAAATGGTGAGGGTGTTGCCTCTCAGTTTACAGGAAAAGTAAAGGGTGCCATTTGATCGGCAACTAGAAAATAAAGGGTGAGGGTGTTGCCTCTCGGTTGACAGGAAAAGAAAAAGGTGAGGGTGTTGCCTCTCGGTTTACAGGAAAAGTAAAGGGTCCTATTTGATCGGTAACTGGAAAATAAAGGGTGAGGGTGTTGCCTCTCGGTTGACAAGAAAAGAAAAAGGCGAGGGTGTTGCCTCTCGGTTTACAGGAAAAGTAAAGGGGTGCCATTTGATCGGCGACAGGAAGGTAAAGGGGTGCCATTTGATCGGCGACAGGAAAATAAAGGGTGAGGGTGTTGCCTCTCGGTTGACTGGAAAGTAAAGAGTAAAAATTGGGGGAGCTAACAGGACGTCTCGTCCAAATTAACTCTCTGTACCTAAAAGCTCGGGGTGATGCCCCGGCTTGCCATGACTGAAGCCTTTGACTAAAAGAGAATAAATCTGGGACGATGCCCCAGTTTGAGATGGTTTGAAAGAATCTTGGGGTATTGCCCTTTGTTTGAAAGGAGGAGGCCTGGGGTGATGCCCTAGTTTTGGAAAAAGTGATCTGGGGGTCAACAGGACATCCCGTCCAAATTAATCGGGATCTAGAGCTTTGGGGTGATGCCCCAATTTTGGAAGAAAGATCTGGGGAGATGCCCCAGTTTGGAAGAGAGATCTGGGGAGATGCCCCAGTTTGGAAGAGAGATCTGGGGAGATGCCCCAGTTTGGAAGAGAGATCTGGGGAGATGTCCCAGTTTGGACTTTTTAGTGAGAGGAGCATGATGGGTGCTAGTTTGGTAATGGTGAACTCACTGGGAAATGATAAGTCCTCTTAAGCCTGATCAAAGAAATATCCTGGTTGAGGGAGCTGAGTCTATTTTGCGGTTTTCCTCAGGAGAGATCTTCAGTCTATGTTGTACTGAAGTACGAACAATAGGTCTTGCTGAGAGAAAACTTTGACGAATACCTGCTTTTGGATGATGGATTTGGTGTCCCTTTGACAAAAGAGTGAGTTAGTATAAAAAGACTTACAGGTAAATCTTCCCTGGCGACTGGCTTTTTAAGATAACTCATGGATGAAATAGAAACATCCTCCAACTTTTGGCGAGTGTATTTAGCAGAGATAGTTATGCTTATACCAAGCGAATTCTGGCGCTAGGATGCATTTCGTTCCCCATAACTTTACGCTCTGTCGTTTCCAATTTCAAAATTTCTTTTAGGCAAAAACTTGTTTATTCATAAAATTTAGTCATGAACACATGTAGGAAGAAGGGAGACTTTTATTTATAAACATCAGGTATGTACAGTAGAGATGAAAATAATATTAAGCACAGAGATGTGATAAGATATAGAAAATGGAAGGCAAGTGGAAAGGGGAAGGCTCATATATCCTCTAGTGATCTTCTGAGAGCAATGAGAAAACTTGACCCTTTATCACGACTTTGCGTTCGTCCTCTGATTTTGCTTCCGAGGGAGTAATTTGACAATGACCCTAACACCCGTTTTGACCTCCTTTGTCTTTGGCTTGAAGGGTTTATGTTGCAGAGTCGAGTTTGTGGAACCGCCCTTTCAAGTTTTCGGCTCATCTTGCTGCTCTAACTTTTGCCCAGGCCGCCTTTTCAGGTTTTCAACCTAGCAAGCTTTTCTTCTTCTTTTCTCTTTGTTTTTATATTATATTATGCAAAGTATTTATTCACTGCATCGGCATTGACAGGCATTGGCAGGTCGTCTCCATCCATGTTGGTGAGTATGAGAGCTCCTCTGGAGAAAGCCTTCTTTATAACATATGGTCCTTCGTAATTAGGTGTCCATTTCCCTCTGACGTCTTTTTGAATTGGCAAAATCTTTTTGAGAACCAAATCCCCTTCTTGGAACCGTCGGGGGCGCACTTTCTTCTCGTATGCCCGCTTCATACGTCTTTGATACAATTGTCCCTAGCAAAGGGCGGTTAACCTCTTCCCGTCAATCAGATTCAGTTGGTCATATTTGGCCTGGACCCATTCAGCTTCTTCCAGTTTGGCCTCCATGATCACCCTAAGGGATGGAATTTCCACTTCAAATGGCAGCACAGCTTCCATTCCATAGACTAAAGAAAATGGGGTTGCCCCAGTTGAGGTTCGCACTGAGGTTCGGTATCCGTGCAACACGAAAGGGAGCATTTCATGCCAGTCTTTGTAGGTTACTACCATCTTTTGCACTATCTTCTTGATATTTTTGTTGGCTGCCTCAACTGCTCCATTCATTTTCGGACGGTATGGAGAGGAGTTGTGGTGGGAGATTTTAAAGTTCTCGCAAAGCTCCTTCATCATTTTGTTATTTAAATTTGTACCATTGTCCGTAATGATTTGGTTTGGTAGGCCATACCGGCATATCAGTTCACGCTTGACGAATTTGACCACAACATTTTTCGTCACATTGGTGTACGAAGCTGCCTCTACCCACTTGGTGAAATAATCGATGGCAACCAGAATAAAACAATGATCGTTTGAGGCTTTTGGCTCAATGGGCCCAATTACATCCATACCCCACATTGAAAAAGGCCATGGTGCTGACAAGACATTTAAGGATGAAGGTGGTGCATGAATGTGATTAGCATAAATCTGACATTTATGACACTTCCGTACGTAAGCAAAACAGTCTGCCTCCATAGTCATCCAATAATACCCGGCTCTCAGGATTTTTCTTGATATAGCATGCCCATTCGTATGAGTTCCGAAAGATCCTTCGTGGATATCTTTCATGATTTGATTTGCTTCGACGGTATCAACACACCGGAGGAGAACGGAATCATAATTCCTCTTGTATAGCACGTTACCACTCAATAGGTATCCCATAGCTAGCCTTCTCAAAGTTCGTTTGTCATTATCCGTAATGCCTTCAGGGTATTCTTGGTACTGGAGATATCTTTTGATGTCATGATACCAAGGCTCGCCATCTGGCTCTTCTTCTATGACCTTGCAATGGGCAGGTTCTTGCTGCTTCTTTACCTCAATGAGAGGCACTTCGTAATCACTGCTGACTTTGAACATAGCGGCTAGGGTGGCTAAAGCATCTGCCATTTGGTTGTCTTCCCGTGGAACATGATGGAAGGTAATTTCATCGAACTCTTTGATCATTTCTTTGATGTGAGCATGATAGGGAACTAGTTTACTGTCTCTAGTTTCCCATTCATCCTTTAGTTGATGGATAACCAAAGCAGAATCTCCATAAACTTCCAGGACCTTTATTCCCATGTTCAGAGCTGCTTGTATTCCTAGAGAACATGCTTCATATTCTGCAACATTATTGGTGCAGTCAAAACACAACTGAGCGCAAACAGGGATGAATTCCTTATCAGGCGAGATCAGGATAACCCCAATTCCATGTCCTAGTGCATTGGACGCCCCGTCGAATCTCATGATCCATCTAGTTTCCAGACCATCTTCTTCTTTGAGGAGGGCCAAAATATCCTCATCCGGGAAATCGTGCCGCATTGGTTGGTATGCCTCAGTGGGTTGGTGTGCCAAGTAATCTGCTAGCGTACTTCCTTTGATTGCCTTTTGGGTGACATATGTTATGTCGTATTCTATCAGTAACACTTGCCAACGGGCAATCCTCCCGGTCAAAGCAGGTTTTTCAAAGATATACTTGATGGGATCCATCTTAGACACCAGCCAAGTAGTATGATTAAGCATGTATTGCCGTAAGCGTCGGGCAACCCAGGCCAATGCACAACATGTTCTTTCAAGAGATGAATACCTCATCTCGTATTCAGTAAATCTCTTGCTCAAATAGTAGATAGCGCATTCCTTCCTCCCAGTCTCATCATGTTGTCCTAACACGCACCCCATGGATTCATTCAGCACGATCAGGTATAGAATTAGCGGTCTCCCATGAACGGGCGGCACCAAGACTGGTGGCTCCAATAAGTACTGCTTTATCTTTTCAAATGCAATCTGGCAATCTTCATTCCACTGTCCAGGCTGATTCTTGCGGAGCAATTTGAAAATCGACTCACAGGTTGCTGTCATTTGGGAAATGAATTGGGCGATGTAATTCAATCTTCCCAGGAATCCTTGGACTTCTTTTTCAGTACGAGGAGGAGGCATTTCCAGAATTGCCTTGACTTTGTGAGGATCAACTTCTATCCCTCTCTCATTCACAATGAATCCTAACAATTTGCCGGATCTTGCACCAAAAGTGCACTTGGCGGGATTCAATCTAAGCTTGAATTTCCTTAACCTTTCAAAAAGTTTTCTCAGGTCAGTAATGTGTTCTTCTTCAGATCTGGACTTGGCAATTATGTCATCCACATAAACTTCTATCTCCTTGTGCATCATGTCATGGAAGAGAGTCACCATTGCTCTTTGATAGGTGGCTCCTGCATTCTTCAATCCGAAGGACATTACTTTATAACAAAAGGTGCCCCATAGAGTGATGAACGTGGTCTTTTCCATATCTTTCGGTGCCATCTTGATCTGGTTATATCCCAAAAATCCATCCATAAATAAGAAGATGGAATGCTGAGCTGTGTTATCAACTAGTACGTCAATCTGAGGTAAAGGAAAATCATCCTTAGGACTCGCCCGATTCAAGTCTCGGTAGTCCACACACATTCTTACTTTCCCATCTTTCTTTGGAACAGGAACTATGTTGGCTACCCATTGCGGATACTTAGCTACGGCTAAGAAACCAGCATCGAATTGTTTCTTGACTTCTTCCTTGATCTTAAGAAGTATTTCTGGTTTCATTCGTCGCAACTTTTGCTTGATCGGTGGACATTTCGGCTTCAAAGGCAACTTGTGTTCCATAATGTTATTATCCAGACCCAGTATATCTTGATACGACCATGCAAAAAAGTCTCGAAATTCCCGGAGCAGTTTAATCAATTCATTCTGCCGCCGTTTGCTCAAGGGGGTGCCTATCTTGATTTCTTTATTTTCCCCTTCATCTCCCAGGTTAATGGTCTCAATCTTTTCCTGATGAGGTTGAATTTCCTTATTTTCTTGTTCCATTAATCTTGTCAATTCGGGTGAAGGCTCAAAGTCTTCCTCACTCCCCTCATAGGCGTAATCATTCGGATTATCAGAGTCATGAAACAGAACCGAGTTCTTATTACTCTCAGAGGAATCACTTTCAGATCTGCATTTGGGGTTATATTATAATGAATGAAAACAAAGAAAGACAAGCAAATGGAAGGTTTAAAAGAAAGAGATTGAACAAAGATTAGGTATAAAATTGGACTGCGTTCATTCAATTTAACAAATAAATAAGTTTTTGTCCTTATTACAAAATGGATCCCAAAGCCTTAGGCATAGCAAAGGGATCGACATATTTTGAAAACAACAATTACTTTGACTGAGGATTGATAGTTATGGGGAACTCCATGGTTTCCCAGTTGTCCAGTTCTTGACCAGGTGAGCAAGCATGCACCAATTCCACATCACAGCTGGGCCCGTCTCCAATCATGGCCACTTGACCTGGATATATAATTCCGGCGCTCCTGAAGCTTTGATAGAGGTCACAGATAGGGATTCTAGCAGTGTTGAATTCCTGACCAGTAAGGCGAGCAATCTTTCTCTCCCTTCTTTCTTCTTCTATCCTTTTTCTGTCAGCTGCTGTAGGCTTGTATCCCAGACCATATTTGTCCTTGTTCTCTGGGAGGCATATAGGTTGGGTTCTTCCTTCCAATTCTCATCCTAACCCTTTTCCCAGCTTGTATCCTTCTCTCAACATTGTCTTTGCAACCATCAGAGGCACGTTTGGGAAGGATGTCTTTGTAATGCTTGTTGCATTGGCCACCTCTAAAGCCTGAAATGAGGTTCCGAGGGCTTTCTCGGTCGCTTCAATGTATGGGGTGTTGGCAGGTTTGCTGACCAACAATTCCTCTTCTCCAGAGACAATCACCAACTTGTTGTCGATGATGAATTTCAACTTCTGGTGCAGAGTGGAAGGGACTACCCCAGCCGAATGGATCTACGACCGTCCCAGCAAACAACTGTAAGCGGGCATAATATCCATGACTTGAAAAAGAATTTGAAAGGTGTATGGCCCAACTTGTATAGGCAGTTCAATTTCTCCCATAACTTCTCGATGAGTTCCGTCAAAAGCCCGGACTACCATTGAACTGGGTCTCATATGGGTCCCATCAAAAGGCAACTTTGCCAACGTAGATTTTGGCATTACATTCAGGGACGACCCATTGTCAACCAGCACCTTCGCCATGATATGATCTTGGCATTTTACGGAGATATGAAGGGCTTTATTGTGCCTTCTTCCTTCTACCGATGTCTCATCATCTGTAAAAGTTAGATAGTTATTAGCCATAATGTGTCCCACTATGCCTTCAAACTTATCTACCGGCAAATCATGTTTCACATGTGCCTCACTCAAAACCTTCATCAGTGTGTTCCGGTGTGGTTCGGAACTCATTAGCAAGGACAACAGAGAAATTTTTACCGGGGTGTGATTCAGTTAGTCCAACACCTGGTAGTCACTATGGCAAATGAATCTTAGAAATTCTTGGGCTTCCTCTTCAGTTACAGCCTTCTTTGCTTCACCAGAGGATTCTCCCTTCCCAGGTCTGACCTCTCCTGTATCTTTGTCAAGTTTTGGTTCTGGGGGAGCATAAATCCTTCCACTCCGGGTGACACCCCCAACTCCAGCAATATTTGTGACAGGAGATGATGGCGTAGAACCAACTGCCTCAGAACTACTAACAACCACATCATTGCCATACTTCCATGGCACAGCTCATGAATCCTTGTAAGGAAACGGGGTTGGTGTGTTCACCGTGACGACAGTTTTAGCAGGAGTCGGAGCCACTGGTGCATTTTTGTTGTAAAATATGACTAGAGGCTTTGGGGCTCGAACTCGACTTTTCTCTTGTATCATATTTATTCTGCCTTCATGATGCCGGCAAACTTCTATGACATGACTGTCCATTAGCCTTTGAAGGGTTTTTTGGAAGTCCCTTCGCTTTGCGGACTGGAGGTCATTGCACTCTTCATCCCATGATCCTTCTATCAATCCCATCTTAAGCATATGGGAGTGAATCGTTTCCAATGGCATTTGGACATCCTCAACCTTGGAAATACATTCCTCATCTCTTTCCACAGTGTTAACACCTGGCCCCCCATGGTTAGGCAGAGGATTGGTGGTCACATTCGGGCTTCCCTCTTTGAAGCTTATCCAATCAGCTCTGATTAAATCCCTTACCTTAAATTTCAGTGCCAGGCAGTTCTCGGTGGAATGTCCTGGTGCACTGGCGTGGTAATCACACCGCGCATTTGGGTCATACCCTCTGGGATAAGGTGGTTGAAGCGGTTTTAGAGGGCAAGGTGCCACCAGTGTGTTTTCAATAAGATGGGGGAGAAGCTCGGTGTAGGTCATGGGAATTGGATCAAATTGCACTTGAGTGCGGTCATTATTCTGTCTCCTCAGGTTTGGATTCGGTGGGTTCATTTGCGGTGGTTGATATGATGCTTGTGGTGGTGCAGGTGGTCACATGACAGATGGTCGAAAATATGGTGGGTTCAAATTTGGAATTATAGCCACATATGGGTGTGGCGTATTATGGTAAGTTGACGGAAAGGTGACGGGGGTAGGTGATCTGGGCTGGTTCTTTCTTTGATTGTGAGAGACCAGGTTAGTCTCTCCCTCTCTTCTTTTACCTTCTCCAAGTGAAGGTTTTCTTGCTGCTCCAACCCCAGGTGGGCCACGAGTAATCTTTCCAGTCCTCAGGCCATTCTCTATTCTTTCTCCGATAGTGACGATGTCGGAGAAATGGGAGGAAATGCTTCCAATCATCTTATCGTAGAAGGGTGACTGGAGTGTATCAATAAATGTAGAAATTACCTCCTTCTCTGATAGAGGTGGGTCAACCTGCGCTGCTACTTCTCGCCACCGTTGGGCATATTGTTTAAATGTCTCGTTATCTTTCTTGGTCATGTTTTGCAACTGTACTCTATCTGGCACCATATCCAGATTATACTTGTACTGTTGCATGAAAGCATCTGCCAGATCTTCCCAACAGCGTATACGAGATCGTTCAAGATGATTGTACCAGGTCAGAGGTGCTCCAACCAAACTATCCTGGAAATAATGAATGAGCAGAGGGTCATTGGAAGCATGAGAAGCCATCTTCCGGCAGTACATGGTAAGATGGTTCTTCGGACAGGTTAGCCTCCGATATTTGTCAAATTCTGGCATTTTGAATTTGGGGGGAATGACAACATCAGGAATCAGACAGAGTTGTGCGGCACTACCCATTCCAAACCGATTCGTTCTTTCCATTTCTCTTAAACGCCTTTCCAGGAACTCTAATCTTCCCTCCTGGGTAGCAGCAGCAGCACTTGGACCTGCAGCGACATGATGACTAGTACCCCTAACTGGTTGGTCGACATGTGCCGGGTTTGCATTAGGCATTGAGATGTGGGGTCTGGCTGTTGCTTGAGCAGCTTGTGGTTGCGTGGCTTGTGTATGGATTGGAATCGTTTGAGGATCCCGGACGGGTGGGACGTTTGGTTGAGCCGTATGAAGGATTGTTTCCTGATAATCAGGCTTTTCTTGAAGTGGTGGGAAATAGCCAGGTGGCAATCCATATAGGGGAAAGGGTATGGCATTACCTTCTTCATCTATATAGATAGGTTGCTGGGTGTCAGCAGGGTTTGATTTCCTAACGTGAATAGTTAGAAGAGGCGTAACAGGGTTTGAGCTTGGCCCTCCAGCAGGACCTTGAGTGTGTTGGGGAGTGGATGGTCATTGTCTGGCGTTTTCAACACCTGCTGAAGAATCCCCTTCTGTGACTCTCCTTTCAAGAAGCTTGGCCATTTCAGCCATCTGCTCTTTCAGCTGATTGACTTCAGCTCTCAAGTTCTCATTTTCTTGTTCCATTTCAGCCATGAGTCTTATATTAAGCCTAGTCGCATAAGGATGTCTACCCGTTATGTCGAGAAGTCAACAAGAAATTGTTAAAAAGAAAGCATTAAATAAAAGCAGTAAAAGAAAAACAAATGGTATGTGAAGCGATCACAGAACTCGGCCAGTATCCTCCGACCTTTTCAGAACTTTGTTCCAGAGTGATAAGTGGAAATTAACATGAGATAGTTATGGAAATAAGAGAATCCCTCTTTCTGAATTCTAATAATACATTACTACTGCTAGTCTATTCTTTATGCAGAAAAAGTAAATCAGCCATTCCTAGCTCGGGCAATCATGGCCCTCATTTTACAAATCCTTTCTCTACAGTAATCAAGGAAAGTCACAATTTCTCTTGGGGTGTTAAAAGGATTAACCATTCCCTCAGCTTGCTTGAGTAGGAGTAGGAGGTCTTCCAGAGCTCCATTAGCCAAATATGCCAAGTGGGCGAAGCGATTCATCCATGAATGAATATCTTCATTTTGCTGTGTTAGTTCATCTTTCAGAACACGGATAGCTTCACCATATTCTCGTTCAGCATCCATCGTGCGCCATCGCTCGCCATTTATTTCATGTTGGCAAGCTTCTACCACCTCATCAAGCTGATGCTTTAATCGGCTAACTTGCAATTGCAGAAGCTCTTTTTGCACCAAGGCATTTTGCTCGTACTCTTTAGCTTTTGTCAACATGTCCCTTAAGAGCTGCTTATCAGTCAACATGGTATCCCTTTCCTTGTTCTTCACTTTCAGTTGAGTATTAGCCGTTCGGAGGCATTGACTTTGTTTCCTCAAGTAATCTCTTTCGATTTTTCTCTTTTTTCCAATCTCCTTGATGGTTTGCTTGCTTTCTAAATTCTCCCTTTTCTGAAGGGTACATTCTTGTTGAGATATCAGCAAGTCTTTTTCTAACTCCTTGTTTTTGGCGGTTAGCTCTTTTATCTTGGCTCTCATTGCCTCCTCTTCAAGGGTAGGAGGGGTAACATGTGTGCTTGTTGGGAGATAGGAGGGATTCCTGAATGGCAGCTTGACAATGGAAACTCTGTTTAGGACCCATTGGTAGTACTCTTCCTTCACAGCATGGCTTCGAGTTCCCAGTTCTTTCCCTTATCTGTGCACTTTCTTCCATGCATTTGCTACATCCTGAATGACAGATGTACAATCTCCTTCTGAGTAATAAACGATGAAAGAAGTAAGGGATTCTCCATCAGGTGACCCAAGTAAGGGATAGGCTAGCTGACGTTTGGCTATGACAGGGTTGTAATTAATGCATCCCTGAATGCCCATGAGAGGAACATTCGGGTAGTTTCCACAATGGTGAATTATGGTGTCCACCTTCAGCCATTGCGGATACCACCTTACTTTATCAGCCGTGAGCCCTACCAGGTGATTGGCCCATTCACGCCCATTCTTCACTACTAACTGACATAACTTCAGATTTGAGACAGGACATTCAACTTTGCTGACTTGGTGGAAGACATGCGACGTAAGCCACACATATAGAGCAGGTAAACAGCAAATGATTCTCTTTCCACCTTGTGTATAGCAGAAGTCCATGGTACAGTATGTATTTGCCAAGATAGCAGTGACAGGATTTTCAGACTTGAACTTACGGGCAAGGAAAACGCCAATAGCATCATAGTCCATGTAATTATCAATATTAGGGAATAAGATAACACCATAAATGGTGAGAGCCAAGGTATCCATGAAAGCTTCCCAATCTCCTTTCTCAGCTAGCAGGTGCATGTGCTTCTCAAAATATTCTCGGTCAAATCCCAGGATCTGATTTCTATTCAGTTGTGCACTTCTTAACACTTCTGGGTGAATTTTTAGGACATTGGCGATGGTAGTAATATTCGCTTGACGTCCAAGATGGCGATAAGGCATTTGTCCTTCTAATGGCATTCCCAGAATTTGTTCAAACTCCTCAATAGACAGAGCCAATTAAAAGTCTCGGAAGGTGAAACAACGGAGAGGTGGGTCATAGAACTGAATCAAAGCAGTAATTGCCTCGACTTGTACCTCCACTTCTAGCAACTTTAGGACCCTCCCATATTTCCTTGAGAAAACCATTTTCTGATTCATGTCCAGTTTCTTCCCTAATGCTTATAAACTGGTTGTATCGACTTTCCTAGCCTTAACATGCAGTAATTTTCTCAACTCGGGTACATTTTTACCACAACTATCTGATCTCATGTTAATTTCCATATTTTACTTAGAGCTATTGGCTAAGCTCTAGATAGCTTCCTATAAGAACATAAATAAAAGAAAAATCAGTCATTGGGAACTGACATGCTTTGCAAATTGATACTCCCCTGGTATCTTTCTTGAAAACAATTTTGTATTTAGGGAAGTTGCGATTTGACAAAACATGCAATAAATCAAGGATCATGTGAGCTATGGATTTTCTGATCATTGTTAATAAAAAATGATTTTCTATTTTTTGTATATTTTTTGTAACTTTTTTTTGGCTTTTTTTTTGATGATTCAGAAAATTCATAACTCAAGACCCTAAGACTTAAGCAAATATAAAAGGAAAGGACCACTTTCCCATTAAAGGATCACTGGTTAAAAGTAGGTCATTTTTTTTGAAAAAGTTATCCACTAAACAAGCAAGTGGCCCTTTAATTTGGATCAGAAGAGAAAATGAGAATGAGAAAAGGTATAAGTAAAGTTTGCCCCTTTGTGCCTTAAGTCAGGTTTTTCTGGAGGTCTCTTAATGGTTCTAAGGTTGGTCTATCAGTGACATCTCGCATTAGGTGGCTTATTCTAAACTTTCTAAAGGTTACTAGAGCCAAGATCCTACTCATGATGTTGACCACAAATAGTAGGAAGTCTACTAGGTGTGGGCACCATGAGTAAGTCGAACTCTAGCTGAGATTCTCACGGTAACCAGACAGGAAGTACATCCCAAATGGCTCCGCTACCAACCTCCCCTAATCTTAAGTTTCATTTGGGCCCGTGTATAGGGTCCCACTCAAAAGTGTGTGCAAATTGTGAGTGTAGTGTGTGAAAGAGGCATTCAATACCTGTACCTTACTCATCCTGTACATAGAACAAACACAGAGCAACAAAATAAAGTCGTCTAACCTAGGGTTCAATGATCACACAGATATTAACATCAAACTGAAACCATATATAAACATTGATGAAAAATAAAATAAAGGAAGAAGTTAAATAATTAATATGCTAATTAAAACATGCGCGCCATCAAATTGACTGGCTTGACTCTCTATGTCCCCAGTGGAGTCGCCATCTGTCGCGACCGGGATCGTGACGGCACAGCCGACCCTCAAAAAGGATTTTTGGTTCAAAGAGAAAAACAGGGAGTCGCCACCAATATTTTTTAGGATAAAATATCAGAAAAACCTTTTTTAAAGCATTGGTCAAAAAAATGAGATTCCAAATTCGGGAGTCTGATTACAGGTGAGGAAGGTATTAGCACCTCACAACTGTCCGTTATAAAAACAGTTACCTTAATATGATAGTGCGCGTATTATAATTAACTCGGAAACTATTTTAACTTCTTCTAAAAGAAACATACAAAATGATAAAATATACAAAAATAAACAATTAAAGAAATTTTTACATGAGATTAACAGAACGTCTCGTCCAAATTAAACTCGCTCCACCATTTTTAAGAAAAGATATTGTAAAAGAAATGAGATTAACAGGACGTCTCATCCAAATTAAACTCGCTCCACCATTTTTTTAATAGAAAAATAAAAATTGCAATAATAATGAGAAAAGTAATAATCATTACAACTTTTATGCTAGTCCAAATAAAATGTAAGAAGCACTCATTTTTTTTTGCTATATATTTATTACAAACCTAGGAAGGGGTAAAAAAGAAAAGAAAAGAAAAGAAAATAACAGTAATTTATTTAAGTGGGAAAATGGAATACCGAGTGAAAAAAAATGGAATACCGAGTAAAAATGGAAAAGCCGAGTGGAAAAGTGGAATGCCGAGTGAGAAATGGAAAAACCGAGTGAGAAAGTGGAATGCCAAGTGAGAAAGTGGAATGCCGAGTGAGAAAGTGTAATACCGAGTGAAAGATGAATACCGAGTGAAAAAGTGGGCTGACCGAGGGAGAAAAACAGTGGGGGGTTGAGAAGAGTTTGAAGGTGTTTAGAGGGAGAGAGAGGGGCTGGACGGTGTGAAAAAATGGGGACGGTTTGTGGGAATTTTGAGAGAGGTCAGTTTGGAGTGAATTGAGGGAGGTCGGATTTGATAAGAGTTGAGGACGGCTGGGTTGTATGGAAGGAGGAGGATGGTGTGATGAGGGGGCTGTGAGGAGTGAGGGACAGTGAAGAGAGGAAGAGAGGGGACGGTGTTGGAGATAGGGACGGTGTGGAGTTTAGGAGGGGGTGTGAGGTATGTGTGTGTGGTTCAGTTTTAGAGGGAGAGAGGAGAGGGAGTGTATGGTGTTGAGAGGGGTGAGTGAGGAGTAAGAGACAGTGAAGGGAGGAAGAGAGGGGACGGTTGGTGAGAGGAAGAGGACTGCACGGTGCTGAGGTTCTCTCCAATGAAGGCTTTTTTTCTCCTCCCCTCTTAAGGCTTCAGGATCCTCTCTATTTATAGAGGTCTTGGACGCCCACCATCAGTGGCAAGTGGAGTTGGATACAGCCTGTACCTAGACAGCTATAGGGGACGGCAGCTACTCTTTGTCACTTTGTCAGCCGCCCCCCACAAGTCAAAGATCCACTTGGATAGTGGAAATCCAAGTCAGCAAGGGTACTCGGTGGGAATATGGGTCGGATTTCACCTCCTCTCCACAATCCGAGTGGAAAAGGTGAATTTTATGCATAAGACCAAGTGGAAAAGGAGCTGTTTATACAAAAACCGAGTGACAAATGACTCGGAACCGACTGAAATGGTTGAATAATGACTCAGAATTGGGTGGAAATGACTCGGAATTAGCTAAAAATAGCTAGGAAATTGAGTCAAAGGACTCACTCAGTGCTGACTGAAAGAGTAACTCACTCGGTGCTGACTGAAGAGGCATCACTCGGTGCTGACTGGAGATACTTCACTCAGTTCTGACTGAAGAAGTATCACTCGGTGCTGACTAGAGATACTTCACTCGGTTTTGACTGAAGAGGCATCACTCGGTGCTGACTGGAGATACTTCACTCGGTTCTGACTGGAGATTCTCCACTCGGTACTGACTGAAGATTATGGCTCACTCGGCCTTGTCTCTGGAAATGGACTACTCGGAGAAACCTTGCTCGGATCTGCTTGAATCGGAGTTGCTTCAATTGGAGGAGTTTTGCTCGGCAGTGCTTCTGCTTGAAGCATTCATTCGGCCCCTTTGCTTGATTCAGTCGACATCTCAGAATATTTTACTCGGCATCTCAGCCCCATTCTTTCTTTGGTTTAACATTCAATCATGAGGTAAATTTCACTTGGAAACACATCACTTGGATTGAATCACTCAGAGAAATTTTTGTTCGGACACATGGGTCAGGAGTAATTTAATCATTTTCATTCATCAAGCTTGTGCATCAACTCACTCGGATGCATTTGCTCAGGAGTCTCCAATCGGATGTGCTCACTCGGGATTGTTTATTCAGGAGTCGGACTCACATTTTAATCAGAATGGAACTTGAGTCTGACCACTTGGACATCTTCACTTGGGAGTCAGTCTTACATTTTAATCTGAATAGAACTTGAGAAAGTCTGACCACTCAGACATCCTCACTCGGGAATGGTTTTACTCGACAATCATTAGCTCGGATGCACTTACTTGGGAATAGTTTCACTTGGACACTTGAGAGAATCTGGCCGATAGAAGTTCTTCACAAGTCCGAGCGTTGCTTTGCTCGGAAATACAACTTTCTTCCCTAACTCACTCGGATGTGCTTTCCTTGGAATCTTACTCGGGCTTAGTTTGAAATATTCAGTCTGCCTCAAGGTGATTCACTCAGGGTCAGAACCTTTCTTGCTTGATCATTTAGGTGATCATTCAATGGCTTCTGCTCGGAACCAACTCACTCGAGAGTCGGCCTTGTTTTCACTCGGTTTTAATCATCAATCATCAATCAATCATAATTCATTTTTATTCACTCGGTTACCGACAGGTCAGAACCACTCTTTCTTTGACTTCACATTGACAGTCGTGAAGTAAGTTTCACTCGGAAGCTCATCACTCGGATTGAATCACAATGATTCACTCAGAATGTTGTCCACCAGTTTGGAAATAAGCTCCAACCCACTCAGATTCATACTTCCATCATGATGTGCTCGGATGTTGGGATTGTTTTACTCGGAGTCATCTTTTACACTTCAATTAGCAGGGTTTCAATCAACATTTGATCCTCGGATTAGTTGCAATCAGAAAGCTCCCACTCGGATTCAGCAATCCTTTCCAGTATTGATCCTCCAACAGAGAACCTTCCACTCGGAATGGCTTTGACAGGGAACCTTCCACTCGGATTCACCTTCATCAGTGAAGTATTCCACTCGGCAACGCTGCATTCTGAGTAATTCTACTCGGATGCTTCTTCATTTTTAAGTGTCCATTCATGGTTTCCTCTGCCTCTATTCTTATATCACTCAGCCACGTCCCAATTAGAGACTTCCACTCGAAAATGTTCATTCTGAGTCCCTTCACTCGGAAATGATCATTTCTGAGTCATTTTTTTTTGAAATTCTTTTCATTTATGGATATCAATCAGAGCCTAGTAAAGTGACCAAAAATTCCCCATTTTGGTGAAAATTGACCAGACCGAAATAGGTGTTCACAGAGCGCTACGAAGGGTAGGAATTCGTGGCATTATGCTAAGTCCTACTTGTGTCTCTATGAGACTTTTTACTGCAGTATTCCCATTAAATCAAAATGGATCCAACATGACATCATTTGGCTAAATTAAAGATTATTAAATGTAAATGACCTTGTTTGGCATATTCATCATATCATAATTGTTTGTTGATTGTGTTTGTGCAATTTTACTTATTTTATATTTTTTCTATATTCTATCTCACTCTTACATTATTTTTACAGTGCATGCTTCATAGAATGACGAATGGTGCAATTAATGAAGCTTTTATGTTTTATTGCTTGGACTTTGACTTCATTTGATTTTTAATGTGTTGTAATAATATTATGTACCTCGTACTACAATCATATCTATCATTTCCGCTATATAAATGTATTATGTTTTATTCGTTCATGACTAGTATGCATGATAATATTCCGTATTTATCAATTTTTACGTGACCTCAGAATTTAAATTACGAATTTCAAAATGATTCTTTAAACGTGAAAAATTTATTTCAAAAATTTGGATTAATTATTTGGAATTTGTAATTTGGGTTTTGGGTGTCATAACTGAAGTGGTATCAGAGCATTTTAAAAAAAATCAGGGCCAATTGCTATGACATGTATTTTTTTTTCTTTGATATACTACATGAATTGTTTGGTTACTTTCTTGATAATATGTTAAGTATGTACTATATGACTTGTTGCCTAACTGATAAATTATAGAGTACTTATAGTTGTGTTATAATCTTGTAATTGTATACAATATACTTTTCCTTAGAATTAGTATGAACCAAACTACGAATGTAGGATGACAAGAAACAATAACGATACTATGGCAGCCGTTTTCAACCGCTTGGCCGAGGTCTTGGAGAGGCAAAATCAACCAAGAAATAATGGAGGACTTCACGGATTGGATCACTTCTTGAAAAGGAAGCCATCACAGTTTAAAGGAGGCTATAATCCAGAGGTAGCATACCTATGGATTAAGGAAATGGAACGCATTTTCTGATCTTTACCCTGCACAAAATTCAAAAAGGTGGAGTATGCCACCTACATAATGATTGAGGAAGCAGAGAACTGGTGGATCCATGCCAGGATTCGTATGACTGAGACCGACAGACCATTGGACTGGGCTAACTTTAGAGACTATTTTCTGGAGAAATATTTTCCAACAAGTGTGAAGAGCCGAAAAGAGCTGGAATTCATAGAGCTGAAACAAAGCTCAATGTCTGTTGGAGTATGCTGCTAAATTTGAAGAGTTATCCCTCTTTTACCCTTCTTTCCAACAAGCAGGTGCTGAAGCCTTAAAGTGCGTCAAGTTCGAGAATGGTTTGAATCCTAAAATCAAAGAGGCTGTCTGTTATCAAGAAATTAGGAGCTTCTCAATCCTGTTCAATAAATGTTGAATTTTTGAAGAAAACCACTAAGCCAGATTAGCTCAAGAGAAGATCAATAGACAATTGAGACCTCAGTCAGTTACCTTCAAAAGGAAAGGATCGTGCTATCCAAATTATTTCAAGGGAGGATCATCATCATCTTCTGAGAGACGTAACAATCATGTGAATATAAAGTGTCATAAGTGCGGAGGTAATCACCATATACATGACTGCAATAGACGCCTAGAAGATGTCACTTGCTTTTAATGTAATCAGAAAGGTCACATCAGCCCAAATTATCCACAGAACTGTCAAATCAACAACAACAATAACAATAATAACACCATGAATAATCGAAGAGGTTCTAGTTATCAGGGAGGCCGTGGAGGAAACACGCATGCTGTTCAACCTCTAAGATAGAATGGGGAGTCAGCAGATAAGAGATTACAACCAACAGCAGGAAGAGTCTTTGCCATCAACGGTTCAGAGGCAGACCAAGCAGACAACTTTGTGCAAAGTAAGTGTGAGATCAATGGTACCATATTATCTATATTGTTTGATTCTAGTGCTACACATTCTTTTATTTTCAAGGAGTGTGTTAGACATCTTCAATTACCTATAAAGTCTATGATGTATGACCTGATTGTTTCCACTCCCACTGGTACATAACTTAGGACTACTAAGGTGTGTAACGATTGTTCTATGCTCGTAGAAGGTAGAAACTTTCTTGTCAATCTTGTTTGTTTGCCTTTGAAGGATCTGGAAGTAATTCTAGGGATGAACTGGTTATCGGTGAATCACGTCTTGGTGGACTGTCATAACAAGACCGTGATATTTCCATCAGAAGGAAACACTATTTCTAACAATCCCAAGATCTTTGCTTTAAACGGAGAAATTCAATTGTTTGCCTTGTTTACTCTTTCCAAAGGAGATGGTGAATCTGAAACAATTGAGATGCCAATTGTCTCTGAATTCCTTGAAGTATTTCCAGAAAATGTCTCAAGTTTACCTCCAGAACGTGAAATAAAATTCTCAATTGACTTAATTCTAGGAGCAGAACCAGTGTCTAAGGCTCCATATCGTATGTCACCTGTTGAACTAGCAGAATTGAAAAAGCAAATTAAAGAGTTGTTAGAAAAGCATTTCATCAGGCCCAGTGTGTCGCCATGGGGAGTGCCAGTATTGCTTGTCAAGAAGAAAGATGGAAGCATGGGATTATGTGTAGATTATCATCAGTTGAATAAATTGATAGTGAAGAATAAATATCCTTTTCCCAGAATTGATGATCTAATAGACCAATTGAGAGGTGCTACAGTATTTTCCAAGATTGACCTATGATCGGGTTATCATCAGATTCGTGTTAAGTTTGAGAATATTCCAAAGATAGCCTTTAGAATATGCTATGGTCATTACGAGTATCTTGTGATGCCTTTTGGAGTGACCAATGCCCCATCTGTATTCATGGATTACATGAATTGAGTGTTTTATCCATACTTGGATCAGTTTGTTATTATCTTCATTGATGATATTCTAATTTATTCTAAGACTTAGGAGGAGCATGAAAAGCATCTTCGAGTGGTATTGTAGATTTTAAAAGAGAAGCAGTTGTATGCTAAGTTATCTAAATGTGAGTTCTGGTTGAAAGAGGTAAAGTTCCTAGGCCATGTGATCTCAAGCGAAGGAGTGCTGTGGATCCTTCTAAAATAGAAATTGTAACAAACTGGGAGAGACCTAATTTAGTTACTGAGATACGAAGCTTCCTAGGATTAGCTGGTTATTACCGGAGATTTATCGATGGGTTTTCTCAAATTGCCTTACCGATGACTCGTCTGACACGGAAGAATCAACCTTTTGCTTGGACGGTAGAATATAAGAAAAGTTTCCAGGAACTAAAATCAAAGCTTACATCTGCTCCAATCTTAACTTTACCTAATCCATAAGAAGACTTTGTGGTTTATTGTGATGCTTCTAAGATGGGTTTAGGTTGTGTTTTGATGCAACAACAAAAGGTGATTGTCTATGCTTCTAGGAAGCTGAGGTCGCATGAAACGAACTATCCGATGCATAATCTAGAATTGGCAGCGGTGGTATTCGCTTTGAAAATCTAGAGACATCATTTGTATGGAGTCAAGTTTGAGGTGTTCAGTGACCATAAGAGCTTAAAGTATTTGTTCGATCAGAAGGAATTGAACATGAGGCAGCGAAGATGGATGGAATTTCTTAAAGATTATGATTTTGATTTGAAGTACCATCCAAGAAAAGCAAATGTGGTAGCAGATGCACTTAGCAGGAAATCCATTCATATGGCATCTTTAATGGTAAAAAAGATGGAAATGATAGAATAGGTCAGAGATATGAACTTGGGTGTGGAGATGAAATCTTCAAGAAGTATGACCTTAGGAACTTTGAAGATCACCAATGATTTTTTGAAGCTGATAGGTGAGAGGCAGAAAAAAGACTTGTAATTACAAGAATTGAGAGAGACTCAAGTGAATGGAAAAGATGTGGGATTACAAGAAGGATCAGATGGAATTTGGAGGATTAAAAGCAGAATTTATGTACCAGATGATGTTGATCTAAAAAGGACAATCCTAGAAGAAGCACATAAAAGTATGTTAAGCATTCATACTGGATCAACCAAGATGTATCAAGACCTAAAGAAAAGTTTTTGGTGGCCAAGGATGAAGAAAGAAATAGTTGAATATGTGTCTTCATGTCTGGTATGTCAAAAAGCCAAGGTAGAACACCAGAAGCCATCTGGTGAACTACAACCATTGGAGATTCCTGTCTGGAAATAGGATGATATTATGATGGACTTTGTGTCAGGATTACCAAGAACACATTCAGGAAATGATGTAATTTGGGTTATTGTAGACAGATTGACTAAGTCTGCTCACTTCCTCCCAATGAATATGAAGAATTCACTACAAAAGTTGGCACAATTATATGTAAAAGAGGTCATGAGACTACATGGTGTACCATCCAGTATCATGTCAGATAGAGATCTGAGGTTCACTTCCCGATTCCGGGGAAGCTTGCATCAGGAGTTGGGTTCAAGACTCCGATTAAGTTCAGCTTATCATCCTCAAACAGATGGACAATCAAAATGTACCATACAAAGTTTAGAAAACTTACTGCGATCTTGTGTGCTTGAGCATGATGGTAGTTAGGAGTAATTTCTTCCATTGAACACCCCTTTGTTGGTTAGAAACTGGTGAAAGTTTGGCGTTAGGGCCTGAAATTGTGCAACAGACTACTGAACAAATAGAAATAATTAGAGAAAAGATGAAGGCATCCCAAGATAGACAAAAGTACTATTACGATAAAAGGAGAAAACCACTTGAGTTCCAAGTTGGTGATCATGTGTTTTTGAAGGTTTCACTTCACAAGGGCATTGGTCGAGCACTGAAAAGTAAAAAGTTGAGTCCAAGGTTCATTGGACCATATGAAATTCTAAAGAGGATTGGCCTGGTGGCCTATCAGATTGCACTTCCTCCTCATCTTACAAATTTACACAATGTGTTCCACGTATCACAATTGAGGAAGTATGTACAAGATTCTGCTCATGTGATTACTACTGATGATGTAGAAGTCAGAGAGAATTTGACCATTCCTATAGAACCTACGCAGATTATGGAAAGGTCGATTAAACGCCTGAAAAGCAAGGATGTACCATTAGTGAAGGTGGCATGGAAACAAGGAAATGATGTAACTTTAACTTGGGAACAGGAAGATGCTATGAGGACACAATACCCAGAATTGTTCCACTGAGGGATGCGTTGTGTTAAATTTCAAGGATGAAATTTTTATTAGGGTGGGAGAATTGTAACATCCTAAAAATTTCATTCTCATGTATAATCATTTCGATTTAGACCATCAATGATATTATCCATTTTATCTTAACTTTCTACATAAATTTTGGTTAGGACAACATCTTCAATTTAACCTTTTACCATGGTAAATAATTTTAACTTTATACCTTAGGTAAAAGTTAATCAAATAACTTATTACCTATTTCCTTAGTTATTAATTTCTTTGGCTTTTCCAATTACTCTCATCAAATTACCACATACTCCACTCAAAATACGTCATCTTGTACACATTTTAATTGCTAGTTAAAGTTCGAATTTGGAAATATAGTCAACTACAAAGTTGTTCCTCGTTGTCTTAGCTTTCCAACAAGACCAAATTTGTTAAGATCCATTAAGATATGAGAGAGATATGCCCAAAATACCAAAATAGTGTGAGAATTGATATTTTACTTCAATCACATCATCTTGTACATATTTTAATGCCTAGTTAGAGTCCGAATTTGAAAAAGTGGTAAACTACAAAGTTGTTCCTAGTTGTCTTTTGCTAAACTCCATTAATATATGAGAGAGATATGCCCAAAATACCGAAACAATGTCAGAATTGATATTTACTTCAATCATACAAGCTACATTATGTAGGCTGCGGAAATGGTCAACAATCCAGCTTATTTTTCTCACCTAAAACCTCCATTATCACCATAATTAATGTACCTAAAATCCTACTACAATCCCATTATAAAAAGCTTCTTCCCCACTTATCATTTGCATGATTAAACCATCACTACCTCTTGTTCCCAAGTCCGAATTCTTAGAATAAGCTAAAGTTAGTGAAGTCTCTCTCTCATTTTCTTTCATTTTCTCCATCAAAGTCCCTCTTGATTTAAAGCTAGGACAATAAGAGAACACTTTTAACCACTTTAGGATCCTCCATTAAGGTAAGAGGGGATACGGTTGTGAATAAATATGGAATGGGTAGAATTATATGCTGTTCTAGGATTTCTAGATTTATTTTCGTAACTTATTACTTAATTTAGAAGCTGAAAATATGTGAATTTGACTTTGGTTTCTTCATCAAAGTTGTAGATCTTTTCGTTATGTGAGTATTGAGACTTGAACCAACTAATTAGGATATGTATAGCATGAGTTATGTTTAAAATACGAAAGTATATTTCTTTTGAATGTTTCATGACTTGGTTCTGGATATATGTTGATATTGTAAATTTTGTGAGTATGATTAGCCATATTTATCTTCATAAAAGTTGTAGATATAGATGTTATGATTCTGTTATATTTGTTCTTATATTAAAATTCTAAGTAATATGGAATTTATGCTTAAATTACTCTCATGTGCTCATGTTGTTTAATTGTTTCTGAAAATGAGTGTCTTTAATTAAAGTTTGGTAATTCATATATTTCAAAATTGAAAATGATATATTCTTAAACGTTGTAGATCTTTATGTACTATAAATATAGAGACCAAAATATTCCAAAAAGGATAAGTAAAACTTGAGTTATGATTTATTTATTAAAGTATGACGTTTCTAAAAACTATGTATGGGTCAGTGCTTGTCTAGCTGTTTGAGAATAATTTATAAGGAATTAATTTTTGAGCCCTTCATAAAAGTTTTATATATTTGAGTTATAAACATGTGAAATTTGGTTCCATGTAAAAATAATTTTTCTATTAAGAGATATACAATTTTTACCAAAGGTTGTCAAAGCTGTAACTAAATCTGTAATACTGAAATTACTATTTGAAGTAAGAAAGTAATTTTGAAACTGCGTTTTATACTTATAGAATTGGGATATATGGTCTTCACAAAAGTTATAGATAATTCTGTTTTTGAAAATTTTGCATAATTTTTACCTTAAAATGATTTTTGTACAAGGAGATATGCCTATTTTACCAAACTGCTTACATGCAGTAAAAATTTGCGAAAGTCAGTGTGTTATTTGTAACATGGAGCAAATTCTGCAAGGAATTAGAATTTTTGGTGTTCATGAATGTTGTAGATAATTTTGTTATGGAACTAAAGAATGTAGAATTACTTAAAAAGGATTTGATTTGCTCACGTTATGGCCTTTTTACTAATGTATATTGCTGTTGTAAATTTCTGAAAGTTACCTATGATGGTTATTATGGATAAAAATGATATTTTCCATATGGGTAATGATTTATTTATGAATTATTGAGGGATTATTGATTATTATGGATGTTATTGAGTGTCCTATGAATGTCATATAGTATGTATATCTTTGTGATGAATAATTATGAATGACTAAATTAATGTATACATGAATGCCTTGTGGTTTATTGAGATATATTGTTGAACTGTAAATCCATGATTTTGAGAATTGATATATGTGATGTGTCCTTTGAGGACTTGTGGCCTTCAAGTGATTATGGAAGTATTGATATCATGGTATGTTAAATTGATAAAGAGAACTAAAGACATTTATGTATCATAAGCATTTAGACGCACCATGGAATTTAAGGGTTCCATGGTTGCTGGCCCTGGTGGGGGGTTACTCTATGATGAGTTAAAGCCTTATTTTCGTTGAGTGCCATGAAGGGTAGGGATTCATGGTTTATGCTAAGTCCTACTTGTGTACTTCGGTACTTGAACGCCATGAAGGGTAGGGATTCATGGTATATACTAAGTCCTACTTGTGTACTTTGGTACTTGAATGCTACGAAGGGTAGGGATTCGTGGCATTATGCTAAGTCCTACTTGTGTCTCTATGAGACTTTTTACTACAGTATTCCCACTAAATCAAAATGGATCCAGCCTGACATCATTTGGCTAAATTAAAGATTATTAAATGTAAATGACCTTGTTTGGCATACTCATCATATCATAATTGTTTGTTGATTGTGTTTGTGCAATTTTACTTATTTTATATTTATTCTATATTCTATCTCACTCTTACATTATTTTTACAGTGCATGCTTCACAGAATGACGGGTGGTGCAATTAATGAAGCTTTTATGTTTTATTGCTTGGACTTTGACTTCATTTGATTTTTAATGTGTTGTAATAATATTATGTACCTCATACTGCAATCATATCTATCATTTTCGCTATATAAATGTATTATGTTTTATTCATTCATGACTAGTATGCATGATAATATTCTGCATTTATCAATTTTTACATGACCTCAGAATTTAAATTACGAATTTCAAAATGATTCTTTAAATGTGAAAAATTTATTTTAAAAATTTGGGTTAATTAATTGGAATTTGTAATTTGAGTTTTAGGTGTCACATCACACACCCTTACATTCAACCATTCCAAAACCATCACACACACACCCTAACAAAGAAAAGTTAAGAAATGTCCTTGTGTAAGTGTATTCTGAAAAGCATTTGAAATTTAGAAGGAAAATGAATTACACAATGGCATTTTTCATGGTTGGATCCCTTTTTCATTTTTTGAAATGAATAATACAGTGGCATTGTAGAGTACAAATTAGTTAAAATAACAGTTAAGTGAGCATTAACTTAAACACCATTTTGTGGTTCCAATTTTTCCATTCACATTGAACCATATAAGAACTCTATACCTTGTGAAATTTCTTAAAATCAAACTACTTCCTAGTGCCTTCACTTTAAATGAGCGGATTTGTACCTGGTGCAATACTGATATCGGCCATATGCAGTATTAAATAAAAGAATCACAGAAGAATAAATGAATGTAATACCTTTGATTTGAAATCCTTTTTGCTCTAACCATGTCCTTCTAGGATATGGGCAAGAAATTCACACAATGTTAATAAAACAATGCTCATAGTAATAATCTTAGTACAAAATTTGTCAAGATGAAACCAGTTTACCCAAGTGAAATGTTGATTTTGATTAGAAAACAATATAGAAAGTACTTAAAACATTAGTTTTGTCCAATCTTTAGCTGTTACTTTTCCTTGCCAAGACGTTTTAAACTAGTTATGGAAATTATACAAATACTGCAATATGATTCAGGAAAAAGAAAATCATTTCCAACTAGAGCAGAAAGAAGTTAAAAATTTTGTCTGTTACATCCCCAAATATAACAAACATATCAACAATATTGCTAACACATAGTACAACTGTGCCATAAATTCTTGTTCACCTTTGCCTGCAGCAGCTTCTTGTACTGATGCCACTTTCCATCTGTTAATTTCTTCTTTAGCAGCAACAATATCCATCATTAGCCCCCTAAAATCTACATTACAAATGGGCCAAGTGGATACTTATTAAATTACTTATTGACAGAGAAGTATTAATAATCAAGTGCCCCTCTCAAATTACTCACAGCCTAGGCTAGCCAACAAATTCTACATCCTAAATTATACAAAGATTAGATAAAATAAAACTATTCATAGTTAATAAACCAGATCAAATGAAACTAATATAAAACCCACTTAAACTTACATTTTCATTTGCCACACTCTCTTTCTCTTCAAGTTCCTCTATCTATGCATGCATTATTTGGTCAAGCTCCTTGGCCTGAGCTTCTATGTGCTGCTTAAGTAAGCTCAACTCTGCCCTTAATGCAGACAAGCAATATGCAAAGAGAAAAGAATAAGTAACGTCAGCACATAATTAGAAATTATAAAAATGTAAGCTCTTCAATCAGTAAGGATATACTTTTCATTTATCAAACTTCAATAATCTCAAGCTTATTGATTCTAATATTAAGTACCTCAATTCATCCACAGTATGTTGTAACTCAATGATCTCGAGCTCATGTGTGTTAACAACATCCTCTAAGGCACCAGCCTACAGAAAATACCCGTATAAAGAACTCATCAAGGAGTCATCAAAATATGAACTAAGATGAAAACAAGTTTCATTGAAAACTAGAAAGACAAACAAATAATTAATGAGTAATAGTTTCATTTTTAATCTCACTCAGAGATTCAATTATTAATGGTTCAAGGCCAATCAGAAATTCTTCAAAAGAAGAACGAAAAAACTAACCTTGCCAGAAATAATAAGCCAGCAATCTTTAGTCTAGTTGTGCTTTGCTACCTCTTCAAAAGAGTGAACTTTTGGATCTGAAGCCATTTCACTACCATAAAATTAAGAATAAAAACATAGCACCTAGAAAAATTTAGGTCAAACCAACAAAATAAGTTTTTTTTTAAAAAACTCCAGGTTATGGAAAAAGAGAGGATCTATAGAATCAAGAAAAGGAACAATTATAAACCAACAGAATGAGCAAAAAAGTAAATTATATTTAATGGAACAGCTCAGAGATGTATCCAATAATAATGAAAGAGTTACTTATATTTTTGTAATGTCAATAACACTTACTAGAGAGAAGGGCTTCAGAGATGCGTTGAAGCTCTGTGAGCTTGAAGACGATGGCAGAAGGGCTTTAGAGATGTGTTAAAGCAGATCAAGGAGCTCGGGATAATGGCTGAAGGGCTTTTCGATCGAGAGAGATGAGGGTTAAGGAGGCACAAGCTTTTTGAACGAGAGAAGGAGAAGAGGCTTAAGGAAATTAGGAAAGAGGGAAAATATCGGGGGTTTTCAATAGGTTTAGAATTTTAATTGCCCTTTGTACCGGGTAACAAAATAGAACCGATGAAACATATTATATTTCTCACTGGGTATTAAAAGAAATCGGTGTAAATATTATTTTTTACACCGGTTATTTTAAACAGCCAGTGTAAAGAAACAAAATATTTACCAAAAATGCCACCGCATAAATTTTTACATCGGATTTTTTAAAAATCGGTGTAAAACCCCTGGTGTAGAAGCTCTTTTTTGTACTAGTGAAAGTGTTTTTATAATGTACATATGCAATAATGTCTCAAATATAAACTTATTCAAACATCTTTTGCGTATTGAATCCTCATTTAAAATTATCAAAAAATACGAAAGTAATCAAAATTCAAAAGATTCATGTAATTTTCCCATGAATATTTTAATAATACCAAACATATTTATAACATTCATGGAAAATATAATTAATATAAACTATAATTCATAAGAAACATAATTTCTAAGATTCATAAAAATATCTCCTTAAACATGCTATAAAATTAGAAGTTAAATTCCACTTATGTAAGACTTTGTTGATGGGTGATCAAATCGTACTTGACTTTGCTAGTGAATAATGTCTAAGATTCTATAAACGCTCATCTAATATTAAGATTTATTTTACACTTCGTTAACTTATGAAACCTAACTCATGAAAAAACGTTTTGTGTTTAAAGTAATATTTACAAAGTTGCTTTTAAAAAAACTTGTGTACACAAAAAATTGTTTTCTTTCATACTTGTAAATAGTAATATTTTGAAAGTTGTTTGAAAAAGAAAACTTATGCAAATGTATGTTTATTGCTTATAATAATCAATCATTTTAACATAAAAATATTATCTTGTATTTATTTTACTTAATAAATGTTTGCTTGTAGGGTGTTTGAATTTAGCTATCCAGGTGGTTTTGTGGGGGGTTGTCTAAATGAACTTTTCTTTTTTACTGCCTAGGCCTCTGGGGCATGTATTTATATTTTTCTTGTCAAACGATGCCATTTTGTAGTGTGCCATGGACTAGATTTCTTATTTCTACCTCTGCTTTGCGTGCATATTGTGAAAACTGAAAACCCTCACCATAAAGAATAAGTAGTGAAGCACCTCATCATCTCAGCCAGGTGCTGCCATTGTTGTTAGTGTAGACCGTTGTCGAGTTATGACCTCCGTCTAGCTTTGTGGCTCTGCCTTCGTCTAAGATGGTTCGACCTCTATTGATTCTCCGTCGGGCGCTGTCTTGGTCAAGTAAGTAATGGTAACTTTTAAAAAATAAAAATAAAATTTGGAAAGATTAAGAAACTTTTAGAACTCTACCTTCGTGGAACTCACGTGACCTAGATCTTTAACCTCAAACTCTTTGGCCAAAAAAATTGCTTTCGGCTTCTTTTAGTCCTCAAATTTACTGTTATTTTCTTAATAAAAAGTGTGTTCAAATAATAAAAATTAGTTTAAATGTTAATAAATTTAGGTTTTATTTGAAATAAATGGAAATTATTAAAACTCAGCTGCTATGACCCATTTTATGTATTTTTGTAGTAAAAATAGGAAGATTCAAAGTAAAAATTTATACAAAGTTGAAGGGCTCGTAGCATCAACCCCACGCGTAGCATCAGAAGCTACTTGGACTCCATTGGCAGGTGGCTTTGTACTCAAAATTAGGCCAATTAATTAATCTAAAAGGCCAATCCACTACCAGCAAATGGCCAAACTCGAAGTGGAATTATGTTTGAGCATTATTAGGACAAAAATGAGGGATTATCGCTGAAAATCAGGAAGAATAATAGAGGCTGAGTTAGAGGCCTGACGCGTAGCGCTAGCCTCACGTGTAGCGTTAGGGCCTATGCTCAGCCCTATAAATAGGGCCATTCTCCATCTATTTTCATCATCTCTTTCTTTATTCTTCTCTTCATTCACTAGAATTCAAAGTGTCTTTTTCTGAGTTAGTATTTTAGAATAGTTTCCATATACTTAAGAGTATAGTGTATCGTGAAGTGTGATCAAGTGTTCGTGATGTCATCAACTGTAAGTTGTGTTTTTACTTTCACCATGTGTAACTAATCTATTTATGTTGGAATCAGTGAACCAATCTATAAATATGATGTTGTGATTATGATCTCTGCATGTTTATGATTCAAGTACCATATTAGTATTTCAATCTTTTATTAGTATGAACTTCAAACGAGAGAATGATTTTCATGCGTGTTAAACCACTTTAACAAAAGTAAAAGTTGAAGTACCCTTAATATACCAATTACTAGGGATAAAGTTGGTAATTATTGTTGTGTTAAGGCCAAGACTTAAAGCAAGTTTTTACTGAGAAAGCATCTGAGGGACCAGACTTTACGGTAACTATTTAGAATTTATATCATGAGGGATTAGGTATAATGATTTTAAGCTGCAATAACATGAACTTGATGATTAAATATGCATGTTTATGATTATTTCATTATGTTGTAGTGTAGGGATCCTAATTCCAACATAGTTTGTTAATCTGTGTTTTTAATCTCAAGCATTGGATTTGTTTCGAAGTACTACTCAAAGTTATTTCTAGTAAATTTAGAATTTACAATCTTTCACTCAATGTATAAATCAATCCCTAAATCTTTGAATATTGTACAAATTGTGTATACATCATTCTTTTGTTAATAAGTTTTGATACATTTACCATAGTAAATAAGAATTACTGTTTCACACTAAAAACATTCAATCTTTGTGGGAACGATATCTATTTCAAAAACTACAATGATAAATTGGTGCGCTTGCCAATAAAAAAGCCCAACACATTTTATGAGATTAACAAGTTTTCTGGCGCCATCGTCGGGGATTGAATTGATTCAGTAAAACAGTAAATTCTTAATTACCGTGGTAAAAATATTTTCTTACTTTTTACCTTAGGTTAATTTTCAATTTTACTTTTTACTTATTCATTCATATATTTACTTTTTCTTTAATTATTATTGTTACACTAACTTTTTCTATATAGTTTGTTTATGCAAACTCGATCTTCTGCAGGGAGACCGTTCTTTGATCCTAAGATGAAAAAGTTTGTAAAAAGACTCCATATGAACACTAAACTATTTTTTATGAATTATACAGCACAATTGGTTTGAACACAATCAAGAAGAATCCGTTTACATGAGATTATTTCCTTTTTCTTTGATTGGGCAAGCAAAAGAATGGTTTAAATCTTGTCCACCCGGTAGTTTTTCAAACTGGTCCGATGTAGAGAGAAAATTTTTAGAAAGATTTTATTCTCCCTCTAAATATTTTGAAGCCATGATAGCCATTCATTCATTTTCACAAAATCATGATGAATCACTTGGTGAAGCATGGGAACGATTCAAAGCGCTTCTTAGAAATTGTCCAAACCATAACTTGGATGATGCTGGAAGGGTAAGAATTGTTTATCATGGTTTATTGCCTCAGTTTAAGATGATGTTAGATGCATGTGCAGGTGGTTCATTAATGAACAAAACTGTTGAAGAGGCAATTGCCATAATGGAATCCATGTCCATAAGTGACCGACAAGCGAAGCATGAAAGAGGTAACGTAACAAGGAAGCCAGGTATGCTTGAATTGGGGCTAAATGATGCAATTTTAGCTTAGTAAAAATTGCTGACACAACAAATAGAATCAATGAGTAAACAACTAGAGAAATTACAAGTTGCTCAAGTGTCATCACTACCCACTGCTCAATTGAAACAATGTGTGTATTGTATGGGTGAACAACCATATGGTTACTGTGCACCTGATGGAAATGAACAAGAGCAAGCCAATTTTCTGCTCCACCAAAGTATACCTGTAGGTAATTTACCTTTTAATCTTGGTAATCTTTTGGCTAACAATTACCCATAGGGATGGCAGAATCAGAACTTTGGTTGGAGACAAAATGTTGGACCTTCCAACAAACCTACTAACAATCAATTTAAACAACAACCATAATCTGATCAGGCATCAAGGCTGACAAGGATAGAGGACTCTATCCAGTAATTGTTGCAATACATGCAAACTAATGAAGCCGCATGTAAAGTGTCAGATGTGCAATTGGGACAGTTAGCAAAGGAAGTAGCTGACATGAAAAGTTCTGGTTTTTTTGCAAACACTCAAAATCTAAGAGAACAATGTAAGGCTATTTTTACAAGAAGTGGTAAAGTTGTAGGAAATGATTATAATGAAAGTGAAAAAGAAAGTGAAAAAAAGGAGGATAAAGAAAAAATGACAAAGAAAAAGAAGAAAAAAAAGAGAAAGAGAGTGAAAAAGAAGAAAGTGAAGAAAAAGAGAACAATGAAATAAAAGAAAAAGATGATGAAAAAGAAAAACAAAAAATCAAAAAAATAAAAAACAAAAAATTAGTATTTGGGTCAGACTCCTCTTATAAAGGATCTACCTTATCCTCATGCACCATCAAAAAGGATAAGAAAAGAGAGTATAAAAAATTCCTTGAAATTTTTAAGCAGTTACACATAAATATTCCATTTTCTGAGGCATTGGAACAAATGCCAACTTATGCCAACTTTATGAAAGAACTACTCATAAAGAAAAGGAGGTACAATGAAGAGATAGTTGAACTTGAAGTAGGTTGCAGTGCTATTTTGCAATACAATATGCCAGAAAAGTCAAAGACCCCAGAAGTTTCACCATTCCCGTCTCAATTAGAGGTGTAAGTATTGGGAAGGCTTTATTAGATTTGGGGGCATGCATCAATTTAATGCCCCTAAGTATGATGAAGCGCATTGGTGATCTAGATCCTTAAAGAACAAAAAGGACTCTACAATTGGCTGATAGATCAATCAAGAGACCCTATGAAATTATGGAAGATCTACTTGTGAAAGTTAAAATGTTCTACTTTCCAGTAGATTTTGTGGTTTTAGACATGGAGAAGGATACTGAAGTCCCCCTGATTCTTGGAAGACCATTCATGAAGATTGCTAGAGTATTGATTGATATAGACAATGGTAAGCTCGCAGTTAGAGTGCATGATGAAGAGGTAAACTTTGACGTCTTCAAAGCTATGAAACATCCCAACTCAAAACAAGATTGTTTTAAAGTGGATGTCCTTGATGAAGTTTGCCTCTCTATATCCAAAGGTATATCTATTTTTAACCCTTTAAATAAGTTATTAATTGACTTTGTTGAATGTTTAAATGAGGAAAAGGAGAAACAGATAGACAGGTGTTTAGAAGAACTTGAATGAGGGAAAGAAATTTCCCCTGAATCAAGAAAAATTGAAGAAATCCAAGAAGCACCTGTTAAAGAAATCTAGAGGCCTGAACTGAAAGTGCTACCTTCCAACCTAAAGTATATCTTTTTGAAGGAAGGTAATCTTAAACCAGTTATTAGTAGTAATTTTTTAACCGAAACAGAAGAAGAAAAACTAGTAGAAATGCTAAAGAGAAATCAAGAGGCAATTGGATGGACACTTGAAGTTCTCAAGGGTATAAGTCCATTATACTGCATGCATAAGATTTTGTTGGAAGATGATTTTAAGCCTGTGGCTCAACATTAAAGGTGCCTCAATCCAACCATGAAAGAGGTAACCAAAAAGGAGCTTTTGAAATTGCTGAAAGCAGGTATTATCTATCTTATCTCTGATAGTGGATGAGTAAGTCCTGTTTAAGTTGTTTTAAAAAAAAGAGGCATGACAGTAATTATTAATGATAAAAATGAATTAATCCCAACAAGAACTACCATAAGTTGAAGAATGTGTATTGATTATAGAAAACTTAATCAAGCAACAAGAAAAGACCATTTTTCTCTCCCTTTTATGAATCAAATGCTTGAAAGACTATCTAGACAGGCTTATTATTATTTTCTTGATGGATATTCTGGATATAATCAGATTTCTGTTGACCCTCTTGACCAAGAAAAGATTACTTTTACATGCCTTTTTGGTATTTTTGCTTATAGAAAGATGTCATTCGGATTGTGTAATGCACCTGCTACTTTTCAAAGATGCATGTTTGCTATTTTTGTAGATATAATTGAAAAGAGCATAGAGATTTTCATGGATGACTTCTTAGTTTTAGGGAATTCATTTGAACCATGTCTATCTAACTTAGACACTGTACTGAAGCGGTGCATTAAAACAAATTTGGTGCTGAATTAGGAGAAGTGTCACTTCATGCTTAAAGAAGGTTTTGTACTGGTCATAAAATTTCTACAAAAGGTATTGAGGTTGACCAAGCAAAAGTTGAGGTGATCTCTAAACTCCCACCCCCTATAAATATGAAAGGTATTAGATGTTTCTTAGGACATGCTGGATTCTATAGAAGGTTTATTCATGACTTTTCAAAAATTGCTAAACCTTTGACAAACTTTTTAAATAAAGATGTTGAGTTTGAATTTGATGAAGCATGTCTTAAAGATTTTAATTCCTTAAAAGAAAAATTGGTTTCTGCCCCTATGATTGTTGCTCCTAATTGGAACTTACCCTTTGAACTTATGTGCGATGCAAGTGATTATGCTGTTGGAGCTGTTTTAGGTCAAAGGTATAAAAAGATTTTTAGGGTTATACACTATGTTAGTAAAGTTTTGAATGAAAATTGTAACACCCTAATTTAACAAAATGAATTAAACCCAAGGACGGGAAAAATTTTCCAAGATTAAGTAAACCAAATAGACTATAAGGCAACCGGATAACAAAAGGGGCAGAGTGCAAGGAAGGACAAAGGAAATGAGAGATCATCCACACGCATATGGCAAATAACAGAAGGCTAAGACTGGAACCGGTTCATTTGGTTTAGTGTAACACACCAGCGCCAGGGCGGATTACATAATATCGTTGGCTCACTCAGGCGGGGTCTGATACCGCCTGGGCGGGGTATGGTAATGCAGCGGCGGATGGAGGGTGTAACACCCTCGGTTAGATAAGACAAATCCTTCTGTAGGTTCATCCCATTTAACTGAGAGTGTTAACAGTTTTTAGAAAAAGTGAATATTTTTTTTTATAAATAAATACGTGGCAGATCAGCGGAAGTAATATTGTATATATCACATAGTCATTCACAAACTATAAATAATTGTACTCTTCACAGAATGGGGCACGCAGGCACCCTTAAATATTATACAGTCATCCGGTGTCTGATTATAAATATTCTATCCTTAATGATTGTTCTCAATGTGTTCAGCGTATTGCTGATCTTCACACTCGGGTTCTTGAGTTTCTAATTCCTCTGAAAAATGTTCAACAGTAAGGGTGAGTATAACCCAAGACCCTGATTGGTTCATCCGGTGCGGACATAATCCAGTTAACATACAATGTCACATAGATCATACATTTAGCATATTTATAACAATCAAACATGTTGTCATCACATAATCGTATATTTAGCATGTTCACAATTATAACAATCAAGCATATTACCATGAAATAAATCGTACATATAATATATTCAAGATTTTAACAATCAAATATGCTGTAATGAATGCATGAGTTCAGTTTTATTATGATTTATCTTTGGTTAAGTCTCATGATGCATGTGGGCCCAATAAATCAATCCATCATCATCCTTTCATTCTTTGGATTCCATCCTGCTCAAGTTATTTCTTGGGCACAACGTTTCCATTCTAGAGCGATTGGAGCTCACCAAGTCCCCTTTCTTTTATCATATGGTATGAATGAACTCACAGGTTCTCATCATTATATATATCATTTCATCTTGGGACTTGGCTCTTCACGATCATAGATACAACCCGTCATTTAGTCGAAGTACACTAGAATTGCATCGTCTCACCCGGCTATCAGGCGCGACTCTGATGCCATTGGGTTGCCGTTCCAGTTGTACTTCCAAGATTCTTCTACTGAGATCGAACGTGAATATCCTCCAGCGTACCAGGTGTATGCTCTAGTTTTTCTTCTTCAAAACATATTTTCATGATGCGAAATGCATTATTCTTATCATTAGATCCCTGGGTATCTTATGTGTTTCCAGTCTCATCATATCATTCTCAAGTTCTTTGAATTCCATCAATCATTTAAACCTTGTAAGATATTCGTTTATTAATTTTTTTTTAGAAATATATCTATCATATATATATTCTTTCGTAAAGAGTAAAATAATATATATATCCTTTATGTAATTACGCATAATTTGGATGTTAACAATGTATAATAATAATAAAACTAATAATAATGGTAACAATACTAAGTTTGACAATAAATAGAATAAGAATGATAATTATAACTTACCAATAACTTAAAAAGTAATAAAGATTAGTTTCCAATTGAAAATTCAAGTGAAAAACACTAAAAGCAGAGTTTTCCGATTGGAACAGGGGTGAATCCGAGTGAATTAAGTATGATTCCGAGTGGAATCATATAGAGAAGGGTTCTCCAAGCGATCTGGCTAAAAATCCGAGTGAAATTGTACTGGAAAGCCGTTTTCCGATTGAAACAGGTCTGATTCCGAGTGAAAATGAATTTTCTGGGTGAAATGAGTTTAGATACCGAGTAAATTCAGGCTGAAGTGAGTTTCTGGATAAAATAAGCATCAATCCGAGTGAAATCAGTAAGAAAGAATTCCATGAGTGAAAGATGTTGATGAAACCGAGTAAAAATTGAATTTCTGAGTGTAATAAAATACGATTCCGAGAGACATCAGTCTCAAAGGACTTTTCTGAGTGAATTCAATATAAGTTCCGACTGAAACATGAGTTTACCAAGTAAATTTAGTTGAGAAGGGTTCTGTCTGAACAAGACACATGCGAGTAAAATAATTCCGAGTAAGATAATCCTGATTCCGAGTGGAATCAGGTTGGGAAAGGTCTTCTGGGTGAATTAAATTTATATGCCGAGTTACATCAAACTGAAGGGAGTTCTTTTAGTGAAAATAACTGTTTGCCGAGTAAAAATAAATTGTTTTCCTAGTAAATTGAAGCTGAGAAGGTGTTGTCCGAGTAAAAAAAATAAATAAGGAAATATTCTCTGAGTGAAATAAGGTTGTTTACCGAGTTAAATCACTGGAAGAGGGTTTCATGAATGAAGCTAAGCTGTTTTCTGAGTGAAATGTGTGTTTGGAAGAGTGGTCCGAGTGAAATTCAAACTGAGATGTTTTCTGAGTAAACATAATACGTTCTCCGAGTGAAACATAATGATGAAACATTTTTTCTGAGTGAAATAAAATAAGATTCCGAGTAGGATTAGGATGAGAGTATCTTTCTGAGTGAAAATAATGTATTTTCCGAGTAAAATGTTCTATCCGAATGCTCAGGTCGGTTTTTCATAAAATCCGAGCTTATTACTTACTGAATCCGACTTCTATTTTATAAATCCTTACTGGAACTTACATAAACACCCAGGTTCCTTAATATTTTCACAGTCCAACAATCAGCATGTGTTTTTATCAATTTAGTTTCACATATATTCAATATAAAACAATAACCATAACATTTAATCAAACAACTCTAAACTGATTATAAGCATTTAGTAACAGATATATATGTGTATATAATCAAAGCATGTAATTCACATAACATTGAATCTGTCCTCCACTCGGTTTTCCCACAGAGCACCCAAGAATATACCCCCTTACCTCAATGAAGTTCCTGGATGGAAAGAAAGAGGTTCCCCTCACTGTCCTGCTTCAAATCTGAGTGAGAGAGGAGAGAAATTGAGAGAGAGAGCTTGCAGGAAGAGGAAAGAATGACAGAAGTATGTCTGTGGTTATGTTTCGTGTATGTGTGTGTTCTTTAGAGACATAGTACTGGGCTAAATAATGAGAGTTAGTGGGAAACTAAGTGGAAACATCGGTTGGAGAATTAGGTGGAATAATGGAGCCTTTTGACTCCTTTCACAGTCAGCTTTGCATTTGATTGGAATAAAATATATAAAGTTATTGTAATGGAGGCAACTTTCTCCTTTGATTGGTTCGTTGTTCCAATCATTCTTGGTTTTATATGATTAAGTGGGCTGATGATAGGCCCTCAAGCGCACGAGGTATTGCGTAATAAAAAGTTATCGTCCCACAGAGATTGTTCCCAAGTACAAGTTTTCACAGTGGTTCAATTATCTAGAAAATATTGAAATTAGGTTTGTAATTTAGAAAATTAAGGAAAACAGAAGTGAAGAAGGAATGCTATCTGAAAGAACTAAATGAATTCTGAGATTGAAATAGAACAAATGAGGGTGAAGTTCTTGGGATTTGGTATATGATCATGCCATGTATTTAATTTTCCTAAGACCTTTCTATTTATTAATTCACGCTCTAAGGTTGGATTTCCGAATTTAATTAAGCCCTCTTCTCAGAGTAACATTAATGTGCCCAAATAATAAAGAACCGCGTTCGATTTATTATGTGAACTCGTTAAGAACGGTGAAATCCTATTAAACCTCGAATCGTCATACCCACTTTCGTGACCTATGATTCTAAGTTCAATTTCATGCGTTCAAACAACTAATTAACCTTTCGATTCTCTTAGAGTTTAATTTCAATTGATCCTATCTCTAGGTATTCAAAAGCATTACGCGTTCATGGAAATTGAATAGAAGCAATGAATTAACAAACAGAAAAATCCAAAAGAGGTTCAATACATAAGCATTGTCACACCCTAATCCCAAGATAAAGTTTAGCTACACATGCTCAATTCACCACAGCCCATTGATGGAATCAAATTCAGAAATTACAGAGAAAGAGAAAACCCAAGAAGAAAGTAAAGAACACGAAGCAAAGCTCTCACTTGTGCTTATGAATCTTTCTGAAATCTGCCCAAATGATGTTCTTCAACGCCTATGGTCTTGATTTCTTCAATAATCCCAGGTGAAAACTCTCTCTTTTTCTCTCCAAAAACGTCCCAAAATGTCTGTGTCCTTTGCCTCTCCAAAACTGTCCCCTTAAACCTCAGAAACTGCTCCCTAAAATAAGGAAACTGCTGTGCGTGCAAAAACCCACTGGCAGTGGGAAAAACCCACGGCCAGTGGATCGTACTGGAGGTCCAATTTTTACATTTTTGAGCATTCAAACAGAGGAACCCATGGCCAGTGGGAAAAACCCACGGCCAGTGGGTTTTTCTGGACCCCAAGATATGCATTTTCTCTACATGGCAGCAAGATCCACTGGCAGTGGGAAAAACCCACGGCCAGTGGGTTTCTCTGGACCCCAATTTGTGCAAGTTTTTGTCATAGGGCAGCAGGATCCACTGGCAGTGGGAAAAACCCACTGGCAGTGGGAAAAACCCACTGGCAGTGGGTTTTTCTGGACCTTGTAGAAATTATCCTTTGATAGCGTTTTGAGGTCCCAAACTATTCTTTTAGGTATATCCTTTCTCTATCTTGCATTCCAGGGGTCATATTGCTTCATTTTTGAACTTCAAATGGCTTGAACTCTTCTTCATTCATTCAATGCTTCATCAAATGCCACATTTTCAAGGTTTATAGACCTAAAATAGATTTATTCCTGCAAAATAGAGACACCCAAGTAACATGTGTGGAGCAAAAGAAAACACTTGGAATTAAGGGGAAAACTAGCATGAACAACCTAAAAGCTTAAACAAAAATGACTCTAAAACTAGTGCAAACTAGACTCTTATCAATACCCCAAACTAGAACATTGCTTGTCCTCAAGCAATTATCATCACCACAAATATGAACAATAGAGAATGATGAACTCAGAACAACTTGAGGAACCCAATTAGAGAAAAGAAATTTAATAGATTATTGCAAGATTACCCAAACAGGAACCACACAATTATTCATACTATGCTCACAAGACTAGGCTATAGATACACATCCTTTCATTTCTCTTTAAGTTTTTAAGCTTGTGTATAAGAATCACTCAAATCATAACATTTCAAGACACTACCATAGGCTTGGCAAGTGACCTTAATCTCCACAGTTATCTAGAAAACAAGTTATGACCAAAAGGTCTTTCATCTGGTTGTAATGGGGCCATGGGTTCACAGATGCGGGAATGGATACCAAGAAAAAGGAAATTCAAAGGGCTATTATCCAATGAAATCTCTGAGAATAATTAAGTTTCAGAAGGCAAACCAGAAAGCATATTTTTTTTTATTCCTTCAAAAACTTCTAAGGAATCCTCTTTGTTTTCATTTTTAAACTTAACTCCTTTCTCTACCTTGCTTTCATCCTTTTCTTTGTTTTTCCCAACAATTTTTTTCTTTAGTTGGAAACACAAAATCATTTTGTTTATTTTTGTTTCCAACTAAAACTCACTTTTCTTTTAGCCATTTCATTCTAGTTGCCATCCTTGAATTTATGTTATTTTCTCAGGAATTTATCAAACCAATTACCAAAGGGTTTCAAAAACAAAAATCGACAGTTTAGGTTCAACAAAGGGCAACTAATGGTGTATTATAACTTTCAAAATTCAGAGGCTAAAGAACAAAACCTACGGTGCCTTTTTCATTCCATAACGAGTAATCACCAACCATTTTGAATTGGTCGCAAGCCAAGTTCTAGAGCGCTTTAAACGTATGACACACTCAATAGAAGAAAACAGGGGTTTTCGAAATGATTATGTTCAAAGGCTACCCCATTTTGGCTCAAAAGCTCTCAAAATACATGGTGGGTGAAATAGACCTAGTCAGAGAAAACACAGAATCATAAAGCATAGTACCTCCAGACAATCAAGCAATCATCATAACAAATTATTTGTTTTTTTTTTATTTGGATTCCACAAGGCCCTAAAATTACGTCAATCCAAACTGAAACAATTTACGGCAACAATGATCACTAGAAAACTAGCTATGTTGTCCTAAATGAAAACACATTAAAAACAGAATGCATGCAAACTACATCCAAACATGATAAAATGAAACCAAAAGGAAAATGCAACAGGTAATCAAACAAAATCAAGTGAAATGACAAACTGTAAAAGGCTCAGAATAAGTTTTATCGTACCTACCACCCCAAACTAAACTTGAGCAGTGTCCTCACTGTTCAGAAGAGGGAGAGCGATGTACAGTGAAACTTATATAAACATGAACAAAGAAATCCATGAAACATGCATGCATTCAAAATAGAAAAAAAATAAATAAATAAAAAATACAAGAGAAACATGCAACAAAGACAATCAATCATGCAATTGAGATAGGATTACACATTATTATTCATCAAAGATAAATCAATATGTAATAACCCCAAAACGAATCACAGGAGGAAACCAAGAAATAATAAAGAGATTTTTTTTCTTAATTTTTTTTTAAAACAAAACACATAAATTCAAATAAGAAAAAGAAATTTAAGATTACCATGGAACCATGGGGTTACCTCCCCATAAGTGCTAAGTTTAACGTCTTCAGCCGGACGCTATACCTGAATTACAACCAAAAACCTATTAGAGCCATGAAATTCATACCTCAGTGTAGAATTTAAAGGCTTAAGTTCCACATTTGGGTTCACCGCTTTGTCACACATGACTTCAGTATCATTGTTCAATGGTGCATAACCCTTACTGCATTTGGATGTTCCTGTAGGCTCATTCAGAAAAACAAAATCAAGTGGATCCTTAGGAAGAATCTCTTCCTTCACCACTTGGTCAACTAATTCAATGTTACAGCAAACATTATCATGAAAAGGTTTTTTCAAAGCATCTATCAATTTAAATTCAACCTTTTGATCCCCTACAGTCAGAGATAACTTACCATTTTTAACATCAATCACGGCACCTGCAGTTGCTAAAAATGGCCTGCCTAATATAATGGGGATCATAGAATCCTCATCCATTTCTAGCACAACAAAGTCAGCAGGGATAAAAAATTTTCCTACCCTAATAGAAACATCCTCTAAAATACCTACAGGATACTTAATAGATCTATCAGCCAATTGTAAGGTCATCCTAGTAGGTTTCAATTCATTCAATCCCAGTTTCTTAAAAATAGACAGAGGCATCAGGCTAACACTAGCTCCTAAATCACATAAAGCTCTATCTATTGGTATATCACCAATCATGCATGGGATGGAAAAACTACCTGGATCCTGAAGCTTGGGTGGTAGCTTTCTTTGGATCAGTGCACTACACTCTCCAGTAAGTGCTACAGTACCCTCCTCTTCCAACCTTCTTTTATTGGACAAGATATCCTTCAGAAACTTTGCGTATGTAGGCATTTGCTGCAAAGCATCTGTGAAAGGAATATTAATGTATAGTTTTTTCAAAACTTCTAAAAACTTACCAAACTGTTTGTCCAACTTGGCCTTGGCCAAGCGCTGAGGAAATGGAATTGGAGGTTGATATGGCTTAACCTCCCCCTTCTTCTCTTGTTTCTCTTCTTCCATAGCAGGTGGAGGTGATACGGTCTTATCCTTCTTAAGGTCATTCTCAACTTGTTTTTCCTTTGGCGGCATTAGACCTTCACATTGTGTACCACTCTTAAGCATTATAGCCATGGCGTGGTTGGATGGACCTGCTTCTGGTTTCCCGGGAAATGTCCCTGGAATTCTAGTAGAGCTGGAAGCTTGTTGAGCAATCTGAGTTTCCAATATCTTGTTGTGAGTGGCAAGCGAGTCCACCTTTGCAGCTAGGTTCTTGATGGCATTGGAGAACTCATCATTCTGCTTTAGTTGAGTAGCTACAAACGTCTCCATCAAGGACTCTAATTTTGATTTTTGAGGAATGAAGGGTCCTTGTGGTTGTCCGTAGTTATTCTGGTTGCCTTGGAATAGTGGTGGTCTATTTTGGAAACCAGGTGCGCCTTGTTGTCTGTAGTTGTTCCCAAAATTTCCATCATAACTCCCAATAGCATCCACTTGTTGTATTTCAGCCTCGGGGCCTTGGGATACACCAAGCTGACAACCTGTTGTGCCATGACCTGTAACCCCACACAATTCACACACCACATTAGAAGCACCTGTTCCTAACTTATCAAATTTAACAGATAGTGCTTCTACCTTAGCAGTAAGAAGGGAAATAGCATCTAAAGAATACTTACCTGGAGTTTTTGTTGGTAGGCTCCGTTCAGATGACCACTGGTATGTATTTTGGGCGACCTCCTCAATGAGGTTGTAACCTTCCTCCATGTTTTTGCTCATGAAGGCACCACCAGCTGCGGCATCCAAGGTCACCTTCTGGTTCGGAGACAACCCATTGTAAAAAATGTGAACGGTCAACCAACGTTCAATGCCATGATGTGGGCATTCCCAGAGCATTTCCTTGTACCTTTCCCAGGCTTCGTACAAGGTCTCATCTTCCTTCTGGTTGAAGGTGATAATCAGCTTCCTCAACTGGTCAGTTTTGCTCCTGGGGTAATATTTGTTGAGGAAGGCGAGGGACAGATCCTCCCAAGTGGTGATTGACGCTTCTGGAAGAGCGTACAACCAAGCTCTAGCCTTATCCCTTAATGAGAATGGGAAAAGCCTAAGCCTGATTACGTCGCTTGAGACCCCATTCACCTTGAGCGTGTCACAATACTCAAGGAATATCTGCAAGTGTAAGTTAGGATCCTCAGATGGTAATCCACCAAATTGATTCTGTTGAACCATCGAGAGCAAGGATGGCTTCAACTCAAAATTATTCGCCTCAATGTTGGGTCTTGTGATGCTAGACCTCCTACCCATTGCATTGGGCGCTGCAAAATCACGAAGCGCTCTGTTGTCCTGGTTTGCCATGTGTTTGTCGGTAGCTGAACTTGAAGCTTGGTGCTTTTCCTGTTCAAGATGCTTCTGAAGTGCTCTGATCTTACGGAGGGTCCTTTCAATCTCTGAATCGAAAATGTGCTCAAGGCTATGACTCCTTCGCATATATAAACCTGCAAAACCCTCTAACAACAAATACCAAAACGTAATTCTTTAGAAAAAATAAGAACTAAAGAAAAACAGAAAAATTATGCAGAAAAATAAAAATCTAGTCTAATCAAAACACCGTTTAACCAATATTGGGGGACAATCCCCGACAACGGCGCCAAAAACTTGATAGGCCCGCAAGCGCACGAGGTATCGCGTAATAAAAAGTTATCGTCCCACAGAGATTGTTCCCAAGTACAAGTTTTCACAGTGGTTCAATTATCTAGAAAATATTGAAATTAGGTTTATAATTTAGAAAATTAAGGAAAACAGAAGTGAAGAAGGAATGCTATCTGAAAGAACTAAATGAATTCTGAGATTGAAATAGAACAAATGAGGGTGAAGTTCTTGGGATTTGGTATATGATCATGCCATGTATTTAATTTTCCTAAGACCTTTCTATTTATTAATTCACGCTCTAAGGTTGGATTTCCGAATTTAATTAAGCCCTCTTCTCAGAGTAACATTAATGTGCCCAAATAATAAAGAACCGCGTTCGATTTATTATGTGAACTCGTTAAGAACGGTGAAATCCTATTAAACCTCGAATCGTCATACCCACTTTCGTGACCTATGATTCTAAGTTCAATTTCATGCATTCAAACAACTAATTAACCTTTCGATTCTCTTAGAGTTTACTTTCAATTGATCCTATCTCTAGGTATTCAAAAGCATTACGCGTTCATGGAAATTGAATAGAAGCAATGAATTAACAAACAGAAAAATCCAAAAGAGGTTCAATACATAAGCATTGTCACACCCTAATCCCAAGATAAAGTTTAGCTACACATGCTCAATTCACCACAGCCCATTGATGGAATCAAATTCAGAAATTACAGAGAAAGAGAAAACCCAAGAAGAAAGTAAAGAACACGAAGCAAAGCTCTCACTTGTGCTTATGAATCTTTCTGAAATCTGCCCAAATGATGTTCTTCAACGCCTATGGTCTTGATTTCTTCAATAATCCCAGGTGAAAACTCCCTCTTTTTCTCTCCAAAAACGTCCCAAAATGTCTGTGTCCTTTGCCTCTCCAAAACTGTCCCCTTAAACCTCAGAAACTGTTCCCTAAAATAAGGAAACTGCTGTGCGTGCAAAAACCCACTGGCAGTGGGAAAAACCCACGGCCAGTGGATCGTACTGGAGGTCCAATTTTTATATTTTTGAGCATTCAAACAGAGGAACCCACGGCCAGTGGGTTTTTCTGGACCCCAAGATATGCATTTTCTCTACATGGCAGCAAGATCCACTGGCAGTGGGAAAAACCCACGGCCAGTGGGTTTCTCTGGACCCCAATTTGTGCAAGTTTTTGTCATAGGGCAGCAGGATCCACTGGCAGTGGGAAAAACCCACTGGCAGTGGGAAAAACCCACTGGCAGTGGGTTTTTCTAGACCTTGTAGAAATTATCCTTTGACAGCGTTTTGAGGTCCTAAACTATTCTTTTAGGTATATCCTTTCTCTATCTTGCATTCCAGGGGTCATATTGCTTCATTTTTGAACTTCAAATGGCTTGAACTCTTCTTCATTCATTCAATGCTTCATCAAATGCCACATTTTCAAGGTTTATAGACCTAAAATAGATTTATTCCTGCAAAATAGAGACACCCAAGTAACATGTGTGGAGCAAAAGAAAACACTTGGAATTAAGGGGAAAACTAGCATGAACAACCTAAAAGCTTAAACAAAAATGACTCTAAAACTAGTGCAAACTAGACTCTTATCAGCTGACCACTATCTGAAGTGGAATTAAAAGGTGTTTGGAGGATTTGAAGAGATCGGTATTGCATGCATGAGGGCGGTATTGGGTTTATGAGGGCGGAGTGCAGTGTGAGGGCGGAGTGCAATGTGAGGGCGGTATTAGATGAGGCGGTATTGAGTGAGGGCGGAGTACAGTGTGAAGGCGGAGTGCAATATGAGGGCGGTATTAGATGAGGCGGTATTGAGTGAGGGCGGAGTGAAATGTGAGGCGGAGTGTAGTTATGGGCGGTGTGTAGTGACAGGCGGTGTGTAGTGATTTGAGGGACAACGTCCATGCAAGAAGGCGGTGTTGAGTGTGAAGTAGGGAAGGACGGTGTGTGTGAAGGAGTTAAGGACACCGTCTGTGGAAAGAGGGCGGTGTTGTGATGAACACCGGCTCAGAGCTATCCGGTGTGAACTCCTAATTTAAGAATGGATCCAGTAGCCATCCGGTGTGCACATATGCTCATTCGGTGTGGTGTGATGTAAGTGACATAGAAGACATCGGGTGGTTAATGACATCGGATCGCTTGAGCGAAACCCGATTCGCTTGAGCGAATAAGCCAATCTTCGCTCGGAATACTTCTTGCCTCATTTGGATTCTCTTCACTTGAACTTACTCAGAAGATACCTCACTCAGAAGAGGAGTCATACCTATAGACTTACTCGGAAATGGTTCAGCCTCACTTTTTTTTCTCGGAATAGCTTCTTCCACTTTCTTCCACTCGGTTTACTATTCATACACTTACGAAACCATTCGAAATAATTCCATAACACGTTCCACTCGGTAAGAAGCATCAAATCAACATAAACATGAGTATTTAAGCTTTCTTTCACTCGGAATACTTCAATCAGAGCAGTTTTCTTCGGAAAAGAAGTACTTGGCAAGGTTTGACTCGGAAACGAGTCATTCCAGGGTGTTTTGACTCGGAATTCCATCCTTCACTCGGAATTTCTAATTATTCACTCGGAATTCCTCTCTGTTACTCGGAACAGAGCTCTTTTCACTCGGTTTTTGCTTAATTTAGCTAATGATCCTTATAATTTACATTGTTATGCGCAAAATGATACTTATGAGATACCACAGACCATCAACAGGGTATATATATTGACTTATTCTTCTTTCAAACCTTCCATAATTCAAAAATTACAAGGATGAAATTGTTTCTAAAAACAGGGATGTTACATTCTCCCCTCCTTTTAGAAATTTTGTCCCGAAATTTAAAGTTAAAACAATTGAGGGTACAATTCTCTCATTTTCTCTTCAATTTCCCAAGTAGCATCCTCATCATCTGTCTGACTCCAAACTACCTTGACCAAAGGGATTTCCTTGCCTCTTAGCTGTTTGAGACGTCGATCAGCAATCCTTACTGGCGGTGCTTCAAAAGTAAGGTTTTCTTTCAGAACAAATTGATCGGGACTTAGAACATGATCAGGGCTTGGTACATATTTGCGGAGTTGAGAGACATGAAAGGCATTGTGAAGTTTTGTCAGCTCAGGTGGCAGAGCAATGCGGTACGCATGAGTTCCTATCTTTTGCAGAATCTGATAGGGTCCTACGTATCTGGGGCTTAACTTCTTGGCCTTCAAAGCTCTTCCTACTCCAGTGGTAGGGGTAACTTTGAGAAATACATGATCATCTTCTTCAAATTCTAATGGCTTCCGACGTTTGTCATAGTAACTCTTTTGTCTATCTTGTGAAGCCTTCATTGCCATTTGAATCCTCTGAACTTGTTCTGTCGTCTTCTGAACAATCTCTGGTCCAATTATTGTATTTTCACCAGTTTCATACCAACATAAAGGTGTACGGCACTTTCTTCCATACAAAGCTTCATAAGGGGCCATTCCGATGCTTGCATGATAGCTGTTGCTGTAAGTGAACTCAATAAGTGAAAGATATTCTTGCCAATTTCCACCATGTTCCAAGACACAAAGACGTAACAGATCTTCAAGAGTCTTGATCGTCCTTTCCGATTGTCCGTCTGTCTGTGGATGATATGCGGAACTTAACTTCAGACGAGTTCCTAGAGCTTGTTGCAGGCTCTTCCAAAACTGTGATGTGAAACGAGGATCTCGATCAGACACAATCGCAGTGGGTGTTCCATGTAATCGTACAATTTCCTTGATATAGATCTGGGTGAGTTTCTCTAGGGAATACTTCATATTGACAGGAATGAAGTGAGCGGTCTTTGTTAATCGATCCATGATTACCCAAATAGCATCACATCCGGCTGATGTTCTGGGAAATCCACTCACGAAGTCCATAGCAATCTCATCCCATTTCCATTCTGGAATATCCAAAGGACGAAGGGTCCCACTTGGTCGTTGTTGTTCCGCTTTTACCTTCTGACACATCAGGCAAGCTGTTACATATTCAGCGATATCCCTTTTCATTCCTTGCCACCAGAATAATTTCTTCAAATCCTGGTACATCTTGGTTGATCCTGGGTGGATACTATACTTACTTTTGTGTGCTTCATCCAGGATAGATCTCTTAAGATCTGTGTTGATTGGAATACAGAGTCTCTGTTGATACCTGATCACCCCATTTTCATCTTTACTAAACTCTGAGACTCCTTCTTTTGTCTTTTCTGCTAGATCTTGTAATTCCTGGTCATTGGCTTGAGCTTCTTTGATTTGTTCCAAGAAATCATTGGAAATCCTTAGTATTCCAACCATAAGGCTTCCCCTTTTTGGTGTTACTGCTAGGTTCAAATCGTGAAACTGTTCAATCAGTTCTAACTCCTTTGTCATTATATATGATAGACGTAGGGCTTTTCTACTGAGTGCATCAGCCACAACATTAGCTTTTCCAGGATGATATCGGAGTTCAAAATCATAATCTTTGATAAATTCCATCCACCTACGTTGTCGCATATTCAACTCCTTCTGGTCGAATAGATACTTCAAGCTTTTGTGATCACTGAAGACTTCGAAGTATGTACCATACAAGTAGTGTCTCCAGATTTTTAAGGCAAACACAACAGCAGCTAATTCCAAGTCATGTGTAGGATAATTAACTTCATGGGTTCTTAACTGTCTTGAAGCATAAGCAACAACCTTTCTTTCTTGCATTAGGATGCATCCTAGTCCTTGTTTTGACGCATCATAGTATACTTCATATGGCTTGGCAGTATCTGGCAAAATCAAGACAGGTGCACTAGTGAGTCGCTGGCGTAACTCCGTAAAACTGCTTTCGCATTTGTTAGTCCATTCGAATGGTTGATCTTTACGAGTCAGCTTAGTTAAAGGTGCTGAAATTCGAGAGAAATTCTCGATGAAGCGACGATAATATCCAACCAGTCCAAGGAAACTGCGGATTTCCGTCACATTCTTGGGTTGTTCCCAATTTAGTACAGCTTCTACCTTTGTAGGATCCACAGCAATTCCTTCCTTAGAAATGACATGTCCTAAGAATTTCACTTCTGTCAACCAGAATTCACATTTTGAAAACTTGGCGTACAATTGCCTTGCACGCAAAGTGTTTAGAACAATTCGAAGATGCTCCTCGTGTTCCTCATGACTCTTGGAGTAGACGAGAATATCGTCAATGAATACAACCACGAATTTGTCCAAGTACTCATGGAAGATTCGATTCATGTATCCCATAAAGACTGCAGGTGCATTTGTAACTCCAAAGGGCATAACAAGATACTCATAGTGCCCATATCGTGTTCTGAATGCCGTTTTGGGTACATCGTCCTTCTTTACTCTGATTTGATGATAGCCTGATCGCAGATCAATCTTCGAGAAGATAGTGGCTCCTCGTAATTGGTCCATCAAATCATCAATCCTTGGAAGAGGGTAACGGTTCTTGATCGTAGCTTTATTCAACTGACGATAGTCAACACATAACCACATACTGCCATCCTTCTTTTTGACTAGAAGAACTGGTGCTCCCCAAGGTGAGACACTGGGTCTAATCATTCCTTTCTCTAGAAGTTCTTCTAATTGCTCTTTGAGTTCACAGAGTTCCTTGGGTGACATCCGGTAAGGAGCAATAGAGATTGGTCCCACGCCCGGTATAATATCAATGCTGAATTCGACTTCTCGTTCTGGAGGTAGCTCTCGTATGTCCTCAGGGAATACTTCTGGAAATTCTTGAACAACAGGAATCTGTTCAAGTTGAGAAGTGGCCTTACTTTCAGTTTAAGTAAGGATCATGTATAGTTGGACTTCTTTTGAGATTACCTTTTCTGAGTTAACAAGGCAAGAATCTGTGACTTGATCACATTCAGATGTAGCAGACCCGTGAGAGATGGATCTATTATGACAGTCAATCAGAATATGATTGGCAGCAAGCCAATTTATCCCTAGAACAATGTCTAGATCAATCAAAGGTAAACATATCAGATCGACCTGATAAGCTTTCCCTTCGATGTTAAGAGGACATTCTAGACATATGTGAGTAGAGCAAATGGGCTTATTGGCGGCAGTTATGACAATCATTTGATAGGGCAGAGAGGTTGTAGGAAGCTTTAAATGTTTTACACAATTCTCAGATATGAAAGAATGAGTGGCTCCAGAATCATATAATACATTTAATAGAGTACTTCCTATAAAGCATGTACCTTGCACAAGATCGTTCTCTTGTGATACTTCTACACCATTCATGGTAAAAACTCTGGCATTTCCCCCTGGCCTTCCGGTTGAGTTGTTTCCGGGTCTTCCTGGATTATTGTTCTGTCTGAAGTTGTTGTTGCGGGGAACATTCTATACTCTTGGGGCATTATTTGCAGGGGTATTTGTAGCAGGTCCTCTATTCCCTTGGCCTGTTGGTCGCACTACCTGTCTTTGAGTCACCTGTTGCTGGTTGTTAGTATTTTTAAACCAACAGTCAGCATCACGATGTCCAGTCTGTCCACAAATTGTGCAGGCTCTACAATTTACTGCCATATGTGGTCCTCCGCAAATATAACATTTCAGGTTCCGATTGTTCCCTTGATCTTTTGGAGGATTTCGGTTGGCTGAGTAAGGTGGTCGGGAATATGGTCGATCTCCTCGAAAATCCCTTCTTTGTTGTTGGTCTGGCATCCGTCGCTCGGGGCCATGACTGGACGTTCCAGGTCGTCGAAGATTAGAGGTATTTTCGAAGATGCGGCATCTGTCAACCAAAGTAGTGAATTGTGTAATTTGTTGACAACATATGACTTGGCGAATCTCATGTCGTAGCCCTGCTTCAAACTTTGCACATCTTGACGCTTCTCCCATATGGGTGTAGTAGGGACAACATTTTGCCAGTTCATCAAACTTAGCAGCGTACTCCCCAACAGTCATATTGCCTTGTTTCAGATTAAAGAATTCCTGCTCCTTTTGCCTCCTTATGTCTTCGGGGAAATATTTAGCGAGAAATTCTGTCTTAAATCGTCCCCAAGTAATGATATGCCCATCAGTAGCTAGTCTGACTCTAGCATGAGTCCACCAGTGTTCTGCTTCTCCAACCAGCATGAAGACAGCAAAGGTTACACAATCCTCATCAGAACATCGCATAGCGACAAAAATCTTTTCAAGATGTTCAATCCATAGTTGTGCTCCTTCTGGATTGAAGCCTCCTTTGAACTGCGTAGGATTGTTCCTTTGAAAATCAGCTAATCCCTGTCTGGCAGAGGCATGAGGTAACTCTTGTATTTCTATTACCTCCACAATTCTGGTAAGAAGATTCTCCATCACGTGATTGTTATTTTGGCGTGCCATTAGGAATTTGCTGAAAGAATATCAACAAATAGATTCAGGGTATGCGTTATGTGGAGTATTCCACATAGGATATTTAGTCTTAAGAGTGTTATAGACTGTTCAATATTTCTATCAGAGTACGTGGAAACCTAATGGTCCACTCCACAAGCTTAATGAATCGACTATGCTCTGATACCACCTTTGTAACACCCTCGGTTAGATAAGACAAATCCTTCTGTAGGTTCATCCCATTTAACTGAGAGTGTTAACAGTTTTTAGAAAAAGTGAATATTTTTTTTTATAAATAAATACGTGGCAGATCAGCGGAAGTAATATTGTATATATCACATAATCATTCACAAACTGTAAATAATTGTACTCTTAACAGAATGGGGCACGCAGGCACCCTTAAATATTATACAGTCATCCGGTGTCTGATTATAAATATTCTATCCTTAATGATTGTTCTCAATGTGTTCAGCGTATTGCTGATCTTCACACTCGGGTTCTTGAGTTTCTAATTCCTCTGAAAAATGTTCAACAGTAAGGGTGAGTATAACCCAAGACCCTGATTGGTTCATCCGGTGCGGACATAATCTAGTTAACATACAATGTCACATAGATCATACATTTAGCATATTTATAACAATCAAACATGTTGTCATCACATAATCGTATATTTAGCATGTTCACAATTATAACAATCAAGCATATTACCATGAAATAAATCGTACATATAATATATTCAAGATTTTAACAATCAAATATGTTGTAATGAATGCATGAGTTTGGTTTTATTATGATTTATCTTTGGTTAAGTCTCATGATGCATGTGGGCCCAATAAATCAATCCATCATCATCCTTTCATTCTTTGGATTCCATCCTGCTCAAGTTATTTCTTGGGCACAACGTTTCCATTCTAGAGCGATCGGAGCTCACCAAGTCCCCTTTCTTTTATCATATGGTACGAATGAACTCACAGGTTCTCATCATTATATATATCATTTCATCTTGGGACTTGGCTCTTCACGATCATAGATACATCCCGTCATTTAGTCGAAGTACACTAGAATTGCATCGTCTCACCCGCTATCAGGCGCGACTCTGATGCCATTGGGTTGCCGTTCCAGTTGTACTTCCAAGATTCTTCTACTGAGATCGAACGTGAATGTCCTCCAGCGTACCAGGTGTATGCTCTAGTTTTTCTTCTTCAAAACATATTTTCATGATGCGAAATGCATTATTCTTATCATTAGATCCCTGGGTATCTTATGTGTTTCCAGTCTCATCATATCATTCTCAAGTTCTTTGAATTCCATCAATCATTTAAACCTTGTAAGATATTCGTTTATTAATTTTTTTTTAGAAATATATCTATCATATATATATTCTTTCGTAAAGAGTAAAATAATATATATATCCTTTATGTAATTACGCATAATTTGGATGTTAATAATGTATAATAATAATAAAACTAATAATAATGGTAACAATACTAAGTTTGACAATAAATAGAATAAGAATGATAATTATAACTTACCAATAACTTAAAAAGTAATAAAGATTAGTTTCCAATTGAAAATTCAAGTGAAAAACACTAAAAGCAGAGTTTTCCGATTGGAACAGGGGTGAATCCGAGTGAATTAAGTATGATTCCGAGTGGAATCATATAGAGAAGGGTTCTCCAAGCGATCTAGCTAAAAATCCGAGTGAAATTGTACTGGAAAGCTGTTTTCCGATTGAAACAGGTCTGATTCCGAGTGAAAATGAATTTTCTGGGTGAAATGAGTTTAGATACCGAGTAAATTCAGGCTGAAGTGAGTTTCTGGATAAAATAAGCATCAATCCGAGTGAAGTCAGTAAGAAAGAATTCCATGAGTGAAAGATGTTGATGAAACCGAGTAAAAATTGAATTTCTGAGTGTAATAAAATACGATTCCGAGAGACATCTGTCTCAAAGGAGTTTTCTGAGTGAATTCAATATAAGTTCCGACTGAAACATGAGTTTACCGAGTAAATTTAGTTGAGAAGGGTTCTGTCTGAATAAGACACATGCGAGTAAAATAATTCCGAGTAAGATAATCCTGATTCCGAGTGGAATCAGGTTGGGAAAGGTCTTCTGGGTGAATTAAATTTATATGCTGAGTTACATCAAACTGAAGGGAGTTCTTTTAGTGAAAATAACTGTTTGCTGAGTAAAAATAAATTGTTTTCCGAGTAAATTGAAGCTGAGAAGGTGTTGTCCGAGTAAAAAAAATAAATAAGGAAATATTCTCTGAGTGAAATAAGGTTGTTTACCGAGTTAAATCACTGGAAGAGGGTTTCATGAATGAAGCTAAGCTGTTTTCTGAGTGAAATGTGTGTTTGGAAGAGTGGTCCGAGTGAAATTCAAACTGAGATGTTTTCTGAGTAAACATAATACGTTCTCCGAGTGAAACATAATGATGAAACATTTTTTCTGAGTGAAATAAAATAAGATTCCGAGTAGGATTAGGATGAGAGTATCTTTCTGAGTGAAAATAATGTATTTTCCGAGTAAAATGTTCTATCCGAATGCTCAGGTCGGTTTTTCATAAAATCCGAGCTTATTACTTACTGAATCCGACTTCTATTTTATAAATCCTTACTGGAACTTACATAAACACCCAGGTTCCTTAATATTTTCACAGTCCAACAATCAGCATGTGTTTTTATCAATTTAGTTTCATATATATTCAATATAAAACAATAACCATAACATTTAATCAAACAACTCTAAACTGATTATAAGCATTTAGTAACAGATATATATGTGTATATAATCAAAGCATGTAATTCACATAACATTGAATCTGTCCTCCACTCGGTTTTCCCACAGAGCACCCAAGAATATACCCCCTTACCTCAATGAAGTTCCTGGATGGAAAGAAAGAGGTTCCCCTCACTGTCCTGCTTCAAATCCGAGTGAGAGAGGAGAGAAATTGAGAGAGAGAGCTTGCAGGAAGAGGAAAGAATGACAGAAGTATGCCTGTGGTTATGTTTCGTGTATGTGTGTGTTCTTTAGAGACATAGTACTGGGCTAAATAATGAGAGATAGTGGGAAACTAAGTGGAAACATCGGTTGGAGAATTAGGTGGAATAATGGAGCCTTTTGACTCCTTTCACAGTCAGCTTTGTATTTGATTGGAATAAAATATATAAAGTTATTGTAATGGAGGCAACTTTCTCCTTTGATTGGTTCGTTGTGCCAATCATTCTTGGTTTTATATGATTAAGTGGGCTGACCACTATCTGAAGTGGAATTAAAAAGTGTTTGGAGGATTTGAAGAGATCGGTATTGCATGCATGAAGGCGGTATTGGGTTTGTGAGGGCGGAGTGCAGTGTGAGGGCGGAGTGCAATGTGAGGGCGGTATTAGATGAGGCGGTATTGAGTGAGGGCGGAGTACAGTGTGAAGGCGGAGTGCAATATGAGGGCGGTATTAGATGAGGCGGTATTGAGTGAGGGCGGAGTGAAATGTGAGGCGGAGTGTAGTTATGGGCGGTGTGTAGTGACAGGCGGTGTGTAGTGATTTGAGGGACAACGTCCATGCAAGAAGGCGGTGTTGAGTGTGAAGTAGGGAAGGACGGTGTGTGTGAAGGAGTTAAGGACACCGTCTGTGGAAAGAGGGCGGTGTTGTGATGAACACCGGCTCAGAGCTGTCCGGTGTGAACTCCTAATTTAAGAACGGATCCAGTAGCCATCCGGTGTGCACATATTCTCATTCGGTGTGGTGTGATGTAAGTGACATAGAAGACATCGGGTGGTTAATGACATCGGATCGCTTGAGCGAAACCCGATTCGCTTGAGCGAATCAGCCAATCTTCACTCGGAATACTTCTTGCCTCATTCGGATTCTCTTCACTTGAACTTACTCAGAAGATACCTCACTCAGAAGAGGAGTCATACCTATAGACTTACTCGGAAATGGTTCAGCCTCACTTTTTTTTCTCGGAATAGCTTCTTCCACTTTCTTCCACTCGGTTTACTATTCATACACTTACGAAACCATTCGAAATAATTCCATAACACGTTCCACTCGGTAAGAAGCATCAAATCAACATAAACATGAGTATTTAAGCTTTCTTTCACTCGGAATACTTCAATCAGAGCAGTTTTCTTCGGAAAAGAAGTACTTGGCAAGGTTTGACTCGGAAACGAGTCATTCCAGGGTGTTTTGACTCGGAATTCCATCCTTCACTCAGAATTTCTAATTATTCACTCGGAATTCCTCTCTGTTACTCGGAACAGAGCTCTTTTCACTCGGTTTTTGCTTAATTTAGCTAATGATCCTTATAATTTACATTGTTATGCGCAAAATGATACTTATGAGATACCACAGACCATCAACAGGGTATATATATTGACTTATTCTTCTTTCAAACCTTCCATAATTCAAAAATTACAAGGATGAAATTGTTTCTAAAAATAGGGATGTTACAGAGGGGGATTCATAAAGAACACCCCATATCGGTCCTCACTCGTCTTCTCGAAGAGGATCCACAAAGAAAGCTTTTCCACGAGTAACACTAGTCAAACAGTAGAAAGAAATAGGTAAGGGGAAGGAGAAGGGAGATGTACATGTGCAGTAGTGGATTGTGGAGGAAAGAGGGGCCCGAACTCATTCCGCCCAACTTGACTAGATATGACAACGCCTGGGCGGACTCAACCACAACGCCCAAGCCGGGGTCAACACCGTTGTCGGGAACGCATTAGCGTCACAATGGACTAGAAGGGTAATTGGGCGGTATCCCACTCTGACAACTACTCGCTTCAGCGCGAGTCCTCACGCTTGGGCGAACTGCTCTAGTACCTCGGGCGAGGTATGACTCTGCCTTAGCGTATCCGACATAAGTCTTCCTAGTCCGTACTCGCTGGAGTGAGTATATTGCTCGCTGGGGCGAGGGAACTTCACTCGGGAATACAGACTCTCCCCCACTCGGGTTTTACTTATATTTCTCACTCAGTGGTCATCTCTCTCACCATCACTCAAGGATTTCACTCGTTTCTTACTTAAGGTACGTTTAGGACCTATTCGGAGTACTCATAGCTTATTACTCGGGAAGATCTCCCACATCGATCCCCACTCAGGGTTGCATACTCCCATTTACTCAGATCGTTTAAGACTCTCTTCCTAGAGACGATTTATAATTCACTCTGTCTTGGCCATGGTATGCTAAATCATGCTGTCCCTGCGTATCCATTAAAGCACAAGTATGAAATAAGGTAGCACATAGCATGTCACACACGAAACCATACATATATATATATATATAAGAGCGTATGTTAACATTTACAAACATAAAATCGGATTCTTCTTTGACCATAAGGTTCTATTTGTCCAAAACACTAACATCCGGCATGAACCGGTCAGAGCTTAATCTAACTTCGCATTAATTAAGCCTTCCTAATGCATCAACACTTCACTCAGCGTTCCAGCTCTGCTTCTGATCCTCATCTCGAGAGACATTCACTGAAAAATGGCCACTGCAGGGGTGAGCATCTTAGATTTTAAATGATAGATACCGACTCAGGTTATCTCCCAATCATACAACAATACATATACGTACAAAAACGATTGTAACAGAGCAACATCGATTAGCCAAGACATATATACATAACTCTTACCGTTCGATATTCACCAATCCTCACTCGGCTGTACTCATAACATTTTCAATGACACAGATACGCTTGCATACATATATACATATATTCATAAAACAGTTTTCATTCAGCATCCAAGGCACGTACACACGGAATGGATCACTCGGCATACACATTCATTATCCTCATACACCATATCAAATGCATAATCAGATTTCAGTCAATAACACATACACGGAGCATTCACTCAGTCCTACGCATTCACCCATTCACTTACCACTCAGCATACCTAGCCAATTCCAAACAACATTAACAGTAGTAACAATATTAACAGTAATAAGCACATAAGGTTTCACTCGGTTCCGCATCGTGTGTATCGGTCAGACGTTGCAACGTAGGCATCTTAGCCTTTTTATACATAGCTCTCAGCTATCAAATCAGCTCCCAGCTGCTTGGCCGTTTTACGGGTACCCAACCGTTTGCCCACAGGTGACACCAACGCTCTCAGCGCCAACGGGGGTGTTCACAGGCAGCCCGAGTCCCACTTAGGGCTACCCTGAGTCCCACTCAAGGATTTTGCAGCGTCTCACGCTGGATGACCGAAGGTAGTGTCCCACACTACGTGCTCCCAGCACAACGCATCTCATGCGCCACACGCGGATTCGACACACAACATTCGTTTCACGCATGCATTCTCTTATTCAAGCACACATATCATGCAATCGGTAATACACATCATCAGAATTCAGCATGTCAGTTTAACACATATAGCCTTCATGCAATCCATTATCATTCCATTGTAACGTATGAGTCCCATGCAATCGGTATCAATCCATATCAAGCATCCATAAGCATTTTCGTTCAATTAAGTGTGACATGCAATCGGTTTACAGCACCATTTAACCTTAAACAACGCATGCATCATTATGAAAATCACAAGTTCACTCAAGCATTTTAAGTCATCACAACATAACATGCAATCGGTGTAGGACAGTGTCAGAACCCGGTTAAAGCAGGTATTTCCTGTACGCAAACAATTTCATTAAAGTATTCATATCAACACATGCATTTATAAGAAAGATGCTAACATGCAACACTCATCTTTCACTCGTTATGCAACTGGGCTGTACACACTCGCATGCAACACAACACACAATTAGAGCACGGATATAGCAAGCATCAGCACTCGGAACCTATTCATAACCCATGCATTTAAGATAGAAGATACTCCCCTTACCAATTGCAAAACTCCGAGGGATTTTTCTGCTTGATTGGTGGTTCTCCTCCTTGCTGCTTCACTTGGCACCTCCTCTGGAGTGCTACAGTCTCCTGCGAGTAATGTAGGGGTATTTCTGCTTCTTCCTTGGCGATCGTCCCTTCCCGTGTGGGGAAGTTCCACTCCACTGCAGCACCGTCACCTTGGCTCTCGAAGCAGGAAATGGACTGGAGGGCAGAGAAGGATAGAGAGAAAACAAGAGAAAAGAAGAACGAAGAAGGAAGTTCGCAGGGGTTCTCCGCGTGAAGAGCATGGCCATCACCCGTATAAATACTCGCGCGGAGAACAGGATGGTGGGATGGGGAAATGCGAAGAGATAATCCTGCCCATGCAACCTTGTCTCCATGTTAATCACCCTATTCCTTCTAGTTAATTAAATTAAGGGAAGTGTTAACTTGTTGACTTTTCATTTAATTCGGTTGCTTATAATTAAAATGGGGATGTTACAGTTCTCCCCCACTTGAAAAGAATTTCATCCCCGAAATTCAGTCGGTAATTCATGCGAAACTTCAGTCGGTAACTCACCTAAATGAACAACTCGGGGTACTGCTGTCTTATAGCATCTTCGCGTTCCCACGTGCAGGAGGTGGTCTTGCCTTGCTGCCACTCCACCTTAGCCAGCCTTACGTTTTTGTTTCTCAAGCGTTTTACCGATCGGTCCACGATTCCAATCGGTGTAGTCACAGTGGTCAGGTCTTCTTTGATCTCTACTTCATCGTCAGGCATCGTGTGGCTGGGGTCATGTAAATACTTCCTTAGTTGAGATACATGAAATACGTTGTGCAATCGGGATAAGTGGGTCGGTAATGCGATGCGGTATGCCACGGGGCCGACTCGTTCTAACACCTCATAAGGCCCAATGTATCGAGGGCTTAACTTTCCACCTTTTAAGGCTCGTCCGACTCCTTTACTCGGAGAAGTTCTCAAAAACACTCTGTCTCCGACTGAAAATTCCAATGGTTTGGTGCGCTTATCATGGTAGCTCTTTTGCCTGTCTTGAGATGCTTTCATCCTTCCCTGTATCACTCGGATCTGCTCTGTGGTTTGCTTCACGATGTCTGGTCCCAATAGTAGACTTTCACCCGTTTCCGACCAGCAGAGTGGGGTTCAGCATCTGTGTCCATATAGTGCCTCGTAGGGTGCCATGCCAATGCTGTGATGATGGCTGTTGTTGTACGTAAACTCGATCAAGGGAAGGTACTGCTCCCAGTCCCCACCATGCTCTAACACACACGCCCTTAATAAGTCTTCTAAACTTTGAATTGTCCGCTCGGATTGTCCATCCGATTGGGGGTGGTAGGCAGAACTAAGCCAAAGTTTGGTGCCCATTTCTTGATGCAGGCTGGTCTAAAATCGGGACGTGAACCTAGGGTCCCTATCTGATACGATAGAAGTAGGTATGCCATGCAGTCGGATAATTTCTTGAATGTAAATCTGAGCCAACTTATGCAACGGGTACTTCATATTCACAGGTAGAAAGTGCGCACTCTTAGTCAGTCGGTCAACAATGACCCAAATCGCATCATGGCCCGCTCGGTTTTTGGGTAATCCCATGATAAAATCCATCGCAATCGAGTCCCATTTCCACACGGGAATCTCTAGGGGCTGCATTGCACCGTACGGTTTTTGGTGCTCCACTTTTGATTTTTGGCACGTAATACACCGGGCCACATATTCCGCCACATCCCTCTTTAGTCCGGGCCACCAGAACTGTTTCTTCAGGTCATGGTACATTTTCGTGGTTCCCGGGTGGATACTGAGTAGGCTTTTGTGGGCTTCGTCAAGCACCACTCTCCTTAATTCTCCTCCGTTTGGTATGTATATTCTGTCCCTCACCCGGAAGATCCCATCTGATCCCTCGGTCAAGGATAAATCCTTTCCTTTGGCCTGAGTTTCCTTCATTTCAGTTAGGTAGGAGTCCAACTGTTGCTGCTCGTACACGGACTTCAAGAATTCATTGGCGATCCTCAATGTACCGATTGTCATTTTTCGAGAGGAGGGGGTGTCAACATACAAGTTCATGTCTCGGAACCGCTCCAACAACTCTACTTCTTTTGCCATCATTGCTGCCATATGGAGGGATTTCCGACTCAATGCGTCGGCCACGACATTTGCCTTACCCGGGTGGTATTTTAACTCGAAATCGTAATCTTTTAAAAACTCAATCCATCTTCTCTGTCTCATGTTCAGCTCTTTCTGGTCGAATAGGTATTTGAGGCTCTTGTGATCACTGTACACTTCAAATTTGGACCCGTACAAGTAATGCCTCCATATTTTTAATGTAAAAACTACTGCTGCCAGCTCCAAGTCATGGGTCGGGCAATGCTGCTCGTGATGTCTCAATTACCGAGAGGCATATGCTATCACTCGGTCTCTCTGCATAAGTACACACCCTAATCCGAGTCCTGACGCGTCACAATAGACCACGAAGCTCTCTTGTAACTTAGGTAATGCCAGCACTGGAGCAGTCATCAACTTGTTCTTTAGCTCTCGGAAGCTGTTCTCACACTCGGGACTCCACACGAAGGGAACGTTTTTCCGAGTCAATTTAGTTAGTGGTAATGCTAGTTTAGAAAAACCTTCGATGAACCTTCTATAATAACCTGCCAGGCCCATAAAACTCCTTATCTCCGAAACGGACCTGGGCTTCTCCCATGCCATTACAGCTGTGACCTTCGAAGGGTCCACCGAGACACCTCGCTCGGAAATCACATGTCCGAGGAAGTGGATCTCATCCATCCAGAATTCGCACTTCAAAAACTTCGCAAACAATTGTTTCTCCTTCAACACTTGAAGTACCGCTCGGAGATGTCCTTCATGCTCCTCGGAAGTCTTAGAATAAACTAGGATGTCATCGATGAAAACAACTACAAACCGGTCTAAATAGGAGTGGAATATGCTGTTCATGTAATTCATGAAAACAGCAGGGGCGTTTGTCACACCGAACGGCATCACTACATACTCGTAGTGACCATACCGAGTCCTAAAGGTAGTTTTAGGAATGTCCGAGTCCTTCACTCGGATTTGGTGATACCCCGATCGTAGATCGATTTTTGAGAAGACTGAGGCTCCACGCAGCTGGTCAATTAAATCATCAATTCTGGGCAGTGGATACCGATTCTTGATTGTGAGTTTGTTTAGCTGTCGGTAATCTATACAAAGTCTCATGCTGCCATCCTTCTTCTTAACAAGCAGTACGGGTGCGCCCCATGGTGATACGCTCGGTCTAATGAACTGCTTTCCGAGTAACTCATCCACTTGTTTCTTCAACTCGGCTAACTCAGTTGAGGACATTCTATAGGGTGCACTAGAGACTGGCTCAGCCCCAGGGATTAAGTCTATAGAGAATTCGATTTCTCTATTGGGAGGGACACTCGGTACGTCTTCAGGGAACACTTCTGGGAAGTCACAGACAATCGGGATTTCGTTCACTCGGATTCTACTCTCACCCTCGGTTAGACAAAGCATCATAAACAGTTGGGTTATACCTGGTGCCGTGTCGTTCTCAGTGGGCTGTCTCGGAAAAACTATCTCTCAGTTTCTACAATCTACTAACACCTTATTGGCTGAAAGCCAATCTATTCCGAGCACGATGTCAAGACCCTTTAAGGGCATGCAAATCAGATCAAAGGTGAAACTCCGATCATACAACTCAAACGCTACATCTTTGCACATTGACGATGTGAACACATTAGTGCTAGTCGGGCTGGCCACTTCCAAAGTCTGATTCATAGACACAGTCGGTAACTTCAAACGCTTCACACACTCATCAGCTATAAAAGAATGGGTGGCTCCCGAATCGAAAACAACATTAAGCGTATTCATTCCGAGTGAGCACTTACATTGTACTAGGTCGCTTGCTGGTGCAACATCCTCTACGTTGATGGTGTAGATCCTTCCTGCCGCTGTTGGGCCGGTATTCCTCCCTCGGTTATCTGGGGTACGCATCCCGTTTCCTCTAGCTCCGTTGCCTCTGCCACCAGGACGTTGGTTATCATTCACTCGGTTCCTTTCTTGAAATCCCCCCTGACGCACATTAACGTTTGCTTGGTGTAGTTGGGGGCAGTCGGGGCGAATGTGTCCTCTCTTGTTGCAGTGAAAGCACACTACATCACCATCATCCTTGCAGTCTCTGGCAAAGTGGTTTCCTCCACACTTGAAACACCTTCCGTCTCCTACCACTGGTCGTCTTTCAGGTTGATTCCGACCCCCAAATTTGGAAAAAGGCTTGTTCCTGCCAACATTGCTTGGCTTTTTGAAACGAGGTCGTTGGGGCCTCAGGGAATAGTGGTTTCTGCTGCTCTGGTTCGAATGGGCCTTGTCATCCTCCTCAAATATTCTACATTTGTTCACTAATGCAGGGAAACTCCGTATCTCGTGATATCTGCAGGCCCTCTTAATATCCGATCTCAATCCGTTCTCAAACTTAAGGCACTTGGAGCTCTCCGTCCCAGGCTGCTGGAAGGGTGGATAGAATAGGCACAATTCCTCGAATCTGGTCACGTATTCTTCCACAGTCATGGAGCCCTGTTTTAACTCCATAAACTCCAGCTCTTTCCGACTCCTCACTGTGTCGGGAAAGTACTTCTCTAAGAAGCATGCCTTGAAATCGTTCCACATCACTTGATTATCATCTTCAGGGAATCGGCTTCTGGCTATTTTCCACCAGTTCTCCGCTTCGTCTCGCAGCATGTACACTGCACACTCTACCTTCTGGGCTTCGGTACAGCGAAGACCCCCAAAAATCCTCTCTAATTCCTGAGTCCACTTAAACGCCGCCTCAGGGTTCCGTCCTCCTAGGAATTCACTCGGCTTCCTCTTTAAGAAGCGGTCCAGCACTTGGCCCTCCTCAGCTCGAGGCTGGCCCTGCCTTTCAAACACGTCTGCAAAGCGTTGGAATGCCGTGGCTATAGCCTCCATGCTTTGGCGATGTGCCATCCCTTATCCTGAAATCAACATTCAAGGATAAGTATTCCTAGTTACTTAATTCCAATCGGATTTTAGTCTAATATTTAGTAACTTAGCCCATTATGTGTTCTCGTATGTCACACAATTAGTCGGGTCAGGAGGAACAACTCCCCTACCCATGATTCAGTAACAGAGTATCAATCAAGTTGAATTCACACCACAACAATCATGACCATACATACAACCACTTACACTCGGTAGGCTTACCTTGGCCTTGGACCTTTCGGTCCGCTCTGATACCAAAATGTAACACCCTAATTTAACAAAATGAATTAAACCCAAGGACGGGAAAAATTTTCCAAGATTAAGTAAACCAAATAGACTATAAGGCAACCGGATAACAAAAGGGGCGGAGTGCAAGGAAGGACAAGGGAAATGAGAGATCATCCACACGCATATGGCAAATAACAGAAGGCTAAGACTGGAACTGGTTCATTTGGTTTAGTGTAACACACCAGCGCCAGGGCGGATTACATAATATCGTTGGCTCACTCAGGCGGGGTCTGATACCGCCTGGGCGGGGTATGGTAATGTAGCGACGGATGGAGGGGGATTCATAAAAAACACCCCATATCGGTCCTCACTCGTCTTCTCGAAGAGGATCCACAAAGAAAGCTTTTCCACGAGTAACACTAGTCAAACAGTAGAAAGAAATAGGTAAGGGGAAGGAGAAGGGAGATATACATGTGCAGTAGTGGATTGTGGAGGAAAGAGGGGCCCGAACTCATTCCGCCCAACTTGACTAGATATGACAACGCCTGGGCGGACTCAACCACAACGCCCAAGCCGGGGTCAACACCGTTGCCGGGAACGCATTAGCATCACAACGGAGAGGAAAGGTAATTGGGCGGTATCCCACTCTGACAACTACTCGCTTCAGCGCGAGTCCTCACGCTTGGGCGAACTGCTCTAGTACCTCGGGCGAGGTATGACTCCGCCCAAGCGTATCCGACATAAGTCTTCCCAGTCCGTACTCGCTGGAGTGAGTATATTGCTCGCTGGGGCGAGGGAACTTCACTCGGGAATACAGACTCTCCCCCACTCGGGTTTTACTTATATTTCTCACTCAGTGGTCATCTCTCTCACCATCACTCAAGGATTTCACTCGTTTCTTACTTGAGGTACGTTTAGGACCTATTCGGAGTACTCATAGCTTATTACTCGGGAAGATCTCCCACATCGATCCCCACTCAGGGTTGCATACTCCCATTTACTCAGATCGTTTAAGACTCTCTTCCTAGAGACGATTTATAATTCACTCTGTCTTGGCCATGGTATGCTAAATCATGCTGTCCCTGTGTATCCATTAAAGCACAAGTATGAAATAAGGTAGCACATAGCATGTCACACACGAAACCATACATATATATATATAAGAGCGTATGTTAACATTTACAAACACAAAATCAGATTCCTCTTTGACCATAAGGTTCTATTTGTCCAAAACACTAACATCCGGCATGAACCGGTCAGAGCTTAATCTAACTTCGCATTAATTAAGCCTTCCTAATGCATCAACACTTCACTCAGCGTTCCAGCTCTGCTTCTGATCCTCATCTCGAGAGACATTCACTGAAAAATGGCCACTGCAGGGGTGAGCATCTTAGATTTTAAATGATAGATACCGACTCAGGTTATCTCCCAATCATACAACAATATATATACGTACAAACACGATTATAACAGAGCAACATCCATTAGCCAAGACATATATACATAACTCTTACCGTTCGATATTCACCAATCCTCACTCGGCTGTACTCATAACATTTTCAATGACACAGATACGCTTGCATACATATATACATATATTCATGAAACAGTTTTCATTCAGCATCCAAGGCACGTACACACGGAATGGATCACTCGGCATACACATTCATTATCCTCATACACCATATCAAATGCATAATCAGATTTCAGTCAATAACACATACATGGAGCATTCACTCAGTCCTACGCATTCACTCATTCACTTACCACTCAGCATACCTAGCCAATTCCAAACAACATTAACAGTAGTAACAATATTAACAGTAATAAGCACATAAGGTTTCACTCGGTTCTGCATCGTGTGTATCGGTCAGACGTTGCAACGTAGGCATCTTAGCCTTTTTATACATAGCTCTCAGCTATCAAATCAGCTCCCAGCTGCTTGGCCATTTTACGGGTACCCAACCGGTTGCCCACAGGTGACACCAACGCTCTCAGCGCCAACGGGGGTGTTCACAGGCAGCCCGAGTCCCACTCAGGGCTACCCTGAGTCCCACTCAAGGATTTTGCAGCGTCTCACGCTGGATGACCGAAGGTAGTGTCCCACACTACGTGCTCCCAGCACAACGCATCTCATGCGCCACACGCGGATTCGACACACAACATTCGTTTCACGTATGCATTCTCTTATTCAAGCACACATATCATGCAATCGGTAATACACATCATCAGAATTCAGCATGTCAGTTTAACACATATAGCCTTCATGCAATCCATTATCATTCCATTGTAACGTATGAGTCCCATGCAATCGGTATCAATCCATATCAAGCATCCATAAACATTTTCGTTCAATCAAGTGTGACATGCAATCGGTTTACAGCACCATTTAACCTTAAACAACGCATGCATCATTATGAAAATCACAAGTTCACTCAAGCATTTCAAGTCATCACAACATAACATGCAATCGGTGTAGGACAGTGTCAGAACCCAGTTAAAGCAGGCATTTCCTGTACGCAAACAAGTTCATTAAAGCATTCATATCAACACATGCATTTATAAGCAAGATGCTAACATGCAACACTCATCTTTCACTCGTCATGCAACTGGGCTGTACACACTCGCATGCAACACAACACACAATCAGAGCACGGATATAGCAAGCATCAGCACTTGGAACCTGTTCATAACCCATGCATTTAAGATAGAAGATACTCCCCCTACCAATTACAAAACTCCGCGGGATTTTTCTGCTTGATTGGTGGTTCTCCTCCTTGCTGCTTCACTTGGCACCTCCTCTGGAGTGCTACAGTCTCCTGCGAGTAATGTAGGGGTATTTCTGCTTCTTCCTTGGCGATCGTCCCTTCCCGTGTGGGGAAGTTCCACTCCACTGCAACACCGTCACCTTGGCTCTCGAAGCAGGAAATGGACTGGAGGGCAGAGAAGGAGAGAGAGAAAATAAGAGAAAAGAAGAACGAAGAAGGAAGTTCGTAGGGGTTCTCCGCGTGAAGAGCATGGCCATCACCCGTATAAATACTCGCGCAGAGAACAGGATGGTGGGATGGGGAAATGCGAAGAGATAATCCTGCCCATGCCACCTTGTCTCCACGTTAATCACCCTATTCCTTCTAGTTAATTAAATTAAGGGAAGTGTTAACTTGTTGACTTTTCATTTAATTTGGTTGCTTATAATTAAAATGGGGATGTTACAAAAATCAAATAAATTATGCAACTACTGAAAAAGAGTTACTAGCCATAGTATATGGCCTAGAAAAATTTAGATCATATTTGATTGTCTCAAAAATAATTGTTTTTACTGATCATGCAGCCATCAAATATCTTTTGACTAAAACTGACTCAAAACCTCAGTTAATCCGATGGATTTTGCTTCTTCAGGAATATGATCTTGAAATCAAAGATAAGAAAGGTAGTAAAAAAGTGGTCGCTGACCATCTTTCTAGATTAATGAATGATGAGGTCACTGCCAAAGAAAAAGAAATTTTGGAAGAATTCCTGATGAAAAACTCTTTGAAATAACATAGCGGCCATGGTTTACTGATATGGCCAATTTTAAAGCAGCAGGAATTCTTCCAAATGATTTAACTTGGCAACAAAGAAATTTTTTTTCAAAGATGCAAAATATTTTGTTTGGGATGACCCTCATTTATTCAAAATTGCTGTGGATAATTTGTTACGTCGATGTGTGCTCGATTGGAAAATGAAAGATGTGTTATGGCATTGCCACAAATCACCTTATTGAGGACATTTTAATGGTGAGAGGACTATTGTAAAAATCCTTTAATCAGGTTTGTATTAGCCCTCCATTTTTAAAGATTCTCACTCATTTGTGTAAGCTTGTGATAACTGCTAAAGAACAGGTAATGTTAATAGGAGGCAAGAAATGCCTCTCACAAACATTCAAGAGGTAGAGGTATTTGATTGCAGGGGAATTAATTTCATGGGACCCTTTCCTTATTCTCAATAATCAATATATCCTTTTGGCAGTTGATTATGTTTCAAAATGTGTAGAAGCAATTGCTTCACCTAATGTTGACACCAAAATTGTAGTGAATTTCTTGAAGAAAAATATGTTTTACAGATTTGGCACACCAAGAACTTTAATCAGTGATGGAGGTTCACATTTTTGTAACAAAGTTCTTCAAAAAGTGTTACAGCATTATGGAGTGAGGCATAAGATGGCCACAACATATCATCTATAAACCAATGGATAGGATGAGATTTCAAATCTTGAAGTGAAAAGAATCATGGAAAAGACTGTGTCTTCTTCCAGAAAGGATTGGTCATAAAAACGTGATGATGCACTCTGGGCATACAAAACTACATTTAAAACCCCCATTGGCCTATCCCCTTTTCAGATGGTCTATGGAAAAGCTTGTCATCTTCCAGTAGAGATAGAACATAAAGCATACTGAGCATTAAAATTCCTCAACTTTGATCAGAATGTAGCAGCTGACAAAAGGAAGTTGCAGTTACTTGAGTTAGAGGAAATAAGGAACAATGCTTATGAGTCTTCCAGATGCTACAAAAGTAAGGTAAAAGCTTACCATGGCAAGAATTTAAAGAAGAGAAACTTCATACCAGGTCAGCAAGTTTTACTATTTAATTTAAGATTAAAGTTGTTTCCTAGAAAATTGAAATCTAAGTGGTCAGGCCCATTTTTAATCAAGGAAGTTAAACCATATAAAACAGTGGAGATTGAAGATCCAACTTCCAAAAGAAGTTGGATGGTTAATAGGCAAAGATTGAAACCTTATTTGGGTGGTGAAATCAAGAGACTCACCACCATTGATAAGTGCTTTATAATACAATAAATTAGGTCTAAATTGCTTAGGATTTTAGTCATTATCCACTGTATTTCCTTTATTTATTGCGATTTTTGCTTTCTTTCCACTCTAGTCTACTTGGGTATGTTATTTTGCAGGAATTAAGGTAATAAAGGGTCAAAAACAAGAGAAAAACGACCATAAAATGATAAAGAAACAAGAAGAACAAGCCCAAAGTGGAAAGAATTCTCTTTTTAAAGCTGAAATCCGACTTAGAAAGCAGAAATTCGACTCAGAGCACTGAAATCCGACTCAAAATGGCCAAATCCAAGTGGGATAACTCAGAAATGACCAAATCCGAGTGGAAAGACTCAGAGTAGAGCATTGCCGAGTGGAATACTGCACAGTTGGAGAAAATCCGAGTGGGAATTTGCTGATTGAAGTAAATCCGAGTGAACAATGCTGACTGAAGCAGGTCTGACCAAAGAACAAGTGATTCTCTATGCAAAAAGCTGATTCCGAGCAGAAGGAATGCCATTGAATGAATAAGTGTTGAATAAGAAGGTGAATCCGAGTGGTTTCATTCGGAGATGGCATTGTCAAGCAGAACAAAGCATTTCCGAGTAATGTCTTAATCGGACAAGGAAAAATCCGACCAGAAATGAATCACACTCGGGCAGACTCTCAAGTTTCACACTGAGCTTGAGTGAGAAGTCTCCAAGGAAAGGCCATTCCAAGTGAGTTGGGTCAGAAAGATGCATTTACGAGCAAAGCAAGGCTCGGACATAAGAAGAAATTCAATCAGTCAAATTCCAACCCTTCAAGTGCAAGTTTCTGAGTAAAAGTGGAGGCCATTCCGATTGAGAAACTTCCGAGTGAATTCCAAAGCAAAATCCGAGCAAAGTTTTAACCGAGTGGTCCAAATTTAGAGACAGCCGAGTGAAAATGATTGGGAACCGATTGAATCTGAACCAAGTGAGTCTTCAATCAGTTCCGAATGAACTCCATAAACCTGAGCCGAGTGAATGGTTTCAGTCGGATCCGAGTCCCTCTTCAGTCAATTTCGAGCAACACAAGCAAATCCGAGCAAGGTTTCTCCGAGTGAAACAGTGAAAAAGAGAGCCTCTCGCTTGAGCGAACCTTTATCCGCTTGAGCGAGACGGTTTCCTTCAACAAACGCTTAAGCGAGAAACTCTCGCTCAAGCGAAACCGACCGGGTTTCTTAAATACCGACCCCTTATCTCAACACCGAGTGAATATTTCACTCGGTTTTATGTACGAACAGTACCATTTTCACTCGGTTTTTAGCACAAAAGGCACCCTTTCACTCGGATTTTGCAGAAAAGAGAAAACCGACCTACACTCCACAACTCCAAACAACGGATCATTCTACACCGTCCTCCTCTCCATACAACACCGCCTAGACTCCTCTCCAACCAACACCGCCCAGACTCCTCTCCAACCAACACCGCCCAACCGTCCTCACTTCTCAACACCGTCTCATTCCCTCTTCTATCCGCTGTCCCTTTTCTCCTTTCCATCATCCACACCGCCCAGACTCCTCTCTAACCAACACCGCCCAGACTCCTCTCCAACCAACACCGCCCAACCGTCCTCACGTCTCAACACTGTCTCATTGCCTCTTCTATCCGCTGTCCCTTTTCTCCTTTCCATCATCCACACCGCCCAGACTCCTCTCCTACCAACACCGGCTCCATCCACCACATCGTCCAGCAACTCCACTGTCCCTCATACCACCATACCTGCCACATGTAAACCAACAACGCCCAGCAACCAATACCGAACAGCAAGCTTTCATTCGGTCTTGTGGAATTCCAGCACCTTTCCACTCAAAATTTGACCAAATGAATAAATCCAAGCACCGAATTATTAGAAATATTAAAATATACAAATTGGAAACAAGTTAGCACAGCTGGAATTCACATGCACCGAAAGTTTCTCCCACTTGCAAATTTTAACGCATTTCCTTAGCTGGATTCATTCATCCATTCGCCTATAAAAGGGAGAGCAACCAGGAGCAATCAATCATCACTTGCATCAATTACCATCAGATTCATTTTCTTTTCTTTTCTTCGTTACTTTCTCTCTTTTTCTCTTTAAGTTTTCTTCTTTTCCATTTTTCTTTCTCTGTTCATTTCTTCTCTTTCTTTTTCTTTTCTTTTCTTTCTTTTATTTTGTAAGAGTGTGAGGGCTGTAAAAGTGAGAATTTAAATTTGTAATTGGTGGAGAAATTATTGCAACAAGAAATTACAGTGGTAAATTATTCTGAGCTTTTGGAGAAACCCGTAAGTCTTTATTTTTACCATGTCTTGTATGTTTTATTTTTCCATTATTTATATGAATTTAAATTATTTCATGAGTAGCTAAATTAATTATCTTGGGATAAAGGGGGTATGATAATATTTTATTTTAATGTTATTTTGACTTGGAATTAAATAAATTTCTGTTTTCCATTTAGTTCAATTATGCTTAATGCTTTTAGTAATTCCTAACAAGAACCTAAATGATAAAACTGTATACTTACGGGTATATTAGTAAGTTTAGGTAATAAATAGAATCGAGAGATTTATTTTTACCGGAAAGCTTTGAACTAAACCTAAGATTTTTGAGATGCTTTTTGTGACCTCGGTAAAACCGTGAAAGTAATCAAAATTCTTTTGAGGAAATAAAAGGGATTTTCATAAAACAATAATGGGCCTTTCTGAGGATTAAGCAGCGCTTTCCATAGGTTAGGTACATTAATAGGATTCTGAGAGGAACATATTAATTAGCTTTTGGAAAATTTGCCTTGGAAAACTTAATTCGATTCTTATTTATGAAAAGTTAAAATTCATTAACATAAAAAAGAGTCTTAATCCCCCGAAATCCCAAGATATTCTCAACTCTGATTTTTAAAGTGTCAAGTAAATTTTATTTTTATATTTATTCATATTCTGTGCAATTTTAATTTGTACTTTATTTTATAAAAATCTTAAAAATCAATTGTGTGGATAATTGAATTTCAATATGCTGGTACTTTGAACACAGTCCCTGTGGAGAACGATAATCTTTTATATTACGCGACATAACCCGTGCGCTTGCGGGCCCTGTCAAGTTTTTGGCGCCGTTGCCGGGGACTGTTGTCCCTCAAATATCGGCAATATTGAAATTTAATTAGATCATACTTGTTAATATTTTTATTTTTAATTTTATTTTTAATTTTGTTTGTAATTTTGTCTTTTGTTCTTTATTTTGTGTATCTGTTGTTGTTTTATTTTTGTAATTGTTTGTTTTATTTGTCACTTGTTTTCTATTTATGCGACGAAGCCGTAGTGTCAATCTAAACTTAGGATTTGACCCTGAGATAGAACGTACCCTTAGAGCTTTAAGAAAACAACAAAAACAACAAAAAGAACAAAAAGAAAAATAAATGGCAGACCAACACAGACCCTTAAGAGATTTTACCGCTCCAAGCACTAATGGAAGAGGATCCAGCATCCTCAGACCCACAGTGGAGGCTAACAATTTTGAATTGAAGCCTTCACTACTCTCAATGGTTCAACAGAACCAATTCGGAGGATTACCCTCTGAAGATCCAAATCTTCACCTTTAAATCTTTCTTGAATACTGTGACACCCTGAAGATGAACGGAGCCACCAATGATGCCATTCGCTTAAGACTTTTCCCTTTATCCTTAAGAGATAAAGCGAGAGCATGGTTATACTCTCTTCCTGAAGGATCCATCACGACTTGGGAACAATTGTCCAGTGCTTTTATCAATAAATGGTACCCAAGGAACAAGACTGATGTGCTGAGAAAACAAATCATCAATTTTTCACAAAAAGATGATGAATCCTTGTATGAAGCCTGGGAAAGATACAGAGAGTTGCTAAGAGAATGTCCTCACCATGGGATAGAAAGGTGGTTGACAATCTATATTTTCTATAATGGACTAACTTCCACACAAAAGATCTCTTTAGATGCTGCAGCTGGAGGAGCCTTCATGAGTAAAAATGTTGATGAAGCTGAGAACCTGATCGAGGAAATAGCTCAAAACACTCACCAATGGAACTCTGAGAGAGGATTACCTTCTAAAACACCAGGTAAGTACTCTGTTGATGCTCTTTCCCTACTTTCTGCCAAAGTTGAAGCATTAACATTAAAACTTGATAAAATAGGGTCAACAGGTGCTACTAATATTGTTTGTGAAGTTTGTGGTGTTTCAGGACATGGAGCTACAAACTGCAACTTAGCCATGACCCCTAATCAAGAACAAGAAATACATCAGGTGGATGCTATTGGAAACTACGGTGGAAATTATCAAGGTAACTACAGACCTCCACAAGGTCCACCTGGTTTCCAAAATAGGCCACCTCAATTCCAAAGTAACTATAAACCTCAACAAGGAACCTATATTCCACAAAAATCAAAGCTAGAATCCTTGATGGAGACATTTGTAGCTACTCAACTTAAACAAAATGATGAATTCTCTGATGCAATAAAAAACTTGGCTTCAAAAGTGGACTCTCTTGCCACTCACAACAAAATACTGGAAAATCAAATTGCCCAACAAGCCTCCTATTCTCAAAGAGCACCAGGAACATTTCCTGGAAAACCAGAGGCTGGACCATCCAACCAAACCATGGCTGTCACTCTTAGGAGTGGTACTCAATACGATGGGCCAGTTGACAAGACAACAAAGGAGGAAAAGAAAGTCGATGAATCTTCATCTCATCCAGTAATTGAAGAAGAGAAACCACAAGAAAAGAAGGAGAAAGTTAAGCCATATCAACCTCCCATTCCATTTCCTCAGCGCTTAGCCAAAGCAAAGTTGGACAAACAATTTGGTAAGTTCCTTGATGTTTTAAAGAAATTGTATATTAATATTCCCTTTACAGATACTTTACAGCAAATGCCCACATATGCAAAGTTCCTGAAGGACATTTTGTCCAACAAAAGAAGACTGGAGGAAGATGGTACAGTTGCACTTACTGAAGAGTGCAGTGCTCTAATTCAAAAGAAACTTCCACCCAAGCTCCAAGATCCAGGTAGTTTCTCTATTCCTTGCATGATTGGTGACATGAATATAGATAAAGCATTGTGTGATTTAGGAGCGAGTGTGAGTTTAATGCCATTATCTGTTGCTGAAAAATTAGGATTGGGTGAACTAAAACCTACTAGGATGTCTTTACAATTGGCTGATAGATCTGTAAAATATCCTGTAGGAATTTTAGAGGATGTTCCTATTAAGATAGGAAAATTTTGTATACCAGCTGACTTTGTTGTGCTTGAAATGGACGAAGATTCTTTGATTCCTATTATTTTAGGCAGACCATTTTTAGCAACTGCAGGTGCTGTGATTGATGTCAAGAATGGTAAGTTGTCTCTAACTGTTGAAGACCAAAAGGTTGATTTTAATTTGAAAAATGTTTTAGAAAAACCTTATAATGATGTTTGTTGTACTGTGGATTTTGTCGAACAAGTGGTAAAGGAAGCAACCCTTCCTAATGACCCACTTGAAACTGTTTTCATGATTGAGCTGACAGAAACATCTGATTGCTCTGAGGCCCCACATGACACTGAGGTCATGTGTGACAAAGTGGTAAGCCCCAATGTAGAATTAAAACCTTTACCAGCTTCTTTAAGGTATGAGTTTCTTGGCCCTAATTCCACATATCCTGTGATTATTAATGCTGAATTGAATCTATATGAAACTGAAAAACTTTTGAAGCAACTTAGGTTGTATAGAAAGGTAATAGGTTATACAATGGATGATATCAAAGGGATTAGCCCTTCTCTTTGTATGCACAGGATTACTGTAGAAGATGAAAGTAGGCCCACAGTAGAACCACTTAGGAGATTAAATCCTAAAATGCAAGAAGTAGTTAAAAAGGAAATTTTGAAATTGCTTGATGCTGGAGTCATATATCCTGTTGATAGTAGTAAATGGGTAAGTCCTGTCCATATGGTGCCTAAAAAGGGGGGAATAACTGTGATTGAAAATGATAAACATAACTTGATTCCTACTAGGATTGTCTCTGGTTGGCGCATGTGTATTGATTATAGAAAGTTAAATAGCGCCACAAAAAAAGATCATTTTCCCCTCCCTTTTATTGATCAGATGCTTGAAAGACTTGCAAAACACTCTTATTTCTGTTATTTGGATGGGTATTCAGGTTTTCATCAAATTCCCATTCATCCATCTGATCAAGAAAAGACTACCTTCACTTGCCCTTATGGGACTTATGCTTACAGACGTATGCCTTTTGGTTTATGTAATGCACCTGCGACTTTTCAAAGGTGTATGCAAGCAATTTTTTCTGATCTTATTGAAAATGTGATGGAAGTCTTTATGGATGATTTTTCAGTGCATGGTTTGGATTTTGATAATTGTTTAACAAATTTGTGCCAAGTCTTGCAGCGTTGTGAAGAAACCAATTTGGTTCTAAATTGGGGAAAATGCCATTTTATGGTAAGAGAAGGCATAGTTCTTGGACACCTGGTGTCTGAGAGAGGTATAGAAGTTGATAAGGCTAAAGTGGAAGTAATTAAAAAATTGCCTCCACCCACAAATGTGAAAGGTATTCGGAGTTTTCTTGGACATACAGGGTTTTATCGCAGGTTCATTAAAGATTTCTCCAAGATCACAAAGCCTCTTACAACTCTTCTGGGTAAGGATGTGCCTTTCAATTTTGATTCATCTTGTATGGAAGCTTTTTGCAGGATTAAGCAAGCTCTAATCTCTGCCCCCATCGTACAACCACCTGATTGGAAACTCCCATTTGAGCTGATGTGCGATGCGAGTGATTACGCAGTAAGGGCTGTGTTGGGGCAAAGAAAGGATAAAAAGCTCCATGTAATTCATTATGCCAGCCGGACACTAGATGATGCTCAGGTAAATTATGCCACAACCGAAAAAGAACTGTTAGCTATTGTCTTTGCTTTTGATAAATTTAGGTCTTATTTGGTAGGTTCACATGTTACTGTTTACACTGACCACTCTGCCATTAAGTATCTATTGAATAAAAAGGAAGCAAAGCCTAGATTAATTAGGTGGATTCTAATATTGCAAGAATTTGACTTGGAAATTAAGGACAAGAAGGGTACCGAGAACTTGGTCGCTGACCACCTATCTAGGTTGACATCTGAAAAAGAAGAAACAGATAATATTCCCATCAATGAATCTTTTCCAGATGAACAACTCTTGAATCTTAGTATCCAACGTGTTCCTTGGTATGCTGATTTTGTAAATTTTCTTGCATGTGGTATCTTACCTCCTGATCTTAGCTTTCAGCAAAGGAAAAAGTTTTATGCAGATGTCAAGCATTATTATTGGGATGAACCACTCCTTTTCAAGCAATGTGCAGATGGTATGATTCGGAGATGTGTTTCACAAGATGATGTCCATGCTATCTTGGATCATTGCCATTCTCTTTCCTGTGGAGGGCACATGAGCACCTCTAAAACAGCCGCTAAAATATTGCAAGCTGGGTTCTATTGGCCAAATATTTTTAAGGATGTACGTAAGTATGTTCTAACTTGTGATGCTTGCCAAAGAACAGGTAACATTGGTAAGAGACAAGAAATGCCCTTGAATACCATTTTAGAAGTTGAACTATTTGATGTATGGGGTGTTGATTTTATGGGACCTTTTCCCTCTTCTTTTGGAAATCAGTTCATATTAGTGGCAGTTGACTATGTGTCAAAATGGGTGGAAGCCATTGCTTCACCCCATTCTGATGCTAAGACTGTTATTAAACTTTTCAAGAAAATAATATTTCCAAGGTTTGGGGTCCCAAAATGTGTTATAAGTGATGGAGGGTCTTATTTTATTGAGAAAACTTTTCAGACCCTTCTAAAGAAATATGGAGTTACGCATAAGGTTGCTACACCTTATCACCCACAAACTAGTGGACAAGTTGAGGTATCCAATCGGGAAATTAAAAATATTCTTCAAAAAGTGGTGAATACATCACGTAAGGATTGGTCTATTAAGTTAGATGATTCCTTATGGGCATATCGAACCGCATACAAAACTCCCATTGGAACCATACCTTTTAAGCTAGTATATGGGAAGCCCTGTCATTTACCTGTTGAGCTAGAATATAAATCTTTTTGGGCTGTTAAAACTCTTAACTTTGATCATAAGGCTGCAGGTGAACAAAGATTGTTGGAATTAAATGAGCTTGAAGAACTCCGTCTAGATGCATACGAAAATGCCAGAATTTATAAAGAAAAAACCAAACAATGGCATGATCGTCACATCCAACGGAGAACATTTAATCCAGGTGATATGGTTTTACTGTTTAATTCCAGATTGAAGCTTTTTCCAGGTAAACTGAAATCCTGATGGTCGGGACCATTCAAGGTGACAAAAGTTTTTCCCTTCGGAGCTGTCGAACTATGGAGCGAGAAATCTGGTACATTTAGGGTAAATGGACAGAGAGTAAAACACTATCTGACAGGTCAACCAATACAACAAGCAAGTGACTTGGACTTGTTTGATGCTCCTGATGAGTAAATCCAAACGGTAAGAAGTCTGGCTGAAGACTTAAAACTTAGCACTGATAGGGAGGTAACCCTATAAAAAGTTGTTGTTTCATTTTATATTAAAAAAAAAAACAACTATGTCAGATGCTGGTTTGGGGTTACTACAGGTAAGTTTTCTTATCCTTTATCATCCATTTTAACATTGAGGACAATGTCAAATTCTAGTTTGGGGTGGTAGGTAAGAAAACTTAACTGTTTTGTTTTGTTGTGTGATTGTTATATTATTCATGCATGTGTGTTTTCCTTATTTTGTTTGTAATCTTGTAATTTACCATGATTGCATGATAAATTTACTTTGAACACAAGGCTAAAGTATCTAAGGACCCCAAAATTTTGAGTAAAATTTTCAAAATTTGATTGTTTAAATGCCAAATAAATGCTTAAATGAACCTTATGTGTGATTAAAATTTTCTTTGAAAAGACTTTCCATGGTTAGACTTGAGCCAAAATGGGTTATTTATCAAACAAATTTTCAAAACCCATATTTTCTTAATTGAGTGAATCTCATAGTCATTAATATTCTAGAACTTGTTTTTCAACCGATTCAAAATGGTTTTTGATTATATGTCTTAGAATGATAAAGGCACAATTAGGTCTTATTCTTAAGCCTTAGAATTTTGTATAACTTGACCCCTAGTTGCCCCTTTTGAGCCTAAAAGCGAAACTTTTTCTTTGAAACCTTTCATTGACTGATATTCTCTTAATGGTGAAAAAGTTGGAAATTTAGTGGATCAAAGAAATAAAAAAGACTTAAGAAAAATATGGTATTGGATGCAAAGAAAAGCAAGAAAAAGAAAATCAAAAGGATGATATTGAATGAATTTCAAAAAGTCCATAAAAGTTCAAAAATTTGCTCTGTTAAATTTATAATGGTGATTTGAATCATTCATGACTGTTAAAGCCCTTTTGTATTCCATTTTTCTTGAATTTCCTACCTTGACAATACAACCCAAGGCCACGTTACAACCTTTGAAAGACCTTTAGACTTTGACATATTTTCTATCTAAACTGTGGAGTTTCTGGTTTATTATCAAGCTTATGGTAATATTTTTTGACTATGATGATTTGAGAGATACACAAACCTTTAAACACTTGAGTGAAAATTGTGAGAAGAGTATCTCAAGTCTTGACATTGAAAATTGATTCACATAAGAAAAATAAAACTGGCATTTGAATAAATCTGTTTCTCTGTTTTGGATTCCATAAGTTATTAAGTTTAGTGTTTTCTGTATTTATCTTGTGAATATGGTGATTGCTTGAGGACAAGCAATGCTTTCGTTTGGGGTATTTTGATAAGTGCTTTATAATACAATAAATTAGGTCTAAATTGCTTAGGATTTTAGTCATTATCCACTGTATTTCCTTTATTTATTGCGATTTTTGCTTTCTTTCCACTCTAGTCTACTTGGGTATGTTATTTTGTAGGAATTAAGGTAATAAAGGGTCAAAAACAAGAGAAAAACGACCATAAAATGATAAAGAAACAAGAAGAACAAGCCCAAAGTGGAAAGAATTCTCTTTTTAAAGCTGAAATCCGACTCAGAAAGCAGAAATCCGACTCAGAGCACTGAAATCCGACTCAAAATGGCCAAATCCGAGTGGGATAACTCAGAAATGACCAAATCCGAGTGGAAAGACTCAGAGTAGAGCATTGCCGAGTGGAATACTGCACAGTTGGAGAAAATCCGAGTGGGAATTTGCTGATTGAAGTAAATCCGAGTGAACAATGCTGACTGAAGCAGGTCTGACCAAAGAACAAGTGATTCTCTGTGCAAAAAGCTGATTCCGAGTAGAAGGAATGCCATTGAATGAATAAGTGTTGAATAAGAAGGTGAATCCGAGTGGTTTCATTCGGAGATGGCATTGTCAAGCAGAACAAAGCATTTCCGAGTAATGTCTTAATCGGACAAGGAAAAATCCGACCAGAAATGAATCATACTCGGGCAGACTCTCAAGTTTCACACTAAGCCCGAGTGAGAAGTCTCCAAGGAAAGGCCATTTTGAGTGAGTTGGGTCAGAAAGATGCATTTCCGAGCAAAGCAAGGCTCGGACATAAGAAGAAATTCAATCAGTCAAATTCCAACCCTTCAAGTGCAAGTTTCTGAGTAAAAGTGGAGGCCATTCCGAGTGAGAAACTTCCGAGTGAATTCCAAAGCAAAATCCGAGCAAAGTTTTAACCGAGTGGTCCAAATTCAGAGACAGCCGAGTGAAAATGATTGGGAATCGATTGAATCTGAACCAAGTGAGTCTTCAATCAGTTCCGAATGAACTCCATAAACCTGAGCCGAGTGAATGGTTTCAGTCGGATCCGAGTCCCTCTTCAGTCAATTCCGAGCAACACAAGCAAATCCGAGTAAGGTTTCTCCGAGTGAAACAGTGAAAAAGAGAGCCTCTCGCTTGAGCGAACCTTTATCCGCTTGAGCGAGACGGTTTCCTTCAACAAACGCTTAAGCGAGAAACTCTCGCTCAAGCGAAACCGACCAGGTTTCTTAAATACCGACCCCTTATCTCAACACCGAGTGAATATTTCACTTGGTTTTATGTACGAACAGTACCATTTTCACTTGGTTTTTAGCACAAAAGGCACCCTTTCACTCGGATTTTACAGAAAAGAGAAAACCGACCTACACTCCACAACTCCAAACAACGGATCATTCTACACCGTCCTCCTCTCCACACAACACCGCCTAGACTCCTCTCCAACCAACACCGCCCAGACTCCTCTCCAACCAACACCGCCCAACCGTCCTCACTTCTCAACACCGTCTCATTCCCTCTTCTATCCGTTGTTCCTTTTCTCCTTTCCATTATCCACACCGCCCAGACTCCTCTCCAACCAACACCGCCCAGACTCCTCTCCAACCAACACCGCCCAACCGTCCTCACTTCTCAACACCGTCTCATTCCCTCTTCTATCCGCTGTCCCTTTTCTCCTTTCCATCATCCACACCGCCCAGACTCCTCTCCTACCAACACCGGCTCCATCCACCACATCGTCCAGCAACTCCACTGTCCCTCATACCACCATACCTGCCACATGTAAACCAACAACGCCCAGCAACCAATACCAAACAACAAGCTTTCATTCGGTCTTGTGGAATTCCAGCACCTTTCCACTCAAAATTTAACCAAATGAATAAATCCAAGCACCGAATTATTGGATATATTAAAATATGCAAATTGGAAACAAGTTGGCACAGCTGGAATTCACATGCACCGAAAGTTTCTCCCACTTGCAAATTTTAACGCGTTTCCTTAGCTGGATTCATTCATCCATTCGCCTATAAAAGGGAGAGCAACCAGGAGCAATCAATCATCACTTGCATCAATTACCATCAGATTCATTTTCTTTTCTTTTCTTCGTTACTTTCTCTCTTTTTCTCTTTAAGTTTTCTTCTTTTCCATTTTTCTTTCTCTGTTCGTTTCTTCTCTTTCTTTTTATTTTCTTTTCTTTCTTTTATTTTGTAAGAGTGTGAGGGCTGTAAAAGTGAGAATTTAAATTTGTAATTGGTGGAGAAATTATTGCAACAAGAAATTACAGTGGTAAATTATTCTGAGCTTTTGGAGAAACCCGTAAGTCTTTATTTTTACCATGTCTTGTATGTTTTATTTTTCCATTATTTATATGAATTTAAATTATTTCATGAGTAGCTAAATTAATTATCTTGGGATAAAGAAGGTATGATAATATTTTATTTTAATGTTATTTTGACTTGGAATTAAATAAATTTCTGTTTTCCATTTAGTTCAATTATGCTTAATGCTTTTAGTAATTCCTAACAAGAACCTAAATGATAAAACTGTATACTTACGGGTATATTAGTAAGTTTAGGTAATAAATAGAATCGAGAGATTTATTTTTACCGAAAAGCTTTGAACTAAACCTAAGATTTTTGAGATGCTTTTTGTGACCTCGGTAAAACCGTGAAAGTAATCAAAATTCTTTTGAGGAAATAAAAGGGATTTTCATAAAACAATAATGGGCCTTTCTGAGGATTAAGCAGCGCTTTCCATAGGTTAGGTACATTAATAGGATTCCGAGAGGAACATATTAATTAGCTTTTGGAAAATTCGCCTTGGAAAACTTAATTCGATTCTTATTTATGAAAAGTTAAAATTCATTAACATAAAATAGAGTCTTAATCCCCCGAAATCCCAAGATATTCTCAACTCTGATTTTTAAAGTGTCAAGTAAATTTTATTTTTATATTTATTCATATTCTGTGCAATTTTAATTTGTACTTTATTTTATAAAAATCTTAAAAATCAATTGTGTGAATAATTAAATTTCAATATGTTGGTACTTTGAACATAGTCCCTGTGGAGAACGATAATCTTTTATATTACGCGACATAACCCGTGTGCTTGCGGGCCCTATCAACCATCTATTATTTGATTGAATTGTGATATGCAGGATGTCAAGCTAGAGGCATTTAACCAAGTGCTCAATGGAAGGCAACCCATTAATTTTTCTTATTTGTGTTTTCTTTAATTTTATATAAAAAATGATTTTTTTTCAATTTTAGGTTAAGATTGAATTTTTGAAAATAAAAAGGGTTAAAATTGCATGAAAATAAGTTTTTAGATTAAAAATTGAAGAAAATAAAAAAATGATTCCCACATGTAGTGTCACACTCACGTGAAGCGTGGGATCAAAATTTTCAACCTGACGCGTAGCATCCCAGCCACGCGTAGCGTAAGGACCTGCGTTCAGTTTTTAAAAATTGAACCTACTCATAAAGTGGAGGCCCAATTAACAAGTTTAAACCTAATTTTCACTCTCTTTGTGCCTCAAATCCTCAAACCCAATTTCTCAAATCCTAAAAACTCCAAACTTCCTATATTGTCTCTTCATTCATCATCAATCCCAAATAAGTTTTTCTTCCCCTTTCTCTTTAATCCTGCTTTTTCAATGTTAGAACTGTATGTGGTTAGGATTAGGATTAGAAAACCATTAGGAATTGATTGTTGTTTATTTTTCAAATGAATGTGTGATGGAGGGGTTGCTGCTGCGCAACCTCCATTTTTCAGTTTCAGGAACTGTGACCCACGCGTAGCGTCAACCTGATGCGCAGCGTGGGAAGAACAGGGCTGACGCTACGCGTCCCCCTGATGTTTTTGCCACTTTCAATTTTTTGTTTTTGTTTTAATTTGTAAAATATATTTTCTATTTTGTTTTTAATTATTGAAAACTAAAAATCATTTATATAAATGTTTGTTGTGTGTTGCTTGTTTTTAATATAGTTGTATGAATTTCTTTAAAAATATTTTGTTTTAATGTTTGGTATACTTTCTTGCATGAATTGTAAAAAAATGATTTTGTTTAAAAAACTCAAAAATATGATTGTGTTGTGTGAATTACTTTAGTTATGTTAATTTTTTATTAAAAACTAAAAATATGAATTTATATGATGCATGATTTTGAATTTTATGTTTCCTAAATACATTTTGAAAATATGAATTAAGTTATTGTGTGATGTATGTATATTTTGTGTGCTTCAAATTTCTAACTATTTTAATATTTTAGGATCATTTGTATATATGTGTTTGTTTATTTAAATAGTATATTGTTTTCAATTTTTACATATGGCTTCAAAGAAGTCCATTCCTTCCACCAGTCCTAAAAAAAGAAGGACCGCTGACACCACTACTTCTTCTGAGGACCCTAATTTTCATGAGGAAGAGCAGGTTGGGCCTCGTGATCCTACTAGGTTGAGGATAGATGCGAAGTGGGCTAGGTTCCACCAAATTAAAGGGCAGAAGCTGATATGGGAGCGAGTGGTTGATCTGGGAGCAGGAGACTACCCAGAGCTTCAGGATGAGATCTAGAGGAGGAGGTGGGGAAGATTGTTTTCCCTACCCACTGAGGGAGACCCTATTTTGGTGTTGGTGTTCTACGCAACGGCTACGGGACTCGGCAAGATTCGTCTAACATTGGACAACAGTAGAGTAGTTGGGTCAGAGACAGACACATTGCCTATGATAGAGACACCATCAAACCCTCTTGGGTAATCTCTGGGAGCCTACTCTTGAGGATGATAGCTATTTTTTGATGACACATAGGAGGAAGGTTAGACTTCCTAGTAGCCCTTCAGGTTTCGATTTAGAGGAGGTTACTCATTTTTTGAGCAAGAATGGTATCTATTTTAATCTTAGCAAGGTTAATAGAGCTTCATCCAACCTCCTCAAGACCCAGTTGACTCCCATTGCTCAGGCGTGGATGTATCTCAAACTCCACAACCTTACTTCTACTACCCACCTTACTAGTTTGCCAGTAGAGGGATGTTGTCTTCTCTTCTCTATCCTTCAGCATCACATCATCGATATTGTGGCCCTTATTTCAGAGCAGATCCATTAGTATGCACTTGGGCATAAAGTGCATCGTCTAGTACCTTTTCCTCTCATCATTCCTGCCTTACTAAGAAGGCAAGAAGTGCCAATGCCATCACCTGAGTTCACTAGTTCATCTAGGAGAGTTCCCAAGGTGGTAGTGAATAGATTATATTTTGAGTAACAGTGTGAGCTTCCACCTGTTGATCGGGAGGCTTAGCCTAGACAGAGGAGGGGGAAACCTCAGCGGCCAACACCTACTGATGAGATGACCCAGGGATTTATTAGGATGAGCATTGAACATCAGCATATGATGCAGATGATGAATGCCTCCCATTGTGCTTATGTACACTTACATGATTCTTTCTATCTGTATAGGATCCAGGGAGAGGGTGTACCATTCACGACACCAGCCGAGTTTGCATCTCATGTAGCTTGGCTAGGTGACCAACCCACATACCCTGAGGTAGGAGGACCATTAGGAGCTCAGACTGATCAGGTAGATTCAGAGGCAAATACTAAGGATGAGGAGGACCGGATGCAGAAGGCAGATGACTGAGGACCATTTTACATTTATTTCTGCATTTTTATGACTTTTTTACATTTAGTTTACTTTTATATTTAATTTGACATTTACTTTGGTATATTTTGATATTTCGTTTGGATTATATATTTGTGTGGTTTGATTTTTATTATTTAGTGTGGCATGATTTTCTGCATCATAATTTGTTTTCTTAAAATCAAAAATAAGTGTGGCTTTCTAATAAAAATGATCAAATTTTTGAGAAATGAAAATTTAACTCACTTGAAGTTTTTAATAATAAGCTGTTTTCAATCATCAATGATCAATTCTTTTGCAACTAAGGCATTTTGATAAAACCCAATTATAATGTTCTTATTGATAATCAAGCTGATTTCGAAAACCCGGTGACTTGAGAGATCTTGAAACACTTGAGGGTTTCGACATAATTTCTTTCAAATTGATTTTGCTTGATTCTTTGATTTGTGTTGTTATACAGAGGATCTAAGAGCATGATCAAGGCACATTTTTAGTAAACACAAGAACTTAGAGCCAAAAAGCTTACCATGGTAAAATATAATTATCCTTTGATAGCCAATTTTGAGCCTTAAAAATAATTTCTTTGGCACCCCTAGCCCATAAATATTTTTAACCATTCCCTTTATCTGATTTAATAAAAGATCATTTAAAGAAAATAAAAAAATATTTTGAGTGTTATTACAAAATGGGGAGTGAAATTAAAACTTAGCCTTTTTAAATTATCAGTGATGCATGTATATGAAAAATGAAAAACAAAAAATGAAAAAGAAATATATGTGCAAAATCAAAGAAAAGAAATAATGAAAATGATTAAGTTGGGGGTATTTACATAAAAAAAGGGAAGTGAGATTTTGGGTCAAGTGAAGCACCATAAATTATGAATGCTCTCTTATGATTTTAGGAGTTTGATTTCCAAGAAAAACCATACATTCTTGTAACCAAGCCTCATTTCAAAGCCTCATTACAACCTTTGAAAAGACCTTGTGACTCTTGTTTGATCCTGTATAAATGACAATTGATAAGAAGAAAATCAAAATTAAATTTGTTTGATTTTATGATCGATTGAGTTGACAAGTTACCTTTTTATAGAGATAAACACTTGTGAGGTAAGCCTTGAAATAAGCTTGAGTTATTGATAAGACATTATGTAAGTTTTATCTTTAATCCTCTTTTGCATAAAGATATCTATTTTTGATCATTCCAAACAGTAAGTTGTGAATTACTTCTTGTGGTAAATTTTCAGACTTTTCAAAAATTTGATTTCAAAAAGGTTATTTTAGTTTTAGTTTATGTGGCTCGAGGGTGAGCAATTTCCTAAGTTGGGGGTATTTGTTAGTCCTCAAATTTACTGTTATTTTCTTAATAAAAAGTGTGTTAAAAATAATAAAAATTAGTTTAAATGTTAGTAAATTTAGGTTTTATTTGAAATAAATGGAAATTATTAACACTCAGCTGCTATGACCCATTTTCTCTATTTTTGCAGTGAAAAGAGGAAGAATTTAAGTAAAAATTTATACAAAGTTGAAGGGCTGACGCGTAGCATCAACCCCACGCGTAGTGTCAAGGTTGTGGTGCTGACACTATGCGTCAACCCCACGCGTAGCGTTAGAAGTTACGTGGACTCCATTGGTAGATGGCTTTACACTTAGAATTGGGCCAATTAATTAATCAATCTAAAAGGCCAATCCACTACCAGCAAATGGCCAAGCTCAAAGTGGGATCATGTCTGAGCATTATTAGGACAAAAATGAAGGATTATGGCTGAAAGTCAGGAAGAATAATAGAGGCTGAGTCAAAGGCCTGACGTGTAGCGCCAGCCTCATGCGTAACGTCAGGACCTCTGCTCATCCCTATAAATAGGGCCATTCTACACCCATTTTCATCATCCCTTTCTTCATTCTTCTCTTCATTCACTTGAATTCAGAGTGTCTTTTCTGAGTTAGTATTTTAGAATAGTTTCCATATACTTGAGAGTGTAGTGTTGTGTTCTTTCCATATCATGAAGTGTGATCAAGTATTTATGATGTCATCAACTGTAAGTTGTGTTTTTACTTTCACCATGTGTAACTAATCTGTTTATGTTGGAATTGGTGAACCAATCTATAAATATGATGTTGTGATTATAATCTCTGCATGTTTATGATTCAAGTACCATGTTAGTATTTCAATCTTTTATTAGTATGAACTTCAAACGGGAGAATGATTTTCATGCATGTTAAACCACTTTAACAAAAGTAAAAGTTGAAGTACCCTTAATATACCAATTACTAGGGATAGAGTTGGTAATTATTATTGTGTTAAGGCCAAGACTTAAAGTAAGTTTTTACTGACAAAGCATCTGAGGAACCAGACTTTATGGTAACTAATTAGAATTTATATCACGAGGGATCAGGTATAATGATTTTAAGCTGCAATAACATGAACTTGATGATTAAATATGCATGTTTATGATTATTTGATTATGTTATAGTGCGGGGATCCTAATTCCAACATAGTTTATTAATCTGTGTTTTCAATCTCAAGTATTGGATTTATTTTGAAGTACTACTCAAAGTTATTTCTAGTAAATTTAGAATTTATAATCTTTCACTCAATGTATAAATTAATCTCTAAATATGTGAATATTGTATAAATTGTGTATACATCATTCTTTTGTTAATAAGTTTTGATACATTTATCATAGTAAATAAGAATTACTATTTCATACTGAAAACATTCAAACTTTGTGGGAACGATATCTATTTCGAAAACTACAATGATAAATTAGTGCACTTGCCAATAAAGAAGCCCAACACATTTTCTGGGACTAACAGCTTCTAATTTCATCATGATCGTCTCTGGTGATGATGATATCATTAATATAGACGATGAAAACAACAAGTTTGCCCTTTTGGGAGCACTTTACAAGCATAGTGTGGTTTGTCTGGCATTGAAAAAATCCATACCCCTTCAAACCTAAGTTAGCTTATCAAACTAGGACCTCAAAGATTTCTTAAGACCATATAGTGACTTCCATAATTTGCAAACCTTCCTTGAGTTCTTAAATGATTCTAGTCCTGGAGGGGTCTTCATATAAACCTTTTCCCCGAGCTCTCCATTTAAGAAAGTGTTTTTTATATCTAGTTGATGCAAAGCCCAATCTAGATTCACTATAGTAGATAATAAAACGTGAATAAAATTCAATTTTGCCACTGGTGTGAATGTTTCCTCATAGTTCACTCCATATGATTAAGTGAATCCTTGAGCCACCAATCTGGCTTTGTATCAGTTGATGCCACCTTCTGCATTATATTTTATTGAGAAAATCCACTTGCATCCTACTGGTTATTTTCCTTGTGAAAGTTGAGAGTATTTACACGTTCCATTCTTTACTAAGGCCTTTATTTCTTCATCTACTACTGCCTTCCATTAAGGTTGCTATACAGCCTTATAGAAATTTTGGGGAATTTTGATAATGTTTAGTTTTATACCAAAAACCCTATTATCCCGTGACAATTTCTTGAAAGACACATAATTTCCAATTGGGTGTTGGGTGTAAGACCTCATCCCTTTTCTTAGAGCAATAGGCATGTCTAGATCCGAGTTATCATCAATTAAATGTAAGGAAGAATCAGAAGAAGGTGTGTTACCTGTATGAGTATTTTCCAGTCTTGGACTTGGGTTAGAACCTTGGTTTTTCCATGGAAATGTGTAGTTTTCTACCTCCATTTGAGGCTCCTACCTTTGATTTCTTCTAGAATAAACTTACAGCTCCTTTATTTCATGACCAGAATCTTTATTTTCAAGTACAACAATAGGAACAGATTCTCATACCACGTCTGCTTCAACTTCTGTTTCCTCTGGCTCCGCCTCTCTTGGTTGGACAGTTTCTGTATTAAGTTTAGAATTTTCTACTGTAGGTATAGGTGCAAAATTCTATGTAGCAATATTGATAATCTACTCCCAGGTTTGGTATTCACTAATTCTTTCCCCCTGAATACCAATTTGGGGTAGAAGGGTTGGTTTTAAAAAAAATGACATCTAGAGTATGGTACAATTTTCTATTAGATAGGCAGTAGCACTTGTATGCTTTCTTATTGGAATAATATCCTAAAAATATGCATTTTAAGGCTCTAGGATCAAGTTTGCTTAAATTTGGTTGATGGTCATGAACAAAGGCAGTGCACCCAAAAATTTTAGATGAAAGGTTAGTAATGAGTTTGGTGTTTGGGTAGATGGATAGAAATGTTTGATGAGTGATGGTTTAGCGTCAAACTTAGAAGTGGGATTAAATAAGTCTTACGCTTTTTTTGTAGAATTTTGAACCTTTAAAGCGTAAGCAATCAGACTCATAGAGCAAACTAGATAGAAGTAACGAAAAAGAAGAATGAACACTAGAGATTTATACTGGTTCTCTTCCAACACAGAAGCTACGTCCAATCCCTTTCAATTTGAAAGATTTCCACTATTGTAAAATCTCCTTTACAATAATAGCACTAGACTTGTGCCATAAGTATGTGTTTGAATATATATTTCAGGTTGAATTATTTTGATAATGACAAAGCACATTGAAGGATTGTAGCAAAAAGGCCAAGTAACCATGAAAATAGAGAAAACAGAATCAGATGGACAAAAATGTGCAGCCTAATCGATTAGAGGACTCAAGCTAATCGATTACCTATGTTCTGTTTGTGCAGTAATCGATTACACCTATAGACATAATCGATTACCTAATGACTGTTTACAACATAATCGATTGTACCCTTGAACCATAATCGATTACCATTTGAACAACTTAAGGAAAGAGTATCACGTATTCAACATAATCGATTACCAAGCCAAACTAATCGATTACTCAAGCTCTGTTTGTACCATAATCGATTACACAGTAACACATAATCAATTACCAGCTGAAAGTGTGAAATATGAGCATCAGGTATTCAGCATAATGGATTACTCAGCCAAGATAACCTATTACCTAAGTTCTGTTTGTCATCATAATCGATTGCAGTAAGGCCTAATCGATTACAATGCTACGAGACTCTATTTAATGCATCAGGTGTCATTTGTAATCGATTACAAGGTATAAAATAATCGATTAGCAAGTCCTTGTTTCTCAGCTAATCGATTACGTAGTAACACCTAATCGATTACAGCACGAATAACACTGCAGATTTCAAAAGCTAATCGATTACAACTCGAGGCGTAATCGATTAGGGTCGTGCCAGAATTTGGGGAAAGTGCCTTTTAGTGGGAAACCAGCTCATTTCTCCACATCTCTCAGGTACCCTCGAGCTGTAACGGCTAGGAACTCCATTATGCTCTTCTCCAAGGTCTATAAATGCAAGACTCCTTCAAGCTACTCAAAGCATCAATCATATCCATCAAAGGGAAATCAATTCTTGAGTCTTATGAGTCTTATTCTTGTACAGTTTCATTTTTCTAAAACTTAGAACTTCAACTTGTATATTCTCTCTTGTTGAGAGTTAGAATTTGAGAGAGCTTTCACTTATATATCTACTCTATTTAGAGAGTCATTATCTTGTAAACACTACAAAACACAAAGGTTTTTCACTCTAGGTTGAGTGGTCACAAAGGTTGGGGTTCAAGCTTTGGGTATTGAGAGTTTGAGAGATTGGGTGTGTTGCCCTTGTGCTAGTGAGGATTGAGTTCTTGAGTGTGGGACACTAGGAAGCTACAATTTCTCATAGCTTGTAATCTCTAAACTTCAATAGTGGAAATCCTTCAAGTGGGTTGCTTGAAGGCGAGACGTACACCGGGGTTGGTGGAACTCGTTAAATCGGTTTGCAAGCTCTTCTCCTTTACTCTTTTACATTGATATATTGCATTTGATTAGATTGTTGTTGATTGATTGTGATTTGCTTATTTGAGCTTGCTTGAATTAGTTACTTTAAAGCAGTGCACACCAAGTGTTTGACAAATTGTTTCAGCAATATTCACATCTTATTTTGCTTTATCTCTTGTTCTATACTTGCCTTCACTTGCATAATCTTTAAATTGTGATAAAAGAATCAAGTTCAAAGGCATTTCAAGCAAAATTTTAAAAACTCAATTCACCCCCCTCTTGAGTATTGAGGACACTTGAATAACAAAGTAGTCTTGACTCCAGCCACTCTTGGCTTAAACCCAAGTATTCTTTCAAAAACCTCTTCGGGCCACAACTATTTCCTAATGAAACTATAGATTAACAATACACCAGACTTTTACACAACAATAGGTTTGTAAGAATAGAGTGTAAGATGTTTAAGAGAACTTAGTGTATAAAAAGATACAAAGAGATGAACAGATACATAAAGTAAGACAGACAAAAGGACCAAGGTCTACTAGAGGCAAAACAACAAAGAAAACCTTTGTCTAAGAAAAGAACAAAGAAAAGATTGTAAGAGGTTTTAGATCACAGAGGTTCTTGTGTGTTGTTATTCTTGAAATTGAATCTCTTCAAATATATATAGGTCACTTAAGATGACCATTTGATAATCTGGTGAGGCGATATAACCATTAGAAATTCTTTGAAGGAGTTTTGCTTATTCATAAGCACCAAACCTTGAGAAGGTGTTGAGATGCCAAAAGGTATGGTATGAAGGAAACTTGAATCTTTCATGAAAAATAGAGTTTCTTGAGATCTTTAGACCATAAAGATCATTTGTTGGCTTTCTTCGTCTATCAAACGTACAAAACATATTACTGTTGTACTTTTGAAACTTCCTGACACATGAGCTGATTGTAATAAGCTTTTCTGAAATATTCAAGGTAGCTACATTGGTTTCTTCATAAGTATGCTTTAGTTGTTCCATTGATTCTTATCTTATTTTATGATAAACATAGTTTTCTTTGATAGGAGCTTGACTCGAAGCATCATCAAAAAGGATTTAGAATGTTGCATGAAGAGTACTTAAAGTAACATTCTTGTTGTATGATCTTGTTGCTTCAAAAGTGTGAGGTCTGATTGGTGGTCCAAAGGTCTGAAAGATCTTGGATCAGACTCTTTTTAGGCAAATACTGGAACTAGACTTTTCTTATATCAAACTTTTGTTTTGATGGACTCCCTCTTTCTTATGTAACCTTATGAACTTAGTATTTATTTCCTGAAACACTTAATTTAAACAAGTTAGATCACACATGGGTAGACATCATTTAATTTAAATGCCTTGATGTGTGTTATTAACAAATATTGGGGTCTGGTTACATTAACGTAACTTAGGGTCTAGTCAATGGTTATTACCAACTTTCTTTTTCAAACAAGACTTGATCTCAATAATGAGGATCTTAAAGTTGAGGGGCTTGGATGGTATTCTATTTATAAGATAGGTTGGGGAGAGAAGAGCTTCACCTAAAAAATGATGTGGGAGATTTATAAAGAGCATGAGGGATCTAGTTACCTCAAGGAGATGTCTATTTTAGCTTTCGGCATCCCATTCTATTGTGGGGAATCAACACAAGAGGTTTGATGCATAATACCATTTTTGAAAAGGCAATCACCAAAGGACTTATGAAAATACTCTCTACCATTTTCAGTTCTAGGATTTGGATAGAGGTTTAAAATTGAGTTTGTATCATTTTATGAAAGTTTTCAAAGATTTTCCCTACTTCTGATTTTTCCTTCATGAGAAAAACCAAGTAACCCTTATGTGATCATTTATGAAAGTTACAAACTACCTTGCACCTGAGACATTGTTAACTCGAGATGTGTTTGAGAAGAAATGAGAATAATAACACTAAAATTTCTTTTAATCCTCATAAATTTCAAACAAGCAATTAAAAAGGGGGAGAACACAAACAAAACTATATATGGTTATACTATTATTTATTTGTGTGTTGTCATTTTTATTCTCAGGTTTTGTCATCATCAAAAAGGGGGAGAATGAAGACATAAGGTTTTGATAATGACAAAAGGCATACAATCAATCATGAAGGCCAAGATTGGAAGAAAATTTTATTAAGTTAGAAAGTCTTCAATAACTCAATTCACCCCCTTTTGAGTTCCTTAGAGGCCACTTGGGTAACAAGTGGTATCAGTGCTAGTTGCTTGGATAAGGTTTAACAACCTCAAGAAAGATCCATGGCCTCTACAAACTTCCTCTTCCCCGAAGGAAACTCTATATATAGACCTCCTATTTTTAATGTCATAGGATATCAGTATTGGAAAACTAGAATGCAATTTTTTATTGAAATAATAGATTTAGATATCTAGGATTCCATAGAAAATAGACCATTTGTTCCAACTAAAATAGTTGATAATAGAACTGTGGAAAAGCCTAGGAATGAGTGGAGCAATAAAGAGAAAAGGAAAGTTCAATATAACCTGAAAGCTAAGAACATTATTACCTCTGCCTTAGAAATGGATGAATTCTTTAGGATATCTACATGCAAAAATGCTAAAGAAATGTGGGATACTTTAGAAGTTACACACAAGGGAACAAATAAAGTTAAAAGGTCTAGGATAAATACTTTAACTCAAGAGTATGAATTATTTAGAATGCACAATAATGAGAATATTCAAGATATGCAAAAAAGGTTCACCCACATTGTAAATCATCTTGCATCTCTAGGAAAAATATTTTCAAATGAAGATTTGATTAACAAAGTATTGAGATGTTTAAACAGACAATGGCAGCCAAAAGTAACAGCCATTGCTGAATCAAAAGATTTGTCAAGCATGTCTCTTGTAACACTCTTTGGAAAACTTCAAGAGCATGAACTCGAGCTTGAAAGATTGAATCAACACAAGGAAAACGATAAAAAGAGGAAAACTATTGCTCTAAAATCATCATCAACCACTAAAGAAAGTGATGAAGAAGATGATGACGATGTATAAATAAATATAATGATCATAGGTTATTCATTAAAAAGTTTAACAGGTTCCTAAAGAAAAGAGGAAATCAAAGGGAGACAAACTCCATTTCAAAAAGGAATCCTCAAAGGAATGAGGATAAAAAGAATAAAAAGCAAAAGAAGGCTTGCATCCCTTGGGAAGAAAACAATATGGACTCGTCAAGTGATTTAGAAAACAAGGAAATCAACCTATGTCTTATGACCAAGGAACACGAAAGCGACGATGAGGTAAGTGACATCAACCATGAACCTACATTTAATGAATTACAAGATGCTTTTCAAGAATTGCATAAGAAATCTATAAGAAATCCATTAGGCTAGTTAAATTAGTAACATCATACAAGAAAACCATCATTAATTTAGAAAATAAAAACTCTAATTTGAAGCAAGAATTAGAAACTACTAAGATAAAAATTTAAAAAAATATATGCAAAAAAAATTTAGAAATCCAAAATTTAATTTCTACAGTAGTGTAGTTTCAAACATTGTCTTTTCAAAATTTAAAATTTAGAAATTCAAAATTCAATACTTACACCTTTCTACACCTTTTTCCAAAATTAAAAATTCAAAAATTTCAAAATTCATTTTTTAATTAAATACTTTCACTTTTCCACACTCTTTTCAAAAATCCAAAATTCAAAATTCAAAATTCAAAAACTCAAAAATTCAAAATTCAAAATTTAAAATTCTTTTAGATTAAAAATCTTTTTAATTCCCCATTAATTCTTTCAATCTTATTTAAAATGCAAATTTCAAATAGTTTTTTCTTTCAACTTTTAAAATTCTTATATTTCCATAAAAAAATAACAAGTGGTATCGCTCTTGCATTGCCATAAATCATAACCAATGAGTTAACAAGTAAACTAACAAGTCGATATCATAAGATTAATTATGAAACACAACAAGTGATATCAAGCCTTCTTTAACTAATTTTTTTTACTAGAATATCACTTCTTCTTTGCATAGATTCATGTTTTTAATAACATGTGGTATCAATGACATCAATATAACAAGTGGTATCATGATAGTTCATCTAATTATCATATTTTATCAAAATTCATTTTGACTAACAAAAAGTATCATAAATCTTATTGCATACATAAGGGTTTTTATAATGACATCTTTATAGAATATTGACCTTCTTTATAATATGGCTATCATTATTTTTGATATTTTGATAATAACAAAGGGGGAGCAAATGAATAAAGATAAATGATTCTTGTTTATAAAACTCTAATTAATTTTATGTGATTATCACTACTATTTTTTATAATAGCAAAGGGGGAGAAAAATGTGAAATAACAATGTTTATCTTAAAAATTGTCTCCTTTAACATTGGGCTAAAATATGGTATCTTTATTTTTGATATTTTGATCAATAACATAGGGGGAGAAAATACACATGTTTTCTATTATTGTCTCCTTGCTTATATCACTCTAATTATTTGATACCCATAAAGGGACAAACTATATATTAAAAATATTGTCATTGTCTCTTACTTATCCATCAAGATCTATATATTTTTTTATAATGACAAAAAGGGGAGAATGTTTGAGAAGAAATAAGAACAATAACACTGAAATTTCTTTTAATCCTTATAAATTTCAAACAAGCAATTAAAAATAGGGAGAACAAAAACACAACTATATATGGTTGTACTATTATTTGTTTGTGTGTTGTCATTTTTCTTCTCAGGTTTTGTCATCATCAAAAAAGGGCAGAATGAAGACATAAAGTTTTGATAATGACAAAAGGCATGCAAACTCTAAAAGACATCAATCATGAAGGCCAAGATTGAAAGAAAAATGAATCAACAAAAAGGAAAGACCAACAAGTCAAAAGAATAAAGCATAAAAGTCCAAAAGGTCTTAGCACACATGTAAGGTTTTAATCAAGTATCAGTATGGCCTTAGGATTAAATTAAAATCTTAATAAGATGCATTTGAAAAGCATTTTCATAGAAATAGAAAGCATATAATCGATTACCAGTTTGGTGTAATCGATTACACACTTAACTGTTGGGTTAAATAGGAATTTTAAATAAATACCGTCAAAATTTGAAATGCTGTAATCGATTACAGGAATATGGTAATCGATTACCACAACATAAGAATGCATAAAAAGTTGCATATCTTCATGGATACTTGCATGGAAAGTCATGTTCTTTCATCCAAACTTTTAAATGAACACATATATTTGTAAAGGCATCTTTCCAACATCAAAAGGCATCTTTTCATCAATCAAATACATCTCTTCAATTGCTATAAATAAGGAGAACATTAATCATTTTATTTTATGGATTTAGAAAAACATTTTGTCATCCTTATAATTCATAACCTTAATAGTTCTTGATATTTAAAGGCCATTCTTATACTTGAGTATTACCATTAGAAAAGCTTCAAGTTGTTCTATATACTCTTTGAGAGAGAGTTTCAATATTCTTGTATTATCTTAGGTAAGGTATCCCAAGGGGATTAAGTTTAGGGTGAGGCATCCCTAGCAGTGTAAGTCAAGTGTGAGGCCCTTCAAGGTCGGAGATTCCACATAAGGGTGTGGTATCTCGGAGGTGTGGGAGTGCTCGTTGTTGTAACTTATGACAGTTATAATGGAAATCCGAAGGGTTGTTTGAAGACTGGACATAGACAGGTGTTGACTGAACTAATATAAAATCTTTGTTTGCAATCTCTAACCCTAAACTCTTTACATTTTAAGTATTAATATTTAATTTACTTAACTCTTGCACACTAGATTCCTAAAGTTCAATTTACTATCATAAGCTTTTAGAAGAAAATTTTATCAAGTTAAAAAGTCTTCAATAATTCAATTCACTCCCCTCTTGAGTTCCTTAAAGGTCACTTGGGTAACAAGATGGTCCCCACATATCGCTATGAATCTAAAAGAATGGGAAAAAGGGTTGGTGTAACTAAGTAGGATAATTGGATTTGGTATGCTTGGCCAACTCACAGATTTTACACTTGAATTCTTTTGATCTTTTATTAAATAAATTGGGGAACATTTTTTAAAATACATAAAATTTAGGTATTTAAGGCGATAACGCCACACCATTACATCATCCTTTGAAGGCAATACTTGTGTTGTCTTTGCAAGTCTTCTGTTGTGGTCTTCCACTCTTAGAAAGTAGAGGCTTGCATATTCCTCAGCATTGCTAATCTTCTTCCCTGAGTCCAAATCTTAAAATTCACACATATATGGAAGAAATTTAGTAACACACTTTTGATCTTATGTCAATTTACTTATGGACAATAAATTGTAATCCAAATTAGGAACATATAATACAAATTTCAACATTATGTCTTTAGAAATGATCACAAGACCTTTCCCAGCCACTTTAGAAGTAGTTCCATCTACATGCGAGCAATAAAGTTATCAAGACATGAAGTATATTGCCTAAAGACATTGATATCCCCTGTCTTATGGTTTGACGCTCTAGAATCAACAATCCAAGGTCCTATTTTTTGGTGAGTAACATGAAAGACAGTGGAGAGATTACCTTTTTGAGCAAGTGAAGCAGTGGAAGAATTAATACTTGCACTTTGAAGGGTCTGTTGTAGCATTTTTTGTATCATTTCCATATGTTCTATGTTGAAAAGACTGGGATTAGAATCTGGTTTGGGTCTCCTTTCTTCACCGATTATAGCATGAGCTTTATTCTCTTTGTGCCTCAACTTCTAATTAATAGGCTTCCTATGGAGTAACCAACAAATCTTTGTATATTCAGTCTTTCTCCACTAGAGTCTTATACTATTTGCTATCTTCAAGACATTTCCACTCCATGTCTTCATAAATGTCTAACTACTATCAATGCCTTATGAGAAAGGGTAGTACTCTGACAGAAGAATCTCCTTGTCGTAGGTCATGTAGGAGACTCTTGATCTCAAAAATGGCTGATGTGTTGTCTACATTTGAGTATGTTTCCTTTACAGCATGCCAAATTTCTGTAGTAGTCCTGTAATACATAAAGTTCTCACCAATTTCATTTGTCATTGAGTTTAGTAGCCATAACATGACCAAGCTGTTCTTAAGCTTCTATTTCTGATAGGTTGGATCATTCTTTTCTGGTTCCTTTGCGTCACCAGTAATTTAGTCTTCCTTCTCTTTTTCTTGGAGGAAGAGGCAGATATATCTTGCCCATGGAATATAGTTATGGCCATTAAGGTTATATCTAGTGATTAGAAGAAGGTTTGTATCGATCAGACTTGGTATTTTAGTCACCAATTTTTTATGCTCATCGGCCATGGGGACTTACTTTGCTCTCATGGTTCAGACACTCGCTCTTATACCATGCAAAATTGTTTATTCCTATAGCCAAAAATATGTAATACAAAAGGCATAAATAACCTTTAGGGTACAACAAATTAGGATCTTAATTAGGGATACAAAGAATCTATTTTACAAAAAAGGAAAGAATTCAAAAAATACCATGATAATCAGGGACATTAATCCTTTAATTTTATTTGTACAATTAACTAGCATTTCTATTCCTCTAATTTAGGAATTAGCCTAATATAGGCCTTTTTATGCTTGGCTCTGTATCCAACATTGTTAGGTTATTGATTGGTGTTCGAATTAGTTAGGCCAATTGGTTCTGTTGTAACTTATAAAAACACTCTAGAAATCTAAGTAGTGACGATTTATAAATACTAATAATGTAATCAATCCTGTGTAGTATGTATTGAAATGATAAGATTCATTCATATCAAAATTCAATAACAATGTGTTGATGTGTTTAATATCTCTCTTTCTCTCTTCCTTTTATTTTTTTACTTCTCTCTAAGAAATTTGATGTTAGTTGTTCTCTTTAAAGGTCTGCATGATCTGTAAGTAAAAAAAGAGGTAAATGCCTATCTCTTTTTTCTTTAATTTATGGCAGTAGGCAATGTAGCACATGCTTCTGGATTTTACTATTGAGATGATTCTTTTGGTCCTTTCCATGCATATTGGCAGGTTTTCATACATATAGAGTCGTGGCACGAGCTTAGCTGAGTTAGGTGGCTAGCTAATTAATTACATTGTGACATAAAAAAGTTCAAAACAAAAATAGATCATTGGTCTAGCTAAGGTAATTGTGTTTCGTTAGTCGGGGATGCAAAACACATGAAATAACATAAATGCAGTGAAAAAGAACTACATCTATCATGTATTTTGCAACATTACATGTATAGTTGTTGTTGTTGTGATATGAATATAATAGAAATAAATTCATCTTATGCCCACAACTACATAAGATGAATGTAGCCTCTAATGTCTTTATCACTATAATCAATACTTTGAATAATTCACAATTTCATCATATAAAAAACTTAAAACGACTAACCCTTTTAAGTATATACTTCCCAAACTACACATTTTCTAACAAAGGAACTTATCTAAGAGATATTCTATAGTTACTGATCAAGCATGAGAAATCCTTTAACTAATCTCAAATTATAGGCTTTCACTACTTGCAAAAACAAATTATAGGTGTTCACACAAAGAATAGTAGGCACAAAACCCTAGAGAAATCCTATAGGGATTAGGTTCATATTTCTTAATATGTGTCACTTAGTTACAACATGCATAAGGGGAGTATATTTATACCTAGGCTACCAGGTGGGCTTGGCCCATTAAGCTATAACTTAAGCTAATTAAGCTCTAGTAATGTGGAGAGGTTTGAGGGAGTGGTGGAGTCCACCCCTGACCTCATGGGGGAACAGGAGCCCTCTAGCCCCGAGTCTTGGGTGTAAGGCCGAGCGAGGTGGCAAAGTGCAAGTTGAAAGTTTTCATCTTCGAACGAGTTCCCTTACTACCGAGTGGAAAGTTACTTATTTCCCAGTGCTAAGAGCCCCAACTCTGAGTGAGCATTTCTGAGCGGTTCTGCGTGATCAGAATCCTGTGCTAAGAGTAACTCTTTCCCTCCTTTGGCACGTGGCGAGGGATTGTTAACCGTTATTTCTAATTATGAGGGGGTGGGACTACACGCCTATCATGATTGCATCGTTCCTATATCTCAAGGCCATTTAAGAGTGTGTTGCTTCACCCAAGGGCTGTCTTAAAGAGTCACATCTGTTGATTTAGGGTCCCTATATCCCCAACTGTTGGATCAGGGATCACGTGGCTTCCTTCAGAGATACCGGTTCCTGGAGATATCATGTTCGTTGCTTTTTCGCGCCCCCTTGTATTCTTGCCGTTGGATTTGGGGGTTGGTAAAAAGGTGTTTTCCCTACTATATATTCACTGTCCTTCTTCATTTCAAACTTTTCAGGCTCTCCTTATTCCTCAACCTTTTTTCTTAGTGACTTCATACTTCCTTGCCTTGTGATTTCTGTCGCTACGTCTGTTTCATCCTTTGTCTTCCTTTCTCATTTAGCATTTCCCTCGTCAGGTCAGTGTCTCTCCCTTCTTCCTTCTTTCTTCTCTTTAATTTACTTTGGGAATTATTATGAGTGTGCCTATGGAGGGAGCTTATGGCTGGGTGAGAGATGAGGTGTTACTCATCTCTTTTTTCTCATAGCGAGGAGTCGATGGCTCAACTATAAGAGGTGGGAACCTTTAACCACTCCACCCTTGCTCGTAACATAGAATGCGTCTGCTATTTTGCTTATGATAGGGTTTGCCATGAACGTATGGATCTGAGCGAGTTAGATTTTACCTTTGTGTATGGGACCCTTTTTTCCCAGATCCACATGTCTTTTCCTTTTTCTGAGTTTCAAATCGGGGTTTTATGTGCCTTGAAGAACTCAGCTACACCCGAATGGTTGGGCGTTTGTATGAGCATTTGAAATACTATGCAAGCATTTGGGTCACACCCCATTCGTGCCCCTATTCTTCTATTTTTCAATGCCAAAATCCCTAAGGCGGGGACACCCATGGGGTGGGTTTCCCTTAATGGTGTCGTCCGCTATAACCTGATTAGAGCCTTTGATCAATCCTATAAGAACTTCAAGATTCGAGTTGGCTTGGATCTATCCGGGAAGGATTTTTTGTATTACCTTGACGCTTGACCTCGCTTTCTGCTTTACTGAACTCGTACCCCGGTCCAATTTTGAGTATCCCTGGTTGAATTATCTCTATCTGAGAGGGTGGACACTAAGTTTTTGTCTGATGACTTAGGGATCTTCTTTAGCTCTCAGGAATTGATTACCCTATCCCCTTATCCGAGTTCTCTTGACGCTTGGATAGGTGAGAGTAGTTTCTGTTGTCTGGTGTGCATGTTTTTTTTATTTTTTGACTTGTGTTTTCTGACTGAGTGTGTATGTTTGTGCAACTGATATGGCCCTCGAGAAGTTATCTTTGAAGGATTTGAAGAAGCGGTACCCTGGGAAAGACTCCTAAGCGGCGGGATGGAAAGGGGTAACCCAAAAGGGAGAGAGTTTGACTATTCCCCTTGCTGCCCCTACTGGTTTTCCCCAGGTTATTACTATAGCTGTCCCAATCTCTGTGGTTCCCACTACCTCACAACTGGAGAGAGAAGTGAGGCGATCTTTAAAAAGGCAACGTTTTGAGGAATTTATTTTAGGGGGCGAGGCAAGGTCGGAAACTTCTGGAGCAGGTCATCCCGATTCTCCGTAGCATATTAAGGATCAAGCTGGTGATGGGATCTCTCTAATTGTGATATTCGTCAGCCCTGAGAAGGAGAGGGAGTTTCCTGATCTTCAAAGTTAGGTGAGTTAGAAGTCTGTGGAGGCTAGTTCTGTAGGGGAGCTATCGGCGGAGTGGATTATTGTAGCTCTTCCCAGTGAGATGGATATTGAGGGCAGGTGGTGGGAGAGTTTTTCCAATGGGTCGCTGTGTGACACCCATAACCCTGCTCATTCTCTGTGGGATGTTCGTTCCCCATTCCGGGCTTCGTGGATCGGACGGTGGTCTTCAAGGAGGATGAGAGGAAGTTTGAAGGTTCAAATGCAACATCTATGTGTTGGGCAATCGAGATGTTCAACCTCTAAACTACCTTGATGACTTAGTTCTTGGAGAAGAGGTTCTCCGAGTAGGAGAAAGAATTGGCCATTTTTGAGGGAGGAGGAGACCACCCTTCAACATGAGAAGGACCAGCTACAACAGTCTCATGATTTCACTTCTATGAGGCTTGGAAATGCTTTGGAAGAAGTCAGGGGAATGGCCAACGAGCTAAAACATGCTAAGGCTGAGCTGACAAAGGCTTAGAAGGACCGAGAGCTTGTTGAGGCAAAACTGAGCACCGTCGTAGAGCAGTGTGCTAATCTTGGGAGGTGACTGAGTTTTGTTGAGGAGGCTTCTGGTCTAGTGTGTACCAACAAAAGGGAGGTCGAGGAAAAATTAAAGGGGGTGGAATCTACGCTGGAGAAACATCAGGAGGAAAGGGAGGCTTACGCGCGTTTCTTGGAGGAAGAGCTGTCAGAGAAGTATGTGGCCACGTTCGATCTTTGTCAACAACAGATATAAGTGCTGAATCCTTCCTTGGAGCTTAATCAAAAGCGTGTTCATCTGTTCTATGTTGTTGTGGATGGCAAGATTATAGACTTCTCTGACTCCGAAGAGGAAGGGGAGGTAGTTGTCGGTGCTGCTGTTGGGGTTGGATTAGAGGTTCACATGAGTCCCAGGGTTCCTCAGGGTGACACCCCAGTTGTGGACACTCTTGTTCTTGATGCCCCAATTGTTGATATTCCTTTTGTCGATGCCCCGGTTGTTGATTCCTTAGTTACTGATGCTTGAATTTATTCTTTGTTTGCCTTTTTACTTTACTCTTTTTGTCTTATATTTAATTTATAAATGGAAATTAGGGTTTTTGTACTTACTTTTGGTATGATTTACTTTATTTGCTTTGTTCATACCGTCATCTATACAGTGAGCTAAGATGAGCATTTTAGTTTCATGTCATGTTTGCCGAGGGCTCGATTCCACTCTCGGTCTTTTGGTACTTGAAGGATTTTCAAGTTTCATAATGAGTTTGTCGAGGGACCGATTCCAAGCTCGGACTTTTTGTATTTGAATGATTTTTAAGTTTCATAATGAGTTTACCGAGGGATCGATTCCGTGCTCGGTCTTTCGTACTTGAACGATTTTCAAGTTTCATAGCAAGTTTACTGAGGGATCGATTCTGCGCTTGGTGTGTTGGTACTTGAACGATTTTCAAGTTTCATAACGAGTTTTCTGAGGGATCGATTCCATGCGGTCTTTCTTACTTAAACGATTTTCAAGTTTCATAACGAGTTTGCCAAGGGATCGATTCCATGCTCGGTCTTTTGTACTTGAACGATTTTCAAGTTTCATAACGAGTTTGCCTAGGGATCGATTCCGCGCTCGGTCTTTCATACTTGAACGATTTTTAAGTTTCATAACAAGTTTATTGAGGGATCGATTCCACGCCCGGTCTTTTGTACTTGAACGATTTTCAACTTTCATAACAAGTTTACCAAGGGATGGATTCTGTGCTCAGTCTTTTGGTACTTGAACGATTTTCAAGTTTCATAACGAGTTTGCTAAGGGATTGATTTCACGCCTGGTCTTTCATACTTGAACGATTTTCAAGTTTCATAACGAGTTTGCCAAGGGATCGATTCCGCGCTCAGTCTTTTTGTACTTGAACAATTTTCAAGTTTCATAACGAGTTTACCAAGGGATCAATTCCACACTCGGCCTTTGGTACATGAACGATTTTCAAGTTTCATAACGAGTTTGCCGAGGGATCGATTCCACGCTCAATCTTTTGTACTTGAACGATTTTCAAGTTTCATAACGAGTTTGCCAAGGGATTGATTCCATGCTCGATGTTTTGGTACTTGAACGATTTTCAAGTTTCATAACGAGTTTGTTGAGGTATCGATTCCGCGCTCGATCTTTTAATACTTAAACGATTTTCAAGTTTCATAACGAGTTTGCCGAGGGATCGATTCCGCACTCGGATCTTCAGATATGTTTTGTTTTTGACTGAATAATGTTGAACAAGATTTTATTGAGAAAAATAGGGGCCTCGTTAAAACCTCCCGAGAGAAAAACCCAGTGGGAAAAAACCTCCCAGGTAGGAAAAAGAGTGCCTTAATGTACAATGATTAGCTAAAATAAAACTTCAGATGAGTCACGTTCCATGTTTTGGGTAGCTGCTTTCCTGATAGTTCTTCTAGGCATTATGTACTTTTCCCTAGTGCTTCTTTGACTCAGTATGGGCCTTCCCAAGAGGGAGTAAGTTTACCTTCTTCGCATGGTCTTCTGTTGTTGTCCGTTGTTCATAGAACAAGATCTCCTTTCCAGAAGGGTCGAGGATGGAGAATGGAGTTCCACAGTTGGGCAGACTTTTGCTTGGCCGCCTGTATCTTTACATATGCCATGTCTCGTTCTTCTAGACTGAGGTCTAAATCTTCTCGTCTTTCTTTGTTGTTTGAGTCTTCATCGTAAGCTAGGCATTGGAGGATAGGTTCTCTTAGCTCAACGGGTATCATGGCATTGGCCCCATATATAAGTCAGAACAGAGTCTCATGGGTCGATGAATGCGGGGTAGTGTCATAGGCCCACAATGCTCGATGTCGTTCTTCCTCCCATCTACCTTTGGCTTGTCTGAGTTATTTTTTGAGCTCTTAGAGGGTGATTTTATTTGCTGTTTTGGCCTGTCTGTTGGTTTGTGTATGCTCTATAGAGGAAAACTTTCGTTTGATGCCCAGATTCTCATAGAACTCTACAAAACCTTTATCCGTGAACTGTCGGCCATTGTTTGAGATAATAGTGTGGGGAAGCCCTTGTCGGTAGATGATGTGTTTCCAAGTAAAAGTCTACACTTTGATCGTAGTGATGGTTGTGAGAGCTTCAGCTTTAATCCATTTAATGAAGAAGTCTATAGCTACGAGGAGGAATTTAAGCTGTCCTTTCCCTGGGGGAAAAGGACCTCAGATGTCTATTCCCCAGGTGTTGAAGGGCCAGGGGGACAAAATTTCGTGCAATGGTTCGAGGTGGCTATGGATCCGATTGGCATTGCGTTGACACGAGTCACACTTTTTGACGAACTCAAAACAGCCAGCTTGTAGGGTTGGCCAAAAGTACCCTGCTCGGAGGATCTGGGTGGCTAAGGGATGGACTCCTCCGTGAAGGCCGCAGATTCCCGAGTGCAATTCCCGTATGACATAGTTGCCTTGTTCCTCATTTAGGCACTTTAGAAGAGGCATAGTAAAATACCTCTTATAGAGCTGTTCGTCTAACAAGGTGTAATTGGCTGCTTGGACTTATAACTTTTTGGCTTACTTGTGATCTTCTGGGAGAATCCCCTGTTTGAGAAAATCAACAATTGGGGTAATCCATGTATTTGCAATTGGATTTTCACTTACCTGGTGAACATGTTGGGCTTCCTGGATCGTGGGCTCTTCCAGGGTGACTTGAACGATTGTCTTAAGATTTCCTGCCTTTACCGTGCTGGAAAGCTTGGAGAGTATGTTTACACGTTTATTCATTAGTCGCAGGATGTGGACCATTAGGAAGTGCTTTAAGTTCTATACTATCTCGCTTATTCGGGTCAGGTACTTTGCCAAGATCGGGTCTTTAGCTTGGTATGACCCCTCAATCAGTCGGGCCACCAGCTGGGAATCGGTCTTTGCCTGGATGCACTGAGCGCCTAAATCGATGGCTGTTTATAGTTCAGCAATGAGAGCTTCATATTCCTCCTGATTATTGGTAGTTTTAAATTGGAACCTCAGTGATTCTTTGACTACTAAGCTAGTCAGAGATTCTAACATAACATCCGCTCCACTGCCTTTCGTGTTAGAGGATCCATCCACCGAAAGCATCCATAGCCTATGCTCTGCATCATAGTCATCTTTGTCTTCTCCCAGTTCTACTAAAAAGTCCGCTAGTACTTGGGCTTTAATGAGCCCTCGTGGTTCATACTGTATATCGTACTCAGATAATTCTACGGCCCAGGCCATCATCCTTCTCATAAGTTCTAGCTTGTGGAGGATTTTCCCGAGTGGTTAGTCGGTTCTTACTACCACCTGGCGGCTATAGAAGTAAGGGCGGAGTCATCTTGTGGCTACAATAAGGCTGTATGCAAACTTTTTGACCCTCTAGTATCGGGATTTAGCTCCCTATAGCGTTTTGCTGGTAAAGTAAACTGGCCTCTGGACTGGGCCATCTTCTTGGACTAGAACTGAGCTTACTGCCTTGGCTCCTGCAGAAAGGTAGAGAATTAATTCTGACCCTGTTTCTGGTAGTGTCAGGATTGGTGGGGATACGAGGTAGGCTTTTAAGTCTTGGAATGCCTCTTCATACTCGAAAGTCCACTCGAATGAGTCTATTTTCTTTAGAACTTTGTAGAACGATATTGACTTCTTAGCAAATTTTGAGAGAAACCGGGAGAGGGATGCGATCTGCCCGGTGAGGCACTGTACTTCTTTAATACTCTGAGGACTTTGTATCTCTAGTATAGCTCAGCACTAATCTGGGTTTGCTTCAATACCTTTTTAGGTAAGCATGTACCCTAGAAATTTTCCTCCTTAGACCCCGAAAGAGCATGTCTTGGGGTTCAATCGCATATTGTGTTTGCGCAGCTCGGCGAATGTTTCCTCCAGGTCTTGTACGTGTAAGTCTATCTGCTTAGTTTTTACCACCATATCATCGACATATACTTCCATGTTTCTTCCTATCTACTTAGCGAAGATTTTGTCCTCTATCCTCTACTAAGTGGCCCCCTATTTTTTAGGCTGAAAGGCATCACTCGGTAGCAATAAGTCTTTAGGGTCAATTCTGATCTAATTGTACCCCGCGTATCCGTCCATGAAGCTCAAAATCCTGTACCCTGATGTAACATCCACCAAATGGTCAATGCTAGGCAAAGGATAAGGTTCTTTGGGACATACCTTGTTTAGATCGGTGAAATCCACACACATCCGCCATTTTCCGGTCACCTTTTTGACCATGACTATGTTCGACAGCCAGGTCAGGTATTTGACCTCTCTAATAAAGTTGGTGGACACTAGCTTGTTTGTTTCTTCTTTGATTGCGTGCTTTTGGTCGGGGCCCATCTTTCGGGGTCTTTGGGACATGGGTTTGGCGTCTGGCTCGATATTAAGGGAGTGGCAGATCACAGCAGGGTCAATGCTGGACATGTCAGCGGGGCTCCAAGCGAATAACACTGATCCATGTAAATTGGTCGAGGGATAACCTGACTTGAATGAGCTTGAGTGATGCTACCAGTTGAGGTCTCTCATATTTTCTGTCATCCCGAGGGTCGAAACTTGTCTCCACATCTTCCTCGATAATGAACGTAGATTTGGGGCGGAGGCTTTCATAGTAACACGCCTAGGTAACTTTTGGGTCTGCCTTGACAACTCCTACTCTGCCATCTCCGAGTGGAAACTTCATGTTTAGGTGAATGATGGAGACAATGGCACCTAAGGCGTTGAGCGAAAGTCGTCCCAGCAATGGGTTGTAGGAGCTGGGGAAGTTCACCACTGGGAACCTGACTATAATTATGCGGCTATTTTATTGAACTCCAAAAGTGGTCCTCAAATCGATGCATCCTAGGACTTGCACAGAATCATCAAAAAAGCTAAGCAAAGCTTCATCATACCTTTTCAATCGGTAGGTGAGGAAACCTATTGTTTGGTACGCTTTCCAATGCAAGATGTTTGTTGAACTCCTTTGGTCTATGAGTACTCCATTGGTTCGTCTCAATTCGGCCCGCCCTTGGGGAAGACTGACCTATCAAATATGATGATTTCTGAGTCAGAGTGTTCCAGCAATAAATTTACCTGTCACGCCTGATGTGATTGGTGTACGTGGGCGCACGAGAAGCCTCCTGAGATGGTATGTATGACTCGTTGTGTGTCTTCTCTATCTCCTGCAGACTTCGGGGATCGAGAGCAAGGGGCTCGTGATCAGTTCTGAGTCTGGAGCTCAACTTGATCAGGATGCTCTTTCTTTCTCTTCTAAAATCCTTCTCTGGGTGCCTTATTTTTCCGGGCAACAAACCTTGCCAGGTGTCCCAGTTAAATTAGGTGCTCTATCTAATTATAGAGGGATCGGCAGTGCTCAGTTCCATAGCCGTAGGCTCTATAGAATTCATAGAACTTAGACGTGTCTGACCCCTTAGGACCCTTTCCCGGGGGTGGGAGTGCAAGGAGTCCCATGTTGTAGACTTCATGTAGAATCCGATCGCGGTGGTCCTTCAGTGATGTAAAGCTTGTGTAAATAGGAGCGGTGTAGCCCTCAGCATGTCTGTCTCGGTTTCTCTCAGGGCTTTTCCTTTTCGGCTCAGGGTGGCGATTGACCCGTTCGGTGGGGTTGGTCTGATCGGCTTTACGCTCATCAATAGCAATGTACTGGGATGCTCTCGCTCGGAAGTCATCCATGTTTAGTGGTGGCTTTTTAGTTAAGGAATCAAAAAATTTCCCTGAGCGTAAACCAGTTTGTATGGCATGCAGCGCTACCTTTAGGATGAGGTCTCAGATTTGGATGACTTGTTCAAAGAAACAGGCCATGTATTGTTTTAGGGTTTCTCCTGGAAGTTAGCGCAGATTCACTAGGCCGTGCGACGTTTGCTGTACAACCCTGTTGGTGGAAAACTGACTGAGGAATTTCTTGTTTAGGTTGAAAAAACTAGAGACGCTCTACAGAGGAAGGTGAGAGAACCGGCAGAGCGCTGACTTAGTTAACATGGTGGGGAAAGTCTGACAAAAAAGGGAATCGAATGCCCCTATCACTAGCATAGTATTAGTGTATATGGTGAGGTGGTCTTCTGGGTCGCCTCTACCGTCATATTTCTCTATTGAAGGGGTTTGTAATTGAGGGGAGTGGGAGCCTCCCTGATCGGGTCGGTCCAAGGATGTGCAGTGATAGGTAACTTAGGTTTGTATTTGGTTGTCTCCTTCTGGTATAAGGTTTGGCCAGCGGCCCTCTGATGGGTAGATCGACCGGCATTATGGTTAGAGGCCTCACGCTCGCCTCCCTTTTGTCCTTTGAGTTTCGCGTTCTCCTATTGCAGGTTGGCGACTGTCTTCTGTAAGGTTTCCACCATGTTATTGAGATGTTGCTCCCGATCATCATGATCAGGTGGCCCCTGGCCTTTGCTGCCTTCCTCACATTTCTTGTTCCGCATGTTGACCATGATCAGAATTATGATTAGGCTTGAAAAAGGGTGGTGTAGGATTCATTTTACTAGACCCCACGGTGGGCGTCAAAATGTTCACACAAAGAATAATAGGCATAAAACCCTAGAGAAATCCTCTAGGGATTAGGTTCTTATTTCTTAATATGTGTCACTTAGTTACAACGTGCATAGGGGGAGTACATTTATACCTAGGCTACTAGGTGGGCTTGACCCATTAAGTTATAACTTAAGCTAATTAAGCTCTTAGTAACGTGGAGAGGTTTGAGGGAGTAGTGGGGTCCACCCCCGACCTCATGGGGGGAACAATAGGCTTTTGCAAAAACATTTCAATGCCTTGTGATCATTGGCAAAGGCATATTAAAGAAATGTAACCCATCTTTAAAAAATTTTGAATATTTGACACATTTTCGATATATATATATATATATATATATAGTTTCTTATAAGTAACTTTTTTGGGAGCAATCTTGTCCATCCTATATCACCTACCTGAATATAAGAAATAAAATTCTCTATTAATTTTTTTCATACACAATATCTTAAATCTGAGACTTTATTTAAGAGATAATAATTCTTATTAGTTTGATAATATATTTATCATAATAATATCCATTCATGATTTCACGGTTTATGACAATCAACCATTATCTACGTGTGAATTACTTTTTTTTTTACCATTAAGTATGATAGTTCTTTGATTGTTTCTTTATGTCTAGGTTCATCTAATCATGTTTTGAATGGTATTTGATATCTTCCTAAGTGCGCATTTAATAAATTTGGTTCAATTTTTAGAAAAATCATTTTAAGAAATAGCAAACAATTTAACTAGAAAAAAATCAAAAAATGACAACAAATGCTAAACTTGGCTTTAGGGCTTCGTTAGTTTTTTCTTCTTATGTTTGTCTTTCCTTCCCAACGAAAAAATAAAACTTAATAGGATTTCGAACAAATAAAATAAAATAATTTCTTTATGATATTAGAGACAGGTCTAAGTATTACAAATATTTTAGAAAATTTCAACATTTCTTATATGTTTAAAAACGACTAATGATAGAAAATAGGCTAAATTATTATCCTGGCATTTTATTAAAGTAAATTTTAAGTAGATATGCATCTAACTTTTTTAGTCAGTTAAGTCTTATGTCTTTTTGAAATGTTTCAGTTAAATTATCATCGTCCAATTTTCACTAACTTAGTTAAAGGAGTCATGATGTATTAGACAAACATCATACGTGATTATGTCCTTATTTACCGACTCTGTAACACCATCCCATATGTTAACCATCTGACGCTTGAAGTATTCACGTCAATAGCATGTGATACATAAAATAGTCACACCAACAAAGTTAATAATATATCTGATCTCTGTTAATGGAGTTAGTAAAAAATGGAGTAAAAGGGCATAACTGAAATATTTTAAAAATATAAGAGACCTAACTAACTAAAAAGAGGTTAGAGGTTCAACTTGAAATTTACTAAATATATAGGGTTAGTAATAGCAATTTAACCTAAAAATGTACATGTTTAAAAAACACTATGTTAAGAAATCATAAAAAAATAATTGTTTTTAAAATGATTTTATTTATCATTATCATATCTTAATTTTCCTAGAGTTAATGAGGTTTGTGAAAATTACAACCACCTCAAACCTTTTCATGATAACATCCCACCCCATTTACAAAAAAACAAAACAAAACAAAAGATTCCCTAAGTATATTCCTTTACTTAACCATGTTTTTTCCTTATCCTTTCAATTTTTTAATGCTTAATATGGGAAAGATCCCTTCTTTCCTCCTCCCTTATTTTCCAAAACACCTTCCACCATTGATATGAGATATTTTAAATTGGAAATATCTTTTAAATCAAAGCATATTATCACTATATATTAACTACAAAGAAAAATAAGAGATATATACAAAGGGTATGACATTCCTATCTATGAAGGATATCAAACATCAGTAATAAGTTGATAAATAATAAAGTACTCAATCATTATTGACTAAACATCTCTTCCAATTTCATGATCAAATGAGGTTTTATAATTTTAGTATTTTCCTATGTGAGGATAAGTTATTTGATTCTTAAGAATCATAAGAAAAAATTGAATATCCAAATTGTGTTAGTTTAATGCATAATAGTCAATCTCAAATAGCGAAGCATAATAGTCGACCCAAAAACTGGGATCGCAACATGACGGAGCAAATCGTGAACATTATTTGATGCTATTACGAGGTAGAACACATAAATGCACACACAAATACACACACACACACACACACACACACACACATATATATATATATGATATATATATATATATGCATGTATGTGTAGAAAAACATAAAAATAAGAAAAATAACTAAAACCGCTCTAAATATATAAATTCATAATCAAAAGTCAAAACACACTAAAACTCATAATTGAAGTCTCATAATAAATCACTAGGCAACAACAAAAAAAACATAAGCCATATCAAGTTATCAACCAAAGTTCTAGAAATCAATCATAGTCTTTATCTTCATCTATAAGTTCCAATAGTTCTTCCTCTTCATTTGAACTCTCATAATCACTCTTATATATTTTTCTTTCGTCATCTTCTTTTGTCTCTTCACCATCACACATTCTTCCTCCTCTTTTCCTTGAACAACAACAACTTGTTTCCCCATTCTTTTAATGGTTAAAGAAGGCTTAAAAGATATCATTATGGTGGCTTTCTTCTCATTATCCACCAATCTCAAGACTAGCACAATAGGCCTCATAGCCTCGAGGCTATAAACCATCAACCCAAAATGAAGGAAGTAAGATTGTATCCATCGCTCTCTTGGCCTTGGCCATTATATAACCTTTGCAATATAAAAAAGATTATAGCCAACCTTGTAACTCTATGTCTCAATAACTCAGTGTTGCCAGTGAAGTTTCTCATGAAATTCAATGCCAAGGAGTGGTTATAGATGTAACCAACAAGCTTGACTCCTTTGTTTATGCCCCTTTTGTTCCTTGTAAGCTTGCCAATGTCTTCTAATATCAAATCTAGGCAACGCGCAACATATGGTGTCTAAAATAAATGCTACCTCTTAGCTATGAATAACTTACATAACAAGATACATTCTATATTACAGGACAATTAGTATAATTAGTCAATGCCAAAATTTTCAATTGATAAAATCAAATTAAAATCAAATCAAATTACCAGTTAACTTATAATTGCTTTTATTGTCCGTAATTGTGACAACCCTAATTTTTGAGAATAGGAAACTAGACCCTCAGGACTCTGAGGATACTTTGTTGAGCTTCTGGTAAGAAGCTCAAGGCTTTTGGCTTGTTCCCTGAGTATTTTAGAATGAGGAAAATAGTGAAAAGCAGAGCTTAACATGAAATATAAGAATACTAAGAGAATGTAACGAATAAGAGAAGCAAAGATAAGAAAATGGTAAGAACCATAATAAAGTTCAACCATATTGTCTAATTAAAAATAATATGTTAATATCAATTATTTTGTACTGATTGATTTATAGTTATATTCAATAATTATTTTTTGTTGACAATATTTAATGGATAAATAATTATAATAATTTATTTTAAAATTATACATATTAAATTATTTATTTGGTAATTATATTTAATAATAAAATATTACTTGGTTCCTCAGATTTGAACTGTGGGATCCAGTCTGAGGTTAGACTTATAACACCCAAATTTTTCAAATAAGTTTTTCGCAAATAAATGAAAGTTTTAAACAGAATTTTCAAATTAAAATAATAAAGCAGTCGGCATTACATCATTTGGCTCATTTAATGTTTACAAATATTTTACAATCGGTATACACAGGAGCCGACCAAGGCTATTATAAACAACTATGTGCATTATGTACAATACACAAATACATAATGCTCTAATCGGCTGAGTGATCTCACACGTCATTGCTGGGTCCTATGTCCACTGTAAAAATGACAACAGTAGAGGGTGAGCATAAACATATCAAATGATAGTTATTGAACCGGATTAAAAGTCCAATTCGTAACTATATATAAAACATAAACACATCATATAATCTCATAAGATCAACCGATCAAATCATCATATTACTCTCAATATCATATCAGTGCAAATATATGCTCAATCAAATGGATTCATTATTAAGTCTTTTAATTTGTGTTGCAACACTGGCTCCCTGAGCCATAACTCAGCTCTCAGCTGATCCGGCCATTTTACTGGTACCAAACCGTTTGCCCTTTCATGTGACACAATCACTCCCAGTGACAACGGTAGTGTCACGAGCTAAACCCCGAGCCCCGCTCAAGAGGTTTGGCTTGAGTCCCACCTAAGGTTTTTTTGTGGAATCCTCGAAACCACATAATATATTTCATATTTGTTCATCATATAAGCATCCCATGCTTTATCAATATGCATCCCATGCATTCATATATCATGAAAAATTCATGAATAACATTCACATCATCATCATCAATCATATATCAACATTAATATCATATGAATGGAAATATCACAGATATATCACACATATTATATTCATATTCAGGATTTAATATTATCCCAAATCCGTTCATAAACCATGCATTTAAGATGTAATGCTCCCCCTACCTAGAAGTAAGGAGTTCATCAAGCTATATTCAACCACAGTACACAAATTTCGACTGGAACTTCAGTTCTGCACAGTCCACAGCTTTCTTTCTCAAAGCTCTTACCAAGTTTCACATTAAAGAGAAGAATGAAGATTGGTCTCCTCTTTTTATCGATAATTTCCAATGATGATTGGAAAAGAAAAGATTAAAGGTGATGTTGACACTCACATAATTCCAAGCTAGTCTAATAATAGGGTTTGACATAATTCGTTCATGAAAAAGACATAAACGAATTGAATAAGTGAATTGATTAAGCACTGATACACGCATTTATAATATAAGGACAAAATGAAATAATCAAATAAAAGAGGATAGGATTATGGAGAGGGTCCACCACTTAGCAAAATCAGGAAAGAGAATCTGCTAGAATAGTGACGTGGAAAGCTCCAATAATTGGAGTAATTATCAATTCCGACTCGATTTCAGTATGTTCCGACTCGGTTTCAGTATTCTGGGCACATCTTTCTGACAAGATTCAACATAGCCTCTGTCCGTTCAGAATTCCTTCATTCGGAGGAAATTCACTCGGAATGGTTTCATCCCATGAAACACTCAGCTTTCCTTCCTCGGAATGTCCCACACCAGAATATATTATTCGGAAATTCATTACTCAGAATTATCTTGGCACGAGAAATACTTATTCAAAATCAAAGCTTCTCTTCATTCGAAAGTACTTCTCTCGGAAACGTTTCACACGGAGACGTTTCACTCGGATTTTCCTCACTCAAACGTATCTTATTCGGACACAGAGTTTTTCTTCACTCGGGAGTGATTCCCTCGGTCATATTTCACTCAGAAACAGCTTGACTTCCCTACACTCGGAAGTATCTCAACTTTCCTACACTTGGAAGGATCTTAACTTCTTACTCTCGAAAGTATTTTAACTTCCTACACTCGGAAGTAGCTCTCTCGATCATGTTTCACTCGGAAACATAAAATTTAAGAGCGTCTTTGCCCGAAAGGTGCTCATTCGAAGTCTGAGCCCCTTTCCCCCTTTTCACTCGGAATTACTTTTATTTTCACTCGATATCGTACCATGTCACTCGGAATAGCTTATTTCCAACAATATTCACTCGGAATTCCACTCGGAAATTCCTCACTGATCCTTAATAAATTATTTTCAAAAATTCAGGATGTTACAAGACTCTAACTGTTTGACCCAAGACTAGTGATCCAGTAGGGAAACTAGTCTTATTAGGACCCCTCTGTGATGAATCAAGGGTGTTTGACTTGGCTTAACCAGCCTAATTAGAACCTTTAATGTCTTATATGTTTGACCGTTCATATACCTTGGAATATCTGATGGTGGCACGGTCAGTCTCTGATGACTCATTTCAACATTTTAGGAACTTTTCTAGAAGAGGTCGAAGCCCGTTTTGGAATCTATCACCTTTGTTTTTAAATAAATCAGTTTCTTCATAAATCATTTTAAAACTCGACCTGAATACCTTCGGTGTTTTGGACCTAAATTTTGCATACGATCTTAGAATCAAAAGATTTTGGTCTTAATCTCTTCGTTTTGAAAAAATCTTCAACCTCCATTTCTATCCCCAAACTCCGATTCTCACTCTATCAACCCCAAAATTGAAGATTTAATGTGTTGACCTTAAAATTCCATGGTTTGAACATTTTTCTCTGTGCATGGTTCAGAAAAAACTCATAACCCTCTCATATGACCTTCGATTTATGCAAACTTGGTGTCAAAATCTCCATAACAAAATTATCTACATTTTTTGTGAAAACATTGAAGGCTAAATCCCTCTAGATCAGTATAGTTAAATAAATATTTGTGACCCCTTGGATGTTTTGTCGCTATGCTGGCAGCCTTCGATAAAATTTATGTATCTCCTTTGTATGGTGCTTGAATCACTTCATTCTTTTTGATATGGATCCGTATTGAAGAAGTCTACAATGTTCATGAAGGGCACGAAATCAAATTCCCAAAGTAGAATTAATGGTGAATTTATTTCTAAGACCCTAGCTGATCGAGGAAGCTTTTGGAGCGCCTTGTCGTAAATCGAGTATATCTCGGGCTATAGAACTTGGATCATTGCAAATGATATATTAAATTAAATAGAAAAGGAATACCTACAAACTTCATGAAGGGCTTGAAAGCCAATTCTTACTCCATAAATCCCAGAAGTTAAAATCCTACACTGATTCACGTTTTCCTAATGGCAGCTTACACTAGGTGCAGTATTTTCCACATATCTCTCTCATATGACCATGAAATTGGATGATGATTCCTTCACCAAATTTTTCTTAACTCAATTCTCCATAATTTTGATACAGAATAAAAAGCCTAAATCCTTACCAATTTGGCCTAGAAATATAATCTATGCAAGGGACAAAAATCCTGTCACAGCCATGCACTCCTTTTTGTATTTGGGTCATAACTTTCTTATTTCTTAATGGATTTTTTTGTGCCATATATCAAATTAAATATAACAAATAATTATACAACTTTTGTTTTTGGCCTATTTTTAAATTTGGCCTAAAAAGGCCCTTAAAAGCCCGTACAATGTAACATCCAAAAGCTGGACACCTCAGCCTTCATGCAACATGATCCAATAAGCTTACAACACCAATGGCCACTTGTCCCACTCAGCCTCACTCCTTGTTCAGCAAGTTTACCACATGCCCTCCTCTCCTAAACTCCTCTCCCATGCATGACTACAACCCACTACTTGTCACAACCAGCCATACTTGTTGCTCAACAAGTTGTTATCATGTTATAAATCATAATATGCATCCATCATCATGCTATGCCCATGTCCCTACTCCACTTCAAATTGTTCCTTCAATTCACTGCACACTCTTTATTTAGCAAGGGGTTCCTTATTCTATTATTTCATTCCATCACCTATCATGCTATACCATGCCATCTCCTTAACCATCCAATTAAAACACATGCAAACTAATCACTATCCCATCACCTTAACGTTTCTCCACTTAGAAAATTTTCTAAGTTCACTTGTCTAACCTCTCTTTTCCTCCATGGCAACATCTCCACTTCTTATCCTCTTCATTTACTTTTCTTCTAAATCACAAAAACAACCACCACCATCCACCTTTCCTTTTCACGGCTACACCACACCACACCACCACTTACCACCATGAATTGTCTTCTCCTCCATTTTCTCTTCTTGATCCCCAGCTAACCTCACCCAAAACAGCAACCAATTTTCTCTTAGTTTTCTACAAGATCTAGCCTCTAGAAGATAGCTCCAAACTTCTTGCCTTGGCTGCCCAAAACTGTGAGCTTCCCTTGGCAAGAAAGATGAAATTTTGAATCTTTGCTCTTGAAACTCTTGCTTCTACTTTTCTCTAAGTTTTTTCCATTTCCATGCATGCACTTTGAGACTTTTTCTCTGCTATTTTGGAAGCCTAAAACCGTGACCTAACTTATTAAATATTATGTGCATGTTGTGTTTTCTTAAGATCGGGAATAATCAGCGACAAACAAGTTTTAAGTGAACGGTAAATTTTTGGCAACCGGTCCCTTTGATTTTAGTTAAATTCATAGCTATTCTATAAATTCCTTGCTGGGCATAACCCCTTTGTAGCTCAAAAAGTTTTGTATGTTAATAGGTACCGTCGACGATGATCAGTGGACGTTTTGGAACATTCGGCGAATTTTCGGTGAGACCACCATTTTCTTCTTCTGGGCAGCAGCTGTCCCGTGTGGTAAAGGGGTTTTTTCCTCGGTGGATTGTATTTTTGGTTGTTCTATAATATTGCTTGCATATTTCGTAACCTCCATTTTAAATTTCATCGTGATACAATGGTTAGATTTTAAACCACAAAGATTTTTGTAATTGACTGTAACACCCTCGGTTAACTAGGATAATCCCTTCCACTAGATTATCCTGGTCAACTGAGAGGTTACGAGTTTTAAAAACATATGGAAGTTTTTTTTGGAACAAACAACCTTGGTGTAACAGATACATTATATATTTAACATAGTCATATATAATACATGGTCATGATAGCAATTGTACAACTGAAAGAAAAAAGGGGCACGCAGGCTCCCTCAACAAAATACAGGGAAATGAAAATAAACCAATTTAGTCACTAGAACCTCCACCTAAAAACTCGTCATCCGACCATGGAGATATAGGTGAATCAGCAGTAGAAGCCAATCTGAAGTAATCTAGAGGGCGGTACTGGTAGACGGTATCTCGCTAATATCGCAGATCCTTTGATGCCTACGACTAACATAGGCCTCATAAGCCTCCGCGAGGAGACCCTAGGCTGATGTCGACATGTCAATGTACTCCTCCGTCTCGCCATACATATAACTCCTATAGATGTGTCAAAGAAATCCCTAGGAGTGGTCCCACTATCGCCTCACCAGATATTTCTCCATCGACGTCATAAGAAGAACTCCGCATCATAGGAATGCTCCCAGCCCTATTTACCTCCTAAATTGCGAGGGGAGTTACAGGCTGAATTTGCTGAGGTAAAACTGGAAGTGTTGTAGGGGCTACCAAACCCACTGGTACGTCCTCGAGTAGAAATTCCTCAGGGGCCTCCTCCTCATCTTCCTTCTTGGGAACCGGTGTATACTCCGGTATAGGCTCCCTCTGAGCTGTACCATCTGGAACTGGTATCGGTGAAACCTCTGCTGTTGGGACAGGGGGTGGTGCCATCAGTGGAACTGGTAATGGGTGAAAAGCAAGGGCATCTATCAACCTAGCTGTCTCCCGCTCAGCCATCTCCTCGTGCTCTACCATACTCAAAGGTCATAGTGGATTGCCGTACCTCCTGACCGTACTCTCTATGACTCCTACATCCTGGTCATAAGGCCTCTTTGTATCTTGCTGCGGGGGTGGAAGTGGTACGTCTACGGGAGCATCCTCTGGAATAGCCGCTAACTGACTAGGCCCTGCTTGATCTTCTATACGGTTTGCTCTTCTAGTACGATATACATGCCTAAATGGTGGCCTGGGTAGTCAATTGTAAAGGTGAGTCGCCATCTCCATAACAATCAGGAAGGTATCTCATCGATACCTGCCCCACACACAACACAAACAATCCAGAATTGAGTCCCTCCCACTCTCTTTAGGGTCCCTATAATACATTTTAAGTTATCTCACCACTTTTCATCTCAATTAACCATTCCCATTCCTCTCTCAGGATTACTAACATCTATACATTCACACTTAACAATAAACAATCATAATCTCAGTATAACTATACAATGCATGGGTTTATTTCAATACTTCCATTCTCTTTCTTAGTCCTCATAATGCATATGGGCCCATCTTCTACTCAATAAGCTCATATAACAGTATCCATATGTACATCCACGCCACCCTTATCTCTCCTCCCCAACTAGAGCGATCGGAGCTCTCCTCGTTCTGGTTTTCACAATGGGTAGGGACTCACGGTCTCAACATCAACATGGCCAATCACATATATTACACATCACCACAGAACGGGCACTCCACGGTCATAAAAAATCCCGCCTCTTGTCAAAGTACGCCAAAGTTTACTACGGGCTGTCCGACGACGGGCCTGAATCTGATGCCACTTGGAATTCCCGCCTCCGATTATACTCCCTAAAATACCCTTGGGTATTGAGGCGCAGCAGATTCTTCAGTGTACACATCATTGTATGCTTTAGGGAATCATTCCAACAGCCCTCCTCAACTTCCATGTATAATGCATACAACACAAAATTTTATTTTCACTAGTCATCGGTAGGGTCTTTCAATGACTCTATTTTATTTCTAACATCGGGTCTATTCAATTAATTCTTTCTTTGTTTTCAAAATTTCCTAATCCATAATGATCTTACCCGACACTTAGAAATGAAATGAGACTTCACATTTTCCAGAAAACCATGGGGTATATTGGCGCTACAACGCCCATTATCACATCGGATCCGATCTAGTCTCATCACATCATGGGGTATATTGGCGCTACAACGCCCCTACCGAGACCTTGGGGTATATTGGCGCTACAACGCCCCTACCGAGACCTTTCTTCATTCGTTCTTCTCTTATTTATTTTCAACATATTCATTAAATGCATCATAGCAGGGCTATTCATCATATCATATCGCATATACACGTTGCCACAGACATCACATATCTCATTACATATGCACATTGCACAACTAGCACACACATACATCCATTGTACTTAAGAAACCATCACACAATCACTTAGCACACCACATATCAAACACGTACGTATTCACAAGGTCTCGTTGTCTTGGGTCACTTAGTAGTACGTGGATCGAATTCTTATCAACCTGGTAAACTTTTCAAGTGTAATTAAAAACCATTTATAATTCTCCATGATCTTATTAAGTAAAACTAGTCTATTGGATTTTTATCGTTTGACATTCCTTGCTAAATTCTTAGTTGGTTTTTGATTATCTTCAATAACTATTATCTTATCTTTATTGTTAAATAAATCTTAACTTCAATACTTCACTCCTTTTAATTCATCATATATCTTCTATTTACCTTATCTTAGTTCCTTGCACATAATCACAATATTTTCTTTAACTTAGTTTTTATTAGATTAAATAACTCTTTCTTAATAACTTAATTAGTTAACCCACTTCCTCTAACTATACTCAATCCTTTTTCTCTTAGGATAATTTACTTTACCCACACACGAGCGTTGGACTTCTCTACTTCAAGATATCTTAGTCATTTAAGGAAATTAATATTTAGCCTAATTAATTTCTCTTTTACCATACACCAAAATTTTGTGTAACTAACTTTCATGCCTTCGTTGTTAACCATTTTAATCTAGACTAACTTTCCCTTTGGTTTCCTTCTTTAATCATAATGGTTAAATTATTCCCTTATTAATTCATTGCCCGAAGAAGTAAAAGAATGTTGGTTCCTACTCTTTTTTATTTTAAAGAAGGAACTTATCAATCTATTTGAATTTTTCCTTAAGGTCTTGGCTAATATGTTAAGTTGTAACTTGTTTATCTTTACTTCTAAGTCTCATGAATATTCTAAAATAATTAGTTCTAGATTCACTCTTATTAATCCAGTTCTCTTTAAAGGCTTCTATCCCTTTTTCTTAATCTCTAAAGTTATCACTCCCCTCCCTTAAATGATCACCCAAATAGTCAATAAAGTGGTGGCTAAAGTTAATCATCAACGTTTTCTTCTTTTTCCTACCAATACTTAATTTTATTTCCTCCAAGAATCCCTATATGGCCCAAAAAGAAAATCTTTAATTTATTTAACTATATTGTCATACCCATTTTTTAAATTAAATTATCCACATACAAAAGTATATCTATTTACTTACTTTGAAAAAATTTCATTTTTAAGAGCAAAACTTTTCATCACCACCTTAATTAATTTTCTCAAAATTAAATTTCTTTATTTCAACTTTTGATTCATATCATCATAAGAAACTTTCTAAAAATCTAATTTCTTTACTTTAACTCTAGAAAACTTTTTCGCGACTAACGATGGAAGGTTCTTTTATCGTATGAAATATTTTGTAAAATGATTCGGTAAGATTAATGATGAATTAATTATCTAATGGCGGGGCTTACCGTATAGTGTTCTACGAATTACATAATAATCTCCAACGATTGAAATTTATTAATTACAACCATATTGAATGAAATCGAGCCCGCCTAATTGCTAAATTTTTCTAAATCCTTTTTTTCGTTTGTCTAATTGCGATAAATCCTTTCGAGTTTGTGAACGTCGAGTTACGCCAATTAAAATTTTTAAAATACCGGTAAATTCAAAAATGTAAACTTTTAGTCGTCGGTTACAAAAAATTTTATAGTTTAAGATCCGACCGTTGGATGATGAAACTTGAAACGTAAGTCCCTACATATGTAAGCATCGTCATAACATAACTAGGATTGCAAACAAATGAGGTGGAGACCCCTTTTACCTCATTTATAGCTGCTGCCCAGAGAGAGAAATTAGAGATTTCGCCAAAAATTTCACCGATCGTTCCTCGCACACTCTGATTATTATCTAAGCCTCTAGATCTCTAAAGAAAATGCATGCATGGTTAGAAAGGGGACATGACAGCTACGGTTTCAAGTTTGGAGAGCAAGGGTCCAGCACAAAAATTAAATCAAGATTTGAAGTTTACCTCAAAAATTTCAAAGACAACAACCAATGAAGAGATTTTTCCAACTTACCCTTGTAGGACCTAAGAGGAGTCACGACCTTGAAGCTTCACAAATGGAATGGATGATTGAAATTTCTAATCTTCAACCCAACAAGGAAATGCCATTAATTTTCTGGAATAAAAACAGCACCTTGACCATAGCATTTTGAGTATGAAGTAAGAAGAAACTTTGCAAACTCACCTAGAGTAGCTTCACGGTTTTGAAGCCTTCACAAGCAAGGAAAGGAAGTGAGTTTCTAAGAGTCATGGATGCAAGAAGCTTGGACTTGGAGGGCTGGATAGTGGAGGTCACGGTTGGTGATAAGAAGAAGAGGAGAAATGAAAAATTTTTTTGAAGGTAGACGTGGTGGCTGACGATGGCTAAAAAGGGAGAGTAAATGAGTTGAAATTTTGAGTTGGAAATGGTTCAATTGAAGCTTCCAAGAGTGAGGGAAAAAGAGATAAAGCATTTGTAATTTGTTTAAGTGATATAGAATGATGTTATGATAGTAAGAAATTAAGCATTTAATGTTGAGTGGGATTTGTTGAATTTGAAATTGGCATGAAGGGATTCTGGCCTATTTTGCTGAACGTGAGCATGGATGGTGCAAAGTGGAAAATGGCTGAAAGAATAGCATATGCATATGATATGATGGGAAGTAATTATTTAATGAGTATGGTTACATGTAATTAGTGGAGGCAACACCTTGTGATGGGCAATTGTGAGTGGGCTGGGATGGGCAGTATGTGACACTTGTCCTTAACAGGTGGCTGGTGTGGTGGTGAGTTGAAAATGGGTGACCAGAAAATTAAATTGTTACCCGATAATTTTCAGCGTGTAGGATTTTCATGAACTTGAAAATAATCACGTTAAAAACAATTCTGGGATAATTAGTGGAGTCAGAATCAGAGGAAACTCCCAACACCAAAGTTGTAGGTATTCCTTTTTTCTTTAAATCGATATATCATGTGTGATGATCCAATACTTGTAGCCCGAGATATGGTTGAAATACGACAGGATGCTTTAATCGTCTTTGAATCAGGTAGATGCTCAGAAATAAATTCACCAAAAATTCTCCTTTGAGAATTGAGTTTAGTGACCTTTATAACAATTGTATACATCTTTAATATGGATCTATATCAAAAAGAACGAAGCGATTTGAATTCCAAAAGAGGGTGATATAGCTATTTTACTGGGACCTGTCAGCATAGTGACGTGAAGGTCATTAACAGGTAAAGATTCTAAAAACTGTACCAATCTATGAGGTTTTAGCTTTCTGGGTCTGCATAAAAAATATAGATAATTTTGATATAGAGATTTCAACACCAAGTATGAAATAAACGGAGGTCGTATGAGAGAGTTATGAAAATTTTAACGAACCATGTGCAAGATAAAAATGCGAATAATATGGTTCTATGATGAATTTAATAAATTCTTGAATTTGAGCATGACAGAGTAGGAATTTGAGATCAAGGACAGAAATAGAGTTTGAAGATATCTTTAAAACAAAGTGAATGAAACTAGAATTACCTCAATCAAACATCGTTTGAGAAGGTTACGTAGGAAACATCAGAAACGCGCAGATTGAACTTTGGAAGGAATAGAATAGCTCATGAATGAGGTTGGCAGAGTCTGAATCAAGTTTTGGGATCTTCAGGAAACCTTCCTAAAACATCGAAATGAGTTATCAGGGACTGACTGTGTCACCATCGGACATCCCGAGATATATAAACAGTCAACGCAGGAGACGTTGAGGATTTTGATTTGGCCGGTCGGGCTAAATCAAGTACCCTTAATTCTTTACGAAGCGATCCTAAGAGAACTAGTCCCCCTGCTGGACCACTAGCCTTGGTTCGATTGGTCGGAGTCTGACCTTAAGTTGGGTCCTACAGTTTAATTCTTGAGGAACCAGACGACGTTTATTATTAAAATAATAGTAGTTAAATAATTTCTTAAATATATTATAAATATATTTTTCATATCTTAAACTTATTACAAATAATGTTAAATACCAAAGTAATTATTACTACTATTTCCCTTTATATTAATTAAAATCTTTAGTAGTAGTATTTATTTACCCGCTAATATCAAAAATAATGTACTTTCAGGTAATCATTTTATTAAAGGAACTTAATTAAGTTTTATGAAATCTTGGACTCTAATAATCATCTATATAACACCCTAATTTAAACAAATCATAGCCGAGAAAAACAGAGGAAATTTTTTCCACAATTAAACTAGAATGCCACCGCAAAGAATGAGAGGGGAAGAAGAACGAGAGTACAAAAGAATTACAAGGAACTAACAGCGGAAGAAGGGGAATCGCATAAGCGGTCACATAGCAACGCGCACACGCTCAAGCGAAGGCTTCACTCGGTATTCGCTCATTTCACTCGGTAATTCCGCACTCGGGTTTCATCACCTGATTCACTCGGGCTTGGCCCTTACGCCTACTAGTCCCATTCAGAAAATGCAACTCATTCTACGATTTCCTCAACCAGAGCTCATACTCGAATAATACTGGAATGGTCCCCACTATCACTCACTCGGAATCTATGGGGCTCCTCACTCAGATTAGCCTTCACTTCCTTTTTGTCACTCGGGATATTTTACTTAGTTTTCACCTGGTAACCATAATCTCCTGACTCTAACATTCTACTGGGCTAAGACTCTTTTGGATTCTTTTGTCCCTAACAGCTTACTACAGCGGGGTCCCCAAAAGTCGAAGGCGTCACTCTCCAGTCGAAAAAACCGTCACTTAGCGAATTCTCACTCGGGGTTCGTTGATTATTCTACGCTCGGAGAAAACCCTCGTAGTAACCACTCGGATCGTCTGAACCTTCCCACTCGGTGACAGCGTCACAAACTCACCCTTTAGGCCCTAAATTAGCTTCCTTCATGTTAAGTTATGCCATTTCCTACACATTCGGGAATGTAAACACACATATATATAAAGATTACCCAGGCATTTCATGGCATAAAATGGACATGCAACATGGCATAACATAGGCATATATACATATATTTATATAAGGGTGCACATCACGGGTTTACAACCATATTGCCATGTTCCCATTCTAATGGAACCGACTCTTTCTGAGAGACTGACAGCAAAACACGAGCCGGCCAAGGCTTAATCAAGACCTTATACACAATATGTATATATATATATATATATATATACATATACACACATTCCATAAAGCTTGGTTACTCTATTCTGCACTCGGCTCCTTCTTCACTCTTCGTTCTGAGAGATGTTCACTGAAAAGATAGCCACTGCAGGGGTGAGCTTTTACATGTAAAATGACAATCAAGGACTCGGTATCAGTGTTAGTACATACACCTACTCTCGTTCAATCTTTCACAAGTTAACCAAATTCATACAATTCAAAATAACATCTATAACATACATGCTACATATAGTTCATTCCTACATCTACTCACACATGCATCCACGCACTCAGAGATCATACACACCCCACATATGCTGTGCGTACTACTATGATCAACCTCATCTCTATATGCATGCCTACGGATCCGACTCGGGTAATGACTTTCAGTTACAGTTTCTCCCTTTTTCCGGCCTCTCATCCTTCAGCTCTTACCAGGTGGTACCGGCCTCTCATGGGCGTCTCGAGACTCTTCTCTAGCTCCTACGGCTACCACGAGCACTATCGGGATCTAGCCAAGGTCTGTAGCTGGAAGTCATTCCCTCGGGGTTCGTGACCTTCCGTGGGTCACCCCACCTTTGTACATATAGCTAATGCACTTACCAGTACATATCATCTTACCACCGATACCTCCTTCGTAGCCATTAAGTAAGAACAAATTCAACACAACCTTTATATTTGTTTTTATCAATCATACCAATGCATACTACAATCGGCAATCTACATCATAACAACGAACAGTTCAACTAACAAGCACACACTCATATTTTCACAGAGATAAGAAGGTTAGAACCATGCATTTCATTTGTCATTATCAATCACTGTATACACGCTATAACACACACAAAGTCCAGAATCTTCAATCATGCATAGGATCCAGTCGTCATAAATGCATGCACACACACTCAAAAAGTACATTCACCCGGTACCGTTCATGGATCATGCATTCGGCATGCAAGCGCCCCCTACCTACAGAAGAACATCAAGAAACTTTTATGCTCTTCGATGTTGGGTCTGAGGCCCTTCTCCTGGCTCGTTCAGTCTTTCTTGGCTCCGTCATATCCCGCGCTTGGTTCTGGAATAGAGCGTTGTCTTTCCTCTGCCACGACGATCGTCCTTCACCAGTTGGGGGGCTCAGGCCTTCCTCCAGCACTACCGTCGTGATCTCCAGAAACGAAGGTCGAAACAGGGGAAAGGAAAAGAAGATGGAGACGAAGAGGAACAGAGAGAATGGAGTAGTGGGGATGGAGTTGAGCACCCACGGTGATGCAGGGGTAGATACATATACGCATGCAAAGAGGAGAAAGTGGGATGGGGAGGCGTGAGTCACAGTCCACTCACACGGTCCACCAATCACGAAGAGCCACTTCTCACCAACTAAGTCCAATCAACTTGTTATTACTACATGAGCTAAATTAATTATAATTAACAATTAATTTCCTTACCTTGTCTTAACGCTTAGTTTTCATTCGGCATTAAATTTCAGATTTGGGATGTTACAGTTCTCCCCCACTCAAAAGAATTTCGTCCTCGAAATTCAGTCGGTAACTCCCTTAATGAACAATTCAGGGTACGACTGTCTCATGGTGTCTTTGCTTTCCCAGGTGCAGGAGGTAGTTTTGTCCTGCTGCCACTCCACTTCAACCAGTGGTACGTCCTTGCTCCTCAATCGCTTTACCGATCGATCCACGATTCTGATCGGTGTGGCCACAGTGGTCAGGTCTTCCTTAATTTCCACTTCATCATCAGGCATTGTGTGGCTGGGGTCATGTAGATACTTCCTTAGTTGAGACACATGAAACACGTTGTGCAATCGGGCTAAGTGGGTCGGTAATGCTATTCGGTATGCCATGGTGCCGACTTGTTCCAACACCTCATAAGGTCCAATGTATCGAGGGCTCAATTTTCCACCTTTCAAGGCTCGTCCGACTCCTTTACTCGGAGAAGTCCTCAAAAACACTCTGTCTCCGACTGAAAATTCCAACGGGTTGGTGCGTTTGTCATGGTAGCTCTTTTGCCGATCCTGAGACGCCTTCATCTTGTCCCTTATCACTCGAATCTGCTCTGATGTCTCCTTTACAATGTCTGGTCCCAACAGCAGACTCTCACCCGTTTCCGACCAGCAAAGTGGGGTTCGGCACCTTCGTCCATATAGTGCTTTGTAGGGTGCCATGCCAATGCTGTTATGATGGCTGTTATTGTACGTAAACTCAATCAAGGGAAGGTAATGCTCCCAATCTCCACCGTGCTCTAATACACACGCCCTTAATAAGTCTTCTAAACTTTGAATTGTCCGCTCGGATTGTCCATCCGATTGGGGGTGGTAGGCAGAACTAAGCCAAAGTTTCGTACCCAATTCCTGGTGCATGCCGGCCCAAAATCGAGACGTGAACCTGGGGTCCCTATCCGAGACGATAGAGGTCGGTATACCATGCAGTCGGACAATTTCGTGAATGTAAATTCGAGCTAACTTATGCAACGGGTACTTCATATTCACAGGCAGGAAGTGGGCACTCTTCGTCAGTCGGTCAACAATGACCCAAATCGCATCATGGCTCGCTCGGTTTCTGGGTAATCCCATGACAAAGTCCATAGCAATTGAGTCCCATTTCCACACGGGAATCTCCAGGGGCTGCATTGCACCGTATGGCTTCTGGTGTTCCACCTTTGATTTCTGACAAGTAATGCACCGAGCTACATATTCTGCCACATCCCTCTTTAGCCCGGGCCACCAGAACTGTCTCCTCAGGTCATGGTACATCTTCGTGGTACCTGGGTGGATACTGAGTAGGCTCTTGTGGGCTTCATCTAGCACCATTCTCCTTAACTCTCCTCCACTCGGAATGTATGTCCTATTTTTCACTCGGAAAATCCCGTCTGATCCCTCGGCTAAGGACAAGTTCTTTCCTCTAGCCTGAGTTTCCTTCATCTCCGCCAAGTAGGAGTCTGACTGCTGCTGCTCGTATACGGATTTTAGGAATTCGTTGGAAATCTTCAGCGTGCCGATCATCATCTTCCGAGAAGAGGGGGTGACAACGTGTAAGTTCATGTCTCTAAACTGTTCTAATAACTCCACTTCCTTCACCATCATCACCGCTGCATGAAGAGATTTCCGAATCAACGCGTCGGCAACAACGTTTGCCTTACCCGGATGGTACTTTAGCTCGAAATCGTAGTCCTTTAAAAATTCCATCCATCTTCGCTGCCTCATATTCAGTTCCTTTTGGTCGAATAGGTATTTGAGGCTCTAGTGGTCACTGAATACTTCAAACCTGGACCCGTACAAGTAATACCTCCAGATTTTCAATGCGAAAACCACAGCTGCTAACTCCAAATCGTGGGTCAGATAATGTTGTTCGTGAGGTCTCAGTTGCCGAAAGGCATAGGCTATCACTCGGTCTCTCTGCATGAGTACGCATCCTAATCCAAGTCCTGATGCGTCGCAGTAAACCACGAAGCTCTGATGCAAGTCAGGTAATGCCAACACTGGTGCAGTCGTTAACTTGTTCTTCAGCTCTCGAAAACTGCTCTCGCACTCGGGACTCCACACGAAAGGAATGTTTTTCCGAGTCAATTTAGTTAGTGGCAAAGCTAACTTAGAAAAACCCTCAATGAATCTTCTATAATAACCTGCTAGGCCCATAAAACTCCTTATCTCCGAGACCGACTTGGGTCTCTCCCATGCCATTATGGCTATCACCTTCGAAGGGTCCACCGAGACACCTTGCTTGGAAATCACATGCCCGAGGAAGTGGATCTTATCCATCCAGAATTCGCATTTTGAAAGCTTCGCAAACAACTGCTTCTCCTTCAACACTTGAAGTACCGTCCGGAGATGTCCTTCATGCTCCTCGGAAGTCTTAGAATAGACTAGGATGTCATCAATGAAAACAACTACGAACCGGTCCAGAAAGGGGTGGAAAATGCTGTTCATGTAATTCATGAAGACAGCAGGAGCGTTCGTCACACCGAACGGCATCACTACATACTCGTAGTGGCCATACCGAGTCCTAAAAGCAATTTTAGGAATGTCCGAGTCCTTCACTCGGATTTGATGATATCCCGATCGTAGGTCGATCTTTGAGAAGACTGAGGCTCCACGCAGTTGGTCAATTAAGTCATCAATTCTGGGCAACGGGTATCGATTCTTAATCGTGAGTTTATTTAGCTGTCGATAATCTACACAGAGTCTCATGCTGCCATCCTTCTTCTTAACCAGCAGCACAGGTGCGCCCCATGGCGATACACTCGGTCTAATGAATTGTTTTCCGAGCAAATCATCCACTTGCTTTTTCAGCTCGGTTAATTCAGCCGAGGACATTCTATAGGGTGCACTGGAGACTGGCTCGGCCCCAGGGATCAAGTCTATAGAGAATTCGATTTCTCTATTGGGAGGGACACTCGGTACGTCATCAGGAAACACTTCTGGGAATTCGCGGACAATCGAAATTTCGTCTACTCGGGTTTTACTCTCACCCTCGGTTAGACAAAGCATCATAAGCAGTCGGGTTATACCTGGTGCTGTGTCGCCTTTGCTGTGCTGCCTTGGGAAGATTATCCTTCGGTTTCTACAATCCACTAACACCTTATTGGCTGAAAGCCAATCTATTCCGAGCACAAGGTCAAGATCCTTTAAAGGTATGCACACTAAATTGAAAGTGAAACTCCGACCATGCAATACGAATGTCACGTCCTTACATATTGACGATGTCAACACTCTAGGGCCCGTCGGATTAGCTACCTCCAAAGTCCGATCCATAAACACAGTTGGCAATTTTAAACGCTTTACACACTCATCAGCTATAAAAGAATGGGTGGCTCCTGAGTCGAAAACAACATTAAGTGTGTGTTTGCCGAGTGAGCACTTACATTGTACCAGATCATTTGCTTGCACCACATCCTCTGCATTGATGGCGTAGACTCTCCCAGTAGTCGGTTGGTCAGCGTCTCTCCTCCGGTTATTTGGGGCAACCATCGGATTTCCTCTAGCTCTGTTGCTTCCGCCCTGTGAGCTCTGTCCATCATTCCTACTGCTCTTCACCTGGAATCCTCCTTGACGTTCATCAACATTGGTTTGACGGAGTTGGGGGCAGTCAAGGCGAACGTGCCCCTTCTCTCTGCAGTGATAACACTTAACATTCGCACGATTGCAATCCTTAGCAAAGTGGTCACTGCCACATTTAAAACACCCGCCATGTCTTGGTCGTCCACTCATCTGTCTTCCTTGGCCATTATGATCTTGATGTTTAGCAAGGGGTCCATTTCTTCCCAGGTTACCTGGCCTCTTGAAGTGTGACTGTTGAGGCCTCAAATACTGGTTGGTCCTGCCGTTCCGGCCTGAGTGGGCCTTGTCGTCTTCTTCGAATATCCTGTATTTATTCACCAATGTAGGGAAACTCCGTATCTCTTGGTATCTGCAGTCTCTCTTAATATCTGATCTTAATCCGTTCTCGAACTTAAGGCACTTGGAGCTCTCCGTCCCGGGCTGTTGGAAGGGTGGGTAGAATAGGCACAACTCCTTGAATCTTGTCGCGTATTCTTCCACAGTCATAGAGCCCTGTTTTAACTCCATGAACTCCAGCTCCTTCCGACTCCGCACTGTGTCGGGGAAGTACTTTTCTAGGAAGCATGTTTTAAAATCGTTCCACGTCAACTGAGTATCATCTTCAGGGAATCGGCTTCTGGCTATCTTCCACCAGTTCTCCGCCTCATCTCGTAGCATATACACTGCACATTCCACCTTTTGGGCCTCGGTGCAACGAAGGCCCCCAAAAATCCTCTCCAACTCCCGAGTCCATTTGAACGCTGCCTCAGGGTTCCGCCCTCCTAGAAATTCACTCGGCTTTCTCTTCAAGAAGCGGTCCAGCACTTGGCCCTCCTCAGCTCGAGGCTGGCCCTGCCTCTCAAACACGTCTGCAAAGCGTTGGAATGTTGTGGCTATAGCCTCCATGCTTTGGCGATGTGTCATCCTTATCCTGAAATCAACATTCAAGGATAAGTATACCGAGTCACTCATTCGGGTTTCGACCTAATGTTCAATGACTTGCTCATCATACTATTTCTATATATTATGCAATCAATCGAACCAGGAGGGGTACAACCTCCTATCCACAAGCCAATCATCAATCAGATTCAACTACTATCACAACAATCATGACCATTTAGTCAGAAAACACACAACCGCTCACACTCGGTAAGCATACCTTGGCCTTGGACCTTTCGGTCTGCTCTGATACCAAAATATAACACCCTAATTTAAACAAATCATAGCCGAGAAAAATAGAGGAAATTTTTTCCACAATTAAACTAGAATGCCACCGCAAAGAATGAGAGGGGAAGAAGAACGAGAGTACAAAAGAATTACAAGGAACTAACAGCGGAAGAAGGGGAATCGCATAAGCGGTCACATAGCAACGCGCACGCGCTCAAGCGAAGGCTTCACTCGGTATTCGCTCATTTCACTCGGTAATTCCGCACTCGGGTTTCATCACCTGATTCACTCGGGCTTGGCCCTTACGCCTACTAGTCCCATTCGGAAAATGCAACTCATTCTATGATTTCCTCAACCAGAGCTCATACTCGAATAATACTGGAATGGTCCCCACTATCACTCACTCAGAATCTATGGGGCTCCTCACTCAGATTAGCCTTCACTTCCTTTTTGTCACTCGGGATATTTTACTTAGTTTTCACCTGGTAACCATAATCTCCTGACTCTAACATTCTACTGGGCTAAGACTCTTTTGGATTCTTTTGTCCCTAACAGCTTACTACAGCGGGGTCCCCAAAAGTCGAAGGCGTCACTCTCCAGTCGGAAAAACCGTCACTCAGCGAATTCTCACTCGGGGTTCGTTGATTATTCTACGCTCGGAGAAAACCCTCGTAGTAACCACTCGGATCATCTGAACCTTCCCACTCGGTGACAGCGTCACAAACTCACCCTTTAGGCCCTAAATTAGCTTCCTTCATGTTAAGTTATGCCATTTCCTACACATTCGGGAATGTAAACACACATATATATAAAGATTACCCAGGCATTTCACGGCATAAAATGGACATGCAACATGGCATAACATAGGCATATATACATATATTTTTATAAGGGTGCACATCACGGGTTTACAACCATATTGTCGTGTTCCCATTCTAAGGGAACCGACTCTTTCTGAGAGACTGACAGCAAAACACGAGCCGGCCAAGGCTTAATCAAGACCTTATACACAATATATATATATATATATATATATATATATATATATATATACATATACACACATTCCATAAAGCTTGGTTACTCTATTCTGCACTTGGCTCCTTCTTCACTCTTTGTTCCGAGAGATGTTCACTGAAAAGATAGCCACTGCAGGGGTGAGCTTTTACATGTAAAATGACAATCAAGGACTCGGTATCAGTGTTAGTACACACACCTACTCTCGTTCAATCTTTCACAAGTTAACCAAATTCATACAATTCAAAATAACATCTATAACATACATGCTACATATAGTTCATTCCTACATCTACTCACACATGCATCCACGCACTCAGAGATCTTACACACCCCACATATGCTGTGCGTACTACTATGATCAACCTCATCTCTATATGCATGCCTGCAGATCCGACTCGGGTAATGACTTTCAGTTACAATTTCTCCCTTTTTCCGGCCCCTCGTCCTTCAGCTCTTACCAGGTGGTACCGGCCTCTCATGGGCGTCTCGAGACTCTTCTCTAGCTCCTACGGCTACAACGAACACTATCGGGATCTAGCCAAGGTCTGTAGCTGGAAGTCATTCCCTCGGGGTTCATGACCTTCCGTGGGTCACCCCACCTTTGTACATATAGCTAATGCACTTACCAGTACATATCATCTTACCACCGATACCTCCTTCGTAGCCATTAAGTAAGAACAAATTCAACACAACCTTTATATTTGTTTTTATCAATCATACCAATGCATACTACAATCAGCAATCTACATCATAACAACGAACAGTTCAACTAACAAGCACACACTCATATTTTCACAGAGATAAGAAGGTTAGAACCATGCATTTCATTCGTCATTATCAATCACTGTATACCCACTATAACACACACAAAGTCCAGAATCTTCAATCATGCATAGGATCCAGTCGTCATAAATGCATGCACACACACTCAAAAAGTACATTCACCCGGTACCGTTCGTGGATCATGCATTCGGCATGCAAGCGCCCCCTACCTACAGAAGAACTTCAAGAAACTTTTATGCTCTTCGATGTTGGGTCTGAGGCCCTTCTCCTAACTCGTTCAGTCTTCCCTGACTCCGTCGTATCCCGCGCTTGGTTCTGGAATGGAGCGTTGTCTTTCCTCTGCCACGACGATCGTCCTTCACCAGTTGGGGGCTCAGGCCTTCCTCCAGCACTGCCGTCGTGATCTCCAGAAACGAAGGTCGAAACAGGGGAAAGGAAAAGAAGATGGAGACGAAGAGGAACAGAGAGAATGGAGTAGTGGGGATGGAATTGAGCACCCACGGTGATGCAGGGGTAGATACATATACGCATGCAAAGAGGAGAAAGTGGGATGGGGAGGCGTGAGTCACAGTCCACTCACACGGTCCACCAATCACGAAGAGCCACTTCTCACCAACTAAGTCCAATCAACTTGTTATTACTACACGAGCTAAATTAATTATAATTAACAATTAATTTCCTTACCTTGTCTTAACGCCTAGTTTTCATTCGGCATTAAATTTCAGATTTGGGATGTTACAATCTATCCTCTAAATCTAACTTGATACTTAAATAAATTTAATTATTCTAAATATGTTCTTAATCAGATAATTGACCATCATCATTTATAATCTACCAAAATTAAATATATATCACAATTCATTAATTTTAGCGTCACAGCAAAATACATTCATGAATATATTACTTCATCAATAATTCAATTGTCGAGTCAAACACAATTATCTCTACATAAATTATCAACAACTTAACAAATTCCTTTAGGGGTTACTATTTCACACAGCCTCTCTTACTCACTTGTGTCCGTTTAACTAAACTATCCACTACTCATATCCCTTCAAATCTTTCTTTCTTACATTCTCACGATGATCTAGGGGACACGCCTAAGCCTCATTCTCTTAAAAACACTTAGCAAGGTACTCTCAGGGGTTTCGAGAGCTTGGGCATCTATTCTAAAAAATCAGGGTTGTTACATCGACCGTTAAAATTATTACGCTTTTAATTTAGTAAGTATTTTAGAAATTAATTTGGCATAATATGACGTTCACGTCCTCAGGAGGATTTTATCGCGATCGAACAAGAAAATGAAAATTTAGAAATTTTAGTGTTTAGGCGGGCGCGGTTTAATTCAATATGGTTGTATAATTTAATTTTGAATTTTTGGTGTTGATATATAAATTGTAATTTATTTTTGGTAAGCCCCGCCATTAAAAAAATTAATTTATCAATCAGACAGCTAATGCGTTTTATTCCATTAGGTTTTTTTTAAAAAAAGTGACATTGTTTTTCTTGAATATTACCAAGTTTCTTAAATGTTAAACGAATACATGAATTAATCTTTCTTGAACGGAAGGTCTCGCTTAAAGAAGCTTATCAAAAATTTTTATGACTTTGGTCCAAATAAAATTTTTGACATTACGTAAAGAAATAAAGATCAGTGGAGTTTTAGTGTAATGAATATTAAAATTTAGAAGAAAATTTTGTGGCAATTTTAGTGACCACTAAAGGTAGAATAAAAAGTGACTTTAAGCACTTGATTAAATGGAATGAATTTGGCAAAAGACATTGAGTAGGAAATGAAATTTTTGGGTTAAATATTTTAATAGATCAATTAGGCTAAGAAATAAATAGCTAGAGTCCAACTTGGAGTAAATTATAGAAAAGGATTTTGATGAATTAATTAGGGAAAGAAGTATGTACCTAAATAAAATAGGTCTAAAGTCTAGAAATCTAATAAAAGAAAATAATGTTAAGAGTTAGAAACCTAAGAAAACATTAAAAAGTAAGAGAAAGAAATTAAAGGAGTTTTAGGCTTGGAAATATTAGTTAGTTAAATAAGAGAGGGTTTTAGGACTTAGACTTATAATGAAAAAGGGCAATACCTATTAATTAAATGGTGACTTTTAGTAACTAAGTAATAAGTGACTAAGGAGACGTAAATTTAGGACGTGATATACATGAAATAAATAAACAAGTTCTAGAGTATTAATCACTTGTAAGGGTAAACAAAGTAGAAAGGAAATGAAATTTAGACTTTGAATTGAGTAATAAAAAGAAGTAAAATAAATTAGATGACAACTTTTAGTAACTAAGGAATAAATGACCAAGATCATAACACAAATGTTAGAGCGGTATCTAAATTCTTAAGCAATAAATCAACAAAAGCAAAAATTTAGTTGATTAAAAGAATGTGACCAAGGAAACAGGTTGTTTAGTTAATAAAAATTTATTTGAAACAGTAAAGAAAAATCAACAGTAAGACCACTTGGCGATGAATAAAGAGTTCATAATTGGACCTTAGGAAATTTAATTGAGTAAAGAGATAACCATACCTAATTAGATAAAAGAATGACTATTAATAATAAAAAGGTATATAAAGAATTAGATTGAGTGATAGAATACCTTTAATAACAAACTAAATTAAGGAAATAAATCCATAAATATCATTAGAAATGGTAGGAGAAAAGAAAAAGTACAAAAGTTAGTGACTAGAGATTTGGAAAGAATAACATTAATTTAACTAATTATATATAAGGAATTTATGACCTATTTAGTAACAAAGGAAATAAGTAACCGACTAATAGAATTTAATTTGAATTAATTAAAGAATTCATAAATGAACCTTAGAAAAATATAAGTGTAAAAAGGAAGTAATATACATTGTGATAAATAGTCTGATAAGATACTAGTAAGAAACCAAGATTAAAAACACTTATGAGGAGGTATTCATGAGTATGTCAGTATGTATGATTCTCTCATGATATGTATAATGATTATTGTATAGTGCTTGTATGATAAATGTTGTGTTTGGTGACTGCTATGCAATTGTATGCATGAATATGTGTTAATTATATGTGATAAGTATGTGTAATATGTAGGATGAGTTTAGTATGATGACATGTGTATGGACTGTGATGTTGTACTTGTATGATGCATCCAATGAATATGTTGAAATGAATAAGAAAAGAATGAATAAATAAATATCTCGGTAGGGATCTTGAGATGAATAAATTGTGAAAATAAGGTGATAAGATTAGATCAGATCCGATGTGATAATAGGCGTGGTAATGCCAACGTACCCATGATTCCTGGAAAATATATGATCTCGATTCATTTCTAAATGTCAGATAATACCGTTATGAAGGAATTTTAAGAAAACAAGGAAAAGAATAAATTAAAATTTCATGAAAAGAAGAAGTCCGATGTTAGAAATGAAAGGGAGCCATCAAAAGAACCCAACCGACAACTAGTGAAAAGAAAATTATGTATTGTATGCATTATATATGGAAGTTAAGGAGAGATGTTGGATTAATTCCCTAGAGCATACAGTGATAGGTACACTGAAGAATCTGCCAGCCCCTCGATACCCAAGAGCAGTCTAGGGAGTATAACCAGAGACGGGAATTCCAAGTGGCATCAGATTTGCGGCCGTCGCCGGACAGCTTTTGGAAAACTCTGGTATACTTCAACAAGAGGTAGGATTTTCTATTATCATGGAGTACCCGTTCTGTGGTGATGTGTGATTCGCCATTTTGATGTTGGGACTGTGAGTCCTTACCCTTTTGTGAAAACCAGAGCAAAGAGAACTCTAGTCGCTCTAGTTGGGTAGGAGAGATAAGGGTGGCTGGCTGTGCACATGATTATTGGTATGTGAGATTGTTAAGGAGGATATGGGTCCACATACATCATGATGACTAATAAAGAGAATGGAAATAACAAAATGAACTCATGCATTGCATCATTGTACTGTGATTATGATTGTTTATTACTTAAGTATGACTTTGTAGAACTTTGTAACCCTGAGAGATGAATGGGAAAATGGGGATGATTAGTTGAGATCAAAAGTGGTGAGATAACTTAGAATGCATCTTAGGAACCCCAAAGAGAATGGGCGGGACTCGATCCTAGATTGTTTGTATTGTATGTGGGGCAGGTGTTGATAAGGCACCTTCCTGATTGTTATGGAGGTAAAGACTCACCCTTATGCTATTTTTCCAGGCATCGTGGGGATGAAGACAAAATTTAGAATGAGGAGCAACTAGACTCTTCTCGGACCGTGGACAGATAGAATAGGTTAAATTTTATTTTCATTCATTGGAGCCTGTGTGCCCCTTTACTTTTAGTTTGTACAGTTACTATTATGACCATGCATTTTATATGATTACGTTGTATATACGATGTATCTGTTCCACCAAGTTTCTTTGTACAAACAATAAAAAAACTTCCACATTTTTCTAAAAACTTGTAACCTCTCAGTTGACTAGGATAATCTAGTGGAAGGGATTGTCCTAGTTAACCGAGGGTGTTACAGTAATCACTTAGACAACTTTTGATTCTTTGATCTTTTCCACAAATATGTCCAACAACTTATACATATTCTCTCTAACCTTTATATAAGAAAAGGTATCAACACTCTTCACAAACATAATCCTGATGGGCGCATTCACTAAAATATTAATCAATGTCCAACTATCAGACATGATAAAGCATCCATAGTTGTCTCTCCAAAATGGTTCTTTATCAACCCTTTACTGTACCCTAACCCCTTTTTAGGAAGAGAAACTCTACACTCATGGTAGCTCGAGGGCTTCAAATTAAAACCACATTGTTCTATAGTTTCTAACATTTTCTTAAAGCTCTTTGTACACACTACATTAAAAGCAATTCCATTTTTAACAAGGAACTATTTTATGTATTGCAAAGCTATCATCCTTTCCTCCTTAGCACAATGGTCCTTAATATTCGTTTGTTAGTATTTTTGGCTAATTTTACTATTACTGTCAGATCCTTTATCATCCAAATGTCAATTAGCCCCTATAATTTTTTTGGCTTCCTTAAAATTATTGTTGAAGCTCCCCTTTAAGATGCAACCTGCTTCCCTTTTTTGATGACCCTTATTTCTTAAATCTTTTCCTTCTCCTCAACTTTATTTGTAAACAATTTTGTTTGTGACCTTTTTGGAAGTCGCTGCATTCAAATGTTCTCTCACACCGTCTAGGGTTTTCATGCACTTCCCAACATTCTTAATTGTACCCAACTGATGCTACTTAGCTCTAGTTATACCATCGGTGGTTTTCCTATAAAAAATACAAATCATTGGCTTCAAGTTCTTTCTATCCCTCAAATACTTCTAAGTCTAAAGAAACGTCAACATTCTTCCCAATTGGCTTGTACATTTTAGTTTATGTAGTTGATTAAGGGGTCCTGGATGTGTTTGTAGGTTATGTACGACTAGTTTCCATTGACAGAGTTATTAGAATGTTGTTGGAGATGGTTTACACCAAAAAAATAAATAAATAAAAGTGATGGTTCAAAGTTTGACTTATAAGGGGGGTTGAATAAGTAACAGACTCTTTTCGTGAAATGAACCAAATAAAAAATAAATGTAATCAAACTTATGAAAGCAGGGAAGAGAAAGCAACACATAAGGTTTATACTGGTTGACTTCTAACACAAAAGCTACGTCCAGTCCCTTTAAACTTAAAGGATTTACATTATTATAAAATCTCTTTTACAATAACAGTATCACACCAGTGCAACAAGTATTCTTAACTCTAACCACTTCTAGTTTAAACCCAAGTATTGTTTCACGAAGCCATTCCTAGCTTCAAACACCCAAGTATTCTTTCAAAAGCCTCTTCAGGCCAACAATGTTTCCCACACTAACAACTAAGGCTGGTAACACACCAAACTTTTACAAACTGAGTTTCGAAGGACGAAAGAGTATAACTTATAGAACTTAGTGTTTTAGGATATACAAAGAAGAGTGTATACACTAAGTTGAAAAGACACAAAATTAAGGTTTTCTAGATGCAAATATACAAATAAAATCTTTGTCTTTTTGAGAAACTTAAAAACTGATTACAAAGAAAAAAATAATGATCTTTCGCAAATATGATTCTTGTAAGTTTGTTTCTTTTCTTTCTGTTAATCTTTGCAAGAGAATTTATAGGGAGTAAGTGGTAATCATTGCTGCCTCTTGAAAGGAGATATATCCATTAGAAATCCTGTGAAGGAGTTGTGAGCTTTGAGCTTTAAGCTTTGAGGGGTATCATACTTTTGTTGTTCCAGCTAGGTGAATGAAGAGTCTGATACCATGGTTCTTTTGTTCTTGCATAAAAATTTTTCCTTATGCAACATTGACAAATAAAGATATTTTCTTGCTTTATTTGATTAGAACAGAGAAAAGAAAACAAAGCTGTAATCCTCTAAAACTAATCTGACACAAATGCTGACTTGTACCATCTTTTTGTACTTCTATACAAAGGATTGTGTTTGGATCTTTGATCATTGAGTTTGCTACTCTTCTGATTTGTCTCTTATTCTTTTTGATGATAAGCACATTTGTCTTGATAAGTGCATGAGTTTTAAGGCATCACAAAAATAGATTTATAAACGTTGAGATTTGGCTTTTGAAGTAATGTTCTTCTCTATATGATTAAGGATGCCTAAAAGTCTGTTTCATCAGAACACAGAGCTGATGGTTGTATCAGACTTTTTAAGGTCTAACAAAGTTAGATTAGACTTTTGTTGATACGTACTCCCCCTATGTTGTGCAACCTGTGTAGTTTCTGAAATACTTAGACAAACATGTTAGATAACACAAGAGCAGACTTCTTTTGACCAATCATTGATTTTTTTAAGGGTCAATCATCTCCCACCACCCAAGAGATACTTGTCTCCAAAATAACTCCTTGTCTTGTAATCTGAACACTTGTTGATCATACCTTAAGCAATAGCCACTCATTTTCCTTAGCCTAGCCATGAGACACCAGGTGGTTTTCAATGTTCCACATGCAAAAAAATTTCATTCTTCCAAACACTCTAACATTTTCTAAGTTGCCCAAAATAGATTCAGCCACCATAATCCTTCACTTTTTTAAATTCTTTTACATTTCTAGCAATTAGAACTCTCCCTCCCAGCCACCACAAAGCCACCACAACCTCCACAAATTCCTCCTCCACCTCACAGCACCGTCACCTTTAAACACCACTATTAAAATTCATTTTCTTCCTCTTCTTTTCTACACCACCAGAAACCACCCTTCTCCATCCAACGCAAGATTTTGCTCCAAATTAACATCATCAAACCATAAATCCCATAGCTTAGATTCCCCTTGTTCTATTTCTCTTGGCCGTGAAGCATTCTAGGCAAGCAAGGTGAAATTTTGAACTTTCAGTCTTTGGATTCTTGGCCTCTTTGTTTTTTAAAATTTCAGCAACCTTACATGTTCTTGTTGGGTTGTTTTTCTTTGTTTGTCGTCCCAAAACCGTGATCCCTTTCTTGAAATTTCATTGCATGTTAGTCGTCTTTAGCTTCAAAAATGATTGGCGATGAACGATGAAGAATCTGAAGCAAATAGTGAATTTTTGGTAAAAGATTCTTTTAAAATTGATCAATGCATGGTTGTTTTATGATTTTCCTTGGCTGGCCGTGACCCTTGATGACTCAAAAAAACTTTCATCTTAGTTTTTAAGCGACCCGGGATTGATCAGAAGCTACAACGACGAGTTTAGTTGTGAGTGAAAAATTTTGTAGTTTCCAGTTCCTTTTCCCCACCAAACCCGTGAGCTCACCTTAAGGGGGGCCTCACTTGATTTTTGATTGGTATAAACTGCTCTATATCATGCCTTTAGTATTTTGGGACGATCCCTTTAAATTTCACGATGATCCGACGGTTAGATTAGGAATTATACAACTTTTCATTACCATTGCGATTATGTTCATATTCTTGCGACTTCATGTGTTCCAATAACATTTCTAGAAAGCGTATCAAAATTTAAATTTCTCGTTAAAAATTTATCTGGATTAAGTTACTACGTGAAAATACTGAAGGTTAAAATAATAAAGCGAGCACGGTTGAAGAGTTTGATACGGTTGTAAATAATTATAAATTATGATTATTTTATGTAATTTGTTATGTTTGTCCAGTGAGCCCTGCAAAATTAATTAAATTGATCAACTAGTAATTTATGAGTAAATTGGATTAATCACGTCGAAAAGAGGTCTTTCCGATTAAATTATTATTACGCTACGTTCTGGTACTATATATTATTTGAGAGAAACTGATCAAGAGAATTTTATAATTTAATTAAATAAAATTTTTAAATGAAGTATAAAAATTAAAGGACTAAGGTGCAATGATTTTCTTAGTGGAAGAAAAGAAATTTTTAAGTATCCCTTAAGGAAGAATTTACTAAGACCAAAAGGAATAATTTTTAGGGGAAAAAGGAAAAGAAATTTTGGATATCTTTAACAAAAAGAAGAAAAGAATTCTTATTTGGCAAAAGAATAGTTTATTAAAGGTTAGGGAAGAGAATAACAGATAAAAGAAAAGAACTAAAAGTTTTAATAAAATATTAAAGAGATAGTATTTGGAAAAGGAATAAGGTATGTTTTCTTATAGAAAAATATTTTGTAAAGGAAAGGTAGGAAAACGTTTTATAATCATAAAACAAAGAGGATTAAGTGTGTATGTGCTAAAGTTTATGAAGAGATCTCATGCTATGAAATGAATATATGCTTAATAAGTTAGAGAGGAGATGCTAAGAATAAGGACTAGGAGGAATATCTATGTTAGGATGAATTAGTAAAATATATTAGAATTGAAGAAATAAAACTTTTAAGTATCCTTCTTAGAAACATGTATCGTGGATTATTTTTGAATTATTAAGTAAAATTTAGAGATAACAAATTTTATACTAAGAATTAAAAGAAAGGTTGATAAAGAAAGAGTAAGGAAAATTTAGAAGAATAATAATAGTTTGGAAAATCTTAAGAAAGGTTTCGTGATATAGCAATAGACTAACTAAGGCAATTATGAATAAAAAGAATTAAAGTATAGGTATATACGTGCTAAAGACACTAGAATTCAATAAGAAATATAAGGTGATACCATACGGTAATTGAGATGCGTATAATGAAGTTTATTAAGAAAAAAGGTAAAGTTGCTAAGGATAAGAATTAAAAGAAAAGGAGGAATATTTACGATAAAATTTATTAGTGAAGTCTAGTAAAAATAATGTCAATCTAGTTAGTATATAAATAAACTGAGGATAATTTAGCCGGTGATAATAATTAAGTAACAATGACAGAACTATTGATACCTTGAATACACTTAAGGCATACTTCTAGGATAAGTACGATTACACAATAATATTTAAAAGATAAAAAGCTAGGGTGCATTTAAATAGTTCATCTAGACAATAAATTTGATAGTAATCTGAAAATAATTGAAGTTGTGAAAAGGCATGTAAAGGGTACAATCTGCTATCAATAGGGATGAATAATTAAGGAGGGAATCAAAATAAATAAGCCGGTGTATGGGTTCACAAAATAAGTATTTACATTTAGTCACTTATACAACCACACTTATAAATGTGCTTGGATTAGAATTCATGATCCCTCTACTAGGATAATATATACGATGATAGTTATATGACTAATATTGTGCGTAGTTACCATAATGCGATTGTGTGCATGGATGAAAAATGTGAATTATATGTTGAGTATATGTGATGATATACATGACAGATGTTGTATAATGTATATGTATGATTGATTGAATTATATCAATCTACATGTTATGTGACTAGGTTGGTAGATTTATTGAAATTACGGATGTGTGTCAAATTACATGTTCCTATTAGCATGATGGATGCTAGGTAATAAAGTGTATGATTAACGAAATGGACGTGATAAATGTGCATGATGCATTGAATGAATTATGTTGAAATATATGGATAAATTGAGATGGAAATGAGTAAAAATGAGAAAATGTCTCGGTAGGGATCCTAAGGTGACTAGTTTGTGAAAATTGATATGATGAGATTGAGATCAGATCCATTGTGATGATGGGTGTTGTGGTGCCAATATTACCTCGAGGTTTTGTGGATGATTAGAACTCATTTTATTCCTAATTATCAGGCAAGGTGTGCTGTGATTTGAGTAAACACGAAAAGATTATTGAATAAAGAAATATGTTTATGAGAATTTTATAAGACTAACCTAATTTTAAGAATGAAATGGAGTCATTAAGAGGACCCTACCGATAACTAATAAATTGATAAAAGAAAATATATGTTACATGCATCATGTGTATATGGTTTAATATGGAATAGAGCATACAACAAGGGGTTTGTTGAAGGATATGAGGGTTCGATCCCTGAGGTTGAATCTTGGGAGTGTAACAGGAGGGGACCCCAATGGCTCGACAGTAGCGCCCCAATACTAGGAAAAACCAAGCAATCCTGGCGCACTTCGACTCAAGCCAATATCCTAGGACCGTGGAAAGCCAAGTCCCATTATGATGATATAAGTTAGATCCATGATATTGGGAATGTGTGTCCATGTATACCTTGTGTTGTGATGTGGGGACTTGGTGGGCTCCAGTTGCTCTAGTGCAAAAATGTTATGTCTAGGGGTAGCCTGGGCAGGACGGATTCTGATATAATATGATGATGAAAGCTGATCCCACGTGCATTGATAATTTGTTTAATTATGATTGATAATTTATGCCTGTGTGTGTAAGACACATAGTAGTGAGGGGGAGAGTAGAGAATTATGTGTTCAGGGATAATTTGATAAGAATAAGTTAGGATAGACAATAAAGAAACAAACTAACTAGGGACCCCAATGAGAAAATAGAATATTGTATACGGGCCTATGTGCATTGTGTGGGAGGGATGTCAGTGATGACAACTCTCTAAATATTGTAGAGGTAGAAAGTCACCCTTACACTATTTTTTCAGACCTCTGAATAGACTATATGCTCGACATCGAGGATCAACCAGACTCACCTTGGATCGAGAATAATTAGGATAAATTATTTTCTTTTCTTTTATGGGAGCCTGCATGCCTTTTTACTTTCACTATATACAATTACTGTTTACGACCATGTGTTGTATATGACTATGTTATATATAGGATGTATCTGTACCACCAAGTTTTCCTTTTACAAAAAAATTCCACATTTTTTAAAAACTCGTAACTTCTCAGTTGACCGGGATAATCTAGTGGAAGGGATTGTCTTAGTTAACTGAGGGTGTTATACCAGACTCATTACAAAATTTTTCAAAAATTTAATTTTCAAATTCTCTGCCATGATCACTTCTTATTATACCAATACAGAAACCTTTCTCATTCTAGATATTCTTACAGAAAATCTTGAATACCTTTATAGACTCATCCTTGTGAGTTAGAAAGTATACCCATGTCATTCTTGTGTAGTCATCAACAATGACAAATCCATCTTCTTTCCTACTAGACTTTATACCCGAGATGGACCAAATAGATCCAAATGTAACAGTTCTAAAGGTCTGATAGTGGAAACAACATTCTTGTTTTCAAAAGATGTTTTATATTGTTTCCCTTTTTGGAATGTTTCATAAGGCAATAAACTATTAAAGGATATTTTTGGCAATCCCTTAACAACACCTTTTGTGTGAAGTTTTGAAATATGTTTCAAACTTATATGCCTAAGATTTTTATGCTAGATCCATCTTTCTTCAGAGTTGGAAAATAAACATGTTAAATTTTGATCATTTAGCTCATTTAGGTCAACCTTGTATAGGTTGTGATGTCTGTTTGTATTGAAGAGTATGGTTCTATCATGATTGATGATAGTATACTTATCTTTCTCAAAAAAGACTTTGTACACACTATCACAAAATTGACTAATGCTCAGCAGGTTATGTCTTAGACCCTCAACCAGAAATACATTTTCAATAACAGGTGAAGGAATTTTACCCACTCTACCAGACTCTATGATCCTTCCAGTTTGGTTTCCTCCAAAGGGTATTATTCCTTATTTAAGTTGTTCCAAGTCTAGGAACATAGACCTTCTTTTTGTCATATAATGCGAGCATCCACTATCCAAATACCAGGGTAGAGGCTTTGTCTTTGTTTTCAAGCACATTTGCAATTGGAATAATCAATGACTTTGGTACCCAAATCTTTTTGGGTCCTACATTGTTAGTAATTTTCAAATTTCTTTTCTTCCTTTTTTACAATCATTAATTGAGTAACCATGCTTTTGTAATAATTATATTTGACATGTTTTTGAATTTTTAAAGTGAATGAAGGAGGTGAAATATGTTTGAAATCATTATTCTTTACATATCCCAGACCTGGTCTTTTATGATTGCCATGAGACTTTCCCAATAACAAGTTCAAAATTTCAGTACTAATTATAAACTTGCTTGGGTCTGAGGTAAGAGTGCTAACTTGCTTTTGCAACTTAGTGATTTTTCACTCTGAGAGTTGCAACAGACCTTAGATTCTTCAAAATCTGTCTTTAAAGTAACATTTTCTTTTGAGTCTGCTTAACTGTTCTAAGTGCATCCTTTCATTTTCTTCCATTTCTTTCAAAGCATTTTTGTCAAAATTTTCATCTTTTAGTTTTGAAACTTGATTTTTGAAATCAGTAATCATGTCAACATGTTTTAATTTTAGATTTTTGAAAATTTTCAAAAGCTTAGAAAAATCATTAAACAATGCATCATAATTTTGTTTCAGCTCAGAATAACTTACATCTTCAGAATCTAAATCACTAGAGTTTTCTTCAAAGTCTAGTTATTCATTTTCCATCAGACAAATTTGAGCTTATTTTGTTTCCTCATCTGACTCTTCAGAACTAGATGATTCTTCATCATCCCATGTTATCAGACCTTTTTGTTTCTTAGGAAACCTTCTCTTCTCTTTCTTGTCTTTCTTTTCTTTATTTAGAAAAGGGAACTCTGCTTTCATATTTCTTGGTTTCCTACAATTAAAACATTATACAATAAATTTGTCAGTTTTAACTTGAATTGACTTTTACCTTTGTAATCTTTCTTTTAAAAATTTTCAGGTTTGAATTTCTTCTTCCTTAATAGTCTGTGAAATCTCTTAGTTACGAGGGCTAATTCTTCATCTGTATTAGCTTCTAAATTATGAGTCTGGATCAGAGCTTATGGATTCCTTTACTTTTAGTGCTTTGGATTTCCTCCCTGATTCATTAGACTTCAATGCAATGCTTTTGGAAAATGAGAGTTTGTTGACTTCCTTCTGCTTTAGCTTCAATTCATGCACTCTGAGTACTCTAAGTAATTCATCCAAGGAGAAGATACTCATATCCTTAGCTTCTTCTAGAGCTGTGCATTTGGCATCAAACCGTTTTGGTAGGTTTCAAAGGAGCTTCTTGAGAATAGGAAAGCAGACCCTCAAGACTCCTGAGGATACTCTGTTGAGCTTTGGGTAAGAAGCTTGAGGCTTTGGCATGTTCCCCGAGTAGCTCAGTATGAGAAAAATAGTGAAAAATGGTACTAGTTAAGATATTTAAAATGAAGTATAAGAATACCAAAAAAGAGCATAACGAATGAGAGAAGCAGCGATAAGGAAGTAATAATAACAACGTCCGACAATATTATTTAATAATACGTTAATGATGATTATTTTGTTTAATTGGGTACTAGTTAATTTTATTTAGTTGTTAATTATTTCCTGTCAATAATATTTTATAGATTATACTTAATCCTAGTAATTAATATTTAATCTCAATTAATAATTATTTATTTAAAAATATATTTCATTTTAAATGATGAATACTCATTTATCCATTTAATTTGAAATTTTATGATATTATTTTATAATAATTATTAATTTAATGGTGATTATTTTAATTAAGTTTCAATTATTTGATAATTATTCAGTTGATAATTATTTAATTAGTAATTATTCTTTGCTAATAATATTTAGTTTAACATATAATAATAATAATTTATGCTTAATAAATAATATTTAAAATTAATATTAATAAAATATATTATTTTGAAAATATATAAATATTTATAATCATATTTTTGAAAATATATATTTTAAATTAGTTATTTGATAATTACATTATATTTATAGTTAATAATAAAATGTTGTCAAGTTTCTATGTATTGAACCGTGGGACCCAGCTTGAGGTCAGACTTTGACTGTTCGACCTGAGACTAGTGACCCAGTAGGGAAACTAGTCCTGTTAGGATCCCTCCGTGATGAATCAAGGGTGTCTGACTTGGCCTATCAAAACCTTTTACGTCCCTTGCATTTGATCGTTCATATGCTTTGGGACATCCGATGGCGGCACAGTCAGTTCCTGGTGACTCATTTCAACTTTTTAGGAAATTTTCCTGAAGAGGCCGAAACCCGGTTCGGACTCGATCACCCTCGCTTTTCCATAAATCAGTTTCTTCATAAATGATTTTCAAACTCGACCCGAATACCTTCGGTGTTTTGGACCCAAATTTTGTATATGATCTTGGAACCAAACGATTTTGGTTTCGATCTTTGTTTCTATTCCCGAACTCCGATTCTCACTCTGTCAACCTCAAAATCGAAGATTAAGCATGTGCGCCTCAAAATTCCAATGTTTAAACGTTTTACCCTGCGTATAGTTCACAAAAAATTCATAACTCTCTTATACGACCATCGATTCACATAAAATTGGTGTCAAAATCTCCATAACAAAATTATCTACATTTTTTTGTAGATATCGAAGGCCAAATCCTTCTAGATCGGTACAGTTTAATAGAGCTTTGCAACCTTTTAGTTGTTTCATCATCGTGTTGGCAGTCTTCATTAAAATTCACATATCTCCTTCTCCATTGCTTGAATCACTCTGTTCTTTTTGCTATAGATCCATATTGTAGACCTCTACAATGTTCATGAAGGGTAAGAAACCCAATTTTCAAAGGAGAATTAATGGTGAATTTATTTCCGAAGACGTAGCTGATCCCAGAAGCTCCTAAAGCACCTTGTCCTAAATCGGGTATATCTTAGGCTGCCAGTCTCAGATATTTGCAAATAATATATCAAATTAAAGAGAAACGAAAGATCTACAAACTTCATTAAAGTCTTGAAAGCCAATTCTTGCTCCATAAATCTCAGAATTTAAAATACCACACTAATTCATGTTTTTCCAATAGTAGCTTGCACTATGTATAATGTTTTTGTGTTTCTTCGTTGTATGACCATAAAATTGAATGATTGTTTCATTAAAATTTTATTAACTCAATTCCCTACAACTTTTATGAAGGGCACAAAGTCAAATTCTTCACCAATTTTGCCCAGCAAATTAATCTTTGCAAGAAACATCAATCCCTTCACAGCCTTACACTGTTTTAGTAAATGGGCCATATCTCATTCATTTCTTAATGAAAAGTTTTATGCTATATATCAATTTAAAGATAAGAAAAAGGCCTACAATTCTTATGTTAGGTGCATTTCCTAATTCGGCTTACATCATCCCTTAGAAGCCCAAACAATTTTACGCCCCAACACTTGACACATAAACCCTTTCATGCAACATGAGCCAATCACTTTCTCCCACCCACTAAACACTTGTCCTACCTTCTTGAACTTCTTGCTTAACAAGTTCACTCTGCCCAAGTAGCTTGCCACACACCCCTCATATGTGTCAATCCACAACTCCACCCTTCTCTCCTAAGGATGACTAACTTGCTTAGCAAGTACTACCATTTGTTCAACAAGTTGTCATTGTCTTATTTTGCAAAAAAGAAAATCAGCACCCATCACCATCCCACGTTGCTTTTCCAATTCCAAGTCCTGAAATTATGCATCTCTCTTTGTAACACCTCTCTATACTCCCATGCATCATGAGGTGCCATGATAACATGCCATGATACTATGTTACCATAAGCCGTTACCATACCACCATACATACATGCATATGAAATCATACTACTCACTCTAATTTAGCCATACATTCACGCTCCAAGCTTCACCCATGCTACACAAATAAATTCCATTCCTCTTACAAATGCATATGCCTACATATAACTTCAACCTTCACTAATTAACTCACCAGCACTTAATTCCTAACATCTTCTCCTAATTTTCCACCACAAAACAACGATTACTTTTTCCATTCCAGCTTTAATTTAGGCTCAATTTCACCATAAAAAATCATCACCTAGGCTGCCATTGTCAACGTGCCAATCTCCTCCAAAATTGTGGTCATCATTTCGATCATCCAACATCAGGAGCAATCAGTGGAAGGTTTCAAACAATTGGTACCGGAGAGCAATCAGCAATGATCAACGAGGAGTTTCTAGTCATCGATGAATTTTCAACGAGACCCCCGTTTTCTTCCTTCGGGCAGCAACTCTCTGGCAAGGTAAAGGGGGTTTCACCTCGTTTAATGCTGTTTTTAATCATCCCATAATATTGCTTTAGTGTCTGGAATCTCCGTTTTAAATTTTATCGCGATCTAACGATTAGATTTTGAGTTATGTAAATTTTGTCAGTGGCAGTTAACTTTAATGGAATTTGTCGCTAAAAAGAATTTTAATAAATTTTGTTAAGCGTATCTCGATAATGAGCGTATTCAGAAGAAATTTTTATCGCAATCGGTGTTAAAATGAAAAACTTAGAAAAATTAGCGTTACGCGGCCACGATTGATTCGATATGGTTGTATCATTACATTTTAAATTTTATGGTATTGATTGTTAGGAATCCGTAGTGTATGAGCAACGGAAATACAAGGATTCCCATAGGATTTGCAAAGCGCCGTGTTTCAAAGCATAAGACAAACACACACGAAAATTGCGTTTTAGGATTACCTCTTGAAGAATATCGAAGCAATCGTAGCCTCGTCCTTTAGGAGTCCACACGAGTACTCCCACCAGAAATGCTACACCTTCCAAATGCTAGTTTGACGGCGTGTAGCTTTTTCAACTTTTGCGTATTTTTGTGTCTCTTTAGGGTAGCCGCCTATGAGCATCTTATGCTCTATTTATAGGCTTAGGTTTGACCTAATTTGCTCTCTAAAGAGTAGGCTCCTTACTCATTCTAAATGAGTTAGGCCCAATAGTCTTATTTTAGTCCAACTAAAATAAAAAGCTATTTTCTGATGGGCTTACTCTATGTGTGTGACCCTATAGGTAAAATACTCGGTTATATTAATAATAAACTATTTTATTATTAATATAAAATAAGAGCGGCATCTAGCAATGCATCATTATGTCTGAATATTATTTATTAACAACATAACCTATAAGTGATAATTATTTTATATGTTTGTTCCTTTTGTCACGATATCCTAATTGGGCCCAAGGCATGGTCGTGTCATCCTTGTACGGTCCAATTTATTTTACTTGATACCGGAGTAGACTTTATCCGAATAAATATCCAATATTTATTCTTTCTAGCATAGCCATGCATTTCCTTAGTCTCACTCCATCAAGTGGCCTATAGATATCACTCCTGTCACATAGGAGAGACAAATCCCATCTACATCACCCACATCCCTCTGCATAATTTGTACATTGCCTAACCACAACCTTTATAGTCCTCTTATTACAGAAGACGTTTAATTGTATTAAAACAATAAACTCCTTATGTTGGAATCGTAGTGACTTTAGGTCAAAGGACTACATATACCATTATCACATTGAGAATCTTTTATGACATTCATGTAACGATCCATGCAACGTTCTCATGGTGGGTCTATCCAGTACATCATTACTCTTAATGTGTACCCGTGTGAAGACTTGATATCATTTATATCCATGATCTATGAGATCAGATCATCAGTACATTCACACACTAGTCCTAATGTATTTACATGTCCCCATGTAAATACTTGACTAGGGACATTTTAGGAATAACTCTCATATGACCTATTACTCCAAGGATATGTAAAAGTTGTTAAACTATTTAACAAAAAATGACTTATTCAAAATGATGCGAACCTATATAGGCTTTTAGTGCATATTTCCAACATTGATATGTAATTTATAATTTGTTTTCGATAAGTCCCGCTATTAGAAATTAAATTTATCGTCAAGCATCGCCGAAATTATTTTGATGATATTGCGCATTTTATTTTAACGACGTTTTATTTTACTAAGTTTCAAAAGGGGCATTGTTTAAAGTTATTATAAAATTTTATGAGAAGTTAATTAAATAAATAAGTTGAATTTGAGAAGTGAATAATTAAATGGGATAATATTACTTAAGAAACTTTTTATCAATAAGCCAAATGATTTAGGCCCAAATAAGTTTTATAAGCTAGGAAAAAGAAAACGAGATAAAAGGAATTCTTGAAGCATGACAAAGAAATGGTATTGGGATTTAGAAATTTTTGTGACCACTTAAGGTAAAAGTATAAAAAGGGACCTTAGGAATTTTTGAAGTGCATGGTATAAATGATTAAATAATGAAAGAAAAAGTTTAGAAGTTTAAGTAAGAAGCAAGTATTAGAATTTTAGAACATTGGTAACTAATGATAGTAAAGGACAGATTTTTTTTTTGAATTTAAACCATAGACTAGTAATAAAAAGAACTAGTATAACTTTTAATAACTTTCAAAAGAAATAATGTTGTGATTTAAGTAAAAGAGTCAAAGTAGTGATTAGACCCCTAAGTAATAAATTAATGTCTTGGAGAAAATGAATCAAAAGTGAACAAAAGAATCAGACTCACATTAAAGGTAGTCATTAGTTAAGGGATGGCATGAATGCTATAGAGGGATTAAACAAAGAACTCATAATTTGTTAATAGAATTAATTTGAATAGTCTATCTTAAGAGTTAGAAAGTAGTAAACAAGAAAAGAACATATTGTAGGAAATCAAGGTATATGTTAGGCAGTTAAACAAAAATAAGGTAATTATGAGTCAAATACATATATTGGAAATATTAGAAATTAGTGAAGATTAGAAACTAATATTGTTGTAGTAAAGATATACACTAAGAAAGTTTAACAATTTAAAAGTAAATGTTACTAAGAATAAGGATTTAGGAAAGAAAGGAACACTGATGTCAACATTATTTGGTGGGACCTAAGCACCAGCTTAAATCACATATGAATAAATCAAGGATAAATTAACCCGGTAATAGTAAAGTATGAGACAATAAAAGGCATTTGGACATCTTAAATAAATCAAATGGACACTTTAGATGAATAAGTATGACTATACTGTTTAAAGGTCAAGTGGATAAAGAACATCTTTAATAAACTAAATTTGCCTAGATGATGGACTTAGTAGTTATAAGACCACTTAGTATCTAGAGATAATTGATAGACAAAGAAAAGTATACTAGGAATATGACTTCATTAGTAATAAGAATGATTGGTTAGGAATGATAATCGAGACACATAGACTAATAAATACGAGTATGAAACCAAAATTAATTTACTTATAAGGAGATATCCATGAGTATACCTGCATGCGCGATTCCCTCACTGTAATAATATGCACAATTATTGTTGTGTAATGCTTGTATGATAAATGTCGTGTTTGGCAACTGCTATGTAATTGTATACCTAAATGAATATGTATTAATTATATGTGATAAATGTGTGTAAATGTGATGAGTATGGGATGATGACATATGTATGGAATATGATGTTATACTTAACAAAGTGAATTGTGTGGTGAATGACACTTGTATGATGTAATGAATGAATATATTGAAATAAATAAGAAATGAATGAATGAAGATATGTCTCGGTAGAGATCCTGAAATGAAGGAATTGTGAAAATGATATGACGATATTAGACCGGATCCGATGTAATGATGAGCCTTGTAGCACCAATATATGTAATATCTCGGTTAATTAAGTTAAAAATTTATGATTGGTGAAGAAATATTAATATTTGTCTTCAAATTTATTTTAAATTTTGGAAATCATTATTAATTAATATAAAAACAATTTTAAATAATTAGATATTATGTAATTAAATAAAATTATTTGATTGGCTGATTATTAAATTTCAATATTTAATTGAATGAATGGTGGTAGATTTTGCTTTGTCAAGTGAATAAAAGAAAAAGGATATAGTAATAAGGTTATAAAAGAAATTAGAAAGGAAAAGAGAAATTGAAAAAATGATGCATATGCCCTTAATGAAATAAAAATTCCAATTCTTTATTTTTTCTTCGAACAACTCGAGTTGAACTTGGCAGAGTGATCAATTCTTGTTTTCCTTCCATTAGCATAAGCTTCAAGCTCCAAATCGGAAGCCCATTTGGCGTTGGAACCTTAAATTAATCATATTTTTGAAATCGTGGCTTCGAGGTGAGCATTATGGACCCATCAATTTTGAGTTTTCTCTCTTCCTCTCTCCTTCTCATTTTCTCTCTCTAGTCGAATTTGGCATTGCATGTGGGGGGAGGGGTTCGGGTTTTTCCTACTCTTTGTGAATAAGAGCTTGGAAATGACTTTTATGGTGATGGATGGTCCAATTTTGCAAGTTCTTCTTCTTCCCTTTCTCTTGGCCATACCCTACATGCATTAGGGGGTTTCCCGTTTTTATTTTTACAACACAGAACTTAGTTATGGTTTGGGGTACAATGGATGTAGCAAAATGTTTATGGGTTTGAGCTTCGACCTTCGTAGGTGACGGAATGAGTGTCGAAAAATCGTTGTGTGAAGTGGGTATCGGAATCAGAGGCGGAGCGGCAAATGAATTGATAATGGGTCGTAAACAACACAATGGACAACTCATAGAAGCTTGGAATCGAGGTAAGGGGGTGTGTTGGGGTAAGGTTAATATAGAAATGTAATTGCGCCGTGGCATATAGGAAAAAGGGTATGTTATAGCCGCTTTTAGTTATTTTAAATTAATTTGGAATAATGTATGATGAACTGAAAAATCATGAGAAACAGAAGTAACTAGAATTGCTAAAGTGAAGAAGGTAGGATAATTAATAAATTGGTAAATGATTAAGTGGGTTTTGTATATACATAATGTATAAAAGTGAGGCAGGTAAGTGAGAAACATGATAAATTGTAGTGCTGATGCATAAATAATAATAGGGAGATGTTACGATTATGAGATTAGAGGTGAAAGCTTAAATTATAGGGAATGATTTCAATTAGAAATTAGTGTAGATAGAGTTTATGATAATAATTGCTTTAGAAAGATTGATAAATGTGAGGCGATGACACAAACATTTATAAGTACACTAACCTAATATGACTTCATGATTATAATGATAAAGATTGAATAATTTGATATGATTAGAATTGGGTAAATATTAATGGTGATGAACTGATTAATTACTGTATGGGAAATTGATAAGTGGAGCTATATGAATTGTGTGTGTGTTATTTTTGATTATGGATTACAATAGATGATGATGATGTATATTGATGGATAATGTTGAATTGATGATTGCAATGGTATAATGCTAGTAATGATGATGATATGATGTGATTATGAATTCTAATATGCAAAAGGTGTATCATGGCATTGTATATGTTGAATATAATGATGGAGACTCATGATCATTATTGATTATGTTGGCATGGTATTATGCTTGTGGGCCTAGTCTGTGTGGCCGCCCTGGTGAAGATTCGTGGGTTGGGTCTGTGTGGCTGCCCCGAATGATTTTAAGGTGAGGCTTTCAAGCCATGTTGAGTAAGAAATTGAGGTAAGTGATTGAATTTATATGATTTATGTGGTTAAGGACGACCGAAGATATATGTTACCCTCATTTTTGGCTTCCGTGGTCAAGTCGGACCCAATTGAGCTACCCAGTGGTGAAGTAGGACCCAGTGATTGAGGGGGAGCCAAGGCGAGCTCGGTGAACCAAGTCGGGTTCATGGGGTGTCAAGTAGTACCCCCAGCTGAAGGTCTATCCTTTTAGTATCTGGATACTAGGGCGTCATATTATCTATTTAAGAGTCAGTCATGTTTTACATGTCTTGACTTGTAATGGTATTTATATCAATGATATGTGAGGATTTGTGTTACTAAAATGTATCAAAACTTATGTAGTGAATGATGTTGAATTTATGTGATGGAATAAGATAATTGATTAAGTGAATGAGTAAATTAAGGAAGAGTCTGTATTTCGTGCATGCATGAATTTGATTGATTAGTATTATGCTAGTGATTGTTTTAATCTGGTGATTAACATGATTGTGCATAGAGGTTGACTATACTAAAAAGAGAGGCCTGGTGACATGAATGGTAGTTAAGGTATGGAATGAGAAAAGAATATAAATGAATAATGCTTTTAATTAGAAAGGTAGCTAGATTGTGCTTTTCCTAATAGTTGTTGCTTTATTTCTATATTAATTCTTAATTCCAGTCACTCACCCCCTTTTGTTGTGGTTTTAGTGACTGATAGCAGGTTGTAGATGGGCACAACGGAGGCGAGTACTAGATGAGGCTGAGATGAATCCAATGCCAAGGCAAGAGTGACATTAAAAAATTTATACTAATGATTAGGATTAAGTTCCTTTGTATAGGTGTATATTACACGATGAATTGAATGCTTTGAATGTGGATATGTTAGCTGTGTGTGTGAGATTACTTAATAACTTAGCTTGTGGTTGGTAATGGTTATGTATGTATGGCGTAGAGTCATTATGTGATTGCTTGAGATAGGCAGGTGTTGCAAATGTGTGCATGATTTATATGTTATGTGTGTGAATGCAAATTGTTGATAATGGATGATGAAATGGAATATGTTGTGCATGATAGTAAAGATAGGTAAAAATGTGGAATTTAGGAACTAAAAGAGTGATTTTCTAATTTGGTGGGTTTTAAGACCCCCAGAAAGGACCAATACGTTCCCCACATCATTTAGAACTTGTATGTGTAGGCCTTGATGAGTTTGGAGGCTATTGGATAGGTTTTATGCATTAGTTTACATGACCTTTAGTTTAAATGCATTTTCCACATATCTTGGGCATATGTTGGAATTTTGGCAAACAGACAACGCCTACAGCTCTGAAATAGGGAAAAAAGAGTGCCTATGAAGTTTTGTTGTAATCGGAGTTGAAACGAGCAAAATAGGTAGGTTGGAAGTCAATTTATGGGTTATGAGCTATCAGTCTCACTTAAGCGAGCCAAATCTCACTTGAACGAGCCTTTATATGAGTTTACGGGCGCTTGCTGTCAAAATCCCGCTCAAGCTAGGGTATTCTCGCTCAAGCGAGATGACCAGGATCTGTTGCTGTCGAATTTTTGCTCAAGCGAGAGATTGAACAAAAATCTCGCTTAAGTGCCCAAAATGTTACTCAAGCAAGCTGATTTGGCCTTTTCTCTCTTCATAAAAGTGGTAGAGAATTTTGTCGCCGTCTTTTTGATACCCAATTTGCACCGATCAGAGTTAGGTAGCCCGAGTTATGCCTAAAATACTAAAGGGTGTTCAGGCTGAAAATTTTAGGCAGGGCTAGTTCTACAAATTTTTAAATTAGACAGTCTTCGGGGTATAATTGGCCCTCGATTTCCTCATGAGAATTATAGGTATTTGAGTTATGGATGTGCACAAATAAGATTCATCCCAATTGGAGTTGTGTAACTCTGATTTGACTCAATTTACCGAGCAATGCACAGGGAGCTGGCATGCTAAAAAATTTTCTTTAGGCAACTTGGAGCCCCAAAGCCTGGGATACATTATTAGGGACCCGTAGAGCCATATGGGGACATCCTAGGAAGGATGTAAATAATTTAAAAAACTCTTCTCTATATTTTTATTAATCATTGTAGCATTTTATGTTTAATCGACTTTAATTGCATGTTTAGGACCTAATAATTAGGCGGGATGTTACAAGACTGTAACGCCCCGGCCGCTTTACAGGAATGAATGACTCTCCCCACAGACCAACACGAGACCTTTCCAGTGTGTTTTTTTCCTCACTCACACACTTGTCGAGAACTTCCCAGGAGGTCACCCATCCTAGAATTTCTCCAAGTTAAACACGCTTAACCTTGGACTCCTTAAGTGACGGGCCACCGAAAAGGCTAATTGTTGGTATAGGTAGTACGAATTCATTCCTTTAAGCTATCTTCAACTGTATAGTCCTATACCTATACAGTATTTGGATCCTTCTCATTCTCGTATGTAATCCATTCGCTCATGTGTCCTTCCCACTAGAAGCCTGCCAGGAACCACTCCTTCTCCGTGCCTATGCACTGGTGATCACTCCCGGCCTTCAACAGTGCCTGGGATGTCACATTCCCCGCTGGAAGCCTACCAGGAATCTCGTCTTATCTGTGCCCATGCATCGGTGATCACTCCCTGTCCTCAACAATGCTAGGATGTCATATGCCCACTAGCTTTTGCCTGGTTCATCCCGGAACCATATCGCACTAGGAAAGGCCATGCTCTGATAGCATTGTAACACCCTGACCGCTTTTTAAGAATGAACGACTCTCCCTACAGACCAACACGAGACCTTTCTAGTGTGTTTTTGTCCTCACTTACACACTTGCTGAGAACTTCCTAGGTAGTCACGCATCCCAGAATTTCTCCGAGTTGACCACGCTTAACCTTAGAGTTCTTAAGTGATGGGCCACCAAAAAGGCTAATGTATTTATTGGTACAGGTAGTACGAATTCATTCTTTTAAGTTATCCTTGACTCTATAGTCCTATGCCTTTATAGTCTTTGGATCCTTCGTATTCTGGTATGTATTCGGTTCGTTCATGTGTCCCTTCCACTAGAAGCCTTCCAGTAGCCACTCCTTGTCCATGCCTCTACACCGGTGATCACTCCCCGCCCTCAACAGCACCCGGGATGTCACATTCCCCGCTGGAAGCCTGCCAGGAGCCGCTCCTTGTCCGTGCCCAAGAACCGACGATCACTCCCCGCCCTCAACAGTGCCAAGATGTCATAATATACCTCATGGTTTTCTAGAAATGTGAGATCTTATTTCATATCTAAGTGTTGAGTAAGACCATTATGGATTGAGGAATTTTGAGAAAGAAAAGAAAGAATTAATTTAAATAGACTCAACGTTAAAAATGAAATAGAGTCATTGAAAGGACCATACCGATGACTAGTAAAATAAATTGTGTTGTATGCATCATACATAGAGAATAAGTGTGATGGACGAAAAACTCCCTAGAGCATAACAGTGAGGGGTACACTGAATAATTATGTCACCTCGATTCCCCGAGGGTGATCTTAGGAGTATATCAGAGTCGGCCCTCCAATGGCTTGGATTCGCACCCGATGTCGGACAATCGTAGTAAACTCTGAAATACTTCGACAAGAATCAAGGGTTTCTATATTTGTTGAGTGCCTGTTCTGATGTGATGTATGATTGGCCATTATGATGATAGGATTGCGGGTCTTTACCCTTTTATGAAAAACAGAACGAGGAGAGCTCCGGTCACTCTAGTGGACAGAAAGGATAAGGAGGGACTATGATATATATTGTGTTGGGAATAATGAGGAGGAGATGGGCCCACATACATCATGATGACTAATAAAAGATTAGAAATAACAGAATGAACTCATGCATTGCATCATTGTACTGACGTTCACACAAAGAGTCATAAGTACAAAACCCTAGGAAAATCCTTTTAGGAATTAGGTTTATTAATCTTTATAATGTGTCACTTGATTATAATAGATGAATAACATGTACTTTTATATAAAAGTTATCAGGATGGATTCGGCCCATTAGATTAAGATATAAACTAATCTATTATCTGATATTAAAGAGAGATATAAGGGATTGGTGGGGACTACCCCTCATATTGAGGGGGGAACAAGAGCCCTTTAGCCACTAGCCTTGGATGTAAGGCCGAGCGAAGTGGTTTAAATATAAGTCGGGCAATCCTTTTTTGCCTTACTTTAGGTGAAAACGTGTGTAGGAGGCTTGGGTTAATATAAAAATTGGGATTCTTCATTCCCGGGTAAGGATTCCGAGTGAGAAGAGAGTCTTCATTACCGAGCAAGGAGAGTCTTCCTTGCCGAGTGAGGAGAGTCTTCATTTCTAAGTGAGGATTTTGAATGTGGAGAGAGTCTTTATTACCGAGCGAGGAGAGTCTTCCTTTCCAAGTGAGGATTCCAAATGAAGAGAGAGCCTTTATTACAGAGTAAGGAGAGTCTTCCTTACCGAGTGAGGAGAGTCTTCATTCTAAGTAAGGATTCTGAATGAGGAGAGAGTCTTTATTACCGAGCGAGGAGAGTCTTCCATGCCGAGTGAGGAGAGTCTTCATTTCTGAGTGAGGATTCCGAATAAGGAGAAAGTCTTTATTACCGAGTGAGGAGAGTCTTCCTAGCCGAGTGAGGAGAGTCTTGGTGACATGGCAGGAGTATGATAACCGCCATTTGTTATCACGAAGTGGTGAGGATACACGCTTGTCATGATTATGCCATTTCTGCATCCCCAAGTCATTTAAGGGTATGTCATTCCATCCAAAGTTGTCTTAAAGCGTTACATCCATCGATTTAGGGCTCCATGAATCCCCCACCGTTGGATCCTGGATTACGTGGCTTCCTTTGGGGGCGTCAACTCCTATAGGTATCACATCCCTGCTCCTTTACCCTTTGGCCTTCCTACCATTGGATTAGAGAGGTATGATCAAAGGGCGTTTCCCCCTTATAAATTCATTTTCATCTTGCATTTCAAAACTTTCAGACTTTTCATATTTCTCTTCTCTTCAAATTTTAGCAACTGAGAGTTTCTCTGAGCCTCTGCTGTGACCTCTGTTGTATTTGCGTTCATGACTTTACTAAGATTTCCTCTTACTAGGTCAGTGTTTCTCCTTGTTTCAAGCTTTCTTTGCTTGTGAGGGTTGTCTAGTATATTCGTGGAGGGGAACTACGACTAGGTAAAAGATAAAGTGTTACTGCTCTCTTCGTCTTTCCAGAGTGAGGAAAATATGGCCCAGTTATGGGCGTTGAGGACTTTCAACCATTGTACCCTTGCCCAAAATGTAGAGTGTGTTTGCTGTTCTGAGCTTGATAGGGTTTGTCACGAGCGTAGAGATCTTGGTGAATTAGACTTCACCTTCGTGTACGAAACTTTTTTCTCCCGACTCCATCTTTCCTTTCCCCTTTCCGATTTTCAAGTTGGGGTATTGTGTGCTTTGAATATTACCCCTACCTAGTTGTATCCGAACGGCTAGGCATTTATACGGGCGTTCAAGACATTGTGTGAGAACTTCGGCCACACCCCTTCTGTCCCTCTATTCTTTTATTTTTTCAATGCCAAAATCCCCAAGGCAGGGACACCAATGGGATAGGTTTCTCTGAACGGTGTTACTTACTGTAATCTCATCAGGGCTTTCGATCAGTCCTATAAAACTTTAAAATGGGTTTCTTCAAAACCCGAGTGGGACTAGACCCGCCTAGGGAGGACTTTTTACATTATCTCGACTCCCAACCTCGCTTCCCGCTATACTGGATCTGCAACCCAGTTTAATTCCATGTATCCTGGGACGACTTGAGTTTGTCCGAGAGGACGGACACCAAAATTTTTGTTGAACGACTTGGGGATTTTCTTTAGCTCCCAGGCCTTGATCGCCCTATCCCCTTACCTAGATTCTCTCGACACCTGGATAACTAAGAGTGGTTCTTATTACTGTTGTGCCTTTTTGTTTTACAACTTGTTTTGTTTAACTGAGTGTACGCTACTTGTGCAGCTGACATGGCTCCTGAGAAGCTCTCTGTGAAGGATTTGAAGAAGCATTATCCTAGGAGGGGTTCCTGAGCTGGAGGGAGCAAGAAGGTGCCACCGAAGGACAAAAGCTCTACTGTCCTCGAGGATTCTCCCCGGGTTATTACCAATGTCGTCCCCATCTCCGTGGCTCTGACCTCTTCACAATTGGAGAGAGAGACGGGGAGATCATTTAAAAGGCCCTGGACGGGGCAACCTGAAGGAGAAACGGGGTCAGAGGCTATCGGGGTGAACCGCTCTAACTCCCCTAATTGCGTTGAAGATTAACCAGGGGTAGAGGTTTCTCGTATTGTGGTCTTCGATAGTTTCGAGCAGGAGGAGGAGATTCTTGAGCTTTGGAGTCAGTGGAACGGATTACCGCGACCCTTCCTAGTGAGACAGAGCTTGAGGAAAGGAAATAGGAACGCTTTGCTAATGGGACTTTGGCCGGTATTCATAATCCAGTTCAGTCATTATGGAACGTCCGTTTCCCAGTCCCTGGCTTTGTGGATTGGACTATGGTCTTCAAGGAAGATGAGAAAAAGTTTGAAGGTTCGAATACGCCCTCCATGTATCGGGCCATCGAGATGTTCAACCTCTGAGCGACTTCCATGACTCAGTTCTTGGAGAAGAAGTTCGTAGAGCAGGAGAAGGAATTGGGGATGCTGCGGGCGGAAAAGGATACCTTGCTTAAAAAGAAGGACCAGTTGCAGCACTCTTATGACTTTTTTGCCTTACAGCTTAGCAACGCCTGAAAGGAGGGCGGGGAAATCACCAACGAGCTCAAGCAGGCTAAGACTGAGCTGTCTGAGACTCGGAGAGGCAAAAAGCTAGTTGAGGTGGAGTTGGCGACCGCGGCTGAGCAATGTGCCAACCTGGGTAGGAGGCTAACTTCTGTCGAGGAGGCTTATGACTTGGTCTGTGAAAGCAAAGGGGAGGTGAAGAAGAAGCTGAAAAAGGAGGAGTCAACTCTGGAGAAGGAGAGGGAGGAGAAGGAGTCTTATAAGTATTTTATTATGGAAGAAGTGTCAGAGAAGTACGTATCGACCTTCAAACTATGCCTACAGCAGATACAGTTGCTGAATCCTACATTGGAGTTGAATTTGGAAGGTATCGACCCATTCTGTGTCATTGTAGATGGCAAGATAATGGACTTTCCTGATTCTAAGGACGAGGAGGAGACAGCTGCTGATGCTACTATTGGGGTTGAAATGAAGGATCGTGCTGACCCAATCGTAACTTTTTCTACCCCTTATGTTCCTGAGACCAAGACTGAGGCCTCCACTGCTGACACACCGACCCCAACTGCTGACACACCGGCTGCTGATTCCCTTGCCTAATTATTTTTATTTTTATATGGTTCTTACTGTAAATGTACTATTGACTTTAGTGAATGAATAAAGCATTTTTGACTTGTGTCTTTACCCACACTTTAACCTTTATGTGGTTATTTGTATCGTGTATGCGTGTATTTGGGAATCTTGCTTTGTGTAACGCTCGGAAACTCAGCGTATGTGCCGAGTGCTTTTTTCTTCTAGAATTTCAATTATTAATGAGAGTCTGTAGAGTGCCGAGGGGTGTGCTTACTTTTTATTTGCCTCTGACCGTGTGTTGTATGTTTGTGGGCAGGTGACATGGCTCCGCGTAAGTTGACACTTAAGGACTTGATGAAGCGTTATATGGAGGTGCATCCATAGGGGGTTGAGTCTAAGAGATCGAGATTTGCTCCAGTGGCGATAGGGGGTATCGGGGCATCTGAGCCTTGCCCGACTCTAGTCGTTGCTCCCGTCGGGGTTGGTATTGCTTCTGTGGGTAGGGAGAGAAAGATATGGGAGCCACTGCCCTGGTGACTAGTGGGGAGTCTTCGGGGCCAATCAGGGGTGTGATGTCTGAGCCTGGTCACTTTCCGTCTGCGGAGTTTATTGCCAGGGCTATTCCCAGTGATATGGCCTCGATTGATTGTCTTGGGGAAGAATTTGTTGGTGGTTAGTCAGGTGCAGACAGGAGTCTAGCACTTTCGCTCTGGGACACCCGCTTCCCTATTTCATAATTTATGGACCACGTAATCCTTTTCAAGGAGGACGAAGAAGTATATTCCTCTTCTGATCCAATTACCATATGCAAGGCTGTAGAAATGCTTAGGCTTCAGTCGTCTTCGATAGCCCAGGCTCTTGAGAAGGGGGTGACTAATCAGGACAAGGTGACAGAGGAGTTGATCCAAGAGTGTGATGCTTTGAGAAAGGAGAATGAATTGCTGCAAGAGGGGAGAAGGAAAGATGTTGCCCGTGTTGGGGATACAAGGGAACTGATTGCCTATATGAAGTTGGTCATATAACGATCGGAGCAAGACCTGATGACCGCACGGGCCGAGTAAGATTCGGCTGAGCCACGGTTGGTTGTAGCTGAAGAGGACCTGAAGATTGTGATGGCGGGACAAGATTGGGCTGAATCACAGTTGTCGATTGCTGAGGATAAGTGCTCCTATTGGGACCGAAAAGTTATAGAGGTTGAGGAGACATATAACGTCTTATCTCTTAAGAAGCGCGCATTAGAAAAAGACGTTCAGTTAGCTCGATCGGATTTGGAGACTTTAAAAAGGGAGGCCAAAGAGACTCTTGTGGCAGTGGAGCAAGATATCGCTGTGAAATATTTCAACACATTCTAACTTTTTCAAGAGTAGATTTCTGTTCTACACCCCTCTGTTGTGCTAAATTTTGAAGGTCTCGATCCTTTTAAAGTGGTTGCGGATGGCCAGATTATCCCCTTATCCGACTCCGAGGGCGAGCGAAAGGAAGCTGACGGAGGCAAGGAGTGAGGTGTGCTCGGGCTGACATCCAGAGTTTTGACTGTTGGGCCATCCTAGGCAACTCTTCATGTAGAGTCATTTTTCTTTTGTCTTATGAATGTACTTGTATGACTATTGAATGATATTAATGGAGTTTTATTGGTTGCATGTCGTTATCATGTTTTGATTGTTCACGCTCGAGTTTTTTGTATACTTGAATGAGTTCAAGTCTTCAGGTCGAGTGCTGAGGGATCGATTTCGCGCTTGGACTTTTCGTATACCGAAGGATCGATTCCGCGCTTGGGCTTTACTTGGATGAATTCAAGCCTTCAAACATATGCTGAGGGATTGGTTCCGCGCTTCGGCTTTACGTGTAGTTGAATAGATTCAAGTCTCCAAAAATGTGTGCTAAAGGATTGATTCTGCGCTCGGGCTTTACTTGAACGGATTTAAGTCTTCAAATTGAATGTTGAGGGATCGATTTCGTGCTCGGACTTTTCATATGCCGAGGGATTGATTCTGTGCTCGGGCTTTACTTGAATGAATTCAAGCCTTCAAACATGTGTGCCAAGGGATTGATTCTGCGCTCGGGCTTTACTTGAACGAATTCAAGCCTTCAAATCGAGTGTCGAGGGATCGATTCCGCGCTTGGACTTTTTGTATGTCAAGGGATCGATTCTGTACCCGGGCTTTACTTGAATGAATTCAAGTCTTCAAATCGAGTGTTGAGGGATCAATTCCGTGCTTGGGCTTTACTTAAACGAATTTAAGCCTTCAAACATATACCGAGAGATCGGTTCCATGCTCGGGCTTTACGCATACTTAAACGGATTCAAGTCTTCAAAAACATGTGCCGAGGCATCGATTTTGCGCTCGGGCTTTACTTGAATGGATTCAAGTCTTCAAATTGAGTGCCGAGAGATCAATTCCACGCTCGAGCTTTACTTGAATGAATTCTAGCCTTCAAACATGTGTCGAGGGATCGATTCCGTGCTCGGTCTTTACGCGTACTTGAATGGATTCAAGTCTTCAAAAACGTGTGTCAAGGCATCTACGCTCGGGCTTTTCATGATGTTAGTTCTATCTTTACTGAAAAATACAAAAGTCTTTATTAAAAGATAAGAGGGGGCCTCGTTAAAACCTCTTAAGGGAAAGACCCAGTGGGAAAAAGCCTTTAGGTAGGAAAAAGAGTGCCCAAGTGTACAAAATGGTTAACTGAAATAAAACTTTAAATGAGTTGCATTCCAAGTTCTAAGCAGTTCCTTCCCTGACAATTCTTCTATACGGTATGTGCCTTTTCCGAGTGCTTCCTTGATTTGATATGGTCCTTCCCAGGAATGTGCAAGCTTTCCATCTTCTCGTGCTTTTCCATTATTGTCCACAGTGCGTAGGACAAGGTCACCTTTCCTAAAAGGTCTAGGTCGGAGGAGGGAATTCAATTTCTAAGCAGATTTATGCTTGGCCGCTTAAGTCTTAACATAGGCAATATCTCATTCTTCTAGACTGAGGTCTAGGTCTTCTCTCCTTTTTGCATCGTTCATATCTTCATCATAAGTAAGGCGTCAGAGAGTGGGTTTTCCTAATTCGACGGGTATCATGGCATCAGCTCCATAAGTGAGTTGGAACAGAGTCTCATGGGTGGAAGAGTGCAAAGTGGTGTGGCAGGCCCAGAGAATTCCGTGTAGTTTCTCTGTCCACCGGCCCTTAACTTGCCCGAGCCATTTCTTAAGTTGCTGAAGGATGACTTTGTTCACTGCCTCTGCCTGACCGTTGGTCTGTGGGTATTCTACGGAAGAGAATTTTCTTTTGATGCATAAGTTTTCACAGAACTCCATAAAGCTCTTGTCTGTGAATTGCTGGCCGTTGTCAGAAATAATGGTGTGGGGGAGACTGTGCCGGCAAATGATGTTCTTCCACATGAAAGTTTGTACTTTAGCTGTTGTGATAGTGGCCAGGGCTTCCGCTTCAATCCACTTGGTAAAGAAATCAATAGCTACAAGGAGGAATTTGAGCTATCCTTTTCCTGGGGGGGAAGGGACCTAGGATGTCCATCCCCCAAGTATTAAAAGGCCAAGGCGATAAAATTTCATGTAGTGGTTCTGGGTGGCTATGGATCCGATGAGCATTGTGCTAACAGGAATCACATTTCTTCACCAGTTCAGAGCAGTCGGATCGCAAGGTGGGCCAAAAATATCCCGCTCGGAGGACACGAGCGGCCAAGGGTTCGGACTCTTCTATGAAGACCACAAATCCCTGAATGTAGCTCTTGCATGACATAGTTAGCCTGTTCTTCAGTCAAGCACTTTAAGAAAGGCATTGTGAAACCCTTCTTATACAGATGTCCATCTATCAGAGTATAGTTAGCTGCTTAAACTTGCAATTTTTTGTCTTGTTGCCGCTCCTCTGGCAGAATTCCCTACTTCAAAAAATCAACTATAGGGGTCATCCATGTATTTTTAAATTGGATCTCACTCACCTGAAGAATCTATTGTGTTTCTTGGATGGTAGGTTCTTCCAAGATGACCTGGACAATCATCTTAAGGTTCCCTGCTTTGGCCGTGCTAGCAAGGTTGGCCAAGATGTCTGCCCGCTCATTTGCTGCTCACGAAATGTGGACGACTTAGAAATGTTTAAGGTTCTAGGTTATTTCAATTACTCGAGCCAAGTACTTTGTCAGGGTCGAGTCTTTGGTTTGGTATGACCCTTCGATCTATCGGGCTACTAGCTGGGAGTCGGTCTTTGCCTGAACGCATCGGGCACCCAGGTCAATGGCTGTGTATAGCCCCGCAATGAGTGCTTCATACTCTGCTTGGTTGTTGCTGGCCTTGAATCAGAATTGTAGTGATTCCTTAATAACTAGTCCGGTTGGGGATTCTAAGATAACGCCTGCTCCACTGCCTTTAGCATTGGAGGAGCCATCTACCGAGAGTGTCCATAGACCATGTTCCGTATCGTACTCGTCCTTGTCTTCCCCTAATTCTACCAAAAAGTCTGCCAGTACCTAGGCTTTTATTGATCCCTAAGATTCATACCAAATACCGTATTTGGATAACTCTACGGCCTAGGACACCATGCGCCCTGCAATCTTGGGCTTCTAAAGAATTTTTCCTAGTGGTTGATCAGTTTATACCACTATTTGATGACTATGGAAGTAGGGGCGGAGCAGTCGGGCGGCTATAACAAGACTGTAGGAAAATTTCTCCACCCGCTGGTATCGTATTTCAGCCCCCTGTAACGTTTTACTAGTGAAGTATACCAGTTTCTTCATTTGGCCATCCTCTTGGACCAAGGCTGAGTTTACCGCCTCAGCTCCTACCGAGAGATAAAGAATCAAGTCCGACCCTGCATTAGGCCGTGTCAAAATTGGGGGATGCCAGGTAAGCTTTGAGATCTTGGAAAGCCTGCTCACACTTTGGGGTCCATTCGAATACATCTATCCTTTTTAACACTTTGTAGAATGGCATGGACTTCTCAATAAATTTTGAAAGGAATCGGGAGAGAGCAGCAATCCGCCCGGTCAGGCACTGAACCTCCTTGATGTTTTGGACACTTCGCATCCCTAAAATGGCTTGGCATTGGTCAGGGTTGGCCTCGATGCCTCTGTAAGTAAGCATGTACCCCAGGAACTTCCCCCCTGGACTCCGAAAGAGCATTTTTCAGGATTCAGTCACATGTTATGCTTGCGTAGCTCAGCAAGTGTCTCTTATAGATCTTATACATGTGACTCAGCTTGTTTGGTTTTGACGACCATATCATCTACGTACACTTCCATGTTCCTTCCAATTTCCTTGGCGAATATTTTATCGACCAGTCTTTGCCCCTGCGTTTTTTAGGATGAACGACATCACCCGGTAACAATAGTTGGCCCCCCGGTGATGAAATTTATTTTCTCTTCATCTCTTAGGCCATTCAGATCTGGTTGTAACCCGAGTAACCATCCATGAAGCTCAGCATCTTGTAACCTAAAGTACCATCCATCAAACTATCAATACTAGGTAAAGGATAGGGATCTTTAGGACATGCCTTATTTAGATCGGTGAAGTCGACACACATCCGTGACTTGCCATTTGACTTTTTTATCATGACCACATTTGATAGCCAAGTTGGGTACTTGACCTCCCGAATCAATTTCGCGGGCAAGAGCTTCTCTGTTTCTTCTTTGACTGCACTCTTTTGGTTGGGACCCATTTTCCTGGGTCTTTGGGACACAGGTTTTGCATTCTTCTAGAGATTGAGCGAGTGGCAGATAGTATTGGGGTCGATGCCTGGCATGTCGGCAAGGTTCCATGCAAATAAATTGGCATTTTCCTTTAGCAATCTAATAAGGGCTTCTTCCAAATGTGGGTCAAGAATCACACTGATTTGTGTGAATTGGCCAGGGGAAGATCCGACTTGGACAAGCTTAAGTGACTCCACTGGTTGGGGCATCTCGTATTCCCGATTGTCGCAAGGGTCAAATCTTGTCTCCATGTCTTCCTCGATTATGAAGGTTGATTTGGGATGGAGGCTTTCATGGTAACATGCCTGTGCTACTTCAGAATCGACCCTGATAACTCCCATCCTTCCATCTTCGAGGAGGAATTTTATGGTCAGGTGCATGGTTGAGATGACAGCACCTAAGGCGTTGAGCGAAGGTCGACCCAACAGAGCATTGTAGGAACTGAGGAAGTCTATGATCAGGAACATGACCTATATTGCACGGCTATTTATTCCACTCCCAAAGTTAGTCCTCAAGTCAATACATCCTAAAACCTGCACAGAATCACCTGAAAAACTAAGAAGTGCACCATCATACCTTTGGAGTTGTTGGAGAGGGAGGCCCATCTTCTGGTACGCTTCCCAATAGAGTATGTCCGCTGAACTGCCCTGGTCTATGAGTACTCATTCGATTATGAAATCTTCAACTTCCATGATCACCACCATGGGTTCATCTCGGTTCGGTCCACCCCTGGGGAAATCTGACCTGTCGAACGTGATAGCGGTGGAGTCGGGGTGTTCCTACAGTAAATTTACCTGATCCGACTGGCGCGATAGGCGTGCTCGGGTTCTTGGGAATCAACCTAAAATCGTATGTATGACTCGTCATGGGCCTCCCCTTTCTTATGCAGGCCTGAGAGAACGGGAGCGAGGGGCTCGTGAGCAGTCCCGAGTCCGGAGTTCCACCCGGTCAGGGTGGTCTCTTTTTCTTCCCTGAAAACCTTCCTGGGGATTGTCACCCCTCCGTGCGACAAACATTACGAGGTGCCCCTACCGAATTAAATGCTCTATTTGATTACGAAGGGATCGGCAGTTCTCAGTAGCATGGCCGAAAGCTCTGTGTAATTCACAGAACTTTGATGTATCTGACCCCTTAGGGCCCTCGCCTGGGGGTGGCGGAGCTAGGAGTCCAATGTTGTAGACCTCATGCAAAATTCGGTCACGACGATCCTTCAGTAGTGTGAAGTTTATGTAGTGGGGGGCAGTGTAAGCCTCGACATCCTGATTTCTTCTGAAGCTTTTCTTTATTTGCTTAGGACGAGGATTTCTCCCATCTGCGTGCTTAGCCCAATCGATCACCTTGGTTCGATCGGCTTCACACTGATCAACAACAATGTACCTTAAGGCTTTTGTACAGAAATCACTCATGTCTAGTAGTAGCTTCTTAGCCAGGGAGTCAGCGAATTTGCCCGGGCAAAAATGTTAGTCCTCAAATTTACAATAAATTTGTTAATAAAAAATGTGTTAAAATTAATAAAGATTTATTCAAACTGTTAGAAATTTAGATTTTAATTGAAATAAATGGAAGTTAGTGGAAATTATCTGCCTTGATTAATTTTTTCTAGTTTTGTAGTGAAAAATTAAGGAAATTCAAGAGAAAATTCAAGATCTGGAGAGCTGACGCGTAGCATCAACTCCACGCGTAACGTGGGAAGTTCTGATGTTGACGCTATACGTCACACCACGCGTAGCGTCAAAAGCTACGTGGACTCCACTTCCAGGTGGCCAAACACTCTGCCAAGTGGCCCATAATTGACCAACCTACCAGCAGCTAATGTCCAAACGTTATTGGGAGACAGAGGCCATATTGTCTACACATTATTTGATTAAATTATTCTTAATCATGGCTACTTAATCATGCATTTAATGGAAGCTGAGTTAGGAACCTGACGTGTAGCGTCAAGACCCTTCCTCAGCCCTATAAATAGGCCCTCTTCCATCACTTCTAGGCATTCTATTTTACAATTCAGAGCTTCATTCCTCTCTTTTCACTCGAGTTTTGAGTGTTCTTTAGTGAGTTTGTAAATCTAGAGTAATTCTAGATACTTGAGAGTGTTATGTAGTATTGTGAGCTTTTGTATTATGAAGAGTTACAATCATTTGTAACCTTTGTAAGTGTTGTTTTCCCTTTTACCATGTGTAACTAAATTGTTTATATTGGAATTTGGTGAATCAATCTATTATATGATGTTGTGATTATGACCTCTGCATGTTTATGATTCAAGTACCATGTTAGTATTTCAATCTTTTATTAGTGTGAACGTCAAACGTGAGAATGATTTTCATGCGTATTAAAACTTGTTTTATTAGTGTGAATGTCAAACGGGAGAATAATTATTCATGTTGTATTAAAATCTGTTTTAATGAAAATAAAAGTTGAAATACCCTTAATATGCCAGTTACTAGTGATAGAATTAGTGATTATTGATGCTATAAGGCCAAGACTTAATTACAAGTTTTTACTGAGAAAGCTTCTGAGGGATCAGACTTTACGGTGACTACTTAGAATTTCTATCACAAGGGATCGGTTATAATGACTTTAAACTGCAATAACATGAACTTGATAGTTAAATATGTATGTTTGTAATCATTTCATTATATTTTAGTGCGAGGATCCTAATTCCAACATAATTTGTCAATCTGTGTTTTTACCTCAGGTATCCGAGTTATTCTGAATAACATCTCAACTTACTAGATAGATTTTATCTTTACCATCTTTTTACCACATGAACAAATCAATCATCAAATTTTATGAATATTGTATAAATTGTTTATAAATAATTCTTTTGTTTTGATAAATTTACCATAGTAAATAAGAATTACTGGAACATTCAATCCTTGTGGGAACGATATCTAAATTTGAAAACTACACACGATTAGTGCGCTTTCCAATAAATAGACCCAATAGTATTTTAGGGTTAAACAAGTTTTCTGATACCGGCATCGGGGATTGAATTGTTTTAGTTCAACAGTAAACTTTTAATTACTGTGGTAAAATTTTTTACTTTTTACATTTAATTATTCATTCATTCATTTACTTTATCTTCAATTATTTACTACACTAACTTTTTCTATTTAGTTTGTTTATGCAAACTCGATCTTCTGCAGGGAAAGTGTTCTTTGATCCTGAGATCGAGAAGTTTGTAAAGAAACTCAAAGCTTTACAATCTAAAAAAAAAAAAACTACTTCTTCAACTTCATCTTCTTTTGAAAATTTTGAAAAATCTAATATGGCTACTAAACAAAGAAGAACATTGGGACAACTTGCTACTATAAATGGACCACCTTGTGTTTTAGGGATGTACCAAGGACCTATTGCTGCGGTAGAGATTAAACCGGTCACTCTTAACATTATTCAAAATAATCAATTTACTGGTTTAAATAATGAGGAACCTTACGAACATTTAACTATTTTTTATGAGTTATGTAGCATAATTGGTTTCGAACCCAATCAAGAAGAATCTGTTTACATGAGATTGTTTCCTTTTTCTTTGATTGGGAAAGCTAAAGAATGGTTTAAATATTGTCCACCCGGTAGTTTTGCCAACTGGTTCGATGTTGAAACAAAATTTTTGGAAAGATTTTATTCACCTTCAAAATATTTTGAAGCAATGACAACTATACATTCTTTTTCACAAAATCACGATGAATCACTTGGTGAAGCATGGGAAAGATTCAAAGCGCTTCTTAGGAAATGTCCAAACCATAATTTGGATGATGCTGGAGAGGTAAAAATCGTTTATCATGGTTTATTGCCTCAGTTGAAGATAATGTTAGATGCATGTGTAGGTGGTTCTTTAATGAACAAAATTGTTGAAGAGGAAATATCAATCATGGAGTCTATGTCAACCAGTGATCGTCAAGCAAAGCATGAAAGAGGTAGTACACCAAGGAAGCCAGGTATGCTTAAGTTGGGAGTCAATGATGTAGTTTTAGCTCAGCAAAAATTGCTAACACAACAAATGGAGGCAATGAGCAAACAATTGGAAAAACTTCAAATTGCTCAAGTATTATCACCACCCCCGCTCAATTAAAACAATGTGTGTATTGCATGGATGAACAACCATGTGGTTACTGTGCCCCTGATGGAAATGATCAAGAACAAGCCAATTTTCTGATTCACCAAAGAATACCTTTAGGTACTTTTCCTATCAATCTTGGTAATTCTTTTCCTAACAATTACCCGCAGGGTTGGCAGAATCAGAACCTTGGCTGGAAACAAGATGTTGGACCTTCCTTACCAAGTCTTTTCTTCCTTGTTTTGAAGAATCAAAGTGGCCTTTCTTACCAAGTCTAAGTATGTATGTTGTGTTCTTTAGGTTCGGGAACCATCGGTGTCAATCGGCGGACAATGAAGAACGTTTAGAAATTTTCGATGAGCCCATCCTATTTTCTTCCTAAACCCGAGATTACATTAGTATCCGAGATTAACCGTTTTAAGTTTCGTCATGATCCAATCATCGGATCTGACACCGCATAAATTTTAGTAACCGATGGTGATTTTACTATATTTTAAATTAATGTGTTTTTATATAAATCTCATAAAATATACCTCGATATTTGTGCACTTAGAAAAAAATTTATTGAGGTTGAAGCTGTGAAAAGTTAGTAATTTTAGAGTTTAGACGAGCTCGGTATTAATTCAATTTGGTTGTATTAGTTAATTATAATCTTTGGTGTACATTTATGTAATTTGTTGTAATTTTCCTGTTAAGTCCCGCTATTAGAGGTGAGACTCATCGCTGAGCATCCCTGAAGCCTTTTCGAGAAAGGTGCGTACTTTAAGAAAATTCACCGGTCAGGACAATCATAACAATTTTATTTTATTTTGGCAACCTTCAAGGAAACATTATTTTAACAATAATGGTTTATCATGATTTAACAAATTTTAAGGAACTCAATTGCAATATAAAATAAATAAATAAAGGTAATTTAAGGAACTAAAATAAAGATTAAATATTAAAAAGTTTAATTACCAAGTATGATAGAAATTACTAGAAAGGGCCTTAGAATTTATATTGGGACTAAGTAACAAAAAGAAACTAGTATAACTAATAGATTTAGTAATGACTTCTATAAAGAAAATTATAATTGAAACTTAGCTCAATACCTAGAAACTTAGAACTATAAATAACTCTTAAATGGTAAATAGGTGGTATAAAGAAAGAGGTGGGAACTAGGTTCTAGTATAGTATTAATTGAACCAATGTAATAAAGGGAAAAATTAATTAGTATCATTTACATAAAGTAAATATAAAATTAATAAGGAAGTGTACGATTAGTAAAGGTGTAAGTTATATAAAGAAAGTAAGACTAGAGATAGAACAAGAATTAAGGAATAACTAAAAATAAATAGGACTTGATGACACCAATTTTGGTATAGTAAGCAATTAAGAATCTAAATTAGTTCTAAATAAAACTAAGCTACAAATAGAAGAATAGGTGATGAAAGGAAAAGAGGTAGAAGAATTAAATAAGGGAAGAGGGAGTGATATTTTTAGATCAATAGGAATATAAATATACATAGAAGATAACAACTTCAAGTAATACTAGTAGGCTAAAAAGGGTTACTGCATGACAATAAAACATTGATTAAACACAATAAGTAAACATAAATTATGCTTATAATCATATTCACACTACTCCAATAGTTATAAGTACGTCTAGATTTTTATGATGACGATAGGTATACATATCCATTAAGGTAAACTCATAATAATATCCTAAAGGTAGGAAGGCTATAAAGAATGGACCCTATGAACTATATCTTGAATATAAAGAGTTGACTAGATAAGGGATAAGTGATAGTATTCAGTTAAGTACTATCAGGGTATCGACTAGGCAAAGTAAGTTATATGTTGGATGAATAAACTGTTTAAATGCTTTCAAGATATTTGATTGACTTATGTGAATCAATTATTGATTATGACATACCAGTCTGGCTAGACTATGGGTATACTGATATGAATATAGGTGGTATTAGTATGATATGCTATTAATTCATAAAATGATACTGATATGAATATTGATGGGACTCTACCGATGACGAAAGTAATGAGCAAGAAATGTAAAACATGTGTGAAACATGCATCATGGCATAAAATGATCAAGATGAGAAACTAGAGCACACACTGGGGTACACTAGAAAACATTCACGTTCGATCCCCAAGCAGGATCTCAGGAGTACAATTAGGTCGGGCACCTAATGGCTTGGAGTCACGCCTAATGTCGGACGGTCCGAGGTAAGCCTAATGTACTTCGACTAAAGATGAAGTATAACTGAGATTGTGTAAAGCCAAGTCCTATTATGATTGATGTGATGAGATAGATCCATTCTTGTGTAGGACCTGTGAGTCCTTAGTACCCAATAATATAATATGAAGGACTTGATGGGCTCCAATCGCTCTTGTCCAGAAATATTGTGTACAAGGATCGATAGCCTGTGCAGGACGGGTTCTAAGTCTAATGATGAATATGATTGATGAGATGGAAATAGGCCCATAAGTATTCATATTGGACAATGAAAAAGATTTACACATATCAAGTAAAAGAACCCATGCATTGCATTACTTGACATTGATAATATATGTTTATGATTTATAATTGTTATGTAGACTACCTTAGATGTACTAGATTAAGGAAAAGGACAAAAGACATAGGACGAGAACATGAGGTGGGACTGAGGGTTGTGAGATAACTTAGAGGAACCAGTTTCCCTATTAGTAGAAGGAACTGTACATATGATTAACTAGGTGTTATGGGATGACGTCGGAGATGATAACCCTCTGTTTGTTTGGAAGAGAGAGCTCACCCTTACATTATATTGTAGACCTAAAATTTGCTTTTGCTCCTAAACCAGACGCGATCGAGCGAGGATTCTAGCTGAGGGTGGCTTGGGACCCAACAGATTACCAGTCATCCAGGAGGTGCAGCAGGATATTCCCAAGGATCAACCACTAGCAGAGGTTCCACCCTAGCAGAAGGAGTATCCTTTTAAGAATGATGTGGAGGTTATTGAGAGCACCATAAGATGATATGGAGATCGACCCTTCCCTACTAGTGTTGTAGATTTGGAGGAGCTTGTCAGACGTTGACTCACCATGGGCGTGGATTCCTTAGGGCCTCATCCCCTACCCAAGCCACTCTAGCATCCATCTAGGTCTCCAACCCCAGAGTTCATTCCTTTGTCACCTAGAGGAGACAGTGATGACAATGAAGATCTAGAGAAGGACCTTCCAGAGGCTACGAATCAGGTTCTAATGGATGTAGAGATATCTGATTCGACTGATCTTCCACTACTACCAGTTCACCTACCTCCGTTAAAGTTTCTTGACTTAGTTGCCGCACCCGTTCCTTTTCCCGCTTTAACCGCCGAGCTTGTGAGTGCCTATGTACCAGAGATGGTGATGGAGGACCCTGCTCCTCCTGTAGCTCTTAGTCAGACCCAGATAGACATCTTTTTGGAACGGCGTCACTGGAATGTGACCCGAAGGTTTCTTTGCCATATCTTAAGGACCTATATGTATGGTGGGATTGAGCAACTTACGGAGATGTCCCCATAGCTCGAGACTTGATAAGGAAGGCCTTTGATACGTACAATGATCATTATGAGCAGATCTCCTCTCTTACCCCATATCAGCCCTCTACTAGCTTAGCTCCACTATATGTTTCCTCACCCTTCTTACCATCGTAGCCCACCTTTGGAGCATATCGACCTGATTCACCCTGAGCAACGAGGATTAGGAGTCTTATGTTTCTTGTTTGTTTTATGTTGGATGTATATATTGATAGGAGCCTGCATGCCCCTTTAGTTCTATTAGTATGGATTGATGAGACTATGTATTGTACTTGACTAGAATATATTGTATATATTTTCATGTTTCGTTTCCACCACGAGTATGTTTTCATTATTGTTTAATTTTTTTTTACATCCATATTTTTCTAAAAATTTATAACCTCTTAGTTAAGTAAAACAATCTAGTGGAAGAGATTGTCCTAGTTAACCGAGGGTGTTACAACAAATGTCATTCAAAACCTGTCGCAAGTTTCTCCCTTTCAGTGTTTTTTTGACTCCTTCTAAAATCAAATACGCCAACATCGATGACTATATTGAATTCCTCACAACGATCTCATGTGGTAGCATCATTTCCTTGTTCTCTATTGCATCATCATCACCACCATCTTCTTCCAATCTGCACCATCTAATCATCATTAATGACAAGGATGGTACATTCATCAACATAGATTGGTGGAACTTGATTGACGACAAGGTGCAATCAAAGGGAAAGGAATGAAGGATCGGGGTTAAGTACTAAAAACTAAAAAATAAGAAAAATCTTTATCGTGATTAAGCAAAGGATGTATTAGAGAATATATTTTGGTTTTTTAAGTGAGGTGTGTTAGAGAAAGTGAAAGAGAGGAAGGAAGAAAGAAGTTTATGAATAATACTTCATTGAGGATTGTCATAAACACCTCACTTACACATGCTTATATAGGCTTGTAAAACAAAATAGAGCTAACAAACTTTAACAACATTACCTAACTAACTAACAAACTTTCCTAACTAACCTTTTCCCTTAACATCCCCCTTCAAACTCAGGTTACTATCCATGAATTTGCTTTTAAAATCAATAAAATAAGAACCAGAAATAGGCTTAGTCAAAATGTCAATAACTTGAAATCTTGCAAGAAAATGAATGATCTAAATTTCCTTATTCAAAACCTTGTCTGAAACAAAGTATAGGTCTAACTCTAAGTGATTGGTCCTTGAATGCATAACTAGATTGATAGTGAGAAGGATAACACCAAGATTATCACAAAACATTTTTGGTGGAGAAAAAATGTGTAACTCTTGAAGAAGGGATTTGATTCATATGAGATCAGCAGTAACAGTAGCAAGTCCTCGGTATTCTACTTTAGTAGAGCTTCTAGAAACATGTTATTTCTTAAAGGACTAAGGAACAAGACTATTGCCCAAGTAAATGTAATAGCCAATGGTAGATTTTCTATCATCCAAATCAGAACGCCAATCCGAATCATAAGCCTATTATGTCCAGATTGTAACATTTTCTAAAATGTAATCCATGGTGAAGAGTTCCCTGTAAATATCTTAGAATCCTTTTGACTACATTCCAATAATATTTTTAAGGGGCATGCATGTATTGGCTGTTGTTCAAGTGGCCTCAATACTCAAGAGGGGGGGTGAATTGAGTTTTAAAACTTTTGATTGGAATACCTTTGAAATTGATTTTTATAACCAAGTTTGTGAGATTATGCAAGTGAGATAGAATGGAGGATAAATGCACTACAATGAGAAAATATTGCTGGGGCAATATAGCAAACACTTGGTGTGCAGTATATGAAGTATAACAAATTAAGCAAGTTTAAGTGTGTTCTTCTCAATCAATCAACACCAATCAATTAATATACAGTATATGAAAGTAAAAGAGTAAGGAAGAGAAGCTTGCAAACCGATATAACGAGTTCCACCCAATCCGGTGTACGTCTCGCCTCTAAGCAACCCACTTAGAGGATTTCACTATTGAAGATTTGAGATACAAGCTTTGAGCAATTGCAGCTTCCTAGTGTCCCACACTCAAGAACTCAATCCTCACAAGCAAAGGGCAACCCACCCAATCTCACAATCTCTCAATACCCAAAGGTTGAACCTCAACCTTTGTGACCACTCAACCTAGAGTGAACAACCACTCAACCTAGAGTGAATAACTTGTGTTTGGTGTTTGTTTACAATCAATACACTCTCTCAATAGAGTAGATATACAAATGAAAAGCTCTCCCAAATTCTAACTCTCAAGATGAGAGGATATACAAATGTATTTCAAGATACAAGAAATAGGCTTACAAAGCACAAGATAGAGCTAAGGATTTGTTGCTTCTTGGTTTCTTGTTGGTTGCTTCTTGTGCTTGTGTTCTTCTTCCATTTATAGAGCCATGATAGCAGTTGAGGTGTGCCCTAGTTCATCATAGCCGTTGCACTTAGTGGAAATTTGAAGAATGGTGGAGACATGAGCTGGTTTCCCACTTAAATCTATTTTTCCACTAGCGTAATCGATTACACCCTCGCGTTGTAATCGATTATCTTCAAGTCAGAGACTCACTAATCGATTATTTCACTTCCTCTAATCGATTAGCATCTGTACCTGATGCATTTAATTTGATTTCGCATCTGCCTAATCGATTAGAATGTCTTGCAATCGATTACCTTAAATCCAGTGACTTCCTAATCGATTATATGTCTTCCTTAATCGATTAGATTTCATATCTGATGCCTTTTGTCTGATTTTTGATTGTTGTAATCGATTAGCTTCAAGTGTATAATCGATTACCTTAATTCCAGTGAGTACCTAATCGATTGTTTAGCTTTACTAATCGATTAGCTTTCATCCTGATGCAATTTCTTCCAAAACATAAAGCTCCTAATCGATTAGCATAGGTGACCTAATCGATTATCTTCGCTGTTACTCAGTACCTGATTCCATGTCTTTGTTTTTGCATAGGTTTCTTCATGAGTGCTTGTCATTATCAAAATCTTTGCACATCTTTGGACCTGTTAACATATTCAAACACATTCTCCCCCTTTTTGATGATGACAACTATGTTCATCTCTTGAGGGTTGTTAGTTTAAATAATATAGACTTATCTCTAATTTTATCTTTTTGGAAAAACAACTCTGCTACATTTTCTCTTTTTCTAATAGCAGATGACCAATAAAAAAACCAGAGTAATCAGCAGCAAATGTCTTATCTCCTTTTATCTCTTATCTATAACTTTCTTATCTATAATTCTCCCCCTATCAAAAGGAATTTAATAAACAGATAATATTATCCAAATTTTAAACAAGAGATAAGCAAGATGTGAACACATATCAGAGCATATATTAGAGCATCTAACATATTTGAACAAGATATGAACACCTAATATTCTTCTCCCCCTTTGTAATCATCAAAAATAATATGAGGAATGAAGGAGATATAATATGAACTGAAACGAGATAATTTTATTGATGTGAAAATGGGAAATACATAAAGAAAAATTATTCATAATTCAAAAGAGCAATAACAAAAACACAACTAAACAAAAGGCATAACTAAGGATCTAATTATCCGGGTTGAAGAAGCGAATTTCTGCAATTTGGTGAGACAGCTCTTCATATCGCTGCTGCATCATCTCAAAATGTTGCTGCTCGGTCATTGAAAACTCTTGAAGGGAGTTTTCAAGGCGATCGAAGCGGCGGTCAAGATGGGCGTAGAGAGATGCAAAGGGGTCAGCTTGTGGTGCAGATGAAGAGGCTGATGGTGCAGCTTGTGGTTGAGGTGGAGGAGGAGGAGCAGCAGGTTCAGCAAAGGGATTGGCACCATGTTCTCGATCACTCCTAAGAATCCATATTCCAGCAATGCAGACCATGCCCATTTTGTTGAGGTGGGAAGTGCCAATGCAAGCTCTTGGGGGCACTTTCTCAGAGAGTTCCCCTGCCAAATCTACTCCACAGAATTTGAAAATTTTGGTGAGGAGGATACCATAGGGGAGCTTTTGCTGATCCTTCGCATGGCGCATATGAAACTTGATCAACTGAACCCAGTTGATCTCCTTGTGGTTCAGCATTGCCCACATTAGGAGGACATCATCCTCTTCAACCAGAGCATAGTTCCCACCACGGGGAACAATCATCTTGACCAAGAAAAAGTGGAGCAGGCGGTTGTTCATGGTCAAGTGGCCTACCAGCTTGTGGTTGCTCATAGGAGGATCTGGTTTCCACAAAGAGCGGCGGGCAGTGATGGGATTAAAACCCCATTCATCCTCAGGTTCGCCTCCATCAAAGTCAGCGTTGTTGAGAGGCAGTTTGGAAATTTCCGCAAATTGGGCATTTGATAGTTTGATGGTTGTGTTTTTTACCTTGGATTCAACCATCCCATTCACAAGGCGGAGGTTACAGTAGAATACCCTCATGAGTTCAGGATAGTATTCTTCTTCTTTGAGGGAGAGAAAGGGGAAAAGGTTGTAGTGGTGGAGGCTTTGGGTGAAGGTTAGGCTTGGGTTGTCAAAAGTGTCAGCAATGGTGTAGTGAGGAGTCATAATTTCCCTTTCAGAAAAGTTCTTCATGAAGTTTTGAAGATCTCTAGGAGAAGAGAAGAACCTTGAGAAGTCAAGGGGGTTATGAGCTTGAGCAGCAGAGGACCTAGCTCTCTTGACATTTCTAGAGGTAGACATGGTTGGAAAAGGCAAAGAGGAAAATGAAGAGAGATGAATGGTAGAGAGTTTTTTTTTTGAGAGGTTTGAGAGGAAGGAGGTAGTGTGAGATGAGAAGATGAAGGAAGGGGTATTTATAGGTGAGAATTAGGTTTAGGAAGGAGGAAAGAGAGTTTAGAAAGGAGTGAAGTGAGTTAAGAGAGGGAGTGGTTCGAGTGTGCCTAGGAAATTGCAATTTTGACTCTTCAGAACGCGTGCTAATCGATTACGAGACAGGTGGTAATCAATTAGATCATTGTTTCTGGGGAATTTCAAACGTTTCATACAGGGGGTAATCGATTAGAGGCTTAGGGTAATTGATTAGTTTAGAAACAGAATCGTCCTAATCGATTGGAGCAATGTGGTAATCGATTATGGAGAAGACAAAACGTTTTGAACCTGAAACAGAAGCTTTGTAATCGATTGTGGATCAATGATAATCGATTATCTTAGAAACAGAATGATTGTAATCGATTATAGTAAGTACTAATCGATTATAATGGAAACAGAAGCATAGTAATCGATTGTGAGTAGCCATGTAATCGATTATTGAGTCAAAAACTTCAAATTTTACATACAGCAAAGTTCCAATCATGAAATGTGATATATACCATGCATCATGCCATTCAACATAGTTCTGATCAAAATATCCTATCATTCAAACACAACTAGACATATCAAGAATGCCTAACTCTCTTCTTATGTGAATGAATTGTTCTCTAGCCAAGGGTTTTGTAAAAATATCAGCTAGTTGCCTAGAAGTTTCTACATGTTCAAGTACACAATCTCCTTTTAACACATGATCTCTAATAAAGTGATGCCTAATCTCAATGTGTTTGGTTCTAGAGTGCATTACTGGATTCTTGGAGATGTTAATGGCACTAGTATTATCGCATTTAAGAGGCACATGGTTTAATACAACTCCAAAATCTAGAAGTTGTTGTCTCATCCAAAGGATTTGAGCACAACAACTACCAGCTGCAACATATTCTGCCTCAGCTGTTGATAGCGCAACACTTACTTGTTTCTTGCTATGCCAAGAAACAAGAGAACTACCAAGCAAGTGACATGTTCCGCTAGTACTTTTCCTATCAAGCTTACATCCTGCAAAGTCCGAATCAGAGTAACCAACTAAAGTACATTCAGCCCCTTTGGGGTACCATAAACCAACATCTTGAGTCCCACCTAGATATTTCATTATCCTTTTTACTGCAGTGAGATGAGATTCCTTAGGACAAGCTTGGTATCTAGCACACATACACACAGCAAACATGATATCCGGTCTACTAGCGGTTAAGTAAAGTAAGGATCCTATCATACCTCTGTATTTTGTGAGTTCAACATCCTTACCTTTCTCATCCTTGTCCAAATAGCATGAAGTGCCCATGGGTGTGGCTATATCATTTGCTTTATCCATATTGAATTTTCTGAGTAGTTCTTTGCAGTACTTAGATTGGTTTATGAATGTGCCTTCATTGGTTTGCTTGATTTGTAGTCCAAGGAAGAAAGTGAGTTCCCCCATCATGGACATTTCAAATTCTTCCTGCATTAGCTTGGCAAACTCTTTGCACATTGAATTATTAGTGGCACCAAAAATTATATCATCAACATAAATTTGTACCAATAGTATGTTATTCTTATTGTGCTTTATAAATAAAGTTGTATCAACCTTCCCTCTTTCAAAATGATTTTCTAAAAGAAATTTGCTTAACCTTTCGTACCAAGCTCTTGGAGCTTGTTTCAAACCATACAAAGCTTTCTTTAATTTGAAAACATGATTTGGAAATTGATGGTTTTCAAAACCTGGAGGTTGATCAACATATACTTCCTCTTGAATGTATCCATTCAAGAAAGCACTTTTAACATCCATTTGGTACAATTTGAAATCTCTACAGCATGCGAAGGCTAATAGTAGTCTAATTGCTTCTAATCTAGCTACGGGTGCATACGTCTCTTCATAATCAATGCCTTCTTCTTGATTATAGCCTTTAGCTACTAGCCTAGCTTTGTTTCTAGTAATTATTCCATTTTCATCCAATTTATTCCTAAAAACCCATTTGGTTCCTATTATTTGGTGATCATTGGGTCTTGGCACAAGCTCCCAAACTTCATTTCTTTCAAATTGATTTAGCTCTTCTTGCATGGCCAATATCCAATGTTCATCAATAATAGCCTCATCTATTGTCTTGGGTTCTGTTTGAGATACAAATGCTAGATGATTACAAGTATTTCTAATAGCATTTCTAGTACTTACACCTTGAGTCATTTCACCTATGACTTTGTCTAAGGGATGATCCTTCAAAGTTACCCATTCTTGTTGTCTCTCAATTTGTGCTGCACCTCCATCATTGTTGACTTCTTCTTCTTTGTCTTGCAAGTTCATTTCTTGGAAAGTACCTACAAGATCATCAACATCTTCCTTTCTCGGAGGGTTATGGCTATTTTCATCAAATTTAACATGAATTGATTCCTCAATGGTATTTGTTTGTTTGTTGAAAATTCTATAAGATTTACTTGATTGAGAATATCCTAGGAATATTGCCTCATCAGATTTTGCATCAAACTTTCCTAGATTATCCTTTCCATTGTTGAGCACAAAACATTTACATCCAAAAATATGAAAGTATGCAATGTTGGGTTTTCTACCCTTGTAAAGCTCATAGGGGGTTTTCTTTAGAATAGGCCTTATCAAACATCTATTCATAACATAACATGCGGTGTTTACCGCATCGGCCCAAAAATGTTTTGTAATATTGTTTTCATTTAGCATGGTTCTAGCAAGCTCCACTAAAGATCTATTTTTCCTTTCAACCACTCCATTTTGTTGTGGAGTTCTAGGAGCTGAAAAATTGTGATTTATACCATGTTTTTCGCAAAACTTTTCGAAAGATTGATTTTCAAACTCTCCCCCATGATCGGTTCTAATGGATGCAATTTTTGAGTTTTGCTCATTTTGGATAATCTTTGCAAGTTTCTTGAATGCATGATATGCTTCATTTTTATGAGCAAGAAATAATGTCCATGTATATCTTGAATAGTCATCTACTATAACTAGACCATAGTAATTTCCTCCAAAGCTTTTGATTTTGGATGGTCCAAATAAATCCATGTGCAAAAGTTGTAAAGGCCTTTGAGTAGAAACAATGTTTTTGGATTGAAAAGATGCCTTTACTTGTTTTCCTTTTTGACATGCATCACAAAATTTATTTTCAAATTTAAGCTTTGGTAGACCAATTACTAAATCTTTAGAAACAAGTTTGTTCAAGTGGTCTACATGTATATGAGCTATTCTTCTATGCCATAGCCATGTTTCATCCTCTTTTGAAATGAAGCATTGTTCATCATTTGTAGACAAACTATCCATATCAATCTTTGGCCTACAAACTTAATTTCCTTATTAGTCTTATGCTCAATTATGCAACAATTTGATTCAAATAAAACTCTATATCCTTTGTCACATAATTGACTTATGCTAAGTAGATTATGCTTGAGGCCTTCAACATACAATACGTCATTTATGGATGTGGAAGAATTCTTACCAATATTTCCAATGCCTAGGATTCTTCCTTTAGTGTTGTCTCCATAGGTGACGCTTCCTTTTCGTTTGGGAGTGAATGATGTAAATTTGCTTATGTCTCCCGTCATATGCTTTGAACACCCACTATCCAAGTACCAATGGGTGTTGCTTGCCTTGAAGCATACCTACAAAACAAAATCAGTTTAGAGAACTAGGTACCCATTTTATGTTGGGTCCTTTAAGGTTAGTTTGTGGTAATGTCCCTTTAGGAACCCACACCTTTCTTAAGACCTTTGGTCCTAGTTTCCTAACACTACACTTATAAGCACTATGTCCTTTGGAACCACAATGATTGCATTTCATAAAAGGTGAGGAGGATTTGCTTGGTGGTGCAAAGAAGTTTTTATAGTGCTTCTCCTTTTTATGATTACTATGTTCTTTGTCATATCCTAAACCGGTTTTACTAAACATGCATTTTTGTTGCCCAAGTAGGATATTCAAATTATCTCTTCCATTAGTGAACTTCTCTAGTGTCCTATTTAGGTCTTCAACCTTGGTTTCTAACACAATGCACTTCTTTGCAAAATCACATGGTTTACTATTGGAACATGTTTGAGCGTTTTTCAATTCTTCTTTTAAGCATTCATTCTCTTTGCAAATCTCCATAAGGTGCATCTCTAGAGTGTCACTAGTTTTTCTAGATACCTTAAGTCTATTGGAGACTTTTGTAAATTTATCATACAATTCCTCTAGAGCATCAAGTAATTCATCCTTATCTAAGTCATGGAAGTTTACCTCATCATCTTCTTCATGGTGATTGGCCATGAGGCAAAGGTTTGCTTCTTCATTCTCTGAGTCATCCGAGCTGCTTACCTCATTTTCATCCCATGCTATGTATGCTCTCCTTCTTCCTCTTTTCTCTTTTCCCTTCTTCTTAAGATTTGGGCAATCCGCTTTGAAGTGCCCTTCCTTGCCACATTCAAAATAATTGGGTGAGGAAGAATTTTCTTTAGTGATAGGTTTCTTACTTGGGTTTTTAAAGCTCCTTTGAATGCGTTTGCCTTTCATGAATTTCCCGAAGCGTTTCACAAATAGTCCAAATTCTTCTTCTTCATCAAGTTCGCTTTCGGATTCTTCATTTATGGAAGTAGCCTTGAGAGCAAGACCCTTTTTCTTGGAAGATTTTTCTTCCTCTTCCGCCATCTTTAATTCCTTCAGCTCTTGTTCCTGTTCCTGTAACTTACCAAATAGAGTGGCAAGAGACATTTCGTTTATGCTAGGAGATTGTTTGATGGCGGTAACTAGCGGTTGCCATTCTCTGTTAAGACTTTTCAACACTTTATGAATGAGCTCTTTGTTAGTGTAAGTCTTTCCAAGTGTAATGAGTTGATTAATGATGAGAGTAAATCTTTTTTGCATATCAACAATCGATTCATGAGAGTTTAATCTAAAGCACTCATATTGGCTAGTCAAGGTACTAATTTTGGAGTCCTTTACATCATTAGTACCTTCATGGGTTACTTGAAGAGTATCCCACATTTCTTTAGCAGTTTGGCATGTCATTATTCTAAAAAATTCATCTTGACCTAAAGACATAGTAATGAGATTTTTGGCCTTGTAGCCATATTGGACTTTCTTTTCTTCCTCGCTTGTCCATTCATCTATAGGTTTTTCAACATTCTTGCTATCTATAGTATGCATCGGTATATAAGGACCATTTTCAATGGTATTCCATATTCTCAAGTCAATTGATTGAATGAAGATTTTCATTCTTTCTTTCCAAAACGCATACCCTTCCCCATTGAAAGCGGGAGGTCTATTTATCGCACCACCCTCGGGAAAAACATTTTGAGAACTTGAGGCCATTTAATCTCTTGAAGCTGTTAAGCTTGATCTACCAAGAGTCAAGCTCTGATACCACTTGTTGTTCAAGTGGCCTCAATACTCAAGAGGGGGGGTGAATTGAGTTTTAAAACTTTTGATTGGAATACCTTTGAAATTGATTTTTATAACCAAGTTTGTGAGATTATGCAAGTGAGATAGAATGGAGGATAACAAGCAATGCACTACAATGAGAAAATATTGCTGGGGCAATATAGCAAACACTTGGTGTGCAGTATATGAAGTATAACAAATTAAGCAAGTTTAAGTGTGTTCTTCTCAATCAATCAACACCAATCAATTAATATGCAGTATATGAAAGTAAAAGAGTAAGGAAGAGAAGCTTGCAAACCGATATAACGAGTTCCACCCAATCCGGTGTACGTCTCGCCTCTAAGCAACCCACTTAGAGGATTTCACTATTGAAGATTTGAGATACAAGCTTTGAGCAATTGCAGCTTCCTAGTGTCCCACACTCAAGAACTCAATCCTCACAAGTAAAGGGCAACCCACCCAATCTCACAATCTCTCAATACCCAAAGGTTGAACCCCAACCTTTGTGACCACTCAACCTAGAGTGAACAACCACTCAACCTAGAGTGAATAACTTGTGTTTGGTGTTTGTTTACAATCAATACACTCTCTCAATAGAGTAGATATACAAATGAAAAGCTCTCCCAAATTCTAACTCTCAAGATGAGAGGATATACAAATGTATTTCAAGATACAAGAAATAGGCTTACAAAGCACAAGATAGAGCTAAGGATTTGTTGCTTCTTGGTTTCTTGTTGGTTGCTTCTTGTGCTTGTGTTCTTCTTCCATTTATAGAGCCATGATAGCAGTTGAGGTGTGCCCTAGTTCATCATAGCCGTTGCACTTAGTGGAAATTTGAAGAATAGTGGAGACATAAGCTGGTTTCCCACATAAATCTGTTTTTCCACTAGCGTAATCGATTACACCCTCGCGTTGTAATCGATTATCTTCAAGTCAGAGACTCACTAATCGATTATTTCACTTCCTCTAATCGATTAGCATCTGTACCTGATGCATTTAATTTGATTTCGCATCTGCCTAATCGATTAGAATGTCTTGCAATCGATTACCTTAAATCCAGTGACTTCCTAATTGATTATATGTCTTCCTTAATCGATTAGATTTCATATCTGATGCCTTTTGTCTCATTTCTGATTGTTGTAATCGATTAGCTTCAAGTGTATAATCGATTACCTTAATTCCAGTGAGTACCTAATCGATTGTTTAGCTTTACTAATCGATTAGCTTTCATCCTGATACAATTTCTTCCAAAACAGAAAGCTCCTAATCGATTAGCATAGGTGACCTAATCGATTATCTTCGCTGTTACTCAGTACCTGATTCCATGTCTTTGTTTTTGCATAAGTTTCTTCATGAGTGCTTGTCATTATCAAAATCTTTGCACATCTTTGGACCTGTTAACATATTCAAACACATTGGCATCCTTTATTGATAAAGTAAGCAAGCTCAAGTCTAGTGATAGTGATATATCCCTAGCCTCACTCTATGGATTTGTAGAAGGTTAGATCATGAATAATAGAAGAATTAGAAGTAGTAAGTTTGAGACTAGAAACATAAGTATAGGTTGAGGTTTAGAATCATGCATGAATGCCTTATGTAAAAGGTTTCTAATATATTTGGTTTGGGAAAAGAAAAGTGTATTGCTAGGTTTATAGATGCTTCAATTCCTAAAAAATAATGTAAGGGTCCAAGGTCTTTGAGTTTGAAAAAAAGTAAAGTTGAGATATGAGAGAGGTAATTTCAAACTAAGAATTACCAATGATCAAAATATCATCTACATATACTAAAATAAGGATAGTGGAATGAGGGGTAATGTTGATGGATAGGGAAGTATCAGACTTAGCTGTTGAGAAGCCAAGATGACATAAGGTAAGACCAAGTTTATGGAACCAGGACCATGGCGCTTACCTAAGTCCATATAGAGCTTTGTGAAAGTGACACACTTTTCCTTTTTAAGAAGTAAAAAACCCAAAAGGTTGCTGCATATAAATTATTTCTTGAAGATCTCCATTAAGGAAGACATTGTTAAACTCAAGTTGATGAATATGTCCAGCTTTGGATAAGGTTAAGGTGAGGATGATTCTGACAATGACTGGTTTAATGACAGGGCTGAAAGTGTAAGTCAAGTTGAACCCTCATTTTTGTGGTTTAGAGTCAGACTTAGAAGGGGGTTGAATAAGTCTCAGACTCTGTTTGTGGAATTATAAACCTTTAATGTACAGGTAATCAGACTTATAGAAACAGACTTGAAGAAAAACAAAGCAAGGAGAAGAAAGAACACCAAAAATTTATACTAGTTCACTTCTAACATAGAAGCTACATCCAGTCCCTTCTAATTTGAAGGATTTCCAGTATTGTAAAATCTCCTTTACAATAATAGCACTAGATTAGTGCCACAAGTATTCTTGACTCTAGCCACTCTTGGCTTAAACCTAAGTATTCTTTCAACAAGTCACTCCTGACTTAACAACCTAAGTGTTCTTTCAAAAGCCTCTTCGGGCCACACTTGTTTCCCACTGAAACTAAGGCTGGTAACTCACTGGACTTTTACACAATAATTGATTTTAATGACAATGTGTAAGGTTTCTCACAGAACCTAGTGTATAAAGGATATACAAGGAAGAATGAATAGACTAAGTTAAGAAAGAAAAGAGGCCAAGGTCTGCTAGAAGCAGAACAACAAAGAAGGTCTTTGTCTTTAAAAACTAAGAAGAGATTAGAGAGAGTTTGATCACAAAGGCTAAGTATTCTTGATAAGCTTCTCTTCTATATATTCAAAAAAGAACTTCTCCAAGAATATATAGGTCACATAAGATGACTGTTAATGATCTTGAAGGGAGATATTAACATTGGAATTCCTTTGAAGGAGTTTACTTTGTGTGCAAGTACTAGACTTTTGATGATCTGAAAGGATGTCCAAAATTCTAGTAGCAAGGAATTTCAACACTTGCATGAATAAGGTGTTACTTGCTATCTTCAAGGAATAAATCTTATTGTTGGCTTTATTTCTTCTAGCAATCACACAGAGATCAATGTTGTAATTCTTCTGATTGATCCTGACACATAAACTGACTTAGTTTGGCTTTTCTGATTTGTGCAGAGTTGTTACGATGAGCTCTTCAAAAAACTACATTGGCTGCTCTATTGATTTGTCTCTTATCCTCTTTAATGATAAACACATTCTTCTTAATAAGATTTTGATTTCCAATGTATCATCAAAGAGTTTTTAGAATATTGTGATTCGTACTCTAAAGTAATGTTTTTATTTATAATTCTAGATGCCTAAAAGTCTAAGGTTTGATTTTGTTGAATCATAAGACTGAGTGTTCTTGAACCAAACTTTTGATTTCATGGGCTCCCCCTATCACTTGTAACTTGTGCATTTAGTATGTAACTCCTAAAATACTTAAATAAACAGGTTAGATCACACAAAAGAAGACTTTATTTAGTTTAAGTATCTTGATGTATGTTATTAACAAATCCTGGAGTCTGGATATAATAATCATAGTCTGGGGTCTGGTCTAGTAATATTATTAATTCTTTTTTCTAACTAGACTTGTTCCCAACACTTTTGATGAAATCCCTAGGCCATTAATCGTGCTTTGTGTTTTTGAAAAATTCCATCAGCATTAAACTTTGATTTGAAGATCCATTTGTATCTTATAGCTTGACTTCCTTGAGGAAGATCAATTAAGGTTCAAGTTTTATTGTTGATCAGGGTGTTATATTTTTCCTTCATTGGTTGACACCATCCAGGTTTGGACAAGGCCCTCTTAACAAAAACCGGTTCCACTATATGATCATAATTTAGAGTAAGAATAACAGTTGTATAGGTCTTTGGTTTGAAGATTCCTGCCTTTACCTTAGTGACCATAGAATGAGAATTTTTTTTGATTTGATTAGCAGTGCTTGCTAGAGGAACTGAACTAACAGATTATGTAAATGGGTTAGTAGTAACACTATGTTCATCATGATTTATTAGTGGAACAATATTAGGAATATCAATTGGTGATGGAAAAATATTCATGTGTGTAGGGGTGAGATAAAGTAAATTTAATTTGAGTAGTAATATTAAAAAGATTAGGTGACATCTTATAAAGGAAAAGAGTCTCATTGAACTTAACATGTCTAGAAATATAACATTTACTAGAAGGAGACAGACACTTGTAACCCTTGTGTTGGCTACTATAGCCAAGAAAAAGAGACATGTGAGATCTAAAGTCAAGTTTATGTTGATTATAGGGTCTTAGTAAGGGATAACACACACAACCAAAGACTTCTAAAGATTGATACTCAAGAGATTTGTGAAACACAACCTGATAGGCATTAGTGTGATTTAAAATAAGTGTAGGTAAGTAATTAATTAAATGGAAGCAATTAGAAAGGTTTTTCCCTATGTAAAGAAGCTTATGCTAAAAGGGTTAAACCTATTTTGATTTTATGTATTTGTTTTCTTTTACTGAACCAATTTGTTCACGAATGTTAGGACATGTTAGCTTATAATGATGCCATGTATATGAAGATAGTTAGTACATTTTAAGTACTCCTTGGCATTATTAGTTTGAAGAGAAGTGAGTTTATTTGAGTTGTAATTCAACATGTGATTTAAATTGTAAAAAAAATCAAAGGCTTGAGATTTAGGTTGTAAAAGATAAATCCAAGTGAATTTAGTGAAAGCGTCTAGAAAAATAATATAGTATCAAGCACCATTTGAAGTGGGAATAGGACTAAGTCCCCAAATATCACTGAATACTAATTCTAGAGGTCTATGATATATTTTTAGATTCAAAAAAGGTAGCTGATGTGCCTTACCCATACAACAGGATTTACAATCATTAATGTTAAACATAAAATTATAAGGAATCTAAATTTTATTGAGGACAATCTTAGTAATTTTTGAAGCAAGGTGACCAAGTCTGGCATGCTATATGTGAAAAGAAGATGATAATTCCATATTAGTGGTAGTGTGAGTAGATACAGTCTTAAGATGATGCAATTGTCAAAACATATAGAAGTCATCTTTAAGTTGACCTTGAAAAAGAAGTTCCTTGGTATCTTGATTTATGACAATACGGTGGTTAGCAAAAAAAAATCAAAGACATTGTTGTTAAAAGAAAATTTGGACACACTTAATGAGTTTTTTCTAATTGAAGAAACATGTAAAAGATTATTCAAAAACATAGTTTTAGAGGTAGTAGAAGAGTAAGAAAAATAGTGACCAATATGTTTAATATCCAAAATTGTATAAATGGCCAATGTGAATAGCTTCAATTCCATTATTGGAGTTCTTGACAAAAAGGTTATGTTCATCATGAGTGAGGTGATGTAAGGAACCTGAGTCAGGATACCATAGAGGATCTAGAATAGTTGAAGGTGTTGCAAGTTGAGATTTATCCTAATATCCCTGCAGGTGGTACTGAAGGATGTTTGATTGAATGGTAGTATGAGAATTCTAATTGAATCTTTACTAACATTTTGAAGCAAGGTGGCCATTCTTTCTATAAATTTGGCATGCTGGTCTATTAGGGTTCTAAAGAGACTTAAAATTTTGATTCCAATTAGATCTACAAGAACCTCTCCTTGAATCGAATCTACCACAATTGGAGTTAAAGCTTCCTCGATTGTTAAATCTGCCTCCTCTAAAACATCTTTTAGAATATAAATCAAACTAATCTCTCCCAAAGTTAGAGTTAGGGGTTGAGGAGGGACTGATGGTAGTGTGTGCATGAACTAGAGGGAGATCACCTTTCTTGTGCTTGTCAAATCTCTTTTCTTAAGCAAGAAGAAGAGCTTCAATTGCACAAACAGTATATGGCTCCAATCTTGAAGTAATTGATGTAATAAAAAGGGTTAAATTCTTATAAAAAGCCATCGAAGATAGCCTTAATATGATCATCATTTGATATTAAGATGATAATGACAACAAGAGAATCAGCTATTTTTTTTATTGTTAACAGATACTCATTGGTAGTTTTGTCTTTCTTGATTTGCGTAATTAGATTTTCAGTTTCTTGATCTCGGCTCTAGTTTGAGTTGCATAATACATAACAAGGCGATTCTAGATTTGATAAGAGGTTGTCAATCCTACCATTTTTGTTAATATTAGTGTTGTCATAAAAGCAAGAAGCCATGCCATAAGAATTTGATCTTGTTGATAATAGTTGGGATATTTAAGAAGAACTTTGACTATTGGATCTTTTGATTGGAACAATTTTTTGGGAACTTTTAAGGAGAAAAAGTCATGGAAGCCATGGTTCAGCAAGAGGCTCTATGATACCATGTTAAAGAAAACAAAAGAGAGAAAGGAAAAAGAAAGTTTCTGAATAATACTTCATTGAGGATGTCATAAACACCTTGCATACACATGCTTATATAGGCTTGGGAAATAGAAATAAAGCTAACAAACTCTAATAACATTACCTAACTAACTAACAAACTTTCCTAACTAACATTTTCTCTTAACAAGGTAGAATATTATTATGAAATAGGTTTAGGGATGGTTATGATTTTCATAAACCTCATGGGTGGTTGTAACTTTTTGATAAGTTAGAATATTGATGGAGAGGAAGAAAGAAAAGTGCAAGATCTTAGTATTCGAATCACATTCGTAACATTTTATGTTTATGCCTAAGATATATGTCCTTTAGAGTTTGAGGAACTTGAACTCTCACAACTTTTAACATCAATGGAATTTCTTTTTATTATGATTTCATTAACATTTTAAGGTGTAATGATCATTGAAGTAGTTCTTGTCTCTCTCCTAACTAAATCTTTTATATACACACGATTCAAACTTCTAACAATATACTTAAAGAACTTAGTCATCTATCAAGTGTGTCTAGTTTTGTTGGTTGTGATAAAAACATTCATAAATTAGAATCTTCCCCTATATATAGTATGGTTCTAATAATAAACTTATTAGATTTATTCTTTCAAAAAGATTTTTTATATTTATTATCACTCCTGTGTAAGGATATTTGAAATAAAAATTACTTTTGTGGTAGTAATAAACTAATAATATACAAATTAGGGCCTAATATATCTTTTATACAAGTTTCAAACTTAACATCCAACCTAACAAAAAACTATCTACTAATATAATGTTAGTTTGGTAACCAATTATTGACAAGTTATGAAAATAAAAAATTATAATGGTTAATACTAGTTTTATATGCTAGAGATAGTCAAATTTTTGTTGAGTTAACTAATCTTTTTTTTGTTGGTCCAATCTCAGTTCTATTGGCCTGATGGCCAACCAAACAAGCAATTAAAACTTTAGGGGAGTAATAAAATAAATATAAGAGAATAGTGTTTAATATTGGACTAAAATACTTTTCATTAGTAATTCCTAGGTTTATGAAATAAACCTTTTTAATCCTTCTAAACTTGATGCATTTAATGATACTTCATAATGACTAAAAGCAACAAATAATGAATAAAGAATGAAACTAAATATTCATTAAAAATAAAAAACTAAAAATATATTTTATAGAAACTTTTTAAAAAATAAACAATCTATTATTAGGTGTGTATATATATAGTCTTGTCTATTTTTTTAGTCTTAGATAAATAAACAATTAAGTTTCTCTTAAAAGAATGAATGATTTTGTCAATTATATTTGTGTATGATTTGGACTTTACTACTAAATGGGGCTTGATTCCAAGTTAGCAACGTAGTTAAAACCCAAACTTAGACTGATAAGTTATTCATTGGATATTTGATGAATACTAAAACCTTATTGATGTAGGCTAAAGTGCCTTAGGAAGCATGGAGCGGTGGATCTTCTTCTTTCACTTCCTTAGATCTAACTCAAGTCCTTCAAGAGGAGTAGAAAGCACACGGAAATAGAGATGTGGAGGTGCTAGCCGAAATGTATTTAAATGGAAATAGAGGAATTTAAGTGAAGGAACGTAGATCTAGCTTAGGAATTTGAGAGAAATGGAATGAGAGATGAAAAGGAAAGGGAGGAGAGAGATAAGGTAAAGAGATCACCACCTTTGGGAGAAGGCCAAAGGATAAGACTATAGAAAGGAACCTAGTTGCTTCTACTTTCTAGAGAGAAAAAAGAGCATCTCACTCTAAAATCTCACTAAGATTCAAATTATGAAGTAATTAAAAAGGAGAGGAGCTTATATAGCTCCTTGAGAATTTCGGCCAAGCTATGATAAACATGGGCCTTGGATTAATTCCTAAGGCCCAATCCTAAAGCCCTACATAAAATTGGCCTAATACAAGCCCAATTGCAAAAACTAATAACTACAAGGCCTAAAAGTGGCCCATACTAAATCCTAAAATATTATCCTAATATACTCCTAAAAATATTAAAATGGAAAATATGTACAACAATGGTCTTGGCCCAAAAAGAGGCCCAAAGGAGACCAAAACTATAAAAGTAAGCCCATTACCCCTCTATAGAATAAGAGAAAAGGGCAAGGGTCCTCAAATTCTCTTCCTTGTGCTTGGGCCCAATCATGATGTCTATAAAGGATTCCAAATAAGTTTGAAGGGCCTCTCTAGCTTTATTGGCCCTTGACCTAGTCATAGGGCCCCTAAAGCTATCCAAGGCAACCTCTAGAGTCTGTGAAGGATCTGTGGCTTCCTCCTGGGTGATGGTCATGTCACTTATCGTGTACTATGTAAAAGGAAAAATTAGAACATCGTATTAGAGACAAGATATCAAATCCTCGATATACCTAACTCACTAAGTCAAATAATGTATCAAGCTTAGTAATGTATCTCATATACGAGTACATTATCTTAGTTAAGGTCACATCAACCCTATCCCCAACCTATCTTGTTTAGTTATCAATAAACCATCCTAAAATATCCATAAATGAAAGTGTTTATGAATAGCTTACCATAAATATTGTAGCTACATCATGTGTAATGTATTACTTCTATTAATAGGCTCGTGTTTTAAGTGACACCTCCTATGTGAATCTCAAGGTATACTAAGAGAAGGCAAGGGTGAAGCATGTTTGCTATAGTTTGTAATAATTTGTTTTATTTATTAATTATCTATTTTTTAATTTTTGGTAAGTTTTCTAATTTAAAATCACAAATATCCTTTTTACCCATATCATTAAGAAGTTTTTACTTTTTATATACAAAAAATTGAGATTTAAAATGAAACAAGGACACACAATAATTAGAGCACTACCTTATTAATTTATATTCAACTTTGATTTTGAGTGTGGGAATTAAGTTATATTGGTGTAACTTTAATCAATTGTTACACTCTTATGGCCTATTCAGGATGGTTACGAGTTCTTGATTTTTTGTTTTTGAAAATAAAACATGTTTGATAAATGAGTGCTAAAATAAATTTTTACTTATTTTCAAAATGGTTTTTAATTATTTTTTAAAATAAGAAACAAAGTTTTTTATTTTTGTTTTTAGTTTTATAAACTTCTAACCTTTGTCCATGACTACCACCATCGTTCCACCACCACCATCATCGCCACTGCTGCTACCAAACTCACCACCACTGTCACTGCCACAAGTGCCTCCTACCACTATTATTATCATTGTCATGACCATCACTACACTACCACCACAATCACCATCACCATCATTGATAAAGGAATTAAGGCTAATTCCTTAAGAGGAGATGGATCTTCTTCTTCAATCCTCTTCAAATCCAAGCAAAGGTTGCTCCAAGCATTGAAAAACACATAGAAATGGAAAGACTAGGTGATGGCCAAAAGCTCTTTGATGTGGAAATAAAAGATTTTAGGTGAAGGAAAACTAGATCTAGAGGTAAAAGTTAAGGCGAAGTGAATGAGAGATAGAGAGAGACAAGTATGAACGTTTGATGTGGCCAATCTCAAGGCTTGAGAGATAAGGTATAGGAAGGTTCACCACCTTTAAGAAGAAGCCAAAGGATAAGAACTAAGAAAGGAGCTAAGGCTTCTACTTTCTAGAGAGAATGAGGAGATTCTCACTCTAAAACTTTTTAACATTCAAATTATGAGTAAAACAAAGAAGAGAGGTACTTATACTCTCTCAAGAATTTTGGCCAAGCTACTCTAAACATTGGCCTTGGATTAATTCCTGAGGCTCAATCCTAAAACCTATACAAAAGTGGCCCAATACAAGCCCAAATGCAATTAGGCAAAGTACAAGGCTCAATAGTGGCCCAAAAACAAAGGTTATACAAAGCCCAAACTAAAAACTAATTCTATATCCTAAAATATTCCTCAAACTAATAATATGAAAAATGTGTACAAAAATGTCCATGACCAACATAAAGGCCTAAATAGAGAAAGTACGCCCATTACCCTTCTATAGAGAAAGTGAAAAGGGTAAGGGTCTTCAAGAGCTCCTCCTTGGGCTGGGGCCCAACTGTGGAAGTCATGAAGGTAGCCAAATGTTTTTGGAGGGTCTCCCTAGCTCTCTTGGCCCCTGGCCTAGTCAAAGGACCCCTAAAGCTCTCCAAGACAACCTCTAGGGTCTGTGAAGAATCTGTGGCTCCCTCCTAGGTGAAGGCTATGTCATGCTCCCCATCTTCAAAAGGATTTATCCTTAAATCCAAGGCAACCTCATCCAACTCATCTGTAGAACAAGGGGTAAGATCAGAAACATTAAAAGTAGCATTGACCCTATACTCACAAGGAGGTCAAGTACATAAGCATTATTATTAAGTCTCCTAAGTATCTAAAAAGGACCATCACCTCTAGGGTTGAGTTTAGACTTCCTAAGGTTAGGAAAACGTTATTTCCTTAGGTGAAGCCAAACCCAATCCCCAACATCCAAAACAACCTCTTTTCTTCTTTTATTCACACATCTAGCATAATGTTCATTTTTCTTTTGTATATGATGTTTAATCTCCTCATGAAGCGTATGAACAAAAGAAGCTTTTGCCTCACCATCCATATAGATGATATCATCAAAAATCTCTAAAGGTAAAAGATCTAGTGGAGTGAAGGGGTTAAAACCATACACAAAATCAAAAGGACTATGCTCTATGGTGGAGTGAACTACCCTATTATAAGCAAACTCTACATGTGGTATACACTCATGCCAAGACTTAATATTCATTTTAACAAGGACTCGCAAAAGAGTAGAAAAAGTCCTGTTAACAACCTTAGTTTGTCCATTTGTTTATGGATGACAGGTGGTGGAAAAGAGAACCTTTGTCCCTAGCCTGGCCCAAAGGGTCCTCTAGAAATGGCTAAGGAACTTGGTATCCCTATCACTAACAATAGTTCTAGGGATCCCATGCAATCTAACAATCTTTTTAAAGAATAGTTTAGCAATATGACTTGCATAATCTATCTTGTGACAAAGGATGAAGTGAGCCATCTTGCTAAATCTATCTACCAACACAAAAAGAGAATCTATTCCTGTTTGAGTCCTAGGTAGACCAAGTGCAAAATCCATGCTAATATCTACCCAAAGGGAAGTAGGAATAGGTAAGGGAGTGTAATGGCCATGAGGAGAAACCTTAGACATGGCCTTTTTACATGTAAAGCACCTAGAACAAAGTCTTTGCATATCATGCTTCATATAAGGCCAATAAAGGTGCTCACTAAGGGTGGATAAGGTCTTATCCCTCCTAAAGTGCCCCATGAGTCCTCCATCATGACTCTGAAGAAGCAACAGATCTCTAATGGATCCTCTCGGAATACAAAGCTTATTGGCTTTAAAAAGGAAGTCATCTAATTTATAGAATCCATTAGAAGAAATAAAAGGACCACAAGAGTGGTAGGCAAGAGAGAAGTCAAGATCATTTGGTTAAAATTCCTTTATCTTATCAAGACCATGTAGAGTAGCACCTAAAAAAGAAAGAAGGGTGTGCCTTATAGATAAGGCATCAGCTACTACATTAGCTTTACTGCTTTGGTGCTTGATAACATAAGGAAATTGTTCCAAATACTCAACCTATTTAGCATGCCTCTTGTTAAGTTTATGCTGGCCCTTAATATACTTAAGTGAATTATGGTCACTATGAATGACAAACTCTTTGGGAATCAAGTAGTGTTCCCAAGTTTGTAGGGCCCTAATCAAAGCAAAGAACTCTGTGTCATAGGTGGGATAATTAAGGTATGCCTCATTAAGCTTTTCACTAAAGAAAGCAATGGGTTCCCTATTTGAAGCAACACCATACCTATGCCAACATTAGATGTATCACATTCAAACTCAAAAGTTTTTGAAAATTTTAGGAGAGCGAAAATAAGAGCATGAATGAGTCCATGCTTAAGGTCTTGAAAATCCTTTTCTTGTTTTGGCCCCCAATTAAAAGGAACATTTTTCTTAAGTAAATCATTAAGCAGAGAAGTCTTTTACAAACCTTCTATAGAAGCTAGCCAAGACATGGAAGCTTTCAATATTATGCACACTCTTGGGGGTAGGCCAAGCACTAATTACTTTGACTTTGTCTTGGTCAACTTGGACCCCCTTGGAGCTTGCTAAAAATCCAAGAAAGACAACGTGATCCAAGCCAAAAGAGCATTTGTCAAGGTTAGCAAAAAGTTTATGTGCTCTTAAGGCTAGTAAAACATGTGTAAGGTGAGTAAGGTGAGAGTCCATGTTTTTAGAATAGATAAGGATATCATCAAAGTAGACAACCACAAAATGCCCAATGAAATCCCTCAAAACATCGTTCATGAGGAGCTAAAAGTGCTTGGAGCATTGGTCAAGCCAAAAGGCATAACTAACCACTCATATGATCCAAGCTTGGTCTTAAAAGCGGCTTTCCATTCATCTCTGTCCTTAATTCTTATTTGATGGTAGCCACTCTTAAGGTTAACCTTAGAAAATATGGTAGAGCCATACAGTTCATCCAACATATCATGAAGTCTAGGAATAAGATGCCTATACTTAATGGTTATGTTGTTGATTGCTCTACAATCAGTGCGTAACCTCCATGATCCATCTTTTTTAGGAACTAAAAGAATGAGTACAACACATGGACTAAGACTCTCCCTAATCCAACCTTTGGAAAGTAGATCTCCAATTTGTTTTTCAATCTATAGGCTCTCCTTAGGGTTACACCTATATACAGGTCTATTAGGCAAGCTAGCCCCAATTATAAGATCTATTTAGTGTTCTATACCCCTAAGTGGTGGAAGCCCTTGAGGAAGGTCTTTGGGGAAAACATCCATAAACTCTAAGAGAAGCTTTTGCACTTCCTTGGGTATAGGAAAAGAAAAGCCCGCTAAAGAGAGGGAGGTGCAAAGAGGAGAAGTGATAAAAGAGCCAGAAAGCTAGAAGAGCTAGATAAACTAGAAGAAGGAGTACTAGAGGAGGAGGAGGAAGGTTAAATCATGTAGAAAGATTTGTGAAGAAGCAAGGCTTGCTTCACATCATGCTTAGAGGCAAAGAAAGAAGAATTCCTCTTAGGATCTTCAAGTGTGAGGATCCCTTTACCCTTATCTTGGTAGGTTAAAACTTTTTTTTTATTTTTTTATTTTGGTGGTTTTAAGGGAAAGGTGGAAGGCCCAACCTCCCTATCCATCTTCAACTTCATTTGAAGTTAGTCTTTCAAAACTTGTTTCAGGGACAAGGTGTTGCGACCGGGATCACGGTGGGATGGTCGACCCTTAAAAATAGAAACTTGTTTCGATTCAAAATCCTTTCGAAAGGAAAATAAACAAACAGGGAGAACAAAGAAAACAGGGAGTCACCACAAATATTGTTTAAAGGTAAAATATTGGGAAAACCTCTTTTAAAGCATTGGTCATAAAAGTGAAATTCTAAGTTCGGGAGTCGAATTATAGGTGAGCAAGGTATTAAGACCTCACACTGTCTGTTATAAAATGGTTACCTCAAATTGATTGCACATATCCTAAGTAGCCTAGAAATTATTTAACTTCTTTAGAAAAGGGACAGACAAGACAAATGAAGATGTTTCAAAATAAGATTAACAGGATGTATCATCCAAATTAATCTTAAATCGAGCAACTTGACTAAACAGTGACAGTAAAAGACTTAACTAAACAGTAACAGTAAGAAATAACAAAATAATGACAGTAGTAAACTTGACCAAACAGTGACAGTAAGACATTTGACTAACAGTAACAATGAGAAACTTGACTAACAGTGACAGTAAGAAATGACAAAACAGTAACAATAGTGAACTTAACTAAACAGTGACAATAAGAAACTTGACAAAATAGTGACAGTAGGAAACAACATAACAGAGTGAAAGTAAAGGTTAACAGGATGTCCCGTCCAAATTAACCTTAATTTTTATTACAAATTAGAGATTAAAATAGTTAAATGAAATGAGATAAAACAAAATTAATTAAACAAAACAAAATATTAACAGGACGTCTCGTCCAAATTAATCCTTATTAGAAAATATTATTATTTAACAAATAACAACAAGTTAAAAATTTGAAAAGATTAACAAGACGTCTCGTCTAAATTAACCTTCTCATGATAAAACGGGGTTAACAGTAAATAATATGAAATTAATCGAGGTGAAATAAACACACAAAAATTAGTAAAATGAAAGTGGGCCTGACAGGAATTTGATTCCTGCTCATACGTATTCTCGAGCTTTCGAGAAATCAAGGTCACGTAGTTCTTTGAAATTATTTAAGAATATTAAAAGAATTTAAACTTTGGTTTTGATTTAAAGAAAATATATTTTTGAATTTTTATGTTTTTTTTCACTAGTGCAAAAAGTGGTTATAATCGGGGGATATAATCACGGGTTAAAGTGGATCAGTGATAAAACACATACGTGGTACCTGAACTATATATTCACAATTTACTCCACAACCGTGATTATATATTGATAGATATAATCATGGTTATATTTCCAACCTTGATTATATATTGATGGATATCATCACGGTTGTAGTTCCGACCATGGATATATAGTTAAGGTACAATCACGATTGTGATTATATATTGATGGGTACAATCACGATTGTGATGTTAACCGTGGATATAGAGTTGGTATTTAACCAGGGGTATTGGTTTAACCGTGATTATATGGGTAATATTATTACAGTTGCAATGGGATTCGTGGATATATGTGTTTAATTTAAGTCAGAGTTTTAAAGGTTTAGGTCATTTCCCCACTTCCCTAATTTCTTTTTCCTTACGCGCTTCCCTGACTTCTTCTTTCTTGCGTGCTCATCTTCATCGTTTACGCATTGATTGAGTGCCTCATCTTGTTCCCTTTTCCATTCAGGTAAGTGTTTTCTTCCTCTCTTGTTTTTCCCTATGCCGCATTTGTAATGTGTGACGTTCTCTTGGTTATGCAGAGCACATCGTCATTCCCTTCTCTATTTACCATCCTTCCAATCGTCGTCGTTTCTCCATTCAAGTAGGTTGCCTCCATTCCCTGAACCCTCATTATCGTATACTGTGTGCCTCTGTTCCCTGAACCCTATTATCGTATATTGCGTGTCTCTGTTCCCTGAACCTCCATTGTCATTGTGTGTGTGCTATGAGATTCTTGAGAAGTAAGAAAAGTTACATATTATGAATGCAAAGGTGTTGTCAATTTGTGGATAGAACTATATGTAGAGGGTTTGGTGGGGTTGAAATGATTTCCATCAAAGATGCTAATTTGTGTTGACTATTTTGTTAGATTTTACTACTTGTCAACTTGTATATGCTTAATGTAATTACCAGGTGCTTGTTTATCACTATAGAAGTTTCAATGTTTCATTTCTATATACACAGATAGATAGATATCTATGTCTTATAATGTTTCTTTTTTCTGTCTTATATTTCTGTCTTATATTTCTTTTTTCTGTCTTACAGTTTCAATTTATATATGTAAATTTTGACAAATATCTAAAAATATAAATATGATAATTAAAATCAAGTATCCCTCAATAAAATTTAACAAGTCTTGACTAATTATATTATTTAAAAAGTACTTGCTAATTAGAGTATTTAAAAAGTACCCTTGAATTAGAAATTATAAATCGACAACTTCTATCATATAATTAGCCAAACTTTTTGAATGTCTTTTATCCCCTCCTTACAAAATCGACCCAAATTTATGAATTGTTACAATAGAGTAAAATAAATAAATAACCAAATAAATAAATAATCTATATTAAATTAACAGCAATCTTTCAATAATAAATTTAACTATTCAATCTTCTTCATAACAATGGCAATTGGCATCAACAACAATCTGCTACTACTATAGTATAATTCATTTAAATTTCATAAAAATACAATTAGAAACAATTTCAAGTTTTCTACATATTACAGTGCATAAATCACACAAAAGAACCAGGAACCATATTAACGTAATGCATCCCACATTGATAAGTAAGTTCACAATATTACAAGTTCAACATTAAAATTGCTTCCAATATAGTTTTACTCATTACATTATCAAAAGACAAAAATAGAATAATAAGGATCAAAAACATTTTGTGCAAATTTCCAAAAAATTTAAATATTAATAATCCATAATCTATAATCTTGTTTAGGTGTAATTAATCTAGTTCCTTCTCCACATCCGTAATCCATAATCCATAATCCAACATCCAAGACCATATCCATAAGCCATAATCCATAAAATAAAGTTCAAACTTCATAAGTCTCATAATCCATAATCCATCATCCAACACCATAGTTGTACTTGAAAATAACACAAATTAAAAACATCATACTAATTACTAAATAAAAATCCAAACTTTAAAAGTGTCATAATCCAACACCATAATCCATAATCCATAATCCAATCCAACACCATATTTCTACTTCAAAATAATACAAATTATTTTTAAAGTATTATTGTCCATTTTAAAGTATTATTTTTAATCAAAATTTACATTTCACTATACAGTATATATGTTAGTCCTCAAATTTTCAATAAAAGCTTGAACAAAAATTTCATAAAAATTATAAAAATTAGTTTAATTTGTTAGAAAATTAGGATTTAAATTCAATAAATGGATGTTGTTGGGAATAATCTGCCCTTGATCAATTTTCTCCAGTTTTGCGGTGAAAAAGTTAAGAAATCAAGAGAAAATTACACTGGAGGAGCTGACGCGTAGCCTCATCCCACGCGTAGCATCAACAGCTATTTTTGATGCTGACGCTACGCGTCCTAGCCACGCGTAGCGTCAATGCTGCGCAGGCTCCACTTCCAGCTTGGTCAAGCACTCAGCTTTGATCCAATAATGGCCATCCCACTCAACACCAAGGGCCATCCCACTCAACACAAATGGCCAAAACACAGTGGAGAAACGTCCAAGTGGCCAAGCATGATCCATTTTTATAATTTGTAGTGGCCATTATCAGCTGTTTAATGGAAGCTGAGTCAGGGGCCTGACGCGTAGCGTCACACTGACGTGTAGCGTCAGCACCCTTGCTCAGCCCTATAAATAGGGTCATCCAACACCATTCTAAGCATCCCTTTCACAGCATTTCATTCTCTTCTTTTTTCTCTTTTGCTCGATTTTGAGTACTTCTTTTGTGAGTTGTAGTTCTAGAATAGTTTTCTAGATACTTGAGTGTGTTTCGGTGTATTGTGATCGTTGTATCGTGAAGTTTCCATCGTCTTCGTAATGTCAAACTCTGTAAGTGTTGTTTTTACTTTCACCATGTGTAACTAATCTGTTTATGTTGGAATTGGTGAACTAATCTATTAAGTATAATGTTGTGAATTCGACCTCTGTATGTTTATGATTCAAGTCCATGTTAGTATTTCAACCTTTTATTAATATGAACGTCAAACAGGAGAATGATTTTCATGTGTATTGAAACTTGTTTTATTAGTATGAATGTCAAATGGGAGAATGATTGTTCATGCCGTATTGAAACTTGTTTTGACGAAAGTAAAAAGTTAGAATACCCTTGGTATCTCAATTCTATAGGGGTTGTTAACCATTGTTGCCATAAGGCCAGGTCTTAATACAAGTTTTTACTGAGAAAGCTCACGAGGGATCGGACTTTACGGTGAATTCTTAGAATTTATATCATGAGGGATCGGTTATAATGATTTTAAGCTGCAATGACATGAAACTTGATGATTAAATATGCATGTCTTGAGTTCCTCATTGTTATTCTAGATTAGGGATCCAATTTCCAACATAATTTGTTTATCTGTGTTTATCTCAAGTATCTTACCTATTCTAGATTACAACTCGGCTTTTTAGATAGATTTTATTTTCTTTTATCTTATGAACCACTCAATCATGCTAACCTGTGAATATTGTATAAATTGTATATAAATCATTCTTTTGTTTATAACTTCCTTCACATTTACCATAGTAAATAGAAAATTACTGTTGTTATTGGACTTTCAATCCCAGTGGAATGATATCTAAATTTTGAAAACTACAAACGATTGGTGCGCTTGCCAATTAACAACCCGGTGGTGGAAACGAACTGTTGAGACGCTATCACCGGGTTAATAATATAATATTATTTTTGTTGTTGTTGTATGTGTATGGTTGTCAATGTTGCAAACTTATAGGCTCATACTAGTTAAGTAGTATGAAAGTTTCTTTGCATGAGTGAACCGTAGTTCCCCGTTTGAGATTCGACACAAATGGTCATTAAATTAATTGATTTCATCATTTGTGTTGAATCTTGAATTATTTGTTTGGATAGTTTGGGATGATCAATTGTTTTTATACGCTGTTGGTATGTACAAGTTAGGAGTTATTTTAAATTTGATAAAATTTTGGTAACTTGCATTTTGTGTTATTCTCTGGGTACATATTTGGTTATGGTTGAATTTGATTTGACCGCTCTTATTTTGTGTACTTAGAGACCAATGTGAAATGCTGTCGAAATTTGATCGAATTTTAAAATAACTCTTAACCTGTATTATCAATGACGTATAAAAATAATTGTCATCCTGAATAGGTAGGACCACCACTTTTGTAAAAAAAGTGAGATTGATCATAGCACCTTGTAAACAATTGGTATGGATCGGAGTTGGATAACTGCATTACACATAAGTCTAGAGTACGAGGAGGAGTTGAATCATTTATAGAATTCGTAGCGAGGAATACTGAGGAGGTAAATGGAAGGTATTTTTGCCCTTGTGTTAAATGCTTGAACCTGCATCGGCTAGACTTGGAAGAGGTGTGAGAACATCTACTGTGTGATGGTTTTCTTCGTAGTTATACCCGTTGGATATGGCACGGTGAAGATGTTGTGGTGCCAAGTACCAGCTCTTAAACTAAAAACCGAAGCCAGATGCATGACACCGATGTCGACATGGATAACTTACTTGAGGATATGATCCGTGATATGGGGGGTAGAAGGTTTTAAGAGAGCTCATGTATATATGACTCTATATGAGGGTTTTGAGAAGCTGTTGTATCCAAACTTCGTCAAGTTCATGAGATTATCAGCAGTTTTACGGTTGTTTAATTTGAAGGCCATAAACAGGTAAACGGATAAAAGTTTCACTGCTTGATGAAGTGTTTGAAAGAAATGCTCCCAGCTAGAAACACCTTGCTGAATCATAACTATGAGGCCAAAAAGGTGTCGTGTCCTATAGGTTTAGAGTATACGAAGATACATGCATGCCCAAATAATTGTGCATTATTCTAGGGTGAGTATAAAATGTTACATATATGTCCTAGGTGTGGGGTGTCACGGTATAAGAAGAAAGAGGCCGGTTCTGATGAAGTCTATACTAAAGGGTCTCCTACAAAGGTGTTGCGGTATCTGCCTATAGTTCAAAGACTAAAGCGTCTGTTTACTAATACAGATGATGCAAAACTTATGAGATGGCATGCTGATGAAAAGGTTATTGACGGACTACTTAGGCATCCGACAGATGGATCGTAATGGAAAAAAGTGGATACGATGTTTCTGAATTTTGCCCATGAACCAAGAAATGTTAGGCTTACACTAGCCACAGACGGCATGAACCCGTATAGGAACCTGAGCACAAACCATAGTTCATGGCCTGTTTTGTTGTTTGTTTACAACTTGCCACCATGGCTATGTATGAAGTCGAAATATGTTATGTTATCAATGATGATTTCTAGGCCACGGTAACCGGGGAATGACATTGACGTATATTTAACTCTATTAGTTGAAGACCTTAAAATGTTATGGGAAGACAGGGTTGATGTATTTGACGGGTTTGCAAGGCAATCATTCAAATTGTATGCCATGCTATTCTGCACGATCAATGACTTTCTAGCGTACTGTAACTTATCCGGGTAGAGCGTGAAGGGTCATAAAGCTTGTCTTGTGTGTGAGGAGGGAACTAGTTCTGTACGGCTGCACCATGGTAGGAAAAATGTTTATCTTCGACATTGAAGGTTTCTTAAAGCTAATCATCCATTTCATAGGTTAAAAAGTCATTCAACGGTGCTTAAGATTTTGAAATGCCTCCTCCACCACTATCTGGTCGCCAGATATATGAAAAGGTGAAAGACGTCAATGTGGTGTTTGGTAAGTATGAAAAATAATCCACCGCACAAAACCATTGGAAGAAAAAGTCAATATTTTTTGTCCTACCATATTGGAGGGAGCTTGATGTAAGACATTGCATTGATGTAATGCATATGGAGAAAAATGTGTGCAACAGTTTGGTTGGAACACTCTTAAACATACCTAGGAAGACGAAGGATGGCCTAAATTCATGTGTGGACTTGGAGTTGATGGGCATATGTCAGGATTTGTATCTACAATCAAAGGGCAAACAAACATATTTGCCCTCAGCATGTCATATGTTGTCCAAAAAAGAAAAGTAAAGTTTGTGTGAATCGTTACGTAGTGTGAAAGTTTCGTCTGGTTATGGTTCAAACATCAACACTTGTGTTTCCATGAAAGACTTGAAGTTAGTTGGGTTGAAGTCTCACGATTGTCATATGTTGATGCAACAGTTTCTACCTATCGCTGTTCATGACATTCTTCCTAAAAATATGAGAAATGTCATAACAAGACTGTGTTTATTTTTCAAAGCCATATGTTGCAAAGTAATCATCCCCGATGAATTGGATATACTGGAACAAGAAGCATCACTTATACTATGTCAGCTTGAAATGCATTTTCCACCTTCTTTTTTTGACATAATGGTCCACTTAATCATCCATTTGGTGAGAGAGATCTGTTTGTGTGGTCCAGTGTTCTTGCGGTGGATGTATCCTATTGAGCGATATATGATGATATTGAAATGGTATATGAAGAATCAACATCGTCTTGAAGCTTCGATTGTGGAAAGGTATATTGTAGAGGAAGCTATTGAGTTTTGCACTGATTATATATCACATGCTGAAAGCATTGGTATTCCGAAGACTCGTCATGATGGGCGATTGGATGGGAAAGGTACGATTGGTAAAAAAATGAAGAGCATGTTACGTGATGATGTCCTTTAAGCGTACTTGTATATTTTGAATAACACGGACGGTGTGAAACCATATCCACTCACAGAGAGCAAGTTAAGAGAAACAACCCTAAAATAACTAAAAAGTGGGTATTGAATGAACACAACTAGACATTCATGCAGTGGTTCCAAATGACCATTCTGAAAGATACATCTGCTTCTATGATATTACATCGACTAGTAGAGGGCCCAAACTTTGATGTCTTCACCTTTTGTGGGTATGACATAAATAACTATTTGTTTTATATAAGGACATAGGATAAGAAGAGTACAAACCAAAATAGTGGAGGTTATGGCTCAATCAATGCATTTCTCAACTTCAAAGGACAACAACCCTGTCATGGCCGAGTCATTCTACTTTGGTGTGATTGAAGATATATGGGAAGTCAATAATGGTCCTTTCACAGTTCCTGTGTTTAAATGCAAATGGGTTGACAATAAGAACGGTGTCAAAACTAATGATTTTAGGTTTACATTGGTGGACCTCAACAAGATAGGTCATAAAGAGGAACCATTCATCATGGCAACGCAAGTAAAGCAAGTTTTTTATGTTACTGACGCGGCTGACAAAGGGTGGTCAATTGTTATCCAAGGTAAACATAACCTTGGAGACCCCAGTCTTGATGTTATGGAAATTTCATCTGCCATAACACGTATTTCGTCATCTATCATGGAACATGACATAGATGATGTAGTTTCCAGTCGTCATGACCACCATAAAGGCTTGTGGTAAAATATACCATCTTCATAGGGTATGATTGATTGTATTAAATGTTATGTTAATGAATCATTGTATTAAATGTTATATTAATTATTCATTGTATTAATCATGTTACAAGTGCTATATATTGACATTTAGTTTTTCCTTGTTTGAATAGATGCTCATGGCTGACCAGGATCCACATTCTAGGTCCGACTCACAGGCTACAGGTTTATCTACTCGGAAGAGTAGACATGTTACCCGGATGCAGGATATTGCACTCAGGCGTCATCAGGGAGAGAGGTTGTATGTTGACGTTGATGTCAACACTGGTAGACTTGGTGGATCACATGCCTCAAAGTTTAGCGGTTACTTGGGAGTCGTGGCTTGCACGAAGGTGTCCATTATTATCCCCGACTGGGATAATGTCAAGGAGGTCATGAAGAACCACATTTGGTCAGATATTCTGGTAAGTTAGATATCATTTAAGTTTTATTTAAGTGTATTATTTCATGTAATTCATAATAAAGTATCTTATACGGACTAATTCCCACTTGTAGGATTCTTGGGAGTTACCAGCACATGACACACTGAGGAGGAAAATCCTTAGTATTATTGCTGACCGATGGATGTCATTCAGGTCCACTCTCACCAGGAGGTATGTAAGGACTTTAGATTCTTAATCAATAATTTACCAATTGTATTGCCAATTTACAACAATCCTTATTTTAATTGTGAATTGTAGGTATATATTCGGGGAAGAGCGAGGACAGTTCCCCAGAGAGAAATATACCTTCATAGATTAGGAGACTTGGGATGTTTTTATTGCATCTAGGCAAATCAACCAGTGGATGGTACGTTGGTATATAACATGGTTAAATCATTTATAATTTTAATGTAACTATAAATAATTTGATTTCTTGTTACAGGCGGTAAGAATGAAAGCACAACGCACTAGGAAGAAGAATGACTACCCCCACAGATTGTCATGTGGGGGTTACCGACTATTGGAGTAGCACATGGCCCAGGAGAACGCCAGTCAGTGTCAGGCTAGCCAACCTGACACCGGTGTTGTAGATCCCCCTTCCCCACCTACACATCATGTGAAATGGAAGCGCGCTAGGGTCAGGAAGAGTGGGGAATACACTTCCTCATAAGCTTATGAGGTCACCTCACGGATAATAAGTATTCGCCTTATAAAGTTTTCAATTTTTTGGTTTACATGAAGCACTGAACACTAACTTGTTTGGTTTCAGGATTCCTTGGTTGAGCAATCAACCTAAGGGTCTTTCGTAGCCCATGGTAGGCAAGATATTTTGACTACCGCCATCGGCAGGCCAGAGCACCCAGGAAGGATGCGTGTTGTTGGTCGAGGTCACGGTAAGTTGTAAATGACTGTATCCTTTCATTTTGTTTTCTATTAAACAATTATGGTTTAATTATTCACATTTCACAGTCCTCCATAGCTATTACGGTGCTCCCAACCCGACGTCCTTCGTTGAGCAGTTGTGGAGCAGAGGGTTGAGTCGAGGGTGACTGCTGTGAAGGCTGAGTACCAGGAGTAGATGATGGCGCTTCATACAGAGATGGCTCGATTCAAGGAGGAGATGAAGTCCTTACTCAACCATCACCATGAGACTATTGCACCAGCTGTCGACCCACAGGTTGAATTCCTTATAGTATTTAACTGTTCTTCTGTTTGTAATTTATTTCTTTTATTGTTGAATAACTTCTGCTTGATGTGTAAATATATAGGTACAGAGGGTTAGCACTAAGGGGTCGTGCATTGTAGCTGACCCTGACGATGATGGGGTCAAGGCTACGGATACCCATCAATATGACTTGTTCATTGATGGGTCAGAGGAGCCAGTTGCCACTGGCATGATGTATAACTTAGGCCCTATGGTTCACCATCAGTCAATACCTAATGGTATATCCAGGGTCTCTATTGTACTTGTCATTGAGGAGGATGCTACTGTGCCAGTGGCAACTCTAGAGGTGCAGACTGTTGGTCAGGCGGTGGGGCACTTCCTTATATGGCCCAACAGACTCCTGTCGGTTGCTCCTCCACAAGTATAAACCTGAAACACTAACTAATTTTGTTATATTGTCAATTATGGTACAAACCCCTAATGTTTTAATTGTTCAACAGGAAGCAGGACCGGCATTGAAGAAGCCAAACCCTGTCGACGATGCGATCCAGATGCTATGGAAGGTCAGGGCTGACCTAGGAAAGGATGCTCTTGAGGTACCATGGCAGCCACTGGTGTTTGGTCGTCCAAGTCCACTACCGGTTTACATTACGTAGAGTGACTTGTGCGAGATTATGATGGGGTCGACGATGCTAAACATATCTATCATTTAGCTGTAGGAGCTGTAAGTATATCATTTTATGTCCAATTATTTCATTATATAAGTTATTTGTCGCTAACTATGTCTAAACTTCTTTAGGTTTCTGCATAAAATTTGTGTGGAATTGGGTTTCGATGGAACTTATGGTTTCTTATAGCCCTTGTTCATACAGAGGAAAAGAAACACCAAGGAGGAAACCCAGGCATACATCCAGAATTAGATGTATGAGTCTAGGAAGACAGTATACCTGGCCCCGTATCATAAAGGGTAATATTCTATTCCATAATTATTGTCCATTAAATTTTGCATTTTGAAGTCTCACTTATCACTGTAACTACAACGCTCATTAGACGCTTATGATGATCTGTCCCCGGGCTTATGTAGCTTTATACTTTGATTCTATGCACGGACTATTCCACAAGACCTCAAAATAATAGTAGACGCGTAAGTTAATCCCTAAAAAATAAAATAACTTTCTACAAATACTATTATATCATTTTTGTTCTTCTACGATTCTAACTTATCTTGTGTTTTATTTTAACGTAGGGCGGTGGTTGGATATACTCGACTGCATGGAAGTAAGTCCATTGGAAGAAAACACGTGTGGGTCCACCCAAAAGTAAGTCAATCAAATTCATTCAAATCTTTATTATATTTTGAAAACTTGAATTCACTTATTCTATATTTTATGTCCATTGTAGTCTTATAGGCAGGAGGGTAGCTACGAGTATAGCTATTACGTCATGCACACCATGCTGACCATCGTCCAAGAACATTTAGTAGATGGATGGACAATGTAAGTCTTACTTGCCTAGTTTTCTACCAATTTGATCAAATTCATGTAATAAATATAGCTTTTGTTTTAATTGTTTTGTGTATTGTTTGCAGTACTTTCAGGACCGGTCATACTTCCTTAGGACACTTGAAGATAATGTTAGAAAGCAATAGGCTGCATACTTCATTAAAGTGACGCAAGGACTTAGATAGATATAGTATTTTTATTCTCTTATAGTTGTCCCTATTATAAGGTTAAGGGTTTAGGGTGTATTAGTTTACATTCATGTCAATTGTATATAGTTTAGGGCTTACGGTTTGATAACAAATTAATGTTATATAATTGTATATAGTTTTATTTTCTACATTGTTATGATTTGATATCAAATTAATATATATACATACCATTTGTTTTCATTTCTTGTTGCTGCATATGCTGGGGATATACTGTGTTGGCTGTATCATATTACAGGTTTAGGAAATCAATAAAACAGAGCCCACATTAAAAAAAACTCACATTTAATCACGGTTATTGCAATAACCATGGTGATAGATACACTTTAATCACGGTTGTTACCATAACCGTTGTAACATCCTTGATGTTTTAATATTAGAAAATAAATAGCAAATAATTAAGTGGAAAATGGAACTTTAAGGAAAATGACATCATTTAGGTTATAATTATAAATATATATATATATATATATATATATATATATATATAATTAAGTGGAAAATGGAACTTTAAGGAAAATGACATCAAGAACCTGACGCGTAACACCAGTGGGATATGTAGCGTCAGGTATGAATTAATGAGCTGACGCGTAGCGCCAGTGGGACACATAGCGCCAGTGGGACGCATAGTGTAAATGTCGCGACTCAGTTTTAAAACAACGCATGCAAACAGTTCGAGCAGAACTCTTCTCCTTTTATTTTCTTCTCCTCTGGGGCGATTCTGCTTGGGTCTTGTGGGAGCTTCAATTCCCTGCATTTTTGGACATTGGGAGGCGAGGTAAGGCATTTGGGACCTCTAATTTCTAGTTTCTTCCTCTCCCTCTCATGGATCCAAGTATGCATATGATGATTGGCGTTTTGATTCTGAGTTTTAGTTAGCTGAAAGGCTTAGATAATGAGTTTGGAAGTTTGAGGAAGGAAATGTACTATTTGGTTTGGTGGTTCGGTAACCGTAGGTGCCGGAACGAGCATTGGTCGACCGAATGGTGAAGCGGGCATCGGATTCGGAGGTGGTACAATGAATAAGGTGACCAGAGGACGCAACTGACACCTCGAGCAAGTTGTAGAAGCTTGGCATCAAGGTAAGGGGGTGTTCGGGTCATAATTAATTAGGATTTGATAATATGATAGCTTCGGGAGGCTTAGCAATTATTTAGAAAATATTGGGGACGATATAGAATGGTTAAATATAATTAATATAATTTTATAAGTATGTTGAATGTGATTATATTATTCTTTGATAAAGAACTATCTTGATTGAGTTAATTACGAAATTGAATAACTATTTTGATCGATGTGAATAATGATTTGAATGATGAGAGTAATATTTATATGGATGTGTGATATTTCTACCTTGAGATGTATATGCATATTTGAGTATAACCAAGACTGTGGGGTTAGGGATTATTGGTGAATTAATGTATATATGTGATGATGTTTGGTGGGCTTGACAAGTCGGTCACCCTGTATTGTGAGCACATACCAGTTTCTGGTAGTTGCATGTGTTGTTTGTTGATAATATGCCATGTTTACGAGATATGTGATTAGTGGTTAAAATTGAGAGCCAAATCGGGCTTGGTGAACCAGGTCGGGTTCACGGGATGTCAAGTCGGACTCCCAGCTGAAGGCCAGTCCTTTAGTATCCGGATACTAGGCGTCGAATTGTATGTGAGTCAGTTGTGATATATATGGATTTGATCATTAATTAATGATTGGAAATGAATTATGAATTTGAAAATGTGATATAGATTAATGAGTGTATGGTTTTGAATGAACTATGGAAATTATAACGAGTTTGTGACATTGAATGAGTTAAAGATTAGTAAGTATATGTGTATTTACATTAACACGGAAAAGTGCAAGAAGCTCAAGAATTCATGTAATGTGAGTTGTAGGTATTAATAAGTTTAATATGTTTTATTCTATATTAATTATGATGTTCCAAACACTCACCCTTGTTGTTGTTCAATTTTAGTGACCAGTCATAGGGAAGATGCTAATGCTACGGAGGTTCGCCAAGAGGAAGGTTGATGCCAAGGAACGAGGATAAATGTAATATATAATGTATGATTATGTGTGTGATAGATAACAAACTATGTGTAACGAATTTATTAGGATTATGTTTGATGTGGTGTGATGAATTAATGATGATTGATGTGAATTGGGGCATGGAGCCATTGACATGTGAATGTTGTATGTATGGGCAGGCTCTGCTGTATGCATGAATGTCATGTGTGATATGTAAAATGATAGATGGATGAATTGATTGATGATTGGATTGATTTAGGAAGTCATGCATATAGTTGATTTTATGAATTTTAAGGAACTGGTAGGTGAAATTGAGATTCGGCGGGTTTCGGAAACCCCGGAAGGCATCAGTAAGTCCATTAGGACATTTATAATCAGTGCATAGCCTTAGGCTTTTTGAAACCCATTTAGGGTGTTTAGTACAATGGTTTTGCACTTAATAGGTTTAAACTGCAAATTATGCATAACTTGTGCATATGTTGGAATTTTGGCGAACGGATGGCGCCAATAGTTCCAGAATAGGGAAAATATATGGCCCGTGAAATTTTGTGGTAATCAGATCTAAAACGGGCCAATTAGGTAGGTTAGAAGTTGGTTAAATGGCTTAAATTATGTAACAGCACCAGGTGCTATTACTGTCATGCCCACGCTACGCGTAAGGCTGACGCATAGCGTGAGGTGCGTAACAGAGGGCTGACGCTATGAGTGGGGCTGGCACGCAGCGTCAGGCCCCTGTTTCAGGTCCTTGTTTTCTTTTGATTAAAATGCTTTTGAAAACTTATAAATGGATTGCTTAAATGAATTCTGGGTACTTTTTATTAAAAATACGTATTTTATAATTAGCGAGTAATTTAATTATTTAAACGTGAAAAAAATTTATTATGAAAATAATTAAAAGTAATAAAAATAAATGTAAATGGACGCAGGTCATCATAGGTGGTATCGGAGTGGTTCTTTCCAGATCCGGGGAAATGGGTAGAGTTAGTGCATTGTTTGAGTCCTATACCAGACTATTACTGCATTTATTGTAATTTTTAGTGTGTTATTTAAATTGTAGCAGGTTGACTTGGCATCATTCTCTTGGCACTCTGGGCAGCATCTTATTATATGTATATGTGTGAGGTAAATATTTTACTCCCTGGTCAATTATTGATTATTAATGGTGATGTGTTTGGATATTGTAGAATTGAGCTATGACCGAAGGAACTAGTTTGGGTGATGGTGACGATTTCTTCGCAAGGTTTTCACAAATGATGAGTAGGGCTGAATCTGGTCCGACTCTTGATAAATTCCTGAAGAGGAATCCACCTGCCTATAAAGGAGGACATGACTATGATGGTGCGTATATACGGCTGCGTAAGATTGAGCAGGCTTTTGAATACTATGAATGCTCTGAAGAATAGAAGGTGCAGTTTGCTACTTATCAATTGAAAGATGAAGCCCGTGTATGGTGGTCAAGGACTAAGATTCAAATGAATGCTATAAGTGAACCCTTGGTATGGAGGAATTTTCAGTGGAGGTTTCTTGCTAAATATTTTCCTGATAATTATAAAATCCACAAGGAGATGGAATTCTTGAAACTTGAACAAGACGGAATGTCTGTAGCTGAATACATAACGAAGTTTGATGAGTTGTGTGATTTTTACCATTCTTTCTCTCTTGAAGGAACTGAAGGCAGTAAATGTGCAAAGTATGAAGTTGGTCTTAGGATTGAATTCCGAAGTGCAATTGTTCCCCTTGTACTCTATGATTATCCTACTTTGGTAAATAAAGCCAGACTTGCTGAAGAGGTACAGTTACAGAGAGCATCCCAGTCAAGGGACAAGAAACCATTGAAGGCTAAGGGATTCAGTTTTAAGAAGATGGGCCAGTTCTTCCGTGGTGGGAAGTCTTCTACTTCATCATTTTCTTGCTCTGGGCATGGATCTACTAGCCGTTCTGGTAACCATGCATGTTAGAATTGTGGTCAGGAAGGACACCTCTCTAAACATTGTCCTACTTATCAAACTGTTTACTACCAATGTGGACAACCTGGGCATCTTAGGTCTGATTGCCCTCAGAGGCAGCAGCAGGGTGCACATGGTAATATGGCTAATGCTTCTATGATTCGTGGTGGTAATCTTCAGCGTGGAGGCCGAGGCGGCGGTGGCCGCGGAGGCCAACACCCTAGGTGATTTGATGCTCAGTCCAGTGGTGCTCAGAATGTTATGGCTGGGCGTGTGTTTGCTTTTGATGCCTCTGAAGTTGCAAGAAATGATAATCTGGTACAGGGTAAATGTCTTATTCATGGCTATCTTGTAAATATTATTTATCATTCAGGTGCAACACATTCTTTTATTTTTGAAAGTTGTGTGAGACGGCTTGGCTTACTGATAATGTTAATGGAGAATGCTCTTAGTGTCTCCACTCCTACTGGTTCTATATTTCGTGCAACCACCATGTATGGAGAATTGCCAATGCAAATTGAAGATCGTTCTTTTCTGGTAAATTTAATATGTATGCCATTGAAGAACTTGGATGTTATTTTAGGTCTTGATTGGTTAGCTGCTAATCATATTATGGTGGACTGTTATCGTAAGACCATAATCTTCTCCCAGGAACTCGATAATAAGAATGCGGTGAGTGATATCTCCATAGCCTATGCTATTTTGTTTGTTGCTGAGGGGCGATATAATCTTAAACCTAGTGATATACCAGTGGTGTGTGATTTCCCTGATGTGTTCCCAGAAGATATTCCAAAATTGCCTCCTAACAGGGAGATTGATTTTGCTATTGATCTGATTCCCGGGGTGGAACCTGTATCTCATGCACCCTATCAAATGTCTTCTGTGGAGTTGACTGAAGTAAAGAAGCAAGTAAACGAGTTGTTAGACAAGGGGTTTATCTGACTGAGTGCTTCACCTTGGGGCGCTCTGGTGTTGTTGGTGAAAAAGAAAGATGGCAGTATGAGAATGTGTATTGACTACCGGGAGTTGAATAGATTGACGGTTAAGAATAAATATCCCTTACCATGAATTGATGATTTGTTGGATCAACTCCGAGGTGCCATGGTATTTTCCAAGATCGATTTGAGATCTAGATACCATCAGATAAGGGTAAAGTCAGAGGATATTCCGAAGATGGGGTTCAGGATGCGGTATGGATATTTTGAATATGTTGTGATGCCTTTTAGAGTGACCAATGCTCTAGCTATCTTTATGGATTACATGAATCAGATTTTCCAACCTTACTTGGATTAGTTTGTTGTGGTGTTTATGATGACATTCTGGTATATTCAAAGTCTATTGAGGAACATGCACAACACCTTCAAATTGTTTTGTAGGTGCTACGTGAAAGGAAGTTTTATGCTAAATTGTCAAAGCGTGATTCTTGGGAAGCAAGTGTACAATTCTTGGGGCACGTGATCTCTTGTGATGGTGTATCTATGGATCCATCCAAGATTGAGGCGGTTATGACTTGGGAAAGGCCTAAATCAGTAACCGAAATTAGGAGTTTTCTTGGATTAGCTGGTTATTATCGCCGCTTTATTAAAGGATTTTCTCACATTGTGCTTCCCTTGACTCGATTGACAAGGAAGGAGACTCCATTTGTATGGACAGAAAAATGTGAATTACGTTTTCAAACTTTGAAGCAATGCTTGACTTCAGCGTTGGTACTTGCACTACCTGATGTGATGAACGAATTTATGGTATATTGTGACGCTTCCAAGTATGGCTTGGGATGTGTATTGATGCAAAATTATCGAGTGATTACTTATGCTTCTAGGCAGTTGAGGCCGCACAAGAAGAATTACCCCACTCACGATTTGGAACTTGCTGTTGTGGTATTTGCATTGAAGATCTGGTGGCATTACTTGTATGGATCTCATTTTGTGGTGTTCAGTGACCACAAGAGTTTGAAGTATCTGTTTGATCATAAGGAATTAAACATGTGACAAAGGCGATGGGTGGAATACCTGAAGGATTATGACGATGATTTGAGATATCATCCTGGAAAAGTAAATGTTGTGACTGATGCCTTAAGTATAAAAGTATTATATGCAGCCTTCTTGATTGGCAAAGAACAAGAATTGTTGGAAAACTCTCACGATATGAATGTTGGGATTGTTGTTCAGGCCACAAATCAGATGGTAATTGGGATGCTGAAGATCTCCAATGAACTTTTTGGAATCTTTAGCTGTGGCTCAGAAGGATAATGAAGAGTTGCTAGAATTGCTTAATACTCAAGCAAGAGGAAAAAATATGGGATTAACCAGGGGCAATGATGGAATTTGGCGGTTCAGGAACTCTGTTGTTGTACCCGTAGAAGGTGATTTCAGGCAAGCTGTGTTAGCTGAAGCACATAAAAGTTCCTTAAGTATCTATCCTGGTATCACTAAGCTGTACCATGATTGGAAGAAAGAATTCTGGTGGCCAGGAATGAAGAAAGCAATAATTGAATATGTGCGATCTTGTGTAATATGTCAGAAGTGTAAGGTCGAACACCAGAGACCTCCTGGTTTACTTCAACCTCCAAAGATTCCAATATGGAAATGGGAAAGCATTACCTTGGATTTTGTATCCGGGTTACCTCGTACCTGTTTTGGATGTAATGCAACCTGGGTAATTATGGATAGGTTGACCAAGAGTGCTCACTTCTTGGCTATGAACATGAAATGGTCATTGGACCGGTTGGCTAGATTGTATATTACCAAAATTGTAAGATTGCATAGTGTACCTTTGAGTATTATTTCAGATCGTGATCCTTGATTCACTTCTAAATTTTGGAGAAGTCTCCAGCAGGAATTGGGTACTAAATTGAGGTTGAGTTCAGCTTATCATCCTCAAACTGATAGCCAGTCTGATGACCAGTCTGAGTGGACTATATAGACCTTGGAAGACATGCTCAGAGCTTGTGTACTGGAGCAAGGTGGCTCATGGGAGAGGTAACTACCATTGGTGGAATTTGCTTATAACAATAACTATCATAGCAGCATTGGGATAGCCCCTTATGAAGCTGTGTATGGTAGGCGGTGTCGTACACCCTTATATTGGAATGAAAATGGCGATGCGGTTCATTTAGGACCCTTATTAATCTAGGAAATGAATGATCAGGTAGCATTGATTCTTGAGAAGATGAAGATTACTCAAGACTGTTAGAAGAGTTACTATGACAATTGTCATTGGCCACTTGAGTTTCAGGTGGGAGATTGGGTGTTTTTGAGGGTTTCACCTACCAAAGGTGTAGCTCGGATACTGAAGAGTCATAAGCTTAATGCAAGATACATTGGGCCATATCAGATTTTGGAAAGGATTGATGATATCGCTTACCAATTGGATCTTCCCTAATCATTGACCAATATTCATAATGTGTTTCAGGTTTCTCAATTGGGGGCATTTATTCCTTGTGATTCAATGATTGTGCCTGAAGATTCCATTGAGCTGAAAGAAAACTTCACTGTGGAGGTGACACCTATTTGTATTGAAGAATATCAGACCAAGCGATTGAGGAACAAGAAAGTATCTTTGGTGAAAGTAAAGTGGAAGAACTTGAACAGAGTAACTTATATGTGGGAGTTAGAGTCTGATATGAGGCGGTTGCATCCGGATCTTTTCCAATAAGGTACGTTGATTTCGAGGACAAAATCTCTTTTTAGGTGGAGTGGATGTAACATCCTTGATGTTTTAATATTAGAAAATAAATAGCAAATAAATAAAAGTATTATTTAGGTTATAATTATAATTATATATATATATATAAAATGAAGTGGAAAATGGAATTTTAAAGAAAATGGAATCAGGACCCTGACGCATAGCGCCATTGGGACGCGTAGCGTCAGGTATGAATTAATGAGCGGACTATACAGACCTTGGAAGACATGCTCAGAGCTTGTGTATTGGAGCAAGCTGGCTCATGGGAGAGGTAACTACCATTGGTGGAATTTGCTTATAACAACAACTATGATAGCAACATTGGGATAGCCCCTTATGAAGCTTTGTATGGTAGGCGGTGCCGTACACCCTTATATTGGAATGAAAATGGCGATGCGGTTCATTTAGGACCCGAATTAATCTAGGAAATGAATGATCAGGTAGCATTGATTCGTGAGAAGATGAAGATTACTCAAGATTGTTAGAAGAGTTACTATGACAATCGTTATTGGCCACTTGAGTTTGAGGTGGGAGATTGGGTGTTTCTGAGGGTTTCACCTACCAAAGGTGTAGGTCGGATACTGAAGAGTCATAAGCTTAATGCAAGATACATTGGGCCATATCAGATTTTGGAAAGGATTGATGATATCACTTACCGGTTGGATCTTCCCCAATCATTGACCAACATTCATAATGTGTTTCAGGTTTCTCAATTGGGGGCATTTATTCCTTGTGATTCAATGATTGTGCCTGAAGATTCCATTGAGCTAAAAGAAAACTTGACTGTGGAGGTGACACCTATTTGTATTGAAGAATATCAGACCAAGCGATTGAGGAACAAGAAAGTATCTTTGGTGAAAGTAAAGTGGAAGAACTTGAACGGAGTAACTTATACATGGGAGTTAGAGTCTTATATGAGGCGGTTGCATCCGGATCTTTTCCAATAAGGTACGTTGATTTCGAGGACGAAATCTCTTTTTAGGGGGAGTGGATGTAAATCCTTGATGTTTTAATATTAGAAAATAAATAGCAAATAAATAAAAGTATTATTTAGGTTATAATTATAAATATATGTATATATATAATTAAGTGGAAAATGGAATTTTAAGGAAAATGGCATCAGGAACCTGATGCATAGTGCCAGTGGGACGCGTAGCGTTAGGTATGAATTAATGAGCGGACTATACAGACCTTGGAAAACATGCTCAGAGCTTGTGTACTAGAGCAAGGTGGCTCATGGGAGAGGTAACTACCATTGGTGGAATTTGCTTATAACAACAACTATCATAGCAGCATTGGGATAGCCCCTTATGAAGCTTTGTACGGTAGGCGGTGCCGTACACCCTTATATTGGAATGAAAATGGCGATACGGTTCATTTAGGACCCGAATTAATCTAGGAAATGAATGATCAAGTAGCATTGATTCGTGAGAAGATGAAGATTACTCAAGACCGTTAGAAGAGTTACTATGACGATCGTCATTGGCCACTTGAGTTTTAGGTGGGAGATTGGGTGTTTCTGAGGGTTTCACCTACCAAAGGTGTAGGTCGGATACTGAAGAGTCATAAGCTTAATCAAAAATACATTGGGCCATATCAAATTTTGGAAAAGATTGGTGATGCCACTTACCGATTGGATCTTCCCCAATCATTGACCAACATTCATAATGTGTTTCATGTTTCTCAATTGTGGGCATATATTCCTTGTGATTCAATGATTGTGCCTGAGGATTCCATTGAGCTGAAAGAAAACTTCACTGTGGAGGTGACACCTATTTGTATTGAAGAATATCAGACCAAGCGATTGAGGAACAAGGAAGTATCTATGGTGAAAGTAAAGTGGCAGAACTTGAATGAAGTAACTTATATGTGGGAGTTGGAGTCTGATATGAGGCGGTTGCATCCGGATCTTTTCCAATACGGTACGTTGATTTCGAGGACGAAATCTCTTTTAGGGGGAGTGGATGTAACATCCTTGATGTTTTGATATTAGAAAATAAATAACAAATAAATAAAAGTATTATTTAGGTTATAATTATAAATATATATATATATATATAAAATTAAGTGGAAAATGGAATTTAAGGAAAATGGCATCAGGACCCTGACGCATAGAGCCAGTGGGATGCGTAGCGTCAGGTATGAATTAATGAGCTGACGCATAGCGCCAGTGGGACATGTAGCGTCAGCGTCGAGACTCAGTTTTAAAACAACGCATGCAAATAGTTTGAGCAGAACTCTTCTCCTTTTATTTTCTTCTCATTTGAGGCGATTCTGCTTGGGTCTTGTGGGGAGCTTCAATTCCTTGTATTTTTGGACATTGGGAGGTGAGGTAAGGTATTTGGGACCTCTAATTTCTAGTTTCTTCCTCTCCCTCTCATGGATCCGAGTATGCATGTGATGATTGGGGTTTTGCTTCTGAGTTTTACTAAGTTGAAAGGCTTGGGTAATGAGTTTGGAAGTGTGAGAAAGGAAATGTACTAATTTGTTTGGTGGTTTGGTAACCGTAGGTGCCGGAACAAGCATTGGTCGACCGAACGGGGAAGCGGGCGTCAGATTCGGAGGTGTTACAGCAAATAAAGTGACCAGAGGACGCAACTGACACCTCGAGCAAGTTGTGGAAGCTTGGCATCGAGGTAAGGGGGTGTTCGGGTCATAATTAATTAGGATTTGATAATATGATAGCTTCAGGAGGCTTAACAATTATTTAGAAAATATTGGGGACGATATAGAATGGTTAAATATAATTAATATAATTTTATAAGTATGTTGAATATGATTATATTATTTTTTGATAAAGAACTATCTTGATTGAGTTAATTATGAAATTGAATAACTACTTTGATCGATGTGAATAATGATTTGAATGATGAGAGTAATATGTATATGGGTGTGTAATATTTCCAACTTGAGATGTATATGCATATTTGAGTATAACCAAGACTGTGGGGTTAGGGATTATTGATGAATTAATGTATACATGTGAAGATGTTTGGTGGGCTTGACAAGTCGGTCGCCTTGTATTGTGAGCACATGCCAGTTTCTGGAAGTTGTATATATTGTTTGTTGATGATATGCCATGTTTATGAGATATGTGATTATGTGGTATGGGATGGCCAACGGTATGTATACCCCTCATTTTCTGGCTCCCGTGGTCTTTGTGTCCAATTGATCTACCCAGTGGTCAAGTTGGACCCAGTGGTTGAGGTGGAGAGCCAAGTCGGGCTCGGTGAACCAAGTCGGGTTCATGGGATGTCAAGTTGGACTCCCAGCTGAAGGGCAGTCCTTTAGTATCCGGATACTAGGCATCAAATTGTATGAGAGTCAGTTGTGATATATATGGATTTGATCATTGATTAACGATTGGAAATGAATTATGAATTTGAAAATGTGATATGGATTAATGAGTGTGTGGTTTTGAATGAACTTTGGAAATTATAACGAGTTTGTGACATTGAATGAGTTAAAGATTAGTAAGTATATGTGTATTTATATTGACACGGAGAAGTGCAAGAAGCTCAAGAATTCATGTAATGTGAGCTGTAGGTATTAATAAGTTTAATATGTTTTGTTCTATATTAATTATGATGTTCCAAACACTCACCCTTGCTGTTGTTCAATTTTAGTGACCAGTGACAAGGAGGATGCTAATGCTGCAGAGGTGCGCCAAGAGAAAGGTTGATGCCAAGAGGAAGGTTGATGCCAAGGAACGAGGATGAATGTAATATATAATGTATGATTATGTGTGTGATAGATAACAAACTATGTGTAATGAATTTATTAGGATTATGTTTGATGTGGTGTGATGAATTAATGATGATTGATGTGAATTGTGGCATGGAGCCACTGATATGTGAATGTTGTATGTATGGGCAGGCTCTGCTGTATGCATGAATATCGTGTGTGATATGTAAAATGATAGATGGATGAATTTGATTGATGATTGGATTGATTTAGGAAGTTATGCATATAGTTGATTTTATGAATTTTAAGGAACTGGGTAGGTGAAATTGAGATCCGGCAGGTTTCGGAAACCCCGGAAGGCATCAGTAAGTCCATTAGGCATTTATAATCAGTGCATAGCCTTAGGCTTTTTGAAACCCATTTAGGGTGTTTAGTACAATGGTTTTGCACTTAATAGGTTTAAACTGCAAATTGCGCACAACTTGCGCATATGTTGGAATTTTGGTGAACTGATGGCGCCAATAGTTCCGGAATGGGGGAAACATGTGGCCCGTGAAGTTTCGTAGTAATCGGATCTAAAACGGGCCAATTAGGTAGGTTAGAAGTTGGTTAAATGGCTTAAACTGTGTAACAGCATCAGGTGTTGTTACTGTCATGCCCATGATACGCGTGAGGCTGACACGTAGCGTGAGGTGCGTAACATAGGGCTGACGCTACGGGTGGGGTTGGCACGCAGCGTTAGGCCCCTGTTTCAGGTCCTTGTTTTCTATTGATTCAAATGGTTTTGAAAACTTATAAATGGATTACTTAAATGAATTCTGGGTACTTTTTATTTAAAATACGTATTTTATAATTATCGAGTAATTTAATTATTTAAACGTGAAAAAATTTATTATGAATATGATTAAAAGTAATAAAAATAAATGTAAATTGACACAGGTCGTCACAACCGTGATTATATATAGTAATGCAAATGGACGTTTATGACCATGTGTAATCACGGTTATAGTTGGCAATCGTGATTAAATATGGTCTTATTTGATCACAGCTGTAAACAACCGTGATTAAATAGGGTCTTATTTAATCACGGTTATAAACAACCGTGATTAAATGGGATCTATCATCACGGTTATCAACCGTGATTAAAAGCCCTCATCTATTATCACAGCTGTAACAACCATAGTTTAAAAGCTTATTTTAACAGTGATTAAATCCCTTTTTTGCACTAGTGTTTAAAGAAAGAAAAAGATCATGAATAAATAAAAGGAAGAAAGAAGGAAAGAAAAAGGAGAAAAGCTTTAAATAAAAAAAGTAAAGAGCTAGGACTTGAACTCGCCCCCTTTAGATCCTAGGGACATGGCCTCTACCACTAGGACAATTATATCTTTTCTTACAATGATGAAATGAAAGAAACATGATACAACATTCAAGCTTTAACTTTATCACTAAAAATAACACTAAAATAGGGAAGTAGGGTTTTGAACCTATCCCCTCTTGGAATAACCACTAGGCTAGTGCTATCTCATTTGTAAAATGAAACAAATAGACTAGTCATAACCAAACATATGGGTTCCAGCTTTATTTTTGAAAAAAAAACGCATGAGGCACCTAGGTCTCAAACCCTTCCCCTCTCGCTAGGAAGTGACGCAAGTTTACCACTTGAGCTACTAAACTACATTATTATTTCATAAGTACAGAAACTCATAACCAAATCTATTTTGCTTTAGTATGAAAAAAATAAAAATGGGCCTCATCATAAGGCCCACACCTAACACAATTTTAACCTAGATTTTAAAATCTAGATGTGGAGAAGTAGTGTGCGGTAGCAAAGGGAAAAAAGATGGGAAGAGAGAGAAGGGGGAAGAAAGGGAGAGAGAGGGAACTAGGAGGAAGAGGTGGCGGCTCGGATGGTGGAAGCCGGTAGTTGACAGTGGTCTGGTGGTGGTTATTGTCTTCTTTTTTTGGCTTCTGTTTTTGCTCTCTCTCTTTTTTTGTTTTTTTGGTTCTATATTTACTGTGAGTGGAAGACGAGAGGAAAAAGCTTTTATTTTTAGAGGATGATTATGGTTCTTTTTGTTGCTCTTGTTTTTTGATGTTCCAGGTTGATCTCTTGATTTTTCTTTTTTTTTGGGTTGATGAAGAAAAATGGAGATATAGATAAAGTCCCTTTTTAAAATCAGAAGAGAGTTACATAGGAAGCACAAAACCAGATTTTGGGGAATGTTTTTTTTGCCAAATTTTGGGGCATGTTTCAAGGAATGCTTTTCGGGATGGTGGCGTTGGAGAGAATGATGAATTCAATTAATTTTTCTTTTATTTTAATAATAATAATATAAAAAGAGAAAAAATGATGTTCACAGCTGCCCCTCTTTACTTTCTTTTCGTAGAAATATGAATGATTCATTTATATCGCGGAGATGTGGACGTCATTTCCCTAGCCAAGATCTTGAAAGGTGTAAGCTTTGGCAATAAGAAAACTTAAACAATGCCAGCTTCGGCAATGAGAAAGGCTTAAAAGTGCTAGCCTCGGTGATGAAAGCTTGAAGAGGTGCCAACTTTGACAAACAGAACTTAAACAATACGAGCTTCGACAATAAGAAAGATTTAAAAGCAGTAACTTTGGTGATGAAAGCTCAAAGGGGTGCCAACTTTGGGAAATAGAAAACTTAGCTTTGACAATAGGAAAATTTGAAAGTGTTGATCCTTGGCGATAAAAGCTTAAAAGGGTGCCAACTTTGGCAAACAAAAAACTTAAACAGTGCCAGCTTTGGTAATAAGAATGATTTAAAAGCACCAGCTTCAGTGATGAAAACTTAAAGTGGTGCCAACTTCAGCAAATAGAAAATTTAAAAGGTTTGAGTAAAACTTAAAGAGCTATCAACTTCGGCAATGAGAAAACTGAGAAGGTGAGATAGAAACTTAAAGAGGTGCCAACTTCGGCAATGAAAAAGCTTAAAAATGCCAATCATTGGCGATAAAAGCTTGAAAAGGTGCCAACTTCGGCAATGAGAAAATTTAAAAGTGTCAATCCTTGATGGTAAAAGCATGAAAAGGTGCCAACTTCGCCAATGAGAAAATGGTTTTAGCTTTAACAACAGGGAAATAAAAAGTATCAACTTTGACAATAAAGAAACTTAAAAAAGTGTCAGCTTTGGCAATAAGAAAAAGAATTTTGAAAGTTACTAGTTTTGGCGTTTGAGGGAAAGAAACTTAAAAGGTGCCAGCTTCGGCGACTGTGATTCCACTGGGGAAAAGAACTCGATCGATGTTTCGAGACTCGACATGACTGTCTGCTATAACAACCTGCAGAAAAGGGTAAGTAACGCAAAGACAAAACAAATTAGAGTATGAGGAGACCCCCCATAGAACCATGATCCCCACGGACTTGAAGCGACTCATGACTGAAATAGAATGGACTAGGCAACCCTAGCTTCAGGGGGGCGAGTCTTGCCTAGTCTTCATAATGCTTGCTTGAGGTGATACCCAGTAACATGAGCGTCTTGTCCTTACGACTTCAAATAGTCATTACTTTCTTATTTTATATATTAAGGGAAAGCACATGTTTTATCAAATCAATAAAACTCACAACATGAACACGTATCAAAAATGGTAAGATTTTATTCATAAGTTTAGCAGGTACAGAGGAAGGAAAGTAGGGAAATCAAAAGAAACAAACTAAGTCAAATAGGAAAGATTGATAGTTGAGTGAAATGGGGAAGGTTTACGGATCCTCTAGTGAATCCCTGAGAATAACACACACCCTAATACTGAATCACGATCTTAAGCTCACCCCTCGACTCCGCTTCTGAGAAGGTAATTCGACCATGATCTTTTTGCCCCAGTTTGAGCTCGTATTGTTTCCATGGGAAGACTCAGTCTTATCACCGGATATTTGACCCTAATTTTTGCCTGAGTCACCCTTTCGGGTTTTTGACTCACCTGGTCGCTCTAACTTTTGCCTTGCCCGCCTTTTCAATTTTTCAGTCTAATGGGCATTAGTTTTACTTTTCTTTCTTTCTCTTTTTCTATTTTTTGTTCTTTTCTACGTGAAATATTTCTTCACAATATACGGCCCTCTTCACAATATATGGGCATGGGTAAGTCTTTGTCGTCCATGGCCGTGAGTATCAAGGCTCCCCCAGAAAAGGCCCTCTTCACAATATACGGCCCTTCACAATGTGGAAACCCTAGGCATGAGGACATGAGAAATGTTTTTATTTATGGTTTTGTGTTGAGAATTGATGAGAAATTGTTTTATTCATAAGGATTTAGCAACATGGATAAGAGTTTATTATTGTTAACAAGTCTAGAGAAAAACCCTAAGTATGATAAATTAGGGGTTTTGGCTAAATAGGTGATTTTGATGATTTTTGATGCCTTAGAATGATTTTATATGGGGAGATGAATGTTTGAAGCATTGGTGTTGATTATTGAGGTTTGGGAGATGAGTGCATGTGAGTATGTATGTGATTAGAGGAAATTGATTTTGATTGTTGATATTTATGATGATGTTAATAGTGGGTGTAAACCATTGATAGTGGATTAAGGAGATGGATATTTGATTTGATGAAGTCTTAGGCCTTGATATATGCCATTAAGAGATTGATAGTTGATGATGGTCTTAAATAGAGCCAAGAGGCTTATGATGAATTGTAGTGATGTTTAAATGATTTATGTGATGATTTGAAAGGCTTAAGGAATAGAGGTAACGATGTGTTGGGTATAGTTAGCCCATAAGACTTAGAGAATCATGGTTTTGGGAAAGGAATTCCCGAAGCCTAATATAAGCGTGTAAATTGGAGTTTAGACAAATCTAGGACTTGATACGATCCCCATAGGATGTTAATAATTTATTAACATTGTGATGATGCCTTATGATGGCTTATTAATTGAATGAAGGCATGTGTAATATGTAGATTGTGTTCCGGATGAGGATGTGGAATAATCGGAGCATTTGGATTGCAGTTCTTCTCTCGAGGTAGGAGAGGAGTTTGCATTTCAAATTTGCATGAGTGAATAAATGTTGAATTATGTATATGTGTGGACTCATGCATTGCCTTGCCATAACTATGTTGTATGTTGAATAGATGATATGATGAATGATGGCTTGGTTTTTGTTGAACATTAAGAAATTATATATGTATACATAGATGTGAAATGAGAATGATGGTTTGATTGTCCCTTGGTTGGACCTGAATTAGTTGTTGATGAAAACTTATGAATAGATGAACTAATTGAGGTGTAAGGTATTGTTTGTGATGATTGTGTAGAAAATGAGTGAGGTAGTGATGTGGAATGTTGTTAAAACCTTCCTTAGGTATTTGAAGGTTTAGAATTGAAAATAGAGAGGCATGGTTTCTTGGAATAAGTCTAAATACATAATTCAATATAGGTAAAGTGTTAAATTAGGCCAACTATTGATGAGAAGTATATTGGCATGTGGAAAGGAGTGAAAAACTTAAGTTTTTGTGTGTGTGATGGTTAACTCGCTCAAGCGAGTTGGGATCTCGCTCAAGCGAGAGTCCCCTGCATCTGATGGATGGCCTCTGGCCCAATCTCACTCAGGTGAGAAGAGGGGTCGCTCAAGCGAGACGTGTGTGGAATAGATGGATGAGCTATTGGACGAATCTTACTCAAGCGGGTATGGCCGTGCTTGAGCGAGCAAGGGAGGAATTGGTTCTGGATGAATCTCGCTTAAGCGAGTGGCGAGGCAAATAGAATCTCGCTCAAGCGAACGAGCCTTGAATGAGGTACTGGATGATTTTCGCCCAAGCGAGAATGAGTCACTTGAGCATGCTTGAGGGTCTGATGCTGAAATTCCACTCGCTCAGGCGAGTGGCCAAGTGAAGGAGTTTTCGCTCAAGCGAGCTTTGCTAATCTCGCTCAAGCGAAGGTGAATCTCGCTTGAGCGAGTTTCCCCAGAATTGAATGTATCCTATTTTCTTTATTTTGGGCTTATGTTGGACCTTTTCCCTTATACCGTGACATGCTTGAGGAAATATATGAGGGGTATATAGTGATGATATAACATGGTGGTGATTAGAATTGATTGGTACATTTGGGATGCTTTATTTATGATATTTCCACCACTAAGAATGGAATATGAGAGAATGATAAAGAGGACTTGATGATGGGGTTATGAGATAAACCCTAGAGTAATTATGAAGCCAATGAGAGAATTGGTAAAGCGATATAGCATGTATTATGAAACGAATAATTAGAAAAGACATTGATATTGAATAATGATGGATGATGAGGTGGATCACTTCCTTGCACAAAGGATCATCAATATTGAGGATGATTGTGATTATTGATGGATTGTAAAATGCCATTGTATTTTATTTTCGATTGTGATCTTGTATGTGTGGTTTAAAATATAATAATGAAATGTTGTGAATGCCACACCAATATATATATATATATACATGAGACAATGATAATGAATAATGAGATGAAAACCCGCTAAATGAAAGTGTGGTAATATTGATGAATATTATGTAATGTTGTAATGCCATTGTGGTTGATTGCAAGTATTGACTTACGTGTATGATATGAAATATATGTGAAATATGTTGAGATGAAAATGCCACATACAAAACTTGAAAACAATGGCTAAGAAACCAACCATGATAAAATCCACTAAGGTGTGTATGGTGGTGTTGGTGATTTTGATGATGATGTTTGATGAGTGGCATTTAGGATGCACATTGTGAGAAATGCATTTGATTTGTATTGCATTGCATCCATGGCATATCATACGCTGCCAGTAAGGAATATTAGGGGGTCCCCCCGGTTGGCCCAGTGCGAGGGCGGCTCAGTGCACAAGCATTTCTGTTGTTTCCCCTGTGACTCGGTGTGTAAGTCACGAAGCTGCCCATGTTGTGCTACGGGGAGCCACATGTGGTTGACCCTTGTGGGGGGTGGCTCTTGATGAGCAGGTGTCCCCGGTGGTCCTATGGATCACAGCTGCCATGTTATGAATCATGGTTGGCCCACAATACCATATATTGATTATGTTATTTACCGCGGTCATGGTGAAAATGACCGGTGCTGTAAATGGGCGATGCGGTTTGGTAAAAATTGGTGATTATGCATGCATTATGAGATATGTATACACATTATACTACTGCAGTAGAGGTACGGTATGTGATTATGCTTAACCCATAATTTGGTGTCTATTCCCACAGTCGGATCCGTATTTGTTGTCTATTCCATTGTGCATATGCATTAGCCATAAGAGCATTTGCATATAGCATGGAGATATGCCAGATGATGATGATGATTGAGACTGTGGTATGGTGTTGATGAGATGAGTAATTGAGTACCTAAAAGACCACATAATATTGATAAAAGACATGAATACAATGAAACGATATTGAATATGACGATGTGTATGTTATGGCCCAATGTGATGAAGGGCATATTTATTTATGATTGATGATAATGATGATAGCCCATGGTGGCTTTGGGAAAAGACCTGAATGGTGAACGTTGATGATGTTGGCCAATTGTGGCATTGTGACATGTGTATATGCTTGCTTTGCTATGACTTGGTTAACGAATATGAAATATGTAGGTGTTGTTGAATTAATAGATTATAATGATGGTTGATGTGTTTAGCAAAGCATACATGATGTTAATATGCATATGCACATAATTTCAATTATATTCATATCGTCATTTGAAATGTATAACTCACTCTTCCATGTGGTCTACTTTTTAGTATTGATGTAGGAACATCATGGGACGAGGATGTTTATAAAGAAAAGTTTTTAAGAAGGTAAATAGTGGTAATGGAATGCCTTGACCGGTAGTAATTGGAAATTATTTTATTATGGATAAATGTATATAAGATTGTCGATAATTACTGTTATTGGTGGATGTAATGTGAATAATGTATAAGTGATAATAATGTATGACTTTAAGGATGAATTGAATATGGTCAATTGTAAATTACAGGAATGTATAGGAGTTGATGATATATGACTTAGAGGATTGATTTGATTATAGTCAATTAAGAAATGTAAATATTGGAGACGTGTGTTGTATAACCATATAGATATGTATATACATATGTCTTAGGCATTGCATGTTCATAAAATCATTAAAAAGATGATGGTTGTCTATTAGGCTTATGATATGCTTTTGCATGCCTTGCCGAGCCTTTTCTTATATCTTCATATATGGGACTAGGCGTATGCCCGGTATACATATTCTTCTTCCGCTGTAAACTCTGTTATTTTGTATACCGTTGTGGGTAGACTATTTAACGATCCAGTTAAAGATTAACAAATCTGACACTTTGATTTTCTGTGGTTCGAGTCTTGATGTAGTCATAGTGGTGTTTTGATATTATTTCGAACGTGAAAAATTTATTCGTATTTTTATCGTTTAATTATTTAGATTACATCGGGATTTGAGTCTAGAAAATTGGGGTGTTACAGCCCACGCCAATGCGCAACAGGTTCGTTCAAGAGCGGAATATCTCATTTCGCACTCAGTGAACTTCTTACTCAGGTAATAGATAGCGTGTTCTTTCTTCTTGGTCTTATCATGTTATCCTAATACACAACCCATGGACTCATCTAACACAGTCAGATACAAGATTAGTGGCCTTCTAGGGGTTGGAGGCACCAGGATTGGGGCTCCCATAGGTATTGCTTTATCCTCTCAAAAGCTACTTGACAATCTTTATCCCATTGCCCCAGTTAGTTCTTGCGGAGTAACTTAAAGATCGGTTCACAAGTCGCTGTCATTTGTGAGATGAACCGGGCAATATAGTTTAGTCTTCCTAGGAATCCTTAAACTTCTTTTTCTATATGGGGAGGAGGCATTTCAAGAATTTCCTTAACTTTATCAAGATCAACCTCTACCCCCCTTTCACTTACCACGAACCCTAGCAGCTTGCCTGATCTTGCGCTAAAGGTACACTTGGTCGGGTTCAATCTGAGCCTAAACTTCCTTAGCCGTTTGAAAAGATTCCTCATATCAATAATATGTCCCTCATCAGTTCTGGATTTAGCGATGATATCGTCCATGTAGACTTCTATCTCTATGCATTATGTCATGGAAGAGAGTCACCATCGCCCTTGGTAGGTCGCCCCAGTATTTTTCAAACCAAAGAACATCACCTTGTAACAAAAGGTGCCCCACAAGGTGATAAACTCGGTCTTCTCTATGTCTTCAAGTGCCATCTTAATTTGATTGTATCCAAAAAAACCATCCATGAACGAGAAAATAGAATGCTGAGTTGTATTGTCAATGAGAACATCGATCTGTGGTAAGGGAAAGTCATCTTTGGGACTAGCTCTATTCAAATCCCGATAGTCCATACACATTTGCACCTTTCCATCCTTCTTTGGGATAGGGACGATGTTGGCCACCCACTGAGGGTACTTTGCCACAGCTAGGAACCCAGCGTCAAACTGCTTCTTAACATTCTCTTTGATCTGTAAGAGTATTTCCGGCTTCATTCAACGTAGCTTCAGCTTTATTGGAGGGAACTCGGGCTTTAGGGGTAGTTTATGCTCGACAATGCTAGTATCAAGTCCAGGCATATCTTGATAGGACCAGGCAAAGACATTACAAAACTCTATTAACAGCTTAATCAACTCTTCCCTTTGCTCTTTACTCAAGGAGGTGCCAATCTTGACTTCCCTCTTATCCTCCTCATCCCCCAAATTAATAATCTCAACTATCTCCAGATGGGGTTGAATTTCTCTGGCTTCTTGTTCCAATAATCTTGCTAACTCAGGCGAAGGATCATAGGCTTTCTCACCCTCTTCATTGGCGTAATCAACTAGGCGGTCAAAGTCATAAAACGGGATCGCAAGCTCGTTATTCTCGAGAGGGTCATTTTTGAATCTGCATTTATTTAGTTGGTTATGGTGAATGGAAAGGGAAACAAACAAGTGAAGGGAAAAGGAATCAAATCAGAGATAGAGAGAGCGGTAAAAGATAGATTAAAACTCAATACACATATATTGATGGAAACTTGAATGATAAAACATATTTTTTTGCCCTTATTAGAGAACCCTCCCAAAGCCTTAGGCATAGTAGTGGGGTTAACAAGTCATTAAATCATTACTTTGATTGAGTATTTAAAGTCTTGGGGAGTTTGATGGCCTCCCAATTACAAAGCTCTATGCCTGGCGGGTAGAGGATCACAAAACTTGTATCTTCACGGGGACCATCTTCAATGACAACTACTTGATCAGGGGGAACCAAAACTGTGCTTTGAAAGCTCTGGTAGAGATCATATGGGGGCTCTTGCAGTACGGGGCTCACATCTAATTTTTCAACTTATAAATTCAAGGTTCTAGTACTTATAAGCTTATCATGCACCACATCACATAATCACATCACTTTTCAATACATAATCACAACATATTCATCATTAGAGGTAAATAGTGTAAGGACTCTTGGTCGGACTCAACAACAAGTGCATCAATCTCAATTCAATGATAACAATCATAATTCACCCAAATAATCCATAAATCAATCAATTATAGCCCATCTATTTCAATCATGAGTGACAACTTACTCAAACAACATCAATCATGATTGTATTGAGAGCAAACCATTGCTCTGATACCAGGTTGAGACGTGAAACATCCTAGATTAAATGAAATTAAACCCCGGGACAAAGAAAATTTTTCCAAAATAATAAACTGACATAGACCATAAAACAACCGGGTGATATATGGAATGGAAGGCAAGGGAAAAACAAAGCACACATTCGGTAATTCAGCGGGAGCACAACAGCTTAAGCCAGCCCAAACGGTACACCCTCGCTCAAGCATGGTCCAACATCGTTTGAGCGAGATATCACAAGGCAACAACGGAAGACCCATCAACGCCTAAGCGAATCCCACAGAACAACGCTCACTCGCTCAAGACTCACCCACTCGGGATATGGAACCTCATTCACTCAGATTATACTTATATCACATACTTAGAATATATTCTAATCTCAACCATTACAACAACTCCTTCCTCGGAAGAGGATCACTCTGATTTCCACTCGGAAATACCCAAACTCTTCCCCACTCGGGTTTACTCATATTTTTCACTCGGTAACAATCATTCCTAACATTACTCAGGAGATTCTCCCATTAAATCCCACACAGTATAGGTTCATCAAAGAGGTTTCTCTCAGAATCCTTTTAAGTATTCTCCACTCGAAAAAAAAGCCCAAACACTATAGTCTCACTCAGAATCATCAACTTAACACTATTTTATCCATCAACACTTCTCAATAATTCAACAACACTTCACAACCAATACAGTGTATGTTACCAATATAACCACACACGTATATATATGCAGACATACACTCGGGGGCTTATTATCCTAGCATCATTCATTCACCAACACTTATTATTCAATGTAATTAACACCATACCTATGTAAAACATTTATATATATGTATATGTGTACTTGTCTACAATTCTGATAGGCATTGCTCATAAACAATATGTTAATTATCCTATTACATAAGAGCCAGCCAAGGCTACACTGACTAAACATAATAAATACAATATAAGCACTCAACAGTCGGAGTGCACCTCACTCGGACTTGAGGCCTTATCATCACTTCCGAGTCCGACCTGCACATACTGAAAAATGGTGTAGGGGTGAGCTTTTACATATAAAATGACAGTTATTGACTTAGATTATACCTCAATCCTCAATTATACAATTTACATGGCTCAATCCACAATAATATATATACACTGCCAATTAATATAACAGTCACACAACATCATCCAATCGGAAATTGCACAATAACATACATTCTCAATCATAACATCACATTGCACTCGGCAACAGCATCATATACATATTCATTCAGTTGGAATTCACTCATACGACATCATCTAGTTGGAATTTACTCAAGTCATTCAAATCCATGCGAATCATGTTAGTCTCAATAACAATGCTCTTACACACATGCATGCGGATCTGACTTAAACAGTGATTTCAGTTGCAGATTCCTTCCCGGCCCCTCGTCCACTAGCCCTTCCCGTGTGGTACCGGTCACCTCGTGACGTCTCGAGACTCAGCTCTAGCTCCGTCGGCTACCACGGGTCCTCATGGATCTAGCCAGGAATCTGTGACTGAATATCATCTCATATGGCTCCAGATTCCTTCCCGGCCCCTCGTCCACTAGCCCTTTCCGTGTGGTACCAGTCACCTCGTGACGTCTCAAGACTTAGCTCTAGCTCCATCGGCTACCACGGGTCCTCATGGAACTAGCCAGGAATCTGGAAGTCATCTCATAGGGTCCCTGACCTTCCACGGGTCACCCTTTTCTCATGTATGCAATTCTCATGCAATTTCACAACAAGCATCCAAGCTTACCAAGTGGGTCTCACGCAGCCATTAATAGGTCACAACCGTTTCAACACGGCGTATAGATTCACTTGGAATTTCACAGTTTCATCACAGCATCACATGCGTTTGTCATAGTAACTCACAACAAGCAAATCAGGGTAACAATACTACAACACATCCACTCGACATTTTTAATGAAGTCAGCATGCATTTCAACACAACATTCCAAATGGAAATCAATATATCAACTCACATCTCATGCATTCAGAAATAATCATGGCATTCTCATTCATATACATTTAAACATAAAACTGCAAACAGAACTCAGCGAATCACCCCCTTTTTAACTCATGCACTCGGCAATAATGGTAACACTCTTATTTACAAGCATTCAGTCAGCATTCACAGAAATATTAACATGCACTCATGGACGGAGTCACACAACACTAAACAGTTCACCGATACCACAACTCCGGGAGTTGCATGCACTATTACTTAATCACAGCACAGCTATCAACACATTTCACACATAACACATCACATTTAAACAAACACCCGGAACCCGTCCATAAACCATGCATTTGACATGTAAAGCGCCCCCTACCTGCTGTCAGGGTTCAGAGACTCTTCGAGTTACAATGCTGACCGATCGTCCCTTCTGTTACTCCTCCTCCAGTAACCTTCGAACTCAGCGTCGATTCTGGACCAGAGTTACTCCTTCCTCCAACAGATTCATCTCCCCCACAACTCCAAGGCACTTCCCAGCATAGCCTTCCAACTAGGACACTAACAGCTCTAAGTGGAAGAAGAAGAAGGGGAAAGAAGGTGACGGAGAGGAAGAAGAGGACAGGGAGTGAAAACAGAATCGCGTCTCTGTTCCTCCCAAAAAGCTCTCAACTCTCTCTCTGTTCTTTCCAAGCAGACGACGCGAATGAGGGTGAAGAAGGAGAGAAACAGTAGCAAAGAAGGGACCAGATGCATGCACGAAGAAAGATGTCTAGCGTGAATAAAAATAAGGGAAAAAGAGAGCTGAAGTTATTTTATACCATCAGGGGCACATGCGTCCTTTCGCTTGGCATTATTATTATTATCATTGTTTATTCAATCATTTCTAACCAATCAGCAATTAGTCTAATTAATCATTAATCTCAATTCTACAATTAACCCTTAATTAATGGCTTAATCTCAATCAGTAAAAATCAGGATGTTGCAATTCTCCCCCACTCAAAAGAATTTCGTCCTCGAAATTCAAATGCAGGCTTACCTCAACAACAGTTCAGAATATCACTGTCTTGCTCCGACTGTAACTCTTCGCTTCTCAGCGTTTCTGACTGCTTCGCAATTTCCAATCGGTATAAATAAAACAACTCTTCATAGTCTTCAATACATTCGGGATTCAGTTTTCAACGTAAAGTTACTTCCATTTAACTCTGCCAGTTCACCATAGCCATTGGCACTTCCTAATTCCTTGGTCGCTCGGCCTTATACTCTTAACGCCAATCGGCGTACATCCACCGTCCGTTCCTCCAATTCCAATGGAGTCACTCAGAATAATTATGTATCTACACAGGGTATAAGCACAAGGTTGTGTCAATTATAGAGTTGGGAAAGTCTAGTCGGTAAGAAACATTACCGATTCCCCCCAATACACGCTATTATCCGACTTATCTCGGCTTAATCCCTCGGATATTCAACATCCGACCATAAAATCTCTTCCCTAAACCATGATATATTTCGACAATCCCGAGCCGGATACTCGAAAGAGCTATAATGTACTCCAACTAGCACAGTTCGCTCGGATTCATCCTTTATAGACACCACACTCGGTTCCAAAATCTCAGATTTCTAACCATCTCTTCGGCAATTTCCACGCCTACACTCTGAGAACGTCACTCGGACCTCTCATTCAAAAGGGTTCATTCAGGGTTTGAGAATAATTCTCACCCGGAGAACTTTCTATTTACCAAATTTTCACTCGGAATTCAAGCCTGCTCCAAATACAAATCTGAGTTCAAACTCAGCAGCTCCAAACATCCATTCGAACACATCTATGAATAAACTTACCTCTCGGGTATTTACCCTTCCTCGGGATAAATCACTCGGAGACTTACCTATTCATAGCCTCACATCCCGACCAGAAGTTCCTCTTGTAAAGATTAGTCAGGGGCACATCCTACAGACTTATAAATTTCATACGATGGGAACCGTCTACATGGTACCATTCACTCGGAAATGTCACGATCCGAGTCACACCACTCGAATTTTACCTTACTCAGAAGTGTCACGCTCGGACACTTCACCCAAAAATCACACGACTCGGATATTTCACCCGGATTTCGTCTAACACAAATGTGTCATTCGAACACAGTTCCTTAACTCAATGGTGACTTCCAGAACGATGTTTCACTCGGAACATCCTAACTTCACTTGGAAGTAACACATCAAGGTTAAACAAACCTTTCATCCTCACTTTGATACATAACCACATAATATTCATTTAATACAACTCTCATCCTCACTCAGAACCGCCCGATAGACTCACCATCACCATAAGCAGCTACAACTTCACCTGCCCGACTCATGGATTGCTGCATCCATCTTATAGGATGACGTCTCATTCCTATAGGGTTACAACAATTATATAGTCACTGTAAACGTGAATGCTGCCACAATTCCTATGGTATGTAGAGTCATCTCGGACAGCATACCTTACACCCACACCGACCATACTCACTCAGCTATTACTAATTCACAAAATTAATGGCAATTCACAAACATATATATATGCAATACATTTACATCAACATCATCATTATGCACCACGTAGGGCACATCACACAGCCACAATCACGCAATACAGATTACCACTACTGCAAAACAGTATAATGGTAATAGGTTCCCGACCCTCACAGGGCATATGCCTCGTCATTGCAAACAATCTAGTGCAACACGTCTGACGATAATCATCGAACAGCAGCTACCATTACCCTAAAATGGTATAATAACAGCCATCTTCCAGAATCAAAACTATACCAAAGGTATGTTTAACGAGTGAGCACTTACTTTGCGCCAAGTCATTTGCTTGTGCAACTCCCTCAGCACTGATGGCCTAAACTCTGCCTGCAGTCGGTTGGTCAGCGTTCCTCCCACGGTCATTTGGGGCAAACCCCATGTTACCCCGAGTCCCATTGCCTCTGCTACCATTCTGTAACATCCTGGTTTTAGGGGGGGAAAATTTTTCACGAATTAATTGGGGAATAACCTGGATCCTTAATAAAACACTCCCATATATGAAGATATAAGAGCTGGTCCCATGGCCAAGAAGAAAGAGAAAAAGAAGGCAAAGGAATTAAAAACCTTTCACACAGAAACACAGACAGCGCCTGAGCGGACCACCACACAGCGTACACTTGCTCAAGCGAAGCACAAATCCGCCTGGGCGAGACGCCCAACTCGCCCGAGCGATACCACGATAACGCCTTCCAACGACCCACATTTGCTGGAGCGAATCCTCCATTCGCTGAAGCGAGGAGTCTCACTCAGCTAATCCCTCACTCGGCATCAACACATCCATACATTCGGTAAACGACTAAGTCCACTCAGGATTCACTCCTAAGGCAACTCGGTATGAGGGGTTCCAACACTCGGGAATCGACTCCCACTCCTACCTTCTATAACATAGTCTCTTATATTTATCCACCAAGGTACATTCTAGATTCGCCCGGTAAGTAGGGGACTTTCCACTCGGATTCTATAGACTCTCACTCGGAATATTTCCTGCTCGAAGCTTATACGCGTTTTCACTCGGAATCAGTTAAGCCTATGCGCTCGAGATTCTTTCCACTAAGTTACTCACCAGGATGTCATTGGAGGAAACTTCCCTAAGAATCCGTCTAAGTGTTTCTCTCTCGGGGAACTCATGTGAATGAATCTCACTCGAATTTCATACTTACATTTACTCGGAAATCCTCAGGCCTATATTCATTCTGGGAATAGCAGCTAACTCACTCGACATACTACAATTTGATCACTCGGATTATAATTATCCTACGCTTAGAGTACATTCCATTCCAAACCACTCCATTAACTCCTCCTTCATACGGGGGATCACTTAGGATCTTTTTACTCGGGAGTACAAGCTCTTCCTCACTCGGCTTACATATAATCTTTCACTCGGAACCACTCAGCTTCATAACCACCCATAAACACACTAACCTCCTACGCTCATAAGACATACTCATGCATCCATATTCACCGCTCGGACATCACTTACAGTATAGAAGAACACACAACATATATATATAAATGAAAGCATTCAAATAATTACAAGAGTTTCATCATGACTTCTGTTACCCGAAGCTGTTCAAGTTCTAACGTAAAGACTAAACCAAAACATGAGCTGGCCAAGGCTTAACAGGACCTTACACACGGTATATACATATACACATATATTCAAAAGCACTCGGCTGTTTTGTTATACATTCAGCTCCTCCTTCATCCTTCATTCCGAGAGATGTTCACTGAAAATGTAGCCACTGCAGGGGTGAGCTTTCACAGGTAAAATGACAATCAAGGACTCGGTATCAGTGTCAATACGCACACTCACTTTCATTCAATCGTTTTCAAGTCAATTAAGGTTAGGGAAGCAGAATATTATCTATGGCACACATACAACACATACAAATATCCACACACTCGGAAATCATTCATAACACTCAATACATGCTATGCGTACTGTTCTAATTAACCTCATATCTACATGCATGCCTGCGGATCCGACTAGAGTGATGACTTTCAGTTACAGTTTCCCTTCTACTGGCCCCTCGTCCCTCAACTCTTCCCGTGTGGAACCGGCCTCCCATAGGCGTCTCGAGACTCCTCTCTAGCTCCTACGGCTACCACGAGCTCTCTCGGAATCTAGCCAAGGTCTGTAGCTGGAAGTCATTCCCTCTGGCTCATGACCTTCCACGGGTCACCCCACTCTTACACATGCAGCTAATGCATTTTCCAGTAAGCACCATCACACAACCGATACCTCCTTCGTAACCATAAGTAGAACAGATTCAACACAACCTTTATATTTGCTTTATCAGTTATACCAATATGCACAACAATCGGGCAATCAAGTAATAGCATTTGACAAATCAACTAACGAGCACACATTCATATTTCACAGTGTTAACAAAGATGGAACCATGCATTTCATACGTCATTATCAAAGGCTAACAGTCCACGTTACCACCATCTTGATTGCATGCAACTACTATATAACCACTGTAAAACACACAGAATCCAAAACCAACAATCATGCATAAGATCGTCGTCATAAACACATGCACACACTCAAAGCAGTACATTCATCCGGTACCGTTCGTGGACCATGCATTTGACATGCAAGCGCCCCCTACCTTCGGAGGGAACCTCAAGAAGCTTTTCTGCTCTCGTCGTTGGATCCGACGCCCTTCTTCCGATTCGTTCAGCCTTCCTTCGCCCCGTCGTACTCTGTATTCAGTTTTGGAATGAAGCATTGTTCTTCCTCTGCCTCAACAATCGTCCTTCACCAGTTGGAGGGCTCTGACCTTCTTCCCGCACTGTCATCGTGAAGAACAAAAACAGGGGAAGGAAAAGAAGATGGAGACGAAGAAGAAAAGAGAGAATGAAGTAGTGGGAGAAGTTTTGCACACACGGTAATACGGGGTACGCACATATATATACGCATACGAAGGGAAGGAGTGGGATGGGAAAGCGTGAGTCGCAGTCCACTCACACCTTCCACCAATCACAAACAGCCACATTCCACCAACTAAGTCCAATCAGCTTATCACTAACTCACAAGCTATATTGATTATGATTAACAATTAATTCTTTACTTTGCATTCAGGTTTTTTATCGTTTAATTTTCATTCGGTATCTAACTTCGGAATTGGGATGTTACAGTTCTCCCCCACTCAAAAGAATTTCGTCCTCGAAATTCAGTCGGTAACTCACCTTAGTAAACAACTCGGGGTACTGCTGCCTCATGGTGTCTTCGCGTTCCCAGGTACGAGGGGTAGTCTTGCCTTGTTGCCACTCCACTTCGACCAGCTGTACGTTTTTTCTCCTCAAATGCTTCACCGATCGGTCCACGATTCTGATCGGTGTAGTCACAGTGGTCAGGTCTTCCTTGACTTCCACTTCATCATCAGGCATTGTGTGGCTGGGGTCATGTAGATACTTCCTTAGTGTGAACACATGAAACACGTCATGCAATCGAGATAAGTGAGTGGGTAGTGCTATACGATATGCCACGGAGCCGACTCGTTCCAACACCTCATAAGGTCCAATGTATCGAGGGCTCAACTTTCTGCTTTTTAAGGCTCGCCCGACCCCTTTACTTGGTGAAGTCCTTAAAAATACTTTGTCTCCGACTAAAAACTCTAACGATTTGGTTCGCTCGTCGTAGTAGCTCTTTTGCCTGTCTTGAGACGCCTTTATCTTCTCTCTTATCACTCGGATCTGTTTCGAAGTTTGCTTAACAATCTCTGGTCCCAATAGCAGGCTCTCACCCGTTTCCGACCAGCAAAGCGGGGTTCGGCACCTTCGACTATACAATGCTTCGTAGGGTGCCATACCAATGCTGCTGTGATGGCTGTTATTGTATGTAAACTCAATCAAGGGGAGGTACTGCTCCCATTCTCCACCGTGCTCCAACACACACGCTCTCAACAAGTCCTCCAGGCTTTGAATCGTTCGTTCGGATTGTCCATCCGATTGGGGGTAGTAGGCAGAGCTAAGCCAAAGTTTAGTGCCCATTTCTTGATACAGGCTGGTCCAAAACCGGGACGTGAACCTAGGATCCCTATCTGATACAATGGATGTCGGTATACCATGCAGTCGGACGATCTCTTGAATGTAGATCCGTGCTAACCTATGCATCGGGTACTTCATGTTCACAGGCAGAAAGTGTGCACTCTTCGTCAGTCGGTCAATAATGACCCAAATTGCATCATGGCCTGCTCGATTTTTAGGCAATCCCATGACAAAGTCCATAGCAATTGAGTCCCATTTCCACACGGGAATCTCCAGGGGCTGCAATGCACCATACGGCTTCTGGTGCTCGACCTTCGACTTTTGACAGGTGATACACCGAGCCACGTATTCTGCCACATCCTTCTTTAGTCCGGGCCACCAGAACTATGTTCTCAGGTCATGGTACATCTTCGTGGCTCCCGAGTGGATACTTAACAAGCTCTTGTGTGCCTCATCAAGCACCATTCTCCTCAATTCTCCTCCACCCGGCACGTATATTCTGTTTCTTACTTGGAAAACCCCATTCGTTCCCTCGGTCAAGGACAAATCCTTACCTTTGGTCTGAGTCTTCTTCATCTCGGTCAAGTAAGAATCCGACTGCTGCTGCTCGTACACGGATTTCAAGAAGTCATTGGCAATTCTTAGCGTGCCGATCGTCATTTTCTGAGAGGAGGGGATGTCAACATGTAAGTTCATGTCTCGGAACTCTTCCAATAGTTCTACCTCCTTCATCATCATCACTGCCATATGAAGAGATTTCTGACTCAATGCGTCGGCAACAACGTTTGCCTTGCCCGGGTGGTACTTTAGCTCGAAATCATAATCTTTTTGAAATTCCATCCATCTCCTCTGCCTCATATTCACCTCCTTCTGGTCGAACAAGTATCTGAGGCTCTTGTGGTCACTATATACTTCAAATCTGGACCCGAACAAATAATGCCTCCAGATTTTTAACGCGAACACCACAGCTGCCAACTCCAAGTCGTGGGTCGGATAATGCTGCTCGTGTGGTCTCAATTGCCGAGAGGCATACGCTATCACTCGGTCCTTCTGCATTAGCACGCACCCTAATCCGAGTCCTGATGCATCACAATAAACCATGAAGCTCTCTTGCAAGTCAGGTAATGCCAGCACTGGTGCAGCCGTCAACTTGTTCTTCAGCTCTCGGAAACTTCCCTCACACTCGGGACTCCACACGAAGGGAATGTTTTTCCGAGTCAATTTAGTCAGTGGCAAAGCCAACTTAGAAAAACCCTCAATGAATCTTCTACAATAGCCTGCCAGGCCCATAAAGTTCCTTATCTCCGAGACCGACTTGGGTCTCTCCCATGTCATTATAGCTGTCACCTTCGAAGGGTCCACCGAGACACCTTGCTCGGAAATCACATGTCCAAGGAAGTGGATCTTATCCATCCAGAATTCGCACTTTGAAAGCTTCGCAAATAACTGCTTCTCCTTTAACACTTGGAGTACCGCTCTGAGGTGTTCTTCATGCTCCTCGGAAGTCTTGGAATAGACTAAGATGTCATCAATGAAAACAACTACGAATCAGTCTAAATAGGGGTGGAATATGCTGTTCATGTAATTCATGAAGACAGCAGGGGCGTTTGTCACACCGAATGGCATCACTACATACTCGTAGTGGCCATACCGAGTCCTAAAGGCAGTCTTTCGGATATCCGAGTCCTTCACTAGGATTTGGTGGTATCCCAATCGCAGGTCGATCTTTGAGAAGACTGAGGCTCCACGCAGTTGGTCAATTAAGTCATCAATTCTGGGCAGCGGGTAACGATTCTTAATTGTGAGTTTGTTCAGCTGTCGGTAGTCTATACAAAGTCTCATGCTGCCATCCTTCTTCTTAACAAGCAGCACAGGTGCACCCTCGGCCTAATGAATTGCTTTCCGAGTAACTCATCTACTTGCTTCTTCAACTCAGTTAATTCAGTTGGGGACATTCTATAAGGTGCACTGGAGACTGGCTCGGCCCCAGGGATCAAGTCTATAGAGAATTCGACTTCTCTATTGGGAGGGACACTCGGTACGTCTTCAGGGAACACTTCTAGAAATTCACAGACAATCGGGATTTTGTTCACTCGGGTTTTACTCTCACCCTCGGTTAGACAAAGCATCATGAACAGTTGAGGTATACCTTGTGCTGTGCAGTCCTCATGGTGCTGTCTCGGGAAGATTATCCTTCGGTTTCTGTAATCCACTAACACTTCGTTGGCTGAAAGCCAATCTACTCCGAGCACGATATCAAGATCCTTCAAAGGTATGCACACTAAGTCGAAAGTGAAACTCTGATCGCACAACTCAAACGTCACTTTTTTGCACATTGATGAGGTCAGTACCTTAGGACCAGTCGGATTGGCTACTTCCAAAATCCGATCCATTTCCACGGTCAGTAATTTCAAACGTTTTACACAATCATCAGCTATGAAGGAGTAGGTGGCTCCAGAATCAAAAACTACACTAAGTGTGTATCTACCGAGTGAGTACTTACATTACACTAAGTCATTTGCTTGTGCGACATCCTCTGCGTTGATTGCGTAGACTCTTCCAGCAGCTGGTTGATCGGTGTTTCTCCTCCGGTTATTTGGGGCAACCATCATATTCCCTCTAGCTCTGTTGTTTCTGCCCCGAGAGCTTTGTCCATCATTCCTATTGCTCTTCACCTGGAACCCTCCTTGACGCACACTAGCATTTGTTTGACGGAGCTGGGGGCAGTCAGGGCGAATGTGCCCCTTATTCCCGCAGTGAAAACACTTAACATCGGTACCATTGCAACTCTGAGCAAAGTGGTCGCCACCACATTTAAAACACTTGCCATACCTGGGTCGTCCACTCATCTGTCTCCCTCGGTCACCGCAATCCTGATATCTTTTGAAGGGTTCATTTCTTTCTATGTTTCCTGGCCTCTTGAAACGTGACTGCTGAGGCCTCAAATACTGGTTGGCTCTGCTGCTCTGGCCCGAGTGGGCCTTGTCATCTTCCTTAAATATTCTACATTTGTTCACTAATACAGGAAAACTCCTGATCTCTTGATATCTGCAGGCCCTCTTAATATCCGATCTCAACCCATTTTCAAATTTAAGGCACTTGGAGCTCTCCGTCCCTGGTTATTGAAAAGGTGGGTAGAATAGGCATAATTCTTCGAACCTAGTCGCATACTCTTCCACAGTCATGGAGCCCTGCTTCAACTCCATAAACTCCAACTCCTTCCGACTCCTCACCGTGTCGGGGAAGTACTTCTCTAAGAAGCATGTCTTAAAATCATTCCATGTCAGCTGAGCATCATCGTCAGGGAATCGGTTTCTGGCTATCTTCCACCAGTTCTCCGCTTCATCCCGCAGCATATACACTGCATATTCCACCTTTTGGGCCTCGGTACAATGAAGACCCCCAAAAATCCTTTCCAGTTCCTGAGTCCATTTAAAAGCTGCCTCCGGGTTACGTCCTCCCTGAAACTCACTCGGCTTCCTCTTCAGGAAGCGGTCCAGCACGTGGCCATCCTCAGCTCGAGTCTGCCCTTGCCTCTCAAACACATCTGCAAAGCGTTGGAATGCTGTGGCTATAGCCTCCATGCTTTGGCGATGCGTCATCCCTTATCCTGAAATTAACATTCAAGGATAAGTATACCGAGCCACTCATTACCATTCGGATTTCAGCCTAATGTTCAACGACTTAGCACATCATGCTATCTCTATATATTATACAATCAATCGGACCAGGAGGGGAAACACCCTCCTATCCACAAGCCAATATCAATCAGGTTCAACCAATATCACAACAATAATGACCATTCAGTCAGAAAGCACGCAACCACTTACACTCGGTAAGCATACCTTGGCCTTGGACCTTTCGGTCCGCTCTGATACCAAAATGTAACATCCTGGTTTTAGGGGGAAAAATTTTCACGAATTAATTGGGGAATAACCTGGATCCTTAATAAAACACTCCCATATATGAAGATATGAGAGCTGGTCCCATGGCCAAGAAGAAAAAGCAAAAGAAGGCAAGGGAATTAAAAACCTTTCACACGGAAACACAGACAGCGCCTGAGCGGACCACCACACAGCGTACACTTGCTCAAGTAAAGCTCCGCCTGGGCGAGGCGCCCAACTCGCCCGAGCGATACCACGACAACGCCTTCCAGCGACCCACATTCGCTGGAGCGAATCCTCCATTCGCTGAAGCGAGGAGTCTCACTCAGCTAATCCCTCACTCGGCATCGACACATCCATACATTCGGTAAACGACTAAGTCCACTCAGGATTCACTCCTAAGGCAACTCGGTATGAGGGGTTCCAACACTCGGGAATCGACTCCCATGCCTACCTTCTATAACATAGTCTCTTATATTTATCCACCAAGGTACATACTAGATTCGCCCGGTAAGTAGGGGACTTTCCACTCGGATTCTATAGACTCTCACTCGGAATATTTCCCGCTCGGAGCTTATACACGTTTTCACTCGGAATCAGTTAAGCCTATGCGCTCGAGATTCTTTCCACTAAGTTACTCACCAGGATGTCATTGGAGGAAACTTCCCTAAGAATCCGTCTAAGTGTTTCTCTCTCGGGGAACTCATGTGAATGAATCTCACTCGAATTTCATACTTACATTTACTCGGAAATCCTCAGGCCTATATTCATTCGGGGAATAGCAGCTAACTCACTCGGCATGCTACAATTTGATCACTCGGATTATAATTATCCTACGCTTAGAGGACATTCCATTCCAAACCACTCCATTAACTCCTCCTTCATACGGGGGATCACTTAAGATCTTTTTACTCGGGAGTACAAGCTCTTCCTTACTCGGCTTACATATAATCTTTCACTCGGAACCACTCAGCTTCATAACCACCCATAAACACACTAACCTCCTACGCTCATAAGACATACTCATGCATCCATATTCACCGCTCAGACATCACTTACAGTATAGAAGAACACACAACATATATATAAATGAAAGCATTCAAATAATTACAAGAGTTTCATCATGACTTCTGTTACCCGAAGCTGTTCAAGTTCTAACGTAAAGACTAAAACCAAAACATGAGCCGGCCAAGGCTTAACAGGACCTTACACACGGTGTATACATATACACATATATTCAAAAGCACTCGGCTGTTTTGTTCTACACTCAGCTCTTCCTTCATCCTTCATTCCGAGAGATGTTCACTGAAAATGTAGTCACTGCAGGGGTGAGCTTTCATAGGTAAAATGACAATCAAGGACTCGGTATCAGTGTCAATACGCACACTCACTTTCATTCAATCATTTTCAAGTCAATTAAGGTTAGGGAAGCAGATTATTATCTATGGCACACATACAACACATACAAATATCCACACACTCGAAAATTATTCATAACACTCAATACATGCTATGCGTACTGTTCTAATCAACCTTATATCTACATGCATGCCTGCGGATCCGACTCGAGTGATAACTTTCAGTTACAGTTTCCCTTCTACTAGCCCCTCGTCCCTCAACTCTTCCCGTGTGGTACCGGCCTCCCATAGGCGTCTCGAGACTCTTCTCTAGCTCCTACGGCTACCACGAGCTCTCTCGAGATCTAGCCAAGGTCTGTAGCTGGAAGTCATTCCCTCGGGCTCATGACCTTCCACGGGTCACCCCACTCTTACACATGCAGCTAATGCATTTTCTAGTAAGCACCATCACACAACCGATACCTCCTTCGTAACCATAAGTAGAACAGATTCAACACAACCTTTATATTTGCTTTATTAGTTATACCAATATGCACAATAATCGGGCAATCAAGTAATAGCATTTGACAAATCAACTAATGAGCACACATTCATATTTAACAGTGTTAACAAAGATGGAACCATCCATTTCATACATCATTATCAAAGGCTAACAGTCCACGTTACCACCATCTTGATTGAATGCAACTACTATATAACCACCGTAAAACATACAGAATCCAAAACCAACAATCATGCATAAGATCCTGTCGTCATAAACACATGTACACACTCAAAGCAGTACATTCATCCGGTACCGTTCGTGGACCATGCATTTGACATGCAAGCGCCCCCTACCTTCGGAGGGAACCTCAAGAAGCTTTTCTGCTCTCGTCGTTGGATCCGACGCCCTTCTTCTGATTCGTTCAGCCTTCCTTCACCCCGTCATACTATGTACTCGGTTCTGGAATGAAGCGTTGTTCTTCCTCTGCCTTAACGATCATCCTTCACCAGTTGGAGGGCTCTGACCTTCTTCCCGCACTGTCGTCGTGAAGAACAAAAACAGGGGAAGGAAAAGAAGATGGAGACGAAAAAGAAAAGAGAGAATGAAGTAGTGGGAGAAGTTTTACACACACGGTAATACAGGGTACGCACATATATATACGCATACGAAGGGAAGGAGTGGGATGGGAAAGCGTGAGTCGCAGTCCACTCACACCTTCCGCCAACCACAAACAGCCACATTCCACCAACTAAGTCCAATCAGCTTGTCATTAACTCACAAGCTATATTGATTATGATTAACAATTAATTCTTTACTTTGCATTCAGGTTTTTTATCGTTTAATTTTCATTCGGTATCTAACTTCGGAATTGGGATGTTACACATTCCCTCGGCCATTATTTCCGCGGTCTCTCTCTCAGAAACCCCCACGGTGTGCGTCAGTATTTGATCGTCGCAGCAGAGGGTAGTTAGGGCGAATATGCCCTCTCCCATTACAATGGAAGCACACAACATCATCTCTACCTTCACAATCCTGGGCAAAGTGGTCACCACCACATATAAAACATTTGCCGTACTTTAGACGACCACCAGTACGACCACCTTGATTATTCTGACCTCCAAACCTAGAGGGGAGTCTGCTTCTACCAGAGTCATCCTGCCTCTTGAAGCGAGATTGCTGAGGCTTCAAGGAGGTGTTGGCCTTGCTGCTCTGGCCCGAGTGGGCCTTATCATCTTCCTCGAAAATTCTGCATTTATTCACCAATACAGGAAAGCTTCTAATTTCCTGGTGCCTGAACGCTCTCTTAATATCCGACCTCAGTCCGCTCTCAAACTTAATGCATTTGGAACTCTTGGTTTCGTGCTGCTGGAAGGGTGGATAAAATAGGCACAATTCCTTAAACCTTGCAGCGTATTCCTCCACAGACATGGAACCTTGCTTTAGCTCCATAAACTCCAGTTCTTTCCGACTCCTCACTATGTCGGGAAAATATATCTCCAAGAAGCACATTTTAAAATTCTCCCAGGTTAACTGGGTGTCAGCATCAGCCAAACGGTTCCTGGTGATCTTCCACCAATTTTTCGCTTCGCCCCGTAACGTGTACACTGCACACTCAACTTTCTGGGCCTCGGTACAGTGAAGGCCCCCAAAAATTCTTTCTAGATCTTGAATCCACCAGTAAGCTGCCTCAGGATTAAATCCCCCCTGAAACTCACTCGGTTTCCTCTTTAGGAAATGATCTAGTCCTTGGTTATCTCCAGTTCGAGGCTGATTCTGCCTCTCAAACACATCAGCGAAACGCTGAAACGCGGTGGCTATGGCTTCCATACCGTGACGATTTGCCACGACTTATCCTGAAATATAGGACAAGGATACCAAATCATTCACATTCAATCGGACTTCAATTCCATACTTCTACATTTATAACACATTATCATACGATCCATATAGCATGTAGGCAGTCTCTCATAGTCATGAACTACTAACGTAACTCATACAAGAATTTTAACCATTCAATCGATCCCCATAAATATATACATATATATACTCAGTATTATATAAGTAATCAGACCAGGGTAGGAATAATCTTCTACCCCTCATTCAACCTCCCAATAGTAGTATCTCTTACTACTGTTCACCATAAAATTCTTAGGCACATGGCCACACAATTATGCTTAAGCATGCATCACATCGATCAGGTATTATAAGCAACTATGACTACCAGCCATAATGCACTCAACCGCCTACTAACAGTAGGCAAACCTTGGCCATGGACCTTTTGGTCTGCTCTGATACCAAAATGAAACATCCTAGATTAAATGAAATTAAACCTGGGACAAAGAAAATTTTTCCAAAATAATAAACCGAAATAGACCATAAAACAACCAGGTGATATATGGAATGGAAGGCAAGAGAAAAACAAAGCACACATTTGGTAATTCAACGGGAGCACAACAGCTTAAGCCGGCCCAAACGGTACACCCTCGCTCAAGTGTGGTCCAACATCGTTTGAGCGAGATATCACAAGGCAACAGCGGAAGACCCATCAACGCCTAAGCGAATCCCACAGAACAACGCTCACTCGCTCAAGCGAGATCCAGCACGCTTGACCGAGACAGCCTAACTCGCTCGGGCGAAGGACCATACGCTTAAGCGAACAAACCCAAAAGCCTTCCAAAGCACACACACTCGCTGGAGCGAATGCCTTGTTCGCTAAGGCGAGTGACACACTCGGTATTCTATCACTCGGGATCCAGAGTTCCATTTACTTGGGTTTGACCCATCATATTATACTTAGTCATTTATTTTCTATCCCAAGGGTCACATATACACTCCACTCGGTAAATGAGGATTATCCCACTCGGTATCCATAAACCTACCTCACTCGGAAATAATCCATTGAACACCACTCGATATATCTCAACCTCAATATAATCGGAATGTAATTCACATTCGCCACTCAGAATATTCCGGCCCGATCTACTCGGTGTATACTATCTTATTCACTCGGGGAAACCATTAAGTTAAGTCCCACTCGGACTTGCTCTAAGACTCACCCACTCGGGATATGGAACCTCATTCACTCGGATTATACTTATATCACATACTTAGAATATATTCCAATCTCAACCGTTACAACAACTCCTTCCTCGGAAGAGGATCACTCAGATTTCCACTCAGAAATACCCAAACTCTTCCCCACTCGGGTTTACTCATATTTTTCACTCGGTAACAATCATTCCTAACATTACTCGGGAGATTCTCCCATTAAATCTGTAACACCCTCATTTTAATAATTAAATGAGATCCAGAACAGGGAAAATTTTTCCCAAAAAAAAAGGCCAACCCAGCAACCGGGTAGAATTAGACAATAATAAAGGAAGGCAAAGAGCTGACCAGAAGCTCGGAAAACCGATTAGAACAAGGAAAAACATTCACAGTGGAAGAATAAAACAGCGCCTGAGCGAGACCCCAAAACAGCGTGCACTCACTCAAGGGAGATACAGCACGCTTGAGCGAGCAGCCCAACTCGCTCGGGCGTACACCCCATCGCTTAAGCGAAATCAACCAACAACCTTCCCAAGCGCTCACGCTCGTTGGAGTGAATGTCTCATTCGCTGGGGCGGACACAGGTACAAGGTAATCTTTCACTCGGATTTGGGACATAGTTCCCCCAATAAATCATCACGCTCGAACCTCACTCGGGAATCTACACAGTTCCTCATTTCATTTATATAGGTTACAAGTATAAACCACTCAGGAAATTACTTCCCCACCAAGCCGACCCAAAGCCTTCCATTGAGGACATACTCGCTGGAGCGAGAACTCACTCGTTGAAGCATGAAGCCAGACTCGGCATTCCCATCACTCGGTAAAGGGTTTCACTCGATATTCAGGGGTTCCATTCACTCGGGAACAGCCCCAATACTTGCCTCCCTCTGAAGTTCATAACTCAGTCTCTCAATTTTGTCAACAGAGGCCACGCAATGACCCACTCAGAAAATATTAATAATTCCACTCGGAATCTATGAAGTTACTCCACTCGGAGTCTAATAATTTCCCTTACTCGGCTTACCACCCAACCAAACATCGCTCGGTGTATTCCAACCACATTCAATCAGAATGTGCCACACACCTATCACTCAGTAACTAACTCCAAGACCGACCAATACCTATTCGGTCTTCCACTCGGAATACATATATAACTTCACTCGGATTATATATAAAACACTTAAAATATGTCCAATCTAATCCATCGTAATAACTCTTCCCTCGGAGAAGTTCACTCGGATTCCACTCGGGCCTATACAAAATAATTCCCCACTCGGGGTTTCCTTATAATTTCACTCGGCAATGATCATTCTTAATATTACTCGGGAGATTCGCCCATCAGCTTTTACACAATATAAGTTCATCTAAGGTATCTTACTCAGAATCCAATTAAGCATCACCGCTCGGAAAGAAAGGCCCAGCCATTTATAGTCTCACTCGGAGATGGCTCCCACAACTAAGTTTACTAGGAGAATCATTAACTTAGCGATATTCTATCCACCATTCTCTCTCTGTCTACTCAAACCCAAGTCACCAGTATACAACATATATGTACCTACATGATCATGTACTCGAAATACTCATTACCTTCCATCATTCATTCGTCAGCACCTGGTATCCGATACAAGCACAGGTTATCATCATAAACCATATACGTATATAAACATGCACTCGGGTCATAATAGTTCAGATTACTTATATATATAAATTTATATTCATTATACAACACTGTTATTATGAGCCGGCCAAGGCTATAACTGACTTAAACGTAATAAATGCGATACAAGCACTCAACAGTCGGAGTGCATGTCACTCGGACTTGAGGTCTTCACACCATTCCGAGTCCAACCTGCATACACTGAAAAATTGTGTAGGGGTGAGCTTTTACATATGAAGCAATAGTTATTGACTCGGATTTTACCTCAAACCTCAATTATATAATTTACCTGGCTCAATCCCCAAATATATATATCTACTACCAATTAATATAAAAGTCACACAACATCATCCAATCGGAAATCACACAATAACAAACCTTCTCAATCACACATCACATGGCACTTGGCAACAGCATCAATACATACATATTCATTCAGTCGGAATTCACTCATATGACATCATCTAGTCGGCATTCATTCAAATCAATCAATCTATGCCAATCATGTTGGTCTCGATAACCATGCTCATACACGCATGCATACGGATCCGGCTTAAAGCATGATTTCAGTTACAGATTCCTTCCTGGCCCCTCGTCCATTATCCCTTCCCGCGTGGTACCGGCCTCCCATTGGCGTCTCGAGACTCCTCTCTAGCTCCTACGGCTACCATGGGCCCTCATGGAACTAGCCAGGACTGGAAGGCACCTCGTATGTGCAACCTCATGCAATACCTCACAGTATTCTAAATGGAATCAAGCATCAACTCACATCTCGAGCATTCAGAATCATTATGGCGTTCTCATTCAAATACATTCAACATAACAGCATACAGAACCCAGCAAATCACCACCCTTTTTAACTCATAGTTACATGCATTCGGTCAACATGCTCAGAAACATTAACATGCACTAATAGATGGAATCACACCATAAAGCAGTTCACAACATCACCAACCCGGGAGTTGCATGCACAATTACTCAATCACAACATATCGAACTACATATCTCACACATAACACATCACATTAAAGCAAACACCCGGAATTCGTCCATAAACCGTACACTTGACATGCAAAGTGCCCCCTACCTATTGTCGGGGTTCAGGGACTCCTCGAGTTGCAATGTTGACTGATCGCCCTTCTGTTATACCTCCTCCAACAGCCTTTGAGCTCAGCGTTGATCCTGGGCCAGAGTTGCTCTTTCTTCCAACGGGTTCGTCTTCCCCACGGCCCCAAGGCGCTTCCCAGTACAGCTTCCAACTGGGACACTAACAGCTTCAAGCGGAAGGAGAAGAAGAAGAAGAAGAAGAAGAAGAAGAAGAAGAAGAAGAAGAAGAAGAAGAAGAAGAAGACAGAGGGGATGAAGAGAACAAGGAGTTGAAACAGGGCCACGTCGCTGTTCCACCCAGAAAAGCTCTTCAACTCTCTCCCTGTTCTTTCCACGCGGGTGATACGAATGAGGGTGAAGAAGAAGAGAAACAGTAAAAGGAAGAGACCAGATGTACGCATGAAGGAGAGCTGTCCAGCATGACTAATAAGGGAAAGAGAGAGTTGAAGTTCTTTTATACCTCCAGGGGTGCATGCGTCCTTTCACCTGGCATTAACATTATTTATTCAATTATTTCTAACCAATCAGCAATTACTCTAATTAACCATTAATCCTAATTCTGCAATTAACCCTTAATTAATAGCTTAATCTCAATCGGTAATTAAATTAAGAATCGGGATGTTACAAAATCCCACACAGTATAGGTTCATCAAAAAGGTTTCTCTCAAAATCCTTTTAAGTATTCTCCACTCGAAAAAGAAGCCCAAACACTATAGTCTCACTCGGAATCATCAACTTAACACTATTTCATCCATCAACACTTCTCAATAATTCAACAACACTTCACAACCAATACAGTGTATGTTACCAATATAACCACACACGTATATATATGCAGACATACACTCGGGGGCTTATTATCCTAGCATCATTCATTCACCAACACTTATTATTCAATGTAATTAACACCATACCCATGTAAAACATTTATATATATGTATACGTGTACTTGTCTACAATTCTGATAGGCATTGCTCATAAACAATATGTTAATTATCCTATTACATGAGAGCCGGCCAAGGCTACACTGACTAAACATAATAAATACAATATAAGCACTCAACAGTCGGAGTGCACCTCACTCGGACTTGAGGCCTTATCATCACTTTCGAGTCCGACCTGCACATACTGAAAAATGGTGTAGGGGTGAGCTTTTACATATAAAATGACAGTTATTGACTCGGATTATACCTCAATCCTCAATTATATAATTTACATGGCTCAATCCATAATAATATATATACACTGCCAATTAATATAACAGTTACACAACATCATCCAATCGAAAATTGCACAATAACATACATTCTCAATCATAACATCACATTGCACTCGGCAACAGCATCAATACATACATATTCATTCAGTCAGAATTCACTCATACGACATCATCTAGTCGGAATTTACTCAAGTCATTCAAATCCATGCGAATCATGTTAGTCTCAATAACAATGGTCTTACACATATGCATGCGGATCCGACTTAAACAGTGATTTCAGTTACAGATTCCTTCCCGGCCCCTCGTCCACTAGCCCTTCCCGTGTGGTACCGGTCACCTCATGACGTCTCGAGACTCAGCTCTAGCTCCGTCGGCTACCACGGGTCCTCAATGATCTAGCTAGGAATCTGTGACTGAAAATCATCTCATATGGCTCCAGATTCCTTCCCAGCCCCTCGTCCACTAGCCCTTTCCGTGTGGTACCGGTCACCTCGTGACGTCTCGAGACTTAGCTCTAGCTCCATCGGCTGCCACGAGTCCTCATGGAACTAGCCAGGAATCTGGAAGTCATCTCATAGGGTCCCTGACCTTCCACGGGTCACCCTTTTCTCATGTATGCAATTCTCATGCAATTTCATAACAAGCATCCAAGCTTACCAAGTGTGTCTCATGCAGCCATTAATAGGTCACAACCGTTTCAACACGGCATATAGATTCACTCAGAATTTCACAGTTTCATCACTAGCATCACATGCATTTGTCATAGTAACTCACAACAAGCAAATCAGGGTAACAATATTACAGCACATCCACTCGACATTTTTAATAAAGTCAGCATGCATTTCAACACAACATTCCAAATGGAAATCAACATATCAACTCACATCTCATGCATTCGGAAATCATCATGGCATTCTCATTCATATACATTTAAACATGAAACTGCAAACAGAACTCAGCGAATCACCCCCTTTTTAACTCATGCACTCCGCAATAATGGTAACAATCTTATTTACAAGCATTCAGTCAACATTCATAGAAATATTAACATGTACTCATGGACGGAGTCACACAACACTAAACAGTTCACCGATACCACAACTCTGGGAGTTGCATGCACTATTACTTAATCACAGCACAGCTATCAACATATTTCACACATAACACATCACATTTAAACAAACACCCGGAACCCGTCCATAAACCATGCATTTGACATCAAAGCACCCCCTACCTGCTGTCGGGGTTCAGAGACTCTTCGAGTTACAATGCTGACTGATCATCCCTTCTGTTACTCCTCCTCCAGCAGCCTTCGAACTTAGCGTCGATTCTGGACCAGAGTTGCTCCTTCCTCCAACAGATTCGTCTCCCCCACAGCTCCAAGGCACTTCCTAGCACAGCCTTCCAACTGGGACACTAACAGCTCCAAGTGGAAGAAGAAGAAAGGGAAAGAAGGTGACGGAGAGGAAGAAAAGGACAGGGAGTGAAAACAGAACCGCGTCTCTGTTCCTCCTAAAAAGCTCTCAACTCTCTCTGTTCTTTCCAAGCAGACGACGCGAATGAGGGTGAAGAAGGAGAGAAACAGTAGCAAAGAAGGGACCAGATGCATGCATGAAGAAAGATGTCCAGCGTGAATAAAAATAAGGGAAAGAGAGAGCTGAAGTTATTTTATACCATCAGGGGCACATGCGTCCATTCGCCTGGCATTATTATTATTATCATTGTTTATTCAATCATTTCTAACCAATCAGTAATTAGTCTAGTTAATCATTAATCTCAATTCTACAATTAACCCTTAATTAATGGCTTAATCTCAATTAGTAAAAATCAGGATGTTACAAGACGCCCCGAAAATACGGGTAAATTTTTCACAATTTTAAAATCATTATTCAATGAAAAGAAAATAAGTGGCGAAGCTTTCTAGTTCAACACCTGGATCTATAAAAATCCACTCCCATATATGAAGATATGAGAGGGTAGATTAAAAGAAGATTTCATAATAAATTTCTAATTAGAAACAGCGGAATAATTAATTTAATTTGATTGTTGTATGATTGAATTTAAAAGGAGGGATTTCATGAGGTTCCAGGATTTCTAATATGACTAATAACACCCTTAAGATGATACATGATAAGGGTTTGATGCATAAGAAATGAAAATTTATTTGGAACAAAAATAAGTGGGGCATCAGAAGGCTACTCGCTCAAGCGAGAGCCACACTCGCTTGAGTGAGCACACGTGGTAACACTTGAGCAAAGCCAGGAAGAATGCTGAACGAGGGAGAGTTTGAGCATCAGGGGGTCCTTTCGCTTGAGCAGACCCCATCTTGCTTGAGCGATATTCGAAAGCCATACTTGGGCGAGCCAGCGAGACACTTGAGCAAAGGAGGAGAATTACCTCAGGGGCCAATCTCGCTTGAGCGAGATTGCTCCAGTGACAATAGGGACTCATTGCCCAATTTTCGCTTGGGCGAGGCAAGGCTCGCCTGGTCGAAAATTGTCCAGTATCTAATTTCATTCCCTCTCGCTTGAGCGACTCCCAAGCCCAAACTATTTTTCCTGAGCCAAAATGGTCCAGTGACCAACCACTGATTCCAACCGAGTCTCGCTTGGGCGAGAAGGCCATTCGCTTGAGCGATTTTCGACCAGTGACCACACCCCTCTCTCACAAGGGTCTCGCTCGAGCGAGACTACTACTCGCTTGAGCGAGTTCTGCAGAACTTATGCAGAAACGTGGGTTTGTCACAACTTAGCACCTCAAACTTCAATTCATGCCATTTTAGCCTATTTTAATGCATTATATCCCTCCAACCATGCAAATAAAATCTCACTCAATTATCTATACATTTCAAATTCAATTACCATTCATTTAATGCATATCATTTGAGATCATCTTCTCATAAATTCCATAAAGTAATACGAGACATAATACTTATCATTCATTCATAAGAATTAACATTATCCAACATCATAATTCTTTAACTTACATAATTTCGGTCATAAATGAAAATTGGCCATACACACCAAGGTTTAATTTTCCTACATGACCCTCAAAATCATCATCTATAATCTAGATAACAAAATAAGCATGCATACACCCTCTATGCTATACAAAAATCTAGATTTTGCCAACCAAGGCACTTCCTATACCACTATTTACCTCCTCAACCAAAATGCACTTCAAAATGCCCACTCCTCCCATAAATGCCCTGCATCACAAGTCTAAAAATGGACAACATAGGAGAGTGAGTCATACATTCCAAAGGCATGAATATGAATACCATGTGATTATGTACATATGTATCAAACATGTATACTTGCATATACACAACACCTTATTTCTCATCATATCTTTATCACACACATAACTCAACATCATTTTAAGTCAAGCAAGGTATACTAGCATTTACATAATCAAGTCCTACAATATTGGACTATTACACAAGGCATCATTTTACTTAAATTATTATCTGGTATTCATATCTTTATATTGTCTTAACATATTATATCATCTCCATTACATCCATCCATAAAACTTATCTTCTTCTGCATACCTCAATTGTAACATCCCGATTTAATAATTAATTGCCGAATGAAAATAAATCATTAAAATAATAAATTGATAAGTGTGGGGAGAATTATTTGTTAATTATAATTGGTTTAATTAATTTAAGTTAAGAAAAGAAAGAATGACTGATTAGATGTGACTATGTGTGTATAACGCGTGTGGGAGGGGCTGCTGCTGTGCGCGCTTTCCCACCCCACTCTTCCTTCTCTTCATACATGCATATATGGGTACACTATCCTTCATTCTTCCTTTCAGACTCCTCTTCTTCCGTTCTCTCTTCTTCTTCTTCTTCTTCACTCTTCGATCTTCTTCTTCCTCCTCTGCGCTCTGTTCCTGTGAGCTCGCAACAATGGTGGCTGAGGATCGGAGTCCTCCTTCTTGACTCAATGAGCCAGAGAGGGTGTGGGTGTGCATTTCCCCCTGCATGCAACCAGTCTTCTTCCCCGCGGTTCCTTCACTGACTCCCTCTTATTGCTCAAAGCTGCCAAGCCTCAGTGGAGATCTGCGCTACGAGGAGCTTCAAGGTGGTTGGAGTGTTCACAGCGTTGTGGTGGAGCTACTCCAGGGAAAGAACCGAGAGCTGGGCATCTCAGAAGCCCGAATGGTCTCCCCTGCTCTTGCATGCAGATGTGCTAAGTGTGACTCAGTGTCCCTCTGGAACTAAGTATCGTGTTGACCGACTGAAAGCTTCAGTCCAGGTAGGGGGTATCTTCTATCTTAAATGCATGGGTTATGAACGAGTTCCGAGTGTTGATGCTTGCTGTTTCCGTGTTCTGATTGTGTGGTGTTGCATGCGAGTGTGTACTGCCCAGTTGCATGACGAGTAAAAGTTGAGTGTTGCATGTTGATGGCCTGTGAATGTTGAACGATTGTGTGAAAGGAATGTGTTGAAGTGATGTTGATGATTATCGTGTGTTTTACATGACCTGCAAGTTGTTATGAGTTCAGAATGCTGACTGTATGTGATAAAATATGACTTAGTGAATCTGATAATGTACCTTACCGATTGCATGTGTTGTCTGAGTCCTGACATTACTTAATGTCGATTGCATGTATGTTGTTTGAGTCCTGATGTTGTGTTATACCAGTCACATAAGATGCGTGTATTGTTGAAGGCTGATGATGCATAATGCCGACTGCATGAGATGCATGTGTTGTGGAATACTATTAATGCCTAGCACTGATTGCATAAGATGCATATGCTATTGAGTTCTGAGAATGTGTAACACCGACTGCATGAGATGCATGTGTTGTTGAGTTCTGTTAATGTCCAGCATTGATTGCATGAAATGCATGTGTTGTTTGAATGCTGATGATGTATGATGTCGATTGCATGAGATGCATGTATGGCTGTGTATATGAACTCTGTGTTGTGTGATGAATCCGCGTGTGGCGCATGGGATGCGTTTGTGCTGAGAGCAAGTAGTGTGGGACACTACCATCGGTTATTAAAGCGTGGGACGCTATGAAATCCTTGAGTGGGACTCAAGGTAGCCCTTGAGTGGGACTCGGGCTGCCTGTGAACACCTCCGTTAGCGCTGAGAACGTTGGTGTCACCTGTGGGCAAACGGTTGGGTACCTGTAAAATGGCTAAGCAGCTGGGAGCTGATTTGATAGCTGAGAGCTATGTATAAAAAGGTTGGGAGCCTACATTGCAACGTCTAAACTGATACACACGAATGCGGAACCGAGTGAAATATTATGTGTGTATTAACTGATTGATATTGTTGGAACTGATTATGCATGTGATGATGTTAATGGAAGAATGAATGTGTATAACCGAGTGAATACTCTGTGTATATGTATTGCTGATGCTGACTGGAATTTGATTATGCGTGTGATGATGTTAAGGAGATAAGGAATATATATAATCGAGTGAACTATTCTGGGTGCATGTGCTGTTGATACTGATCGAAATCTACTTTATGAATGTATGTTAATATTATTGGAAAGTTGTGCATATATAGGCGAGTGAAAATTGTTGGGTTCTGAGTGAGAAATGTTCAATGTGTGTTCTGATTCATGGGTATTATTATGACACTGATTGTTGTATGTTAATATTATTGGATTGATATGTGCATAAGGTCGAGTGATACTGGTGGGTTCCGATCGGTAAGAGTTCCATGTGTGTCTTGGTTGATTGATATTGCTTGACTTTAGTCGTTGCTATGTATAATTGCGTGTATATGTATATTGCTGTATAATTGTGGGACAGCCTGAGTCGGTATCTATCATTTAATATCTAAGATGCTCATCCCTACACCATTTTTTAGTGTGCAGGTCGGATTCAGAAATGATGATAGGACCTCAAGTCCGAGTGTGGTGCACTCCGACTGTTGAGTACTTGTATTGCATTATTATGTCCTATCCGTGTAGCCTTGGCCGGCTCTTATGTAAAATGACGATTAAATATATTCATTTATAAAGATTGAGTAGTCATGGTGTCACTTGTATGGTATCGCAAGATAATGAGTATTCCGAGTATATGGTTACATGTTTATGGGTCGGTAGATTGGATTTGTGGGCAGATTTATGTTTCTGAGAACATGTATTCATATGTATGTGCTTCGTACTGATTCGATGCGTTTTCCGACTGGGATGTGTTGCTAAAAGACTCGAGGGCCGTTGATGAGTGAAATTATGTCAAGTGATGGTTCCGAGTAAAGATTTCTGGGTGGCTTTTCCGAGTGAACATGTTGGGTGACTCTGAGTGAAAATTATAAGTAAATCCCGAGTGAGGAAGAGTTTGTATTTCCCGAATGAAAACCTTGAGTGATTCCCTTCTGAGAGAGGAGTTAGACTAGTGGTTCAGAGTGGGTTGGATCCTAAGTGTAAGGCATTGATAATCCGAGTGAAAGATGTAAAATCCGAGTGAGTGAGGGTCTACATCCCGAGTGGTTGAGTTCTGAATAAGTCTGAGTGGGACCTAACTACTTGATTTTCCGAATGGACTTAGGAATGAATTTCTGAGTGGACTTAGTCATTTACTGAGTGTATGGATGTCTCGATGCCGAGTGATGAATTTGCCGTGTGAGGCTTCTCGCTTCAGCGAATGAAGGATCCACTCCAGGGAATGTGCGCTGCTGGAAGGCTTTTGTCGTGGTATCGCCCAAACGATTGGAACTTCGCCCGAGCGAGTGAGTTGTCTCGCTCAAGCGTCCTGGATCTCACCCGAGCGAGTCAGAGTTGTCATGGATTTCGCCCAGGCGCTGATGTGTTTCGCTGAACCGACTGGGTCGGTTCCAGCCTTGTTCCTCCCGCTGATTGCTATATGTGTGAATGCTCTTTTATTTCCCTTGCCTTCTTCTTTTTTTTTATGCCGATTGACCAGTGGTTGATTTTGTGAAAATTTTTTTCCTGTTTTTGGGATTATTATTTATTAAAATTAGGGTGTTACATCCATACTATATGCAAATGCTCTTAAACTAATGTATATGCACAATGGAACTTTTTAACAATTACAGATCTGACTGTGGGAATAATAACACTGATTGTGGGTTTCAAGTATGGTCATCTAACTATACTCCTACTGTAGTAGTAAAATGTGTACACTTATTCTTAAAATTTGCATGCATTCACTAATTGTTTTACTGGTACCAAACCGCATCGCCCATCTTGCAACACCTGGTCATTTTCACCATGACCGCGGTATACAACATATTCGACATATGGTGTTGCAGGCCGGCCAGATCTCAAATCATGGCGGCTGTGATCCTAAGGACCACCGGGGTCACCTGCTCATCAAGAGCCACCCCCCACAAGGGTCGGCCACATGTAGCTCCCTATAGTAATACATGGGCGGCTTCGTGACTTACACACTGAGTCACAGGGGAAATAAAATTGCTCGTGCACCGAGCCACCCTCCCACTGGGCCGCTCGAGGGAACTCCCCTATGTTCCAGCATCGGTGACTATGCAGTATGCCATGGATGCAAATGCAAGTCATATGTATTTCTCTCTCTGTAACATCCTGATTTTTACCGATTGAGATTCAGCCATTAATTATGGGTTAATTATAGAATTAAGATTAATGGTTGATTAGACTAATTACTGATTAGTTAGAAGTGATTGAATAAATAATAATAATAATAATGCCAGGTGAAAGGACGCATGTGCCCCTGGTGGTATAGAAGAACTTCAGCTCTCTCTTTCCCTCATTTATTCACGCTGGACATCTTTTCTTCGTGCATGCATCTGGCCTCTTCTTTTCTACTGTTTCTCTTCTTCTTCACCCTCTTCTTTCACTCGAAGGCTAATGGGATTTTGAATGGATGTGTGGGCAGCGTTGACGTGCCTCAGAGTTATAGAGTTATTCTACTTGTGGTAAGACGAGGCTGCTCAAGAGCGGGTGCAGAACGCTGTGTGTCTCGAAGGCTTGGGAACTCTCCACTGGACCGAGTAATAGGACAGCGTGTGCCTTGGAGACTTGAACTCCCCACTGTCCTTTAATGCAAGAGCGTTGAGTGCTTCGGTAGCAGAGCTGCTTGAGAGGAAGCATCGTTGATTCTTCCAAAGTTGAGAGCAGAGCGCCAATGGATGACTGGAGGCACGGACGCCTGATTGAGAAGCCGTAGGCCCGAGGAGCTTCTGGGGTTCTTCATTCCAGGTAGGGGGAGCTAACTTACATCTTAAATGCATGGTTTATAGACAAATACTAGGTAAAATCTCTTCACTGTGTTGCATTGCACTGGTAATTTGTTGATTATGGTACTGTGATTGAGTGGTAGCCAAATGTGTGGTGCATGTTGGTTTCCGTTTATGAGATATGTGTAGATGATCATGAGAATGCAAAGTGAATGTATGTGTATGCTATTACGGTGATTGTCGAGCACATTTTATTGTGAGGCAGTGGAAAAATATCTGTTTGATGTTTATACTGAAATGCATGTTGACTCTTTTGAATTGCCAAGTGTATGAATTTGTTATACTGATTCCAGTGCGTGGTTTATATTTAACCGTGTGAAATGCATGTTACTGATGATTCGAATACTGAGTGTATATGTGTAAATTGTTGGTCGACCCCTGTTTGGGAATTCTCATATTAAAAAGACATGTTATGCATGAAATGAAAGAATGGATTGTCGAGTACATGAGATGTGTGAGCTTGCTATGCTGGTTTCGTATGTGAGTTTGTGTTTAAAAGTACAGGATGCATGTTACTGACATTGAATGCTGAGTGCATAATATGAGAACTATAGTGTTAACCCTGTTGGGGCTTTTATATTAAAAGGCATGTGATGTATGCGATGAAAATATGGATTTCTGAGTGAAAGTATATGCTGTGTGAAATCTATGATGTATGATCATTCCGCGCGTGGTGCATGAGATGCATTGAATGCTGAGAGCATGTAGTGTGGGACACTACAATTGAATCGGTTATTAAAAGCATGGGATGCTGTTAAGACCTTGAGTGGGCTCAAGGCAAGCCGACTGAGTGGGACTCAGGGCTACCCGTAACACCACCGTTGACGCTGAGAGTGTTGGTGTTACAAGTGAGGGCAAACGGTTTGGTACCAGTAAAACGGCCAAGTCAGCTGGGAGCTGAATAAAAGGCTGGGAGCCTACGTTGCAACGATAAAAACCGATAACACACGAAGCGGATCCGATTGAATATTTGTGTGCACACTTATGATTGTCATTGAGCTCAATGTGAATTATATGAATATGTGGATATGATATTGTGAATGAAATCCTTGATATAGTTTGGAATTGATTTGAGTAAATCCAATTGGATAAGTACATATATATTGATGCTATTGCCGAGTGCAATATGATGTTATGGTTATGGTGCATGCTGTAGTGAACAATATGAGTAATATAGCCATGAATAATTGGTATGAAATCCGACTGAGTATCTGTATGTACATTAGTGCCGTTGCCGAATGCATGGTGTGTTATGACTGTGAGCATATGTGATTGTGAATGATGTGAATTACTTAATCCTGACTGAATTGCATGAATCCGAATGAGTGATGTTATTATATAGCTGAGAATTGAGAATTAAATCCGAGCCAATAACTAACATTTTATATGTAAAAGCTCACCCCTACACCATTTTTCAGTATATGCGGGTCGGACTCGGAATGGTGAGAAGGCCTAAACCCGAGTGATGGGTATCTGTGTTGTTGTAGTGTACAGAGTATACTGTACCGATTGTATATAGTTATGTTAAAGCCTTGGCTGGCTCTTAAGAATGTTGTATAATGAATACAAATTTATATGTATAAGAAATCCGAGTTATCAGTATTCCGAGTGCATGTTTATATATATATATATATATATGGTTTACATTGGTAACATGTATTTGAGTCGGTTAGGATGTGATGATTGAACGAATAGTACTAAGTCAATGAATTCTGAGTGGAATATTGTGGCGAGAGCCATTTTCGTGTGAGGCTATGTATATATTCCGAGTGGCTAAATATTAGATAAATCCGAGTGAACCACCTCAGAGGTAAGGAATGTTGTAATGGTTGAGATTGGGTTATATTCTAAGTGTATGAGATATATATAAGCCGAGTGAGACTTAACTTAGTAAATTCCTCCGAGTGATGTGGGGATAGAGTAAACCCAAATGGAATTTAATTGGGGAGAGCCCTCCTGAGTGAAGGAAGGTCTATGTGTTCTCCGAGTGAGAGAAGTGGAAACATACCGAGTGGTGAATGTGAAATACATTCTGATTGTATTGAGGTTGAGATATACCAAGTGGTATTTGATTGGGTGATATCCCGAGTGGGGAAGGTTTATGGATCCCGAGTGGGATAACCCTCGTTTCCCAAGTGGATCATGTGTGTGACCTATGTGGATAGAAGTAAGGAATTAAATATGGGCTTCCGAGGGAGGTATGTATGTTGGGGTTGTGTTCTGAGTGAATGGAACCCCTGATTCCGAGTGATAGAATACCGAGTGTGGCTTCTCGCTTCAGCGAATGAGGAATTCGCTCCAGCGAGTGTGATTGGATGGACGGCTTTTGGGTTGGCTTCGCTTACGCGATTGGGGGTTCGCCCAAGTGTGTTGGGCTGTCTCGCTCAAGCGAGGTTGGATCTCGCTTGAGCGAGTGAACGTTTTGTGAGGGCTCACTGAAGCTTGTTATTCCACTGTCGGTTTTACTTCCTTGCCTTTATGTTGTTTTTAAATTACCCGACTGCTTGGTTTATTTTTGGGGAAAAATTTTCCCTTGTTTCGGATTTATTTTTAATTAAGTAAGGATGTTTCACACTCTATGCATCCTATACATGCCACTCATCATACATCATTATCATCATCACCAACATCACCATAAAGCTTTTAGTGGAATCATTATTGTTAGTTATTCTTGTTAATTTAAATCTTTGTGTGGCATTCTCGATAATTCTCATTCACATCATTCAATTTCATCATTAATACAAAGGCTTTAATCATTCTCTATCAAATATCATCAATATTCATTATACATTTATGGTAGACATATGTATCACCACATAATACTCAACAATTTACGCCACTATACAACACACCAAAATTATTCTAAATGCATCATACATGTTGCCAAAACATCTCATCAACATCATACACAACATCATGTAGCACTCCAAGAAAGGAAAACATGCATATCAACACATATGGAAATCATATACCATTCAAATTCATGCATTTAGGACATAAGACTCCTCTCCTACCTCAAGAGAAGAATTCTGATTGATAAGACGCACCCGCCTATCGTTCGGAACAGATCCTACATTAACATGCATATAGAATCCCAATCAATCAACTATTTAAGACATCATTTTAATTCTATTTAATTATAATCATATCTACAATTTATTAACATGTGCTTTATATGTTATAGACATCATTTTTATTATTTATTAGGCTTCGGGAATTCCTTCCCATTAAGCCATATCCATTAGATTCAAAGGCTATCAACAACAATAACCCAACATCCACAAAATTTCATTTATCAAGACCCACACCCATCAAAGACATGTATCCCTTCTTAAGCACACTCTTGAACCAACATTATTCATTTCTCCTAATTTCTCATAGTTAGGGTTTCCACCAAAACCCAACCACTCATTAATGCATCATCATTCTTCATCTTTTTCCAACATAAATGCATCTACTACACTTATCCCTCATTAAAACTTCATATTTATGGCCACCCACCTTAGGGCTCAAGCTTTAAATGCTTCTAACAAGTACCCATTCACATGCATGACTCCCCAAACCCATATTATCACATATCTATGGCAAAACTCAACTAAATGGTGAGTATATCTTACCTCACACCTAAAAATGAAATGGGTTCAAGAAGAGGGGAAATGATGCATGAAAATGAGGAGAAGAAGGAAGAGAAGACTTCAACCTCCTAGCTTGCTTCAAGGATGAAAATAAGGGAGGGAGAGAGAGTTCACCACTTGGCTAGAGTTTTTGGAAGAAGGAGAAAATGAAGAAGAAGTAGAGAAGAAGAAGTAAAGTGTGTTTTCCAAAGGGGGTCACGGTGCATAGGTGAAAATAAGAAGGGAAATAAAGGCTTTTAGTTTTAATTCCTAACCCTTCATTAAAAGATTCATCGTTTTAAGACCAACAGGGCCTTTGTCCAGGCTCAATACTTAATCTAAAAATTATTCCGAGTACATACCCAGACTCCCAATATTATCCTCAATAGCCCTGACCAATATCATCTCAATCAGAGATACTTGGTCTGACACCCATATCTCAACCGGGCTTATTTTTAGCTTATCCGGTCTCAATAAATCACCAATAGTCCCCAAAAATCTTAATTTAACTATTTTCCATATTTTGCGACATCAAATGACTCATATTCAATCATTCAATATTTACTTCCTTAATTTATCCTTTTATTTTTTTAAAAAGCTGGGATGTTACACTTATAACCTTATATGCTTTATAAAACCAGAATCCTCATGCAAGTCTTCATTCATTCATCAAAATTAGGAGTGATTCACAACATATTCTTCATTCATACATTTTATCATAGTCCCACTCCCATTCATTCTATTCATTGAATTTGAATTACTTCTACATAGACTTCTTGAAATATACAAATTGTAAAATGTATCATTCATTCATGAAATTTATCATCAATAAACATCATAATCCAATATAGTACATCATTTGGGTCATTAATAAAAATTGGCCACACATACCAAGGTCCAATTTTCCTACAGGACCCTCAAAAATCATCAACTACAAATCTAGATGGCAAAATAAGCATACATATACACTATATGCTATACAAAAGTCTAGATTTGTCGGCCAAGGCACTTCCTATACATCTATTTACCTCCTTCCACAAAATGTACTTCAAAAGAGTTTCACTCCTCCCATGAGTGACCTATATCACAAATCTAAAAAGTGGACAACATGGGAGAGTGAATCATACATTCCAAAAGAATGAATATGAATACCACGTGATCATGTGCATATGTATCACAACATGTATACTTACATTCACATACAACTCCTCATCAACTATCATCATAACATACAATTATTTCTGTAAATCAAGCAAGTATAAAATCACACACATGATCTAGTCCTTCATTAATTAGACAATCACACAATTCACCATCTTACTCACATCGTTATTTTGGTATTCATATCTTTTATGTTGTGTTAATATAATTTCTCATTCTCAACACAACCATCATCATAACTCATCACCTTTGGCATACTTCCTTGCAATATACAAATGCTCTTAAGCTAATGCATATACACAATGGATTATTTCAACAATTGCAGATCTGACTATGGGAAATGAACACCAATTATGGGACTCAAGTATGATCATCTAACCATACCCCTGCTGCAGTAGTAAAATGTGTACACTTATCCTTAAATTGCATGCATTTCACTAATTCTTCTACTGGTCCTAAACCACATCACCCATTTTGCAACACCTGGTCATTTTCACCATAACTGCGGTAACAACATATTTGACATATGGTGTTGTGGGCCGACCATGTCTCATATCAGGGTGTCTGTGATCCCATGGACCACCGGGGTCACCTGCTCATCAAGAGCCACCCTCCACAGGGTCGGCCACATGTAGCTCCTCGTAGCAATACATGGGCGGCTTTCTGACTTATACACCAAGTCACAAGGGAAAATACAATTTGCTCGTGCACTGAGCCACCCTCCCACTGGGTTGGCCGAGGGAACTCCCCTAATGTTCCAACATCGGTGGCTATGCAGTATGCCATGGATGCAAATGCCAATCGTATGCATTTCTCACTCTATGCATCCTATACATGCCACTCGTCATACATCATCATCATCATCATTACTAACACCACCTCACCATTCTTAGTGGATTTTATTATTGTTGGCTTTAGTCTTTATTCTCAAGTTTTGATGTGGCATTTTAACAATTCACTCAACATTTACAATGGCACTCATCATCAATTTCAATCATCAACTTTACATTATCATTCATGGCATGCTAATCATTCATACCCAATTTCAACCAAACAATAATTTTATTCATTTCACATTTGAGGTGGATACAAGCATAATATTTTAAATTAGGCACAACTTTGCCAAGTAATTCAACCACCATATAGCACACCATATTCATTCTAAATGCACAAAGCATGTTGCCAAACATTATTATCAACATCACATACACAACACAAATTTCCATAACATCAAAAGCAAGGCAAGCATGCAAGTCGTCATATATGACAATCAAATACCATTCAATTCATGCATTTAGAACATAAAGACTCCTTTCCTACCTCAAGAGAAGAATTCTGAGCGATACGATGTTCCTGCCTCGTCATTCGGAATGGATCCTACATTAACCATGCATGTAAAATCCCAATCAATCAACCATTCAAGATATAAGTTCAATTCTAATTAGCCATAATCATATCTACAATTTCATAACATGTATAAAACGTGTTTTAGACTTCCTTTTCCATCATTTGTTAGGCTTCGGGAATTCCTTCCCATCAAGCCATATTCATTAGATTTAAAGGCTGCGAAACAACCATAGCCCAACACACCTAAAACTAGTCCATTTATCAACATCTATATTCTCAATATTATACATTTCCTCTCAAATATATTATCCCAATCACATTTTCCATTTTTCCCAATTTCTTAAAAGTTAGGGTTTCCACCAAAACCCATCAATATTCATAAATACTCATAAACTTTCATCTCCTTCCAGCCATAAATGCATCTACTTCATTTATCCCTCATTAAAACCTCATATTTATGGCGCCCACCTAGGGCTTATGCATTAATTGCTTCCATTAAACGCCCCACTAATAAATATTGCTCTCCCAATATAACAACACATACCCATGGCCATAGACTCAACAAAATAATGAGAATAACTTACCTCACACCTTAAAATGAAATGGGTTTTCAAGGGAGAGGTAGGCGACACGAAAATAAGAAGAAGAAGAGAAGAGGAACTTCAAGCTCCAAGTCTTCTTCAAATGAAAATGGAGGGGATGAAGATGACACCATCTTGGCTAGGGTTTGAGAGGAAAAGAGATAAAGAGAAATAAGGAAAAAGAAGAAGTATTTTTGCCAAAATGAGAGAAGAGAGTTACGGGAATGAGAGGGGAAAAAGGGGTTATTTAGTTTTAAGTTTAATCCCCTCATTAAAACTTCATTGTTTTATGACCAACAGGACCTATGTTTGGGCTCAATACTTTATCTGAAAATTATTCCGAACACATATTCAGACTCCCAATAATATTCTCAACAGCCCTGACCAATATTATCCCAATCGGAGATACTTGGTCTGACACCCATATTTTAATCGGGTCAGGTTTCAGCTTATTCGGTCCCAATAAATTACCAACAATCCCCAAAAATCTTAATTTAATTAATTCCAATATTTTGGGACATTAGTTATTCCACATACAATTATTTAATATTAATTCCTTTAATTAATCCTTTACTTAAATTTTGGGATGTTACAATCCACCCCACCAAAAGAAAAGTTCATCCTTGAAATTTAACATACCGAATTTGAACACGTCGGAGTATCGTTCTCTGATATCGTCCTCACGTTCCCATGTGAACATCTCCATATTTCCATGCTTCTAAGCGACTTTCACTAAAGGCACCAACTTGTTCCATAATCTCTTCACGGAATGCTTAACAATGCTAACAGAAATAGGAGGAATGGACAAATCATCTTGTACATCAATATCGTCTATAGGAATTACATGTAGGGGATCATGGACATACTTCCTCAACTGTGACACATGGAATACATCATGTAGATTAGCGAGATGCGGAGGGAGTGCAATCCGATAAGCAACGTCGCCAATCTTCTCCAAAACCTCATAAGGTCCAATAAATCGAGGGCTTAACTTTCCACTCTTCAACGCCCTTCCAATCCCTTTATCACGCGAGACCTTCAAAAATACATGATCATCCATTTGAAACTCAAGTGGTTTATGCCTTTTGTCATTATAACTCTTCTGTCGGTCCTGAGCAATCTTCATATTCTCTTGTATCTTCTTAATCTGCTCAGTAGTCTCCTGAACAATCTCCGGCCCTAAAGCCAAGTTCTCACCAATCTCCAACCAACATAGCGGTGTTCTACACTTTCATCCATAAAGTGCCTCATAAGGAGCCATACCAATAGAGCTATGATAGCTGTTGTTGTATATAAAATCAATCAACGGTAAGAATCTCTCCTAACATCCGCCGTGTTCAAGAACACAAGCCCTCAATAAATCTTCAAGGCTTTGTATCGTCCTCTTAGACTGTCCATCGGTTTGAGGATGATAAACGAAACTAAGTTTCAACTTAGAACCTAATTCATGATGCAAACTTCCCCAAAATCGAGAAGTAAACCAAGGATCACAGTCAGATATAATGCTAGATGGCACACCATGCAATCTAACAATCTCCTTTATGTATAATTGTGCCAATCTCTCCAAAGAACTCTTCATATTCATGGGTAAGAAGTGAGCACACTTCGTCAATCAATCTATAATCACCCATATGGCATCATTTCCAACACGAGTTTTGGGTAGTCCAGAAACAAAATCCATAGCAATACTATCCCACTTCCAAACAGGGATCTTTAAAGGTCTTAAATAACCAGATGGTCTTTGATGCTCGACCTTAGCCTTTTGACAAACAAGACAAAATGCTACAAAATTCACCATATCACGCTTCATACCGGGCCACCAAAAATTCTTCTTCAAATCTTGATACATCTTGGTGGAACCAGGATGAATGCTCAATACACTTTTGTGAGCTTCCTCATGTACACATTTCCTCATATCACCACTTGAGGGAACATAAATTTGGCCCTTCACACGCCAAATGCCATCCGGACCTTCCGCTAGAAACAAATTCTTCCCTTTCTCTTGGGTTTTCTTCATCTCAATCAAATACTCATCATTTGATTGTTTACTTTCATGTATTCAAGAATGTAACATCCCAAATTTTATAAAAATGATTAAATGTGATAAATAAATATTAAATAATTATAAATGAGTTAATGAGTGTCCCAAAAATATTGAAATGATTAAATTGGGATTTATTATGGAAATTTATAATTTATTGAGATTTAAGGAGTTAAAATTATACCTGATTAGAAAATGGGTGTCGGACCAAGTATCTCTGATTGAGATGCCATTGGTCAGGGCTATTAAGAATATTATTGGGAATCCGAATCTATATTCGGAATAATTTTTAGATAATGTGTTGAGCCCGAACTGAGAGCCTGTTTGTTATAAAACGATAAAATTCTAATAAAGGGAAACTAAGTTAAAAATAAAACTCCTTCCTTCTCGTCTCATTTTTTCTTGGCAGCTTTTCTTCTCTTCCTCTCAACATTTCATTTCCTTCTCCTTCTCCATCCCTTCTCTTGTTAAAAATGACCATTTCCACCTAAAATCAAGAGGATCTTTTGGATTTATGAAGCTTACATTGGACAAGGAGGCAAAGCATGGCACATCTCCTCTCCTCTCCCTCTTATTTTCGTTTTGGCGCTTAAGCTTGGAGGAGAGGTATGGTTTTTGACCGCTCATGGTTTTTATTGATGGTTTTGGGTTATTGAAGTGTTAAGATGGGAGGTTAGATGTTGTTTTGATGAATGGTGGTGAGTGGAATAAATCTTAGGTTAGAAAAATTAATGGGGTGTTGAATGAAGCCATTAATATAGGAAACCCTAAGGTGGGGTGGCTTAAATACAACCCTAAGATTAATGTTGAATGGTGATGAGAAAATAATAAGCATTCATGATGGTGATGGATTCTAATGAAAACCCTAACTTTAACAAATTGGGGGAAGGTGTAAAATATGACTAAGATGTATGTTTAATGATGTTAGAGAATGATATTATTGATGAAGATGACCATTGAAGATGATAAATGAGTATTGATGATAATTGTTGGGTGATTTTAGAGAAAACCCTAAGTATTGATGATTTAGGGATTTTAGCCAAGTTCAAGACTTTGATGAATAAGGATGTTTTAGAATGGAGTATATGGGGGAAATAGATTTTTAGAATCATTAAGATTGATTAATGAGGTTGATGATAATTGTATATAAGTAGATATGATGATTTGAGGAATAAATCCTGAGAATAGATAAATGATTAGAAATGTTGAGTGATATTAATGGTGATAACAATTATGGTAGATGACCATTGATAATGGACACATTGTGGATAAAGGATGTGGTCTTGTGGTTGTTAGAGTTATTTAACTCTTTTGAAACCTAGAGGATCTTGGCTTTGGGAAAGGAATTCCCGAAGCCTAACGCAATGCATAAATTGATGTTTAGCAAGTCTAAGACTTGACTTTGGACTTTATGACAAGCTAGCAAATGTTTAGAATTATGATGGTCATTAATTATATGTATGCATATGTATGTGGTATGTAGAGTTCATTCCGGAATTATGTGGCGGAGCCTTCGGAGCGTGCATTCGGAGCGTTGGAACCGTTTCGGCTCTTCCCTCGAGGTAGGAGAGGAGTTATATATTCAAATTGCATGAGTAGATTGATAGTGATTATAGTATATGTTGGATACTCATGCTTGCCTTGCCATGTATATATGTATTAAATTAATGAGAATGGCAATTGGTTGATTATAAGGATGATATATGAGAATGGGTGATGATTGTTATTGAAATGTATGCCTATATGTGTGATGAGGATAAGTTTGAAGTTTTAACGCAATTATTGAGAAAATATGATTGGAAGTTTAATGATTCCCAAGGATGGTATGTATAATAATGAGATGGTTGGATGGCTATATATATATATATATATAAATGAGGATGATCAATATGATTTTAATGTGTGATTAATAAATTGGGATAAGAATTCTGAGTAAGAATACTTAGAGCAAGATTTATATGCCTTAAGTGGTGTCTAGGAAGAGTTGGATGTGAATAATTTGATTTAGAATGAGTTTTCATAAGATGAGTTATGAGGATTTTCGATTTCTGCCCAAGCTCTGGTATTCTTGCTTAAGCGAGAGGGATTCTCGCTCAAGCGAGAATCTTTTGTGTTGGTTGCAGGGCCTCTGGCCCGATTTCGCCCAAGCGAATGAGCTACCCGCCCAAGCGAGACGTGTGATGTGTGATCAGGTGAGGCACTGGACAAATTTCGCTCAAGCGGGCGTGGCCGCGCTTGAGCGAGCGAAAGGGGATTTGGACACTGATCATTTTTCGCTCAAGCAAGTGTGAGACGCTTGAGCGAGTGTGAAGGTCTAATGCTGGGCGATACTCGCTCAAGCGAGTGGCTGGCCCTGGTGAGTCTCGCTCAGGCGAGACGTGCATGTAATGGAAGGATGGCCTCTGGCCAAACCTCGCTTAGGCGAGTTAGTGCCTCGCTCAAGCGAGGGTTGGTGGAATTTGTCACTGGGCGATTCTCGCTCGAACGAGTAACCGTGTGCAAGGGTGTTTCACCTGAGCGAGCGAGCGTGGAAGGGACGCTGGCGTGATTACGCCCGAGCGGGCAGAAGCGCCCAAGCGAGATGGACGTGTCTCGCTCAAGCGAATGGGTATCTCGCTTGAGCAAGTGATCCCTGGTGGAATTTTCTCTTCTTTTCTCAGTTTTAATGGTTTTGGGCCTCCTTTCCTTACAATGTAAGATGCTTGAGGGAATGATTGAATGGCAAGGTATATGTTAATAACCGATAAATTGAAGATGACAATGATAATGGGCAAAAACGAATAACGTTTCGGATCATTTCCTTGCGTAAAGGATGATCGTATTATTGATGATTTTGTAATAAAAACCATTATGGTTGAATGTGGATATTGATCCACTATATGATGTGAAATATAAAAATGTATTGTGTTGAGATGCAAGGTCAAGAATATGATTATGATGGCCATATATGTGAATGATGAATATGTCTTGGATAATTCCAAGTGTGGATTAATATTATGATTAATTGCTATGCCTTTTGACATCTATGTGTGGATTGTTATGAATGAGGTTAGTGGCCATTGAATGCCAATTATATTAATGGTATGCCTTGAGGGGCTTGTAAATAATTACATGATGATTGAAAATGTCAGATTAAATTATAACCCTAATTGAGAGGGTGAGAAATCATTGTGAGATTGTTGGGCACATGCATAATTGCATTGTTGCGTTTATGGCATAGCATGACATTGATATGCATTATTATTGAATGAATCACCTTGCGGGGTGCCACGAAGGGTAAATCCCTGAGTGAAGAGGACATGGTCCTATTGTTATTGAATAATATGGAATATATCACCTTGCGGGGTGCCACGATGGGTGAATCCCGGAGTGAAGATGATGTTGATCATATTGTTATTGAATAAATCACCTTGCGGGGTGCCACGAGGGGTGTATCCCCGAGTGATGATGGTATTGGGAAAATTATTGTGAAGAGAAACACCTTGCGGGGTACCATGAAAGGGTGTATCCCTGAGTGAAGATGCTATTGCATGAATTATTATTGAAATGAACATATCACCTTGCGGGGTGCCACGAAGGGTGTATCCCTAAGTGATGATAGTATTATGTTATTTATTGTGAAATGAATCACCTTGCGGGGTGCCACGAAGGGTGTAGCCCTGAGTGATGATGATATTGTGATATTTATCGAAATGAATCACCTTGCGGGGTGCCACGAAGGGTGAATCCCTGAGTGATGATATTATTATTAGAAATATTTGAGAAATGAATGGTATGGTGGTTGTGATCACCCATTGATATGGAGTCGGACCCATTGTATATTCGAAATAGGATGACCACGAGTGAAGAGAAAACCCCTTATGAGGAGGTGTTGAATTAAAGATAAAACGAATCAATGATGACAATGATTATGAATGCCCTTGTTGATAAGTGGCAAAATGATGGTATTTGTGATTGTGTGTATATTGTGCTTATTTATGATATGAATTATGATTCATGAGACTGATATGCCTATTGTATTGATGAGATGATTAATGAATGATAATTTGATGAGAAGTTAGCAAAGCACACATGATGTTTGTATGCATATACACATTATCACAATATATATATTATTCGTCATTTTGAATATATAACTCACTCTCCCATGTGGTCTTCTTTTTAGCATTGTGATGCAGGTTGCCATGGGATGAGTTTGGATTTCAAAATCAAGGATTTGGTGAAGGTATATAGTGGTAGAGGAAGTGCCTTGGCCGGCATCTTTTGTGAGCTATTATATATCGAAAATATGAAATGAATAGATTGTATGTGATGATATATATGATTTAGAGATTTTGAATATGTTTAAGTCAATCCTTTGAATTGATGGAAGAAGAATATATATATATGTAGAACATAAGAGATGATTTGATGTGTATTAGAAGGATTGAAATAGAATGATGTTCATTGATGATTGAGATAGTCGGGAGAAGATTCCCGAATGCACATGTATATATATATAGTTATACTTTAGGCCTTGCATGCTCATGTAATTATGTAAAATGATGATGGTTGTCTATTAGGCTTAAAATATGCCTTTGCATGCTTGCCTAGCCTTTTCTCATATCTTCATATATGGGACTAGGCGTGTGCCCGGTATACATATTCTTCTGCTGTAAACTCTATTATTTTCGTATACCGTTATGGGCAATTTATTTATCGATCCAGCTTTTGTCCTTATTAATTATACGCTCCGGTTTTCTATGATTCGAGTTTTGGTGTGACACCGGTTTTATCTTAAAACATGAAAAATTTACTCACATTTTCATTAACTATGAAGATCACATCAGAATTCGAGTATAGTAAATCGGGGTGTTACAAAGAAACTCATTTGTGACCTTCAACATTTCAAGCGACATTTTCTTTGGAGTATATGTCTCCACGCCCACATTTAAATTTCTAAATTGTTCAATCAACTCCATCTCTTTCACCATCATCATAGAAATATGCAACAACTTCCAACTCAAAGCATCGACAACCACATTCGCCTTTCTGGGATGATACCTCAACTCGAACTCATAATCCTTCAGAAACTCATCCATTGCCGTTGGTGCATATTAAGTTCCTTTTGGTCAAACAAGTACTTAAGGCTATTATGGTCACTAAAGACCACAAACTTAGAACCATATAAGTAATGTCGCCACAACTTCAAAACAAACACCACCGCTGCCAATTCAAGATCATGTGTAGGATAATTAACCTCATACAGTCGCAATTGTCTCGATGCATAGGCTATCACACGCTCCTTTTACATCAACACGCATCCAAGACCAAGCTTAAACGCATCACAATACATCACAAAATCATCCATCAAATCGAGCAATGCTAACACTGGCGCGGTAGTAAGCCTTAACTTTAACTCTTGAAAACTTTCTTCACATTCACAGGTCCACACGAAGGATTGATTCTTATGAGTCAACTTCGCTAATGGTAAGGCTAAGCGGGAAAATCCCTCAATAAACCTCCGGTAATAACCGACGAGACCAAGAAAACTCCTTATCTCGGTTACGGACGTCGCTCTTTCCCAAGCCACAACAGCTTCAACTTTTGATCTATCAACGACAACTCCATCATCGGAAATTACATGACCAAGAAAAGAAATCTCACTCATCCAGAATTCACATTTAGAGAGCTTAGCATACAGTTCTTTCTCTTGAAGAATAGCCAATAAAAGACGAAGATGTCTTTCATGTTCTTCATTGCTCTTAGAGTATAGAAAAATATCATCAATAAATACTACAACGAATTGGTCAAGATACTCATGGAAGATGCGATTCATGTAATTCATGAAAATCACAAGAGCATTTGTCACTCTAAATGGCATATACTCATAGTGTCTATATCGCATCCGGAAAATAGTTTTTGGGATATCTTCGGTCTTTACCCGAATTTGGTGATACCCAGAATGCAAGTCAATCTTTGAAAACACAACGGCGATAGTCAACGCACAACCTCATGTTTCCGTCCTTCTTTTTCACCAATAACACAGGAGCACCCTAAGGAGACACACTTGGGTGAATAAACTCCAGTTTGAGTAATTCCTCGACTTGCTTCTTCAATTTGGTCAACTCCATAGGAGACATCCTATAAGGAGCCCTAGAAATAGGCTCAACGCCAGGAATGAGATCAATAGAAAATTCTACTTCACGTGGAGGAGGCAATCCAAGAATCTCATCTAGAAAAACATCGGGAAACTCTGAAACAATAGGGATTTCATAAGATTAGGAAACACCATTCCCATCAACCATGCAGAACATTACAAGAAACTGAGAGATACCTTGCACATCAAAGTCTTCAACATTCAAAGTCGACAAGATCACCGTCTTGTTATGACAATCTAACAAGACTTTGTTAGTGGATAACTAGTCCATGCCTAGAATAATGTCCAGGTCTTTCATAGGAAGACATACGAGAGATACAACAAATTTCCTACCCTCAAGGGTCATCTTGACATTCTCACATCGAGTCACCGATCTTAAACAAGTACCCGTCAGTGTAGTCACCATTATAGAACCTCTCATCATGCAAACAGGCACCTCTAAGCGCCTCACACAGTCCTCAGAAATAAATGAATGAGTTGCACCAGAATCAAATATGACATATGCCGAATTACCAAAGATTTCATACTCACCACGGACAAGATCTGCAGCGTGAGTGGCTTCTTCACCAGTAACTACAAACACCCTACCAGCAGCTTATGGTTGATCACCACCATTGCGGTTACCATTTCTTCTACCATGGCCATTGCCTCGACCATTGCCATTCCTTCCACCATTGCGGTTTCCACCACAGCCACTATTTCGGCCACCATTTTGACCATTACCATTTCCACAACCACGGCCTCCAAAGCCACCATGGCCTCCATGGTTAGCATCATAATTCATGCAAATAGGAGTGTCAACATCAGTATCCCTTGTGTTCAATGGGAAATTAGGACGAATATGCCCGGGTTGGTTGCATTGGTAGCACACCACATCATCTCATGGGCAATCACGTGCCAAATGGTTGGCACCACATTTGAAGCAAGTTAGGCCTTCGACATTTCCACGACCTTGGTTAACACCACCATAACCACCTCTAAAAGCACCATGTCCTCTTGTATTGGAGGATCCACCATAAATGAACTTGTTCTTCTTGAAGTGACCTTGCTTCTTGAAACTAGAGAAATGGCCTTTCAACTTAGGCTCATGTTTACCATGACTCAAAGGAGCCATATCATCTTCTTCATAAATTTGACACTTGTTCACAAGCACCAGAAAGCTTCTAATTTCTTGATGTCGAATAACCGCTTGATCTCGGGCCTCAACCATTTTCAAACTTTACACATTTGGAAGCCTCAGTACCCTCTTGTTGATAGGGCAGATAGAATGCACAAAGTTCTTCAAACTTGGAGGCATACTCCTCCACAGTCATGCCACCTTGCTTAAGCTCCATGAACTCAAGCTCTTTCTTACTTTAGTAACTATCCGGGAAATACTTCTTCAAAAACTCCACCTTGAAATTTTCCCAAACCAAGGGAATGTCAGTAGACACCATGCGTCCCCTAGTAAGACGCCACCAAGCTTTAGCTTCATCGCGGATCATGAAAACCGCCTACTCTACCTTTTGTGCTTCAGATCACTCGAAGCTAGCATAAATTCTTTCCAAATCGTTGATCTAAGCATAAGCATCCTCAGGCTTATAACCTTCATGAAATTCTAAAGGTTTCCTCTTGAGAAATAGATCAAGACCTTGGGAGCCTTGTCCCACATTTAGTTGACCTTGCCTTTCCAAGAGGTCTGCAAATTGATTCAAGGCATTTGCCATAGTAGCAGCCTCACGGTTAGGTCTACCAGCTATATTTTAAGCCTATACATCAAAACATGGCTCACACATGAGTAAACTAGACCAAACAATAACCTTTCAACTTATGAATTCAAAGGTCTTAGCACTCATAAGCTTATTATGCACCACATCACATGATTATATCAATATTAATATATAATCACAACATATTCATTATTGAAGGTAAATAGTGTAAGGACTCTTGGCCGGACTCAAACAACATAGACATTGACTTCAATTCAATGGAACACAGTCACAATTCAGACAAATAATCCATAACTTAGGTGTTTATAGCTCACATGATTCAATCATAAGCAACAACTACTTGAACACATCAATCATGTTTGTATCAAGAGCAATCATTGCTACTGTTCAAGTGGATTCCCACTGTCCAAGTGGATCCTTGAATTATGGGGGGCGGCCGATAACAAGACAAAGGAAGAAATAATAAAGAATTCCCACCAGCCGCCGTTCCCTATGGTTGTCAAGGTCGAGGCTGTTTCCTCAACACACCATCCAAGTTGATTTGCTAATTTTGTAGGGCGACTTATAACAAACAAAAATTAAAATAATAAGTTATTCATCAGCTGCTGTTCCCATCATTGGTGGCCAGGCTGTCTCTGGGCTGTTCAAGCAATCAGCACACCTGGGACTTCTATAAATACCCCAACGAAAGAGGAAGAAGGGGATCCGGAAGCCTTCATTTGAGAGAACTCTAAAGCTTTTCTTTTGAGAGAAGAAACACTGTCCCTCTCTTAAATCCTAACACCGTCTCTCCACTAAAACCCAAACTGTCCCTCTCTTAAACCAAAAAACCGTCCCTCACCTCACAAACACCGTCCCTCTCTTTTCACTTCGTCCAGCCCCCTCAAATCCTCCACACCGTCCCTCTCTTTAAAATTCACACCGTCCAGCCCCCCAAATCCTTTATATCATCCCTCACCTTCTCTACACCAGCCTCTCCTCAAACCCTCTCAACATCGTCCACCCCCTAAGCTCCACACCAACACAGCCTCTCAAACTCACACCGTTCAGTCTCTCTCTCCTCACCAGCACCGTACAACCCCTCAAACTCACACCGTCCAGTCCTTCTCTCCCCACCAACATCATCCATTTCCTTAAAACTCACACCGTCCAGCCCCTCTAAATCTTCGCCTACACCGTCCCTCTCCTCTTATATCCACACTATCATCCAGCACCTCTTCACACCACACCGCCCAACCTCTCAACTCCACATCGTCCAGCCCCTCCTCACCAACACCGTCCAGTCCTTCTCTCAACTCCACATCGTCCCTCTCCTATCAACTCCACACCGTCCCTCTTATCAACTCTACAACGTCCCTCTCCTCAACTCCACACTGTCCAGCCCCTCAAATCCTCACCAACACTGTCCAGCTCCTCTTGAACCCAACACTGTCCAGCTCCTTTCTCACCACACCGGTCCCACTCTGCCCCTCATTTTAATGCTTGTATTTATTTATTTTCTGTTAAATCAATTGCTGTTCGGTGACTTTTTTCCTTTTCAATTATTAATTAATTTTTACTGATTGATAAATATTAATAAAAATGAGTGCTTTGCATATTCTATTTGGACTAGCATAAAAGTCGTAATAATTATTATTGTTCTTATCATTATTGCAATTTTTATTACTTTTTTTTAAAAAGGGTAGAGCGAGTTTAATTTGGACGAGACGTCCCGTTAATCTCATTTTTTTATATATAATATCTTTTCTTAAAAAAGGTGGAGTGAGTTTAATTTGGACGAGACGTCCTGTCAAACTCATGTAAAAATTCCGTGTTTATTTTTTTATTTTGTCATTTCGTATGCTTTCTTTTTATGAAGAAGTTAAAATAATTTCTAAGTTAATCATAATGTGCGCTATCATGTTGAGGTAACCGTTTTTATAATGGACAATTGTGAGGTGCTAATACCTTCCTCACCTGTAATTAGACTCCCGAATTTGGAATCTTATTTTTTGACCAATGTTTTAACGAAAGGTTTTCCCGGTATTTTATCCTAAAAAATATTGGTGGCGACTCCCTGTTTTTTCTTTTCGAAAGGATTTCGAAACACGTTCAACGTTTTAAACAAATGTTTGAGGGTCGGCCGTGCCGCCGCGATCCCGGTCGTGACAGATGGCAACTCCGCTGGGGACTTAGAGAGTCAAGCCAGTCAATTTGATAGCGCATGTTTTAATTAGCATATTAATTATTTAACTTCTTCCTTTATTTTATTTTCTATCAATGTTTGTATATGGTTTCTGTTTTGTTCATATTCTATCATTTATGTTCTGGTAATGTCTGTGTGATCATTGAACCCTAGGTTAGAAGACTTTATTTTGTTGCTCTGTGTTTGTTCTATGTGCAGGATGAGTAAGGTACAGGTATTGAATGCCTCTTTCACACACTACACTTATAATTTGCATATACTTTTGAGTGGGACCCTATACCCGGGCCCAAATAAAACTTAAGATTAGGGGAGGTTGGTAGCGGAGCCATTTGGGATGTACTTCTTGTCTGGTTACCGTGAGAATCTCAACTAGAGTTAGACTTATTCATGGTACCCACACCTAGTAGACTTCCTACTGTTGTGGTCAACATCATGAGTAAGATCTTGGCTATAGTGACCTTTAGAAATTTTAGAATAAGCCACCTAATGCGAGATATAACTGATAGACAAACCTTAGAATCATTAGGAGACCTCCAGAAAAACCTGACTTAAGGCACAAAGGGGCAAACTTTACTTATACCTTTTCTCGTTCTCACTTTCCCTTCTGATCCAAATTAAAGGACCACTTGCCTGTTTAGTGGATTACTTTTTCAAAAAGTGACCTACTTTTAATTAGTGATCCTTTAATGGGCAAGTGGTCCTTTCCTTTTATATTTACTCAATTCTTAGGATCTTGAGTTACAGATTTTCTGAATCATCGAAAAAAAACAAAAAAAAAATTTTTATTGACAAATGATCAGAAAATCCATAACTCACATGATCTTTGATTTATTGCAAGTTTTGTCAAATCATAACTTCCCTAAATATAAAAATGTTTTCAAGAAAGTTACTAGGAGAGTATCGATTTACAAAGCATGACAGTTCCTAATGACTGATTTTTCTTTTCTTTATGTTCTTACAGGAAGCTATCAAGAGCTTAGCCAGTACCTCTGAGTGAAAATATGGAAATTAACATGAGATCAGATAGTTATGGTAAAAATGTACCCGAGTTGAAAAAATTACTGCATGTTAAGGCTAGGAAAGTTGATACAACCAGTTTGCAGGCATTAGGGAAGAAATTGGACATGAATCAGAAAATGATTTTCTTAAGGAAATATAGGAGGATTCTAAAGTTGCTAGAAGTGGAGGTACAAGTCGAGGCAATTACCGCTTTGACTCAGTTCTATGACCCACCTCTCCGTTGTTTCACCTTCCAAGACTTTCAATTAGCTCCGTCTGTTGAGGAGTTTGAACAAATTCTGGGGATGCCATTAGAAGGACAAATTCCTTACCGCCATCTTGGACGTCAAGCGAATATTGTTACCATCGCTAATGTCCTAAGGATTCACCCAGAAGTGTTAAGGAGTGCGCAACTGAACAGAAATCAGATCCTGGAGTTTGATCGGGAATATTTTGAGAGGCACATGCACCTGCTAGCTGAGAAAGGAGATTGGGAAGCCTTCATGGATACCTTGGCTCTCACCATTTATGGTGTTATCTTGTTTCCTAATATTGAAAATTACGTGGACTATGATGCTATTGGTGTTTTCCTTGCCCGCAAGTTCAAATCTAAAAATCCCGTCGCTGCTATCTTGGCAAATGTGTACTGCACCATGGACTTCTACTATACACAAGGTGGAAAGAGGATCATTTGCTGTTTACCTGCTCTATATGTATGGCTTACATCACATGTCTTCCACCAACTCAGCAAAGTTGAATGTCCTGTCTCTGATCTAAAATTATGCCAGCTAGTAGTAAAGAATGGGCGTGAATGGGCCAATCACCTGGTAGGCACGGCTGATAAAGTAAGGTGGTATCCGCAGTGGTCGAAGGTTGACACCATAATTCACCATTGTGGAAACTACCTGAACGTTCCTCTCATGGGTACTCAGGGATGCATTAATTACAACCCTGTCATAGCCAAATGATAGCTAGCCTACCCCTTACTTGGGTCACCCGATGAAGAATCTCTTACTTCTTTTATCATTTACTACTCAGAAGGAGATTGTACCTCTGTCGTTCAGGATATAGCAAATGCATGGAAGAAAGTCCACAGACAAGGGAAAGAATTAGGAACTCGAAGCCATGCTGTGAAGGAAGAGTACTATCAATGGGTCTTAAACAGGGTTTGCATTGTCAAGCTGCCTTTTAGGAGTCCCTCCTATCTCCCAACAAGCACACATGTTACCCCTCCTACCCTTGAAGAGAAGTTAATGAGAGCCAAGATAAAAGAGCTAACCGCCAAAAACAAGAAGCTAGAGAAAGACTTGCTGATGTCTCAACAAGAATATGCCCTGCAGAAAAGGGAGAACTTAGAAAGCAAGCAAACTCTCAAGGAGATTAGAAAAAAGAGAAAAATCGAGAGGGATTATTTGAGGAAACAAAGTCAGTGCCTTTGAATAGCTAATACTCAAATAAGAATGAAGAACAAGCAAAGGGATGCCATGTTGACTGACAAGCAACTCTTAAGGGGCATGTTGGCAAAAGCCAAAGAACACACGCAAAATGCCCTGGTGCAAAAAGAGCTTCTGCAATCGCAAGTTAGCCAATTAGAGCATCAGCTTAATGAAGTGGTAGAAGCTTGCCAACATGAGATAAATGGCGAGCGATGGCGCGTGATAGATGCTGAACAAGAATGTGGTGAGGCTATCCGTGTTCTAAAAACTGAAATAACACAGCAAGATGAAGTTATTCATTCATGGATGAACCGCTTCGCCCACTTGGCACATTTGGCTAATAGAGTTCTGGAAGACCTCCCGCTCCTACTCAAGCAAGCTGAGGGGATGGTTAATCCTCTTAACACCCCAAGAGAAATCGTGACCTTCCTTGATTACTGTAGAGAAAGGATTTGTAAAATGAGGGCCATGATTGCCCGAGCTAGGAATGGCTGATTTACTTATTCTACATAAAAAATAGACTGGCAGCAGTAATGTATTATTAGAATTCAGAAAAGGGGATTCTTTTGTCTCCACAACTATCTCATGTTAATTTCCACTTATCACTTTTGAACGTAGTTCTAAAAAAGGTCAGAGGATACTGGCCGAGTTCCGCGATCGCTTCACATACCATTTGTTTTTCTTTTATTGCTTTTATTTAATGATTTCTTTTTGACAATTTCTTGTTGACTTCCCAGACATAACGGGTAGACATCTTTACATGACTAGGCTTAATACAAAACTCATGGCTGAAATGGAACAAGAAAATGAGAGTTTGAGAGCTGAAGTCAATCAGCTGAAAGAGCAAATGGCTGAAATGGCCAAGCTTCTTGAAAGGAGAGTCACAGAAGGGGATTCTTCAGTAGGTATTGAAGATGCTAGACAACGACCACCCACTCCCCGACACACTCAGGGTCTTGCTGGAGGGCCAAGCTCAAACCCTGCTACGCCTCCCTTAACAGTTCATGTTAGGAAATCCAACCTTGCTGATACCCAACAACCTATCTACATAGATACAGAAGGTAATGACATACCTTTTCTGCAATATGGACTGCCACAGGGCTATTTCCCACCACTTCAAGAAGAGCCTGATTATCAGGAAACAATCCTTCATACGACTCAACCAAACGTTCCACCCGTCTGGATCCTCAAACGATTCCGATCCATACGCAAGCCACGCAACCACAAGCTGCCCGAGCAACAGCCAGACCCCACACCTCAATGCCGAATACAAACCCAGCATATGTCGACCAGCCAATCAGGAGTACTAGTCATTATGTCGCTGCAGGTCCAAGTGCTGCTGCTGCTACCCAGGAGGGAAGGTTAGAGTTCCTGGAAAGGCGTTTAAGAGAAATGGAAGAAATGAACCGGTTTGGAATGGGCAATGCTGCACAACTCTGTCTGATTCCCGATGTTGTTATTCCTCCCAAATTCAAAAATGCCTGAATTTGATAAGTATCGGGGGCTAACCTATCCGAAGAACCATCTTACCATGTATTGCCGGAAGATGGCTTCTCATGCTTCCAATGACCCTCTGCTCATTCATTGTTTCTAGGATAGTCTGGCTGGAGCACCTCTGAGTTGGTACAATCATCTTGAACGATCTCGTATACGTTGTTGGGAAGATCTAGTAAATGCTTTCATGCAACAGTACAAGTAAAATCTGGATATAGCGCCAGATAGAGTACAATTGTAAAACATGACCAAAAAGGACAATGAGACATTTAAAGAGTACGCCCAGCGGTGGCGTGAGGTAGCGGCACAGGTTGATCCACCTCTATCAGAAAAGGAGGTGATTTCCACATTTATTGATACGCTCCAGTCACCTTTCTATGATAAGATGATTGGAAGCATTTCATCCCATTTCTCCGACATCGTCACTATCGGAGAAAGAATAGAGAATGGCCTACCAACTGGGAAGATTACTCGAGGCCCATGTGGGGTTGGAGCAGCAAGAAAACCTTCACTTGGAGAAGGTAAGAGAAGAGAAGGAGAGACCAACCTAGTCTCTCATAACCAAAGAAGGAACCAGCCTAGACCACCTACCCCCGTCACCTTTCTGTCAACTTATCATAACGCACCATACCCATATGTGGCTGCAATCCCAAATTCAAACCCACCACATTTCTGACCACCTGTTATGCGACCACCTGCACCACCACAAGCACCATACCAACCACCACAAATGAATCCACCGAATCCAAATCTGAGGAGGCAGAATAATGACCGTACTCAAGTACAATTTGATCCAATTCCCATGACCTACACTGAGCTTCTCCCCCATCTTATTGAAAACACACTGGTAGCACCTTGCCCTCTAAAACCACTTCAGCCACCTTATCCCAGAGGGTATGACCTGAATGCACGGTGTGATTACCACACCGGTGCACCGGGGCATTCTACCGAGAATTGCCTAGTGCTGAAGTTTAAGGTAAGAGATCTAATCAGAGCTGATTGGATAAGCTTCAAAGAGGGAATCCCAAATGTGACCACCAACCCTCTGCCTAACCATGATAGACCAGGTGTCAATGTTGTAGAAAGAGATGAGGAATGTATTTCCAAGGTTGAGGACATCCAAATGCCATTGGAAATGATTCACTCCCATATGCTTAAGATGGGATTGATAGAAGAATCATGGGATGAAGAGTGCAATGACCTCCAGTCTACAAAGCGAAGGGACTTCCAAAAAACCCTTCAAGGACTTATGGACAGTCATATCATAGAAATTTGTAGGTGTCGTGAAGGCAGGATAAACATGATACAAGAGCAAAGCCGATTTCGAGCCCCAAAGCCTCTAGTTATATTCTATAACAAGAATGCACCGGTGGCCCCGACTCCTTCTAAAACTGTCATCATGGTGAACGCGCCCACCTCGTTTCCTTATAAGGATTCATGATAAGTCTTGAAAAGACTTAATTATTTCTTCTTTTATTTAACATAATTCATTAATTATTGTTTAAGTTTGGCTTTATTATTTAACAATGTCACGACCGGGATCGCGGCGGCGCGGCCGACCCTCGAAACGATTTAAAAATAAACAGGGAGTCGCCACCAATATTTTTTAGGATAAAATACTGGAAAAACCTTTCGTTAAAGCACTGGTTATAAAAATGAAATTCCATGATTCGGGAGTCTGATTACAGGTGAGGAAGGTATTAGCACCTCACAACTGTCCGTTATAAAAACGGTTACCTCAATTTGATAGCATGCATTATAATTAGCTCAATAATTATTTTAACTTCTTCATGAAAAGAAAAATGTATGGAACGACAAGATAAACAAAAAAAATAAACAAAAATCAACACAAAATATTTACATGAGACCAACAGGACGTCTCGTCCAAATTAATCTCGCTCCACCTTTTTTTTTAAAAGAGATATTTAAGAAATATGAGATTAACAGGACGTCTTGTCCAAATTAATCTCGCTCCTCCTTTTAAAGAAATACTACAAAATATGAGATTAACAAGACGTCTCGTCTAAATTAACCTCGCTCCTTCTTTTTTTTAAAAAAAAATATTTAAAAAAATATGAGATTAACAGGACGTCTCATCCAAATTAATCTCGCTCCACCTTTTTTTGATAGCAAGACAAAAAAAAATAGAAACTCTAAAAATTAAATAAAGAAAGATGAGCCCGACAGGAACTATTTTCCGCTCCTACGTATTCTCGAGCTTTCGAGAAATCAGGGTCACGTAGTTCTTTAAATGTTTTTTTTAGGGAAAAAAATTAGGAAGATATTGATGGGCATCATTTTAGTGAAGAATCCATACAAGGCAAAGTGCTTCGCACGTGCACGGATCTTATAGAGACTGTGTAGACGGAAGTATTTTCCGTACGACACTGACTAAGAATGATTTATTTTGCTTTTTTATTTAAACTAGAAAGAAAACATAGGAAATACTTATTTCCTTTATTATATTTTTAGTACAAAGGAAAAAAAAAAGAAAGGTAGCAGAAGCTACAAGAGAGAAAAGGAGACAGTAAGTTTGGAAAAGGAGTGAAAACTGAGTGGGAGAAGAGAAAACTGAGTGCAAACAAAATAAAAAAACGAGTAAAAATAAGAAAACCGAGTGAAAAATAAGAAAACCGAGTGAAACTATGAAAAATCCGAGTGAAAACAGGGGAAACCGAGTGAAACAGTGAAAATCCAAGTGAAACAGTGACAATCTAAGTGAAACAGTGAAAATCTGAGTGAAACAGTGAAAATCCGAGTGAAACAGTGAAAATAGTAAATCCGAGTGATAAGAGGAATACCGGGTGAAAATTGAGCAAAATCGAGTGACGATGGAGCAGGAACGCTGGTCCGAGAGGGAAGAGAGAGTTAGAGGGAATGGGAAGGTGCTTGGATTAGGAATGAGGATGATTGATTGAGGGTGTGGACGGATGGGAATAGGAGAGGGGTGGAGGATGGTAGGATTGTGGGCAGTACGGTGAGGGATGATGGAAGGAGAAGAAGAGAAGAATTGGTGTGAGAGAGAGAGAGAGCAAAGGGTTTTTTGGCAGAGTTTCCTTCTTTTTTCCTCCCCCCCTCAGCTGCCCTCCCCCTTGCCTATTTATAGGCTGGCCTGAGTGGAATGTGTAACACCCTAATCATTTACAACTAATAATTCCAAAAAAATATGAGAAAATTTTTCACAAAACAGTCACGCAACATTTGATATAGAGGGGAGCAGGCAGGGAGGAAACGAGAAGCATTCACTCACATATAGCAACCCACAGAGAGGCTAAAACTGGGCCGGCTCAATGGGTTTATCGCAACACATCAACACTAGGGCGGATTACGCCACACCGTTTGTTCGCTTAGACGGGGTATAAGACCGTCCAGGCGGAGTATGGGAGTGCAGCAGCGGATAGAGGAGATTTCGCAATGAGGCTTCCCTTCGAGTAATGCTGGTTACTCAACAGGAGGAATAGATAAGGGAAATATGTTAATACGTTCACACGCGTAGCATTCGGTGGAAGGCGGAGTTAGAATCATCCTACTTGGCTAGGCGGGGTATATTTATCTTGGGCGAGGTATGACACCGTCTAAACGAAATCTACATAGCGTCTCTTTGACACAACTACAAGGTAATTTCCTCCATCGGGTATGGACAAAGGTTTACTAAGTAAATCCTCACACTCGTATTTTACTCAGAAAAATGAGAAGTTACAGGGTACATATACGATAGTAGGTTGTGGAGAGGGAAGAGTCTGAACCTATTCTGCCCAACTCAACTAATTATGACAACGCCTGGGCGGACTCAGCCATCACGCCCAGATCAGGAGTCAACACCGGGGTCTCATTCTAATAACTACATCGCCTCAGCGCGAATCCTCACGCCTGGGCGAATTGCTCCCATACTTCGGGCGGGGTACGACTCCGCCCAACGTATCCGACATGAATTTTTCCTAAGACAATTCTCGATTCACTCAGACTTGGCTATAACCTGCTCGATCATACCGTCCCTGCGTATCCATTAAAGCACAATTACGAAACAAGGCAGCACATAGCATCACACACACCAAAACCATACATCCATATATACATAAAAGTGTATGTCAATATTTACAATACAAAATCGGACTTCTCCTTGCCCGTAAAGTTCTATTCATCCCCAAAACATTAACATCCGGTATAAGCCAGTCCGGGCTTAATCTAACAACGCCTTAATTAAACCTTCCAAATGCATCAGCACTCCGCCCAGCATTCCAGCTCTGCTTCTGATCCTCCTCACGAGAGACATTCACTGAAAATGGCCACTGCAGGGGTGAGCTTTTACATGTAAAATGATACTCACAGACTCGGTATCAGCGTTAGAACACGCTCCTGCTATCATTCAACCTTTCTCAAGTAACCAAGTTCATACAGTTCAAACGACATTCATGACACACATAATACACAGAGTTTATTCCACATCCAAATATATATATATATATTCATGCATTCAAAATCATACACATGCACATACATAGATTTATACATCACCACAATCGGCCTTATTTCTATATGCATGCCTGCGGATCCGACTCGGGTAAGGACTCTCAGTTACAGCCCCCTTTTTCTTTTGGCCCCTCGTCCCTCAGCTCTTACCAGGTGGCACCGGCCTCCCCACGGCGTCTCGAGACTCTCTTCTCTAGCTCCAACGGCTACCACGAGCTCTATTGGGATCTAGCCAGGGTTGGTAACTGGAAGTCGTTTCCCTTGGGGTTCTTGACCTTCCATGGGTCACCCCACTCTTACTCACGCAACTAACACATTCATTATTACACATCATCGCGCCATGAACACTTTACAGTCGTCATTAATTCAGTCAGTCACACCAGTGCATGTTACAATCGGTCATCAAACTAACAACATTGGGCAATCCAATTAAGAACATGCACATACATACACTTCAGAGTGACAACAAAATAGATCCATCATTATCATCCACGAGCAAGCTACACCATCGCCACGAAGATCACTATCAGAATCTAAAATCATGCATCAGTTTTAGTAATTGTGAATACATGCACACATACACAGCATCAATTCTAACGATTATAAATACATGCACACACACACCCACGCTCAGCAGCATGTTCACCCGGTACCGTTCTTAGACCATGCATTCGACATGCAAGCGCCCCCTACCTTTAGAAGAACCTCAGAAACCTTTCTGTTCTTGTTGTTGGGTCCGACGTCCTTCTCCTGGTTCGTCCGGTCCTCCTCGGCTCTGTCGTATCCTGTGCCTGATTCTGGAATGAAGTGTGGTCCGTTCTCCAGTACTGCAACCAAGACCTCCAGGAGCGAAGAGTAAGATAGAAGAAGAAGAAAGACGAAGAAGAAGAGAGGAAGTAGAGAATGAAGTGACGGAGAAGGGAGTCTGAAGAAATGGCAAGTGTGTTTTTCCGCCAAGGGCTCACGCTTGTATATATATATATATGTGCATGCGCACAGCAAAAGAAGAGTGGGATGGGAGAGTGCGTGCCCAGCAGTCACGTGCACTCTACCCCATCCCCTGACCATTACCATCTTTAATATTTTAATGGCTAAATCCTAAATAGTTAAATGCAATTAACAGTTATTTCTTAGCTAAAAATCAAATCTTAGTGGTTTATTCTTCAATCAGCATTAAATTTTAAAAACGGGGATGTTACAGTTCTCCCCCACTGAAAAGAATTTCGTCCCCGAAATTCAATCGGTACTTACCTAGGTAAACAATTCGGGGTACTGTTGTCGCATGGCGTCTTCTCTTTCCCACGTGTAGGAGGTGGTCTTGCCTTGCTGCCACTCCACTTTAACTAGCCTTACGTTCTTATTTCTTAAGCGTTTTACCGCTTGATCCACGATTCCAACCGGTGTAGTCCTAGTGGTTAGGTCTTCCTTGATCTCTACCTCGTCGTCAGGCATCGTGTGGCTGGGATCATGCAAATACTTTCTTAGTTGAGACACGTGAAATACGTTGTGCAATCGGGACAAATGAGTTGGTAACGCAAGGCGGTATGCCACGGAGCCAATCCGTTCTACTACCTCATAAGGTCCGATGTAGCGAGGGCTTAACTTCCCACTTTTTAAGGCTCGTCCAACTCCTTTACTCGGAGAGGTTCTCAGAAATACTCGATCTCCAACTTGAAATTCCAATGGCTTGATGCGTTTGTCATGGTAGCTCTTCTGCCTGTCTTGTGATGCTTTCATCTTCTCCCTTATTACTCGGATCTGTTCTGTGGTTTGCTTCACGATGTCTGGTCCCAGTAATAGACTTTCACCCGCTTCCGACCAACAGAGTGGGGTTCGGCATCTACGCCCATATAATGCCTCGTAAGGTGCCATGCCAATGCTGTGATGATGGCTGTTGTTGTACGTAAATTCGATCAAGGGAAGGTACTGCTCCCAGTCCCCACCGTACTCTAACACACACGCTCTCAATAAGTCTTCTAGGCTCTGAATTGTTCGTTCGGATTGTCCATCCGATTGGGGGTGGTAGGCAGAACTAAGCCAAAGCTTCGTCCCCAATTCTTGATGCATGCTGGTCCAAAATCTGGACGTAAACCTAGGGTCCCTATCCGATACGATGGAAGTAGGTATGCCATGAAGTCGGATAACTTCTTGAATGTAGATTCGAGCCAACTTATGCAATGGGTACTTCATATTTACAGGTAAGAAGTGTGCACTCTTCGTCAATCTGTCAACAATGACCCAAATGGCATCATGGCCCGCTCGGTTTTTGGGTAATCCCATGATAAAATCCATCGCAATTGAGTCCCATTTCCACACGGGGATCTCTAGAGGCTGCATTGCACCGTACGGTTTTTGGTGCTCCACCTTCGATTTCTGACAAGTCATACACCGGGTCACGTACTCCGCCACATCCTTCTTTAGTCCGGGCCACCAGAACTGTCTTCTCAAGTCGTGGTACATTTTTGTGGTTCCTGGGTGAATGCTGAGTAGGCTTTTGTGGGCTTCATCGAGCACCATTCTTCTCAATCTTCCTTCACTTGGTATGTATATCCTGTTTCTCACCCGGAAGATCCCATCTGATCCCTCTGTCAAGGATAAATCCTTTCCTTTGGCTTGAATTTCCTTCATTTCAGCTAGGTAAGAGTCCGCCTGTTGCTGTTCGTACACGGATTTTAAGAATTCGTTGGCAATCCTCAATGTACCGATTGTCATCTTCTGAGAGGAAGGGGCGTCAACATGCAAGTTCATGTCTCAGAACCGTTCCAACAACTCAACTTCTTTTGCCATCATGGCTGCTATGTGGAGGGATTTTCGACTCAATGCATCTGCTACGACATTTGCCTTACCTGGGTGGTATTTCAACTCGAAATCATAGTCCTTCAAAAACTCAATCCATCTTCTCTGCCTCATGTTCAGTTCCTTTTGGTCGAATAGGTATTTGAGGCTCTTATGATCACTGTATATCTCAAATTTGGATCCGTACAAGTAATGCCTCCAGATTTTCAATGCAAAAACTACTGCTGCCAACTCCAAGTCATGGGTCGGATAATGTTGTTCGTGGGGTCTCAATTGTCGAGAGGCATATGCTATCACTCGATCCTTCTGCATGAGTACACATCCTAATCCGAGTCCGGACGCGTCACAATAGACCATGAAGCTTTCTCGTAACTCAGGTAATGCCAACACCGGAGCAGTTGTCAACTTATTCTTCAGTTCTTGGAAGCTGTTCTCACACTCCGGACTCCATACAAAAGGAACGTTCTTCCGAGTCAATTTAGTCAGGGGTAATGCCAACTTAGAAAAACCTTCGATGAACCTTCTATAATAACCTGCCAAGCCCATAAAACTCCTTATTTCCGAGATCGACCTGGGCCTTTCCCATGCCATTACAGCAGCTACCTTCGCAGGATCCACCGAGACGCCTCGCTTGGAGATCACATGCCCGAGGAAGTGGATCTCATCCATCCAAAATTCGCACTTTGAAAGCTTTGCAAACAATTGTTTCTCCTTCAACACTTGGAGTACCGTCCTGAGATGTCCTTCATGTTCCTCAGATGTCTTAGAATAAACTAGAATATCATCGATGAAAACAACGACAAACCGATCTAAGAAGGAGTGGAATATGCTGTTCATGTAATTCATGAAAACAGCAGGGGCGTTTGTCACACCGAACGGCATCACTACATACTCATAGTGACCATACCTGGTCCTAAAGGCAGTTTTAGGAATGTCCGAGTCCTTCACTCGGATTTGGTGATATCCTGATCGTAAGTCGATTTTCGAGAAGACTGAGGCTCCACGCAACTGGTCAATTAAATCATCAATTCTAGGCAGTGGGTATCGATTCTTGATTGTGAGCTTGTTAAGCTGTCGATAATCTATACAAAGTCTCATGCTGCCATCCTTCTTCTTAACAAGTAGCACAGGTGCGCCCCATGGTGACACGCTTGGTCTAATGAACTGCTTCTCAAGTAACTCATCCACTTGTTTCTTCAACTCTGCCAATTCAGTTGAGGACATTCTGTAGGGTGCACTGGAGACTGGTTCGGCTCCAGGGATCAAGTCTATAGAGAATTCAACTTCTCTATTGGGAGGCACACTCGGGACGTCTTCTGGGAATACTTCCGGGAACTCGCAGACAACCGGAATTTCGTTCACTAGGGTCTCACTCTCATCTTTGGTTAGACAAAGCACCATAAATAGTTGGGTTATACCTAGTGCCGAGCCATCTTCAGTGGGTTGTTTTGGGAAAACTATCTCTCGGCTTCTACAATCTACTAATACCTTATTGGCTGAAAGCCAATCTATTCCAAGCACAATATCAAGACCCTTTAAGGGCATGCAAATCAGATCGAAGACGAAACTCCGATCATACAGCTCAAACGCTACATTTTTACATATTGACGATGTGAATACACTAGGGCCAGTGGGGCTGGCCACTTCTAAAGTCCGATTCATAGACACAGTTGGTAGCTTCAACCGTTTCACGCACTCGTCAGCTATAAAAGAATGGGTTGCTCCCGAATCGAAAACAACATTAAGCATATTCGTTCCAAGTGAGCACTTACATTGTACTAGATCGTTTGCTGGTGCAACGTCCTCTGCATTGATGGTGTAGATCCTTCCTGTCGCTGTCGGGCCGGTGTTCCTTTCTCGGCTGTTCGGGGTACGCATCATATTTCCTCTGGTTCCGTTGCCTCTGCCACCAGGTCGTTGGTTATCATTCACTCTGGTTCGATCTTGAAATCCTCCTTGACACACATTGGTGTTTGCCTGGCGGAGTTGGGGGCAGTCCGGGCGAACGTGTCCCTTCTCTCCGCAGTGGTAGCATTTAACATTTGTATCATTGCATTCCTTAGCAAAATGATCACCGCCGCATTTAAAGCATCCGCCATACCTTGGTCGTCCACTCATCTGTCTCCCTCGGTCATCATGGTTCTGATATCTGGTGAAGGGTTCATTCCTCCTCACGTTCCCTGGCCTCTTGAAACGTGATTGCTGAGGCCTCAGGTGCTGATTGGTTCTGCTGCACTGGCCCGAATGGGCCCTGTCATCCTCTTCGAATATTCTACACTTGTTCACTAAGGCAGGGAAACTCCGGATTTCATGGTATCTGCAGGCCCTCTTAATATCCGATCTCAGTCCGTTCTCAAACTTAAGACACTTAGAGTGCTCCGTTCCTGGCTGCTGGAAGGGCGGATAGAATAGGCACAATTCTTCAAATCTGGTCGCGTATTCTTCCACAGTCATGGAGCCCTGTTTTAACTCCATAAACTCCAGCTCTTTCCGACTCCTCACTGTGTCGGGAAAGTATTTGTCTAGGAAGCAGGCCTTGAAATCGTTCCATGTCAGTTGATTGTCATCTTCGGGAAATCGGCTCCTGGCTATCTTCCACCAATTCTCCGCTTCATCTCGCAGCATATACACTGCGCATTCCACCTTCTGGGCTTCGGTACATCGAAGACCCCTAAAAATTCTCTCTAATTCCTGAGTCCACTTGAACGCCGCCTCAGGGTTCCGTCCTCCTAAGAATTCACTCGGCTTCCTCTTCAGGAAGCGGTCCAGCACATGGCCATCCTCAGGTTGAGTTTGGCCTTGCCTTTCAAACACATCAGCAAAGCGTTGGAATGCTGTGGCTATAGCCTCCATACTTTGACGATGCGCCATTCCTTATCCTGAAATTGACGTTTAAGGATAAGTATACGGAGCCACTTACTACCGATCTAGTTATTAGTACAACAATTAATAGCTTAGCACATTATGTCATTCGCCTAAGTTATACACACAATCGGACCAGGGGGAAAATAACCCCTCGTCCTCAAGACAATCATCAATCAGGTCAACCAGCATCGGAACAATTTCAACCATTCAATCAAAAAGACACAAACACCACCGCTTACATTTGGTGAGCATACTTTGGCCTTGGATTTTTCGGTCCGCTCTGATACCAAAAATGTAACACCCTAATCATTTACAACTAATAATTCCAAAAAAATATGAGAAAATTTTTCACAAAACAGTCACGCAACATTTGATATAGAGGGGAGCAGGCAGGGAGGAAACGAGAAGCATTCACTCACATATAGCAACCCACAGAGAGGCTAAAACTGGGCCGGCTCAATGGGTTTATCGCAACACATCAACACTAGGGCGGATTACGCCACACCGTTTGTTCGCTTAGACGGGGTATAAGACCGTCCAGGCGGAGTATGGGAGTGCAGCAGCGGATAGAGGAGATTTCGCAATGAGGCTTCCCTTCGAGTAATGCTGGTTACTCAACAGGAGGAATAGATAAGGGAAATATGTTAATACGTTCACACGCGTAGCATTCGGTGGAAGGCGGAGTTAGAATCATCCTACTTGGCTAGGCGGGGTATATTTATCTTGGGCGAGGTATGACACCGTCTAAACGAAATCTACATAGCGTCTCTTTGACACAACTACAAGGTAATTTCCTCCATCGGGTATGGACAAAGGTTTACTAAGTAAATCCTCACACTCGTATTTTACTCAGAAAAACGAGAAGTTACAGGGTACATATACGATAGTAGGTTGTGGAGAGGGAAGAGTCTGAACCTATTCTGCCCAACTCAACTAATTATGACAACGCCTGGGCGGACTCAGCCATCACGCCCAGATCAGGAGTCAACACCGGGGTCTCATTCTAATAACTACATCGCCTCAGCGCGAATCCTCACGCCTGGGCGAATTGCTCCCATACTTCGGGCGGGGTACGACTCCGCCCAACGTATCCGACATGAATTTTTCCTAAGACAATTCTCGATTCACTCAGACTTGGCTATAACCTGCTCGATCATACCGTCCCTGCGTATCCATTAAAGCACAATTACGAAACAAGGCAGCACATAGCATCACACACACCAAAACCATACATCCATATATACATAAAAGTGTATGTCAATATTTACAATACAAAATCGGACTTCTCCTTGCCCGTAAAGTTCTATTCATCCCCAAAACATTAACATCCGGTATAAGCCAGTCCGGGCTTAATCTAACAACGCCTTAATTAAACCTTCCAAATGCATCAGCACTCCGCCCAGCATTCCAGCTCTGCTTCTGATCCTCCTCACGAGAGACATTCACTGAAAATGGCCACTGCAGGGGTGAGCTTTTACATGTAAAATGATACTCACAGACTCGGTATCAGCGTTAGAACACGCTCCTGCTATCATTCAACCTTTCTCAAGTAACCAAGTTCATACAGTTCAAACGACATTCATGACACACATAATACACAGATTTTATTCCACATCCAAATATATATATATATATTCATGCATTCAAAATCATACACATGCACATACATAGATTTATACATCACCACAATCGGCCTTATTTCTATATGCATGCCTGCGGATCCGACTCGGGTAAGGACTCTCAGTTACAGCCCCCTTTTTCTTTTGGCCCCTCGTCCCTCAGCTCTTACCAGGTGGCACCGGCCTCCCCACGGCGTCTCGAGACTCTCTTCTCTAGCTCCAACGGCTACCACGAGCTCTATTGGGATCTAGCCAGGGTTGGTAACTGGAAGTCGTTTCCCTTGGGGTTCTTGACCTTCCATGGGTCACCCCACTCTTACTCATGCAACTAACACATTCATTATTACACATCATCGCGCCATGAACACTTTACAGTCGTCATTAATTCAGTCAGTCACACCAGTGCATGTTACAATCGGTCATCAAACTAACAACATTGGGCAATCCAATTAAGAACATGCACATACATACACTTCAGAGTGACAACAAAATAGATCCATCATTATCATCCACGAGCAAGCTACACCATCGCCACGAAGATCACTATCAGAATCTAAAATCATGCATCAGTTTTAGTAATTGTGAATACATGCACACATACACAGCATCAATTCTAACGATTATAAATACATGCACACACACACCCACGCTCAGCAGCATGTTCACCCGGTACCGTTCTTAGACCATGCATTCGACATGCAAGCGCCCCCTACCTTTAGAAGAACCTCAGAAACCTTTCTGTTCTTGTTGTTGGGTCCGACGTCCTTCTCCTGGTTCGTCCGGTCCTCCTCGGCTCTGTCGTATCCTGTGCCTGATTCTGGAATGAAGTGTGGTCCGTTCTCCAGTACTGCAACCAAGACCTCCAGGAGCGAAGAGTAAGATAGAAGAAGAAGAAAGACGAAGAAGAAGAGAGGAAGTAGAGAATGAAGTGACGGAGAAGGGAGTCTGAAGAAATGGCAAGTGTGTTTTTCCGCCAAGGGCTCACGCTTGTATATATATATATGTGCATGCGCACAGCAAAAGAAGAGTGGGATGGGAGAGTGCGTGCCCAGCAGTCACGTGCACTCTACCCCATCCCCTGACCATTACCATCTTTAATATTTTAATGGCTAAATCCTAAATAGTTAAATGCAATTAACAGTTATTTCTTAGCTAAAAATCAAATCTTAGTGGTTTATTCTTCAATCAGCATTAAATTTTAAAAACGGGGATGTTACAGAATGCCAGCTCAGGCTTCCACTTCCGAGTGGAATGCCAGGTCACACTTCCATTCAGAGTGAAGTGGGGGACAACGGCTGGGTGGGAATTTTTAATTCCCCCCACTTCCACCCCTGTCTACCACCCCTAGGATTCCTGGATCCACTTGGGTGGTGGAATCCAGGTCAGCAAGGTGGAGATCCGAGAGATGGTGAAAAGCCCAGTTAAAATGGTGGAAATCCGAGTGTGGATAGTGGAATTCTGAGTGACAATGGCTGAATTCCGAGTGAAAATGGTGGAAATCTGAGTGAGAATAGTGGAATTCTGAGTGAGAATGATGGAAATCCGATTGAGAATGTTGGAAATCCGAGTGACAATGTTGGAAATCCGAGTGTAAATGACTCGGATCACCGTCTCAGTCAGCATTCCTCCACATTGGGAGTTAAATCCGAGTGGAAAAGGGGTCAGCCTTCACTTTGCCTCCTAAATCCGAGTATAAAAAGCCCCCTTTTGTGCTAAAGACCGAGTAAGAACATGTTGGTGTTTGTGCAATTGGATTGAGTGTAAACTGACTCGGATTCCCATTGGAACATTCAGTCAGAACCGGGTGTAAACTGACTCGGATTCCCATTCTCGCTTGAGTGAAAAGTGGGTCACTTGGTACTGACTGAGAATTGGCCCGGACTTCACTTCTTCTCCACAATCCGAGTGACCAATGACTCGGAACCGACTGAAACGTGTCAAATTGTGACTCGAAAATGCGTGAAAAAGGAGGGGTGAGAGGGAATTAGTTTGAAGAAGGCAAACTGACTGAATTGCCAGTCGATTCCGACTGAAAATGGGCTCAGAAATTGGGTGAAATGACTCACTCGGTATTGGTTGGCTAAAAGGGCTCGGTGATGGTTTGAAGTACGGCTCAGAGATTGGTGGGAGAGGGGGCTCGGATTAGATGGGCCCAAAAGGGCTCGGGGAAGGTTTGAAAAGGCCTGACTAACAGAAGTGTCACTCGGAAACTGATTGGCTCAGGAGTGGGTGAGAAAAGCATGACACGGAACCGACTGAAATGGCTCGGAAATTGGAATTTTGGCCATTTTCACTCAGAAATAGGCTTCTTTTCACTCAGAATTGGAAATTTGAATTTCTTCACTCAGAATGTGCCTATTTTCCACTCAGAAATTGGAATTTTGAATTTCTTCACTCGGAATGGCTCTGACAGGGAAGCATTTCACTCGGAACTGACTCATTTTGAGTGATCCCACTCGGATTTGATCATTTTTGAGTTATTCCACTCGGTTTTGATCATTTCTGAGTTATTCTACTCGGTTTTGATCATTTCTGAGTTATTCTACTCGGATTTCTCTTCAACAGTGGCATATTCCACTCGGATTTGATCTGTTCTTAGTCCTTCCACTCGGAAATGATCATTTTCGAGTCCCTTTTTTTTTGGGAATCTTCTTCATTTGTGGATGGGCTGAAATAGGTGTTCACAAACAATTTGTTAATAATTCATATTTTAATTATTTATTTTAAAAGTGATTTATTTATGTAAAAAAATGATTAAAAACATTGAATAGTTAAGAGTTTATGATTATTTATAATTTCACTGAGCAGCCAGCGTACAAATGCTAGGCAATTATGTGTTTATTGGTGCAGGAACAGGTTGCACTCAAGCTAAGTAGGAAAATTCGAGTGAAATTCCTAAAAGCCGAGTGAGATTTCACAAATCCGAGTGAAACTCCAAAAATCCAACTGGGAAATGCTTCAAGACACCGATTGAAAAATGCGTTCACTTCAGAATGCTGATTGAATAATCCTTAACGCTCAAGCGAGCAAGCTCGCGAGCAAGCTCACGCTTAAGCGTGACTCTAAAATATCACTCTCGCCCAAGCTTCTCCATCACGCTTAAGCTAAGAAAGCGATACTGCAGTGCATACTTCGAGCTCGCTCAAGCGAGAGTCTTTTGCGCTCAAGCGAGAGTCCTTCACGCTCAAGCATGAAGGCAAGTTATTTAAACACCGACTGTTCCCTCCAAAGAGACACTCGGCACCAGTGCTATTCATACTACTTTCTCTCTTACTTTTGTACCTTTATAATTTAAGTGCTGAGGTATTATTAGTTAATGCTGAACTGTAATTAGCTAATGCTGAACTGTAATTTGTTAAGAGCTGAGCTGTAATTGGTTAGTTATTCCGTAATTATGTAATAAGTTAGTTAGTTTAGTTATTAACTTAGCTTTCTAAGTGATTAGTTAAGTTAGTTAGTTAGGTAGATGCCTATATATATGCTTGTACATATTCTGTAACAACATCAGAGAACAGAGTACATAGAATACAATTCATTTTCCATTTCCAATGTCTCTCTAATTCCTTTCGCTCTCTAAACTTTCTCATCCATGTCTTTCCAACTTCCTTCGATAGAACCAATGTCGATAGATTTCTAAGTCCCTAAGGTTGGGGTTGCGAAGGTTAGCAATGGAATCTTGAAGCTGTGAATGAGGAAATCAACTTCTAGATCCTGAGGCGAACAAGCTGAGGAGTGGATCTGTTTTGCTGGATTGACAAATCCAGATCTGATGAAGAACTTCGCCAGTGAGGAATCATGGTTGAAGCTTAGGTAGCTTCCAGCTTTCTAACTAGTTCAGGCCTAATCAATTTAGGTGAATAGTTAGAGTTCAACCTCCAATTTCGCATTAGATTCTTAGGTTAATTGAGCACTTAAGGAATTAAGGTCCAATGCTTAAGGATTAGTGTTTTTCACCTAAGGAATTAGGGAATAACCACAAACGGATTGTCCTCTGGATCATGAAGTTTGATTATACTTTAATTGCATGTTTCTTGATGAATTTGTAAACCAAAGCAATCCTGACCTATTTTCTATTAATCACCTTTCAAATTTCATCTTAACACTGTCTCTAAAAAATATAAAAACATAGAAAGTATAAAAACAACAAAAACCGAATGAATCTTTTGATCATTGTGTTGGTTCAGCTTGTATCTGTCCAAGATTGAGGTACTTACCACAATCCCTATGGGACGATCAAATATAATACAATTTTAACAACTGGTGCGCTTGCCAAAGAATAAATCCTCTAAGAAATACACATCAAGTTAATGACTCAGAGATTTTGCATCAAGTTAATGGCGCCGTTGCCGGGGATTGTTGAGTAATATCAATAATCCTTGGACCGGTACTAGACTGAACTTTTTACTTTTGTTTACATTTAGTACATAGTTTGATTTTTGTTTTTAGTAGTAGTAGTTGTTTATTTTCGTGTAGCTGTAGTCATAGCTGTGAATTGTTCTTTTGTTTAACATTTGTTGTATGCAGTCAAGGAACAGAGGAGAGCCTTTCTTCTTTGATCCTGATATCGATTTGTTAGAACGTAAACTGAGAAAAGAGAAAAAGCAAAAGGAACAAAAAGAAATGGAACAGAGGAGAGTTACACTAGGTGACTACTCTCGACTGACTGAAGAAGGATCGCAATCTAGCATCCTTAGGCCTCTGATTTCAGCTAATAATTTTGAACTTAAACCAGCTTTACTGCAATTGGTAAGAAATGAACAGTTTGGAGGAAGTGAGGTTGAGGATCCAAATTTGCATCTAGCAACCTTCCTCCAAATTTGTGATACAGTAAAAATGAACGGAGTCCCTGAAGAGGCAATTCGACTGAGATTGTTTCCGTTTTCTCTAAGGGACCGAGCTAAAGCCTGGTTACTGATAAGTGTTTTATAACACAATAAATTAGATTTAGTTTACTTAGGATTTTAATCATTATGCACTGTATTTCCTTTATTTATTGTGATTTTTGCTTTCTTTCCACTGTATTCTACTCGGGTACTTTTATTTTGCAGAAATTAATAGATTTGGAATTATTGATGATCCATTTTAAGAATGAATGAATATAAATGGAAAATGGATTCAAGAACCCAAAAAGATGATCAAAGTGCCAAAGGATCAAAGCAATCAAGAACCATGAGCTATACTGTCCAAAATGCCTCAAAAATGCAAGAAAACACTTCCAGGAAAGGGTAGGAATCGATTCACCCTTACAGGAATCGATTCCCATGTGAAACATAGGCTAGGAATCGATTCAAGGCTGTTGGGAATCGATTCATAGGGCTGGGAATCGATTCCCCCCTTATAGGAATCGATTCATTGATGTTTGGAAGGCTGGGAATCGATTCATGAAGGCCAGGAATCGATTCATCATGCTGGGAATCGATTCCCACCTTTAGGAATCGATTCACACGCTGTTTTGAAGGCAAAAATCAACTGGAGGAATCGATTCATCAGTGAAATCATGCGCCGAATTATTGGAAACAACAAAAATACGCAAATTGGAGACAACTGGAACAGCTAGAAATCACATGCACCGAAAGTTTCCAACTTGCAACGCGTTTTCTTAGCTGGCTTCCTCCCTTCCTTCGCCTATAAAAGGAGAAGCAATCCAAGCAGAGAAGGCATCCAGATCCAAATCCCATTCTTCATCAGCTTCATTCCTTTCTTTCTCTTTCGTTTTCTTTCTCTGTTTTATTTTCTTTCTCTTTTTATTTTCTTTTTCTTTCTTTTATTTTGTGTGAGAGTTGTGAGGATTGTGAAATTGAGTGTTCCAATTTGTAATTGGTGGAGGAATATTGCAACAAGGAAATACAGTGGTAAATTATTCTGAGCTTTTGGAGAAACCCGTAAGTCTTTATTTTTTACCATGTCTTGTATGTTTTATTTTTCCATCATGTGTATGAATTTGAATCCTTTCATGAGTAGCTAAATTAATTATCTTGGGATGAAGGGGGTATGATAATATTTTATTTTAATGTTATTTTAACTTGGAATTAAATAAATTTCTGTTTTCCATTTAGTTCAATTATGCTTAATGCTTTTAGTAATTCCTAACAAGAACCTAAATGATAAAACTGTATACTTACAGGTATATTAGTAAGTTTAGGTAATAAATAGAATCGAGAGATTTATTTTTACCAGAAAGCTTTGAACTAAACCTAAGATTTTTGAAATGCTTTTTTGTGACCTCGGTAAAACCGTGAAAGTAATCAAAATTCTTTTGAGGAAATAAAAGGGATTTTCATAAAACGATAATGGGCCTTTCTGAGGATTAAGCAGCGCTTTCCATGGGTTAGGTACATTAATAGGATTCCGAGAGGAACATATTAATTAGCTTTTGGAAAATTCGCCTTGGAAAACTTAATTCGATTCTTATTTATGAAAAGTTAAAATTCATTAAACATAAAATAGAATCTTGATCCCCCGAAATCCCAAGATACTCTCAACTCTGATTTTTAAGTGTCAAGTAAATTTTATTTTGTTTGTATTTATTCGTATTCTGTGCAACTTAATTTTGCTTTATTTTACAAAAACCTTAAAAATCAATTGTGTGGATAATTAAATTTCAATATGCTGGTACTTTGAACACAGTCCCTGTGGAGAACGATAATCTTTTATATTACGCGACATAACCCGTGCGCTTGCGGGCCCTGTCAAGTTTTTGGCGCCGTTGCCGGGGACTGTTGTCCCTCGAATATCGGCAATATTGAAATTCGATTAGATCATACTTGTTAATACTTTTATTGTTATTTTTATTTTTATTTTGTTTGTAATTTTGTATTTTGTTCTATATTCTGTGTATCTGTTGTGGTTTTATTTTTGTAATTGTTTGTTTTATTTGTCATTTACTTTCTTTTTATGCGACGAAGCCGTAGTGTCGATCTAAACTTAGGATTTGACCCTGAGATAGAACGTACCCTTAGAGCTTTAAGAAAACAACAAAAACAACAAAAAGAACAAAAAGAAAAACAAATGGCGGACCAACATAGACCCTTAAGAGATTTTGCCGCTCCAAGCACTAATGGGAGAGGATCTAGCATCCTCAGACCCACAGTGGAGGCTAACAATTTTGAATTGAAGCCTTCACTACTTTCAATGGTTCAACAGAACCAATTCGGAGGATTACAGATCCAAATCTTCATCTTCAAATCTTTCTTGAATACTGTGACACCCTGAAGATGAACGGAGCCACCAATGATGCCATTCGCTTAAGACTTTTCCCTTTCTCCTTAAGAGATAAAGCAAGAGCATGGTTATACTCTCTTCCTGAAGGATCCATCACAACTTGGGAACAATTGTCCAGTGCTTTTATCAATAAATGGTACCCAAGGAACAAGACTGATGTTCTGAGAAAACAAATCATCAATTTTTCACAAAAAGATGATGAATCCTTGTATGAAGCCTGGGAAAGATACAGGGAGTTGCTAAGAGAATGTCCTCACCATGGGATAGAAAGGTGGTTAACGATCCATATTTTCTATAATGGACTAACTTCCACACAAAAGATTTCTTTAGATGCTGCAGCTGGAGGAGCCTTCATGAGTAAAAATGTTGATGAAGCTGAGAACCTGATCGAGGAAATAGCTCAAAACACTCACCAATGGAACTCTGAGAGAGGATTACCTTCTAAAACACCAGGTAAGTACTCTGTTGATGCTCTTTCCTTACTTTCTGCCAAAGTTGAAGCATTAACATTAAAACTTGATAAAATAGGGTCAACAGGTGCTACTAATATTGTTTGTGAAGTTTGTGGTGTTTCAGGACATGGAGCTACAAACTGTCATTTAGCAATGACCCCTAATCAAGAACAAGATATGCATCAGGTGGACGCTATTGGAAACTATGGTGGAAACTATCAAGGTAACTACAGACCTCCACAAGGTCCACCTGGCTTCCAAAATAGGCCACCTCAATTCCAAAGTAACTACAAACCTCAACAAGGAACCTATATTCCACAAAAATCAAAGCTAGAATCCTTGATGGAGACATTTGTAGCTACTCAACTTAAACAAAATGATGAATTCTCTGATGCAATAAAAAACTTGGCTTCAAAAGTGGACTCTCTTGCCACTCACAACAAAATACTGGAAAATCAAATTGCCCAACAAGCCTCCTATTCTCAAAGAGCACCAGGAACATTTCCTGGAAAACCAGAGGCTGGACCATCCAACCAAACCATGGCTGTGACTCTTAGGAGTGGTACTCAATACGATGGGCCAGTTGACAAGACAGCAAAGGAGGAAAAGAAAGTCGATGAATCTTCATCTCATCCAGTAATTGAAGAAGAGAAACCACAAGAAAAAAAGGAGGAAGTTAAGCCATATCAACCTCCCATTCCATTTCCTCAGCGCTTAGCCAAAGCAAAGTTGGACAAACAATTTGGTAAGTTCCTTGATGTTTTAAAGAAACTGTATATTAATATTCCTTTTACAGATGCTTTGCAGCAAATGCCCACATATGCAAAGTTCCTGAAGGACATTCTGTCCAACAAAAGAAGACTGGAGGAAGATGGTACAGTTGCACTTACTGAAGAATGCAGTGCTCTAATTCAAAAGAAACTTCCACCCAAGCTCCAAGATCCAGGTAGTTTCTCTATTCCTTGCATGATTGGTGACATGAATATAGATAAAGCATTGTGTGATTTAGGAGCAAGTGTGAGTTTAATGCCATTATCTGTTGCTGAAAAGTTAGGATTGGGTGAACTAAAACCTACTAGGATGTCTTTACAATTGGCTGATAGATCTGTAAAATATCCTGTAGGAATTTTAGAGGATGTTCCTATTAAGATAGGAAAATTTTTTATACCTGCTGACTTTGTTGTGCTTGAAATGGATGAAGATTCTTTGATTCCTATTATTTTAGGCAGACCATTTTTAGCAACTGCAGGTGCTGTGATTGATGTCAAGAATGGTAAGTTGTCTCTAACTGTTGGAGACCAAAAAGTTGATTTCAACTTGAAAAATGTTTTAGAAAAACCTTATAATGATGTTTGCTGTACTGTGGATTTTGTCGAACAAGTGGTAAAGGAAGCAACCCTTCCTAATGACCCACTTGAAACTATTTTCATGATTGAGTCAACAGAAACATCTGATTGCTCTAAGGCCCCACATGATACTGAGGTCATGTGTGACAAAGTGGTAAGCCCCAATGTGGAATTAAAACCCTTACCAGCTTCATTAAGGTATGAATTTCTTGGTCCTAATTCCACATATCCTGTGATTATCAATGCTGAATTGAATCCATCTGAAACTGAAAAACTTTTAAAACAACTTAGGTTGTATAGAAAGGTAATAGGTTATACAATGGATGATATCAAAGGGATTAACCCTTCTCTTTGTATGCACAGGATTACTGTAGAAGATGAAAGTAGGCCCACAATAGAACCACTTAGGAGATTAAATCCTAAAATGCAAGAAGTGGTTAAAAAGGAAATTTTGAAATTGCTTGATGCTGGAGTCATATATCCTGTTGATAGTAGTAAATGGGTGAGTCCTGTCCATGTGGTGCCTAAAAAGGGGGGAATAACTGTGATTAAAAATGATAAACATAACTTGATTCCTACTAGGATTGTCTCTGGTTGGCGTATGTGCATTGATTATAGGAAGTTAAATAGTGCCACGAAAAAAGATCATTTTCCCCTTCCTTTTATTGATCAGATGCTTGAAAGACTTGCGAAACACTCTTATTTCTGTTATTTGGATGGGTATTCAGGTTTTCATCAAATTCCCATTCATCCATCTGATCAAGAAAAGACTACCTTCACTTGCCCTTATGGGACTTATGCTTACAGACATATGCCTTTTGGTTTATGTAATGCACCTGCAACTTTTCAAAGGTGTATGCAAGCAATTTTTTCTGATCTTATTGAAAATGTGATGGAAGTCTTTATGGATGATTTTTCAGTGCATGGTTTGCATTTTGATAATTGTTTAACAAATTTGTGCCAAGTATTGCAGCGTTGTGAAGAAACCAATTTGGTTCTAAATTGGGAAAAATGCCATTTCATGGTAAGAGAAGGCATAGTTCTTGGACACCTGGTGTCTGAGAGAGGTATAGAAGTTGATAAGGCTAAAGTGGAAGTGATTGAAAAATTGCCTCCACCCACAAATGTGAAAGGTATTCGGAGTTTTCTTGGACATGCAGGGTTTTACCGTAGGTTCATTAAAGATTTCTCCAAGATCACAAAGCCTCTTACAACTCTTCTGGGTAAGGATGTGCCTTTCAATTTTGATTCATCTTGTATGGAAGCTTTTTGCAGGATTAAGCAAGCTTTAATCTCTGCCCCCATCGTACAACCACCTGATTGGAAACTCCCATTTGAGCTGATATGCGATGCAAGTGATTACGCAGTGGGAGCTGTGTTGGGGCAAAGAAAGGATAAAAAGCTTCATGTAATTCATTATGCCAGCCGGACGCTAGATGATGCTCAGGTAAATTATGCCACAACTGAAAAAGAACTGTTAGCTATTGTCTTTGCTTTTGATAAATTTAGGTCTTATTTGGTAGGTTCACATGTTACTGTTTACACTGACCACTCTGCCATTAAGTATCTATTGAATAAAAAGGAAGCAAAGCCTAGATTAATTAGGTGGATTCTAATATTGCAAGAATTTGACTTGGAAATTAAGGACAAGAAGGGTACCGAGAACTTGGTCGCTGACCACCTATCTAGGTTGACATCTGAAAAAGAAGAAACAGATAATATTCCCATCAATGAATCTTTTCCAGATGAACAACTCTTGAATCTTAGTATCCAACGTGTTCCTTGGTATGCTGATTTTGTAAATTTTCTTGCATGTGGTATCTTACCTCCTGATCTTAGCTTTCAGCAAAGGAAAAAGTTTTATGCAGATGTCAAGCATTATTATTGGGATGAACCACTCCTTTTCAAGCAATGTGCAGATGGTATGATTCGGAGATGTGTTTCACAAGATAATGTCCATGCTATCTTGGATCATTGCCATTCTCTTTCCTGTGGAGGGCACATGAGCACCTCCAAGACAGCTGCTAAAATATTACAAGCTGGGTTCTATTGGCCAAATATTTTTAAGGATGTACGTAAGTATGTTCTAACTTGTGATGCTTGCCAAAGAACAGGTAACATTGGTAAGAAACAAGAAATGCCATTAAATACCATTTTAGAAGTTGAATTGTTTAATGTATGGGGTGTTGATTTTATGGGTCCCTTTCCCTCTTCTTTTGGAAATCAGTTCATATTAGTGGCAGTTGACTATGTGTCAAAATGGGTGGAAGCCATTGCTTCACCCCATTCTGATGCTAAGACTGTTATTAAACTTTTCAAGAAAATAATATTTCCAAGGTTTGGGGTCCCAAAATGTGTTATAAGTGATGGAGGGTCTCATTTTATTGAGAAAACTTTTCAGACCCTTCTAAAGAAATATGGAGTTAAGCATAAGGTTGCTACACCTTATCACCCATAAACTAGTGGACAAGTTGAGGTATCCAATCGGGAAATTAAAAATATTCTACAAAAAGTGGTGAATACATCACGTAAGGATTGGTCTATTAAGTTAGATGATTCCTTATGGGCGTATCGGACCGCATACAAAACTCCCATTGGAACCACACCTTTTAAGCTAGTATATGGGAAGCCCTGTCATTTACCTGTTGAGCTAGAATATAAATCTTTTTGGGCTGTTAAAACTCTTAACTTTGATCATAAGACTGTAGGTGAACGTAGGTTGTTGGAATTAAATGAGCTTGAAGAACTCCGTCTAGATGCATACGAAAATGCCAGAATTTATAAAGAAAAAACCAAACAATGGCATGATCGTCACATCCAACGGAGAACATTTAATCCAGGTGATATGGTTTTACTGTTTAATTCCAGACTGAAGCTTTTTCCAGGTAAACTGAGATCCCGATGGTCGGGACCATTCAAGGTGACAAAAGTCTTTCCCTTTGGAGCTGTCGAACTATGGAGCGAGAAATCTGGTACATTTAGAGTAAATGGACAAAGAGTAAAGCATTACTTTACTGGTCAACCAATACAACAAGCAAGTGACTTGGACTTGTTTGATGCTCCTGATGAGTAAATCCAAACGGTGAGAAGTCTGGCTGAAGACTTAAAACTTAGCACTGATAGGGAGGTAACCCTATAAAAAGTTGTTGTTTTATTTTAAGCTTTTATTCTAAAAAAAAAAAAAAAAAAACAACTATGTCAGATGCTGGTTTGGGGTTATTACAGGTAAGTTTTCTTATCCTGTTATCATCCATTTTAACATTGAGGACAATGTCAAATTCTGGTTTGGGGTGGTAGGTAAGAAAACTTAACTGTTTTGTTTACGTTGTGTGATTGTCATTTTACTATGCATGTGTGTTTTCTTTATTTTGTTTGTAATCTTGTAATTTGCCATGATTGCATGATAAAGTTACTTTGAATACAAGGCTAAAGTATCTAAGGATTCCAAAATTTTGAGTAAAATTTTCAAAATTTGATTGTTTAAATGCCAAATAAATGCTTAAATGAACCTTATGTGATTAAAATTTTCTTTGAAAAGACTTTCCATGGTTAGACTTGAGCCAAAATAGGTTGTTTATCAAACAAATTTTCAAAACCCATATCTTCTTGATTGAGTGAATCTCATAGTCATTAATATTCTAGAACTTGTTTTTCAACCAATTCAAAATGGTTTTTGATTATATGTCTTAGGATGATAAAGGCATAATTAGGTCTTATTCTTAAGCCTCAGAATTTTGCATAATTTGACCCCTAGTTGCCCCTTTTGAGCCTAAAAGTGAAAATTTTTCCTTGAAACCTTTCATTGACTGATACTCTCTTAATGGTGAAAAAGTTGGAAATTTAGTGGAGCAAAGAAAGAAAAAAGGACTTAAGAAAAATATGTATTGAATGCAAAGAAAAGCAAGAAAAAGAAAAAGAAAATCAAAAGGATGATATTGAATGAATTCTAAAAAGTCCATAAAAGTTCAAAAATTTGCTCTGTTAAATTTATAATGGTGATTTGAATCATTCATGACTGTTAAAGCCCTTTTGTATTCCATTTTTCTTGAAATTCCTACCTTAACAACCCAAGGCCACATTACAACCTTTGAAAGACCTTTAGACTTTGACATATTTTCTATCTAAACTGTGGAGTTTCTGGTTTATTAACAAGCTTATGGTAATATTTTTTGACTATGATGATCTGAGTGATACACAAACCATGCAACACTTTGAGTGAAAATTGAGAGAAGAGTATCCTCTGTCTTGATAATGAAAATTGATTCACATAAGAAAATTAATATTGGCATTTGAATAAATCTTTTTCTCTGTTTTGGATTCCTTAGTTTATTAAGCTTAGTGTTTTCTGTATTTTATCTTGTGAATATGGTGATTGCTTGAGGACAAGCAATGCTTTGGTTTGGGGTATTTTGATAAGTGTTTTATAACACAATAAATTAGATTTAGTTTACTTAGGATTTTAATCATTATGCACTGTATTTCCTTTATTTATTGTGATTTTTGCTTTCTTTCCACTGTATTCTACTCGGGTACTTTTATTTTGCAGAAATTAATAGATTTGGAATTATTGATGATCCATTTTAAGAATGAATGAATATAAATGGAAAATGGATTCAAGAACCCAAAAAGATGATCAAAGTGCCAAAGGATCAAAGCAATCAAGAACCATGAGCTATACTGTCCAAAATGCCTCAAAAATGCAAGAAAACACTTCCAGGAAAGGGTAGGAATCGATTCACCCTTACAGGAATCGATTCCCATGTGAAACATAGGCTAGGAATCGATTCAAGGCTGTTGGGAATCGATTCATAGGGCTGGGAATCGATTCCCCCCTTATAGGAATCGATTCATTGATGTTTGGAAGGCTGGGAATCGATTCATGAAGGCCAGGAATCGATTCATCATGCTGGGAATCGATTCCCACCTTTAGGAATCGATTCACACGCTGTTTTGAAGGCAAAAATCAACTGGAGGAATCGATTCATCAGTGAAATCATGCGCCGAATTATTGGAAACAACAAAAATACGCAAATTGGAGACAACTGGAACAGCTAGAAATCACATGCACCGAAAGTTTCCAACTTGCAACGCGTTTTCTTAGCTGGCTTCCTCCCTTTCTTCGCCTATAAAAGGAGAAGCAATCCAAGCAGAGAAGGCATCCAGATCCAAATCCCATTCTTCATCAGCTTCATTCCTTTCTTTCTCTTTCGTTTTCTTTCTCTGTTTTATTTTCTTTCTCTTTTTATTTTCTTTTTCTTTCTTTTATTTTGTGTGAGAGTTGTGAGGATTGTGAAATTGAGTGTTCCAATTTGTAATTGGTGGAGGAATATTGCAACAAGGAAATACAGTGGTAAATTATTCTGAGCTTTTGGAGAAACCCGTAAGTCTTTATTTTTTACCATGTCTTGTATGTTTTATTTTTCCATCATGTGTATGAATTTGAATCCTTTCATGAGTAGCTAAATTAATTATCTTGGGATGAAGGGGGTATGATAATATTTTATTTTAATGTTATTTTAACTTGGAATTAAATAAATTTCTGTTTTCCATTTAGTTCAATTATGCTTAATGCTTTTAGTAATTCCTAACAAGAACCTAAATGATAAAACTGTATACTTACAGGTATATTAGTAAGTTTAGGTAATAAATAGAATCGAGAGATTTATTTTTACCAGAAAGCTTTGAACTAAACCTAAGATTTTTGAAATGCTTTTTTGTGACCTCGGTAAAACCGTGAAAGTAATCAAAATTCTTTTGAGGAAATAAAAGGGATTTTCATAAAACGATAATGGGCCTTTCTGAGGATTAAGCAGCGCTTTCCATGGGTTAGGTACATTAATAGGATTTCGAGAGGAACATATTAATTAGCTTTTGGAAAATTCGCCTTGGAAAACTTAATTCGATTCTTATTTATGAAAAGTTAAAATTCATTAAACATAAAATAGAATCTTGATCCCCCGAAATCCCAAGATACTCTCAACTCTGATTTTTAAGTGTCAAGTAAATTTTATTTTGTTTGTATTTATTCGTATTCTGTGCAACTTAATTTTGCTTTATTTTATAAAAACCTTAAAAATCAATTGTGTGGATAATTAAATTTCAATATGCTGGTACTTTGAACACAGTCCCTGTGGAGAACGATAATCTTTTATATTACGCGACATAACCCGTGCGCTTGCGGGCCCTGTCAGTTACAGATTCAACCGAGAGGCAGTATTTCCACTTGGGAGGACTTGCAAAGAAAATTTTTGATTAAGTACTTTCCTCCTTCTAAATATGCAAAGTTGCGCTCGGAAATCACGTGTTTCCAACAAAGAGAAGGTGAATCTTTGATGGAAGCATGGGATCGGTATAAGGAGAGTTTGAGGAAATGTCCTCATCATCAGATCACCGATGTGCAACAGGTTACTATATTTTATAATGGTGTCAGGCCAGCTACCAGGGTCCTGATTGATGCCTCGGCTGGAGGCTCATTAACAACTAAAACTGTAGAAGAAGCCATAGAGCTGATTGACGCTATGGCTTCTAATGAATGTCTGATTAGTGAGAGGAGCCAAGTCCCTAAGAGACGGATATTAGAACTAGAAGCATAAGATGCTTATCTGGCTCAGAGTAAGCTGATGACTCAGGCTTTGGAGAAACTAAGCATACAGATTTCAGAACTCCAAAAGCCGAGTCAAGTTTCTATGATAAGTTGTGACTTTTGTGGTGGAGACCATGAAAATGGAATGTGTGATCCAAATGTGCCTTTCGAGCAAGTGAACTATATGGGGCAGCAACACTATTAAAGGAATTATCCATATAATTCCTTTAATCCTAATTACAGGAATCACCCTAATTTTTCCTGGCAGAAAGGTCCACATTTGAATCAGAACATCCCACAAAATCAACCCACAAATAGACCACAACAACCTTCTCACCCTCCTGTTAAAGAAAAGTCAAAACTTGAGAATGTACTTTCTCAGTTCATCCAGGCCACTCAGGCCAGTTTTAAAAATCAGGAAGCATCCATAAGGAATCTAGAAAATCAAGTTGGACAGCTTTCTAAGCAATTAGCTGAGAGGCAAGCAGGCAATTTTCCTGGAGATACCGAGGTAAATCCAAGGGAACATTGCAAAGCTATAACCACTAAGAGTGGAAAAATTCTTTCTCCACCTCCGAGTCAGGAAATAAGCTCAGAAAAAGATAAAGATAAAGAAATAATGCAAGAAACTGAGCAGGTTAATAATGAAGCTGAAAATGAAAATGAAATAGAAAAAGAAAAAGAAAATAAAGTCCACCAAAAGAAAAAGAAAAAGGTTGATCTAATTCTAGAGGAAGCTTCTAAGCTGACTCTTGAAAAACTGAGGAATGCTCCATTTCCACACAGGTTTAAAAAGCAAATAGAAGAGCAAAAGTTTGCTAGGTTCTTAGATGTATTTAAGAAACTTCACATAAATATCCCTTTTGCCGAGGCATTGCAGGAGATGTCTTCCTATGCAAAATTTTTGAAAGAGCTGTTGTCTAAGAAGAGGAAGCTTAAGGGGGATGAAATGATTGCTCTCACTCAAGAGTGCAGTGCAATCATCCAAAAGAAACTTCCTCAAAAGCTAGAAGATCCTGGATCTTTTACAATACCATGTGTAATTAGGGATATTCATGTAGGAAGTGCTCTTTGTGACTTAGGAGCTAGTATAAATCTGATGCCTCTATCTTTGATGAAAAAATTGGGAATTAATGACCTGTAACCGACTCGCATGTCTTTACAGTTGGCTGACAGGTCCATTAAATATCCCCAGGGGATGCTGGAAGACCTGTTAGTTAAGGTAGACAAATTTATCTTCCCAGCAGATTTTATAGTGTTGGATATGGAGGCCGATCGAGAAATTCCTTTGATCTTAGGCAGACCCTTTCTAGCTACAGGCAGAGCATTGATTGATATAGAAAAGGGTGAACTCATGCTGAGAGTTCAGGAGGAGCAAGTAACTTTTAATGTCTTTAATTCCATGAAACATTCGGCTGAAAAGATGGATTGCTTAATGATTAAAGAAATTAAAAGTTACAAGACTCCAATGCTTTTAAAAACTGAAAAAGAGGTCTTACGAACCTTTTTAGAGGATGACTTTGACTCCGAGATTGAGGAGTTAAATGACTCTCACTCAGAAATACTGAACCTACTGGGAGTATTAGAAGTAGGTGATTTTGAAAAAGAAAAGAAAAATGATTTGAAAATTACTGAAGTTGAGAAGGGAAAGGAAGTTGTTGAAGAAAAATATGATTTAAAACCTTTGCCTTCTCATTTGAAATATGTTTTCCTGAGAGAGGACGAAACATATCCTGTCATTATTAATGCCGACTTAAAAGAAGAGGATGTTGACAAATTAATAGGGGTTTTAAAGACACATGAATCTGCGATTGGCTGGAACATTTCTGATTTGAAGGGAATCAGTCCATCATTTTGTATGCACAAAATTCTGATGGAGGATGACTATTCCCCTGTAGTTCAGCAACAACGCAAATTGAACCCCATAATGAAAGAGGCTGTTAGGAAAGAGGTGGTCAAGCTTCTTGATACAGGAATCATCTATCCTATCTCGGACAACGCTTGGATCAGTCCGGTCCAAGTGGTGCCCAAGAAAGGAGGGATGACAACTGTTAAAAATGAAAAAGGTGAAGTCATAGCTACTAGACCGACCACAGGTTGGAGAATGTGTATAGACTATAGAAGGCTGAATGACTTCACTAGGAAAGACCACTTTCCCTTACCGTTTGTTGACCAGATGCTTGAGAGACTGTCGGGTCATGAATACTACTGCTTCCTTGATGGTTACTCGGGTTATAACCAAATTGTGGTTGACCCAAAAGATCAAGAGAAGACAGCATTCACCTGTCCATATAGAATCTTTGCCTATAGGCGCATGCCATTCGGTTTTTGCAATGCTCCAGCAACCTTTCAAAGGTGTATGCTGGCAATCTTTGGGGACATGGTGGAGAAATTCATTGAAGTATTTATGGACGACTTCTCTGTCTTTGGTAGTAGTTTTGGCACATGCCTCAGTAACCTATCTAAGGTGCTGGTGAGATGCCAGGAGGCTAACCTTGTCCTTAATTGGGAAAAGTGTCATTTTATGGTTAAGGGAGGGATAGTCCTTGGCCACAAAATCTCTGCTGAGGGCATTCAAGTGGATAGAGCCAAGATAGAAATCATTGAAAAACTTCCTCCTCCGATCAATGTGAAAGGAGTGAGGAGTTTTCTAGGATGTGCTGGCTTCTACAGAAGATTTATAAAAGATTTTTCAAAAATAGCTAAGCCTTTGACCGACTTGCTTGTAAAAGATCATGTGCTTGTGTTTAATGAAAACTGTGTCAAGGCTTTTGAAAATTTGAAACAAAGTTTGACTTCAGCTCCGATCCTTGCAGCACCCGATTGGTCTTTACCGTTTGAATTAATGTGTGATGCAAGTGACTTTGCAGTCGGAGCTGTGCTGGGTCAGAAAAAAGGAAAATTAACTCATGTGATTTATTATGCTAACAAAGTGTTGAACGAGAATCAAATACATTACACCATTACTGAAAAAGAAATGCTTGCTGTGGTGTATGCATTTGATAAATTTCATGCTTACTTGATTGGTGTTAAGGTCATTGTATATACAGATCACTCGGCAATCAAGTACTTACTAGCTAAGAAAGAATCTAAGCCAAGACTGATTAGGTGGGTTCTTTTACTCCAGGAGTTTGACTTAGAAATAAGAGACAAAAAGGGAGTAGAGAACTCAGTTGCCGATCAACTGTCTCATCTAGAAGGTGAATCAGATTCTGTTTTAATAAAAGAAGAATTTCTAGATGAGAGGTTGATGGCAATTATCACGGGGCCATGGTATGCTGATATGGCCAACTTCAAAAGTGCCTCGATGGTACCTGACGGCTGGACATCCCAAATGAAGAAAAAATTCTTTCATGATAGTAAAACCTTTCTTTGGGATGATCCATTTTTGTATAAAATAGGAGTAGATGGAGTGATCAGCAGATGTGTGCCTGAATCCGAGTAGGAAAGGCTCTTATGGCATTGCCATGACTACTATTATGGAGGACACCATGCTGCCTCCCGAACAGCAGCAAAGGTTTTACAGAGTGGCTTTTATTGGCCGACTATCATTCAGGATGCTAAAGTGTATGTGCAAAGGTGTGATAAATGTCAAAGGAGCGGAGGTCTCTCTGCTAAAGTTGGCATGCCTTTGACAAACATTTTAGTTGTGGAATTATTTGATGTCTGGGGTATCGACTTTATGGGACCATTTCCAAAGTCGTTCTCCAATGAACATATACTTGTTGCTGTAGATTATGTCTCCAAGTGGGTGGAGGCAATCCCGACCAGAACCAACGATGCACATGTGGTGCTTAGGTTCATAAAGAAGAACATTTTCTCTAGGTTTGGAGTTCCGAGAGTCCTCATTAGTGATGGGGGGTAACATTTTTGTAATAAAATAATGGAAAAATCCCGGAGGCACTATGAGGTCTTGCATAAGGTATCCACTCCATACCATCCACAAACTTGTGGACAAGTTGAGCTTTCAAATAGAGAAATTAAAAGAATTTTAGAGAAAGTGGTCGGGAAATCTAGGAAAGATTGGTCGGTTAAATTGGATGATGCATTGTGGGCCTACAGGACAACATTTAAAACTCTGATTGGCATGTCCCCATATCAGTTAGTTTATGGTAAGGCTTGCCATCTCCCTGTGGAGTTAGAACATAAAGCATGGTGGGCCATAAAGCTGTTAAATCTGGATTTCTACCAATCCCAGGAGGAAAGAGTTCTGAAACTCCATGAACTTGAGGAGTTCCGACTCAACGCTTATCAGAGTGCCTCCATCTATAAGGAGAAAACTAAGAGGTGGCATGATAAGTGGATAAATAAAAAAGAGTTTCAAAAGGGTGATAAAGTCTTGTTATTACTCTTTCCTGGAAAGCTTAGATCTAAGTGGTCGGGACCTTTTATTGTAAATGAGGTCTTCCCTCATGGTGCAATCGAATTGAAAGACCTGACCACCAAGAGAACTTTTAAAGTGAATGGCCAATGACTCAAACTCTACTTTAGAGGAGAGTTTGATAGGCAGAAAACCTCCATACTACTGCAGGCATCCTCTTAGATGCCAGAAGATCAAGCTAGTGACCTTAAAGAAGCGCTCTAGGGAGGCAGCCCTACGTTCCGAGTGTTATATTCTGTAATTTTGGAGCCAAAAAAAATAAAATAAAATAAAATAAAATAAAATAAAATAAAATAAAAATAAAAAATAATAAAGAAATGAATGAATAATGTTTGAATAAAATTTGTGAAGTTTTAAATAAGTGTTCGGTGATCACATTTCATCCATTCCTTGCTTCGAATTAGAATCAGTATTTGGTTCACTTGAGCGAATTTATTTACGCTCAAGCGTAACTCTTTTTCAGTTAAACATAAATGGAGTCCGATTTTGATTCTTCCATTCCGCTCAGGCGAAACATTGTTAGCTTAGGCGAGAAGCTTCTATTGTTGATTCACGCTTAAGCGATTGCTTAACGAGCTTGAGCGAGAATGGCATACTCAGATCACTGTTACTCATTCTTAACCCTTTTCCCGACTAAACTTCACTCGTCATTCTTCAATAAACTCCCAATTTTGATGTTGAATAAAAGGGAGACTTTAATAAATGATTTCTGATCGTTGATTTAATGAACGGGTCAGATGATGGAGGGTGACTTGTCTTAGTTGGCCCTTTGATCACTCGGTCTCTCATTTAATCCACTCGGTCAATCATTCACTCTTTCACTTTCTTTCACTTGTTTTTCTATTCTTACGTCCACTCATTGTTCATTCATTCGTTTTTCATTCTCACCCGGTATAATCCACTCAGTATTCATTCACTCGTTGTTTCGTTCCACCTAATTTCTTTCTCGGTTTTCTCATACACCTCTCTGTATTTTTCTTTTTCCTCCACTTATCTTTCTCGCTCAGTTACTCTATTTCATTCTGACTTTTATTTTTCACCTCATTTTTTCATTCGGTTCTTCATCCACTCGGTATAACTTGTACTCGTCTCTCCCACTCAGTTTTCATTCACTCGGTCAATCTTCCACTCGTCTTTTATTTATTCGGTCACTTTTACTTATCCACTCGTCTCTCCATCTCGGTCTCTTTCACTTCTGTCACTCTTCATTCACTCGGTCAATCATTCTCTCGGTTCCCTCACTCCTCTCGTTCCTCACCTGATCTCTTCCACTCATTCATTCTTCCATTCGTTCTTTCTCCCACTCACTTTTCTGTTCATTCGTATCTCACTGCAGTTGTTCACTCGTCTATTCATTGTTCAATCGTCTCTCCTGCACTCTACTTCATTCATTCATTCTTTCACTCGTTCCTGTATCCATTCGTTCTTCATTCACTCAGGATCATTTCTATTCAGTTTTCATTCACTCGTTCTTTCAATTTACCTGATTTCTATTTTTTTTTCGTTCCTTCACCCATCTCTCCGAAATTTTCCCATTCACTCGTTTCTTTTCCACTCGGTGTTCCCATCACTGGTTTCCTTTTATTTTTTAGTTTCTCGTACGATTCTGTCATTTTCTCATCTATTTGGCCGACCTCTTTCTCGATTTTGGTTCACTCGGGATCTTGTTCATTCATTCACGTGTCGTTCTTCCATTTGTTCTTCCACTCACTCTTTCATTTACTTATCACCTTCATCCGGTCGGTATATATTTCACTCGTCCCATTTACTCGGAATTTGTTTTCATTCGTTCTTTTTCATTTATTCTTTCTTCCGCTCGTTTTTTTTATCCACCCTCATGGGCACTCGTCTTTCTTGTATCCACATAGTCTCTCATTCCCGTACTCTATCTTTAATTCATTCGTCTTTCCACTCGTTGCTTCATTCACTCAGCTTTTCTCTCACTTTGCCGTTCGTCTTTTGTTCATCGGTTCTTCCATTTACTCAGCCTTTTCTGCACTCGATGTTTTGTTCACTCAACACTCGGTTTTCATCTATTCATTATGTGAGCCGAGCAAGTGTGCTTTATTGAATACCATATTTTCTTTAAAAAAAAAGAGAATAAGAATAAATAAAAAACATTTAATTAAAAATAAAAATAAAACAAAATGAAATAACAATAAATAAAAATAATAAAAGAAAATAGAGTGTTGGTACGCCAACAATTCAGCGTGCTTACGTGTTTCTCAGGTAGTGAATTCGACACTATAAATACCCCCTCAGTGTACAAACCCTAAATTTCTACACTAAAACTTGGGTTCTTGAAGATGAAAAGGCACAGTTATAACTCCTGAGAAAGGTACCATCTTTTCTTTTAACTCTTTCAATTTTAGTCAAATAATTCGTATTATACTATTTCATTGTAAAAATTTCTTCATGTTCATAGCCATTTGTCTTACATTTTTCGATAGCTGTGATTTTTGGTTTTTGTTACTTGTATTTAGTAAGGTTGTTTATTATCATCATTTTACAATCATTCACTATGAAAAGGAGATCTCAAAGACTTCTGCAGAAACCGGCACAGAACTCTTTAGAGGGAAATGAGACGAAAAGCAAAAGAGGAAAAGAAAAAGAAGTGGTGACGGTTGAAATTCCTGATTCTCCATCTCATGAATCAAGCCCAAGTCCAGCTGCGAGGACAGAATCTTCGGTGAACAGATGTTATGATGGGCTTAGGTTTCGAGATGTGAAGGCTGCCCAGGAATATGAAAAGAAATTCAAAACCAGGGGAGTCATAAGGGACAGAGCTCTTGTCCTTGAAGGAGACAAATGTGCTGATGATACTGTCCAAGCTGCCATGAATCAAAGAGGCTGGCAGTTTTTCAACAAAAATTTGGGCCATGGATACCAGGAACTCACCCGAGAGTTCTATGCCAACCTCAGAACCCACTCAAGAGAAGACGACTTTCCATTTTCTTCCTTCCTGAGAGGAGTCACCATTCCTTTAACTGGTGACATCCTGAACAAACTTCTGAAAGTACCAATTCTGGAGGAGGAAGGATGCCAGTACACGTGGAAAGTTGATATTTTTCATCGGACAGAGAATGCAAATTTGAGGAAAGATATATTAGAAGAATGCTGTCAACTAGGCGCTACTTATTTGACAAAGGCTGATGGTCGACCAAAGAGTGTCAAGAAAAATTCTCTGAACCATCTTCCCTTGTTGTGGTGCCATTATATCCTCTCATCTCTACAACCAGTGATGCATGCAATAGAAATCACCATTAAAAGGTTGGTATTGATTTTCTGCCTGATGAAGGGTTGGCATGTGAATCTCGGTGAGCTGATCTTAGAAGAAATGATGAAAAACCTGGACAAGAATATTCAACTGCCATACTGCTCGGTTATCACCTTGCTAGCTCAAAAGTATCAGGCTAACGTCAACTATGCTGAGTTGACGAAGGTCAAGCCTGAAAGAGTGATGAATAAGCAGTGGGTGATAAGCCATGTTGATAATTTTGTGCCCAAAGAGCCCAAGCATCCCAGGCAATCAGTAGGAGCCGGTTCTTCTTCTTCTGACATTTCTATGGTGTTGCAGGAATTGCAGGTCATGAAGAAGATGCAACTTGGAATCTATGATCGGGTCTTGAACCACGATCTCATGCTCAGGAAGATTGCCATCAGATTGAGGGTAAAGCACACAGCAGAAATGGGAGCCAACCTGACAGAGATGCATGGTTGGCCTCCATTGGATTCACTATTCCCTCTGAGGACGTACCCCTGGTAGCTGACCTCCCACCATCTTCAGAGCAGAACGAAGAGAATGAGGATCAGGATGATTGAGTTGTTGCTCCGTATTTTTATTATGTTGTTTTTATGTAATGACTTGACTTTATTGTAATATTTTTCTGAATAATGAATATTTTCTTGTGGTTGTAATGAAATTTTATGTCTTTATTAATTTGTTGTTATTATTTATTCTCAATTGTATCGGTAAATCCATGCATGCCAGTCAGAGTAATTGCTTTCCAGGCACTGCCAGTCAGGTAAAAGGGAAGTATTTTATTACTCTGACTCCTTAATTGATATTCCGACTCCTTAATTGATAAAATATGTTTATTGTGTTTAATTTCAAATCCATCTTAATAATTTAAAGTTTGCTGATTCTTAAGCTTTAATCGGGTTAATGAATTAATTGGCATTGTTTGACTCATGATCCCTGCCCATAACTATTTTTCATCATTAATTAATTGTTTACTCGGCATGCTAGTTAGCAATCTGAATGTATGACCTTACACTAAGTTTGGGGACATGACTGGATGATTAATTGTTATATTTGTAGCTTTTGAGCCTCTATTATTCTTTCCGAGTGAACCTGCATGCTAGTTAGTGAAACAGAATTTACTTCAGTGCTTGCTAATTGATTGTATGCCAGCCAATCAGAAATGATGAAGGCCTTCTTTGTTCATTTAGCCAGGGCCAAAAATTAGCCTTCCTAATATTATTTAATTATCCTTTGACCCAATAATTATGTTTGAGCTTGAGACCCTTTTATTTTGTTTATTCACCTAATGTTACAAGCCTATATATCTAAGAAAAACTGACTGAATTTACCCCTGGATGTTCCATTGATGAATTGCTCAATCTTACTTGTTGCTAGGGACTAGCAAGTTCCAAGTTTGGGGATGAAGAGTGTGCCTAACAGTAATTAAGGACACACTCCGACCTTGGTTATAGAGGAATAACTAGAGAAATGGAAGAAGAAATAGAAAAGCCGAGAAGAAAAATCAGCAAGGAAAAAAGGTGCAAAGCACCATAAAAAAAAGAAATTTTTTGATCGGAAAAAGATGAAAGGAAAGAAAAGTCCAGAGGACTGAAAGAAAAAGAAGGTGCAAAGCACCGTAAGTTGTTAACTTAGCATTCACTCGGAAAATAATGGAGCTTGCTAAGTAGAGGCAATTAAGTTAAAATTGAGTCAAGGCATCAGTGGATACATCTTGTAACCCGTCACTGACTCAAAAAAACAATAATAGAGCCTGTAGCCCAGCCCCATTATAAGCTTAAAAAGCCCTTACTGATCCGATTGTGCTGGTATATGTCATGATGTGTAGAACTGTTGCAAGCCTATGTTGATCTAACAAAGATGCAGGTGATGAGTGCATGTTGCTTAACCTATACACCGAGAGAAGAGTGAAACACCGACCCAGTGAGGAAGGCATCACCAGCTTGTTTCCCAAAGGAGGTGTAAGTTATTATATTTTCAGAAATTGCGAAAAGAAAGCATGGTCGGTATTCAATAATTATAGTATGAATTAAGTTAAGGAGAGGTTGATTGTTTTGAATAAGTGTTGTTAGTTAATTAATCTGAGTATTTGCTTGAGGACAAGCAAGTCTTAAGTTTAGGGATGTGATAAGTCTTGAAAAGACTTAATTATTTCTTCTTTTATTTAACATAATTCATTAATTATTGTTTAAGTTTGGCTTTATTATTTAACAATTTGTTAATAATTCATATTTTAATTATTTATTTTAAAAGTGCTTTATTTATGTAAGAAAATGATTAAAAACATTGAATAGTTAAGAGTTTATGATTATTTATAATTTCACTGAGCAGCCAGCGTACAAATGCTAGGCAATTATGTGTTTATTGGTGCAGGAACAGGTTGCACTCAAGCTAAGTAGGAAAATCCGAGTGAAATTCCTAAAAGCCGAGTGAGATTTCACAAATCCGAGTGAAACTCCAAAAATCCGACTGGGAAATGCTTCAAGACACCGATTGAAAAATGCGTCAACTTCAGAATGCTGATTGAATAATCCTTAACGCTCAAGCGAGCAAGCTCACGCTCAAGCGTGACTCCAAAATATCACTCTCGCCCAAGCTTCTCCATCACGCTTAAGCTAAGAAAGCGATACTGCAGTGCATACTTCAAGCTCACTCAAGCGAGAGTCTTTTGCGCTCAAGCGAGAGTCCTTCACGCTCAAGCGTGAAGGCAAGTTATTTAAACACCGACTGTTCCCTCCAAAGAGACACTTGGCACCAGTGCTGTTCATACTGCTTTCTCTCTTACTTTTGTACCTTTGTAATTTAAGTGCTGAGCTATTATTAGTTAATGCTGAACTGTAATTAGCTAATGCTGAACTATAATTTGTTAAGAGCTGAGCTGTAATTAGTTAGTTATTCCGTAATTATGTAATGAGTTAGTTAGTTTAGTTATTAACTTAGCTTTCTAAGTGATTAGTTAAGTTAGTTAGTTAGGTAGATGCCTATATATATGCTTGTACATATTCTATAACAACATCAGAGAACAGAGTACATAGAATACAATTCATTTTCCATTTCCAACATCTCTCTAATTCCTTTCGCTCTCTAAACTCTCTCATCCATGTCTTTTCAACTTCCTTCGATAGAACCAATGTCGATGGATTTCTAAGTCCCTAAGGTTGAGGTTGTGAAGGTTAGCAATGGAATCTTGAAGTTGTGACTGAGGAAATCAACTTCTAGATCTTGAGGCGAACAAGCTGAGGAGTGGATCTGTTTTGCTGGATTGACAAATCCAGATCTGATGAAGAACTTCGCCAGTGAGGAATCATGGTTGAAGCTTAGGTAACTTCCAGCTTTCTAACTAGTTCAGGCCTAATCAATTTAGGTGAATAGTTAGAGTTCAACCTCCAATTTCGCATTAGATTCTTAGGTTAATTGAGCACTTAAGGAATTAAGGTCCAATGCTTAAGGATTAGTGTTTTTCACCTAAGGAATTAGGGAATAACCACAAGCGGATTGTCCTCTGGATTATGAAGTTTGATTATACTTTAATTGCATGTTTCTTGATGAATTTGTAAACCGAAGCAATCCTGACCTATTTTCTATTAATCACCTTTCACATTTCATCTTAACACTGTCTCTGAAAAATATAAAAACATAGAAAGTATAAAAACAACAAAAATCAAATGAATCTTTTGATCATTGTGTTGGTTCTGCTTGTATCTATCCAAGATTGAGGTACTTACCACAATCCCTGTGGGATGATCAAATATAATACAATTTTAACGACTAGTGCACTTGCCAAAGAATAAATCCTCTGAGAAATACACATCAAGTTAATGACTCGAAGATTTTGCATCAATTCACGAGCTGTGCCTTGGAAGTATGGCACTGATGTAGTTGTTACCAGTTCCGAAGCAACAGGTTCTACGCCATCATCCCCTGTCATGAATATTGCTGGAATTGGGGGTGTCACTCAGAGTGGAAGAGTATATGTGATAGTATGTTTTTGAGATATTCGGAATGAAGAGTTCAATGAGAGAGAATCAAGTTTGTATAATATGAACTCAATGAAATGAATGTGCCAAGTTTAAACACAGAAGTTGTAATATAGTATAGTTGTCGTTCCACTGAGGAGGCGCTAGAATGAAGATCTTAGTTTGAATTGATTAGGCAGAAAGTTTTTGTTTAATTTGCTGTGAATGTTGTTGAACAAGAAACAGTAAATAACAAATAACAGAGAATAGCACTTGCAAAAGATAACAGTAAATGATGTTGGAAAAATCAGTTTTTGTAAAACAGGGATTGGCTTCATCACATCTTCACCTCTGTAAGCTGCATAAGTTTTCATATAAGTAGATCGAAAAGATAAGTTCTACGTCACAATCAAAGTCATTTGTATCGATCCCTCGACTACAAAATTCATAAGAATGATTTTCAAACCGCTGATCCCTCAGTCACTTTGGAAATCATTCCAGCATTATCGATCGATTGTTTTGACGTTTATTGCGTTAGACGCCATCTCTGGCTACCTACTCACAACAAGTATTTCTTTCAGATTCTGCTTTCAAAAGTCACTTCCGAGCATACTTGAGAAAACTTAGAACAAGAAAATAGTGATCAAGTACTTTCAGGCATTAAACGCAGAAGGAAATACAGAAACTTATCAAATCTCATTACTCAATAAAAACTTACAACAGCATTACTTCAGTGTTGAATGGATTACAGCCAATCCCATAAGGGAGATTAGTTACTCATGCCTTGCATTTTCACCATCAAAGGAATGAAAACAGAAAATGGAAAGTGTGAATGAAAATACAGAGGATGAATCTGATGTATGATGTGCTTCCTGTGTTTTGTTTGAAGCTTGATTTATAGGAGTTTAGGTTCAGCTTCTCTTGCCCACTTGCGTAGAACCCATGTAGCATCTTTCAGAGACTTGGTGGAAACAGAAGAAAGTGGATGAGTTTGCATCGCATCATTGGTGAATAAAGAATTAAGAAACCCATGTTGTGTGAGTCACGCTTGAGCTTGATGGTCACGCTCAAGTGTGAAGGGCTCTGATGTTGTTTGATTGTCTTGCGCTTGAGCTTCCTTGACCACGCTTAAGCGTGGTTCCTTTGTTTAGCATATGCTTGATCCTTCGCTTCAAGCTGGGCCTGTTACGCTTTAAGCGAGCTCCTCGATCCAACAGATGTATTCCACGCTCAAGCCACGCTCAAGCCACGCTCAAGCGGGATCGAGTGTACGCCCAAGCGGTTCCTTCCCACGCTTGAGCGTGAGATGACCCTGATGCTACTCCTTCTTCCATGTTGTCACGCTTGAGCTCCATGTTGTCACGCTTGAGCGTCAGTCATGCATGAAATCACGCTTGAGCGAGCTCGGGCTCACGCTCAAACGTGAGAGGCTGTTGGTGTGTTCCTCATTATTTCACTTGGGTGCATGGACAACGTAAGCTTTAGTTTCCTCCACGCTCAGGCATGTAGTGTACCACGCTCAAGTGTCCTTGCTTGATGCTTTTTGTTTCTTCAAGGCTTTTGACAATTTGTTCACTGATTTTCAAATTTCAAGCTTCTTTTCTTAATACTCTCTTTATAATCAAAATCATGCTCAATTATTTATCAATTTTGTTAAGTTATTCAGAAAATGGGTCTAATTGAGTCATGAATTTAATCATAAAATAAGCACTCATCAAACTCTCCCCAACCTAGATTTTTGCTTGTCCTCAAGTAAAAAGAAATTTTGGAAAGGGAATCAAGCATTCAAAAATCTGAGTTTCTGTTACAGACAAAAAGTTTAAAAGACAATAATCTGAGTGATGTCTAGGCAAATGATACCAATTCCTTAAAATGTAATGCACCATTACCTTGTTCATGAAGCATGTAACCCGTTGCTGTAAGAATAGAGAACTCCCATTATTTCTTACCAGGTGTCTGTTTCGCTCATCCATCATTAGAACTGCTCAGTTAACATTGGCCGTCATTTCTAGTAAAACCAGAATTCAAATGAATAGCAAGGATCAAAAGGTCTTTTAAGGATGTAATGAGGCTGGGTTGACAAGAATCTTTGGTTTTTCTTGGTTTCAAAACGCATGTTCAAAGAAGAGCATAAGTGCTTTTGGTTAATTTATTTAACAATTTAGAAGGCTTCTTCTTTGCATTGAAACTTCAGACTTTTCCTTTGTTTTCCTCCAGCTCTTTTATACCTTTTTGGAGAGCTTACTATTCTTCTTTTTGCATTTTCTTCTACTGCCTCCATTTGTTTCATCTCCTTTTGAGAAAAATATTTTATGCTCTTTTTCAAGATGAACATGCAGGTAGGATAGGATTTTTTGCTTTTATGCTTAGCTTAGGGTAGAGAAAAAATTTTTATGCTTTTATGGCTCAAAAGATGGGCTGCCAAAAAATTGGATATTTTTATCAGGGTAGCTTTTTGGCTCTTGGTTAACTATGTTTTCAAAATTGCCTTATCATTTCCTTGCTTATTCTTAAGAAAAAGGTTTTAATTAGAAAATCAGTCAATGCTACTTTAACAAATTCGAATGAGGCTCTCAAGTGTTTAGATTTCTCACTGCTTACTTCCTTATTCTAACAGAAAAGGGTTCATGTCATGTAAACAAGCAAAAGTACATGCATTCCAGTTCCTTGGTTCTTAATTAAGTCATTTTGCCTAAAAAAAAATCAGTGTTGTTGCCTAAAAACATTCTGCTGCTTAGAAACTTTTCTTGTTCAAAAAGTAAAATCTTTGGTTGGGGTTTTCAAAAATGTTCAAAGTCTTAATCATCAAAACAGGAAAGCAAACAAGAATAAAATCGCAAGCAGATAATCACAAGCAATCAATAATAATCACAAGCAATTCTAAAGTATGCTGTATTAAAGCTAAAGTAAAGCTGTAAATTGTCAATTGGAAATAAAACTAAATAGCAATTTAAACTTCAAGAAATGAAAAAAAAAAAAAAATTTCACTCTTCCTCAGATGAGTCCTCTTCTGTTCCCAGGTCTCTTTCTGGAGGTCCCTGTGTTGAAGTTCCTGGCCTATCCTCCTGTGTAGTCTCACCTCCTCCCACAAAAGGAGGCCTGTCCCCAAGCCAAGCAAGTAGGGCCTCAAACTGGGCAGGTGGCATCCAGGGATTGTGTTGACCTGCAGGAATGCTGTGATAAAGGCCATTGTGAACATGTAACAAACCTCTATGCTGGGCGTTCTGCTGGGCCAGGAGGTGGCTGTTTTGAATTTTCAGGATGTGAATGCCTTGTAAAATCAGATTGGCTTCTGTGCTGAGGGGGGGATGGGCAGGTGCAGTGCTGAATGCTTGTGAGGCAGGTGGAGGAGGTACATCAGTTGCAGGAAGTGCTGGATTACTGCAGTAACGCTTAATGAAGCGTTTGTCTATGGAAGGCCTGATTGGTTTGAGGTCTTGTACCTCAACACCATGAGCTGCACAAAAATCAGTGATAAAGGCAGGAAAACCGAGACTCCCTTTTACCTTTTGACCTGCCTGGGAATACTTCTGGTCAGAAATCACAAACTTGTGGATTTCATCCGATAGTACTTGGGCTAGATCAATAGAGATGTCCTCTCTCAGAATGCAGTATAGGAAATAACACCTACTAAAAATCAAATCAGAGACATGAGCGTTAGGTGCTATGTTAGCTAATAAGAAAGAAGTCCAAACTTGAGAAATAGTAGTCATGTCTTTTCTTAAAATTCTCAGTGGTGTCTCTCCTTGTCCCATTTGAAAGTGGTGTCCTGGAACGCATATAGCTGCTTCAAGGTCATTTGTGGCAATGAACTAGTTCCTTGCAACCATGGCAGCATATTCACAGATTTCCCCCTCTCCTAAGGTCATGATGTTTCCCAAGTACAAATTGATTGTGTCTCTGTCATATGAGAGCCAGGTTCCCCTCACATAAGTTTTTCGTTCTCCCCCTCCATCTTTTGTCCAGGCGTTCGCATAGAATTCTCTTACAACTTCAGGGTTGTATTTCTCCCTTGGGTAACATACCTTTAACCAATTCCTCCTTCTTATGATCTGCAGGAAGGCATCACAGTCTCCCAGGGCCAAGTCTACTTTTCTTTCTGGTATGAACGTCCAATTTGAAATGTCCTCATAACGCTTGCTGTTGCCTTTCTTCCTAAATCTTGGAGCATTATCTTGTTCATCTGTGCGTGGTCTTTTGCCTTTATTCCTTCGGGAACTCCTTGCTGGGGAAGTGGTGACAGGGGGGTTTGGTGCAGTTTGCTTGGTTCTGGCCATCTGCAAGAAAGTTAAGAACCACTTTGCACTCAAAATACTTCCTTTCAGGACTTTTATCAAACATTCAGCATGCGTTAAAAGAATGTGAAAGAGAAAAGGGACATGCATTACAAAGAAATTGAAACCCAAGAAATTGAACGTCTTTCTCTAAACAATTCAGAAACAACCAAACATAGATCATAGCATTCATTAAAAACAGGGAGAAGGTGTTTACAGACTTCAATATATGCTCAAAAGAAATGTATCAATTCTTCCTATGCTTGAAATTTTAAAAGAGGATAGTGCAGCAGTTACCTGGAAATATCCGAGAGTGATAGAGAGAATGATTTGCAAAAGAGAAGTGTGACTTATGAGATGAGAGTGAAAAGACAATTATTAGAGAAGAAATGGCAGTTACAAAACTTAGAGAGTCAGGAGATTGATGGGCGGTTATGTGAGTGAGAGAGTAGGCAGTTTCAAATTTCTTAATTTATTAACATCAGGGGGTCGTTTTGCATTTCACGCTTGAGCGCTGGAATGTCACGCTTGAGCGCAAGAGTGACACGCTTGAGCGCAGTATAACCACGCTTGAGCGTGATCGGCCTGGATTCAGAGTTTGAGAATGAAACTTCACGCTTGAGCGTGTTTTTGTCACGCTTGGGCGCAGTCGTCTCGCGCTTGAGCGCAGGGTTATCACGCTTGAGCGTGTGGGCATTGCTACAAAGTATATTTTCCTCACTCAGGCTTGTGTTTGTCTCGCTTGAGCGTGAAACAAAATTTTTCATACCTGATGCTTAATTCACTTTCTCGCTTGAGCGCAGAGGTCTTGCTTTGAGCGTGGTAGCCTCTGATTGCTGTCCAGGTCCTTTCGCTTAAGCGTAAGAGGTCACGTTTAAGCGAGATCGGGTTTATTTTGAAAACTTCTTTTTGTAGAGGTGCCACGCTCAAGGCTTGGATTCCTGCGCTTAAGCTTGATATGGATGGTGTGTGACTTACCTTGGCTTGCTTAAGCGAGGTTATCCACGCTTGAGCATGGTGATGTCCTCATGTTTCTCTTAATTCAACTTCCAGCTCCAGTTTTGTTTGCCTTTGTTTTAGACTTTTATTTGGGGTTCTCATGATGAGCAATCTACAAGGTAAATAGAAACTTTAAGAAATAAAAATTTTTATGGAAAGAAGGCATAAAAGATTGGGTTGCCTCCCAATGAGCGCTTGTTTAACGTCATTAGCTCGACGCCTGAGTTTGATCATGGGTCTTTTAGTAGGATGTCAGTGGCAACCTTCTCCACTGCTCCTCCTAAATAGGGCTTTACTCTCTGTCCATTCACGATCCAAGTTCTTTTAGATTTAGGATCTTGTAATTCAATAGCTCCATAAGGTTTCACCTCCTTCACAATAAAGGGTCCTGACCATTTAGACTTGAGTTTTCCTGGGAATAGTTTCATCCTTGAGTTGAAAAGAAGAACAGATTGTCCCTGGTGAAAACTTTTCTTCATGATGTGTCTATCATGGTAATACATGCTCAATCATACAACTTGGTTAGTGTCTAAAATGGATCTCATTAAGTATATCTTTGAAAAACCTGCTCTGACTGGGAGAATTGCCCGTTGGCAAGTGTTACTGACAGAATATGACATGACATATGTCACCCAAAAGGCAATCAAAGGGAGTGCGCTAGCAGATTACTTGGCACACCAACCCATTGAAACTTATCAACCAATGCGGCATGATTTCCCAAATGAGGATATTTTGGCCCTTTTCAAGGGAGAAGATGATCTAGAAACCAGATGGATTATGAGATTTAACGGGGCTTCCAATGCGCTAGGACACAGAATTGGGGTTATCTTGATCTTGCCCGATAAGGAATTCATCCCTATTTGCGCTCGGCTGTGTTTTGATTGCACCAACAATGTTGTGGAATATGAAGCATGTTCTCTAGGAATGCAAGCGGCTCTGAACATGGGAATAAAAATCTTGGAAGTTTATAGAGATTCTGCTTTGGTTATCCATCAACTGAAAGATGAGTGGGAAACTAGAGACAGTAAACTAGTTCCCTATCATGCTCACATCAAGGAAATGATCAATGAATTTGATGAAATTACCTTCCATCATGTCCCACGGGAGGACAACCAAATGGCAGATGCTTTAGCCACCCTAGCAGCTATGTTCAAAGTCAGCAATGATTACAAAGTGCCTCTCATTGAAGTAAAGAAATGGCAAGAACCTACCCATTGCCAGGTCATAGAAGGAGAACCAGATGGCAAGCCTTGGTATCATGACATCAAAAGATACCTCCAGTGCCAAGAATACCCCGAAGGCATCACGGATAATGACAAACGAACTTTAAGAAGGCTAGCTATGGGATACCTATTGAGTGGCAACGTGTTATACAAGAGGAATTTTGATTCCGTTCTCCTCCGGTGTGTCAATATCGTCGAGGCAAACCAAATCATGAAGGATATCCATGAAGGATATTTCGGAACTCACACAAATGGGTATGCTATGTCAAGAAAAATCCTGAGAGCTGGATATTATTGGATGACTATGGAAGCAGATTGTTTTGCTTACGTACTGAGGTGTCATAAATGTCAGATTTATGCTGATCACATTCATGCACCACCTTCATCCCTAAATGCCTTGTCAGCACCATGGCCTTTTTCAATGTGGGGTATGGATGTAATTGGGCCCATTGAGCCAAAAGCCTCAAACGGTCATCGTTTTATTCTGGTTGTCATCGATTATTTCACCAAGTGGGTGGAGGCAGCTTTATACACCAATGTGACAAAAAATGTTGTGGTCAAGTTCGTCAAACGTGAGCTGATATGTCGGTACGGCCTACCAAACCAAATCATCACGGACAATGGTACAAATTTAAACAACAAAATGATGAAGGAGCTTTGCGAGAGCTTTAAAATTTTCTACCATAACTCCTCTCCATACCGTCCAAAAATGAATGGAGCAGTCGAGGCAGCTAATAAAAATATCAAGAAGATAGTGCAAAAGATGGTAATAACCTACAAAGACTGGCATGAAATGCTCCCTTTCGCACTACACGGATACCGAACCTCGGTGCGAACCTCAACTGGGGCAACCCCATTTTCTTTGGTTTATGGAATGGAAGTTGTACTACCATTTGAAGTGGAAATTCCATCCCTTAGGGTGATCATGGAAGCCAAACTGGAAGAAGTTGAATGGGTCCAGGCTAAATATGACCAACTGAATCTGATTGACGGGAGGAGGTTAACCGCTCTCTGCCAGGGTCAGTTGTATCAGAAACGTATGAAGCGGGCATACGAAAAGAAAGTGCGCCCCCGACAGTTCCAAGAAGAGGATTTGGTCCTCAAGAAGATTTTGCCAATTCAAAAAGATGTCCGAGGGAAATGGACACCTAATTATGAAGGACCATATGTTATAAAGAAGGCTTTTTCCGGAGGAGCTCTCGTGCTTACCAACATGCATGGAGACGACCTGCCAATGCCTGTCAATGCCGACACAGTGAAGAAATACTTTGCATAAGGTAAAAATAAAAGAAAAAAAGGGGAAAGAAAAGCTCGCTAGGTTGAAAACCTGAAAAGGCGACCTAGGAAAAAGTTAGAGCAGCAAGATGAGCTGAAAACTGATAAGCGGCTCAGACTGAATTATAAACTCGACTCTACAACATAAACCCTTCAAGTCGGAGACAAAAAAAAAGTCAAAATGGGTATTAGGGCCATTATCGAATTACGCCCTCAGAAGCAAAATCAGAGGATGAACACGAAGTCATGATAAAGGGTCAAGTTTCTCATTGCTTGTTGAAGATCACTAGAGGATATATGAGCCCTTCCTTTCTACTTACCTTCAACTCTTTATATCTTATCACATCTCTGTGTTTAATATTATTTTCATCACCACTGTACATACCTGATGTTCGTAAATAAAATTCTCCTTTCTTCCTACATGTGTTCATGGCTAAATTTTATAAATAAACAAGTTTTTGCCTAAAAAAAATTTTTTTTCAAATTGAAAATGATAGAGTATAAAGTTAAGGGGAATGAAATGCATCCTAGCACCAGACTTCGCTTGGTATAAGCATAACCATCTTCGCTAAATACACTCGCCAAAGTCAGAGGATGTTTCTATTTCATCCATGAGTTACCTTAAAAAGCCAGTCGCCAGGGAAGATTTACCTGTAACTCTTTTTATACTAACTCATTTTCTTGTTAAAGGGACACCGAATCCGTCATCCAAAAGCAGGTATTCGCCAAAGCTTTCCCCTAGCAAGACCCACTGTTCATACCTAAGTGGAACACGAACTGAGGGTCCCTCCCGAGAAAAACCACAAAATGGGCTCAGCTCCCTCAACCGGGATATTTCTTTGATCAAGCTTAGGATAACTTATCCTTCCCCAGTGATTTCGCCATTACTAAGCGACTCAAACTGGGGCATCTCCCCAGATTTCTCTTCCAGTCAAGGGGTAGTACCCCGAATTTCCCAAAAAAAAACAAATAACTCAAATTGGGGAATCTCCCCAGATTACTCTTCCAGTAAAAAAGGGCAACTCCCAAAATTCCTTCAACTGGGGCATCACCCCAGGTTTTTCTCTGACAAGGGGCAGTACCCCTAACTTCTTCAGCATTTCTAGAAACTGGGGAATCACCCCATCTCTCCTTCCTTCAATCAAGGGGCAGTACCCTAAGATTCTTTCAATCATCTCAAACTGGGGCATCTCCCTGGTTCACTCTTCTAATAAAGGAGCAATACCCCAAAATTTCCAAAAAAAAAACTCAAACTAGGGTATCTCCCCAGATTTCTCTTTCAACCGAGGAGCAGTACCCTAAGATTCTTTCAAGAATCTCAACAGGGGCATCACCCCAGCTCTCCTTCTTTCAATCAAGGGATAGTACCCCAAGATTCTTTCAATCATCTCAAGCTAGGGTATCACCCCAAAGCTCTAAATCCTGGTTAATTTGGACGGGACGTCCTGTTAACCCCCATATCTCTCAACCGAGGGTCAACTCCAATCTGTCAACCAAGAGGTAACACCCTCACCTTTTACTTTTCCAGTCAACCAAGAGGCAACACCCTCACCTTTACTTTTCCTGTCAACCGAGAGGCAACACCCTCACCTTTACTTTTCCTATAAACCAAGAGGCAACACCCTCACCTTTTACTTTTCCTGTCAACCGAGAGGCAACACCCTCACCTTTACTTTTCTTGTCAACCGAGAGGCAACACCCACACCCTTTACTTTTCCAGTCAACCGAGAGGCAACACCCTCACCTTTACTTTTCCTGTCAACCGAGAGGCAACACCCTCACCTTTACTTTTCCTGTAAACCGAGAGATAATACCCTCACCTTTTTCTTTTCCTGTCAACCGAGAGGCAACACCCTCACCTTTACTTTTGTTGCTCACTGAGAGGCAATACCCATGCCGTTTACTTTCCAGTCATAGATTTAGAAATCCCCTGCCTAGACAATTTCCAAGCACACCCCAATTCATTCATTTTTCTCTAAAATACTAGGGTAATCCTTTATGTTTTTTTTTTAAAAAAAGGAGAGATTCAAGTGTCAATTCCTAGGTTTTCCCCTTTATCTGGTACTCCTGGTTATTAGAGTCAACATGACTTCGACAAAGGTGTTCACGTCTTTACTCCCTTTCCACTTCAAAAGCAAGAAGAAACTTCATGCTTTTCTCATGGAAAAGAAGTAAAGAGGGGCATCTGTGAACATCTATTTCGGTCCAGTCAATTTTCACCAAGAATAGGGAATTTTCATCACATGGAGTCCCTTCTTTTTATTTGTGCTCATCTTTAGGACTGTCTTAGGCTCTGATTGATATCCACAAGTGAAAAGAATTAAAAAAAATTTAAAAAAAAGAAGGAAAAAAAGAAAAAAGAAAAAAAAGAAAAGAATTAAAAAAACGAAAAAAAGAAAAAAAGAAAAAAAGAAAAAAGAGAAAAAAAAAGAATTCTGACTCAGAAATGATCATTTCCGAGTAAGATGACTCGGAATGATCATTTTCGAGTAGGGAGTCTCTAAGTGAGACATGGCCGAGTGGTATGTTGGCATTTCCGAGTGGGCTTCAGGTGTGGGAATTACCTCCAAACAAGAAAAGGCTCTGACTATGAGTAAAAACATCTCGGGTAAAGTCTCTTTTAATTTCCATATATCCTGATGGTGATTTCTGAGTAGTTTATTCCGAGGGAAAGACATTCCAAGCGAAATGAGACTGGTTATGAGTGAGTATCCCTCAATTAGATATAAATCCGAGTGGAAGGTCCTCGGTTGTAGCCACTCTGAGTGAAGAAGGTACTGACTGTGAACAAATACCGTCCCAAAGACTATTATCCGAGTAGAGGAAGCCCCTGAATGGACACTTGATGAATAAGGATGGTTTCTGAGTGGTGTGATTCGGAAGATGGCATCCTCGAGCAAAGAACAGGTTTTTTTCCGAGTGGTACATTTCGGAGGGATGAGTTTCCGAGTTCCCCACTTCCAAATGGGATATTTCTCAGTGGACTGGTTTAAAGGATGTGTTTCCGAGCAGAGAAATACTTCGGTTTCAAATTCCCCACTTCCGAATGAGATATTTTTGGGTAGACCGATTCAAGGGAATTATTCCCGAGTGTAGAAAAATCCCTGATCACGAATGATCCTCTTTCAGACAACATCTCCTTCAAGGCCGGTTCCCGAGTGAATGCACCCGAAGGATTGTTGAAGCTAAGTTCCAAATTCTGAGTGGAAAGTAAGGCCAGCTCCCGAGTGAATGCACCCAAAGGATTGTTGAAGTTGAGTTCCAAATTCTTAGTGAAAAGAAAGTCGACTCCCGAGTGAGTACATCCGTACTGTTGATTGTCGAGTGAAACCATTCTGAATGGAAAGTAAGGCCGGCTCCCGAGTGAATATATCCGAGGGATTGGTTGATGAGTGAAACCATTCTAATTGAAATGTAAGGTCGGTTCCCGAGTAAATACGTCTGAGTGGTCAGATTTTCTCAAGTTCCATTCTGATTGAAAAAAACAAGGAGGATTCCCGATTGTACATCCGAATGGGTTGATGCACAATTGAAACAATTCTGAGTGAAAGGCAAGCTTGATGAATGTGCCCGATTGAATTATTCTCGAGCAATGTATCCGACTGAGGTTTTTCTGAGTGATCCATTTCCAGTGTTGTGCATTCGGGTGAAGCTTACTTCCCGATTGAATCAATTTTAAGTCAGAGAAAAATGGTTTTTACTTGACGGCCTAGGCTATATCCGAGTAAAACATTTTTTGAGTACTGATCGAATAAATTTTTAAATGAAGGTTTCACGAATGAGGTGTTCCTGAGTGGGTTACATGTGAGAGAAGAGGGCTGAACGAATGTTCCGAGCAGAAGCATTTCTGGGCAAAGCACCTCTGATTAAGGTAATTTTGAGTGAATGCTTCAAGCAGTGAAGTTCCGAGCAAGACCCCTCCAATTGGAGCAATTCCGAATGAATACTTCAAACAGTGACAAGATCCGAGTAAAATAGCTCCAATTGAAACAACTCTGATTGAGCACTTCAAACAATGATGCATCCAGGCAAAGCAAGACCGAGTGAAGCAACAGAGGTCCCGATCAATGCTTCTCGGAAAACCATTTCCAGGTCAATAATCTGTGAATTCAATCCCACACCGAGTGTCAGAGGTCGGATCTGACCTGTGGATTCAAGCTTTCACTCGGTCTTTTATATGAGAGCATTTATTCCTCTCGGATTGATTCCCGCTGTAGGTGGATACCGGCTGAGGCACTAAATCCGAGTCAGAAGGAGAAAACCGACTCCACATTTCCACTTGGATTCCCACTGTCCAAGTGGATCCTTGAATTATGGGGGGTGGCCGGCAACAAGACAAAGGAAGAAATAATAAAGAATTCCCACCAGACGCCGTTCCCTATGGTTGTCAAGGTCTAGGCTGTTTCCTCAACACACTATCCAAGTTGATTTGCTAATTTTGTGGGGCGGCTGATAACAAACAAAAATTAAAATAATAAGTTATTCATCAGCTGTTGTTCCCATCATTGGTGGCCAGGCTGTCTCTGGGCTGTTCAAGCAATCAGCACACCTGGGACTTCTATAAATACCACAACGAAAGAGGAAGAAGGGGATCCGGAAGCCTTCATTTGAGAGAACTCTAAAGCTTTTCTTTTGAGAGAAGAAACATTGTCCCTCTCTTAAATCCTAACACCGTCTCTCCACTAAAACCCAAACCGTCCCTCTCTTAAACCAAAAAACCGTCCCTCACCTCACCAACACCGTCCCTCTCTCTTCACTCCGTCCAGCCCCCTCAAATCCTCCACACCGTCCCTCTCTTTAAAATCCACACCATCCAGCCCCCTAAATCCTTTATACTGTCCTTCACCTTCTCTACACCAGCCTCTCCTCAAACCCTCTCAACATCGTCCACCCCCTAAGCTCCACACCGACACAGCCTCTCAAACTCACACCGTCCAGTCCCTCTCTCCTCACCAACACCGTACATCCCCTCAAACTCACACCGTCTAGTCCTGCTCTCCCCACCAACACCGTCCCTCTCCTTAAAACTCACACCGTCCAGCCCCTCTAAATCTTTGGCTACACCGTCCCTCTCCTCTTATATCCACACCATCATCCAACACCTCTTCACACCACACCGCCCAACCTCTCAACTCCATATCATCCAGCCCCTCCTCACCAACACCGTCCAGTCCTTCTCTCAACTCCACATCGTCCCTCTCCTCTCAACTCCACACCGTCCCTCTTATCAACTCCACACCGTCCCTCTCCTCAACTCTACACTGTCCAGCCCCTCAAATCCTCAACAACACTGTCCAGCTCCTCTCGAACCCAACACTGTCCAGCTCCTTTCTTACCACACCGGTCCCACTCTGCCCCTCATTTTAATGCTTGTATTTATTTATTTTCTGTTAAATCAATTGTTGTTTGGTGACTTTGTTTCCTTTTCAATTATTAATTAATTTTTACTAATTGATAAATATTAATAAAAATGAGTGCTTTGCACATTCTATTTGGACTAGCATAAAAGTCGTAATAATTATTATTATTCTTATCATTATTGCAATTTTTATTACTTTTTTTAAAAAGGGTGAAGCGAGTTTAATTTAGACGAGACGTCCTATTAATCTTATTTTTTATATATATAATATCTTTTCTTAAAAAAGGTGGAGCGAGTTTAATTGGGACGAGACGTCCTGTTAATCTCATGTAAAAATTCCGTGTTTATTTTTTTATTTTGTCATTTTGTATGCTTTCTTTTTATGAAGAAGTTAAAATAATTTCTAAGTTAATCATAATATGCGCTATCATGTTAGGGTAACCGTTTTTATAACGGACAGTTGTGTGGTGCTAATACCTTCCTCACCTGTAATCAGACTCCCAAATTTGGAATCTTATTTTTTGACCAATGCTTTAATCAAAGGTTTTCCCGGTATTTTATCCTAAAAAATATTGGTGGCGACTCCCTGTTTTTTCTTTTCGAAAGGATTTCGAAACACGTTCAATGTTTTAAATAAATGTTTGAGGGTCGGTCATGCTGCCGCGATCCTGGTCGCGACACATAGGTATAAAAGGACCATTTTCATTAGCATTCCATGTTTTCAAATCAATTGATTGCATAAAAATTTTCATCCTTTCTTTCCAAAAAGCATAACCTTCCCCATTAAAAGCATAAGGTCGATTTATAGCACCACCCTCGGGAAACATGTTATATGAGGTAGAGGCCATCTTAATCTCTTGAAGCTGTTAAGCTCTATTAACCAAGAGTCAAGGAGGGGGGGTGAATTGAGTATTAAAAATTTTCCTTAGAATGCTTTTGAAATTGATTCTTTAATAAATATACTTGATGAAGATGATAAATTTAATCACAAGTAATAGCAATTTATACACAAGACAAATAACAAGTACTTAATATATAGCAAATAAATTTACTTGATAGTTAAAAGGTTGTTTCAAATAAATTTAACAATTTATGAACTTAATAAATTAGGCAAGTAATTTAAGTATGCAAATATGAAAGAGTTTAGGGAAGAGAGAGTTGCAAACCGATATATACGAGTTCCACCACATCGGTGTACGTCTCGCCTCCAAGCAACCCACTTGGAGGATTTCCACCATTGGAGATTAGAGATACAACTTTGAACAATCACGACTTCCTAGTATCCCACACTCAAGAAACCAATTCTCACAAGTACAAGGGCACCCCACCCAATCTCTCAATCTCACAATTACAAGGCTGAAACCTAACCCAAACTCTGGGAATTTTTAGTGTTTAAGTATACAATGGTAACTCTCTAAAAGAGTGGATGTACAAATTTAAGCTTTCACCAAATAATAACTCTTAAAAAGGATATGCAAAATTTAAAGCACTCAAAATAATTTTGCTCACTAACTCTCAAAATTGATTTCAAAATAAAAGAAGCAGAGAGCAAATTTCTTAAGCAAAGAGAGAAAATTTCTTAAGCAAAGAGAGCAAATTTAGGGCTTGTTGCTGTGCTTATGTACTTCTACCTCTTCATTTCTTCTCTATTTATAGGCATTTCAAAGGCAAAGTTTCCAATCCCCGTTCCTTAATTTGTGCAGTTATTGATCCATGATTTCAAGCTTCCTTGTTTTCTAACTTGAAGAATGAAATTGTCTTCCTCAATTAATGCAAAGCTGTTTTAATTTGAGTTTCAAGAGAATCAGTGCAGCTTCAGTTCCTGATAACCTGAAATGGTGTTTTTCATATTTCCTAGACAATTGCTCACGTAGGAATCAATTCCTGGGATTATTGAATCGATTCCTGGACTGTAAAACATAGGGGAATCGATTCCTTGCTTGTGTGAATAAATTCCTAGCTTCAAGAAATATGATGAATCGATTCCTCCATTGAATGAATCGATTCCTCCATTGAATGAATCGATTCCTGGCTCTTTTTACAATTGGGAATCGATTCCCAGAGGGGTGAATCGATTCCTGGACCTCTCTTGGACTTGTTTCCTTAATTTTTTTTATGTATTTTGATACGTTTTGGGTCCTGCTTGCATGGTTCTTTGCATGATTCTTGTTATTCACTTAATCCTTGTTTATTTCTTGATTTCTTGACTCATGTAAGCTTGATCTTCATGCTTTTAATTTTTCATTAATTTCTTTGTACTACATCCTTTGGTATCCATCAAACATGATTAATTTATCCATAATTAAATACATTTGATTTTTCACCTTCAATTGTTTGTCATTATTAAAACCTGTTTCAACATGAAAACACACGGCTATGGGCCATTAGCCCAAGCCAAAATCACCTCTGTTTTTAAGCAGGTGTACAGGTTTTACTTCTCCGCTTAACGTGTGCCCTAGCCCCTTCCCAGGCTGATACCCCTCACGCAACATTCTCTTTGCCATCATTAAAGATGCATTGGGCTTGTAGGCCTTAGCTATCTTAGCTTCTTGTCCGATATAAGTGGCATTTGCTATTTCCAACACTTGGAAGGAGGTCTTGAGAGCCTCCTTTGCCGCCTCGATATAGGGTGTTGTTAGGGGCTTGTTGACCAGAAAGTCCTCCTCACTAGAAACAATTATTAGCCTATTGTCAATGATGAGTTTTAACTTTTGGTGCAGGGTAGAGGGGACCACTCTAGCAGAATTGATCCATGGCTGACCAGACAAATAGCTATAGGCAGGCTGATATCCATCACCTGGAAGAGGATCTGGAACGTGTATGGCCTGACCTATATCGGCAGCTTAATTTCACCCATGACCTCTCTTCGGGTCCCATCAAAAGCTCGCACCACCATGGTGCTTGGCTTCATATAAGTCCTATCAAACGGTTGCTTGGCTAATATAGACTTGGGCATAACGTTGAGGGACGACCCATTGTCAACGAGCACCTTTGCTAAGATGTAATCCCAGCACTTCACAGAGATGTAGATGGCTTAATTGTGCCTCATTCCCTCTGTCGGTATCTCATTGTCGGTGAAGGTTAGATAACTGTCAGCAATAATATGCCCCACTATTCCTTAAAACTTATTAACGGGCATGTCATGAGCGACATGGGCCTCGTTCAGTACTTTTATCAACATCTTTCAATGTGGCTCGGAGTTCATCAGTAATGATAACAGAGAGATTTTTGCAGGGGTATGGTTTAGCTGGTCAAGCACTTGATATTCGCTTTGGCGAATAAACTTTAAGAATTGGTGGGCCTCTTCATCAGTCACGGCCTTTTTAGCTTCACCGGGTCTCTCCTCCGCCTATCTTGGCCTTTCCGGCAATCAGATCCCTCTTTGGCTCTAGAGGGGCATACACTCTCCCATTCCGGGTTACTCCTCCTACCCCGGCAATATTTATGATGGACAACGAAGATTGGTCGCTTGTCGCCGAGCCTGCAATAACTACACCCGCGTTATATTTCCATGGGACTGCCTGAGAGTCTTTAAATGTAAATGGGGTAGGTGTCTGAATGGTAAAGATTAGTTACACAAAAACGAGAGCCATTGGAGGGCTCTTGCTGTAGAAAATTACTAAGGGCTTAGGGGCCGGTATCCCCGACTGCACCCAAATCACGTTCACTTTGCCTTCACGACGCTTACAGACTTGCACAATATGGCTATCCATGAGCCCTTGAAGGACCTCACAAAAACCTTGGTGTTCAGCAGTCTGGTCATTATCATACTCTTCACTCCAGGGTCCCTCGACTAATCCCCTCTCAAGTAACTAGGAATGAACTAGCTTCAGTGGTGTCCGCATATCAACAACATTCCTCAAGTACTCCTTATTTTCTTCTAAGGCATTAACCCCTGAACTCTCATGGTTAAGTAGGGGATTTATGGCCATGTTTGGACTACCATCTTGAAAGTTGAGCCAGTTGGCCTTAATTAGGTCTCTTACTTTATACTTGAATGCCCTGCAGTTTTTGGTGGAGTGCCCTAGTGCCCCGACGTGGTAATCGCATTGGGCATTGAGATCATACCCCTTAGGGTAAGGGGGTCCCACTAGCTTTAAAGGGCAAGATGCCACTAGACCGTTACAGATGAGGAGAGGTAGAAGCTCGGTGTATGTCATAGGGATTAGGTCAAATTGGACAGGTGTTTGGTCATTGTTGGGTCTCTTGGCATTTTGACTAGGGCTAGATGGCTAAGCCGCTTGTTGTGAAGGATGGTACGACATGGGATATAGATTTGGTGGTCTGGCAATGGGCAAACGGAAGTGGGCAGGATAAGAGGTTGGGTTATGGACGGTGGCAGCCACATATGGATAAGGGGCATAAGGATTGGGAGCTTAACAAGCGACGGGGGTGAATGGTCTTGGTTGGGACCTTCTCTGGTCATAAGAGATGGAATTAGTTTCCCCATCTCTTCTCCTACCATCACCTTGTGTCAGCCTTTTCGCCGTATTTTCTCCAGATGGGCCCCGGGTAATCTTTCCTGTCCACAAACCGCTCTCTATTCTTTCTCTAATAATTACAATGTTAGAGAAATTAGATGACACACTACCAATCATCCTATCGTAGAAAGGAGACAAGAGTGTGTCAATAAACACTGTGAGCACTTCCTTCTTCGAGAGCGAGGGGTCTACTTGTGCAGCCATTTCTCGCGATCGTTAAGCATATTATTTGAATGATTCATTGTCTTTCTTCACCATGTTCTGTAGCTACGCTCTGTCAGGCGCTATGTCTAGATTGTATTTATATTGTTTCATGAAGGTGTCCGCCCCAGCTAGACTATCCTGAAAATAGTGGATTAACAACTTGTTGTCCGAAGCTCTGAGATGCCATCTTCCGGCAGTACATCGTCAGATGATTCCTCGAGCAAGTCATTCCCCAATATTTGTCAAAATCTGACACTTTGAACATTGGTGGGATAATGACATTTGGGACCAGGCAAAGTTCAAAAGCGTCAGTTGAACTAAGGCCCTCCACACCTTTCACAATCCTTAGCCGTTCCTCCAGAATTTCTATCTTTTCTTTTTGTTGGGAAGCTGCGACTGTGCTAGGATTGGTAGCCAGGTTTACTGTCTGGGTCGCACCTTACAGGTTGGTAGCGTAAGAGTTTATGTACCCATATGGGTAACCGTCAAGTGGGTAGAAGGGTGTAGGTACATGAGCTTGGTTCATTGGGCCAGTGTTTAGTGCGGGACCCTGGGGTTGGGTCGTAGCTTGGGCAGCATGGACCAGATGGGCTATCTGGGTGGCTTAAGCTTGGGCGGCTTATGGCTCAGAGAGTTGTGGGTTTGATTGGGTAAGGTTTGAAGCATGGAGATTCATCGTTTGTTGATCATTGGTATCTTACAGGTTAGTGACAATTGGGGGAGAGTACCTTGGGGGTACGCGTATAGTGGGAAAGGCACAGGGTTACCGTCTAGGCTGATGAAAGTGTGTGGTGGTGCATAACCATAAGGCATTCCATAGGATGGTAAGGGATTAGTGTTAGGTTTCCCAATGTTAATGGTGAAAGGAGCGGTCGTGGGGTTCACAACTTAGGCTTGTGTTAGACCAAAACCCAGGGGATGTAGTGGGGTAGTCGATTGCTCCTCATTACCCATAGAAGAGCCCCCTTTTGTGACTCTCATTTCCAAGAGTTTTGTTAGTTCTGCTATTTGCTCTCTCAACTGGTTCACCTCGTCCCTAAGATTTTCATTCATATGTTCCGTTTTAGCCATGAGTCTCTTTTGAAGTCGGGTTGCATAAGGGTGTCTCCCTGTGGTGTCTTTGGAATTGTTAAAAGAATAGAAAGGAAATTAGCCAAATGGAACTTGGCGTATCTCATGAATCATTACTTCCCTCATAACTCATTTTTGAAAATATTTTTACACCTGGGGAAGTAACGATTAACAAAATTTATTACAAACCAGGAGCCATGTTGGTTATGGGTATTCTGAATATTTAAAAGATCTTACATTTTGTTTCATTTAGATGATTCAGAAAACCCATGACTCGGGACCAAAAAAACTTAAGTAAGAATGTATAAAAAGAAAAGACTGCTTTCTCATTAGAGGATTATTAATTCAGCTAAAAGAGAACATTTTTTAAAGAGAATAATCTGTCAGACGAGCCAGTGGTTCATTAATTTGGATTAGAAGGGAAAGTGAGAATGAGAAAGGGTAGAGGGAAATTATGCCCCTTTCTGCCCTAAGTTAGGTTTTTTCTAAAGGCCTCCTACCGATTTTGAGGTTTGTCTAACAGTGATACCTCACATTATGATGTAGGCTCTTCATGCACTTTCTTGAAGAAAGATGGATCTAGGGCTCTTTCTCCTATCTTCCTTCAAAACAAGCTTGAGACTTCTTCTTCAAGGCAAGGGAAACCGAAAAAAAACTAAAGCCTAAACTATAGGAGAGTGATGCAAAAACAAAGGAAAAGAGAGTGGAAATGGAAGGAGAGAAGGTGGACAATGGAGGAAGGCTTAGAAAAAGGGAGAGGGAAAGGTTGGAGGCCACTTCCTAAGGTGGAGGAAGATAACTCCACTCACCACCAAGGGAGGGAGAAACCCCTTGGATAAGAGCTTGAGAGAGCTCTCAAATTCTAGAGAGAAGGAGGAGAATCTCTCACTAGGAAACACTTAAGTGCTCTCAAATTTTGCAAATGAATTAATGGTGCTTGATTACAAAAGGAGAAGCCCTTATATAGGCCATGGAGGATTTCGGCCAAGGACTAGAAGAGTGGGCTTGATCATGACTCCAAGGCCCATTAAGAGAAAAGATGAGCAAATGGCCTATACATGGCCCAAAAGGAAAAGTACAAGGCCCAAAAGTGGCCCATTTGACCTTGTAAGGCCCAAAGCTATCCTATAAGCCTAGAGAAACTATTTAGAAAGTATATTACAAGTAAAGTACACATAGGTCCTCATAGGTTCCTTATTGGGCTTAGGCCCACTAGAAGAGAGAAAAGAGACAAGGGCTTTATGAATGCTCTCTTTGGCCCGTTTGGTCTTTGCCCTTGTGAGGGGACCTCTATATGCTTCAAGTCCTTTCTCCAATGTAGTGTGAGGGTCTTCCTTGGGTATGTCCACATTATGCTCCCCCTCTTCAAAAGGATTTGTCCTCAAATCAAAGGCATCATCCTCATCATCTATATCAAAGGGAGACAAATCAGTTATATTAAAAGAAGCACTCACACCATAATCTCCTGGTAGATCTAGGACATAAGCATTATTATTAATTTTCTTGAGAATTTAAAAAGGCCCATCACCTCTAGGGTTGAGTTTGGATTTTCTCAAATTGGGAAAGCGTTCCTTTTGAAAGTGTAACCATACCCAATCTCCAACCTCAAAGGTGATCTCCTTTCTTTGTTTATTCACACAACGAGCATAATGTTCATTTTTAGTTTGTATTTGGTGTCTAACCTTCTCATGAAAATCTTTGATGAATTGGGCCTTTGCCTCTCCATCCATATGAAGGACAGAATCAGAAACCTCAATGGGCAAAAGGTCCAAGGGTGTGAGAGGGTTAAAACCATATACAACCTCAAATGGACTATGCTTGGTTGTGGAGTGTTGTACCCTATTATATGCAAACTCAATGTGGGGTAAACACTCATCCCAAGATTTTACATTTTTGTGTACTAAGACCCTAAGAAGTTGTGAAAGGGTCCTGTTTACTACCTCTGTTTGGCCATCCATTTGAGGATGACAAGTTGTGGAAAAGAGGAGTTGTGTTCCTAGCCTTGACCAAAGAGTTTTCCAAAAATGGCTTAGGAATTTGGTGTCCCTATCAGAAACAATGGTTTTGGGTACACCATGTAATCGCACAACCTCTTTAAAGAAGATCTTAGCAATATGACTAGCATCATCAATCTTATGGCAAGGGATGAAGTGAGCCATCTTGCTAAACCTATCCACAACCACAAAGATAGAATCTATTCCCCTTTGGGTCTTAGGCAGGCCTAACACAAAGTCCATTGATATATCAATCCAAGGTGCACTAGGTGTTGGCAAGGGAGTATATAAACCACTAGGTGAAAGTTTTGATTTAGCCTTTCTACAAACAATACACCTAGAGCAATGTTTTTGAACATCCTTTTTCATTTTAGGCCAATAAAAGTGTTCATGTAAGATAGACAACATTTTATCTCTACCAAAATGACCCATGAGTCCTCCCTCATGACTCTCTCTAAGTAGTAGATCTCTTAAAGAGCTTCGTGGAATACAAAGTCTATTGGCTTTAAAAAGATAGCCATCTAAAATGTAGAAGCTCTTATGAGATGTAGAAGTGGAAGATGAGTTAAAGATGTTTGAAAAATCAAGATCATTTGGGTACAAAGACCTAATTTCATCAAGCCCAATAACTTTGGCTCCTAGAGAGGTAAGTAAAGAGTGCCTCCTAGATAAAGCATCAGCCACAGTATTGGTTTTGCCATTTTTATACTTGATGACATAAGGAAATTGTTCCAAATACTCAACCCACTTAGCATGCCTTTTATTTAACTTATGTTGCCCTTTGATGAATTTTAAAGATTGGTGATCACTATGTATCACAAACTCTTTTGGGATTAAGTAGTGCTCCCAAGTTTGTAGGGCTCTAATTAAGGCATAAAATTCCTTATCGTATGTGGGATAGTTAATAGTGGCCCCATTAAGTTTTTCACTAAAGAAAGCTATGGGGTGACCTTCTTGTAAAAGCACAGCTCCTATGCCCACATTTGATGCGTCACACTCAAGCTCAAAGGTTTTAGAAAAATTTGGAAGTTTTAAAATTGGAGCATGAGTGAGTCTATCTTTGAGATCTTGAAAGGCTTTTTCTTGCCTAGGCCCCCACACAAAAGAAACATTCTTTTTAACCAACTCATTTAAAGGGGAGGCTAGGGTTGAAAAATCTTTCACAAATCTCTTATGGAAACTTGCGAGACCATGGAAACTTCTTACTTCACTCACATTTTTAGGTGTAGGCCAATCTTGGATTGCCTTAACCTTAGAATGATCTACCTCAACACCTCTAGAACTAACTACAAAACCAAGAAAGACAATGGTATCCATGCCAAAAGAACATTTTTCAAAGTTAGCATAAAGATTGTTTGTTCTTAAGGCAAGCATAACTTGTCTTAGGTGGATTAGATGAGAGGTCATGGACTTTGAGTACACAAGAATGTCATCAAAGTATACCACAACAAAATGCCCTATGAAATCCCTTAAAACATGGTTCATAAGTCTCATGAAGGTACTTGGTGCATTAGTTAGGCCAAAAGGCATCACTAACCACTCATAAAGGCCAAGTTTGGTTTTAAAAGCGGCTTTCCATTCATCTCCTTCTTTTATTCTAATTTGGTGATAGCCACTTTTAAGATCAATCTTGGAGAAGATTGTAGATCCACTAAGCTCATCTAACATGTCATCAAGCCTAGGTATTGGATGTCTATACTTGATGGTGATGTTATTAATGGCTCTACAATCCGTACACATTCTCCATGAACCATCTTTCTTGGGTACAAGTAAAACCGGTAATGCGCAAGGGCTTAAACTTTCTCTAATCCAACCTTTGGAAAGTAGTTCATTCACTTGATTTTCTATTTCTAAACTTTCCTTAGGGTTACATCTATAGGCAGGTCTATTTGGTAAACTAGCCCCAGGTATAAGGTCTATTTGATGCTCAATTCCCCTAATAGGAGGTAACCCTTTTGGAATGTCTTTTGGGAAGAGGTCTTTAAATTCTTGCAAGATATTTTGTATCCCTTTGGGCAAGGGGGGAGGAGAGGTGCCCATTGAACACAAAGAAGTGTTAGGGATATCCTTTGGATATATGATCAAGCAATGTTTTTGTGAAAACATGGCATGTTTCACATCATATTTATTTGCAAAGAGATTTGGTTGGGAGTCATTATAGACAACAACTCCTTTCCCTTTATTGTCTTTTTTGTTTTTCTTTGGTTTTTCTAAACTCACATGGGAAGAAGATCCTAACTCTTTTTCTCTCTTAGCTTTCATTTGGATTTGGTCTTTGGCTACTTATTGTGGAGTTAGAGGATGTAATACTATCTTCTTACCATCTAGTTTAAATGTGAGGGTGTTAGTGAACCCCTCATGAAGGACCTTCCTATCACATTGCCAAGACCTTCCTAAAAGTATATGAGTTGGTTCCATAGGTACTACATCACATTTGACTTCATCTCTATATGTTCCTATGGTGAAATTGATTAGGACTTACTTATTGACTACCATTTCCCCTTTTTCATTTAACCATTGTAATTTGTAGGGACTTGGATGGTCTATAAGCTCTAATCCCATCTTTTTGACTAGTCTTTGGCTTGCAGCATTTGCACAACTCCCACTATCCACAATGAGAGAACATAATTTGTCATTAATGTAACATCTTGTATAAAAGATGTTCTCTCTTTGTGTTGTGTCATCGAGTTTTACATGACTACCAAGCAACCTTCTAATCATGTATAACTCACCATCATCCCCTAAAATATGCTCACTGTCACTGGAATCACTACTAGAGTCATCACTTGAATAGTGAGAATCAGAATTAGATTCTGATTGACTTGAGTAGGTTCCATTGGTTTTTAAAATCATTGTTCTTTTTGTTGGACAGTCCAAAGCAATATGTCCTCTTCCAAGGCACTTAAAACATTTGATGGAAGAAGATCTAGAGGATTGTGGTTTTGATGATGGATCATGCTTATCATGTTGATTGCGAAAGACTTTGCCATTTTTGTGTAACTCACTTTGGGGTTTAGAGGAGGAAGCGCCCACTTCTCTCTCTCTAGGGTTTCTCTCAAACTTACCCTTATTTTCTACCCACTTTGACTTATAGGCTCTATTGTTATCCCCACTATAGGATTCTCTTTCCTTAAATTGGTTTTCTACTTTGGTGCATTGGTGGAGTAACTCTTCTATGTCCACATGTGGAAGAAGTTCCACCCTATTTTTGATGTTCCTATTAAGCCCATGTAAGAACCTATGCATTAGGGTTTCCTCATCCTCTTCTAGATTGGCTCTAATCATGGCTATCTCTAAGGCTTTATAGTAATCTTCTACACATTTGGAGCCTTGGGTGAGCCTATTTAGCTTTGCTAATAGTTCACCCCTATAATAGTTAGGAACATATCTTTTTCTAAGGAGAGCTTTTAAGTCTACCCAATCATCTATGGGGGGAAAGTTGTCTCTTTTTCTCTCTTTACAAATTTGGGTCCACCAAACTAGGGCATAATTTTGGAAAGAAAGAGTTGCAATCCTAACTTTTTTATCGTCTTTTATTTGATGAGAGTTGAATATTTGTTCTACCCTCATCTCCCACTCTAAGTAAGCTTCAATGTCACTTTTTCCATTGAATGGGGAATTTCTAATTTTACCTCTCTTAAGCCTATGTCATCCCTTCTATGGTCATGGTGCCTTCTTTGTCTTGTTTCTTCCTCATTATCACTAGTGTTATGTCTTTGATTTCTTTGTCTATGCCTAGTTCTAGGGGGTTCATTATGCTCAAGATTGTTTAGCCTAGCATTAATGGTGTTTAAGCTATCCATTATGTTATGAAGCATGCTTTTGTTTTCCCTATCACTAGACGACATCTTTTAATGTTGTCAAAGAAATTCAAGACAAAAACAAAGTATGTGTAGACAAGCTAGTCGAGGAAGATGAATGCAATACAAGTGAAAAAAACACTTCAACAAACCTAAAATATCAATACTAGGTTTCTATCCTAAGGGAAAAACAATGTCCTAGGTTGTCTTTAACTAGGTTAGTCCTATGTTGCTTATGGAAGTCCTAGGTTGTCCTTAACCTAAGTTGATTATGTTTGTCTTAGGATGTTACTAGTGATTAACTAACCCTAGACAAGCCTAACCAAATTCGGTTTTAAGAAGTAGTTAACCTAACAAAATTTAGTTCAACTAACTAACCAAGTCTTAACAACCCTAACCAAAAGTAGTTAATTAGTTATGGAAGTTGTAACAAAGTCTAACCACTATAACTACCTAACTAAATTCAGTTATGTATTAGTTAACCCAACTAACAATTAGTTATGACAACTAGAATTAGTTCCAACCACTAACCAATTAGTTAAGACACTCAACTAACTACCAACTAACTAACTAATTATAGTTGTAACTTCTAACTAACTCTAACCAATTAACTAAAAGTAGTTAACAAACAAATGCACATGCACTATCCTAATTCGAAATTTACCAAGCAAAAGGGAAAATTATAATGTCCAAAAAGTCCAATGTCCTTGTTGTGTCCAAAATACAAGACAAAATCCTACTACACCAAGCCTAAGAATTGAAAAACTTTGCCTAAGTTCTACTAGTTACAAAGCTTTTGCCTCCTTTACAAGTGTCTTCACAAGTCCTTCTTGATGTATAAGCTCCACTTTACCTAGCAAGAGAACACAAGGCAACAACTCCAAACAAGATTTGGTTAATAGAAATCACAAAGAAACTTTAAACCTCACAAAAGTGTATCTCTCAAGTGTATGCCTTCTCTTAGAGATTTTCAAGCTTAATCAATTTCCACACCAATCTCAAGTGTTTCAATATGCTACCTCACTTAATGGCGAAATGGAGTGATCTTTAGAAGTTCAAAAGGATACAAACTCAAGACAAAACTTTAAGAAGCAAAAATGACAAACTAAAAAGGCTCAAGAAATAAAGGCTACTCAAATGGAATAGAATGAAGGATCAACAATTATCTTGGAATGACAAGACTCTAAAAGCAAATAAAAGTTCAAAAGAATGAAAGCTAACTTGGAATAGAATTGAAAATTGACAAAACAAGACAAACAAGAAAATAAATGCAAGAAATAAAGTTTAAGGTATAACCTAGCCTAGAAACTCTAGAGTTGCAAGAATAAGCAAGGAAGTCTTAACGAACAATTCTTAGCAATGGTCAAGTAATGAAAAACAATTCTCATTTGGTATTAGTAATTTCAAAATTTGGTGATGATGTTTTGGTGTGTCTAATTCAACTTAGCAATGAGGCTTTCTTTTCAATGCTCTTTTTCTTGTTTGGTACCTTTCTTTTCTTGTGATTCTTTTCTTTTCTTTTGATACTTTTCTTTTCTTTTGCCTCTCAAGATTTCAAGATAACAACACCAATTTTATAATACCAAAACCGAATTGCACAAATGTTACTAACAAGTTCAATTAATGCTTCTTGCTTAAGGGAAAATTATGCAACCTTCTCCTAAATTGATGTATAGGAGGTGACTAAAATCTTTTTTTGACAAGTTTTGTTTTTTTGATGCAAGCAAGATGAAAATAAGAATGTAAAAGAGATATCCTAATAGTGCAACAAAATTAAATCTAGAATCAAACTAAGAATAGAAACTAACAATCCTAAAAATTGAGTTGACTTTGGAGTGTCTTTAATGTGAGACCTCCTAACAAGAATGGAACCTTTGTAGGAGCTAATCAAGATGCTTGAATTGCCCCTAATCCACACGGTTTGCACACTAAAAAGGGAGAAACAATTAACTTCCTAGAACTCTAGAAAAGGTTCCACATGGCACTTAACTAACTTCCTAAATTGGCTCTAACTAACAACTAACAATTAACTAACATGTAACAACATCCTAACCACCTAATAACTGAAATTAACATGTGCCAAATCTGAAATTTTAGAAACTAAAACAGAATGCTAACACAAGCCAAACGAAAATGACCACAACAAGATGCAAAAATTGAAACCACAAAGAAACTAGCACAAAAACTCAAAAGAACCAAGACTTTTTATGATTTTTCTATGCTAACATGGCATTAATAAGGCATATGAATGACTAAGAAACAGAATTCCAGCCAGCAAAATGAATTGAAAACCGAAAATTAAAATGGAAGAGAAGAAGAAAAGAACCTCCCAAGGCTCAATGATACCACATGATGTAGGCTCTTCATGCACTTTCTTGAAGAGAGATGGATCTAGGGCTCTTTCTCCTATCTTCCTTCAAAACAAGCTTGAGACTTCTTCTTCAAGGCAAGGGAAACCGAAAAAAAACTAAAGCCTAAACTATAGGAGAGTGACGCAAAAACAAAGGAAAAGAGAGTGGAAATGGAAGGAGAGAAGGTGGACAATGGAGGAAGGCTTAGAAAAAGGGAGAGGGAAAGGTTGGAGGCCACTTCCTAAGGTGGAGGAAGATAACTCCACTCACCACCAAGGGAGGGAGAAACCCCTTGGATAAGAGCTTGAGAGAGCTCTCAAATTCTAGAGAGAAGGAGGAGAATCTCTCACTAGGAAACACTTAAGTGCTCTCAAATTTTGCAAATGAATTAATGGTCCTTGATTACAAAAGGAGAAGCCCTTATATAGGCCATGGAGGATTTCGGCCAAGGACTAGAAGAGTGGACTTGATCATGACTCCAAGGCCCATTAAGAGAAAAGATGAGCAAATGGCCTATACATGGCCCAAAAGGAAAAGTACAAGGCCCAAAAGTGGCCCATTTGACCTTGTAAGGCCCAAAGCTATCCTATAAGCCTAGAGAAACTATTTAGAAAGTATATTACAAGTAAAGTACACATAGGTCCTCATAGGTTCCTTATTGGGCTTAGGCCCACTAGAAGAGAGAAAAGAGACAAGGGCTTTATGAATGCTCTCTTTGGCCCGTTTGGTCTTTGCCCTTGTGAGGGGACCTCTATATGCTTCAAGTCTTTTCTCCAATGTAGTGTGAGGGTCTTCCTTGGGTATCTCCACATTACATTAGGTGGCTTGCACTAAATGTCTAAAGGTCACTAGAGCCAAGATCCTACTCATGATGTTGACCATAAAAGTAGGAAGTCTAATAGGTGTGGCACATCATGAATAAGTCAAACTCTAGCTGAGGTTCTCACGATAGCCAGACAGGACGTACATCCTAAATGACACCGCTATCAATCTACCCTAATCTTAAGCTTTATTTGAGCCCAGGTATAGGGCTCCACTCAAAAGTGTGTATAAATTGAGAGTATAGTGTGTGAAAGAGGCATTTAATACCTGTACCTTTACCCATCCTGCACAAAGAACAAACAAAAATAAAGTCATCTACCTTAGGGTTCAACAACACACAAACAATAACAGAAAATAAATGACAAAATATAAACAAAGCAAAAATTACACATATTCATTGAAAAAATAAAATAAAAATAAAGAAGTTAAATAATTAACAAACTATTTTGAAACATGCGCTATCAACATGGTAGGCTTGACTCTCTAAATTCCCAGTGGAGTCGCCATCTGTTGCGACCGGGATCGCGGTGGGATGGCCGACCCTTAAAAATAGAAACTTGTTTCGATTCAAAATCCTTCCGAAAGGAAAACAAACAAACAGGGAGAACAAAGAAAACAGGGAGTCACCACCAATATTTTTTAAAGGTAAAATACTGGGGAAACCTCTTTTAAAGCACTCGTCATAAAAGTGAAATTCTAAGTTTGGGAGTCGAATTACAGGTGAGGAAGTTATTAGTACCTCATACTGTCCGTTATAAAATGGTTACCTCAAATTGATTGCATATATCCTAAATAGCCTAGAAATTATTTTAACTTCTTTAGAAAAAGGGATAGACAAGACAAACGAAGAAGTTTCAAAATAAGATTAACAGGACGTCTCGACTAAATTAATCTTAAATCGAACAACTTGACTAAACAATGACAGTAAAAGACTTAACTAAATAGTGACAGTAAGAAATAACAAAATAGTGATAGTAGTAAACTTGACCAAACAGTGACAGTAAGATATATGACTAATAGTAACAGTGAGAAACTTGACTAATAGTGATAGTAAAAAATGACAAAACAGTAACAATAGTGAACTTAACTAAATAGTGTTAGTAGGAAACTTGAAAAAATAGTGACAGTAGGAAAGAGTACAACAGAGTGAAAGTATAGGTTAACAGGACGTTCCGTCCAAATTAACCTTAATTTTTATTACAAATTAGAGATTAAAACAGTTAAATGAAATGAGATAAAACAAAATTAATTAAACAAATCAAAAGATTAATAGGACGTCTCCTTCAAATTAATCCTTATTAGAAAATATTATTATTTAACGAATAACAACAGGTTGAAAATTTGAAAAGATTAATAAGACGTCTAATCTTAATTAACCTTCTCGTGATAAAATGGGGTTAACAGTAAATAATATGAAATTAATTGAGGTGAAGCATGTAACATCCCAAATTTTAAAATGAGAGAATTAATTACCGGAATAAATATTAGAAATTGGTATATGGAGTATTTAATGTCCCAAACTATTGAGAATAATTAAATTGATAATTTTGGAGACTGTTAGAAAATTATGGAGACCGGTTGAGCTGAAATTGAGCCCGGTTGAGATATGGGTGTCGGACCAAGTATCTCGGAATGAGATGATATTGGTCAGGGCTATTGAGAATAATATCGGGAATCCGAATATGTATTCGGAATAATTTTTAGGCGATGTATTGAGCCCGAACGAAGAACCTGTTAGTTATAAAACGATGAAGTTTTAATGAATGGGAATTTAAAATAAATCAAAAAACCCAAATTTTCCTTTCTCTATTCACGTAGGTGTGCTGAAAGTGAACATTACACTTCACTTTCTTCTTCTTTTCATCACCATCCTCTTCCTTTCCTCCTCCAAACTCCAACACATTGAGTTCATCTTCCACATCTCCTTCTCATTTTCGTTAGTGGAGCTTGAAGGAGATTGTGAGCTGCTGTTTTCTCCCCCTCTCTCTCCATTTTCGCAGCTTTCTCTCCCTTCATTGAACCCATTTTTGTTTTTGGGTGTGAGGTAAGGAATACTCACCATTTACTTGGGTTTTTGCCATGGTTGTATGATAATATGAGTTTTGGGAACCATGCATGTGTATGGATGTCCTTGAGGAGAGTATTTAATGCAAGAGTTTAATGTGGGTTTGTATGAGAATGAGGTTTCTTTGAGAAGTAATAAAGTGGATGCATTTTTGTTTGGAAGGAGAAGAATATTTATGAAGGTGGTTGGAAATTTTATGAAACCCTAACTTCATAAGTTGGGGGAAATGTATAATGGAGGTTGATGAGTATTAATTGTTGGTAATAAATGTGAATTATGATGCATAAGGGTTCTTGGTGATGGTATTTTATTGAGGGAAGTCATTAATAGAGAAACCCATGAAAGGGTTTGGTTGTTGAATGCATAATAATAAAGGGTAGCACCTAACCCATGGTGGTTATGGTGGATAAAATGAAATAAAAGAGTTTAAAGAGTTAAAATAAAGTAAACATCAAGTTATTGATATATGTATAAGTGTTTGAGTCTTATTAGGTAAATAGAAAATTGATTGTATAATGTATTGTGATGTAGGAAGTGACCCCATTGGTGAAGCGGGACCATCAAACCGCGTCGATTACTACTTCACTTGAGGTAGGAGGGGGTAACTTTTCTAAATGCATGATTTCATCCATTTGTGAAGTGAAAATATGTATATGTGATTATGTTAATGATTGTTTGAATGGATGATATGATATGTGTGATTTGAATGCATTTAGAAAGATGATTGTTATGTGGCATTGTGTTTAGGATAATATTAATGTTGTGATGATACTATATTAATGAAGTATGATGATGGTTTAAAACCATATGTGAATGGAGATTGTGATGTGAATATCCCAAATATGTGTGTAGGAGTTATGGAATGTGTATGCCACTAACTATTGATGTGAATGTGTGAAAAAAAGAATTGGGATTGGATGAGGATGAGGATGATGAGAATAGTGAAATCCACCAAGTGGTGGTGGTGAATGATTGAATGTGGAGTGGCATCTAGGATGCATAGTGTGAGGATGCACTTGATTTGCATTTGCATTGCATCCATGACATATCATAGCTGTCTATGTGGAATATTAGGGGGTTCCACTAGGCGGGCCCAGTGGGAGGGCGGTTTGGTGCACGAGCGTGTTGTGGTTTTTCCCCTGTGACTCGGTTTATGAGTCACGAAACTGTCCATAGTTTGGTGACGAGGCACCCTATGTGGCGGGCCCAGTGGGCGGGCGGCTCTATGGTGAGCGAGTTTACCTCGGTGTCCGACGGGACACGGCTCTCTCGATGTGTATTCGGGAGGGGCCCGTAGCACTTGTGGTAGTTGAGGCCACGATGTTAATCCGCAAGTCACAGGGTGACTATGCTACCGATGGGCGATAGCGGTTTGGTACCAGTAAAATTATGATGATGTAAGCATGCATGAATTGAGATATATGTGTACATAATTTTTTTCTACTGCAGTAGGGGCATAGTAGCACACCTATGCTTGTCCCACAATTGATTTAATGATATATTTTCCCACAGTCGGATCCGCATTATTTGATGAGAATTTCTTATGCATATGCATCAGTTTTAAGAGCATTTGCATATAGCTGGAGATATGCCTAGTTGAAAGCCCATAGTGGCAACGGATGATTGAGAGTTGAAAGGGGAAAGAGTTGGATACTAACCCTATGTGTGTGTGTGATAATCCGAATGATTTGAAATGTTAATGTATACTTGATGTTATGAGATATATTTATGTATGAAGCATGATGTGGTGCAATGAATGATATTTGTGCAAGTATACATGTATTTCATCATAATGTATGACTTTAATTCATTTGGATTATGTTACTCACCTCCCCGTTGCCATTTTTAAAGTTGATGTAGGTATGACTTAAATCCTATAGCTTTTGGAGGCCGAGTTTGAAGAAGGTAAATATCGATAGGAACGTATAAGCCTTGGTCGGCATGAAAATTTGTTTTGATAGAGTATATGAGGTGTATATACTCAAATTTTGTAATGTTGATAATTTTGGAGGTCATGGGAGAAAATTGGACATGTTTGTGTAATGACAATTTTCATTCATGACCCAAAAGTTGTAAAGAATGAACCTGAATACTTAACTTTGGTGAATGAATGAATGTTGTGTCTTTATGTTATATTATGGAGCTTGTGGAATGATGTGGAATATAGAAATACGTAGGGAGTGTAGGTGGCATAATGTTGAATATGGATTATATGCATGAATTAATCTTAACATGTGATGTTGTTGATGTTCAATTATATGAAAGAATCATGTAGTTTGGGATTGTAGCATTATATGAAGTGACATATGCATAATGGAGTAAGGTAAGGTCTTGAGTAAGGTCAAATTAGAAGGAATTGATGTTGCATGTGTTTTGTCCAGGAAAATCCTCGTTTCTGCTGAGTTTCTGCAGAACTCGCTCAAGCGAGTGATAATCTTGCTCGAGCGAGATTGCTGTGAAACAGGGGATTCTTTTCTGCCCCACATTCGCTCAAGCGAAGTTGCATTTCGCCCAAGCGAGATTGCCACAGAATCAGTGTTTTGATTCTGGACAATTTTCGCCCAGGCGTGGAACCAAGCGCTCAAGCGAGGGAGAAGGAAAATTGATACTGGACGATTTTCGCCCAGGCGAGTGGTGCCTCGCCTTAGCGAAAATTGGCTAGAGAGTTCTCAACATTTCTGGAACAATCTCGCTCAAGCGAGCCTTGGCCGCTCAAACGAGATTGACCCCTGATGCCCCCTTCCTTCTTCGCTCAAGCGTCTTGCTCGTTTCGCTCAAGGCTCCCCTTCGTGTCTCGCTCAAGCGAGACAGGGCTCGCTCAAGCGAGCTGAGCCCTGATGCTCATTCCTTCATTTCGCTCAGCATCACTCAGCGCCCGCTCAAGCGTGGGTACGCTGGCTCGCTCAAGCGACTTGAGTCACGCTTGAGCGAGTAGCAACTGTTACTTCACAATTTTTTTTTTAATTATTTTAAGTGGATTCTGTTCCCATGCATTATTGCCTTCTTTAAATATCATTTTGAAGCATTGAGGAGTACTATTTTGGCTCTCTAGATTATATAAAGTATATCCCATATTTTTATGAAAGGACTCCTCTTGAAAATCAATTAGCCAATGATTAAACCAAAATTAAATAATTCTTCCGCTGATTCTGATTGAAAAATTTATCTGTTAATTTCACCCTCTCATATCTTCATATATGGGAGTGGTTTATTTTAGATCTAGGGGTTTGGTGAAAAATACTTCACCACTTTAATTATTGGATTTATTAATATTTTCAAAGACACGAAAAATTTTCCCCTATTTTATTTGGGGGTTTGGGGCGTCTCAAAGCATACACACAAAAATTAGTAAAATGAAAGTGGGCCCGATAGGAATTTGTTCCCGCTCCTATGTATTCTCGAGCTTTCGAAAAATCAGGATCACGTAGTTCTTTGAAATTATTTAAGGATATTAAAAAAATTCAAACTTTGGTTTTGATTTAAAAAAAAATATATTTTTGAATTTTTATGTGTTTTTTTAAAGAAAGAAAAAGATCATGAATAAATAAAAGGAAGAAAGAAGGAAAGAAAAAGGAGAAAAAAGTAAAGAGCTAGGACTTGAACTTACCCCCTTTAGATCCTAAGGACATGGCCTCTACCACTAGGACAATTATATCTTTTCTTACAATGATGAAAAGACAGAAACATGATACAACATTCAAGCTTTAACTTTATCACTAAAAATAACGCTAAATTGGGGAAGTAGGGTTTTGAACCTATCCACTATTAGAATATTAAACATGGAATCACCACTAGGCTAGTGGTGTCACTTTGTTAATGAAACAAACAGACTAGTCATAACCAAACATATAGGTTCCAGCTTTATTTTTGAAAAAAAAGCTCATGAAGTGAGACATCTAGGTTTCAAACCCTTCCCCTCTTGCTAGGAGGTGACACGAGTTTACCACTTGAGCTACTAAATTACATTTTTATTTTATAAGTGCAGAAACTCAACCATATCTATTCTACTTTAGTATGAAAAAAAATGAAAATGGGCCTCATCATGAGGCCCACACCTAACACAATTTTAAACTAGATTTTAAAATTTGGGTGTGGAGAAGTAGTATGTGGCAGCAAAGGGAAAAAAGATAGGAAGAGAGAGAAGGAGGAAGAAAGGGAGAGAGAGGGAACCGAGAGGAAGAGGTGGCGGCTCGAATGGTGGCGGCCGGTGCTCGACGGTGTTCCGGTAGTGGTTGTTGTCTTCTTTTTTTTGGCTTCTGTTTTTGCTCTCTTTTTTTTTGTTTTTTTTTGTTCTATATTTGTTGTGAGTGGAAGAAGAGAGGAAAAAGCTTTTATTTTTAGATGATGATTATGATTTTTTTGTTGCTCTTGTTTTTTGATGTTTTAGGTTAATAACTTGATTTTTTTTATTTTTTTGGGTTAATGAAGAAAAATGGAGATGTAGATGAAGTCCCTTTTTAAGATCAGAAGAGAGTTGTATAGGAAGCATAAAACCAAATTTTGGGGAATGTTTTTTGCCAGATTTTGGGGCATGTTTCAAGGAGTGCTTTTTAGGATGGTGGCGTTGGAGAGAGTAATGTATTCAATAAATTTTTCTTTTATTTTTTTAATAATAATAATATAAAAAGAGAAAAAATGGTGTTCACACAAGGGATGCAAGACAAATTTCTTATTGTTATGGACAGAGGTGAGGGTGTTGGTGAAACCCTCATGGCTAACCTTCTTGTCATACTGCTAAGGTCTACCCAACAAGACATGAGTGGCTTCCATAGGCACAACATCACACCAAACTTGATCATGGCATGGCCCAATAGAGAGAGATAGAAGAACTTGCTTGTTCAGCAATGTCTTACCCTTCTCATTAAGCCATTGCAGTCTATAAGGTCTAGGGTAATCAAGTAGAGCACAACCAAGTTTGCGAACTAGCCTTTGGTTAGCGACATTTGCACAACTACCGCTATCCACAATGAGAAAACAAAGTTTTTCTTTAATGTAACATCTTGTGTAAAAGATGCTCTCTCTTTGTGTAGTGTTGTTATCCCTTATATGGCTTCCAAAAAGCCTTCTAATCATAAAAAAAGCTCACCTTCATCTCCAAGAACATGTTCACTATTATAGGAATCACTATTGGAGCTATCAATAGAGCATGAAGAGGAAGATTCCTCATAGCTAGAATAGTGATCAATGCCCTTTAAAATCATGGTTTTCTTTGTTGGACATTGAGAGGCTATATGACCCCTTCCCAAACACTTAAAACATTTAATAGAACTTGTTCTTGAAGAATTAGGTTGGGATGAAGTGTTGGAATTTCTAAAAAGGGTATGTTTAGAAGGTTGTGTAGGGGAATGATCCCTATGAACCTTACTCTTAATCCTAGGAGATGAAGTGTGCACTTCATGCTCCTTACCCTTTCTCCAAATACCTTTTTTTATAGGATGAAGTCTTCTTTGCCTTTCCACCTAGGCCTAAAGGGTTTAGAATCTCCTTTATAATAAGAAGCTTCATTCGTGAGTTAAGCTTCTACTCTTGTGCATTGATGGAGAAGTTCCTCAATGTTCACATAAAGTAGAAGTTCCACTCTTTTCCTTATATTATGATTAAGGCCATGTAAAAATCTATACATGAGGGTTTTGTCACCCTCTTCAATATTGGCCCTAATTATAGTCATTTCTAAGGCTTTGTAATAATCCTTCATACTTTTGGACCCTTGGGTGAGTCTATTGAGCTTGGCCAATAACTCAGCCCTATAATAGGAGGGAACATAACATTTCCTAAGCAAAGCCTTAAGAACTTCCCATTCATCAAGGGGTGGGAAATGGTCTTTCTTCCTATCTCTTAGGATTTGGGTCCACCATACTAAAGCATAACTTTGGAAGCTAAGGGTGGAAATCCTAACCTTTTTTTCATTTTTTGTTTGATGGGAAGTGAAAAGTTGCTCAACTTTCATCTTCCAATCAAGGTAGGCTTCAACATCGCTTTTACCATGGAAGGGTGAGACCTTTAGTTTGACCACACTCAAGCCACCCTCCTCATGAGACCTGTGATGTCTCTTATGGTGCCTATCCTTGACCTCACTAGTTTCATCATTATGATTATGTCTATTATGCCTATGATGTCTAGTGGTTCTTTCTAAACCTTCCCTATTTTCTAGGTTATCTAACCTAGTGGACATGTTATTTAGTTTCTTTAAAATTAATCTCATGTGAGAGGGGTTCATTTTCTCTGTCTCTGTCTCTCTCTCTCTCTCTTATGAAGACATGTTATAATACAAGAGATGAGATACTAGTTGGGTCACTCAAAAAGGGTTCTAAGTACTTAAAAAAATAACACAAAGGCAAAACAAGAAAAGACAAGAAAGAAAGCAAGTAGACAAAACTAGTCGAGTGTAAAATTTAAACTAAGCCTAGCATGCAAAAACACACTTATACTAACTAGAAAGCAAGTAAAGCAAACTAGTTGGTGGTGCAAAATTTAAACTAGATCTAGCATGCAAAAAGCGGACTAATCACAAACCAGTTGGGTGCACAAAAATAAACTAAGTCCTAAGCGCAATTACTCCTAATCAACTAATTAAAAGAAATTAAAATCCAATGTCCAAAGTCCTTAATGTCCAAATACAAGGACTTAGGAAAAGTAATGAAAGATAAATTCCCAAAATACAAGGGAAAGGAAAATACAAATCACAAAAATAAATCCTACTAACTATTACAAAAATTGTTTTCCAAAACAAGTGTCTTCCAAGTCTTCCTCCAAGCCAAAGATAGTCCACCAAGCTACAAGAAAACACTTGGAAACTCAAAGTAATGATTAGCACAAGAATTAAAAAAAATCAAAATCAAAGTGTTTGCACTCTTAGCTCACAAGGTGTATGCACTCAAAGTACCAAACTCTCTATACTTGTAGATTGTCTTAGATCAAATTCTTTAAGTCAAATCTCAATCCTTCCAAGATGCTACCTAAATAATGGTGTTCCTACTAATCCTTAATCTCAAGAATGCCAAAAAGAGAAATACTCAAATGACAAAACTTAGAAAAAAAAGACAAGCAAAAAAAGGAAAATTACGAAGCTAAACCAAAAAAGAGTTTGATGTGACAAACAACTTGACAAGCAACAAAAGCTCAAAGAATAAAGGCACACAAGAGTGGAAAACAATGTGACAAACTAAGATGCAAAAGAGACAATCAAGCAATTAAATACAAGAACAAAATAAAGGCACACAAAAGAGAAAACTAGAAACTCTAGAATGCTTACAAATTCAAAACCTCTTTATATAGTTTCCAAAAAAAATTTCCCTCAACATAAGTGCACAAAAATACACAAAATGAGCAATTAAGGTACTGCAAAATCAAGAATATAGCAGCTAGAATTGTTTTAATTATTTTCAATGGTTTTTCAAGCACTTTTTTCACATTTTTTTGCTAAGAAATGGCCTAAACAAATGCATAAACAATGGACCTTTCAAACTTTTTTCTTTTCACACTTTTTTCACTTAATTTTTTTGTTTTTTTCTCTATTTTTTCAGTAAAATTACTGCAGCAAAACAAAAATGCAAATTGCTCAAAAGAAATACACAAAAGTGGCCAAACTAGGAAACTACCAAAAGGCAAATGCAAGCATCTTCTTCCACCAATGAAAGGAAATGGAAGGCAATATTTTATAGCACAAATGACATGAAAATAAACACAAATACAGTATGCAAAGAGTGAGTCAAAGTTTCTGGAAAAATTAAAAACAAACTTGAAACACACACTTAAAAGATTTCTAACAATCTTATAACAAGAAACAAATCTACCTTAAAGTAAGATGGATAAAACTAATGCAAGAAGCTTGTTAAGCACTCTGAAAGAGATGTTTAAAATGCTTTAGAAACCAACAAGACAAACATATGGCAAAGTCACATGAAATGCCTAGAAAACAAAGGAAATAAGCTTCTACACCTAAGACAAGATCTTTGGAAGCTAAAATTAAGTAAGCAAAACAACGCCTAAGAGGCAAGACTAATACCACATGGTTTAACACAAGTCTATAAATGAATTTGAACTTTAAATGAGGAAAATGATACAAAACAAACACAATATACAAAGAAACGTCAAGAAAACACAAGAAAAGAGAGGTTTCTTAAGCAACAAGGCACCTAAGGTCAACAAGTTTGACCTAAAAAAAATTTTGCTCAATTTTCTACAAAACTTTAAGGTTAATTTTCAGACATGTGTAGTAGCATAAGTTGTGAAGACATTTTACAAAAATCCAAACCAAACTAAGTAGATCTAAAAATTAAAGGAGATATAACTTTTTTGTACTTTTGCAGTTTCTTTGACATATGATATATGGAAATTTATGTAGACACAATGAGGAATTCAAATCTAGAAATTAAATTTCAAAATTCAATCAGAACAAAAATAGATCTAAAGAAATGAATGGAGAAGAGTTAGACATATGATACCAAATGATAAAGGAATTAAGGCTAATTCCTTAAGATGAGATGGATCTTCTTCAAATTCAAGCAAAGGTTGCTCCAAGCATTGAAAAACACATAAAATGGAAAGACTAAGTGCTGACCAAATGCTCTTTGATGTGGAAATGGAAGATTTTAGGTAGATCTAGAGGTAAAAGTTAAGGAGAAGTGAATAAGAGATAGAGAGACAAGTGTGAAGGTTTGAATCCACCACTCTCAAGGCTTGAGAGATAAGGTATAGGAAGGTTTACCACCTTTGGGAGGAAGCCAAAGGATAAAAACTAAGAAAAGGACTAAGGCTTCTACTTTCTAGAGAAAATAAGAAGATTTTCACTCTAAAACATTTTAACATTCAAATTATGAGAGAAAAACAAAGAAAAGAGGTACTTATACTCTCTCAAGAATTTTAGCCAAGCTACTCTAAACATGGGCCTTGTTAGTTCCTAAGGTCCAATCTTAAAACCTACACAAAAGTGGCCCAATACAAGCCCAAATGCAATTAGGAAAAGTACAAGGCCTAATAGTGGCCCAAAAACAAAGGCTATGCAAAGCCTAAACTAAAATCTAATTGTATATCCTAACATATTCCTCAAACTAATAATATGAAAAATATGAACAAAAATGTCCATGCCCAACATAGAGGCTGTAACATCCCAAATTTTAAAATAGAGGATTAATCAAGGAAATTAATATTGAATAATCGAATGTGAATTACTTAGTGTCCTAAAATATTGGAAATAATTAAATTAAGATTTTTTGGGACTGTTGGTGATTTATGGAGACCGGTTAAGCTGAAAATAAGCCTGGTTGAGATATGGGTGTCGAACCAAGTATCTCTAATTGAAATGATATTGGTCAGGGCTGTTGAGTATAATATTGGGAGTCTAAAAATATATTCAGGATAATTTTTAGATAAAGTATTGAGCCCAAATAAAGAGCCTGTTAGTAGTAAAACGATGAAATTTTAATGAATGGAATTAAAAATAAAGCAAAAACCCAATTTCTCCTCTTAAACTCTCGTTGGCTTTTTTCTCCTTGGCAAAACCTGTTGGCTTCTCTTCTTCTTCTTCTTCTTCTCTACTTCCTCTTCATTTCCTCCTTTTTCTAAAACCCTATCCAAGAGGTGATCATCTCTTCCTCTATTTTCGTTCTCAAGGAGCTTGGAAGGAGACCTTTGGGATTGAAGCTTTCTCCTTCTTCCCCTCCATTTCGTGTTGCCTCTCCCTCTTTCTTAAACCCATTTCATTTTTGGGTGTGAGGTATGTATACTCATCATTTTGTTTGGGTTTTTCCTATATATAAGTGTTAATGTGAGTTGGGGGAGTAATGCATGTACATGGGTATTTATTAGGAGCATTTAATGCTTATGCCCTAGAGTGGATTACCATAAATGTGAGGTTTTAATGAGGGATAAGTGTAGTGGATGTATTTATGATGGTAAGAGATGAAGAACGATAAGGAATTGATGAAAGTTGTTGGGTTTTGGAGAAACTCTAATTTTTAAGAATTGGGGAAAGTTATGAATGTTGGTTGGATAGTGTAATTAAGAGCAAATACAAGCCATTGGATGTATGAGTGTTGGATGATGTGGTATTTTGTAGGTGTTGGACTATTGTTGTTGGTAGTCCATTGAACATAATGAATGTGGCTTAATGGGAAGGAATTCCCGAAGCCTAACAAATAATAAAAATGATGTCTATAATATACCTAGCACATGTTGTGAAATTATAGATATGAATATGATTAAATAGAATTGAAATAATGTCTTGAGTAGTTGATTGATTGGGATTCTATATGCATGTTAATGTAGGATCCATTCGGAACGATGAGGCGGGTACGTCTTATCAATCAGAATTCTTCTCTTGAGGTAGGAGAGGAGTCTTATGTTCTAAATGCATCAATTTTAATGTTATTTGATTTCCATATGTATTGGTATGCATGTTAGCCTTGCTTGAGATGATATGAGAAATTACAATGTGGTATATGGTTTGGGTAATGCGTTTGGCAACATGCTTTGGTGCATTTAGGATATTCATGGTGTGCTATATGATGGTGTAGAATGATCAATGATATGATGTTATGCTTGTATCTACCATGAATGTAATATAAATGTTGATGATGCCCGATAGAGAAGGATTGAAGTCTTTGTATTGATGATAAAGTTAAGAAATATGAATGAGAACTATTGAGAATGCTACATAAAGACTTAAACTAATAAGAATAACCAATAATAATGAATCTACTAGAAGCCTTGTGGTGATGTTGGTAATGATGACGATGTATGATGAGTGGCATGTATAGGATGCATAGAGTAAGAAATGCATATGATCTGCATTTGCATCTATGGCATACTGCATAGCCGCCGTTGTTGAAACATTAGGGGAGTTCTCTCGGCCGACCCAGTGGGAGGGTGGCTCGGTGCACGAGCAAGTTTTAATTCCCCTGTGACTCGATGTGAAGTCACGAAGCCGCCCATGTATTGCTTCGGGAAGCTACATGTGGTCGACCCTTGTGGGGGGTGGCTCTTGATGAGCAGGTGACCCCAGTGGTCCCTGGGATCACAGCTGCCATGATTTGATATATGGCCAGCCCGCAACACCATATGTTGATATGTTGTGTACCGCGGTTATGGTGAAAATGACCAGGTGTTGCAAGATAGGCGATGCGATTTGGTACCAGTAAAATAATTGATGTATGCATGCAGATTTAAGGATAAGTACACATTTTACTACTGCAGTAGGGGTATGGTTAGATGAACGTACTTGAATCCCACATTTAGTGTTTGTATTCCCACAGTTAGATCTGTAATTGTTGAAATATTCCTTTGGCATATGCATTAGCTTAAGAGCATTTGCATATAGTGAGGAAGTATGCCAAAGGTGATGGAACATGATTATGGATGTGATGAGGATGTAATGATATACTAAGACAGCATAAAAGATATGAATACCAAATGATAGTTTGCGTGCAATATCCGTATTGTAGTGAAATTTGATTATGTATAGGCTGTATGCTTTGTCAAAATTGTAGTGTTACTTGTGATGTATGTATAATGATGCTGAAATGATGGAGATTATGGTGAAAGATATGTATGTGTAAAGTATACATGTTTTGATGCATATGTACATAATCACATGGTATTCATATTCATTCCTTTGGAATGTGTGACTCACTCTCCCATGTTGTCCATTTTTAGACTTGTGATGCAGGGCACTCATGGGAAGAGTAGACATTTTGAAGTACATTTTGGTTGAGGAGGTAAATTGTAGTATAGGAAGTGCCTTGGCCTGTAAAATCTAGATTTTTATATAGTATGTGATGTATATGAATGCTTATTTTGACATCTAGATTAGTGATGATGATTTTTGAGGGTCATGGAGGAAAATTGAGCCTTGATGTGTATAGTCAATTTTTAGTTATGACCCAAACGATGTAAAGGATAAAATTATGATGCTTGATGATGTTAATTTTTATGAATGAATGGTGTGCATTGTGACTTGTAGCACTTTATGGAGAATTATGAGATGAATGTTTCAAATGATATGCAATGAATGAATGATAATTGAATTTGAAAGGTATAGATAGTTGGATGATGATATTATTGATGTTTAATTCAATGAATGAATGAAGTAATTCTTAAATTATAGTACTTTATGAAGTTGGTAGAATTTGTAGATGCATAATGAAGTAAAATAATGTATTAGGAAAAGTTAAAGTGGTAGGAAATGATAATTCATATGCTAAGTTGTGAGAATTCCACATTTCTGCACAAGTTCTGCAGAACTCGCTCAAGCAAGTGGGAATCTCGCTCGAGCGAGTTGCTTATGAAACAGGGGTGTGGCCACTGGCCGAAATTCACTCAGGCAAATGGCCTTCTCGCCCAAGTGAGATTTGGTGGGAATCAGTGTTTGGTCCTTGGATCATTTTCGCTCAGGCGGGAGTTGCCTCGCCCAAGCGAAAATGGGACAGTGAGCTTCTGTGGTTACTTGAGAAATCTCGTTCAAGTGAGATGGAATCCGCTCAAGCAAGATTGGCTCCAGTGGCATATCTCTTCTCTCACTCAAGCGTCTCGCTGGCTCGCCTAGGGTGGATTCTTGATTCTCGCTCCAGCGAGAGGTGGCTCGCTCAAGTGAGAGGAGCCCTGATGCTACAACTTTTCCTTCGCTCAGCCTTTCTCAGCTTCGCCCAAGCGTACCCACATTGGCTCGCTCAAGCGAATATGATTCTCGCTTAAGCGAGTGGCACCCTGTTTGCCCATGTTTATTTTGTTTCAAATGATTGCATTTTCTTTGCAATGAAACCCCTTCATGCATCATCTTAAAGGTGTTTTGAACATAGTATGGGTCATGGAACCTCATGAAATCTCTTCTTTTAAAATTCAATGATGCAACAATTAAATTAATTAATTCTTCCGCTGATTTTTATTGGAAAATTATTATAAAATCATTCTTTAATTTACCCTCTCATATCTTCATATATGGGAGTGGTTTATCATAGATCCAGGTGTTGTATTAAAAGCTTCACCACTTATTTTCTCTTCATTGAATAGTGATTTTAAATCGTGAAAAAATTTCCCCGTATTTTCGGGGCGTCTTAGCCTGGTATCAGAGCATTGGTTGCTCTTGATATAATCATGATCAACGTTGTTAATGTAATTGTTGTTTATGATTAAAACTATATGAGCTTTAATTGATTGATTTATAGATTATTTGATTGGATTGTGGCTGTTTGCCATAGACTTGAAATTGATGTACTTGTTGTTGAGTCCGGCCAAGAGTCCTTACGCTATTTACCTCTAATGATAAATATGTTGTGATTATGTATTGAGAAGTGATGTGATTATGTGATGTGGTGCATGATAAGTTTATAAGTGCTAGAACTTTGAATTTGTAAGTTGAAAAATTAGATGTTTGGTCTAGTACACTCATGTGTGAGCCATGTTTTAACATATAGGCTTGAGATATGGCTGGTAGACCGAATCATGAGGCTGCTGCTATGGCAAATGCCTTGAATCGCTTTGCCGATCTCTTAGAAAGACAAGGCCAGCTAAACGTGGGACAAGGCTCCTAAGGCCTTGATTTGTTTCTCAAGAGGAAACCTTTAGAGTTTCATGGAGGTTATAAGCCAGAAGATGCATATGCTTGGATTAATGATTTGGAAAGAATCTACGCTAGCTTCGAGTGTTCTGAAGCGCAAAAGGTGGAATATGCGGTCTTTATGATCTGCGATGAAGTCGAAGCTTGGTGGTGTCTTACTAGGGGACGTATGGTATCTGCTGATATTCCTTTAGTTTGGGAAAACTTAAAGGTGGAGTTCTTGAAGAAGTATTTTCCCGACAGCTATAGAAGCAAGAAAGAGCTTGAGTTTATAGAACTTAAGCAAGGTGGCATGACGGTGGAGGAGTATGCCTCCAAGTTTCAGGAGTTATGTGCATTCTATCCGCCCTATCAACAAGAGGGTACTGAAGCTTCCAAATGTGTGAAGTTTGAGAATGGATTGAGGCCCGAGATCAAATGAGCCATTCGACATCAAGAAATATGAAGTTTTTTGATGCTTGTGAATAAGTGTCGCATATATGAAGAAGATGATGTGGCTCCTTCGAGACATGGAAAGCGTGAGCCTAAGTTGAAAGGCCAATTTTCTAGTTTCAAGAAGCAAGGTCATTTCAAGAAGAATAAGTTCTTTCATGGAGGATCCTCAAATACTAGAAGACGTGGTACTCCTAGAGGTGGTTACGGTGGTGGTAACCAAGGCCGTGGAAATGTCCAAGGCCTAACTTGCTACAAATATGGTGCTAACCATTTGGCACGTGATTGTCCGCGGGACGATGTGGTTTGCTATCAATGCAACCAACCCGAACATATTCGCCCCAATTGCCCATTAGACACAAGAGGTGCTAATGTTGACACTCCTAACCGCATGAATTATGATGCTAACCGTGGAGGCCATGGTGGTTTTGGAGGCCGTAGCCGTGGAAACGGTAATGGTTATAATGGTGGCCGAAATGGTGGCCGTGGTGGAAATCATCACGGTGGAAGAAATGACAATGGTCAAGGTAATGGCCATGGTGGAAGAAATGGAAACTGCAATGGTGGTGATCAACTATAGGCTGCTGGCAGAGTGTTCGTAGTTACTGGTGAAGAAGCCACGCAAGCTGAAGATCTTGTCCGTGGTGAGTGTGAAATTCTTGGTGTTTCGGTGGACGTTATCTTTGATTCTGGTGCTACACACTCATTTCTTTCTGAAGACTGTGTGAGGCGCTTGAGGGTGCCTATTTGTATGATGAGAGGTTCTATATTGGTAACCATACCGACCGGTACTTGTTTAAGATCGGTGACCCAATGTGAGAATGTTGCGATGAACCTTGAGGGTAGAAAGTTTAATGTATCCCTTGTTTTTTTGCCTATGAAAGACCTAGATATTATTCTAGGCATGGATTGGTTGTCTGCTAACAAAGCCTTGGTGGATTGTCATAACAAGATGGTGATCTTCATGACTTCTAATGCTGAAGGCTTTGATGTGCAAGGTATCTCTCAGCTTCTTGTGATGTTCTGTTTGATTGATGGGAATGGTACGTCCCAATCTGGTGAAATTCCCATTGTTTCAAAGTTTCCCGATGTGTTTCCGGAAGAGATTCCTGGATTACCTCCTCTGCGTGAAGTGGAATTTTCTATTAATCTTATTCTTGGCGTTGAGCCTGTTTCTAGAACCCCTTATCGGATGTCTCCTATGGAGTTGACCAAATTAAAGAAACAAGTTGAGGAATTACTCGAGCGGGAGTTTATTTGCCCAAGTGTGTCTCCTTGGGGTGCTCCGGTGTTATTGGTGAAAAAGAAGGATGGAAGTATGAGATTGTGCATTGATTATTGCCAACTCAACAAGCTAACCATTAAGAACAAATATCCTCTTCCTCGCATCGATGATCTTTTGGACCAATTGAAGGGTGCTGTTGTGTTTTCAAAGATCAATTTGCATTCTGGATATCACCAAATTTGGGTGAAGACCGAAGATATTCCAAAAACTGCCTCTTGAACGTGATATGGACACTATGAGTACGTAGTGATGCCATTTGGAGTGATGAATGCTCCTGTGATTTCATGGATTACATGAATCGTATCTTTCATGAGTATCTTGATCAATTCGTTGTGGTGTTTATTGATGATATTTTGGTATACTCCAAGAGTCATGAAGAGCATGAAAGATATCTTCGTCTTGTATTGACTATTCTTCGAGAGAAAGAGCTATATGCTAAGCTCTCTAAATGTGAATTCTGGATGAGTGAGATCTCTTTTCTTGGTCACATGATTTCTGGTGACAGAGTTGCCATTGATAGATCAAAAGTTAAAGCTGTAATGGCTTGGGAAAGACCGACGTCTGTAATAGAGATAAGAAGTTTTCTTGGGCTTGCCGGTTACTACCGGAGGTTCATTGAAGGATTTTCCCGTTTGGCCTTACCGCTGACGAAGTTGACTCGTAAGAATCAACCTTTCGTGTGGACCCGTGAATGTGAAGAAAGTTTCCAAGAGTTAAAGTTGAGGCTTACTACTGCACCAGTGTTAGCGTTGCCTGATTTGACGAATGACTTTGTGGTGTATTGTGATGCATCTAAGCTTGGTCTTGGATGTGTGTTGATGCAAAAGGAGCATGTGATAGCCTATGCGTCGCGACAGTTGCGACTGCATGAGGTTAACTATCCCATCCATGATCTTGAATTGGCGGTGGTGGTGTTCGCTTTGAAGTTGTGGCGACATTACTTGTATGGTTCTAAGTTTGTGGTCTTTAGTGATCACAAGAGCCTTAAGTACTTGTTTGATCAAAAAGAACTGAATATACGCCAACGACAGTGGATGGAATATCTAAAGGATTATGAATTTGAATTGCGGTATCACCCCGGAAAGGCAAATGTGGTTACTGACGCTTTGAGCCGAAAGTCTTTGCATATCTCCATGATGATAGCGAAAGAGATGGAGTTGATTGAACAATTTAGAAATCTAAATGTAGATGTGGAGACTTACACTTCTAAGAAAATATCGCTTGAGATGTTGAAGGTCACAAATGAATTTCTCAAACATGTGAAGATACAATAACCAAATGATGAGTATCTGAATGAGATGAAGAAAACTCAAGAGAAAGGGAAGAATTTGTTCCTAGAGGAAGGTCAAGATGGCATTTGGCGTGTGAAGGGCCGAATTTATGTTCCCTCAAGTGGTGATGTGAGAAAATGTGTACTTATGGAAGCTCACAAAAGCATATTGAGCATTCATCCTGGTTCTACCAAGATGTATCAAGACTTGAAAAAGAATTTTTGGTGGCCTGGTATGAAGCGCGATGTAGCAAACTTTGTAGCGTCTTGCCTTGTTTGTCAGAAGGCTAAGGTCGAGCATCAAAGACCATCTGGTTATTTAAGACCATTGGAGATCCCTGTTTAGAAGTAGGATAGTATAGCTATGGATTTTGTTTCCAGATTACCCAGAACTCATGCTGGAAATGATGCCATATGGGTTATTATGGATCGATTGACGAAGTGTGCTCACTTCTTACCCATGAATATGAAGAGTTCCCTAGAGAAATTGGCATAATTATATATAAAGGAGATTGTTAGACTGGATGGTGTGTCGTCTAGTATCATATCTGACCGCGATCCTCGGTTTACTTCTTGATTTTGGGGAAGTTTACATAACGAGTTGGGATCTAAGTTGAAACTTAGTTCCGCATATCATCCTCAAACCGACAGATAATCCGAAAGAATGATACAAAGCTTAGAAGATTTGTTGAGAGCCTGTGTCTTTGAACACGGTGGGTATTGGGAGAGATTCTTGCCATTGATTGAATTCACATACAATAATAGCTACTATAGCTCTATTGGCATGGAACCGTATGAGGCATTGTATAGAAGGAAGTGTAGAACCCCTTTATGTTGGCTTGAGGTTGGTGAGAACTTAGCCTTAGGGCCGGAGATTATTCAGGGGACTACCGAGCAAATTAGAAAGATACAAGAGAATATGAAGATTGCTCAAGATAGACAGAAGAGTTATTATGACAAGAGGCATAAACCGCTTAAGTTTCAAGTTGGTGAGCATGTATTCCTGAAGGTCTCGTGTGATAAAGGAATTGGAAGGGCGCTGAAGAGTGGAAAACTGAGCCCCAGATTTATTGGACCTTATGAAGTATTGGAGCGGATTGGCGATGTTGCTTATCGGATAGCACTCCCTCTGCATCTAGTTAATCTACACAATGTGTTCCATGTGTCACAGTTGAGGAAATATGTTCATAATCCTCTACATATGATTCCTATGGACAATATTGATGTACGTGAAGATTTATCTATCCCTCCTATTTCTGTTCGCATCGTCGAGCATTCTGTGAAGAAACTACGAAACAAGTTGGTACCTTTGTTGAAAGTCGCTTGAAAACATGGAAATGTAGAGACGTTCACATGGGAATGTGAGGACGACATCAGAGAACGATATCCTGACGTATTCGGATCCGGTAAGTTAAAATTTTGAGGACGAAATTTTCTTTTTGGTGGGGTGGATTGTAACATCCCAACTTTTAAAATAGAGGATTAATCAAGGAAATTAATATTGAATAATTGAATATGAATTACTTAGTGTCCCAAAATATTGGAAATAATTAAATTAAGAATTTTGGGGACTGTTGGTGATTTATGGAGACGGGTTAAGCTGAAAATAAGGCCGGTTGTGATATGGGTGTCGGACCAAGTATCTCTGATTGAGATGATATTGGTCAGGGCTGTTGAGTATAATATTAGGAGTCCAGAAATATATTCAGAATAATTTTTAGATAAAGTATTGAGCTCAAATAAAGAGCTGTTAGTAGTAAAACGATGAAATTTTAATGAATGGAATTAAAAATAAAGCAAAAACGCAATTTCTCCTCTTAAACTCTCGTTGGCTTCTTTATCTTTGGCAAAACCCATTGGATTTTCTTCTTCTTCTTCTTCTCTACTTCCTCTTCATTTCCTCTTTTTTCTAAAACCCTAGCCAAGAGGTGATCATCTCTTCCTCTATTTTCGTTCTCAAGGAGCTTGAAAGGAGACCTTTGGGATTGAAGCTTTCTCCTTCCTCCCCTCCATTTCGTGCTGCCTCTCCCTCTTTCTTAAACCCATTTCATTTTTGGGTGTGAGGTATGTATACTCATCATTTTGTTTGGGTTTTTCCTATATATAAGTGTTAATGTGAGTTGGGGGAGTAATGCATGTACATGGGTATTTATTAGAGCATTTAATGCTTATGCCCTAGAGTGGGTTACCATAAATGTGAGGTTTTAATGAGGGATAAGTGTAGTGGATGTATTTATGATGGTAAGAGATGAAGAAGGATGAGGCATTGATGAGAGTTGTTGGGTTTTGGAGAAACCCCAACTTTTAAGAATTGGGGAAAGTTATGAATGTTGGTTGGATAGTGTAATTAAGAGCAAATACAAGCCATTGGATGTATGAGTGTTGGATGGTGTGGTATTTTGTAGGTGTTGGACTATTATTGTTGGTAGTCCATTGAACATAATGAATGTGGCTTAATGGGAAGGAATTCTCGAAGCCTAACAAATAATAAAAATGATGTCTATAACATGCCTAGCACATGTTGTGAAATTATAGATATGAATATGATTAAATAGAATTGAAATAATGTCTTGAATAGTTGATTGATTGGGATTCTATATGCATGTTAAGGTAGGATCCATTCGGAACGATGAGGCGGGTATGTCTTATCAATCGGAATTCTTCTCTTGAGGTAGGAGAAGAGTCTTATGTTCTAAATGCATGAATTTGAATGTTATTTGATTGCCATATGTATTGGTATGCATGTTAGCCTTGCTTGAGATGATATAAGAAATTGTAATGTGGTATATAGTGTGGGTAATGCGTTTGGCAACATGCTTTGGTGCATTTAGGATATTCATGGTGTGCTATATGGTGGTGTAGAATGATCAATGATATGATGCTATGCTTGTATCTACCATGAAAGTAATATGGATGTTGATGATGCCCGATAGAGAATGATTAAAGTCTTTGTATTGATGATAAAGTTGAGAAATATGAATGAGAACTATTGAGAATGCTACACAAAGACTTAAACTAATGAGAATAACCAACAATAATGAATCCACTAGAAGCCTTATGGTGATGTTAGTAATGATGACGATGTATGATGAGTGGCATGTATAGGATGCATAGAGTAAGAAATGCATATGATCTACAATTGCATCCATGGCATACTGCATAGCCTCCTTTGTTGGAACATTAGGGGAGTTCCCTCGGCCGACCTAGTGGGAGGGTGGCTCGGTACACGAGTAAGTTTTAATTCCCCTGTGACTCGGTGTGAAGTCACGAAGCCGCCCATGTATTGCTTCGGGAAGCTACATGTGGCCGACCCTTGTGGGGGGTGGCTCTTGATGAGCAGGTAACCCCAGTGGTCCTTGGGATCACAGCCGCCATGATTTGATATTTGGCCGGCTCGCAACACCATATGTTGATATGTTATGTACCGCGGTCATGGTGAAAATGACCAGGTGTTGCAAGATGGGTGATGCGGTTTGGTACCAGTAAAATAATTGATGTATGCATGCAGATTTAAGATAAGTGTACACATTTTACTACTGCAGTAAGGGTATGGTTAGATGACCGTACTTGAATCCCATATTCGGTGTTTGTATTCCCACAGTCAGATCTGTAATTGTTGAAATATTCCTTTGTGCATATGCATTAGCTTAAGAGCATTTGCATATAGTGAGGAAGTTTGCCAAAGGTGATGGAACATGATGATGGATGTGATGAGGATGTAATGATATACTAAGACAACATAAAAGATATGAATACCAAATGATAGTTTGCGTGCAATATCCATATTGTAGTGAAATTTGATTATGTATAGGCTGTATGCTTTGTCAAAATTGTAGTGTTACTTGTGATGTATGTATAATGATGCTGAAATGATGGAGAGTATGGTGAAAGATATGTATGTGCAAAGTATACATGTTTTGATGCATATGTACATAATCACATGGTATTCATATTCATTCCTTTGGAATGTGTGACTCACTCTCCCATGTTGTCCATTTTTAGACTTGTGATGCAGGGCACTCATGGGAAGAGTAGACATTTTGAAGTACATTTTGGTTAAGGAGGTAAATAGTGGTATAGGAAGTGCGTTGGCCGGCAAAATCTAGATTTTTATATAGTATGTGATGTATATGAATGCTTATTTTGACATCTAGATTAGTGATGATGATTTTTGAGGGTCATGGAGGAAAATTGAGCCTTGATGTGTATGGTCAATTTTCATTTATGACCCAAATGATGTAAAGGATAAAATTATGATGCTTGGTGATGTTAATTTTTATGAATGAATGGTGTGCATTGTGACTTGTAGCACTTTATGGAGAATTATGAGATGAATGTTTCAAATGATATGCATTGAATGAATGATAATTGAATTTGAAAGGTATAGATAGTTGGATAATGATATTGTTGATGTTTAATTCAATGAATGAATAAAGTATTTCTTAAATTATAGTACTCTATGAAGTTGGTAGAATTCGTAGATGCATAATAAAGTAAAATAATGTATTAGGAAAGGTTAAAGTGGTAGGAAACGATAATTCATATGCTAAGTTGTGAGAATTCCACGTTTCTGCATAAATTCTGTAGAACTCGCTCAAGCGAGTGGGAATCTCGCTCGACGAGTTGCTTATGAAACAGGGGTGTGGCCATTGGCCGAAATTCGCTTAGGCGAATGGCCTTCTTGCCCAAGCGAGATTTGGTGGGAATCAGTGTTTGGTTACTGGACCATTTTCGCTCAGGCGAAATGGTCCTAATCTGGTGGTCGCTCAAGCAAGGGAGAAGGGAATAGACATTGGACGATTTTTGCTCAGGTGGGACTTGCCTCGCCAGAGCGAAAATGGGACACTGAGCTTCTGTGGTTGCTGGAGCAATCTCGCTCAAGCGAGATGGAATCTGCTCAAGCGAGATTGGCTCCAGTGGCAAATCTCTTCTCTCGCTCAAGCGTCTCGCTGGCTCGCCCAGGGTGGATTCTTGATTCTCGCTCCAGCGAGAGGTGGCTCGCTCAAGCGAGAGGAGCCCCTGATGCTACAACTTTTCCTTCGCTCAGCCTTTCTCGGCTTCGCCCAAGCGTACCCACGCTGGCTCGCTCAAGCGAATATAATTCTCGCTTGAGCGAGTGGCACCCTGTTTGCCCATGTTTATTTTGTTTCAAATGATTGCATTTTCTTTGCAATAAAACCCCTTCATGCATCATCTTAAAGGTGTTCTGAACATAGTATGGGTCATGGAACCTCATGAAATCTCTTCTCTTAAAATTTAATCATGCAATAATTAAATTAATTAATTCTTTCGCTGATTTTAATTGGAAAATTATTATAAAATCATTCTTTAATTTACCCTCTCATATCTACATATATGGGAGTGGTTTATCATAGATCCAGGTGTTGTATTAAAAGCTTCACCACTTATTTTCTCTTCATTGAATAGTGATTTTAAATCGTGAAAAAATTTCCCCGTATTTTTAGGGCATCCCAGAGGCCCAAATAGAGAAAGTAGGCCCATTACCCTTTTTGTAGAGGAAGTGAAAAGGGTAAGGGTCCTCAAGAGCTCCTCCTTGGGCTTGGGCCCAGCTGTGGAAGTCATGAAAGAAGCCAAATATGTCTGGAAGGTCTCCCTAGCTCTCTTGGCCCTTGACCTACTTAAAGGACCCCTAAAGCTTTCTAAGGCAACCTCTAGGGTCTGTGAAGAATCTTTGGCTCCCTCCTAAGTGAAGGCTATGTCAATCATCATCACCACATCCCTTACCATCTTCATTACCACCATTGTTACCATTTTGGTTGCCACAATCATCATTGTTCCCACCACCACGACCATTGTTTACCAAATGGCCTTAATTACTCAAGAGGAGGGTGAATTGAGTATTAAAAATTTTGCTTTGGAATGCTTTTGAATGTAGTTCTTTTGTAATCAATATAGTAATTAATGAAAGAGATGATAATAACAAGTAATAATATTATCAAATTAATCATAAAAAATTATCAAACACTTAGTATGCAATAATAAAGTCCAACAAGAATTGAGTTGATTAAATCAAGAATTCAACTTAAGCAATTTTAACAAGAAGATTAAGTGCACAATTAAAATGGAAAGCAATTATATCTACAATTATAAAGGAGTTTAGGGAAGAGATAATTACAAACCAATATACGAGTTCCACCACCCAGGTGTACGTCTCACCTTCAAGCAAACCACTTAAAGGATTCCACTATTGAAGATTTGAGATACAAAGCTTTGAGCAATTACAGCTTCTTAGTGTCCCACACTCAAGAACTTAATCCTCACAAGCAAAAGGGCAACCCACCCAATCTCACAATCTCTTAATAACCAAGGTTGAAACCCAACCTTCAAAATTCTCAGATTTTGGTAAATGATTTTACAAGAATAACTCTCCAATAGAGTGGATATATAAATTTAGCACTCAAAATAATAACTCTCAGAATGTATATGCAAGTGAACAATTAAAGAGAGCTAATGCTAGAGAAGAAAAAAAGCAGAGAATAATTTTCGTTGTTTTGCTAGGATGCTTTACTTCTTCAATTTCCTTCTCTATTTATAGCATTCAAATACATAGTGTCATTGCCAATTAATTCTTTTTGGTGTAGTGGAGTTTGACACTTTGATTAATCTCTGCAATGTTGTCTTCCATTTCTTAAAACACGTAATGTTGTCTTCACTTTCATAAACTTGTAATGTTGTTTCCAATACAAATTTGAAATTTGTCTGATGAATGAATGGATTCAGAATTCCAATGAATTGGTTCAGGACTTGAATAGATTTAGGACCTTCAAAATGCATAACAACTTAATTAATCAGAGGATGAATCGATTTAGGGGTTGTACAACACATGTGAATCAATTCATTTCTTTATTGAATAGATTAATACATGTGAAATAATTCATATACATGTTAAATCAATTCAGGCCTTTCAGAATCACGTATGAATCAATTCATGTGGCTGTTGCATGCGTGTGAATCGATTCATAGGGCCTTTGAATTGATTCACATGCCTGTTGCTTCCTTTTTCATGTATTATTGATATTTTCGGATTATATGGTCATTGTTCTTGATCCTTTCTCATTTTGATGATCATTTTAGAATGTATATCAATATATTTAATTTAAATTGATATTGTGCTTAATTTCTTTAGATGCTTGAACTCTTTATTTGTCATTATCAAAACCTATTTCAACATATAAACACATTCTCCCCCTTTTTGATGATGACAACCAATGTGCATCTCTTGGGGTGTTAGTTTCATAACAGTCATAATTCAAAGGTTTTGACAAATAAATCTCCCCTTACTAATGCAATTGATACCACTTTGTTAAAAGAAATCAATTGTCATTTAGATACCATATGTTTAAAAGAAGATGTTGTTTATTTAGGAAAATTTATATGTTATTTTAGATACCACATTTTAGATACCACTTGTTAAAATGATTCATATAAATTATCAGAGCATAGTGGCAGCAAAAACAAGCATGCAAAAACAAGCATAAAGATTATAATAATCTCTCCCCCTTTGGCATCATCAAAAATTATATAAGTGCAAAGATAAGAAGGCAATTATTATTGAATGGTATAAAACAGTAGGCAAAGGCAAATACATGATCAAAGAAAAATAGAAAAACAACATAGACTATTTTATGGCTGGAAGAATTGAATGTTGGACATTTGTTGGGTTAGTTCATCATAGTGTGTGGTTATGGTACTGTCCATTTGAGCAAGACGCTTGTTGATGTTGGTTTCCATACCATCCAAGCGAGTTGACATCCCATCAAATGATTGTTTAAGGCATCAAAACGAGTGTTGATGGTTGTGTTTAGCCTATTGAATAGTTCTTCATTTGAAAATGGAGTGGGGTGAAGAGGTTTATGTGGAGCTTGTTGGTGAGGTTCTTTATGATCTTCATCATCATTGTGGAGGGTTTGGTGGAGAGTAATGCCACTCGTTAAGCCGATTATACCAACCTATTTTTGTGAGATGTTGTCCTCTAATTAGTCTTTTCGGACCAACTAACTCCTTCACTTCATTTGATAGATCAACGTTAAAATGATGAAATAGTTTAGTGATGAGGACAGCATAAGGAAGGCGGGTGAGATTTTGGGCATTAAGCATATGTTGCTTCACTAATTCAATCCAATTGATTTATTTTTTATGCAACATAGCCCAAAGTAAAAGGATTTGAGTTTCACTTACCCTTGCATTGTTGCTTCCTTTTGGGAGAAGAATTTTAACCAAGCAATAATGAATTAGGTGATGTTCCATATCCAATTCTATGACGGTGCTTGTTGATGAAAAAGATAAGCTCAGAAATGTTCTTGCTTCTAATGGATTATAATTCCATTCGAGAGCGGGTTTCTTCCCGATGAAATCAACATTGCTTAAAGGAAGCTTACCAACTAAGTGAAGAATGTGCTCATCAAGATGAATAGTAACACCTTTCACCTTAGCAATTTGACGACCATTTGATACTCGCAAGGTGGAGTAGAATGCTCGGATGAGTTTAGGATAAATAAAATTTTCTTCAAGGGAGGAAAACTCAACCAATTTTTGTTATTCAAGGATTTCAAAGAAGAAAAGTCCATGAGATTCAAAAAGAGGGACATCTAACCAATATGGAGGAACAAGGAATTTTTTCAAGAATTACTCAATATACGTCGTTAACTGTTTTTGAGTATCAAAAAGGTTAGATAAATCAGTGGTTTTAGGGGTAGAGGATCCAGCAACATCGGCTCTTCTTTTTCTTCTTGGGTTTAAGGGGAAGCTATGGATTGAGAAGAATTGAAAAGAGACTTTGGAGACTAAGAGTTAGAGATTTCTAGAGAGAATGGAGAGCAAAAGTGTGATAAGAGAAGAAGATGTGTGATGAATGAATATGAAACAGCATGATTTTATAGACTTAAGCACGCGTGAATCGATTTGAATAAGGGGTGAATAGATTCAAATGATTGAAACAAGTGAGAATTGGCACAGCTTTCACGAATGAATCAATTCAATGGTGGAATGAATTAATTCTGTAACATCCTGATTTAGATTTAATTACCGACTAAGATTAGTTGTTGATTAAGGTTAATTGCAGATTAAAGATAATGGTTGAATAATACAAAGAGGTCTATCAAAATGACATATGTGCCCCTGATAATATAAAAGGTTCAGTCTCTCTCTCACTCATTATTCATGCTGAGTTGGACAAGGTTGAGAGAGGGAGCCACTTCTCTTCGTGCATGCAGAGGGCTGTTTATGACCAACCCAAGCTCCTTCTACTTTGTCTTCTTCTTCCACTCGAAGGCTGTTGGAATCTCGAGTGGAAGTGTGCAGCGTTAAAGTGCCTCGGAGTTGTAGAAATATTCTACTGGTGGTGAGACGGAGCTGCTCAAGAGAGTGAGCAGAGCGCTGAGTGTCTTGGAGGCTTGGAATCCTCCACTGTTCTTACCTACACAGCATTGGGTGCCTGGAAGTCTGGAAGGCCTCCATTGTTGGCGAGGATTGGACTGTTCTAGTGAGGGAACAGCTTTTGGAATCCTCCACTGGATTGAGAGAGAGAACAGTGTTGTGTCTTGGAGGCTTGGAATCCTCCGCTGTCTTTCATGTAGAGCATGGAGTGTCATGGAGGCAGAGCTATTCGAGAGAGTGAGCAGCTCGGAGTTCCTCCAAAGCAGAGTACTGTGTTGGATAGCTGGAAGCAGGGTCACTTAATTGAGAAGAAGCGATCGGAGAGCAACCAATCGGAGCTGGAAGCTCAAGGAGCTTCTGGAAATCTTCATTCTAGGTAAGGGGGTGTTTTACATTTCAAATGCATGGTTTATGGATGGGTTCCGGGTGAAACTGCTTACTGTGTTGTGTTATAACTGAAATGTGATGATTGATGTGTTGTGGTTGAGTGGTTGTTGTGAAGCACCCGGATTTGTGATAACTATGAGTTGTGTAGTGTATGTTGATTTCCATCCATGAATGCATGTTCACTTGCATGTGATGTATGTGGATAATATTGTGAATGTCGAGTGCATATGTTGTGAACCAGTGTGAACACCGAATGCATGTGGTATGAAAATGTTGTGCTGATTTTGTTTGTGATTTTATATGAATGCATGAGATGCACTTGATAAGCATGGATGCTCTTTGTGAAATGTATAAGGTTGCATATATAGAAAAAGGGTGACCCGTGGAAGGTCAGGAACCCTATGTGATGATTTCTAGCTATAGATTCTTGGGCTAGATCCTGTGAGAGCCCGTGATAGCCGACGGAGCTAGAGTTAAGTCTCGAGACGTCACGAGGTGACCGGTATCACGTGGGATGGGCTAATGGAGTGAGGCTGGGAAGGAATCTGTAACTAAAATTATTGTTTAAGTCGGATCCGCATGTATATGCATTGGTGCATTATTATCAAGAATAACATGATTGATATGGCCTTGAATGATTTGAGTGAATTCCGACGGAATGATGTTGTATGAGTAAATTCTGATTGAAATAATGTGTGCACACTGAAACTGTTACCGAGTGCAAAGTGTTTGTATGTTATGTGTTTATATTATTAAGAACAGCATGAGTAATATAGCAATGAATGAGTTGAGTGAAATCTGACTGATTTATGCCGAGTGAGTAGCAATATTGAATGGCAGTGTATGTTATTGTTGATTGTGAAATTATATTGTATAGTTGAGAATATAGTGACTAAACCGAGTCAATAACTGTCATTTAATATGTAAAAGCTCACCCCTACTATGGCTATATTTTAGTAAATGTAGGTCGGAATGGTGAATGACGAGAGGTCCTCATGTCCGAGTGATGGGTATTTATACTACTGTAGAGTACATAGTGTACAGATTGTATATAGTCGATGTAGCCTTAGCCGGCTCTTATGTAATCCGTTTGTTTGAACGTATTTATTTATATGGATCAACTGTCGGAGTTGTGAACAAGTACACATATATATATATATATATATACATTTTACATTGATATAAGGTTACTTGAACTCGACTGGGAAGTGGTGTCGAAAGAATAATGTTAAGTCAATAAGTTTCCGAGTGGAATATAGTTATGAGAGCCTTTTCCGAGTGAGGCTTAGCGAGTGAGCCTTTCCGAGTAATGAAGGCTTTAAACAAATTCCGAGTGAGATACGTCTATTAAGACTACTTCCAAGAGAAGGCTAGTCATTATGTTATCGAATGAAACAGCAGAGTGAATCTTTTCTGACTGGGAGAAAGGTTTAAATACTCCCGAGTGAGAATTGACCGATGGAATTTCTTCCGAGGGAAGAACGGTCAAATGGTTCTGAGTGAAACCTATCTTAGTAAGCCTATTCCGAGTGGATAAGGTTCTAATATTTCCGAGCAGGACTTAACCTTGTGAACTCTTCCGAGTGAAGAGAGATTAGAGTATTTCCAAATGAACCACTTCCGAGGGAAGAATGGTTATGATGGTTCTGATTGAGGTATTTTCTAAGAAACTTACTTCCGAGTGAATAAGGGTTACATAAATCCGAGTGAGACTTGACCTAGAAAACCTCCCGAGTAAAGAATTGGTAAAATATTCCCGAGTGAAGAATGTGTAATACATTTCCGAGTAAATCGAGGTTGAAGTGCCTCCGAGTGATATATGACTGGGGAAATATTCCGGGTGAAGGAAGGTTTATAAACTCCGAGTAGAATAACCGAGGGAATCATTTCCTGAGTGGAGATTCAAAACGCTTCCGAGTGAACATGTCTGTAACCTTCCAGAATGTAAATAAGGATCTGGCTAAGTAAGAGTTTACCGGGTGAGGTATGACCCGAGGGGACCGTTCCCGAGTGAACATAGGACCCGATTCCGAGTGATGGAATTACCCGAGTGCGTAGGCTTGCTTCAGCGAATAAGGGTTTGCTCCAGCGAGTATAGCTCGCTCAAGCGTTATTTGCTGACTTTCGTTTAACCGAAGCCGGGTCTTGCCAGCGTGTGGCATCCTGACTCGGCCTTCTCTTTCTCTGATTGGCTTTCTGTTTCCCTTGACTTTGGGTTGTCTTATTTGTCCCGACTCCTACTCTGAACTGCTTTCTGAATGCGTGAAAAATTTCCCCTGTCTCAGGTTTACTTCTATTTTAAGTCGGGATGTTTCAAATTTATGCTTTACATTTTGCGTAAATTTAAAAAAAAACTAAGGTCACGAGAATGGAGTCAGCATATGGGAAAATGGAATTTTGTCTCATTATTCACATGTTATGCCTTAGGAATCTCAAGAAAGCATATTGGAAAGACATCACAAGTTTACAAGCTTACAAGTCACATGCATTGCTTAGGAAATTACAATCACAAGCTTCTAAATTTTTGAAATTCTAAAAACCATGCATTATAGAAACTTTCAAAAACTTTGAATTCAAAGTTTGAAATTTTGAAATTTTGTTTGAAAATTAAATTCAAAGTGGTTTTATTTGGAAAAGTTTGAGCAAGAAATCATTATCCTTTTATAACTATATTGACAAGATTTTATAAAAATCAAAGATAAAGGATTTCAAAATAATGATAAAAGAAAATATTAGACTAGGAAAATTTTAAATACAATTTGAAATTTCCAAAATGCCTAATTCTCTTCTAATATTTATAAATTGTTCTTTTCAAAGGGGTTTAGTAAAAATGTCAGCTAGTTGTTTAGAATTGTTGAAATGCTCAAGAATGTAATCGCCTTTTAAAACATGATCTCTTATAAAGTGATGTCGAATCTCAATATGTTTAAATCGAGAATGCATAACAGGATTTTCAGAAATATTAATCGCACTAGTGTTATCGCATTTAAGAGGCATATGATTTAAAGCAACACCAAAGTCAAGAAGTTGTTGCTTCATCCAAAGAATTTGAGCACAACAACTTCTAGCTGCAACATATTTTGCCTCTGACACCCTCAATTAACTAGGACAAATTCCCACACTGGAACGTCCTGTTTAATTAAGGAGTCACTAAAAATAGTTTTTTGATTGGTGATCATCAGTACTCGAATTTAAAATAAATACATTATATAGATCGATTCTTTTAACATGAGAGTACGTGAAAGAGTACGGGGCTCATAGGCTCCCAACAACTACTGCAAAATAACAACATAATAGAAATGTCGAGTCCATAATGATCTCAACTCAAATAGAAAATATACATAGTTCACATTTTTAGTCTGACATCCTCATTGCAGATATTCTACGTCCTGCCCACGTTAACCTTGACCTTCAGCTGATGATCATAGAGAGAGAAAATAATACATAACAACAAAAGGGGTGAGTACAAAGCTCTCAACCCATAACATATACATACAAGGGTGGCTTAATATTTTAAACTATAGAAAATTATACACAGCATATCTTAGAATAGACATATAAAACTTCACATACACAAATGTCAACAACAATCAGAGGGTTAGTCATATAATAATAGCATGTTATGCATGTGTTAGATTCAATTACTGTAAGTCATAATTCATTACCAATATGTAATGGGGCCCAACTTCCATTCCTCAATTTCATATACCAATAATCATGTGCACAATCCGCCACCCTTATCTCCCCTACCCAACTAGAGCGACCAGAGCTCTCCTCGTTCTGGTTTTTACAAAAAGGTAAGGACTCATAGTCTCAATCATCAAAATGGCCAATCACACATCACCACAAAACGGGCACTCCACGGTCATAGAAAATCCCGCCTCTTGTCGAAGTACACTAGAGTTTGCTACAGGCTGTCGGGCGATGGGCGCGAATCCGATGCCACTTGGAATTCCTACCTCCGGTTATACTCCCTAGACTGCCCTCGAGTATCGAGGTGCGGTAGATTCTTCAGTGTACCCATCACTGTATGCTCTAGGGGATTATTCCAGCATCCCTCCTCAACTACAAATGCAAAATGCCATGTATTGTCTCAATTACTAGGGTGCCTGAGTTCTAGATAGAACCTAACTCACATAGCGTATTTGTCCTTAAAGTGTGTAAAGTATCTAAGCAATAAAACTTTTTGTGTTGTAGATGCTAAGTCTCAAAGATTCAATACTACCAAAAATTAATTTTATTAGAAATATCAAAGTAAATCTTGTAGGAAATTTTCTAGTGTAAAAATATATAATGTACTGGTAAGTCATAATAGTTATCTAGGAATAACATATCCCAATTCTGTTTCTTAAAATATGACTTAATAAAATTAAGTTTTCCTACTAAGAAAATTTAGGATAAGGTATAAAAGGTTTCTTGATTTTTCAATTACTAAAATCGTTTCGTCGTAGTTACTTATGATAAACGAATTTAGATTGATTTTACTTTTTAAAATTTTTTTGTAAATCCTTAAATGAAATATATCATTATGATAAGGTAATTCTCCTAGATTTATATTGGCGATAAAAGAATCCTCTTTTCTAAAGTAAAGGTACAAAGTAGTAAATTTTCATTTCTTTGTCAAAACATCGTTTTCATCGTATTTTATCTAGAAAATTCCGATTTAGGTGATTCCAAAGTCAAAAGTGTCTAACTTTGAAAATACTAATTAAATATAGTAAAATTAAAAATGAGTTCTATCCAGAAAACAGTTCCTACACGAAAAGTTGTTTAAAGCCAAAGTTTACTGTTCTAACGTTCGTAAAATGCGTTTTAAGGACAAATTGCGCATCAAAAATTCTCCTAACCAATTTTTCTTTTTTGGGAATTTTTCTTATACTCAAAGTTCATCTTTCATGCCACAAAATACTCCTCCGACATAGTTTTACCAAATTCTTTCATTTTCCCATAAAAATACGTTTTATACCGTTTCCAACATTTCATTCGCGCCTAAACTCGGGTCCCTTTTTAATTCTTTTATTATTTACCACATTCATAACATTTTTATAATCACAATAATGTCCAAATATATTAAAATTCAGCAGCACCAACCATCACAAATAATTGCCAAGAATTACTTCCTAAAATCCTTGTAATTCATTTTCTTAACGTCATAAACGTATCATTTAATTGCTACCACTAAAATCACTTATTCTTATTTTTAATAAAAAAATCCAGAATTAAAGTTTTGTATTAAAATTTATTTTTACTACATAATTTTCAAAGATCAAGTCATGTTACCAAATTTCAACCATAAAATCATTTTTTCAAGTTTATAAGTTAGGATCTAAAATTATTAAGTTGTTTACTAACCACAAAAAAAAATTCCAGCAGCAATATTAGTTTACTATTTATTATAAAATTCATTTTAAAAAATTTAATATTTTCTAAATATTACTAACACCATAAGCCATCAATTAAGCCAAGCACCACAAAATTTAACAAGTTATCACATGCATGGAGTTACAACAACTAAAAAAATCTACAACAATAAAATTCACAAGTTAGTGACTTATCATTAAAATTTCAAAATTTAAAGAATTAATTAAACTATGGTTTAGTCATGATATCTCTTTAAAGATCCACACTTTTCACAAAGATTTTTCAAGATCTAAACTATACAAACTAAGATCTTTAAGAAGACATCGAAGTATACATGTTAAGGGACACTTATACTTCACCATGCATGTATTATTTTATGGTTCTAGTTAAGCAAAGTACTCCCCCCTTACCACCAAAATTTCATCTCCAAGAAAGGATGGCAAGGATTCCAAAGCTTGCTTCTAGATCACCATGGATTGCTTAATCAAGGAGAAGAAAAATGGAGGCTTGGAGGGTGGTGGTTTTAACGTGAATTATGGTGGATGGAAATAGAAAAATGCTTGTTATTTAGAGAAGGTTAAAGAAGAAGACATGGTTATTGGAAGGAAGTAAATTGAATTTTGGAAGCTATGTAGGGTGGTGTGGTGATTTAGGATGGATGATGATGGGTGTAAGGAGACATGAGAAAAAGAGTAGAAGTATTGCTGAATTTGCATGCAAGTGCCTTGCCTCCCTAGGTGTTCTCACGGTCATGCATGAGTGGGAAAGGTGTCACAATGGTTTCATGCATTTGCTAAGTGTCACAAGCAGCTTATGGTGAGGTGGTGAAGGGTTTTGCATGGCTGAGACAAGTGGCCAAGTGATGGAGTGATTTAATTGGTTCATGGTGCATGCAGGCTGAGGTGTCAAGTGTAGGGACAACATCTTGCTTGTAGGTTTAAGGGGTCTTCTGGGCCAAATTTGAAACTAGGCCAAACACAAAAGTTGTATAAAATTTTGCTATATTTAATGTGATATAAAGCACAAAAAAATCCATTAAGAAATGAGAAAGTTATGACCCAAATACAAAACGGGTGCAAGGTTGTGACGGGATTTTTGTTCCTTGCATAGATTATTTTTTGGGCCAAATTGGTAAATATTTGGGCTTTGTGTTCTTCATCAAAATTGTGCACAATTTAGTTAATAAAAAGTTGGTGAAGGAATCATCTAATTTCACAGTCATCTGAGAGAGATATGTGGAAAATACTACACCTAGTGCAAGCTGTTGCTGAAAAAATGTGAATTAATGTAGTATTTTAATTTCTGGGATTTATGGGATGAGAATTGGCCATTGTGGTCAATATAAAAGTTATATATAAATTTGATTCTGAGATTTTGGGATAGGAACAACTCAAATCCAATATCGGGAGAGAAAATTACGCTCAAAATACGTACAAATGCACATTTTGGCCCACTTGGGTAACTTAAAATCAACGTTTTTAGGCTTGGTTGGTTAGAAATGGGCATTGGGCTTTTCATAAAAGTTATTAGGAATGACATGAGGAATGTTTTGGGGTAAAAATAATTGACCTAAGTTTCTCAAACAACTTCTTGGTCAAAACCGGGGGAGTTACACAGTTTAAATAACTTTATTAAAAGGTCTTAAATATTTCTATTAGATTACTTAACGTTTCAATTGATAAAATTCTATTATTATGAGTTTCTTATATTATTGTTATTATTTATATCATCTCTATTTTCTCATACTCATAAAATCTTTTAAAACATAATTTTACTATAGCACACACGACAATCGGTCGTAGCCCAGACAGCAGTACATATTACCAATTCATGAAATTAATACAATTAGCCACGAGGGCCCAACACACAAAATAAGGGCTGTTACAGCCTCAGCTATTGATAATGCAACACTTACTTGTTTCTTGTTATGCCAAGATACAAGGGAACTACCAAGCAAGTGACAAGTACCACTAGTACTTTTTCTATCCAATTTATATCCTGCAAAGTCAGAATAGAATATCCTACAAGAATACACTCAGCACCTTTAGGATACCACAAACCAACATCTTGAGTTTTAACTAGATATTTCATTATACGTTTAACAACAGTAAGGTGAGATTCTTTTGGGCATGCTTGATATCTTGTACACATACACACAGCAAACATAATATCTGGTCTACTAGCGGTTAAGTAAAGTAAGGATCCAATCATACCTCGGTATTTTATGAGTTCAACATCCTTACCTTTCTCATCCTTGTCCAAATAGAATAATATGCTCATGGGTGTGGCAATTTAATTTGTTTTATCCATGTTCAATTTCTTAAGCAATTCTTTACAGTACTTGGATTGACTAATAAAGGTTCCTTCTTTAGTTTGCTTAAGGAAGAATATGAGTTCTCCCATCATTGACATTTCAAACTCATCCTATATAATCTTAGCAAACTCTTTACAAAGTAGTTCATTAGTGGCACTAAATATGATATCATCCACATAAACTTGTACCAAAAGTATGTCATTCTTTTTATGCTTAATGAACAATATAGTATCAACTTTTCCTCTTTTAAAATCATTTTCTAAGAGAAATTTGCTCAACCTTTCATACCAAGCTCTTGGAGCTTGTTTCAAACCATACAAGGCTTTTCTTAGTTTGAAAACATGGTTTGGAAATTGGTAGTTTTCAAAACTGGGAGGTTGATCTACATACACTTCTTCTTAAATGTATCCATTTAAGAAGGCACTTTTGACATCCATTTGGTAAAGCTTAAAATCCATACAACATGCAAAAGATAATAGCAGCCTAATTGCTTCTAATCTAGCAACTAGGGTGTAAGTTTCTTCATAATCAATTCCTTCTTCTTGATTGTATCCCTTAGCAACTAGCCTAGCCATGTTTCTAGTTATTATACCATTTTCATCAAGTTTGTTCCTAAAAACCCATTTAGTTCCTATTACTTGATGGTCATTGGGTCTTGGCATAAGTTCCCAAACTTGGTTTCTTTCAAATTGATTTAACTTTTCTTGCATGGCCAACATCCAATGTTCATCAATAATAACTTCATCTATGGATTTAGGTTCAATTTCTGAGACAAAAGCTAAGTGATTACAAGTATTGATTGCATGACGAGTACTTACTCCTTTTGAAATATCACCTATGATATTGTCTATTGGATGATGTCTTGATGCAATCTATTCCTTTTGAATGCTTGATTGTTGTTGTTTATTTTGTGAAGCTTCTTCTTTATCGTTGATTTTCTTCTTTGTTGTCCAAAGTTATTTCTTGAAAGGTACCTGCAAGGTCATCAATAACTTCCTTTCTCAGAGGATTTTGGTTAACTTCATCAAATTTGACATGAATGGACTCTTTAATACTATAAGTTCATTTATTAAAGAGTGGATAAACTTTACTAGATGATGAATAACCAAGAAATATTGCCTCATCAGATTTTGCATCAAACTTCCCTAGATTATCCTTTCCATTATTTAATACAAAATATTTGCATCCAAACACATGAAAATAAGAAATGTTTGGTTTTCTTCCTTTGTAAAGCTCATAGGGGGTTTTCTTTAAAATAGGCCTTATTAAACATCTATTCGTAACATGACAAGCAGTGTTTATCGTATCGGCCCGTTTTCATTTAACATAGTTCTTGCAAGCTCCGCCAAAGATCTATTTTTCCTTTCAACTACTCCATTTTGTTGTGGAGTTCTAGGAGATGAAAAATTATGTTGAATGTCATATTTTTCACAAAACTTTTCAAAAGGTTGATTTTTAAATTCTCCCCCATGATTGGTTCTAATGGATGTAATTTTTGAATTTTGTTCATTTTGGATAATCTTGTCAAGTTTCTAGAATGCATGATATGCTTTATTTTTATGAGTAAGAAACAATGTCCATGTATATCTAGAATAATCATCCACAATCACAAGTCCATAATATTTGCCACCAAAACTTTTGACCTTTTTAGGTCCAAATAAATCCATGTGCAAAAGTTGTAAAGGTCTATTTGTTGAAACAATATTTTTAGCTTGAAAGGATACCTTTACTTGTTTTCCCTTTTGACATGCATCACAAAATTTATTTTCAAACTTTAATTTGGGTAGACCAATTACTAAATCTTTAGAAATAAGTTTGTTTAAATGATTTATGTGAATGTGAGTAATTCTTCTATGTCATAGCCATGATTCATCCTCTTTAGTCATAAAGCATTGAATATCATTTGAAGCAAGACAGTCAAGGTTTATCATGCAAATATTATTAACTCTTTGGCCAATGAACTTAAGTTCCTTGTTTAGCTTATTTTTAATTATGCAACTATTTGATTCAAATAAAACTCTATATCCTTTATCACATAATTGACTAATACTAAGCAAGTTATGCTTGAGTCCTTTAACATATAGCACATCATTGATAGAGGTGGAAGAATTTTTACTAATATTTCTGATACCAAGTATTCTTCCTTTAGTATTATCTCCATACGTGACATACCCTTTATTTTCGGGAATGATTGATATGAATTTACTTTTGTCTCCCATCATGTGCTTACAACACCCACTATCCAAGTACCAATGAGAGTTTCTTGCCTTAAAACATATGTATAAAACAAATCAAGTTAGAGATTTTAGTACGTATTTTATGTTGGGTCCGTGTAGGTTAGTTTGCAGTAATGTTTCCTTAGGAACCCATACTTTCCCCATAACCTTTGGTCCTAATTTTCTAACATAACAATTAGAGGCACTATGTCCTTTAAGACCACAATGATTGCATTTTATAAAAGGTGAAGATGATTTACTAGGAGATATAAAGAAATTTTTATAATGTTTTTCTTTCTTACGTGTATTAAATCCCGATCCAGTTTTATTAAACATGCATCTTTGTTTTCCAAGCAAAGCATTTAAATTATCCCTACCGTTTGTGAATTTCTCAAGAGTTTTGTTTAAGTCCAAAACTTTTTCTTCCAAGATATCACATTTCTTAACAAATTCACATGGTTTAGTTTTAGAGCATGTTTGAGCATTTACAACTTTCTTTTTCAAGGATTCATTTTCTTCACTAACTTCAATAATATGCTTCTCTAGAGTGCCAATGGTTTTCCTAGATAACATGTATTTGTTTGAGATCTTAATAAACTTATACAATTCTTTAAAAGCTTCAAACAATTCACCCTTATCTAGTTCATGAATATTTACCTCTTCATCTTCATCTTGATGATTTGCCATGAGGCATAAGTTAGCTTCCTCGTTGTCCGATTCATCAGAGCTGCTTACATCGTCTTCACCCCAAGTTATGTAAGCTCTTCTTATTCCTCTTTGTTCCTTATTTTTCTTCTTAAGGTTTGGACAATCCGCCTTGAAGTGTACTTCCTTTCCACATTCAAAGCAAGTAGGTGAGGAAGAATTATCTTTAAGAGTAGGTTTCTTACCTTGAGATTTGAAGTTCTTTTGGAATTTCTTATTTCTCATCAGCTTCCCAAAATTTTTGATAAATAGACTTAGTTCTTCATCATCATCCATGTCACTTTCTAATTCTTCTTCATCAATGGATGTTACTTTAAGAGCTGGTCCCTTTTTTCTTGGACGTTCTTTCTTCTTCTTCCGTATTTTTCAAATCTTTGAGTTCCTGTTCTTGTTCTTGCAACTTACCAAATAACATGGCAAGAGACATATCATTTATATTTGGTGATTGCTTAATGGTGGTTACAAGAAGTTGTCATTCTCTAGTTAAACTTTTCAAAACTTTATGAATAAGTTCCTTGTTAGTATAAGATTTACCAAAAGTAATAAGATGATTAATGATTAAAGTAAATCTTTTTTGATGTTCCAAAATAGTTTCACCAGAGTTCATTCTAAAACTTTCATATTGACTAGTGAGTGTACTAATCTTTGAATCCTTCACATCACTGGTTCCCTCATGGGTGATTTGAAGAGTGTCCCACATATCTTTTGTAGTTTTACAGGTTACAACTCTAAAAAATTCATCAGGACCTAAAGCTAGGGTGATGAGATTTTTAGCTTTGCAATTGTATTGAACTTTCTTTTCTTCATCACTCGTCCAATCATCCATGAGTTTTTCAATTTGTTTACCATCTACGACATGCATAGGTATGAAAGGACCATTTTTAATAGCATTCTAAATTTTTAAATCAATTGATTGAACAAAAATTTTCATCCTTTCTTTCCAAAAAGCGTAACCCTCACCATTGAAAGTGAGAGGTCTATTTGTGGCACCACCCTCAGAAAAAAGGTTGAAAGAAGTAGAGGCCATCTTGTTCTCTTGAAGATGTTATGCTTAATCTACCAAGAGTCAAGCTTTGATACAACTTGTTAACCAAGTGGCCTCAATTACTCAAGAGGGGGTAAATTGAGTATTAAAAATTTTTCTTTGGAATGCTTTTGAATATAGTTCCTTTGCAATCAATATAATAATTAATGAAAGAGATGATAATAACAAGTAATAATAATATCAAATTAATCACAGAAAATTATCAAACACTTAGTATGCAATAATAAAGTCCAACAAGAATTGACTTGATTAAATCAAGAATTCAACTTAAGCAATTTTAACAAGCAAATTAAGTGCACAATTAAAATGGCAAGTAATTATATCCATAATTATAAAGGAGTTTAGGGAAGAGAGAATTACAAACCGATATACGAATTCCACCACCCAGGTGTACGTCTCGCCTTCAAGTAAAACACTTGAAGGATTCCACTATTGAAGATTTGAGATACAAAGCTTTGAGCAATTACTGCTTCTTAGTGTCCCACACTCAAGAACTTAATCCTCACAAGCAAAAGGGCAACCCACCTAATCTCACAGTCTCTCAATAACCAAGGTTGAAACCCAACCTTAAAACTCTCAAATTTTGGTAAATGATTTTACAAGAGTAACTCTCCAATAGAGTGGATATACAAATTTAGCATACAAAATAATAACTCTCAAAATGTATATATAAGTGAACAATTAAAGAGAGCTAATTCTAGAGAAGAAAAAAAGCAGAGAATGATTTTCGTTGTTCTGCTGGGATGCTTTGCTTCTTCAATTTCCTTTTCTATTTATAGCATTCGAATACATAGTGCCATTGCCAATTAATTCCTTTCGGTGTAGTAGAGTTTGACACTTTGATTAATCTCCATAATGTTGTCTTCAATTTCTTAAAACACGTAATGTTGTCTTCGCTTTCATAAATCCTGTAATGTTATTTCTAATACAAATTTGAAATTTATCTGATGAATGAATGGATTGAGAATTCCAATGAATTGATTTAAGTGCCTTTGTTAGCTGTTCAACAATGCATATGAATTGATTCATTTTGGACTTGAATAGATTCAAGACCTTCAAAATTCATAATAACTTAATTAATCAGAGGATGAATCGATTCAAAGGTTGTACAACACGTGTGAATCGATTCATTTCTTTATTGAATCGATTCAGGGCCTGTTAAAATACATGTGAATCAATTCATATACATGTTGAATCGATTCAGGCCTTTCGGAATCACATATGAATCAATTCATGTGGTTGTTGCATACGTGTGAATCGATTCATAGGTCCTTTGAATTGATTCACATCCTGTTGCTTCCTTTTCATGTATTGTTGATATTTTCTGATCATATGGTCATTGTTCTTGATCCTTTCTCGTTTTGATGATCATTTTAGGATGTATATCAATATATTTAATTTAAATTGATATTATGCTTGATTTCTTTAGATGCTTAAACTCTTTATTTGTCATTATCAAAACCTATTTCAACATATAAACACAAATATCATCATCGTTTTCACCATCATCATACCCTTCATCACTGTCACGACTACAACCATTGTCCCTACCACCACCACCACCACCACCGCTACCATTACCACTATTTCTCTCACAATTCATTATCACTATGTTAATAATGACCTTCACCACCATTGTTGTCATCACTAGCACCCTATCCAACACCACCACCGTCACAACCACCAACGTTGTTGTCATCATCATTATCTCCACTATCATCAGCCCTGCTGTCGTCACTATCTTGTCGTCATTGTTGTCATCGTCATGACTACCATCACCACCGCCATTGGCACCACCATCATTGTTGCTGTGACCATCACCACCATCCTCCATCACTACCACTATCATTGTAAAAGTTTTAATATTACTATTACTATTATTATATTATTGTTAATGTTTGTATAAAGTGGTTTCGATTATGATTATGTAATTTTTACAACTTTTAAAATTCAAAACCATATAAACTAAAACATGTAACTAAAACTAGAAACAATTTTTGATTTTTTGGTGTTTAAGAAATTTCAAAACCAAAGACTAAAAATCATAGCCTTAATAAGTCATAATTCGATTGGTTAACAATTGGTTATATATGGTGTAGATTATCTCTCTCAAATTTTATCAAAATCAAACAATTATAGGTATATAAGCAAAGAGTCCTTACTTTCGTATATTTTCGAAGGCATATATTACGTTAATTTTGCTGCATATAAATGTTGTATTGTGCATATATACACACGATATAACATTCACATGCAACAAAATTGTTACACCACTTAATAACTTTGGGTCATTATTTGATATAAAGTTCATATCATATAAATCATAAGTGTAAAAGTTTAGGTCAATCTAAAATTATTTGGTACATCTGTTATTGTAAAATAAAGTTAATGTAGTATATGTTTTTCAAAATATATATATGTGAAAGTAATGATTCCTTGATTATACACCCGTCACTGTTTGATTTTATTAAAATTTGGAATAAATTATCTATATTATATAGACATAATTCAACGGTTAGATAGTGAATTCAACTGAATTATAACTTGTTAAAAATGTAATAGTTGATTAAAATTTAACTTAGTTCTCAATTTGAATTTGAAGAGTTAAAAATTGTGTATAAAGTTATCTTTCATATTGAAATATTAGTCAGATTTTCATGTTAAAATTTATTTTCACTTATCACAAGGTTCATGTGTTTCTTTTTCTTTTCAGAGTGAATCTTGTTAATGTCATATAATAATCATGCAATTTAAACTAAATTAAAGTTTAAAGTGATATTGAAATTTGTTTCTTGATTTTTCAATTTTAGTTTTAATATTAAATTCTTTGGAATAGTTAATTTTTTTATATGTGTAAAAAAGTTTTACTTTCACAATAAATGCAACATTAAAAATTTTATTTTTATTATTATTCAAAGAATCTTTAAAGTTGACAATCTATTAAGATGCCTACTAGCAAAATTATTAGTGATGGTTAAACTTTAAAAAAAAAGAACCTTTATTTTAGGAGAACCACATTTAATCATTCTGAATTTTGAATTTTGGTACTGTTACGATTAAAGAAACTTATAAATATATGTAAGTTAATTTCTATTTTATTTCTCTCATTCTATTCTGGTACATCATTTATTTTTTTAAAATTTTATTTGTCCTTTATTTCATTTTTCAAGGGTATTTTCCATAATATTTATCTCCTTTTAGGTAATCTTTTTGTTTTTTTATTTAAACCTTTTCTGCTAAATTTTTAGTGTTTTGTTGTTTTTAAATGCTTTTTGTGCAATAAAAATTATATATCTTTCGTTATGTTTTTAATCTTGAAGTCTCAACGTTTTTTTTATATTTTTTCTATCATTTTGTATAACGTTTTAAAAATATTTTGAGTGTTTTAATTAAATTACATATGATATTATTTAGGATTATCGTATGCATTCCATATCGTTACAGACTTCGGTTTTCTCTTTTTGTTTATTTTTTATCTAAATTAAATATTTGTTGTCAATAAATATTAACCTAATTAGTTAAGTATTAAAGTTATTAGTATCCCATGTACCCATTTTCATATATTAATATCTTATTTGTTGTCTCGGAAAAAAAAGTAACAATCTAATTTAAAATCTTAGTTGATGAGTAATTTATTATGTTGTTGAGTCTGAATTTTAACATTGAATATATTTCTCTTTTTGAATTTATCCCTATAGTAAATACTGTCAAATTATATTAATTAATCAAATTTATTATTTAACTCTTTCGTAGAAGTTGTGATAAAATATTGAAGATGTTTATAAAAAAAATTGAAGATGATTAGTTTTATGCCATCCATAATCAATTTATTTCTTTCTTTCTCTGTTTGTTTCTTAATTTATTATATATCATTAATAAACTAATATTATTTCTTATATTAAAAATTTAACTCAAATTGAATGATTGAATTAAATACATGCTTACTTTAAAATTATAAAAAACAATTTAAAATTATAAAATACACATGTAGTATTATAATATTTATGTTTTTATTGTATATTAAATTACTACAAGTTTTAGATAGTAATTTATACGTATAACTTTGATTTTTAAAAATTTCTCGGGTAATTCACCTAAAACTATCTAGTCTTTTGGTGCAGTTTTTTTCCGAGTACTTCTACTACCCAGTTAGAAAAGAAAAAAAAAATATCTTTCTTTTGTAAGCATTCAATTACTCATGATATAGAAGTTATCATGATATCAGTTAAGTAAGTTGTTATCTTCGTTATATTACCTCTAATTTTAAATATAAACAATTTTTTAAAATTTGTTGGTCCTTTAATATAAGTAAAATTATATTTTTCTAATGTCATTACATATGTCATTTTTGAATATATTTCGAAGGCCATTAATTCTTTAAGTGACAAATAATATTAAGGGTATTTTTAGAAACTAAATCAAATATGTGAGAACATTAATACAAATAACTACTTCTAACTAGCATTCTTAATAGGTATGAATTTAAATATTTTTGTTTATATTTAGAACTAAAGGTAGTATATCAAATTTCAAATTAAATCCAGGATTCAAAAGACACTGCAAATGCCCCAGTTAGACACACTAGTTGGGCTAGTATACCCGCACATCTTACACCAAGTGGTGGAGCCGAGCCACCTTAGGACAAAAGGGGCATTGCCCTTCAGCTTTCAAAAAAAATATAAAAATTCCTATTTTAAAAAAATTATCTTAACATTAAGGCTCTATTTGGAAACAAAAATGAGTTTATAGTTTATGGTTTATGACTTATGACTTTTTGACTAGCGTATAACTTTTTACAAAGTTTATTAAAATAGAGTTGTTTGGTAAAACTAACTTAAATTGTATTAAATGACTTTAAAGGATATATAATATTTTAATTATGTAAAAGATAAAAGTTTTCATACAAAAAAGATAAAAATTATAACTCTACAATTAATGAGAAAGCTTATAACTTTTGAAAAGTCATAAGCTCCTTAAAAAAGCTATAAGATCATTACGCTAAATGGATACTAAAACACTATTTATATTGTAAATCTTTCATATCAAAATCAGACTAGATGTACGATTGATTGACCCATAAACCAGCTAGTTAGGTGATCGATTCACGATTCAATCATGGTTTGAATCTTGATTTGACCATAATTTTATAGAACCGATTCAATAATCAATCTAGTTTTAAAAATACTACTATAAACACATCATCAAAATGAAGTTTTGAAATAGAATACATGACAGCTTTTGGGAATATTGTCTTGTCATCTTTGTTGAAAGAAAAAAATGATTAAGAACTAAATGTAAAATTCCTAGGCAATAGTATATTTTCTAAGAGTATAATTTTACGATATGATTTAATTACTTTAAATTTATTTATTTTTCACATATATTTTATTTTATCGATATATTATTATCTTGTATATTTTTTATTTGAATTTTATCTTTTATAAAAACTTTATTTATTTAATAATAAGTTATATTTCATCTCAATCATTAAATAAAAAATAAAGTTAAATATGTTTTAATTACTAATGTTTTATTACCAAACTAAAATTTGTTTCTATGTTAAATTTTCATTGTCTTTGGTCCACTATTTCAAAAATAGGTTGAAATACATCCCTATTTTTAGAATAGAAGAACAAAAAGTAATGAAAATTTAATATGACCTAGAAATATATTACAACTTTGTTTGAGATAAGGAGAGAAACGGTAATAAAAATTTAACTCATAGACCAACTCTAGTTAGGTGGTAAAACACATGGCCTATAAAACATATTTAACGCTCAAAATATCTTCATATATGCCCCCAAACATCAAAACCTAGCCTGCACCACCTAAAAATATTGGCATTACACATACATCTAGACATAATTATTGTGTCATATAGAAGAATCCAAAAATTATAGAAAAAATATTAATAGAATCATTATCATGTCTGAATGATATAAACTCTATAAATAAAATCCTCGTAAATGTTAGAGGTATTTTTTTTGTCTTCTTATCCTTAAATTACACTTATGTTTCATTTGGATGAATAGATGAATTGGAGTGTAAATTAGTTGAATGAACAAAAATCAAATTAGAAATTTTTTGTGTTTTTATGTTTGGATTAGTATACATTGCTAAATTGAGAACAATTATTTTCTTTTTAATGGTTTGGATATTGATATTGAACTGGTCTACACTGGTATAAAGGATCTGGTATAGGAACCACTCCTTAGATCTTGTTGTGTGTACTATTTATGTTACATCGGTCTAGTGGGGATCTGATATTATACATTCTATTCTAGTAAGAAGATAGAAGTCTTAGAGTGCTTCCTGAGAAATCTCACCAGTCCTACACATTGTGGGGCAAAGGTGGGTGTCACCTGCAAAGACACTTCGATGCTCAAGTCAGCAAAATATTCAAAGGAAGAATATTAATGCTCAAGCGTAAATTAGGATTCAAAAATTCTACCATTATTTTATCGATTCGTGGGTATTTATACATGATTATAGCGGAAAAGTCGATTTGGCCCGGGAGACATTCTGTACAATTCTGTACGATGTGTCTGTACGATGTGTCAATACGATTTTGATCTTTATAGAAAAGTTAACACATGATGTGGGCGCCCCCTAATGGTTGTACATCCCTCTATGTTGTTTTACAGGTTACTTTTTGGCATACAGTTAAATAAGTTAACCTTAACCCACTGGTATCAAGAGAATAACTCATACCGATATTAGATCATGGGTCTCATACATGATGCTGGTAGCCGATATCATATCACAACTTCATACGAGATACCGGTCACCATGGCTGCTTGGGTGCAAATTACCAGCTTGCTCATAGGCCCGTATAGAGACCAGATCATTTACCGCTTAGCTTGTTTGAAGGACCATATCGATTGCTCAAATGAGCTACAATGTTTACTCCAATCACCTATTGTAGGCGTGGGTAAGATAAAAATTTTAAGCTTAGAAGAATTTCTAATCGCGCCATTTTGCTACTCTGGGCTCCTTTCATAACTGATATTCATTACTTGCTAATTAAAACACAACATTGCTCGTAACATAAGCCATGCCAACTGTCGCATAATGGTTATTTTTTAAAAAATAGGCTTGTCAGACGGCCAGTGAACCGTCGTGGCCTTTCAAATTTGAAACGACGTGGCCCGTTAATCTTATAACAATGCGTCGTTGCACTTGCCCCCAGCCATGCCTATAAAAGGTGACTCTGGAAGCCTCTATAGAGTTACTTGCCTTTTTCATACTAAAACTTTATGCAAACTACGAAAGAGCTCTCAAGTGCCACTAAAGATCCCATTGTTTATGACTTAAAGTGCTCCAAACTTTTTCCATCTCACTCAATTAGCCACTCTCATCCCTTCTTTTAATGTTTTCACTCCTTTCATTCATTTTATTTACTTTGAGGGAAGAATATGGGCTTAGGGATGATAGAGAGGGGGCCATAATGGTTGCATCACGGTTGGCCCTTGTGGAGCTGGGTCTTATCATCCAATAAGGATAATGCCCCATGAAGTAAAGTGACAGAGATACGAAGTCTCTCCAGAGTCTTCAATGGACTCTAGGGTCAATGAGGGTTTAGAGAAGGAGATTAGCTTTGAGTTGTACCTTTTTGACGATCTGACCTTTTATAGTAGTACGCGTGTTTTCAAACACTTAATCACTACAATGGCAACTGAGGAGGGCATCAGAGTGAAAGTGGTGAAGACCATCCCGAAGTGCACGAACGTCCTTGCCTATAGGATCGACTAGGTGAAGTTGAAAGCCTAGAACCTATATATTTGGGTGCAAAAAGAAGTGTTGGACACCATCTCGTACCATGCGTGCAGAAATAGGGGAGGAATAGACTCCAAATTCATAATACACTTTGAAGAAAAATACCAAAAACGCTTCACCGTTCTTGTTCCTCGCCTTAGTGACCAAGTTTGCCACATCTCGGAAGACGACCAAACCATCTACATGTACGAGATATTGTTCTCCAACCTCGGTGTCTAGTTCCCCTTAGCAAAGTTTGAGATGGGCATGTTGAGGTTCCTCGACCATGCCCCTACTCAACTGCACCCAAATGGATGGGGTTTGGTGAGAAGCCAAAAGGTGCTAGGTGAACATTTCAACTTTACGCCTATAGTGGAAATGTTCTTCTTTTATTGTTGAGTTCTGCGTTAGACTAATAAGGACAGAGGTCTCAGCTTTGTTACCTTACGTTGTGACTTAAAAATTATAAATTTTGAAGCCTTTACCAAATCTTCCAAGACAGGGGGTGACAAATTTAAAAAATCCTTTGTAAGAATCTGAGTGAACCCTAACAAATTTGTGTTCTAGGACAACGGAGACGGGATAACTAAGTTCCTAGTCTCTTGGACACACGAATACTTCTTTCTGACTAGAGCTGCATACTTCACTGATGAGAGCGAGCTATCCTTTTCCTCAATAGAAGTTTTGAGTGCTATGCATGAGTATTCCATCTCACAAAAATTCTCTTGCAAACGCCTTTTGGGATCAAAATCCCAATGCGACGCTTACTTAAGTAATAATTTTATCATTCATTCTTTTTCTGTTCTTATCTTATCTTAAACCACTACTTCTAATGTCTAATGTTCTCCCTCTTTCCATGACAGAACAAATTGAATCTTGTGAGGCCATGGATAAACTGAAGACTTTGCAAAGATTACGACTGTTATTGCTGAAAACAACATTCAGCCTAAAAGGAATATCCCAAAGACTCACACTCAAATCATCTCCTTCTTGCAAGAAGATGCGGGGTTAGTCCTATAGTTGGATGGCTAGCAGCTAGAACAGGTAAAACACCCTAAATTTTAAAGAAAGCAATTTACTGAATAATGGTGATTAACTATTTATGGTCAAATAATGATGGGAGAATTAATTTGACATTAGAGGTGAATTATTGGAAAATTAAGATTTACCAGAGTCGGATGATTTAACAGATGGTGTAGAACCTACTTGACTAAATTAAATATTTGATGGGCTTAGAATGTTTCAAAAATTATTATGGTTACGACGATATAGTTGGAATAATTTTTAGTGTTAAGGAAATAGTTAATCGGACTCGATATATGTTACTAAACGGGAAAAATAGGAGCTGAACGAAATTAAATGAAATTAAAAAACTCCCTTTCCTTCTCCTCACTAAACCGTCCAGTCTCTCCTTCCTTTTCTAACATCTTTTACCCATTAGATAATGGGGCATTATCAACCATTGGAAAAAGTAACATGATGCACCTTTTTACCCAATGTGTAATGCCTAATTTTGACAACAATTTCCTCCCTTTCTCTCTAACACCGTGGGCTCTCTTTTCTCTCTCCCTCTTCTCTTAATTTTTCTTCTTCTTACTTCATACTTCTCCATCCAAAACCGTCCACCTCACTTCCATTTCCATTCTTTCCAAAATCAAAGACTAAACATGGATAAGTGAAGCTTGAATGGCATATTAGAGCAAAAAGCATGGAGTATCTCCTCTCCCTTCCTTTATTTACATTTTTTGGCATGAACTTGGAGATTAGGTAAGGTTTCTTGCCTCTATGATATTCCATTGGTGTTTATTATGTTATTTGAGTTAAAATGGTTATATTAGGAACTATAGGTGTTGAGGAAATGTTGAAACCCTTGGCATGAATAATGGAGGTGTGATTTTGAATATGGTTTGATGTTGTGTGATGTGGAGAGTTATAATGTCCATGATGGTTTAAGAAGATTGATTAGGATTGTTGTTAAGTGATTTTAGATGAAAAACCCTAGGTATTAAAAATTTAGGGGTTTTGACTAAATTGGTGATATTAATGGGTTGGATGCTCTTAGAATGAGTTATATGAGAAAATGAATTTTTAGAAGTATTGGAATTGAATATTGATGTGGATAAAATTGTGAACTAAGTTATGTGTTGTAAATGATGATATATGCATGTGTATAGGTATGGTGATTTAAGGAATTGATCTTGAGAATAGATAAATGATGATCAATGTTGAGTGTTGTTATTAGTGATAGAAATAATAATGGAGGATAACCGTTGGTGATGGTTAAATGAGATAAGATTGTGATTTGGTGAGGCCTTAGGCCATAATATGTGTCACTTGGGATTTATGAGTTCTTGGTGGCCTTAAATGAAGCTAAGATAGCTTATGTTACTTATGAATGACAATGATGGCAAATGGATGATTTATATGAAGATTGGATGCCATAATGATAAGGGATGTAATATTGTGGTTGTTGGGTTTGGTTGGCCCCTTGAGGCTTAGAAGATCTTGGATTTGGGAAAGGAATTTCTGAAGCCTAACATAAGCGGGTGAATTGGTGTTTGGACAAGTCTAGGACTTGATAATGAGTTTATGAGATGATGCCTTGTGATGGTTTATTAATTGCATGTATATGTATGCGTTGTTGATAGGATTCAATTTTAGATGATGTGCGGAATAATCAGAGCGTTGGATTGCGGTTCTTCTCTCGAGGTAGAAGAGGAGTTTACATTTCAAATCACATGAGTGAATAATTGTTAATTATGTAAATGTGTGAACTCATGCAATTCCTTGCCATAGTTGTGTTAAATGTTTGAATTGATGATGTAATGGATGGTGGCTTGGCTTATGTTGAATGTTGTGAATATATATATACATATATATATGTGTGTGTGTGTGATAATGATAAGTGCTGGGATGTCCCTTTATTGGACATGAAATTATTAGTAATGAAAATCTATGAATAGACAACTCACTTGAGGTGTGAAATAGCGTTTACGATAACTATGCACAATAACATGTGTGGCTATGGTGAAAATTGGTGTTAAAATCCCCTTAGGTAGTTAAATGAATTAGAATTAAAAATGGTGAGGTATAGTTTGTTGGATTAAGCCTAAGGGTATGGCTTCACCCATGTATGATGAATTGATTAGACCAGTTTTATGAAGGATAGATTGCGCCATGTGATGTTGAGTGAAAAATTTAAGTGTTGAACGTGTGATGGTTAATCTCGCTCAAGCGAGAGTCCCCTGTATTAGATGGATGGTGTCTGGACCAATCTCGCTCAGGCGAGGTGGTGTTCCGCTCAAGCGAGATGCATGTGAAACAGGTGGGTGAGCTACTAGACGAGTCTTGCTTAAGCGGGTGTGGCCACGCTTGAGCGAGCGTGATGGAAATATAGTTCTGGATAGATCTCGCTTAAGCGAGACGAGAGGCTAGTTGAATCTCGCTCAAGTGAGAGAACATGGAATTGGGTACTGGATGATTTTCACTCAAGTGAGCATGAGTCGCTTGAGCCATATGAAGGGTCTGATGCTGAATTCCACTCGCTTAAGCGAGTGACCATTTGAAGGGAGTCTCGCTCAAGCGAGCATGTGCAGAAAATGTTACTGGAGGTATCTCGCTCGAGCGAGAGTGGCTCGCTCAACCGAGATCAGGTCTGATGCTTAATAACCCCTATCGCTCAAAGGAATTTGTAGGCGCTCAAGCGACCCATCTCTGTCTCGCTCAAGCGAGTATGGGTCTCGCTTGAGCGAGTTACCCAGTATTGAATTTTATTTTATTTTCTTATTTTAGGCTTATGATAGATCCTTTCCTCTTATATTGTGAGATGCTTGAGGAAATGTATGAGGGGTATATGATGATGATATAACATGGTGGTGATTGGAATTGATTAACGCATTTGGGATGAATTGTTTATGATATATTTACCACCTAAAATGGAATAATGAAAGGATGATAATTAGGATATGATGATGTGATTATGAGATATACCCTTGAGTGATTATGAACCCAATTGAGAAAATGATCAAATGATGAGGTGTTTGCTATAAACTGATGAATTGGTGATGACAATGGTAATATATAATAACAAATAATGTTGTGGATCATTTCCTTGAGTAAAGGATGATCGTTATTATTGATGATTTCATAGTAAACCATTGTGTGTAATACAAATATGATCTTGCATGTGTGGTTGAATTATATGAATGACTTATTGTGAATAACACATCAATATATATATATATATATATATATATATATATGAGACAATGGTGATGAATAATGAGATGAAAATCCACTAAATGAATGTGTGGTAATTTGATGAATATTATGTAATGTTGTAATGCCATTATGATTGATTGCAAGTATTGACTTGCATGTATGATGTGAAATATATGTGAAATATGTAGAGATGTAATGCCACGATTAAAACTTAAAAACAATGGCCAAAACCAACAATGATAAAATCCACTAAGGTGTATATGGTGGTGTTGGTGATTATGGTGATGTTTGATGAGTGGCATTTAGGATGCACAGTGTAAGAAATGCATTTGATTTGCATTGTATTACATCCATGGAATATCATAGCCGCCGATGTTGGAACGTTAGGGGAGTTCCCTCGGCCGACCCAGTGGGAGGGTGGCTTAGTGCATGAGTAATTTGTTGTTTCCCCTGTGACTCAGTGTGTAAGTCACGAAGCCGCCCATGTATTGCTACGGGGAGCTACATGTGGCCGACCCTTGTAGGGGGTAGCTCTTGATGAGCAGGTGACCCAGGTGGTCTGTTGGATCACAACCGCCATGATATGAGTTATGGCTGGCCCGCAACACTATATATTGATATGTTGTTTACCGCGGTCATGATGAAAATGGTCAGGTGTTGCATTATGGGTGATGCGGTTTGGTACCAGTAAAAATATAGTGGTTATGCATGCATTATGATATATGTATACACATTTTAGTACTGCAGTAGGGGCATGGTATGTGATCATGCTTGACCCACAATTTGGTGTTTATTTCCATAGTCGGATCCGCATTTGTTGTTGTCTATTCCATTGTGCATATGCATTAGCTATAAGAGCATTTGGATATAGCATGGAGATATGCCAGATGATGATGATTGATGATGATTGAGATTATGGTATGGAGTTGATGACATGGGTAATTAAATACCTAAAAGACCACATAAAATTGATAAAAGACATGAATATACCTAAAATGATATTGAATATGACGATATGTGTGTTATGGCCTGTTATAATGTAGGGCATAACTAATTGTGATGATAGCCCATGGTGGCTTTAAGAAAAGACCTGGATGATCAATGATGATGATGTTGGCCCATTGTGGCATTATGACTAATGTGTATATGTTTGCTTTGCTATGAATTGATTAATGAATATGAAATGAGTATGTGTTATGGAATCAATGATTTATGATGAATATTGATATGTTTAGCAAAGCATACATGATGTTGATATGCATATGCACATAATTTCAATTGTATTCATATCGTCATTTAAAATGTATAACTCACTCTCCCATGTGGTTCATTTTTTTAGCATTAATGCAGGAATGTCATGAGATGAGGATATTTTGAAGAAAAGCTTTTGTGAAGGTAAATAGTGGTAACGGAGTGCCTTGGCCGGCAGTATTTGTGAATTATTTCATTATGGATAAATGTATATAAGATTGTTAATAATTACTGTTATTGGTGGATGTAATGTGAATAATGTATAAGTGTTAATAATGTATGACTTTAAGGATGAATTTGGATGTGGTCAGTTATGGAGTATAGATATCAGAGATGTATGTTGCATGGTCATATAGATATGTATATGTATATATCTTAGGCATTGCATGTTCATGAAATTATGTGAACAGATGATGGTTATCTATTAGGATTATGATATGTCATTGCATGCTCTGCCGAGCCTTTTCTCATATCTTCATATATGGGACTAGGCGTATGCCCGGTATACACATTCTTCTTCCGCTGTAAACTCTGTTATTTTGTATACCGTTATGGGTAAATTATTTATCGATCCAGTTATAGTTAATCAAATCTAACACTTTGATTTTCTATGGTTTGAGTCTTGATGAGGTCATGGAGGTGTTTTGAAATTATTTAAAATGTGAAAAATTTATTCGTATTTTTATTGTTTAATTATTTATATTACATCGGGATTCAAGTCCAGAAAATTGGGGTGTTATAATCTGGTATCAGAGTGTATTTTGCTTTGAATTAGATCTGTTAATTAACATCGGAGCATGGTTGCTCTGTGATGAATTGGTATTATGGATGATTGGAGCATGATTGCTCAATAGTGAGACATTTATGGTGATCTTTGGAGCGGGATGCTCATTGTTGGAATATGCTTGTTTGTATAGACTAAAGAGTGGTAGTTATCTAGAAAAAGATGATATGTTAAAGTGTTAATTACCCTATATGGATTATGAATGACTAGTTGTCTAAGAGTTATGGATTGACTATCAGAGCAATGTTTTCTCAATGGTGATTTCTTATGAACTATTGGTATTGGATGATGAATATAGCCCATTGAGGATTCTTGTGAATTTTATTCATGAGTTATAATTGTTGTTTATGGAAATATACCTAATATCATTGAGGTTATATGATGCATAAATGGAGCATAATTGCTCATTGTTGATTATGGTTAATTCATGAGGATTGAATATATGTATGACTAAATTCCTCAATGTGATCAATATGGTTGTGTGTGTAAGTTCGGCCAAGTTCCGTACACTATTTCCTTCGAATGACGAATACATTGATATTATGCATTTGAATATTGATATATTGAGTATGATTTAAGTTGACAATGAATTTATGCCATGTATGATCATGGATATGATATATTGAATATGAATTGATTTGATGGTGAACTTATATCGTATGTTGATCACGGATAGGAAATATTAAATGTGAGTGAGTCATGTACTAAAATTGATTAAATGAATGATAGTGAAGGAATTCCCTAATGTGGATATTCATAAATTAAGATGATTGAGGGTGCTATTTTGAATTATGGATTTTATATCCTTGAACACGAGAATCTTGTAGTATATGATGCAAGTGAATTATTGTATCTCTTTAGATAGAGAACATGAATGAATGATAAATTGGTGACATGTGAGCTTTGTATACACGTGATTGGGGTTATGTCTCAGTTTTACATCTATGAACCGAGTGAATGATTAATTTGGCTGTAACCCACTAAGTGTGGTAACCTCGGATAACACAAAACACAATATGATCTTGAGAGATCGAACCTTTTGGAATTGGAACCTATGGTGGTCTAGGTTCTATGATGTTTCTATGAGCCATGTTTAATGATTTTATATGTTGTGAAAGTATTCCACGATGGGTGCTAGGTAACCCTTGAACTTCCTAAGCCTAATGATAGATTGAATCTTATGAACGATTAAACCGTAGTGAAATAAATTATGGAATGAGTTGTTGAGGCTAGAGCCGATGTGTGATTGGATTAGAAATATAAACATAAATCCCTAAGTAGTTGGTGAATAATGATGTTGAAATAGGTGCATAACTTAGCATTGGCCATGATAAAAAAAAATTTGGAATGACATTGGGCTAAATTGTGTGCCCTTAACGTTCGATTATTAGATCAATTATGGATTATGATGTGATATAGAGGTAATATATGTGAACATGAGTTGGTAAATAGAGTTTAATCCTGTAGATACCTCCCTTTTGTTTGAAAGGAATTATATTGGTGATGGAAACCACATACCGATATGACACAATGTGAATCGTATATCCAGTATATGGACTTTGGCTATGATAAATGAGAAAATCCACTAGTGTGTTATTATATGATTGTAGACCTTATTTTAACCTTGGGAGTGTATACTTGACGTGAGTTTGGTGATTCATTTAGGCTTGAATCGAATTATAGCTGATAATGTTTGAATTAGACAAGTGATTTCTGAGTTATTTGACTATGACTTCAGGATGGATGAAGTCCAATGGTGGGGTGATTACCCTATGACGATTTAAAATCTATTGTCAATATAGCGATGCATGATTTTAATAATTGATACTTGACAATCTGTACGACGTAGTTTATGCCAAGTTAGGTATATTCGTAATAGTTGATGTAAGCATAGCGGTTGTGGACTTGTGAAATTTATCACAAAGTCTTGTGTGAAACGATATTAACTGAGTTGATATGAATGATGTAAGCAATAAGACATGAAGGTACTTACCCTGATATGTCTCTACATGCCATAGGCATTGTGGCAACATGCACTTATGCGCCGATCTTATGTGTTTGTGGTAACCACTACGGGATTGGGACGGCTTCCTGTATGTCGGATGCAGCAACACATAGACCGAGCAAGTGTAATGTTGTAACTGCTTACGGGAATGTATTGAACCTATCCGATGGTACTGGATAAGAATGTGAGGGTTGTGATGAACAAATTTGAGAATTGATGAATGGTGACTCGTTTCGATATATGAAGTTTTATAGTAGAATGAAGAAATGATGATAATCATGTTTTGCTGGACTTTAGGAAGTCTGATATCACCTTATGGTGTCATGGAACTCTATTGGTGCGTAGCCGAAGTGTGGCCTTAGGATAAATGTCGATGTTAAAATTCGAGGACGAAGTTTCTTTTTGGTGGGGTGGATTATAACACCCTAAATTTTAAAGAAAACAATTTATTGAATAATGGCGATTAATTATTTATGATCAAATAATGATGAGAGAATTAATTTGACATTAGAGGTGAATTATTGGAAAGTTAAGATTTACCAGAGTCGGATGATTTAACAGATGGTGTGGGACCCACTTGACTAAATTAAATATTTGATGGGCATAGAATGTTTAAAAAATTATTATGGTTACGACGGTATAGTTGGAATAATTTTTAGTGTAATAATTAATCGGACTCGATATATGTTACTAAACGGGAAAAATACGAGCCGAATAGAATTAAAAAAAATTAAAAAACACCCTTTCCTTCTGCTCACTCAACCTTTCACTCTCTCCTCCCTTTTCTAACATCTTTTACCCATTGAATAATGGGGCATTATTAACCATTGGAAAAAGTAACATGATGCACCCTTTTACCCAATGTGTAATGCCCAATTTTCACTACAATTTCCTCCTTTTCTCTCTAACACCGTGGGCTCTCTTTTCTCTCTCCCTCTTCTCTTAATTTTTCTTCTTCTTCCTTCATACTTCTCCACCTAAAACCGTCCACCTCACTTCCACTTCCATTCTTGCCAAAATCAAAGATTAAACATGGATAAGTGAAGCTTGAATGACATATTGGAGCAAAAAGCTTGGAGTATCTCCTTTCCCTTCCTTCATTTTTGTTTTTTGGCATGAACTTGGAGATGAGGTAAGGTTTCTTGCCTCTATGATATTCCATTGGTGGTTGTTATGTCATTTGAGTTAAAATGGTTATATTAGGAACTATAGGTGTTGAGGAAATGTTGAAACCCTAGGCATGAATAATGGAGGTGTGATTTTGAATATGGTTTGATGTTGTGTGATGTAGAGAGTTATAATGTCCATGATGGTTTAAGAAGATTGATTGGGATTGTTGTTAAGTGATTTTATATGAAAAACCCTAAGTATTGAAAATTTAGCAGTTTTGACTAAATTGGTGATATTAATGGGTTGGATGCTCTTAGAGTGAGTTATATGAGAAAATAAATTTTTAGAAGTATTGGAATTGAATATTGATGTGGATGAAATTGTGAACTAAGTCATGTGTTGTAAATGATGATATATGCATGTGTATAGGTATGGTGATTTGAGGAATTGATCTTGAGAATAGATAAATGATGATCAATGTTGAGTGTTGTTATTAGTGATAGAAATAATAATGGAGGATAACTGCTAGTGATGGTTAAATGATATAAGATTATGATTTGGTGAGGCCTTAGGCCATAATATGTGTTACTTAGGATTTATGAGTTCTTGGTGGCCTTAAATGAAGCTAAGATAGCTTATGTTACTTATGAATGACAATGATGGCAAATGGATGATTTATATGAAGATTGGATGCCATAATGATAAGGGATGTAATATTGTGGTTGTTGGGTTTGGTTGGCCCCTTGAGGCTTAGAAGATCTTGGTTTTGGGAAAGGAATTCCCGAAGCCTAACATAAGTGGGTGAATTGGTGTTTAGACAAGTCTAGGACTTGATAATGAGTTTATGAGATGATGCCTTGTGATGGTTTATTAATTGTATGTATATGTATGCGTTGTTGATAGGATTCAATTCCAGATGATGATGCGGAATAATCAGAGCGTTGGATTGCGGTTCTTCTCTCGAGGTAGGAGAGGAGTTTACATTTCAAATCGCATGAGTGAATAATTGTTAATTATGTAAATGTGTGAACTCATGCAATGCCTTGCCATAGTTATGTTAAATGTTTGAATTGATGATGTAATGGATGGTGGCTTGGCTTATGTTGAATGTTGTGAAAATATATATATATATATATATATATATATATATATGTGTGTGTGTGTGTGTGTGTGTGTGTGATGATGATGATAATTATTGGTAATGAAAATCTATGAATAGACAACTCACTTAAGCTGTGAAATAGCGTTTATGATAACTATGCACAATGACATGTGTGGCTATAGTGAAAATTGGTGTTAAAATCCCCTTAGGTAGTTAAATGAATTAGAATTGAAAATGGTGAGGTATAGTTTGTTGGATTTGTCCTAAGGGTATGGCTTCACCCATGTATGATGAATTGATTAGACCAATTTTATGAAGGATAGATTGTGCCATGTGATATTGAGTGAAAAATTTAAGTGTTGAGTGTGTGATGGTCAATCTCGCTCAAGCGAGTTGGGATCTCACTCAAGCGAGAGTCCGCTGCATCAGATGGATGGTCTCTAGACCAATATCGCTCAGGCGAGATGGTGTTCCGCTCAAGCGAGATGCGTGTGAAACAGATGGATGAACTACTAGACGAGTCTTGTTCAAGCGGGTGTGGCTACGCTTGAACGAGCGTGATGGAAATATGGTTCTGGATAGATGTCGCTTAAGCGAGAGGAGAGGCTAGTTGAATCTCGCTAAAGCGAGCGAACAGAGAATTGGGTATTGGATGATTTTTGCTCAAGCGAGCATGAGTCTCTTGAGCCATGTGAAGGGTCTGATGTTGAATTCCACTTACTCAAGTGAGTGACCATTTAAAGGGAGTCTCGCTCAAGCAAGCATGTGAAGAAAACATTACTGGAGGTATCTCGCTCGAGCGAGAGTGGCTCGCTCAAGCGAGATTGGGTCTGATGCTTAATAACCCCTCTCGCTCAAAGGAATTTGTGGGAGCTCAAGCGACCCATCTCTGTCTCGCTCAAGCGAGTATGGGTCTCGCTTGAGCGAGTTACCCAGTATTGAATTTTATTTTATTTTCTTGTTTTGGGCTTATGATAGATCCTTTCCTCTTATATTGTGAGATGCTTGAGGAAATGTATGAGGGGTATATGATGATGATATAACATGGTGGTGATTGGAATTGATTGACGCATTTGGGATGAATTGTTTATGATATATTTACCACCTAAAATGGAATAATGAAAGGATGATAATAGGGATATGATGATGGGGTTATGAGATATACCCTTGAGTGATTAAGAACCCAATTGAGAAAATGATTAAATGATGAGGTGTTTGCTATAAACTGATGAATCGGTGATGACAATGGTAATGTGTAATAACAAATGATGTTGTAGATTATTTCCTTGAGTAAAGGATGATCGTTATTATTGATGATTTTGTAGTATACCATTGTGTGTGATACAAATATGATCTTGCATGTGTGGTTGAATTATATGAATGAATTATTATGAATAACACACCAATATATATATATATATATGTGTGTGTGTGTGTGTGTGACAATGGTGATGAATAATGAGATGAAAATTGTGTGGTAATATTGATGAATATTATGTAATGTTGTAATGCCATTGTGATTGATTGCAAGTATTGACTTGCATGTATGATGTGAAATATATGTGAAATATGTAGAAATGTAATGCCACGATTAAAACTTGAAAACAATGGCTAAAACCAACAATGATAAAATCCAATAAGGTGTGTATGGTGGTGTTGGTGATTATGATGATGTTTGATGAGTGGCATTTAGGATGCACAGTGTGAGAAATGCATTTGATTTGCATTGCATTGCATCCATGGCATATCATAGCCGTCGATGTTAGAACGTTAGGGCAGTTCCCTCGGCCGACCCTGTGGGAGGGTGGCTCAGTGCACGAGTAATTTGTTGTTTCCTCTGTGACTCGGTGTGTAAGTCACGAAGCCGGCCATGTATTGCTACGGGGAGCTACATGTGACCGACCCTTATGGGGGGTTGCTCTTGATGAGCAGGTGACCCTGGTGGTCCGTTGGATCACTGCCACCATGATATGAGTTATGGCTGGCTCGCAACACCATATATTGATATGTTGTTTACCGCGGTCATGATGAAAATGGCCAGGTGTTGCATTATGGGTGATGTGGTTTGGTACCAGTAAAAATATGGTGATTATGTATGCATTATGATATATGTGTACACATTTTACTACTGCAGTAGGGGCATGGTATGTGATCATGCTTGACCCACAATTTGGTGTTTATTCCCACAGTCGGATCTGCATTTGTTGTTGTCTATTCCATTGTGCATATGCATTAGCTATAAGAGCATTTGCATATAGCATGGAAATTTACCAGATGATGATGATAATTGATGATGATTGAGATTATGGTATGGGGTTGATGAGATGGGTAATTAAATACCTACAAGACCACATAAAATTGATAAAAGACATGAATATACCTAAAATGATATTGAATATGACGATATGTGTGTTATGGCCCGTTATAATGTAGGGCATAACTAATTATGATTGATAATTATGATGACAGCCCATGGTGGCTTTGAGAAAAGACCTGGATGGTCAATGGTGATGATATTGGCCCATTGTGGCATTATGACTAATGTATATAGCCTGCTTTGCTATGAATTGATTAATGAATATGAAGTGAGTGTGTGTTATTGAATCAATGATTTATGATGAATATTGATATGTTTAGCAAAGTATACATAATGTTGATATGCATATGCATATAATTTCAATTGTATTCATATCGTCATTTAAAATGTATAACTCACTCTCCCATGTGGTCCATTTTTTTAGCATTAATGCAGGAATGTCATGAGATGAGGATATTTTAAAGAAGAGCTTTTGTGAAGGTAAATAGTGGTAACGGAATGCCTTGGCCGGCAGTATTTGTGAATTATTTCATTATGGATAACTATATATAAGATGGATGATAATTGCTGTTATTGGTGGATGTAATGTGAATAATGTATAAGTGTTAATAATGTATGACTTTAAGGATGAATTTGGATGTGGTCAGTTATAGAGTATAGATATCAGAGATGTATGTTGCATGGTCATATAGATATGTATATGTATATATCTTAGGCATTGCATGTTCATGAAATTATGTGAACAAATGATGGTTATCTATTAGGCTTATGATATGTCATTGCATGCTCTGCCGAGCCTTTTCTCATATCTTCATATATGGGACTAGGCGTATGCCCGGTATACACATTCTTCTTCTACTGTAAACTCTGTTATTTTGTATACCGTTATGGGTAAATTATTTATCGATCCAGCTATAGTTAATCAAATCTAACACTTTGATTTTCTATGGTTCGAGTCTTGATGTGGTCGTGGAGGTGTTTTGAAATTATTTCAAACGCGAAAAATTTATTCATATTTTTATTGTTTAATTATTTAGATTACATCGGGATTCGAGTCCAGAAAATCGAGGTGTTACAGCAGGCCTTCCCAAAAAAGAAAGGGGAAAAGCACGCCACAGAAAGGAATAAAAACCCTACCCCGACCAAAAAACAAAAAACTTTGGAGGACAACAGCTTCGCATAAGACAAGGTGCCAAATTTAGGGGTCTTCTCATGAAAAGAGTCTACTTTCACCCCTACTGCTGCTAAACCAGGGAAGACACTCGAATAACCCCAAGTTGAGGTGTCTTCGCCCACACCAAGGGCCCGACTTTCCCTATACATGCTCTACCATGGCCCTGACTAATCAAAGCTTAAGCCTTCGGTACTACCTTTACTGAGATGAAGAAGACCTGTGAAGTTTCCCGGTGGCAATTGGCAAGAGGTTAGTAGGGTAATAGACTCCCTACCCAAGGTCACTGCCAGTGTTGAAGAGGCAACACTATATTTCAATAAAGCGTAGAAAGCCACTCTCGAAGCATGAAAAACTCTTAAAGAAACTCAACATGCCAAGGAGAGGGCTAAGGCTGAGAAAGACCTTTGGGTTCAAAGGGACGAAGAGATACTTCTACTTAAGCAAGAGATGAAGAAGCTGAGGGAAGAACATAACAACATGAAGAAGGAGGCTGAGAAGGCAAAGAATAGTGTCACAGATTCGACAACCGAGGTAGAGAAGTTAAAAGTTGAATACGCCAGTGCTGAAGAAGCTTAGGCTATAGAGAAACAACAAGTTTCAACTAATATGATGGCCATCAAGAAGGAAAATCTAGAGACGGCTCCACTCTACTAGGCCAATCAACAACTCAGGGATGACCTAGCTGCTGATAGGGCCCGCAAGCGCATGGGTTATGTCGCGTAATATAAAAGATTATCGTTCTCCACAGGGACTGTGTTCAAAGTACCAGCATATTAAAATTTAATTATCCACACAATTGATTTTTAAGGTTTTTGTAAAATAAAACACAATTGAAAAATCTAAATTTAGAAACAAAATTTACTTGACACTTAAAAAAAATCAGAGTTGAGAGTATCTTGGGATTTCGGGGGATTAAGACTCTATTTTATGTTAATGAATTTTAACTTTTCATAAATAAGAATCGAATTAAGTTTTCCAAGGCGAATTTTCCAAAAGCTAATTAATATGTTCCTCTCGGAATCCTATTAATGTACCTAACCTATGAAAGCGCTGCTTAATCCTCAGAAAGGCCCATTATCGTTTTATGAAAATCCCTTTTATTTCCTCAAAAGAATTTTGATTACTTTCACGGTTTTACCGAGGTCACAAAAAGCATCTCAAAAATCTTAGGTTTAGTTCAAAGCTTTCCGGTAAAAATAAATCTCTCGATTCTATTTATTACCTAAACTTACTAATATACCCGTAAGTATACACTTTTATCATTTAGGTTCTTGTTAGGAATTACTAAAAGCATTGAGCATAATTAAACTAAATGGAAAACAGAAATTTATTTAATTCCAAGTCAAAATAACATTAAAATAAAATATTATCATACCCCTTTCATCCCAAGATAATTAATTTAGCTACTCATAAAATAATTCAAATTCATATATATGATGGAAAAATAAAACATGCAAGACATGGTAAAAATAAAGACTTACGGGTTTCTCCAAAAGCTCAGAATAATTTACCACTGTAATTCCTTGTTGCAATAATTTCTCCACCAATTACAAATTTAAATTCTCACTTTTACAATTCACAACTCTTAAAATAAAATAAAGAAAAAGAAAGGAAAAGAGAAATTAAAACGAAAGAGAAAGGAGAAGGAACGAAGAAGAAAATGAAAAAGAAAGAAAGAAAAGAAAAGAGAAGGACGGAAGAGAGAAAAGAAAGAAAAGAAAGAAAAGGAAATTGAATTGAAGTGATTGTTCGATGGTTTGGTGGTGCTGTCCGTGTTCCCTTTTATAGGCAAAGGAAGGGAAGAAGTCAGCTGGGAAAACGCGTTGCTAGTTGGTGCAATTGTCTTCTTCTCAGCCACCCCACCATCACAGCTTGGAGACAGCCTGGATGGTGTCAAGTGGGAGAAAACTTTCGGTTCATGTGACTTCCAACTATCCCAAATTGCATTATTTTAATATTTCTAATAATTCGGTGCTTGGATTTAGTGATGATTGGTGCAGGTGGAGAAATTCCGAGTGAAAAAGTGTTGTTTTTCCATAAAACCGCGTGAAAGCTTGCTGTTTATCCCCAAGACCGAGTGACAGCTTACTCGAAGGTGTTGGTCGGTTTTGTGGCTTGCTGTTGGATGGAGATCTGGACGTTGTGGGCTGGACGGTGTGGAATTGATGGAGAGGAAAGGGACAGTGGATAGAAGAGAGGGAATGTGGGTCGGATTTCACCTTCTCTCCAGAATCCGAGTGGAAAAATGTCTTTTGTGCACAAAACTGACTGGAAAAGGTGCATTTTCTAAAGAAGACCGAGTGAATCTTTGCTCGGTGTCGAGTTGAGGGGTCGGTGTTTGGAAGAAAACCGGTCGGTGTTGAGTTGCTTTGAAGTCGGGCAGTGTCTGAGGAGACGAGCAAAGCAACTCCGATTGCTTTATTCCTTCGGAACCGATTGAAGAGTGAATCGGAACCGAGTGAAAAGTGATTCACTCGGAACTGCTTAAAAGGTGACTCGGAACCGATTGGAAAGTGGCTCACTCAGGATTGGGAAGTCTGCTCACTGTTTCACTCGGCTATGTCTATGGAATTGAACCACTCGGAGAGACCTTGCTCGGATTTCTCAGGAATACACTCGGTCACATTCAAATGGTAAAATCACACCTTCACTCGGAAGTCCGAGTTGATTTCCACTCGGAATTGACTTCAGTCGTCAATCAAATCACTCGGAATGGCCTTCACTTTCACTCAGAAACTTTGGAATCCGGCTGATTGAATTTCTTTTATGTTCGAGCCTTGCTATGCTCAGAAATGCAGCTTTCTGCCCCAACTCACTCGGATGTGCTTTTCTTTGGAGACTTCTCACTCGGGCTCAGTGTGAAACATGAGAGTCTGCTCGAGTGTGTTTCATTTTCGGTCGGATTTTTCCTTGCTTGCTAAGACACTACTCGGAAATGCCTTGTTCCGCTTGAGAATGCCATTTTCTCCGAATGAAACCACTCGGATTCCTCCTTATTCAACACATTCATTCAGTGGCCTCTTCTACTTAGAATCAACTCATTCGGAACAGCTTTTTGCCCAGAAAAGTTCTTCTTCCCTGGTCAGATCTGCTTTAGTCAGCATCCCTTCACTCAGAATTAGCTTTGGGCAGTTTTTATTGAAGGTCAGTCCCTTTTTTCACTCTGAATGGTTGCATTCGGACAGCTTCCACTCGGAATCACCTCCAACCGAGACTTATTCCTTTTCAGCATTGAACCTCCAACAGAGTCAGCCATTTATCACTCGGAATGTCTAAGACAGGGAACTTTCCACTTGGATTCTAATCCAACAGTGAAGTATTCCACTCGGATTTGCTCCATTCTGAGTAATTCCACTCGGATTTGGTCCTTTCTCAGTCATCCCACTCGGATTTGGTCATTTTGAGTTGGATTTTAACATTCTGAGTCGGAATTCAGTATTTCTGAGTTGGATTTTAACATTCTGAGTCGGATTTCAGCATTCTGAGTCAGAATTCAGCATAAAAAGAGAGTTCTTTCTACTTTGGGCTTGTTCTTCTTGTTTCTTTATCATTTTATGGTCGTTTTTCTCTTGTTTTTGACCCTTTATTACCTTAATTCCTGCAAAATAACATACCCAAGTAGAATAGAGTGGAATGAAAGCAAAAATCTCAATAAATAAAGGAAATACAGTGCATAATGATTAAAATCCTAAGCAAACTAGATCTATTTTATTGTGTTATAAAGCACTTATCAGCTGCTTCTGAGGCTAGGGCTACTAAAGCTCTCAAACTATAAAACATTATCGTTGGGAGTCGTTCAGTGCCGCTATAAGGCAAGTCCGATACCAAAACCCCAAAATTGACCCCAACATCAACAAGATTAATCCCTTCCATGAGTTCCATGGTAGAAGATTGTTCTCAGTTGCGGATGGAAGATATGAAGAACTGGAGGATGTGCCTTATGAGTTGGCTGCCTTGCCTGAATCTTAAAGCATCACTCTTAGGTTAGTCTCACCTAGAGCTGATAATTCAGGCGAGTGGCCCTAAACGGGCCGGGCTTTATCGGGCTACGGGCCATTTAGGGCCAGGCCAAAAAAGGCCCATAAAAATTTGGGCCTTGAAATTAAAGGTCCTAGCCTGGCCCTCAACGAGTTGCAGGCCACTTCAGGTGGCCCACTTTAAAAAAAATTTAAAAATAAATTTATAAAAAAATTGTTCTCTGTAATAATCCTATTTAATTAAATTAGCTGAAAAAGTTTTAATTAAAATGACACTACAAAATGAGAAAGGCACACAATTAAAAAAATATACATATATCAAAGATCATGATTTGTGTAAACATATAGGCTATAGCTAAAAAATTATGGACATACAGCTTCAAGTTTTGTCGTAATCAAATTAAAAATGCATATCATGTAGCGCATAACTATTGGTAAAGTCATAAAATGATATTATCAATTCACAACGGCAACACTGTGAAACCTTATTAAGGTGAAGTCTTGAACTACATAACTATTAGTGTTGACATAAAGTGATATTATCTTATGGAAATGGCATTATGTTTGACTTTTTATACTATGCTTTTTAATAAAATGTACAAAATCAATCAAAGAAAACATTATAGAAGAAAACAAAATGCACAAAGTTGAATCATATATTTCATAAAAGTCCATAATAAAAGTCATAAAAGCAAGCACCTAACCTAACTAAAAATTATTTTTTCTATTTTTTAAAAATAATCAGGCCGGCCCGCACTTGGACCATTTTTTCGGGCTTTTTAGGGTCGGACTTTTTTTTCCACATATTGATTTTGATTTTTTATTTTAGGCCCACGCACTATATTTTTATGAGCGGGTTCAGGCCAGCCCATACGGGCCAGCCCATTTTGCCAGCTCCAGTCTCGTCTGAGCATAAAGACAGTGTGCCTCCTCCTTAAAATTAAGAACTTAGCTTCTCTCATTTCTTATCTTGTAACATAGCCTTGTACCGGGATAGGCTTCAGTCTCTGAATGTATAAACTATTTGAATTTAAATATAACTTTCATAGTTTTAATTACATATCGGATTGTAAGAACTGTTTAAGTTATCCTCGGCCTTTATATGTTTTTACAGAATGTATAAGTGCCAATCATTAGAGTTTAGAATAGTATCTTTTAGCAGAGATCTAATCCTCACTACTCATTGGGGCTAAGAAGCCCGTTATCGAGGTAATGGTTTTGTCATTCTTGGGGCATAAGACTTTACCTGCACCATTTATTAGGGTCAGGTATGGTCTCAATAGAGATCTAATCCTCATCATTCATGATGGCCAAATAGCCAATCATTTTTCAAGTGATTGGATGTCACTCATTAGGACTTAAGGTTCTACTTGCACCACTTGTCCGGATCTGGTATCCTCTCCATAGAGATCTAATCCTCGTCACTCAATAGGGCCAAGTAGCCAATCCTTTTTCAACTGATTGGGGTGTCACTCAGTGGGATCCAGTATGGCCTTAAAAGAGGTCTAATCCTCATCACTCATTGGGGTAATTTTTCCATGCATGTTAAATATATGATAATAGTAAAATAATTTCTTGGCAAAAAGAACTTTATTAATCACTGGATTTACATCAAGGCTATATTGGGACATGCCTCATTACAACCTTCTTAAGAAAAACTCATTGGGAAAAAACCTCAAGTTAGGAAAATGAGTACATGCCCGATATTTAGCTAGTTGTAATAGATTCATAGATTCTATATGTTCCACTTATTCCTTATGTGTGTCCTGTCTAATATTTTAAGGCGATAAGTGCCTTTACTTATCACTTCAGAAACCCGGTATGGGCCTTCTTACGTTAGAGCTAGCTTTCCTTGATAGGCAAACTTATTACCAATGCTGGCTTGACATAGCACGAAATCTCTTACCTCGAAACTCCAGTGAGAACACGCTTGTTATACTGGAGTGTGGCAATGGCTTAAACAGCCTAATCTTAAACATAGGCTTCCTCTCTGAGCTCTTTGATCACATCTAGCTTGTTTGAGAGGTGTTGGTTGTTGTTCTGTATAAAGAGATATTGTACCCTTACGGATGATGTTTGGAGTTCTACCGGGATCAAAGCCTTAATGCCATAGGTTAGTTGGAACAAAGACTCATTGATGGATGAATGAGAGGTAGTCTTATATGCCCAAACGCCAATGGGAAACACGCTCATCAAACCAGAGTGTGGCCTTAGATTTAACAGCCTAATCTTTGACATAGGCTTCCTCTCTAAGCTCTTTGATGACATTTAGCTTATTTTGGAGATACTGGTTGTTGTTCTGGAGGGAGAGATATTGTAGCTTTATGGATGATGTTTGAAGTTCTATCGGATCAAAGCGTCAATGCCATAGGTTAGTTGGAACGGAGACTTATTGGTGGATAAATGAAGGGTAGTCCTATATGCCTATAGGACATGGCACAGTTGATTAGTCCAGTCATGTTTTGCTTTACCCAATTTCTTATTTAATCCTTTCAACACTTCGTGGTTGCCTACTTCAACCTAGCCATTGGTTTGTGGATGCTCAACAGAAGAGAAAACTTGTATAATTTTCAAACCCTCAAGCAACTCAGTGAAGTTACGATCAGGTACTTAGAGAAATAGTCCACTCCAATGATCAAGTACTTAATATTTCATAGAGCCATAGGAAAATGGCCTAGAATATCCAAACCCCACTAATAAAATGGATAAAGCACTGCTGACATGAACAGCTCTTCAGTCGGCATATGGTGCAGGTTAGCAAACTTATGACATGGGTCACACTTCTTGACATACTCTGTGATATCTTCTTTCATTGTAGGCCACCAGTATATAGCTCAGAGTATCTTCCTCATCAAGCTTCTTGCTCCAAAATGATGTCCACACTACCCCTCGTGGACTTCTTCCATAACCCTTGGACCTCATTTTCAATAAGGCACTTGAGGTAAGGGACTGAGAGACCATACTAGAATAAGATCTCGTCAACCATGGTGAAGAATAGTAGCTCCCCTTTTACTCTTTTCCTTTCCAAATTGTCAGTTGAAAGTTGGCCATTCACCATATAACGGATAAAGGGCACAACTGAAGAGTCTTCATTAAAGGCACGAGCGTTGACGGCATAAAGAGAATGTGTATGGGGAACACTAGGTTCCAATGTGTTCTGTACTACAATCATTGTGCATCCAACTTTCTTTGTACTGGCCAACCTTGAGAGAATATCAACCCTCATATTTTCCTCCCTCGGCACATGTTTGAACATTATAGTCTGAAACCTTTCTTTCAACTCGTTGACACAAAGTAAGAACTATTGTAGTAAGGGCTCCTTTGTTTGGTACTCCCCTAGAATTTGAGAAAAAATCAACTGAGAGTCACTGTAAAGAGTCACTAATGTTGCTCTGATGTCCAAGGCTGCCCTTAGACCCACGAGACAAGCCTTATACTTTGCTTGATTGTTCAAAGTTATAAAGTTGAAATGTAAAGAGATTTCTAAATGGACCCTGATCCGGTCCCAACACCGGCCCCCAAGAGCATGGTTTTAATGCTTTGCCAGATCAGCATTTCAAATAGAAGAAGTACGTTTCAAATACCTTATAATTACTTTTATAACGGAGTACATACCGCCAGGGCATGTTACTCCGCCAAGGCATGTTACTCCGCCAAGGCTTGTTACTCTGCCAAGGCATGTGACTCCGCCAAGGCTTGTAACTCTGCCAGGGTACGTAACTTCGCCAGTGCACATTACTCCGCCAAAGCTTATTACTCCGCCAAGATGGAAAATATTGAAAATCTTATGCATAAAGCATTTCCAATGCATACTACTCCGCCAAGCCATAGGCTCAATACAGGCGGAATACTGAAATTCCTATATTACGAAGCGAGCCCATACTTATAACCCCGACACGAGATTGACTCTGTCTTGAGAGGTTGAAAATGGGAATCACGCTGTCACGCATAAAAGGGAACAATGAATAAAATAATAAAGCATCAACGCTTTCCAAGTGAGTCGAAATACCCACTATAGTAATGGTGCTCGTGAACGACACAGGGACCCACTACCTTTCTTGCATTATGCCTGAAAACAAGGAACGGGTCCTACCAATAATAGAGCACTAGTAACAGGTATATAAACCTCAAAAAAAGGTATAAGGGGGATCCCCTAATTCTGAACCTTACACTCATACTTGCATAACTCTCTCAGATTTGCTTTCTAAGTCTAATAGTATTCCATAATACTGACTTGAGCGTCGGAGAATAATTGCAGGTACAACCACCAATTGTGTCAAGGCAAAGGAGGCTACTTCAGGCGGACTGCTACACCGCCACAGAGTGCACTGTACTACGCCCATCATACAAAAGCACTCCGTATTTGTATCTGTATAAGAATCTCTTCATACCAGATTTTATCTTACATGTACATTTTGAATTGTTCGATAATCACACCTTTACACTCCCTGTAAAGAACAGTTCATTGGCACGCCCAGTGGGACCTGTAAATTTGGTAATCCCACAATCCTTGAACGATTCCCATTACATTCATCATCAATGGAAAGACCAGGACCAGGAATGCAGACAGAGGATTCTCCTCCACGCAATCCTAGACGTCTAAGCTTTGACAACGATGCTCACAAAAAGGCAACGCATGTTGACTCTCCAGATCCGAGAGATGACATGATCAGGATGCTGAGAGAAGAAATTGCAGAGCTTCGTCGTGAAAAGGCGAATCCTATGCATGAGAGAGCGGGCCCTGCAAAACAGCCGCACCATGAATCGCATGTACAGGAGGAATCAAGTACCCTAAGTTATTCTCGCATCCCTACTTACATGGAGGAGCAACGAAGCCTTCCACTGGCAAATGCCCACCATCAAGAGGGAAAGAGAGCCGTTTCAAATACATCCCCCTCGGGATACAAGATGAGTATCCCATTTTCCAAAAGACTTATGAATGCGTATGTCCCTAGACATTTGTAAACTATGCAACCCATTTCCATAGGAAAATACACTGGGGAAACAGATCCTTCTAAGCATTTAGATGCTTACATCTATGAAGCTATGTTCTTAGGGGCAGAAGAAGATGTCATGTGCAGAATGTTCCCCAGGACCCTCACAGGTGAAGCTCTTAGCTGGTTCAAGAGTTTACCTTCAGGTTCCATCGATTCATGGGAGGACTTGGCCACAGCTTTTGGCAGCCACTTTGTAATCTCTAGGGATGCGCCTAGAACCTCCCATACCTTGGCTCAGATCAAGCAAGGTGACGAAGAATCTCTAAAGGATTTCCTAAAGAGATTTTATAAAGAGGCGGCCATGGTCCCTGACTTGACAGAAGCAATCCAGTTGCATATCCTCATCGAGGCTATGCAGCTGAAATCGCCCTTTGCTTTGTCGTTGGCAAAAGGACCTCCATCCACCATGGAGGAGTTTCGCAGGAAAGCATCCAAGTATGTAGGTATTGAGATGCACCTGGAAGCCACTGCATCTCGCAATAAACCACCCATTTCAGCCCCACATCATGACAAAGATAAAGAAAAATCGTCCAGGAATGACAAGTTCCCTCAGAAAGATAAGGCGGGGAATCAACCCTTCAAACAGCAAGATAGACGTGTGTTCAATTTTGCTCATTATGCACCCCTGAACACGACATATGAGCAAATCTTGCACGAAATAGGATGGACTACCCTCAACGTTTACAGGATTCAACGTCCACCTCCACTCAGACGCAGTAGGAATCTAAAGAAATATTGTGAGTTCCATAAATCAGTTGGCCATACCACGGAGGAGTGCAAGCAACTCAAAAACACCATCGAGGTGCTTATTCGTGAAGGCAAACTGAAACACTATTTGTTTAAGGGTAAATCTCATGATGAGCCAAAGAGGTTCGAAAAACGACCTCGTGATCGTTCTCCAGATCCTGATAACACTCGGGAGCCAAAACGCACAGCGGCAACAGAAAAATAAAAGAGTGTTGTTCTGGAGTCTGCCCAAAGAGAATCGAGCCCTGAACCCAGATCGCGGGGCAAAAGGCAGGTGGTAGATATGATTGCTGGAGGCTTTGTCGGGGGCGGACCCTCAAACACCACGAGGAAAAATCACCATCGTATGATCTTGTCTGTACAAGGCAAAAACAAAGAATATCGCCCATTCAGAAACGGGGTTCAGACTCCGCCTATAACCTTCACAGACGACGATTTTGGCCCTACTATTCCTGAAGGAGATGACGTAGTAGTGATTATTGCAGTAATCGCTAATATGGATGTGAAACGCATCCTGGTTGATCAGGGAAGTTCCTGCGATGTTATCTTTTATGACTGTTTTAAACGCATGGGTTTAACTGATGCAGATTTGCAGCCATATACGCAGGACCTTACAGCCTTCAACGGCGCCAAACAGCTTACTAAAGGCTATTTGGACACGAGAATTACTTTTGATGGCGAACCTGGAGCAAGGACTGTAAAATCCAGGATTCTTGTCATTGATGTGAAATCTCCATACAATGGCATCATTGGGCGGCCTACCCTGAATGCCATGGAAGCTATCGTTTCAACCCCCCACTTGTTAATCAAGTTCATTGACAAGGATAATTGATGATGCATGATTTATCCTTAATTCCTCAATTTAAATGTGTATAATTTGCCATCACTTAGTGTGTAATATACTGCACTTTAACACATTTTCATCATTTGAGCTTTATTTAATATTTAATTTTAAAATGAATTAAGGATAAATTTTTAATAAAAGTTGGTTTTCTCTTGTTTTGTAGTGTGTGATTAAGCCTGTAATTAAAAAAATAATTACCACAGGTCAAACGAAAGAAGCCACGACTCAAGAAATGGTCAAAAATGCGAGAAAAGCACCAGAACAGGTCTGGGAATCGATTCACCAATGTGGGAATCGATTCCCACACAAAAGAACAGCAAGGAATCGATTCAAGCACCCTGGGAATCGATTCATACAGCTAGGAATCGATTCCCCACCCCTGTGAATCGATTCATATGCATTTGAAAGGCCTGGGAATCGATTCAAACAAGCATGAATCGATTCATGTGCTTGGGAATCGATTCCCACCCCTAAGGAATCGATTCCTATGTGTAAAATTGCCCAAAAATTGCCTAGATGAATCGATTCAGGCACAGATTCATCAGTGGAAACATCAGATAACGCATTATCAAAGTGGAAACAACACTGAAGCATGATCATGGAGCACTTAGAATGATAATGGAGCACCATGGAATTATAAATTCAAGAGTGCATCTCCCATTATGAATTAATTATGGCATTAGTTTTGCTTTCTGATTCCTATAAATAGGCACAAGAGGAAGGCTTGTAACACACCATTCATTCTTCATCAGAAGACATCAATTCCTCCTTCATACGTTCTTCCTCTTCTCTTCTCCGTTGGAATTTTTCCAGCAAGTTCTTCATTTCCGGGTTAGTTTCATTGTTTGTAGTTGTAATTATGGAGGGCTAAAACCCCTAGATTGATTTTCTTGGAGAATGTTGTAATGTAATTTTGAGGTCATTAATTTTAATATAGTATGCTTTTATTATTGTTATTTCTTCATAATCTTTCTCTACTTATTTAATTCCATTTTGTTTAATTAAATTTGTATGCTTAATCGGTTTAATTATTCAAATGGAATAAAATAAGGTTTTAAATTAGAATGGATTAAGGAAATATGCATGCTTAATGAATATTTTCATAATCACTTTTAATAATTATGGTTTGCTTAATTCCATAATTTGAAAATAGATTATGTATATAGGCGATGTTCTTATGTATGCTCAATAATTCCTAGATTTTACGATCTTGACTCCTTTTGCTTAATTAGGATGCTTGATTAAAATATTCATTTTTAAATGAAAGTAAAGGAATTGTGAATTGAAAAAGACGCTTAGTTGATCAATTCAATTTGAGCTAAGAAATTAACATTAATAAGTATACAAATTATTTTTAGTGAACCAAGGATAAATTTATTTACAATACTCCAAGAAAATCAATCGCTTGTTATTTATTGTTTTAAATCCTTTATTTACCTTGTTTTAATTTTAATTGTGACAACAAAAATCAATCAAAACCCCCCAATTGTATGTTAGTTGAACTTATGTTTGTAAAAATTTTTAGTTGTTGAGTTTTTATTTTTAATTGTTAAAAATTAGTTTAAGACTTGATTTTTCCTAAATTTTTGTGTTGATCCTTGAGAGAACGACCTAGGTTGACACCCTAGTACTACGTTAATTAATTTTAATGTACTAATTTGACGGAATCACGACTGCAAAAATATTCACGTCAAATTTTGGCGCCGCAGCCGGGGATCAACGATCTTTAGGAAAAACTCTTGTTTTAAATTAATTTTTTTTTTTAAAAAAAAATTTAAAAAATTTTTTTTTGTTTGTTTGTTTATTTTATTTCTTTTGCATGATTTAGGATTCTTATGATTTATTGCTCATCATGATCAAATATCTTGTTGTATGCTATGTATGACTAGAAGAACTCTTGAGCATTTATATTCATTTGATCCTGAAATTGAAAGAACTTTTCATAGGTTAATTAGAGAAGCTAGATTTAATAATAATTTTGTTGATATTGATAGTGATAGTATTTTTTCTGAATCTGTTGAAAGTACTACTGCTAGTTTTTCTGATATGGCTGAACCTCGTGAGAGAACTCTTAGAGAACTAGCTGCTCCTGAATTCACTTACGAAAGTTTGTGTATTCAATATCCTGATGAGGATGTCCCTTTTATTCTTAAGACCGGACTTATACACCTGTTGCCTAAGTTTCATGGTCTTGCGGGTGAAGATCCGCACAAACACCTCAAAGAATTCCACATTGTGTGCTCCACAATGAAACCCCAAAACGTTCAAGAAGACCATGTCTATCTTAAAGCGTTTCCTCATTCTTTAGAGGGTGTTGCTAAGGATTGGTTGTACTACCTTGCTCCAAGATCAATCACAAGTTGGAATGACTTAAAGAAAATGTTCTTGGAAAAATTCTTTCCTACCTCTAGAACAACTGCAATCCGTAAAGACATATCTGGCATTAGGCAACTCTCTGGAGAAAGTCTTTATGAATATTGGGAGAGATTTAAAAAACTTTGTGCAAGTTGCCCTCACCACCAAATTTCTGAACAACTTCTTCTTCAGTACTTCTATGAAGGTTTACACCACGTTGATCGCAACATGATTGATGCGGCAAGTGGAGGAGCTTTAGGAGATATGACTGCTGCTGAAGCAAGAAATCTGATTGAGAAGATGGCATCTAACTCTCAACAATTTGGTGTGAGAAATGATTCTTTCAAACCCATGTTTGATTCCAATTCTAGTTCATCTGGAATTAAATTGGAGAGCAAACTTGATGCTCTCACCACTCTAGTCACACAATTGGCAGTAAATCAAAAATCCATGACTGCTAAAGTATGTGGCATCTGCTCTTCACAAGAGCACCCCACTGATTGTTGTCCTTCTCTACAAGAAAAGGATAATAATAGTCCCCAAGCCTATGCAAGTAACATCTACCATGATAGACCTCCACCACCACAAAACCATGACCTTTCCACCAACAGATACAATCCAGGTTGGAGGAACCATCCAAACTTAAGATGGGGCAACCAACAACAAAATCCCCAACCCCCATTTCAAAACAATGCACCAACCTTCCAAAGACCGACACCTCAACCACCCACAAGTGGCCCTTCTTTGGAGGATCTGGTGAAACAAATGGCTACACAGAACTTGGAGTATCAACAGAAGAATGATGCTACCATCCAGAGTCTAAGCAACCAAATTGGGCAATTGGCTTCATCATTAAGCCAGTTACAATCTCAAAACTCTGACAAATTACCATCTCAACCAGCTGCAAATCCAAGAAATGTGAGTGCAATTCAGTTAAGATCAGGTAAGAACCTTGAAGTACCCATACCTAAGGAACCTGAAAAATAAACAGATGTGCCCACAATAGTTGAGAATGATGTGCCCTCTTCAAGCACAAGCAAATCTGAGAAGCAACCATCCCAAATTCCACCTCATATCCCTCTTCCTTTCCCACCAAAAGCAATTCCAAGTAAGAAGATGGAAGAAGTGGACAAAGAAATTTTGGATACTTTCAGGAAAGTGGAAGTGAATATACCTCTTCTTGATGCAATCAAGCAAATTCCTAAGTATGCCAAATTTCTGAAGGAGTTGTGTACTCACAAAAGGAGACTCAAGGGCAATGAAAGGATAAGTATGGGAAGAAATGTATCTGCACTGCTCAGTAAAGAAGTTTCAAATATTCCTGAGAAATGCAAGGATCCAGGTACGTTTTCTATACCCTGTATCATAGGCAACAACAAATTTGAAAATTGCATGTTAGATTTAGGAGCTTCAATAAATGTTATGCCTATGTCTGTTTTTAAATCTTTGTCTCTTGGAAATTTACAACCTACTGGTGTAGTAATTCAGCTAGCCAATAGGAGCACTACTTACCCTACTGGAGTTATAGAGGATGTTTTGGTTCAGGTAGAACAACTTGTTTTCCCTGCTGACTTTTTCGTACTTGATATGGAAGAAGGTATGCCTCAAATTCCTGTTCCTATCATTTTGGGAAGACCATTTTTAAAAACAGCTCGAACCAAAATAGATGTTCATTCTGGAACTCTCTCTATGGAATTTGGTGATACAAGAGTTCAATTTAATATTCTTGATGCCATGAAATACCCATCTGAAAATCATTCTGTTTTCCAAATTGACATTATTGATGAACTGGTTTTTGAACATTTTTCTAATATTGATTTGGAATACATGGATGATTCAAACAAATGTTTTGCATGCAATGATTCTGGAAGTTGTGATATTTGTGCTGAAATTGATAGATACATAATTTCTGATTCAGAGTCTTTAGATATACCTGTTAACCATAAGGAGCTGAATGCAGGATTTCAAGAAAATTCTAACATAATTTTTGAAGTGCAAACAGCAGAATCAAAATCTACTTTGTTAGTTCCATCTGTTTTGCAGGCACCCAAGTTAGAATTGAAACCCCTACCTGAGAACCTAAAGTATGTATACTTAGGGGATGATGAACAGCTCCCGGTGATAATTTCCACTTCTCTTGATGAAAATCAAGAAGAAAAATTGTTACAGGTATTGAAAAAACATAAGAAGGCTATAGGATGGACATTGGCAGACATTCCTGGAATTAGTCCATCCATGTGCATGCATAGAATATTTCTGGAGGAAAATACTAAAGCAGTAAGACAGCCCCAGAGGAGACTCAACCCTGTAATCCTTGATGTGGTTACGAAGGAAATCACCAAGCTTCTACAAGCAGGAATCATTTATCCTATCTCTGATAGCCAATGGGTGAGTCCAATTCAAGTGGTTCCTAAGAAAACAGGGATCACAGTTGTGAAAAATGAAAAGGATGAATTGATCCCAACTAGAGTGCAGAATAGTTGGCGAGTCTGTATTGACTACAGGAGACTTAACCAGGCAACAAAGAAGGACCATTTCCCTTTACCCTTCATTGACCAAATGCTTGAGCGTCTCGCAGGTAAGTCTCATTACTGTTTTCTTGATGGATTCTCTAGATATTTTCAGATTCACATTGCACCTGAGGATCAAGATAAGACCACATTCACCTGTCCCTTTGGCACATTTGCTTATAGGAGAATGCCATTTGGCCTATGCAATGCTCCCGGAACTTTTCAAAGATGCATGATAAGTATTTTTCATGATTTCATTGAAAATTGCATAGAGGTGTTTATGGATGATTTTACTGTCTATGGATCTTCATTTAATGCATGCCTTGATAGTCTTGATAAAGTTTTAAACAGATGTATTGAAACTAACCTTGTTTTGAACTATGAAAAATGTCATTTTATGGTAAAACAAGGAATAGTTTTAGGGCATGTAATCTCTGAAAAAGGAATTGAGGTAGATCCTGCCAAGGTAGAAGTTATATCACATTTGCCTTACCCCTCTTGTGTTCGAGAGGTTCGTTCTTTTCTTGGCCATGCAGGATTCTACAGAAGATTCATAAAGGATTTCAGCAAGAAGGCTAGGCCACTATCCAGTCTGCTTCAAAAGGATGTGGCATTTGAATTTGATGAAAAGTGTAAGGAGGCTTTTAATTGCCTTAAGCAAGCATTGACCACTACCCCAATAATCCAAGCACCTGTTTGGACAGCTCCATTTGAGTTGATGTGTGATGCCTCTAATTATGCATTGGGAGCCGTCCTTGGTCAAAAGATTGACAAGCAGCCTAGGGTCATCTACTATGCATCTAAAACTTTAGATGCTGCTCAGGTAAATTACACTACCACTGAGAAAGAGCTCTTGGCCATTGTTTTTGCATTAGATAAGTTTAGATCTTACCTACTCGGTTCTCGAGTAGTTGTCTTTACTGACCATGCAGCTCTGAAGTACTTGTTGAAGAAAGGTGAGTCCAAGCCAAGATTGATTCGTTGGATGCTTTTGCTCCAAGAGTTTGACTTGGAAATTCGTGATAGAAGTGGAACACAAAATCTTGTGGCAGACCATTTAAGCAGAATTGAGAATGCTCCTGATTCGGCACCTATTCGGGACCATTTTCCCGATGAACACCTCATGAGTATTTCTAACTCTTTTGATTCACCTTGGTTTGCTAACATTGTAAATTATCTTGTTGCTTCTGTTTTTCCACCATGTGCATCCAGAAACCAAATTTCAAAATTAAAAAGTGATGCAAAGTATTATATTTGGGATGACCCGTATTTGTGGAAATTGTGTAATGATCAGGTGATTCGAAGATGCATTCCCGATCATGAAATAGAATCAGTTCTTCGATTCTGCCATGCTTCACCAGTTGGTGGACATTTTGGTCCACAAAGAACAGCAAGAAAAGTGTTGGATTCAGGTTTGTATTGGCCCACAATTTTTAAGGATGCATGGAGAGTTTGTAACACCTGTGAGAAATGCCAAAGATCTAGTAATGCTACCACATGGAGACAACAGATGCCTCAGCAACCAATGTTGTTTTGTGAAGTATTTGATGTTTGGGGCATTGATTTTATGGGTCCATTTCCTCCATCCTTTGGTTTTACTTACATTTTATTGGCTGTTGATTATGTTTCTAAATGGGTGGAAGCTAAAGCCACCAGAACTAATGATGCTCGAGTTGTTATGGATTTTGTTAGATCTCAAATTCTTTGCAGGTTTGGCATCCCGAGAGCAATCATTAGTGATCAAGGAACACATTTCTGCAACAGGACCATGCAAGCTATGCTCAGGAAGTATGGGGTTGTTCATAGAGTCTCTACTCCATATCACCCCCAAACCAATGGACAAGCAGAAGTCTCTAACAGAGAAATCAAAAGAATCCTGGAGAAGATAGTACAGCCTAACAAAAAGGATTGGAGCAAGAAATTGGATGATGCTCTTTGGGCACATAGAACAGCTTTTAAGGCACCTATAGGAATGTCTCCCTATAGAATTGTTTTTGGTAAAGCATGTCATCTTCCAGTGGAGATTGAGCATCGTGCTTATTGGGCTGTAAAAGCTTGTAACTTAGCACTTGATCAAGTAGGTGAGGAAAGAAAATTACAACTGAATGAGCTTGATGAGATCCGTTTGGCAGCTTATGAGAACTCAAGGATCTATAAGGAGAAAACAAAGAAATTCCATGATAGCTCAATAGCTAGAAAGGATTTTACTGCTGGACAGAAAGTGCTACTGTTTAATTCCCGGTTGAAACTGATGGCCGGAAAATTGCGCTCCAAATGGGAAGGACCTTTCATTGTTACAAATGTATTTCCCCATGGAGCTGTGGAAATAAAAAGTGAAAACTCCAACAAAAGCTTCAAGGTTAATGGACAACGTTTGAAGCCATTTCATGAAAATCCTTCACTTGTGGATGTTACAATGGAGGAACATGCTTTGGGGGAACCACTTCTTGATCCCCCTTGAGGGAGTTTTTCTTACCCATCTCTTTACTTTTTCATTATATTGTCTATTTTGTATGCTCTGTCTTACATTGAGGACAATGTATGATTTAAGTGTGGGGGTGGGATCATTCGTGTGTGTGTTATTGTTTGATTAAATTTTGTGTGATAGATCATTCGTGTGTGTGTTATTGTTTGATTAAATTTTGTGTGATATTAAAAAAAAAATTATTAAAAATAAAAGATTTTGTGTGTGTTTTTGTTTTAAAAAGGCATGTTTTATTGGAATTTTAAGATATGCATGAGTAACAAGTAAATTCTTTCATGTCTGATATGAGCTTAATGATATGTTATAATTTGAACTCAAGCAATTTTGGTATGATGAGAATGACATGATAATTGATAGATGATCATATATGATAGAATTATACCTTGTGAGATTTTTGAGCCTTAAAATTTGATGGATCACTTTAAACCATCTTAATCCTTTCATGTGTGATTAATTCCTGAAAGCTTACATCTTAATTTTTGTCTTGTTTCTTGATGATACTTGAAACTCATATGAATGTATTTTGATACAGGCATTTTGTTCAATTGAGCCACTAAGCCAGATAAGCCTACCATGAATAAATTATCTCTTGCTAGCCATTTTGAGCCTATTTAACTGTTTCCTTGTTGCAGCTCAAATAAGCCATGGATGAAGAACCAAAAATATACCTACCTTAAGAAATATATTGAAGCTTTGGAATCAAGTCAAAACAGGCATTCAAATAAGTGTGGGGGTGTGCAAAAAGGAATTGCAACTCTTGTTCCAAGTGTTATGCAATCTCATAAAAAAAAATAAATAAATAAAAAAATTTACCAAATACCATACAATAAATGTTTTACCTTCACTGTTTGCCAGAAAAATTAATTGCTTCATCATTCTTTTTGGTATATATATAAATATATATATTTCATCCATTTTAACCTTGGCCACATTTCAACCCTGTGAAAGCCCCGTTGATCTATACATGCATTTGTGTTGATTGTGGAATTGAGAAACTTGCCAAATTTTTACACTGCTTGATTTTCAGGAATTGTTTTGAGTGTATACACAAACCTTAAACACTTGAGAGTTGAGAGTATGTCTTGTGAGGTTCTATCACTTATGATCTTCTTTTCAGTTTAATTTAATTTTCACATGCCTAACTGTTTGAATGATCTTTATATATATCTTGATGCTCTGAATCTTGCATGTTAAATAACTCTTGTTTCTCTGTATATTCTTAAAATTTCATGCCAAATCTGTGTGTTGTTTTCAACTTAATGTTTTCAATAAATTGAAATACTTGTTTTTATTTTGATTTTGCCCGGGAGTGCAAAAGAATAAGTGTGGGAGTATTTGATGATGCATGATTTATCCTTAATTCCTCAATTTAAATGTGTATAATTTGCCATCACTTAGTGTGTAATATACTGCACTTTAACACATTTTCATCATTTGAGCTTTATTTAATATTTAATTTTAAAATGAATTAAGGATAAATTTTTAATAAAAGTTGGTTTTCTCTTGTTTTGTAGTGTGTGATTAAGCCTGTAATTAAAAAAATAATTACCACAGGTCAAACGAAAGAAGCCACGACTCAAGAAATGGTCAAAAATGTGAGAAAAGCACCAGAACAGGTCTGGGAATCGATTCACCAATGTGGGAATCGATTCCCACACAAAAGAACAGCAAGGAATCGATTCAAGCACCCTAGGAATCGATTCATACAGCTAGGAATCGATTCCCCACCCCTGTGAATCGATTCATATGCATTTGAAAGGCCTGGGAATCGATTCAAACAAGCATGAATCGATTCATGTGCTTGGGAATCGATTCCCACCCCTAAGGAATCGATTCCTATGTGTAAAATTGCCCAAAAATTGCCTAGATGAATCGATTCAGGCACAGATTCATCAGTGGAAACATCAGATAACGCATTATCAAAGTGGAAACAACACTGAAGCATGATCATGGAGCACTTAGAATGATAATGGAGCACCATGGAATTGTAAATTCAAGAGTGCATCTCCCATTATGAATTAATTATGGCATTAGTTTTGCTTTCTGATTCCTATAAATAGGCACAAGAGGAAGGCTTGTAACACACCATTCATTCTTCATCAGAAGACATCAATTCCTCCTTCATACGTTCTTCCTCTTCTCTTCTCCGTTGGAATTTTTCCAGCAAGTTCTTCATTTCCGGGTTAGTTTCATTGTTTGTAGTTGTAATTATGGAGGGCTAAAACCCCTAGATTGATTTTCTTGGAGAATGTTGTAATGTAATTTTGAGGTCATTAATTTTAATATAGTATGCTTTTATTATTGTTATTTCTTCATAATCTTTCTCTACTTATTTAATTCCATTTTGTTTAATTAAATTTGTATGCTTAATCGGTTTAATTATTCAAATGGAATAAAATAAGGTTTTAAATTAGAATGGATTAAGGAAATATGCATGCTTAATGAATATTTTCATAATCACTTTTAATAATTATGGTTTGCTTAATTCCATAATTTGAGAATAGATTATGTATATAGGCGATGTTCTTATGTATGCTCAATAATTCCTAGATTTTACGATCTTGACTCCTTTTGCTTAATTAGGATGCTTGATTAAAATATTCATTTTTAAATGAAAGTAAAGGAATTGTGAATTGAAAAAGACGCTTAGTTGATCAATTCAATTTGAGCTAAGAAATTAACATTAATAAGTATACAAATTATTTTTAGTGAACCAAGGATAAATTTATTTACAATACTCCAAGAAAATCAATCGCTTGTTATTTATTGTTTTAAATCCTTTATTTACCTTGTTTTAATTTTAATTGTGACAACAAAAATCAATCAAAACCCCCCCAATTGTATGTTAGTTGAACTTATGTTTGTAAAAATTTTTAGTTGTTGAGTTTTTATTTTTAATTGTTAAAAATTAGTTTAAGACTTGATTTTTCCTAAATTTTTGTGTTGATCCTTGAGAGAACGACCTAGGTTGACACCCTAGTACTACGTTAATTAATTTTAATGTACTAATTTGACGGAATCACGACTGCAAAAATATTCACGTCAATAATCAAGTCTCATCTATAAGGGGTGACCAAGAAATGGCTCGCTATTGCTACAATTTGAGTCTTAACATGGTGAAGCTTGAAACCATGTCTAAGAAAAGAAAGTTGAATGAAGGGAGCAGTGCGTCGGCGTCCGTCAATTTGGTGGATCTTGACCCCAGGGTGGAGTCTTCTGTAGACCCACTGAACCCTTTGAAACCAACTCCTGATGGTGGTTCCAAGTCTATTGTTTTGGGTAGCACCCCAGGACAGATTACAAACATCAATGACAAGCTTGAGGCTAACATGGAGGCAAAACTAATTGCACTTCTCCATGAGTATAAAGAAATTTTCGCTTGGACCGCTGTAGACATGCCTGGCATGGATCCCAACTTTTGTTGTCACCGCCTGGCGGTGTACCCTGAAACTAAGCCTGTAGCACAAAAGAAACGGCGTATGGGTCCTGCTAAACAAAAAGCTGCCTGTGAGCAAACAGAGGAACTCCTCAAGGCGGGGTTCATCAGGGAACTCTGTTACTCCTCCTGGTTGTCTAACGTGGTCATGGTACAGAAAGCCAATGGCAAGTGGCGTATATGTATAGACTATGTTGATTTGAATAAATGTTGTCCCAAAGATCCATACCCTCTCCCCAACATTGATAGATTGGTTGACGATTCCTTAGGATACAAGTATCTATCTTTTATGGATGCTTACTCCGGGTACAACCAAATTCCAATGTGTGAGGAGGATCAAGAGAAGACAGCGTTTGTTAACGATAAAGGAGTCTTTTGCTACAACGTCATGCCATTTGGGTTAAAAAACGCCGGGCCAACCTACCAGCGCATGATCAACAAAGTTTTTGAGGGTATGCACACAAAGCTGGTAGAAGTTTATATTGATGATATTATTGCCAAGACCTCGGAAGGAGGGGACCATGTTGAAGATCTACGCTTCATTTTTCAACGCCTAAAACAATACGATATGAGGCTCAACCCTTTGAAATGCACATTCGCTGTCCCTGGTGGCAGATTTTTGGGCTTCATGTTGACACAAAGAGGTATAGAGGCTAATCCTGATAAATGCCGCGTTATCCAAGAGTTGCAGAGCCCTAAAACACTAAAAGAGGTACAATCCCTCAACGGAAAAATCGCTGCTCTAGCACGATTCATGCCAAAAATGGCTCATCGCTCTCTTCCCTTGTACAAAATGCTGAAAAAAGACAAGAAATTCAGTTGGGGCCCAGAGCAAGAGGCGGCTTTCCAAAGCTTGAAAAATGTCTTGGCCAGCCCTCCAATCCTGGTAAGACCAAGCCCAGGTGAGCAACTCATCATTTATTTGTCTGTTTCAGATGAGGCTTTAGCGGTAGCTTTGGTCAAGGAGACAGTTGAAGGCCAACGACCGGTGTACTTCACCGGTAAAACATTGCATGGGGCGGAATACCGATATCAGAAGATTGAAAAGGCAGCACTTGTAGTTGTTTGGGCCTCACGACGCTTAAGACCATACTTTTATGCCCATCCTATCTTGATTCGCACAGACTTGCCACTCCGTACTATATTGTTCAAACCAGAGCTGGCTGGAAGAATGATCAAATGGGCCATAGAACTCTCTGAATTCGACATATCCTACGAACCAAGAACTGCTATCAAGGCACAAGTCCTAGCAGACTTCGTAGTTAAGTTAACAGGCTCTAGCCCAGACGCAGATCATTCACATTGGACAATATACGTTGATAGATCTTCAAATAGCAAAGGATGTGGAGCAGGAATTGTTGTGGAAAGTGATGACGGGGTACATCTCGAAATTTCGTTACACTTCACCTTCACTACGTCTAACAATCAGGCGGAGTACGAAGCCTGCTTAGTCGGACTCAGAGCAGCACAAGATATTGGGGCCAAAACTGTCACCTTATGCAGTGATTCTCAATTAGTCATCTCGTAAATTCTTGGCAAGTATCAGGCTAAAGAACCTTTGCTGCAACAATATCTAAACTGCGTTAATGAGTTAAAGCAACGCTTCAACGAAGTCACTTTCAAACATGTACCCCGTGAAGAAAATACACGTGCTGATATCCTCTCCAGGTTGGCCAGCACAAAGAAGGCAGGATGCATCACTACGGTTGTACAAAGTACCTTGGCGGAGCCAAGTATTTCCTCTCCATCCTCAACATGCATGATTAAAAGCCGTTCCTTTGATGACAATTCTTGGGTAGCACCGATAGTTCGTTACCTTGTCAATGGGCAATTACCCACAGATGATCTTGAGCGATGAAAACTAAAGAAAGAAGCACCTTATTATACGCTCCTAGACGGACAATTATACCGCCGAGGAATTTCTGTTCCAAACTTAATATGCATAAACGAAAATGAGGTGCAAGCTGTTTTAGAAGAAATCCATGAAGGACAGTGTGGACACCATCCAGGGGCACGTAGTCTAATGCGAAAAATACTCAGAGCTGGGTATTGGTGGCCTACCCTGAAGCATGAATCCGTCTCGTATGTTCAGAAGTGCGATCAGTGTCAACGATTCGCAAATCTTCACCACACTCCGGCGGAAGAAATGTCATCATCAATAACGCCTTGGCCTTTCTATCAATGGGGCATGGATATCTTGGGTCCATTCCCAACTGCGCCTGGCGGTATCAAATACTTGATAGTTGGCGTTGATTACTTCACCAAATGGATTAAAGCAGAGGCAGTGGTGCATATTACATCAGCCAGGACTCGCAGATTCGTATATGAAAATATCATTGCACATTTCGGAGTCCCTGGACGCATAGTCACTGATAATGGCACCCAATTCACAGATCGTAAGTTCACTGAACTCTTAGAAAATCTCAGCATTACGCAGATTTTCTCTTCTGTGGAACATCCTCAAACCAATGGCCAAGCTAAAGTTGCCAACAGAGAAATCTTGAAAGGCCTTAAGAAACGCCTTGGTGAAGCAAAGGGAGATTGGGCAAATCAATTATGCCACGTTTTGTGGGCATATCGAACAACCCCTCACTCCACCACAAGTGAATCCCCATATCGGCTGACATATGGAGTCAAGGCTGTTATTCCCATTGAATTGGCAGCCCCTTCAGCTCGAATCCTCCACTTCAATGAAGAAGCCAATCAACAGAACCTCGCCCATGAGCTCGAGGTCTTGGCAGAATTGAGAGAGGAAGCCTTTGTGTGGGATCAAGCTGTTAAAGCAAAGGCCGCCAAACGGTATAACACACGTGTTTCTGAACGCCGTTTCAAAGAAGGAGATTTGGTGTTGAGAAGGGCCAATATCGGCAACAAATTTGCACACCAAGGCAAATTGGCGCCAACATGGGAAGGTCCATATCGAGTCATCGAAGTTCTGGGCAAAGGCACTTACCGCCTAGAAAACTTAGATGGTACTCCGGTCAGGAATAAATGGAACATTTTAAATTTACGCATATATTACAGCTAGGTGGGTAATACAGTATGTTCTCTCCCCTAACTTAAGGTTCTTCCTAAATGGGCTTTCCTTGAAAAGGTTCTGATGAGACATACCCCAACTCAGCTCTTTATGTAGTTCCATCATTAATAAGATTCCTTCCTACATTCAATCTTCATTCTAACTTTCAGTTAATTATCCATGGCAGAACTTGTTCCCATGCAGATAAGACACCGACTCCAACAATTGAAGCATAAAAGCATAACTCTTTATTCCATAAAGATCATCCAACATGCAACAAAGCTTCACAAACGGAGTCAAAAAACTCCTTGGGGGGAAAGGATTGGTGTCACAGCTATATGCTGCACCATACCGACCCCAAGGTCCAAAAAACTCCTTGGGGGGGAAAGGATTGGTGTCACAGCTATATGCTGCACCATACCGACCCTAAGGTCCAAAAAACTCCTTGGGGGGAAAGGATTGGTGTCACAGCTATATGCTGCACCATACCGACCCCAAGGTCCAAAAAACTCCTTGGGGGGAAAGGATTGGTGTCACAGCTATATGCTGCACCATACTGAGCCCAAGGTCCAGCAGAATTCCTGCGGGAAGGATTGGTGTCACAGCTTATGCTGCACCATACCAACCCTAGATTCAACAATTTTCACTTGATCAGGAGATACACCCCAATTCAAATTCAAAGGGATGAACGCTCCATCCAAACCCTTACTCCGCCCAACTGCTAATATTTCGCGGAGTGCATAATCAACAAACTCAAGCACTATCAACAAGTTCAAGTAAGTATAATACTTGTAAAAATTGTGCTTCATTGAAATTCTTAAGAGGCTACTCCGCCTCATTACAGAATTTACTTCATTGAAATTCTTAAAAGGCTACTCCGCCTCATTACAGAATTTACTTCATTGAAATTCTTAAGAGGCTACTCCGCCTCATTACAGAATTTACTTCATTGAAATTCTTAAGAGGCTACTCCACCTCATTACAGAATCTACTTCATTGAAATTCTTAAGAGGCTACTCCGCCTCATTACAAAATTTACTTCATTAAAATTCTTAAGAGGCTACTCCGCCTCATTACAGAATTTACTTCATTGAAATTCTTAAGAGGCTACTCCGCCTCATTACAGAATTTACTTCATTGAAATTCTTAAGAGGCTACTCCGCCTCATTACAGAATTTACTTCATTGAAATTCTTAAGAGGCTACTCCACCTCATTACAGAATCTACTTCATTGAAATTCTTAAGAGGCTACTCCGCCTCATTACAGAATTTACTTCATTGAAATTCTTCAGAGGCTACTCCGCCTCATCACAGAATTTACTTTATTAAATTCCCAAAAAGGTTATTCCGCCTCGTTATACTTAATCATATTTCATTAAGTCCTCAAACGATTACTCTGCCTTATTAATAGCTTTCTACAAGGCACAAATCCTACGGACTCAGACATCGTTTATATGAACAAGTATAGATTTACAGAAAATATACTTTATTAAATATTGTCAAAGATTGATAAGGGATCCAGAGCCTATCCTGGAACAAGGCAATATTATTAAAGTGCAAAAAACAAAATTTACAAAGAAACCCCGGAGCCAATCTTTAAGATTCGGGTGGCACTCCTTCTTGATGGGCGGAGCTAGGCTGACACTCACTGGGTTTGGACAAACTTTGTGAGGGGGGCAAGTCCGCCAGAACATACTCTACATTAGGCGCAGGAACATGACCCCCCTGAACAGGCACCATCAATTCACCGTTGATAAACTCATAATAAGGATGAATGCCTGCAGTGTTAAGAGCAACGCCTGGGTTGCGATGACAGAGTTGCCGAACAGCCATGCTGAAAGCATCATCAATTGCCGCCTCAGCCGCATCCAAAGCCAATTGTAATTCCTTATCAAGTCGTTTATTGGCGGCATCTGAAGTGGCTTTTTCAGCTTGCAGCTCTTCAACCTGTTTTTCAAGGTTACTATATGCAGTGGCTGTTTGGTCCAACTCCGCAGCCCAGGCATCTTCAGGAAGAGTCTTACTAGTTTCAAAGCAAACCAGTCTCTGCTAAACTTCACTCACATCCTCGCCCAGTTTTTGGTTCTGCTGATTCAAATCTAAAACTTGTTGTTTCAGCAGAACATTGTCAGCCTTCACCTGGGTCAGCTTGCCCACCTCTTCACCCAGTTTCGCATTCTGCTCTTTCAAACCCGAAACTTGCTTTTCCAGCAAGTCCTTATCAGCTCTCACTCGGGCCAACTCTTCCTCCAGCTTCTTCTTGTCAGAGTCGGTGGTGTCAAGGTGTTTATCTTTAGCCTTGATCACCTCCGACAACTGTTCATTGTCATGCTCCAAGCTACGAATTTTTTCAACAGAATCATGATATGATTCTTGAAACATGGCAGCCTCCATAGCTACTTCCGCAATACGGGGTACCGAAGCAAGGAAACCATTAATTTCAGCAAGATGCCACCTTGCAGCAGTAGTGGCATCTGCAACGTCCTCGAAGTCGATATCTGGGCGGAGGATGAAGTCCGGATCATGCCTCTCTGACTGGCGGGATCCCACATTTGTGAAATACAGGAAAGGGTTCAGACAAGACCCCGCCAGAGGCAAAGAGACGGATCGCCTAGATGGCTCCCCTGGAACATTGACGAGGAAAACTGCTATTCCTCGAGCAGTCAAGTCCAGGGCAGGACTCTCAGCTTGGCGAAGTGGATAAGCTTGAATTCCCTCCGTCTCCTCTCCCATAACATCTTCTTCAAGGGCGCCCTCCACACCGCCCAGTTCAGCAGTGACAGCCACAGCTGATGGCTCTGGAATCTCTTCTACTTCAATAGCAGCATCAGATGATGCCCCTTCCCCTACCTTCCCCTTGCCCTTGTTCTTCCTCTTTTGCAAGGGTTGGGGGTCCTCTTCCTCCACCTCGATAGTTTCTGGTTCCTGGCGTTTTTTAGATCGCCTTTCAACATCAACTGCCGAGGGCCCTGCACCACCCTCCAACATCACTACATTGGTGGATGCAGGAAAAGGAAGAGTCCTCGTTAGAGCTGCAGCCAAATTCCTCCGAGGCTGCACGTTGTTTTTCGCATCAATTTCCTGGCGGCTCATACGAATTTGCTTGATACGCTCCATCCTAGGAAATTCAGCGATCTCTCCTGCAGAATAATATACATGAATACAATTAGAAGTTGCAGGAAAGAACAGAAGTAATATTCAAGCAACAAGTCTTAAAGCATTACTTAAATATCCTTCAGCATCCCGCCCAAGCAGCCTTCGGCACAGAATCTGCTTATGGGCGGAGTTATACTCCTTCAAGGTCCGGAGTACTTCCATAGAGGTAGCTGACAGGGCACTCTCCTCAACTTCATAAGCTTGTTTGGTCAGGAGAAAGTGCTCGTGTGTCCACGCCACCGGGAATTTATCAATCCCCTCCCTACTCCACCAAAAGACGGACTTGTTCTTCCTAACAGAAACTTTTACAAAGCTTATTCTGAAATGAAGTCCGCCTTCTTTGGCGGAGTCAGCAAACGCCTTAAAATTTACAATCTTCAGCTCCGCCCGAAGAGTTACAAAACCCATGCCGCCAGTTTTCGCATTCACCCGCCTCATGATGCGGCAAAAAGCAAAGAACAACGCCACAGTAGGCGTAAACTCCAAATGTTCAGCCAGCACTTCAAAGCTGTGGACTATTCCCCATCCATTAGGGTGCAGCTGAGTGGGGGCGCAATCTAGGAACCTGAGTAAACAGGATATCGTACATATATAAAGTACGCTTATCCTGAGGACGATGGCAAATACGTTCAAACGTCTTGGGCGAACGGATGATGAACCTCCTTTCAAACCTCTCATCCTTCCAGATAGGAACTGACAACTCCATTACTCCACCACTTGTCGTCGCATGACGAGAAGAAGCTTCTTTAACATCTTCCTCAACCCAACAATAGGGATCAGTCTCAAGCATCTTTGTCCAATCTAACCCATGCAGAACAACATTCTGACATTCTTCCATTGTTATCACTTGTATTTGAGGAGTACCTCCTGCTACAAACGAATGTACAGCATTACTAAAACACTCCACGCTGCTGTAAAATGTTGAATCCCTCCCAGTATAGAAGCCCTCATCTTCACTCTTAATATCCGAAAACATAAGGTGAACAGAAACCCTAGAGCACGACTCTGACTCTTTTCCTCTCATCCTCGTTTTAACAAACACACATATAAAGAAAACAGAACCAACCCAATAACAATAAAGACAGAGAACAGAGGAAGAAGAAAGTTACCTTAAAATCTATGAAGAAGATAAACTGGCAACAACAAACGACTCGTGAGAAAGTAGCGTTCCAAAGGTAGTTTCAGCACAAAAACACAAAGTAGAAGATGAAGCAAAACATTTCCTCTCCTAAGAGTTGACCTATTTATAGGCATGGCTTGGGGGGAAATAAGCGAAACATCAAAAATTTCAGAGATGCGCCTGTGGCCGTTGGATGAGTCATAATGACGATTCCTTTAATTCTGAAACCGATAGATGAATCTTAAGGCAGGTATTTCCTGGGCCATATTTTCAAAATCTAAGGCCCATGGTAATAACCTCGAAAACGTATCTCAACCGCCATCCCACGCATTTATGTCCCATCATTGGAATGGCAATCGTTACAAGGGCATACGTGGCAATGAGAGATTGAAGCGGCAAAACACAGTTTCGAGGCGCTTTAATGACGGGTGTAAACACCTCTTTTGATCCGGTCCAAGTGGAATGAATCTTTTTTATACTGAATTCTAATTCAGAATGGTCAAATTCGAGTAGAATGGCTCCAAAATAATCAGAACCGAGCGAAATAACTCAGAATAAAGCTTTTCCAAGTGAAATACAGCCTTGGTGGAGGCAAATCCGATTGGAATAACTCAAAAAATGGTCAAATCCGAGTCAAAATGAAGCATTTCTGAGTGGAATGGCCTAAAAATGGCAAATCCGAGTAAAATGACTCCGATTGAAGCATTTAGGAGTGAAATATAGCCCTGTTGAACAAAAATCCGAGTGGAATGGCCCAAAAAACTAGTAAGTCCGAGTGAAAATACTCAGAACGGATCAAATCCGAGTGAAATTACTCAGAAGGGATCAAATTCGAGTGGAATGTGCTCCTGTTAGAGAAAATCCGAGCAAGATGACTCTGATTAAAGCAAATCTGAGTGGAGTATGACCTGTAGGAAGAAAATCCGAGTGAAATGCTTCACTGATGAAGGTGAATAGGAGTGGAATGACTCCCTGTCAGAGCCATTCCGAGTGAAACAATCCCAACATCTGAGTAAGCACATCCGAAGGGGAAACATTAATTGAAAGCCCTTTGGTTGAAGTGTAAAGGCTGATTCCCAGTCAAAATACCCAAGCTTCCAAATTCTGAGTGGAAAGGGAGCCATTCCGAATGAAAATGACCCTGTTAGAGGAAAATCCGAGCGGAAAATCCCCTACTGCAACCAATCCGAGTGGAAAAAGGGACTGACCTTGAATAGATGCTGCCCAAAGCTATTTTCCGAGTGAAAGGATTGTTGATTGAAGTAAATCCGAGTGAGTATCACTCAATTGGAGAGAAATCCGAATTGAAAATTCAAATTTCCAATTCTGAGTGAGAAGAAGCCTATTTCCGAGTGAAGAAATTCAAATTTCCAATTCTGAGTGAGAAGAAGCCTATTTCTGAGTGAAAATATTCAGATTTCAATTTCTAAGTGGAAAATAGGCACATTCCGAGTGAAGAAATTCAAATTTCCAATTCTGAGTGAGAAAAAGAAATTCCGAGTGAAAATGACCAAAATTCCAATTTTCGAGTGCAAGAAGGAAGGTTCCGAGTGAAAATGTCCAAGTTCCATTCTGATTAAAAGTTCCCAAGGACAGTTCCGAGTAAATCCTTCAAGCAATAAATTCCGAGTGAAAATGTCACTTTTGAAAGAAATTCCGAGTGAATGCTTCACGAAGAGATGAGATCCGAGCAAAATACATCCGATTGAAAAGAATTCCGAGTGTTGCCTCTTCAATCAGAACCGAGAGTTGCTTCTTCAGTCAGAACCGAGTGAAGTATTTCCAGTCAACACTGAATGAGTCATTTCACTCAATTTCCGAGCCATTTCAGTCGGTTCTGTGTCATTCTTTTCTCACCCACTCCTGAGCCAATTTTCAAATCGGTTTCCGAGTGACACTTCAGTCAGTCATCCCTCTTCAAACCTTTCCCGAGCCCCTTTTGGCCAATCAATTCTGAGCCCCCATTTCCACCAATTTCAAACCATACTTCAAACCATCACCGAGCCACTTTTTACCCGTTCCTGAGTCATCTTTCACTCATCTCCGAGTCATCCTTTAGCCAATTCCGAGTCACACTTCACATATTTCAGTCAGTTCCGAGTCATTGGTCACTCGGATTGTGGAGAGGAGGTGAAGTAAGAGCCAATTTTCAGTCAGTACCGAGTGACCCACTTTTCACTCAATTCCGAGTCACTTTCTACCCAATTCCGAGTAATCCTTCGATCATTTCCGAGTGCTCTTCAGGTCTTTTGCCCAAGCGATTCTTGTTACGCTCAAGCGAGAATGGGAATCCGAGTCAGTTTTCACTCGGTTCTGACTGAATGTTCCAATCGAAATTTCTTTAATTGCCCACTCAATCCAATTGCACAACACCAACATGATTTCATTAGGTCTTTAGCATAAAAGGGGCCTTTTCCACTCGGATTTAGGAGGCAAAGTGAAGACCGACCCCTTTTCCTACTCGGAATTGAGATGCAATGTGGATGAATGTTGACTGAGAGGGTGATCCGAGTCATTTACACTCAGATTTCCAACATTCTCACTCAGATTTCCCCAGTTTCACTCGGTTTTCTCATTTTCACTCGGATTTCCATCACTATCTCTCGAATTTCCGCCAGGCCCCCCTGTTCGCCCGTGCTGACTTTGATTCCACCACCCAAGTGGATCCAGGAATCCTGGGGGTGGCAGATAGGGGCGGAAGCGGAGGGAATTAAAAATTCCCACCCAGCCGTTGTCCCCCACTTCACTCTGAATGGAAGTGTGAGTTAGTTTTCCACTCTGAGTGGAAGCCTGAGCTGGCCTTCCACTCAAACAAGCCTATAAATAGGCAGGAGTTGAAGCACCAAGAGAGGACATAATTCATTAAGGGAAAACTCTGTCAAATCCTCCGCTCTCTCTATATCCCACACTGCGCAGCCCCTCACAGCACCCAACATCCTCACCCTCTCTCTCTTTTTCACACTGCGCAGCCCCTCCATTAACTCCTCATCTTCTCACCCTTTCCAACCGTCCAGCCTCCCCTTCAAGCACACCAAACTGACCTCCTTTCACACACCGTCCAGCACTTCCTCCCAGCCACCAAATACCCTCCAGCACCCTCCTCTCACCTTTTCCAACAGCCCCCACTCATCCTTCTCCTCACCTAAACCGACCTCCTCTCACACACCGTCCAACATCCCCCTCAAATCCACCAAATCCGACCTCCTCACTCCTCTCAACTCCAACACTCTCTCTTCTCACTCAGTCTCACTCGGTAATCACTTCTCACTCGGTATTTTCCTATTTCCACTCGGTTTTACTATTTTTACTCGGTTTTCCTCGTCCTCACTCGGTTTTCTGCTTTATCACTCGGTATTTCATTTTTTTACTCGGTTTCTTCCATTTCCACTCGGTTTCTTCCATTTCCACTCAGTTTTTCCATTTTCACTCGGTTTTCCCCTCTTTTTCACTCGGTTTTCCCTTTTCCCACTCGGTTTTCACTCATTTTTCCCTCTGTTTTCTGAACTTACTGTTTCCCTTTCTCTTTTGTAGCTTCTGCTACCTTCCCCTTTCGCTTCATAGTAAAATATAATAAAGGGAAATAAATGCTTCCTATGTTTTCTTTCAAATCTAAATAAAAATAATAAAAAAAGAAACAAATCATTTTTAAACAGTGTCGTACGGGAGCATTCCCGTCTACACAACCTCTTTAGGATTTGTACACATGCGAAGAACTTCGCCTTGTATGAGTTCCCCGTCTCAATGACATCCATCATCATTTCCCAAGTCTTTTCCTAAAAGAACAACACTCAGAACTACGTAACCCTGATTTCTTGATAATTCAAGAATACGTAGGAGCAGGACCTCAACTCCTGTCGGGCCCATCTTTCTTATTTCTTTTTATTGATTTATTTCCTCACTTTCATGTTTCTTTCATAAATGTTCTTTTTTTTTGGTCGCTTCCGTGAAAATCAATTTAGACGTGACGTCTTGTTGATTTCCCCTAGTTTTTGCTCAAGCCTCGCCATAATTCATAGGGAAGGGATACTTAGGATGAAACGTCCCGCTTATCTCTTTCCTATCCCTGTTTTTTTATTCGAGAATGTCTAATTTAGGCGTGACGCCTTATTAGCATTCTCTTCCCCTCTCTGTCTCATATCGAAGTCGAGTTTAATTCGGATGAAACGTCCCATTGACCTCGCTTTGACATTCTATGTTTGTACAGTTCTCTCACTCCATTCTGTCATTTTTAAATAAAAATACAACAATAAAAGGGAAGAAATAAACCATCTTTTGTAAGGCTATTTATGTTGTGCATTTTCAATCTTGGTACTATTTTTGACAGGCGATGTAGGGTGCTAATACCTTCCCTACTCGTAACCGACTCCCAAACTTGAATCTCAATTTTTAACCAGTGCTTTACTGAACTTAGTTTTTTTTCCAATGTTTTTCCTATGGATAAAAACGTTGGTGGTGACTCCCTGTTTCATCCCACACCTTCTCTCTTTCTCGCCGCGCCGTCGTGATCCAGGTTGCGACAGATGGCGACTCCGCTGGGGACACTTAAGAGAGTCAGGCCAGTTTGGTTGAAAGCGCGTTTTTTTTATAGCCTTTGTTTATCTCGGATTTCTTCCCCTTGTTTTATTTTCTGTCGATTATTGTGAATGTTTGTTCTTGTTTTGATTGTATCTTGTTATTTGTTTCGTTGTCTATGTTTTACATGTTTGTTGAACCCTAGGGTAGAGGACCATGTTACTTTTCTGAAATCATTGAACCCTAGGGTAGACGACTTTGTATATTTGTTCTGTGTTTGTTCTTTGTGCAGAATGAGGTAAGGTAAAAGGTATTGAATGCCCTTTCACACACTACACTCATAAATTACTCGCACACACTTATGAGTGGCGCCCTATACCCGGGCCCTAAATGAAACTTAAGTTAGGAGGGGTTGGTATACAGAATCGTATAGGATGTACTTCCTATCCGGTGATCGTGAGAACCCCAACTAGAGTTCGACCTCTTATGACATACGCACCTAGTGGTTCCCCACTGTTGCGTCCCTGTCATGGGTAGGATCTTGGCTCTAGTGACCTTCTAGAAGTCTAGTATAAGCCACCCGATGTGGAGAGTCACTTTTAGACAAGCCCTAGGGTCCAGAGAAAACCTTCAACAAAACCTGACTTAGGCCACGAAAGGGCAAACTTTACTTTACCTTATGTCATTTTCACTTTCCTGTTATTAAAAAGGGATTATCTATCATCCAAAGATTCGTTTAGTCTTGGAAAATCTTTGGAACACACAAGTATTCTTCGGGTGAATGGATGATCCTCTCTTTTTTTGTCATGTATCTCTGAGTCTGAAGTCATAGGTTCTCCTAATCGTCAAAGGAAAAATCCACAAAAAAATTATACTTCATTTCCCTCGGGTTGAAGTGGCAATGACGATTGGGAGAACCTACGACTTTTGAGCTCGCATGAGTTTTAGAAATCCATGTTCCCCCCATTTTTTAACTTGTATCAAATCCCTGGGAGGAACATTGATCTTTAGGACTTGATAATAACTGATTCCATTCTTTGTCTTGATGTTCGCAGGGGACGATTCCGAATTTGTTGGTATTTCTAAGACAGTATGGAAATTAACATGGGACACAGTAATTGTGATATATGGGTGATTGAATTGAAGAAGTTATTGCACCTCAAGGCTAGAAAGGTCAATACTGACAGTTTACAAGCACTAGGGAAAAAACTGAGCTTGACACAAAAGATGACTTTCGCAAGGAAGTATGGGAAAATCCTGAAACTCTTGGAGGTAGACGTCCAAACAGAAGCCATCACAGCTCTGGCACAATTCTATGACCCACCCCTCCAATGTTTCACTTTTCAAGACTTTCAACTGGCACCCTCCATAGAAGAGTTTGAACAAATATTAGGGATGCCAGTGGAAGGACAGATTCCTTATCGCCATTTGGACCATCATGCGTCAGTCACTTCTGTCGCTCGTATTTTGAAGGTCCATCCTGAAATGTTAAAAAGTGTACAAATGAACAGAAACCAGATTCCCGGATTTACTAGGGAATTTCTGGAGAAACACATGCATGTCTTGGCAGAGAGGGAAGAATGGGAAGCTTTCATCGATACCTTGGCTCTCACTATCTACGGAGTTGTCTTATTCCCTAACTTAGATAACTACGTGGATTATGATGCTATAGGTGTTTTCACCGCTCGCAAGCACAGACTGGAAAATCCCATCACAGCAGTATTGGCCAATGTCTATTGCACCTTGGATTTCTGTCATACCCAAGGAGGAAAGAGGATTATTTGTTGTTTGCCTGTTCTGTATGTGTGGCTCACATCCCACGCTTTTCATCAACTATGCAAAGCCGAGTGTCCCATTTCTGATTTGAAGTTGTGTTAGTTGGCAACGAAGAATGGGCGTGAGTGGGCTAATCACCTTGTGGGCCTTACAGCAGAAAAGGTGAGATGGTGTCCTCAATGGCTAGGAGTTGAGTCCATCATTTATAGCTATGGAGGATATCCAAATGTTCCTCTAATAGGGACACAAGGTTGCATCAATTATAATCCTGTTATTACTAAGCGGCAGTTGGCTTATCCTCTAATTGGGCCGCCGGACGAAGCACTGCTTACTTCTTTCGTTTTGTACTATGCGAATGGGAATTACACCTCCACTATTCGGGACATAGCCGATGCCTGGAAGAAGGTCCATAGGATGGGCAAAGAACTGGGAGCACGAAGCCATGCTGTGAAAGTTGAATACTTAGATTGGGTGGTGAATAGAGTCTCCATCGTGAAATTGCCTTTCAAGGGCCCTTCATACCAACCTGTGGACACAGTTCCTCCACCGTGCATTATGGAGGACAAGGTTACCATATCGCTAAAAGCCCAAGTAGAAGAGCTAAAGGCAAGGAATCAAAAACTGGAAGAAGATCTCCTGAAGTGCCAACAAGAGTGCGCCCTCCATAGGAAAGAGAATTCCGAAGGAAGGCATGCTGTGGAAGAGATGCGGAAAAAAAGAAAGATTAATGAAGATTACAGAATAAAACAAGATCAATGCCTTCGGGGGGCCAATTCGCAGTTAAAGATGAAAGGTCAGCAGAGTGATGCAGTATTGGCCGAAAAACAAATTTTGAAAGACATGCTGGTATGATCCAAGGAGAAGGAAAAGGAGGCTTTGGTGCAGAAAGAGATGTTACAAACCCAGGTCCGTAAATTGGAACTACAGCTAGAGGAAGTAATAAATGCCTGCGAACAAGAGATAAACACAGAGCATAAAAAAGCCCTCGATGCTGAACGACGTTGCCAGGAGACTACACAGGCTCTGAGAGCAGAGTTGGCGCAAAGTGACGAAATCATTCATTCATGGATGGATCGTTTCGCTAAATTGGCTTACCTAGCCAATGGAGTCCTGGAAGATTTTCCCTCAATGTTGGAGCAAGCCGAAGGCATGGTCAATCCCCTGTCCACTCCCAAAGAGATATCATCATTTCTGAGCTATTGCCAGGAAAGACTTTGTAAAATGAGGGCCATGATTGCCCGAGCCAGGAGTGGCTAAAGTGTTGTAATCCGAATCTTTCTAGCAATATTGTATCGTTTGGAAGAATAAAATAATGAAGCTCTTTTCATCTCCGCAAGTTGTCTCATGTTAATTTCCAATATACTGTTATACCGAGTACTTTTGAACGCGACATTCTGGGGAAAGGTTGAGGAATACGTGTCAAATTCGGAATTGTATCCCGCGTATGCCCATTTATTTTTCTTTTATCTTCTTTAACTGTTCCCTTTATTTTTCTAACCGTTTGTCGTGATTCTTTAGACACTACGGGTAAGCATCCCTACGCGACCAGGCTTAGAAAGAAACTCATGGCCGATATAGAACAAGAAAATGAGAATTTGCGAGCTGAGGTTAATCAGTTGAAGGAACAAATGGCTGAAATGGCCAAGATGTTCGAAAGGAGAATCGCAGAAAGGGATTCTTTAGCGGAAGTTGAAAATGCTAGGCAGCAATCTTCCATTCCCCAACACGCGCAAGGTCATACTGGAGGACCGAGCTCAAACCCTGCGGGGCCTACTGTTACCGTTCACCTTGGTAAGTCAAACCCTGCCATTGTTCAACAACACACTTTTGTTGATAAAGAAGGGAATGTCATACCCTTCCCACAGTATGGGTTACCCCCGGGCTATTTCCCGCCACTCCAAGAGGAGCCAGATTATCAGGAAACAATCCTTCACGTGGCTCAACCAAACATCCCACCTGCTCGGAATCCTCAAATGATTCCGGTCCATACACAGGCTGAACAACCACAAGCTGCCTAAGCCACAGCTGGACACCAAGCCTTGATTCCGAATGAGAGCCTGACACATGTCGACCGACCAGTCAAGAGTGCTAGTCACTATGTCGTCACAGGTCCAAGTACTGCCACTGCTGCTACCCAGGAAGAAAGATTAGAGTTCTTGGAAAGGTGTTTAAGGGAAATGGATGGAATGAATCAATTTGGATTAGGCAGTGCTGCACATCTCTGTCTAATTCCCGACGTTGTTATTCCTCCCAAATTCAAAATGCCTGAATTTGATAAGTATCAGGGGCTGACATGTCCGAAAAACCATCTTACCATGTACTGTCGGAAGATGGCTTCGCATGCCTCCAACGACTCTCTGCTCATCCATTGTTTTCAAGATAGTTTGGCTGGAGCGCCTCTGACCTGGTACAACCATCTTGAACGATCTCGTATACGCTGTTGGGAGGATCTGGCAGATGCTTTCATGCAACAGTATAAGTACAATTTGGACATGGCGCCAGATAGAGTACAATTGTAGAACATGTCCAAGAAAGACAACGAGACGTTCAAAGAATACGCCCAACGGTGGCGTGAAGTAGCAGCGCAAGTTGACCCACCTCTGTCTGAGAAAGAGGTGATCTCGACATTTATTAACACACTCCAATCGCCATTCTATGACAAGATGATTGGAAGTATTTCATCCGACTTCTCCGATATTGTCACTATCGGAGAAAGAATAGAGAATGGCCTCCGGACAGGGAAGATCGCCCGAGGTCCAGCTGGGGTTAATACAGCAAAAAGACCCTCCCATGGGGAAGGAAAGAGAAGAGAGGGAGAGACTAATCTAATCTCCCATAATCAGAGAAGAAACCAGCCGAGGCCACCCACCCGGTCGCCTTTCCATCAACCTATCAGAATACACCATATCCATATGTGGCTGCCATTCAAACACCACATACACCACATTTCCGCCCACCTGTCATGCGACCGCCTGCACCACTACAGGCACCATATCAACCACCACAAGCGTCGTACCAACAGCCACAAATGAACCCACCAAATCCAAATCAGAGAAGGCAAAACAATGACCGTGCCCCACCGCAATTTGATCTAATTCCCATCTCTTACACAGAGCTTCTCCCTTACCTCATCGAAAACATGATGGTAGTGCCATGCCCTCTAAAGCCACTTTAGCCGCCATATCCTAGAGGGTACGACCCAAATGCACGGTGTGATTACCACGCTGGTGCACAGGGACATTCTACTGAGAATTGCCTGGCATTGAAGTTTAAGGTAAGGGACCTAATCCGGGCCGACTGGATAAGCTTTAAAGAAGGGAGCCCAAGTGTGACAACCAATCCCCTTCCAAATCATAAAGGACTGGATGTCAACGCCATAGAAGGGGATGAAGAATGCATTTCAAAGTAGAGGACATCCAAATGCCTTTGGAAATCATACACTCCCATATGCTGAAGGTGGGATTAATAGAAGGGTCATGGGATGAAGAGTATAATGACCTCCAGTCCGCAAAGTGAAGGGGCTTCCAGGAAACCCTTCAAAGACTTATGAATGCTTGAGTCATAAAGGTCTGTAGGCACCGTGAAGGACAAATAAATATGGTACAAGGACATGGCAAGGCACGAGTTCCGAAACCCCTGGTTGTATACTATAACAAAGATACGCCAGCGGCTTCGGCTCCTGCCAAGACTATCTTCACGGTAAAGGCACCAACCCCTTTCCCCTTCCAGAGTTCCCACGCTGTGCCATGGAGGTACAATATAGATGTGGTTGTCACCAATCCCGAAGCGATCAAGTCCATGCCATCCTCCTCTATTACAAATATAACCGGAGTGGGAAGAATGACACGGAGTGGAAGGATATATACACTACCTGAGCCCAAACAAGGCAAGACTACCGGAGAAGGAAAAACTAGGAAAGAAGTAGCCTCTGGCGAAACAAAGGGGGCTGTGACTGAAGAGGAAGCCCAGGAATTTCTGAAGTTTATTCGCCATAGTGACTACCAGGTGTTGGACCAATTGAACCACACCCCTGTAAAAATTTCCTTGTTGTCTTTGCTAATGAGTTTGGAACCACATCGGAACACGTTGATGAAGGTTTTGAGCGAGGCACACGTGAAGCATGATTTACCCGTCGAACAATTCGGGGGCATAGTGGGGCATATCATTGCCAACAATTACTTGACCTTCACAGATGAGGAAGTACCTATTGAAGGAAGAGGGCACAACAAAGCCCTCCATATTTCTGTGAAATGTCAGGATTATATCCTGGTAAAAGTACTTGTGGATAATGGGTCTTCTCTGAACGTCATGCCAAAATCCACGTTGGCAAAATTACCTTTCGATGAAACATACATGAGACCTAGCTCTATGGTTGTGCGGGCTTTTGATGGGACACGTAGGGAAGTCATTGGAGAAATCGAATTGCCTATACAAGTCGGACCCTGTACTTTCCAAGTACTCTTCCAAGTGATGGATATCGTGCCCGCCTACAGCTGTTTATTAGGGCGACCATGGATCCATTCGGCGGGGGTGGTTCCCTCCAGACTGCATCAAAGACTAAAATTCATCATCGACAACAAGTTGGTGACTGTTTCTAGTGAGGAGGACCTTTTGGTCAGCAAACCCATATCCACTCCATACATCGAGGCCGCCGAGGAAGCCCTCGAAACATCCTTCCAAGCCTTGGAAATTGCCAATGCAACAAGCGTTGTAAAGATGTCTTTCCCCAACGTACCTCTAATGGTGACGCTGAACATGTTGCGGAAAGGGTACCAACCCGGAAAAGGATTGGGGCGGGATTTAGAAGGCAGAACCCAACCGGTGAGTCTCCCGGAAAATAAAAACAGATATGGTTTGGGATATAAGCCCACTGTGATGGATAAGAAAAGGGTTGAAGAGGAAAAGAAAGGGAGGAGAGTTGCTCACCTTACTGGTCAAGAGATCAACACTGCGAGAATCCCTATCTGCGATCTCTATCAGAGCTTTAAGAGCGCCGGAGTGATATATCTGGATCAAGTTGCCATGGTGGAGAATGAGCCTGACCTCAATGTGGAGCTGGTATATGCTTGCCATCCAGATCAAGAGCTGAGCAATTGGGAAGTCATGGAGTTCCCTACAATCATTAACGTTCTATCAGAGTAATCACTGTATTTCATAATTTGGTGGTCCCTTTGCTATGCCCAAGGCTCCGGGACCCATTTTGTAACAAGGGCAGAACTTGTTTATTTTATTTTTGAAAACCAATGAACACATTTTATTTCCCATCACCTCATCTTTGTGCACTCTATTTTTCTCAAACCTTTCACTTGTTTGTTCTCTTTTCACTTTATAATATAACCCGAATGCAGATCCAAAAATGATTTCCCTGAGAACGATGAAAACCTGGATTTATTTCATGACCCTGTTTATCCAAATGATTGTGTCTACGAGGAAAGTGAGGAAGACTTTGGACCCTCATTTGAATTGACGAGATTATTGGAACAAGAGGATAAGGAGATCCGCCCACATCAGGAGGAAATTAAAATCATCAACCTTGGAGGTGAAGGAGAAGATAAAATGATCAAGATAGGCACCTGCCTGAGTAAAAACCAGTGAGATGAATTGATTGAACTGCTCCAGGAATTTCGGGATGTGTTCGCTTGGTCATATCAAGATATGCCAGGGTTGGATAACAGCATAGTGGAACATAGATTGCCTCTGAAACCAGAGTGTCCACCAGTTAAGCAAAAGCTATGAAGAATGAAACCGGAAATGCTTCTCAAGATCAAGGAAGAGGTCAAAAAACAATTCGAAGCCGGTTTCTTGGCCGTAGCCAAATATCCACAATGGGTAGCCAACATAGTCCCGGTCTCGAAAAAGGATGGAAAAGTGCGGATGTGTGTGGACTATCGAGATCTAAACAGGGCCAGCCCTAAGGATGATTTTCCTCTTCCACATATTGACATGTTGGTCAATAACACAGCCCAACACTCCATCTTCTCTTTCATGGATGGTTTCTCCGGGTACAATCAGATTAAAATGGCGCCCGAAGACATGGAAAAAACCACGTTCGTCACATTGTGGGGTACTTTCTGTTACAAAGTAATGTCCTTTGGTTTGAAGAACGCAGGGGTGACTTATCAGAGAGCAATGGTCACTTTATTCCACGATATGATGCACAAGGAAATAAAGGTCTATGTGGATGATATCATTGCAAAATCCAGAACCGCGGAAGATCATGTCCGCGACTTAAGGAAATTGTTTGAGCGGTTGAGAAGGTTTAAGCTTAGATTGAATCTTGCTAAGTGCATGTTTGGCGCAAGGTCAGGCAAACTGTTGGGTTTCATTGTAAGCAAGAAAGGAATTGAAGTGGATCCCGACAAGGTCAGGGCAATCCTAGAAATGCCACCTCCTTGCACAGAAAAAGAAGTCAGGGGGTTCTTGGGAAGATTAAACTACATCGCTCGATTTATCTCACAATTGACATCGACCTGCGAGCCGATCTTCAAGCTACTCCGCAAGAACCAACCGGGGCAATGGAATGAGGACTGCCAAATGGCTTTTGAGAAGATTAAGCAGTACTTGAAAGAACCATCAATATTGGTACCACCAACCCCTGGGAGACCACTGATTTTATACATGACGGTACTGGATGAGTCCATGGGCTGCGTATTGGGTCAGCACGATGAAACGGGAAAGAAAGAACATGCCATATATTACCTAAGCAAAAAGTTCACTGATTCCGAAATTCGATACTCCGCATTAGAACGAACTTGTTGCGCGTTAGCATGGGCTGCGAAGTGTTTAAGGCAATACATGTTGAGTCACACTACCTGGCTAGTCTCTAAGATGGATCCTATCAAGTACATCTTTGAGAAGCCAGCCCTGACCGGAAGGATTGCTCAATGGCAAGTGCTGCTAACTGAGTTCGACATAACATATGTCACTCAAAAAGCCATAAAAGGGAGCGCTTTGGCTGACTACCTAGCCCATCAACCCGTAAGTGATTACCAACCAATACCATTCGACTTCCCAGACGAGGATATTTTGGCATTGTCCAACGAAGAAGAAGGCGGTAACAAAGACAAATGGATTTTAAGATTCGATGGAGCTTCTAATGCTTTAGGGCACGGAATTGGGGCCATTTTGATTTTGCCAAAAAAAGAATTCATCCCTGTCTGCGCCAGGCTATGTTTTGATTGTACCAACAATGTCGCTGAATATGAGGCGTGCTCCTTAGGGATCCAAGCGGCATTGGATATGAAAGTAAGAACACTGGAACTCTACGGAGACTCTGCTTTAGTCGTCCACCAGTTGAAAGGTGAGTGGGAAACCAGAGATAGCAAGCTTCTCCCCTATCACGCCCATATTATGGAAATGATCAGAGATTTCGAAGAGATTTCTTTCCATCATGTTCCTCGGGAAGATAATCAGATGGCTGACGCTTTGGCCACTCTCGCTTCAATGTTCAAAGTAAACAATGACTATGACGTGCCCCTCATCGAGGTAGAAAGGCGTCATGAGCCCGCATACTGCCAAGTAGTCGAAGAACAATCGGATGGAAAACCTTGGTATCACGATATCAAGAGGTATATTCAGAGGCAAGAATACCCTGACAATGCCACAGAAAATGATAAGAGAACCCTGCGACGGCTCGCCATGGGGTTTTTCTTAAATGGAGACGTGCTTTACAAAAGAAACCATGATTCTATCCTTCTTTACTGTGTTGATACCGTTGAAGCAAATAGAATCATGAGGAATATCCATGAGGGATCTTTCGGAACCCACATCAATGGGCACGCCATGTCAAGGAAAATCTTAAGGGCTGGTTATTTTTGGATGACCATGGAAGCAGACTGCTTCGCCTATGCTCGGAGATGTCATAAGTGCCAAATATATGCTGATCATATTCACGCACCCCCGTCATCTCTAAATGTTTTGTCAGCACCATGGCCCTTCTCGATGTGGGGCATGGATGTCATTGGTCCTATTGAACCAAAGGCTTCAAACGGCCATTGTTTCATTTTGGTCGCCATTGATTATTTCACAAAATGGGTAGAAGAAGCTTCATACACTAATGTAACCAAGAGTGTTGTTGTTAAATTCGTCAAGCGTGAGTTGATATGTCGGTATGGCCTACCGAGCCAAATCATCACAGACAATGGTACAAACCTGAACAACAAAATGATGAAGGAGCTTTGTGAGAGCTTTAAGATCTCCCACCATAATTCCTCTCCGTACCGCCCAAAAATGAATGGGGCAGTCGAGGTGGCGAACAAAAATATCAAAAAGATAGTACAGAAGATGGTGGTAACTTACAAAGACTGGAACGAAATGCTTCCCTTTGCTCTACACGGTTATCGTACCTCGGTCCGAACCTCGACTGGGGCAACCCCATTCTCTTTAGTTTATGGCATGGAAGCAGTCCTGCCTTTTGAAGTGGAGATTCCTTCCCTCCGAGTAATCATGGAAGCCAAACTGATTGAAGCTGAATGGATCCAGACTCGACATGACCAATTAAATCTGATTGATAGTAAAAGACTGACTGCTCTCTGCCATGGTCAGTTATATCAAAAGCGTATGAAGTGAGCGTTTAAAAAGAAAGTACGACCCCGACAGTTCCAAGAAAGAGACTTGGTGCTCAAGAAGGTTTTGTCGATGCATAAAGATCACCGGGGCAAATGGACTCCTAACTACGAAGGGCCTTATGTCGTGAAAAAGGCTTTTTCCGGAGGTGCTCTCATACTCGCCAACATGGATGGGGAAGATCTACCGATGCCTATAAACGCGGATGCAGTGAGAAGATACTACGCGTAAAAAAAAAGAAAAAAAAAGAAAAAAAAAGAGAAAAAGAAAAGAGGGGGCTCGTTGGGTTGAAAACCTGAAAAGGCGAACTAGGCAAAAGTTAGAGCAATTGGTGGGGTCAAAAGTGGCCCAGACAAATTCACACCCTATAGATTCAACACTGCAACGCCAATTTTTCAAGTCACAGACAAGAGGATGGGTCTAGGGCATCGAAGCCATTGTCGAGTCACGCCCTCGAAAGTAAAATCAGAAGATAAGCAGGAAATCATGGAAAAGACCGGAACCTTGTCGCTCTCAGGAAATCGATGGAGGATCTAAAAGGCCATCCCTTCCATCCTTACCATCAATTCCTCACACCTTGTCATATTTTTTCATTATTGTTGTCACCTGTATATATCTGTTGTTCATAAATAAAAAGTTTCCCTTCTTCTCACATGTGTTCATGACTAGAATGAATAAACAAGTTTTGCCTAAAAAGAATTTCTTAAAAATAAGTTTTTGAAAAGGACGAAAACACAAAGTTATGGGGAACGAAATGTACACCATTGCCAGATTTTACCGCGGGCAAGCTCAACCAACTCTGCGAAACAACCTCAATGAAGTCAGAAGAAATAATTACTTTGGCCATGAGTTACTTCAACGCCTGTCGCCAAGGAAGTCTGCCTGTAAGTTTTTAATTAGTTTCACGTTTCTCTGTTAAAGGATAGCCAGGAACCATGATCCCCAAAATGTGTAGTTGCCCAACTCTATCCGCAGTAAACCCCAAGTCCATTCTCTTTCACCCAAAGGGACATTACCCCGAATCACTAAAATTTTCTCCCCCAATGGAACCATAATTGCCAAAAACTACACTTCCCAAATCCTTCCCCAGTGGGACTACACTTCCCAGTCAACCCAAAACTGGGGCATCTCCCCAGATTCTTCTTTCGGTCAAGGGATAGTTTTCCCCAAAGACTCTTTCGATCATGTCAAACTGGGGCATCACCCCAGGTTCGTTCTCATTCATTCAAGGGGCAGTTCCCCAAGATTTCATCCAATCATGTCAAACTGGGGCATCACCCCAGGTTCGTTCTCATTCATTCAAGGGACAATTCCCCAAGATTTTATCCAATCATGTCAAACTGGGGCATCTCCCCGGGTTTATTCTCTTAGTCAAGGGGAAGTTCCCCGGGATTCCATTAAATACAGTCAAACTGGGGCATCACCCCAGGTTCGTTCTCATTCATTCAAGGGGTAGTTCCCTAAGATTTCATCCAATCATGTCAAACTGGGGCATCACCCCAGGTTCGTTCTCATTCATTCAAGGGGCAGTTCCCCAAGATTTCATCCAATCATGTCAAACTGGGGCATCACCCCAGGTTCGTTCTCATTCATTCAAGGGACAATTCCCCAAGATTTCATCCAATCATGTCAAACTGGGGCATCTCCCCGGGTTTATTCTCTTAGTCAAGGGGCAGTTCCCCGGGATTCCATTAAATACAGTCAAACTGGGGCATCACCCCAGGTTCGTTCTCATTCATTCAAGGGGCAGTTCCCCAAGATTCCATCCAATCATGTCAAACTGGGGCATCTCCCCAGGTTCGTTCTCATTTATTCAAGGGGCAGTTCCCCAAGATTCCTTCAAATCATGTCAAACTAGGGCATATTTCCCCAAGTCTTTACTGTCCAGTCAACGAAGAGGCAACACCCTCACTTTTTACTTTCCTGTCGCCGATCAAATGGCACCTTTTACTTTCCAGTCAACGAAGAGGCAACACCCTCACTTTTTACTTTCCTGTCGCCGATCAAATGGCACCTTTTACTTTCCAGTCAATGAAGAGGCAACACCCTCACTCTTTACTTTCCTGTCACCGATCAAATGGCACCTTTTACTTTCCAGTCAACGAAGAGGCAACACCCTCACCCTTTACTTTCTTGTCGCCGATCAAATGGCACCTTTTACATTTCCTGTCAACCGAGGGTCAACCCCACCTTTACATTTCCTGCCAACAGTGAGTTAATTCGGACAAGACGTCCTGTTAGCTCCCCCAATCTTTACCTTTCCTGTCAATCGAGGGTCAACCCCAACCTTTACATTTCCTGTCAACCGAGGGTCAACCCCAACCTTTACATTTTATGTCAACCGAGGGTCAACCCCAACCTCTACAATTCCTGCCAACAGTGAGTTAATTCGGACGAGACGTCCTGTTAGCTCCCCCAATCTTTACTTTCCTGTCGCCGAACAAATGGCATCCTTTTACCTTTCAGTCACCAAAGAAGGCATCCTTTTTCTCCCGGTCGCCGAATGAGGCACCCTTCTGCTTCATGTCATTCAAAGGATAATTCCCAGTTAACCACTTCTTGCTAAAAATTAGAGCACTGCCCCACTTCTTTTTCCCAAATTTAGGACCAAAAACAAAAAAAAAGAAAAATAAGAGAAAGAAGAAGAAGAGAAAAGCAAAACGGAAGAGGAAAATGCTCGTCTTTAAAGAAGAAAGGTCACACTGACTCGTGATTGCCGACACTATCAGACGCCATCAAAAAGTCCCACTTGGCCCCTACATCGGTGTTCATATCTTTACTTCCTTTTCACTTCAAAAAACACAGAAGCTTCGTGTTTCTTTTGTGAAAAGAAGTAAAGAGGGGCATCTGTGAACACCTCTTTTGATCCAGTCCAAGTGGAATGAATCTTTTTTATACTGAATTCTAATTTAGAATGGTCAAATTTGAGTAGAATGGCTCCAAAATAATCAGAACCGAGCGAAATAACTCAGAATGAAGCTTTTCCAAGTGAAATACAGCCCTGGTGGAGGCAAATCCGATTGGAATAACTCAAAAAATGGTCAAATCCAAGTCAAAATGAAGCATTTCCGGGTGGAATGGCCCAAAAATGGCAAATCCGAGTAAAATGACTCCGATTGAAGCATTAAGGAGTGAAATATAGCCCTGTTAAACAAAAATCCGAGTGGAATGGCCCAAAAAACTAGTAAGTCCGAGTGAAAATACTCAGAACGGATCAAATCCGAGTAAAATTACTCAGAAGGGATTAAATCCGAGTGGAATGTGCTCCTGTTAGAGAAAATCCGAGCAAGATGACTCTGATTAAAGTAAATCCGGGTGGAGTATGACCTGTAGGAAGAAAATCCGAGTGAAATGCTTCACTGATGAAGGTGAATAGGAGTGGAATGACTCCCTGTCAGAGCCATTCCGAGTGAAACAATCCCAACATCTGAGTAAGCACATCTGAAGGGGAAACATTCATTGAAAGCCCTTTGGTTGAAGTGTAAAGGCTGATTCCCAGTCAAAATACCCAAGCTTCCAAATTCTGAGTGGAAAGGGAGCCATTCCGAATGAAAATGACCCTGTTAGAGGAAAATCCGAGCGGAAAATCCCCTACTGCAACCAATCCGAGTGGAAAAAGGGACTGACCTTGAATAGATGCTACCCAAAGCTATTTTCCGAGTGAAAGGATTGTTGATTGAAGTAAATCCGAGTGAGTATCACTCAATTGGAGAGAAATCCGAATTGAAAATTCAAATTTCCAATTCTGAGTGAGAAGAAGCCTATTTCCGAGTGAAGAAATTCAAATTTCCAATTCTGAGTGAGAAGAAGCCTATTTCCGAGTGAAAATATTCAGATTTCAATTTCTGAGTGGAAAATAGGCACATTCCGAGTGAAGAAATTCAAATTTCCAATTCTGAGTGAGAAAAAGAAATTCCGAGTGAAAATGACCAAAATTCCAATTTTTGAGTGCAAGAAGGAAGGTTCCGAGTGAAAATGTCCAAGTTCCATTCTGATTAAAAGTTCCCAAGGACAGTTTCGAGTAAATCCTTCAAGCAATAAATTCTGAGTGAAAATGTTACTTTTGAAAGAAATTCCGAGTGAATGCTTCACGAAGAGATGAGATCCGAGCAAAATACATCCGACTGAAAAGAATTTCGAGTGTTGCCTCTTCAATCAGAACCGAGAGTTGCTTCTTCAGTCAGAACCGAGTGAAGTATTTCTAGTCAACACCGAATGAGTCATTTCACTCAATTTCCGAGCCATTTCAGTCGGTTCTGTGTCATTCTTTTCTCACCCACTCCTGAGCCAATTTTCAAATCGGTTTCCGAGTGACACTTCAGTCAGTCATCCCTCTTCAAACCTTTCCCGAGCCCCTTTTGGCCAATCAATTCCGAGCCCCCATTTCCACCAATTTCAAACCATACTTCAAACCATCACCGAGCCACTTTTTACCCGTTCCCGAGTCATCTTTCACTCAACTCCGAGTCATCCTTTAGCCAATTCCGAGTCACACTTCACATATTTTAGTCGGTTCTGAGTCATTGGTCACTCGGATTGTGGAGAGGAGGTAAAGTAAGAGCCAATTTTCAGTCAGTACCGAGTGACCCACTTTTCACTCAATTCCGAGTCACTTTATACCCAATTCCGAGTAATCCTTCGATCATTTCCGAGTGCTCTTCAGGTCTTTCGCCCAAGCGATTCTTGTTACGCTCAAGCGAGAATGGGAATCCAAGTCAGTTTTCACTCGGTTCTGACTGAATGTTCCAATCGGAATTTCTTTAATTGCCCACTCAATCCAATTGCACAACACCAACATGATTTCATTACGTCTTTAGCATAAAAGGGGCCTTTTCCACTTGGATTTAGGAGGCAAAGTGAAGACCGACCCCTTTTCCCACTCGGAATTGAGATGCAATATGGATGAATGTTGACTGAGAGGGTGATCCGAGTCATTTACACTCGGATTTCCAACATTCTCACTCGGATTTCCCCAGTTTCACTCGGTTTTCTCATTTTCACTCGGATTTCCATCACTATCTCTCGGATTTTCGCCAGGCCCCCCTGTTCGCCCGTGCTGACTTGGATTCCATCACCCAAGTGGATCCAAGAATCCTGGGGGTGGTAGACAGGGGCGGAAGTGGAAGGAATTAAAAATTCCCACCCAGCCGTTGTCCCCCACTTCACTCTGAATGGAAGTGTGAGTTAGTTTTCCACTCTGAGTGGAAGCCTGAGCTGGCCTTCCACTCAAACAAGCCTATAAATAGGCAGGAGTTGAAGCACCAAGAGAGGACAGAATTCATTAAGGGAAAACTCTGTCAAATCCTCCGCTCTCTCTATCTCCCACACTGCGTAGCCCCTCACAGCACCCAACATCCTCACCCTCTCTCTCTTTTTCACACTGCGCAGCCCCTCCATTAACTCCTCATCCTCTCACCCTTTCCAACCGTCCAGCCTCCCCTTCAAGCCCACCAAACTGATCTTCTCTCACACACCGTCCAGTACTTCCTCCCAGCGACCAAATACCCTCTAGCACCCTCCTCTCACCTTTTCCAACAGCCCCCGCTCATCCTTCTCCTCACCTAAACTGACCTTCTCTCACACACCGTCCAACATCCCCCTCAAATCCACCAAATCCGACCTCCTCACTCCTCTCAACTCCAACACCGTCTCTCTTCTCACTCAGTCTCACTCGGTAATCACTTCTCACTCGGTATTTTCCTATTTCCACTCGGTTTTACTATTTTTACTCGGTTTTCCTTGTCCTCACTCGGTTTTCTGCTTTATCACTTGGTATTTCATTTTTTTACTCGGTTTCTTCCATTTCCACTCGGTTTCTTCCATTTCCACTCAGTTTTTCCATTTTCACTCGGTTTTCCCCTCTTTTTCACTCGATTTTCCTTTCTCCCACTCGGTTTTCACTTATTTTTCCCTTTGTTTTCTGAACTTACTGTTTCCCTTTCTCTTTTGTAGCTTCTGCTACCTTCCCCTTTCGCTTTATAGTAAAATATAATAAAGGGAAATAAATGTTTCCTATGTTTTCTTTCAAATCTAAATAAAAAAAAGGAAACAAATCATTTTTAAACAGTGTCGTACGGGAGCATTCCCGTCTACACAACCTCTTTAGGATTCGTACACATGTGAAGAACTTCGCCTTGTATGAGTTCCCCGTCTCAATGATATCCATCATCATTTCCCAAGTTTTTTCCTAAAAGAACAACACTCAGAACTACGTAACCCTGATTTCTTGATAATTCAAGAATACGTAGGAGCAGGACCTCAACTCCTGTCGGGCCCATCTTTCTTATTTCTTTTTATTGATTTATTTCCTCACTTTCATATTTCTTTCATAAATGTTCTTTTTTTTGGTCGCTTCCCTGAAAATCAATTTAGACGTGATGTCTTGTTGATTTCCCCCTAGTTTTTGCTCAAGCCTTGCCATAATTCATAGGGAAGGGATACTTAGGACGAAACGTCCCGCTTATCTCTTTCCTATCCCTATTTTTTTATTCGAGAATGTCTAATTTAGGCGTGACGCCTTATTAGCATTCTCTTCCCCTCTCTGTCTCATATCGAAGTCGAGTTTAATTCGGATGAAACATCCCATTGACCTCGCTTTGACATTCTATGTTTGTACAGTTCTCTCACTCCATTCTGTCATTTTTAAATAAAAAATACAACAATAAAAGGGAAGAAATAAACCATCTTTTGTAAGGCTATTTAAGTTACACATTTTCAATCTTGGTACTGTTTTTGACAGGCGATGTAGGGTGCTAATACCTTCCCTACTCGTAACCAACTCTCGAACTTGAATCTCAATTTTTAACCAGTGCTTTACTGAACTTAGTTTTTTTTTTCCAATGTTTTTCCTATGGATAAAAACGTTGGTGGCGACTCCCTATTTCATCCCACACCTTCTCTCTTTCTCGCCGCGCCGTCGTGATCCAGGTTGCGACAACGGGCGTGGCAAGTAATGACAAAAACAATAAATGCATGAAAACACTTGTCCATAAATTCAGAACTAGCAAACACCGCCTAAACCCATGCCTATAAAAGCTAAACTTAAGTGTTATAGCTTATTAAAGTGAGTCCGCCAGTCACTATAACAAGCTAGGGGGCAGATGATCCGGTCCCAACACCGGCCCCCAAGAGCATGGTTTTAATGCTTTGCCAGATCAGCATTTCAAACAGAAGAAGTACGTTTCAAATACCTTATAATTACTTTTATAACGGAGTACATACCGCCAGGGCACGTTACTCCGCCAAGGCATGTTACTCCGCCAAGGCTTGTTACTCCGCCAAGGCATATGACTCCGCCAAGGCTTGTAACTCCGCCAGGGTACGTAACTTCGCTAGTGCACGTTAATCCGCCAAAGCTTATTACTCCGCCATGATGGAAAATATTGAAAATCTTATGCATAAAGCATTTCCAATGCATACTACTCCGCCAAGCCATAGGCTCAATACAGGCGGAATACTGAAATTCCCATATTATGAAGCGAGCCCATACTTATAACCCCGGTACGACATTGACTCTGCCTGGAGAGGTTGAAAATGGGAATCACGCTGTCACGCATAAAAGGGAACAATGAATAAAATAATAAAGCATCAACGCTTTCCAAGTGAGTGGAAATACCCACTACAGTGATGGTGCTCGTGAACGACACAGGGACCCACTACCTTTTCTTGCATTATGCCTGAAAACAAGGAACATGTCCTACCAATAATAGAGCACCAGTAACAGGTGTATAAACCTCAGAAAAAAGGTATAAGGGGGATCCCCTAATTCTGAACCTTAACTCATACTTGCATAACTCTCTCAGATTTGCTTTCTAAGTCTAATAGTATTCCATAATACTGACTTGAGCGTCGGAGAATAATTGCAGGTACAACCACCAATTGTGTCAAGGCAAAGGAGGCTACTTCAGGCGAACTGCTACACCGCCACAGAGTGCACTGTACTACGCCCATCATACAAAAGCACTTCGTATTTGTATCTGTATAAGAATCTCCTCATACCAGATTTTATCTTACATGTACATTTTGAATTGTTCAACAATCACACCTTTACACCCCTTGTAAAGAACAGTTCAGACCCCATCATTACTTTTCATAACAACTCTGACTCCACACCCCTTGCTATTCAGAGAACCATCCACGTATATTGTCTAATGAGAATGAGACTCCTTAGGATCCAATCTGATAAGCTGTATGATGAAGTCCTCCAATGCTTATGCTTTGATCGCACTCTAAGGTTCGTATGTGATCTCGAACTCAAACAACTCCACCGCCTACTTGATTATTTGTCCAGCCAGATCATGCTTGAACTAAATCAATCGAAGAGGAAGTTCGGTTCTGACTATGATCAGATGAGCATGGAAATAAAGCCTTAGACATCGGGATGCCCAAATGACTGCCATAGCTGCCTTTTCAATCTTTTGATATTGGGTGCTAACCCCAAGCAGTATTTTATCGATGAAGTACACTGACCTTTGACCCCCAGGGGTTTCCTTCACCAAAACACTTTATCTGAAATAGACTTTCACCAGGGTTGGGTCTTACCAAAATAAGAGGTTTAGAAAGCACTTCCTTCAAACTCTTAAATATAGCCTTTTGCTCTAATCCCCATTCATATTTCTTGTTTTTCTTTATAATCTTGTAAAGAGGGAGAGACCAGTGTGTCATCTTTGGCATGAAGTGTTGTGATCTTCCCATTGGGAGACTAGATTTCACATCGTTGGACTTTAAAGCTCTTGGATGACCCGACACTTATCAGGGTTGGCTTTTATGCCCTTCTGTGTCAACGTGAATCCTAAGAACCTTCCTCCAGGAACCGTGAATGTGCACTTCAAGTGATTGAGGCGCATATTATATTGTCGAAGCCATTGAAATATTTTGTGAAGGTCTTTAATGTGATCCCCATCGACTGGGGTCTTTACGATGATGTCGTCAATGTAGACCCGTATCAACTTTGTGTGCATACTCTCAAAAACCTTATTGATCATTCACTAGTATGTAGCCCAATATTCTTTAGACCAAATAGCATGACAGTGTAGCAGAACACCCATTTATCATTGACGAAAGTCGTCTTCTCTTAATCTTCCCCCCCCCCACATCGAGATTTAGTTGTAATCGGAATATGCATCCATAAAGGACAAAAACTAATAGTTGGATGAATCATCAACCATCCTGTCATTGTTGGGGAAGGGATAAAGGTCTTTAAGACAACACTTGTTTAGGTTGACATAGTCTGTGAACATACACTATTTTCCATTAGACTTATGGACCATCACAGCATTCGAGAGCCATGAAGAATACCATATTTCCTTAATGAAGTCGGCCTTGAGGATCTCCTCTGTCTGCTTGCATACGGCTTTTTGCTTTTTAAGGCCTAACCGTCTTTTCTTTTGAGCCACCGGTCTTGTCTCTGGGAAGACAAATAATCTATAGCAACAAAACTCAAGGTCCATGCTTGGGATATTGATAGTTGTCTAAGCGAATAAGTCTTTATACTTCTTTAATAATGTTAGTAATTGGTGTTCCATTCCAGGCTCGACCTTCTCATTTATATGAGTCACCTTAGTCGGGGTATCACCCAAGATGACTTCTTTGGAACCCTCATCCGGTGTTGGCTTAGACGGATTGAGCTGGCCACAGATCCAGGTCATCAAGGTTAACCGAATCGAGGATGACTCATCCATCATTCAACTTACATCTTTTATTGATTGCCTCCAACTTCACCATGTTCAAGCTGAGGTTGTAGCACTACTTGATCATCTCTTGGTCACCACAAACTGACAATATTTTATTGTCCTTATCAATAAACTTGATAAGGAGGTGTGGTGTTGAGACTATGGCCTACATTCAGAGTTGGCCGGCCTATGATACCGTTATATGGGGATTAGACGTTGATCACTAGGACCCTCAACTTAACTATCCTAGCCCCAGGCTCACCATCAAACATTATATGTAATATCTTTATTTTTTTGTAAGTGGCCTTACCCTCGTAAGTTTTCAATCATGAGAGTTCTTAAGTGATATTCATGGCAGAGACCTATTTATATGAAGAATAGTGTAATCGAGTTAAGAAAACTCAATAAAAAAAGATATTAATCGTGTATAATAATAACACAAGGTTATACTTAACAATAAATACTAATATAATATTAGGAAGAGTAAATAAAGGACCCTGAAGGAAGTCAAGAATTGATTATCCAATCTTAAATTTAGTACCTAGGTAATAAACTAGTTAGATTAGTACCATCGTTCACGTAAAACAAGGAAGAATTGGGTCAGTTCCTACACACCTATTTTATACCAAAAATGGGCCCTCGGTTATTCGTTTATACAGTTTGGGATGTCTGATCCCAGCACAGACAGTCTGTAATGAACTATTTCAATAATTCAAACATGTCTCCTGAAGAGCCTAAACTCTAATTTGGACCCCATCAACTTTATTTCTTAAAAAAATTATTCAGTTAAATCGGGACCCCCGAGTTCGGGTCAAACACTTTTAGTGTTTTAAGCCTAACTTTCTCATATGATATCGAAAGTAATTCTCATCTTGGTTTCTTCGTTATGTAAAACTTAGCAACCGTTATTTTTAGTCTCAAACTCTAATTTGTAACGTATCATCCCCAATTTGGCAAACCAAGAATTTGTACTCTGAAAAACTGTTATTTTATCCCATTAAATTTCATTAATTTACGAGAAAAATCATAACTCTCTCATACGAGCTTAGAATTAGTTTGTTGCAATTTCTTTATCCTCGTATTGAACCCCTCTACAATTCTCGTGAAGAACTCAAAAACTAGTTCTTGCCCAATCGTCCCCAAAAAGCCAAGCTTCTCCAGGAAGATTCATTTCCATGATACAACAGCCCAGCCGTAGAAAAACATGGATATCTCCCTCATACAATGTCAGAACCACTTTGTTCTTTTTTCATGGCTTTGCATCAAAAAACCTTATAACTTTGATTAAGAGCTCCGAAAAGCACTTTTCCTTGTTTCAGGCATAACTCTTGCTTCGGTTGTCGAATTTTTACGTGTCATATATCATTTCAAAGAAAAAAATAAGATCTACAACTTTCATATTGGACACTTTTTCAGATTCTGACCATAGTAATAAGTCACTTTTTCTCTCAAAGTTAAGTATTAAAAACTATAACTAGGGTTTCATCCGGTATCGATTAAATCAAGACCCGACGGTCAGATTTTCCTATAAATAGGACATCACCTTCTCTTCAAAAAGTGCACCACCCCTTCTCCCCCTCGATCATGTTGTCTCTCTCTCTCCCCCTTCTCCATTAATACCCAAAACCACCTCCCAAACCACCTCCGTTCTTTACAGAAACCACTTTCGACCATCGTGAACCTCCACCCTTCTTCTTCCTCCACCACTTCCACCACCCAAAACCACCATGAACCACCACCCTCACCGCTGGACCAGCCTCCAAAACCATGACGCCAACACCATCCACGACCTCCGTTTCCACCGTTCTTCCTTCTGACGACCTCCGATCTTTGTTTCCTTTGATTTCTACCAATCAGTTTTAAGTTTAGTCGCCACAAGCCACCCTCCATCACCATCGGCAGCCATCACGCCACCACTCTCTCTTTTTCCTGATCATTTACATGTTGGAACATTTGAGCTCTGATCATCGTGTAGAGTCTAACTGCGAAGATGGATCGTCGATTGGAGCTATGGTTTGAAAGTTGAGTTTTCCCCCTTCCGTCTAGTACCCAAAAAATATGACACCTCAAGTAAGGGGGTATATTCTCAGGTATCTTGGGGTGGACTGCGTGTTCGAAAAGGCTAAGTACTTTTGGTCCTTACCTTTTCGAGGGCAGCTTCGGGAACTGTTGCTTAAAATTAAGAAACTTTCCTATTATTAAATTTAAGATACTTTAAATTTTATTAATATTTTAATGTCATGTATGTGATTAATTAGTTGTGTTGGCTATTAATAACCGTGATGATTAAGTTCACATGATAGGTGCTGAACTATAAAAATATTAAGGACCATGGGTGTCTATGTGGTTTCCAGTGAGTAAGTTTTGAAAAACGTGAGGATATAAACATGTACGGACACGCGGCCTTTATTATGTAAATTCATGTTATGTATAAGAAGTTTGTAATAATTATTTTGAAGTGTGAGCTACTATCGTCATATTTGTCTTCAACACGTTAACACTGATACCTAAGAAAATGAAACTAAGAACTATTATTACCACCATCTATATCACTGTTATTGTTATTGTTAAGAAAAATCTGGACAACAATATAAGTTCTAAGTATTGTTGGACCAGACCCAGACTTTATGATTTGTTTATATCGATCATCAAGTATTTTCGCCCAAAGAATAAAGTCTGAACTGCTTATAACATTTTCTTTTAAGTGCAAAAGCAATTTCAGAATACGAAGATCAAGTTGTAAAAACTAAGGGGGAGCGGACGCATTATTTAACAAATCTGGTAGAATAATAAAAGTTTGATAGAAGCATCTTGAATAAAGAATTCCTCATCACCGTTCAAAAAATCTATTTTGGTGAAGCTTTGGGAAAAATGATCATACTATATTTGCTTGCTTATCATTAAAGAGTAAAAAGAACAAAATCAACAAGAGTAGCAGCTGCCAGCGTACCTGCTTCTGCAAACTCTGATCACAAGTCAGAAAACTTTTCTGGACATCTTTGAAAGCAACTTCTCGTTTAATCAAGGATAAGTTCATGAAGGGTTTTATACATGGAAATGTATGAGAAACCATTCTCGTGAAAATATCGAAATATAATTCAGACCTCTCTCAAGCTTGGATTCAACTTCGAGGTCTGATCTCCAGAAGCCTATGGAAAATACCTTCAAAGGGTTTCCAACATATATATCTTCTTTCAAGAAGTGTCAACGACTATTATCTTCAAGCCTCTATAAATATCAAGGAAGTTTGAACATTCAAAGGTAGAGAAAGATATTCAAGAAGAAAGCTCCTCAATTTTATTCAATCTTAGTTTATTTTCTTGTACAAAGACAAAGACCCTCATTATTCTCTAGCTCTGCTTCCAGCAGACTTTGGTCTTGTTTCAAAAATACTTAGTGTTCAATCTCAAAAATTTGTCTACCAATTTCTGTACACTAAGTTCTTAGAACATTTCTCTTCTTACTGATTGTATAAGTCTGGTAAGTTACAAGGACTAGTTTGAGTGTTGGGAAACACATTGGCCTAAAGATGCTTTCAGAAGAATACTTGGGTTATAGCCAGGAGTGGCTTGTTGAAAGAATACTTAGGTTAAGCCAAAAGTGGCTTGGTGAAAGAATACTCGAAGCAAAAGTCTGGTGCTGTCATTGTAAAGGAGATTTTACTATAGTGAAAATCCTTCAAGTTGGAAAGGACTGGACATAGCTTCTGTGTTGGAAGTGAACCAGTATAAACTCCGCATGTCTTATTTTCTTTCCTTATCATTTGATTACTTACATTTATTTTAATTTGAGAATTTATGAAGAAAAAGAGTCTAAGACTTATTCAACCCCCCTTTCTATGTCTGACTCTGAACCATCAATTGGTATCAGATCTTGTCCTTTGGGTTGATCACTCCCTCGAGTGAAAAGGATCAAGATCCATGACAGTATCTCAAAGTAATTAATTGATCACTGAAGGATCCTCTATCAACAGACCCCCAGCCTTCTTTGGGGAAGATTATCCTTACTAGAAGGATATGATGGAAATGTTCATAGAATCCACTCAATACAATCTCTTGGCAGTTGTTAACCCGCCGATAGCATCTCAACAGTTCTTTTCCACCACCGGGTTTGTTAATTGGCAAGCACACCAATCGTTTGTAGTTTTCAAAATTTAGATATCGTTCCACTGGGATTGAAAGTCCAATAATAACAGTAATTTTCTATTTACTATGGTAAATGGGAAGGAAGTTATAAACAAAAGAATAATTTATATACAATTTATACAATATTCACAGGATAGCATGATTGAGTGGTTCATAAGATAAAAGAAAATAAAATCTATCTAAAAAAAAACGAGTTGCAATCTAGAATAGGTAAGATACTTAAGATAAACACAGATAAACAAATTATGTTGGAAATTGGATCCCTAATCTAGAATAACAATGAGGAACTCAAGACATGCATATTTAATCATCAAGTTTCATGTCATTGCAGTTTAAAATCATTATAACCGATCCCTCGTGATATAAATTCTAAGAATTCACCGTAAAGTCCGATCCCTTGTGAGCTTTCTCAGTAAAAACTTGCATTAAGACCTGGCCTTATGGCAACAATGGTTAACAACCTCTATAGAATTGAGATACCAAGGGTATTCCAACTTTTTACTTTCGTCAAAACAAGTTTCAATACGGCATGAACAATCATTCTCCCGTTTGACATTCATACTAATAAAACAAGTTTCAATACACATGAAAATCATTCTCCCGTTTGACGTTCATATTAATAAAAGGTTAAAATACTAACATGGACTTGAATCATAAACATGCAGAGGTCGAATTCACAACATTATACTCAATAGATTAGTTCACCAATTCCAACATAAACAAATTAGTTACATATGGTGAAAGTAGAAACAACACTTACAGATTTTGACATTACGAAGACGATGGGAACTTCACGATACAATGATCACAATACACCGAAACACACTCAAGTATCTAGAAAACTATTCTAGAACTACAACTCACAAAAGAAGTACTCAAAGTCGAGCACAAGAGAGAAAAGAAATGCTATGGAATGGGATGGGATGGGATGATTTGAATGGTGTTGGATGGCCCTATTTATAGGGCTGAGCAAGGGTGCTGACGCTACGCGTCCCTGTGACGCTACGTGTCCCTGTGACGCACTCAGCCTCCATTAAACACTTGATAATGGCCACTTCAAATTATTAAATTTGATCATGCTTGGCCATATGGACATGTCTCCACCGATTTTTGGCCTTTCATGGTGAGTGGGATGGCCCTTGTGGCTGAGTGGAGTGCCCATTATTGGGTCCAAGTGGAGTGGTTGGTCAAAGTGGAGGTGGAGACCACGCAGCACTGACGCTACGCGTGGCTGTGATGCGTAGCGTCAGCATCAAAAATAGCTGTTGATGCTACGCGTGGGGTGAGGCTACGCGTCAGCTCCTCCAGTGTAATTTTCTCTTGATTTCTTAACTTTTTCACTGCAAAACTAGAGAAAATTGATCAAGGGCAGATTATTTCCAACAACATCCATTTATTGAATTTAAATCCTAATTTTCTAACAAATTAAACTAATTTTTATAATTTTTATGAAATTTGTATTCAAGCTTTTATTGAAAATTTGAGGACTAACAAATACCCCCAACTTGAGACATTGCTCGTCCTCGAGCAAGAGAAAAATAAGAAAGAAAAATAAAATAAAATTTGGAATCAAATTTTTAAGTTAGTCCGAAAATTTACCACAAAAAATAATTACACAATTTAACTAATTTGTAATAATCAAAAATTGATATCAAATATAACAAAGGTCTAATGATAAAATTGTTTACAATATTCTATCAACAATCAAGCAGAATTTCAGGCTTACCTCACAAGTGTTTATCTCTATGCAATTGGTAACCTATTTCACTCAATCAATCATAAAATCAAACGAATTTAACTTTGTTTGTCATCTAATCAATGGTTATTTATACCGAGTTAATTCGAAAATCACAAGGTCTTTTCATGGGTTGTAATGAGGCTTGGTTTTCAAGAAGTAATGGTTTTTCTTGGAATTCAAAAACCTGAAATCATAAAAGAGCATTTTATAATTCTTAGGCTTTTTCTTGACCCAAACTTCTCTTTTTCTTTTATTGATGAAAAATAAATACCCCCAGCTTGATTCTTTTCACTATTTTTGATTTTTTTCTTTTTCATACTTTCCTTTTGAAAAGAATCAAGTTGCTTATTTTCACTCCCCATTTTTGTGAGAACACTCAAAATATTTTTCATTTATTTCAACTGCTCTTTTAATCAATCAAGTATAGGGAATGGTTAAAACAAATTTAGGTTTTAAGGGTACCAAAGAATTTTATTTTAGGCTCAAATTGGCTTTGCAAAGGATAAAAGACTTTTTACCAAGGTAAGCTGTTTGGCCCAAGGTTTCGTTTCACCAATAAATGTGCCTTGATCATTTTCTCGAATTCTCTGTACAACAACACAAATCAGAGATTAAAGCAAAATCAATTCGAATTGAAAATATGTCGATTAAACCCTCAAGTGTTTAAAAAAAATATCTCTCTGCTCACCGGGTTATTAAAATTTGCTTGATGGTTAATAAACTTATTGTAATTAAATATATCAAAATTCCTAAGTTATATAAAAAAAATCGATAATTGATTTTACAAATTTAAGTTTTATTGTGTAAAAACTCTAAGTGTATAAATTAACTTACTAATAAAAATTTGATTTATTAAAAGATTTTTTTTTTAAATTTTAAAAAAAACAAATAACAAAATGGGTTGCCTCCCATTGAGCGCTAGGTTTAATGTCTCCAGCCTGACATTCCTGCATTTCAAGGGTCAGTTAAAAGATAACTGGTGGTAATTTTGTTAATTTCACCACCCAAATATAGTTTCAACCTTTGCCCATTTACCATCCAACTTCTTTTGGAAGTTGGATCTTCAATTTCCACTGCTCCGTATGGTTTGACTTCTTTAATCAAGAACGGGCCTGACCATTTTGATTTCAATTTTCCAGGAAACAATTTTAATCTTGAGTTGAACAATAAAACTTGCTGACCTGGTGTGAAGTGTCTTTTCTTTAACTTTTTATCATGGTAAGCCTTCACCTTACTTTTGTAGCATCTAGATGATTCATAGGCATTGTTCCTCATTTCCTCTAACTCAAGTAGCTGTAACTTTCGTTTGTCTGCTGCTACATTTTGATCAAAATTGAGGAATTTTAAAGCCCAATATGCTTTATGTTCCATTTCAACTGGAAGGTGACATGATTTTCCATAAACCATCTGGAAAGGCGAAAGACCAATTGGTGTTTTAAATGCAGTTCTGTATGCCCAGAGTGCATCATCAAGTTTTTGTGACCAATCCTTTCTAGAAGATGACACAGTTTTTTCCAGAATCCTTTTCACTTCACGATTTGAAATCTCTGCTTGCCCATTGGTTTGTGGATGATATGTTGTGGCTACCTTATGCTTTACTCCATAATGTTGTAATACTTTCTGAAGAATTTTATTACAAAAGTGTGAACCACCATCACTGATTAAAGTTCTTGGTGTCCCAAATCTACAAAAAATATTTTTCTTCAAGAAATTCACAACAGTTTTAGTGTCAGCATTAGGGGTAGAAATTGCTTCCACCCACTTTGAAACATAATCTACTGCCAAAAGAATGTATTGATTTGAGTATGAGTTAGGAAAAGGTCCCATGAAGTCAATTCCCCAACAATCAAATACCTCAACTTCTTGTATATTTGTGAGAGGCATTTCTTGCCTTCTTCCAACATTACCTGTTCTTTGGCAGGTATCACAAGATTGAACAAACAAGTGAGCATCTTTAAAAAGAGAGGGCCAGTATAAACCTGATTGGAGAACTTTTGCAGATGTTCTTTCATCATTAAAGTGTCCTCCGTATGGTGATTTATGACAATGCCACAACACATCTTTTACTTCCCAGTCAGGCACACAACGTCGTAACAAATTATCCACTCCAATTTTGAATAAATGAGGGTCATCCCAAACAAAATATCTTGCATCTCTAAAAAAAATTTTTCTTTGTTGCCAAGTCAAATCATTTGGAAGAACTCCTGCTGCTTTGAAATTGGCCATGTCAGCAAACCATGGCCGTTGTGTTATTTTGAAAAGTTTTTCATCTGGAAATTCTTCCAAAATTTCTTTTTCTTTGACAGTAACCTCATTATTCATTAATCTAGAAAGATGGTCAGCTACCATATTTTCACTACCCTTTTTATCTTTGATTTCAAGATCATATTCTTGAAGGAGCAAAATCCATCTTATTAACCGAGGTTTTGAATCAGGTTTAGTTAAAAGATACTTGATTGCAGCATGATCAGTAAAAATGATTATTTTTGAGCCAATCAAGTAAGATCGAAATTTTTCTAAAGCATACACTATAGCTAGTAATTCTTTTTCAGTAGTTGCATAATTTATTTGATTTTCATTCAAGACTTTACTAGCATAATGTATGACTTTAAAAATTTTCTCATATCTTTGACCTAAAACTGCTCCAACAGCATAATCACTTGCATCACACATAAGTTCAAAGGGTAGATTCCAATTAGGAGCAACAATTACAGGAGCAGTAACCAATTTTTCTTTCAAGGAATTAAAAGCTTTAAGACATGCTTCATCAAATTTGAATTCAACATCTTTATTTAGAAGGTTTGACAAGGGTTTTGCAATTTTTGAAAAATCTTGAATAAACCTTCTATAAAATCCAGCATGTCCTAAAAAGCTTCTAATACCTTTTACATTTACAGGAGGTGGGAGTTTAGAAATTACCTCTATTTTAGCTTGGTCAACTTCAATGCCTCTAGAAGAAATTTTATGACCAAGTACAATTCCTTCTTTCACCATGAAGTGACATTTCTCCCAATTAAGCACCAAATTTGTCTCAATACACCGCTTCAGTACGGTGTCTAGGTTGGATAGACATGTTTCAAATGAATTCCCAAAAACTGAGAAGTCATCCATGAAAATTTCAATGCTCTTTTCAATTAAATCTGCAAAAATAGCAAACATACATCTTTGAAAAGTAGCAGGTGCGTTACATAATCCAAATGGCATCTTTCTGTAAGCAAATATGCCAAAAGGACATGTAAAGGCAGTTTTCTCCTGATCAAGAGGGTCAACAGCAATTTGATTATATCCAGAATAACCATCGAGAAAGCAGTAATATTCTTGTCCAGATAATCTTTCAAGCATTTGATCCATAAAAGGTAATGGAAAATGATCTTTTCTTGTGGCTTGATTTAATTTTCTATAATCAATGCACATTCTCCAACTGGTGACAGTTCTTGTAGGAATTAGTTCATTTTTTTCATTAACAATTACTGTCATACCACCTTTTTTTGGAACAACTTGAACAGGACTTACCCATGTACTATCAGAAATAGGATAGATAATACCTGCTTTCAGCAATTTCAGAACCTCCTTTTTGGTTACTTCTTTCAAAGTTGGATTGAGGCGTCTTTGAGGTTGAGCAATAGGTTTGAAATTATCTTCCAACAAGATTTTGTGCATGCAGTATGATGGACTTATACCTTTCAAATCTTCAAGTGTCCACCCAATTGCTTTTTGATTCCTCTTTAAGACTTCCACCAGTTTTTCTTCCTCTGTTTCACTCAACAGATTACTAATGATAACTGGTTTTAAATTACCTTCTTTCAAAAAGATGTATTTCAGATTGGAAGGTAACACTTTTAATTCAGGTTTCTGGATTTCTTCAGCAGGTGATTCTTGAATTTCTTCAATCTTTCTTGATTCAAAGGAAATTTCTTTCCCTTGATCAAATTCTTCAAGATATCTTTCAATCTGTTTTTCCTCTTCTTCATTCAAAAATTCAACAGAGTTAGTCAATAACTTATTTAATGGGTCAGAAATAACCATACCTTTTGATAAGGAAAGATAAGTTTCATCAAGGATGTCCACTTTGAAACAATCTTGCTTTGAATTAGGATGTTTCATTGCCTTGAAGACATCAAAATTTACTTCCTCATCATGCACTCTTACTGCTAGCTTCCCATTGTCCACATCGATCAGTACTCAAGCAGTTTTCATGAATGGTCTTCCAAGAATTAGAGGAACATCAACATCTTCTTCCATGTCTAAGATCACAAAATCCACAGGAAAGTAGAATTTGTCAACTTTTACAAGCACATCTTCTACAATCCCATAAGGTCTCTTGATGGATTTATCAGCTAATTGCAGAGTCATCCTTGTCTGCTGTGGATCAAGATCACCAATACGCTTTATCATACTTAGGGGCATTAGATTGATGCTAGCCCCTAACTCTAATAAAGCCTTACCGATATTTACTCCACCAATAGAGATAGGAATAGTGAATTTACCAGGATCTTTGGATTTTTCTGGCATCTTGTATTGTAAAATAGCACTGCAACTTACTTCAAGTTCTACGATCTCTTCGTCATACTTCCTTTTCTTTGTAAGCAGTTCTTTCATAAACTTAGTATATGTAGGCATCTGTTCTAATGCCTCAGAAAAAGGGATGTTTATGTGTAACTGCTTAAAGATTTCAAGGAATCTCTTGTATTCCTTCTCTTTATCTTTTCTTTATGGTGGATGAGGATAAGGTAAATCCTGGACAGGAGGTGTCTGTCCAGGATACTGATTTTTTTCATTTTTTTCATTTTTTTTCTTTCTTTTCTTCACTTTCTTTTTCTTCTTCTTTTCCTTTTTCTTTTTCATTCTCTTCTTCTTTTTCTTTTCATGATTTATACCTACAGTTTTACCACTTCTCGTAAAAATAGCCTTACATTGTTCTTTCGCTTTGAATTCTTTGATGTTGGCTACTTTTTTTACTAGCTGACTTAACTGTTGATCTGATGCTTTACGTGCAACATTAATTGTCTCCATGTATTGCATCAATTGTTGAATACTTTCTTCAGCTTTTGTCAATCTAGCATTATAATCTCCTTGATTGTTGAAGGGTCTAGCATTTTGTTTCCAACCATAGTTTTGGTTTTGCCTTCCCTGCAGGTAATTGTTAGAAAAAGAATTTACAAGAGGATTTAAAGAATTACCTGTAGGTAACCTTTGATGAATCAAGGAATTAGCTTGTTCTTGTTCATTTTTGTCAAGAACACAGTAACCACATGGTTATTCGCCCATACAATACTCACATTGTTGTAATTGAGCAGGGAGTTGTTGTGGTACATGGGTAACTTGAAGTTTTCCAAGTTGTTTACTCATTGCCTCAACTTGTTGCATCAATAATTTTTGTTGAATTAACACTGTATCATTTACTCCTTGTTCAAGTGTACCTTGTCTATTACCTCTTTCTGGTTTAGCTTGACGGTCACTGATAGTCATTGATTCCAATATTTCTATGGCTTTCTCCACAGTCTTGTTCATTAAAGAACCACCTGCACAAGCATCTAACATCATCTTGAACTGAGGCAATAGACCATGGTAAACGATTCTTACCTTTTCGGCATCATTCAGGTTGTGGTTTGGACACTTTCTCAAAAGTGCCTTGAATCGTTCCCATGTCTCTCCTAGTGATTCATCATTATTTTGAGAAAAAGAATGTATGGCTGTCATTGCTTCAAAATATTTTGAAGGAGAATAAAATCTTTCCAAAAATTTTCTTTCAACATCGGACCAGTTTGCAAAACTACCCGGTGGACAAGATTTAAACCATTCTTTTGCTTTACCAATCAATGAAAAAGGAAAAAGTCTCATGTAAACAGACTCTTCTTAATTGGGTTCAAAACCAATTGTGCTGCATAACTCATAAAAAACAGTTAAATATTCATATGGTTCTTCATGATTTAAACCAGCAAATTGGTTGTTTTGAATAATGTTTAAAGCGGCAGGTTTAATTTCCACTGGTAAAACTGGTCCTTGAAACATTCCCGAAACTCGGGGTGGACCATTAATAGCAGCAAACTGTCCCAATGTTCTCCTTTCAGCAGCCATATTTAAATTTTCAAAAATTTTCGAAGTAGAAGAAGAATTAGTTTGTGTTTTAGATTTCAAAGACTTGATTTTCTTTACAAACTTTTCTATCTCAGGATCAAAATAAATTTTACCTGCGGTAGATCGAGTTTGCATACACAAACTAGACAAAGAAAGTTAGTGTAATAATGATAAGAAATAAATAATAAAAAAAATTATTAACTAAGGTAAAAAAAATATATTTACCATGGTAATTAAAATTTTACTGTTTTACTGAAATAATTCAATCCCCGGCGACGGCGCCAGAAAACTTGTTAACCCGGCGATAGCATCTCAACAGTTCTTTTCCACCACCGGGTTTGTTAATTGGCAAGCGCACCAATCGTTTGTAGTTTTCAAAATTTAGATATCGTTCCACTGGGATTGAAAGTCCAATAATAACAGTAATTTTCTATTTACTATGGTAAATGGGAAGGAAGTTATAAACAAAAGAATAATTTATATACAATTTATACAATATTCACAGGATAGCATGATTGAGTGGTTCATAAGATAAAAGAAAATAAAATCTATCTAAAAAAAATGAGTTGCAATCTAGAATAGGTAAGATACTTGAGATAAACACAGATAAACAAATTATGTTGGAAATTGGATCCCTAATCTAGAATAACAATGAGGAACTCAAGACATGCATATTTAATCATCAAGTTTCATGTCATTGCAGCTTAAAATCATTATAATCGATCCCTCGTGATATAAATTCTAAGAATTCACCGTAAAGTTCGATCCCTCGTGAGCTTTCTCAGTAAAAACTTGCATTAAGACCTGGCCTTATGGCAACAATGGTTAACAACCCCTATAGAATTGAGATACCAAGGGTATTCCAACTTTTTACTTTCGTCAAAACAAGTTTCAATACGGCATGAACAATCATTCTCCCGTTTGACATTCATACTAATAAAACAAGTTTCAATACACATGAAAATCATTCTCCCGTTTGACGTTCATATTAATAAAAGGTTAAAATACTAACATGGACTTGAATCATAAACATGCAGAGGTCAAATTCACAACATTATACTCAATAGATTAGTTCACCAATTCCAACATAAACAAATTAGTTACACATGGTGAAAGTAGAAACAACACTTACAGATTTTGACATTACGAAGACGATGGGAACTTCACGATATAATGATCACAATACACCGAAACACACTCAAGTATCTAGAAAACTATTCTAGAACTACAACTCACAAAAGAAGTACTCAAAGTCGAGCATAAGAGAGAAAAGAAATGCTATGGAATGGGATGGGATGGGATGATTTGAATGGTGTTGGATGGCCCTATTTATAGGGCTGAGCAAGGGTGCTGACGCTACGCGTCCCTGTGACGCTACGCGTCCCTGTGATGCACTCAGCCTCTATTAAACACTTGATAATGGCCACTTCAAATTATTAAATTTGATCATGCTTGGCCATATGGACATGTCTCCACCGATTTTTGGCCTTTCATGGTGAGTGGGATGGCCCTTGTGGCTGAGTGGAGTGCCCATTATTGGGTCCAAATGGAGTGGTTGGTCAAAGTGGAGGTGGAGACCACGCAGCACTGATGCTATGCGTGGTTGTGATGCGTAGCGTCAGCATCAAAAATAGCTGTTGATGCTACGCGTGGGGTGAGGCTACGCGTCAGCTCCTCCAGTGTAATTTTCTCTTGATTTCTTAACTTTTTCACTGCAAAACTAGAGAAAATTGATCAAGGGCAGATTATTTCCAACAACATCCATTTATTGAATTTAAATCCTAATTTTCTAACAAATTAAACTAATTTTTATAATTTTTATGAAATTTTTATTCAAGCTTTTATTGAAAATTTGAGGACTAACAGCAGTCATCATTAATGGAGACTATAGCTCTCTTGTAAATGGTGAAGGACAACCTAAAGCTGAAAACGAATGGAGCTCTGATGAAATAAAAGAATGAAGATAAATGCCAAAGCCAGATTTCTTCTTACATGCACTCTTAGTAAGTTTGAATACAACAAAGTATTTAGTTACAAAACAGCGAAAAAAGTCTAGGATGCTTTACAACGCAACTACGAAGGAACGTCGAATGTCAAAAGATCTAAGAAGATATTGTTAACTAAACAATATGACAACTTCAAAATTAAGGAACATGAGTCAGTAGATCAAATGTTTGGAAGATTTCAAACTCTTCTAAATGGTTTGAAAAATCTTAGAACTACTCCCTCTATAGAAGACATAAATATCAAGCTTCTCGGATGCTTGCCTGAAAGATTCAATGCTAAATGCTCTGCCTTGGAAGAAGCCAAGGATCTGAGCACCTTCTCTCTAGATAAGTTGCTTGGAGTTCTTAGAGTTCATGAGCTAAAGCTAAAATTAAAAGAGACTAGCAAATATGCATCTACCAAAAGCATTGCCTTAAAATCTGATGACATAAAAATAAACAAGGGTTTGAAAATTGAAGAATCATCGAGTCCTGAACCAGACTCTGGTGACTCAGATAATGACAATGATGAAGAATTGGCTCTTGTAACCAAGAGATTTCATAAGTTGATAAGGAATAAAAAGCTCATACCTAAAACTTTTCAAAAGAAAGACTACAAAGGTAAAAGTCAATTTAAATTTAAATTTGACAAAACTGTCTTAGAATGTTTTAATTATAGAAAGCTAAGACACTTAAAAGCATAATACCCTCTTCTAAACAAATATAGAAGGGACAAAAGAGAAAAAAGAAAATTTCCAAAGAAACAAAAAGGTCTGATCACGTCGGATGATGAAGGATCATCTAGCTCAGAAGAGTCTGATGAAGAAAGTGAGTCAGCCCAGATCTATCTCATGGCAAGCAAAGAAACAGACTCAAATGCAAGCCTCAACGACTCAGACTCTGAAGAAGTAAGTTACTCAGAACTAAAACAAAATTATGATGTCTTATTTAATGATTTTTCTAAATTGTTAAAAAGCTTCAAGAAACTTAAACTAAAGCATGTTGATATGATAACTGATTTTGAAAATCAAATTTCATTATTAAAAGAAGAAAAACATAACACAAATATTTTCAGAGAAAATAAAATGAATCTTGAAGAATTGAATAAAATTAGGAAAGAAAATATCCTACTAAAAAGGACTTTGAAAAATCTAAAACCTACTGTGACTCACAGGATAAAGAAATTATTAGGTTAAAAAATTATATCAACTCTCTTACTACAGATCTAGGAAAATTTGTTACTAGCACTAAGAACTTGAATGCGCTTCTAGGAACATCCAAAGGAAATCAAAGGGGGCTTGGTCTAGGTTTTGTGAATAAGAAAAATGCTTCCAAATCTAAAGCTATTAAACATCCTCCAGCTCCTACATTTGTTCCAGAAAAATGAAGAATCGTTAAGCTCAATTACTATAAAAATCATGGTCATTTTATAAATGAGTACAGGAAAAGAAAGAGAAGGAATGAAAAATTTACTAACCATCCAGGACCCATAAGAATATGGGTACCAAAATCATTAATCATTCCTTTTGCAGATAAATTTGAAACCAAAGACAAAAACTCTATAGTGGTATCTGGACAGTGGATGCTTGCATCACATGACAGGAAAAATGTCTATTTTCCTAAACCTAGAGAGATTTAAAGGAGGATCTATCATTTTTGGAGGGAACCAGATATGTTTAAAAATTGTCTCAGGTAACAAAAACTTATATGTCAAAGTTTTGATAATGACAAAGCAACCATTTGAAGAATCATGACAAGGAAAATGAATTTCATGAAGTGTAAAAGTGCTAGAATAATGAGAATAAACCTCTGGAAAGATCAAAATAAAGAAGAGCAAAGAGCTTACAAATCAAATCAAGAATCAGACCTGAATTTGACATAGCCTAATCGATTACACCACTGTCACAATCGATTACCTTGACTCTGGAAGGAACATAATCGATTACAGCAAATAAGCTAATCAATTATGATGTTGTGTAACAAGAACTAAAAGTATCAGGTATAATCTATAATCGATTACAAGGCTGGGATAATCGATTACCATGATTCTGTTTATCACCTAATCAATTAAAACAAAGAGAATAATTGATTACACTATTGCAATAAAAGGGATAATGTATCAGGTATTTTGCCTAATCGATTACAAGGCATGACTAATCGATTATAGAAGTTCTGTTTGATTTATAATCGATTATATGAGTTACATAATCGATTACAGTACTGTGTACAAGAATTAAATGCATCAGGTATAATGCATAATCGACTACAAGGGTATGATAATCGATTGCATTGACTCTGTTTGATCACTAATCGATTACAGGAAAAGACATAATCGATTACACAGCTACTGGACACTTAAATTAATGGAATACAGCAAAGCATAATCGATTACAGCTCGAGGAGTAATCGACTACCTAAGTGCCAGAATATGGGTAAATTTTTTTAAAGTACAAATCCAGCTTATTTCTCTATTTCCCACTCCTATGCCCATGATGTGCAATGGCTCTGAAGGCCCCAAAGCTCCTCTCAAAGGCCTATAAATGCACCATTCATTCAAGCTATGTAAGAATCAAGGGGAAATCATTCATAGCTTGTACTTGTGCCTTGTGAGTTCATTTTCTGTGTGTAGTTTTATTATTCTAAAACTTAGGTTCTAAATTTGCATATCCTCTCTTGTTGAGAGTTAGAATTTGTGAGAGCCTTTCAATTGTCTATTGTCGCAACCTGGATCGTGACGGCGCGGCGAGAAAGAGAGAAGGTGTAGAATGAAACAGGGAGTCGCCACCAACATTTTTATCCATAGGAAAAACATTGGAAAAAACTAAGTTCAGTAAAGCACTGATTAAAAATTGAGATTCAAGTTCGGGAGTCGGTTACGAGTAGGGAAGGTATTAGCACCCTACATCGCCTGTCAAAAATAGTACCAAGATTGAAGATGCGCAACATAAATAGCCTTACAAAAGATGGTTTATTTCTTCCCTTTTATTGTTGTATTTTTTATTTAAAAAACGACAGAATAGAGTGAGAGAATTGTACAAACTGAGAATGTCGAAGCGAGGTCAATGGGATGTTTCATCCGAATTAAACTCGACTTTGATATGAGACAGAGAGGGGAAGAGAATGCTAATAAGGTGTCACGCCTAAATTGGATATTCTCAAAATAAAAACAGGAATAGGAAAGAGATAAGCGGGACGTCTCGTCCTAAGTATCCCTTCCCTATGAATTATGGCGAGGCTTGAGCAAAAAACTAGGGGGAAATCAACAAGACGTCACATCTAAATTGATTTTCACGGACGTGACAAAAAAAAACATTTATGAAAGAAACATGAAAGTGAGGAAATAAATCAATAAAAAGAAATAAGAAAGATGGGCCCGACAGGAGTTGAGGTCCTGCTCCTATGTATTCTTGAATTATCAAGAAATCAGGGTTACGTAGTTCTGAGTGTTGTTCTTTTAGGAAAAGACTTGGGAAATGATGATGGATGTCATTGAGACGGGGAACTCATACAAGGCGAAGTTCTTCGCACGTGTACGAATCCTAAAGAGGTTGTGTAGACGGGAGTGCTCCCGTACGACACTGTTTAAAAATGATTTGTTTCCCTTTTTTTGATTTTTATTTAGATTTGAAAGAAAACATAGGAAGCATTTATTTCCCTTTATTATATTTTACTATGAAGCGAAAGGGGAAGGTAGCAGAAGCTACGAAAGAGAAAGGGAAACAGTAAGTTCAGAAAACAGAGGGAAAAATGAGTGAAAATCGAGTGGGAGAAGGGAAAACCGAGTGAAAAAGAGGGATAAACCGAGTGGAAATGGAAAAAACTGAGTGGAAATGGAAGAAACCGAGTGGAAATGAAAGAAACCGAGTAAAAAAATGAAATACCGAGTGATAAAAGCAGAAAACCGAGTAAAAATGGTAAAACCGAGTGGAAATAGGAAAATACCGAGTGAGAAGTGATTACCAAGTGAGACTGAGTGAGAAGAGAGACGGTGTTGGAGTTGAGAGGAATGAGGAGGTCGGATTTGGTGGATTTGAGGGGGATGTTGGACGGTGTGTGAGAGGAGGTCAGTTTAGGTGAGGAGAAGGATGAGTAGGGGCTATTGGAGGGTGCTGGAGGGTATTTGGTGGCTGGGAGGAAGTGCTGGACGGTGTGTGAGAGGAGGTCAGTTTGGTGGGCTTGAAGGGGAGGCTGGACGGTTGAAAAGGGTGAAAGGATGAGGAGTTAATGGAGGTGGTGCTGGACCGTGGGTTAGAAGAGGGTGAGGGTGTTGTGAGGGGAGGCGCAGTGTGGGAGATAGAGAGAGCGGAGGATTTGACAGAGTTTTCCCTTAATGAATTCTGTCCTTCGCTTCAACCCCTTTGCCTATTTATAGGCTGGTTTGAGTGGAAGGCCAGCTCAGGCTTCCACTTCCGAGTGGAATGCCAGCTCAGGCTTCCACTCAGAGTGAAGTGGGGGACAACGGCTGGGTGGGACTTTTTAATTCCCCCCACTTCCACCCCTGTTTGCCACCTGTCTGCCACCCCCAGGATTCCTGGATCCACTTGGGTGGTGGAATCCAAGTCAGCACGGGCTAACAGGGGGACCTGGTGGGAATCCGAGTGAGAATGGCAGAATTCCGAGTGAGAATGATGGAAATCCGAGTGAAAAAGGTTCATTTTGTGCAAAATACCGAGTGAAATCATGTTGGTGTTGTGTGCAATTGGATTGAGTGGGCAATCAAAGGAACATTCAGTCAGAACCGAGTCTAAACTGACTGAAAATTGGCTCGGATTTCACCTCTTCTCCATAATCCGAGTGACCAATGACTCAGAACCAACTGAAATGTGGAAGTGTGACTCGGAATTGGCTAAAGGATGCCTCAATAGACGAGTGAAAGATGACTTGGGAACGGGTAAAAAGTGGCTCGGAGATGAGGGCTCGGAATTGGTTGGCCAAAAGGGCTCGGGAAAGGTTTGAAGAGGGCTGACTGACTGAAGTCTCACTCGGAAATGATCGAAGGATTACTCGGAATTGAGTGAAAAGTGGGTCACTCGGAGATGGATGAAAGATGACTGGGGAACGGGCGAAGAGTGTTACTCGGAATTGGTAAAAAAGTGAGTCGGAACTAACCAAGAATTGACTCAAAAATGTGAAGTATGGCTCGAAAATTGGTGGAAATGGGGGCTCGGAATTGATTGGCCAAAATGGCTCGGGAAAGGTTTAAGTATGGCTCGGAAGTGGTACAAATGATGGTTCGGAAGTGATTTAAGGAGGGCTGACACGGAATTGGTTTGAAGAGGGCTGACTGAGTGAAGTGTCACTCGATTTCGACTGACTGAAGAGGGACTCTTGGTTCTGATTGAAGAGGAAACACTCGGAATTCCTTCAGTCGGATGCATTTTGCTCGGATCTCATCTCTGCGTGAAGCATCCACTCGGAATTTCTTCAAAAGTGATATAGAACTTCATTGCCTGAAGGATTTACTCGGAACTGTCCTTGTGAGCTCTTAATCTGAATGGAACTTGGTCATTTTCACTCAGAATTTGCCTATTTTCCACTCAGAAATTGGAAGTTTGGCCATTTGCACTCGGACATGGCCTTCTTTCCACTCAGGAATTGAAATCTCACTCGGAACTGACTCATTCTGAGTAATTCTACTCGGATTTGATCCTCCTGAGTCATTTCACTCGGATTTCTCTTCAACATGGGCATAATCCACTCGGACTGGCTTGGCAGGGACGCTATCCACTCGGATTCAACTTCAACAGGGGAGCATTTCACTCAGAAATGACTCATTCTGAGTGATTCCACTCAGATTTCATCATTTTTGAGTCATTCCATTCGGACTTCTCTTCAACATGGGCATAATCCACTCGGATTCAACTTCAACAGGGGAGCATTTCACTCGGAAATGACTCATTCTGAGTGATTCCACTCGGATTTCATCATTTTTGAGTCATTCCACTTGGAAATGCTTCATTTTGACTCAGATTTGATCATTTTTGAGTTTTTCCACTTGGATTTATCTCCACCAGGGCTGTATTTCACTCGGAAATGCTTTAATCTGAGTCATCCTTCTCAGATGTGATCATTTTTGAGTCATTCCAATCGGATTTGCCTCCAACAGGGCTGTATTTCTCTTGGAAAAGCTTCATTCTGAGTTATTTCACTCGGTTCTGATTATTTTTGAGCCATTCTACTCGAATTTGACCATTCTGAATTAGAATTCAGTATAAAAAAGATTCATTCCACTTGGACCGGACCAAAAGAGGTGTTCACATCTATCTACTCTATTGAGAGAGTTATTTTCTTGTAAACACAAACACCAAACATAAAGTTTCACTCTAGTTTTGAGTGGTCACAAAGGTTGGGGTTCAACCTTTGGGTATTGAGAGTTTGAGAGATTGGGTGGGGTGCCCTTGTGCTAGTGAGGATTGAGTTCTTGAGTGTGGGACACTAGGAAGCTGCAATTGCTCACAGCTTATATCTCTAAACTTCAATAGTGGAAATCCTTCAAATGGGTTGCTTGAAGGTGAGACGTACACCGGGTTGGTGGAACTCGTTAAATTAGTTTGTATTTCTCTCTACCTTGAACTCTTTATACAACTGCGCATATAAATTGTTTGCTAAAATGCCTGAGCTGAATGTTTGAATTGAAGTTGTTGTTCAAGTAGAAACTTAACTCTGCATGCCAAGTGTTTGATAATTTGCTTGAATCAATATTTGGTGAAGTTCTTAATAACTGGAATTTGCTATAACTTGCCAAGTATCTAGAACATTGTTTGCTATCAACTCTTGTGTGATACTTACTTGATTGCTATCACTTATCTCATGCACACAAGCTGTTTGATAAATTGAATAAGCTGAATCTTTATAGGAAACATCATATTATTGATGAAACAAATCTAAGCACACCAACTGTTTGATGAATTGCCTAAACCAATAACTTGCCTTGTTTATCACACATAAGGCTGAATATTGTCACTACACATCAAGTGTTTCATAGTGTGATATATGCATAAAAGTTATTGTCTCTTCATCATTTCATCATTTGTATATTACTAAACGTTTTCAAGGGGATTCTGCGTGAAAGTTTAAAACACTTAATTCACCCCCCACCCTTCTTGAATGTTGAGGCCTTGGCAAACAAGTGGTATCAGAGTTTGACTCTTGCCACAAGGCTTAACAGCTGCAGGAGATCAAGATGGCCTCCACTTTATATGATGCATTTCCGAAAAATGGTGCACTAAATAGACCTCCAATCTTCAATGGCAAAGACTATGCTATTTGGAAAGAATGATGAAAATCTTTGTCCAATCCTATAACCTAAAGGTATGGAATGCTATTCAATTTAGTCCTTTCATTCCTAAACATATTGTTAATAATGTAGAGTGTATGAAGCCCATGAACTCATGGACTAGTGAAGAGGAAAGAAACGTACAATTCAATCTTAGAGCGAAAATCCTTATAACATTAACATTAGGACCTAATGAAGTTTCAAGAGTTATTACTTGTGATAATGCTAAAGAAATATGGGAAATTCTTGAAACAATTTATGAAAATGCTAATGATGATAAAGATGCAAGAAGTAGTACTCTTTCTAGTAAATATGAAGGCTTCAAAATAAATCTGGAAGAAGATACCATGGAATCGAAAGAAGAAATTGCATGCCTCATGACAAAGCACTCCAAAGATGATGAGGTATGTTCTTTAAATGAATTTAGTGATAATGATGATGAAATTGACAAAGATGAATTGTTAGAAGCACTTGGACAATTGCATCACAAATTTGTGTCAATTTTAAAGAAGTATGCATATTCAAAACAAACAATTTTGAAACTCAAAAATGATTTGCTTGATGCTCAAATAATGAATTGATAGCCTCAAGTGTCACTCTTAGGAGTTGTAATGATAATAAGGATTGTATGCTTGTTGATAAATGTATGCTTCTTGAAAAGGAAAATGAAAAACTAAAAGAAGCACTTATGAAGCTCATAAATAGTCCAACATATCTAAGTGCACCTCTTGAAGATCAAAAGCATACACTTGATAGAAGGGTAATAGGTCATTACAAGAACCCCTTGGCACTCTTCAAGGAAAAATCTAAACCCATTCTAAAATGTACAAACCATGAAAGAAAGGGGCATTAAATGTCTAATTGTTTTAAAATGAGGCACATAGAACATAATAGAAGTCATTACAAGTCTAAAGTGACTTATTCTTTGGATGCAACATGTTTTTATTGTGGAATATATGGTTATATATCATTTAATTTCTTTATAAAGAAATCCCATCAAAAGCGTACAAGAAACGTATAGATTCCGAAAACAAACTTGAAATCCTAAACTAACAAGGAAGGACCCAACTCTCAAAGGGTACCTTAAAATTTTGAAATTTTGTAGGCAAACTTCAAAGCAACTTCTCATTGATGGATAACCAAAACTCATGGCTTAAGGAGATATCAAGTATCTCAATCTCCACTCTAAAAGACAAAGGAGAATAATTAAGCAAGCCAAGATTATGATGACTCATCATACATCTAAAAGGTGAAAGCATCCCATGATTTAAGGCTAACAAAAATCCTTGAGAAAGGAAATTTATGTTTTTGAAGGTACCACTCAAAACAAGGAGATAAATAAGAAGCTTCAATCTTACTCACACAAATTGGATTGCACCAAACCAAAATCCAATGGACAACACTAAAGGTGATACAATAAAAGGGTGTAAGTACTTGTCTTATAATTTATGTCAATGCTCACTTAAGATGAATTTTGATGTGTGAAGATCTAACTTGATATGTAAGTTTGAATCGATTCACACGTGTATTTTTGCTTATATACATGTTGTTTTACATTAAAATTAACTATTCATCAACTCCTCTCAATTCCTTATAAAATCCTTCATTGATACATGAAATAGTTGATGTTATTTGAGCTTAAAAGATAGTTAAATAAGTAGTGTTCATAAACCTTGAGAAGTGATCTTATATATCCATGTGTGTTAGGAAGGTTTGATATATCAAAATGTTGATAAGTGAAATCTTGATGCTTAAATTCAATGTCTTGATGATGCATGATCTTGATTATGAAAAGAAATTTGAAACTATGCAACATAGAGTTTGAAAACATGTATTGAACAATAATATCAACAATGATGTATGCTTACATGATAATAATTGATATCAAAGAGCTGCAATTGGCAATACATAAGTGATATCATACATAACATCTAGTATATGTCATAGCATAGCAAGTGTTATGATAACAAGTGATAATGAATGATGTCCTTCTAAGCATGAACCAAGTATTACTCTTTATAACAAGTAGCATCATGTCAAATATATACATGAGTATATGACTTATATTACAGCTGCACTATAACCATGATATGCTTCTATGACTTATCTCTAAGTGATGTAAATGATCTATGTCAAATGTATTCTCTTGTATAATCATATACTTTTGATAAAGGACATATGTGCTCTAGGTAAATGCTTAACTAGACCTACATGTAACATCATAGGCACAAGTTAAGAAAAGAATATTTGAGATAAAAAGGTCATATGGAAAAGAGTAGATATATTGACATATGTTCTAATACAAATGCATGAGTAAGTCAACAAGCTGTATTAATCATTCCACATTTTTTTCTGATACCTAGATATAAGTAAAATTTCATTAACAAGTGGTATAGACAATGAACTAGAAATAAGTAGACCATGTATTGTTAAAAAAATCTTCTCTGTTATTAGAAATAAGTAGACCATGTATTGTTAAAAAAATCTTCTCTGTTATTGTTTTGATACTTTGGAATGTTTCATTATAACAATTCTTTAAAATAAGTGGTATAAAGAGAAAGATTATTATGATTGATTATTACCATTACCTATGTTGAAATTAGTGTTTACTCTACCACTATGCTCTGTGAATTATATGAATTATGTTAACAAGTGGTATGAATAACAAATTATACAAGCCATAATACTTACAATCATTTAGCCCTTGTGTTGAATCTAGGATCATAAATGAAATGATTACTAGAAGCTAGATTAGAATCAATATTGGCATTTGAATGTTGAATCTTAATCCTTATCAAATAAACATCAAAAATATTTTCCACATTCAAAATGTATTATGGATCAACATCCAAATTTGTGAAAAAAATTTCCAAAACATGATCTCAAACTTAGAAGAGCATTATATGGTTTAAAACAAGCTTCAAGAGCTTGGTGTGAAAGTTTGAGTAAATTGCTTTTAGAAATTTTTTTTTGGAAATTATACTGCATTAAAAACCTACAATTAGTATAAATTCATGTGGATTTAATGCTACTAATGAAATGCTTTGCAAAGAGTTTGCTAAGGTTATATAGGATGATTCTAAATTGCCAATGTTGGGAGAACTCTCTCCTTGAACTACCAAACTAAGCAAACAAATGATGGAACCTTCATTAGTAAATATTACAAAGAATTGCCCAAGAAGTGAAACATGGACAAAGCAAAATGCCATACCATGTATTTGGACAAGGATGAGAAAAGGATATAAAGATTGCAAAATATCGAGGTATAATCAGATCCTTACTCTACTTAACTCTTGGAAGACTGAATATCACGTTTGTTGTGAGTGATCATGTGATTAATCATGTTGAAACCTTTTGGCAAATTAGTAGATGTGATCACTAAATCCCTTGGAAAAGACATTCTTAATAAACATCAAAGAAGGAATTAGAAGTCTTAAGAATATCTAAATTACATTAAAGTTAATGCTTATTCATATATAATTAGAATCATGTGTGATTGAATGATTCATGAGATTACTTAATGAATGTTGTGCTTGATTATTCACTCTAAATATTAACATGTGAGTATAACATCAATCAAATCTATAATTGGTATCAAACTTGATCAAATTGGTATAATTGGTTTCACATGTTAACAAGTGGTATATTTTTTACAAGTGGTATCAATAATAAGTATTAAGGGGGAGCATACACATAAGTCTTTATCTTTGATTAACTTCTCTATGTTATGATTATAGCACTTACTCTCTTATATGCTTACTTGGAAGAATATCTTTATGTTTTTTATGATGCCAAAAGGGGAGAAGAAAAGTGAAATATTTAAGGGAAGAAGAATTAAGAATCATAAGAAAAGGATCATAGATGTGTGTTTATTTGAGAAAATCATGTGGTGCTTACCATACTTGGAAGTAATATCAATTGCATGATTAAAACAATTGGCATAAGTTACAAGACAAAGGGGGAGAAAAATTAAAATTTCATCAAATCAAATCTACAAGTAGTTAATAAAAGCTCTAAAGAATTTTCATTGTTAAAAATAGTATACAAATTGAGCATTTTCATGATCCTTAATATTATGCATGAACTCCTTAAGAAAGGGGGAGAAATTTTATCTGAACTAACAGCCTCATGAGATTAACATTGTTTGTCATCATCAAAAAGGGGGAGAATGTGTTTGAAAATTATCTCAGGTAACAAAAGCTTGTATGTCAAAGTTTTGATAATGACAAAGCAACCATTTGAAGAATCATGACAAGGAAAATGAATTTCATGAAGTGTCAAAATGCTAGAATAATGAGAATAAACCTCTAGGAAGTCAAAATAAAGAAGAGCAAAGAGCTTACAAATCAAATCAAGAATTAGACCTGAATTTGACATAGCCTAATTGATTACACCACTGTCACAATCGATTACCTTGACTCTGGAAGGAACATAATCGATTACAATAAAAAAAGCTAACCGATTATGATGTTGTGTAACAAGAATTAAAAGTATCAGGTATAATCTATAATCGATTACAAGGCTAGGATAATCGATTACCATGATTCTATTTGTCACCTAATCGATTAAAACAAAGAGAAGAATCGATTACACTGTTGCAATAATGTATCAAGTATTTTGCCTAATCGATTACAAGGCATGACTAATCGATTACAGAGGTTCTGTTTGATTTATAATCGATTATATGAGTTACATAATCAATTACAGTACTGCGTACAGGAATTAAATGCATCAAATATAATGCATAATTGATTACAAGGGTATGATAATCGATTACATTGACTCTATTTGATCACTAATCAATTACAGGAAAAGATATAATTGATTACACAGCTATTGGACACTTAAATTAATGGAATACAACGAAGCATAATCGATAACAGCTCGAGGAGTAATCGATTACCTAAGTGCCAGAATATGGGGAAATGTTTTTAAAGTGCAGATGCAGCTTATTTCTCCATTTCCCACTCCTATGCCCATGATGTGCAACGGCTCTGAAGATTCCAAAGCTCCTCTCCAAGGCCTATAAATGCACCATTCATTCAAGCTACCTAAGAATCAAGGGGAAATCATTCATCGCTTGTACTTGTGCCTTGTGAGTTCATTTTCTGTGTATAGTTTCATTATTCTGAAACTTAGGTTCTAAATTTGCATATCCTCTCTTGTTGAGAGTTAGAATTTATGAGAGCCTTTCAATTGTATATCTACTCTATTAAAAGAGTTATTTGCTTGTAAACACAAACACCAAACACAAAGTTTCTCTTTAGTTTTGAGTGGTCACAAAGGTTGGGGTTCAACCTTTGGGTATTGAGAGTTTGAGAGATTGGGTGGGGTGCCCTTGTGCTAGTGAGGATTGAGTTCTTAAGTGTGGGACACTAGGAAGCTGCAATTGCTCATAGGTTGTATCTCTAAACTTCAATAGTGGAAATCCTTCAAATGGGTTGCTTGAAGGCGAGACGTACACCGAGTTGGTGGAATTCGTTAAATTGGTTTGCATTTCTCTCTACCTTGAACTCTTTATACAACTGTGCATATAAATTGTTTGCTAAAATGCCTGAGCTGAATGTTTGAATTGAAGTTGTTGTTCAAGTAGAAACTTAACTCCGCATGCCAAGTGTTTGATAATTTGCTTGAATCAATATTTGGTGCAGTTCTTAATAACTGGAATTTGCTATAACTTGCCAAGTATCTAGAACATTGTTTGCTATCAACTCTTGTGTGATACTTACTTGATTGCTATCACTATCTCATGCACACAAGCTGTTTGATAAATTGAATAAGCTAATCTTTATAGGAAACATCATATTATTGATGAAACAACTCTAAGCACACCAACTGTTTGATGAATTGCCTAAACCAATAACTTGCCTTGTTTATCACACATAAGGCTAAATATTGTCACTACACATCAAGTGTTTCATAGTGTGATATGTGCATAAAAGTTATTGTCTTTTCATCATGGCATCATTTGTATATTATTAATCTTTTTAAGGGGATTCTGCGCGAAAGTCTGAAACACTCAATTCACCCCCACTCTTGAGTGTTGAGGCCTTGGCTAACACAAGACGAGAAGAATCGTTGGGTCTGGTAAAGTCGATAAATTTCCCTCACCTATTATTGAAAATGTATTTCTTGTTTAATGTATGAAACATAACCTACTAAGCATCAGTGAATTTTATGACAGTAGGCACCAAGTTTCTTTTGACAAGAATAAGTGTATGATTATCAATCATGACAGAACTATACTTTTTAGTGCAAACAGACACAATAACCTTTATAAGGTAGACTTGAGCGAACTAAAAGATCAAAATGTAAAATGTCTATTTTCTAATTCTGAAGAAAGATAGATCTGGCATAAAAAGTTTGGACATATAAGTTTCAAACTTATCTCAAAACTTCACAGAAAGGATCTTGTCAAAGGAATCTATGCATGTAAGATTTGATGACCTTCAAAAGACTGACAAGAGACTGGCAGATCTAGATTTTGATGATGCAGGAATACAGCAAGAAGAAGAGCAATCAAAAGATCCACCTACTAAAGATGGTCAACCGAATCATAGAAATTATGAAAAGAATGAATAAGATCTAACTCTTGAACCTAAAAAGCCAAAAGAATGGAAATTTAAGGTTCATCATCCTTCAGACCTTATTATTGGAGACCAAGCTGTTGGAGTAAGAACCAGATCCAGCATTCATAATTAGTCAACAGTTGCTCTCATCTCGGAAATAGAACCAAAGAATGTCTAGGAAGTACTAAAGGATACAGATTGGATTCTTGCTATGCAAGACGAACTCAATCAATTTGAAAGAAACAAAGTGTGGACACTTGTTCCAAAACCCAAAGATAAAAGTATTATTATGACACCCTCGATTAACTAGGATAAATTTCCATATTGGAACGTCCGACTTAATTAAGGAGCCACTAAAAATATGAGTATTTTTTTATTGGTGATCATCAGTACACGATTTTGAAATAAATATATTACATAGATCGATTCTTTCAACATGAGAGTATTTAAAAGAGTACGGAGCTCACAGGCTCCCAACAACTACTACAAAATAAAAGCATAATAGAAATGTCGAGTCTATAACGATCTCGATACAAACAGAAAATATACAAATAAATGACGCTTCCGAACTGGTGTCTTCTATTGTAGATACTCCAAATCCTGCCCACGCTTGCCTTGTCCTTCAACTGATGATCACAGAAAAAGAGAAACAACAGACACAACAACAAACAGGGCGAGTGTAACATCCCAGTTTTGAAGTTGAATACTGAATGAAAATAACCATTAAGATTTTGATTTCAAAGCAGGAAAAATTGACTGTTAACTTAATCTAAGAAATAGTGACAAATTAATTAAGCTTAGTTGGTAAGAGGTGGCTGCTTCCGATTGGGAGTCACGTGAGTGGGACTGTAATTCACGTTTTCCCATCCCACTCTCCTTCCCTTCCTCGTGCACGCATATGATTATATATGTGCCTTGATCACTGGAGTTATGCATCTTCGCTAGACTTCTTCTCTTCTTTTCTTTTCTTTCCTCGTACACTCTCCCTTCCCTTTTGTTCTTCGTCTTCCTCCCCCCTGTTTACTGTTCTGTTCCTGAGAACACGCGACGACGATACTGCAAAAGACTTGGAGTTCATTCAGCCAAAAGACGAACAGCCCCTGTTTCACGGTGCGACTTCGACCAAGGAAGCCAGAACGAGTGTGAGCCTGGGCGAGGCAATCAGACCAGCGTCGGGAAACAGAGGAACCCCTCGAACTTCCTTCAGTAGGTAGGGGGCGCTTTGCATTTCAAATGCATAGCTTGTGAATGGGTTCCGAGTCGTTTATTATGCATGCATATGTGCTTAAGGGTATTTGTGATGAAATGTATATTTGATAGATAGCTTTGTATACCGAGGCATGCTATGACTGAATCCGATGGTAGTTAGCTTATAATTGATATATGTGTTTATGAGATACACTGTTGGGATGTGGATGCATGCGTGTGTTATGAGACCGTGTGTGAATGTAGTGCATACTCTTCAAACTACCATACTGAGTCTAGTTAAATATTTACATGTGCATATGTGAAGTGGAGACGTATTGTGTGACTTCTGAGTGCTCTGTTCATGGAATGATGAGTAGATCCTGATTGCTATCCTATGTTGCCTTGCATGTGAGTGTTGAAAATGAGTCTGTGTTGTTATGAGATGACGACTGAATTGCATGCAGAGTGTGGTTATGATAAATGAAAGGAGAGGTAATATTGTATTGGCAGACACACACATAAAAGAATGTAATTAAAAGACCTTGAGTTGGACTTGAGGCAGTGTCGAGTGCACTAGCGTTGGACGCTTAAAGTCTTGAGTTGGACTCAAGCAAGCCACCAGGTTAGACTCAGGGCTGCCCGTAACACTGCCGTGGTCGCTTGGAGCGATTGTGTTACATGTGAGGGCAAACGGTTTGGTACCAGTAAAACGGCCGAACCAGCTTGGAGCTGGAGGAAAAAGGCTTAGAGCCTATGTTGCAACATAAAATTAATCAAGTGGGGGTCGGATCCGACTGTAGTAGACTGGTGTGTACTGAATGGATATGTATATATATGTATACTCTTGTGCTATGATGAATTTATTGTGTTGCATGTGTATAGTGTAAGTCGGAAATGATATAATCTGTATAATGGAATATTACATGAATGAATTCCGATTGCATGGCACTGTTACGAGTAGATAAACTAGAGGATAGTTAACGTTATGATTGCTTGAAATGTGATGTGGTGTGATGGAGAACGTACGGGTTCCCAAGTCACTAACTGTCATTTTAAATGTAAAAGCTCACCCCTGCTGTGGCAATATTTACAGTGAACATTCCTCGGAACTACGAGTAAAGTGGAGCCACTTACCGAGCGGATCAGCTGTGCACCAAGGAACTATATATATATATGTAAATACTGTGTATAATGTTTTGATTATGCCTTGGCCGGCTCGTGTCTGATGTTAATCTTTTAGAATAGAACAGAATCCCTTGGGGCTGGGAAACATGGCAATGTGTTTGTAAATATTGATATACACTCTCATATGTATATGGTTATGTTTATGCCGTGCTGTATGTTATACCATCCTGTGCGTGATGTTTGATTGGTATATATGTTCATGTTCATCCGAGTGTGTAGGAATGGAAAGACTTAGTATGAAGGGAGTCAAGATATGATCTAGAAGAGTGAATTCGTGGTCCTGTTGCCGAGTGAGGAAAGCTTTAGGTGTCCCGAGGGGATGAGGGCGTACCACTCCGAATGGGGATTGACGCAGTAGATTCCCCATTGATAAGCTGTTACGATTCAGAGTAGAATAGCCTAATCATGCTTTCGAATAAGGACTAGCCAAGAGAGTGTTTTCCGAATAGAGGGCAATCCATCCGATTCCGAGTGTAAACCGTATAGAGAAATGGTAGAAAGCTATGGAGCCCTTGAAGGGAGGTTACGTTAGCGTGAGCACTAGGGTAGGAAGGACTATACTTGCCAAGCGAGAGATGAGTGAAATACCGAGGGGTAGATAATTGAGAAGTTGTCCGAGTAAAGATACCCCTGGTTTCCGAGTGGGACAGCCTTCATTTCCCGAGTGAACTGTTGTGTGGCATGATGGACAAAATAGAGAACTAAGTTATGGGGGTGCGAGTTTGGGGTCGAGTGGAGGGAGTTCCCTTTACCGAGTGGATTTAGGACTGAAACCCGAGTAGACTTAGGAAGGAATTCCGAGTGAAATAGGCCTTTACCGAGTGAACGATTGTCTTGATACCGAGCGAGTGTACGTTATTTCCTTTGGGCTCGCTCGAGCGTTGCTGGGCTCCGCTGGAGGGCTTTTGTTTGGCTCTTGTCTTCCCTTGCTTCCCGTTCCCTCCTCCTTCTTGTTGTATCGGGTTATTTGATTTGGGGCAGATTATACAGACTTTGCTAACTGTTGGTTTTATTTATTTAATTTCCCTGTTGGTTTTATTTATTTAATTAGAATTTAGGGTGTTACAGCGAGTATAAAGCTCTCAATCCATAACATATACATACAAGGGTGGCTTAATATTTTAAATTACAGAAAAGATTACATACAGCATACCTTAGAACGGAAATACAAAACTTCACATACACAATTGTCAACAACAAACAGAGGGTCAGTCATATAATGATGGCATGCTATGCATATGTTAGATTCAATTACTGTAAGTTATAACTCGTTACCAATATGCAATAGGGCCCAACTTCCATTCCTCAATCTCATATATCAACAATCATGTGCACAACCCGCCACCCTTATCACCCCTGCCCAACTAGAGCGACCGGAGCTCTCCTCATTCTGGTTTTCATAAATGGGTAGGGACTCACAGTCCCGATCATCAAATGGCCGATCACATATCACACATCACCATAGAACGGGCACTCCACGGTCATAGAAAATCCCGCCTCTTGTTGAAGTATACCAGAGTTTGCTATGGGCTATCCGGCAACGGTTACGAATCTGATGCCACTTGGAATTCCCGCCTCTGGTGATACTCCCTAGACTACCCTCGGGTATCGAGGCATGGAAGATTCTTTAGTGTTCCCATCACTGTATGCTCCAGGGGAGTTTTCCAACATCCCTCCTCAACTCCAAATGCAAAATGCCATGTACTTTTCTTAATTACTTAGGGTACCCAAAGTCTAGACGGAACCTAACTTTCATAAAGCGTATTTGTCCTTAAAAACTCATAAATTTCTAACCATAAATCTTTTCATATTGTAGGGACTAAGTCTCAAGATTCAATATTACTAAAAATTCACTTCATGAGAATTTCCAAGTTATTTACTAGTAATTCCTTTAAGAAAATTCTCTACTAAAAAATATATAATTTATTTATATGATAGATATCTAAGTAAAAGAGGTAACAAAAAATTTCAACTGTGTTTCTTATAATTTTAAGAAAATTCAACATTGCCTTAAGTATAAGGTATAAAAGTTTCTCTCGATTTTTTTTTCGACTACTAAGGTCGTTTCGTTGTATTTACTTATAATAAACCAAAGAACTTGATTTTATCTTTCTAAATTGTTTTCATAAAATAGATGAAATATCTATAAAATATCTCTCCTAATTCTATATTGTAAATAAAAGAATCCTCTTTTCTAAAGTAAATATACAAAGTAGTAAATTTTTATTTCGTTGTCAAAACATTGTTTTCATCATATTTTACCTATAAAATTCTGATTCAAGTGATTCCAAAGTCAAAAGTGTTTAACTTTGAAAATACTAACTAAATAAAGTAAAATTAAAAAGAAAATATGTCCAGAAAATAGCCCCTACATGAAATTTCAACAAATGCCAAAGTTTGTCGTTCCAACATTTGTAAAAATGCATTTTAAGGACAAATCGCGCGTCAAAAATTCATCCAACCAATTTTTATTTTTTGGGTATTTTTCTTATGCTCAAAATTCATTTTTCATGCCACAAAATAATCCTCCAAAATAGTTTTTCCATTTTCTTTCGTTTGCCCACAGAAACACGTTTTTTACCGTTTCCGGCGTATCGTTCGCGCTTAACTCGGGTCCCTTTTTATTCATTTATTATTTACCATATCCATAACATTTTTATAATCACAAATATACCTCAAATATATGAATATACAGCAGCAACAAAAAGTCTAAATATTTTCACCAAGATTTAATTCTAAAACTCATGTAAATTACTTCCTTAATGTCATAAACTTTATTGTTTTATTATTATAACTAAAAGTCACTTGCTTTTATTCTTAATAATAATAATAATAAAATCCAGAATTACCATTTTAAATTAAAATTAATTTTCAACTCATAAAATTTTAAGATTAAGGTAAGTTTTCAAATTTTAACCATAAAAATTAGTTCTTTCAAGTTATACTTTTAAAATAAAAAATTTCCAAGTTGTTCCCTAATTATTAAAATTTTCCAGCAACAACATTAATTTAGTATAAGTTATAAAATTGTTTTGGAAATGTTTTACATTTTCTAAAAAAATTATTATTCACACTCCAAGTCACCCATTTAGCCAAGAGTACATAATTAAACAAGATCTTTACATGCAATATGATTACAATCAAAAATCTGCAGCAATAAAAATTTAAGTGTTAGTAATCTTCATAAAAATTTTAAAATCCAAAGAATCTAACAACAACCATGGTGTAGGCATAATATCTCTTGAAAATCCATTTTTTTCCACAAAATTTTCTCAAGATTCAAACTATAAAAACTTAGATCTTTAAAGAGATATTAAAGTATAAGTGTTAAGGACACTTATACTTCACCATGCATGCATAATTTTATGGATCTAAAACAAGCAAAGTACCACCCCTTACCAACAAGATTTTCATCTCCAAGGAAGGGTAGTAAAACTCCAAAATTTTCCTTTTAGACCACATGGATGGTTCCTTCAAGATGAAGGAATTGGATACCTTGAGAGATGGTGGTTAACATGATTATGGTGGTGAATAAGGGAAGAAAAGTTTACTATTTGAAAAAGATTTAATAAGGAGATATGGTGATGAGAAGGAAGTAACTTGATTTTAGAATGTAGGAGGGGTGGTGTGTTGATTTGGAATAGATGATGGTGGGTAAGGGATGATGGTTTAGATGAAAGGAAATATGAGAAGGAGAGCTTGAATGTTGCTGGAAAAATTTTGTCTAAGTTAAAGAAAGAAGAACAAAAGAGAACAAGACATAATGATCATTTTTTTCACGAGTTTCCCTTGGCCTCCAAGGAGTCTATGGTTTTGGAAATTGAATGGGCACGTGTCACTTGAGATTCATGCAAGAGAAAGGTGTCAATAGTAGCTAAAAATGACGTGGTGAAGGGTTATGCATGCTTAGGACAAGTGGCCAAGTGTTGGAGTGTCCTTATTGGCTCTTTATGCATGCAAGCTTAGGTGTCATATGCAGGGCAGCACTTTGCTCATAGGTTTAGGATGGTTTATAGGCCGAATTTGAAAATGGTCTCAACAGCAAAGTTGTAGAAATTTTTGTTCTCTTTAAATCCATATAAATCACAAAAACATCCATTACGAATTAAGTGAGATATGGCCCAAATACTAAAAGGGTGCAGGGCTATGACAGGATTTTTGTCCCTTGCACAAATAATTTTTCTGGGTCCAATGGGTTGTGAATTGGACTTTGGTTTCTTCATACAAGTTTTGTAGAAATATGTTAGGAAGATTTTGGTGAAGGCTGCATTCAATTTCATGGCCATATGAGAGAGTTATGTAGAAAATACTGCACCTAGTGCAAACTGATGCTGGAAAAACATGAATTGGTGTAGTGTTTTAATTTCTGGGAATTATGGTATGAGAACTGGTCTTAGTGGTCAACATGAAAGTTGTAGATAAATTTGATATAGAGATTTTGGGATAGGAATGACTTGAATCCAATATCAGGAGACAAAGTTACACCCAAAATACATACAGATGCGCATTTTACCCAGGTATCTTATATTCAACGTTTTTAAGCTTGTTTATTTAAAATTAGGTGTTGGGCTCTTCATGAAAATTGTTAGGAACATCATGAGGGACATTTTGGGATAAAAATAATTTACTCAAGTCCCTTAGATAATTTCTGGACTCAAACCGAGGAGTTACTCTGTTTTATTTATTTAAAATAGTTACTTAAATATTTATATTTAAATCACTTAATATTTTATTTTATAAAACTATGTTATTAGGGTGTTATTAAACATATTATTATATTATTCTAATTTTCTTGATTAATCACATAATTAAGGTCAGAACCTCTACCTTATACTCACAAAATTCCTTTAAAACGGACATATAATCAAATCGGCCGTAGCCCATTCATCAGTACACATAAAATTTTCACAGAATACAAACAACTGATCTCAAGGACCTATCATACAAAAATGAGGGTTGTTACAATTATTGGTACTAAATAGGTATTCAGAAACAAGTTAGATGAAGATGGAAGAGTCATTCGAAACAAAGCAAGATTGGTGGCTCAAGGATATAATCAACAAGAAGGTATAGACTTCACTGAAACCTTTGCTCCTGTAGCCAAACTTGAGACTATCAGGATACTTCTTGCATTTGCAACCTTCAAAGGTATCACATTATATTAGATGGATATAAATAGTGCTTTTTGAATGGTTTTATTGAAGAAGAAGTTTATGTAAAATAGCCTCCTGGTTTTGAAGATATATCTCTTCCCAATCATGTTTTTAAACAAAGTAAAGCAGTATATGGTCTGAAACAAGCTCCTAGAGCTTGGTACGACAAGCTCAGCAAATGTCTTATTTCAAAAGGATTTACAAGAGGACAAGTTGACATAACTCTCTTCAGAAAAGGCACTAAGAATCACTTTATTATTGTACAGATCTATGTGGATGATATCGTTTTTGGTGCTACCGATGACAGTCTATGTAAAAATTTTCAAAAATAATGCAAGCTGAAATTGAAATGAGTTTGATAGGAGATCTTAAATTCTTCTTAAGCTTACAAATTCAACAGACCAGTGATGAAATTTTTATTCATCAACAAAACTACACCAAGGAACTACTCCAAAAATTTAAAATGGCTAATGTCAAGCCCATGAGTACTCCTATGCATCCTAACTGTACCATAAATAAAGATAAGTTTGGTACATCAGTGGATCAGACCTTATATCGAGGAATGATTAGTTCACTCTTATATCTTACATCTAGCAAACCTGACATAATGTTTAGTGTATGTGTATATACAAGATATCAATCAGATCCCAAGGAATCACACTTCTCTGTAGTGAAGAGGATTCTAAGATATCTTGTTGGAACAACTAATTTTTGGCTGTTCTATAAACAAATAGACTCTTTCTCTCTTTCTGGATACTGTGATGCAGACTTTGCAGGAGATAGACTTGATAGAAAAAGCACCAGTGATGGATGTCACTTCTTGGGGAGCAACTTAATTTCATAGAGCAGTAAAATTCCATTGCAGTTTCAACTACTGAAGTAGAATATATGTCTACAGCTGGGTGTTGCTTTCAACTTCTTTGGATCAAATATCAACTTGAGGATTACTCAATCAAAGAAGACAAAATCCCAGTCTTTTGTGACAATACAAGTGTAATAAACCTCTCCAAGAATCCTATTTAGCACTCCAAAGTAAAGCACATTGAAGTCAAATCTCACTTTATTCGTGATTATGTGCAAAAAGGCACCCTGGACCTAACATTCATGGACACAAATCATCAATGGGCAAACATCCTCACCAAGACTCTAGCAGAGCCTAGGTTTAATTTCATTAAGCATAATTTAAATTTAAAAACTATTGCCTAAATAGTCTGCTCTTTGTATCAGTCTACTATATATTGCCTTGTTTGACTTCACACTCTGAGAGATCTTCTCTAGAAAATATTTTTCAGTTTCTAATTTCTAAAACGTGGTAGCAGTTATCACATTTTAGTATAACCACTCTCTGAATACATTTTCTCTTTCTTCTGGCGTAAATTTTTAAACGTCCCTTCTATTTCACTCTTTCCTACCGTTTTTCATCATATATCTCTCTTCCCTCTTCAACTTCTCTTTGGATAAATATTTTCTTCTCTCTTCTGAAAAACCCTCTTCTTTTCTTCTCATCAAAGAAATGGCATTAAAGGTCTCTGACATTGTTGAATACTCGGTTCTCAACCTCAAGCAGCACAAGCTAACAGGACATGATATCTTTGAGGAACTTGATGGCATTAGTTAGACTCAGTTTTGTCTTGATCAAACTCTATACTCTCCATCTATGGTTCTTGATTTTTGGAACACCGTCTCAATGGACAAATCTCGATTTCTCGTTCTTGGCACTCTTCAGGGTAAATCCATTGAAATCTCTATGGACCTTATTGTTATGTTACTGGATGTCCCAATATAGGGGAGGTATTCGATGAGCTCTTCGAATTCAGTGTGGTTTCCTCCTTGGAAATCAATAAAATGTTGTATGGAAATCAACATCCAGGCAATTTTACATCTAGGTCTCTCCTCCCAAAGGCCAAAATGCTACATCTTGTGATGAAGCAAATATTTTTCCCGAGAAAAAGTGTGAAGGACACTGTCACTAAGCTTGATCGTTTTTGCATGTATCACATGCTCTCCAAAGAGAAGGTTAGCTTACCTAACATCATCATGACATATTTAATTTCATCCATAAGGAAGAAACAGAACAAGATTCCTTATCCAGCCGTCCTTATGAAAGTATTTGAACTTGAAAATGCTCAACTAACTTCTGTATTGAACTTGGTTACATCTTCTATGATGGTTAGTAAGTTACCTGCCTTTTCTACATCTTCACCTTCAAATCCTACTTTGACCCTCCAAAAGAAGAAGAAATAGGCTGTTCTTTTGAAGAAATGAAAGTTTGATCCATCTCACACACTAAGTACTTACTCCACTAAAAAGTCAAGGAGGCTGGTTCTTAGAGAGTCTGATGCCCCCTCTGACAACCCAGACTCACTACCTGCTTGAGTACATGTCTCATCTATGATTGCTCCTCCAATAATACCTAAGGGTTCTTCAGACTCTAAAAAGCATCTCCCCATCAGGAAACTACAACAGCGCCCTCTCAAAAGAAAGTTTGGTAAGCATGTCAAGGTTTATGTAACCAAAGCCCCACAGACTCAAATTCCTTTATTTTAACCATCCTTTGAGTCTCATTTGAAGCCATTTTTTTATGAAGAAACCATGGCTATGTTCACCACTGTTTTCACTACCTTGCATCCTGATGTATCTGTATTAGCATGGGATTCCTCTTCTTAGACCTCAAAATTCATAGAACCTCATAATGACTATCAAAGAGTCATGGCTGAAAATCATGACACCTTACAATAATGTGGTGGCTATTCGGCATATGCTCACTATTTGTGCTTTATTCGTGGGTATCTAAGGCATCACTCTCTTTCAGAAGTCTACAATTGGGACTACACTGACTGGCTCAATCAATTCTATGCCTTTATTGCTCTCTATCGTAGTGACAAAAATACCTTTAAAGCTTCAAGCAAAAGAGGTCTCCTGTTGGAAATATGCACTAAGAGCCTATATAGGACACAACATTTTGAATAAGATATTTTTTGTTAAATAGTTTAACAACCTTTATTTATCCTTGGAGTAATAGGTCATATGAGAGTTATTCCTAAAATGTCCCAAGTTAAGTATTTATGTGGGGACATGTAAATACATTAAGACTAGTGTGTGAGTGTACTAATGATCTGATCTCACAGCTCATGGATATAGATGATATCAAGTCTTCACATGGGTACACATTAAGAGTAATGATGTACTGGACAAACCCATCATGAGAACGTTGCATGGATCGTTACATAATGTCATAAACGATTCTCAATATGATAATGGTATATGTAGTCCTTCGACCTGAAGTCACTATGATTCCTATGTAAGTAGTTTGTTGTTTTAATACAATCAAACGTCTTCTGTAACAAGAGGACTATAAAGATTATGATTAGGCAATGAACAAATTATGCAGAGGGATGTGAGTGATGTAGATGGGATTTGTCTCTCCTATGTGACAGGAGTGATATCTATAGGCCACTTGATGGAGTGAGACTAAGGAAATGCATGGCCATGCTAGAAAGAATAAATATTAGATATTTATTCAGAGAAAGTCTACTTTGGTATGAAGTAAAATAAATTAGGCCGTAAAAAGGATGACGCGACCATGCGTTGGGCCCAATTAGGATATCGTGACAAAAGGAACAAACATATAAAATAATTATCACTTTTAGGTTATGTTGATAATAAATAATATTTGGATATAATGATGCATTGCTAGATGTCACTCTTATTTTATATTAGTAATAAAATAGTTTATTATTAATATGACCGAGTATTTTACCTATAGGGTCACACACATAGAGTAAACCCATCAGAAAATAGCTTTTATTTTAGTTAGACTAAAATAAAGTTATTGGGCCTAACTCATTTAGAATGAGTAAGGAGTCCACTCTTTAGAGAGAGCAAATTAGGTCAAACCTAAGTCTATAAATAGAGCATAAGATGCTCATAGGCGGCTAACCAAAAAGAGACACAAAATGCAAAAGTTGCAAAAGCTACATGCCGTCAAACTAGCATTTAGAGGGTGTAGCATTTCTGATGGGAGTATTCATATGGACTCCTAAAGGAAGAGGCTTGACTGCTTCGATTTCCTTCAAGAGGTAATCCAAAAACGCAATATTTTTTTTGTGTTTGTCTTATGCTTTGAAACATGGTGCTTTGAAAATCTTATGGGAATCCTTGTATTTCCGCTGCTCATGCACTAGGGATTCCCTAACAGTGGTATCAGAGCCTGGTTGCAAAACCGTGTTTTGGGAAAATGTTTGTTTAAGGAAAATGTGAAAAATTTTCTTTTACGAAAAGAATTGTAAAGGTTGAATCCTTTTGCAAAGGTTGCATTTTTAATGAGATATTATGTAAATGTTGTATCTTTTTTATGAGATATGTTGCAAAGGTTGTATTTTAATGAGATATTATGTAAATGTTTCATTTTTTATGAGATATGTTGCAAATGTTGCACCTTTTGAAAGCTAGTATTAATTTATTTTATTTTGTGTATATTGATTGCTTTTCTCAACATTTTAATTAAAGAACATGTTTTTAGGATGTGCTTTATTATATGAACATGTTTTTATGTTGCAATGGTGATTGTTTTATGTGTTCTAATTATAAGGCATGTTTTATGTTCGTTTAATTAAATTGAAATCAAGGGTTGTATGCAATGCATGTCTATATGCTTTCTCTTTCTAATATGAATTATTCATGCGAGATTATGTTTAGAAAGTTTAAGACTTAAACCCTAGCCGTAATGAAAACTAGGATTCAAAAGTTCAAACTAAGCCATCAAGGTATTTTATTTATTTGTAAATGTTACAAATAAAATATTTTATTTTAATATTATATTTTAAATTTGATTTGTAAAAGTTATAAATCAAATTTTAAATGTTTGTTAAATTTAAAGTTTATAAGAGTTACAAATTTAAATAATTTATTCTTATCAATTTTAATAGGATTTACATCGTATATGATCTTTTTAAAATTAATATGATTTGTAGGAGTTACAAATTGATTCATGTTTATCAAATTTAATGATTTATAATTGTTACAAATAGGAGATTAGATCTTTATTAAATTTAATAATTTTAAAATCAAATAATTAATCCTTAATAAATTTGATAGCATTTGCAAAAGTTTCAAATTAAAGATAAGATCTTTATCAAATTCAAAATAAAATATCTTGAACTCTAAAGATAAGGTTTAAAATTTAAACCTTGATCATTCCTAAAAATAGGATGATTGTTGAGACTCTAGAGATAAGGTTTAAAAGTTAAACCTTAACTATTCTTATTTTAGGATAGTTGTTGGGGTCAAAAGATAAGGTTTAAAAGTTAAACCTTGGCCATTCCAAAATTTAGGATTTCAAATTGTTTGAAATCATAACCAAATATTTTGAGTTGTTAATGGTCAGTGGGACATTCTGGCTAGGAAAGACTTGGTACTTAAGTGGTCACACCGGACCCACTTCTCTTTCCTGGGAACTAACCTGATTATAGTACTAAATTTTTGGGTTAGAACGCCACTCGGCACCCTATAAAGGGTAGTCTCCCCTTGACCCTGTCTGCTGAACGGGCAACGAAACCGCTAAACTTCTTTACGTAGTTTTCCTTCAATGACCCCGCGTGTTTAATTATGTGTTTTAAAATTTATTTTATTTTAAATGCAATTGATCACTCTATTAATTGATTAATTAACACGTCTAGCAGTGAATGGTTATGGTCTTAGATTTTTTTAATTAATTTTAAATACAGCCTGTAATGTGGACATACCCAAGGAAGACCCTCACACTACATTGGAGAAAAGACTTGAAGCATATAGAGGTCCCCTCACAAGGGCCAAGACCAAAAGGGCCAAAGAGAGCATTCATAAAGCCCTCTTCTCTTTTCTCTCTTCTAGTGGGCCTAAGCCCAATAAGGAACCTATGAGGATCTATGAGTACTTTACTTGTAATATAATTTCTAAATAGTTTCCCTAGGCTTATAGGATAGATTTGGACCTTGCAAGGTCAAATAGGCCACTTTAGGGCCTTGTACTTCTCCTTTTGGGCCATGTATAGGTCATTTGCTTACCTTTTTCTCTTAATGGGCCATGGATTCATGCTCAAGCCCATTTAGCTAGTCCTTGGCCAAAATTTCCCATGGCCTATATAAGGGCTTCTCCTTTTGTAAACAAGCACCATTAATTTATTTGCAAAATTTGAGAGCACTTAGTGTTTCCTAGTAAGAGATTCTCCTCCTTCTCTCTAGAATTAGAGAGCTCTCTCAAGCTCTTATCCAAGGGGTTTCTCTCTCCCTTGGTGGTGAGTGGAGTTATCTTCCCCTCTTTGGGAAGTGGCCTCCAACCTTTCCCTCTCCTCTTTTCCAAGCCTTCCTCCATTGTCCACCCTTCTCTCCTTCCATTTCACTCCCTTTCCCCTTGTTTTTGCGTCACTCTCCTCTAGTTTTAGGCTTTAGTTTTCGGTTTTCCTTGCCTTGGAGAAGAGTTCTCAAGCTCACATTGAAGTAAGATAGGAGAAAGAGCCCTAGATCCATCTCTCTTCAAGAAAGTGGATGAAGAGCCTACATCATGTGGTATCATTGAGCCTTGGGAGGTTCTTTTCTTCTTCTCTTCCATTTTAATTTTCGTTTTTCACTTCTCTTTGCTGGCTGGAATTCTAGTTCTTAGTCATTCATATGTCTTGTTAATGCCATGTTAGCATAGAAAAATCATAAAAAGTCTTGGTTTCTTTTGAGTTTTGTGCTAGTTTCTTTGTGGCTTCAATTTTTGCATATTGGTATGATCATTTTGATAAGTGCTTTATAATACAATAAATTAGGTCTAAATTACTTAGGATTTTAGTCATTATGCACTGTATTTCCTTTATTTATTGTGATTTTTGCTTTCTTTCCACTATTTTCTACTTGGGTATGTTATTTTGCAGGAATTAAGGTAATAAAGGGTCAAAAACAAGGAAAAATCTGACCAGAAATGAATCACACTCGGGCAGACTCTCAAGTTTCACACTGAGCCCGAGTGAGAAGTCTCCAAGGAAAGGAATTCCGAGTGAGTTGGGTCAGAAAAATGCATTTCTGAGCAAAGCAAAGCTCGGACATAAGAAGAAATTCAATCAGTCAAATTCCAACTCTTCAAGTGCAAGTTCTTGAGTAAAAGAGAAGGCCATTCCGAGTGAATTGATTGACGACGGAAGGCCATTCTGAGTAAAAAGCATGAAGGCCGACTGAAGAATTCCAATGCAAAATCCGAGCAGAGTTTTAACCGAGTGGTTCAGATTACAGCCGAGTGAAAATGATTGAGAACCGATTGAATAAATTCTGATTCTGAGTGAGTCTTCAATCAGTGCCGAATGAACTTCATGAATTTAAGCCGAGTGAATGGATTCAATCAATTCCGAGTAAGTCACTTTTCCCGTCCAACTCTCAAACACCGAGTGAAACAAGACCTCTCGCTTGAGCGAACCTTTCTCCGCTCGAGCGAGACGGTCTCCTTCAACAAACACTCAACCAAACACCGACCCAATTCTTCATGCAACACCGGATCACTACCTCCATCAACTCCGCCTCCTTCTACTTTCCTTCAAGCCACAACACCGTCCCTTCTCCTTTCATAACTGACCTACACTCCACAAACTCCAAACATCGGATCACTCTCTACACCGTCCTCAATCCAGAAATCCGACCCACATTCCTCTCTTCTATCCGCTGTCCCCTTCTAATCTATACCACACACCGTCCCACTTCACCTTTCCTTTCCATCCATACCGCCCAGACTTCTCTCAAACCAACACCGCCCAGGCTCCTAATCCATGACACCGCCCAGTAATCCAACCAACACCGCCCAGGCTCCTAATCCACAACTCCGCCCAGACTCTCTTCACAGCCCCAACACCAGATCAATTGAACACCGCCCAGTAACTCACTCAACACAACACCGCCCAGCAACACCGGCTCCATCCACCACACCGTCCAGCAACTCCACTGTCCCTCATATCACCATACCTGCCACATACAAACCAACAACGCCCAGCAACTAATACCAAACAGCAAGCTTTCACTCGGTCTTGTGGAATTCCAGTACTTTTCCATTCAGAATTTGCCCAGCTGAATAAATCCAAGCACCGAATTATTGGAAATATTAAAATAATGCAATTTGGGACAGTTGGAAGTCACATGCACCGAAAGTTTCTCCCACTTGCAAATTTTAACGCGTTTCCTTAGCTGGATTCATTCATCCATTTGCCTATAAAAGCAGCAGCAACCCATCAGCAAAAAAACAACTTCTTCCCAGTCTAAAATCACTCAAGTTTCATTTCTTCGTTCCTTTTTCTCTCTTTTTCTCTTAGTTCTATTCTTTTCCATATTTTCTTTCTCTGTTCGTTTTTCTTCTCTTTCTTTTTATTTTCTTTTCTTTCTTTTATTTTGTAAGAGTGTGAGGGCTGTAAAAGTGAGAATTTAAATTTGTAATTGGTGGAGAAATTATTGCAACAAGGAATTACAGTGGTAAATTATTCTGAGCTTTTGGAGAAACCCGTAAGTCTTTATTTTTACCATGTCTTGTATGTTTTATTTTTCCATTATTTACATGAATTTAAATTATTTCATGAGTAGCTAAATTAATTATCTTGGGATAAAGGGGGTATGATAATATTTTATTTTAATGTTATTTTGACTTAGAATTAAATAAATTTCTGTTTTCCATTTAGTTCAATTATGCTTAATGCTTTTAGTAATTCCCAACAAGAACCTAAATGATAAAACTGTATACTTACGGGTATATTAGTAAGTTTAGGTAATAAATAGAATCGAGAGATTTATTTTTACCGGAAAGCTTTGAACTAAACCTAAGATTTTTGAAATGCTTTTTGTGACCTCGGTAAAACCATGAAAGTAATCAAAATTCTTTTGAGGAAATAAAAGGAATTTTCATAAAACGATAATGGGCCTTTCTGAGGATTAAGCAGCGCTTTCCATAGGTTAGGTACATTAATAGGATTCCGAAAGGAACATATTAATTAGCTTTTGGAAAATTCGCCTTGGAAAACTTAATTCGATTCTTATTTATGAAAAGTTAAAATTCATTAAACATAAAATAGAGTCTTAATCCCCTGAAATCCCAAGATACTCTCAACTCTGAATTTTTTTTAGTGTTAAGTAAATTTTATTTTTATTCATATTCTGTGCAACTTTAATTTGTGCTTTATTTTATAAAAATCTTAAAAATTAATTGTGTGGATAATTAAATTTCAATATGCTGGTACTTTGAACACAGTCCCTGTGGAGAACGATAATCTTTTATATTACGCGACATAACCCGTGCGCTTGCGGGCCCTGTCAAGTTTTTGGCGCCGTTGCCGGGGACTGTTGTCCCTCGAATATCGGCAATATTGAAATTCGATTAGATCATACTTGTTAATATTTTTATTGTTATTTTTATTTTTATTTTCTTTGTAATTTTGTATTTTGTTCTATATTCTGTATATCTGTTTTATTTTTGTAATTGTTTGTTTTATTTGTCATTTATTTTCTATTTATGCGACGAAGCCGTAGTGTCGATCTAAACTTAGGATTTGACCCTGAGATAGAACGTACCCTTAGAGCTTTGAGAAAACAACAAAAACAACAAAAAGAACAAAAAGAAAAACAAATGGCAGACCAACACAGACCCTTAAGAGATTTTGCCGCTCCAAGCACTAATGGGAGAGGATCTAGCATCCTTAGACCCACAGTGGTGGCTAACAATTTTGAATTGAAGCCTTCACTACTCTCAATGGTTCAACAGAACCAATTCGGGGGTTTACCCTCTGAAGATCCAAACCTTCACCTTCAAATCTTTCTTGAATACTGTGACACCCTGAAGATGAACGGAGCCACCAATGATGCCATTCGCTTAAGACTTTTCCCTTTCTCCTTAAGAGATAAAGCAAGAGCATGGTTATACTCTCTTCCTGAAGGATCCATCACGACTTGGGAACAATTGTCCAGTGCTTTTATCAATAAATGGTACCCAAGGAACAAGACTGATGTGCTGAGAAAACAAATCATCAATTTTTCACAAAAAGATGATGAATCCTTGTATGAAGCCTGGGAGAGATACAGAGAGTTGCTAAGAGAATGTCCTCACCATGGGATAGAAAGGTGGTTGACAATCCATATTTTCTATAATGGACTAACTTCCACACAAAAGATCTCTTTAGATGTTGCAGCTGGAGGAGCCTTCATGAGTAAAAATGTTGATGAAGCTGAGAACCTGATTGAGGAAATAGCTCAAAACACTCACCAGTGGAACTCTGAAAGAGGATTACCTTCTAAAACACCAGGTAAGTACTCTGTTGATGCTCTTTCCCTACTTTCTGCCAAAGTTGAAGCATTAACATTAAAACTTGATAAAATAGGGTCAACAGGTGCTACTAATATTGTTTGTGAAGTTTGTGGTGTTTCAGGACATGGAGCTACAAACTGCAACTTAGCCATGACTCCTAATCAAGAACAAGAAATACATCAGGTGGACGCTATTGGAAACTATGGTGGAAACTATCAAGGTAACTACAGACCTCCACAAGGTCCACCTGGCTTCCAAAATAGGCCACCTCGATTCCAAAGTAACTACAAACCTCAACAAGGAACCTATATTCCACAAAAATCAAAGCTAGAATCCTTGATGGAAACATTTGTAGCTACTCAACTTAAACAAAATGATGAATTCTCTGATGCAATAAAAAACTTGGCTTCAAAAGTGGACTCTCTTGCCACTCACAACAAAATACTGGAAAATCAAATTGCCCAACAAGCCTCCTATTCTCAAAGAGCACCAGGAACATTTCCTGGAAAACCAGAGGCTGGACCATCCAACCAAACCATGGCTGTCACTCTTAGGAGTGGTACTCAATATGATGGACCAGTTGATAAGACTACAAAGGAGGAAAAGAAAGTGGATGAATCTTCATCCCATCCAGTGATTGAAGAAGAGAAACCACAAGAAAAGAAGGAGGAGGTTAAGCCATATCAACCTCCCATTCCATTTCCTCAGCGATTAGCTAAAGCAAAGTTGGACAAACAATTTGGTAAGTTCCTTGATGTTTTAAAGAAATTGTATATTAATATTCCTTTTACAGATGCTTTGCAGCAAATGCCTACATATACAAAGTTCTTGAAAGACATTCTGTCCAACAAAAGAAGACTGGAGGAAGATGGTACAGTTGCACTTACTGAAGAGTGCAGTGCTCTAATTCAAAAGAAACTTCCACCCAAGCTCCAAGACCCAGGTAGTTTTTCTATTCCTTGCATGATTGGTGACATGAATATAGATAAAGCATTGTGTGATTTAGGAGCGAGTGTAAGTTTAATGCCATTATCTGTTGCTGAAAAGTTAGGATTGGGTGAACTAAAACCTACTAGGATGTCTTTACAATTGGCTGATAGATCTGTAAAATATCCTGTAGGAATTTTAGAGGATGTTCCTATTAAGATAGGAAAATTTTTTATACCTGCTGACTTTGTTGTGCTTGAAATGGACGAAGATTCTTTGATTCCTATTATTTTAGGCAGACCATTTTTAGCAACTGCAGGTGCTGTGATTGATGTCAAGAATGGTAAGTTGTCTCTAACTGTTGGAGACCAAAAGGTTGATTTCAACTTGAAAAATGTTTTAGAAAAACCTTATAATGATGTTTGCTGTACTGTGGATTTTGTCGAACAAGTGGTAAAGGAAGCAACCCTTCCTAATGACCCACTTGAAACTATTTTCATGATTGAGTCGACAGAAACATCTGACTGCTCTGAGGCCCCACATGATACTGAGGTCATGTGTGACAAAGTGGTAAGCCCCAATGTGGAATTAAAACCCTTACCAGCTTCATTAAGGTATGAATTTCTTGGTCCTAATTCCACATATCCTGTGATTATCAATGCTGAATTGAATCCATCTGAAACTAAAAAACTTTTGAAACAACTTAGGTTGTATAGAAAGGTAATAGGTTATACAATGGATGATATCAAAGGGATTAGCCCTTCTCTTTGTATGCACAGGATTACTGTAGAAGATGAAAGTAGGCCCACAGTAGAACCACTTAGGAGATTAAACCCTAAAATGCAAGAAGTGGTTAAAAAGGAAATTTTGAAACTGCTTGATGCTGGAGTGATATATCCTGTTGATAGTAGTAAATGGGTAAGTCCTGTCCATGTGGTGCCTAAAAAGGGGGGAATAACTGTGATTGAAAATGATAAACATAACTTGATTCCTACTAGGATTGTCTCTGGTTGGCGCATGTGCATTGATTATAGGAAGTTAAATAGCGCCACGAAAAAAGATCATTTTCCCCTCCCTTTTATTGATCAGATGCTTGAAAGACTTGCGAAACACTCTTATTTCTGTTATTTGGATGGGTATTCAGGTTTTCATCAAATTCCCATTCATCCATCTGATCAAGAAAAGACTACCTTCACTTGCCCTTATGGGACTTATGCTTATAGACGTATGCCTTTTGGTTTATGTAATGCACCTGCGACTTTTCAAAGGTGTATGCAAGCAATTTTTTCTGATCTTATTGAAAATGTGATGGAAGTCTTTATGGATGATTTTTCAGTGCATGGTTTGGATTTTGATAATTGTTTAACAAATTTGTGCCAAGTCTTGCAGCGTTGTGAAGAAACCAATTTGGTTCTAAATTGGGAAAAATGTCATTTCATGGTAAGAGAAGGCATAGTTCTTGGACACCTGGTGTCTGAGAGAGGTATAGAAGTTGATAAGGCTAAAGTGGAAGTGATTGAAAAATTGCCTCCACCTACAAATGTGAAAGGTATTCGGAGTTTTCTTGGACATGCAGGGTTTTACCGTAGGTTCATTAAAGATTTCTCCAAGATCACAAAGCCTCTTACAACTCTTCTGGGTAAGGATGTGCCTTTCAATTTTGATTCATCTTGTATGGAAGCTTTTTACAGGATTAAGCAAGCTCTAATCTCTGCCCCCATCGTACAACCACCTGATTGGAAACTCCCATTTGAGCTAATGTGCGATGCGAGTGATTACGCAGTGGGGGATGTGTTGGGGCAAAGAAAGGATAAAAAGCTCCATGTAATTCATTATGCCAGCCGGACGCTAGATGATGCTCAGGTAAATTATGCCACAACTGAAAAAGAACTGTTAGCTATTGTCTTTGCTTTTGATAAATTTAGGTCTTATTTGGTAGGTTTACATGTTACTGTTTACACTGACCACTCTGCCATTAAGTATCTATTGAATAAAAAGGAAGCAAAGCCTAGATTAATTAGGTGGATTCTAATATTGCCAGAATTTGACTTGGAAATTAAGGACAAGAAGGGTACCGAGAACTTGGTCGCTGACCACCTATCTAGGTTGATATCTGAAAAAGAAGAAACAGATAATATTCCCATCAATGAATCTTTTCCAGATGAACAACTCTTGAATCTTAGTATCCAACGTGTTCCTTGGTATGCTGATTTTGTAAATTTTCTTGCATGTGGTATCTTACCTCCTGATCTTAGCTTTCAGCAAAGGAAAAAGTTTTATGCAGATGTCAAGCATTATTATTGGGATGAACCACTCCTTTTCAAGCAATGTGCAGATGGTATGATTCGGAGATGTGTTTCACAAGATGATGTCCATGCTATCTTGGATCATTGCCATTCTCTTTCCTGTGGAGGGCACATGAGCACCTCCAAGACAGCTGCTAAAATATTGCAAGCTGGGTTCTATTGGCCAAATATTTTTAAGGATGTACGTAAGTATGTTCTAACTTGTGATGCTTGCCAGAGAACAGGTAACATTGGTAAGAGACAAGAAATGCCATTGAATACAATTTTAGAAGTTGAATTGTTTGATGTATGGGGTGTTGATTTTATGGGTCCCTTTCCCTCTTCTTTTGGAAATGAGTTCATATTAGTGGCAGTTGACTATGTGTCAAAATGGGTGGAAGCCATTGCTTCACCCCATTCTGATGCTAAGACTGTTATTAAACTTTTCAAGAAAATAATATTTCCAAGGTTTGGGGTCCCAAAATGTGTTATAAGTGATGGAGGGTCTCATTTTATTGAAAAAACTTTTCAGACCCTTCTAAAGAAATATGGAGTTAAGCATAAGGTTGCTACACCTTATCACCCACAAACTAGTGGACAAGTTGAGGTATCCAATCGGGAAATTAAAAATATTCTTCAAAAAGTGGTGAATACATCACGTAAGGATTGGTCTATTAAGTTAGATGATTCCTTATGGGCGTATCGAACCGCATATAAAACTCCCATTGGAACCACACCTTTTAAGCTAGTATATAGGAAGCCCTGTCATTTACCTGTTGAGCTAGAATATAAATCTTTTTGGGCTGTTAAAACTCTTAACTTTGATCATAAGGCTACAGGTGAACTTAGGTTGTTGGAATTAAATGAACTTGAAGAACTCCGTCTAGATGCATACGAAAATGCCAGAATTTATAAAGAAAAAACCAAACAATGGCATGATCGTCACATCCAACGGAGAACATTTAATCCAGGTGATATGGTTTTACTGTTTAATTCCAGACTGAAGCTTTTTCCAGGTAAACTGAGATCCCGATGGTCGGGACCATTCAAGGTGACAAAAGTCTTTCCCTTTGGAGCTGTCGAACTATGGAGCAAGAAATCTGGTGCATTTAGGGTAAATGGACAGAGAGTAAAGCATTACTTCACCGGTCAACCAATACAACAAGCAAGTGACTTGGACTTGTTTGATGCTCCTGATGAGTAAATACAAACGGTGAGAAGTCTGGCTAAAGACTTAAAACTTAGCACTGATAGGGAGGTAACCCTATAAAAAGTTGTTGTTTTATTTTAAGCTTTTATTCTAAAAAAAAAAAAACCAACTACGTCAGATGCTGGTTTGGGGTTATTACAGGTAAGTTTTCTTATCCTTTTATCATCCATTTTAACATTGAGGACAATGTCAAATTCTGGTTTGGGGTGGTAGGTAAGAAAACTTAACTGTTTTGTTTACGTTGTGTGATTGTCATTTTATTATGCATGTGTGTTTTCTTTGATTTGTTTGTAATCTTGTAATTTACCATGATTGCATGATAAATTTACTTTGAATACAAGGCTAAAGTATCTAAGGATCCCAAAATTTTGAGTAAAAGTTTAAAAATTTGATTGTTTAAATGCCAAATAAATGCTTAAATGAACCTTATGTGATTAAAATTTTCTTTGAAAGGACTTTCCATGGTGAGACTTGAGCCAAAATGGGTAATTTATCAAACAAATTTTCAAAACCCATATTTTCTTGATTGAGTGAATCTCATAGTCATTAATATTCTAGAACTTGTTTTTCAACTGATTCAAAATGGTTTTTGATTATATGTCTTAGGATGATAAAGGCACAATTAGGTCTTATTCTTAAGCCTCAGAATTTTGTATAATTTGACCCCTAGTTGCCCCTTTTGAGCCTAAAAGCGAAAATGTTTCCTTGAAACCTTTCATTGAATGATATTCTCTTAATGGTGAAAAAGTTGGAAATTTAGTGGAGCAAAGAAATAAAAAAAAAAGGACTTAAGAAAAATATGATATTAGATGCAAAGAAACGCAAGAAAATCAAAAGGATGATATTGAATGAATTCCAAAAAGTCCATAAAAATTCAAAAATTTGCTCTGTTAAATTTATGATGATAATTTGAATCATTCATGACTGTTAAAGCCCTTTTGTATTCTATTTTTCTTGAAATTCCTACCAATACAACCCAAGGCCACGTTACAACCTTTGAAAGACCTTTAGACTTTGACATATTTTCTATCTAAACTGTGGAGTTTCTGGTTTATTAACAAGCTTATGGTAATATTTTTTGACTATGATGATTTGAGAGATACACAAACCTTTAAACACTTGAGTGAAAATTGTGAGAAGAGTATCTCAAGTCTTGACATTGAAAATTGATTCACATAAGAAAAATAAAACTGGCATTTGAATAAATCTGTTTCTCTGTTTTGAATTCCTTAGTTTATTAAGTTTAGTGTTTTCTGTATTTTATCTTGTGAATATGGTGATTGCTTGAGGACAAGCAATGTTTTGGTTTGGGGTATTTTGATAAGTGCTTTATAATACAATAAATTAGGTCTAAATTACTTAGGATTTTAGTCATTATGCACTGTATTTCCTTTATTTATTGTGATTTTTGCTTTCTTTCCACTATTTTCTACTTGGGTATGTTATTTTGCAAGAATTAAGGTAATAAAGGGTCAAAAACAAGGAAAAATCTGACCAGAAATGAATCACACTCGGGCAGACTCTCAAGTTTCACACTGAGCCCGAGTGAGAAGTCTCCAAGGAAAGGAATTCCGAGTGAGTTGGGTCAGAAAAATGCATTTCCGAGCAAAGCAAAGCTCGGACATAAGAAGAAATTCAATCAGTCAAATTCCAACTCTTCAAGTGCAAGTTCTTGAGTAAAAGAGAAGGCCATTCCGAGTGAATTGATTGACGACTGAAGGCCATTCTGAGTAAAAAGCATGAAGGCCGACTGAAGAATTCCAATGCAAAATCCGAGCAGAGTTTTAACCGAGTGGTTCAGATTACAGCCGAGTGAAAATGATTGAGAACCGATTGAATAAATTCTGATTCCGAGTGAGTCTTCAATCAGTGCCGAATGAACTTCATGAATTTAAGCCGAGTGAATGGATTCAATCAATTCCGAGTAAGTCACTTTGCCCGTCCAACTCTCAAACACCGAGTGAAACAAGACCTCTCGCTTGAGCGAACCTTTCTCCGCTCGAGCGAGACGGTCTCCTTCAACAAACACTCAACCAAACACCGACCCAATTCTTCATGCAACACCGGATCACTACCTCCATCAACTCTGCCTCCTTCTACTTTCCTTCAAGCCACAACACCGTCCCTTCTCCTTTCATAACCGACCTACACTCCACAAACTCCAAACATCGGATCACTCTCTACACCGTCCTCAATCCAGAAATCCGACCCACATTCCTCTCTTCTATCCGCTGTCCCCTTCTAATCTATACCACACACCGTCCCACTTCACCTTTCCTTTCCATCCATACCGCCCAGACTTCTCTCAAACCAACACCGCCCAGGCTCCTAATCCATGACACCGCCCAGTAATCCAACCAACACCGCCCAGGCTCCTAATCCACAACTCCGCCCAGACTCTCTTCACAGCCCCAACACCAGATCAATTGAACACCGCCCAGTAACTCACTCAACACAACAACGCCCAGCAACACCGGCTCCATCCACCACACCGTCCAGCAACTCCACTGTCCCTCATATCACCATACCTGCCACATACAAACCAACAACGCCCAGCAACTAATACCAAACAGCAAGCTTTCACTCGGTCTTGTGGAATTCCAGTACTTTTCCATTCAGAATTTGCCCAGCTGAATAAATCCAAGCACTGAATTATTGGAAATATTAAAATAATGCAATTTGGGACAGTTGGAAGTCACATGCACCGAAAGTTTCTCCCACTTGCAAATTTTAACGCGTTTCCTTAGCTGGATTCATTCATCCATTTGCCTATAAAAGCAGCAGCAACCCATCAGCAAAAAAACAACTTCTTCCCAGTCTAAAATCACTCAAGTTTCATTTCTTCGTTCCTTTTTCTCTCTTTTTCTCTTAGTTCTATTCTTTTCCATATTTTCTTTCTCTGTTCGTTTTTCTTCTCTTTCTTTTTATTTTCTTTTCTTTCTTTTATTTTGTAAGAGTGTGAGGGCTGTAAAAGTGAGAATTAAATTTGTAATTGGTGGAGAAATTATTGCAACAAGGAATTACAGTGGTAAATTATTCTGAGCTTTTGGAGAAACCCGTAAGTCTTTATTTTTACCATGTCTTGTATGTTTTATTTTTCCATTATTTACATGAATTTAAATTATTTCATGAGTAGCTAAATTAATTATCTTGGGATAAAGGGGGTATGATAATATTTTATTTTAATGTTATTTTGACTTGGAATTAAATAAATTTCTGTTTTCCATTTAGTTCAATTATGCTTAATGCTTTTAGTAATTCCCAACAAGAACCTAAATGATAAAACTGTATACTTATGGGTATATTAGTAAGTTTAGGTAATAAATAGAATCGAGAGATTTATTTTTACCGGAAAGCTTTGAACTAAACCTAAGATTTTTGAAATGCTTTTTGTGACCTCGGTAAAACCGTGAAAGTAATCAAAATTCTTTTGAGGAAATAAAAGGGATTTTCATAAAACGATAATGGGCCTTTCTGAGGATTAAGCAGCGCTTTCCATAGGTTAGGTACATTAATAGGATTCCGAAAGGAACATATTAATTAGCTTTTGGAAAATTCGCCTTGGAAAACTTAATTCGATTCTTATTTATGAAAAGTTAAAATTCATTAAACATAAAATAGAGTCTTAATCCCCTGAAATCCCAAGATACTCTCAACTCTGAATTTTTTTTAGTGTTAAGTAAATTTTATTTTTATTCATATTCTGTGCAACTTTAATTTGTGCTTTATTTTATAAAAATCTTAAAAATTAATTGTGTGGATAATTAAATTTCAATATGCTGGTACTTTGAACACAGTCCCTGTGGAGAACGATAATCTTTTATATTACGCGACATAACCCGTGCGCTTGCGGGCCCTGTCAAGTTTTCGGTTGGCTAGTGTTAGCATTCTGTTTTAGTTCCTAAAATTCAGATTTGGCACATGTTAATTTCAGTTTGTTAGGTGGTTAGGTTGTTGTTACAAGTTAGTTAATTGTTAGTTGTTAGTTAGAGTCAATTTAGGAAGTTAGTTAAGTGCCATGTGGAACCTTGTCTAGAGTTCTAGGAAATTACTTGCTTCATCTTTTTAGTGGTGCAAAACTGTGTGGTGAAGGGGCAATTCAAGCACTTTGATTAACTCCTAAAAAGGTTCCATTCTTGTTGTTGGGAGGTCTCACATTAAAGACACTCCAAAGTCAAGTCAACTTTTAGGATTGTTAGTTTCCAATCTTAGCTTTGATTCTAGGTTTAATTTTTCTTTACTTGCACTATTAGGATATCACTTTTACATTCCTTTTTCATCTTGCTTGCATCAAAAACAAAAACTTGTCAAAAAAATTAGTCACCTCCTATACATCAATTTGGGAGAAGGTTGCCTAGTTTGCCTTAAGCAAGAGGCATTAATTGAACTTGTTAGTCCATTTGTGCATTTCGGTTTTTGGTAGTATAAGATTGGTGTCGTTACCTTGAAATCTTGTGAGGCAAAAGAAAAGAAAAGTATCAAAAGAAAAGAAAAAGTACCAAAGAAGAAAAAGAGTATTAAAAAGAAAGCCTCATTACCAAGTTGAATTTGAGATACCAAACATCATCACCAAAATTTTGAAATTACCAATACCAAATGAGAATTGTTTTCATTACTTAATACTTCTAAAACTTGTTCATTAAGACTTCCTTGCTTACTTTTGCAACTCTAGAGTTTCTAAGCTAGGTTGTACTTTAAGCTTTGTTTCTTGCATGTGTTTTCTTGTTTGTCTTGTTTTGTCAAAGTCAATTCTATTCCAAGTTAGCTTTCATTCTTTTGAACTTTTATTGCTTTTAGAGTCTTTTCATATAAAAAAAATCCATTTGAGTACCCTTTATTTCTTAAGCCTTTTTAGTTTGTCATTTTTGCTTCTTAAAGTTTTGTCTTGAGTTAGTATCTTTTTGAACTTCTAAGATCACTCCATTTTGCCATTAAGTGAGGGTAGCATATTGAAACACTTGAGATTGGTGTGGAAATTGATTGAGCTTGATAATCTCTAAGAGAAGGCATACACTTGAGAGATACACTTTAGTGAGGTTTAAAGTTTTTCTTTATAATTTCTATTAACCAAATCTTGTTGGAGTTGTTGTCTTGTCTTCTTTTGCTAGGTAAAGTTGGAGCTTATACATCAAGAAGGACTTGTGAAGACAATTGTAAAGGAGGCAAAAGCTTTGTAACAAGTAGAACTTAGGCAAAGTTTTTCAATTCTTAGGCTTTGTGTAGTAGGATTTTGTCTTGTATTTTGGACACAACAAGGACATTGGACTTTTGGACATTATAACCTTCCTTTTTGCTTAGTAAATTTCGAATTAGGGTAGGGCATATGCATTTGATTGTTAACTACTTTTAGTTAATTGGTTAGAATTAGTTAGAATTTACAACTATAATTAGTTAGTTACTTGGTAGTTAGTTGAGTGTCTTAACTAATTAGTTAGTGGTTAGAACTAATTCTAGTTGTCATAACTAATTGTTAGTTGGGTTAACTAATATATAACCGAATTAGTTGGTTAGTTATAGTGGTTAGACTTTGTTACAACTTCCATAACTAATTAGCTACTTTTAGTTAGGGTTGTTAAGACTTAGTTAGTTAGTTGAACTAATTTTCTTAGGTTAACTACTTCTTAAAACCGAATTTGGATTAGGCTTGTCTAGGGTTAGTTAATCACTAGCAACATCCTAGGACAAACATAATCAATTTAGGTTAAGGACAACTTAGGATTTACATAAGCAACATAGGACTAACCTAGTTAAAGACAACCTAGGACATTGTTTTTCCCTTAGGATAGAAACCTAGTATTGATATTTTAGGATTGTTGAAGTTTTTCTTTCACTTGTATTGCATTCATCTTCCTCGACTAGCTTGTCTATACATACTTTATTTTTGCCTCAAATTTCTTTGACAACATTAAAAGATGTCATCTAGTGATAGGGAGAACAAAACCATGCTTCATAACTGATCCGGTCTAGATACCGGCCCCGATCTTGTGACGTCAGAGTGACCTCATATAAGGAAAATCGGTGTCCTGGTTCAACATTACCACACCGGATATCCGATGTCTGGCCTTCCGTTCTCATCTCACAACCGCCCCACTTATTTTCTCTATAACGGATCATTGTTCATTTTCACAGAACATTTATATAACTGTTAGTTTCTCAGTCACAGCGAGATAAGAGCCCCTAATAACTTATCAGCGAAGATACTGTATGTAGCAAAATATGTCACGTCAATGGCCCCAGAAAGCAAGTATATGTGTCAGCAGATTATGCAGAAATGTGATTATCCTCTCTTCTTCCCATAGAATCGTACTCTGATAATTGACCTACCCCCCTGACACACTCTGAGTACTGAGCCACTTTGATTGACACACTTCACACGCTATCAGAACCAAGGAGCCCACTTGCACCCAACGATTCATTTCCTACGTTCAACTATAAATAGCTCATTTCAATACACATGCAAGGTTACGTTGTTCTAACTTACACTTTACTATTACATCGCTTGAGCATTCACTGAGTTCTTACACTCTTCTAACTTGAGCGTCGGAGAATCTTCGCAGGTGGCACCACCTTTCGCCCCCTGCAACGCGAAACGCTGGTGTGAAGGATCTCCAGGACAACAAGACCGGCATCTCCCATTTAGAGACCGGATTAATACACCGGATACTCACTGTTCCAGTGTGCAAACCCTAAAAACACCTATATTCTTGTGGCTGGTCCCACACCGGATCCTAGACCCCGGTTCAGACCAGTTCAATAACATAATGGATAGCTTAAACAATATTAATGCTAGGCTAACCAATCTTGAGCATAATGAACCCCCTAGAACTAGGCATAGACAACAAAGAAATCAAAGACATAACATTAGTGATAATGAGGAAGAAACGAGACAAAAAAGGCACCATGACCATAGAAAGGATGACATAGGCTTAAGAGAGGTAAAGTTAGAAATTCCCCCATTCAATCGCAAGAGTGACATTGAAGCTTACTTAGAGTGGGAGATGAGGGTAGAACAAATATTCAACTCTCATCAAATAAAAGATGATAAAAAAGTTAGGATTGCAACTCTTTCTTTCCAAAATTATGCTCTAGTTTGGTGGACCCAAATTTGTAAGGAGAGAAAAAGAGACAACTTCCCTCCCATAGATGATTGGGTAGACTTAAAAGCTCTCCTTAGGAAAAGATATGTTCCTAATTATTATCGTGGTGAACTATTAGCAAAGCTAAATAGGCTCACCCAAGGCTCCAAATGTGTAGAAAACTACTATAAAGCCTTAGAGATAGCCATGATTAGAGCCAATCTAGAAGAGGATGAAGAAACCCTAATGCATAGGTTCTTACATGGGCTTAATAGGAACATCAAAAATAGGGTAGAACTTCTTCCATATGTGGATATAGAAGAGTTACTCCACCAATACACCAAAGTAGAAAACCAATTTAAGGAAAGAGAATCCTATAGTGGGGATAACAATAGAGCCTATAAGTCAAAACGGGTAGAAAATAAGGGTAAGTTTGAGAGAAACCCTAGAGAGAGAGAAGTGGGCGCTTCCTCCTCTAAACTCCAAAGTGAGTTACACAAAAACGGCAAAGTCTTTAGGAATCAACATGATAAGCATGAACCATCATCAAAACCACAATCCTCTAGATCTTCTTCCATAAAATGTTTTAAGTTCCTTGGAAGAGGACACATTGCTTCGGACTGTCCAATAAAAAGAACCATGATTTTAAAAACTAATGGAACCTACTCAAGTCAATCAGAGTCTAATTCTGATTCTCACTATTCAAGTGATGACTCTAGTAGTGATTCCAGTGACAGTGAGCACATTCTAGGGGATGATGGTGAGTTGTACATGATTAGAAGATTGCTTGGTAGTCATGTAAAACTCGATGACACGACACAAAGAGAGAACATCTTTTATACAAGATGTTACATTAATGACAAATTATGTTCTCTCATTGTGGATAGTGGGAGTTGTGCAAATGTTGCAAGCCAAAGACTAGTCAAAAAGATGGGATTAACGCTTATAGATCACTTGTATGTAAAATAAGTTTTCTCTATTCTTAAATTTCTTCGTGTTGTGCCTTTCTCTATTCTTAAATTTCTTCTCTCAACCCTTCACTTGTATGTAAAACAAGTTTTCTTTATTACATTGTAATATTAAAAAATCCAACAAGGTGGAGACCTAGAAGAAACCTAGAGTGGTGATTCTTGATGGATATAACCTTGAAAGGAACAAATGAGTGATGACTCCAAGAGGATGGTGGTTTCAAGAAGTAGGACTTCACGAAGTCAAGACACCATAGTTCCTTTAGGTTTATTTTATTTTATTTTATTTTCTAGGAAGACCATAACCATCTCACAATTTTGATTGCATGTTTTGGGGTTTTATTTTATGTTAAAGTGTTTAATGAAAGTCAGTAATGAACAATAAGAAAATTGAAATCCCTCAAGCCCGACAATCATACCTTCCAATAAGTAATAACGTCTAACTTGATATAGATAAAGTGCAGGTCACGTATAGTTGGGTGCCTTTATTTATGTTTAGTAGGACATGATTGGATAATTGGATTATCCAGATATAACTTATTAAGTTTTATTCAAATAGACATTTTTCAATTGAATTGGAAAAGCCTAAAGGTATAAGCAGTCTAAAACGCATTCCAATAAACAACACTCATCAATGCTAGTTTCAATAAAGTGCAGGTTCTGCCAAAGTAGGGTGCTTTTATTGATATTAGTAAAGGATGATGGGTAATTGGATTAACTAACCATTTGTTATTGGACTTATCTAGGTAACTTTAATCAGATTGAAGAACCTAGAAGCGTTAATATTAAGTTTAAATGCCTTCTAATAAGTAACACTCGTCGAGACTAATGTCAATAAATAGTGGGCCTGCCAAAAAAGGGTGCTATCATTTATATTAGAAAGGCGCGGTGGGATAATTGTAATATCCAAATTCTTTTTATTGGGCCTTAACTTAACTAAGTTTTTCAATTGGATTGAAAATAACTTAGAGGCGTAAGGATTAAGCTTAAATTCATAAGATGAATAAGGGTAATAAGTTACCCACTCAATCATCCAAGAGTTGCATGAGATGCAATTAGAAATGTGTTTCCTACCTAAATAACCAAAGGTTGGGCGATCAACCAAAGCTGACTCAACACTAGGCTAAATATGGATCTTGGCCCACTAGAAAAATCTTGCAACGAGATTTTTTTCTGATTCAGAGAGGGTATTTGTTTTGAATCAAAATAGTGGGAGACAACATATTTATTTAATGACCAAAATTTAAATATGTTTTAAATAGAAGTGATAGATTTGCATGTAATTTGTTTTAGAATAACCATAACAAACCAAATATTATTTTTTTACAATCTGTCCTTTGGAAGGACACTCTATCTGGAAAAATGCCCAAAAAGGTATCGAGACTTGAGAATTATTTTCAACAAAGAGGAAGCGGTAGTGTGTCATGTTTGGCCTATTTCAATATCATCTATCATTGGGTATTGAATAACCTATGAAGTCTACATAAACTCTGAGCTGTAAAAGGCAATATGAATATATGGAGATATACGATATGATCGTATACAGACTCTATTAAGGCCAAGTTGGTCTAGAAGTCTAAAAGGTGATCAAGAAAGGAAATTGTTTCCAGTTTTCACCAAATAAGACATTGAAATAATTTGTATAAAGAACTTGAAGGAGTTAAAAAGAAATGGAAGTAAGACTTCTACTACAAGTCATGTTATAGAAGTCAAGTTATTTTACTTTACTGACATTAATATCATATGCTAGTAGTAGATCTCACACTTTGAAAGATCAAGAAAGTAGATCACTTGCTAAGGGTGGTGAAATCTGTGTAAAATTGAGTAAAAGTTGCTACATTAAAGATAAGAGCTTCACCTATTGGGCTAGTTAGCGAACTAGACATTGTGCATATTATTTCTTGTTGGACAAGAAAGGTTTTCTTTTATAAAACAACTTTATTTCTTCAAAAGGATGTTGATGCACAATTGAGTAATGGATTCCAGATCCTAAATCTCAAAACACCCATCTATAACATAACTGTCAAAGTAGGTTAAAATAAGTGATTTTGAACCTTACTTACATGGTATTGTCTCCTAAGGAAAATGAATGAGAAACACATTTCTAAATACCATTAATGTGGTTATTTGGACTCTTTTGATTTTGGAATCAATTGAGATATGTAAATCTTATTTATTGGAGAGATAGTTAAGACCTCATTCATTGAAAAATGAAAGATGAGTAATCTATTATCTAATACATGATGATGTATGAAGGCCTATTAGAACAATAACTAGATATGTTTTTCAATATTTCGACATACTAATTGAAAAGTCAATGAGTATAGATTTATGTAACATAAGTTAGAAAGTCTTTGAAAAGTTCAAAGAATTCATAATGAAGTAAAAAAACCAAATTGGCAAGACAATTAAAGCTCTTGATTAGATCAAGATAGCAAATAATTTAAGCTACAAGTTTGATAACTATCTAATAGAGTGAGAGATTACCTCTTAACTCATTCCTCATAGAATGCCATAATAGCATCTCTATGGGGAAAAGTCAAACCTTGTTGGACACAGTTTGATTATTAATTATTATCAAACATATCTAACTCCTTCAATGTTTCTTTATTGACAAAATTTTCACACTTAACCATGTTCCATCTTAAGACTTTCTTAAAGAAACCATATATCATATGGACTAGGAAGAAACCTAGTATGTCTTTACAAATAATTTGGAACTATGATGCTTCTATAGAGCATCCAACTCTGACAAAGTCATATCCAAATTGGATAAATGTCTTCTGTGAGATACCTAAAGAAAGCTAAGGGTTATCATTTCTACAATCTATCTGAGAATAAAAGGTTTGTTGCTTAGAATGTTGTATTCTTGAATAAGAGTACATCCCTTAAAGAATTAGTGGAAGGATAGTAGAACTTGAAGAAATTCAAGTATCACAAAGCATTCAAAAGTCAAGGATGGACTTGAAGCAGAAATCATAAAGTGCTATGATATCCTTAGCTCCGGTAGCACAAGACTTGCGTAAGATCAAATAGGATATGTCACCAAATCTGAAAGATATAGATATCTTATAAATCAAGAAGGAGGCATATTGCTAAATGACCAAGCTTCTTATGAAGAGGCCAATGTAAGTTTAGATTCTAAGACATGGCATAAGACCATGGGATTTGAAATGGGTTCTATGTATATTAATAAGGTATGAATCTTGGTTGACGCACCTAAAAGGTAAAACCTATAGGATGCAAGTGGGTTTTCAAAAGGAAAACTAAACATGGATGGTAATAAGAGTACCTTTAAAAACAAGATTGACAAAATTCAATTAGCTTAAAAACCATTTAGATTCTACTTGTTGTAGCAGTATACCACCATTATGAGATATGGTAGATAGATGTCAAGATGGAAATCATCTTAAGGATGTGTATATGACACAACCTAAAGGCCTTTTATGCATGAAATATCTAAGAAGGTATGTAAACTACAAATATTCCATTTATGGACTAAAGCAAGCTTTTAGAAGCTAGAATCTTTATTAAAGAATGAAAATAAATCTTGTGACTCTAAAAGGGTTACTAATGTGTTTGAATATGTAAACAGGTCCAAGGATGAGCAAAGATTTTGATAATGACAAGCACTCTTGAAGAAACCTATGCAAACACAAAGATATGGAAACAGGGACTAAGTAACAGCGAAGCTAATCGATTAGGTCACCTAAGCTAATCGATTAGGAGCTTTCTGTTTTGGAAGAAATTGCATCAGGATGAAATCTAATCGATTATGGAAGGTAAACAATCGATTAGGTACTCACTGGAATTAAGGTAATCGATTATACAATTGAGACTAATCGATTACAACAATTAGAAATGGAACTAAATGCATCAGGTATGATGGCTAATCGATTATGGAAGCCACACGATCGATTAGGAAGCCACTGGAATTTAAGGTAATCGATTGCAAGACATTCTAATCGATTATGCAGATGCGAAATCTAATTAAATGCATCAGGGACAAATGCTAATCGATTAGAGGAAGTGAAATAATCGATTAGTGAGTCTCTGACTTGAAGATAATCGATTACAACGCGAGGGTGTAATCGATTACGCTAGTGGAAAAACAGATTTAAGTGGGAAACCAGCTCATGTCTCCACCATTCTTCAAATTTCCACTAAGTGCAACGGCTATGATGAACTAGGGCACACCTCAACTGCTATCATGGCTCTATAAATGGATGAAGAACACAAGCACAAACACACAACCAAGAAGCAACAAATCCTTAGCTCTATCTTATGCTTTGTAAGCCTATTTCTTGTATCTTGAAATACATTTGTATATCCTCTCATCTTGAGAGTTAGAATTGATCAGAGCTTTCATTTGTATATCTACTCTATTGAGAGAGTGTATTGATTGTAAACACAAACACCAAACACAAGTTGTTCACTCTAGGTTGAGTGGTTACAAAGGTTGAGGATTCAACCTTTGGGATATTGTGAGACTGAGAGATTGGGTGGGTTGCCCTTGTACTTGTGAGGATTGGGTTCTTGAGTGTGGGACACTAGGAAGCCGCAATTGCTCAAAGTTGTATCTCTAGTCTACAATAGTGGAAAATCCTCTAAGTGGGTTGCTTAGAGGCGAGACGTACACCGGATTGGGTGGAACTCGTTACATCGGTTTGCAAGCTTCTCTTCCTTACTTTTTACTTTCATATACTGCATATTTGTTGATTGGTATTGTTTGGTTGAGAAAAGCATACTTGAACTTGCTTAATTTGTTATACCTTAGATATTGCACACCAAGTGTTTGGTAAATTGTTTCAGCAATATTTCTCATTGTAGTGCATTGCTTGTTATCCACCATTCTATCTCACTTGCAAACTTGGTGATAAAAATCAGTTTCAAAGGTATTCCACTCAAAAGTTTTAAAACTCAATTCACCCCCCCTCTTGAGTATTGAGGCCACTTGAACAACAAGTGGTATCAGAGCTTGACTCTTGGTAGATCAAGCTTAACAGCTTCAAGAGATTAAATGGCCTCAAGTTCTCAAAATGTTTTTCCCGAGGGTGGTGCGATAAATAGACCTCCCGCTTTCAATGGGGAAGGGTATGCGTTTTGGAAAGAAAGAATGAAAATCTTCATTCAATCAATTGACTTGAGAATATGGAATACCATTGAAAATGGTCCTTATATACCGATGCATACTATAGATAGCAAGAATGTTGAAAAACCTATAGATGAATGGACAAGCGAGGAAGAAAAGAAAGTCCAATATGGCTACACGGCCAAAAATCTCATTACTATGTCTTTAGGACAAGATGAATTTTTCAGAATAATGACATGCCAAACTGCTAAAGAAATGTGGGATACTCTTCAAGTAACCCATGAAGGTACTAATGATGTAAAGGATTCCAAAATTAGTACCTTGACTAGCCAATATGAAAGCTTTAGGATAAATTCAGGAGAATTTATTGTAGATATGCAGAAAAGGTTTACACTTATTATCAACCATCTTATTACTCTCGGCAAAGTATATACTAACAAAGAGCTTGTGCACAAAATTTTGAAAAGTCTTAGCAGGGAATGGCAACCTCTTGTCACAGCAATAAAACAATCTCCTAGCATCAATGAAATGTCTCTTGCAACACTCTTTGGAAAATTGCAAGAACAAGAGCAAGAACTTAAAGCATTGAAGCTAGCCGAGGAAGAGGAGAAATCCACCAAGAAGAAAGGGTTAGCCCTCAAAGCCACCTCCATGCATGAAGAAGAATCATGCAGTGACTTAGATGAAGAAGAAGAATTTGGGCTATTCGTAAAAAGATTTGGAAGATTCATGAAGAACAAAAGGTTCCAAAAGAACTTTAAGCCCCAAGGTAAGAAACCTACCTCTAATGAAACTTCCTCTTCACCAAGTTGTTTCGAATGTGGCAAGGAAGGGCACTTCAAAGCCGATTGTCCAAACCTCAAAAAGAAGGGCAAGGACAAACAAAGAAGAAGAAGAGCCTATATTGCTTGGGATGAGAACAATGTGAGCAGCTCCGACGACTCAGAAAATGAGCAAGCCAATCTTTGCTTAATGGCAAATCATCAAGAAGAAGATAATGAGGTAAATCTTCTTGACTTAGATAAAAATGAGCTGTTAGATGCTTTTGAAGAATTATACGATAAATTTACAAAAGTCTCTAGTAGACTCAAAGCATCTAGAAAAACTAGTGATACCCTTGAAATGCATCTCATGGAAGTATGTAAAGAAAATGAGAGCTTAAAAGAAGAACTAGAAAAAGTTCAAACATGCTCTAAGGATAAACCATGTGATTTTGCAAAGAAGTGCATTGTGTTAGAAACCAAGGTTGAAGACCTAAATAGGGCACTAGAGAAGTTCACTAATGGAAGAGATAATTTGAATATCCTACTTGGGCAACAAAAATGCATGTTTAGTAAAACCGGTTTAGGATATGACCAAGAACATAGTAATCATAAAATGGAGAAGCACTATAAAAACTTCTTTACACAACCAAGCAAATCCTCCTCACCTTTTATGAAATGCAATCATTGTGGTTCCAAAGGACATAGTGCTTATAAGTGTAGTGTTAGGAAACTAGGACCAAAGGTCTTAAGAAAGGTGTGGGTTCCCAAAGGGACATTACCACAAACTAACCTTAAAGGACCCAACATAAAATGGGTACCTAGTTCTCTAAACTGATTTTGTTTTGTAGGTATGCTTCAAGGCAAGCAACACCCATTGGTACTTGGATAGTGGGTGTTCAAAGCATATGACGGGAGACATAAGCAAATTTACATCATTCACTCCCAAACGAAAAGGAAGCGTCACCTATGGAGACAACACTAAAGGAAGAATCCTAGGCATTGGAAATATTAGTGAGAATTCTTCCACATCCATAAATGACGTATTGTATGTTGAAGGCCTCAAGCATAATCTACTTAGCATAAGTCAATTATGTGACAAAGGATATAGAGTCTTATTTGAATCCAATTGTTGCATAATTGAGAATAAGCTAAATAAAGAGGTCAAATTTGTTGGAAAAAGAATTGATAACATTTACATGATAGACGTGGATAGTTTGTCTACAAATGATGAACAATGCTTTATTTCAAAAGAGGATGAAACTTGGCTATGGCATAGAAGAATAGCTCATATACATGTAGACCACTTGAACAAGCTTATTTCTAAAGATTTAGTAATTGGTCTACCAAAGCTTAAATTTGAAAATAGATTTTATGATGCATGTCAAAAGGGAAAACAAGTAAAGGCATCTTTTCAATCCAAAAACATCGTTTCTACTCAAAAGCCTTTACAACTTTTGCACATGGACTTATTTGGACCATAATCAAAAGCTTTGGAGGTAATTACTATGGTCTAGTTATAGTAGATGACTATTCAAGATATACATGGACATTGTTTCTTGCTCATAAAAATGAAGCATATCATGCATTCAAGAAACTTGCAAAGATTATCCAAAATGAGCAAAATTCAAAAATTGCATCCATTAGAACGGATCATGGGGGAGAATTTGAAAATCAATTTTTTGAAAAGTTTTGCGAAAAACATGGTATTAATCACAACTTTTCAGCTCCTAGAACTCCACAACAAAATGGAGTAGTTGAAAGAAAGAATAGATCTTTAGTGGAGCTTGCTAGAACCATGCTAAATGAAAACAATATTGCAAAACATTTTTGGGCCGATGCGATAAACACCGCGTGTTATGTGATGAATAGATGTTTGATAAGGCCTATTTTAAAGAAAACCCCCTATGAGCTTTACAAAGGTAGAAAACCCAACATTGCATATTTTCATATTTTTGGATGTAAATTTTTTGTGCTCAACAATGGAAAGGATAATCTAGAAAAGTTTGATGCAAAATCTGATGAGGCAATATTCCTAGGATATTCATAATCAAGTAAATCTTATAGAATTTTCAACAAACAAACAAATACTATTGAAGAGTCTATTCATGTTAAGTTTGATGAAAATAGCCATAACCCTCCGAGAAAGGAAGATGTTGATGATCTTGTAGGTACTTTTCAAGAAATGAACTTGCAAGACAAAGAAGAAGAAGTCAACAATGATGGAGGTGCAGTACAAACTGAGAGACAACAAGAATGGATAACTTTGAAGGATCATCCCTTAGACAAAGTCATAGGTGAAATGACTCAAGGTGTAAGTACTAGAAATGCTATTAGAAATACTTGTAATCACCTAGCATTTGTATCACAAATAGAACCCAAGAACATAGATGAGGCTATTATTGATGAACATTAGATGTTGGCCATGCAAGAAGAGCTAAATCAATTTGAAAGAAATGAAGTTTGGGAGCTTGTGCCAAGACCCAATGATCACCAAATAATAGGAACCAAATGGGTTTTTAGGAATAAATTGGATGAAAATGGAATAATTACTAGAAACAAAGCTAGGCTAGTAGCTAAAGGCTATAATCAAGAAGAAGGCATTGATTATAAAGAGACGTATGCACCCGTAGCTAGATTAGAAGCAATTAGACTACTATTAGCCTTCGCATGCTGTAGAGATTTCAAATTGTACCAAATGGATGTTAAAAGTGCTTTCTTAAATGGATACATTCAAGAGGAAGTATATGTTGATCAACCTCCAGGTTTTGAAAACCATCAATTTCTAAATCATGTTTTCAAATTAAAGAAAGCTTTGTATGGGTTGAAACAAGCTCCAAGAGCTTGGTACGAAAGGTTAAGCAAATTTCTTTTAGAAAATCATTTTGAAAGAGGGAAGGTTGATACAACTTTATTTATAAAGCACAAAAAGAATAACATACTATTGGTACAAATTTATGTTGATGATATAATTTTTGGTGCCACTAATAATTCAATGTGCAAAGAGTTTGCCAAGCTAATGCAGGAAGAATTTGAAATGTCCATGATGGGGGAACTCACTTTCTTCCTTGGACTACAAATCAAGCAAACCAATGAAGGCACATTCATAAACCAATCTAATTACTGCAAAGAACTACTCAGAAAATTCAATATGGATAAAGCAAATGATATAGCCACACCCATGGGCACTTCATGCTATTTGGACAAGGATGAGAAAGGTAAGGATGTTGAACTCACAAAATACAGAGGTATGATAGGATCCTTACTTTACTTAACCGCTAGTAGACCGGATATCATGTTTGCTGTGTGTATGTGTGCTAGATACCAAGCTTGTCCTAAGGAATCTTATCTCACTGCAGTAAAAAGAATAATGAAATATCTAGTTGGGACTCAAGATGTTGGTTTATGGTACCCCAAAGGGGCTGAATGTACTTTAGTTGGTTACGCTGATTCGGACTTTGCAGGATGTAAGCTTGATAGGAAAAGTACTAGCGGAACATGTCACTTGCTTGGTAGTTCTCTTGTTTCTTGGCATAGCAAGAAACAAGTAAGTGTTGCGCTATCAACAGCTGAGGCAGAATATGTTGCAGCTGGTAGTTGCTGTGCTCAAACCCTTTGGATGAGACAACAACTTCTAGATTTTGGAATTGTATTAAACCATGTGCCTCTTAAATACGATAATACAAGTGCCATTAACATCTCCAAGAATCCAGTGATGCACTCTAGAACTAAACACATTGAGATTAGGCATCACTTTATTAGAGATCATGTGTTAAAAGGGGATTGTGTACTTGAACATGTAGAAACTTCTAGGCAACTTGCTGATATTTTCATAAAACCCTTGGCTAGAGAACAATTCACTCACATAAGAAGAGAGTTAGGCATTCTTGATATGTCCAGTTGTGTTTGAATGATAGGATATTTTTTAATAAGAACTATGTTGAATGGCATGATGCATGGTATATATCACATTTCATGATTGGCACTTTGCTGTATGTAAAATTTGAAGTTTGTGACTCAATAATCGATTACATGGCTACTCACAATCGATTACTATGCTTCTGTTTCCATTATAATCGATTAGTACTTACCTATAATCGATTACAAACATTCTGTTTCTAAGATAATCGATTATCATTGATCCACAATCGATTACAAAGTTTCTGTTTCAGGTTCAAAACGTTTCCTCTTCTTCATAATCGATTACCACATTGCTCCAATCGATTAGTACGATTCTGTTTCAAAACTAATCGATTACACTAAGCCTCTAATCGATTACCCCATGTATGAAACGTTTGAAATTCCCCAGAAACAATGATCTAATCGATTACCACCTATCTCGTAATCGATTAGCACGCGTTCTGAAGAGTCAAAACTGCAATTTCCTAGGCACACTCGAACCACTCCCTCTCTTAACTCACTTCACTCCTTTCTAAACTCTCTTTCCTCCTTTCTAAACCTAATTCTCACCTATAAATACCCCTTCCTTCATCTTCCCATCTCACACTACCTCCTTCCTCTCAAACCTCTCCAAAACTCCCTACCACTCCTCTCTATTCATCTTCCTCTTTGCTTTTTCAACCATGTCTACCTCTAGAAATGTCAAGAGAGCTAGGTCCTCTGCTACTCAAGCCCATAACCCCCTTGACTTCTCAAGGTTCTTCTCTTCTCCTAGAGATCTTCAAAACTTTATGAAGAACTTTTCTGAAAAGGAGATTATGACCCCTCACTACACCATTGCCGACACATTTGACAACCCCACCCTAACCTTCACCCAAAGTCTTCACCACTACAACCTTTTTCCTTTCCTCTCCCTCAAAGAAGAAGAATACTATCCTGAACTCATGAGGGTATTCTACTGTAACCTCCGCCTTGTAAATGGAATGGTTGAATCCAAGGTAAAGAACACAACCATCAAGCTATCCAATGCCCAATTTGCGGAAATTTCCAAACTGCCTCTCAACAACGCTGACTTTGATGGAGGCGAACCTGAGGATGAATGGGGTTTTAATCCCATCACTGCCCGCCGCTCTTTGTGGAAACCGGATCCTCCCATGAGCAACCACAAGCTGGTAGGCCACTTGACCATGAACAACCGCCTGCTACACTTTTTCTTGGTCAAGATGATTGTTCCCCGTGGTGGGAACTATGCTCTGGTTGAAGAGGATGATGTCCTCCTAATGTGGGCAATGCTGAACCACAAGGAGATCAACTGGGTTCAGTTGATCAAGTTTCATATGCGCCATGCGAAGGATCAGCAAAAGCTCCCCTATGGTATCCTACTCACCAAAATTTTTAAATTCTGTGGAGTAGATTTGGCAGGGGAACTCTCTGAGAAAGTGCCCCCAAGAGCTTGCATTGGCACTTCCCACCTCAACAAAATGGGCATGGTCTGCATTGCTGGAATGTGGATTCTCAGGAGTGATCGAGAACATGGTGCCAATCCCTTTGCTGAACCTGCTGCTCCTCCTCCTCCACCTCAACCACAAGCTGCACCATCAGCCTCTTCATCTGCACCTCAAGCTGACCCATTTGCATCTCTCTACGCCCATCTTGACCGCCGCTTCGATCGCCTTGAAAACTCCCTTCAAGAGTTTTCAATGACCGAGCAGCAACATTTTGAGATGATGCAGCAGCGATATGAAGAGCTGGCTCACCAAATTGCAGAAATTCGCTTCTTCAACCCGGATAATTAGATCCTTAGTTATGCTTTTGTTTAATTGTGCTTATGTCATTTCCTTTTGAATTATGAATAATTTTGCTTTATGTATTTCCCTTTTTTACATCAATAAAATTATCTCGTTTCAGTTCATATTATATCTCTTTCATTACTCGAATTATTTTTGATGATTACAAAGGGGGAGAAGAATATCTGTTCATATCTTGTTCAATTCTTGTTTAAAATATGGAGAAGAATATTAGGTGTTCATAGGTGTTCATATCTTGTTCAAATGTGTTAGATGCTCTGATATATAATACTCTGATATGTGTTCACATCTTGCTTATCTCTTGTTTAAAATTTGGATAAATATTATCTGTTTATTAAATTCCTTTTGATAGGGGGAGAGTTATAGATAAGATAGATAAGAGATAAAAGGAGATAAGACACTTGCTGCTGATTACTCTGATTTCTTTAAATTGGTCATCTGCTATTTGAAAAAGAGAAAATGTAGCAGAGTTGTTTTTGCAAAAAGATAAATTTAGAGATAAGTTTAAAATTGTTTAAACTAACAACCCTCAAGAGATGAACATAGTTGTCATCATCAAAAAGGGGGAGAATGTGTTTGAATATGTAAACAGGTCCAAGGATGAGCAAAGATTTTGATAATGACAAGCACTCTTGAAGAAACCTATGCAAAAACAAAGACATGGAAACAGGGACTAAGTAACAGCGAAGCTAATCGATTAGGTCACCTAAGCTAATCGATTAGGAGCTTTCTGTTTTGGAAGAAATTGCATCAGGATGAAATCTAATCGATTATGGAAGCTAAACAATCGATTAGGTACTCACTGGAATTAAGGTAATCGATTATACAATTGAGACTAATCGATTACAACAATTAGAAATGGAACTAAATGCATCAGGTATGATGGCTAATCGATTATGGAAGCCACACAATCGATTAGGAAGCCACTGGAATTTAAGGTAATCGATTGCAAGACATTCTAATCGATTATGCAGATGCGAAATCTAATTAAATGCATCAGGTACAAATGCTAATCGATTAGAGGAAGTGAAATAATCGATTAGTGAGTCTCTGACTTGAAGATAATCAATTACAACGCGAGGGTGTAATCGATTACGCTAGTGGAAAAACAGATTTAAGTGGGAAACCAGCTCATGTCTCCACCATTCTTCAAATTTCCACTAAGTGCAACGGCTATGATGAACTAGGGCATACCTCAACTGCTATCATGGCTCTATAAATGGAAGAAGAACACAAGCACAAACACACAACCAAGAAGCAACAAATCCTTAGCTCTATCTTGTGCTTTGTAAGCCTATTTCTTGTATCTTGAAATACATTTGTATATCCTCTCATCTTGAGAGTTAGAATTGCTCAGAGCTTTCATTTGTATATCTACTCTATTGAGAGAGTGTATTGATTGTAAACACAAACACCAAACACAAGTTGTTCACTCTAGGTTGAGTGGTTACAAAGGTTGAGGATTCAACCTTTGGGATATTGTGAGACTGAGAGATTGGGTGGGTTGCCCTTGTACTTGTGAGGATTGGGTTCTTGAGTGTGGGACACTAGGAAGCCGCAATTGCTCAAAGTTGTATCTCTAGTCTACAATAGTGGAAAATCCTCTAAGTGGGTTGCTTAGAGGCGAGACGTACACCGGATTGGGTGGAACTCGTTACATCGGTTTGCAAGCTTCTCTTCCTTACTTTTTACTTTCATATACTGCATATTTGTTGATTGGTATTGTTTGGTTGAGAAAAGCATACTTGAACTTGCTTAATTTGTTATACCTTAGATATTGCACACCAAGTGTTTGGTAAATTGTTTCAGCAATATTTCTCATTGTAGTGCATTGCTTGTTATCCACCATTCTATCTCACTTGCAAACTTGGTGATAAAAATCAGTTTCAAAGGTATTCCACTCAAAAGTTTTAAAACTCAATTCACCCCCCCTCTTGAGTATTGAGGCCACTTGAACAACAACTAACTGCACAACTATAGTTCTAGTATTAAATGTAGAAGACATGCTTCTTCTAGAACTAATATTCTCATTCTATAATCAAGAATATCCTTAAACACTTAAGAAGGACTAAGTATTTGATCTTAATAAATAAAAGATGAGCTCATTGTAAATGTTACACCGATGCCAATCTTTTGATTAATTTGAAAGACTTAAGATTGCAATCAAAATATATGTGTTGTCAATATGGTTGTTATGTATGCTTGAAAGGTTCAAAGCAAGAAACAGTCATTGGTTCTACTAATAAATCTAAGTATTTTGCTATGATAAATTACAAAAGAAGTCAATTTATATTTAATCATTCCAAATGTTTTGTACCTTATGAGTTTCCACTATGATGACAACGGAACCATAGAACAATATAAGGAAGTGGATTAATCCAAGCATGTACTTAAATAGTTCCATCTTTAGAAGATGTGAAAATATACAATGTGCATACCAACAAAATTGTTAGGAACCCACTAGTAAAATCACTTGCGTAGCAAAAGCATGAGGGCACTATAGACGTCATTAGGAATTAACCTTATCAACTCTAAATGCAAGTGGGAGATTATTGGAAATGTGCACTAAGAGCCTATATAGGACGTATCATTTTGAATAAGACATTTTTGTTAAATAGTTTAACAACTTTTATTTATCCTTGGAGTAATAGGTCATATGAAAGTTATTCCTAAAATGTCCCTAGTCAAGTATTTACATGGGGACATGTAAATACATTAAGACTAGTGTGTGAGTGTACTGATGATCTGATCTCACAGATCATGGATATAGATGATATCAAGTCTTCACACGGGTACACATTAAGAGTAATGATGTACTGGATAGACCCATCATGAGAACGTTGCATGGATCGTTACATGAATGTCATAAACGATTCTCAATGTGATAATGGTATATGAGAGTCCTTCGACCTAAAGTCACTACAATTCCTACATAAGGAATTTGTTGTTTTAATACAATTAAACGTCTTCTGTAACAAGAGGACTATAAAGGTTGCGTTTAGGCAATGAATAAATTATGCAGAGGGATGTTTGGTGATGTAGATGGGATTTGTGTTTGCATGTTGAAACAGGTTTTGATGAATGACAAACAATTGAAGGATCAAGAAATTTAATTGATAAATACAAAGGATGTTGTCAAGCAATTAATTAAAAAATCATGAAGATCAAACTGATTGGGGTCAGGAAATTAAGAATTAAATGCATAAGAATTGATGAAGTCCAAAGAAATGATTCAAGGCATTTATAGAAGTTTAAAACAAGTGAAATATAATCATCCAAGTGCCAAAGAATGAACGGAATCAAGAACCAAGAGCTATATGATCAAAAATGTATCAAAATGCATCAAAAATTAAGGAAACAGATGCAGGAGAAGCCCAGGAGTCGATTCAGACCTCTAGGAATTGATTCCCAGGTGTAAAAGGAGGCAGGAATTGATTCAGCTAATGCAGGAATCGATTCATCAAGCTAGGAATCGATTCCCCCTTACATGAATCGATTCATATGACTGGAAATGGCTAGGAATCGATTCATGACGTTTTTATGCTGTAGGAATCGATTCCCCTTGCCCAGGAATCGATTCACTCGTTATTTCTGATAAAAATTCCTGGATGAATCGATTGATCACTTGAATCACGTGTTGAATCATGGAAAACATCAATACGCATTTTCAGAATTACAGAAAACATGGAACGAGAAATCAAGCCTTGGAATCCTTCGCAGACAGAGTTCAAATTCCATTGCATAAAACATGGAACGAGAAAACAACTATGCAGAAAACATGGATCAATTTGCTGCATAAATTAAGGAACCGAGGATTGAAAGCTTTGCCTTGAAATGCCTATAAAAGGAGAGGAAACGAAAGGCAGAAGACATACCACATAGCAACAAAAATTACTTGCTTCCTTCCTTACTCTCTTTGCTCTCTTTAAGTTATTTACTCTCTATTTCTTTTCTTTGCAATTAAGTTTTGAGAGCTATATTATGAGAAAAATATTTTCTTGAGTGCTAAATTTACATATCCTTTTATAAGAGTGGAAAATATTTTTCAAGTGATTAAAATTTGTATATCCACTCTATTGAGAGAGTCACACTTGTAAAATCACCTACACAAATTCTGAGAGTTATTGGGTTGGGGTTCAACCTTGTAAAATTATGAGATTGGGTGGGTTGCCCTTGTACTTGTGAGAATTGGGTTCTTGAGTGTGGGACACTAGGAAGCCGCGATTGCTCAAAGTTGTATATTTAATCTCCAATAGTGGAAATCCTCTAAGTGGGTTGCTTGGAGACGAGACGTACACCGGTATGGTGGAACTCGTATATATCAGTTTGTAAATTTTCTCTTCCCTAAAATCTTTAAATTTGTGCACTTAAAATAGCTTGCTTAATTTGTTACGTCTATAACTTAGCTATTTAAATTTCTTAATTATTACAAATTAATTTGCTTGTTAAAATTAAGTGCATATTCTTTTAGCTTGATTTAAATTGTAAATTACTTAGATTAAATTATTGAAATTATTTAAGTAATATGCTTGAATTAATTGAGTTTAAATTAATCATTATTTTCTAAGTACTCAAAATTGTGTGGTGATTAATTTGATATTATTACTTGAATATTACTTTAACTTCTTAAGTAAATTTATTTGCCATATATTAAGTGCTCATTATTTTGTCTTGTGTAATTCATTATTACTTGTGATTAAACTTATCATCTTTATCAAGTATATTTATTAAAGAATCAAATTCAAAAGCATTCCAAGTAAAAAAAAATTTAATACTCAATTCACCCCCCTTGAATAATTGAGGCCACTTGGTTAACAAGATTTGTCTCTCCTATGTGACAGAAGTGATATCTATAGGCCACTTAATGGAGTGAGACTAAGAAAATGCATGGCCATGCTAGAAAGAATAAATATTAGATATTTATTCAGATAAAGTCTACTCCGATATCAAGTAAAATAAATTGGGCCGTACAAGGATGACGCAACCATGCCTTGGGCCCAATTAGGATATCGTGACAAAAGGAACAAACATATAAAATAATTATCACTTTTAGGTTATGTTGATAATAAATAATATTTGGACATAATGATGCATTGCTAGATGCTGCTCTTATTTTATATTAGTAATAAAATAGTTTATTATTAATATGACTGAATATTTTACTTATAGGGTCACACACATAGAGTAAACCCATCAGAAAATAGCTTTTATTTTAGTTGGACTAAAATAAAGTTATTGGGCCTAACTTATTTAGAATGAGTAAGGAGTCCACTCTTTAGAGAAAGCAAATTAGGTCAAACCTAAGCCTATAAATAGAGCATAAGATGCTCATAGGCGGCTAACTAAAAAGAGACACAAAATGCAAAAGTTGCAAAAGCTACACGCTGTCAAACTAGCATTTGGAAGGTATAGCATTTCTAGTGGGAGTAATCCTGTGGACTCCTAAAGGACGAGGCTATAACTGCTTCAATTTTCTTCAAGAGGTAATCCTAAAACACAATTTTTTTTGTGTTTGTCTTATGCTTTGAAACACGGCGCTTTACAAATCCTATGGGAATCCTTATATTTCCGCTACTCATGCACTAAGGATTCTCGAACATCTCCTTCCCTTAAGACATCTCACAAAAGGCCAAGGTCTGAACCCCTACCTTCCCCAGACTTTGCTCCCTCCTCTCCTTAGCCGATTCCTCTTGCCATTTTGCCTCCACCATTACCTCACTCCATATTTTCCCTCGCTATTGTCCACTATTCCCTAATCTCCACTGTTGTTCACAAAATCTCACCTTCCCCCTTTTCTCAAACACTACCCCACCTGACCTCAATATTTTGATTTCAAATCTGTGATTGACACCTCTGACCCTGCCTACTTTACTCCTCAAAATTAGGTCATTGTGAATCACCCTTCCTTCGACCCATACAAACTTCATATTTGCATGTTTTCCCTTAAACGTTACCCTTCTCTTCCCATTGAACGGCTTCTTGGCTTTCTAGACCTGCTCTCTAATGATGACCTGGTGATGTATCATGTGCTTTAAGTTGAACAGTCATGTATGGCTTGTGATCTTAAGCATGGCATCATCACTCTTAATGATGTCTCCATCAAAAGCTATCCTGTTGCTACTCCTTGGAAGAAGATTCTTTTTAAGGTTCCCAGACCTCCTCCTCCTACTAGATGGATCTCTTTGGGTAGACTCAAGAAACCCATGCCTCCCAAGCCTAAGCCGATCTACAAAGGTCCCTTTCAGCCTAGGCAATTGTCTGCTGCAACTATCAAAAGTCTTTAGACCATGCCTAATCCCACTAAAGCTCACGCAAATGCATTATGGTGCCACTTTCTTTAGACTCTCCAAGAAGAAACTTTCTACTTCAATTCCTCGTCCTCTCATAATCCTATCTTTTTATATCGTCCTTCTTTAATCACCTTTCGTTCCCTTATCTATTTGTCTTACAGACTCACTTTTGTTGGTGTATGCACTATGAGCTATTAATGTATCAATTTTAACTTATTAATAAAATTAGTATTTTCAGTTTTAGACAAATGCTATTTATCCTGGAATAATAGGTCATATGAGAATTATTCCTAAAACGTCCCTAATCAAGTATTTACATGGGGACATGTAAATACATTAAGATTAGTGTATGAATGTACTGATGATTTGATCTCACAAATCATGGATATATGATATCAAGTCTTTACACGGGTACATATTAAGAGTAATGTTATACTGGACAGACCCACCATGAGAACGTTGCATGGATCGTTACATGAGTGTCATAAACGGTTCTCAATGTGATAATGGTATGTAGTCCTTCGACCTGAAGTCACTACGATTCCTACATAAGGAGTTTATTATTTTAATACAATCAAACGTTATCTATAATAAGATGACCATAAAGATTGTGATTAGGCAATAGATAAATTATGCAGAGGGATGTGAGTGATGTAGATGGAATTTGTCTCTCCTATGTGACAGGAGTGATATCTATGGGCCACTTGATGGAGTGAGACTAATGAAATGCATGGCCATGCTAGGACGAATAAATATTAGATATTTATTCTATAAAGTCTACTCTGGTATCAAGTAAAATGAATTGGGCCATACAAGGACGACGACGACCATACCTTGGGCCCAATTAGATATCGTGACAAAAGGAATAGATATATAAAATAATTATCACTTATAGGTCATGTCGATGATAAATAATATTTGGACATAATGATGTATTGCTAGATACCGCTCTTATTTTATATTAATAATAAAATAGTTTATTGTTAATATAACCAAATATTTTACCTATAGGGTCACACACATAGAGTAAGCCCACTAGAGGATAGTTTTATTTTAGTTGGACTGAAAATAAAACTATTTGGGCCTAACTCATTTAGAATGAGTCAGGAGCCCAATGTTTAATGAGAGCTCAGGTCAAGACCTAGGCCTATATATAGAGCATGAGATGCTCATAGGCTGGGGCTTAGAAATTAGATTACACTAAAATTCCGTACTAGCATTCGGATCGTTAGTTTTCTGGTGGGAGTGCTCGTGTGGACTCCTAAGGGCGAAGCTACAATTGCTTTGATCGAGGATCTTGTTCTGCGTCTACAAGAGGTAAACCCTAATTAAAATTTTAATTTAGCATAATGCTTTGAGACATACGTGTTTGCAATTCTTTCTTGGGAATCCTTTGTGTTTCCGTTGCCTGACCCTAATAGGATTCCTAACAGCTTTTACATTATTCTTTCATCTGTTCTTTTTACTTCCAGTCTCACTCATGATTTACTTTTTGGGTCTCCATGATGTTCTCTCTTTTGTTGATTATAAGAGAGGGAGTTAGTATAGAAGTCTTTTGTGGGTCAAATGTATTAACTGTGAATGATACATATTGTATGCACTATTTTGATCAATGAAGCATCTGCTTATGTTATTTTGTTTTATCATTATTATTATTCTATGCCTCTCTGATGATAAAAAATTTTCCATGAAAAGACTTGATGTTGGTTATCAACAAATAGGGGGAGATTGTTAAGAAAAAGTCTGGGCAACAATATAAGTTCTAAGTATTGTTGGACCAGACCCCAAACTTTATGATTTGTTTATATCGATCATCAAGTATTTTCGCACAAAGAATAAAGTCTAAACTGCTTATAACATTTTCTTTTAAGTGCAAAAGCAATTTCAGAATACGAAAATCAAGTTGTAAAAACTAAGAGGGAGCAAACACAGTATTTAACAAATCTAGTAGAACAACAAAAGTCTGATAGAAACATCTTGAATAAAGAATTCCTCATCAATATTCGAAGAATCTATTTTGATGATGCTTCGGGAAAAATGATCATACCATATTTGCTTGCTTATCATCGAAGAACAAAAAGAACAAAATCCAAATCGGCTTGGGGTATGGTCTTACTAGCCTGTTAGTGTACTCTGATGGTTAAGTTAGTCAAAAGATTTTATGATTGACAGAGGAGGAAATCTTATTATTGGAGTGAATGGCAAGAATCAGGTGAAGATAAGTTAGAAAGAAGAAAGAACTAGTTTTTTAAGATTGTAAGAAGTATAAGTTAGAACTCTATAGCCTATTACTTGAAAAATGTTATTGTAGGGATTTTCAGAGACTGGCCATTCTGAAGTCTTGCTTGACATTATTTAAGTATGGGCGCTAATGTATGGTGGAATAATAAAGTAAATTAACAAATGCAGTTATTTCCTTTTATTCCAAATGTATTGTATGGTGTTTGATTCTTTGATTAATATGTGATAATGAAATATTCAAACATTTGTTTCTTTTATAATATGATATGGGACAACAAAGGAGATAAGACAATCGGAGATCTTTAGAAATATTTTGGCATGAATTTTAGACTGGACCTGTCATGACTTTGACTACTTAGTTATGAATTATTAGGATTGATCACCCCAAATAATTTAGACTAAGCACTGAAGACGTGTCAAATGAAGGATGTTAAGAATAATGAATCTAACCCTATATTAATGTGGTATATGGAGAAGTGGAGACAGACTTAATAAATCCTATTAGGATATTCCTTACCATATCCTTAAATTTGTAGAGATACTTGTATGAATTAGAATCCAATGAGTAGATAACTGTTGTAATCCCAAACTAGTATAACAAATTGTTTAAGATAGAATCATAGTTTTTTTTTTTGGGATTATAATTTTTCCTTGGATGATATATTTTAAATAAAAATATGTGGATGTATTCTTTATAAAAGAAATATGGTAATTTTTTTCACTAATTTGTTTAGTAAGACAAATATTATACTAGTAATTATATCTCTGACTATTTGTATTGATTCTTCTTTTATATGACATATAAGACATGTTAATTGTTTAGTTTGATGAAGTTTTTCCTTTATGATGTCTGCAATTGAATAATATATGATGATTATATATATATATATATAAATATATATATATGAATTAATGAAACTTTTATGGTTGTGACATCAAATGTAATTAACCATATGTTTTTGAATTTTTTTTTAGTGATTTATTGTGATAAATATGTAAATAAATGATCAAAAATAAGTATCATAGATCTTTGGGAGATATCGATATTGGTTTAATATTGAGAAATTGTGCCATAAAATATTTTCTTTGGATTCCCAACAATTTGATACATGTTTATCAAGTTATTTTCTTTTAGTCATCAATTTTGTAAAGTGAATATACATATACCCTATATAAATAATTGTTATGTAATGATAGACTTAAAATAAAGAAATATGTTAGTGAATCGTGGGTAAATAGATATGAACCCTTACTTATTAATTTAGCATAGTTCCTATGAAGTGGGTTACATAAATCTTAGCTATCCATAACAAAAATTTAAGTGAGTATTTCTAAGTCAAAGTAGTGATTTATGATTATTTAAAATTAGAGAATTTATCAAATCTATGTAATGGTTGTAGTCAATTATGATGAAATGTACAATCACTTAGTTAAGGAATATTTAATTCATTATAGAAGACAATAAGAAATGATTACATACCCTAGATTGTCATGAAGCAAAGAACACAAGGATTTAACTAGATAAACAAGTACAACATGGACTAAGACATATTTATCCTTTCTCACTAGGATAATTTATTATACATTGCATTAAGGAAAATAAAGTAGAACATCTAGTACATCATAGGTAAAGGTCTAAGAGTCTTGGCAATACAAAAATTATCCAAACTAGAGAAACCACCGTAATGATTATAAGAAGTAAGGCACTTGTTACCACGAACTGTAGTCCATCTCGCCTTCATTCTTTATCACTTCTAGGGAGGTTGGCCATCGAGTAGTACGATATTACTTGAGGGAAAAGATTGAATAAATTAGATAGAAGAGAGAAACTAGGAGACCTTGAAGTTGTGATAGGAAGTGAGAATGGATTGGAAATTTATAAGCAAGCAAAGGAGAGTGATGCAACGGTCATAATGGCTAGTTTAACGGCTAGTTGCTAACGGCTAGTCGTCCAGTAATTAATTCTTAGCAGTCCATTTTACTATGTTGCGAGTAGGAATTTTAATTTATAGATGTTACAGATTATATTAAGTGATGTTTTGATGGATTAAGAAATGTAATTATTGAGGTGTTTAGAGTTAATCATTGGTTTAAGATGAGCATGGTTAACAAAATTAAGAGGGTGAGATTTTTGAGTTTAGGAGAAATTACCTGATAAGATTGAAAAGAAGTAAGTGGCAACATCAAGGAAAGGATACATAATTATCAATAAAATTAGAAAACATAGTAGCATAGTTCACTTAGTTTATCCTTAGTAAGATTTCACAATATCAAATTTCTAGGATGAAATTTCTTTTAGGGGAGTAGAGTTGTAACATCCCATTTTCAACACAAATAGAAAATAGATATTAATATATCTTTAATGAGAAATACTTACTATTAGTTAGTCCATTATTATCATTTTTTATGATATTTTGGTATTTATATTTAATTATTTGTTTTTAAAATAAAATAAAATAATAATAATAAAATATTTATGTATTTTGAATGAGAATTTTAAAATGACTTAATTAGTATTCATTGATTAATGAAATTATATTAAGAATTTTTAAATATATTTATTATTCATAACTTTTATTTTATGTTTTTATATTTATGTTTTTACATATTTATGATTTAACTCTTATTAGAATTTTAAAATAAAATTTTGAAGGAATTAGACTATGGTTCTTTAGAACTTTTTGATCTACATAATATTTATGATTTTCTGGAATTTTCAAAATTTTTTGAAATATTTTAATAAAATAATATATCTAAAATAATTTTAAATTCGTATAAAGTTACTTAAAATTAAAAATATTTATAAGAAAGTGAATTTAAATTATAAGAAAATTTTCTAAAATCCATTTCAAGTAGACTTATCTAAAAATTATCAGTTTGAATAAAATCTTGATTTTTACCAATCTAAAAAAATCAAAAACATACAAATAAATTTTTATTAACAGAAAATTTTAGATTTTTAAAATTTAAACTTTATATTACTTATCATAAAATTAGTGAAAAGTGATATAATATCGCTAAATTTCAAAAAGGACTGATTTTGAATATTTAAAATATACCAAGTGAAAGGTTACTATTTGGCTTAATAATTCAGCCGATATTTACTATGCAAAACACTGTGCATGTACGAAATTTTTAAAAGGTGCACAGTAACCAGGATTGAATTTTCAGAAAATGTTCAGTGCTTTTATATTAAAATAATGGAATGCATAGTAATTTTCCTTCCTATAAATACCGAAGGAATTCTTCTTTAGAATTTACAATTTCAGATTAAGTTTTCTTAATATAGTAGTGCTAGTGAGATAGTAGTGGAAGTAAGAGAGAGAAATAAATTTTTTTGGAAGAAGGTTCTGCTAAAATTCTAAGGTAAGAATACCTCTCTTTTATATTTTTAGGGTTATTTTCATATCGTTTTTAGAAATCTATTATTATACTAAAAATAATATTATTTTAAGTTACTATTCTAAATAGTAAAATACTATTTCAATAGTAAAATACTATTTTAATAGTAAATTACTATTTACTATTACTATTTACTGTTACTATTTACCTTTACTATTTACGATTTACTATTTACCATTACTATTCACGATTTACTATTTACCGTTACTATTCACGTTTTACTATTTACTATTACTATTCATAATTTACTATTCACTATTCACTATTCACTATTCAAAATTTACCATTTCTGCTTTAAGTAGTAATCTTAATTTTCATCTTGTAACTATATTAAAATGAAATTGGTATGTTTTAGAACTCGGTATACAAGAGGTAAGGGGGAGTGGGATAGGAATATAATATGAAAAGACATAAGAATAATGGGAGGAGTCCCCTACTCTTTTAAAATTTAATAATATTATTATTTTAAATAATAACTGTTTAACTTAAAAAAAATTTATAATAAATTTTAAATTGAGTATCTTGTGTAACTTGATCTGAATACCTATACAAATACCTGGATAACCTATGCGAACTGGACTGAACCTATGCAAGGACTTGGACTATTATGACCTGTATGGACTGAACTATACCTATGCGAAGACTGAATTATATATATGGACTTATATAAACTTGTGTGAGGAATGAACTATAAGGACTCAAAATCAACTCTACTAATTTAAATAACCATTAAAATTTGAATTATATTTATGAGTGATATTTAATTGATTTAACTTAATTATAATTAACTATATTTGATTTTGATTAATGATATTGTGATTTATAATATTAGACTGTGATTGATGATATGTAATTATGATTGATAATATTTATGATTGATGATATTTGATTATGATTGATGACATTACAATACTTGATTGTGGTTGATGACTGATTGATGACCTTGTGATATGAAGTTTGAGCATATAGCAAGCATGACGAAAAGTTAAAACTCAGTAAGAATTTTCTTACTTTACTCTTTAAAGTTTTAAGAGAAAGTATTTTATAATTATTTTAGTCTTTTATTTCTTCTCAGAAATTATTTTCATTAACTTTATTTTTAATCTCTAGAATAAAATCTAGTATTAGAAAGAAGCTATTTTATGAAAATTAAAGGTTAAGATAATTAATTCTTGAATTAAAGAAAATTTTTATAGTTTTAAGTATTCTTAGTTAATGATTCTAAAAACATTATTTTCTTTTAGTAATCAGAAGTTTAAAGTAAATTATTTTAGTTTTCCCTAATAAAATAACTAAAGGATATTTTGTTATAGTTGAGATTTCTAAACTCAATCTAGTTAACATTCAAATTGAGAAAGATTATGTAAATATGTGAAGTTTTTTAAAAGAAAGTTTTGAGATATTTAAGACTTGGAAACTCAATTTTAGTGAGATCTGAATTCAGAAACTGTACTAAATTTATTTCTGTATAACAGAAGTTTAAAGAAAAACTTATGAGAATGTACAGTTTATTGAGATGATTTTGTGAACCTTTATGGTATTTAATAATTGAGTTTCTAAAAGTCTTAACCAACTAAATATGCGAGTAGTTCATGCATCATGAATCATTAAAGAGAAATGAGATGTGATATTGCCTGGGGACGGATTATAGAAACCAAGGATACATTAGAGGAGACTTAATTGCGAGCCTTGGAATAAGAGGGTGTGAAAGGGTGCTTCAGGTGACCTGGGGTCGCTCCCTAGTGTCGGGTACTTTCACAATAAAAACTTTCTCAGTCTGACTAGTCTCTAAGTGTTTCCACGCCAGTTAAGCTGTTCATATGCTATGAAGGCATTTATGTTATTATCTGGAATTATGGAACAGTGTAAGCTCCTGGTTGGCCCAGTGCAAACTAAAACTTTAAAGGCCCACATGCATAAACTTAATGAGATAGTATTAAAAGCATTACATGTCATACATGTGATTGTGATATTCTATGTGAATGGTTGTGAATGAAAGTATGATTGCTATGCGTATAAAAACCTTACAATTATAATTAATTGTGTATATGAGATTATGAATGATATTATTTTATTAGATTGTGAAAACCCTTATGCTTATGTCTTATCTGTAAAGTATTATATTCTGTTTCTCACTCCTTCTTGTTTGAATTTTGTGTCCAAAATATATGTTATATGATATATAGCTAGCAGTTCAAGCTAAAAGGATGAAATTACAAGAGGGTAAATTGGTCTCATTCTTAATCGGATAGGAGAAGAGATGTGACAAGAGTAGGATTCAAAATCACATGGTTTGAAGATAAAGAAATGATTGGTTACAGTCGAAGTAGAGGTATTAAATCTTTAGTTTTAGTTTACCTTAATACAATATTAAGTTGGATGATTGTAATTCAAGGTAAAGGTTAAACTTTAATAAACCTTATTCTTTGGATATGATATTGTAATCTTTGATCACTTATGATTTTCTGAAAGTTCATTTTATCATTCTGAATAATTTGAAACTTTTTACTTTCAAAATTCAAAGAAAATCAGATGTATATACGTCCTTGTATATGCGAGATAGGAAGTGATAAATATGTATATCTTTCTAAAAATTTTAAAAGCAAGAAGAATATATATATATATATATATATATATATATATATCTTGTATATAAGGAGGTGTTACAACTGATGACTAATGTAAGTAAGAAACAGTAAGCTACGTAGTAAGAAAATCAATTGAGAGAGAGAGAGAGATAAGATTGAATTTCATCTATCTCCCCAACCGTACCCTGTATATACACACACATATGTATATATATATATAGCATTTTGTGTTTGAATATGTGTTTTCAGGTTGTATAATTTTGATAATGACAAAGAGGTCAAAAAACAATTGAAGAATCATGGCAAAAAGATAAGTGTTCATAAAAACACATGCAAGGATAAAAACAGAGAAAATAGCATCAGACCTGCAAAAATACGCAAGTTAATCGATTACAAGACCAGAGCTAATCGACTACGAAGCTTCTGTCGGTTACATAATCGATTACAAGATCTCTCCTAATCGATTAGAGAGCTTCTGTTTGTCACCTAATCGATTACACCAAGGAAGCCAATCGATTACCAAGCTGAGAAAATGAATTAAAAGCATCAGGTGCATCTGCTAATCGACTATAAGGCTGCCACAATCGATTACTAGTGTTCTATAATGTCACTAATCGATTAGAACTTAAGAACTAATCGATTACAGAGTTTCTGTTTGATACCCAATCAATTACACATAAGCTACAATCGATTATCATGCTGTGTAACCAAATTAAATGCATCAGGTGCCACTCATAATCGACTACAAGGTAAAGAACAATCGATTAGCAAGGTTCTGTCTCTTAGCTAATCGATTACATGTGAAAGGCTAATCGATTACCAGTCCAATTACACTGAAGAATTCAAAGTGTAATCGATTACAGCTCGAGGCCTAATCAATTACACTAGTGCTAGAATTTGGGGAAAAGCGTTTTTAAGTGGGAAACCAGCTCACTTCTCCATTGTTACTCCAATGCCCATGCTGTGCAACGGCTCTGAAGACTTTAGGGCACCTCTCCAAGGCCTATAAATGCAAGAATCCTTCAAGCTACTCAATGCAATCAAATCCATCAAAGGGAAATCAAATCTTGAGTCTTGTGAGTTCTATTTCTTTGTTTAGTTTCATCTTCTGAAACTTAGAGCTTATATTTGTAAATCCTCTCTTGTGAGAGTTAGAAATTGTGTGAGCCTTCATTTGTTCATCTACTCTATTGAGAGAGTTCATTGATTGTAAAACCAAACATCAAAACACCAAGTTTATTCACTCTAGGTTGAGTGGTCACAAAAGTCGGGGTTCAACCTTTGGGTATTGAGAGTTTGAGAGATTGGGTGGGTTGCCCTTGTGCTAGTGAGGATTGAGTTCTTGAGTGTGGGACACTAGGAAGCTGCAATTGCTCATAGCTTGTATCTCTAAACTTCAATAGTAGAAATCCATCAAGTGGGTTGCTTGAAGGCGAGACGTACACCGGGTTGGTGGAACTCGTTAAATTGGTTTGCAAGCTTTTCTTCCCTACTCTCTTGCATTTAGTTATTGTATTTAATTGGTATATTGATTTGATTGTGATATTATTGCTTGAACTTGAGTAACTAGGCTAAGTTAAAGAGTTGCACACCAAATGTTTGATAAATTGCCTTAGCAACATTTGCACACTTTCTCATATTGATTCTTGTAACACCCCAAATTTTCAAAATAGAAAGTTAAATTAAGGAAATAAATATTGAATAATTAAATGTGGGCTAATTAATATCCCAAAATGCTAGATATAATTTAAATAAGATTTGCGGAGACTGTTAGTGAGTTATTGTGACCGAATAAGTTGAAAACTGACCCGGATAAAATATGGGAGTCGGACCAAGTATCTCCGATTGAGATGCCGTTGGTCAGGGCTGTAGATAATGTTATTAGGATTCCAAATATGTATTCGAAATAATTTTTAGAATAAGTATTAAGCCTGAACGGAGAGCCTGTCTATTTAAAAACGGAAGAGTTTAAGTGAAAGATGAAAAATAAAAACAAAACCTCACCATTTCCACTCTCATTATCGTGACACCCTTTTCTTCTCTTATGCAAAACACACTTCTTCTTCTTCTTCATTATTACTCTTCATCTTCCCCTAAAACCCTAAGCTAAAAGGAGATACATTTCCCTCCTCCATTGTTATTTCTTTAAGAGGCCTAAGGAAAGCTTGGAGTTTGAAGTCTCTCCTCCCTCCTTCTCTTATTTTCATATGGCCCTTCTCCTCTCTTGTAAACCCACTCTTCTCTTCTCTTGAGGTAAGATTATTACCATTTTTCCATGTATATGAACATATAGTTGTAGCTTTGGTGTTAAGAAAACATTAAATGCATGTGGGTTGTTGAGAGAAGCTCCAAAAGTGGGAACCCTAAGATGGGTTGACATAAGTGTAAGCTTTATGAATAATTAATGAGGTAGTTGCAATTATGGTTGGGAGAAGATGGAAGTTAATGAGTATTTATGAAGGTTGGTGGGTTTGGTGGAAACCCTAACTTTGGATTTGGGGGAAATATGTAATGTAGATGGGGTTAACATTTATTGATGAGGGAAGTGTTATAAATGATGAGGTAGAGGCATTTAATGATGATTTATAATGTTGATTAGAAGTCACAATAAATGGGAAACTCACCAAGGTGTTGGTGGGAAATTTAATATATAAGGTGACCTAATTAATTAGGTTGTTACTTTGATGATAATGAATGGTGATTTAAGGGAAGGAATTCCCGAAGCCTAATTAGGCAAATGAATAAAATTGATAAATAGTTTCTACATGATAAGAATCATATGTACATAGATATGTATATGTATGTTAAGATGGTTTTGGGATTAATAATTGATGTGGTCCTATAATGATTGGTGTAGGACTTGATAACAATTGTGAAGCGGGAACATCGAACTCGGAAGTCTACTTCTCTTGAGGTAGGAGAGGGGGTGTATTTTCTAAATGCATGAGAACATGTATGATGATAATGTATATGATAATGTAATGTGGCATGTTTACTTGAATGAATATGGTGTCATATGGTTGTGATGTGAAATTGAATTTGGTGCTTAAAATGATTGATTATGGATTAAAGCCTTAAAGAGGCTAAGAGTGGTATAATATGTGATGAAGTGTCATGGAATCCATATGTGGCTTGATGAATGTTTGAAATCTGTGATTATATGGATTCTTGAAATTTTATGATTGGAATATATATGGATATGTTGACTATGGAAAACTAAAAGTGTTATTGAGTATGAGTGTACCCTAGATGAGAGGGTGAGATAGCCCATATGAGGTTGAAGCATGCATGAGCATTGTTGCATACATGGCATGGCATGCATATCATGATGATGATTGATATGTGGTTGCGATCACTTGATGTTGGAAATATAAAAAGGGCTTGCGAGTCCCTGTGATTATTGGACCAGTGGTTGTGATCACCTGGTATTTGAAAAGAAAGGCCCTGCGGGACCATTGAGATTGAATGCCCATGGTTGCGATCATAAGGCGGGAGTACCCCTTGCGAGGCGGGAAACCCATGAATATGAATGAATGATTATGGTGGTTGTGATCACCCGTTGGTATGAAATCGGATCCGTGTATATGCATCTTAAACACCAACATGTGCATTAGCCATAGGGCATGGCATGGAGTGATATCCCATTGAGGAGATTGTGTGTGGAGTAAATGGAACTCCCTTTTTAATTACTAACTATAATTGTGTCAATGATTGGTGTGACCTTGTGAATTTTGATGGATACATGTGTTTAATGAATTTTGATGAATGATTAGTTTTGTGCTAATTGAACTTTCTTAGGAAGAAGATGTTTAATATTGCATTCATGTATATATTATCACATTTGCTAAATTTTCATCATTGAGAAACTATACTCACTCTTCATGTGGTATATCTTTTTAGCTCTTGTGTTGTAGGGCTGTACATGGAGCTTTTGTGTGGAGGAAAGTTGTGAAGGAAGCCTATTTTGGTAAAGAATGCCTTGGCCGGTAACATTTTGATTTCATGGTTGTGTGGAATGATTGTAATGTAATGGATGTAATTATTATTTTGTACAGCCATGAATTGGTATAAATACTTGCATGGATGATGAATATGTAATGGTGATGTTGGAAGGTCATATAGGAAAATGAGATCCTAGAGTCTATGGCTCATTTTCATTAGTGACCTTAGTCTTGATTGAACTTTGAAAATGAAGTATGATTGTGGTCAAAACTTATGAATGATTGATGGTCTAGATGAAATATTGGACATTATAGATTATGCCAAGTAATAAATTAGATTAGAATGTGATTGTGAATTGAAATGAGAATCTAGGGGTATGAAGGTTTAGAACAAGTTTTAAATGTGTAATATGATGGGTGTGATGTGATGAATTTAAGTAAATTGGCTTGAGTTGAGTTTTGGTATGTTGTGTTGTTCAATTTCCATGTTTTGCAGTGTTTTACTGATATTCTCGCTCAAGTGAGAGGGATCCCCGCTCAAGCGAGATTACCCCTATGATAGTGTATGGTCACTGGCCAATTCTCGCTTAGGTGAGAGTGGGTCTTGCTCAAGCGAGACGGCCCTGGCATCAGGGGTTGGCCACTGGAAGAATTTCGCTTAGGCGAGGAGGGTCTCGCCCCAAGCGAGAGTGGGGCATTTTAGCTACTGGCCAAATTTCGCCTGAGCGAATGGCCTTGATGGTGGTACTCACTCAAGCGGGTGAGTATTGGGTAGGTTCTGGATGATTTTCGCCCGAGCTCGCTTGCTTCACCCAGGCAACTTGTGAGGATCTCTATCAAGCGAGACGGGGCTTGCTCAAGCAAGTTGGCCCCTGATTCTCCCTTTTTCTTCTCGCTCAGCGTGTAGTGTTGCTCGCCCAAGCGTCCAGCTGGGACTCGCTCAAGCGAGTGTGGTTCTCGCTTGAGCGAGGGGCACCCTGATCCCCAAAACTATTTTGTTAAATTATTTTCCCTTTCTTTACAATATATTTGGCTTTGCATCATCTTATAAACACCTTGGGCATAATTTGAATTCCTCAATTTTTTTTTTAATGGCTGACCTTTTCGAACTCAATCACACAGAAATAATTTAAATGGATTTTTTTGCTGTTTACAATTGAGAATTTGTGACGTCCAAAAAAAATAATTTTCCCGAGTAAATTTTTCACGTTTAAAGAATCATTTTGAAACTCGTAATTTAAATTCTGAGGTCACGTAAAAGTTGATGAATGTGGAATATTATCATTCATACTAGTCGTGAACAATTAAAACATAAAACATTTATATAGCGGAAACGATAGAGAAGATTACAGTACATGGTACATAATATTATTACAACCCATTAAATTTAAATGAAGCCAAAGTCCAAGCAATAAATCATAAAAGCTTCATTAATTGCATCACTCGTCATTCTGTGTAGCATGCACTGTAAAAATTAATGTAAGAGTGAGACAGAATATAGAATAAATATAAAATAAGTAAAATTGTACAAACACAATCAACAAACCATAATGATATGATGAATATGCCAAACAAGTTCATTTATATTTAATAAATCTTTAACTTAGTCAAATGATGTCATGCTGGATCCATTTTGGTTTAGTGGGAATACTGCAGTAAAAAGTCTCATAGAGACAGCAGTAGGAATTAGCATAACCATGAATCCCTACACCTTCATGGCTCCTGCAGTACCGAAGTACACAAGTAGGAATTAGCATAACCATGAATCCCTACACTTTATGGCTCCTGCAAAAATAGGGCTTTAACTCATCATAGAGTAACCCCCCACCAGGGTAGGCAATCATGGAACCCCTAAATTCCATGGTGCGTCCAAATGCTTATGATGCATGAATGCCTTTAATTCTCTTTATCGACTTAACACACCATGATATCAATATTTCCATAATCACTTGGAAAACCACAAGTCCTCAAAGGACACATCACATATAATAATTCTCAAATCATGGATTTACAGTTCAACCACATATTTAATAAACCACAAGGCATTCATGTATACATTAATTTAGTCATTCATAATTGTTCATCACAAATATATATATATATATATATATATATATATATACTGTATGACATTCATAAAACACTCAATAACATCCATAATAATCAATAATCCATCAATAATTCAAAAATAAATCATTACCCACATGGAAAATATCATTTTTCTCCATAATAATAATCATAGGTAATTTCAGAAATTTACAACAGCAACATAATATTCCAGAACGGACATACTGTAGTATTTCAACTATAACTCATGCTATACATATCCAAACCAGTCGGTTCAAGTATCAGAATTCACATAACGAAAAGATATACATCTTTGATGAAAAGGTCAGAGTCAAATTCACACATTTTCAGCTTCAAAATTAAATAATAAGTTAATAAAATAAATCTGGAAAATCCTAGGACAGCATACAATTCTACCCATTCCATATTTATTCACAACCCTATCCCCTCTTACCTTGATGAAGGGTCTTAGATTGGTTGAAGACCTTCTTTTTACTGTCCTTACTTCAAACCAAGAGTGACTTGTACGTAGAGAAGGAAATGAGAAAGAGAGACTTTTACTAATTTTTGTTGTTCTGAGAATTTAGACTTGGGAATAAGTTGTGGTATCGATTTAATAATGTACAAGACAAGTGGGAGACAAGCTTTTTCGTGACTAAAGGTTAGGTGCATTAATTATGGAAATAATAGAGGTTTTAGATAAGAAGTGAGCTGTATTTTGACCATTTCCACCGCCAGCTTGTATGATTGGAGTAGATATATTAAAATATATACTAGATGACATGATTGGAGTAAAAAGGTGCAAGTTTGATAATGGAACGACCCTTAACACTAAGTAAGAGCAGCGATGCGAATGCTGGTGAGTGCATTAAGTCGGTCAGATTCTAACAGGTATAAAGCAGGTCAATTGTTAGGATCGTGTCTGGCCTTGGAAGCCATCCATTCTCCCAGTCCTTATGGTTCGGCATTTCTGTTTCTGAGAAGTTCCAGCAGTCTCTTTCCGTTCAGTATAGCTTCGCTCGGGAGGGATTTGCTCGGAACTGTTTCTGCGTTAACCACTCGGTCAGCTTTTCCTTCCTCGGAATGACTGTCTCATCCGGACTCATCAGAATTATCTCACTCGAATTTATATATATCTTCCTGAAGTATACTTTCAAAGCCACTTTTCCTTTCTGAATGGATCCACTCGGATATATCTCTGACTGAATTTCTTCACTCGAAAATACTTCTCTCGGAAGTGCATAACTCGAAAATCATATAACTGAAAGGATCATTCGAAGTTTTATCACTCGGAAATCTTATAACAGAGATGATTCGGAGTTGATCAGTCCTTTTGGAAATCATTCCACTTGGGAATATCACTCGGATCCGAGCACAAGTTCTCGGCAATTTTAAGACACCCGAGCACGAATAGACTGAAGGGGTTCAATACTCAGATATTTCCTTCGTCGGGAACTCTTCACTCGAAAGTATTACTCACTCAGAGTTAAAGTCTTTGTCCAGTTGTACTCCCTGGAACTGACTCACTCAGTAGTCTCAATCGGTGACATGTCACACGGGAATCGGAAAGATCTCACTTGGTGTTATCTCACTCGGTGCCATTCCATACGGAAGTGTTGCACTCGGAAACATCCCATTTGGGAAAGTTGCTCAACTCGGAGATACCATACTCAGAAATATCTAAGTCTGAGAATTACTCATTCGAAATCAAAGCTTTTCTCCGTTCGGAAGTACTTCTCTCGGAAACGTTTCACTCGGAGACGTTTCATTCGGGAACGAGTCATTCGAAGATATTTGACTCGAAAACGAGTCACTCGAAGACGTTTGACTCAGAAATGAGTCACTCAGAAACGTTTGGCTCGGAAATGAGTTACTCGAAGATGTTTGACTCAGAAACGAGTCACTCAAAGATGTTTGACTTAGAAATGAGTCACTCGGAGATGTTTGACTCGGAAATGAGTCACTCGAAAATGAGTCACTCGGAGACACTCCACCCAAAAGTATGGAACTTCCTTCCAAGTCAGAGCCCCTTTCACCCAAAAGTGGTTCTCTCGGACACACTTCACTCAGAAATGTCTTCGAGGCCAGGACTCCACTCGAAAGTGGTTCTCTCAGTCATGACTCACTCGGAAGACATAACCTTCACTCGGAATTTTAACCTTCACTCTGAATTTCTCTCGGTCATAACCTTCACTCAGAAATAGATCCCTTTCTTTACTCGGACATTTAGTTCTGACCTGATTCACTCAGAATTTTCTTGCTCACTAATATTTTACTCGGTAATGTCCCAACCAGAGCGCTACCAGAGGTTAATACTAAAGGAAGCTATTTGAACAAATCAAAAAAAAACTTCAATTCACAGTCACACTTATGTAGAAAGTTAATATAACTGGATAATATCATTAATAATCTAGATTAAAAATGATTATACATAAGATTGAAATTTTTGGGGTGTTACAATTCTCCCACCCTAATAAAAATTTCGTCCTCGAAATTTAATATAACGCACCCCTCAGTGGAACAATTCTGGGTATTGCGTCCTCATAGCATCTTCACGCTCCCAAGTTAAAGTTATATCATTTCCTTGTTTCCATGCAACCTTCACTAATGGTACATCCTTGTTTCTCAGGCGTTTAATCGACCTTTCCATAATCTGTGTGGGTTCTGTAGGGATGGTCAAATTTTCTCTAACTTCAACATCATCCGTAGCAATAACATGAGTGAGATCTTGAACATACTTCCTCAATTGTGATACATGGAACACATTATGCAAATTTGTAAGGTGAGGAGGAAGTGCAATCTGATAAGCCACTGGGCCAATCCTCTTTAGAATTTTATATGGTCCAATGAACCTTGGGCTCAACTTTTTACTCTTCAAAGCCCGGCCAATCCCCTTGTGAGGCAAAACCTTCAAAAATACATGATCACCAACTTGAAATTCAAGTGGTTTCCTCCTTTATTGTAATAGTGCTTTTGTCTATCTTGGGATGCCTTCATCTTTTCTCTGATTAATTCTATTTGTTCAGTAGTCTGTTGCATAATTTTAGGCCCTAACGCCAAACTTTCACCAGTTTCTAACCAACAAAGGGGCGTTCGACATTTTCTACCATACAATGCTTCAAATGGAGCCATACCAATACTGCTATAGTAACTATTGTTATACGTGAATTCAATCAGTGGAAAAAGCTGCTCCCAACTACCACCATGCTCAAGCACACAAGATCGCAGTAAGTCTTCCAAACTTTGTATGGTACGTTCTGACTGTCCATCTGTTTGAGGATGATAAGCTGAACTTAATCGGAGTCTTGAACCTAACTCCTGATGCAAGCTTCCCAAGAATCGGGAAGTGAATCTCGGATCTCTATCTGACACAATACTGGATGGTACACCATGAAGTCTCACGATCTCTTTCACATATAATTGTGCCAACTTTTGTAGAGAATTCTTCATATTCATTGGGAGGAAGTGAGCAGACTTTGTCAATCTATCTACAATAACCTAGATTGCATTATTTCCTAAACGTGTTCTTGGCAATCCTGACACAAAGTCCATTGAAATGTCATCCCATTTCCAAACAGGAATCTCCAATGGTTGTAGTTCACCAGATGGCTTCTGATGTTCCACCTTGGCTTTTTGACATACCAGACATGAAGACACATATTCAGCTATTTCTTTCTTCATCCTTGGCCACCAAAAGCTTTTCTTCAGGTCTTGATACATCTTAGTTGATCCAGGATAAATACTCAATATACTTTTATATGCTTCTTCTAGGATTGTCCTTCTTAGATCAACATCATCTGGTATATAAATTCTGCTTCTAATCCTCCAAATTCCATCTAATCCTTCTTGTAATCCCATATCCTTTCCATTCGCCTGCATCTCTCTCAATTCATGTAATTATAAGTCCTTTTTCTGCTTCTCACCTATCAGCTTCAGAAAATCATTGGTTATCCTCAAAGTTCCCAAGGTCATACTTCTTGAAGATTTCATCACCATAACCAAGTTCATCTCTCTGAACTATTCTATCATTTCCATTTCTTTTACCATTAAAGATGCCATATGAATGGATTTCCTGCTAAGTGCATCTGCTACCACATTTGTTTTTCCTGAATGGTACTTCAAATCAAAATTATCTTTAAGAAACTCCATCCACCTTCGCTGCCTCATGTTCAATTCCTTCTGATCGAACAAATACTTTAAGCTCTTGTGGTTACTAAACACCTCAAACTTGACTCCATACAAATGGTGTCTCCAGATTTTCAAAGCAAATACCACCGCCACCAACTCTAGATCATGCGTCGGATAGTTCATTTCATGCGGTCTCAACTGCCTAGAAGCATAGGCAACCACCTTTCGTTGTTGCATCAAAACACAACCTAAACCCATTTTAGAAGCATCACAATAAACCACACAGTCTTCTTGTGGACTAGGCAAAGTTAAGACTGGAGCAGATGTAAGCTTTGTTTTTAGTTCCTGGAAGCTTTTCTCACATTCTGGTGTCCAAGCAAAAGGTTGATTCTTCCTGGTCAGACGAGTCATTGGTAAGGCAATTCGAGAAAACCCTTCAATGAATCTCCGATAATAACCAACTAATCCTAGGAAGCTTCGTATCTCAGTGACTGAAGTAGGTCTCTCCCAGTTTGTTACAGCTTTTATTTTAGAAAGGTCCATAGACACTCCTGCGCTTGAGATTACGTGGCCTAGGAACTTTACCTCTTCCAACCAAACCTCACATTTTGATAACTTAGCATACAACTGCTTCTCCTTCAGAATCTGCAATACCACTCGAAGATGTTTTTCATGTTCCTCCCATGTCTTAGAATAAATCAGAATGTCACCAATGAAGATAATGACAAATTGATCCAAGTATGAATGAAACACTCGATTCATGTAATCCATGAATACAGCTGGGGCATTGGTCACTCCAAAAGGCATCACAAGATACTCGTAATGACCATAGTGTGTTCTAAAGGCTGTCTTTGGAATATCCTCAGACTTGACACAAATCTGATGATAACCCGATCGTAGATCAATCTTAGAAAATACTGTAGCACCTCTCAATTGATCTATCAGATCATCAATTCTGGGCAAAGGATATTTATTCTTCACCATCAATTTATTCAATTGACGATAATCTACACATAGTCTCATGCTTCCATCTTTCTTCTTGACGAGCAATATCGGCGCTCCCCATGGTGACACACTGGGCCTAATGAAATGCTTCTCCAACAACTCTTCAATTTGCTTTTTCAGTTCTGCCAGTTCAATAGGTGACATACGATATGGAGCCTTAGATACTGGTTCTGCTCCTGGAATTAAGTCAATTGAGAATTCTATCTCACGTTCTGGAGGTAGACTTGAGACATTTTCTGGAAATACTTCAGGGAATTCAGAGACAACTGGAATCTTAATTGCTTTAGATTCACCATCTCCTTTGGAAAGAGTAAACAAGGTAAACAATTGAATTTCACCTTTTAATACAAAGATCTTAGGATTGTCAGAAATAACATTTCCTTCTGATGGAAATATCACGGTCTTGTTATGATAGTCCACCAAGAATCGATTCACCGATAACCAGTTCATCCCTAGAATTACTTCCAGATCCTTCAAAGGTAAACAAACAAGATCGACAAGAAAGTTTCTACCTTCTATGAGCACAGAACAATCGTTACACATCTTAGTAGTCCTAAGTTGTGTACCGGTGGGAGTGGAAACAATCAGGTCGTATATTATAGACTTTACAGGTAATTGAAGACGTCTAACACACTCCTCAGAAATAAAAGAATGTGTAGCACCAGAGTCAAACAACACAGATAAAATGGTACCATTGATCTCACACTTACATTGCACAAGGTCGTCTGCTTGGTCTGCCTCTGAACCGCTGATGGCAAAGACTCTTCCTGTTGCTGGTTGTAATCTCTGGTCTGTTGACTCCCTATTCTGTCTTGGAGGTTGAACAGCACGCGTGTTTCCTCCATGACCTCCCTGATAACTAGAACCCTTTTGATTATTCATAGGGTTATTATTGTTGTTTTGACGGTTCTGTGGACAATTTAGACTGATGTGACCTTTCTGATTACATCGGAAGCAAGTGACATCTCCTAGGTGTCTGTTGCAATCATGTATATGGTGATTACCTCCGCAATTATGACATTTGATATTCATATGATTGTTGCGTCTCTGAGAAGATGATGATGATCCTCCCTTGAAACAATTTGGATAAAACGATCCTCTCCTTTTGAAGGCAACTGACTGAGGTCTCAGTTGTCTATTAATCTTCTCTTATGCCAATCTGGCTTAGTGGTTTTCTTCAAAAATTCAGCATTTATTGATCAAGATAGGGAAACTCTGAATTTCTTGATAACCGATAGCCTTTTTGATTTCAAGATTCAACCTATTCTCGAACTTGACATACTTTGAGGCTTCAGCACCAGCCTATTGGAAAGGAGGGTAAAAGAGGGATAATTCTTCAAATTTTGCAGCATACTCACCAACAGACATTGATCCTTGTTTCAGCTCCATGAATTCCAGCTCCTTTCGGCTCTTCACACTTGCTGGAAAATATTTCTCCAGAAAACAATCTCTGAAGTTGACCCAGTCCAAAGGTCTGTCAGTCTCAATCATACGAATTCTGGCATGGATCCACTAGTTTTCTGCTTCTTCAATCATCATGTAGGTGGCATACTCCACCTTTTCGAATTTTGTGCAGGGCAAGGCTCGAAAAATGCATTCCATTTCCTTAATCCATAGGTATGCTACCTCTGGATTATAGCCTCCTTTAAACTATGATGGCTTCCTTCTTAAGAAGTGATCTAATCTATGAAGTCCTCCAGCACTTCTTGGTTGATTTTACCTCTCTATGGCCTCAGCCAAGCGGTTGAAAGCGGCTGCCATAGCATCGTTATTGTTTCTTGCCATCCTACATTCGTAGTTTGGTTTATACTAATTCTAAGGGAAAATATATATCGTATATAATTACAAGATTATTGTAACATCCTAAATTTTTGAAAATAATTTATTAAGGATCAGTGAGGAATTTTCGAGTGAAATTTCGAGTGAATATTGTTGGAAATAAGCTATTCCGAGTGAAATGGTACGATACCGAGTAAAAATAGAAGTAATTCCGAGTGAAAAAGGGTTCAGACTTCGAATGAGCAACTTTCGGGCAAAGACGCTCTTAAATTTTATGTTTCCAAGTGAAACATGATCGAGAGAGCTACTTCCGAGTGTAGGAAGTTAAGATACTTTTGAGAGTAAGAAGTTAAGATCCTTCCGAGTGTAGGAAAGTTGAGATACTTCCGAGTGTAGGGAAGTCAAGCTGTTTCCGAGTGAAACATGACCAAGGGAATCACTCCCGAGTGAAGAAAAACTCTGTGTCTGAATAAGATACGTTTGAGTGAGGCAAATCCGAGTGAAACGTCTCCGAGTGAAACGTTTCCAAAAGAAGTACTTTCGAATGAAGAGAAGCTTTGATTTTGAATAAGTATTTCTCGTGCCAACATAATTCTGAGTAATGAATTTCTAAATGATATATTTTGGTGTGGGATATTCCGAGGAAGGAAAGCTGAGTGTTTCATGGGATGAAACCATTCCGAGTGAATTTCCTCCGAATGAAGGAATTCTGAACGGACAGAGGCTATGTTGAATCTTCTCAGAAAGATGTGCCCAGAATACTCAAACCGAGTCGGAACATACTGAAACCGAGTCAGAATTGATAATTACTCCAATTATTGGAGCTTTCCACGTCACTATTCTAGCAGATTCTCTTTCTTGATTTTGCTAAGTGGTGGACCCTCTCCATAATCCTATCCTCTTTTATTTTATTATTTTGTTTTGTCCTTATATAATAAATGCGTGTATCAGTGCTTAATCAATTCACTTATTTAATTCGTTTATGTCTTTTTCATGAACGAATTATGTCAAATCCTATTATTAGACTAGCTTGGAATTATGTGAGTGTCAACATCACCTTTAATCTTTTCTTTTCCAATCATCATTGGAAATTATCGATAAAAAGAGGAGACCAATCTTCATTCTTCTCTTTAATGTGAAAACTTGGTAAGACCTTTGAGAAAGAAAGCTGTGGACTGTGCAGAACTGAAGTTCCAGTCGGAATTTGTGTACTGTGGTTGAATATAGCTTGAGGAACTCCTTACTTACAGGTAGGGGGAGTGTTACATCTTAAATGCATGGTTTATGAACGGATTTGGGATAATATTGGGATAATATTAAATCCTGAATATGAATATAATATGTGTGATATATCTGTGATATTTCTGTTCATATGATATTGATGTTGATATGTGATTGATGATGATGATATGAATGTTATTCATGAATTTTTCATGATATATGAATGCATGGGATGCATATTGATAAAGCATGGGATGCTTATATGATGAACAAATATGAAATATATTATGTGGTTTCGAGGATTCCACAAAAGACCTTGGGTGGGACTCAAGGCAAACCTCTTGAGCAGGGCTCGGGGTTTAGCCCGTGACACTACCGTTGTCGCTGGGAGTGATTGTGTCATATGAGAGGGCAAACGGTTTGGTACAGTAAAACGGACAGATCAGCTAAGAGCTGAGTTATGGCTTGGCGAGCCAGTGTTGCAACACAAATTAAAAGACTTAATAATGAATCCATTTGATTGAGTATATATTTGCACTGATATGATATTGAGAGTAATATGATGATTTGATCGGTTGATGTTATAAGATTATATGATGTGTTTATGTTTTATATATAGTTATGAATTAGACTTTTAATCCGATTCAATAACTATCATTTGATATGTTTATGCTCACCCTCTACTGTTGTCATTTTTACAGTGGACATAGGACCAGCAATGACGTGTAAGATCACTCAGCCGATTGGAGCATTATGTATTTGTGTATTGTACATAATGCACATAGTTGTTTGTGGTAGCCTTGGTCGGCTCCTGTGTATACCGATTGTAAAATATTTGTAAACATTAAATGAGCCGGATGATGTAATGCCGACTGCTTTATTATTTTAATTTGAAAATTCTGTTTAAAATTTTCATTTATTTGCGAAAAATTTATTTGAAAAATTTGGGTGTTACAATTATAACATAACCATAAGTAATTTACAATTTATCAATCAAGCAACAATTCATATAGCACATACTTAACATATTATCAAGCAAGTAATCAAACAATTCACGTAGTATATCAAGAAACAATACATGTTATAGCAATTGGTCCTGAATTTTTAAAAATGCTCTGATACCACCAATGTGACGTCCAAAAAAAATAATTTTCCTGAATAAATTTTTCGCTTTAAAGAATCATTTTGAAACTGGTAATTTAAATTCTGAGGTCACGTAAAAGTTGATGAATATGGAATATTATTGATCTGTCCTGAACCGGGGTCAAGAGATCCGGTGTCGGGTCAGTCATAAATAGTAAAATGATTACGTCTCTGAAGACCGGTTATATGAGTATCCAGTTTACGTATCCGATGTCTCTGTATGATGAGAGCGGATTGGGCGTCCTGGAGGTCCTTCACACCGTCCTTACGCGTTGATGTAGGCGAAAGGTGGTGTCACCTATAAAGATTCTCCGACGCTCAAGTCAGTGATAATATTCCAAGTGAGGAATGTTTTCAGAGAGTAAATATAAGTTGAAAAATAGTCGAAGATCCCCCTCTCCATTGATGAAGAGAGTTCATATACCTGATTGGCTCGATATACGAGGATTCGTTAGTGGGGAACCACTAACCTAAAATAATATTATAAATTATTATTTTATTGCGCACTTGCCTGTATGATTGGGTCAAGTGGCTATTTTATATTGAGCGTAGGGAGTGTAGGCTGGTCTTAGGGGACAAGTTGATCATTCCCATGAGCAGATTTTAGCTCGTAGTGTGGGGAATTATTGATCGGTCCCTGTAGCAATGCCCTTTGTCTTCTGTATGGTGACGTGTATGTTATCTGGTGTCATGGTGTTATCCTGGACAACCGGTATAGGGAGAGCGCCTGATACTGAATTAGAGTCCGGATGTATATCGATGACACCAGTTGCACGTTGGTAAACTGTCAAAGACGATGAAATATGTCTTGTAGAACAGATACCGGTATCGAGGCCAGATCATATGTCCCCTAGCTTGTGTGAGGGACTGTGTAGTTGTTCACATAAGCTATCCGACCTGCGAGAGGTTTAGATGCCGGTATACTTATGCAGAAAATATTTTCTTACATATGTATTATTATATCGTGAAGAACTGTTCTTTAAATGAAAGTTCCGATGTCATAACGTTGTTATAGCGGATTCAGACAAAGATTCGTTGTATGAGAATTTCAAAAGTTTTTTGAAACTGAAGACTCTTGAAATTCGAGTAACGGCTGTAAGGCATAAATTGCGTCGCATGATAAGGCATTAAATGCCTTTAGTCACGTGTGCGAGTAATTATTGCGTCTGAGGCGTAAATCTCAGTAACCGTCGTTTAGGGCTTAATGGGCTTACAATTTTTAAAACTTTTGGGCCCAGTGGAGAGGCCCTTTAGCAAATTGACATTGTTTTGGCACCCACGAATTTAAAACGACTGTGTCATTTGACTTGTAAATCGACGCGTTTAGTCGTGAACGACACAACCTCTAGAGCTGGTAACCGAACACTTTCATTTCTTATAAAAGAAACACTTAGTGAATTTTGGGAATCACTTGCTTCTGATTCCTTAGCCAAACTCTACAAAAATTTTAGACGATCATTTGCTGCTCGTTTTGTGAAGCTCTTTTCTGCCTTCACTTTCCTTATCATCTGAGGTAACCACTTCCTTCCCTCTGCTATTTTCGTCTTCCTTTTTCTGTTTTCTTTTTGCTTGAAAAGAATGTATGTTAAGAGGGGGAGATTAGCTTCTTGCAACCCTAACTATCGTGGGGGAAGAATCCCTGTGATTCTTCTGAGGGCTGAGTCATGTCGCTCAGAAAGGGGATCTTACTCACGGCGGAGAGTGACCTTTCCCTTCTTAGAGTCGTCCTCTGATTGTAATCGCTCTTCGAAAAATGAGATGAGTAATGACTGTTACCCTTCTGACGATGTGACTTTTTATCGTAGAGTAAAGATTTTTGTCCACACGACTCGAACGATGACTGGAGAAGGGAGCTCTAGAGATCAAACTGTTTCAAGAACAGCAGAAGGCTTATACAGCATTGTTGCCTCTTGGATAAATTGGGAAGAGCTTCAGGCCAAGTGGCCCTTCTGCTGGGTAGCTGATGAGTTTAAAAATTTAGCTTCTCATCACGCGAATGAGGATGGATATCAGATCCAGCCAAGGTTTACAGTTCATACAGAGGAGAAAATGAAAATATGGTTCAGGGTGTTTGCACCGCTCCCCACAGAACGGATATGCCACGTTGTCCCAGATGAGCGTTCGGTATACATGCATGATTTTGTATTCCATTATCTCGGAGTTTGTTTTCCCCTATCCGAGTTTCAGATGAGTGTATTAAGGTTCTTAAATTGCGCACCTTCTCAACTTCATCCCAACGGATGGGGATTAATCCGTTCTCTGGAAGTATTGGGTGACTACTTCAATTTCACACCCACCGTAGCGATGCTATTCTACTACACTCAGGTAGTTCGGAGGGCTAACAAGCAAGGCGGTGTAGGTATAGTCACACTCCGGACTCTATGTTCCTTTGTGAACTTTGAATCTTATACTGATTCAGCTTAGGTTGACGGGAAGTCTTTCAAGTCCTTCTTTACCCGAATTTCAATTAAAAAGAACAAGCCCGTCTTCTGGAAGAATGAAGAGGGTCTTAATAAATTTCCTCTGTGCTGGACTCATGAGCACTTTCTTCTGAACTCTTCAGCGTACTACACTCATCAGTCCGAGCTGTCTACTGAAACGGCGACGGTGTTATTCGCCCTTGAAGCATATTCTACACACTTTAAAGCATTTTTGTGTAGACATCTTTTAAGTAGTTCGCGCAATGTCCGAGATGAATATCTACGTAATTCTCATTTTATTTCTCTTTTCCTCCTTTGTTGATTGTATTGAGCATTTCCTTGTTGCTAATACGTTTTATTTATGCATGCAGGTGAAATAGAACAAAAATCTCCAGAGATGAAAAAGTTAAAGATCTTGAAGGCAGGAGAGAAATCCTTGGCTGGTGAGAATGAAATCCTACCAAAGGAGAATTCTAAGAAGGATCGGCCTGAATTGATCATTCTGACCTCAGATGTAGAAGGGGAGATACCGCTGGTGGAGGGAGATTCAGTCGGTACGAATGCGGGTCATCCCAGAATAACAGAGAAGAGGAATAAGATTAAAAATGACCCCTCAAAGGTAAAAAGCATAAACCTTCCACGAGTCCGGAAAGAGCAAGGTCCTCCAAAGGCAAAGCTGTAGAGACCTCGGATACAGCTAGAGTTACATCCGGACTCCATAAGGGTATTCTTTTCGGGGTCTTTGGATCAAGTCCGATCTCCTATCCAACTTCTTCGTTCCTCACTCCTTTCCTCTCATACCGGGGGCCAACTCCAGCGATCCTCCCTCAGCCTCTATATGAACTCCAACCCACACTTGAACCTAAAGAAATTAAAGAGGCGTGTGAGGCCGGGAAGTGGCAGCTAGCAGAACTTACGGGGATGCTTAATTCACTCAGCTTGTTAGCTGATAATGCCACTGAGGTTGATAAGCTGAGTGATAAAGTAGAACAGCTCAACCTCTCAGCGGAGAAGGATAAAGCTGCCCTCAAACTAGCTGAAGATCGCCTCACCAAGTCTAAAGAGTTCGGAGATCTTATGAGCAAGGAAAATCTCAAGCTCAAAACCATGCTTAAAGACTTGGAGGGTAAACTGGCAGAGAAGGAGGAGATGCTTGGTAAATCACAAGAAGAACTCCGTAGCAGTCAAGCTAAACAAGATGATCTTGAAGATAAAAGTAAAGCTGCTGCGGAGGATTATTTTAAACAAGCAGAGGAATGGTCCTAAAAAGAGAAGAAGTTCCTCCTTGAGATTGAGGGACTAAAGGCTGGGAGTACGGAATCTCAGGGATTGGGTGAAGAACTTCTGAGGTTGCGGGAAGAATTGGCTGTGGCTAAAGCTGAGGCACAGGAAGCTATTGATATATGCACCCAAGCAGTTGAAGAATCCTTCGGCCTAGCTATACGCCAAGTTTTCTACCGTAACCCCACTGTGTCACTTAACCTCTATGGTATGGATCCGTTCTATGAATTCCATGGAGGGAGGTTAGTCGCAGTGGTTGATGGTCGACATGAAGATCCTCCGGAGTCCTTGTACTGTTTGCCCCCTCTTCCTGAGGGTTAAAGTATGGGCCCAGATTTCGTTATTCCTATACCTGAGGTCGCCTCCTCTATAAGAGGTGCGAAGGCTCCAGAAGAGAAAACTCCAGAGGAAATCCCAAAGGAAGGGACATAAGAACTCGGAGAAGGGCAAGGACAAAAAGAGACTGAAGACCAAGTTCTCCCTTCGTAGTCCTGTTATTTTTTATATGTAAAGTTGTATTCCGGGATCAACTCCGGTATTACATGTAATCTTGGTTTTCATGAACGAATAAAATTCCCTTCAACAATTTGTCTTCAATACTTCATGTATAATTTAGATGTATATATCGTTTCAGTCATTGATAATCCGTTCTGTATGACTAACATTGAGGTCGGATTGAAATAATCACCTCGGAAAATTGGACCATTTAAGTTAGATAAATTTGGAACGGAGAAATATATACATGAATACTGTCCCCAAGTACAAGTATGTTAAGGAATAGGTACCTGTCATAGGGCATTAACTTTAACACTTTTGGGGAGAAAAGGAGTCGATCCGTTGTTCACAAAAGCGGTGTCACAGGACGGATGACTAGTATTAATTCGTATTATTCTCTCTGGAGATAAAAACATCATCCAATGTGAGAGTATTGTTCCGAGCTTATGGAACTGCAAAGATACATAAAGATGATGATTGGGTATTTCCACCATAATGATGATGACGGGAATTTGTCTATGCCAGGAGTCACATCATCACATCACAGAATAAGTGATAGAAAATATCCGTCCTGGGGAAATACATCTCAATCGTAAGAGTACGGATTAAGGCTTCAAAATCTTCCATCATAAGGATGATGATGGGAATTGTCCACGCCAGGAGTTACATCATCAAATCACAGACTAGGTGATTGAGATCATCCGTCCTGGGGAAGTACACCACACCAGGAGTTACATCGTCAAATCACAGAATAGATGATTGAGATCATCCGTCCTGGGGAAGGACATCTCAATCGTAAGAGTACGGATTGAGTTTTCAATTTCGTTATCAAATCCGGTATCGAGACAGGGTCATCACTCTATTTGTCCCTTAGCTTGTGTGAGGGACTAGTAAAGTGGCTCATATAAGCTACGTCGTCTGTAATAAGTTTGGATGCCGGATGATATACATTGTTTATAAAAGACATTACGTTGTCACGTAAATATCCGTTCTTGGAACAAAGGTCCCGTTGTCGTAGTGCTCCTTAGGACGGATTCGTACAAAAAGTTTTTTGTGTGGGAATCCCAGAAGTTATTGAAACTTGCAACCCTTGGTATTTGAGTAACAGTTGCAACGTTTCTCATGATTAGACATTTAATGCCTTTAATCACGTGGGTGAGCCATTATTGCTTTAAATGCGCATGTCTCTATAACCATCACTCGGGAGCTTTATGGGCCTGAAATTTCAATTCTGAGGCCCATTTGAGAGGCCTTTTGACGAATCGATGTTGATTTCACGCCTCAGGGTTTGAAACGACAGCCTTGTATTTACCAAAAAGGTGTCGTTTGGTGATAAACGACATAACCTTCGACCCGTAATTGAGTCTGTTGACCTCTTATAAAAGGAAAACTTAGTGAATTCAAAAATCACTTAGTCTTGCTTCCCTGACGAAACTCTGCAAAAATTTTGAGAAGACATTCCTGTTTGCTTGTGTGAAATTTGATTCACCATCTTTCTTTGTTCTTAGGTAACCTTTCCTTCGTCTTCTCGTATTTTCATCTAGTTTTTCTAAATGTCTGGGAGAGGTTTTGCATGTTCGAGCCACGTTGGCCCTAGGGGAAGAGGAGGAAGAGCCTTGTCTCGAACTTCCTCAAGTCGTGGTGGGAGGATCCTTGTGATCTTCCACTCAAAGCCACTTCACTCAGAGAGGGAGGCGTCGCCCTACTCACGGCGAAGGGTGATAATACCCTCTTTAGAATCCTCTTCTAGTGAGAGTGAGGAGAGCGCTAATTTATACCTCTCTAATGATGTGAGTTTTTACCGCAGCGTGAAGGCTTTTAAAATAGCTGTAAAGAAGATGACCGAAGAAAGAACCTCTAGTGGTGGAGCACCTTCTCAACAATATATCTTGAAGACAGCTTCTGGACTATGTAATGTAGTTGCACACCGGATTGACTGGGTGAAGTTCCAACAGAAACGTCCATATAGCTGGGTGGCTGACGAATTTCGCGACACACCGTCCATCCATGCTAGGGAGGACGGAGCAAGGTTGGAGCCTCGCTTCACCGTCTTTAAAAAGGAAAAATATAAGGAGTGTTTTATGGTGTTGGCTCCACTTCCCTCAGAACGGATATGTCATACACCGGATGAAAGGTCAATATACATGTATGACTTCCTCTTTCTGAATTTAGGTGTGCGACTTCCTCTAACAAAATTTCAGATGGGGGTCTTGAGTTTTTTGGACTGCGCCCCCTCTCAGCTCCACCCCAACGGATGGGGGTTGATCCATTCTTTAGAAATGCTTGGGGAGCACTTCAACTTTACGCCAACGGTCACCATGCTATTTTATTTCACACAGGTGGTCCGTCGAGCAAATAGGGAGAAGGGAGAAGTAAGCTTGATAACCCTCCGGACTCACTCCAAGATCGTCAACTTTGAGTCCTACACCGACTCCGCCAAAGTTGATGGGCGTTCCTTCAAATCTTATTTCACCAGGATCCGAGATAAACCCGACGATCTGATTTTTTGGCTGAATAAAGATGGGATTCAAGAATTTCCTGTGGCCTGGACACATGAGCATTTTTTGTTAACCTCTCAGGCCTATTATACCGATGAAGATGAATTAACCCCAACTTCGGTCTCCGTTCTTTCTGCTCTTCAATCATACACCACCTCGCACAAATTTTTCTCCTGCAGGCGTTTGCTAGGTTCGAAAACTACACGCGAGGAATATTTATGTAATCTTCTATCATTTTTCGTGCTCTTTCTTTTTATGTCTTGAAATCTTCTATTACTGATGGTCTTCTTATCTGATTATGCAGTTGAAATCGAGGCTGAGTCATTAGAGATGGAGAAGTTAAAAGGGCTCAAAGCTAGAGGGAAATCTGTTACGGCTGAAAATAATATTCAGGCAAAACGGAATTCCAAGAAGGCTACCGTTGAGACCATAATCCTGACTTCGTCCGCTGGTGACGACATTCCTTTACTGGAGGGCAGATCTAAAAAACCGACCTCCAGTGTTGAGGGCAAGAAGGCTGGAGAGAAAAGGAAGAAAGCAAAAAATGACTCCGCCGAGCAAACGGAGTCTCAGCCTTCCCCTAAAAAACTAAAAACTTCCAAAGGAGCAACTGATTTGGAGGCTTCTAAAGGAAAGAAGGCAGAAAGGACCACATCGGATGTCCCAAGTACCGCTGCTGCCTCTGGCGCCAATCAAATAACTAACTATTATGCGTCCAAGGTCTCTTATCCACCTCCGGCCAACTCCAATCTTGCCCCATACTTAGTGTATGAGGGTCCAGTTCCTGAATGTATCCCCGATTCTCCGTACAAGCTAAAAACTTCGTTAGAGCCTGGAGAAATAACTTAAGCTTGTGACACCAGACAATGGCAACTGGCTAAACTGTCCGGTCTTTTGAGGTCGGTTCGTAGGCTGTCAGAAGATAACGAAAGACTTGGCAAATTAACGGGCAAGGTTAACGACCTTACCATTGCCTCGGCAAAGGACAGAGCGAACATTCTTCGCTTGGAAAGTCGGTTGAAGGATTCCAAGGAAGAAGGGCACCAGAAAGACGAAGAAATCTCCAGGCTGAAATATCTTGTTAACGAGCTAGAGGCCCAAGTACTTGATCAGAAGAAAATCAATTCCGACCTCTATGCCAGCCTATGTACGGAGAAGGAGCACTCTACTAAGTTGGGAGAGGAATTGAAGGCAAATAAGGTCGTCTACTCCCAAGGAGCTGAAGATTGGGCTCATAGGGAAAAGGAGCTGCTCCTGGAAATTGAGAACTTAAAGCTGGCAAGTTCGAATGACGTCGTTACCTCTCTGAAAGCGGATTTGACTGCTGCCAACACCCGAGTGAAAGAGGCTGTGGACATTTACGTCCAAGTAGTCGAGGAATCTTTTGGGTTGGCTGTACGTCAGATTCAATACCGAAATCCCAAAGTGGAGCTTAATTTGAACGGTATTGATCCGTTCTATGAGTTTCATGGAGGGAAACTTGTAGCCGTTGTTAACGATCGTCAAGAGGACCCGCCAAATACTAAGTACCAGCTGGCTCCTCTTCCCGAAGGCCAGTCAATGGGGCCTTCTCTCCTAGCTTCTATCCTCAGGCGAACCAACAACGAAGGAACCCCTCCTGGTGATGGGGGGTGCGAGGCCGGAGGTAAAGGCAAAGGAAAGGGCGGAGAGACAAGTCAATAGAAGTAGTGCCTTCCTTGTCTTATAGCTTTTATCGAATTAAATCCGCTGTGTTTCGGGATCAGCTCTGGATTATTGAATCAATTCGTTTATGTAATTCAGGATTTAATCAATAAAATGACAACTTACTTGATACACCTGTTTGTTGAAAATAACTTCGACAGAACCATTGTATGTGTAATGATCCAATCCAGATTTAGATGTGTAAACACTAAATCGGATAACAACAAACAAGTTCTGTCCCCATATGTAGGTACTTTAATAACCAAGGGCTCGGTTTGATAGAAAAGATAGAATATCTTTTGTTGTACTGATATTGTACTGTGACGAAGTCGTTTACTTAAATCATACGTTTGATATACACAAGCCTGGTAAAAAAAATGTACCTTAATCTATGATGATTAAGTTTTCGATTATAAGTACCATAATAGGGACTGCTGTCGTGAGGAAATGCGTTGTTATCATGAGGATGATTTGCAGTGTTAGTCTTTCGAAATATTCACTAGCCATTCGATACTATCCCCAAGCATTATTGGGTGATCAGTTCTGAGTGAACATTTGACTCTGAATGAATGATTTCGAGTAAATGTTCGACTCTGAGTGAGTGACTCCAAGTGTTGCTCAGTAGAAGCAAGTACGTTTTATCTGAGTCTTATTTTTATGTCAAGGGTGGGTATTTTGTCTTGAACAAATTCCGAGTGATACTTCCGAGTGGAAGTTCTTCTGTGTGAGAACATCGAGTGGGAGTTCTTCTGAGTGAGAATTCCGAGTGGAAGCTCTTCTAAGTGAGAGCTCCAAGTGGAAACTCTTCTGAGTGAGAGCTCCGAGTGGAAGCTCTTCTGAGTGAGAGCTCCGAGTGGAAGCTCTCAGACTAATTCTTTCTGAATAAAGAGTTCTGATTGAACCTTCCTGGGTGGAAGGTTCCGAGTGATCCTTCAGCCGCACTCGGTTTGATTGTACTCACTACACTCGGAGTTCAGTTTAGTCTTACAATCCGAGTTTCATTCAGGCTCGAATTTTCTGAGTGCAAATTTTCCTGAGTGGTGTATTTCCGAGTGGGCTACTTCAGGGGAAGTATTTTTGGTCAGAAGAAGGTTTTGACTTTGAATGAATACATTTCTGGTTGAAATATTACCGAGTAAATTATTGCTGATTGGAACTTCGAAGTGAAGTATTTTTGACTTAAAGAATTCACGAGTCGGACACTAAATTTGAAGTGTTTCCGAGTAGGGAATTCTAAGGAAAAGTATTTCTGAGCAAAGTCAATGAGAATGATAATTGATTCTTCGCGAGTCGGAGTTCAATAAAATATTGCCGACTGAAGAATTTTAATAGTCTAGCTTCAAACTTGATGTGTTTCCGAGTAAGGAATTCCAAGGTGTCGCGACCGGGCATCGCGGCGACGCGGCCGACCCTCGAAACGATTCGAATAATAAACAGGGAGTCGCCACCAATATTTTTTAGGATAAAATAGTGGAAAAACCTTTTGTTAAAGCACTGGTTATAAAAATGAGATTCCATGATTCGGGAGTCTGATTACAGGTGAGGAAGGTATTAGCACCTCACAACTGTCCGTTATAAAAAACGGTTACCTCAATTTGATAGCGCGTATTATAATTAACCCATTAATTATTTTAATTTCTTCATAAAAAAGAAAAATGTACGGAATGACAAAATAAACAAAAAAAATAAACAAAGATCAATACAAAATATTTACATGAGATTAACAGGACGTCTCGTCCAAATTAATCTCGCTCCGCCTTTTTAAAGAGATATAAAAAATATGAGATTAACAGGACATCTCATCCAAATTAATCTCGCTCCTCCTTTTTAAAGAGATATTAAAAATATGAGATTAACAGGACGTCTCGTCCAAATTAATCTCGCTCCTCCTTTTGATAGCAAGACAAAAAGGAAACTTTAAAAATTAAATAAAGAAAGGTGGGCCCGACAGGAACTGTTTCCCGCTCCTACGTATTCTCGAGCTTTCGAGAAATCAGGGTCACGTAGTTCTTACAAATGTTTTTTTTAGGAATAGATTAGGAAGATATTGATGGGTATCATTCTAGCGAAGAATCCATACAAGGCGAAGTGCTTCGCACGTGCACGGATCCTATAAAGGCTGTGTAGACGGAAGTATATTCCGTACGACACTGATTAAGAAAAATGAATATATAAAAAAATAAAAAAACTGAGTGGGAGAGGAAAACGAGTGCAAAAAATGAAGAAAACCGAGTGAAGAATAAGAAAACCGAGTGAAAAATAAGAAAACCGAGTGAAACTATGAAAATCCGAGTGAAAACAGAGAAAACCGAGTGAAATAGTGAAAATCTGAGTGAAATAGTGAAAATATGAGTGGAAGTAGTGAAAAGCTGAGTGAAAATAAGGGAAAATGAGTGAAACTATGAAAAATCCGAGTGAAAACAGGGAAAACCGAGTGAAACAGTGACAATATGAGTGAAACAGTGAAAATCTGAGTGAAACAGTGAAGATCTGAGTGAAAATAAGGGAAAACCAAGTGAAACAGTGACAATATGAGTGAAACAGTGAAAATCTGAGTGAAAATAAGAGAAAACTGAGTGAAACAGTGAGAATCCGAGTGAAATAGTGAAAATATGAGTGGAAGTAGTGAAAAGCTGAGTGAAAATAAGGGAAACCGAGTGCAACAGTCAGGATCTGTGTGAAAATAAGGGAAACCGAGTGCAACAGCGAGAATCCGAGTAGAAAGAGGCTTACCGGGTGAAATTTGAGCAGAGAAGAACGATTGGGACAAGAATTGCAAGTCCGAGAGGGAAAATGGAGCTGGAAGGAGTGCTGTTGAGTGAGAGTGTAGAGGATGTTGGGGTAAAGAGAGTTTGAAAGGTGAGGGGTGAGTGAAGTGGGAGGGAGAGAAGACTTGGCGTGAGAGAGAGAGAGAACAGAGGTTTGGCCGAGTTTTCTCGTCTGAAAATGCCTCCCCCCAGCTGCTCTCTGCCCATCCTATTTATAGGCTGGCCCGAGTGGAATGCCAGCTCAGGCTTCCACTTCTGAGTGGAATGCCAGCTCAGGCCTCCACTCGGTTTGGGTAGTGGGGGACAACGGCTGGTGGGAATTTTTAATTCCCTCCACCTCCGCCGCTGTCTGCCAGCCACCTCCGGGATTCCTGGATCCACTTTGGGGTGGAATCCAAGTCAGCATGTGAATCCGAGTGAAGAGAGTGGAAATCCGAGAGAAAAATGGTGTAATCCGAGTGAAAATGGTGTAATCCGAGTGAAAATGGTGTAATCCGAATGAGAATGGCTCGGATCCACCTTCCAATCAGTATTCATTAACACTGGCAGTCAAATCCGAGTGAGAATGGCTCGGATCCACCTTCCAATCAGTATTCATTAACACTGGCAGTCAAATCCGATTGAGGATGTGTAAATCTGAGAGAAAAATGGGGAATCCGAGTGATTCTCACTCGGATCACCCTGTCAGTCAGCATTAGGAGTCAAATCCGAGTGGGAAAAAGGTATTCCCCGTGGAAGGCCGAGTGAGAATACTCCTTTCCGAGTGGTTTTACTCAGTTTGTGGTTGCTGTGAGATATTCAATTGCAAACGAGTGTAAAAGCCTCGGAACCGACTCTAACGATTGGGGAATGACTTGAAATTGACTCAGAGCCGATTGAAAATTAAGGAGAATGACTCGGAAGTTGAAATGGCTCGGATCTTGTTTGAAGAAGCAAACTGACTGAATTGCCAGTCAATTCCGACTGGAAGTTGATGGAAATGAGCTCGGGAAAGGTTTGAAGGAGGACTCGGAGGTTGAGTGTAAAGGAGGACTCGGAACCGAGTGACCAACGACACGAAACCGACTAAAATGGCTCGGAAATTGGAATTTTGGTTATTTTCACTCGGAATAGCATTGACAGTGAAGTATTTCACTCGGAACTGACCCATTTTGAGTGATCCCACTCAGATTTGATTATTTTCGAGTCATTCCACTCGGAAATTCTTGATTTTGACTCATTCCACTCGGAAATGCTTCATTTTGACTCGGATTTGATCATTTCTGAGTAGTTCTACTCAGATTTGCTCCATTCTGAGTAGTTCCACTCGGTTTTGATCATTTCTGAGTAGTTCTACTCGGATTTGCTCCATTCTGAGTAGTTCTACTCGGTTTTGCTCCATTCTGAGTAGTTCTACTCGGTTTTGCTCCATTATGAGTAGTTCTACTCGGTTTTGATCATTTCTGAGTAGTTCTACTCGGTTTTGACCATTTCTGAGTCATCTTACTCGGATTTCTCTTCAACAGGGGCATTTTCTACTCGGATTTGATCCTTTTTGAGTAATCTCACTCGGATTTGATCCGTTCTGAGTATTTTCACTCGGACTTGCTAGTTTTTGGGCCATTCCACTCGGATTTTTGTTCAACAGGGGCATTTTCTACTCAAGTTTGATCCTTTTTGAGTCATTTCACTCGGATTTGCCTCCAACAGGTCTATATTCCACTCGGAAATGCTTCCATCATAGTCATCTTGCTCGGATCTGACCATTTTTGAGTTATTCTATTCAAATCTGACCATTCTGAAGTATAAAAAGAATCATTCCACTTGGACCGGACCAAAAGAGGTGTTCACACAAGGGAAAGTACTTCTCAGCGATTTTGAATAATCTCCGAGTGTGACACTTTATTGTGAGATCACACTGAGTGAAACACATCCGAATAAGATAGCTCTGAGTGAAGCATTTTCGAATGGGATATTCTTAAATGAAACGTTTCTGAGCGGGATATGACCGAGTGAAATATCTCTGATTCCCGCGTGGCATGGCACCGAGTGGAGAATTTCTGAATAGGAAAAACCCCGAGTGAATAGGATATCACCGAGTGAAATATCTTTGACTCCTGCATGGCGCGGTACCGAATGGAGAATTTCCGAATGAAATGCTTCGGGTGAATACGCCTCAGATAGAGACATACCCGAGTGAATTATTCCTGAGTCAGAAATCATGAGTCGGGCTTCGATAAAATATGACCCGAACTTTGAAGTTAAAATGTTTTTAAATAAGAAAGTATTACCGATTGAAGATTTTCCAGGAGAAGTGCTTTTGGGAAATTTAAAGTTTGGTGTAACTTACTTGCTGTATATGGAGTTTGGTTCGATCCTACAGTCCAAGCCTTTCATTGGGGTTCGGTTTTGATCCTACAACCCATGTCTTTCTTGGCGTTCGGTTTAATCCTACTAACCGTTCTTCAATCGGTGTTAGGTTTTACCCATCCAGCGTTCTTCACCGACGTTCGGCCAAACCTACTAGTCGTACTCAGAGTTTGGTTCAATCCTACTATCCGAGTCTTCAACACAGGGTTTGGATCAGGGCTAATCCTGAGCCTACTGCGCCCGTTACTCGGGGTTCAGCGTGGTCTTGAAGAAGAACCAGCTTACTACGCCCAAGCCTTCTCCGGTGTTCGGCCATACCTACTAACCGTACTTGGAGTTTGGTTTAATCCTACAATCCAAGCCTTCAACGGTGTTCAGCCAAACTTACTAACCATGCCCAGAGTTCGGTTTAATCCTACAATCTGGGCCTTCAAATGGGGTTCGGTACAGCCTTTAACAAAGGTCTGATCCTACTGCGCCCTTTTCCTGAGATTCGGTATGGTTTTTGCAAGAGGACCAATCCTACTGTGCCCAGGTCTTCAATTATTCACACATATTCGAGGAGTTACATCGTCAACTACAGAATGCGTAGTTGAGATCATCCGTCCTGAATATGTTTGTGCACGCTGGATAGACTGAAAATCACAGCATAAGAAAAACTCGAAAGAGTTAAGTTGGTATATGAGATTCTTATTGAACAAAAATAAGAATTACAATAAAAGCGTAGCTGGGATCACGATATAAAGATATCTCCATTGAACAATCTCAAGTGAGGAGAGAAGAGTTTGTATCGTTCCAGCAGCTAGCTGTAATAAAAACGCAAGTTCTGGGTATTCCACTTGTTTCGGATTGGAGTGCCATCAAGGTTTTCAAGGCGGTAAGAGCCTTTGCCAGCAATCTCGGATACTCTGTATGGGCCTTCCCAGTTTGGGGCTAGTTTGCCTTAATGAGCGAATTTGTTTCCCACACTTGCTTTCCTCAAAACCAAATCTCCGACGTTGAAAGTCCTTGATTGGACTCGTTTGTTGTATCGAAGGGTGACTTTGGCTTTGATGGCCTGATCTCTAATGAATGCGTCTTCTCTGAGTTCTTGTATAATATCCATTTCTGATGCTAAGTTAACGTTATTGCTTTCTTCAGAGAAGTACTTGACCCTAGTAGAAGCAATTTACAGTTCCACAGGTATCATTGCCTCCACCCCATAGGTCAGGCGATATGGGGATTCATTGGTGGAAGAATGAGGCGCTGTCCGATATGCCCAAAGGAAGTGGCACAATTGGTCTGTCCAGCCGCCCTTGGCCTCACCAAGACGTTTCTTCAGTCCTTTCAGCACCTCCCTGTTGGCCACTTCGGCTTGGCCGTTGGTTTGGGGATGTTTGACAAGGGAAATATCTGGGTTATTCCTAACCCTTCAAGTAAATCTGTAAATTTCCTGTCCGTGAATTGGGTTCCATTGTCTGTGACAACACGTGCTGGGACTCTGAATCGTGTTATAATGTTTTCGTACATAAAACGACGTGTTCGGGCTGAAGTAATATGCACCACCGGCTCTGCTTCAATCCACTTAGTGAAATAATCGACCCCTACAATGAGATATTTGATGCCCCCAGGAGCAGTTAGGAAAGGGCCCAAAATATCCAATCCACATTGGTAGAACGGCCATGGAACAGCGAATGTGAAGAGCTCTTCTGCCGGTGTATGGTGAAGATTAGAGAATTTTTGGCAGGCGTCACATTTCTTGACAAAGTCAATGGAGTCCTGCTTCATCGTGGGCCACCAATATCCCGCTCTGAGGATTTTTCTCATCAGACTTCTTCCTCCGGCGTGGTGCCCACATTGTCCTTCGTGCACTTCCTCCATTACTCCATATACCTCATTCTCTCTTAGACAAATTAAGTAAGGTACTAAGAGTGCCCTTCTGTAGAGGTTACCATCTATCATAATGACGTATGGTAATTCCTCCTTATTCTTTTCTTTTCCTTCTCATCAATAGGCAACTGTCTATCAGCCAAATAACGGATGTAGGGGGCCATCCATGTGTCATCGTACAGGGAATTGGTCATTATGGCATTTAGAGAAGGGAAAAGAGGAATGTTGGGCGACGTCAGTGTGCTCTGGACCAACGTTGTGGTGCCGCCTGGCCTTTTGGTGCTTGCCAATCTGGAAAGTATATCCGCTCTGGTATTCTCCTCGCATGGAACATGTTTAAATTCCATTCTTGAGAATTTCTCTCTCAACTCCTTGACACAGTTTAAGTACAATTGGAGTTGAGGTTCACAAGCTTGATAATCTCCCAAGATCTGTGAAATCACAAGTTGTAAATCATTACAGAGCGTCGCCTCAGAGGCTCCGATGTCAATCGCAGCTCGTATCCCGGCCAAACAAGCTTCGTATTCAGCTTGGTTGTTGGAAGTTTTGAAATTAAAAAGAAGGGAGATTTCCAAGTGTACTCCGTCATCACTTTTAAGAACTACACCTGCTCCAGAGCCCCTTTGATTCGATGAACCATCGACATAGATGGTCCAATGGACGCGAGGTGTATCTGGATCTATCCCTGTCATTTCCACAATAAAATCGACCAGGACCTGAGCTTTAATAGCGCCTCGGGGTTCATAGGATATATCAAACTCTGAGAGTTCAATGGACCATTTGATCATCCTACCAACGAGGTCAGGCTTGATTAACACAGAGCAGAGTGGTAGATCTGTTCTTACCAAGATCGGATGTGCGTGAAAATACGGACATAACCGTCGAGAGGCCCAAACAACAGCGAGGGCGGCCTTTTCAATCTTTTGATATCGGATCTTAGTACCTTGTAATGTTTTACTGGTGAAATAGACCGGTCTCTATCCATCAGGGGTTTCTTTTACTAAGGCTACGCCCAAAGCTTCATCTGAAATAGCCAAGTATAGGATGAGCGTGTCCTCAGGGTCAGGCTTCGTTAGAATAGGAGGTTTGGACAACACCTCCTTAAGCTCTTGAAATGCTTGTTCTTGTTCCTGTCCCCACTCAAACTTCTTGGACTTCTTCAGCATTTTATACAGAGGAAGTGACCTGTGAGCCATCTTCGGCATGAACCGAGCCAAGGCTACTACTTTTCCATTCAGGGATTGGACTTCTCTCAGATTTTTTGGACTCTGCATGTTGAGAATCATTTGGCACTTCCCTGGATTGGCCTTGATACCATGTTGAGTTAACATGAAACCCAAAAACTTCCCAGCTGGCACAGCGAAAGTGCATTTCAATGGGTTTAACCTCATGTTAAATTCTCTCAAGCGGATAAATACTTGGCATAGGTCTTCAATATGATCACCTCCAACCGGTGTCTTAGTTATGATGTTGTCGATGTACACTTCGACAAGCTTGGTGTGCATGCCCTCAAACACCTTATTGATCATGCGCTGGTATGTGGCCCCAGCATTCTTCAGGCCGAAGGGCATAACGGTGTAGCAAAAGACACCACGATCATTGATGAAAGCTGTCTTCTCCTAATCCTCCTCGCACATCAGAATTTGGTTGTAACCTGAGTACGCATCCATGAAGCTCAGGTACTGATAACCAGAGGAATCATCCACCATCCGATCTATGTTAGGAAGAGGATAAGGATCCTTTGGACAGCAACGGTTGAGGTCCACATAATCAATGCACATTCTCCATTTGCCATTAGCTTTCTGGACCATTACTACATTTGAGAGCCGAGAGGAATAGCGGATTTCCTTGATAAATTTGGCCTTCAGCAATTCCTCAGTTTGTTGGCAAGCTGCTTTCTGTTTCTCTGGTCCCAATCTTTTCTTCTTTTGGGCAACCGGTCTCGTCTCTGGGTAGACGGACAATTTATGACAGCAGAAAGCAGGATCTATGCCAGGCATATCGGCTGCAGTCCATGCAAAGAGGTCTTTGAACTCTTGTAGGAGCATCAACAGTCGTTGCTCCATTTCTGTATCTAGCTTGTCATTAATATGGGTGACTTTTTCTAGAGAATCTCCCAATACGATGTCCCTGGAACTTCCATCCGGTGTGGGCTTTGATGGATTGGACAGATCAATATTCAATTCCGCCCTAGGGTCTAGATCGACAAGGCTTACAGAACCAGTAGCTGCTCCACAGTCATTGAGCTTCCTCTTTTTGTTGGATGCCTCCAACTTTGTCATATTCAGGCTCAGATTGTAGCAGTACCTGGCCATCTCTTGGTCACCTCGGATGGATGAAACAGCATTGTCCTTATCGATAAACTTGATAAGGAGGTGTGGAGTTGACACGACTGCCTCCATAGCATTCAAGGTGGGGCGGCCTATGATGCCGTTGAATGGTGACTCAACATCAATCACCAGCACTCGGGATTTAACTGTTCTGGCTCCTGGCTCACCTTCAAAGGAGATAAGAGTGTCAAGGTACCCCTTTGTTAGTTGCTTTGCACCATTGAAAGCTGTTAGTTCCTGTGTGTAAGGCTGTAAGTCTGAGTCATTAAAACTCATTCTCTTAAAGCAATTATAAAAAATAACATTACAGGAACTTCCCTAGTCAACAAGGATTCTTCGGACGTCCTTGTTGGCTATCACTGCAACAATGACTACAGCATCGTCTCCACCAGGAACGGTTGGACCTAAATCCTCATCAGAGAATGAAATTACTGGAGCTTCAACCCCTCCTCTGTAAGGACGATTGTCTCTAACTTTTCCTTGTACAGACAGAACCATTCTATGATGATTCTTACGAGCTATGATTGAAGCTCCTCCCCCATCGAACCCTCCCGTGATCATATCAATGACTTCACGCCGGCCTTGATGCTGTTGCTGAGGCATGTCATCTCTGTGTGCTATATCATCAGTCATTGCACCTTTCTGTTTCTCTACAGCAGAGAACTTTCTAACGGGATTACGGCTATTGTCATCCCCATCGTCTGGATCTCTTTCTCTTTTCTCATTCCAATCTACCCTGTCAAAGGATTTTTCTTTGAACAGGTACTGCTTTAGTTTTCCCTCTCTAATTAACGTTTCGACTACGTTTTTTAGAGCTTGGCATTCATCAGTGGAATGACCTATTTGTTCATGAAAATCGCAGTACTTACGGGGATTCCCTGCTCTCTTCACAGGGGCTAGCCTCCTAATGCCATAGATGTTGAATGCTGGCCATCCTACCTCTCTCAGAATCTGAGATGGCTTGGCTGTCAGAGGTGCATAATGGCTAAAGGAATTAACACACCTTTCTCGAGGTCGAGGAGAGGAGTTGTTGACTTTGGGGTTGTTGAATGGCCTCTCCATGCATTCTGACCTTATTTTCTCCTTATCTCTCCACGGCTGTGAAGGTGGTATTAGTGGCTTTTCTTTGCAGCCATAGCCTCTAGGTGCATCTCTATACCCACATACTTTGAGGCTTTTTTCCTGAATTCCTCAAATGTTGTTGGCGGGCTTTTTGCCAGTGAGAGAGCAAAGGCTGATCCTGGCTGCAATGCCTCGATAATGATATGCAGCTTAATGGACTCTGTGAGGTTAGGAACCAGGGATGCTTCCTTGTAAAACCTCTTCAGAAAATCCTTTAAGGTTTTGTTTTCACCCTGCTTAATTTGGGCTAAAGTATGAGATGTCCTGGGACCATCTCTAGAGATGACAAAGTGAGTTTCAAAGATAGCTGCCATTTCAACCCAGGAATCTATGGATCCTGAAGGTAAACCTTTAAACCAGCCGAGGGCCTCTTCTGACAATGTTCGTGGGAACATCCAACACATCACGTCTTCGTCAACCCCTAAGTACATGGCTTCAAATACGTAAGCATCAAGATGCTTAGTAGAATTGGTTTCGCCATTATACTTCCCAATAGAAAGTGGCTGAGTGGTTTGCAGATGTTTGGGGATGTGTATACTCATAAGCCTCCTTGAAAAGGGAACTTTGAGCTTGTAAGTTACCGGGGGTGCTGTCTTTACCTCCCTCTTCCCTCTAGCAGCTCCATCATCAGAATCATGGGTCTGTTCTTTCTCCTCAAACGTGGGGATGTTTGAGTATTGGAGAGTTGTGGATTTTTCTCCATCGGCTATATGGGGAGTGTCTCTTATGCGAGATGACTCCTTGTCCTCACTCTGCCTTCTTTCTCTTCATAATTCTCCGAGTTCCTTCTGGAGTTGACTGATCAACTCATCACGAGGATCGGAGCTAGATACTGGTACCATTCTCCTTGAACTCCCAACAGGTGACTCGAAAACCAATCGTCTGTTCGTTGGTTGTTCTTAGGCCGAAACATCTTCTACATGCCCATCTGATATGTTTCTTCCATTGCCTTCCATGACGCAAAACCAGACTTTGTAAACGAGAGGTGGGAATAACTTTATCGTGTCCCACTGGGCGTGCCAATGATCTGTCCTGAACCGGGGTCAAGAGATCCGGTGTCGGGTCAGTCACAAATAGTAAAATGATTACGTCTCTAAAGACCGGTTATATAAGTATCCAGTTTACGTATCCGATGTCTCTGTATGATGAGAGCGGATTGGGCGTCCTGGAGGTCCTTCACACCGTCCTTACGCGTTGATCTGGGCGAAAGGTGGTGTCACCTGCAAAGATTCTCCGACGCTCAAGTCAGTGATAATATTCCGAGTGAGGAATGTTTTCAGAGAGTAAATGTAAGTTGAAAAATAGTTGAAGATCCCCCTCTCCATTGATGAAGAGAGTTCATATACCTGATTGGCTCGATATATGAGGATTCGTTAGTGAGGAACCACTAACCTAAAATAATATTATAAATTACTATTTTATTGCACACTTGCCTGTATGATTGGGTCAAGTGGCTATTTTATATTGAGCGTAGGGAGTGTAGGCTGGTCTTAGGGGACAAGTTGATCATTCCCATGAGCAGATTTTGGCTCGTAGTGTGGGGAATTATTGATCGGTCCCTGTAGCAATGCCCTTTGTCTTCTGTATGGTGACGTGTATGTTATCCGGTGTCATGGTGTTATCCTGGACAACCGGTATAGGGAGAGCGCCTGATACGGAATTAGAGTCCGGATGTATACCGATGACACCGGTTGCACGTTGGTAAACTGTCAAAGACGATGAAATATGTCTTGTAGAACGGATACCGGTATCGAGGCCGGATCAATTATCATGCATACTAGTCGTGAACAATTAAAACATAAAACATTTATATAGCAGAAACGATAGAGAAGATTACAGTACATGGTACATAATATTATTACAACCCATTAAATTTAAATGAAGCCAAAGTCCAAGCAATAAATCATAAAAGCTTCATTAATTGCATCACTCATCATTCTGTGTAGCATGCACTGTAAAAATTAATGTAAGAGTGAGACAGAATATAGAATAAATATAAAATAAGTAAAATTGCACAAACACAATCAACAAACCATAATGATATGATGAATATGCCAAACAAGTTCATTTATATTTAATAAATCCTTAACTTAGTCAAATGATGTCATGCTGGATTCATTTTGGTTTAGTGGGAATACTGCAGTAAAAAGTCTCATAGAGACAGCAATAGGAATTAGCATAACCATGAATCCCTACACCTTCATGGCTCCTGCAGTACCGAAGTACACAAGTAGGAATTAGCATAACCATGAATCCCTACACTTCATGGCTCCTGCAAAAATAGGGCTTTAACTCATCATAGAGTAACCCCCCACCAGGGTAGGCAATCATGGAACCCCTAAATTCCATGGTGCGTCCAAATGCTTATGATGCATGAATGCCTTTAATTCTCTTTATCGACTTAACATACCATGATATCAATATTTCCATAATCACTTGGAAAACCACAAGTCCTCAAAGGACACATCACATATAATAATTCTCAAATCATGGATTTACAGTTCAACCACATATTTAATAAACCACAAGGCATTCATGTATACATTAATTTAGTCATTCATAATTGTTCATCACAAATATATATATATATATACTGTATGACATTCATAAAACACTCAATAACATCCATAATAATCAATAATCCATCAATAATTCAAAAATAAATCATTACCCACATGGAAAATATCATTTTCATCCATAATAATAATCATAGGTAATTTCAGAAATTTACAACAGCAACATAATATTCCAGAACGGACATACTGTAGTATTTCAACTATAACTCATGCTATACATATCCAAACCAGTTGGTTCAAGTATCAGAATTCACATAACGAAAACATATACATCTTTGATGAAAAGGTCAGAGTCAAATTCACACATTTTCAGCTTCAAAATTAAATAATAAGTTAATAAAATAAATCTGGAAAATCCTAGGACAGCATACAATTCTCCCATTCCATATTTATTCACAACCCTATCCCCTCTTACCTTGATGAAGGGTCTTGGATTGGTTGAAGACGTTCTCTTTACTGTCCTTGCTTCAAACCAAGAGTGACTTCTACGTAGAGAAGGAAATGAGAAAGAGAGACTTTTACTAATTTTTGTTGTTCTGAGAATTTAGACTTGGGAATGAGTTGTGGTATCGATTTAATAATGTACAAGATAAGTGGGAGAAAAGCTTTTTCGTGACTGAAGGTTAGGTGCATTAATTATGGAAATAATAGAGGTTTTAGATAAGAAGTGAGTTGTATTTTGACCATTTCCACCGCCAGCTTGTATGATTGGAGTAGATATATTAAAATATATACTAGATGACATGATTGGAGTAAAAAGGTGCAAGTTTGATAATGGAACGGCCCTTAACACTAAGTAAGAGCAGTGATGCGAATGCTGGTGAGTGCATTAAGTCGGTCAGATTCTAACAGGTATGAAGCAGGTCAATTGTTAGGATCGTGCCCGGCCTTGGAAGCCATCCATTCTCCCAGTCCTTATAGTTCGGCATTTCTGTTTCCGAGAAGTTCCAGCAGTCTCTTTCCGTTCAGTATAGCTTCGCTCGGGAGGGATTTGCTCGGAACTGTTTCTGCCTTAACCACTCGGTCAGCTTTTCCTTCCTCGGAATGACTGTCTCATTCGGACTCATCAGAATTATCTCACTTGAATTTATATATATCTTCCTGAAGTATTCTTTCAAAGCCACTTTTCCTTTCCGAATGGATCCACTCGGATATATCTCTGACTGAATTTCTTCACTCGAAAATACTTCTCTCGGAAGTGCATAACTCGGAAATCATATAACTGAAAGGATCATTCGGAGTTTTGTCACTCGGAAATCTTATAACAGAGATCATTCAGAGTTGATCAGTCCTCTCGAAAATCATTCCACTTGGGAATATCACTCGGATCTGAGCATAAGTTCTCGGCAATTTTAAGACACCCGAGCACGAATAGACTGAAGGGGTTCAATATTTGGATATTTCCTTTGTCGGGAACTCTTCACTCGAAAGTATTACTTACTCGGAGTTAAAGTCTTTGTCCAGTTGTACTCCCTGGAACTGACTCACTCGGTAGTCTCAATTGGTGACATGTCACACGGGAATTGGAAAGATCTCACTTGGTGTTATCTCACTCGGTGCCATTCCACACGGAAGTGTTGCACTCGGAAACATCCCATTTGGGAAAGTTGCTCAACTCGGAGATACCATACTCAGAAATTTCTAAGTTTGAGAATTACTCATTCGAAATCAAAGCTTTTCTCCGTTCGGAAGTACTTCTCTCGGAAATGTTTCACTCGGAGACGTTTCATTCGGGAACGAGTCATTCGAAGATATTTGACTCAGAAACGAGTCACTCGAAGACGTTTGACTCGGAAACGAGTCACTCGGAAATGTTTGGCTCGTAAACGAGTTACTCGAAGACGTTTGACTCAGAAACGAGTCACTCAAAGACGTTTGACTTAGAAATGAGTCACTCGGAGATGTTTGACTCAGAAATGAGTCACTCAAAAATGAGTCACTCGGAGACACTCCACCCGAAAGTATGGAACTTCCTTCCAAGTCAGAGCCCCTTTCACCCAGAAGTGGTTCTCTCGGACACACTTCACTCAGAAATGTCTTCGAGGCCAGGACTCCACTCAGAAGTGGTTCTCTCAGTCATGACTCACTCGGAAGACATAACCTTCACTCGGAATTTCAACCTTCACTCTGAATTTCTCTCGGTCATAACCTTCACTCGGAAACAGATCCCTTTCTTCACTCCGACAGTCTTAGTTCTGACCTGATTCACTCAGAATTTTCTTGCTCACTAATATTTTACTCGGTAATGTCCCAACCAGAGCGCTACCAGAGGTTAATACTAAAGGAAGCTATTTGAACAAATAAAAAAAAGCTTCAATTCACAGTCACACTTATGTAGAAAGTTAATATAACTGGATAATATCATTAATAATCTAGATTAAAAATGATTATACATGAGATTGAAATTTTTGGGGTGTTACAGAATTCCTCATTCATAGTTCCCTTATCTACCTTCTCATATCTTCATATATGAGATAGGTCTTTCATAGATCCAGGGTATTGATTGATAGCTTCACCACTTATGTTTTTCATAAGTCAAAAATATTAAATTCATGAAAAAAAAAATTTACCTCAAATTTTAGGGGCGTCTCAACCTGGTATCAGAGCATTATTCGCTCTGTTTTGCTGTGATTAGTTGTTATTATTATTAGAACTTGATATGCAATTGATGAATAATTGTCATTGTTGTTTAATTATGTATGAATTGACTATGGATTGAATGTGATTGCTATAAGTCCGGCCAAGCTTTCTTCACATTATTCTCCTTCAATGATGAATTCTATGGTTTTGTGAATACATACAACACCATGATATGAGGATATGCTTCTATGAGTTTTAATATGAATTGGTTAATATTGGACTTCATGATGGAGGGCCATGACTTGATCTTATGATGAAGCACTATAGTATGAGACTATAGAGGAGTTTTATGAATGAGTTTGCTGATGTTAGTTAAATCTCATATTATGATTATAGATATTGAGATGGTCCGTCGTCGTCAAGATAACGATGACGCTATAGCTAAAGCCTTGAATCGTTTTGCAGATCTCCTTGAGTCGTAAAACCGTGATAGACAAGAAGTGGAAAGACAACCTGCTCCTGCTGTTCAAGGTACTCAGGGCCTTGACATGTTCTTGAAGAGGAAACCATCTGAGTTTCATGGTGGATTCAGGCCCGAACAAGCCTATGTTTGGATCCGAGATGTTGAGCGGATCTTCGATAGTTTCGAGTGTAATGAGCTCCAGAAAGTGGAGTATGCTATTTTCATGATGAGAGATGAAGCGGAGACTTGGTAGAGACTCACTGTAACACCCTCAGTTAGATAAGACAAACCCTTTTATCTAGGATCATCCTATTTAACCGAGAGGTCACAAGTTTTCAGAAAAAGTGAATTTTAAAAAAAAAAAATAATGGCAAATAGTATGTAATTCATATAGTCATTCACAAACTGTAAGTAATTGTACTCATAACAGAATAGGCCTGATGGGATATTTTGTACAATGGGTCAATACAATTTTGATCTTTGTAGAAAAGCTGACACATGACGCAAATGCCCCTTAACGACTGTACCTTCCTCTCTGTCGTTTTGCAGGTTACTTTTCAGCATATGGTTACATATGTTAACCTTTACCAGTTGGTATCGAGAGAATGACTCGTATCGGTATTAGATCGTGGGTCTCATATGCAATGCCAGTAGCCAATATCAGATCACAACTTCATGTTGGTCACCACGACGGCTTAGGTGTATATTATCAGTTTTCCTATAGGCACATATGGAGACCGAATTAGATACTAATTAATGGTGTATTTTTAGTTTAACAAATTTACCATAAGCAATGTAACAATTACAATTAACCTAAAAAATAATCTAAAAATATGACGGTTGTATTTTATTTTTCCTCTCTTAATCTTCACCAATTCCAATTAATCTAAAAAAAGATATTTCAATTTGTTTCCGTAATTAATTGCTGCACGAAAGTATTGTGCCCTTGAAGAGAATCTCCATCTCCTTATTTCCTTCTACATATGAGGTTTAGATCCACATCATTGTGTCATAAAGCCTCACCGGTGGCAAGACCTACGATCAAGGCATTGGGGAACCTACGATGACACATGAAGAACCTATTCACATTCCAAGATACCATAAAAGGAAACATATGTTACAATGAGAGTAACAATCAAATTCCTTGACCCGAGCCTAAGGGGAAATTTATTTTGGTGGACCCCATAAAAATAATATCCATTTCCTTTTTAATTTACCTCAAATCAAACAACCTACCAATAATGTATTGTGTATAAGTCAGTAGAATTAAAACCTTCCTTTAAAATTTCCACTTAAACAAACACCACGTCAAGTATCAAAGTTGGTTGCCGGAACACCTTTTCATTTAGGGTTTCAAAGTACTCAAGATCTATATTTGGACTAGGGATAACTGTAACACCCTCGGTTAGATAAGACAAATCCTTCTGTAGGTTTATCCTATTTAACTGAGAGTGTTAACAGTTTTTAGAAAAAGTGAATATTTTTTTATATATAATAAAGAGATGGCATATCAGTGGAAGCAATATTATATAGATCACATAGTCATTCACAAACTACAAGTAATTGTACTCTTAACAGAATGGGGCACGCAGGCACCCTTTAAATATTATACAGTCATCCGTCAATATTCAGCTACTTATATTCTATTTAAGGAGCGTTCTCATTTGGTTCAGCATATTGCTGTTCTTCATACTCAGGTTCTTGATTTCCTAATTCCTCTGAAAATTGTCAACAGTAAGGGTGAGTATAACCCAAGACCCTGATTGGTTAATCCGGTGCGGACATAATCCAGTTAACAAATAATATCACATAATTCATACAATTAGCATATTTATAACAATCAAGCATGTCGTCATGAAAAATGCATGAATTGAATTTATTATGATTTATCTTTGATTAAGTCTCATGATGCATGTGGGCCCAATAAATCGATTTTTCTTCATCTCATTCTTTGGAATATCTCCATTCCAATCATCTAGAGCGATCAGGGTCCGCCCAAGTTCCATATGGTACAAATGAACTCATTGGTTCTCATCATTGATTTAAATATTTTTGGAACTTGGATCCCTACGATCATAGTTACACTCCGTCATTTAGTCAAAGTACACTAGAATTGCATCGTCTCACCGGGCTATCAGGCGCGACTCTGATGCCATTGGGTTGCCATTCCAGTTGTACTCCCAAGATTCTTCATGGAGAACGAACGTGAGTGTCCTCCACTGTACCAAGTGTATGCTCTAGAGGTTTTTCTTCTTCAAAAATATTTTCATGATGCGAAATGCATTTATTTTATCAATTGATTTCTTGGGTATCTTATGTGTTTCCAGTCTCATCATATCATTCCCAAGTTCTTTGAATTCCATCAATTATTTAAACATTGTAAGATATTCGTTTATTCTTTTAGAAATATATCTATTATATCTTGGTTAAAATTATATTCTTCATAAAGAGTAAAATAATATATTCTTTATGTAATTACTCATAATTAAGACGTTAACAATGTTAATAACAATAAAACTAACAATAATAATAACAATATTAAGATTGATAATAATTAGAATAATAATAACAATAGAATAAGAATGATAATAATAATTATAACTTCCCAATAGTTTAAAAAGTGTTTAAGAATAGTTTCTAAATGAAAATCCAAGCGAAAAACACTAAAAACATAGTTTTCCGAGTGAAACAAGGGTAAATCCGAGTGAAATAAGTATAATTCCGAGTGGAATCATACTGAGAAGGGTTTTCCAAACGATCTGGCTAAAAATCCGAGTGAAATTACACTGGAAAGCTGTTTTCCGACTGAAACAAGTTTGATTCCGAGTGAAAATGAGTTTTCCGCATGAATTAACTATGAATCCGAGTGAAATAAAACTGAGCAGAGTTTACTAAATGAAATTAATATGTTTTCCGAGTGAAACAGAAACTGAAAAGAGTTTTCTTAAAGAAATAACTTAAATTCTGAGTGAAATAAGTTTCTGAGTGAATTAAGAACATGATTCCGTGTGAAATCAGTATAAAAATGGTTTCCTGAGTAGAATTGTTTGCAAATCCGAGTGAAAATGAGTCTCTAAGTGGAATAGAATATAATTCCGAGTGGTATCAGTCAAAGAGGAGTTTTCTGAGTGAAATTAATTAATTCTTGAGTAAATTCTGACTGAAAGAAGTTTTATACGTGAAATGATTATAAATCCGAGTAGAATCACACTGATAAGTTTTTCTGAGTGAAATTAAGGTGTTTACCGAGTTAAATCACTGAAAAGGGGTTTTATAAGTGAAACAAAACTGTTTTTCGAGTAAAATAAAACTGGGAAGATGTTGTCCGAGTGAAAATATACTAGGAAATATTCTCTGAGTGAAATTAGGTTGTTTACCGAGTGAAGAATTGTTCTATCAGAATAAAATACATTCAGTTAAGGTTGAATCCGATTGAAACTAAGCAAAATCGAGTTGTTATAGATGTAAAACTGGTCGGATTAACATAAAACAGAACCTGTTATCATTAAATCCATCTTCTATTCATAATTTTTCATTGGAAATCACACGGTACCCATGATTCTTAGTATTTTCAGTCCAATACAGTAAATATCATTTCACAATTCATCACTGATTATATGCATTTAATAACAAATATATATATATATAAATACAAACAATAACAATTAAGGCATTTAATTCACACAACACTGAATCTGTCCTGGAAAGGTGAGGAACGAGTTCCTTAACCCTTTCCTTCACTCGGTTTTCCCACAGAGCACCCAAGAATATACCCCCTTACCTCAATGAAGTTCCTGGATGGAAAGAAAGAGGTTCCCTTCACTGTCCTACTTCAAATCCGAGTGAGAGAGGAAAGAAATTAAGAGAGAGAGCTTGCAGGAAGAGGAAATGATAACAGAAGTATGTCTGTGGTTATGTTTCGTGTATGTGTGTTCTTAGAGACATAGTACTGGGCTAAATAATGAGAGTTAGTGGGAAACTAAGTGGAAACATTGGTTGGAGAATTAGGTGGAATAATGGAGCCTTTTTGACTCCTTTCACAGTCAGCTTTGCATTTGATTGGAATAAAATATATAAAGATATTATAATGGATGTAACTTTCTCCTGTAATTGGTTCGTTGTGCCAATCATTCTTGGTTTTATATGATTAAGTGGACTGATCACTAGCTGAAGTGGAAATTAAAAGGTGTTCGGTGTTGGAGGATTTGAAGAGGTTGGTATTGCATGCATGAGGGCGGTATTGAGTGTGAGGGCGGTATTGAATGAAGGGAAAGACGGTGTGTAATAATGAAGGGCGGTGTGTGGTGATGGGCGGTGTGTAGTGATTTGAGGGACAACGTCCATGCAAGAAGGCGGTGTTGTGGTGTGGAAGGACGGTTGTTGTGAGGCTACGAAGAGGTCGGTTTTTGGTGAACGCCGCCTCAGAATTGTTTGGTGTGCACACCGGTTCAAGAACAGCTTCCTTAGTAGCTAGCCGGTGTGGAGTAAAGAAATAGAGGACGGTATGTGAGGGATTTGATGGACACCGTCTGTGAAAGAGGTAGGTTTTGATGAATACCTAGCTCGGAATTCTTCTAAAACTGACTCAACACTTGCTTTCTCACTCGGTAAAATCAATCAGTGCTGACTCCTATCTTACTTGGCCTTTCACTCGGTATTATTTCCCAAATCCGAGTCATCTCAGTCAGTCTCACTCGGAATTGGTTTATACACTTAAGACAGTAAGGTTCTCAACCACAATTAACCAATCTCCACTCGGAAGTAGTCCAGTAGAGTATATCTCACTCAGAAAAGGAGTCATACCCATAGACTCACTCAGAAATGGTTCAACCTCTTACATTTCTCTCGGAATGGGCTCCCTCTACCATTTTCCACACGGTTTCCTAAGCAAATACATACGAAACCATTCAGAACCCTTCCCAATTAATTCCACAACACACTCCAGTCGGTAGGAAGCATCAAATCAACATAAATATAAATATACATACATTCTTTCACTCGGAATACTTCAATCGGAGGAGTTTCCTTCGGAAAAGAAGCATTTGGCACGGTTTGACTCGGAAACGAGTCATTCCAGGGTGTTTTGACTCGGAATTTCACCCAGAAGTGGTTCTCTTGAACACACTTCACTCAGAATTGCCTCTCAGGTCAAGACTCCACTCGGTGGTAGCCCTCTTAGTCATGTTTTACTCGGAAAACATGACACTGTCTCGGAATTCCCTCCTTCACTCGGAATTTCTAATTATTCACTCGGAATTCTTCTCTGTTACTCGGAACAGAGCCCTCTTCACTCGGTTTTTGCATAATTTCACTAATGATCCATATAAATTCCATTATTATGCGCAAAAATAACATTTCTGAGATACCACAGACCATCAACAGGGTATATATTGACTTATTCTTGCTTACAAACCCTCCATAATTAAAAATTTACAAGGGTAAAACTGCTTCTAAAAAGAGGGATGTTACATTCTCCTCCCCTTTTAGGAATTTTGTCCCGAAATTCAAAGTTGGAATAATTGAGGGTACAATTCTCTCATTTTCTCCTCAATTTCCCAAGTAGCATCCCCATCATCTGTTTGACTCCAAACTACCTTGACCAAAGGGATTTCCTTGCCTCTTAGCTGTTTGAGACGTCGGTCAGCAATCTTAACCGGCGATGCTTCAAAGGTAAGGTTTTCTTTCAGAACAAATTGATCGGGACTTAGAACATGATCAGGGCTTGGTACATATTTGCGGAGTTGAGAGACATGAAAGACATTGTGAAGTTTTGTCAGCTCAGGTGGCAGAGCAATACGGTACGCATGAGTTCCTATCTTTTGCAGAATCTGATAGGGTCCTACGTATCTGGGGCTTAACTTCTTGGCCTTCAAAGCTCTTCCTACTCCAGTGGTAGGGGTAACTTTGAGAAATACATGATCACCCTCTTCAAATTCTAATGGCTTCCGACGTTTGTCGTAATAACTCTTTTGTCTATCTTGCGAAGCCTTCATTGCCATTTGAATCCTTTGGACTTGTTCTGTAGTCTTCTGAACAATCTCTGGTCCAATTATTGTCTTCTCACCCGTCTTATACCAACACAAAGGTGTGCGGCATTTTCTTCCATATAAAGCTTCATAAGGGGCCATTCTGATGCTAGCATGATAGCTGTTGTTGTAAGTGAACTTAATAAGTGGGAGATATTCTTGCCAACTTCCACCATGTTCCAAGACACAAAGACGTAACAGATCTTCAAGAGTCTTGATCGTCCTTTCCGATTGTCCGTCTGTTTGTGGGTGGTATGCAGAACTTAACTTCAGACGTGTTCCTAGAGCTTGTTGCAGGCTCTTCCAAAACTGTGATGTGAAACGAGGATCTCGATCAGACACAATTGCAGTGGGTGTCCCATGTAACCGTACGATTTCTTTGATATAGATCTGGGTGAGTTTTTCTAGGGAATACTTCATATTGACAGTAATAACGTGAGCGGTTTTTGTTAATCGATCTACGATTACCCAAATAGCATCATATCCAGCTGATGTTCTGGGAAATCCACTCACGAAGTCCATAGCAATCTCATCCCATTTCCATTCTGGAATATCCAAAGGACGAAGGGTCCCACTTGGTCGTTGTTGTTCCGCCTTTACCTTTTGACACATCAGGCAAGCTGTTACATACTCAGCGATATCCCTTTTCATTCCTTGCCACCAGAATAATTTCTTCAAGTCCTGATACATCTTGGTTGATCCTGGGTGGATACTGTATTTACTTTTGTGTGCTTCATCCAGGATGGATCTTTTAAGATCTGTGTTGACTGGAATACAGAGTCTCTGTTGATACCTAATTACCCCATGTTCATCTTTGCTAAACTTTGAGACTCCTTCCTTTGTCTTTTCTGCTAGATCTTGTAACTCCTGATCATTGGCTTGAGCTTCTTCGATTTGTTCCAAGAAATCATTGGAAATTCTTAGCATTCCAACCATAAGGCTTCCCCTTTTTGGTGTTACTGCCAGGTTCAGATCGCGAAACTGTTCTATCAATTCTAACTCCTTTGTCATCATATATGATAGACGTAAAGCCTTTCGGCTGAGTGCATCAACTACTACATTTGCCTTTCCAGGATAATATCGGAGTTCGAATTCATAATCCTTGATGAATTCCATCCATCTACGTTGTCGCATATTCAATTCTTTCTGGTCGAATAGATACTTCAAGCTCTTATGATCACTGAAGACTTCAAAGTATGTACCATACAAGTAGTGTCTCCAGATTTTCAAGGCCAACACAACTGCAGCTAATTCCAAGTCATGTGTGGGATAATTAACTTCATGCGTTCTTAGTTGTCTTGAAGCATAAGCAACAACCTTTCTTTCTTGCATTAGGACACATCCTAGTCCTTGTCTTGACACATCACAATACACTTCATATGGCTTGGCAGGATCTGGCAAAATCAAGACAGGTGTACTAGTGAGTCGTTGGCGTAACTCTGTAAAACTGCTTTCGCATTTGTCAGTCCATTCAAATGGTTGATCTTTACGAGTCAGCTTGGTTAAAGGTGTTGCAATTCGAGTGAAATTCTCGATGAATCGACGATAATATCCAGCCAGTCCAAGGAAACTGCGGATTTCCGTCACATTCTTGGGTTGTTCCCAATTTAGTACAGCTTCTACCTTTGTAGGATCCACAGCAATTCCTTCCTTAGAGATGACATGTCCTAAAAATTTCACTTCTCTCAACCAGAATTCACATTTTGAAAACTTGGCGTACAATTGCCTTGCACGCAAAGTATTTAGAACAATTCGGAGATGCTCCTCGTGTTCCTCATGGCTCTTGGAGTAGACGAGAATATCGTCAATGAATACAACCACGAATTTGTCCAAGTACTCATGGAAGATTCGATTCATGTATCCCATAAAGACTGCAGGTGCATTTGTAACTCTAAAGGGCATAACAAGATACTCATAGTGCCCATATCGTGTTCTGAATGCTGTTTTGGGTACATCATCTTTCCTCACTCTGATTTGATGATAGCCTGATCGCAGATCAATTTTCGAGAAGATAGTGGCTCCTCGTAATTGGTCCATCAAATCATCAATTCTTGGGAGAGGGTATCGGTTCTTGATCGTAGCTTTATTCAACTGACGATAGTCAACACATAACCGCATACTACCATCCTTCTTTTTGACTAGAAGAACTGGTGCTCCCCAAGGTGAGACACTGGGTCTAATCATTCCTTTCTCTAAAATTTCTTCTATTTGTTCTTTAAGTTCACCGAGTTCCTTGGGTGACATTCGGTAAGGAGCAATAGAGATTGGTCCTGCACCCGGTATAATGTCAATACTGAATTCAATTTCCCGCTCTGGTGGTAGCTCTCGTATGTCCTCAGGGAATACTTCTGGAAATTCTTGAACAACAGGAATCTGTTCAATTTGAGGAGTAGCCTTACTTTCAGCTTCAGTAAGGATCATATATAGTTAGACTTCTTTTGTTGAGATTACCTTTTCTGAGCTAACAGGGCAAGAATCAGTGACTTGATCACATTCAGATGTAGTAGACCCGTGAGAGATGGATCTGTTATGACAGTCAATAAGAATATGGTTGGCAGCAAGCCAATTCATTCCTAGAACAATGTCTAGATCAATCAAAGGTAAACATATCAGATCTACTTGATAAGCTTTCCCTTCGATGTTGAGAGGACATTTCAAACACATGTAGGAAGGGCAAATGGGCTTATTTGCAGCAGTCGTGACAATCATCTTATTAGGCAGAGAGGTTGTAGGAAGCTTTAAATGTTTTACACAATTCTCAGATATGAAAGAATGAGTGGCTCCAGAATCATATAATACATTTAATAAAGTACTTCCTATAAAGCATGTACCTTGCACAAGATAGTTCTCTTATGATACTTCCGCACCATTCATGCTAAAAACTCTAGCATTTCCTCCTGGTCTCCCAGTAGAGTTATTTCCGGGCCTTCTAGGATTATTGTTCTGATTGAAATTGTTGCCACGGTGAATATTTTGCATCCTTGGGACATTGTTGGTAGAGGTATTTGCAGTAGATCCTTCACTTCCTTGACCTGTTGGTCGTACTGCCTGTCCTTGAGTTACTTGTTGTTGGTTATTTTTATTTCTGTACCAACAGTCAGCATCACGATGTCCAATCCGTCCATAAATTGTGCAATTTTTACCGCTTTGGTTCTCCTGACCTCTAGGAGGAATTCGGTTGGCTGAGTAAGGTGGACGAGAGTAGGGTCGATCTACTCGAAAATCTCTCCTCTGTTGTCTGTCTGGCATACGTCGTTCTGGCCCATGATTAGACGTTCCAGGTCGTCGTAGATTAGAGGTGTTCTCAAAGATACGGCATCTGTCAACCAAAGTAGAGAATTGAGTAATTTGTTGGCAACAAATAGCTTGGCGAATCTCATGTCGTAGCCCTGCTTCGAACTTTGCGCATCTTGACGCTTCTCCCATATGGGTGTAGTAGGGACAACATTTTGCCAATTCATCAAATTTAGCAGCGTACTCCCCAACAGTCATATTACCTTGTTTCAGATTGAAGAATTCCTGCTCCTTCTGTCTCCTTATGTCTTCAGGGAAATATTTAGCGAGAAATTCTGTCCTGAATCGTCCCCAAGTAATGATATGCCCATCAGTAGCTAGTCTGACTCTAGCATGAGTCCACCAGTGTTCTGCTTCTCCAACCAGCATAAAGACAACAAAGGTTACACAATCCTCATCAGAACATCGCATAGCGGTAAAAATCTTTTCAAGGTGTTCAATCCATAGTTGTGCTCCTTCTGGATTGAAGCCTCCTTTGAACTGCGTAGGATTGTTCCTCTGGAAGTCAGCTAATCCTTGGCTTTGCCTAGTAGAAGATTGAGGTAACTCTTGGCGTTCTATTACCTACACAATTCTGGTAAGAAGATCCTCCATCACATGATCGTTATTTCGGCGTGCCATTAGGAATTTTGCTGAAAGAATTTCAACAAAAAGATTCAGGATATATGTTATGTGGAGTATTCCACATAGGAGATTTAGTCTTAGGAGTGTTATGGACTGTTCAATATTTCTATCAGAGTACGTGGAAACCTAATGGTCCACTCCCCAAGCTTAATGAATCGACTATGCTCTGATACCACCTTTGTAACACCCTCGGTTAGATAAGACAAATCCTTCTGTAGGTTTATCCTATTTAACTGAGAGTGTTAACAGTTTTTAGAAAAAGTGAATTTTTTTTTTTATAATAAAGAGATGGCATATCAGTGGAAGCAATATTATATAGATCACATAGTCATTCACAAACTACAAGTAATTGTACTCTTAACAGAATGGGGCACGCAGGCAGCCTTTAAATATTATACAGTCATCCGTCAATATTTAGCTACTTATATTCTATTTAAGGAGCGTTCTCATTTGGTTCAGCATATTGCTGTTCTTCATACTCAGGTTCTTGATTTCCTAATTCCTCTGAAAATTGTCAACAGTAAGGGTGAGTATAACCCAAGACCCTGATTGGTTAATCCGGTGCGGACATAATCCAGTTAACAAATAATATCACATAATTCATACAATTAGCATATTTATAACAATCAAGCATGTCGTCATGAAAAATGCATGAATTGAATTTATTATGATTTATCTTTGATTAAGTCTCATGATGCATGTGGGCCCAATAAATCGATTTTTCTTCATCTCATTCTTTGGAATATCTCCATTCCAATCATCTAGAGCGATCAGGGTCCGCCCAAGTTCCATATGGTACAAATGAACTCATTGGTTCTCATCATTGATTTAAATATTTTTGGAACTTGGATCCCTACGATCATAGTTACACTCCGTCATTTAGTCAAAGTACACTAGAATTGCATCGTCTCACCCGGCTATCAGGCGCGACTCTGATGCCATTGGGTTGCCGTTCCAGTTGTACTCCCAAGATTCTTCATGGAGATCGAACGTGAGTGTCCTCCACTGTACCAAGTGTATGCTCTAGAGGTTTTTCTTCTTCAAAAATATTTTCATGATGCGAAATGCATTTATTTTATCAATTGATTTCTTGGGTATCTTATATGTTTCCAGTCTCATCATATCATTCCCAAGTTCTTTGAATTCCATCAATTATTTAAACATTGTAAGATATTCGTTTATTATTTTAGAAATATATCTATTATATCTTGGTTAAAATTATATTCTTCATAAAGAGTAAAATAATATATTCTTTATGTAATTACTCATAATTAAGACATTAACAATGTTAATAACAATAAAACTAACAATAATAATAACAATATTAAGATTGATAATAATTAGAATAATAATAACAATAGAATAAGAATGATAATAATAATTATAACTTCCCAATAGTTTAAAAAGTGTTTAAGAATAGTTTCTAAATGAAAATCCAAGCGAAAAACACTAAAAAACATAGTTTTCCGAGTGAAACAAGGGTAAATCCGAGTGAAATAAGTATAATTTCGAGTGGAATCATACTGAGAAGGGTTTTCCAAACGATCTGGCTAAAAATCCGAGTGAAATTACACTGGAAAGCTGTTTTCCGACTGAAACAAGTTTGATTCCGAGTGAAAATGAGTTTTCCGCATGAATTAACTATGAATCCGAGTGAAATAAAACTGAGCAGAGTTTACTAAATGAAATTAATATGTTTTCCGAGTGAAACAGAAACTGAAAAGAGTTTTCTTAAAGAAATAACTTAAATTCTGAGTGAAATAAGTTTCTGAGTGAATTAAAAACATGATTCCGTGTGAAATCAGTATAAAAATGGTTTCCTGAGTAGAATTGTTTGCAAATCCGAGTGAAAATGAGTCTCTAAGTGGAATAGAATATAATTCCGAGTGGTATCAGTCAAAGAGGAGTTTTCTGAGTGAAATTAATTAATTCTTGAGTAAATTCCGACTGAAAGAAGTTTTATACGTGAAATGATTATAAATCCTAGTAGAATCACACTGATAAGTTTTTCTGAGTGAAATTAAGGTGTTTACCGAGTTAAATCACTGAAAAGGGGTTTTATAAGTGAAACAAAACTGTTTTCCGAGTAAAATAAAACTGGGAAGCTGCTGTCCGAGTGAAAATATACTAGGAAATATTCTCTGAGTGAAATTAGGTTGTTTACCGAGTGAAGAATTGTTCTATCAGAATAAAATACATTCAGTTAAGGTTGAATCCGATTGAAACTAAGCAAAACCGAGTTGTTATAGATGTAAAACCGGTCGGATTAACATAAAACAGAACCTGTTATCATTAAATCCATCTTCTATTCATAATTTTTCACTAGAAATCACACGGTACCCATGATTCTTAGTATTTTCAGTCCAATACAGTAAATATCATTTCACAATTCATCACTGATTATATGTATTTAATAACAAATATATATATATATATATATATATAAATACAAACAATAACAATTAAGGCATTTAATTCACATAACACTGAATCTGTCCTGGAAAGGTGGGGAACGAGTTCCTTAACCCTTTCCTTCACTCAGTTTTCCCACAGAGCACCCAAGAATATACCCCCTTACCTCAATGAAGTTCCTGGATGGAAAGAAAGAGGTTCCCTTCACTGTCCTGCTTCAAATCCGAGTGAGAGAGGAAAGAAATTGAGAGAGAGAGCTTGCAGGAAGAGGAAATGATAACAGAAGTATGTATGTGGTTATGTTTCGTGTATGTGTGTTCTTAGAGACATAGTACTGGGCTAAATAATGAGAGTTAGTGGGAAACTAAGTGGAAACATTGGTTGGAGAATCAGGTGGAATAATGGAGCCTTTTTGACTCCTTTCACAGTCAGCTTTGCATTTGATTGGAATAAAATATATAAAGATATTATAATGGATGTAACTTTCTCCTGTAATTGGTTCGTTGTGCCAATCATTCTTGGTTTTATATGATTAAGTGGACTGATCACTAGCTGAAGGGGAAATTAAAAGGTGTTCAGTGTTGGAGGATTTGAAGAGGTCGGTATTGCATGCATGAGGGCGGTATTGAGTGTGAGGGAGGTATTGAATGAAGGGAAAGACGGTGTGTAATAATGAAGGGCGGTGTGTGGTGATGGGCGGTGTGTAGTGATTTGAGGGACAACGTCCATGCAAGAAGGCGGTGTTGTGGTGTGGAAGGACGGTTGTTGTGAGGCTATGAAGAGGTCGGTTTTTGGTGAACGCCGCCTCAGAATTGTTTGGTATGCACACCGGTTCAAGAACAGCTTCCTTAGTAGCTAGCCGGTGTGGAGTAAAGAAATAGAGGACGGTATGTGAGGGATTTGATGGACACCGTCTGTGAAAGAGGTAGGTTTTGATGAATACCTAGCTCGGAATTCTTCTAAAACTGACTCAACACTTGCTTTCTCACTCGGTAAAATCAATCAGTGCTGACTCCTATCTTACTTGGCCTTTCACTCGGTATTATTTCCCAAATCTGAGTCATCTCAGTCAGTCTCACTCGGAATTGGTTTATACACTTAAGACAGTAAGGTTCTCAACCACAATTAACCAATCTCCACTCGGAAGTAGTCCAGTAGAGTATATCTTACTCAGAAAAGGAGTCATACCCATAGACTCACTCAGAAATGGTTCAACCTCTTACATTTCTCTCGGAATGGGCTCCCTCTACCATTTTCCACACGGTTTCCTAAGCAAATACATACGAAACCATTCGGAATCCTTCCCAATTAATTCCACAACACACTCCAGTCGGTAGGAAGCATCAAATCAACATAAACATAAATATACATACATTCTTTCACTCGGAATACTTCAATCGGAGGAGTTTCCTTCGGAAAAGAAGCATTTGGCACGGTTTGACTCGGAAACGAGTCATTCCAGGGTGTTTTGACTCGGAATTTCACCCAGAAGTGGTTCTCTTGAACACACTTCACTCAGAATTGCCTCTCAGGTCAAGACTCCACTCGGTGGTAGCCCTCTTAGTCATGTTTTACTCGGAAAACATGACACTGTCTCGGAATTCCCTCCTTCACTCGGAATTTCTAATTATTCACTCGGAATTCTTCTCTGTTACTCGGAACAGAGCCCTTTTCACTCGGTTTTTGCATAATTTCACTAATGATCCATATAAATTCCATTATTATGCGCAAAAATAACATTTCTGAGATACCACAGACCATCAACAGGGTATATATTGACTTATTCTTGCTTACAAACCCTCCATAATTAAAAATTTACAAGGGTAAAACTGCTTCTAAAAAGAGGGATGTTACATTCTCCTCCCCTTTTAGGAATTTCGTCCCGAAATTCAAAGTTGGAATAATTGAGCGTACAATTCTCTCATTTTCTCCTCAATTTCCCAAGTAGCATCCCCATCATCTGTTTGACTCCAAACTACCTTGACCAAAGGGATTTCCTTGCCTCTTAGCTGTTTGAGACGTCGGTCAGCAATCTTAACCGGCGATGCTTCAAAGGTAAGGTTTTCTTTCAGAACAAATTGATCGGGACTTAGAACATGATCAGGGCTTGGTACATATTTGCGGAGTTGAGAGACATGAAAGACATTGTGAAGGTTTGTCAGCTCGGGTGGCAGAGCAATACGGTACGCATGAGTTCCTATCTTTTGCAGAATCTGATAGGGTCCTACGTATCTGGGGCTTAACTTCTTGGCCTTCAAAGCTCTTCCTACTCCAGTGGTAGGGGTAACTTTGAGAAATACATGATCACCCTCTTCGAATTCTAATGGCTTCCGACGTTTGTCGTAATAACTCTTTTGTCTATCTTGCGAAGCCTTCATTGCCATTTGAATCCTTTGGACTTATTCTGTAGTCTTCTGAACAATCTCAGGTCCAATTATTGTCTTCTCACCCGTCTCATACCAACACAAATGTGTGCGGCATTTTCTTCCATATAAAGCTTCATAAGGGACCATTCCGATGCTAGCATGATAGCTGTTGTTGTAAGTGAACTCAATAAGTGGGAGATATTCTTGCCAACTTCCACCATGTTCCAAGACACAAAGACGTAACAGATCTTCAAGAGTCTTGATCGTCCTTTCCGATTGTCCGTCTGTCTGTGGGTGGTATGCGGAACTTAACTTCAGACGTGTTCCTAGAGCTTGTTGCAGGCTCTTCCAAAACTGTGATGTGAAACGAGGATCTCGATCAGACACAATTGCAGTGGGTGTCCTATGTAACCGTACGATTTCTTTGATATAGATCTGGGTGAGTTTTTCTAGGGAATACTTCATATTGACAGTAATAAAGTGAGCGGTTTTTGTTAATCGATCTACGATTACCCAAATAGCATCATATCCAGCTGATGTTCTGGGAAATCCACTCACGAAGTCCATAGCAATCTCATCCCATTTCCATTCTGGAATATCCAAAGGACGAAGGGTCCTACTTGGTCGTTGTTATTCCGCCTTTACCTTTTGACACATCAGGCAAGCTATTACATACTCAGCGATATCCCTTTTCATTCCTTGCCACCAGAATAATTTCTTCAAGTCCTGATACATCTTGGTTGATCCTGGGTGGATACTGTATTTACTTTTGTGTGCTTCATCCAGGATGGATCTTTTAAGATCTGTGTTGACTGGAATACAGAGTCTCTGTTGATACCTGATCACCCCATGTTCATCTTTGCTAAACTCTGAGACTCCTTCCTTTGTCTTTTCTGCTAGATCTTGTAACTCCTGATCATTGGCTTGAGCTTCTTCGATTTGTTCCAAGAAATCATTGGAAATTCTTAGCATTCCAACCATAAGGCTTCCCCTTTTTGGTGTTACTGCCAGGTTCAGATCGCGAAACTGTTCTATCAATTCTAACTCCTTTGTCATCATATATGATAGACGTAAAGCCTTTCGGCTGAGTGCATCAGCTACTACATTTGCCTTTCCAGGATGATATCGGAGTTCGAATTCATAATCCTTGATGAATTCCATCCATCTACGTTGTCGCATATTCAATTCTTTCTGGTCGAATAGATACTTCAAGCTCTTATGATCACTGAAGACTTCAAAGTATGTACCATACAAGTAGTGTCTCCAGATTTTCAAGGCAAACACAACTGCAGCTAATTCCAAGTCATGTGTGGGATAATTAACTTCATGCGTTCTTAGTTGTCTTGAAGCATAAGCAACAACCTTTCTTTCTTGCATTAGGACACATCCTAGTCCTTGTCTTGACACATCACAATACACTTCATATGGCTTGGCAGGATCTGGCAAAATCAAGACAGGTGTACTAGTGAGTCGTTGGCGTAACTCCGTAAAACTGCTTTCGCATTTGTCAGTCCATTCAAATGGTTGATCTTTACGAGTCAGCTTGGTTAAAGGTGTTGCAATTCGAGAGAAATTCTCGATGAATCGACGATAATATCCAGCCAGTCCAAGGAAACTGCGGATTTCCGTCACATTCTTGGGTTGTTCCCAATTTAGTACAGCTTCTACCTTTGTAGGATCCACAGCAATTCCTTCCTTAGAGATGACATGTCCTAAAAATTTCACTTCTCTCAACCAGAATTCATATTTTGAAAACTTGGCGTACAATTGCCTTGCACGCAAAGTATTTAGAACAATTCGGAGATGCTCCTCGTGTTCCTCATGGCTCTTGGAGTAGACGAGAATATCGTCAATGAATACAACCATGAATTTGTCCAAGTACTCATGGAAGATTCGATTCATGTATCCCATAAAGACTGCAGGTGCATTTGTAACTCCAAAGGGCATAACAAGATACTCATAGTGCCCATATCGTGTTCTGAATGCTGTTTTGGGTACATCATCTTTCCTCACTCTGATTTGATGATAGCCTGATTGCAGATCAATTTTCGAGAAGATAGTGGCTCCTCGTAATTGGTCCATCAAATCATCAATTCTTGGGAGAGGGTATCGGTTCTTGATCGTAGCTTTATTCAACTGACGATAGTCAACACACAACCACATACTACCATCCTTCTTTTTGACTAGAAGAACTGGTGCTCCCCAAGGTGAGACACTGGGTCTAATCATTCCTTTCTCTAAAATTTCTTCTATTTGTTCTTTAAGTTCACCGAGTTCCTTGGGTGACATTCGGTAAGGAGCAATAGAGATTGGTCCTGCACCCGGTATAATGTCAATACTGAACTCAATTTCCCACTCTGGTGGTAGCTCTCGTATGTCCTCAGGGAATACTTCTGGAAATTCTTGAACAACAGGAATCTGTTCAATTTGAGGAGTAGCCTTACTTTCAGCTTCAGTAAGGATCATATATAGTTGGACTTCTTTTGTTGAGATTAACTTTTCTGAGCTAACAGGGCAAGAATCAGTGACTTGATCACATTCAGATGTAGTAGACCCGTGAGAGATGCATCTATTATGACAGTCAATAAGAATATGGTTGGCAGTAAGCCAATTCATTCCTAGAACAATGTCTAGATCAATCAAAGGTAAACATATCAGATCTACTTGATAAGCTTTCCCTTCGATGTTAAGAGGACATTTCAAACACATGTAGGAAGGGCAAATGGGCTTATTTGCAGCAGTCGTGACAATCATCTTATTAGGCAAAGAGGTTGTAGGAAGCTTTAAATGTTTTACACAATTCTCAGATATGAAAGAATGAGTGGCTCCAGAATCATATAATACATTTAATAAAGTACTTCCTATAAAGCATGTACCTTGCACAAGATCGTTCTCTTGTGATACTTCCGCACCATTCATGCTAAAAACTCTAGCATTTCCTCCTGGTCTCCCAGTAGAGTTATTTCTGGGCCTTCTAGGATTATTGTTCTGATTGAAATTGTTGCCACGGTGAATATTTTGCATCCTTGGGACATTGTTGGTAGAGGTATTTGCAGTAGATCCTCCACTTCCTTGACCTGTTGGTCGTACTGCCTGTCCTTGAGTTACTTGTTGTTGGTTATTTTTATTTCTGTACCAACAGTCAGCATCACGATGTCCAATCCGTCCACAAATTGTGTAATTTTTACCGCTTTGGTTCTCCTGACCTCTAGGAGGAATTCGGTTGGCTGAGTAAGGTGGACGAGAGTAGGGTCGATCTACTCGAAAATCTCTCCTCTGTTGTCTGTCTGGCATACGTCGTTCTGGCCCATGATTAGACGTTCCAGGTCGTCGTAGATTAGAGGTGTTCTCAAAGATACGGCATCTGTCAACCAAAGTAGAGAATTGAGTAATTTGTTGGCAACAAATAGCTTGGCGAATCTCATGTCGTAGCCCTGCTTCAAACTTTGCGCATCTTGACGCTTCTCCCATGTGGGTGTAGTAGGGACAACATTTTGTCAATTCATCAAATTTAGCAGCGTACTCCCCAACAGTCATATTACCTTGTTTCAGATTGAAGAATTCCTGCTCCTTCTGTCTCCTTATGTCTTCAAGGAAATATTTAGCGAGAAATTCTATCCTGAATCGTCCCCAAGTAATGATATGCCCATCAGTAGCTAGTCTGACTCTAGCATGAGTCCACCAGTGTTCTGCTTCTCCAACCAGCATGAAGACAGCAAAGGTTACATAATCCTCATCAGAACATCGCATAGCGGCAAAAATCTTTTCAAGGTGTTCAATCCATAGTTGTGCTCCTTCTGGATTGAAGCCTCCTTTGAACTGCGTAGGATTGTTCCTCTGGAAGTCAGCTAATCCTTGGCTTTGCCTAGTAGAAGATTGAGGTAACTCTTGGCGTTCTATTACCTCCACAATTCTGGTAAGAAGATCCTCCATCACATGATCGTTATTTCGGCGTGCCATTAGGAATTTTGCTAAAAGAATTTCAACAAAAAGATTCAGGATATATGTTATGTGGAGTATTCCACATAGGAGATTTAGTCTTAGGAGTGTTATGGACTGTTCAATATTTCTATCAGAGTCCGTGGAAACCTAATGGTCCACTCCCCAAGCTTAATGAATCGACTATGCTCTGATACCACCTTTGTAACACCCTCGGTTAGATAAGACAAATCCTTCTGTAGGTTTATCCTATTTAACTGAGAGTGTTAACAGTTTTTAGAAAAAGTGATTTTTTTTTTATAATAAAAAGATGGCATATCAGTGGAAGATATATTATATCGATCACATAGTCATTCACAAACTACAAGTAATTGTACTCTTAACAGAATGGGGCACGCAGGCACCCTTTAAATATTATACAGTCATCCGTCAATATTCAGCTACTTATATTCTATTTAAGGAGCGTTCTCATTTGGTTCAGCATATTGCTGTTCTTCATACTCAGGTTATTGATTTCCTAATTCCTCTGAAAATTGTCAACAGTAAGGGTGAGTATAACCCAAGACCCTGATTGGTTAATCCGGTGCGGACATAATCCAGTTAACAAATAATATCACATAATTCATACAATTAGCATATTTATAACAATCAAGCATGTCGTCATGAAAAATGCATGAATTGAATTTATTATGATTTATCTTTGATTAAGTCTCATGATGCATGTGGGCCCAATAAATCGATTTTTCTTCATCTTATTCTTTGGAATATCTCCATTCCAATCATCTAGAGCGATCAGGGTCCGCCCAAGTTCCATATGGTACAAATGAACTCATTGGTTCTCATCATTGATTTAAATATTTTTGGAACTTGGATCCCTACGATCATAGTTACACAACGTCATTTAGTCAAAGTACACTAGAATTGCATCGTTTCACCCGGCTATCAGGCGCGACTCTGATGCCATTGGGTTGCCGTTCCAGTTGTACTCCCAAGATTCTTCATGGAGATCGAACGTGAGTGTCCTTCACTGTACCAAGTGTATGCTCTAGAGGTTTTTCTTCTTCAAAAATATTTTCATGATGCGAAATGCATTTATTTTATCAATTGATTTCTTGGGTATCTTATGTGTTTCCAGTCTCATCATATCATTCCCAAGTTCTTTGAATTCCATCAATTATTTAAACATTGTAAGATATTCGTTTATTATTTTAGAAATATATCTATTATATCTTGGTTAAAATTATATTCTTCATAAAGAGTAAAATAATATATTCTTTATGTAATTACTCATAATTAAGACGTTAACAATGTTAATAACAATAAAACTAACAATAATAATAACAATATTAAGATTGATAATAATTAGAATAATAATAACAATAGAATAAGAATGATAATAATAATTATAACTTCCCAATAGTTTAAAAAGTGTTTAAGAATAGTTTCTAAATGAAAATCCAAGCGAAAAACACTAAAAAACATAGTTTTCCGAGTGAAACAAGGGTAAATCCGAGTGAAATAAGTATAATTTCGAGTGGAATCATACTGAGAAGGGTTTTCCAAACGATCTGGCTAAAAATCCGAGTGAAATTACACTGGAAAGCTGTTTTCCGACTGAAACAAGTTTGATTCCGAGTGAAAATGAGTTTTTCGCATGAATTAACTATGAATCCGAGTGAAATAAAACTGAGCAGAGTTTACTAAATGAAATTAATATGTTTTCCGAGTGAAACAGAAACTGAAAAGAGTTTTCTTAAAGAAATAACTTAAATTCTGAGTGAAATAAGTTTCTGAGTGAATTAAAAACATGATTCCGTGTGAAATCAGTATAAAAATGGTTTCCTGAGTAGAATTGTTTGCAAATCCGAGTGAAAATGAGTCTCTAAGTGGAATAGAATATAATTCCGAGTGGTATCAGTCAAAGAGGAGTTTTCTGAGTGAAATTAATTAATTCTTGAGTAAATTCCGACTGAAAGAAGTTTTATACGTGAAATGATTATAAATCCGAGTAGAATCACACTGATAAGTTTTTCTGAGTGAAATTAAGGTGTTTACCGAGTTAAATCACTGAAAAGGGGTTTTATAAGTGAAACAAAACTGTTTTCCGAGTAAAATAAAACTGGGAAGATGCTGTCCGAGTGAAAATATACTAGGAAATATTCTCGGAGTGAAATTAGGTTGTTTACCGAGTGAAGAATTATTCTATCAGAATAAAATACATTTAGTTAAGGTTGAATCCGATTGAAACTAAGCAAAACCGAGTTGTTATAGATGTAAAACTGGTCGGATTAACATAAAACAGAACCTGTTATCATTAAATCCATCTTCTATTCATAATTTTTCATTGGAAATCACACGGTACCCATGATTCTTAGTATTTTCAGTCCAATACAGTAAATATCATTTCACAATTCATCACTGATTATATGCATTTAATAACAAATATATATATATATATATATAAATACAAACAATAACAATTAAGGCATTTAATTCACACAACACTGAATCTGTCCTGGAAAGGTGAGGAACGAGTTCCTTAACCCTTTCCTTCACTCGGTTTTCCCACAGAGCACCCAAGAATATACCCCCTTACCTCAATGAAGTTCCTGGATGGAAAGAAAGAGGTTCCCTTCACTGTCCTGCTTCAAATCCGAGTGAGAGAGGAAAGAAATTGAGAGAGAGAGCTTGCAGGAAGAGGAAATGATAACAGAAGTATGTCTGTGGTTATGTTTCGTGTATGTGTGTTCTTAGAGACATAGTACTGGGCTAAATAATGAGAGTTAGTGGGAAACTAAGTGGAAACATTGGTTGGAGAATTAGGTTAAATAATGGAGCCTTTTTGACTCCTTTCACAGTCAGCTTTGCATTTGATTGGAATAAAATATATAAAGATATTATAATGGATGTAACTTTCTCCTGTAATTGGTTCGTTGTGCCAATCATTCTTGGTTTTATATGATTAAGTGGACTGATCACTAGCTGAAGTGGAAATTAAAAGGTGTTCGGTGTTGGAGGATTTGAAGAGGTCGGTATTGCATGCATGAGGGCGGTATTGAGTGTGAGGGCGGTATTGAATGAAGGGAAAGACGGTGTGTAATAATGAAGGGCGGTGTGTGGTGATGGGCGGTGTGTAGTGATTTGAGGGACAACGTCCATGCAAGAAGGCGGTGTTGTGGTGTGGAAGGACGGTTGTTGTGAGGCTACGAAGAGGTCGGTTTTTGGTGAACGCCGCCTCAGAATTGTTTGGTGTGCACACCGGTTCAAGAACAGCTTCCTTAGTAGCTAGCCGGTGTGGAGTAAAGAAATAGAGGACGGTATGTGAGGGATTTGATGGACTCCGTCTGTGAAAGAGGTAGGTTTTGATGAATACCTAGCTCGGAATTCTTCTAAAACTGACTCAACACTTGCTTTCTCACTCAGTAAAATCAATCAGTGCTGACTCCTATCTTACTTGGCCTTTCACTCGGTATTATTTCCCAAATCCGAGTCATCTCAGTCAGTCTCACTCGGAATTGGTTTATACACTTAAGACAGTAAGGTTCTCAACCATAATTAACCAATCTCCACTCGGAAGTAGTCCAGTAGAGTATATCTCACTCAGAAAAGGAGTCATACCCATAGACTCACTCGGAAATGGTTCAACCTCTTACATTTCTCTCGGAATGGGCTCCCTCTACCATTTTCCACACGGTTTCCTAAGCAAATACATACGAAACCATTCAGAATCCTTCCCAATTAATTCCACAACACACTCCAGTCGGTAGGAAGCATCAAATCAACATAAACATAAATATACATACATTCTTTCACTCGGAATACTTCAATCGGAGGAGTTTCCTTCGGAAAAGAAGCATTTGGCACGGTTTGACTCGGAAACGAGTCATTCCAGGGTGTTTTGACTCGGAATTTCACCCAGAAGTGGTTCTCTTGAACACACTTCACTCAGAATTGCCTCTCAGGTCAAGACTCCACTCGGTGGTAGCCCTCTCAGTCATGTTTTACTCGGAAAACATGACACTGTCTCGGAATTCCCTCCTTCACTCGGAATTTCTAATTATTCACTCGGAATTCTTCTCTGTTACTCGGAACAGAGCCCTTTTCACTCGGTTTTTGCATAATTTCACTAATGATCCATATAAATTCCATTATTATGCGCAAAAATAACATTTCTGAGATACCACAGACCATCAACAGGGTATATATTGACTTATTCTTGCTTACAAACCCTCCATAATTAAAAATTTACAAGGGTAAAACTGCTTCTAAAAAGAGGGATGTTACAATAACAATATAATTCACATTTGTGGTACTTATGGATATACTCACAACGTGTATCCGTAAATTCTCTAAACGGGTGGATACGAATATTGTACTACTCGCCTCGTAGATACCCGCATAGGTATTTATACTTATTTTATATTAAATATATTCAAATATAAAGACATTTTATTGTTTTATAATGAGATAAAGATTAATATTGTTCAATGGTAATATTTTTAATGTTTAAATTTGTAATTATATTATACAATATTAATTTATATCTTTTTATAAGGAAATAATATTATATTTAGTATATGTTCTTTATCATTATTGTTGTTTTTTAAAATACTAAAAATAAATAAAAACTCATGGATACCTATTCTCCTACCTATGGATACCCATACCTAGTCATATACTTGCAGATACAAATATAAATATCATACTATCCTCACCTACCTTGCTAGTTGACATCCTAACTTGGACCGACATCCAATAACAAGGCAATATGTACTAAACATTTGCATGAATAAACATAATAGATGAGTAATAAGTACACATGAATTTTTAACCAAATAATAACAATTCATAAAAATAAAATAAATAATAAGGACAACATCAGGTACCATACATTATTGCTTTTTAAGCCTATTTTATTCAAGTTTAAGTTTAAACTACATTTTAAGTTATGTTACCCTTGATTGAAAGGGGACCCCATTATTTTTGGAAAATATTTCTTAGATATTCTATTTCTTTATGATTTTGATAAATAATAGTTGTTATCTCTTTGTAAATGGATCTAACTCAGGATCTTATTTTACTTTACCGTTGTATAAATATAAACATCTATAATTTAAGTGACATTTTGAACAATAGAACCATAATTTTCCTAAAATGATTATTTAAGATTTTGTGTTTTACATACTAAAAATAAACAAGTTATATTTAAAACTGAATTCAAACGTATAATAACAACAACCTCTTATCACCAGTAAATTATTGTGAATGAGTTATAATAGATAAAAAAATTTCATTATTTATTGTGAATGAGTTATAATTGAACATTTTTTTCTCATTATTATATTTTTAAGTTTTGTCTTTTTCCAATGCATAAAAAATGGCGGAATGTTTTATCGATAAGAAATGTTAAAAATAAATAATATTTTGAAATGAAAAATGAATTCAATCCAATTAATAAATAAATTTCTAATTTTATGCGATGCGCGATGTGTTGTATCTATTATCTAATATCAGTAATAAATTATTATTGTTGTTGTTTTTTATTCAAAATTATAAAACAGTGGTTTCATCATCTTTCTTGGGTACAAAGACACAAAACAAAGTTTACAAGACTCTTGTACTGGGCACCGTTTCGCGCCACACAGGTTTTCTTCTCTCGTTCTCTCTCTTAACTTCTCAGTCGCTACTCTTTCGGTTCTGCTAAATTTGAAGCTTTTCTTCACCTTCAGTTCCTATTACCTTTAATCTCTTTTGTTTGTTTCCCTTTATTGCTGTTATTTGGCGATTCAACCGTTTTTATTGTGTTCCCAATCTTCTGTCTCCTACCTTTTCAGTTTTTTTTTTTTGGATTTCTAGTTTGTATCAGTACATGGTTTAATTTGTTTCACCGTAAAATTTCTCACAATGCGATATTCATTATGTGTAGTTTATTTGCTTAAAAAATAAAAAAATTTAGGAGTTTATGATTCATCGGGACCATTTTTTATTAACATGGTGGCTAATTCAAATTTAATGGTCATCGGGACCTATTTCGTGTTCACAATGTGAGTGCTTTTTTTCCTCCTTTCTGCTTAACTGAGGATTGTATAGCTGAATAGAGGGTTAATTTCTGTCGATGTGGAATTTAAAGAAACAAGAAAAATAAATAAAATTGGGGATAATAAGGAGAAGATTTGCAATTTTGCATCACTGAATAGGCATTAGTCATTTTTATATATTTGGATACATTTATCTATTTGGGCCTATGGAGATGGATTATGAGTTTTCTTTTGTAAGTACTTTTTAATTTATTTTGAAATAATCTTTTGTTTGTTTTTGTTACTGAGGAAGCTTTGTTTTCATTGATAAAATTTTGTTGAACAAGTAGTTAATTAAGCCTTTTGAAAAGTGTTTAATAAAATTTGTTTGAGACACACAATCTCTTGTTTCTTCAAAGCTTGAATGAGTGAAACTTGATAAACCATTATCTAGTATCTTCAATGTGGGAGGGTTTGGTCATGTAATTGATGAGCTTCTAATGAAACTTTCGAGGTCGTGTACCAAATGATTATATTGTTTGTTTTCTTCAGAACAACCGGCTCACGTTCAAATGAAGTAATGAACTTGATCTTGTTTATCACTAGGTTCTCATTCACTTGGTATTCTGTTACAGAGTTACAAGTTTGTTTAACAAGCTTGATGGAGACAGGAAAATCTAATGTGTTTGGTACATCTTACAAATCAATGGTGCCTAAAGATGTCAGTTTACTTAACCAATTTACTTTTAGGAAGTTACATAGTCATGCTATAGCTATCTTAAACAATTTCCTTTATCTATAATTTTCTTTTAGGTAATATTCTAGTTTGTTCTATTTTTATCTTTTTGGCAGGAACCTCCTCCAGAAAAGCAGTTGCCACTACATTGGACTACCCCTATGCAGGTGAAAAACTTTTCCGGTTTGAACCAATTTGTGTTGATATCCTGATTGTAAAAATTTGTGTTTCCCATATATAATTTTTTTTTTTAATAAGTCATACATAAAGAATTAACTCTGTGTATCTCTTCTAAACAGGCATATAACAATATTGGGTCTACTCTCTTTCTAAATCAACATGCAGCTGGTTCTTACATGTCTCCCTATATGTGGCCAAATCAGATAGCAGTATTTATTGGATCTTATAAATAATTTTTTTTTCTACTAGAGAAAAGGAAAAAGTTATGTGTTTCATTTTCACATTCTTTGTTGTTTGATCCAGCATAACAACACACTTCTTCTACCAAATGCTTTGCATAATCACAGGATGCTCTCCAATATACCCACAGTAGCTCAGGTAATCCTAAATCTTTGAATAGATCTATTCATTGTACTTACATAATTTTTTCCACAATAATTGCTATGGTACTCTAGTTTTTAGTTGGTTTATGCATAATATATTGCTCTTTTTCATTCTTTTGGGATCAAATCTACTCATGTTTTCCTCCTAGCACAACTCCCAGGATGAATAAATGGAAATAAAACTTCTTTTACATTTTGGTCAGGATGCTGCTTTGGCTTTTTCAGAAATCATACACAGGACTTACGGTGAGCAAAACCTAAATTCAATGTCAAGATGTGCCAGAAACTTACAGCCTAAAAGTTTAGTAAATCAGGAAGTAAGAGAAAACGGGAACGGGTCTTCTTCAGTACCAACAAACGACAGGTATAGAATTTCATTGAGGTACATTTTGTTTTCTTGGTGACCATTTTGATCGTGTTTGTCACCTAAATAAAAGATTTTTGTGCACAGTCCAACGAATGGAAGTGATGGATCACCAGATGAAGACCATGACACTAACAATGTATGTTGATCTGTTACTTTTTTATTTGAAGTTAAATATATGGATCACCAGATGCAGAACACGTAAACAAAAGCTGTTAATTTATCCATGCTTAAAGATGTACTCCCTCCGTTTCTAATTAACTGTCCGGAGAGAGAAAAAAACGCATATTAAAGAATCTAATCATTTTGGTTAATTTTCATAAAACAACTAGTTGTTTTACTATTTTACCCTTTATTAATACTCCCTCTCGTTGACCATTTGACTTCAGCCTTTATATTTTATGGGAATCATAACATGAGAATTTATTGCACTCCTATTGAGTGGACTAATAAGGGTATTTTTGGAAGAAATCAATTAATACCATCTTGAAAATCTAAGTGGACAAATAAATAAAAACAAAGTTTTTGCCTCCAGGTGGACAGTTAAATGGAAACAGAGGGAGTTTTGAGTAGTTCGAGATGCTTAGAATGTACGCAAAAACATGCTAATATATTTTTTTCTGTCGCAGGATATTCTTTCAACTAAGAAGCAGCAATGTAATTTTAAACTTGTAACTGGTATATTTTAGTAAGGCCGTTGATTTGTCATTTGATTATTAAACGATGAAAATTCATGTTTTATGATCTTGAGATTTAAGCAAGGGAGAAGATGCATAGAATAGAATGACAATAACAATGAAAATGATAATGAAGTTCATGTAATTAACAATTCTTCATCTCACCACTGCAGCAGATTCAACCGAACTGAATCAGAACTTGGCAAACTTAAATGCATTTGGCTCTAGTTCTCAATTTGCAATGGTAAACTTTCATGGATTTTCATGTTGTGTTTGATTAGCTTTTATTGTTGAATTAGTTAAATTACATGAACAATCAATTTACAGATGTAACTTGTAAATTTTTTTAAACTGGTATGTTAGAGCATATTTGTATATATAAAAGGTGTATTTCTTTTTGTCAGGAAAAGGATAAAATAAGAAAAGAAAGAAAAAGACAGTCAAACAGGGAATCGGCAAAGAGATCAAGGTTACGGAAACAGGTACATACTAGTCAAACGAAAATGTGCTATGAATTCAACAATGGCTGAATATAATTAAAAAGGTAAAATGAAATCTATGGTTCATTTTCTAAAATGATTGTCTGAAAATTTCTCATCTTATCTTTTGAGCCAGTTTTTTTTTTAATCCTCATATTTATCTAATAAACTGGTAAATTCAACATTGATTAAAGTATAATTAAATAATTGAAATAACATACAGTGATTGTTTTAATTTAGTTAATTTTGTCGTATTCATTTTTCCTACTTCACATTTTATTATTATTTTGTTATTAAGTTAAATTAATTTATATGCCCTTGACTTATTTGATTATTTTAAAATAAGCCCCTTCTAGATTTTGGGAGTTTGTATCATGATCCCTGGATTATTTGATTAGAAGCCCATGACTTATTATCAATAATATTCTTAAGGGTTCTGTTTAGTGTAGATATGACTTGGGCCACTTAAAAATTATACATACGACTTGGTCCTACTATTTAAAAATTTACAATTAAGTTTTTGCACTTTACATGGAATTCTTGACCATGACAATTAAAATAATTTATAAGTTTAAGAACTTTTATAAACTTAAAAAGATTGTGATTTTGTGAAAAAAATGTTTAAATAATTTAGATAAGATATCATAGTCCATAGATAACATACTTACTAAGCAACTTTTTTTATCTATTAATTTATGCCGAATAATTGTGTTTCAATATACCTCACAGAGATAAATAATATATAGAGATGCTAATAGCATCTTACAAACAAGAATTCAATTGTATGTATGTATTGTATACTTATTACAGGCAAACTCTAATAGTGTTATTGTGAAAATATTTATGTTGATTACAATTTTCACTCCATTATTGCTATAATTCTAAAGAAATAATCTATTAAAAAAATTAATAAGTAATTATATTAAAAAAGTGTGAAAATATCATATAAAAATTATTAATCCGTACTTCTCTGTCTTTACTAATATTAAATAGAGGTTGGTAAGAATGACATTAAGAGAAACCCAAACTTTTTCTTCTCTCATGATATGAGAATTTTTCATCACATGCTATTGAAATGTGTTAATAAAGCCGTAGTGCAAATGTAAGGTTAGAGAGACATGAAAAATAAGTTTCACATGCAACTATTGTGTTCTTCATGAGATACTTGTGAGTGAAAGGAAATGTTTGAATGATTTGGAAGAGAAGATTCACCTGCAAATATTGTCTTCTTCAAGAAGAGTATTAAGTTTTTTTTAGTCAACTTCTTGCTAAAAACATAGCCAACAAGGAATTAAATACAAATATAACTACTTCTCAAAAAATTGTTTTGCATTTAAAATTCACTATCCCCATAACCGATTTGTCACTATCCCCGTCTTGAAAACTTTGTATTATGAGATAGATTGTATACTTATCTGCTTCTCTTATACACTTCTACTTTTATGTGTTCTAGAGCATAGAAATGAAAATGAACACATTAGATAATCAACCTTGTAAAGAAAGAAGAAGTGGGAGATAGAAAACTGAATATTCCTTTTGTTTTACTGATATTGATTGTGTATAGAATTTACAATAGAACCAGCAATATAAAGAAAGCTAACAGAAACGTTAACAACCCCTATAAATAGAGAGGCTAACAATCAAGGCCCATTTGGCCCAACTCAAGTTGGTTTGTTCCCTAATATCCCCCCTTAAACTTATTGTGGGTGAGATACACACATTGAGTTTGTTTCTTAAGTCAAGGAATATAGCAGAGGCAGGAGACTTGGTGAGCAAATCGGCCACCTGAAACCTTGAGGGAAGATGTTGTATTTTGATTTCACCCTTGGAAATCTTTTTCCTAACAAACCAAAGGTCAAGTTCAAAGTGCTTAGTCTTGGAATGAAAAACAGGATTTGCAGATAGCAGAATGGCTCCCTGATTATCACACCAGATTAGAGGAGACTTGAGAGAAGGCACTAATGTCTGGCCTGGTTAAGGTAGCATGCTGCAATGCACCCACCATAGATCTATATAGAATAGGATCTGATGCAGAATTAGTGTCATCATTTATAAGTTTGGAAGAGGGAGCCTTTGGAGTCTTTATTGGTTTGGCATTCTGCATTTGAAGCTTGTTAAGTAGGTCTGTGATGCAGGATGATTGATGGAGATGAAGGCTACCTGATTGGTTCCTATCAACCGGAATGCCTAGCAAATGGTGAACTGGCCCCAGATTTTTAAGAGGAAATTGTTTTGCTAGCTGAGATATAAGGTTCTCTGTTGCAGTTTGGGAATTACTAGTGATGATGATGTCATTTACATATAGTAATATGTGGATGGTGAGAGTGTTGGTATGAGCAACAAACAGAGAGTGGTCACTTTTTGTAGAGTGGAAGCCAAAGGAGGTTAAGGCTGAAGGCAACTTATGCAACCAGGCCCTGGATTGTTTTAGACCATATATAGCTTTCTTAAGCTTACAATGTTAGATGGGCCTTGATGGAAACCTGGTGGTTGTTGCATATATATCTCCTCTTGAAGATCACCATGAAAAAAGACATTATCAATATCTATCTAATGTATTGGCCATTGCTTGGAAACAGCTACTGCCAGAACAACCCTGATGGTGACTGGTTTCACAACTGGACTGAATGTCTTACTGTAATCCAAGCCAGCTTGCTGAGTGACACCCCTGGCAACCATTCTGGCTTTATGCCTTAGAATGCTGCTATCGGGTTTAAGTTTATTTCTAAAGAGCCATTTACTGTTGATGACTTTTCTGTCCTTAGGTAGAGGGACAAGATCCCAGGTCTTATTTTTGATAAGAGCTTGAAGTTCCTCCATACTAGTCAATCCCAAATAGCCGCCCTTAACTGGGATAGCGGGATAGCGGAAAGCGGGATGACCGCTATTTTGAATAAACCTATATAAATATTTCCTATATTTTCTACATATATATATGCAAAAAAAATCACACAAATTAAATTTAAAGCCATACAATCATATTCAAATTATAATAATATTCTTGACAAACATAAAACATCACAATCACAGCCCTTCAACAAACAGCCCCTTCAAGTCTTCAACAGCTCTTCAACAACAGCCCTTCAACAAGAGTTGATGGGTAAAAAATAAAACAGAGCAGAAGTTAAGAAGAAATGAAGCAGAAGCATGCCGGAAAAGGGAGCAGCTCGCCGGAGAAGACAATAGTTTCGCCGGAGAAGAAAGAAGCTTCGTCGGAAATCGGTGGGGGACGCCGGAAATGGGGTGGGGGTCGCCAGGAAGTTAGTGGGTGTCGCCGGAACTAGCTGGGTGCAGTGGAATAGCAACTAAAAGTGAAGAAATGTGAAGGGGGTGGCTGCTCTGTTCGATTTAGGGTTTCAAAAATGGGGGGAGAAAACAGAAAAAGGCAAAAATACCCTTTAAAAAACGGGTTCCAGAGGGGCAAAACAGGCACGCCGGAATAGCGGGCATTTCGCGCCGTGACGGGCCGCTCCGCGCCTCCGCGAATTGCGGCGCTATTTCCGCGAAAAAATCCCTCCCGCGATAGCGGCCGCTCCGGCCGCTATTGACTAGTATGACTTCCTCTTACATAGCTGCCTGCCAGGCTGGTAGTAACATGGCCTCTTGATGATCATTTGGTTGGACATTGGTGATGTAGGCTCTAGGCTTGAAAATACCAGCTTTGGCTCTAGTTATCTTACTATGACTGTTTTCTAATTGAGGGGTTGAAGTAAGGCATTGAGTGATGATTTCAGTATTGGAATTAGGGGGTCCAAGTTGAGGGTTTGAATTAAGGATGTCAAAGTGGGTTGAACCCGGCGGGCCGACCCGCCAACCCGCCTAAAACGGGGCGGGCGAGTTGACAAAATTTAATCCATAGTGGGTTAAAAATTGGCTCGCCCCGCCCCGCTTTGTTGTGGGTTTTTGGCGGGGCGGGTTGACCCGACGAGTTATATAATATTTTATTTTAAAAAATAATAATATAATATTAATAATATCTTATAAAAAATTTTAATTTTTCATAGCATATTACTTTGATTAGTGTTTGAGTTAGAAATATTAATATAATTATATTCAAAAATTTTATTTTAGTTGTATACTACTTTTTTTAATTTAATTGACTTTTTCTTATTAAAAATAATAAGTTTATTAATTTCTATTAATTTATATTTTTAAATGGACCAACCATTAACCAACCTTCCATTAAATTTTTTTTCAAATACTAAAAATAATTTTAATTTTGTAAAGGTTGGTGGGGCTAACCCGCCCTGCCTCGCCCCTCCATCAAAACGGGACGAGCCAGAAATTTCAACCCGCCTCCAGTAAGGGGCCAAACTCGCCCCGCCCCGTATTTTGTGGGTTGATGGCGGGGTGGATAACCCACATTGATATCCCTAGTTTGAATGTTGTGGTTGGTTAACAAGTGAAGGGTAAGGAGTGGGATCAGTTGGTGTAGAAGGGTGCTGGACCAGAGGAATAATTGGTGGAAGTCAATTTGTAGGAGTTGAAGAGGAGGATGTCATTAAGAGAAACTTAGGATTGGTTTGAAAAGGGTAGGTGGCTTCATCAAATTTGACATTTTTTACTATAGATTCTGCCTGAAGAAGCAAGGCACTTGTAGCCTTTGTGTGGATTAGAGTAGCCAACAAAAATGTAAGGTTGTGATCTAGGATCCATCTTGTGCCTATTGTAGGGTCTTAGGTGAGGGTAGTAGAGACAACCAAATGGTTTTAGTATCCTATAATCAGGTAGATGATGAAACAATAGTTCATAGGGGGATTTAAGTTGTGTATTGGGTGATGGTAGTCTGTTCATGACAAAGGGTGCTGTGGAGAAGGCTTCAAGCCAGAAAGTATTTGGGAGATGAGAGTTTGCAGTGAGCCCTATCTTTGTAATATGCCTATGCTTCCTCTAAATTGCCCCATTCTGCTCATGAATGTAGGGACTACCGAGTCTATGCAAGATACCATGTTTTGCCAAAAAAGACTTGAAGGCTAGGTATTCTTTTCCTGAGTTAGTTTGAAGAATCTTGATTTTAGTATCAAGCTGTAGCTCCACCATTCTTTTGAAATGCATGAAAGCGGGAAAAGCTTCTGACTTGTTATGTAAAAGATACAACTAGGTAAATTTGGTGTGAGCATCCAAGAACAACAAATAATACCTATAACCTTCTCTTGATGGAGAAGGGGAAGGGCCCCATTTATCAGAGTATATTAACTGCAAAGGTTGAGAATATTGAGTTTTTGAAGAATGGCAAGTTATGAGATTTTCCTATGCTACATGAGCCACGAACAGAAACTTTATTCATTCTTGGAATAGGAATATTACTTTGTTTCATAACTATAGCTGCAGTCCTAAGGGAAGTTTGTGCAAGTCTATTGTGCCATAGATTTAAGGCATTGTTTGAAACATCATAATTATATACAGTAATTAATTTGTTACATGAAGGAGATAACATGTGCAATCTATCAAACACATAGAGGCCATCCTTAGGTTAGCCTTGAAGGAGCACTTTCTTGGACACTTGACATTTAACAAGATAGTAGTTAGGATGGAATTCAAAGTATACTTGATTATCCCTTGCAAATTGGGAGACACTGATCAATTTTTTTGTTATAGATGGTACATGTTGGATTTTTCAATTTAAACTCATGATTTTGACTATGAACAATAAATGATGAAGAACCAGAATGAAAGATTGGAAGGGTGTTACCATTTGCAACATTTGCTCTATCAGGGCCATTGTAATCTGTGTGAATCATCAAGTTATTGAAATCAATTTTGAGATGGTTGGTAGCTCGTGTCAGGATACTAGGGATCATCAGTGTTAGGAATTGGTGGATGATGAAATCAAGGCTGAAATGGATGGTTCTTGAGATGGCTGTGAATTTGGGGGATTGTTGAGTGTGGGTTTCAACATTTGGTCATCATACCTTAACCAGCAATGGTAAGCTGAGTGACCATATTTCCCATAAACTTGGCATTGGATTCTAGATCCTTTACTTGTGGAATTTGAGGACTGATAGAACCTGCCATCTTTGTTTCTGCCACGAGTTACTCCTCTACCTTGACCATGACCACAATTATTTCCTTGGTTTGGTTTCTTGTTTGAAGTTGGTGCAAGATTGGCTTGTAGAGGTGGGATTTCCTTGTGCTTATGCCGCTCGAGTCATTCTTCTTGATGCATCAACATAACCTTAATTTGGGCCATTGTATATGGTTCCTTTTGGGTCATACATATCATACTCCTTTGTCAACCCATTGAAGATCACATCAATGTAATTCTCAAAGGAGAGGGGAGAGCCAATTGCAACTAGCATTTCCACTAATTGCTTGATTTGGACCAGGTAATCCGATATAGGCATGGTCTTCTTGACATTTCTAAGCTGAATCTTGATCTACTTCACTTGTGCCTTTGTTTGTGAGGCAATCTGAACAATCCTCTAGATTTCATATGACCATGTGCAGCCAACTATTCGGATCTTGAACTGCGAATCCATGGATTCAAGGAGCCAAGTTTGAGTAAGTTGTCTTGTTGCTCATAGTTTTCATACTCAATTGATTTCTCCTCTGTTCTTGGCATCATCATCAACAAATTTCTTGGGGATGAACTCAGGTCCCTCAATGTATTTCTTTAACCGAAATCCTTTGATTGTAGTCTTTGAGTGTTGCATCCAGGTGAGGAAGTTATCCTTTGTGAGCTTGGTGGAGATGGACGAGGAAAATGAGTGAGACAAAGGAGGAAGAAGCGAATACAAATAGAAAGGCTAACAAACTGTTAGGCCTCTTATAAGTAAATATTATAAGAGGAAAGTCAAGACTTAGGCTTTTTAATAGAACTGAATTGTTTTTAGCAGTTATTAATTATTTTAATAGTTATTTTAAGCAGTTATTTTGAAAATGTAACTAAAGCATAACTGCCTCTAAGTAGTTATTAGCATAATAAAAATAGGAGAAGAAGCAGGAGAGAGGGTAGGCAGTTTTTGAATGATTTTAGGGAGAGATTAAGCTCTCAAACATCTTAGGAGGAAACCTTGATACTTAATCAGTTTTACTTAATTTCCTGTGTAATTTTTATTTCTGTAAGTGAATAAAATTCAGTTCTTATTCTCATATCGGTTGGAATCTATCAACTGGTATCAAAGCAACAAGTTTCTGGAGACCATTCATGGTGTCAACACGCAGCATGGAGGCGAGAGTGGAAGCGTTTGAGAGGGGGTTCGAAGGCTTGCTGGCGATGCGTGACATAATAGAGAAGAACGCCGAACAGTTTAATGAGGTGCAGGCTTCGTTCAAGAAATTCGTGCGAAACAGGAGGAAGAGAACAGCGATGGAAGCCAAACAATCTTCAGGGCGGAACACAAGGGAGCCACAATGGTGGACGACACAAAGTGGATAAATGGAGGAAGTTAGAGATACCTGTTTTTGATGGAGAAGATGCGTATAGCTGGACCACCAGAATTGAGAGATATTTTGATTTGAAAAGGATGTCTGGAGAAGAAAAATTACAGGCGGTTATGGTGGCGATGGAAGGAAAAGCGCTGACTTAGTTTCAATGGTGGGAGTTCTCGGCACACAGTGGTTATTAGGCGTTTCCAACCCACTATGGTTGAAAATCCTTTTGAACTATTGCTGAGTCTCAAGCAAACAGGTTCAGTGGAAGAATATAAAGAGAAATTCGAACTTTATGCTAGTCTGTTAAAGAGTGTAGAACCAACATACTTGAAGAGTATCTTTTTGAATGGACTCAAGGAATTAATTAAAGCAGAATTAAAGTTCCATCCAACAGAAAGCTTGGTTGATTTAATGGATTGTGCACAGAGAGTGGATGAGAAGAACCAGTGAATCACCAAAAGGGAAAATTTAACAGGTAGGCCAATCAAGACTTATAGTAGTAACCGCATGGTGACATGGGAACAAGGAGCGAAGCAACATCCCAATGTGTCCGGAACTGGAAGTTCTACAGGAGAAGGAAGTGTGGTGAAATCTTCTAATACATTCAGAGGAAGAAGCTTTAGAAAGTTAACAAATGCAAAGTTACAAGAGAGGTCTAGGAAGGGATTATGTTTCAGGTGTGATGAAAAGTTTGGTCTAGGCCATGTGTGTGCAAACAAACAGTTACAAATTTTAGTGTTGGCTGAAGGGGATGAAAAGGGAGAAACTATGGTGATCGAGGAAGATAGAGAGCTAAAAAACCTCCAGTTATCTATGTGTAGCATTGTTAGCTTTACGTCAAAGGAAACAATTAATTTATGGGGTAAGATTGGGTAAGAACAGGTCATGGTACTTATTGATTCTGGAGCCTCTCATAATTTCATTTCAGCCACGTTTGTGAAACAACAGGAACTGGACATGTATGCAACCTCTATTTATACGGTTGAGGTGGGTGGCGGGAGAAAGATAGATTGTGAAGGGGTATGTTCTAAATTGAAGTTGGAGATGCAGGGCTTAAAAATTCAACAAGATTTTTATGTCTTTGATCTTGGAGGAGTGGATGTGGTGTTGGGAATGGAATGGCTGGCTAGCCTTGGAGAAATAAGAGCAAATTTCCGAGAATTAATTCGTAGAATTCCGGTTGCGGATGGATATCACACATTGAAGGGAGAGTCAGATTTAACTAGAGCCATAGCTTCTTTAAAATCTGTCTTAAAGGCTATACGTGATCAAGGCCACAGATTCCTTGTGAAGTAGTATCAAATGCAGTCTGAAAAAACAGAACCACAAATCTGTCCGGCTTGGACAGAATCAGTCTTGGAAGATTATGACTCGGTCTTTCAAGAGCTGCAGGGATTACCACCCCCGAGAAGGCAAGACCATGTAATTCGGTTGAAGGAAGGGTCTAATATCCCCAATATCAGACCGTACAGGTACCCACACTACCAGAAGAATGCAATTGAAAGGTTAGTGGATGATATGCTTAACTTTGGTATTGGCCAATCCAACATAGAAGGTTACTATAGAAGGTTTGTTAGAGACTATGGTAAGATAGCCAGGCCTTTGACTCAACTATTGAAGAATGATAAATTTCAATGGAATGATGAAGCACAAGCTGCCTTGGAAAAAATTAAACACCTAGTGGCTGAATTACCTATATTGACCGTCCTTAATTTCTCCAAAACATTTACCATAGAAACTGATGCATCAAACAAAGGGCTAGGGGCAGTTTTAATGCAGGAGGGCAGGCCTGTGGCTTTCCTCAGTTAGACTCTTTCTGATAGGGCACAATCTTAAGTCATTATATGAGAGAGAATTAATAGCGATTGTGATGGCTGTACAGAAATGGAGACACTACTTGTTGGGAAGGCACTTCATAATTCTGACTGATCAAAAGAGCCTTAAATTTCTAACTGAACAGCGACTATTGAGCGAGGAATATTTCAGGTGGACCTCTAAACTCATGGGTTTGGATTTTGAGATATGTTATAGACCAGGAAAGGAGAATGGGGTGGCTGATGCTCTCTCTAGAAAAATGATATTTTCAGCTTTGTCCTCAGTCCACTTTGAGCAAGCAGAAGATTGGGAAGCAGAAATTCATAAAGATCCTAAGCTCCAAGGGATAATTCATGATCTGATACTAGATTCTAATTCATATCCGGGTTATAAATTTCAGAGTCAGAAGCTGTTTTATAAAGGTCGGTTAGTCCTTCCAAAAGACTCTTCTCGAATTCTCTTGTTGTTACAAGAATTTCACAACTCTGCTGTGGGGGGACATTCAGGTTTCTTTAGAAACTATAGAGAATTTCTAAAGTTGTGTATTGGGAAGGCATGAGAAAAGACATCCAGCATCATGTAGCTACGTGTGATACATGCCAAAGGAATAAATATCAAACTTTATCTCCAGCAGGACTTCTTCAACCACTGCCTATACTAACTCAAGTGTGGGTTGATATATCTATGGACTTCATTGAAGGGCTTCCCAAGGCTCAAGGAAAAAATGTCATCTTAGTAGTAGTTGATAAATTGACTAAATATGCTCATTTCCTTGCACTTAGCCATCCTTTTAGTGCAAAAGAGGTTGCTGAAATTTTTATCATAGAGGTAGTTAAATTGCATGGGTTTCCCTCTTCTATTGTATCGGATTGTGACAAAATATTCCTCAGCCATTTCTGGTCAGAATTGTTCAAACTGGCCGGCACTAGACTCAAGTTTAGCTTTGCATACCATCCCCAAACAGATGGCCAAACCGAGGTGGTCAACCAATGCTTAGAAACTTATCTAAGGTGCCTCACCGGAACTAAGCCTAAGCAATGGCCTAAGTGGTTGAGTTGGGCTGAGTTTTGGTATAACACCAACTATAACAGCTCTTTGAAACTGACTCCTTTCAAAGCCTTGTATGGCCGTGATCCACCCCATCTTTTGAAAGGAGCCACCATTCCATCAAATGTGGAAGAGGTGAACAAGATGACTCATGACAAGGACCAAATGTTACATGATCTCAAAGGAAATTTGGTCAAAGCCCAAAATCAAATGAAGAAGTTTGCTGACCAATCTAGGCGTCCAATATCCTTAGTTGTTGGTGATTGGGTGTATCTCTTACAGCCATATAGGCTACGGTCATTGGCTCGGAAGAGAAATGAGAAACTGAGTCCACGTTTTTATGGTCCTTATCAGATCACAAAACAAATTGGATCAACTGTTTTTCAGTTAGCCCTTCCACCAGAGAGTAAAATCCACCCCGTGTTCCATGTTTCCTTATTTAAGAACGTCATCTCTCCCTCAGCAAATCCTCAATCTTTACCACCTATGTTGTCGGAAGAGTTGGAATTGCAGGTAACACCGGCTGCTGTGAAATCAGTGCGTAACACCACGAATGGGAATGCCAAAGTGCTTATTTAGTAGACTGATCTGCCAAAATTTGAAGCCACTTGGGAACCAGTGGAAACTATCATGCACCGATTTCCTTCTTCTCACCTTGAGGACAAGGTGACTCTTTTGGGAGGGAGTATTGTTAGGCCTCTTATAAGTAAATATTATAAGAGGAAAGCCAAGACTTAGGCTTTTTAATAGAACTGAATTGTTTTTAGCAGTTATTAATTATTTTAACAGTTATTTTGAGTAGTTATTTTGAAAATGTAACTAAAGCATAACTGCCTCTAAACAGTTATTAGCATAATAAAAATAGGAGAAGCAGGAGAGAGGGTAGGCAGTTTTTGAATGATTTCAGGAAGGAAAAGACTAAGCTCTCGAACATTTTAGGAGGAAACCTTGATACTCAATCAGTTTTACTCAATTTCCTGTGTAATTTTTATTTTTGTAAGTGAATAAAATTCAGTTCTTATTCTCATATCAGTTAGAGTCTATCACAAACAAGGCCCATTTGACCCAACTCAAGTTGGTTCCCTAATAAACCTTATAGAACACGTTTATACTTCTAACCACAGCAATGGAAATTTGTCCACATATGAAGAATTGATGCAGGGTCTAATTTTTCAGAAAAGTATGCTAGTAAATTCATCCTGATAAACTTATAGAACATTCTCAACCTACCTATCCCTTTGTTTGGAACATGATCTTAGAAACATGGCTTGTCTAACAACCAAATCATATCTTAGATGAGCACTATGGAAATGGCAAATTTCACTTTATTTTGGTCTCTTTCTAGAAACAGATGACATGTGGTGAAAACCTTTATAGCTTTCTTAAAGTTGGTATTTATATGATGTATTCATTATTTGTTTCTTGGCAGAAAGAATGTGAAGAGCTACATACAAATGCAGAAATTCTTAAGGATGAAAACTCCTTGCTCAGGCAAAGGCTCATAAGGCTTTCTGAGGAATGTATGGAGCTCAGCAATGAAAACGTTTCCATTCAGGTTTATCATTTAAACTCAACCCCCTATTTGTTTAATTATTTACCGTTTATTCTGTTAGGTACTTAGATTCATACAAAAGTAGAAGAGTAGTCCTTGTGCAATTGGGAGGGTAGGGGGAGTCCAAAAACTCAGGAGATACCCATTAATAGAGAAACCACCTTAGCATACCCTAGACCACTTCTTTCAATTTAAGTCAGTGAATCTACAAGGTTTTCTCTCTTTTTTCAATTTATTTGGTCCTCATTCATTGGGAATGTTGATCCCTAATGCTTGAATTTCTAATATTAATACCCCCCCGCCCCCAAGGGTGAGTTCTAACATTAGTATGCTTCCTTCAACCAGAAGCCATTTCAAGTATTTACAAGGTTACCGGCCAAGAATTAAGTCTTGAGCAATGCTTCACAAAATGGATTTTTGCACAAAGCTAAGCACCAATCGTCTCTAAATGCTGAACATAGCTAAACGGCTATCTTTAATCACTTATGGACCCAAATCCATAAGATGTCCATCCATGTGCGTAGAGAGACCTCAATTGTGAATCTAACACCAAATCTTGATCCAAAACCTGATAGAATAAGTCCCCTGTTATCTCACTCACATGGTCCTCACTTAACTCATTTCTAATCTATGTTGTTACACTCTCCCTATACAAGTTTGCATTCTGGGTGAGGTTATGGGTCCTCCATGTTACTTATCTACTAGTATCTCACACTATTTACTACTTCAAATTATATTTAATATATTGTATTTTCCCATTTGCATTTAGTCGAGGATAATTTAAATTATTTCAAATACAGTATTAGGAGTATGAATAAACAACTGAAAGTGACAATATAACACCACAATAAAAAAAATATATGCTATTTTAAAAAAACATAATTGAAAGCTTGCATTTTGAGTTGTGGTCTTTCACATGAAGCAGCAAATTTGCTCTCTTGACGATGCCCTCGTGAAACTAATTTTTGATCAAGAATTATTTAATCACCAGCTTTTGATAGTGGTTTACAAGTTATGAGCCTAATTTGAATGTATGATTTGATGGGAGGACAGGAAGAGCTGGTCGAGTTGTATGGACCAGAATCAGTAGCAGATCTATTGCCCGGGGAGCTGCCTGACTCTGTTGCTGGTGGACATCAAAACAGTTAAGGAGAAAGCATATGTGATATTACAACTGATCAGAATCTATAAATTCAAATTAGTTTTAGGCCCAGCTTTGAGTTCTCACCATGCTTATGCCAGATTTAAGTCAGGGAAGAGTATGGCTATGAAACAAAGGATTTAAGAATGAAATCAGTAGTTGAAACGCCAATAAGGTATCTGATATTTGTTTTTTTGGTAGGACATAATTTGATTAAGGAATCCAAACAAAATTTGTATTGGAAATATTGAGATTATCTTAAAAATTAAGAGGAATTTTATTGATGATAATTTTAAATATATATTTTTTTATTTTTATTCCTCGCTCAATGCGCACAGGTTGTTGGCTAACATTTCTTTCTTTGGTCAAGAGTATTTGTTATCCTTGAATCAACGAAAATTCTCGTCGAATCAAATTGAGTTTTTTCTAGAAGAGCAACTATGTTTTATTTTTTTTTATGTATTTTTCATTTGACTTTTGTAAAGTTTGTTGGTGAAATATATTTTTGGTCTTTATGTTTTAATTAATTTTTAGTTTTAGTCCCTTAATTATTTTTTAATGATTTCAATATTTATGTTATTGAATATGTTAAAATTAATTCTTAATAGGTTAAAATTGATCCATAAAATATAACACCATTAATTCAACCGCTAATCTAATAATTGAAAATATTATGTCGTGTTTTTTATTGTCTTTCCAACTTATTCTATTAAACTTCTCAAAATAGACTTTATTTTTTTCTCCATCAATGTTTTTAAGGATCAAATTTGACATATTTAATAACATAAGAACCGAAATTAATAAAAAAATAATTGAGGGATTAAAATAAAAAAAATGATAAAAATATAGAGACTAATATTATATTTAACCCAAGCTTTTTTTATCAGCAAATTTTTACTCGAAGTTAATCATAATTCTATAAATATTTATTTATTTAAGTATTTTTATATATTTAAATATTTCTGGAATTTCAAAATATTAAAACAATTTTTAATTGATTTAAATATTTTAAAATAATTTTCATATTAATTTAAATGTTTTTAATGTCGCACAATATTTTAAGTTGTAGAGTCTCATCCATATTAACAGCAGGGATGTTGTACATGTTGATCATGTGTGTTTTGTCTATCTTTTAGGAAAGTATAGGGACTTTTTTTCACAATATCATAGGGGCATATGTATAAATTTAATACACAATATTTTCTTTCTCACTCTTTTTATACTTACCAAACAAAAAATATAATTATTGTTTTTACACTTCTTTTTCATATATTTCTTTCTCATTATTTTTTTACACTTTTCTAATCCTTCAAACTGACTATTAAAGCAGCACGCTACCACGTTAGCATCGAACTACAGAATATAGATGAAACACCTTGTTGACGTTATGGCAGTAGGGTGTAGGTTAATTTTTGAGAATCTAATCTTTCAGAATGAGCAATTGGATTTTTGAGAATCCCATGATAGAAATCTAAACAGAGTGCAGTGCTCAACCAATGGAACAGGCTCTAACAAAAAGTTTAAGTTAGCATGCTCAAGATACAGAACTAAAATACATTCTGGTATAATCATCCCACTCATTCCCATTGGAAAGAAACATGGCAAAAGCAAAAGTAGTTCAAGATCTTGATTTCTAGCAACCAAATTAGTTTCTGCCAGTGATCAATGAAAGTCACATTAATTCTTTTGGATATAACTAAAACAATTTCCCTAATAACCTCTACCAATACCGGTCCAACGGGCAATCTGTATGTTTAGGAGTATCATGAAACAATGATGATCAGGTTAAACGACAACATGCAAATCACTTCATATCACAACTTGATTTGCTATTCTTATTCTTACATAAAACTAGCATTCCACACATACACCCACCCACCCTAAGTCTTCTTGCCTATTCCTGTCCTGTCAGTGATCTTCACTTGTTTCCCTTGATGGCACTTCCGGGAGTGATAGCAAACTCTCTCATACATAGAATTGGCCCATTTAGGCATATCATATGTGAGATCCTCAATCAGCTGCCCTTGGCCATTAAGTTTCAGTAAGCTTCTCTTGGAATTTGATCCATCAAAATTTGATCCAAGAATACCTCCATCTTTGGTGATGCATATTGGGTAAAAGCTATTGGGATAAGTGCCATCAATAGTATTATTTAAAACAATGGACTTAGTCCAAGATGATTCCACTTTAATTCTTTCATTACCCATATTTCAGCTGGTCCTGCATAGTTTTGGATATGGAAACACACAGTGAGACATCCTCCCATAACGCTCAAACCATACAAGCAATAGTTAGTGTTCAGAGCTAAACAATGTTGGGGCAGGTTCTTTTCGTTAAATCAAATGCAATAATTACATAAAGCATTATAGCAGGAGAGACAGCGAACCAATGAAGAGTTCCATTGAAGAGTGTCCCAATGCTGCCAAGGTATCTATGAATTTGTTTTGACGGAGAAACGGTGGAGTCCACTTTCTAAAGAGTAATTAACAGGTAGGTAGTTATCAGTTGACTGGTCATACCCAAAACCATATAGATACAACCTGTGGGTCATACCCAATAGGACACATGAGGCCGTTGGATGATCATGTGTCAGTGTGATTGGTAAGGGTGACCTATCAAACCCTGTAACATGGATGCTAGTAAGTAATGGAAATTTGATAAGTTGTGGGTGGAAACCAAATTATGCATTGTTGATTAAAAAAAATTGAGAACTGGTGGTTTTATGTTAATTCTTTCTTGAAGTTAAGGGTAGAAATAAAACTCAAAGTCAGTTATTCAAAAAAATTATCCATGACAAACAGGAAATTATTCATAAAATGGATATATATATATATATATATATATATATATATATGAGCATAGATATTTATCCCTAAAATGCATTCATAAGATGGGTGCCTACACATATATTGTAGTACTCAATCCACCCCACACTCACATTTATTTAAACATGATAATTTTTTTGGTTATGAACATGATAAATTCAAAATAAAATAAAATAATTATAGTGTTTCATCATGGTTAATATATGTTGGGCTGGTAATGTTGAAAATGCTAATTTTCTTATTTATTTCCATTTATTATCTTATTCGAATTTGTTATTCTCATTTTGAAATTAAAATTTTGTCAACTTCAACCACAGTGATCCTTCTCTTGCATAAGAGTATTTTTTTTTTTTTAACTTCCATAAACTCTATATAATCAATATAAATATAAAATATTTTTGTGACATTAAAAATCATTGAAGTTTGTCATATTAAAATTTACATAAATTTTGAGGGACCAAATTGATTGGTTTGATATTATGAGAATTGACTTACAGATATTTTGAATTCCTGGGGCCTTTGTAGCAACCTTGATGTGGCGTTTCTGCATTACTTCACTTAGCACCTTGCTGTTGGGATGCCAGGTTTACATTTATTGAAAGAAGAGTTCAGAATCTTTATTTGCTTAAACTAAGTTATTAGGTAGACAATAAAATCCATCTTCAATTTTCCCTTCCACAAGAACCTTCCCTGTCATTGTGTCCTTCACAAAGCAAGAACAATCATGAAATTCCACAAAGATATTGTTATCAGCAGTTAACCAACAAATACTCAACAAATTCTTTGTGATCTTAGGCACGTAAAGCACATCCTTAATATTTAAAGATTTTTGTAAGCATTGATAACAGTATCGCCAGTACCAAGTATTTTTAGATTTGCACCGTTACCAACAAGAAGGAAAGTCTTACCATCATGTTCATTCAACTCTTGAAACTTACGTGGATCATGTGTGACATGATTGCTCACCCCCAAGTCAAAATACAATCATGGTCCTGCACAGTGTTAAGTGAAGCTATAATCAGATCCTCCATTCTACTCTCTTTTCTACTCATTTGATGTCTGGCCCATTCTTATCAAATCTGTAGCAACAATAAGAGGCTGCATGACCTCATTGTCCTAGTTTGAGAACATCAAGTTCCCCATAAACCATAAGAGACCAACCTGCATCCAGCCTTTTTCTTTAGTCTGGTTCCTATTTAAGTAAAGGGTCAATTTCCAACCCAATGGTGGTGTGTCATGATGTATCTTAAAAGAAGTCATTGCCAAAAATATAACAGAGAACATAGAAAATATGAAGAGACTGCTCTAGTAACTCTGCAAACAGATGACTGATGATAAAAAATCATATCAGCAATGCACTGTAGGCTGTAGTCATATGTCAAAAGATTTCAAGGATATGCTAACGCCTTCATGGATAGAGAGCACACAATTTGGAATTCTAAGTTACGCTAGCATCATTGCGATGGGTAGTTGCTAAGGTAGTTGATTTGTTACAAAAGAAGCACTTAATTATCACCACGTGTTCTTTCCTATCACATCTGTTCACCCTACTAGTGCTCCTGCTCCAAAATATTTGTAGTAACATGGTCATCTGTTGTACACTGTTGAAATAACTATAACTGAAAGCCATTAATTTACCCTTGAAGAAGCTGAGTTACATACTATCTGTTTCCCAGGATATCATCCAAGACCCGGATAGGTCCCATATGACCCAAGTTGTTAAAGAAGCCTCGAACTAACACATTCCAAGTGGCAATATTGGGAAAGATTCCTCTATTTAACATCTTATTTAGATACAGAATTGCCTCTTCAATCCCTAACCAATTACAAATACCCCACAGAAGACTAGTATGTGCTACTATGTCTGGACACAATTCCTTCCCTGCTGTAATTTTATCCAAAAGCTGGATTGCAATTCTAACCTTGCCCAACTTCGAGTATGCATAAATAATTATATTAATCGTAATGGCATCTGGCTTTACTCCATTCACCAGCATTTTCACCAAAATCTGCAAAACCTGTTCCTGCTTTCCAAGGCAAGAAAATCCATTCATAATAGTGTTGTAAGTGACAGAATTTATCTCCACCTTCCTTTCTTCCAACTCCCTCATAAGCTCACAAGCTTCTCTGAATCGATTAGCCCCAAAAAGGCCATCCAACAACTCATTATATGTTCTGATATCAGGCAAACACCCATATTTCTCCATCTGATCAAGCACACGCATCGCCCTTTCTACTCTTCCACTGCGACATAAGCCCTTGATAAACGTGTTGAATGTAACAACAGTTGGAGAACAACCATCAGCAATCATGTTATCAATAAGACGATAAGCATGGTTGAACATAGAATTCTGACACAGGACAGCCACCATGGAGGTGTACACCACTACATTAGGACGCCAGCCACAATTTATCATCCTGTTCCACATTTCAGAAGCACCTTGCAAATTCCCAGATTTTGTGAACCCATGTATGATAGTGCTATACGTGGTCACATTTGGCCGGCAAAAACCCTCCACCATCTGATCACAAATCGATACAGCCTCATCCATATTCCCATTAGAGCACAGACCATACACAAGAGTGTTGTACACCACGACATTGGGCCTAACTCCCTCCCTAATCATAAGACTCCACATCCCCACCGCATCACCAAGCCTCCCTCCCAAGCAAAAACCTTTAATCAAAGAACTAAACGTATGAACATTGGGACTACATCCTCTCCTAATCATCTGTCCAAAAACCGCAAGAGACAAACCAACCTCTTCCATATCCGAAAGGCAACTAATAACAGTAGAATAACTAACAACATTAGGATCAACACCCTTACCCACCATTTCATTCATCAAACCAAACGCCTCCGCAATTCTCCCCTCCTTGCAGACTCCATGGATCAAAGCATTGTAAACACTAACCAAAGGACCAAACTGCAAAGCCAGATCCTTCGCCCTCTCCAACTCGCCAACCTTACACAAACACGAAACAATCGTGGTGTAGCTGACGGCATCCGGCGAACAACCCTTGTTAGACATTTCTACAAGCAGCTTGCAGGCAGCATCGAGCTTGCCATTCTTACAAAGAGCCTTAATGAGAACATTATAAGTAAACACATTGGGCTCCAACCCTTCACCCTTCATGTTGTTGTAAACAGGACCAATCATGTGGAACCTGTTCCCGCAAAGCAAAACATCGAGCAAGTGGTTGTATATTTTCACAGTGGGTCTGCACCCGAACTCTCTGACCCTGTAGAACAATTTCAAGGCTTGATCAGGGAGGCCAGCATTTTTGTAGGCGTTGATGACGCAGATGAAGGAGTCCTCGGAGCAGGGTAGACCATCAAGCTTCATCTGTTGCAGGAGGTAGTTGATGGCGTCGGTTTGGGAAGCGTTGGCGAGTTTGTGGATCATGATGTGGTAGGTTGAGTGGGTGTGTTTGAAAGGGGTAGAATTGGCGAGGTAAATGAAGTGGTGGAGCGCTGAGGTGGTGTCTGGGTCGTGTTTGAGGGTGTTTATGACGTGGGATTCGTCAAGGCTGCCTGGGCTGTGTGGTTTAGGAATGGGATGTGTGTTGAGGACGAAGGGGATTCGAGCCTTCCGCGGTTTTAACAGTAAGGAACAACCGTCTCTAAGATACATCTGTTTTTCTAAGAAAAGGCAATCAAGAGTGCAAGAAGGGAACGTCAAGTGTGTAATGGACCAAGACTTTGATAAGTGTAAACGGTGCGTGCTAAGAATATGATCGACTAAGGTAGGGAATTGTTGGACTTGGATCATCACGATACTACACTTTTGTATCTCCTCATTATCTAATTAAATATCAAATGAGACAGTGTCCTGGAAAATATCTTTAATGTCTAAGTCGGAAATAAAGATGTCCGAGCAATTAGGGATAAGGTTACTATTGAAAGCAATAAATGAGGTATTGAAGTGTATCATAGTGGAGTTATTGTACAAATGTAATGATGGGATTGTTAGATGCTTTTGGAGGCTTTGTCGATAATGTGACAGTTAAGCTCACATGGATCCTGGACGATGTGACTTGATGACGGATAAGGGTATCTCCTTCGTTTGGTGTGTAGGTGGTATATCGTCCAAGTCTAATGTGGGCCCAAACGATGTGCCTGAATCATATGCCCCTCAGTTTAAGTTGTCGCATGGGCATTAACTTGAACTACTGTTGGTGTAGTCATTCTTGGACGATGTTTTGTACGTCCTTTGGGCTTCTCTAAGCTCTTGGTTGTGTTGTCCTTTAAATGTTCATAAATGTGAGAAAAAGGCGTCTTTGCCAAGTGTCACACATTAACAGATGGATTTGAAAATTTGAAGGTTATGTTATTTCACACCCAACCGGTGTGCATTTATGAATACATGTATGGGAGGAGGGGTAATGAGTACCTAATCTTAGATGTTTCCTTCTGGAAGTAGAGGTACTACCACCCCTAGCAAATCCTTATGTTGACCACAACATGGCTTACTCACTTCTTAACTTTCTTTTTCTCTTCCTCATTTTTTTTCTTAAAGCTCATTCTTTCTCCATCTGATGAATACTTACATGTCCTCTTGGATGAACCAATATAGTCATCAAATGATGTGTTTTTCATGTATTTCCTCAGTTTAATGTCTACTACCATATTCTTGATGGCATTTTTGCATTGTGTATGTCATCTTATACTGTGGCCATGCCCTTGGTGATATTTACACAAAAAAAAAACTTATATCATCTATGTTAGGGAATCCCTTAGGGTCAGGCAGCGGAAATACAAAGGATTCCCAAAAAGGAATTGCAAAAACGAATGTTTCAATGCATTACATACAAAATTTAAAATTTTGTTTTAGAGTTTACCTATTGTAGATGCGAAACAAGTTTCTCAATCGAAGCAATTGTAACTTTGTCCTTAGGAGTCCACACGAGCACTCCCACCAGAATCTGAAATTCTGAATGCTAGTACGGAAGTTCAGAGAGCAATCCTAATTTATGAGAATGGGCTTAGGTTTTAACTTGATGAGCTCTCATTAAACATTGGGCTCCTGACTCATTTTATATGAGTTAGACCCAATAGTTTTATTTAGTCTAACTAAAATAAAAGTATCCTCTGGCAGGCTTACTCTATATGTGTAACCCTATAGGTAAAATATTCGGTTATATTAATAATAAACTATTTTATTATTAATATAAAATAAGAGCGGCATCTAGCAATACATCATTATGTCCGAATATTATTTATCATCGGCATGACCTATAAGTGATAATTATTTTATATATTTATTCACTTTGTCACGATATCTAATTGGGCCCAAGGCATTGGTCGTCGTCATCCTTGTATGGCCCAATTCATTTTACTTGATACCAGAGTAGACTTTACAGAATAAATATCTAATATTTATTCTTCTTAGCATGACCATGCATTTCGTTAGTCTCACTTCATCAAATGGCCCATAGATATCACTCTTGTCACATAAGAGAGACAAATCTCATCTACACCACTCACATCCCTCTATATAATTTATCCATTGCCTAATCACAATCTTTATGATCACCTTATTGTTAGGGAATCCTATTAGGGTCAGGCAGCGGAAAACACAAAGGATTCCCAAGAATGAATTGCAAACACGTATGTCTCAAAGCATTATGCTAAATTAAAATTTTAATTAGGGTTTACCTCTTGTAGACGCAGAACAAGATCCTTGATCGAAGCAATTGTAGCTTCGCTCTTAGGAGTCCACACGAGCACTCCCACCAGAAAACTAACGATCCGAATGCTAGTACGGAATTTTTAGTGTAATCTAATTTCTGAGCCCTAGCCTATGAGCATCTCATGCTCTATATATAGGCTTAGGTCTTGACCTGAGCTCTCATTAAACATTGGGCTCCTGACTCATTCTAAATGAGTTAGGCCCAAATAGTTTTACTTTCAGTCCAACTAAAATAAAACTATCCTCTGGTGGGCTTACTCTATGTGTGTGACCCTATAGGTAAAATATTCGGTTATATTAATAATAAACTATTTTATTATTAATATAAAATAAGAGCGGTATCTAGCAATACATCATTATGTCCGAATATTATTTATCATCGACATGACCTATAAGTGATAATTATTTTATATATCTATTCCTTTTGTCACGATATCTAATTGGGCCCAAGGCATGGTCGTCGTCATCCTTGTATGGCCCAATTCATTTTACTTGATACCAGAGTAGACTTTATAGAATAAATATCTAATATTTATTCGTCCTAGCATGGCCATGCATTTCATTAGTCTCACTCCATCAAGTGGCCCATAGATATCACTCTTGTCACATAGGAAAGATAAATTCCATCTACATCACTCACATCCCTCTGCATAATTTATCTATTGCCTAATCACAATCTTTATGGTCATCTTATTACAGATAATGTTTGATTGTATTAAAACAATAAACTCCTTATGTAGGAATCGTAGTGACTTCAGGTCGAAGGACTACATACCATTATCACATTGAGAACCGTTTATGACACTCATGTAACGATCCATGCAACGTTCTCATGGTGGGTCTGTCCAGTACAACATTACTCTTAATGTGTACCCGTGTAAAGACTTGATATCATATATCCATGATTTGTGAGATCAAATCATCAGTACATTCACACAATAATCTTAATTTATTTACATGTCCCCATGTAAATACTTGATTAGGGACATTTTAGGAATAATTCTCATATGACCTATTATTCCAGGATAAACAGCATTTGTCTAAAATTGAAAATACTAATTTTATTAATAAGTTAAGATTGATACATTAATAGCTCGTAGTGCATACACCAACACTTATTACAGATGACGTTTAATTGTATTAAAACAACAAACTCTTTATGTAGGAATCGTAGTGACTTCAGGTCGAAGGACTATATACCATTATCACATTGAGAACCGTTTATGACACTCATGTAACGATCCATGTAACGTTCTCATGGTGGGTCTGTCTAGTACAACATTACTTTTAATGTGTACCCATGTGAAGACTTGATATCATATATATCCATGATTTGTAAGATCAAATCATCAGTATATTTATACACTAGTCTTAATGTATTTATATGTCCCCATATAAATACTTGATTAGGGACGTTTTAGGAATAATTCTCATATGACCTATTATTCCAGGATAAATAGTTTTAAAACAATCTTAAACTGAAAATACTTATTTTATTGATAAGTTAAAATTGATACATTAATAGCTCGTAATGCATACACCAACAATCTATTTGCTTAAGAGGAAATGTCTTTCTACCCTGTTGAAGTTGATTGTTCAATGGGGTATAATCTACAAAGAAAACTCGCTCCTTCCTTTCTTTAGTTTTAAAGCCATTGCCTTTTGCTATCTTATCATCTTTTAGTTTTTCGATGCCAATTGTAGCGTTGGACGTTGTTGCTCCAACAAGATGTAAGTCTTGGTTCACATACTTGGACGCTTTAACCTAGAAGTCTCCCATGGATGTCGGTGGCCTTTTGGGGGAAAAGAGAAAGACGAGTAGGGGTATATCACTTCTATGGCGATGTCTAACTAAGGTGGCATCGATAAGACCTGGAACTAACCTCAATTCTTTATAAAATCTTAATAAAAAATCCTTAAGTTGTTTGTCTTGTTTCCGTTTCACTTGGGACAAGGTGTGAGAGGTTTTTGGCATTTCTATGGAGACAACAAAATGCCTTAAGAAGCCGTTATGTAAATCGCCCTAATTATTGACGGAGAGAGAAGATAAGGATTATATCCAGGCTAAGGCCTCATCCTTTAGGGTTCTCGAAAACATCCTACATGCTAGATTGTCATTGGCACCATTGATGAATGCATCTAGATGTTTACCAGAGTCAATTTTTCCATCGTATACTGGTATAGGCAATGAGTTTGATCCTCAATATCATCCTGAGATATCAATGGCATTACTCTCAAGGTGAAGGTGAGCTAAAATGGTTTGACTTTGGAGTAGAGAGGTTTAGGAGGATGATATAGGAAGGTTGGCCAGTGTGTTGGGTGACGATGGGTTGGCTAATTAAAGTTGCATGTAGTGCACCAAGAATAAGTGTGGTGACATATTAGGGGTGTATGATGTATGTATGGGTTGGGCAAGGCCATGTAGTAGAGATTGCATAACCAATGCTAATATTATGCTCAAAGGTATCGAGAAATGTAGAGGTGGGTGATGGTTGTTGGAGAGTGACAATTTTGTTTCAAGGTGATGGATGGGGTTGAAATGAATAAGAGCATTGTTGTAGGTGGATTGAGGAACAGGAGTAAGAAGACAAGTCTTCATAGTTCTCATCTTCAGTAATTTTGGGTAGAGATATGCACTGTGCCAAGGGGATCGTCAAACCCCTCTAAGAATCTTCAAGCTGCTAAATTATTCGTCAAAGTAAGTCAATCTTCGTGTTCTAGGTCAGGGTTAGTTGAGTGAAAAACATCATCATAGGAAAAACCTAAGCAGTGATGGGCCGAGGCAGATGTATGGAAGTGGATACCTCTCGCACCACCCCCTTGAGGGCTATGAGACATCCTAAGGTTTGCAGCTTGGTCCATTACGGGTGGGAGAATAACTTAATCGAGTCCCACCAGGTGTGCCAAATGATCGATTTGGGGTAGGGAATTATTGGAGCTGGTATGTGAGTTGGATAATCTGGATGATACATTCCTATATTTAGCAGGTACCTACATAAATGCCAAATGGGATAAAATTGAGGTGTGTTCCATTAGAAACCTCTAATGACTAAGTCGGAAATGTGGATGTCGAAGTGGTTAGGGATGAGGTTATTGTAACAAGCAATAAATGAGGGATTCAAGTGTACCCCTTTTCATTTATGAGGTTATATTTATAGTGAGGTTATTGTATGGATGCAATGATGGTATTGTTAGATGCTTTTGTAGGTTTTATCAATGACGTGATAGCTAAGCTGACATAAATCCTACACGATGTGACTTGATGACGGTTAGTGGTATTAGTGGTATGTCATCTTTTTGGTGGACCAGCTTCCTCTTAACTTGTGTAGGCGGTATATCGTATAAGCCCGATGTGGGCTCTAATGATGTGTCTGAATTAGAATTAGTGAAATTCCAGGTTTAACAAGGTAATGATAAAGTACGTATTAGTCATTATATATCAATAGAGGTGTCAATTTGGGTTTATTGGCTTGGCCCACTTGAGGTTTTTTCGAACCGAGTTTAGTAGACTCAATTTGAATTTAAGCTTTAAATTTTTACCTGGTCCTGGCTAGTATCTAGCCACGGATTTTGAAAGACTACTTTATTATTCTTTTTTTCATATTTTGGGAAAAACAATAAAAACCCAAACAAAAATACAACTCAAAATATAAGCAAAGTATCAAGATTTGTATGTGTTTTAAATTAACTACAATATTCAATTATGTAAAATTAATCAATCCATTTTCTAAAAATAATAAATTATAGTTTTAAAAATAATAATCTATGAATAAAAATATTTAATAAAAAATTCAACACCCATTCAATTTCAACGTTAATAAGGTTATCTCGACTTTTTTTTTTTATATCATTTGCCTTTTATAGTTTTTTTCAGGTTAGTAAAAAAAGAAAAAAAATGTAGTCGGTAGTCTGAGTCTCGCTATATTAATCCAGAAAAAGACTTAACTAAGGACAAGTTTAATTGACCTAATTTTAATTTTGACTCTTTTTTTAATATTTAGATTCATCCAATTTAAAGATTAATTTTACGAATTTAACTTGTTTTAACACTTTTAGATTAAGGAAATATTGAGGAAGAGAGTTTTAAATACTCAGTAAACGATCCTGCTAAATTTGTCCAAGTAAATCAACTATTTAAGATAACTATTTATCTATTAATCACTTGTATTTTAAGCATGAAAATAATGATCACACTTTACAGTCTATTCATTACTTATATTTCAAACATGTAAAATATTGTTGTTTAACCTGTAAAGCATCAACTTAAATAACTCAGCAGCTTAACCAAATATTTGAGAAATATATTCATTGCTAACCACTTATATGTCAAACATGAAAAATATTTGAGATTTCAGTTACAAAGTTATTTATGCATAAATATAAGTGGTCCACAGATGGAGTGTAAAATTCAAGGATAAATTATAACGAGTCCCCTCAAGATTTAAGGAAAACTACAACCCGCCCCATGAAAATTACATGGGCACCCTTAATGTTTCAAGCTTTACATTCCGTCCCACAAATATATTTTTGGTAAAAGTCCCACAAATTGAAACCCTCATTGAATGCGCCATTCATATGGGCCCATTTCACCTAAAAAATATAATTTAACATAAATTGACACACCAGTGAATACATCCTTTGATTTGGGATTAATTTTAATATCAATTTATCATCGAAATGCTTTACAGATGTTACTCTTTAGTTTCTAACTTCAATATAATTTAACATAAATTTATAATCAATATAATTTATAATATAAATTTATCATCGATATATATTTGAGATTAATTTAATGTAAAATTCTCATTCATTTAAAGAGATGTTTGGTACAAGAAATCGTTTATTCTAAGATAAGTTACTTTTTTGAGAATGAGATAGTCACAATAAGATTCCAAGAAAAAATTTAAACCCTGTTTGCAGGGATATAGCGCAATTCAAGAGGACATGGTCTTCAAAAAGACATGGACAAAATTAGTGCCCACTCGTAATTTACAACAGCGGTTCTAGAATAATTTTTCAGGCAAAATTTTCTCTAATTTTGCTGAGAAAAATAGCAGTTCTGGAATAATTTTTCACACAATTTATTGTTAGATGAAAGACCAAAAACACAGAAAAGCCAATATGAAGGCAACAACCGTCATATGCCCATTATTAAATGTATTTCCCAATAACCATGGTTTATTTCCAAACGGAATATTCCTTCATGTTAATGTTTGAAACGTTAAGGGTGTCTACGTAGTTTTGTGAAATATATAGTTCGCACTTCTTTCTCCTTTCCGTTATTCCAAAAGTTAAACTGATATAAACAGAATCCTTAAAACAACTAATTATTTGTACGATACATGAAATTAATACCATCAATAAAAAATAATTACTCTCAACCAATATTCTTAATAAATATAAAATTATTTTTTTCTTATATTCAGATCAAAGGGAACATCAAATATTACTAAAACCATGTAGTTTATTATTACAAATTACAAATTCAACTGAACTGAAGCACAATTTCTAAAGTTTGAAAGTTAAATGCCGTGGTTTTGGTAATATGTCAAGTCACAAGAGTTGTCCTCATAAGAACAAGAATAATCTCAAACACCAAGCTAAATTATCAAACAATGCCACATGTAACTCTCATGTCTCAAAAATTCACCCGGTTGGGAAAAGATAAGAGCCAAAACTTTGAATACATTAATCTCACGTTGCTAAGCACCATGCCAGATCTAGAAAACTCTTATTTCCAATCAACAACTACTGCCATGGCTATAAAACGTGGAAATTAAAATTGTTAACGCCAGAAAATTTTGAAAAGAATACAACTTCAATGCATAATTCTCAAAGGGAAGACAATGCGTTGGTAGTAGATGATGACATTGCAGCTAGAACTTCAGTGACAGATCCCATCACACTTAGAGCTGCTTTCAGAACCTCTTGAGGACATCCTGGCTTTACAATAGTTCGAACCTGAAACAGTAAAGACATTCAATGATTAAGCCCACTAAAACTTTAGAGGATGATGAGCATTCAACACATTGGATTTTAGGAATTACACAAGAGACACTAAAAGCTAGTAAAAGTGCACAAACTCATTTACCATATTGTTAAATTTGAACTTTTCATTGAATAAGAAAATTGTCTTAAAGTTTCTAGTACTGCTAAAAATAATTAACTGTCAAGACCTGTTCAAGGTACTCCTGAAGTTTCTTAATGCGGCCCATGTAGTCCTGGTCTTCAACAGAAAGAGTAATAGTCTTGGCATCTGCACCAGGACCATCAAACTGAAGAGGACCTGGATTTCTATAGATATCATCCATGAGAAAGCTTGTTGCATTTTGTCTCAACAGCCTGCAACCAAGATCATAGATAAAAGAATACCCTTAATTCACTACCCAGAAATGATACAAAACCAAGCAGAGTCCAAAAAGAGATTTGTTAAAAAAGTGTGCATATGTAGTGAAAGCAAAGGAGATCAAGATTTCCAATTTCCAATTCCCAAACAATGCACTTTCACTGCAAAGAGAATGGAAAAATCAAGTATGTGACATAATTGACCAAGAGGAGTTCCAAATAAAAATCTTTTATTCTGTATGTGGGGATATGCAAATATAAATATACATACAACAATACGGCAAAAAGTCTTACTCATATGATTTGCCTCTCAAGTCCACAGTAGCTGGATGGATAGCAGGTTTTCCAATGGATGTGGCTCCTGGATTTGGAGACCAACGCTTCACTGTCATCATAGCCTAAAGTTCATCACAGACAGACAAAATACATTAACATATACAAAACCATAATGGATAACATATACAAAATACATTAACATATACATAAGAAAAGAACAAAGACATACTGCAATTGGAGCAGCACCACATCGCCACTTGTTCACAGGATTCTTCAAGTTAGTTACAGTGGCCATGTATCCATTTAAACCAGCAGCCAGTATATGGTAGCAGATGTGTCCAAGAACCTGCAAAAATATCAAATAGTCATTAACAAATGAGGGAAACACTTAAGGTTGATGCTGATTAGAACAGCTAATCAAAGGCAACTGATAAACATACATATGCATAATCGCAGTCAAATTTTGATGGCATGGATCCACGAGCTTGATAACCGAAGAAATGGCAAATTGCATTGAATTTCTTCCCCTTGTATGTGCCTTCTTTCTGTCAAATGAAAAACAATATTTTAACAAATGTCCAGGCAGAAGTGGATTTTGAGTAGTAAAAGCAGTCAATGAAATCAGACCACAAAAGCAATTAATGCCTGCTCCACCAAGCTTTTTGGGCCATAAAAGCAACATAATGAAATATCTACCTCGGACCTTTAAAAAAAAGCAAGAAATATCTACCTCACCTTTTAAGAAAAGTAGTTAACCTCATTTAATGTCATTGATTTCATCTACAAAATATTTTTTTACTATAACACCCTTTGTTGGAACTTGCTAAGGAGGTTTAGTCTCTCTCCATTGAAAATCAAAGTGTGTTAAATAAGGATATTTTAGGAATACTTCCACATTTAATGAACCATAGTTAAATTTGGTTATATTCTAGGACAATTTTTTTGTTGCTTATATTCAAGGACAGAGATAGTAATCGTACAAATGTGATTCAAATTCAATATTATATCATTCATCATAATCTCAAAACAATATAAATTTAATTGTGCAACAAGTGTTCAACATTATCCTCAGGCACGGAATATCCACTACTCCAGAAATTACAAAGAACTAAAAAGTTAAAAAAATAGTGGTAGCTTTGAAGAATCACAGGAATTGCAGCTAGGGTTGGTTATCTTGGTAAGACTAAGCATTACAAAGGACAAACAAATAAATGCAAGCATACACTCATGCTACCATGCATAATACATTAAAAATCAGTAGAAGTGAAAATATAACTGAGAAGAATCTGATAAAAAGGAACAAAGGAGACAAAACAGAGAACCAAGTAACCATACCAGACGTTTGTTTATCTCTGCTTCCACAAGGTATGCTAGCAGTTTCTCAGTCTCAATCTGCAAGGCAGCACAAAGGAAGAACAAAGACATGAAACAACTGAAATTCTAGCAGTTCATATGAATGGAAAGCATCTAGTGATTATTACCTGAGATAACTGTGCTGAGTCATCTGATTCAGGGTAAAGGAGTAGCTGCAGCATTGAAAATGAAAATCAGATTTTCATCTTTTACTCTTTAGAACTGAATTGACACAAGGCCAGTTTCCAACATGATAAATGAGTTTACCTGTTTCCTAATAAAAGGTGGAAGAAATTCAAATAAAGCAGATGCCCATGGTGAAAGCTGAGAAGATATCTTGTCAACAGCAACACCTTGTCTGAGTAAACTATGAATTTCCTGTAGTCCAAAAAGGTATTAAAAAGAACAGATTAAGGTTGTACCGTCAAAAGTCAAAACCCAAATGCCACCCAGCTAATATCAATGGCAAAAGGGAAAATGTCATTTTCTGAAACTTTAACAGTCTATAATGGCTTGAAAACACAGATACTAATGCATTAAATACATGATTGAAGCGCTTTATGATCAGGTGGGGCCCTCTCTATTGAGGAAAGGGGATTTACCTTTAAGAGTGCATATACTTCAGGAATACTCTCTATCAACCCTTCTGGCAGGAGGATTACTCCATGATATTTGTCTGAGAAGAAACAAAGGATCGTGATACTAGATCTCAAATTGAAAGGAAAAAATTAATGAAGGAAGAAAAGGGGAAATTAAGATAATTCAAACCTTGCTCTGCTCTAGCCTGAACTGCATCAGAAATCTGTTTTGTAATTTCAAAAAGGGTAAGCTTTGAAGCCGCAACTTCCTCGCCAAGAACCACCTACATAAAACATACAAAAGAATAGTTTTTTCAGCAAGGAATTATAACACAATCAGCCATAAAGTAATGCAAGACAATAATATGTACTATGTTTGGATGAGACTGGAGAGTGCATTCCAAAGCAACATGTGATGCCTTGCGTCCCATAAGACGGATGAAATAATAATACTGGAAAAGAAAACTCAATCAGGAAGGTAGTTGAAAAGAAAGTTAATGAAAATAAAATGCTTACTTTTGCATATTTACACACAAATGATTTTAGAAAATAGCAACAAGAATTAGACTCATTACCTTCTCTGCAGAGAGAGCATCAGTGCAGACATTGCTGATGAGCTGAGAATTCACCTGTAAAAACAAAAAGCAAAGTTTCAATTTCTCAATATTTCATCACAAAGGCTTGCAAGCAGAAATGGCCAATATTAGCCCAATCTGTCCTTTTTTTCATCAGGAGAAAGGACAGTCTCAAATATTTTATCAAGAACAACGCACAAAACAAAGGGGAAACAATCCTAAAACACATTGCTCTGTAATATTGGAAAAACAATTCCACATCATCCCATTATATATAATAGTAATATGATGTTGAAATTGCCAGCTACACAATATCATATTTTGCATATAAAAATACTGAGCTTCATCACAGGTTAATAAAAAGAATAATGTTCAAACTAAATATCTTACTGTCATTACCTTACAAATTGTATCAAAACCAACATTAGTTTCCACAAACTGGTTTTTAAGATCTCCATTCAGAGTCACAGGAACACCAACCACCTGGATAATCAAATTACCACAAATAATAAATTGTAAACTCATACTAAACTAAATCATGTGAAGAATAGATAAAATTTAAAACAAACTAATTATGAATATGAGAAAACAATCCCAAATAAAGTGCTTCAGAAACAGTCCTATGTGGACAAAAACTACTAATCCAGAATAACCAGTAAATATACCTTTGTAGAGCATTTTGCTACAGCAAATGTTTCTGCAAGCTGCGCAGCATCAGTGTTTGATGTCACCCCTGAAAGATAACGTATTTCAAATTTTAGAAACCTTTGCCTGAAGATAAACAGACCATTAAACATAAAGGTCCAGGAAGATTAAGTATACCCCCAATGATGACAAGGCCGTCGAGATTCAAATTGTTGCATGCAACAAGTGCAGCATTAACTTGTTCGGTGGTCCTAATCTGATCTTTCGTCCTCCCAAGCAAATCATAACCACCTATGAAAGAACAACAATAGTATGATGACGGAGTTAATACACAATTGACTAAAAAATGTCCAACAACTTCACTTGCCACAACCAACCTTGATTTTTGTATGTGGAAAGAACATCATCAGTTATCTCCAGTGTTTTCTGGGCAAATAGACCTTCTGAACCACCTGGAGAAAGAAATAAGCATATGCAGGCAGACATAATTAATCAATTACGTGAAAAATATCTGTATTTAAGATGAATGTAAGTACTTGTGTATTGCATGAGAAACAATGATCAAAGTAATCATAACATAGCCAAGAATGTATATACTCGTGTATTGCATGAGAAACAAGGATCAAAAACATGGCCATGAAATCTAAACACAAATTTCTCTAAAAAATTAAAACAAAAAAACAAAAGAAGACCCATCATGTGAAATCAAATTACCAAGAAATCCAAGCAAAACACTGTTAGGATTGTGAATTTTGAGAGCATTGTGGAGACCCCAGATAACATTGTGCCCTCCAGGAGATTGTCTCCCACAAAAAACAACTCCAACCCTACATCGTCAACAACAACAGAATTAGTAAGATTCAAAACACACAACCACCACAAACAGATTCACAACAATGCCTAGGAAACATCATCAACATGCCAACCAGATACTGACCTAATAGGAGGGTGCTCAGTTATAATCTGAGCATCAGGGACTTTAGCAGTAGCCCTAAGAAAGTGAGCCAAAGGGTGTCCATAGGTGTGAGGGAAAGCCCTGCTTATGGAGGGAGCATCAGTAGGGTCTGCAGTTGTGGTTGCATCACCAAATTCAACCCTAACAGTGGTTCCCTAAACCAACAATACAAAAAGGGTCAATCCCATTCCATGCAAGTTCATCACCCAAATCAAAAAGATCAAATCTTGGCAACCCCCATCATTCCCTCAAACACTAAAAACCACAAGATCTGGTCACACACGAGATCAATGACTACCTGAAGACAAGGAGGAAGCTCGGGCTGATACAAAGATCGAATCTTTTGAAGATCTGAGAGTTCTCTGGGAATACCATAGTCAGAATCCATTGATTCACCCTCTTGGAACGGCAGAGAAAGGAGAGTGCACTGAGAAACAAAACACAATGTTTACAACGTCGTTCTTGTTGTAAGCTACTGTGACAGTGTAACTGATATTGTTGTTGTTGAATGTTGAGTGCGGTGTAGGGTACCCTTTTTAAGTTGCACCTACCCCAACTCTCTTGTTTTGTTTTTTTTTTTCATTTCTTTTTGTTTTTTGGTCAATTTTTCATTTCTTTTATGGTCAAATTTTTCTTCGGATTTTCAAATCAAATGACTTATCTATCCAACAATAACTTACCTACCAAGCCCACTGGATTCGGGTCTCTTAACTTTACCATATCGTTATTCGAATATTCTTTTTTTCATACTCCTCTTGCTAAACCAACAATAACGCCACTTTTTTTTTATTATTGTTTTGAATTTTTTATTCTTTTTTTAAGAGTGGCATTTTTTTTTTTGGTTACAGAGTAGTGGTTTTTGCTTTTGTTATTTTGTAAGATAGAAGGAAAAGTGGGGGAAAAGAAATCAATTTACTTTTTACAAATACCATATAAAGTATATCAGTTTTGAGCGGATCAGAGGCATTCTTGGTCCCAAAAGGGTAGTATTATTCTTTGATTGGGATTCCTCACCTTATGAATAGTTAATGCGCCAAAAAATTTGGTGCAGAATTATATTTCACCTCCAATTTGTGCTTGGGTGTCACGCCAAATCAACAGATTTTTTTTTAAAAATGTAAATTACTACTATTAGATTAGTGAATGATAATTGAAAAGTAACTTTTTCAAGTTTTAATTATAGAAAGGATTCTTGTTGATATTGGTTGTGTTATATATATTTTTTGTAATTTAACATATCTGTCAATATTTAACTGGCTAAAATACTTTTTATCATGAAAATGACTTAATTTCAGCTGTTTTTTTAAATGATCTATATCTTTTAGAACTTCCTTTCTAATATTTTAAGTTCAAATTTTTAATTAATTGCGTGCTTTTTTATTAAAGTTAAACATTATCTTATTTTAAATTAAATTAAATTCTTTTAAAAGAAATTTGTGTTTATTTAACTTATTATGCATATCTATTTTACAACTTTAAATGTTTTAGAAAATATGCGCAAGTAATTTATATTTTAAAATTAATAACTAAATATCAAATCAAATACTTAAGAATGTTATCATAACAATTAAAATAAATTAATATACATTACAATGAAGTTAAATATATTTTTAGACTTTAAGTTATTGATAAAAATTTGTTCTAGTTGTAACACCCCTGATTTCCTACTCGAATCTCGATGTGATCGTCATAATTAATATAAATGCGAGTAAATTTTTCGCGTTCCAAACTAAGTTCAGCATCACACCGAAACTCGAATCACAGAAAACCAAAGTGTACAATTTTAATACATTAAACCTGGATCTATAACTAGTTCGCCCATAAAGGTATACAAAAAATAATAGAGTATACAGCGGAAGAATGTGTATACCGGGCACACACCTAGTCCCATATATGACGATATGAGAAAAGGCTAGGCTAGCATGCAATGGCATAATTATAAGCCTATTAAACAACCACCTCTTACACAATTACATATATTTATTCATCATCCATCAATTCAAGGGATTATCTTATACATACTTAAAATCTCTAAATCATCTATATCATCATACACAATTTATTCATTACACATGAATTCATAAATGATGCCGGCCAAGGCACTTCCTCTACCACTATTTACCTTCACCCAAGTTTGATCTTTAAATCCGAACTTGTCCCATGGTAACCTGCATCACAATGCTAAAAAGGAGACCACATGGGAGAGTGAGTTATACATTCAAAATGACGAATAATATATATATTGTGATCATGTGTATATGCATACAAACATCATGTGTGCTTTGCTATCAAAACATTAAATTATCATTCAGTCATTATCTCACTATCACAATAGCATATCAGCCTCATGAATCGCAATTCATATCATAAATAAGCACAACATATACATAATCACTAACACTGTCACTTTGCCACTTATCAACAAGGGCATTCACAATCATTATTCTTATCAATTCATTATATCTTTAATCAATACCTCCTCGCAAGGGGTTTCTCAACACTCGTGGTCATCCCATTTCAAATGCATATGCAACGGATCCGATTTCATATCACGGGTGATCGCAACCACCATAATCAATCAATCATAATCATTGGTTTCCCGCCTCGCAAGGGGTACTCCCTATAGCAGCCTCCACTAGTGGAAAAAATGGATATAATCACGGTTAAAAAAGGCCTTTATTCACGATTAAAGAACCGTGGTTGTTGCATCCGTGGTAGTAGATGATGGTCTTTAACCACGGTTAACAACCGTGGTAATAAATCACATCTAACCACGGTTAAGAACAACTGTGAATATAACTTACTATTTATATTCACGGTTATCGAGCACAACCGTGAATATAAGAACTGAAAGGTGTCAGTTACATCCACTTATATTCACGGTTATGATGGACAACCGTGGATATAGATATATTTTATCCACGGTTGTCCATCATAACCGTGAATATAAGTAGTTTGTAACTGAAACCTTTTAATACTTATATTCACGGTTATGATGGACAACCGTGGATAAAATATATCTATATCCACGGTTATGGTAGTAACCGTGGATAAATATAGTCTATATTCACGGTTGTTGCCATAACTGTGAATAAATACTGAAGTTTTTTTTTTAAAATGGATTCTGTTTTATCGTTTCCCAACCCTGCATTCAAACAACCAGTACAGTATACAGTATGCCACAACAACACTATATCAAAAGAATGGTATGTATATATATAACAATTTATTTTCTATATCAATTCATAACAACCTAAAAAATGAAAGTATATACAATTAAGTTGAATGTAATCTAATAAAAGTAAACCCTAAATCCTACTAGATACATATATAAAAGAATAAAGATCCTATATCTAGCTTTGCCTAACTTCAATGAAGTGTGAGGCCCATTGCCTTCTAACATCATCTACAAGTTCCTTTGGGAAAAATGACCGGTCATTAAAGTACTGCAAACAATGCATAAATTCTATAAATGATTCAACTCCCCCCTCGTACTCCAGACTTAGGCGTGATGCAGTTATCCAACTCCGATCCATACCAACTGTTTACAAGGTGCTATGATCAACCTCACTTTTTATACAAAGGTGGTGGTCCTATACCCATTCAGCATGACAATTGTTTTTATACGTCATTCATATATACAGGTTAGGACTTATTTTAAAATTTGATGAAATTTCGGCAGCATTTCGCATTGGTCTCTAAGTACACAAAATGAGAGTGGTCAAATCAAATTCAACCACAACCAAATATGCACCCAGAGAACAACACAAAATGCAAGTTACCGGAATTTTATCAAATTTTAAAATAACTTCTAACTTGTACATACTAACAATGACGTATAAAAAATAATTGTTCATCCCAAACTGTCCAAACGGACAATTCAAGATTCAACACAAACGATGACATTAATTGATTTAATGACCATTTGTGTCGAATCTCAAACGGGGAACTATGGTTCACTCATATGCACAACAACTTTCATACTAGTTAACAACCACACACATACAACAGCAATAAACATAACATATAAGAGCAACCAACAATAACAGAAATAAAATGGATAATAATTTAGTTAACTTTTTTCCTAAATTGGTATGATGTTTTTAATTTGTGTTATTTTGAAGTAGAAGTATGGTGTTGGAGTATGGATTATGGATTATGGATTATGATGTTGGTTTATAATGCAGGTTCAAACTTTAGACTTTTATTTAGTAATTAATATGATATTTTTAAATTCTATTATTTTCAAGTAGAACTATAGTGTTAGATGATGGATTATGGATTATGAGAATTGAGATTTGTACTTTTATTTTATAGATTACGGCTTATGGACATGGTGTTGAATTTGGTTAAATTCTACTTAAGAAGAACAATATAAGTTCTAGGAGAACAGTAATCTCAACCATTTAGAACTTTTCAATTTAGGGAGTACATTTTAACCAAAAGAGGTATCTTATAATATTTCTAAAGTTCATACACCCAATTTAAACTTACAACTACAAATCAATAGGTTGGTTCATCCAAAGATTGTTAATGTAACTAGTTATCCTATGAATATAAGGCTTCCATCTTAATTTTCTAGAATATATAGGTGATAAATTTTTACTGTTGCAAAATCGACTATCTGTGATATATAAACAGAGTTTAAACCTGGTAATTTTCTCTATAACTTAAGCTTTTGAACCAATAACTATCGTGTCACAGGAAACAAGGAATCAAATTATTATGTACCAACAGAGAAAGAATCAATAATTGAACAATGAAATTATTATGTACTTACGACCTAACAAAACAGGACCATTCATAAACAACACAAAATAACAAACAGAGGAAGAAGAAGTGTTCGTCGCTGCTCCTACGCCGGGTGACCTCCGTGCAGGCCATCCAACAAATATAGATACAGAGGTAACATTAACAATGAAAAGACACACACAGAGGCAACATTGGTTCAACTTATACTACATACGCATTTTAATGGGGGGTTCAGGGAACAGAGGGTTCTCAGCAGCAAGTGACCGAATGACAAACACGCATGACAATGGGGGTTCAGGGAACCTACCTGAATGAAGAAAGGAAGAAGATGCTGAACAGAGAGAAAGGCACGAAGCTCAGGGGACGAAGCTCAGAGAGAATGGAGAAGACGACAACCAACGCGCAGAAGAAGAGAAAGTGAAAAAAGAGTGAAAGGCGCGACTTTTGAAGTTTCAGAAAGGATGTATATTCACGGTTCCCCTTGAAACCGTGAATATATTACACATATATTCATGGTTTAACAAACAACCGTGGATAAATGTTAACTATATATCCACGGTTATGATCCCAACCGTGGATATATATTGAAATCTATAATCACAGTTATAGAAACAACCGTGGACATACAGTACCCAGTGATTAAACCCTAAAACCTGAACTATATATCCACGGTTGGAAATACAACCGTGATTATAGATTTCAATATATATCCACGGTTCACATCATAACCGTGATCGTACCCTAAAATATATATTCACGGTTGTGAATACAACCGTCGATATATATTTCAGGTACTATATATCCACGGTTGACTCCTCAACCGTGAATATATATTGATGGGTACGTTCACGGTTATGATGTTAACCGTGGATATATAGTTTTCTCTGATTAAAACGTTCACCTTATAATTTCAAAAATGCCACCGCACATGTTTTTATCACTGATTCTCTTCTACCCGTGAATATATCCCCGTTGTTATATCCAATTTTTGCACTAGTGCTCGCAAGGAGCTTTCTCGTGATCGCAACCACGTTTAACAATCCTCATAGGTTTCCCGCCTCGCAAGGGGTACTCCCGCCTCATGATCGCAACCATGGGAATCATAGGTGCTCGCAAGCCCTTTATCATATCAAATACCAAGTGATCGCAACCACTGGCTCATCATCATACAATGGTCCCCGCAGGGCCTTTCACATTCCATAATCAGGTGATCACAACCACCATTACCATATCATATCATCATCACATTGGTTTCCCGGCTCGCAAGGGGTACTCCCTTCATAGAATCCCGCAGGATCTTTCATCATTGTGATCGCAACCACATAATATCAATGCTATGCCATGCCATGAATGCAAGATGCAACAATGCATATGCTCAATAACAACCTCACAAGGATATCTCACCCTCTCAGTTAGGGGTATATTATATATTTTAGTTTTATCATCAATGGCGTATAAATATTCACAAGGCCCTCAAGGCACATCATTCAAATAATTGGCATTCAATGGCCACAAACACCACTCATAACAATCCACACATGGATATCAAAGGCATAACAAACATAATAATATCAATCCACACATAAAATCATTCGAGACATATTCACCATTCACATATTTGGCAATCATCATTGCCTTACACACATACAAGTCAACTACTTGTATCCACCGCTAGAATGTCATAATATTTCATTTTATCTATCAATATCCTTATATATATTCATTGGGGATTTCCAACCCAACACAAGAGTATCATAATAATTTTCCATAATTATCAAGTTGCCATTCCAAACAATTCAATACATATACATGGCAATGCAAGCATGAGTATCAATCACATACACAATCTCTATTAAATTTACTCATGCAATTTGAATGTTAACTCCTCTCCTACCTTAAGGGAAGAGCCGAACCATTCCAATGCTCCAAGAGCTCCTTTGCACCCTTCGGAATATGATCTACATATTATACATATACACTCATACAATTAATAAGCCATTACAAGGCATTCCTCATAGTTTTAGACATTTTCTAGCTTATCATCAAGTCTTAGACTTGTTAAATACCAAGTTATATAATTGTATTAGGCTTCGGGAATTCCTTTCCCAAAGTCAAGATCCTTTAGATCATAAATGCCAACTAACCCAACAACTGCTACCAATACTCATTAATCACCATCAATAGCCATCTTCCATCATTAATATCCTTCCCCAATGTCATTAAACATACATTTTACTCTCCTTTCACACTTCCCCTAATTTATTAAAGTTAGGGTTTCACCAAAACCCATCAACATCATAATTGCTCATTTATTTTCCACCCATCCAAATATTAATTCATGCATCTCCATAATAACCCACTATTAAAGTCATAATAACAACACCCCACCTAGGGTTTCCTCACTTTAAAGCTCTCCCAACAACCCATATGCCATAAACACTCCCACAAATACATAGGACCCAACATCTAGGGCATAAAACTCATAAAGAATGGTGGAGAACTTACCTCACCCAAGAGCCAACATTGGGCTTCCCATAAAGGGAGAAATCCTCACAGAAATAGAGTGGGAGAAAGGGAGGAGTTCCAGTATAAGCTTCTCCTTCAAGCATCCATAAAACGAAAATGGTGAAGGAGGAGAAGACACTCCACACGGCTTGGGTTTTTGGAGAGAAGAAAAGAGGAGATGGAGAACAACATGAAGAAGACGAAGAAGAATAATGAAGAAAGGAGGGGAAGAAGTGACGTGAAAGGTAGAAAGAAAGTGAGAGTTTTTGTTTTAATAATTGTTTCCCCTTAAAATATCTCAATATTACCTCATAATTAAAAATGGCAGTCCAATAATCCATCATGCCATGTTATATTTACTTTAATATCCTTTTATATCCTTAGAACCGAGTAAAAGAAGGGTCCACATAATTAAACCAAGAGAAAAGGGAAGACACACGCAAACAGGGTGTCACTCGCTCAAGCGAAACCCACATTCGCTTGAGCGAGACAGCTCCATCTCGCATAAGCCTCTCCATTCGCACAGGCGAAATAACCCCAGTACCTGTTTCCACACTCACTCGCCTGAGCGAGGTATTAATTCACTTAAGCGAATCCAACCAGAAATCATCTTTCCCAGCACTCGGGTTTCTGTTGGCAGGATTCCTTAAAACCGACCCAATATTAATTCGATTTTCACTCGGCAAACTTCAACTAAATCTGAGTCATCTCACACTCGGCTTCCCACTTGACATAACAATCTAAACCGATCCACTTTCCATTCAACCAAGACATTTTGGGCCGACTCATACTCATATAGTCTCTCACTCGGCAATTCCAATCCAATCCGAGTCATCTCAATCAACCCTTCACTCGGTAATTTCTCTAAAACTGACCCCTCACTTATTGGGTCTTCCACTCGGTAAATGAGGGGCATCCCACTCGGAATCCCAAATCCTTCCTCACTCAGAATATTTGCTTGTCAACACCACTCGGTGTATCACAACTATAAGTCACTCGGAATGTATTCCACATTCACCACTCGGTATATTTTCACATTTCTCACTCGGAGAATACGCAGACCTTCCTTCACTCAGAAGGGGTCTCCACAATCATAATCCACTCGGAATATTCCAGCTAGATTCACTCGGCATACGATGTCTTACTCACTCGGGGAATTCATTAAGTCTCACCCGGACTTGTTCAGATCCTAACCACTCAGAGTATATAGTCTTATTCACTCGGATTATATATATATTTCCTACACTTAGGATACAGTCCAATCTAAACCATTACAACAACTCTTCCCTTGGAAGAGGATCACTCGGAATTCCACTCGGGAATATCTAAACCCATCCCACTCGGGGCTTACTCATGCTTTTCCACCCGGGAAAAGGCCACACAAGGATCACTCGGGAAATTCTCCCATCTAATCCTGCACCGAATGGGTTCATCAATGGTAATTCCCTAAAAATCCATTTAAGTATTCTCCACTCGGAAAAGAAGGACAAACATCATAGCCTCACTCGGAATTGGATCCAAGCCTCCTATATTTCTCTCAGAATTCATCAACTTAGAATTATTCACCCAACATCATTCATATTCCAGTCGGTAAGAAGCATCAAATCAACATAAATCCCTTATGTATATATGTATATTCTCATAAATACAAACCTGTCCACAAATCCAATCTACCGACCCACATATATAATCATACACTCGGAATGCTTATTGCCTTCACACTCACTCAGGATTCCACTCGGATAAACAATCCAAAGGCTGACTTCCTTTGTTTTTCCCACGAGTGAAGTCATTCCAAAATACTTCTGGACAACACACCCCACTCGGTGCCATTTCTACTCGGAATTACACTCACAGAGAGACTTCCCTCGGAATGAGTTACCTTGAACTCGGATACTTCCACTCGGAACACAACTGCTTGGAATTTCACACGGAAAGCCTCTCACTCAGAATTTTATCTACTCCCTCACTCGGAGGGTTCTGCCTTGACAAGGCCACTCGGAATTTCACTCAGAAATTCACAACATCACAAAATTATTTTCTAAGGTTCTTACTCAAGGGAAATCTCGTTCAAAATCCCACACACTCACCATATACTTACCACACTCGGTCTAGTACAACTGTACCAGTCACACCTGAGTGAGCATCACCCAACATTCATACTTCCACTTTCGCTCAAGCTACTCACATTCGCTTAGGCGAAGAAAGATCCAGTGACCAATTCCTCACTGGCTCGCTCAAGCTGATCCCTCACTCGCTTGGGCGAATGCCATTTCTCAGACCCTTCGCTTGGGCGAGACTCCATTCGCTTGAGCAAATTTCCTCCAGAGAGCAAACACTGATACTGCGAATCCCTTCCAGAGAGCAACACTGATACATAGGCAATTTCGTTTGAGCGAAATTAACCTTCGCCTGAGTGAAAATTGCCCAAAAACCATAAGGCCAACACAGGGAATCCTCGCCTGGGCGAGATCCCTTCTCGCTCGGGCGAGACTATTAACACAGAGGCAGGAAACGCAGATTTCACACAGTCCAACTTATGAAACTTCATCATAAGCCAATTTAATCATATCCATGCTATCATATACATCATATAAGACATATATAACTTGTTCCTAAGCATTCTCACTCAGAATTCCTCATTATAAATCAAATTAGATTTATTCCACATATTCTCACCCATCTTCCTTAATAAGCATCAACTATTTGCCATTCACATTAATTATTCATTTTTATAAAATTCGGGGTGTTACAATTCACCCCACCTAAAAAGAATTTCGTCCTCGAAATTCAACATCAATTCCCATGACACAAGGCCATAACTCAGGCCACACATCAACAAGATTCAACAACACCATGAAATGACCTTGGACTTCTCAAAGTCCATCAAGACATGTTCATCTCACACCATCGTTCCTAACAAAATTTCTACATCAAGCATGTCATATATTATCAATTACAACTTATCCAACAGAGCTCGCATGTTCATACTCAGTATGACCAGATAGGCTCAGTACATTCACCATAAGCAGCTACAATCCCTACACTTGCCCGGCCTATGTGTTGCTGCATCCGACATCTAGGAAGGCGTCCCAATCCTGTAGTGGTTACCACAAACACATAAAGTCGACGCATAAGTGCATGTTGCCACAATGCCTATGGCATGTAAGACCATATCAGGACCAGTACCTCGTATTCCCATTGCTTATATTGGTCACATATATTCAAACGATACCAGTTTATGTAAGACTTGGTGACAATCCTCACCAGTCCACAACCAAAATACTCATATTTCATCATCATTATATAGATAATTTGGCATCCATCATGCCATATCAATCATTAAATATTATTTAACATCATAATAAATCAATGTATTAACCATAATTCTTCCATCATCACAAGGTAAATACCCTATCTTTGGGTTTTATTCATCCAAATCCATGCTCAATTAATCTAAAATTCTTGTCTTACTTACATATTTGCTGGCTATAAATCAATTCGAACCTTAAAAGATTCATCAAACTCTTATCAAATAGGCTACATAATCAAATAATGAGCTTTCACATTAGGTATTCTCTTCACAGATCACAATTAAGGCTCATAAACTAAACATATAACTCACATTATATCACATCATTATGTGGTTTCTATCACCAATATAGCACCCTTCAAATAAAATAGGGAGTAATGACATGGTTAAATTTCTATTCATCAACTCACGATCACAACTGATATCTCTAAATCACATCATCATCTATACTTGATCCATTGATCATAATTTCTAAGGCACAGAATTTAGCTCGAGAGCACATCGTAAATTCATATACCATAATCAATTCTAATCATACCCCAAGTTCAACATCATTATTCATTAATCATCAAGGGTTACCTAGCACCCATTGTGGAGTTCTCACACACCACACAACATCATTAGATATGGCTCACAAAATAACATAGAGCCTGGATCGCCATAGGGTCCAATTTAATTAATTCTCTACAACAATTGATCATACAAGATCATACCAAATCCATCTAGGTCATCACACCTAGTGGGTCATAATTAAATAAATCCTTCACTCGGTTTTCACACATCAACACCGAGACACAATCTCAATCTAACAGGTATTCGATTTCACATTTAATCATTTATCACATATTCAAATTCCCAATCTAGGGAAATACAACAAATCACTTATATCATATAACACATAGGGTTCTTGTGCCAAAGGATATAAAATCCATCCTTCACAAATGGCACAACCAAACATTTAAATTCAAACATACCCATACTAGGGAATTACTCAATATTATTCATTCATTCAACTCAAGCATATGAGTTTCATTTCATTTAACAAACATTCTTTGGCTAAACGCCACAAGCACAATGCATATAAGAAATCTAATCACAATTCATATTCCAAGTGAATATGCACATCAAGATCTCAACATATATGGTCTACTACCATATCAATTTCTTTCTCAATATCTCCTATCCGTAATTAACATACAACATAGGTCCATCATTAAATCAATATATGCATATCATATCCATGATCAACACATGGCATCAAATCATCATCATATCAATTCATATTTCATATCTCATATTCACATCGCAATATTTCATTTCCATGATTAACATTCAATCATGGATTCATCATCAATCAATTTGCATTATATATCACAACATCAATGCACAATTACAATATATTCGTCATTCGAAGGTAATAGGGTAAGGAACTTGGCCGGTCTTACACAATGCATACATCCATCATATGTCAAGAAATTTCATTCATTCATATTCAATTCCACAATTCATTCATGATTATCAATGAGCAACTAGGCTCCACAAATTTATCATATAACCCCAATGATAAAGGGTATACTTCCCATAGTCAATAACCACATCTTATAAATCACAATCTCACAAAAGTCCTCATTGAGCACCAATCCCAGCTCAACTTTAACCATTCACGATAATTCCCCAATAAGCAAATATGTCCTATAATCAATTCACAATTCCTAGACACTTAGTACATCATAGGTCCACGTAAGGCAATAAAACATAATATCATTCTCAAGATAATTATCATTCTTAATTCTATACCAACATCCAGATCCCAATAATGAGCATCCCGCTCCAAAAATCATCTTAAAAGTCTCACCATTGCGAAATCATCCTCTAGCCATTCATAATATCAATTATCATAAAACAATCATGCTCGGGTAGTAACCAATAATTCTTATTCAGAGTAACATATGCTCTGATACCACCTTTGTAACACCCCTGATTTCCTGTACTCGAATCTCGATGTGATCGTCATAATTAATATAAATGCGAGTAAATTTTTCGCGTTCCAAACTAAGTTCAGCATCACACCGAAACTCGAATCACAGAAAACCAAAGTGTACAATTTTAATACATTAAACCTGGATCTATAACTAGTTCACCCATAAAGGTATACAAAAAATAATAGAGTATACAGCGGAAGAATGTGTATACCGGGCACACACCTAGTCCCATATATGACGATATGAGAAAAGGCTAGGCTAGCATGCAATGGCATAATTATAAGCCTATTAAACAACCACCTCTTACACAATTACATATATTTATTCATCATCCATCAATTCAAGGGATTATCTTATACATACTTAAAATCTCTAAATCATCTATATCATCATACACAATTTATTCATTATACATGAATTCATAAATGATGCCGGCCAAGGCACTTCCTCTACCACTATTTACCTTCACCCAAGTTTGATCTTTAAATCCGAACTTGTCCCATGGTAACCTGCATCACAATGCTAAAAAAGAGACCACATGGGAGAGTGAGTTATACATTCAAAATGACGAATAATATATATATTGTGATCATGTGTATATGCATACAAACATCATGTGTGCTTTGCTATCAAAACATTAAATTATCATTCAGTCATTATCTCACTATCACAATAGCATACCAGCCTCATGAATCGCAATTCATATCATAAATAAGCACAACATATACATAATCACTAACACTGTCACTTTTCCACTTATCAACAAGGGCATTCACAATCATTATTCTTATCAATTCATTATATCTTTAATCAATACCTCCTCGCAAGGGGTTTCTCAACACTCGTGGTCATCCCATTTCAAATGCATATGCAACGGATCCGATTTCATATCACGGGTGATCGCAACCACCATAATCAATCAATCATAATCATTGGTTTCCCGCCTCGCAAGGGGTACTCCCTATAGCAGCCTCGCAAGGAGCTTTCTCGTGATCGCAACCACGTTTAACAATCCTCATAGGTTTCCCGCCTCGCAAGGGGTACTCCCGCCTCATGATCGCAACCATGGGCATCATAGGTGCTCGCAAGCCCTTTATCATATCAAATACCAAGTGATCGCAACCACTGGCTCATCATCATACAATAGTCCCCGCAGGGCCTTTCACATTCCATAATCAGGTGATCACAACCACCATTACCATATCATATCATCATCACATTGGTTTCCCGCCTCGCAAGGGGTACTCCCTTCATAGAATCCCGCAGGATCTTTCATCATTGTGATCGCAACCACATAATATCAATGCTATGCCATGCCATGAATGCAAGATGTAACAATGCATATGCTCAATAACAACCTCACAAGGATATCTCACCCTCTCAGTTAGGGGTATATTATATATTTTAGTTTTATCATCAATGGCGTATAAATATTCACAAGGCCCTCAAGGCACATCATTCAAATAATTGGCATTCAATGGCCACAAACACCACTCATAACAATCCACACATGGATATCAAAGGCATAACAAACATAATAATATCAATCCACACATAAAATCATTTGAGGCATATTCACCATTCACATATTTGGCAATCATCATTGCCTTACACACATACAAGTCAACTACTTGTATCCACCGCTAGAATGTCATAATATTTCATTTTATCTATCAATATCCTTATATATATTCATTGGGGATTTCCAACCCAACACAAGAGTATCATAATAATTTTCCATAATTATCAAGTTGCCATTCCAAACAATTCAATACATATACATGGCAATGCAAGCATGAGTATCAATCACATACACAATCTCTATTAAATTTACTCATGCAATTTGAATGTTAACTCCTCTCCTACCTTAAGGGAAGAGCCGAACCATTCCAATGCTCCAAGAGCTCCTTTGCACCCTTCGGAATATGATCTACATATTATACATATACACTCATACAATTAATAAGCCATTACAAGGCATTCCTCATAGTTTTAGACATTTTCTAGCTTATCATCAAGTCTTAGACTTGTTAAATACCAAGTTATATAATTGTATTAGGCTTCGGGAATTCCTTTCCCAAAGTCAAGATCCTTTAGATCATAAATGCCAACTAACCCAACAACTGCTACCAATACTCATTAATCACCATCAATAGCCATCTTCCATCATTAATATCCTTCCCCAATGTCATTAAACATACATTTTACTCTCCTTTCACACTTCCCCCAATTTATTAAAGTTAGGGTTTCACCAAAACCCATCAACATCATAATTGCTCATTTATTTTCCACCCATCCAAATATTAATTCATGCATCTCCATAATAACCCACTATTAAAGTCATAATAACAACACCCCACCTAGGGTTTCCTCACTTTAAAGCTCTCCCAACAACCCATATGCCATAAACACTCCCACAAATACATAGGACCCAACATCTAGGGCATAAAACTCATAAAGAATGGTGGAGAACTTACCTCACCCAAGAGCCAACATTGGGCTTCCCATAAAGGAAGAAATCCTCACAGAAATAAAGTGGGAGAAAGGGAGGAGTTCCAGCATAAGCTTCTCCTTCAAGCATCCATAAAACGAAAATGGTGAAGGAGGAGAAGACACTCCACACGGCTTGGGTTTTTGGAGAGAAGAAAAGAGGAGATGGAGAACAACATGAAGAAGACGAAGAAGAATAATGAAGAAAGGAGGAGAAGAAGTGACGTGAAAGGTAGAAAGAAAGTGAGAGTTTTTGTTTTAATAATTGTTTCCCCTTAAAATATCTCACTATTACCTCATAATTAAAAATGGCAGTCCAATAATCCATCATGCCATGTTATATTTACTTTAATATCCTTTTATATCCTTAGAACCGAGTAAAAGAAGGGTCCACATAATTAAACCGAGAGAAAAGGGAAGACACACGCAAACAGGGTGTCACTCGCTCAAGCGAAACCCACATTCGCTTGAGCGAGACAGCTCCATCTCGCATAAGCCTCTCCATTCGCACAGGCGAAATAACCCCAGTACCTGTTTCCACACTCACTCGCCTGAGCGAGGTATTAATTCACTTAAGCGAATCCAACCAGAAATCATCTTTCCCAGCACTCGGGTTTCTATTGGCAGGATTCCTTAAAACCGACCCAATATTAATTCGATTTTCACTCGGCAAACTTCAACTAAATCTGAGTCATCTCACACTCGGCTTCCCACTTGACATAACAGTCTAAACCGATCCACTTTCCATTCAACCAAGACATTTTGGGCCGACTCATACTCATATAGTCTCTCACTCGGCAATTCCAATCCAATCCGAGTCATCTCAATCAACCCTTCACTCGGTAATTTCTCTAAAACTGACCCCTCACTTATTGGGTCTTCCACTCGGTAAATGAGGGGCATCCCACTCGGAATCCCAAATCCTTCCTCACTCAGAATATTTGCTTGTCAACACCACTCGGTGTATCACAACTATAAGTCACTCGGAATGTATTCCACATTCACCACTCGGTATATTTTCACATTTCTCACTCGGAGAATACGCAGACCTTCCTTCACTCAGAAGGGGTCTCCACAATCATACTCCACTCGGAATATTCCAGCTAGATTCACTCGGCATACGATGTCTTACTCACTCGGGGAATTTATTAAGTCTCACCCGGACTTGTTCAGATCCTAACCACTCAGAGTATATAGTCTTATTCACTCGGATTATATATATATTTCCTACACTTAGGATACAGTCTAATCTAAACCATTACAACAACTCTTCCCTTGGAAGAGGATCACTCAGAATTCCACTCGGGAATATCTAAACCCATCCCACTCGGGGTTTACTCATGCTTTTCCACCCGGGAAAAGGCCACACAAGGATCACTCGGGAAATTCTCCCATCTAATCCTGCACCGAATGGGTTCATCAATGGCAATTCCCTAAAAATCCATTTAAGTATTCTCCACTCGGAAAAGAAGGACAAACATCATAGCCTCACTCGGAATTGGATCCAAGCCTCCTATATTTCTCTCAGAATTCATCAACTTAGAATTATTCACCCAACATCATTCATATTCCAGTCGGTAAGAAGCATCAAATCAACATAAATCCCTTATGTATATATGTATATTCTCATAAATACAAACCTGTCCACAAATCCAATCTACCGACCCACATATATAATCATACACTCGGAATGCTTATTGCCTTCACACTCACTCAGGATTCCACTCGGATAAACAATCCAAAGGCTGACTTCCTTTGTTTTTCCCACGAGTGAAGTCATTCCAAAATACTTCTGGACAACATACCCCACTCGGTGCCATTTCCACTCGGAATTACACTCACAAAGAGACTTCCCTCGGAATGAATTACCTTGAACTCGGATACTTCCACTCGGAACACAACTGCTCGGAATTTCACACGGAAAGCCTCTCACTCAGAATTTTATCTACTCCCTCACTCGGAGGCTTCTGCCTTGACAAGGCCACTCAGAATTTCACTCGGAAATTCACAACATCACAAAATTATTTTCTAAGGTTCTTACTCAAGGGAAATCTCGTTCAAAATCCCACACACTCACCATATACTTACCACACTCGGTCTAGTACAACTGTACCAGTCACACCTGAGTGAGCATCACCCAACATTCATACTTCCACTTTCGCTCAAGCTACTCACATTCGCTTGGGCGAAGAAAGATCCAGTGACCAATTCCTCACTGGCTTGCTCAAGCTGATCCCTCACTCGCTTGGGCGAATGCCATTTCTCAGACCCTTCGCTTGGGCGAGACTCCATTCGCTTGAGCAAATTTCCTCCAGAGAGCAAACACTGATACTGCGAATCCCTTCCAGAGAGCAACACTGATACATAGGCAATTTCGTTTGAGCGAAATTAACCTTCGCCTGAGTGAAAATTGCCCAGAAACCATAAGGCCAACACAGGGAATCCTCGCCTGGGCGAGATCCCTTCTCGCTCGGGCGAGACTATCAACACAGAGGCAGGAAACGCAGATTTCACATAGTCCAACTTATAAAACTTCATCATAAGCCAATTTAATCATATCCATGTGATGAGCCATTACTTGGTAAGGGGGGTTGTGGTGGTGATGTTTGAGATAGTGGAATGAAGAGTTCACTGAGAGAGAATCAAGTTTGTATAATATGAACTCAATGAAATAGATGTGCCAAGTTTAAACACAGAAGTTGTAATATAGTATAGTTGTCGTTCCACTGAGGAGATGCTAGAATGAAGATCTTAGTTTGAATTGATTAGGCAGAAAGTTTCAGTTTTGATTTGTTGTGAATGTTGCTGAATGAAAAACAGTAAGTAACAAAATAACAGAGGATAGCACTTTACAAAATATAACAGTAAATGATGTTGGAAAATTCAGTTTTGTAAAACAGGGATTGGCTTCATCACATCTTCACCTCTGTAAGCTGCATAAGTTTCCATATAAGTAAATCGAAAATATAAGTTCTACGTCACAATCAAAGTCATTTGCATCGATCCCTCGACTACAAAATTCATAAGAATGATTTCCAAACCGCTGATCCCTCAGTCACTTTGGAAACCATTCTAGCATTATCGATCGATTGTTTTGACGTTTGTTGCGTTAGACGCCATCCCTGGCTACCTACTCACAACAAGCATTTCTTTCAGGGTCTGCTTTCAAAAGTCACTTCCCAGCATACTCAAGAAAACTTAGAACAAGAAAATAGTGATCAAGTACTTTCAGGCATTAAACGCAGAAGGAAATACAGAAACTTTATCAAATCTCATTACTCAATGAAAACTTACGACAGCATTACTTCAGTGTTGAATGGATTACAGCCAATCCCATAAGGGAGATTAGTTACTCATGCCTTGCATTTTCACCATCAAAGAAATGAATACAGAAAATGGAAAGTGTGAAATGAAAAATACAGAGGATGAAATGATGTATCAGATGATCGGGGATTGATGATGATGCCCTGTTTGCAGCTTGCTTTATAGGAGTTTTTGGCTTAGTTTCTCTTACCCACTTACGTAGAACCCATGCGGCATCTTTCAGAGACTGGTGGAAACAGCAGAAAGTGGATGAGTTTGCATCGCATTACGGGTGAATAAAGAATTAAGAAGCCCACGCTGGGTGAGTCACGCTTGAGCTTGCTTGCCCACGCTTAAGCGTGGTTCCTTGGTTCAACATATGTACTCCACGCTCAAGCCACGCTCAAGCGGGATCGAGGTCACGCCCAAGCGGCTCCTGCTCACGCTTGAGCGTGAGATGACCTGATGCTGTTCCTTCTTCCATTTCAGTCACGCTTTAAGCTTCTTGGTGCCACGCTTGAGCGTCAGTCATGCATGAAGTCACGCTTGAGCGAGCTCGGGCTCACGCTCAAGCGTGAGGGGCTGTTGGTGAGTTCCTTGTTTCACTTGGGTGCATGGGCAACGTGGCTTCCACGCTCAGGCGTGTAGTGTACCACGCTCAAGTGTCCTTTGCTTGATGCTCTTGGTTTCTTCAAGGCTTTTGACAAGTTGTTCCTGATTTTCAGATTTGAAGCTTCTTTCCTTAATACTTCCTTTATACTCAAAATCATGCTCAATTATTTATTAATTTTGTTAAGTTATTCAAAAAATAGTTCTAATTGAGCCATGAATTTAATCATAAAATAAGCACTCATCAAACTCTCCCCAACCTAGATTTTTGCTTGTCCTCAAGTAAAAAGAAGATTTGAAAAGGGAAAACAAGCATTTAAAAATCTGAGTTTCTGTTGCAGACAAAAGTTTAAAAGGCAATAATCTGGCTTAATATCTAGACAAATGATTTTTTTAATACCAATTCCTTAAAATGTAATGCACCATTACCTTATTCATAAAGCATGTAACCCATTGCTGTAAGAATATAGAATTTCTCATTATTTCTTACCCTGTGTCTGTTTCGCTCATCCATCATTAGAAATGTTCTCTTAACATTGCCCGTCATTTCTAGTAAAACCAAAATTCAAATGAATAGCAAGGATCAGAAGGTCTTTTAAGGGTGTAATGAGGCTGGGTTAACAAGAAACTTTGGTTTTTCTGGGTTTCAAAACGCATGTTTTTAAAGAAGAGCATAAGTGTTTTTGGTTGATTTAGAAGGCTCCTTTTTTGCATTGAAACTTCAGAATTTTCTTTTGTTTTACTCCAGCTCTTTTATACAATCTTTGGAGAGCTTACTTATTCTTTCTGCATTTTCTTCTCCTGCCTCCATTTGTTTCATCTTCTTTTGAGAAAATTATTTTATGCTCTTTTTCAAGATGAACATGCAGGTGAGGTAGAATTTTTGCTTTTATGCTTAGCTCAGGGCAGAGAAAAAATTTTCATGCTTTTATGGCTCAAAGATGGGCTGCCAAAAAAATCAGATATTTTTATCAGGGTAGCTTTTTGGCTCTTGGCTAATTATTTTTCAAAATTGCCTTATCATTTCCTTGCTTGTTTCTTAAGAAAAAGGTTTAATTAGAAAATCAGTCAATGCTAATTTAACAAATTCAAATGAGGCTCTCAAGTGTTTAGATTTTTCTCACCTCTCATCAAGATATAAAGATTACTTCCTTATTCTAACAGAAAAGGGTTCAAGTCATATAAACAAACAACAATACATGCATTCCAGTTCCTTGGTTCTTAATTAAGTCATTTTGCCTAAAAAAAATCAGTGTTGTTGCCTAAAAACATTGTGCTGCTTAGAAACTTTTCTTTGTTTAAAAAGTGAAATCTTTGGTTGGGGTTTTCAGGGATGTTCAAAGTCTTAATCATCAAAACAGGAATAATCAAAAACAAACAAGAATAATCACAAGCAGATAGGAATAATCACAGGCATATAATCTCAAACAATTTCTAAAGTGTGCTGTACTAAAGATAAAGTATGTACTAAAGGTAAAGTAAAGCTATAAATTGTCAAACTAAGTAGCAATTTTAATTGTCAAGAACTGAAAGCATTAAAAAGTTTCACTCTTCCTCGGATGAGTCCTCCTCTGTTCCCAAGTCTCTTTCTGGAGGTCCCTGAGTTGAAGTTCCTGGCCTATCCTCCTGTGTAGCCTCACCTCCTCCCACAAACGGAGGCCTGTCCCCAGGCCAAGCAAGCAGGGCCTCAAACTGGGCAGGTGGCATCCATGGATTGTGTTGACCTGCAGGAATGCTATGATAAAGGCCATTGTGAACATGTAACAAACCTCTATGCTGAGCGTTCTGCTGGGCTAGGAGATGGCTGTTTTGAACTTTCAGGATGTGAATGCCTTGTAAAATCAGGTTGGCTTCAGTGCTGAGGGGGGGGTGGGCAGGTGCAGTGCTGAATGTTTGCTGTGCTGCTTGTGGGGCATGTAGAGGAGGTGCATCAGTTGCAGGGAGTGCTGGATTGCTGCAGTAACGCTCAATGAAGCGTTTGTCTATTGAAGGCCTGATTGGTTTGAGGTCTTGTACCTCAACACCATGAGCTGCACAAAAATCAGTGATAAAGGCAGGAAAACCAAGACTCCCTTTTACCTTTTGACCTGCCTGGGAGTACTTCTGGTCAGAAATCACAAACTTGTGGATTTCATCCGATAGTACTTGGGCTAGATCAATAGAGATGTCCTCTCTCAGAATGCAGTATAGGAGATAACACCTACTAAAAATCAAATCAGAAACATGAGCGTTAGGTGCTATGTTAGCTAATAAGAAGGAAGTCCAAACTTGAGCAACAGTAGTCATGTCCTTTCTTAAAACTCTCAGTGGTGTCTCTTCTTGCCCCATTTGAAAGTGGTGTCCTGGAACACAGATAGCGGCTTCAAGGTCATGTGTGGCAATGAACTGGTTCCTTGCAACCATGGCAGCATATTCGCAGATTTCCCCTTCTCCTAAGGTCATGATGTTCCCCAAGTAGAAATTGATGGTGTCTCTGTCATATGAGAGCCAGGTACCCCGCACATAGGTTTTTCGTTCCCCCCCTCCATCTCTTGTCCACGCGTTTGCATAGAATTCTCTTACCACTTCAGGGTCAAATTTCTCCCTTGGGTAACATACTTTTAGCTAATTTCTCCTTCTTATAATCTGCAGGAAGGCATCGCATTCTCCCAAGGCCAAGTCTACTTTCCTTTCTGGTATGAATGTCCAATTTGAGATGTCTTCATACCGCTTGCTGTTGCCTTGCTTCCTGAATCTTGGAGCATCATCTTGTTTATCTGTTCGTGGTCTTTTGCCCTTGTTCTTTCGGGAACTTCTTTTTGGGGAAGTGGTGGCAGGGGGAGTTGGTGCAGTTTGCTTGGTTCTGGCCATCTGCAAGAAAGTTAAGAACCATTTTGCACTTAAGATTCTTCCTTTCAGTACTTTTATCAAACATTCAGCATGCATTAGAGGAATGTGAAACAGAAAAGGGACATGCATTACAGTGAAACACAAGAGCCAAACGTTAAACCTCTTTCTCTGAACAATCCAGAAAAAACAACCAAGCATAGATCATGGTGGTTATTAAAAACAGGGAGAAAAGATATCAATGTGTGCAAAAAGAAAGGTATCAATCCTCCCTAACACAGTAATCATATGCTGTTAATTCAAAAAGAGGGTAGTGCAGTGGTTACCTGGGAGGATCCGAGCGTGCTAGAGAGAATGGTTTGCAAAATAAAAGTGTGATTTATGAAATGAAATGGGAAAAGACAATTATTGGAGAAGAGAGTGCGGTTATAAAACTTAGAGAGTCAGAAGGTTATTGAACGGTTATGCGAGTGAGAGAGTGGGAAGTTTCAAAATTCTGCATTTATTAGCATTAGAGGCTGTTTTGCATTCTCACGCTTAAGCGTCATGATGTCACGCTTGAGCGCGAGAGTTCCACGCTTGAGCGCCATATATCCCCGCTTGAGCGTGATCGGCCTGGGTCTAGCGTCTGAGAATGAAGACTTCACGCTTGAGCGTCTTTCTGTCACGCTTGGGCGTAAGAGTTGCGCGCTTGAGCGCATGGTTATCACGCTTAAGCGTGTGTGCATTGTTCCAAGGTATACTTTCCTCACTCAGGCTGGTGTTTATCTCGCTTGAGCGTGTAGCAACATTTCAATACCTGATGCTCTATTCAATGTCTCGCTTGGGCGCATGTTTGGCACGCTTGAGCTCAGGGATGTTGCGCTTGAGCGCCAAAGTATCACGCTTGAGCGTGATCAACCACCTGATGCTTAGTTTAACTTCTCGCTTGGGCGCAGGGGTCTTGCTTTGAGCGTGGTAGCCTCTGATTGCTGTCCAGGTCCTTTCGTTTAAGCGTAAAAGGTCACGCTTGAGCGAGATCGGGTTTATTTTGTTGAAAACTTAATTAGCAGAGGTGCCACGCTTAAGCTTGACTCTCACGCTTAAGCTTGATGAGGATGACTTAGGACTTACCTTGGCTCGCTTAAGCTAGATTATCCACGCTTGAGCGTGGTGATGTCCTCATGTCTCTCTGAATTCAACATTCAACCTCCAGCTCCAGTTTTGTTTGCCTTTGTTTGAGACTCTTCTACAAGGTAAACAGAAATTTATTATTATATATATATATATATATATATATATATTTTTTTTATGAAAAATTTTCAAAGAAATAAGACACAAAAGATTGGGTTGCCTCCCAATAAGCGCTTGTTTAACGTCATTAGCTCGACGCCTGAGTTTGATCATGGGTCTTTTAGCAGGATGTCAGTGGCAACCTTCTCCACTTCTCCCCCTAGATAGGGCTTTACTCTCTGTCCGTTCACGACCCAAGTTCTTTCAGATTTTGGATCTTGCAACTCAATAGCTCCATAAGGTTTCACCTCCCTGACAATAAAGGGTCCTGACCATTTAGACTTGAGTTTTCCTGGGAATAGTTTCATCCTTGAGTTGAAAAGAAGAACAGATTGTCCCTGGTGAAAACTTTTCTTCATGATGTGTCTATCATGGTAAACCTTCATTTTCTCTTTATAGATCCTGGATGAGTCATAGGCATGATTCCTCCATTCTTCCAACTTGTGCATCTGAATCTTCCTTTCTTCAGCTGATGCCTTTGGGTCATAGTTGAGGGTTTTTAGTGCCCAAAATGCTTTATGTTCAAGTTCCACTGGAAGATGGCAATTTTTACCATATACCAACTGATAAGGTGAAAATCCAGTTGGTGCCTTGTATGCTGTTCTATAGGCCCATAAAGCGTCATCTAGCTTCAATGACCAGTCTTTTCTGCTTTGGCTGATTGTCTTCTCAAGTATCCTCTTAATTTCTCTGTTGGATACTTCCACTTGGCCATTGGCTTGAGGATGGTAAGGGGAAGTTACTTTGTGCTTGACTCCATAATGTTCAAGGCATCTTTGGAGTTGACTGTTGCAGAAATGAGAGCCTCCATCACTTATTAAAACTCTTGGGGCGCCAAACCTGCTGAAAATGTGTTTCTTAAGAAATTTGATGACAGTCTTGGCATCAGCTTTAGTACATGCCATGGCTTCCACCCACTTAGAGACATAGTCTACTGCCACAATTATGTACTCATTTGAGAATGACATTGGTAATGGCCCAGTAAAATCTATGCCCCAGCAATCAAAGACTTCTATTTCAAGGATGGCAGTCAAGGGCATCTCATGTCTTTTTGATATGTTTCCTGTCTTCTGACATGCTTCACAATGCTGCACAAAAACATTAGCATCTTTAAACAAAGAGGGCCAATAAAAACCTGATTGGAGGATCTTTGCTGCTGTCCTTTCCCCATTGAAATGTCCTCCATAGGGTGAGCTGTGACAGTGCCATAGGATGCTCTCAGCCTCCTCTTGGGACACACATCTCCTCAAGATGTGATCTGATCCAAGTTTGAATAGGTAGGGGTCATCCCATATGAATTGCTTTGCATCCCTTAGAAACTTCTTCTTCTGCTGCCATGAAAGGTCATCAGGCAGTACTCCAGCAGCTTTAAAGTTGGCCATGTCTGCAAACCATGGCCGTTCTTTTATCATCAGTAGCTTTTCATCAGGAAATTCTTCCTTCACTTCAGGTTGGAGCCGTGTGACTTCCTGATTGACAAGTCGGGACAAATGATCTACAATAAAATTTTCGCTGCCCTTTTTGTCTTTCACTACTAGGTTGAATTCTTGCATTAGCAAGATCCATCTAATTAGTCTGGGCTTAGAGTCAGGCTTATTCAACAGATATTTAATGGCAGCATGGTCAGTAAAAATAGTAATCTTGGAACCAATCAGATAAGGTCTAAATTTTTCCAGGCCATACACTATTGCTAAGAGTTCTTTCTCTGTTGTTGCATAATTTGTTTGTGCAGGGTTTAAAACTTTACTAGCATAGTGTATAACATGAAAAATTTTAGCCTTTCTTTGTCCTAATACGGCCCCAACAGCATAATCACTGGCATCACACATCATTTCAAAGTCTAGTCCCCAATCAGGGGCAACTATTACAGGTGCACATGTTAGTTTATGCTTTAGAGTTTCAAAGGCATGTAAACAAGAATCATCAAAAATAAAAGGAGTGTCTTTGTTTAAGAGATTACTCAAAGGCTTTGTAATTTTTGAGAAGTCCTTGATGAACCTTCTATAAAATCCTGCATGGCCCAAGAAGCTTCTGACTCCCTTTACATTTCCTGGTGGTGGTAATTTCTCGATCACTTCTACCTTTACTTTGTCCACTTCAATACCTCTTTTGGATATTTGATGTCCTAACACAATGCCTTCAGTTACCATGAAGTGACATTTTTCCCAATTTAAAACCAAATTGGTGTCTACACATCTTTTCAACACAATGGTCAAATTATTCAAACATTGATCAAATGATGAACCAAAAACAGAGAAATCATCCATGAAAACCTCTATGCATTTTTCCACCAAATCAGAGAAGATAGCAAGCATACATCTTTGAAATGTTGCAGGGGCATTGCACAATCCGAAGGGCATTTTTCTGTATGCAAATACCCCAAAGGGACATGTGAATGCTGTTTTTTCTTGATCCTCAGGTGCAACTGCGATCTGGTTATACCCTGAGTATCCATCTAGAAAGCAGTAGTATGCTTGACCTGCAAGTCTTTCTAGCATTTGATCCATGAAGGGCAGAGGGAAATGATCTTTCCGGGTAGCAGTGTTTAGTTTCCTGTAATCGATACACATCCTCCATCCTGTGACAGTTCTTGTAGGGATCAATTCATGTTTCTCATTCTGTATGACAGTGATTCCTCCTTTCTTTGGAACAACCTGCACAGGACTTACCCAAGAGCTATCAGAAATAGGATAAATTATACCAGCTTCTAGTAACTTAGTTACCTCCCCTTTTACCACTTCCTTCATAGTTGGGTTCAAACGTCTCTGTGGCTGAGCAATTGGTTTGAATTCTTGTTCCATGTAAATGTGATGAGTGCAGTAAGCAGGGCTTATTCCCTTCAAATCTTCCAGCCTCCATCCAATCGCTGTCGAATGTTCCTTCAACACTTAAATCAACTGCTTCTCTTCTGCACCTGTCAATTCCCTGTTAATAATAACAGGTTTTTGGTTATCATTATCAAGAAAGATATATTTCAAGTGTGGAGGTAAAGCTTTTAACTCCACTTTTGGTGGAACAACTTCTTTTGTTTCCTCAGACAGCCTTTTAACGTGACTTTCTTTTTGAGTATCTTGCTTGTCTTTCTTGTCTTCCTCTATTGCTCCAATGTTCAGCTTCTCCAGTGGGTCTCTGTTGAACCATTCGTTGGTTTGTTCTCTGATGGCTTCTTCTTCAATGTCAATTTTGAAGCACTGTTGTTTGTCTTTTGGGTATTTCATTGCATCAAACATGTTGAAGTTTACTTCTTCATCTTGCACTCTTACTTTTAACTTCCCGTCATCCACATCAAAGATTACTTTTGCAGTCTTCATGAAGGGTCTCCCCAAAATGAGAGGTACTTCTGCATCTTCTTCTATATCCATTATGACAAAATCTACAGGAAATACAAACTTGTCAACTCTTACCAGTACATCTTCAGCTATGCCATATGGAAATTTCATAGACCTATCCGCCAGCTGGAGGGTCATCCTGGTTGGCTTCACCTCAAGATCTCCAATTTTTTTCACCATTGAGAGAGGCATTAGATTAATGCTTGCTCCTAGATCCAAGAGTGCTTTTCCTACTGGTAGAGTACCAATAGTTACTGGGATTGTGAAACTTCCGGGATCTTTTGTTTTTTGTGGCAGTGCCTTTTGGATGATGGCACTACAGCCTGCTGCAAGCTCCACTATTTCTTCAGAAAATCTCTTCTTTTTTGTTAACAGCTCCTTCATAAATTTAGCATAAGTTGGCATTTGCTCCATGGCTTCCACAAAAGGTATGTTTATTTGTAACCTTTTGAAGATATCCATGAATCTTGCAAATTGCCTTTCCTTGTCCATTTTTGAAGGGTTCTTTGGATACGGCAAGCTCTTCAGTTGTGGTGTTGGGTCGTCCACCTTCTTCTTCCCTTCTTTTATTTCTTTCTTTTTTTCTTTTTCAACCTCCTCCTTCATATTTACATCATTATTCTTTTTTTTACTAACTTCCTCTTCTGTTTCTTTTTCTTTTTCTACTTTTTCTTCCACCTTGTCATTCTCTTTCTGTCCAACGTCCTTTCCACTTCTTGTTGTGATTGCTTTGCATTGCTCTTTTGGATTTGGGTGTGTATTGGCTCCAAATTGGGAGTTGTGATGCTCTGCGATTTGGCGAGCCAATTGTCCCACTTGTGTCTCCAGGTTTCTTATCGAAGCATCAGTGTTCTTTTGGTTGGTGATTGAGACCTGCATGAATTTTTCTAGAGTGTCCTCTAGTTTTGATGTCCTTTCTGTCAATGAAGGACCTTGTTGATAAGGTTGCTGTCTGTTGGATGTGCTTGCTTCTTGCTTCCATCCACCATTTTGACTATTCCTCCATCCCTGTGAAAAAGTATTGGGGTAAGCATTGTTATTGAAGTTACTTTGCTTACCTTGGTTATTCATATAGAGGATAGATTGGTCTCCTTGCTCTCCTTGGCAGTGTCCATTCTGATGCTCTCCTCCACAAAAGTCACATCTCATTTGTGCTTGTTGGTTTCCTGTAGAGGACTGTACAGCATGCAGTTGTTGCGGGAGTTTTGCCATTTGCTGTGTGAGAACTTCAATTTGTTGTGTCAAAATCTTATTTTGAGCCAAAATGGCATCTGTTGTATTAAGTTACAACACTCCCTTCTTTTGGATTTGTGTTCTGTCATGCTGAGCCTGGTAATCTGTGGATGATAATGCTTCAATGATCCTTGTAGCTTGTTCTGCATCCACTGTCATCATGGTTCCTCCAGCTGCTGCATCCAAAATCATTTTAGTATCACCCTTTAAACCACTGTAAAAGATATTCAATTGGGCAATATCTTCCAGTCCATGGTTTGGGCATCTTCTGAGGAGAGATTTGAAGCGTTCCCATGCTTCACAAAAGGGTTCATCATGGCTTTGTTTAAATGTTGTGATATCTGATTTAGCCTTGATGAATCTGGATGGTGGGAAGAATCTGTGTAGGAATTTTTCCTCCACTGTCTCCCAGCTGTTCAAGCTTTGATTTGGGTGTGACTGGAGCCATTCTTTGGCTTTTCCTGCAAGAGAAAAAGGAAACAATCTTAGGTATGCTGCCTCAATTACATCCTGTTCAAATCCCATTGTTCCTACCAATTCATAGAATGTTGCCAAGTGAGTGTAAGGATCTTCACTGGACATTCCATGAAATTGATGGGAACTAATTAAACTAAGGAAAGTAGGTTTCATTTCTATAGCCCTGATTGTATTTGGTATAGCAATGCTTGAGTAGTGTCTAGGTCCTTGTTGCAATGTGTAATCTCCAAGTGTTCTCCTTGGTGGATTTTGATTGTTGCTGTTGTCCTCCATTGTAACAGAGGAAGTTTGTCCTACGTGGAAGTTCTTCTTGGCTTTCTTGATTTTCTTGAGGAACCTGTCTATCTCAGGATCAAATGCAAGTTGTTCTTTTGTACCCTGTCCTCTCAAGATCATAAATCAAGAACTCAAAGTAGCAAGGTTACTGAAAAATAAAAACAAATTACAAACAAGTTTATTTACACTGTCTTATCAATTCAATGCTAAAATATTCAAGCTCAAATCACCTCCCCGGCAACGGCGCCAAAACTTGATGAGCCATTACTTGGTAAGGGGGGTTGTGATGGTGATGTTTGAGATAGTGGAATGAAGAGTTCACTGAGAGAGAATCAAGTTTGTATAATATGAACTCAATGAAATAGATGTGCCAAGTTTAAACACAGAAGTTGTAATATAGTATAGTTGTCGTTCCACTGAGGAGGTGCTAGAATGAAGATCTTAGTTTGAATTGATTAGGCAGAAAGTTTCAGTTTTGATTTGTTGTGAATGTTGCTGAATGAAAAACAGTAAGTAACAAAATAACGGAGGATAGCACTTTGCAAAATATAACAGTAAATGATGTTGGAAAATTCAGTTTTGTAAAACAGGGATTGGCTTCATCACATCTTCACCTCTGTAAGCTGCATAAGTTTCCATATAAGTAAATCGAAAAGATAAGTTCTACGTCACAATCAAAGTCATTTGCATCGATCCCTCGACTACAAAATTCATAAGAATGATTTCCAAACCGCTGATCCCTCAGTCACTTTGGAAACCATTCCAGCATTATCGATCGATTGTTTTGACGTTTGTTGCGTTAGACGCCATCCCTGGCTACCTACTCACAACAAGCATTTCTTTCAGGGTCTGCTTTCAAAAGTCACTTCCCAGCATACTCAAGAAAACTTAGAACAAGAAAATAGTGATCAAGTACTTTCAGGCATTAAACGCAGAAGGAAATACAGAAACTTTATCAAATCTCATTACTCAATGAAAACTTACGACAGCATTACTTCAGTGTTGAATGGATTACAGCCAATCCCATAAGGGAGATTAGTTACTCATGCCTTGCATTTTCACCATCAAAGAAATGAATACAGAAAATGGAGAGTGTGAAATGAAAAATACAGAGGATGAAATGATGTATCAGATGATCGGGGATTGATGATGATGCCCTGTTTGCAGCTTGCTTTATAGGAGTTTTTGGCTTAGTTTCTCTTACCCACTTACGTAGAACCCATGCGGCATCTTTCAGAGACTGGTGGAAACAGCAGAAAGTGGATGAGTTTGCATCGCATTACGGGTGAATAAAGAATTAAGAAGCCCACGCTAGGTGAGTCACGCTTGAGCTTGCTTGCCCACGCTTAAGCGTGGTTCCTTGGTTCAACATATGTACTCCACGCTCAAGCCACGCTCAAGCGGGATCGAGGTCACGCCCAAGCGGCTCCTGCTCACGCTTGAGCGTGAGATGACCTGATGCTGTTCCTTCTTCCATTTCAGTCACGCTTTAAGCTTCTTGGTGCCACGCTTGAGCGTCAGTCATGCATGAAGTCACGCTTGAGCGAGCTCGGGCTCACGCTCAAGCGTGAGGGGCTGTTGGTGAGTTCCTTGTTTCACTTGGGTGCATGGGCAACGTGGCTTCCACGCTCAGGCGTGTAGTGTACCACGCTCAAGTGTCCTTTGCTTGATGCTCTTGGTTTCTTCAAGGCTTTTGACAAGTTGTTCCTGATTTTCAGATTTGAAGCTTCTTTCCTTAATACTTCCTTTATACTCAAAATCATGCTCAATTATTTATTAATTTTGTTAAGTTATTCAAAAAATAGTTCTAATTGAGCCATGAATTTAATCATAAAATAAGCACTCATCACCATGCTATCATATACATCATATAAGACATATATAACTTGTTCCTAAGCATTCTCACTCAGAATTCCTCATTATAAATCAAATTGGATTTATTCCACATATTCTCACCCATCTTCCTCAATAAGCATCAACTATTTGCCATTCACATTAATTATTCATTTTTATAAAATTCGGGGTGTTACACTAGTCCTTATATTTTAAAATATTATTTTAAATTTTTATAACTTTTAAAGAGCCTGATTTAGGGCTTATCATTTATGTTATTAGAGTAAAAGTCAACCGATTAATGCATGAATACAATATTTGTCATCACATCCAATCAATTTTAACTATATAAAATCAACGATCAATAATTAGGATTTAAATTATATTATATTATTTAAATCAATATTTTAAAATTATAAAGATAAAAATCAAATTTTACATATAAACAGTAACAAAAATATATTTAACATTTACATATAAATACTTAATACTTAATAATATAACATTCCTCCTATTTTATTTATTTTCAAACCTGATATCATTTAATTTACATAATTTTTTTTGTTTGCTATATTTAATTAATTTCAGCCACACAAATTTAAAGGAAAAACAACTACAAACTTGAATCAAATAAGATAGAAGCAAACTTCTGAATAAAACAGAAACCTCAATAGACTCGGAAATTTAGATGTAACCACGTACTTTGAACAAAAACAACAACATAAAAACAGCAACAGACTTTAAGAAGCAAAGACAGACTTAAAAGTAAGAACCATAGCAACAGACTCATAAAGTCAGGAGTAGCAGACTCAAATCAACAAACAGAGACAGTAAATCCACGACCCGCATACTGTAGAGCTGACAGACTCATAACAGAATAGTCACAGCAGCATACTTAGTACATAAATAATTGCAACAAACTTATAAGGATAAAACAGTAAACTCCAATGCAAAGCTACAACAGACTCAACAGAATTGCTCATAAAAAATCTAATACATGTATTCATATATAGGTGCAGCAGACCTACAATGACAGAAACAACAAACTCGTGTGCAGAGTGGCAACAAACTCAACCATAAGTAATCAATAGATTTAATATCTATAAGCAACTGCAACATACTTATGGTGAGACAGACTCAACCATCAGTAATCACAACAGACTTAACAAACACACACACATATATATATATATATAGGCAGCTACAACATACTTATGGTAACATGGGAAACAATAGACTCTGGCAGGTTCAATTATAACAGATAATATATGTATCAATTACAACAGACTTATGGTTATAATTACAACAGACTTGAGCTACAGAACAACAACAAACTTAACAAAATTGGCAGATTCTTATCAATTGTAGTTTGTCCACATAATTTTCATTGTAGTTTTCAGTCCATCTAACTTAATGTCATTCTTCTCCCAACAACTCACATATTTTATACTCAATTATCACCAATTTATCAATTTTATCACCCTTATCCATCTAACCATAATATGGCTCAATGTCATTCAACACACAGATTCAAATATGCAGACTTAGATACATAAATTCACACACCTACAACATACACCAGAATAAATTACACATAATGTAACACCCCTATTTTTATTTTTTATATTAAAATTTTGAAGGAATTAAATTATGATTCTTTAGAACTTTTTAATCTACGTATTATTTATGATTTTTTAGAATTTTTTAGAATTTTTGAATTATTTTAATAAAATAATATTTTTTAAATAATTTTAAATTCATATAAGTGACTTAAAATTAAAAATATTTATAAGAAAGTGAAGTTAAATTTTAAGAAAATTTTCTAAAATCTATTTCAAGTAGACTTATCTAAAAATGATTGGTTTGAGAAAAATCTTGATTTTTACCAATCGTAAAAAAATAGGAACATATCAATAAATTTTTATTAACAGAAAATTTTGAATTTTTAAAATTTAAACTTTATATTACTTATTATAAAATTAGTGAGGACTAGTATAATATCGCTAAATTTTAAAAAGGACTGATTTTGAATATTTAAAATATACTGAGTGAAAGGTTACTATTTGGCTTAATAATCCAGCCAACATTTACTATACAAAACACTGTACATAAACGAAAATTTCAAAGGTTGCACAGTAACCAGGAATGAAATTTTCAATTCTTGCACAATATTTTTATATTAAAATATTTAAATGCATAGTAATTTCTTTGGCTATAAATACGGAGGAAGAGTAACGAAGAAATTCTATTTCTGATTAAGTTTTCTTAATATAGTAGTGCTAGTGAGATAGCGGTGGAAGTAAGAGAGAGAAATAATTTTTTTTAGAATAAGGTTCTGCTAAAATTCTAAAGTAAGAATACGTCTCTTTTATATTTTTTTTTGGGTTATTTTCATATCGTTTTTAGAAATCTATTATTATACTGGAAATAATATTATTTTATAACACCCCTGATTTTCTGTACTCGAATCCCGATGTGATCGACATAATTAATAAAAATTGCGAATAAATTTTTCGCGTTTGAAAATATTTCTAAGACATCACCATGACCACATCATGACCCAAATCACAGAAAAACTAGAGAGTGAGATTATAAAACCTGAAGCTGGATCGATAAATAAATTGCCCATAACGGTATACAAAAATAATAAAGTTTACAGCGGAAGAAGAATATGTATACCGGGCACACGCCTAGTCCCATATATGACGATATGAGAAAAGGCTCGGCAAAACACGCAATGGCATATCGTAAGCCTAATAGACATCCATCATCCTTTTACATAATTATATAAGCATGTAATGCCTAAGATATAATTACATATACATAAATATATTCATCTACATTCGGGGATCTTCTCCCGACTATCACAACCATCAATTAACATCATTCAATTTCAATCCTTCTAATACACATCAAATCATCTCTTACATTCTATATATATATATATATATCATTCATCAATTCAATGGAGTAACTTATACATACTCAAAATCTCTAAATCATCTATACAATCATATACAATTTATTCATTACACAAGAATCCATAAATGATGCCGGCCAAGGCACTTCCATTACCACTATTTACCTTCACCCAAGCTTTAATTAAGATCCGAACTCATCCCATGGTAACCTGCATCACAATGCTAAAAAGGAGACCACATGGGAGAGTGAGTTATACATTCAAAATGACGAATAATATATATATTTTGTGATCATGTGTATATGCATACAACGTCATGTGTGCTTTGCTATCAAATCATCAAATTATCATTCATTCATTATCTCATTATCACAATAGGCATACAAGCCTCATGAATCGCAATTCATATCATAAATAAGCACAAACACATACATAATCATATACACAATCACCAGCCACTTATCAACAAGGGCATTCATATTCATTATCATCATTAATCGTAAACAGTCACGCCCTTCATCACATTGGGCCGTAAATACAGATCGTCATATTCATATCATTTCGTTTATTCATATATTCTCTTACTTTTATGTGGTCTTCCATTATATTAACTTCTCATCTCATCAACACCAATACCATCATCTCAATCATCATCAATCATCATCATATTCTGGCATATCTCCATGCTATATGCAAATGCTCTTATGGCTAATGCATATGCACAATGGAATAATCAACAACAAATGCGGATCCGACTGTGGGAATAAACACCAAGTTGTGGGTCAAGCATAGGTGTGCTACTATGCCCCTACTGCAGTAGTAAAATGTGTACACATATCTCAAAGCATGCATGCATCTCGACAACATCTTTTTTTGGTACCAAATATCGCCCATCTGTAGCACTAGTCACCCTGTGACTTGCGGATCAACAACATGGCCTCACTTGCCAAAAGTGCTACGGGCCTCTCCCGAACACACATCGAGAGAGCCGTGCCCCGTCGGACACCGAGGTAACTCGCTCACTATAGAGCCGCCCGCCCACTGGCCTGCCACATAGGGTGCCTCGTCACCAAACTATGGACAACTTCGTGACTCACACACCGAGTCACAGGGGAAATCAACAATACGCTCGTGCACTGAGCCGCCCTCCCACTGGGCCTGCCTAGTGGAACCCCCTAATATTCCACATAGACAGCGATGATATGCCATGGATGCAATGCAAATGCAAATCAAATGCATCCTCACTCTGTGCATCCTAAATGCCACTCATCAAACATCACCATCATTATCATTACAATCACCAACACCACCATACACCTTAGTGGGTTTCAACCTTGTTGGTTTCATAATTATTATTTTCAAGTTTTAATGTGGCATTTCCATCTCAACATATTTTCGCATATATTTCACATCATACACGCAAGTCAATACTTGTAAACAGCCACTATGGCATTTCAACATCACATATTATTCATCAATATTACCACACTTCATTTAGTGGATTTTCATCTCATCATTCATAACAATCCATACATGGATATCAAAGGGCATAGCAATCATCATAATATTAATCCACACATGTGGCAACAAGGTGTTACGAATTACATATACATATATAGCAACCATAATTGCCTCACACACATGCAAGTCAATTACTTGCACCCATCACAAGAATATCATAATAGTTCTCAATAATTATCAAATTGTCATTTCAATTAATTCAATACATATACATGGCAAGGCAAGCATAAGTATAGAACACATACAACAATCACCATCAAACTACTCATGCAATTTGAATATATAACTCCTCTCCTACCTCAAGGGAAGAGCCAAAACGATTCCAATGCTCCGAATGCTCCATCACATCACCCGGAATATGATCTACATAATATACATATGCATTCATACAATTAATAAGCCATCTCAAGGCATTCCTCATAATTCTTAAACATTTGCTAGCTTATCATAAATCCCAACATCAAGTCCTAGACTTGGTAAACACCAAGCTATGTAATTGTATTAGGCTTCGGGAATTTCTTTCCCAAAGCCAAGATCCTCTAGATCTTAAAGGCTAACTACATTCCACATCATTTACTTCTCATCAAGATTCATAATATATCAATAGAGGGGAAACATACATGATTTCCTAACATAGCATAGACATATACTTAGCTTGCCATGGCCTTAAGTCATTCCCCAATCACCTCTAAGACAAACCACACATATACCCTTAGTGAATTCTCTTGTTTTTCCATACTAAAAGGGATTTTGGGCAATAGTGAGCCCATAATAATTTCAACATTAAGACATGAGAAAAGCTTACTTTTATTCTTAAAAATAGTGGGACATGTCACAAATATCACCTATTAGTCCCAATTTGATAACCATAAAAAGTTGGGTTCAAAACCCCCTTAAATTTGAATTTTATGATGCAGTAGGTCCGGTGTTTTATGTCTAATGAGAGTTAGAAAACTCCAACTAATGTGAGACAAATTCTCACACCTCCGTAACATAATTATCTACAACTTTCATGAAGAAGTCGGAGGCCAAAAATGTCATTAAGATGCCCAAACGGGCCAAAAACAGCAAAGAAAACAGACCAGTTGGAAAAACAACACAACAGTGGCCATAACAGGGCTCTGAATCGATTCAGGCTCGTATGAATCGATTCAAGTGTCCCAAAATCTCAAATTTTGACAAACAGAGGGCCTTGAATCGATTCAAACTCGTATGAATCGATTCAAACGCCCCTGGAGCCCAAAATAGTGAAAACAGCACCTCTTGAATCGATTCAAAGGGTCTTGAATCGATTCAAGACAGCCCTGCTGCTGTTTTTATGCAGAATAACACCAAAATTTCAACTTCCAATCACCCATTCTCATTCAATTCAAATCCAATGACCTTCAAAATTTGTCACAAGCTAAAATATATTATTTGTGACGTGTGGCCACCGGCCTCACTCAGAAATTCTCAAAATTAAGGGACTTATGCGCATACATGCGTTTTACCCATTTAGAGGCACTTTTATGCAACTCAAGGGCCTATTCTCAATGGAATTGGCCCATTCCAATTCCTACAAGTCATAAACTATATATATGGGCTATTGGGACTAACCCAAGCCATCAAAATCACCTAAAACTCAATTTGACTCTATGAGTTCCTCAATTATGCATAAACCTCAAACTTATCACTAATACCATCACAATGGCCATCTCATTCAATGCCAATCATCCACATAAATTCTCAATTCACAAAACATATACCTCATCCCCTCAAGGATGGTTCATTAACATGTACATATTTCAACCCCTCATGGGTTATTCATCATCATATATACACATACATTATCATCAATAGCCAACAATTTGCCATTCATATCATTTCACTATAAACATGGCATATATCAAGGTCTACTTACTCATCAACTCAAGCATCTATTTCCTTAATCCTTTATCAATAGCTTGCAACCATTTTTAACATCATCATAAACATTAACAATCCAATTTAATTCCTCCAACCTCATTAATCAACACCAATGCTTCAAATTCATCTCCTCATATAAAATCATTCTTAAGACATCAATAATCATCAAAATCACCAATTTAGCTAAGACCCCCAGTTTATCATACTTAGGGTTTCCTCAAAGCTCAATAATCATTTCCAATAACCATTAATCTCCATCATTAACAACACCCATACACATATTATCATGGGTTTTCACTAAAAACCATTTTTCATGGCATTATTACTCATTTTCCCCAAATCTTATAATTAGGGTTCCATTAATAATCCAACAATAATCATAAATAATCATCATCTTCCATCATTAAACACTAAATTTTCATGTACCCCTCAACACCCACACAAAAACACATATTTCTCATACCCCACTTAGGGTTTTATATAAAAATAGCTTCTACCAATAACCCACATACATAAACCACTCTTCCAACACCTACAACTTATAACCAAAGGTTCAAGCTCTTGAGAAATGGTAAGAAGCTTACCTCATGAGAAGAAAATGGGTAGCTCCAAGAAAAGGAGAGGGCCACACGAAAATGGAAGAGAAGAGAGAGAAGGGTTCCAGCTACAAGCTTCTCCTTCAAGCTCCCAAGAAGATGAAAATGGTAGAGGAGGAGAGGGCCACCATTAGCTTAGGGTTTTGAGGAGAAGAAGAAGAAGAGGAGGAGGAGAAGGAGAAGTGATGAAGAGAAGAGAATAAGGAGGAGGAGAAGAAGAAGTGGCGTGAAAATTAAGAGAAGGGGAGGGATTTTTATTTTAAAGTTTAGCCTCATTAATAATTTCTCCGTTTTATAATACATAGGTTCTCTGTTCGGGCTCAATACTATATCCAAAATTTATTCCGAATATAGATTCGGATTCCCATTAATATTCTTAACAGCCCTGACCAAAGGCATCTCAATCGGAGATACTTGGTCCAACTCTCATATTCTAATCGGGTATAATTTCCTCTCCTTAAATCTTAATAAATCATAATTATCCATAATAAATCCTAATTTAATCATTCCAATATTTTTGGGACACAAATCCTTTCATTTACAATCATTTATTATTCATTCTCCTTAATTATTCATTTTTATAAAATTCGGGATGTTACAATTTTAAGTTACTATTCTGAATAGTAAAATACTATTTCAATAGTAAATTACTATTCAAATAGTAAATTACTATTTCCTGTAACATCCCGGATATTTATAGAAAATTTTTGTGAAGTGGAAATATTAAGAATTGTTTTTAAGGATTTATTTAATATTTTTCAGAATTATTGGTTTAGCATGAAAGGTGTGATTAGGAGAAGAGAGGTTTAATTAAAATTATTAAAGAAATTGTAAAGGAATGGAGAAATGACCGGTTGAAAAGGTCACCGGTTAGAAATGACCAGTTGAGCAGGTAACCGGTTGCCATGAGTTCAAATAAAGGCTTCTCTCTCTCAATCATTCATTTTTCTACGAGAACCTTCTTCTTCTTCTTCATCTGTTTCTCTTCTTCCTTTCCTTCCTCCATTGTTGCGAGCTGCATGATTTGAAGGGAGGTCCCTTTTACATCAAACCTTGAAATAGTTACATAGCCATAACAGTGGGTTCAAGGTGAGTTCTTTGGACCGTTTAAGTTTATTATCTTATCCCTTTCGTTTCTTTTCTGGACCAAATGGTCATGCATGTGGGGGTACTGTTCCGATCTCCACTCCTTTTGGCTGTGAGCCTGGAAATGGCCCTTTTACCGTGTGGATGGTGGTGTGACGTTAATGTGTTTCACGTTCCAGACCCGTAGGTGGTGGAACGAACACTGATGGAGCGATTAAGGAAGCTGGTGCTGGAACGGAGGTGGAACGGTGCACCCAGTAACTATTGAAGCTCAGAACAGAGGTAAGGGGGTGTTCGGGTTATAATTAATTAGAATAGGACACTGTCCGAGTTATTGGAAAGACTAAACTGGGTAAGAGATGATGCTGAGTGAAAATTATGTGAATGTGTATGAATGAATGTATGGATGTGCACACCAATCGGTTTAGGATCGTGTGTGTGTGTTATTTGATGTCGTTGTTGAATGAAAGCTGTGAACGTATGAGTATGCATGTATGTATGTGAACACCGATCAGTTTCTGATCGTGTGAATATGACTTGAGAAATAATTGATGCTGTGATATTTGAGATGATGCCGAATGAGTGTATACGAATGTGTATGGATGCATGTATGTGGACACCAATCAGTTTCTGATCGTGTGTATGTGGCTTGAGCCGATTGAAATTTGAAATAATTGATGCTGTGACAATCGGTGTTTAATGGAAATGTGATGCCGGGCTTGACAAGCAGGTCGCCCAGTGGCAATATGATGAATGGGCTTGACAAGTCGGTCGCCCTGTGTTGTGAGCACATGCTAGTTTCGGGTAGTTGCATTTGTTGATTGTTGATAATATGAAATGATTGAGATGTGATTATGTGGTATGGGATGACCGACGGTATATGTTACCCTCGTTTTTGGCTTCAGTGGTCAAGTCGGACCCAGTTAAGCTACCTAGAGGTCTTTGACCCAGTGGTTGAGGGGGAGCCAAGTCGGGCTCGGTGAACCAAGTCGGGCTCGGTGAACCAAGTCGGGTTCACGGGATGTCAAGTCGGACACCCAGCTGAAGGCCAGTTCTTTAGTATCCGGATACTAGGCGTCGATTTTATGTGAGAGTCAGTTGTGACGTTTGATGAATTTATTAATTGAGATGTGTATGTTTGTCGAGTGTAGTTTGCTATATTTGCCGAGTGCAGTTTGCTATATTTGCCGAGTGCAGTTTGCTATACTTGCCGAGTGAAGTTTGTTATATTTGCCGAGTGTGATGGCTATGTTTGCCGAGTGTGAATTGTTATAATTGCCGAATGAGAATTGATATATTTGTTGAGTATGATTTGAAGTATTTGCCGAGTGTAATTTTATATATTTACCGAGTGGTAAATTGGTTATAATTGCCGAACGAAAATTTAAATCATTGCTGAGTGATTTGATGTATTTGCCGAGTGTAATTTCATATATTTGCCGAGTGATTGTTATATTTTCCAAGTGGAAAATTATTATATTTATCGAGTGGAAGTTACTTACTGAGTGTGATTGGCTAGGTTGGCAGTGTTAATTGCTATGATTACCGAGTGTGTGCATTGCTGAATGTTACTTGTTAAGATTGTCGAAGGAGAACTCTTATATTGCTGAGTGTGAATTACTATAATGCCGAGTGATAATGGATATATTGCCGAGTGTGAGTGTATTGCCAATCGAGTTAATTGCTGAGTGAAATGTGCAGTTTTGAGGATAAAGCAATCAGATGGAGTTTATACTCGTATTTTATTTTATTCCGTTCTATATTAATTATGATGCTAAACACTCACCCTTGCTATGGTTTTCAATTTTTAGTAACCAGTGATAGGGAGGAGGTCGGAGCCATGGAGGTGCGCCAAGTGGAGGATTGATGCCAAGGCACCGAGTGACTTTGAATGAATTGTGTAATATGTATATAATGGGTTTTCCGAGTGTGTGATGCTACATGTTGCCTATATGTTGAATTAAATTTTAATCGGTATGCTGATTGACGTAAGTATAAATTCTTGATGTTATGTGATCGGTGTTTATTTTATGAGTGGATTTGCAGTACTGTAGCATAGTCGATTACCGGGCAAATCTCACCGAGAGGATTTATTCTTGTCTGAGCGAGGGCTGAGAGAATCACTTCCAAGTGAAGAATGAGTAGAGTGATTCCGAGTGGAGAACGAGTAGAATGATTCCGAGTGAAGGAAGAGTAGAATGTTCCGAATGAAGAAAAAGTAGAGATTAGAGTGCTTCCGAGTGAAGGCGAGAATGTTTCCGAGTGAGTTATGGCCGAAAGAGCCTCTTCCGAGTGAAGTAAGGTTAGGGTGTTTTCCGAGTGATATAAGATTGAATGAACCTTTTCTGAGTGACATATGGGTAAGCTGTTCCCGAGTGAGAGATGACCGAGTGAGAGAATCATTTCCGAGTGAACCCCTAACTCTGTTTTCCTTCTTCCGCTATTTCTGAATAACTATTTTATTAATAGATTTATTTCCAATCAGTTTCAGTCAGTTATTACTATTTTAAGTATGATTCTATTATTTTGAATGTATTTAATAAAAATGAATATTATTTTCTATTAAGACCGAGTGGATTTTTATTAAAAGCGAAAAATCTATTGTGAAAAATGAGAAAATTGACGAGGGTCGTCACATTTCCTATTACTATTTACTGTTACTATTTATGTTTTACTATTTACTCTTACTATTCATGTTTTACTATTTACTGTTACTATTCTCGATTTACTATTTACCATTACTATTCACGATTTACTATTCACTATTCACTATTCAAAGTTTACCATTTCTGTTTTAAGTAGTAATCTTAATTTTCACCTTATGCCTTTACTGAAATAGATTGGTATTAATATTTCTAGAAATCATAGGCGCAAAGCAAACTCTCTTTTGGTAACAATCCAAGGTAAGGGGGAGTGAGATAAGAATATAATATAAAAGACATAAGAATAATGGGAGGAGTCTCCTACTCCTTTTAAATTTAATAATATTATTATTTTAAAATATTAACTTTTTAACTTAAAATTTATAATAAAATTTAAATTAAATATCTGATGTAACTAACTCTAAAATACCTATGTAAATACCTAGATAACCTATGCGAACTGGACTGAACCTATGCAGAGATTTGGATTATTATGACCTGTATGGACTGAACTATACCTATGCGAGGATTGGACACTATGGACCTACATAGACCCATGCGATGAATGGACTATAAAGACTCAAAATCAATCTTATTAATCTAAATAACCATTAAGATTTGAATTACATTTATGAGTGATATTTAATTTATTTGAATTATTTATAATTGATAATATTTGATTTTGATTGATATTTAATTATGATTAATAATATTTGATATGATTGATCATATTTAGCTATGATTGATAATGCTTGATTTTGATTGATGATTTTGTTATGTGAAGTTTGAGCATATAGCGAGCATGACAGAAAGCTAAAACTCAGTAAGAATTTTCTTACCTTACTCTTTAAATTTTTATTACTTTAAATCTTTTCTTCTTAGAAATTATTTTTATTAACTTTACTTTCAATATTTAGAATAAAAAAATAATTAGTATTTATTTTAGAAAGAAGACATTTTATGAAAATTAATTTATAACAAATTGAGACAATTAAATCTTGAATTAAAGAAAAATTTTATAATTTTAAGTATTTTTGGATTATTCTCTTTTAATAAAATAAAATTTTCAAAAGAAAATTATTTTATTTTTCCAACTTAATAACTAAAGATATTTGGAAATAATTAAGAATTCGATCTTGTTAAGATTCAATTTGAGAAAGATTATGTAAAATTTTATATGAGAAAGTTTTGAGATATTTAAGACTTAGAAACTCAATTTCAGTGAGATTCGAAAACTGTACCAAATTTATTTCTGTGGGACAGAAATTTAGAGAATTGAGAAAATGTACAGTTTATTGAAATGATGTTGTAAACCTTTAAGGTATGTAATAATTGAGTTTCTAAAAGTCTTAACCAACTAAATACATTAGTAGTTCATGTATCATAAATTATTAAAGTGAAACAAAATGATATTGTCTAGGGACAAATTATAGAAACCGAGGATACATTAGAGGAGGCTTAATTACGAGCCTTGGGATGAGAGGGTGTGAAAGGGTGCTTCAGGGGACCTAGGGTAGCTCCCTAGTGTCAGGTACTTTCACAATAAAAACTTTCTTAATCTGACTAGTCTCTAAGTGTTTTCATGTCAGTTGAGCTATTCATATTATTATTATCCGGACTTATGGAACAGTGTAAACTCTTGGTTGACCCAGTGCAAATTAAAATTTAAGGGCCCACATATATAAGTAAGTTATGATGAAGATATTGCATAACATTCATGCATTCATAATTGATTGTGTATGTAATTGTGACTGATATTATTATGTATTGGTTTGTGAAAACCCTTTGTTGCTTATGTCTTATTCGAGAATATTATATTATGTTTCTCACTCTTTTCTCTGTGTTTTTGTTTCATATGTTTTAAATTGATGGTTGTTAGTCCTCAAATTTACAATAAAATCTTTAATTAAAATTTTGTAAAAAGAATAAGAATTTGGTAAATTTGTTAGAAATTTAGGTTTTAAATTCAATAAATGGATGTTGTTGGAAATAATCTGCCCTTGATCAATTTTCCTTAGTTTTGCAGTAAAAATGTGAAGAATTTAAAGAGAAAAATTGAAGAACTGGAGAGCTGACGCGTAGCATCAACACCACGCATAGCGTGGGAACACCTGATGTTGACGCTACGCGTCACACCCACGCGTAGCGTCAGGAACTACGTGGACTCCACTTCCAGGTGGCCAAACACTCAGCCTTTGATCCATTATTGGCCTCTCCATTACTCACAAATGTCCAAGACGAAGTGGAGACAGGGACATGTAACATCCTAAAAATTTTATTCTCATGTATAATCATTTTGATTTAGACCATCAATGATATTATCCATTGTATCTCAACTTTCTACATAAATTTTTAGTTAGGACAACATCTTCAATTTAACCTTTTACCATGGTAAATATTTTTAACTTTATACCTTCGGTAAAAGTTAATCAAATAATTTATTACCTATTTCCTTAGTTATTAATTTCCTTGGCTTTTCCAATTACTCTCATCAAATTGTCACATACTCCACTCAAAATGCATCATATTGTACACATTTTAATTGTTAGTTAGAGTCCGAATTGGGAAATATGTTCAACTACAAAGTTGTTCCTCTTTTTCTTATCTTTCCAAAAAGACCAAATTTGTTAAAATCCATTAAGATATGAGAGAGATATGCCCAAAATACCAAAACAGTGTCAGAATTGATATTTTACTTCAATCATATCATCTTGTACATATTTTAATACCTTGTTAGAGTCCAAATTTGAAAAAGTGGTAAACTACAAAGTTGTTCCTTGTTGTCTTAGCTTTCCAACAAGACCAAATTTGTTAAAATACATTAAGATATGAGAGAGATATGCCTAAAATACTGAAACAGTGTCAAAGTTGATATTTACTTCAATCATACAAGCTACATTATGTAGGCTACGGAAATGGTCAACAATCCAGCTCATTTTTCTCACCTAAAACCTCCATTATCACCATAATTCATGCACCTAACATCCCACTACAATCGCATTATGAAAATCTTGTCCCCCACTTGTCATTTGTATCATTAAATCAACACTACATCTTGTTCCCAAGTCTGAATTCTTAGAACAAGCTAAAGTTAGTGAAGTCTCTCTCTTATTTTCTTTCACTTTCTCCATCAAGTTCACTCTTGATCTAAAGCTAGGACAATAATACAACACTTTCAACTACTTTAGGAACCTCCATTAAGGTAAGAGGGGATAGGGTTGTGAATAATTATGAAATGGGTAGAATTGTATGCTGTCCTAGGATTCCAGTTTTATTTTCGCATTTTGTTGCTCAATTTTGAAGCTGAAAACGTATGAATTTGATTCTAACTTCTTCATCAAAGTTGTATATCTTCTTTTTATGTGAATTTTTAGACTTGAATCAATTGATTTGGATATGTCTAGCAAACGTTATAGCCAAAATACTATAGCATGTCCGAGTGGAATATTTATCCCATGTTTTGTGTATATATTAATATTCTAGGAATTATACATGCATAATCTGTAACATCCCAAATCTGAAATTTAATGCCGAATGAAAACTAGGCGTTAAGACAAGGTAAGGAAATTAATTGTTAATTATAATTAATTTAGCTCGTGTAGTAATAACAAGTTGATTGGACTTAGTTGGTGAGAAGTGGCTCTTCGTGATTGGTGGACCGTGTGAGTGGACTGTGACTCACGCCTCCCCATCCCACTTTCTCCTCTTTGCATGCGTATATGTATCTACCCCTACATCACCGTGGGTGCTCAACTCCATCCCCATTACTCCATTCTCTCTGTTCCTCTTCGTCTCCATCTTCTTTTCCTTTCCCCTGTTTCGACCTTCGTTTCTGGAGATCACGACGGCAGTGCTGGAGGAAGGCCTGAGCCCCCAACTGGTGAAGGACGATCGTCGTGGCAGAGGAAAGACAATGCTCCATTCCAGAACCAAGCGCGGGATACGACGGAGCCAAGGAAGACTGAACGAGCCAGGTGAAGGGCCTCAGACCCAACATCGAAGAGCATAAAAGTTTCTTGAAGTTCTTCTGTAGGTAGGGGGCGCTTGCATGCCGAATGCATGATCCACGAACGGTACCGGGTGAATGTACTTTTTGAGTGTGTGTGCATGCATTTATGACAATTGGATCCTATGCATGATTGAAGATTCTGGACTTTGTGTGTGTTATAGTGGGTATACAGTGATTGATAATGACGAATGAAATGCATGGTTCTAACCTTCTTATCTCTGTGAAAATATGAGTGTGTGCTTATTAGTTGAACTGTTCGTTGTTATGATGTAGATCGCCGATTGTAGTATGCATTGGTATGATTGATAAAAACAAATATAAAGGTTGTGTTGAATCTGTTCTTACTTAATGGCTACGAAGGAGGTATCGGTGGTAAGATGATATGTACTGGTAAGTGCATTAGCTACATGTACAAAGGTGGGGTGACCCACGGAAGGTCACGAACCCCGAGGGAATGACTTCCAGCTACAGACCTTGGCTAGATCCTGATAGTGCTCGTGGTAGCCGTAGGAGCTAGAGAAGAGTCTCGAGACGCCCATGAGAGGCCGGTACCACCTGGTAAGAGCTGAAGGACGAGGGGCTGGAAAAAGGGAGAAACTGTAACTGAAAGTCATTACCCGAGTCGGATCCGCAGGCATGCATATAGAGATGAGGTTGATCATAGTAGTACGCACAGCATATATAGGGTGTGTATGATCTCTGAGTGCGTGGATGCATGTGTGAGTAGATGTAGGAATGAACTATATGTAGCATGTATGTTATAGATGTTATTTTGAATTGTATGAATTTGGTTAACTTGTGAAAGATTGAACGAGAGTAGGTGTGTGTACTAACACTGATACCGAGTCCTTGATTGTCATTTTACATGTAAAAGCTCACCCCTGCAGTGGCTATCTTTTCAGTGAACATCTCTCGGAACGAAGAGTGAAGAAGGAGCCGAGTGCAGAATAGAGTAACCGAGCTTTATGGAATGTGTGTATATGTATATATATATATATATTGTGTATAAGGTCTTGATTAAGCCTTGGCCGGCTCGTGTTTTGCTGTCAGTCTCTCAGTAAGAGTCGGTTCCCTTAGAATGGGAACACGACAATATGGTTGTAAACCCGTGATGTGCACTCCTATATAAATATATGTATATATGCCTATGTTATGCCATGTTGCATGTCCATTTTATGCCGTGAAATGCCTGGGTAATCTTTATATATATGTGTGTTTACATTCCCGAATGTGTAGGAAATGGCATAACTTAACATGAAGGAAGCTAATTTAGGGCCTAAAGGGTGAGTTTGTGACGCTGTCACCGAGTGGGAAGGTTCAGACGAACCGAGTGGTTACTACGAGGGTTTTCTTCGAGCGTAGGATAATCAATGAACCCCGAGTGAGAATTCGCTGAGTGACGGTTTTTCCCGACTGGAGAGTGACGCCTTCGACTTTTGGGGACCCCGCTGTAGTAAGCTGTTAGGGACAAAAGAATCCAAAAAAGTCTTAGCCCAATAGAATGTTAGAGTCAGGAGATTATGGTTACCAGGTGAAAACTAAGTAAAATATCCCGAGTGACAAAAAGGAAGTGAAGGCTACTCTGAGTGAGGAGCCCCATAGATTCCGAGTGAGTGATAGTGGGGACCATTCCAGTATTATTCGAGTATGAGCACTGGTTGAGGAAATCGTAGAATGAGTTGCATTTTTTTGAATGGGACTAGTAGGCGTAAGGGCCAAGTCCGAGTGAATCAGGTGATGAAACCCGAGTGTGGAATTACCGAGTGAATTGAGCGAATACCGAGTGAAGCTTTCGCTTGAGCGCGTGCACGTTGCTATGTGACCGCTTATGCGATTCCCCTTCTTCCGCTGTTAGTTCCTTGTAATTCTTTTGTACTCTCGTTCTTCTTCCCCTCTCATTCTTTGCGGTGGCATTCTAGTTTAATTGTGGAAAAATTTCCTCTGTTTTTTTTCTCTCGTCTATGATTTGTTTAAATTAGGGTGTTACATTTTGGTATCAGAGCAGACCGAAAGGTCCAAGGCCAAGGTATGCTTACCGAGTGTGAGCGATTGTGTGTTTTCTGACTAAATGGTCATGATTGTTGTGATAGTAGTTGAATCTGATTGATGATTGGCTTGTGGATAGGAGGTTGTACCCCTCCTGGTCTGATTGATTGCATAATATATAGAAATAGTATGATGAGCAAGTCATTGAACATTAGGTCGAAACCCGAATGAGTGGACGACCAAGACATGGCGGGTGTTTTAAATGTGGCGGTGACCACTTTGCTAAGGATTGCAATCGTGCGAATGTTAAGTGTTATCACTGCGGAGAGAAGGGGCACGTTCACCCTGACTACCCCCAACTCCGTCAAACCAATGTTGATGAACGTCAAGGAGGATTCCAGGTGAAGAGCAGTAGGAATGATGGACAGAGCTCACAGGGTGGAAGCAACAGAGCTAGAGGAAATCCGATGGTTGCCCCAAATAACCGGAGGAGAGACGCTGACCAACCGACTACTGGGAGAGTCTACGCCATCAATGCAGAGGATGTGGTGCAAGCAAATGATCTGGTACAATGTAAGTGCTCACTCGACAAACACACACTTAATGTTGTTTTCGACTCGGGAGCCACCCATTCTTTTATAGCTGATGAGTGTGTAAAGCGTTTAAAATTGCCAACTGTGTTTATGGATCGGACTTTGGAGGTAGCTAATCCGACGGGCCCTAGAGTGTTGACATCGTCAATATGTAAGGATGTGACATTCGTATTGCATGGTCGGAGTTTTACTTTCGATTTAGTGTGCATACCTTTAAAGGATCTTGACCTTGTGCTCGGAATAGATTGGCTTTCAGCCAATAAGGTGTTAGTGGATTGTAGGAACCGAAGGATAATCTTCCCAAGGTAGCACAGCAAAGGCGACACAGCACCAGGTATAACCCGACTGCTTATGATGCTTTGTCTAACCGAGGGTGAGAGTAAAACCTGAGTGGACGAAATTCCGATTGTCTGCGAATTCCCAGAAGTGTTTCCTGATGACGTACTGAGTGTCCCTCCCAATAGAGAAATCGAATTCTCTATAGACTTGATCCCTGGGGCCGAGCCAGTCTCCAGTGCACCCTATAAAATGTCCTCAGCTGAATTAGCCGAGCTGAAAAAGCAAGTGGATGATTTGCTCGGAAAACAATTCATTAGACCGAGTGTATCGCCATGGGGCGCACCTGTGCTGCTGGTTAAGAAGAAGGATGGCAGCATGAGACTCTGTGTAGATTATCGACAGCTAAATAAACTCATGATTAAGAATCGATACCCGTTGCCTAGAATTGATGACTTAATTGACCAACTGCGTGGAGCCTCAGTCTTCTCAAAGATCGACCTACGATCGGGATATCATCAAATCCGAGTGAAGGACTCGGACATTCCTAAAACTGCTTTTAGGACTCGGTATGGCCACTACGAGTATGTAGTGATGCCGTTCGGTGTGACGAACGCTCCTGCTGTCTTCATGAATTACATGAACAGCATTTTCCACCCCTTTCTGGACCGGTTCGTAGTTGTTTTCATTGATGACATCCTAGTCTATTCTAAGACTTCCGAGGAGCATGAAGGACATCTCCGGACGGTACTTCAAGTGTTGAAGGAGAAATAGTTGTTTGCGAAGCTTTCAAAATGCGAATTCTGGATGGATAAGATCCACTTCCTCGGGCATGTGATTTCCGAGCAAGGTGTCTCGGTGGACCCTTCGAAGGTGATAGCCATAATGGCATGGGAGAGACCCAAGTCGGTCTCGGAGATAAGGAGTTTTATGGGCCTAGCAGGTTATTATAGAAGATTCATTGAGGGTTTTTCTAAGTTAGCTTTGCCACTAACTAAATTGACTCGGAAAAACATTCCTTTCGTGTGGAGTCTCGAGTGCGAGAGCAGCTTCCGAGAGCTGAAGAACAAGTTAACGACTGCACCAGTGTTGGCATTACCTGACTTGCATCAGAGCTTCGTGGTTTACTGTGACGCATCAGGACTCGGATTAGGATGCGTACTCATGCAGAGAGACCGAGTGATAGCCTATGCCTCTCGGCAACTGAGACCTCACGAACAACATTATCCGACCCACGATTTGGAGTTAGCAGCTGTGGTTTTCACATTGAAAATCTGGAGGCATTACTTGTACGGGTCCAGGTTCGAAGTATTCAGTGACCACAAGAGCCTCAAATACCTATTCGACCAAAAGGAACTGAATATGAGGCAGCGAAGATGGATGGAATTTTTAAAGGACTACGATTTCGAGCTAAAGTACCATCCGGGTAAGGCAAACGTTGTTGCCGACGCGTTGAGTCGGAAATCTCTTCATGCAGCGGTGATGATGGTGAAGGAAGTGGAGTTATTAGAACAGTTTAGAGACATGAACTTACACGTTGTCACCCCCTCTTCTCGGAAGATGATGATCGGCACGCTGAAGATTTCCAACGAATTCCTAAAATCCGTATACGAGCAGCAGCAGTCAGACTCCTACTTGGCTGAGATGAAGGAAACTCAGGCTAGAGGAAAGAACTTGTCCTTAGCCGAGGGATCAGACGGGATTTTCCGAGTGAAAAATAGGACATATATTCCGAGTGGAGGAGAGTTAAGGAGAATGGTGCTAGATGAAGCCCACAAGAGCCTACTCAGTATCCACCCGGGTACCACGAAGATGTCCCACGACCTGAGGAGACAGTTCTGGTGGCCCGGACTAAAGAGGGATGTGGCAGAATATGTAGCTCGGTGCATTACTTGTCAGAAATCAAAGGTGGAACACCAGAAGCCGTACGGTGCAATGCAGCCCCTGGAGATTCCCGTGTGGAAATGGGACTCAATTGCTATGGACTTTGTCATGGGATTACCCAGAAACCGAGTGAGCCATGATGCAATTTTGGTCATTATTGACCGACTGACGAAGAGTGCCCACTTCCTGCCTGTGAATATGAAGTACCCATTGCATAAGTTAGCTCGAATTTACATTCACGAAATTGTCCGACTGCACGGTATACCGACCTCTATCATCTCGGATAGGGACCCCAGGTTCACGTCTCGATTTTGGGCCAGCATGCACCAGGAATTGGGTACGAAACTTTGGCTTAGTTCTGCCTACCACCCCCAATCGGATGGACAATCTGAGCGGACGATTCAAAGTTTAGAAGACTTATTAAGGGCGTGTGTATTAGAGCACGGTGGAGATTGGGAGCAGTACCTTCCCTTGATTGAGTTTACGTACAATAACAGCCATCATAACAGCATTGGCATGGCACCCTACGAAGCACTATATGGACGAAGGTGCCGAACCCCACTTTGCTGGTCGGAAATGGGTGAGAGTCTGCTGTTGGGACCAGACATTGTAAAGGAGACATCAGAGCAGATTCGAGTGATAAGGGACAGGATGAAGGCGTCTCAGGATCGGCAAAAGAGCTACCATGACAAACGCACTAACCCATTGGAATTTTCAGTCGGAGACAGAGTGTTTTTGAGGACTTCTCCGAGTAAAGGAGTCGGACGAGCCTTGAAAAGTGGAAAATTAAGCCCCCGATACATTGGACCTTATGAGGTGTTGGAACGAGTCGGCACCATGCCATACCGAATAGCATTACCGACCCACTTAGCCCGATTGCACAACGTGTTTCATGTGTCTCAACTAAGGAAGTATCTACATGACCCCAGCCACACAATGCCTGATGATGAAGTGGAAATCAAGGAAGACCTGACCACTGTGGCCACACCGATCAGAATCGTGGACCGATCGGTAAAGCGATTGAGGAGCAAGGACGTACCACTGGTTGAAGTGGAGTGGCAGCAGGGCAAAACTACCTCCTGCACCTGGGAACGCGAAGACACCATGAGACAGTCGTACCCTGAATTATTCATTAAGGAAGTTACCGATTGAATTTCGAGGACGAAATTCTTTTGAGTGGGGGAGAACTGTAACATCCCAAATCTGAAATTTAATGCCGAATGAAAACTAGGCGTTAAGACAAGGTAAGGAAATTAATTGTTAATTATAATTAATTTAGCTCGTGTAGTAATAACAAGTTGATTGGACTTAGTTGGTGAGAAGTGGCTCTTCGTGATTGGTGGACCGTATGAGTGGACTGTGACTCACGCCTCCCCATCCCACTTTCTCCTCTTTGCATGCGTATATGTATCTACCCCTGCATCACCGTGGGTGCTCAACTCCATCCCTATTACTCCATTCTCTCTGTTCCTCTTCGTCTCCATCTTCTTTTCCTTTCCCCTGTTTCGACCTTCGTTTCTGGAGATCACGACGGCAGTGCTGGAGGAAGGCCTGAGCCCCCAACTGGTGAAGGACGATCGTCGTGGCAGAGGAAAGACAACGCTCCATTCCAGAACCAAGCGCGGGATACGACGGAGCCAAGGAAGACTGAACGAGCCAGGAGAAGGGCCTCAGACCCAACATCGAAGAGCATAAAAGTTTCTTGAAGTTCTTCTGTAGGTAGGGGGCGCTTGCATGCCGAATGCATGATCCACGAACGGTACCGGGTGAATGTACTTTTTGAGTGTGTGTGCATGCATTTATGACGATTGGATCCTATGCATGATTGAAGATTCTGGACTTTGTGTGTGTTATAGTAGGTATACAGTGATTGATAATGACGAATGAAATGCATGGTTCTAACCTTCTTATCTCTGTGAAAATATGAGTGTGTGCTTGTTAGTTGAACTGTTCGTTGTTATGATGTAGATCGCCGATTGTAGTATGCATTGGTATGATTGATAAAAACAAATATAAAGGTTGTGTTGAATCTGTTCTTACTTAATGGCTACGAAGGAGGTATCGGTGGTAAGATGATATATACTGGTAAGTGCATTAGCTACATGTACAAAGGTGGGGTGACCCACGGAAGGTCACGAACCCCGAGGGAATGACTTCCAGCTACAGACCTTGGCTAGATCCTGATAGTGCTCGTGGTAGCCGTAGGAGCTAGAGAAGAGTCTCGAGACGCCCATGAGAGGCCGGTACCACCTGGTAAGAGCTGAAGGACGAGGGGCCGGAAAAAGGGAGAAACTGTAACTGAAAGTCATTACCCGAGTCGGATCCGCAGGCATGCATATAGAGATGAGGTTGATCATAGTAGTACGCACAGCATATATGGGGTGTGTATGATCTCTGAGTGCGTGGATGCATGTGTGAGTAGATGTAGGAATGAACTATATGTAGCATGTATGTTATAGATGTTATTTTGAATTGTATGAATTTGGTTAACTTGTGAAAGATTGAACGAGAGTAGGTGTGTGTACTAACACTGATACCGAGTCCTTGATTGTCATTTTACATGTAAAAGCTCACCCCTGCAGTGGCTATCTTTTCAGTGAACATCTCTCGGAACGAAGAGTGAAGAAGGAGCCGAGTGCAGAATAGAGTAATCGAGCTTTATGGAATGTGTGTATATGTATATATATATATATATATATTGTGTATAAGGTCTTGATTAAGCCTTGGCCGGCTCGTGTTTTGCTGTCAGTCTCTCAGTAAGAGTCGGTTCCCTTAGAATGGGAACACGACAATATGGTTGTAAACCCGTGATGTGCACTCCTATATAAATATATGTATATATGCCTATGTTATGCCATGTTGCATGTCCATTTTATGCCGTGAAATGCCTGGGTAATCTTTATATATATGTGTGTTTACATTCCCGAATGTGTAGGAAATGGCATAACTTAACATGAAGGAAGCTAATTTAGGGCCTAAAGGGTGAGTTTGTGACGCTGTCACCGAGTGGGAAGGTTCAGACGAACCGAGTGGTTACTACGAGGGTTTTCTTCGAGCGTAGGATAATCAATGAACCCCGAGTGAGAATTCGCTGAGTGACGGTTTTTCCCGACTGGAGAGTGACGCCTTCGACTTTTGGGGACCCCGCTGTAGTAAGCTGTTAGGGACAAAAGAATCCAAAAGAGTCTTAGCCCAATAGAATGTTAGAGTCAGGAGATTATGGTTACCAGGTGAAAACTAAGTAAAATATCCCGAGTGACAAAAAGGAAGTGAAGGCTACTCTGAGTGAGGAGCCCCATAGATTCCGAGTGAGTGATAGTGGGGACCATTCCAGTATTATTCGAGTATGAGCACTGGTTGAGGAAATCGTAGAATGAGTTGCATTTTTTTGAATGGGACTAGTAGGCGTAAGGGCCAAGTCCGAGTGAATCAGGTGATGAAACCCGAGTGTGGAATTACCGAGTGAATTGAGCGAATACCGAGTGAAGCTTTCGCTTGAGCGCGTGCACGTTGCTATGTGACCGCTTATGCGATTCCCCTTCTTCCGCTGTTAGTTCCTTGTAATTCTTTTGTACTCTCGTTCTTCTTCCCCTCTCATTCTTTGCGGTGGCATTCTAGTTTAATTGTGGAAAAATTTCCTCTGTTTTTTTTTCTCTCGTCTATGATTTGTTTAAATTAGGGTGTTACATAATCAGCCTTTGATGTCTTCATGAAAGTTGTAGATATTTGTGTTATGGATCTGTAAAAAGTGGTTTCAAATCAAAATGATTTTTGCAGCTCGAGTTATGCCTAAAATACTGAAGTATGTTCAAGCTGTAAATCTGTTAACTTGAGATATGAATTTTATTTTTAAAACTGGGAATTTTGTGGTGAGAATTAGTAATCGGTGTCTTCATGAAAGTTGTAGATCTTTTTGTTTTGTGAATTTTGAGACCTGAATCAACTTATTTAGATATGTATAGCAAAAGTTATAGCCAAAATACTACAGTGTATCTGTTCTGGAATATGTACCTTATATTTTGTGTAAATATTAATATTCTGGGAATTCTACATACATATTTAAACTTTAATGTCTTCATAAAAGTTGTATATATTTATGTTATGGATCTATAGAAAGTGGTTTCAAGTTAAAAGGATATTTGTAGCTCTAGTTATACCTAAAATACAGAAGTATGTTCATGCTAAAAATCTGCTGACGTGAATCACTGTTTGTATTTTTAAAACTGGGAATTTTATGATGAGAATTAGTGTTTAGTATCTTCATAAAAGTTTTAGATATTTGTGTTATAAGTAATTTAGAACTGGTCTTATGCCAAAATTATTTTTGTAGCTCCAGAAACGTTGAATTTACTAACATATGTACGTTTTGTTACTTTCTTTGAGATAGTTTAGTATACTATGAATTTGTGATATTTTTGTTTGGATTTGGAATTTTTGGTCTTTATAAAAATTATAGATAATGGAATTATTGAAACATAGAACTTGGCCTCATTCAAAAATTATTTTCGAACCATGAGTTATAGCTAATTTACTAAATATTGTCAAACTAGTAAATTTTCCAGCAATTGGTGATAATGAAAAATGATAACCTATTGACTATTATGTGATTATGTGATGTTTCTGTTTGGAATTTGATATTATGGTCTTCATGAAAGTTGTAGATATTTGTGTTAGGAGTAATTTAGAACTGGTCCCATGCCAAAATCATTTTTGTAACTCCAGAAACATTGAAAATACTAACATATGTACGTTTTGAAAACTCTCTTTGAGGCAGTTTTGTATTCTGTGGATAAGTGGTGTCTCTGTTTGGAATTTGAAATTATGATATTCATGAAAGCTGTAGATATTTGTGTTAGGAGTGATTTAGAACTGGTCTTATGCCAAAATTATTTTTGTAACTCCAGAAACATTGAAAATACTATCATATGTACGTTTTGAAAACTCTCTTTGAGGCAGTTTTGTATTCTATGGATAAGTGGTGTTTTTGTTTGGAATTTGGATTTATGGTCTGTATGAAAGTTGTAGATAATTTTATTATTGAACTACAGAAAGTGAAATTACTTGAAAAGGTTTTGATTTGCTCATATTATGGTTGTTTTACTAACGTATGTCGCTGTTGGAAATACTGAAATTTACTTATAATGGTTATTATGGATGAAAATAATATTTTCCCTATGGGTAACAATTTATTATTGAATTCTTGAGTGACTATGAATTGTTGTGGATGATTTTGAGTGTCTAATGAGTATCATACAGTTTGTATACTTTGGTGGTGAATAATTACGAATGACTAAATTGATATATATATATATATATACATGAATGCCTTGCGGATATTGATACATGTGGTTGAAACAGTAAATCCATGATTCTGAAAATTATTATATTTGATGTGTCCTTTGAGGACTTGTGGTTTTCCAAGTGGTTTTGGAAATGTTGATATCATGGTATGTTAAATGATAAAGAGAATTAAAGGCATTCATGCATCATAAGCATTTGGACGCACCATGGAATTTAGGGGTTCCATGATTGCCTACCCTGGTGGGGAGTTACTCTATGATGAGTTTAAGCCCTATTTTTGCAGGAGTCATGGAGTGTAGGGATTCATGGTTATGCTAATTCCTACTTGTGCACTTATTTTCGCAGGAGCCATGAAGATGTAGGGATTCATGGTTATGCTAATTCCTACTGGAGTCTCCATGAGACTTTTTACTGTAGTATTCCCACCAAACCAAATGGATCCAGCATGACATCATTTGACTAATTAAAGATTTATTAATTATAAATGAACTTGTTTGGCATATTCATCATGTCATTATGGTTGGTTGATTGCGTTTGTATAATTTTATTTATTTTATATTTATTCTATATTCTGTCTCACTCTTACATTAATTTTTACAGTGAATGCTACACAGAATGAAGAGTGATGCCATGAATGGAGTTTACGTGAATTATTGCTTGGAATTTGATTTTATTTTAATTTGATGGGTTGTAATAATATAATGTTTCATGTACTGTATTTTTCTAAATTGTTTCCGCTATATAAATATTTCATGACTTTAATTATTCACGACTAGTATGTATAATAATAATCCGCGTTTATCAACTTTTACATGACTTATTACAAATTTCAAAAAAAAAATGATTTTTAGAACGCGAAAAATTTATTCGGAAAAATAATAAGGACGTCACATTGGTGGTATTAGAGCATTTTCAAAAATTCAGGACCAATTGCTATGACATGTATTGATTCTTCATATACTATGTGAATTGTTTGATTATTTGTTTGAAAATATGATAAGTATGTGCTATATGACTTGTGCCTAACTGATAAAGTGATTTGTTTGATTACTGCTTGATAATATGATAAATGTGTTATACAATTTATTGCTTAACTGATAAACTGTAGAATACTTATAGTTATGTTATAATACAATATATTTTCCCTTAGAATTAGTATAAACCAAACTACAAATGTAGGATGGCAAGAAACAACAACAACAACAACAACGATATGGCAGCTGCTTTCAACTGCTTGGCTGAAGCCATAGAAAGACAAAATCAACCGAAAAGTACTGGAAGACTTCACGGGTTAGATCACTTCCTAAAAAGGAAGCCATCACAATTCAAAGAAGGTTATAATCCGGAGGTAGCATACCTATGGGTTAAGGAAATAGAGCACATCTTCCGAGCCTTGCCCTGCACAGAATTCGAAAAGGTGGAGTATGCCACTTATATGATGGTTAAGGAAGCAGAAAACTGGTGGATACATGCCAGAACTCGTATGATTGAAACCGACAGACCTTTGGACTGGATCAACTTCAAAGACTGTTTCCTGGAGAAATATTTTCCAGCGAGTGTGAAAAGCCGAAAAGAGCTAGAATTTATGGAGCTGAAACAAGGCTCAATGTCTGTTGGTGAGTATGCTGCAAAATTTGAAGAATTATCTCTCTTTTACCCTCTTTTTCAATAGGCTGGTGCTGAAGCCTCAAAATGTGTCAAATTCGAGAACGGGCTGAATCTTGAAATCAAAGAGGCTATCGGATATCAAGAAATTCAGAGTTTCCCCATCTTGATTAATAAATGCCGAATTTTTGAAGAAAATCACCAAGCCAGGTTGGCACAAGAAAAGGCTAATAGACAACTAAGACCTCAACCCGTTGCTTTCAAAAGGAGAGGATCGTTCTATCCAAGTCGTTTCAAGGGAGGATCATCATCATCATCTTCTGAAAGACGTAACAATATGAGATGTCTAAAGTGCGGAGGTAACCATCACATACGTGATTGTAACAGACGTCTTGAAGATGTCACTTGCTATCGTTGTAATCAGAAAGGTCACATCAGTCCAAATTGCCCCCAGAACCGCCAAAACAACAACAACAACACTATGAATCATCAAAGAGGTTCCGATTATCAGGGAGGTCGTGGAGGAAATACGCGTGCTGATCAATCTCCAAGACAGAATAAGGGGTCAACAGACCAAAGATTGCAACCGGCAACATGAAGAGTCTTTGCCATCAGTGGCTCAGAGGCAGACCAAGCAGACGATCTTGTGCAAAGTAAGTGTGAGATCAATGGTACTATTTTATCTGTGTTGTTTGATTCTGGTGCTACTCATTCTTTTATTTCTGAGGAGTGTGTCAGACGTCTTCAATTACCTGTGAAGTCTATGATATATGATCTGACTGTTTCCACTCCCACCGGTACACAACTTAGGACTACTAAGGTGTGTAGCGATTGTTCTATGCTCATAGAAGGTAGAAACTTTCTTGTAGATCTTGTTTGTTTACCTTTGAAGGATCTAGAAGTAATTCTAGGGATGAACTGGTTATCAGCGAATCGAGTCTTGGTGGATTGTCATAACAAGACCGTGATATTTCCATCAGAAGAAAATCTTATTTCTGACAATCTCAAGATCTTTGCCTTACAAGGTGAAATTCAATTATTTGCCTTGTTTACTCTTTCCAAAGGAGATGATGAATCTAAAGTAATCGAGATGCCAGTTGTTTATGAATTCCCTGAAGTATTTCCCGAGGATGTCTCAAGTTTACCTCCAGAACGCGAGATAGAATTCTCAATTGATTTAATTCCAAGAGCAGAACCAGTATCTAAGGCCCCATATCGTATGTCACCTATTGAACTGGCAGAACTGAAGAAGCAAATTGAGGAGTTGTTGGAGAAACATTTTATCAGGCCTAGTGTGTCACCATGGGGAGCGCCAGTATTACTTGTCAAGAAGAAAGATGGAAGCATGAGATTATGTGTAGATTATCGTCAGTTGAACAAATTGACGGTGAAGAATAGATATCCTTTGCCCAGAATTGATGATTTGATAGATCAATTGAGAGGTGCTGCAGTATTTTCTAAAATTGATCTACGATCAGGTTATCATCAGATTCGTTTCATGTCTGAGGATATTCCAAAGACGGTATTTAGAACACGCTATGGTCATTACGGGTATCTTGTGATGCCCTTCGGAGTAACCAATGCCCCAGCTGTATTCATGGATTACATGAATCGAGTGTTTCATTCATACTTGGATCAGTTTGTTATTATCTTCATTGATGACATTCTGATTTATTCCAAGACTTGGGAGGAGCATGAAAAACATCTTTGAGTGGTATTGCAGATCCTAAAAGAGAAGCAGTTGTATGCTAAGTTGTCTAAATGTGAATTCTGGTTGGAAGAGGTAAAGTTCCTAGGCCATGTAATCTCAAGCAAAGGAGTGTCTGTGGATTCTTCTAAAATAGAAGCTGTAATAAACTGGGAGAGACCTACTTCAGTCACTGAGATACGAAGCTTCCTAGGATTAGCTGGATATTATCGAAGATTCATTGAGGGGTTTTCTCAAATTGCCCTACCAATGACTCGTCTGACCCGGAAGAATCAACCCTTTTCTTGGACGCCAAAATATGAAGAAAGTTTCCAAGAACTAAAATTGAAGCTTACATCTGCTCCAGTTTTAACTTTGCCTAATCCATAAGAAGACTTTGTGGTTTATTACGATGCTTCTAAGATGGCTTAGGTTGTGTTTTGATGCAACAACGGAAGGTGGTTGCCTATGCTTCTAGATAGTTGAGACCACATGAGATGAACTACCCGACGTATGATCTAGAATTAGCAGCGGTGGTATTTGCTTTGAAAATCTGGAGACACCATTTGTATAGAGTCAAGTTTGAAGTGTTCAGTGACCACAAGAGCTTAAAGTATTTGTTCGATCAGAAGGAATTGAACATGAGACATCGTAGGTGGATGGAGTTTCTTAAAGATTATGATTTTGATTTGAAGTACCATCCAGGAAAAGCAAATGTGGTAGCAGATACACTTAGCAGGAAATCCATTCATATGGCATCCTTAATGGTAAAAGAGATGGAGATAATAGAACAGTTCAGAGATATGAACTTGGGTATGGAGTTAAAATCTTCAAAAAGTAGGACTTTGGGAACTTTGAAAATAACCAATGATTTTCTGAAGCTGATAGGTAAAATGTAGACAGAGGACTTGCAACTACAGGAGTTGAGAGAGTTGCAGGCGAATGGAAAGGATATGGGATTACAAGAAGGATCAGATGGAATTTGGAGAATCAGAAGCAGAATTTGTGTACCAGATGATGTTGATCTGAGAAGGACAATCCTAGAAAAAGCGCATAAAAGTATGTTGAGCATTCATCCTGGATCAACTAAGATGTATCAAGATCTGAAGAAAAGCTTTTGGTGGCCAAGGATGAAGAAAGAAATAGCTGAATATGTGTCTTCATGTCTGGTGTGTCAAAAGGCCAAAGTGGAACATCAGAAGCCATCTGGTGAACTACAACCATTGGAGATTCCTGTCTGGAAATGGGATGACATTTCAATGGACTTTGTGTCAGGATTACCAAGAACACGTTCAGGAAATGATGCAATCTGGGTTATTGTAGACAGATTGACTAAGTCTGCTCACTTCCTTCTAATGAATATGAAGAATTCTCTACAAAAGTTGGCACAATTATATGTGAAAGAGATCGTGAGACTTTATGGTGTACCATCCAGTATTGTGTCAGATAGAGATCCGAGGTTCACTTCCCGATTCTGGGGAAGCTTGCATCAGAAGTTGGGTTCAAGACTCCGATTAAGTTCAGCTTATCATCCTCAAATAGATGGACAGTCAGAGAGTACATACAAAGTTTAGAAGACTTACTGCGATCTTGTGTATTTGAGCATGGTGGTAGTTGGGAGCAATTTCTTCCACTGATTGAATTCACGTATAACAACAGTTACCATAGCAGTATTGGTATGGCTCCATTTGAAGCATTGTATGGTAGAAAGTGTTGAACGCCCCTTTGTTGGTTAGAAACTGGTGAAAGTTTGGTGTTAGGACCTGAAATTGTGCAGCAGACTACTGAACGAATAGAAGTAATCAGAGAGAAGATGAAGGCATCCCAAGATAGACAGAAGCACTATTATGATAAAAGGAGGAAACCACTTGAATTCCAAGTTGGTGATCATGTATTTTTGAAGGTTTCACCTCACAAGGGGATTGGCCGAGCATTGAAGAGTAAGAAGTTGAGTCCAAGGTTTATTGGACCATATGAAATTCTAAAGAGGATTGGTACAGTGGCGTATCAGATTGCACTTCCTCCTCATCTTGCAAATTTGCACAATGTGTTTCATGTATCACAATTGAGGAAGTATGTACAAGACCCCACTCATGTGATTGCTAATGATGATGTTGAAGTTAGAGAAAATCTGACCATCCCTACAGAACCCACACAGATCATAGAAAGGTCGATTAAACACCTGAGAAACAAGAACGTACCATTAGTGAAGGTTGCATGGAAACAAGGGAATGATGTAACTCTGACTTGGGAGCGTAAGGATGCTATGAAGACGCAATACCCAGATTAGTTTCACTGAGGAGTGCGTTATGATAAATTTTGAGGACGAAATTTTTATTAGGGTGGGAGGATTGTAACATCCTAAAAATTTTATTCTCATGTATAATCATTTTGATTTAGACCATCAATGATATTATCCATTTTATCTCAACTTTCTACATAAAGTTTTGGTTAGGACAACATCTTCAATTTAACCTTTTATCATGGTAAATAATTTTAACTTTATACCTTCGGTAAAAGTTAATCAAATAATTTATTACCTATTTCCTTAGTTATTAATTTCCTTGGCTTTTCCAATTACTCTCATCAAATTGCCACATACTCCACTCAAAATTCATCATCTTGTACACATTTTAATTGTTAGTTAGATTCCGAATTTGGAAATGTGATCAACTACAAAGTTGTTTCTATTTTTCTTATCTTTCCAACAAGACCAAATTTGTTAAAATCTATTAAGATATGAGAGAGATATGCCCAAAATACGAAAACAGTATCAGAATTGATATTTTACTTCAATCATATCATCTTGTACATATTTTAATACCTTGTTAGAGTCTGAATTTGAAAAAGTGGTAAAATACAAAGTTTTTCCTAGTTGTCTTAGATTTCCAACAAGACTAAATTTGTTAAAATCCATTAAGATATGAGAGAGATATGCCTAAAATACTGAAACAGTGTCAAAGTTGATATTTACTTCAATCATACAAGCTACATTATGTAGGCTGCGGAAATGGTCAACAATCCAGCTCATTTTTCTCACCTAAAACCTCTATTATCACCATAATTCATGCACCTAACATCCCACTACAATCCCATTATGAAAATCTTGTCCCCCACTTGTCATTTGCATCATTAAATCAACTACATCTTGTTCCCAAGTCTGAATTCTTAGAACAAGCTAAAGTTAGTGAAGTCTCTCTCTTATTTTCTTTCATTTTCTCCATCAAGTTCACTCTTGATCTAAAGCTAGGACAATAATACAACACTTTCAACTACTTTAGGAACCTCCATTAAGGTAAGAGGGGATAGGGTTGTGAATAATTATGAAATGGGTAGAATTGTATGCTGTCCTAGGATTTCAGTTTTATTTTCGCATTTTGTTGCTCAATTTTAAAGCTAAAAACGTATGAATTTGATTTTGACTTCTTCATCAAAGTTGTATATATTTTTGTTATGTGAATTTTGAGACTTGAATCAATTGATTTGGATATGTCTATCAAAAGTTATAGCCAAAATACTATAGCATGTCCGAGTGGAATATTTATCCCATGTTTTGTGTATATATTAATATTCTGGGACTTATACATGCATAATCAGCCTTTGATGTCTTCATGAAAGTTGTAAATATTTGTGTTATGGATCTTTAGAAAGTGGTTTAAAGTCAAAATGATTTTTGTAGCTCGAGGTATGCCTAAAATACTGAAGTATGTTCAAGCTGTAAATCTATTAACTTGAGATACGAATTGTATTTTTAAAACTGGGAATTTTGTGGTGAGAATTAGTGATCGGTGTCTTCATGAAAGTTGTAGATACTTTTGTTTTGTGAATTTTGAGACCTAAATCAACTTATTTGGATATGTATAGAAAAAGTTATAGCCAAAATACTACAGTATGTCTGTTCTAGAATATGTACCTTATGTTTTGTGTAAATATTAATATTCTGGGAATTCTACATACATATTTAAACTTTAATGTCTTCATAAAAGTTGTAGATATTTATGTTATGGATCTATAGAAAATGGTTTCAAATTAAAAAGATATTTGTAGCTCTAGTTATACCTAAAATACAGAAGTATGTTCATGCTAAAAATCTGCTGACGTGAATCACTGTTTGGATTTTTAAAACTGGGAATTTTGTGATGAGAATTAGTGTTTAGTATCTTCATAAAAGTTTTAGATATTTGTGTTATAAGTAATTTAGAACTAGTCTCATGCCAAAATTATTTTTGTAGCTCCAGAAACGTTGAATTTACTAACATATGTACGTTTTGTTACTTTCTTTGAGATAGTTTAGTATACTATGAATTTGTGATATTTCTGTTTGCATTTGGAATTTTTGGTCTTCATAAAAATTATAGATAGAACTTGGCCTCATTCAAAAATTATTTTCATACCATGAGTTATAGCTAATTTACTAAATATTGTCAAACTAGTAAATTTTCCAGCAATTGGTGATAATGAAAAATGATAACCTATTGACTATTATGTGATTATGTGATGTTTCTGTTTGGAATTTGAAATTATGGTCTTCATGAAAGTTGTAGATATTTGTGTTAGAAGTAATTTAGAACTGGTCCCATGCCAAAATCATTTTTGTAACTCCAGAAACGTTGAAAATACTAACATATATATGTTTTGAAAACTCTCTTTGAGGCAGTTTTGTATTCTGTGGATAAGTGGTGTCTCTGTTTGGAATTTGAAATTATGGTCTGCATGAAAGTTGTAGATATTTTTGTTAGGAGTGATTTAGAACTAGTCCTATACCAAAATTATTTTTGTAACTCCAGAAACGTTGAAAATACTATCATATGTACGTTTTGAAAACTCTCTTTGAGGCAGTTTTGTATTCTGTGGATAAGTGGTTTTTTTGTTTGGAATTTGGATTTATGGTCTTCATGAAAGTTGTAGATAATTTTATTATTGAACTACACAAAGTGGAATCACTTGAAAAGGTTTTGATTTGCTCATGTTATGGTTGTTTTACTAACGTATATCGCTGTTGGAAATGCTGAAATTTACTTATAATGGTTATTATGGATGAAAATGATATTTTCCCTATGGGTAACAATTTATTATTGAATTCTTGAGTGACTATGAATTGTTATGGATGATGTTGAGTGTCTAATGAGTATTATACAGTTTGTATACTTTGGTGGTGAATAATTACGAATGACTAAATTGATATATATATATATATATATATATATATATATATACATGAATGCTTGCGGATATTGATACATGTGGTTGAAACAGTAAATCCATGATTCTGAAAATTATTATATGTGATGTGCCCTTTGAGGACTTGTGGTTTTCCAAGTGGTTTTGGAAATGTTGATATCATGGTATGTTAAATGATAAAGAGAATTAAAGGCATTCATGCATCATAAGCATTTGGACGCACCATGGAATTTAGGGGTTCCATGATTGCCTACCCTGGTGAGGGGTTACTCTATGATGAGTTTAAGCCCTATTTTTGCAGGATCCATGGAGTGTAGGGATTCATGGTTATGCTAATTCCTACTTGTGTACTTCGGTACTGCAGGAGCCATGAAGGTGTATGGATTCATGGTTATGCTAATTCCTACTTGTGCACTTATTTTCACAGGAGCCATGAAGATGTAGGGATTCATGGTTATGCTAATTTCTACTGGAGTCTCCATGAGACTTTTTACTGCAGTATTCCCACCAAACCAAATGGATCTAGCATGACATCATTTGACTAATTAAAGATTTATTAATTATAAATGAAATTGTTTGGCATATTCATCATGTCATTATGGTTGGTTGATTGCGTTTGTGTAATTTTATTTATTTTATATTTATTCTATATTCTGTCTCACTCTTACATTAATTTTTACAGTGAATGCTACACAGAATTAAGAGTGATGCCATGAATGGAGTTTACATGAATTATTGCCTGGAATTTGACTTTATTTTAATTTGATGGGTTGTAATAATATAATGTTTCATGTACTGTATTTTTCTAAATCGTTTTTGCTATATAAATATTTCATGACTTTAATTATTCACGACTAGTATGTATAATAATAATCCGCGTTTATCAACTTTTACATGACTTATTACAAATTTCAAAAAAAAATATTTTTAAAATGCGAAAAATTTATTCGGAAAATTAATAAGGACGTCACAGGACACATGGCTAAGCATGATTCATTTTTATAATTCATCATGGCCACTTCGAGCTGTTTAATAGGAGCTGATTCAGGGACCAGGCGCGTAACGTCAGGCTGGCACGTAGCGTCAGTACCTTTCCTCAGCCCTATAAATAGGGCAATTCTCCACACATCCAGATCCCATCTCATTCTATTCCTCTCTTTTCTTCTCTTATACACTCGTGTTTGAGTGTTTTTTTTATGAGTTTGTAGTTCTAGAATAGTTTTCTAGATACTTGAGAGTGTTGTGTGGTATTGTGATCGTTGTATCGTGAAGTTTCCATTGCCTTCGTAATGTCAACCTCTATAAGTGTTGTTTTTACTTTCACCATGTGTAACTAATTTATTTATGTTGGAATTAGTGAACTAGTCTATTGAGTATGATGTTGTGAATTCAACCTCTGCATGTTTATGATTCATTTACATGTTAGTATTTCAACCTTTTATTAGTATGAACGTCAAACGGGAGAATGATTTTCATGTGTATTGAAACTTGTTTTATTAGTGTGAATGTCAAACGGGAGAATGATTATTCATGCGTATTGAAACCTGTTTAATGAAAGTAAAAGTTGGAATACCCTTAATATGCCAATTACTAGGAATAGAATTGGTAATTATTGTTGCCATAAGGCCAGGACCTAATGCAAGTTTTTATTGAGAAAGCTCACGAGGGATCGGACTTTACGATGAATACTTAGAATTTATATCACGAGGGATCGGTTATAATGATTTTAAGCTGCAATGACATGAACTTGATGATTAAATATGCATGTCTTGAGTTCCTTCATTGTTATTCTAGACTAGGGATCCAAATTCCAACATAATTTGTTTCTCTGTGTTTTATCCTCAAGTATATTAGCTATTTTAAATTGTAACTCAACTTTTTAAATAGATTTTTATTTTCTTTTTATCACATGAACAACTCAGCTATGCAATCTTGTGAATATTGTATAAATTGTATATAAATTATTCTTTTGTGAATAGGTTTCGATAAATTTACCATAGTAACTAGAAAATTACTGTAACTATTGGACTTTCAATCCCAGTGGAACTATATCTAAATTTTGAAAACTACAAACGATTGGTGCGCTTGCCAATTAAAAGACCCAACAGTAACACGGAGTTAACGAGTTTTCTGCAACACTATTTTGGGTCTAATAATGGTTCAAAGGGAAGGATCGAAGAATCTCAGCAGTAAATATAGTACGTTCTAGAAAGGGAGCTCGGTATGAATACCGTGGTCCAATGAATAAATAAAGTTATTAAGTAACTGCTTCTGGGCCATGGAGTTTCCTCTCTTTCTTATAATGTTTAATATTTATTTTCTTCGGATGAATGTAAAATTACTTTATAAAGTTTTAATAATATTTATGAGGTATTTCAGAAATGATATATGTAATTTATTCCTATAGTTTTCTTTTAATGATCATATCTTTAAAAAAAATTATGAATTTTTCTAGTATTTATTAAGGTGTAACTGAGGGTGTTACAAAGTGGTATCAGAGCAGTTAATCCCGTAGGCCTGGGGAAAAGGTCTATCTTGCTTTATCTGTAAACTCTATGTAGGTAATAGAAAATAGAATATCTGACTTGGTAGTAACTGTGATTGATGTGACAAATCTCAGCTACTGTGAAACAGGAAACTAATGGTCGGAAACGATCTTGCTGGAGTTGTAGAATGCCTAATCAATGCAATAGGAGCACGTGAAGGTCAAGGTAATGATGCCTTGAGAAGGCTGGACTTATTCGAAAAGCGCAATCCATCTCGTTTCAAGGGAGGATATAACCCTGATGAAGCACAAACCTGGATTCAAGAGATAGAGAAGATCTTTCGAGCATTGCAATGTAATGAAGCTGATAAGGTAGTCTTCGCTACTTATGCCTTATCTGAGGATGCTAAACATTGGTAGGATAGCATGCGTAGACAATTTGAAGTCAACGACATGGAGATCACTTGGGATCATTTCAAGGATATGTTTCTGGAGAAATACTTTCCAGCTGATGTTAAAGAGAAAAGACAATTCGAATTTCTATCGCTGACCCAAGGAAATATGACCGTTGGAGAGTACGCATCCAGGTTTGAAGAGTTGTCTCATTTTCATTCTCATTATAATGATGCTACTAACGAAGGTGATCAGTGCGTAAAGTTTGTAAATGGATTACGGCCAGAAATTAAAGAAGCTATACGAATACAAGAAATCCGTGAATTTTCTGTATTGGTAAATCACTGTAGGATCTTTGAAGAGGATCATAAGGATAGAATGACCAAAAGTCGTGAGCCCATTCACAAGGCGGGAGAAATGAGAAGTGGAGGACCTCACCATCACCAAAGAAGAGACTTTAGGAGAAATAAGCCCTACCAAGCGCCATTTCACCGGTTTGGAGTAGCATCTGTTCCTAACAGACCCTAAGCTTCAACTGGAAGCTATTACCTGACATCTGCATCAAATTTTAAATGTTTTATCTGTGGAGGACCCATTTGAAAAGGGATTGTCCTAAAAACACTTATGTTTGTTTTAAGTGTAACAAACTAGGTCATCACTTCAAGGATTGTCCAGAGATAAAGAGGGAAAGCCCTGAAGGTGCGAGTACAAGCATAAATACTCAGGGAGTCGTACACAGTGCAGTCGGAAGGTCGAAGGCGAAAGGAAAGGTTTTTGCAATCACCGGAGAAGAAGCGTCTCATTCTGATTCCATGGTGGAAGGTAAGTGTATCATTAATAAGATTCTTTTAACTGTTATGTATGACTCAGGTGCATCACATTCCTTTATTGCCAATGACTATGTAGAAAAACTAAAATTACCTGTGATAGAACTGCCATTTGACTTATCTGTACATACTCCTAGAAACAATCTCATTGTCATTTCTAAAGCCTGTTAGAAATGCCCTATTGTTATAGATGGTAGGGACTTTAAGGCTAATCTCTTTTGCTTACCCCTTTCTGGCTTAGAAGTTATTATTAGGCTAGATTGGTTATCTGACAATCATGTTCTAATAGATTGTCATAATAAAATCATAATGTTTAAAGAACCAGTGAATTTGAATCCTGGGGATTCGAGATTTCTAACCGCTAACCAAGTGAGTGCCTCTTTAAAAGGAGGGGCTCAAGGATTCATGCTATTGCTTTCAACGAAAGGAGAGCTAGAATCGAAAATCAAAAATCTGCCGTTTGTATGCGAATTTCCTGATGTTTTTCCTGAAGATATCCCTGGTTTACCCCCAAAAAGAGATGTAGAATTCGCCATTGATCTAGTACCTGGAGTTGGACCGATTTCAATTGCACCATACCGAATGTCACCTCTAGAATTAGCAGAGTTGAAGAAACAACTTGAAGAGATGATAGAGAAGCAGTTTATATGACCCAGTGTATCCCCCTAGGGTGCACCAGTGTTATTGGTTAAGAAAAAGGATGGTAGCATAAGGTTATGTGTAGATTATTGACAATTGAACAAGGTGATGATCAAGAACAGATGTCCTCTGCCAAGGATTGACGACTTGATGGATCAGCTGCGTGGTGCCACGGTGTTCTCCAAAATTGATTTGAGGTCTGGATACCATCAAATAAGGGTGAAGAAATAAGATGTACTGAAAACTGCTTTTAGAACACGCTATGGCCATTACGAATATCTAGTAATGCCTTTTGGTGTAACTAATGCACTAGCCGTATTCATGGATTACATGAATATGATTTTTCATCCATATCTAGATAAATTTATAGTGGTGTTCATTGATGATATACTAGTGTACTCTAAAAGCAAAGAAGAACATGTTGAACACTTGAATATTGTGTTGGAAATCCTGAAAAAGAAATAACTGTATGCCAAGCTGTCGAAGTGTAAATTCTGGTTGGAAGAAGTGAACTTTTTAGGACATGTAATTAGTCAAGGAGGAATAGCTGTAGACCCTTCCAAGGTAGAGGCTGTAACACCCCGGTTTTCCGGACTCAGACCCCGATGTAATCAACGTAATGATTAATAAAAATACAAGTAAAGTTTTTTTTTGCGTTTTAAAGTAAGTTTGATATCACACCGAAAACCCAAATCATAGAAAACCGAAGAGTGAAATTTAATAAACTAAGACTGGATCGATAGCTAAATTCGCCCATAACGGTATACGAAAATAGTAGAGTTTACAGCAGAAGAAAAATGTGTATACCGGGCATACGCCTTGTCCCATATATGACGATATGAGGAAAGGCTCGGCAAAGCATGCAAAACACCTAACATAAACCTATTATTATAACTCATTCATGCACTTACAACAGACACATGTATTGCCTAAGATATAATATAAATATGCATATACATCCGGGGTCATGCCCTAACTATCACCACTGCCCATATCTCATAATTGTCCTACTCATTCACCTATTGTCATTAATCCAAACACTCTTATCATTAATGTATATTATTCAAGTTCAATTCCTTAAGTGTTCATCAAATCATCACTTATGTACTAATACGTAGGTTCACCATTTATGCATTCACGATTATCTTATACATAACCAAAATCACTAATTCATTAATATCATTATATACAATTTACCCAATACATTATAATTCACAAACGATGTCGGCCGAGGCACTTCCATTACCACTATTTACCTTCCTGAAGCTTCAATTTAAAATCCAAACTCATCCCAAGGCAACCTGTATCACAATGCTAAAAAGGAGACCACATGGGAGAGTGAGTTATACATTCAAAATGACGAATATACATATATTGTGATTAAGTGTACATGAATTCATTCATCATGTGTGTTTTGCTACACAATCCTCAATTCAACATTCAATCATCATCACATTGATATAATAGGCATACAAACCTCATGAAACATAGTTCACAACATAAGCAAGCACAAGCACATACACAATCACATTGTCACTTATCAACAAGGGCATTCACAAATTATCATCATCAATTCATTAAATCTTTACTCAATTCCTCCTCACAAGGGGTTTCTCATCTCTCGTGGTCATCCCATCTCAAATGCCATGCTCTTATGGCTAATGCATATGTCAACTGTTAATGCATATGCAATGGATCTATTTCATTTCATCAGGTGATCGCAACCACCATATCATTCATTTATATGGGTTTCCTGCCTCGCAAGGGGTACTCCCTCTAGCAGCCTCGCAAGGTGCTTTCCTGTGATCACAACCATGTTCAATAATTCACATTGGTTTCCCGCCTCGCAAGGGGTACTCCCGCCTCGTGATCATAACCACGGGTATCATAGGAACTCACAAGCCCCTTTTCATTTCAACATCCAGGTGATCGTAACCACCGACTCAATATCATATCATCATCAAGTTGGTTTCCTGCCTCACAAGGGGTACTCCTTTCATAGAATCCCGCAGGATCTTTCATCACTGTGATCGCAACCACATATTCAATGTTATTCCATGCCATGAATGCAAATGCAATAATGAATATGCCCATCAACCTTGCAATGATATCTCACCTCTCACATAGGGATATACTTTAATTTGACATTTTCAATCAATAACATACAATCATTTACCAAGCTCCTCAAGGCATATCATTCATATACTTGACATCTTAATGGCCAAACTATCATTCTCATATTAATCCATACATGGAAATCAACAAGGCATTTCAAAACATAAATTCAGCAATCAGCATTCAATCTCATATATACATGTCAATACATGCATTAATCATAGTGGCACTACGCCCATCAATAATAACATTCTAGGGCGTGTTCAACAACAACGTCCCTTTTCATTCAACATTATCATTCATCATTCATTATTATTCATCATTAACACTTTTTCAAATTCATTGAGTTATAATAACTCATTGCTATTTAATTGTCCCCTTATTAGCTCCATCGTCAACCAAGGTGTGTCATACAATCACATCATTTACTTTTCATCAAGATTCATAATATATCAATAGAGGGGGAGCATACATGTTTTCATAATATAGCAGAGGCATACACATACCTTTCCAAGGCCTTGAGCCATTGTCCAATCACAACTAAGACACACCACACATATACCTTTAGTGAATTTATTCGTTTTTCCATAATAATAGAGGTTTTGGGAAACAATGAGCCCATGATAACTTTCAACATTGGGACATGAGAAAATTTCATTTTTAGTCTTAAAAATAGAGGGACATGTCATAAATATCACCTATTTGTCCCAATTTGACCACCATAAAAAGTTGGGTTTAAAACCCTCTTAAACTTGTATTTTTCAATGCAGTAGGTTCGGTATTTTACACCTAATGAGAGTTAGAAAGCTTCAATTAAAGTGAGACTAATTCTTGCACCTCCATAACACAATTATCTATAACTTTCATGAAGAAGTCAGAGGCCAAAAACATCATTAAAATGCCCAAACAGGCCAAAAACATCAAAGGTCGCCTATTGGGCAAATCCTGTCGTAATCGATTACGCTAATCGATTACAGCTGAAACAAAACTCGTGTAATCGATTAGACTCACCTCTATAATTAATTACACCTGAAGCTAATCAATTACGCTTAAAATAGAATGCCTGTAATCGATTACGCTTACCTCCGTAATCGATTACGCCATACCAAAATGCAGAAATTATGCAGAAAATGTATAATTTTGGGACTTCTAACCCCTCTAACTTTTTCATATCAACTCCAAATGCTACTAAATTTTGACACCAACTAAATTACACCATTTGTGACGCGTGGCCACCAGTATCACTAAAAAATTCTTATAAATGAGGGACTTTTGTGCAACTCAAGGGCCTATTCTCATTAGAATTGACCCACTCCAGTTTCTACAAGTTACAAACTATGCATAGAAGCTATTGGAACTATCCCATGCCATTCAATCCTTATAAAACTCTATTTGGCTCTATTATTTCCTTAATTATGCATTAATGTCAATACCTAATTTCACATTTTAAGCAATTTCTCTACCAATATAAACATTAATGCCATCAAATGGCCCTTAGCCTTTCATTACCAATATTCATTTGTCAAAATCGCATAGAATTCTAAATTCACATGGTATATGCATACTTTAACCCCTCATGGGTTATTCATCATCATATATACACATATATTATTACCAATAGACAACAATGTGCTATTCACATCATTTCACTATAATCATGGCGAGGCAACCATGAGTATCATGACATACAATAATCATCAATTATATAACTCATGCAATTTGAATGTAAACTCCTCTCCTACCTCGAGGGAAGAGCCAAAATCCGAATGCACGCTCCGAAAGCTCCGCCACATAGTCTGGAACACAATCTACATACCAACATACATGCATGTGCATACATACCATTATCAAACTATCTCAGGACATCATCATAATTCTAAACAAATGCTAGCTTATCATAAATCTCAATATCAAGTCTTAGACTTGTTAAAACACCTATTTTCATACTCATGTTAGGCTTCGGGAATTCCTTTCCCAAGACCAAGGTTCTCTAGATCTAAAAGGGTCAACTACACCCATCAATAATTTCATATGGCATACCCAATGGTCTAAGATCTCATTAAGACACATGCTTATCTCACTAACCCCTCACATTGAACATTATATATTCATTTTCAAAATCAATTCCTTTACTCAACCATATACATATATACTCACATGCTCATATCTTCCAAACCTCAAGATTGGGTCCTCATTAAAATCTACTCAATTCAATAATCCTACCAAACACTTCCAAACATTATCTCTATCCACAAAACCATCCTCATGACAACCCCATCATTAATTTCACCCTCTATGCTAAAAGCCTAAATCACCAACACTTAGGGTTTCATTAAAACTCAATGACCATTATCAATATTCATCAACCATCATCAATGGCTATCTCTCATCATTAATATCATTCTCTAACATCATTAAACATGTATTCTACTCACATTTTACATTTTCCCCCAATATATTAAAGTTAGGGTTCCATTAAAACCCAACCATCACCACAAATAATCAATTCCAATCTTCCTAAGACCCATTCTAAAGCATAAATCATTAATACCTATCAATTGGCCAAAAGCCCCAAATTCCTAAACCTAGGGTTTTCATCAACAACCCACAATCATTAATTCCAACCATTCATATGCATAATTTCCAACATCCTTAGGCTAACAACAATACATCCCATTCATTATTAACACCAATAACAATCCCTAATGGTTATCCCACCTAGGGTTTCCATCATAAATGCTTCCACTCATAACCCACATGCATTAAACTCTCTCCCAACAACCATTACCCAAAATCTAGGGCATAATGCTCAAGAAAAAGAAGGGAGATCCTTACCTCAAGCCAAAATAAAGAAGCTCCAAGAATGGGGAAAGAGGAGCATGAAAATAGGAGGGAGAGGAAGAGCTTCAAACCACCATTGCCATCTCTTCCAAGCTTGAAGTAACCAAGATGGAATGGAGAAGGCACACCACACATGGATTTTGGAGAATGGAAGAAGAAGGAGGAGAAGAGAAGGGGAAGAGATGAAGAGAAGGAGAATAGGAAGAAGGAAAGGGTGTATTACCGTTGGAGAAGGTTTCCAACGTGAAATGAAGAAAGGAGAATGGATTTTGCATTTTAATTTTTAACCCTTTCATTAACTCTATCATTTTATAACATACAGGATCTCTCTTCGGGCTCAACACTAACTCCAAAAATTATTACGAAGATAGATTCGGATTCCCAATAATATTCTTAACAGCCCTGACCAATGACATCTCAATCGGAGATACTTGGTCCGACACGCATATTTTAACCGGGTAAAATTTTATCTCTTAAAATCTCAATAAATTATAAATATTCATAATAAATCCTAATTTAATTATTCTAATATTTTTGGGACACTCATTAACTCATTCATAATTATTTAATATTTATTTATCATATTTAATCATTTTTATAAAATTCGGGATGTTATAGAGGTAGTTTTAAAATGGGAGAGACCAACCACGATCACTGAGATTAGAAGTTTCTTGGGCTTGGCTGGATACTATAGGAGATTCATTGAAGGATTTTTAAAGTTAGGATATCCACTGACCAAGTTAACATGGAAAGGACAACCTTTTATGTGGACGACACAATATGAGAATAGTTTTCAAGAGCTGAAAGATTGACTTACTTCTGCGCCGGTGTTAGTACTCCCTGATCCACATCAAAGTTTTGAAGTTTACTATAATGCGTCTAAACAAGGACTAGGAAGTGTATTCATGCAAGACAAGAAGGTTGTAGCCTATGCATCACGCCAATTAAGGCAACATGAGATTAACTACCCTACCCATGACTTAGAGTTAGCCATTGTAGTTTTTGCCTTAAAGATTTGGAGGCATTATCTATACGGTGCAACATTCGACGTGTTTAGCGATCATAAGAGTCTCAAGTATTTATTCGACCAAAAGGAGTTAAACATGAGGCAACGGAGATGGATGGAGTTCTTAAAGTACTACGATTTTGAGTTGCAATACCATCCTGGAAAAGCGAATGTAGAAGCTGATGCTTTGAGTCAAAAGTCTCTACATGTGTCCACAATGATGATTAAAGAGCTGGAATTGATAGAGAACTTCAGAGATCTTAACCTGGCAGTAAAGGTTAATGCTAACAGCTATAAATTAGGAGCGTTACAAGTAACAAGTGAATTCTTGAGGCAAGTTTTAGAGGCTCAACGTGAGGATGAATTCCTGCAAGAGAAGAAAGAACTCTTGAAACAAGGAAAAGAAGTCGAGTTTGTCGCGACCGGGATCGCGGCGGCACGGCCGACCCTCAAAACGATTTTAAAAAATAAACAGGGAGTCGCCACCAATATTTTTTTTAGGATAAAATACTGGAAAAAACCTTTCATTAAAGCACTGGTTATAAAAATGAAATTCCATGATTCGGGAGTCTGATTACAGGTGAGGAAGGTATTAGCACCTCACAACTGTCCGTTATAAAAACGGTTACCTCAATTTGATAGCGCGCATTATAATTAACTCATTAATTATTTTAACTTCTTCATGAAAAGAAAATATACGAGATGACAAAATATACAAAAATAAACAAAAAATAAACACAGAATATTTACATAAGATCAACAGGACATCTTGTCCAAATTAATCTCGCTCTGCCTTTTTTTAAAAAAATATTAAAAAAAAGATATAAGATTAACAGGACGTCTCGTCCAAATTAACCTCGCTCCTTCTTTTAAAGAAATACTACAAAAATATGAGATTAACAAGACGTCTCGTCTAAATTAATCTCGCTCCTTCTTTTAAAGAAATACTACAAATATATGAGATTAACAAGACGTCTCGTCTAAATTAATCTCGCTCCTTCTTTTGATAGCAAGACAAAAATGGAAACTCTAAAAATTAAATAAAGAAAGATGGGCCCGACAGGAACTATTTCCTGCTCCTACATATTCTCGAGCTTTTGAGAAATCAGGGTCACGTAGTTTTTTAAATGTTTTTTTTTAGGAAAAGATTAGGAAAATATTGATGGGCATCATTTTGGTGAAGAATCCATACAAGACGAAGTTTTTCACACGTGTATGGATCCTATAGAGACTGTGTAGACGGAAGTATTTTCCGTACGACACTGACTAAAAATGATTTGTTTCTTTTTCGATTTTATTTAGATTTGAAAGAAAATCCATGAAACATCCATTTCCTTTTATTATTTTTATTACGAAGCAAAAGAGGGGCGGTAGCAGAAGCTACAAGAGAGAAAAGGGAACAGTAAGTTCGAAGAGGAGAGGGAAAAATGAGCAAAAACTGAGTGGGAGAAGAGAAAACCGAGTGAAAAATAGAAAAACCGAGTGAAAATGGAAAACCCAAGTGAAAATGGGAAAAACCAAGTGAAAATGGAAAAAACCGAGTGAAAATGGGAAAAATCGAGTGGAAATGGTAAAAACCGAGTGAAAATGGGAAAAACCGAGTGGAAATGGTAAAAACCGAGTGGAAATGGTAAAAACCGAGTGGAAGGTTGAGAACCCGAGTGATGTTGGTGAGGAGAGAGGCTGTACCGTGAAGAGAAAAGGGATTAAAGCTGTTGGTTTGAGGAGAGGGTGTGGGACGGTGTTCTGATGGTGAGGGGCTTTGTGTTGGTGGAGGAAAAGGAGGGCTACGTTGTTTTTGAGGAGAGGGACAGTGGAGTTTTTTTTAAAGAGCTCTCTTTCTTCTCCAATGCTTCCCCCTCTCAAGTGAAAGCTTCTCTTTTGAATGAATGCCTCCCCCCAAAGCTTCAGCCCTTGCACATTTATAGGCTTGTCTGAGTGGAAGGCCAGCTCAGGCTTCCACTCAGAGTGGAAAGCCAGCTCACACTTCCATTCAGAGTGAATGAGGGACAACGGCTGGTGGGAATTTTTAATTCCCCCACTTCCGCCCCTGTCTGCCACCCCCAGGATTCCTAGATCCACTTGGGTGGTGGAATCCAAGTCAGCACGGGCGAACAGGGGGAACCTGGTGGAAATCCGAGAGAGAATGGTGGAAATCCAAGTGAGGATGGCTCGGATCAGCCTCCCAGCCAGTATTCATCCATATTGGGAGTCAATTCCGAGTGGAATGAAGCATTTCCCATAAAAAGCCGAGTGAAAATAATCCTTTCCGAGTGAGAATTCTTCTGGAAGGAGCCCTCCTATAGAAGGCTGAGTAGAGGTTTTGCTCGGTGTGAGGCTGCTGTGAAAAATTCAATCCGAACCGAGTGACAAGTGACTCGGAACCGACTAAAATGGTTGAATAATAACTCAGAATTGGGTGGAAATGACTCGGGAACGGGTGAAAAGTGTCACTCGGAATTGGCTTGATGAGGGATGACACGGAATTGGTAAAAAGTGAGTCAGAACTAACCAAGAACTGACCAAGAATTGACTCGGAAATGTGTAAAGGATGACTCGGAATCTGGGTGAGGGTGGTGAGTCAGATTTGGGTGAAAATGGGCTCGGAATTGATTGGCCAAAAGGGCTCGGGAAAGGTTTAAGTATGGCTCGGAAATTGATGGAAATGGGCTCGGAATTGATTGCTTGAAGAAGGATGACATGGAATTGGTTTGAAGAGGGATGACCGACTGAAGTGTCACTCGGTTCCAACTGAAGACTGGCTCGGAATTGGTAAAAACTGAGTCAGAAATGATTGAAGATTGACCAAGAACTGACTGAAAAGTATCACTCAAAAACCGATCAAAGATTGACTCAGAACTGATAAAAAATGACTCAGAATTAGGAGAGAATGATGACTCGGAAGTTCGTAAAAATGACTCGGAAATAGGTAAAAGAGGACTCGGAGCCGATTGAAAATCGAAGAGAAAGACTCGGAAGTTGAATGTAAAGGCGACTCGGAAATTGATTGTAAAGGAGGACTCGGAGGTTGAGTGTAAAGGAAGACTCGGAGGTTGCTAAAGGATGACTCGGAGCCGATTGAAAATCGAAGAGAAAGACTCGGAAGTTTGTTGGCCCGTCGGTTGTAACCGGGCTTTGTGAATTGGCAAGCGCACCAATCGTTTGTAGTTTTCGAAATTTAGATATCGTTCCACTGGGATTGAAAGTCCAATAACAACAGTAATCTTCTACTTACTATGGTAAATATGAAGGAAATTATGAACAAAAGAATGATTTATGTACAGTTTATACAATATTCACAAGATAGCATGGTTGAGTGATTCATAGGATAAAAATAAAATAAAATCTATCTAAAAAGTTGAGTTGTAACCTAGAATAGGTAAGATACTTGAGTTAAACACAGATAAACAAATTATGTTGGAAATTGGATCCCTAATCTAGAATAACAATGAGGAACTCAAAACATGCATGTTTAATCATCAAGTTTCATGTCATTGCAGCTTAAAATCATTATAACCGATCCCTCGTGATATAAATTCTAAGAATTCACCGTAAAGTCCGATCCCTCGTGAGCTTTCTCAGTAAAAACTTGCATTAAGACCTGGCCTTATGGCAACAATGGTTAACAACCCCTATAGAATTGAGATACCAAGGGTATTCCAACTTTTTACTTTCGTCAAAACAAGTTTCAATACGGCATAAATAATCATTCTCCCGTTTGACATTTACACTAATAAAACCAGTTTCGATACACATGAAAATCATTCTCCCGTTTGACGTTCATATTAATAAAAGGTTGAAATACTAACATGGACTTGAATCATAAACATGCAGAGGTCGAATTCACAACATTATACTCAATAGATTAGTTCACCAATTCCAACATAAACAGATTAGTTACACATGGTAAAAGTAAAAACAACACTTACAGAGTTTGACATTACGAAGAAGACGATGGAAACTTCACGATACAACGATCACAATACACCGAAACACACTCAAGTATCTAGAAAACTATTCTAGAACTACAACTCACAAAAGAAGTACTCAAAGTCGAGCACAAGAGAGAAGAGAAGAGAAGTGTATGGAATGGGATGCTATGAATGGTGTTGGATGGCCCTATTTATAGGGCTGAGCAAGGGTGCTGACGCTACGCGTCCCTGTGACGCTACGCGTCAGATCCCTGACTCAGCCTCCATTAAACACTTGATAATGGCCACTTTCAATAATTAATCTTGATCATGCTTGGCCACTTGGACATGTTTCCACGAGTTTTTGGCCATTTATGCTGATTGGGGTGGCCCTTGGGCTGAGTGGAGTGCCCATTATTGGGTCCAAGTGGGGTGGTTGGCCAAAAGTAGGAGTGGAGACCACGCAGCACTGACGCTACGCGTGGCTGTGATGCGTAGCGTCAGCATTAAAAATAGCACTTGATGCTACGCGTGGGGTGAGGCTACGCGTCAGCTCCTCCAGTGTAATTTTCTCTTGATTTCTTAACTTTTTCACTGCAAAACTAGAGAAAATTGATCAAGGGCAGATTATTTTCAACAACACTCATTTATTGAATTTAAATCCTAATTTTCTAACAAATTAAACTAATTTTTATGAATTTTATGAAATTTTTATTTAAGCTTTTATTGAAAATTTGAGGACTAACAAATACCCCCAACTTGAGACATTGCTCGTCCTCGAGCAAGAGAGAAAAATAAGAAGAATAAAAATTTGAAATCAAATTTTTAAGTTAGTCCGAAAATTTACCACAAAAAATAATTACACAATTTCAACTATTTTGTAATAATCAAAAACTGATTCAAATATAACAAAGGTTTAATGATAAAATTACTTACAATATTTTATTAACAATCAAGCAGAATTTCAGGCTTACCTCACAAGTGTTTATCTCTATGCAATTGGTAACCTGTTTCACTCAATCAATCATAAAATCAAATGAATTTAACTTTGTTTGTCATCTAATCAATGGTTATTTATACAGAGTTAATTCGAAAATCACAAGGTCTTTTCACGGGTTGTAATGAGGCTTGGTTTACAAGAATCAATGGTTTTTCTTGGAATTCAAAAACCTGAAATCATAAAAGAGCATTTTACAATCCTTAGGCTTTCTCTTGATCCAAACTCTCATTTATTTTTTTATTGATGAAAAATAAATACCCCCAACTTGATTCTTTTCACTATTTTTGACTTTTCTTTTCCATATTTTCTTTTTGAAAAGAATCAAGTTGCTTATTTTCACTCCCCATTTTTGTGAGAACACTCAAAATATTTTTCATTTATTTCAACTGCTCTTTTAATCAATCAAGTATAGGGAATGGTAAAAACAAATTTAGGCTATAAGGGTACCAAAGAATTTTATTTTAGGCTCAAATGGGCTTGCAAAGGATAAAAGACTTTTTACCAAGGTAAGCTGTTTGGCCCAAGGTTTCGTTTCACCAATAAATGTGCCTTGATCATTTTCCCGAATTCTCTGTATAACAACACACATCAGAGATTAAAGCAAAATCAATTCGAATTGAAAATATGTCGATTAAAACCCTCAAGTTTGTAAAAAGGATCTCTCAACTCACCGGGTTATTTGAAATTTTGCTTGATGGTTAATAAACTTATTGTAATTAAATTTATCAAAATTTCTAAGTTATAAAGAATCAAAAATTGATTTTACAAAATTGGTTTTATTGTGTAAAAACTCTAAGTGTATAAACTAACTTACTAACGAAAATAATTGATTGATTTATTTTAAAAAGAAGAATTATTTCTCGAAAGAAAATTGAGCAAAAACAAATAAACACACCACACAATGATAAAATACCATAATATAAAATGTAAATATAAATGTAAATGTAAATCCAAATATAACTAGAATCAAATGTACTCAAAATAAATGAAGATGGCATCCTCAATCCTCCATCTGATCATCATCATCCTCCTCCTCCTCCTCCTCATCATCACCATCAGAGTCATGATGTGCACTAGAAGATCCACCAGTCTCAGGGTAGGTGGGTAAATCTCCAGGCCAAGCTACATGTGCTGCAAACTCGGCTGGGGTAACATAAGGTGCTCCCTCTCCCTGTAACCTGTACTGATAAAATTCATCGTGAAGATGAATATAAGGTCTGTGAGTGGCAGCCATCATCTGCATCATATGCTGATGTTCAAGTGTCATCCGGGCAAAGCCCTGTGTAACAGCATCAGCAGATGGAGGCTGCACTGGTGGTCTCCTCCTCCGAGGTCGGGGCTGAGCCTCCTGCTCTAGTGGTGGAAGCTCGCACTGCTGCACAAAATAATCTCTGTTTACTAGAACTTTAGGGACTCTCCCTGAAGAACTAGTAAACTCGGGTGAAGGTACAATGACTCCCTGCCTCCTCAGTAAGGCAGATATGATGAGAGGAAAGGGTATGGGGCGATTCACTTTATACCCAAGGGCATAAAAGTGAATCTGCTCGGAGATAAGCTCGGCGATATCAATGGTGTGGCCCTGGAGGATGGAATAAAGGAGGCAACAACGCTCCACTGGAAGGGAAGAAAGATGGGTGACAGGAGTGATATTATGGAGCATGAGATGGGACCACGCCTGGGCTATGGGGGTAAGCTGGGTCTTGAGGAGGTTAGATGGACTCCTTCCAACCCTACTCAGGTTGAAAAAGATTCCATCCTTGCTCAGAAAATGAGCAACCTCCTCGAGGGAGTATCCTAACTCTCCCTCAGCAAGAATCTTGTTTCTGTTTTCCTTCCAGAAACAAGTGTCATCCTCGGGAGTAGGCTCCCAAGGGTTACCCAGTAGGGTACTGATGGTGTCCCGGTCATAAGAGATATGCCGGCCTCTAACCCAACTCGTCCGCTGCTGCCCAAGATTTGGTGCGTCCTGGCGGGTCCTGTAAGCATTTGCGTAAAACTCCATCACTAAGATGGGGTCCCCCTCAGTAGGCAGGGAGAATAGAGGTCCCCATCTCCTCTGCTGCACTCTATCCTGCAGCTCAGGATAGTCTCCTGCACTCAGATCAAGGACCCTCTCCCAGATCAGTCTCTGGCCCTTGATCTGATGAAATCTCGCCCACTTCGCATCAGTGCGAAATCTAGTAGGATCCCTCGGTCCCAACACCTCCTGTCTCTGAGAATCCGGATCCTCAGAAGTGGTGTCAGTGTCTGTGGATTTCCTCTGTCTTTTAGAGGGACCGGCTGTGGGAATGGATTTCTTAGGTGCCATCTGCAAAAAGTAAAAATTTAAAATTAAACACACACTAAATAAATCACACACAAGCAAACAATTATTTGTAAAATATTTTTGGGTTTTCTAAAATTTTTCACAAAAAAAAAAATGTAATTCAACGACATATTTTTTGAATTTTTAATAATTAAAGAAATTAACATACATATATTCAAATAATATACAAAACAAAATACAATTTATTCAAAATTCATACAAAGTTGCAAGAAAGTATAAATATAAACTAAGAAAATTTATTAATTTCAAAAGAAAATAGCAAACAGCAAACAAACAACAAGATTTAAAAACAGAGGCTGACGCTACGCGTGGTGTGACGCTATGCATCAGCCTGTTCTGCCCACGCTACGCGTCAGTGGGACGCTACGCGTGGGCTTACAGTTCATCCTCACGCTACGCGTCAGTGGGACGCTACGCGTAGGATGCGCAGAAAAAAGAAAAAACAAGGGTTGCACAGCAGCAACCCCTTTTCAACCTGCACTACATCCATTCAATCCCTAACTCCTAACAGCAATCAATCCCAATGGTCTTCTAATCCTAATCCTAACCACATTTATTTCTACAAATTAAAAATCAAAAACAAAACTAAAGAAAAGGGATTAGAATACTTACTTGTGATTCCTTGAGCAATGGGATTGAAGGGGTTTGGAAGAGAGAAAAGGGAGTTTCGAAAATTAGGTTTGAAATCTTAAGTGAGGCAGAGAAGAGTTCTTAGGTTTTAAAACCTAAGATGGGCCTCTCTGGTTCAGTTTTAAAAACTGAACGTGGGCTCTGACGCTACGCGTGGTTGGGACGCTACGCATCAGAACCAAAATTCAGAGTCCACGCTACGCGTCACAGGGGCGCTACGCGTGGGCTTCTGTTTTAATTTTTCAAAATTTTGATTTTAAAACCTTTTTCTTTTCAAATTTAAAACCCCTTTTTTAAACTTCAAAAAGAATTTTGTGTTTTTTTTTTTATGTTAAAAATAACTTTAAAAACAAAAAGAAAAGAATGGGTTGCCTCCCATTGAGCGCTAGGTTTAATGTCTCCAGCCAGACATTACCTCTGATTAATCAGGTGGTTTCCCAATATTCTTTGAGGAATCACCTGTCTTTTTCTTCCTTCTTCTTCTTTTCCGATGCCTAATTACCTGTTTTTCATCTTTCAAAGCATCGGTTAATTTAAAACAATTTAATTGATTGGGAAGAGATATACCTGGTTCGGTCGAAAGGTAAACCTTTGCCTCATTACTTATCCTGAGGTGTTCATGAGCACTGAAGCTTACCTCTTCTTCATAAACTTTGACTGCAACCATACTTTGATCAACATCCACTTTGATTTTTGCAGTCTTCATGAAAGGTCTTCCTAGGATCAGGGGGATCTCAGTATCCTCCTTCATATCCAATACCATAAAGTCAACTTTGAAGTGGTACTTGTCAACCTTTACTAACACATCTTCCACAATCCCAACAGGTTTTTTGACAGAGCGATCCGCAAACTGTAATTCTGTCTTTGCTTCTTTTAGCTCATATTCGCCAATGCGTTTTATTAAATCTAGAGGTATCAAGTTGATGTTAGCCCCTAAATCTAATAACGCATTCCTGATGTTGATATTTCCGATTGTTACAGGAATGGTGAAACTCCCCGGATCTTTACATTTTTTCGGGGTTATACAGTTTGTTTCTTGCTCTGTATCTCTTTGCACATTTTTTTCTTTTTCATTTTTTTCATTTTTTTCTATTTTTTCACTTTCTTTTTCTTCTTCTTCTTTCTTTTTCTCACTCTTTTCTTTACAATCAATTTTTACAACATCAATAGAAACAGCATTACATTGTTCCCTTGGGTTTTGAGTGTTTGCAGAAAATCCAGAACTTTTTAATTCAGCTATTTCTTTTGCGAGCTGACCCATTTGTATGTCTGATGCTTTTCGGGCAGCTTCATTTGTCTCTACAAACTGCAATAACTGTTGAATAGTTTCCTCTATTCTTGTCAACCTTGCATTGTCAGTTTGTTGTTGCTTGAATTGATTGTTAGGAGGTCTGTTGGAAGGTCCAGTGTCCTGTCTCCAGCCAATATTCTGATTTTGCCAACCCTGCAGGTAATTGTTAGGAAAAGAATTTCCATGATTAAAAGGATAATTACCTAAGGGTGCTCTTTGATGGTTCATGAAATTGGCTTGCTCTTGCTCATTTCCACAGTAACCACATGGTTGTTCTCCCATGCAGTGCGTACATGCTTTAAGTTGAGCAGGGGTTGGTGATGCTACTTGAGCAATTTGAAGTTTTTCCAATTGCTTGCTCATAACTTCAATTTGTTGAGTCAGTAATTTTTGCTGAGCCAACACTGCATCATTCACTCCCAATTCGAGCATTCCTGGCTTCCTTTGCATATTACCTCTTTCATGCTTTGCTTGTCGGTCACTAATAGCCATTGATTCCAATATTTCTATGGCTTCTTCCACAGTCTTGTTCATTAAAGAACCACCTGCACAAGCATCTAACATCATCTTGAACTGAGGCAATAAACCATGGTAAACGATTCTTACCTTTTCGGCATCATTCAGGTTGTGGTTTGGGCATTTTCTCAAGAGTGCCTTGAATCGTTCCCATGTTTCTCCTAATGATTCATCATTATTTTGAGAAAAAGAGTGTATGGCTGTCATTGCTTCAAAATATTTTGAAGGAGAATAAAATCTTTCCAAAAATTTTCTTTCAACATCGGACCAGTTTGCAAAACTACCCGGTGGACAAGATTTAAACCATTCTTTTGCTTTCCCAATCAATGAAAAAGGAAAGAGTCTCATGTAAACAGACTCTTCTTGATTGGGTTCAAAACCAATTGTGCTGCATAACTCATAAAAAACAGTTAAATGTTCATACGGTTCTTCATGATTTAAACCAGCAAATTGGTTGTTTTGAATAATGTTTAAAGTGGCAGGTTTAATTTCCATTGGTAAAACTGGTCCTTGAAACATTCCCGAAACTCGGGGTGGACCATTTATAGCAGCAAACTGTCCCAATGTTCTCCTTTCAGCAGCCATATTTGAATTTTCAAAAATTTTTGAAGTAGAAGAAGAATTAGTTTGTGTTTTAGATTTCAAAGACTTGATTTTCTTTACAAACCTTTCTATCTCAGGATCAAAATAAATTTTACCTGCGGTAGATCGAGTTTGCATACACAAACTAAACAAAGAAAGTTAGTGTAATAATGATAAGAAATAAATAAAAAATTATCTAAAGTAAAAAAATATTTACCACGGTAATTAAAATTTTACTGTTTTACTGAAACAATTCAATCCCCGGCAACGGCGCCAGAAAACTTGTTGGCCCGTCGGTTGTAACCGGGCTTTGTGAATTGGCAAGCGCACCAATCGTTTGTAGTTTTCGAAATTTAGATATCGTTCCACTGGGATTGAAAGTCCAATAACAACAGTAATCTTCTACTTACTATGGTAAATATGAAGGAAATTATGAACAAAAGAATGATTTATGTACAGTTTATACAATATTCACAAGATAGCATGGTTGAGTGATTCATAGGATAAAAATAAAATAAAATCTATCTAAAAAGTTGAGTTGTAACCTAGAATAGGTAAGATACTTGAGTTAAACACAGATAAACAAATTATGTTGGAAATTGGATCCCTAATCTAGAATAACAATGAGGAACTCAAAACATGCATGTTTAATCATCAAGTTTCATGTCATTGCAGCTTAAAATCATTATAACCGATCCCTCGTGATATAAATTCTAAGAATTCACCGTAAAGTCCGATCCCTCGTGAGCTTTCTCAGTAAAAACTTGCATTAAGACCTGGCCTTATGGCAACAATGGTTAACAACCCCTATAGAATTGAGATACCAAGGGTATTCCAACTTTTTACTTTCGTCAAAACAAGTTTCAATACGGCATAAATAATCATTCTCCCGTTTGACATTTACACTAATAAAACCAGTTTCGATACACATGAAAATCATTCTCCCGTTTGACGTTCATATTAATAAAAGGTTGAAATACTAACATGGACTTGAATCATAAACATGCAGAGGTCGAATTCACAACATTATACTCAATAGATTAGTTCACCAATTCCAACATAAACAGATTAGTTACACATGGTAAAAGTAAAAACAACACTTACAGAGTTTGACATTACGAAGAAGACGATGGAAACTTCACGATACAACGATCACAATACACCGAAACACACTCAAGTATCTAGAAAACTATTCTAGAACTACAACTCACAAAAGAAGTACTCAAAGTCGAGCACAAGAGAGAAGAGAAGAGAAGTGTATGGAATGGGATGCTATGAATGGTGTTGGATGGCCCTATTTATAGGGCTGAGCAAGGGTGCTGACGCTACGCGTCCCTGTGACGCTACGCGTCAGATCCCTGACTCAGCCTCCATTAAACACTTGATAATGGCCACTTTCAATAATTAATCTTGATCATGCCTGGCCACTTGGACATGTTTCCACGAGTTTTTGGCCATTTATGCTGATTGGGGTGGCCCTTGGGCTGAGTGGAGTGCCCATTATTGGGTCCAAGTGGGGTGGTTGGCCAAAAGTAGGAGTGGAGACCACGCAGCATTGACGCTACGCGTGGCTGTGATGCGTAGCGTCAGCATTAAAAATAGCACTTGATGCTACGCGTGGGGTGAGGCTACGCGTCAGCTCCTCCAGTGTAATTTTCTCTTGATTTCTTAACTTTTTCACTGCAAAACTAGAGAAAATTGATCAAGGGCAGATTATTTTCAACAACACTCATTTATTGAATTTAAATCCTAATTTTCTAACAAATTAAACTAATTTTTATGAATTTTATGAAATTTTTATTTAAGCTTTTATTGAAAATTTGAGGACTAACAAAGTTGAGTGGGAGAGTACTTGGCTCGGATCTTGTTTGAAGCATCCACTCAGAATTACTTCAATCGGGGATGTTTTGTTCGGAACCAACAGTCAGGATGCATTCGGAATCGGCCTTGCTTTCACTTGGATGTACTTTCCTTGGAACCTTCATTCTGGAGCATCTGACTCGGATATCTCCCTCGGAGTCGGTCTTCCCTTGCTTGAAAAAACAACTTTCTGGCCCAGCTCACTCGGATGTCTTCCTTGGGACATCACACTCGGGCTCAGTGTGAAACTGTGAGTCTGCTCGAATGTATATCATTTAGTGGCTTCCTCTGCTCGGAATCCATTCACTCGGAATATCTTCTTCAGTCAGAATCTTTTCACTCGAAATTAGCTTTAGGCAGCTGTTATTGGGCAGCTTCTTCAGTCAGCAGTTATTTTCACTCGGAATGTCTAAGACAAAGAACTTTCCACTCGGGTTTCCTCCAATCAGTGAAGTATTCCCCTCGGATTTGCTCCATTCTGAGCAATTCCACTCAAATTTCCTTCAACAGTGGAGTATTCCCCTCGGATTTGCTCCATTCTGAGTAATTCCACTCGGATTCGATCATTTGTATGTCATTTTACTCGGATTCCCCAACAGGAGCCTATTCCACTCAAAAATTCTTCATTATGACTCAGATTTAATCATTTTTTTAGCCATTCTACTCGGATTTGTCTCCAACAGGGACATACTTCACTCGGAAATGCTCTATCTTGAGTCATTTTACTCAGATTTGATCATTCCTTAAATTATTTCATTCGGATTTGCTCCAATCTGAATCATTTCACTCGGATTTCTCTTCAACAGGGACATACTCCACTCGGCAATGCTCCAATCTGAGTCATTTCACTCGGATTTGATCATTCCTTAAGTTATTTCATTCGGATTTGCTCCAATCTGAGTCATTTCACTCGGATTTGCCTCCAACAGGTCTATATTCCACTCGGAAAATCTCCCATCATAGTCATCTTGCTCGGATCTGGTCATTTTTGAGTTATTCTATTCAGATTTGACCATTCTGAATTGGAATTCAGTATAAAAAGATTCATTCCACTTGGACCGGACCAAAAGAGGTGTTCACAGAGTTCAATGTGGGAAACGACCAATTGTTAAGGTATAAGGATCGAGTGTGTATCCCTGATCAAGAGGAGTTGAGGAAAACAATTCTGGAAGAAGGCCACAAAAGTTATATGAGCATTCATACCGGAGCTACTAAAATGTATCAAGATTTGAAGAAGTTATTTTGGTGGCCTGAATGAAGAAAGCGGTGGCAGAGTACGTGGCTGCATGTCTAATTTACCAGAAGGTTAAAGTTGAACATCAAAAACCCCCTGGATTACTACAATCAATGGAAATACCAGAATGGAAATGAGATAACATTACGATGGATTTTGTGACTTCTTTACCTAAAACTCCATTAGGACATGATTCAATATGGGTAATAGTTGATAGATTAACCAAATCTGCCCACTTTATTCCCATTAATATTCATTACCCTATGGAGAAGCTGGCGAAATTATACATTGAGGAGATTGTGAGATTACATGGAATTCCTTCAAGTATCATTTCTGATCGAGACCCTCGTTTTACATCACAATTCTAGAAGAGCTTACACAAGACTTTGGGAACAAGACTATGTCTGAGTTCAGCATATCATCCTCAGACATATGGATAATCAAAAAGAACAACCCAATCTCTAAAAGACTTGTTACGAGCTTGTGTGTTAGAGCATAAAGGAAGTTGGAATCAATTCTTACCATATGTAGAGTTTACCTACAACAACAGTTTTCATGCTAGCATTGGCATGGCACCTTTTGAAGCATTATATGGAATAAAATGTAGGACTCCACTATGCTGCTTTGAGACTGGTGAAAACTTGATGCTAGGACCAGAGTTGGTACAACAAACCACGGATAAAATCAAAATGGTTCAGGAAAAGATGAAGACGGCACAAAGCAGGCAGAAAAGTTACTATGACAAAAGAAGGAAACCGCTCGAATTTCAAGAAGGCGATCATGTATTCTTGAAAGTCACACCTACGACTGGGGTCGGTCGGGCAATGAAATCTCGAAAACTAACTCCTAGATTTATTGGTCCATATCAAATAATTCATAAAGTTAGTCCTCTTGCCTACCAAATAGCATTACCACCTTTTCTTTCTAATATCCATAATGTTTTTCATGTGTCAAACTTACGAAAGTATATATCTGATCTTACACATGTTATTGAACCTGATGTCATACAAGTTAAAGATAATCTTACATATGATACATCACCTGTTAGAATAATTGACTGAAGAATAAAACAGCTAAGGGACAAGACAATTCCACTCGTAAAGGTCATTTGGAGTGAAACGAGAGGAGAAGATGCTACATGGGAACTAGAAACTAAGATGAAAGAACCTCATCCCCATTTGTTTTACTCAATAATGTAAATTTCAAAGACGAAATTTTTCTAAGGAGAGTAGAGTTGTAACACCCCTATTTTTATTTTTTATATTAAAATTTTGAAGGAATTAAATTATGGTTCTTCAGAACTTTTTAATCTACGTATTATTTATGATTTTTTGGAATTTTTTGAAATTTTTGAATTATTTTAATAAAATAATATTTTTCAAATAATTTTAAATTCATATAAGTGACTTAAAATTAAAAAAATTTCTATCAGAAAGGGAAGTTAAATTTTAAGAAAATTTTCTAAAATTTATTTCAAGTAGACTTATCTAAAAATGATTAGTTTGAGAAAAAAATTTGATTTTTACCAATCGTAAAAAAATAAGAACGTATCAATAAATTTTTATTAATAGAAAATTTTGGATTTTTAAAATTTAAACTTTACATTACTTATTATAAAATTAGTGAAGACTGGTATAATATCGCTAAATTTCAAAAAGGACTGATTTTGAATATTTAAAATATACCGAGTGAAAGGTTACTATTTGGCTTAATAATTCAGCCGACATTTACTATGCAAAATACTGTGCATGAACGAAAATTTCAAAGGTTGCATAGTAACTAGGAACGAAATTTTCAATTCTTGCATAGTACTTTTATATTAAAATATTCAAATGTATAGTAATTTCTTTGGCTATAAATACGGAGGAAGAGTAACGAAGAAATTCAATTTCTCATTAAGTTTTCTTAATATAATAGTGCTAGCGAGATAATGGTGGAAGTAAGAGAGACAAATAAAAATTTTTGGAGAAAGGTTCTGCTAAAATTCTAAGGTAAGAATACCTCTCTTTTATATTTTTTGGGTTATTTTCATATCATTTTTAGAAATCCATTATTATACTAGAAATAACATTATTTTGAGTTACTATTCTGAATAGTAAAATACTATTTCAATAGTAAATTACTATTTCAATAGTAAATTACTATTCAAATAGTAAATTACTATTTACTGTTACTATTTATCATTACTATTCACGTTTTATTATTTACCGTTAATATTTACGTTTTACTATTTACTGGTACTATCCTTGATTTACTATTTACTGTTACTATTCACGATTTACTATTCACTATTCACTATTCACTATTCAAAATTTACCATTTCTGTTTTAAGTAGTAATCTTAATTTTCACCTTATACCTTTACTAAAATAGATTGGTATTAATATTTCTAGAAATCGGAGGCGCAAAGCAAACTCTCTTTTGTTAACAATCTAGGGTAAGGGGGAGTGAGATAAGAATATAATATGAAAAGACATAAAAATAATGGGAGGAGTCTCATACTCCTTTTAAATTTAATAATATTATTATTTTAAAAGATTAACTTTTTAACTTAAAATTTATAATAAAATTTAAATTAAATATCTGATGTAACTAACTCTAAAATACCTATGCAAATACCTAGATAACCTATACGAACTGGACTGAACCTATGTAGGGACTTGGATTATTATGACCTGTATGGACTGAACTATACCTATGTGAGGATTGGACTATATGGACCTACATAGACCCATGCGAGGAATGGACTATAAAGACTCAAAATCAATCTTATTAATCTAAATAACCATTAAGATTTGAATTACATTTATGAGTGATATTTAATTTATTTGAATTGTTTATAATTGACAATATTTGATTTTGATTGATATTTAATTGTGATTAATAATATTTGATGTGATTGATGATATTTAGTTATGAGTGATAATACTTGATTTTGATTGATGATTTTGCTATATGGAGTTTGAGCATATAGCGAGCATGACGGAAAGCTAAAACTCAGTAAGAATTTTCTTACCTTACTCTTTAAATTTTTATTACTTTAAATATTTTCTTCTTAGAAATTATTTTTATTAACTTTACTTTCAATATTTAGAATAAAAAATAGTTAGTATTTATTTTAGAAAAAGGACATTTTATGAAAATTAATTTATAACAAATTGAGACAATTAAATCTTGAATTAAAGAAAATTTTTATAATTTTAAGTATTTTTGGATTATTCTCTTTTAATAAAATAAAATTTTCTAAAGAAAATTATTTTATTTTTCCAACTTAATAACTAAAGATATTTGAAAATAATTGAGAATTCAATCTTGTTAAGATTCAATTTGAGAAAGATTATGTAAAGTTTTATATGAGAAAGTTTTGAGATATTTAAGGCTTAGAAACTCAATTTCAGTGAGATTCAAAAACTGTACCAAATTTATTTCTGTGGGACAGAAATTCAGAGAATTGAGGAAATATACAGTTTATTGAAATGATGTTGTAAACCTTTAAGGTATTTAATAATTGAGTTTCTAATAGCCTTAACCAACTAAATACTCGAGTAGTTCATGCATCATAAATCATTAAAGTGAAACAAAATGATATTGTCTGGGGACGGATTATAGAAACCGAGGATACATTAGAGGAGGCTTAATTACGAGCCTTGGGATGAGAGAGTGTAAAAGAATGCTTCAGGGGACCTGGGGTAGCTCCCTAGTATCGGGTACTTTCACAATAAAAACTTTCTCAATCTGACTAGTCTCTAAGTGTTTCCATGCCAGTTGAGCTGTTCATATTATTATCATTCGGACTTATGGAACAATGTAAACTCCTGGTTGACCCAGTGCAAATTAAAATTTAAGGGCCCACATATATAAGTAAGTTATGATGAACATATTGCATAACATTCATGCATTCATAATTGATTGTGTATGTGATTATGACTGATATTATTATGTATTGGTTTATGAAAAACCTTTGTTGCTTATGTCTTATTCGAGAATATTATATTCTGTTTCTCACTCTTTTCTGTGTTTTTATTTCGTATGTTTTAAATTGATGGTTCAGAGGGAAGGATCAAAGAATCTCGGCAGTAAATATAGTACGTTCTAGAAAGGGAGCTCGGTATGAATACCGTGGTCCAATGAATAAATAAAGTTATTAAGTAACTGCTTCTGGGCCATGAAGTTTCCTCTCTTTCTTATAATGTTTAATATTTATTTTCTTCGGATGAATGTAAAATTACTTTATAAAGTTTTAATAATATTTATGAGGTATTTCAGAAATGATGTATGTAATTTATTCTGATAGTTTTCTTTTAACGATCATATCTTTAAAAAAAATTACGAATTTTTCTAGTATTTATTAAGGTGTAACTGAGGGTGTTACACATAACGCATAATTATACATATCATGCTCAAATATCAAACATTCATCCTCACAATATGATTGAATCAAATATTCAAGCACAAATACTAGAAATGCAAAATTCATCAAGATTCATCATTACAATCACATAATTTTTGCTCCTTCCATTGGCATTAGCTCCTTACTTGGTACTCCCCCCCGGGTATCTGTGATCTCCTTGTCATTGGTTACTAAAAATTGACAATAACAAGGGTGAGTGCTGGAAATCATTAATAAATATAAAACTTAATATATAAGTGAAAAGGGTATAACATAACCTTATACATTCACTTACTTTCCCTCAATTCTCTTTACTTTCTCAATCAGAATAATTCAACCATATGCAATATCATTTAGCATAAATATATATATATATATATATATATATATATATTCAATCATTAATGACACGGTCATATAAAAATCACCATAAGCCACTCAGGCTATCCATAATCCCATACATGCCAATATAGTTCCATTTAATTCCAAATACATCAATAATCATCACCTTCATCATACATCATTAAATTCAAATCATGCAAGACACGACGGATTCTCATTCCAAGTATATTAGATTCATTAGTATCCGGACACTAAAAGGATTGACCTTTAGATAGGGTCCTACTTAACACCCTATGAACTAGACTTGATCCATCAAGCCTTGCTTAGCTCTCCACCCCAACTACCATGTCCCACTTGACTACTGGGTAGCTCAATTGGATCCTACTTAACCACGGGAGCCAAAAACGAAAGGTGAAATATATCGTTTGTAACACCCCTATTTTTATTTTTATATTAAAATTTTGAAGGAATTAAATTATGATTCTTTAGAACTTTTTAATCTACGTATTATTTATGATTTTTTGGAATTTTTGAATTATTTTAATAAAATAATATATTTTAAATAATTTTAAATTCATATAAAGTGACTTAAAAATTAAAAATATTTATAAGAAAGTGAATTTAAATTATAAGAAAATTTTCTAAAATCCATTTCAAGAAGACTTATCTAAAAATTATCGGTTTGAGAAAAATCTTGATTTTTTTGAATCGTTAAAAAATTGGGAACGTATCAATAAATTTTTATTAATAGAAAATTTTAGATTTTTAAAATTTAAACTTTATATTACTTATTTTAAAATTAGTGAGGACTGATATAATATCGCTAAATTTTAAAAAAGACTGATTTTGAATATTTAAAATATACCGAGTGAAAGGTTACTATTTGGCTTAATAATTCTGCCGACAGTTACTATGCAAAACATTGTGCATGTACGAAATTTTTAAAAAATACACAGTAATCAGGTTTGAAATTTCAAAAAATGCACAGTACTTTTATATTAAAATAATGAAATACATAGTAATTTTTTTCCTATAAATACTGAAGGAATTCTTCTTTAGAATTCACAATTTCAGATTAAGTTTTCTTAATATAGTAGTGCTAATGAGATAGTAGTGGAAGTGAGAGAGAGAAATATAATTTTTTAGAAGAAGGTTCTGCTAAAATTCTAAGGTATGAATACCTCTCTTTTATAATTTTTTAGGGTTATTTTTATATCGTTTTTAGAAATCTATTATTATACTGGAAATAATATTATTTTAAGTTACTATTCTGAATAGTAAAATACTATTTCAATAGTAAATTACTATTTACTGCTACTATTTACCTTTACTATTCACGTTTTACTATTTACTATTACTATTCATGATTTACTATTTACCATTACTATTCATGATTTACTATTTACCATTACTATTCACGATTTACTATTTACCGTTACTATTTATGTTTTACTATTTACTATTACTATTCACGATTTACTATTTACTATTCACTATTCAAAATTTACCATTTCTGTTTTAAGTACTAATCTTAATTTTCATCTTGTAACTATATTAAAATGAAATTGGTATATTTTAGAACTCGGAGATGAGGCGTGCACAGATTTACAATAACGAACCAGTATACAAGAGGTAAGGGGGAGTGAGATAAGAATATAATATGAAAAGACATAAGAATAATGGAAGGAGTTCCCTACTCCTTTTAAATTTAATAATATTATTATTTTAAAATATTAACTCTTTAGCTTAAAATTTATAATAAAATTTAAATTAAATATATGATGTAACTAACTCTAAAATACATATGCAAATACCTGGATAACCAATGCGAACTGGACTGAACCTATGCAAGGACTTGGATTATTATGACCTGTATGGACTTATGGACTGAACTATACCTATGCGAGTATTGGACTATATGGACCTACATAGACCCATGCAAGAAATGGACTATAAAGACTCAAAATCAATCTTATTAATATAAATAACCATTAAGATTTGAATTACATTATGAGTGATATTTAATTTATTTGAATTATTTATAATTGATAATATTTGATTTTGATTAATATTTAATTGTGATTAATAATATTTGGTGTGAATGATGATATTTTAGTTATAATTGATAATGCTTGATTTTGATTGATGATTTTGTGATGTGGAGTTTGAGCATATAGCGAGCATGACGAAAAGCTAAAACTCAGTAAGAATTTTCTTACCTTACTCTTTAAATTTTTATTACTTTAAATCTTCTCTTCTTAGAAATTATTTTTATTAACTTTATTTTCAATATTTAGAATAAAAAATTAGTATTTATTTTAGAAAGAAGACATTTTATGAAAATTAATTTATAACAAATTGAGATAATTAAATCTTGAATTAAAGAAAAATTTTGTAATTTTAAGTATTTTTGGTTAATGATTTAAAGATTATTCTCTTTTAATAAAATAAAATTTTCAAAAGAAAATTATTTTATTTTTCCAACTTAATAACTCAAGATATTTGGAAATAATTGAGAATTTGATCTTGTTAAGATTCAATTTGAGAAAGATTATGTAAAAGTTTTATATGAAAAAGTTTTGAGATATTTAAGGCTTAGAAACTCAATTTCAGTGAGATTCGAAAACTGTACCAAATTTATTTCTGTGGGACAGAAATTTAGAGAATTGAGAAAATGTACAGTTTATTGAAATGATGTTGTAAACCTTTAAGGTATTTAATAATTGAGTTTCTAAAAGCCTTAACCAATTAAATACGCGAGTAGTTCATGCATCATGAATCATTAAAGTGAAATTAAATGATATTATCTGGGGACGGATTATAGAAACCGAGGATACATTAGAGGAGGCTTAATTTCAAGCCTTGGGATGAGAGGGTGTGAAAGGGTGCTTCAGAGGACCTGGGGTAGCTCCTTAATGTCACGTACTTTCACAATAAAAACTTTCTTAATTTGACTAGTCTCTAAGTGTTTCCATGCCAGTTGAACTGTTCATATTATTATTATCCGGATTTATGGAATAGTGTAAACTCCTGGTTGGCCCAGTACAAATTAAAATTTAAGGGCCCATATATATAGGTAAGTTATGATAAAGATATTGCATAACATTCATGCATCCATAATTGATTGTGTATATGATTGTGATTGTGATTGATATTATTATATATTAGTTTGTAAAAACCCTTTGTTGCTTATGTCTTATTCGAGAATATTATATTCTGTTTCTCACTCCTTTCTCCGTGTTTTTGTTTCAGATATTCTAAATTGATGGTTCAGAGGGAAGGATCGAAGAATCTCGGCAGTAAATATAACACGTTCTAGAAAGGAAGCTCGGTATGAATACCGTGGTCCAATGAATAAATAATGTTAATAAGTAACTGCTTCTGGGCCATGGAGTTTCCTCTCTTTCTTATAATGTTTAATGTTTATTTTCTTCGGATGAATGTACAATTACTTTATAAAGTTTTAATATTATTTATGAGGTATTTCAGAAATAATGTATGTAATTTATTTCGATAGTTTCTTTTTAACAATCATATCTTTTAAAAAAAATTACAAATTTTTCTATAATTTATTAAGGTGAAATAGAGGGTTTTACATCGTTCAGTTATCCCAACCACACAATCACATATATTTATTTTAAATCCTCCTTCTTTTTGATAATTAGCACAAAGGCCTCATTTTGAATAAAAGGGGCAGCCCTACAAACCTGGCCCAATCATATAATCTCATATTACCAAACAACCATTAAAGTATCAATTTCAAATAAATGGGCGGCCACACTAACTTGACCCATATTTTAACACATATTGTCAATCAATTTTCACAAAGCTATAAGACATGATCAACATAATAATCATAAATCATCATGCAGACTCAATCTCATATACACCATTTAATAACTATCGTAACTCATAATTATAATTAATTTCGATATTTATCAGTCATGGCATTTCCTTTTTCAAACTTTGGTTGGAGTTGATACCCCAAATTCTAATTAATTAAGACTCTGGACACCCTCTTACCTAGATTCCAAGTTTCTACTAGTTGCTCTTGGTGTCGATTAAGCTCTGGTGGTTCAAAGTTAGACTTAGAAGAGAGGGCTGAATAAATCTTAGACTCTTTTGCAGAATAAATGAACCAAAGAAAGCTAAGTAATCATACTAGTTCACTTCCAACACAGAAGCTACGTCTAGTCCCTTTCTAACTTAAAAGATTTCCACTATTGTAAATTATCCTTTATAATAACAGCATTAGACCAGTGCCACATGTATTATTGACTTTAACCACTTTTGACTTATACCCAAGTATTCTTTTACAATAAGTCACTTCTGGCTTAATAACCTAAGTATTCTTTCAAAAGCCTCTTCAGGCCAATAGTGTTTCCCACACTTACTAAGGCTAGCAACACACTAGTTTTTACACAATATTGATATATGAAAAGAGTGAAAGAAATCTCATAGAACCTAGTGTATAAGGATATACAATGAAGAAAGTATACATTAAGTTATGAAAGACACGAGACCAAGGTATGCTAGAAGCAGAACAAACAAAGAAGGTCTTTGTCTTTGAAAAGAAGAATTGATCACAAGACAGAGAGTATTTGATAATTTTTGAGCGAATTCTCTATCGTGATAAGTCAATCTTCTTCAATATTTGTAGGTGGTAAAATATGACCGTTGCTAGTTCTTGAAGGGAGATATATACGTTGGAAATCCTATGAAGGAGTATGCTTTGAGCTTCAAGTACCAGACCTTTGTTAATTAAGAAGGATGTCAAAGAGTCTAGTAGCTTATCACTTTTGTTCTTATATTAAACAGGTACTCTATGCAACTTCAACAAATAAAGCTATTTGTTGGTCTTATCTGGTCGAGTATAGGAGTAGAAGACAATGTTATTATCCTTCTGATTGTAGCTAACACACCTGTTGACTTATTTCAGCTTTATCTATACATTGCATAGTATTGTGCAGTTGATGCTGAATTTTGGCTGCTTTGCGTGTGTGTGTCTTGTTCTTTTTGGTGATAAGCACATATATTTTAATAAAAGCATGATTCCCAGGACATCACACATAGATTTTAGAGCGTTGCTCTTGAGTTTCTGGAATAACGTTCTTCTTTTAATGCCTATAAGTTTGAGGTCTGATTGTGTGACTTGATGCAACTTCTAACAAACCTTTGGTTATACACCAAAAAGTTTAAGCTTCAGATTTTATGAACTCCCCCTTAGGTTTTACAACTTGTGCATTAAGAGTCCTGAAACACTCAAATATACATATTAGATTACACAATTATAGACTTCATTTACTTCCAATCTCTTGATGTATGTTATTAACAAATCCAAGGTCTAGAGATAGCAACGTAATTTGGGGTCTAGTCCAATAATAGCTTATTGTTGTTTTTCCATCTAGACTTTTTTTTTTCAACAAGCTCAATAACTATAATTTAACAAGATCACGAATCCAATTAGTGTTCCTATTAGGAAACCATATACATAAGTTTGTGTCTACCCTAAAGTATGGGTCTACATACCCAAGTCTGGGTATGCCCCGAAACTAACACCCATATACAAATAACTTCAAAACTTATTTTTAAAACTTCTAAAGCTTACCTTGACCACTTTCAGCTCCGGTTCCAAGTCCCCCTTCATTTAATGACCTCCCAAAGCTTGGTCCGTTACCTACGGGTACTGAAATAAAGAACCGTTAGCCATTTACCAACACCCGCTATGTAAAACTTCCTTTATAAGCTTTGAATGCCAAAAACTCATGGAAAATTGAAACCTCCATACTCAACACCATTTTCAATCTGAAGAAAAAACATGAAAAACGAAAAATTAAAACCACCATATGACTCATCTCACCTCCATGATCACAATCACCCTTAATTTCGAATTTTAACAACGATTTCAGTCTCTACCAAGTCATGTAATGTACAACCATGCAAGAGGAAGGAGTTTTGAGTCTCTTGTGGTCTTTCACACGTGAGAGAAAGAAGGAGGTAGAATCTCCTTTTATTTGACCTTAAAGACACACGTGTCATTTTGTATTTTCTCTTTTCTTTTCTCTTTATTTAATCAAAAGTAATTGAATTTACCTTCACCCTTTAGTAACTCTCCCTTTTACCATCTCATTTAATTAACTTAATTCAAAATTTTAACCCACCAATTTAATTAAATTGGATTTCTTAATTTAGTAACAACCCACAATTTAATTTAAGTTGTCGCTCAATAATTTAATTAATTTATTTTATATAATAGTATTTAATTTTAAAAAAACTGGAATGTTACCAAGAATGTTATGATAAATTTTAAAAATAAATAAATATTACATCAAACACTTAATAATATTTTTTTATACATAAACACTCAATAATAATTCTATAACATCGCTCATGTAATTTTTGTTTGGATGACCTTGTCGCTTTGCTTCTGTCTTGTACCGAGAATGACCAAGAAAAAGAAAGAGGAAAATAATAAATGTAATTTTCACGTTATAATATGATGTTGACACCGTGTGCTAATGCTTCTTCCTTAACAATTTTAGATTTGACTTTAGCCTCTACATTTCCTTTAAATATACCATCTTGATTAGCAATACGTCTTAATATTGGGATTATTGGCTCATTAAAGGATTTAATATATATCTATACGCACACATTAACCTAAAATGACTTAGCACGTCATGCAGAGCATCATTTGGCATATATTAATTCTTATTTTTTAATTCTCTAGTCGATAATTTTATTTTATTTTTTACCTAATAGCAATAAGGGTCCACACAATACATTCGAAGATCTAAATCGAATTTTGTAACTTTTCTCTTTTATAGTTTTTACCACGGGTTAAATATGTTTTTTAGTTTTTATGTTTTTTATTTGGCTTTTAAAGTTTTTATTAATTTTAGTTTTTATGTTTTTAGCATATTAAAATTATTTTTAAAAGTGTTGACAAAGAAAAATAAAAAAATAGAGTCTATTATGATAAGTTAAAGAATAAAATAAAATAAAAATATTATATTTTTTACTCTAATTGTAACATTTAGGAATCAATATCAACATACTAAATAATATAAGGATTAAAATCAATAAAAGAAAAGTTAAAGGCCAAAATAAAAAATTAGTTAAAACATAAAAAAATTAACTCTTTTATAAATTTTGTTTTTTGATTTTAAATATAAAGAGTTAATATATGATAAGTTATATTCTATTATTATTTTATGTTTAATGCAAGGTTTTAAAAATCGGACCAGTGATCGAACCGGTGAAGGTACTGGTTTAAGGTTCATTGGTTCAACCGTAGTTGAACCGTGGTCGAACTGGTTATAATAAAATATATATTTTAAATATAATATAATATATTTCTTGATATATTAATAATAAATTATATAAAAATTAAGTTAATTAAGGATCATATTACATGTTTTATATGATTAAAAAATTATAATAAATAAAAATAATATGTAAATATTACATATAAGTTTTTTATTTATTTAAAAATATTTTTTTAATAATTTTTTAAAAAAATAATAAAAAAACCCAAAAAAACATTTTAAACCCTGACCGATTCATGAAACATCCCGACTTAAATAAAACAAATCCAAGACCGGGGGAAAATTTTTCGCGCTCATCATGAGTCGGGAAAGGAAACGGGTCAGGGTGCCACTCTCTTGGCAAGACCCTGATCCAGCTACGCGAAACCAACGGATAACGCTTAAGCGAGGCCTTACTCGCTAGAGCGAGTCTCTCACTCGGTATTTTCCATCACTCGGAATTGGGACCACCTTCCACTCGGGAATAGTCCCATCGGTTATGCCTCACTCGGCAATTTATCACTCTTAGTCAAATCCTTATTCAAAAATGGTTCTCCCTGCCATTCCTCTCGGAACCTCTTAACTTTCCTAGCTCGGAAGTAGCTCCCCTCAGTTATATTTCACTCGGGTATATCTTAACCCTTCATCGCTTGGATGAGAGTTCTAGGCTAAGCCTCACTCAGTAATACTTTAACTTTTATTCACTCGAAAGGAGTTCTATCGGTTGTATTTTGCTCAGAAAACACCCTGACCATCTTCCCTCGGAAGTGGTCCTCTCCATCATATTTCACTCGGAAAATGCTCAACCTGTCTTCAATCGGAAGAATTTACTAGGTTAAGTCTTACACGGGATATCATAACATTATCCACTCGGAATATATAATCTTATCCACTCGGAGGAGGTTTTCTAGAATATACCTCACTCAACACTTTAACCATTCTTCCCTTGGAAGTAGTTCATTCGGTCAATTCTCACTTGGGAGCCATTGTAACCTATCTTCACTCGGAATAGGTTCACTCGCTAAATTTCTCACTCAGAAACGATGCAACCTTAGGCATTCCTCATACAACAATACCCACTAGTAATTCAACAACATCATAGCAATATATATATATATATATATATATATATATATATATATATATATATACGTTCTCAAATCCGAGAGAATTCAAATTCAAATACACTCAAAATGAAACAGTGTATTTAGGAGCCGGCCAAGGCTACATCACAACTAATTACAATGTATGCACCACACTTGCACAAATACACTTCACACGGGTTTGATGTTCTCCCATCATTCACCGTTCCGAACTATATCCACTGAAAATATAGTCACAAGTAGGGGTGAGCATTTTACATATTAAATGACAGTTACTGACTCGGATTAGTCACTACATTCACAACTATACAATATCATTTCACAATCAAACAATAACATACACTGCCATTCAATATGACTACTCACTCGGCATCAATCAGTCAGAATTCACTCAACTCATTCATGGCTATATTATTCATGCTATTCTCAATAACATATACACATAAACATACAAGACACATTACACTCAGCAACAGTTTCAGTGTGCACACATTTATTCAGTCGGATCCGATTGTTCATTATTAATTTTTATGTTGCAACATAGGCTCCCAGGCTTTTTCTCATCTCCAAGCTGATCCGGCCGTTTTACTGGTACCAAACCGTTTGCCCTCTCATGTAACACAGTCACTCCCAACGACAACGGAAGTGTTACGGGCAGCCCCGAGTCCCACTCGGTAGGCTTGCCTTGAGTCCAACCCAAGGTCTTTCTTTGTATCTCATACATATTCATTTGATTACCATTTCTATATTAAGCGTCCCACGCTGTATGCACTCGGCATTCTCATCTTCACATCTCATACATATTCATTTTATTACCATTTCTATATTGAGCGTCCCACGCTGTATGCACTCGGCATTTCAATGGTGAATCAAATGCATATGATTTTAATCATCAAGCGTCCCACGCTGTATGCACTCGGCATTCTCATCTTCACATCTCATACATATTCATTTGATTACCATTTCTATATTGAGCGTCCCACGCTGTATGCACTCGGCATTTCAATGGTGAATCAAATGCATATGATTTTAATCATCAAGCGTCCCACGCTGTATGCACTCGGCATTCTCATCTTCACATCTCATACATATTCATTTGATTACCATTTCTATATTGAGTGTCCCACGCTGTATGCACTCGGCATTTCAATGGTGAATCAAATGCATATGATTTTAATCATCAAGCGTCCCACGTTGTATGCACTCGGCATTCTCATCTTCACATCTCATACATATTCATTTGATTACCATTTCTATATTGAGTGTCCCACACTGTATGCACTCGGCATTTCAATGGTGAATCAAATGCATATGATTTTAATCATCAAGCGTCCCACGCTGTATACGCTCGGTATTCTCATTTCAATCAACATACTTCACATGCAATTCCATATACAATCATATAGTAAGCGTTTGACGCTGTAAGCACTCGGCATACTCATTAAAATCAACATGCATCACATGCAGTTCAATATTCAATCATGGACGGAATCACATAACACTTAATAACTCAGATTTCACATATCCGGGTATATTACAAGTTATCAAACAACCAAAACACATCAATCATCACATTTCAAAGCTATATAACAAACAACATATCAACTTCACCCGGAACCCGTCTATAAACCATTCATTTGAAATATAAAACACCCCCTACCTACTATGAAGTCACTCGAACTTTCAACGCTGATCGGTTGCTCTCCGGTCGCTCCTTCAGTCACTCCCTCTTGCTCAACGACCTTCAAACTCAATCAAACTCTGCACTCAGCTTTGGAGAAGCCCAAGGCTGTTCTCTCACTCTCGACGGTCCGACCCTTGCTAACAATGGAGGACTTCGAGCCTCCAAGACACTACAACGTCGCTGATGAAGAAGAAGGTGAAGACGGAGGAGAGGAAGAAGAAGCTCTGTCGACTTCAGGAGAAACGGGAATGGCACCTTAACACTGCCCACTTCCCAGTCGAGATTCCAACAGCTTCGAGTGGAGAAAGGAGGAGAGGGAGACGACGAAGAAGAAGAAGAAGAAGAAGAAACAGAGGCTTGAGGGAATTCTGGAGAGAACGGAAGAGTGGTTCTGCATGCACGAAAGAGAAATGAGTTCAGAGTGAGTGGAAAAGTGAAACTGAAGCTACTATACTGTCAAGAGGGGCACATGCGTCATTCCTAGGGATGGCAAAATAGGCCTGGCCCGCGGGCTAGCCCGTTTGGGCCTTTAAAATAGGCCGGGCCGGGCCAACCTTCGGAGCCCGTTTTCCCAAATAAGCCCGGCCCGTTTTGGCCCGTCAAAAAACAGGCCCTTGAAGGGCCGGGCCGGACTGGCCCGTTGGGCCTGTTGTATTAAAATATATTTTATACTATTAATATATATATATATATAATGTTAAAAAAAATACGTTGCTGGCTGGTGGAGTGGCTGATTTGCTTGCTGGCCCAATCAACCAATCACACACAGTGGGACACACCACGTTGAATAATTTCCACGAGCAAGAGGAGCTGCTGCTGGGCGTGCCGCGTGCGTGACTTGCTGCTGCTGCTGGGCGTGACGTGACTTGGTGCTGGGCGTGACTTCTCAAGGAAAGAAAGGTAAGGTAAGTTTGTTAACAAATTGTTAACAATAATGCCTTTTAATTTTGTTGGTTGATTTAAAAATTTTGTACAGCATGCTGTTAGTGGAACAATTATGTAGTGGTTTTAGTTTTCTTCAATTATGTAGTGGTAAATTTAAAAATTATTTAGTAACATAATAAATAATTTTACTTCTTTAGTTGTTTGTTCATCATATAATTAAATTAAATCCAATGAAATCTAATATTTATTTCTAATTTCACTTAAAAAATATTTAAAAATAGTTTAAATTTAAAATTTTAAAAAAACATGTATAATTCCCTTTAAAAAATGCCTTGGCCCGTTTTGGCCCGCGGGCCACGTAGAATATGGGCCGGGCCTATGTTTTTGGCCCGTTTTCATATTCTGGCCCGGCCCGGCCCGTTGGCCCGTTTTGCCACCCCTAGTCATTCCATGCCACTTTTAGTTAATCATCCATTACCTTTGACTTGCCCATTAATGCTCTATTAGGATGTTACAATTCAACCAGTTTTGACCAGTTTTGAAATGTCCGATTTTATTCCTTGTCCAGACCGGTACCCTGATCAGTTCCCGGTCCAACCGGTCGAACTGATCGGTCCGGTTTTCAAAACCAATGTGTTAAGAGGAGGATACAATAGATAATAATTAATTTACAATTTTGAATGATGAAAGTTAGATAATTAAATGTTGGGGTATATGTTTTTTTTGGTCGATGTTGGGGTATATGTTTGAGTTGACTTGTAAATGGTAAATGGGCTTTTCTTTTGACCAGTGATGGATATGCGTCTTCATTCGGAAAGAGAACAACAAATTGACATCTAGAACGGAGAACGGAGAATTATTGTCTCTCTTTTCGCTAATTACTTTCAATGCCCAATGTATTAATAGGCATCTAGAACCCCCGCAACCAAATTTATTTTATATTCCCCATCGCAAATTTAAAACTATCTGCCTTAAAATCTCTACATCAACACTAATATTTATGGCTCAATTAATAATACAAATAAAAATTATGAAAATGATTTTAAATTTAATCTCCTCTAACTATATTCATGAGAAGAAAACTATGATTGATCCTCAACAATCTTATATTACGTAAACAATTTAATTTTGTCCAACTTGGGCAAGAATTGGGTACATAAAAAATATATATCAATCTATAAATTTTTTGTTAGCTTTCAATATTGAGTTTTGTTTAATTCTTTATATTATTTTTTTAATTATAAATCTATAGATATATTAAAATCACTTCTTTTTTCTTAAATCTAAATTGTATTATTATATAAATTAACTATGTGTATATCTTATAATTTAAACTTTTTCTATCCACTAGGATTAACCTATATAATGGTGGGGTTTGGATGGTTACTTTAAATTCATAGGTTTAAGCTTCTAACTTAAGATTTTGTGGCTATTATTGTAAAAAGAAAAAAAAGGTTAAACTTTTTTTATTTGATATTTTACTCAAATTAAAAAATATTCGTAAAATATCAAGATACTGAACAGTTAATTTACTTTAACAATCAAAGTGAATCATATTAATGTTGGTAAATATGCATTCATTTTTTGACCACTGTTGGATATGCTTCTTTATTGACAACAAATTGATATTCTAGATTCTTAAACAAGAGAAGAGAGAGATCCTGCGTCTAATAACAGGAAAATGTGTTCCATCCCTCTTTCTCTAGTATGCTTTCCAAGGTCAAGGCGTCTAGAACTAAAGACAGATTTTGTTAGATTTTGAACTTTTTAACTTTCCAAACTCTTGCTTTATTTAATTTTAATATATGTAGACTATATGCTGCATCTCTACTAAAAAAAATACTATATATTGTATATGTTTTTACTATTCACACGCCAAAATACTTTTAATTTAACAGGTTACATTTATTTGTTTCTGTTTCATTTTTACTTCAATTAAAAATCAATGTTTTTTCAAGTCCTCTTAGGAGGTGACTAATTAAGGACCTGTATTTTGAGTGTATTATTTTCTGATTCATCATTTAGAATGTTATGTCAATTATTAAATTTTTATCTCGTTAACTATTAGTTAATGTTGTAAAACATGCAAGATATTTCAAAAGTTTTAAACTCACATTCCTTAGTTTTTAATTTTTAAAAAGCTATATATTCTTATGTATTTTTATGGTGATAAACAACTAAAAATATGTGGGCTTGTGCACAATTAAATTGGCCAAAAAATAGTTTAAATTTGTTGATTGTATCCCCATATGTGCATGATGATATTAAGATGTGATGTTTTTACCACTTAATTTATTTTTAATTTCAAATTTTAAAGTCTATTCGAGAAAGTCATTTTTTGTGGCGGTTGATTTTAGTCATGAGAATAGTCTTGTAATAATTATGTGAATATCTTTCCCTTTATGCTTGATTCTTATGATCGGGGATTATTTGTACTTAATGTTATTAATGGATATTAGTTTATATGTCTGAATCTATTGATTTACAATACACTAGACAACAACTGTAACATCCTAGATTTTTAAATAATTATAAAATTCAGATTAAGGTTATGGATTGATGGGATTAATGGTTAATTAATGGATTAATTACCAATTGGGCAAATTATTGAGTGATAATAATAAGTTGAATCATAATAATAGTAATGCCTTGGTGGCATTAGAGAGAGTTTCGGTTCTCTCTCTCCTTTCCTTTCCTTTCCTTCCCGCGTGGTCCCCACGTTGATGGCTTAGTTGGATGGGAGTAATCATTGCTGAGAGAGTTTGCATTAAATGCAGATGGGATTGCATTAATAAGGATGGAATGTTGATTGAAATGGGAGCAGACGCTGGCTGCATGGAGATAAGTCTTCAGCTTCATGTTTTCTCTCCTCATCCTCTCCATTTTGCTTGGTGTATGTGTTAGGAATCCCTCGTTTTAGGATTACCTCTTGAAGAATATCGAAGCAATCGTAGCCTCGTCCTTTAGGAGTCCACACGAGTACTCCCACCAGAAATGCTACACCTTCCAAATGCTAGTTTGACGACGTGTAGCTTTTGCAACTTTTGCGTATTTTTGTGTCTCTTTAGGGTAGCCGCCTATGAGCATCTTATGCTCTATTTATAGGCTTAGGTTTGACCTAATTTGCTCTCTAAAGAGTAGGCTCCTTACTCATTCTAAATGAGTTAGGCCCAATAGTCTTATTTTAGTCCAACTAAAATAAAAAGCTATTTTCTGATGGGCTTACTCTATGTGTGTGACCCTATAGGTAAAATACTCAGTTATATTAATAATAAACTATTTTATTATTAATATAAAATAAGAGCGGCATCTAGCAATGCATCATTATGTCCGAATATTATTTATTAACAACATAACCTATAAGTGATAATTATTTTATATGTTTGTTCCTTTTGTCACGATATCCTAATTGGGCCCAAGGCATGGTCGTGTCATCCTTGTACGGTCCAATTTATTTTACTTGATACCGGAGTAGACTTTATCCGAATAAATATCCAATATTTATTCTTTCTAGCATGGCCATGCATTTCCTTAGTCTCACTCCATCAAGTGGCCTATAGATATCACTCCTGTCACATAGGAGAGACAAATCCCATCTACATCACCCACATCCCTCTGCATAATTTGAATATTGCCTAACCACAACCTTTATAGTCCTCTTATTACAGAAGACGTTTGATTGTATTAAAACAATAAACTCCTTATGTAGGAATTGTAGTGACTTCAGGTCAAAGGACTACATATACCATTATCACATTGAGAATCGTTTATGACATTCATGTAACGATCCATGCAACGTTCTCATGGTGGGTCTGTCCAGTACATCATTACTCTTAATGTGTGCCCGTGTGAAGACTTGATATCATTTATATCCATGATCTGTGAGATCAGATCATCAGTACATTCACACACTAGTCCTAATGTATTTACATGTCCCCACGTAAATACTTGACTAGGGACATTTTAGGAATAACTCTCATATGACCTATTACTCCAAGGATATGTAAAAGGTGTTAAACTATTTAACAAAAAATGACTTATTCAAAATGATGCGAACCTATATAGGCTTTTAGTGCATATTTCCAACAGTATGTTCTTATGAGTGAGAGAAATGCTCTCCCCTCTCTCTAAAAACTCTCTGGAGACTCTTCTTCTCCTTCGTCTCCTTTATTTTCTTCTTCCTCCACTCAACGCTGTGTTGAGCCCGAGTGGAGCTGCGTGGTGATGGTGAACAGCGTGGCTGTGTGTAACCATGTGGGGCAGCATGGTGCTGTGTTTTGGAGGTTGGTTCCTCCTCTTCTTCCTCTTGTTGATGAGGCTGTTTGTGGCTCGGTTGGGAGCCTGTGCCAGCAGCATGGAGTGCCTTGGTTTGTGGAAGATGGTCCACTGTGTTGAGGCTGTGACGTTGCGAGGAAGAAGTCATGGTTGGGTGGAGCTTGGAGTGTTGAGGCTCATGTGTTGCGTCCAGATGGGCTACTGGGCGTATCTCGCTCAAGCGAGAATGGTTACGCTTGAGCGAGCCAGTGAAGGAATGGTCACTGGACCATTTTAGCTCAAGCGAGTGCGTGTGTGGCTTGAGCGAAAGGTCGAAGACTGATGCTGGTTGGCAGGGAAGCTGTGTGGCCCTTCCTACGTTGGAATGCCGAGCAGAAGCTGCTATGGCTGGGCCGAGTGGCCCATGTGACTCCTAGAAGCTTCATCCAGGTAAGGGGGGCTTTGCATCTCAAATGCATGGATTTCTGGACGGGTTTCCGGGTGAAACTCCCTCACTAAGATGCGTGACATTTGATGTGTGTTGTTTTTGTTGATTTCCGAGTGATTAGTGGCCCGGATATGTATGATGTTTATGTTTGTTTTGATGTGATTGATGTCCGTCCATGCAGTATATGTTGATGTTTATGATAATGAATTTGTTATGATGCTTGAGATGCATGTTATATTGATGTTGAGTGCATGGTGTGGCCCTCTACTAATTCCTATGTGAAATTATACACTTAGATGGATGTAATGCGTATTGATGCATATGTTTATGATGAATGGATGATTGGGGGCTGTTATAACTAATATCGAGTGAAATATTGGCATGGGATGATTAACAGAGTTGATTTCCGAGTGGAAATTTCATATACAATGGTGTGAGGCTTAGAAAACGCTGAGTCTGAGTGTATCCCATGAAACAGTCTATGAGGCTTGTGAATAGATGATAACCCGAGTGGATGGCATAGTGATTGCCGAGTGAATGGCATAGTGATTGCCGTGTGGATGTGATATTGACTGAGTCATCTGATTGTTGTTGAATTGTCGTGTGCATATAATGCTGAATGCTATATACCGAGTGGGCAATCAGATGAATATGCGTTTAATGAACTTGATTGTGTTGGTGTGATATAAGACCCGGGTTGGACTCGGGCAGTGCCTAGAGCACTAAGCGTGGGACGCTATTGAGGATTCTGAGATTAATCCTAAAAGACCTCCGAGTTGGACTCGAGGCCATGCTTGGAGCATGAGCATGTGATGCTTAATGGAAGTCCTTGGGTTGGACCCAAGGCAGATGCCGAGTGCATTGGAGTTGGACTCCGAGTGAATGTGACCATATGCATCCGATTCGCCACTGGAATGCTTGTAGCATGTATATATACCGATCGGCAATCAGATGACATTCCATGGAATATGGCTAAGTCCTGAAGCTAGGCTCAGGCACACTCCTTGAGCAGGGCTCGGAGTGAGTGAAATCCGAGTGGATCAGTATTGAAATCCGAGTGGATCAGTATCCTGGTAGAAGAGTGAATTAGGCTTTATAGCCGAGTGAAATGGGTAAGAAACCCGATCGGAAGATGTTTGTGATTGCTTATGTTGAATGGCAGTGTATGTTGAATGACTGATGATATATATGTATAATTGTAATACGGATTCCATGATTAATCCGAGCCAATATCTGTCATTTAATATGTAATGCTCACCTACACTATTTTTCAGTGTATGCAGGTCGGTTTGGATGATGTGGTGGTCTTAAACCCGAGTGTTGGGTGTATATGATAATGGCTGTGTATATAATGTTATATTCCGAGTACATTTGATGTACTAAAGCCTTGGCCGGCTCATAATATTAATGTTGTATAACGAATACAAATATATATGTATAGAATCCGAGTGGATGAACATAATCATGAATATGAAATATATGTATTGGGATCTGAGTGCATGTTAATATATATATACTTCGAGTGATGGTATTATATGCATACCGATTGAATGTGTTGGTGAATGAAAAGTATAAAGATAAGAATCCGAGTGTATGTGTGTGTATATACATATATGTTATGTTGATAACATGGTTATGAAACGGTGGAAGTGTATAGTTGTAATAGTAGTCGGATTTGGAATTAGAGAAAATATCCATACAAGTGATTTATGTTGATTTGATGCTTCCTACCGACTACGAAATGATGATGTATGAATATCACTAAGTCGATGAATCCTGAGTGGAATATATGTGGCTTAGTTGTTTTTCCGAGTGAGTCTTATGTATGGGACTCCATATCCGAGTGTAACTCATGTGTGAGCCTCTTACTGTGTGATAATGGCTCTTGTGGATTCCGAGTGAAGAATATATGGTGAACCCCGAGTGGGGAATGATTCGAGTAATCCGAGTGGAAATCCGAGTGATCCTCTTCCAAGAGGAGTGTTGTTGTTATGACTCAGATTGATTATATTCTAAATGTATGAATTATGAATGTATTCCGAGTGAATATGGGAACCTATTCCGAGTGAATAGGGTAATATGTAATTTGAGTGGCTAAGTTATGGAATGAGTCCGGGTGTGACTTGATGTTGTGATTTTCCCCGAGTGAAGAGAAATATAAGTGTTAACCGAGTGATTTATGGCTGAGAGGAAGCCTATGTACTCTCTGAGTAAGGGAGTTCTGTTATGCCGAGTGCTAAATAGTTGATGTTTTCCGAGTGACTCGAGGTTGAATTATACCGAGTGGTTTGATTGGATAATATCCGAGCGTGAGGGCTTATGGAATCCGAGTGGGATTACCCTCATTTCCCGAGTGGATCTTTATGTTGACTCTGTGGATAAAAATTGAGAGACTAAGTTATGGGTTGCCGAGTGAGGTGACTGTTGGGGTAGTTCCCGAGTGGCGGAACCCCATGATGCTGAGTGGACTAAGATATTAAATTCCGAGAGGACTTAGGTATGAATTCCGACTGGACCTGATCGTTTACCGAGTGAATGAATGTCTCGGTTTTCCGAGTGATTCAATGCCGAGTGTGGCTTCTCGCTTCAGCGAGTGATTCCTCGCTCAGCGAGTATGTTGTTTTGGAAGGCTTTCGTATTCGGTTTCGCTTAAGCGAATGGGGGGTTCGCCCGAGCGAGTTGGTCGGTCTCGCTCAAGCGGAGTCGGATCTCGCTTGAGCGAGTGCGCGCTGTATTGTGGTTCGCTCAGGCGCTGTCGGTGCTTCCGTGTGAATGGTTTTAATTCCTTTGCCTTCCCTGTCTTTTCTTCTTGGCCATGGGGCCAGCTCTCTTATCTTCATATAAGGGAGTGTTCTTATTATGGATCCAGGTTATGCTTTAATTAATTCGTGAAATTTTTCCCCCTAAAAACAGGTTGTCACAACAACAAACTACTAGAAAAAATTGATTTTGCTACCAAAATTTTCCGTGGCTAAAACCTAAAATTCCGTAGCTAATTATTTTAGCCACCTAAATCATTAGCCACAGAATTTGAATTTCCGTGTCTAAATAGCCACTGAAAGTTTTCGTCGTAAACACTAAGATAATCTGTGGCTAAACTCAGTCATTTCAACCAAAAATGACCATTGTTGTGACCAAACAATTCCATAGCTAAAATTCGTGGCAAATAATAAGGAGTAATTCGGTGGCTAATTCAGTGGCTAACAAGATGTTATTAATATTATAACTTGTGAAAATTCAATGGCTAATTCCGTAGCTAATTATTTTCAAATTCAGTGGCTGTTTCCGTAGCTAATGAGTTCCAAATTTTAGTGGCTAAATCCGCGGCTAATTATTTTCAAATTTAATTCCAAATTTCGATGACTAATTCCGTGGCTAATTATTTTCAAATTCCGTGGCTAGTTCCAAGGCTAATTTCTGTGAAAAATTCAATGGCTAATTAGCCGGTGTGTGAAATTTTTTCTAATAATTTAAAGGTCTTATTTATATTTCACCTTATAAATATATAACAATATTCACAACTTGACAACCAAACCTAAGTTCAAGGAATTTTCAGCCTGTAAACATCAATATATGTTGAACTATGCTATTTTCCTATTGTCGGATTATCAATATTTTCAAAACCCTTTAACCTATGAATATTTTTAATAAGGACCAATATATTAGGTGATCAAGAATTCAAGATAGACATAGACCAATGCATTAGGAAAAAACAAAGGCAATGATCACATGAAAATGATTTTGGAAAGGATTTCTAAAATACTCCTTACATAGGATTTCTTGAATACCTACACCTCTAATTTTAAAAATAAATTAACGTGAAATGAAGGTAGAAAAATATAATTTCAATTAATTACTTGGTCCCTCTTTAACTACCCACAATCTGCCCATGACATGTTTTTATTTATCATTCAGCTTCCTAGGCCAATATCTATGATTCTGTAGCCTTACCCAACCGTTGCACTTCGGCTAAAAACACTTGCTCTAAATCATTAGCCATGAAAAAAATACAAATACAAACTTTCTGAACTGGAAACTATTTTTAAGATCTTGAAAATTAGAAATTGAACAGCTTAGATTTTATATAACGTATAAATTGCAAATCCAAAAATAGTTGGGAAAGCAAGGCTGTTCCTAAAATAATAGCATAATCTATCCAAACATTTAAATGAGAATAATAGACACAAGAGTATCAAATTGTTACTTATAAGTTACAACAGCACAATGAACAAAGAGTAGTGAATAAAAAATACTGCTATCACCATTTTAAAACATTATTCAGAATGAATTTGATTGGGTAAAGACACCAAAATAGTTTTTGAAGCAATATTTATAACCAATATAAAAATTGAAGCAAAAAATTCCCATTTGAAAATTTTAATACTAGCCTTATAAACAAGTTTTTATTGAATTTACCAAGGGAAAGTAATTACATCAGTATAGACAAGCATTGAAAAGAAAACTGAAATTCCTTCTACATAATTAGATATTGTAAGACAATTGGTAAGATTCTTAAACTGAAATTAAAATTAAAACCTCAGGATGTTTTGAAACCCAATACATATCACCAGCAACATTACCTCTATAGAACGAGGCCTAACACAAGGGGAAAAGATTGCATATTTGCTAGGCCCAACATAGGATTCTAACTCCTCCACATATGTGGCATGCATTATGTGAATGTCGCCAAAATGTAGATCTGGGTTTTGAAAAACCAACACATCCCCAGTAATTTGACCATACTCACTACAAAGAGGGAATGAAAAAGTCAGTAGTAAGTACATACAAGATTACAAGATTTTGTTAAAATGCAAACAAATGTTTCTTGCACACATTTAAATATGATAATTTATGTTTTATATTTGCTTATCAATATTGTACAACATTAACATGAGCAATTACACCTTCCCTCTTTTATACTAGTATGTGATTGTCAAAGTATTCTGTTTCACATCAAATGTATTTAGTAGAAATGAAGAGTATGATGGCATCAAAAGAAAGAGACCATTATATGTTTATTCTCTATATTTGATCCTTGTGAAACGTTGTTAGGGCAGAGCAAAGCATTAGTCATTAGTCAATAGTCAACCTTCATATAAAATCAAAATTAGTTCAGCGTCATTCACCATCATTAAAATAGTACAATTTAAAATTTAATCACTGAATTTGTTTTAGAGCAACAACAAATAGTATACCAATCATGGTGGATTTTTTGTTTTATGAACAGAACTAACTTATGCTTGCTATAAAAATTAATTTTCAAACCAACTTAAGCTGCATCCAAGACATAGGTAGATAAATTGCTTGTGTTGCTTATTGGTTGCTAATTTATGTTTCTTCTTTCTTCTTTTGTCTTCTGAAGATTACATAGAAATTGTGAACCAATTTAACTTAATGCAACAAACTAATTTTCAAAGGACAAACAAGGGGATTTGATAGATGGAGTAACCTGAACACAAGGGGATTTAACTTATGTTTTAAAGTAAACACAAATACAACGTCTTCTTCAACTTAAACACAAACAAATTAATATGGAAAGAACTTCAAAACTAATACATTCTACACATCAAATAAAACATATAAGTCAAAACCACCCACCTTAAAACATATCACCCAAGTAAACTTTAAACAAAGTCTCTGCCCTTACATTAAAGGAACCAATAAAGAAAGAGCCAAACCCAAAACTGACATCATCTATTTAAGCCACCACTTTTCACAATCCTGTACCAATGACCTTTGACCATAAACATCAATGCTAAGAAACTATTCACATACACAAAATCGATCCCTGTGACAAGAAAGACCCAACAATCTCCTAAAAACAACCCAAGACACACTTACATTAACACTTAAAGGACCACATAAATACACAATCCTTGCCCAAACTGACACAATATATTTCTATTACAAATTTGAAATTTAAGAGTTAAACACATCATTTTCATCCTTGAAAAAAATATATACATGTTTCATCTCTTTAATCTCAGTGATCCATGTAAGATCCTCTCAAAATTTCAAAAGACTAAAGAAAATTAATAATGCAGGAAAACCAACATTAACCAAAGGACAGGTTGGGATTGGTAACTAAAACTACAAGTCTAGAGAACAGAAATAATATATATACCAGGCTCCAAAAGATATAATAGAACACCCTTACCTGGTGAGGATTTCGCCTAAGAATTGTCTTTTCTTTGAACTTTAGTCTACATGAATACTGGCAATTTCCATGGATGTCCATGTTCCCATGATGGTCATAATACATTTTGCCAAGTATAAGATTATGAATTGTGGTTGTGACCTATAGGAAAAACAACAACGACTATACAATTTCATCTAAATAAATTATAATATGAAACTTAAAAAATGAAAAGATGGGCCATACCTCTCCCAAGGATAATCTTCTCCTAGATTCTTTGGAAGTTAAATTGCCATGATAAGTCTATGCCATAAAGATCATAAGAAATAATTGATGCGCCAGAAGTAACCTTGTTATATTTCGACATACTTGGGACAAAAAGTGCTTTTGAAAAATAAATGCCTATGCAAGGTTTCAACATATTATGAATGCATTAGTACCAAGCAACTCAAACATGCACAAAATTCTCAGACACCAAAGAAAATATGTAGAATATATCAATCTCTTCTATTTTTTTACTTCCAGCAGATTATGTAGAATATATCAGAAATGCATTTCTCTAACATATGTCAAGAGGGTCAAATCACATAACTGATATGCTACAAGGTTCAATGTAGTTTCTATTTATTCTTTAATCTAGTCACAAGTTTCATACATAAGAAAACAAGGTAAAGTCATGACTCATGCATAATGAAATAAGCCTTTTAAAGTTATGAGGTGCTTTGAAGCAGAATACCTGGAGAAGCACATGTATTCACTAGCCGTGGAAGTAAAATATGAGGATTTCTCACATCTAAGCAATTGAATAGAAGAATCTACAATTAATTAATGTTGAATATCAGGAGGGAATTAATAATGAAAGAGATGATGAAAAGAATTTAATAGGATATTTTGTCAGATTCTAGAAATCTCAATAGTTCATAATTAATAATATAAACCAAAACAAAACAGGTCAGCTAGTGTTAAGGATTGCAAGAACACAGTTTTATTTGAGAGTGACAACCCCTTAAAGATCAGAAAGTAAACATCTAGGAAAGATATACTACATTATCACAACAACAATGTTAAACACCATGAAAAATTAATTATAAGAATACCTACCCGCCTAAAAGATTTCTCAAATTGCACCAAGGCCTTGCTTTCATGAAGATGTCGCCATTTTCTGAGGACTTCTAAGCACTTTCTACTCCAAACGATGGATGTGAAGGAACATCATATCCTTTTACGGCATTAGAGAACCACTGTGCATAAGCGTCAGTGCTCTCTGGACTATACGCTCCATCCAAATAAAATATTAACTCCACACCACAATTTTTGGACATAATTTCTGAGCAATTAGAATTTAGAGAAGAGTCATAAGCAATTTGTGCCCTCCCAGAAAGATAAGCAGTTGAAAATCCTCTGATAAATTCATCTGGCAAATTAGAATTCTGAAAATTCAATTACAAAGTGAAAAAGGTGAAAGTGGTATATAATGAAGACATGGGAACACTTCATACGCTGATAGTGATAACAGCAAAAACAAATAGAAACCATTAAAACCAAACGAACATAAATGGTAAACAATTAAACGATAAACCAAGTCATTAAAATAAAATCAAACAAGGATTCTCATACCAGAGAGAGAGAGAGAGAGAATGCTCAACAATGACGTTGGGAGAGTAACAGAGAGGGCATAGAAGGAACAAAATCTTGGCTCTTCGATGCGCCATGAAGATCACGAGAGACTTGGATCTCTCCGAAATAAGATTTCTAGGGCTCTATGATGGTCCACTCGGATCTTGTTGAAATAGGAATTGGGGATTAGGGTTTAGCATTAGAAATGAAAATGTGTTTGTGCGTTTTATGATTATTGAAGGGTCAACTTCTTCTTCTATTTTGGGTAGTTCTGGAACCGCGCGATTCCTAGTGGGATCCCAGGGCGTAAATGGTAGAGGTTGTACGGGTAGAGGTTGACGAGGAAGGAGAGTTGGTGTCGTGGACGAACTGGAGGAGAAGAGCAAAGAGGTTCACGCCAAAAGGGTCTTGGAACAGTGCAGCGGAGGGAGGGAAAGTAAATTTGGGGTTTGGGATGAAGAAACTTGGAGAAGGAGAAGAGGGAATCGAAAAAGAGGGGAAACAGATTCAGGCGAATGAGAGGGAAACACAGAAGGGTTTTTAACCATCAGAGGGTAGTTTTTAAAATAATTTATAAAAATGGGGTAGAATTTAAACATTTTAGGGTAAAATATATACATGTCCCCTACGTTTACCCAAAGTCCCAGTTTGGTCCTATATGTTTTTTTTGTCCCAGTTTGGTCCTATACGTTTATAAAACGCACCAAACTTTTCCCCTCTGTTAACACCGTTAGAAATTTGGACGGAAATGTGACGTGGCACTTTAGGTGACACGTGTCACAATCTGATGGGCTGAGTGGTTTAGGTTGAAAATTAAAAACATTTTGCCTTTCATGGGACTTGAACTTGGCACCTTTAAGTGACAAAAGAGGTTGCTTTACCACTAGGCCAAGGTGTACCTTTGTATTAAGATGATGGTTTTTTATTTATAAAACATACACTTAAGTTAATTATATGTATAATATTATTAGTTATAATAAATAAATTTATTAAATATATTATTAATAAAATTCTTCTCAAAAAATTATTAAATATTAATCTAACATTTTAAAAATAAATTTTTAAATATTTAATAATATTTATTATTAAAAATGTATTATTAAATAAATTATACTATAAATAGTATTAATATAAATTATTATTAACATAATATTTAATAATATTTAAATATATTATTTTATAATACATTTTAAAATTATTTAATAATAATAAGTATTATTTAAAATATATATTTTAATATATCATTAAAAATTATATTTACTATTATTAATATAAATTATTATTAACATAATATTTAATAATATTTAAATATATTATTTTATAATACATTTTAAAATTATTTAATAATAATAAGTATTATTTAAAATATATATTTTAAAGTATCATTAAAAATTATATTTACAATAATTTATATTAATAATAAATAATATTAATATATTATATCATTTACTTAAAAATATATTAGTAATACGTTAATAGTTATTGATAAATATTTTAAATATATTTTTTAAAAATATATTTTAAAAAATTAAATTAAATTAAATTATAATTTTATAATTTTATAAGTATATTATCAATAATATATTTAATAATATATTTTTAACATATAATTAACTTAAGTGTATGTTTTATAAATAAAACATCATCATTTTATTACAAAGGTGCACCTTGGCCTAGTGGTAAAGCAACCTCTTTTGTCACTTAAAGGTGCCAAGTTCAAGTCCCATGAAAGGCAAAATGTTTTTAATTTTCAACCTAAACCACTCAGCCCATCAGATTGTGACACGTGTCACCAACCAAATCGTGACACGTGTCACTCAAAGTGCCATGTCACATTTCCGTCCAAATTTCTAACAGTGTTAACAGAGGGGAAAAGTTTGATGCGTTTTATAAACGTATAGGACCAAACTGGGACAAAAAAACATATAGGACCAAACTGAGACTTCGGATAAACGTAGGGGACCATGTGTATATTTTACCCAACATTTTAAGTGTCTGGGGTAGAAAATGTCAAATTGACATTTGTATTACGCACCCCCAAAGTACATAACAGGTGTTACGTCTATCAGTGATGCGTCAAGAGCAAATGAACGACACTTGGCAAATTCCAGGTTGTTACGTATCCTAAAGTAACGTAATGGGCATGCATTACGTTTGATTGAGTAACGTAACGTGTTACGTATTACCGAAATACGTAATGGGCATTACGCATTCCCATCAGGTGTAACTGATGCTAGGTGGATCAACCAGAAAATGCCATGTGGCATTACGTTTTATGGTACTGTGAAAATGTTCATTATATATGGCTTTCATCCCAGCTTGCTCGTTCCACCGTCCATGGTTGTTGTTTCCAGTATCCTACAACATTTGTTGAGTGTTGCAATCAGAATATGGCATCAAAATGATGATGGTTCTTTACACAAAAGGGCGAAAATATGATGGGGCATAAGGTTATACCTTTGAAGGAAACACAAAGTTGATTCAAATTAGGCGTGATATTACTTTTAAGGAGCTGAAAGAGAAAATTTCAAGTAAGTTGAAATTGAAAGGCAATATTGCAATTACTCAGCTAACTAGCAGGTTAGTTATTGGTAAGAAAATAAATAAATTTTCTGGTTTTCTAATATCTGATGATGAGGAGCTTGAGCTAGTGTTGCGCTTTTTTGAAAAACAATCTGACATGGCTGCAATCGAGGTTTATGTTGATGTTGGGAGGTGTGAGTTGCAGGAGGCAGAAGGCCCTTCCCAATGTTTAACACAAGGTAAATAAATTGATATGTTAGGTTGAGTATGAAACATTGTTGTTAGTTTCCAAATAGATATAATAAAAGTTGTGTTATTTTTATTGAAGTACAGATGAAAGAAATGATGATTTAATTGTTGAACTTGAGTTTCAAAGTGATGATAAAGATTTTGATGAAGGCAACATTCCGATTGATAGCGATGCGGACACAGATGTTGAAGGTGACTTTGATTCAATATCAGGAACCCTAAACTTAGGAAATGCACGTGGCGTTGGTCCGTCTGTAACTGGTCAGTATGTATTACTGAGAAGCTATATTCTAGCCATAAAAATACGCGTACATCCTTAACTTAACGTTTGCATTATAGGGTTGAGCGGTGTAGCATTTTGGAGTTCATCACCTTTTTATAGTAATGTAGATTTGGATCATCCAGATACAGATAATGATATGGCAGTGCATGATGACCATGCTGAATGGCGTGTTGGGGATGAACTGTATGTTGGGTTAAAATTTAGCTCAAAAAATGCTGTACAAATTTCCTTGAAACAATACTCGATGAGGGTCCATCAAACGTACACAGTGCTTGAATCAAAGCCAACACATTTCACTGTTCGGTGTCCAAATCATTTCGATGGTTGCCCATGGAGGATGAGGGCAATGTTATCGAAGAAGACAAATTCGTGGCTGGTTAGTAAATGGGGAGGGTCTCATACTTGTGTAAATGTAAGACTTTCCCAAGACCACGAGAAGTTGGACTTAGAGTTTATATTTTCATGCATAATAGGTTGGTATGCATTGTGTGTATGATCATATTAATTAAATGGTTTTATTCAGGAATGGTTTTATCATTCACACTTATGTAATTTGTGTTTGGTAATGTTTTGTGCAGGAATGGTTAACCAAGATCCGTTAATCTCTATCGCGTTGCTACAAGAACGGATAAGCAGCCAGGTTGGATATAAATGCTCATATAGTAAGGCATGGAAAGCCAAACAAAAGGTAATTGTGAAGGTGTTTGGAGACTGGGATCAATCATATTGTTTATTGCCACGTTGGCTTAACCATATGCGCAATGTAGTTCGGGGTTCAACATTTGAAATGGTGACAACTGAATTTTATGTCGGCACTGAGGTCGATGTACGGTTTCGTACGTTTAAACGGGTGTTTTGGACATTTAAACCATGTATTGATGCACTAGCATTTTGCAAACTCATGCTTCAGGTTGATGGCACTTTCTTATACGGTCTATTTTGTTGTAAGTATGTTATATATAAAACTTGTAGAGTAAGGTCTACACCTTGGTCAAATGGCCTTGAAGACCCTTCTCCCCTGTGTTTACAAGTGGAGTCTCAGGTGTTATTAGGTCTCAAAGAAAGGCAGTTGGTGACTGTGTTGGTGATGGAACATATCCACTACCCCTTGCATACATGTTATCAGTTGGAGGAGTGTAGTAGAACTGCTCATCCCCACCATACTCTACACGTGAAGGAAACTGGTATGTTGACCATGGATCATTAGGCACAGACTGTGATGGAACAAAGTAAGTTCCATACTAACGAGGGGGCATCTCAGGGAGAGTGTAAGCAATTCGTTCTTCTTGTGTCCGACCCCTGGTAATGCCTTGCTGTTCATTACGTGTCCCAGGCATGTTAATGTCAAATTCGACTATAGGTGCCTCCTGAAGTGGAATTGGCGCGAACTGTCTTGCTTCCAAAACCCTATACTCTTGCCCCATCATTTGTATCATATTTAGGGATTGTTGCCTGATCTGGTCAAGCATGGTGTTGGGGCCCTGAGTCTCCATCCCTACCTCCTCTGATGCCATATAATGGATATTCTCCACAACGTCAACCTAAATTTGTCAAAAAAAAGGCAATTCATTAGGGCATAATAAACGCATGGCTTATATAACAACCAACTAATGTAAGTTAACCATACCGAGCACTCCGACATAACATGTTTCCTGGTTATCCACCATCGAGTGTTCAAATTATACCACCGTATGTAGTCTGAGTTTTCAGCTAGTAAACCCTCTTGTAGTGGGTTTGTATATACAAAATCGGTTCGACGCTGCCAAATGTTGATCAGTGGCTGATAGACCTGGTTCCAATTCTCCCTAGCCTTCCCTTTCTGTGTAATGCCATGCAGATTATCAGGTTGTCGAGGGGGAGAAGGAATGTGTTACTGCATCCCAAATTGTCACATCACCTAATCCGGTTGATGCCACTCAACTATGTTTGTACAAAGCAACAGAACTACCGCTCTCCAACACTCTGCTCCTTGCAAACACACTGCAGGTAACGTTTGCATGACCTCATTTGTGTAGGGAGTCCATATAATCTACACAACAAAAACAAGTGGTTAGTAAAACAAATATTATTCATGTTGGGTTAACGATGGACATTTCTGTGTTGGCCCAACTTACATCAGAATGCTTCATCTGGTCAAAGGCACAACGATAAAAATCAATGTCTTTCCTAACCGCCTTGAAAGTTTCCCTGCCCAACCACCTACAATAGAGGTTATTACAAAAGTCGTTAAATGCGGTTGACTGTGGGTCAAATAACATAACATAAAAATATTACAAGTATGAAACACACTAAACCTTGCGGCATACGGCGTCCCTGTAGGTCTGCGCTGTATCGTCACGTTTAGAGCAATAGCTGGAAATCTATCCCAAGCCCACACCTGTAACAATAGGTGAAGCCCGTAAATTCCTGTCCGCTCATATTTCGTCGATAAACATAATTCACGATACAAATAGCTTAAGGCTGCAGATCCCCAGCTATATTGGCCATACAAGTCTAAGTCTTCCAACAGAGGAAGATATTTTAACGAAACCCGACTGCTTGAATGATCAGGGAAATATTATACCCCCAATTAACCGTACAATGTATGCTCTTGTATACCTCAACAATTGTAGTTTACTACCCATATGATCTGCAATGTTTGAAAAATTGCCTGATAGCCATTTCATTTTCAAACAACCAACCTGAAAGGCATCTTCGGGTGGATATATACCAAACAGATTAGCCACCACCAAACTCCAGTCACAAGCATGTGTGTCCACTATCAAAGGTAAGCCATCAACACGTAAACCAACCTGGATGGCCATATCTTGTAACGAAATGGTGCACTCTCCCGATGGCATATGAAATGTATATGTTTCAGGCCTCCACCTCTCAACAAGTGCTGACAGTAACGCGGGCTCTATTTGAAAGAAATGAAGTTGGGTAACACCAAGAAAGCCTGCCTTCTACAAAAGTGGCATGATCACTTCTGGCACACCCTGTGTACCACTACGAAGAGCCAATGTATGCCTACATTTCAAGATTCGATCTGGCTTTCCATTCCAAACTGATTCTGACACTACACGTTTTGAAACCTCAACAACGACGGATCTTCTGGACCCGGGTTCACTTCACGGGACTGCGGCGATGAGGCCATACTGCATTAACAGTAACATAAAATATTTTTAGATCCATCTTAACAATTTTGTAAATAAAATATTTTTTAACTTAATGACCTAAAAACAAACTGATCCGGTCCTAACACCGGCCCCCAAGAGCATGGCTTTAATGCCTTGCCAGATCAGCATTTTGAATAAAGAGAAGTACTCTTCAAATACACTACAAATACTATACGGAGTGCACACCGCCAGGGCAAGTAACGCCGCCAAGGCTCATAACTCCGCCCAGGCACGTTACCCCGCCAAGGAATGTAACTCCGCCCAGGCATGTTACTCTGCCAAGGAATGTAACCTCGCCAAAGTTGTTACTCCGCCAAGCCATAGGCTCAATATTGGCGGAATACTGAATTTCCTACACTACGTAGCGAGCCCATACTCACAACCCCGGCACGAGATTGACTCTGTCTTGAGAGGTTAATAATGGGAATCACGCTGTCACGCATAAAGGGAAATAACAATAAAATATTAAAGCACTAACGCTTTCCAGACAAGTGGTGATACCTACTACAATAATGGTGCATGTGAACGGCGTAGGGACCCACTACCTTTTCAGCATTATGCCTGAAGACAAGGAGCGGGTCCTACCAATAATGGAGCACCAGTAACAGGTATATAAACCTCTCTTGAAAAGGTATAAGGGATCTTTTTCCCAGTCTCTGAACCTTACACTCTCTTACTTGCATAACTCTCTCTGACTGTCTTTCTAAGTCTCTAAGTATTCTGAAATACTGACTTGAGCGTCGGAGAACGATTGCAGGTACCACCCCCAATCGGGTCAAGGCAACGTAGATCCCGTCAGGCGGACTGTGACACCGCCCCAGAGTACATTGCACTCCGTCTCAGTATACAAAGACTCTCCGTATTTACATTTATACGCACATTGCTTTGTGTCAAAAACATGTTTATATGTATATTTTGAGTTGTTCTACAAGCATACTTCTACACCCCCTGTAAAGAACAGTTCATTGGCACGCCCGGTGGGACCTGTAAACTTGGTAATCCCACAATCTTTGATCAATCTTCATCATCAATGGAGAGAGAAGGACCAGGGATGCAGAACGAGGATTCTCCTCCACGTAATCCCAGGCGTCTTAGCTTCGACGAAGATGCTCAGAAAAAAGCAGCGCAAGCTAATTCTCCAGATCCAAGAGATGACATGATTCGAATGTTGAGAGAAGAACTTGCGGAACTTCGTCGTGAAAAAGCAAACCCAGTGCATGAGAAAGCTGGTCCCGCAAGACAGCCACATCATGAACCACACATGCAAGAGGAATCAAGTACTCCTCACTACTCTCGTATTCCTACATACATGGAGGAGCAACGAAGCCTCCCACTGGTGAATGCTCAGCATCAAGAAGGAAGGAGAACAGGCTCAGATGCATCCCCCTCAGGATATAAGATGAGTATCCCATTTTCTAAAAGGCTCATGAATGCACTTGTACCTAGACATCTACAAACTATGCAGCCCATTTCTATAGGGAAATACACTGGGGAAACAGATCCCTCAAAGCATTTAGATGCTTATGTCTATGAGGCCATGTTTCTAGGAGCTGAGGAGGATGTCATGTGCAGAATGTTCCCCAGAACCCTTACAGGCGAAGCTCTTAGTTGGTTCAAGAGCTTACCTTCAGGTTCCATTGATTCATGGGAGGAGCTGGCATCAGCTTTTGGAAGCCACTTCGTGATCTCCAGGGATGCACCCAGAACCTCTCATACCTTGGCTCAGATCAAACAAGGCGACAAAGAATCTCTGAAGGATTTCCTTAAGAGATTTTACAAAGAGGCAGCCATGGTCCCTGATCTGACAGAGGCAATCCAGTTGCATATTCTCATAGAAGTTATGCAACCAAAATCACCTTTCGCTTTGTCTTTGGCAAAGGGACCTCCAACCACAATGGAGGAATTTCGCAGGAAGGCGTCCAAGTACGTGGGTATCGAGATGCATTTGGAAGCCACTGCATCTCGCAATAAACCACCCCCTGCAACTTCACCTCACGACAAAGGGAAAGAGAAGTCGTTGAAGAATGACAAGTCCCACCAAAGGGACAAAGTAGGGAACCAACCTTTCAAACAGCAAGACAGACGCGTGTTCAATTTTGCTCACTATGCACCACTGAACACAACTTGCGAGCAAATCTTGCGTGAAATAGGATGGACCACCCTCAACGTCTATGGAATTCAATGTCCACCCCCAATCAGGCGCGGTGGAAACCCAAAGAAATATTGTGAATTCCATGAGTCAGTTGGCCACACCACAGAAGAATGTAAGCAACTCAAAAATACCATTGAGGTGCTCATTCGTGAAGGTAAACTGAAACATTACCTGTTCAAAGGCAAATCTCATGATGAGCCTGAGAAGTTTGAAAAGCGACATCGTGATCGTTCTCCGGATCCCGATAGTACTCGGGAACCAAAACGCACGGCGGTGTCAGAGAAACAAAAAGGCATTGTTCTGGAGTCCGCCCAAAGAGAACCGAGCCCTGAACCTAGGTCACGAGGTAAAAGGCAGGTGGTGGACATGATTGCTGGAGGCTTCGCAGGAGGCGGACCCTCAAACACCGCCCGGAAAAATCATCATCGTATGATCTTATCTGTGCAGGGCAAGAACAAAGAATATCGCCCGTTCAGGGACGGAGTTCAGACTCCGCCTATAACTTTCACAGATGATGATTTTGGCCCAACCATTCCTGAGGGAGATGATGCGGTAGTGATCATTGCGGTGATCGCTAATATGGATGTAAAACGCATCCTAGTTGATCAGGGAAGTTCCTGCGACGTTATTTTTTATGACTGTTTTAAACGCATGGGACTGACTAACGCTGATTTGCAGCCTTACACACAGGACCTTATAGCTTTTAATGGCGCCAAACAGCCTACTAAAGGCTACTTGGACACAAGGATTACCTTCGATGGTGAACCTGGAGCAAGAACTGTGAAATCCAGGGTCCTTGTCATTGATGTTAAATCCCCATACAATGGCATCATTGGGCGGCCTACTCTGAATGCCATGGAAGCCATCGTTTCAACCCCCCACTTGTTAATCAAGTTCATCGATAAAGATAATCAAGTCTCATCTGTCAGGGGTGACCAGGAGATGGCTCGTTATTGTTACAATTTAAGTCTTAACATGGTGAAGCTTGAAACCATGTCTAAGAAAAGAAAATTGAACGAAGGAAACAGTGCGGCGGCATCCGTTAACTTGGTGGATCTTGATCCCAGGGCGGAGTCTTCTATAGACCCACTGAACCCTTTGAAACCAACTCCTGATGGTGGTTCCAAGCCTATTGTTCTGGGCAGCACCCCGGAGCAAATCACTAACATCAATGACAAATTGGAGCCTAACTTGGAGGCAAGACTGATTGCCCTCCTCCATGAGTTCAAGGAAATTTTTGCCTGGACAGCCGCAGACATGCCTGGTATGGATCCTAACTTCTGTTGCCACCGCCTGGCGGTGTATCCTGAAACTAAGCCAGTGGCACAAAAGAAACGGCGTATGGGTCCTGCTAAGCAAAATGCTGCTTGCGAACAAACCGAAGAACTCCTTAAGGCGGGGTTCATCAGGGAACTCCGTTACTCTTCTTGGCTGTCCAACGTGGTTATGGTGCAGAAAGCCAATGGCAAATGGCGCATGTTCATAGACTACGTTGATTTGAATAAATGTTGTCCCAAAGATCCTTATCCTCTCCCCAACATTGACAGACTGGTTGACGATTCATCAGGATACAAGTATCTATCCTTCATGGATGCTTACTCCGGATACAACCAAATTCTAATGTGTGAGGATGATCAGGAGAAAACAGCATTTATCAATGACAGAGGGGTCTTTTGCTACAATGTCATGCCATTTGGGCTGAAGAACGCTGGGGCCACCTACCAGCGCATGATCAACAAAGTCTTTGAGGGCATGCACACAAAGCTGGTGGAGGTTTATATTGATGATATCATCGCCAAAACCCCAGAAGGAGGAGACCATGTTGAAGACCTACGCCTCATTTTTCAACGTCTGCGGCAATACAACATGAGACTCAACCCACTAAAATGTACATTTGCTGTGCCTGGGGGGAGATTTCTGGGTTTCATGTTAACACAAAGAGGCATAGAAGCTAATCCTGACAAGTGTCGTGTGATACAAGAGTTGCAGAGCCCCAAAACATTGAAAGAGGTACAATCCCTCAATGGCAAAATCGCTGCTCTAGCACGATTCATGCCAAAAATGGCTCATCGCTCTCTCCCCTTGTACAAGATGCTGAAGAAGGATAAAAAATTCAATTGGGGCCCAGAGCAAGAGGCGGCCTTCCAAAGCTTGAAAAATGTCTTAGCCAGCCCTGCAATCCTGGTAAAACCAAGTCCAGGTGAGCAACTCATTGTTTATTTGTCTGTTTCAGATGAAGCGCTGGCAGTGGCCCTGGTCAAGGAAACAGTTGAAGGCCAACGACCGGTATACTTCACTGGTAAAACATTGCATGGTGCGGAGTGCCGTTATCAGAAGATTGAAAAGGCAGCACTTGCAGTCGTTTGGGCCTCACGACGCCTAAGACCATATTTCCATGCACATCCCATCCTGATTCGCACAGACTTGCCACTCCGTACTATATTGTTCAAGCCAGACTTGGCAGGAAGGATGATCAAATGGGCCATAGAACTCTCTGAATTCGACATATCCTACGAACCAAGAACTGCTATCAAGGCACAAGTCCTAGCAGATTTCGTAGTTGAATTAACAGGCTCTAGCCCAGATGCAGATCATTCACACTGGACAGTATACGTCGATGGGTCATCAAACAGCAAAGGATGTGGGGCAGGAATCGTTATAGAAAGTGATGACGGGGTACATCTTGAAATTTCATTGCACTTTACCTTCACTACGTCTAACAATCAGGCGGAGTATGAAGCCTGCTTAGCCGGACTCAGAGCAGCACAAGATATTGGGGCCAAAACTGTCACCCTATGCAGCGATTCTCAACTAGTCATCTCACAAATTCTTGGTGAGTATCAGGCTAAAGAACCTCTACTGCAACAATATCTGGACTGCGTCAATGAGTTGAAACAGCGCTTCGATGAAGTAACTTTCAAGCATGTACCTCGTGAAGAAAATACACGTGCTGATATCCTGTCCAGGTTAGCCAGCACAAAGAAGGCGGGGTGCACAACCACGGTTGTACAGAGTACTCTGGCGGAGCCAAGTATATCCCTTCCCTCTTCAATTCATATGATTAAAAGTCGCCCCGTTGATGACAACTCCTGGGTAACACCAATAGTTCGTTATCTTGTTAATGGACAATTACCCACGGATGATCTTGAGCGAAAGAAGCTAAGGAGGGAGGCACCCTATTATACACTCCTGGATGGGCAGCTATACCGCCGAGGAATATCTGTCCCATACTTAATTTGCATAAATGAAAACGAGGTGCCAGCTGTTTTGGAAGAAGTCCATGAAGGGCAGTGTGGACATCATCCAGGGGCACGGAGTCTAGTGAGAAAAATACTCAGGGCGGGGTATTGGTGGCCCACTATGAAGCAAGACGCTGCCTCATATGTTCAAAAATGCGATCAATGTCAACGATTCGCGAATTTTCACCATACTCCAGTCGAGGAAATGTCATCATCAATAACGCCCTGGCCTTTCTATCAATGGGGCATGGATATTCTAGGTCCATTCCCAACTGCGCCCGGCGGTATCAAATACTTGATAGTTGGTGTTGATTATTTCACCAAATGGATTGAGGCAGAGGCAGTGGTGCACATAACGTCAGCTAGGACTCGAAGATTCGTTTATGAGAATATCATTGCACGTTTCGGAGTCCCTGAACGCATAGTCACTGATAATGGCACCCAGTTCACAGATCGCAAGTTCACTGAACTCTTAGAAAATCTCAGCATCACGCAGATTTTCTCTTCTGTGGAACACCCTCAAACCAATGGACAAGCAGAGGTCGCCAACAGAGAAATCTTGAAGGGCCTCAAAAAACGCCTTGGTGAGGCAAAAGGAGATTGGGCAAATCAGTTATGCCATGTTTTATGGGCATATAGAACCACCCCACACTCCACCACGAATGAATCTCCGTATCGGCTGACATATGGAGTCGAGGCTGTCATTCCCATTGAATTAACAGCCCCTTCAGCTCGAGTCCTCTATTTCAATGAGGAAGCCAATCAACAGAACCTCGCACACGAATTGGAGGTTTTGGCAGAGTTGAGAGAGGAAGCCTTTGTGAGAGATCAAGCTGTCAAAGCAAAGGCCGCCAAACGGTATAATGCACGCATGTGCGAACGCCGTTTCAAAGAGGGAGATTTGGTCCTGAGAAGGGCCAACATTGGCAACAAATTTGCGCACCAAGGCAAATTGGCACCAAATTGGGAAGGTCCATACCGAGTCATCGAGGTTTTGGGCAAGGGTACATACCGCCTAGAAAACTTGGATGGCACTCCGGTCAGAAATAAATGGAACATTTTAAATTTACGCATATATTACAGTTAGTTGGGTAATACGGTATGATCTTTTCTTCCTAACTCAAGGATCCTCCTCTGTATGCTTTCCTTGAAAAGGTTTCGAAAAGATATATCCCAACTCAATCCTTTATGTAGTTCCACTCTCAATGAAATGCCTTCCTGCACGTAATCTTCACTCTAACTTTGAATTGATTATCCATGGCAGAATTTGTTCCCATGCAGATAAAACAACGACTCTAAAATTGAAGCACAAACGCATAACTCTTTATTCCATAAAGATCAACCAACATGCAACGCCGCTTCACAAACGGAGTCAACAAAAACTCCTTGGGGAATTGGTGTCTCAGCTATATGCTGCACCATACTGACCCTAAGGTACAGAAAACTCCTTGGGGGGAAAGGATTGGTGTCTCAGCTATATGCTGCACCATACCGACCCTAAGGTACAGAAAACTCCTTGGGGGGAAAGGATTGGTGTCTCAGCTATATGCTGCACCATACCGACCCTAAGGTACAGAAAACTCCTTGGGGGGAAAGGATTGGTGTCTCAGCTATTTGCTGCACCATACCGACCCTAAGGTCCTACAGGCCGCCTATGGAAAGAACTAGTGTCACAGCTATATGCTGCACTAATTCGCCCCCAAGGTCCTGCAGGCTTCTTGTGGGAAGAGCTGGTGTCACAGCTATATGCTGCACCACGCTAACCCCAACATCCAACCAATTTCTTGCAGGATGAATTGGTGTCACAGCTATATGCTGCACCATACCGCCTCAAAGGTACGATCAATTTCTTGCAGGAACAATTGGTGTCACAGCTATATGCTGCACCATACCGCCTCAAAGGTACGATCAATTTCTTGCAGGAACAATTGGTGTCATAGCTATATGCTGCACCATACCGCCTCAAAGGTACGATCAATTTCTTGCAGGAACAATTGGTGTCACAGCTATATGCTGCACCATACCGCCTCAAAGGTCTAACCAATTTTTTGCAGAACAATTGGTGTCACAGCTATATGCTGCACCATACCGCCTCAAAGGTCTAACCAATTTTTTGCAGAACAACTGGTGTCACAGCTATATGCCGCACCACACCGCCACGAAGGTCTAACCAATTTTTTGCAGGATGAATTGGTGTCACAGCTATATGCTGCACCATACCGCCTCAAAGGTTTAACCAATTTCTTGCAGGATGAATCGGTGTCACAGCTATATGCTGCACCATAGCAATCCTGGATTCAACAATTTTCATTTGATCAGGAGTTACACTCCGGTCCAACTTCAAAAGGATGAACATTCCATCCAAAGCTTGACTCCGCCTAACTGCCAATGTTTTACGGAGTACACGAGCAATCAACTCAAGCACTACCCAACAAGTTCAAGTAAGTTCAACACTTGTAAAATTGTGCTTCATTGAAATTCCTAAGAGGCTACTCTGCCCTCTTACGGAATCCAATCTCATGCACATTCCTAAGAGGCCACTCCGCCCTCTAACGGAATCCAACCTCATTGGAATTCCTAAGAGGCCACTCCGCCTTCTTACGGAATCCAATCTTACTGAAATTCCTAAGAGGCTATTCCGCCTCCTTACGGAATTTATCTCATTAAATTTCCTGAGGCGACTCCGCCCTCTTACGGAATACAACTCGTTGGAATTCCTAAGAGGCTATTCCGCCTTCTTACAGAATCCAACTCCATTGAAATTCCTACTTCGTTGAAATTCCTAAAAGGCTACTCCGCCTCATTACTGAACTCATTTCAATGAAATTCTCAAGAGGTTACTACGCCTCATTATTGAAATTACTTCAGTTAAATTCTCAAAAAGGCTACTCCGCCCCATTACTGAATTTGTTTCATTGAAATTCCTAAGAGGCTACTTCGCCTCCTCACTGAATTTTACTTCACCAGAATTGCAAAAAGGCTATTCCGCCTCATTATACTTAGTCATATTTCATTAAGTCCTCAGATGAATATTCCGCCTTCTCAATATCATTTTACAAGGCATAAATAAGACGGACTTAAACACTACTTCTATGAACAAGTATACATTTGCAGAAAATATGTTTTATTGAATATTGCCAATATTAATAAAAGTCCAGAGCCTATCCTGGAACAAGGCGATATCATTAAAATGCTAATAAAAACAAGACTTGCAAAGAGACTGAGGAGGAGACCGAGAAGCTGATCTTTAAGGGTCAGACGGCTTCCCTTCTTGCTGAGTGGAGGTGAGCTGACCTTCTCCTAGCCTGGTCAAACTTTGGGAAGGAGGCAAGTCCGCCAAGACATATTCATCATTGGGCGCAGGCATATGACCTCCTTGCACAGGCACCATCAATTCTCCATTGATAAATTCGTAATAGGGATGAATGCCTGTGGTGGAGAGAGCAACACCTGGGTTGCGATAGCGGAGTTGGCGAACAGCCATGCTGAAAGCATCATCAATCGCTGCCTCAGCTGCATCAAGGGCAGATTGTAATTCCTTGTCGAGCCTCTCACTGGTGGCATCTGAGGCAGTCTTCTCAGCTTCCAACTCTTGAACCCGCACTTCAAGATTTCCATATGCGGTTGCTGCTTCGCCTAACTCCGCTGCCCAGGCATCTTCAGCTATGGTTTTATTTATTTCTATGGAGACCAGCCTCTGCTGAAGAATGCTCACGTCTCCGCCCAAAAGTTGGTTTTGCTAATCTAAATTTGAAACTTGTTGCTTCAGCAGAACATTATCAGCCTTGACCTGGGAAAGTCCGCTCACCACCTCGCCTAGCTTTTTATTCTGTTGTTCCAGCAGGACCTTCTCAGCCTTCACCTTAGCCAACTCCTCCGTCAATTTCTTGATGTCGGAGTCGGCGGTGTCAAGATGTTTGTCCTTGGCCTTGATCACCTCGGACAGCTGCTCATTGTCATGTTCCAAGCTACGAATCTTTTCCACAGACTCGTGGTAAGACGCCTGAAACATGTTGGCCTCGGCAGCAACGTCAGCTATCCGGGGGACAGAGGCCAAGAAACCATCTATCTCTGCAAGGTGCCACCTCGCAGCTGCAGCAGCCTCCGGAATCTCATCAAAGTCGATGTCGGGGCGGAGGATGAATTCTGGATCATGCCTCTCTGATTGGCGGGATCCCGTATTTGTAAAGTACAGAAAGGGATTCAAGCGAGACCCCGCCTCAGGCAAAGAGACAAACCGCCTGGATGATTCCCCTGGCACATCAATGGGAAAAACGGCTGTCCCTCGAGTGGTCAAGCTCAGGGCGGGATCCTCAGACGGGCGGACTGGGGAAACTTAAACTCTCCCTGCCTCATCCCCCGTATCCTGGTCAGAAGAGGCTTGGAATCCCTCCGCTTGCTCCCCCTCGACATCTTCTTCGGGGATGCCTTCAACTCCGCCCATAGCAGCAGAAGTACCCACAACAGGTACTTCCGGAGTCTCCTCCAAATCAATAGCAGCATCAATTGATGCTCCTTCCTCAACCCTCTTCTTGCTTTTGGTCCTCCTTCTTTGCAAGGGCTGGAGGTCTATTTCCTCTTCTTCTTCTTCAGCAGCTTCTGGTTCTTGGCGTTTTTTAGAACGCCTTTCAACAGTAGCTGCTGAAGATCCTGCACCACCTTCAAAAGTTACTATGTTGGTGGAGGCAGGGAAAGGAAGGGTCTTTGTGAGGGCAGCAGTCAGACTCCTCCTGGGCTGCACATTATTCTCCGTGTTCATTTCCCTGCGGCTCATTTGCATCTGGTTGATACGCTCCATCCCAGGGAACTCAGCAATTTCTCCTGTGAAATAACAATATGAGGATACGATTAGAAAATGCAAGATAGAGGTAATACTCAATCACATTGCAATTGTTCGTAATATTACTCAAGTATCCTTGAGCATCCCGCCCAAGCAGCCTTCGACAAAGAATCAGCTTGTGGACGGAGTTGTACTCCTTCAACATTCGGAGTACTTCCACAGACGCCGCCGATAGAGCACCCTCTTCAACTTCATACGCTCGTTTGGTTAAGAGAAAGTGCTCATGCGTCCATGCCACTGGAAATCTATCAACACCCTCTTTATTCCGCCAAAAAACAGGTTTGTCCTTCCTGACGGATACCTTCATAAAAACTCATCCTGAAGTGAAGTCCGCCTTCCTTGGCGGAGTCAGCAAACGCCTTAAAGTTCAAAATCTTTGGCTCCGCCCGGAGAGTCACAAAACCCATGCCGCCGGTTTTCATATTTACTCTCCTCATAATGCGGCAGAAAGCGAAAAACAACGCCACTGTAGGCGTAAACCCCAAATGTTCAGCCATCACCTCAAAGCTGCGAACTATTCCCCAACCATTAGGATGCAGCTGAGAGGGGGCACAGTCCAAGAACCTAAGCACACCCATCTGGAATTTATTCAATGGGAAGCGCACCCCTAACTGGGTAAATAGAATATCGTACATATATATGGTACGATCATTCTGAGGACGATGGCAAACCCGTTCATACGTCTTGGGTGAACGGACGATGAACCTATCCTCATACTTCTCATCCTTCCAAACCGGAACAGGCAACTCCACTACCCCTCCGCTTGTTGTCGCATGTCGAGAGGAAGCATCCTTGACATCTTCCTCAACCCAACAGTAGGGGTCACTCTCGAGTGTCTTCTCCCAATCCAGTCCATGCAACACAACATTTCGACACTCTGCCATAGTCAGCACTTGTGTATGGGAAACACCTCCTGACACAAATGAATGTACAGCATTACTAAAGTACTCCACACTGCTATAAAACGTCGAGTCCCTCCCAGTATAAAAAGCCTCATCTCCACTCTCAATGTCAGAAAACATGGGACGAACAGAAACCCTAGAACGTGACTCTGACCTCTTTCCTCTCATCTTCCTTTTTACGAACACACAATAAGGGAAAACAAAGCTAACCCAATGGAAATGAAGAAGCAAAGAAGATGAAGAAGTAAGTACCTTAAGCTTCTGAAAAGATAGAAGAACTCCAAACACCAATAAACTCGCAAGAGAGTAGCAAAAACTCTTTCAGCAAACAAATGCGAAGTGAGAGATGAAGCAAAACATTTCCCTTCTGAAAGTTTACCTATTTATAGGCATGGCTTGGGGGGAAATAAGCGAATCATCAGAAATCTCGAAGATGTGCTTGCAGCCGTTAGATAAATCTCATCAACGGTTCTAAAATTAAAATATGCGTTTACAACCGTTGGATTTGTCCCACTGACGGTTCCTTTTTTGCTGAAACCAATAGATATATCTAAGGGCAGATATTTCATGGGCCACGTTTTCAAAATCCAAGGCCCACGGTAATAACCTCGAAAACGGTTCTCAAATGCCATCACGCGTATTTATGTCCCATCATTGGAATGGCAACCGTTACGAGGGCATACGTGGCAATAGGAGACTGAAGAACAAAAAACGTGGTTTCGAGGCGCATTAATGACAGGCGTGTCAAGTGATGACAGCTAATAAATGCACGAAAGCACTTGTCCACAAAACCTGGACTAGCAAATACCGCCTAAACCCATGCCTACAAAAGCTAAACTTAAGTGTTATAGCTTATTAAAGTGACTCCGCCAGTCACTATAACAAGCTAGGGGGCATATGATCCGGTCCTAACACCGGCCCCCAAGAGCATGGCTTTAATGCCTTGCCAGATCAGCATTTTGAATAAAGAGAAGTACTCTTCAAATACACTACAAATACTATACGGAGTGCACACCGCCAGGGCAAGTAACGCCGCCAAGGCTCATAACTCCGCCCAGGCACGTTACCCCGCCAAGGAATGTAACTCCGCCCAGGCATGTTACTCTGCCAAGGAATGTAACCTCGCCAAAGTTGTTACTCCGCCAAGCCATAGGCTCAATATTGGCGGAATACTGAATTTCCTACACTGCGTAGCGAGCCCATACTCACAACCCCGGCACGAGATTGACTCTGTCTTGAGAGGTTAATAATGGGAATCACGCTGTCACGCATAAAGGGAAATAACAATAAAATATTAAAGCACTAACGCTTTCCAGACAAGTGGTGATACCTACTACAATAATGGTGCATGTGAACGGCGCAGGGACCCACTACCTTTTCAGCATTATGCCTGAAGACAAGGAGCGGGTCCTACCAATAATGGAGCACCAGTAACAGGTATATAAACCTCTCTTGAAAAGGTATAAGGGATCTTTTTCCCAGTCTCTGAACCTTACACTCTCTTACTTGCATAACTCTCTCTGACTGTCTTTCTAAGTCTCTAAGTATTCTGAAATACTGACTTGAGCGTCGGAGAACGATTGCAGGTACCACCCCCAATCGGGTCAAGGCAACGTAGATCCCGTCAGGCGGACTGTGACACCGCCCCAGAGTACATTGCACTCCGCCTCAACATACAAAGACTCTCCGTATTTACATTTATACGCACATTGCTTTGTGTCAAAAACATGTTTATATGTATATTTTGAGTTGTTCTACAAGCATACTTCTACACCCCCTGTAAAGAACAGTTCACAAACAACAAAGAATAATTACATAACACCTAAAATAATTACATTATATAAAATATTATTTAACTTAATGATTTAAAACATAACACCTAAAATTAAAAATTAACACCATACCATGCCATTTAACTAACATAATACCAAAAATTTCTTTAAATTTTTTTATTCAAAAACTTACAATGTACAATTTAACTATCATAATACTCAAAAATTAAGCATAAAATTAAACAAATAATTTAACTAAAATAATTTATAGCATACATTTTTAAGTAACATAACATTTAAATTTTTTTTTGTAGTATCCAATAAAAAAATTCCACCATTTATCTTCACTACCATAATACAAAAGAAAACAATAATTAAAAATAAATCAATTGGAGAATAGAGTTACTTGCTAAATCCTTCAAAATGAAGCTCAAAACTTCAAGAGGAGGGGAAATTTTACTCAAGAGAAGAAACTGAAATGGTGAACTGTAGACAGTGAAATGGTGAAACTCAGAGTGAAATGGTGAGGACCACTTGCTATAAAGGGCCCGACTGTGCCACGTGTCTTCTCCCTGTTGGTTACGTATTTTCAAAATACGTAACCTTGGTCAAGGCTGCTGCACCTGCCATGCCTGTATTACGCATTGTGCCCACGCGAAATGTCAGCCTGTTTTACGTAGTGTGGACCTGCGTAATGCATGTGATCTTGCCACGTGGCGGACATGCATTTGTTACGTTTTCAGGGGGTACGTAACCACTATTTTGTATTTCGGGGGTGCGTAATACAAATGTCGATTTGACATTTTCTACCCCAGACACTTAAAATGTTTAAATTCTACCCCATTTTTATAAATTATTTTAAAAAGTACCCTCTAATGATAAAAAACCCAACACAGAGTCAAGAAAAATTGTGTTATTTTTTCATTTTCCCAAATTTTAGGTTAAAAAATAATATTTTTAGCCACAGAATCATATTTCCATGGCTAATTAAACAAAAATATAATTTTTTAATATTTAGCTACTGATTTTTAATTGTGTGGTTAATTAAAATAAATAATAAATTTTTAAAACTTAGCCACGGAAATATAATTTTGTGACTAAATATTATAAAAAATTGATATTCTTGGCAACCGATCTAAATTTCGTGCCTAAAAATTAAAAAAAAAGATATTTTTAGCCACAGAATACTATTTCCGTGGCTATTTAAACAAAATATTTTTTTAATATTTAGCTACTAATTTCTAACTCCATGGCTAATTAAGATAAATAATAAATTTTTAAAAATTAGCCACTGAATTACAATCCGTGGCTAATGAAATAAAATCATATTTTTTTTAGTATTCAGCCACAGATTTCTAATTACATGGCTAATTTTTCCTAAAGTTCCGTGGCTAAATTCCGTGGCTAATTTTACTATTAATTTCCATGGCTAATTTCAATGGCTAATCTCACAATATAAATTTTAGCCACGGAAATGATATTTTCGTGGCTAAATTTCGTCCCTAATCATTTGACAAAAAATATTTGGTCGCTAAAACTAAGTGGTGGCTAAATTTTATGGCTAATAGCTACTAGATGTATTCGGTGGCTAAATTCGATGGCCGGTTTCAATTTTTCTAGTAGTAGTACATCTTATATTAAGAAAATGCACGAGCATGTTATGATTTCTTGCATTACTACAACATGGTTAAATAAATGTGATGCTTGTATAGAATCTAAAATAACTAAAAAAACCATGTGTTCTTATATAACAACGAGAAATTGAACTACTTAGTGCTCGTTTGGTTATCCCCTCTAACAGCGTCAAGTTAACTCAACTCCGTTTTTTCTTTCGTTAGTTGGACAACATGGCGTTAGGTTTTTCATCTCCTCTGTTCCGTTCCATGAACCTCCATTGATGGAATCATTGGCGTGTGTTGTAACACCCTAAATTTTAAAATAAAGGATTAATTAAGGAAATAAATATTAAATAGTTGTATGTGGGTTATTTAATATCCCAAAATATTGGAAATAATTAAATTAAGATTTTTGGGGACTACCCATAATTTATTAGAGCCAAATAGGCTAAAATTAAGCCCAATTAAAATATAGGTGTCGGACCAAGTATCTTCGATTAGGATGATATTGGTCAGGGCTGTTAAGAATATTATTAGGAGTCTGAATATGTATTTGGAATAATTTTTAGATAAAGTATTGAGCCCGAACAAAGATCTTGTTTGTCATAAAACGGTGAAATTTTAATGAGAAGCTACACATTAAAACACAAACTCTCTTTTCCTCTCTTCATTTCACGTTGGCTCTTTATTTCATTTAGCAAACACATTTTATTTCTTCTTCTTCTTCTTCTTCTTCTTCTTCTTCTTCTTCTTCTTCTTCTTCTTCTTCTTCTTCTTCTTCTTCTTCTTCTTCTTCTTCTTCTTCTTCTTCTTCTTCTTCTTCTTCTTCTTCTTCTTCTTCTTCTTCTTCTTCTTCTTCTTCTTCTTCTTCTTCTTCTTCTTCTTCTTCTTCTTCTTCTTCTTCTTCTTCTTCTTCTTCTTCTTCTTCTTCTTCTTCTTCTTCTTCTTCTTCTTCTTCTTCTTCTTCTTCTTCTTCTTCTTCTTCTTCTTCTTCTTCTTCTTCTTCTTCTTCTTCTTCTTCTTCTCCTTCTTCCAAAAACCTAAGCAAATTGGTGGTGCCTTCCCTCCCTTCCATTTTTGTGTTCCCTATTGGCATAGGAGGAGCTTGAAGCTTGGAGCTCTCTCCTCCTTCTTCTCCCTCAATTTCGTGTGGCTCACCCCCTCTCTTGGAGACTCTCTTATTTCTTCTCTTGAGGTAAGCTCCTTATCATTTCTTAAGAGTATAAACCCTAGGTTTTGGGCTTTTAAGGTTTGAGTGAGCATTTATATGTATGGGTTGTTGGGAGAAGCATTTAATAAGGAAACCCTAGAGTGGGTTGTCATAAATGCAAACTTTAATGGTAATAAATGAGGAAGATGAACTTGTTGTTGGAAGGAGATGAAGATTAATGATTATTTATGAATGTTGTTGGGTTTTAGGTGAAACCCTAACTTTGAAGTTTTGGGAAAATGATAACTATGTAATGAATAATATATTTGAGAACAAATACATAATATTGAGAATATGGGTATTGATGGATGGGACATTCTTATGAATGTTAGGCTTAAGGTTGTTTTGTAACCTTCAATATAATGAATGAGGCTTGATGGGAATAAATTCTCGAAGCCTAATAAATGAGGGAATGATGTCTATAACATGTTCTATACATGTTATAAAATTGTAAATATGATAATGTTTGATTGATTATGATTTTATATGTATATTAATGTAGGACCCATTCCGAACGACGAGGCAGGAACGTCGTATCAATCAAAATTCTTCTCTTGAGGTAGGAGAGGAGTCTTTATGTTCTAAATGCATGAATTAAATAGTATTTGATTGTCATATATGACAATATGCATGTTTGTCTTGCTTGTAATGTTATGAAGGGTTGTAATGTTGTATATGATGTTGGTGATATGTTTTGGCAACATGCATTGATGCATTTAGAATAATTGTATATGGTGGTGTGGATTGTTTGACAATGTGGTGTCTTGAATATGATGTTATACTTATGTCCATCATAAATGTGAAATGAATATAGTTGATGTTTGATTGAGAATAGGTATGAATGAATAGCATACCTTGGTTGATAGTGAAAGATTGATGTCATTGTGTTTGATGATAGGGTTGAATTATGTTAATGAGAACTATTGAGAATGCCACACGAAAATTTAAACCAATGACAATAACCAACGATAATAAATTCACTAAAAGCCTTGCGGTGATGTTGGTGATGATGATGATGATGATTGATCAGTGACATGATTAGGATGCATAGAGTGAGAAATGCATATGATTGGCATTTGCATCCATGGCATATTGCATAGCTGCCGGTGTTGGAATTATAGGGGATTCCCCCGGTTGGCCCAGTGGGAGGGCGACTCTGTGCACAAGCAATTTATTATTTCCCTTGTGACTTGGTGTGTAAGTCACGAAGCTGCCCATGTTATGCTATGGAAAGCCACATGTGGTTAACCCTTGTGGGGGGTGGCTCTTGATGAGCAGGTGTCCCCGGTGGTCCTTGGGATCACAGCTGCCATGATATGACTCATGGTTGGCCCGCAACACCATATGTTAATTTTGTTGTTACCGCGGTCATGGTGAAAATGACCAGGTGTTGCAAAATGGGCGATGCAGTTTGATACCAGTAAAAGATTGGTGAAATGCATGCAAATTGATGATAAGTGTACACATTTTACTACTGCCGTAGGGGTATGGTTAGATGATTACACTTGAATCCCACAATCGGTGTTTATATTCCCACAGTCAGATCTGCAATTGTTGAAATAATCTGTTGTGCGTATGCATTAGCTTAAGAGCATTTTCATATAGCAAGGAAGTATACCAAAGGTCATGAGATGTGATGATGATTGTGTTGTGGGAGAGAAAATGGATCAAGACAACATAAAAGATATGAATATCAAATAATAATTTGAGTATAGTGATGAGATGTGTAATGGTCCAATTTGTTGAAGGACTAGATCATATGTATGATTTTATATTTGCTTGATTTACAAAAATGTATGTAATATGTGATGATAGTTGATGATGAAATATGCGTGAATGCTAAGTATATATGTTGTGATACATATGCACATGATCACATGGTATTCATATTCATTCTTTTGGAATATACGACTCACTCATGTTGTCTACTTTTTAGACTTGTGATGTAGGGCACTCATGGGTGAAGTGAATCTTTTGAAGTACATTTTGATGAAGGAGGTAAATAGGTGTAGAGTGTAACACCCCCTTATATACACGAGATATATATAAAAAAACTTTTAGAAAGATATACATATTTATCACTCTTTATCTCGCGTATACAAGGACATACATACATCTAATTTCCTTTGAATATTGAAAGTAAAAAAAACATTGTCTTTCAATATTTGTCCATAATGATAAGATAATTTATAGAAATCATAAGTGATAAATCATTACAGTATTATATCCAGATGGGAAAGTTTATCAAAGTTTAACCTTTACCTTGTTACAATTATCTAACTTGATATTGTAATAAGGCAAGGTAAAACTAAACTATACCTTTATTACAAATGTGACCAATCATTTCCTAGTCCTTGAATCATAGAGTTTTGGAATCCTACTCTTGTCATATCTCTTCATCTATCTGATTGAGGATGAGATCACTTTACCCTCTTGTAATTACATATCCTTCCATCTTGAAGCGCTAGCTATATATCACATAACATATATTTTGGACACAAAATTCAAACAAGAAGGAGTGAGAAACAAAATATAATACTTTACAGATAAGACATAAGCATAAGGGTTTTCACAAACTAATAAATTAATATCATTCAAAATTTCATACATAATTAATTATAAATATAGGGTTCTCTCACACATAATAATCATACTTTCATTCACAATCATCCATATAGAATATCATAATCACATGTATGACATGTAATGCTTTTAATACTATCTCATTTAGTTTATGCATGTGGGCCCTTAAAGTTTTAATTTGCACTGGGCAAACCAGGAGTTTACACTGTTCCATAATTCCGGATAATAACATAAATGCCTTTGTAGCATATGAACAGCTCAACTGGCATGGAAACACTTAGAGACTAGTCAGACTAAGAAAGTTTTTATTGTGAAAGTACCCGATACTAGGGAGCGACCCCAGGTCACCTGAAGCACCCTTTCACACCCTCTCATCCCAAGGCTCGCAATTAAGCCTCCTCTAATGTATCCTCGGTTTCTATAATCCGTCCCCAGGCAATATCACATCTCATTTCTCTTTAATGATTCATGATGCATGAACTACTCGCATATTTAGTTGGTTAAGACTTTTAGAAACTCAATTATTAAATACCATAAAGGTTCACAAAATCATCTCAATAAACTGTACATTCCCATAAGTTCTTCTTTGAACTTCTGTTATATGGAAACAAATTTAGTACAGTCATTAAATTCAGATCTCACCAAAATTGAGTTTCAAAGCCTTAAATATCTCAAAACTTTCTCTTAAAAAAACTTCACATATTTACATAATCTTTCCAAATTTGAATCTTAACTAGATTGAGTTTAGAAATCTCGACTATAACAAAATATCCTTTAGTTATTTCATTAGGGAAAACCAATTTAAATTTCTGATTTCTAAAAGAATATATATATATATATATATATTTTTTAAAATCATTAACTAAGAATACTTAAAACTATAAAATTTTCTTTAATTCAAGAATTAATTATCTCAACCTTTGATTTTCATAAAATAGTTTCTTTCTAATACTAGATTTTATTCTAGAGATTAAAAATAAAGTTAATAAAAATTATTTCTAAGAAGAAATAAAAGACTAAAATAATGATAAAATACTTTCTCTTGGAATAAAAATTTAAAGAGTAAGGTAAGAAAATTCTTACTGAGTTTTAACTTTCCGTCATGCTTGCTATATGCTCAAACTCCATATCACAAGGTCATCAATTATTCATCATTCACAATCAAGTATTGAAATATCATCAATCACAATCAAATATCATCAAATCACAAATATTATTAATCACAGTCTAGTATTATAAATCACAATATCATTATTTAAAATCAAATATTATTAATTATAATCAAATCAAATCAACTAAATATCAGTCATAAATATAATTCAAATTTTAATAGTTATTTAGATTAATAAGATTAATTTTAAGTCTTTATAGTCCATTCCTTGCATAGGTCTATGTAGGTCCATATAGTCCAATCCTCGCATAGGTATAGTTCAGTCCATACATGTCATAATAGTCCAAGTCCTTGCATAGGTTTAGTCCAGTTCGCATAAGTTATCTAGGTATTTACATAAGTATTCAGATCAAGTTACACAAGATACTCAATTTAAAATTTATTATAAATTTTTAAGTTAAATAGTTATTATTTTAAAATAATATTATTATTAAATTTTAAAGGAGTAGGGGACTCCTCTCATTATTCTTATGTCTCTTCATATTATATTTCTATCTCACTCCCCTTTACCTCTTGTATCTTGGTTCGTTATGGAAAATCTATGCGCGCCTCGTCTCCGAGTTCTAAAATATACCAATTTCACTTTAATATAGTTATAAGATGAAAATTAAGATTTCTACTTAAAACAGAAATGGTAAATTTTGAATAGTGAATAGTGAATAGTGAATAATGAATAGTAACAGTAAATAGTAAAACATGAATAGTAATGGTAAATAGTAAATTGTAAATAGTAACGATAAATAGTAAATCATGAATAGTAACAGTAAATAGTAAAACATAAATAGTAAAGGTAAATAGTAATTTACTATTTGAATAGTAATTTACTATTGAAATAGTAATTTACTATTTGAATAGTAATTTACTATTGAAATAGTAATTTACTATTGAAATAGTATTTTACTATTCAGAATAGTAACTTAAAATAATATTATTTCCAGTATAATAATAGATTTCTAAAAATGATATGAAAATAACCCTAAAAAATATAAAAGAAAGATATTCTTACCTTAGGATTTTAGCAGAACCTTCTTCCAAAAAAATTTATTTCTCTCTCTTACTTCCACCACTATCTTACTAGCACTACTATATTAAAAAAACTTAATCTGAAACTGTGAATTCTAAAAAAGAATTCCTTCGGTATTTATAGGAAGGAAAATTACTATGCATTCTATTATTTTAATATAAAAGTACTGTGTATTTTTTGAAAATTCAATCCTAGTTACTGTGTATCTTTTAAAAATTTTATACATGCACAGCATTTTACATAGTAAATGTTGACTGAATTATTAAGCCAAATAGTAATCTTTCACTCGGTATATTTTAAATATTCAAAATCAGTCCTTTTTGAAATTTAGTAATATTATATCAGTCCTCACTAATTTTATAATAAGTAATATAAAGTTTAAATTTTAAAAATCTAAATTTTCTGTTAATAAAAATTTATTGGTACGTTTTCGATTTTTTTACGATTGGTAAAAATCAAGATTTTACTCAAACTGATAATTTTTAGATAAGTCTACTTGAAATAGATTTTAGAAAATTTTCTTATAATTTAAATTTACTTTCTTGTAAATATTTTTAATTTTAAGTAACTTTATATGAATTTAAAATTATTTAAAATATTATTTTATTAAAATATTTCAAAAAATTCATAAAAATTCCAGAAAATCATAAATATTATGTAGATCAAAAGGTTCTAAAGAACTATAGTCTAATTCCTTCAAAATTTTATTTTAAAATTCCAATAAGAGTTAAATCATAAATATGTAAAAACATAAATATAAAAACATAAAATAAAAATTGTGAATAATAAATATATTTAAAATTCTTAATATAATTTTATTAATCAATGAATACTAATTAATTTTTTTAAAATTTTCATTCGAAATACATAAATATTATTATTATTATTATTTTATTTTATTTTAAAAAAATAATTAAATATAAATACCAAAATTTCATAAAAAATGATAATAATAAACTAACTAATAGTAAGTATTTCTCATTAAAGATATATTAATATCTATTTTCTATTTGTATTGAAAATGGGATGTTACATAGAGGAAACGCCTTGGCCAATAAATCTAGATTTTTGTGTAGCATATAGTGTACATGTATGCTTATTTTGCCATCTAGATTGTAGTTTGATGATTTTGAGGGTCATGTACGAAAATTGGACCTTGGTGTGTATGGCCAATTTTCATTAATGACCCAAATGATGTACGATAATGAATTATGATGCTTGTCAATGATAAATTCTATGAATGAATGGTGTGTTTCATCACTTGTAGCACTTTATGAGGTTTATGTAAAAATGATTTAAATATCATGCATTAAATGAATGGGAATTGATCTTGATGTGTATAAACCATTGGATGAACTTTTAAATGCATGATGAAATGTATCTAATCTATTAGTATAGGCTAAAATGGCATAAAATGAGATTTGGTATGCTAAGTTATGAAAAATTCTACATATTTTTGTTGTTCCTACAAAACTCACTCAAGCGAGTGTGAATCTCGCTTAAGTGAGATCCTCTTGTAACAGGGGTGTGGCCACTGGTCACAATTCGCTCAGGCGGGAGAGGCCTCGCTCGAGCAAGTAAGAGGCAGACAGTTACTGTATAACATCCTTAATTTTTAAAATAATTTTCAATACATCAAATAAATTTTTCACAATTACTTTAAAATTTCTAAAACAGGAGTCGGATTCCACCAACCGGTGCCGGTCACACCTCAGTCCGACTGGCTTATTTTAGAATACAAATAAATACAATTTAACTTTTCACAAATATTTCTAAGAGCTAAACAAAATCTGAATTAATAATATCATTGTCACTTTACAAAAGCCAACCGACCACTTTATAATATAAATAAAATACATCACTCGGTAATCACAAGAGCCGGCCAAGGCTTCTACCCAAATAATTATGTACACTATGTATTGTGCATACTAATACATAATGCTTCAGTCGGTTGAGTGACTTCAAACGCCATCACTGTGTCCTCTATCCACTGTAAAAATAATAAGTAGGGGGTGAGCATAAACATATCAAATAATAGTTATTGAATTGGATTAAAAGTCCAATCCATAGCTATACAAATAACATATACCGAGCCATATGGAACAACATAAACAGTATGCTATTCTCAACAACATATATATCAATGCACACAGGTACTCACTCGGATAAATCCATTATTAAGTATTTTAATTGTGTTGCAACACTGGCTCCCCGAGCCATAACTCAGCTCTCAGCTGAACCGACCGTTTTACTGGTATCAAACCGTTTACACCCAATGTGACACCATCACTCTCAGTGACAACGGTGAATGCCATGGGCCAACCGTTTACACCCTTATGTGACACCATCACTTTTCAGTGGCAACGGTGAGTGCCACGGGCCAGAACCCCGAGCCCCACTCAAGAGGTTGCCTTGAGTCCCACCCAAGGTCTTTTGTGAAACCATATCATATTTCATATTCAACCATCACATATGCATCTTAAGCATATACATAGATAACATGAAAAATTCATGAATCATCATCCATATCATCATCATCAATCTCATGTTAATATTAGCAATATGAATGGAAATTATGAAAACATAAAACGTCATATAATCGGGGTCTGATACAATAATTCATGCACATATCACATATACACAAAATAATACCCCATATCCATTCATAAACTATCTATTTGAAATGTAACGCTCCCCCTACCTGGAATAAAGAGTTCTTGCAGCTCTTAAAGCTATATTCCAATTCACAGCTTGTAAATTCCGACTGGAATTTCAGCTTCGTGCCAGTTTAGAGATTTCTTCGTAAAGAGAAGAAGTGGAGTTTGATTCCTTTTTCGTTAATGGCTTTTAGCAAGAGTTTGAAGAGAAAGATTGTGGATGATGTTTTTCACTTTTTAAAAGTCTTTAATTGATCTAATAGTAGTTGATATTTATATTGTTCATGCAAAAGAGACGTGAACAATAAAAAGATCTCTACTTGTTTTCTTCAGATGATGAATAAGGAATAAGCATTTAATGAAAAGGGACATCACATAAGAAAGGGTCCCATACTTAGAAAATATATTGAAAAGTGAAGTTGCTAGAAAGTAGAAGAACAGATTGACGTGTAAAGCTTCAGTAACTAAAATAATCGTTAATTCCGACTCGGTTTTCAGTATATTCCGACTCGGTTTCAGCCTTCTGGGCATATCTTTCCGAGAAGGTTTATCACAGCCTCTATCCACTCGGAATTCCTTCATTCAGAGGAAAGGTTCCATCCCATGGAACACTCGGCTTTCTTTCCTAGAAAGTATCCCACACGATAATATCGCATTCAAACATACTCGGGTATATTTATGTCCGAGTCAATCTTTTGCTTACATCACTCGGAAATCTTCCATCTAAAAATCACTCGGAATTTGAAGTCAAACCTCTCTCTCTCGGAAGTTTTTCCATTCGAACGAATCACTCGGGATCAAGGACAATTCCAAAGACAAACCCGAGCACAAGCTTTTGGTCATTATTAAATATCGACCCGAGCATAAATTTAACGAAGTTTACCACTCGGTAACTAATCACTCAGATATTTACTTTCCTCGGGAATTGTTCAGTCGGAACTACACACTCATTCGGTATATCCTATTCAGCGCCACATCATTCAGAAATTAATAATTTCTCACTTAACACCTTTCTATTTGGAGTAGTCTCACTCGGTATCATTTCACTTGGAAATGTCATGCTCGGAGACATTTCACTTGGAAAATCTCAATTCGAAGATACTCCACTCGGTCATTTCTCAAAATCCATCCTGAGAAATACTTATTCAATTTCAACGTTTTTCCCTACTCAGGAGTGCTTCTCTCGGAAACGTTTCATTTGGAAACATTTCACTCGGATTTTCCTTATTCAAAAGTGTCTCATTCAGACACCGTTTACTTAACTTAGAAATAATTCGCTTAATGATGTTTCACTCGGAAACATCTTAACTTCTTTTGGAAATAGCTTCCTCGGTCTTACTTCACCCGGTATCGCACCATATTCACTCGGAATATCATATTTCAAACAACATTCACTCGGAATTTCATTCTGAATTTCTCCATTAATCCTTAATGAATGAATTTTCTAAAAATTACAAAATTTGGGATGTTACATACAGGACCATTTTCGCTCAAGTGAAATGGTCAGTGCATGGCAATTCGCTCAAGCGAGCGAGGAAAAATCGGCTCTGGAAGGATTTTGCTCAGGCGGGCCTGGCCTCGCTCAAGCGAAATGAGGACAGTGAGGTTCTGTCTCTTTTTCGCTCAAGCGAGCGTGCCTCGCCCAAGTGAAATGAGGACCTAATGCTTCTGGGACGATTTCACTCAAGCGAGCAGATCTTGCTCAAGCGAGATTGGCACCTGATGCTAATTTTCCCTTTCGCTCAAGCGTATTTCATGACTCGCCCAAGCGTGACTATGCGAACTCGCTTAAGCGAGTGGTGCCTGTTTCCTCCAAATGTACTTGCTTTAATTATTTTGATTTTCCTTTGCATCAAAGCTTCTTCTTGCATCATCTTACAAGTATATTTTACATATTATGAACCATTAAATCTCATGAAATTCACTCTATTTAGATCCAATCATACAACATCAATTCTGATGATCTTTCCGTTGTTTTTAATTGAGAATTTCTCATGAATTATTTTTTTAACTCAACTTCTCATATCTCCATATATGAGATAGGTTTTTCATAGATCCAGGGTGTTGATTTAAAACTTCACCACTTTATTTCTGTATCCGAAAATGACTCATAAAACATGAAAAATTTACCCCCAATTTTTGGGGCGTCACATGCGTGTAGCTCCGTTTGGTAGAAGGTAGGTTCTAGCTCCCTCCTGGCAACAAAAGATGGTGAAAAGTCGCGGTTGCCCTTGGTTTTAGGGTTAAAACAAAGGCCAAGGGCGGGGGTTCACACGCTGAGCCTCTCAATTTCGGTGAAAGGGAAAAGTTTTGGACAGTGAGGGCATTGTTTTGGTGTATATCAGAAAGAGGTTTTGGTGCCTGGTTGATCCCGACGCACGATCGAATGGAAAAGGAAGAAACTTGGCTTTGCAGGTAACCTTCTCCCTCTTTAATCTTCTTTGATTTTCTGTTGTGGGTGGGAAAACCATGGTCGTTTCCTGCAAAGCTCTTGGGTTCTCTGTTTCTATTTTTGTGGGTGGGGGTTTGGCTTTTGGGTAGGTGGGTGTTGTTTCTGTGGGGTAGGGGGTTGGTTGTGCTGGTAGTGAGGTTTAAGGCTGGTCTTTGTTTCTATAGGTGGTGGGATTTGGGTATGGGTGGGTGGTGACGGTTTGGGTAAGAGGGTGAGGTTGTGGGTTTAGGCTTGGGTTACGGGTGTTGGTTTAGGGTCTGGGTCTGGGTTTGGGTTTGGGTTGGGCTTTGGTTTTAGGGTTGTTTCGTGGGTGATGAGAAAGGTGAAGGTGGGTGGTCGGTGGTGGGTCTTCGTTACGGCTGGGAGGTGTGGGAGATGGGTTTGGGTTGGGCTTCAGTTTTTGGGTTGTTTCATGGATGATGGGAAGGGTGGAAGTGGGTGGTGGGTCTTGGTTACAGATGGGAGGTGGTGAGGGTTGTGGGTGTGGACAGGTGGGGATGGGTCCGGGTGGGTAAGGATGGATGGATTCTGGTGGGTGTGGGTGAGTGGTGGTGACGGATGGATGGTTCTGATGAGGGGTGCAGAGAAGGGTGTACAATATGGTGATTTGAATGGTGATGATTGGAGGTGCATCAATGGAGTAGATGTATTTGAAATATAGTTATATCTTGTCTTTGAATATATGGTTTGAAATTTTTTTGATTAAGTTACCCATTTTAAATTATGAGTTATCCGTTGAGATTTATCCGTTTAGGGTTTAGGGTTGAAATAATTTTATTTTTAAGTTAACAAAGGATAACAATGAATTGTTTGTGAAAAAAAACAATAAGCATATTTTGAATGTTTGTGGAAAAAAACAATCATATTTTATAAAAATATTTAGGGTTTATGGTTTGGGTAGGATAATAATTAATTAATTTAAACATTAGTATTAATATTTTTTTCTATTGTTTTGGAGTTATTAGGGTTTAATAAAATTTTTGTTGTATAATCTTTATTAGACTCAAAATGGACAAAGGGAAAACACCCATGCATTCTTTAAAAGCGAGTTGGGATAGATATGTGCTTAAAATTTTTGTTGAGAGTGCAATTAAGCAAATAACAAATGAACAACGTAAGGGAACATCCCTTACAAAGGTTGGATGGGAAGGATTAGAGACTTATTTCAATGCCAAGACTGGTCAATCTTACTCGAAGGAGCAGTTTAAAAACAAATGAGATAACCCGAGGAAAGATTGGCTTCCATGGTATAACTTGTTCCGGAATACAACTGGTCTTGGTTGGGATAATGAACGACATACATTCATCGTAGATGATGAGTGGTGGGCAATGAAGCAATGGGTATGAACTTCATGGTTGACTTTAGAATTTCATTTAATGTAACATTTTGGGTTTAGGGTTTTCTAACTTGTCTTATATTTACGCAGGAAAACCCCGCCTATCTAAAGTACCGTTATAAGGGTCTACCACATGCATGGGAGCTGACATATTTGTTTAAGGATAATGTGGCAACCAGTGAGTATGCCTGGGCTTCGCCATGTGGGATTTTACCCATCTTCAACCCTGGAAATAAATACATCTCTGATCCTCCTGAGAGTCAGCAACAGTTGGGGGAGCAACAGTTAGGTGAAGGTTCAAGTGATAGTGAGGATTCAAGTTTTAGGTGAAAAAAGCCTGCTGGAGGGGGCACAAGTGGTTTAGGGTTTAGTGACATTGACTTGAACATGCCATTGCAAACAAACGTCACAACCAATAGTGGAGAGAAGAGGCAAAGGGGCGGTGGGAAAGGCAGTAAGAAGAAAACTCGAAGGGATAGCGTCATAATGATTAGTGAATCAATGAATAATATGGCACAAGCTATAACTTCTCATACTTCTACAGTGGTGGGAAAGGCTGCAGATGATGAGACACTGTCCATTACAACCACAATCCGACTACTAAAACAGATTCCCCAATGTCAACAGGATAAGGGGCTTAAAGAAAAATATATACAGATACTTCAAAATGACGCCAAGTGAAAGTGGTTCAGCCTGCTGGATGACCAAGATGACCAACTAGTATTTCTTTTTAATGAAATTGGGCAATTAGGGGGCTAAGGGTTAGGTTTGCTAGCAAATGTTGTCTTTATGATTTTGTGTCTTTAACTATGTTGTATTTTATGACTTGGTAAATATCAAAATATTGTGTGTTACTTTGGTCTTTAACTATTTGGTACATCATAATTATGTGTTTTTTGCGACCATGTTTTATAAAGATAACAATGATTAACATATTTCAACATTTACAGATATTAAACATGACATTCACTCGTGGTCAAGGTTCCTCAAGACAAACTAACCCTATTGAGTTGTATATTATTGCGATGGGGGGCATCAATAGTAATTGGGGATTGGGTCGTCAACCATGTATGCAAGGAACCATGTAGGACTAGTGCACTTGGGGGACATGCAAGGGTCCAAGAGATACTTAATGGAAACGACATAAGATGTCATGAAATGTTTAGATGAGTAAACACATCTTTTTAGGATTGTGCCACAAATTAGTTGACCATAGACTAACTTCTTTTTCTCGCATGGGAGTACATGAAAATGGTGGCAATGTTTTTACACACGGTTAGACATGGTGTAGGGAACAGGGTAATACAAGAAAGATTTCAGCATTCGGGTGAAACAGTTAGCAGGCAATTTCATCGTGTATTCGAGGTGTGTGTCTCATTGTCAATGGAGATGGTCAAGCCTATATATGGATATAACTTTTACGCATGTCTCCCTAAAAATACAAGATAGTAGGAGATACTGGCCTTTCTTCAAAGATTGTTTGGAGCCATTGACGACACTCGTATACTGTGTGTCGTACCATCTAGGGATTCTACACGGTTCATTGGCATGAAACATTACACATCACAAAATGTGATGACCACTTATGATATGGACATGTGCTTTATTTTTTTACTACCCGGATGGGAGAGATCCACCCACGACGCCCAGGTGTTTAACGATATAGTGACTAATGCGTATTATGGATTCCCATATCCGCTCCCATGTATGGTTTTGTTGTCCCTACATGTGTACATTTAATGCTATTGGTCTTGGTAAATAATATGTTGATGAAGTACTTTCTCTCATGTAACAGGTAAATACTATTTGGTAGATAATGGCTATTTGACACCGATGGGATATCTGGGTCCTTACCGATGTGAAAGATACCATCTTCTAGACTTTAGACGCGCACGAGATTTTCAAAACAACAATGAAGTCTTCAACTATTTGCATTCAAGTCTACAGAGCACAATAGAACGAACCTTCGGTGTTTGGAAGAACAGATTTGTCGTGCTTCGACATATGCCCACCTATAGTTATGAGACCCAAGTTCACTTAGTTTGTGCGACAATGGGAATCCATAACTTTATTCGAAGATGCAACCTTCCAGATGCTGAGTTTGACAACGAAAATGCAAATGATAACACCTCTATGAGAGTGCAACATCGGGCATATCTTCTAGTTGAGGATGAAGTTTACACGACTTCATCGCCAGGCATGAATGTTGTTCGTGATTCTATTAGAGATCAAATTATAACTGCTAAAGTTGTATAAATCTATATTTAATTTTTTATTATGTGTAAATTCAAAATAAATTCATTTCCTTTCCATATTATAAATAATATAATCTAACCTCACAACAACAATAATGTAATTTGTTAAAAGATACATTCTAATTATATATAAAATCATCTAATTTGTTAAAGAAGATACATAAATATATGTATAAACGTCAAATAATCTATTTTGTTAAAAAAATAACGTAACATGTTAAAAGAAATAATCTAATTTGTTAAAAACTACATTCTAATTATACATAATATCATCTAATTTGAATAACAATAATATATTTTTGTTAAAAAAATACCCTAATTTGTTATAATATCATCTAATTCCTAAAAAAATTATCTAATTTGTTAAAGAAATAATATATTTACTTTAAAAATAAATCTAATTTGTTATAATATCATCTAATTTGTTAAAAAAATAACTTTATTTGTTAAAAAAATAATATATATTATTAAAAATAATCTATTTTGTTTAAAAAATAATCTAATTATACATAATATTATCTATATATATATATATACATATTTTGAATTAAGATATATTTACATTTATACATATTCAATATATTTTTTACTAATACCCTTTTTGGTAATTTCCCGTCAAACCACCATTTACCCAACCCAACTTTTTCTTCAACCAAACATAATCACTACTTCTTAACCCATTTTTACCCAACCCAACTTTTCAACTACAAATTTAGAGGATTTAAAATAAACTATGAGTAAGGGTGGTAAAAGATGTTATGTAACTTTCATAGATGGTTGCTCTATATATACCATATTGTATCTTATTAGGAATAAGAATAAGGCTTTTAATATGTTTTTAATTTATAAGACCGAAGTAGAAAATCAATTAGATAGAAAGATTAAAAGGATAAGATCTGATAGAGAACATGAATATTTTCCCTTTAATGAGTTTGTTGAGAAAAAAGGTATAATACATGAAGTAACTCTCCCTTATTCACCAGAGTTTAATGAAGTAGCATAAAAGAAAAATAGGACCTTAAAAGAAATAATGAATGCTATTAGTTCTTCTACACTTGATAACCTATGAGGTGAAGCCTTATTATTTGTTTGTCATCTACACAATAGGATTACTTATATGAAAATAGGGATAACACCTTTTGAATTGTGGAAATGTTATCAACCAAATTAATATTTAAAAGGATGAGGATGCCTAGTCAAGGTCATGTTGCCTGATCCATAAAAGAGAAAATTAGCTTTTTAAAACTTTTGATTGCATGTTTATTAAATATGTTGAACACAATGTTTCATGTATGATTCTTGTCTTAAATAGTAATGTGCTTGATAACAACAAAATTATTGGAACCAACAATGTTGAATTTTTAGAATATGTCTTCCTTTAAAAGAGAAAATTATTTCTAAAACACCCATTTAAAATGTTGTTGAAAACTTTTTTGAAGAGATAATGAAGAACTCTTTTGAAGAATTAAGAAGGAGTAAAAGACAAAGGAAAGAAATATATTGTTTTTTTAAGAAAGAAAGAAACATATTGTGAAAATGATATTTATGCATATCTCACAAATAATGTCTCTTTAACCTTTTTTGAAGTTATTTCTTCCTTTCATGCAATTTTATGGAAAGAAGCTATTAAAAATAAACTTGATTCAATAATGAAAAGTAACACATAGGCTTTAGTAGATTTGCCTCCAAAGTCAAAACCAGTTATAAATGGATTTTTCAAAAGAAAACTTAATTCTGATTCTATAGATAAATACAAAGCCGATTTAATAGGAAAAGGTTTTGGTAAAAAACATAACATGGACTATTTTGATACTTTTGCTTTTGCTACTAGTATTTCCCAATAAAAGTTATGATTATATTAGTGTCTGTTTACAAACTTATTATTCACCAAATGGATGTTAAAACTACTTTTTTGAATGATGATTTAGAAGAAGAAATTTATATGACTCAGCCTAAAAGTTGTATAGTTCCTGGAAAAGAAAATAAAGTTTGTAAATTTCTTAAATCTTTATACAACTTAAAATAAACACCAAAACAATGGCATGGAAAATTCAATAATGTTTTAATTAACCATAGGTTCACTTCTATCGATGTTAATAAATGTGTTGATGGTTCAGAGTCAGACTTAGAAGAAGGGATTGAATAAGTCTGAGACTCTTTTTGTGTGGAACTTAAACTTTTCCAAACGTGAAATGTAGTAGACTTTTGAAGCAGATAATAAGAGAAAAGGGGAAACGTAGAAACTATGTCGAGTACCTTTAGACATGAAGAATTTTCACTATTATAGAAACTATTTTGATACTTTTGCTCTTACAATCACAACACAGCCCATGCCACAAGTATTCTTGACTCTAGCTAATCTTGGCTTAAACTTAAGTATTCTTTCAATAAGCCACTCCTAGATCAATACCCAAGTATTCTTTCAAAAGTCTCTTTAGGAAAAATAATGTTTGCCACACAAACTAAGACTAGTAACACACCAAACTTAACATATATAGAGATTTAAGAGAGTGCTTGTGTTTCTGAGAACTTAGTGTATAAGATGATACAAGTTAAAGAACAGATACACTAAGTATGAAAGATAAAGACTAAGTCTGCAAGAAGAAGAGATACAAAGAAAGTATTTGCTTTTGAGAAGAAAGCTTAAGAGATTGCTTGAAGATTGATGCTTTCACATGTAAGTTTTTCAAACTCGTTAACTTCTTCAAAGTCTGGATTCTCTTCATATTTATAGGCCAAGGAAGATGACCATTGATAATCCATTGAAGATAGATAGCCGTTGAAGCTTGCTGACCTTGAAGCTGAGAACATGACAAAAGGTCTACAACGAGGATCTTCAGAACTTGTACGTAAATAGAGTTCCTCGAGTGCTTTATAGTAAAAGTCCTTCTATAGTCTTTCTTATATTATGAACTTATGCAGAAATAGGATGGTTGACCTTCTGATTGCTTTCTAATGTAAGCACTGATCTTCGTCAACTTTTTGATTTGTGCAGAGTAGCTTCCTCGATTTCTTATCTACGCGATCATTGGTTCTTGCACTAATTTGTCCTCTTTTCTCTTTTAGTGATAAACGCAGTTTCTATTGATCAAAATTCAGTTCTAAGAATCTTTAAAATTATCCTTGATTTTTCTTGATGCAAAAATCAGAGTAACATTCTTGATGCTTCAAAAGTCTAAGGTCTCATTGTTGAATCAAGAGTGTGTGCTGAGTCTAGAGAATAAACACGTTTAACTAAGTAGTCAAAAAGTCTGGATAGGCACACTTGAATCAAAGTCTTCTAGGGTGTTATTCTAGGATCAGACTTTTCTTGGGACGGACTCTTACGCAAACTGTTTTTGTCCTAGGCAGACTTGTTCTGAAATATTCTGTAGCTCAAAGCAGACTTTTAATGATGGACTCATTTATAACCTATGCATCATAAATTTGTAACTTGAAACACTTAATTGAATAAGTTAGATTAGACGTAGACAAACTTTATTTAATTAAATACCTTGATGTGTGTTATTAACAAATCTTGGGGTCTTTGAAATAATACCAGACTTGGTTCTAACATGTGTGTATACTAAAGTAGAAAATTATGAATGCGTAATTATGTGTGTATATGTTTATTGATGGTTCAGAGTCAGACTTAGAAGAAGGTTCAATAAATCTTAGACTGTTTTTGCAAAACTCAAAAACTTTATAAATGTAAGCGATCAAACTTTTGTACCTGACTTTTAAGAGAAAGGAAAGAGAGAATGAACATAAAATTTATATTGGTTTACTTCTAACTCAGAAGCTACATCCAGTCCTTTCAAACTTGAAGGATTTACACTATTATAAAAACACCTTTTACAATCACAACACCAGACCATGCCACAAGTATTGTTTACTCCAGCAACTTTTGGCTTAAACCCAAGTATTGTTTTAACAAGCCACTCATGGCTCAATCCTAAGTATTCTTTCAAAAGTCTCTTCAGGCCCAACATTGTTTCCCAAAAGAAACTTAAGGCTGGCAATACACCAAACTTTTACACAAATAAGGATTTGAAGAATAGTTTATGTTTGGTGTTTCTGAGAACTTAGTGTATGAAAAGGTACAAGATATAAACTGATACACTAAGTAAGAAAGCTAAATAAAGGTCTGCTAGATGTAGAAAAACAAAGAAGTTCTTTTCTTTAAAGACTAAAACTAAGAATAAAGAATAATGTTTTATGAACTGATTGCAAGGATTTCTTCAAAGGTTAATCAGGTTAGGTTCATCGAAGACTAGTGACTAGTTCCATGGTGAAAATTTTATTCTAACGCGTCCAATGATTTTTGTTTCTAAGTCTAGCCTCTCATTATTTCTTAATCTTCCACAAAGATTAAAAATCCTTCTAGTTACCATAGAGCCTAAGGAGAAAAGAAATAACATTCCATGCGATCAGGTAATCTGACACATCGAATTGACAGAATACAACGCTATTGTTTCATATTTTCACAACCAAAAATATCACACATCAAAATTTACTATCCCACTCAAAGATATTATTTCTCTAGCAATTACTATAAATAAATCACAAAACATGCATACGTATTTTCTAGATTCATCCAAAATGTCAAGCAAAAGTAACAATCTTAGTGTTAGATCTTGTTACAAAAAAATGAGAGGTGTTACAAATGGTGCATCCCAAGCTTTAGCAAGTGTTGATGGTGGTCATAGGATAAGGAAGTATTGTGGTTGGGGTATGAAGGTTTAGAGACAGACTTAGAAAGGAGGGTTGAATAAGTCTGTAACTCTTTTTACGGAATAAAACCCTTTTAAACAAAAATGATAACAAACTTTAACAAATAAAAATTCAAGCTTAAAGAGATAAGGGATAGAGAGAAATGCCTAACAAATTTATACTGGTTTACTTCCAAACAATGAAGCTATATCCAGTACCTTCAGACTTGAAGAATTTTCACTATGTAAAAATATCTTTTTACATAAACTACACTTCCCATGCCTCAAGTATTGTTGACTCCAGCCATTTATAGCTTAACACCCAAGTATTCTTTCAACAAGTCACTCTTGGCTTAAAACCCAAGTAATCTTTCTAAAGCCTCTTCAGGCCAGACAATGTTTCCCATAAGAAACTAAAGACTGGTTAACACACTAGACTTTGACACAGGAAAAGATTAGGAGGTGTTTGTGTTTGATAACTTAGTGTACAAGAGAATTGAGCTTAAGAATAAATACACTAAGTTGAAAAACAGAGACTAAGTTTGCAAGAAGCAGATGTGAGAATTAAGAATGAGAGTCTTTGTTTTTGATAGATTCACTTTTTTCACGCTAAGTTCTTCTACTTCAAGGTCTGAGGTCTCTTCTTATTTATAGGCCATTTCAAATAGTCGTTACTATTTCATTGAGAAGAGATAGTCATTTGAGCATGTAGACTTGAGAGATGAGGTAAAGACAAAAGGTCTAGTTCAAGGATATGTAGATGTTGCACTAATATAGAGTGCCTCAAGCATTGTAGTGCGAAATCCCTTTTTGTTGTCTTTTGTCTAGCATGGACTATCACAAATACGCTTGGTTGACTTTCTGAAGCTTTCTGACTCAAGTACTGATCTTCATCATCTTTTTGATTTGCGCAGAGCAGCTTCCTCAATTTTCTCTTCATGTGAGTCTTGGTTTTCTTACGAACTTGTCTTCTTTTCCATTTACGGTTAGGAGCAGTCTTGCTTGAAGAAAACTAGGTCTGGGGTATCTTCAAAATATCCTTGAGTAGATTGAATCAGAATTAGAGGATCGTTCTATGTAAGAGGAGTCTTAGTCTGATAACTTGAAGCTTGGATAGATGGAGTTGTGAGAGAGTTGTGTGTTGAGTTTGAATAGTGAATTTGATGAAGAACGTGACTCACCAGTTCTAGGTCTAGAATAAGCACACTCGATAAATTTTCTCTTGAACTTTGCCTTGTAATAGACTTGAGCTGGGACAAACTTGGATAAATTTTATTTTGTCCCACATAGACTCGGTCTGAAAAAGACTTGAAATATTTTGTATTTCTTTAAGCAAAATTTAAATGATGGACTCCCTCTTTGAGTTATAACATATACATCACAGACTTTGTAACCTGAAATACTCAAATAAAGATGTTAAATGACGCCTAGGAAGACTTTATTTAATCAAAGGCCTTGATGTGTGTTATTAACAAATCTTGGGGTCTTTAAATAATATTTAAAATCTCTAAAGTCCTTTACGATACAGACTTGGTTCTAACAAGGTAGTTGTTGGTGGACTTTTATGAGGTCATATTTCAATATAATTTATTTTTTTCTCTTTCAAATATAGCTTATTATGTTTAGGGAAACTTTAATTTTGTGGTCCCCCATTATGTTGCTTGGAACTTTAAGTTATTAAGAATAGATTTTTATTTTTAAATACAAGTGGTTACGTGGATTCCAAAATAACTTTTAATTAGAGGTAGTTCATATGGGTATATCCTTTCTTTTCACAAACTCTTGTTTAACCACACAAAAAATGACACAATTAGCATGTGTTGCATTGACAAATGTCATTCTTAGCCAAACATGATAATGGTCCTCTGCATGTTCCATTTCTTTGCAATGGCTACACATGACATACTTGTACATACAAAAAATTTACTTGTTAGTTGAATAGTACTAATTTATCCCTGACAAATTAAAATTTTTAAAACACGTCCCTATACCTGTCACTTGGCAAAACGGTCGCGTTTTGTTGCCCATGTGGTAGTCCACACGACATCATGTGTGTTAAAAAAAAGGCACCACGTAGGCAAAACTTAACAAAAGTTTGAAGAAATTGACAAAAGGGACTTATCATATTAACAAAAATGAAAGGGGAAGGACCATACACAAATTTTTAATATTTAAGGAACCTATTAACCTTCCAAATAATACTTTAAAATTTTTGTTTTGTTCAAGATCCGGGTCAAGAATAGATCGTCTTGACCGGGGTTAAAGGACAAGTACCCTGACCGTAGTTACCTTACTAACTCTCAATTTTACACCGCCTTAGTAGAGTACGGTATTATACACCTAGGTTCAGTGGGAAACCAAGTTTCTTCAAGTAAAGGTGGCTATTGATGTTTTGTCCGTGCTATAGTCAAAGAATCACACCGGAGGTGTACCTGCAGAAGATTCTACGATGCTTAAGTCAGTATGGTTACTAATGTACCGATATTATGGAGGTAACTTACTGGATTAGATCAGATCCTTCTTCAGTAATAAATGAGTTATATCTATAATGTTTACCTTAGTTTTGAAAGTGATTTGACCATCTTCCTAACTTACTGTTGATACAGTCTCTGCGGGGTCAGGTTACCTATTCCTTCTCCGACTCGTTGTTTGAGTGTTAGTTACGGGATGGGGTTAAGGGAGGAGTCCGTGGTCATCCAACAGTTTTAGACTTCAGTTATGGACTTGCCAGCCTTTCTAATGATGTGGCATGGTGTTCTTGGACCCCGGTATGGGTCTTGGTCACCACCCCAGATCATTTTCCCCTTAGTTTATTTTTTGTAGTATTTCTACAATAAATGGACTATCTAAAGTCCGGCTGAAAAATTATCAGGGTGTGAGTGCCGATGTGCCAACCTAGCCGCAGTCAGATATGCTTTGGGTTAGGTGAGGCATTTAATGCGCCTTAGCTGTTAAAGCTTTCATTTTATGCAATCGCTGACGTGTTTGGTCACAATTAGTCATGCTTTCCACGCACCATCAGATGACGTCATTCCCAGGCGAAACGACGCTCCTTTTTGGGCCGCGACGCTTCGTCTTCTACTTCGTCCATGGGCCACGACGGTTGAACTTCGGCTCATGCCTTTTCTCTACCTATAAAAGAAAGTGTCTTTGCTATTTTACTTCATTTGTTTTTTATTGAAACTCTACCCAACCGCTGTCTCTTTTTGTTCTCTTACTTCGTCCTGGCTCATACTCAAAGAACTGCTCACATCATCCCTACAGGTAGCCTTTAAATAACTCCTTACTTTACCATGTGTCCCTTTTCTTCTAACCATGGCCAGGAATAAAATTCCTCTTGTGAAATTATATCAAACCCTTTGATATCCTAGCCACCTGAGGTTCCTCCCCAGGGACCTCGACTTACTCAAACAGATATCCGCATATGGATGACTCCGGTTAACTTGGGCTCAATCTCCCGGGTGAGTCTTTTACTTCTGAAGTTCGGAATCCTCCTTTACCTCTTCCTCTTGTGTCTCCAGACCGGAGTGAGAACTCCAACGTAGTGCATTACTACACTAACGATACTGACTTTTACTCACATGTCTCTTTTCAGTGCACGTTGTAACCATGGACGCCGTCGGCTCTTCAGTTTTGAGGAATGACCCCGACGACACTTCATGATTACGGATAAAGTAAATTGGTTAGCTCGTAAGGCTGAAGATCCTTATTTTTGGGTTTCTCAGAACGTGCTCCCCATACACAGCTGCCTCGCCAAGCCTTTAGACGGGGTGGAACTTGAAATTGAATATCATTGGCACACCAAGAAGTACACCAATTCATTTTCCCTTTTTACCTCTACACTCACAGAGTGGATCTACCACATTCCGAGGGACCGCTTCATTTATTTTCACGATTATACAATAACCAAGGTGGGAGTCCGGTTCCCCTTGAATAAGTTCGAGATGGGGGTGTTGCCTTTTTTAGACATCGCCCCCAGCCAACTCCATCCCAATGACTGGGCCTTGGTCCTCTCCCTTGAAGTCCTGGGTAAGCACTTAGGCTTCACCTCCACCATCGCCATCTTCTTCCAGTTTGCTCGTGTGATGCGCCGAGGTGGAACTGGAATGGGGTTTGTTAATCTCTAGTGTTAGAGTGACATCGTTAACTTTGAGGCCTTTGCGGACTCCTGTAAAGTCGCCGGAGGCTCCTTTAAGAACTCCTTCCTGAAACTTTATGTTAAAGGGACGGAAGCTCCTTTCTGGAAGGATGAGGAAGGCCAGTTCAGGATCCATACCGGTTGGACTCACAAGCATTTTTTGTTAGAGAGTTCGGTTTATGTCGTTGACGAGTCCTCCCTTTCTGAATCTGCCAAGACGGTGGTTGACACCTTCCACAATATGTCCTGAGGTGCCCCCCTTAAGTTCCGCTCTCTCCTTGGCACCGCGGAGACACGAAATGAGTATCTCGCTTATTTGGGTATACACCCATCTCTTTCTGCTTTCATATATTTGTGTACTGTAGTTTACTAATTGTCCTTTATGTTTTTCAGGGAACATGAGTGTCGCCGTTCTGGAAAACCTCCGCAAGCTAATGGAGAGGTCAGTAGTTGACACTACGGCCAAAAACAATATCACTCCCAAGATGAGGAAGTCTTCCGGATTCCATATCCCTGGCGGGGTGATTAATCTTGAAGATGCCCCAGAGAAGTGGAAGGACAAAGGACAGGCCGCCAGGATGTCTAAGAAGCAGAAGACAAACCCTGCCCCTCGAGCGAATGACAAGGGCAAGGGGTTGCAACTAAGACCCTGGTGTATGATGACATTCCCCCCTCCTCGTTCCGGTATGGATGCTTTAGAGGCCCTAATAACTAGGACCCTTCCTCCCGATGTCGGCTTTGAACTGCCCTTCCGCCTTAAGCCTGGGTTGGAGAAGGAAGATATCACATTCGCTTTGGAGACGACGATGTGGTATAACATTAAAACTCTCTCCGCCATATACTCCGCCGCTACCAACCATCCGAAGCTGGAACTGGATCGTCTGAAAGACAAAAACTCCTGCCTCTCCGAAGATTGCAGCCGGGCTCATCAGAGGATTAAGTCCCTCAATGAGTTTAACCAAGCTTTTCAGCGATCTGAGGAGATCTGGAAGAAAGAGAAGGACAGACTGCTTAGGAAAGTGGCTGAACTGGAAGGCCAAGTGACCGATCTTCGCAAAAAGAACGAGGAATTGTCTACGGCAGTCACAGATGAGTAGAACAAGTATCAGGAAGATATGCTGCAGTTTGCTCATGCTGTTATGGACTCTTTCAGTCACGCAGTCCATCAGGTCATCCACTAAAACCGGGATACCCCTCTCAACCTGAACGGGATTAGTTTTTTCAACCGATTCCGAAATGGTGAGTTGGTGACCAAAATGGGTGGTCAATCCTTCTCTCCTTCTAATGAGCATTTCAAGCTTCGTTCTTTGGCGGAAGGGGAGGACGACGGTCTTGGGGACCCAAATGTTGAAGAGGCTAATGCTGGTTCCGAGGGCGAAGAAGGGAAGGTCCTTCACCAAATCCTTAGTTTTATTTTTACTTTGTAGGCGGGATGAGCTCCACCCATTTTGAATTTTGATTACTAGCCGTTGTGCCTTTACTTTTGTAACTAATCAATGATATCAATGTTTTGCTTTCATTGTTTTTATTGTTATAATTCAAAGTTTGTGTAACTGTTATCCATCCACTCCATTCTTAATTTATTCCAGAGTTCTTGAATTATTTCGTACTTAAAATAGATTTAATAAAAATTTAACCGTTCTGGGTCCTTGGACCACTCTGGGAGTTAATAAAACTTAACCACTCTGGGGTCCTTAGACCACTCCAGGGTTTAATAAAACTTAACCACTCTGGGGTCCTTAGACCACTCCGGGGTTTAATGAAACTTAACCACTCTGGGGTCCTTAGACCACTCCAGGGTTTAATGAAACTTAACCACTCTTGGGTCCTTAGACCACTCCAGGGTTTAATAAAACTTAACCACTCTGGGGTCCTTAGACCATTCTGAGGTTTAATAAAACAACCACTCTGGGGTCCTTAGACCATTCCGGGGTTTAATGAAACTTAACCGCTCTGGGGTCCTTAGACCACTCCGGGGTTTAATGAAACTTAACCACTCTGGGGTCCTTAAACCACTCCGGGGTTTAATAAAACTTAACCATTTTGGGGTCTCTAGACCACTCCGGGGTTTAATGAAACTTAACCGCTCTGGGGTCCTTAGACCACTCCGGGGTTTAATAAAACTTAGGGAAGGTTGTCCAAAGATGTTATCATGCGTGTTCACAAAATTATATTTTATTGATAGAATAGCAACCTGTAACACCCTCTGTTACATCTCAATAATTTCTAAAAAAATTCATAAATTTTTTTAACAAAATATGATCATTAAAAAGAAACTACCAGAATAAATTACATATAATATTTCTGAAATACCTCACGAATATCATTAAAATTTATAAAGTAGTTTTACATTCATCCAAATAAAATAGATATTAAACATTGTTAGAAAGAGAGGAAATTCCATGGCCCAAGAGCAGTTACTTAATGACATTATTTATTCATTGGACCACGGTATTCATACCGAGCTCCCTTTCTAGAACGTGCTATATATACTGTCAAGATTCTTTGATCCTTCCCTCTGTACAAACCATCAATTTAAAATATATAAAACGAAAACATGGAGAAAGGAGTGAGAAACAGAATATAATATTCCCAAATGGGACTTAAGCAATAAAAGGTTTTCACAAATTAGTATAATAATATCAATTATAATCACATACACAATCAATTATCAATGTAGGAATGATATGTCATATCTTTATCATAACTTACCTATATATGTCGGCTCTTAAATTTTAATTTGCACTGGGCCAACCAGGAGTTTACACTTTTTCATAATTCTAGATAATAATAACATGAACAGCTCAACTGGCATGGAAATACTTAGAGACTAGTCAAATTGAGAAGGTTTTTATTGTGAAAGTACTCGACACTAGGGAGCTACCCCAGGTCCCTTGAAGCACCCTTTCACACCCTCTCATCCCAAGGCTCACAATTAAGTCTCCTCTAATGTATCCTCGGTTTCTATAATCCGTCCCCAGACAATATCATTTTGTTTCTCTTTGATGATTCATGATGCATGAACCACTCGCGTATTTAGTTAGTTAAGGCTTTTAGAAACTTAATTATATTATCGGGGACTATGAATCGTGACATAGCCACCCCAGAAAACTGTATTGTTTCAAATTCTTAAATAAATTATATCACACATATAGAATTTTAGTACAGTTCCTTTTCAAATCACAAATCAAATCTCATTATAATTTGAGTTTCAAAGCCTTAAATATATTTCACAAACTTCTTTAGAAAGTTTATAGGTCAATTCAAAATCAATTACTAAAAACTCGAATTCGGAAATATCAATCTTTAAAACCTTAGTACCCTAAAATTTTGTATAATATTTTTATATATTTTGAAAATAATATGTATATATATATTAAAATATTAGTAAAAATTTATTTTTATAAAATAATTTCTCTTTCTTTTTCTTTCTGATACACTAACTAAAAATCTTAATTTTAGTAAAGATATATATATATATATATATATATATATTAAAAGATAAAAAGAGATTTCTAAAAACTTATGTAGTTTCATTGAAAACTAAGAAATTTCTTAAAAGTAATTTGAATAAAGATTAATAAGTAAATAAGAAAGTAGGAGATAAGTAAATTCTTACTGAATTTTAGCTTTCTGTCATGCTTGCTATATGCTCAAACTCCACATTACAAGATCATCAATCATAATCAAATATTGTCAATCATAATCAAACATCATCAATCATAAATAAATATTAGTAATCATAATCAAATAAAATAATTAAACATCAGTTATAAATATCATAATTTAAAATTCAATGGTTATTTAAATTAATAAAGTTTATTTTAAGTCCTATAGTCCATTCCAGTCCTTGCATAGGTCTAGTTCAGTCCATATAGGTCATAATAGTCCAAGTCTTTGCATAGGTTTAGTCTAATCCGTATAGGTCATAATAGTTCAAGTCCTTGCATAGGTTCAGTCTAGTCCGCATATAGGTCATAATAGTTCAGGTTCTTGAATAGATATTTCAGATCGAGATACTTAATTTATTAATAATAATTATTATAAATTTAAGTTAAAGTTATTGTTTTAAAATAATAATATTGTTAAATTTAAAAGGAGTAGGGGACTCCTCCCATTATTCTTATGTATTTTCATATTATATTCTTATCTCACCCCCTTTACCTTGATTTGCTACCAAAAGTGAATTCGCTCTGCGCCTCCGAGTTCTAACAAAATATTAATACTAATTTATTTCAGTATAGGCATAAGATGAAAATTAGGATTGCTATCAGAAATGATAAATAGTAATTATGTAGAGTAACAATAAATAGTAACGATAAATAGTAAATCATCAGTAGTAACGGTAAATAGTAATTTTTAAATAGTAATAGTAAATAATAAATCGTGAATAGTAAATTTTAAATAGTAGCGGTAAATGATAAATCGTGAACAGTAACGATAAATAATAAATTTTGAATAGTAATGGTAAATAGTAAATTTTGAATAGTAACAATAAATAGTAAATTTTGAATAGTAACAATAACTAATAAATTTTGAATAATAACGATAAATAATAAATTTTGAGCAATAACAGTAAATGGTAAATTGTGAATAGTAACAATAAATAGTGAATAGTAATAGTAAATCGTAAAAATAATGCATAGTGGTAATTTATTTTTACCATAGTAACTTATTCATAATAGTAATAGTATATTAATAGTTTAAGAGTGCTAAAAAGAATAAACTAAATAATCATAAAAAGAATATAGAAGAAAGATGTTATTACCTTACACCTCCGGCAGAATCTCTTTTTACCAAAAGAATTTACTCCCCACTAATTTCTTAAGCACTATCTCTCTAGATTCTCTCTCTAATTTTGGTGTGTAAATGTTGTAAATAAGCCATATATTTATAGGAAGAGAATTTTACTATTTAAGATTACTTAATTATTTATTTTACTATTCATGATGTAAGTATTTACTAACCAATGATGTAGGCAATAAGTAAGCGATGATGTCGGCAGTAACATTTTGGTTATTAGATAAAAGGTTAAGGGTATTTTGTCATTCTCAAAAAAAAGAAAAAATATAAAAAATTCCAAAAAATTATAAATTGTATAACAATCAAAAAGTTCTAAAGAACTATAATCAAATTTCTTTGAAATTTTATTTTAAATAAGAAATAATGAAATTAGGGATGTTACACACCCCTGCTACATACCTCATTAAAAAACTCCCAAGTAAACCCTGTGGGAAAAACCTTGGGTAGGGAAAAAGAGTGCATGACTTGTAGTGCCGGTTAGCTATAATACACACAGAGGTTCTTTACATTCTATTTATTCTTAAACACACCTCCTTCTAAGATTTCCAACAAATATGCTCCTCCTGGTGTGACTTTGTTCACCTGGTATGACCCTTCCCATGTCGGTGCCAATTTCCCCTGATGTGCGAAACAATTTCCAAATGATGCTTTCCTTAAGACAAGGTCGCCTACGTTAAATCTCCTTTGTTGAACCTTCACGTTGTAGCTAATGCGACTTTGGCTTTAACAACTTGATCCCGGACAAAAGCTGCTTCCCTGACTTCATGTAGCAGATCCAACTCATTCCTTATTCTTTGATCATTGTCTATTGTATCAAATTGTTGGGCCCTTAGAAAGATTAAATTTATTTCCATTGGTATCACTGCGTCTACTCCATACACCAACAGGAATGGGATCTCACCTGTAGATGAGTGTGGATTTGTCTGATGTGCCCATAAAACGTGGCATAATTGGTTGGCTCATTCTCCTTTTGCTTCACCAAGGTGTTTCTTTAATCCCTTTAGGATCTCCCTATTTACGACCTTGGCCTGTCCATTGGTCTGAGGGTGCTCAACCGATAAGAATACTTGCTTAATCTATAGTCCGTCAAGTAGACTTTTGAACTTGGTATATGTGAATTGTGTCCCATTATCTGTTATTACTCCCTAGTATTTCGAATCTTGTAATTATATTCTCGTAAAAAAATCTTCGCGTCTGTGCCGCGGTGATATGCACCACTGCTTCCGCTTCAATCCACTTTGTAAAATAGTCCACTCCGACTATTAGGTATTTTACTCCACCCGGAGCCTTTGGGAAAGGTCCTAAAATATCCATGCCCCATTGGTAGAAAAGTCATGGAACCGTGGATATGAATAATTCTTCATTTGGGACATGGTGCTCATTGCTATTCTTCTGGCATGCATCTCATTTTTTAACATTCTCCACTGCGTCCTAGGCTATAGTGGGCCACTAATAACCTGCCCTTAACACTTTCTTGGCCAAGCTCCTGCCTCCGCAGTGGTTACCACACGTCCCTTCGTGTACCTCGGATAGGACTTCATCGACCTCAGCCTCGTTTAGGCACCTTAGGTAAGGTGCCGTTATTCCTCTTCTAAACAAGCCTCTGTCTATCAATGCGAAATTTGGCTACTCCTTCTTCAACTTCTTCCTTTTGACTGGGCATTCCGGAAGTTATCCACTCACCATTTATCGGATAATTGGAATGACCCAGGAGTCTTCTGGATGCGCTCTGAATTGGATGACGTACAATTTAAGTGGGTTTGAAATACTTAGAGCAGCTAAAGTGCTCTGTATAATCGTAGTCGTACATCCTGACTTTTTTGTGTTTGCCAACCGAGATAGAACGTTGGCTCTAACTTTTTCTTCTCTGGGGACATGTTTAAATTCCACATCAACGAACCTTTCTCCTAACTCCTTAACCTTCGTAGATATTGTTGCAACAGCAGCTAATTCGCTTGATAACTTCCATTGATTTACAAAATCACCAATTCTGAATCGCTACAGAGCACCGTCTGTTAGCCAAGGCCTCGATACTCAATAGGGGGTGAATTAAGTATTTCAAATTTTTACATGGAATCCCTTTCAAAACAATTCTTAGTACTCAAATGATGCAATATAAAATATGTAATAATTATGAAGCACATGTCATACTAAAATATTTTAAGTTGAAGAAACTATATTCAAGAATTGATTTTGATAAATAAGGCAAGTTATTAGTTTAGGCAATTCTTGAAACACTTGGTATGCAATAATTAATTCCAATATAAATTTAACTTAAACAATTTCTAACAAATTAATTAAGCATAATTAATTTACCAAGTTACTAACAATAATATTCTACTCACTTATGCAATAATTAAATCCAACAATATTTAAGTCAATTAATTCAAGGATTTAATTTAAGCAATTTTACCAAACCAATTAGATATAAATATTTTAGCATGCAAATTAAATTCTCAATAATAAAGGAGTTTAAGGGAAGAGAGAATTTTCAAACCGATATAACGAGTTCTACCACCCCGGTGTACGTCTCGCCTTCAAGCAACCCACTTGAAGGCCATTGAGAATTTGAGATTACAAGCTTTGAGCAATCGCGGCTTCCTAGTGTCCCACACTTAAGAACCCAATCCTCACAAGCAACGGGCAACCCACCCAATCTCTCAATAACCCAAAGGTTGAATCCCAACCTTTATGACCACTCAACCTAGAGTGAATACCTTGGTGTTTTTGGTGTTTGCTTTACAAGATTTTTCTCTCTCACTAGAGTGGATATACAACTTGAAGCTCTCACAAAATAATGATAACTCTCATAGAGAGGATATATAAATTTAGCTCACTCAAAAATATTTTTCTCTCTAACTCTTAAATAACTATTAAAGAGAACAAGCCAATATAATGAATAAGGAGAGAAAAGGCAACGCAGGAGGAAGAAGAAAGAACAGAGGAACTGTTTCTCTGTAGGATGAATTGCTTCTTCAAGTCCCTCTCTATTTATAGCCTCCAGCAGCATGGCATTGGCATATTAAAAAAATTCCTTCAGTATGGCTTGCAATTAATTTATTCCCTTCGATGCAATGCAAGTGGAGCAAGGGAGGTCTGTCTTCAATTGTTTAATTCATAGTGCGATGCGTAATTTGCGTAGTACGTTCAGTGCTGTCCCATTTGAATTTATACTGAATGAATCGGTTCATGTTTGAAGTTCCTGGGCAAAATACAACGTATGAATCGATTCCTATAATGTGTGAATCGATTCATGCCTTTTAAAATTAATTCCCTGGGCCAATCAAGAACGTGTGAATCGATTCCTTTCTACCTTGAATCGATTCCTGCCATTCAAAATCAATTCTCTGGGCCAATTCATTCGTGTGAATTAATTCCTTTTAGGGATGAATCGATTCCTATAATTCAAAATGCAATCCTGGACCAATAACTCATGTGAATCAATTCCCCATGGTATTCATTGTATCATGAATCGATTCCTCTCTTTGAATTTGCCAATTCCTGCCCAATCAATGTGTGAATCGATTCATATGGCCATTGGTTGCTGTATGAATCGATTCATGTAACTGGTACATGAATTTTAATGCTTTGTTTCACCCTTTTTGATATTTGATCAATCATGGCTTCAATCCTTTCATCTTTAGGTACTTTGATGATTGTATTTTCCCTGTTTTAAATCTCTATAAATACCTTGAATCATTTCTTTAGAGGTCATTAATTTTGCATTATCAAACAATTAATTTGTCCCTAATAATTAATGTTTGATCTTTGATTCTTCATTTATTGTGTCATTATCAAAACCTACATCAACATATAAATACACCGTCGTGCGCACTCCTACATCTAGAGCCACTCTGAGTCCTGCCAAGCATGCTTTATACTCCGCTTGATTATTTGATGTCTTGAAACCAAATCTGAGAGATATTTCGACGATCACCTTGTCTTCTCTCTCAATTACTACTCTAGCCCCACATCCTTTTGCGTTTGATGAACCATCAACATAAATCTTCTAATGTTCCCGTGGTGTTGTTGGGGCTTCTCCTGTCAACTCCGTCACAAAGTCCACCAGGACTTGAGCTTTTATGGTAGTCTGAGGTTCATAAGAAATATCGAACTCTGATAGTTCTATTACCCACTTTGTCATTCTTCTTGCCACGTCTGGCTTATGAAAAACCGTTCTTAATGGGAGATCCGTCCGCACTGTGATTGGATATGCGTGAAAGTATTGTCTTAAACGTCGGGACGTTCAGACTAATGCCAAAGCTGCCTTTTCTAATTTTTGATATCGGCCCTCTGATCCTTGCAGCACTTTCCCAACGAAATAAACCGGTCTCTGGCCCTCGACTATCTCTTTTACCAGTGAGGCCCCAATTACTTCATCAGATACGGACAAGTAAACAAACAATTTCTCTCCGGGATCAGGCTTTGTTAACACTAGTGGGTTCGCCAGAACTTCCTTCTGTAACATCCCATTTTTAACACAAATAGAAAATAAGTATTAATATATCTTTAATGAGAAATACTTACTATTAATTAGTTTATTATTATCATTTTTTATAAAATTTTGGTATTTATATTTAATTATTTATTTTTTAAAATAAAATAATAATAATAATAATAATAATAATAATAATATTTTGAATGAGAATTTTAAAATGACTTAATTAGTATTCATTGATTAATGAAATTATATTAAGAATTTTAAATATATTTATTATTCACAACTTTTATTTTATGTTTTTATATTTATGTTTTTACATATTTGTGATTTAACTCTTATTAGAATTTAAAAATAAAATTTTGAAGGAATTAGACTATGGTTCTTTAGAACGTTTTGGTCTACATAATATTTATGATTTTTTTGGAATTTTTATGAATTTTTTGAAATATTTTAATAAAATAATATTTTAAATAATTTTAAATTCATATAAAGTTACTTAAAATTAAAAATATTTATAAGAAAGTGAATTTAAATTATAAGAAAATTTTCTAAAATCCATTTCAAGTAGACTTATCTAAAAATTATCGGTTTGAGTAAAATCTTGATTTTTACCAATCGTAAAAAAATCAAAAACGTACCAATACATTTTTATTAACAGAAAATTTTAGATTTTTAAAATTTAATCTTTATATTACTTATTATAAAATTAGTGAGGATTGATATAATATCGTTAAATTTCAAAAAGGACTGCTTTTGAATATTTAAAATATTCGAGTGAAAGGTTACTATTTGGCTTAATAATTCAGCCGACATTTACTATGCAAAACACTGTACATGTACGAAATTTTCAAAAAATACACAGTAACCAGGATTGAATTTTCAAAAAATGCACAACACTTTTATATTAAAATAATAAAATGCATAGTAATTTTCCTTCCTATAAATATCGAAGGAATTCTTCCTTAGAATTCACAGTTTCAAATTAAGTTTTCTTAATAGAGTAGTGCTAGTGAGATAGTGGTGGAAGTAAGAGAGAGAAATAAATTTTTTTGAAAGAAGGTTCTGCTAAAATCCTAAGGTAAGAATACCTCTCTTTTATATTTTTTTTAGGGTTATTTTCATATCGTTTTTAGAAATCTATTATTATACTGGAAATAATATTATTTTAAGTTACTATTCTGAATAGTAAAATACTATTTCAATAGTAAATTACTATTTAAATAGTAAATTACTATTTACTGTTACTATTTACCTTTACTATTCACGTTTTACTATTTACTGTTACTATTCACGATTTACTATTTATCGTTACCATTCATGATTTACTATTTACCGTCATTATTCACGTTTTACTATTTACTATTACTATTCACTATTCACTATTCAAAATTTACCATTTCTGTTTTAAGTAGAAATCTTAATTTTCATCTTTTAACTATATTAAGTTGAAATTGGTATATTTTAAAACTCGAAGACGAGGCGCGCATGGACTTTCCATAACGAACCAAGATACAAGAGGTAAGAGGGAGTGAGATAGGAATATAATATGAAAAGACATAAGAATAATGGGAGGAGTCCCTTACTCCTTTAAAATTTAATAATATTATTATTTTAAATAATAACTGTTTAACTTTAAAAAAATTTATAATAAATTTTAAATTGAGTATCTTGTGTAACTTGATCTGAATACCTATACAAATACCTGGATAACCTATGTGAACTGGACTAAACCTATGCAAGGACTTGGACTATTATGACCTGTATGGACTGAACTATACCTATGCGAAGACTGAATATATATATATATATATATATATATATATATGGACTTATATAAACTTGTGCGAGGAATGAACTATAAGGACTCAAAATCAACTCTACTAATTTAAATAACCATTAAAATTTGAATTATATTTATGAGTGATATTTAATTGATTTGACTTAATTATAATTAATAATATTTGATTTTGGTTAATGATATTGTGATTTATAATACTAGACTGTGATTAATAATATTTGTGATTTGATGATATTTGATTGTGGTTGATGATATTATAATACTTGATTGTGAATGATGAATGAATGATGACCTTGTGATATGGAGTTTGAGCATATAGCAAGCATGACGGAAATGTTAAAACTTAGTAAGAATTTTCTTACCTTACTCTTTAAATTTTTATTCTAAGAGAAAGTATTTTATCATTATTTTAGTCTTTTATTTCTTCTTAGAAATAATTTTCATTGACTTTATTTTTAATCTCTAGAATAAAATCTAGTATTAGAAAGAAGCTATTTTATGAAAATCAAAGGTTGAGATAATTAATTCTTGAATTAAAGAAAATTTTTATAGTTTTAAGTATTCTTAGTTAATGATTTTAAAATATATATATATATATATATATATATTTTCTTTTAGAAATCAGAAATTTAAATTGGTTTTCCCTAATGAAATAACTAAAGGATATTTTGTTATAGTCGAGATTTCTAAACTCAATCTAGTTAAGATTCAAATTTGGAAAGATTATGTAAATATGTAAAGTTTTTTAAGAGAAAGTTTTGAGATATTTAAGGCTTGGAAACTCAATTTTGGTGAGATCTGAATTTGAGGACTGTACTAAATTTGTCTCCGTATAACAGAAGTTCAAAGAAGAACTTATGGGAATGTACAGTTTATTGAGATGATTTTGTGAACCTTTATGGTACTTAATAATTGAGTTTCTAAAAGTTTTAACCAACTAAATATGCGAGTAGTTCATGCATCATGGATCATTAAAGAGAAATGAGATGTGATATTGCCTGGGGACGGATTATAGAAACCGAGGATACATTCGAGGAGGCTTAATTGTGAGCCTTGGGATGAGAGGGTGTGAAAGGGTGCTTCAGGTGACCTGGGGTCGCTCCCTAGTATCGGGTACTTTCACAATAAAAACTTTCTCAATCTGACTAGTTTCTAAGTGTTTCCACGCCAATTGAGCTCTTCATATGCTACAAAGGCATTTATGTTATTATCCAAAATTATGGAACAGTGTAAACTCCTAGTTGGCCCAGTACAAATTAAAACTTTAAGGGCCCACATGCATAAACTAAATGAGATAGTATTAAAAGCATTACATGTCATACATGTGATTGTGATATTCTGTATGGATGATTGTGAATGAAAGTATGATTGTTATATGTGTGAGAACCATATATTTATAATTAATTGTGTATGAAATTTTGAATGATATTAATTTATTAGTTTGTGAAAACTCTTATGCTTATGTCTTATTTGTAAAGTATTATATTCTGTTTCTCACTCCTTCTTGTTTGAATTTTGTGTCCAAAATATATGTTATGTGATATATAGCTAGCGGTTCAAGATGGAAGGATATGTAATTACAAGAGGGTAAAGTGGTCTCATCCTCAATTTGATAGATGAAGAGATATGACAAGAGTAGGATTCCAAAACTCGATGATTCAAGAACTAGGAAATGATTGGTCACATATGTAGTAGAGGTATAGTTTAGTTTTACCTTGCCTTATTACAATATCAAGTTAGATAATTGTAACAAGGTAAAGGTTAAACTTTGATAAACTTTCCCATCCGGATATAATACTATAATAATTTATCACTTATAATTTCTATAAATTATTTTATCATTATGAACAAATATTGAAAGACAATGTTTTTTTCACTTTCAATATTCAAAGGAAATCAAATGTATATACGTCCTTGTATACGCGAGATAAAGAGTGATAAATATGTATATCTTTCTAAAAGTTTTTTTTATATCTCGTGTATATAAGGGGGTGTTATACCTTCAGCTCTTGAAATGCTCTCTCCTGTTCTTCTCCCCATTGAAACTCCTTGTTCTTCTTTAGTGCTTTGTAAAGGGGTAACGACCGGTGTGCCATCTTTGGCATGAACCGGGATAGAGCCGTCACTTTTCCATTTAATGATTGCACCTCCCTTATGTAACATCCTATTTTCAACACAAATAGAAAATAGATATTAATATATCTTTCTTGAGAAATACTTACTATAAGTTAGTTTATTATTATCATTTTTTTGAAATTTTGGTATTTATATTTAATTATTTGTTTTTTTTAAATAATAATAATAAAAAAATGAAAATATTTCTGAATGAGAATTTTAAAATGACTTAATTAGTATTCACTAATTAAAAAAATTATATTAAGAATTTTTAATATCTTTATTATTCACCATTTTTATTTTATGTTATATTTATGTTTTTACATATTTAAGATTTAACTCTTATTAGAATTTTAAAATAAAATTTTGAAGGAATTAGACTATGGTTCTTTAGAACTTTTTGATCTACATAATATTTATGATTTTCTGAAATTTGTTAAAAATTTTGAAATATTTTAATAAAATAATATATTTTAAATAATTTTAAATTTATATAAAGTTACTTAAAATTAAAAATATTTAGAAGAATGTAAAGTTAAATTATAAGAAAATTTTCTAAAATCTATTTCAAGTAGACTTATTTAAAAATTATCGGTTTGAGTAAAATCTTGATTTTTATCAATCGTAAAAAAATTGAAAAACGTACTAATAAATTTTTATTAACAGAAAATTTTAGATTTTTAAAATTTAAACTTTATATTACTTATCATAAAATTAGTGAGAACTGATATAATATCGCTAAATTTTAAAAAGGATTAATTTTGAATATTTAAAATATATCGAGTGAAAGGTTACTATTTGGCTTAATAATTCTGCCGACATTTACTATGCAAAATACAGTAACCAGGTTTTAAATTTCAAAAAACACAAAGTACTTTTATATTAAAATAATAAAATGCATAGTAATTTTTTTCCTATAAATACCGAAGGAATTCTTCTTTAGAATTCACAATTTCAGATTAAGTTTTCTTAATATAGTAGTGCTAGTAAGATAGTGGTGAAAGTAAGAGAGAGAAATAAATTTTTTTGGAAGAAGGTTCTGCTAAAATTCTAAGGTACGAATAAATCTCTTTTATATTTTTTAGGGTTATTTTTATATCGTTTTTAGAAATCTATTATTATACTAAAAATAATATTATTTTAAGTTATTATTCTGTATAGTAAAATACTATTTCAATAGTAAATTACTATTTCAATAGTAAATTACTATTCAAATAGTAAATTACTATTTAATGTTACTATTTACCTTTACTGTTCATGATTTACTATTTACCGTTACTATTCACAATTTACTATTTACCTTTACTATTCACGATTTACTATTTACCATTAGTATTCACGATTTACTATTTACCGTTAGTATTCATGATTTACTATTTACTGTTACTATTCATGATTTACTATTTACCGTTACTATTCATGTTTTACTATTTACTATTACTATTCACTATTCACTATTCAAAATTTACCATTTCTGTTTTAAGTAGTGATCTTAATTTTCATATTGTAACTATATTAAAATGAAATTGGTATGTTTAGAACTCGAAGACAAGGCGTGCACGGATTTACAATAACGAATCAATATACAAGAGGTAAGGGAGATAAGAGTATAATATGAAAAGACATAAGAATAATGGAAGGAGTCCCCTACTCCTTTTAAATTTGAAAATATTATTATTTTAAATATTAACTTTTTAACTTAAAATTTTTATTAAATTTTAAATTAAATATCTGGTTTAACTAACTCTAACATACCTATGCAAGGACTTGAATTTTTATAACCTATACGAACTGGACTATACCTATGCAAGGACTTAGACCGCTATGACCCATATGGACTGAATTATACCTATGCAAGGACTGGATTATATGGACTTACATAGACCTATGCAAGGAATAGACTATAAGGACTCAAAATCAATTTTAATAATTTAAATAACCATTAAAATTTGAATTATATTTAATTAATTTGTTTATAATTATTATTGATATTTAATTGTGATTGATATTATTTGATCGTGATTGACATTATTTGATTATGATTGATGATATTGTGATTGATAATATTTTATTATGATTGATGACCTTGTGATATGGAGTTTGAGCATATAGTAAGTATGACGGAAAGTTAAAACTCAGTAAGAATTTTTTTACCTTACTCTTTAAATTTTTATTCTAAGAGAAAATATTTTATCATTATTCAAGTCTTTTATTTCTTCTTAGAAATAATTTTTATTAACTTTATTTTTAATCTCTAGAATAAAATCTAGTATTAGAAAGAAGCTATTTTATGAAAATCAGAGGTTGAGATAATTAATTCTTGAATTAAAGAAAATTTTTATAGTTTTAAGTATTCTTAATTAATGATTTAAATATATATATATATATATTCTTTTAGAAATCAGAAATTTAAATTGGTTTTCCCTAAGGAAATAACTAAAGGATATTTTTTATGGTCAAGATTTCTAAACTCAATCTAGTTAAGATTTAAATTTGGAAAGATTATGTAAATATGTGAAGTTTTTTTTAAGAGAAAGTTTTGAGATATTTAAGGCTTGGAAACTCAATTTTGGTAAGATCTGAATTTGAAGACTGTACTAAATTTGTTTCTGTATAACAGAAGTTCAAAGAAGAATTTATGGGAATGTACAGTTTATTGAGATGATTTTGTGAACCTTTATGGTATTTAATAATTAAGTTTCTACCAACTAAATATGCGAGTAGTTCATGCATCATGAATCATTAAAGAGAAATGAGATGTGATATTGTCTGGGGACGGATTATAGAAATCGAGGATACATTAGAGAAGGCTTAATTGTGAGCCTTGGGATGAAAGGGTGTGAAAGGGTGCTTCAGGTGACCTGGGGTCGCTCCCTAGTGTCGGGTACTTTCACAATAAAAACTTTCTCAGTCTGACTAGTATCTAAGTGTTTCCACGCCAGTTGAGCTGTTCATATGCCATGAAGACATTTATGTTATTATTATCCAGAATTTATGGAACAATGTAAACTCCTGGTTGGCCCAGTGTAAACTAAAACTTTAAGGGCCCACGTGCATAGAATGAATGAGATGATAGTATTAAAAACATTGCATGACATTCATGTGATTGTGACATTCTATGTGGGTGGTTGTGAATGAAAATATAATAGTTAAGTTATGAAAACTCTACATTCATAATTGATTATGTATATGATTGTGATTGAAACTATTATATTAGATTGTGAAAACCCTTATGCTTATGTCTTATCTGTAAAGTATTATATTTTGTTTCTCACTCCTTCTTGTTTGAATTTTGTGTCCAAAATATATGTTATATGATATATAGCTAGCAGTTCAAGATGAAAGGATGAAATTACAAAAGGGTAAATTGGTCTCATCCTCAATCGGATAGGAGAAGAGATGTGACAAGAATATGATTCAAAATCACATGGTTTGAAGATAAGGAAATAATTGGTTACAGTCGAAGTAGAGGTATTAAATTTTTAGTTTTAGTTTACCTTAATACAATATTAAGTTGAATGATTGTAAATCAATGTAAAGGTTAAACTTTAATAAACCTTATTCTTTGGATATGATACTGTAATCTTTGATCACTTATGATTTTCTGAAAGTTCATTTTATCATTATGAATAATTTGAAACTTTTTACTTTCAAAATTCAAAGAAAATCAGATGTATATACGTCCTTGTATACACGAGATAAGAAGTGATAAATATGTATATCTTTCTAAAAAAAAGAGCAAGAATAATAGATATATGTCTCGTATATATAAGGGGGTGTTACACCTTACGCTGGTTGGACTTCGTAATTCCCTCACTATCTTGCATTTGTCAGGATTAGCCTCTATGCCCCTTTGTGTTAGCATGAATCCTAAGAATCTCCCTGCTGGTACTGCGAACGTGCATTTTAGTGGGTTCAACCTTATATTATAGAGCTGCAGTCTCTGGAATACTCTTCTCAAATCTTCAATATGGTCTCCCCTAGCCGGGGTTTTGGTTATTATGTCATCAACATATACCTCGACTATTCTTGATCTCATTCCATCGAATACTTTATTCATCATTCTATGGTATGTGGCTCATGCATTCTTCAATCTGAATGGCATGACGGTATAGCAAAAGACTCCCTGCCGTCTTGCTTCATCTTCTTTCCATATAGGAATTTGATTATAGCCAGAGTACGCATCCATGAAGGACAGGAATTGGTATCTCGACAATCATCTACCATCTTACCAATACTTGGCAAGGGGTACGGGTCTTTGGGATAACACTTGTTCAAATTTGTAAAATCTGTGCACATCCGCCATTTGCCATTAGCCTTTTTTACCATTACCACGTTTGAGACCCAGGATGAATATTGCACCTCTCTTATGAATCCAGCCTTTAATAATTCTTTAGTTTGCTCACACGCCGCCTGCTGCTTTTCCAGACCCAGTCTTCTTTTCTTCTGCGCCACCGCTCTTGACTCCGGATAAATTGCCAGCCTATGACAGCAGAAGTTTGGATCAATTCCTGGTATGTCGGCCACAGTCCATGCGAATAAGTACTTAAATTCTCTTAGTAATTTGACCAGCTGCTCTTCCATTCCTTGATCTAAGGAATCAATAATTTTCGTGCCCCTGGCGAGGTCTTCTTCCAACATTACCTTCTTGACTCCTCCTTCAGGCGTTGGTCTCTGAGGGTTCTCTGGGTCTAACTTTAACTCCTCTCTTGGGTCAAGATCTATCAGATTTATGAATTTTGGTATTGGTCTGCCATCATTCAACCTCTTCATTTTTATGGACTCCTCCGCTTTAGTCGTTAAAACACTAAGGTTATAACAGTACCTCGTCATCTGTTGATCACCCTGGACAGAGGACACTTGGTTATCCTTGTCTATGAACTTTATTAGCAAATATAGAGTTGACACTACCGCTTCCAGGGCATTCAGAGAAGGGCGCCCAATAATCCCATTAAATGGGGATTTGACATCGATCACTAATACTCTTGTGCGTACTGTTTTTGACCCTGGCTCTCCTTTAAATGTCAGTTTAGTGTCCAAATAACCTTTAGTGGACTTCTTGGCACCATTGGACGCAGTTAACTCCTGGGTGTATGGCTGTAGATCTGCATCTGAGAGGCCCATTTTCTTGAAGCATTCATAGAAAATGACATCGCACGAATTTCCCTGATCCACCAACATCCTTATGATCGTTTTATTAGCCACCACAACTTCGATCACTACTGCGTCATCGCCTCCTAGCACCATCAGGCCGTAATCATCATCAGTAAAAATGATGGACGGGGTTTTGATGCCATCTCTAAATGGTCTGTTATCCTTGTTCGCCTAAACCGACATGATCATCCTCAAATGATTTTTCCTTGTTGAATTTGACACTTCGCCCTTAGCAATCATATCAATAACGTCTCTCTTCCCTGAAATGGGTGGTGGTTTCATCCAGGATTCATCATCATCATCAATGTTATCCACCACGACCTTTCCTTTATCCAACATAGGCTTCTTTGAGCTCCAGGCTTCTTCTTCAACCGGATCCACCTCCCTTATTCTTGGTACCGCCTTCTCAGGTTCCAGATTCATCCTTTGCTTAAACAGATATTGCTTCAGTTTTCCCTCTCTTATCAGCGTTTCAATGGCTTCCTTCAGTTGATGACATTTATCAGTATTATGTCCTGCTTGCTCATGGAACTCACAATACTTATTAGGGCTCTTCATCGGACTGGGTTTTCTCACACTGTACACCATCATCCCTCTCAATCTGATCTCCCGTAGGATTTGGCTAGGTCATACAGCCAACGGGGTATATTGTACTGCGTTCATGTTCTTTCCTTCTCGCAGTCTTGGGAACGTGTTCCTACCGGCTCCCCTTCTTTCTATCCTGGCTTCTTTCTTGTCCATTCTTTATAGAACCTTTTCAAAAAGTCCTTCAAACTCTCCTCTGCTCCTTGTCTAATCTGTACCAGCGTGTACAAAGTCTTTGGTATATCTCTGGACACCATGAAATGTTGTAGGAATACATGGGCCATGTCGTCCCAAGAATCCATCGACCCACTAGGCAAACTCTTGAACCACCCCAAGGCTTCAACAGACAATGTTCTTGGAAACATCCTACACATAACGTCCTCCTCAGCACCTAGGAATAAAGACTCATTCACATAGGTGTCTAGGTGGCTACCGGGGTCTGACTCCCTAGTGTGCTTCCCAATTGACAATGGCTATGGGGTTTAGAGGTGTCTCGGGATTGGGACACTCATTAATCTTCTAGTGAATGGAATTTTAAACTGGTATTCTCCCCTTCTGTCGTGATGCACTGCCCTCCTTTGGCTATTCATTTCTTCTGTTCTATGCGTAGACTTTTGCTCATCATACGCGTACGTTAAGGACCTCTCTGGCCGATAAGGATTTTTTGGTTGTCTCTGGTCACCACTTCAGTTTTCCCTTCGTAACGCTTGTATTTCCTGACACAGCTACCTTATAACTTCGTCCCTGGGATCTGCTCGCACTACGGCTTGGGCTCTTAATTTTGTCCCAGGGGTCTCCACTATGCCTTCGTTGTAATCCAATGTCCTTGCCATGTTTTGGACATGTCCTTCTAGGGTTTCGTCTCCTCTAGGGCGCTCCATGCTCTTTGTTTAGTGCGATGTGGGACTCACAAATTTACGCAGTCCCACTGAGCGTGCCAACGTTCTGTTCAAGATCCGGGGGTCAAGAATAGACCGTCTTGACCGGGCTCCAAGGTTAAGTACCCTGACTGTAGTTACCTTACTAACTCAGTTTTACACCGCTTCAGTGGAGTACGATATTATACACCTAGGTTCAGTGGGAACCCAAGGTTCTTCAAGTAAAGGTGGCTATTGATGTTTTGTCCGTGCTGGAGTCAAAGAACCACACTGGAGGTGTACCTGTAGAAGATTCTCCGATGCTTAAGTCAGTACAGTTACTAATATACCGATATTACGGAGGTAACTTACTGGATTAGATCAGATCCTTCTTCAGTAATAAATGAGTTGTATTTATAATGTTTACCTTAGTTTTGAAAGTGATTTGACCATCTTCCTAACTTATTGTTGATACAGTGTCTGCAGGGTCAGGTTACCCATATCTTCTCTGACTCATTGTCTGATTGTCAGTTACACGACAAGGTTAAGGGAGGAGTCCGTGGTCATCCAACAGTTTTGGACTTCGGTTATGGACTTGTCAGCCTTTCTAATGATGTGACATGGTGTTCTTGGACCCCGGTCTGGGTCTTGGTCATCACCCCGGATCAATTTTAAAGTATATATAGAATTGTTTTAAAATAATTTGAAAGACTAAGGTTCAAGTGATACACGCTTGATTTCTCTTAAGTAATGTCTCGAGTTGAGTCCTATGGAAGAAAAATTTTCATTGGGAGTGTTAACCCATCTATAATGTGAATATTCGGAACTTGAATTTTCAACCAAGGATGACATATGTGATTAAACAAAAAATATTATTTAAAAGGTATAATGAACTTATATTTTATTTGGAAGGACCCGATCCATTCCACATATCCTTATAAAAGAAAAACATTCATAATTTGAATAAAAGAATATACCCGATATATACTTATGTAAAAGTACAATAAAAATAATCTTAAATTAAATGCCAACAATTGTTTTAGTTGGTTAACAAATTTTAGTTTTTATTTTATAAATTATGATTCAGAAAATATTATATATATTTGTAAATTTTACTATTATAAATTATACTTTATTTTATAAAGTTATATATAAAATATTTACAAAACTGACAAATAATAGTTTTTTTTTCAAACGTTTAAACTTAGTGTTCGTTTGGTTTTCAGTTGGGGAAATGGAGAAATTTAAGGGTTGATATTTATCATTCACGCTGTTCAAGATAGTTAAAATTCCGTTTGACCGTAGGATGTATTTTTTGGGTTGGTCAAACTGGGATTTGTATCCAACCAAACATATACTCAGCCCTTTTAATTAATTAGGTTTTTATTAAGTAGGCTAAGGGAAATTAAGCCCTGCAAAGACAGAGCCATATGCCCGCGACCTCAGCTATTCCGATCCATGCCAACTCATAAACTTTTGTCAACAAAAGAAAAAAATTAAATTGAATGAAAGCTTCGTCTCATTGACAAAAAAAAAAAAAATCGTCTGACATGGATCATGCGAGTTTTGGTGGGACAGAGTCAAATATAATTGGAGTTTGTTTCCAAAGTGCACTTTTTCTGATCCTCCATCACCACGCGTTCGTGATTCTGTAGACAGCTGATTTGAAAGCATTAATGGTTATGCATGAAGATGCTTAAGGTCAAAAGAAAATGTAGGTCTTCCGAGATTCTCAAGGAAGCCGCTCAACTTCGCCTAACGCAGTTAGGTATACTGCACAGTGCACAATACGAAACAAGACTGTAGAATAGTAATTGTCAAATTGTTAATTGTGTTTATGTAGCATGTTTGGTTGATGCACACACACATTTCTTCATATTTATCAATTGGATGATCATCCACTTCCTTGGAATTTGAAACAAGTGTCAATGTTAGACATCTATGATGCTACATTAATTGTAAATGGTGATGATGGCGATTAAGATATGATGGTAAAATGATGAAAAACATAATTAGGGATGATATTCTTCAAGTATGAATCTGGATGCCTCTAACTTTGAATCAAATATGAATTTGCTGAACAGGTCAGTTGATGGACCTCTACAAATGGTTGCGGGTGAAGCAAATGATGTATGGGGCCTAATTTCAAACAGAAGAATTTTGAAGGGGGAATTTGAAGTTAGGCATATGAAAAAATAATTTGAATAGTTCAAATTCAAACAGCAAGGTACTGATTCTCAATTTTTTCCATAATCAGTTTATGATGGTAGCAATAGAAGGGAAATCAGAGAAACGCAAGAAGAAACACAGGCAATGCTGCAATTTTTTTTTTCAGAATATATATAGCATGAATCAGAATCCATAAGCTAAGAGAATCAGGGAATAAGAGAGTAGATGTAAATGATACAGCATAGACGAGAGGAAAAGAGTACTCGGTAAAAAATAAGAGTCCTTCACGTCAACATAGCATTCACTCAACCCTCACTAAAATATTCATTTTCCGTTTGCAGTGCACATTCCTTTCAGTTGATTCGCCAGTTCAGCCACAGTGATAGAGTGCAATTTGTTTCAATTACGTTTTCCTTGTTAGCATCTTGGTTTATAACATAATTATCACCAACTTGGATGCATTATATAATCTTAAGCACTACTAGAATCCACAAAGATGAATAAAGCCTTATTATTTCAGCAGTAAATGGGTAATAACAAATCAGAGGTTATAACTTTACAGGATGAGAAGTAATAGGTATCAAATAAAGGTCGTCTTTTCTTTCAACCGTCACCCCAAATTTCTCTGACATGTCGAAGTCCTCAGCCTTCATTTCATTTGGAAGTTTCCAATCAAAGTGATACAACAAAAATGCAAGAGTCAGCTCAACATTTATTAAACCCAATGTGCTGCCTGGGCCTATCCTTCTTCCAGCACCAAATGGAATGTACTCAAAATTACTTCCTTTGTAATCAATGGAACTATCAATGAACCTCTCTGGATAAAACTTCTCTGGTTCAGTCCAGTACATGGGATCTCTTCCAATTGCCCAAGCATTGACTAATACCTTACTTTTGACTGGTATGTGATACCCATCAATCTCACAAGTTTGTCCACATTCTCTTGGAAGTAAAAGAGGAGCTGGAGGGTGTAACCTTAAGGTCTCTTTGATAACTAACTTCAAATATTTGAGTTCATTGATGTGAATTTCATCAACCCATCCTCTCATAGCAAATACCTCTCTCACCTCAACTTGAGCTTTCTTCATTGCTCTCAGATCCCTTAACATCTCTGCCATTGCCCAATTTATGGTAGTTGCAGATGTCTCACCTCCAGCACCAAAGACATCCTGCAATGTTTTTATTAGCGAGATTATGCTAATATAAGGATATCCAGAGATAGTAATGGATCTGATTTCTCTAAAATGAAGTGTACTTTTTAGGATAAAGTGACTTACAACTTTTGATTGAAAAGATTGTGATAAATTATGCTTGCATGTATAGCAAATTCTGAAGTAGTTAAAATATATCGAAAATTTATTTCCCTATCAACAGTTATTTGTTTTCACCTATCCCCTAAAACATTCTGCTCAAGTTGAAGGAGTCCAGTTTAAAAGGTACATGCAAAAGATATTAATTGATACGAATGGGGTAGGAGCAGAAATCGTTAACAGGCCAGGGAAGATGACAAAAAAGCCCAATTGGCTAAAAGATTTTATTTAAATAGTTTTAATTGTAGGCCCAATCTATTTAGGGCATCTATCCCTACTTTAGTTCTTTATATGGAACATGTTTGCCAGAAGATAATGAATGAATGAACTTTCCTTTTCCTTATTCTCTTCCTGTTAGTAGAACATTGGTAGCTGTAACTTAAAATTCCTATGGTAGCTAAGAAATTGTAGGTTGGATCCTATCAATATTTGGTGCTTTCATTGCCATTACCACTCATGCCTCCAAAACCCTCCACTTCCAAAGACCTTGAAGATGCCCTCCAATCCATTGCTGATAAACTGAGTTCCCTTCACAACCAGCTAGAGGATCATCGTCTTCTCCAAGATAATAGACACCACACATTGCAGACTACTATGGACTCTAGGCATGAGGCTATGACAGCTTTTATGGGCGGTTTACTTGAGCAGGTAGCTTCCCTTCAACTTGGCTCCCAACAGAATAGGTCCCAGCCTCATTCCCCTATCACTACATCGCCAACAACCACTACGGCTTATATTGCCTCCACTAATAGCCCTGTTGTTATACCCTATGCGATTCCTTTATCCAATACATCCTCAACATCACATATCCCCAACCCTATTTTTCAAAACCCCACTACCATACCCTATATCATATCAGGACCCACTTACTCTACCCCACCCACCACATCCACCTTTTCCCCTACTGGTTTTCCTTTTCCTCCTTTCACAGCCCCAGCTACACCCACCCTTTCCCCACCCCTACGTCCCCCTAAATTGGATTTGGCACTTTTTGATGGGTCTGAACCTTTAGATTGGTTGTTCCAGGCCGACCAGTTTTTTATGTTTTATCAGGTACCACCTGTAACATCCCGGATTTTTAAAGGAAATAAATTTATTGGAAGAGGATAATTAATTATTTATGGATGAATAATTATGGGAGAATTTATTAGACATTAGAGATGAATTATCGGTAAATTAAGATTTACCGGAATCGGGTGATTTAACGGATAATGTGGGACCCACTAAGTGGAAATAAATATTTGATGGGTCTAGAGTGTTTAGAAAATTATTTGTGCATTATTTAATGTCCCAATATATTAGAAATAATTGAATTAAGATTTTTGGGACTATGGGTGATTTATGCAGACCGGATAAGCTGAAAACTGACCCGACTGAGATATGGGTGTCAGACCAAGTATCTCCGATTGAGATGCTATTGGTCAGGGCAGTAAAGAATATTACGGGGAATCTGAATATGTCTTCAGAATAATTTTTGGATTTAGTATTAAGCCCGAACGGAGACCCTGTAAGTTATAAAACGATGAAATTTTAATAAGGGGATTAAACTTAAAATCAAAAATCCCTTTTTCCCCTTCTTATTCCCGTAGCTCTCTTTTCTCATTTTGGCAAACACATTGCTTCTCCTTCTCTCTCCCTCATTTTCGTTACTTCTCTTTTTCTCTACACAAACTCTCTCTTTTCTTCTCTTCTTCTACAAAGCTCACCATTTTTGTGAGTCTCCTTCCATACCCAACCAACCATGCTTCTTCTTCTTCATTTTGGGAGATGATTCAAATGCTTGGAAGCTCTCTATTTCTCCCTCCATTTTCGTGTACATGCTAGGGCTTGGGATAACTTGGAGATTGAGGTAAATTTCTCTACTCTTTTGATGTTTTTGGCCCTAGGTTTTGGTTCCTATTTGGTTAGGAGGGTGCCTTATGAATGGGTTATGGATTAGAAGCCATTTTTTTGTAAAACCCTAAGGTGAGATGTGATTTATATGTGTTTTTGGATGGGTGTGAAGGGGTATACGAAAATTGCAAGATTAGAGATAGAAGATGATGGTTGTTAGTGGTGGTTATTAGAAATGGTTATTGAGTTTTGATGAAAACCCTAAGTATGATAAATTGGGGGTCTTATGTAAATAGGTGATTTTGATGATTATTGATGTCTTAAGAATGATTTTATATGAGGAGATGAATGTTTGAAGCATTGGTGTTGATTAATGAGGTTGGAAGAATTAAATTGGATTGTTGATGTTTATGATGATGTTAAAAATGGTTAAAAACCATTGATAATGGATACTTGAGTTAATGAATGATTAAGCCATGATTATATTGAATGATGAGATGATTGATAATGTGATGAATGTTATAAGTGGCAATTGTGTGTATGAGGAGTATAATGTTATGTTTTGTATATGTTGTGGATTTGTATAAGGTTGAGCAAGTGGATGGGTCATATTTTGATCCAAGAGGTTATAAGGCATAGAAATAGAATCCATAACCTCTATTGTGCATTTAAATCTTGTTGGCATTAGTTCAGAGCATGGATGATGTGGTTTAAGTAGTTTGGTCATGATTGTTGATTGCAAAGTGCATTTTATGCATAATCATGCAAGTGAAGGGGGTCAAATAGAGTTTTATGTGGCTTTGATGACATAGGGTAGTTCCAATAGCTTCCATGCACAAATTAAAACTTGTGGAAATTGGAATGGGTCAATTTAAGTGAGAAATGACCCTTGAGTTGCACAAAAGTACCTCAAAATGGGTAAAATGCTTCTATGTGCATAACTCCCTCATTTTTAAGAATTTTTGAGTGAGACCAGTGGCCACACGTCACAAATGATGTGTATTTATTGTGGTTAAAATTTGGTAGCATTTGGAGTTGATATGAGAAAGTTAGGGGGGTTAGAAGTCCCAAAATTATGCATTTTCTGCATAATTTCTGCATTCTGGCATGCGTAATCGATTACAAATGGGTTCCTAATCGATTAGAGTCATTCTGGGACATGTGTAATCGATTACAAATGTATTTTTAATCGATTATAAGCATTCTGAGTCATGTGTAATCGATTATGTGCTTGGCCTAATCGATTAGCTACGACAAAATTGCCCGACAGGCATTCTTTGCTGTTTTTGGGCCGTTTGGGGATCTTAATGACATTTTTGGCCTCTGAGTTCTTCATGAAAGTTGTAGATAATTATGTTACGGAGGTGTGAGAATTGGTCTCACATTGATTGGAGTTCTCTAACTCTCATGAGGCCTAAAATACCAAACCCACTGCATTGAAAAATACAAGTTTAAGAGGGTTTTGAACCCAACTTTTTATGGTTATCAAATTGGGACTAATAGGTGATATTTGTGATATGTCCCACTATTTTTAAGACTAAAAGTAAGCTTTTCTCATGTCTTAATGTTGAAATTATCATGGGCTCATTGTTGCCCAAAATCCCTTTTAGTATGGAAAAACAAGAGAATTCACTAAGGGTATATGTGTGGTTTGTCTTAGAGGTGAGTGGGGAATGACTTAAGGCCATGGCAAGCTATGTATATGTCTATGCCATGTTACGGAAACATGTATGCTTCCCCTCTATTGATATATTATGAATCGTGATGAGAAGTAAATAATGTGGGATGTAGTTAGCCTTTAAGATCTAGAGGATCTTGGCTTTGGGAAAGGAATTCCCGAAGCCTAACACAATTGTATAAGTTGATGTTTAACAAGTCTAGGACTTGGGGTTAAGCTTTATAATAAGCTAACAAGTGCTTAGAATTATGATGGTTATTAATCATGTGAATATACTTGCATATGGTATGTAGATCGTATTCCGGATGATGTGAAGGAGCATTCGGAGCATTGGAACCGTTCGGCTCTTCCCTTGAGGTAGGAGAGGAGTTAACATTCAAATTGCATGAGTAAATCGAATAGTGATTGTTGTATGTGATGGATACTCATGCTTGCCTTGCCATGTATATGTACTGAATTAATTGAAATGGCAAATTGATAATTATTGAGAATTATTATGATACTTTTATGATGGGTGCAAGTAATTGACTTGCATGTGTGTGAGGCAAATATGATTGTTGATATATATATGTAATTTGTAATACTTTGTTGCCACATGTGTGGATTAATATTATGTTTGTTGCTATGCCTCTGATAACCATGTGTGGACTACTATGAGTGATGTTTGTGGCCATTGAGTGCCAATTATATGAATGACATGCCTTGAGGGGCTTGTATGTAATTATGTGATTATTGTAATGCCGTTATGGTTGATTGCAAGTGTTGACTTGAGTATATGATGTGAAATATATATATGAAAAATGTTGAGATGGAAATGCCACATTAAAACTTGAAAATAATGACTAAAGCCAATAAAGATAAAATCCACTATGGTGTATATGGTGGTGTTGGTGATTATGATGATGGAGATTGATGAGTGGCATTTAGGATGCACAGGGTGAGCTTGCATTTGATTTGCATTGCATTGCATCCATGGCATATCATAGCTGTCTATATGGAATTTTAGGGGGTTCCACTAGGCGGGCCCAGTGGGAGGGCGGCTCAGTGCACGAGCGTATTGTGATTTTCCCCTGTGACTCGATGTATGAGTCACGAAGCTGTCCATAGTTTGGTGACGAGGCACCCTATGTGGCGGGCCCAGTGGGCGGGCGGCTCTATGGTGAGCGAGTTTACCTCGGTGTCCGACGGGACACGGCTCTCTCGATGTGTGTTCGAGAGGGGCCCGTAGCACTTGTGGTATTTGAGGCCACGATGTTGATCCGCAAGTCACAGGGTGACTAGTGCTACAGATGGGCGAGAGCGGTTTGGTACCAGTAAAATTATGAAGATGTAAGCATGCTTGAATTGAGATATATGTGTACACAATTTTTTCTACTGCAGTAGGGGCATAGTAGCACACCTATGCTTGTCCCACAATTGAATTAATATTGTATTTCCCACAGTCGGATCCGCATTATTTGATGAGAAATTCTTGTGCATATGCATTAGCCATAAGAGCATTTGCATATAGCATGGAGATATACCATAATATGATGACGATTGATGATGATTGAGATGATGAGATGGTATTGATGAGAAGGGTAATTTAATATACCGAAAGACCACATAAAGGTAATAAATAATATGAATAAATGAAATGATGTGAATATGACGATATATATATGTTGTGGCCCAATGTTTGAAGGGCGTAATTGTTGTAATTAATGATGATGATGTCAGCCCTTGGTGGCTCTAATGAAGGGCCAGAATGGTCCATGTTGACGAAGTGATGGCCCATGGTGGTGGTATATGATTGTGTATATGTTGTGGTTGATTACGATATGAATTGTGATACATGAGGCTTGTAGGCCTATTATAATAATAAGATGATATATGAATGATGATTTGATGATTTGATAGCAAAGCACACATGACGTCTGTATGCATATACACATGATCACAATATATATATTATTCGTCATTTTGAATGTATAACTTCCTCTCCCATGTGGTCTCTTTTTTTTAGCATTGTGATGCAGGTTACCATGGGATGAGTTCGGATTTCAATTAAAGCTTGGGTGAAGGTAAATAGTGGTAATGGAAGTGCCTCGGCCGGCATCATTTATGGATTCTTGTGTAATGAATAAATTGTATATGATTGTATAGATGATTTAGAAATTTTGAGTATGTATAAGTTACTCCATTGAATTGATGAATGATATATATATATATATATATATATATATATATATATATATATAGAATGTAAGAGATGGTTTGATGTGTATTAGAGGGATTGAAATTGAATGATGTTCATTGATGATTGAGATAGTCGGGAGAAGATTCCCGAATATATATAAATGTATTTATGTATATATATATATATAGCTATATCTTAGGCATTGCATGCTTATATAATTATGTAAAATGATGATGGTTGTTTATTAGGCCATGATGTGCCATTGCGTGCTTTGCCGAGCCTTTTCTCATATCATCATATATGGGACTAGGCGTGTGCCCGGTATACATATTCTTCCGCTATAAACTCTATTATTTTTGTATACCGTTATGGGCAAATTATCTATCGATCCAGCTTTAGGTTATATAATCTCCCTCTTTAGTTTTCTGTGATTTGGGTCTTGGTGTGATCATGGTGGTGTCTTGGAAATGTTTTCAAACGTGAAAAATTTACTCGTATTTTTATTAATTATGACGATCACATCGGGATTCGAGTACAGAAAACTAAGGGTGTTATACCACCCGACCTTCGCCTACCTATGGTTGCTTTTTATATGTGTGGCGATGCTCTTAGTTGGTTCAAGTGGATGTACCACAATCGCCAACTTGGGGACTGGGCGACTTTTGTTCGAGCATTGGAGCTACGTTTTGGCCCTCTAACATATGAGAACCATCAGGCAGTGCTTTTTAAACTTAGACAGCATGGGACTGTAACTGATTATCAGGCTCTGTTTGAGAAACTATCCAATCGGGTGCTAGGTCTCCCACCAGAAATGCTCCTTAATTGTTTTATTTCAGGTTTAGTACCAGATATCTGAAGAGAAATAACCATACTTCAACCATCTTCAATTACACAAGCTATTGGCTTGGCCAAACTGATTGAATCCAAATTAAGGGATGCTCGTCCACGTTTTGTGCGTCCACCTCCGGCTCCCCAGCCAACCCCACCCACACCTAGTAGAATCCCCACTACTTTCACCCCTTCTTCCCTACCTATCAAACGTTTAACTCCCGCCTAGATGCAAGAACGCCGAGCTTTAGGGCTCTACTACAATTGTGACGAAAAATTCATTCCTGGTCACAAGTGTACCTCAAGTCGTTTCTTACTATTATTATCTGAAGAGAACCCTTCACCTTTAGAACCCCTCACTCTTACCAATGACCCCCCACTTTCACCTGAACCTGATCATTCTTCTCCAACAGAGGCCATTAATTTTCAATTGTCCCCTCAAGCCCTCACTGGCCAACCATCTCCTCAGACCCTCAAATTCCAAGGATTTATTGCTGGTCTACCGATTCGGGTCCTCATTGACTCAGGTAGTTCTCATAATATTTTGCAACCTCGAATTGCTACTCACCTCAAATTATTGACCCAACCCACCCTTGCATTTCCCGTGATGGTAGGCAATGGAGCTCATATTGTCTGCTCTGGCCTCTACCCCCAAGTTCCCATAGCAATCCAAGGCCATGATTTCTCTATTTCATTTTACCTCCTTCCCATAGAAGGAGCTGATGTGGTTCTAGGGATTGAATGGTTACCCACCCTAGGCTCCATCACAGTTGATTTTTCTATACCTAGCATGTCTTTCACACATCAACAGAATCCTATAACCCTCTCTGGTGAACACCATACTTCCTTACATCCATCCACTTATACCCAATTTTGTCACCTGCTTCACACTGATTCCATTGCTTCTTGCCACTTATTGATGTTTCATCCTGTGCCTAACTCACCTCAACCTTCGGACATTCTTAAACCATCCCACCCAACCTTACTCTCACTTCCCAGCCCTATCTCGAACCTTTTACTATCCCATTCCCATATATTTTCTAAACCCACAGCACTTCCACCTCCTAGAACCCATGACCATCACATTTCCCTCTTGCCCAATACATCCCCCGTCAATGTCAAACCTTACCATTATCCACATTTTCAGAAAACATCCATGTCTAACCTGATCCAAGATATGCTCAAATAGGGTATTATTAGTCCTAGTAAAAGCCCCTTTTCTTCCCCTGTTTTATTGGTAAAAAAAAAGATGGCACCTAGCATTTTGTGTTGACTATAAAGCTTTAAATGCTATCACCATTAAGGATAGCTTTCCTATTCCTACAATTGATGAACTACTGGATGAATTGGGTTCAGCTACCATCTTCTTTAAACTTGATCTTCACTCGGGCTACCATCAAATAAGAGTGCACCCCCTGACATACAAAACTGCCTTCAGAACTTGGGATGGGCATTATGAATTCCTAGTAATGCCCTTTGGACTTGCCAATGCGCCTTCTACTTTTCAAGCTGCTATGACTGACCTTTTGAAGCCCTTTCTACATCGGTTTGTTTTAGTTTTTTTTTATGATATCCTTGTCTATAGCTCTACACTTACTGATCATGTTGCACATTTAAATTCAGTTTTACAATTACTCTCAACTCATCAGTTTTTTGTGAAATTTTCTAAGTGTTCCTTTGCTACTCCTAAAGTTAACTATTTAGGCCATGTTATTTCATCTAAAAGTGTTGCCCCAGACCCAGAAAAAGTTCAAGCCATCATAGATTGGCATGAACCTTGTTCTCTCACGGCTCTAAGGGGATTCCTCGGCCTCACCGGATTCTATCGGTGTTTTATACGACACTACGCCACACTCGTCACTCCTCTCATTGATTTGCTTCATCAATCAACATTTACAGAATTAAAAAAGAAAATAAGATCTTCTCCGGTCCTGGCTCTTCCCGATTTCTCTAAGCTGTTTGTTTTGGAAACTGATGCCTCAGCAGTGGCTGTCGGTGCTGTTCCTACCCAAGACGATCACCCTCTTGCATTCTTCAGTAAGAAATTGGCCCCGAGAATGTCTGCAGCCTCCACGTACGTCCGAGAGATGTATGCTGTCACAGAAGCCATTAAAAGGTGGCGTCAATATCTGATTGGTAACCATTTCCATATTTTCACAGACCAACAAAGCCTTAAACACTTATTATCTCAGCAGTTTCAAACACTAGAGTAACAAAAATGGGCCACAAAGTTATAGGGCTATAGTTTTGAAATTTTTTACCGACCTGGTACCGTAAACCGCATGGCAGACGCCCTTTCCAGGAGGCTTCATGATTAATTACCTCTGCTAATGTCAATCTCTTTAGTGGTTCCCTCTCTGTTTGCAACCCTGCAACAGTATTACACTCAAGATCCAACAGGCAAACTCTTAGTCCAAACACTACAAACCAATAAATTTGAACTTTCTATACAGATAGGGATTGTTGTTAACAAATGGGAAAATTTATATACCTAACTGTCATGATCTTCGCCAAAAACTCCTACACGAGTTCCATTCAACACCAATCAGAGGTCATTCAGGTATCAAACCAACTTTGGCTCACCTCATTTTCTTGGCCAAAAATGAGGAAAGATGTTAAAAATTTTGTAGCAAAATGTTCTGTTTGCCAGGCCTCTAAATATGAAACTTTAAAGAAGAAAGGGTTGTTGTAACCTTTACCTGCTCCAACGAGGGTTTGGAAGGACCCCAGTATGGATTTTGTTACCCATCTTCTAAATTCTTTAGGTCACACTGCTATTTAGGTTGTCTGTGATAGGTTCTCCAAGTCGGCTCATTTCATAGCCTTACCAACTCACCACACTGCCCTGGATCTTACACACCGATTTTCAATTGAGATTTGCAAACTTCATGGGATTCCGTCCACGATCGTCTCGGACAGAGACCCCCTCTTCCTCAGCACCTTCTGGAAATAATTATTCAAATCACAAGGCATTACACTCAAATATAGCACAACATACCATCCAAAAACGGACGGTCAAACAGAGGTACTCAATAGATCTCTAGAAGCATACCTGCACTATTTTTATGGCGATCGTCCCAAGACATGGTTCAGGTTTCTCTACCTTGTGGAATTCTGGTACAACACCTCTTATCATTTAGCTATAGGTATGCCTCCTTTTTGTGTCCTTTATGGGAAACACCCACCGTCGATTCCTGATTTCCTCCCCGGTCAAGTTTCTGTTCCTTCACTACAAGCCACCTTGTTGGAACGTCGTCTGATTCTTCGATCTGCCTGTGAGTCTTTGCAACGAACACGACAATAGATGGTTGCCCAAGCCAACCGACACAAAAAAGATGTCTCTTTTAATGTAGGAGATCTCGTCTGGCTCCGGTTACGGCCCTATCGTCAAAGCTCCCTCGTTCGTCGGCCGTCCTAGAAGCCCTCTTATCGGTATTTCGGTCCTTTTCCAGTCAAACGTCGAATAGGGAAAGTAGCTTACGAGCTTGACCTTCCCCCGCAGAGTCTTCTACATCTGGTTTTCTATGTCTCTATTTTAAAGCTTTTCCAAGGAACCCCTCCGTCTGGTGCTCTAAATCCCTTCCTATCTAATTTTCTCGATGTTGTGACTTCTTCCCCCTACACCAGAGACTTCTCGAGACTCAACCCCACTTAACCCTTCAGACTCCACTGCCCAAGACATCACTCCTCTGCCTACTTCTCAAGCGTTGGATCTCCACGAAGATCGAGCCAACTTCCTCAAACCGTTCAATGCACCTAACTCTCTACCACATCTTTTCCAACCTGTCACGCAACTCCCTACGTGTACTTTACCACCGACAGATCTAGACTCTTCTTTTTCTCTGGATGAAGGTTTGGGTAACTCTAACCCCACAGCTTCGAGCCTTGAGGACAAGGCCCAACTCCAACGGGCGGGCAGTGATACGAATGGGGCAGGAGCAGAAATCGTTAACAGGCTGAGGATAACAAAAAATCCTAATTGGCTAAAAGATTTTATTTAAATAGTTTTAATTGTAGGCCCAATCTGTTTAGGGCATCTATCCCTACTTTACTTCTTTATATGGAACATGTTTGCCAGAAGATAATGAATGAATGAACTTTCCTTTTCCTTATTCTCTTCCTGTTAGTAGAACATTGGTAGCTGTATTCTAAAACAAGAAGAAAAATTATCTTCAGAAAAGAAAGGATATGCAAGAAGTTACTATCCTTACCAGGAGTATAGTTTTTATACTGTTATTAGTTAAGCAAATATCTGCATCAGTATCTTGGAATTTTAGGAGCATATCTACCAGGTATTCCTCTGCTTCACCTTCGCCTTCTTTTTTGGCTTTTGGCTTGGTCCCTTTATGTTCATCGATGATGTCTTCTAGGATTTGATCGAGTTGTCGGTGCAGCTTCTCAAGCTTAGGCTTGAAACCAGTAACATGTTGAAGCCATTTAGTAGAAGGAAATAACTCTGCTCTGTTAAAGCCTGCTGTAAGCGATACTGCCTCTTTTATCACCGATATGAACTCTTGGTCTTTGCATTTCATGCCAAACGCAGCTCTTGAAATGATATTATATATCGACAAAAGTACTGCTTCAGTGAGGTTAATGGCAGACCCTTTATGTGAATCAATCATTTTGACGAGATTATTGAGCTCTTCTTCTCTTATTGGCTTGAATGATTTGACACATTTCTGGGTAAAAAGCTCCACGGTACATATTTTCCGTAGCTGCCTCCAATAATTTCCATAAGGTGCTGAAATAATATATGTGGATTCATATGACAATATATCTGAAGCTAGATTTTGAGGCCTAAATGCAAAGATGACATCATGGGTTTTCATTACCTCCTTAGCATACTCTGGTGAGGAAACAACTATGGTAATGATTTCTCCAAGTTGAAGATGCATTAGGGGTCCATATATGTTGGCCAACTCTCTTAATTTTTGGTGTGGTGCAGATGTAATAAGATGAAGGGTATTTCCTATGATAGGTAGCTTCCATGGTCCTGGGGATATGCTTGGGTTTGACTGAGTTTTGTTAAAAGTCCTCCGCATTTTAAGTGCCCCAATGAAGAAGAGGGAAAGGGGGATAAGGACTAAAAGATTGCCTATTAGAGAATCCATTTATTGATGGTTAACAGTTAACACTAACAGGGAAGGAGAAAAGAAGACTGGTGATATCTTGTCGCCAGTTGCTGTTTAAGTGTTTGGGCCTGTTTGGTTTGACTCTCCCTTCTTTGTTTCGTGCCGTTGAAGCTAGTCTTCCCCGTCGACAGAGCTCCGTTGGCCACGCTCTCTATTTGGCAGGTTCTTCCCCCTCCGTTCCTTCGTCGCTAACGGAGTTGCGTTGCCCATAACGTGCGTTGGGTAGAAGGAGCTCGCACCTCCCTCACTGAACGGCGTTTAGTGAAAGTCCATAATACCCCTCCAACGGCTATAAGGCATGCCTCTTCCCTCTTCGTTGGATCTCGTGAACCAGGCGACCATATTCTTCTCTGATCTGCAGCTGGGACCTCCGATTTGAAGGAGCACATCCTCCAACGGCATTAAGGTACTAGAACCCCGATCTATGTCTTCCTCTCTCTTCCTCCGTCTGGTCTCTCTGGTTTTTCCATTTCTCTGGCTGGTTGTTTTGTCTGCATTTCCGTTGTGGGTGGGATGAGGTTGGGTTCTGTTGGGAGGGTGGGTTTGGTTCGTCGGGAGTGGGTTTGGTTGTGGGATGGGTTCTGTTGTGGGTTTTGGGTTTGGTTCTATTGGGGGTGGTTTTCGTTGGTCGGAGTGGTGTCAGGGAGAAGGGTCGGGTTTTGTTGGGTTTTGGGGCTGGGGTGAGGTTTCGGGGAAGGGGGTTGTTGGTGGTGGTGGTACAGTGGTGTGATGGGTTAGGGACGTCGAGGTTGTTTGGGGTTGGGGAAGGGTCGGGTTTGGGGAGGCATGGGCTCGGGCTCGGGTTGGGGAATGGGTTATGTTGGTTGGGGTGGTGGGGCGCAGTCAGTGGTGGTTGCAGGTGGTGGTGCAAGTTGGATATGGGTGGTGGTGATGGTGGCTTGGATGGACGGTGATGATGATGCTGAGGAGATGATAGATGGTGGATGTAATGTGGTGCATGGGTGTGCTTCTTGTGGCTGGTGCACCATAACATATTTTAGTTTATGATTTTGGTCTTTTTTTTAGTAAATAATATGTATGGTTTTTGAGTTTTGTATGTTGATTAAATGTAATCTGTAAATTTTTAGATGTATTGAGTAAGTAATTGTTGAAGGAATATTAGGTTATTTAATTTAGTTTTGTATTTATTAAATGAAATATTTAAATTAAATTATACTTTAGCGTTGAAAATATGGGTATGGAATAACTTTAGCTAGTCCGCGTAATGAACGATGAATAACGAGTGATAAGACGTTAGAAATCGTAAGAATGAGTAATTTACTCTTATATTTAAATTACATTCGGTAAATAACAAATTCGTAACAAGTCGCTGTTGAAACAACCCGACTTAAATAAGAACAAACCCGAGACTAGGGAAATTTTTTCCAAAATTCAAACGTTCAAAAAGCAGTTCAGAATAGGAGTCGGGGTAAATAAAACAAACTGAAGGCAAGGGAAGCAGAAAAATCGAATAGAGGAAAAGAAGACCGAGACAGGATGCCACACGCTGGCAAGACCTGTTTCGGTTAAACAAAACCAGCGGAAGATGAAGCTTAAGCGAGCCCTATTCTCACTGGAGCGATTCCCCATTCGCTTAAGTGAACCCATGCACTCGACATATCACTCGGAATCGGGACCACGTTCACTCAGGAACGGTCCCCTTCGGGTCATGCTTCACCCGGTAAACTCTTAGCCAGATCTTTATCTTTATTCAAGAAGGTCACAGACATGCTTCATTCGGAAGTGTCTTAATCTCCACTCGGGAAATGATTCCCTCGGTTATTCCACTCGGAATCTATAAGCTTTCCCTTACACGGAAGTATTTTCCCCAGTCAAACACCACTCGGTGTATTTCAACCTCAATTCACTCGGAAGCGTATTACACATCCTTTACTCGGCATATTTTAATCTTCCTCACTCGGAGAACACTTTACCAGGTCAAGTGTCATTAAAGATTTTATAACCTCATCTACTCAGAGTCCATATAGTATGTCTCACTCGGAAGAGTTCCATCGACCAGGTTCCACTCGGCAAATGCCTTGACCTTCCATCCCTCGAAAATGATCCCCTTAATCAAATTCCACTCGGAATTACTCTAACTTCTCATCACTCGGCAAACTTCACCAAGTTAAGTTCTGCTCAGCAATATCTGAACCTTATCCCCTCGGAATAGGTTTACAAGGATGGGTTTCACTCAGAACCATTTTGACCATTCTTTCCTCGGAAGAATTCCTCTCGGTCAATCCTCACTCGGGGTATTTAAGTCCTTCTGCCAATCGGAAGAGATTCATTCAACTACTTTCCCTTTGACAACACATTGACTAGCCTTCCCTCAGAAGAAGTCATTTCGAACACATGTCTCTCGGAATCAATTCAAGCCTACATCACTCGAAAAAGGCTCACTCGCCAAAGCCTCACTCGGAATGGCTCTCCCAACTATATTCCACTCAGAATTTATAGACTTAGCATTATTCTTTCGTCACCACTTCCTAGTCGATTCAAGTAACACCATATCAATGCAATATATATATATATATATATATATATATATATACTTGTTCACAACTCCGATAGTCAATCCACATAAATAAATACGTTCAGACAGACGGATTACAAGAGAGCTGGCCAAGGCTTTATCATATCTATATACAATAGGTACAGTATATACACTACAGCAGTATGAGTGCTCATCACTCGGACTTTGAGGATCTCTCATCATTCACCAGTCCGACCTACATATACTGAAAATATAGCCACAGTAGGGGTGAGCATTTACATATTAAATGACAGTTATTGACTCAGATTAATCCTCAAATTCTCAATTATTCAATTACATATCTCAATCAACAATAACATGCATCAATCAGGAATATCATACCCCGCCATTCAAAATGGGTATCCACACAACATCTTCTAATTGGGATTATTCAATTCATACATGGCTATATAATTCATATTATTCACAACAACATATACCACAACCATATCATCATATTGCACTCGGCAACAGTATCAGTACATATACATTCATCTAGTCGGAATTCACTCAAGTCAATTCAAGACTATGTTAATCGTGTTATTCTCAATAACATCAACAGATATACAATTCACGTTGAGCTCAACAACAGTTATAAGTGTGCACACATCATTTCAGTTAGATCCGATTATTCATTATTAATTTTTATTGTTGCAACATAGGCTCCAAGCCTTTTTCTCAGCTCCAAGCTGATCCGGCCGTTTTACTGGTACCAAACTGTTTGCCCTCTCATGTGACACAAACACTCTCAGCGTCAACGGCAGTGTCACGGGCTAAACCCCGAGCCTCGCTCAAGAGGTTTGCCTGAGCCTCGCTCAAAGGTCTTTGATTGTATTTCACACATATTCATCTGATTGCCGTTTATATATTGAGCGTCCCACGCTATATGCTCTCAGTATTTTCAATGGCGAATCAGATGCATATGGTCATATTCATCAAGCGTATGCACTCAGCATTCACATTTACAACAATAAGCATCTCATGCTAATTCATATAAAATCACAACGGATTCAGCACAGCATTTGCATACACTCGGCAATCCACACTTTCATCACATGCATCACATGCTTTTTAATATAAAATCCCAAACGGGAATTAACACAACAGTCCCCATCTCATGCACTCAGCATTCAAATGTCAGTAACATGCATCTCATGTATTTAAATACAAAATCACACACGGGAATCAGTATAGTAGACTCATACACTCGGCATCTCAATAGAATCGACATGCATTTTAATATAAACAACAAACGGATATTATCCACTGTCTCACAGTACAATGCACTCGGCAATCATAATAACATACACATGCATTCACTCTACATCCTCATGTTTATCAACATACATCTCATGGACGGAAATCGACATGCACCACAATTCATAATCATCACACATCTGGGCTATCACTCAATCGAAATACAACAATCAACACACTACAAGTACAACACAACACAGTGAAGTAGTTTCACCCGGAACCCGTCCATAAACCATGCATTTGAGATGTAAATCACCCCCTACCTGGAATGAAGATTCCAGAAGCTCCTCGAACTACAGCTCTGATCGGTTACTCTACGATCATTCCTTCTCAATCAATCGACCATGCCTCCAGTCATCTAACACAACACTCTGCTCTCAGCTTTGGAAGAACCAAAAGCTGTTTCCTCTCGAGCAGCTCTGCCACCAAGACACTCAGCGCTCGACATGCAAGGACAGTGGAGGATCCCAGCCTCCAAGACACAACGTCGTTCTCCCTCTCAATCCAGTGGAGGATTCCAAACCTCCGAGACTCTCAGCGCCCTGCTCACTCTCTTGAGCAGCTCCGTCTCACCATCAGTAAAATATTTCAACAACTCTGGGCACTTTAACGCTGCACACTTCCACTCGAGATTCCATCAGCCTTCGAGTGGGAGAAGAAGAAGGAGACGAAGACGAAGAAATAGCAAAGAAGAAGAAGGCTGGTTGCATGCACCAGGAAGAAATGTTTAGCTCTCTTAGTCTTTTCCCCCAACAGCGTGAAAATGAAGGAGTGAGAGAGAACCGAAGCTCTTTATACTATCAAGGGGCACATGCGTCATTTTCTTGGCATTATTATTATTATTCAGCCATTAGCTTAATCAGCAATTAATCTAAATCAACCATTAATCTTAATCGGTAATTAAATCTAAACCAGGATGTTACAGCTGTTACTTATAACAAACTGAAGTTATGATTTGTGTTTAACAACAATTTTTTAAAAACGGTCAACATTAAAATTTTTAGACTATTACTTAATTTAGTTATACAAGAAAAATGAATGTCATTTAATTTGTTATTATATTATATAAAATAAATATAGTATTAAGTTTTATATAGAATTTTGTAAATAGATGTGATTTATTAATTTTAATAATTAATTAACAGGCATTATAACCTTTAATATATAAAAAATAAAAAGGACGTGATTTATTAGTTTTACTATGATAAAAACAATCAAATATATTCTTATTTAATAATATATAAAGTTAATCACATTAATTAATTGGTTTTATTATATATATAAAAATTTACATTAATTAGTGTTTAATATATTTATTCATTTATTAAATATGTATTATTAAATTTAATTCTCTTTTTAGTTTTATATTATACATTTAATATTAATATAAACAAATAAACACACAAGTTATATATATTTAAATTCATACCCTTTTTAGTAATTTCACCCTCAACTACCATTTTCCAAACTCAATTCTACTACAAATCAAACAAAATCAATACAACTCAAATCACTTTAACTCAACTGTCAACCAAACAAAACTCCGTTTACAAAACCCTAGTTTTCTAAACTCCATTTACAAAACCTCAGTTTTCTAAACTCCATCAACTCAACTTTATACCAAACAACCCCTCTATTGGTGGCTCACCGTCACTCTTAAAAGGACCTTTCAGTTTGGGACAAAGCGTTCATAACATTTTTTTAAGTGTTTTAGGGTCTGTTTGGTTACCCCGTTAAGGTAACTTGGTTAAGAAAACTGGAGTTTTGTAAACTGGGGTTGAAAAACCTGGGGTTTTGTAAACGAAGTTGTGTTTGGTTGTATAAAAGTTGGGTTAGGTAAAAGTGGGTTGAGAAGTAGTGATTGTGTTTAGTTGGAGAAAAAGTTAGGTTGAGTAAATGATGGTTTGATGGAAAATTACCAAAAAGGGTATTAGTAAAAAATATATTGAATATGTACATATATATTAATAATATAAATAGATATTATATCAAAATATGTATATATATATATAATATTATGTATAATTGAATTATTTTTTTTAACAAAATAGAAATTTTTTTAAGAACACCCTTGATCCGGTCCCAACACCGGCCCCCAAGAGCATGACTTTAATACTTTGCCAGAATCAGCATTTCGAACAAGAGAAGTACGCTTCAAATACATTATAATTGTTTCTATACGGAGTACATACGACCAAGGCATGTGACTACGCCAAGGCATGTGACTCCGCCAAGGCATATTACCCTGCCATGGGTCATAACTCCGCCAAGGCATGTTACCCTGCCATGGGTCATAACTCCGCCAAGGAATGTAACGCCGCCAGAATGCGTATTACTCCGCCAAGCCATAGGCTCAACACAGGCGGAATATTGAACTTCCTATACTGCGTAGCGAGCCCATACCTGTAACCCCGGCACGAGATTGACTCTGTCATGAGAGGTTGAAAATGGGAATCACGCTGTCACGCATTAAAAGGAAAAAACAAATAAAATAATAAAGCATTCACGCTTCCCAAGTAAGTGAAAATACCTACTACAATAACGGTGCTCGTGAACGACACAGGGACCCACTGCCTTTCTTGCTTTATGCCAGAAAAAAAGGAACAGGCCCTACCAATAATGGAGCACCAATGACAGGTATATAAACCTCAGCAAAAAGGTACACGAGGATCCGAAATCTATCCTTACACTCTCTTACTTGCATAATTCTCTCAGATTTGCTTTCTAAGTCTTAAAGTATTCTGAAATACTGACTTGAGCGTCGGAGAATAATTGCAGGTACCACCACCAATTGTGTCAGGGCATAGAAGACAATTCTAGGCGGACTACTACGCCGCCGCAGTGTGAGTTATACTCCGCCCCAGCGAGGTCCAGACTCCGCCCAATATGCAAGGACGCCCCGTACTCGTATCTGAATATCACTGCCTTGTATCAGATTGACATTACATGTACTTTTTGAGCTGTTTCAGAATCATAACTCTACATCCCCTGTGAAGGACAGTTCAACCCTATTATTTTTTAAACAAATAAAATTATTTTTAACAAATTAGAAGATATTATATTAAATTAGATTATTTTTTAAAGTAAATATATTTTTTATATAACTTAAAAAATGTGATTATTTTTATTTTCACATTTATATGATTGTTATCCCTCTTTAATTTAATAAAATATGATATTTTTATTTTTATTTTCCCTTAATCTAAACAGATCACTAAATTTAAACAAATCAGGTATGTTAAATTTAAATTGATCATTTACGCGATGTAACTAAATTTACCCTTGAGTTAAACAGATAACTTAATCTAAACAGATTAAGTTAGTTAAATTTAAATGGATAACTTAATCTAAACAAATCAAATTTGTTAAATTTAAACAGATAACGTAATTTAAACAGATCTATGTACAAAATAATGTAGAAAATTATGTTTGATCGGAATAATATGATTACAATCTTACTAATTACATTAAAAACGTAATTATAAATTTCCTTAAATAATATACAAATTTAATTACATCAAATAATATACAAATTTAATTACATTAAATTATAAATTTTCTTAAATAATGTACAAATCAGTTTAAACAAAACATACAATAAAAAATTAAACTATACAGATTCAATTAAGGTACACCCTAACAAAAAACACATCACCCATATACCTCCATCATTCACCATTAAAAACATTTTAATGTGGACCAATACACAGAACCACACCCATGCACCTCCATCACCAACATCCCCAACCACCATACGCAGCCACCGCCCACCACACCACCACCCCCAAACCCAAACAACCACCCTCCCCTCACCACCCCTGAAACCCGAAACCCACACACCCCCATTGGCCCAACTCAAAACCCCACCGTACCCGCAACCCCCACCCGCCACCCTTCCTCCTCCCACACAACAACATCATAGCCTTTCCCTGCGGCCACCCACCCACCACCACCACACAACCACACACCACACGGCATCCACCCCCTCACTATCACCATGAACCCATCAACCCACAATCACCCCAACCCACCTACACGGCCTCCACACCACCAACACAACCCCCCACCAAGAAAAACCCCCATCGTCAGCAACCATCCCCCTCCACCTATTATCCTCAACCAAATAAAAAAAACCAACAGCAAAGGAGTTTGGTTCAAGAGATCCTTACCTCTACTTACAGATTTGCCTTCAATGAGCCACCAAAGCTTGTGCCTTTCTTCTGATTTTTGTCTTCACCTAACAAGGAGGAAGCTTTCTGCGTTTTCCCCTTTTGATCTTGGCTTTTGGTGTATACGTGTTGCAAGGGGTAAATCTAGGATTTGATAAAGCAGTAAGGGTACGGTGGTCTTCTCCTTCAACTGCAGTTGGCTCAAGGGAGCTTGGGGCAACCCATGCGGAAATGGAGTTTGGGAGTGGCCAAACGGAGCTTAGTTGACGGAACGGAGGTGGCTGTCTCATCAAAGACAACAGCGTTTCAGGAACGGAGGGGAACGTTGTTTGGTGAACTGAACGGAGGTTGGGAGGGAGAACCAAACACACGCTTAGTGTTGGTTTGGTTTTTAGTTAAAATATAATATTATAAAAATAAAAAATTTAAATAGAAATATTTATTTTTCATACTGTTCAAAACTTTGATCATAAAATATTTTCTTTTAGGTTGGCAGTTAAAGCCAAATTTTGACAAAAAAAAAAAGCCCTTAGTGTTATTTCTAATTAGAATTCAAGTTTCATTTCGAATCTTCGATTTGATTTCAATTAGTATTAATAGTCATTTGGACCGCAGGAAACTTTGATTTTGATTAAATAATAACAATAATTGAAGAACCCGCAAATAACTGCATATAAATTTTGTCTTCTTAATGTGGTTCTATTTCCGTAGGTATTATATTACATCTAATGTAGTGTAACCTACCTTCGATGTCTGCAACGGAAAAGACAAAAACAATTGTCCATTAGTATGTGTCCATTCATTTCCTCTAAACTTTCCGTGTCTGGTATTTTTCTTTTGGTAAACACTTTCCGTGTATGGTTGAAAAAGCGACGTTGGTTGCTTTTGTCGTTTTCCTTTGTGCGATCTCATCCGCGTTGTTGCGGCCAAAATGGATTCTTCAACCCAAGAGGCAAGAACCATGTATGTGGTCCGGATGGCACCATTTTAAAAAAAATCATATGAAAATATGTTCAAAGTGAAAACATTTGGCGACCATTTGTTAAAATCTTTTCATTTCCTATTTTTAATTTTAATTAAAAACTGTTATCATATTTTCTATTTTAAAAATTGTTTTGAAAAAAAGGAAAATAAGAAATGAAATCAAGAAAAAGAAATTATTTTCAATGTTTTTCGTATAAAATTTTAAAAACAAGAAATATTATGACAATTTTATAATTAAAACTAAAAACAAAAAATAAAAATAACAAACGTTTTCACAATCTAAATGGTCCTTTACATTATAATGTAGGTAATACTTATGGTTTTTTTCTCATTCACAAAAATTTAACTCAAGCCTTACTTAAGGAAAATTAAATATCTACCATTTGAATCAATCATCCGTTGCCATGTAAAGTTGTTGGAATGGAGAGACATTCTTAAATTTGAAAATTTTGAAAAAGTTGAGATGAGTAATATGCCATCATGAGACCTGCCCAGGACCAACAAAAAAAGGTTCCAGGAATAGAGATGTTCTTATAATAGAGATGTGAAACTTTTTACTATTCTGTTATAGTGTCGTTATAATTTCAAATTGACAAATCAAATTCTAGTTACTCAATAACCCTTAGGGTATTAGTGTACACTTGTAAGTTGGTTTCCAAAGGAGAAGAAAGGAAGGGAGAAACTAATTAGAAATTTTCTATTTCTCTTATGTGTTTTAAGAGTTTAATTTTCTTATATGTAAAAACAAACAAACTCTCAACATTTCTCATAAAAAAACCCTTTTTGTGCCCATTTTCACTTAAAACATTTGTCTTCCCTCCTTTACCAATTTCCAAACATATCTTTAGGAGGTATTTGGTACATTATATATCTTTATGTTGAAGAAAAGTCTGGTCAATATCAAATCATTTAACCAGAACTCACGAGATTTGTTGATAACTAACATTATGAATTCAAACTTAAATAAAAATGTTTGTTATCACTTGATGCAGGTGTTTAAGTGTTTCAGGAAACATAAGGCTTAAGCTACAAAAGAAAGGGGAGCCTACGCATCAAAATACTGGAAGACTTAATCGTAACATGAACTCTACAATCTAAGACAAAAGAAGAATCAAAAGGTTTGGTAATTTGCTTCGATAGTAATTCTCTCGCATCAGAGCAACTCACCAGACCCATACTTGAAAAACATCATTCAAGCTTCAGAAGATACGAAAATCATCAGACCTTATCTTCTCCCTTTAAACTTTTAGAAGCGGTCTGATACATGAAGCATCAGCGATCACAAGTCGTCTCCATTGAAGCTTAAAGAAAAGACTCTTGAAAGGAAGATTGACTAAACAGGATGGATTCTAATCTAGTCTAAAAAGCATCTAAGTTTCACCTTTATCTCACGCATTCAGAGATCTTCTGAATCAAAGCTTTCCCTCTTCGTGAAACTTATGATACCTATACTCCACCTATGACTGCACACATCACAAAGCTCTAAAATTTATATTAGATGTACAGAACGTCTCTCTCTGACAACAAAAGCTCTTACTCTTTGTGCAACTCCAACATGAAAGGCTTTTGTCCCTTGTACAACAACTCTATCAATAGTCATATGGCTGATAGCCTCTCTCTGAGCTCAACAGGATAATTCCTTATAAATAGAATCGATCTTTTCTCCAGAGCAACCTCTTGAAAAACATAGAAAAAAATATGAGGAGAAAAAATCTATTATCGAGAGTTGAGGATAAAAATAAATACTATAGAGCATAAAAAGAAAAATGAAAAAAAGAGAGCTTGTGAAAAGAAGAAGATGAACTAAAACACACTAATCAAAGTGTGATGAAAGAAAAGAAAAATATCATGAACAAACACCAGACGTTGATATACAAAAGCTCATAAGAGATGAAGAAATGACAGTATACTTATCAATGAGTAACTCTACCTGGAAGATCTACCATGAAAACAAAGAAAGCTCGCTATGTGCAATCATCTTTCTACTTAGATGCCATAGTAACTTGGGATATGCCTTTATGTACCTAATTGCATATTATCCCAAGTCATGCTTTCTGACTCAGTACATTTTCCAATCATCTTTCACTTTCTGAATGTACTAAGCCCTATGGGAAAATAAGCCATCTCTTTCTTTACAAACCCATTTTCATGGTTTATCACTTAGCTCTGCTAAGTTAATGAGCTTATTGTATTTGAATTAATTCTTCCAATCCTCTGGTAGTACAGGTCTGGTGTGTTGCCAAACTCTGATAGTGTGGGAAACACTGTTGGCCTAGAGAGACTTTTGAAAGAATACTCAGGGTTTGAGCCAGGAGTAGCTTATGAAAGAATATTTGGGTCTGCCCTAGGAATGGGTGCTGTAAAATAATACTCATAGGAATCCAGAGGGGTCTGGTGTATTGAAGCAGGGTTGTGCTTAAGCCAGGAGTGGCTAGAGTCAAGAATACTTAGGGCCAGGAGTGGCCGGTGTCAAGAATACTTGAAGCACGAGTTATGCTTAAGCTAGGAGTGGCTGGAGTCAATAATACTCAACACCTGATGTAAAATGTTTTTACATAGCGGAAATCCTTCAGATTTGAAGGTACTGGATATAGTCTCTGATCCGGTCCCAACACCGGCCCCCAAGAGCATGGTTTTAATGCTTTGCCAGATCAGCATTTTGAACAGGAGAAGTACGTTTCAAATACCTTATAATTACTTTTATACGGAGTACATACCGCCAGGGCACGTAACTCCGCCAAGGCACGTTACTCCGCCATGGCATGTAACTCCGCCAAGGCATGTTACTCCGCCTAAGCTTATTACTCCGCCAAGGTGGAAAATATTGAATATCTTATACACATGCATAAAGTATTTCCAATGCATACTACTCCGCCAAGCCATAGGCGGAATATTGAATTTCCTATACCGCGTAGCGAGCCCATACTTATAACCCCGGCACGAGATTGACTCTGTCTTGAGAGGTTGAAAATGGGAATCACGCTGTCACGCATAAAAGGGAACAATGAATAAAATAATAAAGCATTAACGCTTTCCAAGCAAGTGGAAATACCCACTACAGCGATGGTGCTCGTGAACGACACAGGGACCCACTACCTTTCTTGCATTATGCCAGAAAACAAGGAACGGGTCCTACCAATAATGGAGCACCAGTAACAGGTATATAAACCTCATCAAAAAGGTATAAGGGAGCCCCCCCAATTCTGAACCTTACACTCTAACTTGCATAATTCTCTCTGATTTGCTTTCTAAGTCTAATAGTATTCCAAGATACTGACTTGAGCGTCGGAGAATAACTGTAGGTACAACCACTAATTGTGTCAAAGCAAAAGAAGCTAATCCAGGCGGACTGCAACACCGCCATAAAGTGCCCTATACCACGCCCAGCGTACAAGAGCACTCCGTATTTGTATCTGTATAAGCACCTCCTTGTACCAGATTTTACGTTTCATGTATATTTTGAATTGTTCGACAATCACACCTTTACACCCCCTGTAAAGAACAGTTCATTGGCACGCCCAGTGGGACCTGTAAAATTGGAAATCCCACAATCCTTGAGGAATTCCCATTACATTCATCATTAATGGAAAGACCAGGACCAGAGGTGCAGATGGAGGATTCTCCTCCACGCAATCCTAAACGTCTCAACTTTGACAACGATGCTCACAAAAAGGCAACGTATGTTGATTCTCCAGATCCGAGAGATGACATGATCAGAATGTTGAAAGAAGAAATTGCAGAGCTTCGTCGTGAAAAGGCGAATCCCATGCATGAGAGAGCGGGTCCTGTAAACCAGCCGCGCCATGAATCGCATGCACAGGAGGAATCGAGTACTCCAAATTACTCTCGCATCCCTACTTACATGGAAGAGCAACGAAGCCTTCCACTGGCAAATGCTCAACATCATGAGGGAAGGAGAGCCCTTTCAAATACATCCCCCTCGGGATACAAGATGAGTATCCTATTTTCCAAAAGACTCATGAATGCGCATGTCCCCAGACATTTGCAAACTATGCAACCCATTTCCATAGGGAAATATACTGGGGAGACAGATCCTTCTAAGCATTTAGATGCTTATATCTATGAAGCTATGTTCTTAGGTGCGGAGGAAGATGTCATGTGCAGAATGTTCCTTAGGACCCTTACAGGTGAAGCTCTTAGCTGGTTCAAGAGTTTACCTTCAGGTTCCATTGATTCATGGGAGGATTTGGCCACAGCTTTTGGCAGCCACTTTGTAATCTCTAGGGATATGCCTAGAACCTCCCATACCTTGGCTCAGATCAAGCAAGGTGACAAAGAGTCTCTAAAGGATTTCCTTAAGAGATTTTATAAAGAGGCAGCCATGGTCCCTGACCTGACAAAAGCAATTCAATTGCATATCCTCATCGAGGCCATGCAACCGAAAGCACCCTTTGCTTTGTCATTGGCAAAAGGACCTCCATCCACCATGGAGGAATTTCGCAGAAAGGCATCCAAGTATGTGGGTATTGAGATGCACTTGGAAGCCACTGCATCTCGCAGTAAACCACCCATTGCAACTCCACACCATGACAAAGAGAAGGAAAAATCATCCAGGAATGATAAGTTCCCTCAGAAAGACAAAGCAGGGAACCAACCCTTCAAACAGCAAGATAGACGTGTGTTCAATTTCGCTCATTATGCACCCCTGAACTCGACATATGAACAAATCTTGCGTGAAATAGGATGGACTACCCTCAACGTTTATGGGATTCAACGTCCACCTCCAATCAGACGCGGTGGGAACCCAAAGAAATATTGTGAGTTCCACGAATCAGTTGGCCATACGACAGAGGAGTGCAAGCAACTCAAAAACACCATTGAGGTGCTTATTCGTGAAGGAAAACTGAAACATTATTTGTTTAAGGGTAAAACTCATGATGAGCCAGAGAAGTTTGAGAAAAGATCTCGTGATCGTTCTCCTGATCCTGATAACACTCGAGAGCCAAAACGTACAGCGGCAACAGAAAAACAAAAGAATGTTGTTCTGGAGTCCGCCCAAAGAGAGCCAAGCCCTGAACCCAGATCGCGGGGCAAAAGGCAGGTGGTAGATATGATTGCTGGAGGCTTCGCCGGAGGCGGACCCTCAAACACCGCCAGGAAAAATCATCATCGCATGATCTTGTCTGTGCAAGGCAAGAGCAAAGAATATCGCCCATTTAGGAACGGGGTTCAGACTCCGCCTATAACCTTCACAGACGACGATTTTGGCCCTACTGTTCCTGAAGGAGATGACGCAGTGGTGATTATTGCAGTAATCGCTAATATGGATATAAAACGCATCCTAATTGATCAGGGAAGTTCCTGCGACGTTATCTTTTATGACTGTTTTAAACGCATGGGACTAACTGATGCAGATTTACAGCCATATACGCAGGACCTTACAGCCTTTAACGGTGCCAAACAGCCCACTAAAGGCTACTTGGACACAAGGATTACTTTCGATGGCGAACCTGGAGCAAGGACTGTGAAATCCAGGATTCTTGTCACCGATGTGAAATCTCCGTACAATGGCATCATTGGGCGGCCTACCCTGAATGCCATGGAAGCCATCGTTTCAACCCCCCACTTGTTAATCAAGTTCATTGACAAAGATAATCAAGTCTCATCTGTAAGGGGTGACCAAGAAATGGCTCGCTATTGCTATAATTTGAGTCTTAACATGGTGAAGCTTGAAGCCGTGTCTAAGAAAAGAAAGTTGAATGAAGGGAGCAGTGCGGCGGCGTCCGTTAATTTGGTGGATCTTAACCCCAGGGCGGAGTCTTCTATAGACCCACTGAACCCTTTGAAACCAACTCCTGATGGCGATTCCAAGTCTATTGTTTTGGGTAGCACCCCGAAACAGATTACAAACATCAATGACAAGCTTGAGTCTAACATGGAGGCAAAACTAATTGTACTTCTCCATGAGTACAAAGAAATTTTCGCATGGACCGCTGCAGACATGCCTGGCATGGATCCCAACTTTTGCTGTCACCGCCTGGCGGTGTACCCTGAAACTAAGCCCGTAGCACAAAAGAAACGGCGTATGGGTCCTGCTAAACAAAAAGCTGCTTACGAACAAACAGAGGAACTCCTCAAGGCGGGGTTCATCAGGGAACTCCGTTACTCCTCCTGGTTGTCTAACGTGGTCATGGTACAGAAAGCCAATGGCAAGTGGCGTATGTGCATAGACTACGTTGATTTGAATAAATGTTGTCCCAAGGATCCATACCCTCTCCCCAACATTGATAGATTGGTTGACGATTCTTCAGGATACAAGTATCTATCTTTTATGGATGCTTACTCCGGTTACAACCAAATTCCAATGTGTGAAGATGATCAAGAAAAGATAGCATTTATTAATGATAAAGGAGTCTTTTGCTACAACGTCATGCCATTTGGGTTAAAGAATGCCAGGGCAACCTACCAGCGCATGATCAACAAAGTTTTTGAGGGTATGCACACAAAGCTGGTAGAAGTGTATATTGATGATATTATTGCCAAGACTCCTGTAGGAGGAGACCATGTTGAAGATTTACGCCTCATTTTTCAATGCCTACAACAATACGATATGAGACTCAACCCATTAAAGTGTACGTTTGCTGTCCCTGGGGGCAGATTTTTGGGTTTCATGTTAACACAAAGAGGTATAGAGGCTAATCCCGATAAATGTCACGTAATTCAAGAGCTACAGAGCCCCAAGACATTGAAAGAGGTACAATCTCTCAATGGCAAAATCGCTGCTCTAGCACGATTCATGCCAAAGATGGCTCATCGCTCCCTCCCCTTATACAAAATGTTGAAAAAAGACAAGAAATTCAGTTGGGGCCCAAAGCAAGAGGCGGCCTTCCAAAGCTTGAAAAATGTCTTGGCCAGCCCTCCAATCCTGGTAAAACCAAGCCCAGGTGAGCAACTCATTGTTTATTTGTCTGTTTCAGATGAAGCTTTGGCAGTGGCTCTGGTCAAGGAAACAGTTGAAGGCCAACGACTGGTGTACTTCACTGGTAAAACATTGCATGGTGTAGAGTGCCGTTATCAGAAGATTGAAAAGGCAGCACTTGTAGTTGTTTGGGCTTCACGACGCCTAAGACCATACTTCCATGCCCATCCTATCTTGATTCGCACAGACTTACCACTCCGTACTATACTGTTCAAACCAGACTTAGCTGGAAGAATGATCAAATGGGCCGTAGAACTCTCTGAATTTGACATATCCTACGAACCAAGAACTACTATCAAGGCACAAGTCCTAGCAGATTTCATAGTTGAGTTAACAGGTTCTAGCCCAGATGCAGATCATTCACACTGGACGGTATACGTAGATAGGTCTTCCAATAGCAAAGGATGTGGAGCAGGAATTGTTGTGGAAAGTGATGACGGGGTACACCTTGAAATTTCACTACACTTTACCTTCACTACGTCTAACAATCAAGCGGAGTATGAAGCCTGCTTGGCCGGACTCAGAGCAGCACAAGATATTGGGGCCAAAACTGTCACCCTATGCAGTGATTCTCAATTAGTAGTCTCACAAATTCTTGGTGAGTATCAAGCTAAAGAACCTCTGCTATAACAATATCTAGACTGCGTCAATGAGTTAAAGCAGCGCTTCGATGAAGTCACTTTCAAGCATGTACCCCGTGAAGAAAATACACGTGCTGATATCCTCTCCAGGTTGGCTAGCACAAAGAAGGCAGGATGCACAACTACGGTTGTACAAAGTACCTTGGCGGAGCCAAGCATTTCCTTTCCTTCCTCAGCGTGTATGATTAAAAGCCACTCTTTTGATGACAATTCCTGGGTAGCACCGATAGTTCATTACCTTGTTAATGGACAATTACCCACAGATGATCTTGAGAGACGAAAACTAAAGAAAGAAGCACCTTACTATACACTTCTAGACGGACAGTTATACCACCGAGGAATCTCTGTTCCTTACTTGATATGCATAAATGAAAATGAGGTGCAAGCTGTATTAGAAGAAGTCCATGAAGGGCAATGTGGACACCATCCAGGGGCGCGCAGTCTTATACGAAAAATACTCAGGGCGGGGTACTGGTGGCCCACCGTGAAGCATGACTCCGTCTCGTATGTTCAAAAGTGCGATCAATGTCAACGATTCGCAAATCTCCACCATACTCCGGCGGAAGAAATATCATCATCAATAACGCCTTGGCCTTTCTATCAATGGGGCATGGATATCTTAGGTCCATTCCCAATTGCGCCCGGCGGTATCAAATACTTGATAGTTGGTGTTGATTACTTCACCAAGTGGATTGAAGCAGAGGCAGTGATGCACATTACGTCAGCCAGGACTCGCAGATTCGTATACGAAAATATCATTGCACGTTTCGGAGTCCCTGGACGCATAGTCACTGATAATGGCACCCAATTCACAGATCGTAAGTTCACTGAACTCCTGGAAAATCTCAGCATTACACAGATTTTCTCTTCTATGGAACACCCTCAAACCAATGGCCAAGCTGAAGTTGCCAACAGAGAAATCTTAAAAGGCCTTAAGAAACGCCTTGGTGAAGCAAAGGGAGATTGGGCAAATCAATTATGCCATGTTCTATGGGCATATAGAACAACCCCTCACTCCACCACAAATGAATCTCCATATCGGCTGACATATGGAGTCGAGGCTGTTATTCCCATTGAATTGGCAGCCCCATCAGCTCGAGTCCTCCATTTCAACGAAGAAGCCAATCAACAGAACCTCGCCCATGAACTCGAGGTCTTGGCGGAGTTGAGAGAGGAAGCCTTTGTGAGGGACCAAGCTGTTAAAGCAAAGGCCGCCAAACGGTATAACACACGTGTTTCTGAACGCCGTTTCAAAGAAGAAGATTTGGTCTTGAGAAGGGCCAATATCGGTAACAAATTCGCATACCAAGGCAAATTGGCACCAACATGGGAAGGTCCATACCGAGTCGTCGAAATTCTGGGCAAAGGCACATACCGCCTAGAAAACTTAGATGGCACTCTGGTCAAGAATAAATGGAACATTTTAAATTTACGCATATATTACAGCTAGTTGGGTAATACGGTATGATCTCTCTCCTAACTTAAGGTTCTTCCCAAATGGGCTTTCCTTGAAAAGGTTCTGATGAGACATATCCCAACTCAGCTCTTTATGTAGTTCCATCATTAATAAAATGCCTTCCTACATTCAATCTTCATTTTAACTTTCAGTTAATTATCCATGGCAGAACTTGTTCCCATGTAGATAAGACACCGACTCCAACAATTGAAGCATAATGGCACAACTCTTTATTCCATAAAGAACATCCAACGTGCAACAAAGCTTCACAAACGGAGTCAAAAAACTCCTTGGGGGGAAAGGATTGGTGTCACAGCTGTATGCTGCACCATACCGACCCTAAGGTCCAAAAAACTCCTTGGGGGGAAAGGATTGGTGTCACAGCTATATGCTGCACCATACTGACCCCAAGGTCCTGCAGGCTTCCTGTGGAAAGGATTGGTGTCACAGCTATATGCTACACCATACCGACCCCAAGGTCCTGCAGGCTTCCTGTGGAAAGAATTGGTGTCACAGCTATATGCTGCACCATACCGACCCCAAAGTCCAGCCAAATTCCTGCGGAAAGGATTGGTGTCACAGCTATATGCTGCACCATACCAACCCTGGATTCAACAATTTTCACTTGATCAGGAGATACACTCCAATTCAAGTTCAAAGGGATGAATGCTCCATCCAAAACTTGACTCCGCATAACTGCCAATGTTTTACGGAGTACATAATCAACAAACTCAAGCACTATCAACAAGTCCAAGTAAGTATAATACTTGCGAAAATTGTGCTTCATTGAAATTCTTAAGAGGCTACTCCACCTCATTACAGAATTCAATTCATTGAAATTCTTAAGAGGCTACTCCGCCTCATTTTAGAATTTACTTCATTGAAATTCTTAAGAGGCTACTCCGCCTCGTTACAGAATTTACTTTAATGAAATTCTTAAGAGGCTACTCCGCCTCATTTCCGAATTTACTTCATTGAAATTCTTAAGAGGCTACTCTGCCTCATTACAGAATTCAATTCATTGAAATTCTTAAGAGGCTACTCCGCCTCATTTCCGAATTTACTTCATTGAAATTCTTAAGAGGCTACTCCGCCTCATTACAGAATTCAATTCATTGAAATTCTTAAGAGGCTACTCCGCCTCATTTCTGAATTTACTTCATTGAAATTCTTAAGAGGCTACTCCGCCTCATTACAGAATTCAATTCATTGAAATTCTTAAGAGGCTACTCTGCCTTATTTCAGAATTTACTTCATTGAAATTCTTAAGAGGCTACTCCGCCTCGTTACAGAATTTACTTCAATGAAATTCTCAAGAGGATACTCCGCCTCATTACAGAATTTATTGAAATTCCTAAGAGGCTACTCCGCCTCATTTCTGAATTTATTTCATTGAAATTCCTAAGAGGCTACTCCGCCTCATTACTGAATTTATTTCATTGAAATTCCTAAGAGGCTACTCCGCCTCATTACTGAATTTATTTCATTAAAATTCCTAAGAGGTTATTCCGCCTCGATATACTTAGTCATAATTCATTAAGTCCTCAAATGATTATTCTGTCTTCTTAATATCGTTTTACAAGGCATAAATCCGACGGACTCAGACATTGTTTATATGAACAAGTATAGATTTACAGAAAATATACTTTATTAAACATTGTCAAAGATTCATAAGGGATCTAGAGCCTATCCTGGAACAAGGCAATATTATTAAAAAACAAAAAACAAAATCTGCAAAAGAACTCCGGGGCTAATCTTCAAGGCTCAGGTGGCACTCCTTCTTGGTGGGTGGAGCTGGGCTGACTCTCACTGGGTTTGGACAAACTTTGTGAGGGGGGCAAGTCCGCCAGAACATACTCTACATTAGGCGCAGGAACATGACCCCCCTGAGCAGGCACCATCAGTTCACCATTGATAAATTCATAATAAGGATGAATGCGTGCAGTGTTGAGAGCAACGCCTGGGTTGCGATAACGGAGTTGCCGAACAGCCATGCTGAAAGCATCATCAATTGCCGCTTCAGCTGCATCCAAAGCCGATTGTAATTCCTTATCAAGTCGTTTATTGGCGGTATCTGAAGTGGCTTTTTCAGCTTGCAACTCTTCAACCTGTTTTTCAAGGTTACTATATGCAGTGGCTGTTTGGTCTAGCTCCGCAGCCCAGGCGTCTTCAGCAAGAGTCTTGTTAATTTCAAAGGAAATCAACCTCTGCTGAACTTCGCTCACATCCTCGCCCAATTTTTGGTTCTGCTGATTCAGATTTAAAACTTGTTGTTTCAGCAGAACATTGTCAGCCTTCACCTGGGTCAGCTCGCCCACCTCTCCGCCCAGTTTTGCATTTTGCTCTTTCAAGTCCAAGACTTGCTTTTCCAGCAGGGCCTTGTCAGCCTTAACCCAGGCCAACTCTTCCTCCAGCTTCTTCTTATCAGAGTCGACGGTGTCAAGGTGTTTATCTTTAGCCTTGATCACCTCCGACAACTGTTCATTGTCATGCTCCAAGCTGCGAATTTTTTCAACAGAATCATGATATGATTCTTGAAACATGGCAGCCTCTGTAGCCACTTCCGCAATACGGGGTACCGAAGTAAGGAAACCATCAATCTCGGCAAGATGCCACCTTGCAGCAGCAGTGGCATCTGAAACGTCCTCGAAGTCGATGTCTGGGCGGAGAATGAAGTCCGGATCACGCCTCTTTGACTGGCGGGATCCCACATTTGTGTAATACAGGAAAGGGTTCAGACGAGACCCCGCCAGAGGCAAAGAGACAGATCGCCTAGATGGCTCCCCTGGAACATTGACGAGGAAAACTGCTGTTCCTCGAGCAGTCAAGTCCAGGGCAGGACTCTCAGCTTGGCGAACTGGAGAAGCTTGAATTCCCTCCGTCTCCTCTCCCATAACATCTTCTTCAAGGGCGCCCTCCACACCGCCCACTTCAGCAGTGACAGCCACAGCTGATGGCTCTGGAATGTCTTCCACTTCTATAGCAGCTTCAGACGATGCCCCTTCCCCTACCTTCCCCTTCCCCTTATTCTTCCTCTTTTGCAAGGGTTGGGGGTTCTCTTCCTCTACCTCGATAGTTTTAGGTTCCTGGCGTTTTTTAGATCGCCTTTCAACCTCAACTGCCGAGGGCCCTGCACCACCCTCCAACATCACTACGTTAGTGGATGCAGGAAAAGGAAGAGTCCTCGTCAGAGCTGCAGCCAAATTCCTCCGAGGCTGCACGTTGTTTTCCGCATCAATTTCCTGGCGACTCATGCGGATTTGCTTGATACGCTCCATCCCAGGAAATTCAGCGATCTCTCCTGCAAAATAACATACATAAATACGATTAGAAGCTGCAGGAAACAACAGGAGTAATATTCAAGCAACAAGTCTTAAAACATTACTTAAATATCCCTCAGCATCCCGCCCAAGCAGCCTTCGGCACAAAATCTGCTTGTGGACGGAGTTGTACTCCTTCAATGTCCGGAGTACTTCCACGGAGGTAGCTGATAGGGCACTCTCCTCAACTTCGTAAGCTTGTTTGGTTAGGAGGAAATGCTCGTGAGTCCACGCTACTGGGAATTTATCAACTCCCTCCTTACTCCGCCAGAAGACGGACTTGTTCTTCCTAACAGAAACCTTTATAAAGCTCATCCTAAAATGAAGTCCGCCTTCTTTGGCGGAGTCAGCAAACGCCTTGAAATTTACAATCTTCGGCTCCGCCCGAAGAGTTACAAAACCCATGCCGCCGGTTTTCGTATTCACTCTCCTCATGATGCGGCAAAAAGCAAAGAACAACGCCACAGTAGGCGTAAACTCCAGATGTTCAGCAAGCACTTCAAAGCTGTGAACTATCCCCCAACCATTAGGGTGCAGCTGAGAAGGGGCGCAATCCAGGAACCTGAGTACGCCCATCTGGAATTTATTCAGTGGAAATCGCATCCCCAACTGCGTAAACAAAATATCGTACATGTATAAAGTACGCTCATCTTGAGGACGATGGCAAATACGTTCAAACGTCTTGGGTGAACGGACGATGAACCTCCTTTCAAACCTTTCATCCTTCCAAACAGGAACTGATAACTCCATTACCCCACCGCTCGTCGTCGCATAACGCGAATGAGCTTCTTTAACGTCCTCTTCAACCCAGCAGTAGGGATCAGTTTCAAGCATCTTTACCCAATCTAACCCGTGTAACACAACGTTCTGACATTCTGCCATTGTTCTTACTTCGATCCGAGGGGTACCTCCTGATACAAACGAATGTATAGCATTACTAAAACACTCCACGCTGCTGTAAAATGTTGAATCCCTCCCAGTATAGAAAGCCTCATCTTCACTCTCAATATCCGAAAACATGGGGTGAACAGAAACCCTAGAGCACGACTCTGACTTTTTTCCTCTCATCCTCGTTTCAACAAACACACATATAAAGACACCAGAACCAACCCAATAACAACAAAGACAGAGAACAGAGGAAGAAGAAAGTTACCTTAAAATCTTTGAAGAAGATGAACAGGAAACAACAAACGACTCGCGAGAAAGTAGCGTTAACAAGGCAGTTTTAACACGAAAGTGCAGAGAAGAAGATGAAGCAAAACATTTCCCCTCCTAAGAGTTTACCTATTTATAGGCATGGCTTGGGGGGAAATAAGCGAAACACCAAATATTTCAGAAATGCGCTTATGGCCGTTGGATGAATCTCACTGACAATTCCTTTAATTCTTAAACCGATAGATGAATCTTAAGGCAGGAATTTCCTGGGCCGTATTTTCAAAATCCAAGGCCCATGGTAATAACCTCGAAAACATATCTCAACTGCCATCCCACGCATTTATGTCCCATCATTGGAATGGCAATCGTTACGAGGGCATACGTGGCAATGAGAGATTGAAGCGGCAAAACGTAGTTTCGAGACGCTTTAATGACGGGCGTGGCAAGTAATGACAAAAGCAATAAATGCATGAAGATACTTGTCCACAAATTCGGAACTAGCAAACACCGCCTAAACCCATGCCTACAAAAGCTAAACTTAAGTGTTATAGCTTATTAAAGTGACCCCGCCAGTCACTATAACAAGCTAGGGGGCAGATGATCCGGTCCCAACACTGGCCCCCAAGAGCATGGTTTTAATGCTTTGCCAGATCAACATTTTGAACAGGAGAAGTATGTTTCAAATACCTTATAATTACTTTTATACGGAGTACATACCGCCAGGGCACGTAACTCCGCCAAGGCACGTTACTCCGCCATGGCATGTAACTCCGCCAAGGCATGTTACTTCGCCTAAGCTTATTACTCCGCCAAGGTGGAAAATATTGAATATCTTATACACATGCATAAAGTATTTCCAATGCATACTACTCCGCCAAGCCATAGGCGGAATATTGAATTTCCTATACCGCGTAGCGAGCCCATACTTATAACCCCGGCACGAGATTGACTCTGTCTTGAGAGGTTGAAAATGGGAATCACGCTGTCACGCATAAAAGGGAACAATGAATAAAATAATAAAGCATTAACGCTTTCCAAGCAAGTGGAAATACCCACTACAGCGATGGTGCTCGTGAACGACACAGGGACCCACTACCTTTCTTGCATTATGCCAGAAAACAAGGAACGGGTCCTACCAATAATGGAGCACCAGTAACAAGTATATAAACCTCATCAAAAAGGTATAAGGGAGCCCCCCCAATTCTGAACCTTACACTCTAACTTGCATAATTCTCTCTGATTTGCTTTCTAAGTCTAATAGTATTCCAAGATACTGACTTGAGCATCAGAGAATAACTGCAGGTACAACCACCAATTGTGTCAAAGCAAAAGAAGCTAATCCAGGCGGATTGCAACACCGCCATAAAGTGCCCTATACCACGCCCAGCGTACAAGAGCACTCCGTATTTGTATCTGTATAAGCACCTCCTTGTACCAGATTTTACGTTTCATGTACATTTTGAATTGTTCGATAATCACACCTTTACACCCCCTGTAAAGAACAGTTCAGTCTCCAAGTTGGAGGTGAACTAGTATAAATTGCTTGTGTATTGTCTCTTTCTCTCTTACTCTTTACTATCAAAAGTATGGTGCATTATTATTGTTATACTCGATAGTAAAAGTCTGGAAAAACTACGCTTGCTCAATCAAAGTATTACGCTCCCCGTATAAGTAAAAGTCTGGTCCGATGTGTATAACGCTGTTGCGGTTGAATATCACTTTTTGGTTTGAAAAAGTGAACAAACTTATTCAACCCTTTTTTCTAAGTTTGTTTTCCAAACCATCACTTTACATTTTAGAGGGAGTGAGATGTGAAAAAGAAAATATTATCATGTTTGTTAGAAGATAATAAAATTATTTTTCTGGAATAAAAGTTTACTCAGAATATTTTTTTATGAAAAAAGTTAAGTTTATGTTCCATTTTTATCTTGTTTTAAAAAAAATTACTAAAATATTTTTTAAGTATATTTAAACATCCTTAACAAGTTTTAATTCATTCAATTCAATATCCACTCCCATAAATATTGAGCCCTCTCTCTTTTGCTTTTTGTTACCGACATAAACCATTTGAGTTCAAACAAAAGTGTTAGTAGAGATTTATTGCCAATAATTTATTTAAAATTTTATTGATTGTTATCGTCTTGATTATTCTAGGCCAATTATATTTTTCATATTTTGACCATCTATTCTTGTTTCTATATAGTGTGTTTCTCAACACATAAAGAATGTTTATCATCCATGTCTCTATGTAATTATGGCCAATATGGGAATTTTTGTAGAAGAAAAAGGAATAAAATCTTTCAAGATCTCATGTCTGTATGTTACAACAGTTTGTTTACCCTTTTACACATTAGTCTTGTTCGCTTCATTACTTTGATTTATGAAATTAGGAAAGGTTGAGATAACAATAACGTATAATATTACATGCAATACCAGTCACCCTTCCTTGATCAATTCATCAATCAAATTTTAAGAAGATAACAAATGAGTGATGTTATGAATAAAATTAGTTATAAGGAGAATCCATAAATAATATAAGAAAACATAGGAATAAAATTAATTTTTTATTTTGATTTGAATGTTCTTTTATTTTAATTGTTTTTATGTAGTTGAACAAGATTTTCACAAATTTTAATTTTATGTGGTTAAAGAACAATTTTTAAATAATGCAATTTGAAAAGGTATTTATTGTAATGAGGTTGCACGAAAAGAAATTTATGAAGGTAACACATGCAACTTACAAGACTTAACAACTTACTGCTTGTTGCTTGAATTTTGGGGTCAATCATTTCTGGTAGTTAAAACAGTCATAAAGTTTAAAAAGAACATGAGAGGCATGACCTTAGGGTGAGTTTGAAAGTGTTTATAGGTAACTTATGTAAATAATTTAAACTCTCATAAGTTGTTTTTAATTTATTTTAATAAGTTAATTTATATAGCTTATTGAAATAAATCATTTTTAACTTAAGTTAAATCCATTGATTGGTTCCCTTAAATCAAGAAATTAGATAACCTTGGATGCAAGACCCATATTCAAGGTGAGATCTTGAAAGTGTTAAAAAGTGCTCTAGTAGTGATGAAAATAGAGAAGATTGCTGCTAATCTATACATGTTTATGGGAGATATGTTCTAGACAATAGATACATTAGTTGCTTCAACCAGCCAAGAAGAGATGATGATAATATGGCATCGCAAGCTAGCCCATAGGTAGAAGCATGGATTAAAGATTTTTGCGGAATGAAATCTTCTTCACAGGCTCAAATCGATAAATTTACCTTTCTGTGAGCATTGTGTGACTAGTAAGAAATATAGATTAAAATTTGATAAGTCTACTACTAGAAAAAAACACATATTAGATTTGATTCATTTTAATGTGTGTGAGTCTCCATAAATGCTCTTTGGAGGAACAAAATATTTTGTATCTTTCATTGATGATTATTCTAGGAGATTATGAGTATACTCAATCAAGAAGAAGTCTGATATGTTTCCAGTATTCAAGCAGTTCAAAGCATAGTTAAATCTTGAAACTAGGAAGAAAATTCACGTATGCTTAACCCACATTTGATATAATGTTGTTTCCCACAGTCGGATCCATGATTTGATAACGATTCCTTGTGCATATGCATTAGCCATAAGAGCATTTGCATATAGCCAGAGATATGCCAAGTTTGGTATCCCGTAGTGGCGATGGATGATTGATAAGTAAAGGAAAAATAATGTGGTACTAACCTTAAGTGTGTGATGGTAGATGATGATATTACCAATGATTTGATATATGTGTTGTGAATGTATTGATTGGAATATGTGTTATGTTGAGATGAAATAATGAGACATGTGAATGGAGCTTATGATGCTCTTTGAGAAATGTGTGTTGTGCACATGTATATATGTATCATCATAATGTATGACTTTGATTCATTTGGTATATGTTACTCACCTCCTAGTTGTCATTTTTAAAGTTTGATGTAGGTATATTGGATATCCTACTCTTTTTGGAGGTTGAGCAATGGTGGAGGTAAATATGGAAGGAAGGTTTATGAGCCTTGGCCGGCATTCTTTTGTAAAACACTTGATATATGTATATGCCTCTTTCGTTTCTTGAAAGTTGAATGGTGATATGTATTCATTTTGAGGGTCACTTTCAAAAATTAGGCCTTATATGTTTTGGAAGGCTAAGTTCTGGTAGTGACCTTAACAATGGATGTGTTTAATTGTGATACAATGGTTTACATGTTATATTGATGCATAATTGCTGATACTTATGTTGATGGAATCCATAGATAGATGAATTTTTTAGATTGTGAAGTGGTGTATATGATATTTATACATAATTGAGGAACCTATAGGGCTATATTGAGTTTTAGTGTGTTTGAATGTCATGTAATAGTTCCAATAGTGCCTAAGCATGATTTAGGACTTGTAGAAACTGGAATGGGCCAATTCCATTGAGAATTGACCCTTGAGTTGCATAAAAATGTCTTAAATGGGCTAAACATATTTATGCACATAAGTCTCTCATTTTGGGTATTTTTGAGTGCGGCCAGTGGCTACACATCATAAATGGTGTATTTTAGTTGGTGTTAAAATTTGGTGGCCATTGGATTTGATATAAAAAAGATAGGGTAGTTAGAAGTTGGATTTTACAGCTTTTTAGGGCAAATTCTGCATAATTACTATCATAAATTGATTCATAGAATGTGTGAATCGATTCATGAGTTGCTGTTTGCCCTTGGGCGTGTTCCAAAATTATGTAAATCGATTCACAGGACATGGGAATCGATTCTTGAGCCCCTGGAATGGCATGAATCGATTCATACGAGCCTTGAATCGATTCATGAGGTTCTGTTTTCACTGTTCATGGCTTCCAACTCGCATGAATCGATTCCCAAGCTGCTTGAATCGATTCATGGCCCTATTTCCCCAAAAATTCATAAGTTTTGATGCATGTTTGGTATTGTTGATCCATGGCATGATTATACAACAACATGTATGTATATTTACCATATTTGGCAATGAATTAGGGTACCTTTGAACCTTTTTTCATACCCTTCTACATTTCTTGAGATAACCTATACTTCCGCTATTCCTTGTTGATGATCATGTGGTTGATTATCCAAGGAGCACTCTTGATTTAACTTATACACCTTCTCATATCTTTATATATGGGATGGGTTTTAAAATGGTCCAGGGTTACTTGTCGAAATATTATTTCATAGTTTTTCCCTTCATTTTTCAATCGCTTTTAAATCATGAAAAATTTACCCTCATTTTCATTAATTACAAGATTATGTAGGGTCGGTTATGACAAAGATGGTATCAGAGCATTGACTGCATATTGCCTGGTCTATGTGAATTGAATACCAATGTAGGGTGATTTTCTTATTGAATTGAGGTCGTTTTCCATTGAAATATGGTCGTTTACTGTTGAAACATTGTTGTACACTGGAAGAGCACTAGTTGCTCCATGTTGTGATGTTATCACTATAATTATACGTTTTTGGGGCATGAATTGCCCATTATTTCATATTGTGAATGATGGAGATGATTGTGTGATTGATATTAAGCCCAGTCAGGCATTTCCTTTCCAATATTTACCTTCGAATTGTGATTACATTATGGTGACTTATGTGTCGATGATAATTATTTTTGGTTAGTAAATCTTGAGTAAAGAAACACAAAATTTCTAAGTATTGTTGTGTTATGTGTCTAGATTGATCGATGGCGAATAGACGCAATATTGATGCAGCTGCTATGGCTGAAGCTTTTAATAGATTTGTCGATATTCTCGAATGGCAACAACAACCTATTGGTCAACCGAATCATGGTCTTGACCGATTCCTCAAGTGAAAACCTTTTGAATTTCATGGGGGTTACAAACCGGAAGATGTTTATGTTTGGATTCGTGACTTGGAGCGAATATTTGCTAGCATAGAATGTTCCAAAGCTCAAAAGGTTGAGTATGCCGTGTTTATGATCCACGACAAAGTTAAGTCTTGGTGGATTTTGACTCGTGGGGGTATGATTTCGGCTCACACTCCCTTGACTTGGGAGAATTTCAAGGTGGAGTTCTTAAGAAGTATTTTCCTGACAGTTACAAGAGTAAGAAAGAGCTTGAGTGCATGGAGCTCAAACAAGAAAACTTGTCGGTGGAGGATTATGCCTCAAAATTTGAAGAACTGTGTGTGTTTTACCCTCATTTTTAACAGGAAGGTACTGAACCTCAAAGTGTGTTAAGTTTGAGAATGAATTGCGCCAAGAGATCAAGAAGGCGATATGTCACCAAGAGATTAGGAGTTTTCCTACTCTTGTGAACAAGTATAGAATTTTTGAAGAGAATGACATGGCTTCCAAGAGTTATTCGGGGCATGATTATAAGTTGAAAGGCCAATCTTCTAGCTTCAAGAAGAAAGGCAATTTCAAGAAGACAAGACAATTTATGCGTGGTTCCTCTTCACTTAGGGGTGGACGCGGTGGTGGAAGACATAGTGCTAATGGTGGCCGAGGAAATGGCCAAGGACTTCGATGTTTCTGTTGTGGCAGAAACCATTTGGCTCATAAGTGTGACCATGAAGATACTGTGGTGTACGATAGATGCAACCAACCGGGGCATATTCATCTTGATTGCCCCTTGAATGCCATGGATGTGGCAATGCACAACAACACAAACCGTGGAGGCTATGGTGCTTTTAGAGGCCGTGGTTGCGGAAACGGTAATGGCAGCCGCAATGATGGTCACAATGGTAATGGAAATGGAAATGGTAATGGTGGCAACGGTCGTGGAAATGGTAATGGTCGTAGTAATGGCAATGGATGCCAGAATGGTCACAACAATGGTGCTAACCAACAAACTGCTGGAAGAGTCTTTGCCGTGACCGATAAAGAAGCTGCACAAGCTGGTGATCTTGTTCAAAGTAAGTGTCAAATCCTTGGTAATTGTGTTGATGTGTTATTTGATTCTAGTGTAACATACTTCTTTATTTCAGAAGATTGTGTGAGGCGATTGAAATTGCCAATAAGTATGATGAAAGGTTCTATCATGGTATCTACACTGACCGGTACTTGTTTACGAGCGGTCACTCGGTGTGATGATGTTAAGGTGATCCTTGAGAATAGGAGATTTGTCATGTCTCTTATTGCTTACCTATGAAGGACTTAGAAGTTATTCTGGGGATGAATTGATTATCTACCAACAAGGTCTCGGTGGATTACTTGAATCGGAGTGTCATCTTTCCTTCTCCAAATACCAAGCGCTTAGATGTGCAAGGTATATCTCAACTTCTTATTATGCTATACATGGTGGGTGGAGAAAATGTTAATCAATCCTTTGATATCCCTGTCGTATCTGAATTTTCGGATTATTTCCTGATGAGGTACCTAAATTACCTCCTCCATGAGAGGTGAAGTTTTCCATTGATCTTGTTCCAGGTGCGGAACTTGTTTCCAGAGCACCGTATCAGATGTCTCCTATGGAACTAACCGAAGTGAAAAGACAAGTTGAAGAATTGTTAGAACGGGAATTTATTCACCCAAGTGTATCTCTTTGGGGTGCACCTACGTTATTGGTGAAAAAGAAGGATGGAAGTATGAGGGTATGCATGGATTATTGACAACTTAACAAGTTGACCATCAAGAACCAATATCCTCTACCTTGCATTGATGATTTTTTGGATCAGTTCAAGGATGTTGTGGTGTTTTTTAACCTTGACTTGCGTTTTGGATATCACCAAATCTGGGTGAAGACTGATGATATTCCTAAAACCGCTTTCTGAACGTGCTATGGCCACTACAAATATATGGTGATGTTATTCGGTGTGACAAATGCTCCCGCGATCTTCATGGATTACATGAATCATATTTTCTATGATTATCTTGACCAATTCGTGGTGGTGTTTATTGATAACATTCTTGTCTACTCTAAGAGTCATGAAGAGCATGAAGGGCATCTTGGCCTTGTTTTGAATATTCTTCACAAAAAAAAGTTGTATGCGAAGCTTTCCAAGTGTGAATTTTGGTTGTCCGAGGTCCAATTCCTTGGACATGTCATTTCTAAAGATGGTGTTGTAGTTGATCCATCTAAGATTGAAGCCGTAATGGCTTGGGAAAGACCAACATCCATGACCGAAATAAGAAGTTTTCTTGATTTTTCCGGTTATTACCGAAGATTTATTGAAGGTTTCTCCCATTTGGCTTTGCCATTGACGAAGCTAACCCGTAAGAATCAACCATTTGTGTGGGATCTCGATTGCGAGAAAACTTTCCAAGAGTTAAAAGTAAGACTTACTATCACACCAGTATTAGCTTTGCCTAATTTGCTGGATGATTTTGTGGTGTACTGTGATGCTTCAAAGCTCGGTCTTGGTTGCATGTTGATGCAAAATGAGCGTGTGATAGCTTATGCATAGAGACAGTTATGACCGCATGAGGTTAATTACCCTAGACATGATCTTGAATTGATGGCGGTGGTGTTTGCTTTGAAGTTATGGCAGCATTATTTGTATGGCTCGAAGTTTGTGGTCTTTAGTGATCATAAAAGCCTCAAATATCTATTTGACCAAAAGGAACTTAATATGCGCCAACGAAGATGGATGGAATTTTTGAAAGATTATGAATTTGATTTGAGATACAATCCCAGAAAGGCAAATATGGTTGCCGATGCTTTAAGCTGGAAGTCATTGCATGTTTTTGCTATGATGGTGAAATAGATGGAGTTAATTGAGTAATTTAGAAACTTGAATGTGGGCGTGGAGTTGTATACTCCAAAGAAAATGTCTCTTGAGGTGCTGACGGTTGCAAATGTATTTCTTGAATGAGTGAAGACGTAACAACCAAATGATGAGTACTTGATGAAGATGAAAGAGTCTTAAGCTAATGGAAAAAGTTCATTTCTATTGGAAGGTTCCGATGGTATTTGCCGTGTGAAAGGTCGTATTTGTGTCCCATCTATTAATGATATGAGAAGAACCATGTTGGATGAAGCTTATAAAAGTGTGTTTAGCATACACCTTTGTGCTACTAAGATGTACCAAGATTTAAAGAAGAATTTTTGGTTGCCCCTTATGAAGCGGGATGTGGCCAATTATGTTGCTGCTTGCATCATTTTTCAAAAGGCTAAGGTGGAACATCAAAAGCCATCTGGTGTGCTTAGACCTCTTGATATCCCTGTTTGGAAGTAGGATGACATTGCTATGGACTTTGTTTCAGGATTGCCCAGAACACATGCTAGAAATAATGCAATATGGGTGATTATTGATAGACTGATGAAGTGTGCTCACTTCTTGCCCATGAACATGAAAAGTCCATTGGAGAAATTGGCACAATTGTACATTAAGGAGATTGTTAGGCTGCATGGTGTGCCATCTAGTATTTTGTCAGATAGCGACCTGCGGTTCACTTCCCAATTTTGGGGATGCATAAAGAACTAGGTTCTAAGCTCAAGCTTAGTTTTTCTTATCATCCGCAAACGGATGGACAATCCGAGCAAACAATTCAAAGCCTTGAAGATTTGTTATGCACTTATGCGTTGAAGCATGGAGGTTGTTAGGAAAGATTCCTACCATTGATTGAATTCACATACAACAATAGTTATCATAGCATTATTGGTATGGCTCCATATGAAGCTTTGTATGGTCAAAAATGTAGGAATCCATTGTGTTAGCTCGAAACTAGTGAAAATTTAGCTTTAGGGCCGGAGTTGATTATGGAGACAAATGAACAAATCAAAATGATACAAGAGAAAATAAAAATTGCCCAAGATCGTTAGAAGAGCTAGTATGATAAGAGACGGAAGCCACTTGAATTTCAAGTTAGTGATCATGTGTTCTTGAAGGTGTCAAGAGATAAAGGTATTTGAAAAGCCTTGAAGAGTAAGAAGTTAAGTCTGAAGTTCATTGGACCATTTGAAATCCTTGAAAGAATTGGCGAGTTGGCATATAGGATTGTCCTTCCTCCGCATTTGTCAAATTTACACAATGTGTTTCATGTTTCATAGTTACGGAAGTATGTGCATGATCCTACGCGTGTGGTAACCCTTGATGATATTGAAATCAAGGAGAATTTCTCTATTCCTCTAGTGTTCACTACTATTGTGGAACGTTCTGTCAAGAAATTGCAGAACAAGTTGATCCCTTTGGTGAAAGTGTGATGGAAGCATGGAGATGTGGTTACTACCACTTGGGAGCGTGAGGACGACATGCGGAAGCGACATCTTGAGATATTTGAATCAGGTTGGTAAATTTCAGGGACGAAATTTCTTTTAAAGTTAAGTGAATTGTAACATCCCAAAATTTAATTAAATGACTAATTAAGAGGAATAATTGGTGAATAATTACATGAGTTATTTAATATCCCAAACATTAGAAATAATTAAATTGGGAATTTTTATGATTATTCATAATTTATTGTGGCTTAAGGAGCTGAAAATAAAACCCAGTTAAAATATGAGTTTCGGACCAAGTATCTCCAATTGAGGTACCGTTGGTCAGGGCTGTTATTATTGGGGATCTGAATATATACTCAGAGTAATTTTTGAATGAGTATTGAGCCCGAACGAACATCCTGTTGGTTATAAAATGATAAAACTTTAATTAAGGGGGTAAATTTTAATTGCAAAACTTTTTTCCCTTCTCTTATTTACGTTGCCTCTTTTTCTCCCTTCATACTCTCTTTCTCTTCTCCTTTTATCTTCTTCATCTTCTTCTTCCATTCTCTAAAACCCCAAGTGTGGTGTGCCCTTTTCTACTCCTTCCATTTTGGTTTTGCACTAAGCATGAAGGAGATGATGATGGTGATTTAATACTCTACCTCTCCCTTTTTTATTTTCATGTTCACTTTCTCCCCCTCTTGAAGCTTTCTCTTTAGTTGGCTTGAGGTAAGTTTCTCACCATTTTTATTAAGCTTAAACCCTAGGTTTTGGGTTATGGTTGTTGGGAGAGTGTTTGATTGTATATGGGTTGTTTAGGAGAACTATTTATGATGCAAAACCCTAAGGTGAGGTGCTTTTAATGTGAGTTTTATGAGGGCATTGAGGGGTAAACGAAATTGACATTAAATATGATGGGTAATGATGGACATTAATGATGGTTATTGGGTTCTAATGAAACCCTAACCCTATAATTTAGGGAAAATCTGAAATATGAGTAAATGGGTGTTTATTAATGTTGGGCGAATGTATTTAATGATGGGAGATGGTAATATTGATGGTGGATAACCATTAATGAGGTTAGATGGTTAATAATGATAGTTAAAGACCATTAATATGTAAAGCCCTAGGTGGGTGAGGTCCTTGAATGCATAATAAGTGAATTGGAAACGCCAAGCCCTTGGTGCTTATGGTGGATTAAATGAAATGAAAGAGGTTGGAAATCTAAAATGGCATAAACACTAAGTAATTAAATAAGAGCACTTGAATCTTGGTGGCTTGAATAGAGAATAATTGTATGGTACATTGTGTGATGTAGAAAACAACCCCATCAACAAGGCGGGACCTTCAAACCGCATTGATTTCTACTTCTCTTGAGGTAGGAGGGGGTGACATTTCTAAATGCATGATTTCATCCATTATTGATGTGTGTGTATGAATGTGTTATGCTAATTTGGCTTGGATAAAAGATATGATGCTTATGTGATTGGAATTCATTTAGAATGAATGATGTTATGTGGCATATGTTGTTGGGATGATGATTATGATGTTGAAATTGACTCATGTTAATGAGACATGTTGTGAATCATTTTGAGACCATGATTGAATTGATTGCAATGATGTTGAATATCCCATGATATATCATTCGCTGTCTATGTAGAATGTTAGGGGTTTCGATAGGAGGTCCTAGTGGGAGGGCGACCCAGTGCATGGGTGAAATTATGTGTTATTCCCTAATGATTCTTGGAATACAAAGTTGCCTATAGTTTGGTGGCGAGGCACCCTATATGGCGGGCCTAGTGGGTGGGTGGCTCTGTGATGAGCAAGTGACCTCGGTGTCCCTATGGTGCATGGCTCTCTCAATGTGTGTTTGGAAAGGGCCCGTAGCACTTTTAGCAAGTGAGGTCATGTTGTTGATCCGTAAGTCACAGGGTGACTAGTGCTACGTATGGGCGATAGTGGTTTGGTACCAGTAAAAGAGTGATGTTATGCATACAATTAATGATATAAGTGTACACATTTACTACTACAGTAGGGGCATAGTAGCACACTTATGCTTAACCCACATTTGATATGATGTTGTTTCCCACAGTCGGATCCACGATTTGATAACGATTCCTTGTGCATATCCATTAGCCATAAGAGTATTTGCATATAGCTAGAGATATGCCAAGTTTTTTATTAAGACTTGTTTATTAACTAGCATCTCACCTCTCTCATTTAACCATTAGAGTTTATATGCCCTAGGGTGATCTATTATATTTAAGCCTGTTTTATGGACTAGCCTTTAACTAGCCATATTTGCACAACTTCCACTATCTAGAATTAGAGAACACAATTTTTCGTTTATATAACATCTTGTGTAAAAGATGTTCTCTCTTTGTGAACGATCATCAACCTTTACATGGCTTCCAAGTAACCTTCGAATCATGTAAAGTTCACCATCATCCCTTAAAATATGCTCACTGTTATATGAGTCGCTACTAACTCATCACTTGAAGAGTGAACATCAAAATCAAAGTCTGATTAACTTGAGTAGTTCCTATTATTTTTCAAAATCATAGTTTTCTTTGTAGGACAGTTAGAAGCAATACGTCCTCTGCCTAGACGTTTAAAACATTTGATGACAAAAGATTTGGAAGATGAAATGTTTGATGTGAAATCATGCTTATCCTTATTAGTCCTATAAATTTTCCCTTCTTTATGTAACTCACTCTTAACACATGGAGAAGAAATGCCCACTCCCTTCTCCCTAGGTTTTCTCTCAAACATATCCTTATTAGTCCCTTTTATTATAGGAGTCCCTCTCACTTAATTGGCTCTCTACTTTACTGAACTGGTGTTGTAATTCCTCTATATCTACACTAGTGGAAAAAATGGATATAATCACGGTTAAAAAAGGCCTTTATTCACGGTTAAAGAACCGTGGTTGTTGCATCCGTGGTAGTTGATGATGGTCTTTAACCACGGTTAACAACCGTGGTAATAAATCACATCTAACCACGGTTAAGAACAACTGTGAATATAACTTACTATTTATATTCACGGTTATCGAGCACAACCGTGAATATAAGAACTGAAAGGTGTCAGTTACATCCACTTATATTCATGGTTATGATGGACAACCGTGGATATAGATATATTTTATCCACGGTTGTCCATCATAACCGTGAATATAAGTAGTTTGTAACTGAAACCTTTTAATACTTATATTCACGGTTATAATGGACAACCGTGGATAAAATATATCTATATCCACGGTTGTGGTAGTAACCGTGGATAAATATAGTCTATATTCACGGTTGTTGCCATAACCGTGAATAAATACTGAGGTTTTTTTTTAAAATGGATTCTGTTTTATCGTTTCCCAATCCTGCATTCAGACAACCAGTACAGTATACAGTATGCCACAGCAACACTATATCAAAAGAATGGTATGTATATATATAACAATTTATTTTCTATATCAATTCATAACAACCTAAAAAATGAAAGTATATACAATTAAGTTGAATGTAATCTAATAAAAGTAAACCCTAAATCCTACTAGATACATATATAAAAGAATAAAGATCCTATATCTAGCTTTGCCTAACTTCAATGAAGTGTGAGGCCCATTGCCTTCTAACATCATCTACAAGTTCCTTTAGGAAAAATGACCGGTCATTAAAGTACTGCAAACAATGCACAAAACAATTAGAACAAAAGCTTTATTTATTACATGAAATTGATGAAATTGGTAGAAAAGTAGTCCAAATGATGAGACTTACCTCTGTCCATCCATCTACTAAATGATGTTAGACAATGGTCAGCATAGTGTGCATGACGAAATAGCCACACTCGTAGGTACCCTTCTGCCTGTAAGACTACAATGGACATATAGTATATAATAAGTGAATTCGCAACTTAAAAAATATGTACTAAAGATTTGAATGAATACGATTGACTTACTTTTGGGTACACCCATACAACTGTTTTTCCTTTGGGCTTGTTTTCAATCAGTAGATTGTATCCAACCACCGCCCTACGTCAAACAAAACACAAGATAAGTTAGAATTGTATAGTTCTAAAAATGATGTAATCGAATTTGTGGTTATTTTTTAGGGATGAACTTACCGGTCTACTATATCTTTCAAGTCTTGTGGAGCTGTCTGATGCAAACTATCAAAGTACAGAGCAAGATAGTCCTTCGGACAGATCACCAGAAGCGTCCAGTGAGCCCTGTAGTTACCAGTGATAAGTGAGACTTCAAAATGAAAAAATTCATGACAATAATTATGGAATAGAATATTACCCTTTATGATAGGGGCCCATGTATATAGGCTTCCTAGACTCAAACATCCAATTCTGGATGTATGTCTGGGTGTTCTGCGAGGTGTTTCCTTGCCTCTGTATGAGAGAGGGCTCTAAGAAACCGTAAGTTCCTTGGAAACCCAAGTCCACACAGAGTTTTGCCAGACGCAGGTTGAAGCATTTAACACAAGGGTAAAAATACTTTCCATTCACCCCCACTGCATTCCTCGCTACGAATTCTATAAATGATTCAACTCCCCCCCTCGTACTCCAGACTTAGGCGTGATGCAGTTATCCAACTCTGATCCATACCAACTGTTTACAAGGTGCTATGATCAACCTCACTTTTTATACAAAGGTGGTGGTCCTATACCCATTCAGCATGACAATTGTTTTTATACGTCATTCATATATACGGGTTAGGACTTATTTTAAAATTTGATGAAATTTTGGTAGCATTTCGCATTGGTCTCTAAGTACACAAAATGAGAGTGGTCAAATCAAATTCAACCACAACCAAATATGCACCCAAAGAACAACACAAAATGCAAGTTACCAAAATTTTATCAAATTTTAAAATAACTCCTAACTTGTACATACTAACAATGACGTATAAAAAATAATGTTCATCCCAAACTGTCCAAACGGACAATTCAAGATTCAACACAAACGATGACATTAATTGATTTAATGACCATTTGTGTCGAATCTCAAACGGGGAACTACGGTTCACTCATATGCACAACAACTTTCATACTAGTTAACAACCACACACATACAACAACAATAACAATAACAGAAATAAAATGGATAATAATTTAGTTAACTTTTTTCCTAAATTAGTATGATGTTTTTAATTTGTGTTATTTTGAAGTAGAAGTATGGTGTTGGAGTATGGATTATGGATTATGGATTATGATGTTGGTTTATAATGCAGGTTCAAACTTTAGACTTTTATTTAGTAATTAATATGATATTTTTAAATTCTATTATTTTCAAGTAGAACTATGGTGTTAGATGATGGATTATGGATTATGAGAATTGAGATTTGTACTTTTATTTTATGGATTACGGCTTATGGACATGGTGTTGAATTTGGTTAAATTCTACTTAAGAAGAACAATATAAGTTCTAGGAGAACAGTAATCTCAACCATTTAGAACTTTTCAATTTATGGAGTACATTTTAACCAAAAGAGGTATCTTATAATATTTCTAAAGTTCATACACCCAATTTAAACTTACAACTACAAATCAATAGGTTGATTCATCCAAAGATTGTTAATGTAACTAGTTATCCTATGAATATAAGGCTTCCATCTTAATTTTCTAGAATATATAGGTGATAAATTTTCACTGTTGCAAAATCGATTATCTGTGATATATAAACAGAGTTTAAACCTGGTAATTTTCTCTATAACTTAAGCTTTTGAACCAATAACTATCGTGTCACAGGAAACAAGGAATCAAATTATTATGTACCAACAGAGAAAGAATCAATAATTGAACAATGAAATTATTATGTACTTACGACCTAACAAAACATGACCATTCATAAACAACACAAAATAACAAACAGAGGAAGAAGAAGTGTTCGTCGCTGCTCCTACGCCGGGTGACCTCCGTGCAGGCCATCCAACAAATATAGATACAGAGGTAACATTAACAATGAAAAGACACACACAGAGGCAACATTGGTTCATCTTCTACTACATACGCATTTTAATGGAGGGTTCAGGGAACAGAGGGTTCTCAGCAGCAAGTGACCGAATGACAAACACGCATGACAATGGGGGTTCAGGGAACCTACCTGAATGAAGAAAGAAAGAAGATGCTGAACAGAGAGAAGGGCACGAAGCTCAGGGCACGAAGCTCAGAGAGAATGGAGAAGACGACAACCAACGCGTAGAAGAAGAGAAAGTGAAAAAAGAGTGAAAGGCGCGGCTTTTGAAGTTTCAGAAAGGATGTATATTCACGGTTCCGCTTGAAACTGTGAATATATTACACATATATTCACAGTTTAACAAACAACCGTGGATAAATGTTAACTATATATCCACGGTTATGATCCCAACCGTGGATATATATTGAAATCTATAATCACAGTTAAAGAAACAACCGTGGACATACAGTACCCAGTGATTAAACCCTAAAACCTGAACTATATATCCACGGTTGGAAATACAACCGTGAATATTGACTTCTATATATATCCACGGTTCACAACATAACCGTCATCGTACCCAGGAATATATATTCACTGTTGTGAACACAACCGTCGATATATATTTCAGGTACTATATATCCACGGTTGACTCCTCAACCGTGAATATATATTGATGGGTACGTTCACGGTTATGATGTTAACCGTGGATATATAGTTTTCTCTGATTAAAACGTTCACCTTATAATTTCAAAAATGCCACCGCGCATGTTTTTATCACTGATCCTCTTCTACCCGTGAATAATATCCCGTTGTTATATCCAATTTTTGCACTAGTGCTATATGTGGTAAGAGCTCTACCCTATTCTTTATGTTCCTATTAAGACCATGTAAAAATCTATGCATTATGGTTTCTTCATCTTCTTTTAGATTTTCCTAATCATTGTTATCTCTAAGGCCTTATAGTAATCTTCTACTGATTTGGTACCTTGAGTGAGCCTATTTAGCTTTGCTAATAGTTCTCCTTGGTAACAGTTTAGAACATATCTTTTTCTTAAAAGGGCTTTCAAGTCTAACCAATCTTTAATTTGAGGAAAATTATCTTTTCTTCTCTTCTTACAAGTTTGAGTTCACCAAACTAAAGTATAGTTTTGAAAAGATAGGGTTGCTATTCTAACCTTTTTATCTTCTTTTATTTGATGGGAGTTGAAGAGTTGTTCAACCCTCATCTCCCACTCCAAATAAGTCTCCACATCACTTTTACCATGAAAGGATAGCATCTTTAGTTTAACTTCTCTCAAACCTACATCACCCCTTTTGTGATGTCTCCTTGACCTAAGTTCATCCTCACTACCACTCTCCTGATGTCTAGTGTGCCTTTGATTCCTATCCCTATTTCTATGCCTAAATTAATCATTTTTATTTTCTAAGTTATCTAACCTAGTGTTTATTTTATTAAGATTTTCCATGATTAACCTAAGCGGGGACATATTATCTCTATTACTAGATGACATGTTTAGAAATCAAAGAAGTAAACAAAAATAGACAAGTGATATTCTAGTCGAGGATGTATACAAAGCAAATATTAAAAAGCAAATGAAAAACTAAGATGCAAAGGTATGACTAGGATGTTTTATACTATGTTGTCTACCTAGGTTGTTGTACTAGAATTATGTTGTACTAGGATGTAAGACTAGGTTTGTTATAAGATTAAAGACAAAATACTCTAGTCCTAAGTTGTTAACCAATTTAGTTATGTGTAGGAAACTAACCTAGTTAGGTGTAATTACTAACAACCTTAATTAGTTATGGAGGTTATTAGTTTCAACAAACCCTAATTAGTTAAGACAATATCCTAATAATCTAACTAATTTGGTTTTAACAGTCCTAACAACTAATAAATTTAGTTAAAAACTGTTCTTCAAGTGGCCTCAATACTCAAGAGGGGGGTGAATTGAGTTTTAAAACTTTTAGTTGGAATGCCTTTGAAATTGATTTCTTTTTCACTAAGTATGCTTGTATGTAAGAAATATCAAGTGTAGAGCAAGAATCAATATGAGAAAGTATAAAAATGTTGCTAAGGCAATTTATCAAACACTTGGTGTGTAATACTTTAACTTAGCTTAGTTACTCAAATTCAAGAAATAATATCATAATCAAATCAATATACCAATCAAGTACAATAAGTAAATGCAAAAGAGTAGGGAAGAAAAACTTGCAAACCAATTTAACGAGTTCCACCAACCCGGTGTACGTCTCGCCTTCAAGTAACCCACTTGAAGGATTCCACTATTGAAGATTTGAGATACAAGCTTTGAGCGATTGTCTCCTAGTGTTCCACACTCAAGAACCCAATCCTCACAAGCAAAGGGCACCCCACCCAATCTCACAATCTGTCAATACCCAAAGGTTGAACCCCAACCTTTGTGACCACTCAACCTAGAGTGAATACCTTGGTTTTTGGATTATAAGATTATACTTTCTCAATAGAGTGGATAAGAAAATGAAAGTTCTCACAATGGTAACTCTTAACAATAAGAGAGGATTTACAAATACAAGCTCAACGTTTCAGAATAATGAAACTATACAAGAAAAATGACTCACTAAGCACAAATGCAAGCTTTGATTGATTGCTTCTAGTTGGTGTATTGTGTGCTTGAGTTGGAGATCCATTTATAGAGCTTTTGAGGTCTTCATAGCCATTGCACATCATGGTTCCAGCTTGTCTCTGTGTATAGTGGGTTTTAGATCTATGTTTCCCACCTAAAAATATCTTTTTAGTGATGTTTCCCACTACTTGAATCGATTCATGGGTTTCCGAATCGATTCAAGGCATTCTGACTTGGGCATTTTAGGCTTCAAGGAGCGTGTGAATCAATTCAGGACATGGTGAATCGATTCAGGCTGTTCTGTTTTGAATTTTTGGGCTGTCAGCTTCGTGTGAATCGATTCAGGCTCTGGTGAATCGATTCAAGCAATGTTGTTTGTTGTTTTTCCATGCTTTTTGATGTTTCCTTGATGCATTTTGAGTCATGGTTCCTTTCCTTGATCTTCATGCATTGTTTTCTTGATTCTTTAATCATATGTGAGCATGTTCTTCATGATTCCTTAAATCATTGATTTGAGTACATCAATTGTATTCTTTTGATTTGTTCATTTCACTTGTTTTTGATCCATGAATGATGCTCTTCTTGTTCTTGGATACTTGTCATTATCAAAACCTGTCTACAACATGCAAATACATTTTCCCCCTTTTTGATGATAACAACCAATGGCCATCTCTTGGGGTGTTAGTATTAATATTTAAGTAACAATGAGAAAGAACCACTTGTTGAAAAATTTCAAGTTTTCAGAACAGAGTGTGTCTCCCCCTTTGTTTTTTAGTTAGATATGTATTGAATTATTGCATTTATTTATATTCATCTGATCATACATTACTCTTATTACTCTCCTCTTTAGAAAAGTATTCAATATATAATATCTCTCCCCCTTTGTCATTATCAAAAACAATATAGGCTCTAGGAAAGAAAAGGAAATAATCATTGCATAATTAAGGATTAATAACCATTAAGTTTGAACAACCGTGAAAATTAACAACATAAAATCCAAGCACATCAAATATAGCAATGAAAACGCCACAGAAGGGCAACAAAGTTTAAGCAAGATAACCACAAAAACATATGAATGTCAAGTAAAATGTAGAAAAGAAGGCCAACTAAGGCTGAGGGAATTGGAGGCTGGAGATTTGGATAGCAAGCTCTGTGTAGCGTTCCTTCATGTTTGCTTCAAGCTTATCAAGCCGGGTGTTGATATTTGCTTCCATTGCATTAAAGCGACGATCCATATGAGCAGTAAGGCGAGCAAAAAGATCATCAACAGGAGCGAGTGGAGGAGGTGGAGGAGCAGCAGGTTCATTATCATCACGAGGACAACGGAGATACTGCCAAAATCCATGATGCTCAATAATGTTCATCTTGGTAAGATGAGATTTCCCAATGGGTCCTTTTGTCCAATCAGTTCTTTGACTTCATTTTTTAGATCCATCTTGTAGTAACGAAGCAGCTTGGTGATAAAAATAACATATGGGAGGTGAGTGAGGTTTTGAGCATTGAGCATGTGATGCCTCACAATGTTGATCCAATTGATCTTTTTCTCGTTGAGAATAGCCCAAAGCAGTAGAATTTGAGACTCATTGAGTCTTGCATAATTTCCGCCTAATGGGAGGATGATTTTGACTAGAACATAGCGTAAGAGGCGGTGTTCAATGCTTAGTGTGCCAACGGTACTTGCAGGAGCGGTGAGATTAAAGAATGCTTTTGCCTCTAATGGGTTGTAGTTCCAGGAAGGAGATGGTTCTTTGCCATGGAAGTGAGCATCACTTATAGGAAGTTTTCCAACTTGGTTCATGACTTCATTGTCAAGAACAATGGTCTTGCCTTTCACTTTGGCATAATATCGACCATCTTGTAGGTGCAATGTGGAGTAGAACACACAGATCAATTCAGGGTATATAGCAATCTCCTCAAGAGCCATGAAGCCAACAAGTTCTTGTTGGTGAAGAGTAGTAATGAGAGGAAGACCAGAGGATTCAAAGAATGCAACATCAATCCAATATGGTGAAATCAATTGTTTTTTAGAAAAGATGTTTTGGTACCTGTCTAATTCCTTTTGTGTGGTGAAGAAGCATGACAAATCAGAATGTTGAGGGACGGACGAACCAACAACATTTGCCCTTTGTTTCTTTCTTGGTTGGGAGGATAAAGCCATGAGGAATGGAGGTTTGGAGAGAAGGTTTTTAGAGAGAGAAAAGAATGTTTTAGAGAGAGGTAGGAGAAAAGGGAATGAGAGGATTTTAGGAAACAAGTGAGAAATAGGCCAAAACAGCATTCATATGGGCATAATGGGTCGTTTGAATCGATTCAAGGTGGCTGTGAATCGATTCAGATGTTGTTGTTTGTGAGGTTTTGTGGGCATCAGGTGTTTGAATCGATTCGAACTGCGCATGAATCGATTCAGACCTCTTTGTTGGTGAAAAATTTGAAGAGTCAGGTCTTTGAATCGATTCAGGGGATGGTTGAATCGATTCAATCGATTATGTTTCCCTTTGAACCAGTTTTGAACTGCTGAATCGATTCAAGGCACAGGGCAACCCTTTTGGATCATTAAAAACTTCATTTTTATGACTCTTTATGCCTTCTAATTCAATCAAACACTTATGAGCAACATCTTACTTAATCATTTGTGCAATATAAGACTTAATTAATGCATTATTCATGTATAAGAATTATGATCCTTATAAAGCAATCAATTTAATCAACATCAAGGAAAATTTATATTTAACTTAAGAAACATCTATGGACAAATTTCATACTATTTGAAAGAAGACATCTTTAAAATTCCTAATTCTCTCCTAATGTTTATGAATTGTTCCTTTGCAAGTGGTTTTGTGAATATGTCAGCTAATTGCTTAGAGGTTTCAACATGTTCAAGCATACAATCACCCTTTAACACATGGTCTCTAATGAAATGGTGTCTAATCTCAATATGTTTAGTTTTAGAGTGCATGACAGGATTCTTTGAAATGTTAATGGCACTTGTATTATCACATTTAAGAGGCACATGGTCTAATATAACACCAAAGTCTAGAAGTTGCTGCCTCATCGAAAGGATTTGAGCACAACAACTACCAGCTGTAACATATTCTGCCTCAGCTATTGATAATGCAACACTCACTTGTTTCTTGCTATGCCAAGACACAAGAGAATTACCAAGCAAGTGACAAGTATGACTAGTGCTTTTCCTATCAAGCTTACATCCTGCAAAGTCAGAATCAGAGTAACCAACAAGAGTGCATTCAACCCCTTTGGGGTACCATAAACCAACATCTTGAGTTCCAACCAAGTATTTCATTATTCATTTTATGGCAGTCAAGTGTGATTCCTTTGGACATGCTTGATATCTAGCACACATACAAACAACAAACATGATATCTGGTCTACTAGCAGTTGAGTAAAGTAAGGATCCAATCATACCTCTATATTTGGTGAGCTCTACATCCTTACCTTTCTCATCCTTATCCAAATAACATGAGGTGCCCATAGATGTGGCAATTTCATTTTCCTTGTCCATGTTGAATTTCTTAAGCAACTCCTTGCAATATTTGGATTGACTAATGAATGTACCTGCTTTGGTTTGCTTAATTTGCAGCCCAAGGAAGAATGTAAGTTCTCCCATCATGGACATTTCAAATTCATCCTACATTAACTTAGCAAACTCCTTGCAAAGTGATTCATTAGTAGCACCAAAAATGATATCATCTACATATACTTGAACCAAGAGTATATCATTCTTTTTCTGCTTAATGAATAATGTTGTATCAACCTTTCCTCTTTCAAAATTATTTTTCAAAAGAAATTTGCTTAATCTTTTATACCAAGCTCTTGTGTAACACCCTGAATTTTTAAAATAGAAAGTTAAATTAAGAAAATAAATGTTGAATAATTGAATGCGAACTATTTAATGTCCTAAAATATTGGAAATAATTTAATTAAGATTTACAGAGACTGTTAGTAAATTATTGAGACCAGATAAGCAGAAAACTAGCCCAGATAAAATATGGGTGTCTGACCAAGTATCTCTGATTGAGATGCCGTTAGTCAGGGCTGTAGATAACATTATTGGGAATCTGAATATGTATTCAGAATAATTTTTAGATAAAGTATTGAGCCCGAACAGAGAACCTGTTTGTTTAAAATTGGAAGAGTTTAATGAAGGGTTGAAAACTTAAAACAAAACCTCTATTTTTCACTCTCATTTCACGTTGGCTCGTACATCCAAGGAAGATAACACTTCCTCTTCTTTCCTCTTTTTCCTCATTCCTTTTTCCTCACTTCTTCTCATTCAAGAACCCAAGTAAAGGCGATACCCCTTCTTCTCTCTTATTTTCGTTCACCGTTAGAGCTAGGGGGAGACCATTGTAGTTTGAAGCTTCCCCCTCTCTTTTCTCCATTTCTGTCACCATCTCTCTTCCTCTTGACTACCATTTTTTATTTTGGACCAAGGTAAGCTTCTTACCAATTCTCTTGTGTTTGGAACCTAGGAAGTAGATGGTTGTGGCTTGAAAGTGTATTAAATGCCGATGGGTATTGAGGGAAACCATTAAAATACATAAACCCTAAGATGGTATGAAATAAATATGAACCTTTATGAGCAATAAATGAGGTGCATGAAAATGGGGTTGAAGAATGACAAATATTGAAGTCCATTTATAAAATGGTTGAGTTTTAATAAAACCCTAATTTATAATTTTGGGGGAAATGTGTAATGTAGATGGGGTTAACATTTATTGATGAGAGAAGTGCTATAAATGATGAGGTAGTGGCATTAATGATGATTTGTAATGTTGATTAGAAGTCATAAATGGAAAATTCACCAAGGTGTTGGTGGGAAATTAATGTATGTGGTGACCCAATAAATAGGGTTGTTGTATTGGTAATAATGAATGGTGATTTAAGGGAAGGAATTCCCGAAGCCTAAATGGGCAAATGAATGAAACCTATAAATAGCCTCTACATGATAAAAATCATGAGTACACATATGTATATGTATGTTGAAATAGTGTTTGAATGAATGATTGATGTGGCCCTATCATTGATTGGTGTAGAGCTTGATAATACTTGTGAGGCGGGAACATCAAACCCGGAAGTTTACTTCTCTTGAGGTAGGAGAGGGGTGTATTTTCTAAATGTATAAGAACTTGTATGATGATAATGTATGTGTTGATGTAATGTGGCATGCTTCCTTGAATGGATGTAGCATCATATGTATGTGATGTGAAATTGAGTTAGATTCTTATAATGAATGATTATGGATAAGACCTCATTGAGGTTAAGATTGGTACAATGTGTGATGACATGATATGGATTCCATGTGTGGCTTGATGAATATTTGAAATCCTTGACTTAATGACTCTTGAATATTATGATCGGAATATGTACATATGTTTGAATATGTAGAATTAACATGGTAATTGAGTAGGGGTATACCCTAGACGAGAGGGTGAGATAACCTATATGAGGTTAAGGCATGCATGAGCATTGTTGCATACATAGCTTGGCATTCATATCATGATGATGTTGAAAAGTGGTTGCGATCACTTGATGTTGGAATAAAAAGGGCTTGCGAGTTCCTGTGAATATTGGACCGGTGGTTGCGATCACCTGGTATTTGAAATGAAAGGCCCTGTGGGACCATTGAGATTGTATGCCCATGGTTGCGATCATGAGGCGGGAGTACCCCTTGCGAGGCGGGAAACCATTATGAATTATTAAACGTGGTTGCGATGACGAGAAAGCACCTTGCGAGGTTGCTAGAGGGAGTACCCCTTGCGAGGCGGGAAACCAATTTAAATGAATGAATGATGATGGTGGTTGCGATCACCTGAGGAAATGAAATCGGATCCGTGCATACGCATCTTAAACACTAGCATGTGCATTAGCTAGAGAAGCATGGCATAGAGTGGCATCCTGTTGAGGAGATTGTGTGTGGAGTAGGTGGAACTCCCTTTTAATTACTAATTGTAATTGGGTTAATGGTTGGTGTGACCTTGTGAATTTAAATGAATGCATGTGTTTAATGAGTTGATGAATGATTGAACTTCTCTTAAGGAGGAGATGCTTATATTGCATTTAAATATATATTATCACAATTGTTAGATTTTCATCATTGGGAAAGTATACTCACTCTCCATGTGGTATATCTTTTAGCTCCTGTGTTATAGGGCTTGCCTATGGAGCTATTACGTGGAGAAGAGGTGTGAAGGAAGCCTATTTTGGGTAAAGAATGCCTTGGCCGGCAATTGTTTTGAGTTTATGGGTTTTACTCGACTTTTTGTAATGTATATAGTTATAATGAATGTTTTGTATAGCCAAGGATTGGTATAGACATTAGTATGGATGATGAATAGACAATGATGATTATAGAAGGTCATGTAGGAAAATAAGAGCCCAGAGTGTATGGCTCATTTTCATTAATGACCTTGGCCTTATTTGGAAGATGAAAAAGAAGCTTGATGTAGTTAAAACTTATGGATGAATGATAGTTTACATGAAATATTGCATTTTATAGATCATGCTGAGTAGCAAGTTAGATTGGAATGTAATTCATGAATTGGAAGGTAAATTTATGAGTAAGAAAGATTGGAACAAGTTTTAAATGCTGAATATGATGAATGAGATGTGATGAATTTAAGTGGAATGGATTAAATTGAGTTTTGGTATGATGTGTTGTTTGATTCCTTCCTTTCCTGTATTTTTACTGATAATCTCGCTCAAGCGAGATGGGTTCTCACTCAAGCGAGAATCCCCCTGCATGACATTTGGCTACTGGCCAAATCTCGCTTAGGCGAGAGTGTGTCTCGCTCAAGCGGGACTGCCCTGGCATTAGTGGTTGGCCACTGGAGGAAAATCACTCAGGCGAGTTGGATCTCGCTCGAGCGAGAGGGTGGGAATCTGCCACTGGTCAAATTTCGCTTGAGCGAAAGGCTTTTGGAGGTGGCATTCGCTCGAGCGAGTGAACGTTGGGTAGATTCTGAACGATTTTCGCCCATGCTCGCTTACTTCGCCCAAGCGACTTCTGAGGATCTCGCTCAAGCGAGATGGGGCTCACTCAAGTAAGTCGGCCCCTGATCTTTCTCTTGTTTCTTCAGCTCGCCCTAAGTCTCGCCCGAGCACTCCCTTGGGACTCGCTTAAGCGAGTGTGGTTCTCGCTTGAGTGAGGGATGTCCTGGTCCTCCAAATTGCATTGCCTTGTTCACTTTTCATTTTCTTTATATATGACCTTCATCCTAAACCAACTTATGAACCCTTTGGATAGATGTTGAGGTCATTAATCCTTATGATGTTTAACCTCTTTGAGCCTAATCATATAGCAACAATTTAAATAATTTTTCTGCTGTTTCAATTGAGAATTTCTCAATAGCTGTTTCCCTTAACTTACTTCCTCATATCTTCATATATGAGTTAGGTCTTTTTAGATCTAAGGGATTTAATGACAACTTCACCGCTTATGATTTTCATAAATTAATGATATTAAAATACAAAAAAATTACCCCTATTTTCAGGGTGTCACAACCTGGTATCAGAGCATTATTTGCTCTTTACTGCTGTGATTAATTATTATTATTATTAGAGCATGGCTTGCATTTAATGAATGATTGCCATTGTTGCTTGACTATGTATGAATTGACTATGGATTAAATGTGATTGCTATAAGTCCGGCCAAGCTTTCTTCACACTATTCTCCCTCAATGATGAATTCTTATGTTTTTGTGAATACATGTGACACCATGATATGATGATATGCTTTTATGAGCTTTAATATGAAGTGGTTGATATTGGACTCCATGATGGATGGCCATAACTTAATTTTTATGATGAAGTACTATAGCATGAAACTATAGAGGGGTTTATGAACGAGTTTACTGATAATAGTTGAATCTCATGTTATGATTATAGATATTGAGATGACCCGTCATCGTCAAGATAACGATGATGCTATAGCTAGAGCTTTGAATCATTTTACGGATCTCCTTGAGTTACAAAACCGTGATAGACAAGAAGCGGAAAGGCAACCTGCTCCTGCCGTTCAAGGTACTCAAGGCCTTGACATGTTCTTGAAGCGGAAACCATCTGAGTTTCATGGTGGATTTAGACCCAAACAAGCCTATGTTTGGATCCGAGATGTTGAGCGGTGATAGTTTCGAATACAATGAGCTCCAGAAAGTAGAATACGCTGTTTTTATGCTGAGGGATGAAGTGGAGACTTGGTGGAGACTCAGCAAAAGTAGAATGATTACTGCTACTATTCCCTTGACTTAGGAAAATTTTAAGCTTGAACTCATGAGAAAGTATATGCCCGAAAGCTATAAGAGTAAAAAGGAGCTTGAATTCATGGAACTCAAGCAAGGCACAATGACGGTGGAAGAGTATGCTTCCAAATTTGAGGAACTTTGTGAATTCTACCCTCCTTATCAATAAGAGGGAACCGAAGCCTCCAAGTGTGTAAAGTTTGAGAACGGCCTACGCCCTGACATTCAAAGGGCCATTTGTCATCAAGAAATCTGAAGCTTCACGGTACTTGTGAATAAGTGCCGCATTTATGAAGAACATGCTCCCCCTCATCATTCCAAATTTGACTCTAAGTTGAAGGGTCAATCTTCCAGTTTCAAGAGGCAAGGAAATTTCAGGAGGGGACGTTTTCAGAGAGGTGCTCATTCTAAGGTCCAAGCTAGAGGCGGTGGACATGGTAACACTTTTGGTCGGGGTAATGCAAATGCCAATGGGCCGAGATGCTATAGGTGTGGTGGTCCACACTATGTTCATGAATGTGTGCACCATGGGGATGTGGTATGCTTTAATTGTGATCAGGTGGGACATATCCGCCCTGCATGCCCTTTGCTCACAAGATCGGCTCTGGTACAAGCTAATACTCCTAACCGTGCTAATGCACCTACTCATGTGAACCGCGGAGGCCACAATGGTGGTCGGGGCCGTGGTAATGGAAATAATGGTGGCCGAAATGGTGGCCGAGGTGGCTATAATGGTGGAAGGCATGGCAACGGCCGAGGTAACGGCAATGGTGCTCGCGATGGAAATAGGAACGGTGGAAATATTTAACTAAATACCAGTAAGGTGTTCGCTGTGACCGGTGAGGAAACAGCACAAGCAAATAATTTAGTTGAAAGTAAGTGTGAAATACTCAGACATTCAGTTCATGTTATTTATGATTCTGGTGTGACTCATTCCTTTATATCCAAGGATTGTGCTTGGCGATTGAGATTGCCGGTATGTTTAATGAAAAATGCCCTAGTGGTTACCACCCCAACCGGTACTTGTCTCAGATCGGTTAACTAATGTGATAATGTTGATATGCTCCTAGAAGGGAGAAGATTCGTTGTGTCTTTCATTTGCCTGCCTCTGAAGGGATTGGAGATCATTCTTGGTATGGATTGGCTCTCCGCCAATAAAGTTTTGGTTGACTGTCAGCAGCGGACTGTCATTTTCCCTTCTTCTGATGTGGGGAAATTCGATATGCAAGGTATATCTCAACTTTGCATATTACTATCTCTTGCCGGTGGGACAAATAATCCCGATCCCTTTAATATCCCTGTGGTGTCAGAGTTTTTGGATGTGTTTCCCGAGGAGATACTCGGTTTACCGCCTCCACGGGAGGTTGAATTTACTATCGATCTTGTACCTGGCATGGAACCGGTGTCTATCACTCCTTATAGGATGTCTCCAATGGAGTTGGCTGAACTTAAGAAGCAAGTTGAGGAGCTACTTGAGAAGGAGTTTGTTCGACCCAGTATGTCACCCTAGGGGGCTCCTATTTTATTGGTCATGAAGAAGGATGGAACCATGCAGTTGTGTGTTGACTACCGCCAATTGAACAAGCTGACAATAAAGAATAGATACCCCTTACCTCGTATTGACGATCTGCTGGATCAATTAAGAGGTGCGGTGGTGTTTTCGAAGATTGACTTGCATTCTGGTTACCATCAAATTCGGGTGAGAACCAAAGACATTTCGAAGACTGCCTTTAGGACGCGATATGGCCATTATGAGTGTGTTGTAATGCCATTCGGAGTGACTAATGCTCCAGCGGTGTTCATAAGCTACATGAACCATATCTTTCACGAATACTTGGATCGCTTCATTGTGGTATTCATCGATGACATCCTAGTGTATTCCAAGAACCGTGAGGAACACGAAGAACATTTGAAGCTTGTTTTAAACATCCTTAGAGAGAACCAGTTGTATGCTAAGCTCTCTAAATGTGAATTTTGGTTGACGAGTGTCCAGTTTCTTGGTCATGTGATATCCGAAGAAGGTGTTTCTATAGATCCTTCTAAGGTTGAGGCCGTTATGGCATGGCTTAGACCTACATCGGTTACGAAAATCTGGAGTTTCCTTGGACTTGCTGGATATTATCGGAGGTTTATAGAAGGTTTTTCTCGTCTTGCTAAACCTTTGACAAACTTGACAAGGAAGAACCAACCTTTTGTATGGACGGTTGAATGTGAGAGATGCTTTGAAGAGTTAAAGATAAGGCTGACTTCTACACCTATCTTGGCATTGCCTGATTTGCAAGAAGACTTTGTGGTGTACTGTGATGCTTCTAAGCATGGACTTGGATGTGTTTTGATGCAGAAAGAACATGTTATAGCTTATGCTTCACGCTAGTTGCGACCTCATGAAGTTAATTACCTGACTCATGACTTGGAATTGGCGGCGGTTGTGTTCGCCTTAAAGATTTGGCGTCATTATCTCTATGGGTCGAGGTTCATGGTCTTTAGTGATCACAAAAGCTTGAAATACCTCTTTGATCAAAAGGAATTGAATATGCGCCAAAGGAGATGGATGGAATTCCTGAAGGATTATGATTTTAAATTGATGTACCATCCGGGGAAAGCTAATGTTGTTGCCGATGCTCTTAGTTAGAAGTCCTTACATGTGTCGGCCATGATGGTCAAGGAATTTGAATTGGTTGAGGAGTTTCAGAATTTGAATGTTAGGACCGAAGTACAATCTCCCAAGAAGCTATGTTTTGCTACCTTAAAGATATGCAATGAGTTTTTAGAACTTGTAAAGGAGAAATAAAGAGAAGATGAATACTTACAGGTGATGAGGAGACCTCAAAGCGATGGGAAAAATCTATTTCTTGTAGAAGGTGTTGATGGCTTATGGCGAGTAAAAGGTCGTGTGTATGTGCCTACATTTGGAGATTTGAGACACACGGTGCTTGTGGAAGCATACAAAAGCATTTTTAGCATTCACCCTGGTGCGACCAAGATGTACCAAGATGTAAAGAAGAATTTTTGGTGGCCCGGAATGAAACATGATATTGCCAACTTTGTAGCTTCGTGCCTTACTTGTCAGAAGGCGAAGGTAGAGCATCAGAGACCTTCGGGTACTTTGAGACCACTTGATATCCCTGTTCGGAAGTGGGATGCAATTGCTATGGACTTTGTGTCCGGTTTGCCAAGAATGAGGTCCAGATGTGATGGAATCTGGGTGATTGTGGATCGTTTGACAAAGAGTGCATATTTTCTACCAATCAGTATGAAGAGTTCCTTGTAGGATTTGGCACAATTATACATTAAAGAAATTGTGAGGTTACATGGTGTGCCATAAAGTATTGTTTCTAATCGAGACCCCCGATTCACTTCCGGATTTTGGGGAAGCTTACATGAAGCGATTGGTTCAAAATTGAAGCTAAGCTCGGCTTACCATCCTCAAACTGATGGACAATCTGAGAGGACTATTCAGAGTCTAGAGGATTTATTACATGCTTGTGTGTTGGAGCACGACGGTTCGTGGGAAAAATATTTTCCTCTGATCGTATTCACCAACAATAACACTTTTCACTCTAGTATTGGTATGGCACCATATGAGGCGTTATATGGGAGGAAGTGTCGAACCCCTTTATGTTGGCTTGAAGTCAGAGAGAACTTGGCCTTAGGGCCTGAGATTGTTGAGGAAACCACTGAACAGATTAAGATGATCTGAGAGAAGATGAAAATCGCTCAAGACCGGCAGAAGAGCTATTATGATAAGAGGAGGAAGCCACTTGAATTTCAAGTTGGCGATCATGTGTTCTTACGAGTCTTGCGTGATAAAGGTATTAGGAGAGCTTTGAAGAGCAGAAAATTGAACCCTAAATTCATCGGACCTTATGAGATCTTGGAGCGGATTGGAGATGTTGCTTATCGGATTACGCTCCCTCCACATCTTGCCAACCTACATAACGTGTTCCACATATCGCAGTTGCGGAAGTATGTTCACGATCCTTTGCATGTGATCTCTATTGATGATGTTGATGTGCGGGACGACTTGTCCGTTCCTCCCGTTTCGGTCCGTATCGTCAAGTATTCCGTGAAGAGGTTGCAGAATAAAATGGTACCTTTGGTGAAGGTAGCATGGAAGCATGGAAACATGGAGACACTCACCTGGGAACGTGAAGATGATATCCGTGAGTGGTACCCTCACGCATTTGAATCCGGTATGTCAAATTTTGGGGACGAAATTTCTTTTAGGTGGGGTGGATTGTAACACCCCGAATTTTTAAAATAGAAAGTTAAATTAAGAAAATAAATGTTGAATAATTGATTGCGAACTATTTAATGTCCTAAAGTATTGGAAATAATTTAATTGAGATTTATAGAGACTGTTAGTAAATTATTAAAATCGGATAAGCAGAAAACTAGCCCGGATAAAATATGGGCATCAGACCAAGTATCTCTGATTAAGATGCTGTTGGTCAGGGCTGTAGATAATATTATTGGGAATCCAAATATGTATTCAGAATAATTTTTAGATAAAGTATTGAGCCCAAACAGAGAGCCTGTTTGTTTAAAAACGGAAGAGTTTAATGAAGGGTTGAAAACTTGAAACAAAACCTCTATTGTTCACTCTCACTTCACGTTGGCTCCTACATCCAAGGAAGATAACACTTCTTCTTTTTCTCTCCTTTTCCCCATTCCTTTTTCCTCACTTCTTCTCATTCAAGAACCCAAGTAAAGGTGATACCCCTTCTTCTTTCTTATTTTCGTTCACCGTTAGAGCTAGGAGGAGACCATTATATTTTGAAGCTTCCCCCTCTCTTCTCTCTATTTCCGTCACCATCTCTCTTCCTCTTGACTACCATTTTCGTTTTGGAGCAAGGTAAGCTTCTTACCAATTCTCTTGTGTTTGGAACCTAGGAAGTAGATGGTTGTGGCTTGGAAGTGTATTAAATGCCAATGGGTGTTGAGGGAAACCATTAAAATGCATAAACCCTAAGGTGGTATGAAATAAATATGAACATTTATAAGCAATAAATGAGGTGCATGAAAATGAGGTTGAAGAATGACAAATATTGAAGTGCATTTATAAAATGGTTGAGTTTTAATGAAACCCTAATTTATAATTTTGGGGGAAATGTGTAATGTAGATAGGGTTAACATTTATTGATGAGACAAGTGCTATAAATGATGAGGCAGTGGCTGTAACATCCTAGATTAAATGAAATTAAACCCGGGACAAAGAAAATTTTTCCAAAATAATAAACCGAACTAGACCATAAAACACCCGGGTGATATATGGAATGGAAGGCAAAGGAAATTAAAACCGTTCACTGCGCAGCCCAGCGGAAGACAAAACACGCTCAAGCGAAGCCCACAAACAACGCCCACTCGCTCAAGCGAGACCCAGCACGCTTGAGTGAGACAGCCAACACGCTCGGGCGAAGGACCATACGCTTAAGCGGATAAACCCAAAAGCCTTCCAACAACTCACACTCGCTGGAGCGAATGCCTCACTCGCTAAAGCGAGAAACCACACTCGGTATTTCCCATCGCTCGGTATCCAGAGTTCCATTCACTCGGGAACAACCCCATCATATCATACTTAGTCATTTATATTCTATCCTCAAGGATAACATATACAATCCACTCGGTAAATGAGGGTTATACCACTCGGCACCCATAAACCTTCCTCACTCGGGTTATTTTCCAATCAAACACCACTCGGTGTATTTAACTTCAACACAATCGAGAATGTACTTCACATTCACCACTCGGTATATTTTCATATCTCCCACTCGGAAAACACATAGACCTTCCTTCACTCAGAAGGGGTCTCCATAATCAAATTCCACTCGGAATGTTCCAGCCAGATTCACTCGGTATATGATAACCTACTCACTCAGGGAAACTATTAAGTTAAGTCCCATTCGGACTTACTCAGATCTTAACCACTCGGAATATGGATCCTCGTTCACTCGGATTACGTATAGATCATACACTTAGGATTTATCCCAATTAAACCACCATAACAACTCTTCCCTCTGAGAGGTTCACTCAGCATCTCCACTTGGGCGTACCTAGATCTTTCCCCACTCGGGGTTATACTCATATTTTCCACTCGGTATTACTTACGCATAACATTACCCAGGAAATTCTCCCATCGAATCCCACACAGTGTAGGTTCATCTACAGGGATTTCTCTCAGAATCCTTTTGAGTCTTCTCTACTCGGAACAGAAGCCCAACACTATAGTCTCACTCGGAATCATCAACTTAACACTATTTCACCCATCAACAATTCTCAAATAATTCAACAACATTTCACAACCAATACAATGTATGTTACTAATATAACCACACACGTATATATATATATATATATATATATATATGCAGACATACACTCGGATACTTATTATCCTAGCATCATTCATTCACCAACACTTGTTATTCAATGTAATTAGCACCATACCCATATAAAACATTTATATATATGTATACGTGTACTTGTCTACAATTCTGATTGGCATTGCTCATAAACAACATGTTAATTATCCTATTACATGAGAGCCGGCCAAGGCTACACTGACTAAACATAGCAAATACAATATAAGCACTCAACATTCGGAGTGCACCTCACTCAGACTTGAGGCCTTATCATCACTACCGAGTTCGACCTGCACATACTGAAAAATGGTGTAGGGTGAGCTTTTACATATAAAATGATAGTTATTGACTCGGATTATACCTCAATCCTCAATTATACAATTTACATGGCTCAGTCCATAATAATATATATACACTGCCAATTAATATAACAGTCACACAACATCATCTAATCGGAAATTGCACAATAACATACATTCTCAATCATAACATGACATTGCACTTGGCAACAACATCAATACATACATATTCATTTAGTCAGAATTCACTCATACGACATCATCTAGTCGGAATTTACTCAAGTCATTCAAATCCATACGAATCATGTTAGTCTCAATAACAATGCTCTTACACACATATATGCGGATCCGACTTAAACAGTGATTTTAGTTGCAGATTCCTTCCCGGCCCCTCGTCCACTAGCCCTTCCCGTGTGGTACCGGTCACCTCGTGACGTCTCGAGACTCAGCTCTAGCTCCGTCGGCTACCACGGGTCCTCATGGATCTAGCCAGAATGTATGACTGAAAATCATCTTATATGGCTCCAAATTCCTTCCCGGCCCCTCGTCCACTAGCCCTTTCTGTGTGGTACCGGTCACCTCATGACGTCTCGAGACTCAGCTCTAGCTCCGTCGGCTACCACGGGTCCTTATGGAACTAGCCAGGAATCTGGAAGTCATCTCATAGGGTCCCTGACCTTCCACGGGTCACCCCTTTCTCATGTATGCAATCTCATGTAATTTCACAACAAGCATCCAAGCTTACCAGGTACGTCTTACGCAGCCATTAATAGATCACAGCCGATTCAACACAGCATATAGATTCACTCAGAATTTCATAGTTTTATCACAGCGTCACATGCGTTTGTCATAGTAACTCACAACAAACAAATCGGGGTAACAACACTACAGTACATCCACTCGACATTTTTAATGAAATCAGCATGCATCTCAACACAACATTCCAAATGGAAATCAACATATCAACTCACATCTCATGCATTCAAAAATTATGGTGACACTCATATTTATATGCATTCAGTCAGCATTCTCAGAAACATTAACATGCACTCATGGACGAAATCACACAATATAAAACAGTTCACAGATATCACAAATCCGGAAGTTGCATGCACAATTACTCGATCACAACACATTGATCTACACATTTCACACATAACACATCACATTAAAGCAAAACACCTGGAACCCATCCATAAACCATGCATTTGACACCCCCTACCTGCTGTCGGGGTTTAGAGACTCTTCGAGTTACAATGCTGACCGCTCGTCCCTTCTGTTACTCCTCCTCCAACAGCCTTCGAACTCAGCATCGATTCTGGACCAGAGTTGCCCCTTCCTCCAACGGGTTCGTCTCCCCCACAGCTCCAAGGCACTTCCCAGCACAGCCTTCCAACTGGGACACTGATAGCTCCAAGTAGAAGAAGAAGAAGGGAAAAAAGGTGACGGAGAGGAAGAAGAGGACAGGGAGTGGAAACAGAACCGCGTCTCTGTTCCTCCCAAAGAGTTCTCAACTCTCTCTCTGTTCTTTCCCAAGCGGACGACGCGAATGGGGGTGAAGAAGAAGAGAAACAGTAGCAAAGAAGGGACCAGATGCATGCACGAAGAAAGATGTCCAGCGTGAATAAAAATATGAGGGAAAGAGAGAGAACTGAAGTTATTTTATACCATCAGGGGCACATGCGTCCTTTCGCCTGGCATTATTATTATTATCATTATTTATTCAATCATTTCTAACCAATCAGCAATTAGTATAATTAATTATTAATCCCAATTCTACAATTAACCCTTAATTAATGGCTTAACCTCAATCAGTAAAAATCAGGATGTTACAGTGGCATTAATGATGATTTGTAATGTTGATTAGAAGTTATAAATGGAAAACTCACCAACGTGTTGGTGGGAAATTAATGTATGTGGTGACCCAATAAATAGGGTTGTTGTATTGGTAATAATGAATGGTGATTTAAGGGAAGGAATTCCCGAAGCCTAAATAGGCAAATGAATAAAACCTATAAATAGCCTCTACATGATAAAAATCATGAGTACACATATATATATGTATGTTGAAATGGTGTTTGAATGAATGATTGATGTGGCCCTATCATTGATTAGTGTAGGGCTTGATAATACTTGTGAGGCGGGAACATCAAACCCAGAAGTTTACTTCTCTTAAGGTAGGAGGGGGTGTAGTATGAGAACTTGTATGATGATAATGTATGTGTTGATGTAATGTGAGATGCTTCCTTGAATGGATGTAGCATCATATGTATGTGATGTGAAATTGAGTTAGATTCTTATAATGAATGATTGTGGATAAGACCTTATTGAGGTTAAGATTGGTACAATGTGTGATGACATGATATGGATTCCATGTGTGGCTTGATGAATATTTGAAATCCTTGATTTAATGACTCTTGAATATTATGATCGGAATATATACATATGTTTGAATATGTGGAATTAACATGGTAATTGAGTAGGGGTATTGTTAGTGTATGCACTATGAGCTTTATGTTTTTTCATTTGTATCATTTTTCTGCTTATCAATAAAATAAGTATTTCAGTTTAAAATTGTTTTAAAACGTATTTATCCTTGGAGTAATAGGTCATATGAAAGTTATTCCTAAAATGTCCCTAGTCAAGTATTTACATGGGGACATGTAATTACATTGAGACTAGTGTGTGAGTGTACTGATGACCTGATCTCACATATCATAGATATAGATGATATCAAGTCTTCACATGGGTACACATTAAGAGTAATGATGTACTAGACAGACCCACCATAAGAACGTTGCATGGATCGTTACATGAATGTCATAAATGATTCTCAATGTGATAATGGTATATGTAGTCCTTCAACCTGAAGTCACTACAATTCCTACATGAGGAGTTTATTGTTTTAATACAATTAAACATCTTCTGTAACAAGAGGACTATAAAGGTTGTGATTAGGCAATGAACAAATTATGTAGAGGGATGTAAGTGATGTAGATGGGATTTGTCTCTCCTATGTGATAGGAGTGATATCTATAGGCCACTTGATGGAGTAAGACTAAGAAAATGCATGGCCATACTAGAAAGAATAAATATTAGATATTTATTCGGATCAAGTCTACTCCGGTATCAAGTAAAATAAATTAGGCCGTACAAGGATGACGTGACCATGCCTTGGGCCCAATTAGGATATCATGACAAAAGGAACAAACATATTAAATAATTATCACTTATAGGTTATATTGATATTAAATAATATTCAGACATAATGATGCATTGCTAGATGCCGCTCTTATTTTATATTAATAATAAAATAATTTATTATTAATATGACCAGGTATTTTACCTATAGGGTCACACACATAGAGTAAGCCCATCAGAAAATGTTTTATTTTATTTTAGTTGGACTAAAATAAAGCTATTGGGCCTAACTCATTTAGAATGAGTAAGGAGCCCACTCTTTAGAGAGAACAAATTAGGTTAAACCTAAGCCTATAAATAGAGCATAAGATGCTCATAGGCTGTTCACTAAAGTGAGACATAAATTCACAAAAGTTGCAAGAGCTACACGCTGTCAAACTAGCAGTTGGCAAGTGTTGCGAGTCTGGTGGGAGTGCTCGTGTGGACTCCTAAAGGACGAGGCTACGACTGCTTCGGTGTTCTTCAAGAGGTAATCTAAAATGATTTTTTTTGTGTGTTTGTTTTGTGCTTTGAAACACGGCACTTTGCAAATCCTATGGAATCCCTGTTTTTTCACTGCTCATGTTCTAGGGATTCCCTAACAGTGGTATCAAAGCCTGGTTGCAAAAATCATGTTTTGGGCATTTGTTTGTGTTTCATGATGATATGTTTTAGTTTGTAAAAGCTTTTAGAAAATATGATTTGCGAAATCATTTCTTGTTTAAAGCTTTGCATTTTTGTTTTGTGAAAATGTTTTGTGAAACTAGGATTCGAAAATGAACAAGCATGATTATGTTGCTATTTTGAGTTATCGCATATGATGCATATTATTACAATGATTAATCATGTATATGTTATGACCTCTGTTTTGGCATGATACATATAATTTTGAGTTATTCTTTGTAAATTGTATATGATGCATGTTATAGAGTTTCTCAATTTTAGTATGTATGTTGTTGCCGTTTAAATTTGTATGATGTATGAGTTTATGTATTTTTCGTATTTGATATGTGTTTAACTCATATGATAGTCATTGTACAAATTATGAATCAATTTAGTTGATCTTCGAACATGAATGGTTCATGTTATGGGGCGTTGAGTGATAAAGTTTTAAGTGTTAAACCTTGGCTGTTCCTTAATCTAGGGTTCAAGAGTTAAAACCTAGACGGCCGTCATGGAAAGGCATTGCATGTTGGCATTAGCGCAAATTGAATTCTAGGTTTTAAAACCCTAGATGGCGCTGCCTCCATGTGCCCTGACGGCTGTATTGTGAAGCATTCGTAATAAGGAATTAGGGTTTCAAAATGGTTGAAACCCTAGCCGAAATTTTAGAGCTGTTAATGGTCAGTGGGACGTTCTGGTGTTAGTCCTCAAATTTTCAATAAAAGCTTGAATAAAAATATCATAAAAATTAAAAAAATTAGTTTAATTTGTTAGAAAATTAGGATTTAAATTCAATAAATGGATGTTGTTGGAAATAATCTGCCCTTGATCAATTTTCTCTAGTTTTGCAGTGAAAAAGTTAAGAAATCAAGAGAAAATTACACTGGAGGAGCTGACGCGTAGCCTCACCCCACGCGTAGCATCAACAGCTATTTTTGATGCTGACGCTACGCATCACAGCCACGCGTAGCGTCAGTGCTGCGTGGTCTCCACCTCCACTTTGACCAACCACTCCACTTGGACCCAATAATGGGCACTCCACTCAGCCACAAGGGCCATCCCACTCACCATGAAAGGCCAAAAATCGGTGGAGACATGTCCATATGGCCAAGCATGATCAAATTTAATAATTTGAAGTGGCCATTATCAAGTGTTTAATGGAGGCTGAGTCAGGGGTGTGATGCGTAGCGTCACAGGGACGCGTAGCGTCAGCACCCTTGCTCAGCCCTATAAATAGGGCCATCCAACACCATTTAAATCATCCCATCCCATCCCATTCCATAACATTTCTTTTCTCTCTTGTGCTCGACTTTGAGTACTTCTTTTGTGAGTTGTAGTTCTAGAATAGTTTTATAGATACTTGAGTGTGTTTCGGTGTATTGTGATCATTGTATCGTGAAGTTCCCATCGTCTTCGTAATGTCAAAATCTGTAAGTGTTGTTTCTACTTTCACCATGTGTAACTAATTTGTTTATGTTGGAATTGGTGAACTAATCTATTGAGTATAATGTTGTGAATTCGACCTCTGCATGTTTATGATTCAAGTCCATGTTAGTATTTTAACCTTTTATTAATATGAACGTCAAACGGGAGAATGATTTTCATGTGTATTGAAACTTGTTTTATTAGTATGAATGTCAAACAGGAGAATGATTGTTCATGCCGTATTGAAACTTGTTTTGACGAAAGTAAAAAGTTGGAATACCCTTGGTATCTCAATTCTATAGGGGTTGTTAACCATTGTTGCCATAAGGCCAGGTCTTAATGCAAGTTTTTACTGAGAAAGCTCACGAGGGATCGGACTTTACGGTGAATTCTTAGAATTTATATCACGAGGGATCGGTTATAATGATTTTAAGCTGCAATGACATGAAACTTGATGATTAAATATGCATGTCTTGAGTTCCTCATTGTTATTCTAGATTAGGGATCCAATTTCCAACATAATTTGTTTTTCTGTGTTTATCTCAAGTATCTTACCTATTCTAGATTGCAACTTATTTTTTTTTAGATAGATTTTATTTTCTTTTATCTTATGAACCACTCAATCATGCTATCCTTTGAATATTGTATAAATTGTGTATAAATTATTCTTTTGTTTATAACTTCCTTCCCATTTACCATAGTAAATAGAAAATTACTGTTATTATTGGACTTTCAATCCCAGTGGAACGATATCTAAATTTTGAAAACTACAAACGATTGGTGTGCTTGCCAATTAACAAACCTGGTGGTGGAAAAGAACTGTTGAGATGCTATCGTCGGGTTAACAAGTTTTCTAGCGCCGTCGCCGGGGATTGAATTGTTTCAGTAAAACAGTAAAATTTTAATTACCGTGGTAAATATATTTTTTTTACCTTAGTTAATAATTTTTTTTATTATTTATTTCTTATCATTATTACACTAACTTTCTTTGTCTAGTTTGTGTATGAAAACTCGATCTACCGCAGGTAAAATTTATTTTGATCCTGAGATAGAAAAGTTTGTAAAGAAAATCAAGTCTTTGAAATCTAAAACACAAACTAATTCTTCTTCTACTTCGAAAATTTTTGAAAATTCAAATATGGCTGCTGAAAGGAGAACATTGGGACAGTTTGCTGCTATTAATGGTCCACCCCGAGTTTCGGGAATGTTTCAAGGACCAGTTTTACCAGTGGAAATTAAACCTGCCACTTTAAACATTATTCAAAACAACCAATTTGCTGGTTTAAATCATGAAGAACCATATGAACATTTAACTGTTTTTTATGAGTTATGCAGCACAATTGGTTTTGAACCCAATCAAGAAGAGTCTGTTTACATGAGACTTTTTCCTTTTTCATTGATTGGTAAAGCAAAAGAATGGTTTAAATCTTATCCACCGGGTAGTTTTGCAAACTGGTCCGATGTTGAAAGAAAATTTTTGGAAAGATTTTATTCTCCTTCAAAATATTTTGAAGCAATGACAGCCATACATTCTTTTTCTCAAAATAATGATGAATCACTAGGAGAGACATGGGAACGATTCAAGGCACTTTTGAGAAAGTGTCCAAACCACAACTTGAATGATGCCGAAAAGGTAAGAATCGTTTACCATGGTCTATTGCCTCAGTTCAAGATGATGTTAGATGCTTGTGCAAGTGGTTCTTTAATGAACAAGACTGTGGAGGAAGCCATAGAAATATTGGAATCAATGGCTATCAGTGACCGCCAAGCAAAGCATGAAAGAGGTAATATACAAAGGAAGCCAGGAATGCTCGAATTGGGAGTAAATGATGCAGTGTTGGCTCAGCAAAAATTACTGACCCAACAAATTGAAGTTATGAGCAAGCAATTGGAAAAACTCCAAATTGCTCAAGTAGCATCACCACCCCCTGCTCAACTTAAAACATGTATGCACTGCATAGGAGAACAACCATGTGGTTACTGTGGAAATGAGCAAGAGCAAGCCAATTTCATGAACCATCAAAGAGCACCCTTAGGTAATTTTCCTTTTAATCATGGAAATTCTTTTCCTAACAATTACCTGCAGGGTTGACAAAATCAGAATATTGGCTGGAGACAGGACACTGGACCTTCCAACAGACCTCCTAACAATCAATTCAAGCAACAACAAACTGACAATGCAAGATTGACAAGAATAGAGGAATTTATTCAACAGTTATTGCAGTTTGTGGAGGCAAATGAAGCTGCCCGAAAAGCATCAGACATACAAATGGGTCAGCTTGCAAAAGAGATAGCCGAATTAAAGAGTTCTGGGTTTTCTGCAAACACTCAAAACCCAAGGGAACAATGTAATGCTGTTTCTTTTGATGTTGTAAAAATTGATTGTAAAGAAAAGAGTGAGAAAAAGAAAGAAGAAGAAGAGAAAGAAAGTGAAAAAATAGAAAAAAATAAAAAAAACAAAAAAGAAAAAAATATGCAAATAGATACAGAGCAAGAAACAAACTGTATAACCCCAAAAAAATGTAAAGATCCGGGGAGTTTCACCATTCCTGTGACAATCGGAAATATCAACATTAGGAATGCGTTATTAGATTTAGGGGCTAACATTAACTTGATGCGCTTAGATTTAATAAAGCGCATTGGTGAATATGAGCTAAAAGAAGCAAAGACAGAATTACAGTTTGCAGATCGCTCCGTCAAAAAGCCTTTTGGGATTGTGGAAGATGTGTTGGTAAAGGTTGACAAGTACCACTTTAAGGTTGACTTTATGGTACTGGATATGAAGGAGGATACTGAGATCCCCCTGATCCTAGGAAGACCTTTCATGAAGACTGTAAGGATCAGAGTAGATGTTGATCTAAGTACGGTTGCAGTCAAAGTTTATGAAGAAGAGGTAAGCTTCAGTGCTCATGAACACCTCAGGATAAGTAATGAGGAAAAAGTTTATCCCTCAACCGAACCAGGTATATCTCTTCCCAATCAATTAAATTGTTTTAAATTAACCGATGCTTTGAAAGATGAAAAACAGGTAATTAAGCATCGGAAAAGAAGAAGAAGGAAGAAAAAGACAGGTGATTCCTCAACGAATATTGGGAGACCACCTGATTAATCAAAGGTAATGTCTGGCTGGAGACATTAAACCTAGCGCTCAATGGGAGGCAACCCATTCTTTTTTTTTTGATTTTTTAAACATAAAAAAAAAACCACAAAACAAAAATTTTAAACTTGTTTAAAAGAAAAGGGGTTTTAAACTGAAAAGAAAAGGTTTTGAAAATCAAAAATCTTTAGAAAAATCAAAAACAGAAGCCCACGCGTAGCGCCACTTTGACGCGTAGCTTGGACTCTGAATTTTGGGTCTGACGCGTAGCGTCCCATCCACGCGTAGCGTCAGAGCCCACGTTCAGTTTTTAAAACTGAACCAGAGAGGCCCATCTTAGGGTTTAAAGCCTAAGACCTCCTCTCTGCCTCACTTTAGTTTTCAAAACCCTAAATTTTGAAACCTCTTTCTCTCTTCCAAGCTCTCTCAATCCTATTGCTCAAGGAACCACAAGTAAGTGTTTTAATCCGTTCTCTTTAGTTTTGTTTTTAATTTTTGATTTTTAGAAATAAATGTGGTTAGGATTAGGATTAGAAGACCATTGGGATTGATTGCTGTTAGGAATTAGGAATTGAATGGATATAATGTGGTTTGGAAAGGGGTTGCTGCTGTGCAACCCCTGTTTTTTTTCTGTTCTGCGCAGCTCACGCGTAGCGTCCCACTGACGCGTAGCGTGAGGATGAACTATGAGCCCACGCGTAGCGTCCCACTGACGCGTAGCGTGAGGATGAACTATGAGCCCACGCGTAGCGTCCTACAGACGCGTAGCGTGGGCAGAACAGGCTGATGCGTAGCGTCACGCCATGCGTAGCGTCAGCCTCTGTTTTTAATTTTTGTTAATTTTTGCTGTGTGTTTGTTGTTGTTGTTTTCTTTTTTATTAATAAATTTTCATATTTAGTATTTGTTATACTTTCTTGCATAAGAATAAATTTGTATGAAATTTTGAATAAATTGTATTATTTGAAAATATGTGTGTTACTTTCTTTATAATTCATAAAAAAACAAAAATATGTTGTGGTGTATTTGAATTTCAATTTTAGAAAAACAAAAAAAATATTTTTGATTTAAATGTTATGGATTGATTGTTAATGTGTGATTGTTTAATGTGTGTTTAATTTTAAATTTTTACTTTTTACAGATGGCACCTAGGAAATCCATTCCCACTGCTGGTCCCTCTAAAAGACAGAGGAAGACCACGGATACTGACACCACCTCTGAGGATCCTGATCTTCAGGGACAGGAGGTGTTAGGACCGAGGGATCCCACCAGATTTCGCACTGATGCGAAATGGGCACGGTTTCATCAAATCAAGGGTCAGAGACTTATCTGGGAGAGGGTCCTTGATTTGAGTGCAGGAGACTATCCTGAGCTTCAGGATAGAGTGCAGCAGAGGAGATGGGGACCTCTATTCTCTCTACCTACTGAGGGGGACCCCATCTTAGTGATGGAATTTTATGCAAATGCCTTCAGGACTCGCCAGGACGCACCAAACATTGGGCAGCAGCGGACGAGTTGGGTGAGGGGTCGGCATATCTCATATGACCGGGACACCATCAGCACCCTATTGGGTAACCCTTGGGAGCCTACTCCCGAGGATGACACTTGTTTCTGGAAAGAAAACAGAAACAAGATTGCTGCTGAGGGAGAGTTAGGATACTCCCTCGAGGAGGTTGCTCATTTCTTGAGCAAGGATGGAATCTTTTTCAACCTGAGTAGGGTTGGAAGGAGTCCATCTAACCTCCTAAAGACCCAGCTGACCCCCATAGCTCAGGCGTGGTCCCACCTCATGCTTCATAATATCACTCCTGTCACCCACCTTTCTTCCCTTCCAGTTGATCGTTGTTGCCTTCTCTATTCTATCCTCCAGGGCCACACCATTGATATTGCTGAGCTTATATCCGAGCAGATTCACTTTTATGCCCTTGGGTATAAAGTGAATCGCCCCATTCCCTTTTCTCTCATCATATCTGCCTTACTGAGGAGGCAGGGAGTCATTGTACCTTCACCAGAGTTCACTAGTTCTTCAGGGAGAGTCCCTAAAGTTCTAGTGAACAGAGATTATTTTGTGCAGCAGTGCGAGCTTCCACCACTAGAGGAGGAGGCTCAGCCCTGACCTAGGAGGAGGAGACCACCAGTGCAGCCTCCATCTACTGATGCTGTCACACAGGGCTTTGCCCGGATATCACTTGAGCATCAGCATATGATGCAGATGATGGCTGCCACTCATAGAGCTTATATTCATCTTCATGATGAATTTTACCAGTACAGGTTACAGGGAGAGGGAGCACCTTATGTTACCCCGGCCGAGTTTGCAGCACATGTAGCTTGGCCCGGAGATTTGCCTACCTACCCTGAGACTGGTGGATCTTCTGGCGCACAGGTTGACTCTGATGGCGATGGTGATGATGATGAGAAGGAGCAGGATGATGATCAGATGGAAGATTGATGATGTCATCTTCTTATTTACTTTGAGTACAGTTGATTCTAGTTTATATTTACATTTACATTTACACTTTATATTATGGTATTTCATTATTGTGTGGTGTGTTTACGTAGTTACTCGTTTTTGCTTATTTTTCAAAAAAATAATCCAAAAATAAAATTTTTATCTTTCAATCAAATTTTTGTTAGTTAATTTATACACTTAGAGTTTTTACACAATAAAACTTAAATTTGTAAAATCAATTATCGATTTTTTTTATATAACTTAAGAATTTTGATAAATTTAATTACAATAAGTTTATTAACCATCAAGCAAATTTCAATAACCCGGTGAACAGAGAGATATTTTTTTAAACACTTGAGGGTTTAATCGACATATTTTCAATTCGAATTGATTTTGCTTTAATCTCTGATTTGTGTTGTTGTACAGAGAATTCGAGAAAATGATCAAGGCACATTTATTGGTGAAACGAAACCTTGGGCCAAACAGCTTACCTTGGTAAAAAGTCTTTTATCCTTTGCAAAGCCAATTTGAGCCTAAAATAAAATTCTTTGGTACCCTTAAAACCTAAATTTGTTTTAACCATTCCCTATACTTGATTGATTAAAAGAGCAGTTGAAATAAATGAAAAATATTTTGAGTGTTCTCACAAAAATGGGGAGTGAAAATAAGCAACTTGATTCTTTTCAAAAGGAAAGTATGAAAAAGAAAAAAATCAAAAATAGTGAAAAGAATCAAGTTGGGGGTATTTATTTTTCATCAATAAAAGAAAAAGAGAAGTTTGGGTCAAGAAAAAGCTTAAGAATTATAAAATGCTCTTTTATGATTTCAGGTTTTTGAATTCCAAGAAAAACCATTACTTCTTGAAAACCAAGCCTCATTACAACCCGTGAAAAGACCTTGTGATTTTCGAATTAACTCGGTATAAATAACCATTGATTAGATGACAAACAAAGTTAAATTCGTTTGATTTTATGATTGATTGAGTGAAATAGGTTACCAATTGCATAGAGATAAACACTTGTGAGGTAAGCCTGAAATTCTGCTTGATTGTTGATAGAATATTGTAAACAATTTTATCATTAGACCTTTGTTATATTTGATATCAATTTTTGATTATTACAAATTAGTTAAATTGTGTAATTATTTTTTGTGGTAAATTTTCGGACTAACTTAAAAATTTGATTCCAAATTTTTATTTTTTTTCTTTCTTATTTTTCTCTTGCTCAAGGACGAGCAATGTCTCAAGTTGGGGGTATTTGTTAGTCCTCAAATTTTCAATAAAAGCTTGAATAAAAATATCATAAAAATTAAAAAAATTAGTTTAATTTGTTAGAAAATTAGGATTTAAATTCAATAAATGGATGTTGTTGGAAATAATCTGCCCTTGATCAATTTTCTCTAGTTTTGCAGTGAAAAAGTTAAGAAATCAAGAGAAAATTACACTGGAGGAGCTGACGCGTAGCCTCACCCCACGCGTAGCATCAACAGCTATTTTTGATGCTGACGCTACGCATCACAGCCACGCGTAGCGTCAGTGCTGCGTGGTCTCCACCTCCACTTTGACCAACCACTCCACTTGGACCCAATAATGGGCACTCCACTCAGCCACAAGGGCCATTCCACTCACCATGAAAGGCCAAAAATCGGTGGAGACATGTCCATATGGCCAAGCATGATCAAATTTAATAATTTGAAGTGGCCATTATCAAGTGTTTAATGGAGGCTGAGTCAGGGGTGTGACGCGTAGCGTCAGCACCCTTGCTCAGCCCTATAAATAGGGCCATCCAACACCATTCAAATCATCCCATCCCATCCCATTCCATAGCATTTCTTTTCTCTCTTGTGCTCGACTTTGAGTACTTCTTTTGTGAGTTGTAGTTCTAGAATAGTTTTCTAGATACTTGAGTGTGTTTCGGTGTATTGTGATCATTGTATCGTGAAGTTCCCATCGTCTTCGTAATGTCAAAATCTGTAAGTGTTGTTTCTACTTTCACTATGTGTAACTAATTTGTTTATGTTGAAATTGGTGAACTAATCTATTGAGTATAATGTTGTGAATTCGACCTCTGCATGTTTATGATTCAAGTCCATGTTAGTATTTTAATCTTTTATTAATATGAACGTCAAACGGGAGAATGATTTTCATGTGTATTGAAACTTGTTTTATTAGTATGAATGTCAAACGGGAGAATGATTGTTCATGCCGTATTGAAACTTGTTTTGACGAAAGTAAAAAGTTGGAATACCCTTGGTATCTCAATTCTATAGGGGTTGTTAACCATTGTTGCCATAAGGCCAGGTCTTAATGTAAGTTTTTACTGAGAAAGCTCACGAGGGATCGGATTTTACGGTGAATTCTTAGAATTTATATCACGAGGGATCGGTTATAATGATTTTAAGCTGCAATGACATAAAACTTGATGATTAAATATGCATGTCTTGAGTTCCTCATTGTTATTCTAGATTAGGGATCCAATTTCCAACATAATTTGTTTATCTGTGTTTATCTCAAGTATCTTACCTATTCTAGATTGCAACTCATTTTTTTTTAGATAGATTTTATTTTCTTTTATCTTATGAACCACTCAATCATGCTATCCTGTGAATATTGTATAAATTGTATATAAATTATTCTTTTGTTTATAACTTCCTTCCCATTTACCATAGTAAATAGAAAATTACTGTTATTATTGGACTTTCAATCCCAGTGGAACGATATCTAAATTTTGAAAACTACAAACGATTGGTGCGCTTGCCAATTAACAAACCCGGTGGTGGAAAAGAACTGTTGAGATGCTATCGCCGGGTTAACATCTGGCTAGGAAAGACTTGGTACTTAAGCGGTCACACCAGACCCACCTCTCTTTCCTGGGAACCAACCTGACTACAGTACTAATTTTTTGGGACCCCCGTACATTTTCTGCGTAGTGCCTTATTACTGACCCTACGTGTTTAATTGCTCGTTTTAAAAATTAATTACTCTTTTAATGCTTTTAAATGGGTTATAATTAATTAATTAACACGTTGCATGGTGAATGGTTATGGTCTTAGTTATTTTATTTAAATACAGCCTGTGTGCTGTGCCTCTCTCTATTCTGTTGTATTTCTCTTCTCAACCCTTCACTCGTATGTAAAGCGAGTTTCTATTTAATCATGTAATCTTAATCGGGCCAACAAAGTAGAGACTTAGAAGAAAACCAAGGAGTGGCGACTCTAAGAGGATGATGGATTCAAGAAGTAGGACTTCATGAAGCCATGGCAATATAGTTCCTCTAGGTTTATTTATTTATTTATTTTTCTTCTAGGAAGACCATAACCATCTCACAATTTCGTTTGCATGCTTTGGGGATAATTTTATTGCGTTAAAGCGTTTAACAAAGACGGTAATTTTAAAATAAATTAAAATCCCTCAAAATAATATTAAGTTATAAACACCTTCCAATAAGTACACTCGTCAACACTAATGTCAATAAATAGTGGGTCTGCTAAAGCAGGGCACTATCATTTATATTAGTAAGACGCGATGGGATAATGGTAATATCCAAACTGTTTTATTAGGCTTTAACTTAACTAAGTTTTCAATTGGATTGAATATAACTTAGAGGCGTAAACATTGGGCTAAATATTCATAAGATGAATAATCAGTAATGGTTACTTAACCCAATGACTAAGAGTTGTATAAAGATACAATTGGAAAAAGTTTCCTACCTAAATAACCAAGTTTTAGGTGATCAACCAAAGCTGACTTAACACTTGGGAAATTATAGATCTTAGCCCACTAGAAAATCTTCCAACCGGATTTTCTGATTCGTGGAGGGTATTTTGTTTTGAATCAAAATAGTGGGAGACATATTTAATTTAAATGATCATAATTTAAATATGTTTTGAAAATGATACTTACTACATATTTTCTGTTTTAGATAACCATGACATCAAACACACCTTCAAACCTTTCATTGTGATCAATCCTAGACAAGGAAAAATTGTCTGGTTCTAACTTCCTTGACTGGTATAGAAACTTGAGGATTGTCCTCAAACAAGAGAAAAAGCAGTATGTCTTAGAAAGTCCAGTTCTAGAACCACCCGCTGCAAATGCCTCTAAAGCTGACAATGATGCTTATAAGAAGCATCAGGATGATGCTTTAGATATCCAATGCCTTATGTTGGCTACCATGTCTCCTGAGCTTCAGAAGCAACATAAGCACATGGAGGCTTTCGATATGATCAAAAACCTAAGGAAGCTATATCAAGGTCAAGCTGACCAAGAAAGATATGAAGTTTCCTCAGCCCTATTTAGCTATAGACTTGAAGAAGGAGGTTCTATAGGACCTCATGTGCTCAAAATGATTGGGTACTTGGAGAATATAGCTAGGCTAGGATTCCTCTTCCCTCAGAAGTTAGCTACCGATCTCATTTTGAAATCATTACCTGACAATTTTAAGCCAGCCATCATGAATTATAACATGAATGCATTGGACAAAACATTGCCAGAGCTACTCAATATGTTGAGGACTACTGAGCCCAATATTTCTAAAGGAAAGGGCAAGGCCATAATGATGGTCAATTCTGGCAAATGTAAAGGAAAGGGCATGTATAAAGGCAAAGGAAAGGCTATTGCGGGAAATGGCAAGAAAATTTGGAAAGTCAAGGATAAGCTAAGTTCATCAGCCTTAAAACCTGTGGGCGGGGTGGCTAAGGAAGGTAAATGTCAACATTGTGGACAAAAGGGACACTGGAAGAGAAACTGTCCAGAATACCTAGAAGAGCTTAAGAAGAAGGGAAGTGAGACTTCCACTTCAGGTATTTTTGTTATAGAAATTAACATGTCAACTTCAACATCATAGGTATTAGATACTAGATGTGGATCTCACATTTGTCTTAATGTGCAAGATCTAAGAAGGACTAGGTAGTTGATGAAGGGCGAGGTAGACCTACACGTTGGAAATGGAGCAAGAGTTGCTGCATTAGCTGTAGGGACTTATTTTTTATCCTTGCCCTCAGGGTTAGTCCTTGAATTGGACAATTGTTATTTTGTTCCGGCAATAAGGAGAAACATTATTTCTGTTTCTTGTCTTGATAAGAAAGGGTTTTCCTTTATAATAAAGAACAATAGTTGTTCTGTTTATTTAAATGACATGTTTTATTATTGTGCAAATTTGAGTAATGGACTTTATGTTCTAGATCTCGAAACCCTTATCTATAACATTAATACTAAGAGGGTTAAAACAAATGATTTAAACCCAACTTATCTTTGGCATTGTCGCCTAGGACATATAAATGAGAAACACATTTCTAAACTCCATCAAGATGGATATTTAGAATCTTTTGATTTTGAATCAATGGATACATGCGAATCTTGTTTATTAGGGAAGATGACTAAGACCTCATTTATCGGAAAAGGTGAAAGGGCGAGTGATCTTCTTGGCTTGATACATAGTGATGTATGTGGGCCTATAAGGACAATGGTTAGGGGAGGTTTTAGTGACTTCATCACTTTTACTGATGAGTTTAGTAGATATGGATTTGTGTTTCTCATGAAACATAAATCAGAATCCTTTGAAAAGTTGAAGGAGTTTAAACATGAAGTAGAGAACCAACTTGGCAAGACAATTAAAGCACTTCAATCTGATTAAGGTGGTGAATATTTGAGCCTAGAGTTTGATGAATATCTTAAAGAATGTGGGATTATATCTCAACTTACTCCCCCTAGAACACCAGAATGGAATGGGGTTTCTGAGCGGAGAAATAGAACCTTGTTGGACATAGTTCGATCAATGATGAGTCAAACTGACCTTCCTAACTCATTCTGGGGACATGCTTTGTTGACAACAACTTTCACACTTAACCGTGTTCCATCAAAGGCTGTTATAAAGACACCATATGAGATATGGACTGCGAAACGACCTAGTATGTCTTTTCTTAAGATTTGGGGATGTGAAGCTTATGTTAAGCGTCAAAGTTCTGATAAACTCGGGCCTAAGTCAGATAAATATTTCTTTGTAGGATACCCAAAAGAAACTAAGGGTTATTATTTTTATAATCCTACCGAGGGCAAAGTGTTTGTTGTTTGGAATGTTGTATTCTTAGAAAGGGAATTCATCTCTACAAGAATCAGTGGGAGGAAAGTAGAACTTGAAGAAATTCAAGACTCACAAGGCATTGGAGAGCCAATGGTGGAAATGGAGCAGGACCTACAAAATGTTATGATAACACCGGCTCCAGTAGCACAAGACTTGTGTAGATCAGGTAGAATACGTCAACAACCTGAAAGATATGGATTTCTTGTAACTCAGGAAGGAGATGTATTCCTAATGGATCAAAATGAGCCAACATCTTATGAAGAGGCCAATGCAAGTTCAGAATCTGAGAAATGGCTAGAAGCCATGGAATCTAAAATGGACTCCATGTACACTAATCAAGTTTGGAACTTGGTTGATGCACCTGAAGGGGTAAAACCTATAGGATGCAAGTGGGTTTTCAAAAAGAAAACTGACATGGATGGTAATATAACTACCTTTAAAGCAAGGTTGGTGGCTAAAGGTTTCAAGCAAATACATGGTATAGACTATGATGAAACTTTTTCCCCAGTTGCTATGCTAAAGTCTGTTCGGATTCTGCTTACTATTGCTGCATACCATGATTATGAGATATGGCAAATGGATGTCAAGACTACTTTCCTTAATGGAAATCTTCTTGAGGAAGTGTACATGACACAACCCGAAGGCTTTGTTAAGCTTGAAGCATCCAAGAAGGTGTGCAAATTACAACGTTCCATATATGGACTTAAGCAAGCTTCTAGAAGCTGGAATCTTCATTTTGATGAAGCTGTTAAACAATTTGGCTTTACTAAAAATGAGGATGAACCTTGTGTCTACAAGAAGGTTAGTGACTGCATAATTATTTTTCTGGTCTTGTATGTTGATGACATACTACTTATTGGAAATGACGTTCCTACTCTTCAGTCTATGAAGAGTTGGTTGGGAAGTTGTTTTTCTATGAAAGACTTAGGTGAAGCAATCTACGTGTTGGGAATTAAGATCTATAGAGATAGATCAAGAAAACTTCTTGGCCTAAGTCAGAATACATACATAGACAAAGTGTTAAAAAGGTTTAACATGTAAGATTCCAAGAAAGGAACTTTGCCTATGGCTCATGGCATAAGCTTATCAAAAGCTCAATCTCCTTCCACTAAAGAAGGGAGAGAATGGATGAATAAGATTCCATATACATCTGTTATTGGATCAATCATGTATACCATGATATGTACCCGACCAGATGTCTCGTACGCTTTAAGCATGACGAGCAGATACCAGTCTGATCCCGGTGAAAGTCACTGGACTGCTGTCAAGAATATCCTGAAGTACTTAAGAAAAACTAAGGATTTATTCTTGATATATAGAGGGGAAGAAGAGATCATTGTAAAAGGTTACACTGATGCTAGCTTCCAAACTGATAAGGATGACTCAAGATCGTAATCTGGGTATGTGTTTTGTCTAAATGGTGGCGTTGTAAGCTGGAAGAGTTCAAAGCAAGAGATAGTTGCTGATTCTACTACAGAGTCTGAGTATATTGTTGCGTCAAATGCAACAAAAGAGGCAGTATGGATCAAGAAGTTCATAACAGAACTTGGGATTGTTCCTAGCATTGTGGACCCTATAAGTCTCTACTATGATAATAATGGAGCAATCGCACAAGCTAAGGAACCTAGATCACATCAACGATCCAAGCATATACTTAGGCGATTTCATCTCATTTGAGAGATTCTTAACTGAGGAGATGTAAAAATATGTAAGGTGCATAGTGATGAGAACATTGTTGACCCACTCACAAAACCTCTTACACAACAAAAACATAAGGGGCACACTAGATCATTAGGCATTAGGCAAATGTCTGATTGGCTCTAGTGCAAGTGAGAGATTGTTAGTGTATGCACTATGAGCTTTATGTTTTTTTCATTTGTATCATTTTTCTGCTTATCAATAAAATAAGTATTTCAGTTTAAAATTTTTTAAAACGTATTTATCCTTGGAGTAATAGGTCATATAAAAGTTATTCCTAAAATGTCCCTAGTCAAGTATTTACATAGGGACATGTAATTACATTGAGACTAGTGTGTGAGTGTACTGATGACCTAATCTCACAGATCATAGATATAGATGATATCAAGTCTTCACATGGGTACACATTAAGAGTAATGATGTACTGGATACCCCCTTGTGAGAACGTTGCATGGATCGTTACATGAATGTCATAAACGATTCTCAATGTGATAATGGTATATGTAGTCCTTCAACCTGAAGTCACTACGATTCCTACATGAGGAGTTTGTTATTTTAATACAATTAAACGTCTTCTGTAACAAGAGGACTATAAAGGTTGTGATTAGGCAATGAATAAATTATGTAGAGGGATGTGAGTGATGTAGATGGGATTTGTCTCTCCTATGTGACAGGAGTGATATCTATAGGCCACTTGATGGAGTAAGACTAAGAAAATGCATGGCCATGCTAGAAAGAATAAATATTAGATATTTATTCAGATCAAGTCTACTCCGGTATCAAGTAAAATAAATTGGGCCGTACAAGGATGACGCGACCATGCCTTGGGCCCAATTAAGATATCGTGACAAAAGGAACAAACATATTAAATAATTATCACTTATAGGTTATATTGATATTAAATAATATTCAAACATAATGATGCATTGCTAGATGCCGCTCTTATTTTATATTAATAATAAAATAATTTATTATTAATATGATCGGGTATTTTACCTATAGGGTCACACACATAGAGTAAGCCCATCAAAAAATATTTTGTTTTATTTTAGTTGGACTAAAATAAAGCTATTAGGCCTAACTCATTTAGAATGAGTAAGGAGCCCACTCTTTAGAGAGAACAAATTAGGTTAAACCTAAGCCTATAAATAGAGCATAAGATGCTCATAGGCTGTTCACTAAAGTGAGACACAAATTCCTAAAAATTGCAAGAGCTACACGCTGTCAAACTAGCAGTTGGCAAGTGTTGCAATTCTGGTGGGAGTGCTCGTGTGGACTCCTAAAGGACGAGGCTACGACTGCTTAGGTGTTCTTCAAGAGGTAATCCAAAATGAATTTTTTTGTGTTTGTTTTGTGCTTTGAAACACGGCACTTTGCAAATCCTATGGAATCCCTATTTTTCTACTGCTCATGTTCTAGGGATTCCCTAACAAGTATACCCTAGATGAGAGGGTGAGATAACCTATATGAGGTTGAGGCATGCATGAGCATTGTTGCATACATAGCATGGCATGCATATCATGATGATGTTGAAAAGTGGTTGCGATCACTTGATGTTGGAATAAAAAGGGCTTGCGAGTTCCTATGAATATTGGACCAGTGGTTGCGATCACCTGGTATTTGAAATGAAAGGCCCTGCGGGACCATTGAGATTGTATGCCCGAGGTTGCGATCATGAGGTGGGAGTACCCTTTGTGAGGCGGGAAACCAATTTAAATGAATGAATGATTATGGTGGTTACGATCACCTGAGGAAATAAAATTGGATCCGTGCATACGCATCTTAAAGACTAGTATGTGCATTAGCCAGAGAAACATGGCATAGAGTGGCATCCTGTTGAGGAGATTGTGTGTGGAGTAGGTGGAACTCCCTTTTAATTACTAACTGTAATTGGGTTAATGGTTGGTGTGACCTTGTGAATTTAAATGAATGTATGTGTTTAATGAGTTGATGAATGATTGAACTTCTCTTAAGGAGGAGATGCTTCTATTGTAATTAAATATATATTATCACAATTATTAGATTTTAATCATTGAGAAAGTATACTCACTCTCCATGTGGTATATCTTTTAGCTCATGTGTTGTAGGGCTTGCCTATAGAGCTATTGCGTGGAGAAGAGGTGTGAAGGAAGCTTATTTTGGGTAAAGAATGCCTTGGCTGGCAATTGTTTTGAGTTTGTGGGTTTTACTTGACTTTTTGTAATGTATATAGTTATAATGAATGTTTTGTATAGCCAAGGATTGGTATAGACATTAGTATGGATGATGAATAGACAATGATGATTATAGAAGGTCATGTAGGAAAATGAGAGCCCAGAGTGTATGGCTCATTTTCATTAATGACCTTGGCCTTATATGGAAGATGAAAAAGAAGCTTGATGTAGTTAAAACTTATGGATGAATGATAGTTTACATGAAATATTGCATTTTATAGATCATGCTGAGTAGCAAGTTAGATTGGAATGTAATTCATGAATTGGAAGGTAAATTTATGAGTAAGATAGATTGGAACAAGTTTTAATTGCTGAATATGATGAATGAGATGTGATGAATTTAAGTGGAATGGATTAAATTGAGTTTTGGTATGATATGTTGTTTGATTCCTTCATTTCCTAGGTTTTTACTAATAATCTCGCTCAAGTGAGATGGGTTCTCGCTCAAGCGAGAATCCCCCTGCATGACATTTGGCTACTGGCCAAATCTCGCTTAGGTGAGAGTGTGTCTTGCTCAAGCGGGACTGCCCTGGCATTAGTGGTTGCCCACTGGAGGAAAATCGCCCAGGCGAGTTGGATCTCGCCCGAGCGAGAGGGACGGAATCCTCCACTTGTCAAATTTCGCTTGAGCGAAAGGCTTTTGGAGTTGGCATTCGCTCGAGCGAGTGAGCGTTGGGTAGATTCTGGACAATTTTCGCCCATGCTCGCTTGCTTCACCCAAGCGACTTTTGAGGATCTCGCTCAAGCAAGATGGGGCTTGCTCAAGGGAGTCGGCCCCTGATCTTTCTCTTATTTCTTTCGTTCAGCTCGCCCTAAGTCTCGCCTGAGCGCTCCCTTGGGACTTGCTCAAGCGAGTGTAGTTCTCGCTTGAGCGAGGGATGTCCTGGTCCTCTAAATTGCATTGCCTTGTTCACTTTTTATTTTCTTTATTTATGACCTTCATCCTAAACCAACTTATGAACCCTTTGGATATATGTTGAGGTCATTAATCCTTATGATGTTTAACAACTTATGAACCAAATCATATAGCAACAATTTAAATAAATTTTCCGCTGTTTCAATTGAGAATTTCTCAATAGTTGTTTCCCTTAACTTACTTCCTCATATCTTCATATATAAGTTAGGTCTTTTTAGATCCAGGGGATTGAATGACAGCTTCACCGCTTATGATTTTCATAAATTAATGATATTAAAATTGTAAAAAAATTACCCCTATTTTCAGGGTGTCACATCTTGGAGCTTGCTTTAAACCGTACAACGCTTTTCTTAGTTTGAAAACATGATTTGGAAATTGATAGTTTTCAAAACCAGGAGGTTGATCAACATATACTTCTTCTTGAATATATCTATTCAAGAAGGCACTCTTGACATCCATTTGGTACAGTTTGAAATCTCTACAGCATGGCCAATAATAATCTAATAGCTTCTAATCTAGCTACGGGAGCATACGTTTCTTCATAGTCAATTCCTTCTTCTTGATTGTAACCCTTAGCTACCAGCCTAGCTTTGTTTCTAGTTATTACTCCATTTTCATCTAGCTTATTCCTAAATACCCATTTAGTTCCTATTATTTGGTGATCATTGGGTCTTGGCACCAGTTCCCAAACTTCATTTCTTTCAAATTAATTTAGTTTCTCTTGCATGGCCAATGTCTAATGTTCATCAATAATAGCTTCATTAATGGTTTTAGGTTCAATTTGGGAAACAAATGCTAAATGATTACAAGTATTAAAAGAGCAGTGAGTACTTATACCTTTAATGATATCACCTATAATGTTGTTCAAAGGATGGTCTTTTGAGGTGATCCACTCCTTTTGTTGAGCTTGATCATTTTGTTTTACATCTTCTTCATTTTTGTTTTCCTCTTTGTCATTCAAGCTCAATTCTTGGAGAGTACCTACAATGTCATCAATATCTTCCTTCCTCAGGGGGTTATGGCTATTTTCATCAAATTTCACATGAATTGATTCTTCAATAGTGCTAGTTTGTTTGTTAAAGACTCGATAAGATTTACTTGATAATGAATATCCAAGAAAGATTGCCTCATCAGCTTTTGCATCAAACTTTCCTAGATTATCCTTTCCATTGTTAAGTACAAAGCATTTGCATCCAAAAATATGAAAAAAGGAAATATTAGGTTTTCTTCCTTTGTAGCGTTCATAGGGGGTTTTCTTTAGAATAAGCCTTATCAAACATCTATTCATAACATGATAAGCAGTGTTTACTGCATCGGCCCAAAAATGTTTTGAAACATTATTTTCATTTAACATAGTTCTTGCAAGCTCCACCAAAGATCTATTTTTCCTTTCAACTACTCCATTTTGTTGTGGAGTTCTAGGAGCTGAAAAATTATGACCAATACCATGTTTTCACAAAATTTCTCAAATAGTTGATTTTCAAATTCTCCCCCATGATTGGTTCTTATGGATGCAATATTTGAATTTTGTTCATTTTGGATAATCTTGGCTAGTTTCTTGAATGCATAATATTCTTTATTCTTATAAACAAGAAACAAGGTCCATGTATATCTAGAATAGTCATCTACAATTACAAGACCATAGTAATTGCTACCAAAGCTCTTGACCTTAGAGGGTCCAAATAAATCCATGTGCAAAAGTTGTAAAGGCCTTTGAGTAGAAACAACGTTTTTAGCTTGAAAAGATGCCTTTACTTGTTTTCCCTTTTGACATGCATCACAAAATTTATTTTCAAACTTTAGCTTTGGCAAACCAATCAGTAATTATTTAGAAATAAGTTTATTTAGATGGTCTATATGTATATAAGCTATTCTTCTATGCCATAGCCATGATTCATCCTCTCTAGTCATGAAGCATTGTACATCATTTGAGGACAAACAATCAACATCAATCATGTAAATGTTATCAACTCTTTGACCAATAAATTTTACCTCTTTATTTTACTTATTTTCAATTATGCAACCATTTGATTCAAATATTACTCTATATCCTTTGTCACATAATTGGCTTATGCTAAGCAAATTGTGTTTGAGTCCTTCTACATATAATACATCATTGATTGACGTAGAAGAATTTTTACCAATTTTTCCAACGCCAAGAATTTTTCCTTTGGTATTATCCCTATAGGTGACGCTTCCTTTTCTTTTGGATGTGTATGATGTGAACTTGCTTATATCACCCATCATGTGCTTTGAACACCCACTATCCAAGTACCAATTGTTATTCAAGTGGCCTCAATACTCAAGAGGGGGAGTGAATTGAATTTTTAAAACTTTGCTTGAAATACCTTTGAACTTGATTCTTTTATCACAAGTTTAAAGATTATGCAAGTGAAGTCAAGTGTAATGCAAGAGACAATGCAAAATAAGAAGTAAATATGTTAAGGCAATTTGTCAAACACTTGGTGTGCAATGTTCAAAGTTAACTAATATAAGCAAGCTCAAGTAAGCAAATCACAATCAATCAACACAACACAATTAAATGCAGAATATGAATGTGAAAAAGTAAGGGAGAAGAGCTTGCAAACCAATTTAACGAGTTCCACCAATCCCGGTGTACGTCTCGCCTTCAAGCAACCCACTTGAAGGATTTCCACTATTGAAGTTTAAAGATTACAAGCTATGAGCAATTGCAGCTTCCTAGTGTCCCACACTCAAGAACTCAATCCTCACTAGCACAAGGGCAACCCACCCAATCTCTCAAACTCTCAATACCCAAAGGTTGAACCCCAACCTTTGTGACTACTCAACCTAGAGTGAAAAGCTTTTATGTTTGGTAGTGTTTACAAGATATGGACTCTCTAAATAGAGTAGATACATAGGTGAATGCTTTCTCAAATTTCTTACTCTCAACAAGAGAGAATATACAAGTTCTAAGCTCAAGATTTCAGTGTATACAAAAAAATGGACTCACTAAGCACAAATGAAGGTTAGGGATGTTTTCCTTTTGTTTTTTTTTGTGCTTGAGTTGGAGAGCAATTTATAGAGCCTTGAAGTTGTCCCAAAGTCCTCCTAGCCATTGTAAATAATGGTTCCAGCTTGTCTCTACGTATAGTGGGTTTTGGGTGCTTGGTTCCCACTTAAATCTATCTTTTTAGTGATGTTTCCCACTATGTGAATCGATTCATACGTTTACAAATCGATTCATAGCTTGCTGTTTTGGGTATTTTAAAGTTTTAACTCGTGTGAATCGATTCATGCTGGGTGTGAATCGATTCATGCTGGGTGTGAATCGATTCATGATCTGTTGTTTTGAGTTTTTGGGACTTCCAGGCCTATGAATTGATTCATGCTTTTCATGAATCGATTCATGCATTGCTGTTGTTGATTTTTCATGATTTTTGATGCTTTCTTGATTCATTTTGCTTCATGGTTCCTTTCCTTTATCTTCATGCATAGCTCTTTTGATTGTTTGATTATTTGGGAGCATGTCCTTCATCGTTTCTTGATCTTGTCTTTGGATTCCACATTTTTCTTGTGTTCTTTTTGTTCTTTGCACTTGTTTTTGATATTGTGAAGCTTTTCTAGTTCATGTGCATTTGTCATTATCAAAACCTGTTTTCAACATTCAAATATATTCTCCCCCTTTTTGATGATGCAACTAATGACATCTCTTGGGGTGTTAGTATCAATGAGTAGTCATATAGTAAATAATAGGAGAACGCTTGTTATATAATTGTAAATTGTGAAACAGAGTCTATCTCCCCCTTTGTTTTTGAGTAGTATGCATAAGCATTCATATTTCTTTCCTTCTTTGTGTTGTGATTTATCAATTATAAACAAGTGTATAAATGTTCCTTTTTCTCTCCCCCTTTGTCATTATCAAAAACAATATAAGCTATATCAAAAAGACAAATAAGCATTGCATAATTAAGAAATAACAACCATAAGTTTTGAACTATGAAATCCAAGCAGAACAAAGTAATAAAAATGCCACAGAAGGGCAAGAAAGTCATTATCAAGATAACATTAAACAATGTCAAAGTCAAGCAAGAAAGCAGAAAATAAGGCCATCTAAGGCTGAGGGAGTTTCAGGCTAGAGATTTGAGTAGCCAATTCAGTGTAACATTCCTCTATGTGGCTTTAAGCGTATCAAGGCGGGTATTGATATGTGCTTCCATTGCATCAAAATGACGATCCATGTATGCGGTGAGTCGTGCAAACAGGTCATCAAAGGGAGCAGCAGGTGCAGGAGGAGGAGGAGCATCGGCATCTTCTTCATGAGCAGCTGGGTGTGGGCGGCAAAGAATTTCCCATATTCCAAACCTTTCAATGATGCCTATTTTGTTGAGATGGGTTTGGCCAAGAAGTCCTTTGCTTCCAACTAATTCTTTTACTTCATTTGTGAGATTCACCTTGTAGTGACGAAGGAGTTTGGTCACAAAAACAGCATATGGAAGGAGAGTGAGATTTCTTGCTTCAAGCATGTGGTCCCTTATGATATTTATCCAGTTGATTTCTTTGTTGTTTATGATTGCCCACATGAGAAGAATTTGAGTATCACTCACTCTAGCATTGTTGCTTCCTAAGGGTAGAAGGATCTTAATAATAAAGTAATGGAGTAGGCGATGGTCAACTCGAAGAGTGCCAACGGTGCTTGTGGTGGAAGCGGGAAGATTGAAGAATGTCCTTGCTTCAAGGGGGTTGAAGTTCCATGTTGGAGATGGTTCTTTGCCAGAGAATAGTGCATTGTTAATGGGAAGTTTACCAACTTTATTCATGACTTTATCATCAAGAACCATGGTGACACCTTTTACTTTGGCAATATATCGAGCATCTTGTATGTGCAAAGTGGAGTAGAAAGCTCGGATCAATTCGGGATAGATATAGGTGGATTCAAGTGTGAGAAACCCAATTAGATGTTGGTTATTGAGAGTATCAAGAAAAGGAAGGTTGGAAGATTCAAAGTATGGAAGATCTAACCAATGTGAGGGAATGAGGAATTTTTCAGAAAATGTCTCCAAGTTTCTAATTCCTTTTGTGTGGAGAATAATCTGATAAGATCTGAATGTTGATGCACGGAGGACCCTGCAATGTTGGCCCTTTGTTTCTTCCTAGGGTGGGATGAAGAAGCCATGAGATAGATGATGAATTCTAGAGAGAGAGAATGGTTTTTAGAGAGAAGGAGGAGAAAAGAAGTTGAGGGGTTTGAATAGTTTTTTGAAAACTGATTCTGAAACTGTCATATTTAAGCACATTTCCATGCATGAATCGATCCATGGATACGCATGAATCGATTCATAACTTGCTGTTTGTGAAAGAATTTAGTTCCAGGAGCATGAATCGATTCATACATTCGTGTGAATCGATTCACAACTTGCTGTCTTGAAAAATTCTGGGTTCCAGGGGCATGGATCGATTCGTATAAGTGACATAACATTTGGGGTCATTGAAATCTTCTATTTTGAGACTCCCTTTGCCTTCTTTTTCAAATAAAACACTTATGAACATAAGGCTAATGATTTATGCTCAACATTTATAAATTATATTATACATTCAATCATTATCAACAATGACATTACATATCATTTATCAAGTAAGCACACTATAAATTAATCATTCAAACACAATTGGAAATATCTAAAATTCCTAATTCTCTTCTAATATGAATGAATTGTTCTTTTGCTAATGGTTTGGTGAATATGTTTGCAAGTTGTTTAGTAGTTTCAACATGTTCAAGCACACAATCACCCTTTAATACATGATTCCTAATGAAATGATGTCGAATTTCAATATGTTTGGTTCTTGAATGCATTACAGGATTCTTTGAAATATTAATAGCACTGGTGTTATCACATTTTAGAGGCACATGGTCTAGCATAACACCAAAATCTAGAAGTTGTTGTCTCATCCAAAGGATTTGAGCACAATAACTACCAGCTGCAACATACTCTGCTTCAGCTGTTGATAATGCAACACTCACTTGTTTCTTGCTATGCCAAGATATAAGAGAACTGCCAAGCAAGTGACAAGTACCACTAGTACTCTTTCTATCAAGCTTACATCCTACAAAATTAGAGTCAAAATATCCAACTAGAGTGCATTCAACCCCTTTGGGGTACCATAATCCAACATTTTGAGTTCCAACAAGATATTTCATTATTCTTTTTACTGTAGTTAGGTATGATTCTTTTGGGCATGCTTGGTATCTTACACACATACAGACAGTAAACATAATATCCGGTCTACTAGCGGTTAAGTAAAGTAAGGATCCTATCATACCTCTATATTTTATGAGTTCAACATCCTTACCTTTCTCATCCTTATCCAAATAGCATGAAGTGCCCATAGGTGTGGCAATATCATTTGCCTTGTCCATGTTGAATTTCCTAAGCAACTCCTTGCAATACTTTGATTGACTAATGAAAGTGCCTTCCCTTGTTTGCTTAATTTGCAGTCCAAGGAAGAAAGTAAGTTCCCCCATCATGGACATCTCAAATTCTTCCTGCATTAGCTTGGCAAACTCTTTGCACAACGATTCATTAGTAGCACCAAAGATTATGTCATCAACATATACTTGAACCAATAGAATGTAATTCTTTTTGTGCTTAATAAATAATGTTGTGTCAACTTTTCCTCTTTCAAAATTGTTTTCTAAAAGAAATTTACTTAGTCTTTCATACCAAGCTCTTGGAGCTTGTTTTAACCCATATAAAGCTTTCTTTAGTTTGAAAACATGATTTGGAAATTTGTAGTTTTTAAAACCTGGAGGTTGATCAACATATACTTCTTCTTGAATGTATCCATTCAAGAAAGCACTCTTGACATCCATTTGGTACAATTTAAAGTCCTTACAACATGAAAAGGCTAATAATAACCTAAAGGCTTCTAGCCTAGCTACGGGCGCATACGTCTCTTCATAATCAATGCCTTCTTCTTGATTATAACCTTTAGCAACTAGCCTAGCTTTGTTCCTAGTAATTATACCATTTTCATCTAGTTTATTCCTAAACACCCATTTTGTTCCTATTATTTGGAGATCATTGGATTTTGGCACAAGTTCCCAAACTTCATTTCTTTCAAATTGATTCAATTCCTCTTGCATTGCCAACATCCAATGTTCATCAATAATAGCTTCATCAATGCATTTGGGTTCTATTTGTGATACAAAGGCTAAATGATTACATGCATTTCTAATGGCGTTTCGAGTACTTACACCTTTTGTTATTTCACCTATGACTTTGTCCAAGGGATGGTCCTTCAAGGTGATCCATTGTTGTGGTTCCACATGTTGTGTTGTTTCTCCTTCATTGTTGGCTTCTTCTTTATCATCCAAGCTCATTTCTTGAAGTGTACCTACAAGGTCATCAACGTCTTCCTTTCTCGGGGAGTTATGGCTATTTTCATCAAATTTAACATGAATAGTCTCCTCAATGGTATTGGTTTGTTTGTTGAAGATTTGATAAGATTTACTAGATTGTGAATATCCTAGGAAGATTGCCTCATCAGCTTTTGCATCAAACTTTCCTAGATTATCCTTTCCATTATTGAGTACAAAGCATTTACATCCAAAAATATGAAAATATGAAATGTTGGGTTTTCTTCCCTTGTAAAGTTCATAGGGGATTTTCTTTAGTATAGGCCTTATTAAACATCTATTCATAACATGGAAACCGGTATTTACCGCATCAGCCCAAAAGTGTTTCGCAATATTGTTTTCATTTAACATGGTTCTAGCAAGTTCTACTAAAGATCTATTTTTCTTTTCAACCACTCCATTTTGTTGTGGAGTTCTTGGAGCTGAAAAATTGTGATTGATACCATGTTTTTTGCAAAACTTTTCAAAAGATTGATTTTCAAATTCTCCCCTATGATCAGTTCTAATGGATGCTATCTTTGAATTTTGCTCATTTTGGATAATCTTAGCAAGTTTCTTGAATGCATGATATGCTTCATTCTTATGAGCAAGAAACAAAGTCCATGTATATCTTGAATAATCATCTACAATCACTAGACCATAGTAATTACCACCAAAGCTTTTGATTTTGGAAGGTCCAAATAGATCCATGTGCAAAAGTTGTAAAGGCCTTTGAGTGGAGACAATGTTTTTAGATTGAAAGGATGCCTTTACTTGTTTTCCCTTTTGACATGCATCACAAAATTTGTTTTCAAATTTAAGCTTTGGTAAACCAATTACTAATTCCTTAGAAACAAGTTTGTTCAAATGGTCTACATGTATATGAGCCATTCTTCTATGCCATAACCAAGTTTCATTCTCTCTAGACATGAAGCATCGCTCATCATTTGTGGATAAAATATCAACATCAATCATGTAAATATTATCAATCCTTTTACCAACAAACTTGACTTCCTTGTTTACTTATGCTCAATTATGCAACAATTTAATTCAAACAAAACTCTATATCCTTTGTCACACAATTGACTAATGCTAAACAAGTTGTGTTTGAGGCCTTCAACATATAATACATCACTAATTGAAGTAGAGGAATTTTTACCAATGTTTCCAATGCCTAGAATTTTTCCTTTGGTGTTATCTCCATAAGTGACGCTTCCTTTCTTTTTGGGAGTAAATGATGTGAACTTCCTTATGTCTCCCGTCATATACTTTGAACACCCACTATCCAAATACCAATGGGTGTTGCTTGCCTTGAAGCATACCTATAAAACAAAATTAGTTTAGAGCACTAGGTACCCATTTTATGTACCTTTTAGGTTAGCTTATGGTAATGTTCCTTTGGGAACCCACACCTTTCTTATGACCTTTGGCCCTAATTTTCTAACATTACAATTTGAAGAGTTATGTCCTTTAAAGCCACAATGATTGCATCTTATAAAAGGTGATGATGATCTTCTAGGTGGGATAAAGAAGTTTTTGTAGTGTTTTTACTTTTTGGTGGAGTTGTATCCTAAACTGGTTTATCAAACATACATCTTTGGTTTCCAAGTAATACATTCAAGTTATCTCTACCATTAGTGAACTTTTATAATGTCCTATTTAAGTCTATGACCTTGGTTTCTAAGATATTACATTTCTTTGCAAAGTCACAAGGTTTATCCTTAGAGCATATTTGAACATTTGCTAATTTTTCTTTTAGACAAGCATTTTCTTTGTCAAGTTCTACAAGTGCGTTTCAAGAGTATCTATAGGTTTTCTTGACAATTTGTATTTACTAGAAAGCTTGATAAATTTATCATACAGTTCTTCAAATGCATCAAGCGATTCATTTTTATCTAAGTCGAGAAGACTAACCTCATTGTCTTCCTCTTGATGATTTGCTATTAAGCAAAGGTTTGCTTCTTCGTTTTCGGACTCATCGGAGCTACTTACCTCGTTTTCATCCCAAGCGATGTAAGCTCTTCTTCTTCCTCTTTTCTCCTTGTTCTTCTTCTTAAGGTTTGGGTAATCCGCTTTGAAGTGTCCTTCCTTGCCACATTCGAAACAACTTGGTGAAGAAGAGGATTCATTAGGAATTGGTTTCTTACCTTGGGGTTTAAAGTTCTTTTAGAATCTTTTGTTTCTCATGAACTTTCCAAATCTCTTCACAAATAAACCAAATTCTTCTTCTTCGTCAAGGTCACTGCATGATTCTTCTTCATGTGTAGAAGTGACCTTGAGAGCTAAGCCTTTCTTCTTGGAGGATTTTTCTTCTTCCTCCATTTGCATTAAATCCCTTAGTTCTTGCTCTTGCTCTTGAAGCTTTCCAAAGAGTGTGGCAAGAGACATCTCATTGATACTTGGGGATTGTTTGATGGCAGTAACAAGAGGTTGCCATTCCCTATTAAGACTTTTCAAAACTTTATGCATAAGCTTTTTGTTAGTATATACTTTTCCAAGAGTAATAAGGTGATTTATTATAAGTGTAAATCTCTTTTGTATTTCTACAATGGTTTCTCTGGAGTTTATCCTAAAACTCTCATATTGGCTAGTTAAGGTACTAATCTTGGAGTCTTTTACATCACTAGTACCTTCATGGATTACTTGTAAGGTATCCCACATTTCCTTGGCCGTTTGACAAGTCATTATTCTAAAGAATTCATCAGGTCCTAAAGCAAGAGTTATGAGATTTTTAGCCTTACAGTTGTATTGAACTTTCTTTTCTTCATCATTAGTCCACTCATCCATGGGTTTCTCAACATTCTTGTCATTAATAGTATGCATGGGTATATATAAACCATTTTCAATGGCATTCCAAACTCTTAGATCAATGGATTGAATAAAAATTTTCATTCTTTCCTTCCAAAACGCATAACCTTCCCCATTGAAAGCGGGAGGTCTATTTGTGGCACCACCCTCAGGAAAAAGATTTAGAGAACTTGAGGCCATCTTATATCTTGAAGCTGTTAAGCTTGATCTACCAAGAGTCAAGCTCTATTACCACTTGTTATTCAAGTGGCCTCAATACTCAAGAGGGGGGGTGAATTGAGTTTTTAAAACTTTGCTTGAAATACCTTTGAACTTGATTCTTTTATCACAAGTTTAAAGATTATGCAAGTGAAGTCAAGTGTAATGCAAGAGACAATGCAAAATAAGAAGTAAATATGTTAAGGAAATTTGTCAAACACTTGGTGTGCAATGTTCAAAGTTAACTAATATAAGCAAGCTCAAGTAAGCAAATCACAATCAATCAACACAAAATAATTAGATGCAGAATATGAATGTGAAAAACTAAGGGAGAAGAGCTTGCAAACCAATTTAACGAGTTCCACCAATCCCGGTGTACGTCTCGCCTTCAAGCAACCCACTTGAAGGATTTCCACTATTGAAGTTTAGAGATTACAAGCTATGAGCAATTGCAGCCTCCTAGTGTCCCACACTCAAGAACTCAATCCTCACTAGCACAAGGGCAACCCACCCAATCTCTCAAACTCTCAATACCCAAAGGTTGAACCCCAACCTTTGTGACCATTGAACCTAGAGTGAAAAGCTTTTATGTTTGGTAGTGTTTACAAGATATGGACTCTCTAAATAGAGTAGATACACAGGTGAATGCTTTCTCAAATTTCTCATTCTCAACAAGAGAGAATATACAAGTTCTAAGCTCAAGATTTTAGTGTATACAAAAAAATGGACTCACTAAGCACAAATGAAGGTTAGGGATGTTTTCCTCTTATTTTTTTTTGTGCTTGAGTTGGAGAGCAATTTATAGAGCCTTGAAGTTGTCCCAAAGTCCTCCTAGCCATTGTAAATACTGGTTCCAGCTTGTCTCTGCGTATAGTGGGTTTTGGGTGCTTGGTTCCCATTTAAATCTATCTTTTTAGTGATGTTTCCCACTATGTGAATCGATTCATGTGTTTACGAATTGATTCATAGCTTGCTGTTTTGGGTATTTTGAAGTTTTAACTCGTGTGAATCGATTCATGCTGGGTGTGAATCGATTCATGATCTGCTGTTTTGAGTTTTTGGGACTTCCAGGCCTATGAATTGATTCATGCTTTTCATGAATCAATTCATGCGTTGCTGTTGTTGATTTTCCATGATTTTTGATGCTTTCTTGATTCATTTTGCTTCATGGTTCCTTTCCTTTATCTTCATGCATAGCTCTTTTGATTGTTTGATTATTTGGGAGCATGTCCTTCATCGTTTCTTGATCTTGTCTTTGGATTCCATATTTTTCTTATGTTCTTTTTGTTCTTTGCACTTGTTTTTGATATTGTGAAGCTTTTCTAGTTCATGTGCATTTGTCATTATCAAAACCTGTTTTCAACATTCAAATACACCAATGGGTGTTGCTTGCCTTGAAGCATACCTACAAAACAAAATTAGTTTAGAGAACTTTATACCCATTTTATGTTGGGTCCTTTTTGGTTAGCTTGTGGTAGTGTCCCTTTGGGAACCCATACCTTTCTTACTACTTTTGGTCTAAGCTTTCTAATATGGCAATTTAAAGCATTATGTCCTTTGGTACCACAATGATTACATTTAGTGAATGGTGATAAAGATTTTCTAGGTGGTACAAAAAAGTTTTTGTAATGCTTTTCCTTTTTGGTAGAATTGTATCCTAATCCGGTTTTGTCAAACATGCATTTTTGATTTCCAAGTAATACATTCAAATTATCTCTACCATTTGTAAACTCTTCTAAGGTTTTATTTAAGTCTAAAAACTTAGTTTCTAGGGTATCACATTTCTTTACAAAATCAAAAGGTTTATTCTTGGAGCATGCTTGAACATTTGCTAATTCCTTTTTCAAACATTCATTTTCTTTGCTAAGTTCTACAAGATGCATTTCAAGAGTATCAATAGTTTTCCTAGATAACTTATACTTGTTTGAGATTTTAACAAACTTGTCATACAATTCCTCAAATGCATCAAGCAATTCATTTCTATCTAAGTCAAGAAACCTTACCTTATCATCTTCATCTTGATGATTTTCCATGAGGCATAGGTTGGCTTCCTTATTTTCGGATTCGTCCGAGCTACTTATCTTATTTTCATCCCAAGCAATGTAAGCTCTTCTTCTTCCTCTTTTCTCTTTGTTCTTCTTCTTGAGATTAGGACAGTCCACTTTGAAGTGCTCTTCCTTATCACACTCAAAGCAATTTGGTGAGGAAGAATTTTCATTTGAGATTGGTTTCTTACCTTGAGGTTTGAAGTTCTTTTGGAAGCATTTGTTTCTCATAAATTTTCTAAAATGCTTCACAAATAGTCCAAACTCTTCTTCTTCATCAAGATTACTACCGGATTCTTCTTCATTGATAGAAGTGGCCTTGAGAGCTAGACCTTTCTTCTTGGAAGACCTTTCTTCCTCTTCTGCCATCTTCAATTCTTTCAACTCTTGTTCCTGTTCTTGTAACTTACCGAATAATGTAGCAAGGGATATTTCATTGATGCTTGGAGATTGTTTGATGGCAGTTACAAGAGGTTGTCATTCCTTGGTAAGACTTTTTAACACTTTATGAATAAGTTCTTTGTTAGTGTAAGTCTTGCCAAGAGTAATGAGATGATTTATAATAAGGGTGAATCTCTTTTGCATATCAACAATTGTTTCTCCAGAATTTAATCTAAAGCTTTCATACTGACTAGTTAAGGTACTAATTTTAGAGTTTTTAACATCACTTGTACCTTCATGGGTTATTTGTAAGGTATCCCACATACCCTTGGTGGATTTACATGTAACTACTCTAAAGAATTCATAAGGGCCTAAAGCTAAGGTGATTAGATTTTTGGCTTTATAGTTATATTGGACTTTCTTTTCTTCTTTGCTAGTCCAATCATCCATCAATTTTTCTACTTGTTTACCATATACAATATGCATGGGTATGAAAGGACCATTTTCAATTGCATTCCAAACTTTAAGGTCAATAGATTGTACAAAAATTTTTATCCTTTCTTTCCAAAAAGCATAGCCTTCCCCATTGAAAGCAGGAGGTCTATTTGTGGCACCACCCTTAGGAAAAAGATTTAGAGAATTAGAGGCCAATGTTCTCTTGAAGTTGTTAAGCTTGATCTACCAAGAGTCAAGCTCTGATACCATTTGTTGTTCAAGTGGCCTTAATACTCAAGAGGGGGGTGAATTGAGTTTTAAAACTTTTAGTTGGAATGCCTTTGAAATTGATTTCTTTTTCACTAAGTATGATTGTATGTAAGAAATAGCAAGTGTAGAGCAAGAATCAATATGAGAAAGTGTACAAATATTGCTAAGGCAATTTATCAAACACTTGGTGTGTAATACTTTAACTTAGCTTAGTTACTCAAATTCAAGCAATAATATCACAATTAAATCAATATACCAATCAAGTACAATAAGTAAATGCAAGAGAGTAGGGAAGAAAAGCTTGTAAACCAATTTAACGAGTTACACCAACCCGGTATACGTCTCACCTTCAAGCAACCCACTTGAAGGATTCCACTATTAAAGATTTGAGATACAAGGTTTGAGCGATTGTCTCCTAGTGTCCCACACTCAAGAACCCAATCCTCACAAGCAAAGGGCACCCCACCCAATCTCACAATCTCTCAATACCCAAAGGTTGAACCCCAACCTTTGTGACCACTCAACCTAGAGTGAATACCTTGGTGTTTTGGTGTTTGGATTACAAGATTATACTCTCTCAATAGAGTGGATAAGCAAATGAAAGTTCTCACAATGGTAACTCTCAACAATAAGAGAGGATTTACAAATGCAAGCTCAAAGTTTCAGAATAATGAAACTATACAAGAAAAATGACTCACTAAGCACAAATGCAAGCTTTGATTGATTGCTTCTAGTTAGTGTATCTTGTGCTTGAGTTGGAGATCCATTTATAAAGCTTTGGAGGTCATCACAGCCATTGCACATCATGGTTCTAGCTTGTCTTTGCATATAGTGGGTTTTAGATCTATGTTTCCCACCTAAAAATGTCTTTTTAGTGATGTTTCCCACTACTTGAATCGATTCATGGGTTTCTGAATCGATTCAAGGCATTCTAACTTGGGCATTTAAGGCTTCCAGGAGCGTGTGAATCGATTCAGGACATGGTGAATCGATTCAGGCTGTTTTGTTTTGAATTTTTGGGTTGTCAGCTTCGTGTGAATCGATTCAAGCTCTGGTGAATCGATTCAGAACATTTTGTTTTCATATTTTTGGGACTTCCAGGCCTCTAAATCGATTCATACGTATGTGAATCGATTCAAGCAATGTTGTTTGTTGTTTTTCCATGCTTTTTGATGTTTCCTTGATGCATTTTGAGTCAGGGTTCCTTTCCTTGATCTTCATGCATTGTTTTCTTGATTCTTTGATCATATGGGAGCATGTTCTTCATGATTCCTTGAATCTTTGATTTGAGTACATCAATTGTATTCTTTTAATTTGTTCATTTCACTTGTTTTTGATCCATGAATGATGCTCTTCTTGTTCTTAGATACTTGTCATTATCAAAACCTGTCTACAACATGCAAATACAAAAACAACCTAACAAACTTAACAAAATTAACTAGAAGTTGTTAAGAAGGTTATAACTCCCTAACTACTAACCAATTTTGTTAAAATTAACAACTAACCTTAACAATCTAACTAGAATTAAGTAAAAATACAACTAAATGATGTAATTCTTTACCCTAGACGAAATTACACCCTAATAAAAACTAAAAAAATTAACCAAATGTCCAAAGTCCTTTGCTTAAACATTAAATGTCCAAAATACAAGGACTCAAAAGAAATATAAGGAAATTGAAAATTGTATTTGAAAATCTGAATTACAAGGCTTTGCTCTCCTTACAAGGTCTTCAAATTTTCCTTCCAGTCCTTCACTCCACAAAGTATCAAGTTATATAAAATAACAAACTTAAAAGATGTGTTAGTCTAATGCAAAAACTAAATTCACTCTCCTCACAAAATGTCTCACTCAAACTTTCCTCCACTTAGGCTTTCAAGCTTTTGTCACCTTTCTCAATTGTCACTCTCACCTTCTATTTCCCAAGTATGCTACCCTTAGAGTTTATAGTAAGAAATATCCCAAGAAAACTCTAAGGTAAAACTTGAATTAAGAAGAAGACAAGCAAACAAAAGTTAAACTTAAAAAAAAGGTAACTCAAAGTGGAGATTGGAGTTTGACAAGAGATTAACCTAAAAGGCAATAAATGTTCAAATGGAAAGAGATGGTATGCTAAAGGAATAGGAGCTATCAAAACACACAAAATGAAGACATAACTTTGACAAATAAAAAAAATTAAATGCAAGCAACCAAACAAGCATACTTAACCCTAGAACTTCTAAAATGCACTTTGCACTTTTGTGTAGTAAAAGGTTTTGATGCATAAAATTGAATTTGAGTTATGATGTTTGTTATGTAAAATTCTAGCAAATGATTAGACTTTCAAAAATTAGCAAAACCCTGCCACTTAATGATCACAAGGGAATATATTTCTTTATTTCACTTTTTGCTAAAATGCCCTTTTGAATTTAGTTATTTTTTAGGAGGGCTTTATTTTTTTCTTTTGCACTTTTATTTTGCACACTCTTTTGTCTTTCTCTTTCCCTTTGCAAAACAAGATTTTTATGCACTTGGAACAGCCCCCAAAACCAAAACACATAAAACACTCAAATTTGAATTTTCAAAGCTTCTTTTACTTACACAATGCATGCACTTTCTTCCATAATTTTTAGGTATGGAAGACTATGGTATTTTGACAAATTTTTATGCAAGAAACAAGATGCAAATCAGAATTTTTGTGTACCTAAATATGTTAGACAGAAATTGTATAATAAAACCTAGAAGCAAAATTTTATGGAAAGAAGCTAAATAACCCCAAAAATAAGATGATCTCACACAAAGATTTGGAGCTTTAGGCCAATTAAAAGATGTCTTTTAATGGCAAGAAAAACAACAATCTACCACATGAAATTAAGCAATCACTAGAAACAAGACAAAGCTTCAAGATACACCACACAAAACCTAAAATTGGCGCTAGAATTTCAAGGCTTTTGATATTTAAATTTTTGCAACTTAAGGCTGAAACTTTAATGGTGCAAGAACCAAGGAAACTAAAGCATACAAAACATACACAATTCTAAAAATTAAAAGAATCAAATCAATATGCAATGAATTAATGAAAGAAACTCAAAAGAAAGACAAGATCATGCATCTTTTTGTATTTTTCTTGAATTTTTCAACAAAAGAAAGGTATAAACAATGAACAACTAGTATGAAATCTGAAATTTTTAGCAAGACAACTCAAAAGAAAACGTGATTCTAAGAAGAAAATTTAGAAAGCATGTACCTTGACTCATGATACCACATGATGTAGCCCTATGCTCACTTTAGGGAGATGGATGGATCTAGCCAGCTTTCTTTCTCTTCAATCTTAAGATATTGATGCCTTCATGGATGGTAATGCAATTCGGAAGCATGAAAGGTAAAGGGAAACTAAACTAAAACTAAAGGAAAAAGGGTGGAAACCTAAGCTATTTAAAGGAAGGAAGAGGACAAAGGACGGAATTATAGAATGGAAAGGAAAAGGAATTATGGAAAAGGGATTGGTTTAGGATGCCATCATGGACGGATAAGTCCTCACTCACCACTCAAGGGATGGAAACCTAGAGATGAGATCTTAAAGAAGGCTAAATCACTCTCTAGCCTAAGAGGGGAAGTATGCACACACTTCTTACAAATGGAAACTTTCATTCAAATTCAATCGTAAGGAATACAAGCAAAGGTAAGCCTTATATAGGCCATGTGCTAATTGGGCTTCTAACAAGCTTCTAGGCCCAAATAGCTCAAAATAATGTACAAGGACCAAAAATGGCCCATTGACCATGTAAGGCCTAAATTCTAACCCTAAGATAATTAAAACCCTATTTTACACTCAAAGCCCTATTTTTATAAAATATTATAAGTAAAGAATACATAGGTCTTCGAGTGTTTCTCCTTGGGCTTTGGCCCATGTAAAGTGGTCAGGAAGGTGGCAAGGATTTGCTAGGTGATGTCCTTGGCCTTTTTTGTGAGCCCTTGTTAGGGGACCTTTGTAAACCTCCAAACCCTTATCTAGGGTTGTGATGGGATCTTGCTTGGCCATGTCCTCATCAATATTACTTTGAAGTCTAAAGAGACAAGAAGACGTGGCAAAAGATCTTAAAGTTGTCGCGACCGGGATCGCGGCGGCGCGGCCGACCCTCGAAACGATTTTAAATAATAAACAGGGAGTCGCCACCAATATTTTTTTTAGGATAAAATAGTGGAAAAACCTTTTGTTAAAGCACCGGTTATAAAAATGAGATTCCATGATTCGGGAGTCTGATTACAGGTGAGGAAGGTATCAGCACCTCACAACTGTCCGTTATAAAAAACGGTTACCTCAATTTGATAGCGCGCATTATAATTAACCCAATAAATATTTTAACTTCTTCATAAGAAGAAAAATGTACGGAATGACAAAATAAACAAAAAAAAAATAAACAAAGATCAACACAAAATATTTACATGAGATTAACAGGACGTCTCGTCCAAATTAATCTCGCTCCGCCTTTTTAAAGAGATAAAAAAATGAGATTAACAGGACGTCTCGTCCAAATTAACCTCGCTCCTCCTTTTTAAAGAGATATTTAAAAAAATAAGATTAACAGGACGCCTCGTCCAAATTAACCTCGCTCCTCCTTTTTAAAGAAATATTTTAAAAAATAAGATTAACAGGACGTCTCGTCCAAATTAACCTCGCTCCTCCTTTTTAAAGAAATATTTTAAAAAAATGAGATTAACAGGACGTCTCGTCCAAATTAACCTCGCTCCTCCTTTTTTTAAAGAAATATTAAAAATATGAGATTAACAGGACGTCTCGTCCAAATTAATCTCGCTCCTCCTTTTGATAGCAAGACAAAAAGGAAACTCTAAAAATTAAATAAAGAAAGGTGGGCCCGACAGGAACTGTTTCCCGCTCCTACGTATTCTCGAGCTTTCGAGAAATCAGGGTCACGTAGTTCTTTAAAATGTTTTTTTTAGGAAAAAGATTAGGAAGATATTGATAGTTATTATTTTAGTGAAGAATCCATACAAGGCGAAGTGCTTCGCACGTGCATGGATCTTATAAAAACTGTGTAGACGGAAGTATTTTCCGTACGACACTGATTAAAAAATGGAAATCTTTAGGCTAGAAAACAAAACATGTGCAAAACTTATTACTTATTTTTTATCATTATTTTATTATTTTTATTATTTTTTATTTATTTTTATTTTTATTTTATTAAAAAGCATACTATATTTAAAATAACATGGAAATGAAAAACTTGGAAATGAAATGAAACTTGCTGGAAGAAGAAATGAAACTACATAATAACAACTACAAAGAAAAGAAAAGAAAAGAAAAGAACATAATAACCTGGAAATGAAAAAGACTTGCTGGAAGGTGCAACAGAGAAGAGGAGAAAATGGAAACAGGGAGCAACGGAGAAGGAGAAAAGAACCAGTCCAGTGCTTCTGCTTGATTCATCTCTATTTATAGCCAAGGAAAGACTTTGCTTTTCCATTTAATAATCTTAATGGAGCCATGATCCTTGCATAATTGGTGTAGTGGAGCATTATCATGTCTGCTTAGTGGTGAATGATTAACATGGTGCGATGCAAGGCTGTCCCATTCAATCTGGAACTCAAATTTGAACTAAATGAATAGATTCATTTTCCAAATGAATAGATTCATTTAGTGTATTTGTTCATCAAAATTGAAATGAATTGATTCATGGAAGAAATGAATAGATTCATGGTGATTAATCATTGATTTTCCATGTGTCCAGTCGCATGAATCGATTCAAAAATCATATCCTGGGCCATAATTCACGTGTGAATCGATTCAAGTGGGCTATGAATCGATTCAAACCACTTGAAATTGAATTTTTGGGGCTGTTTCACGCATGAATCGATTCATGCATGTGTTGAATCGATTCATGATGCTGTTTGGTGCTTTTTCATTCTCCTTTTTACGCATCACAAACTTGCTCGCGTATTTGAGGGATGATGCGTGCCAAATTTGAAAAAGAGTCCAACATGAAAGTTGTAGATCTTTCTCTTAGCTTTAATTTGATATATGGCACAAAATTTTTCATCAAGAAATGAGGGAGATATGACCCATCTACGAAAACTGCTCCAGAGTGTGACAGAAATACATTTGAAAGCAAAATAAATTCACTGGGCAAAATGGGTGGAGAATTAGCTTTTGTGGCCTTCATGAAGTTTGTAGATATCTCTGATGTGGAGCCATAGGAAAAAGAATGGGGTCATTTCAGTATCATATGAGGGAGATATGAATTTTTTCTTAAAGATGTGCAGAGCAGTCCTGAAACTAGAGCAAGTCTAGGAAGATTATTAAAACTGTACCAATTGGTAAGGATTTAGCCTTCAAGGTCTTCAGAAAAGTCGTAGACAATTTTGTTACGAAAATTTAGAGACCGGGTTTGCGCAAATCAAAGATCGTATGAAGGAGTTATGAATTTTCAAATGAACCATGCGCATAAAAGAGTGCTCAAAGGATGGAACTGTACCAATTGGCCGGACAAAAAGAGGTGTTCACAGATGCCCCTCTTTACTTCTTTTTCACAAAAGAAACACGAAGCTTTCCGTGTTTTGAAGTGAAAATGAAGTAAAGATATGAACACCGATGTAGGGGGCCAAGTGGGACCTCTTGATCGGTATGGCAACTGATGGTGTGGGCAATCACGAGTCAGTGTGACCTCTTTTTCTTAAAAACAAGCATTCTCCACTTCTGTTTCTCTTCTTTTCTCCTCTCCTTTTTTTTGTTTTTTTGTTTTCTTTTTTTTTTTTTTTTTTTTTTTTGAACTCTGAATTGATCGGAAAAAATTCTTTCAGTGAGAAGATCAGGATTGATCCCCGGTAGACTAGAAGGTAAAGGGTGCCTGCATAGGTGAACGGAAAGTAAATGGGTGCCTGAATAGGCGGACAGGAAAGTGAAAGGTGCCTGAATAGGAGGACAGGAAAGTAAAGGGTGCCTGAATAGGCGGACGGAAAGTAAAGGATGCCTTGATAGGCGACTGGAAATGCCTTGATAGGCGAACGGAAAGTAAAGGATGCCTTGATAGGTGAGTGGAAAATAAAGGATGCCTTGATAGGCTACTAGAAAATAAAGGATGCCTTGATAGGCGGCTGGAAAATAAAGGATGCCTTGATAGGCGGCTGGAAGATAAAGGATGCCTTGATAGGCTGCTGGAAAATAAAGGATGCCTTGATAGGCGGCTGGAAGATAAAGGATGCCTTGATAGGTGGCTGGAAAATAAAGGATGCCTTGATAAGTGGCTGGAAAATAAAGGATGCCTTGATAGGCGGCTGGAAAATAAAGGATGCCTTGATAGGCGGCTGGAAAATAAAGGATGCCTTGATAGGCGGCTGGAAGATAAAGGATGCCTTGATAGGCTGCTGGAAAATAAAGGATGCCTTGATAGGCGGCTGGAAAATAAAGGATGCCTTGATAGGCTGCTGGAAGATAAAGGATGCCTTGATAGGCTGCTGGAAAATAAAGGATGCCTTGATAGGCGGCTGGAAAATAAAGGATGCCTTGATAGGCGGCTGGAAAATAAAGGATGCCTTGATAGGCGGCTGGAAGATAAAAGATGCCTTGATAGGCTGCTGGAAAATAAAGGATGCCTTGATAGGCGGCTGGAAGATAAAGGATGCCTTGATAGGCGACTGGATGGAAGGGATTGAAGGGATCTCGGGAAACAGCTTCTTGACTGAAAGAAAAGTCTGGGGTCCATTGGGGATGCATGATGGGCTTACTAAAGGAAAGAAAATCTGGGGATGATTCAGTTCAAGCTATCTTGGATGATTCGGGGAACTGCTTTTTGATTAGGAGAGAGAAGAAATGGGGGAAAGGTCTGGGACGAATACCCCAATTTTTGGAAAGATTAGAAGATTTAGGGGTACTACCTCAAGGCCGTGAGAAGAATCTGGGGTGATGTCCCAGTTAGGGCGGTTGAAAAGGCTTGGGGTACATTTCCTTTTGACGGGGTGAGACCCGAGGTGATGTCCCAGTTCAAACTTCCCAGGACCATGGGGTACCGCCCTTGCGTTGACAAAAGATAACCACCTGGGGAAGATGCCCCAGTTTGACATGACCTAAAAGAGCTTTGGGGAATCTAGGGAGATGCCTCAGTTTGACAAGTTAGAAAAAAGTTTGGAGAAACGCCTCATGACTGGAAAGGAAGAAATTTGGGGAGATGCCCCAGTTTGACATGATTGAAGGATTCTTGGAGAATGGTCATAAAAGGAATTCGGGAAGATGTCCCAGCTGAGTTTATTTGGGAAGCGTAGTATCACTGGGGAAGAATTTGGTGGTTCAGATACTGCCTCTTGATGGAAAGTTTAGGATTCATTGGGGAGGGAGGTCTTGAGAAGTGCCATCTTTGGCGAATGATTCCACTGGGGAGGATATTTCAAGAGGCACGGACTTTAGTAATTAAGGATGAGAGTTTGAAGGTGCCTGATGAAAGAGTAAAACATTGAAAGGTGCCAACCTTGGCGTTTTAAGGAGGGAATTTTGAGAAGTGCCAACTCGGACAATTCAAGGAAGGGATTTGAAGGGCTTGATTGGGGTGTTAGTGCCTGGCATGACTATCTGTGAGATAACCTGCAGAAAAATGGTCAGTAACGCAAAGATAAGTTTCAAAATCGGGTAAGTCCTGTGAAACCGCGACTCTTACGAGAACTCATGGACGAAGTAGAACGAATGAGGCAACCATAGCTTCGAAGCGCGTGTCTGGCCAAGTCCCTACGATGATCACCTATGATGAGGTCGAGTAGCAGAAGCATCTTGTCCCTTGCGACTTTGAATGTTTACCATTCTTCCATTTTACTTTGTTAAAATACATGTTTTTATCAGATCAACCAAATTCATAACACGTATCGAAGAGGGTGAACTTTATTCATGCACGTTAAACAAGTACAGAGAAAGAAAGAAGAAAAAAAAAATAATAATAATAATAATAAAAAAAAAATAAAAAATAAAGAAGGTAAATGAAATGAATGAGGTCACATAGGTCCAGCATAAATGAAAACTGGGAAGACTCATGGATCCTCCAATGAATCTCTGAGACTGATGAGAGCCTTAACCCCTAACACGACTTCATGTTCACCCTTCGACCTTGCTTTTGAAAAGGTAAGTTCGACAGTGATTCACGTGCACGAGCTTGGACTCGTACTTCTTTGAGCCAGAGGATCATTCGCATTGCCAGAAATTTGACCCTAACTTTTGCCTGAGCCGCCCTTTTCGGGTTTTCGACTCACCGAGTCACTCTAACTTTTGCCTAAGCCGCCTTTTCAGGTTTTCAGCTTAGCGAGCATTAATTTTCTTTTCTTCTTTTTTTTTTGTTTTTTTTTTTGTTTTTTTTGTTTGTTTGTTTGTTTTTTTTTTTTTTTTTTTTTTTTTGCTCTGACATCTCCTCCCTAAGCATAGTATTTTTTCACTGCATCTGTGTTTACAGGCATTGACAAATCCTGGCCGTCCATATTAGTGAGTATTAAGGCTCCTCCAGAAAAAGCCTTCTTCACAACATATGGTCCTTCATAATTAGGAGTCCATTTGCCTCGATTGTCCTTTTGAATTGGTAAAATTTTCTTGAGTACAAGGTCTCCTTCTTGAAACTGTCGAGGCCGTACTTTCTTCTCGAATGCTCGTTTCATACGCCTCTGATACAACTGACCACGACAGAAGGCAGTCAATCTTTTTCCATCAATCAAGTTTAATTGGTCATGTCGAGCTTGAACCCATTCAGCCTCTTCTAATTTTGCATCCATCATTACCCGAAGGGACGGGATTTCTACTTCAAAAGGCAAAACTGCTTCCATTCCATATACGAGGGAGAACGGGGTTGCCCCTGTCGAGGTTTGAACCGAGGTGCGATACCCATGCAGAGCGAAAGGGAGCATCTCGCTCCAATCTCTGTAGGTGACTACCATTTTCTGCACTATCTTCTTGATGTTCTTATTGGCCGCCTCAACCGCCCCATTCATTTTAGGTCGATAAGGAGAGGAATTGCAATGGTGAATCTTGAAACTTTCGCAGAGTTCCTTCATCATTTTGTTATTCAAATTCGTACCATTGTCAGTAATGATCTGACATGGTAGGCCATATCGGCATATCAGTTCTCGCTTGATGAATTTGACCACAATACTCCTTGTTACACTGGTATATGAAGCTGCTTCTACCCATTTGGTGAAATAGTCGATGGCGACCAAGATGAAACGATGACCGTTTGAAGCTTTTGGCTCGATGGGTCCAATGACATCCATGCCCCACATTGAGAAGGGCCATGGTGCCGTCAAGACATTTAGGGATAACGGGGGTGCATGAATATGGTCAGCGTATATCTGACATTTGTGACATTTTCGGACATACTTGAAGCAATCTGCTTCCATAGTCATCCAGTAATAACCAGCCCTCAAAATCTTTCTAGACATGGCATGTCCATTAGCGTGAGTCCCAAAAGATCCTTCATGAACATCTTTCATGATTTCATTTGCCTCATCAGCATCAACACAACGAAGAAGGACAGAGTCATAGTTTCTTTTGTAAAGCACATCCCTATTTAAGAAGAAACCCATGGCGAGTCGCCTTAGGGTCTTCTTATCATTTTCTGTAGCGCCCTCGGGGTATTCTTGACTCTGGATATATCTCTTAACATCATGGTACCAAGGTTTCCCATCAGACTCCTTTTCCATCATTTGACAGTATGCAGGCTCACAGTGCTTCTTTACTTCGATGAGAGGCATATCGTAGTCACTACTTACTTTGAACATTGAGGCAAGGGTAGCTAAAGCATCAGCCATTTGATTGTCATCCCGGAGAACGTGATGAAAAGAGATCTCGTCAAACTCCTTGATCATTTCCTTGATGTGATCATAATAAGGAATCAATTTACTGTCCCTAGTCTCCCACTCGCCTTTCAATTGGTGAATAACCAAAGCAGAGTCCCCATAAACTTCTAACAACTTTACTTTTGCATCCAACGCTGCTTGGATTCCTAATGAGCATGCCTCGTATTCAGCAATATTGTTGGTACAGTCAAAACACAATCTGGCACAGATAGGGATAAATTCCTTATCGGGTGAAATCAAGATAGCCCCAATTCCGTGCCCCAATGCATTAGAAGCTCCGTCGAATCTCAGGGTCCATTTCTCCTTTTGACCACCTTCTTCATTGAATAATGCCATGATATCTTCATCTGGAAAGTTAAATTGCATCGGCTGATAATCATTAATGGGTTGGTGTGCCAAGTAATCAGCCAGGGCACTTCCTCTTATAGCTTTTTGAGTGACATATATTATGTCGTACTCAGTTAACAGCACTTGCCAGCGAGCGATCCTTCCAGTTAGAGCAGGTTTTTCAAAAATGTACTTGACGGGGTCCATCTTAGAAATTAGCCAAGTGGTGTGACTCAACATGTACTGCCTTAGGCGCTTAGCGGCCCATGCTAACGCACAACAAGTCCGCTCTAAAGCGGAGTACCTCATTTCACAATCAGTGAACTTCTTGCTCAAGTAGTAGATAGCATGTTCCTTCTTTCCAGTTTCATCGTGTTGTCCCAATACGCAGCCCATGGATTCGTTCAATACAGTCAGATACAATATAAGTGGCCTTCCTGGGGCTGGTGGCACCAAAATTGGTGGTTCTTGTAGGTACTGCTTAATCTTTTCGAAAGCTGCTTGACAGTTCTCATCCCATCGCCCTGGTTGATTCTTGCGGAGTAACTTGAAGATGGGTTCACAAGTTGCCGTCAGTTGTGAAATAAATCTGGCGATATAATTGAGCCTTCCCAAAAATCCTCGGACCTCTCTTTCTGTACGGGGAGGAGGCATCTCGAGAATCGCCTTAACTTTGTCGGGATCAACCTCTATCCCCCTTTCACTTACTATAAATCCTAGCAGCTTGCCCGACCTTGCACCGAAAGTGCACTTGGCGGGGTTCAATCTAAGCTTGAACTTTCTCAAACGTTCAAAAAGCTTCCTTAGATCACTAATATGCTCTTCATCTGTTCTAGACTTGGCAATGATGTCATCCACATAGACTTCTATTTCCTTGTGCATCATATCATGGAAAAGAGTCACCATTGCTCTCTGATAAGTTGCCCCAGCATTTTTCAACCCAAAAGACATCACCTTATAACAAAATGTACCCCATAGAGTGATAAACGTGGTCTTCTCCATGTCTTCAGGTGCCATCTTAATTTGATTATACCCCGAGAAACCATCCATGAAGGAGAAAATGGAATGCCGGGCTGTATTATCAACCAAAACATCGATCTGTGGTAGGGGAAAATCATCTTTGGGACTAGCCCTATTCAAATCTCGGTAGTCCACACACATCCGTACCTTTCCATCCTTTTTAGGGACAGGGACAATGTTGGCTACCCACTGAGGGTATTTTGCCACAGCTAGAAAGCCAGCATCAAATTGCTTCTTAACCTCCTCTTTGATCTTTAAAAGCATTTCTGGCTTCATTCGGCGTAATTTCTGCTTTATTGGTGGGCATTCAGGTTTCAAGGGTAGTTTATGCTCGACAATGCTAGCATCGAGCCCAGGCATATCTTGATAAGACCAGGCAAAGACATCACAAAATTCCCTTAACAACTTGATTAAATCTTCTCTTTGTTCTCTGTTTAGGATAGTGCCGATCTTGACTTCCTTCTTATTTTCTTCATTCCCCAAATTAATGACCTCAACTATGTCTAGGTAGGGTTGAATCCCTTCATCCTCTTGCTCTAACAACCTTGTCATTTCAGGCGGTGGTTCACAATCTTCCTCACCTTCCTCATCAGCGTAATCAACTGGGTGATCGAAGTCGGGAAACGGGGTTGCGACCTCACTTTCCTCAAGGGAGTCACTTTCGGATCTGCAATTTAGTGTGATATGGCAAATAAAAGAAAGAACAAGCGAGTAAAAAGAAGGGCTTAAAACAAGGATAAGGGGTACACAAAGAGTTTTTTTTTTTTTTGAATTACGATACGCGTTTATTGATGAAAATGATAAAAACAAGTTTCTTTCGCCTTTATTACATGGAAGGGTCCCAAAGCTTTAGGCAGAGCAGAGGGACGAATAAGTACTTAAAGCATAAACAAATTACTTTGGCAAAACATTCAAAGTCGTGGGGAACTCGATGGCCTCCCAGTTATCAAGCTCTTGGCCTGGTGGACAAGCAATCACAAAATCAACGCTATCACAAGGGTTTTCTTCAATGACAGCGACTTGGTCTAGAGGCATTAGTCCGGCACTCCGAAAGCTCTGGTAGAGATCACAGATGGGGACTCTTGCGGTATAAGGATCTCTGCCGGTAAGACGAGCAGCCCTTTTTTCCCTCTTCGCTTCTTCTACCCTTTTTCTATCGGCAGCCGTGGGCCGGTACCCTAACCCAAAACCATTTCTGTTACCAAGCAGGCGTATTGGTTCTATTTCTCCATTCAAAGCACGTCCTAGCCCTCTTCCAGGTTCATACCCTCCACGTAGCATAATCTTTGCCATCATTAAAGATGCACTTGGCATGCAAGCTTTTGCTATTGTGGCTCCTTCCCCCACATAGGTAGCGTTTGCTATCTCTAATGCTTGGAAAGAAGTTTCAAGGGCCTCTTCTGCTGCCTCGATGTAAGGGGTTGACAGAGGTTTGCTGACTAGAAGGTCTTCCTCACCAGAAACAATTATCAGTTTGTTGTCAACTATGAATTTTAATTTTTGGTGCAGGGTAGAAGGCACCACTCCAGCAGAATGGATCCACGGCCTGCCTAACAAACAACTATAGGCAGGCGAGATATCCATGACTTGAAAAAGAACCTGGAACGTGCACGGCCCAACCTGTATGGGCAGCTCAATCTCACCCATAACCTCCCTCCGAGTTCCATCAAAAGCTCGTACTATCGTGGCACTTGGCTTCATAAAAGTCCCATCAAATGGTAATTTGGCCAATGTAGACTTTGGCATGACATTGAGGGACGACCCATTATCAATAAGTACTTTTGCTAAGATGTAATCTCGGCATTTTACGGAGATATGGAGAGCCTTGTTATGCCCAATCCCCTCTGTTGGTATTTCGTCATCAGTGAAGGTCAAATAGTTATCTGCAACAATGTGCCCTACTATTCCTTGAAACTTATCAACGGGAATGTCATGACTGACATGAGCCTCATTCAGGACCTTCATCAACATCTTCCTATGTGGCTCAGAGTTCATCAGCAATGATAACAAAGAAATTTTTGCAGGAGTATGGGTCAGTTGGTCAAGCACTTGATATTCGCTCTGGCGAATAAACCTTAAGAATTCATGGGCTTCTTCATCAGTCACGGCCCTTTTGATCTCGCCATTGGCCCTTTCTTTGTCCACCTTGGCATTTCTGGTAACCTGATCCCTCTTCAGCTCTGGAGGGGTGTATACTCTTCCACTTCGGGTTATACCTCCTACCCCTACAATATTTGTGACGGACGAAGGAGACGGGTCACCTGTTGCCGGGCTTGCAACGATCACATCTGCGTTGTACTTCCAAGGGACAGCCCGAGAATCTTTGAATGCAAACGGGGTGGGTGCTTGAATAGTGATGGTTGGTTGTACAGAAACAGGAGCTACTTGGGGATTTCTGGTGTAAAAAATTGTCAAGGGCTTAGGGATCCGTGCCCTTATTTGTTCCTCGATCATGTTGACCTCATCTCCATGGCATTTACAGACCTGCACAATATAGCTGTCCATAAGGCTTTGAAGGATCTCACAGAAACCTTGATGTTCGGCAGTCTGTTCGCAATCATGTTTCTCACTCCAGGTTCCTTCAATTAACCCCCTTTCAAGCAAAAGGGAATGAACTACCCTCAATGGCATTCTTATGTCAGCAACATTCTTAACGTACTCCTCATCATTTTCTAAAGCGTTGACCTCTGAATTTCCGTGGTTGGGCAGGGGATTTGTGGCAACATTTGGGCTACCTTCCTTAAAGTTAATCCAGTCGGCTTTGATCAAATCCCTTACTTTATACTTCAAAGCCAGGCAATTTTCTGTGGAATGCCCTGGTGCCCCAGCATGGTAATCACAATGAGCGTTTGGGTCATATCCCCTTGGGTAAGGAGGTTGCAACGGTCTCATAGGGGATGGAGCTACCAGACCTTTCTGAACGAGGATTGGAAAAAGTTCGGTGTACGTTATAGGAATTGGATCGAACTGCACAGGGGAGCGTTCATTGTTGGAATTTCTTGTGTTTGGATTATGATTGGGTGGTCGAGTCATTTGTTGTGGGTGATGGTATGGCACGGGTTGTGGTACTGGCGCTCTTACCATGGGTGGACGGAAGTGGGGAGTATAAGCTGTCGGGCTCTGAGTGGTAGCGGCCACATAAGGATTGGGAGCTTGAATCATAGTAGGAAAGAATGGTCTTGGCGAAGGTGTCTTTTGATTAGAAGAGATGGAATTAGTTTCTCCATCCCTTTTCCCAGGCACCGGCCTTCTTGTCATGCTTGCCCCAGATGAGCCCTGAATGATCTTTCCTGTTCGTATTCCACTTTCCACTCTTTCCCCGATAGTCACAATGTCGGAGAAGTTGGATGAAACACTACCAATCATCTTGCCGTAGAAAGGTGATGGGAGCGTATCAATAAACATCGCGACTATTTCTTTTTCCGACAATGGGGGATCCACTTGTGCCGCTGTCTCTCTCCATCGTTGGGCATATTCCTTGAATGTTTCACTATCCTTTTTCATCATATTTTGTAAATGAACCCTGTTGGGTGCCATATCCATGTTATACTTGTATTGTCTAAGGAAGGCATCTGCCAGGTCCTTCCAACAACGGATATGGTTCCGATCAAGGTGAGCATACCATGTAAGAGCGGCCCCTGCTAGACTATCCTGGAAGCAATGGATCAAGAGTTGGTCATTAGAAGAGTAAGACGCCATCTTTCGACAGTACATCATGAGATGGTTCTTTGGACAAGTCATTCCCCGATACTTATCAAAGTCTGGCATCTTGAATTTGGATGGGAGGACAACATCTGTGACTAAACATAGCTCCGAAGCATCTATTAGTCCAAAACCTCCAGAGCCTTCCATCATCCTCAAACGCTCTTCTAAGATTTCTATCTTTTCCTTTCGAGGAGCTGCGACTACACGGGTTGCATCTTGGAAATTGGTCCCATAGGGGGTTCCGTATCCATACGGATAACCGAGTGGCTGGTTGAACTGAGGCAAAGCATAGGACTGGTTTGTTAGGCTTGTATTTGGTGAAGGGCCTTGGGGTTGGGCCATAGTCTGTGCAACATAACTCGGTTGAGTCACCTGGGCTCGTGTATTTTGGGCTTGTGTGTTGTAGGTCAGCTGGGTCATCGGGGCTTGTATATTCTGAGTTTGGTGAATTTGTGAGTCATGGGCTTGCGTGTTTTGGGCTTGGTAAATTTGTGGGTCAGGGGCTTGTGTGTTTTGGGTTTGGTGGAGTGATGGTATATTTGGCTGGGTAGGGTATGAAGTGTGAGGATTCATGGCTTGCTGGTCATGGGCGTCTTGGTTAGCGAGCGGGGGATAGTATCCTGGTGGAAGGCCATAAAGTGGAAAAGGTACTGGGTTGCCGTCAGGGCCGACAAATGTATGATGTGCATAAGACTGGCCGTAAGGTGATTGGGTCTCAATGACAGGGTTAGATCTTCCAACATGAATGGTGACAGGGGGTGTCATTGTGTTTGGTACTTGGGTTCTTGCTGGGTCGGAACCAAGGGGGAGTGGTACAGTGGCAGGCTGCTGTTGGTTGTTCTCAATACCTGCAGAGGAAACCCCTTCTGTGATTCTCTTTTCCAGAAGCTTGGTCAATTCGGCTACTTGTTCTTTCGGCTGATTGAACTCGTTTCTGAAATCTTCATCCCTGATTTCTGCTTCGGCCATGAGTCTCGTTTGGAGTCGAGTCGAATAAGGATGTTTACCCGTAATGTCTATTGTAAGTGAAAACACGAAATTGTTAAAAAAGAAAGCATTAAATAAAAATGGTAAACGAAAAATAAACAGTATGGTGCACAAAGTTATCACGGAACTCGGCCAGTAACCTCCAACCATTCCTCAGAACGTCACATTCAAGAGTAATAAGTATGTGATAAATGGAAATTAACATGAGATGGTTGTGGAGACAAAAGAATCCTTCTTTCTGAATTTCAAAGTACATTACTGCTGCCAATTTTTATGCAAGAAAAGTAAATCAGCCATTCCTAGCTCGGGCAATCATGTCCCTCATTTTACAAATCCTTTCCTTACAGTAATCAAGGAAGTTTACAATTTCTTTTGGGGTACTAAGAGGGTTAACCATCCCCTCAGCTTGCTTAAGTAGGAGTGGGAGGTCTTCGAGGACTCCATTAGCCAAATGTGCCAAGTGGGCGAAGCGATTCATCCATGAATGAATAACTTCATCTTGTTGTGTTATTTCAGCTTTCAAAACACGGATAGCTTCATGACATTCTTGCTCAGTATCCATCGCGTGCTGTCGCTCGCCGTTTATCTCTCGCTGGCAAGCTTCTACCACCTCATTAAGCTGATGCTCTAATTGACCAACTTGCAATTGTAGGAGCTCTTTTTGTACCAAGGCAATTTGCTCATTCTCTTTGGCTTTTTCCAACATATCCCTCAAGAGTTGCTTGTCAGCCAACATAGTATCCCTTTGCTTGCTCTTCATCCTCAGTTGAGTATTAGCTGTTCGGAGGCATTGACTTTGCTTCCTCAAGTAATCTCTTTCAACTTTCCGCTTCTTTCCAATCTCTTTGATGATTCGCTTACTTTCTGAGTTCTCCCTTTTTTGAAGGGCACATTCTTGTTGAGATTTTAGCAAGTCTTCCTCCAGCTTCTTATTTTTTACAATTAACTCTTCTATCTTGGCTTTCAAGGCTTCCTCTTCAAGAGTAGGTGAGGGAACAGGTATTCTTGTCGGGAGATGGGAGGGACTTTTGAAAGGCAGCTTAACAATGGAAACTCTATTCAGGATCCATCGGTAGTATTCGTCCTTCACGGCATGGCTTCGAGCTCCTAGTTCCTTTCCTTGCCTATGGACCATCTTCCATGCATTTGCTATATCCCGAATAGCAGAGGTACAATCTCCTTTTGAGTAGCGAAGGACAAAAGGAATGAGTGATTCTTCATCAGGTGGCCCAAGCAATGGATAAGCTAACTGCCGTTTGGCTATGACAGGGTTGTAGTTAATGCATCCTTGTGTGCCCATAAGAGGAACATTCGGGTAGCTTCCACAATGATGAATAATGGTGTCAACCTTCAACCATTGTGGATACCACCTTACTTTGTCAGCTGTGAGCCCCGTCAAGTGATTGGCCCATTCACGCCCGTTTTTTGTTACTAACTGGCATAATTTCAAATCAGAAATAGGACATTCAACTTTGCCGACTTGGTGGAAAACATGTGACGTGAGCCACACATACAAAGCTGGTAGACAACAAATGATTCTTTTTCCACCTTGTGTAGAACAGAAGTCCATGGTGTAATATATATTTGCCAAGATAGCAGTGACGGGATTTTCAGACTTGAATTTACGGGCAAGGAAAATGCCAATGGCATCATAATCTATGTAATTGTCAATGTTGGGGAACAAGATAACACCATAAATGGTTAAAGCCAAAGTATCCATGAAGGCTTCCCAATCTCCCTTCTCAGCCAGCAAGTGCATGTGCCTCTCAAAATATTCCCGATCAAACCCCAGGACTTGATTTCTATTTAGCTGCTTACTTCTCAAGACTTCCGGATTAATCCTTAGGATATCAGCAATGGTAAGAACATTCGCATGGCGTCCAAGGTGGCGGTAAGGCATTTGTCCCTCTAGTGGCATACCCAGAATCTGTTCGAACTCCTCAACAGACGGAGCTAATTGAAAGTCTTGGAAAGTGAAACAACGAAGAGGTGAGTCATAAAACTGAATCAAAGCAGTAATTGCTTCGACTTGTACTTCCACTTCTAGCAACTTTAGGATCCTCCCATATCTCCTTGAAAAAAACATTTTCTGATTCATATCTAATTTCTTGCCTAATGCTTGCAGACTGGTTGTATCGACCTTCCTAGCCTTGACATGCAGTAATTTTTTCAACTCAGGTATATTTGTACCACAACTATCCGATCTCATGTTAATTTCCATACTTTCACTCAGAGGTGCTGGCTAAGCTCTTGATAGCTTCCTGCGAGAACATGAAAATGAGAAAATCAGTCACTAGTACTGACATGTTGTGCAAATCGATACTCCCCTAGTAACTTTGAAAATATTTTTGTATTCAGGGAAGTTTCGATTTGACAAAACTTATGACAAATCGAAGGTCATGTGAGCTACGGATTTTCTGATCATTGTCAATAAAAAATTTGATTTTTTTTTTTGACCTTTTTTTTTTACCCTTTTTTTTTGATTCAAAACATCCGTAACTCAAATCCCAAAGACTTGTGCACAAAGAGAAAGAACTATTTGCCCCTTAAAGAATCACTAGTTAAAAGTATGTCATTTTTTGAAAAAAAGTAATTCACTAAACGGGCAAGTAATCCTCTAATTTGGATTAGAAGGAAAAGTGAGAATGAGAAAAGGTAGAAGTAAAGTTTGCCCCTTTGTGCCTTAAGGTGGGTTTTTCTGGAGGTCTCCTAATGGTTCTAAGGTTCATCTATCAGTGATACCTCGCATTAGGTGGCTTGTTCTAAAACTTCTAAAGGTCACTAGAGCCAAGATCCTATTCATGATGTTGATCACAAATAGTAAGAAGTATACTAAGTGTGAGCACCATGAATAAGTCGAACTCTAGCTGAGATTCTCACGGTAACCAGACAGGAAGTACATCCCAAATGGCTCCGCTATCAACCTCCCCTAATCTTAAGTTTTATTTGGGCCCGGGTATAGGGTCCCACTCAAAAGTGTGTGCAAATTGTGAGTGTAGTGTGTGAAAGAGGCATTCAATACCCGTACCTTACTCACCCTGCACATAGAACGAACACAGAGCAACAAAATAAAGTCGACTACCCTAGGGTTCAATGATCACACAGATATTTACAGAACATAAATAATTGAATACAAACAAAACAGAAACTAAACATTGACAAGGGAATAAAATAAAGGAAGAAGTTAAATAATTAATATGCAAATTAAAACATGCGCTATCAAATTGACTGGCTTGACTCTCTAAGTCCCCAGTGGAGTCGCCATCTGTCACGACCGGGATCGCGGCGGCGCGGCCGACCCTCGAAACGATTTTAAATAATAAACAGGGAGTCGCCACCAATATTTTTTTTAGGATAAAATAGTGGAAAAACCTTTTGTTAAAGCACCGGTTATAAAAATGAGATTCCATGATTCGGGAGTCTGATTACAGGTGAGGAAGGTATCAGCACCTCACAACTGTCCGTTATAAAAAACGGTTACCTCAATTTGATAGCGCGCATTATAATTAACCCAATAAATATTTTAACTTCTTCATAAGAAGAAAAATGTACGGAACGAAAAAATAAACAAAAAAAAAATAAACAAAGATCAACACAAAATATTTACATGAGATTAACAGGACGTCTCGTCCAAATTAATCTCGCTCCGCCTTTTTAAAGAGATAAAAAAATGAGATTAACAGGACGTCTCGTCCAAATTAACCTCGCTCCTCCTTTTTAAAGAGATATTTAAAAAAATAAGATTAACAGGACGCCTCGTCCAAATTAACCTCGCTCCTCCTTTTTAAAGAAATATTTTAAAAAATAAGATTAACAGGACGTCTCGTCCAAATTAACCTCGCTCCTCCTTTTTAAAGAAATATTTTAAAAAAATGAGATTAACAGGACGTCTCGTCCAAATTAACCTCGCTCCTCCTTTTTTTAAAGAAATATTAAAAATATGAGATTAACAGGACGTCTCGTCCAAATTAATCTCGCTCCTCCTTTTGATAGCAAGACAAAAATGAAACTCTAAAAATTAAATAAAGAAAGGTGGGCCCGACAGGAACTGTTTCCCGCTCCTACGTATTCTCGAGCTTTCGAGAAATCAGGGTCACGTAGTTCTTTAAAATGTTTTTTTTAGGAAAAAGATTAGGAAGATATTGATAGTTATTATTTTAGTGAAGAATCCATACAAGGCGAAGTGCTTCGCACGTGCATGGATCTTATAAAAACTGTGTAGACGGAAGTATTTTCCGTACGACACTGATTAAAAAATGGAAATCTTTAGGCTAGAAAACAAAACATGTGCAAAACTTATTACTCATTTTTTATCATTATTTTATTATTTTTATTATTTTTTATTTATTTTTATTTTTATTTTATTAAAAAGCATACTATATTTAAAATAACATGGAAATGAAAAACTTGGAAATGAAATGAAACTTGCTGGAAGAAGAAATGAAACTACATAATAACAACTACAAAGAAAAGAGAAGAAAAGAAAAGAACATAATAACCTGGAAATGAAAAAGACTTGCTGGAAGGTGCAACAGAGAAGAGGAGAAAATGGAAACAGGGAGCAACGGAGAAGGAGAAAAGAACCAGTCCAGTGCTTCTGCTTGATTCATCTCTATTTATAGCCAAGGAAAGACTTTGCTTTTCCATTTAATAATCTTAATGGAGCCATGATCCTTGCATAATTGGTGTAGTGGAGCATTATCATGTCTGCTTAGTGGTGAATGATTAACATGGTGCGATGCAAGGCTGTCCCATTCAATCTGGAACTCAAATTTGAACTAAATGAATAGATTCATTTTCCAAATGAATAGATTCATTTAGTGTATTTGTTCATCAAAATTGAAATGAATTGATTCATGGAAGAAATGAATAGATTCATGGTGATTAATCATTGATTTTCCATGTGTCCAGTCGCATGAATCGATTCAAAAATCATATCCTGGGCCATAATTCACGTGTGAATCGATTCAAGTGGGCTATGAATCGATTCAAACCACTTGAAATTGAATTTTTGGGGCTGTTTCACGCATGAATCGATTCATGCATGTGTTGAATCGATTCATGATGCTGTTTGGTGCTTTTTCATTCTCCTTTTTACGCATCACAAACTTGCTCGCGTATTTGAGGGATGATGCGTGCCAAATTTGAAAAAGATTCCAACATGAAAGTTGTAGATCTTTCTCTTAGCTTTAATTTGATATATGGCACAAAATTTTTCATCAAGAAATGAGGGAGATATGACCCATCTACGAAAACTGCTCCAGAGTGTGACAGAAATACATTTGAAAGCAAAATAAATTCACTGGGCAAAATGGGTGGAGAATTAGCTTTTGTGGCCTTCATGAAGTTTGTAGATATCTCTGATGTGGAGCCATAGGAAAAAGAATGGGGTCATTTCAGTATCATATGAGGGAGATATGAATTTTTTCTTAAAGATGTGCAGAGCAGTCCTGAAACTGGAGCAAGTCTAGGAAGATTATTAAAACTGTACCAATTGGTAAGGATTTAGCCTTCAAGGTCTTCAGAAAAGTCGTAGACAATTTTGTTACGAAAATTTAGAGACCGGGTTTGCGCAAATCAAAGATCGTATGAAGGAGTTATGAATTTTCAAATGAACCATGCGCATAAAAGAGTGCTCAAAGGATGGAACTGTACCAATTGGCCGGACAAAAAGAGGTGTTCACAAAAGTTGAGGAGTCAACTAGCTCAGATCCTGGCTTTGATGATGGAGATAAAGACACAGACGGAGAGTTAGCTCTTGTCACCAAACGCTTTCACAGGCTATTGAAAAAGAAAAATGGTAGACCTAGAAAGTTCAACAAGAGAGAACCTAAAGATAAAAGTCAATTCAAGTTTAAAACATACAAAACTATTCTGGAGTGTTTCAACTACAGGAAACCAAGACACATCAAGGTTGAATGTCCTCTCTTAGACAAAGAAAAGAAGGACAAAAGAGAGAAAAAGAAGTTTTTCAGGAAACATAAAGGACTCATCACCTGGGATGAAGACTCATCCAATACAAGTGAGTTTGAGGAAGAGACATAATCTGCTCATATCTGTCTGATGGCACAATCAGACTCAAAGTCTAAAGAAAGCTCAAGTGATTCAGATTCTAAAGAGGTAAATCCCTCTAAACTCAAGGAAAACTATGAAGCTTTATTTAAAGACTTTTCAACGTTTTTGAAAAATTATAAGCTTTTGAAAAAAAACAATCTAAAACTATTTCTTTTTATGAAAATATAATATATAATTTAAAGAAGAAAGATATGGATAAAGATTATGTAAAAGAGTTAGATGAAAAAGAGATATTGCATCTTGAGGAACTACACAGACTAAAGAAAGAAAATGAAAATTTGAAAGCTGAGTTAAATAATTCAGAAGTCTGTCGTATTTCACAAGAAAAAGAAATCAAGTCTCTTCAAAGGCAATTAAGTTTGCTTACTTCAGACCTGATCCAATTTGTAAATGGAACTGAAAATTTAAACAAACTTTTAGGAAAATCATACAGTGGCCATGACAGACCAGGTTTGGGTTATGTTGAAAAGATAGATTTCAAGAAAGTTTCTCCTTCTCCTTCATCTTTTTAAAGCAAACATAAACATGCCAAATGTAATTACTACAAAAGCATGGTCGTTTGATACAAGACTACTTAAAAAGGAAAAAGAGAAACTCAAAGAGCACTAACCCTTTCGGACCCAAGAAGTTTTGGGTACCAAAGGTAATAATTATTCCTAATGTAGATGTGCTTAAGGACAAAAGCAAAGCAGCATTATTGGTATCTGAACAGTGGGTGCTCATATCACATAACAGGAAAAAGGTTTATGTTCCAAGACCTACAACATTTTGAAGATGGTAAAGTTACTTTTAGAGGTAACCAGACCGGACATATAGTAAGTACTGGTAAGATAGGTAACATTCCTTCACCCATTATTGAAAATATTTATTATGTTGAAGTTCTAAGACATAACCTACTAAGTATAATTTAATTTTGTGACAATGGTTATAAAGTCTTCTTTGACAAAAAGAAGTGTACCATCATCAACCATGACAAGACTATTCTCTTTACAGCAAATAGATATACAACCTCTACAAGGTTAATATGGGTGAGCTGAATAATCAAAATGTAACATAACTATTCCTAACCTCTGAGAAAAGATAGGTCTGGCATAAAAAGCTTGGGCATGTTAGCATGAAACATATTTCAAAACTAAATAGAAAAGGGCTAGTTAAGGGACTTCCAAGAATCCCTTTTAACAGCTTTAAGCCCTATGAAGCGTGCCAGAAAAGAAAAACAACAAAAAACCTCTTTTAAAATAAAGATGTTTCCACTACCAGACCTTTGGAACTATTACATTTGGATTTATTTGGTCCATCTCAGACTCAAAGTCTTGTTGGAAAAAGATATGGTTTTGTTATTATTGATGACTACACAAGAATGACATAGGTCTATTTCCTAGCCCACAAAGATGAGCCTGCTCAAGTATTTAAGATTTTCTACAAGAAAATCAGTCTAAAAAAGGTATCTACATTGGTACAATAAGAAGTGATCATGGTAAAGAATTTGAAAATAAAATTTTTGAAAAGTTTTGTAACGAAACTAGCACGTCTCATACATTTTCTTCTCCAAGAATACCTCAACAAAATGGTGTTGTGGAAAGGAAAAACAGAAGTTTGCTAGAGATGGCCAGAACAATGCTTTGTGAAAATAATCTTCCAAAATATTTTTGGGTTGAAGTTGTGAGCACTTCTTGTTATATTCAAAATAGAATTTTTATCAGACCCATATGAATTGTGGAAGGGAAGGAAACCTAACATTTTCATTCATTTAGATGCACATGCTATATCCTAAACACAAGAGATCAACTTAGGAAGTTTGACTCTAAGTGTGACAAAGGTATATTTATGGGGTACTTAAACACATTAAATCTTACAGACTCTTTAATACAAGGACTTAAACCACTAAGGAACCAATGTACATAAGATTTGATGAATTTACAAAGACTGATAAGAAATTAGCAGATCTAGAATTTGATGATGTAGGTGTTTAACAACCAGAGACTGAACCTGGACCATCAGACCAAGAAAATAATAAAAAAAGGACTCAAATCAACATCAACCTATGCCTAAACCTGAGAAACAAGGCAATAGAAGTTTAAAACTTATCACACTTCAGATCTCATTATTGGAGATCAAACTAAAGGTGTTCAAACTCGATCAAGGACTCACAATCAATCCTTAATCGCACTTGTCTTAGAAATTTAACCAAAGACTATTGAGGAAGCACTAAAAGATCCAGATTGAATTATAGCTATGCAGGAAGAGCTAAATCAGTTTGAAAGAAACAAAGTCTGGAAGCTTGTTCCCAGACCCAAAGATAGAAGCATCATTGGGACTAAATGGGTTTTTAGAAATAAACTTGACAAAAATGGTAAAGTTGTTAGGAACAAAGCCAAATTAGTGGCTCAAGGCTACAATCAACAAAGAAGGTATAGACTTTACTGAAACTTTTACACCTGTAGACAGACTTAAGGTTATAAGAATTCTTCTTGCATGTGCTGCATTCAAAGGTATATGGATGTTAAGAGTGCATTTCTAAATGGTTTTAAAAAAGAAGAAGTCTTCATAAAACAACCTCCTAGATTTGAAGACAAATCTTTTCAAAATCATGTCTTCAAATTAAGTAAAGCACCGTATGGTTTGAAACAAGCTCCAAGAGCTTAGTATGATTGACTTAGTACCTTTTTAATCTCAAAAGGCTTTACTCCAGGAAAGGTTGATACAACCTTATTTAGAAAAGGTTCAGACAAACACTTCCTTATTGTGTAAATTTATGTTGATGACATTACTTTTAGTACTACTAAAAGAATGTCTGTGTAGAAATTTGTTGAAACGATGTAGGTTGAATTTGAGATGAGCATGATGGATGAATTCAAATTCTTTCTAGGTCTATAGATTAAACAGACAAATTAGAGGTGTCAAAATGGGTTGTTGCCAACCCGGCTAGAGGTGGGTTTTAGGTGATCAGAGTTGGAAAAAGTGACTCATTTTTGAAGTAAAGCCTTTTTTTGACTCGACTCATTGAACCTAGCTCAGATAGGCTAAACCCACGGTGAGCCGGGTTGGTGAATAAAAAAATAAAAATAAAATATGGCAGCACCCGTGTATGATGTTTTTAATTTGTATTATTTTGAAATTGAACTATAGAATGTATTTCGTTTTGTTTTATGGATTATGAATTATATGAATTATGACATTTTCCTATTTTTTATTGGTATTAGAATATGAGGAAAATAAAAAATTTGGTATTGAAATATGAGGTAAGCCAACCGGTAAGCCACCCAGTGGGTTGGGCTGGGTTGAGAAAATTTGCTCACTTAAGAAAGTGAGCCAGATTGGGTTGGGTTGGGTTATAAGAATTTTTAACCTAAGGTGGGCCAACCTATGTGGGCTAGGTTGGCCCATTTTGATATCTCTAAGACAAATGATGGAATTTTCATCCATCAGCAAAAGTACACCAAAGAGCTACTCATAAAATTTAAAATGTCTTATGCTAAGCCATGAGTACACCAATGCATCCAAATTGCATCATAAGTAAAGATGAGTCTGGTACATCAATGGATCAAACCTTGTATAGAGGAATGATTGGATCACTATTATATTTAACATCCACTAGACCTGATATAATGTTCAGTGTCTATGTATGTGCAAGATACCAAGCAGACCCCAAGGAATCATATTTGTCTACTATGAAGAGGATTCTAAGGTATCTTGTAGGTACCACTAACATTGGGTTGTTCTATAAGAGAATAGACTCATTTTCTCTTTGTGATTTTTATGATGAAGATTTTGCAAGAGATAAATCAGATAGAAAAAGCAGAAGTTGTGGATGTCACTTTTTTGGCACAAGTTTAATCTCATGGAGTAGCAAAAAGCAGAACTATATAGCCCTCTCAATAGTTAAAGCAGAATATCTGTCTGCAACAAGCTGTTATTCTTAACTTCTATGGATGAAATATCAACTTGAGGACTATTCAATCAAAAAGGAAGAGATTCCAGTCTTTTGTGACAATACCAATGCAATAAATTTGTCTAAAAATTGTATCCAACACCCAAAGACAAAACATATTGAAGTAAAATATCACTTCATTCAAGACTACGTTCAGAAAGGAACCCTGGACTTGAAATATGTGGATATAGACCATCAATAGGCAAATATATTCACTAAGCCATTGGCTGAAGTCAGGTTTGCATTTATTAAGTGTAACTTAAATTTGCGTAACATCACCTGATAAATAGTCTGAATGTATAATAAGTCCGTAGGCAAAAACTCTGATTGTTTATTATTATATATATTTGTTTAAATGTTCTCACTTTAAAAACTAAGAGTCATACTTAAGGCCTTTTTATTTCCCTTGTTCTTTTCTCTCTCCAAAACAACTTTTTATTTTTGAACCATCACGTGTGGCATGCATTTACTACTTGGTATGGCAAATGTTTCTGAACGGCTGCCCCTTCTCTAAGCACCCCAAATCTTACTCAAGCGAGTTGATTCAGCTTTTGTTCTCTTCATGAAAGTTGTAGATAATTTTGTTGCCGTCATTTTGATACCCAATTTGAATCGATCCAAGTTCAGTAGCCTGAGTCATGTCCAAAATACTAAAGAGTGTTCATGTTGAAAATTTCAACAGGGCTGATTTTGTAGATTTATGAATTAGGCAGTCTTCAGGGTATAATTGGCCCTCGACTTCTTCATAACAATTGTAGGTATTTGAGCTATGGATGTTTACAAACTAAATTCATCCTAATTGGAGTTGTGTAACTCTGATTTGACTCAATTTATTGAGTGGTGCGCAAGGAGCCGACGTGCTGAAAAATTTTCTTTGGGCCATTTTGGAGCCCCAAACCCTAAGATATGTTACGGGGAACCCGTTGAGTCATATAGGGACATTCTAGGATGGATGTAAATATTTTATAAAAAAAATTTCTATGTTTATTATTATATGAAGGTTGGGATATTTTATTTTATTTTTATTATTATATGAAGGTTGGGATGTTTTATTTTGGCCCTTGAAATCTTTTACTATTCTCTAAACTCTCTGCCTTCTCTTTCTCCCACTTTTGCATTTTGCCCTAAACTCCTCTTTTTGCAACCTTAACCCTTCTTCTCATATCATTAATGGTTGTTGTTTTCTTCTCTATGAGAGACATTGTTGAATTATCATTCTTTAACCCAGCCCAACATAAACTAGAAGAAAGAGATGTAACTGAAGAGTTGAATGGTATTGGGTGGACTCAGTTCTTCCTTAATCAAGAATCCTTCTCTCCATCACTAGTTCTTAAGCTTCGGAAGACTATTTTAGTGGGTAAGGATCATTTTTATTTTGCTTGGAAATCTACATGGGGAGCAGATTAAGATTTCTGAGGATGTAATCTTCATTGTGCTCCGATGTCAACCTGGAGGTACAGTCTTCTCTGAATATTTTGAAACCACTAAAGTTGTATTTATATGTTGCCACAGGTTTTGATAATGACAAATAACAAATGGACAATCAAGATCAAACATATATATTTATGGACAAATTAATTATGATTGATGATTGAATTTGATGATCCTCCAAGTGGGTTGCTTGGAGGCGAGACGTACACCGGTGTGGTGGAACTCGTATATATCGGTTTACAAATCTCTCTCCCCTACACTTATTTAAATTTGTGCACTTAAAATTGCTTGCTAAATATTTGTGTTTATAACTCAATCTATTAAGCTACTTTATCATTAATTTACTTATTAAAATTAAAGTGCATATTCTATTAGCTTGATAAAATTTGTAAATCACTTAGATTAAATTTGTTGAAATTATTTAAGTAATATTCTTTAATTAATTGTGTTAAAATTAATTATTACTTTTCTAAGTGTTCAAAATAGTGTAACGATTAATTTGATATTATTAATTGTTATCTTGAATATTACTTAAACTCTTTAAGTGAATTTACTTGCCATATATTAAGTGCTTATTATTTTGTCTTATGTATAAATTGTTATTACTTGTGATTAAATTTATCATCTTCATCAAGTATATTTATTAAAGAATTAATTTCAAAAGCATTCCAAGTAAAAATTTTTATTAATCAATTTACCCCCCCCCCCTCTTGAGTAATTGAGGCCACTTGGTTAACAAGTGGTATCAGAGCTTGACTCTTAGTTAATCGAGCTTAACATCTTTAAGAGATTAAGATGGCCTCTACCTCATATAACATGTTTCCCGAGGGTGGTGCTACAAATCGACCTCCTACTTTCAATGGGGAAGGTTATGCTTTTTGGAAAGAAAGGATGAAAAGTTTTGTGCAATCAATTGATTTGAAAATATGGAATGCTATTGAAAATGGTCCTTTTGCACCTATGCATATCGTTGATAATAAACAAGTTAAAAAACCTATGGATGATTGGACTAGTGAGGAAGAAAAGAAAGTGCAATATAATTACAAAGCAAAAAATCTTATCACTTTAGCCTTAGGTCCCGATGAATTCTTTAGAGTAGTTACATGTAAATCTGCTAAGGATATGTGGGATACCCTTCAAATAACTCATGAAGGAACTAGTGATGTTAAGGATTCTAAGATTAGTACATTAACAAGCCAATACGAAAGCTTTAGAATGAATTCTGGTGAAACGATCTTAGAACTACAAAAGAGATTTACTTTGATCATTAATCATCTTATTACTCTTGGCAAATCTTATTCTAACAAGGAGGTCATTCACAAAGTGTTAAAAGGTCTTACTAGGGAATGTTAACCTCTTGTTACAGCTATCAAACAATCACCAAGTATAAATGATATGTCCCTTGCTACATTGTTGGGTAAGTTACAAGAACAAGAACAAGAGTTGAAAGATTTAAAACATATGGAGGAAGAAGAAAAAGCCTCAAAGAAGAAAGGGCTAGCTCTCAAGACCACCTCAATTGATGAAGATGAATCCGAGAGTGATCTTGATGACGACGAAGAGTTAGGACTATTCGTGAAACATTTTGGAAAACTCATGAGGAACAAATGCTTCCAAAAGGGGTTCACACATAAAGGTAAGAAACCTATCTCTAAAGAAAATAACTCCTCACCAACTTGTTTTGAATATGGAAAGGAAGGGCACTTTAAGGCGGATTGCCCAGACCTAAAGAAGAAAAACAATGAAAGAAAAGGGAAGAGAAGAGCATATATCGCATGGGATCAAAATGAAATAAGTAGATCGGACGAATCAGACAATGAAGAAGTAAATCTCTGCCTCATGGCCAACCATCAAGAAAAAAATGATGAGGTAAATTTCCATGACTTAGATAGAGAAGAATTACTCGATGCTCTTGAAGAACTATATGATAAATTTATAAAAGTTTCTAATAAGCATAAGCTATCAAGAAAAACTATTGACACTCTTGAAATGCATCTTATAGAACTATGTAAAGAAAATGAAATTTTGAAAAAAGAAGTAGTAAATGTTCAAGCATGCTCTAAGACTAAACCTTGTGAATTTGCAAAGAAATGTGACACTCTAGAAACTAAGATTTTAGATTTAAGTAGAACTTTAGAAAAATTTAAAAATGGTAGAGACAATTTAAATGTTTTACTTGGAAAACAACGTTGCATGTTTGATAAAACTGGATTAGGTTTCAATGTGTATAAGAAACAAAAGAATTATAAAAACTTCTTTATACCACCCAGTAAAACTGTATCACCTTTGATGAAATGTAATCATTGTGGTTTTAAAGGACATAGTGCATCTAATTGTAATATTAGAAAATTAGGGCCAAAAAAGGTATGGGTTCCTAAAGGCACATTTTCACAAACTAACCTACACGAACCCAACATAAAATGGGTACCAAGTTCTCTAACTTGACTTGTTTTGTAGGTATGTTTTAAAGCAAGTAACACTTATTGGTACTTAGATAATGGGTGTTCTAAACGCATGACGGGAGATGAAAGTAAGTTTATATCATTTACTCCATGAAATAAAGGATTTGTTACATATGGAGACAACACGAAGGCAAGAATTCTAGGAATCGGAAATGTTGGTAAAAACTCTTCCACTTCTATAAATAATGTATTATATGTTGAGGGACTTAAACATAACTTGCTTAGCATTAGTCAATTATGTGATAAAGGCTATAAAATTATTTTTGAATTAAATTGTTACATAATTGAAAATAAGCTAAACAAGGAAGTAAAGTTCATTGGTCAAAGAATTGATAATATTTACATGATTAATCTTGATTGTCTTGCTTCAAATGATGTATAATGCTTCATAACTAAAGAGGATGAATCATGGCTATGGCATAGAAGAATTACTCACATTCATATAGACCATTTAAACAAACTTGTTTCGAAAGATTTAGTAATTGGTTTACCAAAATTGAAATTTAAAAACAAGTTTTGTGACGCATGCCAAATAGGAAAACAAGTAAAGGTTTCTTTTCAATCAAAAAATATTGTTTCAACAAATAGACCTTTACAACTTTTACATATAGATTTATTTGGACTTTCAAAAATTAAAAGTTTTGGTGGAAATTATTATGGTCTTGTGATTATGGATGATTATTCTAGGTATACATTGACTTTGTTTCTTACTCATAAACATGAAGCATATCATGCATTTAAGAAACTTGCTAAGATTATCCAAAACGAATAAAATTTGAAAATAGCATCCATTCGAACTAATCATGGGGGAGAATTTGAAAACCAATCTTTTGAAAAATTTTATAAAAAATTTGGCATTGAACATAATTTTTCGGCTCCAAGAACTCCACAACAAAATGGAGTAGTTGTAAGGAAAAATTGATCTTTAGCAGAGCTGACAAGAACTATATTGAATGAAAGTAATATTGTGAAACACTTTTGGGCCGATGCGGTAAATACCGCTTGTCATGTTATGAATAGATGTCTAATAAGGCTCATATTAAAGAAAACCCCCTATGAGCTTTATAAAGGAAGAAAACCAAATATTTCCTATTTTGACGTATTTGGATGCAAATGCTTTGTTTTAAACAATGGAAAGGATAATCTCGGTAAATTCGATGCAAAATCTGATGAAGCAATATTCGTAGGATATTCATCTACTAGTAAAGCATATCAACTCTTTAATAAATGAACTTGTATAGTTGAAGAGTCTATACATGTCAAATTTGATGAACTTAACCAAAATTCTCCGAGAAAGGAAGTTGATGATCTTGTAGGTACCTTCCAAGAGATGAACTTGGATGACAAAAAGGAAGTCAACAATGAAGGAGATACAACACAAAATGAGGAACCTCAACAAGAATGGATCACCTTAAAGGACCATCCATTGGACAATGTCATTGGTGAAATAACAAAAGGTGTAAGTACTCGAAACGCCATTGGAAATGCATGTAATCACTTAGCCTTTGTATCACAAATTGAACCCAAAAATATTGATGAGGCTATTATTGATGAACATTGGATGTTGGCCATGCAAGAGGAATTAAATCAATTTGAAAGAAATGAAGTTTGGGAACTTGTACCAAAACCCAATGATCATCAAATAATAGGTACTAAATGGGTTTTTAGAAATAAGCTAGATGAAAATGGAATAATAACAATAAATAAAGCTAGATTAGTTGCTAAGGGATATAATCAAGAAGAGGGAATAGACTATGAAGAAATGTATGCTCCCATAGCTAGGTTAGAAGCCATAAGATTATTACTAGCTTTTTCTTATTGCATGGATTTTAAGATTTATCAAATGGATATCAAAAGCACTTTTCTAAATGGATATATTGAAGAAGAAATTTATGTAGATCAACCTCCTAGTTTTGAAAATCATAAATTTCCAAACCATATTTTTAAATTGAGAAAAGCTTTATATGGTTTAAAATAAGCTCCAAGAGCTTGGTATGAAAGACTTAGTAAATTTCTTTTAGAAAATAATTTTGAAAGAGGAAAGGTTGATACTACACTGTTTATAAAACGTAAAAACAATGACATTCTTTTGGTACAAGTTTATGTTGATGACATAATATTTGGTGCTACTAACGAAATTCTTTGTCAAGAGTTTTCTAAAATTATGCAAGATGAATTCGAAATGTCGATGATGGGAGAACTTACATTCTTTCTTGGGCTACAAATTAAGCAAACTAAAGAAGGAACTTTCATTAGTCAAACAAAATATTGCAAAGAACTACTCAAAAGGTTCGAAATGGATAAAGTAAATGAAATAGCCACACCCATAAGCACATCATGCTATTTGGATAAAGATGAGAAGGGTAAGGATGTTGAAATAACTAAATACCAAGGTATGATAGGCTCCTTAGTTTAATTAATAGCTAGTAAGCCTGATATCATGTTTGTTGTATGTATGTGTGCTAGATATCAAGCATGTCCTAAAGAATCACATCTCACTGCCGTAAAAAGAATTTTGAAATATCTTGTAGGTACTCAAAATGTTGGTTTATGGTAAGAGTACTAATGGTACCTCTCATTTGCTTGGTAGTTCCCTTGTTTCTTGGCATAGCAAGAAAAAGTGAGTGTTGCTTTATCAACAGCTGAGGCAGAATATGTTGTAGCTGGTAGTTGTTGTACTCAAATTATTTGGATGAGACAACAACTTCTTGACTTTGGTGTTGTTTAAACAAAATGCCTATCAAATATGATAACACTAGTGCCATAAATATCTCTAAAAATCCTGTTATGCACTCAAGGACTAAACACATTGAAATCTGTCATCACTTTATTAGAGATCATGTTTTGAAAGAAGATTGTGTTCTTGAATATGTTGAAACTTCCAAACAATTGGCAGACATTTTTACTAAACCCCTTTCGAAAGAACAATTTATCAATATTATAAGGGAATTAGGTATTTTGGAAATTGTTTAATTGCCTTATTTTCATCACTTTTACCAATATTTTTTGAACATTGTTTCGCAAATCTTTAACTTAAAGATTTTAACTTATCTCTTTCATAAAATTCTTATTTCTTTGAACATAGTGATTTACTTTGTGATATATATATACAATATTTTCATTAATTACATTTTCAATAATCATGTTAATGCTCCATAAATCTCTTGTCTTATTTTGAGTCCCCAGGTAGCATCTACTTAATTAAACATATTTTGAACACAATAATCTCTTATGCACCACATGGATCTCAAAAAAAAATGTCAAATGGCCTTTGAGTTTCTTGACTTTCTCGTGCAACAAAATCATTGGCAATTGCAAAATTCTAAAATCCTTGTACAACCTCTCACAAAACACCTTTCTAGTGACATTATTCTTCAAACCTGTGCAAAAACAACTAGATGAATCGATTCCCATGTAGGTGAATCGATTCCAACAAGACATCACTTAGCCAAAAGGACAAGAGAATATCATTATGCTTATTACACTTGCTTACACTACCACGATGCCTTGATAATACGAACATCATATGAACTACTCTGTGGTATATGTTGCATGTTTAAGGGGGAGTTTTATATGCAAATGATATCTTGCTCTCTATAATAACACATGTATCTGTTCTAAAGTGGTATTTATTCTTAATTTTTTTAATGATGTCAAAGGGGAGAGAATATCATGTTATCTTATCTTATAATAGTATCTATTGAATGATTAAGGGGGAGTTGGAAATATCCTATAATCTACAATAAAATAACAAGTGGAATACAACAAGTGATATCAAATTATATGAGTAAATAACAAAGTGGTATACAATTATATGTATAACAAGTGGTATGTGTAAGGGGGAGTTCTCTATGTCTTAATTATTTGCATCATTATGAGACTAACACCCCAAAAGATGAACATTTGTTATCATCATCAAAAAGGGAGAGAATGTATTTATACGTTGTCACAGGTTTTGATAATGACAAACAACAAATGGAGAATCAAGATCAAACATATATATTTATGGACAAATTAATTATGATTGATGATTGAATTTGATGATCCTCCAAGTGGGTTGCTTGGAGGCGAGACGTACACCGGTATGGTAGAACTCGTATATATCGGTTTGCAAATCTCTCTTCCCTACACTTATTTAAATTTGTGCACTTAAAATTACTTGCTAAATATTTATGTTTATAACTCAATCTATTAAGCTACTTTATCATTAATTTACTTGTTAAAATTAAAGTGCATATTCTATTAGCTTGATAAAATTTGTAAATCACTTAGATTAATATTCTTGAATTAATTGTGTTAAAATTAATTATTACTTTTCTAAGTGTTCAAAATAGTGTAACGATTAATTTGATATTATTAATTGTTATCTTGAATATTACTTAAACTCTTTAAGTGAATTTACTTGCCATATATTAATTGCTTATTATTTTGTCTTATGTATAAATTGTTATTACTTGTGATTAAATTTATCATCTTTATCAAGTATATTTATTAAAGAATTAATTTCAAAAGCATTTCAAGTAAAATTTTTTAATACTCAATTCACCTCTCCCTCTTGAGTAATTGAGGGCACTTGGTTAACAAAAATATCTGCTCTCACTATCAATGAGATGCTTTATGGAAGAACTAACTCATCCTAAGAAGCTTACCTCTCGACAGTTGTTCCCAAAGGTCAAGATGCTCCATCTGCTAATGAAACAGGTCTTCCACCCTCGCAAATCAGCAAAGGATACTGTCACCAAACTAGACAGGTTCTACATTTATTACATGCTTTGCAAGGAGAAGGTGAACCTTGTTAATGTCATCATGACCTACATGGTCTCCTCTATGCTGAAGAAGTAGAAGAAAATCCCCTCCCTAGCAATCTCACCAAAATCTTCAAGCTGAAGAATGTTCCTTTCAAGTCTGTTAAGGACATGATTACCAATGGCTCTCTGGTATCCAAGATGCCTTCTTTATCCCCCTCCTGGAATAGATTGAAGCCTCCGCTACTCAAGATTCTATCAATAAGGCCCCTCTAAAGCGCAAACCCAAACCTAGTTCTGCTCCAGACTCTGCACCAAAATCATCATCAGACTCAGATGATCAACAGCCTATTGGGTGTGTTTTGAAGAAGAAATGCTCTGAGAGAGTTGCTTAACCTTCTTCTCCTCAAACCTCATTAGTTTTCAAAACCAACACATACTCCTTCCTCTCCATCTTTGAAGGATTATGTCAAGCTACCCTGCAAGAAGTGCTATGTAAACTTCATCTGATTTTACTTGAGCAAGTTTCCAGACATAGATTTCTTGAAATGGACTAAGTATGATTGGATTGATTAGTAAAATCTTCATTATGATTTGTACAAGTCTGATAGAGCCTTGAGACAGACCCAAAAAGCTGAGCTAAAATGCAAGACTGAAGAATATAAAGTTAGCTAGTCTGAGAAAAAGTCAACAAAGAAGTCTGCACCCTCCACCACCCAGACCTCTTCTTCATCCAGACCTCAACCAATATTTCTCTTACACCATTAGAGGCACCACCCTATCCTTCTCATGACTAAGAATTTGAACCACAACCCTCTCAGCCAAACCCTCATTCCTCTCCCCCCTCTCAACTTACACTAGACTAGTCATCTATACCTTTAACCTCTGAAATCCTTACTACCGAACCTTCATCTAAGATACCCATTTCATCCTACCCTGGCCCTCATTTACCCTTTAATGGTCCAAAACTCCCAACCATACCTACACTTTTATCAACACCAAGTAACCAGTTCAATTTTATCTCCAACCCAGATTTTTTCCCATTATGCCAGCTAAAATCATGCTATCTACCTTTGCCATGTTCCAATCTCTTCGAATGGAATAGCTTAACCTCTTCCTCATCAAAGAATAGGCCTTACTTGCTAGACCTTTATTCGTGCTCCTACCAAACCTACTAGACGCCTTTTTATTGACCTAGACCGCCTCATGCCTAGGTACCGTAGAGTCATCACCAATAAGTTAAAGCAAATCGGACCTTGCACTGGTTCTTCTCCCCTTCCCTAGTATATGAGAATGGCTAAGAAGCTGGATGATATCACTTTGAAGGCTCTCATCTCTGCTCCAAAAAAGAATGATGAGTATCATCACCATCTTTGGGCACATCATCTTTGGGAACAGGATCAACTATGCAGTATATCTCTTGGGGATATTTTGATAGGTGCTCGTAACTTTTGGCCTAGATATGGTTATGTCTTCAAGGCTTATCTAACCTATTTTGATAACTCTCAAGCTCTTATTCCTTCATCCCTTTGTGCTTCCTCTGTTATCCTTACTGATCACCCTTTCTTTTTCTGTGTTCAGATTGACCGTCTTATTTTGGTGTCTGTCTCTACCTATAATCTCATTTTTGCTTTTGCATCTTTGTCCCTCCCCGTTCTTCTTAGGTCTTGAGTTCTCAATGATATCTTTCCCTTTTTTGTTGATATCAAAAGGGGGAGAAAAGTTAAATGGTATTAGTAGAAGTGGTAGAGTAATATATGTAATGTAAAGAATTTATCTTTTATTTGTTTTTGGACTCTATAATTTTTTTATAAATTGATTAATCATTACTCTAAACTGATATACTTATCCAGTCTACTTTGAAATTAGATTAAGTTTTTTTTCTGATGATTGATTATCCTCTCTTGAAAATCAAACAAGTCTGCATGATATGATACTTCATATTTCCTTTACAAATTATATTTAAATAAAAGACTTAATGTTTGCTATCAATAAATAGGGGGAGATTGTTAGATCCAAGTCTAAATGAAAGACTAAAAAGTCTAAACCCCTGAGATTTGTTAATAACACTCATCAAACTCTTAGTTAAATAAGGTCTGCTTGCGTGTTTGCTAAGATAGTTCTACGAGTGTTTCAGGAAAATTTTAAAGTACACCTGTTGAAAGAATAAAAGGGAGTCCATTAAACAAAATTTATTTCAAAGTCAAGTTTGGTTCAATCATATAAAGAAGTCCATCAAGAATTACGAAGAGAAATCTGAACGCATTACCAAACCCTTGAGAATCATCCTTCTCAAAGAACATTCTCTGAAAAGCAACTTTCCCTTTCTATGAAAGTGCTAACATAACGATTTACCTTAAAGCTACACCTTTTATTAAAAAGGAAAAGAAACAAAAAGCTAAGGATCTCATGTGTACAGGAACCCAGAAAGGTGTCTTTTGATATGTGATTATCAAGGATCACCATTTTGGTATAATTTTTGAAGCATACTTAATTTAGATCTGGCCATTGTATACATCTTCAAAGTCAAATATAATCAACGGTTATGCCTTCTTCAATGACTAAACAATGGCCATCTCATCAGCACTATAAATATGAGAAGATTAGAAACTTTGAAGAGTCTCCGACAATGTGAACAAAAATCAAAAGTGCTTGCTTAAGTTTTTCATTATTCTTGCCTTACAAGCAAAAGTCTTTCTTGTTGTTATGCTCCTAGCAGACCTTGGCTTCTTGCTTATCATAACTTAGCGTATTATTTGCTTCAAATACAAATCTCTTTGTACCCTGAGTTATCTTTATATCTCAACTTTCACTATTACTCATACTTTGTGTAACAAGTTTGGTGTTTTCACCAGCCCTTAAATTAAATAGGAAACACTTATTTAGTCTAAAGAGGCTTTAGAAAGAATACTTGTGACTGAGCCAGGAGTGACTTATATGAAAGAATACTTAGGTTAAGCCAGAAGTGGCTAGAGTCAACAATACTTAAAGCATGGGTTGTGCTTGTTGTGTAAAAGGTGTTTTTACATAGTGAAAATCCTTCAAATCTGAAGGTATTGGACGTAGCTTCTGCTTTGGAGGTGAACCAGTATAAATTTATAGTGTGATTCTTTATTTACTCTTTGCTTCCTAAAGTCTGCACCTTCTTAAGTCTAAAACGCTCTTCAAATTGTTGTGTAAAGTCTGTGCAAAAAAGAGTTAAGACTTATTCAACCCCCTTCTAAGTCTGACTCTATACCATTACCCAATTTCTTAGTTAATTAATTATTAAATGTACCCAATTTTTTTTATATATTAAAATATCTAGATTATATATTTATATATACCTTTGTAAAAATACTTGTAATGCTTAAAATAAATCATCCCTTTTAATTTTACTATTATAACTAATTATTATTATTTCCTAGTTATTTCTTTTAACTTATTACCCATTTTCTTTATTAAATTCATTTAAAACCCATAAAATTCACGTGGTAATTTCTTTGAGTCATCAACGTCGTGTTAAAATAAATTTGAAATAAATCATGATCTAACGCGAAATGGTGAATTTTCTCGAAATGCGTAATTTCTTCAACGATGCTTCTGAAAACTTGAGCCGGATGACAGTACGAGATAGTGGGGCTTACCAAAAAATTTACAAAAATACAAATAAATTAATAATAAATTGTAAACCAACTTTAAAATACTATTGAGCCAGCAATAAATTCCTATAACTTATAATCTTCATAATGAGGCACTGTAACATCCCGGATTTTAAAGAAAATAAATTTATTGGATAATGATAATTAATTGTTTATGGTCAAATACTTATGGGAGATTTAATTTGACATTAGAGATGAATTATCGGTAAATTAAGATTTACCAGAACCGGGTGATTTAACAGATGATGTGGGAACCACTTGGTCAAATCAAATAATTGATGGGTCTAAAATGTTTAGAAAATTATTGGGGTTAAGGTGGTATAGCTGGAAGAATTTTTAGTGTTAAGGAAATAATTAATTGGACTCGAGGTATGATAATAAACGGGGAAAATATGAGCCAAAATGGAATTAAAAGAAAATGAAAATTCCCTTTTCTTCTTCTCTCATGACCGTGTAACCATTCCCTCTCTTTTCTACCATCTTTTGCACAATGGGTAAAGGAATTATTAACCAATGGAAAAAGGCATGATGATGCACTCTATTAACCAATGGATAATGATCAAAAGTTACATTTTTCTCTCTCCTTTTCTCCTCATCACCGTGGGATACTTCTTCCTCTCTATTCCTCTTTACCTTTTCTTCATCTCCCTCCCTCTCCCAATGGAAAAATCGTGACCACCCCTTTCTACTCCTATTTTTGCCAAAATTAAAGATTAAGCATGGATTGGTGAAGCATGCATGGAGCTAGGAAGCTTGCATTGGTCCTCTCCTTCTTCTTCACCCTCATTTTCAATTTGATGAAACTTAGACTTAAGGTAAAGATTTCTTACCTCCACCTTATCTCATTTGTGGTTTTATGATTTTGGGTTTGAAATGGTTTGTTGGAAGTTATGGGTGATTGTAGAAATGGAAAAACCCTAGGCTTGAATGGTTTGGGAAATGGTTTTGATTTTGATTTATGGTAATAAATGGATGTAGGTTATTGTTCCTTGGGGGAATCAATAAAGATGGTGAGTGTTAATCATTGATGGGTGATTTATGTGAGAAACCCTAAGTATTAATAATTTGGGGGTTTTGACTCACTTGATGATTTTGATGATTTTTGGTACCTTAGAATGATTTTATAAATAGAAATGAATTTTTGAAGGATAGGGGTTGAATGTTGATGTTGACAAAATGGTGAACTAAGTCATGAGTTGTGAATGAAGATATATGCATGTATATAGGTATGTTGATTTGAGGGATTAATCTTAAGTGTTGATGTTTATGATATTGATAATGGTTGCAAACCATTAATAGTGGACTAAGGAAATGGATATTTGAATTGATGAAGTCTTAAGTCTTGATATGTCCATTTGGGAATTGTTAATTGGTGATAATAGTTGAGTGATTCATGAGATGACTTAGAAGCCTTATGGATATGGGTCGTGGTGTTGTTGTTGTTTGGATTATTAACCCTTTGAGACTTAGAGAATCTTGGTTTTGGGAAAGGAATTCCCAAAGCCTAACATGAGCATATAAATGGGGTTTAGACAAGTCTAGGACTTGATAATGAGCCTTATGAGATAATGCCTTATGATGGCTTATTAATTTCATGTGCATATGTGTGTTGTTGATAGGATTGTATTCCGGATGATGATGCATAATAATCGAGGCAATCGGAGCGTTTGGATTGCGATTCTTCTCTCAAGGTAGGAGAGGAGTTTACATTTCAAATCGCATGAGTGAATTAATTGCTAATTATATATATGTCAAACTCATGCAATGCCTTGCCATGAATGTCTTATATGATTGAGTTGCTGAAGTGATGAATGATGGCTTGGCTTATGTTGATTGTTATGAAAATATATGTATTTATACGATGTTAATGATAAGTGTTTGATGGTCCCTTGGTTGGACATAAATTAGATGATGGTGAAAATCTATGAATAGATGAACTACATAAATTGTAGAGGATTATTTTGAAGCGATTGTGTGGAAAAATGAATGAGGGAGTGATGTGGGGTGTAGTTAAAACCCTCCCCTTATAGATTAAATAAGTAAGAGTGAATGATGAGTTAGAATGAGAATTTCTAAGTATGAATGGTTAGAGCAAGTTTTATATACCTTATGTGATGTGTATGATGTGTTGGTTGTGATTAAATTGGTTTAGAATGAGATTTTGTGTGTTGGGTTGGGAGAATTTACGTTTCCCTGCATAAGGATTCTCGCTCAAGCGAGAATCCCCTGGACCAGTATTATGGTTTCTGGCTCAATCTCGCTCAGGCGAGATGGTGTTCCGCTCAAGCGAGGTGTGTACAATAAGGCTGGTGAGATACTAGACGAATCTTGCTCAAGCGGGCGTGGCCACGCTTGAGTGAGCGTGATGGAAATATGGCACTGGGTGAGTCTCGCTTAAGCGAGTGATGAGGTGTATTGTATCTCGCTCAAGCGAGCAAGCCTAGAATAGGTACTGGATGATTTTCGCTCAAGCAAGCATGAGTCGCTGGAGCGGGCGTGAGGGGTCTGATGCTGTGACTCTACTCGCTCAAGCGAGTCGCCATGTGGAAGGCAGTCTCGCTTGAGCGAGCGAGCATAGACACGCCCCTGGGAGCTTCTCGCTTACGCGCGCTGGGGCTCGCCCAAGCGAGCCTGGCCTGTCTCGCTCAAGCGAGGGTGAATCTCGCCTGAGCGTGTTCTCCCTAGTTTGAAATTATTTTATTTTCTTGGCCCTGGGCTATTGATGGACTCCTTCCTTGTTATTATGGGATGATTTAGGGGGGGTGTATAAAGGGCAATTTAATGATGATATGGCATGGTGGTGGCTGGAATTAATTAATACAATTGGGAATGAGTTAATTGTGATATAATTACCACTAAGGATGGAGTAATAAAAGGATGATATTGAGAACCTAATGATAGGATTATAAGATATATCCTTGGGCGAATTTGAAATTAATGAAGGGATAATTGAATGACATGGTATACGATATAAATTGATGAATTAGAGAAAAATGACATTAAATAATGATAGATGATGATGTTGAGCACTCTCTTGCACAAAGAGGTGTATATTGTTATTGATGAATTGTTGTGTACCATTGTGTGTGATACAAGCATGATCTTGTATGTGTGGTATGAAATATAATAATGAAAATGTTGTGAATGCCACACCAATATATATACATATATATGTATACATGAGACAATGGTAATGAATAATGAGATGAAAACCCACTGAATGAAAGTGTGGTAATATTGATGAATACTATGTAATGATGTGATGCTATTGTGGTTGATTGCAATTATTGTCTTGCATGTGTGATATAAAAAATATATATATATATATATATGAAAGATGTTAAATGAAATACCACATATAAAACTTGAAAGAAATGGCTAAAACCAACAATGATAAAATCCACTAAGATGTATATGGTGGTGTTGGTGATTATGATGATGATGATTGATGAGTGGCATCTAGGATGCACAGTGTGAGAAATGCATTTGATTTGCATTGCATTGCATCCATGGCATATCGATCGCTGTCTATGTGGAATATTATGGGGTTCCACTAGGCGGGCCTAGTGGGAGGGCGGCTCAGTGCATGAGCATTCTTGTTGTTTCCCCTGTGACTCGGTGTGTGAGTCACAAAGCTGTCCATAGTTTGATGACAAGGCACCCTATGTGGCGGGCCCAGTGGGCGGGCGGCTCTGTGATGAGCAAGTTACCTCAGTGTCCGACGGGACACGGCTCTCTCGATGTGTGTTCGGGAGGGGCCCGTAGCACTTTTGGCAAGTGAGGCCATGTTGTTGATCCGCAAGTCACGGGGTGACTAGTGCTATAGATGGGCGATAGCGGTTTGGTACCAGTAAAATATAATATTGAGCATGCATAAATTGAGATATAAGTGTACACTTTTTACTACTGCAGTAAGGGCATAGTAGCACACCTATGCTTGACCCACAATCTGGTGTTTATTCCCACAGTCAGATCCGTATTTGTTGTCTATTCCATTATGCATATGCATTAGCCATAAGAGCATTTGCATATAGCGTGGAGATATGCCAGAATATGATGATGATTGAGATGGTGGTATGGTGTTGACGAGATGGGTAATTAATATACCAAAAGACCACATAAAAGTAATAAATGATATGAATATACGAAATGATGTTGAATATGACGATATGTATGTTATGGCCCAATGTAATGAAGGGCGTATTTGTTTATGATTGATAATAATGATGTTAGCCCGTGGTGGCTTTGAGGAAAGACCGAAATGATCTATGTTGACAATGTTGGCCAGTCGTGGCGTTGGAATATTTGTGTATATGCTTGCTTTGCTGTGAATTGATGAAAGAATACATGATATGTACATTGTTAAATGAATAGATTATGATATTTATTGATGGTTTAGCAAAGCATACATGATGTTGATATGCATATGCATATAATTTCAATTGTATTCATATCGTCATTTGAAATGTATAACTCACTCTCCCATGTGGTCTACTTTTTAGTATTGATGCAGTGATGTCATGGGAAGAGAACATTTTTAAAGAAAAGCTTTGGTGAAGGTAAAATAGTGGTAATGGAATGCCTTGGCTGGCAGCGATTGTAATATATTGAATTGTGAATGAATGTACATGATAGTGTTGATATTTATTGATATTTTTGGATGTATTGTGAATAATGATATAAGTGGATATTGTATTGGTATTTGGGGGTATATGGACTCATACCCGCTTGATGAATAAAATAGTGTTAAATATGTAGCCCATTTTGGGAATGTATAAGTGTTGATGACATATGTCTTGAGGTTGAATCGGATATGACCAATTATGGGATATGGGTATTGGAGATGTATGATGCACGACCATATAGATATGTATATACATATGTATTAGACATTGTATGCTCATGTGATTATATAAAATGATAATGGTTGTCTATTTGGCTTATGATATGCCATTGCATGCTCTGCCGAGCCTTTTCTCATATCTTCATATATGGGACTAGGCGCGTGCCCGGTATACACATTCTTCTTGCTCTATAAAACTCTGTTATTTTGTATACCATCAGGGGCAAATTAATTACCGATCCAGTTTTATTTTATTAAATCGTACGCTTCGGTTTTCTGTGATTCGGGTCTTGATGTGATCGTGGTGGTGTTTGGAAATATTTCAAACGTGAAAAAATTTATTCGTATTTTTATTAATTATTTGTTTTGATTACATCAGGATTCAGGTCTGGAGAACCGAGGTGTTACAGGCACCAGACTCCAGTAAAACTTAGATAGAACCCATAATCCTCAAGGGACGCTTTATAAAATCTTATGAAAACACATTGGTATATACAAAAATATAATTAAAAATTTATTGGAGATAACGAAAAATAACATAACTTTCAATCGGACTGTCGAATCGTAACAAAACTCAAATAGGGTATTCCCGGAAGCTACAAAAATAATAAAGGATAGTTAAAAATGAAACAAAACGAAGAGAGAATCCTCTTACCTCATCCTATGGTCATGGTTCAGAATGGGAACGGGGATCAAGCTTCGAAACTTCGTTGATTGCTGATTAAACTTCATCGATCGTTCCAATCGTTCTTGGAACCTTGAAAAATCAAACATGCAACAAGATCAAGAGAAAGGGGTCATGGGTTTGGACCAAAACATAATGGAATTCATATGCAAAATGTTAGATGTTGAGAGAAATTAAAGAAAACCATGAATTCAAGAGCAAAAATTAAGAATCTCACCTTGGTGGAAAAAATGGTGGCTACGATTTGAGAGGTGGAGGCATGTGGACAGCTGGATAATGACAGCTTTAATGGTGACCTTGAGGAGAAGAAAAGAAGCAAGGATGATGGCTGAAATTGAAGGGGTTAACCGTGGGTTGGATGGAGAAATAAAGGAAGAAGAAGTTGAATTTAGAGAGGTGAAGGGGTTTGTGATCGTTAGCTGTGAAAAAGGAAATAGTTGTGGTGGTTTAGGGCAGCGTAAGGGTGGCTAGAGGAGAGGAGAAAGCTGTTGGAATTTGGAGAAAAAGAATAGAAGAAGGTTTGGTGGGTGATGGCCGAGAGAGAGGGATAATGGAAGTGGTGGATGGTGAGTGAAATTAATTATGGTTGGTAAGGTGAGTTGTGAGATATAATAGGAGGGTGAGTGGATAGGAGGAGCAGCGAGGTGACACCTAGTCATCTAGTTGTAGGACAATAGTGGTGGTGCCGGAAACTGGTAGCTGAAAAGATAACTTGTCGCACAAGAAACCGAAGGCGTCTAGGATTTTTAGGAACTAGAAACTAAGGAAGTTATAAATAAATACACAACAATTAATCAAGTAGGAAATAGGAAAAATGTTCAACATAAAGATTATAGGTCTTGATTTCCTCTTCGATTTATATATCATACACAAAAATCCAATAATTGTAGCCTGGGTTATGCCCAAACCAAGGTAAAATACTCACGATGCTCTTGAATTATTAAGGGATGAAAAGATAAATTTATGGAGACTAGAGCTTTAGGAATTAGATTTTGAGCCCTTCATGAAAATTATAGGATTTTTTTGACACAAAACCATAGAAAAAGAATGAAGCAGATTCCGCATCGTATGAGGGAGATACGTGAATTTTTCTGAAATAGGGTAAAGTTGTTATGAATCTGGAACAGGAAAAAAAATGCAAAATTGCACCAATTAGGGAAGACCCAACCTTCAAGGTCTTCATGAATATCGTAGAGAACTTTGTTACAGAGATCATGAAACTAGAATCACATGAATCAGAAATCGTATGAGAGAGATATGATTTTTCGAATGAAACATGCGCAAATTACAGGGATTATTTAAAAGTTCTCAGAGTACGAATACTTAGTTTCTTGAGTTGGGGATGATAGAGTGTGAGTTGGAGTTCGAGACTAGAAATAGTGATTGTTGGATTTTTAATAACAAAGAAACCAAGACAAGAATCGCTTGATTGCAGCTTCGTATGAGAAAGTTAGGCCTAAAACATTTAATGTGTATAGGTTAGATTTGGGGTTTGTGATTTAACTAACTGTTTTCTTGAAGTCGATAGGGCTTGAATTAGGATTGGATCTCTTCAGGAGAAGTGCTTAGAACATCGAAATGGTTCATTAGGAACTGACTGTGCTAAGATCGAATATCCTGAAGTGCATGCACGATCAAACGTGGAGCGTACCTAAGGTACGGGTCAGACCTATTCGAACAAACTTGTCTTCCTCGATTTACTACAAGAAGGTCCTAACAGAACTAGTTTCCCTATAGGATCACTAGTCTCAAGCCGAGTCATCAAAATCTAATTGTTTATCGGGTCCTACAGTTAAACTCAAGGACTCGACAGTATCTTATTATTATTAAATATAATTATCAAATAATTACATAAATAACTATTAATCCAATAAAATATTATTATTATTATTATTATTATAAATATATATAATTTCAAATTAATTAAAAATTGATAAATATCAATTAAATATTAAATATTAAATTAAGTATTTCATATTAAATGTTATTAACTGTTACTGTATATATTTAAATATTATTGATAAAGAGATATTATAAAAATCATCAACTAATTAACATTTAATTAATTGAAACAATTATCATTAAATACTAATTAATATTACTAAGAGGTTATCGCTAATTAGACAACTTTGTTTATTATTACATATTTACTAGCTCTATGTTATTTATCTTGTACTCATTTTGATTCATCTTAGTTATTCCTTCCCTATCTCATGTATTCTCATCTTATTTCACAATCTCTGTTCTTTCTTAACTGACTTCTCATTATTGGTACCTTACACTTACATCTTCCTTAGGTTCACCTCTCACTATTTTTTATACCGAAGTAACTCAAGGAGTAGACCGAAGCCTCAAGATTTTCACAAAAAAGCTTAACAAGGTGTTGTTAGGGTTCCTGAGAGTCTGAGTTCCAGTCCTAAAATTCAAGACTGTTACAAGATTCGCTCTTATCAGTCTCACATAAAAGAACCTTTCTCATAAGATATATTCCATATATATATATTCCTTGGCCAGCTCGTTTTGTGGTTGTGTGTGTGTGTGTGTATATATATGTGTGTGTGTGTGTGTGTGTGTGTGTGTGTGTGTGTGATGTATATAATTGCTAGTGGAATACGTAACTAGATACTTCACTAGAGGTTTAGGATACAATTTAGTACCTATTTTATATGTTTATGCATGATAGTGTACTTTTGTGATTGTGCACATATAAGGGGTCAATGGTGTGACGCCCCAAAAATAGGGGTAAATTTTTTTTCGCGTTTTGTAAGAATTAATTCCACGAAGAAATGTGATGGGGAGCTTTGATTGATACCCTGGATCTATGCGACCTATCTCATATATGAAGATATGAGGAGGTATCAGAGTGCGCAATATATGTTCAAAAAATACCATTTCGTTCTCCGAATAGTATAATCGACTATCCCTTGCATAATCAAGGCTTTAAAGGACTGGGGATAATCGATTATAATGTCCTAATCGATTACCAAGCAAAGAGTAATCGATTACAGACTTCCTGGAAATGGTACATTGAATCAGAGGCTTTACCTAATCGATTACAGCACTCGAACTAATCGATTACAAGATTTCTGTTAGGTCCATAATCGATTACAATGTCACCCATAATCGATTAGTAAGTTGCTGGAATTCATGTACTGCATCAGGTATTTCCTCTAATCGATTACCACTCAGAACACAATCGATTACGTTGGTTCTGGATGGTCCATAATCGATTACAGCCTAATTCATAATCGATGAGATGAAGGACAGAGGCCTGGTAATCGATTATACATTAGAGGCTAATCGATTACGCCCTGTCATTTTGCAGAAATTATGCAGATTTTACACCAAAAATGAACTTCTCAACTACCAAATCCCATGCAAACGATATCGGAATGTCACTAAATTTTTACACAGGCTAAAGCACATTATTTATGATGTGTGGCAACTGGCCGCACTCAAAAATTCCTAAAAATGAGTAATTGATGCGCATAGACGCGTTTATCTTATTTTAAGGCATTTTGAGGTAACCAAGGGGTCTACTTTTGGCAAAATGGATCCATTCCATTTCCCACAAACCACAATTAGTGTACTTAAGCTGTTGTATTCCTCTCATCGCATCAAAACCTCATAAATCATCATTTGACCATGCTAGTTCCTAGTTCATGCATAAAACAACTATGCAAAATCTCAACCACACCTCATAAAGGACTATAATTCATAATTCTCAACATTCATTCATCAAATTGACTGAGATTTAAACTTCCCAATTTGCATTATACCTTACCAAAGGTCATTAATGAAAATGAGCCATACACGCAAGGTCTCATTTTCCTACACGACCCCAAAATCATCAATGTTTACACATCATCCATACAAGCACCTATACCAATTCATAGCTATACAAAATAACGAATACATCCATTTACATAACAAGGTCTACATCAAAGCTATAAATTCAAACATTAGCCGGCCAAGGCATTCTTTACCCAAAATAGGCTTCCTTCACACCACTTTTCCACACAAGAGCTCCATAGGCAGCCCTACAACACAAGAGCTAAAAAGATATACCACATGGAGAGTGAGTATACTTTCTCAATGATGAAAATCTAACAATCATGATAATATATACATGAATGCAATATTAAACATCTTCCTCCCAAGAGAAGTTCAAATAGCACAGAACCAATCATTCATCTAATTCAGTAAACACATGTATCCATCAAAATTCACAAGATCACACCAATTATTAACACAATTACAGTTAGTAATTAAAAAGGGGTTCCACCTACTCCTCACACAATCTCCTCAACAGGATACCACTCTATGCCATGCTTCTATGGCTAATGCACATGCTAGTGTTTAAGATACATATGCACGGATCCAATTTTCATTCCAACGGGTGATCGCAACCACCATAATCATTTATCCATTTTCATTTGTTTCCCGCTTCGTAAGGGGTACTCCCTCTAGCAGCCTCACAAGGTGTTTTCTCGTGATCGCAACCATGTTCAACAATTCATAATGGTTTCCCGCCTTGCAAGGGGTACTCCCGCCTCATGATCACAACCACGGGCATTCAATCTCATTGGTCCCGCAGGGCCTTTCAATTTAAATACCAGGTGATCGCAACCACCGGTCCAATAATCATAGGAACTTGCAAGCCCTTTTATATTCCAACATCAAGTGATTGCAACCACTTATCAATCATCATCATGATATGCATGCCATGCTATGTGTGAATGCTCATGCATGTCTCAACTTTGTATGGTTATCTCACCCTCTCATCTAGGGTACACTCATACTCAATTACAATCTTAATTCCCCATAGTCAACATATATATATACATATCTCAGTCATAATACTTAGGAATCCTTATGGTCACAAATTTCAAACATTCATCAAGCCACACAAGGAATCCATAACATGTCATCACACAATATACCAAACATAACCTCAATAAGGTCTTATCCACAATCAATCATTATAAGAGTCTTACTCAATTTCATATCGCATACATATGATACTACATCCATTCAAGGAAGCATGCCACATTACATTAATACATATATCATCGTCATACAAGTTCTCATACATTTAGAAAATACACCCTTCTCCTACCTCAAGAGAAGTAAACTTCTGGGTTTGATGTTCCCGCCTCACAAGTATTACCAAGCCCTACATCAATCAATTATAGGGCCACATCAATCATTCATTCAAACACCATTTCAATATACATATACATATGTGTACTCATGATTTTTATCATGTAAAAGCTATTTATAGATTTCATTCATTTGCTCATTTAGGCTTCAGGAATTCCTTCCTTAAATCACCATTCATTATTACCAAGGCAACAACCTAATTAATTAGGTCACCTCATACATTAATTTTCCACCAACACCTTGGTGAGTTTCCCATTTATTGTGACTTCAAATCAACGTTATAAATCATTATTAAATGCTACTACCTCATCATTTATAACATTTCCCTCATCAATAAATGTCAACCCCATCAACCTTACATATTTCCCCCAAAATTATAAATTAGGGTTTCATTCAAATTCATCAACATTTAAAATAGTCATACACTCTCATCTCTTTCCAACCATAATGTATCTACCCCATTAATACCCTCTTTAAAGCTTGTATTTATGACACCCATTTTAGGGTTTCCACATTTAATGCTTCTCCTAATAACCTACATACATTAAATGCTTTCTTTACATTGAAGACACATAGTAATAGGTTTATATACTTGAAAAATAACTAGAACCCTACCTCAAATGAAGAAATGGAGAAGTTCCAAGAGTGGGGGATGAAGACCACGAAATTGGAGGGGAGGAAGGGAGTTCAAACTTCAAGCTTCTCCTTCTTGCTCCAAGGAAACGAAAATGAGAGAGGGAAATAAGTATCACTCCTTTGATTAGGGTTTTTAGAAGAAGAATGTGAATGGAGAAGTGATAGGAAGAAAGAGAGGTAAGTGTGCTTGCATAAAAGAAGGGAGAGTCACGAAAATGAGAGTGAAAAGAGTGAGGATTTGTGTTTTAATTTTTAATCTTTCACTAAACTCTTCCATTTTTAAATAAACAGGCTCCCCGTTCGGGCTCAATACTTATTCTAAAAATTATTCCGAATACATATTCGGATTCCCAATAACATTATTTACAGCCCTGACCAACGGCATCTCAATCGAAGATACTTGGTCTGACACCCATATTTTATCCGGGTCAGTTTTCAGCTTATCCGGTCACAATAACTCACTAACAGTCTCCGAAAATCTTAATTAAATTATTTCCAGTATTTTGTAATATTAATTAGTCCACATTTAATTATTCAATATCTATTTTCTTAATTTAACTTTCTATTTTTAAAAATTTGGGGTGTTACAAATGGAAAGCCTTATGTAAACTTGTCTAGGAACAGTTTCGTATGCTTTAGTTAGGATCATTACATACCCAAGAAATATTTTATATGTTGAATTGATATGGTAGGATATGGAAATGCATGATAATGCTTAAAATGACAAACCTAGTATGCTAAAAGATATGTATTATAAGGATTCACATGAACTATAAGATAGATGATATGGAATGTGCTAGATGAGGTTGTGACCAAGTCCTAAATAAGCACAGTTAAAAATTGGTGTAGTGCATTGGTGCAAAAATCATCCAAATTGAATTTCACATGTTGGGTAAAATAGGCATTTTTAGCTTAAACCTTCCAATGCGTGCGAAATCTAATTGGAATGGAATTTTGACATGGGACTTAGACCAACAGTTTAAAAATGATACAACTTGTGGTAAAATTTGGTCTTATAGTCAAGGTTTGGGTAATTTCAGCACATGAGTAAAATAGACTTTTAAAGGAAAATATGCATTTTTACCATTGTTAACAATTGTCGCACAATAGTCTTCATTTTGCTACGCTAAGAATTTTTCATACCAAACTAGCCCTTCTTTCCTTCACGCAAGTTGTAGGTATCTAAGCTATAGAGGTATGGCAACTCGATTCACCTCAATCAAAGTTTGTAGCTTAACTTATGTGTGAAAAATTATAGTATGTCTCTACTAGAAACTTTTAACAGGGAAAACCTGTATAATGTTGCACTAGGCCCAACCTAGGCTGAATTAGCCATTCTTCCCTTCATTAGTCTTGTAGTTATTTGAGCTATGGAGGTGTACCAATTGAATTCACCTCAATTGGAGTTTTGTAACTCAACTTATGCACGAAAAACTACAATATGCCTCTGTTGGAATCTCCCAACAGGGCAGACCTGCATAATGTTGTAGTGGCCAAATCTAGGCTAAATTAGTCTTTCTTTCCTTCATCAAAGTTATAGGTATTTGAGCTACAGATGTCTATCAATTGGATTTACCTTAATCAGAGTCTCATAGCTCGAGTTATACGTGAAAAATTGAAATGCACCTCTACTAAAATTTCGTATAGGGCAGACTTGCATAATGTTGCACTAGGCCTAATTTAAGATGAATTAGCTTTCCTTCCCTTCTTAAAATTTATAGGTATCTAAGCTACGAAGGTGTACCAATTGGATTTACCACAATCGGAGTCTTGTAGCTCACGTTATGCGTAAAATACCAAACCTTGTATGCAAGAACAAAAGTTAAAAAATAAGTTCTAAAAATTTAAGAATTTTTTTTAGTATTTATTATTCAAATTTAGACGTTACAATGATGATGATGACGACGACGACAACAAAGACGACAAAGAAAGGTTTATGGTCTAGGGTTTAGGAGAAGAAGGAGGAAAAGCATGAACTGAAGTTAATTGGCTCGGTAATTGGAGTTAATTGACTTGGTATGTTTTCACTTCTAAGAAAAAATAGGTAAAGTTAGACCTTATTTATATTGTGAAAATGTTTTCTTTTTTTAAAAATTTATATTAAAAAGGTAAAAATAAGAAATAAAAAAACAAAAAATTATTTTCAATATTTCTATATAAAAATTTTAAAAACAAAAAAAAAATAATAGTTTTATAATTAAAACTAAAAAAAAAAACATTTTAGTAATCCATTCAAGCCCTCATATTCTATGTATTCTCATTTTGTTGCTGCATATTATTATTTAATATGCTTATATAACTTCCACTTGAATTTTTAGAAAATAGGGATGCATAGGTTTTGTTTAGTATTTTTTTTATCAATTCACTACCTGGAATTAATATGGAATTGCTTTTAACGGTGATTTATACTCTCTTGCTGTCACTGCTTCTTACCTCTCTTTCGCTTTTTCTTCACCAAACCAAAGTAGGGATTGCCTGGGTTTTTTCATTCGTCATGTCCACAGAAAAGCCAATCGTCGTGCTTAGAACTGTTCAGAAAAATCCTTAACTAACCGAACTATTAATCGAACCGGAAACTGCACCAAAAAGAACGAAACCACACATAAAAGTTTTGAACTGGAACTTTCTAAATGAACCGGTTTGAACCTTAATAATAGTAATGCTCGTGCTGGTGCATGGTTCATCCTTGGATATTACTCTGTTAATGGAGCCTCATTTTGCTTTGATTTCTTTGTTAAGAGAGGATAGTTATGGGATTTTTTCCTACGACGATTGTGTAGTTTGGGCTTTTGCCCCTATCATTATCGTGTTTTTTTTAAAATTATGGCTAGATTCAAACGACATTTTGATGCATGTATCAATATTCTTACAGAAAAATATATCAAAGCAATTGCCTCTAACTTCGCTAGAAAGGTTTCAGCTCTACTGGAATCAACAAAAAGATGGACTAAATAAAAACTTATATGTAAGAGGTAAATTGGAAATAATAACATATTCAAAGTCCAAACTTTTTGGCTTCTGAGTTTTACATTGCTTACAAAGGAGGAGGAGATACAGGAACCAAGTACAAGTCATCTTTTCTTCTAACAGTCACCCCAAATTTTTCAGTCATATCTAATTCCTCATTTTTCATCCCATTGGGAAGCTTCCAATCAAAGTGATACAATAAAAATGCAAGGGCAAGCTCAACATTATTTAGACCAAATGTGCTACCTGGACATATTCTTCTTCCAGCACCAAATGGAATGTACTCAAAATTGTTCCCTTTGTAGTCAATAGAGCTATCAATGAATCTCTCTGGATAAAATTTCTCCGCTTCAGTCCAGTACTTTGGATCTCTTCCAATTGCCCAAGCATTCACTAGTACCCTACTTTTAACTGGTATGTGATACCCATCAATCTCACATGCTTGTCCACATTCTCTTGGAATTAAAAGAGGAGCCGGAGGGTGTAACCTTAGGGTCTCTTTTACAACTAATTTCAAATATTCGAGTTCATCAATGTGAAGTTCATCAACAATTCCTTTTATATTGAATACCTCTCTCACTTCAACTTGTGCTTTATTCATTACTCTTAGATTCCTTAACATCTCTGCCATTGCCCAATTTATGGTTGTTGCTGCTGTCTCACCTCCAGCACCAAATATGTCCTTAAGGTAAATTTCAATAAGGTTAAGCTATTGCAAGGATATGTAAATAGAAAATTATGCATTTGGCTCCTTATAAATAGAGAGATAGATAAAGTTTACTGTATAGTATAGTTAAAGAACAATACACATTGATTAAAAATCAATTACAAATTATACTTACATCCCCCTCAGGTTTGTGTGTGGACATGCGAGTGTAATTTACCCAAAAATCAAAGGTTGAAATCACATGCACAAACATATTCTTAAGTTTTTAAATTTAGAAATTTTAACCATTGAGTTTTTTTTATTAATCAATGGTTGTAATTTTTTCCCTATAAATCCAGAGGAGACAGATACACTGATGGTAAGCAATAATACATGTCAAATAAAGCACAACCTTAAAGGACTCATATGTTAGGTATTTTGGCGAAAGCATTAAACATCCACCTAGGTTCTATGGCAAGGAGCAAGATTATCTCGATAAAAAGATTTGCGGGACCATTATGCTTACCAATATTATAGCCTTGATATTGTTAAGAGTTAGGCAAATATCCTGGTTACCATCATTGTCATCCTGGAATTTTAGGAGAACGTCTACCAGATCTTTCTCTGCTTCACCTTGCTCTTCTGTTTTGTCCTTCGACTTTGCTACTTTATGTTCATTGATGATGCCTTCTAGAATCTGATCAATTTTCTGATGCAACCTCTGAATCTTAGGCCGCAAACCAGTAACATGTTGAAGCCATTTAGCAGAAGGAAACAACTCTCCAATATTTAAACCTAGTGCAACCGTTACTCCTTCTTTTACCAGTGATATGAACTCTTCTTGGTCTTTGCATTTCATGCCAAACGCAGCTCTTGAAATGATACTATATATCGACGAAAGTACTGCTTCAGTGAGGTTGATGACAGACCCTTTATGTGAATCAATCATTTTGATGAGATTGTTGAACTCTTCTTCTCTTATTGACTTGAATGAGTTGATACGTTTTTGAGTGAAAAGCTCCACTGTGCATATTTTTCTTAGCTGCCTCCAATAATTTCCATATGGTGATCCAATGATATTTGTGCAATTATAGGATAAAATTTGTGCAGCTAGAATTTGAGGCCTCGATGCAAAGATGACATCGTGGGTTTTCATTACCTCTTTGGCATACTCTGCTGAGGAAACAATGATAGTGAAGATCTCTCCAAGTTGGAGATGCATTAGGGGTCCATATATGTTGGCCAAGTCTCTTAATTTTCGATGTGGTGTAGATGTAATAAGATGGGGTATGTTTCCTATGATAGGTAGCTTCCGTGGTCCTGGGGCTATGTTTGGGGTTTCCTTGAGATTCCTAGTTATTTCCAGTGCCACAATCAAGAAGAGGAAAAAAGGGATAAGGGCTAAAAAGTTAGCTGCTAGAGAATCCATGGTGATGACCTGTAAGGTGTTCCAGTGGTTCTAAAGATAGCTTATGGGTGGTAGACAGGGAAGAGAAAATCCAAATCTTGGGATTTTGTTTGCTGCGTGTTCATTGCTTTTAATTGCTAGTTGCTACTTTGGAAAAGGATTTTTGTTTCACAGAAAAAGAATATGGTCCGAAATATTAATTTAGCCTTTATTTTATTTTCATTAACTGACCATTTATTTGTTAGGTTGTCTTTATTAGTAAAGATTGTGTCTAATAAAATTAAATAAGTACTTGAGGTATTACAATTTATACTAACAATATAACTTTGTTACCCAAAAAACAAATACTAGCAATATAATTTAGTTATTAATAAGACTAAAATATATGTATACTTTCTTATATCTTTTTAGGTCTTAATTTAATTCTTTATCATCTTTTATATTTTATTTGAGTTTTAAGTTGATCTTTTCTCTTAGTTTTACAATGTGAACACCTATTTCGGTCCGGTCAATTTTCACCAAGAATGGGAAATTCCATCGCTTGGAATCCCTCCTTTCTATTCATGTTCGGATGTGCCTTAAGAATTACCGAGAGCTTGTGCTCGGGTTCAAGATTGTCTCTGACTCCGAGAGGTGAAAGGATCTCCGAGAGAGGACTGAGCTTCAATTCCGACTGATCCTTTTGGCTGTAAGATTTACCGAGTGGGTTATTTCCGAGCGAGGTGTTTGCTTGATTCTACTAAAAGATGAAGTAAACCTCTCAAACTATAATGCTTCAGGACGCTGATAGAGTTTATAGATGTATGGTGATGTGATATGATGCATTAGGAAGAGTTAGAGTGGGAGAAAATAGTATTTCATATGCTAAGTTGAAGGATTTGCCGTTCTGCATAAAACCTGCATATCTCGCTCAAGCGAGTGGGAATCTCGCTCGAGCGAGATTGTGGTGAATCAGGAATTTGGCCTCTGGCCTGTTTTCGCCCGAGCGGGTGGTGGTTTCGCCCAAGCGAGATTGATGGAGAATCAGGAGTTAGCCCCTGGATCAATTTCGCTCAAGCGGAGAAGTGAGCGCTCAAGCGAGAGGGAAAAGTTTTATATACTGGAACAATTTCGCTTAAGCGAGACATGTCTCGCCCGAGCGAGATTGATACCTGATGCATATGCCTTTCTTTCGCTCAGGCGTTTCAAGTAACATGTCTCTGAGTGAGACGTTGCCGAGTGAGACGTCTCCGGGTGGGGTGTTTCCGAGTAGAGGATTCCCGATTGAAACCATTGAATGAAAAAAGGACTGTCTTTGAATGAATACTTACCGATTGGATACATCCGAGTGAAGGATTCCTGATTGAAGCCGGTCTGAATGAAAAGCAAGTCTGATTTCAGATGAATACATCCGAGTGGATAATCCCCGACTGAAGCTAGTCTGAATGAAAAGCGAGTCTGATGTCGGATGAATACATCCGAGTGAAGAATTCCCGATTGAAGTACCTCCGAGGGAAAAGAGATTCTGACTTTGGATGAGTGCTTTTTCTAAGACAGAGATGTTTCTAAGCGAATCTTTTCCGAGTGAATTGATTCTGAACAAAAAGGACTGAACTTTGAAAGAGCATTTGTCGGGCAAAGTTATATCCGAGTAGGATGTTACTAAGGAAGCCATTTCCGAGTGGTTTGCTGCTGAGAGATATATTTCCGAGTGAAGAAAAGGCTCCGACCTCGAATGAGCCTCTTTCGGGCAGAAACTTTCAAGGTCTATACTTCCGAGTCGGATGTCACCAAGGAAGCCATTTCCGAGTGGTTTGCTTCCGAGAGATGTATTTCCGAGCGAAGAAAATCTCTGATCTCAAGTGAGCCTCTTTCGGACAGAGACTCTCAAGGTCCATACTTCCGAGTGGCATGTCTTCGAGTGACGCATGACCGAGTGGGTTGCTTCAAAAGGGAATTGCTTCCGAGCAAAGAAAGGCTCTGATTACGAATTACTGTTCGGGAAAAGATATATCCGAGTAGGGCGTCTCTGAGTGAGCCATCTTCAAGAGATGTGTTTCCGAGCAAAGAAACACTTTGATTTCAAAGGAGCACTTTTCACTTCCAAGTTCCATACTCCCGAATAAGGTGCTTTCAAGTGAGTATTTCCGAGTGGTTTACTCCTGAGGAAAGAAAGGCTCTGTGAATGAATACTTTTCAAGCAGACACATCTGAGTGGGCTTTCTCCGAGTGAAGTATTTTTGAGTGGTTTACTTCCGAGAGATGTGCTTCCGGTTGAAGAAAGACTTTGAAGGAATATCTCTCGGGCTGAAGCATTCAAGTGAAGAATTCCCGAGCAAATGAATTTTAAATGGTTCCAACTTTGAAGGAGCTTGTCGGCCGGAGGTATAGCCGAATGAAATATTTTAGAGGTGTTTCCGAGTAATATGTTCCCGAGTGGTCCACTTCCGAGCAAAGCACCTCTGATTGAAGATATTCTGGTCGAATGCTTCAAGCAGAAACAAGTTCCGAGCAAAGCACCTCCGATTGAAGAAATTCCGATTGAAGAAATTCCGATTGAGTGCTTCAAACAGAAACAAGTTCCGAGCAAAGCACCTCCGATTGAGGAAATTCCGAATGAATGCTTCAAGCAGTGACAAGTTCTGAGCAAAGCACCTCCGATTGAAGCAACTCCGAATGAATGCTTCAAGCAGTGACATTTTCGGACAAAGCAATTTCGAGTGAACCAAGTCCGAATAAAAAGAGGCCCTGATGCATACTTCTCGGAAAGGGATTTCCGAGTCAATAATTTGTGAATTCAAACCATCCACACCAAGTGTCAAATGTCGGATCGGATCTACGAATTCAAGCTTTCACTCGGCCTTTTATATATGAGAGCACCTGTTCTGCTCGGATTAATTTCCACTGTGAATGGATACTGGCTGAGACAGTGATCCAGGCCACAAGGAAGAGCACCGATCCCATGAGACCCCATTTGCAAAATCCGACTGCCATACTATGACTTGGAATCCCACCACCCAAGTCAATCCATGAATTCTGGAAATGGCAAACAGGGGGCGAAAGTGGGAGTAATTAAAATTTCCCCATCAGCCGCTGCCCCACACTACCTGTTAGTGGCTAGGCTGCCTCCACTGTGAGTGGAAGCTTGTGCTGTCCAAGCACTCGGCCACCCCTATAAATACCTCATCTGAAGAGGCACAAGGGGTGAGATTTAGAGTTGGAATTTTTGGTTGGAAGCTTTTCACTCTCGAAACGTCTTTCTGCCCATACTCCCCAGTGACCTGCTCCAATCTCCACAAAAGCTTTTGTCCCTAAAAGCTTGAAGTTTCCTCCGATGTTCAATGCCAGAACCTTGTTCTCTTGAACCTCCTAATTTATTTTGGGCCCTAAGTGGTTACTGCACCACCGGATCAGAGCCGATTTCCATTGAACTTTCCCATCTCCTAAACACTTCCCATTTCGTTCCACTCACCTTCATTAGCCATACCGGTCACACCCTTCCTCACCTCAGTTTCCAGTGTTCGAATCCAACACCGGTCACACTCTTCTTCACCTCGGTTTCCAGTGTCCATAGTTCATACCGGCTCAGCACTCTCGCCACACCGGTTACACTCTTCTTCACCTCGAATTCCAGTGCTCATAGTCCACACTGTCTCAGCACTCTTCCTCACTTCGGTTTCCAGCGTTCACATTCCAACATCGGCTCAACACTCACACCGGTTCCATTCTATTCTTATTTTCTATCAGTTTTTCTATTAAATTCGCTGCTTGTTGATTCTGATTCTCCATTTCAAATTAATTTTTGTTGCTGATCTTCTTTTCTTTTATTTTATTTGGATTAATAATAAATAAATAACAAAAAAAATGAGTGTTTCACATTTGAACTAGCCAAAAAAAAAACGTCATCAAGAACTACGTAACCCTGATTTCTTGGTAATCCAAGAATACGTAGGAGCATGACTTTAAATCCTGTCGGGCCCACCTTTCCCATTTTTATTCCTATTTTTATTTTCTTTATTTTTCCTTTGTAACTCCCTTTTTATCTATTTCCATGAAAAATCAATTTAGACGCGACGTCTTGTTGATTTTTCCTTATTTCCAGTCCACCATCATCACGATTCATAAGGAACGGGATACTTGAGACGAGACGTCCCGCTTATCCCCTTTCCGTTTCCTACCCCGTATCTTGATTAAATTCTATGAAAATCAATTTAGACGAGACGTCTTATTGATTTTCCCCTATTTCTGATAAACCACCACCATGATTCATAAGGAACGGGATACTTGGGACGAGACGTCCCGTTTATCCCCTTCCCGTTTCTGATCCCCGCATTTTGATTAAAGGACGACTAATTTAGACGCGACGTCTTGTTGGCATCCTTCCCTTTTCCAGTTTTATACCAAAGCCAAGGTTAATTTGGAGAAAACGTCTTGTCGACCTACACTTCATGTTTGTCCAGTTTGTTCTTTCCGTTTTTACACAAAGTACAACAATAAAAGGGGAGAAACATAACATCTTTTGTAAGGCTATTTATGTTGCGCATTTTCAATCTTGGTACTGTTTTTGACAGGCGATGTAGGGTGCTAATACCTTCCCTACTCGTAACCGACTCCCCAACTTGAATCTCATTTTTTTAAAAAACCAGTGCTTTACTAAACTTAGTTTTTTCCCAATGTTTTTCCTATGGATAAAAACGTTGGTGGCGACTCCCTGATTTCTTTCGAAAGGATTTCGAAACACGTTTTATTTCGAAAGGGTCAGCCGCGCCGTTGCGATCCAGGTTGCGACAGATGGCGACTCCACTGGGGACACTTAAGAGAGTCAGGCCAGTTTGATTGAAAGCGCATGTTTTTTTATATAGCATTTGTTAGCTTGGATTTCTTCCCCTTATTTTATTTTCTGTTAATTGTTATGAATGCTTGTTCTTGTTTTAATTGTATCTTGTTATTTGTTTCGTTGTCTATGTTTTGCATGTTTGTTGAACCCTAGGGTAGAGGACCATGTTACTTTTCTGCAATCATTGAACCCTAGGGTAGACGACTTTGTATATTTGTTCTATTTTTGTTCTTTGTGCAGAATGGGGTAAGGTAAAAGGTATTGAATGCCCTTCTACACACTACACTCACAATTACTTGCACTCACCTACGAGTGGCGCCCTATACCCGGGCCCCAAATGAAGCTTAAGTTAGGAGGGATTGGTAACGGAATCGTATGGGATGTACTTCCTATCCAGTGTTCATAAGAACCTCAACTAGAGTTTGACCTCTCGCGACATACACACCTAGTGGATTCCCCACTGTTTGCGTCCCTGTCATGGGTAGGATCTTGGCTCTGGTGACCTTCTAGATGTCTAGTGGAAGCCACCCGGTGTGGAGAGTCACTTTTAGACAAGCCATAGGGCCTAGAAAAGACTTTCAACAAAACCCGACCTAGGCCACAAAAGGGCAAACTTTACTTTACCTTACGTCATTTTTGCTTTCCCTTTTATCCCAAAAAAAATGAATTATCTACCACCCGCAGATTTGCTTAGTTTTTGAAATAATGACTCATTTTGGAACACACAGTATTCTTCGGGTGAATACATAATCCTCTTTTGGTCGTGTACCTCTGAGTCCTAAGTCATAGATTTTCCTAATCGTCAAAAAAAAAACAAAAAAAAATATAACTTTATTTCTGCTCCAACAGGGGTCGATGACTATTAGAAAACTTATGACTATTGCGACTTGGACCCTTGGCAATTGTTGTTTCCCCAAGAAAAATTGCTTTATGTTAAATCAATGGGGAAGTACCGGTTCCAAAACATGACATCAACTAATTTCTTTTCCTTATCCTCATTTTCGTGGGGGGTTATTTAGAACTTAACGAATACCCTTTGAGTATCTATGGAAGTTAACATGGGATTGAACTTAAGAAATGAGGGTTGTAATTGCCCGAAGAAAATGTTTGAGCTTGAGGCTCCCACCTCAGGATGAAGGATTTCTTCTGTCTTCACAACTATCCCATATTAATTTCCATGTTTACCATACCTAGTACTTTTGAATGAATGGTCAAAGGATACTCGCCAAAGCCTGTGATTGCTTCCCACGACATTCTCCTCTTTTCTATTCCCCCTAATATTTTTTATTTTATTTTTTTTAAAAAAAAGGGAGACACAGACGTCATGGGTAGGCATCCTTACCAGACCCGGCTCTAAAAGAAACTCGTAGCTGAGGCAGAAGCTGTTGATGGAGACTTTAGAACTGCGTTCGATCAGTTGAAAGAGCGAGTGGCGGAGTTAACTAAACTTTCAGAAAAGAAACTCACGGAAGGAGGCTCCTCTGTAAGTGTTGAGGATGCCCAACAGCAGCCTGCCACCGCGCCACCCCCCCTTGGTTCTGACCCAGCAAGAACCAAACTCCCTAACACAACGACACCCCCTCTCACCATTCATGTCGGAAGACCTAACCCTGACATTGAGACTCAGCCACCTTACGGCCAGTCCTATGCACAACAGCATATATTTGTCGGTCCTGATGGCAACCCAGTACCTTTTCCACTTTATGGCCTACCACTGGGGTACTACCCTCGCTCGCTAACCAGCAAGACGCCCACGACCAGCAAGGGATGAATCCTCATGCTTCATACCCCACCCAGCCAAATATGCCACAACTCCACCAAACCCAAAACACGCAAGCCCATGATCCACAAACTTACCAAACCCAAAACATGCAAACCCATGACCCACAAACCTACCAAACCCAAAACACACAAGCCCTGATGGCCCAACCAACCTACAACGCACAAGCCCAAAACACACGAGGCCAGATTGTAACACCCCTATTTTTATTTTTATATTAAAATTTTGAAGGAATTAAATTATGGTTCTTTATAACTTTTTAACCTACGTATTATTTATGATTTTTTGGAATTTTTTGGAATTTTGGAATTTTTTTAATAAAATAATATTTTTTTAAATAATTTTAAATTCATATAAGTGACTTAAATTAAAAATATTTACAAGAAAGTGAATTTAAATTATAAGAAAATTTTCTAAAATCCGTTTCAAGTAGACTTATCTAAAAATTATCGGTTTGAGAAAAATCTTGATTTTTTCCAATCGTTAAAAAATTGGAAACGTATCAATAAATTTTTATTAATAGAAAATTTTAGATTTTTAAAATTTCAGCTTTATATTACTTATTATAAAATTAGTGAGGACTGATATAATATCGCTAAATTTCAAAAAAGACTCATTTTGAATATTTAAAATATACCGAGTGAAGGGTTACTATTTGACTTAATAATTTTGCCGACAATTACTATGTAAATCACTGTGCATGTATGAAATTTTCAAAAGATGCACAGTAACCTGGAATAAAAAATTCAAAAATGCATAGTACTTTTATATTAAAATAATAGAATGCATAGTAAATTTTTTTTCCTATAAATACCGAAGGATTTCTTCTTTAGAATTCACAATTTCAGATTAAGTTTTCTTAATATAGTAGTGCTAGTGAGATAGTGGTGGAAGTGAGAGAGAGAAGAAAAGTTTTTGGAGAGAAGGTTCTGCCAAAATCCTAAGGTAAGAATACTTCTCTTTTATATTTTTTGGGTTATTTTTATATCGTTTTTAGAAATCTGTTAATATACTGGAAATAATATTATTTTAAGTTACTATTCTGCATAGTAAACACTATTTCAATAGTAAATTACTATTTCAATAGTAAATTACTATTCAAATAGTAAATTACTATTTACTGTTACTATTTACCGTTACTATTCACGATTTACTATTTACTGTTACTATTCACATTTTACTATTTACTGTTACTATTCATATTTTACTATTTACTGTTACTATTCACGATTTACTATTCACTATTCATTATTTACTATTCACTATTCAAAATTTATCATTTCTGTTTTAAGTAGTAATCTTAATCTTCGTCTTATGCTTATACTGAAATAAGATTGGTACTAATATTTTTAGAAATCGGAGGCGCAAAGCAAATCCATTTTGGGTACCAATTCAAGGTAAGGGGGAGTGAGATAAGAGTATAATATGAAAAGACATAAGAATAATGGGATGAGTCCCCTACTCCTTTTAAATTTAATAATATTATTATTTTAAAATATTAACTTTTTAACTTAACAATTTTAATAAATTTTAAATTAAATATCCGGTTTAAACTAACTCTAACATACCTATGCAAGGACTTGGACCATTATGACCTATATGGACTGGACTATACCTATGCAAGGACTTGGACCATTATGACCCATACGGACTGAACTATACCTATGCAAGGACTGGATTATATGGACTTACATATACCTATGCGAGGAATTGACCAAAATGACTCAAATTGACTATATTAATAATCATTAAATTTTGTATTATGATATGTATTAATGATATTTAATTGATTTGATTATGATTTGATTATGATTGATTGATTGATGATATTTAGTTATGATTGATATTGCTTGATTTTGATTGATGATATTGTAATATGGAGTTTGAGCATATAGCGAGCATGACGGAAAGCTAAAATTCAGTAAGAATTTCTTACCTTACTCTTTAAATTTTATTATCTTTTATTCCTTCTTAGAAATTATTTTTATTAACTTTATTTTCAATATTTAGAATAAAAATATTAGTATTTATTTTAGAAAGAAAACATTTTATGAGAATTTATTTAATTAAATCTTGAGTTAAAGAAAAATTTTGTAATGTTAAGTATTTTTGGTTGATAATTATTCTCTTTTAATAAAATAAAATTTTTTAAAAGAAAATTATTTTATTTTTTCAACTTAATAACTAAAGATATTTAGAAATAATTGAGATTCCTAAATTTGATTTTGTTAAGATTTAATTTGAGAAAGATTATGTAAAGTTTTATATGTTAAAGTTTTTAGATATTTAAGGCTTATAAACTCAATTTTAGTGAGATTTGAAAATTGTACCAAATTTATTTCTGTGGGACAGAAATTCAGAGAATTGAGAAAATATACAGTTTATTGAAATGATATTGTAAACCTTTAAGGGATTTAATAATTGAGTTTCTAAAAGCCTTAACCAACTCAATACGCGAGTAGTTCATGCATCATGAATCATTAAAGTGAAATGAAATAATATTGTCTGGGGACGGATTATAGAAACCGAGGATACATTAGAGGAGGCTTAATTACAAGCCTTGGGATGAGAGGGTGTGAAAGGGTGCTTCAGGGGACCTGGGGTAGCTCCCCAGTGTCGGGTACTTTCACAATAAAAACTTTCTCAATCTGACTAGTCTCTAAGTGTTTCCATGCCAGTTGAGCTGTTCATATTATTATTATCCGGACTTATGGAACAGTGTAAACTCCTGGTTGGCCCAGTGCAAATTAAAATTTAAGGGCCCACATATATAGGTAAGTTATGATGAAGATATTGCATAACATTCATGCATTCATAATTGATTGTGTATGTGATTGTGATTGATATTATTATGTATTGGTTTGTGAAAACCCTTTGTTCCTTATGTCTTAATCGAGAATATTATATTCTGTTTCTCACTCCTTTCTCCGTGTTTTTGTTTCACATGTTTTAAATTGATGGTTCAGAGGGAAGGATCGAAGAATATCGACAGTAAATATAGCACGTTCTAGAAAGGGAGCTCGGTATGAATACCGTGGTCCAATGAATAAATAATATTAATAAGTAACTGCTTCTGGGCCATGGAGTTTCCTCTCTTTCTTATAATGTTTAATGTTTATTTTCTTTGGATGAATGTACATATACTTTATAAAGTTTTAATAATATTTATGAGGTATTTCAGAAATAATGTATATAATTTATTCCGATAGTTTCTTTTTAACAATCATATCTTTAAAAAAAAATTACGAGTTTTTCTAGAATTTATTAAGGTATAACAGAGGGTGTTACACAGATGACCCAGCCAACTTATGCCGTACAAACTATGGCCCAACCCCAAGGTCCCTCACCAAATACAGGCCTAATGAACCAATCCCATGTGTTGCCTCTGTTCAACCAGCCACTCGGCTATCCATACGGATACGCAACCCCCTATATGACTAATCTCCAAGATACAACCCGCATGATGAACCCGGTAGCCGGTCATAGCACGGTCGCAGCTCCCCAAAAGGAAAAGATAGAAATCTTAGAAGAGCGTTTGAGAATGATGGAAGGCGCCGGAGGTTTTGAACTGATAGATGCTTCTGAACTATGCCTAGTCACGGATGTTGTCCTCCCGCCCAAATTCAAGATGCCAGACTTTGACAAGTATCGGGGAATGACTTGTCCAAAGAACCATCTCACGATGTAATGTCGAAAGATGGCATCCTACTCTTCTAACAACCAATTGTTGATCCACTGCTTCCAAGATAGTCTAGCGGGGGCCGCTCTTACATGGTATGCTCACCTTGAACGGAACCATATTCGTTGCTGGAAGGACCTGGCAGATGCCTTCCTTAGACAATACAAGTATAACATGGATATGGCACCCAACAGGGTTCAGTTACAGAATATGTTGAAAACGGACAGTGAAACGTTTAAGGAGTATGCCCAACGATGGAGAGAGACAGCGGCACAAGTGGACCCCCCATTGTCGGAAAAAGAGATAGTCGTAATGTTTATCGACACACTCCCATCACCTTTCTATGGCAAGATGATTGATAGTGTTTTATCCAACTTCTTCGACATTGTGACTATTGGGGAAAGGGTGGAGAGTGGAATACGAACAGGAAAGATCACTCAGGGCCCATCTGGGGCAAGCACGACAAGAAAGCCGGTGCCTGGGAGAAGGGATGGAGAAACTAATTCCATCTCTTTTAATCAAAAGACGGCTCCGCCGAGGCCATTCGTCCCTACCATGATTCAAGCTCCCAATCCTTATGTGGCCGCTGCCACTCAGGGCCCGACAACTTATACTCCCCACTTCCGTCACCCATGGTAAGAGCGCCAATGCCGCAACCCATGCCATACCATCACCCGCAACAAGTGATTCGACCACGCAATTATAATCAGAACACTAGGAATCCCAACAATGAGCGCACCCCTGTGCAGTTCGATCCAATCCCAATAACATACACTGAACTTTTGCCAATTCTTATTCAGAAGGGTCTGGTAACTCCATGCCCCATGAGGCCGTTGCAACCTCTTTACCCAAGGGAGTACGACCCAAATGCTCATTGTGATTACCATGCTGGGGTATCAGGGAATTCCACAGAAAATTGCATGGCTTTGAAATATAAAGTGAGAGATTTGATCAAAGCTGACTGGATTAATTTTCGGGAAGGAAGCCCTAACGTGGTCACAAACCCCCTGCTCAATCACGAAGGTTTCGGAGTTAACGCCGTGGGGAAGGATGAGGAGTACGTTAGGGATGTTGTTGATGATAATGCTGAATTGGTGGTCGCTTGCCCGTCGGGCCAAGAGCTCAGTAACTGGGAAGCTGTCAAACTCCCTACGATTTTAAATGATTCACCAAAGTAATTTGTCATTGCCTTAATGTCTTGTTTATCCCTCTGCTATGCCTAATGCTTTGGGACTTTTCATGTAATAAGGGCAAAAAAAAAACTTGTTTTACAATTCAATAAATAAAAGCGTATCGAAATTCAAAATTTTTTTCTCATCCCTTTATCCTTGCTTTGATTCATTTTCTTTACTTGCTTGTTCCTCTTTTTCTCTTTTTATTTTTTGCCATAACGCGCTAAATTGCAGATCCAAAAATGATCCTCTTGAGACTAATAAAATCACAATCCTGTTTCACGACCTCAATTACCCGGTCGATCGCGCTGACAAAGAAGGTAGGGAAGCTTGTGAGCCACCACCCAAGTTAACAAGATTGTTAGAAGAAGAGGTTAAAGAGGTTCATCCATTTTAAGAGGCGGTTAAGATTGTCAAATGGAGAGGAGAAAAGATCAAGATGGGTACCCCTGAGTCAAGAATAACTGAAGGAATCCATTAAGTTATTAATGTCCTTTAGTTTAAGAAAACACGGGGGCAATCTATCAGAAGGCATTAGTAATTTTGTTTCAGGACGTGGTAGGAATCTATATGAATGACAACATGGCCAAGTCCCGAATTGGACAAGGGCAGGCCAGTCGTTTAAGGAAACCGCAACAATCACCAGCATAGATAGGGGCAAATTGCTGATGCCTATAAATGCAGACACAATTGAGGGAGACTTTGCCGAAAAAAAAAACAAAAACAAAAAACAAAAACAAAAAACAAAAAATGAATGAAAAGAAAAATGGAAAAAATAAAAAAGTAGAATCAAGCTTGGAGTCCAATGCACGTGCCAAGTGAGGCAAGCTGGTTACGTCCAGATCATCGAGCAAGCTATCATTTTCTGTATGAGGGGAATGAATGTCGTTAGGCCAAGAACTTGCATTCTTGTCGTCATTAACACCTCAACCTTAAAGAGTGCGCCATTCCTCATGCCCATGTAGCCAAGGAAATAGTCTGTCAGATTGAGTCGTTGCGTCATAAGGGGATTCTTTTTAAAAAAGAAAAAAGAAAAAAAAGAGGGCAAACAAAAAGAAATAAAAATGGAAAATGAAGGAAAAATGAAAAAAAAGAAAAAAAGAAAGAAAAAGAAAATAAAGGCCAAAATGATGACTTAAAGTAATTCCCTCTCATCAATGCCAAAAGACTCACCAATATTTCCTTGGGTACATGGCATAGGAGTAGAGTCTCCTATTTAGAAATGACATCAGTTCCCCAAAAGATCCAAACTAAATGTGGAAAAGGTTAGGCAGACTCAACTAGAGTATGATCAGTTTCAACTTTTTACTGTAAAGGATACAGCAAAAAATAAACAAGAAAGGAAAAGCACATTATAAAGGAAGAGAAAAGCTCGCTAGGCTGAAAACCTGAAAGGGCGGCCTAGGCAAAAGTTAGAGCAACCTGGTGAGTCGAAAACTTGAAAAGGCGGCTCAGGTAAAATTAGGGTCAAGATTTTGGCAGAGTAATTAAAGTTTCCAATGCAAAACATGCAAACTAGGGCATGTGGACCATGGTCAAACTACCCTCTCAAAGGCAGAGTTGAACAATGTACTTGAGATCGTGATGTGGGATTAAGGTCCTCACTAGTCTCAGGAATTCACTAGAGGATCCTTGAACCTTCCCTATTTCCCCTGGCCTTGACCTGTCCTACGTGACTTCATTTCATCCCATCTATTTTCCCCGTTGTCCATTCTCTGTATTTTGTTTGACATACATGAATAAAATTTATCCTTTTTTCGATATGTGTTATAAATTGCATTGATCTGATAAAACATTGTGTTTTTATAAAAATAAATGAAAGAATAGTGAACATTTAAAGTCGTAAGGAACAAGACGCTCCCACTACTCGACCTCGTCTTAGGCAATCATCATGAAGACTCAGCCAGGCACGCGCTTCAAAGCTATGATTGCCTCTTTCAGTCTCCTCTGTCCATGAGTTATCCTAAGGGTCGCGGTTTCACAGGACCTACCCAGTTTTTGAATTTATCTTTACACTACTTACCTTTTTTTTTGCAGGTTATTACAACAGACAGTCATGTCAGGTATTGATGCCTCAATCAAGTCCTTTTCCTCAATGGACCCGCAACTGTCAAAACTAGAATCTTTTGAGTCCCTTCCTCAAATCACCAAAGTTGGCAATTCTCAAAGCCTTCCCCAAATCGCTAAAGTTGGCAATTCTCAAAGTCTTCTCCATCGCCAAAGTTGGCAATTCTCAAAGTTTTCTCCTTAATCGCCAAAGTTGGAAATTCTCAAAGTCTTCTCCTTAATTGCCAAAGCTGGCACCTCTCAAAGTTTTTTCCTCAAACTGCTAAAGCTGACACTTTTCAAGTTTCTCCTTCCCAGTAGAACCACAATCGCCAGAGCTGGCACTTTAAGGAGAACTCTCCTTCAATAGCCAAAGTTGGCACTCCTCAGAATCCTTTTCTCAAACTGCCAAAGTTGGCACTTCTCAAAGTCCCTTCTTTAATTTGCCAAAGTTGGTACTATTCAAAATCTCTTCTTCAACCTCCAAAGTTGACACTTCTCAGAATTCCTTCCCCAAATTGCTAAAGTTAGCATTTCTCGAAGTCTTCTCCTCAACTGTCAAAGCTGACACTTTTCAAACTCCCTTCTAAGGAATCTACCTGATACATTCCGATAGTCAAGCGTATCTCCTTCACAAGCCCAAATACCACCTAAGAATAGCTTCAAGCAAAATTCTCTCCCCCCAACAGAATCACCAAACTTTCTCCCCAGTGAGCCTACAATTCAGATCATTTTCTCCCCCTAATAAGAACACTTTTCCAATCAGGCTTAGAAGAACTCTCCCCAAAGAGCCCCAGCACACTTCTCTCAGTGAATCCACATATACCAGGTGGACCCCAAATTCTCCCTTCCTAATCAAGGGGTAATGCCCCGAGCCATCAATCCTTCTCCGGTGGAACTACACCTCCCAAACAAATCAAACTGGGGCATTACCCCAGGATCACTTCTTCTCGCTCAAGGGGCAGTCCCCCAAGGTTCCGAGGTAGATAGTTCAAACTGGGGCATCACCCCAGGTTCGTTCTCTTTCACCCAAAGAGACAGTACCCCGAATCACCAAATCCTTCCCCAGTAGAATTACACTTCCTAAACAACTCAAACTGGGGCATCTCCCCAGATTTCTTTTGTTCCAGTCAAGGGCCAATTCCCCAAGATTCCTTCAAACCATCTCAAATTAGGGCATCTCCCTAGATTTCTTTTGTTCCAGTCAAGGGGCAGTTCCCCAGGATTTCTTCAAACCATCTCAAACTGGGGCATCACCCCAGATCTATTCTCTTTCAGTCAAGGGAGGTAATTCCCCAAGATTCCTTCAAATCATGTCAAACTAGGGAATCACCCTAGGTTTATTCTCTTTTAGTCAAGGGGCAGTTCCCCAAGATTCCTTCAAATCATGTCAAACTGAGGCATCACCCCAGGTTCACTCTCTTTCATTCAAGGAGCAATTCCCCAAGAACCTTCAGTTATGTCAAACTGGGGCATCACCCCGAGCCTTTAGGTCCAGTGAGTTAATTCGGACGAGACGTCCTGTTAGTTCCCCCAATCTTTATACTTTCTGTCAACCGAGGGTCAACCCCAACCTTTACCTTTCCCGTCGCCTATGAAGGCACCCTTTCCTTTCCAGTCGCCTATGAAGGCACCCTTTTACTTTTCAGTCGCCTATGAAGGCACCCTTTACCTTTCCAGTCGCCTATGAAGGCACCCTTTACCTTTCTATTTGCCTATGAAGGCACCCTTTACCTTTCCAGTCTATGAAGGCACCCTTTTACTTTCCAGTCGTCTATGAAGGCACCTTATTACTTTCCAGTCGCCTATGAAGGCACCCTTTACCTTTCTAGTCGCCTATTAAGGTACCCTTTCCTTTCCAGTCGCCTATGAAGGCACTCTTTACCTTTCCCATTCACCTAACAAGGCAACCTTTACCTTCCAGTCTACCGGGGGTCAACCCCGGTCTTCTTACCTCCTGTTAACTGAAAGACAATTTTTCCCGGTCAATTCAGAACTCAAAAAAAAACAAAAAACAAAAAACAAAAAAAACAAAAAAAACAAAAAAACAAAAAAACAAAACTAAAAAAAAAAGAGACAAATGTGGAAAATGCTCGTCTTTAAAGAGGAAAGGGTCACAACGACTCGTGATTGCCAATACCGTCAGACGCCATAGCAAGAGGTCCCACCTGGCCCCTACATCGGTGTTCATATCTTTACTTCCTTTTCACTTCAAAAACACGGAAGCTTCGTGTTTCTTTTGTGAAAAGGAAGTAAAGAGGGGCATCTGTGAACACCTATTTTGGTCCGGTCAATTTTCACCAAGAATGGGAAATTCCGTCGCTTGGAATCCCTCCTTTCTATTCATGTTCGGATGTGCCTTAAGAATTACCAAGAGCTTGTGCTCGGGTTCAAGATTGTCTCTGACTCCGAGAGGTGAAAGGATCTCCGAGAGAGGACTGAGCTTCAATTCTGACTGATCCTTTTGGCTGTAAGATTTACCGAGTGGGTTATTTCCGAGCGAGGTGTTTGCTTGATTCTACTAAAAGATTAAGTAAACCTCTCAAACTATAATGCTTCAGGACGTTGATAGAGTTTATAGATGTATGGTGATGTGATATGATGCATTAGGAAGAGTTAGAGTGGGAGAAAATAGTATTTCATATGCTAAGTTGAAGGATTTCCCGTTCTGCATAAAACTTGCATATCTCGCTCAAGCGAGTGGGAATCTCGCTCGAGCGAGATTGTGGTGAATCAGGAATTTGGCCTCTGGCCTGTTTTTGCCCGAGTGGGTGGTGGTTTCGCCCAAGCGAGATTGATGGAGAATCAGGAGTTAGCCCCTGGATCAATTTCGCTCAAGCGGAGAAGTGAGCGCTCAAGCGAGAGGGAAAAGTTTTATATACTGGAACAATTTTGCTTAAGCGAGACATGTCTCGCCCGAGCGAGATTGATACCTGATGCATATGCCTTTCCTTCGCTCAGGCGTTTCGAGTAACATGTCTCCGAGTGAGACGTTGCCGAGTGAATTGTCTCCGGGTGGGGTGTTTCCGAGTGGAGGATTCCCGATTGAAACCACTGAATGAAAAAAGGACTGTCTTTGAATGAATACTTACCGATTGGATACATCCGAGTGAAGGATTCCCGATTGAAGCCGGTCTGAATGAAAAGCAAGTCTGATTTCAGATGAATACATCCGAGTGGATAATCCCCGACTGAAGCCAGTCTGAATGAAAAGCGAGTCCGATGTCGGATGAATACATCCGAGTGAAGAATTCCCGATTGAAGTACCTCCGAGGGAAAAGAGATTCTGACTTTGGATGAGTGCTTTTTCTAGACAGAGATGTTTCTAAGCGAATCTTTTCCGAGTGAATTGATTCTGAACAAAAAAGACTGAACTTTGAAAGAGCATTTATCGGGCAAAGTTATATCCAAGTGGGCTGTCACCAAGGAAGCCATTTTCGAGTGGTTTGCTGCCGAGAGATATATTTCCGAGTGAAGAAAAGGCTAGGACCTCGGATGAGCCTCTTTCAGGCAGAAACTTTCAAGGTCTATACTTCCGAGTCGGATGTCACCAAGGAAGCCATTTCCGAGTGGTTTGCTTCCGAGAGATGTATTTCCGAACGAAGAAAATCTCTGATCTCAAGTGAGCCTCTTTCGGACAGAGACTCTCAAGGTCCATACTTCCGAGTGGCATGTCTCCAAGTGATGCATGTCCGAGTGGGTTGCTTCAAAAGGGAATTGCTTCCGAGCAAAGAAAGGCTCTGATTACGAATTACTGTTCAGGAAAATATATATCCGAGTAGGGCGTCTCTGAGTGAGCCATCTTCAAGAGATGTGTTTCCGAGCAAAGAAACACTTTGATTTCAAAGGAGCACTTTTCACTTCCAAGTTCCATACTCCTGAATGAGGTGCTTTCGAGTGAGTATTTTCGAGTGAGTATTCCCGAGCAAAGAAAGGCTCTGTGAATGAATACTTTTCGAGCAGACACATCTGAGTGGGCTTTCTCCGAGTGAAGTATTTCCGAGTGGTTCACTTCCGAGAGATGTGCTTCCGGTTGAAGAAAGACTTTGAAGGAATATCTCTCGGGCTGAAGCATTCAAGTGAAGAATTCCCGAGCAAATGAATTTTAAACGGTTCTGACTTTGAAGGAGCTTGTCGGCCGGAGGTATAGCCGAATGAATATTTTAGAGGTGTTTCTGAGTAATATGTTCCCGAGTGGTCCACTTCTGAGCAAAGCACCTCCGATTAAAGATATTCCGGTCGAATGCTTCAAGCAGAAACAAGTTTCGAGCAAAGCACCTCCGATTGAAGAAATTCCGATTGAGTGCTTCAAATAGAAACAAGTTCCGAGCAAAGCATCTCCGATTGAGGAAATTCCGAATGAATGCTTCAAGCAGTGACAAGTTCCGAGCAAAGCACCTCCGATTGAAGCAACTCCGAATGAATGCTTCAAGCAGTGATATTTCCGGACAAAGCAATTCCGAGTGAACCAAGTCTGAATAAAAAGAGGCCCTGATGCATACTCCTTGGAAAGGGATTTCTGAGTCAATAATTTGTGAATTCAAACCATCCACTCCGAGGGTCAAAGGTCGGATCAGATCTACAAATTCAAGCTTTTACTCGGCCTTTTATATATGAGAGCACCTGTTCCGCTCGGATTAATTTCCACTGTGAATGGATACTGGCTGAGACAGTGATCCGGGCCACAAGAAAGAGTACCGATCCCATGAGACCCCATTTGCAGAATCCGACTGCCATACTATGACTTGGAATCCCACCACCCAAGTCAATCCATGAATTCTGGAAATGGCAGACAGGGGGCGGAAGTAGTAGTAATTGAAAATTCCCCATCAGCCGCTGCCCCCCACTACCTGTTAGTGGCTAGGCTGCCTCCACTGTGAGTGGAAGCTTGTGCTGTCCAAGCACTCAGCCACCCCTATAAATACCTCATCTGAAGAGGCACAAGGGGTGGGATTTAGAGTTTGAATTTTTGGTTAGAAGCTTTTCACTCTCGAAACCTCTTTCTGCCCATACTCCCCAGTGACCTGCTCCGATCTCCACAAAAGCTTTTGTCCCTAAAAGCTTGAAGTTTCCTCCGATGTTCAAAGCCAGAACCATGTTCTCTTGAACCTCCTAAACTGTTTTGGGCCCTAAGTGGTTACTGCACCACCGGATCAGAGCCGATTTCTATTGAACTTTCCCATCTCCTACACACTTCCCATTTCGTTCCACTCACCTTCATTAGCCACACCGGTCACACCCTTCCTCACCTTGTTTTCCAGTGTTTGAATCTAACACCAGTCACACTCTTCTTCACCTCGGTTTACGGTGTCCATAGTTCATACCGGCTCAGCACTCTCGCCACACCGGTTACACTCTTCTTCACCTCGGATTCCAGTGCCCATAGTCCACACCATCTCAGCACTCTTCCTCACTTCGGTTTCCAGCGTTCACATTCCAACACCGGCTCAGCACTCACACCGGTTCCATTCTATTCCTATTTTCTATCGGTTTTTCCTGTTAAATTCGTTGTTTGTTGATTCTGATTCTCCATTTCAAATTAATTTTTGTTGCTGATCTTCTTTTCTTTTATTTTATTCGGATTAATAATAAATAAATAACAAAAAAACGAGTGTTTCACATTTGAACTAGCCATAAAAAAACATCATCAAGAACTACGTAACCCTGATTTCTTGGAGCAGGACTTTAAATCCTGTCGGGCCCACCTTTTCCATTTTTATTCCTATTTTTATTTTCTTTATTTTTCCTTTGTAACTCTCTTTTTATCTATTTCCATGAAAAATCAATTTAGACGCGACGTCTTGTTGATTTTTCCTTATTTCCAGTCGACCATCATCACGATTCATAAGGAACGGGATACTTGAGACGAGATGTCCCGCTTATCCCCTTCCCGTTTCTAACCCCGTATCTTGATTAAATTCCATAAAAATCAATTTAGACGAGACGTCTTGTTGATTTTCCCCTATTTCTGATAAACCACCACCATAATTCATAAGGAACGCGATACTTGGGACGAGACGTCCCGTTTATCCCCTTCTCATTTCTGATCCCCGCATTTTGATTAAAGGACGACTAATTTAGACGCGACGTCTTGTTGACATCCTTCCCTTTCCCGGTTTTATACCAAAGCCAAGGTTAATTTAGACGAGACGTCCTGTCGACCTACACTTCATGTTTGTCCAGTTTGTTCTTTTTGTTTTTACACAAAGTACAACAATAAAAGGGGAGAAACATAACTGTCGTGGTAGACATTCTGAATTATAGAGAAACAGAGAGAAGGAGAAGCCAAGCCAACAGACTCTGTTGAACAGAGAGGAGGAGAAGCCAATAACAGAACCAAAACAGAGAGAGGGAGAAGCCAATAATAGAACCGAAACAGAGGAGGGAGAAGCCAACAGAATGCTACACTGCACAAGAGCCGCTTGCTTGAGCCTGCTTGAGAGAGAAAAGACCACGCACGACCACGACGAGCAAAACAGAGGGCCGCGTAAAATAGAGGGCCTCACAGAAACAGAGGGCCATACAGAAACAGCTCGCGTCGGAGCTGGAGGGAGGCGTGACTGAGCCGGAGGGGGAAAGGCCGATGCAGTGGGCGAGCTTGAAGATGGAAGGGAAATCGCAGAATGGTGGAGGGGATCGAAGGAGAAAAGTGAAATTAGGGTTTTCAATTGGGCCGTGGCATTTTTTAAACCGGGTCGCCTGCTTGACCCGATTATTCTAACCCGAAATACGTGAGACAGAAATGGCCACGTCTCAACGTCTCCATAAGCCAACTCGCGTCTAACGGTGTCCCCACCAAGGAGCGACTCTATAAGCGTCGCAACAATGCTATACCTTTTAATGTTGCCTATTCTGATGAGTTCAAGAAAATGTTTGAATTGGTTGCTAGACATGGTTTAGAATTTAAACCACCTTCTTACCATGAGATCAGAGTTAAATATTTAAAGCAAAAGGTTGATTCCACCAAAGAGGATTTGGAGAAACATAAGGCTCTTTGGAAGAAAATAGGTTGTACCATCATGATGGATGGATGGACCAATAAGAGAAGAACTATACTGATTTTTTTGGTGAACAGTCCAATGGGAACTATGTTTTTGAAGTCTATTAATGCTTCTGATATTTCTAAAATAGCTGACAGAGTTTTTAGGATGATGGATGAGGTTGTTGAAGAGGTGGGTGAAGATAATGTTGTGTAAATTGTCACCAGCAATGCAGCAAACTATAAGGTAGTTGGAGAGCTTCTGATGGAGAAGAGAAAGAGGTTATATTGGACTCCATGTGTAGCTCATTACATAGATCTAATGTCGGAGGATCTTGAGAAGAAGTTGTTGATCCATAAGGAGACAATTGCACATGGCAAAAACATCACAACATTCATCTACTCAAGAAGTACATTAATTTCCTTATTGCATCAGTTTACAAATGGTTCTAATTTAATTAGACCTGCCAATACACGTTTTGCTACTTCCTATTTGACATTGGATTGCTTGTTGGATAAGAAAGGAGGGTTGATAAGGATGTGTACATCTAAAGGGTGGAAGTCAGGCCAATCTGCAAAGCTTAAGGATGAGAAGTTTTGTGAAACACTAGTAATGGACAAGGATTTTTGGAAAAACATTATGACTTGTTTCAAGGGTGCATACCATTTAATCAAGGTGCTACATTTGGTAGATTTAGATGAGAAGCCTGCAATGGGCTTTATCTATGAAGAAATGGACCGAGCAAAAAAGAAGATAGCAAGTGCATTCAAAAATGTAAAGAAAAGGTAAACTTGTATAACCTATTATTACCTGGTTACATTGAATTATTGAATTTATATTTTAGGAACTAATTAAATTATTCTCTCATTCCTTAGTTACCAATCTCTTTGGGACATCATTGATGAAAGATGGAACAATCAACTTCATAGGCCGTTGCATACTGTTAGCCTTTACCTCAACCCAATCTTCCATTATGCTCCTAATTTTAAACTTGATTTTCAAATTAAACGTGGATTATATGATTGCCTAGAACGGATGGTAGGAAATATGAAAGAAGTAAAAAAGATTGATGCCCAATTGGAGGAATTCAAATACAAGGAGTTTTTTGGTAGCAAAATAGTCCTTAATAGAATCCAAATCAAAACTTCGGCACAACGGTGGGAGTCTTATGGTGATGAAACTCCAGAGTTACAAAAGTTTGATGTTCGTGTCTTGAGCTTGATGTGCAGTTCTTCTGGTTGTGAGCGCAATTGGAGTGCATTTGAGATGGTATTTGTAAATGCTTTATAAATTATTTCTCATTAATATATTTTTTATATTATATTTTTGCTAAAATATTTATTACTTAATAAACTTTAGGTTCACACTAAGAAGAGGAACCGATTGAAGCAAAAGACGATGAATGATGTCATCTTTGTCATGGCTAACTCTAAGTTGGCCAAGAAGAAGAATGCAAGGAAACCGAAAGAATATGTTATTGAAGATCTTTCTTCAGATGATGAGTGAATTGCGGATACGGAGGATGATGTGAGTCTTAATGTGAAAGATGTTGGAGTTAGAGGAGAAACTAATGGGGTTGGTTGGGATCCACCTAGTTCACCTCTTGGGTGATTCCTACTTTGTTTGATGATGAAGAAGGAGATGGTGTCAATGACTTAGGCATGACTAAACTTGATGAGGATGAAGATGATAATTCTAACTTGAATGATATGTTAGATGCTTAGGCTTTGAGAACCTAATTAGTGTTTGATGTTAGACTTGAGTTTTATGGTTAATGGTTATGTTTATGACATTGACTTTATATTTTTTTATGTTTATGACATTGAATTTAGTTTAATATTATGAAGTTTATGAGTTTAGTTTGATGTTTGTTATATTTATGTATACTTTAGTCTTTTTGGTAGACTTTTCTATTTCGTCTTACGTCTCAAAAGTCTACGTTTCACAAATCTCTGTCGTCTCAACATAGCCTCTACGTCTTAATAACCTTGAAGAGATGAATATGATTTATGATTTATAGATTTCCTAGTTCACTACTTCACTTTATAGCTTATTATGTTTCTTTTCTTGTTATGTACTTATGTTTTTGGTTTTAGTAATGTTTTGGATCATGTTTAGAGTCTTTAGACAATGTTTTCATTTGAATAATGTTGGTTTTGAGTTATCTACTATGAATTTGAAGTGTTTTTAGTTATATTTCTTTGTTTTTGTAAGTGGTTCTACATATATACATGTTTATGTGTTCCCCCCCCCCCCCCACGATAGAATCAAATAGCGTCTGTGATTTCCTCCGTGACACCGTGCTCCCGATTTAGGGTTCAGCCACTTTACGATGAGATTTGGGATATTTATGCATTTCAGATCATGCTTTGAATCTTTTGATTTGGATAAAATTCAAATTTTAGTTAGCTATTATACATTTAGAGTGTTTTCAGTTATTTTTCTTTGTTTTTTATGTTTTTATATATACATATACACACATATATATGTTTATGTGTTTTACCTTGTGATAGAATCAAATAGCTTTGCGATTTGCTCCATGACGCCGCAATTCTAGTTTTAGGGTTGATTGTTATGCTTCACTATTTGGGATTGACTATTATGATGATAATGAAATAGTTTAACTTACCAACTATACGTTTGTATCTTTCAAGATCAGGAAGAGGCTCTCCTGATTTGGTAGGAGCTTGACACTAGGATTTACGGGAGTGTCAACTAACTTAGAATTTAACATTTGTGTTTCTTCCAGATTATCCATTACATACTTTCTTTAAGATATAAAGATTCTATTTTTGGATTGTGTAACTTCTACCCCCAAGAAATATTTGAGTCTCGTAAGATCTTTCGTCTAAAAGTATTCGAAGAGATGTTGCTTAATCTTTGTAATGTCGAGATGATCATTGTCTGTGATGACAATGTCATCCACATAAACAAACAGGTAAATGCAATTGGCAACTGAATGATGATAGAAGACAAAATGATTAGTTTCACTTCAAATCATGTCAAATGTAACACCCCTAATTTCGTTATTTCTTATTTAAAATAAAATTTCAAAGGAATTTGATTATAGTTCTTTAGAACTTTTTGATTGTTATATAATTTATAATTTTTTATAATTTTCTTATTTTTTATTTTTTTATTATTATTTTTTATTATTATTATTTATTATTATTTATTTTTTTTTGAGAATGACAAAAATACCCTTAACCTTTCATCTAATAACCAAAATGCCATTACCGACATCATCGCTTACATCATCATCGCTTACATCATCGCTTACATCATCACTGAGATCAGAAGTTTCTTGGGCTTGGCTGGATACTATAGGAGATTCATCAAAGGATTTTCAAAGTTAGCATACCCACTGACCAAGCTAACACGGAAAGGACAACCTTTTGTGTGGACGACACAATGTGAGAATAGTTTCCAAGAGCTGAAAGATCGACTTACTTCTTCGCCGGTGTTAGTACTACCTGATCCACATCGAAGTTTTGAAGTTTACTGTGATGCGTCTAAACAAGGACTAGGAAGTGTACTCATGCAAGACAAGAAGGTTGTAGCCTATGCGTCGCGCCAATTAAGGCAACATGAGATTAACTACCCTACCCATGACTTAGAATTAGCCGCTGTAGTTTTTGCCTTAAAGATTTGGAGGCATTATCTATACGGTGCAACATTCGATGTGTTTAGCGATCATAAGAGTCTCAAGTATTTGTTCGACCAAAAGGAGTTAAACATGAGGCAACGGAGATGGATGGAGTTCTTAAAGGACTACGACTTTGAGTTGCAATACCATCCTGGAAAAGCGAACGTAGTAGCTGATGCTTTAAGTCGAAAGTCTCTACATGCGTCCACAATGATGATTAAAGAGCTGGAATTAATAGAGAACTTCAGAGATCTTAACCTAGCAGTAAAAGTTAATGCTAACAGCTACAGATTAGGAGCGTTGCAAGTGACAAATGAATTCCTGAGGCAAGTTTTAGAGGCTCAACGAGATGATGAATTCCTACAAAAAAAGAAAGAACTTTTGAAACAAGGAAAAGAAGTCGAGTTCAATGTAAGAAATGACCAATTACTGAGGTATAAAGATCGAGTGTGTATCCCTAATCAAGAGGAGTTGAAGAAAGCAATTATGGAAGAAGGCCATAAAAGTTATATGAGCATTCATCCTGGAGCTACTAAAATGTATCAAGATTTGAAGAAGTTATTTTGGTGGCCTGGAATGAAGAAAGCAGTGGCAGAGTACGTAGCTGCATGTCTAATTTGCCAGAAGGTTAAAGTGGAACATCAAAAACCCCCTGGAATGCTACAATCAATGGAAATACCAGAATGGAAATAGGATAGCATTACCATGGACTTTGTGACTTCTCTACCTAAAACTCCATTAGGACATGATTCAATATGGGTAATAGTTGATAGACTAACAAAGTCTGCCCACTTTATTCCCATCAACATTCGTTACTCTATGGAGAAGCTGGCAAAATTATACATCGAGGAGATTGTGAGATTGCATGGAATTCCTTCAAGTATCATTTCTGATCAGGACCCTCGTTTTACATCGCAATTCTGGAAGAGCTTACACAAGGCTTTGGGAACAAGACTACGTCTGAGTTCAGCATATCATCCTCAGACGGATGGACAGTCAGAAAGAACAATTCAATCTCTAGAGGACTTGTTACGAGCTTGTGTGTTAGAGCATAAAGGAAGTTGGAATCAATTCTTACCGTATGTGGCCATGCTAGCATTGGCATGGCACCTTTTGAAGCATTATATGGAAGAAAATGTAGGACTCCGCTATGTTGGTTTGAGACTGGTGAAAACTTGATGCTAGGACCAGAGTTGGTACAACAAACCACGGATAAAATCAAAATAGTTCAGGAAAAGATGAAGGCAACACAAAGCAGGTAGAAAAGTTACTATGACAAAAGAAGAAAGCCGCTCGAATTTCAAGAAGCGATCATGTATTCTTGAAAGTCACACCTATGACTGGGGTCGGTCGGGCAATGAAATCTCGAAAACTAACTCCTAGATTTATCGGTCCATACCAAATAATTCATAAAGTTAGCCCCCTTGCCTACCAAATAGCATTACCACCTTTTCTTTCTAATATCCATAATGTTTTTCATGTGTCAAACTTGCGAAAGTATATATTTGATCCTACACATGTTATTGAACCTGATGTCATACAAGTTAAAGATAATCTTACATATGATGCACCACCTGTTAGAATAGGTGACAGAAGAATAAAGAAGCTAAAAGATAAGGAAATTCCACTCGTGAAGGTCATTTGGAGTGAAACGAGAGGGGAAGATGCTACATGGGAACTAGAAAATGAGATGAAAGAGTCTCATCCCCAATTGTTTTACTATAAAAAAAAGTGTAAATTTCGAGGACGAAATTTTTTTTTAGGGGAGTAGAGTTGTAACACCCCTAATTTCGTTATTTCTTATTTAAAATAAAATTTCAAAGGAATTTGATTATAGTTCTTTAGAACTTTTTGATTGTTATATAATTTATAATTTTTATAATTTTCTTATTTTTTTATTTTTTTATTATTATTTTTATTATTATTATTTTTTTTGAGAATGACAAAAATACCCTTAACCTTTCATCTAATAACCAAAATGCCATTACCGACATCATTGCTTACATCATCATCGCTTACATCATCGCTTACATCATGAATAGTAAAATAAATAATTAAATAATCTTAAATAGTAAAATTTTCTTCCTATAAATAGATGGCTCATTTACAACATTTCCACACAAAAATTAGAGAGAGAATCTAGAGAGATAGTGCATAAGAAATTAGTGGAGAGTAAATTCTTTTGGTAAAAAGAAGTTCTGCCGGAGGTGTAAGGTAATAACTTTCTTCTATATTATTTTTATAATTTTAGTTTATTTTTAGCACTTTTAAACCATTGATATACTAGTACTATTATGAATAAGTTACTATAGTAAAAATAAATTATCACTGTGTTATTTTTACTATTTACTGTTACTATTCAAAATTTACTATTTACCGTAACTATTCAAAATTTACTATTCACTGTTATTGTTCATAATTTACCGTTTACCACTACTATTCAAAAAGTTACTATTCACAATTTACTATTTACTATTACTATTCAAAAATTACTATTTACCGTTACTATTAATGACTTACCATTTACCATTACTATTTATTATTACTATGCACATTTACTATTTATCATTCTGATAGCAATCTTAATTTTCATCTTAAGCTTATACTGAAATAAGTTAGTATTAATATTTTGTTAGAACTTGGAGGCGCAGAGCGAATTCACTTTTGGTAGCAAATCAAGGTAAGGGGGGTGAGATTAAGGATATAATATGAAATTACATAAGAATATTGGGAGGAGTCCCCTACTCCTTTTAAATATAACAATATTATTATTTTAAAATAATAACTTTTAACTTAAAATTTATAATAATTGTTATTAATAAATTAAGCATCTTGTGTAACTTAATATCTAAAATATTTAAGAACTTGAACTATTATGACCTATGCGGACTGGATTGAACCTATGCAAGGACTTGAACTATTATGAACTTGATTGAACCTATGCAAGAACTTAAACTATTATGAACTTGACTGAACCTATGCAAGGATTTGGACTATTATGACATATATGGACTGAACTAGACCTATGTAAGGACTGGACTATCTTGGATTTACATAGACCTGTGCGAGGAATTGACCATAGAACTTAAAACAAACTTTATTAATTTAAATAACCATTGAATTTTAAAATTATCATATTTATAACTAATGTTTAATTATTTGATTTGATTATGATTGTTAATATTTATTTATGCTTTATGATGTTTGATTGTGATTGACAATGTTTGATTATGATTGATAATCTTGTATTGTGGAGTTTGAGCATATAGCAAGCATGGCGGAAAGCTAAAATTCAGTAAGAAATTACTTATCTCCTACTTCTTTATTTACTTTTTTATATTTATTCAAATTACTTTTAAGAAATTTCTTAGAAAACTACATAAGTTTTTAGAAATCTCTTTTTATCTTTTAATATATATGTATATATCTTTACTAAAATTTAGATTTTTAGTTAGTTTATCAGAAAGAAAAAGAAAGAGAATTTATTTTATAAAAATAATTTTTTTTAATATATATATACGTATTATTTAAATGTATAAAAATATTATACAAAATTTTCAAGTACTAAGGTTTTAAATATTGATAATTCCAAATTTAAGTTTTTAGAAATTAATTTTGAATTGACAGGTTATGAAATATACTTAAGGCTTTGAAACTCAAATTTATAAAAAGATTTGATTTGTGATTTGAAAAGGAACTGTACTAAAATTTTATGTGCGTATTTGAGAAGTTGAAAAAGTACAGTTTACTGGGGTGGCTATGTCGTGATCCATAGGCCCTGATAATATAATTGAGTTTCTAAAAGCCTTAACCAACTAAATACGCGAGTAGTTCATGCATCATGAATCATCGAAGAGAAACAAAATGATATTGTCTGGGGACGGTTTATAGAAACCGAGGATACATTAGAGGAGGCTTAATTGTGAGCCTTGGGATGAGAGGGTGTGAAAGGGTGCTTCAGGGGACCTGGGGTAGCTCCCTAGTGTCGGGTACTTTCACAATAAAAACCTTTTCAATCTGACTAGTCTCTAAGTGTTTCCATGCCAGTTGAGCTGTTCATGTTATTATTATCCGGAATTATAGAACAGTGTAAACTCCTGGTTGGCCCAGTGCAAATTAAAATTTAAGGGGCCCACATATATAGATAAGTTATGATGAAGATATGGCATATCATTCATACATTCATAAATTGATTGTGCTTGTGATTGTGATTGATATTATTATACTAGTTTGTGAAAACCCTTCATTGCTTATGTCCCATTTGGGAATATTATATTCTGTTTCTCACTCCTTTCTCTATGTTTTTGTTTCATATGTTTTAAATTAATGGTTCGTACAGAGGGAAGGATAGAAGAACATTGACAGTATATATAGCACGTTCTAGAAAGGGAGCTCGGTATGAATACCGTGGTCCAATGAATAAATAATGTCACTAGGCAACTGCTCTTGGGCCATGGAGTTTCCTCTCTTTCTTATAATGTTTAATGTTTATTTTCTTCAGATGAATGTATAAATATTTTATAAAGTTTTAATAATATTAAGGTATTTCAGAAATAATGTATATAATTTATTCCGATAGTTTCTTTTTAACAAACATATCTTTAGTAAAAAAAAATTATTATGAATTTTTCTAGAATTTATTAAGGTGTAACTGAGGGTGTTACATCAAACTCCTGAATCATGGTACTAAATTTAACAAACCCTTCATTGAGGACTACTTGAGGCCATATGCCATATAGAGATTTTCAGGGACGGAAAAAGACCAAAGGAAGACTAGTTGGAAGGTTTTGAAACCTCAAAGAGAAATAAGGTTTTGAAAAAAAATTAGGCATTGAGTGGTGGTTCATCGTAGGATCATAAAAAAAGGAAGGAACTCTCGCTATACTTTAGATACCATGTTGAAATAGAGAGAAACGAGAGAACATATTTTGCATTTATAAGAAATTGTACATAATTACATAATATATAATTATCCTAATTAAGACTAATTATGTAAATATAGAATCGATCTAATTAATTTTAATATGGACAGCTACTATATTTAAATAACTAATACTTCTCAAGCATTACTTATAAAGATGACAACTTTCATGTCTATTTTATCAAGAGATAATGTTTCTATGCATAGTAGTCAAAACGCGAAATTGCGGCCGCAGTCACGGTGCGACGTCGCTTCGCAGCACCTGGACGCATCTCCTTTTTCGCAGGCGCTATTGTGGGACTGGAAGAATCGTGGCTGACGCAACGCAATCTCAAAGTCGTGGATCACACCGAAATCGCAAAGAAACACGATGCGATTCACAGTATCCCTCAAAACTACGTCGTTTTGGCTTTTACTAAGGGTAGAATAGTTACTTTTCCTTTTCCTTTATTTTATTTTAGGGTTTTTCGAAGAACCCTTCTTCTTTTTCTTCTTCTCTTCATCTTCTCCATCTCCCATTTTTTCTCTTTCACAAAATACCAACGACGGTCATCCCTAATTTCGGTTCCGTTCCCGTCAAGCTTCACTACACTGGTTTTCATCGCCGACAAGCACCACCATTCAGGTGTCTGTCTCTGGCGAGCACCATAGATTGGTGTTCTGTCTCTGGTGAGCTCTCTGCCCCTATTTTCGTTTTCAGCGAGTACCCTCATCCACATTTCCATCTCCGGTGAGCTCCCCAACTCTTGTTTCTGTCTCCAGTAAACAACCCCACCCTTATTTTCTTCTTCGGTGAGCAACCTCACCTTCATTTCCATCTCCGGTGACCTCCAAACCAGCTTCGATCACCTGCTGCAGTCTCCAACAATTGTTGTTGGCCTCCGAAAAGTTCGACCACCAGCTGCAAGCTCCAACAGCCACCTACAAGCTCCAACAGCCATTGTTCCTAATTTTTATTGCCATTTGCCTCCAACAGCACCTCTTCATCAATGGCAACTGTCGGTGGAGATTTAGGTGATACCTCAACCCTTCAATTATGTGTCTAACTCTTCAAATGCACTAGAAACAACCTTGATCAGGTTGGGAATGGAACTCACTAAAAGACCCTAACAACAAGAAGATGGTGACATGTAACTTTTGTGGGAACATCATTAAAGCTAGTATTATTAGAGCTAAGGAGCACTAAATAGGTGCAAAAGGGAATATTGGTAGAAGTTTAAAGACCCCTGAAAGTGTAAGAAGGAAGTTGAAAGAACTTTCGGCCAAGAAGGTGGCAGATAAAATGACATACTTGAATGAAGAGGTAGACGAGGAGGAGGATAAGAAGGAAGAGATTTAAGAGATCCAGCCTTTGAAACAAGGAAAATAGATTCCATCTTGTTCAAGTCATGCTTCAACATCGTTGTTGAAGAAATCAAAGAATACAAAAAGGTCACTCAATTAGTGGATGATGAGAGATCCAGAGACAACTAGAAAATTAGGGGGAAATATGAAATAACCAAACATGAAGGATCATTGTACCAAGGAAGCAAGAGCAAGAACAGTTCAATACATAAAGCGATTTCTAATCAGAAATGGAATTACTTTTAATGTGGTGCGTACCAAAAGCTTTAAGGACATTTTGGCAGCGGTTTGAGAGTATGGTTCTAATCTAAAGCCTCTAAGTTATCATGAGTGTAGGGTTTCTCTTTTGAAGAAGGAGTCAAAGTACACTAAGGAACTCATGAAGAATCATGAGGTTTGGAGGGAAAACACAGGACGCTCTATCATTTCAAATGGTTGGACTGATAGAAAAGGTAGGACACTGATCAATTTTTTGGTCAATACTCCTACTGGATCTATGTTCATCAAAAGCATTGATGCTTCTTCCTACATGAAGACTGGGGAAAAGGTGATTGAGTTGTTGGATAACTTTGTGGAGGAAATCGGAGAGTCCAAAGTTGTTCAAGTGATAACAGACAACGAAACCAATTATGTTGCAGCTGGTAATCATTCATCTTTATTTTAAATGTTACTTAATTATGGTTGATTACTTAAGATTTAATTTTAATTAATTAAATGACATCATGTGATAATTTAGGTAAGAAGTTGATGAGAAGAGGAAGCATCTCTTTTGGACATCATGTGCTGCTCATTGTGTTAGATTTAATGTTAGAGGACATTAGAAAACTTCCAAAGATTAAAAGGGCATGTCTTAGGGGAATAAAGCTGGTTGGTTACATCTACGACCATTCTTTTGCATTGAATTTGTAGAGAAATTTCACTGGTGGAGCTGAGTTGGTAAGACATGGAGTGACAAGGTTTGCTACAACCTTTTTGACCTTGCAAAGGTTGCACAACCAAAAGACCAACTTTCGTAAGATGTTTATATCAGATGAATGGTCAAAAAGCAAGGGAGCAAAAGATGCCAAGGGGAAGAGAGCAATGGAAACCGTTCTAATGGCTTCATTTTGGGCAAATGTGGTTTTTAGCCTCAAGACTATGGGGCCTATTGCCCAAGTTTTAAGATTAGTAGATAATGAGAAAAAACCCGCAATGTGTTACATATATGAGGCTATGGACATGGCTAAGGAAAACATTCAGGTTGCTTTCAAAGGAGATGAGAGCAAATATAAAGACATATTTGCCATTATTGATAAACGGTAGGATTGTTAGATGCACCATTGCATGTTACGGGGTATTATCTTAACCCCATATTTTTTTTAAGGATCTTGTTGGTGTTGACAACGATAAGGAGGTGAAAGCCGACCTCTTGAAGACCATTGAGAGGCTCTCCCACAACTTTATTCATGAAGATAAGGCTTGTGAACAATTAATCACTTACAAATATTCTCAAGGACTCTTTAGTAAAGGTGGGGCCATAAGACAAAAGACCACTTTAGCCCCTGTAAGAGTTTCTATCTTCATTTAATCGTCATCTATTTTATATTTGACAATAATGACAGTTGATGTAAATTTATTGCATTACAGTTAAATAGTGGAAGCTATATGGGACATTTACTCCAGCGTTGAAGATTGTTGTTAAAGTTTTATCTTTAACTTGTAGCTCTTCTGGGTGTGAGCAGAACTGGAGCACTTTTGAGCATGTAAGCTTTTATAGTTTTTTTAGATTATTAGTTTTGTACAAATATAAATTGGATTAGTGGTGGCAACAGGCTAACATTTTTTTAAAATGAAACAGATTCATTCTAAGAAAAGAAGCCGTCTTGAGCATCAAAAGTTGTGTGACTTGGTTTTCATCAAGTATAACCAAACATTAAAAGAGAGGTTTGAGACTACGAACATCATTGATTCGTTTCTCCTAAAGGAAGTTGATGATATTGCCACTAATGAGTTGTTTGGAGAATTAGGTGGTGATGAAGATGAGAGTAAGCAAGAATTTGTGTTTGATGAGGATGATGGATTGACATGGAGGCAAGTGGCACGTACTACCGGTGTTGGACAACCATTGCATTACACAAGGAGGAAGCATAAGCAAAATGATGCATCTGGGCCTTCCTCAAGTCATAGGAAAAAGGGGAAGAAGAGTTGGAACTAGGAGATCAAGATGATGAATATGATTTATGGATTTCCTAGTTCACGTCATAGCTTATGTTTCTTATCTTGTTATGTATTTGGTTTTAAATTTAATGCTACCTTTGGGACTTAGAATGCTTGAATCATTGTTTTTTAATGTTTTAGACTATGTTAGACTATGTTCCATTTGGATGATATTGGTTTTTAATTATCACTTATGAATTTAGAGTGTTTTTAGTTATATATCTTTGGTTTTTAAGTGTTTTTTTGCATATTTACATGTTTGACTATTTTATCCTGTGATAGTATTAAATTGTGTCCGCGATTTGCGCCACGACACACGATCCGGTTTTATGGGTCAGCCGCGTCGTGTCGCGATTTGGGATTGACTACTATGTTTCTATGTCTCTATTTTGTATATGCTTCTATGTCTCATGAACATAAATACTTACATTAGAATTGTATAATCTTTTCAAGAATATAAACGCTTAAGGAAGAAGTACAAATGAAATATTTGAGAGGATTAGATACAACATGTATTAAATACAAATACGCAAGGCTGATGCAAGTATTAGTGTTTCATATTTGTCTTGTGGTTGGATCCTTATGGTTTACCTCCGTCTACAAATGTTAAAATTGGATGATGTGGCATGTTAAGTGATATGTTGCCCTCCTAATTATGGCATCTAATGAAACCATTAAGTGACAAAGCCCATAACTAGTGTCCTGTCTACCGTGTTGAGCTACCACTTCAAGGACATCTTAGTTTATGTGGTCGTCAAAGTTGGGGAGGAAGGACTGACAACAATAAAAATGGAAACAAAAGCTCCAGTAGTAGGGCCATAGTGAATAGCCCTTAGAACCATGGGAGGAAAAATCCATTTTTGTTTTTGTGGCCAAGTGGAGGGACAACACCAAACGCACGAGGATGGAAGAAGAGGGAGAAGAAGACATTCTAAAGTTAGGGTTCTCAATGTAATTTGGATTTTAATGTGTTAAAATTTTAAACTTTTAATTTAATCCACCAAAATGATGTATTTTTTGCTAGTTAGGATGTCAATGTATCACTTAACTTGATATGTCATCAAATTTTAATAGCAAGGGGATGGAGGTTAACTCTAAGGACCTATCTGGTAGACAATAGAAACTATTGAAGACGTGAGTGCCTATTGTAGAAAGATATGGAAGGAGAGAAGGGCATAAAGAGATAGAAGTTAATGAATACTTTACAATGTGTAGAAACCTTATATATATATAAAAGAGAAGTACATAGGTAACCCTAATAGATTAACACTTATAATCACTATTAACAAAATATAGAATACTAACCTTAATATGACCACTCATAACACCTATTTTAGAGAAATAGGGCCCATATGCACCACCTTTGAGGAGTGAGGGATGCATATACTAGTTAACTCTTTTATGAAAAGCATTCATTTTATTTTTATTATATTATATTTTATTTTTCATAGTCAGTAAACGAAAAAAGTAAATTAAATGACATTTTGTTAAAAAAGATTAAATTGAAGTTTTTAGAATTTATCCTACCCATTCAATTTCAATCTTCAAATTCTAAGATGAGTTACTCTTTTTTTTTATAACTTGATATGTTTTTGTTTTTGTTAAATTAAGAACTAAATTGAAGTTAGAACAACTTATCCAAGCGCTCATGGTAGGCTATCTTATATTGAACTTTTAAACAAATCGTTCTTACATCCGTGACGCATCATACCAATATGCTGTCAAGTATCGATACTATTACTTGCACAAACTAAACTTTTATTTCAGGACAAATGGAACAAAACTTATTTGAAGGTTATAGTTTTGGCTTGTGATCATATTGAAATCAAAGGAATTACAGGAATCAAATGCAAGTCATCTTTTCTTCCAACAGTCACCCCAAATTCTTCAGTCATGTCTAGGTCTTCAGCTTTCATTTCTTTGGGAAGCTTCCAATCAAAGTGATACAACAAAAATGCAAGTGCAAGCTCAACATTTATCAAAGCAAATGTGCTTCCTGGGCATATTCTTCTTCCAGCACCAAATGGAATGAACTCAAAATTACTCCCTTTGTAGTCAATAGAGCTATCAATGAATCTCTCTGGATAAAACCTCTCTGCATCAGTCCAGTACTTTGGATCTCTTCCAATTGCCCAAGCATTAATAATTATCTTACTTTTGAATGGTATGTGATACCCATTAATCTCACATGCTTCTCGACATTCCCTAGGAAGTAAAAGAGGAACTGGAGGATGTAACCTCATGGTCTCTTTCACAACTGCTTTCAAATATTTCAGTTCATTGATGCAAGTTTCATCAACCCTTCCTTTTATATGGAATAGCTCTCTCACCTCAAATTGTGCTCTCTTCATTACTCTTGGATCCCTTAATATCTCTGTCATTGCCCAATTAATGGTGGTTGCTGATGTCTCACCTCCAGCACTAAATATGTCCTGATAAAGTAAGGGTTCACAAGGTTAAGTTAATGCAGCTAATGCAAGAGGTCATCTCTCTCTCTCTCTCTCTCTTTTCACACACACACACATTTTAGGCTATGTTTGGAAGTCTGGATGGGAGGAAAGGAAAATGTTTGATATGCATGAAAAACTAGACTCTTAAACACCAAGGACATAATGACTTTCAATAAGTTGTTCTCTCCTCTCCCTTCTCCAATAAGGGTATGTTTGCAGTTAGATTTTGGAGGGGAAGAGAGGAAATGGGATAACTTATTCAAAGTCTTTTCCTCTATTGTTTGAAAATTTAATTTTTTCATATATCTTACAAAATATAACTCACTCATCTCCTCCCCTTTCTCACAAAACCTTTACCTCCTTTTCTCTTTAAATTACCAAACATAGCTCTGGAATTAAACACATGATTAGTTAAAATTGTTGATGGGATGCTTGTGATATAGATGTATTTATAAATTGAATTAGGGTCAACATCCGCATGAAGTATCTTTTAAAATTATTTCCCCAATAATTTCTTTTTTATCTGAAACAAACTTAATCAATCCATCAGTTAAATCGTGTGATATTGTCATGTTGATCATGTATATGAAGTTTTATACGATTTATACATTGGTAAATATGAAATTAAGTAGTAGCTACTTACTTATATTTTAAATGATATATTGTCAAAATTAAGTGATGCAATGGGGTATCTGCTGAATTTTTAAACTGTATAAAATTCTATATACTTAATCTACTTTACAAGTGTTTTATGTTCAAATGCCATAATAGTAAATTTATTTTTGATAAAAAAAATGTACAAAGCTAACACATGAACCAGGACAACTCAGCAAATTAACCGTTAACGTTAATCTATAAAGTTACAAATGACTTGATATTTTTTACTCTTCAAAGTGCCTTGTGAATTCGAAGAGCTGTTGTGAGATTTGGGGTGGGGGGTGAGTATGAAAAAATATCATTAGACATTACACAAACTAATGTCTAATTGCATTTAAAAAAGAACTAATGTCTAATTATATTTGATGAGATATATTAAAAAAAAGAGAGCATATTTTCTCAATAGAAAAAATATATATATGATGGAAAAAGGATTAGGATATACAGAATAAAAATTAGTAAAATGGTGTATGATATGACTGGTGAATGAGTATCATGTATGTATTAATCATGAAACCCTCATTAGGAGCAAGATTATTTAAAAAAAAAAAAAAGTCAGGATATGCAAGACGTGTTAACATACGTACCACGATTACAGCCTTGATATTGTCATTAGTTAAGCAAATATCAAGTTTATCATCTTGGAATCTTAGGAGAACATCTACCAGATCTTCTACGCCTTTTCCTTCTGTGGCTTTTGATTTTGCCTCCTTATGTTCAGTATGATGTTTTCTAGTATCTGATCAATTGGTCGATGAAGCCTCTCAAGCTTATGCCTTAAACCAGTGACAAGTTGAAGCCATTCAGCAGATGGAAATAGATCTCCTATGTCAAAACCTCCTGCAGCCTTTATAACTTCTTTCAAGAGTGATATGTATTTTTCTTGTCCTTTGCATTTCTTGCCAAAAGCTGCCCTTGAAATGATTGTATACATTGATGAAAATGTTGCTTCGGTGAGGTTGATGGGAGATCCTTTTTGTGACTCAATCTTTTTTATGAGATTGGTAAGCTCTTCTTCTCTTATTGGCTTGAATGAGTTGACACGTTTCTGAGTTAAAAGCTCTATTGTGCATATTTTCCGTAGCTGTCTCCAGTAATTTCCATAAGGTGCAAAACTAATATTTGTGAAATCATAAGCAATTATTTTTGCAGCTAGAATTTGAGGCCTTGATGCAAAGACAAGATCATGGGTTTTCATTACCTCCTTGGCATACTCTGCCGAGGAAACAACTATGGTATTGATTTCTCCAAGTTGGAGATGCATTAAGGGTCCATATATGTTGGCTAAGTCTCTTAATTTTCGATGTGGTGTAGATGCAATAAGATGGGGTATGTTTCCTATTATAGGTAGCTTCCAAGGTCCCGGGGGTATATTTGAAGTTGGCTCAGCTTTCTTGAGATTCCTCTCTATTTTTAGTGCCACAAGCATGAGGAGGAAAAAGGAGATAAGGGTTAGTAAGTTAAGTATTTGGGAATCCATGGTGTTAGTCCTGACTAATGGAGGACAAGGTCACACGGAGGGAGAATTCAAGCTCTCAGAAAAAAATTTGTTAGGGAAAGAGTTGAGAGGAAAGATTGAATTAGGTGTGAAATAACCGCCTCTATATTTTAATGAATTGTTTTATCACTAAATATAAAAAAAATCATTAAATGTTTACCTATTAAATATATCTTTCTTATATATAAAGATAATTAATTTTTTAGATAATAAATAAAATTAAAAGTATTAAAAATTACATTAAATATTTAATAATATTAATTCAAATGACTATTTTCGACGAACATTGTTAAAGTGTGCTTGGGGTGTTTCTTTTAAGTATTTATTTTCTTGATTTCTAGGGAAAGTATGCTTGGGTAATTTTACAAAAAGTAAATTATAATCCATTAGATTATTTTTATTAAAGAAAAATAATTATAATTAGATTCTAGCTATAAAAAAGTAATTTTTTTTCTACTATACACTTACCTTTTTTATTTTATCTTTTGCATCTTTTCAATTTTGTAATTCTCATATCTATTTTAGTAATTTTAAATTTAAAAAGTACTTTTCTAATCTAATTTAAACAAATAAATTATCTAAATAATCTCTTTTTCATAATAACATCTCATTATATATATAGGATTTGTCTAGTTTGTAACAAGATAAGGGATAAAAAAATAGAACCATTTCATTGAAAATTGTATAAGAATTGCTTATACATTAATGTGAGTGTGCACTAATAAAATTCTTAAATAAAATTTTTAATTTTTTATCTCTTAATCTATGTATAGTTGTACAAGTTAAATATATATAATGGGTTTGTTTAACTTATGTATAAGATAAGAGATAAAAAAATTGTTTTAATAAAATTTATGAGAGTGAATATTGATATTTATAAATAAAAGCTTTTTAATTTATTTTTATCTACTTATACAAGTTATACTATAAGTTTTTTTTTTGGTAAAAGCTATACTATAAGTTTGATAAATGCATATGAAATTAGTGAGTCGTTGGGTCTTCTTTCTAGCGATTGGCAGCGGCTTTGAATCGCGCTGGTAGCGAATCTTTTGTTCCGTGGGCTGCTTTTATTGTTTCCTTGTCTGCTAGTGGCCCATTCATAAGCGGATAACATCTCTATCATTGTTTCTCAATCACGTCACGTATTCATTTTGTCCTTGGGTACTCACGCTAGTCTCTGATGCTTAACCAGCCTCACATTTACCGAGGATAAATTAATCATATCATCATTCTTAAAATTTAACCTATAATTGAGTATATCATGAATAAGTTAGGTAATTAATTTAGATTAATTTTTTATTTTTATAGATTTAAATATTATTGGATCTTTAGTTTGATCATGATTTGTTTAAACTAATAATACATTTACTTCAATTTTAAAAATATTATATATATATATACATATTTGTTTAACCTTTGTAATTTCACACATCATAAAAGATTAAAAATAGAATTGTTTTATTAAAACTTATGCTAAAATTGTTTAAAAATCAATACGAGTGGGTATTAATGATATTTTTAAATGAAAAATTAACATTTTTTGATATTTTAATTTGTGTAAAGTTACATAAGTCTATATTAACAATTTGATATGGTGAAAGATGAAAATAATATATCATGACCATTTAAATCAGGGATAAGATTAGTAATATAATATTTATGAATTATCATTGTTTACTTTGTCAAAATTCTTTTATTTTCGATCTTTGCCGTATGAGAATTTGAAAAAATACGAGCACACAATTTCAATGAATATATATATAACAAAAATTTAACTAAAAAAATGAAATGATGGAATAGTTTTAGTAAAAAAAATGTTATAACTAAAGAAATAGAAGTAAATAAATTATAATTCAAAACGTGCAACATTTAAGACATAATATTAAAATTCCTTTTATTTAATTTTACAAATTTATTTTAAGGGAAATAAATGAGTTAAAAATAATAATTTGAAAGGGTAAAAGTATGAGATTTCAATATATATGCATACGAAGTAAATAAAAAATCAACAAAATAAAATTATAAATAAAGTACTAATTTGAAATTTACATATATGAAAATGAGTTTTCACTAAATATTCACTTTGTATGTGTTATAAAATAACTAAAATTTTAAATTGCCTAGAGAAAGGAATATAGAGAAGAAGAATGCATAACATAGAGAATGCAGCAAAATACAAGAAGTTCTTCTAAGAAAATTCACACTCTTAATGAAGGGCATAAGTCCATTTTTATAGGCTAATGTGGACATCCATCTTGATTAAAATATTCATAATACTCCCCCTTGGATGTCCATATTTTAGAATGTGCCTCGTTAAAACCTTACTAAGAAAAACCCAATGGAATAAAAATCTAGAGAAGGAAAATGAGTACAGCATTCTTTACAAAGTAAATTCATAGATAAAATAAATAATTAAATTACAAGTATTTAATTTCCCCCTCATTGGAACATTTATGCCTAAGGCGCCTAAGACCGATCTTTTCTACTAACTGCTCGAAGACTTTGGTTGGTAATGATTTTGTAAAGATATATGCTAGATTCTCACATGATCGGACTTGCTGGACATTTATTTCATAATTCTTTATAAGATCATGAGTAAAGAAAAATTTTGGTGAAATATGTTTTGTCCTATCTCCTTTAATATAACCCCCATTTAACTGAGAAATACAAGCTGCATTACCTTTACATAAGATTGTTGGTGGTAGTTTTCCAGCATGCAAGTCATAAATTTCTTGAATATGTTGAATCATAGACCAAAACCAAACACATTCTCGACTTGCTTCATGAAATGCTAGAATTTCAGCATGATCGGATGATGTTGCTGTGATTGTTTGTTTTATGGATCTCTATGAAATTGCTGTACCACCACATGTGAACAAATAGCCTGTTTGTGATATACCATTATAAGGATCAGACAAATACCCCGCATCTGCATAACCAATTAGGTTTGCCTTAGATACATATAGGAAAAATAAATTCATGTCCATTGTACTTCTAAGGTAGTTAAATATGTGCTTAATCACATTCCAATGCCTTTTTGTGGGTAAAAAACTATGTCTTGCTAATAAATTAACATTAAATGATATATCAAGTCGTGTATGACTAGCAAGATATATTGTGCACCAGTTGCACTGAGATATGGTACTTCAAGACCAAGTAGTTCTTCATTTTTCTCTTAAGGTCGAAAAGGATTTCGCTCACTTCAAGTGACCTTACAACCATTGGACTGCTCAGTGGGTGTGATTTGTCCATATAGAACCGCTTTAGTACCTTTTCTGTATAAGTCTTTTGGTGCATTAAAATTCCTTTAAATATTCTAATTGTAATCCAAGACAAAACTTTGTTTTTCCCAAATATTTTATCTCAAATTCTTTTTTCAAGTAATTTACAGCCTTTGAAAGCTTTTCAGGAGTTCTGATGATGTTTAAATCATCTATGTAAATAACAATTATAACGAACTCTTTTCCAAATCTTTTCATAAAAACACATGGACAAATCTGGTCATTTTTATACCCTTCTTTCAACAAATATTCACTAAGACAATTGTACCACATACGTCCAGATTGTTTTAGTCGGTAAAGGGATTTATTCAATTTAATTGAATAATTTTCTCGAGGACTTGTTTTATATGCTTCAGGCAAATTAAATCCTTCAGGAAGTTTCATGTAGATATCTTTTTCAAGTGAGCCATATAAATATACTGTAACAACATCCATTAGGCGTAAATCAAGTTTTTCACGAATTGCCAAACTAATCAAGTATCGAAAAGTACTTGCATCCATCATTGGTGAATATGTTTCCTCGTAGAAACATTGTACAACAAGTCTTACCTTATATCACACAATTTCACCATTTTCATTTCTTTTTCTCGTAAAAACCAATTTGTATCCAACTGGTTTTACACCTTTGGGTGTTTGGATTATATGCCCAAAAATTTTCCGTTTTGCAAGTGAGTTTAACTCTTCTTACATTGCATCTTTCCACTTAGACCAATTATTTCTTTATGCATATTTATTAACCGATTTTTGCTCATGATTCTTATCATCATTTACAATATCAAGAGCTTCTTTGAATGCAAAAATTTCATCAACATCGACTTCATGTCAATTTCATTGTATTCCATCCATGACATAATTTATTAAGATCTCTTTATTTTTATCAATTTCAGGTACTTTGGTTTCTTCTGGATTTGAAACCTTGATTATGTCTGGAAACTCTTCTAGAGTCTTTATATCCTCGATTCGACCATCTTTATTTCTTTTTCTTTTTCGACGATTTTTATCTTTAGAACCAATAGGTCTGCCACGTTTTATTTTGGTTTCATACTCATTTATAATTTTAGATTGTCCTGCAGGATATCAATCTTTATTAGAGTATTAACAGCTGGTATGTGTGACTTAGTCACTTTTTTTGGATCAGCTAATGCATTTGGCAATTGGTTTGCTAAATTTTGTAAACTAATTATTTTCTAAACATCTAGTTCATATTGCTTTGTTCGAGGATCCAGATGTGATAAAGATATCTCATTCTAACTAATTCTTTTATCCAACTATTTATTTTCCCCCTAATAATGGAAAAACAGATTCATCAAAATGACAATCAGCAAAACGAGCTGTAAACAAATCTCCTATTAAGGGTTCAAGATATTTTATTATAGATGGACTTTCACATCTAACATATATTCCCAACCTTCTTTGAGGTCCCATCTTAGTGCATTGTGGAGGAGAGATAGGAACATATATCGCACTTCCAAAGATTCTTAGATGGGAAATTTTTGGTTCTTAACCAAAAACCGATTGTAAAGAGGAATGCTCATGATAACTTATAAGCCTGATGTGAATAAGTACTGCCGCATACAAGATTGTATGTCCTTAAGTTGAAATTGGGAGTTTTGATCTCATTAACAATGGTCTTGCAATCAATTTTAAACGTTTAATTAATAATTCAACAAGTTCATTTTATGTATGAACATGTGCTATAGGATGTTCAACATCAATTCCGATGGACATACAATAATCATTAAGAGATTGAGATGTAAATTCACCAGCGTTATCAAGGCGTATTTTCTTAATTGGATAATCAGGAAAATGAGCTCTTAAACGAATTAATTGAGCTAGTAATCTCGCAAACGCCTGGTTGCGAATTGACAATAAGCAAACATGTGACCATCTAGTTGATGCATCAATTAAAACCATAAAATATCTAAATGATCCACATGAAGGGTGTATTGGTCCACAAATATCACCTTGTATAAGCTCTAAAAATATGAGTGATTCACTCCCGATTTTCATTATTGATGACCGAATGATTAATTTTCCTTGAGAACAAGCAACGCATGAGAAATTATTAGTTTGCAGACCGTTGTTCAAGCAATGACCATTTGAATTTTTAATTATTTTTAGCATCATAATTGATCCAGGATGGCCTAATCTTTCATGTCAGATAACAAAGTCATTCTTATTTGTAAACTTCTAGTTTACAATAACATTTGTTTCAACTGTAATAATATAGGTATAGTACAAACCAGAAGAAAATGAAGGTAACTTTTCCAATATATATTTCTTATCAGAAATTAACTTTGTGATGTAAAGATATTCAACCTTTCCTTTCATTTGTGGTCTCAATATGGTATCCATTTCTTAAAACTCAATAAATTTTTTTAAGACTTGGTAGAATTTAATGCACTTTCAATGTGCAATTTTGTTCCTCCAGGTAACAAAATACTAGCTCTGCCGGAGCCTTTGTAACACCCTGGGGCCAACTTGCAAATCTCAAGATAATTACCGTCACCATATAAAATTTCTTGGATAATTTATTTTTCGCCTGGTAATTATCAAGTGATTCACAACTTGATTCCAGAGGCTACTGATACAATATCAGAGTGCGAAATTTTTTACATAACTAACTTTATTTTATTATACATAATATCAGAGTCTCATACATATTATATTTTATAACAGGCACCTAGATCTTATAAAATATAAAGATGTAAAGTACCAAAACGTAGCATACACATAATACAGCCATAGTAGTTGATGATGCATGATTTAGCCTTAATTCCTTGCTTTAAATGTGTATAATTTGCCATTGCTAATTGTGTAATATTATGCATTTTAACACATTTTCATAATTCAAGCTTTATTTAATATTAACTAAATTAGGCGATAATCTTTAAATGAAATAATAAATCTTACTTGATTTCCTTTATATTGTAGTGAATAATTGAGGTTGCAATTGGGAAATCATAAAATTGAGCATCAGGTCTGACGCGTAGCGCTGGTACCACGTGTAGCGTGGAAGCAAATTCGCAACACTGACGCGCAGCGTCAAGCCCACGCGTAGCGTCAACAGTGACGAGGATCCCATTAACAGGCTGTATGCAACTTCAGAAGTGGAGGATTTATTTATATTAAAGCACTTATTGGCCAATCCATTACAGACATACGGCACTATCTCAGTGGGGAACATGCAGCACAAGTGTCCAAGCATTATTGAAGAATTATTGGATGAAATAATGTATTCTGAGTCAGAAACCCTCACGCGTAGCCTCATAACCACGCGTAGCGTGGAAGCAGATTCGCAATGCTGACGCGTAGCGTCCTGCTGACGCACAGCGTCAGCAGGAGACCCTTACCCTTGCTTTCACTATAAATAGGACCATTGCCAAAGGCTTGAAACACACCTCAATTCACGTTTCTCTCTTTTCTCTCTTTGTTTCTATAAGCATCAGAGGAAGGCACAAAGCCTCCTCCTCTCTTCTTCCCCCTCTTTGCTCCATTCCGGGTTAGTTTCTTTTCTTTGTAGTTGTTATTATGGAGGGCTAAAACCCTAGATTGATTTTCTTGGAGAATGTTGTAATGTAATTTTGAGGTCATTAATTTTTATATAGTATGCTTTTATTATTGTTATTTCTTCATAATCTTTCTCTACTTATTTAATTCCATTTTGTTTAATTAAATTTGTATGCTTAATCGGTTTAATTATTCAAATGGAATAAAATAAGGTTTTAAATTAGAATGGAAAAGGAAATATGCATGCTTAATGAATATTTTCATAATCACTTTTAATAATTATGGTTTGCTTAATTCCATAATTTGAGAATAGATTATGTATATAGGCGATGTTCTTATGTATGCTCAATAATTCCTAGATTTTACGATCTTGACTCCTTTTGCTTAATTAGGGTGCTTGATTAAAATATTCATTTTTAAATGAAAGTAAAGGAATTGTGAATTGAAAAAGACGCTTAGTTGATCAATTCAAATTGAGCTAAGAAATTAACATTAATAAGTATACAAATTATCTTTAGTGAACCAAGGATAAATTTATTTACAATACTCCAAGAAAATCAATCGCTTGTTATTTATTGTTTTAAATCCTTTATTTACTTTGTTTTAATTTTAATTGTGACAACAAAAATCAATCAAACCCCCCCCAATTGTATGTTAGTGAACTTATGTTTGTAAAAATTTTTAGTTGTTTAGTTTTAATTTTTAATTGTTAAAAATTAGTTTAAGACTTGATTTTTCCTAAATTTTTGTGTTGATCCTTGAGAGAACGACCTAGGTTGACACCCTAGTACTACGTTAATTAATTTTAATGTACTAATTTGACGGAATCACGACTGTAAAAAATAAACGCGTCAGTAGTCACGCAAGCAAGCATCAGCATCAAAAGCCTTCATAATTTATCCACATCAAGCATCATCCACTTTGTCACATATCATCCTGGTTAACCACTAAAGGTTTGCCACAAGTAATAGAAAGAGTGAGATAAAATGTCAAATAAATAGAAATTAAATTAGAACAAACACAACCACAAGTAGGATGCTATGCGATGTAGATGCCAAACAAGTATTTTATATTATACTTATGTTATTATATTCCGTTCTCTTATATGAAGGAAAATGCATGATGGATCCATTATGGTGGGAACATCTGCAGTGATTTCCAACAATAATATTTTTACGGATATCCAACCGATACCACGCCCCATAATGCAACACCAACATCGGATAACAAACCATAATATCAATAACAAGTGTTGCAGGGCCCCCCTTAAGGACACACTGCTTAGCCCTTAAGACGGCCGTGGTATAAAACCACCACAGAGCTCTGTGCTCAACAGAGCGCATCCCCCCACCGGGAACCCCCTAAAGAAGCCCCCTGCGGATTCTTTGAACGGCCATTGCATATGATGCATGAATACAGTAAATTTATTTCAATAAATTTATTCATAATTTTAACAATAAGAATTTATTGTAAAATTCAAGAAGATACGACATTTCATCATATTTACAAGTATAATCCATATACTATATTTAAAAATATGGAAACATAATATCAACTAATTACTATATTTAATAATTCAAACAATAAGGAAACATTTTTCATGTAAACTACTATAATTATTATTCCAAAGGTTATGGAAACACATTTTCCATAGCATTTATTGATTTATCATACTGTCTATTTCAAGGAATATAGAAACATGTTTTCAAAATGGTTATTTTATCCATTTATTTAATTAAATAACTTTAATATTATTTTGTTAAAAAATTTAGATTTTGATAAATTGTAATGTCTTAGTAGTTAAGATTAAAGTATATTTTAATAATGATATATTCATATAAGGTAGTATAGTATAAAGAAAATTGACAAAAGTACCAATAAGAACTTAAAATAGAAATTCTGAAACTATTAGTGCGCTATCTATTAGTGTAGTTGTAACAGGAACCGCACTAATAGGATTCTGCATATGCTGTTATGAAAACAGCATCTTGTTTTTGTGATTTATATATGTTTTACCCATTCTAATTGCAATTTAAGCATACCAAATGATGTTAAATCATCATATAACATTAGAAATATATTATATATCATATTTCAATGTATTAATATTAATTTTAAAATTTAATTTCTTTAAATAAAAATATTAACTATTCATATTCAATGTTATTTAGTCAAATACTAATATATTTCTAATCTAATTTCTATCTATCCGATATTTTATCCCCTCTTTTCTTACCTTAATTTCAGATTCCCAAACTCGGTTTGTGCTCAAACTCCTTGTTTCTCCTCGAATCTTCAATGGAAAATGGTTTCTAGGATTCCAAAATTGAAGGCCTTAGAGTTATAGAAACGAAGATTTGAAGGTTTAAATTAGAAGATAATGGAGGATAGAAGGATTTGGGTATTTGAATTGAAGAAAAATGAAGTGGGAGGCCATTTATATAGGCAAAGAAAGGCGGTGGAAATGAGACGGTGGAGAAGCTTGGAGAGAAGCAGAGAGTCTTCGAGAGAGAGAAGGAATTTAATAACGGGTTCCTTAATAATTCTACATTTTATTGTCGTATTCTCACTCTGTTTGTTTCATTTTAAGTCCAATTTATGAAATAAAAATATCCCCGTAACCGGAATAAAATTTCCTATTTTCTAAGATTTATTTCTTATTTTTCTAAGAAACTTTAATTTTTCACTGTTTAATTACCGATTCAAATTTAATTAAAAATTGGGCTGTTACACTCTCCCCCTGTTATAAAAATTTCGTCCTCGAAATTTAAACGTACCTGGTTAGAATAATTCAGGATATTGACTCTTCATCTCATCTTCTCATTCCCAAGTCATGCTTACTTCATCTCCTTGTTGTCAAGCTACTTTCACCAATGAGATCTCCTTGCCTTTTAGTCGCTTGACGTCTCTGTCCATTATCTTCACTGGTGTTACTGGAATTGTAAGGTTTTCCTTAACTTCTATATCATCAGTCTCGATCACATGGTCTGGATCAGGTACATACTTTCGTAATTGTGAGACATGGAACACATTATGAAGATTGGAAAGGTAAGGCGGCAATGCGATCTGATATACCACTTTACCAATTCTTTTCAGGATTTTATATGGTCCTATATACCTTGGAGTAAGCTTCTTACTTTTTAACACTCTTCCAAGTCCCTTATTAGGTGATACTTTCAAGAATACATAGTCTCCTTCCTGGAATTCTAATGGCTTCCTCCTATGATCATAATATGACTTCTGCCGATCCTGCGCAATTTTCACCTTTTCTCTAATCATCCAAATTTGCTCTATCGTTTGTCGGACAATTTCTGGTCCAAGAGTTAGGTGCTCACCTATCTCTAACCAACAGATTGGTGTCCTACACTTTCTACCATATAATGCTTCATATGGTGCCATCCCAATGCTTGAGTGATAACTGTTATTATATGTGAATTCAATTAGTGGAAGGTAATGTTCCCAGCTTCCTCCATGTTCTAATACACATGCTCTTAGTAAATCCTCCAGACTTTGGATAGTCCTCTCTGACTGTCCGTCAGTCTGTGGATGATAGGCAGAGCTTAAGTTCAGTCTGGTACCAAGCTCTTTATGTAAACTTCCCCAGAATTGAGAAGTAAATCTAGGATCTCTATCAGACACTATGCTTGATGGTACCCCATGTAATCTCACTATTTCCTTTATGTACACTTGAGCCAATTTCTCAAGTGAATACTTCATGTTGATTGGAAGAAAATGGGCTGATTTTGTTAATCTATCGACTATCACCCAGATAGCATCATTGCCTCTTTGTGTTCTAGGCAAGCCTGACACAAAGTCTATGGCAATGTCATCCCATTTCCATACAGGTATTTCTAGTGGTTGTAATCCACCAGATGGCTTTTGATGTTCAACTTTACTTTTCTGACATATTAAGCAAGATGAAACATACTCAGCTATCTCCTTTTTCATCCTCTTCCACCAGAAATCCTTTCTTAAATCTTGATACATCTTCGTAGATCCAGGATGAATACTAAGCATACTTTTATGAGCTTCATCTAGAATCATCTTCTTTAGTTCTGCATCCTCTGGGACACATATTCTTCCTTTCATCCTCCATACTCCATCTGAACCTTCTTGTAATCCCAGATCTTTTCCATTATGTTGTGTCTCGATCATTTCTTGGAGACATACATCCAATCTTTGTTTTTCACACACCATCTTCAGAAAATCATTAGTGATTCTCAGAACTCCGACAACCATATTTACTGCAGATTTCTCCTCAACTGCTATGTTTAAGTTTCTAAATTGTTCAATCATTTCTAATTCTTTTATCATTAAAGTTGCCACATGAATAACTTTTCTACTAAGTGCGTCAGCAACTATGTTAGCTTTCTCCGGGTGATACTTCAACTCAAAGTCATAATCCTTGAGAAATTCCATCCATCGACGTTGTCTCATATTTAATTCTTTTTGATCAAATAGGTATTTGAGACTCTTATGATCACTATAAACTTCAAACTTTGCACCGTATAAGTAGTGCCTCTAAATTTTTAAAGCAAAGACAATGGCCGCTAATTCTAAGTCATGAGTAGGGTAATTAAGTTCGTGTGGTCGTAATTGCCTTGAAGCATAAGCAATTAATTTTCTTTGTTGCATTAGGACATAACCAAGTCCCAACTTTGAAGCATCACAATAAACTTCAAAGTTTTCTTGGGGGTTTGGTAAAGCTAGAACTGGTGCAGTTGTTAATCTTTTCTTTAATTCTTGGAAACTTACTTCGCATTCAGTAGTCCAAATGAAAGGTTTATTCTTACAGGTTAATCGAGTCATGGGTAGGGTAATTCGAGAGAATCCTTCAATAAATCTTCGGTAGTAACCCGCAAGTCCTAAGAAACTCCTGATTTCTGTGACAGTCTTCGGCCTTTCCCAAGCAATTACAGCTTCAATCTTCGTAGGGTCGACTGACACTCCATTCTTAGATATCACATGGCCTAATAATTTTACTTCATTAAGCCAAAACTCACATTTGGATAGTTTGGCATATAGCTGCTTCTCCTTTAATATTTATAGCACTAAGTATAAATACTCCTCATGCTCTTCCTTGGTTTTGGAATAGATGAGAATATCATCTATAAAGACAATGACAAATTGATCAAGGTATGGATGGAATATCCGGTTCATGTAGTCCATGAACACGGCTGGAGCATTAGTTACACTAAAAGGCATAACTAAATATTCATAATGGCCATAGCGTGTTCTAAAGGCTGTCTTTGGAATATCTTCTTTCTTTACGCGAATTTGATGGTATCCGGATCTTAGGTCTATCTTGGAGAACACAGTAGCTCCTCGTAGTTGATCAATAAGGTCATCAATCCTTGGTAACGGGTATTTATTCTTAACCGTCACTTTGTTCAGTTGGCGATAATCGACACAAAGTATTATACTACCGTCTTTCTTCTTGACCAGTAGTACAGGTGCTCCCCAAGGAGATACGCTAGGTCGTATGAATTGCTTTTCTAATAACTCATCCACTTGCTTCTTTAGTTCAGTCAGTTCCATTGGAGACATTCTATAGGGTGTTCTAGCAATAGGTTCTGCTCCAGGAATTAGGTCAATAGAGAATTCTATCTCTCGTTCAGGAGGTAATCTTGGAATATCTTCAGGGAATACTTCTGGGAATTCATAGACTACTGGTATCTTACTTACATTAGGAATAACTTTCCCTTCTGTAAGTGCAAATACCATGAATAATTGGGCTTCATTGTTCAAGGAATTTTCTTCAGGGTTCTGTATGGCATCATATTCCTGACACTCCATGTTGTCAGGTGGAAAGATCACTATCTTATTACGGTAATCCACAAGAACATGATTAGCAGATAGCCAATCCATCCCCAAAATGATTTCCAAGTCCTTTAATGGTAAGCATACTAGGTTCACGTTAAAATTTCTACCTCCTATATGTATAGAACAACCTTCACACACGTTAGCTGTCCTAAGATGGTTACCAGTAGGAGTAGAGATAAGCAAATCATATTGCATAGATTTCATAGGTAAATTCAGACGCCTAACACATTCTTCAGCAATAAAAGAATGTGTCGCACCAGAATCAAATAAAACTGATAAAGTAGTATCGTTAAGAATGGACTCACTTTGTACTAAGTCATCTGCCTGCGATGCCTCTGATCCACTAATTGCAAATACTCTGCCAGCTGCAGGTGATTTGTTCTGATTATTCACTAGCTGTCCATTTTCTCGTCCTCGACCAGTTGTGCCTTTGACTTTAAGTCCTCCGCGACCATTGGTATTACGTCCATCTCGAATGTTGGCTCCTCCTTTATTGGCTCCATTGTTGTTGTTCTCAGTTTTAACATTCACAGTGTTAGCGCCTTGGTTAAGTTGTGGGCAGTTGGGACGAATATGTCCCTTCTGGTTGCATTGGAAACAGGTAACATCTGTCTATGTACAATCACGGGTTCTATGATTTCCTCCGCATTTGTAGCAGTTCCATGTGATTGGTTGGTTCAAGCGTCCTCCAGATGATGAAGATGATCCTCCTTGAAATCGATTCTGATTAAATGCTCCTCGCCTTTTAAAGTTCACTAGTTGAGGTCTCAATTGTTTACTGCTTTTCTCCTGCTCGATCCTAGCCCGATGGTTCTCTTCAAAAATTCTGCATTTATTGATTAAAGTAGGAAAACTCCTAATCTCCTGATGTCCTATGGCTTCTTTAATTTCTGGCCTTAAGCCATTTTCAAATTTGACACATTTAGAAGCCTCAGTTCTTGGCTGTTGGAAAGGAGGATAGAACAATGACAGTTCCTCAAATTTGGTAGTGTATTCTCCAACAGACATAGTCCTTTGCTTTAATTCTAAAAATTCTAATTCCTTTTTGCTCCTAACACTAGCAGGGACATATTTCTCGAGAAAGGTTTCTTTAAAATTCTACCAGTTGAGTAGCCTACCAGTTTTCAGTAACCTATCACAAGCAAAGATCCACCAATTTTCTGCTTCCCCTACCATCATATAGGTAGCATATTCTACCTTCTGGTATTCAGTGCAAGGTAAGGACCGGAAGATACGTTCCATTTCTTTAATCCACAGGTAAGCCACCTCTGGATTATAGTCTCCTTTGAATTGGGTAGGTTTCCTTTTCAGGAAACGGTCAAGTCCATGGGTTCCTTCAACTAACCTTTACTGTTCCTGTCTTTCAAGGATCTCAGCAAATCGATTGAATGCAGCAGCCATGGCATCATCGTTCTGACGTCTAGCCATTTCTTATCCTACAGATACGAGTACCACTGCATTCAGTTACTGAGCATCTAATATACTCAGAGTTCTAACAATTTTTATGTTATCTAACTAGTAATTATACAAAAACATACAAAGAGCAAACATAACACACAAGCACACAAATTTCAAACAAATAGCAATCAAGGTTCACATACTTCAAATCATTCTATATTAATCTCTAGTCATTTACTAAGGTTTTCTGTATATTTTATGAACTATTGCTCTGATACCACTTCAGTTGTAACACCCTGGGGCCAACTTGCAAATCGCAAGATAATTACCGTCACCATATAAAATTTCTTGGATAATTTATTTTTCGCCTGGTAATTATCAAGTGATTCACAACTTGATTCCAGAGGTTACTGATACAATATCAGAGTGCGAAACTTTTTACATAACTAACTTTATTTTATTATACATAATATCAGAGTCTCATACATATTATATTTTATAACAGGCACCTAGATCTTATAAAATATAAAGATGTAAAGTACCAAAACGTAGCATACACATAATACAGCCATAGTAGTCACGCAAGCAAGCATCAGCATCAAAAGCCTTCATAATTTATCCACATCAAGCATCATCTACTTTGTCACATATCATCCTGGTTAACCACTAAAGGGTTGCCACAAGTAATAGAAAGAGTGAGATAAAATGTCAAATAAATAGAAATTAAATTAGAATAAACACAACCACAAGTAGGATGCTATGCGATACAGATGCCAAACAAGTATTTTATATTATACTTATGTTATTATATTCCGTTCTCTTATATGAAGGAAAATGCATGATGGATCCATTCTGGTGGGAACATCTGCAGTGATTTCCAACAATAACATTTTTACGGATATCCAACTGATATCACGCCCCATAATGCAACACCAACATCGGATAACAAACCATAATATCAATAACAAGTGTTGCGGGGCCCCCCTTAAGGACACACTGGTTAGCCCTTAAGACGGCCGTGGTATAAAACCACCACAGAGGTATGTGCTCAACAGAGCGCGTTCCCCCACCGGGAACCCCCTCAAAGAACCCCCCTGCGGATTCTTTGAACGGCCATTGCATATGATGCATGAATACAGTAAATTTATTTCAATAAATTTATTCATAATTTTAACAATAAGAATTTATTGTAAAATTCAAGAAGATACGACATTTCATCATATTTACAAGTATAATCCATATACTATATTTAAAAATATGGAAACATAATATCAACTAATTACTATATTTAATAATTCAAACAATAAGGAAACATTTTTCATGTAAACTACTATAATTATTATTCCAAAGGTTATGGAAACACATTTTCCATAGCATTTATTGATTTATCATACTGTCTATTTCAAGGAATATAGAAACATGTTTTCAAAATAGTTATTTTATCCATTTATTTAATTAAATAACTTTAATATTATTTTGTTAAAAAAGTTAGATTTTGATAAATTGTAATGTCTTAGTAGTTAAGATTAAAGTATATTTTAATAATGATATATTCATATAAGGTAGTATAGTATAAAGAAAATTGACAAAAGTACCAATAAGAACTTAAAATAGAAATTCTGAAATTATTAGTGCGCTACCTATTAGTGTGGTTGTAACAGGAACCGCACTAATAGGATTCTGCATATGCTGTTACGAAACAACATCTTGTTTTTGTGATTTATATACATTTTACCCATTCTAATTGCAATTTAAGCATACCAAATGATGTTAAATCATCATATAACATTAGAAATATATTATATATCATATTTTAATGTATTAATATTAATTTCAAATTTTAATTCCTTTAAATAAAAATTTTAACTATTCGCATTCAATGTTATTTAGTCAAATACTGATATATTTCTAATCTAATTTCTATCTATCCGATATTTTATCCCCTCTTTCTTACCTTAATTTCAGATTCCCAAACTTGGTTTGTGCTCAAACTCCTTGTTTCTCCTCAAATCTTCAATGGAAAATGGTTTCTAGGATTCCAAAATTGAAGGCCTTAGAGTTATAGAAACGAAGATTTGAAGGTTTGAATTAGAAGATAATGGAGGATAGAAGGATTTGGGTGATTTGAATTGAAGAAAAATGAAGTGGGAGGCCATTTATATAGGCAAAGAAAGGCGGTGGAAATGAGGCGGTGGAGAAGCTTGGAGAGAAGTAGAGAGTCTTCGAGAGAGAGAAGGAATCTAATAACGGGTTCTTTAATAATTCTACGTTTTATTGTCGTATTCTCACTCTGTTTGTTTTCATTTTAAGTCCAATTTATGAAATAAAAATATCCCCGTAACCGGAATAAAATTTCCTATTTTCTAAGATTTATTTCTTATTTTTCTAAGAAACTTTAATTTTTCAATGTTTAATTACCGATTCAAATTTAATTAAAAATTGGGCTGTTACAGCCTTCAATTATATTTATACTACCAGATATAGTATTTTTCTTATTTTACTATATAGTAGAAGTATTTCTTATTCTTGAGAATAATGTGAGTTGTTGCACTGTCTGTGAGACATATATCTTCGTTATTGACATGAGAATTCATTATTTATTAAATAATACAAAAAATCATGAGTGAAAAATATAATTAACAATAAATATTTAACATAAAATTTGATTGATAAAGACTAAAAATTCATAACAAAAACAAATTACATGAAACATAAAATAATTTATTTAGGGGTACTTCACTCTCCAACCGAGTGGTTAATGTCTTCTTCAAGAAGAGTAAAGAGATCATCAACATCAAAGTGAGTAAAAACACCATCCATACCAGTAATATTTGTTTATATTATTTTCCGTTTATTTTGAAGGGATTTTTGATATAGATCAATCAAATGCTTTGATGTGCGGCACACTCGAGATCAGTGACCTTGGCTACCACAACGATAGCAAATATTTTTAGTTTGTTCACTACTTTGAACATCTTTTTCTTTTTCTATATGTTCTTTATTTTTCCATACAAATAATGATTTGTTATCATTTCGACCATGACCACGACCATGACCATATCCACAACTACGACCACTAACATGTCCCCAACCATTACTTCGTCCACGACCGTGACTATGACCACGACCACGACTATGAGTATAATAATCATGTGTCGCTACATTCACTTCTGGGAATAGAACAGTTCCAGTTGGACGGGACTCATGATTTTGCATAAGTAGTTCATTATTTTGTTCGACCACAAGGAGACAAGTAATCAATTCTGAGTATTTTGTAAAACCTTTTTGACGATATTGTTGCTGTAGGAGCATATTGGATACATGAAAAGTAGAGAATGTCTTTTCTAACATGTCACTTTCAGTGACTTTTTCTTCACATAATTTCAATCTTGAAGTGATTCTAAATAACGTAGCATTATATTCATTTACAGATTTAAAATCTTGAAAGCGTAAATGCATCCATTCATAACGGACTTTTAGAAGAATTATATCGTGCCTTTCTTTTAAATTATTCTAGAGAACAAGAGGGTCTTTACCTGTTAAATACTTATTCTTTAATCTTTCATGAATATGGTAATGTAAGAATATCATGGCTTTAGCCTTATTTTGACTAGATGCATCATTTTCATATTTAATTATGTCTCCAAGACCTTTTGCATCTAAATAAATTTCAGCATCTAGTGTCCATGATAAATAATTTTTTCCGCTAATATCAAGAGCCACGAACTCAAGGTTGATAATATTCAACATATTTATTTCTATACAAGAAATTCCAAATAAGTTAGATAATACTTCAATGAAATAAATATATTAACTATAATATCATTATAATTATGGTAATAACAATAGCCATAACAAGTCAATGATGATTATAAATATTTATATATTTTTATTTTATTTAATTATAAGAGTAATATTGGTTTAAAAAATAGATAGAGTAACTTATAAATCAACTTAAATAAAATTTCACATAAGTGATCCGGTAATGAAAATATCATTCAAGTACTAGTGGCCTAGTGGTAGAGTGATAACTTATCGTAGTATAAACTTGAGTTCGATTTCCTATTAATATGTATCTTATTTATTAACTCATTTATATATAATAAATATATTATATTAATTATAAATACCAATTATAAATTTAAAAATTAATTATTTAATAATATAAAATCAACACTCACAACGTGAAGCAAAGGAAACCAATCAATAATCAATAGCATTAATATAAAGCAGGATGCAGGAGTATAAAGCATTGATATTTAATAAAATCAAACAATGGACACTAAAACATAAAGTATAATGAGCATAGATATTTAATTTAATAAATAATATAGCATCAGTATAATGAGCAGGCAAATAATTGCAATGGAGGAAGCATGCACACAGCAGTAGGTATAAAGCGCAAAGCGCAGTAGAAAACAAATGAACTAAAGGTAAGCAATCAATCAACTAGCATGTAATATAAAAATGAATGCAACGCTACAACATAGGTAATATAAAAATAAATAAACGCTACAACATAAGGCAATGTAAAAATAAATAATAAAGAGGAATGGAACACGCAGAAGGTATAAGCAATATTTAATAATATAAGGTAATGCAGCAAATCAGTTAAAGGTATTACCAATGGAAGGTAATATAAGGTAATGCAATGGAGCGCATCAGTTAAAGGTATTAGTAATGAGAAGTAATAGTTTTTTAGAAACTATCAGTTTCTATCAATAAATATTTTTAAAAATTTTGAGTTATTTGATTATAATTTTTATACATTTTGTAAGGATATTTGTAAATAAGTTTTTTAAAAACCTTTTATAATATATTTATAAATAACATAAAGTATATAAATTAAAATTATTAAGAATAATAACAATAATAATCATGTATTACCTTTCGTAGACTTGACTAGATACTAGTTGGTTAGAACTTCGTGTTAATAACGTATTATAAAATAACTGAAATTTTTAAATTGCTTTAAGAAAGGAATATAGATAAGAAGAATGAGGAACGCAGAGAATGCAGCAAAATGCAAGAAGTTCTACTAATCAAATTCACACTCTTAATGAAGGGCATAAGCCCCTTTTTATAGGCTAATGTGGACATCCATTTTGATTAAAATATTCATAATAGTAAGGTTTCTTTTTTACAAGGTTGGGGATATTTTTAAAGATAATTTTGTTTGGAAGTTGTTTTTCCAAGTTCTAGTTTGGAATGATAGAAACGCTTGGTGGTGATTGACTGTTGAGGAAGCTATTACTTTTGTCAATAATATTGAGAAGGCTAGAATGGTAATTTCGTCAGTTGTTTTGCTTCGAATATCGGTTTATCTAAGGAATTGGAAATCAATTAGTGGCTGTCAATTTTTTTTAGTTTCATACTTTACACGTTAGCTAATCAGTTTGGACATTTCTATCAATTATGATATGATATGTGTCAATTTTGGAAACCTTTTTCCTATTTTTAGAAAATGAAAATGTGTTTGGTTTATTCATTTTCAATATTAAAATTTATGATATACTTCAATTATCAATTATAGAATATAAAATAATGTTTTTATATTGCAATATTATGTTTATAATTTATTTTATCAAATTGATTTTTTAAAATTTTTATTAAAGATAATGTTTTTATTTTATAATGAATGATATTATAATTTTGAAAACGGATACGAAGTATACAATATTAAAACTTTTACGTTTATCTACTCTTTAAACTTAAAAGTATTTTAACTAAATATATTACATGCTATTTAAATTTTTACTTTAAAAATAAATGAAGATTGTATGATTAAAATGATTTTTTTCTATGAATAATGTAAATTTGAAAACAATTTACGTATTTGGGGTAATTTTGAGACTATTCTCGTGTCTGGGTTTAATACGACTTTGCATATTAATATGCTTTGACGCTGCATACATGACCTGCCTTTTCTCAGGTGATCAACATCTCACTCCAACTGCTTAATTAGCATCAAGTGGTTGTACTTTTTATAGACACAACTCATACTTGCACGGCTACTTCAATCTAACTATTATATATTTCTGTATCATGAATTCAACACCCCTACAATGTTGACAAGTGCCCTTAAACTTAAAGAGGAGAGTGAATTTAGCTTGGAAAACTCATTTCTTAATAAGTTGGTTTTAAAGGAATGTTTTGAAAACAAACTTAAAGAACTTTTAGAAGAAGATGAAGTATTTTCATGTTAAAAAGAGATGTAGAAGTTATAGACATAATTTAAAAGAGATTAAGGAAAATGAGATTTAAACCGCTATATATCTTGATTTGATCGTTACCATTGTGGTATATGTCCAATCTCTTAGCATAAAGACCTAGAATTTTACTATATCAAAAAATTGTTTACAATGTATTTAATTACAACTCTTAGACCTTCCTACCTAAAGCTTAATGCTACCTAACAAACCGACTTAATCCTAACAAGATCACACAATATACCTGGGGTCTAAATAGAGAACAATTTTCTCACACTCTAGTCCCAAATACTTTTTAGCCCAAGAGCAACAAATAAAAAACTTAAGAATTACAAATCAAAAAGATAAGAAAGGCAAGTACTTAAGTGAACAAAGGTAATTCTAACTCGAAAGGATATTCACTGTGTACTGGAATACTATTTTTGAAACTTGAGCACTGAACTTATAAGTAAAAACTTCACCAAATAAGAAGACAATAATATACCAAGTTACTCAAAATAAGTTAAGAATTTGAAATACTCTATTTGTACACCCTTGGTTCGAATTAGGCAAGGAGTGGTTCGAACCATTCCTCCTTATTAGTTCAATACATTTATGCCAATAGTTCAAATCAATCTTTTCAACACCATTGGTTTGGACCAGTCACCTTGTGGTTCAAACCATTTAGACATGTTTCGAATTGGCACTTGGTTCATAAATTAATCTTTTTTAAGTTACCACTTTAAAGTGCAACATTAATTAATTCGAGTTGGTTTAAATTAGATGCTCACTTAAGAAATTGTCTAACTATTATAATTAAGGAATGAGGTAAGTCCTCAAGTCTAGATAACTTATATTCCAAGATTTTAAGAGCAAAGACTTTTTAACCCTTGAGATCTGTTTGTCCAAAATATATCTATTGTCCTAGAGTTCTTTTTCCATCAAGTTTGTCATTCTAAAAACCTGTTAAACATAGGAATCATAGTCTCCTCCTTTTTAATGATGGCAAACCATCTCGTAGGGTGTCAGATAACATAAACAGATAATGCAAATCTTTTTAAGAAAATATTCATAGTTAATGAAAAAGAACCTCCCCTAAGACAATGCATATAAAATCATACGAATTTAAAATGTAACATCCCAAAATTTATTTAAATGATTAATTGAGAGGAATAATTAGTAAATAATTACTTATGAGTTATCAAATGTCCTAAAATTTAGAAATGATTAAATTTGGAATTTTTATGATTATTTATAATTTATTATGGCTTAAAGAGATGAAAATAATACCCGATTAAAATATGAGTGTCGTACAAAGTATCTCCGATTGAGGTACCATTGGTCAGGGCTGTTAAGAATATTATTGTGGATCCGAATATATATACGGAATAATTTTTGAATAAAGTATTGAGCCCGAACAGAGATCCTGTTTGAGAAAAAGCGAAGAAAACATTAATTGAGGGTCTAAAACAAAACACTTACTCTCAATTTTCCCTCACACTTCACGTTTGCTTCTCCTATCCTCCTCTTTTGTCTAATTTTTGTCACCATCTTTCTTCCTCACACAAACCCTCTCATTTTCACTTTTTCTCCATCAAACACCTCAAATTTGTGAACCTCGTTGCATACCCATCCATTTTCGCACCTCTTCTCCACTCTAGAAAGTGTTTTTGGTGCTTGGAACCTCTCTTCCTCTCCAAATCCTATGGTTGTGCTAGGACTTGGAATTTCTTGGAGCTTGAGGTAAGTTCACTCTTTTGGTGTTCTAAGCCCTAGGTTATGGTGTTGGGTGTTGGGAGAGTGTTGAATGTATATGGGTTATAGATTGGAAGACATTACTGATGCAAAACCCTAAGGTGGGGTGTATTTAATGTAAGTTCTATGAGGGTGTAAATGGGTACACGAAAATGATAATAAATATGGTAGAAGAAGATGGACATTAATGATGGTTGTTAGGTTTTTTGATAAAACCCTAACCTTGGAATTAGGAGAAATGTAAAATATGAGTGGAATATGTGTTTAATGATGTTAGGGAATATTATTAATGAAGAGGAATGACCATTGATGATGGTTGGTGGTTATTAATGATGAGTGGTGACCATTGATAATGTTAAATGATTAATAATGGTGGTTGGAAGCCATTAATATGGAAATCCATGGATGGATGGATTATTTAAAGTATGAGGTTATGTTCATAATGTTTATGCATAATTAAGGAACTGATAGGTCCATATAGAGTTTAAGGAGGTTTGGATGCTACAAAATAGTTTCCATGGTGCCTATGCATGATTTAGAACTTGTAGAAACTGGAATGGGCCAAACCCTTGAGTTGCATAAAAATGCTTTAAAACGGGCTAAACATGTTTCTATGTATAAGTCTCTCGTTTTTAGGAATTTTTGAGTGGCCAGTGGCTACACGTCATAAATGGTGTATATTAGTTGGTGTCAAAATTTGGTGGTGATTGGATTTCATATGAAAGAGTTAGGGTGGTTGGAAGTTGGAATTCACAGCTTTTTAGTGCATTTTCTACAATCTGTTACAGTTTGCTGTCATGAATCGATTCATGGTTTAAATTGAATCGATTCATGAGCTACTGGATTTAGATGAATTGATTCATGAATTATCTTGAATCGATTCATTATCTGTTATTTCCAATGGAGGTGATTTCCAGGTTCATGAATCGATTCATGTAGTTCATTGAATCGATTCACAGCTTACTACCTGGTTGGGCTTGCTTTCCAATTCGCATGAATCGATTCACACTGAAACAACCCGACTTAAATAAAAACAAACCCGAGACTAGGGAAATTTTTTCCAAAATTTAAACGTTCACAAAGCAGTTCAGAATAGGAGTCGGGGTAAATAAAACAAACTGAAGGCAAGGGAAGCAGAAAAACCGATTAGAGGAAAAGAAGACCGAGACAGGATGCCACATGTTGGCAAGACCTGTTTCGGTTAAACAAAACCAGCGGAAGATGAAGCTTAAGCGAGCCGTATTCTCGCTGGAGTGATTCCCCATTCGCTTAAGCGAACCCATGCACTCGGTATATCACTCGGAATCGGGACCACGTTCACTCGGGAACGGTCCCCTTCGGGTCATGCTTCACTCGGTAAACTCTTAGCCAGATCCTTATCTTTATTCAAGAAGGTCACAGACATGCTTTATTCGGAAGTGTCTTAATCTCCACTCGAGAAATGATTCCCTCGGTTATTCCACTCGAAATCTATAAGCTTTCCCTCACACGGAAGTATTCTCCCCAGTCAAACACCACTCGGTGTATTTCAACCTCAATTCACTCGGAAGCGTATTACACATCCTTCACTCGGCATATTTTAATCTTCCTCACTTGGAGAACACTTTACCAGGTCAAGTCTCATTAAAGATTTTATAACCTCATCTACTCGGAGTCTATGTAGTATGTCTCACTCGGAAGAGTTCCATCGATTAGGTTCCACTCGGCAAATGCCTTGACCTTCCATCCCTCGGAAATGATCTCTTTAATCAAATTCCACTCGGAATTACTCTAACTTCTCATCACTCGGCAAACTTCACCAAGTTAAGTTCTGCTCGGCAATATCTGAACCTTATCCCCTCGGAATAGGTTTACAAGGATGGGTTTCACTCAAAACCATTTTGACCGCTCTTCCCTCGGAAGAATTCCCCCTCGGTCAATTCTCACTCGGGAGTGTTAAACCTTGTTTCCCTTGGAAGAGGTTCTCCCAGATATATTTCACTCAGAAAATGCTCAACCTATCATCGATCGGGACAATTTACTAGGTTAAATCTTACATGGGATATTATGACATTATCCACTCGGAATATATATATAACCTTATTCACTTAGAAGAGGCCTTCTAGAATGTACCTCACTCAACACTTTAACCATTCTTCTTTTGACAGTGGTTCCTTCGAATACATATCTCTCAGAATCATTTCAAGCCTACATCACTCAGAAAAGGCTCACTCGCTACAGCCTCACTCGGAACGGCTCTCCCAACTATATTCCACTCGGAAACTTATTGACTTAACATTATTCTTTCGACACCACTTCCTAGTCGATTTCTAGTAACGTCATGTCAGTGTAAAATATATATATATATATATATATATACTTGTTCACAACCTTGATAGTCAATCCATATAAAGAAATACGTTCGAATAAACGGATTACATGAGAGCCGGCCAAGGCTTTATCATATCTATATACAATAGGTACAATATGTACCCTACAGCAGTATGAATGCTCATCACTTGGACTTTGAGGATCTCTCGTCCTTCACCATTCCGACCTACATTTACTGAAATATAGCCACAGTAGGGGTGAGCATTTTACATATTAAATGACAGTTATTGACTCGGATTAATCCTCAAATTCTCAGTTATTCAATTTTATATCTCAATCAACAATAACATACACTGCCATTCAATATGAATATTCACACAACATCATCCGATCGGAATTATTCAATTCACTCAGGCTATATAATTCACATTATCCTCAGTATCATATACTCACAACCAATCATCACATTGCACTCGGCAACAGTATCAATATACATACATTCATCCAGTCGAAATTCACTCAAGTCATTCAAGACTATATTAATCATGTTATTCTTGATAACAATGCACCAATGCATATGCATGCGGATCCGACTTAAACAATAATTTTAGTTACAGATTCCTTCCCGGCTCCAGTCCATTAGCCCTTCCCGCGTGATACCGGTCACCTCGTGACGTCTCGAGACTTAACTCTAGCTCCGTCGGCTATCACGGGCTCTCACAGGATCTGGCCCAAGAATCTGTAGCTAGAAATCATCACATAGGGTTCCTGACCTTCCACGGGTCACCCTTTTTCCATATATACAACCTTATGCATTTCACAACGAGCATCCATGCTTATCAAGTGCATCTCATGCATTCATATAAAATCACACACCGAATCAACACAACATTTTCACACCACATGCATTCGGTATTCACACTGGTTCACAACACATGCACTCAGCATTCATAATAATATTCACATACGACACATGCAAGTGAACATGCATTCATGGACGGAATCAACATACACTACACAACTCACAGTTATCACAAATCCGGGCATTTCATGCACTATTACTCAATCACAACACAACAAACAACATATTTCAAGTATAACGCAACACAGTAAAGCAATTTCACCCGGAACCCGTCCATAAACCATGCATTTGAGATGTAAATCAGCCCCCCTACCTGGAATAAAGCTTCCAGAAGCTCCTCGAGCTCACAGCTCCGATCGGTTGCTCTCCGATCGCCCCATTGGTCACTCGTTCTCAATAGAACGACCTGATTCAGTCATCCACCATGGCACTCAGCTTTGGAGGAACTCCGAGCCACTCATACTCTCGAACAGCTCTGCCTCCATAACACTTCATGCTCTGCATGCAAGATAGTAGGGAGTTCCAAGCCTCCAAGGGACAACGCTGTCCTCTCACTCGGTCCAGTGGAGGATTCCAAAAGCTATTCCCACACTCGAACAGTCCAGTCCTCACCAACAATAGAGGACTTCCAGACTTCAGGCGCCCAACGCTGTCCCCACTTCCCACTCGAGGTTCTACTCAGCGTTCGAGTGGAAGAAGAAGAAGAAGAAGACGTTTGCTGGAATTTCAGAGAGAACAGAGACAACACCTCTGCATGCACAAGAAGGAAATGCTCTACTCTCACTCTCAGCCTTTTCCAACTTAACGTGAATAATAATGAGTGAGAGAGAGAGAGACCAAACTCCTTTATACTATCAGGGGAACATGCGTCATTTTCCTGGCCTCTTTGTATTATTCAACTATTAGCTTTAATCTGCAATTAACCTTAATCAGCAACTAATCTTAGTCGGTAATTAAATCTAAATCAGGATGTTACAATTCTCCCCTCCATTAAAGAATTTCATCCTGGAAATTCAATATAAGTCTACTTCAATAAAACAGCTCGGAATATTGCTGTTATGCACTGTAACCAATTGCACCTCTTGCTTCTCAAGCGTTTTACCGACCGCTTCATAATTCCAATCGGCATAGCTTTGCTTCTGAAGCGGTTTACCGACCGCTCCATAATTCCAGTCGATATAGTCACTGAAGTCAGATCCTCTCTGATCTCAATCTCATCATCTGGTCCTATATAAGTGGGGTCGGTAAGTATTTTCTCCATTGAGACACGTGAAGCAATCTGTGTAGATCCGATAGGTGAGTCGGCAATGTAATCCGACAGGCTACAGGACCGACCCGTTCCAATACTTCATATGGTCCAATATATCTGGGGTTCAATTTCCCACGTGTAAGTTACCTCATTTAATTTCTGCCACTTCGCCATAACCAATGGCACTTCCTAGTTCCTTGGCTGTTCGGCCTTATATTCTCAACGCCGATCGGTGTACTTCCACCGTCAGCTCCCCCAATTCAAAGGAGTCACTCGGCCCAATCATGGACTCACACAGAGTATAGGCTCAAAGTTGTGTCACATGAGACACATTATGGATGTTAATTAACCAGCTGGGAAGATCCAGTTGGTAAGCAACATTACCAATTCTCCCCAATATTCAATACTGTCCGATATATTTCGGATTAAGCCCTCGGCTCTTCAACATCCGACCACTAAAATTTCTTCTTCAAGCCGTGATATATCTTGGCAATACCGAGATGGATACTCAAAAGAGTTCCCATGTGCTTCAGTTAACACGGTTTGCCTGGATTTACCTCTTGCAGGCGCCACACTCGGTCCTGAAATCTCAGATTTTCATCCATGCCTTCAGCTAATTCCATGTCTACTCCTTGAGAATGTCACTCAGAACTTCTCATTCGAAAGGATTATCTGGAGTTTGAAGGCAATTCTCTCCCGGAAATCTTTTCACTTACAAGAATTCACTCGGAATCCAAGTCCACTTCGAAGACGTACCTGAGTTCAACCTGAGTAGTTCCCAACATCGACCTGAGTACGAATTCAAATAAATTCACCTCTCAGATATTTACTCCCCTCGGGAGCCATTCACTCGGCAACTCACTCATTCAAGTTCCACTTTCTGTCCAGAAGTACCTTCCCCCCTGGAGAAAGGTTAATCGGTGGCACATCCCATGGATTTTAGAATTTTCTTACTCGACGCCTTTCCGCTTGGGACCGTCTCACTCGGTACCATTCTATTCGGAAGTGTCACACTCGGAGACACTTCACTCCAAAAGTCACACGACTCGGAAGTACTATACTCGGTCTTTATTGAAAATTCTTCAGCCTGAGAAGTACTTCTTCAATTCAAGCTTTCCTTTATTCGGCAATACGTCTTTCGGAGTAACCCACTCGGGAACATTTCACCCGGAGACGTTTCACTCGGAACATCATAACTTTACTTCACTCAGTAGTTCTTCCTCCCAGAAAGATTTTACTCGGAATTATATTCCTTTTCCTTCACTCGGAATTATCTCCACTTTCTAACACTCGGAAATATATTAATCTTCCCTGAGCGAATTCTCACCTCATCGATTATTTTAGCTCAAGTCATGGTCCTTCATTAACTTCTCAGTAATAACCGGCTAGACCCAATAAAACTTCTAATCTGAGTGACAGATTTGGGTCTCACATATGCCATCACTACTCCTACCTTAGATGGACCGACAGCAATGCCATCTTTGGACATATCGTGTCCCAGAAACTGGATCCCATCCAACCAAAGGTCATACGTTGATAACTTGGCAAATAATTGCTTCTCTTTCAGTACCACAGTACTATGTGGAGATGTTCTTCATGCTCCTGGTATAACTCGGAATAATTCTGAATACCATCAAGGAACACTTTCATGACCGATCCCGATAAGGCCGGAAGATATTGTTCATCTAATTCATGAACACGCCTGAACATTTACCACACCAAACGACATTACCACCTATCCAAAGAAGCCACAACGGTTCTGAACGCTGTTTTAAAATATCAGAAGCCTTGATCCAATTTGATGGTATCCTGCCTGCAATTCAATCTTAGAAAGACCGAAGCACACCCCAATTGTTTAATCAGATCATCAGTCCTTGGCAGTGGATATTTATTCTCTATAATTAACTTACCCAATCGGTGGCAATCAAGGCATAACCGCTTACCACCATCTCTCTTCTTGACCAGTAACATCGGGCACTCTCTCGTCGGAAAGATCACCCTTCTATTTGACAACCTACCGTCACCTTAATAGCCAATTTATACCATAAATAACCTCTACTTCTTCGGAGGTAGGCACATAGGGGTTAAAATAAATCTTCTACCCCTATCTGACACGCTATCACTTACTACCCATTCAACACAACTCCTGTTTTTATCCAGAACATCCAGATAGACTCAGATCATCACCATAAGTAGTTACAGCCTCACCTGCCCAACTTATGAATTGCTGCATCCGACCTACAGGATGACGTCTTATTCTCATAGGGGTTACAACAAATGCATAAAGTTGATGCAAAAGTGTACGCCGCCACAATACCTATGGTGTGTAGAGTCATACCGGAACAACATACCTTACACTCTCTTTGCTCACATCGACCATACTCACTCAACTAATACTAATCCACATGAAAATTAGTGGCAATTCACACAAGTCTATAACCGACACACTCACATCAATCTCATCATTATACATAATCTAGTGCAATCATATGATGATAATCATCGAATATCAATCACCATCACCATAAAATGGTATAACAATAATTGTCTTCCAGCCGTCACCGGGTAAATATCTCTTCTTTAGACCTTATTCATCACAAAACCATGGCCCAACAGTCTAATAATCTCTAATTTTGTAACATCTAGATTCTAAAACCAACATAAGGCAGAACAGAGCAAAAGCTTTGATACCAAAATGAAACATCCTAAATTCAATTTGAGAATAAACTGAGACCAGGAAAATTTTTCCAAAAATCAAAGGGTGTTTAAGGGCAAGATGAGCAGTTGAGGGTTAAGGACAATAGAATCAGGACAAGAAAGAAAGGGAAAGGGATGCAAACCATCCACAAGGCAACAGCGGAAGATGCAGGACATGAGCGAACCCAACAGCGCCTACTCGCTCAGGCGAGATTCAATATCGCTCGTGTGAGACAATCCAACACGCTTGGGCGAAGTACGCATAGCTTAAGCGGAACCCAACAGAGACCTTCCTTTCGCTCACACTCGCTGGAGCGAACACTTAGTCACTGAGGCGAGCAACTCCACTCGTTATTCCCTCACTCGGATTCAGAGTCTGGTTCACTCAGAAAAGTCTTTACTCTCAATTCATTCAAATTGACCCTTACACGTACAAGCTGCATTCGAAAGTTTACATCATACTCCTTAACTTCATTCACTCGGGTCACAGATGTTGACCACTCGGGAAATGATTCCCATAGCCATTCAACTCGGAATCTATAAGGACTTCTCACTCGGAATATCTTTCATGGTCTTTTACCACTCGGGGGTATTTCACTCGTTTTTCACTCGGTATACATAATCTTTCTCACTCAAGTTATCCTACTAGGGCAAGACTCACTCAAGGATCTTCTAGCTTCCAATAAGTTTACTACAAGGGGTTTCACTCAGAACCTTATAGATCACTCTTCTGTCGGAAAACACTCACTCGGAAAGTTCTAACTCGGAAAGCATGAATATATACCACTCGGACCTTCACACACAACATAGAATAAACATACAGTATGATTTATATAGGAATATATATAAATATTTACAGGCACATTGTCATACTCTCAACCCGAGAGAGTTCAAATTCTGATATAAAGAGACTAAGACAAAAATACGAGCCGGCCAAGGCTTAACAAAACCTTATACACAGTATATACATATACACAGATATTCCATAGTGCACAAGCACTTCACTCGGCATTCAGCTCCTCCTTCATTCATCATTCCGAGAGACATTCACTGTAAAATATAGCCACAGTAGGGGGTGAGTATCTTAGATATTAAATGATAGATACTGACTCGGATTATTTCTCATTAGTGTAGTAATATATATATTCATACATAGCAACAATCAATAACATAACAATGCCAATTAATCAAGACACGCATAAGATATCTATCGATCAGAATCCATCAATTATCATTCGGCTATATGCATACACCATCTCAATAACATTAACATATACTCATGCAATCAGATTTCATACACATCAACTGTACATGTACACAGATTAATTCACTCAGTTTCGTATTCGTGTGTAATCGGTTTTCATTCGTTGCAACGTAGGTTCCCAGCCTTCTATTCAGCTCCCAGCTGCTTGGCCGTTTTACTGGTACTAAACCGTTTGCCCATATAGGTGACACCAACGCTCTCAGCGCCAACAGCGGTGTTCACGGGCAGCTTGAGTCTCACTCAAAGGATACCTTGAGTCTCACTCAAAAGGATTTCACAGCGTCTCATGCTTTAATAACCGATGGTAGTGTCCCACACTACATGCTCTCGGCATTAACGCATCCCATGCGCCACACGCGGATTCATCACATAACATAAGTTTCATACACAACTTTCATTCAACAATACATGCATCACATGCAATCAGTGTAACACATCATCAGACTCACTAAGTCCACATTTTCTCACATACAGTCAACATTTCAAACTCATAATAACCAGCATGCCACATAAGTCACACGGTAATCATCAACAACACTTCAACACATTCGTTTCATGCAACCATTCAATATTCTTGAGGCTATCAACATGCATTTCATGGACGGAACTAAATATGCAACACTCGATTCCTAATCATCATGCATCCGGGTATCATATACTCTTCATACAAATAAAACACAGAATCAGACACAGAATCAGCAAACCATTAACACCCGAAACCCGTCCATAACCCATGCATTTAAGATATAAGATACCCCCTACCAACTAAGGAGACTCCACGAAGTTCCTCTGTTTTGGCATTGGTCCGCTGCCTTGTTTGTTTTGTTCACCACTCTCACACGTTCAGTCTTCCTCGAACACAGTCGTACTCTGCAATCAGCTCGGGATCAGGGAGCTGTTCTTCCTTCGCTTCGATGATCGTCCTTCACTAACAGAAGGAAACTCTGAATCTTCTGTAGTATCATCGTCGTGGGTTTCCAAAAACAGAGAACAGAGAACAGGGAGAAGAAGAAGAGCGAAGAAGAAGAAGAGAAGAACGAAGAGAAGAGAAGTAGTGGAAGAGGAAGTCTGAAGGGAAATGAATAACAATAGTGGCTCAGTAACACATATATGCATGCACGAAGAAAAGAAGAGTGGGGTAGGAAAGCATGAATCAGCAGTCCACTCATGCCACACGCCAGTCACAAGCAGCCAGCTATTAACAATTAATCATAATTAATCAGCCATTATTTTCTTAAGTTAAATTAATTAAGTTAATTATAATTAACAAGTAATTTTCCATTTTGTAATTATTATTTTAATAGCTTAATTTCACTTGGTAATTAATTTTTAAATCGGGATGTTACAATTCTCCCCCTCTCAAAAGAATTTCGTCCCTGAAATTCAAACGGTAATTCACTTTAGTAAACAACTCGGGGTACTGTTGCCTCATGGCATCCTCGCGTTCCCAGGTATAAGAGGTATACCCGTCTTGCTGCCACTCTACTTCAACCAGTTGTACATCCTTGCTCCTCAAATGCTTTACTGATCGGTCCACGATTCTAGTCGATACAGTCACAGTGGTCAAATCCTCCTTAATCTCCACTTCATCATCCGACATCGTGTGAGTGGAATTATGTAGATACTTCCGTAGTTGAGACACATGAAACACGTTATGCAATCGGGATAGGTGAGTCAGTAATGCTATTCGGTATGCCATGGAACCGCTCGTTCCAATATCTCACAAGGCCCAATGTATCGGGGGTTCAACTTCCCACTTTTCAAGGCTCGCCCGACTCCTTTACTCGGTGAAATCTTTAGAAACACCCTATCCCCGACTGAAAACTCTAGTCGTTTGGTTCATTTATCATGGTAGCTTTTCTATCTGTCCTGAGATGCCTTCATCTTTTCCCTTATTACTTGGATTTGTTCTGAGGTTTATTTCACAATTTCCGGCCCCAATAGTCAACTTTCACCCATTTCTGACCAACAGAGTGGGGTTCGGCATTTTCGACCATACAGTGCTTCGTAGGGTGCCATACCAATACTGCTGTGGTGGCTATTATTGTATGTAAATTCGATCAAGGGAAGGTACTGCTCCCAACACCCACCATGCTCCAACACACACGCCCTTAGTAAGTCTTCTAAACTTTGTATCGTTCGCTCGGATTGTCCATCCGATTGGGGGTGGTAGGCAGAACTTAGTCAAAGTTTCGTGCCCAATTCCTTGTGCAGGCTGGTCCAAAACCGGGACGTGAATCTAGGATCCCTATCCGATACGATAGAAGTCGGCACACCATGCAATCGGACAATTTCACGAATATAAATCTGAGCTAACTTATGTAATGGGTATCTCATGTTCACAGGCAGGAAGTGTGCACTTTTCGTCAATCGGTCAACAATGACCCAAATCGCATCATGACCCGCTCGGGTTTTAGGTAATCCCATGACAAAGTCCATGGCAATTGAGTCCCATTTCCATATGGGGATCTCAAGGGGTTGCAATGCACCATACGGTTTCTGGTGCTCGACTTTCGATTTCTGACAGGTAATACACCGAGCCACATATTCTGCTACATTCCTCTTTAATCCGGGCCACCAGAATTGTAGTCTTAGATCATGGTACATCTTCGTGGTGCCCGGGTGAATACTTAGCAGGCTCTTGTGGGCTTCATCAAGCACCATCCTCCTTAATTCACCTTCACCCGGCACATATATCCTATTCTTCACTCAGAAAATTCCATCCGATCCCTCGGTCAAATACAATTCCTTACCCTTGGCCTGAGTCTCCTTCATCTCAGCCAAGTAAGGATCTGAATTCTGCTGCTCGAACACCAATTTCAGAAATTCATTGGCAATTTTCAACGTACCGAGCGTTATCTTCTGAGATGAAGGAACGTCAACATGCAAATGCATGTCTCGAAATTGCTCCAATAACTCCACCTCTTTCACCATCATCACTGCCATATGGAGGGATTTCCGACTCAAGGCGTCGGCAACAACGTTCGCCTTACCCGGATGATACTTCAGCTCGAAGTCATAATGTTTTAAAAACTCCATACATCTCCTATGCCTCATGTTCAGCTCTTTCTGATCAAACAAATATTTGAGACTCTTGTGGTCGTTGTACACTTCGAATTTGGATCCGTACAAGTAATGCCTCCATATCTTTAATGCGAAGGCCATAGCTGCCAATTCCAAGTTATGGGTCAGATAATGCTATTCGTGAGGCCTCAATTGCCGAGAGGCATAAGCTATCACTCGGTCCTTCTGCATCAGTACGCACCCCAGGCCGAGTCCCGACGCATCACAATAAACAACGAAGCTCTCTTGCAAGTTTGGCAATGCCAACACTGGAGCAGTTGTCAACTTGTCTTTTAACTCTCAGAAACTGCTCTCGCACTCGGAACTCCAGATGATAGGGACATTTTTCTGAGTCAATTTAGTCAGTGGCAAAGCAAGCTTAGAAAAACCTTCAATAAACCTCCTATAATAGCCAGCTAGGCCCATAAAGCTTCTTATCTCTGAGACCGACTTGGGTCTCTCCCATGCCATTATAGCTGCCACCTTTGAAGGATCTACCGAGACACCTTCCATGGAAATTACATGTCCGAGAAAGTGGATCTTATCCATCCAGAAATCGCACTTCGAAAGTTTTGCAAACAACTGTTTCTCCTTCAATACTTGAAGTACCAGTCGGAGATGTTCCTCATGCTCTTCAGGGGTCTTAGAATAGATTAAGATATCATCAATAAAAACTACTATGAATCGGTCTAGATATGGGTGGAATATGCTGTTCATGTAATTCATGAATACAGCAGGGGCATTTGTCACACCAAACGACATCACTATATACTCGTAGTAGCCATACCGAGTCCTAAAGGCAGTCTTTGGAATATCCGAGTCCTTCACCAGGATTTGGTGGTATCCCGATCGTAAATCGATCTTCGAGAAAATTGAAGCACCACACAGTTGGTCAATCAAATCGTCGATTCTGGGCAATGGGTATCGGTTCTTAATTGTGAGCTTATTTAGCTGTCGGTAATCTATGCATAATCTCATGCTGCCATCCTTCTTTTTAACAAGTAACACAGGTGCACCCCATGGCGATACACTCGGTCGAATAAACTGCTTTCCGAGTAACTCATCCACTTGCTTTTTCAATTCAGCCAATTCTGATGGGGACATTCTATAAGGTGCACTGGAGACTGGCTCAGCTCTAGGAATCAAGTCTATAGAGAATTCAACTTCTCTAGTCGGAGGGACACCCGACACATCCTCCGGAAACACCTCGGGAAATTCATAAAGAGTCAGAATATCGTTCACTCGGGCTCTACTCTCTCCCTCAATTAAACAAAGCATCATAAATAGCTGAGCTATACCTTGTACCGTGTAGTCCTCATTGTTCTGCCTCGGAAAAATTACTCTTCGGTTTCGATAGTCCACCAACACCTTGTTGGCTGAAAGCCAATCTAGGCCAAGTACAATGTCGAGGTCCTTCAGAGGCACACACACCAAATCGTAGGTGAAACTCCGATCGTCCAACATAAAGGTTATGTCCTTACACATCGTTGATGTCAACACCTTAGTACTAGTCGGATTGGCTACTTCCAAAGTCCGATCCATATACACAGTCGGCAACTTTAAACGTCTTACACACTCATCGGCTATAAAAGAATGGGTAGCTCCAGAATCAAAAACTACACTAAGTGTATATCTACCGAGTAAGCACTTACTTTGCACCAAGTCATTCGCTTATGCAGCTTCCTCAGCGCTGACGGCGTAGACTCTCCCAGCAGCTGGTTGGTCGGTATTTCTCCTTCGGTTGTTTGGAGCAAACATCATATTTCCTCTGGCTCCATTACCTCTGCCCCCCGATCCTTGGCCACAATTTCCACGGCTTCTGAAACATCCTAGATTAAATAAAAAATAAATCTGGGACAAGGAAAATGTTTCCAAAAATAAACCAGAGGCAGGGAAATTTTTTCCAAAATACATCCTTACAATTAGACCATAAAACGACCGGGTAAATTATGGAATAGAAGGCAAGGGAAAAATGAAGCACTCATTCGGCAATTAGCAAAAGCACAACAGCTTAAGCCGTCCCAAACAGTACACCCACGCTCAAGCGAGACCCAGCGTCGCTTGAGCGAGATATCACAAGGCAGCCAGCGGAAGACATAAAACACCTAAGCGAGCCCACAACACAGCGCACACTCGCTCGAGCGAGATCCAATACACCTGAGCGAGACTGCCCAACACGCTTGGGCGAACACCCATTCACTTAAGCGAATCCAACTCGAAAGCCTTCCATGCACTCACACTCGCTGGAGCGAACACATAGTCGCTGAGGCGAGTAACACACTCGGTAATTCCCATCACTCGGAATCTGGGGTTCCATCCACTCGGGATTGACCCCCAACGTATTATACTTAGTCATTTATTTTTATCCACAAGGGTCACATATACAATCCACTCGGAGTATCATTATTTCTCTCACTCGGGAAACACATAGACCTTTCTTCATTCAGAAGGGGTCTCCATAGTCATACGTCACTTGGAATATTCCAGCCAGATTCACTCGGTATACATCATCATATTCACTCGGGGAAAATCAGGAAGTTAAGTCCCACTCGGACTTATTCAAATCTTAATTACTCGGGATATGGATCCTCGTTCACTCGGATTATGTATAGATCATACACTTAGAATTTATCTCAATTAAACCATCATAACAACTATTCCCTCGGAAGAGGTTCACTCAGCATCTCCACTCGGGCATACCTAGATCTTTCCCCACTCGGGGTTATACTCATATTTTTCACTCGCTATTACTTACGCCTAACATACCCGGGAAATTCTCCCATCGGCTCCCACACAGTGTAGGTTCATCTAAAGGGATTTCACTCAGAATCCCTTTAAGTTTCTCCACTCGGAAAAGGAGGCCCAAACACTATAGTCTCACTTGGAACCACCAACTTCACACTATTTCATCCAGAAACACCTCTCAATTAATTCAACAACACTTCTCAATCACACGGTGTATGCTACCAATATAACCAGACACATATATATATGTAAATTTACACTCGGGTACATATCATCTTAACCTTATACATTCAACACCACTTATTATCCGATTCAAGCACAGATTATCAATCGTAAACCATATATATGCTTAACATGCACACGGATCCTAATAACTCAGATTCCTTATATATAAATTTATATTTGTTATACAACACTGTTATTATGAGCCGGCCAAGGCTACAACTGACTAAACCTAATAAATACAATATAAACACTCAACAGTCGGAGTGCACATCACTCGGACTTGAGGCCTTCACACCATTCCGAGTCCTACCTGCATATACTGAAAAATGGTGTAGGGGGTGAGCATCTTAAATATTAAATGCTAGATACTGACTCGGATTATTCTTTAATCATGCAACATTATACATATACATAACAATAACCAATCATATATGCAGTGCCACTTAATCGAAATAAACATAAAACATTTCTGATCAAAATCTACTCAGTTATCACTCGGCTATACACACATATCATTCTCAATAACCTTAACACATATGCATGCAATCAGGTCTTAATTAACATCAACTGTACATGTACGCAGAATTCAATCACTCGGTTCCACATTTGTGTGTAATCAGTTTTTATCGTTGCAACGTAGGCTTCCAGCCTTCTATTCAGCTCCCAGCTGCTTGGCCGTTTTATTGGTACCAAACCGTTTGCCCTCATAGGTGACACCAACGCTCTCAGCGCCAACAACGGTGTTCACGGGCAGCCTGAGTCTCACTCAAAGGCTACCTTGAGTGTCACTCAAAAGGATTTCACAGCGTCTCATGCTTTAATAACCGATGGTAGTGTCCCACACTACATGCTCCCAGCATTAACGCATCCCATGCGCCATACGCGGATTCATCACACAACACAGAGTGCATATACACAACCTTTCACTCAACAATACATGCATCACATGCAATCGGTATTAGATATTCTTAGAACTCAATAAATTAATCCAACACACATGCATCTCATGCAATCGGTATCATAACTCAATAGATTAATACAATAACACATGCATCCCATGCAATCGGTGTTAGACAGTATCAGAACTCAATAAATTAATCTAACAACCCAAGCATCTCATGCATTCGGTATTAGACAGTATCAGAACTCAATAAATTAATCCACCAACACGAACATCTGATGCAATCGGTATTAGACAGTATCAGAACTTAATAAATCTAGCTTTTCTCACATGCAGTCAGCATTTAAAATCATAGTAGCATGCATGACACACAAGTCATTCGGTAATCATCAACAATACTTTAGCACATTCTCTTCATGCAACCATTCAACACTTCTCAAAGCTATTAACATGTAATTCATGGACGGAACTAGACATGCATCACTCAACTCTTACTCATCATACATCCGGGTATCACACACTCTTCATGCAAGCATAACACACCAATCAGAACACAGAAACAACGATCATCAACACCCGGAACCCATCCATAACCCATGCATTTAAGATATAAGATACCCCCTACCTGGAGTGAAGATTCCAGGAGCTCCTCGAGCTAACAATGCCGACCAATCATCCTTCGACCGCTCCCTCCAACTCACACGACCTCTGGGTTCAGACGCTGGACTCCGCACTCAACATGGAGAATCTGAAGCTGTTTCCACACCTATGAACAGTCTAATCTTGCCAACAATGGATGGTTCCAGTCCCAAGACATCCCAACGTCGCTGAGTTGGGTGAAGGAGAAGACGACGAGGAAAGAGATGAGGAACAGTAGGGAAGAAGACTGGTTGCATGCAGAGGGAATGCACACTCTCACCCTCTTCGGCTCAACGAGGAAAAGAAGGAGGATAGGAGAAGAGAAGAGAACAGTGTCTCTGCATCCTTCAAAGAAATGCCCTTAGCTTTTCAACTCAGTGGGTCATTTCCCACAAACCGAGACACCCCACACTGCTAACATCTACACCGGGACTCATGCAGCCCTATCAGATGGAAGAAGACGAGAAGAAGAAGAAGAACAGAGGAGGATCCAACCTCCAGGACATAGCACCATGCTGTTTCTTCTGCCACTACGCTGTTCCCTCACAGCCACACTGTTCCACTCGGGTCTACACAGTTCTGAGTGGAAAAGAAGATGAAGAGGAAGACGAAGAGAACGGAGAGGGAAGTGGGCAGGAGAAGAGGATCGGACAGTGTCTCTATTTTCCTTTGAAGAGAAGCTCTCAGTTCTCTCGACCTTTGGCAAGTGGAATGACGCGAATGAGGAAGTGAGTGGAGAAGAGAAGAGCCGAAACTCTTATATACTCCAGGGGCACATGCGTCTTTACCGCTGGCCACTAACATTAATTAATTAACCATTAGCTCTCTAATCTACAATTAATCTTAACTCATTCACTAATCTCATTCGGTAGTTAATTTTTAAATCGGGATGTTACAATTCTCCCTTCCTTTAAAGAATTTCGTCCTCAAAATTCCAATATGAACTTATCTCAACAAACGGCTCAGAATATTGTTGCCTCAACTATTGTATGTCTCTGCTCTCCAAGCATTGACCGATCGGTTCATAATTCTACTTGGTATAGCTTCTCTTCTCAAGCGGTTTACCGACCGCTCCATAATTCCAGTCGGCAAAATTACTAGAGTCAGATCCTACCTGAGTACAACCTCTTTATAGAATTCAATATATTTGGGGATTCAATTTTAAAACGTACAATCTACCCCCTTCAACTTTGCCGATTCACTATAACCGATGGTACCTCTAGTTCTTTGGCCACTCGGCCCTACACTCTCAACACCAATCAGTGTACATCTATCGTCATTTCCCCCAATTCTAAGGAATCATTCAATACACTTAAGTACCCACACAGAGCGTAAGTTTAAAATTTATGTCACATAAGGCATACTATGGATGCTAATTATCCAGTTGGAAAAAACCTAGTTGGTAAACAACATTACCGATTCCCACAAAATACTCACCAATGTCCGATTAATCTCGGATTAAACTCTCGAGTATTCAACACCCGACCACAAAATCTCTTCTCTAAACCATAATATATCTTGGCAATACCGAAACCAATACCCAACAGAGCTTCAAGGTGCTCTAATTAGCACAGACTGCCTGGATTCATCCTTTATAGGCATCACACTCAATTCTAAAATCTCAGATTTCTAACCATTCCTTCAGCCAAATCCATGCCTACACCTTGAGACTGTCACTTGGATCACTCAATCAAAAGGGTTGTTCGGGGTTTGGAAGTAATCCTCACCTGGAAAACTCTCCACTTACGAAATTATAAATCTGAGTCCATACTCAGCAGCTCTAAACATCAACCCGATCATAAATATGAATAAATTTACCGATCGGGCGTCTACTCCCCCTCGGGGTAATTCACTCGGAAACTTACCTATTCAAAGCTCCACATTCCGACCAGAAGCTCCTCAGGGAAAGATTAGTCAGGGGCACACCCTACAAACTTAGAAATTTCACACAATAAATCGTCTACTTGGCACCATTCCCCTCGGAAACGTCACGCTCTGAGTCACATCACTCGAATCTTACCTACTCAGAAGTGTCACGCTCGGACACAATTCCCTTAACTTAGTAATGATCCTCTCTATGAGGTTCTACTCGGAACACCATAACTTCACTCAGTAGTCCTTTCTCCTAGAAGGTTTTACTCGGAATTATATTCCTTCTCTTTACTCAGAATCATCTCTACCTCCTGACACTCAAATTATATTAACCTTCCCTAAGTAAATTTTGCCTCATTAATTATCTCAGCTCGAAAATCATGATCCTTCACCGAATCCTCAATATTACTCGGCTAAACCCATAAACTTCTAATTCTAGTGATAGGTTTGGGTCACAGATATATACACTCAGCAACTAATTGCTCCCATCAGGATTCGGGATACCATCAATGAATACTCGTCATACCAATAACATTACCACATTCTAAAATGGCTATAGCAAATTCTTAAACGCTGTTCTAGGTGTATCAGAAACCTTAATCCACTCTAATGGCATTCTAACTGTCAATTGACTCTGAAAGACCGAATCGCACCTAATTGATCTTCCAAATCTTCAGTACTCGGTAGTGGTTATCATTCCCTATAGTTAACTTACTCAATCGGTGGCAATCAAGGTATGATCACACACCACCGCCACACCTTTCGATCAGTAACATAAAGTACTTATGTCGGCAAGATCACTTTCTTGTTTTCGACAGTCAACACCACTTTCACAACCAATTCATACCCCACATAACCTCTGATTCTCTCAGAGGTAAACACATCAAGGTTAAACAACCTTCAATCCTTATTTTGATAAACTAACAATTACTTTCCACTCAATACAGTTCTCATTTTCACTTAGAACAGTCCGATGGACTCCCATCTCTATAAGCAGCTACAACCTCACTTGCCCGACTCATGAATTGCTGCATCCAACTCATAGGATGACGTCTCATTCCTATAGGGTTACAACAATTACATAGAGTCACTACAACGTGTACGCTGCCACAATACCTATGGTATGAAGAGTTGTACCGGAACAAGATACATTACACTCCTTTCACTCACACCGACCAAATTCACTCAGCCAATACTAATTCATAAAAATTAGTGGCAATTCACATACATACATATATAAGCAATACATTACATCAACATCATCAGTATGCACCACCCAGGGCACATCACGCAACAACAATCATAAAATATCATTTACCATTACTGTAAAACAGTATAATGGCAGCCCCCATAAGGTACTCACCTAGTTACAAAATGACATACCAACAATCGGCCTCCAATCATTACCGAGTAAATAGTACATTATTGGATCTCATCCATCTTAATACCATAATCTGATAGCCTATTAATCCTTCATTTCATCAAACTTCACAGACCACCAATCAATTTTAATCCTAATGATTTACCGAGCATAGACATAATCCACCAATCGGTCATGCAATTATCATTATAGTATGATTTCTAATACCACCATAATCAATACCCAGGCGTACTCGGATTTCTACCTTACCAATCACTATCAATCAGGTACCCCATTTATTATTTACATTTCACCCCAAAACAATTTAAGCCTCAACAATTCATTATACCATTACATGCTTGGCTCAATAATCCATAAGGTCAATCAGATTATCCGACTCGGAATTTGCAGTGGTCACCTAGTACGCCCACAACATCCAATTATCACCGAGCCTAGATCACCATAGTGTCTAATTCCACAAGGTCTGATTACATAAGATCACATTAAATCCAATTAGTTTTCTACACCTTATGGGTTACAATTCAACCAATAATTCACTCGGTTATCAACCACAAGACCGAGTCCAACCCAAATCATCACACAATAAAAATCATCACACAATAATAATTCAAGCCTCAATGAGTTACTATGTAATTGCTTTACTCGGGTTCAACAACTCATAAGGTTAATAAATTATCAGACTTAGAATTCATAAGGGGTCACTATTTATCCATCGTGGGTCACACCCCAACATCCAAATATTATAAAGCCTAATACCATCCACTCGGTTTCCTCAACCAACAACCGAGACACAATCCCAACCAAGCACGCATCAGGTTTTACATTTAATCACCTATCAGATACCCAGATTTCCAACTTAGGAAACTGCAACTAATCAATTAATCACATCATATACCATATAGGATTCACGTGCCAAGGGTACAAAACATCCTTTAAAAAAAATGGCACAACCAATCACAGAATTTAAATTCAACCCACTAGGAGATTCCTTTAATACTATTCACTCAGCTAACTCAACATATGAGTTCTAATCCATTCGATCAATATAGCTCAACTACGAGCCACTAATAGGGCCTACATAAAAGATCAAATCAATTAATCAGTTTCAATATACATGAAGGTTTCAACACCTGTCATTCCATTTTTCTCTCATTCAACCCCACACTTAGAACAACCTCTTATTTAATGAACAACCGAACCAGGATAATAACAATCCTCTACCCCCAAATCGACATTTTCATAATGATACCTCTCACTACTGTCCTCCACAAAACTCATGCATAGAATCACACAATTCATGGTTAAACATGCATCAAATCCAATAGAATACCACAAGCAATGATGACAACCGGTCATATCGCACACAACCGCCCACTAACAGTAGGCAAACCTTGGCCATGGACCTTTTGGTCTGCTCTGATACCAAAATGAAACATCCTAGATTAAATAAAAAATAAATCTGGGACAAGGAAAATGTTTCCAAAAATAAACCAGAGGCAGGGAAATTTTTTCCAAAATACATCCTTACAATTAGACCATAAAACGACCGGGTAAAATATGGAATGGAAGGCAAGGGAAAAACGAAGCACTCATTCGGCAATTAGCGGAAGCACAACAGCTTAAGCCGTCCCAAACAGTACACCCACGCTCAAGCGAGACCCAACGTCGCTTGAGCGAGATATCACAAGGCAGCCAGCGGAAGACATAAAACACCTAAGCGAGCCCACAACACAGCGCACACTCGCTCAAGCGAGATCCAATACACCTGAGCGAGACTGCCCAACACGCTTGGGCGAACACCCATTCACTTAAGCGAATCCAACTCGAAAGCCTTCCATGCACTCACACTCGCTGGAGCGAACACATAGTCGCTGAGGCGAGTAACACACTCGATAATTCCCATCACTCGGAATCTGGGGTTCCATCCACTCGGGATTGACCCCCAACGTATTATACTTAGTCATTTATTTTTATCCACAAGGGTGATGTGTGTTTGGTTCTATTGAGTTTGCTGAAAGAGAATCAAGTTTGTATAATATGAACTCAATGAAATGGATGTGCCAAGTTTAAACACAGAAGTTGTAATATAGTATAGTTGTCGTTCCACTGAGGAGGTGCTAGAATGAAGACTTTAGTTTGAATTGATTTGGCAGAAAGTTTTTGTTTGGGTTTGTTGTGAACGTTGTTGAATGAAAAACAGCAAGTACAGAATAACAGAGAATAATATTGTGCAAAAGATGACAGTAAATGAGGTTGGAAAAATCAGTTTTGTAAAACAGGGATTGGCTTCATCACATCTTCACCTCTGTAAGCTGCATAAGTTTCCATATAAGTAAATCGAAAAGATAAGTTCTACGTCACAATCAAAGTCATTTGCATCGATCCCTCGACTACAAAATTCATAAGAATGATTTCCAAACCGCTGATCCCTCAGTCACTTTGGAAACCATTCCAGCATTACCGATCGATTGTTTTGACGTTTGTTGCGTTAGACGCCATCCCTGGCTACCTACTCACAACAAGCATTTCTTTCAGGGTCTGCTTTCAAAAGTCACTTCCCAGCATACTCAAGAAAACTTAGAACAAGAAAATAGTGATCAAGTACTTTCAGGCATTAAACGCAGAATGAAATACAGAAACTTTATCAAATCTCATTACTCAATGAAAACTTACGACAGCATTACTTCAGTGTTGAATGGATTACAGCCAATCCCATAAGGGAGATTAGTTACTCATGCCTTGCATTTTCACCATCAAAGAAATGAATAGAAAATGGAAAGTGTGAAATGAAAAATACAGAGGATGAAATGATGTCTCAGATGATAGGAGATTGATTTGTGCTCTGTTTGCAGCTTGATTTATAGGAGTTTTGGCTCAGCTTCTCTTGCCCCACTTACGTAGAACCCATGCGGCATCTTTCAGAGACTGGTGGAAACAGAAGAAAGTGGGTGAGTTGGCATCGCATTATTGGTGAATAAAGAATTAAGAAACCCATGCTGTGTGAGTCACGCTTGAGCTTGATGGTCACGCTCAAGCGTGAAGGGCTCTGATGCTTTTTGATGATCTCACGCTCAAGCTGAAGTAATTCACGCTCAAGCGTGGCTTCCTTGCCTTCTCACGCTTGCTCCTCGCTTAGCCTCACTCAGTTACGCTCAGGCGAGGCCTTAATATCCATTCCTCATGCTCAAGCGTGTAAGGCCTGCGCTCAAGCGCCTTTCATGTACCTGGTGACGCTCAAGCTCCATTTATTCACGCTCAAGCGTGCTTCATGCGCAGGGTCACGCTCACGCTCACGCTCACGCTCAAGCGTCTCATCCCCAGGCTTGAGCGTGAGGGGGGTCCTGATGCCTCTGTTTCCCTTTAGTCATGTTTAATTCTCGCTTAAGCGTCTAATCTTCACGCTTAAGCGTGAGATGTGCTTCATGTTTCCCAACTTTCATGCTCAAGCTTGCTTACTTTGTCTTTCCTGCAGCTTTCCACAACATTTCTTTTTATACAATGTTTAGAGGATTCATGCTTACTTCCTTCAATAATTCCTTAATTTAGCTAAAAATCTTTACAAAATTGGTTCAAATGAGTCATGAAATCAATACTTTTTCAACACTTATCAAACTCTCCCCAACCTAGATTTTTGCTTGTCCTCAAGTAAAAAGAAGTTTTTGGAAAGGGACTCAAGCGTTCAAAAATCTGAGTTTCTGTTGCAGACAAAAAGTTTAGAAAACAATAATCTGAGTTGATGTCTAGGCAAATGATTTTCTTAATACCAATTCCTTAAAATGTAATGCACTATTACCTTGTTCATAAAGCATGTAACCCATTGCTGTAAGAATAGAGAACTCTCATTTTTTCTTACCAGGTGTCTGTTTCGCTCATCCATCATTAGAACTGCTCAGTTAACATTGGCCGTCATTTCTAGTAAAACCAAAATTCAAATGAATAGCAAGGATCAAAAGGTCTTTTAAGGGTGTAATGAGGCTGGGTTAACAAGAAACTTTGGTTTTTCTGGGTTTCAAAACGCATGTTTTTAAAGAAGAGCATAAGTGTTTTTGGTTGATTTAGAAGGCTCCTTTTCTGCATTGAAACTTCAGAATTTTCTTTTGTTTTACTCCAGCACTTTTATACAATCTTTGGAGAGCTTACTTATTCTTTCTGCATTTTTCTTCTCCTGCCTCCATTTGTTTCATCTTCTTTTGAGAAAATTATTTTATGCTCTTTTTCAAGATGAACATGCAGGTAAGGTAGAATTTTTGCTTTTATGCTTAGCTCAGGGCAGAGAAAAATTTTCATGCTTTTATGGCTCAAAGATGGGCTGCCAAAAAAAAATCGGATATTTTTATCAGGGTAGCTTTTTGGCTCTTGGCTAATTATTTTTCAAAATTGCCTTATCATTTCCTTGCTTGTTTCTTAAGAAAAAGGTTTAATTAGAAAATCAGTCAATGCTAATTTAACAATTTCAAATGAGGCTCTCAAGTGTTTAGATTTTTCTCACCTCTCATCAAGATATAAAGGTTACTTCCTTATTCTAACAGAAAAGGGTTCAAGTCATATAAACAAGCAACAATACATGCATTCCAGTTCCTTGGTTCTTAATTAAGTCATTTTGCCTAAAAAAAGAATCAGTGTTGTTGCCTAAAAACATTGTGCTGCTTAGAAACTTTTCTTTGTTCAAAAAGTGAAATCTTTGGTTGGGGTTTTCAAAGTTGTTTCAAAGTTTTAATCATCAAAACAGGAATAATCTCAAACAAACAAGAATAATCACAAGCAGATAGGAATAATCACAGGAAGATAATCTCATGCAATTTCTAAAGTGTGCTGTACTAAAGATAAAGTAAAGCTATAAATTGTCAAACTAAGTAGCAATTTTAATTGTCAAGAACTGAAAGCATTAAAAAGTTTCACTCTTCCTCGGATGAGTCCTCCTCTGTTCCCAAGTCTCTTTCTGGAGGTCCCTGAGTTGAAGTTCCTGGCCTATCCTCCTGTGTAGCCTCACCTCCTCCCACAAACGGAGGCCTGTCCCCAGGCCAAGCAAGCAGGGCCTCAAACTGGGCAGGTGGCATCCATGGATTGTGTTGACCTGCAGGAATGCTATGATAAAGACCATTGTGAACATGTAACAAACCTCTATGCTGAGCGTTCTGCTGGGCTAGGAGATGGCTGTTTTGAACTTTCAGGATGTGAATGCCTTGTAAAATCAGGTTGGTTTCAGTGCTGAGGGGGGGGTGGGCAGGTGCAGTGCTGAATGCTTACTGTGCTGCTTGTGAGGCATGTGGAGGAGGTGCATCAGTTGCAGGGAGTGTTGGATTACTGCAGTAACGCTCAATGAAGCGTTTGTCTATGGAAGGCCTGATTGGTTTGAGGTCTTGTACCTCAACACCATGAGCTGCACAAAAATCAGTGATAAAGGCAGGAAAACCAAGACTCCCTTTTACCTTTTGACCTGCCTGGGAGTACTTCTGATCAGAAATCACAAACTTGTGGATTTCATCCGATAGTACTTGGGCTAGATCAATAGAGATATCCTCTCTCATAATGCAGTATAGGAGATAACACCTACTAAAAATCAAATCAGAGACATGAGCGTTAGGTGCTATGTTAGCTAATAAGAAGGAAGTCCAAACTTGAGCAATAGTAGTCATGTCCTTTCTTAAAACTCTCATTGGTGTCTCTCCTTGCCCCATTTGAAAGTGGTGTCCTGGAACACAGATAGCAGCTTCAAGGTCATGTGTGGCAATGAACTGGTTCCTTGCAACCATGGCAGCATATTCACAGATTTCCCCTTCTCCTAAGGTCATGATGTTCCCCAAGTAGAAATTGATGGTGTCTCTGTCATATGAGAGCCAGGTACCCCGCACATAGGTTTTTCGTTCCCCCCCTCCATCTCTTGTCCACGCGTTTGCATAGAATTCTCTTACCACTTCAGGGTCAAATTTCTCCCTTGGGTAACATACTTTTAGCCAATTTCTCCTTCTTATAATCTGCAGGAAGGCATCGCATTCTCCTAAGGCCAAGTCTACTTTCCTTTCTGGTATGAATGTCCAATTTGAGATGTCTTCATACCGCTTGCTGTTGCCTTGCTTCCTGAACCTTGGAGCATCATCTTGTTTATCAGTTCGTGGTCTTTTGCCCTTGTTCTTTCGGGAACTTCTTTTTGGGGAAGTGGTGGCAGGGGGATTTGGTGCAGTTTGCTTGGTTCTGGCCATCTGCAAGAAGGTTAAGAACCACTTTGCACTTAAAATACTTCCTTTTAGGACTTTTATCAAACATTCAGCATGCATTAAAAGAATGTGAAATAGAAAAGGGACATGCATTACAATGAAACACAAGAACCAAACCTTGAATGTCTTTTTCTAACAATTCAGGAACAACCAAGTATAGATCATAGCATTCATTAAACACAGAGAGAAATGACATCAACATGTGCAAAAAGAAAGGTATAAATCCTTCCTAACACAGTAGTCATATGCTGTTAATTCAAAAAGAGGATAGTGCAGTGGTTACCTGGAAGGATCCGAACGTGCTAGAGAGAATGGTTTGCAAAATAAAAGTGTGATTTATGAAATGAAAGGGAAAAGACAATTATTGGAGAAGAGAGGGTGGTTACAAAACTTAGAGAGTCAGAAGGTGTTGATGAACGGTTACGTGAGTGAGAGAGTGGGCGGTTTCAGAATTCTGCATTTATTATTATCAGGGGGCCTTTTTGCATTTCACGCTTGAGCGCCATGAAGTAACGCTTGAGCGCGCGAGTGCCTCGCTTGAGCGCGATATATCCACGCTTGAGCGTGATCGGCCTGGATTCAGAGTCTGGGAATGAAAACTTCACGCTTGAGCGTGCTTTCGTCACGCTTGGGCGTAAGAGTTGCGCGCTTGAGCGCAGGGTTATCACGCTTGAGCGTGTGGGCGCTGCTCCAAGGTATACTTTCCTCGCTCAGGCTGGGGTTTATCTCGCTTGAGCGTGTAGCAACATTTCAATACCTGATGCTCTATTCAATATCTCGCTTGAGCGCATGTCTGGCACGCTTGAGCGTAGTGGTGTTGCGCTTGAGCGCCAAAGTATCACGCTTGAGCGTGATCACCCATCTGATGCTTAGTTTAACTTCTCGCTTGGGCGCAGGGGTCTTGCTTTGAGCGTGTCAGCCTCTGATTGCTGTCCAGATCCTTTCGCTTAAGCGTAATAGGGCACGCTTAAGCGAGATCGGGTTTATTTTGTTGAAAATTTCTTTAGCAGAGGTGCCACGCTTAAGCTTGACTCTCACGCTTAAGCTTGATGAGGATGGTTTAGGACTTACCTTGGCTCGCTTAAGCGAGATTATCCACGCTTGAGCGTGGTGATATCCTTATGTCTCTCTGAACTCAGCCTCCAACTCCAGTTTTGTTTGCCTTTGTTTGAGACTCTTCTACAAGGTAAACAGAAACTTTTTTATTTTTTATTTTTGAAAAATTTTCAAAGAAATAAAACACAAAAGATTGGGTTGCCTCCCAATAAGCGCTTGTTTAACGTCATTAGCTTGACGCCTGATAGATTTTTCAATATGGATCATGGAGTTGGTGGATGAGAGTGTTGAGTTTTTCCACCTCCTTGCCTAAGTCAGGCCTTGGCTTTCTTCCTTTCTGTTTTTCAAGTGCGCCTTCAATAGCAAAATCAGCTTGTTCTTTTTGCACTCGAATTTTTACTTTTCTGTCATCCACATCTATGATGACTTTGGCTGCTTTCAAGAATGGTCTCCCTAGTATTAGGGGAACTTCAGGATCTTCCTCCATATCTATGACAACAAAGTTCTCATGAAATTCAAATTTATCAACTTTGACCTCAATATTTTCAGCAATACCATAAGGGGTTTTTATTGATTGATCTGCCATTTTTAAAGTCATGTTTGTTGGCTTTACTGAAAAATCCCCTATACTTTTCAGTGTGGATAATGGCATCAAATTTACACTAGCACCAAGATCTAACAAAGCTTTACTTTTTGAAAGTTTTCCAACAGTAACGGGAATAGAAAAACTCCCTGGATCTTTGGTGTTATGTGGTACTGCTTCAGAGATGATAGTGTCATATCCATCTTCTTCCTCAGTTATTTCCTCAGTCAGTGTGGTCACAGCCTTGCAATGCTCTATTGGGTTTGTTTCAGTGTTTGCTCCATACTGAGGCTTCTGTTTCTCAGCAAGTTGTTGGGCTAGTTGTCCCAATTGTGTTTCCAAGTTCCTGAGTGATGCCTCATTGTTCTTTTGACTTGCTAAAGAAGTTTGCATAAATTTTTCCAAGGTGTCCTCCAATCTAGAAGTTCTCTCCACCAAAGAAGGACCATTATTTTGATATGGTTTATTTGAAGAGCTGGGCTCTTGCTTCCATCCTTGGCCTTGGTTTTGGTTACTTCTCCATCCCTGAAATGGTTGGTTAGAAAAATTTGAATTGAAATTACCAGACCTTCCTTGGTTGTTCATGAAGTACACATTTGCTTCTTGTGAGCCACAGTTTTCATTGAGATGATCTCCTCCACAAAAGTCACATCTCATTTGTGCTTGTTGGTTTACTGTAGAGGGCTGTACAGCATGCAGTTGTTGCGGGAGTTTTGCCATTTGCTGTGTCAGAACTTCAATTTGTTGTGTCAAAATCTTATTTTGAGCCAAAATGGCATCTGTTGTGTTAAGTTCCAACACTCCCTTCTTTTGGATTTGTGTTCTGTCATGCTGAGCCTGGTAATCTGTGGATGATAATGCTTCAATGATCCCTGTAGCTTGCTCTGCATCCACTGTCATCATGGTTCCTCCAGCTGCTGCATCCAAAATCATTTTAGTATCACCCTTTAAACCACTGTAAAAGATATTCAATTGGGCAATATCTTCCAGTCCATGGTTTGGGCATCTTCTGAGGAGAGATTTGAAGCGTTCCCATGCTTCACAAAAGGGTTCATCATGGCTTTGTTTAAATGTTGTGATATCTGATTTAGCCTTGATGAATCTGGATGGTGGGAAGAATCTGTGTAGGAATTTTTCCTCCACTGTCTCCCAGCTGTTCAAGCTTTGATTTGGGTGTGACTGGAGCCATTCTTTAGCTTTTCCTGCAAGAGAAAAAGGAAACAATCTCAGGTATGCTGCCTCAATTACTTCCTGTTCAAATCCCATTGTTCCTACCAATTCATAGAATGTGGCCAGGTGAGTGTAAGGATCTTCACTGGACATTCCATGAAATTGATGGGAACTAATTAAACTAAGGAAAGCAGGTTTCATTTCTATAGCCCTGATTGTATTTGGTATAGCAATGCTTGAGTAGTGTCTAGGTCCTTGTTGCAATGTGTAATCTCCAAGTGTTCTCCTTGGTGGATTTTGATTATTGTTGTTGTTCTCCATTGTAACAGAGGGAGTTTGTCCTACGTGGAAGTTCTGCTTGGCTTTCTTGATTTTTTTGAGGAACCTGTCTATCTCAGGATCAAATGCAAGTTGTTCTTTTGTACCCTGTCCTCTCAAGATCATAAATCAAGAACTCAAAGTAGCAAGGTAAAAGAAAAGTAAAAAAAATAAATAAAAAAAAAAAAAAAAAAAAACAAATTACAAACAAGTTTATTTACACTGTCTTGTCAATTCAATGCTAAAATATTCAAACTTAAATCACTTCCCCGGCTGCGGCGCCAAAACTTGATGTGTGTTTGGTTCTATTGAGTTTGCTGAAAGAGAATCAAGTTTGTATAATATGAACTCAATGAAATGGATGTGCCAAGTTTAAACACAGAAGTTGTAATATAGTATAGTTGTCGTTCCACTGAGGAGGTGCTAGAATGAAGACTTTAGTTTGAATTGATTTGGCAGAAAGTTTTTGTTTGGGTTTGTTGTGAACGTTGTTGAATGAAAAACAGCAAGTACAGAATAACAGAGAATAATATTGTGCAAAAGATGACAGTAAATGAGGTTGGAAAAATCAGTTTTGTAAAACAGGGATTGGCTTCATCACATCTTCACCTCTGTAAGCTGCATAAGTTTCCATATAAGTAAATCGAAAAGATAAGTTCTACGTCACAATCAAAGTCATTTGCATCGATCCCTCGACTACAAAATTCATAAGAATGATTTCCAAACCGCTGATCCCTCAGTCACTTTGGAAACCATTCCAGCATTACCGATCGATTGTTTTGACGTTTGTTGCGTTAGACGCCATCCCTGGCTACCTACTCACAACAAGCATTTCTTTCAGGGTCTGCTTTCAAAAGTCACTTCCCAGCATACTCAAGAAAACTTAGAACAAGAAAATAGTGATCAAGTACTTTCAGGCATTAAACGCAGAATGAAATACAGAAACTTTATCAAATCTCATTACTCAATGAAAACTTACGACAGCATTACTTCAGTGTTGAATGGATTACAGCCAATCCCATAAGGGAGATTAGTTACTCATGCCTTGCATTTTCACCATCAAAGAAATGAATAGAAAATGGAAAGTGTGAAATGAAAAATACAGAGGATGAAATGATGTCTCAGATGATAGGAGATTGATTTGTGCTCTGTTTGCAGCTTGATTTATAGGAGTTTTGGCTCAGCTTCTCTTGCCCCACTTACGTAGAACCCATGCGGCATCTTTCAGAGACTGGTGGAAACAGAAGAAAGTGGGTGAGTTGGCATCGCATTATTGGTGAATAAAGAATTAAGAAACCCATGCTGTGTGAGTCACGCTTGAGCTTGATGGTCACGCTCAAGCGTGAAGGGCTCTGATGCTTTTTGATGATCTCACGCTCAAGCTGAAGTAATTCACGCTCAAGCGTGGCTTCCTTGCCTTCTCACGCTTGCTCCTCGCTTAGCCTCACTCAGTTACGCTCAGGCGAGGCCTTAATATCCATTCCTCATGCTCAAGCGTGTAAGGCCTGCGCTCAAGCGCCTTTCATGTACCTGGTGACGCTCAAGCTCCATTTATTCACGCTCAAGCGTGCTTCATGCGCAGGGTCACGCTCACGCTCAAGCGTCTCATCCCCAGGCTTGAGCGTGAGGGGGGTCCTGATGCCTCTGTTTCCCTTTAGTCATGTTTAATTCTCGCTTAAGCGTCTAATCTTCACGCTTAAGCGTGAGATGTGCTTCATGTTTCCCAACTTTCATGCTCAAGCTTGCTTACTTTGTCTTTCCTGCAGCTTTCCACAACATTTCTTTTTATACAATGTTTAGAGGATTCATGCTTACTTCCTTCAATAATTCCTTAATTTAGCTAAAAATCTTTACAAAATTGGTTCAAATGAGTCATGAAATCAATACTTTTTCAACACTTATCAAAGGGTCACATATACAATCCACTCGGAGTATCATTATTTCTCTCACTCGGGAAACACATAGACCTTTCTTCATTCAGAAGGGGTCTCCATAGTCATACGTCACTTGGAATATTCCAGCCAGATTCACTCGGTATACATCATCATATTCACTCGGGGAAAATCAGGAAGTTAAGTCCCACTCGGACTTATTCAAATCTTAATTACTCGGGATATGGATCCTCGTTCACTCGGATTATGTATAGATCATACACTTAGAATTTATCTCAATTAAACCATCATAACAACTATTCCCTCGGAAGAGGTTCACTCAGCATCTCCACTCGGGCATACCTAGATCTTTCCCCACTCGGGGTTATACTCATATTTTTCACTCGCTATTACTTACGCCTAACATACCCGGGAAATTCTCCCATCGGCTCCCACACAGTGTAGGTTCATCTAAAGGGATTTCACTCAGAATCCCTTTAAGTTTCTCCACTCGGAAAAGGAGGCCCAAACACTATAGTCTCACTCGGAACCACCAACTTCACACTATTTCATCCAGAAACACCTCTCAATTAATTCAACAACACTTCTCAATCACATGGTGTATGCTACCAATATAACCACACACATATATATATGTAAATTTACACTCGGGTACATATCATCCTAACCTTATACATTCAACACCACTTATTATCCGATTCAAGCACAGATTATCAATCGTAAACCATATATATGCTTAACATGCACACGGATCCTAATAACTCAGATTCCTTATATATAAATTTATATTTGTTATACAACACTGTTATTATGAGCCGGCCAAGGCTACAACTAACTAAACATAATAAATACAATATAAACACTCAACAGTCGGAGTGCACATCACTCGGACTTGAGGCCTTCACACCATTCCGAGTCCTACCTGCATATACTGAAAAATGGTGTAGGGGGGTGAGCATCTTAAATATTAAATGATAGATACTGACTCGGATTATTCTTTAATCATGCAACATTATACATATACATAACAATAACCAATAATATATATAGTGCCACTTAATCGAAATACACATAAAACATTTCCGATCAAAATCTACTCAGTTATCACTCAGCTATACACACATATCATTCTCAATAACCTTAACACATATGCATGCAATCAGGTCTCAATCAACATCAACTGTACATGTACACAGAATTCAATCACTCGATTTCGCATTTGTGTGTAATCGGTTTTTATCGTTGCAACGTAGGCTCCCAGCCTTCTATTCAGCTCCCAGCTGCTTGGCCATTTTACTGGTACCAAACCGTTTGCCCTCATAGGCGACACCAACGCTCTCAGCGCCAACGGCGGTGTTCACGGGCAGCCCGAGTCTCACTCAAAGGCTACCTTAAGTCTCACTCAAAAGGATTTCACAGCGTCTCATGCTTTAATAACCGATGGTAATGTCCCACACTACATGCTCCCAGCATTAACGCATCCCATGTGCCACACACGGATTCATCACACAACATAGAGTGCATATACACAACCTTTCACTCAACAATACATGCATCATATGCAATCGGTATTAGACATTCTCAGAACTCAATAAATTAATCCAACACACATGCATCTCATGTAATCGGTATCATAACTCAATAGATTAATACAATAACACATGCATCCCATGCAATCGGCGTTAGACAGTATCAGAACTCAATAAATTAATCCAACAACACAAGCATCTCATGCATTCGGTATTAGACAGTATCAAAACTCAATAAATTAATCCAACAACACGAACATCTCATGCAATCAGTATTAGACAGTATCAGAACTTAATAAATCAACTTTTTCTCACATGCTGTCAGCATTTAAAATCATAGTAGCATGCATGACACACAAGTCATTCGGTAATCATCAACAATACTTTAGCACATTCCCTTCATGCAACCATTCAACACTTCTCAAAGCTATTAACATGTAATTCATGGACGGAACTAGACATGCATCACTCAACTCTTACTCATCATACATCCGGGTATCACACACTCTTCATGCAAGCATAACACACCAATCAGAACACAGAAACAACGATCATTAACACCCGGAACCCGTCCATAACCCATGCATTTAAGATATAAGATACCCCCTACCTGGAGTGAAGATTCCAGGAGCTCCTCGAGCTAACAATGCCGACCAATCATTCTTCGACCGCTCCCTCCAACTCACACGACCTCTGGTTTCAGACGCTGGACTCCGCACTCAGCATGGAGAATCAGAAGCTGTTTCCACACCCATGAACAGTCTGATCTTGCCAACAATGGAGGGTTCCAGTCCCTAGACATCCCAACGTCGCTGAGTTGGGTGAAGGAGAAGACGACGAGGAAGGAGACGAGGAACAGTAGGGAAGAAGACTGGTTGCATGCAGAGGGAATGCACACTCTCACCCTCTCCGGCTTAACGAGGAAAAGAAGGAGGACAGGAGAAGAGAACAGAACAGTGTCTCTGCATCCTTCGAAGAAATGCCCTTAGCTTTTCAACTCAGTGGGTCATTTTCCACAAACCGAGACACCCCACGCTGCTAACATCCACACCAGGACTCATGCAGCCTCATCAGATGGAAGAAGACAAGAAGAAGAAGAAGAACAGAGGAGGATCCAACCTCCAGGACACAGCACCATGCTGTTTCTTCTGCCACTACGCTGTTCCCTCACAGCCACACCGTTCCACTCGGGTCTACACAGTTCTGAGTGGAAAAGAAGATGAAGAGGAAGATGAAGAGAACGAAGAGGGAAGTGGGCAGGAGAAGAGGATCGGACAGTGTCTCTATTTTCCTTTGAAGAGAAGCTCTTAGTTCTCTCGACCTTTGGCAAGTAGAATGACGCAAATAAGGAAGTGAGTAGAGAAGAGAAGAGCTGAAACTCTTATATACTCCAGGGGCACATGCGTCTTTACCGCTGGCCACTAACATTAATTAATTAACCATTAGCTCTCTAATCTACAATTAATCTTAACTCATTCACTAATCTCATTCGGTAGTTAATTTTTAAATCGGGATGTTACAGCTTCTCCCTTGGAAACCTCCCTGGCGCACATTGGCATTTGCTTGACGTAGTTGGGGACAGTCAGGGCGAATGTGCCCTCTCTCATTACAATGGTAACACACCATCCCACCATCGCTGTTGCAATCTCGAGCGTAATGATTTCCTCCACACTTAAAACATTTTCCGTCTCCCATAACTGGTCATCTTTCTTGCTGACTCAGACCCCTAAACCTGGAAAAGGGTCTGTTCCTACCAGCATTGTTCGGCCTCTTGAAGCGAGATTGCTGGGGCTTCAAGGAATGGTCTACTTTGCTACTCTGGTCCGAGTGGGCCTTGTCATCCTCTTCAAAAATTCTACACTTATTCACCAATACAGGAAAGCTCCTAATTTCCTGGTGCCTGAATGCTCTCTTAATATCCGACCTCAGTCCGCTCTCAAACTTGATGCATTTGGAACTCTCAGTTCCAGGTTGTTGGAAAGGCGGATAAAACAAACATAGTTCCTCATACTTTGCAGCATATTCTTCCACAGACATGGAACCTTGCTTTAGCTCCATAAATTCTAGTTCTTTCCGACTCCTTACAGTGTTGGGGAAATACTTTTCCAGAAAGCACGCTCTAAAATTCTCCCAGACTAGTTGGATGACCGCGTCAGTCAGTCGATTTTTGGCGATTTTCCACCAATTTTCCACTTCGTCTCGTAGCATGTACACTGCGCACTCAACTTTCTGGGCCTTAGTACAGTGAAGGCCCCCGAAAACTCTCTCCAAGTCTTGAATCCACTTGTATGCTGCCTCGGGATTAAATCCCCCTTGAAACTCAGTTGGCTTCCTCTTCAGGAAGCGATCCAACACTTGGCCATCTTCAACTCGAGGTTGGCCCTGCCTCTCAAACACGTCAGCAAAACGTTGGAATACCACGGCTATGGCTTCCATGCTTTGATGATTCATCATTACTTATCCTGAAATTAACACCCTTTCAAGGATAAGTTTACAAAGTTACTCACTACCGATCGGATCTCATCCCAACATTCAATAACTATAGCACATTATATCATCCCTATATATCATGTAATTAATCAGACCAGGAGGGGAATAATCTCCTATCCTCAAATCAATATCTCAACATCAACCATGTTCAACAGAATATCACAATAATGATGACCACTTGATCATAATGCACACAACCGCTTAAACTCGGTAAGCATACCTTGGCCTTGAACCTTTTAGGTATGCTCTAATACCAAAATGTAACATCTAGATTCTAAAACCAACATAAGGCAGAATAGAGCAAAAGCTTTGATACCAAAATGAAACATCCTAAATTCAATTTGAGAATAAACCGAGACCAGGAAAATTTTTCCAAAAATCAAAGGGTGTTCAAGGGCAAGATGAGCAGTTGAGGGTTAAGGAGAATAGAATCAGGACAAGAAAGAAAGGGAAAGGGATGCAAACCATCCACAAGGTAACAGCGGAAGATGCAGGATATGAGCGAACCCAATAGCGCCTACTCGCTCAGGCGAGATTCAATATCGCTCGAGCGAGACAATCCAACACGCTTGGGCGAAGTACGCATAGCTTAAGCGGAACCCAACAGAGACCTTCCTTTCGCTCACACTCGCTGGAGCGAACACTTAGTCGCTGAGGCGAGCAACTCCACTCGTTATTCCCTCACTCGGATTCAGAGTCTGGTTCACTCAGAAAAGTCTTTACTCTCGATTTATTCGGATTGACCCTTACACGTACAAGCTTTATTCGGAAGTTTACATCACACTCCTTAACTTCATTCACTCGAGTCATAAATGTTGACCACTCGGGAAATGATTCCCATAGCCATTCCACTCAGAATCTATAAGGACTTCTCACTCGGAATATCTTTCATGGTCTTTTACCACTCAGGGGTATTTCACTTGTTTTTCACTCGGCATACATAATCTTTCTCACTCAAGTTATCCTACTAAGTCAAGACTCACTCAAGGATCTTCTAGCTTCCAATAAGTTTACTACAAGGGGTTTCACTCAGAACCTTATAGATCACTCTTCTGTCGGAAAACACTTACTCGGAAAGTTCTCACTCTGAAAGCATGAATATATACCACTTGGACCTTCACACACAACATAGAATAAACATATAGTATGATTTATATAGGAATATATATAAATATTTACAGGCACATTGTCATACTCTCAACCCGAGAGAGTTCAAATTCTGATATAAAGAGACTAAGACCAAAATACAAGCCGGCCAAGGCTTAACAAAACCTTATACACAGTATATACATATACACAGATATTCCATAGTGCACAAGCACTTCACTCGGCATTTAGCTCCTCCTTCATTCATCATTCCGAGAGACATTCACTGTAAAATATAGCTACAGTAGGGGGTGAGTATCTTAGATATTAAATGATAGATACTGACTCGGATTATTTCTCATTAGTGCAGCAATATATATATTCATACATAGCAACAATCAATAACATAACAATGCCAATTAATCAAGACACGCATAAGACATCTACCGATCAGAATCCATCGATTATCATTCGACTATATGCACACACCATCTCAATAACATTAACATATACTCATGCAATCAGATTTCATACACATCAACTGTACATGTACACAGATTAATTCACTCGGTTCCGTATTCGTGTGTAATCAGTTTTCATTCGTTGCAACGTAGGCTCCCAGCCTTCTATTCAGCTCCCAGCTGCTTGGCCGTTTTACTGGTACCAAACCGTTTACCCACATAGGTGACACCAACGCTCTCAGCGCCAACGGCGGTGTTCACGGGCAGCCTGAGTCTCACTCAAAGGCTACCTTGAGTCTCACTCAAAAGGATTTCACAGCGTCTCACACTTTAATAACCGATGGTAGTGTCCCACACTATATGCTCTCAACATTAACGCATCCCATGCGCCACACGCGGATTCATCACACAACACAAGTTTCATACACAACTTTTATTCAATAATATATGCATCACATGCAATCGGTGTAACACATCATCAGACTCACTAAGTCCACATTTTCTCACATGCAGTCAACATTTCAAACTCATAATAACCAGCATGCCACATAAGTCACACGGTAATCATCAACAACACTTCAACACATTCGTTTCATGTAACCATTCAATATTCTTGAGGCTACAACATGCATTTCATGGACGGAACTAAACATGCAACACTCAATTCCTAATCATCATGCATCCGGGTATCATATACTCTTCATACAAATAAAACACAAAATCAGACACAGAATCAGCAAACCATTAACACCCGGAACCCGTCTATAACCCATGCATTTAAGATATAAGATACCCCCCTACCAACTAAGGAGACTCCATGAAGTTCCTTTGTTTTGGCCTTGGTCCGTTGCCTTGTTTGTTTCGTTCACCACACTCGCACGTTCAGTCTTCCTCGAACACAGTCGTACTCTGCAATCGGCTCGGGAACAGGGAGCTATTCTTCCTCCGCTTCGATGATCGTCCTTCACCAACAGAAGGAAACTCTGAATCTTCTGCAGTACCATCGTCGTGGGTTTCCAGAAACAGAGAACAGAGAACAGGGAGAAGAAGAAGAGCGAAGAAGAAGAAGAGAAGAGAGAACGAAGAGAAGAGAAGTAGCGGAAGAGGAAGTCTGAAGGGAAATGAATAACAACAGTGGCTCAGCAACACATATATGCATGCATGAAGAAAAGAAGAGTGGGGTGGGAAAGCGTGAATCAGCAGTCCACTCATGCCACACGCCAATCACAAGCAGCCAGCTATTAACAATTAATCACAATTAATCAGCCATTATTTTCTTAAGTTAAATTAATTAAGTTAATTATAATTAACAAGTAATTTTCCATTTTGCAATTATTATTTTAATAGCTTAATTTCACTTGGTAATTAATTTTTAAATCGGGATGTTACACATTTCATCACTCACCGCCGGCCATCAATCAACTTAAGCCTAGATGGTTCACTAAACTCACCTAGGTATACAACTCAAGGTTACAATATGATTTTCAATCACATAAAAGGTGTCTACATCGGTGAACCTTTTCACTAATCATAAGCACAATCCACCGGTTGGACGTACAACCATCATCATCATATTTCTTCTGTCATCACCACATTCAACTCCAAAGCGTACCTTGAATTCAACCTTACCATTCACTATCTTTCAGGTATCACATTCATTATTTGCATTTCATTTTATGACGGTTCAAGCCTCAACGATTCATTACACAATTACCTTACTGGGCCCAACTATTCACACGGTTCAACAAATCATCCGACTTAGAAGTCTCAGGGGTTATATAATACCCATCGTGGGGCACTCCCACAACATCCAAATATCACCAAGCCTAGATCACCATAGGGTCTAGTTCCATAAGGTCTGTTAGTATAAGATCATACTAAATCCAATCGGGGTTACCACACCTTAGGGGTCACAATTAAATCAATTATTCACTCGGTTTTCATACACCAAAGACCGAGACACGACCCCAATCTAACACGTATCCGATTTCATAGTTAATCACTTATCTCATACTCAAATCCCTAATCTAGGAACTGCAACAAATCACTTATATCATATATCATATAGGGTTCTGGTGCCCAAGGATATAAAACTCATCCCTTACAATGGCACAACTGATCATTTGAATCTGAAAACACCACACTAGGGAATTCCTTCAATATTATTCATTTAATCAACTCAAACATGTGAGTTCCAATTCGTTCAACAAGCATGCCTCGGCTATGAGCCACTAGTATGGCTTATACAAGAGACCGGACCAACTAATTCAGCTTCAATACATATAAAGGTCTCAACATCCTTCGCTTTATCTCTTTCTAATCAACCCAGGCTTAGAATAACATCTAAGCATTTCATGAATAATTGGACCAGGGTAGTAACAAATCTCTACCCCTAAATCAATATTTCAACAGTAGTACCTTTCACCACTGTCCTCACATAAAGGCTCGTAGGCATGTAGCCCACAAATCATGCTTAGACATGTGTCAAATTCAATAGAATATCACAAGCAATCATGACAACCGATCATATTGCACATAACCGCTTACTCACAGTAAGCATATCTTGGCCTTGGACCTTTTAAGTCCGCCCTGATACCAAAATGAAACAACCCGACTTAAATAAAAACAAATCCGAGACTAGGGAAATTTTCTCCAAAATTCAAACATTCACAAAGCAGTTCAGAATAGGAGTCAGGGTAAATAAAACAAACTGAAGTCAATGGAAGCAGAAAAACGGATCAGAGGAAAAGAAGACCGAGACAGGATGCCACACGCTGGCAAGACCTGTTTCGGTTAAACAAAACTAGCGGAAGATGAAGCTTAAGCGAGCCCTATTCTCGCTAGAGTGATTCCCCATTCACTTAAGCGAACCCATGCACTTGGCATATCACTCGGAATCGGGACAACGTTTACTCGGGAACGGTCCCCTTCGGGTCATGCTTCACCCGGTAAACTCTTAGCCAGATCCTTATCTTTGTTCAAGAAGGTCAAAGACATGCTTCATTCGGAAGTGTCTTAATCTCCACTCAGGAAATGATTCCCTCGGTTATTCCACTCGGAATCTATAAGCTTTCCCTCACACGGAAGTATTCTCCCCAGTCAAACACCACTCGATGTATTTCAACCTCAATTCACTCGGAAGTGTATTACACATCCTTCACTCGGCATATTTTAATCTTCCTCACTCGGAGAACACTTTACCAGGTCAAGTCTCATTAAAGATTTTATAAGCTCATCTACTCGGAGTCTATGTAATATGTCTCACTCGGAAGAGTTCCATCGACTAGGTTCCACTCGGCAAATGCCTTGACCTTCCATCCCTCAGAAATGATCTCCTTAATTAAATTCCACTTGAAATTACTCTAACTTCTCATCACTCGGCAAACTTTACCAAGTTAAGTTCTACTCGGCAATATCTGAACCTTATCCCCTCAGAATAGGTTTTCAAGGATGGGTTTCACTCAGAACCATTTTGACCGTTCTTCCCTCGGAAGAATTCCCCCTCGGTCAATTCTCACTCGGGAGTGTTAAACCTTGTTTCCCTCGGAAGAGGTTCTCCCAGATATATTTCACTTAGAAAATGCTCAACCTATCATCGATCGGGACAATTTACTAGGTTAAATCTTACACGGGATATTATGACATTATCCACTCGGAATATATATATAACCTTATTCACTCAGAAGAGGCCTTCTAGAATGTACCTCACTCAACACTTTAACCATTCTTCTTTTGGCAGTGGTTCCTTCGAATACATATCTCTCGGAATCATTTCAAGCCTACATCACTCAGAAAAGGCTCACTCGCTACAGCTTTACTCGGAACGGCTCTCCTAACTATATTCCACTCGGAAACTTATTGACTTAACATTATTCTTTTGACACCATTTCCTAGTCGATTTCAAATAACGTCATATCAGTGTAAAATATATATATATATATATATATATATATATACTTGTTCACAACCCTGATAGTAAATCCATATAAAGAAATACGTTTGAATAAACGGATTACATGAGAGCCGGCCAAGGCTTTATCATATCTATATACAATAGGTACAATATGTACCCTACAACAGTATGAATGCTCATCACTCAGACTTTGAGGATCTCTCGTCATTCACCATTCCGACTTACATTTACTGAAATATAGCCACAGTAGGGGTAAGCATTTTACATATTAAATGACAGTTATTGACTCAGATTAATCCTCAAATTCTCAGTTATTCAATTTCATATCTCAATCAACAATAACATACACTGCATTCAATATGAATATTCACACAACATCATCCGATCGGAATTATTCAATTCACTCAGGCTATATAATTCACATTATCCTCAGTATCATATACTCACAACCAATCATCACATTGCACTCGGTAACATTATCAATATACATACATTCATCCAGTCAAAATTCACTCAAGTCATTCAAGACTATATTAATCATGTTATTCTTGATAATAATGCACCAATGCATATGCATACGGATCCCACTTAAACAATAATTTCAGTTACAGATTCATTCCCGGCTCCAGTCCATTAGCCCTTCCCGCGTGACACTGGTGACCTCGTGACGTCTCGAGACTTAACTCTAGCTCCATCGGCTATCACGGGCTCTCACAGGATCTGGCCTAAGAATCTGTAGCTAGAAATCATCACATAGGGTTCCTGACCTTCCATGGGTCACCCTTTTTCCATATATGCAACCTTATGCATTTCACAATGAGCATCCATGCTTATCAAGTGCATCTCATGCATTCATATAAAATCACACACCGAATCAACACAGCATTTTCACACCATATGCATTCGGTATTCACACTGGTTCACAACACATGCACTCGGCATTCATAATAATATTCACATACGACACATGCAAATGAACATGCATTCATGGACGGAATCAACATACACTACACAACTCACATTTATCACAAATCCACGCGTTTTATGCACTATTACTTAATCACAACACAACAAACAACACGTTTCAAGTATAACGCAACACAGTAAAGCAATTTCACCCAGAACCCGTCCGTAAACCATGCATTTGAGATGTAAATCAGCCCCCCTACCTGGAATAAAGCTTCCAGAAGCTCCTCGAGCCCACAGCTCTGATCGGTTGCTCTTCAATCACCCCATTAGTCACTCGTTCTCAATAGAACGACCTGATTCAGTCATCCACCATGGCACTCAGCTTTGGAGGGACTCCGAGCCACTCATACTCTCGAACAGCTCTGCCTCCATAACACTTCATGCTCTGTATGCAAGACAGTGGGGAGTTCCAAGCCTCCAAGGAACAACGCTGTCCTCTCACTCGGTCCAGTGGAGGATTCCAAAAGCTATTCCCACACTCGAACAGTCCAGTCCTCACCAACAACGGAGGACTTCCAGACTTCAGGCGCCCAACGCTGTCCCTACTTCCCACTCAAGGTTCTACTCAGCGTTCGAGTGGAAGAAGAAGAAGAAGATGTTTGCTAGAATTTCAGAGAGAACAAAGACAGCACCTCTGCATGCACAAGAAGGAAATGCTCTACTCTCACTCTCAGCCTTTTCCAACTTAGCGTGAATAATAATGAGTAAGAGAGAGAGACCAAACTTCTTTGTACTATCAGGGGCACATGCGTCATTTTCCTGGCCTCTTTGTATTATTCAACCATTAGCTTTAATCTGTAATTAACCTTAATCAGCAACTAATCTTAGTCGGTAATTAAATCTAAATCAGGATGTTACAATTCTCCCCTCCATTAAAGAATTTCATCCTCGAAATTCAATATAAGTCTACTTCAATAAAACAGCTCAGAATATTGCTGTTATGCACTGTAACCAATTGCACCTCTTGCTTCTCAAGCATTTTACCGACCGCTTCACAATTCCAATCGGTATAGCTTTGCTTCTCAAGCGGTTTATCGACCGCTCCACAATTCCAGTCGGCATAGTCACTGAAATCAGATCCTCTCTGATCTCAATCTCATCATCTGGTCCCATATAAGTGGTGTCGGTAAGTATTTTCTCCACTGAGACACGTGAAGCAATTTGAGTAGATCCGATAGGTGAGTCGACAATGTAATCCGATAGGCTACAGGACCGACCCGTTCCAACACTTCATATGGTCCAATATGTCTGGGGTTCAATTTCCCACGTATAAGTTACCCCATTTAATTTCTGCCACTTCGCCATAACCAATGGCACTTCCTAGTTCCTTGGCCGTTCGGCCTTATATTCTCAATGCCGATCAGTGTACTTCCACCATCAGCTCCCCCAATTCAAAGGAGTCACTCGGCCCAATCATGGACTTACACAGAGTATAAGCTTAAAGTTGTGTCAGATAAGACACATTATGGATGTTAATTAACCAGCTGGGAAGATCCAGTCGGTAAGCAACATTACCGATTCTCCCCAATATTCAGTACTGTCCGATATATTTCGGATTAAGCCCTCGGCTCTTCAACATCCGACCACTAAAATTTCTTCTTCAAGCCGTGATATATCTTGGCAATACCAAGATGGATACTCAAAAGAGTTCCTATGTGCTTCAGTTAACACGATTTGCCTGGATTTACCTCTTGCAGGCGCCACACTCGGTCCTGAAATCTCAGATTTTCATCCATGCCTTCGGCTAATTCCATGTCTACTCCTTGAGAATGTCACTCGGAACTTCTCATTCGAAAGGATTATCTAGAGTTTGAAGGCAATTCTCTCCCAGAAATCTTTTCACTTACAAGAATTCACTCGGAATCCAAGTCCACTTCGAAGACGTACCTGAGTTCAACCTGAGTAGTTCCCAACATCGACCTAAGTACAAATTCAAATAAATTCACCTCTCGGATATTTACTCCCCTCGGGAGCCATTCACTTGGCAACTGACTCATTCAAGTTCCATTTTCCGTCCAGAAGTACCTTCCCCCCTGGAGAAAGGTTAATCGGTGGTACATCCCACGGATTTTAGAATTTTCTTACTCGACGCCTTTCCGCTTGGGACCGTCTCACTCGGTACCATTCCAGTCGGAAGTGTCATACTCGGAGACACTTCACTCCAAAAGTCACACGACTCAGAAGTACTATACTCGGTCTTTATTCAAAATTCTTTAGCCTGAGAAGTACTTCTTCAATTCAAGCTTTCCTTTATTCGGTAATACGTCTTTCGGAGTAACCAACTCGGGAACATTTCACCCGGAGACATTTCACTCGGAACATCATAACTTTACTTCACTCAGTAGTTCTTCCTCCCAAAAAGATTTTACTCGGAATTATATTCCTTTTCCTTCACTTGGAATTATCTCCACTTTCTAACACTCAGAAATATATTAATCTTCCCTTAGCGAATTCTCACTTCATCGATTATTTCAACTCAAGTCATGGTCCTTCATTAAATTCTCAGTAATAATCGGCTAGACCCAATAAAACTTCTAATCTGAGTGACAGATTTGGGTCTCACATATGCCATCACTACTCCTACCTTAGATGGACCGACAGCAATGCCATCTTTGGACATATCGTGTCCCAAAAACTGGATCCCATCCAACCAAAGGTCATACGTTGATAACTTGGCAAATAATTGCTTCTCTTTCAGTACCACAGTACTATGTGGAGATGTTCTTCATGCTCCTGGTATAACTCAGAATAATTCTGAATACCATCAAGGAACACTTTCATGACCGATCCCGATAAGGCTGGAAGATATTGTTCATCTAATTCATGAACACACCTGAACATTTACCACACAAAACGGCATTACCACCTATCCAAAGTGGCCACAACGATTCTGAACGCCATTTTAAAATATCAGAAGCCTTGATCCAATTTGATGGTATCCTGCCTGCAATTCGATCTTAGAAAGATCGAAGCACACCCTAATTGTTTAATTAGATCATCAGTCCTTGGCAGTGGATATTTATTCTCTATAATTAGCTTACCCAATCGGTGGCAATCAGGGCATAACCGCTTACCACCATCTCTCTTCTTGACCAGTAACATCGGGCACTCTCTTGTCGGAAAGATCACCCTTTTATTTGACAACCTATCGTCACCTTAATAGCCAATTTATACCATAAATAACCTCTAATTCTTCGGAGGTGCACATAGGGGTTAAAATAAATCTTCTACCCCCATCTGACATGCTATCACTTACTACCCATTCAACACAATTCCCGTTTTTATCCAGAACATCCAGATAGACTCAGATCATCACCATAAGTAGCTACAGCCTCACCTGCCCGACTTATGAATTGCTGCATCCAACCTACAGGATGACGTCTCATTCTTATAGGGGTTACAACAAATGCATAAAGTCGATGCAAAAGTGTACGCCACCACAATACCTATGGTGTGAAGAGTTGTAACATCCCAATTTTGAAATTATATACCGAATGAAATTAAACCATTAAAATTATAATTTCAAAGTAGGAAATCATTTGTTAATTATAATCCACTTAATTAATCTAACTTAAGAAATAATGGCAGATTAATTATGCTTAATTGTTAATGGTTGGCTGTTTGTGATTGGGTGTAACGTGAGTGGGGCTGCGATTCACGCTTTCCCATCCCACTCTCCTTCTCTTCGTACGCATATACATATGCCCTGTGCTACTGTTAGTTATTCATTTTCCTCGATTGCTTCACTCTCCCCTTCTCTTCTCTTCTCTTCTCCTCTCCTCGCTCTCTCTTTGTCTTCTTCTTCTTCTCCCTGTTCTCTGTTCTCTGTTTCGGGAATGCACGATGACGGTACTGCAGAAGACTCGGAGCTTTCTCCTGCTGGTAAGGAACGATCATCGAAGGGACGACGAACAGCTTCCTATTCCCCGATGCGACTACGCTCAAGGGAGACCAAGCGAGTGGGAGCGGGGACGAGGCGAACAGAGTAGAAGATCAATGTCAGAAACTAAGGGACCTCTTGGAGTACCTCGTTGGTAGGGGGTATCTTATATCTTCAATGCATGGGTTATGGACGGGTTCCAGTGTTGACGATTGCTGTTTCTGTATTCTGATTGTGTGTTGTGCTTGCATGAGGAGTGTGTGATACCTGGGAGCATGATGAGTGAAAGTTGAGTGTTGCATGTTTAGTTCCGTCCATGAAATGCATGTTGACAGCCTTGAGAATGTTGAATGATTGTATGAAAAGGATGTGCTGAAGTGTTGATGATGATTACCGTGTGGTTTATGGGACATGCAAGTTGTTATGAGTTTAAAATGCTGACTGCATGTGATAAAATGTTGACTTAGTGAATCTGATAATATATCACACCGATGCATGTGTTGTTGTGTTAATCTATTGAGTTCTGATGCATGTATGGTCGAATGAAAATTGTGTATGAAATCTGTGCTGTGTGTTAAATCTGCGTGTGGCGCATGGGATACGTTAATGCTGGGAGCATGTAGTGTGGGACACTACCATCGATTATTAAAGCGTGAGACACTGTGAAATCCTTTTGAGTGGGACTCAAGGTAAGCCTTTGAGTGGAACTCAGGCTGCCCGTGAACACTGCCGTTGGCGCTGAGAGCGTTGGTGTCACATGTGTGGGGAAACGGTTTGGTACCTGTAAAATGGCCAAGTCAACTGGGAGCTGAATAAAAGGCTGGGAGCCTACGTTGCAACGAATGAAAACTGATTACACACGAATACGGACCTGAGTGATTGAATTCTATGTGCTTATACAGTTGATGATTGATTGTGACCTGATTGTATGCACGTGTGTAAGGTTATTGGGAATGATATGCGTATGTAGCCGAGTGCTAATTGAATAGATTCCGATCAGAAAATATTTTATGCGTGTTCTGATTAATTGGTATTGTGGATGTTCTGATAGTTGCTGTGTAGATTGTATTATTGCTTAACTGAGGGATCATCCGAGTCAGTATCTATCAATTAATATCTAAGATACTCACCCCCTACTGTGGCAATATTTTTTAGTGAATGTCTCTCGGAGCAACGAGTGAAGGTGGTACGGCATGCCGAGTGGAATACTTGTGCGCTATGGAAATATCTGTGTATACGTAGATACTGTGTATAAGGTTTTGGTTAAGCCTTGGCCGGCTCGTGCTTGATCTTAGTCTCTTTAAATCAGAATTTGATCACTCTCGGGTTGAGAGTATAACAACATGCTTGTAATTATTTATATACACTCATATATATATATATATATATATATTTAAATCATACTGTATGTTTATTCTATGTTGTGCGTGATGTCCAAGTGATATATATATTCATGTTTTCCGAGTATATGAGGTTGGTATGACTTCTAGTAAAAATGGAGTTATGTTATTGTCGTGGGAAGGCGAGGTAGTGATTTTATCCCGAGTGAAGAAAGGTTTATATGTAACGAGTGAATGGGGTTGTACAATTCCGAGTGGGGATTGACCTGAAACCCCTCAGAGTAATAAACTGTTAGGACTTTCTCGAGTGAAGGATAGCAACATGATTCCGAGTGAGAGCCTTCCGAGTGAGTGTTTTCTGACTGAAGAGTGACCTATAAGATTCTCAGTGAAACCCATTGTAGTAAACTTATTGGGAGCCAGAGAACCCTTGGGTGAGACTTGATTTAGTAAGGGAACCTGGGTAAGAAGTATCAAGTGTGTCGAGTGCAAAACGAGTAAAATACCTGAGTGATAAAAAGGACTGAGAAAGCGATTCCGAGTGAAAACACCCTTGGATTCCGGGTGAGGTAGTTATCGTTTCCCGAGTGGTCGACATGGTGTTTTGTAAGAACGAAGTAAAGGAGCTTGTAAGTATAAAGATTAATCCAAGAGAAGCGAGAGCAAGGACTTTCCGAGTGAACATAGATTCTGAAATCCGAGTGATGGGAATACCGAGTGGAGTTACTCGCCTCAGCGGCTAAGTGCTCGCTCCAGCGAGTGTGAGCGAGGGGAAGGTCTCTGATGGGTCGCGCTTAAGCCATGCGAACTTCGCCTAAGCGTGTGGGGTTGTCGCGCTCGAGCGATATTGAATCTCGCCTAAGCGAGTAGGCGCTGTCGGGTTCGCTCACGTCCTGCATCTTCCGCTGTTTGCCTTGTGGATGGTTTACATTCCTTCCTTTCCTTCTTTTCCTAATTCTACCCTCCTTAATTCTCAACTAAACATTGCCTTTGAATCCACTCTGATTTCGAAAAAAAAACCTCCTGGTCCCGGTTTATCCACTAATTGAAAATTAAGGTGTTACAAGAGTAATACCGGAACAGCATACCTTACACTCTCTTTGCTCACATCGACCATACTCACTCAACTAATACTAATCCACATGAAAATTAGTGGCAATTCACACAAGTCTATAACCGACACACTCACATCAATCTCGTCATTATACACAATCTAGTGCAATCACATAATGATAATCATTGAATAACAGTCACCATCACCATAAAATGGTATAACAACAATTGGCTTCCAGACCTCACCGGGTAAATATCTCTTCTTTAGACCTTATTCATCACAAAACCATGGCCCAACAGTCTAATAATCTCTCATTCCATCACTCATCGCCGGCCATCAATCAACTTAAGCCTAGATGGTTCACTAAACTCACCTAGGTATACAACTCAAGGTTACAATATGATTTTTAATCATATAACAGGTGTCTGCATCGGTGAACCTTTTCACTAATCATAAGCACAATCCACCGGTTGGACGTACAACCATCATCATCATATTGCTTCTGTCATCACCACACTCAACTCCAAAGCGTACCTTGAATTCAACCTTACCATTCACTATCTTTCAGGTATCACATTCATTATTTGCATTTCATCTTATGACGATTCAAGCCTCAACGATTCATTACACAATTACCTTACTGGGCCTAACTATTCACACAGTTCAACAGATCATCCGACTTAGAAGTCTCAGGGGTTACCTAATACCCATCGTGGGGCACTCCCACAACATCCAAATATCACCGAGGCTAGATCACCATAGGGTCTAGTTCCACAAGGTCTGTTAGTATAAGATCATACTAAATCCAATCGGGGTTACCACACCTTAGGGGTCATAATTAAATCAATTATTCACTCGGTTTTCACACACCAAAGACCGAGACACGACCCCAATCTAACATGTATCCGATTTCACAGTTAATCACTTATCTCATACTCAAATTCCCAATCTAGGAACTGCAACAAATCACTTATATCATATATCATATAGGGTTCTGGTGCCCAAGGATATAAAACTCATCCCTTACAATGGCACAACCGATCATTTGAATCTGAAAACACCACACTAGGGAATTCCTTCAATATTATTCATTTAATCAACTCAAACATGTGAGTTCCAATTCGTTCAACAAGCATGCCTCGGCTATGAGCCACTAGTATGGCTTATACAAGAGACCGGACCAACTAATTCAGCTTCAATACATATAAAGGTCTCAACATCCCTCGCTTAATCTCTTTCTAATCAACCCAGGCTTAGAATAACATCTAAGCATTTCATGAATAATCGGACCAGGGTAGTAACAAATCTTTACCCCTAAATCAATATTTCAATAGTAGTACCTTTCACCACTGTCCTCACATAAAGGCTCGTAGGCATGTAGCCCACAAATCATGCTTAGACATGTGTCAAATTCAATAGAATATCACAAGCAATCATGACAACCGGTCATATTGCACACAACCGCTTACTCACAGTAAGCATACCTTGGCCTTGGACCTTTTAAGTCCGCTCTGATACCAAAATGAAATAACCCGACTTAAATAAAAACAAACTCGAGACTAGGGAAATTTTTTCCAAAATTCAAACGTTCACAAAGTAGTTCAGAATAGGAGTCGGGGTAAATAAAACAAACTGAAGCCAAGGGAAGCAGAAAAACCGATCAGAGGAGAAGAAGACCGAGACAGGATGCCATATGCTGGCAAGACCTGTTTCGGTTAAACAAAACCAGTGGAAGATGAAGCTTAAGCGAGCCCTATTCTCGCTGAAGCGATTCCCCATTCACTTAAGCGAACCCATGCACTCGGCATATCACTCGGAATTGGGACCACGTTTACTCGGGAACGGTCCCCTTCGGGTAATGCTTTACCTGGTAAACTCTTAGCCAGATCCTTATCTTTATTCAAGAAGGTCACAGACATGCTTCATTTGGAAGTGTCTTAATCTCCACTCGGGAAATGATTCCCTCGGTTATTCCACTCGGAATCTATAAGCTTTCCCTCACATGGAAGTATTCTCCCCAATCAAACACCACTTGGTGTATTTCAACCTCAATTCACTCGGAAGCGTATTACACATCCTTCACTCGACATATTTTAATCTTCCTCACTCGGAGAACACTTTACCAGGTCAAGTCTCATTAAAGATTTTATAAGCTCATCTACTCGGAGTCTATGTAGTATGTCTCACTCGGAAGAGTTCCATCGACTAGGTTCCACTCGGAAAATGCCTTGACCTTCTATCCCTCGAAAATGATCTCCTTAATCAAATTCCACTCGGAATTACTCTAACTTCTCATCACTCGGCAAACTTCACCAAGTTAAGTTCTGCTCGGCAATATCTGAACCTTATCCCCTCCGAATAGGTTTACAAGGATGGGTTTCACTCAGAACCATTTTGACCGTTCTTCCCTCGGAAGAATTCCCCCTCGGTCAATTCTCACTCGGGAGTGTTAATCTTGTTTCCCTCGGAAGAGGTTCTCCCAGATATATTTCACTCAGAAAATGCTCAACCTATCATCGATCGGGAGAATTTACTAGGTTAAATCTTACACGGGATATTATGACATTATCTACTCGGAATATATATATAACCTTATTCACTCAGAAGAGGCCTTCTAGAATGTACCTCACTCAACACTTTAACCATTCTTCTTTTGGCAGTGGTTCCTTCGAATACATATCTCTCGGAATCATTTCAAGCCTACATCACTCGGAAAAGGCTCACTCGCTACAGCCTTACTCAGAACGGCTCTCCCAACTATATTCCACTCAGAAACTTATTGACTTAACATTATTCTTTCGACACCACTTCCTAGTCGATTTAAAGTAACGTCATATCAGTGTAAAATATATATATATATATACTTGTTCACAACCCTGATAGTCAATCCATATAAAGAAATACGTTCGAATAAACGGATTACATGAGAGCCGGCCAAGGCTTTATCATATCTATATACAATAGGTACAATATGTACCCTACAGTAGTATGAATGCTCATCACTTGGACTTTGAGGATCTCTCGTCATTCACCATTCCGACCTACATTTACTGAAATATAGCCACAGTAGGGGTGAGCATTTTACATATTAAATGACAGTTATTGACTCGGATTAATCCTCAAATTCTCAGTTATTCAATTTCATATCTCAATCAACAATAACATACACTGCCATTCAATATGAATATTCACACAACATCATCCGATCGGAATTATTCAATTCACTCAGGCTATATAATTCACATTATCCTCAGTATCATATACTCACAACCAATTATCACATTGCACTCGGCAACAATATCAATATACATACATTCATCCAGTCGGAATTCACTCAAGTCATTCAAGACTATATTAATCATGTTATTCTTGATAACAATGCACCAATGCATATGCATGCGGATCCGACTTAAACAATAATTTCAGTTACAGATTCCTTCCTGGCTCCAGTTCATTAGCCCTTCCCGCGTGATACCGTTCACCTCGTGACGTCTCGAGACTTAACTCTAGCTCCGTCCGCTATCACGGGCTCTCACAGGATCTGGCCCAAGAATCTGTAGCTAGAAATCATCACATAGGGTTCCTGACCTTCCACGGGTCACCCTTTTTCCATATATGCAACCTTATGCATTTCACAATGAGCATCCATGCTTATCAAGTGCATCTCATGCATTCATATAAAATCACACACCGAATCAGCACAGCATTTTCATACCATATGCATTCGGTATTCACACTGGTTCACAACACATGCACTCGGCATTCATAATAATATTCACATATGACACATGCAAATGAACATGCATTCATGGACAGAATCAACATACACTACACAACTCACAGTTATCACAAATCCAAGCGTTTTATGCACTATTACTCAATCACAACACAACAAACAACACATTTCAAGTATAACGCAACACAGTAAAGCAATTTCACCCGGAACCCGTCCGTAAACCATGCATTTGAGATGTAAATCAGCCCCCCTACCTGGAATAAAGCTTCCAGAAGCTCCTCAAGCCCACAGCTCTGATCGGTTGCTCTTCGATCACCCCATTAGTCACTCATTCTCAATAGAACGACCTGATTCAGTCATCCACCATGGCACTCAGCTTTGGAGGAACTCCGAGCCACTCATACTCTCGAACAGCTCTGCCTCCATAACACTTCATGCTCTGCATGCAAGACAGTGGGGAGTTCCAAGCCTCCAAGGCACAATGCTGTCCTCTCACTCGGTCCAGTGGAGGATTCCAAAAGCTATTCCCACACTCGAACAGTCCAGTCCTCACCAACAACGGAGGACTTCCAGACTTCAGGCGCCCAACGCTGTCCCACTTCCCACTCGAGGTTCTACTCAGCGTTCGAGTGGAAGAAGAAGAAGAAGACGTTTGCTAGAATTTTAGAGAGAACAGAGACAACACCTCTGCATGCACAAGAAGGAAATGCTCTACTCTCACTCTCAGCCTTTTCCAACTTAGCGTGAATAATAATGAGTGAGAGAGAGAGAGACCAAACCCCTTTATACTATCAGGGGCACATACGCCATTTTTCTGGCCTCTTTGTATTATTCAACCATTAGCTTTAATCTGCAATTAACCTTAATCAGCAACTAATCTTAGTCGGTAATTAAATCTAAATCAGGATGTTACACACATGGGTCTTGAATCGATTCACAGACTTCTGTTTTGTTGTCTTGGACTCTATTCTGTATAAATCAATTTATGGCTTGTTCGAATCGATTCATGGCTTGCTATTTCTTAAATTCCATACATTTTGATGCTTGCCTGATGCGTGTTGAGTCATGGCTTGTTTCCTTGCTGTCCATGCATGTTTTCTTGGATTATTCCTCATGCCCACTCTTGCTTCCAAATCAATATACGTTTTTGCTAAACGTGTGCATGGTGACTGTGTAATTGATTACTTTAAGTTAATAATTATATAAAACATCTACCTTCTTATATATTCATATATGAGATAGGTCTTTAAAAAGGTCTGAGGTTAATTATTAAAATTTTTAATTATGGTGTTCTTCTTTTGACAATTATTTAAATCGCAAAAAATTTATCCTCACTTTTAATATCCAATTAATATTATCTTTAATATTATTTACTTGATTAAGGGCGCTACATAAACAACGAAATCATAAAACAAAAGCATGCAAAGGCAGATTCCTATAACCCCACATCACCTTTTTCTCCCTCTTTTGACTATTAAAAAAATAAGAAATATAGGGAAATAGAGAAAGAGTGTGAGGGATCTTTGTCTGAACCTTGTCCCTTCTAAAAAGAAAAGGTGTTGAAACACCTTATCATATCTGACTAAAGTTCCCCTATGTTAGCATGAAGATGACCCATGTCAGCTTAAAGGTTCCTTACTGATGTAGGAAGGAGGATCTAGTTCTTCTTCTTCTTTCTCTTTTGATAAAGAAAAATAAGGATTAAGGTTTTACCAAGGGAAAAGGAAAATAAGGAAAATAAGGAAAAAGGAAAGGAGGAGGCTCCACCTAGAGAGGATAAGCCTCAATCTCACCACCTAGGGGTGGAAACCCTAGGATGAAAGTTTACCAAAGTTTAAGAAACCCTAGCTAAAACAAAAGAGAAAAATTTAACTCCATAAATACTCAAATGTATTCTCTCAATTTAAGGTGTGTCTATAACAAAGGAGAGCATGTCTATATAGAGGCTAAGGACAGGGGGAACACCACTTAACCTAATGGGCTTCACTCTTTCTAAAGTCCAAAAGTACTAAAACTAAAGAAAACTAAGAAAAGTGGCCAAAATACAAGGCCCAAACTCAAACATAAGCATGAAATGCTTATGTAAGACCCAAACCTAAAAATAATTCTAAACCTAATTAATTCCTAAAAACATAATATTTCTAACAAAAAGGGCAAAGAATGGCCAAAAGGAGGTCCAAATGAGGCCTATGTCAGGCTCCCCTTCTTCAAGATGATTTGTCCTCAAATCCTGAAAATCCTCAAGGCAATGTTCAAAGTAGAGATAAACCTACAAGAAGGGAAAAAACAAAATGAGTCCGGAAAAATGAAGAAGGAAAGAAAAAATAAAAGAAAAATAGAGGCAAAAGAAGACAAGACATGAGATTTTCCACCAGGGTCAAATACTAACCTTTTTACCTGTATGAAAATAAAAGAAACGATATCATAAAAGAGCAAAAAGAAAACATCCCTCAAGAAGGCACATAGTAACCAATGGAATCCCTCATGTATCCTAGAGACAGTATGAATGATATGATACTCAATGAGGATGAGATGAGGTATAGAGAAATGATCATGTACAATAGAAATAATTAAGGGCATATTAAGAATGAACTACCTTAAGGGGATCATAATGTGTAATGGCATTTAAATTAGGGACTAGATCATACATGGTATACAAAGATAATACTAACTCCAAATATAATCCCCTATGAAAATGAAAAGTAGAAACATGATCAAAGATATGATATGGGTGTAAACACAAAAAGTTAGGGAATAAAACAAATGGAAAACCTATAAAAAATTTAGATACAATTAAAATAAGTAAAGACAAAACATAAGGAAAAGTTAACTCAAAAGAGTAAAGACATAACTCTATCCTTAAAGAACCTATAATGACTATATGCATCCTTCAGGTAATCCTAAGAAAACTATGCAAACACATGGTTCCATTCATCCTATAATGAATAAGATAGGGTGGAACACAAACCTCTAAAAGAATAAACACTTCAATGGGAAAAGAAGGGGAGATGCCCATTAAGCACTATGATGTGCTAGAAGTGTATGTATCATGAAGCATATAGAGGGGTTGGTGAAGGAGCAAGGCTCGCTTCACATGACGTTTGGAGGCAAAAAGAGAAGAATACCTCATGGAGTTATCAAGGGAGACAAATCATTTACCTTTCTCATGGTTAGATTTATAGTGTTGGTGGGAGGTGGAAAGGCCAATCTCTCTATCCCTTTTTGACTTCATTTGAAGTTGATCCTCTAAAACTTGCTGAGGAGTCAAGGGATGTAACACTATTTTCTTATTCTCATGCTTGAAAGTGAGGGGGTTAGAAAACCCCTCATGGAATACCTTCCTATCAAACTACCAAGGTCTTCCTAACAAGATATGAGTTGCTCCCATGGGTACTACATCACATAACACTTCATCTTTGTATGACCCTATAGTGAAGGAAATTAAAACTTGTTTATTCACCACCATCTCACCCCTCTCATTTAATCATTGAAGTTTATAAGGCCTAGGGTGATCTACAAGTTTTAAACCCATTTTGTGAACTAGCATTTAACTAGCCACGTTTGCATAACTCCTATTATCCATAATTAGAGAACATAGTTTTTCATTTATGTAACATCTTATGTAAAAGATGTTATCTCTTTGTGTACAGTTATCCGTCTTTACATGACTTCCAAGAAGCCTTCGAATCATGTAAAGTTCACCATTATCCCCCAAAATATACTCACTATCATATGAGTCACTACTTGAGTCATCACTTAAAGAATAAACATCCGAATTAGAGTGTGATTGACTTGAGTAGCATCCATTATTTTTTAAAATCATAGTTTTCTTTGTAGGACAATCGGAAACAATATGTCCTCTACCTAGACATTTAAAACATTTGATAGCAGAAGATTTAGAGGAGGAAGGTTTGAATGTGAAGTCATTTTTATCTTTGTTAGTCCTATAGATTTGACCTTCTTTATATAACTCACTCTTTACTTATGGAAAAGAAGCGCTCACTCCCTTCTCCCTAGGTTTTCTTTCAAACATCTCTCTTTTTCTAAGGCTAGAATCCTTTTTGCCCTTCCACTTGAGCTTAAAGGGTTGGTAGCCCCTTTATTGTAGAAGTCTCTCTCATGAATTTGGCTTTCTACCTTAGTGCATTAATGTAAGAGTTCTGCTATATCAACATGGGGTAAAAGCTCTACTTTGTTCTTTATGTTTCTATTAAGACCATTGAGGAATCTATGCATGAGAGTTTCCTTATCCTCCTTAAGATTAACCCTAATCATAACAATTTCTAAGGATTTGTAATAGTCTTCTACAAACTTTGACCCTTGGGTGAGTCTATTTAGCTTGGCTAATTACTTCCCACGGTAGTACAATGAAACAAATCTTTTCCTAAGCAAGGCTTTGAGGTCTACCTAATCTTCTATAGGTGGGAACTTATCTCTCTTTCTGTCTTTGCACACTTGGGACCACCAAACTAAAACATAGTTTTGAAATGAAAGGGTTACAATCCTAATCTTTTTGTTTTTTTTATTTGATAAGAATTAAAAAGTTGCTCTATCCTCCCTTTTTATTAGAAATATTTTTTTTAGGAATTAATTAGGTTTAGAATTATTTTTAGTTTTGGGTCTTACATGAGCATTTCTTGCTTATGTTTGAGTTTGGACCTTGTATTTTGGCTGTTTTTCTTAGTTTACATGACGAGTGCCCATCTTTCCCGAAGCTCCACTTTCATAAACACCCATCGGTACAACAATTGATCACAACGGAAAGTAATTAAGCTTGATCCCGTTTTCCATCGAATCCTATTCTCAACCTCGAGTCAGGAGTTGTTGCCCTAACTTCGTTAGCCTAGAAAGGCTTTGAAAGCTGTCTTTTCAAGAAGAAAGTAACACTGCTACTACTATTATAATATAATAGCTACCGATTCTCATCCGAGGAGAACGGAACTACCAGTTTTAGTGCTTTTAGGCTTAGGAAAGAGTGAAACCCATTAGGTTAAGTGGTGTTCCCCCTTCTTAGCCTATATATAGGCATGCTCTCCTTTATAATAGACACACCTTAAATTGAGAGAATACATTTGAGTAATTGTGGAGTTGAATTTTCCTTATTTATTTTAGCTAGGGTTTCTTAAACTTTGGCAAACTCTTATCCTAGGGTTTCCTCCCCTAGGTGGTGAGATTGAGGCTTATCCTCTCTAGGTGATGCCTTCCCCTTTTCTTTTTCCTTATTTTCCCTTTCCCTTGGTAAAACCTTAATCCTTATTTTCCTTTATCAAAAGAGAAAGAAGAAGAAGAACTAGATCCTTCTTCCTACATCACCTACATCCTCACACATGGTTATCATATGATGATCTCGATAAGTGTTGTCACCATGAATTTCTTCTAGAATGTTATCTCAAATGCCTTGCATAGAAGCCAACATTCTCTGCTTAAAAGATGCTTCTAATGAGGATGCTTGAGGTGGCGGAGGTGGAGAAACATTGTGATAAAAAGATGGTGCAAGAAAATTTCCCCTAAAAGGATCAAAGTCGTCCAAAATCATTTCAGTATCTTCCATTTTCATATTACTCCAAAGACTGGGTCCTCTAGGGCCATCACGAGTTACATCACCACCAAGGTTAGTGGTATTAGCTTCTCCCCTATGACGTTTCTTGTAGGGTTCTTCCTTCGGTTATCTAGTTGTTGTTTAGTTCTTTTTAACTATGCAACACTTATTAACCGAGTAAGGACTAATACAATTTATTTTAGAAATTTTAGAAATTTTAGAAAAGCGAGAAAAAGAGATGTTATTGCTCTCTAGCAACATGATAATTTGCATGCCAAACGGCAAATATAGGTCCATTTTTTCAAGCATGTGCTTCATACACAATCTTCTTTAGTTAACGGGCTTCTAGTGGATCATTTCCCTCATAATAAAATATCATCATTGATCACATGGCAAAAGTATCTTCACAATTAAGTAGTGCAGGATTCGGTTGAGTTGTTAGAAAGCCCACATGTCTCTTGGTGCCCGATTCTCTTTCTTAACGTAACTATTCTGGCCACTAAAGCATCATATTCATCTTTCTAGCTTTTGAAAGCATGGTCTTTGAAAAAATAAATTCGGAAAAAGGTAAGGAAATTTTTTTATGAAGGTCTGTAGGTTTATCGTATTATTCAAACCTTACACCCTGGTTTGAAATGAACCTCTTCTTTCTTTAAAGTTAAAGTAAAATTCATGAATTAGTTGAGGGTAATAATCTCTTTCAGATGAGACAAAGTTTCCAAGACCATAAAAATCAATTAGATCAGTAGCCATAAATTTTTTACGCTGAAGAAACTCCATATTTACTTTGAATGGTAGAAGAATATCACAAGAGTCTTCTCAAACCTATTGTGGTTCGATCCCACTATCTATAAGAATTACTTTTCTTTTGAGTTTATGTAAGGCCACAAAGAAATATTAGTAGAAGAAGATGAATTGAGTTGTTTTGAAGGGGGTGGAGCAATTTAGAGGTTGAGTTGTGCCACCAAGGCAAGGGTGAGCTTTCTTTATACAGAGGTGGAACTTCATGTAATGGGCTTTTCATGCGGAGGCCCAACAAAGACCCATAAGGAAAAACACGACTATGGGTCAAACCACTTAATGGAATTGTTTAAACTTTAAACTAATCCAAACATTGATTTGAACCACTTAGCTTCATTGGTTTGAACTATCCTAAGCATTGGTTTAAACCACTTTCTTTTGTTTGTCTTAGATTTCCTATTTCCTATAAAACACTTACAAGCCTCTTTTTGTTTAAATTAGAAAACAAACATAATTAAACTACACATAAGCAATCACTCAATGCGTGATGCATTTATTAAACCTAACTCAAGTCTTATAAAAGAGAAACTTTCTTTATTTAGAAAGGGTTTAGTGAAAACATCGACTATTAGATTAGATGATTCCATAAATTTAAGCATACAGTCATTATTATGCAATGATCATGAATGAAATGATGCCTAACTTCTATGTGTTTAGTTCTAGAGTGCATAATTGAGTTTTTTGCTAAGTTGATGGCACTAGTGTTATCACACCGTATATGGATGTTATCAAAATGAATACCATAATCTACCAATTACCCTCAAATTTGTCACAAAGATAGTCTTTAGTCTGTTCCTATCTTTGTGCTATGTTATTGCCATTGCCTTAGTCCAGTATCTTTCATCTTTGTGCTATGCTGCCATTGCCAGTTTCAAGCCCATCTCCTATCTGTTCCCATCTTGCATCTTTTAATCTATTCACATTTTTGCAACTTCACACTGCCACCGTCTATCTGCGTTTAGAACTTCAGATTAACGATAGCCTTTCTTCTTTTCCTTTCTAACCAAACCCTTTACGTCTTCTCATTTTCAATAACGAAAAGTATGAGTACAATTACGCCATTATCCCTTTTCTCATTGAGGTTTTCTGTAACACCCTTTCTTTCTATAGTGAACTCATAGGATAAAAATTTGTTGAATTGGTTATGTTATGTGAATTGCTGAGTTGGGCTTCGGTTGATGTTGTGTCTGATAGTCCTTTGTTGAGTATGGCTAGGAGTGGTAGTAAATGGATTCTAGGGAGTGATGATGACCTTGTAGAGAGGCCTATGTTACCAAAATGTAGCAGAATAATAATAAAATTCATATTAAGAAGTTATGCTAAAAAGATTTTTCAATGATGTAACCGACTTCTGGGTCGCTCAATATCGCGCTAATATCTTGTGCCTTGAGTCAGGAGTTGAGTGTCAAGAACTTTAGTGATATCTTGGGGCATGAAAATTTCATGGGGTTAAATGAATTGATTAATAATTATTACTTAATTAATTGTCTTAAATTTTATTGAAAACTAATTAAAATTCCCTACGATTTGCTATCAGAAAAATTTGAATTTTTGTTAGTGGAACCTTAGTGTATTCTAGTATTTAAATTTAGCTAAAAACCTTTTTCTCCTCCCTCAATGTAGCTCACGACTCCACCATATCAAATCACCTCTATTTCATAAAAATTTCTTGCCATTTGCATGCCATGTAATTGGTCAAAGCTTACTAGTTCCCATCACCTCACTAAGCTTTATTTCATGTCACTTCTCCTCACTTTCTCTCCATCATTTCAGCCACTAGTCTCACCATGTCATTCTCTACTCATTCTCCCTATATATATGTGTGTGTGTATGTGTGTGTATGTGTCTTGTTAAGTCGTTGCATGCAACATCACTTGGAAAACCAAAGAAGTAAAGCTGCCATTTTTTCCTTCTCTTAGCCGTGAGCACCTTCCCCGTTTCTTTCATCAAGAATTTCTTCTTCTCCTCTCCACCGTTTATTACTTCAACCACCACCTAAAGCCACCTAAAGGCCACTCTCTTAGATTAAGGAATCAAGAAAAAGGAAGCTCAAAGTCCTCTCCATCTCCTTCTATTTTAGCGTGAAACACTAAGAGATAAGGGGGAGTTCTACAAATTCTTGTTGGGCTTTCATGCATGCAAGGGGATGGAAACCTCCCTTGGGTTTCCATTTATAAATCAAAGGTTGAAATAATCTTTATTTGTGAAAAGATTTAGCCTTGGTTCTATTTTTAAAAAGATGATTTCAAGTGAAAAGAAAGATAAAGTTTCAACATTTTAAGAGAAAAATACTTTCTTTCACCCTATGATTTAGGCTAAGACTTTACATGTGCTTTCCTACAATTTTAATGAACTCTTGCATGCAAATATATGTCTTATTATATGCTAAATTTTTGTGGTTATGAGTTGGATGAGAAGAAAATGTTGTTGATCATTACACATACAAAAGAGTAATGCTAAGAAAGTCACCTTTGATGTTACATGCGTAGTTCTTGGTGTGTGTAGTTATGCTCAACCTTTACATGCATGGATTATTAAACATTGATGAAGTATTTTTGTGATCATGGTGGCTAAATATTGAGTGGTGATCTTGATGCCATTGCATGCAAAGTTTCATGGTGAGAAATATTATCCTTTAACCTTGCATGTGAAATATTTGGTGCCTATGCTTAGGATCTTTGTGTGCATGTATGAAATCTGAAATTTTGAGCATGAATTAATGCTTGAAACATTTCTTAAATATTATATTGAAAGAAATGTCATTAAGTTCCAAGCTTGATAAAAAGATTGCTTGAAGAGCCATGGAAAAATGCGTGCTTTTGGATTATTCTGTGATATATGTCATGATGATCATACAGATATTGAACCCTTCATTTTACATTTGGAAAAAATAAATATATTAAGTGTTGTGGTTGTTTAGGTGCTGAAAGAAAATTTCTAAGTGTCAGTGCGGGTTCTTACTCAAAAACGCGAGAAAAGTATGATTTGTAGAGGGTATAAGGATGGGTGATGTTAGGACCTTTGGATCCTAAAAATGGTTGATAAAACACTTGACGATGTTGTAGAGTAGGGATGCTTCCCAATTTTATAAATAGAGAAAAAAGATAAAAGAATTAGTGATTTTGTCCTTAACCATGATTAGTAATGTTTTAAGGGTGAAAATGGGGTTTTCGGTAAAAGAACTTGGTTATAGTGGGTAAACTAGATTTTTGGGTTAGAAACTATGAAATGATTTAATGTCAAAAATGTAAAATTTCAAAATTTATTCAAATTGGGCTTTTGATTTGACTCAATCATAGTTTTCTAAAGAAAATAAGACTTAAATTACGTTTTCGATAAAATCAGCTAGAAAAGGGTTTCGAAACTTCAAATTTTGTTTAGAATTGGTGGTTCCACTTACTTTAATGATTTAAATAAATTTTTAAGTTTTAAAGATAAGTCTTGAAAGGATTTTGGGTTTTGAGTACTGAAGGCAACGAAGCTTGTAGTCAAAAACATGATGAAGCAACGTTTCTGATAAATCAAGAAAAGGATAAAGTTGTTAAGGATTTTTATGATCATGAATATATTATTACAGCTTTCATAATAACTCTGAATAATATTTGAGATAAGGTATCCAATTAAGTGTTTGAATTGTATAGCAAGATTTCTTCCGTAAGTCAAGTCGAAAAATGTTATATTCGCAAAAACTATTTTTATGCCTTTTCCCAACTATAGTAAATCTTTTACTTCTTTAATCATTTTGGACCACTTAAGTCCTCCTTATTTAATATTATAACTCTCTTAATGCTCCCGCTATATTCTTATATGGACTAAGTATATTTTCTGAATCAAGTTTAGTGTTTTGAGATAACTAGTGAATTATTTAAGGCATTCTATATAAGACCCCTGTGGACTGGTATTGGGAATGAGTTTAATTAGGGTATGTTTTTATCTGAGGCGATAAGGAAAAAGGGCACTAAATGTAAGAATCCACTTTGACAAAAAGTTAAAATAGAAAAGAGTAAAATATTGTATCATATGTACATCACGTGCATAGATTTAAGCCTGGAAACTAGAGCATTAATGATGGGTTGGAGAACATGTTCGTTCGATCCCGTGGAGGTAAAGATCTTGGAGTACTGTCGCGACCTGGATCCCGGCGGCACGGCCGACCCTCAAAACGATCTTTTTAGTTCGAAAAGAAAAATAGGGAGTCGCCACCAATATTTTTTAGGATAAAATACCGGGAAAACCTTTTGTTAAAGCACTGGTTATAAAAATGAAATTCCATGTTCGGGAGTCTAATTACAGGTGAGGAAGGTATTAGCACCTCACAACTGTCCGTTATAAAAACGGTTACCTCAATATGATAGCGTGCATTATAATTAACCTAATAATTATTTTAACTTATTCATGAAAAGAAAGTATACGAGATGACAAAATGTACAAAAATAAATAAAAATAAACACGGAATATTTACATGAGATTAACAGGACGTCTCGTCCAAGTTAAACTCGCTCCTCCTCTTTTCTTTTAAATAGGAAAATAAAAATTGCAATAATAATGAGAATAATAATAATCATTACAACCTTTATGCTAGTCCAAATAGAATGTATGAAGCACTCATTTTCTGTTACATATTTATTACAAACCTAGGAAGGGGTAAAAAAAGAAAAGAAAAGAAAATAACAGCAATTTATTTAAGTGGGAAAATGGAATACCGAGTGAAAAAGGTGAAAAACCGAGTGAAAAATGGAAAAACCGAGTGAAAATGGAAAAACCGAGTGAAAAAGTGGAATGCCGAGTGAGGAAGTGGAATACCGAGTGAAAAGTATGGTGTTGGTTGGAGAGAGGACAATTATGGAGTTGGAGGGCTGCGCGGTGTTGGTGAGGGCTGTAAGGAGTGAGGGACAGTGAAGAGAGGAAGAGAAAAGAGGGTACGGTTTTGTGGGTTTGAGGAGAGGACGATTGGGAGAGGAGCTGAGGGAGGTCAGTTTTTGGGAGAAGGGGGATGGTGTTTAGGTGAAGGGTAGAGGGTTGTGTTGTATGGAAGGAGGAGGACGGTGTTGGGAGAGGGGTGAGTAAAGACGGCTGGGTGCTGTGAGGAGTGATGGACAGTGAAGAGAGGGGACGGTGTTAGGTGGAAAAGAGAGGGGAGGAGGACGGTTGGAAGGAGAGGGAAGGAGGACGGCTGGGTGCTAAGGGGCTGTGTGGAGATGAATTTAAGGGGGGCTGTCAGGTAGGAAAAGAGAGAGGGACGGTTGGAAGAAGAAAGGAAGAAGGACGGCTGGGTTTTTCTCTAATGAAGGTCCTCTTCTCTTCTTTTTTTGAAGGTTTCAGGATCCTCTCTATTTATAGAGGTCCTGGACGGTTTCAATCAGTGGCAAGTGGGTTTTTTATTATTTTTCCTTGCCAGCTGCCCCACTTGACCAGCCTGGATGGAGTTGGATACAGCCTGTGCCTAGACAGCTATAGGGGACGACAGCTACTCTTTGTCACTTTGTCAGCCGCCTCCCACAAGTCAAAGATCCACTTGGATAGTGGAAATCCAAGTCAGCAAGGGTACTCAGTGGGAATATGGGTCGGATTTCACCTCCTCTCCATAATCCGAGTGGAAAAAATGAATTTTGTGCACAAGCACGAGTGGGAAAGGAGCTGTTTATACAAAAACAGAGTGACAAATGACTCGGAACCGACTGAAATGGTTGAATAATGACTCGGAATTGGGTGAAAATGACTCGGAATTGGCTAAAAATGGCTCAGAAATTGAGTGAAAGGACTCACTCGGTGCTGACTGAAAGAGTGGCTCGGTGCAGACTGAAAGAGTGGCTCGGTGCAGATTGAAGGGAGTAACTCACTCGGTGCTGACTGGAAATACTTCACTCGGTGCTGACTGGAAATACTTCACTCGGTGCCGACTGAAAGAATGGCTCGGTGCTCACTGAAAAGGCTATATTCGGTCCTGACTGAAAATTGGCTCAATCATTATTGACTAACGAGTAAGTGACTCGGAATTGGTGCAAATGATTCAATCAGTCCTGACTGAAGGATGACTCAGCATTGATGCAAATGATTCAATCGGCCTTCTTGATTGATTCAGTCAGGAATGTCTAGAAGTCCTTTTTAATTGACTCAATCGGCACTTCAGAAATATTCTAGTTGGCCGTTGTGGTTTGAGGGGATGAGTGAAGAGGGACTTAGTAAGGTTTGAGGTGTGGCTCGGAATCTGGCTGAAGAGGACTCGGAAGCTGGATGAAGAAGACTCAGAACTGCCTGAAGATTGACTCGAAAGCTGGCTGAAGAGGACTCGGAAGCTGGCTGAAGAGGACTCGGAACTGCCTGAAGATTGACTCGGTGCCCTCTAAAATGTTTCACTCGGCTACATGTAGTACATTTAATCACTCGGAAAAACATGTTCGGATTTGCAGGGAAGTCATTCGGTAGACTCTTTCTTCAGTCGACAATCCGACTGGCTTTTCACTTAGAATTTCCTTCAGTCGTCAACCATCCCTTCCATTTGAAAATCTGACCATTACTTCCTTTCCAATTAGAAATGGCTTTCATTCGGAGTCGGCCTTATTTTTACTCGACAATCATCAATTGAGGGGCTTTACTCGGCAGCACTCGGTCTCTCTGCTGGCATCAGTCTTCACTCAGAATCATTCCATATGTGCATCAATCCACTCGGATATCTGGGAGTCGTCCTTATTTTTACTCGGTTACCGACAGGTCAGAACCACTCTTTCTTTGACTTCACATTGACAGTCGTGAAGTAAGTTTCACTCGGAAGCTCATCACTCGGATTGAATCACATTGATTCACTCAGAATGTTGTCAACCAGTTTAGAAAAAAGCTTCAACCCACTCAGATTCATACTTCAATCATGATGTGCTCGGATGTTAGGATTGTTTTACTCGGAGTCACCCTTCACACTTCAATCAGAAAAGTTTCTCTCAGCTTCAACAATCCTTCGGGTGCAACCTTTCCCTCAGAATATCTTCCATTGTCAACCTTTCCCTCGGATTCATTCAGGACTCGGCCTTTACACTCCAATCAGAAGGGTTTCAATCAACATTTGACCCTCGGATGTGCTCACTCGGGTGTTGGGATTGAAATTTGAGAATCGGCCCAGAAGAGACTTATTCCAGGTCGGACAACAGTCCCTGAGACAGTCCACTCGGAGACAGTCAGTCGGAGATATCCCAGTCGGTATTTCACTCAGTAGCTTCTGACTCGGATATCTCACTCGGTAACATCTATTTTCACTCGGAAATATCCTTCTTCACTCAAAAATAACCATTTTTCACTCGAAAATCATCATTTTTCACTCGGAAATAACCATTCTGAGTCATTTTTCTCAACAGATCATTTGGAAATGAAGTCCAGTCCTCTCAGAATTCTTTCCATTTGGGTCAGACCGAAAGAGGTGTTCACAAGTACAAATGGGTCAGGCCCCTCAATGGCTCGAGATAGCAACTGAGGCTGAACAATCTGTGGCAAGCCTGTTGTACTTTGACTTAAGACAAGTGTTTCTAAGACCATGGAGAGCTGGTTTCGTTGTGAATGTGATCATGTATGGTTGAGATATTCATGGATCCATGTAATGTTGGGCATGTGTGTCCCTTACCCCGCTGTTGTTTGGGAACTTAGTATACTCTGGTTGCTCTAGTATAAAATGTACAGCTTAGTAAACATACTTTATGGCAGGGTGTTTGTGATAATAAAGATATTTTTGGGCCCCATTCATATCATGAAACACTAAGTAATTAGAAAACCGTAAGACACCTAACTTATGCATATGATACTGAGTGACTAACCCCATTACGATTCATGATTATGCCTTGTGTATGAATGTTGAACAATATAATGAGTATCATGTCTTGGTTGGTATTGTAGTATTGGATTATGTATGGTGTGACCATGGTGTATGAATTATGTCATAGTGCTAGACTAGTGATTGAATGTTTGTAATGTGCTAGTTGTAACAACCTAAGTTTTTAGATGATGTCCCAGATCCTCAGGAACCCCTGAGTGTGTCTTATCGAGCTTTCTGTGGAAAGCATGATGCTTTGACCTGCCCCATGAATTGTCCTCAGTATAAGACAATGGTGAAGGTGAGTTCGATCGATGTGTTAGGTTGGCCAGTGTGAGATACAGTGGCCATGAGAGGGTGTAAGCAATGAGAAACTGAGTCAGGAAGCATTGAGAATTAGGAAAAGATGATAAAAGTGAGTATAGGTAAATAATTGGTAATAATAAAAATGATACATAATTTAATATTTAATTATATTTATGCAATAAAATATTTAATAATAATAGTATTTATTTTCGGTAATAATTAATTATGTTTAATAATAATATTTTCTAGTAGTAATTAAATAATATTCGGTAGTAATATTTAATGATTATGTTTAATTGATAACCATGTTTAAATAATATTTACTTGATGAAATATTTAATTATATAATAATATTTAATAATAAAATAATATCAGGTTCTTGAATATAGCTTTGGGACCCAACAAATGATCGTGTGTTGACGATCCAGCCTGAGACTAGTAATCCCATAAGGAAACTAGTATATTTAAATTTAGAGCAAACCATGTAGTAAATTGAGGAAAATCAGTTCGGTCCCGTAGGCCTGACCCGTACATCAAGTACCTCCCTTGGTTGGCCGTACAAGCGCCACGAGCGTCCGGTTCCAGCAAGGTCAATCTCTGATGATCTGTTTCAACAATCCAAACACTTCTCCTGAACGGACCAAACTCTGATTCGGATCCCATTGACCTTGATTCTTGGGAAAAAACCCCGCTAAATCAGAATCCCCAAGTTCGGCTTGAACACTAATGGTGTTTCGAACATAACTTCTGTCCATGATATCGAAATCAAGAAATTCTTGTCTTGGTTTCCTCCCCATGAAAAACTTGACAACCTCTTTTTTTGACCCCGAAAGCTAATTCGTAACGGATCATCCCCAATTTTAGATTTGAGGTTTAGTACCCTAAAAATTTTGTTTGTTATCCCATTAAATTACGTATAGTTTACTAGAAAATTCATAACTCTCTCTAACGATGTATGATTTGCATGATTCTAGTCACACAATTATCATAACAAAATTTCATGAAGACTCCAAGAGCTAGTTCCCATCACACGAGTACAGAAAAATATAGCTTTTCGCAACTCCTCTAAAAATGTCACCCACTAGATAGGTTTTAGTAAATCACGCATAACTTTCTCCTCTTCAAACCGTGACCCCTTTTGATTTTCTACTTCACAGCCTCTATCATTTACACTATCAAAACTGTCACCTCCAACCACTAAGGCAGCCACCGTGGAGCCTTCATCCACGACCGTGAGCCATTTTCATATGCTACCGTCACCTCCGCGAGCAACCATGCCATCCATCTCTTCCATCTGCAAACACCACTTCTCGATCGATAAGCGTTTCTTTGATTTTTCTTCTCAGTTCTTTGTCAGATTCTAATTTCAGGCTTAACCTCGCGCTATTTCTTCTTGTGGCAGCTACCGTTGCCTCATGTGGAAGCGCTTCTCCCTCAATTTGTTTTTGCATGTGAGCTTTGGTAAGCCCAAGGCACGATTGGTACACGTTTCTTTGATATTCCTTCTCGGTTCTTTGTCAAATTCTAATTTTAGGCTTAACCGCATGTCGTTTCTTCTCATGGCAGCCACCATTTCCTTACATGGCGACCCCTCCCACTCCATCTAGCTTTACATGTGGGCTTCGACAAGCCCGGGGCGTGATTAGGTATGGCCAAAGCGAAGAGAATGACGATCAGAAATTTTTAGAGTGTCAGATTATCCCTCTCCTTTTAGGCAACATCACAGCCATGAGGTAAAAGGAGGGATTCCTACACTCAAACTTTAGTTTTAAATTGTGTTTATGGCGTTTAACTCCCCTATGAAGTTCTGTAAGTTTTGGTAATTTCTGCCGGTACTTTCGGGAGTTTCTGCTACTTTTGGCAAGTTTCACGAACGCCCCTATGAAGTTCTGCCTAAGTTTCGAGAGCCCCGCCATTATTCTCAAAGGTTCTTCCAGAAATCTGTCTGAAAAACCATGTGTTACAGGCTTCCTACTGATAGTTACGCCAAAATATATTTTAATTTATTTTACCACAATGACGCTCGGAAAAAAAAATACCTGCGTGACGCCTAACGATTTTAAATTAAATATAGTCCCAATAATAATTAGATTTTAAAAAGGAATCGGGAATAATTAATAATCATGGTGATGATGATGATAATAATAATAATAGCATGTAATACAAATAATATAAATTTTGATATAGTTTTTATGTTAATAGTGGATTTATACCTAATTGGATTTTATAATATATATATCAACAAAATAGGGAAACATTATTACATGTGAAATTATATTTAGGTTTTTATGAGTATATGTATATATATATACATGTATAAATATATTGATAAAATAAAGAATATCAAATTAGTAGGTTAGGATTTATTAGTTCTTATGAATAAACAATAACAACCCCTGAGTTATAATTATTAAGGATAAGGATAATAATAGGAATAAATGAAATTAAAATTTCCTTGGTTTTTATGCAAATAACAATAATGATAACCTTAAGTTATTTTAGTTAATTTTATTGCAATAACACCAAGCCACTTGTAAATATCATAGTAAGATAATAACAATACTAAATATAGCTTTATCGACCTCCTAGGAAAATAAAGTTTTATAAAAAGGGTAAGGCTAATAATATAATAGTTATACTTTCTTGATTTGTGAATGAAAGTGAGAACAAGGTGTTTAGTAACAAAAAAGGGATGTTTTGTAACTATAATAATAATAAATTAAGGTGAATGATGGGATCAATAATGAGTAGAGAAAATAGGGGATAAGTTAGACAAGAATTATAATAACTAGATAAATATAAATTACAATTATTTTTAGTACCGGGATAAGTTAGACAAAAAGATAAAGTATCAAGACCCAAACCAATGAATATTCAGTGGGATTAAATAAGAACTTTATGAATGACAATAATAGGATGTGTTAGATTTAAGACTAGGAAGGGAATTATTAGGTAAATAACTGCTGGAGCAGAAACTATAAAAAAATGCCGGGTCTAGGAAAAGTGGATTCTCGGTTAGCTGCTTTTTTTAGCACAGGAGTCGTAGATCAGCTGATAAACTCATTTGGAAACTGACCCCTTCAGGAAGATTCACCACAAAATCTACATATGCACTAGCCACAACCATTGAAGATGAACCAAACCTTTATGTGTGGTTGATTGATGTGATGCATGGATGTATGTATGCGCGTTGAATGGATTAGATGAAATTGTGTGCCAAATGTGTTAGATGAATTTGTATCTAAGTGCCACTTGTGGATGCGATATGAGTGTGTAAAATTATGGTGTACGAGAACTATGTATGTATATTGTGATAAATCACGTTATGAAATACAAATTAAGAACAAGTCTCGGTGGGGTCTTGACATGATGTGGTGGTAATATGTGATGATGATGAAACATGTTATGGAATGATATGATGAGATGGTGACGCATTGAGGTGCGGGAAAGTGATGTGGAGATGCGATAGATGATGGTATAAGACCAATTTGTCCTTAATTGCTGACTAATGATCTAAAGATGACCCACACGCTTTATCTTAATCTTAAAATAGAAGCGCTAGTCAAGAAAAAAGTAAGAGCACTACCCAATCCAAATAAATTAAGAGAGCAACTATAATTAAGCTAATTAATTAATAAAAGGGATCTGCTACATAATAATCCAGAACCCATTCATAGGTTAAAAGAAGAACTAAGAGACCTATCCCATTAAAATAAACTTTACCTGCTCCTGTAGTTGAATAAATTCCCTACTAAATAGGTAAAACCCTAAGGTCAGGAGATAAGATCATAAAGAATAAATAAAGTAATAATTTAGTAAATAGTCAATGATTGAGTACACATATGAATTAAGTTATAATGCCTTAGATTAAGATAGTACACACTCTAAGTAAATAAAGATAACCTAACGGAACTCGATTAGCCCTAACTCGATAATACAAGAACAATGTCATAATAAACTTATGGTAATCCTTAACAATTCCCAACTCCATGAAGGCAAAGAAAAGAGATAATGAAAGTGAAACTAACATAGTTTAAGTGAACAATGAAGGTTTTTAGCCATATGCCATAATGAAATAAAGCTACTTAGGCATTAAGGACAAAGGCGGGTCATGGGAAGGACCCCATGCGATGGCCAACATTATGAAAGATAAAGGATTGTGCATTAATCGTGCATCATGTGCATATAATTTTGGTGAAAGGTCATGATAAAAACTAGAGCATACTATATGGGGGTACGCAGGAGGACATTCATGTCTGATCCCCATAAAAGATCTTGGGAGTACACTAGCCTGTGAAACCTAACGACTCGAGGGTAGAGCCTGAGAACGAGCATAGAAATGTAAACCCGATGTACTTCAACTAAAGACGGAGTGTAACTATGGTCGTGCAGAACTGGTTCCGTTATTAAATGGCCACAAATAGTGGTTGAGAAGGATCTTTATTGATTGAGGACATGCGTATCCTGATTACACTTGTGTTGCAAGAACTTGGTGGGCTCCGACCGCTCTAGTATGGAAACATTATTCCCAGTATGAGACTTAGCAGGATGATTCTGATGGATTATGATGATATGATTTTTGGGCCCACATACATTGCATTCACAATACTAAAGGAGTAATAAATAATAGAACACTTGCATGCATGCATAACAATATGTCTGATTGATTGCTAGTATGGCGTGTGATGTGTGTGTGATGATATTGATGTGATAATGAACGTGAAACTGTTGGAAAAGACTACATGATTCCCCTTGAAATAAGTTAACTATAGATGAGGGGTGAGATAACGCTTAGTAAGATGAGTCGAGTTAGGGCCGAAGTTATGAGAGGATGGTGAATAAGGGATGGTGTGGGATTAAGGCCCAATCCTTAGATATGGTCTGCATTGTGATCAGTGTGCTAGATGGCAGAAATGTTAGAAATGACAATTCTTTGTTGTTTATGAGTAGGGGGACATTCCTACCTTTATAATTATTTTTTGGATCGAAAAGGAGACCTCGCTTAGAAGATAAGACTCGCCCAGGAAGGTTGCTTTCGAATGATGAGGCTGGTCCAAGCACTTTTAGAGTAATACGGGAAGACCCAAATGATGAGTCGACTTGTCAACCCCTAAAATCGCTTCTACCCTACGACCGAGATGTAGAAGTAGTCGAGAGTACCATTCGACATTATAGGGACCCACCCGGTAGTTGAATGCGGAAGAACTCGAGAAACTGGTAGAGTGTAGAGCATACACGGATGAGGACCGCCTAGGTCTGCACCTTCTTTTAGAGCCTCCAACGACTCCAAGGTTGCCCTCACCTGAGTATATCCCTATGACCCCTGAAGAGGAAATTCCTGAGCCGGAAGAAAAAGGGAACCCCGAGCCAAAGCAAGCGTACATCTTGAAGGAAGATCCAGACGAAGAACCCATCGACATTATGGAAGAAGACCTGACAGTAGTTCATGAGGCAGCACCTGCCACCATTCCAGCGGAACCTATCTCGACGTATAATCCTGAGATAGGGCTTGAGGCCATCATCTGGAATGCCACCTAGGGACTCTCTCCCATATCTCACTTCTTGTTGAGGGTTGAGTAGAACCGTTCAGAGTTTCCTTTGGAATGTCTACTAGAGTTTCATCTATGGGGACACAAGGTATTATAGAAATGTCTAGAGAGGCCTGAGACCTTTTTTACAACCGTTTCTTATGCCTATCACCACTATCGCCGAGCAAGATAGCCAGGGCAGTTTACTAGCGGGGATCCCTCTAACTCAATATTGTCAAAGAATGAGTAGGTAGTCAGTAGGTGTTGTAGTTGTGTCTTGTCTTAGGAGCCTATACGCCTTTGATATCTTATAGTATGTACAACGGAGACCATGTATTATATAACAATGTTGTATATAATGTTTCTGTTTCACCAGAGTTTATTGTACGGAAAAAACTTCCACAATTTTCTAAAATTTATAATTTCTCAATTAAGTAAGATGATCTAGTGTAAAATATTATCCTAATTAACTGAGGGTGTTACACTAGTGATGGGACAATAGGTTGTAAGACATCAAACATCTGGCAATAGAGATATATGTGTGTTTGATAGTATAGGTTAAGTGTGATGATATTTATTAAGTGTTATGATGGGAACATGTTGCGAACACAAATTGGTTAATGCTGGTTGTGTGGATTGTCAAGTGTGACGAGGCACCATTGTATGTATGACCAACTAGGTTGGAGTGGTATACTCATCTCTCCTATTTTTGGTTTCTTCTTCTTTTGGTTCTTTGAATGGTGAATATGAGTTTGAAGGGAAAAGCCATTGTAGGGGAATGCTCTCGGAGACCCTGTAGGGGTAACGCTTTAGTAGCACTTGAGAGAAGACTACTATCATCAAGGAAGAAGTCCCTGTTGAATTCCTCCCGGCCTTCTAAGAGACGAATGTGCTACCTAGTGAACCACTAGAAGAATTACCTCCTTTCGACAAGGATGTTGTAGTAGTAGAGAGTTCTGTATGATGTTATAGAGATCCACCTCATGCATTTGGTTAGGAGATTATGAGCATTTTTTAGAAGATGGCCTCCCATTGGTGTCAAGGGAGCTAAGTTTCCACCCAGAGCCGGAGCCACCTATGCCAAGGACAAGAACCTATTCTCCTACCCATGAGTATGAGCCCATGGATGAGGAGGTACCAAAAAATATGGAAATATGAGAGGCTGTGGAAGATCCTGAGGAAGATCCTACCATACTTATGGAGCCCCCAAAGGCTTGAGCCTTCACCATTGGATCATCTTATTGCTAAGGTTGAGCATGATCATTCTCGTAGCTTCCCTCGACATGTGTATCGTTGTTTCATTCATGATGAGCTCAGGGAATACGCTGAGGTGAGGAAGATCTAATCCAACCCATACATTGGGAGTATTGCCGCAAGAACCGTGAAAGGACCGAGCTAACCAGTGAAGATAGTTTTGACACCTTTTTCTCCTCCGATAAAGATCAGGGATAGGATCTTATCTTTTATAGATTTTATGTATATGATGTTTTGTTGGAATATGTATTTATAGGAGCCTGCGTGCCCCTTTTTCCTTTCAAAGTATGCTTGTACTATTGGAAACCATGCAACTATTTGATTTATATAGAAATGTTTTGATCCACTATGCTCTCTTCGTGCAAAAAAATCATTACACAAAATTTCACAAATTAAGTAATACCTTGGTTAAGTAGGACAAATCTAGTGTGAAGAATTGTCCTGGTTAACCGGGGGCATTACATTTTCAAGGTTAATAAAAAATAATCAAATGATTAATGCATCAATTTTATTCTATTTTATTTTGAATGGTTTTATGAATGTTTTACTTAGGTTGTGATTTCGAGTTTATTGTTATGGAAGGAATTCTAAAAGTCACCTTTGCCAAAGATGATAATGGAGCAGAAAACAGTGGCTCTGTATATGATTCCTTCGATTATATATTTGATCCACAAGAATGTTTAGTTTCCTACCCTACCTTTTATCGATACTTCCACCTATCAAATAACGGGCAATTTGAAGATTGTTACCACCGAAATACTATTCAAGTCAATTCAAATCAATCTTTATTGTGTATTATTTTTTTCTTAATTCTTTGAAAATATTTATTTATTTATTTAATAGGCTCTCTAAGGGGGAAGACTTTCTAATTTACAGTGGATGGCTATTGTGTTGTTGGCTATTGGAACAACCACAAGTTAAGTGTCTAAAGCTTTTAAGAGTTTAAGAAAACTTTGGTTTTGTGGCTTTAAGTTTATTTTTCATGAGAAGATTTCTAAATTTTGTGCATTATTTGTTATGTTTCATAAGTATAAAATTTAGTGTTAATGACTGAGATAAAGATCTAGTTCTATGATGAAATATGTTTGGATAAATTATATATTATTTACTAACTTGATAGTGCTAGAATCTTAAGGTCAGTTACATACAACACAAATTTTCCTTGGTAGATGCTTTTTAGATAATGATTTACTTGCACATATCTTTCCTCTCTTTAAGATTTTTTTCCTTCTAAATTTTGTTTTTTTTCTGCCGTGACAAATTTCTATAACATGCTAAATTTCAACCATGAAACTTTGAGAAGTACATTCTTTGAATAAAAGGCTTTCAAATCAATTCAACCAGCTCTTGACTTCCTCTACTGACACTTTTAGCTAATTTAAGAAAAATTCTATTAATATAAATAAATGGCATATATGTGTACTTAGAAAAGAGATTAGACTGAATGTTCCTTTTATTACGCCCCGGTTTCTTGGATCTACATCCCAATGCAAGTATAATTAATTGACTAAATATGAATAAATTTTTCATGTTTTAAATCATAAGCCAACCATTTGCTTTGTGGACTGAATCATAGGAAACCAAGTGCCACAATATAATGTAATACAACAACAACAATAACTGGATGTGGCAATACCTAGAAAATACCACATGGATTCAAGTAAAATCCCTCACACATGGAAGAAAAAGACATAGGAAAAAATATGCCAAAAAAAGCTAAGAAATGTAGGGACAAAACCCTAAACTAGAAGACATAAAGGGGCAAGCAAAGGGCTATAAAGCAATGGTGACAATTGGCACAAAATAGGGATCTTAGTAGTAAGTTCCACGATTTGGCCGTGGTGGCCACCATGGCCGCGGTTCCTTCTACCAGAAAAGGGATGAAAATGCCCTAAAATGGTCTCTTTGGCAGTAAGCTCCATGGCCTGGCCGTGGTTGCTTCCACGGTCGTAGTTTTCACTGCCAAAACCTAGTTCTAGCATGAGTGTATCATAATTTTTTGGGCATAACTTAAGCTACAAGACTATGATTGAGATGAATATAGTTTGTACACCTTCATAGCTCAATTACCTACAATTTTAATGAAGAAAAGGAAGACTAATTCCTTATAGATTGAGCCTTATGAAGTAATATGCAACCACTATGCAGAGAGAAATTTCAACATTGACATACTAAAGTAGTTTGTGTATAACTTAAGCTACAAAACTCATTTTAAAGTTAATCCAATTTGCAAATGTCCGTCGCTCATATATCTAAATTTTTTATGAAGGAAGTAAAAACTAATTCCCATCAAACATATATGTTTAAGCTAACTTTTGGGGCATTATATAGAAATTTTACAGCAATATGCAGAATGTTGGTCCCCGACCAACTTCTACACACCCTAACTTATTCGTTCAGCATCCAAATGCCACCAAATTTTAACACAAGCTTATATACACTAATTTTGACCTGTGGCCACCAACCATGACTAAAAATTCCCAAAAATAAGAAAGATATGTAAAAAATGTATTTATAGCATTTATAGGCTAATTGGACCTCCCAAACCATACCAAACCTATCTAAAAGGGTCCAAAACCATCCTAACACATTTCAAATTTATGGAGGTGATCCAAAAGTTCAGAAACCCTATGGATCAAAATATGACCAATCCAGTTTCCATTTTAGGCTTAATCTCTCACTAAAACAACATGGCAATTACTGTAGTTTATAATGCCATAATGCATTCTTTGTCATATAAGTATCAACACATCAATTCATGACTTATACCATACCACATAACCTGTCCATTGCAAATCAAACACTAAAATCATGACATAATTGTAATTCTTATGCATGACAATATAATTCTCTCGATAATAAAATCATAACTGACATATATACCATCATCATCATATCCACACATGCAAAACTTTATCTACACCTCCAGTAAGGTATCCAACTACCTATCCATTAATAGCTATATACATCAATTACATATATACATATATACACTACAAAAGAGCCGGCCAAGGCATTGCATGACACAAAAGATTTACAATGTATGATTGCCATAATCCTTCCAAAGGGTTCCCAAAACAACCATTATTTATGGCACTTCACAATTCATCTTTAGTGCTAACTTCACTGTCAAATCAAAAATAGTAAAGGGGTAAGCAATTATATGTTAAATGAAAAATATTGAAGTGGATTTAATCTCAATCACACATATATAACATCTACTTTACACCACATTACATAATCATATTCAATCACATTCATTTCACCAATTATCATAATTTACCATCAATTCCATTTCCATTTAACACGCACACACACCTCAATTCAGAGGTATTAATCGTAACATCAATTGCCATTAGCTAACGAGCAATACTTTAAACTAAATATCATGATGTTAATGCATATGCATACAAATTCGACTCAATTGATGGGATTATAATGCAGTTTCTAATTTCAACATATATATTCATATCAATCCTTTTTACCGATACCGAACCATTTGCTCATTTACAACACCGCCACTCTAAGTGACTATGAGGTCAACTCAGGTGTTGCAGGCCAGCCTTAGAGTCTAACTCTAAAGTAGTTGTGGATCCTTAAGGAAACCACCATAGGGCCTGTGCCTTACCATCAGACTGCCTTCCCATCTGGGCCGGCATCACAGGCCCCCTATAGTCACGTGAGCGTCACTATGCAAATGTCATGCCAAACAACCATAATCATCAATAAATCTCTTGATTATGATCACCAGGAGTTACCACTTGGTTACCATCACCAAGAGTTTCACAACAAATTTTCTAATCAAGGCACAACATGCAAATTCTGTCAATCACAACCATTCACATTATTAATTCAAGTGTTCACAAAATCATAATCATTCATTTTCATCATCAATCACATCATTTCCATTCCCTTGATATCTAATAATAATTATTCATAAATTTCATTTTGAATATCAATCAAGAGAATACTATTCATTAATAATCTATAGCATTCCTCGGTTAACTAGGACAATCTCTCATACAGATGATCCTATTTAACTAGGAGTGTTACTCACAGTTTGTAAAATTTAAGAACTGATCTTTTTCTTTTTTTGTAAGAGAGTGGTGCATCATCACATACATAGTAGTCGCTTACATAGTTCAACAATGCTGTTATATACTCTGAACAAATGCAGGGGCACGCAGGCTCCCACAACTGACTATAGACTCAATAATTCTACTGAGACAATCAGGCTGTCTTTATGATAACCTATCTAAGGATCCTAACCTTACTCTTATGCCCCTACTTCACACCCAATTCTTCTTCCATAAGAATCCTAATTTGATGCCTAAGGGTGTAGTCGAGGTCTTCATCCTCATCCTCTTCTTCTAGGGGTTCCATGGCTATATCAGGAAGCTTATCGAAGTCATCTCCAGGGTCCTCATCACTAGCCGCTTCTATGGCCGCTTCTGCTTCTTCTTGCTCTAATATCTCATCATCTATAGACATAAAATCAAGAGTAGGTGATCGTGTTCTCATCCTTTGTGTAACAAGCTTTGGTTTTAGGCGAGTGCTCAGATTTCCGGATAGAGGCAAGTCTTCTAAGGCGTCCTCATGGTCCCATCCCTAAAATACATAAGGGGGGTATCTGTAGCATTGTATGGAGTCCTCTACCACTTTGATGTCCTTATCGAAGGGAAGTGGCTTTGATGGTCCATCCTCTAGGGGAACTTCTTTATAGAACATCTCAAAAATGCCTGGAGACACTTCATACAAGATGGGGGTCCTCTTCCTAAGGGTAGGTGTAGTTCTCCCTAGGTGGTGTCTCCAAAAATTTTCTACCCTCCACTACCCATGACTGGGGTCCATCTTGTATAAGGGCACATGCAATATAAAACAACAAGAGCAACAAGGGGGTAAGTTCATTTTACTCCAATCTTGTTGGAAACGCAAGCAGGGTGTACTATCTTATTAGATAGATTTATACAACAATTACATAGATAAATCATGTTGACCACAGTTACAATTTATCTTCACAAATCCTTACTTCATTCTTACATGAGCCTACAGTTATATCCTTTTATCTTCGGTAATTGAGTCCCTTACATTCCTTTGTACTTTAATATTATTGACTCAATTTAGTTATGGTTTAATTATTACATTTATACATATATATATAATCAATTTTTCCTTATGATCTCATTGAACATATAATCCTTTGTCATTAATCCATATATATGTTTTTCAGTTATAGATGCGCCAAAATTCATAACTTATATCATAACTACCTTAATCACTACTTTCGTTAATTATATTCAATTCTCATGCCAACACCTTTCAGCTCATTTCTAGACAAATCATCAATCAATTCAATACAAGTCCACATACAAACATAAGGTTAGTCCATAGGCATCAAGTCATACAAATTAATTACAACCCTGATGGATTAGACATACAAGATGTTATGCATGCATGGATTCCTTCATCTTATTTTGTCATTATGTTGATCATGATGCATATGGGCCCATCACTATCAACATTATAATAATAATTCACTAATCATCAGAAATCGAATGCTAGAGTGACTGAAGTACACCAGTTCCTTCCCACTGCACTCGATGAGGTACGAGCATCATCAACCCAAAGGTGTTGATCCAGAGTGGACACCGGTCCCCAAAAACTAATGACATCAAACATAAGTAAAATATGAATAAAAGGTAAATACCAACAAAATTTGAAACTGGACTAACTATCCAGGGTAACGGATTTAAGTTTTATCAGTACGGACTGAGTGATAACGACCCCAGTCATAAGTTTCAAGTGGACAACTTGCAGCTGCCAAATGCTGTAGGCTCTGATTGTTGATAGAGAGGTCAAATCACCACTTGCAATTAAGGGAAATACTATATATACGATTCATTCATTAAGACATAAACAAAGTAGAGGAACAACTTACACTTTATATTAAGACTCTCAATAATATCATTTTTCTCCATTATAACCGTACTGACTTAAGCATCAGAACCTTTTACAGGTACACCTTTAGTGTGGTCTATTAGACAATGGCTAGAATTGACTCATTTCATACCTTAAACACGAAGAGCTTGGAGTTCCCACTGAACCCAAGTTTATAATACCGTACTTCCACTGAGATAATATAAAATCATGAGAGAGATACATTTGACACATGTTCAGAAGGTCTTAATCTAGACCCCATACACTGGTTAGATCATTGGCATGCCCAGTGGGACTTGTAAATTGAGTCCCGTATTACAAAGTAGAAGTCATGGAAGGAAGTAGGTAGAATGAAACCCTTGAGGGTCATGTCTAGAATATCACCCAAAGGGTCGAACCCTAGATCTTAGAGTATGATGGTGGAATTGTAGAAACACCTGGTACGGAACAAAATCAGGGGTATATTCAAGCGATAACGCAGCCATACCCATGGGACGAGCTCACCAGACAACTCCAGATAGAAATCCAAGAGTTAAAGCAAAGTAGGGGGTTAAGAGAAGACGCAGCAGGAGAACAGAGACAACGTGAACCTTCCCATATCATGAGTATTCACAAGCACAAACGTATGATGAGCTAGAATTGACATACCAGACCACAGAATTGAAAAACCAAAGAAGAGGCAGCAACAAGGACGAGCTGGAGAATACCGATTTAGCATACCGTTCACCAAAAGATTGATGAGCATCCCTATCCCAAGGCATTTGCAAACCCTTCAACTATTGTTAATAGGAAAATACACAAGAAAGTCTAACCCAGGGAGACATTTAGCACTTATGCTAATAAGTCATTATTTCTGGGAGTTGAAGAGGACGTAATGTGTAGGATGTTCTCTAAGACGCTATCTGCTGAAGCCTTAGGGTGCTTTAAAAGCTTGCCATCAGGGTTTATTGATTGTTGGGAGGACTTGGCTCATGCCTTCTTACAATATTTTGTCGTATCAAGGGATGTCCCCAAAACGTCTCATACCTTGGCAAAAATAAAGCAAGGACCGGAGGAAAGTCTTAGAGACTTTTTAAAGAGATTTTACAAAGAAGTCACATTAGTGCCCGGGTTAACTGAGTAGATCCAATTGCATATAGCAGTTGAAGCTTTACAATCACAGTCCCCATTCACTTTATGCTTGGCGAAAGAAGCCCCCCAAACTTTTGAAGAATTCAAGAGAAAAGAAGCTAAGTATGTTGGGAGATAAATGCACCTCGCTGCCGCAAAAGGGAGAACCCCGATTTCAGAAGGCAGGATTCCAGTTCAAGAATGAAGGGGTCCCAAGTTTGAAAGGAACAAAGAGTGGGACGCCCCTCATAGAAAGAAGGAGTGCAGGAACATAAATCTTATAGTTCACACCTTTAGCAGTACGGCCAGGCCAGATTCTGAGGGAAGTTGGGTTAAGAGGTTTTATGGTGAATGGGATTAACAAGCCCATGCCAATGAAAAGGCTAGGTAACATAAATAAGTACTGTGAATTCCATGAGCAGACTGGTCATAATACAGATTAATGCAGGCAGCTGAAAGAAGCTATTGAAACCTTAATAAGGGAAGGGAAGTTGAAACAATACCATTTTGAGAGAGAGGGTATAGAGAACAGGTGAAGGAACCTCCTAAAACAAGGGACACTCACCCTGTAGAGAAAGAAAAAAATAGGGACTTTAAAAAGGAAGCTGTAATACCCTAAATTTTATAATAAAAGACTAATTAAGGAGATAAATATTAAATGATTATAGTTGGGTTATTTAATGTTCCAAAATATTGGGAATAAATAAATGAAGATATTTAGGAACTGTTTATAATTTATTGGAACCAGATAAGCTAAAAATGAGCCCGATTAAAATATGGGTATCAGACCAAGTATCTTCGATTGGGATGATATTAGTCAGGGCTGTTAAGGATATTATTGGGAATCTGAATATGTATTCGGAATAAGTTTTGTATAAAGTATTAATCCCGAACAAAGATCCGGTTTATCATAAAACAATGAGTCTTTAATGAGGGATTAAAAATAAAGCCAAATAACTCATTTTTCTCTTCTTATTCCCGTCAGCTCCTTGGTTCTTCTTAACAAACACCTTGCTTCTTTTTCTTCTCTATTCTTCTCCTTCATTTCCACTTCTAATTCTCTTCAAAAACCCTAAGCAAAAGCGTGATGGCTCTTTTTTCCTCTCCCATTTCCGTTCTTGAAAGAGCTTGGAAGAGTTTGGAGCTTGAAGTCTCACCCTCCTTTCTCCTCATTTTCGTATGGCTCTTCCCTCTCTTGGAAAACTCTCTCATTCCTTCTCTTGAGGTAAACTCTTGCTATTTCTCAAGAGTATGAACTATGGGTTTTTGGGTTTTGATGTTCGGAAAGTGATTTAATGAGTGTTGTTGGGTTTTAGAGAAAACCCTAACTCTATGATTTTGGGGAAATGCAAAATATGAGTGGAGAAGCATTTATTGTGTTAGATAATTGTTATTGGCGAGGTAAAATGATGTTATTAATGGTGAATGGCCATTAATGAAGCTTAATAATTGATAATGGTTGTTAGGAACCATCAACGTGGGAACCCATTAATGGGTTTGACATTAAAAGTGCATAATAATAAATGTAGGCGCCTAAACTGGGGTGGTTGTGGTAGAATTAATGAAATAAATGAGGTTTGAGAATTTAAAGTGATATAGACACCAAGTAAATGAATATACACTTGAATCTTGGTGGTCTGGACAGAAAATTAATTGTGTGACATATTGTAATGTAGGAAATAACCCCATCGACGAGGTGGAATCATCGGACCGCGTTGATTAATACTTCTCTTGAGGTAGGAGGGGGTAACTATTCTAAATGCATGATTTCATCCATTGATGATGTGAAAATATGTATATATGATTGTGTTTAATGGTTGCTTGGGTGGACGATGTAATGATTTCATGATTTGAGTGCATTTAGAATGATTGATGTTATGTGGCATGTATTTGGATGATGAATATAATATTAAACTGGTCTAGGCCGGAGTCAATGATCCGGTGTGGGACCAGCCATGAGAGTCAATAGATGGCTAAGGTTTTATATCGGTGCTGTATGTATCCGGTATCCCAATGAGAGGAGACCGATCTTGATGTCCTGGAGATCCTTCACACGAACCTTACGTCTTGATGTGGACAAAAGGTGGTGTCACCTATGAAGCTTATCTGATGCTCAAGTCAGTAAATGTATTAGAATAAGATGAGCGTGGAGGATGGTGGATCTAGTTTAACTAGAGGACAAAACCTGACTTTCCTCGAGCCACATAAATTAAAAGTGGACTAACCACCTTGTTCTATCGAAGTATGGAAAATATATATATATATAATATACATGTGGGAGATAAGTGTGGCTTAAGAGGTGGAGAATACATCTTTCGGGGGAATGTCCCCGACACTAGTAATGGGAATTAGTGCTATTACCTAAGCCACTTACGATTATCCCTTACGTCTTTGATATGGTGAACGGATTCCATCCGATATGCAAGATGTTAACACGAACATACCGGTATAGGGATATTGCCTATACAGTCTTATCAGTCCAAAGTTTTACTTACTGAGTCAGTATTGCACATAGAACGGATAAAGTGATATCCGTACTTTGGTACCGGTATCAAGACCGGATTAGATATTATGTTGAATATGTTGATGAAATATGTCATGATGGTTTGAGACCATATTTTGAATTGAAATCAATGATGTGAAATATCCCAATTATGTATATGTGAATTGATAAATGGGATTGCCACTAACTGCTGATGTGTATGAGTTCCAACGAGAATTGGTAAAGATTGAGAATATTGAAATCCACTAAGTGGTCGTCGTGAATGGACGATTGATTGAGTGGCATTTAGGATGCACAGTGTCAGAGTGCATTGATTGGCATTGCATCCATGGCATATCATTCGCTGCTTATATGGAATGTTAGGGGTTCCAATAGGCAAGCCCAGTGGGAGGGTGACCCAGTGCACGGGTATACTATTATTGCTCCCTATTGATTCGGGGAATCACGAAACTGCCTTTAGTTTGGTGACGAGGCACCCTATGTAGTAGGCCCTGTGGGAGGGCGGCTTTGTGATGAGTAGTTTACCTCGGTGTCCAACGGGGCACGGCTCCCTTGATGTATGTTCGAGGAAGGCCTGTAGCACTTTGGCAAGTAAGGCCATAATGATGATCCGCAAGTCACAGGGTGACTAGTGCTACAGAGTTTGGTACCAGTAAAAGTATGATGTTGTAAGCATGCACGAATTAAGATATATGTGTACACATTTTACTAGTACAGTAGGGGCATAGTAGCATACCTATGCTTGTCCCATATTTGATATGTTGTTGTGTCCCATAGTCGGATCTGTATTTGAAAATGATTCCTTTGTGCATATACATTAGCTTTAAGAGTATTTGCATATAGTTGGAGATATGCCTAGTTGATAGCCTGTGGTGGCGATGGATGATTGTTAAATAGAGGGAAAGTAAGCTGAGGTATTAACATTAAAAGTGTGATGATTATTGAGAATGTTAGGGATATATTATATATGATATTGCGTTGTGAATATACTAAATTGGGCATGCATTGTGTTGAGATGGAATGATGTATCATGTGTGAAGCTTGTGATTGTTTCTTGAAAAATGAATATAATGCAAACATGTATAAATATCATCATAATGTATGACTTTGGTACATTTGGATTATGGTACTCACCTCCTAGTTGCCATTTTTAAGCTTGATGTAGGTGTGATGTAAAATCTTACTCTTTTAGAGGTTGATGATTGATGAAGGTAAATACGAAAGGAATATGGGTGAGCCTTGGCCGGCATATATATTCATTTTTGTTTAGCATATAGTGTGTATATGCTTATTTTGAAATTAATTTGATAATAGTTAATTTTGGAGGTGATGTAGGAAAATTAGACCTTATGTGTATGGCTAATTTTCATTAATGACCTTGATAATGTATAAATGATATTATTATTATTATTAAATTTTATTTCTATCGTTTAACAAATTGATGAGGCATCTTTCATCCTTTTTTTTGGTATATATTTTAATAACTATTAAATTTAATTACATCTTTTGCTTTTCCCTTGTGACGGCCTCGAGTCCAGTCGTCTAATAAGCACTTTGATACCTTCTCATATCTTCATATATAAGATAGGTTATTAAATAATCCGGGGTAATTACTTGCCATTATATATATATATATATATTGAATTTCTTCTACTTATAATCAATTCAAATCGTGAAAAATTTACCCTTATTTTCGGGCCGGGGTGTTACAACTTGGTATCAGATCATTGATTGCTCCTTGATGAATTATATGAATTAAATGTTGTTAAAGAGTTATTGTCACTTAATGTTGACATGTTATAGTTATAGTTAAGCATTATTGGAGCTTGAACTGCTCACTACTTTATATTGTGGTTGATATTAAGCCCGGTCATGCATTTCCTTTTCCATATTTATGAATATATTATGATGATATTTGTATTAATGATAGTCGATGATGATTGGTATATATTGAGGAAAGAAACACAAGGTTTCTAATTATGTTTGTGCTATGTGTATAGAGTGATTCATGGCGAATAGGCGTAATATTGACGCAGCCGCTATGGCTGAAGCTTTCAATCGCTTTGCCGATATCCTAGAACGGCAACAACAATCCGCTGGTCAGCGAAATCATGGTCTTGACCAATTTCTCAAGCGGAAGCCTTCCGAATTTCATGGAGGCTATAAACCAGAAGACGCTTATGTTTGGATCCGTGACTTAGAACGGATATTTGCTAGTATGGAGTGTACGGAAGCCCAAAAAGTCGAATACACGGTGTTTATGGTCCGAGATGAAGCTGAATCTTGGTGGATTCTCACTTGTGAGCGTATGATTGCGGCTCACACTCCTTTGGATTGGGAGAACTTTAAGGTGGAGTTCCTTAGGAAATACTTTCCTGAGAGCTACAAAAACAAGAAAGAGCTTGAATTTATGGAGCTCAAACAAGGAAGCATGTCAGTGGAGGAATATGCCTCGAAGTTTGAAGAGTTATGTGTGTTTTACCCTTTGATAAGTCTTGAAAAGACTTAATAATTTCACCTTTAATTTAACTTAATCCATTAAATATTATTTAGTTTGGCAGTATTATTTAATAAATTGTCATTAATTCTGGTTTTATTTATTTATTTCAAAAGTGTTTAAATTATGTAAGAAAATGATTAAAAAGAGAAAGTAGTTAAGGAAATTTGTTTATTTGTAAATTCACTAACCCAGCGTCCATACGCTGGACAGCTAGCGTATATACACTAGGCATTTATTTGTTTGTATGTGCAGGTGCAGTAAAATATTCTTCATGCTCAAGCTTGAAAACTTCACGCTCAAGCGTGAGATCCATGCAATTCATGTAAAAGGAAAGAAAGGAAAACACGACCACGCTCAAACGAACTTCTTTCACGCTCAAGCATGGAATCAAAGTGCCATCACGCTCAAGCGTGAGTTCCCAGTGTGCATGAAATAATACGATCACGCTCAAGCAAGAGTCCTTCACGCTCAAGCGTGAAGGTGGTTATTCAGTTTGATATTTTTTTCCCTCCAAGCTGCACCGTTGCTATTTTCTATTTTCTGTTGTACTGTAGTAATTTAAGTAATGTATGTAATTAATTATTTCCCTATAATCATGTAATTAGTTTAGTTAGTTTAATTATTAATTAAGTTTCTCTTGTAATTAATTAGAATTAGTTAGTTAGTTTAAGTTATCTATATATACTTGTAAATACTCTCTAAAAAGGAGGAGAGAACACACAAAAACAATAAGACGATTCATTTTTCACATTTCTAATCTCTCTCTAATTATTTTCTCTCTCTAAATTCTCTCATCCATGTCTCTCCACGTTCCTTCGTCTGAATCCATTTCCATGGGTTTCTAAACCTCTAGGGTTGGGATTGCTGAAGCTTCTAATGGAATCTTGAAGCTGTATTGAGGAAATTATCTTCCGAAGTAAGAGGAGAACAAGCTGAGAAGTAGATCTACTCTGTTGAATTGATAAATTTAGATCCAAATGAAGAATCTCACCAGTGAGGAACCATGGTTGAGGCTTAGGTAACTTCTAGCTTCCTAACTAATTCAGGCCTAGTAAGTAGGTGAATAGTTAGGGTTCAACCCCCAATTTCGCATTAGATTTCTCTGTCACTGAAAACCTAAGGGATTATGGTTTAATGCTTAGGAATTAGTTTTAGTCACCTAAGGGATTAGGGATTAACCATCTGTGAATTGTCCTCTTACATCTGGAGCTTAATTGAACCTCAATTGCATGTTTCTTGATGAAGTTATAAGCTGAAGTAATCCTAACCTATCTTCCATTAATCACACTTCATCTTCTATATTGTTTTTGAAAATACAAAAACATAGAAAGTTTAAAACAACAAAAACAAAATGAATTCTATCTGCTTTGTTCTGGTTTAGCTTGTGCTAGTCCAAGATTGCGGTAATTACCTCAATCCCTATGGGATGATCAAATATATTTCAAATTTAACGATTGGTGCGCTTGCCAAAAGAATATAAATCCTCCGAGAGTTATACACCAAGTTAGTGGCTCAGGATTTATGCATCACCTTCCTTTCCAACAGGTGTGTTAAGTTTGAGAACGGTTTGCACCAAGAGATCAAGAAGGCGATTTGTCACCAAGATATTAGGGGTTTCCCTACTCTTGTGAACAAGTGTAGAATTTGTAAAGAGAATGATGTGGCTCCTAAGAATTATTCGGGACATGATCATAGATTGAAGGGCCAATTCTCTAGCTTTAAGAAGAGGGGTGATTTCAAGAAAAATAGACATTTTGTATGTGGTTCATCTTCTCTTAGAGGTGGACATGGTGGTGGAAGACATGGTGCTAGTGGTGGCCGAGGTAATGGCCAAGGACTTCGATGTTTCCGGTGTGGTGGAAACCATTTAGCCCGTGAATGTAGAAATGAAGAAGTTGTGGTATGCTATCGATGCAACCAATTGGGATACATTCATCCCGATTCTCCTTTAAATGCTATGGATATGGTGGCTCGCAATGATGGAAACCGTGGTGGTCATGGTGCTTTTAGAGGCCGTGGTCGTGGAACCGGTAACGGCGGCCACAATAGTGGTCGAAATAGTAATGGAAACGGAAATGGTGGCAACGGTTGTGGAAATGGGAACGGCCGAGGTAATAGTAATGGTGGCCGGAATGGTCATAATCACGGTGCTAATCAACAAACTGCTGGAAGAGTATTCGCTGTGACCGGTGAAGAAGCAGCTCAAGCCGATAACCTAGTTGAAAGTAAGTGTGAAATACTCAAAAATTCTATGCATGTTATTTATGATTCGGGTGTGACCCATTCTTTTATATCCGAGGATTGTGACCGATAATTGAGATTACCGGTGTGCCTAATAAAAAATGCTCTTGCGGTTACTACCCCAACCGGTGCTTGTCTTAGATCGGTTAACCAATGTGATAATGTTGACATGCTCCTAGAAGGGAGAAAGTTTGTTACTTCTTTCATTTTCCTATCTATGAAGGGCTTAGAGATCATTCTTGGTATGGATTGGCTCTCCGCCAATAAAGTCTTGGTTGACTGTCAATAACGGACTGCCATTTTCCCTTCTTCAGATGTGGGGAAATTCGATGTGCAAGGTATAGCTTAACTTTGAATACTATTATCTTTGGCCAATGGGACAAATGGTCCCGATCCCTTAAATATTCCTATTGTGTCTAAATTTCTGAATGTATTTCCTGATGAGGTACTCGGTTTACCTCCTCCACGCGAGGTGAAGTTTTCTATTGATCTTGTTCCTGGAGCGAAACCTATTTCCCGAGCGCCGTATTGGATGTCTCCTATGGAATTAACCAAGTTGAAGAGTTATTAGAATGGGAGTTTATTCACCCGATTGTGTCTCCTTGGGGTGCGCTTGTTTTATTGGTAAGAAAGAAGGATGGAAGTTTGAGGTTTTGTGTGGACTATCGACAACTTAACAAGTTGACCATTAAAAACTGATATCCCCTACCTCGCATTGACAATCTTTTGGATCAATTGAAGGATATCGTTGTATTCTCAAAGATTGATTTGTGTTTCGGATATCACCAAATTCAAGTGAAGACCGAGGATATCCCAAAGACTGCTTTTCGAACACGATATGGCCACTACGAGTATGTGGTGATGCATTTTGGTGTGATAAATGCACTTGCGATATTCATGGATTACATGAATCGCATCTTTCATAAGTATCTTGACCTGTTCGTGGTGGTGTTTATCGATGACATTCTTGTCTATTCCAAGAGCCATGAAGAACATGAAGAACATTTTCGTCTTGTTTTGAATGTTCTTCGAGAGAAAGAGTTGTATGCGAAGCTTTCCAAGTATGAATTTTGGTTGTCCGAGGTCCAATTTCTTGGATATATTATCTCCAAAGATGGTGTTGCTATTGATCCATCTAAGATTGAAGTCATGATGGCTTGGGAAAGACCAACGTCTGTGACTGAAGTAAGAAGTTTTCTTGGTCTTGCCGGTTATTACCGGAGATTTATTGAAGGATTTTCACGATTGGCTTTGCCTTTGATGAAGCTAACCCGTAAGAATCAACCATTTGTGTGGAGTCTTGATTATGAAAGGAGTTTCCAAGAGTTGAAAGTTAGACTCACTTCTGCTTCTGTGCTGACTTTGCCGGACTTATTGGATGACTTCATGGTGTATTGCGATGCTTCCAAGATTGGTCTTGGTTGCGTGTTGATGCAAGGTGAGTGTGTGATAGCCTATACATTGAGACAGTTGCGACCGCATAAGGTTAACTATCCCACGCATGATCTCGAATTAGCGGCGGTGGTGTTTGCCTTAAAGTTATGGTGGCACTATTTGTATGGCTCGTAGTTTGTAGTCTTTAGTGATCATAAGAGTCTTAAATACCTATTTAATCAGAAGGAGCTTAATATGCGCCAATGGAGATGGATGGAGTTTCTGAAAGATTATCAGTTCAAATTGAGGTATCATCCCAGAAAGGCAAATGTGGTTGCCGACGCCTTGAGTCGGAAGTCGTTGCATGTTTCTGCTATGATGGTGAAAGAGATGGAGCTCCTTGAGCAATTTCAGAACTTAAACGTGGGTGTAGAAATATATACCCTGAAAATATGTCCCTTGAGGTGTTGACGGTAGCAAATGTATTCCTTGAAACCGTGAAATTACAACAACTGAAGGATGAGTACTTGATTGAGATAAAGGAAGCTCAAGGGAAGAATTCATTTTTGACGGAAGGTCATGATGGCATTTGGCGTGTGAAAGGCCGAATTTATGTTCCACCTGGTGGTGATTTAAAAAGGTTGGTACTCGAAGAAGCTCACAAAAGTGTGTTGAGCATACTTCTTGGGGCCACAAAAATGTATCAAGATCTGAAGAAGAATTTTTGGTGGCCTAGTATAAAGCGGGATGTGGCTAATTGTGTAGCCTCTTGCATTATTTGTCAAAAGGTTAAGGTTGAGCATCAGAAGCCATCTGGTTATTTGAGACCTCTTGATATCCCGGTGTGGAAGTGGGACAACATTGCTTTGGACTTTGTTTTTGGATTACTCAGAACACGTACTGGAAATGATGCTATATGGGTGATTGTAGATCGGTTGACGAAGTGTGCTCACTTCTTGCCCATGAATATGAAGAGTTCATTGGAGAAATTAGCCAAGTTATACATAAAGGAGATCGTTAGACTACATGGTATACCTTTGAGTATTGTGTCGGATCGCGACTCGTGGTTCACTTCCTGATTTTAGGGAAGCTTGCACAAGGCAATAGGTTCCAAGTTGAAGCTTAGTTCGGTGTATCATCCACAAACGAATGGACAATCCGAGCGAACAATTCAAAGCCTTGAAGATTTATTGCGGGCTTGTGTATTAGAGCACGGTGGTTGTTGGGAAAGATTCCTACCACTAATTGAATTTACATACAACAATAGTTATCATAGTTCTAATTGTATGGCTCCCTATGAAGCGTTATATGGTCAGAAATGTAGAACTCCAATGTGTTGGCTTGAAACTGGAGAGAGTTTGGCTTTGGGGCCGGAGTTGATTGCGGAGACAAATAAACAGATTAAGATGATACAAGAAAAAATAAAAATTGCCCAAGATTGTTAGAAGAGTTATTATGATAAAAGCCAGAAGCCACTTGAGTTTCAAGTTGGTGATCATGTGTTTTTGAGAGTATCAAGAGATAAGGGTATTGGAAGAGCTTTAAAGAGTAAGAAGTTAAGTCCTAGGTTTATTGGACCTTATGAGATTCTTGAACGAATCGGTGATGTGGCTTATCGGATCGCACTTCCTCTGCACCTTGCGAATCTGCACAATGTGTTTCATGTGTCGCAATTGAGGAAGTATATTCCTGATCCCTCGTATGTAATCCCAATTGATGATGTTGATGTGCGAGATGACTTAACTATTCCTCCTATTTTCGTTCGTATTGTCGAACGCTCCGTGAAGAAGCTACGAAACAAATTGGTGCCCTTGGTGAAAGTTGCATGGAAGCATGGAAATATAGAGACGTTCACATGGGAACGTGAAGATGATATAAGAGCACGGTACCCCGATGTGTTCGAATCCGGTATGTTAAATTTTGGGGACGAAATTTCTTTTTAGGTGGGGTGGATTGTAACATCCTAAATTTTAAAATAAAATATTAATTAAGGAGATAAATATTAAATGATTATAGTTAGGTTATTTAATGTTCCAAAATATTGGGAATAAATAAATTAATATTTTTGGGAACTGTTTATAATTTATTGGAACCAGATAAGCTGAAAATGAGCCTGGTTGAAATATGGGTGTCGGACCAAGTATCTCCGATTGGGATGATATTGGTCAAGGCTATTAAGGATATTATTAGGAATCTAAATATGTATTCAGAATAATTTTTGGATAAAGTATTGAGCCCGAACAAAGATCCGGTTTGTCATAAAACGATGAGTCTTTAATGAGGGATTAAAAATAAAGCCAAATGACCCATTTTTCTCTTTTTATTCCTATCACCTCCTTGGTTCCTCTTAACAAATACCTTGCTTCTTTTTGTTATCTATTATTCTCCTTTATTTCCTCTTCTACTTCTCTTCAAAAACCCTAAGCAAAAGGGTAGTGGCTCTCTTCTCCTCTCCTATTTCCGTTCTTGAAGGAGCTTGGAAGAGTTTGGAGCTTGAAGTCTCACCCTCCTTTCTCCTTATTTTTGTGTGGCTCTTCCTTCTCTTGGAAAACTCTCTCATTCCTTCTTTTGAGGTAAACTCTTGCTATTTCTTAAGAGTATGAACTATGGGTTTTTGGGTTTTGATGTTGGGAAAGTGATTTAATGAGTGTTGTTGGGTTTTAGAGAAAACCCTAACCCTATGATTTGGGGGAAATGCAAAATATGAATGGAGAAACATTTATTGTGTTAGATAATTGTTATTGGCGAGGTAAAATGATGTTATTAATGGTGAATGGCCATTAATGAAGCTTAATAATTGATAATGGTTGTTAGGAACCATCAACGTGGGAACCCATTAATGGGTTTGACATTAAAAGTGCATAATAATAAATGTAGGCGCCTAAACTGGGGTGGTTGTGGTAGAATTAATGAAATAAATGAGGTTTGAGAATTTAAAGTGATATAGACACCAAGTAAATGAATATACACTTGAATCTTGGTGGTCTGGACAGAAAATTAATTGTGTGACATATTGTAATGTAGGAAATAACCCCATCGACGAGGTGGAATCATCGGACCGCGTTGATTAATACTTCTCTTGAGGTAGGAGGGGGTAACTATTCTAAATGCATGATTTCATCCATTGATGATGTGAAAATATGTATATATGATTGTGTTTAATGGTTGCTTGGGTGGACGATGTAATGATTTCATGATTTGAGTGCATTTAGAATGATTGATGTTATGTGGCATGTATTTCGGATGATGAATATGATATTGAACTGGTCTAGGCCAGAGTCAATGATCCGGTGTAGGACCAGCCACGAGAGTCAATATATGGCTAAGGTTTTATACTGGTGTTGTAAGTATCTGGTATGATTATCCGGTATCCCAGTGAGAGGAGACCAGTCTTGATGTCCTAGAGATCCTTCACACCAACCTTACGCATTGATGTGGATGAAAGGTGGTGTCAACTGCGAAGATTATCTGACGCTCAAATCAGTAAATGTATCAGAATAAGATGAGCGTGAAGGATGGTGGATCTACTTTAACTAGAGGACAAAACCCAACTTTCCTCGAGCCACGTAATTCAAAAGTGGACTAACCACCTTGTTCTGTCGGAGTATGGAAAATATATATATAATATGCATATGGGCGACAAGTGTGGCTTAAGAGGTGGAGAATGTATCTTTCAGGGGAATGTCCCTGACACCAGTGATGGGAATTAGCGCTATTACCTAAGCCACTTACGATTATCCCTTACGTCTCTGATATGGTGAACGGATTCCATCCGATAAGCAAGGTGTTAACACAGACATACCGTATAGGGAGATCGTGTATACAGTCTTATTAGTCGAAAGTTTTACCTACTAAGTCAGTATTACACACAAAACGGTTGAAGTGATATCCGTACTTTGGTACCGGTATCAAGACCGGATCAGATATTATGTTGAATATGTTGATGAAATATGTCATGATGGTTTGAGACCATGTTTCGAATTGAAATCAATGATGTGAAATATCCCAATTATGTATATGTGAATTGATAAATATGATTGCCACTAACTGCCGATATGTGTGAGTTCCAATGAGAATTGGTAAAGATTAAGAATATTGAAATTCACTAAGTGGTAGTCGTGAATGGACGATTGATTGAGTGACATTTAGGATGCACAGTGTGAGAGTGCATTGATTGGCATTACATCCATGGCATATCATTCGCTGCTTATATTGTTAGGGGTTCCAATAGGCAGGCCCATGGGAGGGTAACCCATTGCACGAGTATACTGTTATTGCTCCCCAGTGATTCAGGGAATCACGAAGCTGCCCTTAGTTTGGTGACGAGGCACCCTATGTGGCAGGCCCTATGGGAGGGTGGCTCTGTGATGAGTAGTTTACCTCGGTGTCTGACGAGGCACGGTTCCCTTGATGTGTGTTCGGGGAAGGCCCGTAGCACTTTGGCAAGTAAGGCCATAATGATGATCCGCAAGTCATGGGGTGACTAGTGCTACAGATAGGCGAGAGCGGTTTGGTACCAGTAAAAGTATGATGTTGTAAGCATGCACGAATTAAGATATATGTGTACACATTTTACTACTGTAGTAGGGGCATAGTAGCACACCTATGCTTATCCCACATTTGATATGTTGTTGTGTCCCACAGTCGGATCCGCATTTGAAAATGATTCCTTTGTGCATATGTATTAGCTTTAAGAGCATTTACATATAGCTGGAGATATACCTAGTTGATAGCCTGTGGTGGCGATGAATGATTACTAAATAGAGGGAAAGTAAGCTGAGGTACTAACATTAAAAGTGTGATGATTATTGAGAATGTTAAGGACATATTATATATGATATTGCGTTGTGAATATACGATTGATTGGAAATGTATTGGGTTGAGATGGAATGATGTATCATGTGTGTGAAGCTTGTGATGGTTTCTTGAAAAATGAATATAATGCACACATGTATAAATATCATCATAATATATGACTTTGGTATGTTTGGATTATGTTACTCACCTCCTAGTTTCCATTTTTAAGCTTGATGTAAGCGTGATGTAAAATCCTACTCTTTTGGAGGTCGAGGATTGATGAAGGTAAATGCGGAAGGAATGTGGGTGAGCCTTGGCCGGCATATATATTCATTTTTTTATAGTATATAGTGTGTATATGCTTATTTTGAAATTATTTTGATAATAGTTGATTTTGGAGGTCATGTAGGAAAATTAGATCTTATGTGTATGGCTAATTTCCATTAATGACCTCGATAACATATAAATGATATTATTATTATTATTAAATTTTATTTCTATCGTTTAACAAATCGATGAGGCATCTTTCATCCTCTTTTTGGTATATATTTTAGTAACTCTTAAATTTAATTACATATTCTGCTTTTCCCTTGTGACGGCCTCGAGTCCGGTCGTCCAAGGAGCACTCTGATACCTTCTCATATCTTCATATATGAGATAGGTTATTAAATGATCTGGGGTAATTACTTGGCATTATATATATATTGAATTTCTTCTACTTATAATCAATTTAAATCGTGAAAAATTTACCCCTATTTTTGGGTCGGGGTGTTATAGAAGCCCTGGACAAAGGCAATGCGGTTGTGGATAATATCGAAGAGGATAATGACTCATGGATGAAGACCCCAGGTTCTGGAAGGAAGGAAGTTATTGATATGATTGTAGGAGGATTTGCAGGAGGGGGAGTATCTAATTGTGCCTGGAAAAATCACTTAAGAATGATCATGTCTGTTCAAACAAAAATGGATAACAAGTTATACCAGGGTGGGATACAGAACCCACTAATCACCTTTTCAGATGAGGACTATGGACCCACTGTACTTGGAGGAGATGACGCGGTAGTTATAAAAGTCGTAATCGCAAATAAAGCAATCAGAAGAATTTTAGTTGACCAAGGAAGCTCTTGCAATGTGATTTTCTATGATTATTTTAAAAAGATAGGACTAACAGACAATGACTTGCAACCATACACCCAGGATCTGACAGCTTTTAATGGAGCAAAGCCACCCACAAAAGGTTACTAAGACACAAGATTGACATTTGAAGGAGAGCTAGGCTCAAAGACTGTCTGAACTCGCGTATTGGTAATCGATATAAAATCCCCCATTTAATGGCATTTTGGGAAGACCATCCTTGAATGCCTTGGAAGTTGTGGTTTCGACACCGCACTTATTGATTAAATTTATAGACAAAGACAACCAGGTGTCTTCAGTTCGGGGGGACCAACAAATGGTAAGGTACTATTACAACCTCAGTGTCGTGATGACTAAAACAGTGGAAACAATTAAAAGAAAGCGTTTGAATGATGGCAGATTGGTGTCGGGGTCAGTCAACTTGATAGATTTGGATCCAAGGGAAGAAATAATAACGGATCCAGTAAACCCTCTGAGACCGACCCCAAAAGGAGGAATCAAGGCAATAGCGTTAGATGATTATCCAAGAAGGACAACCGGAGTGAATGAGTGTCTGGAAAGAAGCATGGAAGAATGATTGGTAAAACTCTTAAGAGAGTTTAAGCATCTTTTCTTGTGGACAACGGCAGACATGCCCGGGATAGATCTAAATTTTTGTTGCCACAAATTAGTAGTATATCTAGAGTCAAAGGCGGTGGCATAAAAGAAAAAAAGGCTGGGGCCTGAAAAATAGCAGGCCACCTGTGAATAGACAAAGGAGTTGTTAAAGGCGGGATTCATCAGGGAAGTCTAGTATTCGACCTGGGTATCCAATGTTGTGATGGTGAAAAAAGCAAATGGAAAGTGGTGAATATGTACGAATTTCACGAATTTAAGCAAGTGTTGTCCAAAGGATCCATACCCACTCTCAAGCATTGACCAGATGGTGGATGATTCTTCAGGGTATCGTTTCTTATCATTCATGGACGCATATTCCGACTATAACCAAATTCCTATGTGGAAAGATGATGAAGAAAAAACTGCTTTCGTAAATGATAAAGAAGTATTTTATTATACTGTAATGAATTTTGGACTTAAGAACATTGGGGCTACATACTAGAGAATGATGAACAAGGTCTTTGAAAGGATGAGATCCGAAATGGTGGAGGTTTACATGGACGATATCATAGCAAAGACACCGGCAGGAGGAGATCATGTTGAAGATTTGAGAAAGATTTTTCAAAGGATACAAATGTACAACATACGTCTAAATCCTTTGAAGTGCACCTTTGTAGTACCCACAAGACGGTACTTAGGGTTCATGCTGAACTAAAGAGGAATAGAGGCTAACCTTGATAAGTGTAAGGTGATCAAGGAGCTCATAAGCTCGATAAATGTAAGGGAGGTCCAATCGTTAAATGGGAAGATGGCAGCGTTATCCCGATTCATGCCTAAAATGGCACATCGGGCATTGCCATTATATAAAGTACTGAAGAAAAATAAGAAATTTAAATAGGGAGAGGAGCAAGAAGAGGCTTTCCAGAGTCTTAAAGAGGTATTGGTAAACCCTCCAGTGTTGACAAAGCTTGACTCAGAAGAATAGTTGTTTGTATACTTATCAATATCAGATGAAGCTTTAGGAGCGGTCCTAATAAAGGAAACAATGGAAGGATAGACACCAATTTATTTTATGGACAAGGTTTTGTAAGAATCCGAAAGGCGGTACCAGAAGCTGGAAAGGGCCGCCCTAGTGTTTGTTTGGACATCTAGACGTTTGAGACAATATTTTCATGCCCATTCGATTGTAGTCTGGACTGACCTACCACTACACGCTGCACTTCACAAGCCAGACTTAGCAGGAAGAATGACAAAATGGGCCATCGAGCTTTTAGAGTTTGACATTTCTTTCAAATCTAGAATGACTATTAAAGCTGAAGTCTTGGCCGATTTCATAACCAAACTGACTCAGGAAGCTCCTTCACCAATAAGGGATCACTGAATCATTTGTTGATGGATCTTTAAATTCAAAAGGTTGTGGAGCTGGAGTCGTGATTGAAAGTGAGGACGGGATCAGCATAGAAGTTTCCCTTAGATTCGACTTCAAAACTTTGAAAAATAAGGCAAAATATAAGGCCTGTCTAGCAGGTTTGAGAACGGCCTGTGTAGTGATTCTCAGTTAGTGATTTCCTAAATCAATAGGAGTTATCAAGCAAAAGAACCCCTTTTACAATAATATCTTGTAAAGGTGAAGAAGTTGGAAGAAAAATTTAGTTGGATTGAATATAAGCACGTCCCCAAAGAAGACAACATTAGAGTCGATGTATTATCTCACCTTGCTAGTATGAAGAAAGCAGGATCCACAACAACGATTATTCAAAGCACTTTGGCAGAACCTAGCATATCGTCTCTAGTTAGAGTATGTGTTATATAATCAAAGGCATATCCAGACAACTCATAGCTCATTCTTATCATTAGGTACTTGGTGAATGGACAACTTCCAACAGATCCTGTGGAAAAGAAGAAGCTCAAGAAGGAATTTCCTAACTTTGTGTTAGTAGATGAAAGTTTATTTTGAAGAGGGATAGCAGCCCCATACCTAAAATGTTTGAATGAAGCTGAGATAGGCGAAGTACTCACTGAAGTGCATGAAGGAACTTGTAGACATCACTGTGGGAGTAAAAGTTTAGCAAGGAAGGTAATACAGGCAGGTTATTGGTGGCCCATATTGACAAAGGATGCAATAGAGTACGTCCAAAAATATGACACCTTCTAGAAATATAGTAATGAGCACCACGTCCCAGCCAAAGAACTATTTACATCGACGGGCCCATGGCCCTTCCACCAGTGGGGGATGGTCATCTTGGGCCCATTCCTAAAAGCGCTAAGCAGAGTCAAATATTTGATAGTAGGGGTTGATTATTGTACTAAATGGATAAAGGCAGAGGCAGTAGTACATATCACAGCAGCCTGAACTCGAGAAGATTCATGTATGAAAATATAATTACCAGATTTGGCATCCGGGAAGAGTGATTACGAACAATGGAACGTAGTTTACAAATGCTAAGTTTATGAGCTTATTGGAAGGACTCCAAATCCAACGGGTGTTTTATCATCCATAGACAAACGGACAAGCCGAGGTAAATAGAGAAATTTTAAAAGGCCCGAAGAAGCAATTAGGAGATACAAAGGGGGAATGGGCTAATCAGTTATGTCATGTCCTTTGGGCGTCAGTTGGTAATCGCTTTGCACATCAAAGAAAGCTTACACCTACATGGGAGGACCCATACCGGGTTAACGATGTCACCACTAAAGGAGTTTATCTCTTAGAAACTCTAGAAGGAGAGGTGTTCAAGAACAAGTGGAATGTAAAGAACCTCCGCATGTATTTCAGCTAATCGGCATCATAAGTCATGAACTCTTTTTTCCCTACCAAGGTTTTGTCCCACAAGGTTTTCCTAGGAGGTTTTTAATGAGGCATGCAACCGGGGTGTAATATTATTAATGAAAATAATTAAAAATGAAATAATTTACGTTGAGTTGTGCACTTAGGAAAAACTATTATCTTTTATCAAACCCCAGAGTGGTTGTACAAACCTTAGAGCGGTTACTTTTAGTTAAACCATGGAGTGGTTGTAAAAACCCGAGAGTGGTTATTTTTTGTTAAACCCTGGAGTAGTTGTAAAAACCCCAAAGCGGTTATTTTTCATTAAACACCAAAGTGGTTGTAAAAACCCCAGAGTGGTTATTTTTCAATAGCGATTATTTGTTTAAGTTGAAAATGCCAAAGAATTCATAAAGCAATGCATAATATAACGATCAAACATTCACGAGTCACCAATGATGAAAAATAAAAGGACGATATAGGAAGATATAAGACTAAGTATTACGCAAAAAAGGGGGACTCCGCCCCAAATAAATTAAAAGGCATAAAAGCCAAGTCAAAGAAATAATAAAAGGGTGGAGCTTATCCCGCCTACAAAGCTAAAAAAAATTAGAATTTAAGACGCCCTGCTTTTTATCCCCATCTTTATCCCGATCCTCCTCTTTGCCAGCCTGTCATCATCCTGGTCCTATCGACGAGGCACATCATCCTCATCAACTGATAGGGGTACGAAGCAGAAGGGCTAATTAGCGGGAAAGAAGGCCTGGCCATCAACCTCGGACACAAGCTCACCATCACGGAACCTGTTGAAAAAGCCAATCACGTTCAAGTTCAAGTTCATGCTGGGGTTGCAGAAGATGACCTGGCGAACCGTGTGGCTGAATGCATCCATGGCGGCTCTAGCAAACAAAGTCATGTCGTCATTATATTTCTATTGCCCATCTTGAACCGCCTTGGATAGATCTTGATTTTTCCCTTGAAGATCAGCTACTTGTCTCTCCAAGTCATCCACCTTCTGGCGAAGACCATCATTCTTTTTTTAAATCACCCTCAGATTTTGAAGGGCTTGGACGCTCTCGTTCAGGGTCTTGATCCATTGATGAGCCTGGGTGTTGTCCTCGGAGATGCGGGAATTCTTCTCCTTGAGCCGCTCTATCTCCCGCTTTGGACCCTCATTGGCCATAGAGTAGAGCATGGAGAGGGTCTTTATGTGCCCCCTACATCAGTGTCTCCAAGCAAAAGTCGAGATCTTGAGCATTCAACCCTTCCTTAAGCTGGTAGGGGAGGCACAACTCTGTGGGAGGAGTTGTGTTTTTGTCCATCATGTCCTCAAGGGCGGCCTGGTCATTTTCCGTGTTAGTGACCCTATTCAGCAAGCTACTCTCCTCAGCTACAGCTTTTCCCTTACCGTGGTCATCCCACACCCTGAAAAGTCTCTGCTTTTTGCTGGGGACCCTGTCCTGCTTCTTTCCTTTTTGCTTGGCTGCGGGGTCGGCTTGGACAGGTATGGTGCCACCAGGGACTTGAAGAGTAGAGCCCTCCTCGCCTAAGAGGTAACCTTGTTCTCCTTAGCAACTCTAGCCAAGTGCTTATAGAGGGTCTCTAGGGCGTTCGCGCTCATGTTCCCTGAAAAATTCACAAGGTAAAAACCGATGTCAAGAATAAACCAGAATAAAATAATAACAACATTTGAAAAGTGACTATAAACATATGTATAAGGGGAATACCCAATTGAGCAAGATACTCATCCCTACTGGTCGTGCTGCTCAACAGAGGACGATATTTTATGGGAGTCCCATGGGAGACGTTATGGAGGATGTCCACCACGGCCTTAGAGCACTCAGAAAGTTTGCTTTCTTCAACCGCATAAGCGAAGCTCTCTAAAAGGAAGTGTTAGTGAGTCCAGCTGGTGTGGATCTTGAATCGACCTTCCTCGTCTTGCCCAAAGAGGAACTCCGGGCCCTTGGCGAAGAGCTTTACAAAGGAATTTTTGAAAGAAGCCCCTGCAAGCTTGCAAGAATCAGTAAAGGCTTCAAAATTGACGATGTCGCTCTGACATCGAAGGTTGACAAAGCCCATTCTGGTACCGCCGTGATGGATGACTCTGGCATAATGGAAGAAAAGGGTGATGGTGGGAGTGGAGTTAAAATAGCGGCCCAAAACTTTAAGGGCTAAGACTAAGGCCCAGCCATTGGGATGCAATTGGTTGGGGGCAAGGTCCAGGAAGCGAAGTACTCCCATCTCAAAGTTGGTGAAAGGGAACTGGACTCTAACTTTTGTCATGGTGTACTCGTTGAAGAATAAAAACCTCTCATGAGGGATGGTACAAATGCGCTCATCGTAGGTGGGGGCATAGAGGGCGAAAGAATCGATGTATCACCGAGATCGCCAGAAGGTACCGACCTCAAGCTCGATATGTTCATCTACGTTGACATGTCGGCTGCGAGTAGTGACGACTTCTCTGGAAATCTAGAAATAAGGGTCCTCAGCTTTGTGGGCAAGCCAGTCCACTTGATCCACAATCATATAAGTATCTTTGGGGTCATTCTTTACACGGGGGGATCTATTATTCAAGTGGCCTCAATACTCAAGAGGGGGTGAATTGAGTGTTTTAAAAATTTTACTTGGAATGCCTTTGAACTTGGTTCTTTATGCAACTCAAACAAGATATATAAGAATTTTACAAGTAACTAGTATGTAACACACTTTGAATGGTTTGAATCAAGGTATTAAACTTCTAGAATCAAAGTAATCTTAACCGAGAAATGAGAAACAAAACAGAGTATTGGTTCAGCAATTTTAACAAATAGTTTATGTGTAAGTTTATGTTTCTTCTTGAATAGCAAGATCAATTCAAGTATTCAGCTTAGGCAAAACAACAAATAGTTTATATGCACAATTAAGTAAAGAGTTCAAGGTTGAGAGAAATGCAAACCAATTTAACGAGTTCCACCAATCTGGTGTACGTCTAGCCTTCAAGTAACCCATTTGAAGGATTCCACTATTGAAGATTTGAGATACAAGCTTTGAGCAATTGTCTCCTAGTGTCCCACACTCAAGAACCCAATTCTCACGAGCAAATAGGCACCCCACCCAATCTCACAATCTCTCAATACTCAAAGGTTGAACCCCAACCTTTGTGACCACTCAACCTAGAGTGAATACCTTAGTGTTTGATGTTTGGTTTACAAGGATATACTCTATCAATAGAGTAGATGTATAGATGAAAGCTCACTTAAGATAGTAACTCTCAACAAGAGAGGATTTACAAATTTAAGAACAAGAGTTTCAGAAAATGAAACTATACAAAGAAAATAGACTCACAAGGCACAAGAGTAGGATATGAATGATTTCCCTTTGATGTGAATTGATGCCCTTAGTAGCTTGAATGAGTGTTGCATTTATAGGCCTTGGAGAGGAGCTTGAAAGTCTTCAGAGCCGTTGCACAGCATGGGCATTTGAGCTTTTATGGAGAAGTGAGCTGGTTCTGCACTTAAAAGTCACTTTCCCCAAATTCGGGCACTTGCGTAATCGATTACGCCTTGAATTATAATCAATTATGCTTTGTTGTATTCCACTAAATTAAGTCTCCAGTGGCTGTGTAATCGATTATGGAGTCTACTGTAATCGATTATGTCAGTGTAATCAATTGTCATATTTCTTGTAATTGATTGTGAAATGTACCTGATGCATTTAATTCCTTTTGGTAGTCCTGTAATCAATTGTCTATATCATCTAATCAATTATCGTTTAATCAGAAACTCCGTAGTCGATTATATCTTGCCTTGTAATCGATTGAGCAACATGTCTGATACATTTTCTTTTTATTGCATTGGTGTAATCGATTATGCTATTCGTTGTAATCGATTAGGTGACAAAACAGAACTGTGGTAATCGATTAGTACAGCCTTATAATCGATTGTGGATTGTCACGACTGGGATCGCGGCAGCGCGGCCGACCCTCAAAACGATTTTAAAAATAATAAATTAAACAGGGAGTCGCCACCAATATTTTTTAGGATAAAATACCGGGAAAACCTTTGTTAAAGCACTGGTTATAAAAATGAAATTCCATGTTCGGGAGTCTGATTACAGGTGAGGAAGGTATTAGCACCTCACAACTGTCCGTTATAAAAACGGTTACCTCAATTTGACAGCGCGCATTATAATTAACCCATTAATTATTTTAACTTTTTCATGAAAAGAGAATATACGAGGTGACAAAATATACAAAAATAAACAAAAAGAAATTAAACACAGAATATTTACATGAGATTAACAGGACGTCTCGTCCAAATTAATCTCGCTCCACCACTTTTAATAAATATAATAAAGATTACAATAATAATAATAACGACAATAATAATAATTACAATTTTTATGCTAGTCCGAATAGAAAGTGTGAAACATTCATTTCTATTAATATTTATTAATTAACAGAAATTAATTAATAACATAGTCCTCAAACAGTAATTAATTTAACAGAAAATGAAATAAATACGAGTATTAAAAATGAGAGTGAGACCGATGTGGTGAGAAAGGAGCTGGACGGTGTGCAAAAGAGAAGGACGGCTGAAGGAGTTTGTTGGTGAGGTCGGATGGGTGTTTGAGGGGAAGGACGGAGGTGTGTGTGTGGTTTGGTTTTGAAGGAGAAAAGGAAGGGAAAAGTGAGCGTGGAGTGAGGGGGAAATGGGATAGTGAAAGGGGGGTTGTGAGGTGTAGAGAGGGAGGAAACAGTGGTGAAGGGTAAGGGTGGAGGACGGAGTGAGGCAAGGGAGAGAGGGACAGTGTAGAGGGGCTGTAAGGAAGGTGGAGTGAGGAGAGAGGACGTGAGGAAGGTTTGGGGCGGTGTGGAGTAGGACAGTGTGGGGAGTGAGGAGAGAGGACGGTGTTGGGAGAGGGCTGTGAGGAAGGCGGTGTTGAGGGGCTGTGAGGAAGGCGGAGTGAGGTGAGGAAGGGGGACGGTGTAGAGAGGCTGTTGAGGCGGTGTTGAGCAGGATAGTGTGGGGAGTGAGAGAGGACGGTGTTTGGAGGGTGAGGACTGTGAGGCGGTGTTGAGGGGCTGTGTTTAGATGAAGGAGGCTGTATGGGAAAGGAGAAGGATGGTTGAAAAGTGAGGAAAAAATTTGTTTCGAATTCTTTCTAATGAATACTTCCAGGATCCCTTTTTCTTCCTTCGTTTTCAGTATTTATAGAACATTTGAGGAGCATGATGATTGCCTGAACAGACCCGTGACAGCCTGGCTGCCAATTGGCGAGGATTTTTAATATTTCCACATTGTCATGTTGCCAGCCGCCCCTTGAAATTGTCAAACAACTTGGATGGTGTATTGGGAACAGCCTGGATCTTTGACAATTAAGGAGAATGGAGGCTGGTGGCAATTCTTTATCATTTTCCTCCTTGTCTAGTTGCCAACCACCTCCCGTAATTCAAGGATCCACTTGGATAGTGGAAATCCAAGTCAGCATGGTGAAAATCCGAGAGAAAATGATGGAAATCCGAGTGAGAATGGTAGAATTCCGAGTGAAAATGACTCGGATCAGCCTCTCAGTCAGTATTCATCCACATTGGGAGTTAATTCCGAGTGGAATGAAGCATTTCCCATAGAAAGCCGAGTGAAAATACTCCTTCCCGAGTGAGAATTCTTCTGGGAGGAGTCCTCCTATGGAAGGCCGAGTAGAGGTTTTGCTCGGTGTGAGGCTGCTGTGAAACATTCAATCGGAACCGAGTAACAAGTGACTTGGAACCGACTGAAATGGTTGAATAATGACTCAGAATTGGGTGGAGATGACTCGGAATTGAGTAAGAAGTCACTCGGGAAATGGTGAAAATGACTCGGGAACGGGTGATGAGGGATGACACGGAATTGGTAAAAGTGAGTCAAAAATGATTGAAGACTGACCAAGAACTAATTGAAAAGTGTCACTCAAAAACCGATCAAAGATTGACTCAGAACTGATTAAAAACGACTCAGAATTAGGTGAGAATGATGACTCGAAGTTTGGTAAAAATTGACTCGGAAACGAGTAAAGGATGACTCGAAATCTGGGTGAGAATGGTGAGTCAGATTTGGGTGAAAATGAGCTCGGGTTTGGTTTAAAGAGTGACTCGGGAATGGGTGGAATGGAGGGTGATAGTAAAAGAATGGCTCGGAGCCGACTGAAAATGAAAGGGAACGACTCGGTGCAGACTGGAAATACTTCACTCGGTAGACCCCTTCTTCCCTCGGTTCTGAGTGGATTTTGAGTCATTCAGTAGACTCTTTCTTTGATTGGCTTTTCACTCGGAATTTGGTACTCAGCTCCAACTGACTTCTCACTCAGAATTTAGAACTTGGACAACCACTCGGAAATGCCTGATTATCACTCAAAACTTGGAAACTTTGACACGTCCACTTGGATCCTGACTATTTTCCACTCAGAAATTGGAATTTGAATACTTTTCACTCGGAATCTGCCTGCTTTCCAGACAGAACTCGGAAATTGGACGTTTGTCACTCGGAAACTGTCTTCTTTCCACTCAGAAGTTGAAATTTGACTATTTTTCACTCGGATCTTCCTACTTTTCAGTCAGAACTTGGAATTTGGCTCGGAATGATTGCAGTGGGACAGCTTCCACTCGGATTTGCTCCATTCTGAGTAATTCCACTTGGATTTCATCATTCGAAGGAAAGGAATATGCATCAGGTATCAATCTCGCTCGGGCGTGACATGTCTCGCTTGAGCAAAGCATCACCCGCTTGAGCGAAAACAGGCCAGGGACCATGTCTCACTCGGAAATGATCATTTTCGAGTCCCTTCACTCGGAAATGATCATTTCCGAGTCATTTTTTTCTTTTTTACTTGTATTTTTTTTACTTGTACTTTTCTTTTTTTTCTTTCTTCTTTTTCTTTTTTTACTTGTATTCCTTTTTCTTTTTTCTTTTCTTTTTTTTTATTTTTTTACTTGTGGATCGACCGGACTGAAATAGGTGTTCACATGGATTATACCCGATTCTCTTAATTCCTGTTACGCAGCATCATAATCGATTAGCTTACTTACTGTAATTGATTATATCCATTCCAGAACCAAGGTAATCGATTATGTCAGTGGTGTAATCGATTATGCTATGTCAAATTCAGGTCTGATGCTTGATTTGATTTGTAGACTCTTTGCTCTTCTTTATTTAAACTTCTGGGAAGTTTATTGCACATTGTCCTTCGTATTTTGAGTCTCTATGGGCTTTATTATCTTGTTGTTTTGTCATTATCAAAATCCTAAAACAATTTTAAAACACAAGATCCACTGGCGTTCATAATTAGGACGTGTTCTGAAAAAGGAACAATCAAGTAAAAGTCAGTATCGTCATCGTAGTAATGAACTACGTTGGAATCCGCATCCTGGTCAAGGGAATAGAACCGCACAGGAGAACTGAGTAAAGGATGGTTGTAAGGAGAGAACTTCAGGTCTTGTTCATCCCGGAGTCCAGTTCTCACCCAATGACGAATATCAGTTTGGGTGAGCCATAGACCACGATGAGAAACTTCATCTGGCCTAGAAACAAAAGTGTTGGAAAGAATTTCTACTGAACTATCTCTTGTAGGACCGACGTTAGACTCAAAAGAAGACATCTAAAACAAAACTCTAGAGTTAAGGAAGAGCCACTACCTGAATGGCAGATTCTGATTGTTCTTTGAGTACGGGCCAGGACGGTCAAGAAGATTAAGCACAGACGACGAAGCAGAGTTTTGGTAGGGAAATGGCAAAGTAATGAAGCAACTGAAATTCACCCACTTTTATAGGAGGCGAGATTATATGGGCCGAAGTCGAAGCGTCGTAGGCCCATGGACGGAGTAGCAGGCAAAGCATCGCAGCCCAAAAAGCAATGTCGCTTCAAATCCAAGCGACGCAGCCATTCTGACAGGAAGGCACGTGGAGGTAATGCACCAGTAAGAAAGTAACATGTTAGCGATCCGTGTGCCAAGTCACTTTTTCGATGAGCAGGCACAATAAATGTAGTTGTCGGGCGATATTAAAGAAAGTCAAGGTAGTCCGAAACTAAGAGAATAAAAGTATCAGGGGACGAACTATGGAAAAAACATAAAATTCATACTTGGTATGTATCGCCACTATGGTTGTAGGAATCTCTAGCAGAGTAATATAATAGCTCATTATTGTAACTAAGTTACAAGAAGAAGCTATGGGGCAAATGATCTGGTATGGATACCTGTCCCCAAAAACTAGTGACATCAGACATGAGTAAAATACGAATAAAAGGTAAGTACCAACGAAACTGGAAACTTGACTGACTATCCAGGATAGCGGATTTAAGTTTTATCAATACAGACTGAGTGATAATGACCCCGATCATAAGTTGCTAGTGGACAACTTACACCTGCCAAAAGCTGTAGGCTCTGATTATTGACAGAGAGGTCAAATCACTACTTGCAATTAAGGGAAAGACTATATACACGATTCATTCATTAAGACATAAACAAAATAGAGGAACAACTTACACTTTATCTTAAGACTCTCTATAATATCATTTTTCTCCATTATAACTGTACTGACTTAAGCATCAGAGTGCCTTTTGCAGGTACACCTTCAGTGTGGTCTATTGGACAACGGCTGGAATTGACTCATTTCATACCTTAAATGCGAAGAGCTTGGAGTTCCCACTGAACCCAAGTTTATAATACCATACTCCTGCTGAGATGGTGTAAATTTATAAGAGAGATACATTTGACACCGTTTCGGAAGGTCCTAATCTAGACCCTGTACACCGGTCAGATCAGGTGTAAAGGATCTATGTCACACTCTGGTGACCTTACAAGAACTAGCTCTCTACGACTATAGTAACACCTGTTTAAGTTGGAATACAACCGGCTTGCCATGGACGGCCCACACCGGGTGCTACACCAGGTCCCCTAAGGGTCTGACCTGTTTGTATTCCTAAGATCCCATTACGTCATGGATTAAAAAGCACGTGTTCTTTAATGTGCCTTAATATTATAGCTCTAAGATCTTATCACATCTCATGTTCAATGCATATGATGCATGAGCATGCTATCTTTTTCCATCAATCTCCATGTTATTATTAGGTCATTGGGTAAGGTCCTTACTCAATGAGGCCTTTGTCCTTAATGCTACCCTTACTTCTCTTATTAAAACCTTTTCTCATAATATGAGCTTTTATTACTCGCTTGCACTCAACCACACTTTAGTTACTGTTTACCTTGATTGTTATTTACCTTATATAGTTACATGTGGTCGTTATGTTAACATACTAGTAATAGGGTACCATTCCAAGACTTAAGGAAAACTTCTTCTTTATATTAAAATAGGATGAAAATACCTAATGTGAAATTAAATGAGATAGAGCATCTTATAGATTTTAATGTCTTGCTTGAAATCGCTAGCATCTTATGATGACCAAAATTAGAAAATATATTTAAAATCTATAATTATCATTATTATTACTGAACCGTTACTATGGACGTCATCCTGTAATATTTATTGCTATAGAAATTTATCCTCCGGTTATAAAAATTACTTATGGTTTAATTGTCTCTAAGATATCTTTGGTAGATAGTGGAAAGTAGTTAATTTTGTTTATCCTAAAAGAAATCATCAATTATAACAAAACTCATAACCTTTAAAATATGATACAAGGGTTCTTATTTAAGTAAAATCTTAAGTTAATAGGTTTATAAATATTACTTCCTTTTGATACATAAAAAACCTATCATTCTTCATGTAAGAAAACTTTATATTGAAAATCTATGATTCTTAGCTTAGGCCTCAATTATGCTTACTGCTTCATTCCGTTTAATGACGATTAAGGACAAAGTCTCATGAGTCGTTAATTCCCCAATTCTTGCCCATAATCATAATCCATAATATTCAAGCTCATCATTCACGATCATCTCCACATCACATCATACTACCATTTCTTTGACTAATCCTTTGCGTTGGACCTTACCGGGACTCAAATTCAATTTTCACAATGATTCTGTCATGTATATACACATCTATCTCATCACTATAATCACTTTACATCTTCAATCACATTTCTATTACACTTAAGTTAGTGGAAATCACTTTAGCAGATTAATACTTAATCATCATACTTCACGCAATTATCATACAATTTCACAGAATCAATCTTATTTAATTAATTACAACATGAAAAACATACTCGCACAAGCATATATTTCACATGATTCACAGAATTCCATATGATCTTTTCTGGACCCAAACATAGTCATTAAAATTATTAATCATACTTAATCAAATTTTATGATTGTATCATAATACATGCATCAATACGCTTTTATGTTTAGATTACTAAACTTAACCATTTGACATGGTTTATCTTTACGCTTCACTACTTAGAATCTCAATTATCCTTACTCATCGATTACCTAATATTCTCAGTTTGTTTCATTATTGACTAATTTATTTTCTTTTCTCACTATTGCCTAAGCAAATGAATCTTTGTATTTCTCCACATAATACCTTGCGTGATTTACTAGTAAATTTACTAATTTTTCAATCATCTCTTTAAATAAATTTCTAGCTTATTTTCATGTTGATCTTAACATACAACTATATTGATAGCTCAAGTTTTCTAACCAAACTAATTCTGGCGTAACAAATTCAATTTTTAACATAGATTTGCCTATCATGCAATTTTGCATACTTTTATCAGTCCAACAAGCAGTTTTATATATATTAAAGAGACATATCACATACAATTAAATTTAGGAATATTCCATTCATATTTTACCAATTCGTGAGAATAAAACTAGAGTTTTCTTCCAAAAGTTCTTGCATGCAAAAAGTTGGAGTTTCCATATATATATATATATATATATATATATATATATATATTTCTACTTCTCTTCCAAATTGTATTTCCCTCTTTCCTTTTGTATATAGGAATGGTTTAGCAAGGAAACCCAAGGGAGGTTCCCATACCCGTGCATGTCTAATATTCTAACCAGGACATAAAGACTCCCCTTTACCTAGGGTTCTTTCATGAATCTCCTAGTGGCGTTTTGGCTTCTTCTTTTTCTTTAGCTCCTTAGCTCCGACGATAACTTTGAATCTTACGTCAAGTGTTTAGAACAAAGAGAACAAAAGACAGTGGCATTTTAAATGGTCATGGTCATGGCTATGATGGTAACAAAATAAGACCTTTTTGCTTCCTAACTTACTTATAAGATATCAAAAGTGACATGCATGCAACTTGCAAGTGAAAATCAATAGGAACAGAACAAAATCAAAGGGGAAATGAGCATTGATGCTTTCGGCCACAACAAGGAAATAAAAGAGCAAGGCTTTTTATTTCAAACTTTATACGCATGGTATTCTTTTTACTATAATCAAGACATGTATGGCTTCCAAAATCATATACAAAACATCAACTTAGCATGCATATGGTGAAGGATGAAAATCAAGAGTGAAAATCAAAGAGAAAGTAACAAAATCATGGAAGGGAAGGAGGTGGATGTCTCAGCCAAACAAGAAAAAGTAAGGATCTTACCTCAAGAACTTTTCATACATGGGACTTCTAGAGCAAGGACCAAAGCATGCATGGTAGAGAGGATGAAATTATGGCTCATGGTGGTGTAGTGGCTGGCCATGGTGGCTGTGTGGTGGTCTCGTGTGGTGATAATCTTGAAGCAAGAGAAAAAAGAAATAGTGGCCCATGGTTGAAATGGTGGTGTTGAAAGCTCACAGTGGTTGATGAGAAGGAAAATGACAATCTTCTTAGAGTGAAAGAGAGAGATGGTCAAGAGTGAGAAAAAGCTCAACAATGAAGCTTGATTACAAAAAGAGAAAAAAATAGTCATGAAAGCAAGGGTGAAGGGAAAAGAGCAAAATGAGGGGGTGATAAGGGAGTGGGATTTTGTGATGATGTGAGAATATTTTGAAGTAATGGAATTTAGGAATGCTATGAGTGAAACCAAGAGAATGGGCTGGAGGAAGTAGTTTTGATGATGCCAATTGATGGGGAAATAGACAAATGAAATTTAAATATAGAGAGAATGATTGGTGGTGATGTCATGGTGATGAGAAGTGAAAATATGTGTGAGATAAGAGAGTAAATAGCTTGATTGTAGGGCCCAAGTAGTGTGGAAAGGTGGTGATGTAATGGGGAGTAGAAAGGTGGTAGTGAAGAGGTGACAAGAGTTGGAACAAAATCTGGTGCTAATTGGACATAGATACATAAGTTGTCTTGGGTGGCAGATTTTTATATCTCTTTTGGTACAAAATTTTGAATGTGTTTTAATGCGAACTCGACAAAGTGATGAACATCAAAATTGTTTCTTGTCTTTTCCTCTTTCCAACGAGCCAAAGATCACCCAATTTTGATAAATATAGCAAAAGTTATGACTAAAATACTAAAAGGTGTTCAAGTACCATACCATTTTAGGACCCGTATGTTAAAATAAAAACTGGGAAGTGTACATTTAGACTTAGCCTATGTGGTCTTCATTAGAGTCATAGAGAATTTTGTTCCAAAAATTATCACTCAATTTCAATAACTATTGAGAAAGTTATGCCTAAAACACTAAATACAATTCAGGTTATGCATGAGACTTACGAGGTAGTGGTTTGTAATAAAAAATGGGAGTTATGTATTCCAAATTAGACTTCAAGGTCTGCATAGGAATTGTAGGGAATTTTGTTACAAATATTTCAAGACAAGAATCACTTGAATCTGACATCGTGAAGTTAAGTTGTGTTGTAAACAATGGAACATGCATAGAATTTTCTACACCCAGAGCGAACGGAACCAAGGAAACAAAGTTTAGAATTTTGACAAACCTTAGGAGAATTAATTAAATCATAGATTTTAGCTAATAGGTCTAATTTTATAGCCTTCCCTTTTTACCTAGGGTCTCCATCCATCTCTGGTTTACACAAAAAAATAATCATACAACGTTGTTACTCATAAAATTCAAGTTACTGCTTGAAGGGAAAAATAGTCATTTTGCCTGTTTGATTAATTTCTGAAACTAATCTGATAATTTTTAGCTACCTAAAACTTAACCAAATTAATTCCAAAAATTAACATACCTCTTTTTAATTAAATCAACAATCCTAATTAATTATTATGTTAATAAAAATTAACTTATAAATAAAGATTGGGATGTTACAGCTTTGGTCAGAGAGAAACTACCTTTAGGGAGGGGATGGGATAATCATTATTCCTAAATATATTAAATAAAAATACCAACATAAAGTGGTTTATAAATGTAACATATCTTCACATGATAGTACAAGACCTTAGAGATGTAATGAACTTGCACATTAAATTATTTGAAATTGAACCCGAATACATATCTTTTTTCCCTATATTTGTAGTCACTAGTTAGAATATTAGGAAAATTAGTCCTCGGATAAAAATTTTAATTAGATGGAATCTCTATTGTTTTTTGTTTTAGGTTAGGGGTTACAGAGAGGCTTCATGTGACTCCCTTCTCCTAACACCAATTCAAGGCTACATGTTACGAGTACCATTTGCTTGTCTCTCTACATTGGCTGGAATTTACATTAAGTTCTTAGCAAAAAGAAAAACAGAGAGATTAACCAAAATGGATCAATTTTTAAAAATCGGGTTACCCAAAAAATAATTGAATGTCTAGCGTGATTCGTGTCACATCTTAATTACATTTCACATTTTGCATAAATGAAATACCCAATTCACATGATGGAAAGGTGAAATACATGCATGTGTGACAAGTGGCACCACATGATGTATTTCTCCTAATAAGGATGCGAAATATACTGACACACAATTGTAATTCGCATAGTAAAATAGTGAAATTTGATCAATGTTGACCAACATTATCAACGGCTAAACATTCTAACTGTAGACTGTAACAACCCTTATTTTTGTGTGCTAGGACTTTAAGGTCAATTACATTGATTGCTTGTTAATTTCATGAGCGCTGATGACTCGACTACGGCTGACTTGTTTGTGTGATGACTAATTAGTGTTTTAGAAAGATTTCATAAACTAAGGAAGAGTATTTTTATTAAATCAGATAAGTGATGGTAATGACTAAAATAGTAATAAATAGTGTGTCTAATAATACTCATAATAACAGAGATTTATCAATTAGAACGTTAGAAATCTAATAAAAATATTTAAAGTATTTTTGTTTAAGTCATTTAAACTGTGTAACTTCCCCCTGTTTTGGCCAAGAAATTATAAGGGACTTGAGTCAATTATTTTAATCCCAAAACATTCCTCACATTTTCCCTAACGATTTTTACAAAGAGCTCGATGCCTGTTTCCAACCACCCAAACCCAAAGACTTTAATTCTAAGTTACCAGGGTAAGCTGAAATGCGCATCTGTATGTATTTTGGCATAGTTTCCTCTCCCTTATTGGATTTGAGTCATTCTTGTCTCAAAATCTCTGTATCAGATTTATCTACAACTTTGATGTTGACCATGAAGGCTAATTCTTACCCCACAAATCCCAGAATTTAAAACACCACACTGATTCATTTTTTTCTAGTGGCAGCCTGCACTATGTTCAGTATTTTTCACGTTTCTCCCTCATATGACCATGAAATCAAACGATTATTTTGCCCAAATTTTCTTAGCTCAATTATTTACAACTTTGATGAAGAAAATAAAGCCTAAATCCCCACCAATTATTCTCAGAAAATTAATCTTTGTAAGGAACAATAATTCTGTCACAACCTTACACTCCTTTTGTATTTAGGCCATAACTCCCTCATTTCTTATTGAAAGTTTTTGTGCCATATACCAAATTAAAGATAACAAAAATATCTAAAACTTTTGTGTTTGGGATGTTTTCAAATTCGGCCCAAAAAGACCCTTAAATCTACAAGAAAGTTGCTGCACCTATATTTGACACATCAGCTTTGTTTGGAAATTAACCAATCATGTTGCACCACCACCTTGCCACTTGCCAAAGCCATGCAAGGTGATTCTCCATCACTCCACCAACTGTAAGTGACACCTATCTTTTGCATTAAACCTAATTGACATGTATCATACTCTCTCCTTGGCCGTGGAACCCTTGGTGGACAAGGCATTGCATGTAAATTTCCACCTTTCCTAAAAATAACTCTTGTTCTCTTCCTTGCTTTTCTTCATTCCTCTAAGTCAAGAAAAATTCCAGCAATATACTCCTCTATTTTCTCATACTCCTCTATTTTCTCATACTCCCTTCATCTAAAACATCATTATCCACTCATAATTATCCAACCTAAACCATCACACCACCCTTCCTAACCTCCAAAATTCAAGCTACCACCTTCTAATCATCAAACCTTCTTCTTAAATCCCCTCCAAACAGCAACGTTTTCTTCCACCTCTCACCATCAAAATTCACATCAACCACCACCCCTCAAGTGATTATTTTTCTTCTCCTTGATAAAGCATATAATGAAGGTCTAGGAGCAAGTCTTGGAACCCTTGCCATCTTTTCTTGAAGGGTAAAATTTTGTGGTAAGGGGGAGTACTTAGCTTGTCTAAAATTCATAATTTTACACATGAATGGTGAGGTATAAATGTCCCTTTATACCTCGATACCTACTTAAAGATATTTGTTTTCATGGTTCAAATCTTAAAAAATTCTTTGGAAAAAGTAAGATCTTTGGGTGGTATCATGGCTACACCATGAATTTATTAAATTGTTTGAGTTTCAAAAATTTAAATATGAAGTTACTAACTTATGAATTTTGATTGCTGCAGAATTTTTGTTGTGAATATATGCATGTGACATAATTATTTAAATATTATAATTTCTTGGTTTTAAATGGTGGCTTATGACGTTGGTAATTTTCTTTGGGAGATCTAACTTCATTTAAATGAGTTTTAATAACTAAAATAAATGGTTGTTGTTGCTGGACAAAAATGGTAGTTAGTTAAAAGAGTTAACACTAAAGAGATCCTAACGTATAAATTCATCTAAAGCACTTAGAAATGTGTTGCGTGATCAAATCTCTGAATTCTTTGTGTTAAAAATGAGTTTTTGGATATGTAATAAATGCTGTAACTTTATTAAATAAACGAAATTAGTGGCTTATATTTATGATAATTATGCGATATGCCTTGAACTCGGAAAAAGCTATTTAAGGAACGTTAAAGTTTATTTCTTGGGAATTTTCAAGATATGGGAACTACTATTTTATAAGTGTTTAGTGCTACATTTGATGATAAAATTTTTGGTAAATGGATGATTAAATGAAAGAATTAAAAAGGGACCCGAGTTTAGACACGAACGGTACGTTTGAAACGGTGGAAAACGTGTTTTCGTGGGTAAATGGAGGAGTTTGGCAAAACTGTTTTGGAGTAGTATTTTGTGGTATGAGAGATGAATTTTGATCATAAGAAAAATACCCAAATGAGTAAAATTTATTGGGAGAATTTCCAATTCGTGATTTGTCCTTAAACGCGTTTTTACGAATGTTAGAACGATGAATTTTGACACTTTGCAAAATTTTCAAGTGCGGGCTGTTTCTGAGCTAAATTTATATTTAATTTTACTATATTTAATTAGTATTTTGAAAATTAAATACTTTTGGCTTTGGAATCATTTAATTCAAAATTTTCTAGATAAAATACGACAAAAACAAGTTTTGACAAACAACAAAAACTAACCGCTTTATATCCTTAATTTAGAAAAAGAGGAATTATTTTATTCTCGGCATGGGACTATAAGAGAAATATTTTATAATAATAAGTATTTTACCTATGGTTTTATAAGATTTTTTTTAGTTGAAAACAATTCAATTCGTTCGTCGTAAGTTAATACGGCAAAACAATATTGGTAAAGAATTGAAAGTTGTAAGAAATCTATTTTGTTCTTATTTTTTCTTAGAAGTGATATCTAACTTTAAGATCATACTTTTAAATACTGGAATAAAATAATTAAAGAATTTTGACTCTCTAAAAATTTAATAAATATATTATACTTAAAATATCTTCTAGATTTGAAAAATAAATTGAACATTTTAATCCTAGAAGATTTTTAGACTTGTTTTAGAAATGATCTCAATATCTTGAAACAAAATTTTTGGGTAGTTTTAGACTTTGGTCCCTGGTACCTACTACACGAAAATATTTTACCATGTACACTTTCCACGCTTTAAGGACAAATATGTCAAACAAGTAAAGTTCCGTCTAGTACTTGGGCACCCTAGGGATAAGACAAGCATATGGCATACTGAGTTGAGGAAGGATGTGGAGTAACCCCTTAGAGCATATAGTGATGGGTACATTGAAGAATCTATCGCGCCTCAATACCCGAGGGCAATCTAGGGAGTATATGCGAGGTGGGAACTCCAATGGCTCAGATTTGCGCCCGTCGCCGAACAGCCTATGGCAAACTCTAATATACTTCGACGAGAGGTAGGGGTTTCTATGGCCATTAAGTGCCCGTTTTGTTGAAATGTTTGATTGGCCATGGTGATGATTGAAGTGCAGGTCCTTACCCATTTGTGTAAACCAGAACAAGGAGAGCTCCGGTCACTCTAGTTTGGCAGGAAGGATAAGGTGGGATAGTTGTGCACATGACTATTGAGATATGAGATTGGTCAGTGGAAGTTGGGCCTCATTGCATATTGCTATTAAGTTAAGATAAGTAACAATTGAACCTAATGCATGCATAGTATACCATAATTGTTTGACTAACCCTGTTGGTTTTCCATGTTCTTTACGTATTTTGAAGTACTGTATGATTATTCTAAGGTATGTTGTGCACACTCTTCTTCCTTGCTTTGTATCTGTATGTTTATTAAATATTTAAAGCTGCCCTTGCATGTGGATATTTTGGGTTGAGAGCTTTTTACTCACCACTTTCATGTTGTATGTTGTTTTTCCTTCCTGTGATCATCAGCTGAGGGTCAAGGTAAGCGTGAGCAGGGCTTGGACTACCTGTAGTAGAAGACGTTAGATCGAAAATATCAACTGTGTATATATTCCTGCTTGTGTCGAGATCATTACAGACTTTGACGCTTTTATGTTATTTTCTTGTATTAGTTGTTATTGGGAACCTGCGAGGCCCGTACTCTTTTAAGTACAGTCATGTTAATAGAATCGAACTATATAATGAACTTATTTTAAATCATGAGCTGATGATCACCAATAAAAAAAAACTCTTATCTTTTTACAAATATTATTGACTCCTTAATTAAGTATGACGTTCTAGTATGGGAATTTGTCCTAGTTAATTGAGGGTGTCATACAGACAATGATTCTCTCACCTTTTTTTAGTTGTAACACCAAATATATATTATTAAAAATTAAAATATATTAACATACTATTAAAAATACTTAAAAGTGTATGTAGTTATATTATTAAAAAATATTTAAAAGTGTATTTAATTATATTATTATTAAAATGTTTAACAATATATTTAACAATAAAATATTTAAAAATATATCTAATTATATTATTAAATTAATATATAAAAGTATATTTAATTATCTTAACTATAATATATCATTAATAATATATAATATCATTCATTTAAAGATATATTTATTAATACATTATTAATCATTATCATAATTAAATATTTTTAATATATTTTATTAAAAAATATATTATAAAAAAAGTTAACTTAATATTTTATAATGTGATAATAAATATGTTATCAATAATATATTTATTTAATAATACATTTTTAATAATATATTAAATATATTTTAAATATTATTCTAATAATATAATTAAATATATTTTAAATAGTTTATTATTAAATATATTGTTAAACATTTTAATAATAATAAAATTAAGTATATTTTTTAAATATTTTATTATTAAATAAACTTGTGTAAACATGATAGATGCTTGTGGTTTGGTGGACTTGGGGTAGACGGGGTTTTAAGTTTTCTTGGGTAAGGAAGGTCAGTGGCGTCATCCAATTAAGCAAGAGGTTGGATAGAGCTATGGCAGAGCTTGCTTAGAGACATGATTTTCATGAAGCACGCGTGGAAATCCTACAAAGAACACACTTTGATCACCATTCCATTGTTTTTAGGTGTGATGAACCTATGTGTATGACATCATCTTGGCCCTTCAGATTCCAAGCTACTTAGTCCCGCCATTTTGCTTATGAAGAGGTGGTTAGAAGGTCTTGGAGGTCAAAGATGGGTGTTTCTAGGAAGCTGGTGAAAAGGTTAAAAAGGAGTCCCTTACTTTTAATAAGAAGGTTTTTGGGAAAATCTTTGTTAGAAAAAGGATGCGAAGAGCATAATTCGAGGGGTGCAACATAACCTTGAGGAGAGATCTTCCCATTCTTTGGAGCAACATGAGAGCTCGCTTTAGAACCAATATAATGAAATCCTTCAACAAGAGGAACCTATCTATATATCTAGAGGAAGTTCACCCTTATCCCGCCTCTTCTTTGTAGATGATATCATTTTATTTTACCAAGCATCTCACTCTTAGGTTGTTTAGCTTATCAATTTATTATCTCATTTTTCTAATGCCTGGGGACTAAAAGTCAATTGTGATACGTCAAGAGCTATGTGTTCCAAAGGTGTGAATCCACAAAGAAAAATTTACTATTAGGAGCCATTTCTATTAGAATGGTAATTGACTTGGGAACTATCTTGGTTTTCGAACTGTGAAGGGAAGAGTTAAAAGAGATATTTTTAAGCCTTTATTGGAGCGTCTTAATTCTAAGGTGGCTTTCTAGAAGGATAAACTTCTAAATAAAGCAAGGAGATTATAATTGGCACGATCGGTCATTTCCTCTATGTTAGGGATCCTATTAGGTTAGGCAGCAGAATACAAGGATTCCTACAAGGTCTCATAGATTACTTGTTTCAAAGCAATAATAGATAATTAAAAGCAATTATTTAATTACCTCTTGAGTGTAGAATCAAGACTTTGAAGCAATAGTAGCTTCACCCTTAAGGAGCTCACACCAGTACTCCCACCAGATTTCACACTTCCAAATGCTAGTTTGTTAGAGCCTAGCCTCCGTAATATTTATAAAAAAAAAATTTTGTATCATAAGAGTACGGTATATCTCATGCTCTATTTGTAAGTCCAGGTCTAAACTACTGGGTTTTTTTAGTGAATGAGTTCTTTACTCATTTTAAATGTGTTAGGCCTAACAGTTTTAATTTTAGTAAAGCTAAAATAAAAACTATTCTTTGGTGAGCTTACTGTAAGCGTGTGACCCTATAGGAAATATATTTGCTTTATATTAGATATTATTTTATATTTAATATAGTATAATAAGCGACATCTATCAATACATATCTAAATATAAAATATTGAAATATCCTATAAGTGATAAACTTTATAGGATTGGTTCTTTTGTCATGATATCTAATTGGGCCCAACGCATGGTCCTCGTTATCCTTATATGACCTAATTCATTTTACTTGATACTAGAGTAGACTTTTCTTAAATAAATGTCCAATATTTATTTTCCTAGCATGATCATACATTTTCTTAAGTCTCACTTCATCAAATAGCCCATGGATACCACTCTTGTCATATAAGAGAGACAAATTTAATCTACATCACTAATATCCCTCTGCATGATTTGTTTACTACCTAATTACAACCTTTATGATCACCTTATTATAGATTACATTTGATTATATTAAAAGAACAAACTCCTTATATAGGAACCATAGGGACTTCAGGTCAAAGGACTATATATATCATTATCACATTGAGAACCCTTTATGATATTCATGTAATAATCCATGCAACGTTCTCATCATGAGTCCATCCAGTACACTATTAATCTTAATGTGTACCTATGTGAAGACTTGATATCGTCTATATCAATGATCTAAGAGAGTAGATCATCAATACACTTACACACTAGTCTTAATGTATTTATATCTCCCTATATAAATACTTGACTAGGATCAATTTAGGAATAGTTCTTATATTGACCTACTATTTCGGGGACTAATAAAGGTTGTTAAACTATTTAACATAAATGTCTTATTCAAAGTGATGTGTCCTATATAGGCTCCTAATGCATATTTCCTATAATTTCCCACTTGCACTTAAAGCTGATGAGATTTATGCTCAACGACTATGATGCCCTCATGCTTCTACTGAGCAAGAGTGTTTTACTAATGGGTTCCCAACAATTTTTATTGGTATGCACATTACATATTTTCACATCTTCCAAAGATGGAGCTATCTAAGTATATATTTAGATTGATCCACTTCTATATGTTGTTCTATAGTTCCATTGTCATTTCAGTGGAAACTCCTAGGGTATGAAGCATTTTAAAAATGATTCTAATCCTCAAAATGTAAATTGACTCCTTTTGTAATTTAACACACCAAGATATTTAGATTTGTTAGTAGAATCAATGATTGTTTATTACATTAAACCTTTCAAGCATACATCACAACCATCTTGATGACATATATATATAAATTGTAATCTTAAGTCATTCAAATTAATTAGAAGGTTGACATTAGTGTAACCTTTACAACAAGCTCATCTTTTATTTATCAAGATTACATCCTTAGTCCTTCTCAAGTGCTTAAGAATATTCTTGACTATAGGCTGATAATATTATTTCTAGTTAGAAGCATGTCTTCCACATACAATACTAGAACTATAACTGAGACGCCCCAAAAATGGGAGTAAATTTTTCACGATTTTAAAATCATTAATTAATGAAGAAATAAAGTGGTGAAGCTTTAATTCAACACCCTGGATCAATAAGGAACCTATCTCATATATAAAGATATGAGATGGTGGAATTTAAAAATGAACCACGAGAAATTCTCAATTAAAAAGAGCGAAAAGATCATTTGAATTGGTGTTGTATGATTGGATTTAAGGAAAGTGGATTTCATGAGATTTAGTGGTTCATAATATGTTAAATATACTTGTAAGATGATGCAAGAAGAAACCTTGATGCAAAGGAAAATCAAAATAATTGAAGCAAAAGCATTTGGAGGGATCAGGGGCATTTGTTGAGCGAGTTCCAGTAGCCACGACTGGGCAAGCCAGCGAACACGCTTGAGCGAAGAGAGCAATACGCATCAGGTACCCATCTCGCTTGAGTGAGATTTTTCCAGTAGCAAAAAGGCCCTCCTGTCGCTTGGGCGGGGCATCCTCGCCTAAGCGAAATTTCTCCAGAATCAATTCCCATCCTTGCTCGCTTGAGCGAGCCACCATACACTGGCCATTTCGCTTAAGCGAAAGTGGTCCAGTATCGTTCGTTCTCACGCTCGCTCGGGCGAGGCCTTGACCACCTGAGCGAAATGTGGCCAGGAGCAACGCCTCTGATTCAAGAAGATCTCGCTTGAGCAAGATTCATACTCGCTTGAGCGAGTTATGCAGTTCAGGCAAAAAACATGGGAATTTCACATAACCTCACATACCAAATCTCATTTCATGTCATTTTAGCCTATACCAATATGTTAGATACATTTAACCATGCATTTAAAAGTTCATCCAATTGTTTATACACATCAAGATCAATTCCCATTCATTCAATGCATGATATTTAAATCATTTTTACATAAACTTTAAGAAATGCTGTAAGTTATAAAATACTTCATTCATTCATAGGATTCAATATTAACCAATCATCATAATTCATCCACATACATCATCTAGGTCACTAAGGAAAATTGGTCATACATATCAAGGTCCAATTTTCATGCATGACCCTCAAAATCATCATTCAATCATGCAAATTATAAAATATGCATACATCCATACTATGTGCTATACAAAATTTAGATTTTGCCAGCCAAGGCACTTCCTATACATCCATTTACCCCCTTCATCAAAATATACTTCAAAAGAGATTCACACCCCCATGAATGTCCTGCATCACAAATCTAAAAAGTAGACAACATAGGAGAGTAATTCATACATTCCAAAAAAATGAATATGAATACCATGTGATTATGTACATATTCTTCAAAATCATGTATACTTTGCATACATATATCATTCATCATCTTATTCATCATCATAGTACTATCATTCATATGTCACAATCAACACTATAGATTAAGCAAAGTATATAAGCATACACATATTCAAGTCCTTCAATAAATTGGACTCATACATACATCATCATTACACTCGAACTATTATTTGGTATTCATATATTTTATGTTGTCTCATTACCTCTTCTCATCCACACCAAGACCATCATCATATCTCATCACCTTTGGCATACCTCCTAGCTATATGCAAATGCTCTTAAGCTAATGCATATGCACAATGGAGTATTTCAACAATTGCAGATCTGACTGTGGGAAATAAACACCAATTTGTGGGATTCAAGTATGATCATATAACCATACCCCTACAGCAGTAGTAAAATATGTACACTTATCATCCAATTACATGTATTTCACTAATCTTTAACTGGTACCAGACCGTATCGCCCATTTGCAACACTTGGTCATTTTCACCATGACCGCGGTAACACATATTCAACATATGGTGTTGCGAGTCGGCCATGCCTCATATCATGGAGGCTGTGATCCAATGGACCACCAGGGTCACCTACTCATCAAGAGCCACCCCCCACAAAGGTCGAACACATATAGCTCCCCGTAGTAATACATGGGCGGCTTCGTGACTTACACACCGAGTCACAGGGGAAAATTAAATTTGCTCGTGCACTGAGCCACCCTCCCACTGGGTCGGCCGAGGGAACTCCCCTAACATTCCAACATTGGCGGCTATGTAGTATGCATGGATATGAATGTCAATCATATGCATTTCTCACTCAATGCATCCTAATTATGCCACTCATCAATCATCTTTATCATCATCACCAACATCACCTCAAGGCTCTTAGTGGATTTATGATCGTTGGTTATTGCCATTGTTTTAAGTTTTCGTGTGGCATTCTCACCAATTCTAATTAACACAATTTAATTCTTTCATCAATTACATTGACATCAATCTTTCATTATCAATCGAGGTATGCTATTCATTCATAGCATTCTCATTCATTCATCAATAACATTTATTCCTCATTTATGGTGGATGTAAACACAACATCATATTCAAGGGTTACACTTGCCAAACAATTTAACACCACTATATAGCATACCTCTTATATTTTAAATGCACAAATGCAAGTTGCCAAACATCATCACTAACATCATACACAATATTACAATTTATCATAACATTGCAAGCAAGGCAAACATGCATATTGTCACATATGACAATCAAATACTATCCAATTTAGGCATTTATAACATAAAGACTTCTCTCCTACCTCAAGAGAAGAATTCAAATTGGTATGGCGTACCTGCCTCGTCGTTCGGAATGGATCCTACATTAATATGCATGTAAAATCCTAATCAATCAACCATCCAAAACATGATTTAAGACTCTAGCCATTACTGATTACATCTACAATTTTATGACATGAATAAAATATGTCATAGACACCATTTCCTCTATTTGTTAGGTTTCGAGATTTCTTTCCCATCAAACCTCATTCATTACGTTAAAGGTTACAAAACAACCTTAGGTCTCAACATTCACAACACTTTATTCAACATCCATACTCTCTTTGTCATATATCTCCTCTCAAAACATATTTTCCTACCATTATTTATTATTTTCCCTAATTTATTAAAGTTAGGGTTTCACCTAAAACCCAACAACATTTATAAATGCATCATAAATCCTTATCTCCTTCCAACCATAAATTCATCTACCCATTTATGACTCATAAAGTTAGCATTTATGACAACCTACCTTAGGGTTTATACATTTAGGGCTTCCATTAAATACTCCATCTACATACATTTATGACAACCCACCTTGGGACATGAAATAACCCATATACAATTATTTAATATTTGTTTCCTTAATTAATCCTTTATTTTAAAATTTAGAGTGTTACAATCTACCCTACCAAAGAGAAAATTTCATCCTTGAAATTTAACATACCAGATTTAAACGCATCAGGGTATCGTTCTCTTATATCATCTTCATGTTCTCATATGAACATCTCCATATTTCCATGTTTCCAAGTGACCTTCACCAAAGGTACCAACTTGTTCCACAATCTCTTCATGGAATGCTCAATAATACGAACAGAAACAGGAGGAATAGATAGGTCATCCTGCACATCAACATCATCAACAGGGATCATGTGTAGAGGATCATGAACATACTTCCTCAACTGTGATACATGGAATGCAAGATGCGGAGGGAGTGCAATCTGATAAGCAACATCGCCAATCTGCTCCAAGATCTCATAAGGTCCAATGAACCTAGAGCTTAACTTTCCACTTTTCAACGCCCTTCCAATCCCTTTATCACGCGAGACCCTTAGGAACACATGATCACCAACTTGAAATTCAAGTGGCATATGTCTCTTATCATAATAACTCTTTTGTCGGTCCTGGGCAATCTTCATGTTCTCTTGTATCTTTTTAATCTGCCTAGTAGTCTCTTGAACAATCTCTGATCCTAAAGCCAAATTCTCTCCAGTCTCCAGCCAACATAGAGGCGTTCTATATTTTCTGCCATAGAGTGCCTCATAAGGAGCCATACCAATACTACTGTGGTAACTGTTGTTATAAGTGAATTAAATCAATGGAAGAAATCTCTCCCAACACCCGTCATGCTCAAGAACACAAGCCCTCAAGAAATCTTCAAGGCTTTGGATAGTCCTTTCAGATTGTCTGTCGGTTTGAGGATGATAAGCAGAACTAAGCTTCAACTTAGAACCCAACTCATGATGTAAACTTCCCCAATATCGAGAAGTAAATCAGAGATCACGATCAGATATAATACTAGATGGCACACCATGCAATCTAACAATCTTCTTTATGTACAACTGGGCTAATTTCTCCAATGAACTCTTGATATTCATGGGCAAGAAGTGAGCACACTTCGTCAACCGATCCACAATCATCCATATAGCATCATTTCCAGCACGAGTCCTAAGTAGTCCAGAAACAAAGTCCATAGCAATACTATCCCACTTCCAAACAGGGATCTCCAAAGGTCTCAAATGACCAGATGGTTGTTGATGTTCAATTTTAGCCTTTTGACAAATAAGGCAAGATGCAACAAAGTTCGCCACCCCAAGTTTCATACCAGGCCACCAAAAGTTCTTCTTCAAGTCTTGATACATCTTAGTGGAACTAGGATGAATGCTTAATACACTCTTGTGAGCTTCCTCAAGTACACATTTCCTCAAATCACCACTCAAGGGAACATAAATTCGGCCCTTCACACGCCAATGCCATCATGACCTTCCACTAGAAACAAGTTCTTCCCTTTTTCTTGAGTTCTTCTCATCTCAACCAAGTAGTCATCCTTCGGTTGTTGCAATTTTACGATTTCAAAGAACACGTTAGCAACTGTCAACATCTAAAGGGATATTTTCTTTAGAGTATATGTTTCCATGTCTACATTCAACTTTCTAAATTGCTCAATTAGTTCCATCTCTTTCACCATCATTGCGGAAACATGCAATGACTTCCAGCTCAAGGCATCGGCAACCACATTTGCATTTCCTGGATGATACCTCAATTTGAACTCATAATCTTTTAGGAACTTCATCCATCGTCGTTGGCGCATGTTAAGTTCTTTTTGATTAAACAAGTACTTAAGGCTCTTGTGATCACTAAAGACCACAAACTTAGAACCATATAAGTAATGTCGCTACAACTTCAAAGCAAACACCACCACCGCCAATTCAAGATTATGTGTAGGATAATTAACCTCATGTGGTCGCAACTGTCTCGACGTATAGGCTATTATACGTTCACACTACATCAACACACAACCCAGACCATGCATAGAAGCATCACAATATACCACAACAAATCAGGCAATGCTAACACTGGTGCGGTAGTAAGCCTCAATTTCAACTCTTGAAAACTTTCTTCACATACACGGGTCCACACAAATGGTTGATTCTTACAAGTCAACTTCGTCAATGGTGTCGCGACCGGGGTCCCGGTGCGCGACGCGGACTGGTTAAAGACAGATAAAAGAAAATTGAAACTGCATTGAAATGAGGCCCTTGGGAGGCCTAAAGAAAATAAAGGGTTCAAGGAGTCGCCACTAATATTTATTAAGGAAAATATTAGGAAAACCTTTAAATAGCACTGGTTTTTATTTTAAAAAATGAGATTCTGTTTAGTCCGGGAGTCGAATTATAGGAGGGAAAGGTATTAGCACCCCACACTGTCCGTCAAAAAAACGGTTACCCAAATTGATCATGCATAATTTCAAAAAATAATTATCAAATATTTCATCCTTCATAAAAACAATGATAAATAATATACATGATAAAAAAATTATATATAAATAAGAATAAAACAAAAATAATAATAAAACATATCTCCTAAGTTTTGTTATATTTTTTTAGTTCTAAGAAAATAAACAAACAAATGATTAAAAGACCATAAAAATAAAAATAAACAATAAGACGTCTTGTCTTAATTATTTTCTAGTAAAAAAATCCATTGATTTTATTGAGAAATATAAAGTTCAAAATAAATAAATAAATAAATAAAAGTAAAAAAACATACGAAAGAAGAAAAAAAATGAAACACATCAACATGAAAATAAAGAAATATATATATACTTAATTAATTAAAATTGACAAAGGAACCTTTTTTAATTAATTTTTTAGAAAAAATAAAAAATAAAAAATAAAAATAAAAATAAAAATAAGATTAATAAGATGTCTTATCTAAATTAATCTCATTTTAAATTTAAGAAAAAGATAAATAAATAAATAACACATTATTTATTAGTCTTGGTTTTTGTCACTTTTTTTTATAATGATTTTTCTTAATTATCAAAAGGTTACTAAGAGAAAACAATAGGAAATCATGGCCATAATAAAAATGGATAATTATGTATATATATACTTATAAACTATTTAAAAATGGTCAAACATAAATAAGTAAATAGAAAGTATAGAAAAATAAATAAATAAATAAAAAAGAAGTGTAGAAAGATAAATAACTAAAAAATAAAAGTACAGAAAAATAAATAATTAAAAAAAATAAAGGTACAGAAAAATAAATAAATAAAAATAAAAGTATAAAGAAGAAAAAATAATAAAAATAAAGGGGTAGAAAAGTAAATACATAAAAATAAAGGGGCAGGAAAGTAAATACATGAAAATAAAGGGGCGGAAAAGTAAATAATAAAATAAAGGGCAGGAAAATAAATAATGAAATAAAGGGGAAAAAAGTAAATAATAAAAATAAAGGGGTAGGAAAGTAAATACATGAAAATAAAAATACAGAAAAGTAAATAATAAAAATAAAGGGGCAGGAAAGTAAATACATGAAAATAAAGGGACAGAAAAGTAAATAATAAAAATAAGGGGCAGGAAAATAAATACATAAAAATAAAGGGATAGAATAGTAAATAATAAAAATAAAAGGGCAGAAACTTAAATAATAAAAATAAAGGGGCAGAAAAGTAAATAAATAGAAATAAAAGGGCATAAAATAAATAAATAAAAATAATCATGCAAAAAATAAATAAATAAACTAATAATTGCAGAAATGTAAAGTGCAGATAAATAAAGTGCGGAAAAATAAATTAACAATAATAAAAGTGCAGAAAAGTAAATAAAGAAAAATAAAAGTACAGAAAAATAAATAAAGAAAAATAAAGGTACAAATAAATAAATAAAGATGAAAATGTAGAAAAATAAAGTACAGGAAAATAAAGTGTTTGAATATAAATAAAGAAAAATAAAAGTACAGAAAAAATAAATAACAATTAAATAAAGATGAATAAATAAATGTAAATAAACATCCTTGTATTAATAAAGAATACCTTGGTACAAGAACAATTAAAGAAGAACTAGAACGGAAGTCGGGAAATCAATTTCGTGTAGATTTCCTTTGCTTTTGGCTTCGTTTGGACTCAATTTAAGGGTGTTTGGACACCGGTTACAACACTTACATAGTATTTTGGCTCACAATACTCACATACTAAGACATGCTAGAATGATACACTCATTTTCCTAACTAGGATTACACAACATAATTTTAAGAAACAAAAACTTCTAAAAAATATCTCAAAAATTTAACACTCTTTTCCCACTTTTTCTTCTTCTTTCTCCAAAATACCTCAACATCACCTTCTATTTATAGAATAAAATTGGCATTGGATCCTCCATAAAATGACATCACTTTCCTACTTTTTCAATTTGTCCAAATTTGATGTCAATTTCCTCAATTTTCTCCAATTATCCAACCAAACTAGGTCCCACCTCCAATTACGACCGAACAACCTACGTGACTTTTTTCCTTTTTTTTAAATTTTGATTTTCATTTTTTTGAACTTTTTTTGAACTTGTTTTTGGGGCCCATTTCATTTTTTTTCTGATTTTTTTGGACTTTTTTTTGGGCCCATTTCATTTTATTTTTTTTGCCCTTTCTTAAAAAAAAAATTTTTTTGAATTTTTTTTATTAATGAGTAATCATTTATTCTTATGGAAACATAAATTATTTATTACATATGTGGCAAGAAATAAAGTATCCAAAAAAAAATTACTACATATGCTATAAGAAGCAAGAGAGTAGTCACAAAACATCGTTTTCCTTCCCTTATTCTTTCCTCTTGGCTTCGGCATCCATCGGCCATTGCTTGAGAGAAATAAAGAAAGTTGATGAAATGAGAGGTGTGGTAGGAAATGAAGAGGGGTTGAGTTTTTATAGAAATGGGGAAGAGTTACTATTCCAACGGTCACTATGCAATTTTCAATATTATTTTTTTTAATATGATCCGGGGTGGCAACCTGGAACGGACGATGAGACGCCCCAAACCCCCATATAAAAATAAGGGAAAATTTTTCGCGTCTTTGAAAATAATAATAATAACAATGAATTAAATAATTAGAGTGGTGAAGTATTTTTCACCAATCCCCTGGATCTATAATAACCATTCCCATATATGAAGATATGAGAAGGTATCAGAGTACGCAACACCTGCCTAAACAATACCGTTTCGATCACCGAATAGTATAATCGATTATTCCTTATTTGATCAAGGATACTTCAATTGATTTCTAAAATTAGGACAAATATATGAATATTTAGTCTTAGAATTTAATGGGACATGTCACAAATATCACCTATTAGTCCCAAATTGAAAGTCATAAAAAGTTGAGTTTTAAACCCTCTTAAACTTGAATTTTTCAACGCATTGGGTTCGGTATTTTATGCCTCATGAGAGTTTGAAAACTCCAATTAAGGTAAGACCAATTTTCACACCTCCGTGACTTAATTATCTACAACTTTCATGAAGAAGTCGGAGGCCAAAAATGTCATTAAGATGCCCAAACGGCTCAAAAACAGCAAAGAGCGCTTATCGGGCAATCCTGTTGTGGCTAATCGATTAGGCCAAGCACCTAATCGATTACACATGACTCAGAATGCTTGTAATCGATTACGAATACATATTTAATCGATTACACACGTCCCAGAATGCCTCTAATCGATTAGGAACCCATTGTAATCGATTACGCATGCCAGAATGCAGAAATTATGCAGAAAATGCATAATTTTGGAACTTCTAACCCCCCTAACTTTTTCATATCAACTCCAAACGTCCCCAAATTTTAACACCAACTAAAATACACTATTTGTGACGTGTGGCCACCGGCCTCACTCAAAAATTCTCAAAAATGAGAAAATTATGCAAATAAATGCGTTTTGTCCATTCTTGAGCCTTTTTGAGCAACATAGGGGTCTATTCTCAATGAAATTGACCCGCTCCAGTTTCTACAAGTCACAAATCATGTATTTAAGCTATTGGAACCATCACACACTATCCAAAACTCATAAAACTCATTTTGACCCTAATGGTTCCTTGCTCATGCATGAAAACAACTATACAATGTCTCCAACACACATCCTAAAGGCTATAATTCCTGATTCTCAACATCCATTCATCAAATTCCACATCATCAAACATCACAATGGTATTATACCTTACAAAAGGGCATTAATGAAAATGAGCCATACACTCAAGATCTCATTTTCCTACATGACCCCAAAAACATCATTTACCATATCAAGATTACAAAATTGGGCATATATGCACCATGTACCATACAAAACAAAAACACGCCGGCCAAGGCTTACACATTCCTATCCATATTTTACCTCCTTCATACTCAGCCTCCAAAAGCTGTAGGATTTAAGCCATACCTACATCAACTTTAAAAATGGCAACGGGGAGGTGAGTAACATAATCCAAATGAATTAAAGTCATACATTATGATGATATACATGTATACTTGCACAAATATCATTCATTTTACCACATCATACATTATGCACAATACATCTCATAATCACAAGTATACATTCATCATATCAATCATTTGGATTGCCATACACACACATAGGGTTAGTATTTCACTCTTTCCTTCATCAATTCTCATTTATCCGTTGCCACCATGGGCTTTCAACTAGGCATATCTCCAGCTATATGCAAATGCTCTTAAAGCTAATGCATATGCACAAGAATTTCTCATCAAAACAATGCGGATCCGACTGTGGGAAAATATATCATTAAATCAATTATGGGACAAGCATAGGTGTGCTACTATGCCCCTACTGCAGTAGAAAAAATTGTGTACACATATATCTCAATTCATGCATGCTTACATTCTCATAATTTTACTGGTACCAAACCGCTATCGCCCATTTGTAGCACTAGTCACCCTATGACTTGCGGATCAACATCGTGGCCTCAACTACCACAAGTGCTACGGGCCCCTCCCGAACACACATCGAGAGAGCCGTGTCCAGTCGGACACCGAGGTAAACTTGCTCACCATAGAGCCGCCCTTCCACTGGGCCCGCCACATAGGGTGCCTCGTCACCAAACTATGGACAGCTTCGTGACTCATACACCGAGTCACAGGGGAAAATCACAATACGCTCGTGCACTAAGCCGCCCTCCCACTGGGCCCGCCTAGTGGAACCCCCTAATATTCCACATAGACAGCTATGATATGCCATGGATGCAATGCAAATGCAATTTCAATGCATCCTCACACTACGCATCCTAGATGCCGCTCCACATTCAATCATTCATCACCACCACTTGGTGGATTTCAATATTCCCATCATTCTCATCCAATCCCAATTCTCTTTTGAACTCATTCACATCAATAGTTAGTGGCATACACATTCAATAAATCATACATACAATTTGGGATATTCACATCATAATATTATCCCAACATGATGCCACATAACAATCATTATTCTAAATGCATTCAAATCATAACATTATCACATCATCCATTCAACATTCATTAACATAATCATATATACATATTTTCACATCACCAATGGATGAAATCATGCATTTAGAAAAGTTACCCCCTCCTACCTCAAGTGAAGTAGTGATCAACGCGGTTTGATGGTCCCGCCTCGTCAATGGGGTCACTTCCTACATCACAATACATTATACAATCAATTTTCTACTTACTCATTAAGACTTAAATACTTATATATCAATAAATACTTGCTATTTTTATTATTATAACTCTCAAAACTCTTTTATTTCATTTTATCCACCATAACCACCATGGGTTAGGTGCTACCCTTTATTATTATGCATTCAACAACCAAACCTTTTCATGGGTTTCTCCATTATTAACTTCCACCAACCAAATATCATCACCAATGACCCTTAAACATCACATCTCACATTTATCATCAACAATTAATACTCATCAACCTCCATTATGCATTTCCCCCAAATTCTTGAAGTTAGGGTTTCATAAAATTTCCAACAACCTTCATAAATATTCTTCTCCTTCCAACAATAAATACACCCACTTCATTACTTCACAAAGAAACCTTACTTTCATAAAATCCATATTAAACCCTTGCATTAATTACTCTCCTCAAGAACATCCATTCACATGCATAGCTCCCAAAACACATAATACCACATACTTTTAACCAAAACCTTAGCAAAAATATGGGTATACTTACCTCAAAACCCAAAAATGAAAATGGGTTCACTAGAGGGAGAGAAAGCTGCGAAAATGAGGAAGAGGAGGAGGAAAAACAACAGCTCCACAACCTCCTTCAAGCTCCCCCAACGAAAATGAGGAGAAATTATGGAAGATGAAGTTAAATTGATAGGGTTTGGAAGAAGAAGAGAAAGGAAAATGGAGAAGATGATGAAGAGAAGAAGAAGAAGTGTAAGTGCCTAATTCCATCAGCAAACTCACGTGAATAAGCAAGGGAAAAAAATAGAATTTCCAATTTATTTTTAATCCAACTCATTAAAACTTCATCGTTTTATAACTAACAGGTTCTCCGTTCGGACTCAAAACATCATCTAAAAATTATTCCGAATACATATTCGGATTCCCAATAATATTCTCAATAGCCCTGACCAATATCATCTCATTCCGAGATACTTGGTCCGATACCCATATTTCAACCGGGCTTAATTTCAGCTCAACTGGTCTCTAAAAATTACCAAAAATTCCCAAAATCTTCATTTAATTATTCTCAATAGTTTGGGATGTTAAATACTCCATATACCAATTTCTAATATTTATTCTGATAATTAATTCTCTCATTTTAAAATTTGGGATGTTACAGACGAGGTTCTACATACCGCACCACGTCACCAATAAGAACTGGTAAGTCATAACCGAGGTTTGAAATCATCGGGCAACTATAGACATTTCTCTCCACCCCGATCGATAATTAAGCATTGGAGTCTTCTGCAGGTTCACCTCCGGTGTGTCTTGAAGTTCGAGTACGGATCAATTTTCATTAGCTTGAAGAACTTCGGATTCCCATAGATCTGAGGTATAAAATACCGTACTCCACTGAGGCTGTGCAAACTTAGAGTTGGTGAGGTAACACCGGTCAGGAGACCGTGCTAGGACCCGGTTAATGCAGTCAACATTGACTCTGGATTCTATACTCTTTTTTTCTTTCTTCTTTTTTTTTTCTTTTTTTTGCATATTTTTTTCTTACATATTTTAATATACATTTTGCCGGACAAAAATAGGTGTTCACAGATGCCCCTCTTTACTTCTTTTCATGAAAGAATATGAGATATATTCATATTATTGATGTGAAAAGAAAGTAAAGACGACATAACCTAGGAGTTGATACCTGAAGCCTTGAAAGAAAATAAATGATATATGAGGTTGCCTTGACATTTAGAGGAGCCTAAGAATGGGTATCTGAGGCTTTGACATAAAATAGATGACAGGGGGATGCCCCTGACTGATTTTGATTGAAGTAGCCTAGGGAAGGATACTTGAGGCTTTAACACGAAATAAATGACTGGGGGGATGCCCCTGGCTGATTTTGATCTAAATAGCCTAGGGAAGGATACCTGAGGCTTTGACATGAAATAAATGACTAGGGGGATGTCCCTGGCTGATTTTGATCTAAATAGCCTAGGGAAGGATACCTGAGGCTTTGACATGAAAATAAATGACTGGGGTGATGCCCCTGACTAATTTTGGTTAAAATAGCCTAGGGAAGGATACCTGAGGCTTTGACATAAAATAAATGACTGGGGGATACCCCTGACTGGTTTGACTGGATGACATAGCTTAGGAATGGGGACCTGAAGTTTTTGAAGAAAAATAAATGACTGAGGGAACGCCCCTGACATGGTTTGAGTAGCCTAGAGATAGATACTTGAGGCTTGGACATGAAGTAAATAACTGGGGGATGCCCCTGCCTGATTTTAGTTGAAATAGCCTAGGGAAGGATACCTGAGGCTTTAGCATGGAATAAATGACTAGGGTGATCCCCCTGACTGGTTTGACTGGATGACATAGCTTAGGAATGGGTACCTGAAGCTTTTGAAGAAAAATAAATGACTGGGGAACGCCCCTGACATGGTTTGAGTAGCCTGGGGATGGATACCTGAGGCTTGGACATGAAGTAAGATGTAAGGGATATATCTCTGCCACTATGACTTATGGTGGAGGATAAAATTTTGACATTTATAAGAGAAAATTAAACTATATGAAACATGAGATTTATACTCACGAAGAATGTGTTTGAGGTTGAGACTTTTGAAAGACTGAGATTTAAAGGAAACTGACTCTTTGGTCATATGACTTCACTGAAGGTTCCAAGTGAATACAACGATTCCCTTTTTATATCTTAGTAAATCACCTTTCCTGGGGTTAGGTGATGAACTAACTGAAACTGTTGATCTTGACTTTTCATGGGGAACATTTGTCCTTGTTGTAACCTTAACCCTGCATGGAAGAAATAGTCAAGTGGAAAATCTAAGATTAATGATCTCGTCTCCTGGGTGACAACCATAATCCTTGTGGGACTCATCATTACTCATGGCAGAGCGGAATATCCTTGATTACCAAGGGTCATCTAATTGGGAAGTATCAAGTTTGTTTGAGATTGAAAATATGCTTTTCATATTTTTTTTTGTTTTTTTTATTGAAAAAATATTTTCACAAAATGCATGCAAATGAAACCTAACAAAATAAGAATTGGGACTGAAATCGAGAATTCCATATATTTACTTGGGAAATTACAGGTTTGCATCATAATTTCAATCCAAACTTTTGGAGGACATAACGACTACCCTATCTTTTCAAGCATAATACTTCTTGACTGCATCTGAATTGACTGGGAAAGATAACTCTTCACCATCCATGTTTTTCAAAATTAAAGCTCCTCCAGAAAAGGCTTTCTTTACAACGAATGGTCCTTCATAATTTGGCCTCCATTTTCCTCTATGATCATTTTGATTTGGCAAGATCTTCTTTAGTACCAAATCACCTTCATGAAATTGACGAGGTCGTACTTTCTTTTCGTATGCCTTCTTCATACGCTTTTGGTATAACTGCCCATGACAGAGGGCAGTTAACCTTTTCCCGTCAATTAAATTTAGTTGGTCATACCGGGATCGAACCCATTCAGCTTCTTCTAACTTGGCATCCATGATTACTTTTAAAGACGGAATTTCCACTTCTATTGGTAAAACAGCCTCTATACCATACACCAATGAGAAGGGTGTTGCCCCTGTCGAAGTTCGTACAGAGGTACGATACCCGTGTAAAGCAAAAGGAAGCAATTCACTCCAGTCTTTATAGGTTTCAACCATCTTTTGTATGATTTTCTTTATATTTTTGTTAGCAGCTTCCACTGCTCCATTCATCTTAGGTCTGTATGGAGATGAATTGAGGTGTTTGATTTTGAATTCCTCGCAGAGTTCATCCATTATTTTATTATTCAGGTTTATGCCATTATCAGTGATGATCTGATTTAGCAAACCATATCTGTAAATTAATTCCCTCTTGATGAATTTGACCACAATATTTTTAGTCACGTTGGTGTAGGAAGATGCTTCAACCCACTTAGTGAAGTAATCAATGGCCACAAGAATAAAACGATGCCCATTCGATGTTTTTGGTTCAATGGGACCAATAACGTCTATGCCCCACATAGCAAAAGGCCAAGGCACAGTTAGAACGTGCAAAGAAGATGGTGATGCATGAATGTTGTCTGCATAGGTTTGACACTTGTGACATTTCTTGGCATAGTTATGACAATCATTTTCCATTGTCATCCAATAATATCCAGATCTGAGGATTTTTCTTGCCATCGAGTGCCCATTTGCATGTGTTCCGAAAGCTCCTTCATAAACATCCTTCATGATTTTGTTAGCTTTCGTCACGTCTACGCAACGAAGGAGAACAGAATCATAATTCCTTTTGTAAAGTGTATCCCCAGTTATAAAGAAATTCACGGCCAGGTGCCTGAGGGTTCTTTTGTCATTTTCTGAAACACCAGGGGGATATTCTTGATTTTGAATATAATTTTTGATGTCATGAAACCATGGTTTCCCATCAAGCTCTTCTTCTATCACATGACAATATGTAGGTTCGAGATGTTTTTCAATCTCGATGAAGGGCATGTCACATTCCCTACTCAAATTGAACATGGAAGCCAACGTGGCCAAAGCATCAGCCAACTGGTTATCATCCCGAGGAATATGATGAAAGGAAACTTTGTCAAACCCTTTAATTAGTTCCATGATGTGGGCTTGATAAGGAATCAATTTGCCATCTTTAGTGCCCTATTCTTCTTTCAGTTGATGAATCACCAAGGCAGAATCTCTGTATATTTGTAGAGATTTCACCTTTACTTCAAGTGCCGCCTGAATCCCCAAAGCACAAGCTTCATATTCTGCAATATTACTGGTACAATCAAAACAAAGTCTAGCAGTGAATGGGAAAAGCTTGTTATCTGTTGAGATTAGGATGGCTCCAATCCCATGCCCCAGTGCATTCGACACCCCATCGAACATCAAAATCCAAGTTCTGTTAGGACAATCTTTATCTTCTGACAACATCATAATATTTTAGTCAGGAAATTCGAATGACATTGGTTGCTATTCTTTTAGGGGATGGTGGGCCAAGTGATCAGCCAAAGCACTCCCTCTTACAGCTTTTTGGGTGACATGAATGATATCATACTCAGTCAAAAGAACCTGCCAACGAGCTATTCTTAACGTCAAAGCCGGTTTTTCAAAGATGTACTTAATTGGGTCCATCTTAGATATCAACCAAGTAGTATAAGATAACATGTATTACCTTAGGCGACGAGCAGCCCATGCTAATGCATAACAAGTTTGTTCCATAGTGGAATATCGTGCTTCGCACTCAGAGAACTTCTTGCTCAAATAGTAAATAGCATGCTCTTTTCTCCCAGACTCATCATGTTGCCCCAGTACAGAACCCATAGATTCATCTATTACTGTCAAATACAACAGGAGTGGTCTTCCCGGGGTTGGAGGAACCAAGATCGGTGGGGATTACAAGTATTGCTTTATTTGGTCAAAGGCCTCCTAGCAGTCATCATTCCATTGTGATGGTTGATTTTTACGAAGCAACTTAAAGATTGGATTACATACAGCTGTTAGTTGAGAAATGAAACGAGCTATGTAATTCAACCTTCCAAGGAATCCTCATACTTCTTTTTCAGTGCTAGGAGCAGGCATTTCCATGATTGCCTTTACTTTATCGGGATCCACTTTGATACCTCTTTCACTGACAATGAAACCAAGCAACCTTCCAGAGCTAGCCCCAAAAGTGCATTTAGCCGGATTTAACCTGAGTTTGAATTTTCTTAGGCGTTCAAAGAGCTTTCGTAGGTCAATCAAGTGACCCTCTTCAGATTTGGATTTGGCAATAATATCATCCACATAGACCTCTATCTCTTTATGCATCATGTCATGAAATAGAGTTACCATTGCTCTTTGGTAAGTGGCACCGACATTTTTCAATCTAAAAGACATCACTTTGTAACAGAAGGTTCCCCACAAAGTAATGAAAGTGGTTTTTTTCCATGTCTTCGGGTGCCATCTTGATTTGGTTATACCCAGAAAATCCATCCATGAATGAAAAAATGGAATGTTAGGCCGTGTTATCAACAAGAACATCAATATGTGGTAATGGAAAGTCATCCTTTGGGCTAGCTTTATTCAAATCCTGGTAATCAACACACATTCGTACCTTCCCATCCTTCTTCGGGACTGGAACGATATTGGCCACCCATTCAGGGTATTTGGAGATAGCCAAGAACCCAGCATCCAATTGTTTGGTTATCTCTTCTTTCATCTTCAAGAGCATTTCTGGCTTCATCCTTCTTAACTTCTACTTTATGGGGACGCAACCAGGTTTCAATGGCAACTTGTGTTCAACGATACAGTTATCTAATCCCGGTATATCCTGATACGACCAAGCAAACACATCACTGAATTCGACCAACAATTCTATTAATTCCCTCCTATGTTCTCTACTCAAAGAGGTGTCGATCTTGATTTCTTGTTTGTTTTCTTCACTCCCCAAATTTATGACTTCAACAATTTTTAGATAGGGAGAAATTTCTTTATCTTCCTGATCTAACAGCCTTAGTAATTCAGGGGAAGGTTCATCGGACTCTTCGTCCTTTTCGCTTGTTGGATTAAAATCATGATGGGAGAAAGCAATCTTATTATTTTGGAATTCTATTTCAAATTTTGAAATGATCTCTAGAAGCTCAACGTCTTCCCAATTACACAGCTCAGTATCTGAAGGACAAGGGTAAATCAAGTCTTTTTCTCTCTTGGACTCATCATCGACGACCGCTACTTGGTTTGGAGATGTCAAGCCTACGCTCCTGAAGCTTTGGTAAAGGTCACAGATAGGGATCCTCGCAGTTAGGGGTTCTCGGTTTTCTAACCGTGCAAGTCGTTTTTCTCTTTTATCTGCGAAAACCTTCGCTCTTTCCATTGGAGATGGATGATATCCCAGCCCAAAGTCGTTCTTGTTCTCCTTAACCAATAATGGTTCTACTCCTCCATCAACCATTTTCCCAAGCTCTTTCCCTGGCTGGAATCCAGATTTCATCATCACTTTAGCCACCATCATAAAAGCTTTGGAAGGATGAGCTAGTTGTAACCCTTCGCTCACATAAGTGGTGTGAGCAATTTCCAATGATTGGAAGGAAGTCTCAAGACTTTCTTTGGCCGCTTCTATATATGGAGTTGACATGGGCTTGCTAATAAGGAAATATCCCTCACCAGAAACAATGATTAGCTTGTTGTTTACCACAAATTTGAGTTTTTGATGAAGGGTAGATGGAACCACACCGGCAGAATGTATCCAAGGCCTCCCCAATAGGCAGCTATAAGCAGGATTGATATCCATCACTTGAAACAATACGTTGAAGGTGCATGGGCCCACTTGGATGGGGATCTCAATATCTCTAATGACCTCTCTCCGAGTACCGTCAAAAGCTCTTACCGCCATTGAGCTCGGCTTCATATGCGTCCCATCAAAAGGTAGTTGATTTAAAGTGGACTTTGGCATGATATTCAGAGAGGAGCCATTGTCAACTAGGACCTTGGCTAAGATATGATCCTGACACTTGACAGAGATATGTAATGCCTTATTATGACCTCTCTCTTCAGTAGGTATCTCTTCATTGGTGAAAGTTAAGTGGTCATTTGAGGCAATATGCCCCACTATCCCTTTGAACTTTTCTGGCAAAATATCTTTTGCAACATGTGCTTTATTCAAGACTTTCAATAACTTTCCACGATGTGGTTCTGAATCCAATAAGAGAGATAACAAGGATATTTTTGCAGGAGTGCGATTTAACTGGTCGAGGACCTGGTATTCGCTTTGCTTAATGAATTTCAAAAATTCACAAGCATCTTCCTCTGTTATTCCTTGGGGAGGGTCTTGTTCTTTACCATGACTTTTTTTTTCACTTACAGGCGCGTCCTCTTTTCTCAAGTTTTCAGGAGTATAAACTCGTCCGCTCCTAGTCATTCCACTTGTCTCAGAAATATTGGTTACCGAGGATGACGATCTCTTTAGGAGTTGAGGGATTACATCCACTTTATACTTCCAAGGTACTGCATGGGTATCTTTATATGAAAATGGAGATGGGGTCCTAATTATCAAGGACAGATGATTCACGACTGGTTCAGTCAGAGGTTTCTTAGAGTAATAGACCACCAAAGGAACAGGGGTGACTGGGCTTACTGAGCCTGTACCATGTTGTCCATGGATCATATTGACATCATTGTAAGGGCGATGATAAACTTATACAAGATGTGTGTCAAGTAATTTTTGAAGCACTTCAATAAACTTTGCATCAACGGGCGTCTAATTATGAATGTCCTTATTAGAACTTTGAGTTTCAGATATTAATCCTTTCCTCAAAAGTTCCTTATAGATCCATAGGAGAGAAGTTTTGATATCTGAAACAATCCTAACACGATCACTTCCCAAATCATGTGTTACTGCATTTACCCCAGCATTTCCATGATTAGGCAAAGAATTTCTGATCACATTTGAGGAGCCTTCTTCAAAATCCAGCCACTTGGCATTTATCAAATCACATACCTTAAACTTTAAGGCAATGCAATTTTCTGTAGAATGCCCCAGTGCCCCATCATGATAATCACACTTTACATTGGGATCATACCCCTTAGGATATGGTGGCCCTACGAGTTTTAAAGGACATCTACAACAAGAGAACTTTTAAGAAGTTGAGGCAAAAGTTCAGTATATGTCATGGGAATTGGATCGAATTGGACAGAAGGACGGTCATTGTTTGGCTTTTTTGGTGAAGGATTTGGGTTGGGATTTTGCATCCATTGTTGGGGAGGAGGAGGTGGTGTATTCTTGAAATTATGGATAGGTAGAGGTCTGTATGATTGAGGATGGGGAAATGGATTTCCAGAAGTAGCAGCTATATAAGCGTAAGGTCCGCATGGTGGATAATGAGGCTGGAAAGGGTAAGGGGGAGGATGGAACATTTTTTGATTATGTTGACCTTGATTTCCCATTACAGTATTTGCTTCTTCACCCTTTCTTCTTCCTGCCCCTGTCATAGGTCTTCCTATTGACGGTGAACTTTGGATAACTTTTCCTGTTCTCAAACCACTTTCAATTTTTTCTCCTATTACCACCATATCAGAAAAGCTTGATGATACACTCCCAAGCATCCTTTCATAGAACGGTGGCTGAAGAGTGTCAATAAACATTGCCATTATCTCTTTCTCTATCAGGGGTGGTTCAACTTGTGTAGCCATTTCCCTCCATCGTTGAGCATATTCTTTAAAGGACTCAGTATTCTTCTTGGTTATATTCTGAAGTTGCAGCCGGTCTGGTGCCATGTCTGTAACATCCCTGTTTTTAGTAGCAGTCTTATTTAGTAAAAATTGAAGTTTAGAAGGTCTGTAAGTGGTAATAAGTGAATATACACCCTGTTGATAGTCTGTGGTATCTCAGAAATGTCATTTTTGTACATAATAATGGAATTTATATGGACCATTAGTGAAATTATGCAAATTCCGAGTGAAATAGACTCCGATCCGAGTGACAGAGTGAAATTCCGAGTGGAGGATTAACAATTCCGAGTGATAGAAAGAAAATCCGAGTGAGGAATGAAATTTCGAGTGTAAGTTAGGATGACCGAATAAAACATTTCTAAAAAGGGATACTACCGAGTGAAATCTTGGTCTTAGAGACAGCTGGAGTGAAGTAGGTTCAAGGGAACCACTTCTGGATGAATATTCTGAGTGAAAACACCCTTGAGAGACTCATTTCCGAGTCAGACCTTTCCAATCGCTTCTTTTCGAGTTAACAATCGTTATAATTACAGTATACCGAGTGAATAGACTCAATTAGAATTATAACCAAGTGCAATCCGAGTGAGTTGTCCAACTCAGATCTTCCTAGAGAAGAAGGGAATAACATTTCGGGTAGAAAGATCTTCGAGTGTGGTGTTTTGGGTAGTAGAGTTCCGAGTAAGGGCATATTTGAATCCAGTATAACCTGTTCTAAGAAGCATGACCCTAAATATGCAATTCTGAGTGAAATATAGAGTAATGGAAGCTCATTCCGAGTGGAATATAGGAAGGAGAACCCAATCCGAGTAGAATATATAAGGTTTAGAGCCATTATTGAGTGAGGCTATGTTTATGACTCTTTTTCCGAGTGATAAAAACCTTAAAGGATTCCGATCGAAACACATTTTGAGGAAGGATAGTGTATGTGTACCTAAGAGATGAGTAACCGAGTGAAATATGAGTGGGGAAGGACTTAAATGCTCCTGGAAGGTAAAATCCAAGTGAAATATAGAGAGGCTGAACCATTTCCGACTGAATCTATGAGTATGACTCCTCTTCCGAGTGAGATATACTCTATTGGACCAATTCCGAGTGAAGACTTGTATGTGTAAGTCTTTTCCGAGAAGTGAGGGCCTTAATATGTTTTGATTGGAATTGTAGTTGAAGAATTTGGTTAAAACCGAGAGAGAAATATGAGTAAACCGAGTGAGTAAAGTTTGAGTATTTCTGAGTGGTAAATCCGATTGATTCCTTTCTAAGATATGAATTGTTATTGGAATATATCCTAAGTGATTAGAGTTTGAATAAATTCCGAGTGATTGACTAATTAGGATAGAGAGTCGGGTTCTAGAAGAAACACTTCCGAGTGAAAATTATAAGTCTATGCCGAGTGATGAATGTGAAGAACATTCCCGATTGTGTTGAAGTTAAATACACCGAGTGGTATGGAAAGTAGCATTCCGAGTAAGTGGATGACTTTTACCGAGTGGAACAGTGTATGTAGAGATTCAGATTTGGAATAAAAACTTCGAGTAGAAGAAACATAGGAAAAGAATTCGAGGGAGTCGGTTTTTGAAGGACATCACCGAGTGATAAAAGACTAAGAACCATCAGAAATGACCCGAATTTGGGATATAATACCAAGTGAAAGGCCAAGCAAATTAGGAGTCGGTGTGGGGGTGAATTACTGAGTGAATTATGGGAAAGATGAGTCGGTTTCATGGGAATGCCGAGTGAGGATTGGCTGATTCGCTCAAGCGAGCAAGCCACGCTCAAGCGAGCCTTGTAATTGTGACTCGGAAGTGGGAATTCCAGTCGAAATTCACTGACAGAAGTGTTAACCGAGTGTAATTTCACTCGGTATTCACTAACAGAAGTGCGTTTTGACTTCAATTTTGTCTTTTAATGATATTTAAATCCAATTGTGCGCATTATGGATGGTGGACGACCAGAAATGGACACTGACTCAGCATATATATTTGTTTAATCACTAGTGATCCTTCCATTATCACTGACTCAGCATACCACTCAGAAATGGGCACTGACTCAGCATACCACTCAGAAAAGCTGTCTCCAACTTGTCTTCCCACTCACTTCCTCCCTATTTAAACAAGCTCAACGTCCTCAGAACTCACACCACACACACGACACAACATCCTTCATCATTTTCCTTCCCAATAAGTCTCTTTCTCTCTTTTTTCCTTCTATTTCACTCGGATTCGAAGCAGGACAGTGAAGGGAGCCTCTTTCTTCTCCTCCAGGAACTTCATTGAGGTAAGGGGGTATATTCTTGGGTGCCTTGTGGGAAAACCGAGTGGAGGACAGATTCAGTGTGTATGAATTCAATGCTTTAAATTGTATCTGTATATGCATGTATGTATATATGTCTGTTACCGAGTGTATATATAATTATTGATGAATTGTGAAATATTGGACTGAAAATATTAAGAATCATGAGTACCGTGTGATTTCCAGTGAAACAAATATGATAAAAGGTTATGTTTTATGATAATTCGACCGGTTTTACACTTATTTTGCTCAGTGTTGTTTATTTATACTCGGATAGTATATTTTTAGTTGATTTCACTCGGAAAACATAGTATTTCACTCGGAAAACACTCTGTTTCTCTCGGACAGCATCTCCCAAGTCTTATTTTACTCGGAAATCTCTTTCTTATATTATTTCACTCGGAACTTGACTTAATTCCACTCAGAAAATATAATTACTTTTTACTCAGAACTGTTTTTCAGTAAATTCACTCGGAAACACGCTATTTTACTCGGACAGTAGCTTCCCAACCTTATTTCACTCGGCAAAACAATTTATTTCACTCAGCAAATAGTTATTTTCACTAAAAGAACTCCTTTCAACTTGATGTAACTCGGTATATAAAGTCAACTCACCAGAAGACCTTTCCCAACCTGATTCCACTCGGAATCAGGATTATCTTACTCGGATTTTCTTTATTCAAATATATCTTATTCAGACAGAACCCTTTTTAATTAATTTCACTCGGTAAACTCATGTTTCACTTGGAAACTTATCTTATTTTTATTCAGGAATATTTTCACTCGGATTCACAAACATTTTTACTCAGAAAACTCCTTTCAGACTAATTCCACTCGGAATCCTATTTTATTTCACTCAGAATTATATTAATTTCACCCAGAAAACTGTTTCTTCATTATGTTTCACTCGGAAGGCATTTTAACTTCACTAAGGAAACTCTTTCAGATTGATTTCACTCGGATTTAGAACCGTTTTACTTAGAAGACCCTCTCAGCTTGATTTTATTTGAAATCGTGCTTATTACACTCGAAATCTTAATTATTTCACTCGATATTACACCTATTTTACTTAGAAAGCTTGGATATCAACATTTTCACTCGGATATAACTTGTTTTAATCGGAAGAATTATTTCCACTCGGAATCAGATCTGTTTCAGTCGGAAAACAGCCTTTCCAGTACAATTTCACTCGGATTTTTAACCAGAACGTTTGGAGAACCCTTCTCAGTATGATTCCACTCGGAATCATACATATTTCACTCGGATTTGACCCTGTTTCACTCGGAAAACTCTATTTTTAATGGTTTTCGCTTGGATTTTCATTTAGAAACTACTTCTTAATACTTTTTAAATTAAAGTTATGATTATTATTATGATCCTTATTCTATTATTATCCTAATTATTATTAATCTTAATATTATTATTAGTAGTTTTTTTGTTATAAACCTTGTCAACATTTTTAATTATGCGCAATTATATAAAGAATAAATTATTTTGCTCCTTATGGAAAATACTATATATAATAGATATACTTACAATGTTTAAATAATTGATAGAATCCAAAGAACTTGGAAATGATATGATGAGACTAGAAATACATAAGATACCCAATGATCAAAGATAAAAAGAATGCATTTCGCATCATGAAAATATTTTAACGGAGAAAAAGAAAGAAGAAAAAAAAAATATGTCTAGAGCATACACCTGGTACGCTGGAGGACACTCACGTTCGATCTCAGTAGAAGAATCTTGGGAGTACAACTGGAACGGCAACCCAATGGCATCAGAGTCGCGCCTGATAGCCGGGTGAGACGAGGAATTCTAGTGTACTTCGACTAAATGACGGGGTGTAACTATGATCGTAGGGATCCAAGTCTCAAAATGAAATATATATATTAATGAGAACCAATGTGTTCATTCGTACCTTATGAGCTTGGGCGGACCCTGATCGCTCTAGACAATGGAATGGTGATATTCCATAGAATGAGAAGAAGAAATGATTTCTTGGGCCCACATGCATCATGAGACTTAATCAAAGATAAATCATAATGGATCCGAACTCATGCATTCATTACATCATATTTGATTGTTATGATTGTGAATATGTTATATGTATGATTTATTTCATAGTAATATGCTTGATTGTTATAATTGTGAATATGCTAAATATACGATTATGTGATGACAACATGCTTGATCGTTATAAATATGCTAAATGTATGATCTATGTGACATTGTATGTTAACTGGATTATGTCTGCACCGGATGAACCAATCAGGGTCTTGGGTTATACTCACCCTTACTGTTGAACATTTTTCAGAGGAATTAGAAACTCAGGAACCCGAGTGTGAAGATCAGCAATACGCTGAACACATTGAGAACAATTATTAAGGATAGAATATTTATAATCAGACACCGGATGACTGTATAATATTTAAGGGTGCCTACGTGCTCCATTCTGTTAAGAGTACAATTATTTACAGTTTGTGAATGACTATGTGATATATACAATATTACTTCCGCTGATCTGCCACGTATTTATTTTAAAAATATATATATATATATATATATATTCACTTTTTCTAAAAACTGTTAACACTCTCAGTTAAATGGGATGAACCTACAGAAGGATTTGTCTTATCTAACCGAGGGTGTTATAAGGTGGTATCAGAGCATAGTCGATTCATTAAGCTTGTGGAGTGGACCATTAGGTTTCCACGTACTCTGATAGAAATATTAAACAGTCCATAAAACACCTAAGACTAGATTTCCTATGTGGAATTCTCCACATAACATATACACAGAACCTCTTTATTGATATTCTATCAACAAATTCCTAAGCGATTCACTTAAACAATGATCATGACCTGGAGAAACTTCTTACTCAAATCATGGAGATGATAAGACAACGAGAATTATCCCATACTCTACTAGGCAGAGCCAAGGATTAGCTAACTTTCAACGAAACGATCTTACACAATTCGAAGAAGAGCTACGACAGAAAATCCGTCAAGTATTATTAGACCATAAGAGTTAAAATAAGAACCGATTAGAAATCTAAGTTTAGGACCAAGTAGCTCCGATTGAGATATCATTGGTTAAGGACTATTAAGGAAATTAGTGAAATTTTTGAAGTTAGTATTAAGCCCAAACTGAGATCCTGTTCGTTGTAAAACAGGAAACAAGATATGACCTATTTCCTTATTCTCTCTTCATTTTGTGTGCATACTAGGGCTTGGGATAGCTCGGAGCGTAAGGTAAAATTCTCTAATCTTTGTTTCTAGGTTTTTGAATTTCTATGTGATTAAGGAAATGCCTTGTGAATGGGTTTTAGGAATAGAAACCATTTTCATGCAAAACCCAAAGGTAGAATACACTTATGTGTGTTTTAGGATGGATGTGAAGTGGTATAAAAAAAAAATTTTCAAGATTTGAGACAGAAGATGATGGTTGTTAATGACGATTGTTTGATTCTAGTGGAACCCTAACTTAGGATTTAAGGGAAGTGAATAATAATGTCATGAGAGATGATTTTTAGCGAAAACCCACGATAATGTGTATGTAGGTATTGTTAATGGAAATTGGTGATTATTAGAAATGATCATTGAATTTTGATGAAAAACCCTAAGTGTAGTGATTTAAGGATTTTAACTAAGTTGATGATCTTGATGGCTTTAAAATACCCTAGAATGATTACATATAAGGAAATGAATATCTGAGGCATTAGGTGTTGATTATTGAGGATTGGTGAAGAAATGTATGTAATTGGAGTAATTAATTTAGACTATTGATGTTATGATAGTAGATTAAGGAAACAATTGATAGTGGATTAAGATATTTGAAATGATAAATAGGCATGTCATTTTGGAATAAGATGAATTGGTGATGATCTTAGATGAAACCGAGAGACTTATAATGAGTTTGACTAAATTTTAGTAATGATTGAATGATTCATGTGATGATTTGGAAGTCTTAAGGCTAAGGAATCATAGTATTGTTATTATTAGGTGTAGTTAGCATTTTAAGATTTAAAGAATCTTGGTTTTGGGAGAAGAATTTCCGAAGTCTAATACAAACGTGTAAATTGGATTTAGACAAGTCTAGGATTTAACAACGAGTTATGAGGGAATAATGCCTTATAATGGTATATTAGTAGCAAGTATTTCTCAAAAGTTACCCCTACCACTGGAATAGACAGAGCTATAAAGACCAAGAAGTTAAGTCTCAGATACATAGAACCTATCAAATTCTGCAAAAGATAGGAACCAATGTGTGCCGTATAGCCCTTCCAAACCTTCATGATGTCCACACATATGTACTAGGCCCTGATCATGTTCGAAGTCCCGATTAATTTGTTCTGGAAAGAAAAACCTTACCTTTGAAGCATCACCGATTAAGATTGTTAATCGATGTCGAAAATAGTTAAAGGGGAAAGGAAATCTCTTTGATCAAAGTAGTTGGAGTCAGTTGAATGATAGGGACGCCACTTGGAAAGTTAAGGAAAAGATTAAGAGGATTGTACTCTCAATTATTCCAACCATGAATTTCGGGACGAAATTCCTAAAAGGGGAGGAGAATGTAACATCCCTGTTTTTAGTAGCAGTCTTATTTAGTAAAAATTGAAGTTTAGAAGGTCTGTAAGTGGTAATAAGTGAATATACACCCTGTTGATAGTCTGTGGTATCTCAGAAATGTCATTTTTGTACATAATAATGGAATTTATATGGACCATTAGTGAAATTATGCAAATTCTGAGTGAAATAGACTCCGATCCGAGTGACAGAGTGAAATTCTGAGTGGAGGATTAACAATTCCGAGTGATAGAAAGAAAATCCGAGTGAGGAATGAAATTCCGAGTGTAAGTTAGGATGACCGAATAAAACATTTCTAAAAAGGGATACTACCGAGTGAAATCTTGGTCTTAGAGACAGCTGGAGTGAAGTAGGTTCAAGGGAACCACTTCTGGATGAATATTCCGAGTGAAAACACCCTTGAGAGACTCATTTCCGAGTCAGACCTTTCCAATCGCTTCTTTTCGAGTGAACAATCGTTATAATTACAGTATACCGAGTGAATAGACTCAATTAGAATTATAACCAAGTGCAATCCGAGTGAGTTGTCCAACTCAGATCTTCCTAGAGAAGAAGGGAATAACATTTCGGGTAGAAAGATCTTCGAGTGTGGTGTTTTGGGTAGTAGAGTTCCGAGTAAGGGCATATTTGAATCCAGTATAACCTGTTCTAAGAAGCATGACCCCAAATATGCAATTCTGAGTGAAATATAGAGTAATAGAAGCTCATTCCGAGTGGAATATAGGAAGGAGAACCCAATCCGAGTAGAATATATAAGGTTTAGAGCCATTATTGAGTGAGGCTATGTTTATGACTCTTTTTCCGAGTGATAAAAACCTTAAAGGATTCCGATCGAAACACATTTTGAGGAAGGATAGTGTATGTGTACCTAAGAGATGAGTAACCGAGTGAAATATGAGTGGGGAAGGACTTAAATGCTCCTGGAAGGTAAAATCCGAGTGAAATATAGAGAGGCTGAACCATTTCCGACTGAATCTATGAGTATGACTCCTCTTCCGAGTGAGATATACTCTATTGGACCAATTCCGAGTGAAGACTTGTATGTGTAAGTCTTTTCCGAGAAGTGAGGGCCTTAATATGTTCTGATTGGAATTGTAGTTGAAGAATTTGGTTAAAACCGAGAGAGAAATATGAGTAAACCGAGTGAGTAAAGTTTGAGTATTTCTGAGTGGTAAATCCGATTGATTCCTTTCTAAGATATGAATTGTTATTGGAATATATCCTAAGTGATTAGAGTTTGAATAAATTCTGAGTGATTGACTAATTAGGATAGAGAGTCGGGTTCTAGAAGAAACACTTCCGAGTGAAAATTATAAGTCTATGCCGAGTGATGAATGTGAAGAACATTCCCGATTGTGTTGAAGTTAAATACACCGAGTGGTATGGAAAGTAGCATTCCAAGTAAGTGGATGACTTTTACCGAGTGGAACAGTGTATGTAGAGATTCGGATTTGGAATAAAAACTTCGAGTAGAAAAAACATAGGAAAAGAATGCGAGGGAGTTGGTTTTTGAAGGACATCACCGAGTGATAAAAGACTAGGCTTGGAATGATTTAACTGAGTAAGAACCATCAGAAATGACCCGGATTTGGGATATAATACCGAGTGAAAGGCCAAGCAAATTAGGAGTCAGTGTGGGGGTGAATTACCGAGTGAATGATGGGAAAGATGAGTCGGTTTCATGGGAATGCCGAGTGAGGATTGGCTGATTCGCTCAAGCGAGCAAGCCACGCTCAAGCGAGCCTTGTAATTATGACTCGGAAGTGGGAATTCCAGTCGGAATTCACTGACAGAAGTGTTAACCGAGTGTAATTTCACTCGGTATTCACTGACAGAAGTGCGTTTTGACTTCAATTTTGTCTTTTAATGATATTTAAATCCAATCGTGCGCATTATGGATGGTGGACGACCAGAAATGGACACTGACTCAGCATATATATTTGTTTAATCCCTAGTGACCCTTCCATTATCACTGACTCAGCATACCACTCAGAAATGGGCACTGACTCAGCATACCACTCAGAAAAGCTGTCTCCAACTTGTCTTCCCACTCACTTCCTCCCTATTTAAACAAGCTTAACGTCCTCAGAACTCACACCACACACACGACACAACATCCTTCATCATTTTCCTTCCCAACAAGTCTCTTTCTCTCTGTTTTCCTTCCATTTCACTCGGATTCGAAGCAGGACAGTGAAGGGAGCCTCTTTCTTCTCCTCCAGGAACTTCATTGAGGTAAGGGGGTATATTCTTGGGTGCCTTGTGGGAAAACCGAGTGGAGGACAGATTCAGTGTGTATGAATTCAATGCTTTAAATTGTATCTGTATATGCATGTATGTATATATGTCTGTTACCGAGTGTATATATAATTATTGATGAATTGTGAAATATTGGACTGAAAATATTAAGAATCATGAGTACCGTGTGATTTCCAGTGAAACAAATATGATAAAAGGTTATGTTTTATGATAATCCGACCGGTTTTACACTTATTTTGCTCAGTGTTGTTTATTTATACTCGGATAGTATCTTTTTAGTTGATTTCACTCGGAAAACATAGTATTTCACTCGGAAAACACTCTGTTTCTCTCAGACAGCATCTCCCAAGTCTTATTTTACTCGGAAATCTCTTTCTTATATTATTTCACTCGGAACTTGACTTAATTCCACTCAGAAAATATAATTACTTTTTACTCAGAACTGTTTTTCAGTAAATTCACTCAGAAACACGCTATTTTACTCGGACAGTAGCTTCCCAACCTTATTTCACTCGGTAAAACAATTTATTTCACTCAGCAAATAGTTATTTTCACTAAAAGAACTCCTTTCAACTTGATGTAACTCGGTATATAAAGTCAACTCACCAGAAGACCTTTCCCAACCTGATTCCACTCGGAATCAGGATTATCTTACTCGGATTTTCTTTATTCAAATATATCTTATTCAGACAGAACCCTTTTTAATTAATTTCACTCGGTAAACTCATGTTTCACTTGGAAACTTATCTTATTTTTATTCAGGAACATTTTCACTCGGACTCACAAACATTTTTACTCAGAAAACTCCTTTCAGACTAATTCCACTCGGAATCCTATTTTATTTCACTCAGAATTATATTAATTTCACCCAGAAAACTGTTTCTTCATTATGTTTCACTCGGAAGGCATTTTAACTTCACTAAGGAAACTCTTTCAGATTGATTTCACTCGGATTTAGAACCGTTTTACTTAGAAGACCCTCTCAGCTTGATTTTATTTGAAATCGTGCTTATTACACTCGAAATCTTAATTATTTCACTCGGTATTACACCTATTTTACTCAGAAAGCTTGGATATCAACATTTTCACTCGGATATAACTTGTTTTAATCGGAAGAATTATTTCCACTCGGAATCAGATCTGTTTCAGTCGGAAAACAGCCTTTCCAGTACAATTTCACTCGGATTTTTAACCAGAACGTTTGGAGAACCCTTCTCAGTATGATTCCACTCAGAATCATACATATTTCACTCGGATTTGACCCTGTTTCACTCGGAAAACTCTATTTTTAATGGTTTTCGCTTGGATTTTCATTTAGAAACTACTTCTTAATACTTTTTAAATTAAAGTTATGATTATTATTATGATCCTTATTCTATTATTATCCTAATTATTATTAATCTTAATATTATTATTAGTAGTTTTTTTGTTATAAACCTTGTCAACATTTTTAATTATGCGCAATTATATAAAGAATAAATTATTTTGCTCCTTATGGAAAATACTATATATAATAGATATACTTACAATGTTTAAATAATTGATAGAATCCAAAGAACTTGGAAATGATATGATGAGACTGGAAATACATAAGATACCCAATGATCAAAGATAAAAAGAATGCATTTCGCATCATGAAAATATTTTGACGGAGAAAAAGAAAGAAGAAAAAAAAAATATATGTCTAGAGCATACACCTGGTACGCTGGAGGACACTCACGTTCGATCTCAGTAGAAGAATCTTGGGAGTACAACTGGAACGGCAACCCAATGGCATCAGAGTCGCGCCTGATAGCCGGGTGAGACGAGGAATTCTAGTGTACTTCGACTAAATGACGGGGTGTAACTATGATTGTAGGGATCCAAGTCTCAAAATGAAATATATATATTAATGAGAACCAATGAGTTTATTCGTACCTTATAAGCTTGGGCGGACCCTGATCGCTCTAGACAATGGAATGGTGATATTCCATAGAATGAGAAGAAGAAATGATTTCTTGGGCCCACATGCATCATGAGACTTAATCAAAGATAAATCATAATGGATCCGAACTCATGCATTCATTACATCATATTTGATTATTATGATTGTGAATATGTTATATGTATGATTTATTTCATCGTAATATGCTTGATTGTTATAATTGTGAATATGCTAAATATACGATTATGTGATGACAACATGCTTGATCGTTATAAATATGCTAAATGTATGATCTATGTGACATTGTATGTTAACTGGATTATGTCTGCACCGGATGAACCAATCAGGGTCTTGGGTTATACTCACCCTTACTGTTGAACATTTTTCAGAGGAATTAGAAACTCAGGAACCCGAGTGTGAAGATCAGCAATACGCTGAACACATTGAGAACAATTATTAAGGATAGAATATTTATAATCAGACACCGGATGACTGTATAATATTTAAGGGTGCCTACGTGCTCCATTCTGTTAAGAGTACAATTATTTACAGTTTGTGAATGACTATGTGATATATACAATATTACTTCGACTGATCTGCCACGTATTTATTTTTAAAAAAAAAATATATTCACTTTTTCTAAAAACTGTTAACACTCTCAGTTAAATGGGATGAACCTACAGAAGGATTTGTCTTATCTAACCGAGGGTGTTATAATGTCCATGTTGTATTTGTACTCCTTTAGAAAGGCATCAGCTAGATCCTTCCAACAACGAATACGAGTTTATTCAAGGTGAGTGTACCAGCTCAACGCTGCCCCAGCAAGGCTATCTTGAAAAAAATAGATTAGCAACTTTTCATCATAAGCATATCCAGCCATCTTTCGGCAGTACATGGTTAAATGGTTATGAGGACAAGTTATTCCTTTGTATTTATTAAATTCTGGCAATTTGAATTTAGGAGGAATTACCACATTAGGGACTAGGCATAATTCAGAAACATTTGTTACGCCTAAGCCACTTCCTCCCTCTACTGCACGCAACCTTTCTTCTAATATTTCCATTTGCCCTTTTGACAGAGGCACTACTGGCTGATCAGGATTTGATGAAGGGATATTAGCTTTATGTGCAAGTTTTGTGAAACACCTGCCTGTGGCCTTGGGCAACCATAAGGGAAATAGTATGGGATTGTTTGTGGGTTTGGTTGTGTGGCATCATTTGGAATCTGATGGTCTTGTGGAGGAATTGTATTAGGTGGGGTGACATTGGGTGGAGCCTGAGTGTTTTGGGGAACAACTGTTGATTGGTTGAAATTTGGAGGGTTAGATGTCGGGATTGGGAATTTATTGAGTAGCAGGAGGATTTTCTTGATTAGGATTAGGGTGCATGGTGTAATATCCTTGAGGGAGGCCATATGGAGGCCAAGCATATGCTTGCTGAACATTCCCGTCTTGGGAAATAAAAGGTGGCAATGGCATACCATAAGGTTGGTGTGAGTTGAATGGAGTTTCAGTGACTGGAGCAGGATCATTTAAAGGTATAAGGTTTCCCTCTTGAGCTTGAACTTGAGGAGCGGATGTTTGTTCCCCATTTCTTGTAAAGGATCCCCTTTCTGTACCTCTTTTTTCAAGGAGCTTAAGTATTTCCGCCATCTGTTCCTTGATCTGGCCAACTTCATTCCTCAATTCTTCAACTGAGCTTTCCAACTCTGCCATGAGTCTTGTTTGTAGTCGGGTTTGATAATGATGCTTTGAGCCCTTTCTCCCCGTGGTATGAGTAAATACAAAGAAATCCCCCTTGGTATAAGAACAAGTATTGTTAAATGACATAAAGAGATGTAAAGTAAATACATGGTGAATTTTAAATATCGGTAAGCAAAGATAAACCTTTCTTTTAGAATGTCTTTTTCTAAAGTACTAAGTTAGAAGAAAAATGGAAATTCAACATGAGATTTATTCATTGATCAACAAGTTCTGATACATTATTTGTTATAACAAATCAAAATCAATTCTCTCTCGCTCTAGCAATCGAGACCTTCATTTCATCCAATCGCCCCTTACAATATTGGATGAATGTTGCAATTTCCTCCGGTGTAGAAAGTGGATTCATCATTGCTTTGGCCTTTTTCAACAAGTGAGGAATATCTCCAAGTGTTCTATTAGCAAGACCGGCTAGATTAGAAAAATGGTTTCTCCAAGAATAGACGAGACTTTCCAACTCAACCCTCTCTAGGGTCATTAAACATATAATCTCTTCATATCTATCCTTATCTTCCATGGCTTGCCATTTTTCTTCATTTATTTCACGCTCGCAAGCACTGACGACATCTCTGACTTGTCATTCTAGTTCATCAATTCGTGCTTGCATAAGGTTTTTTTGAACTTGAGCTTCTTCTTTTGTCTTGGCTAGAATTTCTCATAACCGCCCTTTGTCAGCCAATATATCATCCTTTTGTTTCTCTTTGGTCTTCAATTGGCTATTTGCTGTTTAGAGGCATTGATCTAATTGCATCATATGTTCTCTTTCAGTTCGCTGCTTCTTACTGACATCTTTAAAGGCATTTTCTAATTCACACCTTTTTCTCTTAAGGGAAGCATTGTCTTATTGAATTTTGATTAAATCATCCTCCAAAGCTTGGTTTTTCTTCGTCATTTCAGCTAGCTTACTTCTCAGGTTTTCAATCTCTGCGCTTTCATCAAGAACTGGATTTTTCACATGAGCACCGTGGTCTTTGAAGGGTAATTTGACAATGGCTACCCTATTTGAAATCCACCGGTGGTAACTTTCTTTTGCAGCATAAGTTTAGACACCCAATTCTTTTCCTTTCCTATGGACTTTGCACCAAGCATCAATGATAGTTTGAATAACAGGAGCACTATTTCCCTTAATATAATAGTGAAGGAAAGGTGTTACTGTTTCTTCTTCTGGAGGCTGTATCATAGGATAAGCAAGTTGTTTTTTCGCAATGCTAGGATTGTAATTGATGCATCCTTGAGTTCCCATGAGAGGTGACGTGTGTATTTTTACAGTCGTTATTCCGTCAAATTAGTACATTAAAATTAATTAATGTAGTACTAGGGTGTCAACCTAGGTCGTTCTCTCACGGATCAACACAAAAATTTAGGAAAAATCAAGTCTTAAACTAATTTTTAACAATTAAAAATAAAAACTCAATAACTAAAATTTTTACAAACATAAGTTCAACAAACATAAAATTGGGGGGGGGGGGGTTGATTGGTTTTGTTATCACAATTAAAATTAAAACAAAGTAAATATAGGATTTAAAACAATAATTAACAAGCGATTGATTTTCTTGGAGTATTGTAAATAAATTTATCCTTGGTTCATTAAAGATAATTTGTATACTTTCATTACTGTCAATTTCTTAGCTCAATTTGAATTAATCAACTAAGCGTCTTTTTCAATTCACAATTTCTTTACTTTCATTTAAAAATGAATATTTTAATCAAGCATCCTAATTAAGCAAAAGGAGTCAAGATCATAAAATCTAGGAATTATTGAGCATACATAAGAACATCGCCTATATACATAATCTATTCTCAAATTATGGAATTAAGCAAACCATAATTATTAAAAGTGATTATGAAAATATTCATTAAGCATGCATATTTCCTTAATCCATTCTAATTTAAAATCTTATTTTATTCCATTTGAATAATTAAACCGATTAAGCATACAAATTTAATTAAACAGAATGGAATTAAATAAGCAGAGTAAGATTATGAAGAAATAACAATAACGAAAACATACTATATTAAAAATAATGACCTCAAAATTACATTACAATATTCTCCAAGAAAATCAATCTAGGGTTTTAGCCCTCCATAATAACAACTAAAAAGAAAAGAAACTAACCCGGAATGGAGCAAAGAGGGGGAAGAAGAGAGGAGGAGGCTTTGTGCCTTCCTCTGATGCTTATAGAAACAAAGAGAGAAAAGAGAGAAACGTGAATTGAGGTGTGTTTGAAGCCTTTGGCAATGGTCCTATTTATAGGGACGCTACGCGTCAGCGTTGCGAATTTGCTTCCACGCTACGCGTAGTTTTGAGGCTACGCGTGAGGGTTTCTGACTCAGAATACATTATTTCATCCAATAATTCTTCAATAATGCTTGGACACTTGTGCTGCATGTTCCCCACTGAGATAGTGCCGTATGTCTGTAATGGATTGGCCAATAAGTGTTTTAATATAAATAAATCCCCCACTTCTGAAGTTGCATACAGCCTGTTAATGGGATCCTCGTCACTGTTGACGCTACATGTGGGCTTGACGCTGAGCGTCAGTGTTGCGAATTTGCTTCCACGCTACGCGTGGTACCAGCGCTACGCGTGGTACCAGCGCTACGCGTCAGACCTGATGCTCAATTTTATGATTTCCCAATTGCAACCTCAATTATTCACTACAATATAAAGGAAATCAAGTAAGATTTATTATTTCATTTAAAGATTATCGCCTAATTCAGTTAATATTAAATAAAGCTTGAATTATGAAAATGTGTTAAAATGCATAATATTACACAATTAGCAATGGCAAATTATACACATTTAAAGCAAGGAATTAAGGCTAAATCATGCGTCATCAAGAGGCACATTCGGAAATTTCCCGCAGTAGTAAATAATGGAATCCACGTTCATCCACTGAGGGTACCACCGAATCATGCAAGAAGATAATCCTACCAGATGTCCTGCCCACTCCCTATTAGTCTTCTTGGTTAACCTAAGGAGCTTCAAATCAGATATAGGACATTCAACCTTGCCAACTTGATTGAAGACATGAGAAGTAAGCCATAGATACAAGGCAGGTAGACAATAGACGATCTTCTTCCCATTTCGGTTGTGACAGGAATCCATTGTACAATAGATATCAGCCAAGACAGCAGTTATGAAACTTTTACCTCTAAGCTTTCTAGCTAGGAAAACATCAATTGCCTTGAAATCAATATAACTATCAAGGCTTAGGAAAAGGATCACACCATACATAGCCAATGCCAAAATATCAATAAACACATCCCATTCTCCTCTCCCTGCCTGACTGAGGAGTTGCTACTCAAAGAAGCTTAGTGCGAATCCTGAAATCTGGTTCTTGTTTAATTGAGCCTTCTTAAGCATTTCAGGATCCATCTTGAGAATGCGAGCTACACTGAAGATTGAAGCATGATGTTCGGTTCGACGATAAGGTTTCAGATTTTCTAATGGCAAGCCAAATATTTGTTCAAACTCCTCCAAAGTAGGAGCTAACTAGAAGTCTTTGAATGTAAAACAGTGGAGAGGAGGATCATTAAACTAAGCTAGAGCAGTAAGGGCCCCTTCTTGCACTTTGACCTCTAAGAATTTTAGAACCTTTCCATACTTCCTTGTAAAGGTCATTTTCTGAGTAATATCCATCCTTTTGCTTAAGGTTAACAGATTGCTAGTATTCGATTTAATGACTTTGAGGTGTAACAAATTTTTTAAACCAGTTGCCTTCACTTCTTGATCACTTGATCTCATGTTAAATTCCATTTTTTTATAATACTTACCAATGTTTAAATTTCACCTTTAACAAAAGAAATAAATGAATCAGATTAACAAAGAAAACAGTTTGATAAATATCCTCACATAAGAGTGTAATAATATTTATCATGACTTAAGTATAGAAAATATACATTTTTGATGATTTTTTTAAAAAAAGGAAAACTTTGTGCGAATGAATAGAATATAAAAGGAATGTTTGCCCAATTGTGTCTTAGACAAGGTAACCACCTAATTGGCTCTAAGGCTCTTTAATCGTGTTTCCTCAAAAGGTGATTATTCTAATTGGTTCTAAGAAGGTCATCGGAGCTCTAATCTTTAGCTATAAGTCTTATACAAAAAGTAGGGAATCCTACTTATTGCGGACATCATAACTAAGATAACACCCCGACTGAGATTTTCACGCGAATCATGGTAGGACGTCTCGTCCTAAATGACACCGTAATCTCCCCTAGCCTATGTCTTTTGCGGGGCCCGGGAATAGGGTCCCTTCTAATAGTGTGTGCATTATGGTGAATGTGAAATGTGTGAGGCATTCATATCTGGATTTTACTCATTCCTCAAAATGAACAAACATAAGGCAAAATAAATATCACATGTCTTATACCCTAAGGTTCTAAATTAAGACAATAAAGAAGTAAAAAAAACAGTATAAAATCTAAAATTAATGGAAGATTAGATGAACAACGAGAATAACATAACAAATAAATATGAAGGATGAAATAATTAACAATCAACAAAATACACAAGATCAATTTAACAGGCTTGACTCTCAAAATGTCCCCAGTGAAGTCGCCATCTGTCGCGAACGGCGTCCCGGCGTGCGACGCGGACTGGTTAAAGACAGATAAAAGAAAATTGAAACTACATTGAAATGAGGCCCTTGGGAGGCCTAAAGAAAATAAAGGGTTCAAGGAGTCGCCACTAATATTTATTAAGGAAAATATTAGGAAAACCTTTAAATAGCACTGGTTTTTTTTAAAAAAAATGAGATTCTGTTTAGTCCGGGAGTCGAATTACAGGAGGGGAAGGTATTAGCACCCCACACTGTCCGTCAAAAAAATGGTTACCCAAATTGATTATGCATAATTTCAAAAAATGATTATCAAATATTTCATCCTTCATAAAAATAATGATAAATAATATACATGATAAAAAAAATTATATATAAATAAGAATAAAACAATAATAATAATAAAACATATCTCCTAAGTTTTGTTATTTTTTAGTTCTAAGAAAATAAACAAACAAATGATTAAAAGACCATAAAAATAAAAAAAATAATAAGACGTCTTGTCTTAATTATTTTCTAGTAAAAAAATCCATTGATTTTATTGAGAAATATAAAGTTCAAAACAAATAAATAAATAAATAAAAGTAAAAAAAACATACGAAAGAAGAAGAAAATGAAACACATCAACACATTAATTAATTAAAAAAAGGTTAAAATAAAAAACATAAATGAATAAAAAAACATACGAAAGAAGAAATATATATACACTTAATTAATTAAAATTGACAAAGGAACCTTTTTTAATTATTTTTTTAAAAAAAGAAAAAATAAAAATAAAAATAAAAATAATAAAATGTCTCATCTAAATTAATCTTATTTTAAATTTAAGAAAAAGATAAATGAATAGATAACAGATTATTTATTAGTCTTAGTTTTTGTCACTTTTTTTTATAATAATTTTTCTTAATTATCAAAAGGTTACTAAGAGAAAACAGTAGGAAATCATGACCATAATAAAAATGGATAATTATGTATATATATACTTATAAACTATTTAAAAATGGTCAAACATAAATAAGTAAATAGAAAGTATAGAAAAATAAATAAATAAATAAAAAGAAGTGTAAAAAGATAAATAACTAAAAAATAAAAGTGCAAAAAATAAAATTAAAAAAAATAAAGGTACAGAAAAATAAATAAATAAAAATAAAAGTATAAAGAAGAAGAAAAAATAATAAAAATAAAGGGGCAGAAAACTAAATAAAAAAAATAAAGAGGCAGGAAAGTAAATACATGAAAATAAAGGGGCAGAAAAATAAATAATAAAAATAAAGGGGCAGGAAAATAAATAATAAAAATAAAGGGGCAGAAAAGTAAATAATAAAAATAAAGGGGCAGGAAAGTAAATACATGAAAATAAAGGGGTAAAAAAGTAAATAACAAAAATAAAGGGACAGGAAAGTAAATACATGAAAATAAAGGGGTAAAAAAGTAAATATATGAAAATAAAGGGGCAAAAAAGTAAATAATAAAAATAAAGAGCAGGAAAGTAAATACATGAAAATAAAAGGTCAAAAAAGTAAATAATAAAAATAAAGGGGTGGAAAAATAAATACATAAAAATAAAGGGGCAGAAAAGTAAATAATAAAAATAAAGAGGTAGAAACATAAATAATAAAAAAGGGGTAGAAAAGTAAATAAATAGAAATAAAAGGGCATAAAAATAAATAAATAAAAATAATCATGTAGAAAATAAATAAATAAACTAATAATTGTAGAAATGTAAAGTGCAGATAAATAAAGTGTGGAAAATTAAGAATAATAAAAGTGCAGAAAAGTACATAAAGAAAAATAAAAGTATAGAAAAATAAATAAAGAAAAATAAAGGTACAAATAAATAAATAAAGATGAAAATGCAGAAAAATAAAGTGCAGGAAAATAAAATGCTTGAATATAAATAAAGAAAAATAAAGGTGTAGAAAAAATAAATAACAATTAAATAAAGATGAATAGATAAATGTAAATAAACATCCTTGTATTAATAAAAAATACCTCGGTACAAGAACAATTAAAGAAGAACTAGAACGGAAGTCGAGAAATCGATTTCGTGTAGATTTCCTTTGCTTTTGGCTTCGTTTGGACTCAATTTGAGGGTGTTTGGACACCGGTTACAACACTTACATAGTATTTTGGCTCACAATACTCACATACTAAGACATACTAGAATGATACACTCATTTTCCTAACTAGGATTACACAACATAATTTTAAGAAACAAAAACTTCTACTAAAAAATTTAGCACTCTTTCCCCTCTTTTTCTTCTTCTTTCTCCAAAATACCTCAACATCACCTTCTATTTATAGAAGAAAATTGGCATTAGATCCTCCATAAAATGACATCACTTTCCTGCTTTTCCAATTTGTCCAAATTTGATGTCAATTTCTCCAATTTTTCTAATTATCCAACCAAACTGGGTCCCACCTCCAATTACCACCGAACAACCTACGTGACTTTTTTCCTTTTTTTTTAAATTCTGATTTTCTTTTTTTTGAACTTTTTTTTGGACTTTTTTTGGGCCCGTTTCATTTTTTTTGATTTGTTTTGGACTTTTTTTTAGGCCCATTTCATTTTTTGGCCCTTTTTTAAAAAAAAAATTTGAATTTTTTTTATTAATGAGTAATCATTTACTCTTATGGAAACATAAATTATTTATTACATATGTGGCAAGAAATAAAGTATCCAAAAAAGAAAAATTGCTACCCATGCTATAAGAAGCAAGAGGGTAGTCACAAAACATCGTTTTCCTTCCCTTATTCTTTCCTCTTGGCTTCGGCATCCATCGGCCATTGCTTGAGAGAAATGAAGAAAGTTGATGAAATGAGAGGTGTGGTAGGAAATGAAGAGGGGTTAAGTACCGCACCACGTCACCAATAAGAACTGGTAAGTCATAACCGGGGTCTGAAATCATCGGTCAACTATAGACATTTCTCTCCGGTGTGTCTTGAAGTTTGAGTACGGATCAGTTTTCACTAGCTTGAAGAACCTCAGATTCCCACAGATCTGAGGTATAAAATACCGTACTCCACTGAGGCTGTGCAAACTTAGAGTTGGTGAGGTAACACCGGTTAGGAGACCGTGCTAGGACCCCGGTTAATGCAGTCAACATTGACTCCGGATTCTATACTTATTTTTTCTTTCTTCTTTTTTTCTTTCTTTTTTTTTTGCATATTTTTTTTCTTACATATTTTAATATACATTTTGCCGGACAAAAATAGGTGTTCACAAATGGTAAGGCTAAGAGGGAAAATCCTTCAATAAACCTCCGATAATAACCGACAAGACCAAGAAAACTTCTTATTTCCGTCACGGATGTTGGTCTTTCCCATGCTATAACAGCTTCAACTTTCGATCGATCAACAACAACTCCATCACTGGAAATCACATGACCAAGAAAAGAGATCTCATTCATCCAAAATTCACATTTGGAGAGTTTGGCATACAATTCTTTCTCTCGAAGAATAGATAACACAAGGCAAAGTTGTCTTTCATGCTCTTCATGACTCTTAGAGTACACCAAAATGTCATTAATGAATACAATAATGAATTGATCAAGATACTCATGGAAGATATGGTTCATGAAATCCATGAAGATCGCTGGAGCATTTGTCACACCGAATGGCATCACTACATACTCATAGTGACCATATCGTGTTCAGAAGGCAGTTTTAGGAATATCATCAGTCTTCACCTGAATTTGGTGATATCCAGAATGTAAGTCAATCTTGGAAAACACAACGGCACCCTTCAATGGATCGAAAAGATCATCAATGCGAGGAAGATTTGTTCTTGATAATTAACTTATTGAGTTGGCGATAGTCAATGCACAATCTCATGCTTCCGTCCTTCTTTTTCACCAACAATACATGAGCACCCCAAGGAGACACACTTGGGAGAATAAACTCCCGTTCAAGTAATTCATTGACTTGCTTCTTTAATTCGGCCAACTCTATAGGAGACATCCTATAAGGAGCTCTAGAAACAGGTTCAGCATCAGGAATGAGATCAATAGAGAATTCCACTTCACGTGGAGGAGGCAATCCAGGAATTTCATCTGGAAAAACATCAGGAAATTTAGAAACAACAGGGATTTCACAAGATTGGGAAGTACCATTCCCATCAACCATGTAGAACATCATGAGAAGCTGAGAGATACCTTGTAGGTCAAGCTTTTAGCATTAGAAGTCGGGAAGATCACCGTCTTGTTATGGCAATCCACCAAGACTTTGTTGGCAGATAACCAATCCATGCTTAGAATAATGTCCAGGTCTTTCATAGGCAAGCACACGAGGGATACAACAAACTTCCTACCCTCAAGAGTCATCTCGATATTTTCGCATCGAGTCACCGATCTCAAACAAGCACCGGTCGGTGTAGTCACCAATATAGAGCCTTTCATCATGCAAACATGCACCTTCAAGCGCCTCACACAACCCTCGGAAATAATTGAATGCGTAGCACCAGAATCAAATATAACATATACCAAAGTGCCAAGGATTTCATATTCACCACGAACAAGATCTTCAGCTTGTGCGGCCTCTTCGCTGGTAATAGCAAAGACTCTTCCAGCTGCTTGTGGTTGATCACCATCATTATGGTTACCATTTCTTCCACCATGGCCATTGCCTCGACCATTGCCATTTCTTCCACCGTTATGGTTTCCACCATGGCCACCATTGCGGCCACCATTATGACCATTTCCGTTTCCACGACCACGGCCTCCAAAGCCACCATGGCCTCCACGGTTACAATTAGGGTTCACACGAGCAAGAGTATCAACATTGGCATTTCTTTCATTCAAAGGGCAATTAGGGCGGATATACCTGGGTTGGTTGCATTGATAACACACCATATCATCGCTTGGGCAATCACGGGCCACGTGGTTGGCACTATATTTAAAGCAAGTAAGGCCTTGGACATTACCACAACCTTGTTTACCATATCCATAACCACCTCTAAAAGTACCACATCCTCTTGCATTGGAGGTCCACCACGAAAGAATTTCTTCTTCTTGAATTGACCATGCCTCTTGAAATTAGAGAATTGCCCCTTCAACTTGGGCTCATGCTTGCCATGACCCAAAGGAGTTATATCATCCTCTTCATAAATACGATACTTATTCACAAGTGTCAGAAAGCTTCTTATTTCTTGATACCTAATAGCCTGCTTGATTTTGGGCCTCAAACCATTTCCAACTTCACACACTTTGAAGCCTCGATACCCTCTTATTGATAAGGCGGATAAAATACACAAAGCTCTTCAAACTTGGAGGCATACTCCTCCACGGTCATATCACCTTACTTAAGCTCCATGAACTCAAGCTCTTTCTTGCTTTTGTAGTTCTCCAAAAAGTACCTCTTCAAGAATTCAACCTTGAAGTTTTCCCAAACCAGAGGAACATCAGCAGATATCATGTGCTCCCTAGTAAGACGCCACCATGCTTTGACTTCATCACGGACCATAAAGACCACATATTCCACCTTTTGTGTTTCAGAACACTTGAAGCTAGCATAAATTCTTTCCAAATCCTTAATCCATGCATAGGCATCCTCAGGCTTATAACCTCCATGAAATTCAGAAGGTTTTCTCTTGATAAATAGATCAAGACCTTGGGCACCTTCTCCCACATTCAGCTGGCCTTGCCTTTCAAGAGATCAACAAAGTGATTCAAGGCGTTTTCCATAGCAGTAGCCTCACGATTAGGTCTACCAGCCATATTTTAAGCCTATACATTAAAACATGGTTCACACATGAGTAGTCTAGACCAAACAAAAAATTTTCAACCTATAAACTCAAAGGTTTCAACATTCATTGGTCTATCATGCATCACATCACATAATCATGTCAATCTCAAAACATAATCACAACATATTCATCATAGAAGGTAAATAGTGTAAGGAATCTTGGCCGGACTCAAACAACATAGACATCAATCTCAATTCAATGACAAATAGCCACAATTCAATCAAAGAAATTCTTAACTCAATCAATCATACCCCACACAGTCTAATTATAACTAACAGATACTTGAACAACATCAGTTAAGTCTGTATCAAGAGCAATCAATGCTCTGATACCAGGTTGAGACGCCCTAAAAATAGGGGTAAATTTTTTGTGATTTTAAAATCATTAATTAATGAAGAAATAAAGTGGTGAAGCTTTAATTCAACACCCTGGATCAGTAAGGAACCTATCTCATATATCAATATATGAGATGGTGGAATTTAAAAATGAACCACGAGAAATTCTCAATTAAAAATAGCAGAAAGATCATTTGAATTGATGTTGTATGATTGGATTTAAAGAGAGTGGATTTCATGAGATTTAATGGTTCATAATATGTTAAATATACTTGTAAGATGATGTAAGAAGAAACCTTGATGCAAAGGAAAATCAAAATAATTAAAGCAAAAGCATTTTGAGGGATCAGGGGCATCTTGCTCAAGCGGATGCCCCACTCGCTTGAGCGAGTTCCAGTAGCCAAGCCTGGGCGAGCCAGCGAACATGCTTAAGCGAAGAGAGCAATGCACATCAAGTACCCATCTCGCTGTAGCGAGCTTCGCTTGCTTGAGCGAGATTGTTCCAGTAGCAAAAAGGCCCTCCTTTCGCTTGGGCGGGGCATCCTCGCCTAAGCGAAATTTCTCCAGAATCAATTCCTATCCTTTCTCGCTTAAGTGAGCCACCATACACTGGCCATTTCGCTTAAGCGAAAGTGGTCCAGTATCATTCCGTCTTGCACTCGCTCGGGCGAGGCTTTGCCTGCCTGACCAAAATGTGGCCAGTAGCCACACCTTTGATTCAAGAAGATCTCGCTTGAGTGAGATTCACACTCGCTTGAGGGAGTTATGCAGTTTAGGCGAAAAACATGGGAATTTAACATAACCTCACATACCAAATCTCATTTCATGCCATTTTAGCCTATACCAATATGTTAGATATATTCAACCATGCATTTAAAAGTTCATCCAATTGTTTATACACATCAAGATCAATTCCCATTCATTCAATGCATGATATTTAAATTATTTTTACATAAACTTCATGAAATGCTGTAAGTTATAAAATACTTCATTTATTCATGGGATTCAATATTAACCAATCATCATAATTCATCCACATACATTATCTAGGTCATTAAGGAAAATTGGCCATATATATCAAGGTCCAATTTTCATGCATGACCCTCAAAATCATCATTCAATCATCTAGATTACAAAATATGCATACATCCATACTATATGCTATACAAAATTCAGATTTTGCCGGCCAAGACACTTCCTATACATCCATTTACCTCCTTCATCAAAATATACTTCAAAAGAGATTCACATCCCCATGAATGTCCTGTATCATAAATCTAAAAAGTAGACAACATGGGAGAGTGAGTCATACATTCCAAAAGAATGAATATGAATACCACGTGATTATGTACATATGATTCAAAATTATGTATACTTTGCATACACATATCATTCATCATCTTATTCATCATTATAATACTATCATTCATATGTCACAATCAACACTATAGATTAAGCAAAGTATATAAGCATACATATAATCAAGTCCTTTAATAAATTAGACTCATACATACATCATTATTACACTCGAACTATTATTTGGTATTCACATATTTTATGTTGTCTCATTACCTCTTCTCATCCACAGCACGACCATCATCATATCTCATCACCTTCGGCATACCTCCTAGCTATATGCAAATGCTCTTAAGCTAATGCATATGCACAACGGAGTATTTCAATAATTACAGATCTGACTGTTGGAAATTGATCCGGTCCTAACACCGGCCCCCAAGAGCATGGCTTTAATGCCTTGCCTGATCAGCATTTTGAATAAAGAGAAGTACTCTTTAAATACACTACAAATACTATACGGAGTACATACCGCCAGGGCAAGTAACGCCGCCAAGGCTCATAACTCCGCCAAGGCACGTTACCCCGCCAAGGAATGTAACTCCGTCCAGGCATGTTACTCCGCCAAGGAATGTAACCCCGCCAAAGTTGTTACTCCGCCGAGCCATAGGCTCAATATTGGCGGAATACCGAATTTCCCACACTGCGTAGCGAGCCCATACTCACAACCCCGGCACGAGATTGACTCTGTCTTGAGAGGTTAATAATGGGAATCACGCTGTCACGCATAAAGGGAAATAACAATAAAATATTAAAGCACTAACGCTTTCCAGACAAGTGGTGATACCTACTACAATAATGGTGCATATAAACGGCGCAGGGACCCACTACCTTTTCAGCATTATGCCTGAAGACAAGGAGCGGGTCCTACCAGTAATGGAGCACCAGTAACAGGTATATAAACCTCTCTCGAAAAGGTATAAGGGATCTTTTCCCATTCTCTGAACCTTACACTCTCTTACTTGCATAATTCTCTCTGACTGTCTTTCTAAGTCTCTAAATATTCTGAAATACTGACTTGAGCATCGGAGAACGATTGCAGGTACCACCCTCAATCGGTTCAAGGCAACGTAGATCCCGTCAGGCGGACTGTGACACTGCCCTAGAGTACATTGCACTCCGCCTCAGCATACAAAGACTCTCCGTATTTACATTTATATGCACATTGCTTTGTATCAAAAACACATTTATATGTATATTTTGAGTTGTTCTACAAGCATACTTCTACACCCCCTGTAAAGAACAGTTCATTGGCACGCCCAGTGGGACCTGTAAACTTGGTAATCCCACAATCTTTGATCAATCTTCATTATCAATGGAGAGACAAGGACCAGAGATGCAGAACGAGGATTCTCCTCCACGCAATCCCAGACGTCTTAACTTCAATGATGATGCTCAGAAAAAAGCAGCGCAAGCTAATTCTCCAGATCCAAGAGATGACATGATTCGAATGTTGAGAGAAGAACTTGTGGAGCTTCGTCGTGAAAAATCAAACCCAGTGCATGAGAAAGCTGGTCCCGCAAGACAGCCACATCATGAACCACACATGCAGGAGGAATCAAGTACTCCTCACTACTCTCGTATTCCTACATACATGGAGGAGCAACGAAGCCTCCCACTGGTGAATGCTCAGCATCAAGAAGGAAGGAGAGCAGGCTCAAACGCATCCCCCTTAGGATATAAGATGAGCATCCCATTTTCTAAGAGGCTCATGAATGCACATGTACCCAGACATTTGCAAACTATGCAGCCCATTTCTATAGGGAAATATACTGGGGAAACAGATCCCTCTAAGCATTTAGATGCTTATATCTACGAGGCCATGTTTCTAGGAGCTGAGGAGGATGTCATGTGCAGAATGTTCCCCAGAACCCTTACAGGCGAAGCTCTTAGTTGGTTCAAGAGCTTACCTTCAGGTTCCATTGATTCGTGGGAGGAGCTGGCCTCAGCTTTTGGAAGCCACTTCGTAATCTCCAGGGATGCACCCAGAACCTCTCATACCTTGGCTCAGATCAGACAAGGCGACAAAGAATCTCTGAAGGATTTCCTTAAGAGATTTTACAAGGAGGCAGCCATGGTCCCTGATCTGACAGAGGCAATCCAGTTGCATATTCTCATAGAAGCTATGCAACCAAAATCACCATTCGCTTTGTCTTTGGCAAAGGGACCTCCAACCACGATGGAGGAATTTCGCAGGAAGGCGTCCAAGTACGTGGGTATTGAGATGCATTTGGAAGCCACTGCATCTCGCAGTAAACCACCCCCCGCAACTCCACCTCATGACAAAGGGAAAGAGAAGTCGTTGAAGAATGACAAGTCCCACCAAAGGGACAAAGTAGGGAACCAACCTTTCAAACAGCAAGACAGACGCGTGTTCAATTTTGCTCACTATGCACCACTGAACACAACTTGCGAGCAAATCTTGCGTGAAATAGGATGGACCACCCTCAATGTTTTTGGAATTCAACGTCCACCCCCAATCAGGCGCGGTGGAAACCCAAAGAAATATTGTGAATTCCATGAATCAGTTGGCCACACCACAGAAGAATGTAAGCAACTCAAAAATACCATTGAGGTGCTCATTCGTGAAGGTAAACTGAAACATTACCTGTTCAAAGGCAAATCTCATGATGAGCCTGAGAAGTTTGAAAAGCGACATCGTGATCGTTCTCCGGATCCTGATAGTACTCGGGAACCAAAACGTGCGGCGGTGTCAGAGAAACAAAAAGCCATTGTTCTGGAGTCCGCCCAACGAGAACCGAGCCCTAAACCTAGATCACGAGGTAAAAGGCAGGTGGTGGACATGATTGTTGGAGGCTTCGCAGGAGGCGGACCCTCAAACACCGCCCGGAAAAATCATCATCGTATGATCTTATCTGTGCAGGACAAGAACAAAGAATATCGCCCATTCAGGGACGGAGTTCAGACTCCGCCTATAACTTTCACAGATGATGATTTTGGCCCAACCATTCCTGAGGGAGATGATGCGGTAGTGATCATTGCGGTGATCGCTAATATGGATGTAAAACGCATCCTAGTTGATCAGGGAAGTTCCTGTGACGTTATTTTTTATGACCGTTTTAAACGCATGGGACTGACTGACGCTGATTTGCAGCCTTACACACAGGACCTTACAGCTTTTAATGGCGCCAAACAGCCTACTAAAGGCTACTTGGACACAAGGATTAACTTCGATGGTGAACCTGGAGCAAGGACTGTAAAATCCAGGGTTCTTGTCATTGATGTTAAATCCCCATACAATGGCATCATTGGGCGGCCTACTCTGAATGCCATGGAAGCCATCGTTTCAACCCCCCACTTGTTAATCAAGTTCATCGATAAAGATAATCAAGTCTCATCTGTCAGGGGTGACCAGGAGATGGCTCGTTATTGTTACAATTTAAGTCTTAACATGGTGAAGCTTGAAACCATGTCTAAGAAAAGAAAATTGAACGAAGGAAACAGTGCGGCGGCATCCGTCAACTTGGTGGATCTTGATCCCAGGGCGGAGTCTTCTATAGACCCACTGAACCCTTTGAAACCAACTCCTGATGGTGGTTCCAAGCCTATTGTTCTGGGCAACACCCCGGAGCAAATCACTAACATCAATGACAAATTGGAGCCTAACGTGGAGGCAAGACTGATTGCACTCCTCCATGAGTACAAGGAAATTTTTGCCTGGACAGCCGCAGACATGCCTGGTATGGATCCTAACTTCTGTTGCCACCGCCTGGCGGTGTATCCTGAAACTAAGCCAGTGGCACAAAAGAAACGGCGTATGGGTCCTGCTAAGCAAAATGCTGCTTGCGAACAAACCGAAGAACTCCTTAAGGTGGGGTTCATCAGGGAACTCCGTTACTCTTCTTGGCTGTCCAACGTGGTTATGGTACAGAAAGCCAATGGCAAATGGCGCATGTGCATAGACTACGTCGATTTGAATAAATGTTGTCCCAAAGATCCTTATCCTCTCCCCAACATTGACAGACTGGTTGACGACTCATCAGGATACAAGTATCTATCCTTCATGGATGCTTACTCCGGATACAACCAAATTCCAATGTGTGAGGATGATCAGGAGAAAACAACATTTATCAATGACAGAGGGGTCTTTTGCTACAATGTTATACCATTTGGGCTGAAGAACGCTGGGGCCACCTACCAGCGCATGATCAACAGAGTCTTTGAGGGCATGCACACAAAGCTGGTGGAGGTTTATATTGATGATATCATCGCCAAAACTCCAGAAGGAGGAGACCATGTTGAAGACCTACGCCTCGTTTTTCAACGCCTGCGGCAATATAACATGAGACTCAACCCACTAAAATGTACATTTGCTGTGCCTGGGGGGAGATTCTTGGGTTTCATGTTAACACAAAGAGGCATAGAAGCTAATCCTGACAAGTGTCGTGTGATACAAGAGTTGCAGAGCCCCAAAACACTGAAAGAGGTACAATCCCTCAATGGCAAAATCGCTGCTCTAGCACGATTCATGCCAAAAATGGCTCATCGCTCTCTCCCCTTATACAAGACGCTGAAGAAGGATAAGAAATTCAATTGGGGCCCAGAGCAAGAGGCGGCCTTCCAGAGCTTGAAAAATGTCTTAGCCAGCCCTCCAATCCTGGTAAAACCAAGCCCAGGTGAGCAACTCATCGTTTATTTGTCTGTTTCAGATGAAGCGCTGGCAGTGGCTCTGGTCAAGGAAACAGTTGAAGGCCAACGACCGGTGTACTTCACTGGTAAAACATTGCATGGTGCGGAGTGCCGTTATCAGAAGATTGAAAAGGCAGCACTTGCAGTTGTTTGGGCCTCACGACGCCTAAGACCATATTTCCATGCACATCCCATCCTGATTCGCACAGACTTGCCACTCCGTACCATATTGTTCAAACCAGATTTGGCAGGAAGAATGATCAAATGGGCTATAGAACTCTCTGAATTCGACATATCCTACGAACCAAGAACTGCTATCAAGGCGCAAGTCCTAGCAGATTTCGTAGTTGAATTAACAGGCTCTAGCCCAGACGCAGATCATTCACACTGGACAATATATGTCGATGGGTCTTCAAACAGCAAAGGATGCGGAGCAGGAATCGTCATAGAAAGTGATGACGGGGTACATCTTGAAATTTCATTACACTTTACCTTCACTACGTCTAACAATCAGGCGGAGTATGAAGCCTGTTTAGCCGGACTCAGAGCAGCACAAGATATTGGGGTCAAAACTGTCACCCTATGCAGTGATTCTCAACTAGTCATCTTACAAATTCTTGGTGAGTATCAGGCTAAAGAACCTCTACTGCAACAATATCTGGACTGCGTCAATGAGTTGAAACAGCGCTTCGATGAAGTAACTTTCAAGCATGTACCTCGCGAAGAAAATACACGTGCTGATATCCTGTTCAGGTTATCCAGCACAAAGAAGGCGGGATGCATAACCACGGTTGTACAGAGTACTCTGGCGGAGCCAAGTATATCCCTTCCCTCTTCAATTCATATGATTAAAAGCCGCCCCGTTGATGACAACTCCTGGGTAACACCAATAGTTCGTTATCTTGTTAACGGACAATTACCCACGGATGATCTTGAGCGAAAGAAGCTAAGGAGGGAGGCACCCTATTATACACTCCTGGATGGGCAGCTATACCGCCGAGGAATTTCTGTCCCGTACTTAATTTGCATAAATGAAAACGAGGTACCAGCTGTTTTGGAAGAAGTCCATGAAGGGCAGTGTGGACATCATCCAGGGGCACGGAGTCTAGTGAGAAAAATCCTCAGGGCGGGGTATTGGTGGCCCACTATGAAGCAAGACGCTGCCTTATATGTTCAAAAATGCGATCAATGTCAACGATTCGCGAATTTTCACCATACTCCAGCTGAGGAAATGTCATCATCAATAACGCCCTGGCCTTTCTATCAATGGGGTATGGATATTCTAGGTCCATTCCCAACTGCGCCCGGCGATATCAAATACTTGATAGTTGGTGTCGATTATTTCACCAAATGGATTGAGGCAGAGGCAGTGGTGCACATAACGTCAGCCAGGACTCGAAGATTTGTTTATGAGAACATCATTGCACGTTTCGGAGTCCCTGAACGCATAGTCACTGATAATGGCACCCAGTTCACAGATCGCAAGTTCACTGAACTCTTAGAAAATCTCAGCATCACGCAAATTTTCTCTTCTGTGGAACACCCTCAAACCAATGGACAAGCAGAGGTCGCCAACAGAGAAATCTTGAAGGGCCTCAAAAAACGCCTTGGTGAGGCAAAGGGAGACTGGGCAAATCAGTTATGCCATGTTTTATGGGCATATAGAACCACCCCATACTCCACCACGAATGAATCTCCATATCGGCTGACATATGGAGTCGAGGCTGTCATTCCCATTGAATTAACAGCCCCTTCAACTCGAGTCCTCCATTTCAATGAGGAAGCCAATCAACAGAACCTCGCACACGAATTAGAGGTTTTAGCGGAGTTGAGAGAGGAAGCCTTTGTGAGAGATCAAGCTGTCAAAGCAAAGGCCGCCAAACGGTATAATGCACGCATGTGCGAACGCCGTTTCAAAGAGGGAGATTTGGTCCTGAGAAGGGCCAACATTGGCAACAAATTTACGCACCAAGGCAAATTGGCACCAAATTGGGAGGGTCCATACCGAGTCATCGAGGTTTTGGGCAAGGGTACATATCGCCTAGAAAACTTGGATGGCACTCCGGTCAGAAATAAATACAACATTTTAAATTTACGCATATATTACAGTTAGTTGGGTAATACGGTATGATCTTTTCTTCCTAACTCAAGGATCTTCCTCTGTATGCTTTCCTTGAAAAGGTTTCGCTATTAAAATCATTTCAATGAAATTCTCAAGAGGTTACTACGCCTCGTTATTAAAATTACTTCAGTTAAATTCTCAAAGAGGCTACTTCGCCTCCTTACTGAGTTTTACTTCACCAAAATTGCAAAAAGGCTATCCCGCCTCGTTATACTTAATCATATTTCATTAAGTCCTCAGAAGAATATTCCGCCTTCTCGATATCATTTTACAAGGCATAAATACGACGGACTCAAACACTGCTTATATGAACAAGTATACATTTGCAGAAATATGCTTTATTCAATATTGCCAAATTGGTAAAATCCAGAGCCTATCCTGGAACAAGGCGACGTTATAAATAAAAACAAGACTTGCAAAGAGACTGAGGAGGAGACTGAGAAGCTGATCTTTAAGGGTCAGACGGCTTCCCTTCTTGCTGAGTGGAGGTGAGATGATTTTCTCCTGGCCTGGTCAAACTTTGGGAAGGAGGCAAGTCCGCCAGAACATATTCATCATTAGGCGCAGGCATATGACCTCCTTACACAGGCACCATCAATTCTCCATTGATGAATTCGTAATAGGGATGAATGCCTGTGGTGGAGAGAGCAACACCTGGGTTACGATAGCGGAGTTGGTGAACAGCCATGCTGAAAGCATCATCAATCGCTGCCTCAGCTGCATCCAAGGCAGATTGTAATTCCTTGTCGAGCCTCTCACTGGTGGCATCTGAGGCAGTCTTCTCAGCTTCCAACTCTTGAACCCGCACTTCAAGATTTCCATATGCGGTTGTTGCTTCACCTAACTTCGCTGCCCAGGCATCTTCAGCTATGGTTTTATTTATTTCTATAGAGACCAGGCTCTGCTGAAGAATGCTCACGTCCCCGCCCAAAATTTGGTTCTGCTAATTTAAATTTGAAACTTGTTGTTTCAGCAGAACATTATCAGCCTTGACCTGGGAAAGCCCGCTCACCTCCTCGCCCAGCTTTTTATTCTGTTGTTCTAGCTGGACTTTCTCAGCCTTCACCTTAGCCAACTCCTCCGTCAACTTCTTGATGTTGGAGTCGGCGGTGTCAAGATGTTTGTCCTTGGCCTTGATCACCTCGGACAACTGCTCATTGTCATGTTCCAAGCTACGAATCTTTTCCACAGACTCGTGGTAAGACGCCTGAAACATGTTCGCCTCAACAGCAACGTCAGCTATCCGGGGGACAGAGGCCAAGAAACCATCTAACTCAGCAAGCTGCCACCTCGCAGCTGCAGCAGCCTCCGGAATCTCCTCAAAGTCGATGTTGGGGCAGAGAATGAATTCTGGATCACGCCTCTCTGACTGGCGGGATCCCGTATTTGCAAAGTACAGAAAGGGATTCAAGCGAGACCCTGCCTCAGGCAAAGAGACAAACCGCCTGGATGATTCCCCTGGCACATCAATGGGAAAAACGGCTGTCCCTCGAGTGGTCAAGCTCAGGGCGGGATCCTCAGACGGGCGGACTGGGGAAACTTGAACTCTCCCTGCCTCGTCCCCCGTATCTTGGTCAGAAGAGGCTTGGAATCCCTCCGCTTGCTCCCCCGCGACATCTTCTTCGGGGATGCCTTCAACACCGCCCATATCAGCAGAAGTACCCATAACAGGTACCTCCTGAGTCTCCTCCAAGTCAATAGCAACATCGATTGATGTCCCTTCCTCAGCCCTCTTCCTGCCCTTAGTCCTCCTCCTTTGCAAAGGATGAAGGTCTACTTCCTCTTCTTCCTCTTCAGCAGCTTCTGGTTCTTGACGTTTTTTAGAACGCCTCTCAACAGCAGCTGCTGAAGATCCTGCACCACATTCAAAATTTACTATGTTGGTGGATGCAGGGAAGGGGAGAGTTTTTGTCAGGGCGGCAGCCAGATTCCTCCTGGGCTGCACATTATTCCCCGCGTTCATTTCCCTGCGGCTCATTTGGATCTGCTTGATACGCTCCATCCCAGGGAACTCAGCGATTTCTCCTGCGAAATAACAATATGAGGATACAGTTAGAAAATGCAAGATAGAGGTAATACTCAATCACATTGCAATTGTTCGTAATATTACTCAAGTATCCTTGAGCATCCCGCCCAAGCAGCCTTCGACAAAGAATCAGCTTGTGGACGGAGTTGTACTCCTTCAACATTCAGAGTACTTCCACAGACGCCGCCGATAGAGCACCCTCTTCAACTTCATACGCTCGTTTGGTTAAGAGAAAGTGCTCATGCGTCCATGCCACTGGAAATCTATCAACACCCTCTTTATTCCGCCAAAAAACAGGTTTGTCCCTCCTGACGGATACCTTCACAAAACTCATCCTGAAGTGAAGTCCGCCTTCCTTGGCGGAATCAGCAAACGCCTTAAAGTTTAAAATCTTTGGCTCCGCCCGGAGAGTCACAAAACCCATGCCGCCGGTTTTCATATTTACTCTCCTCATAATGCGGCAGAAAGCGAAAAACAACGCCACTGTAGGCGTAAACCCCAAATGTTCAGCCATCACCTCAAAGCTGCGAACTATTCCCCAACCATTCGGATGCAGCTGAGAAGGGGCACAGTCCAAGAACCTAAGCACACCCATCTGGAATTTATTCAATGGGAAGCGCACCCCTAACTGGGTAAATAGAATATCGTACATATATATGGTACGCTCATTCTAAGGACGATGGCAAACCCGTTCATACGTCTTGGGTGAACGGACGATGAACCTATCCTCATACCTCTCATCCTTCCAAACCGGAACAGGCAACTCCACTACCCCTCCGCTTGTTGTCGCATGTCGAGAGGAAGCATCCTTGACATCTTCCTCAACCCAACAGTAGGGATCACTCTCGAGTGTCTTCTCCCAATCCAGTCCATGCAACACAACATTTCGACACTCTGCCATAGTCAGCACTTGTGTATAGGAAACACCTCCTGACACAAATGAATGTACAACATTACTAAAGTACTCCACGCTGCTATAAAACGTCGAGTCCCTCCCAGTATAAAAAGCCTCATCTCCACTCTCAATATCAGAAAACATGGGACGAACAGAAACCCTAGAATGAGACTCTGACCTCTTTCCTCTCATCTTCCTTTTTACGAACACACAAAAAGGAAAACTAAAGCTAACCCAATGGAAACAAAGAAGCAAAGAAGAGGAAGAAGCAAGTACCTTAAGCTTCTGAAAGATAGAAGAACTCCAAACACCAATAAACTCGCAAGAGAGTAGCAAAAACACTTTCAGCAAACAAATACGAAGTGAGAGATGAAGCAAAACATTTCCCTTCTGAGAGTTTACCTATTTATAGGCATGGCTTGGGGGGAAATAAGCGAATCCTCAGAAATCTCGAAGATGTGTTTGCAGCCGTTAGATAAATCTCATCAACGGTTCTAAAATTGAAATATGCGTTTACAACCGTTGGATTTGTCTCACTGACGGTTCCTTTTTTGTTGAAACCAATAGATATATCTAAGGGCAAATATTTCATGGGCCACGTTTTCAAAATCCAAGGCCCACGGTAATAACCTCGAAAACGGTTCTTAATTGCCATCACGCGCATTTATGTCCCATCATTGGAATGGCAATCGTTACGAGGGCATACGTGGCAATGGGAGACTGAAGAATAAAAAACGTGGTTTCGAGGTGCATTAATGACAGGCGTGTCAAATGATGACAGCTGATAAATGCATGAAAGCACTTGTCCACAAATCCTGAACTAGCAAATGCCGCCTAAACCCATGCCTACAAAAGCTAAACTTAAGTGTTATAGCTTATTAAAGTGACTCCGCCAGTCACTATAACAAGCTAGGGGGCATATGATCCGGTCCTAACACCGGCCCCCAAGAGCATGGCTTTAATGCCTTGCCTGATCAGCATTTTGAATAAAGAGAAGTACTCTTTAAATACACTACAAATACTATACGGAGTACATACCGCCAGGGCAAGTAACGCCGCCAAGGCTCATAACTCCGCCAAGGCACGTTACCCCGCCAAGGAATGTAACTCCGTCCAGGCATGTTACTCCGCCAAGGAATGTAACCCCGCCAAAGTTGTTACTCCGCCGAGCCATAGGCTCAATATTGGCGGAATACCGAATTTCCCACACTGCGTAGCGAGCCCATACTCACAACCCCGGCACGAGATTGACTCTGTCTTGAGAGGTTAATAATGGGAATCACGCTGTCACGCATAAAGGGAAATAACAATAAAATATTAAAGCACTAACGCTTTCCAGACAAGTGGTGATACCTACTACAATAATGGTGCATATAAACGGCGCACGGACCCACTACCTTTTCAGCATTATGCCTGAAGACAAGGAGCGGGTCCTACCAGTAATGGAGCACCAGTAACAGGTATATAAACCTCTCTCGAAAAGGTATAAGGGATCTTTTCCCATTCTCTGAACCTTACACTCTCTTACTTGCATAATTCTCTCTGACTGTCTTTCTAAGTCTCTAAATATTCTGAAATACTGACTTGAGCGTCGGAGAACGATTGCAGGTACCACCCCCAATCGGTTCAAGGCAACGTAGATCCCGTCAGGCGGACTGTGACACCGCCCTAGAGTACATTGCACTCCGCCTCAGCATACAAAGACTCTCCGTATTTACATTTATATGCACATTGCTTTGTATCAAAAACACATTTATATGTATATTTTGAGTTGTTCTACAAGCATACTTCTACACCCCCTGTAAAGAACAGTTCAGAAATAAATACCAATTTATGGGATTCAGGTATGATCATATAACCAAACCCCTACTGCAGTAGTAAAATGTGTACACTTATCATCCAATTGCATGCATTTCACTAATCTTTAACTGGTACCAAACCGCATCGTCCATTTGCAACACTTGGTCATTTTCACCATGACCGCAGTAACACATATTCATCATATGGTGTTATGGGTTGGCCATGACTCATATCATGGCGGCTGTGATCCAATGGACCACCGGGGTCACCTACTCATCAAGAGCCACCCCCACAAGGGTCAGCCACATGTAACTCCCCGTAGCAATACATGGGCGGCTTCGTGACTTACACACCGAGTCACAAGGGAAAATAAAATTTGTTCGTGCATTGAGTCACCCTCCCACTGGGTCGGCCGAGGGAACTCCCCTAACGTTCCAACATCAGCGGCTATGCAGTATGCCATGGATGCAAATGCCAATCATATGCATTTCTTACTCTATGCATCATAATCATGCCACTCATCAATCATCATTATCATTATCACCAACATCACCACAAGGCTCTTAGTGGATTTATTATCGTTGGTTATTGCCATTGTTTTAAGTTTTCGTGTGGAATTCTCACTGATTCTAATTAACACAATTTAATTCTTTCATCAATCACAATGACATCAATCTTTCATTATCAATCAAGGTATACTATTCGTTCACACCATTCTCATTCAATCATCAATAACATTCATTCCTCATTTATGGTGGATGTAAACACAACATCATATTCAAGGCTTACACTTGCCAAACAATTTAACACCACCATATAGCACACCTCTTATATTCTAAATACACAAATGCAAGTTTCCAAACATCATCACCAACATCATACACAACATTACAATTCATCATAACATTGCAAGCAAGGTAAACATGCATATTGTCACATATGACAATCAAATACTATTCAATTCATGCATTTAAAACATAAAGACTCATCTCCTACCTCAAGAGAAGAATTCCAATTGGTATGATGTACCTGCCTTGTCGTTCGGAATGGATGCTACATTAATATGCATGTAAAATCCCAATCAATCAACCATCCAAAACATGATTTAAGACTATACTCATTACATTTACAATTTTATGACATGAATAAAACATGTCATAGACACCATTTCCTCTATTTGTTAGGTTTCGGGAATTCCTTCCCATCAAACCTCATTCATTATGTTAAAGGTTACAAAACAATGTTAAGCCTCAATATTCACAACACTTTATTCAACATCCATACTCTCCTTGTCATATATCTCCTCTCAAAACATATTTTTCTACCATCATTTATTACTTTCCCCAATTTATTAAAGTTAGGGTTTCACCTAAAACCCAACAACATTTATAAATGCATCATAAATCCTTATCTACTTCCAACCATAAATTCATCTACCCATTTATGACTCATAAAGTTAGCATTTATGACAACCCACCTTAGGGTTTATACATTTATGGCTTCCATTAAATACACCATTTACATACATTACTCTCCCAAACCATAAAACTCATAACTAAGGCATTAAATCCATCAAAAATGGTGAGAAAAACTTACCTCATCCAAAAACAAAAATGGAACCAAAGAGGGAGAGAGAGACCAACAAAAATAGAAGGGGGAGAAGGTGGGAACTCCAAGCTCCAATGGCTTCCTTCAAGCTCTCACAAACAAAAATGGGAGAAGGAAATGGGTGTAACACCTTAGCTTAAGATTTTAGAGGAGAAAGTAGAGAGGCAATGAAGAAAGAGAAGAAGAAGAGTGTTTTTGCCAATTGGTCTCAGGAAGCTAACCAAAATGAGAAGGGAAAATTAAGGGCTTTTGCTTTTAATATTAATCCTCTCATTAATATTTCATCGTTTTACCACAAACAGGATCTTCGTTCGGGCTCAATACTTCAACCAAAAATTATTCCGAATAAATATTCGGATCCCCAATAATATTCTCAATAGCCCTGACCAATATCATCTCAATCGGAGATACTTGGCCTGACACCCATATTTTAATCATGCTTAATCTCAGTCTATTTGGCTTCAATAAATTATGAATAGTCCCCAAAATATTAATTTAATTATTTCCAACATTTTGGGACATGAAATAACCCATATACAATTATTTAATATTTGTTTCCTTAATTAATCCTTTATTTTAAAATTTAAGGTGTTACAATAACTGTGCAATTAATAACCTTCTTGTAGTTACAAGATTTATCTTCATTCTTTAATGAAGATTCTAGCTTCTAGAAGTTTACTTTAGTCCATAAATGGAGCATTTGTAGTTCACATACCTTCCTAGATGCTTCAAGCATCAAAAACCTTTAGGTTCTGTTATATACACATCCTTAAGACAATTTTCATCTTGACATTTATCTACCATATCTCATAATGGTGGTATACTACTACCGCAAACAAGATTTAAATAGTTTTTAAGCCAATTGAATTTTATCAATCTTGCTCTTAAAGGTACTTTCATTACCATCCATGTTTAGTTTTCCTTCTAAAAACCCACTTGCATCCTCTAGGTTTTACCCTTTAGGTGTGTCAACCAAGGTTCATACCTTGTTAGTGTACATGAAACCCGTTTCAGATCCATGATCTCATGCCATGTCTTAGAATCTGAACTTGCATTGGCATCTTTATAAGAAGCTTGGTCATTTAATAATATGTCTCAACACAGCATATCTTTTAGATTTTGTGACACATCATATTTGATCATGTGTAAGTCTTGTGCTACTAAAGCTAATGATGTCACAACACTTTGTGATTTCTACTCCAGGTATACCCTTAGCTTTTGAATGCTTTGTGATACTTGAATTTCTTCAAGCTCTACTATCCTCGTATTGATTCTTTTAAAAATGCACTTTCATTCAAGAACACAGCATTCTGAGCAACAAACCTTTTGTTCTCAGATGGATTGTAGAAATGATAACACTTAGCTTTCTTTGGGTATCTCAATAAGACATTTATCCAATTTGAATTTGACATTGTTAGAGTTGGATGTTTTATAGAAGCATCATAATTCCAAATCATTATTAAAAATATACTAGGTTTCTTCCTAGTCCATATCATATGTGGTTTCTTTAAGAAATCCTAAGATAAAACATGGTTAAGTATGGAAAATTTTTTGTCAATAAAGTTTGATGTTGAAGAAGTTAGAGATGTTTAATAATAATTAATAATCAAACTGTGTCTATCAAAGTTTGACTTCTTCTTATGGATATGCTATTTTGACATTCTCTGATAAATGAGTTAAGAGGTAATCTCTCATTTTCTTAGATAGTTATCAAACTTATGACTCAAATTATTTGCTATCTTAATCTAATCAAAAGCATTCAATGTCTTGCCAAATTGGTTTTTAACTTCATTATAAATTCTTTTAACTTTTCAAAGGCTTCTTGACTTGTGTTACACAAAATCCATACTTACGAAAATTTCAATTAGTGTGACAAAGTATAAAAACACATCTAGTTATTTTCCTATGGGCCCACACACATCATTATGTATTAGACAATAGATTACTCACCTTTCACTTTTTAGTGAATAAGGTCTTAATTATCCTCCCAATAAATAAGATTTACATGTTTAGAATGATTCTAAAATCAAAAAAGTCTAGATAATTGCCCTAAGAAACAATATCCTGTAAGTAAGGTTCAAAATCACATATTTTAACACTTTGACAGTTATGCTATAGATGGGTGTTCTGAAATTTAGGATGTGAATTTCATTACTCAATTATGTATTAGCATCCTTTTGAAGAAATAAAGTTATTTTATAAAAGAAAACATCTCTTGTCCAACAAGAAATAGTCTACACAATGTCTACTTCACTAACTAGCCCAATAGGTGAAGATCCTATTTATAATGTAGCAACTTTTGTATCTAGTATCCAATATTAATGTCAGTGAAGTAGACAAAACTTAACTTCTATAACATGACATGAAGCTGAAGTCTTACTTCCCTTCTTCCTTTTGAACTTCTTTAAGTTCTTTATACAAATTATTTTAATATCTTATTTGGCCAAAACTAAAAACAATTTCCTTTCATGATCACGTTTTTAGATTTTTATTTATCTAGACCAACTTAGCCTTGAGAGAATCTAGATATGATCATATTGTATGTCCCCATTTATTCATATTGCCTTTAACAACTTAGAGTTTATGTAGACTCCATATAGTATCTATTACCCAATGATAGATGATACTAGAATAAGCTAAACATAACACACTGTCACTTTTTCTTGCTTGAGGGCAATCCTCAAGTCCCAATACCTATTTAGGAATTTTTCTAGATAAAATGTCATCCCAAAGGACAGATTGTAACGAAAACAATATTTGGTTGTCGTGGTTGTTCTAAACCAAACTTATATGTAAATTTATCACTTTTATTATAGAACATATTTAACTTTTGGTCAGTAACTAAATATGTCATCTCCCACCATTTTGATTTAAAAATAAATACCTCACTAAATAAAAAATTCCTATTGGAAGACTTTTCTAGTGGGCCAAGATCTATATTTGGTCTAGTGTTGAGTCAACTTTGGTTGATCACTTAACCCTTGGTTATTCAGATAGGAAACTCATTTCTAATTGTATCTCATGTAACTCTTGGATGATTGAGTGGGTAACTCTTTACCTTTTTTCATCTTATGAATTTAAGCTCAATCCTTATCCCTTAAGTTATTTTCAATCCAATTGAAAAACTTAGATAAATTAAGGCCTAATAAAACATTTTGGATATTACAATTATCCAATTGTGCCTTACTAATATAAATTATAGCACCCTGCTTTGGCAAGTCTGTTATGTATTGACATTAGAATCAACAAGTGTTACTTATTGGCAGATGTTTATACTTAATATTAATGCTTCTAGGTTCTTCAATCTCATTAAAATTACCTAGTTAACTCTGATAACAACTAGTTGGATAATCCAATGACCTATCATTCTTTACTAATATTAATAAAGGCACCTTACTTTGGAGGGACCTACACTTTATTGTAATTAGTGTTAATGATTGTTGCTTTTCAAAAGGCATTTTAGATAGTTCATACTTTTAGGCTATTCTAATTCAATTGAAAATGTCAATTCAAATAAAACTCAATAAGTCATACTTGGATAATCCAATTATCCAATCATGTTCTACTAAACATAAATAAAGGTGAGACGCCCCGACAATACGGGGGAATTTTTTGCGTTTTATAAATCTTAAATTATTTAAATATTTAGAGTGGTGAAGCTTTTAAATACGACACCTGGATCTTGGGAAAACCACTCCCATATGTGAAGATACGAGTAGGGCAAATTTAAAGATGATTTCATAATAAATTCTCAATTAAAAACAATGGAAGAATCAATCAAATTGATGTTATGTAATTGGTTTCAATGAAATTACACATTATGAGGTTCACTGACTCTTTAAATATGTCACATTCAATTGAGATTTGATGCAATAGAAATGGGTTCGTAATAGAACAAATGAGAGCATCAGAGTACATCTCGCTTAAGCGAGAGTCACACCCGCTTGAGCAAGCTCACATAGAGACGCCTGAGCGAAACGAGGAAAAACTGAGCGAGGGGGGGAATTTTACACGCCCACATTCAAGTCTTTAAATTGTTCTATCAACTCCATCTCTTTTGCCATCATCATTGAGATATGCAATGACTTTTGGCTCAAAGAATCGGAAATCACATTTGCCTTTCTGGGGTGATACCGCAATTCAAATTCATAATCCTTTAATAATTCCATCCATCGTCGTTGGCGCATATTCAGTTGCTTTTGGTCAAACAAATACTTAAGACTCTTGTGATCACTAAAGACCACAAACTTAGAGCCATACAAGTAATATCGCCACAACTTCAAACCGAACACCACCGCCGCCAATTCAAGATCGTGTGTAGGATAATTAACCTCATACAGTCGTAATTGTCTCGACACATAGGCTATCACACGCTCCTTTTGCATCAACACGCATCCAAGACCAAGCTTAGACGCATCACAATACACCACAAAATCGTCCTTCAAATCGGGCAACGCTAACACTGGTGCGGTAGTAAGTCTGAACTACAACTCTTGGAAAGTTCCTTCATATTCACGAGTCCACACGAAAGGTTGATTCTTACGAGTCAACTTCGTCAACAGTAAGGCTAAACGAGAAAATCCTTCAATGAACCTCCGGTAGTAACCGGCAAGACCAGGAAAACTCCTTATCTCCGTTACAGACGTCGGTCTTTCCCAAGCCATTACAGCTTCAACTTTCAATCTATCAATGACAACTTCATCACCGGAAATCACATGACCAAGAAAAGAGATCTCACTTATCTAGAATTCACATTTAAAAAGCTTAGCATATAATTATTTCTTTCGAAGAATGGTCAATACACGATGAAGATGTCTTTCATGTTCTTCTTGACTCTTGGAGTATACCAGAATATCATCAATAAACACCACGACGAATTGATCAAGATACTCATGGAAAATGTGATTCATGTAGTCCATGAAGATCGCAGGAGCATTTGTCACTCCAAATGGCATCACTACATACTCATAGTGTCCATATCGCGTTCGTAAAGCAGTTTTCAGGATATCTTCAGTCTTCACCCGAATTTGGTGATATCCGGAATGCAGGTCAATCTTAGAGAATACCACAGCACCCTTTAACTGATCTAGAAGATCGTCAATTCGAGGAAGAGGATATTTGTTCTTGATAGTTAGCTTGTTGAGTTGGCGATAATCAACACACAATCTCATACTTTCATCTTTCTTTTTCACCAACAACACAGGAGCACCCCAAGGAGATACACTTGGGCGAATAAACTCCAGCTCGAGTAATTTCTCGACTTGCTTCTTCAATTCGGTCAACTCCATTAGTGATATCCTATAAGGAGCTCTAGAAATAGGCTCAGCACTAGGAATGAGATCAATAGAAAATTCCACTTCACGTGGAGGAGGTAATCCGGGAATCTCTTCCAGAAACACATCAGGAAACTTTGAAACAATAGGAACCTCACTAGATTGGGACGTACCATTCCCATCAATCAAACAGAACATCATAAGAAGCTGAGAGATACCTTGCACATCAAAGCCTTCAGCATTAGAAGTCGAGAAGATCACCGTCTTGTTATGGCAATCTACTAAGACTTTGTTAGCGGATAACCAGTCAATGCCTAGAATAATGTCTAGGCCTTCATAGGCAAACAGATAAGGGATACAACAAAGTTTCTACCCTCAAGGTTCATCGCAACTTCTCATATCGAGTCACCGATCTTAAACAAGTACCGGTCGGTGTGGTTACCAATATAGAACCTTTCATCATACACACAGGCACCCTCAAGCGCCTCACACAATCTTCAAAAATAAATGAGTGCGTAGCACCAGAATCAAAGACAACATTTACCGAAATACCAAGGATTTCACACTCACCACGAACAAGATCCTCAGCTTGCGCGACTTCTTCACCAATAACTACAAATACTCTACCGGTAGCTTGTAGATGATCACCACCTTTGCGGTTTCCATTTCTTCCACCATGGCCATTACCTCGACCATTGTCGTTTCTCCCACTGTTATGATTTCCACCACGGCCACTATTTCGGCCACCATTATAACCATTACCATTTCCACGGCCACGGCCTCCATGGTTAGCATCACAATTCACGCGGTTAGGAGTGTCAACATTAGCACCTCTTGTGTTCAATGGGTAATTGGGATGAATATGTTCGGGCTAGTTGCATTGGTAGCAAACCACATCGTCCCGCGGAAAATCACGTGCCAAATGGTTAGCACCACATTTGTAGTAAGTTAGGCCTTGCACATTACCACGACCTTGGTTACCACCGCCGTAACCACCTCTAGAAGCACCGCGTCCTCTAGTATTTAAGGATCCACCACGAAAGAACTTCTTCTTGAAATGACCTGGCTTCTTGAAATTATAGAATTGGCCTTTTAACTTAGGCTTGTGTTTGCCATGACTCGAAGGAGCCACATTATCTTCTTCATATATACGACACTTGTTCATAAGCGTCGGAAAGCTTCTAATTTCTTGATGTCAGATAGCCCGCTTGATCTCGGGCCTCAATCCATTCTCAAACTTCACACATTTGGAAGCTTTAGTACCCTATTATTGATAGGGTGGATAAAATGCACATAACTCCTCAAACTTAGAGGCATACTCCTCCACCGTCATGCCACCTTGCTTAAGTTCCATAAACTCAAGCTCTTTCTTGCTTCTATAGATGTTCAGAAAATACTTCTTCAAGAACTCTACCTTGAAGTTTTCCCAAACTAAGGGAATATCAGTAGATACCATGCGTCTCCTCATAAGACGCCACCAAGCTTCGGCTTCATCGCGGATCATAAAGACTGCATATTCCACCTTTTGTGCTTCAGAACACTCGAATCTAGCGTAGATTCTTTCCAGATTATTAATCCAAGCATATGCATCTTCTGGCTTGTAACCTCCATGGAATTCAGAAGGCTTCCTCTTGAGAAATAAATCAAGACCTTAGGAGCCTTGTCCCACATTCAGTTGGCCTTGTCTTTCCAAGAGATCAGTGAAACATTCAAGGCATTTGCCATAGAAGCAGCCTCACGATTTGGTCTACCAGCCATATTTCAAGTCTATATGTTAAAACATGGCTCACACATGAGTAAACTAGACCAAACGATGACTTTTCAACTTATAAATGTAAAGGTCTTGCACTCATAAGTCTATCATGTACTACATCACACAATCATATCATTTTCAATACATGATCACAATCATATTCATCATTAGAGGTAAATAGTGTAAGGACTCTTGGCCAGACTTAAATAACCATAGACTTCAATCACAATTCAATAACAAACAGCCACAATCTAATCAAACAATTCATGAATCAATCAATCATATCTCATATGACTCAATCATGAGCAACAACTACACAAACAATATCAATCATGATCGTATCAAGAGCAACCAATGCTCTGATACCAGGTTGAGACGCCTTGAAAATACGGGGGAATTTTTCACGTTCTATAAATCTCAAATTATTTAAATATTTAGAGTGGTGAAGCTTTTAAATATGACACCTGGATCTAGGGAAAACCACTCCCATATATGAATATATGAGAGGGAAAATTTAAAGATGATTTCATAATAAATTCTCAATTAAAAATAGTGGAAGAATCAATCAAATTGATATTGTATAATTGGTTTCAATAAAATTACACATTATGAGGTTCAATGACTCTTTAAATATGTCAGATTCAATTGAGATTTGATGCAATAGAAATGGGTTCGTAACAGAACAAATGAGAGCATCAAAGTTATCTCGCTTAAGAGAGAGTCACACCCGCTTGAGCGAGCTCACTAGAGACGCCTGAGCGAAACGAGGAAAAACTGAGCCAGGGGGAATTTTACATTTGGGCTCCTTTCGCTTGAGCGAGCCCAACCTCGCTTGAGCGAGAATCGAGAATCCACCCTGGGCGAGTCAGCGAGACGCTTGAGCGAGAGAAGAGATTTGCATCAGGAGCCAATCTAGCTTAAGCAAAATCCATCTCGCTTGAACGAGATTGCTCCAGAGACGAAGGAAACTCTCTACCTGATTTTTGCTTGGGCGAGACATATCTCGCCTGGGCAAAAATTATCCAGTGTCTAATTCCATTCTTCCTCGCTTAAGCGATCACCAAGCCAGGGCCATTTCGCTTGAGTAAAAATGGTCCAGTGACCAACCTCTGATTCCAGTCCAATCTTGCTTGGCCGAGAAGGCCATTCGCTTGAGTGAATTTCGGCCAGTGGTCACACCCCTGTTTCGTAAGCATCTCGCTCGAGCGAGATTTCCACTCGCTTGAGCGAGTTCTGCAGAATTTCTGTAGAAACGTGTATTCTTCACAACATGGCATACCAAACTTCAATTCATGCTATGTTAACCTAGTTTAATGCATTATATCCCCCCCAACCATGCAAATAAAACATCATTGAACTATCATTCATTCAATGCATATAATTTGAAATCATCCTTATCTCACAAACTCCATAAAATGGTACAAGTCACAACACACCATTCATTCATTAGAATTAACATCATCAAGCATCATATTTCATCATATACATCATTTGCGTCATAAATTAAAATTGGCCGTATACATCAAGGTTCAATTTTCCTCCATGACCCTCACAAAATCATCATTCATTAATCTAGATATCAAAATAAGCATTCATATACATCACATGCTATACAAAAATCTAGATTTCGCCGGCCAAGGCACTTCTTACACCACTATTTACCTCCCCAACCAAAATATACTTCAAAATGTCCACTCTTCCCATAGGTGCCCTGCATCACAAGTCTAAAAATTGACAACATGGGAGAGTGAGTCACACATTCCAAAGGAATGAATATGAATACCATGTGATTATGTATATATGCATCAAAACATGTATACTTTGCACATACTTATTATTCACCATACTCTTTATCATCACAACACCATCGTACATACATTCACAACTATTACTACAATTTAGACAAAGCACACAGCATATACATCATCAAATTCCACTACAATTTGGCTATCACACAACTATTATTTGGTATTCATATCTTTTATGTTGTCTTAGTATATCCTTACATCCCCATCACATCCATCATCATATCTTATCACCTTCGACATACTTCCTTGCTATATGCAAATGCTCTTAAGCTAATGCATATGCACAATGGGATATTTCAACAATTGTAGATCTGACTGTGGGAATACAAACACCGAATATGGGACTCAAGTATGATCATCTAACTATACCCCTACTGCAGTAGTAAAATGTGTACACTTATTCTTAAATTTGCATGCATTTCACCAATTGTTTTACTGGTACCAAACCGCATCACCCATCTTGCAACACCTGGTCATTTTCACCATGACCGCAGTATACAACATATCCAACATATGATGTTACGGGCCGGCCAGATCTCAAATCATGGCGGCTATGATCTCAAAGACCACCGGGGTCACCTGCTCATCAAGAGCCACCCCCCACAAGGGTTGGCCATATGTAGCTCCCTGAAGCAATACATGGACGGCTTCGTGACTTACACATCGAGTCACAGGGGAAATAAAACTTGCTCGTGCAACGAGCCACCCTCCCACTGGGTCGGCCGAGGGAACTCCCCTAATGTTCCAACAACAGCGGCTATTCAATATGCCATGGATGCAAATGCAAATCATATGCATTTCTCACTCTATGCATCCTATACATGCCACTCATCATACATCATCATCAACACCATTACCAACATTACCACAATGCTTTTAGTGGATTTATTATTGTTAATTATTCTTATTAATTTAAACATTTGTGTGGCATTACAATAGTTCTCAATCAACATCATCAATAATCACATTACATTCATGGTGGATACAAGCTTAACTTCATATCATTGATCATTCTACATCACCATATAGCACACCATGAATATTCTAAATGCATCAAAGCATGTTGCCAAACACATTATCTACACCATACACCACATTACAATTTCTCATATCATTCCAAGCAAGGCTAACATGCATACCAATACATATGGCAATAAAATACCATTCAAATTCATGCATTTAGAACATAAGACTGCTCTCCTACCTCAAGAGAAGAATTCCGATTGATAAGACGCACCCGCCTCATCGCTCGAAATGGATCCTACATAATCATACATATAGAATCCCAATCAATCAACTATTTAAGACATCAATCATTTCTATTTAATCATAATCGTATCTACGACTTCATAACATGTACTAGACATGTTATAGGCATCATTTTTATCATTTATTAGGCTTCGGGAATTCTTTCCCATTAAGCCATATTCATTAGATTCAATGGACTACCAACAACAATAGTCCAACACCCACAAAATACTACACCAACCAATACTCATACATCCAATGACTTGTATTTGCTCTTAATCACACTATCCAACCCACATTCATAACTTTCCCCAATTCTTAAAAGTTAGGGTTTCTACCAAAAACCCAACCACCTATTAATGCATCATCATCCTTCATCACCTTCCAACCATAAATGCACCTCCAACATTAACCCCTCATAAATATACATATTTATGACAACCCACTCTAGGGCATAAGCATTAAATGCTCTCTTCAACCACCCATCCACATACATTGCTTCCCCAAAACATAATGATACATATTCATGGCAACAACCTCAACAAAATGGTGAGTATACATACCTCACACCCAAAAACAAAATGGGTTCCAAGAGGAGGAAAGATGGGCTACAAAAATGAGGGAGAAGAGGAAGAAGAATTCAGCTTCAATGGTTTCCTTCCAAGCTTCTTGTAAACGAAAATAGAAAAGAGAGCTCACCACTCAAGATTAGGGTTTTAGAAGGAAGAAGAAGAGAAGGATAAATGGAGAATAAAGAAGAGGTAGAGGAGAAGAAGAACCAACGTGAAAAATGAATAAAGGAAATGGGAATTTTATGTTTTATTTTATTCTTCATTAAAAGCTTCATCGTTTTACAACTAACAGGCTCTTTATTTGGGCTCAATACTTTATCTGAAAATTATTTCGAATATATATTCAGACTCCCAATATTATTCTCAACAACCCTGACCAGTATGATCTCAATCAGAGATACTTGGTCCGACACCCATATTTCAATCGGGCTTATTTTCAGCTTAACCGGTCTCATTAAATCACCAACAATCCCTAAAATTCTTAATTTAATTGTTTTCAATATTTTAGGATATCAAATAACTTACATTCAATTTGTCAATATTAATTTTCTTAATTATTCCTCTATTTTAAAATTTGGGATGTTACAAAAGGCACCCAGCTTTAACATGACCTATACTTTATCTATATCAAGCTTGACATTATTACCTATTCAAAGGTATGAATTATCACATTTGAGGGATTTCAAAATTTTTTATTATTCTTTATTAGTTTTCGTTAAACGCTTTAACGTAAAATAATAACCCTAAAATATACAATCAAAATTATGAGATAGTCATGGTCTTCCTAGAAAAAAAAGAACATAAATCTAATGGAACTATGGTGGCACCATTTCTTGAAGTCCTACTTGTTGAATTCACCATACTTTAGAGTCATCACTCCATTGTTTCTTAGAGGGTCAACATCTTCTAGGTCTCCATCTTGGTGCCTTTACCTAATCAAGATTACAAATATATATATATATATATATATATAGAGAGAGAGAGGGGGGGAGAAAGGGAGAAACTCATTTTACATACGAGTGAATGGTTGAGAAGAGATATACAACAAAATAGAGAGACACAACACATAGACTATATTTAAAATATCTAAGACCACAACTATTCACCATGTAACATGTTTATTAATTAATTGAGTGATTAATTACATTTAAAATAAAACAAATTTTAAAACATATAATTAAACATGTGGGGTCATCAAAAAACACACTACAAAAAGAAGTTTGGTGGTTTTGTTGACCATTCAATGGGCAGGGTCAATGGGAGATTGCCCATTATGGGGGTGTCGGGTAGCATTCCGGACTGAAAATTTAGTATTGTAATAAGGTTAGTTCCCTAGAAAGAGAGGTAGGCCCGGTGTGACCGCTTAAGTACCAAGTACTAACCATTAACAACTCAAAATTTTTAGTTAGCATTTCAAACAATTTAAAATCCTATTTCTAGTCTCAACTCTTTAATCCTACATTTTTGGAACAGCTAAGGTTTAACTTTTAAACCTTACCTTTTGACCTTAACAATTATCCTAATAATAGAAATAGTCAAGGTTTAACTTTTAAACCTTATCTCCAGAGTTTAATCAATCATCTTATTTTTAGGAACAATCAAGGTTTAAATTTTAAACTTATGTCTAGAGTTCAAGATATTTTATTTTGAATCCTATTAAATTTGATAAATATCTTATCCTTAATTCATAACTTTTGTAAATTAGATCAAATTTATTAAAATTAAATATTTAACTTTCAAAATTGTTAAATTTAATAAAGATCCTATATTTTATTTTTAACCATTACAAATCACATTAAATTTAATATATATGAATTTATTTGTAACTCTTACAAATGCTATTAAATATAAAATATTTCAAAAATCATATTAATTTTAAAAAGGTTATATGATACAAAATCCTCTTAAAATTAATAAGAATGAATTATTTAAATTTGTAATTCTTATAAACTTTAAATTTAACAAATATTTAAAATTTGATTTGTAACTTTTACAAATAAAATAAAATCAAAATCATATATGTTATTTGTAATATTTACAAATAAATAAAATATCATGATGGCTAGGTTTTAACTTTTGAATCGTCATGACTGCTAGAGTTTAACTCTTAAGCCTTTTAGACATCATCTCACATGAACTATTCATGTTATAAGAGAAAATGTATAAACATGGATTGCATACAACCTCTTATTTCAATTTAATTAAACAAATATAAATAATAAAAAATTATTGCTTTAAATTTAGAATATATACAAAACAATCACCATCGCTACATACAACATGTTCATACAATTAAGCACACCTCCAAGTAACATGTTCTTAAATTAAAAAGATGAGAAACAATCAATACACACAAAACAAAAACATTGATAATAGCTTTCAAAAAGATACAACCTTTGCATTATATCTTATAAAAGGATGCAACATTTGTAACCTTTTCGTAAAAAGATGCAACGTTTGAAAAAATCACAAAAAGATTTAATCTTTACAACCTTTTTTGTAAAAGGAAATATTCTCACATATTCTAAAACAAACATTTGTCCAAAACATAGTTTTTGCAACCTGGCTCTGATACCATTATTAGGGAATCCAACCGGGTTAGACAATGGAATTACAAGGATTCTCATAAGGTCTTGTAAATCACATATTTCAAAGCAATAACAGATAATTAAAAGTGATTAATTACCTCTTGATGCATAAAATCAAGACTTCAAAGCAATGGTAGCATTGCTCTTAAGGAGTTCACATGAGTACTCCCATCAAATTTTGCACTTCCAAATGTTAGTTTGTCAGACCCAACCTCCACAACATTTATGAAATATTTATTTGTACCACAAGAGTACGGTCGATGAGCATCTCATGCTCTATTTATAACCTTAGGTCTAACCTAATAAACACTCTTTAGTGAATGGGATTTTACCTCATTTAAAATGAATTAGGCCTAATAGTTTTAATTTTAGTCAAACTAAAATAAAAATTATCCTCTGGTGGGCTTACTCTAAGTGTATGACCCTATAGGAAATATATTTGCTTTATATTAAACATAAACATTTAATATTTAATATAATGAGTGACATCTAGAAATACATCATTATCTAAATATAAAATATCAAAACAACCTATGAGTGATAAACTTTATATGTTTAATCCTTTTGTCATGATATCTAATTGGGTCCAAGGATAATGTTGTCATCCTTATATAGCCCAATTAATTTTACTTAATATAGGAGTAGACTTTTCTTAAATAAATATCTAATATTTATTTTCCTAGCATGGCCATGTATTTTCTTAACTCTCTCTATCAAGTGGCACACATATATAATTTTTGTCATATAAGAGAGATAAATCTCATATACATCTCTCGCATCCCTCTGCATAATGAGTTCAAAGTATAATTAGAACCTTTATGATCACTTTGTTACAGATGACATTTGATTGTATTGAAACAACAAACTTTTCATGTAGGAATTATAGTGACTTCAGGTCGAAGGACTATATATACCATTATCATATTAAGAACCATTTATAACATATCTATGTAATGTATCCATGTAACTTTCTGGTGGTGGGTCTGTCTAGTACATTATTACTCTTAATTTATACCTGATGAGGACCTAGCCTATTGGGCCTTCTTGGGCTATCTTTGGATTTTACCATTACCTTGTAAATATTTTAGTATTCTTTTATTTGTTAAGGAATTAATTAGGTTTAAAAAATAATTTTTACTTTGGGACTTGCATGGTCATAATTTTTATTTTGGACCATGTATTTTTAGATTTTGGGCCTTGGGTGAAGCTTTTAAAAGCCTACCCAAGCCAAGTCTAGATGTTACATGGAGTATATAAGCTCTATTTCACTTGTAATTGGTCATTCTTGAATCATAAGTGAATTTTTAGTGAGATAGAGTGTGACCTCTCTCTAGAAACTTAAGTATTTAGCTCTCTCCTACATGTTCTTATCCTTTGGGACTCCTCCCTAAGGTGTTGAACCTCCTTGACCTTATCTCCTTCCTTGAGAGTGGTAGCACCATTGATTCCATACTAGCCTCTCCATTTGTTCCATTTCTCCTTTCCTTTCTAGCTTAGATCTAGGTTTCTCCTTCACCAAAACCTCTATTTCCACAGCTTATAGCTCACGGCCTATACCATACTCATACATATTCAACACTTGTTCAACAAGATTTAAGAGTTCTCTTGCTTAGATCTAAGAAGATTCAAGAGGAAGATCCACCCCTCTCTTAGGAATTTAAAGAAATTTCTACATCAGTACCTGTGTGAAGACTTGATATTATCCTTATTTATGATTTATGAGAGTAGATTATCAGTACACTCAAACACTAGTCTTAACGTCTTTATATGTCCTTATATAAATACTTGACTAGGGATAATTTAGGAATAGTCTTATATTGACTTACTATTCTAAGGACTAATAAAGGTTGTTAAACTATTTAACATAAGTGTATTATTCAAAGTGATGCGTCTTATATAGGCTCCTAGTGCATATTTCCAACAATCTCCTAGTTACACTTAGAGCTAATGAGGTTTACACCCAACGACTAAGATGCTAGTGTATCCAATGCAAATTATGTGGTTGCTTAAGGGGGTGTGTGATGACATTGATAAAATTATTAGAAGTTTTATTTAGGCTAACTCTAGTGATGGAAAAAGGATCCATCTTCTTAATTAAAAGACCATTATGAAACCTAAAAAGTATGAAGGCTTGATCTTAAGGAGTGTTAGAGATACCAATATTGTTCTTTCAGAAAACTATGTGCCCAATACTTCCCACTGGATGAAAGATGTACCTAACCTACCTACCCACTCATCAATCATGGTGTTCAATTGACTTACACTGATAGACTCCCTATTGTATTATCTCTTTTTCCCATGATTACAAGGCCTTTCATTCTAACATATGACATGAAATACTTTAGGCTTTTACCTATGAAAAGAGTAATTAGGCCTTCAAAGTGGGAGATGGAAGTCCAAATATGGGTTGTTGATTGGACTGGGTTGGGCCCAATCAAAATGTCAATCCTATTCATTTAGGTAAATGACTTAGATTTATAAATTGGTGATCTTATTGTAGGCAACATGTGGAACTTGGAGGGCTTGAATAGATCCCTCAATAAGTTTAGGATGCCATTGCGAGATTATCTACGCAAAGAAATAAAACTATAGCTGGTTGGATTTGAAAATTGTGTAACCAACGTGAGTACACAATGGGTGACACCTACAAATTTCTAGTACAAAGCAGGGGAATATCCTTGGTACAAGGTGTAACATCCCGATTTAATAATTAATTGCCGAATGAAAATAAATCATTGAAGTGATAATTGCAAGGTGGGAAAAATTATTTATTAATTATAATTATAATTAACTTAATTAACTCAACTTAAGAAATAATGACTGGTTAAGAATGATTAACTAATAATTGTTGGCTGATTATGATTGGTGTACTGCTTCACGCTTTCCCACCCCACTTCCCCTTCTCTCCGTGCATGCATATATGGGCTACTGGGCCACCCTATCATTCATTTTTCCCCTTTAGACTTTTCTTCTTTCTGTTCTCTCTTCTTCCCTTCTTCTTCGCTCTTCATTCTCCTTCTCTTCTTCTTCTTTCCTCTCTGCTCTCTGCGCCGTGAGCTCGCGACCGTGGTGGCTGAGGATCAGAGTCCTCCTTCCTTACTCGACGAACCAGAGAGGGGGAGGGCGTGCATTCCCTCTGCATGCAACCAGTCTTTTCCCCACGACTCCTCCATCGACTTCCCTCTTTCTCCCTCTCCTTGTTCGAGGCTGCCGAGTCTCAATGAAGATCTGCACCATGAAATGCTGCAAGGAGGTTGGAGCATTCACAGCGCTGTGGTGGAGCTGCTCAAAAGAACGAGCAGGGGAAATGGGTGCCTCGGAAGATGGGAAATCTCCACTGGACCGAGTGGAAGGTCAAGGTGGTGCCCTGAGGGCTTGGACCTCCCCGCTGATCTTGCATGCAAGGCTGTTTAAGAGCAGGAGTGGCTCGGAGTTCCTCCAAAGCCAAGTGTAGTGATGGATGACTGATGAGGGGTCGCCCTATTATGAATCAGTAAATAGGCTGTGCAGAGAAACCGATTGGGGCTGTAAGCCCTTGGAGCCTTGGAATCTTCATCCCAGGTAGGGGGCGCTCTGCATGTCCAATGCATGGTTTCTGGATGGTCCGAGCGAACGTATTACCTTACGTGTTCGTGTGATTATGACTCTGTGAGATGTTTGACTATTGATTATCGGATATCGTATGTGTGTGTGTTAGTGAAGTCCTGTTAATTATTTCGTACTCGTGTGCTTGCGTTCAGAATGTGTTGTTGCTATATGTTGTACATGCTGCTGAGTGGAGTCTGGATGAATGATGATTATTACCTGTGTGGCGTGTGACTATTGCTGTCCAAGAGGCGTATGATAGCATTGGTGATGTTGTAGAGTTAATGTATAAATTACATGTTAATTGTAATGTGAATGTCAAGCACATTGTGTGGTCTATTATTGACTCCCGGGTGAATACGATATGAATTGCTTAAGATGAACTTGCTGAATGTGGATGACTACCGTGACATGCATGAGGTTGCATTTATGAATAGAGGGTGACCCGTGGAAGGTCGTGACCCCGAGGGAATGACTTCCAGCTACAGACCCTGGCTAGATCCTGATAGTGCTCGTGGTAGCCGTAGGAGCTAGAGAAGAGTCTCGAGATGCCCATGGGAGGCCGGTACCACCTGGTAAGAGCTGAAGGACGAGGGGCCAGAAAAAGGGAAACTGTAACTGAAAGTCATTACCCGAGTCAGATCCGCATGCATATAGGTAGGTGCATCATTGACGAGAGCAATATGCTCCTTAAAATCTGTGAATACTATTAATGAGTTCCGACTGGATTTGCGTGTGTGTTAACACTGAGGCTAAGTATTATTGATGTTATTGTTAAGGGATATATTGTTGTAAATAGTAGAAATTAGATAACCGTGAATGACGAGTAATCCGACTAGTGACTTGTGTAGATGCTTATTTAAATGTTAGCAAATGCTAGTATTGACTAAGATAGATGGAGTATGTTGAAAGAGAATGCGTATGCTAAGCCGAGCCAATAACTGTCATTGTGTATGTGAAAGCTCACCCCCCTACACCATTTTTCAGCATGTGCAGGACGGACTCGGAAGTGCTGACAGGGCCTCAAGTCCGAGTGTGGTGCACTCCGATTGTTGAGTGCTTATATTGTATTCATTATGTTTAGTTAGGGTAGCCTTGGCCGGCTCTTATGTAAAATGACGATTAAGCATATTTGTTTATAAAGATTAATTAGGAGAAATATATATATGGGTTACTTGTATGGGATTGTAAGTGTTGGTGAATATATACATGTATATATTGTTAAGATAATGGGTACTACGAGTGTGTGATTGTGTATAGACCTGGGTTATATGCTGGTGAGTTGTGTTGGGCTCTTTCCGAGTGGGGGAATACGCATACGGATTTTGAGGGAAACCCCCCTTTAATGAATTCTAAGTGGACGTTATAAATACTCCGAGCGAATAAGTCGTGGCGTGCCGAGTGAGTTAACTACCTGATTTTCTGAGTGAAGTGCAAGCGTGAGGAATTACCGAGTGGACCTCGTCCATATCCGAATGGGAAATTACCTTGTACCGGTGTTCGCCTCAACGAGTTAGACCTAGCTCCAGCGAGTGCGTGTTTGGAGAGGCCTTGTGTTGGACTCGCCCGAATATCTTCCTCTCCGTTGTTGCATTATCCTGTCTCGCTCGGGCGGTGTTGGACCCCGCCTGAGCGAGTGGACGTTGTAGTGTAATTCGCCCAGGCGTTGTTGCGCTTTGCTGAACTGGGCGGAGTGGTTCAAGTTTCATCCCTTCCTCAGGTTGCCATACATATGTGTCTTCCTTATCCTTCCCTTGCCTTCCTCTTCTTTTCTATGCCAAGTGACCCGTGGCTATTTTGTGAAAAAATTTCCCTCGGTTTTGGGTTTAATTATTTATTAAAATTTAGGGTGTTACATTTTGGTATCAGAGCAGACCGAAAGGTCCAAGGCCAAGGTATGCTTACCAAGTGTAAGCGGTTGTATGCAGTATGACTGAGTGGTTATCATTGTTGTGATATTGATTTGTGAATAGGAGGTCATTTCCCTTCTGGTCCGATTGATTGTATGCCCTGACTTAATTAGTATTGTATGTGTTCGATGATTTGGTATATGTTTGACTATGAATGGTGTGGTTGTATGCCTGTGCCTTGTTGAAGAATTTGAACGTGTGATGAATGAATAGTATATGATTTGCAGTACAAGAAATGTGTTAGCCTTAGTTCCTTTTACTTAAACTGAACCCTTTGGAGTAGAAGACATAATTTGGTGCCTGTAATTAATTACACCCTCTATGTTGCATGAACTCCTATACTGTGCATGAAGACCCGAGTAATATATGTATGCGTATTTGTTGTGTGTGAGAGATTAGTTTAACTATAAGTCCAAAATAGAGACGAGTGTTGACGTGGGAAGAGAGTTAGTGATCCCCTCCGAGTGAAAGGAAACCTAGGTAATCCCGAGTGGATGAGACAGTGTGATGCCAAGCGAGAGTTTACCGACCAGAAGATGACACCTACGACTCTGAGTGGATCCATTATAATAAATCATTAAGTAGATAGAAAAATCCGAGTAAGTCTTGACTTAGTGGGAAAACCAGAGTAGGAGAGATTATAGTTGCCGAGTAAGAATGAGTGAAGAGGATGGGTGATACCGAGTGGGAATCAACCCGGATACCCTTAGGGTGATAACTATTGAGGTTTCCCGAGTGAAGAGTGACTAAATAATTCAGAGTGAGGAGTCCCTTTTAAATCCGGGTGAAAAGAATGTGTGCACACTATAATGGTTATTGAGATCAATATGAATTACATGAATATGTGGAATGTTATCTAGAATAACATGATTGAATATATATATGTGTTGATGCTGTCCTAAAGTGCAAAGTGAGCCTATGGCTGTGATTATATGGGATTATAAATAATGTAAGTGATATAGCCGAGAGCTGGCTGGATAGATTCTGATTGAATGATAGCGTGTATGTATTGAATGTTGGTACACACGTATACGTATATGCGTATATATGATACTGTATGGTTTAAGTGGATAAGGTCTAAGGAAGAAGTAATTACGCGGTAATGGTCGGAAACCGACTGTTATTACACCATTTTGGGGTGATAGTAACTGCTACTTGACGATTGTCATCAGGAGAGTTGCACTAACTTATGAGTAATGAGGAGGTGTACGATTTTTGTGTAAATTGGAAGCCTGTAGCCATTATACTGTTTTACCGTAGGGGTAATTATATTACATGATTGTTGCTGTGTGACGTGTCCTACGTGGTGTATCATGATAATGTTGATGTGAATATGTGCTTATATATATATATATGCATGTGAATTGCAATTAATTCTTGTGAGTAAGTATTGACTGAATGAGTATGTATGTACCGATACTGTTACCGAGTGTAATGTGGTGTCATAATTGAGAAGGTACGTTATTGTGCAACTCCCGATTGGATATGATGTTGTGAATGAAATCCTTAATGTAGTTTGGAATTGATTTGAGTAAGCCCGATCGGATGAACATATAAATATATATATATATATTGATGCTATTGTTGAGTGCAATGTGTGGTTATGGTTATGGTGCATGCCGTAGTGAACAATAATATACCCATGAATAATTGTTATAAAATCCGACTGAGTGGTTGTATGTGTCTTAGTGTCGTTGCATGTTAACCCCGTTGTAACCGGGTTTTGTCAATTGGCAAGCGCACCAATCGTTTGTAGTTTTCGAAATTTAGATATCGTTCCACTGGGATTGAAAGTCCAATAACAACAGTAATTTTCTACTTACTATGGTAAATGTGAAGGAAATTATAAACAAAAGAATGATTTATATACAGTTTATACAATATTCACAAGATAGCATGGTTGAGTAATTCATGAGATAAAAAGAAAATAAAATCTATCTAAAAAGTTGAGTTGCAATCTAGAATAGGTAAGATACTTGAGATAAACACAGATAAACAAATTATGTTGGAAATTGGATCTCTAATCTAGAATAAAAATGAGGAACTCAAGACATGCATATTTAATCATCAAGTTTCATATCATTGCAGCTTAAAATCATTATAACCGATCCCTCGTGATATAAATTCTAAGAATTCACCGTAAAGTCCGATCCTTCGTGAGCTTTCTCAGTAAAAACTTGTATTAAGACCTGGCCTTATGGCAACAATGGTTAACAACCCCTATAGAATTGAGATACCAAGGGTATTCCAACTTTTTACTTTCGTCAAAACTAGTTTCAATACGGCATAAATAATCATTCTCCCGTTTGACATTTACACTAATAAAACCAGTTTTGATACACATGAAAATCATTCTCCCGTTTGACGTTCATATTAATAAAAGGTTGAAATACTAACATGGACTTGAATCATAAACATGCAGAGGTCGAATTCACAACATTATACTCAATAGATTAGTTCACCAATTCCAACATAAACAAATTATTTACACATGGTAAAAGTAAAAACAACACTTACAGAGTTTGACATTACGAAGAAGACGATGGAAACTTCATGATACAACGATCACAATACACCGAAACACACTCAAGTATCTAGAAAACTATTCTAGAACTACAACTCACAAAAGAAAGTACTCAGAGTCGAGTACAAGAGAGAAGAGAAGAGAAGTGTATGGAATGGGATGCTATGAATGGTGTTGGATGGCCCTATTTATAGGGCTGAGCAAGGGTGCTGACGCTACGCGTCCCTGTGACGCTACGCGTCAGACTCCTGACTCAGCCTCCATTAAACACTTGATAATGGCCACTTTCAATAATTAATCTTGATCATGCCTGGCCACTTGGACATGTTTCCACGAGTTTTTGGCCATTTATGCTGATTGGGGTGGCCCTTGGGCTGAGTGGGGTGCCCATTATTGAGTCCAAGTGGAGTGGTTGGCCAAAGTGGGAGTGGAGAACACGCAGCACTGACGCTACGCGTGGCTTTGATGCGTAGTGTCAGCATCAAAAGTAGCTCTTGATGCTACGCGTGGGGTGAGGCTACGCGTCAGCTCCTCCAGTGTAATTTTCTCTTGATTTCTTAACTTTTTCGCTGCAAAACTAGAGAAAATTGATCAAGGGCAGATTATTTCCAACAACACTCATTTATTGAATTTAAATCCTAATTTTCTAACAAATTAAACTAATTTTTATGATTTTTATGAAATTTTTATTTAAGCTTTTATTGAAAATTTGAGGACTAACAAATACCCCCAACTTGAGACATTGCTCGTCCTCGAGCAAGAGAAAAATAAAAATAAAAATTTGAAATCAAATTTTTAAGTTAGTCCGAAAATTTACCACAAAAAATAATTACACAATTTCAACTATTTTGTAATAATCAAAAACTGATTCAAATATAACAAAGGTTTAATGATAAAATTATTTACAATATTCTATTAACAATCAAGCAGAATTTCAGGCTTACCTCACAAGTGTTTATCTTTATGCAATTGGTAACCTGTTTCACTCAATCAATCATAAAATCAAACGAATTTAACTTTGTTTGTCATCTAATCAATGGTTATTTATACAGAGTTAATTCGGAAATCACGAGGTCTTTTTACAGGTTGTAATGAGGCTTGGTTTACAAGAATCAATGGTTTTTCTTGGAATTCAAAAACCTGAAATCATAAAAGAGCATTTTACAATCCTTAGGCTTTCTCTTGACCCAAACTTCTCATTTTCTTTTATTGATGAAAAATAAATACCCCCAACTTGATTCTTTTCACTATTTTTGACTTTTCTTTTCCATATTTTCTTTTTGAAAAGAATCAAGTTGCTTATTTTCACTCCCCATTTTTGTGAGAACACTCAAAATATTTTTCATTTATTTCAACTGCTCTTTTAATCAATCAAGTATAGGGAATGGTAAAAACAAATTTAGGCTTTAAGGGTACCAAAGAATTTTATTTTAGGCTCAAATTGGCTTGCAAAGGATAAAAGACTTTTTACCAAGGTAAGCTGTTTGGCCCAAGGTTTCGTTTCACCAATAAATGTGCCTTGATCATTTTCCCGAATTCTCTGTACAACAACACACATCAGAGATTAAAGCAAAATCAATTCGAATTGAAAATATGCCGATTAAACCCTCAAGTGTTTTAAAAGGATCTCTCAACTCACCGGGTTTTTGAAATTTGCTTGATGGTTAATAAACTTATTGTAATTAAATTTATCAAAATTTCTAAGTTATAAAGAATCAAATAATTAATTCTACAAAATTGGTTTTATTGTGTAAAAACTCTAAGTGTATAAACTAACTTACTAACGAAAATTTGATTGATTTTTTAAAAGAAAATGAATAAAAATAAACACACCACAAAATGATAAAATATCATAATATAAAATGTAAATATAAATGTAAATGTAAATCCAAATATAACTAGAAACAAATATACTCAAAATAAATGAAGATGGCATCCTCAATCCTCCATCTGATCATCATCATCCTCCTCCTCCTCCTCCTCATCATCACCATCAGAGTCATGATGTGCACTAGAAGATCCACCAGTCTCAGGGTAGGTGGGTAAATCTTCGGGCCAAGCTACATGTGCTGCAAACTCGGCTGGGGTAACATAAGGTGCTCCCTCTCCCTGTAACCTGTACTGATAGAATTCATCGTGAAGATGAATATAAGCTCTGTGAGTGGTAGCCATTATCTGCATCATATGCTGATGCTCAAGTGACATCCGGGCAAAGCCCTGTGTAACAGCATCAGCAGATGGAGGCTGCACTGGTGGTCTCCTCCTCCGAGGTCGGGGCTGAGCCTCCTGCTCTAGTGGTGGAAGCTCGCACTGCTGCACAAAATAATCTCTGTTTACTAGAACTTTAGGGACTCTCCCTGAAGAACTAGTAAACTCTGGTGAAGGTACAATGACTCCCTGCCTCCTCAGTAAGGCAGATATGATGAGAGGAAAGGGTATGGGGCGATTCACTTTATACCCAAGGGCATAAAAGTGAATCTGCTCGGAGATAAGCTCAGCGATATCAATGGTATGGCCCTGGAGGATAGAATAAAGGAGGCAACAACGCTCCACTGGAAGGGAAGAAAGATGGGTGACAGGAGTGATATTATGGAGCATGAGGTGGGACCACGCCTGGGCTATGGGAGTAAGCTGGGTCTTGAGGAGGTTAGATGGACTCCTTCCAACCCTACTCAGGTTGAAAAAGATTCCATCCTTGCTCAGAAAATGAGCAACCTCCTTGAGAGAGTATCCTAACTCTCCCTCAGCAAGAATCTTGTTTCTGTTTTCTTTCCAGAAACAAGTATCATCCTCGGGAGTAGGCTCCCAAGGGTTACCCAATAGGGTACTGATGGTGTCCCGGTCATAAGAGATATGTCGGCCTCTAACCCAACTCGTCCGCTGCTGCCCAAGATTCGGTGCGTCCTGGCGGGTCCTGTAAGCATTTGCGTAAAACTCCATCACTAAGATGGGGTCCCCCTCAGTAGGTAGGGAAAATAGAGGTCCCCATCTCCTCTGCTGTACTCTATCCTGCAGCTCAGGATAGTCTCCTGCACTCAGATCAAGGACCCTCTCCTAGATAAGTCTCTGGCCCTTGATCTGATGAAACCGTGCCCATTTCGCATCCGTGCGAAATCTAGTAGGATCCCTCGGTCCTAACACCTCCTGTCTCTGAGAATCAGGATCCTCAGAAGTGGTGTCAGTGTCTGTGGACTTCCTCTGCCTTTTAGAGGGACCGGCTGTGGGAATGGATTTCTTAGGTGCCATCTGTAAAAAGTAAAAATTTAAAATTAAACACACACTAAATAAATCACACACAATTAAATAATTATTTGTAAAATATTTTTGGGTTTTCTAAAATTTTTCACAAATAAAAATGCAATTCAACAACATATTTTTGAATTTTTAATATTTAAAGAAATTAACATACATATATTCAAATAATATACAAAACATAATACAATTTATTCAAAATTCATACAAAGTTGCAAGAAAGTATAACAAATATAAACTAAGAAAATTTATTAATTTCAATAGAAAACAGCAAACAACAAACATCAAGAATTAAAAAATAGAGGCTGACGCTACGCGTGGTGTGACGCTACACATCAGCCTGTTCTTCCCACGCTACGCGTCACTGGGACGCTACGCGTGGGCTTACAGTTCATCCTCACGCTACGCGTCAGTGGGACGCTACGCGTGGGATGCGCAGTTTTGAAGAAATATAACAGGGGTTGCACAGCAGCAACCCCTTTCCAAACCACATTTTATCCATTCATTTTCTAATTCCTAACAGCAATCAATCCCAATGGTCTTCTAATCCTAATCCTAACCACATTTATTTCTAAAATCGAAAATTAAAACAAAAAGCTAAAGAGGATGGATTAGAGTACTTACTTGTTGTTCCTTGAGCAATTTAGGAATGAAGAGGTTTGGAAGAGAGAAAAGGAGGTTTTTGAAGTTTAGGTTTGAAAACTAAGTGAGGCAGAGAGGAAGTTTTAGGTTTAAAACCCTAAGATGGGCCTCTCTGGTTCAGTTTTAAAAACTGAACGTGGGCTCTGACGCTACACGTGGGTGGGACGCTACGCATCAGAACCAAAATTCAGAGTCCACGCTACGCGTCAAGTAGGCGCTACGCGTGGGCTTCTGTTTTTGATTTTCAAAAATTTGGATTTTCAAAAACCTTTTCAGTTTAAAACCCCTTTTCTTTTAAACCAGTTAAAAAAAAAAATTGTTTTGTGGTTTTTTTTTTATGTAAAACAACCATAAAGACAAAAAGAAAAGAATGGGTTGCCTCCAATTGAGCGCTAGGTTTAATGTCTCCAGCCAGACATTACCTCTGATTAATCAGGTGGTTTCCCAATATTCTTTGAGGAATCACCTGTCTTTTTCTTCCTTCTTCTTCTTTTCCGATGCCTATTACCTGTTTTTCATCATTCAAAGCATCGGTTAATTCAAAACAATTTAATTGATTGGGAAGAGATATACCTGGTTTGTTTGAAGGGTAAACTTTTTCCTCATTACTTATCCTGAGGTGTTCATGAGCACTGAAGCTTACTTCTTCTCCATAAACTTTGACTGCAACAATACTTTGATCAACATCTACTTTGATTTTTGCAGTCTTCATGAAAGGTCTTCCTAGGATCAGGGGGATCTCAGTATCCTCCTTCATATCCAGTACCATAAAGTCAACTTTGAAGTGGTACTTGTCAACCTTTACTAATACATCTTCCACAATCCCAAAAGGCTTTTTGACAGAGCGATCCGCAAACTGTAATTCTGTCTTTGCTTCTTTTAGCTCATATTCACCAATGCGTTTTATTAAATCTAGGGGTATCAAGTTGATGTTAGCCCCTAAATCTAATAGCGCATTCCTGATGTTGATATTTCCGATTGTTACAGGAATGGTGAAACTCCCCGGATCTTTACATTTTTTCGGGGTTATACAGTTTGTTTCTTGCTCTGTATCTATTTGCACATTTTTTTCTTTTTCATTTTTTTCATTTTTTTCTATTTTTTCACTTTCTTTTTCTTCTTCTTCTTTCTTTTTCTCACTCTTTTCTTTACAATCAATTTTTACAATATCAGAAGAAACAGCATTACATTGTTCCCTTGGGTTTTGAGTGTTTGCAGAAAACCCAAAACTCTTTAATTCGGCTATCTCTTTTGCAAGCTGACCCATTTGTATGTCTGATGCTTTTCGGGCAGCTTCATTTGTCTCCACAAACTGCAATAACTGTTGAATAGCTTCCTCTATTCTTGTCAACCTTGCATTGTCAGTTTGTTGTTGCTTGAATTGATTGTGTAGGAGGTCTGTTGGAAGGTCCAGTGTCCTGTCTCCAGCCAATATTCTGGTTTTGCCAACCCTGCAGGTAATTGTTAGGAAAAGAATTTCCATGATTAAAAGGAAAATTACCTAAGGGTGCTCTTTGATGGTTCATGAAATTGGCTTGCTCTTGCTCATTTCCACAGTAACCACATGGTTGTTCTCCCATGCAGTGCGTACATGCTTTAAGTTGAGCAGGGGGTGGTGATGCTACTTGAGCAATTTGAAGTTTTTCCAATTGCTTGCTCATAACTTCAATTTGTTGGGTCAGTAATTTTTGCTAAGCCAACACTGCATCATTTACTCCCAATTCGAGCATTCCTGGCTTCCTTTGCATATTACCTCTTTCATGCTTTGCTTGTCGGTCACTAATAGCCATTGATTCCAATATTTCTATGGCTTCCTCCACAGTCTTGTTCATTAAAGAACCACCTGCACAAGCATCTAACATCATCTTGAACTGAGGCAATAAACCATGGTAAACGATTCTTACCTTTTCGGCATCATTCAGGTTGTGGTTTGGGCATTTTCTCAAGAGTGCCTTGAATCGTTCCCATGTTTCTCCTAGTGATTCATCATTATTTTGAGAAAAAGAGTGTATGGCTGTCATTGCTTCAAAATATTTTGAAGGAGAATAAAATCTTTCCAAAAATTTTCTTTCAACATCGGACCAGTTTGCAAAACTACCCGGTGGACAAGATTTAAACCATTCTTTTGCTTTCCCAATCAATGAAAAAGAAAAGAGTCTCATGTAAACAGACTCTTCTTGATTGGGTTCAAAACCAATTGTGCTACATAACTCATAAAAAACAGTTAAATGTTCATATGGTTCTTCATGATTTAAACCAGCAAATTGGTTGTTTTGAATAATGTTTAAAGTGGCAGGTTTAATTTCCACTGGTAAAACTGGTCCTTCAAACATTCCCGAAACTCGGGGTGGACCATTTATAGCAGCAAACTGTCCCAATGTTCTCCTTTCAGCAGCCATATTTGAATTTTCAAAAATTTTTGAAGTAGAAGAAGAATTAGTTTGTGTTTTAGATTTCAAAGACTTGATTTTCTTTACAAACTTTTCTATCTCAGGATCAAAATAAATTTTACCTGCGGTAGATCGAGTTTGCATACACAAACTAGACAAAGAAAGTTAGTGTAATAATGATAAGCAATAAAAAAAATTATCTAAGGTAAAAAAAAATATTTACCACGGTAATTAAAATTTTACTGTTTTACTAAAACAATTCAATCCCCGACGACGGCGCCAGAAAACTTGTTAACCCCGTTGTAATCGGGTTTTGTCAATTGGCAAGCGCACCAATCGTTTGTAGTTTTCGAAATTTAGATATCGTTCCACTGGGATTGAAAGTCCAATAACAACAGTAATTTTCTACTTACTATGGTAAATGTGAAGGAAATTATAAACAAAAGAATGATTTATATACAGTTTATACAATATTCACAAGATAGCATGGTTGAGTAATTCATGAGATAAAAAGAAAATAAAATCTATCTAAAAAGTTGAGTTGCAATCTAGAATAGGTAAGATACTTGAGATAAACACAGATAAACAAATTATGTTGGAAATTGGATCTCTAATCTAGAATAACAATGAGGAACTCAAGACATGCATATTTAATCATCAAGTTTCATATCATTGCAGCTTAAAATCATTATAACTGATCCCTCGTGATATAAATTCTAAGAATTCACCGTAAAGTCCGATCCCTCGTGAGCTTTCTCAGTAAAAACTTGCATTAAGACCTGGCCTTATGGCAACAATGGTTAACAACCCCTATAGAATTGAGATACCAAGGGTATTCCAACTTTTTACTTTCGTCAAAACTAGTTTTAATACGGCATAAATAATCATTCTCCCGTTTGACATTTACACTAATAAAACCAGTTTTGATACACATGAAAATCATTCTCCCGTTTGACGTTCATATTAATAAAAGGTTGAAATACTAACATGGACTTGAATCATAAACATGCAGAGGTCGAATTCACAACATTATACTCAATAGATTAGTTCACCAATTCCAACATAAACAAATTAGTTACACATGGTAAAAGTAAAAACAACACTTACAGAGTTTGACATTACGAAGAAGACGATGGAAACTTCACGATACAACGATCACAATACACCGAAACACACTCAAGTATCTAGAAAACTATTCTAGGACTACAACTCACAAAAGAAAGTACTCAGAGTCGAGTACAAGAGAGAAGAGAAGAGAAGTGTATGGAATGGGATGCTATGAATGGTGTTGGATGGCCCTATTTATAGGGCTGAGCAAGGGTGCTGACGCTACGCGTCCCTGTGACGCTACGCGTCAGACTCCTGACTCAGCCTCCATTAAACACTTGATAATGGCCACTTTCAATAATTAATCTTGATCATGCCTGGCCACTTGGACATGTTTCCACGAGTTTTTGGCCATTTATGCTGATTGGGGTGGCCCTTGGGCTGAGTGGGGTGCCCATTATTGAGTCCAAGTGGAGTGGTTGGCCAAAGTGGGAGTGGAGAACACGCAGCACTGACGCTACGTGTGGCTTTGATGCGTAGCGTCAGCATCAAAAGTAGCTCTTGATGCTACGCGTGGGGTGAGGCTATGCGTCAGCTCCTCCAGTGTAATTTTCTCTTGATTTCTTAACTTTTTCGCTGCAAAACTAGAGAAAATTGATCAAGGGCAGATTATTTCCAACAACACTCATTTATTGAATTTAAATCCTAATTTTCTAACAAATTAAACTAATTTTTATGATTTTTATGAAATTTTTATTTAAGCTTTTATTAAAAATTTGAGGACTAACATTGCCGAGTCTGTGGTGTGTTATGACAACATGTGTGAATGTGAATTACTTAATCCTGACCGAATTGCATGAAGCCGAATGAGTGATGTCATTATATAGCTGAGAATTAAGAATTTAATCCGAGCCATGATTTTGTGATGAATAAGATTTAGAGGAAATATTTACTCGGTGTTGGCTGGAAGCCGATTGTTGTATTGCCATCAACTGTTTTACAGAAGTGATAAATAATTTCCATGCTTGTTGTTGCGTGATGTACCTTATGTGATGCATAATGTTGATGTAGATGTATTGCTTTAATGTGTATGTAAACTGCCATTAATTACCGTGTGAACTAGTATTAGTTGAGTGAGCCAGGTCAGTGTGAGTCATGCTGTCCTGAGATGACTCTTCATGCCGTAGGCATTGTGGCAGTGTACATGTTGCAGTGACTGTGTAATTGTTGTAACCCTATAGGAATGAGACGTCATCCTTTAAGATGGATACAGCAATTCATGAGTCGGGCAGGTGAAGTTGTAGCTGCTTATAGTGATGGTGAGTCTTTCAGGCTGACCCGAGGGAGGAGAGGAGTTGTATTAAGTAGATCATAAGTGCCTATGTATTAAAATGAGGACTGCTTAACCTTGTCATGTTGCCCGAGAGGATTAGAGGTCGTTGAGTTCGGAATGGCTACTAAAGGGACGATTAGTTATTGAAATAAAAAGGGTGATCAAATCTACCATTAAATTAGAGTTTTATAAGTTAGCCGAGTGGTACTGTAAGTTTAATAAGGAAACCTGGACCTTAAGCCAAGGTGTTCGGTAAGGTGAGGATTGCTCGGGAAAGATTAGTATGTTCCGAGTGTGTGAGAGTGGAGATGGTTCCAAGTGAAATCCTTCTGGGAGAAATGAACTGCTGAGCGAAAATTATGATGTTCTGAGTGAAGCATCGTTTTGATCATCCATAAGGAGCTGTGTCCGAATGGCACTTCTGTGTTAGGCAAAATCAAAGTGGAATATCCGAGTCGTGTGAATTTCGGGTGAAGTGTCTCGGAGTGTACCACTTTCGAGTGGATGGTACCGTGTGGAGCGGTTCTGAGAGGAAGGCATCGAGTGTGGAATTCCTAATAGCCGTGTGATGTTCCACCACGTGATCTTCATCCCAGAGAAAAGTACTTCTCGTCGGAAAATGGAACTTCGAGTGTGCAAGTTTTCGAGTAAATTACCCAAGGGGGGAGTAAATACCGAGCGGTAAACTTATTCATAGCTGTGTTCGGGTGATGTTGAGCTGTTGAATTTGAACTCAGATTTATGTTTGGAGTAGGCCTGTATTCCGAGTGAAAATTGGGTAAATAGAAAGTCTCCGAGTGAAGGATCTCCAAGGGGAATAGATATCCAAGAGAAAGATTTATTTGAAATCGTATTCAGGTCAGCGTTTGGGACTGTTGGGCTTGGACTCAGGTTGGTTTCGAGGTAGGCTTGATTTCGAGTAAATTTTTGCAAGTGGAAGGGTTTCCGGATGAGAACTGTCCTGAAAACCCCGATTGATATTTTCGAGTGCGAGGGCCGAGTGACATTCGTGGGTTACAAGCATGGAGTTAGCCAAAGGAATGGTTAAGAATCATAGATGTTAGAACCGAGTGTGGTACCTGTACGAGGCAAATCCAGGCAAGTGTGCTAATTGAAGCATATGGGATGAGTGTTCATTTTGGTTTGTGGTCAAAATTTTTGGAAATCCGAGAGCTTAATCTGAGATGAATCGGTCGGTAGTGGGTATTATAGGGAGTCGGTGATGATGTTTACCGACTAGACTCTTCCCAATTGGTTGAATAACACCTAGAATGTGTCCCATGCGACCCAATGTCGAGCCTATGCTTTGTGGGAGCTCTTTGTCATGCCGGGTGACTCATTGAGTCGGGGAACCCGATGGTGTAAATACGCCGATCGGTATTGAAAGTGTAAGGCCGAGCGGCCAAGAGACTGGAAAGTGCCAACAACTAGGGTAAACTGGCGGAGTTGAATGAGGGTAACTACGTGGGAAATGGAATTCCGAGTGTAATGAAGTCTATGAAGAGCTGTTTTATTTACGCTGATTAGAAATTACGAAGCAGTTGGAAATGTTGAGAAACGAAGAGTTGCAGCCAGAGCAGGACTGTGGTATTCTGATTCGTTTGTTGAGGTAGTCTGAGTGAAAGGAAGGAATGTTATTCCGAGTCAATGGTGACACTCGCGAGTAGAAATGTGTTAAGAGTGACGTCTCGATTTTTTGGGTGGAGCGGTCGGTAAATTACTTTGGTAGCCAATTTTACCGACTGGAATTTAAGCAATGGATGAATACTTGAGGTGCATAGATGTGTAATTGCTTATTGTGGTATGGCAGTGATTTTTCGAGTGGTTCAGTGAGGCTAAGCATGTGTTTGAATTTCGAGGACGAAATTCCTTTGAGAGGGGGAGAACTATAACATCCCGATTTAATAATTAATTGTCGAATGAAAATAAATCATTGAAGTGATAATTACAAGGTGGGAAAAATTATTTATTAATTATAATTATAATTAACTTAATTAACTCAACTTAAGAAATAATGACTGGTTAAGAATGATTAACTAATAATTGCTGGCTGATTGTGATTGGTGTACTGCTTCACGCTTTCCCACCCCACTTCCCCTTCTCTCCGTGCATGCATATATGGGCTACTGGGCCACCCTATCATTCATTTTTCCCCTTCAGACTTTTCTTCTTTCTGTTCTCTCTTCTTCCCTTCTTCTTCGCCCTTTATTCTCCTTCTCTTCTTCTTCTTTCCTCTCTGCTCTCTACGCCGTGAGCTCGCGACCGTGGTGGCTGAGGATCAGAGTCCTCCTTCCTTACTCGACGAACCTGAGAGGGGGAGGGCGTGCATTCCCTCTTCATGCAACCAGTCTTTTCCCCATGACTCCTCCGTCGACTTCCCTCTTTCTCCCTCTCCTTGTTCGAGGCTGCCGAGTCTCAATGAAGATCTGCACCATGAAATGCTGCAAGGAGGTTAGAGCATTCACAGCGCTGTGGTGGAGCTACTCAAAAGAACGAGCAGGGGAAATGGGTGCCTCGGAAGATGGGAAATCTCCACTGGACCGAGTGGAAGGTCAAGGTGGTGCCCTGAGGGCTTGGACCTCCCTGCTGATCTTGCATGCAAGGCTGTTTAAGAGCAGGAGTGGCTCGGAGTTCCTCCAAAGCCAAGTGTAGTGATGGATGACTGATGAGGGGTCGCCCCATTGTGAATTAGTGAATGGGCTGTGCAGAGAAACCGATTGGGGTTGTAAGCCCTTGGAGCCTTGGAATCTTCATCCCAGGTAGGGGGCGCTCTGCATGTCCAATGCATGGTTTCTGGATGGTCCGAGCGAACGTATTACCTTACGTGTTCGTGTGATTATGACTTTGTGAGATGTTTGACTGTTGATTATCGGATATCGTATGTGTGTGTGTTAGTGAAGTCCTGTTAATTATTTCGTACTCGTGTGCTTTCGTTCAGAATGTGTTGTTGCTATATGTTGTACATGCTGCTGAGTGGAGTCTGGATGAATGATGATTATTACCTGTGTGGTATGTGACTATTGTTGTCCAAGAGGCGTATGATAGCATTGGTGATGTTGTAGAGTTAATGTATAAATTGCATGTTAATTGTAATGTGAATGTCAAGCACATTGTGTGGTCTATTGTTGACTCCCGGGTGAATACGATATGAATTGCTTAAGATGAACTTGCTGAATGTGGATGACTACCGTGACATGCATGAGGTTGCATTTATGAATAGAGGGTGACCCGTGGAAGGTCGTGAGCCCTGAGGGAATGACTTCCAGCTACAGACCCTGGCTAGATCCTGATAGTGCTCGTGGTAGCCGTAGGAGCTAGAGAAGAGTCTCGAGACGCCCATGGGAGGCCGGTACCACCTGGTAAGAGCTGAAGGACGAGGGGCCAGAAAAAGGGAAACTGTAACTGAAAGTCATTACCCGAGTCGGATCTGCATGCATATAGGTAGGTGCATCATTGACGAGAGCAATACGCTCCTTAAAATCTGTGAATACTATTAATGAGTTTCGACTGGATTTGCGTGTGTGTTAACACTGAGGCTAAGTATTATTGATGTTATTGTTAAGGGATATGTTGTTGTAAATAGTAGAAATTAGATAACCATGAATGACGAGTAATCCGACTAGTGACTTGTGTAGATGCTTATTTAAATGTTAGCAAATGCTAGTATTGACTAAGATAGATGGAGTATGTTGAAAGAGAATGCGTATGCTAAGCCGAGCCAATAACTGTCATTGTGTATGTGAAAGCTCACCCCCCTACACCATTTTTTAGCATGTGCAGGACGGACTCGGAGGTGCTGACAGGGCCTCAAGTCCGAGTGTGGTGAACTCCGATTGTTGAGTGCTTATATTGTATTCATTATGTTTAGTTAGGGTAGCCTTGGCCGGCTCTTATGTAAAATGACGATTAAGCATATTTGTTTATAAAGATTGATTAGGAGAAATATAGATATGGGTTACTTGTATGGGATTGTAAGTGTTGGTGAATATATACATGTATATATTGTTAAGATAATGGGTACTCCGAGTGTGTGATTGTGTATAGACCTGGGTTGTATGCTGGTGAGTTGTGTTGGGCTCTTTCCGAGTGGGGGAATACGCATACGGATTTTGAGGGAAACTCCTCTTTAATGAATTCTAAGTGGACGTTATAAATACTCCGAGCGAATAAGTCGTGGCGTGCCGAGTGAGTTAACTACCTAATTTTCCAAGTGAAGTGCGAGCGTGAGGAATTGCCGAGTGGACCTCGTCCATATCCGAATGGGAAATTACCTTGTACCGGTGTTCGCCTCAGTGAGTTAGACCTAGCTCCAGCGAGTGCGTGTTTGGAGAGGCCTTGTGTTGGACTCCGCCCGAATATCTTCCTCTCCGTTGTTGCATTATCCTGTCTCGCTCGGGCGGTGTTGGACCCCGCCTGAGCGAGTGGACGTTGTAGTGTAATTCGCCCAGGCGTTGTTGCGCTTTGCTGAACTAGGCGGAGTGGTTCAAGTTTCATCCCTTCCTCAGGTTGCCATACATATGTGTCTTCCTTATCCTTCCCTTGCCTTCCTCTTCTTTTCTATGCCAAGTGACCCGTGGCTATTTTGTGAAAAAATTTCCCTCGGTTTTGGGTTTAATTATTTATTAAAATTTAGGGTGTTACACAAGGTACTTGGAAATGGATTTGAAGGCTTTCTTGTATGGAGAAGGTAAGATGCTTGTTTGGCTCATATCTCATGGTGTTTTATTAGTGAATAAACCAAGGGTTGATAAAGAATAGAGCCTATAGCAGGTGTTCAAGTTCAAAGGAAACGAGCCTCTATAGTCTGAGGGCTTATACCCATTCCCATGAAATATAAATGAGAATTAAGGATTTTGCTTGAGTAGGGTTCTGTGATGTTATGCCTAATCCTGGGGTAAAAAAATGACCTTGGGTCTAAATGCCTCTGTTAGAGTCAAGAAGACTCGAAATTATCTTAAGATTTGTTGATAACTAACATCGCGTATTTTAATTTAAATCAAGTCATATCATATTATAAAAGAAAGAGTGAGTCTTTGTGTTAAAAGTATAGAAGGACTTTCATAAAAGTTTGGTCACACCATAAATCCTTTGATCAAAGACAAAAGAAGTCTTGAAGTCTGGAAATTCACCTCAAGGAGAAAGATCTTTGCATCTGAATGTTTTACCAGACCCAAACTAGAAAAGTCCTATATCTCATACCTCAGAGTTTATGAAAACATCAGATCCTGTTCTCACATGTGCTTCAAGCTCTCAGATTGTGCGAAGGCTTCCAAATATTTGTGCTTTACCTGATCTAGAATCCTCTAAAAGATAGTTCCTGTACGAGTCTGGTACAAAGAACTTCAACGATCAGAAAGCATCTTCATCAGCACTTTAAAGTAAAGACTCATGAGAAGAAAAATGACCAAGCAAGGCAGATTCAGATTTATCCTAATAGCCTCAAGCCTTTCACCTGTCCCTTATGGATTCAGAGATTTTCTGAATAAAAGCTCCCTCCTTTGTGATACTTACGCTACTTCTACCCTGCCTATGCTTGCACATATCTCAATGCTCCTTATCCTATAATTACGTGTTCAGAATGTCTCTCTCTGGCAATAAAAGCTTTTACCCTTTGTGCAACTCTAACTAGAAAGGTTTTTGTTCCTTGTATAATAACTCTCCCAACAGTCATATAATCAATAAACTCTCCTTGAGCTCAACAAGATGATTCTATACTAAACAGAATCAATCTCTTCATCAAGCACTCTCGAAGAAATAGAAGAAAAGAAGAAGAGAGCAAAAAATAGAGTGGAAAGTTAAATCAGAAAAAGAAACACAAAAGTGTATAAAAAGAAGATTGAAAAAGAGAGAGCTTATGAAAAGAAAAGCATGAGCTAGAACACTCTAAGAACAGTGTGATGGAAGAAGAAGAAAAATCATGAATGAACACCAAACGTTCATGTACAAAAGCTCATGAGAAATGAAGAAATGGATATCAGATTAAGAACAAGAGATCAGACCAAGAACAATTACCATGAAGACAAAGAAAGCTCGCTATGTGGAATCATCTTCCACTTAGATGCCATAGTAACTTGGGATATGCCTTTTGTGCTTAATAGCATATTATCCCAAGTCATGCTTTCTGGCCCAATACATTTTGTAACCATCTTTTACTTTCCAAATATATTGGGACCTATGGGAAAATAAGCCCTTCATTTCTTCACAAACCCATTTTTGTGGTTTATCACTTAGTTCTGCTAAGTCAAAGGGCTTATTTATTTTGTAATAATTTTTCCTATTCTCTAGTAGTACAGGTCTAGTGTGTTGCTAGACTCTGTTAGTGTTGGGAAACACTATTGGCCTAGAGAGGTTTTGAAAGAATACTCGAGGTTTAAGCCAGGAGTGGCTTGTGAAAGAATACTTGGGTTTCCCTAAGAATGGGTGCTGTAAAAGAATACTCATTGGAATCTAGAGGGGTCTGGTGTATGGCACGGGTTGTGCTTAAGCCAGGAGCGGCTGGAGTCAAGAATACTCAAAGCATGAGTTATGCTCAAGCTAGGAGTGGTTAGAATCAAGAATACTTAAAAGCACGGGTTGTGCTTAAGCTAGGAGTGGCTGGATTCAAGAATACTAAACATCTTATGTAAATGGTTTTTACATAGTGGAAATCCTTCAGATTTGAAGGTACTGGATATAGCTTCTATGTTGGGAGTGAACCAGTATAAATTGATTGTGTGATGTCTCTTTCTCTCTAACTCTATAACTATCAAAAGTCTGGTGCATTCTTGATAATATCTACGATAGTAAAAGTCTGGTAAGTTATGCTCACTTAATTAATGAATCACATTTGCTATCTCACAAAAGTCTGGTCCGCTGTGTAATATGCCTTCACATTTAAATATCACTTTTTGGTTTGAAAAAATGAACAGACTTATTCAATCCCCCCCTTCTAAGTCTGTTCTCCAAACCAACAGCCTCAGTTTCTGGCAGGGCTATGGTGGAGTTGGCATTGGCATAATAATACATTCCTAAGTGATATAGTTTTTAACATTGATCAAGTCTTGTGGGAAGTCCAAAAGATGGCCTGAGATTACTTATTGGCAAGAAGACCCAAAATGGAGAATGATTATGAATAGTTCATGCTCGTTATATGAGTGTTACCTGATAAGTGTGTATTGTGTGCTGTTTTTGGTTTTTTTAGGTCTAGTTTTTAGGTTTCTTTGCATATTGTTTATGTCCGATTCCCTTGATTTTGATTCTTTTCCACATATATTACTTGGTTTTTCTTATTTTATAGGATTAATGATATTTTAGGTCTTTTTTGAGGAAAAATGGCAAAGTAGATGAAAGAATAGACTTCTAAGGCCTTTAGGAGTGTATTTTGGCAAGATTAGAGGAAACCACTGCCAATGCGGGATAACCACTGGTTGTGGTTGGCATTGGAAGGAAGGGAAAAGTAGGTCAAAGACCACCACTAGCTGTGGTTATCCACCACTGGCTGTGGTGGGCATTGGGGAACACCAAGGAGCCTTGTTGAATTAAAAAGGAACAAGTCAGAAGAAACCACTGGCTATTGTTTCCCATCACTGGCCGTGGTTTGCTCTATGTGTCACCCATAATTATGCATTTAAAGCCAAGGAGCATCAGGGATCAATCCACTGGCCGTGGTTATCCACCCTTGGCCGTGGTTGTCCCCTACGTGGCCCAATTCACTTAAGTTTTAGGGTTTCTAATGGGCCAATGAGGGGGTTGTTAGAGAGAGTTCCAGAGAGACAGTTTTTGAGGCACCTTTTGGGAGATTATTCATTGGAGATCGAGGATCAATTCATCAAGGGAGATTAATTCTGCAGATTTGGGAGAAAGAGTTTGCAATCCTAGTGAGAACTAATTTGTAATTCTGGAACCCTAGTTTACACTTTTGATTCCTTTTATGTTTGACTTTGATTTGGTTATGTATGACATGATGATGACAATCTTTATGGCACACTAAACTTTCATTCTTAGGATTAAAGGATTTAATATGCTTATGTATCTAAATCAATTGTTCTTTACCCTTCACGAATATGATTTCATGTTTCTATTTGATTTATGTATCGTAATGCTTCTACAAGACTTAGAGATAAGCGTAGTTGATTCCAAATTGTATGCGCTACGAGAGTAGGTATATCATTCAAAAACACATAAATTGAACCTATGTTTTTCTTTTACGATGGTAAGTGAACTCATTTGAGGATTAATTGGATTCCTATAAAACTTAAGGGGTTTAATTAATGAATTAAATGCGGTTCTTCGGGAATTAGGCACGTTAATAGGCTTTCGAGAGAAAGTTATTAATTAAATCAGGGGTATCCACCTTAGAAATGAAAATCATATAATTGGATAAGCAATTGACCTTTAATTTTGGTACTTGCATATGAACCCTTAAATCCCAAGACCTTCCTTTAATTTACCTTCCCAAACTTGCTCTGATTTTCTTCTTTACAGACGTTAAATTTTCTGTTCTCTGATTTACTATTTATAATCATTCTAGTAATTCATCTCAATTGATTCACTGGATAATTGAAACACCGTCATAACTAGTACTTGGGCACAATCTCTGTGGGAACGACATCTCTTTTATTACTTCGAAACCCCGTGCGCTTGCGGTTGGCTATCAAATTTTTGGCGCTGTTGCCGAGGATTGCGTTTTCCCGAATATTGGCTAAGCAGTGTTTGATTAGACTAGTGTGCATCCTCTGCATATTTTCTCATACCCCAGTTTTTCGAACCTAAATCCCAATGTAATCAAGCTATTTAAATAATAAAAATACGAGTAAATTTTTCGCGTTTGATATAATTCCAAAACTCCACCATGATTACATCAAGACCTGAATCACAGAAAATTGAAGAGTGAGAATTAATAAAATATAACTGGATTGATAACTAACTTGTTCATAACGATATGCAAAATAATAGAGTTTACTGCGGAAGAAGAATGTGTATATTGGGCATATGCCTAGTCCCATATATGAAGATATGAGAAAAGGCCCAAGCAATCATACAATTTCAAAATATAAGCCTGTTAGGCCACAATCGACTATGCACTTGAATCATAATTGTTTATCATTAATAGTAAGTAATCTATACATGAGACATCCATCACCAGATGGCACCAATCTAGTCATCACTTACATACTAAACATATAGTCTACGTTCATAAATACATAAGTTTGTTACACATACTTATTTAACTCTCTAAATCATCATCCTTATGTACAATTTAATTCAATACGTTAAAATTCACAATTGATGCCGGCCAAGGCACTTCCATTACCACTATTTACCTTCACCAAAACTTCAATTCAAAGTCTCATCTCGGCCCATGATGACCCTGCATTACAATGCTAAAAAGAAGACCACATGGGAGAATGAGTTATACATTCAAAATGACGAATATAAATACATTGTGATTATGTGTACATGCATATAATTATCATGTGTGCTTTGCATATAAAATCATTAATTCATCATTCAATCATCATCATATTGTCATAATAGGCATACAGGCCTCATGAATCGCAATTCACAACATAAGCAAGCACAAGAACATACACAATCACATTGCACAAATCAATCATGGGAATTCAAAGTCATCGTCGTCAAATTATGAAGTCTTTAATCATTCCCTCCTTGCAAGGGGTTTTTCATCTCTCGTGGTCATCCCATCTCAAATTTCATGCACCTATGGCTAATGCATATGTCAACTGTTTAATGCTTATGCAATGGATCCATTTCAATCACCCATGCGCACATGGTATCTCAAGTGATCGCAACCACTTATAATCATCATCATATTAGTTTCCCGCCTCGTAAGGGGTACTCCCTCCTTGTGATCGCAACTACGGAGTATTACAGGAACTCGTAAGCCTTTTTCATTTCAAATACCAAGTGATCGCAACCACATCAATTATGTATCACATCAATGGTGGTGTACATTCATGTTTTCATAACATGATTTAGGCATACACATAACTTACCAAGGCCTTAAGCTATTCCCCAATCACCACTAAGGCACACCACACATATACCCCTAATGAATTATCTCGTTATTACATAATGTAAGGGGTTTTTGGATACTAATGAGCTCATTACAAATTTCAACTTGAAGGTATAAGAAAGGCTTATTTTTAGTCTTAAAAGTAGTGGGACATGTCACAATTGTCACCTATTAGTCACACTGGTTTCAAAGAGAGTCTAAGAAGATCCAATGATTGTAAAGTAGGCTTGAAGAGCTAAAAGATGCAAGATAAATGCTCAAGGTGTGAAATTTTCACACTAATATAATTAATTAGGCCAAGTGCTAATCGATTGCCCTAACCAATTACAGTATTGGAGATAATCGATTACAGAGCTCCTGGAATTTATGTAATGCATCAGATATTTCACCTAGTCGATTACAAGAACCAATCTAATTGACTACAAGGATTCTGTTTGGTTCATAATCGATTACAACACTAAAGGTAATCGATTACCTTGGTTTTGTTTAGCTCAGAATCGATTACAACTTTGAGTCTAATCGATTATGGGACTGTAATCGATTAAGCTGATCGATTTCCTTAAAGGCAGAAGCCTTATAATCGATTAGGCCAGGGGACTAATCGATTACACCCTATCAGATTGCAGAAATTATGCAGATTTTCTTAAGGAAATGAACTTCTCACACACCTAAATCTATGCAAATGATATCGGAATGCTACCAAATTTTGACATCAACTAAATGGCACCATTTGTAACGCGTGGCCATTGGCCGCACTCAAAATTTCTCAAAAATAAGGGACTTATGAGTATAAATTCGTTTTACCCATTTTGAGGCACTTTTGTGCAACTCAAGGGCCTATTCTTAATGGAATTGGTCCATTTCAATTCCTACAAGTCATAAACTACATATATGGGCTATTGAAACTATCACATGCCATCAAAACCACACAAAACTCAATTTGACTCTATGAGTTCCTCAATTATGCATTATCTTTCAACCTTATCACTAATGCCATCATAATGGCCACCACATTCAATGACAAGCATCCACATATATTCTCAATTCACAAAACATATACTTCATCCCCTTAAGGATGGTTCATTAATAAATACATATTTCAACCCCTCATGGGTTATTCATCAACTTATATACACATATATTATCATCAATAGCCAACAATTTGCCATTCATAACATTTCACTATAAACATGGCAAGGCAAGCATGAGTATCATGATATACATACATCATTGATTATTCTACTCATGCATTTGGAATGTAAACTCCTCTCCTACCTCGAGGGAAGAACCGAAATCAAACGCACGCTCCAAATGCTCCGCCACATTGCCCAGAATGTCATCTACACTAACATACATACATATGCATACATACAATCATCAAACTATCTCAAGGCACCATCAAAATTCTAAACAAATGCTAGCTTATCATAAAGCTCACTATCAAGTCCTAGACTTGCTAAAACACTAATTCCTACCATTGTGTTAGGCTTCGGGAATTCCTTTCCCAAAATCAAGACTTTCTAAACTTCAAAGGGTTACCATACCCAACAACAACAATATCATATCCTTCATCAAAAAGACATCCAATATTACTCAACCCATCTAATTGTCATCTTTACCACTCAAGGTTCAACATGATCCAACATAGCCTCTTCAAAACCATCATCAATCAATAATTTCAATTCATTCATCCATCACCACTATTATGGTTTAGTGCTCACACTCATTATTTCACACTTATGAAAATACTCATTTATTAGATTTCATCATTCATGGTCCTCTACCATTTTAATCTATCCTCAACATCAATGATCAATATTACCCATTCAAAAACTTATTCTCATATATAAAACTTCTCCAATGTCAATTACTCATAATTTCCTTAAAAATCTCTTAAAGCCCCAAAATCCTAATTTCTAGGGTTTTCATTAAAAATCTAATATCCATTATCATTAACAATACCCAACACAATTTCTCATGGGTTTACACTTAAAAATCATTTTTCATATCATCATCACTCATTTCCTTTCATTGCTAAAGTTAGGGTTTCATTCAAAACTCAACAATCACTATTATCAACAATCACTATTATCACCTATCATTTTCCACCTATTATCACTCATTTCCTTTTATATGCTACCATTAATGCATATAAAAGTTCACATTCAACATATTTCACCTTAGGATTTCCACATTTTATGGTTCCCACACCAATCCTCATGCATTTAATCTCTCACCCATCACCCATAACCCAAAATCTAGGGTATAAACTCATTAAAAATGGTGAGAAACTTACCTCAACCCCCAAGTAACAATGGGTTCCCAAGAGAGTGGAGAAGGTGACGAAAATACAAGGAGAGGGAGGAGAGCTCCAATCAACCAAGGTTCTTTCTTGTCTAATGGAGAAAAACAAAATAGAGGGGAAGAAGGGCACACCACCTTCTCTAGGTTTTAGAGAAGAAGAAGAAGATGAAGAAGAGTGAATGAGAGGAGAAGAGAAAATAGAGCAATATCATAGCCTAAGGGAGAGGGAGTCAATGTGAAAGTGAGAAAGGGAATGAGGTTTGTGTTTTAATTTTAATCCCTTCATTAAAATTTTACCATTTTACAACATACAAGATCTTCGTTCGGGCTCAATACTTAATCCAAAAATTATTCAGAATATATATTCGGACTCCCCATAATATTCTTAACAACCCTAACCAATGGCATCTCAATCGGAGATACTTGGTCCGACACCTATATTTTAATCGGGTATAATTTTAGTTCTTTAAATCTCAATAAATTATAAATATCCATAATAAATCCCAATTTAATTATTTCTAAATTTTTGGGACATAAATCAACTCATATATAATTATGTATTATTTATTCTCCTCAATTAATAATTTTTATAAATTTCAGGATGTTACAATCCACCCCACCTAAAAAGAAATTTCGTCCTCAAAATTTAACCTCAATACATAAATCATAAGGCCATACTTCAGGCCGTGCACTAACAAGGTATAATGTTGTCATAAAATAGTATTGGACTTTCCAAAGTCCATCAAGGCATGTTCATCATCATTTCATCATTCCTAACATAAAATTTTCTACATCTGAAGTGTGTCATATGTCATCGATCATAACTCATCCAATAGAGCTCACATGTTCATACTCAGCACGACCAGATAGGCTCAGTACATTCACCAAAAGCAGTTACAATCCTACACTTTCCTGTCCTATGAATTGCTCCATCCAACATACAGGAAGGCGTCCCAATCCCGTAGTGGTTACCACGAAAACATGAGGTCAGCACAAAAGTGTATGCTGCCACGGTGCCTATGGCATGTAGGGTCATATCAGGACAAGTATTTCGTATTCCCATCGCTCACATGAACCACACTTACACAAATAATACCAACTCACGAGAAGCTTGGTGGCAATTCGCACCAGTCTATAACCAACCTACTCATATCACATCGTCATTATACCAATAATTCGACATAAATCATGCCATACAAATCACCAAATATCGGTTACCATCACCATAAATGGGTATATCAACAATGGATCTCCAATCATCACAGGGTAAACATCCCATTATCGGGCTCCATCCATCTAAAACCATGGGCAAATAATGTAATAACCCTTGTCTCATTTACATATTGTCAGCTATAATTCAATTCAAGCCTAAATGAGTCACCAAACTCTTATTAAGTATGTAACCACAAGGCTATAATAAGGTCCATAATCGTATAACAAGCTTCTGTGCTAGTGAATCTTCTCACAGATCATAACTAAAGCCAATAAATTGGACGTACAAATCATATTGTATCACATCGCTAAGTGATTTCTATTATCAATATATTTATTTCCAAAACAAAAAGGAGGGTAATGACAGGATCAAATTTCCATTTATCAACCCATAATCATGCATGTCGTCTCTATGTCATATCATAACCCATAATTATCCTCATGATCACAATGTTAAGGGCACACAATTTAGCCCAAAGTCATTCCATAAAATATCATATCACATCCAATGCCAAATCATACCCTGAATTTCAACATCATTATTCGCCAACCATTTAGGGGTTTACATTAATTGTTCGTATCTCATCACATACTGGCTCTAATCTCAATAACTTACTTCACAATTCATTTCACTATGGCTCAGCAATTCATGGGGTTCGATCCATCACTGGACTTAGAAGATCTAAGGGTTACCTAGTACCCATTGTGGAATATTTCCACAATACCTAAATGTTATTAGACATAGCTTATAAAATAGCATAGAGCCCAGACCACCATAGGGTCTAGCTCCATAAATTCAATCATACAAGGTCATGCCAAGTTAAACTGGGGTACTACATCTAGTGGGTCAAAATTAAATTATTTATTCACTTGATGCTCACATATATAAAATCAAGTCTATCCCCAATTGGGTGCATATGTAATTTCATATTTCATCATCCTATCACTTATTCATATTCCCAATCTAGAGAGATACAACAAATCATTTGTATCATATAATATATAAGGTTCTTGCGCCAAAGGACATAAAATCCATCTTTCACAATTAGCACTATCAATCATTTCAATTCATAAATGCCCATATTAGGAAATTCTTCCATCATCATCCATTTAATTAACTCTAGCACCCGAGTTCTTTTCATTCAACAAGCATACCCCGGCTAAAAGCCACAAGTATGAATCATGTAAGAGACCTAACCAACAATTCAATTTCAATACATATTTCATGGTCTCAACACACCACCATACCAATCCATCTCTCAATACTTCCTATCCATGATCAACACATGGCATTGGTCCATCATTAAATCAATTCATACTCAATATATCATACCCATGATCACACATGGTATAAATTCATCATCTATTCACTTCATACTCATTATAAATCAATATCAATTCATAATAACAATGTATTCGTCATTTGAAGGAAATAGTATAAGGAACTTGGCCGGGCTTACACAGACAACCACATCAATCATAGTGAGGAATTTATCCATATGTACTCAATCTCATGAATCAATCAATATTAATAATGAGCAACTATGCTCCACAATTGTATCACGCAACCTTAATAAGCAACAATGCCCCTATAGTCAATCTCACAATTCTTAGACAACTAGTCATTCATAAGTCCATATAGAGCAATCAATACTTTAACATGTCATCATCCTCTAAATAATAATCACTCTTAAATCCATGCTAAGGAACCAAATTTGAACAATAAGCATCTAGCTCTAATCATCACCAAAACCTTTCAATATTGAGCAACCATGCTCCAATCGACCATAATATCAATTCAATACAGAGCAATCATGCTCAGACAATGATCAATAGCTTCAATACAAAGCAAACATGCTCTAACAAAATCAACAAGATCTATACAGAGCAAAACATGCTCTGATACCACCTTGGTCACACCCTGGTTTTCTGAACCCAAATCCTGATGTAATCAAGCTATTTAAATAATAAACATGCGAGTAAATTTTTCACGTTTGATATAATTTCAAAACACCACCACGATTACATCAAGACCCGAATCATAAAAAACCGAAGAGTGAGAATTAATAAAATATAACTGGATCGGTAACTAACTTGTCCATAACGGTATACAAAATAATAGAGTTTACAGTGGAAGAAGAATGTGTATACCAGGCATATGTCTAGTCCCATATATGAAGATATAAGAAAAAGCCCAAGCAATCATACAATTTCAAAATATAAGCCTGTTAGGCCATAATCGACTATGCACTTGAATCATAATTGTTTATCATCAATAGTAAGTAATCTATACATAAGACATCCATCACCAGATGACATCAATCTAGTCATCACCTACATACTAAACATATAGTCTACGTTCATAAATACATAAGTTTGTTACACATACTTATTTAACTCTCTAAATCATCATCCTTATGTATAATTTAATTCAATACGTTAAAATTCACAATTGATGCCAGCCAAGGTACTTCTATTACCATTATTTACCTTCGCCAAAACTTCAATTCAAAGTCTCATCTGGGTCCATGATGACCCTGCATTATAATGCTAAAAAGGAGACCACACAGGAGATAGTGAGTTATACATTCAAAATAGTGAATATAAATACATTGTGATTATGTGTACATATATATAATTATCATGTTTGCTTTGCATATAAAATCATTAATTCATCATTCAATCATCATCACATTGTCATAATAGGCATACAAGCCTCATGAATCGCAATTCACAACATAAGCAAGCACAAGCACATACACAATCACATTGCCATAAATCAATCATGGGCATTCACAGTCATCATCGTCAAATTATTAAGTTTTTAATCATTCCCTCCTCGCAAGGGGTTTTTTATCTATCATGGTCATCCCATCTCAAATGCTATACACCTATGGCTAATGCATATGTCAACTGTTTAATGCATATGCAATGAATCCATTTCTATCACCCATGCGCACATGGTATCTCAAGTGATCGCAACCACTTATAATCATCATCATATTGGTTTCCCGCCTCGTAAGGGGTACTCCACCCTCGTGATCGCAACCACGGAATATCATAGGAACTTGCAAGCCCTTTTCATTTTAAATACCAAGTGATCGCAACCACTAGCTTATCATCATACAATCCCACAGGATGTCTCATTATGATTGTAACCACATATCAATCATTTCATAATGGTTTCCCGCCTCGAAAGGGGTACTCCCTCCTCGTGATCGCAACCATGGGTATTCATCCACAATGGTGCCCGTAGGGCCTTTCATTTCAACAACCAGGTGATCGCAACCACCTGCTCAATATGATATCATCATCACATTGGTTTCCCGCCTCACGAGGGGTACTCCCTTCATAGAATCCCACAGGATCTTTCATCATTGTGATCGCAACCACATATTCAATGTTATGTCATGCCATAATTACAAAATGCAATAATACATATGTCAATCAACCTCACAAGGATATCTCACCCTCTCACATAGGGATATATTTTAATTTGACATTTTTAATGAAATCCATACAATCATTTACAAAGCCCCTCAAGGCATATCATTCATATACTTGACATCTCAATAGCCACAATATTATTCTCACATTAATCCACGCATGGAATTCAAGAAGCATAGCAAGCATCATAGTATGACTCCACACATGGGAATCAATCAAGACATGTTGATAAATGTCACCCCCTAGTTTTCTGGACTCGAATCCCGATGTAATCAAAACAAATAATTAATAAAAATACGAATAAATTTTTCACGTTTGAAATATTTCCTAAACACAACCACGATTACATCAAGACCCAAATCACAAAAAACTGAATAGTGAGATTTAATAAAATATAACTGGATCTTTAAATAGTTTACCCATAATGGTATACAAAATAACAGAGTTTTACAGCGGAAGAAGAATGTGTATACCGGGCACACGCCTAGTCCCATATATGAGGATATGAGAAAAGGCTCGGCAAAGCATGCAAACATACAACACGAGCCTATTTAGGCCACATCTAAACTTACACATAAATCATAAACATGCATTGCCTAAGGGACATACATATACTTAGCTATATGGTCATACATCATATATCTTTAACATTCATATTCTATAATTCCCCATATTCATTTCAACCTCAGTTTCATATATCACCAATACTTATTCATACCTAGAGGAATACATAACCAACGTCATTTTATATATCAAGTGGTTATGAGGTCAAATAATCCAAATGTTAATAAATCATCTACATATCTAGCTATTTACAATACATCCACCAATATCAATAAATTATCCACACTATGATACACATTTTATTTCACGATACAATGAATCACAAACGCTGCCAGCCAAGGCATTCCATTACCACTATTTTACCTTCACAAAAGCTTTTCTTTAAAAATATTCTCTTCCCATGACATCACTGCATCGATACTAAAAAGTAGACCACATGGGAGAGTGAGTTATACATTTCAAATGACGATATGAATACAATTGAAATTATGTGCATATGCATATCAACATCATGTATGCTTTGCTAAGTCATCAACAAATATCATAATCTATTCATTTAACAATGTACATATCATGTATTCACCCATCAATTCATAGCAAAGTAAGCATATACACAAATATTCCAACGCCACAACTGGCCAACATCATCAACATAGACTATTCCAGTCTTTTCTCAAAGCCACCACGGGCTAACATCATTATCATCAATCATAAAGAAATACGCCCTTCATTACATTGGGCCATAACATACATATCGTCATATTCGATATCATTTCGTATATTCATATCATTTATTACTTTTATATGGTCTTTTAGGTATATTAATTACCCATTTCACCAACACCACACCATAATCTCAATCATCATCACCATCTGGCATATCTCTATGCTATATGCAAATGCTCTTATGGCTAATGCATATGCACAATGGAATAGACAACAAATACAGATTCGACTGTGGGAATAAACACCAAATTGTGGGTCAAGCATAGGTGTGCTACTATGCCCTTACTGCAGTAGTAAAAGTGTACACTTATATCTCATTTTATGCATGCTCAACATCATATTTTACTAGTACCAAACCGCATCGCCCATATGTAGCACTAGTCACCCCGTGACTTGTGGATCAACAACATGACCTCACTTGCCAAAACTGCTACGAGCCCCTCCCGAACACACATCGAAAGGGCCGTGCCCCGTCGTACACCGAGGTAACTCGCTCACCATAGAGCTGCCCGCCCACTAGGCCCGCCACATAGGGTGCCTCGTCACCAAACTATGGACAGCTTCGTGACTCACACACCGAGTCACAGGGGAAATAACAAGAATGCTCGTGCACTGAGCCGCCCTTCCACTGGGCCCGCCTAATGAAACCCCCTAATATTCCACATAGACAACGATCGATATGCCATGGATGCAATGCAATACAAATCAAATGCATTTCTCACACTGTGCATCCTAAATGCCACTCATCAATCATCATCATCATAATCACCAATACCACCATATACACCTTAGTGGATTTTATCATTGTTGGTTTTAGCCATTGCTTTCAAGTTTTATATGTGGCATTTCATTTAACATCCTTCATATATATATATATATATATTTCATATCACACATGCAAGACAATACTTGCAATCAACCACAATGGCATCACATCATTACATATCATTCATAAATATTATCACTCATTCACTTAGTGGATTTTCATTTCATTTGTCATTGCCATGGTTTCATAACTAGTGTGGTAATACAACAACTTATTAATACAATTCAAGCCACACATACAAGATCACACTTGTTTCATTCACAATGGCATTCAATAATTATCAATAATAATAACCATCCTTTTATTCACGAAAATGATCAACAACATCATCCATCATTATTCATTATCGATATCATCTCCGATTCATCGATTTAAAACAAATAAATTGTCATACAATCATCCCCTCATCAGTATCATCATATCATGTCATTAGTGGTGAATATCCATGTTTTCATAACATGCCACAATCAATATCAACACCACTAAGACACACCATTATCACCTACCCCTAATAAAATCTCTCATTTTTACCTAATAAAGCGATTTTGAGCAATAATAAGCTCATGTTAATTTTCAATACTAAGACATGAGAAAAGCTCACTTTTAGTCTTAATAATAATAGGACATGTCATAAATATCACCTATTAGTCTCAATTTGGCCACCATAAAAAGTTGGGTTCAAAACCCTTTTAAACTTGAATTTTTCAACGCAATAGGTTCGGTATTTTTCACCTAATGAGAGTTAGAAAACTCCAATTAAAGTGAGACCAATTCTTATACCTCCGTAACACAATTATCTACAACTTTCATGAAGAAGTCGGAGGACAAAATGTCATTAAGGTGCCTAAACAGGCCAAAAACAGTAAAGAAAATAGACCAATTCAAAAAATAGCACAACAGTGGCCATAACAGGGTTCTGAATCGATTCAGGCTCGTATGAATCGATTCAAGCGTCCTAAAATCTCAAAATTTGACAAATAGAGCGGCTTGAATCGATTCAAACTCGTATGAATCAATTCAAACGCCCCTGGAACCCAAAACAGTGAAAACAGTACCTCTTGAATCGATTCAAAGGGTCTTGAATCGATTCAAGACAGTCCTGCTGCTATTTTTATGCATAAAACATATGATTTTTCAACTTCTTATCCTCCTAACTTTCTCGTATGAACTCCAAATGCTACGAAATTTTAACCCCAACAAATATACATCATTTGTGACGCGTGGCCACCGGCCTCACCCAAAAATTCTCAAAATTGAGGGACTTATGCGCATAAATGCATTTAACTTAATTTATAACGATTTTAGGCAACTCAAGGGTCAATTCTCATTAAAATTTGCCTATTCCAATTCCTACAATTCATAAACTACATATATGGGCTATTGGGACTATCCCATGCCATCAAAATCACACAAAACTCTATTTGACCCCCTTCACTTCCATGATTATGCATTAAAAATGCACTTTGTGAACTATAATATGACCCGAACCATCTATAATTCATTTCAATATGGGTCTTTCATTACAATGCATCAATTCCCATCAAGGGACCACTAACCACTCATCACCATCTCATATCTATATATATATAATTTCCAAAATCCAAAAATTTGTCAAGCCTATCATCTATCACTTCATCAATTCAAACATTTAATACATTCATGGCAAGGCATTGCATGAGTTCACACATAAACATAATTAACAATTTTTCACTCATGCAATTAAAATGTAAACTCCTCTCCTACCTCAAGAGAAGAACCAGAATTCTAATGCTCCAATTGCCTTGATCGTTCCGCATCATCGTCCGGAACACAATCCTATCACAAACATACATATATATATATACATGCCATTAATAAACCATTACAAGGCGTCATCACATAGACTCATTATCAAGTCCTAAACTCTAATTCACATGCTTGTGTTAGGCTTCGGGAATTTCTTTCCCAAAACCAAGATTCTCTAAGTTTCAAGGGTTAACAATCCGAACAACAACAACGCCATGGCCCATATCCATAAGGCTTTTAATTCATCTCATGAATCACTCAACTATCATCACCAATTAACAATTCCCAAATGGGCATATCAAGACTTAAGACTTCATCAATTCAAATATCCATTTCCTTGGTCCACTATTAATAGTTTGCAACCATTATCAACATCATAAACATCAACAATTAAGACTAATCCCTCAAATCAACACACCTATATACATGCATATATCATCATTTGAAACTCATGACTTAGTTTACCATTTTATCAACATCAATATTAAACCCCTATCCTTCAAAAATTCATTTCCATGTATAAAATCCTTCTAAGGTACCAAAAAAAATCATCAAGATCATCAAGTGGGTCAAAACCCCTAAATTATTAATACTTAGGGTTTCTCTCAAATCTCCCAACAACAACTTTAACCCATTTCTAGAGTCCATATAAAAATCACAATCCTCGTCCATTTCTAGATCTATATCATAACCAAGTCTCATATTTTCAAGCCATTTAACCTAGGGTTTTGCAATTTCTACAATCACCCATAACTTCTAACACCACCATTTCAAGTCCAAACAACCCAAAATCATAAATGAAATAATGAAGAGGTAGGAAACTTTACCTCACATCCTTACAAGTCCAAAACGAAAATGGAGAAGGAGGGAGGAAGAGATGATTTAAGCTTTGCTCCAAAGTCCCTTCAATCCTTCATGAATCTAAGCTTTTGTATTGATTTTGATAAGAATGGTTATAGAAGAAGATGGGTCACGGTTTAGGGGTTGGAAGGATGAAGGAGAAGAAGAAAGAAAATGAGTATAGAGAAAGAAGAAGAAGAGTGCATGGTTGGAGAAAGAGAGGGAGAAAAAGGTGACCAAAATTGGTCATTACCCAATAGATAAAGCAATGACACATTCTACTTTTACCATTCATCCATATTTGTTTTATCCATTGTGTAAAGGAGGGTATAAAATGTGTAAAAATTCACACGGTTAAGAGAATAAGAGAAGAAGAGATTTCACATTTTCCTAAATTCCTATTTGGCTCGTATTTTCTCTGTTTAATAACATATGTCAAGTCCAATTAATTATCTCCTTAACACTGAAAATTATTTTGACTATACCATCGTAACCACAATAATTTTCTAAATATTCAAGGCCCATCAAACATCTAATTTGACCAAGTGGGTCCCACATCGTCTGTTAAATCACCTGGTTCTAGTAAATCTAAATTTACCGATAATTCACCTCTAGTGTCTAACAACATCTCCCATAATTATTTGACCATAAATAATCAATTATCATCATCCAATAAATTTAATTTCCTTAAAATCCGGGATGTTACAATCCACCCCACCAAAAAGAAACTTCGTCCTCGAAGTTCAACATCGGTATACATCATAAGGCCACACTTCGGCCACACACCAATAGAGTCCAATGACACTATAAAGTAATATCGGACTTTCCAAAGTCCAGCAGAACACAATCATTATCATTCCTTTATCCAAGTATAAAACTTCATATATCCAAAACGAGTCACCATTCATTAATTCTAAAATTTGTTCATCACAACTCTCATATTCTTATCCAGTACCACCGGATAGGTTCAATACATTCACCGTAAGCAGTTACAACATCACACTTGCCCGGTCTATGTATTGCTGCATCCGACATACAGGAAGGCGTCCCAATCCCGTAGTGGTTACCACAAACACATGAGATCGGCGCATAAGTGCACATTGCCATAATGCCTATGGCATGTAAAGACATATCAGGATAAGTACCTTCATGTCCTATTTCTCACATTATCCATATTAGTTCAAATAACGTGTCCTCATACACGAGACTCCGTAAGAAGTCTCACAAGCCCATGAATAATACACTTATATCATATCATCATCTAATCAGGATCCGGCGTAAATCATAGCATATAATTCATCAATCGTCCATCACCATAACCATATATTGACATATCAACTATAGATCTCCAATCATCATAGGGTAATCACCCCACCATTGGACTTCATCCATCCGAAGTCATAGTCAATAACTTAGTAATCATCTGTCTAATTCAAACATTGTCGGCTGTAATTCAATTCAAGCCTAATCAATTTACCAAACTCGTATCAAATATATGCTCCCAAGGTTAAAATAGGGTCCATAATCATATAATAATCTAGCCCAAAATCATACCATAAAGTCATATATCATTGCCAATACCAATAAATATACATCATTTGTGACGCATGGCCACCGGCCTCACCCAAAAATTCTCAAAATTGAGGGACTTATGCGCATATATGCGTTTAACTTAATTTATAATGATTTTGGGCAACTCAAAGGTCAATTCTCATTAAAATTTGCCCATTCCAATTCCTACAAGTCATAAACTACATATATGGGCTATTAGGACTATCCCATGCCATCAAAATCACACAAAACTCTATTTGACCCCCTTCACTTCCATGATTATGCATTAAAAATGCACTTTGTGAACTACAATATGACCCGAACCATCTATAATTCATTTCAATATGGGCCTTTCATTACAATGCATCAATTCCCATCAAGGGACCACTAACCATTCATCACCATCTCATATCTATATATATAAAATTTCCAAAATCCAAAAATTTGCCAAGCCTATCATTTATCACTTCATCAATTCAAACATTTAATACATTCATGGCAAGGCATTGCATGAGTTCACACATAAACATAATTAACAATTTTTCACTCATGCAATTAAAATGTAAACTCCTCTCCTACCTCAAGAGAAGAACCACGATTCCAATGCTCCGATTGCCTTGATCGTTCCGTATCATCGTTCGGAACACAATCCTATCACAAACATACATATATATATACATGCCATTAATAAACCATTACAAGGCATCATCACATAGACTCATTATCAAGTCCTAAACTCTAATTCACATGCTTGTGTTAGGCTTCGGGAATTCCTTTCCCAAAACCAAGATTCTCTAAGTTTCAAGGGTTAACAATCCGAACAACAACAACGCCATGGCCCATATCCATAAGGCTTCTAATTCATCTCATGAATCACTCAACTATCATCACCAATTAACAATTCCCAAATGGGCATATCAAGACTTAAGACTTCATCAATTCAAATATCCATTTCCTTGGTCCACTATTAATGGTTTGCAACCATTATCAACATCATAAACATCAACAATTAAGACTAATCCCTCAAATCAACATACCTATATACATGCATATATCATCATTTGAAACTCATGACTTAGTTTACCATTTTATCAACATCAATATTCAACCCTTATCCTTCAAAAATTCATTTCCATGTATAAAATCATTCTAAGGTACCAAAAAAAATCATCAAGATCATCAAGTGGGTCAAAACCCCTAAATTATTAATACTTTGGGTTTCTCTCAAATCTCCCAACAACAACTTTAACCCATTTCTAGAGTCCATATAAAAATCACAATCCTCGTCCATTTCTAGATCCATATCATAACCAAGTCTCATATTTTCAAGCCATTTAACCTAGGGTTTTGCAATTTCTACAATCACCCATAACTTCTAACACCACCATTTCAAGTCCAAACAACCCAAAATCATAAATGAAATAATGAAGAGGTAGGAAACTTTACCTCACATCCTTGCAAGTCCAAAACGAAAATAGAGAAGGAGGTAGGAAGAGATGATTTAAGCTTTGCTCCAAAGTCCCTTCAATCCTTCATGAATCTAAGCTTTTGTATTAATTTTGATAAGAATGGTTATAGAAGAAGATGGGTCACGGTTTAGGGGTCGGAAGGATGAAGGAGAAGAAGAAAGAAAATGAGTATAGAGAAAGAAGAAGAAGAGTGCACGGTTAGAGAAAGAGAGGGGGGAAAAGGTGACCAAAATTGGTCATTACCCAATAGATAAAGCAATGCCACATTCTACTTTTACCATTCGTCCATATTTGTTTTATCCATTGTGTAAAGGAGGGTATAAAGTGTGTAAAAATTCACACGGTTAAGAGAATAAGAGAAGAGGAGATTTCACATTTTCCTAAATTCCTATTTGGCTCATATTTTCTCCGTTTAATAACATATGTCGAGTCCAATTAATTATCTTCTTAACACTGAAAATTATTTTGACTATACCATCTTAACCACAATAATTTTCTAAATATTCAAGGCCCATCAAATATCTAATTTGACCAAGTAGGTCCCACATCGTCTGTTAAATCACCTGGTTCCAGTAAATCTAAATTTACCGATAATTCACCTCTAGTGTCTAACAACATCTCCCATAATTATTTGACCATGAATAATCAATTATCATCATCCAATAAATTTAATTTCCTTAAAATCTGGGATGTTACAATAAACACATTTCAAATACATAGCATCACATGCTAGCCAATACAATTAAATCTATATGTACAATATTACACTTGTATCAAACACAATGGCGTTGCCATCATTAATAATATAAATCACCATTAAACAAAGGGTATGTTCAACAACAATATCCTTTTTCATCCAACATCATTAATCATCATTTGATGTGTGTCGCCTTATCCATTTTTTGATCATTACTTATACTATTTTCATTTTATTGAGTTATCATAACTCATTGCCACTCAATTGTCCCCTCATTAATTTCATTATCATACAAGGTGTGTCATATAACCACAACCTTTAATTTTCATTATCAATTATATATCACATCAATGGTGGTGTACATTCATGTTTTCATAACGTGATTTAGGCATACACATAACTTACCAAGGCCTTAAGCCATTCCCCAATCACCACTAAGGCACACCACATATATACTCCTAATGAATTATCTCGTTATTATATAATGTAAGGGGTTTTTCGATACTAATGAGCTCATGACAAATTTCAACTTCAAGGTATAAGAAAGGCTTATTTTTAGTCTTAAAAGTAGTGGGACATGTCACAATTGTCACCTATTAGTCACACTAGTTTCAAAGAGAGTCTAAGAAGATCCAATGATTGTAAAGTAGGCTTGAAGAGCTAAAAGATGCAAGATAAATACTCAAGGTGTGAAATTTTCACACTAATATAATTGATTAGGCCAAGTGCTAATCGATTGCCCTAACCAATTACAGTATTGGAGATAATCGATTATAGAGCTCCTGGAATTTATGTAATGCATCAGATATTTCACCTAGTCGATTACAAGAACCAATCTAATCGACTACAAGGATTCTTTTTGGTTCATAATCAATTACAACACTAAAGGTAATCGATTACCCTGGTTCTGTTTAGCTCATAATCGATTACAACTTTGAGTCTAATGGATTATGGGACTGTAATCGATTAAGCTGATCGATTTCCTTAAAGGCAGAAGCCTTGTAATTGATTAGGCCAGGGGACTAATCGATTACACCCTATCAGATTGCAGAAATTATGCATATTTTCTTAAGGAAATGAACTTCTCACATACCTAAATCTATGCAAACGATATCGGAATGCTACCAAATTTTGACACTAACTAAATGGCACCATTTATAACCCGTGGCCATCGGCCGTACTAAAAAATTCTCAAAAATAAGGGAATTATGTGCATAAATGCATTTTACCCATTTTGAGGAACTTTTGTGCAACTCAAGGGCCTATTCTCAATGGAATTGGCCTATTCCAATTCCTACAAGTCATAAACTACATATATGTATGGGCTATTGAAACTATCACATGCCATCAAAACCACACAAAACTCAATTTGACTCTATGAGTTCCTCAATTATGCATTATCTTTCAACCTTATCACTAATGCCATCATAATGGCCACCACATTCAATGACAAGCATCCATATATATTCTCAATTCACAAAACAAATACTTCATCCTCTCAATGATGGTTCATTAATATGTATATATTTTAACCCCTCATGGGTTATTCATTAACTTATATACACATATATTATCATCAATAGCCAACAATTTACCACTCATAACATTTCACTATAAACATGGCAAGGAAAGCATGGGTATCATGATATACATACATCACTAATTATTCTGCTCATGCATTTGGAATGTAAACTCCTCTCCTACCTCGAGGGAAGAACCAGAATCTAAACGCACACTCCAAATGCTCCACCACATTGCCCGAAATGTCATCTACACCAACATACATACATATGCATACATACAATCATCAAACTATCTCAAGGCACCATCAAAATTCTAAACAAATGCTAGCTTATCATAAAGCTCAATATCAAGTCCTAGACTTGCTAAAACACCAATTCCTACCATTGTGTTAGGCTTCGGGAATTCCTTTCCCAAAATCAAGACTTTCTAAACTTCAAAGGGTTACCATACCCAACAACAACAATATCATATCCTTCATCAAAAAGACATCCAATATCACTCAACCTATCCAATTTTCATCCTTACCACTCAAGGTTCAACATGATCCAATATAGCCTCTTCAAAACCATCATCAATCAACTATTTCAATTCATTCATCCATCACCACTATTATGGTTTAGTACTCACACTCATTATTTCACACTTGTGACAATACTCATTTATTAGATTTCATCATTCATGGTCCTCTACCATTTTAATCTATCATCAACATCAATAATCAGTATTACCCATTCAAAAACTTATTCTCATATATAAAACCTCTCCAATGTCAATTACTCATAATTTCCTCAAAAATCTCTCAAAGCCCCAAAATCCTAATTTATAGGGTTTTTATTAAAAATCTAATATCCATTATCATTAACAATACCCAACACAATTTCTCATGGGTTTACACTTAAAAATCATTTTTTATATCATCATCACTCATTTCCCTTCATTCCTAAAGTTAGGGTTTCATTCAAAACTCAACAATCACCATTATCACTTATCATTTTCCACCATCTAGAATGCCATTTTCGTGTGCTACCATTAATGCATATAAAAGTTCACATTCAACACATTTCACCTTAGGGTTTCCATATTCTCTAGTTCCCACACCAATCCTCATGCATTTAATCTCTCACCCATCACCCATAACCTAAAATCTAGGGCATAAACTCATTAAAAATGGTGAGAAATTTGCCTCAGCCCCCAAGTAACAATGGGTTCCCAAGAGAGTGGAGAATGTGGCGAAAATGCAAGGAGAGGGAGGAGATCTCTAATCAACCAAGGTCCCTTCTTGTCCAATGGAGAAAAACAATTTAGAGGGGAAGAAGGGCACACCACCTTCTCTAGGTTTTAGAGAAGAAGAAGATGAAGAAGAGTGAATGAGAGGAAGAGAAAAGAGAGCAATATCATAGCCTAAGGGAGAGGGAGTCAACGTGAAAGTAAGAAGGGGAATGGGATTTGTGTTTTAATTTTAATCCCTTCATTAAAATTTTACCGTTTTACAACATACAGGATCTCCGTTCGGGCTCAATACTTAATCCAAAAATTATTCCAAAAATATATTCGGACTTCCCATAATATTCTTAATAACCCTGACCAATGGCATCTCAATCAGAGACACTTGGTCCGACACCCATATTTTAATCGGTTATAATTTTAGTTCCTTAAATCTCAATAAATTATAAATATCCATAATAAATTCCAATTTAATTATTTCCAAATTTTTAGGACATAAATAAACTCATATATAATGATTTATTATTTATTCACCTCAACTAATCATTTTTATAAATTTCAGGATGTTACATATTTCTTTTAATTTATCAATATTTTCTGCATTTTGTTTTATTTTAATTTTTCTGCAGAATTACGCTTGTTCTTTTTAGTTGTTCATAGATTTGTGTAGGCCCCTTTATGCGAAAAAGTGACAGCTTTAAGCAAATATTTGATCCTGAGATTGAAAGAACTCTTTGGAAGATCAGACTTCTTAAGACACGCATTGAACAAAACAGGCACCAACCTTATTGTTCAACGAGTCAAGCACAAATGGAAGATCCCAACAACAGAGCACTTCGTGATTTTGCAGCGCCTAATACGATGGGACGAAGGTCTAGCATCACTAGACCCAACATTGAGGCAAATAATTTTGATTTGAAACCATCCTTGTTCTCGATGGTTCAACAAAGTCAGTTTGGAGGATTGCCATCCGAGGATCCCAACTTGCATCTTCAGATTTTCCTTAAGTATTGTGACACACTCAAGGTGAATAGGGTCTCAAACGATGCAATTCGACTTAGGCTTTTCCTATTTTCTCTAAGGGACAAGGCCAGAGCTTAGTTGTATGTGCTTCCGGAGGGGTCAATCACTAAATGGGAGCAGTTGTCTCATGCTTTACTCAATAAGTACTACCCAAGGAGCAAAACAGATCAGTTGAGGAAGTAAATCATCACTTTCACTCAGAAAGATGATGAAACTCTTTATGATGCCTGGGAAAGGTATAAAGAAATACTCAAGGAATGCCCACACTATGGTATTGAACACTGGTTGACTGTGTACATGTTCTATAACGGGCTCACTCCAAACCAGAAGGTGACCTTGGATGCCGCAGTTGGCGGTGCCTTCATGAGTAAGAACATACAGGAAGGTTACAATCTTATTGAAGAGGTTGCTCAAAACACATACTAGTGGTCCTCAGAAAGAAGTTCACTAAGAACTCCAGGTAAGTACTCTGTTGATGTTCTCTCTTTATTAACTGCTAAAGTAGAAGCATTAGCTGTTAAAATTGATAAATTTGATATATTAGGAATAGGTACTTCTAATCTTGTTTGTGAGCTTTGTTATGTTTCAGGTCATAACATTTCAGGTTGTCAGCTTGGAATGACTCAAAATACCGAGCTAGAGATGCAACAGGTGGATGCTATTGGGAACTACGCTGGAAATTATGGCAATAATTTTTGATAACCACAAGGACCACCTAGTTTCCAAAATAGACCACCTCCCTACCAAGGCAATCAGAGTATTTTCAGGCAACCACAAGGACCATACATCCTACAGAAATCTAAGCTGGAGTCCTTGATAGAGACCTTTGTGACCACCCAGCTAAAACAAAATGATGAGTTCTCTGATGCTATTAAGAAGTTGACCTCAAAAGTGGACACTTTTGCTACCCATAATAAAATGTTAGAGAACCAGATTGCTCAGTAGGCTTCATCCTCTTAGAGAATGCCAGGAACCTTTCCTAGAAAGCCTGAAATAGGATCATCCAGTCACACCATGGCTATCACTCTTAGGAGTGGTACGTAGTATGATGGCTCGGTTGGTATGAATGAGGAGGAGGCCAAGAAAGAAAAGAAGGTGGAAGATTCTCATTCTCATCCACCAAATGAGGAAAAAAAACAAAGTGAAAAGAATGAGGAGGTGAAACCATATCAGTCTCTGGTTCCATTCCCTCAGCGCTTGGCCAAGGCTAAGCTTGATAAACAGTTCGGTAAGTTTCTTGAAGTTCTTAAGAAGCTTTATGTTAATGTTCCTTTTACAGATGCCTTGCAGCAAATGCCGACATGAACGAAGTTCCTGAAGGACATCTTATCAAATAAAAGGAAATTAGAGGAGGATGGTACAGTAGCACTTACTGAGGAGTACAATGCTTTGATCCAAAGGAAGCTACCACCTAAGCTTTAGGATCCAGGTAGTTTTTCTATCCTTTGTATGATTGGTGACATGGCTATTGATAGAGCACTATGTGACTTAGGAGCTAGTGTCAGTTTAATGCCATTGTCTGTTGTTGAGAAATTGGGATTGGGTGAACTGAAACCTACCAAGATGTCATTGCAATTAGTAGATAGGTTTGTTAAATATCCTATAGGTATTCTAGAAGATATGCCTATTAAAGTAGGTAAATTTTTCATTCCTACTAATTTTGTTGTTTTGGAAATGGATGAGGACTCTATGGTCCCTATTATTCTAGGCAGGCCATTTTTAGCAATCGCGGGTGCGGTAATAGATGTTAAAAATGGAAAATTGTCTCTGACTGTTGGAGACCAAAAGGTAGATTTTAGTTTGAAAGATGCCTTAAAGAAACCTTTTAATGATGTTTGCTTTGTGGATTTTATTAACCAAGTGGTGAAAGAGGAAACCCTTCCTAAAGATCCACCTAAATTTGTTTTATCAATTGAGCCTGTAGGAGGTTTGGAAGAAAATGCCCCACTAAAGCATGATAATGAAGTCATGTGTGAGAAAAAGGTAAGCTCAAATGTTGAATAGAAGCCTTTACCGGCTTCATTGAGTTATGAATTTCTTGGACCCAACTCTACATATCTTGTCATTGTAAATGCTAACTTGGATCCATGTGAGACTAAAAAGCTTTTAAAACAACTTAGGTTGTATAGAAAGGTAATTGGTTATATAATGGATGATATAAAGGGGATTAGCCTTTCCTTTTGCATGCATAGGATAACTATAAAGGATGAGAGTAGGCCCACAGTAGAACCACTTAGGAGATTAAATCTAAAAATACAAGAAGTGGTTAAAAAGAAAATTTTGAAATTGCTTGATGCTGGTGTTATATATCCCATTGCTAGTAGTAAGTGGGTAAGTCTAGTTCATGTGGTTCCTAAAAAGGGAGGGATAACTGTTGTGAAAAATGAAAAATAGGAACTCATTTCTACTAGGATAGTTTCTGGGTGGCACATGTGCATTGACTATAGAAAATTAAATAGCGCCACAAAGAAAGATCATTTCCCTCTTCCTTTCATTGATTAGATGCTTGAGAGGCTTGCTAAGCACTCTTATTTTTGTTATTTAGATGGGTACTTAGGTTTCCATCAAATCCCTATCCATCCATCTGATCAAGAGAAAACTACCTTCACATGCCCTTATAGGACATATTCATATAGGAGAATGCCATTTGGCCTGTGTAATGCACCTGTGACCTTTCAAAGGTGTATGTAGGCCATCTTTTCTGATTTGATTGAGAATGTGATGGAAGTTTTTATTGATGACTTTTTTGTGCATGGCTTGGATTTTGATACTTGTTTGACTAATTTGTGCCAATTTTTGCAGCGTTGTGAAGAGACCAACTTGGTCTTAAACTGGGAGAAATGCCATTTCATAGTAAAAGAAGGCATAGTTCTTAGACATTTGGTGTTTGAGAGAGGAATTGAGGTGGATAAGGTTAAGGTGGAGGTGATTGAAAAATTGCCCCCGCCGACCAATGTGAAAGGTATTCAAAGTTTTCTTGGGCATGTCGGGTTTTATCGGGTTCATTAAAGACTTCAGCAAGATTACCAAGCCTTTCACTAGTCTCTTAGGTAAGGATGTGCCTTTTGTTTTTGACTTATCTTGTCTTGAGGCTTTTTACAGGATTAAGCAAGCTTTGATTTCTGCTCCTATGGTACAACCCACTGATTAGGAACTCCCATTCAAGCTGATGTGTGATGCTAGTGATTACGCAGTGGGGACTGTGCTTGGGCAGCGGAAGGATAAGAAGCTGTATATAATCCATTATGCTAGTTGTACACTTGATGAAGCACAGGTAAATTATGCCACCACTGAAAAAGAATTATTGGCTATTGTCTTTGCTTTTGATAAGTTTAGATCATACTTGGTAGGCTCATATGTAATTGTATATACTGACCATTCTGCCATCAAGTATCTTTTAAATAAAAAAGAAGCAAAGCCTAGGCTAATTAGGTGGATCTTAATCTTGCAAGAATTTAACTTAGAAATAAAAGATAAAAAGGGTGCTGAGAACCTTGTTACTGACTACTTATCTAGGTTGTTATTTGAAAAAGATGAGTTGGGTGATATTGTTCCCATCAATAAGTCTTTTCCAAATGAACAACTACTGAGTCTTAGTGTCCAACAAGTGCCTTGGTATGCTGGTTTTGTTAATTTTCTTGCTTTTGGTATTTTACCCCTTGACCTTGGTTTTCAGTAAAAAAAAAAGTTTTTTACAGGATGAGCCCCTCCTTTTCAAACAAGATGCAGATGGTTTGATTAGGAGGTGTGTTCCGGAGGATAAAGTCCATGTCATCCTGGATCATTGCCACTCTCTTTCCTGTGGGGGCCATATAAGCATATCCAAGACAGCTTCGAAAGTATTACAAGTTGGTTTCTACTAGCCACACCTTTTTAAGGATGTGCGTAAGTTTATCCTAACTTGTGATGCTTGCCAATGAACAAGTAACATAGGTAAGAGGCATGAGATGCCACTTAACAGTATTTTAGAGGTTGAGTTGTTTGATGTGTGGGGGGTTGATTTTATGGGACCCTTTCCCTCTTCTTTTGGAAATCAGTTTCTTGGTAGCAGTTGATTACATGTCTAAATGGATGGAAGCCATTGCTGCACCTCATTCAGACACTAAAACTGTTATTAAGCTTTTTAAAAAGATTATATTTCTGAGGTTTGGGGTTCCCAAGTATGTTATAAGTGATGGAGGGTCTCATTTTATTGAGGAAACCTTTCAGACCCTTCTAAAGAAATATGGAGTGAGACATAAGGTTGCTACACCTTATCATCCTCAAACTAGTGGACAGGTTGAGGTTTCTAATAGGGAGATAAAAAATATTCTCCAAAAAGTGGTCAATACATCATGTAAGGACTGGTCTATTAAATTAGACGATTCCTTATGGGCGTATCGCATCGTATATAAAACCCCTATTGGAACCACACCCTTTAAACTAGTATATGGAAAGCCTTGTCATTTACCTGTTGAGCTTGAGTATAAATCGTTTTGGGTAGTTAAGATGCTTAATCTTGATCATAAGGTTGTAGGTGAGTGCAGGTTATTTGAGCTAAATGAACTAGAGGAACTCCGTTTGGATGCAAACGAAAATGCTCAAATTTATAAGGAAAAAACAAAGCATGGGCATGATCGTCACATTCTTCAGAGGACATTTAATCCAGGCGATATGGTCCTACTATTTAACTCCAGACTGAGGTTATTTCCATGTAAACTGAGGTCCTGATGGTCGGGACCGTTTAAAGTTTTGAAAGTATTTCCCTTTGGAACTGTTGAGTTATGGAGCGAAAAGTCTGGGCCATTTAGAGTAAATGGGCGAAGACTTAAGCACTACTTGATAGGCGAGCCCATTCATCAAGCAAATGCTTTGGATTAGCTTGATGCATTGGATTCGTAAGTCCAAATAGTGAATAACGTCTGGCTAAAGACGTTAAACTTAGCACTGTTGGAGAGTTAACCTCATTTTGTCATTCAATTTTAATTGTTTTGCATGAGTTTGTTTGCTTGCATGTTTTGCTTAAAATTAAATAAGAGAAAGAAATATATATATATATATATATATATATATATATTGATGTTGCCTTTTGTGGAGTAAGGTATTTGGATTGGTCACCATTGTGCATGATTTGGTTGGAATAAAAAAGGAAGTGTTTTAAATGAGATTACTTGACATGATTTTTAATTTAAAATGTAGTGGGTTGACCTAACAATTTTCATAAACGTATAAGTGTTTTCTGGGTAAGAAACAGTGTAAACCACTAGCTGTGGGTATCCACCACTGGCAGTTGTTTAGCCCAAGCATTTTCCATTAAAAACACTGAATTTTTGGGCACGAAGCAGTGATAACCACTGGCTGTGGTTAGCTCTGTAATTTCCCCTGTTATTTTAAGATTTTTTAGGCACAAGTCAAAGGAAACCACTGGCTGTGGTTTCCCACCACTAGTCGTAGTTTCCATCAGGTACCATGGTGTTCACTTTTTAAAAAATATGGGCCAAGGCAGAGCAAACCACGGGCCGTGCTTTATAACCACTGGTCGTGGTTCGACCTCACGAGAGGTATTTGGCCTTTTTAAACACGACTTGCCCATGTAACTTCTCTTATGCATTCCCCTTTTGCTTTCTTCACTCATCTCCTTTGAAACAGACACCAAACCTCTTTAGAAACTCTAATTTCTCTCAGTATTCTTGCATCATCATCATCATCTTGCTACTTGAGTCATCTCTTTTCTTCTCTAAATTAAGTAAGCATTCTATTCTCTTTTATTAATTTGGGGTTTCTCATTGGGTTTAGCTTGGGGTTTCTAAAAATTTAGGGATTTTGCATGAAAATTCTAAATTGATTCAATTAAGCTTTCTCTAATTGCTTTGTGATGCATTTGAATGCTCTAAAACTAAATGGATAACACTAAATCTTCATGAATTTCATCCTTGAGCTCATACTTTTTCATGTACTCCATTTATGTTTTTATGCAAATTGTGACCTTTAATGGTGATTGAATGTTTGATTCTTGTTTAAATTCTTAAATTGGTTGTTAATTGTGGCTATTGAACTTAATGGGTGGAAGCATTGCTCTTGATTGTTGCATTTGGCACTCATTTATTTAGTGCCCACCAAGTGTTTGATGAAATGCCCAAGAGGTAAAATTTTTGAATTTTTGCATGGTTTGAATATGCATTTGGTCTAGTTCATCTCTTATGGTATTTAATTATTCACATATGCTCATTTCTCTATTACATGCCATGAATGTATGAGATTATTAGGTGTTGTTTCTCTATTAGGACATCTCCAAGTTTTCATTCAACTCCATGGCACCCAAGATTTCCTCAAAGAAAAGGAAGACCAAAGGTAAGTCTTCTAACTACTCAAATTTGAATGATATTGAATGCCCATCGGAGGGGCAAAAGATGAGGCTAGAATCTTTGTTAAGTAGAGAGCTTATTCCATCTAGATTTTTCTACAAAGATACTTCGATGGAATTGGGGATTTTTGGAGATACATTACGCTTGTGCCAAAATGTGGGTTAGGATTCCTTTATTGAATTGTTTGAACCCTTGTATGAGTATGCCTCTTTAGAATTCCTAAGTTCAGTGGAGGTGAATAGGTACCCAACTACTAATGGTTGGGAATGTCTTTTAGATTAAACAATACTGATTATAGAATGAATATGGAGGAGGTGGCTGAAATTTATGGTTTTACCCCAGGGGGTGCTGTTAGCATCCCAAAGGACTTTAGTCCAGGATACTTTTGGTCCTTTATTTCCAGTGCACGAAATAGCTATGATGCTTCCTCTTCAAAAGCCTCCTCCATTCATCACCCAATTTTCTGATACCTTTAGCGGTTTATGGCCTGTTCTATTTTTGGAAGGTATGATAGCCCCGGTACTGTTCGGTAAGCTGAGGTATTTTTCTTGCACTCTATGCTTAATAATACTCCTATTGACTCTGCTAAATGGTTAGGTAGCCAATTTTCTCGAGTCGGCAATGCCACTATGGGTAAAATTATTCTTGCAGGTTACATTAATCCTATAACAAGGTATGTGGGTATAGATTTAGAGCAAGATGCTCTCCTTCACCAACCAAAGAGGGTAGATAAAGATGAATTAATAAATATGGGAATGATTGTAAAGGAGCATAATGTTTATTGTTTAGTTATACCTGGTTTTTCTGTGCCTCATCCCTTGCCTGACCCCACTTTTACTAGTTTAGAGGGCAAGATATCTTTTCTTTTTGTAGAAACAGATGACCATACTCCACTCTCTACGGAGATGCCACTACCCACCGGGCCTTCAGAGTAGGGTGAGCCATCTCATTTTAGTGAGGAGCCATCTTTCTCCATGTAGGGAATGTACACTTTGCTCCAGCAGATGTCAGCTAAGCAAATCCATTAGGGGGCCCGCATTGATCAGATTTTTGACTGGGTAGATGCCATGTATGATTGGCATACCTAGCAGGGCTACTTCCACCCCCTTCTCCATGACAGGTAACAATTAATCTTTTGTGTCCTTTTACCCCTAGTTCCTCAATTACGGACCTCTCCAGTCCCCTTGATTTGGACATTGAGGGGTACACAAAAGTTCATCTTGTTCTTTCTTTATTCCTTTTTATTTTTGTTTATTTTTATTTTGTTGTTCATTTGCATGATTTTATGCTTATGTTCTGGTTCATTTGCATGATTGTATGTCTACTCATATGCCTTAGGCTAGCATTGATTGCTGATTGCAGTTATTGTTATCTGTATAACATATGATGTAGATTGGTTGGATTTTAAGCATTACTTAAGTGAATCTTGTATAAAAAAATAAAAATAAAAAATAAAAATAAAATATTAATAATTGACTGCTATTCTTGCCAGAATTATCACTCTGCATGATGACTGTGTTTCTTTGATTAGGCTAATTACCACTGTGAGCTTTTGAGCCAATAGGGTGTTCAGTTCATTAATTTAAAATGCCCATGTTTCTTTAACTGAGTGATTCACACATTTTTAGGCACTCTAGAACTTGACTTTTGACCCTTTCAAAATGGTTTGTGATGCATGATTGGAATGAAAAAGGCAAAATTTAGATTTTTGTTTCTTTAACCTCAGAATTTGTTGAGGCATAATCCACTAGTTTCCCCTTTTGAGCCATGAAATGATATGATTTTCTTTGAAAGCCTTGAATGATATATAAAAAGGGGGTAAGCAAACTAAATGTGGAGGATTTGAAAAAGTGAATTGAGAAACACAAACTAAGATAGTTTGGGGTGTGTGATTCAAAGAAAAGGATAGATAAGGAGTTGAGTTTCATGCATAAAAGAAGAAAAGAAAAAGAAATAGAAAATAAATGAATCATACTCCTTGTGGTTTGAATGTAGAAAAAGTTATTGAATTGAGGTTTGCTTGCCTCTTGTGATATTTCTCTTCTTACAGAAATTAATCCCTTTGTATTTCCCTTTTCTTGGTTTCCATTCCTATGTTATGAATCCCCTAGCCCATTACAACCCTTTAAAAGACCTTTTGACCAATGCATGTTTTCTTGATAACTGGGGAGTCTGTGGTAAATTGTCATGCCTATGGTAGTGTTTAAAATGTTGTGGTCTGAGTGGATTGAAACACAAGCACATACACTAAGTGGAAAGTAAGAAACAGTACCCTAGGTCTAATCTTAGTGAACATGGTTTGACCGTTGATTGTGGTATATTCTGGTAGTCTACGCAGTCTCTAAAAAACACAAAAACAAAGAAAATAAATAAACACAAGATTCCTTAAGTTTGTTTGCGTCTACTGGTCTTTCATTATATGCTTGTATAGATTCAGTGATTGCTTGACGACAAGCAATTTTTTAGTTTGGGGTATTGTGTGCTGTTTTTGGTTGTTTTTAGTCTAGTTTTTAGGTTTCTTTGCATATTCTTCATCTCTGATTCCCTTGATTCTGATTCTTTTCCACACATATTACTTGGTTGTTCTTATTTTATAGGATTAATGATATTTTAGGTCTCTTTTAAGGAAAAATGGCAAAGTAGATGAAAGAAGAGACTTCTAAGGCCTTTAGGAGTGTATTTTGGCAAGATTGGAGGAAACCACTGCCAGTGGGGGACAACCACTGGCTGTGGTTGGCACTAGAAGGAAGGGAAAAGTAGGTCATAGACCACCACTGGCCATGGTTATCCACCACTAGTCGTGGTGGGCACGGGGGAACACCAAGGAGCCTTGTTGAAGCAAAAAGGAACAAGTTAAAAGCAACCACTGGCCATGGTTTGCTTTGTGTGTCACCAATAATTATGCATTTAAAGCCAAGAAGCATCAGGGCTCAAACCACCGGCTGTGGTTGTCCCTTACGTGGCCCAATTCACTTAAGTTTTAGGGTTTCTAATGGGCCAATGAGGGGAGAGTTAGAGAGAGTTCCAGAGAGACAGTTTTGGAGGCACCTTTTGGGAGATTATTCATTAGAGATTGAGGATCAATTCATCAAGGGAGATCAATTCTGCAGATTTGGGAGAAAGAGTTTGCTATCCTAGTGAGAACTAATTTGTAATTTTTGAACCCTAGTTTACACTTTTCATTCCTTTTATGTTTGACTTTGATTTGGTTATGTATGACATGATGATGACAATCTTTATGGCACACTAAACTTTTGTTCTTGGGATTAAAGGATGTAATATGCTTATGCATCTAAATTAATTGTTCTTTACCCTTCAAGGATATGATTTCATGTTTCTATTTGATTTATGTATCGTAATGCTTCTACAAGACTTAGAGATAAGCGTAGTTGATTCCAAATTGTATGCGCTATGAGAGTAGGTATATTATTTGAAAACACATAAATTGAACCTATGTTTTTGTTTTAAAACGGTAAGTGAACTCATTTAAGGATTAATTGGATTCCCACAAAACGTAAGGGGTTTAATTAACGAATTGAATATGGTTCTTCAGGAATTAGGCACGTTAATAGGCTTTTGAGAGAAAGGTATTAATTAAATCAGGGGTATCCACCTTAGAAATGGAAATCATATAATTGGATAGGCAATTAACCTTTAATTTTGGTACTTGTATATGAACCCTTAAATCCCAAGACCTTCCTTTAATTGACTTTCCCAAACTTGCTCTAATTTTCTTCTTTAAATATGTTAAACTTCCTGTTCTCTGATTTTCTGTTTATAATCATTCTAGTAATTCATCTTAATCGATTCATTGGATAATTGAAACATCGTTATAACTAGTACTTGGGCACAATCTCTATGGGAACGATATCTCTTTTATTACTTCGATACCCCGTGTGCTTACGGTTGGCTATCACTACCCCAATTTGGTATATTGAAAATAAATGTTAATGGTTGTTTTGATGTTGTCTAAGGAGCTCATGGTATGGGAGGAGTTTACCAAGATGAATTCAGGGGTGGGGTTTAGGGTTTTATTATAGGTGGCCATAACTGCTCATCCCTGCAAGCTAAGCTCAAGGCAATAAAAATGGGACTTAAAATGTCTTGAGAGAAAGTCATAAAAGAAATTCTATATGAGAGTGACTACTTACATACAATTAGACTTATTAATGATCATTGTTCTTAGCTTTAGGTTGGATTAAAAGTGGAATTAGCCTCAATCATGGAGATGTTAAACCTCTCTTGGAGAGTCTTTCTCTGTCCAATCTTATGAGAAGCAAATGTTGTTGTTGACTACTTTGCTAATTTTGGCAAGGCCTTGGGTTCTTGTAAGAGGATTTGGGGTTGTATGCTTGATTTTTCTCTTCCCTTATATTCTAGAGGATAGGCTAGTTTTTCCTTCCTTTTTTCTTGCGTTTATTTTTCTTTATTTCCTTTCACCAAAAAGAAAAATCCCATTACTAAGAGTCTATTCAAATATTAATGATTCTCTAATTATAAGAAATTTTATCTCTCTTATATGTGGGTAAAACTTCCGGTATGGGGGATGGACTTCCAGTATGAGTACCCGTCAAACTCTATCTTATATGTTACACCGATCTAGTGAGGATTCGATATTATCTCTCTCAGTCCAGTGGGGATTTGAAATCCTTATAGTGAGTCCATCCAGCCAACACACTCATATTTCACATAGAGGGGCGAAATAGGGTGTCACCTACAAGGATACTTCAATGCTCAAGTCAATATAAGAGCTTTAAGCGTAGTTAGTGAATGTACCTTAATAAAGAGTAAACGTGTGGTATTTATATATTTGGATAGTGAGAACGTCTTACGTGGCATGTGTTAATACGAAATTTGTATAATGCGAATAAAGCTAAACCGATCATAGACATTCCTAACATCCTCTACAGGTATAAAGTGGGTATGCCACCGCTATGAATCTCTCACTCTCTCACTAACTCTAGTCTTTATAGACTTTGATCGCCAAGTCAGTTCCGCGTAGGGATCAATCAATTTCGTGAGGTGTTCATAGAAGGCATTCCACACTAGGGAGAACAGTTCCAGGGTGGAGACCATTTGGGCTGGGATCAAGCCGAACTCATGTAAAATTCATGAAAATTTAAGATACAATTTGACATATTAATGATAATAAACTACATAATATTTTTAATTAATTATTATTTATGTATGTAGATATTATTCTTATAAATTAAATTAATCCAATAATAAAAGGTTTATGTAATTTAGTTGGAACTATTAGATTCAGACTTTATAATTTCTTTTTACAAATATATACATATATATAATATGAATGAATAGAAAAGGTTAGAGCCATGGCTTTGTTAGTCTTATATTTTAGGTTTTTTAATATTTTTAACCTTGTTTTGATCGGTAAAACATCCTTTGACTAGCAATTTTTTCTTCCATTTTGTGAATATTAAGCATCGATATAGAAATTGGCCTCATTGTGGTTTTTCACTATGTTTTATAGAAAGATAAGCAAAGAAGAATCAAGGGAAGCATGAAAATGAAAGGAGGTAGACTACTATCAATTTGCTTACGCGAGCCATCCTTCGCCTAGGCAAAATGAAAAAATCACTAATTTGCCTAGGTGAACCACGCAGGATAGCACACTTTCAAGTCAGTTTTTGGGAGATATAAAATGTCCAAATATGAATTTTAGGCCATATAGAGTAGAGAAAAACAAAGGAAGAAGGTTTTGGAAGAAATTCTCTTAACTTTCACCTTGGAGCATCACTTTCTTCAAGGATTTTTTGGTAATTCTTGATTTGGATCATTTGTAAGTTTGTTTGTCATGGTTATGTGCGGCTAATTTTATTTTTGTTAGGATTGAATAAGCTTAGTAGGTTTATGATTTTGTAATTATGTTGGTTTCTTTTATGTAATTAATTAGGGTTAGTAATTCAATTTCTCATTCTAAATGCATGTTTCAAACAAAATAATATTTTACGTATGTTTTTTGATGTTTTTGAAACAAGATTAGGGTTGAATTACGTGTTATCCTTGATTTCTAGGGATAAGATCAAGTATAATAGTCATTAGGACTCATTCCTAATGTAAATTTTATCGTTAATTGTTAGAAGAATCTTCAATTAAGGATAGAGTTTATTTCCTTGCTCTGAGAAATCAGGTTTGGTGAAAATAGAGTTTCACTAACCTAGTTAGTTGCGTAATTGAGCCAAATAATTACAAGAGTGTAAATTAAATATAGTTCGATCCTAACTCCTTTCTACTTATCTTTCTTTAGTTAATTAATTTGCATCTTTCAAAACTATTACTAAAATCAAATCAATCCTTTTTATGAACAACAAAAGTGACAACTTTGTGTATATAATTATAGTGGTAAATCAGTAACAATTATCGAACCTTTATTGATATCTAGGAAGTTTCTATGGATCGATAACCTTTTTTCTTGTTAAACTACAATTGATTTGGTATACTTGCCAAATGCTTAACAGGATACCTTTAATCACAATAAAGGCTAGTGGATATTTGTTAGTAATCCTACTGTTTCTTCTCGTGTCTAGGATGGAAAGGAAAAAGAAAGTATACATACTAAGAAATACCTTTTCCATTTTTAATGACATTTTAGAGTTTTTGTTTGTTTGTTTTTTATTATCATCTTATTAAATTAAAGTAGAATTATTTATTATTTTACAATGTTACCCTTTGTTATTAATGTATGTTAGATTGAAAAATATATCAAACATTTATATCATTTGTTATTTTCAACAATACTCCATCTGTTTCATTTTATAACTCTATTTTCACAAGGCACGTAGTTTTATAAGAGTAATTATTGTCTTGATCTTGTAAAAAAATAATTTTATCTTTCCAAATTACTCTCTATATAAAGTCAAACTCCACTATCATCTATTGATTGTAAAAATATAAAAATATGTAATGCTTAAGGGTAAAATAGGAAAATATAATAAATACTCTTAAATTTTTTTGTAGAGACTTGGAAAATGAAATACTCATTTTATATATTAAGGACTTATAATATGAAATGTAAAACATCCTAACTTAATAAAAATAAACCTGAAATCCCAAGAAAATTTTTCGCGTTTAAATCTGAGTTTGAAATAAGGATTTAAAAACACTTAATTTAATTACCAAAATGTGGTAAATACATTTAAATATCAAGAATTGATGGTGTCTAGTCAATAATACCAATACACAGCAAAACTGAATTTTTTTTGAAGAAAACAGGGGCATGAATCAATTCAGAGCAGGCATGAATCGATTTATGTGGAAAATTTTGCACAGACAAGAATGCAACAGGGGGGTGAATCGATTCACTCCCCCTGTGAATCGATTCACACGTTTCAAAATAGGCTGGAAATCGATTCATGGCACAAAGGGAACCGATTCATGCATAAAGATTTTCACTGTGAATCGATTCATAGGATCAGGGGAATCAATTCATGCTTAAAAATTTCCCCCTGTGAATCGATTCATGGAACAGAGGAATCGATTCACACACCTGATTTATCAGTTTCTTGACAACAACTCAGAAAATGCAAAAATTTCAACTTCTAGCTACCCTATCTTTTTTATTTCAAATCCAATGGCTACCAAATTTTGACACTAGCTAAAATACATCATTTGTGATGCGTAGCTACTGGCCGCATTCAAAAATTCCTAAAAACGAGAGATTTATACGCATAATTGTGTTTGATTCGTTTTAAGGCATTTTATGCAACTGGGGGGTCATTTTTCAATGAAATTGACCCATTCCAGTTTCTACAAGTCACAAATCATGCATAGATGCTATTGAAACTGTTCTATGCCATTCACACTTCATAATTTATTATTTGACTATCTCACTTGCTCATTTATGTAGGAAAACATATGAATATTATGCAATCATGGTCCCAACACATAGCCACTATCATTTCTCATACAATAGCAATTCCTGGACATTTTCATGCATCAACGTTGCATCACATATAGGTTCACAATTCCTGGATATGTCAAACCTCATATATATATATATATATTGGGACCATCCATGGTCTTCGTACTCCAATAACATACACTAAACACCATCATTCATCACACAGTAAGTATATGATCAAAATGATTCTACTCAGTTACCTAAATCCTCTAAGCATATACATATATAAATACACGCATCAAAATAAGTATGCACAGGAGCTGGCCAAGGCAACTACAAAATAACTATATACATCATGTACAAGGTACATATATACATAATGCTCCATGCTCAAGCTAAGTGACCTCTCACCAATCTTTGTCGCGTCCTAAGTCCACTGTAAATATATCCATAAATAGGGGTGAACATCATACATAATAAATGACAGTTAAAGTACTAATTCAATTATGCATTTCTTTAACATATAATGAAATATTACAATCAAATAATACATAAACTACCATTCATAACTCAATGCTATATAAACTAGGTTATTCTCAATAACACTCATCAATGCATATACATATTCATACATTTGGATCCAATTACACATTCAATGACTTAGTGTTACAACACAGGCTCTCAGCCATAATATTTAGCTCTCAGCTGATCCAGTTATTTTAATGGTACCATACTGTTTGCCCTCTCACATAACACAATCACTCTTAGCGACAATGGTAGTGTTACGGGCATTTCTGAGTCCCACTCAGTAAGCTTTGCCTTGAGTCCCACTCAAGGACTTTTGTGGAATCCTCGAAACCATAAATCACATAACATGGAATCACACAAACTTATACCACATAAAGTGAAATGAAATCATTCATCTAAATGCATCTCATGCAATATTCTAATATCATCGCCAAATAATTTATAACGTAAACCTCTCATGCATACATATATCTCAATAATTTCAATGTACACACCTTGCATCTCATGCAATCTATCATAATTACATAGATGGAAAATAACATAATCATCATAGTTCACAATTCAATATACTAATATACCTCGAATCCATCTATAAACCATGCATTTAAAATGTAAAAGCTCCCCCTACCTGAAATAGAGAATTCTAGAAGCTCCTCAACCGATCGAATGCAAGCGAACCACTAATCGCAAGCTCCGTCTCTATTCCTCAAGATCAAACGACTCCCTAAAATTCATAACAATTGATTTTGATTTCACAATCAATACAAATATCGCTTATCAAATTAGGAATCGTTAAATTAGAACCATTTTGGTAAGGTATAACTCACCGAACCAAGACGCTGACTTTGGAACTCACCTTCGAATCAAGTTCCAAGCTCTAAATCACTCCGAAACTCTCTAAAACTACCTTATTTCATTGAAACAACAATTATCAAGCTTCAACTTTGTAGAATTAACAATCAAAAATCCACTTCATCTTACTTTTTCATGAAAAGCTCAAGGTTCATAAACACCACAAGCTGTCCACTTATATTAATGGTTTCTAATTGCTTCATAATTCCTAATATTGCAAGAATTAAAGGATGGAGGCAAGATTAAATCAAAACCCATGATGGGTGTTCTTTAACTTACCTCAAAGTGGTGAATTTGAAGTTCTCCCCCTTCAATTCAAGTTGCCAATGTAACATCCTGATTTTTTTAATTAATTGCCAATTAAGGTTAAATTCAGGATTAAGGTTATGGATTAATTAAGTTAATGGTTAATTGGAATTTAATGGTTAATTGGATAAATTATTGAATAATAATAATAATAATAATAATAATAATAATAATAATAATAATAATAATAATAATAATAATAATAATAAGGCCAAGAGGTGACTTGTGTGCCTTGGTGGTTTAATGGGCCCGGTTCCCTCCCTCTCTCTTTGTCCACGTGAGTGCAATGATGGTTGATGGAATAGCATTAAATGCTGATGGGATGTGATGGCTGATGAGGCTGAGATGATAAGGCTTTAGTTGCATATTTCTCTCTTACCTTTCTTCATTTCCTTGTTGGTGCATGTTATGGAGGAGAGAAACGCTCCTCCTTCTCTATAGAATTCGTTGGAGCTCTTGCTCCTTCGTCCTCTCCTTCATCTTCTTCTTCCACTTACGCATGGTGTAGAACTAAGTGGAACGGTATGGTGAGGGGAATCAATGTGTGGCTGTGAGTGGGAACAGCGTGGTGGCAGAGTAGTGTGATGATGGGAGCAGACGCTGGCTGTGTGGTCTGTCTATCTTCTTCTTCGTCTTCCCCTTCTTCTTCTTGCTGGTCCTTTCTTCTTCTTCCATTTAAAGGGTTGTATGAGGCTCGATTTGGGAGCCTGCTGTAGTGTGTGGGGTGCCTCAGTGTTGTGGAAAATGACCCACTGTGTTGGGGCTGTGCTGCTTGTAAGGGAGAAGACATGCATGATGCTTTGGAAGCATGTGGTCCTCCACTGTTGGTGAGGACGATGTCATACCTTTGAAGCTGTGATGCTTGGGTGAAGAGGAGTGTTGGAATCCTCTACTGGTCGTGGGAGAAGATGATGTTGAGCCTGGGAGACTCTGATGCTCGTAAGGAGGCAGAGTTGGTTCTCCAAAGCCGAGCAGAGTGTTGTTGTGGCTGGGGCTGAGTCGTTCTGTGAGTGGACGAGTGGCCAATGGCCTCTGGATCTCCATTCCAAGTAAGGGGGGCTTTTCATCTCAAATGTATGGTTTATGGACGGGTTTTCCAGGTGAAATTCTTGTATTGTGATGTGTGGTATTCAATATCTGTTGTTTGGTTGATTTTCGAGTGAGTAGTAGCCCGGACATGCATGATGAATATGTATTGCTTGATGTTGTTGAATTCCGTCTATGTAATATGTGTTAATGTTTATGGTGATGATTATGTTAAGATGCTTGAGATGCATATTATGTTAATGCCGAGTGCATTGTATGGTTATGTATGGGTCCCTGTGTGTATTGTACATTTAAATGCATGTGAGCCTTGTTAATGTATATGCGTATGCTGAATGCATGTATGGGGACTGCTATGTTGAATGCCGAGTAGGCTTTATATAAGAAAGCACAAGATGCTTATTGTAAAGGATAAATCCGAGTGATAGAGGATAATCTGAGTGGATGGCATGGTGATTGCCGAGTGGATGAGATATAAGCTGAGTCATCTGATTCGCTGTGGAAATGCTGAGTGCATATAATGTTGAACGCTAATTACCGAGTGGGCAATCGGATGAATACGTGTGTATGATGAGGATTCACAGATTAATCCTAATATAATTGAAGACCTCAGAGTTGGACTTGAGGCCATGCTGAGAGCATGAGCATTGTATGCTTAATGAAAGTCCTTGGGTTGGACTCAAGGCAAATACCGAGTGCATTGGTGTTGAACGCCGAGTGAATGTGACTGTATGCATCTGATTCGCCATTGGAATGCATTGGATGAATACCGATCGGTAATCAGATGACAACATGTGAGAATATGATTAAGTCCTTTGAGCTGGGCTCAGGCAGACTCCTTGAGCAAGGCTCGGAGTTGAGTAAAATCCGATTGGATTATTATACTTTGTAACTGAGGATGTTGAGCTTTATAGCCGAGTGAAATGAGTGAATTCCCGATCGGATGATGACTGTGATTGTTCATATTGAATGGCAGTGTTTGTTGTGCTGATTGATGTTATATGTTATTGCATGTTGAGGATTCTATGATTAATCCGAGCCAATATCTGTCATTTAATATGTAAAGCTCACCCCTACACCATTTTTCAGTATGTGCAGGTCAGATTGGGATGATGTGATGGCCTTAAACCCGAGGGTTGGGTGTTTATGATAAGGCTGTGTACATAGTGTAATGCACCTAGTGTCTTTTGATGTATTAAAGCCTTGGCTGGCTCATAACAAAGTTGTATAATGAATACAATATATATATATGTATGGAATCCGAGTGCATGAATATATTTATATATTCATGGTTTACATTGATAACATGTATTATATCGGCTGAAAATTGATGATGATGGATAGAATGAATAATGTTAAGATGAAATTATCTGAGTGAATGTATATATATATATATGTTATATTGATAATAAAGATATGAATCGGTTGAAGAGTGTTGCTGAATGAGTAGTCGGATTTGTGAATCAGAGAGTATATATAGATAAGTGATTTATGTTGATTTGATGCTTCTTACCAACTGGAATATAAATGATGTTGAATGAATAATTCTAAGTTAATGAATCCCGAGAGGAATATAGTAGGCTTAGATCCTTTTCCGAGTGAGACTCGTATGTGTGGGCCTTCTTTCCGAGAGGATGAGACTTAAAGAGATTCTGAGAGAAATCCCTTTGATGAATTTATACTGTGTAGGATTTGAGAAGATAATTCCGAGTGACTACGGGCCTGAGTATTACGGAGTGAAAAATATGAGTAAACCCGAGTGGGGTAGAGTTTAAGTATTTCTGAGTGGAAATCCGAGTGATCCTCTTCCGAGAGGAGAGTTATTGTAATGGATTGAGATTAGAATATACTCTAAGTATGTGATTCATGTATAATCCGAGTGAAAGAGATTCCATATCCTGAGTGGTTAGGATCTGAGCAAGTCCGAGTGGGACTTGACTTAATGGTTTCTCCGATTGAATAAGATATCAATTGTCGAGTGAGAGACTGATTGAGATGACTCGGTTTTGGAGTGAGATTACCGAGTGGAACCCTGTGTCAGTGGAGACTCGGATTCAGACTGAATATTCTGAGTGGAGTATGATTGTAGAGACCCCTTCTGAGTGAAGGAAGGTCTATGTGTTCTCCGAGTGAGAGATGTGAGTTTATGCCGAGTGATGAATGTGAAGTACATTCCCGATTGAATTGTGGTTAAATACACCGAGTGGTGTTTGGTTGGAAAATAACCCGAGTGAGGAAGTTTTATGGAATCTGAGTGGGATGACCCTCATTTCCCGAGTGGATCATGTGTGTACCTTGATGGATAAAATGTGGAACTAAGTTATGGGGTGTATATGCGTGGAGTTATTTCCGAGCGATTGAAACCCCTGACTCCGAGTGAATAGATGTTTTGATACTGAGGGATCGAATGCCGACTGTGGCTTCTCGCTTTAGCGAATGAGGTATTCGCTCCAGCGAGTGTGTGTTGCTGGAAGGCTTTTGTTTTGGTCCGCTCAAGCGATTGAGTGCTCGCCCGAGCGAGTTGGGCTGCCTCGCTCAAGCGGAGTCGGATCTCGCTTGAGCGAGTGAACGTTTTATGGCTTGTTCACACTGTGTTTTCCGCTGGCCTTCTTATGAATGTTTTTCCTTTGTTCTGATCGGTTTTCCGAGCTTCTGGTCAGCTTTTTGCCTTCCTTTGCATTTGTTTAATTCTACCCGGTTGCTGGGTTGATTTTTGGGAAAAATTTTCCTTGTTTCGGGTTTATTTATTTATTAAAAATTAAGGACGTTTCAGCCAACGTGAAAAGGAAGAGAAAAGAGCTTGATTTCCACTTCAATTTGATGAATCCAAAAGAAAATTGAAGAAAAAGAAAGATGGTGGTGCCAATTGGAAAAGAAGAAGAAAGGAGAAGAGTTTTTTTCTTTCTCTGATGCATAAACGTGAAGAAATAAGAAGTTAGAAGGGAAATTAAAATTTTAAAGGATTAAGGACATATGTGTCATTTTTGTATTTGTTTTAATTGATCTCTTATTTTAATTTTAATTCTCTTTTAATCTTACATGCCAGTAATTCCTAATTTAGGATGTTACAAAATGTAGGGAATATTAAATAAAAGTATGATAGATAATTAAGTAATATTTTTTTTGTAGAGTCAACAATATCAATGATTTTTGTTAATTATTGCATAATTGCTACAGTGACAAAAGAAAGGATGAAGTATAATTTCATATTGTTAATTTTTAGAAAATAATATTTTTCCTATTTTATTGGTAAAAAATAAAACTTTAGTCTTTTATGTTTTAAATAATTTTTGGTTAAGTCATTTAAGTTTTCTTTTTTTTTTGTTAATTTAGTCTTTTGAGTTTTCAAAGATTTCAAGGACAATAATGGTGATGGATCGACCATGAGAACATCGCATGAATCGTTACATGAAAGTCACATTAAATAAAAGTATAATAGATAATTAAGTAATATTTTTTTGTAGAGTCAAGAATATCAATGATTTTTTGTTAATTATTGCATAATTGCTACAATGACAAAAGAAAGGATGAAGTATAATTTCATATTGTTAATTTTTAGAAAATAATATTTTTCCTATTTTATTGGTAAAAAATAAAACTTTAGTCTTTTATGTTTTGAATAATTTTTGGTTAAGTCATTTAAGTTTTCTTTTTTTTGTTAATTTAGTCTTTTGAGTTTTCAAAGATTTCAAGGACAATAATGGTGATGGATCGACCATGAGAACATCGCATGAATCGTTACATGAAAGTCACAAATTGTTCTAAATATGATAATGATATGTGTAGTCCTTCAACTTGAAGTTATTGATTCCTACATGAGGAGTTTATTATTTTAATACGATCAAACGTCGCTTGTAACAAGATGATCATAAAGATTGTTAGTGAATGAATTATACAAAAGGATATGAGTGATGTAAATGTGACTTGTCTCTCTTTTGTAATGATAGTGATATCTATAGGCCACTTGATGGAATGAGACAGGAAAATAAGTTTTAGATATTTATTTGTATAAAGTCTACTCCGATATCAAGTAAAACAAATTGGACCATGCAAGGATGACAACGACTACGCCTTGGACCCAACAAGATATCATGACAAAGGGAGCAGGCATATAAATTAGTCATCACTTATATGTTATGTCAAACTAATAATGATTCATTACTAGATGTCGTTCTTATTTTATATTAATTATTAAATGTTTATTATTAGTATAACTGAATATTTTACCCATGGGGTCATAGGCATAGAGTAAGTTCATCAAAGAATTGTTTTATTTTAGTTGAACTAAAATTAACACATAAGCCTTACTCTTGTTATACACTAAAATTTAATAAAAGTTACTAATGTCACACTCTGACAAATTAGCACTCAGAGGTGCATATTTTGGTGGGAGTGCCTATATGGACTCCTTAAGAACGATGTACAATTGCTTCTATTGATCAACTGGTGTTGTGTCTACGAGAAGTAAATTGTTAACTCACTTTTATTCATTTTACATGCTTTGAAACAAATTTTTACAAGACCTTATAGGAATTCTTGAATTTTGTTGTTTAACCATTTAGGATTCTCTTACAAATTAAAGGATCAATAAATCCATGTCACCTTTTCGCGAGATCTACTTGACTGTTATCATTAATTAAAGCACATCTCAACAATTACTTTATTTGCTATATTCTATAAGGAGAAATAATGTTATGAGAAAATGAGGGTATTAAAAAAATGGTTAACAAGGGTTTCATAAAATGAAGGTTGGTTTCCCACACTTTTTCTTCACTTCATGATTAGCAATCCTCTAATCCCGCTTGCAGGGTTGGAAGGCTAAGTTGAAGGGACATTGGGAAGTGGCAACTTTATGCAGCTGTTACATATCTTCCCTTTTTTATTTATGTATTAAGGTGAGGTAAATAATAACAAAAAAGAGGTAGTTATGTTTCGTTTAACTATAGTCAATTAGAGTGAACATTTTATTTCTATTTTACATTGGATTTGGGGTTCTATAGTGTGGTTGGAGTAGGGGTGGCGGTAATGATAATCATGGGAGACAAAAGAAGGTGGGAGCAAAGGTGAGAGGAACAATAAGGAAAGAATTAAGAGGGAAGAGAAAGGGAATAAAGTATAGTTGAGGTGGTATATTCTTTTTAAAAATAAGTGTCACATCTCAATAGTAGGATGGCTAACCATTAGTTACCTTAACACTTAACTCATAGAGCTAAGCGATAAGTGGTTGTTTTAAACACTTAAAATTTCAGGGGACTTATCCTAATCAAAACTATTTCAAAACGTTGATCCCAACTGTGCCAAATTCGAAAACTTATTTTTTCATAATTAATAATTAAGCCTATTAACAAATTTTAAGTTTTCCATTAATCTTTTTAGAAGTGGGAATCGTTAAAAGATGGACATGCAAAAATCTAACATAATCGAACAATCTTTTATTGTAAAGTAAATGGGAATTGGGAAATAACACAATCAAAGGTTACAATTTCACTTGTGAGCTTTACAAGGCAGCCAAAGGAGTATAAATTATAGGAATCAAGTATAGGTCATCTTTTCTTCTAACAGTCACTCCAAATTGCTCAGTCATATCCAAGTTTTCACCTTTCATTTTGTTGGGAAGTTTCCAGTCAAAGTGATACAACAAAAATGCAAGAGCAAGCTCAACATTTATTAAACCAAATGTGGTACCAGGGCATATTCTTCTTCCAGCACCAAATGGAATGTACTCAAAATTATTTCCTTTGTAGTCGATAGAGTTATCAATGAATCTCTCTGGATTAAATATCTCTGCTTCAGTCCAGTACTTTGGATCTCTTGCAATTGCCCAAGCGTTCACCATTACTCTACTTTTTAGTGGTATATCATACCCATCAATCTCACATGCTTCTCCACATTCTCTCGGAATTAAAAGAGGAGCAGGAGGGTGTAATCTTAAAGTCTCTTTAACAATTGATTTCAAATATTTGAGCTCATCGATGCTACTTTCATCAACCATTCCTTTCCAATCGAATAACTCTCTTACCTCAGCTTGTGCTTTCTTCATTACTCTTGGATTCTTTATCATTTCTGCCATTGCCCAATTTACGGTTGTTGCTGCTGTCTCACCTCCAGTACCAAAAATGTCCTGAAAAATACTTACATGTATATGTTGTTAAATAAATGAAAGGATATCCCATAGAGATACTTGTTGATTCTTTTTAAATGAAACGTATATCTATAGGATATAAAGAATTTAGTTAATTTCTTGAATTCCTCTTCCATATGAAACAAAACTAATTAGTGTAAAATATCAATAATAATATTTGAATTTTTCATTGGTAAAACAAGCAATTAACCATCTTATATATCTCTGAATTATATTTAACAAAAATTGTGTTTTTAAAAATATTTTATCATTCGAAATTAGATATTGACCTATTTGTTGAATTAGATGCCTACCTATATTAAATAGCTATCATTCATCATTAATAAAATCTTATGAAATTTAGAAATTAAAGAATGTTGACTTCTAAATTTAGAAATTAAAGAAAAAGGACACATGTTAACTTATATTGTTTCTCTTCTCTTGGGATCTTCAGACCGAGTGGATTTGTACTGAAATTTAGGTGCATCCAAAGACTTCTATTGATATTCATTGGAAAATATATAACTTTTTTTAAAAAATAACAGATATATTTTTCTCATAATTTCTTCTCTAAATCTAGCAAAGCCTAAGCTATGAATTTGAAAGCAACACGTTGTGATGATCCTTACCAGGACTATAGCCTTGACATTGTCATTAGTTAAGCGAATATCTTGACTACCATCTTGGAATTTTAGGAGAACATCCACTAGATCTTCCTGTTCTACACCTTGGTCTTCTCTGACTTCTGACTTTGCCTCTTTATGTTCATCGATGATGCCTTCTACTATCTGATCAAATTGTTGATGCAACCTCTCAAGCTTAGCCCTCAAACCAGTAACATGTTGAAGCCATTTAGCAGATGGAAACAAATCTCCTATGTTAAAACCTGCTGCAACCGTCACTACTTCTTTTAGGACTGATATGAATTCATCTTGGCGTTTGCATTTCCTGCCAAAAGCTGCCCTTGAAATGATTGCATACATCGATGAAAGTATTGCCTCAGTGATATTGGTGGGAGATCCTTCTTGTGATTTAATTCTTTTGATAAGGTTGTTGAGCTCTTCCTCTCTTATTGGCTTGAATGAGTTGACTCGTCTTTGTGTGAAAAGTTCCATCGTGCATATTTTTCTTAGCTGTCTCCAATAGTTTCCATAAGGTGCAAAAACTATATTTGTGGAATTGTAGTCAATTATTTCTGCAGCTAGAATTTGAGGCCTCGATGCAAAGACAAGATCATGGGTTTTCATTATCTCCTTAGCATACTCTGCTGAGGAAACAACTATGGTGATGATTTCTCCAAGTTGGAGATGCATTAAGGGTCCATATATGTTGGCTAAGTCTCTTAATTTTCGATGTGGTGTAGATGTAATAAGATGGGGTATGTTTCCTATTATAGGTAGTTTCCATGGTCCTGGGGGCATGTGCGGGGTTGAGGCGGTTTTCATGAGATTCCTAGCTATTTTCAGGGCCAGAAGCATGAACAGGATAAAAGAGAGAAAAGCTAAAAGATCTAGGATTTGAGATTCCATGGTGATAATATGATGTACTAAAGTGTTGCTCGTTTGATAAGGTAAAAATTATTGAAGGCAGACCTGGGATTTTGGAACGTGAAATCTCTCTGTATGCGGCTATATATAGCTTTCCGAGCTTTTACCATTTCATTGTTTTGTTTATAATGATAATTACAGAAACCTTTAACCCTATATATAATAGCACATTCCGGGGTGATTATTATTTTCTTAATCATCAGGAATACTCACATATCAGCTCGCAATTTGGGCAACTTCCCGGTTTTTATTGGGTTATGAGTTATATAGGGTCAGGTTCAAAAAGATTCTATAAATTTAGATCTTAAAATTAGAGGCTCTAGCTCAGCTTTTTATGGGTTGCGGGTTTGATTAGGCAATTCATCTTTTTAAAAAATTATTAAAAATTAAGTTAAAAAATTAAATTACAAGAAACTAAACCAACTTAATACAATTTTTGTAAAACTACATTTATAAAAAATTTTGTGCTATTGAAATTAATTAACCGTTACTACACAAATAGTACTATAAAATCAATAACTTTTCTTGTAAAAAATATGTTTGTTTTTGTACTATAATTGAAAATTGAAATGAAGGAAACATTAGCTACTAACACAGGCTAAACCCTAAAAATTTTGAGTTCCCTCCTAACACTACAACAAAAATTGAAAAAGGATGCGCTAGTTTTGTCTGCGGTTGGACGGAACCGTAGACATTGATGCAAAATTATGACTATTGTCTGCGGTTGCACTATGAAACGTAGAAAATAACTTTTGTCAGCGGTTCCGCACTACAACCGCTGACAATAGTGTTGCGAAAATAACTTTTTTCAGCGGTTCCGCACTACAACCGCTGACAATAGTGTTGTGAAAATAACTTTTGTCAGCGGTTCCGCACCATAACCGCTGACAATAGTGTTGTGAAAATAACTTTTTTCCGCGGTCCACACCACAAACGCTGACAATAATGAAATTAGAATGCTCCGCGCGCGGGATTCGCTTTTTGATGAATGTGTCAATTTAAAATTTAAATTTTGTCTTTTTCTTATAAGGTGACTTTTCCAAGAGTTCTTGTTGCTTCTAGAAAGTAACTTTTCTTACCCCTCTCTCTCTGCTCCTGTGTGTTACTTCAATTTTATGATCTATCTTTCTCTTCTCTTTTCTTTAAGGTAAGTTTTTTTTATTTTTTTGGTATCTCTTTTTATTTTGGCATGTAATCTTTCTCCTCTGTGTTTTGTGTGTTGCTGCTGTTGGTGGTCCATAGAAAGCTATATTTTGGAGTGTACTCCTCTCTTTTCTTCAAGGTGAGTTATTTATTTATTTTTTGGGTATCTTTCTATTTTGGCATGTAATGTTTCCCTCTGTTACAAAATGCTAAACGTAGCCTTTATTATAAATGTATGTCTCTTATCATTTTATTGTAAATGTATCAACTTTCATGTCCACTAATTAAAATCAAAGCACATGAAGGCATATGTTTTCCTTTGTTCCCTCCTGTTTAGGCTTAATGTAGTTTGGCAATATGGTTTTCTAACAATATGTATGTCCCTCCTGTAATGTATATCAGTTGTATTAAAATATTTTGTATTATAAAAAATTGTTAGTTGGTGTTTTAAAAAATTATTAGTTGGTGTTTTACTTTTTTAGGTATTATTTTATATATATAATTCTTAAATTGTTAGTGTAAAAATTAGTGTATTAAATTTAATACAGGTTTAGTAAATTAAAAATTAAAAAATAAAAAAACCAACTATTGTTTACGGTTATAGCTTTAAGCGCTGACATTGTGAGACTATTGTTAGCGGTTCCACATCCAAACCGCTGACATTGTTTGACTATTGTCAGCGGTTCCGCATCCCAACCGCTGACATTGTTTGACTATTGTCAGCGGTTCCGCGTTACAACCGCTGACAATATATAACTAATGTCAGCGGTTTAAGCGCTGACATTGTTTTTTGTGCTATTAATAGCGCCATTATTGTCTGCGCTTGTACTGCTGACAATAGCTCTGACGGAACCGCTGACAAAGGCCTTTTTTGTAGTAGTGTAAGTTCCCAACAAATTTAACAACGAGTTTGGGTCAACCCGTGCAGGTTGAACCATTTTGCCAACTCTAAGAAGGGGGATGAAGAACCGAGATTTGTACTCTCTCATATTTTGTCTAAATTATTCACGAACTATACTACCCTTAACAAATTTCTTTTTAAAAAATTTATTAAATATTAAATTAAGTATTCGTACTGTCTGATATTTTTAAGTTTATATACAATATGGATGAGATAAATGTGTATGAAAAATATAAATCTATATCATATAAGTTTTAAATATAATAATTATAATATTTAAAATATATTTTATTTTATAATTATTAAATATATTTTAATAATAAATTTATAAAATATTAAATATATTTATTATATTTAAATTTAATATATATAAATAATTAATTAATATTTAATAAAAATTCTTGCCATCAATCTTTAGTATATTAAATATATCATTAATAAAAAATAAATAAAATTACTAATGTTAATATTTAATATAATTTAATATATTAATAATAAAAATAAATAAAATTCTTAACTTCAATCTTTAATATAATTAAATATATTAAAGATTAACATTAATATTATATTTATTGAATTTAAAATTATTTATTAATAATATATTTATGAAATTTAAAATATAATAAATATTTTACAATTGTATTAATTCTTAAATATATTTAATAAATATATATTATATTTAAAAATATATTATATAAATTTATATCTTATCATACACATTTACCTGAACCATTTTGTATATAAGGTAATAAAAAATATGAATTACTATTTGGTATATATAATAGTTGTTGCTTATATATATAAATAAAAATATAGTTTAATTGTTGAGTAGTTGTTTTTTCAATCATTAGGTCATGAGTTTAAATTTTATCAAAAATATTTTATCAATTTCTAGTTCTAACTTGATTTTTTTGGTAACTTTAAGGCTAAATAAACAAAAAGGAAAAGAATTATCCACTAAAGGATGTTCACCATCTAATCTAAACTTAAAACAATATTGTTTAACCAATCATAAAATCGATCAAATAGAGAATAAATTTCAGTTTATAAATTTCCTTCTCTTTTTTATGTTCTCTTCATGTTTGATGGTATTAGATGTCATTATATATTTTAAGTAAATAATAACTTAACAATATGGTGATATTAAATGTTTTATCTAAAATTCTGAAGGATCGAAATCATACACACAATAACTTACAAACTCAACCCCATCGCAACCTCCTTTGCAACGATAACCTCCAATCACTTGTGACGATATCCCTCACCGCTTGAACAATCGTAACAATATGTCCCTTGTGGTGCGGTGATCCATTGTTATAAATTTAAAGGTACATCAAGTATTATCTTGCTATTTTGTCCATCTAAATACTTAAAATTATATAATATCTATTATCTAATATTATATATGATTATTTCCTATTTCTTATTTCTTTCTTATGCATACAACTAAATAACACATCTCATCAAAATCGAGAAAACATTTCTCTCTTATTTCATTTGACTATTTATTTTATTTTTTTATCTTTCGAAATATCAATAAAAGATATATAAAAATAAATATAAGAAGTAGGAGAATGAGGTTGGGATCCAAACGTTAACATTTTATACTCATATCATGCATTATTTATATTAATCTCAACAGATCATTTATCTCATATTAAATTAATTAAAAAAGAATTAATGAAACTTAAAATAAGAGTTAGATAACTTTATAATTAATAATATTATAATAATACAAACATATGTATTCCGTATCCTATCTATTTTTGAGTAGAAAGATGAAAATTACAAAGGATTATGCCTTTCAACACTTATATACTCTTCACTCTTTTTTATTTTATTCAATGCTGGTACTCTTTAACAAGATATTCTCATAAAATCTGCAGAAAAAATCTTATACCAAGAGATTGTTGATTGGGTTTATCTAACTTGCATACGTAAAAGACATCAAAAGTAAACAAATTTCATTTAAAATATCATTAATATCTACTCATATTAATTTATAAACAATTCTCACGTATATTTCTATGAAATAATCCTATTTTAATTAATTTGAAATTGAAAGAGCGTTTCCCTTGTTCTTTTGACATTATATTGTATATTAATTGAAGCGACATATTTGACTAGTGTTTATGTTTCTTTTTTTTGGTGAAAAGTGTTTCTGTTTATTTTGTCTACGCAACTGCAAACCTCGTAGATTTCTTCAACGTTAGGATTTTCTACGGAGTCGCCTATAACACGTGTGCCACGTACGTATATTAAAAGTTCATGGTGGATATATTTAAGGTTATTTTAAAAATATTTACATGTATATGGTTATTTATTATTTACTGTCATGTCACTTTTAGATAACACATAGGGTTAAAAATCCCAAAAATTAAAACGGTTCTGATAGTTAAAACTAATAGAAAACAAATAAGTTCAAATCGCATAATGAAACACATGGACGAATTATTTTTAGTAGTTTCAATCAACAGGATATAAACATCAGAATACTAAAATATTTTAATTTATAAATTATATTATATATTATATGTCAAATAAATTTAAACATATAAACTAAATTAAATAATATTTAAAATATATTATTTATATTAGTATATATAATGTATAATTAAATACATTAAAATACTCCCTTTGAGATTTTAACCGATTTATTCCACACAAAAACAGAGTTACAAATTGTTGACTCTTTTTCGGTACGCTTTCCCTTTTCTTTGGGCACAAGTAAACTCTTGGCTTGTTAACATTTTCATTTTCCTAGTTATGAGATTTTGAGATTTTAAGAGTATGTTTAGTTGAAATAATATTATTTTATTTTATTTTTTATTTTTAAGAAGTTTTTTAAAACTTTTATTTTATGAAAAATATAAAAAAGTTGTGAAAATGTGTTTTTATACTGGTTTTTTAAATTGAAAAACTCGAACATATATTGAAATGCAATTAATTTTTTATTTTATTTCTTATTTTTCTTTCACATTTTAGAAAAATTTAGAATATTGTGTTTTATATTATTCACATTTTGCAAAAATTGAAAACATCTACCTTTTTTACATTGAAAAATTTTGAAAAACTATTTTAGATATTATTTCAAATATTCGTTGTTTTTTTGGAAAAATTTAGAATATCGTATTTTCTATTTTCCAAGTTTTATTAAAAAAAATGAGTATATGAATGTATTTTTTGTAATATCAAACTACATTTACATAATTTAAAAAAGGTTTTAACCCCAATTTAATAGATTTTACTTGAAATAGTGTGACACATCAAAAACTTGCAAAACTACATGAATAAACTTAATAAAAAAAATTTCACGATGCACATATCGTTCATTATTTTACGCCTAACGGGAGTCATAAAACTACGATCAAGGTGAATCTAATTGGTATACCTCCACAACTCAATTACCTATAAAAGTTATGAAGGGGTCGAGGGCTAATTATGCCCCTAAGATTGCCCAGTTCACAGAATTGTGGAACTAGCCTACATGAAATTTCAGCCAGAACACCCTGTAGTATTTTGGGCATAACTTGAGCTACAAACCTCTGTTTGAGGTGATTCTAGTAGGAAAATGTCTGTGACTCAATTATCTACAGCTTTTAAGAAGAAAGCAAGAGCCAATTTGATTCTCGCTTGAGCGAAAATTAGCTTGCTTAAGCAAGAATCTGATTTTTGTTTAAGTGAGAAATGTTTCTCTTAAGTGAAAATTCAACAGTTTCTTCCCCTGTGAGTCTCACTTAAGCAATCTTGAGCAAAAATCCATCAAAAACTAACCACTAACCACACCTCAAAATACTTAAAAACAAACAAGATATGTGTCAAATCGCATATAGGCAATTTCAAGGTTAACCCATTAAATCGTATCCAATTGGAATCAAACTAGTTCTAATATACTTCAATTGCTACATAGGCTTCACCAAACCCATCCGGGGGTTCTAAAACCTCAAATCAAAATCTAACCTATCCAGTCCCTCAATTATGCATAATTCTTGCAATTCTTTATGCTAGCTTATGGAAATTCAATACTACATTACATTGCACTTCATACACTCATCAATTGTAATATCATGGCTCAATGCCAATGGACAAGACTTGCCCACATGCAATAAGAATAACATATCTATATGCAATATAGTTCTTGGGCATAATCACATATACAATCGTGTATATATATATATATATATATATATATATATATATATATATTCCATCATACAATTCATACATCAATATACTATATATATATGTATCAATATAACTCTAAACCTCTAATGAGGTCATCAACTACCTAGATCAACTATATACATGTATTTACATTATCCAAAAATGAGCCGACCAAGGCTATGACTTTAAAACCTATACAATTATATATATACATGTAAATCCATACTAGGATTCATCCACCACCAAGCTTCTTAAGCTTTCACCAATCTCCATAGCTATCTAAATCCAATGCATGATAAAAATTTATGCAAGGGTAAGTATATATATATATATATATATTAAATGACAAATACAGAACGGAATCACCATGACTTAACACATTTAATCAATCCAGTTCATCACAACATTCATATAACTCGTGATACATCGCATTCATTATCACATCATCATTCTCATTTAATATAACCCATGAATGCATAATTATATCACCACAATTACCATTAACACAATATAAAACATCCACAATGGTTTTCTCACAACTTTTTATCATCATAATGGTTGCCCTGTAGCTTTCAGTGTATGCCAATAACTATCCTATAATGGATGCTTCGTAGCTATAATGCAGTGCATGCAGATCTGACTCTAATGTTAGGATAATACATTAGTGATCTGATCTCAATAATGGCACATGGACAAGGATGTAATTTCATCCGTTCACGCTATGCTACCGGCGTTGCAGGTAAAACCTCCAAACTGTATATCCATATCAGACGTCCTTCTGTGTCGATATGTCCCGGTCAGAACCTCTCACACCGGAAAGTATCCACGTCACCAGACAAAAGGTACAAGGTACAGCCGCAGGGGACGTTCGCGGAAGACGTAGCTCCACCGCGTCGCATGTCAAAATCGTACACTATACAGTGTACTATTTGTCCCCTGGCCCAACCTGGCCCTTCATTCTCTATGCACGCTTATAAATAGCCATTTCTTATACACTGGTACATTAAACTTAATTCCAAAACTTACGCTTAAGAAACCTTGAATTTTATTTTTGGTTACTAACTTGAGCGTTGGAGAATCTTCACAGGTGACACCACCTTTCGCCCATCATCAACGCGAAAGCTTGGTGTGAAAGATCTCCAGGACTACAAGACCTTTATTCTCCTACTGAGATAAAGGGAATAATACTGGATACCCACTGTACCGGTGTACAAATAACTCTAAATAGTTGATATTCGTGGCTAGTCCTACACTGGATCGTTGACCCCAGTTTAGACTAGTTCAATCAATATATAACATTATATCTCAGCTCCCAGTTGATTCAGCCGTTTTATATTTAGCAAACTATTTGCCCCCTCATGTAACACAATCACTCCTAACGACAATGATAGTATTGCGGGCTAGCCTTGAGTCCCACTCAAAGGAATTTACCGAATTTGAAGAAACCACTAGTGTTTATGCCTTCCCAAAGGCAGTCCTCCTATCTAGACCAGCATCACAGACCCTCTATAGTGCTATATGCTTTCATATACAAATTCTATTTATAACCAACAATTATAATCAATTCTCATCATCAATTAAATCATCCAAGTTCATCTAATGCAATCCAAAATCTACTATACATCAACATAGTCTATTCAATATCATCAATCATCACATTCTCAGAAATAAAATACAATAGAGCTAGTTACATAAGCTACACATACCATTAATTATCACAATCATGAACACCAATTCAATTAAACATCAAACTAGCCCCTAATTCATCCCTAACTCATACATTTAAGATATATTATAGTCCCTCTACTTGGATCTCCCGATTCCAATGCTTAAACCGCCTTTCGATCGCTATCCGAGTCAAAACCTATTTTACACAAAACGATAACCCTCGATTAATTACCCAATCACCAAATCCATGGGATTTAACTATTTCTAACTTGTTGAAACCATGAAGCATCGCCAATATCACCAATTCAACAAAATGATGAATGATCAAAAGTTTACGACTTACTGAACGTGACCGACAGGTTCCCAAAATTGATTCCACAAAGATTTAAAGTATCCCACAACTCTAAACTAGTTTCAAAATCACCTATAACCATGGAACTGATGAGATTAAAGCTTAAACTTGTGAAACAGAATCCAACCTAATAATGGGTCTTGAATTTACCTTGATAAATGGAAAGATTAAGAGAACCTAACTCCAAAATGGTTGCCCAAGAGTCCAGACTAATGTAAATGGTCCTAGAATTTGAAGAATTTTAGAGTGGGCATCAAGAACAAGCTAAAACCAATTATGAACTCATGATACCTTACCTTGGCAACTAGAGAAATAAAGGAACCCTTGCTCCTAGTGCATGTGTGAAGAAAGGAGAGGAAGAGTGAAGCTTGATTCTTGCATCAATGGCGAAAATCAAATTGAAGAAAAGATAACATGAAGAAGGTGGTGAGGTAGAGCCGTGAGTGATGTGGAGAAAGAAGGAGCAATGGTTCTTTTTTTTTTCTTTGAGAACATGCACGAGAATGGAATGAGAGTTTGAGAGATAGAAAGTGAAATTGATTTTTTGTCATTAAAGGCAATGTTGTCCTTTAGTGGGTTAAGTTAATTTTCTGAAATCAATCGGGAAACTTTAGGTCACCTGAAACGTACCCTGATAAATTTCAGAAATTAGTACACCCGCCTTTCATAAATTTTTCATTCCTGATTTAATTACTTGATTAATAAAATTAACCAATAATTAAAATCAGGATGCTACAACTTTCCCCTCCTACAAAAATTTCATCCTTGAAATTTAAAATATCACATACCTCAATGAAATAACTTAGGATACTGCTATCTCATCGAGTCCTCACATTCCCAAGTCAATGTAATACAGTTTCCCTGCTTCCAGGCTACTTTAACCAACAAAATCTCTTTGCTTATCAAGCGTTTAATTGATTTCTCTACAATCTTGGTAGGCTCAACAAGCATAGTCAAATTTGACTTAATCTCCACATCATCAACTATTACATGCATAGATCTAGCATGTGCTTTCCCAACTGGCATATATGAAACACATTTTGAAGATTTGCCAATTAAGGAGGGAGTACAATCTGGTAGACCACATAACCAATTCGCTTTAGAACATCATAAGGTCTGATGTATCTTAGGCTTAGCTTCCTACTTTTCAGCACCCGGTCAATACCTTTATGAGGAGAACTCCTCAGGAATACAAAGTCACCAACCTGAAACTCAAGTGGTTTCCCTCTCTAATCATAGTAGCTTTTCTGCTTGTCTTTGGACGCTTTTATCTTTTTCATAAATCATCTCAATTTATTCTGTAGTTTACTACACAATTTTAGGCCCCAGAGTCAAACTCTCACAAGTCTTCAACCAACACAGAGGCATTTGACACTTTCTACCATACAAAGCTGTCGCGACTGGGATCGCGGCGGCGTGGCCGACCCTCAAAAATAGAAATATCTCAGAACAGGGAGTCGCCACCAACGTTTTTATCCACAGGAAAAACATTGGAAAAAAACTTTAACAAAGCACTGGTTAAAAAAGGTGAGATTCAAGTTCGGGAGTCAGTTACGAGTGAGGAAGGTATTAGCACCCTACATCGCCTGTTAAAAACAGTACCAAAGTTGAAAATGCGCATCATGAATAGCCTTAAAATTGTTTCTATTTCTTTTTTCTTGAAAATAAAGGAGACAGACGAAATGAAAGAAGAGCTCGGAATAAGTCCAACAGGACATCCCGTCCAAATTAATCCTGGCTTTAATGGGGGAAAAACAGGAAGAATAGGAAAAGAAACTAACAAGACGTTTCGTCTAAATTAGTCATCTTTTCGTCAAGATACCAGATCGGGAAAGAAAAAGAAGGGGTTAACAGGACGTCACGTCCAAGTTAACCCGGGCTTTTAATGGAGGTACGTATGGATAGAGAGAGAACGCTAACAGGATATCTCGTCCAAATTAGTCATTTTCTATCAGAATGCAGGTTCGAACGGTGAAAGGAGTTAACAGGATGTTGCATCCAAATTAACCTGATTTTTATAAAAAATAATAACGGCCAGGGAAAAAGAAGAAAATCAACAAGATGTCATGTCTAAATTGACTTTCATGAAGATGGTAAGGGTTAGATTAATTTTTTAAAAGGAAGAATAAGAAAGGAAAAGAAGTAGGCCCGACAGGAGTTAAGTCTTGCTCCTACGTATTCTCAAGTTTTCAAGAAATCAGGGTTACGTAGTTCTTGATAGGGGTGTTGTAGATGAAGCTAGAGACTTAGTGACGGGTGAAATTCATGGGAAAAGGGCATACAAGGCGAAGTTCTCCGCACGTGTATGGACTTCAGGAATAGTGTAGGTAGAGGTACTTTCGCACGACATTGGCTAAAACAACTTTTACATTGATCAAAATAAACACAAGAAAAATGCTTGTTTTTTTTAATTATTATCAGTAGATAGGATAAGAGTGAATTTTAACAATGGAACAAATTTAACCAAGGGAATAAATTAAACAAAAATGACAGACTTGACAAAAGAGTAAATAGTGTAAAAATAACTAATAAAATGAAATAAAAGAGAGATAAAAGCAGAGAGAATTGTAACTGGTGTGGGATGCTGAAAAGGAGCCGGTCCTCGAGTATGAGCTGGTGTGGGCTAGAATAGCAGCAGTCAAAATGATAGGATTGAATAGCTGCGAAAGCCGGTGTGGAGCTTAGGGGAGAGACGGTATAGGGTTTAATGGAGAACCAGGTTAAAGTAGTGGGGGAACAGATATGGGATTAAAATAACGGGCTTTGATAACGTTCTAGACGGAGTCGAAACTATAGGGGAGAACTTTACTTCAGGGTAAGGGTCGATATCCTAGTGACTGGATTCAGAACTTCGGGGCCAGTTCTGTTTTCGAGACAGAACCAAGAATTGGAGTAATTATCTGAAGGATTTAGGGTTTCAAACACTGGAGTAATTTTTCAGGATTCGGAGGTTCACAAATACGGGGACCCTTGTGTCTCTTCAGCTGAGGCATTTTAGGGCCTTCTGGAGCCTGAGTGCTTGAACAACTCAAGCTCCCACTTACCCATACGCGTAGTGGAGACAGCCTGGCCACTAGCAGTTGTGGGGAACAGTGGCTGGTGGTGAGTTTTTTTATTGTTTTAATTTTTATTCCCTGTCTGCCATTTCTTGGATTTTAGGATCGAATCTTGTAGTGCAATTCCAAGTCACAGCATGGGCAGCCGGTCTTTGCAAACGTTGTTACAAGGGTCCAGTGTTGGGTTTATGAAAACACTCCCCACCTCGGATAATAACGGACACGGTCTCTGAATGGACTCAGCAAGACAGTGTCCCTTCCATTGGCCACATCAGCGTCTCTCTGCCCCGGACCGATGTTCCTCTTATTTTGGACATCGGACGTCGTCTCCTTCCCAAACCGGTGTCTGACGATGTTTCACTTTATTTTGACATCAGACGGTTTTAGGGACGATGTTGACTTCGTTTAATCACTACCGGTGTTCACAAAAACTAGCTGGACCGAAGTAGGTGTTCACAAAAGCATCAAATGTAAACTCGATCAATGAGAGATACTGCTTCTAACTACCAGCATGCTCTAGCACACAGGACATCAATAAGTCCCCCAAACTCTAAATAATGTGCTTTGACAGCCCATCTGTCTGAGAATGATAGGCCGAACTTAATCAGAGCTTCAAGCCTAACTCTTGATGCAAGTTTCCCCAAAACTGGGAAGTGAACCTCGGATGTCTATCCGACACAATGCTAGATGAAACACCATGCAGTCAAACAATCTCACCAATGTACAGCTGTGCTAGTCTTTACTAGGGATATCTTATACTAATAGGCAAGAAATATGCAGACTTTGTTAATCTATCCACAATAACCCAGATTGCATAATGACCACCCTAGGTTTTGGGTAAACCAGATACAAAATTCATAGCAATTACGTCCCATTTCCATACTAGAATCTCAAGAGGTTGCAAACCACCAGATGACTTCTAGTGTTCAACCTTAGTTTTCTAACAAATCATGCAAAAAAACAACATAATTAACAACATCTTTTTTCAATCCTGGCTACCAGGAACTCAATTTTAGATCTTGGTACATCTTTGTAGTACCCAAATAGATACTTAACATGCTTTTGTGAGCTTCATCAAGAATTATTTTCCTCAGTCCACCAAAATCAGGCACATAAATTCGGTCTTTGATCCTCCAAATACCATCTAAACCTTCAGTCAATGACAGATTCTTACCACTAACTTAAGTCTTTTTCAACTCCAAAAGGTGAGGATTAGACATTTGTTGTTTATAAATCAGCTTCAAAAATTCATTTGTAATCTTTAAAGGGCCAACAATCACCTTATCAAGTGAAGAAATATCCATAGATAATTTAAATCTCTAAATTTCTTTATCAATTCCATCTCTTTCACCATCATCACAACTACATGAATGGATTTTTGGCTTAAGGCATCAACAACAACATTCACCTTTCCCGAAGGATATATCAAATCAAAACTATAGTCTTTCAAGAATTCTATCCACCTCCTATGCCTCATGTTCAATTCTTTCTTATCAAATAGATATTTCAAACTTTTATGGTCACTATACACTTCAAATTTGGAATATAGGTAATATCTACAAATTTTCAGTGCAAAGACGACAACTGCTAGCTCTAAGTCATGTGCGGGATAGTTTTGTTTGTGAGGTCGCAACTGTCTCGAGGTATAAGCGATTACTAGATCATTCTGCATCAATACACATCCAAGGCCCATCCTGAATGTATCACAATACACCACAAAGCTTTCATGTAAGTTAGGCAATGCTAACATAGGAGCGGAAGTCAACTTGGCTTACAATTCTTGGAAACTCCTTTCATATTTAGGGGTCCACACAAACAGAACATCTTTCTGGTCAACTTAGTCATCAGTAATGTAATCTTGGAGAATCCCTCGATAAATCTTTTATAATAACCAGCTAGACCCATGAAACTTCTAATTTCAGTGACTGATTTGTGTCTCTCCTAAGCCATAACAACTTCTACCTTGGATGGATCAATAACCACACCATAATTAGAAATAACATGCCCCAAGAATCAGATCTTATCCAACCAAAAGTCATACTTTGATAGTTTTTCAAACAACTGCTTCTCCTTCAATACATGAAGTACTAAGAGGAGGTGTTCTTTATGCTCCTGGTATGACTTAGAATAAATCAAAATATCATCAATAAACACCACCACGAACCGATCTAAATAAATGGAAAATGTTGTTCATATAGTTCATGAACACATCAAGGGTTTTAGTTACACCAAACGACATCACCATATATTCAAAATGACCATAATGGGTCCTGAACATCGTCTTAGGGATATCAGAAGCTTTCACCTGGATTTGATGGTATCTGGATTGTAAATCAATCTTTGAAAAGACTGACGCTCCCCTCAACTGATTAATCAAGTCATCAATTCTCAACAATGGGTATTTGTTCTTTATAGTTAACTTATTCAACTGGCGGTAATCAACACATAACCGTATACTTTCATATTTCTTCTTAACTAGTAGCATCGGAGCACCTCACGGTGGCATACTAGGTCAGATGAATTTCTTTAATAATTCTTCAACTTGCTTTTCCAGCTTAGCTAGCTCAACTTGAGACATTCTATAAGGACCTTTGGAGGCTAGTTCAGCTCTAGGTATCAGATCAATTGCAAATTCAACATCTCTTTTAGGGGGAATACCAGACACATCTTTCGGAAACACCTTTGGAAAGTCACACACTACAGGATTTTCATCTATATTTGGTCCATTTATTCCATCAACCATAGCTAGTAACATGAACAATTAAGATATACCTTGGACTATAAAGTCTTCGACGTTCCTCATCGAAAAGATCACCGTTTGGTTTTGACAATCGACCATCACCTTATTGGCTGATAGCAATCCATACACAGAATAACCTCCAAGTCTTTCACAAGTAAGCAAACAAGGTCATAACAAACCTCTTAAATTCAAGCAATATATCAAAATTAGTGCACTTAGTCGCTATTCACAAATAGGAGCTCGTAGGTGTATACACACATAGATCATATTTCAACATTGCAATAGGGAGTTTTAAATGTCTTACACACTCTTCAGAGATGAAAGAATATATGGCACTCGAGTCAAATATCATAGATAATTTAGAACCATTCATAATGCACTTACTTTACACCAGATCACTAACCTGTGCAGCTTGCTCGACATTAATACAAATACTCAACCCGTGGCCTATAGGTTGGCATTCCCACCTTGGTTCATATTCCTTCCAAAATTACAATTACCATGACCACCATTTCCGCGGCCTCTACGATTGCCGTTTCCATAGCCTCGACCTCTGAAGCCTCCATGGTTCACATTAGTATCCTCTACTAGTTAGTTTTAAGCACAGTTAGGGCGAATATGCCCCTTTTCATTGCACTGGTAGCAAACAACTTTATCTTTTCATAATCTCTAGTGAAATGGTCACCACCACACTTGAAACACTTTCCATTCTTAGGTTAACCACCAAAATGGCCTCCTCGTCCTCCACACCCTTTAGATCAAGAGGACGACCAACCTCTACCATGATGGCCTTGCTTTTTTAAAGCTAGACTGTTAAGGCTTCAATGATTTTTCACTTTTACCGCTTTGACCCATATGGGCCTTATTATCTTCTTTGAATATTCTACACTTGTTTACTAATACTAGAAAATACCAGATCTCCTGGTGCCTAAAAGCCTTCTTGATCTTCGATCTTAAGCCACTTTCAAACTTGACACATTTAGGACCATTTATGCTCACTTGTTGAAACAGGGGATAAAATAGGCATAATTCTTCAAATTTTGTAGCGTACTCCTCCATGAACATAGAACCTTATTTAAGTTCCAAAAATTCCAACCCTTTCCTGCTTCTAACAGTATCTGGAAAATATTTCTCTAGAAAACAAGCTTTAAAGTTTTCCTAGATTAATTAGGTCCCTACATATATCATCCTTACTTTGGTAATTTTCCACCTATTTTTAGCTTCATTTTGAAGCATAAACATAGCATATTCAACTTTTTATGCTTCAGTACACTGCAAGCTACCAAAGATACACCTCAATCCTATATGAAATTCATTCGGTTTCCATTTTAAGAAGTGATCTAGCCCTTGATGATCTTGACCTGGGGCTGTGCTTGCCTCTCAATTATATCGACGAAGAGTTCGAAAGCTGCCATCATAGCATCCATGCCTTGGTGACCTGCCATGCCTTATCTTAAAAAATTACACTATACTTTAATACGTTTCCGAGGATAAGACTATGTAATTATTCTCAATTAATCATTCTACTAACTCAACACTTAACAATTCATCTTGCAATATTCTCAATGTCCACTAATTCATTCATAAATCATACAAATACCAATGACACTCACCATATTAAATTTCTCAACCGCTCACTTATATAGAAAGCATATCTTGGCCATAGACTTTAAAGTCTACTCTGATACCACTTTATAACATCTTGTTACATTTACCTAATTTAAAATAGAGGTTTTAACCTTAATTTAATAGATTTTACTTGAAATAGTATGGCACACGTGAAAAACTTACAAAACAACATAAAGAAACTTATAAAAAAAATTTGCAGGATGCATTTTTCTTACAAAACATTCAATATTTTACGCCTAACAGGATTTATAAAGCTTCGATCGAGGTGAATCCAATTGGTACACCTCTAGAACTTAATTATCTATAAAAGTTATGAAGGGCTCAAGGGTCAATTATGCCATTAAGATTGCCCAATTCACGGGATTATGGAACCAGTTTGCATGAAATTTTGACCAAAACACCCTGTAGTATTTTGAGCATAACTTAAGCTAAGGACCTCCGATTGAGATGATTCTGGCGGGAAAATATCTGTAACTCAATTGTCTACAAAACTTTTATGAAGGCAGCAAGAGCTAATTTAATTCTCGCTTGAGTGAAAATTGGCTTGCTTGAGTGATAGCCCGATTTTCGCTTGAGCGAGAAATATCTTGCTTGAGCAAAAATTCAAAAATTTCTTTCCTTGTGAGTCTCACTCAAGCGAAATACCTTCGCTTAAGTGAAAATCCATCAAAAACCAATCATTCGACTCTTGCTCAAGCGAGAGAATCCGCGCTTTAGCAAGATTTACCCAGAAAACACTCTTCACTTCCCTCATAGGCTAGCTCAAGCGAGATTGAGCTTGGTTGGAAATACCAATACTTTAGCCTTCAAACCAACTTCTTTGAATCATATGTCTTACTTGTTTGGTATCCAAATGCCACCAAATTTTAACCCAAGCTAATTCTTACCAAATATAACCTATGGCCACTTACCACACCTTAAAATACTTAAAAATGAATGAGATGTGCACCAAATCGCATATAGGCCGTTTTAGGCCGTTTTAAGGAACTTAACCATTAAATCCTATCCAATTGGAACTAAACCCGTTCTAACATACTTCAATTGCTATATAAGCTTCACCAAACCCATACGGGGGGTTCTAAAACCTCACAGATCAAAATCTAACCTATCCAATCCCTTAATTATGCACAATTCTTCACACTAGCTCATGGAAATTCAATACTATATTACATTTCACTTCATACACTCATCAATTACAATATTATGGCTCAATGCCAATGGACAAGACTTGCCCATATGCAATAAGAATAACATATCTATATGCAATATAGTTCCTGGGTATAATCATATATACAATCCTATATATATATATATTCCATTATACAATTCATACATCAATATACCATATATATATGTATCAAAATATCTTTAAACCTCTAATGAGGTCATTAACTACCTAAATCAACTATATACATGTATTTACAGTATCCAAAAATGAGTCGACTGAGGCTATGACTTTAAAGCTATACATTATATATATACACACACATATGAATCCACACTAGGATTCATCCACCACTAAGTTTCTCAAGCTTTCACCAATCTCTATCATGATCTAAATCCACTGTATGATAAAAATTTATGTAGGGGTGAGCATATATATATATATGTAATGAAAAATACAGATTCAGAATCGCCATGACTCAACACATTTAATCAATCTAGTTCATCACAACATTCATATAATTCGTGATACATCGTATTCATCATCAGGTCATCATTCTCATTTAATATAACCCATGAATACATAATTATATCACCACAATTAACATCTACACAATATCAAACATCACTAATGGCTGTCGCATAACTTCTCATCATTACAATGGCTACTCCATAGCTTTTAGTGCACATCAATAACTATCCTACAACTTATCAATGTCATAGTGACTGCCTCACAGCTATAATGCTGTGCATTCAGATTCGACTTTAATGATGAGGTAATACATCGGTATATAACATTATATCTTAGCTCCCAACTGATTTTGCCATTTTACAAGTACCAAACCGCTTGCCTACTCATGCAATACAACCACTCCCAGCGACAATTGTCATACCCCGATTATTCGGACTCAAATTCTAATGTGACTGATATAAATAATTAATAAAAGTGCGGGTAAATTTTTCTTGTTTCAGGGTAATTCCGATGTCACACCAAAACCCGAATCACAAAAAATCAAAGAGTGAGATTTAATAAAATATAACTGGATCGCTAAGTAAGACGCCCATAAGTGTATACAAAATATTAGAGTTTACAGCGGAAGAAGAATGTGTATACAGGGCATATGCCTAGTCCCATATATGAAGATATGAGAAAAGGCTCAAGCACTCATGCAATTTCTTAACATAAGCCTAATAGGTCACAACCAAGCAAGCATCCAAATATCATTCACTACCTATTATGAATTTCAACCTTAGCTTACGTATTATCATTACATCATCCTTATACATTGTCATCCATACAACATCATCAAATTGATGGTTATCAACTATCGTCTTATACAATTCATTCATCATAACATAATTAATAGTCGTTGCCGGCCAAAGAATTCCATTACCACTATTTATCTTTTTTGAGAGCTTTGATTCAAAAACCCAAAATCATCCCATGGTAAACCTGCACCACAATGTTAAAAAGGAGACAACATGGGAGAGTGAGTTATACATTCAAAATGACGAATATAAATACATTGTGATTATGTATACATGCATACAACCAACATGTGTGCTTTACATATAAATCACTAATTCATCATTGATCATAATTATATTCTCATAAGTAGGCACACATGCCTTATAAATCAAAAATCATATCGTAAGCAAGCACAAGCACATACACAATCACATTGCCACTTATCATCAAGGGCATTCACAAATCATCATCATTAATTTATTAAATCTTTACTCAATTCCTCCTCGCAAGGGGTTAGTCATCTCTCTAGGTCATCTCAATCTCAAATGCCATGTACCTATGGCTAATGCATATGTTAACTGTTTAATGCATATACAATGGATCCAATTTAATCAACCATGCGCACATGGTACCTCAAGTGATCACAACCACTAATAATCATCATCATATTGGTTTCCCGCCACGCATGGGGTACTCCCTTCTGGCAGCCTCGCAAGGTGCATTTTTCATGATCGCAACCACGTATATCAATGCTCAATATTTTAGTTTCCCGCCTTGTAAGGGGTACTCCTTCCTCGTGATCGCAACCATGGGACATCATAGGAACTCACAAGCCCTTTTCATTTCAAGTACCAAGTGATCGCAACCACTGGCTTATCATCATACAATCCCGCACGATGTCTCATTGTGATCGCAACCACATAATCATTCATTTCATAATGGTTTACCTCCACGCATAGGGTACTCCCTCCTCGTGATCACAACCACGGATAATCATTCACAATGGTCCCCGCAGGGCCTTTCATTTTAACAACCAGGTGATCGCAACCACCGGTTTAATGTCATATCATCATCACGTTAGTTTCCCGCCTCGCAAGGTTTTTCATTATGATCACAACCATATAATATCAATGCTATGCCATGCCACAAATGCAACAATCCAATGATGCATATGCCAATATTAACCTCGCAAGGATATCTCACCCTCCCACATAGGGATATGTTTTAATTTTGTATTTTCAATCAATAATATACAATCATTTACAAAGCCCCTCAAGGCACATCATTCATATACTTGGCATTTCAATAGCCATAATATTATTCATAAGTTAATCCATGAATCGAAATCAAGAAGCATATCAAGTATCATAGTATGAGTCCACACATGGGAATCAATCAAGGCATGTTGATAAACACATTTCAAATATGTAGCATCATATGCTAGCCAATACAATTAAATCTATATGTACAAGATTACACTTGTATCAAACACAATGGCATTGCCATCATTAATAATATAAATTACCATTAAACCAAGGGTATGTTCAACAACAATATCCCTTTTCATCCAACATCATTAATCATCATTCAATGTATATGGCCTTATCTATTTTTGATCATTACTGATACTATTTCAATTTCATTAAGTTATCATAACTCATTGCCACTCAATTGTCCCCTCATTAATTCCATTATCATACAAGGTGTGTCATATAACCACAACCTTTATTTTTCATTATCAATTATTTCATCACATCAATATTGGTGTACATTCATGTTTTCATAACATGATTTAGGCATACACATAACTTTCCAAGGCCTTAAGCCATTCCCAAATCACCACTGAGGCACACCACACATATACCCCTAATGAATTCTCTCGTTATTACATAATGTAAGGGGGTTTTGGATACTAATGAGCTCATGAAAAATTTCAACTTCAAGATATAAGGAAGGCTCATTTTTAGTCTTAAAAGTAGTGGGACATATCACAATTGTCACCTATTAGTCCCAATTTGATAACCGTAAAAAGTTAGGTTCAAAACCGTCTTAAATTTGAATTTTATGATGCAATAGGTCAGGTGTTTTACGCTTAATAAGAGTTAGAAAAGTCCAATTAAAGTGAGACTAATTCTTACACCTCCGTAACACAAATATCTACAACTTTCATGAAGAAGTCAGAGGCCAAAAATGTCATTAGGATGCCCAAACAGGCCAAAAACAACAAAGGACGTTTATTAAGAAATCCTGTCATAATCGATTGCGATAATCAATTACAACTGAAACAGAATGTTTGTAATCGATTACGATAATCGATGTAATCAATTAGGATAATCAATGTAATCGATTATGATTATCGATTACACCTGAAGCTAATTAATTACTCCTGAAACAAAATGTTTGTAATCGATTACACTAGTTTTTGTAATCGATTACGTCATATCACAATAAAGAAATTATGCAGGAAAATGCATCATTTTGGACTTCCAACCCCTCTAACTCTTTCATATCAGCTCCAAATGCTACCAAATTTTGACACCAACTAAATTGCACTATTTATGACGCGTGACCACCTGTCTCACTCAAAAATTCCTTAAGATGAGTGACTTATGCATAAAAATGTATTTAGCCCATTTTAAGGCGTTTCTATGCAACTCAAGGGTCATTTTTCACTTAAATTGACCTATTCCAATTTCCACAAGTTTTAAATCAAACAAGGAAGCTATTAGAACTATCCTAGGTCATCAAAAATACATAAAACTCTATTTGACCCATTCACTTCCATGATTATACATAAAAATGCACATTGTAGTCAACCATCATGGCCAAAACTATTTAAACCACCTCATCCATGTTCTAAACAATGCCAATAAGATTCAAATACACAATAGAGGTTATGTATCCTATTTCCATGCCTTATAAACTTTTGGATCAAAATATAACCCATCCACTTGCTCAATATCATACAAATCCACATCATATACAAAACATAACATTGTGCTTCTCATACACACAATTGCCAATTGTAACATTCATCACATTATCAACCATATCATCATTCCATATAATCATGGCAAGGAAAGCATGAGTACTACGATATACATAAATCACTAATTATTCTACTCATGCATTTGGAATGTAAACTCCTCTCCTACTGATAAATGCTTTATAACACAATAAATTAGATCTAGTTTGCTTAGGATTTTAATCATTATGCACTGTATTTCCTTTATTTATTATGATTTTTGCTTTCTTTCCACTCTATTCTACTTGGGTATGTTATTTTGTAGGAATTAAGGTAATAAAGGGTCAATAACATGAGAAAAATGACCATAAAATGATAAAGAAACAAGAAGAACAAGCCCAAAGTAAAAAGAACTCTCTTTTTATGCTGAATTCCGACTCAGAATGCTGAATTCCAACTCAGAATGCTGAGTTTCGACTCAGAATGCTGAATTCCAACTCAGAATGTTAAAATCCGACTCAAAATGACCAAATCCGAGTAGGATGACTCAGAAAGGACCAAATCTTAGTGGAATTACTCAGAATGGAGCAAATCCGAGTGGAATACTTCACTGTTAGAGGAGAATCTGAGTGGAAAGTTCCCTGTCTTAGACATTCCAAGTGCTAAATGGCTGACCCTGTTGGAAGTTCAATGCTGAAAAGAAATATGTCCCTGTTAGAGGTAAATCCGAGTGGAAGCTGTCCGAGTGCAACCATTCCGAGTGAGAAAAGGGACTGACCTTCAATAAAAACTGCCCAAAGCTAATTCCGAGTGAAGGGATGCTGACTGAAGCAGGTCTGACCAGGTAACAAGTGCTTTTCTGGGCAAAAAGCTGTTCCGAGTGAATGGATTCTGAGCAGAAGAAGCCACAGAATGAATAAACTGTTGAATAAGGAGGTCTCTGAGTGGTTTCATTCAGAGAAGATGACATTCTCAAGCAGAACAAGGAATTTCCGAGTAGAGTCTTATCAAGCAATGAAAGATCTAACTGGGAATGAATCACACTCGGGCAGACTCTCAAGTTTCACACTAAGCCCGAGTGAGAAGTCTCCAAGGAAAGCACATCCGAGTGAGTTGGGTCAGGAAGCTACATTTCCGAGCAAAGCAAGGCTCGGACATGGAAGAACTTCTATCAGCCAGATTCCAGAGTCTTTCAAGTCTAAATTTCTGAGTGAAAGGTATATCCGAGTGATTTGATTGACGACTAAAGGCAATTCCTATTGAAAATCAACTCGGACTTCCGAGTGAAGATGACCGAGTGTATCATTCACATGAGAAAGAAGGAGGGCATGAACTTGTGCCGAGTGAGCCACTTTTCAGTCGGTTCCGAGTCCCTCTTTAGTCAGTTCCGAGACATTCTTTAATCAGTTCCGAGTAAATCACCTTTCACTCGGTTCCATATCACTTTTCACTCGGTTCCCTGTCCAGCTCTTCTCTCCACAACTCCCCTCAAACCAACACCGACCGGTTTTCTCCTAAACACCGACCCCTCAACTCAACACCGAGCAAGATTTCACTCGGCCTTTGTGAACGAACAACAGCTTTTTCACTCGGTCTTATGCACAAAAGGCACCTTTATCACTCAGATTATTTCCCACTCGGACTGAGGCACCAAATCCGAGTCAAAAAGGTGAAAACCGACCCATATTTCCACCGAATGCACTTGCTGACTTGGATTTCCACTATCCAAGTGGATCCTTGACTTATGGGGGGCGGCTGACAGCATCCAGGCTATCTCCAAGCTGTGATGGTGGGGCGGCTGAGAAGAAGACAATTGCACCGAAAATCTCCAACTGGCAACACGTTTTCCAAGCTGACTTCTTCCCTTCCTTTGCCTATAAAAGGGAATACGGACAGCACCACCACAACATCAATTAGCATTAATTCTCCTTTAATTTCTTTACTTTAATTCCTTCTCTTTTCTCTCTTTTCTCTTTTTCGTTCTCTTCTTTTCTTCTTCCGTCTTCTTTCTTTCTTTTTTCTTCTTCGTTCCTTTTCCTTTCTTTTTCGTTTTAATTTCTCTTTTTATTTTCTTTTTCTTTATTTTATTTTAAGAGTTGTGAATTGTAAAAGTGAGTTATTTAAATTTGTAATCGATGGAGAAATATTGCAACAAGGAAATACAGTGGTAAATTATTCTGAGCTTTTGGAGAAACCCGTAAGTCTTTATTTTTACCATGTCTTGTATGTTTTATTTTTCCATTATTTATATGAATTTGAATTATTTCATGAGTAGCTAAATTAATTATCTTGGGATAAAAGGGGTATGAAAATATTTTATATTAATGTTATTTTAACTTTAAATTAAATAAATTTTTGTTTTCCATTTAGTTCAATTATGCTTAAGGCTTTTAGTGATTCCTAACAAGAACCTAAATGATAAAACTGTATACTTGCGGGTATATTAGTAAGTTTAGGTAATAAATAGAATCGAGAGATTTATTTTTACCGGAAAGCTTTGAACTAAACCTAAGATTTTTGAAATGCTTTTTGTGACCTCGGTAAAACCGTGAAAGTAATCAAAATTCTTTTGAGGAAATAAAAGGGATTTTCATAAAACGATAATGGGCCTTTCTGAGGATTAAGCAGCGCTTTCCATAGGTTATGAACTGTTCTTTACAGGGGGTGTAAATGTATGATTGTTGAACAATTCAAAATGTACATATAATGTAAATCTGTTACAGAGAGGTCCTTATACAGATACAAATACGGAGTATTCTTGTATACTGGGGCGGAGTACAATGCACTCTGGGCGGTGTGACAGTCCGCCTGAAGTAGCCTCCTTTGCCTTGACACAATTGGTGGTGGTACCTGCAATTATTCTCCGACGCTCAAGTCAGTATTCTGAAATACTGTAAGACTTAGAAAGCTAATCTGAGAGAATTATGCAAGTAAAAGTGTAAGGTTCAGAATTAAGGGGGGATCCCTTATACCTTTTTGCTGAGGTTTATATACCTGTTACTGGTGCTCCATTATTGGTAGGACCCGTTCCTTGTTTTCTGGCATAATGCGAGAAAGGTAGTGGGTCCCTGTGTCGTTCACGAGCACCATCACTGTAGTGGGTATTTCCACTTGCTTGGAAAGCGTTAATGCTTTATTATTTTATTCATAATTCCCTTTTATGCGTGACAGCGTGATTCCCATTTTCAACCTCTCAAGACAGAGTCAATCTCGTGCCGGGGTTATAAGTATGGGCTCGCTACGCAATATAGGAAATTCAATATTCCGCCTATATTGAGCCTATGGCTTGGCGGAGTAGTATGCATTGGAAATGCTTTATGCATGTGTATAAGATTTTCAATACCTTCCCCCTTGGCGGAGTAATAAGCTTTGGCGGAGTAACGTGCACTGGCGGAGTAACGTGCCCTGGCGGTATGTACTCCGTATAAAAGTAATTATAAGGTATTTGAAACGTACTTCTCCTGTTCAAAATGCTAATCTGGCAAAGCATTAAAACCATGTTCTTGGGGGCCGGTGTTGGGACCGGATCAGGTTAGGTACATTAATAGGATTCCGAGAGGAACATATTAATTAGGTTTTGGAAAATTCGCCTTGGAAAACTTAATTCGATTCTTATTTATGAAAAGTTAAAATTCATTAACATAAAATAGAGTCTTGATCCCCCAAAATCCCAAAATATTCTCAACTCTGATTTTTAAGTGTCAAGTAAATTTTATTTATTTGTATTCTTTGCAACTTTAATTTGTTTAATTTTATAAAAATATTAAAAATCAATTGTGTGGATAATTAAATTTTAACATGCTGGTACTTTGAACACAGTCCCTGTGGAGAACGATAATCTTTTATATTACGCGATATAATCCGTACGCTTGCGGGCCCTGTCAAGTTTTTGGCGCCGTTGCCGGGGACTGTTGTCCCTTGAATATCGGCAATATTGAAATTCGATTAGATCATACTTGTTAGTATTTTTATTGTTATTTTTATTTTTATTTTTATTTTGTTTGTAATTTTGTATTTTGTTCTTTATTTTGTGTATCTGTTATTTTTGTAATTGTTTGTTTTATTACTTTCTTTTTATGCGACGAAGCCGTAGTGTCGATCTAAACTTAGGATTTGACCTTGAGATAGAACGTACCCTTAGAGCTTTAAGAAAACAACAAAAACAATAAAAAGAACAAAAAGAAAAACAAATGGCAGACCAACACAGACCCTTAAGAGATTTTGCCGCTCCAAACACTAATGGGAGAGGATCTAGCATCCTCAGACCCACAGTGGAGGCTAACAATTTTGAATTGAAGCCTTCACTACTCTCAATGGTTCAACAGAACCAATTCGGAGGTTTACCCTCTGAAGATCCAAACCTTCACCTTCAAATCTTTCTTGAATACTGTGACACCCTGAAGATGAACAGAGCCACCAATGATGCCATTTGCTTGAGACTTTTCACTTTCTCCTTAAGAGATAAAGCAAGGGCGTGGTTATACTCTCTTCCTGAAGGATCCATCACGACTTGGGAACAATTGTCTAGTGCTTTTATCAATAAATGGTACCCAAGGAACAAGACTGATGTGCTGAGAAAACAAATTATAAATTTTTCACAAAAGATGATGAATCCTTATATGAAGCTTGGGAGAGATACAGGGAGTTGCTAAGAGAATGTCCTCACCATGGGATAGAAAGGTGGTTGACAATCCATATTTTCTATAATGGACTAACTTCCACACAAAAGATCTCTTTAGATACTGCAGCTGGAGGAGCCTTCATGAGTAAAAATGTTAATAAAGCTGAAAACTTGATTGAGAAAATAGCTCAAAACACTCACCAGTGGAACTCTGAGAGAGGATTATCTGCTAAAACACCAGGTAAGTACTCTGTTGATGCTCTTTCCCTACTTTCTACCAAAGTTGAAGCATTAACATTAAAACTTGATAAAATAGGGTCAACAGGTGCTACTAATATTGTTTGTGAAGTTTGTGGTGTTTCAGGACATGGAGCTACAAACTGCCATTTAGCAATGACCCCTAATCAAGAACAAGAAATGCATTAGGTGGACGCTATTGGAAACTATGATGGAAACTATCAAGGTAACTACAGACCTCCACAAGGTCCACCTGGCTTCCAAAATAGGCCACCTCAATTCCAAGGTAATCAAAGTAACTACAAACCTCAACAAGGAACCTATATTCCACAAAAATCAAAGCTAGAATCCTTGATGGAGACATTTGTAGCTACTCAACTTAAACAAAATGATGAATTCTCTGATGTAATAAAAAACTTGGCTTCAAAAGTGGACTCTCTTGCCACCCATAATAAAATACTGAAAAATCAAATTGCCCAACAAGCCTCCTATTCTCAAAGAGTACCGGGAACATTTCCTGGGAAACCAGAGGCTGGACCATCTAACCAAACCATGGCTATCACTCTTAGGAGTGGTACTCAATACGATGGGCCAGTTGACAAGACTGCAAAGGAGGAAAAGAAAGTAGATGAATCTTCATCTCATCCAGTAATTGAAGAAGAGAAACCACAAGAAAAGAAGGAGGAGGTTAAGCCATATCAACCTCCCATTCTATTTCCTCAGCGCTTAGCCAAAGCAAAGTTGGACAAACAATTTGGTAAGTTCCTTGATGTTTTAAAGAAATTGTATATTAATATTCCCTTCACAGATGCTTTACAGCAAATGCCTACATATACGAAGTTCCTAAAGGACATTTTGTCCAACAAAAGAAGAATGAAGGAAGATGGTACAATTGCACTTACTAAAGAGTGCAGTGCTCTAATTCAAAAGAAACTTCCACCCAAGCTCCAAGATCCAGGTAGTTTCTCTATTCCTTGCATGATTGGTGACATGAATATAGATAAAGCATTGTGTGATTTAGGAGCGAGTATGAGTTTAATGCCATTATCTATTGCTGAAAAGTTAGGATTGGGTGAACTGAAACCTACTAGGATGTCTTTACAATTGGCTAATAGATCTGTAAAATATCCTGTAGGAATTTAAGAGAATCTTCCTATTAAGATAGGAAAATTGTTTATACCTGCTGACTTTGTTGTGCTTGAAATGGACGAAGATTCTTTGATTCCTATTATTTTAGGTAGACCATTTTTAGCAACTGCAGGTGCTGTGATCGATGTCAAGAATGGTAAGTTGTCTCTAACTGTTGGAGACCAAAAGGTTGATTTTAACTTGAAAAATGTTTTAGAAAAACCTTATAATGATGTTTGCTGTACTGTGGATTTTATCGAACAAGTGGTAAAGGAAGCAACCCTTCCTAATGACCCACTTGAAACTGTTTTCATGATTGAGCCGACAGAAACATCTGATTGCTCTGAGGCCCCACATGATACTGAGGTCATGTGCGACAAAGTGGTAAGCCCCAATATGGAATTAAAACCTTTACCAGCTTCATTAAGGTATGAATTTCTTGGTCCTAATTCCACATATCCTGTGATTATCAATGCTAAATTGAATCCATGTGAAACTGAAAAAATTTTGAAACAACTTAGGTTGTATAGAAAGGTAATAGGTTATACAATGGATGATATCAAAGGGATTAGCCCTTCTCTTTGTATACACAGGATTACTGTAGAAGATGAAAGTAGGCCCACAATAGAACCACTTAGGAGATTAAATCCTAAAATACAAGAAGTGGTTAAAAAGGAAATTTTGAAATTGCTTGATGCTGGAGTCATATATCCTGTTGATAGTAGTAAATGGGTAAGTCCTGTCCATGTGGTGCCTAAAAAGGAGGGAATAACTGTGATTGAAAATGATAAACATAACTTGATTCCTACTAGGATTGTCTCTGGTTGGCGCATGTGCATTGATTATAAGAAGTTAAATAGCGCCATGAAAAAAGATCATTTTCCCCTCCCTTTTATTGATCAGATGCTCGAAAGACTTGCGAAACACTCTTATTTCTGTTATTTGGATGGGTATTTAGGTTTTCATCAAATTCCCATTCATCCATCTGATCAAGAAAAGACTACCTTCACTTGCCCTTATGGGACTTATGCTTACAGACATATGCCTTTTTGTTTATGTAATGCACCTGTGACTTTTCAAAGGTGTATGCAAGCAATTTTTTCTGATCTTATTGAAAATGTGATGGAAGTCTTTATGGATAATTTTTCAGTGCATGGTTTAAATTTTGATAATTGTTTAACAAATTTGTGCCAAGTCTTGCAGCGTTGTGAAGAAACCAATTTGGTTCTAAATTAGGAAAAATGCCAGTTTATGGTAAGAGAAGGCATAGTTCTTGGACACCTGGTGTCTGAGAGAGGTATAGAAGTTGATAAGGCTAAAGTGGAAGTGATTGAAAAATTGCCTCCACCTATAAATGTGAAAGGTATTCGGAGTTTTCTTGGACATGCAGGGTTTTACCACAGGTTCATTAAAGATTTCTCCAAGATCACAAAGCCTCTTACAACTCTTCTGGGTAAGGACGTGCCTTTCAATTTTGATTCATCTTGTATGGAAGCTTTTTGCAGGATTAAGCAAGCTCTAATCTCTGCCCCCATCGTGCAACCACCTGATTGGAAACTCTCGTTCGAGTTAATGTGCGATGCGAGTGATTACGCAGTGGGGCCTGTGTTGGGGCAAAGAAAGGATAAAAAGCTCCATGTAATTCATTATGCCAGCCGGACGCTAGATGATGCTCAGGTAAATTATGCCACAACTGAAAAAGAACTATTAGCTATTGTCTTTGCTTTTGATAAATTTAGATCTTACTTGGTAGGTTCACATGTTATTGTTTACACTGACCACTCTGCCATTAAGTATCTATTGAATAAAAAGGAAGCAAAGCCTAGGTTAATTAGGTGGATTCTAATATTGCAAGAATTTGACTTGGAAATTAAGGACAAGAAGGGTACCGAGAACTTGGTCGCTGACCACCTATCTAGGTTGACATCTGAAAAAGAAGAAACAGATAATATTCCCATCAATGAATCTTTTCCAGATGAACAACTCTTTAATCTTAGTATCCAATGTGTTCCTTGGTATGCTAATTTTGTAAATTTTCTTGCATGTGGTATCTTACCTCCTGATCTTAGCTTTCAGCAAAGGAAAAAGTTTTATGCAGATGTCAAGCACTATTATTGGGATGAACCACTCCTTTTCAAGCAATGTGCAGATGGTATGATTCGGAGATGTGTTTCATAAGATGATGTCCATGCTATCTTGGATCATTATCATTCTCTTTCCTGTGGAGGACACATGAGCACCTCTAAGACAGCCGCTAAAGTATTGCAAGCTGGGTTCTATTGGCCAAATATTTTTAAGGATATACGTAAGTATGTTCTAACTTATGATGCTTGCCAAAGAACAGGTAACATCGGTAAGAGACAAGAAATGCCATTGAATACCATTTTAGAAGTTGAATTGTTTGATGTATGGGGTGTTGATTTTATGGGACCTTTTCCTTCCTCTTTTGGAAATCAGTTCATATTAGTGGCAGTTGACTATGTGTCAAAATGGGTGGAAGCCATTGCTTCACCCCATTCTGATGCTAAGACTGTTATTAAACTTTTCAAGAAAATAATATTTCCAAGGTTTGGGGTCCCAAAATGTGTTATAAGTGATGGAGGGTCTAATTTTATTGAGAAAACTTTTCAGACCCTTCTAGAGAAATATAGAGTTAGACATAAGGTTGCTACACCTTATCACCCACAAACTAGTGGACAAGTTGAGGTATCCAATCGGGAAATTAAAAATATTCTTCAAAAAGTAGTGAATACATCACGTAAGGATTGGTCTATTAAGTTAGATGATTCGTTATGGGCGTATCGAACCACATATAAAACTCCCATTGGAACCACACCTTTTAAGCTAGTATATGGGAAGCCCTGCCATCTACCTGTTGAGCTAGAATAGAAATCTTATTGGGCTGTTAAAACTCTTAACTTTGATCATAAGGCTGCAGGTGAACATAGGATGTTGGAATTAAATGAGCTTGAAGAACTCCATCTAGATGCATACGAAAATGCCAGAATTTATAAAGAAAAAACCAAACAATGGCACGATCGTCACATCCAATGGAGAACATTTAATCCAGGTGATATGGTTTTACTGTTTAATTCCAGACTGAAGCTTTTTCCAGGTAAACTGAGATCCCGATGGTCGGGACCATTCAAGGTGACAAAAGTCTTTCCCTTTGGAGCTGTCGAACTATGGAGCGAGAAATCTGGTACATTTAGGGTAAATGGACAGAGAGTAAAGCACTATCTGACAGGTCAACCAATACAACAAGCAAGTGACTTGGACTTGTTTGATGCTCCTGATGAGTAAATCCAAACGGTGAGAAGTCTGGCTGAAGACTTAAAACTTAGCACTGATAGGGAGGTAACCCTATAAAAAGTTGTTGTTTTATTTTAAGCTTTAATTCTGAAAAAAAAACTATGTCAAACGCTGGTTTGGGGTTACTCCAGGTAAGTTTTCTTATCCTTTTATCATCCATTTTAACATTGAGGACAATGTCAAATTCTGGTTTGGGGTGGTAGGTAAGAAAACTTAACTGTTTTGTTTTGTTGTGTGATTGTTATATTTTTCATGCATGTGTGTTTTCCTCGCTTTGTTTATCATCTTGTAATTTACCATGATTGCATGATAAAGTTACTTTGAACACAAGGCTAAAGTATCTAAGGACCCCAAAATTTTGAGTAAAATTTTCAAAATTTGATTGTTTAAATGCCAAATAAATGCTTAAATGAACCTTATGTGATTAAAATTTTCTTTGAAAAGACTTTCCATGGTTAGACTTGAGCCAAAATGGGTTATCTATCAAACAAATTTTCAACCGATTGAGTGAATCTCATAGTCATTAATATTCTATAACTTGTTTTTCAACCGATTCAAAATAGTTTTTGATTATATGTCTTAGGATGATAAAGACACAATTAGGTCTTATTCTTAAGCCTCAGAATTTTTGCACAATTTAACCCCTAGTTGCCCCTTTTGAGCCTAAAAGTGAAAATTTTTCTTTGAAACCTTTCATTGACTGATATTCTCTTAATGGTGAAAAAGTTGGAAATTTAGTGGAGCAAAGAAATAAAAAAGGACTTAAGAAAAATATGTATTGAATGTAAAGAAAAGCAAGAAAAAGAAAAAGAAAATCAAAAGGATGATATTGAATGAATTCCAAAAAGTCCATAAAAGTTCAAAAATTTGCTCTGTTAAATTTATAATGGTGATTTGAATCATTCATGACTGTTAAACCCCTTTTGTATTCCATTTTTCTTGAAATTCCTACCTTAACAATACAACCCAAGGCCACGTTACAACCTTTGAAAGGCCTTTAGACTTTGACATATTTTCTATCTAAACTGTGGAGTTTCTGGTTTATTAACAAGCTTATGGTAATATTTTTGACTATGATGATTTGAGAGATACACAAGCCTTGAAACACTTGAGTGAAAATTGTGAGAAGAGTATCTCAAGTCTTGACATTGAAAATTGATTCATATAAGTAAATTAAAATTGGCATTTGAATAAATCTTTTTCTCTGTTTTGGATTCCTTAATTTATTAAGCTTAGTGTTTTCTGTATCTTATCTTGTGAATATGGTGATTTCTTGAGGACAAGCAATGTTTTGGTTTGGGGTATTTTGATAAATGCTTTATAACAAAATAAATTAGATCTAGTTTGCCTAGGATTTTAATCATTATGCATTGTATTTCCTTTATTTATTATGATTTTTTCTTTCTTTCCACTCTATTCTACTTGGGTATGTTATTTTACAGGAATTAAGGTAATAAAGGGTCAATAACATGAGAAAAATGATCATAAAATGATAAAGAAACAAGAAGAACAAGCCCAAAGTAGAAAGAACTCTCTTTTTATGCTGAATTCTGACTCAGAATGCTGAATTCCGACTCAGAATGCTGAATTCCAACTCAGAATGTTAAAATCCGACTCAAAATGACTAAATCCGAGTAGGATGACTCAAAAAGGACCAAATCCGAGTAGAATTACTCAGAATGGAGCAAATCCGAGTGGAATACTTCACTGTTGGAGGAGAATCCGAGTGGAAAGTTCCCTGTCTTAGACATTTCGAGTGCTAAATGGCTGACCCTGTTAGAAGTTCAATGCTGAAAAGAAATATGTCCCTGTTAGAGGTAAATCCGAGTGGAAGCTGTCCGAGTGCAACCATTCCGAGTGAAAAAAGGGACTGACCTTCAATAAAAACTGCCCAAAGCTAATTCCGAGTGAAGGGATGTTGATTGAAGCAGGTCTGACCAGGGAACAAGTGCTTTTCTGGGCAAAAAACTGTTCCGAATGAATGGATTCTGAGCAGAAGAAGCCACAGAATGAATAAACTGTTGAATAAGGAGGTCTCTGAGTGGTTTCATTCGGAAAACATGACATTCTCAAGCAGAACAAGGAATTTCGGAGTAAAGTCTTATCAAGCAATGAAAGATCCGACTGGGAATGAATCACACTCGGGCAGACTCTCAAGTTTCACACTAAGCCCGAGTGATAAGTCTCCAAGGAAAGCACATCCGAGTGAGTTGGGTCAGGAAGCTGCATTTCCGAGCAAAGCAAGGCTCGGACATGGAAGAACTTCTATCAGCCAGATTCCAGAGTCTTTCAAGTCTAAATTTCTGAGTGAAAGGTATATTCGAGTGATTTGATTGACGACTAAAGGCAATTCCTATTGAAAATCAACTCGGACTTCCGAGTGAAGATGACCTAGTGTATCATTCACATGAGAAAGAAGGAGGGCATGAACTTGTGCCAAGTGAGCCACTTTTCAGTCGGTTCCGAGTCCCTCTTTAGTCAGTTCCGAGACATTCTTTAATCAGTTCCGAGTGAATCACCTTTCACTCGGTTCCATATCACTTTTCACTCGGTTCCCTGTCCAGCTCTTCACTCCACAACTCCCCTCAAACCAACACCGACCGGTTTTCTCCTAAACACCGACCCCTCAACTCAACACCGAGCAAGATTTCACTCGGCCTTTGTGAACGAACAGTAGCTTTTTCACTCGGTCTTATGCACAAAAGGTACCTTTTTCACTCGGATTGTTTCCCACTCGGACTGAGGCACCAAATCCGAGTCAAAAAGGTGAAAACCGACCCATATTTCCACCGAATGCACTTGCTGACTTGGATTTCCACTATCCAAGTGGATCCTTGACTTATGGGGGCGGCTGACAGCATCCAGGCTGTCTCTAAGCTGTGATGGTGGGGCGGCTGAGAAGAAGACAATTGCACCGAAAATCTCCAACTGGCAACGCGTTTTCCAAGCTGACTTCTTCCCTTCGTTTGCCTATAAAAGGGAACACGGACAGCACCACCACAGCATCAATTAGCATTAATTCTCCTTTAATTTCTTTACTTTAATTCCTTCTCTTTTCTCTCTTTTCTCTTTTTCGTTCTCTTCTTTTCTTCTTCCGTCTTTCACTTCTTTCTTTCTTTTTTCTTCTTCGTTCCTTTTCCTTTCTTTTTCGTTTTAATTTCTCTTTTTATTTTCTTTTTCTTTATTTTATTTTAAGAGTTGTGAATTGTAAAAGTGAGTTATTTGAATTTGTAATCGGTGGAGAAATATTGCAACAAGGAAATACTGTGGTAAATTATTCTGAGTTTTTGGAGAAACCCGTAAGTCTTTATTTTTACCATGTCTTGTATGTTTTATTTTTCCATTATTTATATGAATTTGAATTATTTCATGAGTAGCTAAATTAATTATCTTGGGATAAAGGGGGTATGAAAATATTTTATATTAATGTTATTTTAACTTTAAATTAAATAATTTTTTTTTTCCATTTAGTTCAATTATGCTTAATGCTTTTAGTGATTCCTAACAAGAACCTAAATGATAAAACTGTATACTTGCGGGTATATTAGTAAGTTTAGGTAATAAATAGAATCGAGAGATTTATTTTTACCGGAAAGCTTTGAACTAAATCTAAGATTTTTGAAATGCTTTTTGTGACCTCGGTAAAACCGTGAAAGTAATTAAAATTCTTTTGAGGAAATAAAAGGGATTTTCATAAAACGATAATGGGCCTTTCTGAGGATTAAGCAGCGCTTTCCATAGGTTAGGTACATTAATAGGATTCTGAGAGGAACATATTAATTAGCTTTTGGAAAATTCGCCTTGGAAAACTTAATTCGATTCTTATTTATGAAAAGTTAAAATTCATTAACATAAAATAGAGTCTTGATCCCCCAAAATCCCAAGATATTCTCAACTCTGATTTTTAAGTGTCAAGTAAATTTTATTTATTTGTATTCTGTGCAACTTTAATTTGTTTAATTTTACAAAAATATTAAAAATCAATTGTGTGGATAATTAAATTTCAACATGCTGGTACTTTGAACACAGTCCCTGTGGAGAACGATAATCTTTTATATTACGCGACATAACCTGTGTGCTTGCGGGCCCTGTCACCTACCTCGAGGGAAGAATCACAACGATCCACACGTTCCAAACGTTCCGCCACAATTCCTGAAATACAATCTACATATTATATACATATATCTCAATTAATTTGCCTTGCAAGGTATAACAATATATCCTAAACATGTTATAAACATGTTTTCATAACTTTTTTAGGTTTCGGGAATTCCTCTCCCAAAACCAAGATTCTCTAAGTCTAAAAGGGCTAACCATACCCAACAACAACAATATCTCATCCCTCCATCACCTAAGATGAATTCCATATTACATCAATCATTCAAATGCCATTATTGTCACTTAGAGTTCATTACGAGTCATCTTAGCTCCTCATAACAAGATCACAACTTTAACATACTTAACAACTTAGAGTTATCATCACAATTCTCTTGATTTCACATATCCTTATCAGCAATGATCAATATCACACACTTAAAAGCTCATCTCTATATACCAATTCACTCTAACACCAACTTATCACCATGTTTTCAAGACTTGCCATGAAGCCCCAAATCCCAATCTTTAGGGTTTTCATCAAAACTTAACAACTATTTCTAATAACCATCAGTCTCTATCATTAACAACATTCATATACAAAATATCATTGGTTTACACTTAAAATAATTTCTCACAACATCATCAGTCATTTCACCCAATTCCTAGGGTTAGGGTTCCATTAAAACCTAATAATCATCTTTAACAATCATCATCTTTCACCTCCAATAATGGGATTTTTTGTATACCCCATCACACCCACTATGTTTATTTCATTCATCCCACTATCAATGACCATCACAAGCATAACATCATTATGTTAGTTCAAAATTCATCATCATCAACCAATAATCAATCTCATCCTTCTCAAAAACACATTCCAAGAGCCTAAATCATTTTTAACAATCAATTAAGCCAAAAGCCCAAATTTCCATACTTAGGGTTTTCCTTTAAAATCACCCAACAACCATCATTCCCAACCATTTCACTTAATCATACTAACCTCATTAACCTCCCAATCTCATATAACACAAAACCATAAATTAAGGGTTTCATTCTCAAGGATTTAAGCCTAGGGTTTTCACCAATAATCCATAATCATCAATTTTAACTATTTATATACATCCATAGACTAACAACATTATATTCTGATCATTATCAACATCAATAACAATCCCCAATGGTTATCCTACCTAGGGTTTGGTTCAATATACCTCCATTCATCAAAACAACATCTAACCTTCCATTACAACACTTCAATAACTCAAAAACTATCAATAAAAGCCATGGGTGGTCAAAAATCATACCTCTCCTCTAAGCCCCAAGGTGAATACGAAAATGAGAGGAAAGGAAGAGGAGATGAGCCAAGCTTTGCCTCCATGTCCAATACAAGCTTCATAAACCCAAGGGACCCTCTTGATTTTAGGTGAAAATGGCAATGGGTGGTGGTGGTCACCTTTGGCAAGAGAAAATAATGGAGAAGAAGAAGAAAATGGAATGTTTAGAGAGGGAGAAGAAGCTGCCGAGAAAATAAGAGGGGAAAAGAAGGAGTTTTTGTTTTAACTTAATCCCTTCATTAAATTTTACCATTTTATAACACACAGGATCTCCATTCGGGCTCAATACTAAACCCAAAAATTATTCTGATTATATATTCAGACTCCCAATAATATTCTTAACAGCCCTGACCAATGACATCTCAATCGTAGATACTTGGTCTGAAACCCATTTTTAACCGGGTATAATTTTAACTCCTTAAATCTAAATAAATTATAAATATCTATAATAAATCCCAATTCAATTATTTCCCAATTTTTAGGAAATAAATCAACTCATATAATTATTTATTCTCCTTAATTAATCATTTTTATAAATTTCGGGATGTTACAATCCACCCCACTTAAAAAGAAATTTCGTCCTCGAAATTTAGCCTCGACACAAAAATCATAGGGCCATACTTCAAGCCGCACACCAATAAGGTATAACGTCGTAATAAAATAGTATTGGACTTCTCAAAGTCCATCAGAACATGATCATTATCATCCCATCATTCCTAACATAAAATTTTCTACATCCAAACTGTGTCAAATATCATCGATCATAACTCATCCAACAAAGCTCACATGTTCATACTCAATACGACCAGATAGGCTCAGTACATTCACCATAAGCAGTTACAACCGTACACCTGCCCCGCCTACTGATAAGTGTTAATTAAGCATTAATTTAATGACTCATTTGAACCAATTTTGTAAAGATTTGAGCTGAATTGATGAATTATTGAAGGAATTAAGCATGAATCTTTCAAGTGGTGATGGATAGGTATATAAAAGAAGAATTATGTTAAAACTCTTGGAAAGTTGCAGGGAAAGTTACAGGAAATTCAACAAGAAAGAAAGGTAAGCTTAAGCTTGAACAGGCAAGCTTAAGCTTGAGAAAGCAAGCTTAAGCGTGATAGAGTAAGCTTAAGCTTGAAAAAGCAAGCTTAAGTGTGAAAGAGCAAGATTAAGCGTGAAAGAGCAAGCTTAAGCGTGATCGGGAGTATGCGAAGATACAAGCTTAAGCTTGAGCAAGCAAGCCTAAGCTTGAGCAAGTTAGAGAGCATCAGGACCTCCCATGGTTGACGTGACATGGACGCTTGAGCGTGCAATAGTGGAAGCTTAAGCTCGAGCCTTGCGCTTAAAGTGTAGGACACAACAGTAAACTTCAGGGCCTTTCACGCTTGAGCGTGAACACTAGGCGCTTAAGCGTGGAATGATAAAGATGAAAGCCTAAGCATGGATTGAGCGTGGTTTATGCACACCAAAAAAATCACCAGGACCCTTTCACGCTCAAGCGTGGCAATGGGGCGTTCAAGCGTGAGCCCGAGCTCGCCTGAACGTGGATCAAGCGTGAATCATACATAAAGGGCACGCTTGAGCGTGGTTAAATCGGCTTGAGCGTGAGACAACAAGTGAGCATCAGGACCTTCCATGCTTGAGCATGACCATTAAGCTCAAGCGTGACTCATGCAGTATGGGGTTTGTAATTTAATATTGACCAATGGTGCGATGCCAACTCAACCACCTTGAAGTGTTTCTGCATGTCTTTGAATATTCCTTCATGGGCATTATGCAAGTGGGAAAAGGAAGCTGAAGCATAATCACTATAAATTTAGCAGAGACGATTATTGGAAGGCATCTCCTTCATATCATCAAACACATCCCCTACATCTCCTGCAAAATCCAACCTCTCCATTATTCCTTTTACCTTCTGATTCATTTCCAAATTTTCTTGAAGTGAAAATGCAAAGCATGAGTAACTAATTTTCCTTTATTAGGATTGGTTGTAGTAAATTCAAACCTGAAGTAATGCTGCTATAAGTTTTTATGTATGTTAATGAGATTTAATACTTTCTGTATTTCATTTTGCCATTAATGCTTGAAGATACGTGATCATTATTTTCTTATTTTAAGTTTTCTTAAGTATACTGGGAAGTAACTTTCAAGAGCATATCTGAATGAAATACTCATTGTGAGTAGCTGACCAGGGATGGCATCTAATGCAATGAACGTGAAAACAATCGATCGGTAATGCTGGAATAGTTTTAAAGTGACTGAGGGATCAGCGGTTTGAAATCATTCTTATGAATTTTGAATTCGAGGGATCAATACAAATGACTTTGATTGTGACGTAGAAATTATCATTTCAAATTACATACATGCAATTTATTAAGCTTATGAAAGGTGAGATGCGATGAAACCAATCCCAGTTTTCCAAATCTGATTTCTACCAAAACATCTTACTGTCATTATTTTCATTCAACACTTGCTGTTTATTTTGTATTCAATCTTTTACACAACAAAATCAAAACAAATCTTTTGTCAAAATCAATTCAAGCACTAAGATCTTCAAACCAACACCTCCTTAGTGGAACGAAATCTATACTATACTACAATTATTGTGTTCAAACTTGGCACAAACATTCCATTGAGGTCATATTATACAAACTTGATTCTCTTTCCTTGAACACTTCATTTCTTTCTATGATATATAAAAATTATCTTACCTAGTTTTGGCACCACAGCAGGGGAGGTGATTTAAGTTTAAACATTTTAGCATTGAATTGACAAGACTCTGTAAATAAATTTTATTTGTTTGCATTTTTCAATTTTTATATGGTAACATTGCTAGAATTAGTGCTTGATTTATGATTTTGAGAGGACAGGGACCAAAAGAACAACTTGCTTTTGATCCAGAGATAGATAGGTTCCTCAAGAAAATTAAGAAAGCCAAGCAAAAGCAGAACTTCCACACAACAAAATAGCGGATGTGAATAACAACAATCAAAATCCACCAAGGAGAACACTTGGAGACTATGCTTTACAGCAAGGGCTAAGACATTTCTCAAGCATTACAATTCTAAACACTGTCAGAGCACTAGAAATGAAACCAGCATTTCTTAGTTTGATTAGTTCACACCAATTTACTGGAATGTCAAGTGAAGATCCATATACTCACTTGGCCACATTCTATGAATTAGTTGGAACCATGGGATTTGACCAAGATGTTATTGATGCTGCATATTTGAGACTATTTCCTTTCTCTTTAGCAGCAAAAGCAAAGGAGTGGTTACAGTCTCATCCAAATCAAAGTTTGAATAGCTAGAACATAGTTGAAGAGAAATTTCTACAAAGGTTCTTTCCTCCATCTAGATTCATCAAGGCCAAGTCAGATATTACAACATTTAGACAAGGCCAAGATGAACCCTTTTGTGAGGCATGGGAATGTTTCAAATCTCTCATGAGAAAATGCCCAAACCATGGACTTGAAGATATTGCACAACTTAATATCTTCTACAGTGGACTCAAAGCTGATACCAAAATGATATTGGACGCAGCAGCTGGAGGGTCCATGATGACAGTGGATGCTGACCAAGCCACAAGGATAATAGAAGCTTTATCCTCAACAAATTACCAAGCTCAACATGATCGTCAACAAGTTCAAAGGAAATGAGTCCTTGATTTAAACACCACAGACGCTATTCTAGTGCAGAACAAAATTCTGACCCAACAATTGGAAGCATTGACTAAAAAGATATCCAATCTTCCACAATAATTACATGCAGTGCAATCATCACAACCAGTGCAACAACAAATACCTGCAACATGTAATTTCTATGGAGGAGACCATCCAAATGAAAACTGTGACTCACAAGAAGCAGCTGTATACTTCATGAATAACCAAGGAAGGTCTGGTAATTTCAATTCAAATTTTTCTAACCAACCATTTCAGGGATGGAGAAGTAACCAAAATCAAGGCCAAGGATGGAAGCAAGAGCCAAGCTCTTCAAATAAACCATATCAAAACAATGGTCCATCCTTGATGGAGAGAACTTCTAGATTAGAGGATACCTTGGAAAAATTTATGCAAACATCTCTCGTAAGTTAGAAGAACACTAAGGCATCAATCAAGAACTTGGAAACACAAGTGGGACAGCTAGCCCGACAAGTTGCTGAAAACCAGAAGCCTCAGTATGGAGCAAACACTGAAACAAACCTAATAGAGCAATGCAAGACTGTGACAACACTGAATGAGGAAACAACTGAGCTGGAAGATGGACATAGTGCTATCATCCACAAGGCAACTCATAACACCAAAGATCTAGGGAGTTTTTCTATTCCTGTCACTATTGGAAATTTTTCAAAAAGAAAAGCTTTATTAAATCTTGGTGCTAGTGTAAATTTGATGCCATTATCCACACTTAAAAAGATAGGGGATTTTTCAGTAAAGCCAACAAAAATGACTTTAAAACTAGTAGATCAATCAATAAAACCCCCCTATGGTATTGCTAAAAATGTTGTGGTAAAAATTGATAAATTTGAATTTCATGAGAATTTTGTTATCATAGATATGGAGGAAGACTTTGAAGTTCCTCTAATTCTGGGAAGACCATTTATGAAAGCAGTCAGAATCATCATAGATGTGGATAATGGAAATCTAAAAGTGCGAGTGTAAGGAGAAGAAGTCAGTTTCACTGTTTTTAAAACAAATAAATACTCTGAAGATAAGCAAGGTTGTGCCATAGGCTCACTTGAAAATCTGAATGAAAGAAAGTCAAGGCCACACTTAGGAAAGAAGGTGGAAAAACTCAACACTCTTATCTACCTGCTCTATGATCCATATTGAAAAATCTATCAGGCGTAGAGCTAAGGACGTTAAACAAAGCGCTTTTTGGGAGGCAACCCAATCTTTATATTTTTGTTTAAAATTTTGTTACTTTCAATTTGTTAAATGTTTGTATGTTATAATTGAAGTTTTCTTTTACTCTTTAGGTCACTCATCAAAACCACTCCAAGTGTAAGAAGACAAGTTGCAAACACTATCAAGCATCATGTATGCTTAAGCTTAATTATGCACGCTCAAGCATGACTAGTCAAGGGATCAAGTGAGACTTATTGCGCCCAAGCGTGATCATGCTCGCTTAAGCGAGCAACGTAAAATTTGGTTCTGTTTCAAATTCACTCAGGTGAATGACTGCAAGCTTAAGCGAGGGAAGACATAAATTGAGCAGGTCCTAATTTTTCCATACACGCTCAAGCGTGTATTAAGAGTACTTAAGCATAGTTCTTGGACCTCAGCCATGCTCAAGCGTGACCCCTCCAAGCTCAAGCATTCCCCTGTGCTTCTAATTAAGCAACCTCTCAAATTAGGAAACATGGAATCAAGGGCACCCCAACCGCGCTCAAGCACGGGGAATTCACGCTTAAGCGTGATGTTCCTCTTTACAATTCACGCTCAAGCAGGCAGGAATATTGGCCACTATTTCAGTCACGCTTAAGCGTGCAATATGACGCCTGAAGCGAGCAGTTTTTAAACTACCCCACCTGATATCATTAAGTAGGGGAATCAAAATGCATGCTTGATCTTAAAAAGGACTTAATTTCACTGTTTTGCTTGCTTATATGATTTAATGTTCTTCCTCATTTGAAATTGTTCGTTTAATCTTGAAATGAGTATTTGTTTTCAAATGAAGAATTATGAAAATTTCTTCTATTTTAAGGGTGCACTAACTATCTAAAAAAAAAAGTCCAGAATGTGTTATACATGCTTGATATTAAATAATTCGATTGTTATTGCCATGTCAAAACACTATTGTTTAGTCACTGATATGCATGCTTAATCTGGAAATTGATGCATCTTGATTTAATTGATTAAAAAAGTCTCTAGGCTCACTGTTAGAGACTTACTCTGCCTTTTGATATGATGATTGTTAAATATATTTCAAATGGTCAGAACAAAACACTACAGTATCCCTGTAGGCCAAATCAACCCTTGGATGGACCTTGCAGTTTAGGGCATACATTGTATGGCCTGGGGACAGTCCTACTTTATCCAGGAGGGGTGAGACAGCAGGGCCATCATCATCACAACCACTTCCTACAAGGGACCTAAGGAGTTTGAGTCAGAATCAATAGAAGAGGAAGAAGATGATGAGTGATGAGTTTTTATTATTTTTTTAATTTCTTAATTTTTTAATTTTTATTAACAGTTTTTGGTTTTTGTTTGCATTTTCTTTAGTTTTTAATATTTTTGATATTCTTGCAGTAGTTTTCATTTATAATTGTTGGTTTAAATTTTGATATCTTTCTCTGTATGGTGATTATGTGTTATGACTATTTGGATGCAATATTACATGCTTGAAGCTGAAACATTTTTGAAAAACCCAACCAAGAATTAATTTTTAAGCAAGAAAAGATTTTGAGTAGCAATTCTTTTGAGACAGTAACATTGATTTTGAAAAGGCAAATCAGCTGATTTAAGAACCATGAAAATGAAATAAATGATTGTTGAAATTGTTTACATGCTTGAACCTTTTTCTGTTAGAATATGGAAGTAAGCCTTATAACCCGGAGAAGTGAGAAATTTAAACATTGAGAGTCTCATTAGAATTTGTTAAGTTTGCATTGCCTAAATTCTCTGATTAACCTTTTTCGTAAGAAATAAAGCAAGGAAATGATGAAGGCAATTTTTGAAAACACAATTAGCCAAGAGCCAAAAGCTAACCTAAAAAAATACATCCCATTCTTTGGTAGACCATTTTGAGCCAAAAATTTTATTCTATAAAAACACCTAAGCATGAGAAATAAATTCCTACCTCATCAGCATGCTTATTTTTATCAAGAGCATAAAATACTTTTTCAAAGGGTGATGTAAGAAATGGAGGCTTAAAAAGGCAATGCTAAAGAAAAATAGTAAGTTCTCCATCTAGAAATTTAAACAAAAAGGAGAACTAGAAAAAGAGAAATAAAGAATTCTATAGCTTAAAAAGGAAGAAGCCTCATAAACTTTGAAAATTTCATAACTTATGCTCTTCTTTGTGCATGCATCTTGAATCCAAGAAAAACCAAGAATTCTTGTTTAGCCTAGCCTCATTACAACCATGAAAAGACCTTTCTGATCTTTGCTGTTCTTATGATTTTGATTTGATTGGAAATGACTGGCAATGTTAACTAGGCAGTTCTCATGATGGATATATGAAACAGACACCCGGTAAGAGATAATGAGAGTTCCTTATTCTTACAGCAATTGGTTACTTGCTTTGTGAAAAATTAAATGGTGCATTACATTTCAAAGAAATGGGTATTAAGGATGTTATTTACCTTAAAGAAGTTAAACTGTGATTACTGTCTCTTTAACATTGTTTGCAACTAAAATCTAAACATCATGACTGCTTTCTTATTTAAGATCTCATTCTTTTTGCTTGAGGACAAGCGAAACTCTAGGTTGGGGAAAGTTTGATAAGTGTTGATTAAGCATTAATTTCATGATTCATTTGAACTAATTTTGTAAAGATTTGAGCTGAATTATTGAATTATTGAAGGAATTGAGCATGAATCTTTTAAGTGGTGATGGATAGGTGTATAAAAGAAGAATTGTGTTAAAACTCTTGGAAAGTTGTAGGGAAAGTTATAGGAAATTCAACAAGAAAGAAAGGCAAGCTTAAGCTTGAGCAGGCAAGCTTAACCTTGAGTAAGCAAGCTTAAGCGTGAAAGAGCAAGCTTAAGCTTGGAAAAGCAAGCTTAAGCTGAAAGAGCAAGCTTAAAAGTGAAAGAGCAAGCTTAAGCGTGAAAGAGCAAGCTTAAGCGTGAAAGAGAAAGCTTAAGCGTGATCGAGAGCATGTGAAGACAACAAGCTTAAGCTTGAAAAAGCAAGCTTAAGCTTGAATAACGAAGCTTAACCTTGAGCAAGTTAGAGAGCATCAGGACCTCCAATGGTTGAGCGTGACATGGACGCTTGAGCGTGCAACAGTGGAAGCTTAAGCTCGAGCCTTGTGCTCAAAGCATAGGACACAACAGTAAGCTTCAGGGCCTTTCACGCTTGAGCGTGAACACTAGGCGCTTAAGCGTAGAATGATAGAGATGAAAGCCTAAGCGTGGATTAAGCGTGGTTTGTGCACACCAAAAAAATCACCAGGACCCTTTCACGCTCAAGCGTGGCAATGGGGCGCTCAAGCGTGAGCCCGAGCTCGCCTGAGCATGGATCAAGCGTGAATCATACATAAAGGGCACGCTTGAGCGTGGTTAAATCGGCTTGAGCGTGAGACAACAAGTGAGCATCAGGACCTTCCACGCTTGAGCGTGACCATTAAGCTCAAGCGTGACTCATGCAGTATGGGGTTTGTAATTTAATATTGACCAATGGTGTGATGCCAACTCAACCACCTTGAAGTGTTTTTGTATGTCTTTGAATATTCCTTCATTGGCATTATACAAGTGGGAAAAGGAAGCTGAAGCATAATCACTATAAATTTAGCAGAGAGAATTATTGGAAGGCATCTCCTTCATATCATCAAACACATCCCCTGCATCTCCTGCAAAATCCAACCTCTCCATTATTCCTTTTACCTTCTGTATTCATTTCTAAATTTTCTTGAAGTGAAAATGCAAAGCATGAGTAACTAATTTTCCTTTATTGGGATTGGTTATAGTAAATTCAAACCTGAAGTAATGCTGCTGTAAGTTTTTATGTATGTTAATGAGATTTAATACTTTATGTATTTCATTCTGCCATTAATGCCTGAAGATACTTGATCATTATTTTCTTGTTTTAAGTTTTCTTAAGTATACTGGGAAGTAACTTTTGAGAACATATCTGAATGAAATACTCATTGTGAGTAGCTGACCAGGGATTGCATCTAACGCAATGAACGTCAAAACAATCGATCGGTAATGCTAGAATAGTTTTAAAGTGACTGAAGGATCAGCGGTTTGAAATCATTCTTATGAATTTTGTTGTCAAGGGATCGATACAAATGACTTTGATTGTGACGTAGAAATTATCATTTCAGCTAATGAAAGGTGAGATGGGATGAAACCAATCCCAGTTTTCCAAATCTGATTTCTACCAAAACATCTTACTGTCATTATTTTCATTCAACACTTGCTGTTTATTTTGTATTCAATCTTTTGCACAACAAAATCAAAACAAATCTTTTGTCAAAATCAATTCAAGCACTAAGATCTTCAAACCAACACCTCCTTAGTGGAACGACATCTATACTATACTACAATTACTGTGTTTAAACTTGGCACAAACATTCCATTGAGCTCATATTATACAAACTTGATTCTCTTTCCTTGAATACTTTATTTCTTTCTATGATATATAAAAATTATCTTACCACCTACGTGTTGCTACATCCGACATACAGGAAGGCATCCCAATCCTGTAGTGGTTACCGTAAACACATGAAGTTGGCGCATATGTGCATGTTGCCACAATGCCTATGGCATGTAAGGCCATATCGGGACAAGTACTATGTATTCCCATCGCTCACATCAATCACACTTACTCAAATAACATCGATTCACATGAGACTTGGTGATAATTCACACAAAACTATCATACTTATATCAATATGGTTATCATACATAAATTGGCATAATTCATGCCGCCCAAGTCATCAATCATCCATTACCCTCATCAAAATTTGGGATATTAACAATGGGCTTCTAAACATGAAAGGGTAAATACCCAATGATCGAGCTTCATCCATCTAGAATCCATGATCAAACATCATAACAATCGTTTATCTCATTCACATATTGTTGGCTATAAACCAATTCAAGCCTAATTAGATCACCCTTTTCACATTAAACATGTAACTTCAAGGTCATAATAGGGTTCAAAATCAAATAATAGGCTTTCACATTAGGAATTCTCCTCACAGATCATAACCAAATTCCATAAGATGGATGTGTAATTCATATCATATTGCATCTCTACATGGTTTCTACCCTTAATGTAGCACCTTTCAAATAAAGTTAGAGGTAATGACATGATCAAATTTCTATTTACCGACTCACAATCACGCATGTCATCCATATGTCATATCATAATCCACACCTATTCTCATGATCACAATGTCAAGGGCATACTATTTAGCCCAAAATTATACCACAAAATCTCATATCACATCCAATGCCAAATCATACCCCGAATTCAACATCATTATTCACCAACTATTTAGGGGTTTACATTTATTATTCGCATTTCATCTCATGTTGGCTCTAGCCTCAACAATTTAACTTGCAATCAATTTTACTATGGCTCAATTAATCATAACGTTTAACCGATCATCAGACTTATAAAGTCCAAGGGGTTACCTAGTACCCAGTATGGAATACTCCCACAACACACAAACATTATTAGACATGGCTCATAAAAATATCATAGAGCTTAGACCGCCATAGGGTCTATCCCATAAAGTTTGATCATACAAGATCACATCAAGTCATCCGAGGTTACCATACCTAGTGGGTTATAATCAAATCAATCACTCACTCGGTTTATAAATATGAAACAAAGTCATAACCCCAATCTAGTGAATCACAATTTCACATTCCAACATTTCATCATTTCATCATTTATTCATGTTCCTAATCTAGGGAGACATGGCATATCAATTGCATCATAATGTATATGTAGGGTCCTCATGTCTAAGGACCAAAAAATCTATTTCTTAATAGAATCATCACAAACCATTTCTATTCATAGTTACCCATACTTGGGAACTCTCTCAATATCATTCATTCAATCGACTCAAGCACATGAGTTCCATTTAATTTAATAAGCACGCCTTGGCTAGACGCCATAAGCATAATGCATGTAAGAGACCTAACTAATAATTTAATTTCAAGGTGCATATGCACATCAAGGTTTCAACAGATATGGTCTACCACCACATCAACTCATATTTCATATCTCATATTCATCAATTCAATATTTCATTTCTATGATTAACATTCAACATGGATCCATCATCAAATCAATTTTATACTCAATGTATAAACATCAATGCATAATCATAATATATTCGTCAATGGAAGGAAATAGGGTAAGGAACTTGGCCGGTCTTACACAAATAAACACATCAATCATGTTCAGGAATTCATCCCCCACATATTCAATATCATGATTCACTTATGATTATTGATGAGCGACTAGGCTCTACTAATGCATCTCACATCCTTAACAATAAATTGGGCACATTTCCATAAACATTAATCATAGCCCATTATCAATAATTTACAAAGAATCCAAAATGGGTAAACAATGCTCCAATAGTCAATTCATAACTCCCAATCAAGTAATCATTCACAAATCCCTATAAGGCCATCAATGTTTTGATACAATATCATTCACTAGGCGATTATCACCCTTAAGTCCATCCTAAGGAACCAAATTCAAACAATGAGCACCTAGCTCCAATTCATCACTAAAACCTTTCAACATTGAGTAATTATGCTCCAATCATCCATAGTAACAATCTAATACAGAGTAACCATGCTCGGACAACAGTTAAATAGCTTTAATATAAAGCAAGCATGCTCTAGATATAATCAATCAACCTTTATACAGAGCAAGACATACTCTGATGACAATAAACAACATCAATTCAGAGCAAAAATGCTCTGATACCACCTTTGTCACACCCCAATTATCTGGAGTCGAATTCTGATGTGACCGATATAAATAATTAATAAAAGTGTGGGTAAACTTTTCACGTTTTAGGGTAAGTCCGATGTCACACCAAAACCCAAATTACAGAAAACCAAAGAGTGAGATTTAATAAAATAACATTGGATCACTAAGTAAGACGCCCAAGTGTATACAAAATATTAGAGTTTACAGTGGAAGAAGAATGTGTATACATGGCATATGCCTAGTCCCATATATGAAGATATGAGAAAAGGCTCAAGCACTCATGCAATTTCATAACATAAGCCTAATAGGTCACAACCAAATAAGCATCCAAATATCATTCATTGCCTATTATGAATTTCAACCTTAGCTTACGTATTATCATTACATCATCCTTATACATTGTCATCTATACAATGTCTTCAAATTGATGGTTATCAACTATCGTCTTATACAATTCATTCATCATAACATAATTAATAGTCGTTGCCGGCCAAGGCATTCCATTACCACTATTTACCTTCTTCGAGAGCTTTGATTCAAAAACCTAAAATCATCCCATGGCAAACCTACACCGCAATGCTAAAAAAGAGACAACATGGAAGAGTGAGTTATACATTCAAAATGACGAATATAAATACATTGTGATTATGTGTACATGTATACAACCAATATGTTTACTTTGCATATAAATCACTAGTTCATCATTGATCATAATTATATTCTCATAAGTAGGCACACATGCCTCATAAATCAAAAATCATATCGTAAGCAAGCACAAGCACATACACAATCACATTGTCACTTATCATCAAGGGAATTCATAAATCATCATCATCAATTTATTAAATCTTTACTTAATTCCTCCTCGCAAGGGGTTGGTCATCTCAATCTCAAATGCCATATAGCTATTGCTAATGCATATGTCAACTATTTAATGCATATGCAATGGATCCAATTCAATCACCCATGCGCACATGGTATCTCAAGTGATCATAACCACTTATAATCATCATCATATTGGTTTCCCACCACGTATGGGGTACTCCCTTCTAGCAGCCTCGTAAGGTGTTTTTCTCGTGATCACAACCACGTATATCAATGCTCAATATTTTGGTTTCCCACCTTGCAAGGAGTACTCCATCCTCGTGATCGCAACTACAGAACATCATAGAATTCACAAGCCCTTTTTATTTCAAGTACCAAGTGATCGCAACCACTGGCTTATAATCATACAATCTCGCAGGATGTCTCATTGTGATCGCAACACATAATCATTTATTTCATAATGGTTTCCCTCCACGCATGAGGTACTCCCTCTCGTGATCGCAACCACGGATATTCATTCACAATGGTCTCTGCAGGGCCTTTCATTTTAACAACCAGGTGATCACAACCACCGGCTCAATGTCATATCATCATGTTAGTTTCCCGCATCACAAGGTTTTTCATTGTGATCACAACCACATAATAACAATGTTATGCCATGCCATGAATGCAACAATACAATGATGCATATGCCAATCTTAACCTCGCAAGGATATCTCACCCTCTCACATAGGGATATGTTTTAATTTGGAATTTTCAATCAATAACATACAATCATTTACAAAGCCTCTCAAGGCACATCATTCATATACTTGGCATTTCAATAGCCATAATATTATTCACAAGTTAATCCACACATGGAAATCAAGAAGTATAGCAAGCATCATAGTATGAGTCCACACATGGGAATCAATCAAGGCATGTTGATAAACACATTTCAAATACATAGCATCACATGCTAGCCAATACAATTAAATCTATATGTACAAGATTACACTTGTATCAAACACAATGGCATTGCCATCATTAATAACATAAATCACCATTAAACCAAGGGTATGTTCAACAACAATATCCCTTTTCATCCAACATCATTAATCATCATTCAATGTGTGTGGCCTTATCCACTTTTGATCCTTACTAATACTATTTCAATTTCATTGAGTTATCATAACTCATTGCCACTCAATTGTCCCCTTATTAATTTTATTATCATATAAGGTGTGTTATATAACCACAACCTTTATTTTTCATTATCAATTATTGTATCACATCAATGGTGGTGTACATTTATATTTTCATAACATGATTTAGGCATACACATAACTTACCAAGGCCTTAAGCCATTCCCCAATCACCACTAAGGCACACCACACATATACCGCTAATGAATTCTCTCGTTATTACATAATGTAAGGGGGTTTTGGATACTAATGAGCTTATGAAAAATTTCAACTTCAAGATATAAGGAAGACTCATTTTTAGTCTTAAAAGTAGTGGGACATGTCACAATTGTCACCTATTAGTCCCAATTTGCTAACCATAAAAAGTTAGGTTCAAAACCCTCTTAAATTTGAATTTTATAATGTAGTAGGTCTGGTGTTTGACGCTTAGTGAGAGTTTGAAAACTCCAATTAAAGTGAGACCAATTCTCACACCTTCGTAACACAATTATCTATGACTTTCATGCAGAAGTCAGAGGCCAAAAATGTCATTAAGATGCCCAAACAGGCCAAAAATAGCAAAGGATGCTTATTGAGCAATCCTGTCGTAATCGATTGCGATAATCGATTACAACTGAAACAGAATGTTTGTAATCAATTACAATAATCAATTACACCTGAAGCTAATCAATTACGCCTGAAACAAAATGTTAGTAATCAATTACACTAGTCTTTGTAATCGATTACATCATATTAGAATGCAGAAATTATGCAAGAAAATGCATGATTTTGGACTTCCAACCCCTCTAACTCTTTCATATCAACTCCAAATGCTACCAAATTTTGATACCAACTAAATTGCATCATTTGTGATGTGTTGCCACCTGTCCCACTCAAAAATTTCTTAAGATGAGTGACTTATGCACAAAAATGTATTTAGCCCATTTTAAGGCATTTTTATGCAACTCAAGGGTCATTTCTCACTTAAATTGACCCATTCCAATTTCCACAAGTTTTAAATCATACAAGGAAGCTATTAGAACTATCCTAGGTCATCAAAACCACATAAAACTCTATTTGACCTATTCACTTCCATGATTATACATAAAAATGCACACTGTAGTCAACCATCATGGCCAAAACTATTTAAACCACCTCATCCATGTTCTAAAAAATGCCAACAAGATTCAAATGCACAATAGAGGTTATGTATCCTATTTCCATGCCTTATAACCTTTTGGATCAAAATATGACCCATCCACTTGCTCAATATCATACAAATCCATATCATATACAAAACATAACATTGTACTTCTCATACACACAATTGCCAATTGTAAAATTCATCACATTATCAACCATATCATCATTCCATATAATCATGGCCAGGCAAGCATGAGTACTACAATATACATAAATCACTAATTATTCTACTCATACATTTGGAATGTAAACTCCTCTCCTACCTCGAGGGAAGAATCACAATGATCCACACATTCCAAACCTTCCTCCACGTTGCCCGAAATACAATCTACATATTACATACATATATCTCAATTAATTTGCCTTTCAAGGTACGATAATATATCCTAAACATGCTATAAACATGTTTTCATAAGTTTTTTAGGTTTCAGGAATTCCTCTCCCAAAACCAAGATTCTCTAAGTCTAAAAGGGCTAACCATACCCAACAACAACAATATCTCATCCCTCCATCACCTAAGATGCATTCCATATTACATCAATCATTCAAATGCTATTATTGTCACTTAGAATTCATTACGAGTCATCTTAGCTCCTCATAACAAGATCACAACTTTAACATACTTAACAACTTAGAGTTATCATCACAATTCTCTTGATTTTACATATCCTTATCATCAATGATCAATGTCACACACTTAAAAGCTCATCTCTATATACTAATTCACTCTAACACCAATTTATCACCATGTTTTCAAGACTTGCCTTGAAGCCCCAAATCCCAATCTTTAGGGTTTTCATCAAAACTCAACAACCATTTCTAATAACCATCAATCTCCATCATTAACAACATTCACATACAAAATATCATTAGTTTACACTTAAAATAATTTCTCATAAAATCATCACTCATTTCACCTAATTCCTAGGGTTAGGGTTCCATTAAAACCTAACAATCATCTTTAACAATCATCATCTTTCACCTCTAATAATGGGATTTTCGTATACCCCATCACACCCATTATGTTCATTTTATTCATCCCACTATCAATGACCATCACAAGCACAACATCATTATCTTAGTTCAAAATTCATCATCATCAACCAATAATCAATCTCATCCTTTTCAAAAACTCATTCCAAGAGCCTAAATCATTTTTAACTATCAATTAAGCCAAAAGCCCCAATTTCCATACTTAGGTTTTTCATCTAAAATACCCAATAACCATCATTCCCAACCATTTCACTTAATCATACTAACCTTATTAACCTCTCAATCTTATATAACACAAAATCATAAATTAAGGGTTTTATTCTCAAGGATTTAGGCCTAGGGTTTTCACCAATAATCCACAGTCATCAATTTTAACTATTTATATACATCCATAATAACATTAGATTCTAATCATTATCAACATCAATAACAATCCCTAATGGTTATCCCACCTAGGGTTTGGTTCAACATACCTCCATTCATCAAAACAACATCTAACCTTTCATTACAACACTTCAATAACTCAAAAACTATCAATAAAAGCCATGTGTGGTCAAAAATCATACCTCTCCTCCAAGCCCCAAGGTGAATACGAAAATGAGAGGAAAAGAAGAGGAGATGAGCCAAGCTTTGCCTCCATGTCCAATACAAGCTTCATAAACCCAAGGGACCCTCTTGATTTTAGGTGGAAATGGCAATGGGTGGTGGTGGTCACCTTTGGCAAGAGAAAGGAATGGAGAAGAAGAAGAAAATGGAATGTTTAGAAAGGGAGAAGAAGCTGCCGAGAAAATAAAAGGGGAAAAGAAGGAGTTTTTGTTTTAACTTAATCTTTTCATTAAATTCTACCATTTTATAACACACAGGATCTCCATTTGGGCTCAATACTAAACCCAAAAATTATTCCGATTATATATTCAGACTCCCAATAATATTCTTAACAGCCCTGACCAACGACATCTCAATCGGAGATACTTGGTCTGACACCCATTTTTAACCGGGTATAATTTTAACTCCTTACATCTCAATAAATTATAAATATCCATAATAAATCCTAATTTATTTATTTCCTAATTTTTGGGGCATAAATCAACTCATATATAATTATTTATTATTTATTCTCCTTAATTAATCATTTTTATAAATTTTAGGATGTTACAACAATGGTACTATTAGGCTAGTTTTAAGTCCCACTCAAAGGAATTTATGGAATCTAAAGAAACCACCATAATATCTGTGCCCTCCCAAAGGCAGTCCTCCTATCTAGACCAGCATCATAGACCCTCTATAGTCCTGTATGCTTTCATATGCAAATGTTATGCATAACCAATTATTATAATCAATTCTTATCATCAATTAGATCATCCAAGTTCATCCAATGCAATCTAAAATCTACAATGCATGAACAAAATCTATGCCATATCATCAATAATCACATTCTAAGAAATCAAATACAATAGGGCTAGTTACACAATCTACACATACCATTAATACTCACAATCATGAACACCAATTCAATTTAACATCAAACAAGCCCCTAATTCGTCCTTAACTCATACATTTAAGATATTTAATACTCCCCTACCTGGAATTCCTGATTCCAATGCTTGAACCGCCTTTCGATTGCAATCCAAGTCAAAATCTATTTTACACATAAACGATAACCTTGATTAATTACCCAATCATTGAATCCATGAGATTTAACTTATTCTAACTTGTTAAAACCATAAAGCATCACCAATATCACCAATTTAACCAAACGGTGAAGGGTTAAAAGTTTATGACTAACCGAACATGACTGACGGGTTCTCAAAATTGATTCAACAAGGCTTCAAAGTATCCCACAACTCTGAACTAGTTCCAAAATCACCTATAACCATGGAACCAATGAGATTGAAGCTTAAATTCATGAAACAAAATCCAATAGAATAATGGGTCTTGAATTTAACTTGATAAATGGAAAGATTAAGAAACCCTAACTCCCAAAGATTGCCTAAAAGTCTAAACCGATGTTAATGGTCCTAGAATTTAAAGAATTTTAGAGTGGGCCTTAAGAACAAGCTAAAACCAAGTATGAACTCATGATACCTTACTGTGAACACCTATTTTAGTCCGATTGATATCCACAAGTGAAAAGAATTCAAAAGAAAGAGAAAAAAAATAATAAAAATAAAAAATAAAAAAAAAATAGTAAGAAGTTCAAAAAAAAATCTGACTCGGGAATTATCATTTCCGAGTGAAAGGACTCAGAATGATCATTTCCGAGTAAGGGACATCCGAGTGGGACGTGGCCGAATGCTAAGTCTCCAAATAAGGAGTTTCCAAATTCTGAGTGGAAAGAAGGCCAATTCCGAGTGAAATTCCAAGTTCTGAGTGGAAAGAAGGCCAATTCCGAGTCAGATTGCCAAATTCCAATTTCTGAGTGGAAAGAAGGCCGGATCCGAGTGAAAATTACCAAGTTTCCAAGTTCTGAGTGAAAAGCCAGTCAGAGCTGAATGCCAAATTCTGAGTGAGACGCCAGTCAGATTTCCGAGTGAAGAAAGAGTCTACTGAATGACTCCTAAGCAAATCCGAACAAGTTTTTCTGAGTGATTAAATTCCCTTCACGTTGCCGAGTGAAACATTTTAGGAGGTGCCGAGTGAGTACTCTCTTCAGTCAGCACCGAGCCACTCTTTCAGTCAGCACTGAGTGAACCCTCTTCAGTCAGTTCCGAGTCATTTTCTTTTCAGTCAGCACCGACTGGAGAATCTCCAGTCAGCACCGAGTGAAGACTCTTCAGTCAGCACCGAGTGAAGAATCTCCAGTCAACACCGAATGAAGAATCTTCAGTCAGTTCCGAGTCATTTTCTTTTCAGTCAGCACCGAGTGGAGAATCTTGAGTCAGCACCGAGCCATTCTTTTAGTCAGTGTAACATCCCAAATTTTAATAAAGTACCGAGTGAATAAAGCCATTAGAGTAATAATTTCAGAAGTGGGAATTTGCTTATTAAGTACCATTAATTTAATTAATCAAAGGGTGTGCTGATTTAAAGGGAGGATTGACCTTAGTGGGTGCTGATGGGACTGGGTGACGTGAGCAGACTGCTCCTCATGTTTTCCCACCCACCATTCCTTCCCTCATGCATGTATTTATAAGTGGACGATGGTTCTCCTTGCCATTCGTTCTTCAGAGTTCCCTGCGAGTTTCTTCTTCTTCTTTCTTCTTCTCTTCTCCTTCTCTACTCTCTGTTTCATTCCCTGTTTCAGAAGCCGAGTGACGGTGCTGCAGAGGAGTCAGAGCTCCCTCACACGAGTAGAAGACGAGCGTCGAAGCAGAAGCAGAAACAACCCTGCACAACTTATGGAGGGCAGTAGCGTTCAAATAAAGGCTAAGCGAGTGGAAGCGTTGAGTGAAGCAGCGAAGAAGGGAACTAACACCCAAGCAGAAAAGTCTCTCAGAATCTCGTAGTTGGTAGGGGGAGTGCCTTACATGTTAAATGCATGGGTTATGAATGGGTTCTGAGTGTTGAAGTGATAGTTCTGTATCCTATTGTATAATAATGCTTGCATGTGGAGTAACCGAGTGTGAGACAAGTGAGAGTGAGTGTTGCATGTTATTATCGTCCTTAAAGATGCATGCGTTGTTTGAATTCCGATACCCTATAACCCGATTGCATGTTACGTTGTGTTGACTGGAATGCTTGTTGAATCCGTTCATGTTCGTATGCATGCATGTGTTGACTGAGTCTTGACACTATTGTATACCGATTGCATATTATGTTGTACTGATTTGAAATGTTTTTTGGAACCTGTTGATCTTCATATGGATGCCTGTGTTGAGTAAGTTTTGATACTGCTGTGTACCGAGTGCATGTTATGCTTGAGTTGATAAGAACGCTGATAGAAGCTTGATATTGATTGACACCGATTGCATTGGACTTATATGTTGTTAATAGAGCTATGATGATGATTGCATGGAAGTATGTGTGTGTTAAATAAATACGTGGAATCCTGGAAATGCGTATTACCCACTGCATGTGAAATATGTATAACTGAGTAAAGGTTGTGCGCATGAATACTATGTTGTGTGATGAATCCGCGTGTGGCGCATGGGATGCGTTGTGCTGAGAGCACGTAGTGTGGGACACTACCATCGGTTATAAAGCGTGGGACGCTATGAAATCCTTGAGTGGGACTCAAGGTAGCCCTAAGTGGGACTCGGGCTGCCTGTGATCACCTCCGTTGGCGCTGAGAGCGTTGGTGTCACCTGTGGGCAAACGGTTGGGTACCTGTAAAACGGCCAAGCAGCTGGGAGCTGATTTCATAGCTGAGAGCTAGGTATAAAAAGGGCTGAGAGCCTACATTGCAACGTCTAAACCGATACACACGAATACGGAACCGAGTGAAATGCTATGTGCCTAGTAACTATTGATATTGTTTGAAATTGGTTATGCATGCGAAGGTGTTAATAAGATGGTGAATGTATATAACCGAGTGAATATTTTGTGTCTATATTGCTACGGATGTTGTGTAGAATTAACTATGCTTGTGATGGTGTTGGTAAGATGATATATATATGTCCTCATGACCGAGTGTACTATTCCGTGTGTATATGGTGTTAATGCTGATTGAAATCTATTCCATGAATGTATGTTATGTATTGGAGAGTTGTATATATATATATCCGAGTGAGGATTGTGAATTCTGACTGATAATTGTTCAATAGAAGCATTCTAATTCACGTATCGCAATATACTATCACTGATTGTTGTATGTTGATATTATCAAGTTGATGCGTGTGAAAGGCCGAGTGATATCTGATGGATTCCGATTGGTAAGGATCTTGTGTGTGTTCTGGCTGATTGGCATTGCCCCGACTATAATTGTTGCCATGTATAGTTGTGTATATATATATATTTTTGTATAAAGGTGAGGCAACCTGAGTCAGTATCTATCATTTAAAATTTAAGATGCTCACCCCTGCTGTGGCAAATTTTCAGTGAACATCTCTCGTAATGAGGAGTGGAGGAGGAGCTAAAATACCGGGTGAAGTGTTGCTGCACTATGAGATATCATGACTGTGCATATGCTGATATAGTGTTTTGAGTTAAGCCTTGGCCGGCTCGTGTTTTGTTGTTAGCCTTTAAATCAGAATTGAATTCCTTGGATCGGGAACATGACTTCTTGGTTGTAGAATCATGATATACACTTCTATATATATATATGCCTATACTTATGCCACGTCGCATGTCTATCTCATGTTGCGAAATGTCTGGGTGATCTATATATATATATGCGTTCATATCTCCGATTGTGTAGGAAATAACATAACCCAGCGTAAAGGAAGCCAATTCATGGTCTAGAGGGTGAGTTTACGATTCTGTAACCGAGTGGAAGAGATTTAGATGTTCGGAGTGAGTGAAAATTAGATAGCTCCGAGTAGGGAATGACGTAGAAGACTGCCCTAACGACTAACTGCTAGGAATCCTCCCGAGCTTAGAATAGTCAATAATTCCCGAGTGAGAATTTGCTGAGTGGTGGTTTTCCCGAATGGAGAGTGACACCTTAGACTGTAGATGACCCCACTGTGGTGAACTATTGGTAATAAAGGAATCTGAGTGAGTCTTATCTTAGTAGGATGCTTAGAGTAGGAAGGTGATGGTTACAGAGTGAAAACTAGGCGAGATATCCCGAGTAACAAAAAGGGGCGCGAAGGTTATCCCGAGTGAGAGGGTTCCCATATATTCCAAGTGAGAGCCAGTGAGGACCATTTCCGTATTATTCGTGTATGTATTCTGATTGTTGAAGCCGTGGAATAAATTACGTTTCCAAGTGATTTGAGATCGTATTCTTTCGAGTGAATTAGGCGCTGGAATCCAAGTGCGGAAATGCCGAGTGAAATAAGCAGATACCGAGAGAAGCCTTCGCTTGAGCGGGTATGCGTAGCTGCGTGGTTCGCTTAAGCGATTTCCCTTTTCTTCCGCTGTCATCTCCTCTGAAATCGGTTTTGTCTCTCTTGTTCTCTTTTCCTTTCATTTTCTTGTGCCAAGGCATTCTGATTTTCCTTTAATTGTGAAAAAATTCCCCCTGATTTTCTTGCTTATGATTTGTTTAATTTAGGGTGTTACATTTTGGTATCAGAGCAGACCGAAAGGTCCAAGGCCAAGGCATGCTTACCGAGTGTAAGCGGTTGTATGCTTCTGACCGAGTGGTCATCCTGATTGTGATGTTAGTTGAACCTGATTGATATTGACTTGTGGATGGGAGGTTGTTCCCTCCTGGTCCGATTGATTGTGTAGCATATAGAGATGGTGTGATATGCTAAGTTACTGAACATTAGGCTAAAATCCGATCGGTGGTAAGTGGCTTGGTATACTTATCCTTGAAGGGTGTTAATTTCAGGATAAGGAATGACGCATCGTCAAAGCATGAAGGCTATAGCCACAGCATTCCAACGCTTTACGGACGTGTTTGAGAGGCAGGGCCAGCCTCGAGCTGAGGAGGGCCAAGTGCTGGACCGCTTCCTGAAGAGGAAGCCGAGTGAATTTCTAGGAGGACGGAATCCTGAAGCGGCTTTTAAGTGGACTTAGGAGCTAGAAAGGATTTTTGGGGGTCTTCGCTGTATCGAGGCCCAGAAGGTAGAGTGTGCAGTGTACATGCTGCGAGATGAGGCGGAAAACTGGTGGAAGATAGCCAGAAACCAATTCCCTGATGATGATGCTCTGCTGACATGGAACGATTTCAAGACATGCTTCTTGGAGAAGTACTTCCCCGACACAGTAAGGAGTCGGAAGGAGTTGGAGTTTATGGAGTTGAAACAAGGCTCCATGACTGTGGAGGAGTACGCGACCAGATTCGAAGAGTTGTGCCTATTCTACCCACCTTTCCAACAGCCTGGGACGGAAAGTTCCAAGTGCCTTAAGTTTGAGAATGGGTTAAGATCTGATATTAAGAGAGCTTGTAGATACCAAGAGATACAGAGTTTTCCTGCATTAGTAAACAAGTGTAGGATATTTGAGGAGGATGACAAGGCCCATTCGGGCCAGAGCAGCAGAGCTAACCATTCTTTGAGGCCCCAGCAATCCCGCTTCAAAAGGCCAAGCAACATTGGTAGAAACAAGTCTTTTTCCAAATTTGGAGGACGGAATCAGTCTGAAAGACGACCAGTGGTGGGAGATGGAAAATATTTCAAGTGTGGAGGAAGCCACTATGCCCGAGACTGCAACAGCAATGGTGAAATGGTGTGCTTCCATTGTAATAAAAGAGGACACATTCTCCCCGATTGCCCCCAACTCCGTCAAGCAAACACTAGCGTACGTCAAGGAGGTTCCTAAGGGAGAAACCGAGTGAATGATAACCAACGACTGGGCGGCGGAGACAACAGACCCAGAGGAAACATAATGCTTGCTTCAAGTAACCGAGAGAAGAATGTCGACTGACCAACAGTGGGAAGAGTCTACGCCATCAACGCAGAGGATGCTGCACAAGCAAATGACCTGGTACAATGTAAGTGCTCACTCGGTAGTCATACACTTAATGTTGTTTTCGATTCGGGAGCCACCCATTCTTTTATAGCTGATGAGTGTGTAAAGCGTTTAAAGTTACCGACTTTATTTATGGATCGGACTTTGGAAGTGGCCAATCCGACTGGCCCTAAAGTGTTGACATTGTCAGTATGTAAGGATGTGACATTTGTGCTGTGTGATCGGAGTTTCACTTTCGATTTGGTGTGCATACCTTTAAAGGATCTGGATATTGTGCTCGGAATAGATTGGCTTTCAGCCAACAAGGTGTTAGTGGATTGCAGAAACCGAAGGATAATCTTCCCGAGGCAGCACAATGAGGACGACACAGCACAAGGTATAACCCAACTGTTTATGATGCTTTGTCTAACCAAGGGTGAGAGTAAAACCCGAGTGAACGAAATCCCAACTGTCTGTGAATTCCCAGAGGTGTTTCCTGAAGACGTACCGAGTGTCCCTCCTAATAGAAAAGTCAAATTCTCTATAGACCTGATCCCTAGAGCCGAGCCAGTCTCCAGTGCACCTTATAGAATGTCCTCAACTGAATTGGCCGAGCTGAAGAAGCAAGTAGATGAGTTACTCGGAAAACAATTCATTAGGCCGAGTGTATCACCTTGGGGCGCACATGTACTGCTCGTTAAGAAGAAGGATGGCAGCATGAGGCTTTGTATAGACTACCGAAAGCTAAACAAACTCACGATTAAGAATCGGTACCCGTTGCCCAGAATTGATGACCTCATTGACCAACTGCGTGGAGCCTCAATTTTCTCAAAAATTGACCTGCGATCGGGATACCACCAAATCCGAGTGAAGGAGTCGGATATTCCAAAAACTGCCTTTAGGACTCGGTATGGTCACTACGAGTATGTAGTGATGCCGTTTGGTGTGACGAACGCCCCTGCTGTCTTCAGGAATTACATGAACAACATATTGCACCCGTATTTAGACCAATTCATAGTTGTTTTCATTGATGACATCCTAATTTACTCCAAGACTCTTGAGGAGCATAAGGAGCATCTCCGAGCGGCACTTCAAGTATTGAAGGAGAAGCAGTTGTTTGCAAAACTTTTGAAATGCAACTTCTGGATGGATAAAATCCATTTCCTCGGACATGTGATTTCCGAGGAAGGTGTCTCGGTGGACCCTTCAAAGGTGGCAGCTGTAATGGCATGGGAGAGACCCAAGTCGGTCTCGGAGATAAGGAGCTTTATGGGCCTGGCAGGTTATTATAGAAGATTTATTGAAGGTTTTTCTAAGCTGGCCTCGCCACTAACTAAATTAACTCGGAAAAACATTCCCTTCGTATGGAGTCCCGAGTGCGAGAACAGTTTCCGAGAGCTAAAGGACAAGTTGACGACTGCTCCAGTACTGGCATTACCTGACTTGCAAGAGAACTTCGTGGTTTACTGTGATGCATCAGGACTCGGATTAGGATGCGTGTTGATACAAAAAGACCGAGTGATAGCGTATGCGTCTCAGCAATTGAGACCTCACGAGCAGCATTATCCGACTCACGACTTAGAATTGGCAGCTGTGGTGTTCGCATTAAAAATATGGAGGCATTATTTGTTCGGGTCCAGATTTGAAGTATACAGTGATCACAAAGTCTCAGATACTTATTCGACCAGAAGGAGCTGAACATGAGGCAGAGGAGATGGATGGAATTTTTAAAAGATTATGATTTCGAGCTAAGGTACCATCCGGGTAAGGCAAACGTTGTTGCCGACGCGTTGAGTCGGAAATCCCTTCATGTAGCAGTGATGATGGTGAAGGAGGTAGAGCTATTGGAACAGTTCCGAGACATGAACTTACACGTTGTCACCCCCTCTTCTCGGAAGATGATGATCGACACACTGAGGATTACCAATGAATTCCTAAAATCCGTGTGTGAGCAATAGCAGTCAGATTCCTACTTGGCTGAGATGAAGGAGACTCAGGCCCGAGGTAAGGACTTGTCCTTAACCAAAGGATCAGATGGAATCTTCAGAGTAAGAAATAGAATGTACGTGCCGAGTGGAGGAGAATTGAGAAGAATGGTACTTGATGAAGCTCACAAGAGCCTGCTAAGTATCCACTCGGGTGCCACGAAGATGTACCATGACCTGAGAACTTAGTTCTGGTGGCCCGAATTGAAAAGGAACGTGGCGGAATATGTGGCTCGGTGCATCACCTGTCAGAAGTCGAAAGTGGAGCACCAGAAGCCGTACGGTGCATTACAACCCCTGGAGATTCCCGTGTGGAAATGGGACTCAATTGCCATGGACTTTGTCATGGGATTGCCCAAAAACCGAGCGGGCCATGATGCGATTTGGGTCATTGTTGACCGACTGACGAAGAGTGCACACTTCTTGCCTGTGAACATGTAGTACCCGATGCATAGGTTAGCTCAGATTTATATTCGCGAAGTTGTCCAACTGTATGGTATACCGACTTCCATCGTATCAGATAGGGATCCTAGGTACACATCCCGGTTTTGTACCAGTCTGCACCAGGAAATGGGTACAAAACTTTGGCTTAGTTCTGCTTGCCACCCCCAATCTGATGGGCAATCCGAGCGAACAATCCAGAGCTTAGAGGACTTACTAAGGGCGTATGTGTTAGAGCACGGTGGGGATTGGGAGCAATACCTTCCCCTGATCGAGTTCACATACAACAACAACCATCACAATAGTATTGGCATGGCACCTTACGAAGCACTGTATGGTCGAAGATGCCGAACCCCGCTTTGCTGGTCGAAAATGGGTGAGAGTCTGCTATTGGGACCAGAGGTTGTGAAGCAAACTTCAGAGCAGATCCGGGTAATAAGAGAAAAGATGAAGGTGTCTCAAGATAGGCAAAAGAGCTACCATGACAAACGCATCAGACCATTGGAATTTTCAGTCGGAGACAAGATGTTTTTAAGGACTTCACCGAGTAAAGGGGTCGGGCGAGCCTTGAAAAGCAGAAAACTGAGCCCTCGATACATTAGGCCTTATGAAGTGTTGAAACTAGTCGGCTCCATGGCATACCAAATAGCATTACCGACTCATTTATCTCGATTACATGACGTATTTCATGTGTCTCAACTAAGGAAGTACCTGCCAGATTCTACTCACACAATGCCTGATGATGAGGTGGAAATCAAGGAAGATCTGACCACTGCAACTATACCGACTAGGATCGTGGACCGATCAGTAAAGCGATTAAGGAGTAAGAATGTGCAACTAGTTAAAGTGGAATGGCAGCAGGACGGGTATGCCTCTTATACCTGGGAGCGCGAGGATGCCATGAGGCAGCAGTACCCCGAGTTGTTTGACCAAGGTGAGTTACCGATTGAATTTTGAGGACGAAATTCTTTTGAAGTGGGGGAGAACTGTAACATCCCAAATTTTAATAAAGTATCGAGTGAATAAAGCCATTAGAGTAATAATTTCAGAAGTGGGAATTTGCTTATTAAGTACCATTAATTTAATTAATCAAAGGGTGTGCTGATTTAAAGGGAGGATTGACCTTAGTGGGTGCTGATGGGACTGGGTGACGTGAGCAGACTGCTCCTCATGTTTTCCCACCCCACCATTCCTTCCCTCATGCATGTGTTTATAAGTGGACGATGGTTCTCCTTGCCATTCGTTCTTCAGAGTTCCCTGCGAGTTTCTTCTTCTTCTTTCTTCTTCTCTTCTCCTTCTCTGCTCTCTATTTCATTCCCTATTTTGGAAGCCGAGTGACGGTGCTGTAGAGGAGTCAGAGCTCCCTCACACGAGTAGAAGACGAGCGTCGAAGCAAAAGCAGAAACAACCCTGCACCACTCGTGGAGGGCAGTAGCGTTCAAATAAAGGCTAAGCGAGTGGAAGCGTTGAGTGAAGCAGCGAAGAAGGGAACCAACACCCAAGCAGAAAAGTCTCTCGGAATCTCGTAGTTGGTAGGGGGAGTACCTTACATGTTAAATGCATGGGTTATGAATGGGTTCCGAGTGTTGAAGTGATAGTTCTGTATCCTGTTGTATAATAATGCTTGCATGTGGAGTAACCGAGTGTGAGACAAGTGAGAGTGAGTGTTGCATGTTATTATCTTCCTTAAAGATACATGCATTGTTTGAATTCCGATACCCTATAACCCGATTGCATGTTACGTTGTGTTGACTGGAATGCTTGTTGAATCCGTTCATGTTCGTATGCATGCATGTGTTGACTGAGTCTTGACACTGTTGTATACCGATTACATATTATGTTGTACTGATTTGAAATGTTTGTTGGAACCTGTTGATCTTCATATGGATGCCTGTGTTGAGTAAGTTCTGATACTGCTGTGTACCGAGTGCATGTTATGCTTGAGTTGATAAGAACGCTGATAGAAGCTTGATATTGATTGACACTGATTGCATTGGACTTATATGTTGTTAATAGAGCTGTGATGATGATTGCATGGAAGTATGTATGTGTTAAATAAATACGTGGAATCCTAGAAATACGTATTACCGACTGTATGTGAAATATGTATAACTGAGTGAAGGTTATGCGCATGAATACTATGTTGTGTGATGAATCTGCGTGTGGCGCATGGGATGCGTTGTGCTGAGAGCACGTAGTGTGGGACACTACCATCGGTTATAAAGCGTGGGACGCTATGAAATCCTTGAGTGGGACTCAAGGTAGCCCTGAGTGGGACTCGGGCTGCCTGTGATCACCTCCGTTGGCGCTGAGAGCGTTGGTGTCAACTGTGGGCAAACGGTTGGGTACCTGTAAAACGGCCAAGCAGCTGGGAGCTGATTTGATAGCTGAGAGCTAGGTATAAAAAGGGCTGAGAGCCTACGTTGCAACGTCTAAACCGATACACACGAATGCGGAACCGAGTGAAATGCTATGTGCCTAGTAACTATTGATATTGTTTGAAATTGGTTATGCATGCGAAGGTGTTAATAAGATGGTGAATGTATATAACCGAGTAAATATTCTGTGTCTATATTGCTACGGATGTTGTGTAGAATTAACTATGCTTGTGACGGTGTTGGTAAGATGATATATATGTCCTCATGACCGAGTATACTATTCTGTGTGTATATGCTGTTAATGCTGATTGAAATCTATTCCATGAATGTATGTTATGTATTGGAGAGTTGTATATATATATATATCCGAGTGAGGATTGTGAATTCTGACTGATAATTGTTCAATAGAAGCATTCTAATTCACGTATCGCAATATACTACCATTGATTGTTGTATGTTGATATTATCAAGTTGATGCGTGTGAAAGGCCGAGTGATATCTGATGGATTCCGATTGGTAAGGATCTTGTGTATGTTCTGGCTGATTGGCATTGCCCCGACTATAATTGTTGCCATGTATAATTGTGTATATATATATTGTTGTATAAAGGTGAGGCAACCTGAGTGAGTATCTATCATTTAAAATTTAAGATGCTCACCCCTGCTGTGGCAAATTTTCAGTGAACATCTCTCGTAATGAGGAGTGGAGGAGGAGCTGAAATGCCGGGTGAAGTGTTGCTGCACTATGAGATATCATGACTGTGCATATGTTGTATATAGTGTTTTGAGTTAAGCCTTGGCCGGCTCGTGTTTTGTTGTTAGCCTTTAAATCAGAATTGAATTCCTTGGATCGGGAACATGACTTCTTGGTTGTAGAATCATGATATGCACTTCTATATATATATATGCCTATACTTATGCCACGTCGCATGTCTATCTCATGTTGCGAAATGTCTGGGTGATCTATATATATATATATATATGCATTCATATCTCCGATTGTGTAGGAAATAACATAACCCAGCGTGAAGGAAGCCAATTCATGGTCTAGAGGGTGAGTTTACGATTCTGTAACCGAGTGGAAGAGATTTAGATGTTCGGAGTGAGTGAAAATCAGATAGCTCCGAGTAGGGATTGACGTAGAAGACTGCCCCAACGACTAACTACTAGGAATCCTCCCGAGCTTAGAATAGTCAATAATTCCCGAGTGAGAATTTGCTGAGTGGTGGTTTTCCCGAATGAAGAGTGACACCTTAGACTGTAGATGACCCCACTGTGGTGAACTATTGGTAATAAAGGAATCTGAGTGAGTCTTAGCTTAGTAGGATGCTTAGAGTAGGAAGGTGATGGTTACCGAGTGAAAACTAGGCGAGATATCCCAAGTGACAAAAAGGGGCGCGAAGGTTGTCCCGAGTGAGAGGGTTCCCATATATTCCGAGTGAGAGCCAGTGAGGACCATTTCCATATTATTTGTGTATGTATTCTGATTGTTGATGCCGTGGAATAAATTATGTTTCCGAGTGATTTGAGATCGAATTCTTTCGAGTGAATTAGGCGCTGGAATCCAAGTGCGGAAATGCCGAGTGAAATGAGCAGATACCGAGAGAAGCCTTCGCTTGAGCGGGTATGCGTAGCTGCGTGGTTCGCTTAAGCGATTTCCCCTTTCTTCCGCTGTCATCTCCTCTGAAATCGGTTTTATCTCTCTTGTTCTCTTTTCCTTTCATTTTCTTGTGCCAAGGCATTCTGATTTTCCTTTAATTGTGAAAAAATTCCCCCTGATTTTCTTGCTTATGATTTGTTTAATTTAGGGTGTTACAGTCAGCACCGAGTGAAGAATCTCCAGTCAGCACCGAATGAAGAATCTTCAGTCATAACCGAGTGATGCCTCTTCAGTCAGCACCGAGTGAACCCTCTTCAGTCAGTTCCGAGTCATTTTCTTTTCAGTTAGTACCTTTTTGGCCAATCATCACTAAGCCCATTTCCACCAGTTCCGAGCCATTTTCACCAATTCCGAGTCCCCTCATTTTCAACCGTCACCGAGCCATTTTTTTTTCCACCAATACTGAGCCCCCTTTTTCAACCATCACCGAGCCCTTCTCATCTATTTCCGAGTGAGTCCTCTTACTCAATTTTTGAGGCCCTTTCCACCCATTCCTGAGCCATTCTTTTAGCCATTTCCGAACCATTTGCACCCAATTCCGAGTCGTCCTTTTAAACCACTTCTAAGCCATCCTTCTCACCTAATTCCGAGTCGTATTCTAATCATTTCCGAGTCATTCTTCACTCGGTTACGATTGAATATTTCGACCAGAATTGTTTTGCTCACCTAGTTCCTCACAGCAGCCTCACACTGATTGGCTTTCACTCGGTCTAGTATACAAAATCACCTTTGCCACTCGGTCTTGTGCACAAAACAGACCTTTTCCACTCGGATTCAGGAGGCAAAATGAAGACCGGCACCTTTTCCACTCGGATTGTGGAGAGAAGGTAAAATCCGACCCATATTCCCACTGAGTGCCCTTGCTGACTTGGATTTCCACTATCCAAGTGGATCTTTGACTTGTGGGGGCGGCTGACAAAGTGACAAAGGAGAGACCCACTAGCTGCCGACCCCTATGGCTGTCCAGGTGCAAGCTGTGTCCACCAACTCCATCCAGGCTGTATCCAACGCTGATCAAGTGGGGCGGCTGACTGCAGGACAAAAGGAGAAGCCCCACTTGCCACTGATGGTGGGCGTCCAGGACCTCTATAAATAGAGAGGATCCTGAAGCCTTAAAAAAAGAAAAAAAGGAGCCTTCATTGAGAGAACCCCAACATCGTGCAGTCCCCTCTCTTTTCCACCTAACATCGTCCCCACTCTTCCTCCCAAATGCTGTCCCTCTCTTCCCTCACAACCGTCCTCACTCACTCCTCCCAAACGCTGTCCCTCTCTCTTCTCACTGTCCATCCTTCTTCCCTCTCCTTGCAACCGTCCCTCTCTCTTTTCCCACCTGACAGCCCCCCTCAAAAGACCAACACCTTCCTCTTCCTCTCACTGTCTGACCTCCTCTCCCCATACCGTCTTCACTCACCCCTCTCCCAACACCGTCCTCCTCCTACCATACAACACAGCCCTTTCTCTCCCTCTAAACACCTTCAAACTCTTGTCAACCCCCCACTGTTTTTCTCCCTCGGTCAGCCCACTTTTTCACTCAGTATTCATCTTTCACTCGGTATTCCACTTTCTCACTCGGTATTCCACTTTTTCACTCGGTTTTTCCATTTTTTACTCGGTTTTTCACCTTTTCACTCGGAATTCCATTTTTTCACTCGGTATTCCATTTTCCCACTTAAATAAATTGTTGTTATTTTCTTTTCTTTTCTTTTTTACCCCTTCCTAGGTTTGTAATAAATATATAACAAAAAATGAGTGCTTCTCACATTTTATTTGGACTAGCATAAAAGTTGTAATGATTATTATTATTCTCATTATTATTGCAATTTTTATTCTTCTATTTAAAAAAAAAGGAAGAGGAGCGAGTTTAACTTAGACGAGACGTCCTGTTAATCTCATGTAAATATTCTGTGTTTATTTTTGTTTATTTTTGTATGTTTTGTCATCTCGTATACTTTCTTTTCATGAAGAAGTTAAAATAATTATTGGGTTAATTATAATGCGCGCTATCATATTGAGGTAACCGTTTTTATAACGGACAGTTGTGAGGTGCTAATACCTTCCTCACCTGTAATTAGACTCCCGAACATGGAATTTCATTTTTATAACCAGTGCTTTAACGAAAGGTTTTCCCGGTATTTTATCCTAAAAAATATTGGTGGCGACTCCCTGTTTTTCTTTTCGAACCAAACAAAAAAATCGTTTTGAGGGTCGGCCATGCCGCCGCGATCCCGGTCGTGACAGATGGCGACTCCGCTGGGGACTTAGAGAGTCAAGCCAGTCAACTTGATAGCGCATGTTTTAATTAGCATAATAATTATTTAACTTCTTTTATTTTATTTTCTGTCAATATTTGTATATGGTTTCTGTTTTATTTATATTCTATCATTTATGTTCTGTAAATGTTTGCATGTTTGTTGAACCCTAGGCTAGAGGACCATGTTACTTTTCTGCAATCATTGAACTCTAGGGTAGATGACTTTGTATATTTGTTCTGTGTTTGTTCTTTGTGCAGAATGAGGTAAGGTAAAAGGTATTGAATGCCCTTTCACACACTACACTCACATTTTTGCACACACTGATGAGTGGCGCCCTATACCCGGGCCCCAAATGAAGCTTAAGTTAGGAGGGGTTGGTAACGGAATCGTATGGGATGTACTTCCTATCCGGTGTTCATGAGAACCTCAACTAGAGTTTGACCTCTCATGATATACGCACCTAGTGGACTCCCCACTGTTGCGTCTCTGTCAAGGGTAGGATCTTGGCTCTGGTGACCTTCTAGATGTCTAGTGGAAGCCACCCGGTGTGAAGAGTCACTTTTAGACAAGCCATAGGGCCTAGAAAAAACTTTCAACAAAACCCAACCTAGGCCACAAAAGGGCAGACTTTACTTTACCTTATGTCATTTTCACTCTCCCTTTTAAATCCAAATGAATGAATTATCTATCCATTGAGGGTACTCTATTTCGAAAACAATGATTCATTTCCAAAACACCCAGTACACTTCGAGTGGATGGATAATTCTCTTTTGATCATGTACCTCCAAGTCCCGAGTTGTAGATTTTCCTGGTCGTCAAAACAAGAAAATCAAAAGAAACAATTTTGGGTCCCTTTAACTGGGGCATCAATGACGATTAAGAAAATCTATGGCTTCTGCAACTTAGACTCGCATGAGTTTTGGAAATCAATGTTTCCCAAAAAAAAAAAAAATTTTTTACATCATATCTTTGGGGAAAACATGAATTTCAAAACATAACAATAACTGATTCCTTTTCTTTGTTTCGATATTCACAGGAAACGATTCAGAAATTGGCAGTATCTCTGAGCAAGTATGGAAATTAACATGAAACATGACAATTATGGTACAGATGTGATAGAGTTGAAGAAAATATTACATCTCAAAGCTAAGAAAGTTGATACAGTTAGTCTACAAGCACTAGGGAAAAGATTAAGTCTGACTTAGAAGATGGCCTTTACCAGGAAATATGGGAAGATCTTAAAACTATTGGAGGTGGAAGTCCAAACCGAAGCAATTACAGCCTTGGCACAATTTTATGACCCACCCCTCCGCTGTTTCACATTTAGAGATTTTTAATTGGCTCCGTCAATAGAAGAATTTGAACAGATATTGGGGATACAAGTGGAATGGCAAATTCCCTATCGCCATCTTGACCATCACGCAACAACCGCTTCAATCGCCCGTGCTTTGAGAATCTCTCCCAAGGCATTGAGGAATGTGCAAATGAACAAAAATCAAGTTCCTGGGTTCACCCGAGAATTTCTTGAGAAGCATATGCAGATCCTGGCTGATAAAGAGGAATGAGAGGCTTTCATGGATACTTTAGCCCTCACTATTTACGGGGTTGTCTTGTTCCCTAATTTAGACAACTACGTAGATTATGATGCCGTTGCTGTCTTCCTGGCTCGTAAGCACCGGCTCGAGAATCCCGTCACAGCCATTTTGGCTAATGTGTATTGCACCATGGATTTCTACCACACACAAGGGGGAAAGAGGATCATTTGCTGTTTACCCATTTTATACGTATGGCTCACATCTCATATCTTCCATCAAATATGTAAAGCCGAGTGTCCGGTTTCTGATTTGAAATTGTGTCAATTGGCCGTGAAGAGTGGGCGTGAATGGGCTAATCACCTCGTAAGCCTTACAGCTGAAAAAGTCAGGTGGTATCCTCAATGGCTAATGGTTGAGTCAATTATCTATAGTTGTAGAGGTTATCCGAATGTTCCTCTCATGGGCACGCAGGGATGCATCAACTACAACCCTGTTATTGCAAAGCGTCAGTTGGCTTATCCTCTACTCAGGCCACCGAACGCAAAACTGCTCACCCCTTTCGTTTTGTACTATGCAAAAGGGAATTACACATCCGCTGTTCAGGATGTAGCCAATGCGTGGAAGAATATCCATAGAATGGGAAAAGAATTAGGGGCACGAAGCCATGCTGTAGGGGCCGAATATTTTGAATGGGTCCTAAACAGGGCCTCCATTATGAAACTGCCCTTCAAAAGCCCTTCATACCAATCCATGAATAATTTCCCTTCGCTAGTCATCATGGAAGACAAGGTCACCATGGCTCTGAAGGCACAAGTAGAAGAGTTGACAGCAAAGAATCAAAAGCTAGAAGAAGATCTTTTGAAATGTCAACAAGAGTGCTCCCTTCAGAGGAAGGAGAATTCTGAAGGGAAACATGCTACGGATGAAATGTGAAAGAAGAGGAAGATTGACGAAGACTACAGGGTGAAACAGGATCATTGCCTTCGTGCGGCTAACTCCCAGCTTAAAACAAAAGGCCAACAGAGTGACGCCATATTGGCCAAAAAACAAGTCCTGAAAAATATGCTAACACTATCCAAAAAAAAAAGAAAAAGAGACCTTGGTGCAAAAGGAAATGCTGCAAGCCCAGGTCCACAAATTGGAGCAACAGCTTGATAAAACAATGAGGGCTTATGAGTAAGAAATACATGATGAACAGAAAAAAGCCTGTGATGCTGAGCAATGCTACCAAAAGGCCACACGAGCTTTGGAGACTGAGTTAGCTCAACGGGACGAGGTCGTTCATTTATGGATGGACCCTTTCGCCAAGTTGGCATACATAGCTAATGGAATCTTGGAGGATTTTCCCTCAATGTTGAAGCAGGCCGAAGGCATGGTCAATCCTTTATCCACCCCAAAAGAGATATCATCATTTCTGAACTATTGCCAGGAAAGACTTTGTAAAATGAGGGACATGATTGCTCGGGCCAGGGATGGTTGAAATGTTGTAATCAAATCTTTCAAGTAATATTGTACCTCTACAGAAGAATGTAATGATGAATAAATCTGCTTTCACAATTGTTTCATGTTAATTTCCACTTTACTACTTTACCTAGTACTTTTGAACAGGACGTTCTAAGGAACGGTCGGAGAATACGCGCTAAATTCAGAATCACATCCTGCGTAATATCATTTGTTTTTCTTTTCCTTTTTTCTTTATCTGTTTACTTTTATTTTCCTAACAAAATGTTGTGGTTTCCAGACATAACGGGTAGACATCCTTACGCGACTAGGCTCAATACAAAACTCATGGCTGAAATGGAACAAGAAAATGAGAGCTTGAGAGCCAAAGTCAATCAATTGAAAGAACAAATGGCTGAAATGGCCAAGCTTCTTGAAAGGAGAGTCACAGAAGGGGATTCTTCAGCAGGTGTTGAAAATGCCAGACAACGACCATCCACTCCCCAACACACTCAGGGTCCTGCTGGAGGGCCAAGCTCAAACCCTGCTGCGCCTCCCCTAACTATTCACGTTAGGAAATCAAACCCTGCTGACACCCAGCAACCTATCTACATAGATGAAGAAGGTAATGCCATACCCTTTCCCCCATATGGATTGCCACCTGGCTATTTCCCACCACTTCAAGAAGAGCCTGATTATCAGGAAACAATCCTTCATACGGCTCAACCAAATACTCCATCTGTCTGGGATCCTCAAACGATTCCGATCCATACACAAGCCGTGCAACCACAAGCTACCCAAGCAACAGCCAGACCCCATATCTCAATGCCTAATGCAAACCCGGCACATGTCGACCAACCAATTAGGGGTACTAGTCATCATATTGCTGCAGGACCAAGTGCTGCTGCTGCTACCCAGGAGGGAAGGTTAGAATTCCTGGAAAGGCATTTAAGAGAAATGGAAAGAACGAACCGGTTTGGAATGGGCAGTGCTGCACAACTCTGTCTGATTCTCGATGTTGTTATTCCTCCCAAGTTTAAAATGCCTGAATTTGATAAGTATCGAGGGCTAACCTGTCCGAAGAACCATCTTACCATGTACTGCCGAAAGATGGCCTCTCATGCTTCCAATGACACTTTGCTCATTCATTGTTTCCAGGATAGTTTGGCGAGAGCACCTCTAACCTGGTACAATCACCTTGAACGATCTCGTATACGCTGTTGGGAAGATCTGGCAGATGCTTTCATGCAACAGTACAAGTATAATCTGGATATGGCACCAGATAGAGTACAGTTGCAAAATGTGACCGAGAAAGATAACGAGACGTTTAAAGAAGGAGGTAGCAGCTCAAGTTGACCCGCCTCTATTAGAGAAGGAGGTAATTTCCACATTTATTGATACACTCCAGTCACCTTACTACGATAAGATGATTGGAAGCATTTCCTCCCATTTCTCTAACATCGTCACTATCGGAGAAAGAATAGAGAATGGCCTACGAACTGGGAAGATTACTCGAAGCCCACCTGGGGTTGGGACAGCAAGAAAACCTTCATTTGGAGAAGGTAAGAAAAGAGAGGGAGAGACTAACCTGGTCTCTCACAACCAAAGAAGGAACCAGCTCAGACTACCTACTCCTATCACCTTTCCATCAACTTACCATAACGCGCCACACCCATATGTGGCTGCAATTCCAAATTCAAACCCATCACATTTCCGACCACCAGTTATGCGACCACCTGTACCACCACAAGCACCATACCAACTACCACAAATGAAACCACCGAATCTAAACCTGAGGAGACAGAATAATGACCGCACTCAAGTGCAATTTGATCCAATTCCCATGACCTACACTGAGCTTCTCCCCCATCTTATTGAAAACACACCGGTGCCACCTTGCCCTCTAAAACCGCTTCAACCACCTTATCCCAGAGGGTATGACCCAAATACACGATGTGATTACCACGCCGGTGCACCAGGACATTCCACCGAGAACTGCCTGGCACTGAAATTTAAGGTAAGGGATTTAATCAGAGCTGATTGGATAAGCTTCAAAGAGGGAAGCCCGAATGTGACCACCAATCCTTTGCCTAACCATGAGAGGCCAGGTGTTAATGTTGTGGAAAGAGATGAGGAATGTATTTCCAAGGTTGAGGACATCCAAATGCCATTGGAAATGATTCACTCCCATATGCTTAAGATGGGATTGATAGAAGGATCATGGGATGAAGAGTGCAATGACCTCCAGTCCGCAAAGCGAAGGGACTTCCAAAAAACCCTTCAGGGACTTATGGACAGTCATGTCATAGAAGTTTGCCGGCATCGTGAAGGCAGAATAAATATGATACAAGAGCAAAGCCGAGTTCGAGCCCCAAAGCCTCTAGTCATATTTTACAACAAAAATGCACCTGTGGCTTCGACTCCTGCTAAAACTGTCATCACGGTGAACGCACCAACCCCGTTCCCTTACAAGGATTCACGAGTTGTGCCGTGGAAGTATGGCACTGATGTGGTTGTTACTAGTTCTGAGGTAGTTAAGCCTACACCATCATCCCCTATCACGAATATTGCTGGAATTGGGGGTGTCACCCGAAGTGGAAGAGTATATGCTCCCCCAGAACCAAAACTTGACAAAGCTACAAGGGATGTTAGACCAGGGAAGGGAGAATCCTCTGGTGAGGCAAAGAAGGCCATAACTGAAGAGGAAGCCCAAGAGTTTCTAAGATTCATTCGTCATAGTGACTACCAGGTATTGGACCAACTGAACTACACCCCGGCAAAAATTTCTCTGTTGTCCTTGCTAATGAGTTCCGAACCACACCGGAACACACTGATGAAGGTTTTGAGTGAGGCACATGTGAAACATGATTTTCCAGTAGATAAGTTCGAAGGCATAGTGGGACACATTGTGGCCAACAACTATCTAACTTTTATGGATGATGAGACACCGGTAGAAGGAAGAGGGCACAATAAAGCCCTTCATATCTCCGTAAAATGCCAAGATCATATCATGGCGAAGGTGCTTGTTAACAATGGGTCGTCCCTGAATGTAATGCCAAAATCTACGTTGGCAAAGTTGCCTTTTGATGGGACCCATATGAGACCCAGTTCCATGGTAGTCCGGGCTTTTGACGGAACTCGCCGAGAAGTTATGGGAGAAATTAAACTGCCTATACAAGTTGGGCCATGCACCTTTCAAATCCTTTTTCAAATCATGGATATTACGCCCGCTTACAGTTGTTTGCTGGGACGACCGTGGATCCATTCGGCTGGGGTAGTCCCTTCCACCCTGCATCAAAAGTTAAAATTCATCATGGACAACAAGTTGGTGATTGTCTCTGGAGAAGAGGACTTATTGGTCAGCAAACCTTCCAACACCCCATATATTGAAGCAACCGAGGAAGCCCTCGAAACCTCGTTTCAAGCTTTAGAGGTGGCCAATACAACAAGCATTACGAAGACATCCTTCCCAAACGTGCCTCTGATGGTTGCGAAGACAATGTTGAGAGAAGGATACAAGCTGGGAAGAGGGCTAGGACAAGAATTGGAAGGAAGGACCCAACCTATATGCCTTCCAAAGAACAAGGATAGATATGGTCTGGGATACAAGCCTACAGCAGCTGACAGAAAAAAGATAGGAGAAGAAAGAAGGGAGAGAAGGATTGCTCGCCTTACCGGTCAGGAATTCAACACTGCTAGAATCCCTATCTATGACCTCTATCAAAGCTTCAGGAGCGCTGGGATTATATATCCAAGTCAGGTGGCCATGATTGGAGATGGGCCCAGCTATGATGTGGAATTGGTGCATACTTGCTCACCCGGTCAAGAATTAGACAACTGGGAAACCATGGAGTTCCCCATAACTATCAATCCTCAATCAAAGTAATTGTTGTTGTTTTTAAAACTGATCGATCCCTTTGCTATGCCTAAGGCTTTGGGATCCATTTTGTAATAAGGGCAAAAACTTGCTTGTTTGTTAAATTAAATGAATGCAGTCCAATTTCATACCTTACCTTTGTTTAATTTTCTTTCTCATAAACCTTTCATTTGCTTGTCTTTCTTTATTTTCATTCATTATAATATAACCCAAATATAGATCTGAAAGCGATTCTTTTGAGAGTAATGAGAACTTGGTTCCATTTTATGACTCTGATAATCCGAATGATTACGCCTATGAGGAGAATGAGGAAGCCTTTGAACCTTCACCCGAATTGATGAGATTAATGGAACAGGAAGATAAGGAAATCCAGCCTCATCAGGAAAAGATTGAGACCATTAACTTGGGAGATGAAGGGGAAAATAAAGAAGTCAAGATAGGCACCCTCTTGAGCGAACAACGGCAGAGTGAATTGATTAAACTACTCCGGGAATTTTGAGACATTTTTGCATGGTCGTATTAAGATATGCCGGGTCTGGATAATAACATTGTGGAACACAAATTGCCTTTAAAGCCGGAATGTCCACCGATCAAGCAAAAGTTGTGACGAATGAAACCAGAAATGCTTCTTAAGATCAAAGAAGAAGTCAAGAAAAAATTTGATGCTGGTTTCTTAGCCGTAGCTAAGTATCCGCAATGGGTAGCCAACATAGTTCCCGTTCCAAAGAAAGATAGGAAAGTAAGAATGTGTGTGGACTACCGAGACTTGAATCGGGCGAGTCCTAAGGATGATTTTCCTTTACCTCAGATTGATGTACTAGTTGATAACACAGCTCAGCATTCCATCTTCTCATTTATGGATGGATTTTCGGGATATAACCAGATCAAGATGGCACCAGAAGATATGGAAAAGACCACGTTCATCACTCTATGGGGCACCTTTTGTTATAAAGTAATGTCCTTTGGATTGAAGAATGCAGGAGCCACCTATCAAAGGGCAATGGTGACTCTCTTCCATGACATGATGCACAAGGAAATAGAAGTCTATATGGATGACATAATTGCCAAGTCCAGATCTGAAGAAGAACACATTGCTGACCTGAGAAAACTTTTCGAAAGGTTAAGGAAATTCAAGCTTAGATTGAATCCCGCCAAATGCACTTTTGGCGCAAGATCCGGCAAATCGTTAGGATTCATTGTGCATGAGAGAGGGATAGAAGTTGATCCTGACAAAGTCAAGGCAATTCTGAAAATGCCTCCTCCTCGTACTGAAAAAGAAGTCCGAGGATTCCTGGGAAGATTGAATTACATCGCCCGATTCATTTCCCAAATGACAGTAACCTGTGAGCCGATTTTCAAATTGCTCTGAAAGAATCAGCCTGGGCAGTGGAATGAAGATTGCCAGATTGCATTTGAAAAAATAAAGCAGTACTTATTGGAGCCACCAGTCTTGGTGCCACCTGTTCATGGGAGACCACTAATCCTATATCTGACCGTGCTGAATGAATCCATGGGGTGCGTGTTAGGTCAACATGATGAGACTGGGAGGAAGGAATGCGCCATCTACTATTTGAGCAAGAGATTTACCGAATGTGAGATGAGGTATTCATTTCTTGAAAGAACATGTTGTGCATTGGCCTGGGCTGCCCGACGCTTACAGCAATACATGCTTAATCATACTACTTGGCTAGTGTCTAAGATGGATCCCATCAAGTATATCTTTGAAAAACCTGCTTTGACTAGGAGGATTGCCCGTTGGCAAGTGTTACTGACAGAATATGACATAACATATGTCACCCAAAAGGCAATCAAAGGGAGTGCGCTAGCGGATTACTTAGCATACCAACCCATTGAGGCTTACCAACCAATGCGGCATGATTTCCCGGATGAGGATATTTTGGCCCTTTTCAAAGAAAAAGATGGTCTGGAAACCAGATGGATCATGAGATTCGACGGGGCTTCCAATGCACTGGGACATGGAATTGGGGTTATCCTGATCTCATCTGATAAGGAATTCATCCCTATTTACGCTCAGTTGTGTTTTGATTGCACCAACAATGTTGCGGAATATGAAGCATGTTCTCTAGGAATACAAGCAGCTCTGAACATGGGAATAAAAATCCTAGAAGTTTATGGAGATTCTACTTTGGTTATCCATCAACTAAAGGATGAGTGGGAAACTAGAGACAGTAAACTAGTTCCCTATCATGCTCATATCAAGGAGATGATCAAAAGATTTGATGAAGTTACCTTCCATCATGTTCCACGGGAAGACAACCAAATGGCAGATGCTTTAGCCACCCTAGCCGCTATGTTTGAAGTCAGCAGTGATTACGAAGTGCCTCTCATTGAGGTAAAGAAACGACAAGAACCTGCCCATTGCCAGGTCATAGAAGAAGAGCCAGATGGCAAACCTTGGTATCATGACATCAAAAGATATCTCCAGTGCCAAGAATACCCTGAAGGCATTACGGATAATGACAAACAAACTTTGAGAAGGCTAGCTATGGGATACCTATTGAGTGGTAACGTGCTATACAAGAGGAATTATGATTCCGTTCTCCTCCAGTGTGTTGATACCGTCGAGGCAAATCAAATCATGAAAGATATCCACGAAGGATCTTTTGGAACTCATACAAATGGGCATGCTATGTCAAGGAAAATCCTTAGAGCCGGGTATTATTGGATGACTATGGAAGCATATTGTTTTGCTTATGTACGGAGATGTCATAAATGCCAGATTTATGCCGATCACATTCATGCACCACCTTCATCCCTAAATGTCTTGTCAGCACCATGGCCTTTTTCAATGTGGGGTATGGATGTAATTGGGCCCATTGAGCCAAAAGCCTTAAACGGTCATCGTTTCATTCTAGTTGCCATCGATTATTTCACCAAGTGGGTGGAGGCAGCCTCATACACCAATGTGACGAAAAATGTTGTGGTCAAATTCGTCAAGCGTGAACTGATATGCCTTTATGGCCTACCAAACCAAATCATTACGGATAATGGTACAAATTTAAACAACAAAATGATGAAGGAGCTTCGCGAGAACTTTAAAATCTCCCACCACAACTCCTCTCCGTACCGTCCAAAAATGAATGGAGCAGTCGAGGCAGCTAATAAAAATATCAAGAAAATAGTGCAAAAGATGGTAGTAACCTACAAAGACTGGCATGAAATGCTCCCTTTCGCGCTGCACGGATACCGAACCTCAGTGCGAACTTCAATTAGGGCAACACCATTTTCTTTGGTCTACGGAATAGAAGCTGTATTGCCATTTGAAGTGGAAATTCCATCCCTTAGGGTGATCATGTAACATCCCAATTTTAAAGGTAAATACCGAATGAAAAATAAACTATTAAGGTTTGATTTCAAAGTGAGAGGTTAATTGACAATCATAATCGGATTAACTTAAGGAATAATGACAAGTTAATTAAGGCTTAAATTGGTGAAAGATGGCTGTTTGTGATTGGCAAGTTACGTGAATGGGCTGCGACTCACGTTTTCCCATCCCACTTCCTTCTCTTCGAATGCACATATACCCTATATCACCGTAGATACTCATCCTTCTTCCCACTATTTCATCCTCTTTTTTCTTCTTTGTTTTCATCTTCCTTTCCCTTCCCCTGTTTTGCCTTTCGTTTCTGGAAATCGCAACGACGGTGCTGAAGGAAGGTCAGAGTCCTCTCCAACTGGTGAAAGACGATCCCTGAAGCAGAGGAAGAACAACTTCTCATCCCCGAGCCAATTACAGAGTACGACAGTGTGAAGGGGATCTGGACGAGTCGGATAGAGCGTCAGACCAAACGTTGAGAGTAGGAGAGCTTCTTAAGTTCCTTCTGTAGGTAGGGGGCGCTTGCATGTCAAATGCATGGTCCACGAACGGTACCGGATGAGTGTGTTGCTTTAAGTGTGTGCATGTGTTTGTGATGATTGAATATTATGTATGATTGTTGATTCTGGATCCTGTGTGTAGGATAGTAGTGATACAATAATTGCATGTAATCAAGATGGTGGTAATGTAGCCTGTTAGCCTTGTTATAGATGAATGAGATGCATAGTCCTACCTCTGTTAACACTGTGAGAACATGAAAGTGTGATTGTTAGCTGATTTGTCAGACGTTATTACCTTGATTGTCCGATTGTTGTGCATGTTGGTGTGGCTGGCAAAGTAAACGTAAAGACTGTATTGAATTTGTTTCTATTATGATGGTTGCGAAGGAGGTATCAGTTGAGTAATGATGCTTGCTGGTAAACGCATTAGCTGCATGTGTAAGAATGGGGTGACCCGTGGAAGGTCTAGAGCCCCGAGGGAATGGCTTCCAGCTACAGACCTTGGCTAGATCCTGTGGGAGCTCGTGGTAGCCGTAGGAGCTAGAGATGAGTCTCGAGACGTCAATGGGAGACCGGTACCACACGGGAAGAGCTGATGGACGAGCGGCCAATAAGGAGGAAACTGTAACTGAAAGTCATTACTCAAGTCGGATCCGCAGGCATGCATGTAGATATGATGTTGATTAAGATAGTACGCATAGCACGTGTTGAGTGTTATGAATGATTTCCAAGTGTGTGGATGCATGTGTACGTGTGAATGAAGATGCACTTTATGTAGTATGTATGTTATAGATATTATTTTGATTTGCATGATCTTAGTTTAACCAAATGCAACTGAGTGAAAGTAAGTGTGCGTACTGACACTGATACCGAGTCTTTGATTGACATTTTACATGCAAAAGCTCACCCCTGCAGTGGCTACATTTTCAGTGAACATCTCTCGGAATGAAGGGTGAAGGAGGAGCTGGGTGCAGAACAAGCAATCGAGTGCTATTGAATATATGTGTATATGTATATACTGTGTGTAAGGTCCTGTCAAGCCTTGGCCGGCTCATATTTTGATTTTTTCCTTACGTTAGAACTTGAATATTTTCGGGTGAACAAAGTCATGATGATACTTTTGTAATTATTCAAGTACCTCTCTATGTATTTATACTGTGTGATTATTTTATGCTGTAGGTAATGCCCGAGTGATAGGTATGGATGTGTGGGTATACTTTTGAGCATATGAGATCAGTGTGACTATGGGTAGGAGTGTAGCTAGGTTGTGGATCGAGGAAAAGCGAGATAGTGAGTCATTCCGTGTGATGAGGAGTTGAACAGCCAAATGATTGTGGTCGTATAGTTTGGAGGAAGAGTTGGGTTGAATCCAGTGAGTGGTAATTGTAAGGTCCCCCGAGTAAAGACTGATTAATGATTTCCGAGGGAGAAGCTGTCGAAGTGAAGGTTTTCCGACTAGAATGTGTTGTATGTCAGTGACTCGTAGCTGGGCCTTTCCATGTGGGGATTGCCTGAAAAGGATTCTGAGAGAAACCCCCCTTCATAAATTTTTAGTAAATCGTATATATATATATATATAATCCGGGTGACCAATGGATGATATTCTGAGTGGATAGGGTGTTACATTAGGTTAGGTCCGAGAGAATGTAAAATGGGTGAAATAACCGAGTAATCCTAGGAGCAAATCCCGTGTGAGCTAAATCAATACCGGGTGAACGATTGTCTCAATCCGAGTAAGCTGAGAGTAGACCCTTCCCGAGTGAACCATACGCTAAAATCCGAGTGGAGTGACTGGATACCGAGTGTAGCTTCGCTTCAGCGAGTGCTGTGTGGATTGGAGAACCTGAGTAGAATCGCCTGAGCGTAGTTCGCTTCGCTTGAGCGAATGTGCCAGGTGCCAGTGGATTCGCCTAAGCGTTCCCTTCGTTCATGATGCATGAGCTCCTTTCCTTATCTTCCTCCCCCCTCCTTCTCCTTGTTGTGCTCGGTTTTGTTAATCTGGACAGAGTACGCACGGTTTGCCAACCTTATTTCTTTTGAAAAATTCCCCTTTAATTTCATTTATTTAATTAGAAATTAGGGTGTTACATTTTGGTATCAGAGCAGACCGAAAGGTCCAAGGCCAAGGTATGCTTACTGAGTGTGAGCGGTTGAGTGCATTATGATTGAATAGTCATTATTATTGTGATATTGTTGAACTTGAATGATACTGATATTGATTTATGGATAGGAGGTTGCTTCCTCCTGATCCGACTGATTGTGTAACATATAGAGATGGCATAATGTGCTAAGTTACTGAATATTAGGCTGAGATACGATCCGTGGTAAGTGGCTCGGTATACTTATCCTTGAGGGGTGTTATTTTCAGGATAAGGGATGATGCATCGCCAAAGCATGGAGGCTATAGCAATAGCATTCCAACGCTTTGCGGACGTGTTTGAGAGGCAGGGCCAGACTCGAGCTGAGGATGGCCACGTGCTGGACCGCTTCTTGAAGAGGAAGCCGAGTGAATTTCCGGGAGGGCGTAACCCGGAGGTAGCTTTTAAATGGACTCAGGAACTAGAGAGGATTTTTGGGGGTCTTCGCTATACCGAGGCCCAAAAGGTCGAATGTACGGTGTATATGCTGCGAGACGAGGCGGAAAACTGGTGGAAGATAGCTAGAAACCGATTTCCGGATGATGATGCTCAACTGACCTGGAACGATTTCAAGACATGCTTCTTAGAGATGTACTTCCCCGACACAGTAAGGAGTCGGAAGGAGTTGGAGTTTATGGAGTTGAAGCAGGGCTCCATGACTGTGGAAGAGTACGCGACTAGGTTCGAAGAGTTGTGCCTATTCTACCCACCTTTCCAACAACCAGGGACGGAGAGCTCCAAGTGCCTTAAATTTGAAAATGGATTGAGATCAGATATTAAGAGGGCCTGCAGATATCATGAGATCAGGAGTTTTCCTGCATTGGTGAACAAATGTAGAATATTTGAAGAAGATGACAAGGCCCACTTGGGCCAGAGTAGCAGAGCCAACCATTACTTGAAGCCTCAGCAGCCACGTTTCAAGAGGCCAGGAAACGTGGGAAGAAATGAACCCTTTACCAGATATCAAGAACGCAGTAACCAAGGGAGACAGATGAGTGGACGACCAAAATATGGCAAGTGTTTTAAATGAGGTGGTGACCACTTTGCTCAGAATTTAAATAGTACAGATGTCAAGTGCTTTCATTGCCAGGAGAAGGGGCACATTCGCCCCGACTACCCCCAACTCCGCTAAGCAAACCCCAATGCACGTCATGGAGGTTTCCAAGAGAAGAACCGAGGGAATGACAACCAAGGACCAAGTGGCAAAGGCAGCAGAGCCAGAGGGAATATGATGTTGGCCTCAAATAACCGGAAGAGAGGCACCGATCAACCAACTACTGGAAGAGTATACGCCATCAACGCTGAGAATGCTGCACAAGTAAATGACTTGGTACAAAGTAAGTGCTCACTCGGTAGTCATACACTTAACGTTGTTTTCGATTCGGGAGCTACCCATTCTTTTATAGCTGATGAGTGTGTAAAGCAATTAAAGTTACCGACTGTGTTTATGGATCGGACCTTGGAGGTGGCCAATCCGACTGGCGCCAAGGTGTTGACATCATCGATGTGCAAGGATGTAACATTTGTGTTGTGTGATCGAAGTTTCACTTTTGATTTGGTGTGCATACCTTTAAAGGATCTTGACATTGTGCTCGGAATAGATTGGCTTTCAGCCAACAAGGTGTTAGTGGATTGTAGAAACCGAAGGGTAATCTTTCCGAGACGACACAATGAGGACTATACGGCACCAGGTATGGTTCGACTGTTTACGATGCTTTGCTTAACCGAGGGTGAGAGTAAAGCCCGAGTGAACGAAATTCCGATTGTCTGTGAATTTCCAGAAGTGTTTCCCGAGGACATACCGAGTGTCCCTCCTAATAGAGAAGTTGAATTCTCTATAAACCTGATCCCTGGAGCTGAGCCAGTCTCTAGTGCGCCTTATAGAATGTCCCCAACTGAATTGGCCGAGTTGAAGAAGCAAGTAGACGAGTTACTCGGAAAATAATTCATTAGACCGAGTGTATCACCATGGGGCGCACCTGTGCTACTTGTTAAGAAGAAGGATGGCAGCATGAGACTTTGTATAGATTACCGACAGCTAAATAAACTCACGATTAAGAACCGATACCCACTGCCCAGAATTGATGATCTGATTGACCAGCTGCGTGGAGCCACAGTCTTCTTAAAAATCGATCTACGATCGGGATACCACCAAATTCGAGTGAAGGACTCGGATATCCCAAAGACTGCCTTTAGGACTCGGTATGGTCACTACGAGTATGTAGTGATGCCATTCGGTGTAACAAATGCCCCTGCGGTCTTCATGAATTACATGAACAACATATTCCACCCATATTTAGACCAATTCGTAGTTGTTTTCATTGATGACATCCTAGTCTATTCTAAGACTTCCGAGGAGCATGAAGAACATCTCCGAGCGGTACTCCAAGTGTTGAAGGAGAAGCAGTTGTTTGCAAAGCTTTCCAGTGCAAATTCTGGATGGATAAGATCCACTTCCTCGGACATGTGATTTCCGAGGGAGGTGTCTCGGTGGATCCTTCAAAGGTGGCAGCTATAATGGCATGGGAGAGACCCAAGTCGGTCTCGGAGATAAGGAGCTTTATGGGCCTGGCAGGTTATTATAGAAGGTTCATTGAGGGTTTTTCCAAGTTGGCGTTGCCACTGACTAAATTGACTCAGAAAAACATTCCCTTTGTATGGAGTTCCGAGTACGAGAGTAGTTTCTGAGAATTGAAGGACAACTTGACGACTGCTCCAGTGTTGGCATTACCTGACTTGCAAGAGAGCTTCATGGTTTATTGTGATGCATCAGGACTCGGATTGGGATGCGTGTTAATGCAGAAAGACCGAGTGATAGCGTATGCCTCTCGGCAATTGAGACCTCACGAGCAGCATTATCCGACCCACGACTTGGAATTGGCAGCTGTGGTGTTCGCGTTAAAAATCTGGAGGCATTATTTGTTTGGGTCCAGATTTAAAGTACTGAGTGACCACAAGAGCCTCAAATACTTATTTGACCAGAAGGAGCTGAACATGAGGCAGAGGAGATGGATGGAATTTTTAAAAGATTATGATTTTGAGCTAAAGTACCATCCGGGTAAAGCAAACATTATGGCCGACGTGTTGAGTCGGAAATCCCTTCATATAGCAACGATGATAGTGAAGAAAGTGGAATTATTAGAACAGTTCCGAGATATGAACTTACATATTGACATCCCTTCCTCTTGGAAAATGACGATCGGTACGCTGAGGATTGCCAATGAATTCCTGAAATCCATGTACGAGCAACAGTAGTCAGATTTCTACTTGGCTGGGATGAAGGAGACTCAGGCCAAAGGTAAGGATTTGTCCTTGACTGAAGGATCAAATGGAATCTTCCGAGTAAGAAACAGAATATACGTGCCGGGTGAAAGAGAATTGAGAAGAATGGTGCTTGATGAAGCTCATAAGAGCTTGCTAAGTATCCACCCGGGTACCACGAAGATGTACCATGACCTGAGAACACAGTTCTGGTGGCCCGGACTAAAGAGGGATGTGGCAGAGTACGTGGCTCGGTGTATTACCTGTCAGAAGTCGAAAGTGGAGCACCAGAAGCCGTATGGTGCATTGCAACCCCTGGAGATTCCCATGTGGAAATGGGACTCCATTGCCATGGACTTTGTCTTGGGATTGCCCAAAAACCGAGCGAGCCATGATGCGATATGGGTCATTGTTGACCGACTAACAAAGAGTGCACATTTCCTACCTGTGAACATGAAGTACCCGTTGCATAAGTTAGCACGGATTTACATCCAAGAAATTGTCCGACTGCATGGAGTGCCAACTTCTATCTTATCGGATAGGGATCCTAGGTTCACGTCCCGGTTTTGGACCAGCCTACACCAGGAAATGGGCACGAAGCTTTGGCTAAGTTCCGCTTACCACCCTCAATCGGATGGACAATCCGAGCGAACGATTCGAAGCCTGGAGGACTTGCTAAGGGCGTATGTGTTAGAACACGGTGGAAACTGGGAGCAGTACCACCCCTTGATTGAGTTTACATACAATAACAGCCATCACAACAGTATCGGTATGGCACCCTACGAAGCACTATATGGACGAAGATGCTGGAGCCCACTTTGTTGGTCAGAAACGGGTGAGAGTCTACTGTTGGGACCAGAAATTGTAAAGAAAATATCAGAACAGATCCGAGTGATAAGGGAACGGATGAAGGCATGACAAACGAACCAAACCATTAGAGTTTTCAGTCGGAGATAGAGTGTTTTTGAAGACTTCTCCGAGTAAAGGAGTCAGGCGAGCCTTGAAAGGTGGAAAGTTGAGCCCCCGATACATTGGACCTTATGAGGTGTTGGGAGGAGTCGGCTCCATGGCATACCGTATAGCATTACCGACTCACTAATCCCGATTACACAACATATTTCATGTGTCCCAACTGAGGAAGTATCTACACGACCCCAACCACACAATGCCTGATGATGAAGTGGAAATCAAGGAAGACCTGACCACTACGACTATACCGATTAGAATCGTGGACCGATCAGTAAAGCGTTTAAGGAGCAAGGATGTACAACTGGTTGAAGTAGACTGGCAGCAAGGCAGGACTACCTCTTGTACCTGGGAACGCGAAGACGCCATGAGACAGCAGTACCCTGAGTTGTTCCAACCAGGGTGAGGGACCGATTGAATTTCGAGGACAAAATTCTTTTGAGAGGGGGAGAACTGTAACATCCCAATTTTAAAGGTAAATGCCGAATGACAAATAAACTATTAAGGTTTGATTTCAAAGTGAGAGGTTAATTGACAATCATAATCGGATTAACTTAAGGAATAATGACAAGTTAATTAAGGCTTAAATTGGTGAAAGATGGCTGTTTGTGATTGGCAAGTTACGTGAGTGGGTTGCGACTCACGTTTTCCCATCCCACTTCCTTCTCTTCGCATGCACATATACCCTGTATCACCGTAGATACTCATCCTTCTTCCCACTACTTCATCCTCTCTTTTCTTCTTCTTCGTTTTCATCTTCCTTTCCCTTCCCCTGTTTTGCCTTTCGTTTCTGGAAATCACAATGACAGTGCTGAAGGAAGGTCAGAGTCCCCTCCAACTGGTGGAAGACGATCCCTAAAGCAGAGGAAGAACAACTTCTCATCCCCGAGCCAATTGTAGAGTACGACGGTGCGAAGGGGATCTGGATGAGTCGGATAGAGCGACAGACCAAACATTGAGAGTAGGAGAGCTTCTTGAGTTCCTTCTTTAGGTAGGGGGCGCTTGCATGTCAAATGCATGGTCTATGAACGGTACCGGATGAGTGTGTTGCTTTAAGTGTGTGCATGTGTTTGTGATGATTGAATATTATGTCTGATTGTTGATTCTGGATCCTGTGTTTAGGATAGTAGTGATACAATAATTACATGTAATCAAGATGGTGGTAATGTAGCCTGTTAGCCTTGTTATAGACGAATGAGATGCATGGTCCTACCTCTGTTAACACTGTGAGAACATGAAAGTGTGATTGTTAGTTGATTTGTCAAACGTTATTACCTTGATTGTCCGATTGCTGTGCATGTTGGTGTGGCTGGCAAAGTAAACGTAAAGACTGTATTGAATCTGTTTCTATTATGATGGTTGCAAAGGAGGTATCAGTTGAGTAATGATGCTTGCTGGTAAACGCATTAGCTGCATGTGTAAGAATGGGGTGACCCGTGGAAGGTCTAGAGCCCCGAGGGAATGGCTTCCAGCTACAGACCTTGGCTAGATCCTGTGGGAGCTCGTGGTAGCCGTAGGAGCTAGAGATGAGTCTCGAGACGTCAATGGGAGACCGGTACCACACGGGAAGAGCTGATGGACGAGCGGCCAATAAGGAGGAAACTGTAACTGAAAGTCATTACTCAAGTCGGATCCACAGGCATGCATGTAGATATGATGTTGATTAAGATAGTACGCATAGCACGTGTTGAGTGTTATGAATGATTTCCAAGTGTGTGGATGCATGTGTACGTGTGAATGAAGATGCACTTTATGTAGTATGTATGTTATAGATATTATTTTGATTTGCATGATCTTAGTTTAACCAAATGCAACTGAGTGAAAGTAAGTGTGTGTACTGACACTCATATCAAGTCTTTGATTGACATTTTACATGCAAAAGCTCACCCCTGCAGTGGCTACATTTTCAGTGAACATCTCTCGGAATGAAGGGTGAAGGAGGAGCTGGGTGCAGAACAAGCAATCGAGTGCTATTGAATATATGTGTATATGTATATACTGTGTGTAAGGTCCTGTCAAGCCTTGGCCGGCTCATATTTTGATTTTGTCCTTATGTTAGAACTTGAACATTTTCGGGTGAACAAAGTCATGATGATACTTTTGTAATTATTCAAGTACCTCTCTATGTATTTATACTGTGTGATTATTTTATGCTGTAGGTAATGCCCGAGTGATAGGTATGGATGTGTGGGTATACTTTCGAGCATATGAGATCAGTGTGACTATGGGTAGGAGTGTAGCTAGGTTGTGGATCGAGGAAAAGCGAGATAGTGAGTCATTCTGAGTGATGAGGAGTTGAACAACCGAATGATTGTGGTCGTATAGTTTGGAGGAGGAGTTGGGTTAAATCCAGTGAGTGGTAATTGTAAGGTCCCCCGAGTAAAGATTGATTAATGATTTCCGAGGGAGAAGCCGTCGAAGTGAAGGTTTTCCGACTAGAATGTGTTGTATGTCAGTGACTCGTAGCTGGGCCTTTCCATGTGGGGATTGCCTAAAAAGGATTCTGAGAGAAACCCCCCTTCATAAATTTTGAGTACATCGTATATATATATATATATAATCCGGGTGACCAACAGATGATATTCCGAGTGGATAGGGTGTTACATTAGGTTAGGTCCGAGAGAATGTAAAATGGGTGAAATAACCGAGTAATCCTAGGAGCAAATCCCGTGTGAGCTAAATCAATACCGGGTGAACGATTGTCTCAATCCGAGTAAGTTGAGAGTAGACCCTTCCCGAGTGAACTATACGCTAAAATCCGAGTGGAGTGACTGGATACCGAGTATAGCTTCGCTTCAGCGAGTGTTGTGTGGATTGGAGAACCTGAGTAGAATCGCCTGAGTGTAGTTCGCTTCGCTTGAGCGAATGTGCCAGGTGCCAGTGGATTCGCCTAAGCGTTCCCTTCGTTCACGATGCATGAGCTCCTTTCCTTATCTTCCTCCCCCCTCTTTCTCCTTGTTGTGCTCGGTTTTGTTAATCTGGACAGAGTACACACGGTTTGCCAACCTTATTTCTTTCAAAAAATTCCCCTTTAATTTCATTTATTTAATTAGAAATTAGGGTGTTACAGATCATGGAAGCTAAACTGGAAGAAGCTGAATGGGTCCAGGCCAAATATGACCAATTGAATCTGATTGACGGGAAAAGGTTAACCGCCCTTTGCCAGGGACGATTGTATCAAAGACGCATGAAAAGGGCATACGAAAAGTTAGAGCAGCAAGATGAGCCGAAAACCTGAAAAGGCGGTTCCACAAACTCGACTCTGCAACATAAACCCTTCAAGCCAAAGACAAAGGAGGTCAAAATGGGTATTAGGGTCATTGTCAAATTACGCCCTCAGAAGCAAAATCAGAGGACGAACACAAAGTCGTGATAAAGGGTCAAGTTTCTCATTGCTCTCAGAAGATCACTAGAGGATATATGAGCCTTCCCCTTTCCACTTGCCTTCCATTCTCTATATCTTATCACATCTCTGTGCTTAATATTATTTTCATCTCTACTGTACATACCTGATGTTTATAAATAAAAGTCTCCCTTCTTCCTACATGTGTTCATGACTAAATTTTATGAATAAACAAGTTTTTGCCTAAAAGAAATTTTGAAATTGGAAACGACAGAGCGTAAAGTTATGGGGAACGAAATGCATCCTAGCGCCAGATTTCGCTTGGTATAAGCATAACTATCTCTGCTAAATACGCTCGCCAAAAGTTGGAGGATGTTTCTATTTCATCCATGAGTTATCTTAAAAAGCCAGTCGCCGGGGAAGATTTACCTGTAAGTCTTTTTATTCTAACTCACTCTTTTGTCAAAGGGACACCAAATCCATCATCCAAAAGTAGGTATTCGCCAAAGTTTTCTCTCAGCAAGACCTATTGTTCGTACTTCAGTAGAACATAGACTGAAGATCTCTCCCGAGGAAAACCGCAAAATGGACTCAGCTCCCTCAACCAGGATATTTCTTTGATCAAGCTTAAGAGGACTTATCCTTCCCCAGTGAGTTCACCATTACCAAACTAGCACCTATCATGCTCCTCTCACTAAAAAGCTCAAACTGGGGCATCTCCCCAGATCTCTCTTCCAAACTAGGGGCATCTCCCCAGATCACTTTTCCAAAATTGGGGCATCACCCCAAAGCTCTAGATCCCGGTTAATTTGGACGGGACGTCCTGTTAACCCGCAGATCACTTTTCCAAAAATGGGGCATCACCCCAAAGCTCTAGATCCTGGTTAATTTGGACGGGACATCCTGTTAACCCCCAGATCACTTTTCCAAAAATGGGGTATCACCCCAAAGCTCTAGATCCTGGTTAATTTGGACGAGACGTCCTGTTAACCCCCAGATCACTTTTCCAAAATTGGGGCATCACCCCAAAGCTCTAGATCCTGGTTAATTTGGACGAGACGTCCTGTTGACTCCCAGGTCACTTTTTCCAAAACTAGAGCATCACCCCAGGCCTCCTCCTTTCAAACAAAGGGCAATACCCCAAGATTCTTTTAAACCATCTCAAACTGGGGCATCACCCCAGATTTATTCTCTTTCAGTCAAAGGTTTCAGTCATGGCAAGCCGAGGCATCACCTTGAGCTTTTAGGTACAGAGAGTTAATTCGGATGAGACGTCCTGTTAGCTCCCCTAATTTTTACCTTTTACTTTCCAGTCAGCCGAGAGGCAACACCCTCACCCTTTACTTTCCAGTCAACCGAGAGGCAATACCCTCACCCTTTACTTTCCAGTCAACCGAGAGGTAACACCCTCACCCTTTACTTTCCAGTCAACCGGGAGGCAACACCCTCACCCTTTACCTTCCTGTCGCCGATCAAATGGCACCCCTTTACTTTCCAGTCACCGATCAAATGGCACCCCTTTACTTTCTAGTCGCCGATCAAATGGCACCCCTTTACCTTCCTATCGCTGATCAAATGGCACCCATTTACTTTCCAGTCGCTGATCAAATGGCACCCCTTTTTCTTTCCAGTCGCCGAACAAATGGCACCCTTTACCTTCCTGTCGTCGATCAAATGGCACCCCTTTACCTTCCTGTCGCCGATCAAATGGCACCCTTTACCCTCCTATCGCTGATCAAATGGCACCCCTTTACCTTCCTGTTGCCGATCAAATGGCACCCCTTTACTTTCCAATTGCCGATCAAATGGCACCCTTTACTTTTCCTGTAAACCGAGAGGCAACACCCTCACCTTTTTCTTTTCCTGTCAACCGAGAGGCAACACCCTCACCTTTACTTTTGTTGTTCACTGAGAGGCGATACCCATGCCATTTATTTTCCAGTCATAGATTTAGAAATCCCTTACCTACACAATTTCCAAGCACACCCCAGTTCATTCATGTTTCTCCAAAGCTTCGGATTCCAGGCTGCTCGAGATACTAGGGTAAACATAAAAAAAAAAAGAAGGGGATTCAAGTGTCAATTCCTAGGTTTACTCCCTCATCTGGTATTCCTGGTGATTTCGACAATGGTGTTCACGTCTTTACTCCCTTTCCATTTCAAAAGCAAGAAGAAACTTCATGCTTTTCTCATAAAAAAGAAGTAAAGAGGGGCATCGGTGAACACCTATTTTAGTCCGATTGATATCCACAAGTGAAAAGAATTCAAAAGAAAGAGAAAAAAAATAATAATAAAAAATAAAAAAAATATTAAGAAGTTCAAAAAAAAATTCTGACTCGGGAATGATCATTTCCGAGTGAAAGGACTTGGAATGATCATTTCCGAGTAAGGGGCATCTGAGTGGGACGTGGCCGAATGCTAAGTCTCCAAATAAGGAGTTTCCAAATTCTGAGTGGAAAGAAGGCCAATTCCGAGTGAAATTCCAAGTTCTGAGTGGAAAGAAGGCCAATTCCGAGTCAGATTGCCAAATTCCAATTTCTGAGTGGAAAAAAGACCGGATCCGAGTGAAAATTGCCAAGTTTCCAAGTTCTGAGTGAGAAGCCAGTCGGAGCTGAATGCCAAATTCTGAGTGAGACGCCAGTCGGATTTCCGAGTGAAGAAAGAGTCTACTGAATGACTCCCAAGCAAATCCGAACAAGTTTTTCCGAGTGATTAAATTCCCTTCACGTTGCCGAGTGAAACATTTTAGGAGGTGCCGAGTGAGTACTCTCTTCAGTCAGCACCGAGCCACTCTTTCAGTCAGCACCGAGTGAACCCTCTTCAGTCAGTTCCGAGTCATTTTCTTTTCAGTCAGCACCGACTGGAGAATCTCCAGTCAGCACCGAGTGAAGACTCTTCAGTCAGCACCGAGTGAAGAATCTCCAGTCAGCACCAAATGAAGAATCTTCAGTCAGTTTCGAGTCATTTTCTTTTTCAGTCAGCACCGAGTGGAGAATCTTGAGTCAGCACCGAGCCATTCTTTCAGTCAGCACCGAGTGAAGAATCTCCAGTCATCACCGAATGAAGAATCTTTAGTCATAACCGAGTGATGCCTCTTTAGTCAACACCGAGTGAACCCTCTTCAGTCAGTTCCGAGTCATTTTCTTTTCAATCAGTACCTTTTTGGCCAATCATCACCGAGCCTATTTCCACCAGTTTCGAGCCATTTTCACCAATTCTGAGTCCCCTCATTTTCAACCGTCACCGAGCCATTTTTTTTTTCACCAATCCTGAGCCCCCTTTTTCAACCATCACCGAGCCCTTCTCATCTATTTTTGAGTAAGTCCTCTCACTCAATTTCCGAGCCCCTTTCCACCCATTCCGGAGCCATTCTTTTAGCCATTTCCGAACCATTTTCACCCAATTCTGAGTCGTCCTTTTAAACCACTTCCGAGCCATCCTTCTCACCCAATTCCGAGTATATTCTAATCATTTCCGAGTCATTCTTCACTCGGTTGCGATTGAATATTTCGACCAGAATTGTTTTGCTCGCCCAGTTCCTCACAGCAGCCTCACACCGATCGGCTTTCACTCGGTCTAGTATACAAAATCACTTTTGCCACTCGGTCTTGTGCACAAAACAGACCTTTTCCACTCGGATTCAGGAGGCAAAGTGAAGACCGGCACCTTTTCCACTCGGATTGTGGAGAGAAGGTAAAATCCGACCCATATTCCCACCGAGTGCCCTTGTTGACTTGGATTTCCACTATCTAAGTGGATCTTTGACTTGTGGGGGGCGGCTGACAAAGTGACAAAGGAGAGACCCACTAGCTGCCGACCCCTATGGCTGTCTAGGTTCAAGCTGTGTCCACCAACTCCATCCAGGCTGTATCCAACATTGATCAAGTGGGGCGGCTGACTGCAGGACAAAAGGGGAAGCCCCACTTGCCACTGATGGTGGGTGTCCAGGACCTCTATAAATAGAAAGGATCCTGAAGCCTTAAAAAAAAGAAAAAAAGGAGCCTTCATTGAGAGAACCTCAACATCGTGCAGTCCCCTCTCTTTTCCACCTAACATCGTGCCCACTCTTTCTCCCAAACGCTGTCCCTCTCTTCCCTCACAACCGTCCTTACTCACTCCTCCCAAACGCTGTCCCTCTCTCTTCTCACTGTCCGTCATTCTCCCCTCTCCTTGCAACCGTCCCTCTCTCTTTTCCCACCTGACAGCCCCCCTCAAAAGACCAACACCTTCCTCTTCCTCTCACTGTCTGACCTTCTCTCCCCTCACCGTCTTCACTCACCCCTCTCCCAACACCGTCCTCCTCCTACCATACAACACAGCCCTTTCTCTCCCTCTAAACACCTTCAAACTCTTGTCAACCCCCCACTATTTTTCTCCCTCGGTCAGCCCATTTTTTCACTCGGTATTCATCTTTCACTCGGTATTCCACTTTCTCACTCGGCATTCCACATTTTCACTCGGTTTTTCCATTTTTCACTCGGTTTTTTAGCTTTTCACTCGGAATTCCATTTTTTTCACTCGGTATTCCATTTTCCTACTTAAATAAATTGCTGTTATTTTCTTTTCTTTTCTTTTTTACCCCTTCCTAGGTTTGTAATAAATATATAACAAAAAATGAGTGCTTCTTACATTTTATTTGGACTAGCATAAAAGTTGTAATGACTATTATTATTCTCATTATTATTGCTATTTTTATTCTTCTATTTAAAAAAAAGGAAGAGGAGCGAGTTTAACTTAGACGAGACGTCCCGTTAATCTCATGTAAATATTCCATGTTTATCTTTGTTTATTTTTGTATGTTTTGTCATCTCGTATACTTTCTTTTCATGAAGAAGTTAAAATAATTATTGGTTAATTATAATGCGCGCTATCATATTGAGGTAACCGTTTTTATAACGGACAGTTGTGAGGTGCTAATACCTTCCTCACCTGTAATTAGACTCCCAAACATGGAATTTTATTTTTATAACTAGTGCTTTAATTAAAGGTTTTCCCGGTATTTTATCCTAAAAAATATTGGTGGCGACTCCCTGTTTTTCTTTTCGAACCAAACAAAAAAATCGTTTTGAGGGTCGGCCGTGCCGCCGCGATCCCGGTCGCGACACTTACCTTAGCAACTAGAGAAACGAAGGAACCCTTGCTCCTAGTGCATGTGTGAAGAGAGGAGAGGAAGAGTGAAGCTTGATTCTTACATTAATGGTGAAAATCAAATTGAAGAAGAGATGAAGGAGGTGGTGAGATGGAGCCATAGGTGATGTGGAGGAAGAAGAAGCAATGGTTCTTTCCTTTTTCCTTTGAGAGCATGCACAAGGGTGAAATGAGAGTTTGAGAGATAGAAAATGAAATTGATTTTTTATCATTAAGGGCAATGTTGTCCTTTAGCATATTCAATTAATCTTTTGAAATCAATCGGGAAACTACAGGTCACCCGAAACGTACCTTGATAAATTTCAGAAATTAACGCACTCGCCTTTCATAAATTTGGCATTCCTAATTTAATTTTTAATTAATAAAATTAGCCAATAATTAAAATCAGGATGTTATATTTTTCTTTTTCCCGTATATTATTAGAATATTTTATTCTTCTTAAAAAATATGCTAACTAAACACACCCTAATTTCTCAAGTTTAATTTGATGATTTTGTTTTTCTTACGCTCTGGTTAGGTTTTGTTAAGTTTTCAACTTTTTATTTTAGAAAATAAATTTAGAATTATTTAATTTATTTTTTATCCATCCTCAAAATAATTTTAAACTACATCATTTCAAAATCATAAAATTTGTTTTTAATTTTCACTTTCAGTTTTAATTATTTTCTTGATTTTTAAACAAATTTTGATTTTTTTTAAACTTTGATCTATTTATTAATTTTTATCTAATAATTAGTAAATTTTGGTAATATAGTTTTTCTTTGCTGACATGACTTTAATTGTGTTTAGATAAATATTTTTAATATACATATTAAAATAAAAAGCAGTTGATTAATCAAATTAGATGGATGTTGTTATATAGTGATTAGTGAGAAGTTATGTTTGTTGTAACATCCACATTTTTATTAGTTTGGATATTTTAGGTGTACGTAAATTAAATTAAAATATTATTAATTAATTAATTATTCGAGAGTTTATATATTAAAAATTTTAAAACGACCCATTAAATTAAAGAATTAACCAGGTTGATTTTTAGGGATTAAATTAAAAGGGCTACTTAGTTTCGGTTGTTAACCAAAAAGGTCACGGGACCAAACTACCCCTAATTAACTTAACTAATTAGTTCTCTTTTATTCTTTCTTTCTCCCACTCACTCACTCACTTACTCTTCATCATCATCTTTCCCTTGCATCCTCACCATAACTTTCCCTTATTCTTCATAATCGTCTCGAGTTAACTCTCTCTAACCCATCACCATCTTTATTTTCTTCTCCATTCCCACTCTTCCATCTTCAATCATCATTGTGAACACCTATTTCAGCCCATCCGCAAATGAAAAGAATTTGAAAAAAAAAGGGTTGACTCGGAAATGATCATTTCCGAGTGGAAGGACTCGGAACATATCAAATCCGAGTGGAATATGCCACTGTTGAAGAGAAATCCGAGTAGAACTACTCAGAAATGATCAAAACCGAGTGGAACTACTCAGAATGGAGCAAATCCGAGTAGAACTACTCTGAAATGATCAAAACCGAGTGGAACTACTCAGAATGGAGCAAATCCGAGTAGAACTACTCAGAAATGATCAAAACTGAGTGGAACTACTCAGAATGGAGCAAATCCGAGTAGAACTACTCAGAAATGATCAAAAACCGAGTAATAATGAAGCATTTCCGAATGGAATAGGCTCCTGTTGGGGAATCCGAGCGGAATGACACATACATGATCAAATCCGAGTAGAATCACTCAGAATGAATCAATTCCGAGTGGAAAGCTTCCCTGTCAAAGCCATTCCGAGTGAAGAAATTCAAATTTCTAATTCTGAGTGTGAAGAAGTTTATTTCCGAGCCATTTCTGACCAATTCCGAGTCAATCTTCACTCATCCGAATCCCTTTCTTTTTCACCCAGATTCTGAGTCCTCCTTTACCCATTTCCGAGTCATTTTTACGGATTTCCGAGTCATCATTCTCTCCAGTCAGTTCTTGGTCAATCTTCGTTCATTTCTGACCAATTTCGAGCCAGTCTTCAAGTTGGAACTGAGTGACACTACAGTCGGTCATCCCTCTTTAAATCAATTCTGTGTTATCCTTCTTTAAACAATCAATTCCGAGCCCATTTTCGCCCAAATCTGGCTCACCACCCTCACACAGATTCCGAGTCCACCTTTACAATCAACTTCCGAGTCTTTCTCTTAGATTTTCAATCGGTTCCGAGTCATTTTATACTCGGATTGTGGAGAGGAAGTGAAGGCCGACCCCTTTTCCACTCGGATTTGACTCCTAATGTGGAGGAATGCTGACTGAGAGGGTGATCCGAGTGATTCTCACTCGGATTCCCCCATTTTTACTCGGATTACTCCATTCTTACTCGGATTACACCATTTTCTCTCGGATTTCCACTCTCCTCACTCGAATTCACATGCTGACCTGGATTCCACCCCCAAAGTGGATCCAGGAATCCCGGAGGTGGCTGGTAGACAGGGGCGGAGGTGGAGGAATTAAAAATTCCCACCAGCCGTTGTCCCCCCACTACCCAAACCGAGTGGAAGCCTGAGCTGGCATTCCACTCGGAAGTGGAAGCCTGAGCTGGCATTCCACTCGGGCCAGCCTATAAATAGGCAAGAGGGAGGACAGCTGAGGGGGGCATTCAGAGGAGGAAACTCTGCCAAAATCCTTCGTTCTCTCTTCTCTCTCACACCAACTCTTCTCTTCTTCTCCTTCCATCATCCCTCACTATTGCTGCCCACAATCCTTCCATCCTCCAGTCCTCTCCTATTCCAATCCGTCCACACTCCCACTCAACAGCACCTTATTCCTAATCCCATCACCTTCCCACTCCCTCTAACCCCATCTTCCCTCTCGGACCAGTGTTCCTGCACCATCATCACTCGGTTTTTGCTCAACTTCCACTCGGTAATCCTCTTTTCACTAGAATTTAGTATTTTGCATTTGTTTTCTCTTATTTCCATTCAGATCCTCACTGTTTCACTCGGATTTACTATTATTTTCACACAGATCCTTACTGTTTCACTCGGATTTACTATTTTGCACTCGGTTTCTCTTATTTTCACTCAGATTCTCACTGTTTCACTTGGATTTACTATTTTTGCACTCAGATTCTTATTATTTCACTAGGATTTACTATTTTGCACTCGGTTTCCCTTATTTTCACTCAGATTTTCATTGTTTCACTCAGATTTTCACTGTTTCACTCGGATTTTCACTGTTCCACTCAGATTTTCACTGTTTCACTCAGATTTTCACTGTTTCACTCGGATTTTCACTGTTTCACTCAGATCTTTCACTGTTTCACTCAGATTTTCACTGTTTCACTCAGATTTTCACTGTTTCACTCAGATTTTCACTGCTCCACTCGGATTTTCACTGTTTCACTCAGATTTTTCACTGTTTCACTCATATTGTCACTGTTTCACTCGGTTTTCCCTGTTTTCACTCGGATTTTTCATTTTTTCACTCGGTTTTCTTATTTTTCACTCGGTTTTCTTATTCTTCACTCTTTTTTTTTTCATTTTTTGCACTCGTTTTCCTCTCTCATTCAGTTTTTTTTTATATATTCATTTTTCTTAATCAGTGTCGTACGGACAATACTTCCGTCTATACAGTCTCTATAAGATCCGTGCACGTGCGAAGCACTTCGCTTTGTATGGATTCTTCACTAAAATGATGCCTATCAATATCTTCCTAATCTTTTCCTAAAAAAAAACATTTAAAGAACTACGTGACCTTGATTTCTCGAAAGCTCGAGAATACGTAGGAGCGGGAAACAGTTCCTATCGGGCCCACCTTTCTTTATTTAATTTTTAGAGTTTCCTTTTTGTCTTGCTATCAAAAGGAGGAGCGAGATTAATTTGGACGAGACGTCCTGTTAATCTCATATTTTTAATATCTCTTTAACGAAAAAGAAGGAGCGAGATTAATTTGGACGAGACGTCCTGTTAATTTCATATCTTTTAATATCTCTTTAAAGAAAAAAGGAGGAGCGAGATTAATTTGGACGAGACGTCCTGTTAATCTCATATTTTTAAATATCTCTTTAAAGAAAAAGAAGGAGCGAGATTAATTTGGATGAGACGTCCTGTTAATCTCATGTAAATATTTTGTGTTGATTTTTATTTATTTTGTTTATTTTGTCATTCCGTACGTTTTTCTTTTCATGAAGAAGTTAAAATAATTATCGGGTTAACTATAATGCGCGCTATCAAATTGAGGTAACCGTTTTTTATAACGGACAGTTGTGAGGTGCTAATACCTTCCTCACCTGTAATCAGACTCCCGAATCATGGAATCTCATTTTTATAACCAGTGCTTTAACAAAAGGTTTTTCCACTATTTTATCCTAAAAAATATTGGTGGCGACTCCCTGTTTATTTTTAAAAAATTGTTTTGAGGGTCGGCCGCGCCGCTGCGATCCTGGTCGCGACAGATGGCGACTCCACTGGGGAGTTAGAGAGTCAAGCCAGTCAATTTGATAGCGCATGTTTTAATTAGCATATTAATTATTTAACTTCTTCTTTTATTTTATTTCCTTGTCAATGTTTAGTTCCTGTTTTGTTTATATTCTATCATTTATGTTCTGTAAATATCTGTATGATCATTGAACCCTAGGGTAGTCGACTTTATTTTGTTGCTCTGTGTTTGTTCTATGTGCAGGATGAGTAAGGTACAGGTATTGAATGCCTCTTTCACACACTACACTCACAATTTGCACACACTTTTGAGTGGGACCCTATACCCGGGCCTAAATAAGCTTAAGATTAGGAGAGGTTGATAGCGGAGCCATTTGGGATGTACTTCCTGTCTGGTTACTGTGAGAACCTCAGCTAGAGTTCGACTTATTCATGGTGCTCACACTTAGTATACTTCTTACTATTTGTGATCAACATCATGAATAGGATCTTGGCTCTAGTGACCTTTAGAAGTTTTAGAACAAGCCACCTAATGCGAGGTATCACTGATAGATGAACTTTAGAACCATTAGGAGACCTCCAGAAAAACCTGAATTAAGACATAAAGGGGCAAACTTTACTTATACCTTTCCTCATTCTCGCTTTCTTTTATGATCCAAATTAGAGAGGACCGCTTACCCATTTAGTGGATTACTTCTTCCAAAAATAACATATTTTTAACCCGTGATCCTTTAATGGGCAAGTAGTCCTTTCCTTTTATGCACAAGTCTTTGGGATTTGAGTTACGGATGTTTTGAATCAAAAAAAAAGGTATAAAAAAAATCAAAAAAAATCAAATTTTTTATTGACAATGATCAGAAAATCCGTAGCTCACATGACTTTTGATTTGTCATAAGTTTTGTCAAATCGAAACTTCCCTGAATACAAAAATATTTTCAAAGTTACTAGGGGAGTATCGATTTGAAAAACACGTCAGTTCTAGTGACTGATTTTCTCATTTCTCATGTTCTCGCAGGAAGCTATCAAGAGCTTAGCCAGCACCTCTGAGTGAAAGTATGGAAATTAACATGAGATCGGATAGTTGTGGTACAAATATACCTGAGTTGAAAAAATTACTACATGTTAAGGCTAGGAAGGTCGATACAACCAGTCTGCAAGCATTAGGCAAGAAATTGGATATGAATCAGAAAATGTTTTTTTCAAGGAGATATGGGAGGATCCTAAAGTTGCTAGAAGTGGAAGTATAAGTCGAAGCAATTACTGCTTTGATTCAGTTTTATGACCCACCTCTCTGTTGTTTCACTTTCCAAGACTTTCAATTAGCTCCATCTGTTGAGTTGTTCGAACAGATTCTGGGTATGCCACTAGAGGGACAAATGCCTTACCGCCACCTTGGACACCATGCGAATGTTCTTACCATCGCTGATATCCTAAGGATTAATCCGGAAGTCTTAAGAAGTAAGCAGCTAAATACAAATCAAGTCCTGGGTTTGATCGGGAATATTTTGAGAGGCACATGCACTTGCTGGCTGAGAAGGGAGATTGGGAAGCCTTCATGGATACTTTGGCTTTAACCATTTATGGTGTTATCTTGTTCCCCAACATTGACAATTACATAGACTATGATGCCATTGGCATTTCCTTGCCCGTAAATTCAAGTCTGAAAATCCTGTCACTGCTATCTTGGCAAATATATATTGCACCATGGACTTCTGCTGTACACAAGGTGGAAAAAGAATCATTTGTTGTCTACCTGCTCTGTATGTGTGGCTCACGTCATATGTTTTCCACCAAGTCGGCAAAGTTGAATATCCTATTTCTGATCTGAAATTATGCCAGTTAGTAACAAAAAACGGGCGTGAATGGGCCAATCACCTGATGGGGCTCACAGCTGACAAAGTAAGGTGGTATCCACAATGGTTGAAGGTTGACACCATTATTCATCATTGTGGAAGCTACCCGAATATTCCTCTTATGGGCACACAAGGATGCATTAACTACAACCCTGTCATAGCCAAACGGCAGTTAGCTTATCCATTGCTTGGGCCACCTGATGAAGAATCACTTATTCCTTTTGTCCTTCGCTACTCAAAAGGAGATTGTACCTCTGCTATTCGGGATATAGCAAATGCGTGGAAGATGGTCCACAGGCAAGGAAAAGAACTAGGAGCTCGAAGCCATGCCGTGAAGGACGAATACTACCGATGGATCCTGAATAGAGTTTCCATTGTCAAGCTGCCTTTCAAAAGTCCCTCCTATCTCCCGACAAGAATACCTGTTCCCTCACCTACTCTTGAAGAGGAAGCCTTGAAAGCCAAGATAGAGGAGTTAATTGTAAAAAATAAGAAGCTGGAGGAAGACCTGCTAAAATCTCAACAAGAATGTGCCCTTCAAAAAAGGGAGAACTCAGAAAGTAAGCGAACCATCAAGGAGATTGGAAAAAAATGGAAAGTTGAAAGAGATTACTTGAGGAAGCAAAGTCAATGCCTCCGAACAGCTAATACTCAACTGAGGATGAAGAGCAAGCAAAGGGATACTATGTTGGCTGACAAGCAACTCTTGAGAGATATGTTGGAAAAAGCCAAAGAGAATAAGCAAATTGCCTTGGTACAAAAAGAGCTCCTACAATTGCAAGTTGGTCAATTAGAGCATCAGCTTAATGAGGTGGTAGAAGCTTGCCAGCAAGAGATAAACGGCGAGCGACAGCACGCGATGGATACTGAGCAAGAATGTCGTGAGGCTATCCGTATTTTGAAAGCTGAAATGACACAACAAGATGAAGTTATTCATTCATGGATGAATCGCTTCGCCCACTTGGCACATTTGGCTAATGGAGTTCTGGAAGACCTCCCGCTCCTGCTTAAGCAAGCTGAGGGGATGGTTAACCCTCTTAGTACCCCAAAAGAAATTGTAAACTTCCTTGATTACTGTAGAGAAAGGATTTGTAAAATGAGGGCCATGATTGCCCGAGCTAGGAATGGCTGATTTACTTTTCTTGTATAAAAAATTGGCAGCAGTAATGTACTTTGAAATTCAGAAAGAAGGATTCTTTTGTCTCCACAACCATCTCATGTTAATTTCCATTTATCACATACTTATTACTCTTGAATGTGACGTTCTGAGGAATGGTTGGAGGGTACTGGCCGAGTTCCGCGATAACTTTGTGCACCATACTGTTTATTTTTCGTTTACTATTTTTATTTAATGCTTTCTTTTTTAACAATTTCGTGTTTTCACTTACAATAGACACTACGGGTAAACATCCTTATCCGACCCGACTCCAAACGAGACTCATGGCCGAAGCAGAAATCAGGGATGAAGATTTCAGAAACGAGTTCAATCAGCTGAAAGAACAAGTAGCCGAGTTGACCAAGCTTCTGGAAAAGAGAATCACAGAAGAGGATTCCTCTGCGGGTATTGAGAACAACCAACAGCAGCCTGCCACTGTACCACTCCCCCTTGGTTCCGACCCAGCAAGAACCCAAGTACCAAACACAATGACACCCCCTGTCACCATTCATGTTGGAAGACCTAACCCTGTCATTGAGACCCAGTTACCTTACGGCCAGTCTTATGCACAGCATACATTTGTCGGCCCTGACGGCAACCCAGTACCTTTTCCACTTTATGGCCTTCCACCAGGATACTATCCCCCGCTCGCTAACCAAGACGCCCATGACCAGCAAGCGATGAATCCTCACACTTCATACCTTACCCAGCCAAATATACCATCACTCCACCAAACCCAAAACACGCAAGCTCATGACCCACAAATTTACCAAACCCAAAACACGCAAGCCCATGACCCACAAACTCACCAAACTCAAAATATACAAGCCCCGATGACCCAGCCGACCTACAACACACAAGCCCAAAATACACGAGCCCAGGTGACCCAACCGAATTATGTTGTACAGACTATGGCCCAACCCCAAGGTCCTTCACCAAATACAGGCCTAACAAACCAGTCCCATGCTTTGCCTCCGTTCAACCAGCCACTCGGTTATCCGTATGGATACGGAACCCCCTATGGGACCAATCTCCAAGATGCAACCCGCATGGTCGCAGCTCCTCGAAAGGAAAAGATAGAAATCTTAGAAGAGCGTTTGAGGATGATGGAAGGCTCTGGAGGTTTTGGACTAATAGATGCTTCGGAGCTATGTTTAGTCACAGATGTTGTCCTCCCACCCAAATTCAAGATGCCAGACTTTGATAAGTATCGGGGAATGACTTGTCCAAAGAACCATCTCACGATGTACTGTCAAAAGATGGCATCTTACTCTTCTAATGACCAACTCTTGATCCACTGCTTCCAAGATAGTCTAGCAGGGGCCGCTCTTACATGGTATGCTCACCTTGATCGGAACCATATCCGTTGTTGGAAGGACCTGGCAGATGCCTTCCTTAGACAATACAAGTATAACATGGATATGGCACCCAACAGGGTTCATTTACAAAACATGATGAAAAAGGACAGTGAAACATTCAAGGAATATGCCCAACGATGGAGAGAGACAGCGGCACAAGTGGATCCCCCATTGTCAGAAAAAGAAATAGTCGCGATGTTTATTGATACGCTCCCATCACCTTTCTACGGCAAGATGATTGGTAGTGTTTCATCCAACTTCTCCGACATTGTGACTATCGGGGAAAGAGTGGAAAGCGGAATACGAACAGGAAAGATCATTCAGGGCTCATCTGGGGCAAGCATGACAAGAAGGCCGGCGCCTGGGAAAAGGGATGGAGAAACTAATTCCATCTCTTCTAATCAAAAGACGCCTTCGCCAAGACCATTCTTTCCTACTATGATTCAAGCTCCCAATCCTTATGTGGCCGCTACCACTCAGAGCCCGACAGCTTATACTCCCCACTTCCGTCCACCCATGGTAAGAGCGCCAGTACCGCAACTCGTGCCATACCATCACCTGCAACAAGTGACTCGACCACCCAATCATAATCAAAACACAAGAAATTCCAACAATGAATGCTCCCCTGTGCAGTTCGATCTAATTCCTATAACATATACCGAACTTTTTCCAATCTTCATTCAGAAAGGTCTGGTAGCTCCATCCCCTATGAGGCCGTTGCAACCTCCTTACCCAAGGGGATATGACCCAAATGCTCATTGTGATTACCATGCTAGGGCACCAGGGCATTCCATAGAAAATTGCCTGGCTTTGAAGTATAAAGTAAGGGATTTGATCAAAGTCGACTGGATTAACTTTAAGGAAGGTAGCCCAAATGTTGCCACAAATCCCCTGCCCAACCATGGAAATTCAGAGGTCAACGCCTTGGAAAATGATGAGGAGTGCGTTAAGAATGTTGCTGACATAAGAATGCCATTAGGGGTAGTTCATTCCCTTTTGCTTGAAAGGGGATTAATTGAAGGAACCTAGAGTGTGAAACATGATTGTGAACGGACTGTCGAACATCAAGGTTTCTGTGAGGTCCTTCAAAGCCTTATGGACAGCTATATTGTGCAGGTCTGTAAACACCGTGGAGATGAGGTCGACATGATCGAGGAACAAACAGGGGCACGGATCCCTAAGCCCTTGACAATTTTTTACACCAGGAACCCCCAAGCAGCTCCTGTTTCTGTACAACCAACCATCACTATTCAAGCACCCACCCCGTTTGCATTCAAAGATTCTCGGGCTGTCCCTTGGAAGTACAACGCAGATGTGATCGTTGCAAGCCCGGCAACAGGTGACCCGTCTCCTTCGTCCATCACAAATATTGTTGGGGTAGGAGGTATAACCCGAAGTGGAAGAGTATACACCCCTCCAGAGCCGAAGAGGGATCAGGTTACCGGAAATGCCAAGGTGGACAAAGAAGGGGCCAATGGCGAAATCAAAAGGGCCGTGACTGATGAAGAAGCCCATGAATTCTTAAGGTTTATTCGCCAGAGCGAATATCAAGTGCTTGACCAACTGACCCATACTCCTGCAAAAATCTCCTTGTTATCATTGTTGATGAACTCTGAGCCACATCGGAAGATGCTGATGAAGGTCCTGAATGAGGCTCATATCAGTCATGACATTCCCGTTGATAAGTTTCAAGGAATAGTGGGGCACATTGTTGCAGATAATTATCTGACCTTCACTGACGACGAAATACCAACAGAGGGGATTGGGCACAACAAGGCTCTCCATATCTCCGTAAAATGCCGAGATTACATCTTAGCAAAAGTACTTATTGACAATGGGTCGTCCCTCAATGTCATGCCAAAGTCTACATTGGCCAAATTACCATTTGATGGGACTTTTATGAAGCCAAGTGCCACGATAGTACGAGCTTTTGATGGAACTCGGAGGGAGGTTATGGGTGAGATTGAGCTGCCCATACAGGTTGGGCCGTGCACGTTCCAGGTCCTTTTTCAAGTCATGGATATCTCGCCTGCTTATAGTTGTTTATTAGGCAGGCCGTGGATCCATTCTGCTGGAGTGGTGCCCTCTACCCTGCACCAAAAATTAAAATTCATAATTGACAACAAGCTGATAATTGTTTCTGGTGAGGAAGACCTTCTGGTCAGCAAACCTCTGTCAACCCCTTACATTGAGGCAGCAGAAGAGGCCCTTGAAACTTCTTTCCAAGCATTAGAGATAGCAAACGCTACCTATGTGGGGGAAGGAGCCACAATGGCAAAAGCTTGCATGCCAAGTGTATCTTTAATGATGGCAAAGATTATGCTGCGTGGAGGGTATAAACCTAGAAGAGGGCTAGGACGTGCTTTGAATGGAGAAATAGAACCAATACGCCTGCTTGATAACAGAAATGGTTTTGGATTAGGATACCGGCCCACGGCTGCCGACAGAAAAAGGGTAGAGGAAGCGAAGAGAGAAAAAAGGGCTGCTCGTCTTACCGGCAGAGATCCTCATACTGTAAGAGTCCCCATCTGTGATCTCTACCAGAGCTTTCGGAGCGCCGGACTGATGCCTCCAGACCAAGTCGCTGTCATTGAAGAAAACCCTTGTGATAGTGTTGATTTTGTGATTGCTTGTCCACCAGGCCAAGAACTTCATAACTGGGAGGCCATCGAGCTCCCCACGACTTTGAATGTTTTGCCAAAGTAATTTGTTTATGCTTTAAGTACTTATTCGTCCCTCTGCTCTGCCTAAAGCTTTGGGACCCTTCCATGTAATAAAGGCGAAAAAACTTGTTTTTATCATTTTCATCAATAAACGCGTATCGTAATTCAAAAAAAAAACTCTTCGTGTATCCCTTATCCTTGTTTTAAACCCTTCTTTTTACTCGCTTGTTCTTTCTTTTTATTTGCTATATCACACTAAATTGCAGATCCAAAAGTGACTCCCTTGAGGAGAGTGAGGTCGCAATCCCGTTTCCCGACTTCGATCACCCAGTTGATTACGCTGATGAGGAAGGTGGGGAAGATCGTGAACCACCGCCTGAAATGACAAGGTTGTTAGAGCAAGAGGATGAAGGGATTCAACCCTACCTAGACATAGTTGAGGTCATTAATTTGGGGAATGAAGAAAATAAGAAGGAAGTCAAGATCGGCACTACCCTAAGCAGAGAACAAAGAGAAGATTTAATCAAGTTGTTAATGGAATTTTGTGATGTCTTTGCCTGGTCTTATCAAGATATGCCTGGGCTCGATGCTAGCATTGTCGAGCATAGACTACCCTTGAAACCTGAATGCCCACCAATAAAGCAGAAATTACGCTGAATGAAGCCAGAAATGCTTTTAAAGATCAAAGAGGAGGTTAAGAAGCAATTTGATGCTGGGTTCCTAGCTGTGGCGAAATACCCTCAGTGGGTAGCCAACATTGTCCCTGTCCCTAAAAAGGATGGAAAGGTACGGATGTGTGTGGACTTCCGAGATTTGAATAGGGCTAGTCCCAAGGATGATTTTCCCCTACCACAGATCGATGTTTTGGTTGATAATACAGCTCAGCATTCCATTTTCTCCTTCATGGATGGTTTCTCGGGGTATAATCAAATTAAGATGGCACCTGAAGACATGGAGAAGACCACGTTTATTACTTTATGGGGTACATTTTGTTATAAGGTGATGTCTTTTGGGTTGAAAAATGCTGGGGCAACTTATCAGAGAGCAATGGTGACTCTTTTCCATGATATGATGCACAAGGAAATAGAAGTCTACGTGGATGACATCATTGCCAAGTCTAGAACAGATGAAGAGCACATTAGCGATCTAAGGAAGCTTTTTGAACGATTGAGAAAGTTTAAGCTAAGATTGAACCCCGCCAAGTGCACTTTCGGTGCAAGGTCGGGCAAGCTGCTAGGATTTATAGTAAGTGAAAGGGGGATAGAGGTTGATCCCGACAAAGTTAAGGCGATTCTTGAGATGCCTCCTCCCCGTACAGAAAGAGAGGTCCGAGGATTTTTGGGAAGGCTCAATTATATCGCCAGATTTATTTCACAATTGACGGCAACTTGTGAACCCATCTTCAAGTTACTCCGCAAGAATTAACCGGGGCGATGGGATGAGAACTGTCAAGCAGCTTTCGAAAAGATTAAGCAGTACCTACAAGAACCACCAATTTTGGTGCCCCCAACCCCAGGAAGGCCACTTATATTGTATCTGACTGTATTGAACGAATCCATGGGCTGCGTGTTGGGACAACACGATGAAACTGGAAAGAAGGAATATGCTATCTACTACTTAAGCAAGAAGTTCACTGATTGTGAAATGAGGTACTCCGCTTTAGAGCGGACTTGTTGTGCGTTAGCATGGGCCGCTAAGCGCCTAAGGCAGTACATGTTGAGTCACACCACTTGGCTAATTTCTAAAATGGACCCCGTCAAGTATATTTTTGAAAAACCTGCTCTGACTGGAAGGATCGCTCGCTGGCAAGTGCTGTTAACTGAGTACGACATAATATATGTCACTCAAAAAGCTATAAGAGGAAGTGCCCTGGCTGATTACTTGGCACACCAACCCATCAATGATTATCAGCCGATGCAATTTAACTTTTCGGATGAAGATATCATGACATTATTCAATGAAGAAGGTGGTCAAAAGGAGAAATGGACCCTGAGATTTGACGAAGCTTCTAATGCATTGGGGCACGGAATTGGGGCTATCTTGATTTCACCCGATAAGGAATTTATCCCTATCTGCGCCAGATTGTGTTTTGACTGTACCAATAATATTGCTGAATATGAGGCATGCTCATTAGGAATCCAAGCAGCGTTGGATGCAAAAGTAAAGTTGTTAGAAGTTTATGGGGACTCTGCTTTGGTTATTCACCAATTGAAAGGCGAGTGGGAGACTAGGGACAGTAAATTGATTCCTTATTATGATCACATCAAGGAAATGATCAAGGAGTTTGACGAGATCTCTTTTCATCACGTTCTCCGGGATGACAATCAAATGGCTGATGCTTTGGCTACCCTTGCCTCAATGTTCAAAGTAAGTAGTGACTACGATATGCCTCTTATCGAAGTAAAGAAGCACTGTGAGCCTGCATACTGTCAAATGATGGAAAAGGAGTCTAATGGGAAACCTTGGTACCATGATGTTAAGAGATATATCCAGAGTCAAGAATACCCCGAGGGTGCTACAGAAAATGATAAGAAGACCCTAAGGCGACTCGCCATGGGTTTCTTCTTAAATAGGGATGTGCTTTACAAAAGAAACTATGACTCTGTCCTTCTTCACTGTGTTGATGCTGATGAGGCAAACGAAATCATGAAGGATGTTCATGAAGGATCTTTTGGGACTCACGCTAATGGACATGCCATGTCTAGAAAGATTTTGAGGGCTGGTTATTAATGGATGACCATGGAAGCAGATTGCTTCACGTATGTCCGAAAATGTCACAAATGTCAGATATACACTGACCATATTCATGAACCCCCGTTATCCCTAAATGTCTTGACAGCACCATGGCCCTTCTCAATGTGGGGCATGGATGTCATTGGACCCATCGAGCCAAAAGCTTCAAACGGTCATCGTTTCATCTTGGTCGCCATCGACTATTTCACCAAATGGGTAGAAGCAGCTTCATATACCAGTGTAACAAGGAGTATTGTGGTCAAATTCATCAAGCGAGAACTGATATGCCGATATGGCCTACCAAGTCAGATCATTACTGACAATGGTACGAATTTGAACAACAAAATGATGAAGGAACTCTACGAAAGCTTCAAGATTCACCATTACAATTCCTCTCCTTATCGACCTAAAATGAATGGGGCGGTTGAGGCGGCCAATAAGAACATCAAGAAGATAGTGCAGAAAATGGTAGTCACCTACAGAGATTGGAGCGAGATGCTCCCTTTCGCTCTGCATGGGTATCGCACCTCGGTTCGAACCTCGACAGGGGCAACCCCGTTCTCCCTCGTATATGGAATGGAAGCAGTTTTGCCTTTTGAAGTAGAAATCCCGTCCCTTCGGGTAATGATGGAAGCAAAATTAGAAGAAGCTGAGTGGATTCAAGCTCGACATGACCAATTAAACTTGATTGATGGAAAAAGATTGACTACCCTCTGTCATGGTCAGTTGTTTCAGAGGCGTATGAAACGAGCATTCAAGAAGAAAGTACGGCCTCGACAGTTTCAAGAAAGAGACCTGGTACTCAAGAAAATTTTACCAATTCAAAAGGACAATCGAGGCAAATGGACTCCTAATTATGAAGGACCATATGTTGTGAAGAGGGCTTTTTCTGGAGGAGCCTTAATACTCACTAATATCGGTGGCCAGGATTTGTCAATGCCTGTAAACACAGATGCAGTGAAAAAATACTATGCTTAGGGAGGAGATGTCAGAGCAAATAAAAAAAAACAAAAAACAAAAAAAACAAAAAACAAAAAAATAAAACAAAAAAAAATAAAAAAAAACAAAAAAAAAGGAGAGGAAGAAAAGAAAATTAATGCTCGCTAAGCTGAAAACCTGAAAAGGCGGCTTAGGCAAAAGTTAGAGTGACCCGGTGAGTCCAAAACCCGAAAAGGGCGGCTTAGGCAAAAGTTAGGGTCAAATTTCTGGCAATGCGAATGAGAGCTCTGGCTCAAAGAAGTACGAGTCCAAGCTCGTGCACGTGAATCACTGTCGAACTTACCTTTCCAAAAGCAAGGTCGAAGGGTGAACATGAAGTCGTGTTGGGGGTTAAGGCTCTCATCAGTCTCAGAGATTCACTGGAGGATCCATGAATCTTCCCAGTTTTCACTTGTTCTGGACCTATGTGACCTCATTCATTTCATTCACTTTCTTTATTTTTTCTCTGTACTTGTTTAACGTTCATGAATAAAGTTCACTCTCTTCGATACGTGTTATGAATTTGGTTGATTTGATAAAAACATGTATTTTAACAAAATAAAATGGAAGAATGGTAAACATTTAAAGTCGCAAGGGACAAGATGCTCCTGCTACTCAACCTCATCTTAGGTAATCATTACAGGGACTTGGCCAGGCACGCGCTCCGAAGCTAGGGTCGCCTCATTCGTTCTACTTCGTCCATGAGTTGTCGTAAGAGTCGCGGTTTCACAGGACTTACCCGATTTTGAAACTTATCTTTGCGTTACTTACCATTTTTCTGCAGGTTATCTCACAGATAGTCATGCCAGGCACTAACACCCCAATCAAGCCCTTCAAATCCCTTCCTTGAATCACCCGAGTTGGCACTTCTCAAAATTCCTTCCTTAAAACGCCAAGGTTGGCACCTTTCAATGTTTTACTCTTTCATCGCCTAAGCAGGCACCTTCAAAGTCTCATCCTCAATTATTAAAGTTCGTGCCTCTTGAAATATCCTCCCCAGTGGAATCATTCGCCAAAGATGGCACTTTTCAGGATCTCTCTCCCCAATGAATCCTAAACTTTCCATCAAGAGGCAGTACCTGAACCACCAAAGTTTTCCCCAGTGGAACTACGCTTCCCAAACAAACTCAACTGGGGCATCTTCCCGAATTCCTTTTGTTATAACCATTCTCCAAGAATCCTTCAATCATGTCAAACTGGGGCATCTCCCCAGATTTATTCCTTTCCAGTCATGAGGCGTTTCTCCAAACTTCTTTCCAACTTGTCAAACTGAGGCATCTCCCTAGATTCCCCCAAAGCTCTTTAAATCATGTCAAACTGGGGCATCTTCCCCAGGTTGTTATCTTTTGTCAACCCAAGGGCGGTACCCCATGCTCCCGGGAAGTTTGAACTGGGACATCACCTCGGGTCTCACTCTGTCAAAAGGAAATGTACCCCAAACCTCTTCAACCGCCCTAACTGGGACATCACCCCAGATTCTTCTCCCGGCCTTGAGGTAGTACCCCTAAATCTTCTAATCTTTCCAAAAACTAGGGTATCGTCCCAGACCTTTCCCTCATTTCTTTTCTCTCCCAATCAAAAAGCAGTTCCCTAAATCATCCAAGATAGCTTGAACTGAATCATCCCCAGATTTCTTTCCTTTAGTAAGCCCATCATGCATCCCCAGTGGACCCCAGACTTTTCTTTCAGTCAAGAAGCTGTTCCCCGAGATCCCTTCAATCCTCCTAAATTGGGAAACCTTCCTCAGGTTTCTTCTATTTTCACTCAAGGGGCATTACTCCATCTCAAACTAGGACATCACCCCAGGTTCACCCTATTTCGGTCAAAGAATAATTCCCCAAAAGCCGTCAGCCATGTCAAAATGGGTTAATTCGGACGAGACGTCCTGTTAGCTCACCCCAATCTTTGTATTTTCTGTCAATTGAGGGTTAACCCCATCCTTTACTTTCTGTCCTCCTATTCAGGCATTCTTTACTTTTTCATTCGCCTATTCTGGCACCATTTACTTTTCCAGCCGCCTATTAAGGCATCCTTTATCTTTCCAGCCGCCTATCAAGGCATCCTTTTACTTTCCAGCCGCCTATCAAGGCATCCTTTATTTTCCAGTCGCCTATCAAGGCATCCTTTATCTTCCAGCCGCCTATCAAGGCATCCTTTATCTTTCCAGCCGCCTACCAAGGCATCCTTTATCTTTCCAGCCGCCTATCAAGGCATCCTTTTACTTTCCAGCCGCCTATCAAGGCATCCTTTATTTTCCAGTCGCCTATCAAGGCATCCTTTATCTTTCCAGCCGCCTATCAAGGTATCCTTTATTTTCTAGCCGCCTATCAAGGCATCCTTTATCTTCCAGCCACCTATTCAGGCACCACTTACTTTCTTGTCCGCCTATTCAGGCATCCTTCACTTTCCTTCCGCCTGTTCAGGCATCCTTTACTTCCTGTCCGCCTATTCAGGCACATCCTTTACTTCTTGTTCGCCTATTCAGGCACCCTTTACTTTCCTTTCTACCGGGAGTCAACCCCGATCTTCTCACCTCCTGTTAACTGAAAGGCTCAAGTGTCAATTCCTGGGTTTTTCCCCTTCATCTAATACTTTGACAAAGGTGTTCACGTCTTTACTTCCTTTCCATTTCAAAAGCAAGAAGAAACTTCATGCTTTTCTCAAGGAAAAGAAGTAAAGAGGGGCATCTGTGAACACCTATTTCAGCCCATCCGCAAATGAAAAGAATTTGAAAAAAAAAGGGTTGACTCGGAAATGATCATTTCCGAGTGGAAGGACTCGGAACATATCAAATCCGAGTGGAATATGCCACTGTTGAAGAGAAATCCGAGTAGAACTACTCAGAAATGCTCAAAACCGAGTGGAACTACTCAGAATGGAGCAAATCCGAGTAGAACTACTCAGAAATGATCAAAACCGAGTGGAAGTACTCAGAATGGAGCAAATCCGAGTAGAACTACTCAAAAATGATCAAAACTGAGTGGAACTACTCAGAATGGAGCAAATCCGAGTAGAACTACTCAGAAATGATCAAAAACCGAGTAATAATGAAGCATTTCCGAATAGAATAGGCTCCTGTTGGGGAATCCGAGCGGAATGACACATACATGATCAAATCTGAGTAGAATTACTCAGAATGAATCAATTCCGAGTGGAAAGCTTCCCTGTCAGAGCCATTCCGAGTGAAGAAATTCAAATTTCTAATTCTGAGTGTGAAGAAGTTTATTTCCGAGCCATTTCTGACCAATTCCGAGTCAATCTTCACTCATCCGAATCCCTTTCTTTTTCACCCAGATTCTGAGTCCTCCTTTACCCATTTCCGAGTCATTTTTACGGATTTCCGAGTCGTCATTCTCTCCAGTCAGTTCTTGGTCAATCTTCGTTCATTTCTGACCAATTCCGAGCCAGTCTTCAAGTTGGAACCGAGTGACACTACAGTCGGTCATCCCTCTTCAAATCAATTCTATGTTATCCTTCTTCAAACAATCAATTCCGAGCCCATTTTCACCCAAATCTGGCTCACCACCCTCACACAGATTCCGAGTCCACCTTTACAATCAACTTCTGAGTCTTTCTCTTAGATTTTCAATCGGTTCCGAGTCATTTTATACTCGGATTGTGGAGAGGAAGTGAAGGCCGACCCCTTTTCCACTCAGATTTGACTCCTAATGTGGAGGAATGCTGACTGAGAGGGTGATCCGAGTGATTCTCACTCGGATTCCCCCATTTTTACTCGGATTACTCCATTCTCACTCGGATTACACCATTTTCTCTCGGATTTCCACTCTCCTCACTCGGATTCACATGCTGACCTGGATTCCACCCCCAAAGTGGATCCAGGAATCCCGGAGGTGGCTGGCAGACAGGGGCGGAGGTGGAGGAATTAAAAATTCCCACCAGCCGTTGTCCCCCCACTACCCAAATCGAGTGGAAGCCTGAGCTGGCATTCCACTCGGAAGTGGAAGCCTGAGCTGGCATTCCACTCGGGCCAGCCTATAAATAGGCAAGAGGGAGGACAGCTGAGGGGGGCATTTAGAGGAGGAAACTCTACCAAAATCCTTCGTGCTCTCTTCTCTCTCACACCAACTCTTCTCTTCTTCTCCTTCCATCATCCCTCACCATTGCTGCCCACAATCCTTCCATCCTCCAGTCCTCTCCTATTCCAATCCGTCCACACTCCCACTCAACAGCACCTCATTCCTAATCCCATCACCTTCCCACTCCCTCTAACCCCATCTTCCCTCTCGGACCAGCGTTCTTGCACCATCATCACTCGGTTTTTGCTCAACTTCCACTCGGTAATCCTCTTTTCACTAGGATTTAGTATTTTGCATTCGTTTTCTCTTATTTCCATTCAGATCCTCACTGTTTCACTCGGATTTACTATTATTTTCACACAGATCCTTACTGTTTCACTCGGATTTACTATTTTGCACTCGGTTTCTCTTATTTTCACTCAGATTCTCACTGTTTCACTTGGATTTACTATTTTTGCACTCAGATTCTCATTATTTCACTAGGATTTACTATTTTGCACTCGGTTTCCCTTATTTTCACTCAGATTTTCATTGTTTCACTCAGATTTTCACTGTTTCACTCGGATTTTCACTGTTCCACTCAGATTTTCACTGTTTCACTCAGATTTTCACTGTTTCACTCGGATTTTCACTGTTTCACTCAGATCTTTCACTGTTTCACTCAGATTTTCACTGTTTCACTCAGATTTTCACTGTTTCACTCAGATTTTCACTGCTCCACTCGGATTTTCACTGTTTCACTCAGATTTTTCACTGTTTCACTCATATTGTCACTGTTTCACTCGGTTTTCCCTGTTTTTACTCGGATTTTTCATTTTTTCACTCGGTTTTCTTATTTTTCACTCGGTTTTCTTATTCTTCACTCGTTTTTTTCATTTTTTCCACTCGTTTTCCTCTCCCATTCAATTTTATTTTATATATTCATTTTTCTTAATCAGTGTCGTACAGACAATACTTCCGTCTACACAGTCTCTATAAGATCCGTGCACGTGCGAAGCACTTCGCTTTGTATGGATTCTTCACTAAATGCCTATCAATATCTTCCTAATCTTTTCCTAAAAAAAACATTTAAAGAACTACGTGACCCTGATTTCTCGAAAGCTCGAGAATACGTAGGAGCGGGAAATAGTTCCTGTCGGGCCCACCTTTCTTTATTTAATTTTTAGAGTTTCCTTTTTGTCTTGCTATCAAAAGGAGGAGCGAGATTAATTTGGACGAGACGTACTGTTAATCTCATATTTTTAATATCTTTTTAACGAAAAAGAAGGAGCGAGATTAATTTGGACGAGACGTCCTGTTAATTTCATATCTTTTAATATCTCTTTAAAGAAAAAAGGAGGAGCGAGATTAATTTGGACGAGACGTCCTGTTAATCTCATATTTTTAAATATCTCTTTAAAGAAAAAGAAGGAGCGAGATTAATTTGGACGAGACATCCTGTTAATCTCATGTAAATATTTTGCGTTGATTTTTATTTATTTTGTTTATTTTGTCATTCCGTACGTTTTTCTTTTCATGAAGAAGTTAAAATAATTATCGGGTTAACTATAATGCGCGCTATCAAATTGAGGTAACCGTTTTTTATAACGGACAGTTGTGAGGTGCTAATACCTTCCTCACCTGTAATCAGACTCCCGAATCATGGAATCTCATTTTTATAACCAGTGCTTTAACAAAAGGTTTTTCCACTATTTTATCCTAAAAAATATTGGTGGCGACTCCCTGTTTATTTTTAAAAAATCGTTTTGAGGGTCGGCCGCGCCGCTGCGATCCCGGTTGCGACAATCATAATCATCATCATCATCTTCCTTCCTCCAACACCATCATGCTGTAACCTTATTCTTCCAAGGCATAATCTTCCTCTTTCTTCATCACCACCAAGTAAAGCCACCCTTCTTGCTCCAACATTATCATCTTCTTTTTTTTACCACCAACTAAGTCGTGAACCTCTTCCATCATCCTTTGTCATTTTTGTCCTTGCTCCATGAAGGTAAGTACTTACACACATGTTTCTTCTTCCTATGCATACATATGATTTCTATCTCATTTTTGCATGACTTCACCTTCCATGCATGCATGTTTCTTCCTCCATTTGTTTTGCATGTGTGTATCTTAATCTATTTCATCTTTGGCATGCATGTCTTCCGTCCCCTCTCACATGCATGGATCTGTTAACCAAGTGGCCTCAATTACTCAAGAGGGGGGGGGTGAATTGAGTATTAAAATTTTTTTGTTGAAATGCTTGTGAAATTGGTTCTTTGACAAATATATGTAGAGAAGATGATAAACTTATTCTAAAGTGAGAATAATAAAGAAGTTTGAATAACAAAGTTATTAAGCGTAATAGATTAAGCAAGCAATTTAAATGCACAAATTTAAATAGATTAGGGAAGAGAAGATTTGCAAACCGATATATACGAGTTCCACCAAACTGGTGTACGTCTCGCCTCCAAGTAACCCACTTAGAGGATTTCCACTATTGAGAATTTGAGATACACGCCTTGAGCAATTACAGTCTCTTAGTGTTCCACACTCAAGAACTTAATCCTCACAAGCTAAAGGGCAACCCACCCAATCTCACAATCTCTCAATTACAAGGTTGAATCCCAACCCAACAAGTATCTTAGATTTTGTGTATGTGATTTTACAAGTGTAACTCTCTCAGTAGAGTAGATATACAAATTTTAAGCACTTTGAAAAATATTTTTCTTTTCTCAAAGAGAATATGCAATTTTAGTACTCAAAAATATTTTTCTCACAATATAACTCTCAAAAAATTAATACTTCAAAATTTAAGAGAATCAGAGAGTAAGTAAGAAGAAAGAATGAAGGTAAGTATTTGATGTTGCGAAGGTGTGTCTCTGCTGCTTCACTTCTTCTCTATTTATAGGAGTTCCAGAGTATGTGCTGCCAAAAAAATTTGAATTCCACCGATTCCTGATTTTATGCATCGAGAGTCTTAATTTCCCAACATTCCATGTTTCCTGACTTGAGAAGTAAAATTGTCTGCCTCAATTAATGGAATTTGAGTCTTCGAGAGAGGAATAAGTGGTCTTGAGTTTCTGAAAGCGCGTTGGCACATGACTCCAATTTTTCCAGTGTATTTTTGACTAAAGAACAACACATGAATCGATTCCTCCCAGGGAGAATCGATTCCTAGTAGCATGAATCGATTCCTTCAGCATATGAGTCGATTCCTTGAGCTAATTTCCACCATGAATCGATTCCCAAGCTTGATGAATCGATTCCTTCACTTAATTTGCAGCATGAATCGATTCCTATGTGCCTTGAATCGATTCCTCTTTCATTTTTCATGTGGGAATCAATTCCCATAGAGATGAATCGATTCCTTGGCCTGTTCCCTTCACGTTTTGATATATTTTGCTTGTTTTGGATCCATTCCTGATATTTTCTTGCATGGTTCTTAGAAATGATCTTTCTTTAGCATTTTGGATAATTATTTCTCCTGTTTTGGACCTATGTGAATGTCTTAACTTAATTCTTTGGTCTTCATTATTTCTTATGCATTTGATTCTTGATCTATGTTTAAATGCTTGTGTAACATCCTTTCATCCTTCAATTGTTTGTCATTCATCAAAACCTGTTTCAATATACAAATACATTCTCCCCCTTTTTGATGATGACAACAATTGTTCATCTCTAGGGTGTTAGTTTCATAACAGTTATATATTCAAGGTATGAAACTCCCCCTATCAAATATAATTATAAATTTCATGCATTTTTATTATATTGGCTCCCCCTTAATCATGCAATTATATAGAGATGTTATATTAAACTTCTCCCCCTTTGGCATCATCAAAAAAATCAGAGAGAATTTAAACAAACAGATACTAACTCTATTGAAATTTTATTGATGAGGATACATGTAAAGATGAATACAATAATGACTAATATCAAGGATTGAAAAATCGGAACTCTGAAAACTGTTGTGAGAGTTCATTGTAGTGGGTAGTCATGTTGTCATCTATTTGGTCAAAACGGGCATTCATATTGTTCTCCATTCCATCAATGCGAGAAGTCATTCCATCAAAGCGAGCATTTATTGCATCAAAGCGGGTATCGAAATGAGAGGTCAATCTATTAAAGAACTCATCATTTGGATTTGGAGGAGGTGGAGGAAATGCTTGTTGATGGGGTTGCTCATCATTGTCGTCACTGCTTTGTGCATTTGGAGGAGAGTATTGCCAAGCACCATCGTGGTTGTGCCAACCCATTTTTGCGAGATGAGTGCTTCCTATTTTACCTTTACGCCCTACTACTTCTTTCACTTCATTTGAAAGATCCACATTAAAGTGTTTGAGAAGCTTTGTGATCAAAACCGCATAAGGAAGTTTTGTGAATCTTTTAGAGTCAAGAATATGAGTCCGAATAAGTTTGGTCCAATTTATCTCTTTTTCATGGAGCATAGCCCAAAGAATAAGAGTTTGGTTTTCACTTACTCTAGCATTGTTGGACCCTTTTGGAAGAATGATTTTGACCAAAAGGTAGTGCAGAAGGCGATGATCAATGTTGAGCTCCCCAACGGTGCTTTTGGAAGTAGAGGATAGATTTAAAAAAGCACGAGCATCAATGGAATTGTATTCCCAATCGGGAGATGGTTCAAGGCCAAAGAAATCAACATTGTTTAGTGGAAGCTTCCATACTTGATGAAGAACATTATCATCAATGATAATGGTTACTCCTTTAATTTTGGCTATGTAGCGTCCATTAGAGATCCTCAATGTTGAGTAGAAGGCTCTAATCAACTCAGGATAAATGTGATTTTCTTCGAGTGCAACAAACTCCAAGAGATTTTGTTGCCTAAGTATGTTGAGTACCGAAAAATCATGTTCGTCGAAGAGCGGAACGTCAAGCCAATGAGCAGGTATAAGGAGTCATTCTGAAAATTTTTTGAGATATCTGTCAAGTTGGAGTTTATTCTCAAAGAGTCTTGAGAGATCATTGGTGTTTGAGGAAGAGGAACCAGCATCTCCTCGTTTCTTCTTTCTAGAGTGAGATGATGATGCCATGATTTTGAATGAAACAGAGGAGGTAGAGAGAATTTTTAGAGAAGAAAAGAAAGGAGGTATGAAACGAAATGAGGCACTGGGAGAGGCTTTGAAGAAACAGCGTGAGAAAAGCATTTTTATACAGGAAATAATGCGTGAATCGATTCATCCTAGAGAGAATCGATTCATGTGAGTTATTTTGTAGTTCTGGACGCTTTGAGTTAAGTGGGAATCGATTCAAATGCTGAGTCATGAGAGGGGGAATCGATTCCCCTAGCTGGTCTTGGTTAAATACGCTACAAATTCATAGTGGTTCACGTGAATGCATTTGGCAATGGAAGTTTTTGTTTTATTCTTCACATGAAGGCTTCTGATTGTAAGGAATCAATGCTTTTCTCTTTTGTTTTATTACGCACGTGAATTGGTCAAGAAGCTTAGGAAGTGGTTCTTCTTGACTTGTTCTCATGAATCATGCTGGAGCCAGTGATCACAAGAGTACATTTTGATTTCTTGAATTTAAAAAAATTTTGCAAGTGCCATTTGATTTTATTTCATCACAAAGTCAATAAAATCAATTGCCAATTTTTGCATTTAATTTTGAGATCATTTATTTTAAAGAGATTAACTTGTTTCACAAATATGTTTAATTAAGATATTAAACAACAAATCGGGTTATGATAAATATGAATATTTTCAAAAAATAGTGTATATTAATATTTCTCAAAAATAGAATTTGTATGAAAAAAGATAAATCTTTAAGTTAAAGATTTGTGAAAATATGTAAGAGAATGAAATTGGTGATTTAAACAATTTCTAAAATGCCTAATTCCCTTCTAATATTTATAAATTGTTCCTTTGGAAGGGGTTTAGTAAAAATATCCGCCAATTGTTTAGAAGTTTCAACATATTCAAGAACACATTCTCCTTTTAAAACATGATCTCGTATGAAATGGTGACGGATTTCTATATGTTTTGTTCGTGAGTGCATAACTGGATTTTTGGAGATATTTATGGCGTTGGTGTTGTCGCATTTAATGAGTATTTGATTTAGAACAACACCGAAATCAAGAAGTTGTTGTCTCATCCATAGGATTTGAGCACAGCAACTTCCAGCTGCAACATATTCTGCTTCAGCTGTGGATAACGCGACACTTACTTGCTTCTTGCTATGCCAAGAAACAAGAGAGCTTCCAAGCATATGACAAGTACCACTGGTACTTTTTCTATCTAATTTACACCCAGCAAAATCAGAATCAGAATATCCTACAAGAATACATTCAGCACCTTTGGGATACCATAAACTAACATTTTGAGTACCCACAAGATATTTTAAAATTCTTTTTACGGCTATGAGATGTGATTCTTTAGGACATGCTTGATATCTAGCGTACATACATACCGCAAACATAATATCAGGTCTACTAGCTGTTAAATAAAGTAAGGATCCAATCATACCTCGGTATTTGGTTATTTCAACGTCCTTACCCTTCTCTTCCTTGTCTAGGTAGCAAGAAGTACTCATTGGTGTGGCAATTTCATTTGCTTTATCCATTTCAAACCTTTTAAGTAATTCTTTGCAGTATTTTGTTTGACTGATAAATGTTCCTTCTTTTGTTTGCTTAATTTGTAGCCCAAGGAAGAATGTGAGTTCTCCCATCATGGACATTTCGAATTCATCTTGCATAATCTTAGCAAACTCTTGACAAAGGATTTCGTTAGTAGCACCAAATATTATGTCATCAACATAAACTTGTACCAAAAGGATGTCACGGTTTTTACGTTTTATAAACAATGTTGTATCAACCTTTCCTCTTTCAAAATTATTTTCAAGAAGAAACTTACTGAGTCGTTCATACCAAGCTCTTGGAGCTTGTTTTAATCCATATAAAGCTTTTCTTAATTTAAAGACATGGTTTGGAAATTTGTGATTTTCGAAACCGGGAGGTTGATTAACATAAACTTCTTCTTGAATATAACCGTTTAGAAAAGCGCTTTTGACATCCATTTGATAAAGTTTAAAATCTATACAACAAGCAAAAGCTAACAATAATCTTATGGCTTCTAATCTAGCTACGGGAGCATATGTTTCTTCATAGTCTATTCCCTCTTCTTGATTATATCCTTTAGCAACTAATCTAGCTTTATTTCTTGTTATTATTCCATTTTCATCTAACTTGTTTCTAAAAACCCATTTCGTGCCTATTATTTGATGATTATTGGGTTTTGGCACAAGTTCCCAAACTTCATTTCTTTCAAACTGGTTTAATTCTTCTTGCATTGCCAATATCCAATGTTCATCAATAATAGCTTCATCAATATTTTTGGGTTCTATTTGTGATACGAAAGCTAAGTGATTGCATGCATTTCTAAAAGCGTTTCGAGTACTTACACCTTTTGTTATCTCGCCTATGATATTGTCCAATGGGTGATTCTTTAAGGTGATCCACTCCTTTTGTTGAGGTTCGCCATTTTGTGATGTATTTCCTTCATTTTTGTTTTCTTCTTTCTCTTCCAAGTTTATTTCTTGGAAGGTACCTACAAGATCATCAATTTCCTCTCTCGGAAGATTTTGGTTAAGTTCATCGAATTTAACATGTATAGATTCTTCAATTGTACAAGTTCGTTTATTAAAGAGTCGATATGCTTTGCTTGTAGATGAGTAACCTAAAAATATTGCTTCATCAGATTTTGCATCGAATTTGCCAAGATTATCCTTTCCATTGTTTAAAACAAAACATTTGCATCCAAATACGTGGAAATAAGAAATGTTAGGTTTTCTTCCTTTATAAAGCTCATAAGGGGTTTTCTTTAATATAGGCCTTATCAAACATCGATTCATGACATGGCAAGCAGTATTTACTGCATCGGCCCAAAAATGTTTCGCAATATTACTTTCATTTAACATAGTTCTTGCGAGCTCCGCTAAAGATCTATTTTTCCTTTCAACTACTCCATTTTGTTGTGGAGTTCTTGGAGCCGAAAAATTATGTTCAATGCCAAATTTTTCACAAAATTTTTCAAAGGATTGGTTTTCAAATTCTCCTCCATGGTCAGTTCGAATGGATGCTATTTTCGAATTTTGTTCATTTTGAATGATCTTGGCAAGTTTCTTAAATGCTTGATATGCTTCATTTTTGTGAGTAAGAAATAATGTCCATGTATATCTAGAGTAATCATCCACAATCACGAGACCATAATAGTTTCCACCAAAACTTTTGATTTTTGAAGGTCCAAATAAATCCATATGTAAAAGTTGTAAAGGTCTAGTTGTTGAAACAATATTTTTAGCTTGAAAAGAAGCCTTTACTTGTTTTCCCTTTTGACAAGCGTCACAAAATTTATTTTCAAATTTTAATTTTGGCAAACCAATAACTAAATCTTTTGAAACAAGTTTGTTTAAATGGTCTATATGAATGTGAGCAATTCTTCTATGCCATAGCCATGATTCATCTTCTTTAGTTATGAAGCATTGCACATTATTTGAAGCAAGACAATCTAGATTAATCATATAAATGTTATCTACTCTTTGACCAACGAATTTTGTTTCCTTGTTTAGCTTATTTTCAATTATGCAACCATTTGATTCAAAAACAATTTTATAGCCTTTATCACATAATTGACTTATGCTAAGCAGGTTATGTTTAAGTCCTTCAACATATAAGACATCATTTATAGAGGTGGAGGAATTTTTACCAACATTTCCAATTCCTAGTATTCTTCCCTTCGTGTTATCTCCATAAGTAACGAATCCTTTATTTCGTGGAGTAAATGATATGAACTTACTTTTGTCTCCTGTCATGTGTTTTGAACACCCACTATCCAAATACCAATGGGTGCTATTTGCTTTAAAGCATACCTACAAAACATGTTAAGTTAGAGAACTTGGTACCCATTTTATGTTGGGTCCTTGTAGGTCAGTTTGAGGTAATGTTCCTTTAGGAACCCATACTTTTCTCACAACCTTTGGCCCTAGTTTTCTAACCTTACAATTAGATGCATTATGTCCTTTAAAACCACAGTGATTACATACCATGAAAGGTGATGAAGTTTTACTAGGTGGTACAAAGAAACTTTTGTAATGCTTTTCCTTTTTGCAATCATGTGATCCTTGATTATATCCTAATCCAGCTTTATTAAACGTGCAACGTTGTTTTCCAAGAAGTGCATCTAAATTATTCTTACCATTAGTGAATTTTTCTAAGGTTTTGTTTAAGTCTAGGACCTTCTTTTCTAGATCAATGCATTTCTTAGCAAATTCGCAAGGTTTACTTTTAGAGCATGCTTGGACATTTTCTAACTCTTCTTTTAAACATTCATTTTCTTTGCAAACTTCCATGAGATGCATTTCTAGAGTATCACTTATTTTTCTAGACAATTTAAGCCTATTAGAGACTTTTGTAAATTTATCATATAAATCTTCAAGGGCATCAAGTAATTCTTCCTTATCTAAGTCATGAAAGTTTACCTCATCTTCTTCATCTTGGTGATTAGCCATGAGACAAAGGTTTGCTTCTTCATTCTCCGATTCATCCGAGCTACTCACCTCATTGTCATCCCATGCTATGTATGCTCTCCTTTTTCCTTTCTGATCCTTATTTTTCTTTTTGAGATTTGGACAGTCCGCCTTGAAATGTCCTTCCTTTCCACATTCAAAACAAGTTGGTAAGGAATTATTATTATCTTTGGGAACGAATTTCTTACCTTTAGAGGTGAAGCCCTTTTGGAATCTTTTGTTTCTCATGAGCCTTCCAAATCACCTCACAAATAGGCCTAACTCATCATCATCATCTTCTTGATCACTTTCAAATTTGTCTTCTTCAATAGAGGTGGCCTTAAGAGCTAGCCCTTTCTTCTTGGAAGACTTTTCTCCTTCTTCCGCTATTTTTAAGTCTTTTAATTCTTGTTCTTGTTCTTGAAGCTTACCGAATAATGTGGCAAGAGACATATCATTTATGTTTGGCGATTGTTTGATAGCGGTGACAAGAGGTTGCCATTCCCTGGTAAGACTTTTTAGAACTTTATGGATAAGCTCTTTGTTAGTGTATGATTTTCCAAGAGTAATAAGATGATTAATAATCAAGGTAAACCTTTTTTGAAGTTCTAAGATTGTTTCACCGGAATTCATTCTAAAACTTTCATATTGGCTAGTTAAAGTACTAATTTTAGAATCCTTAACATCACTAGTTCCTTCATGAGTAATTTGAAGAGTATCCCACATTTCTTTGGCAGATTTACAGGTTACTATTCTAAAAAATTCATCGGGACCTAAGGCTAAAGTGATTAGATTCTTGGCTTTATAATTATATTGTACTTTCTTTTCTTCATCACTAGTCCAATCATCCATGGGCTTTTCTATTTGTTTATCATCAACAATATGCATAGGTATGAAAGGACCATTTTCAATAGCATTCCAAATTCTTAGATCAATTGATTGAACAAAAATTTTCATTCTTTCTTTCCAAAAAGCATATCCTTCCCCATTAAAAGCAGGAGGTCGGTTTGTGGCTCCACCCTCAGGAAAAAGGTTTAAAGAATTTGAGGCCATTCGTTCTCTTGAAGCTGTTAAGCTTAATTTACCAAGAGTCAAGCTCTGATACCACTTGTTAACCAAGTGGCCTCAATTACTCAAGAGGGGGGGGTGAATTGAGTATTAAAATTTTTTTGTTGAAATGCTTGTGAAATTGGTTCTTTGACAAATATATGTAGAGAAGATGATAAACTTATTCTAAAGTGAGAATAATAAAGAAGTTTGAATAACAAAGTTATTAAGCGTAATAGATTAAGCAAGCAATTTAAATGCACAAATTTAAATAGATTAGGGAAGATAAGATTTGCAAACCGATATATACGAGTTCCACCAAACTGGTGTACGTCTCGCCTCCAAGTAACCCACTTAGAGGATTTCCACTATTGAGAATTTGAGATACACGCCTTGAGCAATTACAGTCTCTTAGTGTTCCACACTCAAGAACTTAATCCTCACAAGCTAAAGGGCAACCCACCCAATCTTACAATCTCTCAATTACAAGGTTGAATCCCAACCCAACAAGTATCTCAGATTTTGTGTATGTGATTTTACAAGTGTAACTCTCTCAGTAGAGTAGATATACAAATTTTAAGCACTTTGAAAAATATTTTTCTTTTCTCAAAGAGAATATGCAATTTTAGTACTCAAAAATATTTTTCTCACAATATAACTCTCAAAAAATTAATACTTCAAAATTTAAGAGAATCAGAGAGTAAGTAAGAAGAAAGAATGAAGGTAAGTATTTGATGTTGCGAAGGTGTGTCTCTGCTGCTTCACTTCTTCTCTATTTATAGGAGTTCCAGAGTATGTGCTGCCAAAAAAATTTGAATTCCACCAATTCCTGATTTTATGCATCGAGAGTCTTAATTTCCCAACATTCCATGTTTCCTGACTTGAGAAGTAAAATTGTCTGCCTCAATTAATGGAATTTGAGTCTTCGAGAGAGGAATAAGTGGTCTTGAGTTTCTGAAAGCGCGTTGGCACATGACTCCAATTTTTCCAGTGTATTTTTGACTAAAGAACAACACATGAATCGATTCCTCCCAGGGAGAATCGATTCCTAGTAGCATGAATCGATGCCTTCAGCATATGAATCGATTCCTTGAGCTAATTTCCACCATGAATCGATTCCCAAGCTTGATGAATCGATTCCTTCACTTAATTTGCAGCATGAATCGATTCCTATGTGCCTTGAATCGATTCCTCTTTCATTTTTCACGTGGGAATCGATTCCCATAGAGATGAATCGATTCCTTGGCCTGTTCCCTTCACGTTTTGATATATTTTGCTTGTTTTGGATCCATTCTTGATATTTTCTTGTATGGTTCTTAGAAATGATCTTTCTTTAGCATTTTGGATAATTATTTCTCCTGTTTTGGACCTATGTGAATGTCTTAACTTAATTCTTTGGTCTTCATTATTTCTTATGCATTTGATTCTTGATCTATGTTTAAATGCTTGTGTAACATCCTTTCATCCTTCAATTGTTTGTCATTCATCAAAACTTGTTTCAACATACAAATATAGGATCTATCTATGTTCCCTTATGCATGTGATAATTTTGATCTCTTACCTCTTTTTCTAGCTTGGTTGTGAGCCACATTGAAGGAAAGGTGAAGATTGGCTCTAAAAACTCTATTTTTCGAAGTCTTGAGTGGTTGGGGTGTGCTTTGGAGGGTTGTCTAAAAGATTTCAAAGCTCTAGGGTAGTTTTGACGCCCCATCGGCAAGTTTCATAACCCTCGGTAAGTAAGACCTTTTTCAAAACTCCAATGTTTTAGCATTCTGGCTTTGATTCGGTCAGGTGTTTCGATAGGTTGTAGGTTACAAGGACAATTTTTATTAATTTTTTAGAATTTTTGAATACAGGATATTAGCGTTCAAAGCTGAATCGAAGATCAAGACTTTGTTTGGAAAGCTGGATAACTCCTTAAGGTAGTTATCGTACAAGGAGGTTTATCATTCGAATAACAAATAAGAACTTTTATTTTCGGGGCGGGTTTTAAAATTGAAAAGTTTACTTTGAATATTGACAAATGAAAAATATTGATTTTTATAAAATAAAAATATAGCTATTATTCATGTTATGAAGTACTATTTATAAATGGAAGCCTAGTGCTTGATAAATGTTAATAAAGTTATTATGTGATTTAGATCATATTGTTTGTGTATGCATTATGAGCTATTAATGTATCACTTTGAACTTATCATAAAATAAGTCCTTCAGCTTTAAAATTATTTTAAATCTGTTTATCTTTGAAATAATAGGTCATATAAGAACTATTCCTAAAATATCCCTAGTCAAGTATTTACATAGGGACACGTGAATACATTAAGACTAATATGTAAATGTACTGATGATATGATCTCATAGGACATGGATATAGAAGATATCAAGTCTTCGTATGGGTGCACATTAAGAGTAATGTTGTACTAGACAGACCCACCATGAGAACGTTGCATGGATCGTTACATGAGTGTCACAAACAGTTCTCAATGTAATAATGGTACATGTAGTCCTTTGACTTAAAGTCATTACAATTCCTACATGAGGAGTTTGTTATTTTAATACAATCAAATGTCATTTGCAATAAGATGACCATAAAGATTGTGGTTAAGGTTTAGGGTTTAGGCAATGAACAAATTATACAGAGGGATATAAGTGATGTAGATGAGATTTGTCTCTCCTATGTGACATGAGTGATATCTATGAGCCATTTAATGATGTAGGACTAAATAAATGCATGGCCATGCTAGGAAGAATAAATATTAGATATTTATTTAGTAAAGTCTATTCCATTCTCAAGTAAAATTAATTAAGCCATACAAGGATGATGATGACCATGCCTTGGGCTTAGTTAGATATTCCTGTATCAAGTAAAATGAGTTATGCCATATCAAGTCTATTTTCGGTTCTACCTATGGAAACTGAACCGCACCTTTTACATGTTTGGCACATTATTTTGTAATTTTGTCCAAACTATATAATAACACTTATTTTTTAAAATCTGTCAAGGTTAAAGGAAGAATTAGAAGACTAAAATATTGGCGACAACACTTAGTTTTTAATATTTATATTGTGTTTTACATTGAACCTTATTTAAGTAGCACTTTATTTATTTTATGTTTGGATTTGAATTGTTGAAAAGTTAATATGTTTTACTTATTAATGATTCTATCATTGTTGAGAACCTATAATATTTTTTTGAATTGCTATAATTATAGTTTTCATTTGATACAAAAAATATAAATTAAAAAAAATAATAAACTGATCCGATCCGAACCATATGTTATCAGATCAGATCGGATGGTGTCATTCATTTCAACCAAATAACATCTTAATAAAGTGATCAGATCGGATGATATTTGTCTCAAAGCTGAACCAATCTGGACCATGAACACCCCTAATAAAAATCACCAGATATAGGAAACCTTAGATGGCTTTACTAAAATAAGTTGATGCCTCTTATGCAACCTTTATCATGAGATTATTGTTTATTTAACTTAAACTTGTCTACATGTGACAGGGCTCCGCATGCGCACGGGTTATGTCGAGTAATATAAAAGATTATTATATTTACATGGACTGTTTTCAAAGTACCAGCATATTGAAATTTAATTATCCACACAACTGATTTTCAATGTTTTTGTAAAATAAAGCACAGAATAAAAATAAATACAAAAACAAAATTTACCTGACACTTAAAAATATAGTTGAGAGTATCTTAGGATTCCAGGGGATTAAGACATTATTTTATGTTAATAATTTTTGCTTTTCATAAATAAGAATCAAATTAAATTTTCCAAGGTTGATTTTCTTTAAGCTAATTAATATGTTCCTTTTGGAATCCTATTAATGTACCTAACGTATGGAGAACCACGTTCAATCCCTAAGAAAGGCCCATTATTGTTTTGTGAAAATCCTTTTTTATTCCTCAAAAGATTTTTGATTACTTTCACAGTTTTACCGAGGTCACAAAAAGTATTTCAAAATCTTAGGCTTAGTTCAAAAGCTTTCTAGTAACAATAAATCTTTTGATTTTATTAATTACCTAAACTTACTAATATACCTATAAGTAGACAGTTTTATCACTTAGGTTTTTGTTAGGAATCTTTAAGAGCATTAAGCAAAATTTAAACTAAATGGAAAACAGAAATTTATTTAATTCAAAGTCAAAATAATATTAACATAAAATATTATCACACCCCTATCATCCCAAGATAATTAATTTAGTTACTCATGATATGATTCAAATTTATATACATAATGGAAAGGAAATAAAACATACAACTCATGGTAAAATAAAGTAAAGAGTTACAGGTTTCTCTAAAAAGCCCAATAATTTCATCACTGTATTTCCTTGTTGTAATATTTTCCCACCGTCTACAAATTTGAACACTCAATTTCATAACTCTCACTCAATTCTTATATAAGAAATAAAAGAAAGAAAGGAAGAAAAGAACTTGGCCAATGACTCCCCCTTTCGTTCAATCTGTGGCTCTCTATTTACACCACTTCAGGTGAAAATATTCTATTATTTCATCCAAAGACAGCCAACTTTTCTTCCACTTTGTCTTTCTTTTGTTGGCATGGTGCCTTATCATAGGAACCCATTTCATCCATGTTAACTTGCTCTTAATAATGTTGTCCCAATTCACATTACTTTGCTCTATTTTATTGTCTAAATTGCTTGTCAAATGCTGTCCAGATCATGTTGCACAACAACCTCTTCTTCAAGTTACTTTTGTTCTTAATTTAATATGCAATTGTTGTCCAAATTCCCTTGTTTCTGAAACCATTTCACGTTGGGAAGCATGGAGTGGTGTATGGCTTGATTAATTTAATAGAGAATTCAGCATTGTGGGCCATTTAAAGAGTCTTTCATGTGAATCAAGGTGAGTGAAAGGAGAGGTATTAATTTCTTCAATGATCACAAATTCACCCATCAGCCCATGAGTTTTACCTTTGGAAGCTTGTTGCAAGTGGGAAAAGATTTAATTAAATTATTCATGAATCATTGGACCAAGCAGCACACAAAAAACGTTAATTCCCTGCCCAAATTAGAAGCTAATTCACGTGAAATGCAAAGGGGGGAATTGATTAATTTAATTTGATTTTGCATTTTAAGAGAAACAATAACTTCAATTAATTTAAATGAAATATTCAAATTTTTTTTTTATAGAAATAGAATTATGATTTAAGTTCTTAACATTTTAAAATAATTAGTTTAGCACTAATCCAATCATAATTTTCTAATTCTAAAAAAATACATTTTTAAACATTCCATTTGAATTAATTCATACAAAACAAAACATTAGAACATTAACAGAGAAAAGAAAACAGAAAATTATGAAATTTGAGGAAAATGTTACAGTAAACATTTTAATTTTAAATGATTTAAATGTGAAATACAGTGTTCTAAAACACTTATCAAAATACCTCAAACCAAGTCATTGCTTTCCTCAAGCAATCACTATATTCACACTATAAGATACAAAAAGCACTTAGCTCAATAAATTAAGGAACCCAAAACAGAGAAACAGATTTATTCAAATGCCAAAATTAATTTTCTTATGTGATTCAATTTTCAATGTCAAGACCTGAGACACTCTTCTCATAATTTTCACTCTAGGTGTTTCATGGCTTGTGTATCACTCAAATCATCATAGTAAAAAATATTACCATAAGCTTGTTAATTAACCAAAAATTCCACAATTTAAAACGAAAGCATGTCAAAGTCAAAAGGTCTTTCAAAGTGTTGTAACGGGGCGATGGGTTGTGTTGTTAAGGTAGGAATTTTAAGAAAAATGTAATAAAAAAGGGCTTAAAGAGTCATGAATGATTCTAATTACCATCATCAATTCAAAAACTAACAGAGCAAATTTTTGAACTTTTATGGACTTTTTGCAATTCATTTAATATCATCCTTTTGATTTTCTTTTCTTTTTCCTACTTTTGTTTACATCTCATACATATTTTTCTTAAGTCCTTTTTATTAATGACTATGCGATTCACCCAATCAAGAAAAATGAGGGTTTCAAAATTTTGATAAATTACCCCTTTAGGCTAAAGTTTCACCATGGAAAATCTTTTCGAAGAAAATTGAAATCACATTAGGTTCGTTTAAGCATTTATTTGGCATTTAAACAATCAATTTTTTAAAAAATTTTCAAAATTTGGGGTCCCTAGATATTTTTAGCTTTATGTTCAAAGTTGATTATCATGCAATCATTGTAAATTACAGGATGACAAACAAAACAAGGAAAACACACATGCATGAAAAACATAACAATCACACAATGTAAACAAAACAGTTAAGTTTTCTTATCTACCACCCCAAACCAGAATTTGACATTGTCCTCAATGTTAAATGGATGATAAAAGGATAAGAAAACTTACCTGTAGTCACCCCAAACCAGGATTTGACATAGTTTTTTTTTTAACATAAAATGGAACACCAAATATAGGGTTACCTCCCTATCAGTGCTAAGTTTTAAGTCTTCAGCCAGACTTTTTACCATTTGGATTCACTCATCAGGTGCGTCAAACAAGTCCAAGTCACTTGCTTGTTGTATAGGTTGACCTGTCAAGTAGTGCTTTACTCTCTGTCCATTTACCTTAAATGTACCAGACTTCTCATTCTATAACTCGACAGCTCCAAAGGGAAAGACCTTTGTTACGTTAAATGGTCTCGACCATCAAGATCTCAGTTTACCTGGAAAAAGCTTCAATCTGGAATTAAATAGTAAAACTATATCACCTGGATTGAATGTTCTCTGTAGGATGTGACGATCATGCCATTGTTTAGTTTTTTCTTTATAAATTCTAGCATTTTCTTATGCATCTAAACGGAGCTCTTCAAGCTTGTTTAATTCCAACAATCTACACTCATCTGTAGCCTTATGATCAAGGTTAAGAGTTTTAACAACCCAAAAAGATTTATATTCCAGCTCAATAGGTAAATGGCAAGGCTTCCCATATACTAGCTTAAAAGGTGTAGTTCTAATGGGAGTTTTATATACGGTTCGATACGCCCATAAGGAAGCATCTAACTTAATAGACCAATCCTTACTGATGTATTCACCACTTTTTGAAGAATGTTTTTAATTTCCCTATTGGATACCTCAACTTGTCCACTAGTTTATGGGTGATAAGGTGTAGCAACCTTATGCCTAACTCCATATTTTTTAGGAGGGTCTGAAAAGTTTTTTCAATAAAATGAGATCCTCCATCGCTTATAACGCATTTTTGACACATAATCAACTACCACTAATATGAATTAATTTCCAAAGGAAGAAGGAAAAGGTCCCATAAAATCAATACCCCATACATGAAACAATTCAACCTTTAAAATGTTATTCAATGGCATTTCATGTCTCTTACCAATGTTACCTGTTCTTTGGCAAGCATCACAAGTCACAACATACTTACATACATCCTTAAAAAGGTGTGGCCACTAGAACCCAGCTTGTAAAACTTTAGAGGCTGTCTTGGAGGTGCTCATGTGGCCTCCACAGGAAAGAGAATGGCAATGATCCAAGATAGCATGGAGCTCATCTTCTGGAACACACCTCTGAATTAAACCATCTGCACATTGCTTGAATAGGAGGGGTTCATCCCAATAATAGTGCTTAACATCTGCATAAAACTTTTTCTTTTGCTGAAAGCTAAGGTCAGGGGTAAAATACCACATGCAAGAAAATTTACAAAATCAGCATACCAAGGAACAAGTTGGGTACTAAGACTCAAGAGTTGTTCATCCGAAAAAGATTCATTGATCGGAACATTATCTATCTCTACTTTTTTGGATGTCAACCTAGATATGTGGTCAGCAACCAGGTTCTCGGTACCCTTTTTATCCTTAATTTCCAAGTCAAATTCTTACAATATTAGAATCCACCTAAATAGCCTAGGCTTTGCTTCCTTTTTATTCAATAGATACTTAATGGCAGAATGGTCAGTGTAAACAGTAACATGTGAACCTGCCAAGTAAGATCTAAATTTATCAAAAGCAAAGACAATGGCTAACAGTTCTTTTTCAGTTATGGCATAGTTTACCTGGGCATTATCCAATGTTCGGATGACATAATGAATTACACGGTGCTTCTTGTCCTTCCATTGCCCAAGTACAGCCCCCACTGCATAATCACTCGCATCACACATCAATTCGAATGGGAGTTCCCAATCAGGGGGTTGCACGATGGGAGTAGAGATCAAAGCTTGCTTAATCCTGCAAAAGGCTTCCATACAAGATGAATCAAAATTCAAAGGCATATCCTTACCCAAGAGAGTCGTAAGAGGCTTTGTGATTGAATTCTTTAATGAAACGACGGTAGAATCCTACATGTCCAAGAAAACTCCAGATACCTTTCACATTTATAGGTGAGGGCAATTTTTCAATCACTTCCACCTTAGCCTTATCAACCTCTATACCCCCCTCAGACACCAAGTGTCCAAGATTTATGCCTTTTCTTACCATAAAATGGTATTTTTCCCAATTCAAGACCAAATTGGTCTCTTCATAATGCTGCAAGACTTGGCATAAATTTGTTAGACTGTTATCAAAGTCCAAACCATACACTGAAAAATCATCCATAAAGACTTCCATCACATTTTCAATAAAATCAGAAAAAATTGCTTGCATACACCTTTGAAAAGTCGCAGGTGCATTACACAGGCCAAAAGGCATACGCCTATAAGCATAAGTCCCATAAGGGCAAGTGAAGGTAGTCTTTTCTTATCAGATGGATGAATGGGAATTTGATGAAAACCTGAATACCCATCCAAATAACAAAAATAAGAGTGTTTCACAAGTCTTTCAAGTATCTGATCAATAAAAAGAAAAGGGAAATGATCTTTTTTTGTAACGCTATTTAGCTTCCTATAATCAATGCACATACGCCAACTAGAGACAATTCTAGTAGGAATTAATTTATGTTTATCATTTTCAATCACATTTATTCTCCCCTTTTTAGGCACCATATGAACAGGACTTACCCATTTATTACTATCAACAGGATATATAACTCCAGCATCAAGCAATTTCAAAATTTCCTTTTTAACCACTTCTTGTATTTTTGGATTTAATCTCCTAAGGGGTTCTACTATGGTCCTACTTTCATCCTCTACAGTGATCCTGTCCATGCAAAGAGAAGGGCTAATCCCTTTGATATCATCCATTGTATAACCTATTACCTTTCTATACAACCTAAGTTGTTTTAAAAGTTTTTCAGTTTCACATGGATTCAATTTAGCTTTAACAATCACAGGATATGTGGAATTAGGACTAAGAAACTCATACCTCAATAAAGCCGGTAAAGGCTTTAATTCCATATTGGAACTCACCACTTTGTCACACATGACCTCTGTCGCGACCTAAATCGCGACGGCGCGGCCGACCCTTCAAAAAGGATGAAACAAATAAATAAAAACATTGGGAAAAAACTAAGTTCCGTAAAGCACTGGTTTAAAAAATGAGATTCAATATCGGGAGTCGGTTACGAGTAGGGAAGGTATTAGCACCCTACATCGCCTGTCAAAGACAGTACCAAGATTGAAAATGTGCAACATAAATAGCCTTACAAAAGATGTTTTATTTCTTCCTTTTTATTATTATTTACAAAAATAGGGGAAAATCAACAAGACGTCACGTATAAATTGATTTTCATAGAAGTGCTAAAAAAATGAAATAACTAAAAAAATAAGAAAATAAATGAATAAATAAAAAAATGGAAAAAAAGAAAGATGGGCCCGACAGAAGTTAAGTCCTGCTCCTATGTATTCTCAGGTTATCGAGAAATCAAGGTCACGTAGTTCTTGGTGATGTTTTTTTTAGGAAAAGACTAAGAGATTAATGATGGATGATGTTTTTTGAAGAGAACTCATACAAGGCGAAGTTCTTCACATGTGTATTGGCTCTAAGGAGATTGTGTAGATGAGAGTACACTCGTACGACACTGATTTCTTAAAATAAAAAAATAATAAAATAATAATAACAATTATTATTATTATTTTTAGGCTAGTCCAAATAAAATGTGTGAAGCACTTATTCTTATTAATATTTATTATGAATCTGGGTGGGGGATTAATTCAATCAATAATTAATTATTGATTAAAAAGGAAACAGACCCATCAAACAGTTAATTAATTCGACGGAAAAATAAATAACGACAAGTGCTGAAAATGAGGAACAGATCCTGATAGGAGATTAATCCAATCAATAGAAATTAATTACTAATTGAAAAGGAAACAGACCCATCGAACAGCAATTAATTTGACAAAAAATAAAACAAATACAAGTATTGAAAATGAGGAAAAGATGGTGACCGGTGTGACGAGGGAGAACTGGGCGCTGGTGTGAATTTGAGGAGCTAGATGATGGTATGGATTTGAGAGGACGGTGTGGCAAGGATTTAAGAGGAGTTGGACGGTGTGGCGAGGATTTAAGAGGAGCTGGACGGTGTGGTGAGGATTTAAGAGGAGCTAGACGGTGTAAAGGAAATGCAAAAGAGTTTTTACTCAAAGAAAAGCTTCAGAATCCCCTCTTTTCCACTTTTGTTGGGGTATTTATAGAAATCCCAGGTGTGCACTGATTGCTTGAATAGCCGAGAGACAGCCTGGCTACCAATGATTTTCTGGGGAACAACAGCTGATGAATAACTTATTATTTTGATTTTTGTTTGTTATCAGCCGCCCCATAAAATTTGCGAATCAACTTGGATGGTGCGTTGGAGAAACAGCCTAGACATTGACAATCATGGAGAACAACGACTAGTAGGAATTCTTTATTATTTCTTCTTTTGTCTGATGTCGGCCACTCCCCTTAATTCAAGGATCCACTTGGATGGTGGGGTTCCAAATCAGCGTGGGCGAATGGTGGAAATATAGAACTGGCGTTCTTCTTATGACTCGGATTGGTGCCTCAGCCAGTATCCATCCTTAGTGGGAATTAATCCGAGCGGAACACATGCTTTCATATATAAAAGACCTAGTGAAAGCTTGAATTCACAGATCTGATCCGACCTCTGACACTCGGTGTGAAGGCCTGAATTCACATATTATTGACTCAGAAATTTCTTTCTGAGAAGCATTCATCAGGACCTCTGTTCATTCGGAATTGCTTCACTCGGTATTGCTTTGTCCGGGAATGTCACTGTTTGAAGCATTCATTTGGAATTGCTTCAATCGAAAGTGCTTTGCTCGGATGTATCACTGTTTGAAGCATTCATTCGGAACTGCTTCAATCGGAGGGGTTCTGCTCGGAACTTCACTATTTGAAGCATTCATTTGGAATTGCTTCAATCGTAGGGGTTCTGCTCGGAACTTCACTGTTTGAAGCATTCATTCAGAATTGCTTCAATCGGAGGGGTTTTGCTCGGAAGTGCTTTTGCTTGAAGCATTCAACCGGAATTGTTTCATTGCTCAAAACATTTATTCAGAATTGTTTCAAAAGTGACTCACTCGGAGATCATTTGCTTGGAGGTGCTTTTGGTTGAAGGACTCGTTCACCCCTCTGCTTGACCCACTCAAGAACGTCTCATTTGGAACTTGTCACTGCTTGGAGCACTCAATCGGAACTGCTTCACTCGGAGGATAGTTTCCTTGGAAGCGGACCACTCGGGAACATATTACTCAGAAACACCTCTAAAATATTTCATTCGGCTATACCTCTAGCCGACCAGCTCTTTCAAAGTCAGAACCATTTAAAATTCATTCGCTCAGGAATTCTTCACTTGAATGCCTTAGCCTGAGAGGTATTCCTTCAAAGTCTTTCTTCAACCGAAAGCACATCTCTCAGAAGTAAACCACTCAGAGATGATTAACTCAGATACACCCCACTTAGATGCGTCTGCTCAAAAAATATCCATTCATAGAGCCTCTCTTTGCTCGGAAACGATTCCTTTGAAATGGCCCATTCGGAAATTGTCCACTCTGAAATCTCCATATCCAAGAAATACTCATTCAAAATAAAAATCTTCCTTCGCTCGGAAAGAAATATTCGGAGGAACCTTACTCAGATATACATATCCTTGAGCAAAAGGTTTCAGGCAGAGCCTTTCTTCGCTCGGGAATAAATCTCTTAGAGTCGATCCACCCGGAAATACCACATTCAGAAGTATGGAACTCGGAAGTGATCCTTATGGAACCAGAGTATTTCTTCGCTCGGAAACACATCTCTTGAAAATGACTCATTTGGAGATGGCCCACTCGGGGCACCTTACTCGGATCTATCTTTGCTCTATTCAGAAGTATGCCTTGAAAGAGATTCTACCCGAAAGAGGCTCATTCGAGGTCAGAGATTTTCTGTGCTCAGAAATATATCTCTCGTTTGCAAACTATTCAAAAATAGCCTCCTCGGATTTTTCACTCGGAAATAGTTTGAAACTTGAGAGGGTCTGCCCGAAAGAGGCTCATTACCGGTCGGACCCTTTCCTTGCTCGAAAAGACGACATCTCTAAAACACACCACTCGGAAAAAATCTATTCTTTGTTCGAGAATGCCGCTTCCTTTACTCGGACGTATATCTTTAGGAGGTATTTACTCAAGGTCGGTCCCTTTTTCACTCATAGTGGCTTCAATCGAGAATCTTCCACTCAGATTTATCTCTAACCGGGAAGTATTCGTTCAAGGTCAGCCATTTTTAATTTGGAGTGGCTTCCCTCGGGAATCTTCTACTCAGAAACACCCCACCTGGAGACAATCCACTCGGCAACGTCTCACTCAGAGACTCCCTACTCGGAAATGATCATTCCGAGTCATCCTACTCGGAAATGACCATCCAGAGCCTTTTCCTCGTTTGGAAATAACTCCCTCGGAGGTAGCCTAGTCAGATGCGTGTCAGTTAGAAACAGCTCACTCGGATATTTCACTCGGAAACAGCCATTTTTCACTCGGAAATAGCCCTTTTTTCACTCGGAAATTGAAGCTCAGTCCTCTCTCGTCACCTGGGAATATTACTCAGAGTTGAAGATAATCTTGAACCCGAGCATAAGCCCTCGGTAATTCTTAAGGCACATCCCTACTCTTGGTGAAACCTGACCGGACTGAGATAGGTGTTCACAGATGCCCCTCTTTACTTCTTTTTCATGAGAAAAGCATGAAGTTTCTTCTTGCATTTGAAATAGAAAGGGAGTAAAGACGTGAACACCATTGTCAAAGTCGATGCCGACTTTAATAACCAGGAGTATCAGATGAGGGGGAAAACCTAGGAATTGACACTTGAAGCTCCCTTTTTTTTATTTTTTATTTTTTTTAATTTATTTTTTTTGTTTTTTATTTTTATTTTTTTATTTCTTCTTTTTTTTATTTGAAAATTTTTTTTGAATTTTTTTTTATTGACATAAAGGATTACCCTAGTATCTTGAGCAGCCTAGAAATGGGCATCCGAAGCTTTGGAGAAAAATGAATGAATTGGGGTGCGCTTGAAAATTGTCTAGGCAGGGGATTTCTAAGCCCATGACTGGAAAGTAAATGGTGTGGGTATTGCCTCTCAGTGGACAACAGAAGTAAAGGTGAGGGTGTTGCCTCTCGGTAGATAGCAAAAGTAAAGGTGAGGGTGTTGCCTCTCGGTTGACAGGGAAAGTAAAAGGTGAGGGTGTTACCTCTCGGTTGACTAAAAAAGTAAAAGGTGAGGGTGTTGCCTCTCGGTGAACTGTAAAAGTAAAGGTGAGGGTGTTGCCTCTCGGTGAACTAGAAAAGTAAAGGTGAGGGTGTTGCCTCTCGGTTGACAGGAAAAGTAAAGGTTAGGGTGTTGCCTCTTGGTTGATTGGAAAAGAAAAAGATGTCATTTGTTCGGCGAAGGGTGTCACTTATTTGGCGACAGGAAGGTAAAGGGTGCCATTTGTTCGGTAAAGGGTGCCATTTGTTCGGCAATAGGAAGGTAAAGGGGTGCCATTTGTTCGGCGACAGGAAGATAAAGGTGAGGGTGTTGCCTCCCGGTTGACTGGAAAGTAAAGGGTGTCATTTGTTCGGCGACAGGAAGGTAAAGGGGTGCCATTCGTTCAGCGACAGGAAGATAAAGGTGAGGGTGTTGCCTCCCAGTTGACTCGAAAGTAAAGGGTGCAATTTGTTCAGCGACTGGAAGGTAAAAGGTGCTATTTGTCGGCGAAGGGTGCCATTTGTTCGGCGACAGGAAGGTAAAAGGGTGCCATTTGTTCAGCGACAGGAAGATAAAGGTGAGGGTGTTGCCTCCCAGTTTACTGGAAAGTAAAGGGTGCCATTTGTTCGGCGACTAGAAGGTAAAAGGTGTCATTTGTTTGGCGAAGGGTGCTATTTGCTCGGTGACAGGAAGGTAAAGGGGTGCCATTTGTTCGGCGACAGAAAGATAAAGGTGAGGGTGTTGCCTCCCGGTTGATTGAAAGGTAAAAATTGGTGGAGCTAACAGGACGTCTCGTCCGAATTAACTCACTGTTGACATGAAACGTAAAGATTGGGGGAGCTAACAGAACGTCTCATCTGAATTAACTCTCTGTTGACAGGGAACATTAAGATTGGGGGAGCTAACAGAACGTCTTGTCTGAATTAACTCACTGGACCTAAAGGCTTGGGGTGATGCCCTGGTTTGTCATGACTGAAGGTTCTTGGGGAATTGCCCCTTGACTGAAAGAGAATAAATCTGGGGTGATGCCCCAGTTTGAGATGGTTTGAAAGAATATTGGGGTATTGCCCCTTGATTGAAAGAAGAAGGCCTGGGGTGATGCCCCAGCTTCTGGAAATACTGAAGAAGTTAGGGATACTGCCCCTTGACAGAGAAAAACCTAGGGTGATGCCCTAGTTTTGAAAGGTTGAAGGAATTTCTGGGGGATTGCCCTTTTACTGGAAGAGTGATCTGGGGGTTAACAGAACGTCCCGTCCAAATTAACCAGGATCTAGAGCTTTAGGGTGATGCCCTAGTTTTTGGAAAATTTGAAGGAATTCTGGGGGTTGACCCCTTACTGGAAGAGTGATTTGGGGGTTAACAGGACGTCCCATCCAAATTAACCAAGATCTAGAGCTTTGGGGTGATGCCCCAGTTTGGGATGCTTGAAAGAATTTCTAGTGGATTTTCCCTTTTACTAGAAGAGTGATCAGGGGGTTAACAGGACGTCCCGTCCAAATTAACCAGGATCTAGAGCTTTGGGGTGATGCCCTAGTTTTTGGAAAATTTGAAGGAATTTTAGGGGTTGACCCCTTACTGGAAGAGTGATCTGGGGGTTAACAGGATGTCCTGTCCAAATTAACCAGGATCTAGAGCTTTGGGGTGATGCCTTAGTTTTTTGGAAAATTTGAAAGAATTCTGGGGGTTGACCCCTTACTGGAAGAGTGATCTGGGGGTTAACAGGACGTCCCATCCAAATTAACCAGGATCTAGAGCTTTGGGGTGATGCCCTAGTTTGAGCTTTTTAGTGAGAGAAGTATGATGGGTGCTAGTTTCGTAATGGTGAACTCACTGGGGAAGGATAAGTTTTCTTAAGCCTGATCAAAGAAATATCCTGGTTGAGGGAGCTGAGTCCATTTTGCAATTTTCCTCGGGAAAGCTTTGGCGAATACCTGCTTTTGGATGATGGATTCTGGTTGTCCCCTTTAACAAGAAAGTGAGTTAGTATAAAAAGACTCACAGGTAAATCTTCCCTGGCGATTGGCTTTTTAAGGTAACTTATGAATGAAATAGAAACATCCTCTGACTTTGGCGAGCGTATTTAGCAGAGATGGTTATGCTTATACCAAGCAAAGTCTGGCGCTAGGATGCATTTTGTTCCGCATAACTTTACATTCTGTCGTTCTTCAATTTCAAAAATTTTTTTTTAGGCAAAAACTTGTTTATTCATAAAATTTAGCCATGAACACATGTAGGAAGAAGAGAGAATTTTATTTACGAACATCAGGTATGTACAGTGGTGATGAAAATAATATTAAGCACAAAGATGTGATAAGATATAAAGAATTGAAGGCAAGTGGAAAGGGGAAGGCTCATATATCCTCTAGCGATCTTCTGAGAGCAATGAGAACTTGACCCTTTATCACGACTTCATGTTCATCCTATGATTTTTCTTCTGAGGGCGTAATTTGACAATGACCCTAATTTTATTTTGACTTCATTTGTTTCCGGCTTGAAGGGTTTAAGTTACAGAGTAGAGTTTGTGATTCAGTCTGAACCGTCTTCTCAAGTTTTCAGCTCATCTTGCTGCTCTAACTTTTGCCTAGGTCGCCTCTTCAGGTTTTTAACCTAGCGAGCTCTTTCCCTTCTTTTTTTTATTTATTATGCAAAGTATTTCTTCACTACATCGGCGTTGACAGGCATTGGCAGGTCGTCTCTATCCATGTTGGTGAGTATGAGAGCTCCTCCGGAAAAAGCCTTCTTTATAACATATGGTCCTTCGTAATTAGGTGTCCATTTCCCTCGGACATCTTTCTAAATTGGCAAAATCTTCTTGAGGACCAAATCCCCATCTTGGAACTGCCGGGGGTATACTTTCTTTTCATATGCCCGCTTTATACGTTTCTGATACAACTGCCCATGGCAGAGAGCGGTTAACCTCTTCCCATCAATCAGATTCAGTTGGTCATATTTGGCCTGGATCCATTCAGCTTCTTCCAGTTTGGCTTCCATGATCACCCTAAGGGATGGAATATCCACTTCAAATCGTAGTACAGCTTCCATTCCATAGACCAAAGAAAATGGGGTTTCCCCAGTTGAGGTTCGCACCGAGGTTCGGTATCTGTGTAGTGCGAAAGGGAGCATTTCATTCTAGTCTTTGTAGGTTACTACCATCTTTTGCACTATCTTCTTGATATTTTTATTAGCCTCCTCGACTGCTCTATTCATTTTTGGATGGTACGGAGAGGAGTTGTGGTGAGAGATTTTAAAGCTCTCGTAAAGCTCCTTCATCATTTTGTTGTTTAAATTTGTACCATTGTCCGTGATGATTTGGCTTGGTAGGCCGTACCGGCATATCAGCTCACACTTGACGAATTTGACTACAACATTCTTCGTCATATTGGTGTACGAAGCTGCCTCCACCCACTTGGTGAAATATTCGATGGCGACCAGAATGAAACGATGACCGTTTGAGGCTTTTGGCTCAATAGGCCCAATTACATCCATACCCCACATTGAAAAAGGCCATGGTGCTGACAACACATTTAGGGATGAAGGTGGTGCATGAATGTGATCAGCATAAATCTGACATTTATGACACCTCCGTACATAAGCAAAACAATCCGCTTCCATGGTCATCCAAAAATATCTAGCTCTCAGGATTTTTCATTATTTGGTTTGCCTCGATGGTATCAACACACCGGAGGAGAACGGAATCATAATTCCTCTTGTATAGCACGTTGCCACTCAACAGGTATCCCATAGCTAGCCTTCTCAAAGTTCGTTTGTCATTATCCATGATGCCTTCGGGGTATTCTTGGCACTGGAGGTATCTTTTGATGTCATGATACCAAGGCTTGCCATCTGGCTCTTTTTCTATGACCTGGCAATAGGCAGGTTTTTATCGTTTCTTTACTTCAATGAGAGGCACTTCGTAATCATTGTTGACTTCGAACATAGCAGCTAGGGTGGCTAAAGCATCTGCCATTTGGTTGTCCTCTCGTGGAACATGATGGAAGGTAATTTCATCGAACTCTTTGATCATCTCCTTGATGTAAGCATGATAGGGAACTAGTTTACTGTCTCTAGTTTCCCATTCATCCTTTAGTTGATGGATAACCAAAGCAGAATCCCCATAAACCTCCAGGATCTTTATTCCCATGTTCAGAGCCGCTTGCATCCCTAGAGAACATGCTTCATATTCCGCAACATTGTTGGTGCAATCAAAACATAATCGAGCGCAAATAGGGATGAATTCCTTATCAGGTGAGATCAAGATAACCCCAATTCCGTGTCCTAGCGCGTTGGAAGCCCCATTAAATCTCATAATCCATCTGGTTTCTAAACCATCTTCTTTTCTAAAAAGGGCCAAAATATCCTCATCCGGGAAATCATGCCGCATTGGTTGGTAGGCCTCAATGGGTTGGTGTGCCAAGTAATCTGCTAGCGCACTCCCTTTGATGGCCTTTTGGGTGACATATGTTATGTCATATTCTATCAGTAACACTTGCCAATGGGCAATCCTCCCAGTCAGAGCAGGTTTTTCAAAGACATACTTGATGGGATCCATCTTAGACACCAACCAGGTGGTATGATTGAGCATGTATTGCCGTAAGCGCCGGGCAGCCCAGGCCAATGCACAACATGTCTTTTCGAGAGAAGAGTATCTCATCTCGCATTCAGTAAATCTGTTGCTCAAATAATAGATGGCACATTCCTTCCTCCTAGTCTCATCAGGTTGACCTAACACGCATCCTATGGATTCGTTCAGCACAGTCAAATATAGGATTAGTGGTCTCCCATGAACGGGCGGTACCAAGACTGGCGGCTCCAACAAATACTGCTTTATCTTTTCAAATGCAATTTGGCAATCCTCATTCCACTGCCCAGGCTGGTTCTTGCGAAGCAATTTGAAAATCGGCTCACAAGTTGCCATCATTTGGGAAATGAAACGGGCGATGTAATTCAACCTTCCCAGGAATCCTTGGACTTCTTTTTCAGTATGAGGAGGAGGTATTTCCAGAATTGCCTTGACCTTGTCAGGATCAACTTCTATTCCTCTCTCGTTTACGATGAATCCTAACAATTTGTCGGATCTTGCGCCAAAGGTGCACTTGGTGGGATTCAATCTAAGCTTGAATTTCCTTAACCTTTCGAAGAGTTTCCTCAGATTAGTAATGTGCTCTTCCTCAGATCTGGATTTGGCAATTATGACATCCACATAGACTTCTATTTCCTTGTGCATCATATCATGGAAGAGAGTCACCATTGCCCTTTGATAGGTGGCTTCTGCGTTCTTCAATCCGAAGGACATTACTTTGTAACAAAAGGTGCCCCACAGAGTGATGAACGTGGTCTTTTCCATATCTTCTGGTACCATTTTGATCTGATTATACCCCAAAAATCCATCCATAAATGAGAAGATGGAGTGTTGAGCTGTATTATCAACTAGTACGTTAATCTGAGGTAAAGGAAAATCATCCTTAGGGCTAGCCCGATTCAAGTCTTGTTAGTCCACGCACATCCTCACTTTCCCATCTTTCTTCGAAACGGGAACTATGTTGGCTACCCATTACGGATATTTAGCTACGGCTAAGAAACCAACATTGAATTGCTTTTTGACTTCTTCTTTGATCTTAAGAAGCATTTCTGGTTTCATTCGTCGTAGCTTTTGCTTGATTGGCGGACATTCCGGCTTTAAAGGCAACCTGTGTTCCACAATGTTATTATCCAGACCCGGCATATCTTGATATGACAAAATGTCCTGAAATTCTTGGAGCAGTTTAATCAATTCATTCTGCCGCTATTTGCTTAAGAGGGTGCCTATCTTGACTTCTTTATTTTCCCCTTCATCTCCCAGGTTAACGGTTTCAATCTTTTCCTGATAAGGTTGAATTTCCTTATCTTCCTGTTCCGTTAATCTTGTCAATTCGGGCGAAGGTTCAAAGTCTTCCTCACTTTCCTCATAGGCGCAATCTTTTGGATTATCAGAGTCGTGAAACAGAACTGAGTTCTCATTACTCTCAGAGGAATCACTTTCAGATCTGCACTTGGGTTATATTATAATGAATGAAAGAAAAGAAAGACAAGTGAAAGGCTTAAGAGAAAGAGATCGAACAAAGATGAGGTATGAAATTGGACTGTGCTCATTAATTTAATAAACAAACAAGTTTTACCCTTATTACAAAATGGATCCCAAAGCCTTAGGCATAGCAAAGGGACCGATAAGTTTTGAAAATAACAACAATTACTTTGACAGAAGATTGATAGTTGTGGGGAACTCCATGATTTCCCAATTGCCCAGTTCTTGGCTGGGTGAGCAAGCATGCACCAATTCCACATCATAACCGGGCTCGTCTCCAACCATGGCCACTTGACCTGGATATATAATCCCGGCGCTCCTGAAGCTTTGATAGAGGTCACAGATAGGGATTCTAGCAGTGTGAATTCTTAACCGGTGAGGCGAGCAATTCTTCTCTCCCTTCTTTCTTCTCCTACCCTTTTTCTGTCCGCTGTTGTGGGCTTGTATCCCAGACCATATTTATCCTTGTTTTCTAGGAGGCATACAGGTCAGATTCTTCCTTCCAATTCTCGCCCTAGCCCTCTTCCTGGCATGTATCCTTCCCTTAAGATTGTTTTTGCAACTACTAGAGGAACATTTGGGAAGGATGTCTTGGTAATGCTTGTCGCATTGGCTATCTCTAAAGCCTAAAATGAAGTTTCGAGGGCCTCCTCGGTTGCTTCAATGTATGGGGTATTGGAAGGTTTGCTGACCAACAAATCCTCTTCCCTAGAGACAATCACCAACTTGTTGTCAATGATGAAATTCAACTTCTGATATAGAGTGGAAGGGACTACCCCAGCCGAATAAATCCACGGCCGGCCCAACAAACAACTGTATGCGGGCGTGATATCCATAACTTGAAAAAGGATTTGGAAAGTGTATGGTCCAACCTGTACAGGCAGTTTAATTTTCCCCCATAACCTCCCGGCAAGTTCCGTGAAAAGCCCGAACCACCATAGAACTGGGTCTCATATGTGTCCCATCAAAAGGCAACTTTGCCAATGTAGATTTTGGCATCACATTTAGGGATGACCCGTTGTCGACAAGCACCTTTGCCAGGATATGATCTTGGCATTTCATAGAGATATGGAGGGCTTTGTTATCCCCCTTTCCTTCCACAGGTGTCTCGTCATCCGTAAAGGTCAGATAATTGTTAGCCACTATGTGTCCTACTATGCCCTCGAATTTATCTACAGGCAAATCATGCTTCACATGTGCCTCACTCAAGACCTTCATCAGCGTGTTCTGGTGCGGTTCGGAACTCATCAGTAAGGACAACAAAGAAATTTTTGCCGAGGTATGGTTTAGTTGGTCCAACACCTGATAATCACTATGGCGGATGAATCTCAGGAATTCTTGGGTTTCCTCCTCAGTTACAGCCTTCTTTGCTTCACCAGTGGATTCCCCCTTCCCAGGTCTGACTTCTCTAGTAGCTTTGTCAAGTTTTGATTCTGGGGGAGCATATATTCTTCCACTCCGGGTGACACCCCTAATTCCAGCAAAGTTCGTGACAGGGGATGATAGTGTAGAATCAACTGCCTCAGAACTGGTAACAACTACATCAGTGCCATACTTCCACGGCACAGCTCGTGAATCCTTAAGGAAATGGGGTTGGCGTATTCACCGTGATGACGGTTTTAGCAAGAGTCGGGGCCACCGGTGCATTCCTGTTATAGAATATAACCAGAGGCTTTGGGGCTCGTGCTCAGATTTGCTCTTGTATCATGTTTATCCTGCCTTTACGACGCCTGCAAACTTTTATAATATGACTGTCCATAAATCCTTGAAGGGTTTTTTGGAAGTCCCATCGCTTCACAGACTGGGGGTCATTGTATTCTTCATCCCATGATCCTTCTATCAATCCCATCTTAAGCATATGGGAGTGAATTATTTCCAACGGCATTTAGATGTCCTTAACCTTGGAAATACATTCTTCATCTCTCTCTACAGCATTGGCACTTGGTCTCCCATGGTTGGGCAGAGGGTTGGTTGTCATATTTGGGCTTCCCTCTTTGAAGCTTATCCAATCAGCCCTGATTAGATCTCTTACTTTAAACTTTAGCGCTAGGCAATTCTTGGTGGAATGCCCCAATGCACTGGCGTGGTAATCGCACCGTGCGTTCGGGTCATACCCTCTAGGGTAAGGTGGCTGAAGTGGTTTTAAAGGGCAAGGTACTACCAGTGAGTTTTCAATGAGATGGGGAAGAAGCTCAGTGTAAATCATGGGGATTGGGTCAAACTGTACTTGAGCGCGATCATTATTCTGTCTTCTAGGGTTTGGATTAGGTGGGTTCATTTGTGGTGGTTGGTATGGTGTTTGTGGTGGTGCAGGTGGTCGCATAACAGGTGGTCGGAAATGTGGTGGGTTTGAATTTGGGATTGCAGCCATATATAGGTGTGGTGCGTTATGATAGGTCGACGGAAAAGTGACGGGGGTAGGTGGTTTGGGCTGGTTCCTTCTTTGGTTATGAGAGACCAGGTTGGTCTCTCCCTCTCTTCTCTTACCTTCTCCAAGTGAAGGTTTTCTTGTTGCCCCGACCCCAGATAGGCCTCGAATAATCTTCCCAGTCTGCAGGCCGTTCTCTATCCTTTCTTTGATAGTGACGATGTCGAAGAAATGGGATGAAATGCTTCGAATCATCCTATCATAGAAAGGCGATTGGAGCGTATCACTGAATGTGGAAATTACCTTCTTTTCTGATAAAGGCGGGTCAACCTGTGCTGCTACCTCACGCCACTGTTGGGTGTACTCTTTAAATGTCTCGTTGTCCTTTTTGGTCATGTTTTACAACTGTACTCTATCCGGCGCCATGTCCAGATTATACTTGTACTGTTGCATGAAAGCATCTGCTAGATCCTCCCAACAGCGTATAAGAGATCGTTCAAGATGATTATACCAAGTCAGGGGTGCTCCAGCCAGACTATCCTAGAAACAATGAATGAGCAGAGGGTCATTAGAAGCATGTGAAGCCATCTTCCAACAGTACATGGTAAGATGGTTCTTCAGACAGGTTAACCCCCGATACTTATCAAATTCAGGCATTTTGAATTTGGGAGGGATAACAATATCAGGAATCAGACAGAGTTGTGCAGCACTGCCCATTCCAAACTTGTTCGTCCCTTCCATCTCTCTTAATCGCCTTTCCAGGAACTCTAACCTTTCTTCCTGGGTAATTGGAGTAGCACTTGGACCCGCAGCGACATAATGACTAGTATTCCTGATTGGCTGGTCGACATATGCCGGGTTTGCATTCGGCACTGAGGTGTGGGGTCTGGCTGTTGCTTGGGTAGCTTATGGTTGCGTGGCTTGTGTATGAATGGCTTGTGCATGGATCGGAATTGTTTGAGGATCCCGGACGGGCGGGACGTTTGGTTGAGTCGTATGAAGGATCATTTCTTAATAATCAGGCTCTTCTTGAAGTGGTGGGAAATAACCCTGTGGCAGTCCATATTGAGGAAAGGGTATGACATTACCTTCTACATCTATGAAGATAGGCTGCTGGGTGTCAGTATGGTTTGATTTCCTAACGTGAACTGTTAGGGGAGGCGTAGGAGGGTTTGAGCTTGGCCCTCCAGCAGGGCCCTGAGTGTGTCGGGGAGTGGGCGGCCGTTGTCTAGCATCTTCAACACCTGTTGAAGAATCCCCTTCTGTGACTCTCCTCTCGAGAAGCTTGGCCATCTCAGCTATTTGCTCTTTCAGCTGACTGACTTCAGCCCTCAAGCTTTCATTTTCTTGTTCTATTTCAGCCATGAGTTTTGTATTAAGCCTAGTTGCGTAAGGATGCCTACCCGTTATGTCTGGGAACCACAACATTTTGTTAGGAAAATAAAAGAAAACAGATAAAGACTATGATAAAAGAGGAAAAAAAAAACAAATGATGTCACGCAGGATGTGATTCTGAATTCAGCGTGTATTCTCCGACCGTTCCTCAGAACGTCACGTTCAAAAGTACTAGATAAAGCAGTAAAGCGGAAATTAACATGAGACAATTGTGAAGGCAAATTAATTCACCGTTCTATTCTTCCGTAGAGGTACAATATTACTTGAAAGATTTGATTACAACATTTTAGCCATCCCTAGCCCGGGCAATCATGGCTCTCATTTTACAAAGTCTTTCCTGGCAATAATTCAGAATTGACGATATCTCTTTTGGGGTGGATAAAGGATTGACTATGCCTTCGGCCTGCTTCAACATCGAGGGAAAATCTTCCAAGATTCCATTGGCTAGGTATGCTAACTTGGCGAAACGGTCCATCCATGAATGAACGACCTTATCCCGTCGAGTTAAGTCAGTCCCTAAAACTCGTGTGGCCTCTTGGCAGCGTCGCTCAGCATCACAGGCTTTTTTTTGTTCATCATGTATTTCTTGCTCATAGGCCCTCATTATTTCATCAAGTTGTTGCTCCAATTTATGGATCTGGGTTTACAGCATTTCCTTTTGCACCAAGGTCTCTTTTTCTTTTTCTTTGGATTGTGCCAGCATGTTTTTCAGGACTTGTTTTTCGGCCAATATGGCGTCGCTCTGTTGGCCTTTCGTATTAAGCTAGGAATTAGCCGCACCAAGGCAATGGTCCTGTTTCACCCTGTAGTCTTCATCAATCTTCCTCTTCTTTCGTATTTCATCCATAGCATGTTTCCCCTCAGAATTTTCCTTCCTCTGAAGGGCGCACTCTCGTTGACATTTTAAAAGATCTTTTTCTAGCTTTTGATTCTTTGCTATCAACCTTTCTATTTGTGCTTTTAGAGCCATGGTGGCCTTGTCCTCCATGATGAGTGGCGGAGGGAAATTATTCGCGGATTGGTATGAAGGACTTTTGAAGGGCAGTTTCACAATGGAGGCCCTATTTAGGACCCACTCAAAATATTCAGCCCCTACAGCATGGCTTCGTGCCCCTAATTCTTTTCCCATTCTATGGACCTTCTTCCACGCATTGGCTATATCCCGAACAACAGATGTGTAATTCCCTTTTGCATAGTACAAAATGAAAGGAGAGAGCAGTCCTTCGTTCGGTGGCCTGAGTAGAGGATAAGCCAACTGACGTTTTGTAATAACAGGGTTGTAGTTGTTGCATCCCTACGTGCCCATGAGAGGAACATTCGGATAACCTCCGTAACTATAGATGATTGACTCAACCATTAGCCATTGAGGATACCACCTGACTTTTTCAGCTGTAAGGCTTACGAGGTGATTAGCCCATTCACGCCCACTCTTCACAGCCAATTGACACAATTTCAAATTAGAAACTGGACACTCGGCTTTACATATTTAATGGAAGATGTGAGATGTGAGCCATACGTATAAAACGGGTAAACAGCAAATGATCCTCTTCCCCCCTTGCGTGTGGCAGAAATCCATGGTGCAATACACATTAGCCAACATGGCTGTGACGGGATTCTTGAGTCGGTGCTTACGAGCCAGGAAGACAGCAACGACATCATAATCTACGTAGTTGTCTAAATTAGGGAACAAGACAACCCCATAGATAGTGAGGGCTAAAGTGTCCATGAAAGCCTCCCATTCTCCTTTATTAGCCAGGATCTGCATATGCTTCTCAAGAAATTCTCGAGTGAACCCGGGAACTTGATTTCTATTCATTTGCACATTCCTCAATGCTTCGGGAGAGATTCTCAAAATACGGGCGACTGAAGCGATTGTTGCATGATGGTCAAGATGGCGATAGGGAATTTGCCTCTCCACTGGTATTCCCAAGATCTGCTCAAACTCTTCTATTGACGGAGCCAGTTAAAAATCTCTAAATATGAAACAGCGGAGGGGTGGGTCATAAAATTGTGCCAAGGCTATAATTGCTTCGGTTTGGACTTCCACCTCCAATAGTTTTAAGATCTTCCCATATTTCCTGGTAAGGGCCATCTTTTGAGTCAGACTTAATTTTTTCCCAAGTACTTGTAGACTATCTGTATCAACCTTCTTAGCTTTGAGATGTAATATTTTCTTCAACTCTGTCACATCTGTACCATAATTGTCATGTTTCATGTTAATTTCCATACTTGCTCAGAGATACTGCCAATTTCTGAATCATTTCCTATGAATACTGAAACAAAGAAAAGGAATCAGTTATTGTTATGTTTTGAAATTCATGTTTTCCCCAAGGATGTGATGTAAAAAAAATTTGTTTTTTGGGAAACATTGATTTCCAAAACTCATGCGAGTCCAAGTTGCAGAAGCCATAGATTTTCTTAATCGTCATTGATGCCCCATTTAAAGGGACCTAAAATTGTTTCTTTTGATTTTTTTATTTTGACGACAAGAAAAATTACAACTCAGGACTTAGAGGTACATGATCAAAAGTGAATTATCCATCCACTGAAAGTATACTGGGTGTTTTGGAAATGAATCATTGTTTTCGAAATAGAGTACCCTCAATGGGTAGATAATTCATTCATTTGGATTAAAAAGGGAGAGTGAAAATGACATAAGGTAAAGTAAAGCTTGCCCTTTTGTAGCCTAGTTCGGGTTTTATTGAAAGTCTTTTCTAGGCCTTATGGTTTGTCTAAAAATGACTCTCCACACCGGGTGGCTTATACTAGACATCTAGAAGGTGACTAGAGCCAAGATCCTACCCATGACAGGGAAGCAATAGTGAGGAATCCACTAGGTACGTATATCATGAGAGGTCGAACTCTGGTTGAGGTTCTCACGAACACCGGATAGGAAGTACATCCTATACGATTCCGTTACCAACCCCTCCTAACTTAAGCTTCATTTGGGGCCCGGGTATAGGGCGCCACTCATAGGTGTGTGCAAGTAATTGTGAATGTAGTGTGTGGAAGGGCATTCAATACCTTTTACCTTACCCCATTCTTCACAAAGAACAAACACAGAACAAATATACAAAGTCGCCTACCCTAGGGTTCAATGATTGCAGAAAAGTAACATGGTCTTCTACCCTAGGGTTCAACAATCATGCAAACATTACTGACTGAACAAATAACAAGACACAATGGGAAATAATAACAAAACATTTACAACAGTCAACAAAGAACAACCTACATTTACGACAATTAACAGAAAAATAACAAGGGAAGAAATCAAGGCGCACAAAGGCTATATACGAAACATGCACTTTTCAATCAAATTGGCCTGACTCTCTCAAGTGTCCCCAGTGGAGCCGCCATCTGTCGTGACCTGAATCGCGACGGCGCGGCCGACCCTTCAAAAAGGATGAAACAAATAAACAAAAACAGGGAGTCGCCACCAATGTTTTTATCCCTAGGAAAAATATTGGGAAAAAACTAAGTTCCGTAAAGCACTGGTTTAAAAAATGAGATTCAAGTTCGGGAGTCGGTTACGAGTAGGGAAGGTATTAGCACCCTACATCGCCTGTCAAAGGCAGTACCAAGATTAAAAATGCGCAACATAAATAGCCTTACAAAAGATGTTTTATTTCTTCCTTTTTATTATTATTTACAAAAATAGGGGAAAATCAACAAGACGTCACGTCTAAATTGATTTTCATAGAAGTGCTAAAAAAATGGAACAGCTAAAAAAATAAGAAAATAAATGAATAAATAAAAAAAATGGGAAAAAAGAAAGATGGGCCCGATAGAAGTTAAGTCCTGCTCCTACGTATTCTCGGGTTATCGAGAAATTAGGGTCACGTAGTTCTTGGTGATGTTTTTTTTTAGGAAAAGACTAAGAGATTAATGATGGATGATGTTTTTTGAAGAGAACTCATACAAGGCGAAGTTCTTCGCACGTGTATTGGCTCTAAGGAGATTGTGTAGACAAGAGTACACTCGTATGACACTGATTTCTTAAAATAAAAAATAATAAAATAATAATAACAATTATTATTATTTTTTTAGGCTAGTCCAAATAAAATGTGTGAAGCACTTATTCTTATTAATATTTATTATGAATCCGGGTGGGGGATTAATTCAATCAACATTTAATTATTGATTAAAAAGGAAACGGACCCATCAAACAGTTAATTATTTCGACGAAAAAATAAATAACGACAAGTGCTGAAAACGAGGAATAGATCCTGATGGGAGATTAATCCAATCAATAGAAATTAATTACTAATTAAAAAGGAAACAGACCCATCGAACAACAATTAATTTGACAGAAAAATAAAACAAATACAAGTATTAAAAATGAGGAAAAGATGGTGACCGGTGTAACGAGGGAGAACTGGGCGCTGGTGTGAATTTGAGGAGCTAGATGATGGTATGGATTTGAGAGGACGGTGTGGAGAGGATTTAAGAGGAGTTGGACGGTGTGGCGAGGATTTAAGAGGAGCTGGACGGTGTAAAGGAAATGAAGAAGAGTTTTTACTCAAAGAAAAGCTTCAGAATCCCCTCTTTTCCACTTTCGCTGGGGTATTTAAAGAAATCCCAGGTGTGCATTGATTGCTTGAACAGCCCAGAGACAGCCTGGCTACCAATGATTTTATGGGGAACAGCAGCTGATGAATAACTTATTATTTTGATTTTTGTTTGTTATCAGCCGCCCCACAAAATTTGCGAATCAACTTGGATGGTGCGTTGGAGAAACAGCCTGGACATTGACAATCATGGAGAACGGCAGTTAAAGGGAATTCTTTATTATTTCTTCTTTTGTCTGTTGCTGGCCGCCCCCCCCTTAATTCAAGGATCCACTTAGATGGTGGGGTTCCAAATCAGCGTGGGCGAATGGTGGAAATATAGAACCGGCGTTCTTCTTATGACTCGGATTGGTGCCTCAGCCGGTATCCATCCTCAGTGGGAATTAATCCGAGCGGAACACATGCTCTCATATATAAAAGACCGAGTAATTCACAGATCTGATCCGACCTCTAACACTCGGTGTGAAGGCCTGAATTCACATATTATTGACTCTGAAATTGCTTTCCGAGAAGCATTCATCAGGACCTCTGTTCATTCAGAATTGCTTCACTCGGTATTACTTTGTCCGGGAATATCGCTGTTTGAAGCATTCATTTGGAATTGCTTCAATCGAAAGTGCTTTGCTCGGATGTATCACTGTTTGAAGCATTCATTCAGAACTGCTTCAATCGGAGGGGTTCTGCTAGGAACTTCACTGTTTGAAGCATTCATTCGGAATTGCTTCAATCGGATGGGTTCTGCTCGGAACTTCACTGTTTGAAGCATTCATTCGGAATTGCTTCAATCGGAGGGTTTTGCTCGGAAGTTCTTTTGCTTGAAGCATTCAACCAAAATTGTTTCATTGCTCGAAATATTCATTCAGAATTGTTTCAAAAGTGACTCACTCAGAGATCATTTGCTCAGAGGTGCTTTTGCTTGAAGCACTCGTTCACCCCTCTGCTTGACCCACTCAAGAATGTCTCATTCGGAACTTGTCACTGCTTGGAGCACTCAATCGAAACTGCTTCACTCGAAGGATAGTTTGCTCAGAAGTGGACCACTCGGGAACATATTACTCGGAAACACCTCTAAAATATTTCATTCGGCTATACCTCTGGCCGACCAGCTCTTTCAAAGTCGGAACCATTTAAAATTCATTTGCTCGGGAATTCTTCACTTGAATGCCTCAGCCTGAGAGGTATTCCTTCAAAGTCTTTCTTCAACCGGAAGCACATCCCTTGGAAGTAAACCACTTTGAGATGATTCACTCGGATACACCCCACTCAGATGCGTTTACTCAAAAAATATCCATTTATAGAGCCTCTCTATGCTCGGAAACGATTCCCTTGAAATGGCCCATTCGGAAATTCACTCTGAAATCTCCGTATCCGAGAAATACTCATTCAAAATCAAAATCTTCCTTCGCTCGGAAAGAAACATTCGGAGGAACCTTACTCGGATATACATATCCTTGAGCAAAAGGTTTCAGTCAGAGCCTTTCTTTTCTCGGGAATAAATCTCTCAGAGTCGATCCACCCAGAAATACCACATTCAGAAGTATGGAACTCGGAAGTGATCCTTTTGGAACCAGAGTATTTCTTCGCTCGGAAACACATCTCTTGAAAATGACTCATTTGGAGATGGCCTACTCGGGGCACCCTACTCAGATCTATCTTTGCTCTATTCGGAAGTATGCCTTGAAAGAGATTCTGCCCGAAAGAGGCTCATTCGAGGTCAGAGATTTTCTGTGCTTAGAAATATATCTCTCGTTTGCAAACTATTCGGAAACAGCCTCCTCGGATTTTTCACTCGGAAATAGTTTGAAACTTGAGAGGGTCTACCCGAAAGAGGCTCATTACCGGTCGGACCTTTTCCTTGCTCGAAAAGACGACATCTCTAAAACACACCACTCGGAAAAAATCTGTTCTTTGTTCGAGAATACCACTTCCTTTACTCGGACGTATATCTTTGGGAGGTATTTACTCAAGGTCGATCCCTTTTTCACTTATAGTGGCTTCAATCGAGAATCTTCCACTCAGATTTATCTCCAATCGGGAAGTATTCATTCAAGGTCAGCCATTTTTCATTTGGAGTGGCTTCCCTTGGGAATCTTCCACTTGGAAACACCCCACCTGGAGACAATCCACTCGGCAATGTCTCACTCGGAGACTCCCTACTCGGAAATGATTATTCTGAGTCATCCTACTCGGAAATGACCATCCAGAGCCTTTTCCTCGTTCAAAAATAACTCCCTCAGAGGCAGCCTACTCGGACGCGTGTCAGTCAGAAACAACTCACTCGGATATTTCACTCGGAAACAGCCATTTTTCACTCGAAAATAGCCATTTTTCACTCGAAAATTGAAGCTCAGTCCTCTCTCGGTGCCTGGGAATATTACTTAGAGTTGAAGACAATCTTGAACCCAAGCATAAGCCCTCGGTAATTCTTAAGGCACATCCCTACTCTTGGTGAAACCTGACCGGACTGAGATAGGTGTTCACAACCTCAGTATCATGTTTTAGTGGGACCTCTCCTTCAAAGCAATTAGATGTTCCTGCAGGCTCAATCATAAAAATAGTTTCAAGTGGGTCATTAGGAAAGGTTGCTATAACATCCTAAATTTTAAGTAAAATTAATTAAATAGAGCGAATAAATATAACAATTATAGAAAATAATTATTTGATGTCCTACACATGTAGAAAAATTAATTATGGACCCCTTGAGTTAATACGGCAAATACGACAATTACTGTCATCATTTAATTGACAAATGACGCACGAGCAGAATATAGAGACGGACCAAATGGGCCGGGAAACATTAGATAATTGTTAGGAATAAATATTTATGTCATAACGATGAGTTAAAATTAATTTGAGCATTCCTGTGATTTATTATGAATTATTCGAGATTTGTCGGCGTCGTTTAACATCGGAAACGACCGATTTGGGTAATAGGCCCCAATTGGGCCTCAAAAATTCATTAACCAAAAATAATTATTGAATATTAGAAAAAACATAAAGCCAAGAAACCAATTTCTTCTTCCCTCTCTTCCAATCTGTGTCAGCCCTCTTCTTCTTCTCTTTTCCATTTTCAAAACTCTTCCACCATAAACCATGGCCAAAACTAGATGGAAATTGAAGAAAGGTGTCATTTTTGACAAGTTTTTAAGGTTTGGACCCTATCACTCTCCTCTTTCTCTTCATTTTTCATATTTTCATCATCTCCCCTTAGCCCCCACATCAAAACCGAAAATCCCTTCTTGTGCCTAACCATGGTGTGACGAAAATTTAAGGTTATTGAAAGCTTCTTTGACACTTTGGAGGAGCTTGTTCAAGCATTTGGGATCAGGGCTCATCAATACCCAATTTTATTGCTCTCTTGAATTTGGAACCTTGAATTCCATTGGGGTATGTCATGAACCCTTAATAGGCTTTAAATTAAGTAGCATAATATGTTATAAATTATGAGATTGTTGTTGGAAAAATTGATGTTTGCATGTGGAACCCAAAACCTAGGTTAGGAGACCATTGGGAATTTGTTGTTGTTGATGTTGGATAATTATTTTTGTGACTTGAAATATGATAAGAATTAGTTGTTGGATTGAGATTAATTATTGTTGGAATGAATGAGTTAGTTTTGGGTGAAAAACTAGAATTTGATGCTTACTTTAATTAGTGGGGAAAATTGCAATTGGGAGACTTAAATTATTGTGGATGACTTTATAATGATTGTGAGACCTAAATTAGTGTATTGTAATAAATTGGTGATGTTGGATTGAAGAATGAAGAATTAGGTTAGTATAGAAGCTTTATGGGTGAATTAGGAGTAGTAAAAGTATTGTAAGTGACTTTAGTTACCTTGGCTTTATTGGTATGCTAATGGAACAATATGAAATATGGTTTAGGAATTGGAATCAATGTTAGGAGATTTAAGTATAAAAAGTATAGTGTTAAGGAGAAATTAAATTAGGAACTTGAATCAATAAAGTGAAATTAATGGATTGTTAGCTTAAGGAGCTTCATGAAAGTGTATTAGGCATAAATATATAAAAGGGAATGTTAATTGAAATTAAAGAGTGTGAACGTATGTGATTGACAATTTTGGCATAATGGTCAATTAAAAGACTTTAGGTCATAGTTAGGGTACAAAAATGATTATGGTCTAAGAAATATTAATTGTGACTAAAAAATGACTTAGTAGAGGTTTTGTGGTATTTATTAGTGGTTGGAAACAACTAAGATGGGAAAAACATGTAGTTGGTCTCTAAAAGGTGATGGAAACATGAAGTTAAAAATTGTGGGCAACTAGGTCAAGTGTAAGAACTATGCTTGTAGTGATACCACATTCATGAAATTTAATTAATAGGTTAGTAAGGAAGAAGTAACTTGTTGGTGAGAAAAGAATTGACATCTAAGTGATAATGGGTAAGGTTTATGTCTTAGGTAAATGATAGGTACTAAAAAATTTCTTAGGATAATTTGCCTTAGCATTGAAACCATTACCAAGATAATTAGGAAATTTAAGAAGTAAGGGAACCAATTAGCTAAATTATTAGTAGAGAAAGACTTGTCACTTTTTAAGGATATGAAACACTTTAAATAGTTATAATGGCTTAGAAAGTTACTTAGAAATCTTGTGAAGCTTAATAACTAATCTTTGGGCTTTTGGCTAATTCCAAACCATGGTCATAATTCTTTAAGATGTTGGAAAAGTGTATGAGTGATGACTTTAATTTCAAACTTCAAAGAGGAGAATGGTTTAAATCTAATGTGACCTTGTGTATATATAAATATGAACTTATAGAAGAGAAATGGTGATTAACATCAAAAGTGTAGTGTGGTGCTTGATATAGCTTTATGCTTGTTAATGTAGGCTTTGATCGTTCTGGTAAAGTGGGATCATCCAACTCTTCCAACCCCACGGAATACTTTTCTTGAGGTAGGAGAGGAGTTTATTTTCTAAATGTATGGTCATGGTGTGATGTATATTTACATGTTGGCCTTGGATGTTTTTATTGTTGCCATGTATGATAAACAGGTGAAGTAAGACTCTTTGAATGACATTGATGGTGAATTGATAATTGTGATGTTGGCTTGTTGGCTTAGGCATAATAATGAAGTGGAATTCATATGAAAATTAAGACCATCATGTGCATTTCTTGCATCTTGCGACATGCATAACATAACTCATGTGGGATTAATAATGATCTTGCGTTGATCTTGAAAATAACAACCTCGTGTTGGTTGATTTTATAAATGACTATGCGTGGTCGTAGTGTATACCATGTGACATGTTTTGTTGATCTTGCATTGATCTTAAGAAAGAAACCTTGCGTTTGTTCTAAATACTAAACAACTATGTGTGGTTGTAGTCACATGAGCGGAATATACACATGATGAGAAAATGAAATTATACAAGTTGGTCTCATTGCATATGCATAAATTGTTGGCTAGCATATGCATTATTTGTGAGAACATGGTGTTTGAATTTGAGTACCCAAATGGTTATGACTCATGAGTATCTTGAATTGAGAAATGTTGTTGGTGTTGTTGGCTAATGTAAAAATGTAGTGATGTCCATTGTTGGTGACATGAGAATCATACTTAAAGCTTTTGGCATGAGTTGGTATTATGGTATATGTTATATGTATTGATTGTCAAATTATGCTCTCTATGTTGTATCAATGAGATTAGATATATTGAAGGAAAATATGTATGAATACTCTACTATGCATGACTTATCATTATAATTACTCATCATTGAGAAAATATACTCACTCTCCATGTTGTTCATTTTAGCTTTATAATGTAGGTGGGCATTGTGAAGTGAAACCTTTTTGAAGAGGCGATTTTGGTGTGAAGTGGGTATGGAAGTTGCCTTGGCCGACAAATTTTGGGACAATGATGTTTGTCATTATTTATGTGAATTTTGATGTATATGGCATTATTTTGCATAACTTGACTATTGATGTAAATGCCTAAGTGTAGAATTGATGAATTGAAGTTATTTAATTTTATGGATGTCCTTGAGGTATTGATTTTGACATGTGATTCTTTAGCTTGATGAAGGATATTGATTTTAGAAACTTGTGATGCTATTTGTGCCAAGGAAATAAATTTATGAGGGTTTGGTAATATGATGCTTTATTTCTAATCAAGAGTGTATAAAGAGAACTAGATAGTAAAGAGTAGACATGACAAATGCTTAGCTTTTATGAATGGTCATGATTCACAAATTGACGTTTGGATGGTTTTTACTAGGGTTACATACGCTTGTGGGTTATTAGTTTTGATGATAGACTTAAGGGAATGTACCCTTGGAATTGAATGACTCAAGCATAGTATGAGTAGCGTAGGACTTAGTGTATGAAGATATGGTTTAAGTTATTTTTGAGTAGCTCTCAAGAGTCTAATTGGTAATCCTAAGTGATGATGGAAATGGTCCAGCAATTCTCTAAGTCATTCCCCTTCTCATATCATCATATATGGGAGGGATTTTTAATTAGATCTAGGGTGAAACTAATGACCTTTATTTTGTGGTATGCCTTATCTAGAAAATTGATCTAAATGCAAAAATTTACCCTACTTTTTATTAACTAGATATCAATGTCACTATTATTAATTATCGAATTTCGGGCACCATTATTACTTCCTTCACCACTTGTTCCACAAAATCCACACTACAGCAAACATCATCACTAAAAGGTTTTTCCAAAGTATTTTTTAAGTTAAAATCAACCTTTTGGTCTCCAACAGTCAGAGACAACTTACCATTCTTTACATCGATCACAGCACCCGTAATTGCTAAAAATGGTCGACCTAAAATAATAGGAATCAAAGAATCTTCATCCATTTCTAGCACAACAAATCAACAAGTATAAAAAATTTTCCTACCTTAATAGGAACATCCTCTAAAATTCCTACAGGATATTTGACAGATCTATCAGCCAACTATAAAGACATCCTAGTAGGTTTCAGCTCACCCAATCCTAACTTTTTAGCAATAGATAATGGCATTAAGCTAACACTAGCTCCTAAATCACACAATGCTCTATCTATAGCCATGTCACTAATCATACAAGGAATAGAGAAACTACCCAGATCTTGGAGCTTGGGTGAAAGCTTTCTTTGAATTAGAGCACTGCACTCCTCAGTAAGTGCCACAGTACTATCTTCCTCCAACTTTCTTTTGTTGGACAAAATATCCTTTAGGAATTTTGCATAGGTGGGCATTTGCTGTAAAGCATCTGTGAAGGGAATATTGATATATAATTTCTTTAAAACCTTAAGAAACTTACCAAATTGTTTATCTAATTTTGCTTTAGCCAAGCGTTGAGGAAATAGAATAGGAGGTTGATATGGCTTAACCTCCTCCTTCTTTTCTTGTGGTTTCTCTTCTTCAATCATTGGAGACTCATCCAATTACTTTTCCTCCTTAGTAGTCTTTGCAACTGGACCATCATATTGAGTACCACTCCTAAGAGTGACAGCCATGGTATGGTTGGATGGTCCAGCCTCAGGTTTTCCAGGAAATGTTCCTGGTGCTCTTGTAGAATAAGAGGCTTGCTGGGCAATTTGATTTTCTAATATTTTGTTATGGGTGGCAAGAGAGTCTACCTTTGAAGCTAAGTTCTTTATTGCTTCAGAAAACTCATCATTTTGTTTCATTTGAGTAGCTACAAATGTCTCCATTAAGGACTCTAGCTTTGATTTTTGTGGAATGTAGGGTCCTTATTGAGGTTTATAGTTACTTTGATTACCTTGGAATGGAGGTGGCCTGTTTTGGAAGCCAGGTGGACCTTGTGGAGGTCTGTAGTTACTCTGATAATTTCCGCCATAGTTTCCAATAGCATCCACCATATGAATTTCTTGCTCACCATTTTGAGTTACTCCAAGTTGACACCCTGAGATATTATGACCTGAAACATCACACAACTCACAGACAATGTTAGTAGCACCTGCTCCTAACTTATCAAATTTTACAGATAGTGCCTCAACTTTAGCAGTAAACAAGGAAATAGCATCAACAGAATACTTACTGGGAGTTTTTGAAGGTAAACTTCTTTCGGAAGACCATTGGTAGGTATTTTGGGCAATTTCTTTGATCAGGTTTTGAGCTTCATCCACATTCTTGCTCATGAATGCACCTTCAGCTGCAGCGTCCAAGGAGATCTTTTGTGTGGAAGTTATTCCATTATAAAAAATATGGACTGTCAACCACCTTTCTATCCTATGATAGGGACATTCTCTCAGTATCTCCTTGAATCTCTTCCAGGCTTCATATAGTGGCTTATCATCTCTTTATGCAAAATTTATGATTTGTTTTCTTAGCACATCAGTCTTATTCCTTGGGTACCATTTGTTGATAAGAGCATTGGACAGTTGTTCCCAAGTTGTAATGGAGCCTTCAAGGAGTGAGACAACTAAGCCCTCTCTTTATCCTATAGTGTGAAAGGGAAGAGTCTTAAGCGGATGGCATCATTGGCAGCCCCATTCATCTTCAGCATGTCACAGTATTCAAGAAAAATTTGGAGGTAAAGATTGGGATCTTCAGAGGGTAATCCTCCAAATTGGTTCTGCTGAACCATAGAGAGTAGTGAAGTCTTCAATTCAAAATTGTTAGCCTCCACTGTGGGTCTAAGGATGCTAGACCTTCTTCCATGTTTTCTTAAAGCTCTAAGGGTATGTTCTATCTCAGGGTCAAATCCTAAGTTTAGATCGACACTACGGTTTCGTCGCATAAAAAGAAAATAAATGACAAATAAAACAAATAATCACAAAAATAAAACAACTACAACAGATATACAGAATAAAGAACAAAATACAAAATAAGAACAGAATAAAATAAGTAAGAAAAATAGAAAAATATTAAAATAAATATACAAAAAAGAGAAACAAACAAAACAGATAAAATAAAACAAAATAAAAAGAATATTAATAAGTATGATCTAATCAAATTTCAATACTGCCGATATTTGAGGGACACAGTCCCCGGTAACGGCGCCAAAAACTTGACAGGGTTCCGTAAACGCACGGGTTATGTCGAGTAATATAAAAGATTATCGTATCAACAGGGACTGTTTTCAAAGTACCAACATATAAAAATTTAATTATCCACACAATTGATTTTCAATGTTTTTGTAAAATAAAGCACAGAATAAAAATAAATACAACAACAAAATTTACTTGACACTTAAAAATAGAGTTGAGACTATCTTGGGATTCCAGGGGATTAAGTCATTATTTTATGCTAATAATTTTTGCTTTTCATAAATAAGAATCAAATTAAATTTTCCAAGGCGGATTTTCCTTAAGCTAATTAATATGTTCCTCTTGGAATCCTATTAATGTACCTAACGTATGGAGAACCACATTCAATCCCTAAGAAAGGCCCATTATCGTTTTGTGAAAATCTCTTTTTATTCCTTAAAAGATTTTTGATTACTTTCACAGTTTTACCGAGGTCACAAAAAGTATTTCAAAATCTTAGGCTTAGTTCAAAAGCTTTCTAGTAACAATAAATCTTTCGATTTTATTAATTACCTAAACTTACTAATATACCCGCATGGAGATAGTTTTATCACTTAGGTTCTTGTTAAGAATCTCTAAGAGCATTAAGCAAAATTTGAACTAAATGGAAAATAGAAATTTATTTAATTCAGAGTCAAAATAATATTAACATAAAATATTATCACACCCCCATCATCCCAAGATAATTAATTTAGTTACTCATGATATGATTCAAATTCATATACATAATGGAAAGGAAATAAAACATACAACTCATGGTAAATCAAGTAAAGACTTACGGGTTTCTCCAAAAAGCCCAATAATTTCACCATTGTATTTCCTTGTTGTAATATTTTCCCACCATATACAGATTTAAACACTCAATTTCACAACTTTCTCTCAATTCTTATACAAGAAATAAAAGAAAGGAAGAAAGAAAAGAACTTGGCCAATGACTCCCCCTTTCCCTTAATCCGTGGCTCTCTATTTACACTATTTGAGGTGAAAATATTTTATTATTTCCTCCAAAGACTGCCAACTTTTCTTCCATTTTGTATCTTTTTTGTTGGCATGGTGCCTTATCATGGGAACCCATTTCATCTACGTTAACTTGCTCTCAATAATGTTGTCCCAATTCACGTTACTTTGCTCTATTTTAATATCCAAATTGCTTGTCAAATGCTATCCAGTTCACGTTGCACAACAACCACTTCTTCAAGTTACTTTTGTTCTTAATTTAATATGCAATTGTTGTCTAAATTCCCTTGTTTTTGCAGCCATTTCACGTTGGGAAGCATGGAGTGGTGTATGGCTTGATTAATTTAATAGAGAATTCAACATTGTGGGCCATTTGAAGAGTCTTTCACGTGAAACAAGGTGAGTGAAAGAAGAGGAATTAATTTCTTCAATGATCATAAATTCACCCATCAGCCCATGAGTTTTACGTTTGGAAGCTTATTGCAAGTGGGAAAAGATTTAATTAAATTATTCATGAATCATTGGACCAAGCTGCACACAAAAAGCGTTAATTCCTTACCCAAATTAGAAGCTAATTCACTTGAAATGCAAAGGGGGAATTGATTACTTTAATTTGATTTTGCATTTTAAGAGAAACAATAACTTCAATTAATTTAAATAAAATATTCAAAATTAATGTTTATAGAAATGGAATTATGATTTAAGTTCTTGACATTTTAAAATAATTAGTTTAGCACTAATCCAATCATAATTTTCCAATTCTAGAAAAATACTTTTTTAAACATTCCATTTGAATTAACTCATACAAAATAAAACATTAGAACAGTAACAGAGAAAAGAAAACAGAAATTCTGAAATTTAAGGAAAATGATACAGTAAACATTTCAATTTTAAATGATTTAAATGTGAAAAACAGTGTTCTTAAACACTTATCAACATGACTCATGGAGCCTACCAAAATTCTGACAAAGTCTCTCTTGTAAAGTCGACATTTCCAAAATTTAAACCATGCCCTGTTACACTCAAAATTTCCCAACACATTTTAATATATGCATATTAAAAAAATCATTTACACAACGTAATCAACTGGTCCTTCCACTAGCAATCATCAATTCAAATGCATTGTTTACATGTTATCAACACACAATACCAATACCTGAGAAGCTTTACTCTCCACTAACAAACAACACTACATATGCAGATCCTATATGTTATCACCACACAACTAGTCCTTAATGAGCTATGCTTTCTACTAGCATATAGAAAACCAATCATGACATCATATTATGTAAAACAAACAATAGAGACATTAGAGACTTACCTGAAAGATAGCAAACACAGAGGCAATGTAAGGGATGGCAAGCAATGAGTTTGTTATGCATGAACCAAAGAAAGACCAAATGCAATCACAACTGTCAAATAAATGTATAACTAAATAGTATCCAAGTCTAAGAGTGTGTATGGTGAGTCTAAATGCACATCTAAAAGTGAGAAGGAAAATGAAAAGGTTTATAAGAAATGCACATTTAATAAAAAACTAAATACTTATGACTATAATCTAATAACTAACCAATAATCAATTCATGAACACAATCAATCCTTACCTACAATTACAATTTAAACTTGAAATCACAGTAATATAAATAAACCACTACTTTCAATTTAGGTAATGACTTGCTAAGAATGATATCCACTAGCATTTCGTCATTGACATAGTTGCCGCTTCTAATAACAACTAGAATTTTTGACTTGGACTTTATTTCTCAAACCATATCTTAATAAAACCCCATGACATGCCTTTTTTAATCAATAAATTTCTATTTATTAAACTAATATGTAATCTAAGCTTTATTTAATTTGTGCTAAATTACATCTATGGCCTTATATCTTAACATATGTGTGATTTTATAATTAGGCTTTTGTAATTTATTAGCTTTTCAAATTAAGTCGCTTACCTTTAATTTTTGACTAGGTAGCTAATAAAAATGTAATAAAATATATTTTTCCTTTGAAAACATATCAAACATATTTTTAAACATTAAACACCAAACCCAAATTTCTTACCGTAACATTAAACATTATTTCAAGTTCCATTTTTTTTACTATAACCATAACATTAAACACCAAACACAAATTTCATTAACACATCATAACCTAATCAAGGTTAGAAAATTCCAAATCTAGGATATTCTTGTACCATAAACAGAGCATAAGAAGAACAAAAAAGCAAAGAGAGACAGAGAATCACATTGTATAGTGATGAACAAGGAAGGGAGAAATAGATAGACTTATGTGTCGTCGAAGATAGGAGAAGACTTTGTCAGAGATGAAGGCCTAAGTTAGAGATAGAAGGGGGAGCTTATCATCATAGGAGAAGAGTTTATCATCAGAGAAGGGAAGAGGTTGAGAGAAAATGGAAAGTAAGATTTGTAGAGAATGGGAAACTAAGAGAGGAAGAGGTTTGGCCTTGATTAAGTGTTTTGATTTAGCGACAGACATGCAGCCTGTCACCTATCCTATAACTAATTAAAAAAAGATGTAACATGTGGCAAAAACTAATCGATAACTTGTCCATATGTCTACACCTAACGACAGAACCCTACCTTTATTGCTAAATGGTAGCAAATTAGCAACATGAAATCTTAGACTTCAATAGATACCCCTTCATGACAAGCTTAAAAATGGTTACTGGGAAGTTACTAGCTATTGAGCGATTGCATCATTGCTAAGGCATTAAATTTCCCTCTTATTTTTTAGGTTGCCCCGCCAAGCATAGCGACTAGTGTAACTACGAAAAAAATTTCACATGCTAAACTCAAACCAACGACGGGCTCAACGACGACTTGAGGGAATTTAATAATGATGACCCATCACTCTATCACTAAGGGCATTAAATTTCCCACACATTTTTAGGTTGGCCCGCCAAGCATATCGACTGGCATAGCTATAGAAAAGTTTTCACATGCCAAACCCTAACACACGACGGGCTCGGTGATAGCTTGAGGAGATTTACTAGTGACAACCCATCACCCCATTGTTAAGGGCATTAAACTTCCCTCATATTTCTTAGGTTTTCCTGCCACCAATAGCGACATGAGTAGTTATAGGCGTTTTTTCACATGTCAAACCCAAACCAACGACAACATGGGGGAATTTATTAGTGATGGCCCATTACCTCGTTACTAACAACATTAAATTTCCCTAATATTTTTTAGGTTTGCCTGTCACTAATAATGACGGGAGTAGCTATGAGTGGAATTTCACATGCAAAACCTAACCAATGATGACGCTTGAAAATTTCATATAACGATGACATGTATATCGTTTGTAACATCCCGAAATTTATAAAAATGATTAATTGAAGAGAATAAATAATAAATAATTATATATGAGTTGATTTATGTCGGAAATAATTAAATTGGGATTTATTATTGATATTTATAATTTATTGAGATTTAAGGAACTAAAATTATACCCGATTAAAATATGGGTGTCAGACCAAGTATCTCCGATTGAGATGCCGTTGGTCAGGGCTGTTAAGAACATCATTGGGAATCCGAATATGTCTTCAGAATAATTTTTGGATTTAGTATTGAGCCCGAATAGAGATCCTGTTCATTATAAAACGGAGACGTTTTTAATAATGGGTCAAAATTTAAAATAAAACTCTCATTTCTCTCTTATATTTCACGTTACTTCTCCCTCTTTCTCCCTTTTACTTTGCTTTTTCTTCTTCTCCCTCCATTCTTCTTCTCCATGACTGTCCCCCTCCCTTCGACCTTCTCATTCCATCCATTTCCAAAATTAAAACCAAAGCTTGGATTCATAAAGCATGAATGGAACATTGGAGCAAAGCTTTGTTCTCCTTTTCCTCTCTTTTCCTCATTTTCGTGTTTGGCATAGAGCTAGGAGAAAGAGGTATAATGCTTGAATACCCATAGTTTTTATTTATGGTTTTTATGTTATTGAGGTATTGTGATAGGGGATTAGAGGTTGTTTTGATGAATAAGGGTATGTAGAACCAAAACCCTAGGTTGGATAATTGTTGGGGATTCATTATTATGGTTGATAATGAATGGGATACATTGATACTAGTCTATGGATGCATGTAAATGGCTAAAATTGATGATTTTGGGTTATTAATGAAAACCTTAGAAATTAGGATTTTGGGGCTTTGGGAAATTAATGAGAAAATTGTGAGTTATTGGCATTGGAATGATTATATATACATGAGAATGAGTTTTTGAATGAGTAATATTGATTGTTGATGTTGAGATATTGTTAGGAGAAACTTGAACAATGAGGATGATGATTAATGAATTTTAAAGAACCCAAATCCTAAGATTTAGGAATGTGTATATGGTGACTGAAAGAATTTAGTTTTGAGAAATGGATATTAGGTACCCAATATTAAGTGTTGATTTATATGATGATGAGTGATGGTGAAAATGATAGAAAACCATTGATGATAAAACCTATAGATAGGTGTTGTTATGAATATGAAATGATGAATATGAGCACCAAAACCATGGTGAATGTGAGGGATTGGTGAAATAAGTATGTGTCTCGATAAGGTCTTAGACCATCTTATATGCCATATGAAATTGTTGATGGATAATGGTTTGAAAGGAGCTAAGCGACTCATGATGAATTTGAATGGCAAATGGATAGTTTAGGTGATGGTGAAAGAGATGTTGTTGTTGTTGGGTATGGTTAGCACTTTTAGATCTAAAGAATCTTGGTTTTGGGAAAGGAATTCCCGAAACCTAACACAAGTATATGGATTGGAGTTTTGTTAAGTCTAGGACTTGATATTAAGCCTTGAGATATGTTTACAATTGCTTAGAATTAAAATAATGCCTTGTGTTGGCTCATTGATTGGATATATGTATATATGTGTACTGATGTAGATTGATTTCTAGACTATGTGGCGGAGTATTCAAAGCGTGCATTTGGTTGTGGCTCTTCTCTCGAGGGAGGAGAGGAGTTTACATTCAAATTGCATGAGTTATATAATTGATGATTATTGTATGTCATGATACTCATGCTTGCCCTGCCATGTTTATAGTGAAATAATGTGAATGGCAAAATGTTGGCTAATGATGATAATATATATGTATATATGATAATGAATAACCCATAAGGGGTTGAAGTATGCATATACCATGTGAATTTAGAATTCCATGCGATTTTGATGAATAAATATTGGTAATGAGAGGCTAAGGCCTATTTGATGGTATTAATGTTTATATTGGTAGAGAAATTGATTAAAATGTGAAATTAGGTATTGATATTAATGCATAATTAAGGAACTAATAGAGCCAAATAGAGTTTTATGAGGATTGAATGGCATGGGATAGTTCCAATAGCTTCTATGCATAGTTTATGACTTGTAGAAACTGGAACGGGCCAATTCCATTGAGAATAGGCCCTTGAGTTGCACAAAAGTGCCTTAAAATGGGTAAAATGTATTTATGCTCATAAGTCACTCATCTTAAGGAATTTTTGAGTGTGACCAGTGGCCATGCATCACAAATGATGTATTATAACTTGTGTCAAAATTTGGTAGCATTCCGATATCGTTTGCATAGATTTAGGTGTATGAGAAGTTCATTTCCTTAAGAAAATCTACATAATTTCTGCAATCTGATAGGGTGTAATCGATTAGCCCCCCTGGCCTAATCGATTACAAGGCTTCTATCTTTAAGGAAATCGATCAGCTTAATCAATTATAGTCCCATAATTGACTAGACTCAAAGTTGTAATCGATTATGAGCTAAACAAAACCAAGGTAACCGATTACATTCACTGTTGTAATCGATTATGAACCAAACAGAATCCTTATAGTCGATTAGATTGGTTCTAGTAATCGACTAGATGAAATATCTGATGCATTACATAAATTCTAGGAGCTCTGTAATCGATTACCCCCAATTCTGTAATCGGTTAGGGCAATCGATTAGCATATGTCCTAATCGATTATGTCAGTGTAAAATTGAAATTTTCACACCATGAGCATTTATCTTGCATCTTTTAGCTCCTCAAGCCTACTTTACATTCATTAGATCTTCTTAGACTCTCTTCGAAACCATTGTGACTAATAGGTGACAATTGTGACATGTCTCCCTACTTTTAAGACTAAAAATGAGCCGTTCTTATATCTTGAAGTTGAAATTTGTCATGAGCTCATTAGTATCCAAAACCCTTTACATTATGTAATAACGAGAGAATTCATTAAGGGTATATGTGTGGTGTGCCTTAGCGGTGATTGGGGAATGGCTTAAGGCCTTGGTAAGTTATGTGTATGCCTAAATCACGTTATGAAAACATGAATGTACATCACCATTGAAGTGATATATAATTGATAATGAAAATTAAAGGTTGTGGTTATATGACATACCTTATATGATAATGAAATTAATGTGGGTACAATTGAGTGGCAATAAGTTATGATAACTCGATGAAATTGAAATAGTATCTGTAATGATCAAAAAATAGATAAGGCCACACACATTGAATGATGATTGATGATGTTGGATGAAAAGGGATATTGTTGTTGAACATACCCTTGGTTTAATGGTGATTTATATTATTAATAATGGCAATGCCATTGTGTTTGATACAAGTGTAATCTTGTACATATAGATTTAATTGTATTGGCTAGCATGTGATGCTATGTACTTGAAATGTGTTTATCAACATGCCTTGATTGATTCCCATGTGTGGACTCATACTATGATGCTTGCTATGCTTCTTAAATTCCATGCGTGGATTAATGTGAGAATGATATTGTGGCTATTGAGGTGTCAAGTACATGAATGATATGCCTTAAGGGGCTTTGTAAATGATTGTATGTTTATTGATTAAAAATGTCAAATTAAAATATATCCCTATATGAGAGGGTGAGATATCCTTGCCAGGTTGATTGGCATATGCATTATTGCATTTTGCATTCATGGCATGGCATAACATTGAATATGTGGTTGCGATCACAATGATAAAAGATCCTGCGGGATTCTATGAAGGGAGTACCCCTTGCAAGGCGGGAAACCAACTTGATGATGATATGATATCGAGCCGGTGGTTGCGATCACTTGGTTGTTGAAATGAAAAAGGGCTTGTGAGTTCCTATGATGCCCGTGGTTGCGATCACGAGGCGGGAGTACCCCTTGCGAGGCGGGAAACCAATATGAATTATTGAACGTGGTTGCGATCACGAGAAAGCACCTTGCGAGGCTGCTAGAGGGAGTACCCCTTACGAGGCGGGAAACCCATGTGAATGAATGATGTGGTGGTTGCGATCACTTGATGAAATGAAATCGGATTTGTGCATGTGCATTATCAAACAGTCGACATATGCATTAGCCATAGGTGTATGGCATTTGAGATGGGATGACCACGAGATGAGAAACCCCTTGGGAGGAGGAATTGAGTAAAGATTTAATGAATTGATGATGATAACTTGTGAATGCCCTTGTTGATAAGTGGCAATGTGATTGTGTATGTGCTTATGCTTGCTTATGTTGTGAACTGCGTTTCATGAGGCTTGTATGCCTATAATACTAATGTGATGATGATTGAATGATGAATTGATGATTTTATAGAAAAGCACACATGATGAATGAATGCATGTACACTTAATCACAATATATATATATATATATATATATATATATATATTCGTCATTTTAAATGTATAACTCACTCTCCCATGTGGTCTCCTTTTTAGCATTGTGATGCAGGTTGCCATGGGATGAGTTTGGATTTTAAATTGAAGTTTCGGGAAGGTAAATAGTGGCAGTGGAAGTGCCTTGGCCGACATCATTTGTGAATTTTAATGTAAAGAATAAATTGTATATGACGATATTGATGATTTAGTGATTTTGGTCATGTATAAGATAATCGTGCATGCATGAATGGTGATCATATGTATTAGTACATAAGTGATGATTTGATGAGTACTTGAGGAATTAAACTTGAACAATATATACATTGATGATAATGGTGTTTGGATTAATGCCAATAGGTGAATAGGTAGGCCAATTATGAGATATGGGCAGTGGTGATAGTTGGGGCATGACCCCGGACTCATATGCATATTTATATTATATCTTAGGCAATGCATGTGTCTGTTGTGAGTGCATGAATAGGTTATGATCTAATAGGTTTACGTTAGGTGTTGGCATGATTTACCGAGCCTTTTCTCATATCGTCATATATGGGACTAGGCGTATGCCTAGTATACACATTCTTCTTCTATTGTAAACTCTATTATTTTTGTATACCGTTATGGGTGAATTAGTTATCGATCCAGTTATATGTTGATAAATCTCATTCTTTGGTTCTCTGTGGTTCGGGTCTCCAGGTAATCGTGAGAGTGTTTTTAAAACTATTTCAAACGTGAAAAATTTACTTGTATTTTTATTAATTGTTATCTTGATTACATCGGGATTCGAGTCTGGAAAACTAGGGTGTTACATCGTCGCTAATATTTTACTATTAAAATAGTTAATGCAAAAAAATAAATAAATGGTGGGCTCTTGTGACGACCTTAGCAATGAGTGTTAAGTTATATATAAACCCAGCATCAGTGATGATGCTAGCGATAGTCATTCATTAAATTTAGGTGATGGATTATGCATTTAATGTAGCTAAAACAGTGTTTTCTTATAGTGTCTATAGGTGTAGGTTTGACAGTTGATTCTAGTCTTTTTCATGCTTAGTTAGGTAATCTGAGTCTTTAAAAGTTTAAACTCATGGCATATACTCTCTTAAAATTATCTAATTTGTCTTGTGAGTTATGTCAATCATCAAAGTATAGTTATGTTCCTTTTTTAGGTCAAGCCCTAAGTTGAGTTACGTCTCCTTTTACACTAGTTCACCTTAATGTTTACTGTCCAAGTTGTACTATCACTGATTTAGGTGCCTAATACTTTGTCACTTTTATTAATGATTATTCTTGTTGTACTTGATGCTTTTAATAAACTTGTTGAGTTATTTTTTATTTTTCAAACTTTCTATGATGAAGTAAAAAAACTGAATTTAATATTCTTATTGGAATTTTTGTGGTAATAATGCTCGTGAATCTTTGTCCAAACCTTTTTAAACCTTTATGGTTTCTCATGAATTCTCCATTATGCTTATATGTACAGAATAAGATTGTTGAAAGGAAAAATTAACACTTTATTGAAATAACTTGGACACTTCTACTACATAGTAATGTTCCTCATCATTTTTGGGGAAATGTTGTACTTACAGGTTGTTATCTCATTAATCAAATGCCTTCATCTATTCTTCACAACCAGGTATTGTTAGGAAATCCTCAATGGACAAATAGCGGAAACATATAGGATTTTTATTGATTTTACAAATATCTTCAAAGTAATAACAAAGAACAAAAGTGAGTTTAAACATTTACCTCGTCTTTGCATAAGTTCACACAAGCACTCCCATCAGACCACTTTGTGTCTTAGTGCTAGGGTAGTGTTTTACAACCCTTTATGAGTTGCGTCTAAAAGTTTCACCAAAATCATCATCTACCAGTAAGTTTCCTAATCTATATTATAGGCTCAAGTCTAACCTTATAAGTACTATTAATGATTGGGCTTTTAACTCATTCTAAATGAGATAGGCCTAATAATGTTTGTTTTAGTCCAACCAAAATAAAATTTATTCTCTGTTGGGCTTACTTTAAGTGTGTAACCCAATGGGTGGTGTATTTGGGTTATATTAAATATAAATATATTATATTTAATATAATATAACGGGAAACATCGAGCAATGCATCATTATCTAAATATAACTTTCTATCAATTTGATATAAACTATAAGTGGTAAACATTGTATATTTGTTCCTTTATTACAGTATCTAATTAAACCCAAGACATGGTCATTGTCACCTTTGTATGGCCTAATTCATTTTCTTAATATTGGAGTGAGCTTTACTTGAATAAATATCAAATATTTATTATCTTTAGCATGATCATGTGTTTCCTAGTCTAACTTCATCAAGTGTCCTATAGAAATCACTCTTGTTATATGGGGAAGACAAATCTAATCTACGTCACTCATATCCCTCTACATGATTTGTTCACTATCCAATTACAACCTTTATTATCTTCTTGTTACAAGTGACGTTTGATTGCATTAAAACAATAAACTACTCACGTAAGAATCGTAATGACTTTGAGTTGAATGACTGCATATACTAGTATCACATTGAGAATCATTTAACAATCAATGCAAAATTTTTATGGAAGGTTTATCTAGTACATCATTAACGTGTACCCATATGAAGGCTTGATGTCATATATATCCATGATATGAAAGATCAAATCATCAGTACACCCACACACTAATTGTAAGACATTAACTATGGCATGTTTTAGGAATAATTCTTATATTAACGTTGTGACATCTCGAGCGCTAATGAGGGCGGAAAGTGATTGTCGGTGTAGAGGCACAGACAATAAGCGACTTTCGGTAGGCTTCTAGTGGAAGGGGAGTATGAATGAACTGAATATACACCGGAATGAGAAAGATCCAAAGACTATATAGATATGGGACTATACTGTTAAGGATAGCCTAAAGGAATTAATTACTACTACCTATACCAATAAAATGCATTTACTTTTCAGTAACTTATCACTTAAGGACTCCAAGGTTAAGCATGTATAACTAAAAGAAATTCTGGGATGGGTGACCTTCTAGGAACTTCTCAGGAAGTGTGCGATTGAGGATAAAACATACAAAAAGTTTCATGTTGGTTTATGAGGAAAGTTATCAATTCTGGGGAAAGATCAATCTTGCTTTATCTGTACTCTGTGTGGATGATTTATAGAAAATAGAATATCTGACTTGGTAGAAAATACTTTCCAGCTGAATTAAAGGAGAAAAGACAATTCAAAATATGTAACGATTTACTAAAACAGAAAACTCATGAATTTTCTATATTCGTATTGCTTCCTTGATTTCGGCTCGTAATCTGTTTACAAATTTTGAGCATCAATAGCCTTCATTTGTAGCATTATTATAATGAGAATGAAAACGAGATAACTCTTCAAACTTCGATTCATACTTTCCCATAGTTATATTTCCTTGGGTCTTCAAAGAAGATCTCAAGGATAAGTTGATCAAGAACCATTGCCAAAGAATAGACTTCAGGAAAAAGAAGCTATACCAAGCACCATTTTGTCATTTTGGAGCAACATATATGCCTAACAAACCCTAAGTTTTATATGGAAGATATTATCTGACACCTACGTTGGATTTTAAATGCTTTATCTGGGGAGGACCCTATCTAAAAAGGGATTTCCCTAAAAACACTCATGTTTGCCTTATGTGTAACAAGCCAGGTCATCACATCAAAGTCTGCCTAGAGATAAAGAAAGAGAACACTAAAAGCGCGAGTACTATCATAAATACTCAGGAAGGCGTAAACAATGTAGTTGGAAGGCCAAAGGCGAAAGGAAAGATTTTCACAATCACTGGAGAGGAAGCATCTCATTTTGACTTTATGGTGAAAGGTAAGTGTATCATTAGTAAGATTCCTTTAACTATTATGTATGACTCAGGTGCATCACATTCATTTATTGCCAATGACTGTGTAGAGAGACTAAAATTGTCTGTGATAGAATTACCATTTGACTTGTTAGTTTATACCCCTGGGAATAATCCCATTGTCACTTCTAAAGCTTGTTGGGAATGCCCTATTTTCATAGATGGTAGGGACTTTAAGGTTAATCTTTTTTACTTACCCTTTTCTGGCTTAGAAGTTATTATTGGGTTGGATGAGTTGTTAGATAATCATGTTCTAATAGTTTGTCATCATAAAACCATAATGTTTAAAGAACTTGTAAATTTGAATCCAAAGGATTTAAGATTTTTAACCGCCAACCAAGTGAATGCCTCTTTATAAGGAGGGGTTTAAGGATTCATGTTATTGCTTTCGATAAAAGTAGAACGAGAATCCAAAATTGAAAATCTATCAGTAGTGTACAAATTTCCTGATGTTTTTATGAAGATATCTCTTAATTGCCACCAAAATGAGAAGTGGAGTTCACCATCGATCTAGTACCTAGAATTGGACCAATCAATAACACCGCACCGAATGTCACCTCTAAAATTGGCAAAATTGAAGAAACAACTTGAAGAGATATTGGAGAAGCAGTTTATACGACCAGTGTATCCCCCTAGGGTGCACCAATATTGTTGGCTAAGAAAAAGGATTGTAGTATGAGGTTATGTGTAGATTATCGGTAACTTAATAAAGTAACAATCAAGAACAAATATCCTCTTCCAAGGATTGATAATTTAATGGATCAACTGTGTGGTTCCATAGTGTTTTCCAAAATTGATTTGAGATATGCATATCATTAGATAAGGGTAAAAAGGGAAGATGTACCAAAAACTACTTTTAGAACGTGTTATGGGCATTACAAGTATTTAGTGATGCCTTTTGGTGTAACTAATGCCCCAGTCATATTCATGGACTATATAAATTGGATCTTTAATCCCTACCTAGATAAATTTGTAGTGATGTTCATTGATGATATATTAGTGTACTTAAATGTAGAGAAAAACATGTTGAACATTTGAAGAGTGATAGTTTCCAAGAGCTAAAAGACTGACTTACTTCTACGTCTGTGTTAGTACTCCCCGATCCATATCAAAATTATGAAGTTTTTTGTGATGCTTCTAAGACAGGATTAGGAAGTGTACCCATGCAAGACAAGAAGGTTGTAGCATACGCGTCGCGATAATTAACGCAACATGAAGTCAACTACCTTACTCATGACTTGAAGTTAGCTGTTGTAGTTTTCACCTTAAAGATTTGGAGGTATCATCTATACAGTGTAAAGTTTGATGTGTTTAGCGATCAAAAGAGTCTGAAGTATTTATTCAACCAAAAGGAGTTGAACATGAGGCAATGAAGATGGTTAGAATTCTCAAAGGACTATGACTTTAAGTTACAATACCATCCTAGAAAAGAGAATGTAGTAGCTGATGCTTTGAGTCAAAAGTCTCTACATGTATCCATATTGATGATTAAAAAGTTAGAGTTAATAGAGAGCTTCAGAAATATGAATCTAGAAGTAAAGCTTAATGCTAACAGCTACAGGCTAGAAATATTGCAAGTAACAAGTAAATTTCTAAGGCAAGTTTTAGAGGCTCAACAAGAAGATGAATTCTTGCAAGAAAATAAATTAATCACAAAGAAAGAAAAAAAAAGTTGAGTTCAAGGTGGGAAATAACAAATTTCTAAGGTACAAGGATCGAGTTTGTATCCCTGACCAAGAAGAGTTGAGAAAAGTAATTTTGGAAGAAAGCCACAAAAGTTATATGAACATTCATCCTGGAGCTACTAAAATGTACCAAGACTTGAAAAAGTTGTTTTGGTGGTCTGGAATAAAGAAAGTAGTGGTCGAGTACGTAGTTACATGTTTGATTTGCCAAAAAGTTAAAGAAGAACACCAAAACCCCCTAGGATGCTGCAATCATTGGAAGTACCAGAATAGGAATGGGATAGCATTATAATAGATTTTGTAACCTTTTTAGCCAAAACAACATTCAAACATGATTCAGTATGGGTAATAGTTGATAGATTGACCAAGTCTACTCATTCTATTTCTATCAATATTCTCTACCCTATGGAGAAGTTAGCAAAATTAAACATTGAGGAGGTAGTAAGATTGCATGGGATTCCCTTGAGTATCATTTTGGATCGAGACCTTTATTTCACATCACATTTTTGGAAAAGTTTGCATAAGGCTTTGGGAACAAGACTATGTCTGAGTTCAATATATCATCCTTAGACTGATGGACAATCTAAAAGGACAATACAATCTTTAGAAGACTTCTTACGAGCTTATATGTTAGAACATAAAGGAAGTTAGAATCAATTATTACCGTATGTGGAGTTCACCTATAACAAAAGTTTCCATGCTAGCATTGGCATGACACCTTTTGAAGCATTACATGGAAGAAAATGTAGAACTCCGCTATCTTGGTTTGAGACTGGTGAAAACTAGATGTTAAGACCAAAGTTGGTACAACACAACACAAAGAAAATCAAAATGATTTAGGAAAAGATGAGGGCAACATAGAGTAGAAAAAATGTCACTATGACAAAAGAAAGAAGCCGCTTGAATTTCAAGAAGGTGATCATGTGTTCTTGAAAGTCATATCTACGACTGGGGTTGGTCGGGCAATGAATTCTTGAAAACTAGCTCCTAGATTTATTGATTCTTATCAAATAATCAAGAAAGTTAGCCCTTTAGCATACCAAATAGCATTACCACCTTTTCTTTTAACTGTTCATAATGTTTTTCATGTGTCACAATTACGAAAGTACATATTTGACTCTTCACATGTCATTGAACCAAATGTCATACAAGTTAAAGATCATCTTACATATGATGCACCACCTGTTAGAATAGCTGACAAAAGAATAAAATAATTAAGAGACAAGGAAATTCCACTTGTAAAAGATCATCTGGAATGAAATGGGAGGTGAAGATGCTGCACAAGAACTTGAAACCAAGATGAGAGAGTCTCATCCTCACTTATTTGCCTAAGGAACATAAATTTCAAGGACAAAATTTTTTTAGGAGATAGAGTTGTAACACCCTCATTTTTATTATTATTATTTTTATTGTTTTGCTTTATTAAAGAAAATTTTATATTAAAATCTTGATAGAATTTAACCACAGTTCTTTAGAACTTTTTGATCATTATATTATCTGAGAATTTAAAAAAAATGAAAAATTTCTTTTCACACCATTTATATTTCTATTCGCACCAACCCTTTATAATTTCAGCTGCCTCTCTCCTGTGCATTACTAGGCAATCATGAAATTTTCAAAATTGACACAGTAACTAGTTCCACATTTTCATTTTCCCACACTAACTAAAATATTAAAATAGTAGAATGCGCAGTAAAATTTTCTACAGGGGCGACGAACGAAGAATTCATATAAATTCAAAAATATAGTAGTGTAAGGGAAAGAATACTAAGTGTAGAGAGGAGAATATTTTCTAGAGAAAAGAAGTTCTATAAAAATCCTAAGGTAATAATAATTTTCTTTTATACTCTTTTTATGATTATAAAGGTTATTTTTATATCACTTAAAAATCTATTATTGTTCCGGATTAAATATTATTAGTTAATATTTCAAATAGTGAATTACTATTACGAGTTACCAATCACTATTTACTATTTACTTGTTACTATTTACTATTCATTATTTACCAATTAATATTTATCTTTTAATTCTTGTAGAATAAAATTTACTAATAATTATTCTATATCGAAAAATTTTTAAATCTTAATTTTATAATAATTAAGATGATTTATTTTTGTATTCTATAAAACAAATGAAAGGTGAAGTTTTTATGTAAAAAAATTTCATTTGAAATAATTCTATTATAATTTTTTTTGAAGATTTCATATTTTGTAATCATACTAAAATAAAATTGGTATGTTTTAGAAGTTGTAGAGGAAGTGTGCACAGACTTTCCATAATAAATCAAGTTACAAGAGGTAAGGGGGAGTGAGATAAGAATATAATATGTGAAAACATAACAATGATAGGAGGAGTCCCCTACTCCTTTTAAACTTATGAATTACTAATATAATTTAAAGTAATATTTATTATTATCTTAAGTAAATAAATAAATAAATAAAATTCATTCAAAGTTTAAAATATCCAAATGATTTACACTGATTGACTTAATATATACCGTATCATTTAAGAATTGGAATATTATGACCTCATATGAACTAAGGTAAACCTATGCGATGATTGGACTATGATGGACTCATATGACTATTGGACTATTTTGGACTTATTATGGACCAAATAACGTCATGATTGGATCACTGGGACTTAATATGGACTTTAATAAATAAGACACTTCAAAAAGAAATAATGATGGTTATGTATAATGATTGTGTTATTTTTATTTGATTTATTTGTGATTGATAATTTTGTGTTGTTATAGAGAGTAAACATGTATCAAACATGACAAAAAACTAAAGCTCAATAAGAACTTACTTATCTTTTACTCTTTAATTAATTAATTAATTTATTCTTTACTTCTTAATATTTATCTAGATTACTTTTAAGAAAATTTTCTTAGATTTCAATGAAACTACATAATTTTTATAACTCTCTCTTATCTTTCAAAAAAAATTATTTATTGAAATAGTGATTTCTAGTTAAAGAAAAAGAAAGAGAAATTATTTTATAAAAATAATATTTATATATATATAAAGACATTTCGTTCTCAAATGAAAAGAAGATCTTTCATTGATATTTTATTTTAAACTCTTGAAAATAAGAGTTTTAATTTTATAAGTGTATAGAAATATCATATAAATTTTCAAGTATTATGATTTAAGATATAAAAAGATTTATTACTCGAATTCGAGTTTAAAATAAATTAGTTTTGAATTTATCTATAACTTCTCTAAGGGAGATTTGAAAAATATTTAAGGCTTTAAAATTCAAATTATGATGGGATTTGATAAAAGGACTGTACTAAAAAATTTCTACATGTGGCGGAACTTATTTGAGAATTTAAAAATGTACAGTTTTAATGGGTGGCTATGTCGTGATTCATAGGCTCCAAAAGTATAATTTTCAATTGAGTTGCTAAAAGTCTTAAGTAACTTAACACGCGAGTAATTCATGCAACATGATAACTCTACAGGGAAAAGTTGTGATATTGCCTAGGACGGATTATAGAAACTGAGTGTTGAAGAAAAGTATGGTCGAAGCCGAAATCATTTTTAATAGACCAGATTCCATGAGATTTGTTGATAACTATGTATTCTAACTTAAAGAAAGCTACGTGTTATTGTTTGATGTGGGTGTTGAAGTGTTTCAGGAAATATAAGGCTTAGGCTACAAAAGAAAGGGGGAGCCTATGCATTAAAAGTTTAAAAGCCTTAATCACAACATAGACTCTACATTCTAAGACAAAAGAAGAATCAAAAAAGGAATTCTCTCATATCAGAATAACTCACTAGACCCAGACCTGAAAACATCATTCAAGCTTCAGTATATATGAAAGCATCAGACCCTATCTCCTCATCCTGAATCATTTTAGAAGTAGTCTGATACATGAAGCATCAACGGTCACAAGTCATCTCCATAAAAGCTTAAAGAAAAGATTGACTAAACAGGGTGGATTCTAATCTAGTCTAAAAAGTAACTCACTTTCACCTTTATCATACGTATTCAGAGATTCCCTGAATCAAAGTTTTCCCTCTTCGTGAAACTTATGCTACCTCTACTCCACCTACGACTCCACACATCTCAAAGCTCTCAAATTTATATTGCTTGCATAAGACATCTCCCTTTGACAACAAAAGCTCTTGCCCTTTGTACAACTTTAACAAGAAAGGCTTTTGTTCTTTGTACAAAAACTCTCTCAATGATTATATAATTGACAACCTCTCCCTGAGCTCAACAAGATGATTCAATATAAACAGAATCAGTCTTTTTATCAGATACTCTCTGAGAAATAGGAGAAAACAAGAGGAGAGCAAAAACAAATATAGAGAGCTGAAGTGGAAAAAGAAACACGACAAAGTATTAAAAGAAGATTGAAAAAGAGAGAGCTTATGAAAAGAAGAAGATGATGAGCTAGAACACACTAATCAAAGTGTGATTAAATATCATGAACAAACACCAGACATTCATGTACAAAAGCTCATGAGAAATGAAGAAATGGCAATATACTTAATGAGTAACCATACTAAGAAGATCTGCCATGAAGACAAAGAAAGCTCGCTATGTGTAATCATCTTCCTACTCAGATGCCATAGTAACTTAGGATATGCCTTTGTGTTCTTAATAGTATACTATCCTAAGTCATGCTTTCTGGCTCAGTACATTTTCCAACCATCTTTTAGTTTCTAAATGTACTGAGTTCTATAGGAAAATAAGCCCTTTCTTTCTTCACAAACCTATTTTCATGGTTTATCACTTAGCTTTGCTAAGTCAAAGGGATTATTTATTTTTAATAATTCTTCCAATCCTCTGGTAGTACAGGTCTGGTGCGTTGCCAGACTCTGTTAGTGTAGGAAACACTGTTGGCCTGGAAAGGCTTTTGAAAGAATACTTGGGGTTTGAGTCAGGAGTGGCTTGTGAAAGAATACTTGGGTTTACCCTAGGAATAGGTGCTGCAAAATAATACTCATAGGAATCCAGAGGGACCTGATGTTGAAGCACGTGCTATGCTTAAGCCAGGAGTAGCTAGAGTCAAGAATACTCAAAGCATAAGTTGTGCTCAATCTAGGAGTGGCTGGAATCAAGAATACTCAAAAACACAGGTTATGCTTAAGCCAGGAGTGGCTAGAGTCAATAATACTCAACATCTGATGTAAATAATTTTTACATTATAGAAATCCTTCAAATTTGAAGGTACTGGATGTAGCTTCTACATTGGGAGTGAACTAGTATAAATTGCTTGTGTGATGTCTCTTTCTCTGACTATTTAACTATCAAAAGTCTAGTGCGTTATCGTTAATATCTTTGATAGTAAAAGTCTAGTAAATAATGCTCATTCAATAAAAGAATCATGTTCTCTATCTCGTAAAAGTCTGGTCTATTATGCTTAATGCATTTACGCTTAAATATCACTTTTTAGTTTGAAAAAGTGAATAGACTTATTCAACCCCCCTCCGCTTCTAAGTCTGTTCTATGAACCATCAATTGGTATTAGATCATGGCCTTTGGGGTTGAACACTTTAACGAGTGTAGAGAAAGAAGATCCATGAAGATTCTACTCCAATGAAGGCCCAAAAGAAGAATCAAGAAGAAGAAGCTGCTCACTTTTTGAAGCATTCAGAAGTCTGTAGAAGACCAAGAGCTCAAGGACAAGACAAGATTGGCATCATGAAAAAGGAAGTAAAAAGACAAGCTCTTCAAGAAAAAGGATCCTTCACTGGTCCAAGCATGAAGAATGGAAGAAGTTAAAGATCAAATGCATCAACAAGCTCCTCAACATTGGCATACAATGATGGAATGTTCAAAGCCATAAAGAATGGCGCATCAGGCCCTGAAAATCTCTAAAAATTTGTCAAAGGGAAATAAAAATAGAATAGGTTTGATTATCGCTTTCTTGATCCCAAAATTATTATATTCATTTTTCTTTTATATTTTCACATGAACTACTTAAACTTATTTTTGTTTAAATGATCTTTGAGCAAGATTATCAAAAATCGTCAGATCAGAGACATATTCTTGTGAGAAGATTAAAAACAAGTTTGAACTCTTTTAAAACTTGTCATTTAAATATTTAGTAAAACTATCAGTTTCCTTACACAAATCTTTCATATAAATCAATGATTATTTTGAGCATTTATTTCAAAATTCTAGAAAACTGTTGCTAATTATTAGGAACGGCGTATGTTTTCAAAAATTACAAAACCGTGTGTTCTTCTCCAATTATTATGATTTTAAATGATTTCAAAAGACTCTTTGGCTTCTACCTTTATCTCTTTCCATTTAAACCTTTTACTATTACCATTTATTTTCCACTTATTAAACCCTTCTTTGAATCCCTAAACCCTCTTTTCTCAGAAAACTTCCACAAATCTTTTTCATAATCTCTTTAATGGTTGTTTTCATTGAAAATGACATTGTAAACTTAGTTTTTTCCCAAATTGAATACAAAAATAATGGTAGGGATGTCATGACTGAGTTGGAAGGTATTGGCTGGTTACCTTCTATTCCACAATTTATGCATATTCACCTGCCCTGGTGATAAGCTTCTGGTCTCTAGAACTCTTCAAGGTTGAAGAATCACAATCACCACTAAGAGTATTGCTTATGCATGTAAATGTCCTAATGAAGGTCGGTTGTTCTTCGATGAATACATTGGCTCCATCATCTCCGAAGAAGAAGCAAACAGGTGTCTGTATGGGTTAGAATCTCCACCAACCCTTTTGGTCAAAAACTTGCTTCCAAAGGCAAAATTTCTCCATACCCTGATGAGATAAATTTTCTTACCAAGAAAAAGTGCAAGGGATGTGGTAACTAAATTGGACAAGTTTTGTATGGTTTTGATGATGAAAAGAGAGAAGGCAAGTCTGCCTAATGTAATCATGAACTTCCTGATCTCCTTCGTCTCTAAGAAACAAAAGAAGATTCCCTATCCTGGTGTTTTGTGTAGGATCTTTGAACTTCATGGCTTTGAAGTTCAAAATGCAAGAGACTTGAAAATATATGGGAATCTAGTCACCAAGGGCCCCATTTTCTCTAACATAATTACCATTAATGAAGCCCCTCAGCAGAACGTTGATGAAAACCCCCTGAATAATGATACAAAGTCATCTCATGAAAAGCCTAAAAAATCCTCCTTTGATAGGTCATCCACTGACTCAACTAAACGAGTCTGAACCACCCAAGAAAAAGGCTGAGGTATTTTTTGGTGCTTCTCTAGAAATTGTAACGTCTGACCCTCCCTCCAAGTCAAAGTTTGGCCGATCAATCCCTACTTTGAAACCATCCAATCTCTCTGTTCCAGTCAAAACTTTTGGAAGAATCACAAGGGGCATGATAAAGCATATCTCTATAAGAAAAAATCAACAAGGAAGGATCATCTACAGCAAATCCTCTGATCTTTGACTCTTCAGACTCAGCAACCATTGAATCAAAGACTGTGCCATCTTCTCCACCTTGTGTCATAACATCTCAGATGATTCTGAATCAATCTCTTCCTGACCAGGAAACTCCATTTGATGCTCCTACTCAATATCAAGCATTGCAGACTTATTTATTTGTCTTCACCTTTGTGCCTATTATTCATCTGGAATCTAGATTTTAGTCAATAGGAGTCACCCTACCATCCATATTATCCTCTCTCATATTTGGGTCTTCTCTGCCTACACAAGATATACTTCATGATGATAATCTATGTTCTACATCTGATGCTGCTATGTACTATTAGAAAGGAACAAAAAGCCATTTTGATGGACATACAACAAGGAAGGACTCTGACTGAAATCACAACTGGAAGAGCAAAATCTGCATTCATTCTTCCATCAACAAGGATTCTTATTGCTCCAGATAGACTTCACTCCATTCCCAAGCCTCACTCTTCTAAAAAAGGAAAAGAACCTATCTCAGACTTGGTTTAACCATACATACCAGCATGGAATGACCCCAGACCTCATAGACTTTCTGATGAAGAAGTAACCAGACTTCTTCAATCTGATCACAACATTGAAGAAGATGCTTGCCGCATGTGGAATCACATCTTGTGGATGATTGGCGAAGCGGGTTCCAGTTCCAATAGTTTGAATCAGTTATGATTTATCTTACCAAACTCTTTGGCCCAAAGCTTTCCTCTCTTAAACCCAAATTTGTTAATATCAAAAGGGGGAAAATTAGGTAAATTAGGAGTCTACAGTCTGAAAAGTTTTTAGAAATATTTTTATATAACTCAAAGTATTAATTAAGCATCTATTTTAAATCTAGTATCCTTATACTGTTATTGTTGTTATTGTTTTAAATGCTTTTGAATTATCACTCTTGTCTAGCTTAGGGGGAGTCAATATCTTAATCATAGAACTTTATTTAAGTTAAATGAGTTAATGTTTGTTATCAACAAATAGGGACGGGGTGTTGAAGAAAAGTCTGGTCAAAGCTGAAACCATTTAATAAACCAGATTCCTTGAGATTTGTTGATAACAAACATTATGTATTCTAACTTAAATAAAGCCATGTGTTATTGTTTGATGTAGGTGTTGAAGTGTTTCAGGAAACATAAGGCTTAAGCTACAAAAGAAAAGGGGAGCTTATGCATCAAAAGTCTAAAAGGCTTCATCGCAACATGGACTCTATATTCTAAGATATAAGAAGAATCAAAAGTCTGGTAATTTGCTTCAAAAGGAATTCTCTTATATCAAAATAACTCACCAGACCCAGACCTGAAAACATCATTCAAGCTTCAGAGTATATGAAAGCATCAAACTTGTCTCCTCATCTTGAATCATTTTAGAAGTGGTTTGATACATGAAGCCTCAACAGTCACAAGTCATCTCCATTAAAGCTTAAAGAAAAGATTCTTGAAAGGAAGATTGACTACATAGGTTGGATTCTCATCTAGTCTAAAAATCATCTAAGTTTCACTTCTATCATACGCATTCAGAGATTCCTTGAATCAAAGCTTTCCCTCTTCGTGAAACTTATGCTACCTCTACTCTACCTATGACTCCACACATCTCAAAGCTCTCAAATTTATAATGCTTGCATAGAACATCTCCCTCTGACAACAAAAGCTCTTGCCCTTTGTGCAACTCCAACAAGAAAGGCTTTTGTCCCGTGTACAATAACTCTCTCAACGGTTATATAATTGATAACCTCTCCCCGAGCTCAACAAGATAATTCTATATAAACAGAATCAATCTCTTTATTAGACACTCTTCAAGAAATAGGAGAAAACAAGAGGAAAGCAAAAATAAATATGGAGAGCTGAAGTGGAAAAAGAAATACGAGAGAGTATTAAAGGAAGATTGAAAAAGAGAGAGAGCTTGTGAAAAAAAGAAGATGAGCTAGACACACTAATCAAAATGTGATGGAAGAAGAATAAAAGATCATGAACAAACACCAGACATTCATGTACACAAGCTTATGAGAAATAAAGAAATGGCAATATACTGAACAACGAGTAACCATACCAAGAAGATCTGCCCTAAAGACAAAGAAAGCTCACTATGTGCAATCATCTTCCTACTCAGATGCCATAGTAACTTGGGATATGCCTCTGTGTGCTTAATAGCATATTATCCTAAGTCATGATTTCTGGCTCAGTACATGTTCTAACCATCTTTCACTTTCCAAATGTACTGAGTCCTCTTAGAAAATAAGCCGTTTCTTTATTCACAAACCTATTTTCATGGTTTATCACTTAGCTTTGCTAAGTCAAAGGGCTTATTTATTTGTAATAATTCTTCCAATCCTATGGTAGTACAGGTCTAATACGTTGCTAGACTCTATTAATATGGGAAACACTGTTGGTGTAACATCCCTAATTTTATATAAATGATTAAATATGAGGAATAAATATTAAATAATTACCCATGGATTAATCGATTCCCCAAAAATATTGAAATAATTAAATTGGGAATTTTTATGTATATTCATAATTTATTGAGGCTTAATGAGCTGAAATTATACCCGATTATAATATGGGTGTCAGACCAAGTATCTCCGATTAGGGTACCATTGGCCAGGGCTGTTAAGAATATCATTGAGAGTCTGAATATGTATTCGAAATAATTTTTAAATAAAGTATTGAGCCCGAACTGAGATCTTGTTTGTGTTAAAATGGGAAGTTTAAGTGAGGGGTTAAATTAAAACACTAAACACTCTTTACTCTTATAACACCCCTGATTTTTTGTACTCGAATCGTGATGTGATCGTCATACTTAAATAATAAAAACATGAGTAAATTTTTCACGTTTGAAAATATTTCCAAGACACCACCATGATCACATCAAGACCCGAATCACAGGAAACCAAAGAGTGGGATTAAATAACCTATAACTGGATCGATAAATAGTTTGCCCTTAAAGGTATACAAAATAACAGAGTTTTACAGAGGAAGAAAAATATGTATACCAGGTACACGCCTAGTCCCATATATGAAGATATGAGAAAAGGCTCGGCAAGCATGCAATGGCATATCATAAGCCTTATATACAACCATCATCATTTTACATAATCACATAAGCATGCAATGCCTAAGACATATGTATGTACATATCTATATGGTCACGTAACATACGTCTCCAATATCCATATTCCTAATAGACCATAACCAGTTCAACCTCAAATTTATATATCTCCACTTCTTATGCTTTCGCAAAATAATTACATAATCGACATTTTAATATATACCAAATGGGTATGAATCCAATGCCCCCAATATTAATACATCATCCATATTTGTACGTATTCATAGTTCATCCATCAACGTCAATAATAAACAATATCATAATATTCATTTTATACATAACTTATTAAAGTACAAACGCTGTCGGCCAAGGCATTCCATTACCACTATTTACTTTCCCAAAAACTTTACTTCATAAACATTCTCGTCCCATGTTTTTCCTACATCAATACTAAAAAGTAGACCACATGGGAGAGTGAGTTATACATTTCAAATGACGATATGAATACAATTGAAATTATGTGCATATTCATATCAACATCATGTATGCTTTGCTAAACACATCAACGATCATCATAGATTATTAATTCAATAATATATACTTATTTCATACTTATTCATCAAATCATAGCAAAGTAAGCATATACACATCTATCACACCGCCACAATGGGCCAACACGTCAACATAGACCATTCCGGTCTTTCATCAAGCCACCATGCACTAACATCATCATTATCAATCATAAACAAATACGCCCTTCATTACATTGGGCCATAACATACATATCATCATATTTAACATCATTTCGTATATTCTTATCATTTATTACTTTTATGTGGTCTTTCGATATATTAATTACCCATCTCATCAACATCATACCACCATCTCAATCATCATCAATCATCATCATATTCTGGCATATCTTCATGCTATATGCAAATGCTCTTATGGCTAATGCATATGCACAATGGAATAGACAATAAATGCGGATCCGACTGTGGGAATAAACACCAAATATGGGTTCAAGCATGATCACATACCATGCCCCTACTACAGTAGTAAAATGTGTACACATATATTATAATGCATGCATATTCACCATATTTTTACTGGTACCAAACCGCATCGCCCATTTTGCAACACCGGTCATTTTCACCATGACCGCGGTAAACAACATAATCAACAATATAAGGTGTTGCGGGCCAACCATGATTCTGAACATGGCAGCTGTGATCCAAAGGACCACCGGGGACACCTGCTCCTCAAGAGCCATCCCCACAAGGGTCAACCATGTAACATCCCTGTTTTTAGTAGCAGTCTTATTTAGTAAAAATTGAAATTTAGAAGGTCTGTAAGTGGTAATAAGTGAATAAATGCCCTTTAGATGGTCTATAATATCACAAGAATTTCATTTTTGTGTGTAATTATGGAATTTATGTAGACCATTAAAGAAATTTATCAAATTTCGAGTGAAAAGGGCTCTGTTCCAAGTGACAGAGAGAAATTCCGAGTGAAAGAATGAAATTCCGAGTGAAGGATTAGAGATTCCGAGTGAAGGATGAAATTCTGAGTGTAAAGTTATGTTGACCGAGTAAAACATGACTGAGAGGGATACTACCGAGTGTAATTTTGGCCTCGGAGACATTTGGAGTGAAGCGTGTACAAGAAAACCGCTTCTAGGTGAAAATTTCGAGTCAAAACACCCTTGATTCTTTGTTTCTGAGTCAAACCTTGCCAAGTACTTCCATTTCCGACCAAAACCTCCCTGAAATATGGAATTCCGAGTGGAATATAGGAATGGGAGCCCAATCCGAGTAGAATATATAAGGTTTAGAGCCATTATTGGGTGAGGCTATGTTTATGACTCTTTTTCCGAGTGATAAAGACCTTAAAGGATTCCGATTGAAACACATTTTGAGGAAGGATAGTGTATTTGTACCTAAGAGATGAGTATCCGAGTGAAAAATGAGTGGGAAAGAATTTAAATACTTCTGAGTGGTAAAATCCGAGTGAATAAATGCATATCGAGTGGTATTTGATTGAGTGATAACCCGAGTGAAGAAGGTTTATGAATTCTGAGTGAGAAAACCCTTATTTCCGAGTGGATCTTACGTGTGACTTTCCTGAGTGGAAGTATGGAACTGAGTAAACTTCCAAGGGAAGGAAAGTGTATTCTCCGAGTGAGAAATGTAAGTCTATGTCGAGTGATGAATGTGAAGTACATTCCTAATTGTGTTGAAGTTAAATACACCGAGTGGTATGGGAAGTAGTATTCCGAGTAAGTGGATGAATTTTACCGAGTGGAACAGTGTATGTAGAGATTCGGATTTGGAATGAAAATTTCGAGTAGAAGAATGATAGTAAAGAAATGAAAGGGAGTCAGTTTTTGAAGTACATTACCGAGTGAGAAAGGACTAGGCTTGGGATGATTTAACCAAGTAAGAACCATCAGAAATGACTCGGATTTGGGATATAATACCGAGTGAAAGGCCAAGCAAATTAGGAGTCGGTGTGGGGGTGAATTACAAAGTGAATGATGGGAAAAATGAGTCGGTTTCAAAGGAATTCCAAGCGAGGACTTGAAGACTCGCTCAAGCAAGCCTTGTATTTGTTGACTCGGAAGAAGAATTCCAGTCGGCATAGTGGTTAACCGAGTGGAATTTTCACTCGGTATTCAGTGTCAGTTGTGCGTATTGACTTCAATTTTGTCTTTTAATGATTATTTTAATTCAATCATGCGCATTATAGCTAGTGGGCGGCCAGAAATGGGCACTGACTCAGCATATCTCCTTATTTAAATCTCCACTGCCACTCCATTAACACTCCACTAGCAGCCTACTCACAAAAGCTGTTCCCCATTTAGTTTTCAACTTAGCAGCCCACTCCTTATTTAAACCAGCACAAGGACTCTTAGAGAACACACACACGAAACACACCTCCATCATTCTTCTTCCTACAAGTTACTTTCTCTCTCTTTTCTCTTCTGTTTCACTCGGAATTCGTGCAGGACAGTGAAAGGGAACCTCTGCTTCTCCTCCAGGAGCTCCATAAAGGTAAGGGGGTATATTCTTGGGTGCTCTGTGGGAAAACCGAGTGAAGGAAAGGGTTAAGGAACTTGTTCCTCACCTTTCCAGGACAGATTCAATGTTGTGTGAATTAAATGCCTTAATTGTTATTATTTGTATTTATATATATATATATTTGTTATTAAATGCATATAATCAATGATGAATTGTGAAATGATATGAACTGTATTGGACTGAAAATACTAAGCATCATGGGTACCGTGTGATTTCCAGTGAAAAATTATGAATAGAAGATGGATTTAATGATAACAGGTTCTGTTTTATGTTAATCCAACCGGTTTTACATCTATAACAACTCGGTTTTGCTTAGTTTCAATCGGATTCAACCTTAACTGAATGTATTTCATTCTGATAGAACAATTCTTCACTCGGTAAACAACCTAATTTCACTCAGAGAACTTTTTCTAGTTTATTTCCACTCGGACAGCATCTTCCCAGTTGATATCACTCGGAAAACATATTTCACTCGGAACTTATATTGATTTCACTTAGAAAACTCCTTTGAGACTGATGTCACTCAGAATCGTATTTTATTACACTCAGAAATTCATTTTTACTCGGTTTCACCAACATTTTCACTCATGAAACTCTTTCTTACTGATTCCACTCGGAAATTATATTTTAATTCACTCAGAAATTTATTTCACTCAGAATTTAAGTTATTTCATTAAGAAAATACTTCTCAGTTTCTGTTTCACTCGGAAAACATATTAATTTCATTTAGTAAACTCTGCTCAGTTTTATTTCACTCGGATTCATAGTTAATTCATGCGGAAAACTCATTTTCACTCGGAATCAAACCTGTTGCAGTCGGAAAACAGCCTTCCAGTTCATTTTCACTCGGACCCAAACTTGTTTCAGTCGGAAAACAGTTTTCCAGTGTAATTTCACTCGGATTTTTAGCCAGATCGTTTGGAAAACCCTTCTCAGTATGATTTGTCGGAATCATACTTATTTCACTCGGATTTACCCTTGTTTCACACGGAAAACTCTGTTTTTAGTGTTTTTCGCTTGGATTTTCATTTAGAAACTATTCTTTAATACTTTTTAAATTATTGGGAAGTTATAATTATTATTATCATTCTTATTCTATTATTATTATTATTATTCTAATTATTATCAATCTTAATATTGTTATTATTATTATTAGTTTTATTGTTATTAACATTGTTAACGTCTTAATTATGAGTATTTACATAAAGAATATATTATTTTACTCTTTATGGAAAATATAATTTTAACCAAGATATAATTGATATATTTCTAAAATAATAAACGAATATCTTACAATGTTTAAATAATTGATGGAATTCAAAGAACTTGGGAATGATATGATTAGACTGGAAACACATAAGATACCCAAGGAATCAATTGATAAAATAAATGCATTTCGCGTCATGAAAATATTTTTGAAGAAGAAAAACCTCTAGAGCATACACTTGGTACAGTGGAGGACACTCACGTTCGATCTCCATGAAGAATCTTAGGAGTACAACTGGAACGGCAACCCAATGGCATCAGAGTCGCGCCTGATAGCCGGGTGAGACGATGCAATTCTAGTGTACTTTGACTAAATGACGGAGTGTAACTATGATCGTAGGGATCCAAGTTCCAAAAAAAAACATTTAAATCAATGATGAGAACCAATGAGTTCATTTGTACCATATGGAACTTGGGCGGACCCTGATCGCTCTAGATGATTGGAATGGTGATAATCCAAAGAATGAGAAGAAGATGAAACGATTTATTGGGCCCACATGCATCATGAGACAGAACCAAAGATAAATCATAATAAATCCAACTCATGCATTCCATGACAACATGCTTGACTGTTATAATTGTGAATATGCTAATTGTATGATGTTTGTGATATTGTATGTTAACTGGATTATGTCCGCACCGAATTAACCAATCAGGGTCTTGGGTTATACTCACCCTTACTGTTGATAATTTTCAGAGGAATTAGGAAATCAAGAACCTGAGTATGAAGAACAGCAATATGCTGAACCAAATGAGAACGCTCCTTAAATAGAATATAAGTAGCTGAATATTGACGGATGACTGTATAATATTTAAGGGTGCCTGCGTACCCCATTCTGTTAAGAGTACAATTACTTGCACTTTGTGAATGACTATGTGATCTATATAATATTGCTTCTACTGATATGCCATTATTTTATTTTAAAAAAAATATATTCACTTTTTCTAAAAAAAAATTGTTAACACTCTCAGTTAAATAGGATGAACCTACAGAAGGAATCGTCTTATCTAACCGAGGGTGTTACAAACCACATGCAGCTCCCCGTAGCTCAGCATGGGCAGCTTCTTGACTTACACATCGAGTCACAGAGGAAACAACAGAAATGCTCATGCACTGAGCCGCCCTTCCACTGGGCCAACCGGGGAAATCCCCTAATATTCCAACACCGGTAGCGTATGATATGCCATGGATGCAATGCAATGCAAATCAAATGCATTTCTCACACTGTGCATCCTAAATGCCACTCATCAAACATCATCATCATAAATCACCAACACCACCATACACCGTAGTGGATTTTATCATTGTTGGTTTCTTAGCCATTATATTCAAGTTTTATATGTGGCATTTTCATCTCAATATATTTCACAATATTTAACATCATACACTCAAGTCAACACTTGCAATCAACCACAATGACATTACAACATTACATAATATTCATCAATATTACCACACTTGCATTTAGTGGGTTTTCATCTCATTATTCATTACCATTGTCTCATGTATACATATATATGTATATATATGTATTTGTGTGGCATTCACAACATTTTCAATTTCATATTTCATACCACACATACAAGACCATGCTTGTATCACACACAACGGCACACAACAATTCATCAATATAAATATACACCTCTTTATGCAAGAGAGTGTTCAACATCATCATCTATCATTATTTAATGTCATTTTTCTCTAATTCATCGATTTATATCATATACCAGGTCGTTCAATTATCCCTTCATTAACTTCAAATTCGTTCTAGGATATATCTCATAATCCTATCATCATAATCTCATTATCACCCTTTCACTATTCTATTTCAGGTGGTAAATACATCACAATTAATTAGTCCTCATGTACCAATCAACCTCAATCACCACCATGTTATATCGTCATTACATTATCCCTCATACATCCCCATAATCATCTCACAATTATCTCATAATCGGGGGTCAAACATAAGCCTGCCACAAATAAAATTGAACAATTTTCATTTTGGTGGAAACTCGCTCAAGTGAGATTCACCTTCGCTTGAGCGAGACAGATCAGGCTCGTAGGGGCGATCCCCTTCGCGTAAGCGAAATGCTCCCAATAGCGTCCCCAAGCTCACTCGCTCGGGCGAAGCACCTTCACACTCGGTCACTCGCTCGAGTGAGAATCATCCAGTAACAAAATCCATATGCATTCGCTCGAGCGAGGCTCCCTTCAACTAGCCACTCGCTCGGGCGAGAATTATCTAGTAAGGAATCCCACTAATGCTCGCTTGAGCAAGGAACCTACTCGCTTAAGTGAAATCTGCCAGAGGTCGTCCTTCCCTTCAACACTCGCACGTTCGGCAAGGCTTCCCAGCACTCAGCTTTTCACTCGGTGAAATTATTCCAGAACCAACTCCTCTTGCTCCGTCTTTCACTCAGCAAAATTATTCCAAAACCGACTCATCTCTCGCTTGGTTTTTCACTCGGCAAAATCATTCCAAAATCGACTCATCTCTTGCTCAGTTTTTCACTTGGCAAAATCATTCCAAAACTGATTCGTCTCTTGCTCGATTTTTCACTCGGCAAAATCATCCCAAAACTAACTTATCTCTCGCTCGGTTGTTCACTCGGCAAAATTATCCGAAATCGACTCCTCTCTTTTTCGTTCGCTCAAGCGTGGCCACTCCCGCTTGAACGAGATTCATCCAGGATCTCACCTGATCACATCACACTCAACACGCTCGAGCGGAACACTCACTCACCTGGGCGAAATTGGCCCAGAGGCCATAATACCGAGACAGGGGATTCTCGCCTGAGCGAGATCCCATCTCGCTTGAGCGAGACTATCAGGACTTATGCAGAATCAGCAATTCTCATAACTTAACACATGTAACCTCATTCTAGGCCAACTTAATCACCACCAATACATCATACACATCATATGAGGCATATAAAACTCTTTCTACCCGTTCATACTCAGAAATCCTCATTCCAACTTATCAATCACTCTTACTTATTTAATATTACATGAGGAAGGTTTTAACTATAACCCACATCACTCTATCTTTCATTTTTCTACACAATCTCTTCAAAACAATCTTCTACAATTTATGTAGTTCATCCATTTATAGATTTTCATACTCATCTAATTTTATGTCCAACCAAGGGACCATCAAACACTTATCATCAACATTATATGTATATACATACATTTTCATAACAATCAATATAAGCCAAGCCATCATTCATCACTTCATCAAATTAATCATATAAGACATTCATGGCAAGGCATTGCATGAGTTCAACATATACATAATTAGCAATTAATTCACTCATGTGATTTGAAATGTAAACTCCTCTCCTACCTCGATAGAAGAATCACAATCCAAACGCTCTGATTGCCCCAATTATTATGCATCATCATCCGGAATACAATCCTATTAATAATTATACATACATATGTAATCAATAAACCATCACAATATATCATTTTCTCAAAATTCATTGTCAAGTCCTAGACTTGTCTATGCTCTAAATTCATATGCCTATGTTAGGCTTCGGAAATTCCTTTCCCCAAAGCTAAGATTCTCTAAGTCTCAAGGGTTAAACAAGTCCAACAACATCAACATCATGGCCCATATCCATAAGGCTTCAAAATCATCTCGTGAATCACTCAACTATCATCACCAATCAACAATTCCCAAAGGGACATACCAAGACTTAAGACTTCATCAATTCAAATATTCATTTCTGTATATAACATCGTTCCAAGGTACCCAAAAATCATCAAGATCATCAAGTGGGTCAAAATCCCCAAATTATTAATACTTAGGGTTTTATCTCCAAAATCACCCAATAACCATCAACAATCTCTATCAATCTTTAATCCATTTTATTTTATTATAATGACCTCATCAACCTCTAAATCTCACATAATCATAAAGCCCTAAATCAAGGGTTTCATTTCCAAACATTCAAGCCTAGGATTTCCATTTCCACCCACATGCAAGGGTTCAAACATCACCATCTTCAACCCAATACCCCAAAATCATAAATGAGATAAGGAAGAGGTAAGAGATCTTTACCTCAAATCCAAGCTCCACTAAAAACGAAAATGAAGTGAGGAAGAAAGATGACCAATGCAAGCTCCCAAGCTCCATAGATGCCTCATATTTCCAAACTTAACTCTTGATTTTAGTAAGAGATAAAAGAAGAAGGAGTGTGGGACAGTTTTGGGATGAAGGGGAAAATGAAGAAGAAGAGAAATGAAGAGTGAATGGAGGGAGAAAGCACCCCACGGTGATAAAGAGAAAGATAGAGAAGTTTTAGTGTAAATTGGGTATTACCCAATGGGCAAAAGAGTGTATCAATATGCTTTTACCAATGGTTAATAATCCTTCATTGTCCAATGGATAAAAGTGCCAAAAGAGAGAGGGAAAGATGCTACGGTTAAGTGGAAAGGAGAAGATAAGGATTTATATTTTCTTTTAATTCCATTTGACTCGTATTTTCCCCGTCTAATAACATACGTCGAGTCCAATTAGTTATTTTCTTAACACTAAAAATTATTCCAACCACACCATCGAAACCACAATCATATTCCAAACATTCTAGACCCATCAAACATCTAATTAAATCAAGTGGGTCCTGCATCATCAGTTAATTCACCCGGTTTCAGTAAATCTTAATTTACCGATAATTCACCTCTAATGTCTAACAACATCTCCCATAAGTATTTGACCATGAATAATCAATTATCTTCATCAAATAAATTTATTTTCCTTAAAATCTGGGATGTTACAACTCTCCTCTTCATTCACATTGGTTTCCCTTCTAAAAAGACAAAAGTCTTTTGCTCTCCTTTCCCCTTCATTCTTCTCTTTCCCACTCACCTTCTTCTTCTTCTAAAATCCACAAAGTGGTGGTGTGCCATTCCTCCTCAATTTTTTATTTTCCATTGGCTTGGTGTTAGAGCTTGTGGGTTGGATCTCCTTCCTCTCTGTACTTTCTCATTTTTGTGCTTTTCTTCTTCCCCATTGGTACCCACTCATTTTCTTGGCTTGAGGTGAGTTCCTCTCTATTTCTCATGACGTTATGCCCTAGGTTATGGGTTATTATGATTTTTAAGAGGGTAATGCATATAGGTTATTAATGGGAAGCATTTATGATAAGAAACCCAAAGTTAGGGTGCTTTTAATGTGAGGTTTATGAGGGCATAATGTAGTACACAAAAATGGCATAGAAGATGATGGAAAATGATGAACATAAATGATGGTTGATGGGTTTTTGATGAAACCCTAACCTTATAAATTAGGGGAAATATGAAATGTGGGTGATGTGCATTTATTATTGATGGGAGATATTATTTATGAAAGGTAATAACTATTAATAATGATGAATGATTGATAGTGATTGTTGGGAACCATTATGTAGGAGCCCATTATTGGGTATGGCATTAAAAGATGCATAATAATTGTTGAAGGCACCAAACAATAGTGGTTGTGGTGGATTGAATGAAATGAATGAGGTTTGGGAGTTTAAAATGGCATAAGACACCAAGAAATAAATATGAGCACTTGAGTTTTGGTAATTTAAATAAAAATTAATTATATGGTATATGGTATAATGTAGGAAACAACCCCATCGATGAGGCGGGACCTTCAGACCGTGTTGATTTCTACTTCTCTTGAGGTAGGAGGTAGTAACATCTCTAGATGCTTGATTTCATCCATTAGTGATGTGTGTATATGATTGTGTTATCCTAATTTGGCTTGGATGAATAATTTGATGATTACTTGATTGAAATGCATTTAGAGTGAATGATGTTATGTGGCTTATGTTTGGGGATGATGATTATGATGTTGAATTGACTCATGATTAATGAGAGTTATTGTAATGGCTTAAAACCATGATTGTATTGATTGCATTGTTATTAAACATACTATGATATGTGAATTGATGAGTTGTGATTACCACTAACTAGTATGTGTATGAAATCCAATAAATGTTGGTGATGGTTGAGAATGATGAGGACCTAGAGTTCCACTAAGTGTTGATGATGAATTGTTGATGGTGGAGTGACATTTAGGATGCATAGTGTGAGAATGCATTTGATTTACATTGCATTGCATCCATGGCATATCATTCGCTGTTTATATGGAATGTTAGGGGTTCCAATAGGCAGGCCCGATGGGAGGGCGACCCAATGCATGGGTAAATTGTTGTTGTTCCCTAGTGATTCTGGGAATCACAAAGCTGCCCTTAGATTGGTGGCGAGGCACCCTATGTGGTAGGCCCAGTGGGTGGGCGGCTCTGTGATGAGCAAGTTACCTTGGTGTCCGACGGGGCACGGCTCTCTCAATGTGTGTTTGGGAGAGGCCTATAGCACTTGTGGCAAGTGAGGCCATATAAGTAATCCACAAGTCACGGGGTGACTAGTGCTATAAAAGGGCGATAGCGGTTTGGTACCAGTAAAATATATTATTAAGCATGCATGAATTGAGGTATAAGTGTACACTTTTACATATGCTTGACCCACATATATATATGATGTTGTTTCCCACAGTTGAACCCGTGATTTGAAAATGATTTCATTTATGCATATGCATTAGCCATAAGAGCATTTGCATATAGCCGGAGATATGCCGAGTTGGTAGCCGTGGTGGCAATGGATGATTGATAAATAAAAGGAAAGAATATGTGGTACTAACCTTGAGTGTATGGTTGCACTTGATGTGATTGTTATTGATTCGATGCATATAATGAAAACATGTTGATGGGAACTTGTGTTATGTTAAAATGAGATGATATGACTTATGAAAGTATGGTATGATTCCTTTAAGGAACATTTGTTATGCACATGTGTATATGTATCATCATAATGTATGATTTTGATTCATTTGGTATATGTTACTCACATCCTAATTGCCATTTTTAAAGGTTGATGTAGGTATGTTGCTTATCCTACTCATTTTGGAGGTTGAGCAATGGAGAAGGTAAATATGGAAGAAAGGTCTATGAGCCTTGGCCGGCAATCTTTTGTAAAACACTTGATTATGTGTATATGCCATTTTATGAATATTGAATGATGATTAGGTATTCATTTTGAGGGTCACTTGTGAAAATTAGGCCTTATATGTGTTGGAAGGCTAATTTTTAGTAGTGACCTTAACAATGGTTGATGTGAATTGTGATACAATGTCATTATGCTATATTGATGAATGAATGATGATATTATGAGATCTAAAGTCATTGGCAATGAAAATGTGATTTATGTACCATTAACATTGTGAATTGAATGCAAAACAAAGAAGTGGATTGGTCATATTTTCATTTAATGTATAAATGTTTATGTAGAGGTCCATTACAAGTCATAATATATGTTTGAAACTTGTATGCATGGTTGGTTGTGACCAAAGGGGCTTAGTTTGGAATTTAACATGCTTGGTTTAGCCAAAAAAGGCATGAATCACCACCAGGACATATCTTGATCTAGGAAATGAGTTATTGGATGAGACTTATTAGAGCAAGTCATATTTATATATGTGAATGCAGGTCTATAGAGAGTTTAGATCAAAACTTAGCTAATTGCATTTTGGTATGTCATGTAAAATGCCCAAAATATGCATAAAACTACCCTGTAGCTTAGATTTTGATTGAGATGGAATTTGGGCTTAAAACTTTGCCACATGATTGATATTTCAGTAGGTAAGTTGTGTATAAAATTTCATGCAAATTGGAGTTGAATAACCTAATGGAAAGGGGTCCCAAAGTTGGCAAAAACATAAGGGCCAAAAAGCTGCAGAATAGTACCTACAGCAGTGAGATCCACGGCCAGTGGGAATTTCCCCCTGCCAGTGGATCGTTCTGCCTCAAAACATGGAAAAAATGGCCATTTTGGGTGGTGGAAATAGTGAATTCCACAGCCAGTGGAATTGCCACTGTTAGAAATTTCTAACTGCTGCTTTTCCCTTGCTGTTTTTGGCTCGTTTAGGTACCTTAATGACATTTTTGGCCTTTGACTTCTGCATGAAAGTTGTAGATAATAATGTTACAAAGGTGAAAATATTGGTCTCACCTTAATTGGAGTTTTCTAACTCTCATTAGGCATAAAACACCAGACCCACTACATTGTAAAATTTAAATTTAACAGGGTTTTGAACCCAACTTTTTATGGTTATCAAATTAGGACTAATAGGTGATATTTATGACACGTCCCACTGTTTTTCAGGCTAAAAATGAACTTTTCTCATATTGCTTCTCATATCTTTATATATGGAAAGTGTGACTAATCAAAGGTCTGGGGCGTAATGTTAAATGACTTTCTTTTAATTTGTGGTGTCTCTTGGGTGAGGTGATGAACTTTAAAACGCGAAAAATTTATCCTCATAATTATTATGTTATATCTATTCTGTTTATTTACATAATACTGATGGGTGCCATAGTTGGCCTGGAGAGGCTTTTAAAAGAATACTCAGGGTTTGAGCTAGGAGTGGCTTGTGAAAGAATACTTGGGTTTGCCCCAGGAGTGCGTGCTGCAAGATAATACTTATAAGAATCCAGAGGGGTCTCGTGTTGAAGCATGATAAGTGTTCATTAAGAATTGATTTCATGTTTCCATTTGAGCTATTTCTGTATAAATTTAGATTAAATTGATTAATAATTGAAGGAATTGAACATAAATCTTGAAAGTGTGATGAATATGCTGAATGTAAGAAAAATGTTTGTTAACATCCTTGGAAAGTTTCAGGTAAGTGAAAGAAAAACTTCAACTCGGAATTTAAAAAGAATTGAAGAGGGAAAAGCCACATGTCTCGCTTAAGCGAAACATTCATGTGCTTAAGTATGGTCAGGCCTGAACTTAGATATTTGAAGCTACTACGCTTGAGTGTGACCTTTGGAAGCCTAAGCGTGGTGTTAAGGAGCTTGAGTATGAGTTATGCACTCAAGAGAAACCAAGACAGAAAGCATTAGGACCCCTCACGCTTGAGTGTGGAATTAAGAAGCATGGGCGTGACATGAAGAAGCTTGAGCGTGAGCTATACGCTCAAGCACACTAGAGTCATAAAACATCAGAACCCCCCACGCTTGAGCATGACCATAAGAAGCTTGAGCAAGAACACGCTCAAGCAAGAATATTCTTTGCTTAAGCATGATTGAAGGAGAATGGGCCACTCAATTAAATATTAGCCAATGATGTGATCCCAGTGCATCCATCTCTGCATGTCTCTGACCACTCCTACATGGCACTATCACCAAGTGAGGTCTCGCTTAAGCAAATTTGAGATGAGCTTGAGCGAGATTCTTAGTGCAAGAAGTAAAGAAAAAGGCATCTCTAGAATGATTCATTCATTCTTATTTTTCCCCACACAGATTTTGAGCAGTCCACCATTCTTTCTTTCTTATTTTCCTTCAAGGAATTTGATTTGTAGAAAATAGAAGTCATGATTAGCTAATTTATTCATTTGGATTGGTTGTAATCGATTCAAACCCAACATACAGTTTGTGTATTTTTACATATATGGCAATGAGAATTGATGGTTTTTGTGTTTCATTATATGCTTCATGCCTAAGAATAATTAATCACTATTTTCTTGGTTTTGGTTTTCTTAAGTGTATTGAAAAATAACTTTGGAAAATAAATCTGAATCAAACACTTGTTATAGTGGCTGCTAGGGATGGTATCTAGTATAACAAATATGTAAACAATCAAGCGTTAATGCTAGAGTGGTTTCAAAGTGATTGAGGAATCAATGGTTTGGAACCACTCTTATGAATTTTGTAGTCAAGGGATCGATGCAAATAACTTTGATTATGACTAGAAATTATCATTTCAAGTTCTATACATGCAGATCTACACAACTTATGAAAGGCGAGATAGATGAAACCAATCCCATATTTATATATTTGATTTCTATTAAACTTGACATTGTTTGCTACTTCTGTTATCAAGATCAGTTATTTTCAGTTTGATTATTTTCATTATCATTCCTTTCAAAAATCAAGCAAAACTCTTTGTCATCAATTCATAGATCCAGATCTCCAGGTTAATCACCCCTTAGTGGAACGACATCTTTCTATTACTACAACTTTCGTGTTTAAACTTGGCACGAATATTTCATTATTATCATATTATACAAACTTGATTCTTTTCATTAAACTCCACCATTTCACAACATACCATACCAAAATCACTTACCAAGTTTGGCGCCACTGTCGGGGGGCGATTCAAGTTTGGGAATCTAGTTTGTATTGACAGACTTAGTGAATAGTTTTATTGCTTATTTTGTTGTTTTGATTTTGATTTAACGTGTGTTAACTTTGCTTGAGTAAGTGTTTGCTTTATGCTATTAATAGAACAGGGATCAAAAGCTCAACTTGCATTTGACCCAGAAATAGATCGGCTACTCAAGAAGATCAGAAGAGAAATAAAGGAAAAGTAAAGTTTTCACATAGATGAAACTTCTTCTTCCACACTTGCTGAGAAAATGGCACACGACAACAGTCACAATCAAAATCCACCAAGGCTGGAGACTACGCTTTACAACAAGGGCCAAGACATTTCTCTAGCATTGCAATCCCAAACACCATTAGAGCAATAGAAATGAAAACAACATTTCTTATCTTGATTGTGTGACACCCCAAAAATCAGGGTAAATTTTTTGTGTTTTTATAAATCATAAATTCAATGAAAGAAATTAAGTGCAGAAGCATTTTTGACACAGTACCTGGATCAATGATGAACCACTTCCATATATGAAGATATGAGAGGGTGGAATTAAAAGATTAAATTTTCAGGATAATTTTCCAAGTTTAAATCAGCGGAAGAAAAATTGAAAACATGAATGAAATGTGTTTATATTTTAAGAAACCAACCACTGGGAAATTAATAAACCCAATCATATACTCCAAGTATGCATCAGTATCATGGAATAAGGTCTCAGTGTGGAAGAGAAGAAGAAATTAATAAATAACACGAGCAGGACCATCAGAGTCCCCCTCGCTCAAGCGGAGTCTGACTCGCTTGAGCGAGACCCTCAAGCCTCGCCTGGGCGGATTCAGCGAGCATTGGGCGAAAATCCTCCAGAATCGAATTTAGTACAAACTCGCTTGGGCGTGACTTTCTCGGCTTAAGCGAAAGACCTCCAGTGCCCAGCCTATATCCACTCGTTCAATAAGGCTTTCCAACACTTAAGTTTTCTCTCAGCAAAGTCCCTCCAAATCCGACTCTCAACACACAGGTTATCACTCGGCATAATTCTCCAAAACCGACTCAAGGCACTCGAGTTCTCACTCAGCAAAATCATCCTGACCGACCATCGTTTACTCAATCTCCTACTCGGCAACAACGGACCAGACCGAGTCCTCCCTCACACAAACCTCCACTCGGTAAATTCACTCCAAGTTCGAGACTTCCCCCCACTCGGTGTTTCACTCAGAAAACTTCCCAGAAACTGACTCACCCCTATTTGGTCATTCACTTGGAATTTCATTCCAAGACCGACCCATTGTCTGTTCAGCTTTCACTCGACATTTTATTACAAATCCGACTACCTCTCTTTTTACTCGAGGAGAGTTATTCCAAGGAAAATTCTGGGCAACTCACCCTGAGTATCCCCCGTCGGTGCTATTCCACTCGGAACGGGGTATACTGGGCTTGGAAATTCCCCATTCGGGACTCCTCCGCCCAGACCATCACACTTAAGAGCCATCTCACTCGGATTACGTCCACTTCCTCACTCGGAAAGTTATGACTCGGACTTAAGTCACTCGGAATTCACTCGGAAATTCCACCACCTCTTAGTTTATTTTCAAAATTCTCACTTAGGCAGGATTCATTCATGAACTCACCCACTCACCATCTAATGGTCTCGCCTGGGCGAATGCCATCCCTCAAGACTCTTCGCTCGGGCGGATTTCGTCCAGTAGCTAAATCCTTGATCTACTAACATTCTCGCTTGAGTGAACTAGCCATTCGCCTGAGCGAAATCAGACCAGTGGCTAACTCCTTCGCCCTTGCTCGGGCGAAGCTCCATTCGCCTGAGCGAATTCCCTCCAGTGTCTAAACACTGATACTTGGACAATCTCGCCTGAGCAAAATTCACTTTCGCCTGAGCGAAAATTGCCCAGAAGCTAAACTCCAAACAGGTGGGGCTCTCGCTCGGGCGAGAATCCACCTCGCCTGAGCGAAATTATCAGACATCATGTAGGACTTAAAATTTACACGACACAACCCACATAAAATTGAACTTCACCCATTCTACCAGAATGCATTACATATCAATCATCATTCGGGTCATTTAAAACTAATTATACACCATCTTATTCTTAAATTCCATTTAACTTTCCAAACACATATAAGATTCAATTCTCCATCTTCTCAACTTAATAAAATCGACAGTCAAATATAATTCTTTATTCATTCATCAGCATATAGGAACATTCCAATATAAATGAATCCTTCATACATACATGGGTCACAAATGAAAATGAGATACACATACAATTTCTCATTTTCCTCCATGACCCTCCAAAATCACTTATCATGTAAACTTCCAAAACAAACATTCATTACACCTCCTGCTACACAAAATACATATGTTTACATATATCACCGGCCAAGGCGCTCCCTATACACTAATTACCTCCACAACCATAAGTATACTTCAAAATGCTTACTCTTCCCATGAATGCCCTACATCATAAGTCTAAAATTGACAACATGGGAGAATGAGTCCACATTCTAAAGGAATGAATATGAATACCAAGTGATTATGTAAATAAGCATCCACACATGTATGCTTTACACATCAATAATAATCACCATGCCATATTCTAACACAATTTTACATAAAGCACACAAGCATATACGTAATCACACTATTCAACCATTGAATTGTCACACAACTTTTAACTGGTATTCATATCTTTTATGTTGTCTTAAATATACTTTTACCACCTCACAATCATCATCACATCTCACCACCTTGGCATACATCCTTCTATATGCAAATGCTCTTAACTAATGCATATGCACAAGGAATATTTCAACAATTGCAGATCTGACTGTGGGAAATTCAACATCAACTGTAGTAGTAAAATGTGTACACTCATTCTTTAAATTGCATGCATTCACCAATAGTTTTACTGGTACCAAACCGCATCGCCCATCTTGCAACACCAGGTCATTTTCACCATGACCGTGGTACTCAACATATCAACATATGGTGTTGCGGGCCAACCACGAATTATATCATGGCAGCTGTGATCTCGAGAACCATCGGGGACACCTGCTCCTCAAGAGCCACCCCCCACAAGGGTCAACCACATGTGGCTCCCCGAAGCACAACATGGGCAGCTTCGTGACTTATACTGCAAGTCACAGGGGAAAATATAACTTGCTCGTGCACCAAGCCGCCCTTCCACTGGGCCAACCGGGGGAATCCCCTAAAATTCCAACACCGGCAGCTATGCAGTATGCCATAGATGCAAATGCAATCATATGCATTCCTCAATCTATGCATCCTATACATGCCACTCATCTTCCAACATCATCAACACCATTATTAACATCACCACAAGCTTTTATTAACATTGATTGTTCACAATAGTTTAAATCTTTAGGTGGCATTCTCTTTATTCTCAATCTCAACAAACAACTTCATCATTCATGTCATATTCATGGTAAACACGACTTAACATAACATACCATGAATATTCTAAATGCACAAAAGCATGTTGCCAAACATATTAACCACATCACACCACAAGTCATCATTTCTTACAACATTCAAGCAAGGCTAACATGCATCACACTACATACCACAATCAAATAACATTCAAATTCATGCATTTATAACTTAGACTCCTCTCTTACCTCAAGAGAAGAATTCCGGTTGATAAGATGGTCCCGCCTCGTCGTTCAGAATAGGTCCTATATTTACATTCATGTAAAACCTTAATTAATCAACTACCCAAGTCATCAATTCAATTCTATTTAGTCATATTCATATTTATAATGTCACAACATGTGTTAGACATGTTGCGGATATCATTTTGTTCTTTATTAGGCTTCGGGAATTCCTTCCCATTAAGCCACCATCATTAAATTCAAGGGTTATAAGACAACCCCATCCCCAAGCTTTACAAAACTCCTCAATGACATATATTTCTCCATTAAACACATTCTTAAACTAACTTTAACTATTTTCCCCCCAACTTCAAGGTTAGGGTTTCCTCCAAAACCCATCCACAATCATTAATACATCATGAATCCTTATTCTCTACCATCATTAATGCACCAACTACCATTATCCTCCCATAAACACTTGCATTTATGATAACCCATTCTAGGGCATAAGCATTAAATGCTCTAATAAACACCCATGCACATGCATCTCCTCCCAATATCATAGTACTCATAATATCATCATTAACCCATTCTAAAAATGGTGAAAGGGCTTACCTCACACCCAACAACAGAGTGGGTTCAAGAAAGGAAGGGAGACAGCACGAAAATGAGAGGAAGAAGAAGGAAGAACCCCAAGCTTCCAAGTCCTCTTCAACGAAAAATAGAGAGGAAAGGAGTCACCACGCAAACTCAAGGTTTTTGGGAGAAGAAGAGAAAAGAATGGAGGAGAAATGGAGAGTAAGATGAAGAGAAAAGAGATAGAAAGTGCTTGGTAAAAGCTTCAGCGTGCACACGTGAATAGGAGGAGGACATTTTGGGCTTTTTGGTTAATTTTAACTTCATCTATTAAAATTCATCGTTTTTGTCACTAACAGGCTCTTTGTTTGGGCTCAATACTTCATCCTAAAATTATTCCGAATACATATTCGGATTCCCAATATTATCCTATACGGCCCTGACCAATATCATCTCATTCCGAGACACTTGGTCCGACACCCATATTTCGACCGGGCTCATATTCAGCTTAATCGGTCTCCAAAAATTACCAACAGCCCCCAAAATCTTAATTTAATTAATTTCAATTTATTGTGACATTAAACAATTCATATTCAACTTGTCAGTATTTACTTTCCTTAATTAATCCTCTATTTTAAAATTTGGGATGTTACAGATTGACTTACACCAATTCACTGGAATGTCACGTAAATATCCATACACTTATTTGGTAACTTTCTATGAATTAGTTGGAACAATGGGATTTGACCAAGATGTTGTTGAAGCTGCATATTTGAGATTATTTCCTTTCTCCCTAACAGGAAAAGCAAAGGAATGGTTACAATCTAACCCAAACCAAAGCTTAAACAGTTGGAACACAGTTAAGGAAAAATTCCTACAAAGGTTCTTTCCCCTATCTAGATTTATCAAGGCCAAGTTAGACATTATAACATTTAAATAACGCCAAGATAAACCTTTTTGTGAAGCCTGGGAACGTTTTAAATCACTTCTCAGGAAATGCCCAAACCATGGATTTGAAGATATTGCACAACTTAATATCTTCTACAATGGACTAAGGGCAGACACCAAAATGATACTGGATGCAGCAGCAGGAGGCACAATGATGTTGGTTGATGCAGAACAAGCCACCAAATTATTGAAGCATTATCTTCCACAGATTATCAAGCTCAACATGATAGATCTCAAGTTCAAAAGAAGAGAATGCTAGAGTTGAATACCACAGATGCCATTTTAACTCAAACAAGATGCTAACTCAACAAATTGAGGCTTTGACATAGCAAATGGTAAAACTACCTCAACAACTACATGCGGTACAAACATCGTAGTTTACAGGAAATCATACGTCACAACTGAAATGTGATTTTTGTGGAGGAGACCACCAAAATGGACACTGCCAAGGAGATTAACCTGATGAATCCATTCTTTACATGAACAATCAAGGGAGATCTGGTAATGTTAATAATAATGTTTATTCTAACAACTTTTCAAAGGGTTGGAGAAACAATCAAAAGCAAAATGGTGGTTAGAAACAAGAAGCAAGCTCATCCAATAGACAATAACCATACCAACAAGGCCATTCTCCTTTGCATGAGAAAACCTTAAAACTGTAGGACACATTAGAAAATTCATGCACGCTTCCATCACAAACCAAAAACAACACAGAGGCTTCAATCAGAAATCTAGAGACTCAAGTGGGACAATTAGTTCATCAAATTGCAGAACAACAAAATCCTCAATTTGGAGCTAATACTCACACAAATCCAAAAGAGCACTGTAAAGCAATCATCATAAGGAGTGGAATGGCTGTTGGACAAGAGATGGATAAGGAAGAGAAGATAGATGGAGAGAAGATCTTTAATAAAGAGCCAAAAGAAAAAGGAGTTGTAGAGAAAAAGGAAGAAGAAGAAGTCAATAAAGAAAATGATGATGTACATATGGAGAAGGATGACATAAGTGAGAAAAACAAAAGAAAGAAATAAAAGAGAGAAAGAAAAAGGTAGATGAACTAGCACCATAGCTAAAGAGTTTGCCTTACCCAAAAAACCCTTCAAGGAGAGGCAATTTGCTAGGTTCATGGACATTTTCAAAAGGCTACAAATAAATATACCCTTTGTAAAAGCAATGGAGCAGATGCATACTTATGTGAAATTCATGAAGAAATTGTTGACAAAGAAGAAAAGGTTTTCAGAGGAGACAGTGGCATTGGAAGCAGGTGTAGTGCTATCATTCAAAAAGCATTACCACAGAAAACTAAAGATCTGGGTAGCTTTACAATTCCAGTCACTATTGGTACATTGCTAGTAGGAAAAGCCCTTTTGGATCTTAGAGCTAACATAAACTTAATGCCTTTGTCAATGGTGAAGAGAATTGGAGACTTGTAAGGGAGACAACAAGGATAAATCTCCAACTAGCAGACCGATCCATGAAGTTTCCATATGGCATAGCTAAAGATGTGCTGGTGAGACTTGACAAATTTATGTTCCTTGTAGATTTTGTTATCATGGATATTGAAGAAGACACCAAAGTACCTCTCATTTTGGGCATACCATTCATGAAGACAGCAAAGGTGATCATTGATGTTGATGATGGAAAACTAAAAGTGAGAGTACAGGATGATGAAGTGAATTTCAATGTATTTGATGCAATGAAATACCTACAGAGAAGCAATAATGCTTTAAAATAGATGCTGAAGATGTCACTATTGAAAAAGAATCAAACAAGTGGCATTGTAACACCCTAATTTTAATAAGTAATAAACCTAAAAATAGGGAAATTTTTTTCCACAAAAACAGCCACTGGACAGTCAGCATAGAAAGAAGAGGAAGGCAAGGGAAATAAAAGAATATTCATACGTATACCAATCAGCGGGAGGAACAAGGCTGTCGGTAATCAGCGGAGCACAGCAGCTTAAACCGGTCCAATCAGTTCAGCGAAATACATCAGCACTTGGGCGAAACAGCTCTGGTCGCTCAGGCGAGGCACGATTCGCTTAAGCGATGCCAACACGAAAGCCTTCCCAAACACACACTCGCTGGAGCTAAGTCTAATCCGCTGGGGCGGACACAGGTACAAGGTAATTTCTCACTTGGATTTAGGACATAGGTTCACCCGGTAAATCATCACGCTCGTACTTCACTCGGGGGTCCTCACAACTCCTCATTTCATTCATATAGGTCACAAGTATAAACCACTCGGTCTACAGATCCTCACTCACTTGGATTTTACATCATTCACTCGGATTATAAACATCTTACACTCAGAACCCAATCCATTTTAAACCACTACACTAACTCCTCTCTCAGAAGAGGATCCCTCAAGGTTTTCACTCGGAAATACGAACTCTACCTCACTCGGGTTTACCTATATTTTTCACTCGGGATCACTCAGCGTATTCATTTGGAAATACCCAAATACTATAGTCTCGCTCGGAATCATCAACTCAGCATAATTCATTCATCAACAACCTTCGAATTATTAAACAACACATTCCAGTCGGAAGACGCATAGAGTACATATGTACGAATATATGTTCCCAGAAATATAGATATACCCACAATTCCAATCTACCGACCCATAAACATGTAACCATATACTCGGAATACCCATTATCTTGATATTATGCATTTACCAATACTTACGATACCATACAAGTGACACCATGACTATTCTATCTTTATAAATGAATATATTTAATCGTCATTTTACATGAGAGCCGGCCAAGGCTACACGGACAGAACCTAATAATGCAATACAAGTACTCAATAGTCGGAGTGCACTACACTCGGACTTGAGACCCTATCATCATTTCCGAGCATGATCTGCACACACTGAAAAATGGTTTAGGGGTGAGCATCTTAGATATTAAATGATAGATACTGACTCGGGTTGTCCCACAATTATACAGCAGTATTTATATACATTCAATCACACATGGCAACGATTAAAGTCAAAGCAATACCAATCAACCAGGACACACATCAGACTCTTACCGATCGGAATTCATCAGTCACCACTCGGCCAGGTACACCTATACAGCCAATAACATTAATATAACAACAATCAACAACATGATAATACCAACGAATCAGAACGCACATATTCAACATTTTTCGATCAGAATCTAACAGTTCTCACTCGGCTATATACGCATAACATTTCAATAACATTAACACATATTCATGGAGCAAACTTCAATCAGCATCAACTGCGTATACACATAGAATACTCTCTCGGTTATATCCATTCATCATCTCCTTAACATCATCACACGCATAATCAAATTTCAGTCAGCATCAGCAATACATATACACAGAGTATTCACTCGGTTATACACATTCATCCTTTCATTAACATCACCACATGCATAATCAATTCCAAACAATATCAATCAGTTAATACACACAGAGTATTTCACTCGGTTATAAATATTCATCATCTCATTACCACCTTCGCATGCATAACCAATTCCAAACAATATCAATAGTTAATAGGCACATAGTATTTCACTCGGTTCCGTATTCATGTGTATCGGTTTAGACGTTGCAACATAGGCTCTCAGCCTTTTTATACATAGCTCTCAGCTATCAAATCAGCTCCCAGCTGCTTGGCCGTTTTACAGGTACCCAACCGTTTGCCCACAGGTGACACCAACGCTCTCAGCGCCAATGGAGGTTTTCACAGGCAGCCCGAGTCCCACTCAAGGGCTACCTTGAGTCCCACTCAAGGATTTCATAGCGTCCCACGCTTTAATAACCGATGGTAGTGTCCCACACTACGTGCTCCCAGCACAAACGCATCCCATGCGCCACACGCGGATTCATCACACAACACAGAGTTCATATACACAGCCATACATGCATCTCATGCAATCGGTGCCAGGCATTAACAGAACTCAACAACACATGCATCTCATGCAATCGGTATAGCACATCACCAAACCCAATAGTACATGCATCTCATGCAATCGGTATAACACATCACCAAAACTCAACAGCACATGCATCTCATGTAGTCGGTATTGGACACTATCAGATTTACTAATTTCACATCCTCACACATGCAGTCAGCATTTCAAGCTCACAGTAACTTGCACATCCCATAAACCACACAGTAATCATCAACTGCACTGCAACACATTCATTTCATATAATCATGCAATATTCTCAAGGCTATTAACATGCATTTCACATACGAAATCAAACATGCATTACTCCACACCAAGTCACCATGCATTCGGTATCATATACTCTCCATGCAAGCAGACATAGAATCAGAGATAAAGTCAGCAAACCATTGACACCTGTAACCTGTTCATAACCCATGCATTTAAGATAAAAGATACCCCCTACCTGGACTGAAGCTTTCAGTCGGTCAACACGACGCTCAGTTCCAGAGGAACACTGAGTCACTCATAGCACATCTGCATGCAAGAGCAGGGGAGGCTCAAGACGCCCAGCTCTCGGCTCGCTCCCTAGAATGGCTCCATCATAACGCTGTGAATACTCCAACCACCGTGAAGCTCCTCGAAGCGCAGTTCTCCACTGAGACTTGGCAGCTTCGAGTAAGGAGAGGAAGAAGGAGGGAAGCCGATGAAGGAATGAAGGAACAAGGAAGGAGACGGGTTACATGCAGAGGGAATGCACACCCTCACCCTCACTGGCTCGTCGAGTAAGGAAGGAGGACTCCGATCCTCAGCCACCATTGTTGCGGACTCACGGAAACAGCGAGCAGAGAAGAAAGAAGAAGAGAAGGGGAGTGAAGAGCGAAGAAGAAATGAGAGAAAACAGAAGGAAGAGAAGTCTGAAGGGGAAGAATGAGTGATAGTGTACCCATATATGCATGCACGGAGAGAGAAGGGAAGAGCAGGGTGGGAAAGCGTGAAGCAGTACACCAATCACAATCAGCCAACAATTATTAATTAACCACTCTTAACCAGTCATTATTTCTTAAGTTGAGTTAATTAAGTTAATTATAATTAATAAATAATTTTCCCACCTTGCAATTATTATTTCAATGATTTATTTTCATTCGACAATTAATTATTAAATCGGGATGTTACAGTTCTCCCCCTCTCAAAAGAATTTCGTCCTCGAAATTCAATCGGTAACTTTCCTTACATACATAACTCAGAAAATTGCTATCTCAATCACTCACACGATTGTGCTTCCATAAGCATTCACCGACCGGACCACAATTCCAGTCGGCAAGACACAAAAGTCAGGTCCCACCTGATTACAACCTCATCGTAGAATTTAATATATATATTTGGGGATTCAATTTCTAAAATGTACCATATCCCTCATTTAACTTAGCCAATTTCGTCATAAGCAGTGGCACTTCCTAATTTCTTGGCCGCTCGGCCATATACTCTCAACACCATTCGGCATATTCACACCATCGGTTTCCTGACTTGAACGAGTTACTCGGCACAATAATGAAATCACATAAAGCATAGGCTCGACATTGTGTCGTGGGGAACACATCCTTAGAGGTTATTCAACCAGTTGGGAAAAATTCAGTCGATAAACAACACCACCGACTCCCAAAATACTCACTCCTGACCGATTTCTCTCAGACCAAACCCTCGGGTTTTCAAAACCTGACCATAAAATCTCTCTCTTACACCAAAGGGAACACTCAAGGAATTTCCATGTGTTTCAATTAACACAATTTACCCGGATTTGCTTCGCATATGCACTACACTAAATTCGGGAATCTTAGATTCCTACCCATGCTTCCGGCTAATTCCATGCTTTCATCCTGAGAGTTTCACTCGGTCCTCTTACACAAAACATCACTCGGGGTTCGAGGGTAATTCTCACCCGGAAATCGTTCCACTTACCAGAAATTCACTCGTAACTCAAGCCTACCTCGAAACCAAACCTGAGTTCAAGCTCAACAGTCCCAATCACTGACTTGAGTACGACTTCAATTAAATCCTTCACTCGGATATCTACTTCCTCTCGGAGCCCCCTTCACTCGAAAACTTGCACACTCTAAGTTCCATTTTCTGACCAGAAGGACTTTTCTCCTGGAAGATCACTCGGTTGGACATCCCAAGGGTATTAGGAATTCTACACTCGCTATCTTACTATTCAGAATTGTTCCACATGGTGCCATTCCAATCGGAAGTGATACACTCTGAGTCACGTCACTCGAATCTTACCTTACCCAGAAGGTTACGCTCAGACACTATTCCCTTAACTTAGTAATGATCCTCTCAATAAGGTTCTACTCGGAACACCATAATTTTCACTCAGCAGTTCTTTTCCACAAGGTCTTCACTTGGAATTGTCTCCACTCTTACACACTCGAAATATACTAACCTTTCCCGAGCAATTCCTAACCTTACAATTTAGTTTGGCTCCAATCCTGGTTTCCTCATTAGGCTTACAGTATCACTCGGTTAACCTTTCAAAACTCCAATTTCAGTGACAGTTTGATCACCCTTCTTATTCCAATACCAATCATCCTTTTAGTAGCCAATCCGTACCCAGCAACCTTTAATCCTCTCGGAAGCAGACACGTCAAGGTCAAACAAACCCTCTATCTTCATTTTCGTAAACAATCGCATAATACTCATTTAATACAACTCTCATCATCACTCAGAATCGTCTGAAAGACTCACCATCACCATAAGCAGTTACAGCTTCACCTGCCCGACTCATGAATTGCTGCATCCAACTTATAGGATGACGTCTCATCCCTATAGGGTTACAACAATTACATAGTCACTGCAACGTGTACGCTGCCACATTACCTATGGCAGGAAGAGTCATCTCAGAGCAGCATGCCTCACACGGACCAGACTCACCCAACTAATACTAATTCACACAGTAGTTAATGGCAGTTCACACACATAAGTAATACACCTATATCAACATCATGCATCACATAGGGTACATCACGCATCAATAATCATGAAAATTATTTATCACTTCTGTAAAACAGTATGATGGCAATACAACAATCGGCTTCTAGCCAACACCGAGTAAATATTTCCTCTAAACCTTATTCCTCACAAAACCATGGCTCAGATTAAATTCTTAATTCTTGGCTATATAATAACATCACTCCCTCGGGTTCACGCAATTCACTCAGGATTAAGCAATTCACAATCACATATGCTATTATAACACATCATGAACTCAGCAACAGCACTAATGTACATACAGACACTCAGTCGGATTTTATACCAATTATTCATGGCTATATTATTGTTCACTACATCATGCACCATAACCACAACATCATATTGCACTTGGTAATAGCATCGACATATACATATACTCATCCAATCAGATTTACCCAAATCAATTCCAAACTACATTAAGGGTTTCATTCACAATATCATATCCATATATTCATATAATTCACACTGAGCTCATTTATCATCATAAGTGTACGCACAGTCATTCAATCAGAAATTGTACCGTAACATACATTCTCAATTATAACATTGCATCACACTTTGCAACAGCATCAATACATGTACATTCACTCAGTCAGACCTCATTCATACAATATCATCAAGTCGGAAACTACTCAAATCATTCAAATCCATGCAGATCATGTCAGCCTCAATAATAATGCTCTTATACATATGTATTCATGCAGTCGGTGAATCAGATGCATACGATTTATTCACCAGGAGTCCAACTCCAATGCACTCGACATTTGCCTTGAGTCTAACCCAAGGACTTTCATTAAGCATCCAATGCTCATGCTCCAAGCATGGCCTCGAGTCCAACTCGGAGGTCTTTTAGGATTAATCTCAGAATCCTCAATACCCCACGCATTCATCTGATTGCCCACTCTGAAAAACGTTCAACGCTGATGCATTTCATTATAAATCACACACAGCTCTTATTTGCTGACTCACAGCATAAGCCACTCGACATTCTCATTAGCATATATATATATACACATCTTTCAGACGGGGTATCATTACAACGATTTACAATTAATATCTATCACAATATCCAGGTGTTGCATGCATCAATAATTAATCACACACAGATCACGTATTTCAATCATCAAACAACTGTCATGTTTCAATTATAGAGCAATACATAAAAGCAGTTCACCCGGAACCCGTCCAAATTACATCGTTTCAACTCATATAGATCAGCATATAAATATATCTGTCAATCATTCACTCAGTTATCATAAACCAGGAACCAAGACTCTATCATAATCTAATTATTCAATCAGGGTTCACCCTCAATCACCTATATCATATATACATATATATTATGTAGGGTTCATGTGCTAGGTTACAAAACATCCGTCACAAATAGCACTCGACAGTAATGGTAACACTCCTATTTACAAGTATTCAGTCAGTATTCGCAGAATTATTAACATGCATTCACGGACAGAGTCACACCATCACTAAACAGTTCACAAATACCACAATCCAGGAGTTGCATGCACAACTACTCAATCTTAGTACAGCTACCAACACATCTCACACATAACACATCACATGATAATCATTCAAGCCTCAATGAGTTACTACGCAATTGTTCTACTCGGCTCAACAACTCACAAGGTTAATAAATTATTAGACTTAGAATCCCTAAGGGGTCACTATTTATCCAGTATCCCACGATGGGTACCTCGCAATATTCAAATATTGTTATAAGATCTAGTACCATTCACTCGGTTTTTCACACACCAAACCAAGACAGTATCCAAGTCAAACAGATGTTCTATTTCACATTCATTCGTTCATGGTCATGCCTAATCAACTGGGTCACTACACCTATTGGTCCAGCATCTAGTCCATCACTCAGTTGGTTTCTTCAATTGCCACCGAGACACAACCCCAATTTTAACATATATCCGATCTCACCTTTACTCACTTATTACACACCCAGATTTTCAACTTAGGAACTACAACCCATCCCTTATACTGCAAATCATATACATCATATACCATTCATTCATCACACATTCAAATTCCTCAACAAGGCACAGGCATACAACCACACCATTCATAGTCAACATACACCAAATCCAATAGAAGATCATAAGCACATATCATCACACGAGTCATGATGGAACAGGTATCAACATACAATAGAATATCATGCACTCAACCGCCCACTAACAGTAGGCAAACCTTGGCCATGGACCTTTTGGTCTGCTCTGATACCAAAATGTAACACCCTAATTTTAATAAGTAATAAACCTAAAAACAGGGAAAATTTTTTCCACAAAAACAGCCACTGGACAGTCGGCATAGAAAGAAGAGGAAAGCAAGGGAGATAAAAGAATATTCATATGTATAGCAATCAGCGGGAGGAACAAGGCTGTCGGTAATCAGCTGAGCACAGCAGCTTAAACCGGTCCAATCAATTCAGCGAAATACATCAGCACCTGGGCAAAACAGCTCTGGTCGCTCGGGCGAGGCACGATTCGCTTAAGTGATGCCAACACGAAAGCCTTCCCAAACACACACTCGCTGGAGCTAAGTCTAATCCGCTGGGGCGGACACAGGTACAAGGTAATTTCTCACTTGGATTTGGGACATAGGTTCACCCGGTAAATCATCACGCTCGTACTTCACTCGGGGGTCCTCACAACTCCTCATTTCATTCATATAGGTCACAAGTATAAACCACTCGGTCTACAGATCCTCACTCACTTGGATTTTACATCATTCACTCAGATTATAAACATCTTACACTCAGAACCCAATCCATTTTAAACCACTACACTAACTCCTCTCTCAGAAGAGGATCCCTCAAGGTTTTCACTCAGAAATATGAACTCTACCTCACTCGGGTTTACCTATATTTTTCACTCGGGATCACTCAGCGTATTCATTCGGAAATACCCAAATACTATAGTCTCGCTCGGAATCATCAACTCAGAATAATTCATTCATCAACAACCTTCGAATTATTTAACAACACATTCCAGTTGGAAGACGCATCAAATCAACATAGAGTACATATGTACGAATATATGTTCCCAGAAACATAGATATACCCACAATTCCAATCTACCGACCCATAAACATGTAACCATATACTCGAAATACCCATTATCTTGATATTATGCATTTACCAATACTTACGATACCATACAAGTGACACCATGACTATTCTATCTTTATAAATGAATATATTTAATCGTCATTTTACATGAGAGCCGGCCAAGGCTACACGGACAGAACATAATAATGCAATACAAGTACTCAACAGTCGGAGTGCACTATACTCGGACTTGAGACCCTATCATCATTTCCGAGCACGACCTGCACACACTGAAAAATTGTGTAGGGGTGAGCATCTTAGATATTAAATGATAGATACTGACTCGGGTTGTCCCACAATTATACAGCAGTATTTATATACATTCAATCATACATGGCAACGATTAAAGTCAAAGCAATACCAATCAACCAGGACACACATCAGACTCTTACCAGGTGCACATATACAGCCAATAACATTAATATAACAACAATCAGCAACATGATAATACCAACGAATCAGAACGCACATATTCAATATTTTTCGATCAGAATCTAACAGTTCTCACTCGGCTATATACGCATAACATTTCAATAACATTAACACATATTCATGGAGCAAACTTCAATCAACATCAACTGTGTATACACACAGAATACTCTCTGGGTTATATCCATTCATCATCTCCTTAACATCATCACACGCATAAACAAATTCCAGTCAGCATCAGCAATACATATACACAGAGTATTCACTCGGTTATACACATTCATCCTTTCATTAACATCACCACATGCATAATTAATTCCAAACAATATCAATCAGTTAATACACACAGAGTATTTCACTCGGTTATAAATATTCATCATCTCATTACCACCTTCGCATGCATAACCAATTCCAAACAATATCAACAGTTAATAGGCACATAGTATTTCACTCGGTTCTGCATTCGTGTGTATCGGTTTAGACGTTGCAACGTAGGCTCTCAGCCTTTTTATACATAGCTCTCAGCTATCAAATCAGCTCCCAGCTGCTTGGCCGTTTTACAGGTACCCAACCGTTTGCCCACAGGTGACACCAACGCTCTTAGCGCCAACGGAGGTGTTCACAGGCAGCCCGAGTCCCACTCAAGGGATACCTTGAGTCCCACTCAAGGATTTCATAGCGTCCCACGCTTTAATAACCGATGGTAGTGTCCCACACTACGTGCTCCCAGCACAAACGCATCCCATGCGCCATACGCGGATTCATCACATAACACAGAGTTCATATACACAGCCATACATGCATCTCATGCAATCGGTGCCAGGCATTAACAGAACTCAACAACACATGCATCTCATGCAATCGGTATAGCACATCACCAAACCCAATAGTACATGCATCTCATGCAATCGGTATAACACATCACCAAAACTCAACAGCACATGCATCTCATGTAGTCGGTATTGGACACTGTTAGATTTACTAATTTCACATCCTCACACATGCAGTCAGCATTTCAAGCTCACAGTAACTTGCACATCCCATAAACCACACAGTAATCATCAACTGCACTGCAACACATTTATTTCATATAATCATGCAATATTCTCAAGGCTATTAACATGCATTTCACATACAAAATCAAACATGCATTACTCCACACCAAGTCACCATGCATTCAGTATCATATACTCTCCATGCAAGCAGATATAGAATCAGACATAAAGTCAGCAAACCATTGACACCCGTAACCTATTCATAACCCATGCATTTAAGATAAAAGATACCCCCTACCTGGACTGAAGCTTTCAGTCGGTCAATACGACGCTCAGTTCCAAAGGAACACTGAGTCACTCATAGCACATCTGCATGCAAGAGCAAGGGAGGCTCAAGACACCTAGCTCTTGGCTCGCTCCCTGGAATGGCTCCATCACAACGCTGTGAACACTCCAACCACCTTGAAGCTCCTCGAAGCGCAGTTCTCCACTGAGACTTGGCAGCTTCGAGTAAGGAGAGGAAGAAGGAGGGAAGCCGATGAAGGAATGAAGGAACAAGGAAGGAGACGGGTTGCATGTAGAGGGAATGCACACCCTCACCCTCACTGGCTCGTCGAGTAAGGAAGGAGGACTCCGATCCTCAGCCACCATTATTGTGGACTCACGGAAATAGCGAGCAGAGAAGAAAGAAGAAGAGAAGGGGAGTGAAGAGCGAAGAAGAAAGGAGAGAAAACAAAAGGAAGAGAAGTCTGAAGGGGAAGAATGAGTGATAGTGTACCCATATATGCATGCACGGAGAGAGAAGGGAAGAGTGGGGTGGGAAAGCGTGAAGCAGTACACCAATCACAATCAGCCAGCAATTATTAATTAACCACTCTTAGCCAGTCATTATTTCTTAAGTTGAGTTAATTAAGTTAATTATAATTAATAAATAATTTTCCCACCTTGTAATTATTATTTCAATGATTTATTTTCATTCGACAATTAATTATTAAATCGGGATGTTACAGGCATAAGATAGACCCACTGCAGAAAGTGTTGATGGGTGTGTTGGAAGAATTGAGTGAAGATCAGAAAGAAGAGGTTAAAGAAATTCTAGAAGAGCTTGAGTAAAAAAGCCTATTACCAAAGGAGAGTCCCATTATAAAGAGCTGCCAGAAAAAGCTGAGACCACCATGCGGAAGTTAGAATTGAAGGCTTTACCATCATACTTGAAGTATGTTTTTCTTGACAAGGAAGGATAAAAGCCCATTATCATTAACAGTCAATTGTCAGACTCTGATAAAAAATATTTAATTCAAGTGTTGAAGAATAATTCAACTGCAATTGGATGGAGGCTAGAAGATTTGAAGGGAATTAGCCCAGCATACTGTATGCATCGGATTTACATGAAGTAAGAATTTAAACCAGTAGCTCAACCCCAAAGGCATTTGAATCCCACAATGAAGGAAGTTGTAAAAGGTGAAGTGACGAAGCTGCTTGAAGCAGGAATGATTTACCTAATCTCAGATAGCTCATGGGTAAGTCCGGTTCAAGTTATCCTAAAGAAAGGAGGCATGACTGTCATTAAAAATGATAAAGATGAATTAATCCCCACAAGGACAGTCACTGTATGGAGGATGTGCATAGACTATAGAAAACTCAATACAACAACTCGAAAAGATCATTTTCCATTACCTTTCATGGACCAAATGTTGGAGAGGTTGGCAGGATAAGCATACTAATGCTTTCTTGATGGATACTCAGGGTACAATCAAATAGCAGTTGTTCTAGAGGACTAAGAGAAAACTGCATTTACATGTCCTTTTAGAATTTTCGCATATAGGAAAATGCCTTTCAGATTATGTAATGCTCCAGCCACATTTCAAAGATGCATGCTGGCTATTTTCTTAGATTTGGTGGAAAAATGTATCAAAGTTTTCATGGACAATTTCTCTGTCTTCGGGTCATTATTTAAGCATTGTCTGGACAACCTAAATATGGTACTAAAGAGATGTGTAGAAACCAATTTAGCCTTGAATTGGGAGAAATTCCATTTCATGGTAACCGAAGGAGTTGTTTTGGGACATCAAATTTCTAGGAAAGGCATTGAAGTGGACAAAGCAAAGGTGGAGATCATTGAGAAGCTACCACCGCCAGTGAATGTGAAAGAAGTTTGAATTTTCTTAGGCCATGCAGGATTTTACTGAAGGTTCATCAAAGACTTCTCAAAAATTGCAAGACCTTTGAGTAATCTCTTGAACAAAGACACTCCTTTTAATTTTGATAATTGTTGTTTGTGTGCATTTGAATTTTTGAAAAATACTAATTTCTGCACCTGTGATAGTTGCTCCCGACTAGGGATTGGATTTTGAAATCATGTGTGATGCTAGTGACTATGTAATTAGAGCAGTTTTAGGACAAAGGAAAGCTAAAATTTTCTATGTCATTCACTATGCCAGCAAAGTTTTGAACTCTGCTCAAATTAATTATGCAACAACCGAGAAAGAATTGTTGGCTATAGTGTATGGTTTGGAAAAATGTAGATCCTATTTAATTGGTTCTCAAGTTACTATTTTTACTGACCATGCTGCTATAAAGTATTTGTTGAATAAGTTTGACTCCAAACCCAGATTGATTAGATGGATTCTGCTGTTGTAAGAATTCAATTTAACAATAAAAGACAAAAAGGGTCGTGAGAATTACATTGCAGATCATTTGTCAAGACTTATCAATAAAAGGGTTACAATTGCACAACTTGAGGTGAATGAAGAATTCCCGGATGAGAAGCTACTATTAGTGCAAGAATGACTATGGTTCGTCGATATGGCAAATTTCAAAGCAGCTGGAGTCATACCAAAAGAGTTAACATGGAAACAGAAGAATAAATTCTTAAAAGATGCACATCAATTTATTTGGGATGATCCATATTTGTTCAAAGTTAGATCAGACAATATTTTGCGTAGATGTGTATCTCAAGCTGAAGCAAGGAGTATCTTATGGCATTGTCATAACTTAGCTTATGGAGGCCATTTTAATAGGGAAAGGACAACTGCAAAATTCCTTCAAGCTATGTTTTATTGGCCTTCACTGTTTAAGGATGCTCATGTTCATACCCAACATTGTAACAAGTGTAAGAGATCAGGGAGTATTTCCAAGAGAAATAAAATGCCCCTGAATGCCATATTAGAACTTGAGGTTTTTGATTACTGGGGTATCGATTTTGTTAGACCATTACCCACTTCATGCTCCAATGAGTACATCTTGGTAGCAGTAGACTATGTATCCAAGTGGGTAGAAGCTATTGCTAGCCCGATGGTAGATGCTAAAACTGTGATTAAATGTCTAAAAAAGAACATCTTCTGTAGGTTTGGCACACCAAGGATTCTAATCAGTGATGGAGGATCGTATTTCTATAACACTCAACTTCAGAAATGTCTAGCACATTATGGAGTAAAGCATAAAATGACATCCCCATACCATCTTCAAGCAAATGGACAAGTAGAGGTATCTAAATGTGACATAAAGAGAATTTTGGAGAAGACAGTCTCACAAAACAAGAAGGATTGGTCACAGAAGTTAGATAAAGCTTTATGGGCTTATAGAGCTGCATATAAGTCACCAACCAGCCTTTCCCCTTATCAGTTGGTTTTTGGTAAAAGTTGTCACTTGTCAGTGAAGCTAGAGCACAAAGCATACTCGGCTGTGAAGTTCCTTAACTTTGATTCTCAACAAGCTGCTAAGAAAAGGATGTTACAAATGCATGAACTGGAGGAATGGAAGCTTGGAGCTTATGAATCTTCCAAAATTTACAAAAAGAAGATGAAGCTGTATCATGACAGAAAATTTTGAAGAAAAACTTCCATTTTGGCCAATCTATACTTCTATTCAATTCACGATTAAAATTATTTCCAGGAAAGCTGAAATCCAAGTGGTCAAGACCATTCCTTGTCAAAGAAGTCAGACCTTATGGAGCTATTGAGTTGCAAGACCCTCAATCACAGAGAACTTGGATAGTGAATGGTCAAAGGCTCAAGCCATATTTGTAACATCCTGAAAAATGAGGGTAAATTTTTCACGATTTTAAAGAAATTATTTCAGCAAGAGAGTGCGAAGAAAAGTTTTAGTCAATACACCAGATCTATGAAAAACCTATCCATATATGAAGATATGAGAAGGTGTCAGGGTGTACAGGAAATACTCAAGTAGTACCATTCGACCCCTGATTGATGTAGTCGATTAATCCATGTATAGATCAAAGGCCCCAATCGATTACAGGGTAGGAGTTAATCAATTAAATCACCATAATCGATTACAGAGCAAGGCATAATTAATCAAAGAGCTTCTGAAATGGTACATTGAATCAGGGGTTTCACCTAATCGATTACAGCACTTAGAATAATCGATTACATTGTTTTTGTTGGGTCCATAATCGATTATAATGTTATTTATAATCGATTACCAAGCTACTAGAATCTACACTAATCGATTATAGAGTAGGGAATAATCGATTATAGAGATCCTGGAATTTATGTAATGCATCAGGTATTTCACATATTCGATTACAAGGACCAATCTAATTGACTACAAGGCTTTGGGTTGGTTCATAATCGATTACAACACTGAGTGTAATCGATTACCTTAAAAATAGGGGCCTTGCAATTAATTAGGTCAGGGGAGCTAATCGATTACACCCTATTAGTATGCATAAATTATGCAGATTTTGCATAGAAATGGACTTCTCAACTATCAAGATGCATGCAAATGATATCAGAATGCTACCAAACATTAACACAAGTTATAATATATTGTTTGTGACGTGTGGCCACTGGCCATACTTAAAAATTCCTAGAAACGAGGAAGTTATGCGTATAAACGCATTTAGCTCATTTTAAGGCATTTAGAGACAAAATAGGGGTCCATTCTTAGTATAATCAACCCATTCCAATTTACACAAGTCACAAATCATACATTTGAGCTATTAGAATCATTACCTACAATTGATAGTCCTTAAAACTCATTTTCACCCATTAGGTTCCCTAATCATGCATGAAAATCATTTGGATTTCAACATATTCAAGTTTATCATATTTTATGCTCTATAAAATACAAAATTGAGATAAACCTCCATGCATTAATCAATTCTATCAACATACCATATCATTCCATTATCCAATCATTGTCAAGGTCACCAATGAAAATTTGCCATACAATACAAGGGTCTCATTTTCTTACGTGACCTCCAAAATCATCATTCATCTACTTATCATCCATACAAGTTATCCATCATGTATATTCATTACAACAACACATATATAAGCCATAAAATCAAAACAATTGCTGGCCAAGGCATTCTTTACCCAAAATAACTTCCTTCACACAATTCCTCCTCCCATAAGCTCCATGGTCAAGCCCTATAACACAAGAGCTAAAAAGATAGACCACATGGAGAGTGAGTATATTTTCTCAATGATGAAAAATCCAACAATTAGTGATAATATACATATGAATGCAAGTTAAACATCTTCTCTCAAAAGAAGGTCAAGTGACACTAAAATCAATCAATCATCCAAATTATAGAACACTCATAACCATAAAATTCATTGAGTCACACCATACCAATAAACACAAATATAGTTAGTGCTCAAGAGGATTCTATATACATTTCACATAACTTCCTCATTAGGATATCACTCAATGCCATGCTTTTATGGCTAATGCACATGCTGGTGTTTAAAAATGCATATGCACGGATCTAATTTTATTTCATCAGGTGATCGCAACCACCACAATCATTCATTCTCATGGGTTTCCCGCCTCGTAAGGGGTACTCCCTCTAGCAGCCTCACAAAGTGCTTTCTCGTGATCACAACCATGTTCAATAAGTTACATAGGTTTCCCGCCTCGCAAGGGTACTCCCGCCTCATGATCGCAACCACGGGCATTCATTCTCAACACCAGGTGATCACAACCACCGGCTCAATTTCACAGGAACTCGCAAGCCCTTTATATTTCAATTATCAAGTGATCGCAACCATTTTTCCACATCATCAACTAGTCCCGCAAGACTTTTCCTTGTGATCGCAACCATATTCAATTGCTATGTTATGCATGCTATGTATGCAATAATGCTCATGAAAGCCTCAACCTCTCAAGTAATATCTCACCCTCTCAATTAGGGTACAACTCACACTCAATAAAATTGTTAGTGACATATATCACCCCCTAGTTTTCCAGACTTGAGTCCTGATGTAATCAAAACAAATAATTAATAAAAATGCGAATAAATTTTTCACGTTTGAAATATTTCCTGAACACAACCACGATTACATCAAGACCTAAATCACAGAAAACCGAAGAGTGAGATTTAATAAAATATAACTGGATCGTTAAATAGTTTGCCCATAAAGGTATACAAAATAACAGAGTTTTACAATGGAAGAAGAATATGTATACCGGGCACACGCCTAGTCCTATATATGAAGATATAAGAAAAGGCTCGGCAAAGCATGTAAACATACAACACGAGCCCATTTAGGCCACATCTAAACTTACACATAAATCATAAATATGCATTGCCTAAGGTACATACGTATACTTAGCTATATGGTCATACAACACACGTCTCCAATATTTACATTTCTTAATTGACCATAATCAATTCAATCATCAAGTCATATATCATGAACTCCTATACATTCCCATAATTTATAATTGACCATATTATACTCATCCATAGAGTCATACATTATCAATACTTATACATTATTCATATTACATCCATCAATATCAATAGTTATCAATAATCTTACATACATTTATTCATAATGAAATAATTCATAATTACTGTCGGCCAAGGCATTCCATTATAACTATTTTACCTTCACAAAAGCTTTACTTTAAAAATGTTCTCTTCCCATGTCATCCCTACACCAATACTAAAAAGTAGACCACATGGGAGAGTGAGTTATACATTTCAAATGACGATATGAATACAATTGAAATTATGTGCATATACATATCAACATCATGTATGCTTTGCTAAACCATCAATAAATATCATAAACTATTCATTTAACAATATACATATCATGTATTCACTCATCAATTCATAGCAAAGCAAGCATATACATAAATATTCCTACGCCACAACTGGCCAACATCATCATCATAGACCATTTTGGTCTTTTCTCAAAGCCACCATGGGCTAACATCATTATTATCAATCATAAGCAAATACGCCCTTCGTTACATTAGGCCATAACATACATATCGTCATATTCGATATCATGTCGTATATTCATATCATTTATTACTTTTATGTGGTCTTTTAGGTATATTAATTACCCATTTCACCAACACCACACCACAATCTCAATCATCATCAATCATCATCACCACCTGGCATATCTCTATGCTATATGCAAATACTCTTATGGCTAATGCATATGCACAATGGAATTAATAACAAATACGGATCCGACTGTGGGAATAAACACCAAATTGTGGGTCAAGCATAGATGTGCTACTATGCCCCTACTACAGTAGTAAAAGTGTACACTTGTATCTTAATTCATGCATAATCAACATCATATTTTACTGGTACCAAACCGCTATCGCCCATTTGTAACACTAGTCACCCTGTGACTTGTGGATCAACAACATGGCCTCACTTGCCAAAAGTGCTGTGGGCCTCTCCCGAACACACATCGAGAGAGCCGTTGTAACATCCCAGTTTTGAAATTAAATGCTGAATGAAGAATAAACCATTGAGATTTGATTTTAACTAAGAAATAACTGTTAATTGCATTTAACTAATTAGGATCAAGCCATTAAAAATATTAAAAATGGTGATGGTCAGGGGATGGGGTGGAGTGCACGTGACTGCTGAGCACGCACTCTCCCATCCCACTCTTCTTTTACTGTGCGCATGTACATATATATATATATATAAAACGTGAGCCTTGGGGGGGAACACACTTACTCTTTCTTCAGACTCCCTTCTCCGTCACTTCATTCTCTACTTCCTCCCTTCGTCTCCATCTTTCTCCTTCTTCTATCTTACTCTTCGCTTCTGGAGGTCTTGGTTCCAGTACTAGAGAACGGACCACACTTCATCCCAGAATTAGGCGCAGGATACAACAAGCCAAGGAAGACCGGACGAACCAGGAGAAGGACATCGGACCCAACAACAAGAACGAAAAAGGTTTCTGAGGATTCTTCTAAAGGTAGGGGGCGCTTGCATGTCAAATGCATGGTCTAAGAACGGTACCGGATGAACGTATTGCTGAGTGCGGGTGTGTGTGTGTGTGCATGTATTTATAATCATTAGAACTGATGCTGTGCATGTGTGCATGTATTCATAATTACTAAAACTGATGCATGATTTGAGATTCTGATAGTGATCTTCGTGGCGATGGTGTAGCCTGTTCGTGGATGATAATGATGGATGATATGCATAGATCTATTTTGTTGTCACTGTGAAAAGTATGTATGTGCATGTTCTTAATTGGATTGCTCAATGTTGTTTGTCTGATGACCGATTGTAACATGCGCTGGTGTGACTGATTGAATGATTACGAGTAGTGGGGGATACCCGTTCTTACTTAATGACTACAGTAAGGTGTTCATGGCGCGATAATGTGTAATAATGAATGTGTTAGTTGCACGAGTAAGAGTGGGTGACGCATAGAAGGTCAAGAACCCCAAGGGAAACGACTTCCAGTTACCAACCCTGGCTAGATCCCAATAGAGCTCGTGGTAGCCGTTGGAGCTAGAGAAGAGAGTCTCGAGACGCTGTGGGGAGGCCGGTGCCACCTGGTAAGAGCTGAGGGACGAGGGGCCAGAAGAAAAGGGGACTGTAACTGAGAGTCTTTACCCGAGTCGGATCCGCAGACATGCATATAGAAATAAGGCTGATTGTGGTAATGTATAAATCTATGTATGTGCAAGTGTATGATTTTGAATGCATGAATATATATATTTAGATGTGGAATAAACTCTGTGAATTATGTGTGTCATGAATGTTGTTTGAACTATATGAACTTGGTTACTTGAGAAGGGTTGAATGATAGCAGGAGCGTGTACTGACGCTGATACCGAGTCTGTGAGTATCATTTTACATGTAAAAGCTCACCCCTGCAGTGGCCATTTTCAGTGAATGTCTCTCGTGAGGAGGATCAGAAGCAGAGCTGGAACGCTGGGCGGAGTGCTGATGCGTTTGGAAGGGTTATTTAAGGCGTTGTTAGATTAAGCCCGGACTGGCTCATACCGGATGTTAATGTTTAGGGATGAATAGAACTTTACGGGCAAGGAGAAGTCCGATTTTGTATTGTAAATATTGACATACACTTTTATGTATATATATGGATATATGGTTTTGGTGTGTGTGATGCTATGTGCTGCCCTGTTTCATAATTGTGTTTTAATGGATACGCAGGGACAGTCTGATTGAGCAGGATATAGCCAAGTCTGAGCGAACCGAGAATTGTCTTAGGAAAATTTATGTCGTACCCCGCCCGAAGTGTGGGAGCAATTCGCCAAGCGTGAGGATTCGCGCTGGAGCGGTGTAGTGTTGGAATGAGACCCCGATGTTGACCCCGGATTTGGGTGTTATGGCTAGGTCAGCCCAGGCGTTGTCATAATTAGTTGAGTTGGGCGGAATAGGTTCAGACTCCTCCTTTCTCCACAACCTACTAACGTATATGTACCCTGTAACTTCTCGTTTTCTTTCTGAGTGAAATGCGAGTGTGAGGATTTACTTAGTGAACCCTTGTCCATTCCCGATGGAGGAAATTACCTTGTAGTTGTGTTAAAGAGGCATTATGTAGATTTCGTTTAGGCGGCGTCATACCTCGTCCAAGTAGCTAGGACAGCCCGCCCAAGATGAATATACCCCGCCTAGCCAAGTAGGATGATTATAACTCCGCCTTTCCACCGAATGCTACGCATGTGAATGTATTAACCTCTTTCCCTTATCTCCTTCCTCCCGTTGAGTGACCAGTGTTACCCGAAGGGAAGCCTCCTTGCGAAATCTCCTCTATCCGCTGCTGCATTACTATACTCCGCCTGGACGGTGTCAGACCCCGTCTAAGCGAACAAACGGTGTTGTGTAATCCGCCCTAGAGCTGGTGTGTTACGATAAACCCATTGAGCCGGCCCCAGTTTTAGTTTCCCTGTAGGTTGCTATGTGCGTGTGAATGCTTTTCGTTCTTCCTTTGCCTGCTTCCTCATATATCGAATAATACGGGTCTATTTTGTAAAAAAAAAAAAAAAAATCTCTCATATTTTTGGAATTTTTAGTTACAATTAATTAAGGTGTTACATTTTGGTATCAGAGCAGACCAAAAGTCCAAGGCCAAGGTATGCTTACCAAGTGTAAGCGGTGGTGTGTGCGTGTCTTTTAATTGAATGGTTGAAATTATTCTGATGCTAGTTGACTTGATTGATGATGACTTGAGGACAAGAGGTTGTTTCCCCCTGGTCCGATTGTGTGTATGACTTAGGCGAATGACATAATGTGCTAAGCTATTAATTGTTGGACTAATAACCAGATCGGTAGTAAGTGGCTCCGTATACTTATCCTTAAATGTCAATTTCAGGATAAGGAATGGCGCATCGTCAAAGTATGGAGGCTATAGCCACAGCATTCCAACGCTTTGCTGATGTGTTTGAAAGGCAAGGCCAGACTCAACCTGAGGATGGCCATGCGCTGGACCGCTTCTTAAAGAGGAAGCCGAGTGAATTCTTAGGAGGACGGAATCCTGAGGCGGCGTTCAAGTGGACTCAGGAATTAGAGAGAATTTTTAGGGGTCTTCGCTGTACCGAAGCCCAGAAGGTGGAATGCGCAGTGTATATGCTGCGAGATGAAGCGGAGAATTGGTGGAAAATAGCCAGAAGCTAATTCCCCGAAGATGACAATCAACTGACGTGGAACGATTTCAAGGCCTGCTTCTTAGACAAATACTTTCCCGACACAGTGAGGAGTCGGAAGGAGCTGGAGTTTATGGAGTTAAAACAGGGCTCCATGACTGTGGAAGAATACGCGACCAGATTTGAGGAATTGTGCCTATTCTATCCGCCCTTCCAGCAGCCAGGAACGGAGAACTCCAAGTGTCTTAAGTTTGAGAACGGACTGAGATCGGATATCAAGAGGGCCTGCAGATACCATGAAATCCGGAGTTTCCCTGCCTTAGTGAACAAGTATCGAATATTCGAAGAGGATGACAGGGCCCATTCGGGCCAGTGCAGCAGAGCCAACCAGCACCTGAGGCCCCAGCAATCACGTTTCAAGAGGTCAGGGAACGTGAGGAAGAATGAACCCTTCACCAGATATCAGAATCATAATGACCGAGGGAGACAAATGAGTGGACGACCAAGGTATGGCGGATGCTTTAAATGCGGCGGTGACCATTTTGCTAAGGATTGCAATGATACAAATGTTAAATGCTACCACTGCGGAGAGAAGGGACACGTTCGCCCGGACTGCCCCCAACTCCGCCTGGCAAACACCAATGTGCGTCAAGGAGGATTTCAAGATCGAACCAGAGTGAATGATAACCAACGACCTGGTGGCAGAGGCAACGGAACCAGAGCAAATATGATGCGTGCTCCGAACAACCGAGAGAGGAACACCGGCCCAACAGCGACAGGAAGGATCTACACCATCAATGCAGAGGATGTTGCACCAGCAAACGATCTAGTACAATGTAAGTGCTCACTTGGAATGAATACGCTTAATGTTGTTTTCGATTCGGGAGCAACCCATTCTTTTATAGCTGATGAGTGCGTGGAATGGTTGAAGCTACCAACTGTGTCTATGAACCGGACTTTGGAAGTGGCCAGCCCTACTGGCCCTAGTGTGTTCACATCGTCAATATGTAAAAATGTAGCATTTGAGTTGTATGATCGGAGTTTCACCTTCGATCTGATTTGCATGCCCTTAAAGGGTCTTGATATTGTGCTTGGAATAGATTGGCTTTCAGCCAATAAGGTATTAGTAGATTGTAGAAACCGAGAGATAGTTTTCCCAAAACAACCCACTGAAGATGGCACGGCACTAGGTATAACCCAACTATTTATGATGCTTTGTCTAACCGAAGATGAGAATGAGACCCTAGTGAACGAAATTCCGGTTGTCTGCGAATTCCCAGAAGTGTTCCCAGAGGACGTCCCGAGTGTGCCTCCCAATAGAGAAGTCGAATTCTCTATAGACTTGATCCCTGGAGCCGAACCGGTCTCCAGTGCACCCTACAGAATGTCCTCAACTGAATTGGCAGAGTTGAAGAAACAAGTGGATGAGTTACTTGAGAAGCAGTTCATTAGACCAAGCGTGTCACCATGGGGCGCACCTGTGCTACTTGTTAAGAAGAAGGATGGCAGCATGAGACTTTGTATAGATTATCGACAACTTAATAAACTCACGATCAAGAATCGATACCCACTGCCTAGAATTGATGATTTAATTAACCAGCTGCGTGGAGCCTCAGTCTTCTCGAAAATCGACTTACGATCGGGATATCACCAAATCCGAGTGAAGGACTCGGACATCCCTAAAACTGCCTTTAGGACTAGGTATGGTCACTATGAGTATGTAGTGATGCCGTTCGGTGTGACAAACGCCCCTGCTGTTTTCATGAATTACATGAACAGCATATTCCACTCCTTCTTAGATCGGTTTGTTGTTGTCTTCATCGATGATATTCTAGTTTATTCTAAGACATCTGAGAAGCATGAAGGACATCTCAGAGCGGTACTCCAGGTGTTGAAGGAGAAGCAATTGTTTGCAAAGCTTTCAAAGTACGAATTTTGGATGGATGAGATCCACTTCCTCGGGCATGTGATCTCCAAGCGAGGCGTCTCGGTGGATCCTGCGAAGGTAGCTGATGTAATGGCATGGGAGAGGCCCAGATCGATCTCGGAAATAAGAAGTTTTATGGGCTTGGCAGGTTATTATAGGAGGTTCATCGAAGGTTTTTCTAAGTTGGCATTACCCCTGACTAAATTGACTCGGAAGAACGTTCCTTTTGTGTGGAGTCCGGAGTGTGAGAACAGCTTCCAAGAGCTGAAGAATAAGTTGACAACTGCTCCGGTGTTGGCATTACCTGAGTTACGAGAAAGCTTCGTGGTCTATTGTGACGCGTCCGGACTCGGATTAGGATGTGTACTCATGCAGAAGGATCGAGTGATAGCATATGCCTCTCGACAATTGAGACCCCACGAGCAGCATTATCCGACCCATGACTTGGAGCTGGCAGCAGTAGTTTTTGCATTGAAAATCTAGAGGCATTACTTGTACGGATCCAAATTTGAAGTGTACAGCGATCATAAGAGCCTCAAATACCTATTCGACCAAAAGGAGCTGAACATGAGGCAGAGAAGATGGATTGAGTTTTTGAAGGACTATGATTTCGAGTTGAAATACCACCCAGGTAAGGCAAATGTCGTGGCAGACGCATTGAGTCGAAAATCCCTCCACATAGCAGCCATGATGGCAAAAGAAGTTGAGTTGTTGGAGCGGTTCCGAGACATGAACTTGCATGTTGACGCCCCTTCCTCTCAGAAGATGACAATCGGTACGTTGAGGATTGCCAACGAATTCTTAAAATCCGTGTACGAACAGCAACAGGCGGACTCTTACCTAGCTGAAATGAAGGAAATTCAGGCTAAAGGAAAGGATTTATCCTTGGCAGAGGGGTCAGATGGGATCTTCCGGGTGAGAAACAGAATATACATACCAAGTGAAGGAAGATTGAGAAGAATGGTGCTTGACGAAGCCCACAAAAGCCTACTCAGCATTCACCCAGGAACCACGAAAATGTACCACGACTTGAGGAGACAGTTCTGGTGGCCCGGACTAAAGAAGGATGTGGCGGAGTACGTGGCCCGGTGTATCACTTGTCAGAAATCGAAGGTAGAGCACCAAAAACCGTACGGTGCAATGCAGCCTCTAGAGATCCCCGTGTGGAAATGGGACTCAATTGCGATGGATTTTATCATGGGATTGCCCAAAAACCGAGCGGGCCATGATGCAATTTGGGTCATTGTTGACTGATTGACGAAGAGTGCACACTTCTTACCTGTAAATATGAGGTACCCATTGCATAAGTTGGCTCGGATCTACATTCAAGAAGTTATCCGACTGCATGGCATACCTACTTCCATCGTATCGGATAGGGACCCTAGATTTACGTCCAGATTTTGGACCAGCATGCATCAAGAATTGGGGACGAAGCTTTGGCTTAGTTCTGCCTACCACCCCCAATCGGATGGACAATCCGAGCGAACAATTCAGAGTCTAGAAGATTTATTGAGAGCGTGCGTGTTAGAGTACGGTGGGGACTGGGAGCAGTACCTTCCCTTGATCGAGTTTACGTACAACAACAGCCATCATCACAGCATTAGCATGGCACCTTACGAGGCATTATATGGGCGTAGATGCCGAACCCCACTCTGTTGGTCGGAAGCGGGTGAAAGTCTACTATTGGGACCAGACATCGTGAAGCAAACCACAGAACAGATCCGGGTGATAAGGGAGAAGATGAAAGCATCACAAGATAGGCAGAAGAGCTACCATGACAAGCGCATCAAGCCATTGGAATTTTCAGTCGGAGATCGGGTGTTTCTGAGAACCTCTCCGAGTAAAGGAGTTGGACGAGCCTTAAAAAGTGGGAAGTTAAGCCCTCGCTACATCGGACCTTATGAGGTAGTAGAACGGATTGGCCCCGTGGCATACCGCCTCGCGTTACCAACTCAATTGTCCCGATTGCACAACGTATTTCACGTGTCTCAGCTAAGGAAGTATTTGCATGACCCTAGCCACACGATGCCTGACGACGAGGTAAAGATCAAGGAAGACCTAACCATTGTGACTACACCGGTTGGGATCGTGGACCGATCGGTAAAACGCTTAAGAAACAAGAACGTAAGGCTGGTTAAGGTGGAGTGGCAGCAAGGCAAGACCACCTCCTACACGTGGGAACGTGAAGATACCATGCGACAGCAGTACCCCGAATTGTTTACCTAGGTAAGTACCGATTGAATTTTGGGGACGAAATTCTTTTTCAGTGGGGGAGAACTGTAACATCCCAGTTTTGAAATTAAATGCTGAATGAAGAATAAACCATTGAGATTTGATTTTAACTAAGAAATAACTGTTAATTGCATTTAACTAATTAGGATCAAGCCATTAAAAATATTAAAAATGGTGATGGTCAGGGGATGGGGTGGAGTGCACGTGACTGCTGAGCACGCACTCTCCCATCCCACTCTTCTTTTACTGTGCGCATGTACATATATATATATATATAAAACGTGAGCCTTGGGGGGGAACGCACTTACTCTTTCTTCAGACTCCCTTCTCCGTCACTTCATTCTCTACTTCCTCCCTTCGTCTCCATCTTTCTCCTTCTTCTATCTTACTCTTCGCTTCTGGAGGTCTTGGTTCCAGTACTAGAGAACGGACCACACTTCATCCCAGAATCAGGCACAGGATACAACAAGCCAAGGAAGACCGGACGAACCAGGAGAAGGACATCGGACCCAACAACAAGAACGAAAAAGGTTTCTGAGGATTCTTCTAAAGGTAGGGGGCGCTTGCATGTCGAATGCATGGTCTAAGAACGGTACCGGATGAACGTATTGCTGAGTGCGGGTGTGTGTGTGTGTGCATGTATTTATAATCATTAGAACTGATGCTGTGCATGTGTGCATGTATTCATAATTACTAAAACTGATGCATGATTTGAGATTCTGATAGTGATCTTCGTGGCGATGGTGTAGCCTGTTCGTGGATGATAATGATGGATGATATGCATGGATCTATTTTGTTGTCACTGTGAAAAGTATGTATGTGCATGTTCTTAATTGGATTGCTCAATGTTGTTTGTCTGATGACCGATTGTAACATGCGCTGGTGTGACTGATTGAATGATTACGAGTAGTGGGGGATACCCGTTCTTACTTAATGACTACAGTAAGGTGTTCATGGCGCGATAATGTGTAATAATGAATGTGTTAGTTGCACGAGTAAGAGTGGGGTGACCCATAGAAGGTCAAGAACCCCAAGGGAAACGACTTCCAGTTACCAACCCTGGCTAGATCCCAATAGAGCTCGTGGTAGCCGTTGGAGCTAGAGAAGAGAGTCTCGAGACGCCGTGGGGAGGCCGGTGCCACCTGGTAAGAGCTGAGGGACGAGGGGCCAGGAGAAAAGGGGACCGTAACTGAGAGTCTTTACCCGAGTCGGATCCGCAGACATGCATATAGAAATAAGGCTGATTGTGGTAATGTATAAATCTATGTATGTGCAAGTGTATGATTTTGAATGCATGAATATATATATTTAGATGTGGAATAAACTCTGTGAATTATGTGTGTCATGAATGTTGTTTGAACTATATGAACTTGGTTACTTGAGAAGGGTTGAATGATAGCAGGAGCGTGTACTGACGCTGATACCGAGTCTGTGAGTATCATTTTACATGTAAAAGCTCACCCCTGCAGTGGCCATTTTCAGTGAATGTCTCTCGTAAGGAGGATCAGAAGCAGAGCTGGAACGCTGGGCGGAGTGCTGATGCGTTTGGAAGGGTTATTTAAGGCGTTGTTAGATTAAGCCCGGACTGGCTCATACCGGATGTTAATGTTTAGGGATGAATAGAACTTTACGGGCAAGGAGAAGTCCGATTTTGTATTGTAAATATTGACATACACTTTTATGTATATATATGGATATATGGTTTTGGTGTGTGTGATGCTATGTGCTGCCCTGTTTCATAATTGTGTTTTAATGGATACGCAGGGACAGTCTGATTGAGCAGGATATAGCCAAGTCTGAGCGAACCGAGAATTGTCTTAGGAAAATTTATGTCGTACCCCGCCCGAAGTGTGGGAGCAATTCGCCAAGCGTGAGGATTCGCGCTGGAGCGGTGTAGTGTTGGAATGAGACCCCGATGTTGACCCCGGATTTGGGTGTTATGGCTAGGTCAGCCCAGGCGTTGTCATAATTAGTTGAGTTGGGCGGAATAGGTTCAGACTCCTCTTTTCTCCACAACCTACTAACGTATATGTACCCTGTAACTTCTCGTTTTCTTTCTGAGTGAAATGCGAGTGTGAGGATTTACTTAGTGAACCCTTGTCCATACCCGATGGAGGAAATTACCTTGTAGTTGTGTTAAAGAGGCATTATGTAGATTTCGTTTAGGCGGCGTCATACCTCGTCCAAGTAGCTAGGACAGCCCGCCCAAGATGAATATACCCCGCCTAGCCAAGTAGGATGATTATAACTCCGCCTTTCCACCGAATGCTACGCATGTGAATGTATTAACCTCTTTCCCTTATCTCCTTCCTCCCGTTGAGTGACCAGTGTTACCCGAAGGGAAGCCTCCTTGCGAAATCTCCTCTATCCGCTGCTGCATTACTATACTCCGCCTGGACGGTGTCAGACCCCGTCTAAGCGAACAAACGGTGTTGTGTAATCCGCCCTAGAGCTGGTGTGTTACGATAAACCCATTGAGCCGGCCCCAGTTTTAGTTTCCCTGTAGGTTGCTATGTGCGTGTGAATGCTTTTCGTTCTTCCTTTGCCTGCTTCCTCATATATCGAATAATACGGGTCTATTTTGTAAAAAAAAAAAAATTTCTCATATTTTTGGAATTTTTAGTTACAATTAATTAAGGTGTTACAGCCGTGCCCCGTCGGACACTGAGGTAACTTGTTCATCATAGAGCCGCCCACCCACTAGGCCTACCACATAGGGTGCCTCGCCACCAATCTAAGGGCAGCTTCGTGATTCCCAGAATCACTAGGTAACATCAACAATTTACCTGTGCACTGGGTCGCCCTCCCACTGGGCCTGCCTATTGGAACCCCTAACATTCCATATAAGCAGCGTATGATATGCCATGGATGCAAATGCCAATCAATGCATTCTCACACTATGCATCCTATCATGCCACTCATTAATCATTATCATCATAATCACCAACACCACCATACACATCTTAGTGGATTTTATCATTGTTGGTTTTAGCCATTGATTTCAAGTTTTAAGTATGGCATTTCATTACAACACATTTTACATATTTTTTATATCATACATGCAAGTCGATACTTATGATCAGTGTTAGTCCTCAAATTTTCAATAAAAGCTTAAATAAAAATTTCATAAAATTCATAAAAATTAGTTTAATTTGTTAGAAAATTAGGATTTAAATTCAATAAATGAGTGTTGTTGAAAATAATCTGCCCTTGATCAATTTTCTCTAGTTTTGCAGTGAAAAAGTTAAGAAATCAAGAGAAAATTACACTGGAGGAGCTGACGTGTAGCCTCACCCCACGCGTAGCATCAAGTGCTATTTTTGATGCTGACGCTACGCATCACAGCCACGCGTAGCGTCAGTGCTGCGTGGTCTCCACTCCTACTTTTGGCCAACCACCCCACTTGGACCCAATAATGGGCACTCCACTCAGCCCAAGGGCCACCCCAATCAGCATAAATGGCCAAAAACTCGTGGAAACATGTCCAAGTGGCCAGGCATGATCAAGATTAATTATTGAAAGTGGCCATTATCAAGTGTTTAATGGAGGCTGAGTCAGGGATCTGACGCGTAGCGTCACAGGGACGCGTAGCGTCAGCACCCTTGCTCAGCCCTATAAATAGGGCCATCCAACACCATTCATAGCATCCCATTCCATACACTTCTCTTCTCTTCTCTCTTGTGCTCGACTTTGAGTACTTTCTTTTGTGAGTTGTAGTTCTAGAATAGTTTTCTAGATACTTGAGTGTGTTTCGGTGTATTGTGATCGTTGTATCGTGAAGTTTCCATCGTCTTCTTCGTAATGTCAAACTCTGTAAGTGTTGTTTTTACTTTTACCATGTGTAACTAATCTGTTTATGTTGGAATTGGTGAACTAATCTATTGAGTATAATGTTGTGAATTCGACCTCTGCATGTTTATGATTCAAGTCCATGTTAGTATTTCAACCTTTTATTAATATGAACGTCAAACGGGAGAATGATTTTCATGTGTATCGAAACTGGTTTTATTAGTGTAAATGTCAAACGGGAGAATGATTATTTATGCCGTATTGAAACTTGTTTTGACGAAAGTAAAAAGTTGGAATACCCTTGGTATCTCAATTCTATAGGGGTTGTTAACCATTGTTGCCATAAGGCCAGGTCTTAATGCAAGTTTTTACTGAGAAAGCTCACGAGGGATCGGACTTTACGGTGAATTCTTAGAATTTATATCACGAGGGATCGGTTATAATGATTTTAAGCTGCAATGACATGAAACTTGATGATTAAACATGCATGTTTTGAGTTCCTTATTGTTATTCTAGATTAGGGATCCAATTTCCATCATAATTTGTTTATCTGTGTTTATCTCAAGTATCTTACCTATTCTAGGTTACAACTCAACTTGTTAGATAGATTTTATTTTCTTTTTATCCTATGAATCACTCAACCATGCTATCTTGTGAATATTGTATAAACTGTACATAAATCATTCTTTTGTTCATAATTTCCTTCATATTTACCATAGTAAGTAGAAGATTACTGTTGTTATTGGACTTTCAATCCCAGTGGAACGATATCTAAATTTCGAAAACTACAAACGATTGGTGCGCTTGCCAATTCACAAAGCCCGGTTACAACCGACGGGCGAACAAGTTTTCTGGCGCCGTTGCCGGGGATTGAATTGTTTCAGTAAAACAGTAAAATTTTAATTACCGTGGTAAATATTTTTTTTACCTTAGATAATTTTTTTTTTATTTCTTATCATTATTACACTAACTTTCTTTGTTTAGTTTGTGTATGCAAACTCGATCTACCGCAGGTAAAATTTATTTTGATCCTGAGATAGAAAAGTTTGTAAAGAAAATCAAGTCTTTGAAATCTAAAACACAAACTAATTCTTCTTCTACTTCAAAAATTTTTGAAAATTCAAATATGGCTGCTGAAAGGAGAACATTGGGACAGTTTGCTGCTATAAATGGTCCACCCCGAGTTTCGGGAATGTTTCAAGGACCAGTTTTACCAGTGGAAATTAAACCTGCCACTTTAAACATTATTCAAAACAACCAATTTGCTGGTTTAAATCATGAAGAACCGTATGAACATTTAACTGTTTTTTATGAGTTATGCAGCACAATTGGTTTTGAACCCAATCAAGAAGAGTCTATTTACATGAGACTCTTTCCTTTTTCATTGATTGGGAAAGCAAAAGAATGGTTTAAATCTTGTCCACCGGGTAGTTTTGCAAACTGGTCCGATGTTGAAAGAATATTTTTGGAAAGATTTTATTCTCCTTCAAAATATTTTGAAGCAATGACAGCCATACACTCTTTTTCTCAAAATAATGATGAATCATTAGGAGAAACATGGGAACGATTCAAGGCACTCTTGAGAAAATGCCCAAACCACAACCTGAACGATGCCGAGAAGGTAAAAATCGTTTACCATGGTTTATTGCCTCAGTTCAAGATGATGTTAGATGCTTGTGCAGGTGGTTCTTTAATGAACAAGACTGTGGAGAAAGCTATTGGAATATTGGAATCAATGTCCATTAGTGACCATCAAACTAAACCAGCAAGAGGTAATAAACAAGGTATAGTTGAACAAGGAGTAAATGATACAATGTTAATTCAACAAAAATTGTTGATGCAACAAATTGAGACTATGAGTAAACAACTTGGAAAATTGCAAGTTACCCATATACCACCACAACTCCCTGCTCAATTAAAACAATGTGAGTATTGTATGGGCAAACAACCATGTGGTTACTGTGGAAATGAGCAAGAACAAGTTAATTCCTTGATTCATCAGAGATTACCTGTAGGTAATTCCCTAAATCCTCTTGTAAATTCTTTTTCTAACAATTACTTACAGGAAAGGCAAAACTATGGCTGGAAACAAAAGGTTAGACCCTTCAACAATCAAGGAGATTACAATGCTAGGTTGACCAAGGCTGAAGAAAGTATTCAACAATTGATGCAATACATGGAGACAATCAATGTCGCACGTAAAGCATCAGATCAACAGTTAAGCCAGCTAGTAAAAGAAGTAGCCGACATCAAAGAATTCAAAGCGAAAGAACAATGTAAGGCTATTTTTACAAGAAGTGGTAAGGCCATAGGTATGAATCAAGAAAAAGAAAAAGAAGAAGAGAATGAAAAAGAAAAAGAGAAAGAAAAGGAAGAAGAAAAAGAGAGTGAAGAAAAAAAAGAAAAAAATCAAAAAAATCAGTATCTTGGACAGACACCCCCTATCCAAGATTTACCATATCCTCATCCACCATCAAGAAAAGATAAAGAGAAGGAATACAAAAGATTCCTTGAAATCTTTAAGCAGTTACACATAAACATTCCTTTTTCTGAGGCATTAGAACAGATGCCTACATATGCTAAATTTATGAAAGAACTGCTTACAAAGAAAAGGAAGTATGATGAAGAGATTGTAGAACTTGAAGCAAGCTGCAGCGCTATTCTACAATACAAGATGCCAGAAAAATCCAAAGATCCTGGTAAATTCACTATTCCTGTCTCTATTGGGGGAGTAAATATCGGTAAAGCTTTATTAGATTTAGGGGCGAGCATCAATCTAATGCCCCTAAGTATGATGAAGCGTATCGGTGATCTTGATCCATAGCAGACAAAGATGACTCTGTAATTAGCTGATAAATCCATCAAGAGACCTTATGGGATTGTAGAAGATGTCCTTGTAAAGGTTGACAAGTTCTACTTTCCTGTGGATTTTATGATCCTAGACATGGAAGAGGATGCTGATGTTCCTCTAATTCTTGGAAGACCATTCATGAAAACTGCTCGAGTACTAATTGATGTGGACAATGGGAAGTTAGCAGTAAGAGTGCATGATGAGGAAGTAAATTTTGATGTCTTCAAGGCAATGAAACATCCCAACCCAAAGCAAGATTGTTTCAAAGTAGACGTCCTTGATGAAACTTATCTCTCCTTATCAAAAGGTATGATTATTTCTGACCCATTAAATAAGTTATTGACTAACTTAGTTGAATTTTTGGATGAAGAAGAGGAAAAACAGATTGAAAGATATCTTGAAGAATTTGATCACGGGAAAGAAATTTCCTTTGAGTCAAGAAAGATTGAAGAAATTCAAGAATCACCTACTGAAGAGATCCAGAAACCTGAATTAAAAGTGTTGCCTTCCAATCTGAAATACATCTTTTTGAAAGAAGGTAATTTGAAACCAGTTATCATTAGTAATTTGTTGAGTGAAACAGAGGAAGAAAAACTGGTGGAAGTATTAAAGAGCAATCAAGAAGCAATTGGGTGGACACTTGAGGATTTGAAAGGTATAAGTCCATCATACTGCATGCACAAAATCTTGTTAGAAGATAATTTTAAGCCTATTGCTCAACCTCAAAGACGCCTCAATCCAACTTTGAAAGAGGTAACCAAAAAAGAGGTTTTGAAATTGTTGAAAGCAGGTATTATCTATCCAATTTCTGATAGTACATGGGTAAGTCCTGTTCAAGTTGTTCCAAAAAAAGGTGGTATGACAGTAATTGTTAATGAAAAAAATGAACTAATTCCTACAAGAACTGTCACTAGTTGGAGAATGTGTATTGATTATAGAAAATTAAATCAAGCAACAAGAAAAGATCATTTTCCATTACCTTTTATGGATCAAATGCTTGAAAGATTATCTGGACAGGAATATTATTGCTTTCTTGATGGTTATTCTGGATATAATCAAATTGCTGTTGATCCTCTTGATCAGGAAAAAACTGCCTTTACATGTCCTTTTGGCATATTTGCTTACAGAAAAATGCCATTTGGATTATGTAATGCACTTGCTACTTTTCAAAGATGTATGTTTGCTATTTTTGCAGATTTAATTGAAAAGAGCATTGAAATTTTCATGGATGACTTCTCAGTTTTTGGAAATTCATTTGAAACATGTCTATCCAACCTGGACACCGTACTGAAGCGGTGTATTGAGACAAATTTAGTACTTAATTGGGAGAAATGTCACTTCATGGTGAAAGAAGGAATTGTACTTGGTCATAAAATTTCTTCTAGAGGCATTGAAGTTGACCAAGCCAAAATAGAGGTAATTTCTAAACTCCCTCCTCCTGTGAATGTAAAAGGTATTAGAAGTTTTTTAGGACATGCTGGATTTTATAGAAGGTTTATTCAAGATTTTTCAAAAATTGCAAAACCCTTATCAAACCTTCTAAATAAAGATGTTGAATTTAAATTTGATGAAGCATGTCTTAAAGCTTTTAATTCCTTGAAAGAAAAATTGGTTACTGCTCCTGTAATTGTTGCTCCTAATTGGAATCTACCCTTTGAACTTATGTGTGATGCAAGTGATTATGCTGTTGGAGCAGTTTTAGGTCAAAGATACGAGAAAGTTTTTAAAGTCATACATTATGCTAGTAAAGTTTTGAATGAAAATCAAATAAATTATGCAACTACTGAAAAAGAATTACTAGCCATAGTGTATGCTTTAGAAAAATTTCGATCTTACTTGATTGGCTCAAAAATAATCATTTTTACTGATCATGCTGCAATCAAGTATCTTTTAACTAAACCTGATTCAAAACCTCGGTTGATCAGATGGATTTTGCTCCTTCAAGAATATGATCTTGAAATCAAAGATAAAAAGGGTAGTGAAAATATGGTAGCTGACCATCTTTCTAGATTAGTGAATAATGAGGTTACTGTTAAAGAAAGAGAAATTTTGGAAGAATTCCCAGATGAAAAACTTTTCAAAATAACACAACGGCCATGGTTTGCTGACATGGCCAATTTCAAAGCAGCAGGAGTTCTTCCAAATGATTTGACTTGGCAACAAAGAAAAAAATTTTTTAGAGATGCTAGATACTTTGTTTGGGATGACCCTCATTTATTCAAAATTGGAGCGGATAATTTGTTACGACGTTGTGTGCCTGACTGGGAAGTAAAAGATGTGTTGTGGCATTGTCATAAATCACCATATGGAGGACATTTTAATGATGAAAGAACATCTGCAAAAGTTCTCCAATCAGGTTTGTACTGGCCCTCTCTTTTTAAAGATGCTCACTTATTTGTTCAATCTTGTGATAACTACCAAAGAACAGGTAATGTTGGAAGAAGGCAAGAAATGCCTCTTACAAATATACAAGAAGTTGAGGTATTTGATTGTTGGGGAATTGACTTCATGGGACCTTTTCCTAACTCATACTCAAATCAATACATTCTTTTGGCAGTAGATTATGTTTCAAAGTGGGTGGAAGCAATATCTACTCCCAATGCTAATACTAAAACTGTTGTGAATTTCTTGAAGAAAAATATTTTTTGCAGATTCGGGACACCAAGAACTTTAATCAGTGATGGTGGTTCACACTTTTGCAATAAAGTTCTTCAGAAAGTATTACAACATTATGGAGTAAAGCATAAGGTAGCCACAGCATATCATCCACAAACCAATGGGCAAGCAGAGATTTCAAATCGGGAAGTGAAAAGGATTCTGGAAAAAACTGTGTCATCTTCCAGAAAGGATTGGTCACAAAAACTTGATGATGCACTCTGGGCATACAGGACTGCATTTAAAACACCAATTGGTCTTTCTCCTTTTCAGATGGTTTATGGAAAATCATGTCACCTCCCAGTTGAAATGGAGCATAAAGCATATTGGGCTTTAAAATTCCTCAATTTTGATCAAAATGCAGCAGCAGATAAAAGAAAGCTACAGCTTCTAGAGTTAGAAGAAATGAGGAACAATGCCTATGAATCATCCAGGTGCTACAAAAGTAAGGTGAAAGCTTACCATGATAAAAAGTTAAAGAAAAGACACTTCACACCAGGTCAGCAAGTTTTATTGTTCAATTCAAGATTAAAATTATTTCCTGGAAAATTAAAATCAAAATGGTCAGGCCCGTTTTTGATTAAAGAAGTCAAACTATATGGAGCAGTGGAAATTGAAGATCCAACTTCCAAAAGAAGTTGGATGGTAAATGGCCAAAGGTTAAAACTATATTTTGGTGGTGAAATTAACAAAATTACCACCAGTTATCTTTTAACTGACCTTTGAAATGCAGGAATGTCAGGCTGGAGACATTAAATCTAGCGCTCAATGGGAGGCAACCCATTCTTTTCTCGTTATTTTTAATGTTTTTCATATATTTATATAAAAAAAAAAATCAATCAATTTTTTTCGTTAGTAAGTTAGTTTATACACTTAGAGTTTTTACACAATAAAACCAATTTTGTTAAAATCAATTTTTGATTCTTTATAACTTAGGAATTTTGATAAATTTAATTACAATAAGTTTATTAACCATCAAGCAAATTTCAATAACCCGGTGAGTTGAGAGATCCTTTTTACACACTTGAGGGTTTTAATCGACATATTTTCAATTCAAATTGATTTTGCTTTAATCTGTGATTTGTGTTGTTGTACAGAGAATTCGGGAAAATGATCAAGGCACATTTATTGGTGAAACAAAACCTTGGGCTAAACAGCTTACCTTGGTAAAAAAATCTTTTATCCTTTGCAAGCCCATTTGAGCCTAAAATAAAATTCTTTGGTACCCTTAAAGCCTAAATTTGTTTTTACCATTCCCTATACTTGATTGATTAAAAGAGCAGTTGAAATAAATGAAAAATATTTTGAGTGTTCTCACAAAAATGGGGAGTGAAAATAAGCAACTTGATTCTTTTCAAAAAGAAAATATGGAAAAGAAAAGTCAAAAATAGTGAAAAGAATCAAGTTGGGGGTATTTTTCATCAATAAAAAAATAAATGAGAGTTTGGATCAAGAGAAAGCCTAAGGATTGTAAAATGCTCTTTTATAATTTCAGGTTTTTGAATTCCAAGAAAAACCATTGATTCTTGTAAACCAAGCCTCATTACAACCCTTGAAAAGACCTTGTGATTTTCGAATTAACTCTGTATAAATAACCATTGATTAGATGACAAACAAAGTTAAATTCGTTTGATTTTATGATTGATTGAGTGAAACAGGTTACCAATTGCATAGAGATAAACACTTGTGAGGTAAGCCTGAAATTCTGCTTGATTGTTAATAGAATATTGTAAATAATTTTATCATTAAACCTTTGTTATATTTGATATCAGTTTTTGATTATTACAAAATAGTTGAAATTGTGTAATTATTTTTTGTGATAAATTTTCGGACTAACTTAAAAATTTGATTTCAAATTTTTATTTTCTTATTTTTTTCTCTTGCTCGAGGACGAGCAATGTCTCAAGTTGGGGGTATTTGTTAGTCCTTAAATTTTCAATAAAAGCTTAAATAAAAATTTCATAAAATTCATAAAAATTAGTTTAATTTGTTAGAAAATTAGGATTTAAATTCAATAAATGAGTGTTGTTGAAAATAATCTGCCCTTGATCAATTTTCTCTAGTTTTGCAGTGAAAAAGTTAAGAAATCAAGAGAAAATTACACTGGAGGAGCTGACGCGTAGCCTCACCCCACGCGTAGCATCAAGTGCTATTTTTGATGCTGACGCTACGCATCACAGCCACGCGTAGCGTCAGTGCTGCGTGGTCTCCACTCCTACTTTTGGCCAACCACCCCACTTGGACCCAATAATGGGCACTCCACTCAGCCCAAGGGCCACCCCAATCAGCATAAATGGCCAAAAACTCGTGGAAACATGTCCAAGTGGCCAGGCATGATCAAGATTAATTATTGAAAGTGGCCATTATCAAGTGTTTAATGGAGGCTGAGTCAGGGATCTGACGCGTAGCGTCACAGGGACGCGTAGCGTCAGCACCCTTGCTCAGCCCTATAAATAGGGCCATCCAACACCATTCATAGCATCCCATTCCATACACTTCTCTTCTCTTCTCTCTTGTGCTCGACTTTGAGTACTTTCTTTTGTGAGTTGTAGTTCTAGAATAGTTTTCTAGATACTTGAGTGTGTTTCGGTGTATTGTGATCGTTGTATCGTGAAGTTTCCATCGTCTTCTTCGTAATGTCAAACTCTGTAAGTGTTGTTTTTACTTTTACCATGTGTAACTAATCTGTTTATGTTGGAATTGGTGAACTAATCTATTGAGTATAATGTTGTGAATTCGACCTCTGCATGTTTATGATTCAAGTCCATGTTAGTATTTCAACCTTTTATTAATATGAACGTCAAACGGGAGAATGATTTTCATGTGTATCGAAACTGGTTTTATTAGTGTAAATGTCAAACGGGAGAATGATTATTTATGCCGTATTGAAACTTGTTTTGACGAAAGTAAAAAGTTGGAATACCCTTGGTATCTCAATTCTATAGGGGTTGTTAACCATTGTTGCCATAAGGCCAGGTCTTAATGCAAGTTTTTACTGAGAAAGCTCACGAGGGATCGGACTTTACGGTGAATTCTTAGAATTTATATCACGAGGGATCGGTTATAATGATTTTAAGCTGCAATGACATGAAACTTGATGATTAAACATGCATGTTTTGAGTTCCTTATTGTTATTCTAGATTAGGGATCCAATTTCCAACATAATTTGTTTATCTGTGTTTATCTCAAGTATCTTACCTATTCTAGGTTACAACTCAACTTTTTAGATAGATTTTATTTTCTTTTTATCCTATGAATCACTCAACCATGCTATCTTGTGAATATTGTATAAACTGTACATAAATCATTCTTTTGTTCATAATTTCCTTCATATTTACCATAGTAAGTAGAAGATTACTGTTGTTATTGGACTTTCAATCCCAGTGGAACGATATCTAAATTTCGAAAACTACAAACGATTGGTGCGCTTGCCAATTCACAAAGCCCGGTCACAACCGACGGGCGAACAATCAGCCACAATAGCATCACAACATTACATATCATTCATAAATATTACCACACATTCATTTAGTGGATTTTCTTCTCATTATTCATCACCATTATCTTACATATTAGTGTGGTATTCATAATAATTCACAAATGTAATTCAAACCACACATACAAGCCTATGCTTGTATCAAATCAATGACATTCACAATCATCTATAATAACAATCATCCTTATTCAAGGAATTGATCAACATCACCCATCATTACCCCTAATACGATCTCTTATTTTTATATGATAAAGGGGTTTTAAGTAAATATAAGCCCATGTTAACTGTCAATACTAAGACATGAGAAAAGCTCACTTTTAGTCTTAATAATAATGGGACAAAATATCACCTATTAATTCCAATTTGACCACCATAAAAAGTTGGGTTCAAAACCCTCTTAAATTTGAATTTTATGATGCAGTAGGTCTGATGTTTTATGCCTAATGAGAGTTAGCAAACTCCAATTAATGTGAGACTAATTCTCACACCTCCATAACACAATTATCTACAACTTTCATGAAAGAATTTGGAGGCTAAAAACATCACTAAGATGCCCAAACGGGCCAAAAACAGCAAAGAAAATAGATCAATTGGAAAAACAGCATAACAGTAGCCATAACAGGGCTCTGAATCGATTCAAGCTCGTATGAATCGATTCAAGCGTCCTAAAATCTCAAAATTTGACAAACTGAGGGCCTTGAATCGATTCAAACTCGTATGAATTGATTCAAACGCCCCTGGAGCCCAAAACAGTGAAAAAGCACCTCTTGAATCGATTCAAAGAGTCTTGAATCGATTCAAGACAACCCTACTGCTGTTTTTATGCAAAACGCAAGATTTTTCAACTTCTAACCCTCCTAACTTCCTCATATGAACTCCAAATGCTACGAAATTTTAACCCCAATAAATACACATCATTTGTGACACATGGCCACTGGCCTCACTCAAGCATTCCTCAAAATGAGTGACTTATGCATATAAGTGCATTTAGACCGTTTCAACACGTTTTTATGCAACTCAAAGGCCTATTCTCATTAAAATTTGCCCATTCCATTTCCAACAAGTCATAAACTACATATATGGGCTATTGGGACTAACCCAAGCCGTCAAAATCATATAAAACTCTATTTGACCCCTTCACTTCCATGATTATGCATTAAAAATGCACTTTGTGAACTACAATATGACCCGAACCATCTATAATTCATTTCAATATGGGTCTTTCATTACAATGCATCAATTCCCATCAAGGGACCACTAACCATTCATCACCATCTCATATCTATATATATAAAATTTCTAAAATTCAACAATTTGCCAAGCCTATCATTCATCACTTCATAAATTTAAACATTTAATACATTCATGGCAAGGCATTGCATGAGTTCACACATAAGCATAATTAACAACTTTTCACTCATGCAATTGAAATGTAAACTCCTCTCCTACCTTGAGAGAAGAACCGTAATCCAAAAGCTCTGATTGCCTCGATCATTCCACATCATCGTCCAGAATACAATCTTATCACAAACACACATATACATGCTATTAATATACTATCATCTCTCAAAACCCATTATCAAGTCCTAGACTTGTCTAAACTCTCATCCTTATATTTATATTAGGTTTCGGTAATTCCTTTCCCAAAACCAAGGCTTTCTAAATCTCAAAGGGTTAACCATACCCACAAGTCTTCCAAATCATCTTATGGACCATTCAACTATCATTATTATCATTTATGTCCAATATAAGCCCTTGGTTCCATTTAAGACCATCATCAATCAACAACCTCAATGGCATATATCAAGGCCTACTTACTCATCAACTCAAGTATCTATTTTCTTAATCCATTATCAATGGCTTGTAACAATTTTTAACATCATCATAAACATCAACAATCCAAATTAATTCCTCCAACCACATACATACTCACATGCACTCATCTCCCAATCCTCAAGAATCAATACCAATGTTTCAAACATTCATCTCCTTATATAAAATCATTCTAAGGCATCAAAAATCATCAAAATCACCTATTTAGCCAAAACCTCTTATTTATCATACCTAGGGTTTCCTCCAAAATTTCCCATCAACAATTTCAACCATTTATATACATTTATAGGTTAACAACAATACATCCCACTCATCATCAACAACAACACTAAATTCCCAAGGGTTATCCAACCTAGGGTTCATATTCTCATCAACACCCACAACTTCTAACACCACTATTTTAAGCTTAAGCAACCATAAACCACAAATAGAGGAGGAAGGATTCAAAGTCTTACCTCAAAAGTCCAAGCTCTCACAAAAATGAAAATAGGGAAGGGGAGAAGATCCCATTTCATCTTTTCCCCAAAGTGCCATTCAAGCTCCACGAATCCATGCTCAAGTATTAAGTTTGGCAAGAGATGAAGGTGAAGGAGGAGGGTTCGGATTTGGCCAAGGAGGGAGGGAGAAGAAGTAGAAAATGTGGAGAAGGGTAAGAGAAGAAGATACCACCGAGAATGAGAGAAAGAGAGTGAGGTTAGTGTAAAAATTGGACATCGTCCAATGGGTAACACAATGTATTCATGGCCATTTGTCCATTGGGTCATAGAATCCCATTAACCATTGTGTAATAACATGAAAAGCAAAAATGGGAGCGAGGGAAAGAAAGAGGTCACGGTTAAAATGGGAGTTTTCATTTTCTTTTCATTCCATTTTGGCTCGTATTTTCCCCATTTGGCAACATATATTGAGTCTGATTAATTATTTAATTAACACTAAAAATTATTCCAACTATACCGTCGTAACCACAATAATTTTCTAAACATTCTAGACCCATCAAATATCTAATTTGACCAAGTGGGTCCTACATCATCTGTTAAATTACCCGGTTCTGGTAAATCTTAAGTTACCGATAATTCACCTCTAGCTTCAAATTAATTCTCCCATAAGTATTTGACCATAAATAATTAATTATCCTTATCCAATAAATTTATTTTCTTTAAAATCTGGGATGTTACAACATATAAATCAACATACATGTCATACTCCCAAAGCATAACATTCATAATACTCAAGAGTTATTCCTAGCCAAGAATTTCAAACATTCATCCGGCTACACATGGATACGATAACATATCTTCATATATTATATAACTCATAATCTTCTCAAAGCATCATTTTACAATCAACTATCACAAGGTTCAATCTCCATTTCATATCTCATACATAAAACATTACGTTCATTCAAGGGAAAACATGCCATATTACATTAATACATACATTATCATCATACAAGACATCATGTATTTAGAAAATACACCCCTCTCCTACCTCAAGAGAAGTAGACTTTCGGGTTTGATGTTCCCGCCTCATAAGTGTTATCGAGTCCTACACCAATCAATTATAGGACCACATCAATCATTCATCCAAACACCATTTCAATATACATATACATATATATGTACATACGATTCTCATCATGTAGAAACTATTTATAGGTTTTATTCATTCGCCTAATCAGGCTTCAAGAATTCCTTTCCTTAAATCACCATTCATTGTTACCAAGGCAACAACCTAATTAGTTAGGTTACCAAATATACCAATCTCACATTCAACTCATTTTAAGTGGGTCTTCGTTTATGGCTTCCAACCACCATCACCAATCATCATTTATAGCTATACCTCATCATTAATAACATTCTCACCATCAATTAATGCCTTTCACATTCACCTTACACATTCCCCCAATTTCAAAAGTTAGGGTTTTGTGAAAACCCAACCATATCATAAATGCACTTCAATATTCATCATCCTTCAACCCCATTTTTGTGTACCCCATTTGTTGCTCATAAATGTCCACATTTATTTCACCCCACCTTAGGTTTTTCTTATTTAATGCCCTCATTCATTACCCACATACATTAAATATTCTCTCAAGTCATAACTAACCATTTCTAGGTTCAAAACACAAGGAAATGGAAAGAAACTTACCTTGTTCCAAAAATGAAAATGGGAATAAAAAGGGAGGGAGATTATGACAAAAATAGAGAGGAGAATGGGAAAAGCTTCAAGCATCCATTGTCTCCTCCAAGCTTCTTGAAAACGAAAATGGAAAAAAGGGAGAGGGCACCAAGTTTCTCTTTAGGTTTTTCTTTGGAGAAGAAGAAGGTAAAGGTGAGTGAGGGAGTTTAGAAGAGGAAGAAGAGTGAAGGGTGTCTTTGCCAAGGGAAAGAAAGTCACGAGAAAGAAGAGTGAAATGGTGAGGTTTTCATTTAAACTTTACTCTCATTACTTATATTTCTCCATTTTACAACAAACAGGATCTCTGTTCAGGCTCAATACTCATTCTAAAAATTATTCCGAATACACATTCGGATTCCCCATAATATTATCTACAGCCCTGACCGACGGCATCTCAATCAGAGATACTTGGTCCGACACTCACATTTTAACCGGGTCAGTTTTCTGATTATTCGGTTCCAATAATTTACTAATAGTCCCTGAAAACCTTAATTTAATTACTTCTAATATTTTGGGACATTAATAATTCGTATTCAATTATTCAATATTTATTTCTTTAATTAATTCTCTATTTTTAAAATTTGGGGTGTTACAATATTTGGGGTGAGAAGTGGAAAAGCTCACCTGGAACATCCCCAGATTTCTAGACCCGAATCCCGATGTAATCAAGATAATAATTAATAAAAATGCAAGTAAATTTTTCGTGTTCGAAATAGTTTCTAAACATTGTCTCGGCTACATTAAGACCCGAACCACAAAAAATCAAAGAGGGAGATTTATATAAATGTAACTGGATCGACATCTAAATTGCCCATAATGGTATACAAAAGTAGTGGAGTTTACAGTGGAAGAAGGATATGTATACCGGGCAAATGCCTAGTCCCATATATGGCGATATGAGAAAAGGCTTGGCAAACATGCAAATACCTAACATCGACCTATTAGATCATAACCCAATTATCCACTTACAACATACACATGCATTGCCTAAGATATAAATATAAATACGTATACATCCGGGGTCATACCCCAACTATTACTACTGTCCATATCTCATAATTGGCCCATTTATTCACCTATTGGCATTAATACAAACACCACCATCAATATTATACAATATTCAAATTTTCAATTCCTCTAGTACACGTTGAATCATCACGTACATACTAAATGCGTATATTTACCATTCATGCATTCATGATCATCTTATACATGACCAAAATCACTAAATCATAAATATCCCTATAACAATTTATTCATTATATTAAGATTCACAAATGATGCCAGCCAAGGCATTCCATTACCATTATTTACCTTCATCAACAACTTTAATTCAAAAACCCAACCTCATCCCATGGTAAACCTGCATCACAATGCTAAAAAAGAGACCATATGGGAGAGTGAGTTATACATTCAAAATGATGAATATAATATATTGTGATTAAATGTACATGCTTTCATTCGTCATGTGTGCTTTGCTATAAAATTATTAAATCATCATTTAATCAACATCACATTGTTATACTAGGCATACAAGTCGCATGAATCATAATTCACAATATAAGCAAGCACAAGCACATACACAATCACACTGCTCCGTATCATCAAGGGCATTCATAATCATCATCATCAATTTATTAAATCTTTATTCAATTCCTCCTCGCAAGGGGTTTTTCATCTCTTGTGGTCATCCCATCTCAAATGCCATGCACCTATGGCTAATGCATATGTCAACTGTTTGATAATGCACATGCACAGATCCGATTTCATTTCATCAGGTGATCGCAACCACCATATCATTCATTCATATGGGTTTCCTGCCTCGCAAAGGGTACTCCCTCTAGCAGCCGCGCAAGGTGCTTTCTCGTCATCGTAACCATGTTCAACAATTCATAATGGTTTCCTGCCTCGCAAGAGGTACTCCTGCCTTGTGATAGCAACCACGGGCATCATAGGAACTCGCAAGCCCTTTTCATTCCAATAACCTGGTGATCACAACCACCGGCTCTATATCATATTATCATCAAGTTGGTTTCCTGCCTTGCAAAGGGTACTTCCTTCATAGAATCCCGTAGGATCTTCCATCATTGTGATCGTAACCACATTTCAATGTTATGCCATGCCATGAATGCAAAATGCAATAATGCATATGCCAATCAACCTCGCAAGGATATCCCACCCTCTCACTTAGGGATATATTGTTTATTTAGTTTTATTATCATTCGCATACAAGAATTCACAAGGCCCCTCAGGGCACAGCATTCATAGCCACATCAAACCACGCATGGTAATTAAAATAATATTAAACATCATAGCATTTATCCATACATGTAAAACAACAAGGTGTTTCAGAATATACATTTAGCAATCACCATTGTATCTCACACATACAAGTCAAATACTTGCATCATTCATATGGCATCGCACTCATTAACGATAACAATCACTGTTTGTCCAAGGGTATGTTCAACAATAACATCCCTTTTCAATCAACATTATCATTCATCATTGCCATTATTTCATAACTAGTGGAGTAATACAACAATCCATTATTGTAATTCAAACCACACGTACAAGTCTACATTTGTAACATACACATTAGCATTCTTCAATGATCAATAATAAAAATCACCCTTTATTCAAGGGAGTGATCAACATCACCATCTATCGTTATCCATTATCAGTGTCATTCCCAATTCATTGATTTATAACAAATACTACGTCGTTTATCCATCCCCCTATTGGTCTTATTCTCTCATGAAAAGGCGTCTCACAACCCATTATTTCACTCTTATTATCCTCATATACCCCACACCTACATACACATTTCCTTAATTATCCATAAAAGTATGGGGTTCAACACCATTAAAATCAAGGAAATGAAATAAAATCCCATCAATGTATTCCCTCATTATTTCATAACCATGATATGCCCCCATATATATATATATATATATATTTCATTAATTTTCCATAATTGGAATGAGGCCCATCACTAGCAAACTAAAGAAAAGAAAAGAAATTTCAATCAGGGTCACTCACTCAAGCGGGACCCTTACTCACTTGAGCGAGACAATTCCTTCTCGCTTGAGCGCCTCGGCTCGCTCGGGTGTAACCACGCCAGTGTCTGTTTCCACGCTTGCTCGCTCAAGTGAGGCGCCCACTCGCTTCAGCGAGATTCTCACAGAAGCTCCCATCTCGCATGCACACTTGAGCGAAGGTCTACTTCACCATCATTCCGCTTGGGTGAGAATCGCCCGTATCTACCTTCCTTCACGCTCGTTTGAGCGAGGTATACTAGCACCAGCCACTCACTTGAGCAAAAAATGTCCAGTACCTCATCAAGACTGGCTCGCTTGAGCAAGGTCCAACTTGCCATGTTATTCGCTTAAGCGAATCTCCCCCAAAATCCTTTCCTCTCTCGTTCGCTAAAGCATGGCCACACCCGCTTGAGCGAGATTCGTCCAGTATCTCTTCCACTCATCCCACACACGTCTCGCTTGAGCGAGACACTCACTCGCCTGAGTGAGAATAGGCCAGAGGCCATAATACTGGTACAGGGGATTCTCGCTTGAGTGAGAATCCATCTCGCTTGAGTGAGATTATCAGTTCAAGAGCAAAACGTAAGAATTCCACAACCTTATATACCAAAACTCATACAAATCCAAATTGGACAAATTCAACACATCTTACACCTCTTATTAGGTATTTAAAACTTGCCTCAAACATTCATACTCAATAATTTCCATTCCAATTTATTAACTATATCAAAATTAACTTATCATCATCACACACACATACACACACATATATATATATATATATTCATAACACTCAATACATGTTCTTATACACCATTTCTCAAATATCATCAAATAACCATTCATATTATTTCAATATCTACATGGCAAGGCAAGCATGAGTATTCATCACACACAATAATCACTATCGTTCTAGTCATGCAATTTGAATGTAAACTTCTCTCTTACCTCAAGGGAATAGCCAAAATCTGAATGCTTCGATCATTTTGCACCATCATCCGAAACACAATCTATATATCACATACATATGCATTCATAAAATTAATAACCATCTCAAGGCATTCTTCATAAATTCTAAATAATGACTTACACATTGTAAAGTTTATGAACAAACTCTAAACTTGTCAAAACACCAATTTATGCAATTGTGTTAGGCTTCGGGAATTCCTTTCCCAAAATCAAGATTTTCTAAATCTTAAAAGGTCAACTACACCCAACAATAACTCCCCACTTTAAACATCACATATTTATCCTCAAACTCAATCCTTCTGACCACAACATATATAGTCCCTAATCTTGAGATTAAGATCCTATCAAATCCAATAATCCTTATTTTCTCATATACCAAATTCTAATATCCCTTATGATAATACAATATTTCAACATTAATCTACAACCTCAATCACCAACACTTAAACATTATACCCCAACACATCAACAACAATAAGAAATGCCCATCACTTTAAACGTTAATTCTACATATTTCATAACAACACTCATCCATGACTTTCATTCTCTAGAATTTGTCATTACTATCATTATCCATCATTATTAATAACAAATCATACATCAAATATCATCTATTCAAATTCAATTCAACCTCCCAAGCTTCAATATATCCAGTTTCCCCAAATTCATAGGGCTAGGGTTTCATGAGAACCCAACAACCATTATCGACATTCATCAACCATCATCAATTTCTATCTCTCATCATCAACATCATTCTCTAACATCATTAAACATACATTCTACTCACATTTTACACTTTCCCAATTTATTAAAGTTAGGGTTTCCCTAAGAACTATCACCATCATAAATGCTCATTAATTTTCCATCACTTTTCAACATTAATTTTGAGTACCACATTAAATGCTCATAAAAGCTTGTATTTATAACCACCCCACCTTAGAGTTTTCCATAATAATGTCTTCTACTAATAACCCATATACACCAACCACTTTCCCAATACCTAAAACTCATAACCAAAGGTTCAAGCTCTTGAAAAACGGCAAGAAGCTTACCTCATGAGAAGAATAGGAACAGCTCCCAAGAGAGGGGGAAGGCCAAGAAGAGCTCCAAGTCATCACCATTCCCTTCTTACCCAATGAAAGAAACAAAAATGGGGGAGGAGGATGAGCACCCACCACTTAGGGTTTTAGAGAAAAAATGATGAAGAGGAAATGAGAGTGAGGAGGAAGAAGAATGAATGCTAGAAGAGAAGGAGAAAGTGGCGTGAAAACATAAGAGAATGAGGAGAGTTTGTTTTTAAGTTTTTACCTCTCATTAAAATTTTACCATTTTATAATACACAAGACCTCAGTTTGGGCTCATTACTTGATCCGAAAATTATTCCGAGTATAGATTCGGATTCCCAATAATATCTTTAATAGCCCTGACCAACGACATCTCAATCGGAGACACTTGGTCCGACACCCATATTTTAATCGGGTACAATTTTAACTCTTAAGGCCTTAATAAATTATTATTAGCCCTCATAAATCTCAATTTAATTATTCCCATATTTTTGGGACACTTATTAATCCATTTATAATTATTTATTATTTATTCCTTCTATTTAATGATTTTCATAAAATTTAGGATGTTACATCACCACTCTCATCCATCTACATGACCCATGTTAACATTTGTTCAGGCGTCAAGCTAAGCACGATAAACAAGCACTTTTTAGGAGGCAACCCAATTACTTTTGTTTTCTTTTCATTTTGTTGTTTTCAATTCAGTTATTATTTGTGTTTAATGTTTTTGGTTTTCACTTATGGTTCAGGCACATGGCAATGACTTAAGAATCATCAAAATTCATCAAGTTTTGCTCAAGCTTCTTGTGGCCACGCTCAATGTCATCGCTTAAGCGTAAAAGGAAATTTCATGTTTAGGAAGAATCAAGCTCAAGCGCCTAAGGCCTAGCTCAAGCGTGAAAGCTTTTCGCTTAAGCATATGTAGTCTTGCTCAAGTGTGAGCTTGCGAGATGGATTCTATTTCAAATTTGCTTAAGCGCAGTGGAGATGCTCAAGCGTGAAACTATAAATTTGCCATTGTCATAATCTCGCTTAAGCGCAAGCTAGGCGCTTGAACGTGGGTCTCAATTTGGGTCAAGCACAGGGGAGACGCCCAAGCATGGATATGCAGGTGTGATACTGTTGTAAATTCGCTTAAGCAAAGGTAAGGCGCTTAAGCGTGAGAATGTAAAATTGGTTCTATTTCAATTTTGCTCAAGCACAAAGGTGGCGCTCAAGCTTGATTGCATCATTTGATTCTGCTTCAATTTCACTTAAGCGAACCATATCACGCTTAAGCAAACCTTACTTATTCCTATTTTTATCCCCGAGCACGCTCAAGCAAAGTTTCTCAAGCTTAAGCGAGGAAATAAAATTCACATCAGGGGTCTAATTTTTAATAACTCACTCAAGCGTGATTTGTAAGCTTAAGCGCACTTATCCAAACTTTATTCTGTCTCAAGCACGCTCAAGCGTGACTTTTGAGCTTGAGTGAGTAGTTTCCAAATGGTAACCCCCTGATACCATTACTGTAGGAATTAAGGGCCATTATCATACCCATTATTGTAGATTGGCAACTTTAACTCCAACATCTCCATTTCTACTCCTTTGCCCATATTTACATTCTTTATTTTACTCTCTCTTCGTATACCGTTAATTCAAAATTTTCTTCAAACAAGGTAACTCCCAATCCATTCCTTTTAATTTTTGTATAATAGTTGCTTTTCTTTTGAAGAATGATGCCTTTCTTCATGCAAGCATGTGTTTAGTTCTCATGAGTAAGATTTACATTATTCCTCATATATAACTTGTATTCTGAAATTGTGCACCATATTTTAATTCATTAATTTCATGATTGGTTGAAGAAAATTCTTTGAGAACTTTAATAATGATGTTGCTGTCGCATGTCAACTGCTCGATAAAAAGTCTTAGAATACATTAACATGTATGCATGCCATGGTCTTGAAATATTCTTTTGAGTGATGCATACTGTTATATTAACTGAGAAGTCTCTGCTCTATATTTACTGTAATTTCAAATTATTAGAGACTTCACAGGTGCTCTTCTATCATTATAATAATTTCTTAAGTGATTCTAGTCAGATGGCAAGAACAAAGCAGGCAGTACCTTCCTCTCCACAAGCTGGTGGCTCTAGCAGAAGAAACAAAGGGAAAAGAATGCGTACTTTAGAGGACCAAGATACAGGTCCCAAATTTAGAGACAAAGCCAGAACCAAATGTTTTGAAGACATTCAATACTAGACCTTCATCCCTGAAAGAAAGATGGACTTAGCCATTGCGGATTGTGACCCTTTTCTGTAGGTGATCAAGAGAAGAAATTGGCTGAAGATTTGCTACCGAAGGGACAAGTATGATCCTGAGATTATGAGAGAATTCTATGCTAATACATGGCTTAAAGAAGATACAGTGGACAGGAGGACATATGTCAGGGGGACATCGCTTTCCTATGGCAAGGATGAAATAAACAGCTACTTAGGCAACATCATGGAATTAAATAAAGGTGAATCCTGTGATTATGCTTCCATGAGACAGAGGAATGAGTTCACTGAGACTCATGAAATAAAGGTGGTTATTTGCATTCTAGGACTCTATTTTCAAATAGGGTAGGGAGATAGCCCACTGCGTATCCTAAGAAAGGATGTGACCACTGTTTCCCAAGTGTGGACTTTATTTTTACTTGTAAATATGGCTCCTAATGCACATGTTTCTGATCTGATCTATGCTAAATGCTACTTGTTGTATTGTATTTTGCAGAAGGATAGCCCAGATTATTTTAGATGAGATCCATAAATTTGTAAGAGCTGATCAAAAGATATCTCAGGCGGGACAAAAGGTGAAGGGCAGTCTAGGATTCCCTGCATTCATAACGGACTTATGTGCAGTAAATGGAGTTGAGGTTCAGGACCTTAAACCCATCAGACCATCCATTGATAGGCACTTCATAGAGTATTACTGCCCCACCCATGCACCAGAGAACATACCACGACCACCACCAACAGCAGTACCAGTTCAACCTACTTCAGAATCAAAGATGGAAATGTGTATTCTTTATGCCATTTACCATCTCAATTTACAGTAAAATCACATCCTGTCCTAACAAAGTGCTAATTACAGAGGCCTTGTGCACCTTCACCATGGACTATATCACAACATCCTCGTGGGCCAGTTTAATCCTTGGATGGACCCTGCTCAGTTTTCAGCTCACATTGCTTGGCCTGGGGACAGACCTAATCTTCTAGGAAAGGGTAGAACTTCTGAAGCTGGATAGTCATCACAGCTAGGGAGTATGCACTAGAACCAGATCCAGAATAGGACACAGATACATAGGATGAGTGGCAGATGAGTTTATTGTTATTCTCAACTCAAATTTTATGATTTTTTAGTTTTGATTTTCTCTAGTTTTTCATGCTCTATATTTTGCTGCTTGGTTTTTTATGAACTTTCCTAATTTTAGTTTAGTTTTTAAAATTTCAAGACAAATTTTTGATTAATCTTGTCATGCCATTATATTGATTGCATTGATCGTTTGTTTCTTATGACATGCTTGAAGTTTGAACTGTTGTGAATGCTTAATTAATAACAAACTTTAAACAAAGAAAGTAAAATACATGCAAAGATTCAACATGTATAGCAATAATTTTTTAGACAGTAAAATTTTTATAGAAGGATAAATGGATGAATATAGATCCAGGAAAATGGAATACTTGTACTTTTGAAAATCTTTGCATATGCTTAAACCTTATACTGTCAGAATTCTAGAGTCTGACCTTATAACCATGTGAGCGAGTGATCAATTAAACAGTGAGAGTCTCATTAGGAATTTTTCTATTTGCGTTGCCTAGTTTTCTAGTTAACTTTATCTAAGGAGATAAGCATGGAGATGATTAAGGCATTTGTGTAGAACAAGTCAAGCCAGAGCAAAAAGCTACCCATAATAAAAGTAATTGACTTATTCTTTCGTAGCCTTTTAAGCCTAAAATTGTTTATTCATAAATCACCCTAACCTAAGAATAAAAAAATTAATTCCTATCATAATAGCGAGCTTAGGGTAAAAGAGCATAAATATTTCTTTTACAATAATGAAGATGATGCAAGAGATAGATGGTTGGGAAAAGAAAAATTTTAAGATGAAAAGAAAAGAAAGTAGTTCTCCTTACATAACTCAAAAGAAACCAATGAAACAAAAGGAGAATTTCTAAAATAGAAAGAAAAAGTGAATAAAGAACTAAGATAGAATCTAGAGTTGAAGTTAAGGAAGCAAGATCATAAATTATGAAAGTTCATTAGTGATTATGCTTTTCTCTTTTTGCATCCAATTCGTACCATGATTTAATATTTTTATTTACCAAGACCCTAAGTAATTGAGAGAGAGTCTTGTTCACTACCTCTATTTGGCCATCCATTTGAGGATGACAAGTGGTAGAAAATAGAAGCTTCGTTCCTAGCCTTGACCAAATAGTTTTCCAAAAATGGCTTAGGAATTTAGTGTCCCTATCAGAAATGATAGTTTTAGGAACACCATGAAGTCTTACAATTTCTTTGAAAACTAGCTTAGCAATATGACTAACATCATCCACTTTGTGACAAGGAATGAAGTGAGTCATCTTACTAAACCTATCTACCATAACAAAGATAGAGTCCATGCCCCTTTGGGTCCTAGGTAAGCCTAACACAAAATCCATAGAGATATCAATCCAAGGAGAAGTATGTGTAGGCAAAAGATTATAAAGACCATTAGGTGATAGTTTAGATTTAGCTTTTCTACAAACTATACACCTAGCACATAGTCTTTACACATCTTTTTTCATTCTAGGCCAATAGAAGTGTTCATTTAATATGAACAAAGTTTTATTCCTTCCAAAATGACCCATTAAGCCACCCTCATGGCTTTCTCTAAGCAATAAATCTCTTAAAGAACTCCTATGAATGCAAATTTTATTGGTCCTAAAGAGGTAACCATCTAAAATGTAGAATCCATTTTGAGATGTGGTGTTTGAAGATGAATTGTAGATTTTAGAAAAATCAAGATCACCTTGATACAAGTTCCTAATCTCACCAAGTCCAATGATGTTTAATCCAAGAGAGGCAAGCAAAGAGTGCCTTCTAACAAAGTATCAGCCACAGTATTTGATTTTCCATTCTTGTACTTGATGACATAGGGAAATTGTTCTAAAAACTCAACCCATTTTGTATGTCTTTTATTTAACTTATGTTGCCCTTTTATGAATTTAAATGATTGGTGATCACTATGAATGACAAATTCTTTTGGGATTAAGTAATGTTCCTAAGTTTGGAGGGCTCTAACCAAAGCATAGAATTCTTTGTCATATGTGGGATAATTGAAGGCAGCCCCATTGAGGTTTTCATTGAAAAATGCAATAGGGTGGCCTTCTTGTAAAAATACAGCTCCTATCCCCACATTGGAAGCATCACACTCAAGCTTAAAAGTTTTAGAAAAATTTGGAAGAGCTAAAATTGGAGCATGAGTGAGCCTTTCCTTAAGATCTTGAAAGACTTTCTCTTGCCTTGGTCCCCATATAAAAGCCACATTTTTCTTAACCAATTCATTCAAGAGGGAGGCTAAGGTAGAGAAATCTTTCATAAACCGTCTATAAAAACTAGCTAGACCATGGAAACTCCTAACTTCACTCACATTCTTAGGTGTTGGCCAATCTTGGATTACCTTCACTTTGGAGTGGTCTACCTCTACACCTTTAGAACTCACTACGAATCCAAGGAAAACAATGCCATCCATGCCAAAAGAACATTTTTTAAAATTTGCATAGAGGTTGTTTGTTCTCAAGGCAAGCATAACTTGTTTTAAATGGCTTAGATGAGAGGTCATGGTCTTTGAGTAAACAAGAATATCATCAAAATAGACCACAACAAAATGACCAATAAATTCCCTTAAAACATCTTACAGAATCCCTAGTACATGAGCAGCGGAAATACAAGGATTCCCATAGGACAAACACACACAAAAATTCGTTTTAGGATTACCTCTTCAAGAACACCGAAGCAGTCGTAGCCTCATCCTTCAGGAGTCCACACGAGCACTCCCATCAGAATCACAACACTTGCCAATTGCTAGTTTGACGACATGTAGCTCTTGCAACTTTTGTGTATTTATGTCTCTTTTTAGTGAACGGCTTATAAGCATCCCATGCTCTATTTATAGGCTTAGGTTTGACCTATTTTGTTCTCTCTAAAGAGTGGGCTTCTTACTCATTCTGAATGAGTTAGGCCTAATAGCTTTATTTTAGTCTAACTAAAATAAAACAAAACATTTCTGATGGGCTTACTCTATGTGTGTGACCTTATAGGTAAAATACCTGGTCATATTAATAGTAAATTATTTTATTATTAATATAAAATAAGAGCGGCATCTAGCAATACATCATTATGTCTGAATATTATTTAATATCAACATAACCTATAAGTGATAATTATTTTATATGTTCGTTCCTTTTGTCACGATATCCTAATTGGGCCTATGGCATGGTTGCGTCATCCTTGTACGGCTCAATTTATTTTACTTGATACCGGAGTAGACTTAATCCAAATAAATATCTAATATTTATTCTTTCTAGCATGGTCATGCGTTTCCTTAGTCTCACTCCATCAAGTGGCCTACAGATATCACTCCTGTCATATAAAAGAGTCAAATCCCATCTACATTACTCACATCTCTTTGCATAATTTGTTCATTGCCTAATCATAACCTTTATAGTCCTCTTGTTACAGAAGACGTTTGATTATATTAAAAGAACAAACTACTCATGTAGGAATCATAGTGACTTCAGGTCGAAGGACTACATATACCATTATCACATTAAGAATAATTTATGACATTCATGTAACGATCCACGCAACATTCTTATGGTGTGTCTGTCCAGTACATCATTACTCTTAATGTGTACTTGTGTGAAGACTTGATATTATCTACATCTATGATCTATGAGATCAGGTCATCAGTATACTCATACACTAGTCTCAATGTATTTACATGTCCCCATGTAAATACTTGACTAGGGACATTTTAGGAATAACTTTCATATGACCTATTACTCCAAGGATAAAAACGTTTTAAAACAATTTTAAACTAAAATACTTATTTTATTGATAAACATAAAAATGATACAAATGAAAAAGCATAAAAGCTCATAGTGCATACACCAACAAAACATGATTCATTAACCTCATAAAAGTGCTTGGTGCATTAGTCAAGCCAAAGGGCATAACTAACCACTCATATAATCCAAGTTTGGTTTTAAAAGTAGCTTTCCATTCATCTCTCTCTTTGATTCTTATTTAATGATAGCCACTTTTAAGATCAATCTTGGAAAATATAGTAGAACCACTCAATTCATCAAGCATATCATCAAGTCTGGGTATTGGATGCCTATACTTGATGGTTATGTTGTTGATAGCTCTACAATCGGTGCACATTCTTCATGAACCATCTTTTTAGGAACTAACAAAATAGGTAAAGCACATGGGCTTAAGCTCTCTCTAATCCATCCCTTAGATAATACTTCATTCACTTGTTTTTCAATTTCTAGGATTTCCTTAGGGTTACACCTATATGTAGGCCTATTTGGTAAGACTAGCACCAGGAATTAAGTCCATTTGATGTTCAATGCCCCTAATTGGAGGTAAGCCTTTAAGAATATCCTTAGGGAAGAGGTCTTTAAATTCATCTAAAATGTTTTGAATCCCTTTGGGCAAAGTAGAAAGGGAAGAGCCCATTGAGCACAAGGAAGTGCTAGGGAATTCTTTAGGGATCATGATCAAGCATTATTTTTGAAGAAGCATAGTTTGCTTTAAGTCATGTTTAAAAGCCAAGAGATTGGCTCTAGAGTCATCTTTTGTTTTTCTTTTGTTTTTCTTCATGGCTACAAAAAGAACCTAATTCTTTATCCCTTTTAGGTTTCATTTGAATTTGATCATTAAGTACTTGTTGAGGAGTTAAGGGATGTAAAACTATCTTTTTGTTAGCTAGCTTAAAAGTAAGGGTGTTAGTGAACCCTTCATGGATGACCTTCCTATCATATTGCCAAGGTCTTCCTAACAGAATATGAGTTGCTTCCATAGGTACTACATCATATTTTACTTCATCTTTATAGGTTCCTATAAAGAAATTGATTAAGACTTTCTTATTAACTAACATTTCCCTATTTTTGTTTAACCATTTCAACTTATAAGCTCTAGGGTGATCTATTAGTTCTAAGACCATCTTATGCACTAGCTCTTGACTTGCTACATTTACACAACTCCTACTACCCATAATGAGAGAACATAGTTTTCCATTTTTGTAACATCTTGTATAAAAGATGTTCTCTCTTTGTGTAGTATCATCAAGCTTAACATGGCTTCCAAGTAACCTTCGAATCATGTAAAGCTATCCATCATCCCCTAATATATGCTCATTGTCATATGAATCACTACTTGAGTTATCAGTTGAATTGTGATTATCAGAATCAGACTCTGATTGACTTGAGTAGGTTCCATTAGTTTTCAAAATCATAGTTCGTTTTGTAGGACAGTCAAAAGCAATATGACCTCTACCAAGACATTTAAAGCATTTGATGGTAGATGATCAAGAGGATTGAGGATTAGATGTGGAATCATGCTTATCTTTTTGGTTTCCAAAGACTTTCACATTTTTATGCAACTCACTACGTAATTGGGAAGAAGAAGTGCCCACTCCTTTCTCCCTAGGTTTCCTCTCAAACCCACTCTTTCTATGGTCTTTATCTACCCACTTTGACCTAAAGTTTTCATACTCCCATTTATAGGATTCTCTCTCTTTTAATTGGCTCTCTACCTTAGTACATTGGTGCAATATTTCTTCTATGTCTACATATGGAAGGAGTTCAACTCTATTCTTAATGTTCTTATTTAGGCCATGTAAAAATCTATGCATTAGGGTTTCCTCATCTTATTCTAAGTTTGCCCTAATCAAAGATGTCTCTAAGGCCTTATAGTAATCCTCAACACTCTTTGTACCTTGGGTGAAGCTATTTAGCTTGGCTAATAGCCCCCCACGATAGTAACTAGGAACATACCTCTTTCTTAATAATGCTTTTAAATCCAACCAATCATTAATTAGTGGAAAATTATCTTTCTTTCTCTCCTTACACACTTGAGTCCACCATACTAAGGCATAATTTTGAAATGAGAGAATGGTTATCCTAACCTTCTTTTCTTCTTTAATTTGATGAGAATTAAACAATTTTTAAACTCTTATTTCCCATTCTAAGTATGATTCTATATCACTTTTGCCATTAAAGGGAGGAATTTCAAATTTTACTTCTTTTAACCCCTAAGTCTTCTTTTTTATTATGATGATGTCTTCTAGACCTATGGTCATCCTCACTATCACTATTCTCATGCCTTTGATTTCTTTGATTTCTTTCTTTATGTCTAGGTCTAGGGTTTTCTTCTCTATGTTCTAGGTTAGTTAACCTAGTGTTAATGTTGTTTAAACTATCCATGATATTATGAAGAAGAGATTTGTTTTCCCTATCACTAGAAGACATGATTAAGGTTGTCAAAAAAAAACAAGACAAGGAAAACACAAGTTCTATCAAACTAGTCGAGGATGCTTATGCAAGACAAGAACAACAAATCAAACACCAATCCTAAAAATCAAAATTCTAGGTTTTCTTCCTAAGATACAACACCTATGATGTTTGTACTAGGTAGAATCCTAGGTTGTAACTATGATTAGTTATGAAAGTCCTAAGTTGTCTTTACTATGATTAGTTATGAGGATCCTAGGTTATCTAATCTATCAAGTGACTAACCATAAACAAACTAAGAAAATTCGGTTATGGATTAGCTATCTAACAAAATCAGTTTTAACAAACTAACAAAACCTAACTAAAAATTAGTTATGTAGTTACTATAGTTGCAACTACCTTAGCTTGTTATAACCACCCTAACTTCTTCAACTAATTTTGATTATGAGTAGTTAAACTAACTAAAATTTGTTCTAACTAACTCTAACTACTAATAAACTTAGTTAAGACAACTAACAACCTAACCAAATTAGTTAAAACCACCAACTACCTAACCACTTCTAGTTGTAACTACTTAACTAACCAAACTAACTAACAACAATTAGTTAAAGCAAACAAATGCATATGCACCAGAACTAACCAAAATTTTGAAGGAAAATTTTAAGAAATCAAAGTCCAATGTCCAATGTCCAAAGTTTGTCCAAAATACAAGGACCAAATTGCTAATACAAGCCTTAAGAATTAAAAATTTCCTAAAATTTGCTAATAAGTATAAGATTTTGCTTTCTTTTACAAGTCTTCAATGGTCTTCAAAGTCTTGATATGGACTCCACCACTTCACCTAGCAAATGAAATTCTCACACAAAAATGTTAAGCAAAATCAAGTAAAATCAAAACAAGGTCTCTCTCACTCAAAGTGTTTCCTCTCTGATCTTGTCCTTTCTCTTTACGTTTCAAGAGAACCAAATCAATTTCCACACCAATCTCAAGTGTACTCAAAATGCTACCCTCTTTGATATTGAGTAAGAGTTATCTTGGATTTGAAGGGAAAGAGAAACTCAATAGACAAAACTTTTAAGAGAGAATGGAAGACAAACTAAAAAAGCTCAAAAATTAAAAGGCAACTCTAAAAGAATATTTTTGGATTTTTGATATCATAACACACAAAGCAATAAAAGCTAAATTGAATAAGGCAACACACAAGAATTTTGAAATTTGAAAGTTTAAGGACAAAACTTGATAATCAAAGAAAATAAATGCAAGAATGAAAAGTAGGTTAAAGCAAAAAAACCTAGAAACTCTAAAATTGCAAACTAAGCAAGCAAAGTTCAATTGAAATTGTATGAAGGGTCAACTAGCAAATATTTTTAGGTCATGATGTCTCAATTGAAAAAATGACTTGGTGTTCAAACTTTTTAAATTTTGCTAAAAAAGGTTCAACTTTGTACTTTTTCTTTTGATACCCTTTTTATTTTTCACTTTTTGATTGTAGGGTTTTCCTTTTTCTTTTTCTTTTGTGTAGTCTTTTTCTCTTTTCTTGCCTCTTAAAATTTTGTAGCACTTAACACCAACCAAAGTCCAAAACCGAGACCGCCAAGCTAGATCATAAGTCAATTTTACTTCTTTTGCTTAGGTCAAGATGCAATCTTCTCCCAACTTGAAGTATAGAAGATTAACTTTGAATGACAAAGTAATGTTTATGCAATTTTCAAGATGCCAAAACCGAATTCAACTTATGACCTAGTAGTGCTTGACAAATGAAAATTAAAACCTAGAAGAAACTAAGAGTAGACTTCTAACAATCCTAAAAATAAGCACAACCCTTGGAGTACCTAAAAGTAAGGTCTCCTATACAAGAGTTGGAACCTTAAGAGTCACAAAATGATGCAAGATGTGCCTCCTACCACATGGATTAGCACTTCTAAAAAGGTTGAATTTTTCAATTCCTAGCAACAAAGACAAGGCTCCAATGGCACCACACACACTTATTTGGATCTAACAATTAATAACTTCACAAAATCACTTATGGAAGCTCAAAACCGAAACTATAGTATGCCAAATTCAGAATTATAAACACAATCTAAAGCATATGACACTACAAAACCATAACTACTCAAGAACAATATGCAAAAACTTGAAGAAAAGTAGGAAAGGTGACTAGAAAATGTATTAAACTTCAATATTTTTGTATTTTTCTAACATATAACATGGCATTAACATGAAAAGAAAAACAAAACCAGCCAAGAACTCTATTAGAAACTAAAACTTTAGAGGAAGAAAAGATGAGAAAAAGAACCTCTTAGCTCAATGATACCACTTGATATAGGATGATCTTGATGGAGATCTTCCTTGGGTTGGATCTAGGTTCTCTTTCCCCTTCCTTAGCCTTCAAGGAGTCTTGACTTGGAATCTTCAAAACTTGGCCAAAAATATATTCAAGGAAATGGACACAAAACTGAAAGGAAAAGAAGGGAAACTAAAGGAAAAAAGGTGGAAGAGAAAGGGTGAAAGTGGGAGGAAATGGAAGAATAAAATGGAGGAAGTGTTTTGAAGGCCACTCCCTAGGAGGGTGATAACTCCAACTCGCCACTAAGGAGGGAGAATACCCCTTAGGTAAGAGCTTGCTAAAGCCTCTTTAGCCTAGAGAGAAGGAGGAAAATCTCTCACTAAAATTTCACACAAAGTGTTTATATTTCTCAAAATGAATCTTATGTGTCATTTTAAAAAGGGAAAGCTCCTTATATAGGCATATTGGATTTTGGACAAGGAGAGTGGATTGGGTTTCTAACATGTATCCTAGGCCCAATTAATTGAAAAGAGAAGGATATGGCTTATACATGGCCTAAAGAAGAGTACATGGCCCATTAGTGACCAAATTGACCTAGTAAGGTCCAAATAAAACCTAAACCCCCAGAAAATCTATTTATGAACTATATTACATGATAAGTACAAATAGATCCTCAAGGTGTCTTCATTGGGCTTAGGCCTACTAAACAAGGTAATGAAGGAAGATAGGGCTTTGTGGATGGTCTCTTTGGTCTTTTTAGACTTGGCCCTTGTCAAGGGACCCTTGTAAGCCTCCAAGCCTTTGTCCAAGGTAGTGTGAGGATCTTCCTATGTTGTGTCCTCATTACCTTCTCTCTCTAACCGAAACCAACATGCATGGTGGGGATTTGATTCTTGAGTTTACTGGTTATTGGAACTTGAATGGGGACCTTGAAGTATTGTTTGTGGCGAAAAGTTAATAAATTTTGTATTCCGGCACTTGTAGATTCAGATTTGGGGATTGGAAGGGCGTTTAATGTGGTGGGTCTTGGAAACGGAGGTTGGAAATGGAAAGGGTAAGCTTTGATAAGCTTGGATTGAGATTCAGAATTATTTTAGGGTTATGGATTATGGTTTTGGTAATTGTAATATTTATTGGAGTTTCTTTAAATTTAATCTTAGGGTTTTGATGAACTTTGGAGGAACCCGGCAATTGATTGGAAGTCTTTAAAAGCTCAAAATCGAGGTAAGGGGTGTGCTAGGTTAAGGTTAGTGTAGAAATTTATTTACGCCGTTGGCGTATAGGAAAAGGGTATATCATAGCCGTTTTTAATTACTCTATATTAATTTAGATAATCTATGATGAATTGCTAAGTATGTGAAATGGAATTCAATGAAATCATGAAAGGAAAAAGGTAGGAGAGTAACAGATTGATAAATTAATAAGCGGTATAATAGTGTTATGATAACGCGAGGCTTGAAAATTGAGGGGAGGGTGAACTAGGAGCCTTGAAGAGGACGGATAAGAAATGAATGAACAAGTGGGTAATTGAATGTGTTGACATGTGATGATCATAAAATTATGAAATAGCTTATGTGGAATAAGTAGAATTTGTGAAGTAATATGATGCATGGTGAAGTATATATATGGCAGGCTATAAAATAAAATCTGAGCTTAAGTGGCTTAGGTGCATCCATAAAAATATATAAATATGAGGCGGGAGAGTGTGAAACCAATAATGAGAAATGAGATGAACCACAATCAATAATACATAAATGATATTAATGAATTAGTGAGTCTATATGAGCAGGTATAAAGTCATAAGTTCTAATGAATAGCTTTGGTAGGGAATTAATGTAGGAGCAGTTTATGATAACATGGTTTGATTGGAAGTTACAATAATGTTATGGGTTAATGTTAAGTTTAAAGTGAAGATGAGTTTTAAGTTAATAAGAAAAGATAAGGTAAAAAGGAATGTTGTTAATAATGATAGAATGATGTATATATATATATATGTAGATATATTTACATGTATGTGGGTATTATGAGTATGCATTGCTTAATGTTTATCCTTGTTAGAATGTGTCAGTAAGTTAAAGATAATGATGGTTCATGTTGATGATAAATGGCAAATTGATGATATATATATATATATTGTCGCGACCGGGATCGCGGCGGCACGGCCGACCCTCAAAATGATTTTAAGTTTCTAAAAGAAAAAAAAACAGGGAGTCGCCACCAATATTTTTTAGGATAAAATACTGAAAAAACCTTTCGTTAAAGCACTGGTTATAAAAATGAAATTCCATGTTCGGGAGTCTAATTACAGGTGAGGAAGGTATTAGCACCTCACAACTGTCCGTTATAAAAACGGTTACCTCAATATGATAGCGCGCATTATAATTAGCCCGGTAATTATTTTAACTTCTTCATGAAAAGAAAATATACGAGATGACAAAGTATACAAAAATAAACGAAAATAAACACAAAATATTTACATGAGATTAACAGGACGTCTCATCCAAATTAATCTCGCTCCACCATTAAAAATAAAATAAAATAAAATAAAAAAATAAGATTAACAGGACGTCTCGTCCAAGTTGATCTCGCTCTGTATTTTTTTTAAGAAAATAATAAAAATTATAATAATAATAATAATAATAATAATAATTACAACTCAGAGCCGGTCTTCTTTTCCTCTCAGAACTTGTAACACAGCTTCAATCTTCCGAGTGTATTTACTCAGATATATTTACTCGGAATCCGGCTTTACTTTCGAATCATAAGAGTTTCATTCGACAATTGACCCTCGGATATGCTCACTCGGGATTCAGCCTGTTCATTTCAATCAGAAAAGCTTCTCTCAGCCTGTTCTTTTCACTTGGAGTCGGTCTTCCCTCCACTCAGAATTTGGGACTCAGCTTCATCATTCCTTCGGGTGCCATCACTCGGATTCAGCCTTGTTTTCCAGTTGGAGCCTTGCATTGCTCGGAAAATGCAACTCTCTACACAACTCACTCGGAGTTCAGAGCGTTTCTTCGTTTGAGAGGTAACTCGTCCACTCAGAAACGCCTCACTCCAGAGATATACCACTCGGTGACTTTTCGCTCGGAAACTCCTACTCGGAAATGATCATTCCGAGTCATATTACTCAGAAATGATTATCCAGAGCCTTTTCTCGTTCGGAAATATGTCCCACACTTGGAGCCCACTCGGAGACTTGTCATTCGGAGTCATCCTAGTCGGATTTTCACTCAGTAACGGCTGACTCGGATATCTCACTCGGTAACAGCCATTTTTCACTCGGAAAAAGCCATTTTTACTCGGAAATAGCCATTTTTCACTCGAAAATCATCATTCTGAGTCATTCCACTCGGAAGATCATTCGGAGATGAAGTCTAGTCCTCTTAGAATTCTTTTCCACTTGGATCAGACCGAAAGAGGTGTTCACACATATATATATATATATATCTATATATGATGATTTAATATGACTAGAATCATGTAAATGTTGAAGGAAATGAACAATGTGATTACCTATGTTGAATTGATGATTGCAATGACACGGTATGTTGATCATGCGATATGTGTATGTAATGATATGATTTATAATCGTGAATAATTGTTGAAAGCAGATATGAATAAGGACTTGAGATACCCTGTGGCATTATGTTGGTGGGCTTGGCAAGTCGGCCGCCCCAGTGATGAATATAATTTATTGTTGATGAGCCACGGGATGTATGAGAATCGATTAATTATGTGATTTATGTGGTGGAGGAAGACCGACATTATATGTTACCCTCATTTTTGGCTTCCATGGTCAAGTCGGACCTAGTTATGCTACCTAGAGGTCTATGACCCAATGGTTGAGGGGGAGCCAAGTCGGGCTGGATGGACCAAGTCGGGTTCACAAGGTGTCAAGTCGAACCCCCAGCTAAAGGTTGATCCTTTTAGTATCTGAATACTAAGGCGTCATATTATCTATGTGAGATTCAATTGTGTTTTACATTCCTTAACTTATTTATATGTTTATGATGATGCTTGTATTATGTGATGATTGAGTCATTAAGATGTATGTGATGCATGATGTTGATTTATTTGATGAGAATGAATATAGTGACTTGAGGTTAATTAATATATTGATTTGTGTGTAATAGAGTTGGATAATGAGTTAGGGAATAAATGACTGAGCATGTATACTAGAATGTAGGTGATCATAGTAGGTTAAGGTTGGCGTTAAGTTGGTAATTAATGTGATTGTGAAATTGTGATAACTGGATGGGTGAGTAAAAGGATGAAGGAGAAGGTAACTAATAATAATTGATTCTTATCATTAGGGTGGTAGCTAGATTACACTTTTCCTAATACTTGATCATCTATTTCTATGTTGATTCTTAATTCCAGTCACTCACCCCGTTTCTATTGTGGTTTTAGTGACTGTTGGCAGGTTGTGGATGAACACCGCAGAGGCAAGCATTAAATGAGGCCAGGCTAAAATGGAAACCCAAAAGTGATAGATGTATATATATATATACATATATATGTATGTTTATTAACTTATGAAGATGTAGAATTATATTAATTTGTTGACGTTATCTATGTGAAATTGTTTGATCCGGGGTGTAAGATTCAGCGTGGGACCAACCACAAGAGTAAACTATAAAGAGTATTTCTTTGTACCGGTACAATGGGTATCCGGTATTGGTATCTGATATCTCAGTGGGAGATATCGGTCTTGCAGTACTGGAGATCCTTAACACCAAGCTTTCGCTTTGAGTGGGGGCGAAAGGTGGTGCCACCTACAAAGATTCTCCAACGCTCAAGTCAGCAACAAGTATATGGATTCAAGTTTAGAGAACTCGAATAATGAAATATTATATAGTGAATATGACAATCTAACCTTTCTACGTATAAGAATTGACTATTTATAGGTGAGCGTGGAGAATAAATCGTCAGGTGCAGGTGGGACCAGGGGACAAATAGTACACTATACAATGTACAATTCTGGCACACGACGCGGGAGGAGCCGCATCTCTTGCGAATGTCCCTTGGCTGTTGTACCCTGTACCTTTTGTCGGGTGATGTGGATGCTTTTTGGTGTACGAGGTGTCAACCTGGACATAACGGTATAGGGAGAGCACCTGATACGGGGTTTACAGTCCAGAGTTCTACTTGCAATATTGGTAGCATAGTGAGGACAGGTGAAATTACGTCCTTGTCCTGGTACCGTATCGAGACCGGATCATTTGCCCCCTAGCTTATGTGAGGGACTGGTAGAGTTACTCATATAAGCTAAGCTATCTTCTTACAGATGTTGATACCGGTTAAGAGTTTGATGTCCCCATTCAGTGGGTATGGATACTGGACTAATAAAGATATAAACAACGAATTCAGACAGCGTTCTTCCTATGGGAGAATCCCAAGAGTTTTGGAATTCGTAACTCCTCGCATTTAAGTTTTGTAACACCTGTGTCTTGAGCAGCCACCAATGATGAGCAGTAATTGCTAATTACACATGGGTAACATTGGTTACAGTTACAAAGATAACCAAATGCCGCGGGCGTGGATAATGGGCCTGAAATTTGAATTTTAGGCCCATTTGATTTTTCCTCTATGCCAAACGATACCCTTTTTGCACGTGTTGGACTGGAACAACGCTGTCATTTAAGCTTTAAAGAATTGTGTTTTCTGACAAACAACGTTCCTTGAAAAGGTATCGCCCCCATCGTCATGATTCTTACCCCGCTTCTCTATCCGGTCTGGCTCATCCAAAGACTTCTCCTTGAAAAGGTATTGCTTCAGCATTCCCTCTTGGATGAGGGTCTCCACAGCGTTCCTCAGGGCCTTGCACTCATTCGTCATGTGGCCTACTTGCTCATGGAAGTCACAATACTTATGCGGGTTTTCAGGCCTTTTCAATAGGGTCGGCCTCCTTATACCATACACACTCAGCATGGGCCATCCGACCTCTCTCAAAATCTAAGAAGTCTTGGCATTCAAAGGGGCATACTTGCTAAAGGCCGATACACGCCTTTCTTGATTATAGGGTTGAGGGCTCTTAAACCGATCCCTCTAGAAAGCTTTCTCCGTCCTCGGCCTCTCCTTCTCTCTCCTTAGCTGGGACACCGGAGTTGGTGCCCCGACCCTCACCGATGTGGCTTCCAAATACATCTCGATTCCTATATATTTGGAAGCCTTCCTCTGGAATTCCTCAAACGACGTCAGAGGGTTTTCATGAAAGACATGGCGAAAGCTGAGCCAGGCTGCAACGCCTCGATGACGATGTGCAGTTGGATGGCCTCTATGAGATTGGGAACCATGGCTGCCTCTTGATAAAATCTTCTTAAAAACTCCTTGAGAGTTTCCGCTTCTCCTTGCCTAATCTGAACAAGGGTGTGAGATGTCCTGGGAACATCCTTAGAAATAACAAAATGATCACTAAAAACTGTTTCCATTTCCTCCTAGGAGTCTATAGAACCTAAGGGGAGCCCTTTAAACCAACTGAGGGCCTCGCCAACTAATGTGCGGGGGAACATCTGGCACATGACATCCTTCTCTACCCCCAAGAACATAGCTTCTTAAGTATAAGCATCCAAATGCTTAGTGGGGTCTGTCTCTCCTATGTATTTTCTAATGGAGAGGGGCTAGGTCATTTGCAAGTGCCTAGGGATAGGCACACTCATTAACCTCCACAAAAATGGGACGTTAAGTCTATATACCCCTAGAGTTATGGCCAGTGGCTCCTTCTTTCTGTCACTAACTCTCTCACTAGAGTCCTGGGTCTGCTCCCTTTCTTCATATGTAGGAATCTTCGAATATTGGGAGTTATGGACTTCTCTCTCCCAGCAGTACGATAGGTCTCCTTGTCTTGAGACACCGCTTTCTCCTTCACCTATCTTCTTCCCTTTTTTAACTCAGTGAGCTCCTACCTGAGCTGCCTTATAACCTCATCACGTGGGTCTAGAGTTTCGACAAGTATCATCCTTCGTGAGCTCTCTACAAAGGACACAAAAGCTAGGCGCCTCCCAACTTGATACTCCTGGGTAGTGACATCCTCCATGTAACATCCTGATTTTTATTAATTACCGATTAGTGGTTAATTAAGGATTAATTACCAATTAGGCAAAATGATTAAATAATAATAATAATAATAATAATAATGCATGAATGAACTATGTGCCTTGGTGGCTTAGTGGGCCCGGTTCTCTCTCCCTTTCTCTCTCTTTATGCACGCTGGTGGTAGGTGGTGCCTTAGGAGTTTTGGTTCCCTTCCTCTCCTTTGTCCACGTTGGATGTGGGTAATCATTGCTGAGGGAATGGCATTAAATGCTGATGGACTTGCTTTAAATGAGGATGGGATGTTGAGATGATGAGAGTGGGACGCTGATGGGGCTGTAAGGTGATATAGCTTCACTTCCACGTTTCCCCTTCCCACATTATTCATTTCTTTGTTGGTTGCATGTTTTGAAGAGAGAAACACTCTTCTTTCTCTCTAAACTCTCTGGAGGCTTTTCTTCTCCTTCGTCTCTTACATCTTCTTCTTCCACTCACGCATCGTATAGGACCGAGTGGAACAGCGTGGTTGTGGTGGAGGAATCAGCGTATGGCTGTGTATAGAGGCTGGGTTCAGGTCCCTTTCCTGCTCCCTGGTGCTTCCTCTTTGTCTTCCTCTTCTTCTTTCTTCATACGATGGGCTCAGTTTGGGAGCCTGCTGCAGCGTGGGTGTGTGTGCCTCGGTTTATGGACGGGTTTGAATCTCAAATGCATGGTTTATGGACGGGTTTTCGGGTGAAACTAATTTATTGTGATCTGTTATATTTGTGTGTGTTGTATATTATTTGAGTAGTAACCCAGATATATGATGAATATGTGTTGCTTGATGTTGTTGAATTTCGTCCATGAAATATATGATGCATGTTGTGGTTCATGTTAGAATGTATGAGGTGCGTATGATGAATGGCGAGTGCATTGTGTGGCCAATTACTGATCCCCGTGTGTGATTATATGATTAAATGCATGTATAATGTTTGATATTGAATATGCGTATGCTGAGTGCATGGAATGGGGATTGTCATGAAAATTCTGAGTGGAATTTATATGAGAAAGCCTGGGATGCTTGTTGTAGAGAATAATCTGAGTGGATGGCATAGTGATTGCCGAGTGGATGAAGTGTGTGTTGTCATCTGATTTGTTGTTGGAAATGCCGAATGCTAAATACCGAGTGGGCAATCGGATGAATACGTGTGTATGTTGAGGATTCATAGACTAATCCTAATATAATTAAGACCTCAGAGTTGGACTCAAGGCCATGCTGAGAGCATGAGCATTGTATGCTTGATGAAAGACCTTAGGTTGGACTCAAGGCAAATGCCGAGTGCATTGGCGTTGGACGCCGGGTGAATGAGACCGTATGCATCAGATTCGCCTCTAGAATGCTTGGAGCATATAGCGTTGGACGCTTAATACCGATCGACAATCAGATGGCAATATGTGAGAATGATGATTAAGTCCTAGAGCAGGGCTCAGGCAGACTCCTTAAGTAAGGCTCGGAGTTGAGTGAAATCCGATTGGATTATTATACTTGTTACTGAGTAAGTTGAGCTTTATAGCCGAGTGAAATGGGTGAAATTCTGATCGGAGATGTTGTGTGATTGTTTATATTAAATGGCAGTGTGTATACTGAATTGATGATATATATATTTGTATGATTAAGGATTCTATGAGTAATCCGAGCCAATATCTGTCATTTAATATGTAAAGCTCACCCCTACATCATTTTTCAGTATGTGCAGGTCGGTCTGGAAATGAGTAGGAGGACTCAAGTCCGAGTGATAGCACTTAGATTGTTGAAGTGCATAATATGTATATATACTGTAAATAGCTGTGTTAAGCCTTGGCCGGCTCATATAACATGTTGTATAATGAATACAAAATATATATGTATGGAATCCGAGTGCATGAATATATTTATAAATATGGTTTACATTGACAACTTGTAATAAATCATGAGTGTTACTGAATGAGTAGTCAGATTTGTGAATCAGAGAGCATATATAGATAAGTGATTTATGTTGATTTGATGCTTCTTACCGACTGGAATATAAATGATGTTGAATGAATAATTCTAAGTTAATGAATCCCGAGAGGAATATAGTAGGCTTAGATCCATTTCCGAGTGAGATTCGTATGTATGGGCCTTCTTTCCAAGAGGATGAGACTTAAAGAGGTTATGAGAGAAATCCCTTTGATGAATTTATACTGTGTAGGATTTGAGAAGATAATTCTGAGTGATTACGGGCCTGAGTATTACGGAGTGAAAAATATGAGTAAACCCGAGTGGGGTAGAGTTTAAGTATTTCCGAGTGGAAATCCGAGTGATCCTCTTCCGAGGGGAAAGTTGTTGAAATGGATTGGGATTGGAATGTATTCTAAGTACATGATACAAGTATAATCCGAGTGAATGAAGTTTTATACCCGAGTGATTAAGGTCTGAGCAAGTCCGAGTGGGACTTAACTTAATGGTTTCCCGAGTGAATAAGATATCAGTTGCTGAATGAAAGACTGATTGAGATGACTCGATTTTGAAGTGAGATTACCAAGTGGAACCCTGTGTGAGTGGAGTCTCAGATTTAGACTGAATATTCCGAGTAGAGTATGGCTGAGGAGACCCCTTCTGGGTGAAGGGAGGTCTATGTGTTTTCCGAGTGAGAGATGTGAGTTTATGCCGAGTGATGAATGTGAAGTACATTCCCGATTCAATTGTGGTTAAATACACCGAGTGGTGTTTGGTTGGGAAATAACCCGAGTGAGGGGTTTTATGGAATCCGAGTGGGATACCCCTCATTTCCCGAGTGGATTATTGTGTGGCCTTGTGGATAAAAATGTATGGAACTAAGTTATGGGGTGTATGTGCATGGAGTTGTTTCCGAGCGATTGAAACCCCTGACTCCGAGTGAATGGAACCTTTGGATCCCGAGTGAGGGAATGCCGAGTATGGCTTCTCGCTTCAGCAAGTGAGTTCTCGCTCCAGCGAGTGTGTCTTCAAGGGAAGGCTTTCAGGTAGTTTCGCCTAAGCGATTGAGTGCTCGCCCGAGCGAGTTGGGCTGCCTCGCTCAAGCGGAGTCGGATCTCGCTTGAGCGAGTGAACGTTCTATGGCTTGTTCACGCTGTGTTTTCTGCTGGCCTTCTTGTGAATGTTTTTCCTTTGTTCTGATCGGTTTTTCGGGCTTCTGGTCAGCTTTTTGCCTTCCTTTGCATTTGTTTAATTCTACCCGGTTGCTGGGTTGATTTTTGGGAAAAATTTTCCTATTTTAGGTTTATTTATTTGTTAAAATTAAGGGTGTTTTATTTTGGTATCAGAGCAGACCAAAAGTTCCATGGCCAAGGTTTGCCTACTGTGTGTGGGCGGTTTTGTGCAATATGACCGAATGTCATTATTGCTTGTATAATTTTATTGGATTTGATACGTGCTTATGCATGGTTTGTATAGCTGAATGCCTATATGTTGTTGAGGGCAGTAGTGAAAGGTACTACTGTTGAGGTATTGTGTTTGGATAGGATATTATTACTACCCTGGTTCAAATATTCATAAAATGCTTAGAGGATATTCTAAGCCTGGGTTGATTAGAAAGGAAATACAATGATATATATTGTGACCCCTATGCAGGTGGAGGTCGGATTAATTGGCTAGGACTTTTGTGTATGCCATGCTAATGGTTCATGGCTGAGTCATGCTTGTTTGATGTATTAGGACTCATATATTTGAGTTGATTAAGTGAATGATAATGAAAGAATTCCCTAGTGTGGTGATCTTAAATTATGAGATTGTTTGTGCCTGTTGTGATGGATGTTTTATTGGCACGTGAACCTTGTGTGATATATATGATGTAAGTTATTGGTTGCAGTTTCCTAGGTTGTAAATCTGGGCGTGTGATAACCGATTGATTGTGAACCCTGGTACATGATTAATTTGAGTGGTGTCTCAGTTTCTAGCTTGTGGAAACCGAGTGATCGGTTAGTTGAATGATAGACCACTAGTGTGGTGACCCAGCTGATTGGGCATGATCAAGTAGGATCGGATATTAGTGAGATGGATACCTGAGAGATTGGAAAACCAGGTGAAAATTGATATGGTCAGTACATGTTTAGTTTGGGTACTGTCTCGCTTTTATGGTTGAAAACCGATTGAATTGTTGATTGAATTATGACCCGGATCTGTATATCTCAGGGTGTGAAGTGAATTATTAGGCTTAAATCCAAATTGTGCCCAATGGTTTATAATAAATAAGATTAAATAAGAGATATTTACTCGGTTGGGACTGGAAACCGATGGCCATTATGCTATTTTATGGTGAGTGTGGTTGGCATTTGATGATTATCACCCTGTAATTTACGTTAGAATAGGTGTATGACCAGGATATATGCCTTGAATGAGTCAGAAATCCATTGATAATATGCATTTTACTGTGAGAATGATTGATGTTTGCTGACTGTTGGCATGAGATGCATCACTGTTGGTGCCTAATGGTGATGTTGATTCGAATGTATTGCTTATAAAATGGTAAGAATTGCCATTAATTTTCATGTAAATTGACATTACTTAAGTGAATGCAGTCAGTGTGAGTGAGAATGGGTATGAGGATGCTGTTCTGGTGTGACTCTGCATGCCATAGGTATTGTGGCAGTATGCATTTTGCATTGACTCTATGCAATTGTTGTGACCCTATAGGAATGAGGCATCATCCTATAAGTTGGATGCAACAGTTCATAGGTCAGGCAAGTGAGACTGTAACTGCTTATGGGGATGGCTTGAGTCTATCGGACTGCTCCGAGCAAGGTGAAGAATTGCTGAGTGGTGTGAAGTTTTCTGAGGCGAAGTGAAGCCTTGAAATTGGTGTACTGCTCGATTTGGAATGTTTCCGAGCAGTGGATACCCGAGTGAGTGATTTCCGAGCCAATTGGTGACACTTCCGAGTGGAAGGTGTTAGGAGTGTGATGTCTCGGAATTCCTTGTGGTGTGATCGGTAAACCGCTTGTGAGGTAAGATTGTGCCGATTAGAATTGACTGGTCGGTGAATGCTTGGAAAGCATTGGTATATAATTGTTTTGAGTGGCATGCAATGATATTCTGAGCGGTTTATTGTGGTATGTTATGTTTGAATTTCGAGGATGAAATTTCTTAAAGGTGGGGAGAGTGTAACATCCCGATTTTTATTAATTACCGATTAGTGGTTAATTAAGGATTAATTGCCAATTAGGCAAATTCATTAAATAATAATAATAATAATAATAATAATAATAATAATAATAATAATGCATGAATGAACTATGTGCCTTGGTGGCTTAGTGGGCCCGGTTCTCTCTCCCTTTCTCTCTCTTTATGCACGCTGGTGGTAGGTGGTGCCTTAGGAGTTTTGGTTCCCTTCCTCTCCCTTGTCCATATTGGATATGGGTAATCATTGCTGAGGGAATGACATTAAATGCTGATGGACTTGCATTAAATGAGGATGGGATGTTGAGATGATGAGAGTGGGACGCTGATGGGGCTGTAAGGTGATATAGCTTCACTTCCAAGTTTCCCCTTCTCACATTATTCATTTCTTTGTTGGTTGCATGTTTTGAAGAGAGAAACACTCTTCCTTCTCTCTAAACTCTCTGGAGGCTTTTCTTCTCCTTCGTCTCCTTCATCTTCTTCTTCCACTCACGCATCATATAGGACCGAGTGGAACAGCGTGGTTGTGGTGGAGGAATCGGCGTATGGCTGTGTATGGAGGTTGGGTTCAGGTCCCTTTCCTGCTCCCTAGTGCTTCCTCTTCGTCTTCCTCTTCTTCTTTCTTCATATGATGGGCTCAGTTTGGGAGCCTACTGCAGCGTGGGTGTGTGTGCCTCGGTGTTGTGGAAGATGATCCACTGTGTGAGGCTGTGCTATTTATGTGAAAAAGAAGGCATGGAAGGTGCATGGAAGCTTGGTTGTCCTCCATGGTGGTGAGGACTAGCTCTCGGTGCTGTTCGAGTGAGGAACAGCTTTGAGACGTGCTTGGTGGTTGCTGTTCAAGTGTGGAGCAACGTTGGAACCTCTACTGGGCCGAGTGAAGTCTGTGGTGCCTTGGAAGCTTCTCCACTGACTTGGTGGGAGAGCTGCTTCAAGGGAAGCTGTGTTCGCTCTTCCCAGGATTTGAATGCCGAGTAAAGAGCTGCTATGGCTGGGCCGAGTGGCTCATGTGACTTCTCGAACGTCATTCCAGGTAAGGGGGCTTTGAATCTCAAATGCATGGTTTATAGACGGGTTTCCGGGTGAAACTAATATATTGTGATGTGTTATGTTTGTGTGTGTTGTATATTATTTGAGTAGTAACCCGGATATATGATGAATATGTGTTGCTTGATGTTGTTGAATTCCGTCCATGAAATATATGATGCATGCTGTGGTTCATGTTAGAATGCATGAGGTGCATATGATGAATGCCGAGTGCATTGTATGGCCAATTACTGATCCCCGTGTGTGATTATATGATTAAATGCATGTATAATGTTTGATATTGAATATGCGTATGCTGAGTGCATGGAATGGGGATTGTCATGATAATTCTGAGTGGAATTTATATGAGAAAGCCTGGGATGCTTGTTGTAGAGAATAATCCGACTGGATGGCATAATGATTGCCGAGTGGATGAAGTGTGTGTTGTCATCTGATTTGTTGTTGGAAATGCCGAATGCTAAATACCGAGTGGGCAATCGGATGAATACGTGTGTATGTTGAGGATTCATAGATTAATCCTAATATAATTAAGACCTCAGAGTTGGACTCGAGGCCATGCTGAGAGCATGAGAATTGTATGCTTGATGAAAGACCTTGGGTTGGACTCAAGGCAAATGCCAAGTGCATTGGCGTTGGACGCTGGGTGAATGAGACCGTATGCATCTGATTCGCCACTGGAATGGTTGGAGCATATAGCGTTGGACGCTTAATACCGATTGGCAATTAGATGGCAATATGTGAGAATGATGATTAAGTCCTAGAGCAGGGCTCAGGCAGACTCCTTGAGCAAGGCTCGGAGTTGAGTGAAATCTGATTGGATCATTATACTTGTTACTGAGTAAGTTGAGCTTTATAGCCGAGTGAAATGGGTGAAATTCCGATCGGAGATGTTGTGTGATTGTTTATATTAAATGGCAGTGTGTATACTAAATTGATGATATATATATTTGCATGATTAAGGATTCTGTGAGTAATCCGAGCCAATATCTGTCATTTAATATGTAAAGCTCACCCCTACATCATTTTTCAGTATGTGCAGGTCGGTCTGGAAATGAGTAGAAGGACTCAAGTCCGAGTGATAGCACTTAGATTGTTGAAGTGCATAATATGTATATATACTGTAAATAGCTGTGTTAAGCCTTGGCCGGCTCATATAACATGTTGTATAATGAATACAAAATATATATGTATGGAATCCGAGTGCATGAATATATTTATAAATATGGTTTACATTGACAACTTGTAATAAATCATGAGTGTTGCTGAATGAGTAGTCGGATTTGTGAATCAGAGAGCATATATAGATAAGTGATTTATGTTGATTTGATGCTTCTTACCGACTGGAATATAAATGATGTTGAATGAATAATTCTAAGTTAATGAATCCCGAGAGGAATATAGTAGGCTTAGATCCATTTCCGAGTGAGATTCGTATGTATGGGCCTTCTTTCCAAGAGGATGAGACTTAAAGAGGTTATGAGAGAAATCCCTTTGATGAATTTATACTGTGTAGGATTTGAGAAGATAATTCCGAGTGATTACAGTCATGAGTATTACGGAGTGAAAAATATGAGTAAACCCGAGTGGGGTAGAGTTTAAGTATTTCCGAGTGGAAATCCGAGTGATCCTCTTCCGAGGGGAGAATTGTTGAAATGGATTGGGATTGGAATGTATTCTAAGTACGTGATACAAGTATAATCCGAGTGAATGAAGTTTTATACCCGAGTGATTAAGGTCTGAGCAAGTCCGAGTGGGACTTAACTTAATGGTTTCCCGAGTGAATAAGATATCAGTTGCCGAATGAAAGACTGATTGAGATGACTCGGTTTTGGAGTAAGATTACTGAGTGGAACCCTGTGTGAGTGGAGTCTCAGATTCAGACTGAATATTCTGAGTGGAGTATGGCTGAGGAGACCCCTTCTGGGTGAAGGGAGGTCTATGTGTTTTCCGAGTGAGAGATGTGAGTTTATGCCGAGTGATGAATGTGAAGTACATTCCCGATTGAATTGTGGTTAAACACACCGAGTGGTGTTTTGTTGGGAAATAACCCGAGTGAGGGGTTTTATGGAATCCAAGTGGAATACCCTCATTTCCCGAGTGGATTATTGTGTGGCCTTGTGGATAAAAATGTATGGAACTAAGTTATGGGGTGTATGTGCGTGGAGTTGTTTCCGAGCGATTGAAACCCCTGACTCCGAGTGAATGGAACCTTTGGATCCCGAGTGAGGGAATGCCGAGTGTGGCTTCTCGCTTCAGCGAGTGAGTTCTCGCTCCAGCGAGTGTGTCTTCAAGGGAAGGCTTTCAGGTAGTTTAGCTTAAGCGATTGAGTGCTCGCCCAAGCGAGTTGGGCTGCCTCGCTCAAGCGGAGTCGGATCTCGCTTGAGCGAGTGAACGTTCTATGGCTTGTTCACGCTGTGTTTTCCGCTGGCCTTCTTGTGAATGTTTTTCCTTTGTTCTGATCGGTTTTCCGGGCTTCTAGTCATCTTGTTGCCTTCCTTTGCATTTGTTTAATTCTACCCGGTTGCTGGGTTGATTTTTTGGAAAAATTTTCCTGTTTTGGGTTTATTTATTTATTAAAAATTAGGGTGTTTTACTCCATGTGCCCCTTCTGAAAATTCCTGCCATCGCCTTCCATGATAGGCTACTAAGCTTCTGCGAAAAGTATGAATAACTCTATCGAGTCCCATTGGGCGTGCCAATGAACTGGTCTAATCCGGGGTGTGAGATCCGGCATGGGATCAGCCACAAGAGTCAGCTATAAAAAGTATTTCTTTCTACCGGTACAGTGGGTATCTGGTATTAGTATCTGATATCTCAATGAGAGACACCAGTCTTGCAGTCCTAGAGATCCTTAACACCAAGCTTTCACGTTAAGTGGGGGCGAAAGGTGGTGCCACCTGCAAAGATTCTCTGACCCTCAAGTCAGCAACAAGTATATGGATTCAAGTTTAGAGAACTCAAACAACGAAATAGTATATAGAGAATATGAACAACCTAACCTCTCTGCGTATAAGAATTTACTATTTATAGGTAAGCATGGAGAATGAATCGTCAGGTGTAGGTGGGGCTAGGGGATAAATAGTACATTGTACAGTGTACGATTGATACATTTATTTTCATATATTAAAATGAAGAGTTCAATGAAAGAGAATCAACTTTGTATAATATGAACTCAAGGGAATGGATGTGCCATGTAACACCCTAAATTTTTACCAATAGAAATCCCAAAACAACGAGGAAATTTTTCACAAAAGCAGCCACAAATCGTCTGACACAGAAGGGAAGAAGAAGGCGAGGGAAGCAGAAGAGCGTTCACACGCATATGACAAGCAACAAGGGAATTAGACAGAGACCGGTCTATTCGGTTCGGTGTGACGCTCCAGCGTCTGGGCGGATTCCAGGACGGAAGGTGACTCACTCATCCGTTGTCCAACACCGCCTGAACGATGCCACAACGGATGAAAACTCCTCAAGCGAACCTCACAACAGCGTCCACTCACTCTCACAGGATGAACCTTTCTTCGATGGAACTACAGGGCGCTCAGCATAAGGGAACAGGTGAGGGAAGGATAAGGAAGACACATATGTATGGCAACCTAAGGAAAGGTGAAACTTGAACCACTCCGCCCAGTTCAGCAAAGCGCAACAACGCCTGGGCGAAGTACTCTACAACGTCCACTCGCTCAGGCGGGGTCCAACACCGCCCGAGCAAGACAGGATAATGCACAACGGAGAGGAAGACATTCGGGCGGAGTCCAACACAAGGCCTCTCCAAACACGCACTCGCTGGAGCTAGGTCTAACTCGCTGAGGCGAACACCGGTACAAGGTAATTTCCCATTCGGATATGGACGAGGTCCACTCGGCAAATCAGGTAGTTAAGTCCCGCTCGGATTCATTCAAAACTCAACCACTCGGGATACAGATCCTCACTCACTCGGATTTTACATCTTTCACTCGGATTATAAATACCTTACACTTAGAATCTATTCCATTCTAAACTACTACATTAACTCCTCTCTCAGAAGAGGGTCACTCAAGGTTTTCACTCGGAATCACTCAGCGTGTTCACTCGGAACAGGATCTAAATCTCCTATGTTCCTCTCAGGGTTCATTAACTTAGAGTTATCCACTCAACATCAGGGATATCCCAGCCGGTAATAAGCATCAAATAAACATAAAGCACGTATGTATGAATATATGTTCCCAGAAATGTAAACATGCCCACAATCCAATCTACCGACCCACATACATGCAACCTTATACTCGGAATACTCATTAACTTCACATTATGCCCTTACTATTATTTACAGATCCATACATGTGACACCCTGTCTATACTTATCAAATCAGAGAAAATTCATGCGTTTACTAATAAGATACCACACAATGACACCATGATTATGCAATCTTTATAATGGATATGTTTAATCGTTATTTTACATAAGAGCCGGCCAAGGCTACACTGACTAACATAATGAATACAATATAAGCACTCAACAGTCGAAGTACACCATATTCAGACATGAAACCTTATCATCATTTCCGAGCATGACCTGCACACACTGAAAGATGGTGTAGGGGTGAGCTTTTGCATATAAAGTGACAGCTATTGACTCGGACTTTACCTCCATTCTCAATTATATGATTTACCAGGTTCAATTCATAACGATATACATATATACATACTACCAAGTAATATTGGAGCCAGACCACATCATTCAATCGGCATTCGCACAATAACATGTATTCTCAAACACAGCGTCACACTGTACTCGGTCACAGTATCATTACCTGTCTATTAATTCAACCGGATTCACCCAATTCATTTGATCCATACAATTCACAATAATCTTACTAACAATGCTCATAGACTCATGCAAACAATGCTCATAGATTCATGCAAACAATGCTCATAGATTCATGCAAACAATGCTCATAGATTCATGCAAACAATGCTCATAGATTCATGCATGCGGATCCGACTTAAGACAAGGAGTTCAGTACAGATTCCTTCCCGGTCCCTCGTCCACTAGCCCTTTCCGTGTGGCACCGGTCACCCCGTGACGTCTCGAGACCCAGCTCTAGCTCCATCGGCTACCACGGGTCCTCATGGAACTAACCAGAATCTGACTGAAGCTCATCTTATACGACTCCAGATGCCCTTCCGACCCCCGTCCACTAGCCCTTTCCGTGTGGCACCGGTCACCCTGTGACGTCTCGAGACCCAACTCTAGCTCCATCGGCTACCACGGGTCCTCATGGAACTGGTCAGACATCTGGGAATCACCTCACGTATGCAACCTCATGCAAATTCACAACAACATCCAAGCTTACCAGACGCGTCTCACACAGCCATCAATGGGTTATAACCGATCCCTCACACAGCATTCAGATTCATTCGGAATCCCACATTCCATTACAACATCACCTGCTTCTAACATAATAACTCACAACAGCAAGCATAGGCAACCACGTTACCGTACATCCATTCAACATTTTTAACAGAGTCAGCATACCTTTCCACACGGCATTCAAACTGGAAATCACGCATCAATTCACATCTCATGCATTAGGGGATAATGGAAACACACACACACACATTCACTCAACAAACTCAGATTTTAGCAACATGCATCACAGAAGTATTAACAGGCACTCAGAGACGAGGTCACACAACCCTCAACCTTTCACAGATGTCTCAATTCGGAAGTTGCATGCACAATCGGTCAATCACTACACATCGATCTACATATTTCACACACATATTACATTAAGCAAGCACCAGGGACCCGGTCATAAACCATACGCTTGACATGCAAAGCGCCCCCTACCTGCTGTCGGGGTTCAGAGACTCTTCAAGTTGCAGTGTTGACCGATCGTCCCTCCGTTACTCCTCCAACAGCCTTCGAGTTCAGCGTTGATCCTGGGCCAGAGTTGCTCCTTTCCTCCAACGGGTCTGTCTCCTCCACAGCTCCAAAGCACTTCCAGCACAGCCTTCCAACTGGAATACCACAGCTCCAGGTAGAAGAAGAAGGAGAGGAAGAGGGTAATAGGGAGGAAGGAGAGGACAGGGAGTGGAGTCAGAGCTGTGTTAATGTTCCTCCAGGAGCTCTCGACTCTCTGACTGTTTGAGTGGCGATGTGAATGAGAGTGAAGGAGAAGAAAAACAGGGAAGGAGAGACCATATGCACGCACAAGGAGAGCTGCCAGCGTGAATAATGAGAGAAAGAGAGAGCTGAAGTTGTCTTATACTCCTAGGGACACATGCGTCCTTTCGTCTGGTACTATTATTATTTATTCAATTACCCAAATCAGCAATTACTCTAATTAACAATTAATCCTGATTCTGTAATTAAAATCGGTAATTAAGTTAGAAATCGGGATGTTACAATTCTCCCCCTCTCAAAAGAATTTCGTCCTCGAAATTCAAACACATGCTTAGCCTTAATAAACCACTCGGAAATCACTAACATACCACAATAAGCAGTTACACATCTATGTTCCTTAAGTATTCATCCATTGCTTAAATCCCAGCCGGCACAATCGGCCTCCCAAGCAATTCACCGATCGTTCCACCCGGAAAACTGGGACATTATGCTCAACGCATTCCCACTCGGGAGGGGCACCATTGACTCGGAATAACATTCCTTTCTTTCACTCAGACTTACCTCCACAAATAGATCGGAATACCATAGCCATGTTCCGACTGCAACTCTTCGCTCATCCACGTTTTCGACTGCTTCGTAATTTCTAATCAGCATAAGACAGCTCTTCATAGCCTTCATTACATTCGGGACTCCATTTCCCACGTAGTTGCCCCCATTCAGCTCTGCCAGTTCACCCTAGCCATTGGCACTTTCCAGTTCTTTGGCCGCTCGGCCTTACATTCTCAACACCGATCGGCGTATTTACACCATCGGGTCTCCCGACTCAATGTGTCACTCGGCACGACCATGCGCTCACACAAAGCATAGGCTTGACATTGGGTCACATGGGACACATTCTAGACGTTATTCGACCATTTGGGAAGAATCCAGTCGGTAAGCAACATTACCGATTCCCTAGGATACCCACTACTGACCGATTCATTTCGGATCTAGCTCTCGGATTTTCAAATTTTCGGCCATGAGGTTCCTTTCTTAACCAAAATGAACACTCAACGAGTTCCCATAAGCTTCAATTAGCACACTTGTCTGGATTTGCCTCGTACAGGTACCACACTCGGTCCATACATCTCAACTTCTTAACCATTCCTTTGGCTAACTGTATGCCTATAGCCCATGAATGTCACTCGGCCCTCTCACTCAAAAATTTCAATCGGGGTTTTAAGGACAGTTCTCATCCGGGAATCCTTCCACTTGCAGAATTTACTCACGATTCAAGCCTTCCGTGAAACCAACCCGAGTCCAAGCCCAGCAGTCCCAAACGCTGACCTGAGTACGATTTCAAATAAATCCTTCTCTTGGATATCTACTCCTCTTGGAGGTCCTTCACTTGGAGACTTTCTATTTACCAAATTTCCACTCAGAATCCAGACTTACTCCAAATATAAATCTGAGTTCAATTCAGCAGCTTCACATCCCCGAACACGGCTATGAATAAGTTTACCGCTCGGTATTTTCTCTCCCTTGGGTAATTCACTCGAAAACTTGCACACTCGAAGTTCCAATTTCCGATGAGAAGTACTTTTCTCCTGGAAGACCGCTCGGTTGGACATCTCAAGGGTATTAGGAATTCTACACTCGTTATCTTACTATTCAGAATTGTTCTACACGGTGCTATTCCACTCGGAAGTGATACACTCTGAGTCACGTCATTCGAATCTTGCCTTACCCAGAAGGTTACGCTCAGACACCATTCCCTTAACTTAGTAATGATCCTCTCAATAAGGTTCTACTCGGAATCCCAAAATTTTCTCTCAGCAGTTCTTTCCCACAAGGACTTCACTCGGAATTTACTAACCTTTCCCGAGCAATTGCTAACCTTACAATTTAGTTTGGCTCCAATCTTGGTTTCCTCATTAGGCTTACAGTAGCACTCGGTTAACTTTTAAAAAACTCCAACTTCAGTGACAGTCGATCGCCCTTCATATTCCATTACCAATCATCCTTTTAGTAGCCAATCCATACCCAGCAACCTCTAAACCTCTCGGAAGTAGACACGTCAAGGTCAACAAACCTTCTACCTTCATTTTGGTACACAATCACATAACACTCATTTAAGATAACTCTCATCATCACTCGGAATCGTCTGAGAGACTCACCATCACCATAAGCAGTTACAGCTTCACCTGCCCGACTCACGAATTGCTGCATCCAACTTATAGGATGACGTCTCATTCCTATAGGGTTACAACAATCACATGGTCACTACAACATGTACGCTGCCACATTACCTATGGCAGGAAGAGTCATCTCAGAGCAGCATGCCTCACACGGACCAGACTTCACCCAACTAATACTAATTCACACAGTGGTTAATGGCAGTTCACACACATAAATAATACACCTATATCAACATCATGCAGCACATAGGGTGCATCACGCATCAATAATCATGAAAATCATTTATCACCTCTGTAAAACAGAATTAAGGCAATACAACAATCGGCTTCTAGCCAGCACCAAGTAAATATTTCCTCTAAATCTTATTCCTCACAACCATGGTTCGGATTAAATTCTCAGTTCTCAGTTATATAATGACGTCACTCATTCGGCTTCATGCACTTCAGTCAGGATTAAGTAATTCACATTCACATATGTTGTCATAACACACCATAGACTCAGCAACGACATTAATACACATACAACCACTCAGTCGGATTTTATAACAATTATTCACGGCTATATTATTGTTCACTACGGCATGCACCATAACCATAACCACACATTGCACTCAACAATATCATTAATATATATATATATGCGTTCATTCAAATCCATGCAACCCATGTTAGTCTCCCTAACAACGTTCTCACACGCACCGATCAACTCACTCAGCTAATACTTACTCACAAGAATTAATGGCAATTCACATGCATATATTTATAAGCACATATTCTCATCAACATCAACATTATCATGATGCATCACGTAGGGCACGTCACACAGCAACAATCATGTAATATAATCTATCCCCTACGGTAAAACAGTATAATGGCCACAGGTTTCCGACTTGTACAAAAAAAAATCATACATACACGTTATCATTATCAGAATCTATCCAGCCAGCTCTCGGCTATATCACTTACATTATTTACAATCCCGTATAATCACAGCCATAGGCTCACCTTGCACTTAGCGACAGCATCAACACATATATATTCACTCATCCAATATCAAATTCACATTCGGCCATACAATTCATATCATTCACCATAGCATGCATTACAGCCACAACATTAATATTCATACATTCATTTAATCGGATTCCATTCAATCATGTTATTCTAAATAACATTCCACATATTCATGTAATTCATATTAAGCTCAACAGCCATTATAGTGTGCACACATTCCTTTCACCCGGATTTAAAAGGGACTCCTCACTCTGAATTATTTAGTCACTCTTCACTCGGGAAACCTCAACAGTTATCACTCGAAGGGTATCCGGATCGATTCCCACTCGGTGTCACCCGTCCTCTTCACTCATTCTTACTCGAAAACTCTAATCTCTCCCACTCTGGTTTTCCCACTAAGTCAAGACTCGCTCGGATTTTCTATCTACTTAATGATTTATTATAATGGATCCACTCAGAGTCCTAGGTGTCATCTTCCGGTCGGTAAACTCTCGCTCGGCATCACACTGTCTCATTCACTCGGGATGACCTAGGCTTCCTTTCACTCGGAGGGAGTTACTAACTCTCTTCCTACGTCAACACTCGTCTCCATTTCGACTCATAGTTAAACTAACCTCTCACCCACAACAAATACGCATACACATATTACTCGGATCTTCATGTACGGTATAGGAGTTCACGTAACATAGAGGGTGTAATTAATTACAGGCACCAAATTATGTCTTCTACTCCAAAGGGTTCAAGTTTAAGTAAAAGGAACTAAGGATAACACATCTCTTGTACCGCAATTCATATACTATTCATTCATCACATGTTCAAATTCCTCAACAAGGCACAGGCATACAACCACACCATTCATAGTCAAACATATACCAAATCATCAAACACATACAATACCGATTAAGTCAGGGCATTCAATCAATCGGACCAGGAGGAAAATGACCTCCTATTCACAAATCAATATCAAAATAATGATGACCACTCGGTCATACTGCATACAACCGCTTACACTCGATAAGCATACCTTGGCCTTAGACCTTTCGGTCTGCTCTGATACCAAAATGTAACACCCTAAATTTTTACCAATAGAAATCCCAAAACAATGAGGAAATTTTTCACAAAAGCAGCCACAAATCGTCTGACACAGAAGGGAAGAAGAAGGCGAGGGAAGCAGAAGAGCGTTCACACGCATATGACAAGCAACAGGGGAATTAGGACAGAGACCGGTCTATTCGGTTTGGTGTGACGCTCCAGCGTCTGGGCGGATTCCAGGACGGAAGGTGACTCACTCATCCGTTGTCCAACACCACCTGAACGATGCCACAACGGATGACAACTCCTCAAGCGAACCTCACAACAGCGTCCACTCACTCTGACAGGATGAACCTTTCTTCGATGGAACTACAGGGCGCTCAGCATAAGGGAACAGGTGAGGGAAGGATAAGGAAGACACATATGTATGGCAACCTAAGGAAAGGTGAAACTTGAACCACTCCGCCCAGTTCAGCAAAGCGCAACAACGCCTGGGCGAAGTACTCTACAACGTCCACTCGCTCGGGCGGGGTCCAACACCGCCCGAGCAAGACAGGATAATGCACAACGGAGAGGAAGACATTCGGGCGGAGTCCAACACAAGGCCTCTCCAAACACGCACTCGCTGGAGCTAGGTCTAACTCGCTGAGGCGAACACCGGTACAAGGTAATTTCCCATTCGGATATGGACGAGGTCCACTCGGCAAATCAGGTAGTTAAGTCCCGCTCGGATTCATTCAAAACTCAACCACTCGGGATACAGATCCTCACTCACTCGGATTTTACATCTTTCACTCGGATTATAAATACCTTACACTTAGAATCTATTCCATTCTAAACTACTACACTAACTCCTCTCTCGGAAGAGGGTCACTCAAGGTTTTCACTCGGAATCACTCAGCGTGTTCACTCGGAACAGGATCTAAATCTCCTATGTTCCTCTCAGGGTTCATTAACTTAGAGTTATCCACTCAACATCAGGGATATCCCAGCTGGTAATAAGCATCAAATAAACATAAAGCACGTATGTATGAATATATGTTCCCAGAAATGTAAACATGCCCACAATCCAATCTACCGACCCACATACATGCAACCTTATACTCAGAATACTCATTAACTTCACATTATGCCCTTACTATTATTTACAGATCCATACATATGACACCCTGTCTATACTTATCAAATCAGAGAAAATTCATGTGTTTACTAATAAGATACCACACAATGACACCATGATTATGCAATCTTTATAATGGATATGTTTAATCGTTATTTTACATAAGAGCCGGCCAAGGCTACACTGACTAACATAATGAATACAATATAAGCACTCAACAGTCGAAGTACACCACATTCAAACTTGAAACCTTATCATCATTTCCGAGCATGACCTGCACACACTGAAAGATGGTGTAGGGGTGAGCTTTTGCATATAAAGTGACAGCTATTGACTCGGACTTTACCTCCATTCTCAATTATATGATTTACCAGGTTCAATTCATAACGATATACATATATACATACTACCAAGTAATATTGGAGCCAGACCACATCATTCAATCGGCATTCGCATAATAACATGTATTCTCAAACACAGCGTCACACTGCACTCGGTCACAGTATCATTACCTGTCTATTAATTCAACCGGATTCACCCAATTCATTTGATCCATACAATTCACAACAATCTTACTAACAATGCTCATAGACTCATGCAAACAATGCTCATAGATTCATGCAAACAATGCTCATAGATTCATGCAAACAATGCTCATAGATTCATGCAAACAATGCTCATAGATTCATGCATGCGGATCCGACTTAAGACAAGGAGTTCAGTACAGATTCCTTCCTAGTCCCTCGTCCACTAGCCCTTTCCGTATGGCACCGGTCACCCCGTGACGTCTCGAGACCCAGCTCTAGCTCCATCGGCTACCACGGGTCCTCATGGAACTAACCAGAATCTGACTGAAGCTCATCTTATACGACTCCAGATGCCCTTCCGACCCCCGTCCACTAGCCCTTTCTGTGTGGCACCGGTCACCCTGTGACGTCTCGAGACCCAACTCTAGCTCCATCGACTACCACGGGTCCTCATGGAACTGGTTAGACATCTGGGAATCACCTCACATATGCAACCTCATGCAAATTCACAACAACATCCAAGCTTACCAGACGCGTCTCACACAGCCATCAATGGGTTATAACCGATCCCTTACACAGCATTCAGATTCATTCGGAATCCCACATTCCATTACAACATCACCTGCTTCTAACATAATAACTCACAACAGCAAGCATAGGCAACCACGTTACCGTTTATCCATTCAACATTTTTAACAGAGTCAGCATACCTTTCCACACGGCATTCAAACTGGAAATCACGCATCAATTCATATCTCATGCATTAGGGGATAATGGAAACACACACACACACATTCACTCAACAAACTCAGATTTTAGCAACATGCATCACAGAAGTATTAACAGGCACTCAGAGACGAGGTTACACAACCCTCAACCTTTCAGAGATGTCTCAATTCGGAAGTTGCATGCACAATCGGTCAATCACTGCACATCGATCTACACATTTCCCATACATATTACATTAAGCAAGCACCAGGGACCCGGTCATAAACCATACGCTTGACATGCAAAGCGCCCCCTACCTGCTGTCGGGGTTCAGAGACTCTTCAAGTTGCAGTGTTGACCGATCGTCCCTCCGTTACTCCTCCAACAGCCTTCGAGTTCAGCGTTGATCCTGGGCCAGAGTTGCTCCTTTCCTCCAACGGGTTTGTCTCCTCCACAGCTCCAAAGCACTTCCAGCATAGCCTTCCAACTAGAATACCACAGCTCCAGGTAGAAGAAGAAGGAGAGGAAGAGGGTAATAAGGAGGAAGGAGAGGACAGGGAGTGGAGTCAGAGCTATGTTGATGTTCCTCCAGGAGCTCTCGACTCTCTCACTGTTTGAGTGGCGATGTGAATGAGAGTGAAGGAGAAGAAAAACAGGGAAGGAGAGACCATATGCACGCACAAGGAGAGCTGCCAGCGTGAATAATGAGAGAAAAAGAGAGCTGAAGTTATCTTATACTCCTAGGGACACATGCGTCCTTTCGTCTGGTACTATTATTATTTATTCAATTACCCAAATCAGCAATTACTCTAATTAACAATTAATCCTGATTCTGTAATTAACCTTTAATTAATAGCTTAACTTCAATCGGTAATTAAGTTAGAAATCAGGATGTTACATGCCAAGTGTAAACACAGAGGTTGTAATATAGTATAGTTGTCGTTCCACTGAGAAGGTGTTAGCATAAAAACCTTAGCTTTGAACTGAGTTGACAGAAGGTTTTGTTTTGGATTGTTATAAATGTTGCTGATTGAAAAAGTAATAATTAACAGAGAGTAAAATTTTGCAAAAGATAACAGTGAATAATTTTAAGAAAAAAATCAGTTTTGTAAAACAGGGATTAGTTTCATCACATCTCACCTTCTGTAAGCTGTATAAGTTTTTACGTAAGTAACTTGAAAAGATAGTTTCTACGTCACAATCAAAGTCATTTGCATCGATCCCTCGACTACAAAATTCATAAGAATGATTTCAAACCGCTGATCCCTCAGTCACTTTGAAATCATCCCAGCATTATTGATCGATTGTTTTGACGTTTATTGCGTTAGATGCCATCCCTGACTACCTACTCACAACAAGTATTTCATTCAGATCTGCTTTCAAAAGTCACTTCCCAGCATACTTGAGAAAATTTAAAACAAGAAAATAGTGATTAAGTACTTTCAGGCATTAAACGCAGAAGGAAATACAGAAACTTATCAAATCTTATTACAACATAAAAACTTACAGCAGCGCTACTTCAGGATTGAATGGATTACAACCAATCCCATAAGGGAGTTTAGTTACTCATGCTTGCATTTTCACCTTCAAATATGAATACAGAAAATAATGGAAAAGGTTGGATTGTGAGGGAAATACAGGGGATGAATCTGATGCCTGATGTCTTGTTTTCTGCTAGATTTATAGGGGTTATGGTTTAGCTTCCCTTGCCACTTGCATAGACCCCATGAAGGAATATTCAGAGACATGCAGAAACACAAGAAAGTGGATGAGTTGGCACCGCACCATTGGTGAATATTAAATTAAAAATCCCATACTGCATGAGTCACGCTTGAGCTTACTGGTCACGCTCAAGCGTGAAAGGTTCTGATGTTCAGTGATAGTCTCACGCTCAAGCTAACTTAACCACGCTTAAGCGTGGCCTTCCAATTCAGTATACTAGTTTCCACGCTTGATCCACGCTTAAATCACGCTCAAGCGAGGTCGAGGTTGCGCTTGAGCGTCTTATGCTTACGCTCAAGCGGGAGGAGGGACCTGATGCTGAGTCTTCTTTCAATTCATGTGTAGAGTCACGCTTGAGCTCTATATAACCACGCTTAAGCGCCAGTCATGCTCATGGTCACGCTTAAGCGAGCTCGGGCTGACGCTCAAGCGTGAAAAGCTGTTGTTGTGTTCTTCATTTCGCTTAAGTGCAATGGCAGCATAGGCCTCTGTTTCTTCCATGCTCAAGCATGCAGTGTGCCACGCTCAAGCGTCCTTGCTTGATGCTCTGGTGCTTCTTGGTTTCTTCAAGGCTTTTGACAACGTTTTCACTGATTTTGACAATTCAAGCTTCTTTACACAATACATTATTTATAATCAAAATCATGCTCAATTATTTATCAATTTAGTTAAGTTATTCAGAAAATTAGTCCAATTGAGTCATGAATTTAATCATAAAATAAGCACTTATCAAACTCTCCCCAACCTAGATTTTTGCTTGTCCTCAAGTAAAAAGAAGTTTGGAAAGGGAATTAAGCTTTCAATAAGATCAGCTTCTGTTGCAGACAAAATTTTAAAAGACAATAATCTGAGTTTATGTTTAGGCAAATGATCTTCTTAATACCAATTCTTTAAAATGTAATGCACCATTAATTTGTTCATAAAGCAAGTAACCAATTGCTGTAAGAATAAAGAACTCTCATTATTTCTCACTAGGTGGGTGTGTTGCACATTCATCATGAGAACTGCCTAATTAACATTGCCGGTCATTTCTTAATCAAAATCAATTCATAAGATAAGTAAGGATCAAAAGGTCTTTTCAAGGTTGTAATAAGGCTGGGCTATCAAGAATTCTTGGTTCTTCTTGAGTTCAAAGTGCATGCATGAAGAAGAAGAAGAGCATATGTTCTGAGTTTTTTTCAAACTTTTATGAGGCTTCTTCTTTTATGCAACTGAATTCTTTGTTCTTTTTCTAGTTCTCTATTTTTGTTTTGGAGAACTTTTATTTCTTTTTTAGCCTCAGTTTCTTTTATCACCTTTTGAAAAAAATTGTTTTATGCTCTTTTCACAAAATTTTGAAGCATGCTGATAAGGTAAGATTTTCTCATGCTTGGTTTAGGGTGTTCGAATAAAATTTTTGGCTCAAAATGGCTACAAAAATTAGGATATATTTAAAGGTAGCTTTTTGGCTCTAGTTTATTTTATTTTCAAAATTTGCCTTTATCATTTCCTTACTTAATCCTTTTTAAAAATTGTTAATCAGAAAATCAGGCAATGCTATTTGATAAATTCTTATGAGACTCTCAGTGTTTAAGTTTCTCACTTCTCACCAGGGTATAGGGTTACTTCCATATTCTAACAGAAAAGGGTTCAAGCATGTAAACAATCAAGAGTACATTCATTTCATTTCCCTGGTTCTTAATTCAACCATTTTGCCCTTTTTGTTAAATCAGTGTTACTGTCTAAAATTATTTTGCTGCTTAGAAACTTTTCTTTTTCAAAAAGTTAAATCTTGGTTGGGTTTTTCAAAAATGTTACAGTTGCAAGCATTAAAATAAACAAAAAAAATCAAAAACAATTCCAAAGCACGCTGCAGTAATATCAATTAAAAAGAGTTCAAAGAAAAACTATATAATGTCAGTTAGAAATAAAACTTAAAGTAGCAAATTAAACCAATTAAAAACTGAAGCATTAAAATTCATCACTCATCCTCAGAGGAATCTTCTTCTGCTCCCGGGTTTCTTTCTGGAGGTTGTTGTGAGGAAGGTCCTGGCCTCTCTTGTGCAGTCTCACCCCCTCCCACAAAAGGAGGCCTGTCCCCAGGCCAAGCAATGAGGGCTTCAAATTGGGCGGGGTGCATCCAAGGATTGGGTTGTCCTGCAGGGATGCAGTGATATAAGCCATTATGAATATGCATCAAACCTCTATGATTAATATTTTGCTATGCTAGAAGGTGGCTGAGTTGGATTTTTAAGAGGTGAATGCCCTGTAAAATCATGGCGGTTTCTGTGCTGAGAGGCGGAGGAGTAGGTTCTGGTCATGCCTGTGGTGGTGCTGGCTGTGGCTGTTGCTGGGCTTCATGTGTGCTGCAGAATCGCTCGATGAAGCATTTATCTATAGATGGCCTGATAGGTTTGAGGTCTTGATCCTCAATCCGATGTGCTGCACAAAAGTGAGTAATAAAAGCAGGGAAGCCCAGACTTCCTTTTACCTTCTGGCCTGCCTGAGAATATTTTTGGTCAGCAACCACAAATTTATGAATTTCATTAGAGAGTATTTGGGCCAGATCAATGGAAATGTCATCTTGTAAAATGTAGTATAATAAATAACACCTGCTGAAAATTAGATCAGACACATGGGCATTAGGTGTTATGTTAGCAAGCAAAAAGGACGTCCATACTTGAGAGATGGAGGTCATGTCTTTTCTTAGAACCCGCAGTGGGTTCTCTCCTTGCCCCCTCTGAAAGTGATGCCCTGGAATACATATGGCTGCTTCAAGATCACTCGTGGCAATGAGTTAGTTTCTTGCAAGCATGGTAGCATATTCACATATCTTTCCTTCTCCTAGGTTTATAATGCTTCCTAAGTAAAAATTGATTTCATCCCTATCATAGGAGAGCCAAGTTCCCCTCACATAAGTCTTTCTATCTCCTGCTCCATCCCTTGTCCAAGCATTAGCATAGAATTCTCTAACAATTTTTGGGTCATACTTGTCTTTTGGGTAGCATATCTTCAACCAACTTCTCCTCCGTATAACTTGCAAAAAGTCATCACAATCTCCCAAGGCCAAATCCACCTTTCGTTCTGGTATGAAGGTCCAGTTGGAGATGTCCTCATAACGTTTACTCTTTTCCTTGTTTCTAAATTTTGGGGCATTGTCTTGGTCATCAGTACGTTGCCTCTTTCCTTTATTTCTTCTGGAACTTCTTGCTGTTGAAGTGGTTGGAGGGGGATTAGGTGCAGTCTGCTTAGTTCGTGCCATCTGTAATCACATATCAAGGAAAAGAATGTAGTGTGACATTACAAGTACATAATCCTCTCAACAGAGCATTTTTAGTCCTAAGGCTAAGCATTAAGGAGAGCCATTTCGTACTAAGTATGCTTGCTATGTATCATGCAAACCAAATACTTTCCAGGACTTTTTACGAACACTTAACATGCATTGCAAAGAATTTGAAGCATAATAGTACCGATCTCTTTTCTAAACATCCCAGAAAATAATCAACTTCAGATCATATAGGCATATAGTAGGACTAAAAAGAAAATGGTTACAGAGTTCAATGCATGCAATCTGAAAAGGAGTCTCATTTCTCATATGATGCAATTAAAAAGAGAGAGAGTTTAGTGTTCACCTGAGAGAAGCAGAGAGTGATGCAGAGAAGAGAAAATATACTTAGTTTCAATGAAAATGCAGTAAAATGTACCTTGTGAAATGAGAGGGTAAGGAACAAATAATGAGAGGGGATGGTCGGTTACAAAACTTATAGAGTCAGGAGAGGTAATGGATGGTTATTTGAGTGGAAGAGTTAATGGTCAGTTACAAAATATTCTATTTATTAGCATCAGGGGCCATTTTGAATTTCTCGCTCGAGTGTAGGCATATCACGCTTAAGCGTGATCGACCAGTGATGGTATACTTGAGCCTTTGAATTTGTCTCGCTTAGGCGCTCTCAATATTCGCTTAAGCGTGCATATCCTGATGTAGTATGTACTTCCTCGCTTAAGTGTATGGCCATTCGCTCAAGCGAATTTAAATTATAATCCAATTAGTTGTTGCTCGCCTGAGCGTGTATCTGTCACGCTTGAACGTGATATTCATAATTGGTACCTGATGCTAATATTAACTTCTCGCTTAAGTGTGAAGTGTTCTTACTTTAAGCGTGGCCTCTCGCTTAAGCGCAAAATATCACGCTTAAGCGTGATCAGGTTTATTTTGTTGAAAATTCCTTTTGTATTGGTGCCACGCTTAGAGCTTGAGTCCTTCGCTTAAGCCTGATATGGATAGTGTGTGGCTCACCTTGGCTTGCTTGAGCGAGTACATCCAGCGCTTGAGCGTGGGATGACTTACTTTGTCTCGCTTAAGCGAGAGTCTTCAAGCTTGGGCGAGATGTTTTCCTGATGCTCTCTTAATCTGCTTAAGAATACCTTTTTACTTTTGCTTCTTTGAACAGATTCATCTTGACCATCGTTAATCAATCTTAAGCTCCAGTTATGTTTGTCTTTGTTTGAAACTTATTTTTTTTTATTTGGATCTCTCATGATGAGTGACCTACAAAATAAACAGAAACTTTAATAATATTTAAAGTAAAATTCTCATGAAAAGAAAGCATAAAAGATTGGGTTGCCTCCCAATGAGCGCTTGTTTATCGTCTTTAGCTTGACGCCTGAGTTTGATCATGGATCCTTCAGTAGAATATTGGTGGCGACCTTCTCCACCTCTTCTCCTAGATAGGGATTTAGTCTTTGTCCATTTACAACCCAAGTTCTTTCGGACTTAGGGTCCTGTAATTCAACAGCCCCGTAAGATTTTACCTCCTTCACAATAAAGGGTCCTGACCATTTAGATTTGAGTTTTCCTGGAAACAGTTTCATCCTTGAATTGAAAAGAAGAAAAGATTGTCCCTGGTGAAAACTTTTCTTCATGATGTGCCTATCATGGTAAGCCTTCATTTTATCTTTATAAATCCTTGATGAGTCATAAGCCTGATTCCTCCATTCTTCTAACTTGTGCATCTGGATTTTCCTCTCTTCAGCTGATGCCTTTGGGTCATAGTTGAGTGCTTTCATTGCCCCAAATGCTTTATGTTCAAGTTCGACCGGAAGATGGCAATTTTTTCCATATACCAACTGATAAGGTGAAAATCCAGTTGGTGCCTTGTAAGCTGTTCTATAGGCCCATAAAGCGTCGTCCAGTTTCAACGACTAATCCTTTCTACTTTGACTAATTGTCTTCTCCAGTATCCTCTTAATTTCTCTGTTGGATACTTCTACTTGGCCATTGGCTTGCGGATGGTAAGGGGAGGTTACTTTGTGCTTGACTCCATAATGTTCTAGGCATCGTTGGAGTTGGGTGTTGCAGAAATGAGAGCCTCTGTCACTTATCAACACTCTTGGAGTGCCAAACCTGCTAAAAATGTGTTTCTTAAGAAATTTGATGACAGTCTTGGCATCAGCTTTAGTATATGCCATGGCTTCTACCCACTTTGAGACATAGTCTACCCCCACAATAATGTATTCATTTGAAAATGACATTGGTAGTGGCCCAATAAAATCTATGCCCCAGCAATCGAAGACTTCTATTTCCAGGATGGTGGTTAATGGCATCTCGTGTCTTCTTGATATGCTACCTGTCTTCTGACATGCATCACAGTGCTGCACAAAAACATTAGCATCTTTAAACAATGAAGGCCAATAAAAACCTGATTGGAGGATTTTAGCTGCTGTCCTTTCCCCATTAAAGTGTCCTCCATAGGGTGAGCTGTGGCAGTGCCATAAGATGCTGTTAGCTTCTTCTTGGGACACACATCTCCTCAAAATATGGTCTGATCCAAGTTTAAACAGGTAAGGATCGTCCCATATGAATTGTTTTGCATCTTTCAAAATTTTTTTCTTCTGTTGCCATGAAAGATCATCAGGCAATACTCCAGTAGCCTTAAAGTTTGCCATGTCTGCAAACCATGGCCTTTCTTTCATCATTAGTAGCTTTTCATCAGGAAATTCTTCCTTCACCTCAGGTTGGAGTAGTGTGACTTCCTGATTGACAAGACAGAACAAGTGATCTGCAATAAAATTTTCACTGCCCTTTTTGTCTTTGACTACTAGGTTGAATTCTTGCATCAGCAAGATCCATCTAATTAGCCTGGGCTTAGAATCAGGTTTATTCAACAGATATTTAATAGCAGCATGGTCAGTAAAAATAGTGATTTTGGAACCAATCAGATAAGGTCTAAATTTTTCCAGGCCATACACTATTGCTAAGAGTTCTTTTTCTATTGTTGCGTAATTTGTTTGTGCAGGGTTCAAAACTTTGCTAGCATAGTGTATGACATGAAAAACTTTTGCCTTCCTTTGTCCTAATACGGCTCCAATAGCATAATCACTGGCATCACACATCATTTCAAAGTCTAATTCCCAATCAGGGGCAACTATTACAGGTGCACATGTTAGTCTATGTTTTAAGGTTTCAAATGCATGTAAACAAGAATCGTCAAAAATAAAAGGAGTGTCTTTGTTTAAGAGATTACTCAAAGGCTTTGCAATTTTTGAGAAGTCCTTGATGAATCTTCTATAGAATCCTACGTGGCCCAAGAAGCTTCTTACTCCTTTAACGTTCCCTGGTGGTGGTAATTTCTCAATTACTTCTACTTTTGCTTTGTCCACTTCAATGCCTCGTTTGGAGATTTGATGTCCTAACACAATGCCTTCGGTGACCATGAAGTGGCACTTTTCCCAATTTAAAACTAAATTGGTGTCCACACATCTTTTCAGTACTATGGTCAAATTCTTCAAACATTGATCAAATGATTGACCAAAAACAGAGAAATCGTCCATGAAGACCTCAATGCATTTTTCCACCAAATCAGAGAAGATAGCTAGCATACATCTTTGAAATGTTGCAGGAGCATTACATAACCCAAAGGGCATTTTTCTGTATGCAAACACCCCAAAAGGACATGTAAATGCTATTTTTTCTTGATCTTCTGGTGCAACTGCTATCTAGTTGTAGCCTGAGTAACCATCCAGAAAGTAATAGTATGCTTGTCCTGCAAGTCTTTCCAGCATTTGATCCATGAAGGGCAGAGGAAAATGATCTTTCTAGGTTGCAGTGTTCAGTTTTCTGTAGTCGATACACATCCTCCATCCTGTGACTGTTCTTGTAGGGATCAATTCATTTTTTTTCATTTTGTATGACAGTGATTCCTCCTTTCTTTGGAACAACCTGCACAGGACTTACCCAAGAGCTATCAGAAATTGGATAAATTATACCAGCTTCTAGTAATTTAATTACCTCCCCTTTCACTACTTCGTTCATGGTTGGATTCAAGCGTCTCTGTGGCTGAGCAATTCGTTTAAATTCTTGTTCCATGTAAATATGATGCGTATAGTAGGCTGGGCTTATTCCTTTCAAATCTTCCAGTCTCCATCCAATTGCTGTTGAGTGCTCTTTCAAGACTTGAATCAATTGCATTTCTTCTGTACCTGTCAATTCCTTATTAATAATAACAAGTTTTTGGTTATCATCATCAAGAAAAACATATTTCAAATGTGAAGGTAAGGCTTTTAACTCTAGTTTTGGTAGGACAACTTCTTTTTTCTTCTCTGATAACTTTTCATAATGAATTTCTTTTTGAATGTCATGCTTGTCCTCCTTCGAGTTTCCCCCGTCCAATGTTCCATTTGCTTCAATGTTTAGCTCACCTAGTGGATCTTTGTTGAGCCATTCACTGGTTTGTTCTCTGATGGCTTCTTCTTCAATGTCAATTTTGAAGCACTGTTGCTTTTCCTTTGGATACTTCATTGCATCAAACACATTGAAGTTTACTTCCTCATCTTGCACTCTTACCTTTAGCTTTCCATCGTCCACATCAATAATTACTTTTGCGGTTTTCATGAAGGGTCTTCCCAGAATGAGAGGCACTTCTGCATCTTCTTCAATATCCATTATGACAAAATCTACAGGAAATACGAACTTTTCAACTCGTAGCAGCACATCCTCTGCTATGCCATATGGAAACTTCATAGATCGATCCGCAAGTTGGAGGGTCATCCGTGTTGGCTTCACCTCCAGATCTCCAATTCTTTTCACCATTGAGAGGGGCATTAGGTTAATGCTTGCTCCCAAGTCTAAGAGTGCTTTTCCTACTGGTAAAGTACCAATAGTCACTGGGATTGTGAAACTTCCGGGGTCTTTTATTTTTTGTTGCAGTGCTTTTTGAATGATGGCACTGCATCCTGCGGCGAGTTCCACTGTTTCTTTAGAAAATCTTTTTTTTTGTTAACAGCTCCTTCATGAACTTTGCATAAGTTGGCATTTTCTCCATGGCTTCCACAAAAGGTATGTTTATTTGCAACCTTTTGAAGATATCCATAAATCTTGCAAATTGCCTCTCCTTGTCTATTTTTGAAGGGTTCTTTGGATACGACATGCTTTTCAGCTGTGGTGCTGGGTCGTCCACCTTCTTCTTCCCTTCTTTTATTTCTTTCTTTTTTTCTTTTTCAACTTCCTCCTCCTTCATATGTACATCTTCAATTTTTTTATTTTTCTTTTCACTAACTTCCTCATTTGTTTCTTTTTCAAAATTTTCTTTCACCTTGTAACCCTCTTTTTGTTGTCAAATGACCTTCCTACTTCTTGTTGTGATTGCTTTACATTGCTCCTTCAGATTTGGGTGTGTATTGGCTCTAAATTGAGAGTTATGATGCTCTGCGATTTGACGAGCCAATTGCCCCACTTGAGTCTCCAGGTTTCTTATTGAAGCATCGGTGTTTTTCTAATTGGTGATTGAGACCTGCATGAATTTTTCTAGAGTATCCTCTACTTTTGATGTCCTTTCTGTCAAGAAAGGGCCTTGCTGATAAGGTTGTTGTCTGTTGGACGTGCTTCCTTTTTGCTTCCATCCACCATTTTGATTATTTCTCCATCCCTGTGAAATATTGTTAGAGTAAGCATTGTTATTGAAGTTACCCTGCTTACCTTGGTTATTCATATATAGGATGGATTGGTCTCCTTGCACTCCTTGGCAATGTCCATTCTGATGTTCTCCTCCACAAAAATCACATCTCATTTGTGCTTGTTGGTTTCCCGTAAAGGATTGTACGGCATGCAGTTGTTGAGGGAGTTTTACCATTTGCTGTGTCAGAGCTTCAATTTGTTGTGTCAAAATTTTGTTTTGAGCCAAAATAGCATCTGTTGTATTGAGTTCCAACATTCCCTTGTTTTGGACTTGTGTTCTGTCATGCTGAGCTTGGTAATCTGTGGATGATAATGCTTCAATAATCCTTGTAGCTTGCTCTGCATCCACTGTCATCATGGTTCCTCCAGCTGTTGCATCCAGTATCATTTTGGTATCTGCTTTAAGTCCACTGTAGAAGATATTCAATTGGGCAATATCTTCTAAGCCATGGTTTGGGCATCTTCTTAGGAGAGATTTGAAACGTTCCCATGCCTCGCAAAAGGGTTCATCATGGCTTTGTTTAAATGTGTAATATCTGACTTAGCCTTGATAAATCTAGATGGTGGGAAGAATCTGTGTAGGAATTTCTCTTCCACTGTGTCCCAACTGTTCAGGCTTTGATTTGGGTGTGACTGGAGCCATTCTTTAGCTTTACCTGCAAGAGAAAAAGGGAACAATCTTAGATATGCTGCTTCAATTACTTCCTGTTCAAAGCATTGTTCCTACTAATTCATAGAATATGGCCAAGTGAGTGTATGGATCTTCACTGGACATTCCATGGAATTGATGGGAACTAATTAAACTAAGGAAGAAAGGTTTCATTTCTATAGCCCTGATTGTATTTGGTATAGCAATGCTTGAGTAGTGTCTAGGTCCTTGTTGCAGAGTGTAATCTCCAAGTGTTCTCCTTGGTGGGTTTTGGTTGTTGCTGTTGACATCCATTGTATGAGAGGAAGTTTGTCCTGCTTGGAAGTTCTGCTTGGCTTTCTTTATTTTCTTAAGGAACCTGTCTATCTCTGGATCGAATGCAAATTGTTCTTTTGTAACCTGTCCTCTCAAGATCATAAATCAAGTACTCAAAATAGCAAAGTTGCTACAAAAATTAAAAACAAATTGAAAATAAATTTATTTACACTGTCTTGTCGATTCAATGCTAAAATATTCAAACTTGAATCACCTCCCCGGCTGCGGCGCCAAAACTTGATACATTTATTTTCATATATTAAAATGAAGAGTTCAATGAAAGAGAATCAAGTTTGTATAATATGAACTCAAGGGAATGGATGTGCCAAGTTTAAACACAGAGGTTGTAATATAGTATAGTTTTCGTTCCACTGAGAAGGTGTTAGCATAAAAACCTTAGCTTTGAACTCAGTTGACAGAAAGTTTTGTTTTGGATTGTTATAAATGTTGCTGATTGAAAAAGTAATAATTAACAGAGAGTAAAATTTTGCAAAAGATAATAGTGAATAATTTTGAGAAAAAAATCAGTTTTGTAAAACAGGGATTGGTTTCATCACATCTCACCTTCTATAAGCTGTATAAGTTTTTACGTAAGTAACTTGAAAAGATAGTTTCTACGTCACAATCAAAGTCATTTGCATCGATCCCTCGACTACAAAATTCATAAGAATAATTTCAAACCGCTGATCCCTCAGTCACTTTGAAATCATCCCAGCATTATTGATCAATTGTTTTGATGTTTATTGCGTTAGATGCCATCCCTGACTACCTACTCACAACAAGTATTTCATTCAGATCTGCTTTCAAAAGTCACTTCCCAGCATACTTGAGAAAACTTAAAACAAGAAAATAGTGATCAAGTACTTTCAGGCATTAAACACAGAAGGAAATACAGAAACTTATCAAATCTTATTACAACATAAAAACTTATAGTAGCGTTACTTCAGGATTGAATAGATTACAACCAATCCCATAAGGGAGTTTAGTTACTCATGCTTTGCATTTTCACCTTCAAAATATGAATACAGAAAATAATAGAAAAGGTTGGATTGTGAGGGAAATACAGGGGATGAATATGATGCCTGATGTCTTTGTTTTCTGCTAGATTTATAGGGGTTATGGTTCAGCTTCCCTGGCCATTTGCATAGACCCCATGAAGGAATATTCGGAGACATGCAGAAATACAAGAAAGTGGATGAGTTGGCACCGCACCATTGGTGAATATTAAATTAAGAATCCCGTACTGCATGAGTCACGCTTGAGCTTACTGGTCACGCTCAAGCGTGAAAGGTTCTGATGTTCAGTGATAGTCTCACGCTCAAGCTAACTTAACCACGCTTAAGCGTGGCCTTCCAATTTAGTATGCTAGTTTCCACGCTTGATCCACGCTTAAATCACACTCAAGCGAGGTCGAGGTTACGCTTGAGCGTCTCACGCTTACGCTCAAGTGGGAGGAGGGACCTGATGCTGAGTCTTCTTTCAATTCATGTGCAGAGTCACGCTTGAGCTCCATATAACCACGCTTAAGTGCCAATCATGCTCATGGTCACGCTTAAGCGAGCTCGGGCTGACGCTCAAGCGTGAAAAGCTGTTGTTGTGTTCTTCATTTTGCTTGAGTGCAATGGCAGCGTAGGCCTTCTGTTTCTTCCACGCTCAAGCATGCAGTGTGCCATGTAACACCCTAATTTTTAAAAAAATAAATAAACCCCAAAAACAGAGAAAATTTTCACAATTAAAACCAGAATAATCGGGCACAAAAGAAATAAGGGAAAGCAGGCAAGAGGAATAAAACCGACTCAAGGAGGCTGATAGCGGAAGAAGAAAAACGCTCAGGCGGATCACACAACAACGCCCACTCGCTCAAGCGAGATCTGACTCCGCTTGGGCGGTACCTCTCAAAGCCTTCCCTCAAACCCCACTCGCTGCAGCGAGACCCAACCCGCTGAAGCGAAAAGCTACACTCGGCACTCGCTCACTCCACTCGGCATTCCCGCACTCGGATTTCAGCGCCTGGTCCACTCGGAAAGGTCCACTCTCAGTTCACTCGGATTGGCACTTATATATATCAGCTCCATTCAGAAAGCATAACACATTCCATGACTTCACTCAATCAGACACATATACGAACAACTCGGAAATGATTCCCATCGCCACTCACTCGGATTCTATGAAGACTTCTCACTCAGAGTAACTTTCACGTCCTTTTTGCCACTCGGGGTATTTCACTCATTTTTCACTCGGTAACCATAATCTTTCCTACTCTAGTTATCCTACTAAGTCAAGACTCACTCAGATTCCCTTGCTACTAATAATTTACTACAATGGGGTCCACTTAAAGCCTTAGGTGTTGCTTTTCTATCGGGAAACCTTCACTCGGCGGATTTCCACTCGGAAATTGTTAATTATTCTACACTCGGGAAAAATCCTAGCAGTTATCACTCGGAAAGTACCTAGATCAATCCTCACTCGGTGTCCGGTGCTCTCATTCACTCGGTAATACTTAAACTCTTCGGCACTCAGAATAAATCACTGTCTCACCTCCCCCTTCAACTCTTAATCCCATTTCTACCCATGGTTATACCAACCTCACACACTCAGTAAGTACGCATACATATATTACTCGGATCATTCACACAATATAGAACAAGACACAGTATGATGATATAGAGAGGGATATAAATAAGTACAGGCACACGATCATGTCTTCTACCAAAGAGGGTTCAAGTTCTAGTATAAAGAGACTACGACTGAAATACGAGCCGGCCAAGGCTTAACAAAACATATACACAACATATATATAAACACTTAATTTCCATAGTGCACCAGCACTTCACTTAGCATTCAGCTCCTCCTCCACTCCTCATGCCCAGAGATATTCACTGAAAATTACCACAGTAGGGGTGAGTCTTCTTAGATATTAAATAATAGACACTGACTCGGATTATCCTCAATCATGCAGCAATATAAAGTACACGACTACTATCAAATATACACAATACCAATTTAACCAGGACGTACACATTTAATATTTCACGATCAGAGTCCACCAGTCTCACTCGGATATATACACATAACACTACAATAACATTAACAATTATTCACAGAACAGATTTCAATCGGTGTAATCAGTTTTTGACGTTGCAACGTAGGCTCCCAGCCTTTTTATACATAGCTCTCAGCTACCAACTCAGCTCCCAGCTGCTTGGCCGTTTTACAGGTACCCAACCGTTTGCCCACAAGGTGACACCAACGCTCTCAGCGCCAACGGAGGTGTTCACGGGCAGCCCGAGTCCCACTCAGAGGCTACCTTGAGTCCCACTCAAAGGATTTCACAACGTCTCACGCTTTTTAAATAACCAATGGTAGTGTCCCACACTACGTGCTCCCAGCACAAACGCATCGCATGTGCCACACGCGGATTCATCACACAACACAGCATTCATATACACAACCTTTCACTCAACCATTCATGCATCACATGCAATCGGTAATAAGCATTCTCAGAACTCAATATATTAGCCCAACACACATGCTTCTCATGCAATCAGTATCCTAGCTCAAATAGATGAATACCGCAACACATGCGTCCCATGCAATCGGTGTCAAGCAGTATCAGGATTCAATAAAGTAATCCAACAACACAAGCATATCATGCAATCGGTATTCAGCAGTATCAGGACTCAGACAACACATGCATCAGTGTGATATATTATCAGATTCATTACGTCAACATTCGATCACATGCAGTCAGCATTTTATATTCATACGACTTACATGTCACATAAACCACACGGTAATCATCATCAACAATTCAGCACACCCTTTCCATGTAATCATTCGACATTCTCAAGGCTATCAGTATGCATTTCAAGGATGGGACTAAACATGCAACACTCAACTCTTACTCATCATGCACCCGGGTATTACACACTCCTCTTACAAGTACATCATGTAACATCCCAATTTCGAAGTTACATATCGAATGAGAATAAAACGTTAAGAAGTGAATACAAGTAGGGAATTAATTGTTAATTGTAATCAACATAGCTTAAGAAATAATGACAAGTTAATTAGGCTTAGTTGGTGAAAGGTGGCTGCTTGCGATTGGCGAAGTGTGTGAGTGGACTGCGACTCACAACTTCCCATCCCACTTTCTTTTCTTCGCATGTGCATATATGCATACCCTGTACCACCGTGGATACCCATCCCTTCCACTACTGCATACTCTCTTTTCTTCTTCTTCGTTCTTGTTCTCCTTCTTTTCCCTTGTTTTGCTCTTCGTTTTGGAGATCACGACGACAGTGTTGAAGGAAGATCAGAGTCCCCTCCAACTGGTGGAAGACGACCACTGAGGCAGAGGAAGAACAACTTCTCATCCCCGAGCCACATTTCAGAGTGCGACGGTGCGAAGGAGAGCTGAACGCGTATTGTCAGACCAAACATTGAGAGCAAGAGAACTTCTTGGGTTCCTTTCAGTAGGTAGGGGGCGCTTGCATGTCAAATGCATGATCCACGAACGGTACCGGATGAATGTATTACTTTAAGTGCGTGTGCATGTGTGTGGCGATTGAATAATGTGCATGGTTGTTGATTCTGAATCCTGTGTTTAAGATGGTAGTTGTACAATGATTGCATGTGACCCAGACGATGATAATGTAGCCTGTTAATCTTGTTATAGACGAATGAATTGCATGGTCCTACCTCTGTTAACACTGTAAGAGCATGAATGTGTGATTGTTGGTTGATTCGTTAGATGACGTTACCTTGATTGTCCGATTGCTGTGCATGTTGTTATGGCTGGCAAGGTAAATATGAGGACTGTGTTGAATTTATTCCTACTACGATGGTTTCGAAGGAGGCACCGGTTGAATAATGATGCGTGCTGGTGAATGCATTAGCTGCATGCGTAAGAATGGGGTAACCCGAGGAAGGTCAAAAGCCCCGAGAGAATGACTTCCAGCTGCAGACCTTGGCTAGATCCTGAAGGGGCTCGTGGTAGCCGTAGGAGCTAGAGAGGAGTCTCGAGACACCCATGGGAGGCCGGTACCACATGGGAAGAGCCGAAGGGCGAGGGGCTAGTGAAGGGGGAACTGCAACTGAAAGTCATCCCTCGAGTCGGATCCGCAGACATGCATGTAGATAGGAGGTCGATTGGAGTAGTGCGCATAGTATGTGTCGAGTGTTATGAATGATTTCTTAATGTATGGATGCATGTGTACGTGTGAATGAAGAAAAATTTGTGTAGTATGTATGATATTGACATTATTCCGATTGCATGATCTTAGTTTATCCTGAACATAGCTGAGTGAAAGTAAGTGTGCTTGCTGACACTGATACCGAGTCTTTGATTGTCATTTTACATGTGAAAGCTCACCCCTGCAATGGCTACATTTTTCAGTGAATATCCCTCGGAATGAAGGATGAAGAAGAGATCGGGCGTAAAGTGGAGGAACCGAGCGCTATGAAATATATGTGTATATATAGATATTATGTGTAAGGTCTTGTCAAGCCTTGGCCGGCTCGTATTCTGATTTTAATCCCTATATCAGAACTTGAACACTTTCGGGTAGTAAAGACGTGTTAATGCGTTGTAATATTTGAATACCTTTATGTATATATATATATATATATGCTGTGTTGTTCTATGCTGTAGGTGTTGCCTAAGTGGTAAATATGGGTGTGTAAGTATACTTTTCGAGTATAGGAGATCAGTGTGACTATGAGCAGGAGTGGAGCTAAGTTATTGTGGGAGAAAAGCGAGTCAATGAGTCATTCCGAGTGATGAGGGGTTGAATAATCCGAGCGATTGAGGTCGCATAGCCTGGAATAGGAGTTGACTGGAATTTCGTGAGTAAAAATCGTGAAACGCCCCGAGTAAAGGATAATCAGCGGTTTCTGAGTGAGTAGTTCACCGACCAGAGAGAGACACCTAAGATTCTAAGTGGACCCAATGTGATAGATTAGCAAGTGGCTAAAGGACCCGAGTGAGTCCTGGCTTAGTAGGAAAATTAGAACAGAACATAATATGGTTACCGAGTGAGAAGTAAGTAGGATACCCCGAGTAGCGAAATGGACGTGGGAGTTATTCCGAGTGAGGAGCCCCCATAGATTCCGAGTGAATACACCGAGTGATTCCGAGAGAGTGAGGAGTGGTATTCCGAGTGGTTGGGTTTTTGAATAAATCCGAGTGGAACTTAACTACCTACTTCCCCGAGTGAATGAATGTCTCGGTTTTCCGAGTGATTTAATGCCGAGTGTGGCTTCTCACTTCAGCGAGTGATTCCTCGTTCAGCGAGTATGTTGTTTTGGAAGGCTTTCGTATTCGGTTTCGCTTAAGCGAATGGGAAGTTCGCCCGAGCGAGTTGGGGCGCCTCGCTCAGGCGGATGTGGGTCTCGCTTGAGCGAGTGTACGTTGTTTGGTGGCTCGCTCAGGCGCCGATGGTGCTTCCGTATGAATGGTTTTATTCCCTTGCCTTCTTCCTCCTTTTCTATGCCGTTTGACCTGTGGTTATTCGTGAAAAATTTTTCCCCTGTTTTTTTTTTTGGGTTTATCATTTATTAAAATTAGGGTGTCACACATCACACACACAGAATACAAAACAACAATCATCAGCACCCGAAACCCGTCCATAACCCATGCATTTAAGATATAAGGTATTCCCCCTACCAACTATGAAACTCCGAGAGACTCTTCTGCTTGGATGTTGGTCCTCTGCCTTGCTGCTTCGCTTGATACTTCCACTCGTTCAGCCTCCTCTTGAACACTGTTGTCTTCCCTGATTGACTCAGGAACAGGGGCTGTTTCTTCTTTCGCTTCGAGGGTCGTCTTTCACTAGCATGAGGGAGCTCTGACTCCTTTGCAGCACCGTCAACGTGGCTTCTGAAAGCAGAAAATGGAGACAGAGAGTAGAGAAGAAGAAGAATAACGAAGGAGAAAGAGAAGAAGGATGAAGAAGAGAGAAGTCGCAGAGGGAAATCTGAAGAAATGAAAGGCAAAGAGACCCATCGACCAATTATATATGCATGCATGAAAGAATGGAAAGGTGGGGTGGGAAAACGTGAAGCGGCAGTCGGCTCACGTCACCCAGTCACCATCAGCAACAATCAATAGTTAATCACACTTAATCAGCCCTCGTTTGATTAATTAAGTTAATGGTAATTAATAAATAATTTTCCACTTCTGAAATTATTATTTTAATGGCTTTATTTCACCCGGTACTTCGTTTTAAATCGGGATGTTACAGTTCTCCCCCTCTCAAAAGAATTTCGTCCTCGAAATTCAATCGGTAACTCACCTTGATCAAACAACTCGGGGTACTGTTGCCTCATGGCATCCTCGCATTCCCAGGTATAAGAGGTATACCGTCCTGCTGCCACTCTACTTCAACCAGTTGCATATCTTTACTCCTTAAACGCTTTACCAATCGGTCCACTATTCTAGTCGGTATAGTCACAGTGGTCAGGTCCTCTTTAATCTCCACTTCATCATCTGACATCGTGTGAGTGGAATCGTATAAGTACTCCCTTAATTGAGATACATGAAACATGTTATGCAATTGGGATAAGTGAGTCGGTAATGCTACTCGGTACGCTATGGGACCGATCCGCTCTAATATTTCGTAAGGTCCAATATATCGGGGGCTTAGCTTTCCACTTTTCAAGGCTCGTCCGACTCCCTTACTTGGTGAAGTCTTCAGAAACATCCTGTCTCCGACTGAAAACTCTAGCGGTTTGGTTCATTTGTCATGGTAGCTCTTCTGCCTATCCTGAGACGCCTTTATCTTTTCCCTTACCACTCGAATCTGCTCTGAGGTTTGCTTTATAATTTCTGGTCCCAATAGCAGACTCTCACCCGATTCCGACCAACAAAGTGGGGTTCGGCATCTTCGACCATATAGTGCTTCATAGGGTGCCATACAAATACTGTTGTGGTGGCTATTGTTGTATGTAAACTCGATCAGGGAAAGGTACTGCTCCCAATCTCCACCGTGTTCCAACACACACGCCCTCAGTAAGTCCTCCAAACTTTGTATCGTCCGCTCGGATTGTCCATCCGATTGGGGGTGGTAAGCGGAACTTAGCCAAAGCTTCATACCCAATTCCTGGTGTAGGCTGGTCCAAAACCGAGACGTGAATCTAGGGTCCCTATCCGATACGATAGAAGTTGGCACACCATGTAGTCGGACAATTTCACGAACGTAAATCCGGGCTAACTTATGTAGTGGGTATCTCATGTTCACAGGTAGGAAGTGTGCGCTTTTTGTCAGTCAATCAACAATGACCCAAATCACATCATGGTCCGCTCAGTTTTTTGGCAATCCCATTGTTAACCAAGTGGCCTCAATTACTCAAGAGGGGGGGTGAATTGAGTATTAAAAAATTTTCTTTGGAATGCTCTTGAAATTGATTCTTTTGGTTGCTATGTTTATTTAGGATAATAAACTAGATTGTAAGTAAAAACAAATAATACACAAGACAAACTAATAACAACTTAAAGAGTTTAAGAGAGTGAATCAAATAAGTTACAAAGCAATTTATGGAACCTTAGAAAGATTGATTCAAGATTGTTGCTTAAGTCCAAGTTCAACAATGCTATTCAAAAAAGGTTTTCAACTTAATATATCATGCACTTAGTCCAATTAATGAAGCAACAAATTAAGCAAACAAGTAAAGTGCACAATTTAAAAGAGTTTAGGGAAGAGAGATTTGCAAACCAATGTATACGAGTTCCACCACGCCGGTGTACGTCTCGCCTCTAAGCAACCCACTTAGAGGATTTCCACTATTGTAGATTAGAGATACACTTTGAGCAATTGCAACTTCCTAGTGTCCCACACTCAAGAATCCAATCCTCACAAGTACAAGGGCACCCCACCCAATCTCTCAATCTCACAATTACAAGGTTGAAACCCAACCCAAAATTTGTATGAAGTTTGATGTTTAAGTGTACAAGGAAACTCTCTCACTAGAGTGGATTTACAATTCAAAGCTTTCACAAGATATTAACTCTCAAAGAGAGGATATGCAAGTTAAGTACACAAATATAATTTCCCCACAAATTAACTCTCAAAAATAATCTCAAGAAATATGCCAATCAAGAATTAAAGAGAGTAAGTAGAAGAGCAAGAGAATGGAGGAGGAAGAAAGCAAATGGAAATGCTTCAAATGCTTGGTGTGTTTTGCTTCTCCAATTTCCTCTCTATTTATAGCCTCCAGCAACATGGAATTTTCACTTAAAATATTCCAATGGATCCATGAATCATGTAATGGAGCTTGTCTTTGTCTGCTTAGTGGTCCATTATTCATGAAGTGCGATCTTGAGTTTTCCACTGTGCAATTCCAGCTTGTAACGCATGTTTAACAATCATTTGAACTAAATGAATCAATTCATTTCATAAAAGAATCGATTCTTTTAGTGTTATTTATGCAATCTTGGACACTGCCAGGCGTATGAATCGATTCTTTGTGATGTGAATCGATTCAAGCAATTAAAAAACACATCCTGGTCATTAATAACACGCATGAATCGATTCTTAACAAGGATGAATCGATTCAATCACCTGAAAAGTAGATCCTGGCCATTTTATAACGCATGAATCGATTCAATGGAGGAGGGAATCGATTCAACCATTTGTTTTGCACATCCTGGAGCATTTTGTACGCATGAATCGATTCATATGGCTATGCATGGCTGTGTGAATCGATTCAATTACCTGATTCATGCATTTTGGCACTTTGTTTCACTCTTTTTGATATTTGTTCAATCATGGCTCTAATCCTTTGATCCTTAGGCACTTTGTTGATCATTTTCCATTTGATTTAAGCCACTTAAAATGCCTTGAAACATTTCTTTAGAATTCATCAATTTTCCATCATCAAACATAATTAATTCATCCATAAATATATATGTTTGATCTTGATCCTTCATTTGTTGTGTCATTATCAAAACCTACATCAACATAAAAATACACCCATGACAAAGTCCATGGCGATTGAGTCCCATTTCCATACGGGGATCTCCAGGGGTTGCAATGCACCACACGGCTTCTAATGCTTAACTTTCGATTTTTGACAGGTAATACACCGAGCCACGTATTCTGCCACATTCCTCTTTAATCCAGGCCACCAGAATTGTGTTCTTAGGTCGTGGTACATCTTCGTGGTACCCGGGTGGATACTTAGTAGGCTTTTGTGGGCTTCATCGAGCACCATTCTTCTTAATTCTCCTCCACCCGGCATGTATATTCTGTTTCTCACTCAGAAGATTCCATCCGATCCCTCGATCAAAGACAAGTCCTTTCCTTTGGCCTGAGTCTCCTTCATCTCAGCCAAGTAGGAATCTGACTGCTGTTGTTCATACAAGGATTTCAGAAATTCATTGGCAATCCTTAACGTACCGATTGTTATTTTCCAAGAAGAGGGGATGTCAACATGCAAGTTCATGTCTCAGAACTGTTCCAACAACTCTACCTCCTTCACCATCATCACTGCTATATGGAGGGATTTCTGACTCAACGCGTCGGCAACAACGTTTGCCTTACCCGGATGGTACTTTAGTTCGAAGTCATAATCCTTTAAAAATTCCATCCATCTCCTCTGCCTCATGTTCAGCTCCTTCTGGTCGAATAAATATTTAAGGCTCTTGTGGTCACTGTAAACTTCGAATTTAGAACCGTACAAGTAATGCCTCCATATTTTCAATGTGAAGACCACAGCTGCTAATTCCAAGTCGTGGGTCGGGTAATGCTGTTCGTGAGGCCTCAATTGCCGAGGGGCATAAGCTATCACTCGGTCTTTCTGCATTAGCACGCATCTTAATCCGAGTCCCGACGCATCATAGTAAACCACGAAGCTCTCTTGCAAGTCAGGCAATGCCAGTACTGGAGCAGTCGTCAACTTGTCTTTTAGCTCTCGGAAACTGCTCGCGCACTCAGAACTCCACACGAAGGGAACGTTTTTCCGGGTCAATTTAGTCAGTGGCAAAGCTAGCTTAGAAAAACCTTCAATAAACCGCCTATAATAACCAGCCAGGCCCATAAAGCTCTTTATCTCCAAGACCGACTCGGGTCTCTCCCATGCCATTATAGCTGCCACCTTCGAAGGGTCTACCGAGACACCCTCCTTGGAAATCACATGCCCGAGAAAGTGGATCTTATCCATCTAGAAATCGCACTTCGAAAATTTTGCAAACAGTTGCTTCTCTTTCCGGACTTGAAGTACCGCTCGGAGGTGTTCTTCATGCTCATCAGAGGTCTTGGAGTAGACTAAGATATCATCGATAAAAACTACTATGAATCGGTCCAAGTAAGGGTGGAATATGCTGTTCATGTAATTCATGAATATGGCAGGTGCATTTGTCACACCGAACGACATCACTACATACTCGTAGTGGCCATACCGAGTCCTAAAGGCAATCTTGGGAATATCCGAGTCCTTCACCCGGATTTGGTGGTATCCCGACCGTAAATCGATCTTTGAGAAGACTGAAGCACCACGCAGTTGGTCAATCAGATCATCGATCCTGGGCAACGGGTATCGGTTCTTAATTGTGAGTTTGTTTAGCTGTCGGTAATCTATACATAGTCTCACGCTGCCATCCTTCTTCTTAACAAGTAGTATAGGTGCGCCCCATGGTGATACACTTGGCCTAATGAATTGTTTTCCAAGTAACTCATCCACCTGTTTTTTCAGTTCAGCCAATTCTGTTGGGGACATTCTATAAGGTGCACTGGAGACTAGCTCGGCTCCAGGGATCAGGTCTATAGAGAACTCAACTTCTCTAGTTGGAGGGACACCCGGCACATCATCCGGAAACACCTCTGGGAATTCACAAGCAGTCGAAATTTCGTTCAGTCGAGCTTTAGCCTCCCCTTCAGTTAGACAGAGCATCATAATTAACTGGGCTATACCTGGTACCGTGTAGTCTTCACTAGTCTGCCTCGGAAAGATTATTCTTCTGTTCCGACAGTCCACCAATACCTTGTTGGCTGAAAGCCAATCCATGCCGAGTACAATGTCGAGATCCTTTAAAGGCATGCACACCAAATCAAAGGTGAAACTCCAATCGCACAACACAAACGTTACATCTTTACACATTGATGATGTCAACACCTTAGTGCTAGTCGGATTGGCTACTTCCAAAGTCTGATTCATATACGCAGTCGGCAACTTTAAACGTCTTACACACTCATCAGCTATAAAAGAATGGGTAGCTCCCGAATCAAAAACTACATTAAGTGTATATCTACCGAGTGAGCACTTACATTGTACCAAGTCATTCGCTTGTACAGCATCTTCTGCGTTGATGGCGTAGACTCTTCCCACCGCTGGTTGGTCGGCATTTCTGTCTCGGTTACTTGGGGCAAGCATCATGTTTCCTCTGGCTCTGCCACCTCTGCCCCCCGGTCTTTGACTATCGTTCCCACGGCTCATCTCTTGGAAACCTCCCTGACGCACATTGGTGTTTGCTTGACGGAGTTGGGGGCAGTCAGGGCGAATGTGCCCCCTCTTATTACAATGGAAGCACACCATCTCACCATCGTTGTTGCAGTCTCGAGCGTAGTGATTTCCCCCACACTTAAAACATTTTCCGTTCCCCATAACTGGTCGTCTTTCTTGCCGGCTCCGACCCCCAAATCTGGAAAAAGGTCTGTTCCCTCCAGCGTTGTTCGGCCTCTTGAAGCGGGATTGCTGGGACTTCAAGTAATGGTCTGCTTTGCTGCTCAGGCCCGAGTGGGCTTTGTCGTCCTCTTTAAATATTCTACACTAATTCACCAATACAGGAAAACTCCTAATCTCTTGGTATCTGCAGGCCCTTTTAATGTTTGATCTCAATCCGTTCTCAAATTTAAGGCATTTAGAACTCTCCGTTCCAGGTTGTTGGAAGGGCGGGTAGAATAAGCACAGTTCTTCAAATCTGGCTGCGTACTCCTCCACAGACATGGAGCCCTGTTTTAATTCCATGAATTCCAGTTCCTTCCGACTCCTGATTGTGTCAGGGAAATATTTCTCTAAGAAGCATGTCTTGAAATTCTCCCAGGTCAGCTGGGTATCAGCATCAGTCAGTCAGTTTCTGGCGATCTTCCACCAGTTCTCTGCCTCGTCCCGCAGCATGTACACTGCGCACTCCACCTTCTGGGCCTCGGTACAGTGAAGACCCCCAAAAATCCTCTCTAACTCCTGAATCCATTTATAAGCTGCCTTGGGGTTACGTCCCCCTTGAAACTCGCTCGGCTTCCTCTTCAGGAAGCGGTCCAATACTGGGCCATCTTCAGCTCGAAGCTGGCCCTGCCTCTCGAACACGTCCGCAAAACGTTGGAATGTCGTGGCTATGGCCTCCATGCTTTGGCAATTCGCCATGACTTATCCTGAAATTAACACCCCTTCAAGGATAAGTTTACAAGGTTACATTCTTCCGATCGGATCTCATCCCCATATCCACTGATTGTAGCACATTATACCATTTATATATATATATACGTCATGCAATCAATCAGACCAGGAGAGGAGTTATCTCCTATCCTCAAATCAATATCTCCACATCAATCATGTTCAATCAGAATATCGCAATAATGATGATCACTCGGTCATAACACATACAACCGCTTACACTCGGTAAGCACACCTTGGCCTTGGACCTTTCGGTCTGCTCTGATACTAAAGTGAAACACCCTAATTTTTAAAACAATAAATAAACCCCAAAAACACAGAAAATTTTCACAATTAAAACCAGAATAATCAGGCACAAAAGAAATAAGGGAAAGAAGGCAAGAGGAATAAAACCGACTCAAGGAGGCTGACAGCGGAAGAAGAAAAACACTCAGGCGGATCACACAATAACGCCCACTCGCTCAAGAGAGATCTGACTCCGCTTGGGGGGTACCTCTCAAAGCTTTCCCTCAAACCCCACTCGCTGCAGCGAGACCCCACCCACTGAAGCGAAAAGCTACACTCCGCACTCGCTCACTCCACTCGGCATTCCCGCACTCGGATTTCAGCGCCTGGTCCACTCGGAAAGGTCCACTCTCAGTTCACTCGGATTGGCACTTATATATATCAGCTCCATTCAGAAAGCATAACATATTCCACGACTTCACTCAATCAGACATATATACGAACAACTCAGAAATGATTCCCATCGCCACTCACTCGGATTCTATGAAGACTTCTCACTCGGAATAACTTTCACGTCCTTTTTGCCACTCGGGGTATTTCACTCATTTTTCACTCGGTAACCATAATATTTCCTACTCTAGTTATCCTACTAAGTCAAGACTCACTCAGATTCCCTTGCTACTAATAATTTACTACAATGGGGTCCACTTAGAGCCTTAAGTGTCTCTTTTCTGTCGGGAAACCTTCACTCGGCGGATTTCCACTCGGAAATTGTTAATTATTCTACACTCGGGAAAAATCCTAGCAGTTATCACTCGGAAAGTACCTAGATCAATCCTTACTCGATGTCCTGTGCTCTCATTTACTCGGTAATACTTAAACTCTTCGGCACTTAGAATAAATCACTGTCTCACCTCCCCCTTAAACTCTTAATCCCATTTCTACCCATGGTTATACCAACCTCACACACTCAGTAAGTACGCATACATATATTACTTGGATCATTCACCTAATATAGAACAAGACACAGAATGATGATATGGAGAGGGATATAAATAAATACAGGCACACGATCATGTTTTCTACCCAAGAGGGTTCAAGTTCTAGTATAAAGAGACTACGACTGAAATACGAGCCGGCCAAGGCTTAACAAAACATATACACAGCATATACATAAACACTTAATTTCCATAGTGCACCAGCACTTCACTCAGCATTCAGCTCCTCCTCCACTCCTCATGTCGAGAGATATTCACCGAAAATTGCCACAGTAGGGGTGAGTCTTCTTAGATATTAAATGATAGACACTGACTCGGATTATCCTCAATCATGCAGCAATATAAAGTACACGACTACTATCAAATATACACAATACCAATTTAACCAGGACGTACACATTCAACATTTCACGATCAGAGTCCACCAGTCTCACTCGGATATATACACATAACACTACAATAACATTAACAATTATTCACAGAACAGATTTCAATCGATATCAACAATATATGCACACAGAATAATTCACTCAGTTCCGTATTCGTGTGTAATCGGTTTTTGACGTTGCAACGTAGGCTCCCAGCCTTTTTATACATAGCTCTCAGCTACCAACTCAGCTCCCAGCTGCTTGGCCGTTTTACAGGTACCCAACCATTTGCCCACAAGGTGACACCAACGCTCTCAGCGCCAACGGAGGTGTTCACGGACAGCCCGAGTCCCACTCAGAGGCTACCTTGAGTCCCACTCAAAGGATTTCATAGCATCCCACGCTTTTTAAATAACCAATGGTAGTGTCCCACACTACATGCTCCCAGCACAAACGCATCCCATGCGCCACACGCGGATTCATCACATAACACAGCATTCATATGCACAACCTTTCACTCAACCATTCATGCATCACATGCAATCGGTAATAAGCATTCTCAGAACTCAATATATTAGCCCAACACACATGCTTCTCATGCAATCAGTATCATAGCTCAAATGGATGAATACCGCAACACATGCGTCCCATTCAATCGGTGTCAAGCAGTATCAGGATTCAATAAAGTAATCCAACAACACAAGCATATCATGCAATCGGTATTCAGCAGTATCAGGACTCAGACAACACATGCATCAGTGTGATATATTATCAGATTCATTACGTCAACATTAGATCACATGCAGTCAGCATTTTATATTCATACGACTTACATGTCACATAAACCACACGGTAATCATCATCAACAATTCAGCACACCCTTTCCATGTAATCATTCGACATTCTCAAGGACGGGACTAAACATGCAACAAATTTTCAAGGACGGGACTAAACATGCAACACTCAACTCTCACTCATCATGCACCCGGGTATTACACACTCCTCATGTAAGTACATCACACACACAGAATACAGAACAACAATCATCAGCACCCGGAACCCATCCATAACCCATGCATTTAAGATATAAGGTACTCCCCCTACCAACTACGAAACTCCGAGAGACTCTTCTGCTTGGATGTTGGTCCTCTGCCATGCTTCTTCGCTCGATACTTCCACTCGTTCAGCCTCCTCTTGAACACTGTTGTCTTCCCTGATTGACTCAGGAACAGGGGTTGTTTCTTCTTCCGCTTCGATGGTCGTCTTTCACTAGCATAAGGGAGCTCCGACTCCTTTGCAGCACCGTCAACGTGGCTTCTGAAAGCAGAAAATAGAGACAGAGAGCAGAGAAGAAGAAGAATAACGAAGGAGAAAGAGAAGAAGGATGAAGAAGAGAGAAGTCGCAGAGGGAAATCTGAAGGAATTAAAGGCAAAGAGACCCATCGACCAATTATATATGCATGCATGAAAGAATGGAAAGGTGGGGTGGGAAAACGTGAAGCAGCAGTCGGCTCACGTCACCCAGTCACCATCAGCAACAATCAATAGTTAATTACACTTAATCAGCCCTCGTTTGATTAATTAAGTTAATAGTAATTAATAAATAATTTTCCACTGCTGAAATTATTATTTTAATGGCTTTATTTCACCCGGTACTTCGTTTTAAATTGGGATGTTACATGCCACGCTCAAGCGTCCTTGCTTGATGCTCTGGTGCTTCTTGGTTTCTTCAAGGCTTTTGACAACTTTTTCACTAATTTTAACAATTCAAGCTTCTTTACACAATACATTATTTATAATCAAAATCATGCTCAATTATTTATCAATTTAGTTAAGTTATTCAGAAAATGAGTCCAATTGAGTCATGAATTTAATCATAAAATAAGCACTTATCAACGATTCTGGCATACGACGCAGGAGGAGCCGTGTCTCCTGCGAACGTCCCTGGCTGTTGTACCCTGTACCTTTTGTCGGGTGACGTGGATGCTTTTCGGTGTGCGAGGTGTCAACCTGGACATATCGATATAGGGAGAGTGCCTGATAAGGGGTTTACAGTCCGGAGGTCTACCTGTAACGTTGGTAGCATTGTAGAATGGGTGAAATTATGTCCTTGTCCTAGTACCGATATCGAGACCGAATTAGTATGTAAATTCAACTAGTATTCATAGGCATAGCAATGCCAAGTGGCATGAAGCTACTTAAATAGTTGATTAAGTATATATGTAGGTATTTGGTGTGTTGATGATATTAAATATTTACGTGCAGTGATGTTTAATGACTGTGTGTGAGGGTTAAAGAGATCTGAGGTCTCTTAGACTGATGGAGATGTATTGGTAGTCTTCAATATTTGCTTGTATGAGAAATTAATAGTGGTAAAATGAATGTATGATGTAGATTAGGAAATTTGACATGTTCTGTTTATGATATTAGTTGGTAAGATGTGTGATTTATGGCATGAAGTCATTGTATGATTGAGTGATATGGGCAGGTACTATAACGTGTGTAATCTTTATGTTGAGTGTGATTGTGAATCATATGGTTGATGGGATGATGAATTAAGGTATATTATGCATAATTGTGAAAATAAGCAAAAATGTAGGATTTAGGAACCAGAGAGGTGATTTTGAGACCCGATGGGTTTTTGAACCCCCGAAAGGGGCCATAGGTTCCCTAGATCATTCAGGAACTATGTATGTAGGCCTTAGACTATTTGAAGTCCATTTAGGTAGTTTGGTGTAAGGGTTTTGTACATAATTAAGTAAAACTACATTTTACGTATAACTCACACATATGATGGAATTTTGGCAAACGGACAGCACCAACAGTTCCAGAATGGGGAAAATATAAGGCCCATGAAGTTTCATGGCAATTGGACCTAAAAAGTTGGTCGATTGGCCTAAAATAGACAGTAGCAACAGGTGCGCTACTGATACTCTGACGCTGAGTGTCAACATGGTGCGTAGCGCCAGGGCTGCGAGCAGAGTCTGACACGTAATGTGGGGCTGATGCGTAGTGTCAGACCCCTATTCCAACTTTTGTGTTTCTTTGGTTTTAATAGTTGTCTGGGGTTTTAATTTATAATATATTTTATGTTTTCACCCTTTTTACTAAAAATGTTTATTTTTATAGTATGGGATAATAAATTAATTATTGAAAACTCATTGTAAAATTTAGTTAAAATTATTTAAAACAAATGTAAAATGATGTAGGATGTCATAGTTGTTGTGTCCTCTGTGATGGAAAGTAATAAGTTTGACAAGAAGAGGGTGGGATCTGCTGAGAAGGAGCAAAATAATGCCCTTGCTGGTATAGTGAATTGTGTGTCCTCCTTACGTAATCTTTGACGTTGTAACCTTTTGCACTCCATTAGAATCCCTGGCATATAAGTGAACATACTAAACAAGGGGTGTCTATTTTATTGGCATTTGAGCATGAACCCATGCTTCAATGATCATGTCCTCTTTGCCCATTGACATCAAGATATACTCAGTCGCTCTCCTGATACTATCAAATATGAAAGCTGAAGGCTCATCACTGTTATAACCCTTTAGAGATGACAAGTACTATATCACCACTAACCCTTCATACTGAAAAGTAAAATGCATCTCAATTATTAATCATCATGTATTATAAATAGAACTTAAAAATTAATTCAAAAACCAGCCCCTTGCCAAATAACCCCTAGCAGTGCCTTGTTTAATTATCCATCTTCTAGTATGATTCCTGTACCATTCAAAATTCATGGTTGATAAACAATTCCACAAATAATGGTTATCCAACCCATACATGTATCATGCGAGCGTTCCATAAATCCATCAACGGTCTAAGTATGGCTTGTAACACCCTTGGTTAACTAGAATAATCCCTTACATTAGATTATTCTACTTAACTAAGATGTTATGAGTTTTCGAAAATATGGAAGTTTTTTTTGTACAATGAAACTTTGGTTGAACAGATGCATTATTTACATCATAGTCATATACAATACATGGTCATCAACAACAGACTGTACATACTCTGTACCTCAGGGGTACGCAGGCTTTTGTAAAACCTTGTTGTTGTTGTTTACTTCGTCGCGCTCTTCTGATGACTCCTTGTGGTCCATAGTCAATCCTTCTGTGGTGAGTAACTCTTTTCTGCTAAGTCTTGTCCTCTATGTAGGGTCTCTCCTGATCTTTACGGTGGTGAGGGTGTATTTTAATCGAGGTCTTAAATAAAGTTGTAAAGGTGAGTATACTCTTCCACAACAATCGGAGAGATGTCATTTCTGACATCCTCCCACATAATACAAGGTGTATCATCACATTTATCATTCTAGTTATAATGTTGATTTCTCTCTTTTTTACTATTACTTACCTTGTATTAGTTTACTATTCTGTTCATCCACTCCTAATTATTTTTGACTCTATGATCCCTTTCCTCTCTCCTTTCTTACTCACAGTCTTATGAAGGTATTATGTCTCGTATTATCTATCACATCATTTGATCATATAACAATCATCATAACAACCAGCAGTTATAGACACAATGTATGTCAAACAAGAAATGAACATGTAATGTTATGCATGGGTTTGTTTCCATTATGCTTTATCTTATCTTTATACCATTATGATGCATGTGGGCCCATCAAATCAATTCATCATCATGTCGTCCACAGTATGTCTATTATGAGACACTTCCACAATACATCTACAATGGGATCTCAATATTATCACCAGAATCCGTCCTGCTTAGTCTGACACTGGGCACAATGTTTCTACACTAGAGCGACCAGACCCCACTGAATTCCCTAAAACATCTGGGTACTATAGGACACTCAGGTCCCTAAATCTAAAGGATCTTTCCACAATCACATCAAAATCATGTAAAAACAGGAATCGAGTCTCCACAGTCCTAGTACGCACCACCGAGTTTGCATTGTTTCAAGCCCGTCTCAGGATATTACTCTCGAGCCATTGGGGGTCCCAACCTAGTTGATAAGTCTTGAAAAGACTTAATTATTTCATCTTTTAATTAACTTAATCCATTAAATATTGTTTAGTTTGGCTTTATTATTTAATAAATTGTCAATAATTCTTATTTTATTTATTTATTTCAAAAGTGTTTAATTTATGCAAGAAAATGATTAAAAATAATAATTAGTTAAGAAATTATGTTTATTTATAAATTCACTAATCCAGCGTACAAGCGCTGGACAGCCAGCGTACAAACGCTAGGCAATTATTTGTTTATATGTGCAGGAACAAGTCACGCTCAAGCTTGAAGGCTGCAAGCTCAAGCGAGATTCATGCAAAGTACGTGAAGAAAAAGAAAGAAAAGCGCGATCTCGCTCAAGCGAGCAAACTCACGCTCAAGCGTGACCCCAAAATATCATCCACGCCCAAAGCTTCCACACTCACGCTCAAGCGTGACTCCAATAGTGCATTGAATAATTCGACCTCGCCTAAGCGAGAGCCCTTCATGTTCAAGCATGAAGGTGGTTATTTAAAGCTGATGCTTTCCCTCTAAAAGAAGCTCTGCACCATTGCTGTACTGTTTGCACGCTGTACTTTAATAATTTAAGTATCAAGTTGTAATTATTTATTTATTTGTATTTATGTAATTAGTTTAGTTAGTTTAATTATTAATTAAGGTTTATTTGTAATTAATTAAGTTAGTTAGTTAGTTATTTGCATATATATACTTGTATATACTCTCTGTGAAGACACAGAGACAGTAAACACAGAATACAATTCATTTTCCCATTTTTAATCTCTCTCTAATTCTTTTCTCTCTCTAAACTCTCTCATCCATGTCTCTCCACATTCCTTTGACAGAATCCATGTCCATTGTAACACCTAGGATTCTAAAACCAACATAAGGCAGAACAGAGCAAAAGCTCTGATACCAAAATGAAACATCCTAGATTAAATGAAAAAATAAATCTGGGACAAGGAAAATGTTTCCAAAAATAAAACAGAGGTAGGGAAATTTTTTCCAAAATACATCCTTACAATTAGACCATAAAACGACCAGGTAAAATATGGAATGGAAGGCAAGGGAAAAACGAAGCACTCATTTGGCAATTAGCGGAAGCACAACAGCTTAAGCCGTCCCAAACAGTACACCCACGCTCAAGCGAGACCCAGTGTCGCTTGAGCGAGATATCACAAGGCAGCCAGTGGAAGACATAAAACACCTAAGCGAGCCCACAACACAGCGCACACTCGCTCGAGCGAGATCCCATACGCCTGAGCGAGACTGCCCAACACGCCTGGGCGAACACCCATTCACTTAAGCGAATCCAACTCGAAAGCATTCCATGCACTCACACTCACTGGAGCGAACACGTAGTCGCTGAGGCGAGTAACACACTCGGTAATTCCCATCACTCGGAATCTGGGGTTCCATTCATTTGGGATTGACCCCCAACGTATTATACTTAGTCATTTATTTTTATCCACAAGGGTCACATATACAATCCACTCGGAGTATCATCATTTCTCTCACTCGGGAAAAATCAGGAAGTTAAGTCCCACTCGAACTTATTCAAATCTTAACCACTCGGGATATGGATCCTCGTTCACTCAGATTATGTATAGATCATACACTTAGAATTTATCTCAATTAAACCATCATAACAACTCTTCCCTCGGAAGAGGTTCACTCAGCATCTCCACTCGGGCATACCTAGATCTTTCCCCACTCGGGTTTATACTCATATTTTTCACTCGGTATTACTTACGCCTAACATACCCGGGAAATTCTCCCATCGACTCCCACACAGTGTAGGTTCATCTAAAGGGATTTCACTCAGAATCCCTTTAAGTTTCTCCACTCGGAAAAGGAGGCCCAAACACTATAGTCTCACTCAGAACCACCACCTTCACACTATTTCATCCAGAAACACCTCTCAATTAATTCAACAACACTTCTCAATCAACACGGTGTATGCTACCAATATAACCACACACATATATATATGTAAATTTACACTCGGGTACATATCATCTTAACCTTATACATTCAACAACACTTATTATCCGATTCAAGCACAGACTATCAATCGTAAACCATATATATGCTTAACATGCACACGGATCCTAATAACTCAGATTCCTTATATATAAATTTATATTTGTTATACAACATTGTTATTATGAGCCGGCCAAGGCTACAACTGACTAAATGTAATAAATACAATATAAACACTCAATAGTCAGAGTGCACATCACTCGGACTTGAGGCCTTCACACCATTCTGAGTTCTACCTGCATATACTAAAAAATGGTGTAGGGGGTGAGCATCTTACATATTAAATGATAGATACTGACTCAGATTATTCTTTAATCATGCAACATTATACATATACATAACAATAACCAATAATATATGCAGTGCCACTTAATCGAAATACATATACAACATTTCCGATCAAAATCTACTCAGTTATCACTCGGCTACAAGCACATATCATTCTCAATAACCTTAACACATATTCATGCAATCAGGTCTCAATCAACATCAACTGTACATGTACACAGAATTCAATCACTCGGTTCCGCATTTATGCGTAATCAATTTTTATCGTTGCAACGTAGGCTCCCAGCCTTCTATTCAGCTCCCAGCTGCTTGGCCATTTTACTGGTACCAAACCGTTTGCCCTCATAGGTGACACCAACGCTCTCAGCGCCAACAGCGGTGTTCACGGGCAGCCTGAGTCTCACTCAAAGGCTACCTTGAGTCTTACTCAAAAGGATTTCACAGCGTCTCACGCTTTAATAACCGATGGTAGTGTCCCACACTACATGCTCCCAACATTAACGCATCCCATGCACCACACGCGGATTCATCACACACAGAGTGCATATACACAACCTTTCACTCAACAATACATGCATCACATGCAATCGGTATTAGACATTCTCAGAACTCAATAAATTAATCCAATACACATGCATCTTATATAATCGGTATCATAACTCAATAGATTAATACAATAACACATGCATCCCATGCAATCGGCGTTAGACAGTATCAGAACTCAATAAATTAATCCAACAATACAAGCATCTCATGCATTTGGTATTAGACAATATCAGAACTCAATAAATTAATCCAACAACACGAGCAACTCATGCAATCGGTATTAGACAGTATCAGAACTTAATAAATCAACCTTTTCTCATATGCAGTCAGCATTTAAAATCATAGTAGCATGCATGACACACAAGTCATTCTGTAATCATCAACAGTACTTTATCACATTCCTTTCATGCAACCATTCAACACTTCTCAAAGCTATTAACATGTAATTCATGGATGGAACTAGACATGCATCACTCAACTCTTACTCATCATATATCCGGGTATCACACACTCTTTATGCAAGCATAACACACCAATCAGAACACAGAAACAGCGATCATCAACACCCGGAACCCGTCCATAACCCATGCATTTAAGATATAAGATACCCCCTACCTGGAATGAAGATTCCAGGAGCTCCTCGAGCTAACAATGCCGACCAATCATCCTTCGACCGCTCCCTCCAACTCACACGACCTCTAGGTTCAGACGCTGGACTCAGCACTTAGCATGGAGAACCCGAAGCCGTTTCCACACCCACGAATAGTCTGATCTTGCCAACAATGAAGGGTTTCAGTCCCAAGATATCCCAACGTCGCTGAGTTGGGTGAAGGAGAAGACGATGAGGAAGGAGACGAGAAACAGTAGGGAAGAAGACTGGTTGCATGCAGAGGGGAATGCACACTCTCACCCTCTCTGGCTCAATGAGGAAAGGAAGGAGTACAGGAGAAGAGAACAGAATAGCGTCTCTACTTCCTTTGAAGAAAGGCCCTTAGCTCTCAACTTAGTGGGTCATTTCCCACAAACGGAGATGCCCCACGCTGCTAACATCCACCCTGGGACTCATGCAGACCCATCAGATGGAAGAAGAAGAGAAGGAGAAGAAGAACAGAGGAGGATCCAACCTCCAGGACACAACACCATGCTGTTTCTTCTGCCACTACGTTGTTCCCTCACAGCCACACCGTTCCACTCGGGTCTACATAGTTCTGAGTGGAAAAGAAGATGAAGAGGAAGACGAAGAGAACGAAAAGGGAAGTGGGTAGGAGAAGAGGATCGGACAGTGTCTCTATTTTCCTTTGAAGAGAAGCTCTCAGTTCCCTCGACCTTTGGCAAGTGGAATGACGCGAATGAGGAAATGAGTGGAGAAGAGAAGAGCCAAAACTCTTATATACTCCAGGGGCACATGCGTCTTTACCGCTGGCCACAAACATTAATTAATCAACCATTAGCTCTCTAATCTACAATTAATCTTAACTCATTCACTAATCTTAGTCGGTAGTTAATTTTTAAATCGGGATGTTACAATTCTCCCCTCCTTTAAAAGAATTCGTCCTCGAAATTCCAATATGAACTTATCTCAACAAACGGCTCAGAATATTGCTGCCTCAAATATTGAATGTCTCTGCTCTCCAAGCATTCACCGATCGGTTCATAATTCTACTCGGTATAGCTTCTCCTCTCAAGCGGTTTACCGACCGCTCCACAATTCTAGTCGGCAAAATTACTAGAGTCAGATCCTACCTGAGTATAACCTCTTCATAGAATTCAATATATTTGGGGATTCAATTTTAAAACGTACAATCTACCCCCTTCAACTCTGCCGATTCACTATAACCGATGGTACCTCTAGTTCTTTGGCCGCTCGGCCCTATACTCACAACACTAATCGGTGTGCATCTATCGTCATTTCCCCAAATTCTAAGAAGTCATTCGATACACTTAAGTACCCACACAGAGCATAAGTTCAAAATTATGTCATATAAGGCATACTATGGATGCTAATTATCCAGTTGGGAAGAATCTAGTTGGTAAACAACATTACCGATCCCCACAAAATATTCACCAATGTCTGATTAATCTCGGATTAAACTCTCGGGTATTCAACGTCCGACCACAAAATTTCTCCTCTAACCCATAATATATCTTGGCAAAACCGAAACCAACACCCAACAGAGTTTCAAGGTGCTCTAATCAGCACAGACTGCCTGGATTCATCCTTTACAGGCATCACACTCGGTTCTAAAATCTCAGATTTCTAACCATTCCTTCGGCCGATTCCATGCCTACACCCTGAAAGGGTCACTCAGAACTCTCGATCAAAAGGGTTATTCGGGGTTTGAAGGTAATTCTTACCCGAAAAAATTTCCATTTACCCAAATTTTCACTTGGAATTCAAGCCTACTTCAAATACAAATCTGAGTTCAAACTCAGCAGCTCCAAACATCAATCCGAACATATCTATGGATAAATTTACCTCTCGGGTGTTTACTCTTCCTCAGGATAATTCACTCGGAGACTTACCTATTCATAGCCCCACATTCCGCCCAGAAGTTCTTTCGGTAAAGATTAGTCAGGGGCATATCCTACAGACTTAGAATTCATAAGGGGTCACTATTTATCCATCGTGGGTCACACCCCAACATCCAAATATTATAAAGCCTAATACCATCCACTCGGTTTCCTCAACCAACAACCGAGACACAATCCCAACCAAGCTCGCATCAGGTTTTATATTTAATCACCTATCACATACCCAGATTTCCAACTTAGGAAACTGCAACTAATCAATTAATCACATCATATACCATATAGGATTCACGTGCCAAGGGTACAAAACATCCTTTAAAAAAAATGGCACAACTAATCACAGAATTTAAATTCAACCCATTAGGAGATTCCTTCAATACTATTCACTCAGCTAACTCAACATATGAGTTCTAATCTATTCGATCAATGTATCTCAACTACGAGCCACTAATAGGGCCTACACAAAAGATCAAATCAATTAATCAGTTTCAATATACATGAAGGTTTCAACACCTGTCATTCCATTTTTCTGTCATTCAACCCCACACTTAGAACAACCTCTTATTTAATGAACAACCGAACTAGGATAGTAACAATCCTCTACCCCCAAAACGACATTTTCACAGTGATACCTCTCACTACTGTCCTCCACAAAACTCATGCATACAATCACACAATTCATGGTTAAACATGCATCAAATCCAACAGAATACCACAAGCAATGATGACAACCGGTCATATCGCACACAACCGCCCACTAATAGTAGGCAAACCTTGGCGATGGACCTTTTGGTCTGCTCTGATACCAAAATTTAACACCTAGGATTCTAAAACCAACATAAGGTAGAACAGAGCAAAAGCTCTGATACCAAAATGAAACATCCTATATTAAATAAAAAAAATAAATCTGGGACAAGGAAAGTATTTCCAAAAATAAACCAGAGGCAGGGAAATTTTTTCCAAAATACATCCTTACAATTAGACCATAAAACAACCGGATAAAATATGGAATGGAAGGCAAGGGAAAAATGAAGCACTCATTCGGTAATTAGCGGAAGCACAACAGCTTAAGCCGTCCCAAAAAGTACACCCACGCTCAAGCGAGACCCAGCGTCGCTTGAGTGAGATATCACAAGGCAGCCAGCGGAAGACATAAAACACCTAAGCGAGCCCACAACACAACGCACACTCGCTCGAGCGAGATCCCATACGCTTGAGCGAGACTGCCCAACACACCTGGGCGAACACCCATTCACTTAAGCGAATCTAACTCGAAAGCCTTCCATGCACTCACACTCGCTGGAGCGAACACGTAGTCGCTGAGGCGAGTAACACACTCGGTAATTCCCATCACTCGGAATCTGGGGTTCTATCCACTCGGGATTGACCCCCAACGTATTATACTTAGTCATTTATTTTTATCCACAAGGGTCACATATACAATCCACTCGGAGTATCATCATTTCTCTCACTCGGGAAAAATCAGGAAGTTAAGTCCCACTCGAACTTATTCAAATCTTAACCACTCGGGATATGGATCCTCGTTCGCTCGGATTATGTATAGATCATACACTTAGAATTTATCTCAATTAAACCATCATAACAACTCTTCCCTCGGAAGAGGTTCACTCAGCATCTCCACTCGGGCATACCTAGATCTTTCCTCACTCGGGGTTATACTCATATTTTTCACTCGGTATTACTTACGCCTAATATACCTGGGAAATTCTCCCATCGACTCCCACACAGTGTAGGTTCATCTAAAGGGATTTCACTCATAATCCCTTTAAGTTTCTCCACTCGAAAAAGGAGGCCCAAACACTATAGTCTCACTCGGAACCACCACCTTCACATTATTTTATCCAGAAACACCTCTCAATTAATTCAACAACACTTCTCAATCAACACGGTGTATGCTACCAATATAACCACACACACATATATATATATATATATGTAAATTTACACTCGGGTACATAACATCTTAACCTTATACATTCAACAGCACTTATTATCCGATTCAAGCACAGATTATTAATCGTAAACCATATATATGCTTAACATGCACACGAATCCTAATAACTCAGATTCCTTATATATAAATTTATATTCGTTATACAACACTGTGATTATGAGCTGGCCAAGGCTACAACTGACTAAACATAATAAATACAATATAAACACTCAACAGTCAGAGTGCACATCACTCGGACTTGAGGCCTTCACACCATTCCGAGTCCTACCTGCATATACTGAAAAATGGTGTAGGGGTGAGCATCTTAAATATTAAATGATAGATACTGACTCGGATTATTCTTTAATCATGCAACATTATACATATATATAACAATAACCAATAATATATGCAGTGCCACTTAATCGAAATACACATAAAACATTTCTAATCAAAATCTACTCAGTTATCACTCGGCTATACGCGCATATCATTCTCAATAACCTTAACACATATGCATGCAATCAGGTCTTAATCAACATCAACTGTACATGTACACAGAATTCAATCACTCGGTTCCGCATTTGTGTGTAATCAATTTTTATCGTTGCAACGTAGGCTCCCAGCCTTCTATTCAGCTCCCAGCTGCTTGGCCGTTTTACTGGTACCAAACCGTTTGCCCTCATAGGTGACACCAACGCTCTCAGCGCCAACGGCGGTGTTCACGGGCAGCCTGAGTCTCACTCAAAGGCTACCTTGAGTCTTACTCAAAAGGATTTCACAGCGTCTCACGCTTTAATAACCGATGGTAGTGTCCCACACTACATGCTCCCAACATTAACGCATCCCATGCACCACACGCGGATTCATCACACACAGAGTGCATATACACAACCTTTCACTCAACAATACATGCATCACATGCAATCGGTATTAGACATTCTCAGAACTCAATAAATTAATCCAATACACATGCATCTTATATAATCGGTATCATAACTCAATAGATTAATACAATAACACATGCATCCCATGCAATCGGCGTTAGACAGTATCAGAACTCAATAAATTAATCCAACAATACAAGCATCTCATGCATTTGGTATTAGACAGTATCAGAACTCAATAAATTAATCCAACAACACGAGCAACTCATGCAATCGGTATTAGACAGTATCAAAACTTAATAAATCAACCTTTTCTCATATGCAATCAGCATTTAAAATCATAGTAGCATGCATGACACACAAGTCATTCTGTAATCATCAACAGTACTTTAGCACATTCCTTTCATGCAACCATTCAACACTTCTCAAAGCTATTAACATGTAATTCATGGACGGAACTAGACATGCATCACTCAACTCTTACTCATCATACATCCAGGTATCACACACTCTTCATGCAAGTATAACACACCAATCAGAACATGGAAACAGCGATCATCAACACCCGGAACCCGTCCATAACCCATGCATTTAAGATATAAGATACCCCCTACCTGATATGAAGATTCCAGGAGCTCCTCAAGCTAACAATGCCGACCAATCATCCTTCGACCGCTCCCTCCAACTCACACGACCTCTAGGTTCAGACGCTGGACTCAGCACTTAGCATAGAGAACCCGAAGCCGTTTCCACACCCACGAATAGTCTGATCTTGCCAACAATGAACGGTTCCTGTCCTAAGATATCCCAACGTTGCTGAGTTGGGTGAAGGAGAAGACGATGAGGAAGGAGATGAGAAACAGTAGGGAAGAAGACTGGTTGCATGCAGAGGGGAATGCACACTCTCACCCTCTCTGGCTCAACGAGGAAAGGAAGGAGTACAGGAGAAGAGAACAGAACAACGTCTCTACTTCCTTTGAAGAAAAGCCCTTAGATCTCAACTCAGTGGGTTATTTCCCACAAACGGAGATGCCCCATGCTGCTAACATCCACCCCGGGACTCATGCAGCCCCATCAGGTGGAAGAAGAAGAGAAAAAGAAGAAGAACAGAGGAGGATCCAACCTCCAGGGCACAGCACCATACTGTTTCTTCTGCCACTACGCTGTTCCCTCACAGCCACACCGTTCCACTCGGGTCTACATAGTTCTGAGTGGAAAAGAAGATGAAGAGGAAGACGAAGAGAACGAAGAGGGAAGTGGGCAGGAGAAGAGGATCGGACAGTGTCTCTGTTTTCCTTTGAAGAGAAGCTCTCAGTTCTTTCGACCTTTGGCAAGTGGAATGACGCGAATGAGGAAGTGAGTGGAGAAGAGAAGAGTCGAAACTCTTATATACTCTAGGGGCACATGCGTCTTTTGTAACACCTTATTGTTTGCAACTAATAATTCCAAAAATATGAGAAAATTTTTCACAAAACAGTCACGTAACATTTGATATAGAAGGGAGCAGGCAAGGGGGAAAACGAAGAGCATTCACGCGCATATAGCAACCTACAAAGAAGCTAAACTGGGGCCGGCTCAACGGGTTTATCGTAACACACCAGCACTAGGGCAGATTACACAACACCGTTTATTTACTTAGACGGGGTCTGACACCGTCCAGGCGGAGTATGGTAAAGCAGCAGCGGATAGAGGGAATTTCACAAGGAAGCTTTCCTTCGAGTAACACTGATCAATCAATAGGAGGAAGTAGATAAGGGAAAGATGTTAATACATTCACATGCATGGCATTCGGTAGAAAGGCGGAGTTAGAATCATCCTACTTGGCTAGGCGGGGTATATTTATCTTGGGCGGACCACATTACCACATTCATTTACTCAGGCGATGTTCAATACCGCCCAGCGAGACGGAATAATGCGACAACGGAGGAAGAAGGTACGTAAGCGGAATCTCGAGTTGATGTCTACTTGCTTCAGTATAGCTCTACGCGTTGGGCGAACTGTCCTAGTTACCTGGGCGAGGTATGACACCGCCTAAGCGAATCTGCACAACGCCTCTTCAACATAAATACAAGGTAATTTTTCTCAATCGGGTATGGACAAGGGTTCCCAGATAAATCCTCACACTCGCACTTCACTCAAAGAAGCGGGGAGTTACAGGGTACATATGCGGTAGTAGGTTGTGGAGAAATGAGGAGTCTGAACCTATTCCGCCCAACTCAACTAATTATGGCAACGCCTGGGCGGACTCAACCATAACGCCCAAATCAGGGGTCAACACCGGGGTCTCATTCTAACAACTACCTCGCTCCAGTGCAAATCCTCACGCTTGGGCGCATTGCTCCCATACTTCGGGCGGGGTACGACTCCGCCCAACGTATCCGACATAAATTTTCTTAAGACAATTCTCGGTTCACTCTGATTTGGCTATAACCTGCTCAATCATACCGTCCCTGCATTTCCATTAAAGCACAATTATGAAACAAGGCAGCACATAGCATCACACACACAGAACCATACATCCATATATACATAAGAGTGTATGTTAATATTTACAACACAAAAATCGGACTTCTTCTTGTCCATAAAGTTCTATTCATCCCCAAAACATTAACATCCGGTATGGACCAGTCAGGGCTTAATCTAACAACGCCTTAATTAAACCTTCCAAATGCATCAGCACTCCGCCCAGCATTCCAGCTCTGCTTCTGATCCTCCTCACGAGAGACATTCACTGAAAATGGCCACTGCAGGGGTGAGCTTTTACATGTAAAATGATACTCACCGACTCGATATCAGCGTCAGTACACGCTCCTGCTATCATTCAACCTTTCTCAAGTAACCAAGTTCATACAGTTCCAGCAACATTCATGACACACATAATACACAGAGTTTATTCCACATCCAAATATATATTCATGCATTCACGGTCATACACATATTCATACATAGATTTATACACCACCACAATCAGCCTTATTTCTATATGCATGCCTGTGGATCCGACTCGGGTAAAGACTCTCAGTTACGGTCCCCTTTTCTTCTGGCCCCTCGTCCCTCAGCTCTTACCAGGTGGCACCGGCCTCCCCATGGCGTCTCGAGACTCTCTTCTCTAGCTCCAACGGCTACCACGAGCACTATTGGGATCTAGCCAGGGTTGGTAACTGGAAGTCGTTTCCCTTGGGGTTCTTGACCTTCTATGGGTCACCCCACTCTCACTCATGCAACTAACACATTCATTAATACACATCATCGCGCCACAAACACCTTCGCCGTAGTCATTAAGCAAGAACGGATTTCCCACACTACTTGTAATCAATCAGTCAATCACACCAGCGCATGTTACAATCGGTCATCAAACTAACAACATTGAGCAATCCAATTAAGAGCATGCACACACATATTTTTCATAGTGACAAGAAAATAGATCCATGCATATCATCCATCATTATCATCTACTAACAGACTACACCATCGCCATGAAGATCACTATCAGAGTCTCAAATCATGCATCAGTTTTAATAATTATGAATACATGCACACATGCACAGCATCAGTTTTAATGATTATAAATACATGCACACACATCCACACTCAGCAGTACGTTCACCCGGTACCGTTCTTAGACCATGCATTCGACATGCAAGCGCCCCCTACCTTTAGAAGAACCTCAGAAACCTTTTCCGTTCTTGTCGTTGGGTCCGATGTCTTTCTCCTGGTTCATTCGGTCTTCCTTGGCTTCGTCGTATCCTGCGCCTGATTATGGGATGGAGTGTAGTCTGTTCTTCAGTACTGCAACCAAGGTCTCTAGGAGCGAAGAGTGAGAGAAGAGAAGAAAGATGGAGACGAAGAGAGGAAGTAGAGGATGAAGTGACGGAGGAGGGAGTCTGAAGAAATAGCAAGTGCGTTTTTCCCCAAGGCTCACGTTTTATATATATATATGTGCATGCGCACAGTAAAAAAAAAAAGTGGGATGGGAGAGTGCGTGTCCAGCAGTCACGTGTACTCCACCCCATCCCCTGGCCACCACCATTTTTTTATATTTTAATGGCTTAAACCTACCTAGTTAAATGCAATTAACAGTTATTTCTAGTTGAAATCAAGTCTTAATGATTCATTCTTCATTCAGCATTTAATTTCAAAACTGGGATGTTACAGTTCTCCCCCACTGAAAAAGAATTTCGTCCCCGAAATTCAGTCGGTACTTACCTAGGTAAACAATTCGGGGTACTGCTGTCGCATGGCGTCTTCGCGTTCCCACGTGTAGGAGGTGGTCTTGCCTTGCTGCCACTCCACCTTAACCAGCCTTACGTTCTTGTTTCTTAAGCGTTTTACTGATCGGTCCACGATTCCGACCGGTGTAGTCGCAGTGGTTAGGTCTTCCTTGATCTCTACCTCGTCGTCAGGCATCGTGTGGCTGGGGTCATGCAAATACTTCCTTAGTTGAGACACGTGAAATACGTTGTGCAATCGGGACAAGTGAGTTGGTAATGCGGGGCGGTATGCTACGGGGCCAATCCGTTCTAATACCTCATAAGGTCCGATGTAGCGAGGGCTTAACTTCCCACTTTTTAAGGCTCGTCCAACTCCTTTACTCGGAGAGGTTCTCAGAAACACTCGATCTCCGACTGAAAATTCCAATGGCTTGATGCGCTTGTCATGGTAGCTCTTCTGCCTGTCTTGTGATGCTTTCATCTTCTCCCTTATCACTCGAATCTGTTCTGTGGTTTGCTTGACGATATCCGGTCCCAATAGTAGACTTTCACCCGCTTCCGACCAGCAGAGTGGGGTTCAGCATCTACGCCCATATAATGCCTCGTAAGGTGCCATGCCAATGCTGTGATGATGGCTGTTGTTGTACGTAAACTCGATCAAGGGAAGGTACTGCTCCCAGTCCCCACCGTACTCTAACACACACGCTCTCAATAAGTCTTCTAGACTTTGAATTGTTCGCTCAGATTGTCCATCCGATTTGGGGTGGTAGGCAGAACTAAGCCAAAGCTTCGTCCCCAATTCTTGATGCATGCTGGTCCAAAACCTGGACGTAAACCTAGGGTCCCTATCCGATACGATGGAAGTAGGTATGCCATGCAGTCGGATAATTTCTTGAATGTAGATCCGAGCCAACTTATGCAATGGGTACCTCATATTTACAGGTAAGAAGTGTGCACTCTTCGTCAATCGATCAACAATGACCCAAATTGCATCATGGCCCGCTCGGTTTTTGGGTAATCCCATGATAAAATCCATCGCAATTGAGTCCCATTTCCACACGGGGATCTCTAGAGGCTGCATTGCACCGTACGGTTTTTGGTGCTCTACCTTTGATTTCTGACAAGTGATACACCGGGCCACGTACTCCGCTACATCCTTCTTTAATCCGGGCCACCAGAACTGTCTCCTCAAGTCGTGGTACATTTTTGTGGTTCCTGGGTGAATGCTGAGTAGGCTTTTATGGGCTTCGTCAAGCACCATTCTTCTCAATCTTCCTTCACTTGGTATGTACATTCTGTTTCTCACCCGGAAGATCCCATCTGGCCCCTCTGCCAAGGATAAATCCTTTCCTTTGGCTTGAATTTCCTTCATTTCAGCCAGGTAAGAGTCCGCCTGTTGCTGTTCGTACACGGATTTTAAGAATTCGTTGGCAATCCTCAATGTACCGATTGTCATCTTCTGAGAGGAAGGGGTGTCAACATGCAAGTTCATGTCTCGGAACCGCTCCAACAATTCAACTTCTTTTGCCATCATGGCTGCTATGTGGAGGGATTTCCGACTCAATGCGTCAGCCACGACGTTTGCCTTACCTGGGTGATATTTCAACTCGAAATCATAGTCCTTCAAAAACTCGATCCATCTTCTCTGCCTCATGTTCAGCTCCTTTTGGTCGAATAGGTATTTGAGGCTCTTATGATCGCTATACACTTCAAATTTGGATCCGTACAAGTAATGCCTCCAGATTTTCAATGCAAAAACTACTGCTGCCAGCTCCAAGTCATGGGTCGGATAATGCTGCTCGTGGGGTCTCAATTGTCGAGAGGCGTATGCTATCACTCGATCTTTCTGCATGAGTACACACCCTAATCCGAGTCCAGACGCGTCACAATAGACCATGAAGCTTTCTCGTAACTCAGGTAATGCCAACACCGGAGCAGTTGTCAACTTATTCTTCAGCTCTTGGAAGCTGTTCTCACACTCCGGACTCCACACGAAAGGAACGTTCTTCCGAGTCAATTTAGTCAGGGGTAATGCCAACTTAGAAAAACCTTCGATGAACCTCCTATAATAACCTGCCAAGCCCATAAAACTTCTTATTTCCGAGACCGATCTGGGCCTCTCCCATGCTATTACAGTAGCTACCTTCGCAGGATCCACCGAGACGCCTCGCTCGGAGATCACATGCCCGAGGAAGTGGATCTCATCCATCCAGAATTCACACTTTGAGAGCTTTGCAAACAATTGCTTCTCCTTCAACACTTGGAGTACCGTTCTGAGGTGTCCTTCATGCTCCTCAGACGTCTTAGAATAAACTAGAATGTCATCGATAAAGACAACAACAAACCGATCCAGGAAGGAGTGGAATATGCTGTTCATGTAATTCATGAAAACAGCAGGGGCGTTTGTCACACCGAACGGCATCACTACATACTCGTAGTGACCATATCGAGTCCTAAAGGCAGTTTTAGGAATGTCCGAGTCCTTCACTCGGATTTGGTGATACCCCGATCGTAAGTCGATTTTTGAGAAGACTGAGGCTCCGCGCAGTTGGTCAATTAAATCATCAATTCTAGGCAGTGGGTATTGATTCTTGATTGTGAGTTTGTTAAGCTGCCGATAATCTATACAAAGTCTCATGCTGCCATCCTTCTTCTTAACAAGTAGCACAGGTGCGCCCCATGGTGACACGCTTGGTCTAATGAACTGCTTCTCAAGTAACTCATCCACTTGTTTCTTCAACTCTGCCAATTCAGTTGAGGACATTCTGTAGGGTGCACTGGAGACCGGTTCGGCTCCAGGGATCAAGTCTATAGAGAATTCAACTTCTCTATTGGGAGGCACACTCGGAACGTCTTCTGGGAACACTTCTGGGAATTCGCAGACAACCGGGATTTCGTTCACTAGGGTCTCACTCTCATCTTTGGTTAGGCAAAGCATCATAAATAGTTGGGTTATACCTAGTGCCGTGCCATCTTCAGTGGGTTGTTTTGGGAAAACTATCTCTCGGTTTCTACAATCTACTAATACCTTATTGGCTGAAAGCCAATCTATTCCAAGCACAATATCAAGACCCTTTAAAGGCATGCAAATCAGATCGAAGGTGAAACTCCGATCATACAACTCAAATGCTACATTTTTGCATATTGACGATGTGAACACACTAGGGCCAGTAGGGCTAGCCACTTCCAAAGTCCGGTTCATAGACACAGTCGGTAACTTCAACCGTTCCACGCACTCATCAGCTATAAAAGAATGGGTAGCTCCCGAATCGAAAACAACATTAAGCGTATTCATTCCAAGTGAGCACTTACATTGCACTAAGTCATTTGCTGGTGCAACATCTTCTGCATTGATGGTGTAGATTCTACCTGCTGCTGGCGGACCGGTATTCCTCTCTCGGCTGTTCGGAGCACGCATCATATTTCCTCTGGTTCCGTTGCCTCTGCCACCAGGTCGTTGGTTATCATTTACTCGGGTTCTATCTTGAAATCCTCCTTGACGCACATTGGTGTTTGTCTGGCGGAATTGGGGGCAGTCAGGACGAACGTGTCCCTTCTCTCCGTAGTGGTAGCATTTAACATTTGTATCATTGCAATCCTTAGCAAAGTGGTCACCGCCGCATTTAAAGCATCCGCCATACCTTGGTCGTCCACTCATTTGTCTCCCTCGGTCATTATGATTCTGATATCTGGTGAAGGGTTCATTCCTCCTCACGTTCCCTGGCCTCTTGAAACGTGATTGCTGAGGCCTCAGGTGCTGGTTGGCTCTGCTGCACTGGCCCGAATGGGCCCTGTCATCCTCTTTGAATATTCGACACTTGTTCACTAAGGCAGGGAAACTCCGGATTTCATGGTATCTGCAGGCCCTCTTGATATCCGATCTCAATCCGTTCTCAAACTTAAGACACTTGGAGTTCTCCGTTCCTGGCTGCTGGAAGGGCGGATAGAATAGGCATAATTCCTCAAATCTGGTCGCGTATTCTTCCACAGTCATGGAGCCCTGTTTTAACTCCATAAACTCCAGCTCTTTCTGACTCCTCACTGTGTCGGGAAAGTATTTGTCTAAGAAGCAGGCCTTGAAATCGTTCCACGTCAGTTGATTATCATCTTCAGGGAATTGGCTTCTGGCTATTTTCCACCAATTCTCCGCTTCATCTCGCAGCATATACACTGCACATTCCACCTTCTGGGCTTCGGTACAGCGAAGACCCCTAAAAATTCTCTCTAATTCCTAAGTCCACTTGAACGCCGCCTCAGGGTTCCGTCCTCCTAAGAATTCACTCGGCTTCCTTTTTAAGAAGCGGTCCAGCACATGGCCATCCTCAGGTTGAGTCTGGCCTTGCCTTTCAAACACATCAGCAAAGCGTTGGAATGCTATGGCTATAGCCTCCATACTTTGACGATGCGCCATTCCTTATCCTAAAATTGACATTTAAGGATAAGTATACGGAGCCACTTACTACCTATCTGGTTATCAGTCTAACAATTAATAGCTTAGCACATTATGTCATTCGCCTAGGTCATACACACAATCGGACCAGGGGAAAACAACCCCTTGTCCTTAAGTCAATCATCTATCAAGTTCAATTATCATCAGAAAAATTTTCAACCATTCAATCAAAAGTCACACACACTACCGCTTACACTTGGTAAGCATACTTTGGCCTTGGACTTTTCAGTCCGCTCTGATACCAAAATGTAACACCTTATTGTTTGCAACTAATAATTCCAAAAATATGAGAAAATTTTTCACAAAACAGTCACGTAACATTTGATATAGAAGGGAGCAGGCAAGGGGGAAAACGAAGAGCATTCACGCGCATATAGCAACCTACAAAGAAGCTAAACTAGGGCCGGCTCAACGGGTTTATCGTAACACACCAGCACTAGGGCGGATTACACAACACCTTTTATTTACTTAGACGGGGTCTGACACCGTCCAGGTGGAGTATGGTAAAGCAGCAGCGGATAGAGGGAATTTCACAAGGAAGCTTTCCTTCGAGTAACACTGATCAATCAATAGGAGGAAGTAGATAAGGGAAAGATGTTAATACATTCACATGCATGGCATTCGGTAGAAAGGCGGAGTTAGAATCATCCTACTTGGCTAGGCGGGGTATATTTATCTTGGGCGGACCACATTACCACATTCATTTACTCAGGCGATGTTCAATACCGCCCAGCGAGACGGAATAATGCGACAACGGAGGAATAAGGTACGTAAGCGGAATCTCGAGTTGATGTCTACTTGCTTCAGTATAGCTCTACGCGTTGGGCGAACTGTCCTAGTTACCTGGGCGAGGTATGACACCGCCTAAACGAATCTGCACAATGCCTCTTCAACACAAATACAAGGTAATTTTTCTCAATCGGGTATAGACAAGGGTTCCCAGATAAATCCTCACACTCGCACTTCACTCAAAGAAGCGGGGAGTTACAGGGTACATATGCGGTAGTAGGTTATGGAGAAAGGAGGAGTCTGAACCTATTCCGCCCAACTCAACTAATTATGGCAACGCCTGGGCAGACTCAACCATAACGCCCAAATTAGGGGTCAACACCGGGGTCTCATTCTAACAACTACCTCGCTCCAGTGCAAATCCTCACGCTTGGGCGCATTGCTCCCATACTTCGGGCGGGGTACGACTCCGCCCAACGTATCCGACATAAATTTTCCTAAGACAATTCTCGGTTCACTCTGATTTGGCTATAACCTGCTCAATACCGTCCCTGCGTTTCCATTAAAGCACAATTATGAAACAAGGCAGCACATAGCATCACACACATAAAACCATACATCCATATATACATAAGAGTGTATGTTAATATTTACAACACAAAAATCGGACTTCTTCTTGTCCATAAAGTTCTATTCATCCCCAAAACATTAACATCCGGTATGGACCAGTCAGGGCTTAATCTAACAACGCCTTAATTAAACCTTCCAAATGCATCAGCACTCCGCCCAGCATTCCAGCTCTGCTTCTGATCCTCCTCACGAGAGACATTCACTGAAAATGGCCACTGCAGGGGTGAGCTTTTACATGTAAAATGATACTCACCGACTCGATATCAGCGTCAGTACACGCTCCTGCTATCATTCAACCTTCCTCAAGTAACCAAGTTCATACAGTTCCAGCAACATTCATGACACACATAATACACAGAGTTTATTCCACATCCAAATATATATTCATGCATTCACGGTCATACACATATTCATACATTAGATTTATACACCACCACAATCAGCCTTATTTCTATATGCATGCCTGCGGATCCGACTCGGGTAAAGACTCTCAGTTACGGTCCCCTTTTCTTCTGGCCCCTCGTCCCTCAGCTCTTACCAGGTGGCACCGGCCTCCCCACGGCGTCTCGAGACTCTCTTCTCTAGCTCCAACGGCTACCACGAGCACTATTGGGATCTAGCCAGGGTTAGTAACTGGAAGTCGTTTCCCTTGGGGTTCTTGACCTTCTATGGGTCACCCCACTCTCACTCATGCAATTAACACATTCATTAATACACATCATCGCGCCACAAACACCTTCGCCGTAGTCATTAAGCAAGAACGGATTTCCCACACTACTTGTAATCAATCAGTCAATCACACCAGCGCATGTTACAATCGGTCATCAAACTAACAACATTGAGCAATCCAATTAAGAGCATGCACACACATATTTTTCATAGTGACAAGAAAATAGATCCATGCATATCATCCATCATTATCATCTACTAACAGACTACACCATCGCCATGAAGATCACTATCAGAGTCTCAAATCATGCATCAGTTTTAATAATTATGAACACATGCACACATGCACAGCATCAGTTTTAATGATTATAAATACATGCACACACATCCACACTCAGCAGTACGTTCACCCGGTACCGTTCTTAGACCATGCATTCGACATGCAAGCGCCCCCTACCTTTAGAAGAACCTCAGAAACCTTTTCCGTTCTTGTCGTTGGGTCCGATGTCTTTCTCCTGGTTCGTTCGGTCTTCCTTGGCTTCGTCGTATCCTGCGCCTGATTCTGGGATGGAGTGTAGTCTGTTCTTCAGTACTGCAACCAAGGTCTCCAGGAGCGAAGAGTGAGAGAAGAGAAGAAAGATGGAGACGAAGAGAGGAAGTAGAGGATGAAGTGACGGAGGAGGGAGTCTGAAGAAATAGCAAGTGCGTTTTTCCCTAAGGCTCACGTTTTATATATATATATATATATGTGCATGCGCACAGTAAAAAAAAAGATTGGGATAGGAGAGTGCGTGTCCAGCAGTCACGTGCACTCCACCCTATCCCCTGGCCACCACCATTTTTTTTTATTTTAATGGCTTAAACCTACCTAGTTAAATGCAATTAACAGTTATTTCTAGTTGAAATCAAGTCTTAATGATTCATTCTTCATTCAGCATTTAATTTCAAAATTGGGATGTTACATCTTTACCACTGGCCACTAACATTAATTAATCAACCATTAGCTCTCTAATCTATAATTAATCTTAACTCATTCACTAATTTCATTCAATAGTTAATTTTTAAATCGGGATGTTACATCCATGGGTTTCTAAGTCCCTAGGGTTGGGATTGCGAAGGTTTGCAATGAACTCTTGAAAGTGTATTGAGGAAGTCAACTTTTAATTCATGAGGAGAACAAGCTGAGGAGTAGATCTATGTTGCTGGATTGACAAATCCAGATCTGGTGAAGAAACTCACTAGTGAGGAATCATGGTTGAGGCTTAGGTAACTTCTCGCTTCCTAACTAATTCAGGCCTAGTAATTAGGTGAATAGTTAAAGTTTAACCCCCAATTTCGCATTAGATTTCTCTGTTAATTGAGCACCTAAGGGATTAGGGTTTAATGCTTAGGAATCAGTGTTATTCACCTAAGGAATTAGGGAGTAACCATCTGTGGATTGTCCTCTTGAGTCTGAAGATTGATTGAACCTTAATTGCATGTTTTTTGATGAAATTGTAAACTGAAGCAATCCTAACTTATCTTCCATTACTCACATTTCACCTTTCATACTGTCTCTGAAAATACAAAAACATTAGAAATATAAAACAACAAAAACAAAATGAAATCTATCTGCATTGCGTTGGTTCAGCTTGTATCAGTCTAAGATTGCGGTAATTACCACAATCCCTGTGGGAACAATCAAATATATTACAAATTTAATGATTGGTGCTCTTGCCAAAAGAATAAATCCTCTGAGAGTCATACAATAAGTCAATATTAATTCAAGATTTTCTAACCAAATTAATAACTCAAGGATTTAGCATCACTAGTGTATCCCAAGATCCTCCCTGGGGATCAAACGTGAATGTACTCCAACGTACCTCAGGTGTATGCTCTACTTTCCACAAGATCATATACACATGATGCCTGATCAATGCAAAATCCTTTTATTTTTTAATATATCTGTCATCGGTAGGGTCCTTCCAACTGCCCATTTTTATTCTTAATGTCAGAATTTACGTTGTATCATTCTTGATCCTTACTAAGTAACTCTGTCTTTTAATTACTCTCATTCACCTTATAAGGTGTGGCCTGTCAGGGATTACCCTAAATTTCCTTATAATGTTACTCTTTGTATTATTGAGGGGATTCATTTGTTTTGAGGTATATTAGTTACTAAGGGTATAGGTCACCCTAGTTCATTTATGAGTGTACTTGGGTCTTATTTATTATTATATAGTTTATCCACCCATGACTTTATTTGTTTTGTAAGGGATTTGGTTAGTCAAGTTACATTTTGTTCTTATCCTTTAACTTAAACTTTTATGATAACTCACCAATGTTTATTCAGATTACTTTAAGCTGTTAACTGGCAATTAAGAATAAAAGGGTTGTACATTATTATCCATCATATCTCAGGGTACTCACTCACACCATAGTGTGTAACACCCCAAAAATTGAGGGTAAATTTTTCATATATTATAAATCATTTGAACAAGGGAGTGCAAAGGAAAGCTTTATTCAATACCCCGGATCTATGAAAAACCTATCCCATATATGAAGATATGAGAAGGTAGGATCAAAAGGGTTCAAGAGTGACCATTTAATTATAATTTAAGCTTAAGGAAACAAGGATTGCAAGATAAATGTCCAAGGAAATGGGACTCCAAAATCCAAACAGGTATAATCGATTAAGTCCTGGGATAATCGATTATGCCAATCGATTACTGAGTAGGAGGTAATCGATTACAATGCTCCTGGAATTTATATAACGTATCAGGTATTTCACCTAATCGATTACAGGAGCCATTCTAATCAACTACAAGGATTCTGTTTGGTTCATAATCGATTACAACATTGAGTGTAATCGATTACCTTGATTCTGTTTAGCTCATAATCGATTACAATTTTGAGTATAATCGATTATGGGACTATAATCGATTAAGCCAATCGATTCCCTTCAAAACAGAGACGTCGTAATCGATTAGGTTGGGAAGCTAATCGATTACACCCTATCAGGTTGCAGAAATTATGCAGATTTCCCCAAGAAGGTGAACTTCTCAACTATCAAAATGTATACAAACGATATCAGAATGCTACCAAACTTTAACACAAGTTATAATATATCGTTTATGACGTGTAGCCACCGGCCGCTCTCAAAAATTCCTAAAACAAAGGGAGATATACGCATAAAGGCATTTAACCCATTTTAAGGCATTTTAAGGAAACTTAAAGGTCTATTCTTGGTATAATCAACCTATTCCAGTTTACACAGGTCACAAATCATATATTTAAGCTATTGGAATCATCACATACAATCCATAGTCCTTTAAACTCATTTTAACCCATTTGGTTCCCAAATTATGCATGAAAATCACTTGAATTTCAACGTATTCAAGCTCAAACATCTAACCGATCATTCTACACATAGTTTAACTCAATCATCATGCATAACCCATCAATGGGAAACTTAACAATATCATGTTTCATAAATCTTCGTCATCTATTTATCATTCATACAAGTTATCCATCATGTATATACATTACAAAAGAATACATATAAGCCATAGAATTAAAACATTGCCGGCCAAGGCATTCTTTACCTAAAATGACTTCCTTCACCCAATTCCTCCATCCATGAGTTCCATAGTCAAGCCCTACAACATAAGAGCTAAAAAGATAGACCACATGGAGAGTGAGTATAATTTCTCAATGATGAAAAATCCAACAAATTAGTGATAATATACATATGAATGCAAGTTAAACATCATCTCCCAAGAAGGAGTTCAACTGACACTAAAAATCAATCAATCACCCAATTCATAGAGCACTCATATCCATAAAGATTCATTGAGCCACACTAAACCAATAACATAAATATAGTTAGTGATCAAGAGGATTCCATATACGCTTCACATAGCTTCCCCATTTCGATACCACTCAATGCCATACTTCTATGGCTAATGCACATGCTGGTGTTTAAAAATGCATATGCACGGATCCGATTTCATTTCATTAGGTGATCGCAACCACCATAATCATTCATTCATTTTTATTGGTTTCTCACCTCGCAAGGGGTACTCCCTCTAGCAGCCTCGCAAGGTGCTTTCTCGTGATCGTAACCATGTTCAATAGTTCATAATGGTTTCCCACCTCGCAAGGGGTACTCCTGCCTCGTGATCGCAACCACCGGCTCAATATCACAGGAACTCGCAAGCCCTTTATATCTCAAATCTCAAGTGATCATAACCACTTTTCAAGTATCATGTTATGCATGCCATGCTATGTATGCAACAATGATCATGCATGCCTTAGCCTCATAAGGATTATCTCACCCTCTCATCTAGGGTACCATTCATAGTCAATCACAATATTAATACTACATAATCAAATATATATACCATTTCAAAATTAACCATCATAAGATTCAATCTCTATTTCATATCACACACATAAAGCACTACATTCATTCAAGGAGCAACATGCAACATGGCATCAATACATACATTATCAACATACAAGATTTCATGCATTTAGAAAATACACCCCTCTCCTACCTCAAGAGAAGTAGACTTCCAGGTTTGATGTTCCCGCCTCATAAGTGTTATCAAGTTCTACACCATTCAATTATAGGACCACATCAATCATTCATTCAAGTACCATTTTCAATATACATACATTTATATATACACATGATTCTCATCATGTAGAAACTATTTATAGTTCTATTCATTTGCCCAATTAGGCTTCAGGAATTCCTTCCCTTAAATCAAGGCTCATTATGGTTAAAAGGGTCACAACATAAGTTACCCATACATATTGTTTCCATATCTAACTCCTTAAGTGGGTTTTCCTTATTAATCGTTCCCAACTACCATTATAAATCATCATCTATAGAAATCTCTCATCATAAATGACATTTTCATCATCATTTTATGCCTCTCCCATTCACATTACACATTTCCCCCAATTTCATAAGTTAGGGTTTTATGAAAACCCAACCATGTCATAAATGCACATCAATATTCATCATCCTTCAACCCTATTTTCGTGTACCCTAATTAGTGCTCATAAAAGTCCATATTTAGTTCACCCCACCTTAGGTTTTCATATTTAAAGCTTCTCCCAATAACCCATATGCACTCAATACTCTCCCAAGCCTTAATAATCCATATTTTAGGGTTCAAATACCATTAAAATGAGAAAGACCTTACCTCAATCAAGAAACAAAAATAGGTTGCTAGGGAGAGGAAGGTAAGCTCAAAAATGGAGGAGAAGAAGGGAAAAACTTCAATCACCCATTGTCTTCTCCTTGCCCAATGGTGAATGAACATGAGAGGGGAAAGGGCACCAATTGGTCAAGCTCTTTGGAGAAGATGAAGATGAAGAAGATGTAGTGAATGGGAATAAGAAAATGAGAAGAAAGGAGAACAAGAGTGTTTCCCCTTTTTGGGTAGAAAAACAATATGAATAATGAGAGTGAGAGTGAAGTTTTATTTTACTTTTAACCTCATTCATTTAAATTTTTCCGTTTTGCCACAAACGGGATCTCTATTCAGGCTCAATAGTTATTCTAAAAATTATTCCGAATACACATTTAGATTTCCAATAATATTATCTACAACCCTAACCAACGACATCTCAATCAGAGATACTTGGTCCGACACTCATATTTTAATTGAGTCAGTTTTCTGATTATTCGGTCCCAATAAATTACTAATAGTCCCCAAAAATCTTAATTTAATTATTTCCAATATTTTGGGACATTAAATAATCCGCATTCAATTACTCAACATTTATTTCCTTAATTAATTCTCTATTTTAAAATTTGGGATGTTACACAATGCACCATCATCTCATTACATTTTTACAGGGTACATCTCATTCATATCATTTCACATCACATCTCGTCACCTGATCATACACCATTGTCATATCGTATCAGGACCCTACCAAGACTTATTCTCATTTGCATTTCGCATGTGATCCATCATAGGACATACACATATAGTTTCATTATACCACAACTTCATACAATCATATCGTACACATAGGTAGCACATATTCACATAACTTTACCCAACACATTTATCACATATATAAATCCAAGCATCATGTCAATTAATTGCACACATAAGTACATTCATTTGCCTAGTGATTTCTTCTCTTATCTTAACCTGACATGTCCTATCATCATTATTTACAAATAGATCTTATTAAATTTTACTAATAGAATATTTGCTCATTAGTCGGGTTCTCATTTTTATCTCTTGATCTAATTTACCTTGAGGTTGTAATTATAACTTATTTTTATTTAGTAACTATATTTTGTAACTATTGTTCCCGTCTCTAATTCTACTTTATTTATACTACCTTGGTGTAACTAGTCACAATATTACTAGTATTCCTTAATACTTAGTGTAATTAATTATATTTTTAGCTAACGTTTACTAAGGTCATTTACATAGTTTTACAAAATATAATTATATCCTACAGTTCACTTATTTTAGTCTCAAATCCAGTATATATTATGTGCATCCATTATTATGTAACCCACTTCTGCATAAATTCTACAATTACTATAAATAACTCATGCTATTATTTTATTTTATCCCTATTGGTATCCAAAGTTATAATTTATGACTAGTATTTAAACATTTTCTTTTCATAAAAATCCTTAAATCATATACTTTTCTTTAGTTTCTATCAAAACACTCCTTAACTGTTATAGTCAATTTATCTTAATCGTCACTAATTAATCTTAATTGTTATCAATACTAATTATTTTTTTACCGTTATAGTCAATTTATCCTATTTCTCTACTTAGCATGCTATTGTAGTGGATTTTATTTAACTTTCCTATAGTTATAAAATTGCTTGTGTATGTGTGTATATATATATATAACTCATAAAGTCAAAGTCTTCTTTTATTACTATTTATCCATCAAATTTAATAAAGTCTCTAATTGCCCTTTTTATTAACAAAACACATTATTTACTGTATCCGAATTTAAGTTATTAATGTTCGTTATTATTTATCTATAAAACCAATTATATCCCTTATTTTCCAATTAAATTAATATTCTTTTATTTACCAATATATCCAAATTTATATAAATATATATCCATGATATTTAGGAAAACATAATTTTACTTTTAATATTATTAACCACGTCTGAATATATTCTTTTTATTATTATTTTATTAATTTCCATTTAACCTTTTATAACATTAATATTTTAATTATTAAATTTATTTTTAAATTACTAAAGTCCACATGGTTAATTATTTAGGTCGTTGGCGTGATATATTTAAAATAAACTTAAAATAAATCGTAATTAAGTGTAAGTTGACAGAAATGCTCGTAACGCATAATTCTTTCGGTAGACCTTTAGTAGTGTTCTTCAGACTTTGGCAGGACTCCTTAAATTCTAGCAAGGCAACTGTATAGGATGGCGGGGCTTACTGGGAATTACATAAAATTAAATAAAAATTATAATTAATTACAGACCAAAATGAAAATATAACTGAGCCCATGATAATCTTCTGTAAGCAAGAACCAAACCAACAAAATTCCTGAAACTCAAACAGAACTCAGGCAGACGTTGGCAGAGCTAACAATCTTTGAAGTACGACTTATAGAATCTCACAAAAATATATGAATACACTCAAAAGCACAAACAGAATTCGCGGGTGGCGACAGAAAATTACGCAACTATCAACAAAACTATTAGAATACAATGAAACTTGGAAGAAACATTCCTGGAGGCCACAAATATAATTTAAATTGACTAAAAATAAGATTATATAAAGAGGAACTCCCCTTACATCATCCTTAGTTCACGGGTTTAAAGGAAGTAAAGGAAATCGATTGTCAAAAATTCATCGATCGTTAATTTCTTTACGCCGATCGCTCCCGCGACCATAGAAACCAAACATGCAAGGCCAAAAAGAGAAGTACCAGTCTCGGCCAGCTTATACAAAGAGAGAATGGAACATGAAAAACTAGAATTTAGAGGAAAAATTGAAGAAAACATAGAATCAAGAAGAAGAAATTAAAATGGGTACCTTAGAAATTTAAGGTGGTGGCCGTAGGTGGGAAGTGATGATGCACAGTGGAGAAGGCTAGATGATGAGCCATGATGGTGAAAAGATAAAGAGGATGTGAGGGGTTGATGTGGTGGTGGCTACAATGGTTTTTTAGAGAAACCGAGACAGAAGAAATTTGATCAGTGAAAGTGAAATGAATTGATAATTGAAGGGGGTATCATTCAGTGATTAGAAAGAAAATATGGAGATTTCAACGTGAAGATTAGAATTGGAGCAGCGTGCTAGAATGAAATTTGTGAGGCAATGATGAATTAAAAATGGAAGAGAAAGTGGCGTGCAACATATGTATATATAGAGATCCATGGATGACATAATATGGCATGTAATAACATGTGATGGTGATGTTGAGTTAAATAATGAAGAGGTACTATTAATGAGGCTTTAGGAAATAAAGTGTGTAAATTGAAATTAGAAGATTGCAATTGAAGAGAAGACAATGTGAATGGAAAAAGGCAATGGCATGGCAGGTGATGGTATGTCATGGTATATAACATCATGATGGTGGAATTTAGAATGAAAGAAGGCAACATGCAAATTGAATGGTAGGCACACAGTGATGATCAATTGATAATTTTATAATTATATACAGAAACAACTTATTGAACAAGTTGTAGAAAACTTGGAAGGTAAATTGGTATCCTTATTAAGCCAGGGAATTTAGTGCAATATACTACACGTTTAAGGTCCATGTGGCAAGGTTTGGATGGATGATACGTGGTGGAGAAAATGGTGACTACAAAAGCAATTTAGGATACCGGAAATGAATACACGATAAGCGACTAGTTATCTTTTCAGAACTTGTTTTAGATAAATTCCTAATTAATTCTAGCTGAGAATTAGGAAAACCTTTTAACATGAAATTGTATATTATCATTTTCTCTTTGAAACAATATATAGCACATGAAAATCCAACAACCAGAGTGAGAGTTATGCCCAAACCAAGGAAAAATGCTCCTAGAGCTCCCAAATTCTTTAAGGCTAAAAAGATTATTTACTGGGGCTTCTCTTTTGATAATCAGACTTTGAGCCCTTTATAAAAGTTATAGGGTTTTTTGATACAAAATCATAGAAAAAAGAACAAAATGGTTCTGGCATTGTACGAGGGAGATATGTATATTTTACTAAAACTTGGTGAAGCTGTTACAAATTAAGATCAGACTTGGGAAGATTTACAAAATTGTACTAATAGGGTGGGAATTGGCCTTCGTGGTCTTCATGAAAATCATAGAAATATCATTACAAATATTATGAAACTGGGATCGTGCGAATTGGACATCGTATGAAAGAGATATGATTTTTCGAGTAAACCATGCACAGATTAAAGGGATTAATTAACAGGGTTTTGGAGTACAAAAACTTGGTTTTCAATTTAGGGGTGATTAACTTACAAATTAGCTCTCAAGCCTAGAGATAGAGATTGTTAGGTTTTTCATAACTAAGAAACCAAGATAAGAATCGCTTGATTTTAACCTCGAATGAAAGAGTTACGCTCAAAATACTAAAGATGTTTAAGTCGAATTCGATGGCTTCTGATTTATTGGATTATTTTCTCAAGAAAAAGGGTCGATAAGGCCTGAATTAGGATGGGTCCCTTTAGGGAAAGTGTTTAAATTATCGAAACAGTTCATTAGGGACTGACCATACTGAGATCAAATATCCCGAAGTGCTTGCATGACTAAACATGGGAAGTATCTAAGTATCTAAGGAATGGGTCAGGCCTAAAAGGGAAGGCCGAAGCCTCATGCTTTACACAAAAAGCTCAATAGGGTATCCTTAGGGTTTTTGAGGGTCTGGGTTCCTGTCCTAAAAATCATGGCTATTACATGTCTAGTCAATTTTCTTCAGCCTTCCCACACAATGTAATAGCATTCGTATCCTCACATTGAGAATGTTCAAGTGGAATATGTTGTTCCTTGTTGAATTGTCACATAACCTTGTCTGGTTAATGCCACTCTATAATCTAAAAGCAAATCAACAAAACAATAGATCTCTATGTAACATCCACTTGCAAGCAGATCTTAAAAAGATTTCCCATCATTAGATTATTATAGGGTTTCAAATGAACTTCAAGATAAAAATAACTAGTTATTTTATTGTAACCATAATCAACTAAAATTACGTATTTCAAACATGTAAAATATACCTTATTTTTCCTCAACCCATCAAGTTAAGTCCCAAAAACTCTAACTTATAACCAAAATATTTGATTCTTGTCGTGTCTAGCCATTTACACCAACAAGGACCAGCTTCTTCCATTACATTCAGACAAGGTGGGGTAAACTGTAGGATTTGTTCCCAAGCCCAGAGCTGTACCAATATAATTAACCCACATATGTCTTTGAGTATAATTTGTAATGGTATAAAGCTACCTGTACAGGTATTTTAGTATAGTTTCCCCCATGTGATGTAAGTTTTTCTTCAAGGAATGGATGTAGATCTTGAGTTTCTTCATCTATAAGTCATCTTTAAGCTTGCATAAATTTCAAAGTGAATTCTCAAGCACTCCTTGACTTAGCTGAAATGCACATGGAAATGTATAGAGAAGGATACATGTAAAATGGAAAGGAGAAATGAATTTTGTAGAGAGGTTTAGGAGAGGAAAGATGAAGGTGTCATTATCTAGATAGAGAGATAAACCTAAAGTTCCAATCACCACCACCACCTTGAACAGATCTCTCAAAAAAGCAGGACCGCCTCTCAAAGGGGACAACCTTCACCCAAGCCTCCCTAGCAAATCCACAGTCACATAAAGCAAGCAAGGAAGATTCCTTATGCCTCCTACACATAGCACATGTTATATAACGTCTCGCCTAATTATTAGACTTTAAACCATGTAATTAAACTTAATTTAGGTAAAATTCATTTTAAATAATGTGGTAGATATTAAAATTGAGACATGGATGTGGAAAAGTTTAAAGACAAATTTTTCAGCAAGCGTTGTCCACTAATTGACATCTAATCGAAGCTACAAAACTCCGATCGAGATGAATTTAATTGGTACACCTCCACAACTCAATTATCTACAAATGTTATACAGAGGCCAAAGGCCAACTATGCCCCTAAGGCTGCCCAATTCACAGAAAAATGAAACCAACCCGCCTGAAATTTCAGCCTGAACATCCTGTAGTAATTTTGACATAACTTGGGCTACATACCTCTAATTGGCACGATTACGATGGCAAAATGACTGTGACAAAATTATCTAAAACTTTTATGAAGGAGAAGAACTGAATCAACTCTCGCTTGAGTGAAAATTGGCTCGCTTGAGTGAAAATTTGACAAAAACAACACCTGTGAGGCTCGCTCAAGCAAAAATACTTTCACTCGAGCAAAAATTTGATAGAAACCAACTATTTGACTCTTACTTAAGCGAGACTATCCTTGCTTAAGTGAGATTTACCTAAAAATCACCCCTCAAATCACTCATAGATTCACTCAAGCGATAATTGGCTCACTTGAGTGAAAATATCAACATTTTAACCTCCAAACCAACTTCTTCGTACCCTTTCTTGCCCGTTTTAACTTTGATTGTCACTAAACTTCATGGGCGCTATGTTTTCCCCATTTTGGACTTGCTGGCATAGTCCGTTTACCAAAATTCTGCCATATGAAGAAGATATGCATCAAAATGCATTAAACTCAATTTCTAAAATTTTGGTGTATGAACCCTTTCAATGCATTACAATTGACCATTTTACACTTCTAACAATTTCCATTTGACACTAGTTCGGATCACTATTTTACCTGCTCAGTTGCATATTGTAACATCCTTAATTTTATATAAATGATTAAATATGAAAGATAAATACTAAATAATTATATGTGGATTAATAAATGTCCCAAAATATTGAAAATAATTAAATTGAGATTTTTAGGGATTATTCATAATTTATTAGAGCTTTATGAGCTGAATTTATACTTGATTAAAATATGAGTATCGGACCAAGTATCTCCGATTGAGGTGCTATTGGTCAGGGCTATTAAGAATATTATTGAGAGTCCGAATATGTATTCAGAATAATTTTTTGATAAAGTATTGAGCCTAAACAGAAATCTTGTTTGTTATAAAATAGGAAATTATTAATGAAGGGTTAAAAATAAAACACTCTCATTTCTTCTCTTCATTCACATTGCCATTCTTATCAAAAGCAAGACACTCCCCTCTTCTTCTATTTCCTCATTCTCTTCTTCATCTTCTTCTTCCTCTTTAAAACCCATAAAGTGTGGTGTGTGCCTTCCCTTTCACTCACTATTTTCGTTCTCCCCATCAAGCAAGAAGGAGAAGCTTATGTTGGAGACTCTCTTATTTTCGTGCTCCCTTTCTTCCCTATTGGTACCCACTTATTTTCTTGGCTTGAGGTAAGTTCCTCTCTAAATCTAATGGTGTTATACCCTAGGTTAGGGGTTATTATGGTTTTTGATAGGGTAATGCATATGGGTTATTAATAGGAAGCATTTATGATGGGAAACCCTAAGGTGGGGTATTTTTAATGTGAGTTTTATGAGGGCCTTGAGGGGTACATGAAAATGGCAAGGAAGATGATGGAAAATGGTGAACATAAATAATGGTTGTTGGGTTTTGATGAAACCCTAACCTTGTAAATTGGGGGAAATGTGAAATATAGGTATAAGAATATTTATTGATGTTAAAAGAATGTATTTAATGATGTGGAATTGTAACATTGATAAGTAATAACCATTAATGATAATGAATGGTTGATAATAGTTGTTGGGAACCAATTAATATGGGAACCATGAATGGTGTAACATCCCAATTTTATAATAATGTACCGGGTGAAATAAGCCATTAAAATAATAATTCAGAAGTGGAAATTGTTCACTAATTACCCTTAACTTAATCAAAAGGTGATTAGCTTTAGTGGATGCTGATGGGACTAGGTGACGTGAGCAGACTGCTCCTCACGTTTTCCCACCCCACCATTCCTTTCCTTCATGCATGCGTTTATAATTGGTTGATGGCTTTTCTTTGCCATTCATTCTTCAGAATTTCCCTGCGAGTTCTTCTTCTTCTTCCTCCTTCTCTTTCTCTCTTGTTTTCCTTCTTCTCTTCTCCTTCTCTGCTCTCTGTTTCCACTCCCTGTTTCAGAAGCCACGTTGATGGTGCAACAGAGGAGTCAGAGCTTCCTTATACGAGTAAAGAACGAGCGTCGAAGCAGAAGCAGAAGTAGCCCTGCACTACTCGTGGAAAGCAGCAGTATTCCAGTGAAGGTCAAACGAGTGAAAGTGTTGAGTGAAGCAGCGAGGAAAAAGGACCAGCGCCCAAGCAGAAGAGTCTCTCGGAGTCTCGTAATTAGTAGGGGGAGTACCTTACATGTTAAATGCATGGGTTATGAATGGGCTTCGGGTGTTGATAATTGTGGCTCTGCATTCTGTTTGTATGATGTGCCTGCATGTGGAGTACCCGAGTGTAGGATAAGTGAGAGTGAGTGTTGCATGTTATCATTGCCCTTGAAGATGTATACGTTGATTAAGTCCCAACAATATTGTATACCGATTGCATGTTATGTTGTGTTGATTGGAATACTTATTTGAATCTGTTGATCTCTATATGGATGCATGCGTTGATTAAGTCCTGATACTGTTGTATACCGAGTGCATGTGATGCTTGAGTTGATGAGAATACTTATAGAATCTTGATATTGATTGACACCGATTGCATTGGACCTTTATGTTGTTGTATCCATCTAATGGAGTTATGATGATGATTACATGGAAGTATGTGTGTGTTAGATTAATATGTGGAGTTCTGAAAATGGTATTACCGACTGCATGTGAAGTATGTATGGCTGAGTTAAAGATTGTGTGCATGAACTCTATGTTGTGTGATGAATCCGCGTGTGGCGCATGGGATGCGTTGTGCTGGACGCACGTAGTGTGGGACACTACCATCGGTTATAAAGCGTGGGACACTGTAAAATCCTTGAGTGGGACTCAAGGTAGCCTTCGAGTGGGACTCGGGCTGCCTGTGAACACCTCCGTTGGTGCTGAGAGCGTTGGTGTCACCTGTGGGCAAACGGTTGGGTACCTATAAAATGGCCAAGCAGCTGGGAGCTGAAATGATAGCTGAGAGCTATGTACAAAAGGCTGAGAGCCTACGTTGCAACGTCAGAACCGATTACACACGAATGCGGAACCGAGTGAATAATCTGTGTATATTAACTGCTGATATTGCTGGAATTGATTATGCATGAGATGATGAATGTATATATATATATCCGTGTGTACATGTTGTTGATGCTGATTGAAACCTGTTCTATGAATGTATGTTATGTTGTTGAAGAGTTGCGTATATGTATATATATAGCCGAGTGAGAATTGTGGTTTCTGACTGATAAATGTTCAAAAGATGCATTCTGATTCATGGACCTTAACATCATGTCACTAATTGTTGTATGTTAATGTTATTGAGTTGATGTGTGTAAGGGGGGCGAGTGACAACTGGTGGATTCCGATCGGTAAGGATCTTGTGTGTGTGTCCTAGTTGATTAGTAATACTCTGACCTTAATCATTGCCACGTGTGATTATGTGTGCATATATATATATAGTTGTATAAATGTGAGACAACCTGAGTCAGTATCATTTAAAATTTAAGATACTCACCCCTGCTGTGGCAATTTTTCAGTGAACATCTCTCGTAATGAGGATTGGAGGAGGAGCTGAAATGCCAGGTGAAGTGCTGATGCACTATGGAAATTTTATGACTGTGCATGTGCTGTATATAATGTTTTCGGTTAAGCCTTGGCCGGCTCGTGTTTTGCTGTTAGTCTTTTATACAGAGTTGATCCCCTTAGAATGGGAATATGACAATGTGGTTGTAAATCCGTGATATGCACTCCTATATACATGTATATATGCCTATGTTTATGCCATGTTGCATGTCTATCTTATGCTGTGAAATGCCTGGGTAATCTTGATATACATGTGCGTTTATATTCCCGAATATGTAGGAAATGACATAACATAACATGAAGAAGCCAACCTATGGTCTAGAGGGTGAGTTTGTGACTCTGTCACCGAGTGGGAAGGTTCAGACGCTCTGAGTGAGTGAAATCAGATAGCTCCGAGTAGGAATTGACATAGAAGACTGCCCCTAACGATGAGTTGTTAGGATCGAAGTTGAGAGCCTAAATATACGTTCCGAGTGGTTATTACTAGAATTTCTCCCGAGCGTAGGATAATCAACGAACCCCGAGTGAGAATCCACCGAGTGAAGGTTTTTCCGACTAGAGAGTGACACCTTAGACTCTAGGGGACCCCACTGTAGTAAGCTGTTAGAGGCAAAAGAATCCTAGTGAGTCTTAACCTAGTAAAATGTTGAGAGTCGGAAGGTTATGGTTACCGAGTGAAAACTAAGTGAAATACCCCGAGTGACAAAAGGACGTGAAGATTACTCTGAGTGAGGAGTCCTCCTAGACTCCGAGTGAGTGATAGTAGGGACCACTTCCGTATTATTCGCGTATATGTTCTGATTGATAAAACCGTAGAATAAGTTGCATTGTCCGAATGGGACTAGTAGGTGCAAGAGCTAAGTCCGAGTAGACTGAGGTTGGATCCTTCCGAGTGAATCAGGCGCTGGGACCCGAGTGCGGAAATGTCGAGTGAAATGAACGAATACCGAGTGAAGCTTTCGCTTGAGCGTGTGCGCGTTGCTATGTGACCTGCCTACGCGATTTCCCCCTTCTTCCGCTGTTAGTTTCTTGAATTTCTTTTGTTCTCTTATTCTTCTTCTCCTCTCATTTCTTATACCGTGGTATTTTGGTTTTAATTGTGAAAAATTTTCTCTGTTTTTCTTGTCTATGATTTGTTTAAATTAGGGTGTTACATTTTGGTATCAGAGCAGACCGAAAGGTCCAAGGCCAAGGTATGCTTGCCGAGTATGAGCAGTTGTGTGCTTTCTGACTGAGTGGTCATCATGATTGAACCTGATTGATATTGACTTGTGGATAGGAGGTTGTTTCCCTCCTGGTCCGATTGATTGAGTAGCATATAGAAATAGTATGATGTGCTAAGTTACTGAACGTTAGGCTGAAATCTGATCGGTAGTAGGTGGCTTGGTATACTTAACCTTGAAGGGGTGTTAATTTCAGGATAAGGGATGACGCACCGCCAAAGCATGGAGGCTATAGCCATGGCATTCCAACATTTTACAGACGTGTTTGAGAGGCAGGGCCAGCCTCGAGCTGAGGAGGGCCAAGTGCTGGACCGCTTCCTGAAGAGGAAGCCGAGTGAATTTCTAGGAGGGCGGAACCCTGAGGCAGCCTTTAAATGGACCCAAGAGCTGGAGAGGATTTTTGGGGGTCTTCGCTGTACCGAGGCCCAGAAAGTAGAATGTGCAGTATACATGCTGCGTGACGAGGCGGAAAACTGGTGGAAGATAGCCAGAAACCGATTCCCTAACGATGATAATCAGCTGACCTGGAACAATTTCAAGACATGCTTCTTAGAGAAGTACTTCCCCGACACAGTAAGGAGTCGGAAGGAGTTGGAGTTTATGGAGTTGAAACAAGGCTCCATGACTGTGGAAGAGTATGCGACCAGATTCGAAGAGTTGTGCCTATTCTACCCACCTTTCCAACAACCAGGGACGGAGAGCTCCAAGTGCCTTAAATTTGAGAATGGATTAAGATCTGATATTAAGAGAGCTTGTAGATACCAAGAGATACGGAGTTTTCCTGCGTTGGTGAATAAGTGTAGGATATTTGAGGAGGATGACAAGGCCCATTCGGGCCAGAGCAGCAGAGCTAACCATTCCTTGAGGCCCCAGCAATCCTGCTTCAAGAGGCCGAGCAACGTTGGCAGAAACCGATCCTTTTCCAGATTTGGGGGTCGGAACCAGCCTGAGAGACGACCAGTTATAGGGGACGGAAAATGTTTCAATTGTGGAGGGAGTCATTATGCCCGAGACTGTAACAACGATGGTGACGTGGTATGCTTTCATTGTAATAAAAGGGGACACATTCGCCCCGATTGCCCCCAACTCCGTCAAGCAAACACCAGTGTACGTCAAGGAGGTTTCCAAGAGAGAAACCGAGTGAATGATAACCAAAGACCGGGTGGCAGAGGCAACAGAGCCAGAGGAAACATGATGCTTGCTCCAAATGGCCGAGAGAGGAATACCGACCAACCAGCAGCAGGAAGAGTCTACACCATCAACGCGGAAGATGCTACACAGGCGAATGACTTGGTATAATGTAAGTGCTCACTCGGTAGATATACGCTTAATGTTGTTTTTGATTCAGGAGCCACCCATTCTTTTATAGCTGATAAGTGTGTAAAGCAATTAAAGTTACCGACTGTGTTTATGGATCGGACTTTGGAAGTAACCAATCCGACTGGCGCTAAGGTGTTGACATCATCAATGTGCAAGGATGTAACATTTGTGTTGTGTGATCGAAGTTTCACTTTTGATTTGGTGTGCATACTCTTAAAGGACCTTGACATTGTGCTCGGAATAGATTGGCTTTCAGCCAACAAGGTGTTAGTGGATTGCAGAAACCGAAGGATAATCTTCCCGGGGCAGCACCATGAAGACGACACGGCACAAGGTATAGCTTAACTGTTTATGATGCTTTGTCTAACCGAGGGTGAGAATAAAACCCGGGTGAACGAAATTCCAACTGTCTGTGAATTCCCAGAGGTATTTCCTAAAGACGTACCGAGTGTCCCTCCCGATAGAGAAGTCAAATTCTCTATAGACCTGATCCCTAGAGCCGAGCCAGTCTCCAGTGCACCATATAGAATGTCCCCAACTGAATTGGCCAAGTTGAAGAAGCAAGTAGATGAGTTACTCGGAAAACAATTCATTAGGCCGAGTGTATCACCTTGGGGCGCACCTGTGCTGCTTGTTAAGAAGAAAGATGGCAGCATGAGGCTTTGTATAGACTACCGACAGCTAAACAAACTCACGATTAAGAACCGATACCCATTGCCCCGAATTGATGACTTGATCGACCAACTGCGTGGAGCCTCAGTCTTCTCAAAAATTGACCTGTGATCGGGATACCACAAATCCGAGTGAAGGACTCGGATATCCCAAAGACTGCCTTTAGGACTCGGTATGGTCACTACGAGTATGTAGTGATGCCGTTCGGTGTAACAAATGCCCCTGCTGTCTTCATGAATTACATGAACAGCATATTCCACCCATATTTAGACTGATTCGTAGTTGTTTTCATTGATGACATCCTAGTCTATTCTAAGACTTCTGAGGAGCATGAAGAACATCTCCGAGCGGTACTCCAAGTATTGAAGGAGAAGCAGTTGTTTGCAAAGCTTTTAAAGTGTGATTTCTGGATGAATAAAATCCATTTCCTCGGACATGTGATTTCCGAGGAAGGTGTCTCGGTGGACCCTTCGAAGGTGGCGGCTATAATGGCATGGGAGAGACCCAAGTCGGTCTCGGAGATAAGGAGCTTTATGGGCCTGGCAGGTTATTATAGAAGATTCATTGAAGGTTTTTCTAAGTTGGCCTTGCCACTGACTAAATTGACTCGGAAAAACATTCCCTTCGTATGGAGTTCCGACTGCGAGAACAGCTTCCGAGAGCTGAAGGACAAGTTGACGACTGCTCCAGTGCTGGCATTACCTGACTTGCAAGAGAGCTTCGTGGTTTATTGTGATGCATCAGGACTCGGATTAGGATGCGTGCTAATGCAGAAAGACCGAGTGATAGCGTATGCCTCTCGGCAATTAAGACCACACGAGCAACATTATCCGACCCACGACTTGGAATTGGCAGCTTTGGTGTTCGCATTAAAAATCTAGAGGCATTATTTGTTCGGGTCCAGATTTGAAGTATACAGTGATCACAAGATCCTCAAATACTTATTCGACCAAAAGAAACTGAACATGAGACAGAGGAGATGGATGGAATTTTTAAAAGATTATGATTTCGAGCTAAAGTACCATCCGGGTAAGGCAAACGTTGTTGCCGACGCGTTGAGTCGGAAATCCCTTCATGTAGCAGTGATGATGGTGAAGGAGGTAGAGCTATTGGAACAGTTCCGAGACATGAACTTACATGTTGACATCCCCTCTTATCCGTGTGCATATGCTGTTGATGCTGATTGAAACCTGTTCTATGAATGTATGTTATGGTGTTGAAGAGTTGCGTATATGTATATATATAGCCGAGTGAGAATTGTGGGTTCTGACTGATAAATGTTCAAAAGATGCATTCTGATTCATGGACCTTAACATCATGTCACTGATTGTTGTATGTTAATGTTATTGAGTTGATGTGTGTAAGGGGAGAGTAACAACTGGTGGATTCCGATCGGTAAGGATCTTGTGTGTGTGTCCTGGTTGATTAGTAATACTCTGACTTTAATCATTGCCACGTGTGATTGTGTGTGCATATATATATATAGTTGTATAAATGTGAGACAACCTGAGTCAGTATGTATCATTTAAAATTTAAGATACTCACCCCTGCTGTGGCAATTTTTCAGTGAACATCTCTCGTAATGAGGATTGGAGGAGGAGTTGAAATGCCGGGTGAAGTGCTGATGCACTATGGAAATTTTATGACTGTGCATGTGCTGTATATAATGTTTTGGGTTAAGCCTTGGCCGGCTCGTGTTTTGCTGTTAGTCTTTTATACAGAGTTGATCCCCTTAGAATGGGAATATGACAATGTGGTTGTAAATCCATGATATGCACTCCTATATACATGTATATATGCCTATGTTTATGCCATGTTGCATGTCTATCTTATGCTGTGAAATGCCTGGGTAATCTTGATATACATGTGCGTTTATATTCCCAAATGTGTAGGAAATGACATAACTTAACATGAAGAAGCCAACCTATGGTCTAGAGGGTGAGTTTGTGACTTTATCACCGAGTGGGAAGGTTCAGACACTCTGAGTGAGTGAAATCAGATAGCTCCGAGTAGGAATTGACATAGAAGACTGCCCCTAACGATGAGTTATTAGGATCGAAGTTGAGAGCCTAAATATACGTTCCGAGTGGTTATTACTAGAATTTCTCCTGAGCGTAGGATAATCAACGAACCCCGAGTGAGAATCCACCGAGTGAAGGTTTTTCCGACTGAAGAGTGACACCTTAGACTCTAGGGGACCCCACTGTAGTAAGCTGTTAGAGACAAAAGAATCCAAGTGAGTCTTAACCTAGTAAAATGTTGAGAGTCGGAAGGTTATAGTTACCGAGTGAAAACTAAGTGAAATATCCCGAGTGACAAAAAGGACGTGAAGATTAGTCTGAGTGAGGAGTCCTCCTAGATTCCGAGTGAGTGATAGTGGGGACCACTTCCGTATTATTCGCGTATATGTTCTGATTGATGAAACCGTAGAATAAGTTGCATTGTCCGAATAGGACTAGTAGGTGCAAGAGCTAAGTCCGAGTAGACTGAGGTTGGATCCTTCCGAGTGAATCAGGCGCTGGAACCCGAGTACAGAAATGCCAAGTGAAATGAACGAATACCGAGTGAAGCTTTCGCTTGAGCGTGTGCGCGTTGCTATGTGACCTGCCTACGCGATTTCCCCCTTCTTCCGATGTTAGTTTCTTGAATTTCTTTTGTTCTCTTATTCTTCTTCTCCTCTCATTTCTTATACCGTGGTATTCTGGTTTTAATTGTGAAAAATTTTCTCTATTTTTCTTGTCTATGATTTGTTTAAATTAGGGTGTTACAAATAGGTTTAGCTTTAAATGCATAATAATAAATTTAGGCACCTAACCCATGGTGGTTATGGTGGAGGAAATGAGATAAATGAGGTTGATGATTGAAATAACATAAAACACCGAGTAATTAAATATAAGCACTTGAATCTTGGTAGTTTGAATAAAAATTGATGGTGTAGTATATTGTATAATGTAGGAAACAACTCCATCGGCGAGTCGGGATCTTCAGACCCCGTTAATTTCTACTTCTCATGAGGTAGGAGGGGGCAACATCTCTAAATGCCTGATTTCATCCATTAGTGATGTGTGTATATGATTGTGTTTTGCTAATTTGGCTTGGATGAATGATTTGATGATTACTTCATTGGGATGCATTTAGAGTGAATAATGTTATATGGCTTATGTTTATGGGATGATGATTATGATGTTGAATTGACTCATGTTAATAAGATTTGTTATAAATCACTTGAGACCTTGATTGTAGTTGATTGTAATGATGTTGAACATCCCATGATATAAGAATTGATAAATTTGATTGCCAGTAACTATTGAATGTGTATGAATCCAATGAGAATTGGTGATGGTTGAGAATAATGAGTATATAGAGTTCCACTAAGTGTTGATGATGAATTATTGATGGTGGAGTGGCATTTAAGATGCATAATGTCACACCACGGTTCTCCCAGACCCAAATCCTGATGTAATCAAGATAATTAATTAATAAAAATGCGGGTAAATTTTTCACATTCAAAAAAATTCCAAAACACCTTACGATTACATCAAGACCCGAACCACAGAAAAACAAAGAGTGAGATATAAATAAGTTTAAAACTGGATCCTTAAATAAATTACCCATAACGGTATACAAAATAACAAAGTTTACAGCAAAAGAAGAATATGTATACCAGGCACAAGCCTAGTCCCATATATGAAGATATGAGAAAAGGCTCGACAAAGCATGCAAGCATACAACACTAGCCTATTAGGCCATAACTCTTTACACACATAAATCATAATCATGCATTACCTAAAATATATTTTTATGTATATGGTCATACAACATACGTCACCAATGTCCATAACCTATAATTAACCCCATTTGAATCAATCCTCAAGGTCATATATCATTAACACTTATACATCCACTAATATCAATAGTAATCACAAGATTATATAGATGTTATTCACAATGAAATAATTTACAAATGCTGTCGGCTAAGGCATTCCATTACCACTATTTACCTTCACCAAAGCTTTACTTTTAAAATATCCTCATCCCATGATTTTCCTACGTCAATGCTAAAAATGGACAACATGGGAGAATGAGTTATACATTTCAAATGATAAATATGAATACAATTGAGATTATGTGCATATCAACATCATGTATGCTTTGCTAAAATCATCAATAATCATCATAATTCATTCATTTCAACAATATACATGTATCGTATTCATCCATCAATTCATAGCAAAGCAAGCAGATATACACATCATTTCTCAATGGCGTAATAGGCCAACATCATCGTCTTCAATCATAGACAAACAAGCCTTTCATCACATTAGGCCATCACATATAACATCATCATATTCAATATCTTTTCGTTGTATTCATATTTTACATGTTGTCTTTTAGGTATTCATTTACCCATCTCATCATTGTCATATCTAAATCTCAATTAACATCAATCATCATCACCTTTTGGCATATCTCCATGTTATATGTAAATGCTCTTAGGCTAATGCATATACACAATGGAATAGTCAACAACAAATACGGGTCCGACTATAGGAATAAACAGTAAATTGTGGGTCAAGCATAGGTGTGCTACTATGCCCTTACTACAGTAGTATAATGTGTACACTGATATCTCAAATCGTGCATGTTCAATCACCATATTTTATTGGTACCAAACCGCTATCGCCCATCTGTAGCACTAGTCATCCCGTGACTTACGGATCAATAACGTGGCCTTATTTGCCACAAGTGCTACGGGCCTCTCCCAAACACACATCGAGAGTGCCGTGCCCCGTCGGACACCAAGGTAACTTGCTCATCACAGAGCCGCCCGCCCACTGGTCCTGCCACATAGGGTGCCTCATCACCAAACTAAGGGAAGCTTCGTGATTCCTAGAATCACTAGGGAACAACAACAATATACATGTGCACTGGGTCACCCTCCCACTGGGTCTGCCTATTGGAACCCTTAACATTCCACATAGATAGCGTATGATATGCCATGGATGCAAATGCCAATCAATGCATTCTCACACTATGCATCCTATCATGCCACTCATCAATCATCATCATTAACACCAATACCACTATACAATCTTTAGTGGATTTTATCATTGTTGGTTTTAGCCATTGTTTTAAGTTTTAAGTGTGGCATTTCATTTCAACGTTATATGATACATGCAAGTCAATACTTGCAACAATCACAATGGTATCACAAACATCAACAACATCCATCAATCATTCATCAATATCACCATATAATCTCTTAGTGGATTTTCATCTTATTGATCATTACCATTGTTTCATATATTAATGTGGCATCATAAAAATTCACCAATATAATTTTAAACCACACATACAAGATCACACTTGTATCATACACAATGGCATTCAACAATCATTCATAATTGCTAGCCAAGGCCTCAACAATCAAGAGGAGGGTGAATTGAGTGTTTCAAACTTTTGCGTGGAATCCCCTTGAAAATGGTTAGTAATATACACATGATGCAATGATGAAGAGACAATAACTTTTATGCACATATCACATTATAAAATACTTGATGTGTAGTGACAATATTCATCCTTATGTATGATAAACAAGGCAAGTTATTGGTTTAGGCAATTCATCAAACAGTTGGTGTGCTTAGATTTGTTTCATCAATAATATGATATTTCCTATAAAGATTCAGCTCATTCAATATATCAAACAGCTTGTGTGCATGAGATAAGTGATAGCGATCAAGTAAGTATCACACAAGAGTTGATAGCAAACGATGTTCTAGATACTTGGCAAGTTATAGCAAATTCCAGTTTTTAAGAACTTCACCAAATATTGATTCAAGTAAATTATCAAACACTTGGCATGCAGAGTTAAGTTTCTACTTGAACAACAACTTCAATTCAAACATTCAACTTAAGAATTTTAGCAAACAGTTTATATGCGCAATTGTATAAAGAGTTCAAGGTAGAGAGAAATGCAAACCAATTTAACGAGTTCCACCAACACGGTGTACGTCTCACCTTCAAGCAACCCACTTGAAGGATTTCCACTATTGAAGTTTAGAGATATAAGCTATGAGCAATTGTAGCTTCCTAGTATCTCACACTCAAGAACTCAATCCTCACTAGCACAAGGGTACCCCACCCAATCTCTCAAACTCTTAATACCATAAGGTTGAACCCTAACCTTTGTGACCACTCAAACTAGAGTGAAACTTTGTGTTTGGTGTTTATGTTTACAAGCAAATAACTATCTCAATAGAGTAGATATATAATTGAAAGGCTCTCACAAATTCTAACTCTTAACAAGAGAGGATATGTAAATTTAGAACCTAAGTTTCAAAATAATGAAACTATACACAGAAAATGAACTCACAAGGCACAAGTACAAGCTTTGTGTAACACCCTCAGTTGACTGGGACAATCCCTTCCACTAGATTATCTTGGTCAACTGAGAGGTTATGAGTTTTAAAAAAATGTGGAAGTTTTTTTTTCTACAAGGAAACTTGGTGGAACAAATACACCTTATATACAACACATATATAATACATGGTCGTAACAGTAACTGTACATACTGGAAGTGAAGGGGCACACAGGCTCCCATAAATAAAAATAAAGTAATCTATCCTAATCTTCCTGTCCTCGATCCAAGAAGACCTCGCCTGATCCTTGACGTGAAGTCAGTGTCAATTCCCGTGATGTCTGGAAAAATTAATGTAAGGGTGAGTCTTCACCTCCACAACAATCGGGAAGGTGGCTCATCAACACCTGCCCACATACAATACAAACAATCCAAGATCGAGTCCCCTTCCATACTCTTTGGGGTTTCTAAAATATACTCTAAGTTATCTCACCACTTTTTATCTTAGCTGAACATTCCCATCTTCCCAGTCACCTCTCAGGGTTACTAATATCTATACAATCATATTTAAACAACAAGCAATCGTAATCTAAACACAGTGATGCAATGCATGAATTCATTTTGTTATTCAAATCTTTTATTAGTCATCATGATGCATGTGGGACCATCTCCTCCTCAACAATCTCATATACAATATCCATATGCACAACAACGCCACCCTTATCTCCCCTCCCCAACTAGAGCGACCGAAGCTCTCCTCGTTCTGGTTTTCACAAAAGGGTAAGGACTCACAGTCCAATCATCATAATGGCCAAGCATACATCTCAACAGAACGGGCACTCCACGGTCCTGGGAACACTCACTCTGAGTCAAAGTATACTGGATTTGCCATGGACTATCTGGTCTCGGGCATGAATCCAAACCATTAGACGCCCGCTCCAGCATACTCCCAAGACCTCCCGCAGGGTCGGAACGCTAGCTGTTCCCTAGTGTACCCACCATTGTTTGCTCTAGGGGATCATTCCAACATCCCTCCTCAACTCCAATCCATGATGCACAATTCAATAATTCATTTTTATTCAATGGTCCTCGGTAGGGTCCCCCAAATGACTCCCCTCCATTCCTAATGTCGAGTCTTTTTCTTTACTCAGTGTAACCAAATTTTCTTATTTTCTTTATTATAGTAACGTGCTCAACACTTAGGAATGAAGTAAGGTTTTACACTTTCTCAACAATTTGGGTACATTGGCGCTTCAACGCCTACATTTCATCTCAGATCCGAGTCTCACATACTTTTATATTTATTCATTTCGGGACCCCTACCGATACCCTTTTCTGAATCTTTTATCTATAATTTCCTCATCTTGTTATCCATGCATCATACAATGTTCATAACCATACCACATCAACAAGTATACAACAGCATCACGAAATACAATGCGTTATACCATATTCATCAAGTAACTATCACACATATATTTATGTACATAATCATTCACAGTTACATATCCCATCATGTCACATAATCAGTCAACCAACAAGTGTTATATTACATGTAATATTAAGTAGTCATTACACACACATATGATGTAAATTTTATTCTTCATCATTACCACGGCTTAGCAAGTAATTACGTACTTAACGTCACCAAAAGTTTACTAGACATAAGCGTTACCATTTATACGGTTCATGTCATTGCCATTTCCTTAATTTAAATTATTACTAAGGGTATACTATTTAGTTCAGTGCTCTTTGTATTTTTTCATTCATCCGCTCACGTATGATTATTTCCTTACTTAATTCAACTTCCTGAGGTCTAACTATAAACTCCTTGGTTATTTTTAGGCAACCTCATTAGCATTCCTTTACTTTAGTTTGTTATTTAAGCCATATTGTCACTTAATTTAATTATTTATGTAACTTTCAATTTAGTGATGTTCTTTCTAAGTTCATGACTATTTACCTTTGTGTACCTTTTTCTTTATTCCCCCTAATTAACTAATTTGCTTCCTTGGTTACATTTTCTTAATCGACTAAATTTTTACTTCTTATGGTGTTGATTCATTGCTTAGAACTTAGATACAACTCTAACCTCTATATTATTAACTTGTTCATTTTTCCCTTAGTCACTAAAAGTTGTTATCTACTTTATCCTACTTCTTGTAATTACATAGTTCAAGTCCAAATTTTGATTCTTCATCTATAGATTAAATATTTATTTCACGTGTATCATGTCCTGAAATTACGTCTCTTTGACCAATTATTCTTAATTACTAAAAGTTACCATTTAATTAATAGGTCTTGTCTCTCCCTTTCTTTTATCATTATTAATCTAAGTCCAAAACTCTTTTCTTATTTAGCTAATTAATAATTCTAGGTATAAAAACTCCTTTATTTCCTTTCTCCTACTTTTTAATGGTTACCTAGGTTTCTAACTCTTAACATCATTTTCTTTTATTAAAATTTCAAATTTTAGATCTATTTATTTAGGTGCATGACCCTTTTCCCTAATTAATTTATTAAGATCCTTTCCTATAACTTACTTCGAGTTAGACTCTAGTTATCTATTTCTTTTTATCCTTAGCCTATTTAAGCTATTAAAATAGTTAACCCAAAATATTCATTCCCTACTTTAATTTCTTTCACCACATCCATTTCATTTAATCTAGTTCTTAAAGTCACTTTTATTCTACTACAAGTGGTCACTAATTTTTCTAATTTTGGATATCTATTTCTTTATCACACATCAAAATCTCTTTTATTTCTTTTTCTTTTTCTTGGTGTATAAAAATTATTAAAATACTATCTTTAGAATTCACCTCAATTGAACACTAAATTCGGTCACTAAAATTAGTCATAAATATTTTCTAAGTCCTAGCATATTATCTTCCAAAACATTTTGCTTATTCTTAGTCTACCAAATGTATCGGGCATAACTTGGTCATTTGTTGATAAAACCCCTTTTTATGTAAAATTTTCCACTTTCCAAAAATCAATTTATCTAACCATCTTTCATAAAACTTTATAATATTAAGAATAATTTAACCTTTTAAAACTTAGTAAGATGAAACGTCGAAACCGTCCGGTTGATAAATTTTCTTGAAGAGCGTAATGTCGTTAAAGTACTTTCGGCGATACGTGACGATAATTTAACTCCTAATAGCGGGGCTTACCGGAACAACTTACAAATTACATAATAACATCAAAAATTCAAAATAATACAACCATATCGAATGAAACCGAGCCCGCCTAAATGTTAAATTTTCTAATTTTTTTATTTTCTTGGTCGATCACGATAAAATCCTCCCGAGCACGTGAACGTCAAATTATGTCAATTTAATTTCTAAAATACTTACTAAATTAAAAGCGTAATAATTTTAACGGTCGGTTACGAAAATTTTCACGGTTTGAGATTTTACCGTTAGATCGCGATGAAAATTAAAACAGTGGTTCCCGGATACTCATACAATATTATAGGACGATGAAAAACAAAATCAAAACAAGGTAAGACCCCCCTTACCACACAGAATGCTCACTGTCCGGAGGAGGAGAGTAATCCGTTCGTCAAAAATTTGTCGGGTACTCCGAAACGTCCGTCGATCGTCATTGTTTGTCCTTACGTTTTGCTAAAACGTGACATGTAAAAATTTTAGGCACCTAAAGGGATGTGGACAACCACTAAACAACAAAGATATTTACCAAAATAAGGGAAAACCTTACCATTTAATTTCACATCGTCGTCCGAATTCCTTGCCGTTTCAACGTCGATTTCCCCCGACGGCTTTGCGGGATCTAAAATCAAGCGTGCAACCATCAAAAGGAATGGAGCATGTCACAGCCAGCAAGGGAGTCAAAGGAATCAACCATCCAAAATTAAAGAAAGCTAAGGAACCGGTTGTCAAAAATTTACCAATTACTTGGTACGTCGCACCGATTGCTTTTGATCATCCCCGAAGCCTTAGGGATCAAACATGCAAGAGCAAAAGGAGGGAGGGCTGGTCACAAACAGCAAGGAACAAAACAAAATAGTCATGAAAATTCTAAGAGAATAAGCAATGGAAAGAGAACAAAAAAAGGTCGCCGATCGCTTACCGATCGAAGGATGGTGGCCACGTATCGAAGAACGGAGGGGCGTGGCGGCTTTGTGGAGGTGGAGACAGCATATGGAGGGGCTCACGGTGGCTGGAAAGTGGTGGAAGAGGGTTGTCTAGGGTGGTGGCAGCCGCGGGTTAAAGAAGAAGAATGAAGAAGAAGAGATCATGGTGGTTGGTGGTGGTGTAGTGATATGAGGCCATCAGGAGAAGTGTGATGGCTGATTTGGGTGGTCAAGGAGGAGGTGTGGTGGCTGGAATAGAGAGGAGGTAGTGTTGGAATTTTTTTGAAAAGAAAGTGATGGATTATGATGAGATAAAGGTAGATTAGAGTGTAGGATCCATTGCATGAAACTTGATTGGATGGTGTGGGAGGTGGTGGCTGAATGAAGCAAGAGGTGACACCTCTCATGGTAGGTGTCAAGGGCTGGTGATGCATGAAGATGGAGTTTTTAGAGCAAGACAAGTGTCTAGTGGGTGGGAGAAATTGATTGGCTTAAGTTGCATGAAGGGGCTGATGTGTCACAACCAGGGACGTCACTTTGTGTAAATTGTTAAGGGATGCTACAGGCCGAATTTGAAAATGAGCTGAACATAAAAGTTGTAGAACTTTTTCTTCTCTTTAAATTCATATAAAGCACAAAAAATCCATCAATAATTGAGTGAGATATATGGCCCAAAATACGGAACTAGTGCGAGGCTGTGACGGGATTTTCGTCCCTTGCACAAATAATTTTGATGGGCCAAATGGGCTGTGAATTGGACTTTGGTTTCTGCATAAAAGGTGTGGATAAATGTGTTAGAAAACTTTTCAAGAAATCCTCATTCAATTTCATGGTCATATGAGAGAGAGATATGTGGAAAATACTGCACCTAGTGTAAGCTATTACTGGTGAAACGTGAATTGGTGTAGTGTTTTAAATTCTGGGATTTATGGAATGGGAATTTTATTTCGAGCTCTTCATGAAGTTTTTAGATCTTCCTTTCCTATTTAATTTGGTATATCATTTGTAAAGATCCATGTTTTGTAGCCCAAGATATACCCGATTTACGACGGGGTGCTCTAGAAGCTTTCCGGATCAGCTAGGGCCTTCGAAATAAATTCACCATTAATTCTTCCTTAGGAATTTGATTTCGTGCCCTTCATGAAAATTGTAGATATCTCTGATAAGGATCTATAGTAAATAGAATAGAGTGATTCAAGCACCGGGAGAGGGACATACATGAATTTTATTGAAGGCCGCCAACATTGAAATGAGCAATGGCTGGTGGGGAATTTTTAATTATTTCCACTTCTATCCCCTGTCTGCCACTCCCAGGATTCAAGGATCGACTTGGATGTGTGATTCCAAGTCACACAGCATAAGCAACCGAACTTGCCATCCCGTTGTTGGGTTCGTGAGAGCCATGACATCAGATAATAGGGACAGCGGTTCAATAAATGATTTTAAATCAGGCCGGTGTGTTCCCTTTAATAGCCTGGACCGGTGTTCTCTTGCTGGACACCGGATGATGTAATCTGGCCATCAAACGACATCCCATTTCAGCAGCTTAGACCGGTGCTCCTTCAGCCTTGGACCGGTGTTTTTCTTATGGCCTGGACTACTGTGTTAGTGTCTATTCTTGGTGGAAATTGGTTGGACCGAAGTGCAGAATCGATCCTTCGACACTCAGTGTGAAGGCTTGAATTCATTCAAGTAACACCGGACCCCTTTTCGTTCAGAGTTGATTCACTCAAAAATATCTTTTCCCGAAAAGTACTCATTCAAAGTCAGACACACTCGGGAATATCTCTTTCTGAGAAGTATTCGTCAGAGACTCATTTCGTTCAGAATTGCTTCACTCGAAGGTGATTCGCTCAGAAATTTCTGCTTGAAAAACATTCAGTCAGCCTTTCTTCCCTCAAAAGTGACCCGCTCGAAAACGTTTCACTTAGAAACACCTTACTCAAAAATGTCTCTCTCGGATATATCTCTGCCCGAAAAGTGCTCCTTCGAAATCAAAGCCACTTTTCGTTCAGAATTGATTCACTCTGGAATTCTTCACTCAGAGATATCTCTGCCCGAGAGGTACTCATTCGAAGTCAGAGCCTCTTTTCGTTCAGAATTGATTCACTTGGAGGTGATTCGATCGGAAATCTCTGCTTGAAAAAATTCAGTCAGCCTTTCTTCCCTCGAAAGTGACCCTCTCGGAAACGTCTCACTCGGAAACACCTCACTCAGAAACATCTCTCTCAGATATATTTCTGCCTGAAAAGTGTTCATTAGAGGTCAAAACCTTTCTTTGCTCGAAATTGATTCACTCAGGAATTCTTCACTCAAAGATATCTCTGCCCGAGAGGTACTCATTCGAAGTCAGAGCCTTTTTTCATTCAGAATTGATTCACTCGGAGGTGATTCGCCCGGAAATCTCTGCTTGAAAAAATTTAGTCAGCCTTTGATAAGAGCATGAATCTCAATACATCACTTAAATAGAATTTAGGAACATTGAGAATGACTCTTTGATCAGAATACTTCTATCAGACTTTTGATTGTCTGTCAGACTTTTGGAATGCTGATACTCCCCCTTTTTTCATAGCCTTATACTTGTATCCTAAAAGTACTTAGGCACATAAATTAGTCACAGATAGTACAAACTTCATTTCTAAACGAAAATACTTGATGAGTGATATTAACAAATCCAAGGGTATAGAGTCTGGGGTCAAAAGTCAACCATGAGAATAGACTACCCCAGAAGTCATCGAAGAGAATTCATACCATCGGGGGATCAGGGGAATACCATTTTGACATACCATTCTCTAGAAGACTCATGAGTTTCCTTATTCCAAAACACTTTCAAACACCACAGCCGTTGTCAATTGTAAAGTGCACAAGAGAAACTGACCCCAGACGGCATTTGGATGCCTATGCAAATGAATCTTTGTTCTTGGGAGTGAAGAACGATGTTATGTGCAGGATGTTCCCTATAATCTTGGTTGCGGAGGCTCTAGGATGGTTCAAAGGGCTCCCAGCAGCGTCCATGATTCATGGGAAGCAATGGCCCAAGCCTTCCTAGACCATTTCATCGTCTCCCCGGATATACCAAAAATGTCCCACAGCTAGCCCAAATTAAACAAGGAGAAAATGAAAGTTTGAGAGACTTTTGGAAGAGGTTTTATAAAGGAACTGCTTAGGTTCTGGGGTTAACGAGGCAGATCCAGCTTGTAACACCTCGGTTTTCCAGACTCAGATTCTAATGTAATCAAGATAATAATTGTTGCAACCTAGATCGCGACGGCGCGGCGAGGAAGAAAAACTAGTATGAAACAGGGAGTCGCCACCAACGTTTTTATCCATAGGAAAAACATTGGAAAAAACTATGTTCAGTAAAGCACTGGTTTAAAAATGAGATTCAAGTTCGGGAGTCGGTTACGAGTAGGGAAGGTATTAGCACCCTACATCGCCTGTCAGAAATAGTACCAAGATTGAAAATGCGCAACATAAATAGCCTTACAAAAGATGTTTTATTTCTTCCCTTTTATTATTGTACTTCATGTAAAAACAGAAGGAAATGGAAGGAACAAACTGGACAAACATAGAGTGTAGGTCAACAATAAAAGGGTTTTCTTACAGGGAGAAAGGAGAAGGAGAACTCAGGCAGAGTTTTCTTACAGGGAGAGAAAATCCAACCCCTTGAGCCTCTTCAGCTGGGGCATTTATAGGGGTTGAAGACATGGGCTGAGTGTCTGGGACAGCCAGAGTTTCCACTCACCTATGCGCGTAGTGGTGCCACTTTGGCCACTACCTATTTGTGGGGAGCTGCGGCTCAGTGGGGCATTTTAAATTTCTCTACTTCCGTCCCCTGTCTGCCACTCCCGGGATTCCTGGATCCACTTGGATTATGGAAATCCAAGTCATCATGGTGGGAATATGGCGAGCCTGGTGGAAATCCGAGAGAAGATGGTGGAAATCCGAGAGAGGATGACTCGGATTAGCCTCTCAGTTGGTATTCATCCAGAGTGGGACATAATCCGAGTGGAAAAGGTCTCTCTTGTACACAAGGCCGAGTGAAATCTTTGCTCGGTGTTGAGTTGAGGGGTCGGTTTTTAGGAGAAAACCGGTCGGTGTTAAGCGTGAAGACCCCTGATGCTAAATTTTCTCTCCACTTCGCTTGAGCGAGAGTTTCTCACTTAAGTAAAAACACTCCAGTAGCTCACTGTCCATCTTTCGCTCAAGCGAGAATCTATTCCGCTGAAGCGAGAGTTTATTTGTTGAAGGACATTCATTTCGCTCAAGCGGAGAAAGGCTCGCTCAAGCGAGAAGTCCTTCTTAACTCGGATTTGCTCTCGGATTGAACCACTGTTTTACTCGGATATCTCTATGGAAATGAACCACTCGGAGAAGCCTTCTCGGGTTTGCTTAGTAGCATCACGGTTTGAAGTATTCAATCGGAATTACTTCAATTAGAGGAATTTTGCTCGGCAACGCTTCTGCTTGAAGCTTCATTCGACTCCTATGCTTGATTGAGTCGTTTTGACTCAGTATTCAACTCGGAGCCGGCCTTCCTTCCAATTAGAATTATTTCATTCATCAATCAATCATTCGGATATACTCACTCGGGAGTGATCCTTATTTTCCGATCGGAATAGTTTCACCTGACAATCAACAGCTCGGGTGCGTCCTCTCGAGAGTAATTCAATCGGATATATTAACTCGAGACTCGGCCTTTATATTTCAATCAGAAGTTACGACAGCTCCAACAATCCTTCAGGGGCATTCGTTCGGAATCGGCCTTATTTCCACTCGGATGGTCAACCAATCCCTCGGAATCCTTCACTTGGACAAGTCTTGGTGGGATTCAGGGCTCATAAGTAATTCATTTACGCATCAGAATTTGGATATATTCACTCGGAGGTGCTCTCTTTTCACTCAGAACTTTGGAGCTTGATAGAATTTGGCCGGTAGAAGCGTTCTTTCCAGATCAGTGCTTTGTTTTGCTCGGAATACACCTCTCGGAGATCTGTTCTTATTCAACAAGTGTTCTTTTGGAATCCAGAGTGTTTCTTCATTCTGAATCAACTCACTCAGGGATCTTTGATTCGGAAATAATTCTGCCCAGAAAAAGTACCTATCCTGAATCAGATTTGTTTTCATTTAGCATCCCTTCACTCGGACAATAGCTTTGGGCACTATTTATTCAAGGTCAGTCCTTTTTTCTACTCGGAATCGTTTGCAGTCGGATTCACCTCTAACAGGGACATATTTCTTCAAGGTCAGCCATTTGTCATTCGGAATGGCTTTGATAGGGAAGCTTCTACTCAGATTCTCCACAACAGTGAAGTATTCAACTCGGTAACACTCCGTTCTGCTGGGATTTGATGATTTCTGAGTCATTCTACTCGGATTTCATCATTCTGAGTCAGATTTGTTTTCAATCAGAAAGGTTTCAGTCGACAATCGGCCCTTCAGATGCATTCGCTTGGATTTGTGTTCATTCGGTGTCAGGTTTGCCTGAGAGGTTTCAATCTGGATTTCACCACTCGGATGTATCTTTCCTTGAGAGGCATTTCCCTCAGACTCAAACCATTCGGAAATGCCCTACTCGGAGACATACCATTCGGCCATGTCCCACTCGGATGTCCCTTACTCAGAAATGATCATTCCGTGTCATCTCACTCGGAAATGATTATTTCTGAGTATGTTTTTTTTTAAAATCTTTTTTTTGTTTTTTTTTGTGTGAATCTTTTTCACTTGTGGATGGACTGAAATAGGTGTTCACAGATGCCCTTCTTTACTTCTTTTCCATGAGAAAAGCATGAAGTTTCTTCTTGCTTTTGAAATGGAAAGGGAGTAAAGACGTGAACACCTTTGGCATAGTATCAGATGAGGGAGAAAACCCAGAACTTGACACTTGAATCTTTCAGTTGACAGGAAATGAGAAGACCGGGATTGACCCCTGGTAGACTGGAAAGTAAAGGTTGCCTTCATAGGTGACTGGAAAGAAAAAGGGTGCCTACATAGGCGACTGGAAAGTAAAAGGGTGCCTGCATAGGCGACTGGAAAGAAAAAGGGTACCTGAATAGGCAAATAGAAAGTAAAGGGTGCCTGAATAGGCGAATGGAAAGTAAAGGGTTCCTGAATAGGCGACTGGAAAGTAAAGGGTGCCTGAATAGGCAAACGGAAAGTAAAAGGGTGCCTGCATAGGCGACTGGAAAGAAAAAGGGTGCCTGAATAGGCAAATGGAAAGTAAAGGATGCCTGAATAGGCAAATGGAAAGTAAAGGGTGCCTGAATAGGCAAATGGAAAGTAAAGGGTGCCTGAATAGGCGAGTGGAAAGTAAAGGGTGCCTGAATAGGCGAATGGAAAGTAAAGGGTGCCTGAATAGGCGAATGGAAAGTAAAGGGTGCCTGAATAGGCGACTGGAAAGTAAAGGGTGCCTGAATAGGCAAATGGAAAGTAAAGGGTGCCTGAATAGGCGACTGGAAAGTAAAGGGTGACTGAATAGGCAAATGGAAAGTAAAGGGTGCCTGAATAGGCGAATGGAAAGTAAAGGGTGCCTGAATAGGCGAATGGAAAGTAAAGGGTGCCTGAATAGGCGACTGGAAAGTAAAGGGTGCCTGAATAGGCGAATGGAAAGTAAAGGGTGCCTGAATAGGCGACTAGAAAGTAAAGGGTGCCTGAATAGGCAAATGGAAAGTAAAGGGTGCCTGAATAGGCGAATGGAAAGTAAAGGGTGCCTGAATAGGCGAATGGAAAGTAAAGGGTGCCTGAATAGGCGAATGAAAAGTAAAGGGTGCCTGAATAGGCGACTGGAAAGTAAAGGGTACCTGAATAGGCGAATGGAAAGTAAAGGGTCCCTGAATAGGCGACTGGAAATGCAAAGATTGGAGGAGCTAACAGGACGTCTCGTCCATATTAACTCACTGGATTTAAAGGCTCTTGGTGATGCCCCAGTTTGACATGACTGAAGGTTCTTGGGGAATTTCCCCTTGACTGGAATAGAAGAAACCTGGGGAGATGCCCCAGTTTGACATGATTTGAAGGAGTCTTTGGGGAATGGCTCCTTGAATGAAAGAGAGTGAACCTGGGGTGATGCCCTAGTTTAACATATTTTGAAGGAATCTTGGGGAATTGCCCCCTTGACTGAATAGATCTGGGGTGATGTCCCAGTTTGAGATGGTCTGAAGGAGCCTTGGGGAACTGCCCCTTTGGCGGAAAGAGAATGCACCAAAGGTGATGCCCCGGTTTGACATGATTTGAAGGTTGTTGGGGAACTACCCCTTGAATGAACAAAAGAAATCTGGGGAGATGCCCCAGTTTGAGTTGTTTAGGAAATGTATTTCTACTAGGAAGGATTGATGGTTCGGGGTACTGCCTCTTTGGGTGAAAGAGAATGAACCTGGGGTGATGCCCCAGTTTGAACTATCTGTCTCGAAACCTTGAGGAGCTGCCCCTTGAGTGAGAAGAAATGATCCTGGGGTGATGCCCCAGTTTGATTTGTTTGGGAAGTGTAATTCCACTGGAGAAGGGTTGATGGCTTGGGGCATTGCCCCTTGATTGGGAAGGGAAAATCTGGGGTCCACCTGGTATGTGTGGATTTACTGAGAGAAATGTGTTGGGCCCTTTGGGGAGAGTTCTTCTAAGCCTGATTAGAAAATGTTCTTACTAGTGGGAGAAGATGATCTGAATTGTAGGCTCACTGGGGAGAGTTTGGTGATTCTACTGGGGGAAAGTTTTACTGGAAACTATCCTTGGGCTTGGGAAGGAGATACGCTTGACTGTCAGAATGTATTAGGTAGAATCCTTGGAAAGGAGTTTGAAAAAGTGTCAGCTTTGGCAGTTGAGGAAAAGACTTCGAGAGGTGCCAACTTTGGCGATTTGGAAGGGATTCTAAAGAGTGTCAACTTTGGGGGTTGAAGAAGAGATTTTTTGAAAAATGCCAATTTCGGCGATTTGGGGAAAGAATTCTGAGAAGTGCCAACTTTGGCGATTAAGGAGAAGACTTTGAGAGGTGCCAGCTTTGGCGATTTGAGGAAGGAGTTCTGAGAAGTACCAACTTTGGCGATTAAGGAGAAGACTTTGAGAATTGCCAACTTTGGCGACTTGAGGAAGGAGTTCTGAGAAGTGCCAACTTTGGCGATTAAGGAGAAGACTTGAAAGATTCTAGTTTTGGCAGCTGCGGTTCCATTAAGGAAAAGGACTTGATTGAGGCGTCAATGCTTGACATGACTGTCCGTTGTAATAACCTACAGAAAAAAGGGTAAGTAGTGCAAAGATACATTCAAAAACTGGGTAGGTCCTATGAAACCGCGGCCCTTAGGATAACTCATGGACAGAGGAGAATCAAAGAGGCGATCATAGCTTTGAAGCGCGTGCCTGGCTAAGTCATTGTGATGATTGTCTAAGATGAGGTCAATTAGTTGGAGCGTCTTATCCCTTACGACTTTAAATGTTCACCATTCTTTCATTTTATTTTTATAAAAACACAATGTTTTATCAGATCAATGCAATTCATAACACGTATCAAAAAAGGATAAATTTTATTCATGTATGTCAAACAAAATACAAAGAATGGACAAAGGGGAAAATAGATGGGATGGAATGAAGTTACATAGGACAGGTCAAGGCCAGGAGAAACAGGGAAGGTTCAAGGATCCTCCAGTGAATTCCTGAGACTAGTGAGAACCTTAATCCCACGTCACGACCTCAAGTACATCGTTCAACTCTGCCTTTGAGAGGGTAGTTTAACCATGGTCCACATGCCTCAGTTTGTACGTTTTGCATTGGGAACTTTAGTTACTCTGCCGAAATCTTGACCCTAATTTTTACCTGAGCCGCCTTTTCAGGTTTTTAACTCACCGGGTTGCTCTAACTTTTGCCTAGGCCGCCCTTTCAGGTTTTCAGCCTAGCGAGCTTTTCATGTGTTTTTCTCTTCTTGTTCATTTTTGGCTGCATCCTTTACAGTAAAAGGTTGAAACTGATTACACTCCAGTTGAGTCTGCCCAGCCTTTCCAAATTTAGTTTGATCCTTTGGGGAACTCATGTCACTTCAAATAGGATACTCTACTCCTATGCCATGTACCCAAGGAAATATTGGTGAGTCTTTTGGCATCAATGAGAGGGAATTACTTTTGAATCATCATTTTGGCCTTTATTTTCTTTTTCTTTTTTCATTTTCTTCATTTTCCATTTCTTTTTGTTTGCCTTCTTTTTTTTGTTTTTTTTTGTTTTTTTAATCCCCTTAATGACGCAATGACTCAATCTGACAGACTATTTCCTTGGCTACATAGGCATGAGGAATGGCGCACTCTTTAGGATTGAGGTGTTGATGATGACAAGAATGCAAGTTTTTGGCCTGGCGATATTTGTTCCCCTTATACAGAAAATGACACCTTGCTCGAGGATCTGGACGTAACCAGCTTTCCCCACTTGGTATGTGCATTGGACTTCAAGCTTGACTCTATTTTTCATTTTTCATTTTTTTGTATTTTTTTGTGTGTTTTTTTTTCGGCAAAGTCTTCCTCAATTGTGTCTACACTTATAGGCATAAGCAATTTGCCCCTATTTATGCTGGCAACTGTTGAGGTTTCCTTAAATGATTGGCCTACCACTTGTCCAATTTGGGACTTGGCCATGTTGTCATTCCATAGGTTCCTTCCACGTCCTGAAACAAAATTACTAATGCCTTCTGATAGATTTCCCTCGTGATTCCTTCAGTTGTTCTTGACTTAGGGGTATTCTTTAACCTCTTGTTCTAACAATCTTGTTAACTTGTGCGGTGGCTCACAGGTTTTCTTTACCTTCTTCGTCGGCATAGTCGACTGGGTAATCGAAATCGTGAAGTGTGATTGTGATTTCACTAGTCTCAAGAGGATCATTTTTGGATCTGCAATTTAGTGTGTTATGGCAAAATAAAGAAGAGAAAGGAAAAGCAAGTTAAAGAGAATGAGTCAAAAGCAAGGATAAAGGGATAAGAATTTTTTTGAATTTCGATATGCATTTATTGATTGACTGGTAAAACAAGTTTTTTCTTCGCCCTTATTACATGAAAAATCCCAAAGCCTTAGGCATAGCAAAGGGATAAACAAGATTTTAAGGCAATGGCAAATTATTTTGGTGAATCATTTAAAAATCGAAGGGAGTTTGACAGCCTCCCTATTACCAAACTCTTGGCCCGGTGGGCAAGCGATCACTAAATTGGCATTATCATCAAAACCATCTTCAATATCGGCCACCACGGCATTAACTTCTGAACTTCCATGATTAGGCAGGGATTTATGGTCACGTTAGGGCTTCCTTCTTGAAAACTAATCCAGTCGGCTTTGATCAAATCTCTCACTTTATATTTCAAAGCTAGGCAATTTTCTGTGGAATGCCCCGATGCCCCAGTGTGGTAATCACAATGAGCGTTTGGGTCATACCCCCTTGGATAAGGAGGTTGCAATGGCCTCATGGGGGATAAAGCTACCAGACCTTTCTGAACAAGGATTGGAAAAAGTTCGGTATATGTTATAGGAATTAGATCGAACTGCACAGGGGTGCGCTCATTGTTAGGATTCCTTGTGTTCTGATTATGATTGGGTGGTCGAGTCACTTGCTGTGGGTGATGGTATGGCATGGGTTGCGGCGTTGGCGCTCTTACCATGGGCGGACGGAAGTGAGGAGTATGAGCTGTCGGCCCATAAGTGGCAACGGCCACATAAGGGTTGGGAGCTTGAATCATGGTAGGGGCGAATGGTCTCGGCGGAGCTGTCTTTTGATTAGAAGAGATGGAATTAGTTTCTCCATCCCTTCTCCCACGCATCGGCTTTCTTGTCATGCTTGCCCCAGATGGGCCCTGAGTGATCTTTCCCATTCGTATTCCGCTCCCTACCCTTTCCCCAATAGTCACGATGTCGGAGAAGTTGGATGAAACACTACCAATCATCTTGCCATAGAAAGGTGATGGGAGTGTGTCAATAAACATTGCGATTATCTCTTTTTCCGACAACGGGGGGTCTACTTGCGCCGCTGTTTCTCTCCAGCGTTGGGCATACTCCTTAAACGTTTCACTATCCCTCTTCACCATATTTTGTAATTGAACCTTGTTGGGTGCCATATCCATATTATACTTGTATTGCCTAAGAAAGGCATCTGCCAGGTCCTTCCAACAGCGAATATGGTTTCGTTCATGATGAGTGTACCATGTAAGAGCGGCCCCTGCCAAACTATCTTGGAAGCAGTGGATCAACAATTAATCGTTAGAAGAGTAAGATGCCATCTTTCGACAATACATTGTGAGATGGTTCTTTGGACAAGTCATTCCCCGATACTTATCGAAGTCAGGCATTTTGAATTTGGGCGGGAGGACAACATCTGTGACTAGGCATAGCTCAGAAGCATCTATCAGTCCAAAACCTCCAACGCCTTCCATCATTCTTAAACGCTCTTCTAAGATTTCTATCTTTTCCTTTTGGGGAGCTGCGACCGTGCTATGACCGGCTACCGGGTTCATCATGCGGGTTGTATCTTGGAGATTGGTCATATAGGGGGTTGCGTATCCGTATGGATAGCCGAGTGGCTGGTTGAAAGGAGGCAACGTATGGGACTGGTTCATTAGGCCTGTATTTGGTGAGGGACCTTGGGGTTAGGCCATAGTTTGTACAACATAATTTGGCTAGGTCGTCTGGGCTTGTATGTTTTGGACCTGTGCATTGTAGGTTGGCTGGGCCATCGGGGCTTATGTGTTTTGGGTTTGGTAAGTTTGTGGGTCATGGGCTTGCGTGTTTTGGGTTTGGTAAGTTTGTGGGTCATGGGTTTGCGTGTTTTGGGTTTGGTAAGTTTGTGGCATATTTGGATGGGTGGGGTATGAAGCGTGAGGATTCATCGCTTGCTGGTCGTGGGCGTCTTGTTGGTTAGCGAGTGGGGGATAGTACCCTGGTGGTAGGACATAAAGTGGAAAAGGTACTGGGTTGTCGTCAAGACCGACAAATGTATGCTGTTGTGCATAGGACTGGCCGTAAGGTGGCTGGGTCTCAATGGCAGGGTTAGGTCTTCCGACATGAATGGTGAGAGGGGGTGTCGTTGTGTTAGGGAGTTGGGTTCTTGCTGGGTCAGAACCAAGGGGGGGTGGTGCGGTGGCAGGCTGCTGTTGGGCATCCTCAATACCTGCAGAGGAGCCTCCTTTTGTGAGTTTCTTTTCTAAAAGTTTAGTTAACTCTGCCACTCGCTCTTTCAACTGATCGAACTCGGTTCTAAAGTCTCCGCCAACAGCTTCTGCCTCAGCCATGAGTTTCCTTTGGAGCCGGGTCTGGTAAGGATGCCTACCTGTGACGCCTGTGTCTCTTTTTTTAAAAAAAACAAAAATGTTAGGTGGAAATAGAAAGAAGGAGAATGTTGTGGGAAGCAATTACAGACTTTAGCAAGTATCCTTTGACTATTCCTTAGAACTTATCATTCAAAAGTACTAGGTATGGTAAACATGGAAATTAATATGGGATAATTATGAAGACAGAAGAAATCTTTCATCCTGAGGCGGGAGCCTCAAGCTCAAACATTTTCTTCGGGCAACTACAGCCCTCATTTCTTAGCTTCAATCCCATGTTAATTTCCATAGATACTCAAAGGGTATTTGTTAAGTTCTGAATAGCCTTCCACGAAATGAGGATAAGGAAAAGAAATTAGTTGATGTCATGTTTTGGAATCGGTACTTCCCCATTGATTTAACGTAAAGCAAAAAAATTTTTTGGAAACAACGATTACCAAGGGTCCAAGTCGTAATAGTCATAATTTTTTAATCGTCATCAACGCCCCTGCTGGAGCGGAAATAAAGTTATCTTTTTTTGATTTTTTGACGATTAGGAAAATCTATGACTCAGGACTCAGAGGTACACGGCCAAAAGAGGATTATCTATTCATCCGAAGAATACTGTGTGTTCCAAAACGAGTCATTATTTCAAAAACTCAGTAAATCTGCGGGTTGTAGATAATTCATTTTTTTGGATAAAAGGGAAAGCAAAAATGACGTAAGGTAAAGTAAAGTTTGCCCTTTTGTGGCCTAGGTCGGGTTTTGTTGAAAGTCTTTTCTAGGCCCTATGGCTTGTCTAAAAGTGACTCTCCACACCGGGTAGCTTCCGCTAGACTTCTAGAAGGTCACCAGAGCCAAGATCCTAACCATGACAGGGACGCAAACAGTAGGGAATCCACTAGGTGCGTATATCATGAGAGGTTGAACTCTGGTTGAGGTTCTCACGAACACCGGATAGGAAGTACATCCCATACGATTCCGTTACCAACCTCTCCTAACTTAAGCTTCATTTGGGGCCCGGGTATAGGGCGCCACTCATAGTTGTGTGCAAGTAATTGTGAGTGTAGTGTGTGTAAGGGCATTCAATACCTTTTGCCTTACCCCATTGTCCACAAAGAACAAACACAGAACAAATATACAAAGTCGTCTACCCTAGGGTTCAATGATTACAGAAAAGTAATATGGTCTTCTACCCTAGGGTTCAACAAACATGCAAAACATAGACAACGAAACAAATAACAAGACACAATTAAAATAAGAACAAACATTCACAACAATCAACAGAAAATAAAACAAGGGGAAGAAATCCGAGATAACAAAGGCTATATAAAAAGAACATGTGCTTTCAATCAATCTGGTATCAGAGCATGAGTATCCATCACATACAACAAATCACTATTCAATTTACTCATGCAATTTGAATGTTAACTCCTCTCCTACCTCAAGGGAAGAGCCGAACGATTCCAATGCTCCGAATGCTCCATCACATCACCCGGAATATGATCTACATAATATACATATGCATTCATACCATTAATAAGCCATCTCAAGGCATTCCTCATAATTCTTAAACATTTGCTGGCTTATCCTAAAGCCCAACATCAAGTCCTAGACTTGGTAAACACCAAGCTATGTAATTGTATTAGGCTTCTGGAATTCCTTTCCCAAAGCCAAGATCCTCTAGATCTTAAAGGCTAACTACATCCCACATCATTTACTTCTCATCAAGATTCATAATATATCAATAGAGGGAAAGCATACATGTTTCCGTAACATAGCATAGACATATACATAGCTTGCCATGGCCTTAAGTCATTCCCCAATCACCTGTAAGACAAACCACACATATACCCTTAGTGAATTCTCTTGTTTCTCCATACTAAAAGGGATTTTGGGCAACAATGAGCCCATGATAATTTCAACATTAAGACATTAGGAAAGCTTACTTTTAGTCTTAAAAATAGTGGGACATGTCACAAATATCACCTATTAGTCCCAATTTGATAACCATAAAAAGTTGGGTTCAAAACCCTCTTAAATTTAAATTTTATGACGCAGTAGGTCCGGTGTTTTATGTCTAATGAGAGTTAGAAAACTCCAATTAATGTGAGACTAATTCTCACACCTCCACAACATAATTATCTACAACTTTCATGAAGAACTCGGAGGCCAAAAATGTCATTAAGATGCCCAAACTGGCCAAAAACAGCAAAGAAAATAGAGCAGTTGGAAATTTTCTGACAGTGGAAAAACCCACTGGCCGTGGGAAATTCCCACTGGCCGTGGAGTCCACTGGTTCCACCACCTAAAATGGCCATTTTTTGTGCGTTTTGAGGCAGAACGATCCACTGGCAGTGGGAAAAACCCACTGGCCGTGGATCCCACTGCTGCATACTCCATTTTGCAGCTTTTTTGACCCTTATAATTTTGCCAACTTTAGGACCCCTTTTGACTAGGCTATTCAACTCCAATTTGCATGAAATTTTATATACAACTTACCTACCCTAATATCAATTGTTTGGCAAAGTTTCAAGCCTAAATTCCATCTCAATCAAAATCTAAGCTATAGGGTAATTTATGCATATTTTAGGCAATTTACATGACATACCAAAATACAATTGGCTAGGTTTTTGTCCAAACTTTCCATGGACCTATATTCATATATATAAATGTGACTTGCTCCTACAAGTCTTATTCAATAAATCATTTCTTAGGTCTTGATATGTCCTAGTGGTAATTCTTACCCTTATTGGCTAAACCAAACATGTCATTCATCAAAGGCACATGGAATTCTTAATTCACAAGGCATATACATATTTCAACCCCTCATGGGTTATTAATCAACAACACATCACTCCCACCAAAGGGACACTAAACATTCATCATCAATTCATATATACATATATATCATTCTCAAGAATCCACCATTGCCAAGCATAATATTCATCACATTATCCATTATCTTATCATTCAACATAATCATGGCTTAATTATTCATCAACTCAAGTATCCATTATCAATGGTTTTTGACTGTTATTATCACATTAACAATATCTCATACTCATTCTCAACCCAACACCTCAAATCACCATTCCTACATACAAGCATATATCATCTTACACAACCTCATGAACATAGTTCAAAATATCATTAACCTCATTAATCAATCCCAATGATTCTAAAGATTCACTCCCTTCATATAAATCATTCTAAGGCATAAAAAATCATCAAAAATCACCTATTTAGCCAAAACCCCCAATTTATCATACTTAGGGTTTCCTCAAAACTCAATAATCATTTCCAATAACCATCAATCTCCATCATTAACAACACCCATACACATATTATCATGGGTTTTCACTAAAAATCATTTTTCATGGCATTATTACTCATTTCCCCCAAATCCTAGGGTTAGGGTTTGGTTCCTCAAGTCATTTTCCATCAAAACAACACCCAATCTCCCATCACAATACTTAAATAGGCTCAAAACCATAAACTAAAGCCATGGGTGTTCAAGATCATACCTCTTTCTCCTAGCTCAAGCTCCAAAACGAAAATGAGATAAAGAGAAAAGGAGATGAGCCAAGCATTTCTCCAAAGTCCCATTCTTGCTTCATGAACCCATGATGTCCAATTAATTTTGAGTGGGTGAGGAAGTGGAGGAGGTGGTCACGGTTTTGGGTGTGAAGGAGGAAGAAGAAATGAAAAATGAAGGAGGAGTAAAAGTGGAGAGGAAACCAACGAAGAAATGGAGAAAAGAAGGAGAGAAGGAATTAAAATACACCCCTTTTCATTAAAAGCTTCCCGTTTTAAAATAAACAGGATCTCCCTTCGGGCTCAATACATTATCCAAAAATTATTCCGAAGATATATTTGGATTCCCAATAATATTCCTAATAGACCTGACCAACGACATTTCAATCGGAGATACTTGGCCCGACACCCATATCTCAGTCGGGTCAGTTTTCAGCTTATCCGGTCTGCATAAATCACCTATAGTCCCAAAAATCTTAATTCAATTGTTTCTAATATATTGGGACATTAAATAATGCACAAATAATTTTCTAAACACTCTAGACCCATCAAATATTTATTTCCACTTAGTGGGTCCCATATTTCCGTTAAATCACTCGATTCCAGTAAATTTTAATTTACCGATAATTCATCTCTAATGTCTAATAAATTCTCCCATAATTATTCGTCCATAAATAATTAATTATCCTCTTCCAAGAAATTTATTCCCTTTAAAAATCTGGGATGTTACAATCCACCCCACCAAAAAGAAACTTCGTCCTCGAAGTTCACGTCGGCATATACCGTAAGGCCATACTTTGGCCACACACCAATAGGGTTCAATGACACCACAAAATAACATCAGACTTTTCAAAGTCTGTTAAGACATGTTCATTATCACTTCATCATTCTTAACATAAAATTCCTACATCAAAGTGTGTCATATGTCATCAATTACGACTCGTCCAACAGAGCTCAGATGTTCATACTAAGTACGTCCAGATAAGCGCAGTACATTCACCATAAGCAGTTACAATCCCTACACCTGCCCGGTCTATGTGTTGCTGCATCCGACATACAGGAAGGCGTCCCAATCCCGTAGTGGTTACCGTAAACACATAAAGTCAGCGCATAAGTGCATGTTGCCTCAATGCCTATGGCATGTAAGGCCATATCGGGACCAGCACTTCGTATTCCCATGCTCATATCGGTCACACTTATCCAAATAATACCAACTCACATGAGACTTAATGACAACTCATATAAGTCTGTCACTCAACATGTTCATGTTACGTCATCATTAAATATAATTCGGCAACATTCGTGCCGTATAAATCATCAAATATCGATTACCATAACCATACATTGCTACATGGGTGATAATTTTCCAACCATCACAGGGTAATCACCCCACCATTGGACTTCATCCATTTGAAGTCATGGTCAAGCAACTTAGTAATCATCAGTTTATTTCAAACATTATCGGCTGTAATTCGATTCAAACCTGATCTATTCACCAAACTCACATCAAATATATGCTCCCAAGGTTAAAATAAGGTTCATACCCATGTAATAATTTTTCCACACTACTAATTTTCCTTCACATATCACAACCAAAGTCCATAAATTGGACATACGATTCACATCGTGTCACATCGGCATAGGGTTTCTATCACCAATTTAATCCCATTCAAAATGAAAAGAGAGGTATCTACAGGATTAAACTCCATTTACCAGCTCATGTTCACACCTATCATCTCTACATCACATCATAATCCATAATTAATCCAATGATCATAATCTCTAGGGCACACAATTTAGCCCAAAATCACTTCGTAAAATCATATACCATAATCAATTCCAATTATACCCCAAATTCAACATTATTATTCATCAATCATCAGGAATTACATTCGTCATTCATATTCCATCACGTATCAGCTCTAGCATCAACAACGTATTTCACAACTAATTTCGTTATGGCTCAACCATTCGCAAGGTTCGATCAATCAATAGACTTAATCAGCGCAGGTATTTATACGAAGAATGACAGGCTCATGTAAGCATTCCAATCAATCATGATACAATATGCAATCAGTATATGACAGTACCAGACCTTAATCAACGCGTGCATTCCTATGAACATGCACAGATTCAATCAAGCATTCTCATCAACACAACACAACATGCAATCGGGTTCCATGGTAACGAGACTCAACAACGCATGCATTTCTAAGGAAGATGCTAACATGCAACACTCATCTTTCACTCGTCATGCAACTGGGCTGTACACACTCGCATGCAACACAACACATAATCAGAGCACGGATATAGCAAGCATCAGCACTCGGAACCTGTTCATAACCCATGCATTTAAGATAGAAGATACTCCCCCTACCTGGACTGAAGCTCTCAGTCGGTCAACGCGACATTCAATTCCAGAGGAACACTGAATCACCCTTAACATCTGCATGCAAGAGCAGGGGAGGCCCAAGACGTCCCGCTCTCGGCTCGCTCCCTGGAAGGGCTCCATCACAATGCTGTGAACACTCCGACCCCCTTGAAGCTCCTCGCAGTGCAGATCTCCACTGGGGCTTGGCAGTTTCGAGCAAGAAGAGGAAGTCGACGAAGGAATGAGGGAACAAGGAAGGAGGCAGGTTGCATGCAGAGGGAATGCACACCCTCACCCTCACCCTCACTGGCTCGTCGAGTAAGGAAGGAGGACTTCCGACCTTCAGCCACCACTGTCTCGAGCTCACAGGAACAGCGAGTAGAAAAGAAGAAGAGGATAAAGAGAGTGAAGAGCGAAGAAGAGAAGAAGAGAAGTCTGAAGGAGATGCATAACTCTAAGGCACATATATGTATAAGCATGCGCGTGCACGAGGAAGAGGAGAGTGGGGTGGGAGAGCGTGAGTCCAGCAGCTCCACTCAGCCATGCGCACTCAACCCCATCACTCGGCCATCACCTCTTCTTTATTTAATCAGTTTATTGTTTCAGAAGTTAAGGTAGTTGAGTTATGAGGATTTCCACTTTACAGTAACCGTTTTAATGGTTTAAACTTGCTTGTTGTTAATCATAATTCAATGGTTATTTCCTTACTGTGAAATCAATTCTTAATGGTAGGTCTTCTATTCGGTTTTAAACTTCAAAATTGGGATGTTACAGCACGCAACAATTTGACATTACGAACTATCTTTCATAAGCCAAACTTGGTAAGGCGGATGATTAAATGGGAAATCAAACTCTCAGAGTTTGACATCTCTTAGGAGCCAAAGATGACTATAAAAGCCCAAGTCTTAGCAAAATTTGTGACTGAACTAACGGGAGAACCATCATCTCCATCAAGGGAGCATTGGGTCATATATGTGGATTGATCGCCAACCATGAAGGGATGTGGTGCCAGTGTTGTTATTGAAAGTGAGGAAGGAATACATATAGAATTTTACTACGATTTGATTTTAAAACATCTAATAACCAAGCAACATATGAAGCACGCCTGGTTAGACTACAGGCAGCTTTAGACGTTGACGTGAAAACAACAATCCTCTGTAGTAACTCCCAATTGGTTATATCTCAGATTAACGAAAGCTACCAGGCTAAGGAACTATTATTGCAATAGTATTTGTCCAAGGTCAAAGAGTTAGAAGAAAATTTTGACCAAATCAAGTACAAGCATGTTCCTAGGGAGGAAAATGTCCAGGTCAATGTGTTGTCTAGATTGGCCAACACAAAGAGAGCTGGGTCGACCACTACAGTTATCTAAAGTTCCCTAGCAGCTCCAAGTATAAGCACATCCATCAGGGTATACGCTGTACACGCCAAAGCCTTTCTGGAAGATCCATGGGTAGTATCAATTATAAGTTACATTATTAATGGACAACTCCTGATGGATCTTTTGGAGAAAAAAGTTTGAAGAAAGAGCACTCAAAGTTTATTCTAATCGACAGTCAACTGTTTCGAAGAGGGTTCTCAACCTCGTACCTCAAATACCTGAATGAAGCATAAGTTCCCTAGGTAATGATAGAGGTACATGAAGGAACTTATGGGCATCAAACCAGAGGAAAAAGCTTGGCAAGAAAGATCTTGCAAGTAGGATAATGGTTGCCCACCATGATAAAAGCCACCATGGATTACGTTAGAAAATACGGCCCCTATCAAAAGCACAGTAACTTACACCATATTCCTGCTGAGGAATTGTTCACATCAGCTGTACCTTGGCCATTTTCAATGAGGTTTGGATATTCTGGGCCTGTTCCCTAAAGCTCTAGGTGGGGTTAAATATTTAATAGTCAGAGTTGATTATTTTACAAAATGGATAGAAATAGAAGTCATAGTTCTCTTAACCTCGACCAGAACTCAGTGATTTATTTATAAGAATATTATATTACGGTTTAGGATCCCAGGGTGAATCGTAATGAACAAAGAAACACAATTCATAGATACCAAGTTTATAGACTACTTGAAGGACTTCAAATCCAGCACATATTCTTATCTGTAGAACATTCCCAAACAAATGGGCAAGCCGAGGTAGCTAATAGAGAAATCCTGAAAGGATTGAAGAAGTGCCTAGGTGATGTAAAATAAGAATCGGTAAATCAGCTATGTCATTTATTATGGGCATATTAGACCACCATATATTCATCTACTAGGGAATCACCATTTCAGCCCACTTACGGGGTAGAGGCTGTAATACCAGTCAAAATCAAGTAGAATTCCCCAAGACTTCAGTAATTTAAGGAAACAAACAACGATATGAAGATCTAGAGTGAGCTTGATGTCATTCAAGAAGTCCGGGATGCAGGTTTCATTTAGGATCAAGCAATAAAAGCCAAAGCCACACTTCGGTATAATAGAGAGGTACAATGTAGGAGATTCAATGTTGGAGATCTAGTTTTAAGGAAAGTATCAATTAGAAACTAGTTCACTCATCAAGCAAAACTAGGCTTAACCTGGGAAGGGCCATACCAGGTCCACGATAGGACAACCGGGGGAGCGTATCTACTAGAACCCTTGCAAGGTAAGGTCTTTAAGAATAAGTGGAATGGAGAAATTATTATAGCTAACCGACAACATAAGTAATGAACTTTTTTTTCCTACCAAGGTTTTTTCCACAGGATTTTACCTTAGAGGTTTTTAATGAGGCATGTTGTTGAGAGGATCTATAAATAGATGATAACCGTTTTTAAACACTCTTTTCTTTGAAATTTAACCTCAAAGTGGTTAAAATGTTATAAATTAAAAGTTTAACCCCAAAATGGTTGAGAAACCCCAGAGTGGTTAAAATATTACAAATTAAAAGTTAAACCCCAGAGTGGTTGAGAAACCCTAGAGTGGTTAAAATATTACAAAGTAAAAGTTTAACCCCAGAGTGACTAAGAACCGTAGAGTGGTTAAAGTATTACAAATTAAAAGTTTAACCCCGGTGTGGTTGAGAAACCCAAGAGTGGTTAAAGTATTAACAATTAAGTTAGTCCCAGAGCGGTCAAAGAACCCAAAGAGGTTAAAGTATTATATGTCAATTGACCCTGAAGCGGTTAAAAACCCCAGAGTGGTCAACTGTTTAACCCTGGAGTGGTTAAAGAACCCCAAGGTAGTTAGTTACAAATTAATTAACCCGAGGTTACAAACCCCAGAGCGGGTAAGAATTATGAATTAACTTAGCCGGTGCGACTAAAAGGTTATGAACTAAATGTTGAAGTGACTATTAGACCTTAAAGCAGTTAACATTAGTGATACGAAATCCAAAAATGGTAGAAGAAAATTATGAGGTAACTTATATGGTTGAGGTATTTAGAACTATAAGTATAAATACTATGATGAACCAAGTATTAGAGTAACAAAATTTATGCAAGAATATCCTAGAAAAGATTAAATGATTAAAAACTTAGAGCATTTCATTACAAAAAAACAATGGGTTATGCTCGGAATACAAAAAAATAAAGGGGAACAAATAGCCGTACTAAGTCATTCAAAAAATCAAAAGGATGAAGCTCATCCCATTTATAGAGTTATCAAAAATTAAGGCTGGCTGATCTCTCCACGTCTGGTATCAATGTCAGGGATGATATCATTCTCATCTTCAAGTAGAGTAGTGATATAACACCCTAATTTTAAAGAAAATAATTTATGGAATAATGATAATTAATTATTTATGGTTTAATAATTATGGGAGAATTAATTTGACATTAGAGGTGAATTATCGGTAAATTAAGATTTACTGGAGTTGGATGATTTAACAGATGATGTTGAATCCACTTGGTCAAATTAAATAATTGATGGGTCAAGAATGTTTAGAAAATTATTGTAGTTATGAGGATATAGTTGAAATAATTTTTAGAGTTAAGGAAATAATTAATTGAACTCAAAATATGTTATTAGGCGGAGAAAATACAAGCCAAAATGGAATTAAAAGCAAGTGAAAACTTCCATTTTCCTTTCCCTCTCAGTCGTGATCTCTTTTCTCTCTCCCATTTTGCTTTTCATGCTATTACACAATGGTGAATGGAGTTTTATAACCCAATGGACAAATGGCAAAATACATGGTTTTACCCATTAGACAATGTCCAATTTTTACACAAACTTCCTCTCTCTGTCTCTCATTTTCGATGGCACCCTTCCTCCCTCCATTCTTTACATTTTCTTCTTCATCTTCTCCTTCCACCAACTCCAAAACCGACCACCTCCCTCTTGATCCATTACTTGCTAAAATCAAAAGCTAAGCTTGGATTCATGGAGCATGAAAGTGACATTAGAGTAAATATTTGATGGTCTTCCCTCCCCACCTCTTCATTTTCGTGTTTGACATTGGGCTAAGAGATGAGGTAAGGTTTCTTGCCTCTATGATATTCCATTGATGATTGTTATGTTATTTGGGTTAAAAGGTAGTTGTTAGAAACTATGGGTGTTGATGAGAATAGAAACCCTAGGCTTGAATGGCTTAAGATATACACTTGATTTTGGCTTTGTGATATATGAGAATGAATGTTATTGAGTTTATGAGGATACATGAAAATGGTGGATGTTGAATGTTGTTGGAAATTTTTAGAAAAAACCCTAAGTGTGATAAATTGGGGATTTTTGCCAAATTGATGGTTTTAGTGATTTTGATGCCTTGGGAATGATTTTATATGAGGAAATGAATATTTAGAAACATTGGGGTTGATTATTGATGTTGATGAATTTTGAGCTAAGTTGATGTTATTTGAATGATGATTTTATGCATGTGAAACCCAAACCATAGGGTAGATGACCGTTGGGACAATTGATTGCTGTTTACAAATGATTAGCACTTTGATGATGATATAATGTTTGTAATGATGTATGTGAATTGGTGGAATTGATGATTGGTGATTATAAGAGACTCTTAAGAAATTGATAATTCATTAGTCATGAGAATTATTTGGTGGGTAGAGATGATGTTTAGAAATCATTGGTGTTAAATTGTTGAGGTTCCAATCTTGAGATTTGAGGAATTGAGTTTGAGGATTTAGAGGTATTATGAATAAGGGATATGATCTTATTATTGTTGGGTGTGGTTAGCCCCTTTGATATCTAGAGGATCTTGGTTTTGGGAAAGGAATTCCCGAAGCCTAACACAAGAATGTGAATTGGTGTTTAGACAAGTCTGGGGCTTGATACGATCGCCATAGGATGTTAATAATTTATTAATATTGTGATGATGCCTTATGATGGCTTATTAATGGCATGCATGTATATGTGTGTTTATGATAGGATTGTGTTTCGGGCGATGATGTGGAACGATCAAGGTGTTAGGATTGCGGTTCTTCTCTCGAGGTAGCAGAGAGTTTACATTTCAAATTTGCATGAGTGAATAAATTATTGATTATGTATATGTATGAACTCATACATTACCTTGCCATAAATGTGTTAAATGTTTGAATTGATGAAAGGATGAATGATGGCTTGGCTTATGTTGATTGTTATGAAAATATAAATATATATATATATATATAATGTTAATGATAAGTGTTTGATTGTCCTTTGGTTGGACATGAATTAAATGATGGTGAAAATCTATGAATAGATGAGTTAAATAAAGTGTAGAGGATTGTTTTGAGATAATTGTATGGAAAAATGAGTGAGGTAATGATGTGGAATATTTTTAAAATCTTCCTTAGGTATTTGAAGGTTTAAAATTGAAAATAGAGAGGCGCGGTTTCGTGAAATGAGCCTAAATACATAATTCAATATTGGTAAGGTGTTAAATTAGGCCAACTATTGATGAGGAAGATAGTGACATGAGAAAAAGAGTGAAAAACTTGAGGTTTGAGCGTGTGGGGATGACCTTGCTCAAGCAAGATGGATTCTCGCTCAAGCGAGAGTCCCTTGCATCAAGGGAGTAGCCTCTGGCCCAATTTCACTCAGGCGGGATGTGGTCTCGCTCAAGCAAGACGCGTGTGTAACAGAGGAATGCACACTTGATGAATCTCGCTCAAGTGGGTGTGGCTACGCTTGAGCGAGCGAGAGAGGAAAATGGTTCTGGACAAATCTCGCTTAAGCGAGGGGCGAGTTAAGTTGAGCCTCACTCAAGCGAGCGAGCCAGAATTAGACACTGGAGGAATCTCGCTCAAGCGAGAGTGGCTCGCTCAAGCGAGATCATGGCCTGATACTCCAAGACTTCTTCGCTCAAGGGAATTTTGGGCGTGCTCAAGCGACCCCTTTTAATCTCGCTCAAGCGAGAGGCTAGGTGAAAGGGAGTCTTGCTTAAGCGAGCGAGCGTGGTCACGCTGCTGGAAGCCTCTCGCTTACACGTGATGGGGTTCGTCCAAGCGAGCTTGGCTGATCTCCCTCAAGCAAAGGTGAATCTCGCTTGAGCGAGTTTCTCCAAAATTGGATTGATTTCATTTTCTTTAATGTGGGTTGAAGTTGGCCCATTTCCCTTGACGATTAAGGGATTGTATGAGGGCAATATGATGATGATATAACATGGTGGTGATTGGGATTGATTAGTACATTTGGGATAAATTGTTATGATATACTTACCACCTAAAATGGAATAATGAAAGGATGATAATGAGAATATGATGATGGAGTTATGAGATATACCCTTGGGTGATTTTGAAACCAATGAGAGAATAATTGAATGATATAGTATACGTTATTAGAGAAAATATGATATTGAATAATAAGAGATGAGGAAGTTAATCTCTTCCTTGCATTAGGACAATGTCCATTGAGTTTGATTGTTGTTATTGATGATTTGTTGCATACCATTGTATGATACAAGCGTGATCTTGTATGTGTGGTTTGAAATATATCAATGAATTATTATGAATACCACACCAATATAGATATATATGAAACAAAGGTGATGAATAATGAAATGAAAACCCACTAATTGATTATGTGGTGATATTGATGAAAAATGGATAAATTTTAATGATGTATCTAATGCCAATGTGGTTGGTTGCAAGTATTGACTTGTATATATATGATATAAAATATATGTGAAATAAGTTAAGATGTAATGCCACATTTAAAAACTTGAAAAAATGGCTAAAACCAACAATGATAAAATCCACTAAGGTGTGTATGGTGGTGTTGGTGATTATGATGATGATGTTCGATGAGTGGCATTTAGGATGCACAGTGTGAGAAATGCATTTGATTTGCATTGCATTGCATCCATGGCATATCATAGCCACTGATGTTGGAACGTTAGGGGAGTTTCCTCGGCCGACCTAGTGGGAGGGTGGCTCAGTGCACGAGTAATTTGTTGTTTCCACTGTGACTCGGTGTGTAAGTCACGAAGCCGCCCATGTATTGCTATGGGGAGCTACATGTGGCCGACCCTTGTGGGGGTGGCTCTTGATGAGCAGGTGACCCTGGTGGTCCATTAGATCACAGCTGCCATGAAATGAGTCATGGCCGGCCCGTAACACCATATATTGAATCTGTGTTACTGCGGTCATGGTAAAAATGACCAGGTGTTGCAAGATGGGCGATGCGGTTTGGTACTAGTAAAAAGATGGTGATTATGCATGCATTATGAGATATATGTACACATTATACTACTGTAGTAGGGGCATGGTATATGATCATGCTTGACCCACAATTTGGTGTTTATATTCCCATAGTCAGACCTGCATTTGTTGTCTATTCCATTGTGCATATGCATTAGCCATAAGAGCATTTGTATATAGCATGGAGATATGCCAGATGGTGATGATGAATGATGATGATTGAGATTGTGGTATGGTGTTGGTGAAATAGGTAATTGATATACCTAAAAGACCATATAAATGTAATAACTGATATGAATATACTAAATGATATCGAATATGACGATATGTATGTTATGGCCCATTGTAATGAAGTGCGTATTTGTTTATGGTTGATAATAATGATGTTAGTCGTGGTGGCTTTGAGAAAAGACCTGAATGGTCGATGTTGATGATGTGGGCCCGTTGTGGCATTGGAATATATGTGTATGTTCTTGCTTTGCTATGAATTGATGGGTGAATACATGATATGTATATTGTGAAATGAATAGATTATGATATTTATTAATGTGTTTAGCAAAGCATACATGATGTTGATATGCATATGCATATAATTTCGATTGTATTCATATCGTTATTTGAAATGTATAACTCACTCTCCCATATGGTCTACTTTTTAGTATTGATGCAGGGATGTCATGGGAAGAGAATATTTTTTAAGTAGAGCTTTTGTGAAGGTAAAATAGTGGTAATGGAATGCCTTGGCCGACAGCATTTATGAACTATTTCATTATGAATAAATGTATATGAGGTTGTTGATAACTACTGTTGTTGATGGATGTAATGTGAATAATGTATAAGTGTTGATAATGTAAGACTCTATGGATGAATCAAATATGGTCAAATATAAATTATGGGAATGTATATGAGTTGATGATATATGACTTAGAGGATTGAATTGATTATGGTCAATTATGAAATGTAAATGTTAGAGATGTATGTTGCATGACTATATGGGTGGATATGTATAGATATATTTAAGGCATTGTATGTTTATGATTTATGTGTAAGATTGGATGTGGCTTAATAGGCTTATGTTGTTTATTTACATGCCTTGCCAAGCCTATTTCCATATCTCCATATATGGGACTAGGCATATACCCGGTATACATATTCTTCTTCCTCTGTAAACTCTGTTATTTTGTATATCGTTATGGGCAAATTATTTAACAGTCTAGTTATTGATTATGAAATCTCACCCTTTGGTTTTCTGTGGTTCGAGTCTTGATGTAGTCGTGGTGGTGTTTTAAAAATATTTCAAACGCGAAAAATTTACTCATTTTCATTTGTTTAATTATTTAGATTATATCGGGATTCAAGTCCAGAAAATCAGGGTGTTACAACCTGGTATCAGAGCGTATTTTGCTCTGAATTAGATCTATTAATTAACGTCAGAGCATGGTTGCTCTGTAATGAATTGGTATTATGGATGATTGGAGCACGATTGCTCAATAGTGAGAAATTTTTTGGTGATCCTTGGAGCGTGATGCTCATTGTGGGAATGTGGTTGCTCTATATAGTCTTAGGAGTGATAATTATATAGAGGATGATGATATGTTGAGGTATTCATTGCCCTATATGAATTGGAGAGTGGTTAAGTGTCTAAGAATTATGAATTGATTATAAGGGCATTGTTGCTTATTGAGGATTATTATGAATCATTAAAGTTAAGTTGTGATTGATATTCATTGAGGACTCTTTATGAGATTATGATTCATAAGATATGATTGGCGTTTATGGGAGTATGCCCCTTTTATCACTGAGGTTGTATGATGCGCTTGTGGAGCATAGTTGCTCATTGCTAAACTAAATGATTCATGAGATTGAATATATGTGGGTGAATTTCTCGTGTGATAAATTTGGTTGTTTGTGTAAGTCCAGCCAAGTTCCTTACACTATTTCCTTCGAATGACGAATACATTGATATTATGCATTTGAAATATTGATATATTGAGTATGACTTTAATTAGTGATGAACTTGTACCATGTGTGATCATGGATATGGTGTATCAAATATGAATTGACTTAATGACAAACCTATGCCGTATGTTGATCACGGATAGGAGATATTAAATATGAATTGATGTGGTGATGAACCGTGAAGTGTAGAGACCTTAATATGCATGTAAATTGAAATTGAATTTATTTGCTTAGTTCTCTTATATGAATTATGAGGTCGCTTATAGCCATGGTATGATCATTAAATGTGAAATTGTGTTGGCACATGATTGTGGTTGGACTCGGTTTCATGTTTGTGAACCAAGTGAACAATCGATTTAATTGTAACCACTAAGTGTGGTAACCCTAGATAACTCTATGATCTTGAAAGATTGAACCTTGTGGAATTAGACCCTATGGTGGTTTAGGCTCTACGATGCTTATAGGAGCCATGTTTAATGATTTTAGGTGTTGTGGAAGTATTCCACGATGGGTGCTAGGTGACCCTTGAACTTTCTAAGCCTAATAACAAATTGAATCCTATAAACGATTAAGCCGTAGTGAAATAAATTGTGAAATAAGTTGTTGAGGCTAGAGCCGATATATGATTGGATTCAAAATGTAGACATAAACCCCTATGTATTTGGTGAATAATGATGTTGGATTTCGGGTATGACTTAGCATTGGCTATGATGAGATATTTTATGGTATGATGTTAGGCTAAATTGTGTTCCCTGATATTATGATCAATACATTGACTAAGAATTATGATATGATGAAGAGATGATATGTATGATCATGAATGGGTAAATAGAGTTTAATCCTGTAGATACCTCCCTCTTTGTTTTGAAAGGAATCATATTGATGATGGAAACCACATATCGATATGACACAATATGAATCGTATGTCCAGTATATGGACTTTGGCTATGATAAATGAGGAAATCCACTGGTGTGGAAGATTATTATATGATTGTGGACCTTATTTTAACCTTGGGAGTGTATATTTGATATGAATTCGGTGAATCAATTAGGCTTGAATCGAATTATAGCTGACAATGTTCAAATTAGACAAACAAATTCTAAGTTATTTGACTATGACTTCGAGATGGATGAAGTCCAATGGTGGGGTGATTACCCTATGATGATTGGAAATCTATGGTTGATATGTTAATATATACTTGTGGTGGATGACAATTGATGAATTGTATGGCATAAATTAGGCCGGAGTATGTTAAACGATAATGTGATGTGAGTGTAGTACTCATGCACTTGTGTGACTTCTTATGAAGTCTTGGGTGTGAAGAGATGTTATTTAAATTGATATGGATATATGAGCAATAGGACATGGAGGTACTTATCTTGATATGTCTCTACATGCCATAGGCATTGTGGCAACGTGCACTTATGCATCGACCTTATATGTTTGTGCTAACCACTACGGGATTGGGACGCCTTCCTGTATGTCAGATGCAGCAAGACATAGACCGGGCAAGTATAGTGTTGTAACTGCTTACGGTGAATGTATTGAACCTATCTAGTGGTACTGGATAAGAATATGATAGTTGTAATGAATAAACTGAGAATTGATGAGTGGTGACTTCATGATGTCATTGGACTCTAAGGTGCGTGGCTGAAGTATGGCCTTGCGAGATATGCTGATGTTAAACTTCAAGGACGAAGTTTCTTTTTGGTGGGGTAGATTATAACACCCTAATTTTAAAGAAAACAATTTATGGAATAATGATAATTAATTATTTATGGTTCAATAATTATGGGAGAATTAATTTGACATTAGAGGTGAATTATCATTAAATTAAGATTTACTAGAGTTGGATGATTTAACAGATGATATGGGACCCACTTGGTCAAATTAAATAATTGATGGGTCAAGAATGTTTAGAAAATTATTGTAGTTATAAAGATATAGTTGAAATACTTTTTAGAGTTAAGGAAATAATTAATTAGACTCGACATATGTTATTAAGCGGAGAAAATACGAGCCAAAATAGAAATAAAAGAAAATGAAAACTTCTATTTTCCTGTCCCTCTCAGCCGTGATCTCTTTTCTCTCTCCCACTTTGCTTTTCATGCTATTACACAATGGTTAATGGAGTTTTATGACCCAATGGACAAATGGCAAAATACATGGTTTTACCCATTGGACAATGTCCAATTTTTACACAAACTTCCTCTCTCTTTCTCTCATTTTTGGTGGCACCCTTCCTCCCACCATTCTTTACATTTTCTTCTTCATCTTCTCCTCCCCCTAACTCCAAAACCGACCACCTCCCTCTTGCTCCATTGCTTGCTAAAATCAAAAGCTAATCTACGATTCATGGAGCATGAAAGTGACATTGGAGCAAATATTTGATGGTCTTCCCTCCTCACCTTTTCATTTTCATGTTTGACATTAGGCTAGGAGATGAGGTAAGGTTTCTTGCCTCTAAGATATTCCATTGATGATTGTTATGTTATTTGGGTTAAAAGGTAGTTGTTAGAAACTATGGGTGTTGATGAAAATAGTAACCCTAGGCTTGAATGGCTTAAGATATACTCTTAATTTTGGTTTTGTGATATATAAGACTGAAGGCTATTGAGTTTATGAGGATACATGAAAATGGTGGATGTTGAATGTTGTGGGAAAATTTTAGAAAAAACCCTAAGTGTGATAAATTAGGGATTTTTGCCAAATTAATGGTTTTAGTGATTTTGATACCTTGGGAATGATTTTATATGAGGAAATGAATATTTAGAAACATTGGGGTTGATTATTGATGTTGATGAATTTTGAGCTAAGTTGATGTTATTTGAATGATGGTTTTATGCATGTGAAACCCAAACCATAGGGTAGATGACCATTGGGACAATTGATTGCTGTTTACAAATGATTGGCACTTTGATGATGATATAATGTTTGTAATGATGTATGTGAATTGATGGAATTGATGATTGGTGATTATTAGAGACTCTTAAGAAATTGATAATTCATTGGTCATGAGAATGATTTAGTGGGTAGAGATGATGTTTGGAAATCATTGGTGTTAAATTGTTGAGGTTCCAATATTGAGATTTGACGAATTGAGTTTGAGGATTTGGAGGTATTATGAATAAGGGATATGATCTTATTATTGTTGGGTGTGGTTAGCCCCTTTGATATCTAGAGGATCTTGGTTTTGAGAAAGGAATTCCCGAAGCCTAACACAAGAATGTGAATTGGTGTTTAGACAAGTCTAGGACTTGATATGATCCCTATAGGATGTTAATAATTTATTAACATTGTGATGATGCCTTATGATGGCTTATTAATGGCATGCAAGTATATGTGTGTTTGTGATAGGATTGTGTTTCGGGCGATGATGCAGAACGATTGAGGTGTTAGGATTGCGGTTCTTCTCTCGAGGTAGCAGAGAGTTTACATTTCAAATTTGCATAAGTGAATAAATTGTTGATTATGTATATGTATGAACTCATGCATTGCCTTGCCATAAATGTGTTAAATATTTGAATTGATAAAGGGATGAATGATGGCTTGGCTTATGTTGATTGTTATGAAAACATATATATATATATAATGTTAATGATAAGTGTTTGCTTGTCTCTTGGTTGGAGATGAATCAAATAATGGTGAAAATCTATGAATGAATGAGTTAAATAAAGTGTAGAGGATTGTTTTGAGATGATTGTGTGGCAAAATGAGTTAGGTAATGATTTGGAATGTTGTTAAAACCTCCCTTAGGTATTTGAAGGTTTAGAATTGAAAATAGAGAGGCGTGGTTTCGTGAAATGAGCCTAAATACATAATTCAATATTGGTAAGGTGTTAAATTAGGCCAACTATTGATGAGGAAAATATTGACATGAGAAAAAGAGTGAAAAACTTGAGATTTAACCGTGTGGGGATGACCTCGCTCAACCAAGATGGATTCTCGCTCAAGCGAGAGTCCCCTACATCAAGGGAGTAGCCTCTGGCCCAATTTCGCTCAGGCGGGATGTGGTCTCGCTCAAGCGAGATGCGTGTGCAATAGAGGAATGCACAGTAGACGAATCTCACTCAAGCGGGTGTGGCCACGCTTGAGCGAGCGAGAGAGGAAAATGGTTCTGGACAAATCTCGCTTAAGAAAGGGGCAAGTTAAGTTGAGCCTCACTCAAGCGAGCGAGCATGAATTAGACATTGGAGGAATCTCGCTCAAGCGAGAGTGGCTCGCTCAAGCGAAATCGTGGCCTGATACTCCAAGACTTCTTTGCTCAAGGGAATTTTGGGCACGCTCAAGCAACCCCTTTTAATCTCACTCAAGCGAGAGGATAGGTGAAAGGGAGTCTCGCTCAAGCGAGCAAGCGTGGACATGCTGCTGGAAGCATCTCGCCTTTACGCGATGGGGCTCGCCTAAGCGAGCTTGGCTGATCTCGCTCAACCGAAGGTGAATCTCGCTTGAGTGAGTTTCTCCAAAATTGGATTTATTTCATTTTCTTTAAGGTGGGTTGAAGTTGGCCCATTTCCCTTATATTGTGAGACGATTAAGGGAATGTATGAGGGCAATATGATGATGATATAACATGGTGGTGATTGGGATTGATTGGTACATTTGGGATAAATTGTTATGATATACTTACCACCTTAAATGGAATAATGAAAGGATGATAATGAGAATATGATGATGGAGTTATGAGATATACCCTTGGGTGATTTTGAAACCAACGAGAGAATAATTGAATGATATAGTATGCGTTATTAGATTAAATATGATATTAAATAATAAGAGATGAGGAAGTTAATCTCTTCCTTGCATAAGGACATTGTGCATTGGGTTTGATTGTTGTTATTGATGATTTGTTGCATACCATTGTATGATACAAGTGTGATCTTGTATGTGTGGTTTGAATTATATCGATGAATTATTATGAATACCACACCAATATAGATATATATGAAACAAAGATGATGAATAATGAGATGAAAACCCACTAATTGATTATGTGGTGATATTGATGAATAATGGATAAATGTTAATGATGTATGTAATGCCAATGTGGTTGGTTGCACGTATTGACTTGTATATATATGATATGAAATATATGTGAAATAAGTTGAGATGTAATGCCATATTTAAAAACTCAAAAACAATAGCTAAAACCAACAATGATAAAATCCGCTAAGGTGTGTATAGTGGTGTTGGTGATTATGATGATGATGTTTCATGAGTGGCATTTATGATGCACAGTGTGAGAAATGCATTTTATTTGCATTGCATTGCATCCATGACATATCATAGCCGTCGATGTTGGAACATTAGGGGAGTTCCCTCGGCCGACCCAGTAGGAGGGTGGCTCAGTGCACGAGTAATTTGTTGTTTCCCCTGTGACTCGGTGTGTAAGTCACGAAGTCGCCCATGTATTGCTACGGGGAGCTACATGTGGCCGACCCTTGTGGGGGTGGCTCTTGATGAGCAGGTGACCCCAGTGGTCCATTAGATCACAGCCGCCATGAAATGAGTCATGGCCGGCCCACAACACCATATATTGAATATGTGTTACCGCGTTCATAGTGAAAATGACCAGGTGTTGCAAGATGGGCGATGCGGTTTGGTACTAGTAAAAATATGGTGATTATGCATGCATTATGAGATATATGTACACATTATACTACTGCAGTAGGGGCATGGTATGTGATCATGCTTGACCCACAATTTGGTGTTTATATTCCCATAGTCAGACCTGCATTTGTTGTCTATTCCATTGTGTATATGCATTAGCCATAAGAGCATCTGGATATAGCATGGAGATATGCTAGATGGTGATGATGAATGATGATGATTGAGATTGCGGTATGGTGTTAGTGAAATGGGTAATTGATATACCTAAAAGACCATATAAAAGTAATAAATGATATGAATATACGAAATGATATCGAATATGACGATATGTATGTTATGGCCCATTGTAATGAAGGGCGTATTTGTTTTATGATTGATAATAATGATGTTAGCCGTGGTGGCTTTGAGAAATGACCTAAATGGTTGATGTTGATGATGTGTCTTCTACCTAAGATTGGCTATTGATATATAACTGGGCCATTTATTTTTTTCTATTTTTTTTATCTTTATTACCTTACCAAAAAAATGATCACATGAATTTGTTCTTAGGAATCATTAAATCCTAGATTTCTCTGATGTATCTCATAAGAGACGAGGAAGGGCGTAGTAAACAACGAAATGGTTCGGGGAGTTGAAAATAAGCGTAGATCCGGGGATTCCCGATATAGGTCAACCTTTCAAACTGCTGCTGAATCCACGAGCAGGCAAGCCTGTTGTGGCATTGGAATATATGTGTATGTGCTTGCTTCGCTATGAATTGATGGGTGAATACATGATATGTACATTATGAAATGAATAGATTATGATATTTATTGATGTGTTTAGCAAAGCATACATGATGTTGATATGCATATGCACATAATTTCAATTTTATTCATATCGTCATTTGAAATGTATAACTCACTCTCCCATATGGTCTAGTTTTTAGTATTGATGTAGGGATGTCATGGGAAGAGAACATTTTTAAAGTAGAGCTTTTGTGAAGGTAAAATAGTGGTAATGGAATACCTTGGCCAGCAGCATTTGTGAACTATTTCATTATGAATAAATGTATATGAAGTTGTTGATAACTACTGTTATTGGTGGATGTAATGTGAATAATGTATAAGTGTTGATAATGTAAGACTTTATGGATGAATCAAATATGGTCAAATATAAATTATGGGAATGTATATGAGTTGATGATATATGACTTAGAGGATTGAATTGATTATGGTCAATTATGAAATGTAAATGTTGGAGATATATGTTGCATGACTATATGGATGGATATGTATAGTTATATTTAAGGCATTGTATGTTTATGATTTATGTGTAAGATTGGATATGGCCTAATAGGCTTATGTTGTTTATTTGCATGCCTTGCCAAGCCTATTTCCATATCTCCATATATGGGACTAGACATATGCTCGGTATACACATTCTTCTTCCGCTGTAAACTCTGTTATTTTGTATACCGTTATGGGCAAATTATTTAACAGTCCAGTTATTAATTATCAAATCTCACCCTTTGGTTTTCTGTGGTTCGAGTCTTGATGTAGTCCTGACGGTGTTTTAGAAATATTTCAAACATGAAAAATTTTACTCGCATTTTCATTTTTTTTTAATTATTTAGATTACATCGAGATTCAAGTCCAGAAAATTGGGGTGTTACAAGTGAAGATGAACAGCACATCAGAAGGTTCAAAATCTTCACCTTCAACTATATTCACCAGCTCTCTATTCTGAAACTTATTATAAAAATCGATTTCATTCCAGTTGAGCATAAGACTACAGTTCTGGTGCACAACTTACCAAACAACATGGTTAAAGGATTCCACCACAGCCTATCCAAAGAGCATTATGTCTTGTTCATACTTAGCTTCCTCTTCTTGGACTTTGGTGGCAAGCCTTTCCTTCTCACCTTATAGAACGACCAATTGGTCCTTCAAATCAGCAGCCTCTTGATGAAGTCATTCTACTTCGCCCTTCAGGTCTTTTTTGACTTTGCAAGGGTGATATTCTTCTCATTTAAATCTTAAATTCGGTTATGAACGTGGCTCTAATTTTCCCAAAGTTGTTCAATTTCCCTTCTGGGACCGTCCACCACGAAGAAGTATAGAGTGAAGAGACTTCTGAGGGTGAACCATAATGCCATGCCTAGAGTGTGATCGAGGTCCTGAGCATTCAGTCCATTTTTTAGCTAGAATGGAAGGAGAAATTTTGATTTCAGAGAGTCCACTCGCTCTAGAACATGGGAATCCTCCCCACAAACTGAGTCCATCATTATTGCATGAGGGTAAGGGCAGTATGAACAGGACCCTTACCTTTTATAGGTTTCCTTTCCACACCGCCCCCAGACTTGGGTTTTTTTCGCTTACCATCAATGGTGGCTTTCTTCCTTTTTTCGATATTCCCCAGGGCCGAAGTGTTGCCTTGGGGGAGAGAGACGTGCTTAGCTTTCTTGAGCTGGGGGTGACTCAATTTTCTTCATCTGGGTTGGTATATTAACCTCAGACATCATATTGTGGAGCTGGTCAAGTGCACTCCCACCCATGCTCCCTACATTACAAAAATAAATAATGTAAGAAGAAGTTTGATATGAATGTAAAATAAACACATAAAAGTGAAAGTGAAAATTTCAAAATACCCAGGAAGGTAAGGTACTCCTTCCTCATCTCCTCAAATCCTAGGAGAGAGCGACACTTGAAGAGAGCACCCTGGGAGATCTCATAAAGGGCATCAATAATTGCCCGGGATCCCTCGTAGAGTTTATTCTCTTTAACGATATAGGTTGAACTCTCCATCAAAAAATGTTGGTACGTCTAGTCAGTATGAGTCATGAACCGCCCTTTTTATCTTTCCAGAATGGGTTGTGGTCACCCTTAGCAAAAATTTTGAAAAAAGAATGCTTGAACGAGGCACCCGTGGTATTAGTTGACGCCACGTAAGCTTTAAAATTGATGATGTTGCTCTGACATTGGAGATTAATAAACCCTAATCCATTACTAGGATTTCCACGACAAAGGACTCAGGCGTATCGGAAGAAAATTGCAACGGTAGGATTGAATCCCAGGTGCTTGGCCAAAACCTCTAAAGAGAGAACCAAGCTTCATCCGTTAGGGTGAAGCTGGCTGGGGGTGATATCCAAAAATCTTATCACCCCTATCTCAAAATCATTTAAGAGGATTCTTAACCCCACCTTGGTCAAGAGAATCTCGTACATGCAGAAAGAACAATCTTGAGGTATACGGCAAACCCGATCACTGTACAAAGTTTTGATGATGGAGTAATGATCCTTATATTGATTAGATCTCCAAAAACGTTTGGCATCCAACTCAACACCATCTTTATCCTCAGCATGGCAGCTAGGGATTTTAAGAATTTCTTTTTAGACCTAGAAGTAAGGGTCCTCAGCCTTACGGGCTAACCAGTCTATGTTGTCCGCCAACATAGTGGTACCCTCCGGGTTAGTTCTCACAGTTGAATTTCCAACTGCCATGGAGGAAACTATATGTTTCAAGAAAGAAACATTTAAGTAAAAGTTAGTGTCATCAACGTGGTAGTATACAACACTAGAGTCGGTGTCGTGGCTTGTAGGGTCAAAGAAGTTGGATGACGAATCCTAGGAGGGAGCCAAGTCCTCGTGATTACCCCACCTCGGGTTTAGAGAGGTGGTTCCCTGAGACCTCGCCCTAACCCACCTATATATATCCATTTGAGAGACCCATAGATTACACCAAGGTCCTACAGACGGCCAGGATGGGGGAATGGAGAGGATCTCCACAGAACCATCACTTGCATGGTCGCTCCTAGAACCTTAGCTTGATATATTGCCCACAAAAAATGATAAGTAGTAAGGAAGGTTTGGATTAAAGGAGGCTACCTGAGCAGATGAATCAAGCAGCTCTTTAAGTGCGGGTCAGGTCTGTGACCGGCATAAAAAGGAGCTGGGGCACCGAAGCAGCAAAATTTCTGAATGGTTGGAAGCAGAAGAAAGGACGTTGCTGCCACTAGTCTCCTACTTATAGAGGCCAATGGATGTAATGGGTCGAAGGTGAACAGACACGGCCCATGGATACGGTAGGAGTTGAAACAATGCAGCCCTTAGTAAATGCGATGCTTCAGTTACAAAATGACATAACTGCTCTGATAAACAGAATGTCAGGCGTCGCGCCACTCAAAAAATGCCATATGTAAAAAAATAAATTTCTCTCTTTATTATTAATAAACGGATGATTAATTAAGGATTAATTAATCACTTAATTAACAGAAAACAACAAGATCATAATAATAGAATAATAATAAAATTCTTTATTAAACTAGGACGTCGATCAATCACACATCCCGGATAGAAAATAATTGAAGGAGTTTTAAGTCTGGTAAAATAACATTGTTTTCACCTTATTACCATGACACCATCACGACAATAAGCTAGGGGGCAAATGATTTGATGTCAATACTGGATAACAAAGACAAGTAAAAAGGCAAAGGTAGGAGACGAGTTCATAAATGGCAGACCTGGACAGTGAAATAACTTGTATGCCCATTGAAAGGACCCTGGTTTAAAAGCCTGACTAATGAGGACACACCAAGGGAGGACCCTCACACTACCCTAGATAAAGGACTTGAAGCTTACAAGGGTCCCCTCACAAGGGCAAAGTCAAAGAAAGTCAAAGAGAGCATCCACAAAGCACTAGTTTCCTTCCTCTCTTTGCTTAGTGGGCCCAAGCCCAATGAGGACTCCTTGAGGATCTACTCATACTTTTCTTGTAATATAGTTTCTAGTTAGATTCTCTAGGCTTATAGGGTTTATTTGGGCCTTGCAAGGTCAAATGGGCCACTTTAGGGCCATATACTCTCATTTTGGGTCATGTATAGGCCATACCTTTCTCTTTTGGCATCATTGGACCTAGGAAGCATGGAGAAGCCCATAAAGAGTCTCCTTGGCTGAATTCCCTAGAGGCCTATATAAGGAGCTCTCCTTTGTAAATTCAACACACATTAATGCATTTGAGATTTTTCTATCACTTTGAGAGAGATTTTAGTGAGAGACTCTCTTCCTTCTCTCTAGGATTGAGTGATCGTTTGCAAGCTCTTATCCAAGAAGGCTCTCTCCCTCCTTGGTGGTGAGATTTTAGGGAGTTATCTCCTCTAGGAGTGGCCTCCCATTCAACCACTTCCATTTCCTCCATCATCCCTCTACACCTCTTTTTTTCCTTTCATCCTTTCCTCTTTTTTTCCTCCTCCATTTTGTTTAGAACCTTAGTCTTTGGATCTCATAGAGTTTTGGTTTTCCCTTGAGGAAGTTTTCTCTCTTGGCAATTGAAGGTTAAAAGAAGGAAAAAGATCCAAGATCCAACCCTCTTTTGGAGACTTGAAGAATCTCTTACATCACTGATACTTGGTCAAAACTATAGAACCAAGTGGGCAACTTGCTTGAAAAAGTGATTAGAGCCTGTCAAGTGTCACATCATGAGTTTGACCTTCAAAATGACTATAAATATCATCATTCATTACCACATAAGTAAGATGTATTAGTTCTGATTATCTCATACCTATTCACTCATATTGCTCCATTATACTCAATCTAACTTAAGCATCAGAGAGTCTTTACAGGTACAACCACCACCTGTTCCTACGCGTGGTGGACCAAAGTGCTTAGGCAAGGAAGTTAAAGAACTCGGAGCTCTCAGTGAACCCGTGTTTTATAATACTAGCTTCCCACTGAACTGTTGTAATAATAGAGTAAAGGTGAGGTTTAATACTGGTTGCGAGTGTACCGAAGTATCCCCTGCATTTTAGTCATTTCATATACAAATTATAATTAATTAATACATTTTATAATTAATATAAGATACAATGAATTTCTAATTATAAATATAAATTTAATGAATATTGTTTGACAACCAATATGTACGAAGTCCATCCAATCACATTAATGTAGCATGTGGTATCCCAAATTTTAGGTAGTTAATAGATAATAATTATTCTTTTAGAACTGAAATATTTAATAGTAAATTATTTAAGTAATTAAGAGATAATTAATAATAGATAATGACATTAAATAAATAAGTGTTTAGTAAGTTAAAAGGGTATAGAATAGTTAATTAGAGATGCTAGGACTCTACATATTAGAAGTTAAGATAGAATCAAGATTTGTATTAGGAAACAATAAATAAAGAGTTTAGTATGTTGATATAATTAAGAGTTTTATAAAATAAGGATCTCTTAAAACAATTAAAGGGGATTATAGTTATTATATGATAACAAAAGCGATACTAATAGTTTTAGGATATCTTTCTAGTTTAAAATATCTATAAATATAGAAAGAAGAATATAATAATAAATGTGAAATAACATAGGAAAAGAATGCAATTTTAGTTTTATATAAAATAAAAATATTTGGATTAAAGTTAAGAGATTTAAAATATCTATAAATATAGAAAGAAGAATATAATAATAAATAATAATATTTATAATTAAACAAGAATAAAAATAATAAATTTGGGCTTGACCTAAAAGATTTTGTGAATATGAATGAATCTCTAAAAAAAAGATTAGGTTTAAGGAAAAAGAAATTCTAAAACTTCAGAGCCAAACACAAAAATTTTATGAAATCTTATAGATTAAAAGTTTAAAAATCACTAAGGTGACAAAACTCCTCGGGGGATATTATGTTAATATATATTTGGTTATTAATCGCAATTACAGTACTCTTGACATTTTCAACTGAATTCTAGTTAATTTCTTGGCCCCATTGATGCATACTCCATATGCAATTGTTTATATATATTAGGCCTACCGCGTGATCCATATGCATCTAATTAAATATAGCGATTTTAAATACTAAGAAAGATTTTTAGTAACCAGCATTGTGGATGAGAATTCTTAATTTTTCAAGAACCAAATTGATTATTTGTTGTAAAGGAAAAAATATTATTAGGAGGATGTTTTTTAAGATATTATTATGATGAATTTAATTTTACTAAAGCGACGAGAGTTTGATAAAACATATGACATCAATAAGAATTGAAGAGGTTGTTAGGTAGAGATAATGTGGGTAGGATATAGAAAAATTTGATTGATCACACATATGTTATGGATGAATCCAGAATTGAAGGATAACTCAAAATTTGTCCGATTGTACATGTAATTGATCAAATTCATCCTGTAAAAATAAATTCATATATCCCAACTTATACCTCTGATTATCATCCTTATTGCCACTCTACCTGTACAACATCATGTTAAGTGTTTCATTAGACATTAAAGTCTATATGTAGGTCACCACATGATGTTGGATGGTTGGGTATTGAATATATCAATTTGATTCTTGAATCGAAAAACTTAAAAGAATGATATAGAAGATAAATAAATCAAATAAGCTAAAAAAAAGTATAATGTAATAGATGAGAATGATAAATAAATCAAATAAGCTAAAAACATATGATGTATTAGATGAGAATGAGCATAATACATAAGAGAGAAGCTTTATATTTATAACCATTTTTGACTTGTAAGGTTAGATTGTGAGGAAACATTATTGCAAGGAAAATTTTTGAAGACATTTAGTGGATTTAAATTAAAAATTAAAAATCAATTAGGACATATTTCAAACTGATTTTCAATGTCGGTTTAGTTTAAAAGGTAGATTATATCTTATCAACTTCTAGTTATAAGATGAACAAGACTCATTATTTGTTTAGACAATGAAAAAGATGCACGAACATGCCAACATTGTGAGAAGAGAGTAAGTTTTAACGTATAAATCTAATGTAACATTTAATATATATATATATATATATATATATATATATATATGACATGTAGTTTAACACACTTTTAGTCTTTACAATTAAGACTATCATTTATCTCAAAGATTACGTTTCCCCGGATTTGGGGGGCCCATTTTTCCCCTACTCTCCCTTTTATTTTGACAAAGATAAAGGTGATTTTGATCCCCTTTGATCTCAATAAGATATGTCACACTTACGCCAGTTGGGCTTGGATCGGAGGCCCCCTCCTTATTCCCTATTGTTGTATAAATGTAACATAGGGAAATTTTTATAATTCAAGTGACATTTTCTGAACAGTAGAGAATCCTAATTTTTCTAGAGTAATTTTCTAGGGTTTTATGTGTTACATTCTCAAGAGTGAAGAAATTAACTTCTATTTTTTAGAAACAAAAAATATAATATTATAATTCTAGTTATTTTAGAGTCCATTTATTTATTTAAAGTGATAAAGTCTCATATTAATGATTGGGTTAGGAAATCAATAATTGAGAATCATAGCTAAACATATACTCATATGTATTTTATTATAATAACCACAATTAATTTATAAATCAATATGATTTATATTATTTATAAAAATTTACTTTTATAAATAAATTATTAGTGTACAAATATATATATTCTTTTTTTACCAGAAAATAACATATAATAACATTTAATAAGTATAAGAGGAAGGAAAACTTATAAAAATTTAAAATTGTTTACGTATTACACCTAAAATAATGGTTCTTTGTACTACTTTAAAATAACAAAAATGTGAAGCCCTTTCTTCTAAGTCAAAGTAAGGAGTGAACGTTTACCAAATCATTTATCAAAGCCTATATATGGTTTCTCTAAACAGTTAAATTTTTTCTTCAAGTTAAATTGGGTTAGATGTTTTTAAGTTTATTTAGCCAAATTGATTAGGTTCGAAGTCATTTATTAGGTCATGATGGTTAAATAAATATGACTTAAATAATAAAAAGTATTATCTATAATTATTATTTATTTATGATATAGCCTTTATTTTCTATGATTTTTTTTAGATTTCAAAGAAAGAGTCAATATCAAAATATTAGAGAGCAAACAATATATAAATTAAGCTTCAAAAGATCATGGCTACAACATAATTTGAGCTTAACATTAGCATTCAAATTGACTACCTAAGTTTTCAAAATGCTTCATTCATCCAATAGTTTTCATCAAATAAAAGAATTCCTAAATAAAATTACTAGGGTTTTGAGAAAAATACACGAACACAGTCAATAGTAGAAAAATGGCTTTTTACATCGGTCATTTTTGATTTTTTACACAGGTTGTAGGACCTGTGTAGATACAGCAGATGAGAAAAATATAGACTTTTTACACCGGTTTTAGTACCGATGAGAAAAATAGTTTTTACACTAAGTGTTTGCATTACAACCGGTATAAAAAGTAAATATTTAACATCGATTGTCTATCACAACCGATGTAAAAACTATTAATTTTTTTTCATTTTTCTTTATTTTTTACTTTCCCCTTTTTTCCTTTGGTAACATTTCAACCCTGTCTAGTTTCAATAAATTTGTCTACAAATTCATTTCTAATTCATTGGTTTTTAGTTGCATTAAATACATATATTAAAATTATAATCAGAATTTGCATACCAAACCATCATAAATGGTTTGGGGAAAACTTTCCTCAATGGATATAACATGCATTTTCATACACAAAATTACATAGGGCCTTATGATATGTTCATTTACAAAATACAGAAATTACAAAGTAATGCTTGGAATAGATACAAAATCCACAAAAATGAGTCAGTGCTACATGCACCAAGTTTCTATAAAAATAGTAAATCTTGACCTTTATAGTCTTTCCATTTGAAGTTGTGACAATATCTCCAAGCCTCATACTTGTTCCACTAATCATGTTCTCACAAGCTGTAACTACGAAATGAACTTTCACGTGCAAGACAATTTAATCTGGGAATAACATGCATTATTGCACCATAAAATACATAATACAATATTTACAATAACTCCATAAAAGGCATACTATAAGAAATTAATATGAAAAAGATTAACTTGATAGAAATTACAATCTGTTTTTATTGCGCCTAGAACTACAGCTAAACCACCCATATCAAATTTCATAAGTTTAATTGAACAGTCAGGTCCAGTCTTCATGTTGTAGCCACCACTTATAATAAGAAGATAACATAATTAAAGAGAAGTAAGAACCAAAAAAACTATAAGTTGTTACATCAAAACAAGAAACAAACAAATCCTAAACTTTTCAATTTTAAAAAGAGTTAATCCCTATATGTCCTTTTATTCTTATACAGCTGCATCTTCCTTATTTTTATGACAAGAATCCTTAAAAGCTTCAATTAGTTTTTGTATTTAAAAATAGTGGGCCTAACTTAAAAGCATCAATTAGTTTGTGACAAGAAAAAAATGTATTACATATGTTTCAGTCAATGAATTGATTTGACATCAAGAAACAGCCCTTTCAGTTAATTTTACATCCACGTTTTGAATTCTTCAAAATCATTCTAAACCCAATCATTCAATTATTGAATAAGAACCAAGAACCAATGATACTGTTGTACTTGTGATTATTAGAAATTCAAATGATGAAAACAACATATCACTACCAGTGAAACTTAGTCCCTATGAATAGAAAAACAATAAAGGTCATTATAAAGAATTATGAATACCTTGGTAAGTTTGAGTATTACTGCAGTGATATAGAAGAAAAACAAATAACATTTTTATTGAAAGTATATGATTAGTTTAGTAGTTAAAATTAAGGAAGTACTTTTATCAAGATATAAATTAAATTAAATAAATCTAATAAATATAGTACAATGAATTTAATCTCATGAACTAAATAAAATATAAAACAAAATTCTATGATACATCATTTTAATGACTTTAGTTTTTCTTTAAAGTATATAAAATATAATAACCAATTGAATTAGTAATATAGGTTTAGGTTATTAACCAGGAAACTATTTACCTCATTTCATTATAAGAAAATTAGAAGAGCACCGAGGAAAACCTTACTGCTCTTATACAAATTTACTTTCATCTTCTCAAGCAGTAAACACACAAGGGGGAAAAAGGTAATAATAAGTTTCAATATTAGACTTGTGAATAGTTTCTAAAGTTTCTTATGACATGCTTGTTAATATCTTTCACCTAGAAAACTACATCTTCTTCAAGCAAGATAGCGGTGCAATAAGGATTAAGCATTGCCCAAGGTTTTGGAAGTGCGGAGGAAAAGCATCTTCCACAAGAATGCAAGTTGCCGTAGAAAACTCTCTTGAAAGTTAAATAAATAGCAATTACCAAGAAATAATCCAATTCCATCTACAACTAATGATTCTCAGTGATAAAAGTTTCTCCAACTTCAGTTTCTATACTCCTTATTTCCTATTGTTTGATTCCATATAAAGAGAGTTTTCTTTATCATCTCACTGAAGAATTCTTCTAGGTGTGCCACTTTCTTTGGCATTTACATATGCTATTGCTAAGTCTTTTTTGTTTTATTATTGTTGTTTGTATTAATAAAATGGTTTAGGATATTATTGAGTGGCCAGTGCTTGAACCCCTCCCATCATATGGTAGAGGAAGAGACGCACCAGCTGGAAGGTTTGCCAGCTTCATTTTGGTACAAACCGTACAAATGTTATTGGGCCTATTTGTTTAAGCTTATTAAAAAAGTGATTATAAAAAAGTGTTTTCTTTATAATCACTTTTTAAATAAGTAGATCAGAGTTGCTTCTTAAAATAAGCTAAAATCAACTTATTTTCAGCTTCTGTTTATTTTTAAAACTTTAAACAAACATGTCAAAATAAGCTAAAATCAATTTATTTTCATTGAATATAATCTTGTAGGACAAATCTTGAGAGTAGTTTCTTTAGTATTTTTTCAACAAGGATTAAAGTTTCCTATCAGTAACACTAAAATAAAAGTCCGCATTATCAAATATAGTTCAGTTGATTAAGTAAAGTATATGAGTTGTTGTAAATCTTTTAATACGTGTTTAATTCTAACTGAAACAAAATAAAAGTCAGCATCAAAAACATCAAAATTTTTAAGAACAAAGACATTATTATTATTATGTTATGATAGATACATCTTGATATGAATATTTTTGTAAATAGGTGAAAATGGCACTATATATGGTCAGGGTGCGTTTTGGTGGCAACAATTTCACAGGAAAAAGTTGAAGTATACGCTGTCGTATCTGATTGAATTGATGTACTCAGACAACATTCAAATCTCAGTTGTGTCTACTGGTTTAACTTGAACACCTGTAACCCTGCCCCTAAATTCCTGCAAAGAAATTCAGCATTCATAATTAATATCTAAACAATTGTTCACAAGGAGCAAAAGAAGACATGGGAAAATTCCTAAAAAGTAAACTTCAGATCATTTTTCACCAGCTACTAATAGTCATATAGTATATATTAATAGAACAGGCTGGTGTTATATTAGTATATTCATACTCACAAAATCATAACCATAAATTCAATAATAAGAAAGAACAAATGATATATTAAGAGTGTACATAAAAGCACAAACACCCTTACAAAATGAAGAATAGATGAAAAAGGTAAATTATGGTTCCAAATGAGACATGTAACTCTATAGTTATAAGGCTTTGGTAAGCATACCTTGGTATAATATCTGTAACCCTCTGAACATTCAGTAACAATTAAAAGTTGAGGCTTGGATGAAAAAGTTTCTTCAAAACAACATTAACATCATAAGGATCATCACCTCCAGTCAAAAATCTAATCTCATCCTGACTTATCTGTATAAACACAAGTAGATACTATATTAGGTCTACTAAGTAAAATGGAGAAAAACAAGAGAATTCAGATCAGGATCATGTCAATTGTAAAGTTTTGCTACACATGGTGCAATGAAAATCTGACCATTCAAATGCCAAATTGGTTATTTATTCAAACAAAAAATATGTTCCATTTACATTCAATGGTCTAGATCTCATGTAATGGTGAATTCATGGAAGAGAATCCATCTCCAATGAGAGGAAATTCATTTAATTAGTATAGTAGCATTTATAAACCTTTATTATATTAGCTGCATTCCATATATCCATTATGCCTTTCCGAGCAGCCTCTGGTGAAGGCCATGGTGCCAATCTCAAATTTGGGTCATAAGAGATAATGTAGGTTCACTTTTTGCAATTACTGAACTCCAAAGCATGTTATTAATTTAGAAGCAACATTAACCGCAATACAATAGGCTAAACATGAACAACTGAATTATCCAAATATCTAGTTATTTGTAAAATAAAAAAACAAGAGAAAATCACAACAATGAAAAGAATAATCATCTACAAGAATCATACCATACGTTCTGGAATCAGAAAGAGACAGGGGCTAAAATCTGGGGCAGGCATTTCCATGAAGGCCTATTCATGATTAATTAATAGTTGGGCTAAGAAAGAAACAACTAAAACCACACCTTAACCAATATGTGTTCCACAATCTGAGCTCTTATTTTTTCTGGTTCAAACTGCGATAATAATAATTTTAAAAAAATTAGTCACTTTCAACTTGTTAATAATCAAATACATTGAGTTTTCCATTGAGTAATCGATATGAAAACCTGGTAGAGTCGAAGAAGACATAGATTTGCATTGAGGCTATACGTTTGCGATGAAACCTAAAACAAATTGAAATTGAAATTTGGCGTTGACTTTCAGATATAAACAAATAAAGATTTCAAAACCTAACTCAGACAAATCGAGAAAATAATGAAGCACCAATTCATCTTTAGAAACATAACAACAAAGATAACATTGAGAAAGAAGATCTAGAAGGGAAGAGGACGTAAAGATGAAGAAAAAGATGAGTACCACAAGGTTAGGGTTTAAACTTGTAACCCATAAGGTTGTTGGGCCTAGGAAGGAGCTTGTTGATGGGGGTTGGAGCAGCGGTGGTGCGGAGGCACAATGGTGATAGAATAAGAAGTGACTCACCGTGGTGGCGTTGTGGTCGGCGGTGGTAAAGGGAGAAAAGAGTTGGAAGATGGAGATAGAGACGTCGAAAGAGGAAGACGTGGGAAATGGACAGAACCAATGAATATTTCTCATTGAGAAAGGAAGATGAGAAAATAGGAGGAAGACGAAAAAGGGTTCGAGGGAGAAAAGAAATGTTGGCATTGAAATAGAGAGAAGAAAGGAGATGAAACTTTCCAGAGTGATTTGCGTAAATGGTATTATCGGTAAAGATTTCTCACCGGTCCAAAAATTAGAACCGGTATAAGAAATAATTATAATTTTAAATTGTATCGGTCCTAAAATAAGACTGGGGTAAAATATATATTTCTCATTAGACTAAAATTCAGACCGGTATAAAGTTAAGTATTTACAAAATTATTACCGCGTCATTTTTTACACCGGTCATATTACAACCGGTGTAAAAAGCCTGGTGAAAAAAGCTATTTTTCCATAGTGAGTGACATTGAAATGTCTTTATTTAAATTTGAATTTGAATTTTAGGATAGTTGAAGTGGTAAATCTTAGAGTGTGGATGGAGAGTTTTAGAATGTTAGAATTGTTATACTAAAGATAATGAATATTTATGAGATAAGTGTAATATGAAAGTATTGATAGATGGTAATATAAGATGATTTGAACAACATAAGTAATTTTTTAAAAAATTCAATGAGTATGATTAGAAATTTCTCCCATTCATACTAAAAATTGTCAAGTTAAAATTTTATAATAATGTTGAAAGTCTTCCTTGCCATTCATTCAAATACATTATCATTTTCAAAATTTTATGGAAATCTACAAATTCCTTATCTAAATACAATTTTATAGTATTTGAAGTGGAAATAGATATGGAACATTACGAGGAATGGGAGTGAATTGAAGTGTATAACAATATGAAAGAAAATTTACTCAAATTGATAGCACGTAAAATTACTATAAGAAATAGAAATTACCTTTAGCTCATTCAAGTTCACGTTAGCCGTTAAAAAGTTTGATTTTTTTGGTCGTGCTTAATTAGCCCGATTTTTATTTGGCTCTGCTTTTAGCAAGTGTAAACTATATTATTTAACCGGTTTAATATTTTATAATATGTAAAATTCAAACTTAATTTGAAACTAATATTAAAATTGAGATTGAAATTAACATTCTTAGTTATTATAATTACAAATTATGAATTTTATATATATATATATATATATATATATTAACTATCAGGATGTTTTATGTTCTTTTCGAATTCAAGTTCTCCTACAAGAATTCCTAGTGATGTTGTTTAGACTCCTCATCCCTCATTTGTGAAACTCAACACTAGTAGCGATGCTAGAGGGAACCCAAACCTTACAAGTTTCAATTGTATTCTTTGAAGTAGCTTAAGAATTGGATAAAAGGATACATTATGGATATTTATCGGGTAAGCTACTAGTTTAAAGGCAAAGTTGATGGGACTTCATCATTGTTTCAATTACAAATCTTATAGGCAGGGGGTTTTCGCATTGGTTCTTTTGAAAGGTGATAAGGAAACTGTCAAATTTCATCACCATGAGGCTATCATTTATAGCATTAAAGAGATCATGTAGCAGGATAGTACTTTCGAAATTGCTCTTTCTTACCATGAAGCAAATGGTTGTGCAAATGCATTGGTAAATTTTGGTTTAGGTTTTGGGACACCCACATGACTTTTTTATAATTGGTCTTTTCATATTAGCTAATAAATTTGTTAAAATGGACTACCCAGCCTAACATGTGATAAGTTCAAGCTTTTTTTAGGTTGGGCTCAAAAGACCCAATTCCTATTTGAGTTCCTATTTTGTAGCCCGGGCCTAACTTGCCACAGGTCACTGGCTTTGGCAGGTTACCCGCATTAAAAGGCCTAATATTTTTGTTGTTTTTATAGAGAAAAAAGATGTAACATCCTAAAAATAGGATTTATTGGTAAAGCATGTTTTAAAAGAGGAATTTAAATGAAAATGAGAGATTATTTAAACAATTACCGGAATGATCAACACGTCCCTAAGTCATTTAAAATTGAAATTCTTTCTCTTTCTCATTTCATTCCTTTGTTGGCAACATACAAAAGATCTTCTCCTTCTTCTCTTCCAAACCGTGGCACCAATCTTCCTCTACTCTAATCTTTTCTCAATTCCATCAAATTAGAGCCATAATTCACTTCTTCTACTTCTCCTCTTTCACGTTGGCAACTTAATTGAAAGGGAGAAAGTTTGAATTCTCTAATTCAAGGTATGATGATGAACTCTCATGTTGAGTTATGGTTTAATCCTGCTTCCATCCTTTGATTCTTTCAATTTCATGAGTTTCAAAGCAATTGAAATCTAAAAACATAATTGGACAGCTTAGGTTTCCATAGCCTGTGAACTTTTCATGAAAAGTATGATGAGATAGCTTCTTGAATTGCTAATCCTATAGGATTAAAGTTAATAATGGTTGTTTTAATGAAATAAGTTAGCTTTGGAGGTTTCGGGGTGATTTGAAGCTTGGAGCTTAATTCGGAGGCGAGGTCCAAAGTTGACGTCCCGATTCAGAAGTTGATCGATCTTGAGAAATAGAGATCAGAACTTGCGATTAGTGGATTGCTAATGCTTGATCGACCGTAGAGTTTCTCGAATTTCTCCATTCCAGGTAGGGGAAGCTTTACATTTTAAATGTATAGTTTATGAACGAATTTGAGGTGATTTTGTTATGCTATATGCTATATGTTATGAATTATTAGTGTGATACTCCGATTATATGATATATGTGATAAATCTTGCGTTTTGATGTTTTCTGTTCATATTATTGATATTGAATTGGTATGAAATACAAATTGTGTTTGTGAAATCATTGTGATATATGTATACATGAGATGCAAGAAGAATGAATGATTTATTATCAAATATGGCATAAGATGCTTTATGTGATAATATATGCATATAAAATGTAATATCTATATGATTGTGATTTCAAGGATTCCATAAAAGACCTTGGGTGGGACTCAAGGCAAACCTCTTGAGTGGGGCTCGGGGTTAGCCCGTGACACTACCGTTGTCGCTGAGAGTGATTGTGTCACGTGATAAGGCAAAGGGTTTGGTGTAACACCCCGATTTTCTGGACTTGAATCCCGATATAATCAAAACAAATAATTAATAAAAATGTAAATAAATTTTTTGCGTTTAAAATATTTCCTGAACACAACTACGATTACATCAAGACCCAAATCATAGAGAACCAAAGAGTGAGACTTAATAAAATATAACTGGATCGTTAAATAGTTTACCCATAACGGTATACAAAATAACAGAGTTTTACAGCGGAAGAAGATTGTGTATACCGGGCACACCCCTAGTCCCATATATGAAGATATGAGAAAAGGATCGGCAGAGCATGCAATGGTATATCATAAGCCTAATAGATAACCATCATCTTTTCACATAATTTCATGAACATGCAGTGCCTAAGATATATGTATATACATATCTATATGGTCATGCAACATACATCTCCAACATTCATATTCATAATTGACCATAACCAGTTCAACCTCAAATTTATATATAATCATCACTTATGTTTTCCCAAAATAATTACACAATCGACATTCTATTATATACCAAATGGGTATAAATCCATTGCCTCCAATAGTAATACATCATCCACATTTGTACGTATTCACAGTGCATCCATCAACATCAATAATTAACAACATCATAATATTCATTTTATACATAACTCATTAAATTATAAACGCTGCCGGCCAAGGTATTCCATTACCACTATTTTACCTTCACAAAAGCTTTACTTTAAAAATATCTTCTTCCCATGGCATTCCTGCATCAATACTAAAAAGTAGACCACATGGGAGAGTGAGTTATACATTTCAAATGACGATATGAATACAATTGAAATTATGTGCATATGCATATCAACATCATGTATGCTTTGCTAAGCACATCCATAGTCATCATAGATTATTAATTCAACAATATATATATATTTATTTCATACTTAATCATCAAATTATAGCAAAGCAAGCATACACACATCTATTCCAATGCCACAACGGGCTAACATCATCAACATCGACCATTCTGGTCTTTTCTCAAAGCCACCACGGGCTAACATCGTTATAATCAATCATAAACAAATATGCCCTTCATTACATTGGGCCATAATATATATATCGTCATATTCAACATCGTTTTAGATATATTCATATCATTTATTAATCATATGTGGTCTTTTAGGTATTTAATTACCCATCTCATCAACATATACCACCATCTCAATCATCATCAATCATCATCATATTCTGGCATATCTCCATGCTATATGTAAATGCTCTTATGGCTAATGCATATGCACAATGGAATAATCAACAACAAATGCGGATCCGACTATGGGAATAAACCCCAAATTGTGGGTCAAGCATAGGTGTGCTACTATGCCCTTACTGCAGTAGTAAAATGTGTACACATATCTCAAAGCATGCATGCATCTCAACAACATCTTTTACTGGTACCAAACCGCTATCGCCCATCTGTAGCACTAGTCACCCCGTGACTTACGGATCAACATCGTGGCCTTAATTACCACAAGTGCTACGGGCCCTTCCCGAACACACATCGAGAGAGTCGTGCCCCGTCGGACACCGAGGTAACTTGCTCATCATAGAGCCGCCCGCCCACTGGGCCCGCCACATAGGGTGCCTCATCACCAAACTATGGACAGCTTCGTGACTCACACACCGAGTCACAGGGGAAACGACAAGAATGCTCGTGAACTGAGCCGTCCTCTCACTGGGCCCGCATAGTGGAACCCCCTAATATTCCACATAGACAGCGATCGATATGCCATGGATGCAATGCAATGCAAATTAAATGCATTCTCACTCTGTGCATCCTAAATGCCACTCATCAAACATCATCATCATAATCACCAACACCACCATACACCTTAGTGGGTTTCATCATTGTTGGTTTCTTAGCCATTGTTTTCAAGTTTTAATGTGGCATTTTCATCTCAACATATTTCATAAATATTTCACATCATACACGCAAGCCAATACTTGCAATCAACCATAATGGCATTACAATATTACATATCATTCATCAATATTATCACACTTTCATTTAGTGGATTTTCATCTCATTATTCATTACCATTGTCTCATGTATACATATATATGTATATATATATATATATTGGTGTGGCATTCACAACATTTTCATTATCATATTTCATACCACACATACAAGATCATGCTTGTATCACACACAATGGCACACAACAATTTATCAATATTAACGATCATCCTTTACTCAAAGAAATGATCCACAACCTCATTCATCATCACGTAATACCAATGTCATTTTCGATTCATTGGTATATAACAATTACTAAGTCGTCCATTCATTCACTGATCAGTCTTATAATTATTCTAGGGTATCTCTCATAACCCCACCATCATATTCTCATTATCATTCTTTCGCTATTCCATTTTAGGTGGTAGATACATCGTAATCAATTAATCCCAATGTGCCAATCCATCCCAATCTCTACCATGTTATATCATCATTAAATTGCCTTTTATACACCCCCTCAATCATCTCATAATAACGAGGAAGGGGTCCATCAATAGCCCAAGGCTAAGAAAATAAAATAATTTCAAACTGGGGAAAACTCGATCAAGCGAGATTCACCTCCGCTTGAGCAAGACAGATCAGACTCGCTTGGCCGAGCCCAGCGCGCATAAGCGAGAAGCTCCCAGGGGCGTGTCTACGCTCGCTCGCTTGAGCGAGACTGCCTTCCATATGGCAACTTGCTTGAGCGAGTAAAGTTACAGCATCAGACCCCTCACGCCCGCTCAAGCGACTCATGCTCGCTTGAGCGAAAATCATCCAGTACCTATTCTAGGCTTTCTCGCTTGAGCGAGATACAATATACCTCATCACTCGCTTAAGCGAGACTCACCCAGTGTCACATTTCCATAACGCTCGCTCAAGCCTGGCCACGCCTGCTTGAGTGAGATTCATCCAGTATCTCACCAGCCTTATTGTACGCACCTCGCTTGAGCGGAACACCATCTCGCCTGAGTGAGATTGAGCTAGAAACCATAATACTGGTCCAAGGGATTCTCGCTCGCTTGAGCGAGATTATCAGAACTTATGCAGGGAAACGTAAATTTTCCTAACCCAACACACAAAATCTTATTCTAAACCAATTTAATTACGACCAACACATCATACACATCACATAAGGCATATAAAACTTGCTCTAACCATTCATACTCAAAAATTCTCATTCTAACTCATCAATCACTCTTACTTATTTAATCTATGAGGGGAAGATTTTAACTACACCCCACATCACTCCCTCATTCATTTTTCCACATAATTGCTTCAAAATAATCCTCTACAATTTATGTAGTTCACCCATTCATAGATTTTCACCATCATCTAATTTATGTCCAACCAAGGGACCATCAACACTTATCATTAACATCATATAAATACATATATTTTCATAACAATCAACATAAGCCAAGCCATCATTCATCACTTCAGCAACTCAATCATATAAGGCATTCATGGCAAGGCATTGCATGAGTTCAATATATACATAATTAGCAATTAATTCACTCATGCGATTTGAAATGTAAACTCCTCTCCTACCTCAAGAGAAGAATCGCAATCCAAACGCTCTAATTGCCTCGATTATTATGCATCATCGTCTGAAATACAATTCTATCAATAACACACATATGCACATGAAATTAATAAGCCATCATAAGGCATTATCTCATAAGACTCATTATCAAGTCCTAGACTTGTCTAAACCCCATTTATATGCTCATGTTAGGCTTTGGGAATTCCTTTCCCAAAACCAAGATTCTCTAAGTCTTAAAGGGTTAACAATCTGAACAACAACAACACCACGACCCATATCCATAAGGCTTCTAAGTCATCTCATGAATCACTCAACTATTATCACCAATTAACAATTCCCAAATGGACATATCAAGACTTAAGACTTCATCAATTCAAATATCCATTTTCTTAGTCCATTATCAATGGTCTGCAACCATTATCAATATCATAAACATCAACACTTAAGATTAATCCCTTAAATCAACATATCTATATACATGCATACATCTTCATTCGTAACTCATGACTTAGTTCACCATTTTATCAACATCAACATTCAACCCCTATCCTTCAAAAATTCATTTCTATTTATAAAATCATTCTAAGGTACCAAAAACCATCAAGATCATCAAGTGGGTCAAAACCCCCAAATAATTAATGCTTAGGGTTTCTCACATAAATCAATCATCAATGATTAACACTCACCATCTTCATTGATTCCCCATAGGAATAATAACCTACATCCATTTATTACCACAAATCAAAATCAAAACCATTTCCAAAACCATTCAAGCCTAGGCTTTTGCCATTTCTACAATCACCCATAACTTCCAACAAACCATTTCAAACCCAAAATCATAAAACCACAAATGAGATAAGGTGGAGGTAAGAAATCTTTACCTTAAGTCTAAGCTCCATCAAATTGAAAATGAGGGTGAAGAAGAAGGAGAGGACCAATGCAAGCTTCCTAGCTCCATGCATGCTTCACCAATCCATGCTTGATCTTTGATTTTGGCAAAAATAGGAGTAGAAAGGGGTGGTCACGGTTTTTTCCATTGGGAGAGGGAGGGAGATGAAGAAAAGGTAAATAGGAATAGAGAGGAAGAAGTATCCCACAGTGATGAGGAGAAAAGGAGAGAGAAAAATGTAACTTTTGGTCATTATCCATTGGTTAATAGAGTGCATCATCGTGCCTTTTTCCATTGGTCAATAATTCATTTACCCATTGTGCAAAAGATGGTAGAAAAGAGAGGGAATGGTTACACGGTCATGAGGGGAGAAGAAAAGGAAATTTTCATTTTCTTTTAATTCTATTTTGGCTCGTATTTTCCCCATTTATTATCATACGTCGAGTCCAATTAATTATTTCCTTAACACTACAAATTCTTCCAGCTATACCACCTTAACCCCAATAATTTTCTAAACATTTTAGACCCATCAATTATTTGATTTGACCAAGTGGTTCCCACATCATCTGTTAAATCACCCAGTTTCGATAAATCTTAATTTACCGATAATTCATCTCTAATGTCTAAGAAAATCTCCCCTAATTATTTGACAATAAATAATCAATTATCATTACCCAATAAATTTATTTCCTTTAAAATCTTGGGCGTTACATTTGGTACCAGTAAAACGACCGGATCAGCTGAGAGATGAATATATGGCTGAGAGCCAGTGTTGCAACATAAAACTTAATAATGATTAATTGGATCCAATTGAATGAATATGCATGTGTATTAATAGATGTTGTGGAGAACAACATGAATTGTATGGCCATTTGATAATATATTGAATGGTAGGTTTACTAGTATTATTGTGAACATTACTTATAAATGTCAGAGAATTGGATAAGTGATCTGATTTAATAACTGTCATTTAACATGCAATATGCTCACCCCTATTTGTGGTTGTTTTTACAGTGGATATAGGAAGAAACGAAGGCATATGAGAGATCACTCAGTGTGAATTGGAGTATTATGTATATATGTTTGTACATAATACATACAGTAGCTTGTAATTGCCTTGGCCGGCTTTTATGAATACCTATTGATGTGAAGGAATATTTAGCGGGTTAGATAATAGTTAGCTTCGCTTAGATGCTTAGAAACTTTTCCTGTATATTTTTGTTTTATGATGGAAAATGATATTACTTAATGATGATAAAAGGATGATGAATGCTATGATTCATATGTATGAAATAGGTCATGGGTGTATAATATAGAAATTTGGAACCGGAAGGGTGAATTTGTGATCCGATAGGTTTTCGAACCCTCGAAAGGGATCGATAGGTTCCCTACATCATTTATGAGTTAGGCATATGGACCTTGTCTTGTTTGAAAGAAATTAGAGGAGTTTAATGCACACAAATTGCATATTTTGGTCATAAAGGATTTGTCTATAGAAGTCGGTCATATGTTAGAATTATGGCGAATGGATAGCGCCAACAGCTCCAAAATGGAGAAAATATAGTGCCCATGAAGTCTCGTAGTAATTGGACTTGAAACGGGTAAAGTAGGGAGGTTAAAAGTTGGTCTATAAGGATTGTATGTCATGTTGTATGAAAAATCTAATTTTCTATGCATATGCTGCATAACTCGCTCAAGCGAGAATGAACCTCGCTCAAGCGAGATCTTCATGCATCAATGGTGTAGCCTCTAGCCTCTTTCCAATCAGGCGAGCTTGGCCTCGCCCAAGCGAGAGCCAAGAGGATTGGTTCTGGACCAATTTCGCTCAAGTAAAATGGCTTGCTTGAGACTCTCGCTCAAGTGAGCAATGGTAGAAATGTTTCTGGACAAATTACGCCCAGGCAAGCACCTCTCACCTAAGTGATTTAGGTGCGCTTAAACTATTTTTCACAATCTCGCTTAAGCGAGTGAAGATTTTACCCGAGTGAGATAACTACATTGCAAGAATCTGTTGCCCAATGCATTCTCACCTAAGTGAATTGAGGTTTGCTCAAGCGAGTAGACATGGGAATAGATTCTGGAGTGAATTCGCTCAAGCGAGAGTGACTCGCTTAAGCGAGGAAGAAGGTCTGATACGTGTTGCAAGTTTGCTTAAGCAAACCAGGCCTCGCTTAAGCGACCTATGTAGAACTCGTTTAAGCGAGTTGCCTAGAATTCAATTTTCTTTATTCTTCTTCAATATGGCATCATTATTATTATCATCATGAAATTGCATTTTCTTTTATTTAATAATGAAATTACGCTTTCCGCTAATCTTTGTGACGACTATAATATTGATAGTCCAAGGAGCACTCTTAATTAATTTTTACACCTTCTCATATCGTCATATATGAGATAGGTTTCTAAAATGATCTAGGGAGATATATTAAATTTTTATTTCACGGTTTCTTCCATACTTTATTTAATTTAAAAATCATGAAAAATTTTCCCTCTATTATATTTATTATAATAGGATTTAGGATGTTTTATTTTGGTATCAGAAAAGACTTGAAAAAGTCCAAGGCCAAGGTTAATCTACTAATTGTTATGAATTGAGTAAACTCATATGCTAGTTGTTAAGTATTGAATTAGTTGATGAGATCAACTGTGAATAAATTGTATTCTTATCCATGAAAAGTACTAAACTACAATGTTATTTCAGGATAAGAAATGGCTGACCATCCAGGTATGGACGCCATGGCTGCTACATTTCAGCGTTTCACTGATATTCTAGAGAGGCAGAATCAGCCTCAACCATCTGATAATCATAGTCTTGACTGCTTCTTGAAGCGTAAGCCTACTGAATTTCATGGAGGTTTTCATCCTGATCAAGCTTATGCATGGATTCAAAACTTAGAAAGGATCTTTGATAGCTTACAGTGCACTGAGGCACAAAAAGTTGAATATGTTGTGTTTATTCTTTGTAAATAAGCCGAGAATTAGTGGAAAATTACTAAAGCCATAATGATAGCTGCTAGGACACAGTTAATCTGGGAGAATTTCAAAGTGTGTTTTCTTGAAAAATACTTCCCTAACACTATGAGGAGCAAAAAGGAACTGGAACTCATGGAACTTAGGTAGGGTAATATGAGTGTTGAAGAATATGCTATTAAGTTTGAGGAGCTATGTTTATTATATCCTCCTTTTCAGCAGCCTAGGACTGAAGGCTCTAAATGTATCAAATTTGAAAGTGGCTTAAGGCCTGAAATCAAGAAGGTATTCAGGCATCAAGAGATTAGAAGTTTCCCTGTTCTTGTGAATAAATGCAGGATCTACGAAGAAGATGATAAGGCTTCTACTGAATCAAGCAGTAAATCTGATATTTCTCCAAGACTACAGCCTATTAATTTTAAAAAATAAGGAAGGTTTAATAGAGGTGGATCATCCTCTAAACCCAGAGGCCGAGGTAATTCTGGTAATCATTCTGTTTGTTGTCCGAGGGACCGTAAATGCTTCAGATGTGTTGGTGACCACTTTGCTAGAAACTATGACAAAGAAGAAGAGGTTATTTGTTATCACTGTAATGAAAAGGGGCATATCCATCCTAACTGTCCTCTATTACAACAAACAGATTCTAATACTAGTGTTAACCGTGGAGGCTTCCAGGGACGAGGCTGTGGAAATAGTAATCATGGTGGTCGAGGCAATGGTGAACGTGGCAATATAATGGTTTCTAGAAATGATCGTGGTGGAACTTCTAACCCACCAGCTGCAGGCAAAGTTTATGCCATTACTGTTGAGGATGCTGCTCAGGCTAATGATATGGTTCAGAGTAAGTGTTTACTTAGTGATACTATTCTTAATGTTGTATTTGATTTTGGAGTGACTCATTCTTTTATTACTAATGATTGTGTGAGGTGACTAAGATTTCCTATTATTGCTATGAATCGGACCTTGGATGTATCTAACCCGACTGATATTTGATTATGGACTTCTATGATATGTAAAAATGTATCCTTCACTTTGGGTGATAGAAGTTTTATGGCTGACTTGATATGTCTACCTTTGAGAGGTCTTGACATTGTACTTGGTATGGATTGGCTATCAGCCAATAAAGTCCTAGTTGATTGTCAGAACCGGTGGGTGATCTTTCCAAATCAGAATACCGATGACTATACAATCCAAGGTATATGTCAGTTGCTTATGTTATTTTGTATGACTGATGGAAAGAGTGGGTCTAAAGTATGTAATATTCTGGTTGTTTGTAACTTCTCTGAGGTGTTTTCGGAGGATGTACCTGGTATTCCTCTTGAAAGAGAAATTGAATTCTCTATTAATCTTATTCCTAGAGCTGAACCGATCTCCAATGCTCCTTATAGGATGTCTCTTGTTGAGTTGACAGAACTAAAGAAATAAATTGATGAATTGCTTAAGAAACAGTTTATCCGACCTAGTATATCACTATAGGGTGCTCCGATGTTACTTGTTAAGAAGAAAGATGGCAGTATGTGGTTATGTGTTGATTACCGCCAGTTGAATAAGCTTACAGTCAAGAATAAGTATCTGTTGCCAAGGATTGATGATTTGATTGATCAGTTGTGTAACATCCCGATTTAAAACGAATTACCGAGTGAAATTGAGCCATTAGAATAATTATAAAAGTGGAAAGTTACTTGTCAATTATAATTAATTTAATTAGTTCAACTTTGGAAATGATGGCTGAGTAATTGTGATAGCTGGCTGCTTGTGAGTGGTGGGTGTCGTGAGTGGACTGCCAATTCACGTTTTCCCACCCCACTTCTCTTCTCTTCTCTTCATACGTATATATATATATCCTGGCCACGGTTGATAGGCATTCCTTCCAGAATTCCTCTTCTGCTACCTCTTTCTCTTAGTTCCTTCTTCTCTTCTTCGTCATTCTCCTTCTTCTTCCCTGTTCCCTATTCTCTGTTCTCCGTTTCTGGAAACCCACGAAGACTGTGCTGCAGAAGATCCAGAGTTCCTCCTGTTGGTGAAGGATGACCACCGAAGCAGAAGGGAGTAGCTTTCTGTTCCCGAGCCGATTGTAGAATACGACCACGTCGAAGGGGGACTAAACAAGGCAAACAGACCAGCGTATCAAACGTCGGGAAACAGAGGAGCTTCCCGAGTCCCTTCTGTAGGTAGGGGGCGCTTGCATGTCAAATGCATGGTTCACGAACGGTACCGGATGAGTGTATTGCTTTAAGTGTGTGCATGTGTCTGTGACGATTGTGTGTGATGCATGATTGTTGATCCTTGGATTCTATGTGTATGTTAGTAGCATCTTGTTAATAGTTATACAATATTGTGCATGCTAGTATGATTGACGAGTAAATGTAGGAACTATGTTGAATCGGTTTCTACTTTGATGGTTACAAAGAATGCGTCGGATGAGTGATGATGCTTGCTGACAGAACACATAAGCTACATATGTAGGAATGGGGTGACCCGTGGAAGGTCAGGAACCCCGAAAGAATGATTTCCAGCTACAGGCCTTGGCTTGATCCTGTGAGGGCTCGTGGTAGCCGTGGGAGCTAGAAATAAGTCTCGAGACGTCAATGGGAGACCGGTACCACGCAGAAAGAGCTAATGGACGAGAGGCCAGTAAGGGGGACCTATAACTTAAAGTCACTGCCTAAGTCGGAACGGCAGACATGCATGTAGATATGATGTTGATTAGGATAGTACGCGTGGTATGACTTGGGATGATATGAATGAATTCCGAGTGAGTCGATGCATGTGATTATGTGAATGAGAATGAACTTCACGTAATATGTATGTGAGTGTATGTTATTGCTATTATTTTAATCTGCATGGCCTTATTTTAATCTGAATGCGACCGAGTGATCATGGGTGTGCGTACTGATACTGATACCGAGTCCTTGACTGTCATTTTATATGTAAAAGCTCACCCCTACTGTGGCTATACTTTTCAGTGAATGTCTCTAGGAATGAAGGGTGAAGGAGGAGCTGAATGCCGAGTGAAGTACTGGTGCACTATGGAAATTATGTGTTCATGTATATGCTGTGTATATGCCTTGTTAAGCCTTGGCTGGCTCGTATTTCAGTGGTAGTCTCTTATACTAGAACTTGAACCCTCTTGGGTGGAAGTCGTGACCTTGTGCCTGTAATTATTTATATCCTTTTATACTTATTATACTGCATGTTGCTCTATCTTGCGTGAATGATCCGAGTAATATATGTATATGTACTTACTGAGTGTGTGAGGTTGGTATGGCCATGGGTAGAAATGGGATTAAGAGTTGATGAGGAAGTGAGACAATGATTTATTCTGAGTACCGAAGAGTTTAGGTATTACCGGGTGAATAAGAGCACGGATCACCGAGTGAGGATCGATCTAGGTACTTTCCAAGTGATAATTTTTAAGATTTTCCGAGTGTAAAATAATTAGTAATTACCGAGTGAGAATCCGCCGAGTGAAGGTTTCCCGACAGAAAAGCGTCACCTAAGGCTTTAAGTGGACCCCGTTGTAACAGATTATTAGTAGTAAGGGGATCTGAGTGAATCTTGACTTAACAGGATAGCTAAAGTGGAAAAGTCATGGCTACCGAGTGAAAAATGAGTAAAATACCCCGAGTGGTAAAAAGGACGTGAAAGTTATCCCGAGTGAGAAGTCTTCTTAGATTCCGAGTAAGTGGCTATGGGAACCATTTTCGAGTTGCCGTATATGTATTCCGGTTGAGTGAAATTAGGAGTGTGTTATGTTTCTGATTGGAGCTGGTATGTTTAAGGGTCAATCCGAGTAAATTGAGAGTTGCCCTTCCGAGTGAATACGCTTGAGTGATTCTGAGTGAAAGATATAAGTAGACCCCGAGTGAGGGGGAGTTTGTAATTCCGAGTGGAAACCTTGAGTGATCCCCCCTGACAGAGGAGTTAGTGTAGTGGTTTAAAGTGGAATGGACCCTAAGTGTATAACATTTATAATCCGAGTGAATGATGTAAAATCCGAGTGAGAGAGAATCTGTAATCCGGGTGGTTAAAATTAGACTAAGTCCGAGTGAGGATTTCCTTAATGATTTTTCCCTGAGCGAACAAGATGTTATATGCCGAGTGGACTAGCTATCATTTTCTGAGTGAATGAGTCGTATGATATCTTTGGATCTCGAGTGCCTGATTAGCCGAGTGCAGTTTCTCGCTCAGCGAATGGAGGATCCGCTGCAGCGAGTGTGCGTTGTTGTGTGATCCGCCTGAGCGTTTTCTTCTCCGCTGGCAGCCTCCTTGAGTCGGTTTTATTCCTCTTGCTTCCCTTCCCTTATTCTTTCTTGTCGGTTCTCCTTGGTTTATTTGGGAAAAATTTCCTCAGTTTTATTGATCATTTATTTATTAAATCAGGGTGTCTCATTTTGGTATCAGAGTAGACCGAAAAGTCCAAGGCCAAGGTGTGCTTACGGAGTGTAAGCGGTTGTATGTGTTATGACCTAGTGGTCATCATTATTGTGATATTATGATTGAATATGATTAATGTTGAGATATTGATTTGGGAATAGGAGGTAACTTCTCTCCTGGTTCGATTGATTGCATGATGTATATATATAAATGGTATAATGTGCTATAATCAGTGGGTATGGGGATGAGATCCGATCGGAAAAGTGTAATCTTGTAAACTTATCCTTGAAGGGGTGTTAATTTCAGGATAAGTTATGGTGAATCGTCAAAGCACGGAAGCCATAGCCACGACATTCCAACGTTTTGCTGACGTATTTGAGAGGCAAGGCCAGCCTCGAGCTGAAGAAGGCCAAGTGTTGGACCGCTTCCTGAAGAGGAAGCCGAGTGAATTTCAAGGAGGATGTAACCCTGAGGCAGCTTACAAATGGACTCAAGAGTTAGAGAGGATTTTTGGGGGCCTCCACTGCACCGAGGCCCAGAAGGTGGAGTGCACGGTGTACATGCTCAGGGACGAAGCAGAGAACTGGTGGAAGATAGCCAGAAACCGACTGACTGACGATGATACCCAGCTGACCTGGGAAAATTTCAAGACATGCTTCTTAGAGAAGTACTTCCCCGACACAGTAAGGAGTCGAAAGGAATTGGAGTTTATGGAGCTGAAACAGGGTTCCATGTCTGTAGAAGAATATGCGGCCAAATTTGAAGAGTTGTGTCTGTTTTATCCACCCTTCCAACAACCCGGGACTGAGAGTTCCAAATGCCTCAAATTCGAGAATGGACTGAGATCGGACATCAAAAGGGCTTGTAGATATCAGGAAATTAGGAGCTTTCCGATGCTGGTGAATAAATGCAGGATCTTTAAAGAAGACGACAAGGCCCACTCGGGCTAGAACAGTAGGGCAGGTCCCTCCTTGAGGCCTCAACAGTCACGCTTTAAGAGGCCAGGTAACATTGGAAGAAATGGACCCTTTACTAGATATAAGGATCGCAGTAACCAAGGGAGACAGATGAGTGGACGTCCAAAATATGGCAACTGTTTTAAGTGTGGTGGCGACCACTTTGCTCAGAATTGCGATAGTGAAGATGTCAAGTGTTTTCATTGCAAGGAGAAGGGGCACATTCGCCCTGACTGCCCCTAACTCCGTCAATCAAGTGCCAATGTACGCCAAGGAGGCTTCCAAGAGAGGAGCTGTGGAAATGATGGTCAAAGCTCAGGGGGCGGAAGCAACAGAGCCAGAGGAAATATGATGTTTGCCCCAAACAGCCGGAGGAGAAACACCGACCAACCAGCTGCTGGAAGAGTCTACGCCATCAGTGCTGAGGAAGCAGCACAAGCGAACGACTTAGTGCAGAGTAAGTGCCTACTCGGTAAATATACACTTAGTGTAATTTTTGATTCTGGAGCCACCCACTCCTTCATAGCTGATGATTGTGTAAGACGTTTGAGATTACCGACTGTGGATATGGACCGGACTTTGGAAGTGGCCAACCCGACTGGCCCTAAGGTGTTGACATCATCGATGTGTAAAGACGTAACGTTTGTATTGGGCGATCGGAGTTTTACCTTCGATCTGGTGTACGTACCTCTGAAGGACCTTGACATGGTACTCGGTATAGATTGGCTTTTAGCCAACAAGGTGGTCGTGGACTGCAAAAACCGGAGGATAATCTTTCTGAGGCAGAACCATAAGGACTACACGGTACAAGGTATAGCTCAGCTGTTTATGATGCTTTGTTTAACTAAGGGTGAGAGTAGAGCCCGAGTGAACGATATTCTGACTGTCTGTGAGTTCCTAGAGGTGTTTGCGGAAGATGTGCCGAGTGTCCCTCCGAGTAGAGAAGTCAAATTCTCTATAGACCTGATCCCTAGAGCCAAGCCAGTCTCCAGTGCACCTTATAGAATGTCTCCAACAGAATTGACTGAGCTGAAAATGCAGGTGGATGAGTTACTCAAAAAACAATTCATTAGGCCGAGTGTATCACCATGGGGCGCACCTGTACTACTTGTTAAGAAGAAGGATGGCAGCATGAGACTATGCATAGACTACCGACGCTAAACAAACTCACGATTAAGAACCGATACCCGGTGCCCAGGATTGACGATCTGATTGACCAACTGCGTGGTGCTTTAGTCTTCTCGAAGATCGATTTACGGTCGGGATACCACCAAATCTGGGTGAAGGACTCGGATATTCCCAAGACTGCCTTTAGGACTCGGTATGGCCACTACGAGTATGTAGTGATGCCGTTCGGTGTAACAAATGCACCTGCCATATTCATGAATTACATGAACAGCATATTCCACCCATACTTAGACCGATTCGTAGTAGTTTTTATTGATGATATCTTAGTCTACTCCAAGACCTCTGATGAGCATGAAGAACACCTCCGAGCGGTACTTCAAGTCTTGAAGGAGAAACAGCTGTTTGCAAAATTTTCAAAGTATGATTTCTGGATGGATAAGATCCACTTTCTCGGACATGTGATTTCCAAGGAGGGTGTCTCGGTAGACCCTTCGAAGGTGGCAGCTATAATGGCATGGGAGAGACCCGAGTCGGTCTCGGAGATAAGAAGCTTTATAGGCCTGGCTGGTTATTATAGTCGGTTTATTGAAGGTTTTTCTAAGCTCGCTTTGCTACTGACTAAATTGACCCGGAAAAACGTTCCCTTCGTGTGGAGTTCCGAGTGCGAGAGCAGTTTCCGAGAGCTAAAAGACAAATTGACGACCGCTCCAGTATTGGCATTGCCTAACTTACAAGAGAGCTTCGTGGTTTATTGTGATGCATCAGGACTCGGATTGGGATGCGTGCTGATGCAGAAAGACCGAGTGATAGCTTATGCCTCTCGGCAATTGAGGCCCCACGAATAGCATTACCCGACTAATGACTTGGAATTGGCAGCCGTGGTCTTCGCATTAAAAATATGGAGGCACTACTTGTACGGTTCTAAGTTTGAAGTTTACAGCAACCACAAGAGCCTCAAATATTTATTCAACCAGAAGGAGCTGACCATGAGGCAGAGGAGATGGATAGAATTTTTAAAGGATTATGACTTCGAACTAAAGTACCATCCGGGTAAGGCAAACATTGTGGCCGACGCGTTGAGTCAGAAATCCCTCCATATAGTAGTGATGATGGTGAAGGAAGTGGAGTTGTTGGAACGGTTTCGAGACATGAACTTGCTGATTGACATCCCCTCTTCTCGGAAAATGACAATCGGTACGTTGAGAATTGCCAATGAATTCCTGAAATCCGTGTACAAGCAGCAGCAGTTAGATTCCTACTTGGCTGAAATGAAGGAGACTCAGGCCAAAGGAAAGGATTTGTCCTTGACCGAGGGATCGGATGGAATCTTCCGAGTGAAAAATAGAATATATGTACCGGGTGGAGGAGAATTAAGGAGAATGGTGCTTGATGAAGCCCACAAGAGCCTACTCAGTATTCACCCGGGTACCACGAAGATGTACCAGGATCTAAGGACATAATTCTGGTGGCCCGGATTAAAGAGGAATGTGGCAGAACATGTGGCTCGGTGTATCACTTGTCAAAAATCGAAAGTCGAGCACCAGAAGCCGTATGGTGCATTGCAACCCCCGGAGATTCCCGTGTGGAAATGGGACTCAATTGCCATGGACTTTGTCATGGGATTGCCAAAAAACCGAGCGGGCCATAATGCGATTTGGGTCATTGTTGACCGACTGACGAAGAGTGCACACTTCCTACCTGTGAACATGAAGTACCCGTTCATAAGTTAGCTCAGATTTACATTCGCGAAATTGTCCGACTACATGGTATACCGACTTCTATCATATCGGATAGGGATCCAAGGTTCACGTCCTGGTTTTGGACCAGCCTGCACCAGGAAATGGGTACTAAACTTTGGCTAAGTTCTGCCTACCACCCCCAATCGGATGGACAATCCGAGCGAACGATCCAAAGCTTGGAGGACTTGCTAAGGGCGTGTGTGTTGGAGCACGGTAGAGATTGGGAGCAGTACCTTCCCCTGATCGAGTTTACATACAACAATAGCCACCACAGCAGTATTGGTATGGCGCCCTACGAAGCACTATATGGTCGAAGATGCTGAACCTCACTCTGCTGGTCGGAAACGGGTGAGAGTCTACTATTAGGACCAGAAATTGTGAAGCAGACTTCAGAACAGATCGGAGTGATAAGGGAAAAGATGAAGGCGTCTCAGGATAGGCAGAAGAGCTACCACGATAAACGAACCCAACCACTAGAGTTCTCAGTCGGAGACAGAGTGTTTCTAAAGACTTCACCAAGCAAGGGGGTCGGGCGAGCCTTGAAAGGGGGAAAGCTGAGCCCCTGGTACATTGGGCCTTATGAGGTATTAGAGCGGATCGGCCCCGTGGCATACCCAATAGCATTACCGACTCACTTATCCCGGTTGCATAACGTGTTTCATGTGTCTCAATTAAGGAAGTACTTACACGATTCCACTCACACGATGCCAGATGATGAAGTGGAGATTAAAGAGGACCTGACCATTGTGACTATGCCGACTAGAATAGTGGACTGATCGGTAAAGCGTTTAAGGAGTAAAGATGTGCAACTGGTTGAGGTAGAGTGGCAGCAGGACGGGTATACCTCTTATACCTGGGAACGTGAGGATGCCATGAGGCAGCAGTACCCCGAGTTGTTTGATCAAGGTGAGTTACCGATTGAATTTTGAGGACAAAATTCTTTTGAGAAGGGGAGAACTATAACATCCTGATTTAAAACGAATTGCCAAGTGAAATTGAGCCATTAGAATAATTATAAAAGTGGAAAGTTACTTGTCAATTATAATTAATTTAATTAGTTCAACTTTGGAAATGATGGCTGAGTAATTGTGATAGCTGGTCACTTGTGAGTGGTGGGTGTCGTGAGTGGACTGCCAATTCACGCTTTCCCACCCCACTTCTCTTCTCTTCTCTTCATACATATATATATATATATCCTGGCCACGGTTGATAGGCATTCCTTCCAGAATTCCTCTTCTGCTACCTCTTTCTCTTAGTTCCTTCTTCTCTTCTTCGTCGTTCTCCTTCTTCTTCCCTGTTCCCTATTCTCTGTTCTCCATTTCTGGAAACCCACGAAGACTGTGCTGCAGAAGATCCAGAGTTCCTCCTGTTGGTGAAGGACGACCACCGAAGCAGAAGGGAGTAGTTTTCTGTTCCCGAGCTGATTGCAGAATACGACCGCGTCGAAGGGGGACTGAACAAGGCAAACAGACCAGCGTATCGAACGTCGGGAAACATATGAGCTTCCCGAGTCCCTTCTGTAGGTTCGGGGTACTTGCATGTCAAATGCATGGTTCACGAACGGTACCGGATGAGTGTATTGCTTTAAGTGTGTGCATATGTCTGTGACGATTGTGTGTGATGCATGATTGTTGATCCTTGGATTCCATGTGTAAGTTAGTAGCATCTTGTTAATAGTTATACAATATTGTGCATGCTAGTATGATTGATGAGTAAATGTAGGAACTATGTTGAATCGGTTTCTACTTTGATGGTTACAAAGAATGTGTCGGATGAGTGATGATGCTTGCTGACAGAACACATAAGCTGCATATGTAGGAATGGGGTGACCCGTGGAAGGTCAGGAACCCCGAAAGAATGATTTCCAGCTACAGGCCTTGGCTAGATCCTGTGAGGGCTCGTGGTAGGCGTGGGAGCTAGAGATAAGTCTCGAGACGTCAATGGGAGACCGGTACGACGCGGAAAGAGCTAATGGACGAGAGGCCAGTAAGGGGGACCTGTAACTGAAAGTCACTGCCTAAGTCGGATCTGCAAGCATACATGTAGATATGATGTTGATTAGGATAGTATGCGTGGTATGACTTGGGACGATATGAATGAATTCTGAGTGAGTCGATTCATTTGATTGTGTGAATGAGAATGAACTTCACGTAATATGTATGTGAGTGTATGTTATTGCTATTATTCTAATCTGCATGGCCTTATTTTAATCTGAATGCGACCGAGTGATCATGGGTGTGCGTACTGATACTGATACCGAGTCCTTGACTGTCATTTTATATGTAAAAGCTCACCCCTACTGTGGCTATACTTTTCAGTGAATGTCTCTCGGAATGAAGGATGAAGGAGGAGCTGAATGCCGAGTGAAGTGCTGGTGCACTGTGGAAATTATGTGTTCATGTATATGCTGTGTATATGCCTTGTTAAGCCTTGGCTGGCTCGTATTTCAGTGGTAGTCTCTTATACTAGAACTTGAACCCTCTTGGGTGGAAGTCGTGACCTTGTGCCTGTAATTATTTATATCCTTTTATACTTATCATACTGCGTGTTGCTCTATCTTGCGTGAATGATCCGAGTAATATATGTGTATGTACTTACTGAGTGTGTGAGGTTGGTATGGCCATGGGTAGAAATGGGATTAAGAGTTGATGGGGAAGTGAGACAATGATTTATTCTGAGTACCGAAGAGTTTAGGTATTACCGGGTGAATGAGAGCACGGATCACCGAGTGAGGATCGATCTAGGTACTTTCCGAGTGATAACTGTTAAGATTTTCCGAGTGTAAAATAATTAGTAATTACCGAGTGAGAATCCGCCGAGTGAAGGTTTCCCGACAGAAAAGCGTCACCTAAGGCTTTAAGTGGACCCCGTTGTAACAGATTATTAGTAGTAAGGGGATCTGAGTGAATCTTGACTTAACAGGATAGCTAAAGTGGAAAAGTCATGGCTACCGAGTGAAAAATGAGTGAAATACCCCGAGTGGTAAAAAGGAGGTGAATGTTATCCTGAGTGAGAAGTCTTCTTAGATTCTGAGTAAGTGGCTATGGGAACCATTTCCGAGTTGCCGTATATGTATTCTAGTTGAGTGAAATCAGGAGTGTGTTATGTTTCTGATTGGAGCTGGTATGTTTAAGGGTCAATCTGAGTAAATTGAGAGTGGCCCTTCCGAGTGAATACGCTTGACTGATTCTGAGTGAAAGATATAAGTAGACCCCGAGTGAGGGGGAGTTTGTAATTTCGAGTGGAAACCTTGAGTGATCCCCCCTGAGAGAGGAGTTAGTGTAGTGGTTTAAAGTGGAATGGACCCTAAGTGTATGACATTTATAATCCGAGTGAATGATGTAAAATCTGAGTGAGAGAGAATCTGTAATCTGGGTGGTTAAAATTAGACTAAGTCCGAGTGGGGATTTCTTTAATGATTTTTCCCTGAGTGAATAAGATGTTATATGCCGAGTGGACTAGCTATCATTTTCCGAGTGAATGAGTCGTATGATATCTCTGGATCCCGAGTGCCTGATTAGCCGAGTGCAGTTTCTCGCTCAGCGAATGGAGGATTCGCTGCAGCGAGTGTGTGTTGTTGTATGATCCGCCTGAGCGTTTTCTTCTCCGCTGGCAACCTCCCTGAGTCGGTTTTATTCCTCTTGCCTCCCTTCCCCTATTCTTTCTTGTCGGTTCTCCTTAGTTTATTTGGGAAAAATTTCCTCAGTTTTATTAATCATTTATTTATTAAATTAGGGTGTCTCAAGTTGCGTGGTGCTTCAATCTATTCAAAGATTGATTTGTGATCTGGATACCATCAGATTCGAGTTAAGGCTTCTGACATTCCTAAAATGACGTTTAGGACCCGATATGGTCACTATGAATATGTGGTGATGCCGTTTGGTATGACTAATGCTCCTACTGTGTTCATGAATTATATGAACAATATCTTTCATCTGTACTTAGATCGATTTGTATTGTCTTTATCAACAATATCTTAATCTATTTTAAGTCTCATGAGGAGTATAAAGAACAGCTTCGTTTGGTACTTAAAGTACTAAAAGAGAAGCAGTTGTTTGCCAAGTTATCTAAGTGTGATTTTTGGATGGATAAGATTCAATTCCTGGGTCATGTTATCTCTAGTGAAGGTGTTTCTGTTGATCCTTCTAAAGTGGAAGCTGTTATGGCTTGGGAGAGACCTAAGTCAGTTACTGAATTCATAAGTTTCATGGGTTTAGCTGGTTATTATAGGAGATTCATTGAAGGATTCTCTAAAATTACATTGCCATTGACTAAGCTGACCCGAAAGAATGTTCCTTTTGTATGGTCTCATGAATGTGAAAAGAGTTTCCAAGAATTAAAAGCTAGATTGACTTCCACTTATGTGCTAGCATTGCCTAATTTACAAGAAATTTTTGTGGTCTACTGTGATGCATCTAGGCTAGGCCTAGGATGTGTATTGATGCAAAATGGTAAAGTAATTGCTTATGCTTCACGACAACTACGACCACATGAATAAAACTATCCTACGCATGATCTAGAGCTTGCAGCTGTGGTCTTTGCACTGAAAATTTAGAGACATTACCTTTATGGTTCTAAATTTAAAGTGTTTAGTGATCATAAAAGTCTAAAGTACCTGTTTGACTAGAAAGAGCTAAATATGAGACAAAGCAGATGGATTGAGTTTCTGAAGGACTAAGACTTCGATTTAAGATATCATTCGAGAAAGGCAAATGTGGTAGTTGATGCCTTAAGCCGGAAATCCATTCATAAGGTGATGATGGTTAAAGAAATGGAATTACTTGAGCAATTCAGAGATATGAACCTAAGTGTTAATGTTTCTTTGCCTAAAAAGGTGACTCTTGGTACTCTAAAAATAGCCAATGAATTTTTGAAACTTGTATATGATCAACAGATGTCTGATAATTACCTATGAAAGAGACATAGGCTAATGGTAAAGAACTATTCTTAATGGAAGGTTCTGATGGCATTTGGTGAGTGAAAGGCCGAATTTATGTGCTTGATTCTGGTGATTTGAGAAAGATGGTACTCAATAAAGCTCATAAAAGTATGTTGAGTATCCATCCAGGTACTACAAAGATGTATCATGACTTGAAATTGCATTTCTGGTGGCCTGGATTGAAAAGAGATATGATTGAGTATGTAGCTCATTGTATTATTTGTCAGAAAGCAAAGGTTGAACATTAGAAACCATGTGGTGGTTTACAACCTCTTGAGATTCTTGTATGGAAATGGGATGCTATTGCTATGGATTTCGTGATGGGATTACCTAGGACTTGCAATGGTCATGACGTTATTTGGGTTATTGTGGATCGATTAACAAAGTCTGCACATTTCTTGCCTATTAATATGAGTTACCCCTTGTAGAGACTAGGACAGTTGTATATCAGTGAGATCGTTCGACTGCATGGTATTCCATATTCTATTGTGTCTAATAAAGATTCGAGGTTTACTTCCCAATTTTGGGGAAGCTTACATCAGGAGTTAAGTTCGAAGCTCCGGTTGATTTTAGCCTATCATCCCCAGACAAATGGGCAGTCTGAGTGTACTATTCAGAGTTTGGAGGACTTTTTGAGGTCCTGTGTGCTAGAACATGGTGGTGGCTGGGAGTAGTACCTCCTTTTGATTGAGTTTACTTATAATAATAGCTATCGCAGCAGCATTGGTATGACTCCATATGAGGCTTTATATGGCAGGAAGTGTCGAACACCTCTTTATTGGTTAGAGATAGGTGAGAGTCTGATGTTGGGCCCTGAGATTGTGCAACAGACCTCTGAGCAGATTTAAATGATTAGAGAGAAAATGAAAGCATCCCAAGATCGTCAGAAGAGTTATCATGATAAGCAGACGAAACCGCTTGAATTTTAGGTTGGTGATAGAGTGTTTCTGAAATTTTCTCCTAATAAGGGTATTGGACGAGCATTAAAAAGCAAGAAATTAAGCCTGGGGTATATTGGATCCCATGAAGTGTTGAAGAGAGTTGGCCTTGTGGCCTATCAGATAGCATTGCCTCCTTATTTGTCAAATCTGCATAGTGTATTTCATATTTCTTAGTTAAGAAAGTACTTTCCATATCCCACACGTGAGATGCCAGATGTCGATGTTGAGATCAAAGAGAATTTGACCACTGTAGCTGAGCCCACTAGTATAGTGGATAGATCTGTGAAACGCTTGAGAAGCAAGAATGTTTAGTTGGTCAAGGTTGTAACACCCTGGAGCCAACTTGCAAATCCCGAGATAATTACCCTCACCATATAAAATCTTATGGATAACTTATTTTTCACCTGGTAATTATCAAGTGATTCACAACCTGATTCCAGAGGTTACTGATACAATATTAGAGCATACAATCTTTACATAATTAACTTCTTATTTTATACATAACATCAGAGTTCCATACATATTATATTTTACAACAGGCACCTAGATTTTATAAAATATAAAGATGTAAAATACCAAAGCATAGCATACACATAATACAGCCATAGTAGTCACGCAAGCAAGCATCAGCCTCAAAAGCCTTCATAATTTATCCACATCAAGCATTATCCACTTTGTCACACATCTTCCTGGTTAACCACTAAAGGGTTGCCACAAGTAATAGAAAGAGTGAGATAAAATATCAAATAAATAGAAATCAAATTAGAACATACACAATCACAAGTAGGATGTTATGCGATGCAGATGCCAAACAAGTATTTTGTATTATACTTATGTTATTATATTCCGTTCTTTTATATGAATGAAAATGCATGATGGATCCATTCTGGTGGGAACATCTGTAGTGATTTCCAATAATAACATTTTTACGGATATCCAACCGATACCGCGCCCCATAATGCAACACCACATCGGATAACAATACAATCATATCAATAATAAGTGTTGCGGGACCCCCCTTAAGGACACACTGCTTAACCCTTAAGACGGCCGTGATATAAAACCACCGTAGAGGTCTGTTGCTCAACAGAGCGCGTTCCCCCACCGGGAATCCCCTCAAAGAACCCCTCTGCGGATTCTTTGAACGGCCAATGCATATGATGCATGAATGCATTAAATTATCAAATTCCTTTATAATTAATTATAACAATAAAATTATTATAACAATCAATTAAGCATACTTTGTTTGTAATTCAAAGAATATGGAAACACATTTTCCATATTATTTATATCATAATTCAATCATATGGAAACATATTTTCCATAATTTTTATATCATATTTCAAACATATGGAAACATATTTTCCATAACATTTAATAATTCAAAGAATATGGAAACACGTTTTCCACGTTATAGTAATTGTTTAATATCATATTCCAAACCATTTGGCATCAATTTCACAATTTAATTCAAATTAAATTAAAATCTAACTATATGAGTTTCTAAACAATTAAGCAAGCAATTCTAACTTAATTTCTATGTATTTAATATCCTATCCCCTCTTTCTTACCTCAATTGAAGATCCTTAAGCTTTTCTTATGCTAAACTCCCTTGTATTTCCTCAAATCTTCAAGTTTGCGTAATTTCTTCTTATGCAAAAATTAAAGAGCTTGAGTATGGCAATGAAGGTTTTGAAAACTTAAAGAGGGAGATGAAAGGTTATAGGATTAGTGAGGTTTTTGGTTTGAAGAAATTTGGAAGGTTGGGGCCTTATTTATAGGCTTCCAAGGGCGGTTACTGTAGCAAATTACTGTAGCAAATTACTGTAGCAAATCACTATAGCAAATCACTATAGCAAATCACTGTAGCAAATCGAAGTGACATGAGGCGGTGCGAAGGAGGAAGAATTCTCGTGAAGTTGCAAGATTTTTCATGTGACAGATACTGTAGCAATTTACTGTAGCCAATTACTGTAGCATTTTACTGTAGTAGATTACTGTGGAAGATTTTTATTTTATTTATTATTTTATTTTATTCTACGTTCTATTTTTGTTTAATTTTGTTTTAAGTCAGACTAAAATATCCTTATATTCAAAATTCAATTTCCTATTTTCTAGGATTCATTTCTTATTTTTCTGAGAAATTTTAATTTTTTTCACTGTTTAATTACCGCTTCAAATTTAATTAAAAATTGGGCTGTTACAAAGGTCGTATGGCAACAGGATCAATTCACTATGTATACTTGGGAACGTGAAGACGCTATGAGGTAGCAATATCCTAAGTTATTTCATTGAGGTATGTTATATTTGAATTTCGGGGATGAAATTCTTTGAAGGAGGGAAGAATTGTAACATCCTAAAAATAGGATTTATTGGTAAAGCATGTTTTAAAAGAAGGATTTAAATGAAAATAAGAGATTATTTAAACAATTACCGTAATGATAAACGTGTCCCTAAGTCATTTAAAATTGAAATTCTTTCTCTTTCTTATTTCATTCCTTTATTGGCAACAGATAAAAGATCTTCTCTTTCTTCTCTTCCACACCGTGGCATCAATCTTCCTCTACTCCAATCTTTTCTCAATTCTAACAAATTAGAGCCATAATTCACTTCCTCCACTTCTCCTCTTTCATGTTGGCAACTTAATTGAAAGGGAGCAAGTTTGAATTCTCTAATTCAAGGTATGATGATGAACTCTCATATTGAGTTATGGTTTAATCCTGCTTCCATCCTTTGATTCTTTCAATTTCATGAGTTTTAAAGCAATTGAAATCTAAAAACATAATTGGACAGCTTAGGTTTCCAAAGGCTTTGAACTTTTCATGAAACGTATGATGAGATAGCTTCTTGAATTGCTAATCCTATAGGATTAAAGCTTAATAATGGTTGTTTCAATGAAATAAGTTGGCTTCAGAAGGTTTCAGAGTGATTCAGAGCTTGGAGCTTGATTCGGAGGCGAGGTCCGAAGTTGATGTCCCGATTTGGAAGTTGATTGATCTTAAGAAATAGAGGTCAGAACTTGCGATTAGTGGATTGCTAACGCTTGATCGACCGTAGAGTTTCTGGAATTTCTCCATTCCAAGTAGGGGGAGCTTTACATTTTAAATGTGTGGTTTATGAATGGATTTGGGGTGATTTTGTTATGCTATATGCTATATGTTGTGAATTATTAGTGTGATACTCCGATTATATGATATATATGATAAATCTTGCGTTGTGATGTTTTCCGTTCATATTATTGATATTGAATTAGTATGAAATACAAATTATGTTTGTGAAATCATTGTGATATATGTATGCATGAGATGCAAGAAGAATGAATTATTTATTATCAAATATGGCATGAGATGCTTTATATGATAATATATGTATATAAAAGTGTAATGTCTATATGATTGTGGTTTCGAGGATTCCACAAAAGACCTTGGGTGGGACTCAAGGCAAACCTCTTGAGTGGGGCTCGGGGTTAGCCCGTGACACTACCGTTGTTGTTGAAAGTGATTGTGTCACGTGAGAAGGCAAATGGTTTGGTACCAGTAAAACGGCCGGAGCAGCTAAGAGCTGAATATATGGCTGAGAGCCAGTGTTGCAACATAAAACTTAATAATGATTAATTGGATCCAATTGAATGAATATGCATGTGTATTGATAGATGTTGTGGAGAACAACATGAATTGTATGGCCATTTGATAATATATTGAATGGTAGGTTTACTAGTATTGTTGTGAACATTACTTATAAATGTTAGAGAATTGGATAAGTGATCCGACTCAATAACTGTCATTTAACATGTAATATGCTCACCCCTATTTGTGGTTGTTTTTACTGTGGATATAGGAAGAAGCGAAGGCATATGAGAGATCACTCATGAATGCTATGATTCATATGTATGAAACAGGTTATGGGTGTATAATGTGGAAATTTGGAACTGGAAGGGTGAATTTGAGATCTGATAGGTTTTTGGACCCTCGAAATGGATCGATAGGTTCCGTACATCATTTATAAGTTAGGCATATAGACCTTGTCTTGTTTGAAAGAAATTAGAGGAGTTTAATGCACACAAATTGCATATTTTGGTCATAAAGCATTTATCTGTAGAAGTTGGTCATATGTTAGTATTTTGGTGAATGGATAGTGCCAATAGCTCCAAAATGGAGAAAATATAGTGCCCATGAAGTCTCGTAGTAATTGGACTTGAAACGGGCAAAGTAGGTAGGTTGAAAGTGAGTCTATGAGGATTCTATGTCATGCTGTGTGAAAAATCTAATTTTCTATGCATATGCTGCATAACTCGCTCAAGCAAGAATGAACCTCGCTCAAGCGATACCTTCATGTATCAGAGGTGTGGCCTCTGGCCTCTTTTCACTCAGGCAAGCTTGGCCTAGCCCAAACGAGTGCCAAGAGGATTGGTTCTGGACCAATTTCGCTCAAGCAAAATGGTTTTCTTGGGACTCTCGCTCAAGAGAGCAATGGTAGAAATGGTTCTGGATGAATTCCGCTGCGAGTAGACATGGGAATAAATTCTAGAGTGAATTCGCTCAAGCGAGAGTGACTCGCGTAGGCGAGGAAGGAGGTCTGATACCTGTTGCAAGTTCACTCAAGCGAGCCAGGCCTCGCTTAAGTGAGCTATGTAGAACTCGCTTAAGCGAGTAGGGCCTCGATCAAGCGAGTTGCCTAGAATTCAATTTTCTTCATTTTTCTTCAATATGGCATCATTATTATTATCATGAAATTGTATTTTCTTTTATTTAATAATTAAATTACACTTTCCGCTAATCTTTGTGACGGCCATAATATTTATAGTCCAAGGAGCACTGTTAATTAATTTTTACACCTTCTCATATCGTCATATATGAGATAGGTTTCTAAAATGATCCAGGGAGATATATTAAATTTTTATTTCGCGGTTTCTTCCACACTTTATTTAATTTGAAACTCACGAAATATTTTCCCTCAATTATATTAATTATAATAGGATTTAGGATTTTTAAAAGACCTAATTTTATTTTCAAAAAATACTTAAAGCCCATTAAAAATCATGTTGATGTTGCTCATAAAAAATGATGAAAACTAAATTTGAATTTCATCAAAATGAAAAATAAAAAATTTTAAAGATCGTAAAGTGAGATTGAGATGCATTGAAGAAAATATTAAAAGGAAATTGATGAAAAACTAAACCTATTATCATCAATATTCTAACTACCAAATCACATGTGAAATCTATAATGATAGATTTCAAATATTGAAGGGAAATTAAAAATATTCAATGTGATAATAGGAACTGATTAAACAATCAAAGTGGAACTAACTAAATATTCAATGTTCTAAATGGAATTAATTAAATCATCAGATATTGAAGGGAAAACCACAAGCCACGTTGGCCGTGGAGGTCTCGCGCAAACTGCTTGCCCATGTAGGGTGGTAATACATTTCTTATCTGGTTAATCTGCAAATTTTTTCTCTTGTCTTTATCTCCCCGACAACACAAAAATATTAATAGCCTAAAACGGGTAAATAATTATTTTCGTTCTCTACGTATAAAGTAGGTTTTAGTTTAGTCTTGTATATTTAAAATGTTTCATTTAAGAGGTGTTCGGTACATGGATCTTTTTTTTATTCCTGAAAATTGTAATTCGGGAATCTTCCAACCCTGTGTTTGATGTAACCATTTTAAAAAGTGTTCTTGAGAAATTAGGATTCCTATTCCTACAAAAACTTCCCCACCAAAAGGGGTGAGAATCCTAATTCCCCTAGTCATAAAGTTTTTTACAATTAAAAATACAATTGTGTATTATATAAAACACTTATTTAAACTTTTCTTACATATTGAATTCTCATCCAAAATTATTAAAAATCCGACAATGGTCAAAATTCAAAAGATCCATGTAATTCTCCCAGAACATTTTAATCATACCAAACATATTTATAACATTTATGAGAAATATAATTCCTAGATAATATAATTCTCAAGAAACATAACTCCTAGGATTTTTAAAAAAATACCTGTGTACCAAACACCTCCTTAAATTATGTGATATACATATAGTGTGATAATTTTTACTTTAGATAAATAAATACTTTGAAAACTATATTATTTTATTTATTTATTTATTTATTCATTTTATAGTATTCAAGGGAAAATATATATGATATGAATTTTATTGATTAATATAAGAGTATGGAAAACTAAAAGTTAAATTTTAATGAAAATATCATGAAATATGAGAATATGAAAGGAATAATTTATTTAAATTCCACATTATAATTCATAAAAAATTACAATTTATTAAATTAAGTAACATGTTTTTATCTCAATATCATATAAATATAACATCTAAAACATGTCACTACAAAAAAAACAGGTAATTTGCAGAGGTTTTTTTTTGCAATTTGCGGCAATTTTTGACCTACTCAAATTTATTTGCGGTGTTTTTAAAAACCACCACAGTTCTTGTGGTGGTTTTTTAGGACCTCCGTTACCATAAATAGAACCTCCACTTTTCCCCAATTTCTGGCACGATAGTAATCGATTATGTAACATCCCAGATTTTTAAATAATTATAAATTTCAGATTAAGGTTATGGATTGATGGAATTAATTGAGTTAATGGTTGATTAAGGATTATGTTTGGTTTATTTGATGGCTAATTAGATTAATTAAGGAATAATAATAATATTAAAGCTTGTAAATGACCCTTGTGCCTTGGTGGTCAATTGGGTCTGGTTCCCTTTCTCTCTCCCTGTCCACGTGGAGTGCAATGATGGCTGTGAGAGTTAGCATTTAATGCTGATAGGATTGCATTAATGAGGATGGGATGGCTGATGGAGTGTGAGCTGATGGGGCTGTGTGGGTGTATTGATAAGGCTTAAGCTCCACATTTTCTCCTTATTTTCCTTCATTTTTCCCTTGGTGGCTTTTCGGAGGAGAGAAATGCTCCTCCTTCTCTCTAGAATTCATGGAGCTTCTGCTTCATCTCCTTGCCTCCTCCTTTATCTTCTTCTTCCTCCACTCAACGCTGTGTTGAGCCCGAGTGGAGCTGCATGGTGGTGGAGTCCAGCGTGGTACTGGGTGCCTTGAAGGTTGAGAATCCTTCCTGTGACGTTGTGAGGAAGGAGTCATGGTTGGGTGGAACTTGGAAGCTTCTCCACTGACTGGGTGGCAGAGCAGAGTGGAGCTGGGAGTATTGTTACTGTGAATGTGTTGCGTTCAGAAGAGCTACTGTACGTATCTCGCTCAAGCAAGAATGGCCACGCTTGAGCGAGCCAGTGAAGAAATGGTCACTGGACCATTTTCGCTCAAGCGAGTGCATGTGTGGCTTAAGCGAACGGTTGAAGTTTGTTGCTGGGACGAGTAGAAGCCATGATGGCTCTTCTCACTGCTGGAAAGCCGAGCAGGGTGTTGCGGTGGCTGGGCCGAGTGGCCCATATGACTCCTGGAAGCTTCATTCAGGTAAGGGGGCTTTGCATCTTAAATGCATGGATTTCTGGATGGGTTTCCAGGTGAAATTATCACACTGTGTTGTGTTGTAATGTGTATGGTATGCTGTAGTTGAGTAAGTAGCCCAGATTATTGATGTTTGTTATTTATGTGATGTATGATACCCGTCCATATGATGTGTGATGTTGTTGATGATATTTGTGATGATGATTATATTATGATGCTTGTGATGCATGTGTGATCCTCTATTGTCCCTAGGTGTGTTGTACATTTGAATGCATGTGAGCTTTATTGATGTATATGCGTATGCCGAATGTATGTATGGGGACTGTTATGATGAATGCCGAGTAGGCTTATAAATAAAAGCATGAAATGCTTACTGGAAAGGATAAATCCGAGTGAATAGAGGATAATCTGAGTGGATGGCATAGGATTGCCGAGTGAATGTGGTATAAGCCGAGTCATTTGATTGTTGTTGAATTGCCGTGTGTATATAATGCTGAATGCTAAATACCGAGTGGGCAATCGGATGAATATGCGTTTAATGAAATTGAATGTGTTGATGTGATATAAGACCCAGGTTGGACTCGGGCAGTGCCTAGAGCACTAAGCGTTGGACGCTATTGAGGATTCTAAGATTAATCCTAAAAGACCTCCGAGTTGGACTTGAGGCCATGCTTGGAGCATGAGCATTAGATGCTTAATGGAAGCCCTTGGGTTGGACCCAAGGCAGGTGCCGAGTGCATTGGAGTTGGACTCCGAGTGAATGTGACCATATGCATCCGATTCGCCACTGGAATGCTTGGAGCATGTATATATACCGATCGGCAATCAGATGATGAGATATATAGAAATGTGATTAAGTCCTGGAGCTGGGCTCAGGCACACTCCTTGAGTAGGGCTCGGAGTTGAGTGAAATCCGAGTGGATCAGTATACTTGTAGTTGAGTGAGTTGAGCATTATAGCCGAGTGAAATGGGTGAAATCCCGATCGGAAGATGTTTGTGATTGCTCATATTGAATAGCAGTATATGTTGAATGATTGATGATATATATATATATATATATATATAATTGTATTGCGGATTCTATGATTAATCCGAGCCAATATCTGTCATTTAATATGTAATGCTCACCCTTACACCATTTTTTTCAGTGTATGCAGGTCGGTTTGGATGATGTAAGGGCCTTAACCCGAGTGTTGGGTATTTATTGATAAGGCTGTGTATATAATATTATGCTCCGAGTACATTTAATGTATCTAAGCCTTGGCCGGCTCATAACAATGTTGTATAATGAATATTAGTGCATTGTATGGAAATCCGAGAGCATGTTTGCATATGTGGATTTACATTGAAATCATGTACCTGTATCGGATAGTGGGTTTTGGTGAATGAATAATGATAAGTTGAAATTATCCGAGTGTATGCGTATGTGTATATATATATATGTTATGTTGATAACATGGTTGTGAATCGGTGGAAGTGTATTGCTGAATCGGTAGTCGGACTTGGAATTAGAGAATATATTTATATAAGTGATTTATGTTGATTTGATGCTTTATACCAACTAGGAAATGATGTTGTATGAATATTACTAAGTTAATGAATCCTGAGTGAAATATATGTGGCTTAGTTGCTTTCCGAGTGAGTCTTATGCATGTGACTCCATATCCGAGTGTGACTCATCTGTGAGCCTCTTTCTGTGTGTTGGTAGCTCTTGTGGATTCTGAGTGGAGAATATGGGTAAACCCCGAGTGGGGAATGATTTTGTATAAACCCGAGTGGAAATCCGAGTGAACCTCTCCGAGGGAAGAGTTGTTATGATGGATTAGGTTGGACATATTCTGGGTGGTTTATATATATATGACCCGAGACAAGTTAAACATGTTTTCCAAGTGAACATGGGTACCTATTCCGAGTGAATATGGTAATATGAATTCTGAGTGAAGGATGGTTGAAGCATTCTCCGAGTGAGAGGAATAATGAAATACCGAGTGATGTGTGTTGGCAGATTCCCGATTGAATTATGGTTAAATACACCGAGTGGTGTTTGGTTTATGTTTACCGAGTGACTCGCGGTTGAATTATACCGAGTGGTTTGATAGAATCCGAGTGGGATAACCCTCATTTCCCGAGTGGATCATCATGTTGACTCTGTGGACAGAATTGAGAGACTAAGTTATGGGTTGCCAAGTGAGGCAATTGTTAGGGTGGTTCCTGAGTGATTGGAATCCCCTTATACCGAGTGGACTAAGTCATCACTGAGTGAATGGCTGTCTCGTATACCGAGTGGTGGATTAGCCGAGTGTGGCTTCTCGCTTCAGCGATGAAGATCTCCCTCCAGCGAGTATATGATTTGGGAAGGCTTTTATTGTGGTTTCGCTTAAGCGAACGTGTTCTCGCCCGAGCGAGTTGGGCGTCTCGCCCAAGCGGACCTGTGTCTCGCTTGAGCGAGTGGGCACTGGTGTAGCCTTCGCTTGAGCGCTGGCTGCTTCTTCCGCTGTTGTCTTCTTGGTCGGTTCTAACTCTTCTTGCCTTCCTTTCTCTTTGTGGCTTCATGGTCATTTGACCTGGCTCTCATATCTTCATATATGGGAGTGGCTTTTACCTTAGATCCAGGTATTCTCTAAATAAAACGCGAAAATTTTTCCCCTAAAAATTAGGATGTTACAGATTAGGCCTTGAGCTATAATCGATTACACTTTGAATTTTACAGTGTAATTCGCCTTCTAGTCGATTAGACTATCCCATGTAGTCGATTAGATAAGAAACATAACATTGTTAATCGATTATGTAGTGACTTGTAATCGATTGTGAATAGCACCTGATGCATTTTATTGTGTCACACAGCATGGTAATCGATTGTAGCTTATGTGCAATCGATTATGTAACAAATAGAAGCTTTGTAATCAATTAGTTCTTGTGGTTTAATCGATTAGTAACATTACAGAACTTTGGTAATCGATTGTGGCAACATTGTAATCGATTAGGAGATGTACCTGATACTCTTAATTCAAATTCTCAACTTGGTAATCGATTATTTCCATTGATGCAATCGATTAGATGACAAACAGAACTTAGGTAATCTAATCGATTATGTTATAGTCAGAACTTCTGTAATCGATTATGTTGGATGCTGTAATCGATTAGTATGCATGTTTTTGTAGGTCTGATGCTGTTTTCTCTATTTTCATGGTAACTTGAGCCTTTTGCTTTGAGTCTTCAATTACTTTTGTCATTATCAAAATTATTCAACCTGAAATACATATTCAAACACATTCTCCCTCTTTTTGATGATGACAAACATTATTCATCTCATGAGGGTGTTAGTTCAAATAAAATTATCTCTAATGATTATCTCTAAAATGATCTCTAAGGTTATCTCTTAATCATTGTCTTTAGAGTTATCTCCAAAAACTTATCTCAGGCGTTATCTGTTAAAATAATTTCTAAAATTATCTCCCCCTATCTTAAAGAGTTTATGCCATCTTTTTAAAAAAACATGAAGATAATCAATTTATTTAACCACTTGTTGTTTTAACAAATTATTAGCTACCAATTACTAATTCTTTTTATCACTTCAATTATTCTAGATGAACTTCAATTATTCTCCCCCTTTGTAATCATCAAAAAATAAATAAGACAATATAGGACATAGATATAATTGAAAGGGAAAATTACATTCATTCATTGATAGAAAAGGAAAGTACATAAGGACAATGCAAAAAGTTAAAATTCCTAACAAAATAAGGAAAAGTTAAAGGTATCCTAACAGAACATGATAAAAGAGGATCTAATTATCCAGATTAAAAAAGTGAAAATCAGAAATCTTGTGAGAAAGCTCTTCATAACGTTGTTCCATGAGTTCAAAATGTTGTTGCTCGGTCATTTAGAACTGTTGAAGAGTGTTGTCAATTCGTTCAAAGCGCTGGTCAAGGTAAGCATAAAGAGACATAAAGGGGTCATCTAGAGCGGATGATTCACCTTGAGTTGTAGGAGTAGGATCAGCAACAAGTGTGGGAGGGTTGACAGGATGATCTTCTTCAAATGGGCTACTGCCATGAATTTGATCGCTCTTGAAGATCCATCTACCTGCAACACATACCATGCCCATTTTGTTGAGATGGTGAGTGCCAATGTAAGCTTGGGAGGGTACCTTCTCAGGGAGTTCACCGGCCATGTCCACACCAAATGCTTTGAAAATTTTTGTGAGAAGAATGGCATAAGGCAGCTTGTGTTGCTCCTTGGATTTGAGCATGTAAAGCTTGAGGATTTGGATCCAATTGATCTCCTTTTGATTGATGATGGCCTACATTAACAGAACATCATCTTCTTCAACTAGTGCATAATTACCATAACGGGGAACAAGAAGCTTAACCATGAAAAAGTGAAGGAGACAGTTATTAAGAGTTAAGTGGCATACCAGTTTGTGATTGCTGAGTGGACGGGTGGCTTTCCAAAGAGATTGGCGTGCAGAAATTGCATTGAAATCCCACTCATCTTCTGGATTTCCACCGGCAAATTCAGCATCAGAGAGGGCGATTTGGGTGATTTTGGCAAGATGCTTATTTGTGATCTTTAGAGTTACATTCTTGACTCTAGCCTCTAGTACTCCATCAACAAGCTTGAGGTTGCAGAAGAAGACCCTTATTAATTCGGGATAGTAGTATTCTTCCTTGAGATTAAGGAAGGGAAGAAGGTTGTAGTGGTGAAGAAGTTGGGTGAAGGTGAAACAAGGGTTCTCAAAAACTTGGGCATCAATGTAGTGAGGGGTTATGATAACTTTCTCCAAAAATTTCTTGATGAAGTTTTGGAGGTCTCTTGGAGTAGAGAAAAATCTTGAGAAATCAAAGGGGTTGTTGGCTTGGGCCATGGAGGATCTAGCTCTCTTCACATTTCTAGAGGAAGACATGATGAGAAATTTAGAAGAAGAAGAAAGAGTAGAAGAATATGAGATTTTTAAGAGATAGAAGTGGTGTGAGATGGAAGTGGTGAGGGAGGGGGTATTTATAGGATTTAGAAGGGAAAATTTGGGTTAGAGGATGGATTAGGATTGGGTGAAAAAGCTGTCACACGGATTGAGCATTTAATTTTTCAATCCTGGTGCATTGCTAATCGATTAGGCTCAGAGTCTAATCGATTAGTGTGTGTTTCCTGGGGAATCTGAAATGATTTTGCACAAGGGTAATCGATTGTGTAATCAATTTCATTAAAAACAGAAACTTTGCAATCGATTAGGGGGATATTGTAATCGATTATCAGGAAGACAAAACGTCAGTAATCGATTGGACTAAGGTTCTAATCGATTTGGCATGAAACAGGGAGCTGGTGATCGATTAGCTATCAAAGTGTAATAAATTATATACGAAACAGAAAGTTACTAATCGATTAGAGGAGGCTTCGTAATCAATTAGGGAAGCCTAAAAATACTTAAAAAACTTATAGATTTCAAACAAAGGCACCAGAGGTTCAATATATCATACTCAATCAATCACTTACTCATTAAACATACTGTAAATTAAGGAATCATCAAAATTATTCAATATTCAAACACAATTAGAAATATATAAGATTCCTAACTCTATTCTAATATGTATGAATTTCTCTTTTGCAAGTGGTTTTGTGAAGATATCCACTAATTTCTTAGAGGTTTCAACATTTTCAAGCATACAATCACCCTTTAACACATGGTCTCTAATGAAATGGTGTCTAATCTCAATATGTTTGGTTCTAGAATGCATCACAGGATTCTTTGAAATATTAATGGCACTTGTGTTATCACATTTGAGAGGCACATGGTCTAACATAACACCAAAAATCTAGAAGTTGTTCTCTCATCCAAAGGATTTGAGCACAACAACTACCAGCTGCAAAATATTCTGCCTCAGTTGTGGATAATGCAACACTTACTTGTTTCTTGCTATGCTAAGATACAAGAGAACTACCAAGCAAGTGACAAGTACCACTCGTACTTTTTCTATCAAGTTTACATCCTGCAAAATCAGAATCAAAATATCTAACAAGAGTGCATTCAACCCCTTTAGGGTACCATAAACCAACATCTTGAGTTCCAACCAAGTATTTCATTATTCTTTTTACAGCAGTAAGATGTGATTCTTTTGGGCATGCTTGGTATCTTGCACACATATGAACAACAAGCATGATATCCGATCTACTAGCGGTTAAGTAAAGTAAGGATCCAATCATATCTCTATATTTGGTGAGTTCTACATCCTTACCTTTCTCATCCTTATCCAAATAACATGAGGTGCCCATAGGTGTGGCAATTTCATTTGCCTTGCCCATATTGAATTTCTTAAGCAACTCCTTGCAATATTTGGATTGACTAATAAATGTACCTTCTTTGGTTTGCTTAATTTGTAGCCTAAGGAAGAATGTAAGTTCTCCCATCATGGACATTTCAAATTCATCCTGCATTAACTTAGCAAACTCCTTGCAAAGTGATTCATTAGTAGCACCAAAAATGATATCATCTACATAAACTTGCACCAATAGTATGTCATTCTTTTTTTGCTTAATGAACACTGTTGTATCAACCTTTCCTCTTTCAAAATTGTTTTTCAAAAGAAATTTGCTCAATCTTTCATACCAAGCTCTTGGAGCTTGTTTTAAACCATATAATGCTTTTCTTAGTTTGAAAACATGATTTGGAAATTAACTGTTTTCAAAACTAGGAGGTTGATCAACATATACTTCTTCTTGAATATATCTATTTAAGAAAGCACTCTTGACATCCATTTAGTACAATTTAAAATCTTTACAACATGCGAAGGCTAACAATAATCTAATAGCTTCTAGCCTAGCTATGGGTGCATACGTTTCTTCATAATCTATGCCTTCTTCTTGATTGTATCCCTTAGCTACTAGCCTAGCCTTGTTTCTAGTGATTATACCATTTTCATCAAGTTTATTTCTAAACACCCATTTAATACCTGTTATTTGGTGATCATTGGGTTTTGGCACTAATTCTCAAACTTCATTTCTTTCAAATTAATTTAGCTCCTCTTGCATGACCAATATCCAATGTTCATTAATAATAGCTTCATCAATGGTTTTAGGTTCAATTTGAGATACAAACGCTAGATGATTGCAAGTATTGAAAGAGTGTCGGGTACTTACACCTTTTGTGATATCACCTATAATGTTGTCCAATGGATGGTCTTTTGAGGTGATCCATTCTTTTTGTTTAGTTTCCATACCTTGTGTTATGTCTCCTTCTTTGTTGTCTTCTTCTTTGTCATCCAAGTTCAATTCTTGGAAAGTGCCTACAAGATCATCAAAATCTTCCTTTCTCGGGGAGTTATGGCTACTTTCATCAAATTTCACATGAATTGATTCCTCAACAGTGTTTGTTTGTTTGTTAAATACTCGATAACATTTACTTAATGATGAATATCTAAGAAAGATTGCCTCATCAGCTTTAGCATCAAACTTTCCTATATTATCCTTTCCATTGTTAAGTATAAAACATTTGCATCCAAATATATGAAAATATGAAATAGTTGGTTTTCTTCCTTTGTAAAGTTTATAGGGGGTTTTCTTTAGAATAGGCCTAATCAAACATCTATTCATTATGTGACAAGCGGTATTTACCGCATCGGTCCAAAAATGTTTTGCAATGTTATTTTCATTTAACATGGTTCTTGTAAGCTCCACCAAAGATATATTTTTCCTTTCAACCCCTCCATTTTATTGTGGAGTTTTGGGAACTGAAAAATTGTGTTCAATACCATGTTTTTCACAAAACTTTTCAAATGATTGGTTTTCAAATTCTCCCCCATGATCAGTTCTTATTGATGCAATCTTTGAATTTTGTTCATTTTGGATAACCTTGGCTAGTTTCTTAAATGCATAATATGCTTCATTTTTATGAGTAAGAAACAAGGTCCATGTATATCTTGAATAGTCATTTACAATTACTAGACCATAGTAATTACCACCAAAGCTTTTGATTTTGAAAGGTTGAAATAGATCCATGTGCAAAAGTTGTAAAGGCCTTTGAGAAGAAATAATGTTTTTAGCTTGAAAAGAGGCCTTTACTTATTTTCCCTTTTGATATGCATCACAAAATTTATTTTTAAATTTGAGCTTTGGCAAGCCAATTACTAATTCTTTAAAAACAAGTTTGTTTAGATGGTCTATATGTATATGTGCTATTCTTCTATGCCATAACCATGATTCATCCTCTTTAGTCATGAAGCATTGCACATCATTTGAAGACAAACTATCAACATCAATCATGTAAATATTATCAATTCTTTTACTAACAAACTTAACTTCCTTGTTAGCTTATTTTTAATTATACAACAATTAGACTCAAATAATACTCTATATCCTTTATCACATAATTGACTTATGCTAAGCAAGTTATGTTTGAGTCCTTCAACATATAATACATCACTAATTGAAGTAGAGGAATCTTTACCAATGTTTCCAATACCAAGTATTCTTCCTTTGGTATTATCCCCATAAGTGACGCTTTCTTTTCTTTTGGGAGTGAATGTTGTGAATTTGCTCATATCTCCCGTCATGTGCTTTGAACACCCACTATCCAAGTACCAATGGGTGTTGCTTGCCTTGAAGCATACCTACAAAACAAAATTAGTTTAGAGAACTTGGTACCCATTTTATGTTGGGTCCTTTTTGGTTAGCTTGTGGTAGTGTCCTTTTGGGAACTCACACCTTTCTTACTACTTTTGGTCCAAGCTTTCTAAATGGTGATTGCATTTAGTAAATGGTGATGAAGATTTTCTAGGTGGTACAAAAAAGTTTTTGTAATGCTTTTCCTTTTTGGTAGAATTGTATCCTAATCCGGTTTTGCCAAACATGCATCTTTGGTTTCCAAGTAATACGTTCAAATTATCTCTACCATTTGTAAATTTCTCTAAGATTTTATTTAAGTCTAAAACCTTAGTTTCTAGGATATCACATATCTTTACAAAATCACAAGGTTTATTCTTGGAGCATGCTTGAACATTTGTTAATTCCTTTTTCAAGCATTCATTTTCTTTGCCAAGTTCTACAAGATGCATTTCAAGAGTATCAATAGTTTTCCTAGATAACTTATACTTGTTTGAGATTTTAACAAACTTATCATACAATTCCTCAAATGCATCAAGCAATTTATCTCTATCTAAGTCAAGAAAGCTTACCTCATCATCTTCATCTTGATGATTTGCCATGAGGCATAGGTTGGCTTCCTCGTTTTCGGATTCGTCCAAGCTACTTATCTCATTTTCATCCCAAGCAATGTAAGCTCTTCTTCTTCCCCTTTTCTCTTTGTTCTTCTTCTTGAGATTTGGGCAATCCACCTTGAAGTGCCCTTCCTTACCACACTCAAAGCAATTTGGTGAGGAAGAATTTTCATTTGAGATTGGTTTCTTAATTTGAGGTTTGAAGCTCTTTTGGAAATGTTTGTTTCTCATAAATGTTTCGAAACGCTTCACAAACAGTCTAAACTCTTCTTCTTCATCAAGCTCACTACTGGATTCTTCTTCATTGATAAAAGTGGCCTTGAGAGCTAGACCTTTCTTTTTAGAGGACTTTTCTTCCTCTTCCACCATCTTCAATTCTTTCAACTCTTGTTCCTGTTCTTGTAACTTACCAAATAGTGTAGCAAGAGACATTTCATTGATGCTTGGAGATTGTTTGATGGCAGTTACAAGAGGTTGCCATTCCCTGGTAAGACTTTTTAACACTTTATGAATAAGTTCTTTGTCAGTGTAAGTCTTGCCAAGAGTAATTAGATGATTTATAATAAGAGTGAACCTCTTTTGCATATCAACAATTATTTCTCTAGAATTTAATCTGAAGCTTTTATACTGACTAGTTAAGGTACTAATCTTAGAGTCTTTAACATCATTTGTACCTTCATGGGTTATTTGTAAGGTATCCCACATATCCTTGGCAGATTTACATGTAACTACTCTAAAGAATTCATCAGGGCCTAAAGCTAAGGTGATTAGATTTTTGGCTTTATAGTTATATTGGACTTTCTTTTCTTCTTCGCTAGTCCAATCATCCATCAACTTGTTTACCATCTACAGTATGCATAGGTATAAAATGACCATTTTCAATTGCATTCCACACTTTAAGGTTAATAGATTGTACAAAAATTTTCACCCTTTCTTTCCAAAAAGCATAGCCTTCCCCATTGAAAACAGGAGGTCTATTTATGGCACCACCCTCAGGAAAAAGATTTAGAGAATTAGAGGCCATTGTTCTCTTGAAGCTGTTAAGCTTGATCTACCAAGAGTCAAGCTTTGATAGCACTTGTTGTTCAAGTGGCCTCAATACTCAAGAGGAGGGGGTGAATTGAGTTTTAAAACTTTTCGTTGGAATGCCTTTGAAATTGATTTCTTTTTCACTAAGTATGCTTGTATGTAAGAAATAGTAAGTGTAGAGCAAGAATCAATATAAGAAAGTGTGCAAATGTTGCTAGGGCAATTTATCAAACACTTGGTGTGCAACACTTTAACTTAGCCTAGTTACTCAAGTTCAAGCAATAATATCACAAGCAAATCAATACAAATCAAGTACAATAAGTAAATGCAAGAGAGTAGGGAAGAAAAGCTTGCAAACCAATTTAACGAGTTCGACCAACTCAGTGTACGTCTCGCCTTCAAGCAACCCACTTGAAGGATTTCCACTATTAAAGTTTAGGGATACAAGCTATGAGCAATTGCAGCTTCCTAGTATTCCACACTCAAGAACTTAATCCTCACTAGCAAAAGGGCAACCCACCCAATCTCTCAAACCCTCAATACCCAAAGGTTGAACCCCAACCTTTGTGACCACTCAATCCTAGAGTGAATAACCTTGATGTTTTGGTGTTTGATTTTACAATCAATGAACTCTATCAATAGAGTAGATAAGCAAATGAAAGCTCTCACAATTTCTAAACTCTCACAAGAGAGGATTTACAAATATAAGCTCTAAGTTTTAGAACTTGAAACTATACAAAGAAATAGAACTCACAAGACTCAAGATTTGATTTCCCTTTGATGGATTTGGATGATTTGAGTAGCTTCAAGGAGTCTTGCATTTATAGGCTTTGGAGAGGTGCCCTAAAGTCTTCAGAGCCGTTGCACAGCATGGGTATTTGAGTTGGAATGGAGAAGTGAGCTGGTTTCCCACTTAAAAACACTTTTCCCTAATTTTTGGCATGATAGTAATCGATTAGGCCTTTAGCTGTAATCGATTACACTTTGAATTTTACAGTGTAATTCGCCTTCTAATCTATTAGACTATCCCATATAGTCGATTAGATAAGAAACAGAACATTGTTAATCGATTATGCAGTGACTTGTAATCGATTGTGAGTAGCACCTAATGCATTTTATTGTGTCACGCAGCATGGTAATCGATTGTAGCTTATATGCAATCAATTATATAATAAACAGAAGCTTTGTAATCGATTAGTTCTTATGGTTTAATCGATTAGTAACATTACAGAACTTTGGTAATCGATTGTGGCAACATTGTAATCGATTAGGAGATGTACCTGATGCTCTTAATTCAAATTCTTGACTTGGTAATCGATTATTTCCATTGATGCAATCGATTAGATGACAAACAGAACTTAGGTAATCGATTAGATGAGAATATCTAATCGATCATTTTATAGTTAGAACTTCTGTAATCGATTATGTTGGATGCTGTAATCGATTAGTATGCATGTTTTTACAGGTCTGGTGTTGTTTTCTCTATTTTCATGGTAACTTGAGCCTTTTGCTTTGAGTCTTCAATTACTTTTGTCATTATCAAAATTATTCAACCAGAAATACATATTCAAACACAATATGAATACAAAGAAAAAACCTTGTGTATGGGTGATGATAATTGTGTTAGCTCAATGTATTGATGGGCAATGATGTGTATGTGTATATGTTTTGCTATGAGTTTGATTGATGAACTTGATATATGTGTATGTTGTTGAAATGATGAAATTCTGAGGATAATTGATTGTTTGATACAAACTTTACATGTTGTGTATATGCATATACACATAATCATAAATGTATTCATATTCGTCACTTGGAATGTATAACTCACTCTCCTTATTGTCTTTTTAGCATTGTGATGTAGGATTTACATGCAGTGAGGTGTATTATATTTTGGAAATGTGTATTTTGAGGAGAAGGTAAAATAGTTGTATAAGAATGCCTTGGCCGACGATCTTTGTAAAGCATATAATATATGAATATGCTTATTTGTATACGAATATGAATGATGTTGGATGTATATTTTAGAGGTCATGTGTGAAATTAAACCCTATGTGTTTTGGAAGGCTAATTTTTGGTTATGACCTTGACAATAATTGATGCCATTTGGGATATAATGAATTTTCATGTTATATTGATGAATAATTGATGATATTATGGGAATGGTGATTCATTGGAATGAATATGTAACTTGTGTATGATTAATTTTGTGAATTGAATGAAAAACAAGGAAATGAATAGGTCATATTTTCATTTAATGGATAATACTTCATGTAGGGGTCACCTACAACCCATAATATATGTATGAAACTTGTGTGCATGGTTGGTTGTGGCCAAATAGGTTTAGTTTATAATTTGGCATGCTTGGTTTAGCCAAAAGGGGCTTGAAATGCTATTGACACATACTTTGATCTAGGAAATAAATCATGGGATGAGACTTGTTAGAGCAAGTCATATTTATACATGTGAATATAGATCCATAGAGAGTTTAGACCAAAACATAGCCAATTGCATTTTGGTATGTCATGTAAAATGCCCAAAATATGCATAAAACTACCCTATAGCTTAGATTTTGATTGGGATAGAATTTGGGCTTGAAACTTGGACATATAATTGATATTAGGGTAGGTACGTTTTGTATAAAATTTCATGCAAATTGGAGTTGAATAGCCTAGTGAAAAGGGGACCCAAAGTTGACAAAAACATAAGGACCAAAAAGCTACAGAATGGTGCTTGCAGTAGTGCCAACCACGGCCAGTGGTTATAACCACTAATAGTGGTTGTCACTGCCCAAAATGTGAAAATAAAATAGCACTAACTATGGCCAGTGGTTGTAACCACTGCCAGTGGTTTGGCCATTGTCAGGATTTTGTGAACAGCTGCTTTTCCTTTGCTATTTTTGACTCTTTTGGGTATCTTAATGACATTTTTGGCCTCTGACTTCTTCATGAATGTTGTATATAAATATGCTAGGGAGGTTTAGAATTTGACCTCGTCTCAATTGAAGTTTTCTAGCTCTCATTAGATGTAAAATACCAGACCCACTACAGTGAAAAACTCAAGTTTAAAAGGGGTTTGAACCTAACTTATGATTTTCAAATTGGGACTAATAGGTGATGTTTATGACATGTCCCACTATTTTTAAGACTAAAAATAAACTTTTCTCATACCGCTTCTCATATCTCATTATATGAGAAATGTGACTAATCAAAGATATGGGGCACGATGTTAAATGACTTTCTTTTAATTCATGGTGTCTCTTAGGCAAGGTGATCAACTTTAAAACGTGAAAAATTTATCATCATAATTATTGTGTCATATCTTTTATATTTACTTATATAAGACTGAGGGGCGCCACAAAAGGAAATTTCTAATGAAAAATATTTGTAAATCAATGAGGTTTCTAATAACCTTCGTTAAATAACATAAATAACCCCTTTAAAATTTTTATTTACGAAGCAAATAAACTTTTAATCAGAGGGATTAGTTATTTTTTTGAAATGGGAGAGAACAATTGAAAATATATTTTATTTTATAAAATTCTATAATTAAATTTAAGGAAATAATGGATATATGAAGAATTGGAGAATTTTTTGTTGAAAATAAGTGTAAATTGAAGAGGTTTTTAATAATCTCAAATAATTAACATAAATAACATCCTTTATATTTTTTTATTAACAGAGTAAAAAATTGACCTTCCCTAAATAAACTAAAAACCTGTATTATAAATTTAATTTAAGGAGGTTTGAAAAAACACCCCAAAATAATTTTATTAGCAGAGGTTTTTGAAACCTCCTCTAAAAAACCTCCACTATTTATGTGTTTTTTTCTAGTGTGTCTCTCGTTTAAATCCAATAAATTAAACTCTATTTGTATTTCATGTTCAACCACAGATGAATATTCACTCTTTTATACTTACAATTGCTAAACTACCAATATATACTTAAATAATTAGTAGTTATATATATAGTTATAGCAATTAAAGAAACCTTAGTAATAGCATTATCCATGTATATTAGCCCCTAGCCATGTATCAACTGAATTTATGCCACATGTATTAGTTTTTTCCAAGCCATCATTTTTGTTTGGACTTCAAGATAGCAACACGTTAAAATATTTATATGCCAAAATTTAAGTGCAACACTAGGTTACTTAACACATTTAAGAGATATAATACAACTATATATTATCATATTATATTCATAGAATATATATCCATTAATAAAATTTATTTACAAAATAAATATTCCTATTTTTCATTTATTAATTTTAATTTTATATTGAATAAAAAAACACCAAAATGTTTATTTTGTAGATAGATTTTATTGACAAATATACATTCTACTAATATAATATAACAATATATGGTTGCATCATATTTCTTAAATGTGTCAAGTAGCTTAATGGCAAAGCTTTTCTTTTATCTCTATTGAATTTAACATGTTACAGAAGAAGGAACCATGCATTTGTGTAAACTCTAATTGTTTCTACTATATATGATTTTCCTTTAATTAAGGCACAAGTATAATTGAGTATCATAACTTTATAGTAAGTTTTAATTAATAGAATTACAAGCATGCTTGCACATATTCAAAACAATAAAAAACTATGTCAACAACATAACACATCCATCTTTATATTTGTAAAATCAGTTGCTAAAGGATCAACAATAGTCGTAGCTAAGTTTAGTTCCCCGTTGCTAAAAATTGCATCGCAAAATTGGTTAGCGATGTAAATATGATTGGTACGATCAATAGCCAAAGAATAAGTGTGTTATAGACATAAAATAGTTTATCGTTGCTGACATCCTCACCTACACATTTCTTCTTTCTAAAAAATGATGCTATTAGCGATCCTGGCATGACTCGTATCCCATTCTGTGTTGCTACAATTTTGGTATAAATCCATCAATAAAGTGGTGGCAAACTGGTTGACAGATGTAAGGGGCTACCTTTCAGTGACAGAGAGAGCCCATCATTAGATGTTTCAGACTATACCGATGACAACTTGTCCATCGCCATGCCTCTACGTCGCCTATGCCATTGATAAGATGAGTTTTCTAGATAGCGTTAGTGACGTTGGTGCTCCTTCGCTATAAGTATTATTGTAACCTACTTGCTTAACAAGTTGATAAAATCATATGCCACCTAGAAACCTCCTTCACAGACACTCCACCACTTATCAAATTACTCCATACGTATTAGCCATCACATGCCATCAATATTGTCCATAAAATTGAGTAAATTAGGCCACAAGGAATTGCATATATATGTGACCTTAATTGACCGAGAGAAAGAATAACAAACTCCATTTCTTTTTCTTCTTTACTTCCTATACATGCATACCATCATTTCATGCATCATGCCATTATAAAGATTTTGCTTATATATATATGTCACGACCTAGATCGCGGCGGTAGGCCGATCATAAAAAGAAAATAAGGTTTCCCGAGTTCCCTCCAGAAACCGTGGAGTCGCCACCAATGTTTTTAAGGTAAAACATCAGAAAAACCCTAACATGAAGGTACTGGTCCTAAATTGAGATTTTAAGTTCGGGAGTCTGATTACAGGTGGGGAAGGTATTAGCACCCCAACTTGTCCATTCTAAATGGTTACCCTAAATCGTTTAAGTTTGAATAATCCTACTAATTTATAATTTAAACCTCTTAGAGATGTCTTATGGATTTGTTATTGATTTAATGATTTTTAAAATAATAAATTTTACAATTAACAGAACGTCTCGTCCAAATTAATCGAGTTGTCGTTTAAAGCATGATGATTTTATTTTACTAGTTAAAGAAATATATTTTTTAAAAAAATTTGGGTCCGACAGGAATAATTGTTCCTTCTCCTACGTATTCCCCAAGCGTTAGGGGAAATCAGGGTTACGTAGTTCTTTGTGTTATTTTAGAAATTTTGAAGTAAATTGAAAAACGTCAAGATTTAAAAAATATCAATCAACAAGGCGTCTCGTCTAAATTGATTCAAGTGGTGTATTACTTTTTTAGAAAAAAAGAACCTTGGATTTTATTGATTTTTATTATATTCTAGAGAGAAACTTAATAGTCTAGATTGATTTAAGAAGGAAAAGTTTATTTGAAGACCTAGATTAACAGGACGTCTCTTCCAAACAATCTATAAAGATCCCAAATTAGTTATCAAAATATTTTATGGTCAAAATTAATTCTAAGACAATTAAAGGCTTATTTTTATTTGAAAACTTAGGCCAATAGGACGTCTCATCCAAATTGGTCCCTAATGTAAATATCTTAATTTCTGTTACCTATTGGTACTAACAAAATATTTTGTGATCTAAAAATCAAACATAGGTTAACAAGGCATCTTGTCTAAAATTAACCCTAACATAAAAATTTTAATTTTAGTCACGTACTAATGTTAATTTCACTTTCTATTTTACAAATGTAATACTCTAAACTTAGTTAGTAATAAACATTAACAAGTATTGGGTGATATTAATTATTAGAGTATTCCTAAAAGGAAAAGATTTTATAATTTAATTCACTAAGAGACTAGGATTACATACAATCACAACAAGACAAATTAAAGAGAAAAGAAGAAGATACCTGGAGTTGTCAATTTTCTATGTCAATTGCAGGATCAATTCACTCTTGCTGCACGTCAATAGCTTTACCTATTGAAGTCTCGTGATGCTTTGTCTTGCGTAAATTTTATATATATGTCTTTTTAAAAAAACACAATATCCCTCCTAATATATATATACATATTTCATTTTGCTTCTCTGATGGATTCCTTTCTCCTAGGCGGCTGGACCTCTCCCTTTTCTCCAACATGAATATGTTATATACATATAGCCAATTGAAAAATTTTTGCTGCTGCGTGCCTTATCTTTTATTCTGTTTCTGTTTTTTTCCTTCCTTTACGTAGAAGTCCTTATATATATATATATATTATAACTTCCTTTATTCTTTAGCATTTAACGTGAATAGATTATAATAAAAAGATTTGATTCCTTTCCTCTCTTCTTATCTCTTCAGCGTTAAAAAAATATATAATAATAATTTTGCCATACCTTTTATATATCAACGTGAAATCTGTGCCCTTTTCCTTATCTCATAACATATAGATAAGGTTAGCTTAATTAAAATCTGAATTTTACTTTTATAATTAAAAAAACTTATCACATTCTATATAATATATTTATTTATTTAAAAAACTTTAACTCTATCTCTTTCTTTCTCTGAAATCTTATCCCTCATGAAATTCAAAATTTTAAACTCCCTTCTTGAATTTTCTAAGTCTAGAAGTTCAAAAATTTATGTTTCTGGTAAGGATTTAAAATTTAAAAATCAAAGCCTGAATCAATAATTTGAAATTCAAACAAGCCCATAGGTTCACTTTTTTCTAAAAAGAATTTTTTATTTTTTGGTATTTTTATTATTTATTATTTTTCAAAAATTTAAAATGGGCCCGGACAAAATTTGGTAGCAACAGCTTGCCCCTCTTTACTTTTCTCTTACTATGTTACAGTAATGGATAAGTAAAGATAGTGTGAAACAATTTTGTCCAGGGAGCCAACTTTAAAGAATATCATGTTTGACGACAAAGAAATTAAAATGGTGCCTCACTCGACGACCAAAAATTCAAATGATGCCATGTTTGGCGACTGGAAAGTAAAAGAGTGCCCCACTTGGCGACTGGAAATTTAAAAGATGCCATGTTTGGCTCTAGGAAAGTAAAATGATGCCCCGCTCGGTAATTGAAATGGTACCCTGCTTGGCAACTAAAAAGTAAAATGGTGCCCCGCTCGGTGACTAAAAATTTAAATGATGCCATGTTTGGCGACAGGAAAGTAAAAGAGTGCCCCGCTCGGCGACTGGAAATTTAAAAGATGCCATGTTCGGCTCTAGGAAAGTAAAATGATGCCCCACTCGACAATTGAAATGGTGCCCCGCTTGGCAACTGAAAAGTAAAATGGTGTCCCGCTCAGCGACTGAAAATTTAAATGATGCCATGTTTGGCGATAGGAAAGTAAAAGAGTGCCCCGCTCGGTGACTGGAAATTTAAAAGATGCCATGTTCGGCTCTAGGAAAGTAAAATGATGCCTCGCTCGGTAATTGAAATGGTGCCCCGTTTGACAACTGAAAAATAAAATGATGCCCCACTCGGTGACTAAAAATTTTAACTGATGCCATGTTTGGCGACAGGAAAGTAAAAGAGTGCCCCGCTTGGCGACTGGAAAGTAAAATGATGCCCCGGTCGGCGACTAAAAACTTAAATGATGCCATGTTCGGTGATAGGAAAGTAAAAGAGTGCCCTGCTCGGTGACTGGAGATTTAAAGGATGCCATGTTTGGCTCTAGGAAAGTAAAATGGTGCCCCGCTTGGCAATTGAAAAGTAAAATTATGCCCCGCTTGGCAATTGAAAAGTAAAATTGTGCCCCGTTTGGCTACTGGAAAGTAAAATTGTGCCCCGCTCGACTGTTAGAAAGTAAAATGGTGCCCCACTCGGCTACTGGAAAGTAAAATGATGCCTCACTCGGCTACTGGATGAAGTTGCATATGTAAGTATGCAAAGTAGTTTTGATGAATGACAAAGTATTCATGATGATGATGGAATGGCGAAGGTTCAGAAACAAGAAGGTTCAAGCACAAAGACAATGGCTAAGAACAAAGAGATGAAGATGCCTTACAAAGAGTTAAAGAAACATGAGCTATGGAAGACAAGGTTGATGACATGAACTAAATCATGAAGAACAAGCTCATAAGTTGAAGAAGAATCAAGAAAACAAGCATGAGGATCAAAGGAATAAGCCATGGGTCAATACATATCAAGAACATATCAAAGACCTTGAAGAAGTACATGTGCTAATCGATTAAACCATTGCTATAATCGATTACATAGGTTCTAGAATGAACATAATCGATTACAGATAAAAGGCTAATCGATTACCAATTAAATAGGTTGAAGACTGAGCATCAGGTATTTGGAATAATCAATTACAAGAGAGAATCTAATCGATTACTGAGCTTCTGTTTTGTCCATAATCGATTGCACAAGTACCTAATCGATTACCATGCTGCGAGACACAAATTAAGAGCATCAGGTATCAATCAAAATTGATTACAAGGCAAGGAATAATCGATTAGAATGGTTCTGTTTCATAGCTAATCGATTACAGTAGAAATACTAATCGATTACCTGTTGTATAATACTGAAGATTTCAAAAGCTAATCGATTACAGCTCGAAGGCTAATCGATTACCACAGTGTCAGAACGTGGGAAAATGCTTTTAAGTGGAACTCCAGCTCATTTCTTCACTCCCACATTATGCCCATGCTAAGGTATCCGTTGGAGACAATGTGCAACGGCTGAAAACCCTCAAAATGGCTATAAATGAAGCATGGATTCAAGCAAGAGATGGGGGCACCAAGGTGGAGACCAAGGCACAACACAAGGCAACAAACATTTCTCTTCTTACTAGATTTCTCTTGTATATTCTGCAACTCTTGTTTCTAAACTTGCATATTGCTTAAGAGTTGTTAGATTATGAGTTTCAATTTGCATATCCTCTCTTGTTGAGAGTTAGAATTTGTGAGAGCCTTCATTTGTGTATCTACTCTATTGAGAGAGTTAATTGCTTGTAAACCAAACACCAAAACACCAAGGTTTTTCACTCTAGGTTGAGTGGTCACAAAGGTTGGGGTTCAACCTTTGGGTTATTGAGAGATTGTGAGATTGGGTGGGTTGCCCTTTACTTGTGAGGATTGAGTTCTTGAGTGTGGGACACTAGGAAGCTGTAATTGCTCAAAGCTTGTATCTCAAATCTTCAATAGTGGAATCCTTCAAGTGGGTTGCTTGAAGGCGAGACGTACACCGGGTTGGTGGAACTCGTTAAATTGGTTTGCATTTCTCTCTACCTTGAACTCTTTATACAACTGTGCATATAAACTGTTTGTTGAAATGCTTGAGCTGAATGTGTGAATCAAAGTTATTGTTCAAGTAGAAAACTAACTCTGCATGCCAAGTGTTTGATAATTTGCTTGAATCAATATTTGGTAAAGTTCTTAAAAACTGAAATTTGTTTTAACTTGCCAAGTATCTAGATCATTGTTTCCTATCAACTCTTATGTGATACTTACTTAATTGCCTTCACCTATTTCATGCACACAAGCTGTTTGATATATTGAATGAGTTGAACCCTTATAGGAAACATCACATTATTTGTGAAATAAATCTATGCACTCCAACTGATTGATAAATTGTTTAAACCAATAACTTGCCTTGTTTATCACACTTAAAGCTAAATATTGTCATTGCACATCAAGTGTGTCATAGTGTGATATGTACATAGAAGTTGTTGTCTCTTCATCATTGCATCATTTGTATATTACTAACCATTTCTAAGGGGATTCCGCGCGAAAATTTGAAACACTCAATTCACCCCCCCTCTTGAGCGTTGAGGCCTTGGCTAACAAGTGGTATCAGAGCTTGACTCTTGCCACAAGGCTTAACAGCTGCAGGAGATCAAGATGGCCTCTACCTCCTATGATGCATTTCCGCAAAATGGCACATTAAATAGACCACCAATCTTCAATGGCAAGGACTATGCTATTTGGAAAGAAAGGATGAAAATCTTTGTCCAATCCTATGACCTCAAGGTATGGAATGCTATTCAATTTGGTCCTTTCATTCCTATTCATATTGTCAATAATATAGAATGTATGAAGCCCATGAACTTGTGGACTATGGAAGAAGAAAGGAAGGTACAATTTAATCTTAGAGCTAAAATTCTTATCACATTAGCATTAGAACCTAATGATGTTTCTAGAGTTATTGCTTGTAACAATGCTAAAAAAATATGGGAAACTCTTGAAACAATATATGGAAATACTAATAATGATCAAGATGCAAGAATTAGTACTCTTTCTAGCAAACATGAAGGCTTCAAAATAAGTCCGGAAGAAGAGATCAATGAACCGGAAGAAGAAATTGCATGTCTAATGACAAAGCACTCCCAAGATGATGAGGTATGTTCTTTAAATGCATTTAGTGATGATGATGATGATGATGATGATGAATTTGACAAAGATGAATTGCTAGAAGCTTTTGAAGAATTGCATGAAAAATTTGTCTTGTTATCAAAGAAATATGCATGCTCAAAACAAACCATTTTGAAGCTTGAAAATGAATTGCATAATATTCACATTGAAAAAGAAAATCTTAGACTTCAAAATGATGAATTAGTAGCTTCAAATGTATCTCCTAGTACTTGTGATAGAAATAATGATTGTATGCTTATTGATAAATGTATGCTTCTTGAAAAAGAGAATAAAGAACTAAAAGAAGCACTTAGCAAGCTTACAAATAGTCAAAAGAATCTAAGTGCACCTATTAAAAATCAAAGGCATACACTTGATAGAAGAAAAATAGGTCATTACAAGAACTATTTTGCATCCTACAAAGAAAAATCCAAATCCTCCTTAAGATGCACAAACCATGAAAGAAAGGGAAATTCTATGCCTAATTATTTTAAAAGGAAGAACATAGAACATGATAGGAACCATTACAATTCTACCATGACTTATTCTTTGGATGCAACATGTTTTTATTATGGAATATTTGGTCACATATCATCCAATTGTTTTATAAAGAAATCCCTTCAAAAGCGTACAAGAAAGGTATGGATTCCAAAACAATCTTGAAATCCCAAACTAACAAGGAAGGACCCAAATCTCAAAGGGTACCTCAAAATTTTGAAATCTTGTAGGCAAACTTCAAAACAACAACTTCTCATTGATGGATGACCAAAACTCATGGCCTAGGGAGATATCAAGTATCTCAAAATCCACTCCAAAAGACAAAGGAGAAGAATAAAGCAAGCCAAGATTATGATGACTCATCATACATATAAAAGGTACCACTCAAAACAAGGAAATAGACAAGAAGCTTCAATGTGACTCACGCAAGATGAATTTCACCAAGACAAAATCCAATGGACAACACTAGAGGTGATACAACAAAAGGGTGTAAGTACATATCATACAAGTTATACAAATACTCATGAATCTTGATATGTGAAAATTTAACCTTGATTTGATATGCAAGTTTGAGCACGAAAGGTGTTATGTTTTGAGATGAATGAATGAGTAATTTTAGAACCCTTAAACTCATGAAAATCTTAGGATCAATGATGTATGTGCTTATCCTTATGACTTTGTCTTAAATGATTGGCAATAAGTTTGATAAATGATTGCTTGGATAACATGTTTTAATTCCATGAAAAAAACTTGAGATTAAAGTTGTTTGCATCCATGTGTGTTAGGAAGGATAGAAACATCAAAATGCTGAAATGTTAAATCTTGATGCTTAGATTCAAAGTCTTAAATAATGCATAAACCCTTGATGATATATGATGAATTCTTGGATGACATATCATGAATTCTTGGTTATTGTATTAATTCTTAATGATGCATGAATTTTTGATTGAATATGAATTCTTGATGATGTATTGAACAAGAGATATGTTGTTTAACTAGTGGTATCTAAATAACAAACATCTTCCTTTAACAATGGTATGAATTGAATTAGTAAGAGGAAGAGATCATGAGGACATAATCTTGATTATGTGCTTATCACTATGCCTTGATAATAAATACATATATTGTGTATACAAGTGGTATCTATGCTTTGACAATCTATGCAATTATATTCCTAGAGATAAAGCATGTATGTTACAATAAGTGATTGCCTAGACTTTAACTTCATGATTGTAACATAATAGGCATGAACATGATGATGTGTTAAGAAACAATGCATGATATGATAAGTGATAATGCATGCCATGATCATATACCATGCTTGTGCAAGTGATATCCATCTTGATTGACACCATATGTTTGATAATGCACAATCTTGATTGTGAAAAGAAATTTGAAAGTATTGCATCATTGAGATTGAAAAGAATTTTTGAACTACTTTATGAAGAATGATGTATGCTTGAATAATAACAATCTTGTGGTAAATGCTTAACTGTTATTAATTGATATCAAGAGCTTAAATTGGCAAATCCATCAAATGATATCATGCCTAGATTCTAATAACAAGTGGTATAGATAATAAAAATAGAAACAGGTGGTATTCATAGATAAAGAAAGATTATCTTTACCATTACCCATGTTGAAATTAGTGTCTATTTTACCATTGTGCTTTGTATGGATTATATTAATAAGTGGTATGACATACATGGCAATGAATATATGACTTGCAGCCACATTATGATCATGAAATGTTTTTGTGACTTGTCTCTATTTTACCAAAAGTTGTTGCTATTTATCTATGCAAAATGTTTTCTTGTACATATTTGATAAATGCCATATGTGAATGCTTGACTAGACCTATATGTAACATCATAGGCATAAGATAAGAAGAGATTATTTGAGATACAAAAGTCATATGGAAAATAGTGAATATTTGGCACATGTTCTAGCACAAATGCATGAGTAGTACAACAAAATTGTTTTAATCACTCCATCTTTGCTTTGATACCTAGACATAAGTGAAATCGCATTAATAAAGTGGTATCAACATCTATATTTATCCTTGTTAAATTGCATGATTAAGGGGGAGTTTTATAACATTTCTTTTTAACAAGTGATATCTATTGATGATATGTTATCTCTTTATCAAGTGGCATGAAAAAGTGAGCAAATCATTTTTAGAAAACTCTCTTTCCAAAACAATACTGCATCAAAGACCCAAAATTGGTACAAACTCTTGTGGACTCAATGCTACTAACAAAATGCTTTGCAAAGAGTTTGTTAAGATTATATAGGATGACTCAAAATGGCAAATCCAACTACCAAGCTGGGCGAACAAAGAATTGATCAAGGAATGCAACATGGATGAAGCAAAATGCCGCACAAGGATGTGAAAAAGGGTATAAAACTTGCAAAATACCAAGGTATGATCGAATTCTTACTCTACCATTATGCTCTGTGAATTATACAAATCATATTAACAAATGGTATGAACAACAAATTTCACGAGCTGGATATATCACTTCATCCCTACTCTGATACCTAGACATAAGTATACATTGTTGAAAAACCTTCTATATTACTGCTCTGATACCTAGAAATGCATCAAGCAACATTAATGAAATGATTAACAAGTGGATTGTTATGTGCAATGGTATCTAACCTTTGAGTGGTATTTATTCATATTAAAGTATCTATTATTTCAACAATGGTATCTATTAAAAAGAGATCATATGCATTAAAAAGTAAACAAATGGTATCAGACTTGATTAAATTGACCTACAAGTGATATCAAACTTTATCAAATTGGTATAATCAATTTCACATGTTAATAAGTGGTATACTTTTTACAAATGGTATCAATTACAGTAGTAAGGGGGAGCATACACATGAATGATTATCCTTCATTTCACTTCTCTATGATTATGTTTATGGCACTCATGCTCTTACTCAACTATATGCTTACTTGGAAAATTATTCTTGTGCATTTGATGATGCCAAAATAGGAGAAAACTATGTGCTTACTTGAAATGATATGTGAAAGAATCATGTGACGTTTTTGAAAATGATACTCACTACATGATTAGAATAAGTTAGCAATCAATCATATGCTTACTTGATGAATAAATTATATGATTGATTATTGACCCTAGATGCAATAAATGAATTTATATGTTGATGGCATTAATTATGACTAAGATAATGATCTTTTTGATGATGCCAAAGGGGGAGAGATTAGTGGAAGGATCAGTAAAAAGAATAAGATGCCATTTATGCTAAAAAGGGGGAGAGATATCATGCTTCCATCATTTTATATGTTTAAAACAGTTGGCATAAGTTATAAGATTAAGGGGGAGGATAACACATTAACTAGCATTCATTACATCATATAGGGGGAGAGTACATATAAACATTGATTGTCATTGTTCTGTGAAACTAACACCCCACGAGATGAACATTGGTTGTCATCATCAAAAAGGGGGAGAATGTGTTTAAATGTTGAAACAGGTTTTGATAATGACAAATGTGAAGACTAAGGCAAAGACTCCTAAAGGAAGAAAGGATATTACCATGAAGCCAATATGATGAATTTGCAACACATGAATACAAGCCATATGGAACATTAATTGTCATCATCAAAAAGGGGGAGAATGAAGTTGCATATGTAAGTATGCAAAGTAGTTTTGATGAATGACAAAGTATTCATGATGATGATGGAATGGCGAAGGTTCAGAAACAAGAAGGTTCAAGCACAAAGACAATGGCTAAGAACAAAGAGATGAAGATGCCTTACAAAGAGTTAAAGAAACATGAGCTATGGAAGACAAGGTTGATGACATGAACTAAATCATGAAGAACAAGCTCATAAGTTGAAGAAGAATCAAGGAAACAAGCATGAGGATCAAAGGAATAAGCCATGGGTCAATACATATCAAGAACATATCAAAGACCTTGAAGAAGTACATGTGCTAATCGATTAAACCATTGCCATAATCGATTACATAGGTTCTAGAATGAACATAATCGATTACAGATAAAAGGCTAATCGATTACCAATTAAATAGGTTGAAGACTGAGCATCAGGTATTTGGAATAATCAATTACAAGAGAGAATCTAATCGATTACTGAGCTTCTGTTTTGTCCATAATCGATTGCACAAGTACCTAATCGATTACCATGCTACGAGACACAAATTAAGAGCATCAGGTATCAATCAAAATCGATTACAAGGCAAGGAATAATCGATTAGAATGGTTCTGTTTCATAGCTAATCGATTACAGTAGAAATACTAATCGATTACCTGTTGTATAATATTGAAGATTTCAAAAGCTAATCGATTACAGCTCGAAGGCTAATCGATTACCACAGTGTCAGAACGTGGGAAAATGCTTTTAAGTGGAACTCCAGCTCATTTCTTCACTCCCACATTATGCCCATGCTAAGGTATCCGTTGGAGACAATGTGCAACGGCTGAAAACCCTCAAAATGGCTATAAATGAAGCATGGATTCAAGCAAGAGATGGGGGCACCAAGATGGAGACCAAGGCACAACACAAGGCAACAAACATTTCTCTTCTTACTAGATTTCTCTTGTATATTCTGCAACTCTTGTTTCTAAACTTGCATATTGCTTAAGAGTTGTTAGATTGTGAGTTTCAATTTGCATATCCTCTCTTGTTGAGAGTTAGAATTTGTGAGAGCCTTCATTTGTGTATCTACTCTATTGAGAGAGTTAATTGCTTGTAAACCAAACACCAAAACACCAAGGTTTTTCACTCTAGGTTGAGTGGTCACAAAGGTTGGGGTTCAACCTTTGGGTTATTGAGAGATTGTGAGATTGGGTGGGTTGCCCTTTGCTTGTGAGGATTGAGTTCTTGAGTGTGGGACACTAGGAAGCTGTAATTGCTCAAAGCTTGTATCTCAAATCTTCAATAGTGGAATCCTTCAAGTGGGTTGCTTGAAGGCGAGACGTACACCGGGTTGGTGGAACTCGTTAAATTGGTTTGCATTTCTCTCTACCTTGAACTCTTTATACAACTGTGCATATAAACTGTTTGTTGAAATGCTTGAGCTGAATGTGTGAATCAAAGTTATTGTTCAAGTAGAAAACTAACTCTGCATGCCAAGTGTTTGATAATTTGCTTGAATCAATATTTGGTAAAGTTCTTAAAAACTGAAATTTGTTTTAACTTGCCAAGTATCTAGATCATTGTTTCCTATCAACTCTTATGTGATACTTACTTAATTGCCTTCACCTATTTCATGCACACAAGCTGTTTGATATATTGAATGAGTTGAACCCTTATAGGAAACATCACATTATTTGTGAAATAAATCTATGCACTCCAACTGATTGATAAATTGTTTAAACCAATAACTTGCCTTGTTTATCACACTTAAAGCTAAATATTGTCATTGCACATCAAGTGTGTCATAGTGTGATATGTACATAGAAGTTGTTGTCTCTTCATCATTGCATCATTTGTATATTACTAACCATTTCTAAGGGGATTCCGCGCGAAAATTTGAAACACTCAATTCACCCCCCCTCTTGAGCGTTGAGGCCTTGGCTAACACTGGAAAGTAAAATTGTGCCTCGTTCGGCTACTGAAAAGTAAAATGGTGCCCCGCTCAGCTGCTGGAAAGTAAAATGATGCCCCGATCGGTGACTAAAAACTTAAATTGTGCCTCGTTCGGCTACTGGAAAGTAAAATGGTGCCTCGCTCAGCTGCTGGAAAGTAAAATGGTGCCTCGTTCGGCTACTAAAAAGTAAAATTGTGCCTTGTTCGGCTACTAAAAAGTAAGATTGTTCCTCGTTCGGCTACTGAAAAGTAAAATGGTGCCCCGTTCGGCTGCTGGAAAGTGAAATGATGCCCTGCTCGGTGACTGAAAATTTAAAATATGCCATATTCGATGACAGGAAATTAAAATCAAGTTTGAAATCCGGGGAGAAATCTTTAGAACTATAATCTTTATAGATTTTAGGTTTTTACTCACGGGTGAAATGGATGAACAAGGTGATTTTCTCTTCTGAGCATCTATTCAGTGTGGCCCTTGTGATGCTTGTCTAAGGTGCTATCAAATAACAGAAGCCTCTCACTCCCATGACTTTCCTTTTCTTTTTTTGTGAAAATAATTGTCATTGCCTTGTTTTATTTTGTTAAAACATACGTTTTTTCATATTAATGAAATTCATGTATAAATGCATATTGAAAAGATAGCACCATTATTTATATAGGTTGATCAAGTACCAGAAAAGACAAAGGGAAATCGGATACAAAAAAAGAAACAAATGTAGTTAAAGAGTTTGATAGTAGGGGATGTAATGGGGTTTGCAGATTTTCCAGTGAATCCCTGAGAACAGTAAGAATCTTGATCCTGTATCACGATGACGAGTTTATCCTTCGATCTTGCTTCCGAGAAAGTAATTCAATTATGGTCCTTGTCCTTGTACCTCAGTTTAGTTCAGCTCTGCTTGGATGGGGATATTCAGTTACTTTGCCAAAATTTTGACCTTAAATTTTGCCTGAGCCGCCCTTTCAGGTTTTCGACTCACCAGGTCACTTTAATTTTTGCCTACGCCGCCCTTTCAGGTTTTCATCCTAGCGAGCATGATTCATTTATTGCCCCTTTTTTTGTTTTTTTTTTGTTTTTTTAGGCAAAGTATCTTTTGAATGCGTCTACACTTATAGGTATCGGTAGGTCATCTCTATCCATTTTGGTCAACACCAAAGCTTCGCCAGAAAAAGCTCTTTTTACCACATATGGTCCTTCGTAATTAGGTGTCCATTTACCTCTGTGATCCTTGTGGATTGGCAAAATTTTCTCGAGAACTAGATCCCCTTCTTGAAATTACTGAGGTCGTACCTTCTTTTCATAAGCCTTTTTCATACGCTTCTGATATAACCGTCAATGACATAAGGCAGTTAACCTCTTCCCATCTATTAGGTTCAGTTGGTCATGATGAACCTGAACCCACTCAGCTTCTTCAAATTTAGCCTCCATGATTACTCTTAGAGATAGAATTTCGACTTCAATAGGTATGACTGCTTCCATGCCATATACCAAAGAGAACGGGGTTGCCCCTGTTGAAGTTCAAACCGAAGTATGATACCCGTGTAAAGCAAAAGGGAGTATCTCGCTCCAATCTTTGTAGGTCACAACCATTTTCTGTACTATCTTCTTGATGTTTTTATTTGCTGCTTCAACCGCTCCATTCATCTTTGGCCGGTACGGGGAGGAGTTATGATGATGGATTTTGAAATTCTCACACAATTCCTTCATTATCTTGTTATTTAGGTTTATGCCGTTGTCAGTAATGATCTGACTTGGCAAGCCATATCGACATATTAGCTCCTTTTTGACAAATTTAACCATAACATTTTTCGTCACATTGGCATAGGAAGCTGCCTCGACCCATTTAGTGAAATAGTCGATAGCGACCAAGATGAAGCGGTGGCCATTTAAGGCTTTTTGCTTGATGGGCCCAATGACATCCATACCCCACATCGAGAAGGGCCATGGAGCTGATAAAACATTTAAGGATGAGGAGGGTGCATGAATTTGATCAGCGTAGGTTTGACATTTATGGCATTTCCAAACATAGTCAAAATAATCAGGTTCTATAGTTGTCCAGTAATACCCAGCTCTTAGGATCTTTCTTGCCATGGTATGGCCATTGGCATGGGTTTCGAAGGATCCCTCATGAACATCAACCATGATCCCTTTTGCCTCATTCACGTTTACACATCGAAGAAGTACAGAGTCGTGATTCCTTTTGTAAAGCACATCGTCGTTTAAGAAGAAACCCATAGAAAGTCGTCGTAGGGTTCTTTTGTCATTTTTCGTAGCTTCCTGAGGGTACTCCCGACTTTTGATGTAGTTTTTGATATCATGATACCAGGGCTTCCTATCTGTCTCCTCATCTATTGATTGGCAGTACGTAGGTTGGCCATGGTTGCCTACCTCAATGAGGGGCATGTCGCTATCATTGCTTATTTTGAACATCTATGCCAGGGTTGCCAAAGCATTGACCATTTGATGATCATCATGAGGAATATGATGAAAAGAGATCTTGTCAAACCCCTTGATTAATTCTTTGATATGAGAATGATAAGGAATTAACTTGGTATCCCTAGTCTCCCATTCACCTTTTAATTGATGAATAACCAATGCAGAATCCCTATAAACTTCCAGCAACCTTACTTTTGTATCTAAAGCTACTTGGATCCCCATAGCGCATGCTTCGTATTCAGCGGTGTTATTGGTGCAGTCAAAGCATAACCTGGCACAAATAGGGATAATCTTTTTATCTGGAGAAATCAAAACTGCCCTTATTCCATGCCCCAGTGCATTAGACGCTCCATCAAATCTTAAAATCCATTTGTTTCCCTGGGTTTCCTCTTCATTAATCAAGGTCATGATGTCCTCATCAGGAAACTCAAATTATAAGGGTTAGTAGTCATCCATAGGTTGGTGCGCTAAATAATCTGTTAGAGCGCTTCCTTTTATGGCTTTCTGGGTGATATATCTTATGTCATATTCAGTCAACAGAACTTGCCAGCGAGCAATCCTCCCAGTGAAGGTAGGTTTTTCAAAGATGTATTTGGCTGGATCCATTTTGGATACAAGTGGAGTAGTACGAAACAACATGTATTGCCTTAAACGTCGAACGACCCATGCCAATGCACAACAAGTACGCTCTAACGTGGAATATTTTAACTCGCATTTTGTGAACCTCTTGCTTAAATAATAAATAGCATGCTCTTTCTTTCTTGTCTCATCATACTGCCCTAGTACACAACCCATGGATTCATCCAACACCGTCAAGTAAAGAATAAGAGGCCTCCTAGGGGTCGGAGGTATTAGGATCGGTGGTTCCCGTAAGTATTGTTTTATCTTATCAAAGGCTAGTTGACAATCTTCATCCCATTGTCTTGGTTGATTCTTGCGGAGTAGCTTGAAGATAGGCTCACAAATTGCCGTCAGTTGCGAAATGAATCGAGCAATATAATTTAACCTTCCTAAGAATCCCCGGACCTCCATTTCTGTACTGGGTGGGGGCATTTCAAGAATCGCTTTGACTTTATCAGGATCAACTTCTATTCCTTTTTCACTCACCCCAAACCCTAGCAGTTTGCCAGATCTCGCACCAAAAGTGCACTTAGCCAGATTTAGCTTTAGTCTAAACTTTCTCAGCCGCTTAAAAAGTTTTCTTAAGTCATGAATATGCTCTTGCTCACTTTGGGATTTGGCAATGATGTCATCTACATAGACTTCTATCTCTTTGTGTATCATGTCATGAAACAAGGTCACCATTGCTCTCTGATAAGTTGCCCTAACATTTTTCAAACCAAAGGACATTACTTTGTAGCAAAAGGTTCCCCACAGGGTGATAAAGGTAGTTTTCTCCATGTGCTCAGGTGCTATTTTAATTTGGTTATACCCAGAGAAACTATCCATGAATGATAAGATGAAATTTCGGGCCATATTATTGACTAGGACATCAATCTGTGGCAAGGGAAAGTCATCCTTGGGACTGGCTCTATTCAGATCTCGATAATCCACAAACATCCACACCTTTTCGTCTTTCTTTGGGATGGGGACAATGTTGGCCACCCATTGAGGGTATTTTGCAACAGTTAGAAATCCAGCATTGAATTGCTTCTTTACTTCATCCTTGATCTTTAAGAGTATCTCAGGCTTCATTCAGCGTAATTTCTACTTAACCAGAGGCATTCAGGCTTTAAGGGTAGTTTATGTTCCATGATGTTATTATCCAACCCAGGCATATCTTGATAGGACCAAGTAAAGATGTCCCAAAACTCTATCAATAACTTAATTAGTTCTCCCTGTTGTTCTTGGCTCAAAGAAGTGCCAATCTTGACCTCTTTTTTATCTTCTTTATTCCCCAAATTGATGACCTCAATCACTTCCTGATAGGGTTGAATTTCTCTGGCCTCTTGTTCCAACATTCTAGTTAATTCAGGTGAGAGACCATAATCTTACTATCCTTATCAGTGTAATCAACCAGATACTCAAAATCATGAAATGGGATCACGATCTTACTGCTTTCGAGTAGATCTTTTTCAGGTTTGTATTTAGGTGAATAACAGAAATATTCGAATAAGGGAAAAGGGAAAGGGAATCTGAGAAAGATGTAAAGAAAGAGATATTGAAATTCAAATATGCATTTATTAATGGAAATTTCAAAAACAAGACAAAACTTGTTTTGCCCTTACTGTAAAAGTAAACCCCAAAGCCTTGGGCATAGCAATGGGGAAATTAAGTCATTAAGGCAATTACAAATTACTTTGAATCAAAAATTAAACTCATGGGGAGTTCAATGGCCTCCCAATTACAAAGTTTTGTGCCTGGTGAACAGATGCGCACAAAGCTTGCATCATCACAAGAGTCGTCCTTAATAACGGCTACTTGATCTGGATATATTAGGCCTGCGCTCTGAAAGCTCTGATAAAGGTCACAAATGGGGGTTCTTTTGATGCGAGGTTCGCGACCTTCCAGGCGGGCTTTCCTTTTCTCCTTCTTCTTCTCTGCAACCCTCCTTTTATCGACTTCAGAGGGTCTGTATCCCAAGCCAAATCCTTCCTTATTCTCTAGTAATTGTACCACTTTCAATTCTCCTTTTAGTCCATGTCCCAAACCTTTCCCGAGTTGATACCTATTTCACAACATCATTTTCGCTATCATCAAGGACGCATTTGACATATAAGCTTTCATCATTGAGGCTCATTCCCCTATATATGAAGTATTGGTGATTTCTAGTGCTTGAAAGGATGTCTCAAGAGCTTCTTCCGCCGCTTCAATGTAAGGAGTGCATGAAGGTTTGCTAACTAAGTAATCTTCCTCTCCTAAAATAATTACTAGCTTGTTACCTATGATAAACTTCAGCTTTTGATGTAATGTGGATGGGACCACTCTAGCAGAATGGATCCATGGCCGACCCAATAAACAATTATATGCTGGTACGATATCCATGACTTAAAAAAGAACTACAAAAGTACATGGGCCCACTTGGATACGGATCTCAATTTCCCCCATTAACTCTCTTCGAGTCCCATCAAAGGCTCGCACTATCATGGTACTTGGTTTTATATGGGTCCCGTCAAAAGGTAATTTGGCAAGCGTAGATTTGGGTATAACATTAAGAGATAACCCATTATCCACGAGCACTTTTGCCAGAATATGGTCTTGGCATTTGACTGAGATATAGAGGGCTTTGTTGTGCCTCATTCCCTCTGCTGGTATCTCATCATTGGTGAAAGTCAGATAGTTATCAGCGACAATGTGCCCCACTATCCCTTAGAATTTGTTAACAGAAATGTCACGGGTAACATGGGCTTCATTCAAAACTTTCATAAGTGTTTTCCTATGAGGTTCTGAATTAAGCAATAATGATAAAAGGGAAATTTTTGCAGGCGTATGATTCAACTGGTTTACCACTTGGTACTCACTTTGACGAATGAATTTTAGAAATTCATGGGCTTCTTCATCAGATACAGTACTTTTAACCTACTCAATCTCTTTTTCATCACCTTTAGCTTTTCCACTACTAGCGTTTCTTACAGCAGACCTAGGGTTTTTTCTTAACTCTGGCGGAGCAAAAATTCTACCCTTTCGGGTAACTCCTCCTACTCCAGGTATATTTATTACATCAGAAGAGGATGGTCCATCTGCTTCAGAGCCTTTGGCAATTACATTCATATCGTATTTCCATGGCACAGCATGAGAGTCCTTGAATGAAAAAGGAGTAGGTGTTTCGATAGTTACTGTTTGAGGCATTGGAGTATCAGTTGGTACAGAGCTCTTTGTATAGTAAATTACCAACGGTACGGGAGTTGGAACCTTCGTTTACCCTTGGATCATATTTACGCCATTGATGTGGCGCTTATAGATTTGTACGAAATGACTATCCATCAACCTTTGAAGGGTTTCATGAAAACTAATGTCCCAAGATGCCTCTATCAATCCTGCCTTAATTAAATGACCATGAATTTCTTTCAATGGTGTTTTGATATCACAGACATTTTTCATATATTCCTCTACTTCTTCTATGACATTAACCCCAGAACCCTCATGATTAGGCAAGGGATTTGTAGCCATATTCGGATTTCCTTCCCAGAAATTAAGCCACTTGGCTTTAACCATGTCTTGCACTTTACGTTTCAAAGCCAAACAGTTTTCTGTTGAGTGCCCTGGTGTCCCAGCATGATAGTCACATTGAGCATTTGGATCATATCCTTTGGGATAAGGTGGTCCAAGAATTTTGGAAGGACAAGGCACCACAAGGGAGTTCTGGATAAGGTGCGGCAATAGTTCGGTGTAACTTATAGGGATAGGGTCAAACTGAACATGGTTGCGATCATTGTTTGTCCTTTTCTGATTAGGGTTTGTGGGCCGAGTCCATTGTTGGGGAAGGCTAAGAATGGTTATTGGTAGTAGCAGCTACTTGAAGATATAATGTGAATTTATAGGGGTTATTCTGGGGAGGAAATGCAGGGTTGTGCGGCTTTTGAGGAAAATTCCTTAAATCATAGGTGACAGCATTAGCCCCATCTTCCTTTCTTTTTCCAGTTTGCACATGTTTTTTTATGGAAGGTTCCCCGAATGCAGTTTGGCCAATTTTCCCTGTCCTTACCCCACTTTCTACTTTTTCTCCAATGGTAATGATGTCAGAGAAATTTGATGATACACTCCCAATCATCCTGTCATAGAAAGGAGCTTGAAGGTTGTCAATGAACATTGCTACAATTTCCTTCTCTAGCAGTGGAGGGTCCACTTGCGCAGCTACTTCTCGCCAACACTGGGCATATTCCTTGAAAGACTCATTATCTTTCTTAGTCATATTTTATAATTGCATCATGTCTAGCGCCATGTCTAGGTTGTATTTGTATTGCTTTAAGAAAGCATCAGCTAGGTGTCTCCAACAGTGTATGCGAGCGCGTTCTAAATGCATGTACCAAGTCAGGGCGGCTCCCGCCAAACTATCATGGAAACAGTGAATAAGAAGTTTATCATCGAGGGCATGGAAAGCCATCTTTCGATAATACATGGTCAGATAATTTCGAGGACAAGACATGCCCTGATATTTATCAAATTCAGGCATTTTAAATTTGGGGGGTATCACCACATTTGGAAGTAGGCAAAGCTCAAATGTGTCTGTTGGGCCAAAACCTCCCACACCTTCCATGACACGAAGGCGTTCCTCGAGGATCTCCATCTTTCCTTTAGGCTCAGCATTTGCAATAGCAGGATTGGTGGTTTACATGACAACAGGGCGAGGCATCATATACCTATAAGCATAATTATGCTGTGATTGGAGGTGAGGAAATTATTGTGTTTGATATGCCAGATTTGACTGTATCGCCCCTTGTGGGTTTGGAATAAGTATAGTTACCTGAATTGCAGGCGACTGAGTGTTTCAAAACTCAGAGGTCTATGGGCTCGGGACTTGATTCTGAGCCTGTGGGTTTAACGGGGGTATTGAGTTCCCATCTTGTGGACCCAAGATTATAAGAGGAAAATAACCAAGAGGTAAACCATACAATGGAGAGGGTATGAGGTTACCATCCTGATCAGTGAAGGTTTGAGGAGGCATGTATCCATATGGCATGCCATATAATGGTGGTTGCATGGTGCGGGGTTCAGCAGTTTTGCCCAGGTTTTTGATATCATTAGCAGGCGGAGCATCCTGGGCAAGAGCAAAACCAGGAGGGTACAATGGAGAAGTTGGTTGACGCTTGTTGTTTGTGAATGAGCCCTCCTCTGTGACCCTTTTTTCTAGAAGCTTGGTCAACTCAGTTATCTGCTCCCTTAAATAGTTGACCTCATTCCTTAAGTTCTCAGTCTCGTTATCCGTTTCAGCCATGAGTATTGTCTAAAGCCGGGTTCTATAAGGATGTCTCCCCGTGATTTCTCTTTTTCTTTTTTTTCTTTGTTAATGAAAAAAATGCATTAGTGAAAAGGAAAAGGAAAAGAAAGAGACCAGAAAATAAAATTAAAGATAAAAAAATAAAAAATAAAAAATAAAAAAATAATGATTGAAGCGATCATGAGCCTTGGCGAGCATCCTTTTAGCGTTCCTCAGAACGTCTCATTCAAAAGTACTAAGTTAAGCAATTTAGAAACTAATATGGTATCATTGTGGAGGTGAGGCAATCATTTTATTACTTTAATAAAAGAAGTCATTACATCCAACAGAAATAATCAGTCTCTCCTAGCTCGGGAAATCACAGCCCTCATTTCATCAAGCCAATTTTTACAATATTCTAGGAAAACTACAATCTCTTAAGGGGAAATGAGGGGATTTGTTGTTTCTTCGGCCTTTCTCAACAGCTGTGGGATGTCTTCCAAAGTTTCGTTAGCCAGATACGCCAGCTAGTGGAAGCGGTGCATCCATGAGTGAATGATTTCATCCTGATTTGCTACTTCGGCTCTCATAGACTATATTATCTCCTGACATCTGTTCTCTATTTCGTATGCACGCCATTTCTCATCATTTATTTCTTGTCGAGAAGTTTCTATCATATCTTTGATTTGTTGCTCCGTGATAGTGATTTGAGATTGCAGAAAACTTTTTTGTGCTACGACCTTCTGTTCATTTTCTCTTGCTCTTTCCATCATCTGTTTCAATAGCTGTTTATCTGCAAGAATGACATCCCTTTCTTTATTCTTGGCTTTTAGCTGGGAGTTAACCGCTCAAAGGCATTGATCTAACTTCTGCATATGAATCATTTCAGCCTTTCACTTTCTACTAAAGTCCTCATAGGCTTGTTCTTTTTCATGATTTTCTCTCTTCAAAATAGCACAATCTTGATAGGCTTTTGTCAAGTCATCTTCTGACTACTTGTTCTTGGCTCTCAGCTCCTCTATTTCTTTGACCCTTTCATCTTCAAAGGGGGGTCCAGTAGATGACTCATACCTCAGAAGGGGATCGAATGTCCTGAATCGTAGCTTGATGATGGAGACCCGATTTAGGATCCACTGATAGTATTCTTCTTGGATACCGTGACTTCTGACACCTAGCTCTTTCCCTTTCTTGCAGACTTTCTGTTAGGCACCCCTTATATGCTTGAGGGTAGAAGCGCATTCCCCGTTTGTGTAATAAAAGACAAAGGGGGCCAATGACTCTTCACTTGGTGGTCCGAGCAAAGGGTAAACCAATTGGCGCTTGGCTATGACCGGATTATAATTGATGCATCTGCGAGTGCCTATGAACGGGACATTCAGATAGCTTCCACAATGGTGAATGATGGTGTCAACCCTTAGCCTTTGCGGATACCATCTTACCTTTTCAGCAGTGAGCCCAATAAGATGACTGGCCCATTCATGCCCGCTCTTCACAGTCAACTGGCACCACTTTAGATCTGATGTAGGGCATTCAACCTTGCCCATTTGGCTGAAGACATGTGATGTGAGCTACACATATAAAGCAGGTGAGCAACAAAAGATTATTTTCCCCCTTGAGTATGGCAAGAGTCCATGGTAAAGTAAACATCTGCCAAAAGTGCAGTAATAGGATTTTCACGATGAAGTTTGTAGGCCAGGAAAACATCTATGGCATCATAGTCCATATAATTATCGATTTGAGGAAACAAGATGATACCATAGAGGGTAAGTGCTAAGGTATCCATGAAAGTTTCATAATCTTTTTTTTCAGCCAAACTGTCCATGTGTTTTTCCAAATACGCCCTGGTAAACCCTGGTATTTGATTCCTGTATAGTCGCGCTTCTTCTAGCTCAGTTGGACTAATCTTCAGTATTGAAGAAAGGGAGGTGACGTTATCATACTGCCCAAGTCGTTTGTAAGGTACCTGCCCCTCTAACGGTAAGCCCAAAATCTGCTCGAACTCTTCCATCGATGGCGCTAACTGGAAGTCTCAAAATGTGAAGCATCGAAGAGGCGGGTCATAAAATTGGGCTAAAGCAGTGAGTGCTTTGACCTATACTTTAACTTCCAAAAGCTTTAGGATCTTCCCATATTTCCTTGAGAAGGTCATTCTTTGGGTCAGATTCAGCTTCTTTCCCAAAACCTGCAGGCTAGCAGTGTCAATTTTCCTAACCTTGACATGTAGTAACTTCCTCAATTCGGCCTTATTGGCCCCACATTCATCTAAATCCACATTAGTTTCCATTTTTTGTTGGATACTCGCCAAGTTCCGATTACTTTCTGGAAGAGGAAAAGAAAAAAAAATCAACTTATGGGCTTGTTATCATTATTTCTTAAAAATATTTTATGCGTGAATAAATTACAGACATCTCAGAACATCCACTTTTTGGAAAACTTTGCATAAAAACTTATGATCCAAAAGGCCTATAATTTAAAGCATGAAATTGAATGGGCTTGAACTATTTTCCCCATGTCAAATTATTGGGATTTTTTTTAGAAAAACGTTTGTTGGAAAAGGAGTCTTTTAATTTAGAAAAAATGGAAGGTAAAATACCATTGCCCCTTGTGTTCCCTATACAGGGTTTGTCTGAAGGCCTCTTATCGGTTCTAAGGTTCCTCTAATAGTGTCCTCTCACATTGGGTGGCTATTTTAAATCACTAAAGGCCACTAGAGCTCAGACTCTACCCATGATGTGGACCACAACGGTAGGAAATCTACCAGGTGTGGGCACCATGAGAAAGTCATACTCTAGCTGAGGCTCTCACGATGTCAGACGGAGACGAATGTCCTAAATGACACCGCTACACAACCTCCCCAAAACTTAATGGTTTATTCAGACCCCTGGGTGTAGGGTCCCACTCAGAATGTGTGTAAAAAAGTGTAAGTGTATTGTGTGAGGGGCATGCATACATACAATTTACCCTTCCTTCACAGGAAACAAACACAGAGCAATAATAATAATAATAAAATCATCTACCCTAAGGTTCAATAATACAAAATATAACATCCTCTACCCTAAGGTTCGATAATAACATATATCAACAAAACACATTGCATAAACATAGGTAAGAAGTCATGTAGGATAATTCTAATCTACTCAAACAAATTAAACGGGCTTGACTCTCTAAGGTCCCTAGTGGAGTCGCCATCTGTCGCGACCTGGATCACGACGGGAGGCTGACCGTAAGAAGAAAATAAGGTTTCCCGAGTTCCCTCCGGAAACCGGGGAGTCCCCACCAATGTTCTTAAGGTAAAACATCAGAAAAACCCTAACGTGAAGGTACTGGTCCTAAATTGAGATTTTAAGTTCGGGAGTCTGATTACAGGTGGGGAAGGTATTAGCACCCCACACTGTCCATTCTAAACGGTTACCCTAAATTGTTTAAGTTTGAATAATCCTATTAATTTATAATTTAAACCTCTTAGAGATGTCTTATGGATTTGTTATTGATTTAATGATTTTTAAAATAATAAATTTTGCAATTAACAGGACGTCTCGTCCAAATTAATCGAGTTGTCGTTAAAAGTATGATATTTTATTTTACTTGTTAAAGATATATTTTTTAAAAAATTTAGGCCCGACAGGAATAATTGTTCCTGCTCCTACGTATTCCCCAAGCGTTAGGGGAAATCAGGGTTACATACTTCTTTGTGTTATTTTAGAAAATTTGAAGTAAATTGAAAAACGTCGAGATTTAAAAAATATCAATCAACAAGGCGTCTCATCTAAATTAATTCAAGTGGTGTATTACTTTTTTAGAAAAAAAGAACCTTCGATTTTATTGATTTTTATTATATTCTAGAGAGAAACTTAATAGTCTAGATTGATTTAAGAAGGAAAAGTTTATTTGAAGACCTAGATTAACAGGACGTCTCGTCCAAAGAATCTATAAAGATCCCAAATTAGTTATCAAAATATTTTATGGTCGAAATTCATTCTGAGACAATTAAAGGCTTATTTTTATTTGAAAACTTAGGCCAATAGGACGTCTCATCCAAATTGGTCCCTAATGTAAATATCTTAATTTCTGTTACCTATTGGTACTACCAAAATATTTTATGATCTAAAATTAAACATAGGTTAACAAGGCATCTTGTCTAAAATTAACCCTAACGTAAAAATTTTAATTTTAGTCACGTACTAATGTTAATTTCGCTTTCTATTTTACAAATGTAATACTCTAAACTTAGTTAGTAATAAACATTAACAAGTATTGGGTGATATTAATTATTACAATATTCTTAAAAGGAAAAGATTTTATAATTTAATTCACTAAGAGACTAGGATTACATACAATCACAACAAGATAAATTAAAGAGAAAAGAAGAAGATACCTGGAGTTGTCAATTTTCTACGTCAATTGCAAGATCAATTCATTCTTGCTGCACGTCAATAGCTTTACCCATTGAAGCCTCGTGATGCTTTGTCTTGCGCAAATTTTATATATATGTCTTTTTAAAAAAACACAATATCCCTCGTAATATATATATATATATATATATATATATATATATATATATATATTTCGTTTTGCTTCTCTGATGGATTCCTTTCTCCTAGGCAGCTGGACCTCTCCCTTTTCTCCAACGTGAATGTGTTATATATATATATATAGCCAATTGAAAATTTTTTGCTGCTGCGTGCCTTATCTTTTATTCCGTTTCTGTTTTTTTCCTTCCTTTACGTGGAAGTCCTTATATATATATTATAACTTCCTTTATCCTTTAGCATTTAACGTGAATAGATTATAATAAAAAAATCTAATTCTTTTCCTCTCTTCTTATCTCTTCAGTGTTAAAAAAATATATAATAATAATTTTTCCATACCTTTTATATATCAACGTGAAATCTGTGCCTTTTTCCTTATCTCATAACATATAGATAAGGTTAGCTTAATTAAAATCTGAATTTGACTTTTATAATTAAAAAAACTTATCACATTCTATATAATATATTTATTTATTTAAACAACTTTATCTCACTCTATTTAAAAAACTCTATGTCTTTCTTTCTCTGAAATCTTATCCCTCATGAAATTCAAAATTTTAAACTCCCTTCTTGAATTTTCTAAGTCTAGAAGTTCAAAAATTATGGTTCTGGTAAGGATTTAAAATTTAAAAATCAAAGCCCGGATCAATAATTTGAAATTCAAACAAGCCCATAGGTTCACTTTTTTTAAAAAGAATTTTTTATTTTTTGGTATTTTTATTATTTATTATTTTTTCAAAAATTTTAAATGGGCCCGGACAAAATTGGGTAGCAACAATATATATATACATATATATATATATATATATATATATTTCCTTATCATGGAATAGTACCCAAAAAAATTCAATTCTTGCATTTCTCAATTCACACCTATCAAGAGCCAATTTTAATTCATATACCCAAATTCCATTTTATAGCACACTACTTTTTCCCATTCCACCACCATGATGTGATGTCTTGCCATGCCATGACCATGTCCACATATTGCCATACCATCACATAAAATTATCCTTCACTCCACGTCAACGTATAGACATATATAGGATCTATTAACATTCTACTTTAATTCATTTCACACACGCCAACATAAATTCCATTAGCCAAAATTTGATTCCTTCTTTAATTACCACTTCATTCAAAATTTTTAATTATCTTGGCTTCCTTTTCCTCTTCATTGAGTAACCAAAATATTCCGTTCCAGCCACCATCATCCTCTTCTATAGTATCCCTTTCTCCTTATGCAGCCACTAAGCCTCTATGAACCACCACCACTTCGAACCCACGACCACCTCCTTGCGTTTCGATAAGCAATCAACAACCTTTTTCTATTTGGATTTCAATTTCTCCTCCAAAATTCAAAATTTCATGACGAACACTTCTCATTTCTTGCTAGTCGTGGCTATCCTCTTCCTCATTGTTTCTTGCATGTTCGAATTCCTAAGCCTCGTGGGTGATCGACAGAGTTTAATCGACGTTCGGTGAATTTCGGTGACCAACCCCATTTTCTTCCTCAAAGCCGTAAGCTATCCTTAAGGTAAGGGAGTCTTGCTTCATTTCCTCTTATTTTTAAGTGTTATATAATATTCCTTTAGTGCTCAGGGATAACCTCTTCAAGTTTCGTAGCAATTCAACGACTAGATTTAAAGTTACACCATTTTTCGTTATCGTTAGCGATTTTTATACTTTTATGTTTTTATACATTTCCATAGATTGAATAAGGTATGCCTCAATGTTTTACATTCTGTTAAAATTTTATTAAGAATCAGAGTCCTCACAAAGAAAATAGGAATTTTAGAGTTATTACGGGCTCGATTGTAATTCGATTTCATTGTATATTTAATTATAAATTTTTGAGAAATTCTACACAACTTGTTTCGGTAAGCCCTGTTAGAATAAGGTTAGATTAATCGTTTGGAAGTTCCAGGAGCAATTTCAAAAAACTACGTACCTCAAGGACTTTTCGCCAATACATACCAACCACAACTCTTCTTTTATTGATTTCTTAAAAGATTACACAAAATTATAAGGTTTTATGAATTTAAATGGGAATTTATAATAGGTGAGTAAATAAAGTAATATTAAGTTTATTGTGGTTATTATTATTATTATTATTATTATTATTATTATTACTATTATTATTATTATTATAACTATTGAGCATAATGGTCGGCTCTACCGCCTCTCTTAGTATTTTCTTTATTTAATTTATGTCATTTATATTATTGAATATAATGGTCGGCTCAACCGCCTTATTCACTACTTTTCCTTTTATTTAAATGCTATTTAATTATACTATCAAATATAATGGTCAACTCTACCACCTTATAATTATTATAATTGTTATTATTAATATTATCATTCTCATTATTATTACTATTATTATTATAAGTAATGGCCAAGTACCTTTTTAAATTAAAACAACACCATTTAAAACTTCTACTACTTTAGTTACTAGTTATAAAATCAAAATACATTATTTGCTTTTCAAACTAGACGCTATTTAAGCGAAAGTATAGCCGATATATTTTCTAAATGAAGATAAAAATAACCTATAACATCCAAAAAAAGGTGGGACCTAAAACCTCAAGGTTAAATATTTTGAGATAGCAAACACATAGACACTTAGGGGTCTGAAAAGTAATGATAATAATATTAAGTTAAGAATTAAGAATTTAAGTAAACATTTTAAGGATTTAGTGGGTTTCAACGAATTAAAATAGTAATAAGCTACTAAGTAGACCCTTAGAGTAGGGATGAGAATAGGTCAGGCTAGGCTGGGCTTTGTAAGGCCCGAGCCTGGTCTGGTTTATAATTGTATAGCCTGAGCCTAACCTGTTACCTGACATAGGCCAAAATTATAGGCATGACCTAGCCTGTTTAAAAGCCTACCTAGGCCTAATAGCCTATAAAAAGGCCTAATTTTATAAAGGCCAATAAATAGGTTGACAAGCTTTATTGAAATAAGCTAATATAGACTTATCCTTAACAAACTTATTTTAAATAGGTAGGTAAACCTATATGTTCTAAATAGGCTAATAGGCCCTCTTTTAAATAACTCTCTTTTACTAATACAATAATTTAAATTTAATAAAATAAAATATTAAAATTACAAAATATAAATATATTTTAATTTATTTATATGATTTATAAGTCTGATTTTATTTTATAAAACTAAGTATATAAATTATATATAAAGATGTATAAATAGGCTAGCCTGACAAGTTTAAAAGGCTTTTTTAAAAGCCTAAGCCTGGAATTTTAAATTAAAAAAAATTTAAAAATTTAAACTCAGCCTTTTTATTAAATAGGCCAGGCCAAACCAGGCTTAAATGGGCCAGGCCATAGGCCCCTGCTAGTCGGCCTGACCTATTTCCATCCCTACCTAGGAGTAAAACTTAGTATAAAAAGACTAAAAGGAGCTAATAGGAATTAATAGGCTGAACAAAATATCCAAAATGATTCTCTAATATATTTTAAGTCAAATACATGATTTAATCAGTAAGTAGCTCTTTAAGTAGTAACTAGACAATAATACAAAAAAAGGAAAATTGGATTTATATGAAAAATAATATAGAATTAGTAAATAAGTTTATAAAAAGAAATTAGGAGTAACTAGGAAAATTGGTTAATAAATAAAGAGGATAATTTAAAAGTAGTAGCTAAAGATATAGATTGTTAATAACTATGTATTATTTGAGTAAAAAGGGAGTTGGATCAAAGATTATAAACAATTGATTACTCAAGATGGTAAAAAATCTTATGGATACATTAAATAGAACCTAAAAATAATTAGTATACGAAAAAGGACAAACACCTAGTTAACAGGGATGGTAATTTAATTGAAGGTAATAATAACTAGATATAAATATGGAGTTAATATATATATATATATATATATATATGCACTTATATATATGCTATGTAAATAAATATACATGTATGCCTAAGTACACACAGTTATTATATGTTACTTATAATGAAATGATAGAAGTATTCTTTAGTGTTTAAGGTTTAGTAATTATAAAACAAGAAGGGAATGTACATATATATATATAGATATATATATATATATAGAGAGAGAGAGTAAGCAATAGTACTTTATAATCAATCTTACTAAAATAAATACGATCCAACTATAACATAGAATTAACTAGGTAAATTAATCTGAGTCTATTTGATGAATAAGTTGTTTGACTAAATTAAGTGTGCTTGATCGATTTATATTAATTATGTATTGGTTGTGATATACATGCCCGTGTAAAGTTATAAGTATAATGATTTAAACACATGCCTGTGTGAAGTTATAAGCATGATGAATTAAATGAGCATGATGAGATGTATGATGAAAGTGAATAAACTTGGTGTAATGCTTTGTTAATTCACAAAAAAATAAAAAGATTGACGAAAAAAGGTATAAGTCATGGTAGAAATCCTAAAGCAATATGGACCGATTTGACGTGAATAAAAGTGATGATATACATAGATAATGAGTAGTACCCGATGGATAAGAATGATTAACGCTCGGCCATTTTCATTCTTAATTACTGAACAATAATAGTAAGTCACAAATTTATAGAGACTTGAGTATATCCCTATGTACCAATACTTGGCTCTTCAACAAGATTAGCTTGTATTGAAAATCAACACCCCAACTGACCCAATAAAACACCCTCCCTTACCAATAGATAGTAATAAAATAAATGTAACCCGTGTTAAGAATGAAAATGGACCATTGAATCCATTGAAGGGACTTTACCAATGACAAATAAGACGTACAGTAAAGAGAAATGTGTTGAAACATGCATCATTTGCATAAGATTTTTTTATAAAAACTAGAGCATACACCGGGGTACACTGGAGAACATTCATGTTCGATCCCCAAGTAGGATCTTGGGAGTATAATTGGGTCGAGCATCTAACGGCTTGGATTTACGCCCAATGTCGAACAATCCATGACAAGCTTAATGTACTTTGACTAAAGGCAGAGTGTAGTTGGGATCGTGTAGAGGCAAGTCCCCTTTTATGATATAAATGATGAGATAAGATAAGATGGATCCATATTATGTGTAGGCCCTGTGAGTCCTTGGTACCCAATGATGTGATGTGTAGAGGACTTGACGGGCTCCAATAACTCTAGTATAGAAACATTGTGTTCAGGGGAAACCTGAGCAGGATGAATTTTGATGAGTATGATGATGGATGAGCTGTTTTTGGACCCACATGCATCATGATGACTAACGAAAAGATTAACTGATAGTAATGGAACTCATGCATCGCATTACATATTATTGATTAAGTTTGATTGTGATTGTTAGTTGGTCTGTCCTGTATATTAATGATTAGGAGATAGAGGGAGAAATAGTGGGGGAAACGATTAGGAAAGACTAAGTGATGATAAGTAACTTAGAAGGAATTGAGTGGGAACCTTGAGGTAAGGAGTTATTATATGAGAACCCAATTGGATTATGTGGGAGGGATGTTAGTGATGACAACTCTCCGATTGTTATGGAAGTGGTGACTCACCTTTACAACCATTACAGATTCCCGAATTGGACCGTATGTTGTATATATATATATATGATGTATCTGTTCCACCAAATTTTATTGTACAAAAAAAAGCTTCCATATTTTTCTAAAAAGTCGTAACCTCTCAGTTAAGTAGGATAATCTAGTGGAAGGTATTGTCCTAGTTAACTGAGGGTTTTACAAACCTGACCATTTGGACTTAAACTTCCAAAGAAATAACTTCAACCTTGAATTTAAAAGTAGTACAGACTGCCCAGGATAGAAGCTCTTCTCAAGAATCTTTTAATCATGCTATAACTTCATTTTCTCCTTATAAATCTTTGAAAGCTAGTAAGCATTCAACCTCTATTCCTGTATTTCATGTACATACAATTTTCTTTTCTCTCTGTCTGCTTGAGGATCAAAGTTTAATAGCTTCATTGCCCAGTATGCTTTATGCTCTAATTCAACAGGTAGATGACAACTTTTGCCATAGATAAGCTAATAAGGAGAGAGACTAGTAAGGGGTTTAAATGTAACTCTGTAAGCCCACAGAGCATCATCTAGCTTTAAAGACCAATCCTTCCTGCTCTGAGATATTATTTTCTCCAGAATCTACTTAATCTCTCTATTAGACACCTTCGCCTGACCTTTTGAATTGGCATGGTAGGGAGAGGCAAGCTTGTGTTTATCTCCATAGTGCTTTAAACATTTTTGAAGCTATTCATTGTAGAAATGTGACCCTCTATCACTGATTAGAATCCTAGGTGTTCCAAACCTATAAAAAATATTTTTCTTCAAGAATTTGATTATTGTTTTTGCATTTGCCTATGGAATGGCAATGGCTTCAACCCATTTAGAAAGATAGTCCATCGTAATTAGAAAGTATTCGTTGGAGAAAGAATTTGGTAAAGGTCCAACCAAATCTATTCCCTAGCAATCAAAGACTTCTACCTCCAAAATAGCATTCAGAGGCATTTCATTGCGTTTCGAGATGCTTCCTAATTGTTGACAATTATCGCATTGCTGAACATAAGCATTGGCATCTTTAAAGAGAGAAGGTCAATAGAATCCTGATTAGAGGACCTTTGTAGAGGTCCTCTCTTCATTAAAGTTACCTCCATAGGTAGAACTATGACAATGCCATAAAATGTTTCTTGCTTCCTATAAAGAGACACACCTACATAAAATGTTATCAGATCCAATTTTAAATAGACAGGGATAATCCCATACAAAATGTTGGGATAAACTTGGTGGCATAATGTATAGCATGAAAAACTTTTTCTGTGGTAGCATAATTAATCTGAGCTTCATTCAATACCTTGCTGGCATAATGTATAGCATGAAAAACTTTAGATTTCCTTTGGCCTAGGACTGCTCGAATCATATAATCGCTCGCATCACACATTAGTTTAAAATCTAATTTCTAATAAGGAGTAACTATGACTGGAGCAGATATCAATTTTTGTTTCAAAAGTTCAAAAGTAAATTGACAGATTGAATCAAAATTAAAAACAATATCCTTATTTAGAAGATTGCTTAATGATTTAGCAATCTTTGAGAAGTCCTTGATGAAGCGCCTATAAAAGCCTGCATGACCAAGAAAACTGCGAATTCCTTTAATGTTCACTGTAGGCGGAAACTTCTCAATAAGCTCCACCTTAGCTTTTGTTAGTCAAGTGGCCTCAACACTCAAAAGGAGGGGTGAATTGAGTTTTAAAACTTTTCTTGGAATGCTTTTGAAATTAGTTCCTTTTTCATAAATTAAGTGTTTATGCAAGAGATAATAAGTGTAGTTCAAGAAACAATGCAAGACAAGGGATAAATGTTACTAAAGAAATTTATCAAACACTAGGTGTGCAGCACTCTAATACTATTTGTTCAAACAATTTAAGAGAGGAAATCACAATCAATAATAACAATCAAGCCAGATGCAATATGTAAATGCAAGAGAGTAAGGGAGAAAAGTTTGCAAACCAATTTAACGAGTTCCACCAACCCGGTGTACGTCCGTCTTCAAGCAACCCACTTGAAGGATTTCCACTATTGAAGTTTAAAGATACAAGCTATGGGCAATTGCAGCTTTCTAGTGTCCCACACTCAAGAACTCAATACTCACTAGCACAAGGGCAACCCACCCAATCTATCAACTCTCAATACCCAAAGGTTGAACCCCAACCTTTGTGACCACTCAACCTAGAGTGAATAAACTTGGTGTTTGGTGTTTTATGTTTGCAATCAATAGACTCTCTTAATAGAGTAGATGAACAAATGAAGGCTCACACAATTTCTAACTCTCATAAGAGAGGATTTACAAATATAAGCTCTAAGTTTCAGAAAATGAAACTAAACAAAGAAATAGAACTCACAAGACTCAAGATATGATTTCCCTTTGATGGATTTGATTATTTTGCTTTGAGTAGCTTGAAGGAGTCTTACATTTATAGGCCTTGGAGAGGTGCCCTAAGGTCTTCAGATCCATTGGACAGCATGGGCATTTGAGTTGGAATGGAGAAATGAGCTGGTTTCCCACTTAAAAACATTTTTCCTCAAATTCTGGCACTAGTGTAATCGATTAGGCCTCGAGCTATAATTGATTACACTTTGAATTCTTCAGTGTAATTCGACTGGTAATCGATTAGCCTTTCCCATGTAATTGATTAGCTAAGAGAGAGAACCTTGTTAATTGATTGTTCTTTACCTTGTAGTCGATTATGAGTGGCACGTGATGCATTTAATTTGGTTACGCAGCATGGTAATCGATTGTAGCTTATATGTAATCGATTGGGTATCAAACAGAAACTCTGTAGTCAATTAGTTCTTAAGTTATAATCGATTAGTGACATTACAGAATACTGGTAATCGATTGTGGCAGCCTTGTAGTCAATTAGTAGATGTACCTGATGCTTTTAATTCATTTTCTCAGCTTGGTAATCAATTGCCTTCCTTGGTGCAATCGATTAGGTGACAAACAGAAGCTCTCTAATCGATTAGGAGAGATCTTTTAATCGATTATGTCACAGACAGAAGCTTCATAGTTGATTAGATCTGGTCTTGTAATCGATTAGCTTGCGTGTTTTTACAGGTCTGATGCTGTTTTCTCTGTTTTCATGGTAGCTTGAGCCTTTTGCTTTGAATCTTCAATTCCTTTTGTCATTATCAAAATTATTTATCCTGAAATGCATATTCAAACACATTCTCCCCTTTTTTGATGATGACAAACAATGTTCATCTCATGAGGGTGTTAGTTTAAATAAAATTATCACCAATGATTATCTCTAAAATTATCTCTAAGGTTATCTCTTAATCTAGAGTTATCTCAAAATTATCTCCCCTATCTGAAGGAGTTTATGCCATTTAAAAAGTGAAGATAACCATTTGTTGTTTTGTTGTTTTAACCACTTGTTGTTTTTAGTAAATTCTGATTTTAACAGATTTAATTACTTTAGATGAACTTCAATTATTCTCCCCCTTTGTAATCATCAAAAATAAATAAGTCAACAGAGACATAATTGAAAGGAAATTGTATTCATTTAAAGGAAAGGTACATTAAGGAAATATGCAGAAACAAAAACATAATCAAAGATATCCTAACAAAATATGATAAACTAGGATCTAATTATCCGGATTAAAAAAGCAAAATTTAGAAATTTGGTGAGACAACTTTTTATAATGTTGTTGCATGAGTTCATGGTGTTGTTGCTCAGTCATTTGGAACTCTTGAAGAGTGTTCTCAAGGCTATCAAAATGCCGATCAAGATATGCATAAAGAGAAGTGAAGGGATCAGTGGGAGTAGATGGTTCGCCTTGTGGTTCTTGAGTTATAGGAAGAGAAGGAACAGGATCATTTGCTGGAGCCTCAAAAGGGATGTTAGCATGAACACCTTCCATCTTGGACATCCAAGCCCCATTGACAAAAATTATACCCATCTTTGTGAGATGATGGGTGCCAATGCATGATTTTGGGGGTACCTTTTTAGCAAATTCCCCGGCTAGATCAACACCAAATGCTTTGAAGATTTTGGTGAGGAGGATAACATAGGGAAGTTTTTGTTGGTCCTTGGCTTTGAGCATGTGTAGTTTAAGGGGTTGAATCCAGTTGATCTCCTTCTCATTGTGCATAGCCCATATTAGGAGTACATCATCTTCCTCAACCAAGGCATAGTTGCCACCACGAGGAACAAGAAGCTTAACCAGAAAGAAGTGGAGAAAACTATTGTTAAGAGTGAGATGGCTTACCAGTTTGTGATTGCTTCGGGGGTGGTCAGCCTTCCAAAGAGATTGACGGGCAGTGATGGCATTGAATTCCCACTCATCGTCTGGATTGCCACCAACAAATTCAGCATCAGAGATTGGAAGTTGGGTTATCTCAGCCAGTTGCTCATTTGTAATCCTAAGAGTCACATTTTTGACTCTTGCCTCAAGCAACCCATCAACAATCCTTAAGTTGCAGAAGAAAACTCTCATGAGTTCAGGGTAGTAAAATTCTTCCTTAAGAGTAAGGAAAGGAAAAATTTCATAGTGATGAAGGGATTGGGTGATGGTAAAGCTAGGGTGGTCAAATACTTCAACATTGATGAAATAAGGGGAAATTATGTCCTTTTCAGAGAAATTCTTGATGAAATTTTGAAGGTCTCTTGGTGTGGAGAAGAACCTTGAGAAGTCAAGGGGGTTGTTGGTTTAGGCCATGGAAGACCTAGCTCTCTTCACAGTTCTAAAGGAAGACATGATTTAAGATGAATGGAGAAGAGAAGATGAAGAGAGTGAGGGGTTTTTGGAAAGTTTGAGATATTGGAGGGAGGAGAGGTATTGGAGATGTGAGGTAGAAGAGGTGAAGGAGGGGTTATTTATAGGGTAAAAATAGGGTTTAGAGATGAGAGATAGAAGTTAAAGAGGTAAATATGGATTAGGCCAAAGATTTACACTCGGATTCTGCATTTAAGTCTGCACCTGATACGTAGGTAATTGATTACGGGGTTTCTCGTAATCGATTACACCCTTTCAGAATTTGAATTGTCAGGTGTTCTAATCGATTGGGCCAGGTTGGTAATCGATTATAGTAAAAACAGAACCTTGGATATCGATTAGGAGGATTGTGTAATCAATTATCAGGAAGATGAAACATCAGTAATCGATTGGACAGGGGTTCTAATCGATTTGGCATGAAACAGAGAGCTAGTAATTGATTAGCTATTAGAGTGTAATCGATTATATACGAAACAGAAGGTTACTAATCGATTAGGTAAGGCTGTGTAATCGATTAAGGAAGTCCAGAAATGCTCAAATCATGCAGATTTCAAACAAAAGTACTTGAGATTCAATATATCATACCTCAATCAATTACTTACTCATTAAACATACTGTAAAGCAAAGAATTATCAAAATCATTCAATATTCAAACATAATTTGAAATATCTAGGATTCCTAATTCTCTTCTAATATATATAAATTGTTCCTTTGCAAGAGGTTTGGTGAAGATATCAGCTAGTTGTTTAGAAGTTTCAACATGTTCAAGCATGCAATCACCCTTTAACACATGATCTCTAATGAAATGATGTCTTATCTCTATATGCTTGGTCCTTGAATGCATAACAGGATTCTTTGAAATGTTAATGGCGCTAGTATTGTCATATTTAAGAGGCACATAGACTAATATAACAACAAAGTCAAGAAGTTGTTGCCTCATCCGAAGGATTTGAGCACAGTAACTTCCAGCTGCAACATATTCTGCCTCAGCTGTTGATAAAGCAACACTTACTTGTTTCTTGCTATGCCAAGAAACAAGAGAGCTACTAAGCAAATGACATGTTCCACTAGTGCTTTTTCTATCAAGTTTGCATCCAACAAAATCAGCATCAGAATATCCTATTAGAGTACATTTAACACCTCTAGGATACCAAAGACCTACATTTAGAGTGCCAACAAGGTATTTCATTATTCGTTTTACAGCAGTGAGGTGTGATTCTTTTAGACATGCTTGATATCTAGCACACATGCAAACGACAAACATTATGTCTGGTCTACATGCAGTAAGACATAGTAAAGATCCAATCATACCTAAATATTTGGTAATTTCAACATCTTTACCTTTCTCATCTTTGTTCAAGTAGCAAGATGTGCTCATAGGAGTGGCAATTTCATTTGCCTTATCCATGTTAAATTTCTTAAGCAACTCCTTGTAGTATTTGGATTGACTAATGAATGTACCTTCTTTGGTTTGCTTAATTTGTAGCCCAAGGAAGAATGTAAGTTCTCCCATCATGGACATCTCAAATTCATCCTGCATTAACTTAGCAAACTCCTTGCAAAGTGATTCATTAGTAGCACCAAAAATGATATCGTCTACATATACTTGCACCAATAGTATGTCATTTTTCTTATGCTTGACGAATAATGTTGTATCAACCTTTCCTCTTTCAAAATTGTTTTTCAAAAGGAATTTGCTTAATCTTTCATACCAAGCTCTTGGAGCATGTTTTAAACCATATAAAGTTTTTCTTAGTTTGAAAACATGATTTGGAAATTGATGATTTTCAAAACCAGGAGGTTGATCAACATATACTTCTTCTTGAATGTATCCATTCAAGAAAGCACTCTTGACATCCATTTGGTACAATTTAAAATCTTTACAACATGCAAAGACTAACAATAGTCTATTAGCTTCTAACCAAGCTACAGGAGCATACGTTTCTTCATAATCTATTCCCTCTTCTTGATTATAACCCTTAGCTACTAACCTAGCCTTATTTCTAGTGATTATACCATTTTCATCAAGTTTATTTCTAAACACCCATTTAGTACCTGTTATTTGGTGATCATTGGGTTTTGGCACTAATTCTTAAACTTCATTTCTTTCAAATTGATTTAGCTCCACTTGCATGTCCAACATCCAATGTTCATTAATAATAGCTTCATCAATGGTTTTAGGTTCAATTTGAGATACAAACGCTAGATGATTGCAAGTATTGAAAGAGCGTCAGGTACTTACACCTTTTGTGATATCACCTATAATGTTATCCAATGGATGGTCTTTTGAGGTGATCCATTCTTTTTGTTTAGTTTCCACACCTTGTGTTATGTCTCCTTCTTTGTTGTCTTCTTCTTTGTTATCCAAGTTCAATTCTTGGAAAGTGCCTACAAGATCATCAAAATCTTCCTTTCTCGGGGGGTTATGGCTATTTTCATCAAATTTTACATAAATTGATTCCTCAATATTATTTGTTTGTTTGTTAAATACTCGATAGGATTTACTTGATGATGAATATCCAAGAAAGATTACCTCATCAACTTTTGCATCAAACTTTCCTAAATTATCCTTTCCATTGTTAAGCACAAAACATTTGCATCCAAATATATAAAAATAAGAGATATTGGGTTTTCTTCCTTTGTAAAGTTCATAGGGGGTTTTCTTTAGAATAGGCCTTATCAAACATCTATTCATAACATGACAAACGGTATTTACCACATCGGCCCAAAAATGTTTCGCAATGTTATTTTCGTTTAACATGGTTCTTGCAAGCTCCACCAAAGATCTATTTTTCCTTTCAACTACTCCATTTTGTTGTGGAGTTCTAGGAGCTGAAAAATTATGACCAATACCATGTTTTTTTCAAAATTTCTCAAATAGTTGATTTTTAAATTCTCCACCATGATCGGTTCTTATGGATGTAATCTTTGAATTTTGCTCATTTTGGATAATCTTGGCTAGTTTGTTGAATACATGATATGCTTCATTTTTATGAGCAAGAAACAAGGTCCATGTATATCTTGAATAGTCATCTACAATTACTAGACCATAGTAATTACCACCAAAGCTTTTGATTTTGGAAGGTCCAAATAGATCCATGTGCAAAAGTTGTAAAGGTCTTTGAGTACAGACAATGTTTTTAGCTTGAAAAGATGCCTTTACTTGCTTTCCCTTTTGACATGCATCATAAAATTTATTTTCAAATTTGAGCTTTGGCAAACCAATTACCAATTCTTTAGAAATAAGTTTGTTTAGATGGTCTACATGTATATGTTCTATTCTTCTATGCCATAACCATGATTCATCCTCTCTAGTCATGAAGCATTGCACATCATTTGAAGTCAAACTATCAACATCAATCATGTAAATATTTTCAATAAACAATAAATTCAAAAACAGGGAAATTTTTTTTTCACAAATCAACCATTGGTCAATCGGCATAGAAAAGAAGGAAGAAAGCAAGGGAAATAAAAGAGCATTCACACGTATAGCAATCAGCGGAAGGAACAAGGCTGGGACCGACCCATTCGGTTCAGCGAAACACATCAGCGCCTGGGCGAAAACCATCAGCATTACACGCGCACTCACTCGGGCGAGAATCCACGTTGCTTGGGCGAGACTACGACAAAAGCCTTCCAGCAGTACACATTCGCTGGAGCGGATCCTTCATTCGCTGAAGCGAGAAGCCTCACACGGCAAATTCATCATTCGGCATCGGAACATCCATACTCTCGGTAAAAGACTAAGTCCACTCGGAAGTTCATTCCTAAGTCCATTCGGTATTCCCTAACTTAGCCTTTCCGTTTTATCCATACGGCCAGACCTATACTCTTCTCGGACACTGAGGGTTATCCCACTCGGATTCCAGAACTCCTTCTCACTCGGAATATATCCTATTCAAACATCACTCGACGTATTCCATCCTTGATACAATCGGGTCACATTACACTTCCACTATTCGGTATACATTCACACAATCACTCGGGAAGTCAGGTAGTTAAGTCCCTCTCAGACTTATTCGAAACCCAACCACTCGGGATACCAATCCTCACTCACTCGGACTTTACATCTTTCACTCAGATTACCGATACCTTACACTTAGGACCCGGTCCACTCTAAACCACTAATTCTAACTCCTCGCTCAGAAGGGAATCACCCAAGGTTTTCACTCGGGAAATACAAACTCTTCCTCACTTGGGATTCACTTATAATTTTCACTCGGAGTCACTCAATATGTTTACTCGGTAAAGCCACCCAGAAATCTTCACTCAGAACCACCAACTTAACATAATTCCACTCCTCAACGGCCCTCGAGTCATTTAGCAACACTTCCCAGTCGGAAAACGCATCGAATCGGTACGAAGCTCATACATATGAATACATGTTCACAGAAACATAAATCTGGCCACGATTTCAGTCTACCGACCCATAGACATGTAACCATATACTCGGAATACCCATTATCTTGATATTATACATTTACCAATACTTGCGATACCATACAAGTGACACCATGACTATTCAATCTTTATAAGTGAATATATTTAATCGTCATTTTACATAGGAGCCGGCCAAGGCTACACGGACAGAACATAATAATGCAATACAAGTGCTCAACAGTCGGAGTGCACCACACTCGGATGTGAAACCCTAACATCATTTCCGAGTATGACCTGCACACTGAAAAATGGTGTAGGGGTGAGCATCTTAGATATTAAATGATAGATACCGACTCAGGTTGTCCCACAATTATACAGCAATATACATATACACGCAATTATACATAGCAACGAGTAAGTCAAGCAATATCAATCAACCAAGACACACATGGAACTCTTACCAATCGGAACTCGTCAGACACCACTCGGCCAGGTGCAAATACACAGCCAATAATATTAATATAACAACAATCAGCAACATGATAATACCAATGAATCAGAACACACGTATTCAACACTTTCCGGTCAGAATCTAACAGTTCTCACTCGGCTATACACACACGACATTTCAATAACATTAACACATATTCATGGAGCAACTTCAATCAGCATCAATTGCGTGTACACACAGAATACTCTCTCGGTTATACCCATTCTTCATCTCCTTAACATCATCACACGCATAGTCAAATTCCAATCAGCATCAGTAATACATATACACAGAGTATTTTACTCGGATATACACATTCATCCTTTCATTAACATTATCACATGCTTGATTAATTCCAAACAATATCAATCGGTCAATACACACAGAGTATTCACTCGGTTATAAACATTCATCATTTCATTAACATCTTTGCATGCATAACCAATTCCAAACAATATCAACAGTTAATAAGCACATAGTATTTCACTCGGTTCCGCATTCGTGTGTATCGGTTTAGACGTTGCAACGTAGGCTCTCAGCCTTTTTTATACACAGCTCTCAGCTATCAAATCAGCTCCCAGCTGCTTGGCCGTTTTACAGGTACCCAACCGTTTGCCCATAGGTGACACCAGCACTCTCAGCGCCAACGAAGGTGTTCACAGGCAGCCCGAGTCCCACTCAAGGGCTACCTTGAGTCCCACTCAAGGATTTCATAGCGTCCCACGCTTTAAAAATCGATGGTAGTGTCCCATACTACGTGCTCCCAGCACAAACGCATCCCATGCGCCACACGCGGATTCATCACACAACACAGAGTTCATATACACAGCCATACATGCATCTCATGCAATCGACATCATACATCATCAGCATTCAAACAGCACATTCGTCTCATGTAATCAATGCTGAACATTAACCGAGCTCAACAACACATGCATCTCATACAGTCGGTGTTACACATTTTCAGAACTTAATAGCATATGCATCTCATGCAATTAGTGCTAGGCATTAACAGTATTCCACAACATATGCATCTCATGCAGTCAGCATTGTAAACCATCAACATTCAATAATACACGCATCTCATGCGACTGGTATAACACATCGTCAGGACTCAGACAACATACATGCAATCGGCATTAAGCAATGTCAGGACTCAGTCGACACATGCAATCGGTATGGTACATTATCAGATTCATTGAGTCGTATTTTATCACATGCAGTCGGCATTCTAAACTCATAACAACTTGTAGGCATGTAAAACACACGGTAATCATCAACATCACTTCAATACATTCCTTTCACACAATCGTTCAACATTCACAGGCCATCAACATGCAACACTCGTCTTTCACTCGTCATGCAACTGGGCAGTACACACTCGCATGTAACACAACACGAAATCAGAACACGGAAACAGCAAGTATCAACACTCGAAACCCGTTCATAACCCATGCATTTAAGATAGAAGACACCCCCTACCTGGACTGAAGCTTTCAGTCGGTCAGCACGACGCTCAGTTCCAGAGGAATACTGAATCACTCTTAGCACATCTGCATGTAAGAGCAGGGGAGGCCCAAGACGTCCAGCTCTCGGCTCGCTCCCTGGAATGGCTCCATCACAATGCTGTGAATACTCCGACCACCTTGAAGCTCCTCGTAGTGCAGATCTCCACTAGAACTTGGCAGCTTCGAGTAAGGAGAGGAAGAAGGAGATCAAAGAGGAAAAGAAGAAGAAGAAGAAGAAGAAGAAGAGAGAACGGGGGAAGAGGAGTCTGCAGGGAAGAATGAATGATAGTGTACCCATATATGCATGTACGAAGAGAAGGAAGAGTGGGGTGGGAAAGCGTGCACAGCAGCAGCCCCCACACGCGTCACACACATAATCACATCTAATCAGTCATTGACAGCTAATCACCATTAATCAACCTTTCTTTTCTTAACTTAAATTAATTAAACCAATTATAATTAATAAATAATTCTCCCCACACTTATCGATTTATTATTTTAACGATTTATGTTCATTTGGCAACTAGTTATTAAATTAGGATGTTACAGTTCTCCCCCTCTCAAAAGAATTTCGTCCTCGAAATTCAATCGGTAACTTTCCGTACATACATGACTCAGAAAATTGCTGTCTCAATCACGCACACGACTGTGCTTCCACAAGCATTCACCGATCGGATCACAACTTCACTCGGCAGAGATTCACCACTCAAGCGGTTTACCGATCGCACCATAATTCCAGTCAGCAAGACACAAAGGTCAGGTCCCTCATTTAACTTAGCCAATTTCGTCATAAGCAGTGGCGCTTCCTAATTTCTTGGCCGCTCAGCCATATACTCTCAACACCATTCGGCATATTCACACCATCGGTTTTCTTGACTCGAACGAGTTGCTCGGCACAATAATGAAATCACATAAAGCACAGGCTCGACATCGTGTCGTGGGGAACACATCCTTAGAGGTTATTCAACCAGTTGGGGAAAATTCAGTCGATAAACAACACCACCGACTCCCAAAATACTCACTCCCGACCGATTCCTCTCGGACCAAACCCTCGGTTTTCAAAACCTGACCACAAAATCTCTCTCTTACACCAAAGGGAACACTCAAGGAATTTCCATGTGTTTCAATTAACACAATTTACCCGGATTTGCTTCGCATATGCACTACATTAAATTCTGAAATCTTAGATTCCTACCCATGCTTCCGGCTAATTCCATGCTTTCATCTTGAGAGTTTCACTCGGTCCTCTTACACAGACATCACTCGGGGTTTGAGGGTAATTCTCACCCGGAAATTCTTCCACTTACCAGAAATTCACTCGCAACTCGAGCCTACCTCGAAACCAAACTTGAGTTCAAGCTCAACAGTCCCAATCACTGTACTGAGTACGACTTCAATGAAATTCTTCACTCGGATATCTACTTCCTCTCAGAGCCCTCTTCACTCAGAAACTTGCACACTCTAAGTTCCATGCCCCGACCAGAAGGACTTTTCTGAAATCTTCGCTCGAAACCACCAACTTAACATAATTCCACTCCTCAACGGCCCTCGTGTCATTTAGCAACACTTCCCAGTCGGAAAACGCATCGAATCGGTACGAAGCTCATACATATGAATACATGTTCACAGAAACATAAATCTGCCCACGATTTCAGTCTACCGACCCATAGACATGTAACCATATACTCGGAATACCCATTATCTTGATATTATACATTTACCAATACTTGCGATACCATACAAGTGACACCATGACTATTCAATCTTTATAAGTGAATATATTTAATCGTCATTTTACATAGGAGCCGACCAAGGCTACACGGACAGAACATAATAATGCAATACAAGTGCTCAATAGTCGGAGTGCACCACACTCGGACGTGAGACCCTAACATCATTTCCGACTACGACCTGCACACTGAAAAATGGTGTAGGGGTGAGCATCTTAGATATTAAATGATAGATACCGACTCAGGTTGTCCCCCAATTATACAGCAATATACATATACACGAAATTATATATAGCAACGAGTAAGTCAAGCAATATCAATCAACCAAGACACACATGGAACTCTTACCAATCGGAACTCGTCAGACACCACTCGGCCAGGTGCAAATACACAGCCAATAACATTAATATAACAACAATCAGCAACATGATAATACCAATGAATCAAAACTCACGTATTCAACACTTTCCGGTCAGAATCTAACAGTTCTCACTCGGCTATACACGCACGACATTTCAATAACATTAACACATATTTGTCGCAACCTGGATAACGACGGCACGACGAGAGAGAGTGAAACCTGCTTTGAATGGAACAGGGAGTCGCCACCAATGTTTTTATTCATAGGAAAAACATTGGAAAAAACTATGTTCAGTAAAGCACTGGTTAAAAATTGAGATTCAAGTTCGGGAGTCGATTACGAGTAGGGAAGGTATTAGCACCCTACATCGCCTGTCAGAAACAGTACCAAGGTTGAAAGCGAAATATAAACAGCCTTAAACAAACCATGGTTTCTTCCTCTTTTATTTTTATTTTGAAAATGATAGAATAGAGTAGAGAATTGTACAGACATAGAATGTTAAACCGAGGTCAATGGGACATTTCATCCGAATTAAACTCGACTTCAATACGAGACAGAGAGGGTGAGAGAATGCCAATAAGACGTCACGTCTAAATTAAACATCCTCGGGTAGAAATGATAGGGATAGGAAAGAGATAAGCGGGACGTCTTGTCCTAAGTATCCCTTCCCTATGAATTGTAGCGAGGCTTGAACAAAAACTAGGGGGAAATCAACAAGACGTCACGTCTAAATTGATTTTTCACGGAAACGACAAAAAGGAACATTATGAAAGAAACACAAAAGCAAAGAAAATAAATCAGTAAAAAGAAATAAGAAAGGTGGGCCCGACAGGAGTTAAAGTCCTGCTCCTACGTATTCTTGAATTATCAAGAAATCAAGGTTACGTAGTTCTAAATGATTTTCTTTTAAGGAAAGATTAGGAAAATGTTGGTGGGTATCACTTTGGGGAGGAACCCATACAAGACGAAGTTCTTCGCACGTATACGGGTTCTATAGAGATTGTGTAGACGGAAGTATTCCCGTACGACACAGTTTAAAAAAAACGGGAATTTTTAGGCTAGAAAGTACAACATATGCAAAATTTATTACTTATTATTTTTATTATTTTTTTTAGGGGTAAAGGGTAAATATTAACAGCACAAGCTATACTACACAGAAAATTATAACCAATAGAGAGAGATCTGGCAGGAAAATAAATAATGAAAACAAAAGAAATAAGGGACAAAAAGGAACCGGTATAGAGGCTTAGGAACCGGTGTTGGGATCGGATGCAGCGACGGTGCCGAAACGGTATTGGACTTGCACGCTGTGGCAGACGCACTGAGCTGATGTTGGACTCAAATGCTGGAAACTGAGGGATATGACCGATGTTGGTGGGGAACGATCCGAAGTGAGGAGGTGACTGAATGCTACGCAGGGACGGTGTTGAGGATTGATAAAGGCAGTGGCTAGGTAGGGTACGATATGGAAGTTTGGTGAAGGGCGACTTTGTACTGGGACGGTGTAAGTACGATGTAGGAACGGTGTAGGTTCGGTGTGAGGGACAGTAACTTTGAGCACTCGGGAACTTCAAGCTTCTTAAGACTAGAGGTCCTTTGTGATGATCTAGATAGATTATTGGAAGATCCTTTGAAGGTTAGGAGGAATCGGAGAGAATTTAGGCAGGGTTTTCTTGCAGAGAGAGGGAAATCCAACCAGCCCCTTGAGCTTCTCTAGTTGTGGCATTTATAGGGCTTGAGGACATGGGTTGAGTGTTTTTGGGACAACAAGAGTTCCCACTCACCCATATGCGCAGTGGTGCTACCCTGGCCACTATCTGTTTATAGGGAACAGTGGTTCAGTGGGGGTATTTTTAATTGTCCATTTCCGCCCCCTGTCTGCCACTTTTAAGGGGTGCGATTCCAGGTCAGCGCGCATAAGACCTCCAAGCTTATCCTTCCGTTGTCAAGTTTGTGACATCAGCCATTAAGGACATCGGTTGGATGGATTTCCAACTGGTCTGATGTGGCCCCTTTGGAACCTGGACCTGTATCACCTTCATACCGGTCGAACCTTTTCAATGTGGTACATAGGGGGCGGTGTTTTTCCTCGTAGCCCGGACTTACCGTCTCAGCCGATGTGCATATGTTTCGATCTGAGTCACCCCACTAGATTGAGAAGTTTTACTTGGGCCGGACTGACCAGTCCTTCCGTTGTCAGGTACATGACATCGGCCCTCCAGGAACCAATATCTGGTCCGTTTACCCCTGGAACTTGGACCGGTGTCATATTTACAACAGTCGAAACTTGTTTTTAGTACCCTGGGACCGGTGTTCTTTCCATCTGGGCCGGACCAAAAAGAGGTGTTCACAGATCCTCGGCCATGCAAGACATCGGTTTGATGTTCCAACAACCGGTCCGATATGGCTTATTTAGAATCCGGACCGATGTCACATTTACAATAGTCAGACCTTTTCAATGTTTGGGGTACCATGGGATCGGTGTTCTTCCTCGTGGCCCGGATCCACTGCCTCAGTCAGCATCCATCCTTAGTAGGAGTGAATTCCGAGAGGGAAAAAAAAAGGGTCGGTCTTCACTTTGCCTCCTAAATCCGAGTGGGAAAAGGTCCCTTTTGTGCAAAAGACCGAGTGAAATCATGTTGGTGTTGTGTGCAATTGGATTGAGTGGGCAATCAAAGAAATTCTGATTGGAACATTGAGTCAGAACCGAGTGAAAAGTGACTCGGATCTGACTGAAAAATGACTCAGACTGAAGAGGGACTCCTCTTCTCGCTTGAGCGTAACAAGAATCGCTTGGGCGAAAGACCTGAAGACGACTCGTAAATGATCGAAGGATGACTCGGAATTAGGTGGAAAGTGGCTCGGAATTGAGTGAAAAGTGGGTGAAGTATGACTCGAAACCGACTGAAATGGGTGAAGTATGACTCGGAATTGGCTAGAAATGGCTCGGAAATTGAGTGAAAAATGGGTGAAGTATGACTCGGAATTGGCTAAAAATGGCTCAAAAATTGAGTGAAAGGACTCACTCGGTGCTGATTGGAAATACTTCATTCGGTTTTTACTGAAGAAGCAACTCTCGGTTCTGATTGAAGAGGCAACACTCGGAATTCTTTTTAGTCAGATGTATTTCGCTCGGATCTCATCTCTGCGTGAAACATTCACTCGGAATTTCTTTAAAAGTGACACAGAACATCACTGCTTGAAGGATTTACTCGGAATTGACCTTGGGAGCTCTTAATCAGAATGGAACTTGGACATTTTCACTCGGAACCTACCTTCTTTACACTCGGAAATTGGAATTTTGGCCATTTTTACTCAGAATTTGGAAACTTAGCAATCTTTACTCGGATCCGGCCTTCTTTCCACTCAGGAATTGGAATTTGAATTTCTTCACTCGGAATGTGCCTATTTTCCACTCGGATTTGATCCATACTGAGTCATTTCACTCAGATTCCCCCAACAGTGGCCTATTCCACTCGGATTTGACCATTTTTAAGTTTTTTCACTCAGATTTATATCCACCAGGGTTGTATTTCACTCAGAAATGCTTTAATCTGAGTCATCCTGCTTGGATTTGATTATATTGGAGTCATTCTACTCAGCAGATCATTCGGACATGAAATCCAGCCCTTTCAAAATCCTTTCCATTTGGGTCGGACCGAAAGAGGTGTTCACAGATGCCCCTCTTTACTTCTTTTTCACAAGAGAAACACGAAGCTTTCCGTGTTTTTGAAGTGAAAAGGAAGTAAAGATATGAACACCGATGTAGGGACTAAGTGGGACCTCTCGATAGGTATGGCGTCCATCCGAGTTGTTGTAATCCTTTCCTCTTTTCCATATCTGCTTTTCTATTTTTTATTTTATTTTATTTTATTTTATTTTTTATGAATGGACTGGGAAAAATCCTTTCAGTTAACAGGAGGTGAGAAGATCAGGTTTGATCCTAAGTAGATTGGAAGGTAAAGGTGCCTGAATAGGCGACGGGAAAGTAAAAGGTGCCTGAATAGGCGAACAGAAAGTAAAGGGTGCCTGAATAGGCGAATGGAAAGTAAAGGGTGCCTGAATAGGTGAATGGAAAGGAAAGGATGCCTGAATAGGCGAATGGAAAGGGAAGGGATGCCTGAATAGGCGAATGGAAAGTAAAAGGGTGCCTGAATAGGTGAACGGAAAGTAAAGGGATGCCTGAATAGGCGAGTGCCTGAATAGGCGAATTGGAAGGTAAAGGGTGCCTGAATAGGCGAATGGAAAGTAAAGGATGCCTGAATAGGCGACTGGAAAGTAAAGAGAGCCTGAATAGGCGCACAGAAAGTAAAGGGATGCCTGAATAGGCGAGTGCTTGAATAGGCGAATGGAAAGGAAAGGATGCCTGAATAGGCGAATGGAAAGGGAAGGGATGCCTGAATAGGCGACGGGAAAGTAAAAGGTGCCTGAATAGGCGAACGAAAAGTAAAGGGTGCCTGAATAGGCGAATGGAAAGTAAAGGGATGCCTGAATAGGCGAGTGCCTGAATAGGCGAACTGGAAGGTAAAGGGTGCCTGAATAGGCGAATGGAAAGTAAAGGATGCCTGAATAGGCGACTGGAAAAGGAAGGGATGCCTGAATAGGTGAATGAAAATAAAAGAGTAGGGTTGACCCTCGATTGACAGGGAATGCAGAGATTGGGGGAGCTAACAGGACGTCTCGTCCGAATTAACTCACTGTTGGCAGGGAATGTAAAGGTTGGGGGAGCTAACAGGACGTCTCGTCCGAATTAAACTCATTGGTCCCAAAGGCTCGGGGTGATGCCCCAGTTTGACATGACTGAAAGAATCGCCCTTTGGCTGAAAGAGAGTGATCCTGGGGTGATGCCCCCAGTTTGAGATGGTTTGGAGGAATCTCGGAGAACTGTCCCTTGACTGGAACAGAAGAAATCTGGGGAGATACCCCAGTTTGACAGGTTTGAAGGTTCTTGGGGAATGGCCAGAACAAAAGAAATCCGGGGAGATGCCCCAGTTTGAGTTGATTAGAAGGAGTCTTGGGGAGCTATCCTTTGGCTAGAACAAAAAAAAATCTGGGGAGATGCCCTAGTTTGACACGATTAGAAGGAGTCTTGGGGAGCTACCCCTCGGCTAGAACAAAAAATCTGGGGAGATGCCTCAGTTTGACATGATTAGAAGGAGTCTTGGGGAGGTACCCCTTGGCTAGAACAAAAATCTGGGGAGATGCCCCAGTTTGACATGATTAGAAGGAGTCTTGGGGGGCTACCCCTTGGCTAGAACAAAAATCTAGGGAGATGCCCCAGTTTGACATGATTAGAAGGAGTCTTGGGGGGCTACCCCTTGGCTAGAACAAAAGAAATCCGGGGAGATGCCCCAGTTTGAGTTGTTTGGGAAGTGTAATTTCACTGGGGAAGAACTTGGTGATTCTACCTAAGGGGAGAATTTTGCTGGAAACTATCCTTAGGCTTGGGAAGAGACACGTTCGACTGCTGAAAAGCATCAAGTAGATTCCTTGGAATGGAATTTGAAAAAGAATCAGCCTTGGCAGTTTAAGGAAGGGATCCTGAGGAGTGCCTGCTTTAGTGATTTGAGGAAAAGACTTTGAGAAGTGCTAACTTGGGCGATTCAAGGAATGGACTTAAAAGACTTGATTGAGGTGTCAATGCTTGATATGGTTGTCTGTGATAATAACCTGCAAAAAAAAGGGTAAGTAGTACAAAGATAAGTTCAAAAACTTGGTAGGTCCTGTGAAACCGCGACCCTTAGGATAACTCATGGACAGAGGAGAATGCAAGAGACGATTATAGCTTTGAAGCGCGTGCCTGGCCGAGTCTTCGTGATGATGTCTTAAGACGAGGTCGAGTGGTGGGAGCGTCCTGTTCCTCACGACTTTAAATATTCACCATTCTTTCCCTCATTTTTAGAAAAACACAATGTTTTACCAGATCGATGCAATTCATGACGTATCAAAAGAAGGGTAAATATTATTCATGTATGTCAAATAGAATACAGAGAATGGACAATGGGATAAAATGCAATCACACAGGATAGGTCAAGGCCAGGAGAAATAGGGAAGGTTCAAGGATCCTTCTGTGAGTCCTTGAGACTAGTGAGGACCTTAATCCTGCGTCACGACCTCGAGTACACCGTTCGATTCTGCCTTTGAGAGGGTAGTTTGACCATGGTCCACATGCCCCAATTTGCATTGGAGACTTTAATTATTCTGCCGAAATTTTGACCCTAATTTTATCTGAGCCGCCTTTTCAGGTTTTCGACCCACCGGGTTACTCTAACTTTTGCCTAAGCCGCCCTTTCAGGTTTTTGGCCTAGCGAGCTTTTCACGTTTTTTTCTTTTCTTGTTTCTTCTTGGCCGCATCCTTTACAATAAAAGGTTGAAACTGATCGCGTTCCAGCTGAGTCTGCCTAACCTCTTCTAACTTTAGTTTGATCCTTTGGGGAACTGATGTCACTTCAAATAGGAGACTCCACTCCTATGCCATGTACCCAAGGAAATATTGGTGAGTCTTTTGGCACCAATGAGAGGGAATTACTCTTGAATCATCATTTTGGCCTTTTGTTTTTTTTTCTTTTTTTTTATTTTTTCATTTTCTATTTCTTTTGTTTGCCCTCCTTTTTTACTTTTGTGTTTTTTTTCTTTCTTTTTTTTTAATCCCCTTAATGACGCAACGACTCAATCTGACAGACTATTTCCTTGGCTACATAGGTATGAGGAATGGCGCACTCCTTAGGGTTGAGGTGTTTGGTGATGACAAGAATGCGAGTTCTTGGCCTGACGACATTTGTTCCCAAAAAACGACAACTTGCTCGAGGATCTGGACGTAACCAGCTTTCCCTGCTTGGTATGTGCATTGGACTTCAAGCTTAACCTCTACTTTTCATTTTTCTTTTTTTTTTTGGCCAAGTCTCCCTTGACTGTATCTGCATTTAAGGCATTAGCAATTTTCCCCTATTTATGTTGGTAACTGTTGTGGTTTTCTTAGTTGACTGGCCTACCACTTGTCCAATTCGGGACTTGGCAATGTTATCATTCACGTAGATTCTTTCCACGTCCTGAAACAATATTACTAATGCCTTCTGATATCGCCCCGTGATTCCTTCAGTTGTTCTTGACTCAGGGGTATTTTTTAACAATCTTGTTAACTTGTGCGGCGGCTCACAGGTTTCCCTACCTTCTTCGTCGGCATAGTCGACCGGGTAATCGAAACCGTGAAGCGGGATTATGATTTCACTAGTCTCAAGAGAATCATTTTTGGATCTGCAATTTAGTGTGTTATGGCAAAATAATAAAGCAAAAGAATGAGTCAAAAGCACGGATAAAGGGATGAAAAATTTGAATTCCGATATGCATTTATTGATTGACTGGTAAAACAAGCTTTTTCGCCTTTATTACATGAAAAGTCCCAAAGCCTTAGGCATAGCAGAGGGATAAACAAGACTTTAAGGCAATGACAAATTACTTTGGTGAATCCTTTAAAATCGTGAGGAGTTCGACAGTCTCCCAGTTACTGAGCTCTTGGCCCCACAGGCAAGCAATCACCAAATTAGCATTATCATTAAAACCATCTTCAATATCGGCCACCACTGCGTTAACTTCTGGACCTCCATGATTTGGCAGGGGGTTTATGGTCATATTAGGGGTCCCTTCTTGAAAATTGATCCATTCGGCCTTGATCAAATCTCTCACTTTATATTTCAAAGCCATGCAGTTTTCTGTGGAGTGACCTGGTGCTCCTGCATGGTAATCACAATGAGCGTTCGGGTCATACCCTCTTGGGTAAGGAGGTTGCAACGGCCTCATGGGGCATGGAGCTATCATTCCCCTCTCGAAGAGGAGTGGAAGAAGTTCGGCATACGTTATGGGAATTGGATCAAACTGCACGGGGGTACGTTCATTGTTGGGATTCCTTGTGTTCTGATTATGATTGGGTGGTCGGGTCACTTGTTGCAGGTGATGGTATGGCATGGGTTGTGGCATTGGCGCTCTCACCATGGGCGGACGGAAGTGAGGAGTATAAGCTGTCGGGCCCTGAGTGGCAGCGGCCACATAAGGATTGAGAGCTTGAATCATAGTAGGGGCGAAAGTGTTAGGAATCCCTAGTGTATGAGCAGCGGAAATACAAGGATTCCCATAGGATTTGCAAAGCGCCGTGTTTCAAAGCATAAGACAAACACACACAAAAATTGCGTTTTAGGATTACCTCTTGAAGAATATCGAAGCAATCGTGGCCTCGTCCTTTAGGAGTCCACACGAGTACTCCCACCAGAAATGCTACACCTTCCAAATGCTAGTTTGACGGCATGTAGCTTTTGCAACTTTTGCGTATTTTTGTGTCTCTTTAGGGTCGCCGCCTATGAGCATCTTATGCTCTATTTATAGGCTTAGGTTTGACCTAATTTGCTCTCTAAAGAGTAGGCTCCTTACGCATTCTAAATGAGTTAGGCCCAATAGTCTTATTTTAGTCCAACTAAAATAAAAAGCTATTTTCTGATGGGCTTACTCTATGTGTGTGACCCTATAGGTAAAATACTCGGTTATATTAATAATAAACTATTTTATTATTAATATAAAATAAGAGCGGCATCTAGCAATGCATCATTATGTCCGAATATTATTTATTAACAACATAACCTATAAGTGATAATTATTTTATATGTTTGTTCCTTTTGTCACGATATCCTAATTGGGCCCAAGGCATGGTCGTGTCATCCTTGTATGGTCCAATTTATTTTACTTGATACCGGAGTAGACTTTATCCGAATAAATATCCAATATTTATTCTTTCTAGCATGGCCATGCATTTCCTTAGTCTCACTCCATCAAGTGGCCTATAGATATCACTCCTGTCACATAGGAGAGACAAATCCCATCTACATCACCCACATCCCTCTGCATAATTTGTACATTGCCTAACCACAACCTTTATAGTCTTCTTATTACAGAAGACGTTTGATTGTATTAAAACAATAAACTCCTTATGTAGGAATCGTAGTGACTTCAGGTCAAAGGACTATATATACCATTATCACATTGAGAATCGTTTATGACATTCATGTAACGACCCATGCAATGTTCTCATGGTGGGTCTGTCCAGTACATCATTACTTTTAATGTGTACCCTGTGAAGACTTGATATCATTTATATCCATGATCTGTGAGATCAGATCATCAGTACACTCACACACTAGTCTTAATGTATTTACATGTCCCCACATAAATACTTGACTAGGGACATTTTAGGAATAACTCTCATATGACCTATTACTCCAAGGATAAATAAAGGTTGTTAAACTATTTAACAAAAATGACTTATTCAAAATGATGTGACCTATATAGGCTTTTAGTGCATATTTCCAACAGAAAGGTCTCGGCGGAGCCGTCTTTTGATTAGAAGAAATGGAATTAGTTTCCCCATCTCTTCTCCCAGGCATCGGCTTTCTTGTCATGTTCGCCACAGATGGGCCCTGAGTGATCTTCCCCGTTCGTATTCCGCTCTCCACCCTTTCTCCAATAGTCACGATGTCGGAGAAGTTAGCTGAAACACTACTGTGAACACCTCTTCTGGTCCGGTCCAAGTGGAATGAATCTTTTTATACTGAATTCTAATTTAGAAAGGTCAAATCCGAGTCAAAATGAAGAAAATCCGAGTGGAATGGCCCAAAAATGGCAAATTCGAGTAAAATGACTCAGATTGAAGCATTTCCAAGTGAAATACAGCCCTGTTGAAGGCAAATCCGATTGGAATAACTCAAAGAATGGTCAAATCCGAGTCAAAATGAAGAAAATCTGAGTGGAATGGCCCAAAAATGGCAAATCCGAGTAAAATGACTCTGATTGAAGCATTTAGGAGTGAAATATAGCCCTGTTGAACAAAAATCTGAGTGGAATGGCCCAAAAACTAGTAAGTCCGAGTGAAAATACTCAGAACGGATCAAATCTGAGTGAAATTACTCAGAAGGGATCAAATCCGAGTGGAATGTGCTCCTGTTAGAGAAAATCCGAGCAAGATGACTCTGATTAAAGCAAATCCGAGTGGAGTATGACCTGTAGGAAGAAAATCCGAGTGAAATGCTTCACTGATGAAGGTGAATAGGAGTGGAATGACTCCCTGTCAAAGCCATTCCGAGTGAAATAATCCCAACATCCGAGTAAGCACATCCGAAGGGGAAACATTGATTGAAAGCCCTTTAGTTGAAGTGTAAAGGCTGATTCCTAGTGAAAATACCCAAGCTTCCAAATTCTGAGTGGAAAGGGAGCCATTCCGAATGAAAAATGACCCTGTTAGAGGAGAATCCAAGCGGAAGTTCCCCTACTGCAACCAATCCGAGTGGAAAAGGGGACTGACCTTGGATAGCTGCTGCCCAAAGCTATTTTCCGAGTGAAAGGATTGCTGATTCAAGTAAATCCGAGTGAGTATCACTCAATTGGAGAGAAATCCGAATTGAAAATACACAAATTCTAACTTCTGAGTGAGGAGAAAGTTGTTTCCGAGTGAAACTGTCCAAGATTCCATTTTCTGACTGGAAAGCAAGGCTGAATCCGAGTGGTGAAAGTTTACTTCTAAACCGGTTGACGACATGCCGAGTAAAGCTTCAAACAGAAGGATTACCGAGCAAGATTTCTCCAAGTGCTGATTGAAACATTCGAATGAAGGACATTAACCGATGCCGAGTGAGCCATTTATCCATCCTCACCAAATCGTCTTTCAAAGCCAAAAACCGACTGAATCATTTCTACCACTTCCGAGCCCTTTTAGCCAACCAACACCGAGTGAGTCATTTCACCCAATTTCCGAGCCAATTTTCAGTCGGAACTGACTGGCAATTCAGTCAGTTGGCCCTCTTCAAACCAGTTCCCTCTCATCCCTCCTCAAGCTAATTACCGAGCCCATTTCCACCCTTTTTCACTCGTCCCCGAGTCATCTTTCACCTATCTCCGAGTTATCCTTTAAACAATTACCGAGCTACTTCTCACCTAATTCCGAGTCCTTTTAAACCCAATTCTGAGTCATACTTCAACCATTTCAGTCGGTTCCAAGTCACTTGTCACTCAGTTTCGATTGAATGTCTCACAGCAACCTCAAACCGAGCAAAACCACTCGAAAAGGAGTATTTTCACTCGGCCTTCTATGGGGAATGCTTCATTCCACTCGGAATTGACTCCCAATATGGACGAATACTGACTGGGAGGCTGATCCGAGCCATCCTCACTCGGATTTCCACTATTTTCTCTCGGATTTCTACCATCCTCTCTTGGATTGCACATGATGACCTGGATTCCACCACCCAAGTGGATCCAGGAATCCTGGAGATGGCTGGTAGACAAGGGGCGGAAGTGGAGGAATTAAAAATTCCCACCAGCCACTGTCCCCCACTACCAGGGTCGAGTGGAAGCCTGAGCTGGCATTCCACTCGGAGTGGAAGCCTGAGCTGGCATTCCACTCGGAGTGGAAGCCTTAGCTGGCTTTCCACTCGATAAAGCCTATAAATAGAGGGCTGAAGCTTCGAAACAGGAGGACAGGACAGAATTCATTAAGGGAAAACTCTGTCAAATCCTCCGCTCTCTCTCTCTCCCACACTGCGCAGCCCCTCACAACACCCAACATCCTCACCCTCTCTCTCTTTCCCACACTGTGCAGCCCCTCACAGCACCCAACACCCTCACCCTCTTCTAACGCACGGTCCAGCACCCCCTCCATTAACTCCTCATCCTCTCACCCTTTCCAACCGTCCAGCCTCCCCTTCAAGCCCACCAAACTGACCTCCTCTCACACACCGTCCAGCACTTCCTCCCAGCCACCAAATACCCTCAAGCACCCTCCTCTCACCCTTTCCAACAGGCCCCACTCATCCTTCTCCTCACCTAAACCGACCTCCTCTCACACACCGTCCAACATCCCCCTCAAATCCACCAAATCCGACCTCCTCACTCCTCTCAACTCCAACACCGTCTCTCTTCTCACTCGGTAATCACTTCTCACTCGGTATTTTCCTATTTCCACTCGGTTTTACCATTTTACTCGGTTTTCCTTGTCTTCACTCGGTTTTTTGCTTTTATCACTCGGTTTTACCATTTTTACTCGGTTTTCCTCGTCTTCACTCGGTTTTCTGCTTTTATCACTCAGTTTTACCATTTTTACTCGGTTTCCTCCATTTCCACTCGGTTTTTTCCATTTTCACTCGGTTTTCCCTCTTTTTCACTCGGTTTTCCCTTCTCCTACTCGGTTTTCACTCATTTTTCCCTCTGTTTTCTGAACTTACTGTTTCCCTTTCTCTTTTGTAGCTTCTGCTACCTTCCCCTTTCGCTTCATAGTAAAATATAATAAAGGGAAATAAATGCTTCCTATGTTTTCTTTCAAACCTAAATAAAAATAAAAAAAAGGAAACAAATCATTTTTAAACAATGTCGTACGGGAGCACTCCCGTCTACACAACCTTTTTAGGATTCGTACACGTGCGAAGAACTTCGCCTTGTATGAGTTCCCCGTCTCAATGACATCCATCATCATTTCCCAAGTCTTTTCCTAAAAGAACAACACTCAGAACTACGTAACCCTGATTTCTTGATAATTCAAGAATACGTAGGAGCAGGACCTCAACTCCTGTCGGGCCCATCTTTCTTATTTCTTTTTATTGATTTATTTCCTCACTTTCATGTTTCTTTCATAAATGTTCTTTTTTTTGGTCGCTTCCGTGAAAATCAATTTAGACGTGACGTCTTGTTGATTTCCCCCTAGTTTTTGCTCAAGCCTCACCATAATTCATAGGGAAGGGATACTTAGGACGAGACGTCCCGCTTATCTCTTTCCTATCCCTATTTTTTTTTATTCGAGAATGTCTAATTTAGGCGTGATGCCTTATTAGCATTCTCTTCCCCTCTCTGTCTCATATCGAAGTCGAGTTTAATTCGGATGAAACGTCCCATTGACCTCGCTTCGACATTCTATGTTTGTATAGTTCTCTCACTCCATTCTGTCATTTTTAAATAAAAAATACAACAATAAAAGGGAAGAAATAAACCATCTTTTGTAAGGCTATTTATGTTGTGCATTTTCAATCTTGGTACTATTTTTGACAGGCGATGTAGGGTGCTAATACCTTCCCTACTCGTAACCGACTCCCGAACTTGAATCTCAATTTTTAACCAGTGCTTTACTGAACTTAGTTTTTTCCAATGTTTTTCCTATGGATAAAAACGTTGGTGGCGACTCCCTGTTTCATCCTACACTTTCTCTCTTTCTCGCCGCGCCGTCGCGATCCAGGTTTCGACAGATGGTGACTCCGCTGGGGACACTTAAGAGAGTCAGGCCAGTTTGGTTGAAAGCGCGTTTTTTTATAGCCTTTGTTTATCTTGGATTTCTTCCCCTTGTTTTATTTTCTATCGATTGTTGTGAATGTTTGTTCTTGTTTTAATTGTATCTTGTTATTTGTTTCGTTGTCTATGTTTTACATGTTTGTTGAACCCTAGGATAGAGGACCATGTTACTTTTTTGCAATCATTGAACCCTAGGGTAGACGACTTTGCATATTTGTTCTGTGTTTGTTCTTTGTGCAGAATGAGGTAAGGTAAAAGGTATTGAATGCCCTTTCACACACTACACTCACAAATTACTCGTACACACTTATGACCTTCTAGAAGTCTAGTATAAGCCACCTGATGTGGAGAGTCACTTTTAGACAAGCCCTAGGGTCCAGAGAAAACCTTCAACAAAACCTGACTTAGGCCACGAAAGGGCAAACTTTACTTTACCTTATGTCATTTTCACTTTCCTGTTATTAAAAAAGGATTATCTATCATCCCAAGATTCGCTTAGTCTTGGAAAATCTTTGGAACACACAAGTATTCTTCGGGTGAATGGATGATCCTCTCTTTTTTGTCATGTATCTCTGAGTCTGAAGTCATAGGTTCTCCTAATCGTCAAAGGAAAAATCCACAAAAAAAATTATACTTCATTTCCCTCGGGTTGAAGTGGCAATGACGATTGGGAAAACCTACGACTTTTAAGCTCGTATGAGTTTTAGAAATCCATGTTCCCCCCATTTTTTAACTTGTATCAAATCCCTGGGAGGAACATTGATCTTTAGGACTTGATAATAACTGATTCCATTCTTTGTCTTAATTTTCGCAGGGGACGATTCCGAATTTGTTGGTATTTCTAAGACAGTATGGAAATTAACATGTGACACAGTAATTGTGATATAGGGGTGACTGAATTGAAGAAGTTATTACACCTCAATGCTAGAAAGGTTAATACTGACAGTTTACAAGCACTAGGGAAAAAACTGAGCTTGACACAAAAGATGACTTTCGCAAGGAAGTATGGGAAGATCCTGAAACTCTTGGAGGTAGACGTCCAAACAGAAGCCATCACAGCTCTGGCACAATTCTATGACCCACCCTTCCGATGTTTCACTTTTCAAGACTTTCAACTGGCACCCTCCATAGAAGAGTTTGAACAAATATTAGGGATGCCAGTGGAAGGACAGATTCCTTATCGCCATTTGACCATCATGCGTCAGTCACTTCTGTCGCTCGTATTTTAAAGGTCCATCCTGAAATGTTAAAAGGAGTACAAATGAACAGAAACCAGATTCCCGGATTTACTAGGGAATTTCTAGAGAAACACATGCATGTCCTGGCAGAGAGGGAAGAATGGGAAGCTTTCATGCATACCTTGGCTCTCACTATCTACGGGGTTGTCTTATTCCCTAACTTAGACAACTACATGGATTATGATGCTATAGGTGTTTTCACCGCTCGTAAGCACAGACTGGAAAATCCTGTCACAGCAGTATTGGCCAATGTCTATTGCACCTTGGATTTCTGCCATACCCAAGGAGGAAAGATGATTATTTGCTGTTTGCCTATTCTGTATGTGTGGCTCACATCCCACGCTTTTCGTCAACTATGCAAAGCCGAGTGTCCCATCTATGATTTGAAGTTGTGTCAGTTGGCAACAAAGAATGGGCGTGAGTGGGCTAATCACCTTGTGGGCCTTACAGCAGAAAAGGTGAGATGGTGTCCTCAATGGCTAGAAGTTGAGTCTATCATTTATAGCTGTGGAGGATATCCAAATATTCCTCTAATGGGTACACAAGGTTGCATCAATTATAATCCTGTTATTGCTAAGCGGCAGTTGGCTTATCCTCTACTTGGGCCACCGGGCGAAGCACTGCTTACTCCTTTCGTTTTGTACTATGCGAATAGGAATTACACCTCCACTATCCGAGACATAGCCAATGCCTGGAAGAAGGTCCATAGGATGGGCAAAGAACTGGGAGCACGAAGCCATGCTGTGAAAGTTGAATACTTAGATTGGGTGGTGAATAGAGTCTCCATCGTGAAATTACCTTTCAAGGGCCCTTCATACCAACCTGTGGACACAGTTCCTCCGCTGTGCATTATGGAGGACAAGGTTACCATATCGCTAAAAGCCTAAGTAGAAGAGCTAAAGGCAAGGAATCAAAAACTGGAAGAAGATCTCCTGAAGTGCCAACAAGAGTGCGCCCTCCATAGGAAAGAGAATTCCGAAGGAAGGCATGCTATGGAAGAGATGCGGAAAAAGAGAAAGATTGATGAAGATTACAGAATAAAACAAGATCAATGCCTTCGGGCGGCCAATTCACAGTTAAAGATGAAAGGTCAGCAGAGCGCTGCTGTATTGGCCGAAAAACAAATTTTGAAAGACATGCTGGTACGATCTAAGGAGAAGGAAAAGGAGGCTTTGGTGCAGAAAGAGATATTACAAACCCAGGTCCGTAAATTGGAACTACAGCTAGAGGAAGTAATAAATGCCTGCGAACAAGAGATAAACACAGAGCATAAAAAAGCCCTTGATGCTGAACGACGTTGCCAGGAGACTACACAGGCTCTGAGGGCAGAGTTAGCCCAAAGTGACGAAATCATTCATTCATGGATGGATCGTTTCGCTAAATTGGCTTACCTAGCCAATGGAGTCCTAGAAGATTTTCCCTCAATGTTGGAGCAAGCCGAAGGCATGGTCAATCCCCTGTCCACTCCCAAAGAGATATCATCATTTCTGAGCTATTGCCAGGAACGACTTTGTAAAATGAGGGCCATGATTGCCCGAGCCAGGAGTGGCTAAAGTTTTGTAATCCGAATCTTTCTAGCAACATTGTATCGTTTGGAAGAATAAAATAATGAAGCTTTTTTCATCTCCACAAGTTGTCTCATGTTAATTTCCAATATACTGTTATACCAAGTTGAGGAATACGTGTCAAATTCGGAATTGTATCCCGCGTATGCCCATTTATTTTTCTTTTATCTTTTTTAACTGTTCCCTTTATTTTTCTAACCGTTTGTCGTGATTCTTTAGACACTACGGGTAAGCATCCCTACGCGACCAGGCTCAGAAAGAAACTCATGGTCGATATAGAACAAGAAAATGAGAATTTACGAGCTGAGGTTAATCAGCTGAAGGAACAAATGGCTGAAATGGCCAAGATGTTCGAAAGGAGAATCGCAGAAAGGGATTCTTCAGCAGAAGTTGAAAATGCTAGGCAGCAATCTTCCATTCCCCAACACGCGCAAGGTCATGCTGGAGGACCGAGCTCAAACCCTGCGGGGCCTACTGTTACCGTTCGCCTTGGTAAGTCGAACCCTGCCATTGTTCAACAACACACTTTTGTTGATAAAGAAGGGAATGTCATACCCTTCCCACAGTATGGGTTACCCCCAGGCTATTTCCCGCCACTCCAAGAGGAGCTAGATTATCAGGAAACAATCCTTCACGCGGCTCAACCAAACATCCCACCTGTCCGGAATCCTCAAATGATTCCGGTCCATACACAGGCTGAACAACCACAAGCTGCCCAAGCCACAGCTGGACACCAAGCCTTGATTCTGAATGAGAGCCCGACACATGTTGACCGACCAGTCAAGAGTGCTAGTCACTATGTCGTCACAAGTCCAAGTACTGCCACTGCTGCTACCCAGGAAGGAAGATTAGAGTTCTTGGAAAGGCGTTTAAGGGAAATGGATGGAATGAATCGATTTGGATTAGGCAGTGCTGCACAACTCTGTCTAATTCCCGACGTTGTTATTCCTTCCAAATTCAAAACGCCTGAATTTGATAAGTATCGGGGGCTGACATGTCCGAAAAACCATCTTACCATGTACTACTGGAAGATGGCTTCGCATGCCTCCAACGACTCTCTGCTCATCCATTGTTTTCAAGATAGTTTGGCTGGAGCGCCTCTGACCTGGTACAACCATCTTGAACGATCTCGTATACGCTGTTGGGAGGATCTGGCAGATGCTTTCATGCAACAGTATAAGTACAATTTGGACATGGCGCCAGATAGAGTACAATGGCAGAACATGTCTAAGAAAGACAACAAGACGTTCAAAGAATACGCCCAACGGTGGCGTGAAGTAGCAGCGCAAGTTGACCCACCTCTGTCTGAGAAAGAGGTGATCTCGACATTTATTGACACACTCCAATCGCCATTCTATGACAAGATGATTGGAAGTATTTCATCCCACTTCTCCGATATCGTCACTATCGGAGAAAGAATAGAGAATGGCCTCCGGACAGGGAAGATCGCCCGAGGTCCAGCTGGGGTTAATGCAGCAAGAAGACCCTCCCATGGGGAAGGAAAGAGAAGAGAAGGAGAGACTAATCTAATCTCCCATAATCAGAGAAGAAACCAGTCGAGGCCACCCACCCCGGTCGCCTTTCCATCAACCTATCATAATACACCACATCCATATGTGGCTAACGTTCAAACACCACAACCACCACATTTCCGCCCACCTATCATGCGACCGCCTACACCACTACAGGCACCATATCAACCACCACAAGCACCGTACCAACAGCCACAAATGAACCCGCCAAATCCAAATCAGAGAAGGCAAAACAATGACCGTGCCCCACCGTAATTTGATCCGATTCCCATCTCTTACATAGAGCTTCTCCCTTACCTCATCGAAAACACGATGGTAGTGCCATGCCCTCTAAAGCCACTTCAGCCGCCATATCCTAGAGGGTACGACCTAAATGCACGGTGTGATTACCACGCTGGTGCACCGGGACATTCTATTGAGAATTGCCTGGCACTGAAGTTTAAAGTAAGGGACCTAATCCGGGCCGACTGGATAAGCTTTAAAGAAGGGAGCCCAAGTGTGACAACCAATCCCCTTCCAAATCATAAAGGACCGGATGTCAACGCCATAGAAGGGGATGAAGAATGCATTTCCAAAGTAGAGGACATCCAAATGCCTTTGGAAATCATACACTCCCATATGCTGAAGGTGGGATTAATAGAAGGGTCATGGGATGAAGAGTATAATGACCTCCAGTCCGCAAAGCGAAGGGGCTTCTAGGAAACCCTTCAAAGACTCATGAATGCTCGAGTCATAGAGGTCTGCAGGCACCATGAAGGACAAATAAATATAGTACAGGGACATGGCAAGGCACGAGTTCCGAAACCCCTGGTTGTATACTATAACAAGGATACGCCAGCGGCTTCGGCTCCTGCCAAGACTGTCTTCACGGTAAAGGCACCAACCCCTTTCCCCTTCTAGAGTTCCCACGCTGTGCCATGGAGGTACAATACAGATGTGGTCGTCAGCAATCCTGAAGCGATCAACTCCATGCCATCCTCCTCTATTACAAATATAACTGGAGTGGGAAGAATGACACGGAGTGGAAGGATATATACACCACCTGAGCCCAAACAAGGCAAGACTACCGAAGAAGGAAAAACTGGGAAATAAGTAGCCTCTGGCGAAACAAAAGGGGCTGTGACTAAAGAGGAAGCCCAGGAATTTCTGAAGTTTATTCGCCATAGTGACTACCAGGTGTTGGACCAATTGAACCACACCCCTGCAAAAATTTCCTTGTTGTCTTTGCTAATGAGTTCCGAACCACATCGGAACACGTTGATGAAGGTTTTGAGCGAGGTACACATGAAGCATGATTTACCCGTCGAACAATTTGGGGGCATAGTGGGGCATATCATTGCCAACAATTACTTGACCTTCACAGATGAGGAAGTACCTATTGAAGGAAGAGGGCACAACAAAGCCCTCCATATTTCTGTGAAATGTCGGGATTATATCCTGGCAAAAGTACTTGTGGATAATGGATCTTCTCTGAACGTCATGCCAAAATCCACGTTGGTAAAACTACCTTTCGATGGAATATACATGAGACCTAGCTCTATGGTTGTATGGGCTTTTGATGGGACACGTAGGGAAGTCATTGGAGAAATCGAATTGCCTATACAAGTCGGACCCTGTACTTTCCAAGTACTCTTCCAAATGATGGATATCGTGCCCGCCTACAGCTGTTTATTAGGGCGACCATGGATCCATTCGGCGGGGGTGGTTCCCTCCACGCTGCATCAAAGACTAAAATTCATCATCGACAACAAGTTGGTGACTGTTTCTGGGGAGGAGGACCTTTTGGTCAGCAAACCCATATCCACCCCATACATCGAGGCCGTCGAGGGAGCCCTCGAAACATCCTTCCAAGCCTTGGAAATTGCCAATGCAACAAGCGTTGTAAAGATGTCTTTCCCCAACGTACCTCTAATGGTGACGCTGAACATGTTGCGGAAAGGGTACCAACCCGGAAAAGGATTAGGGCGGGATTTAGAAGGCAGAACCCAACCGGTGAGTCTCCCGGAAAATAAAAACAGATATGGTTTGGGATATATGCCCACTGTGACGGATAAGAAAAGGGTTGAAGAGGAAAAGAAGGGGAGGAGAGTTGCTCGCCTTACTGGTCAAGAGATCAACACTGCAAGAATCCCTATCTGCGATCTCTATCAGAGCTTTAAGAGCACCGGAGTGATATATCCGGATCAAGTTACGATGGTTGAGAACGAGCCTGACCTCAATGTGGAGCTGGTATATGCTTGCCATCCAGATCAAGAGCTGAGCAATTGGGAAGTCATGGAGTTCCCTACAACCATTAACGTTCTATCAGAGTAATCATTGTATTTCATAATTTGGTGGTCCCCTTGCCATGCCCAAGGCTCCGGGACCCATTTTGTAATAAGGGCAGAACTTGTTTATTTTATTTTTGAAAACCAATGAACACATTTTATTTCCCATCACCTCATCTTTGTGCACTCTCTATTTTTCTTAAACCTTTTATTTGTTTATTCTCTTTTCACTTTATAATATAACCCGAATGCAGATCCAAAAATGATTTCCCTGAGAACGACAAAAACCTGGATTTATTTCATGACCCTGTTTATCCAAATGATTGCGTCTACGAGGAAAGTGAGGAAGACTTTGGACCCTCATCCGAATTGACGAGATTGTTGGAATAAGAGGATAAGGAGATCCGCCCACATCAGGAGGAAATTAAAATCATTAACCTTGGAGATGAAGGAGAAGATAAAATGATCAAGATAGGCACCGGCCTGAGCAAAGGCCGACAAGATGAATTGATTGAACTGCTCCGGGAATTTCAGGATGTGTTTGCTTGGTCATATCAAGATATGCCAGGATTAGATAACAGCATAGTGGAACATAGGTTGCCTCTGAAACTAGAGTGTCCACCAGTTAAGCAAAAGCTATGGAGAATGAAACCGGAAATGCTTCTCAAGATCAAGGAAGAGGTCAAAAAACAATTCGAAGCCGGTTTCTTGGCCGTAGCCAAATATCCACAATGGGTAGCCAACATAGTCCCGGTCCTGAAGAAGGATGGAAAAGTGTGGATGTGTGTGGACTATCGAGATCTAAACAGGGCCAGCCCTAAGGAAGATTTTCCTCTTCCACATATTGACATGTTGGTGGATAACACAGCCCAACACTCCATCTTCTCTTTCATGGATGGTTTCTCCAGGTACAATCAGATTAAAATGGCGCCCGAAGACATGGAAAAAACCACGTTCGTCACTTTGTGGGGTACTTTCTGTTACAAAGTAATGTCCTTTGGTTTGAAGAACGCAGGGGCAACTTATCAGAGAGCAATGGTCACTTTATTCCATGATATGATGCACAAGGAAATAGAGGTCTATGTGGATGATATCATTGTAAAATCCAGAACTGCGGAAGATCATGTCCGCGACTTAAGGAAATTGTTTGAGCGGTTGAGGAGGTTTAAGCTTAGATTGAACCCTGCCAAGTGCACGTTTAGCGCAAGATCAGGCAAACTGTTGGGTTTCATTGTAAGCGAGAAAGGAATTGAAGTGGATCCCGACAAGGTCAGGGCAATCCTAGAAATGCCACCTCCTTGCACAGAAAAAGAAGTCAGAGGGTTCTTGGGAAGATTAAACTACATCGCTCGGTTTATTTCACAATTGACATCGACCTGCGAACCAATCTTCAAGCTACTCCACAAGAACCAACCAGGGCAATGGAATGAGGACTGCCAAACGGCTTTTGAGAAAATTAAGCAATACTTGAAAGAACCACCAATATTGGTACCACCAACCCCTAGGAGACCACTGATTTTATACATGACGGTATTGGATGAGTCCATGGGCTGCGTATTGGGTCAGCACGATGAAACGGGAAAGAAAGAACATGCCATATATTACCTCAGTAAAAAGTTCACTGATTGCGAAATGTGATATTCCGCATTAAAACAAACTTGTTGCGCGTTAGCATGGGCTGCGAAACGCTTAAGGCAATACATGTTGAGTCACACTACTTGGCTAGTTTCTAAGATGGATCCTATCAAGTACATCTTTGAGAAGCCAGCCTTGACCGGAAGGATTGCTCGATGGCAAGTGTTGCTAACTGAGTACGACATAACATATATCACTCAGAAAGCCATAAAAGGGAGCGTTTTGGCTGACTACCTAGCCTATCAACCCGTAAGTGATTACCAACCAATACCATTCGACTTCCTAGACGAGGATATTTTGGCATTGTCCGATGAAAAAGAAGGCGGTAACAAAGACAAATGGATTTTAAGATTCGATGGAGCTTCTAATGCTTTAGGGCATGGAATTGGGGCCATTTTGATTTCGCCAGAAAGAGAATTCATTCCTGTCTGCGCCAGGCTATGTTTCGATTGTACCAACAATATCGCTGAATATGAGGCGTGCTCCTTAGGGATCCAAGCGGCATTGGATATGAAAGTAAGAACACTGGAAGTCTACGGAGACTCTGCTTTAGTCGTCCACTAGTTGAAAGGTGAGTGGGAAACCAGAGATAGTAAGCTTCTCCCCTATCACGCCCACATTATGGAAATGATCAGAGATTTCGAAGAGATTTCTTTCCATCATGTTCCTCAGGAAGATAATCAGATGGCTGACGCTTTGGCCACTCTCGCTTCAATGTTCAAAGTAAACAATGACTATGACGTGCCCCTCATCGAGGTAGAAAGGTGTCATGAGCCCGCATACTGCCAAGTAGTCGAAGAACAATCGGATGGAAAACCTTGGTATCACGATATCAAGAGGTATATTCAGAGGCAAGAATACCCTGACAATGCCACAGAAAATGACAAGAGAACCCTGCGACGGCTCGCCATGGGGTTTTTCTTAAATGGAGACGTGCTTTACAAAAGAAACCATGATTCTATCCTTCTTCGCTGCGTTGATACCATTGAAGCAAATAGAATCATGAGGGATATCCACGAGGGATCTTTCGGAACCCACATCAATGGGCACGCCATGTCAAGGAAAATCTTAAGGGCTGGTTATTTTTGGATGACCATGGAAGCAGACTACTTCGCCTATGCTCCGAGATGTCATAAGTGCCAAATATATGCTGATCATATTCACACACCCCCGTCATCTTTAAATGTTTTGTCAGCACCATGGCCCTTCTCGATGTGGGGCATGGATGTCATTGGTCCCATTGAACCAAAGGCTTCAAACGGCCATCGTTTCGTTTTGGTCGCCATTGATTATTTCACAAAATGGGTGGAAGCAGCTTCATACACTAATGTAACCAAGAGTGTTGTTGTTAAATTCGTCAAGCGTGAGTTGATATATCGGTATGGCCTACCGAGCCAAATCATCATAGACAATGGTACAAACCTGAACAACAAAATGATGAAGGAGCTTTGTGAGAGCTTTAAGATCTCCCACCATAATTCCTCTCCGTACCGCCCAGAAATGAATGGGGCAGTCGAGGCAGCGAACAAAAATATCAAAAAGATAGTACAGAAGATGGTGGTAACTTACAAAGACTGGAACGAAATGCTTCCCTTTGCTCTACACGGTTATCGTACCTCGGTCTGAACCTCGACTGGGGCAACCCCATTCTCTTTAGTTTATGGCATGGAAGCAGTCCTGCCTTTTGAAGTGGAGATTCCTTCCCTCCGAGTAATCATGGAAGCCAAACTGATTAAAGCTGAATGGATCCAGACTTGACATGACCAATTAAATCTGATTGATAGTAAAAGACTGACTGCTCTCTGCCATGGTCAGTTATATCAAAAGCGTATGAAGCAAGCGTTTGAAAAGAAAGTACGACCCCGACAGTTCCAAGAAGGAGACTTGGTGCTCAAGAAGGTTTTGTCGATGCATAAAGATCACCGGGGCAAATGGACTCCTAACTACGAAGGGCCTTATGTCGTGAAAAAGGCTTTTTTCGGAGGTGCTCTCATACTCGCCAACATGGATGGGGAAGATCTACCGATGCCTATAAACACGGATGCAGTGAGAAGATACTACGCGTAAATAAAAAAAAAGAGAGAAGAAGAAAAGAGGGGGCTCGCTGGGTTAAAAACCTGAAAAGGCGACCTAGGCAAAAGTTAGAGCAATTGGTGGGGTCAAAAGCGGCCCAGACAAATTCACACCCTATAGATTCAACACTGCAACGCCAATTTTTCAAGTCACAGACAAGAGGATGGGTCTAGGGCATCGAAGCCATTGTCGAGTCACGCCCTCGAAAGCAAAATCAGAAGATAAGCAGGAAATCATGGAAAAGACCAGAATCTTGTCGCTCTCAGGAAATCAATGGAGGATCGAAAAGGCCTTCCCTTCCATCCTTACCATCAATTCCTCACACCTTGTCATATTTTTGCATTATTGTTGTCACCTGCATATATCTGTTGTTCATAAATAAAAAGTTTCCCTTCTTCTCACATGTGTTCATGACTAGAATGAATAAACAAGTTTTGCCTAAAAAGAATTTCTTAAAAATGAGTTTTTGAAAAAGACGAAAACACAAAGTTATAGGGAACAAAGTGTACACCATTGCCAGATCTTACCTCGGGCAAGCTCAACCAACTCTGCGAAACAATCTCAATGAAGTCAGAAGTAATAATTATTTTGGCCATGAGTTACTTCAACGCCTGTCGCCAAGGAACTATGCCTGTAAGTTTTTAATTAGTTTCACGTTTCTCTGTTAAAGGATGGCCAGGAACCATGATCCCCAAGATGTGTAGTTGCCCAACTCTCTCCTTAGCAGATCTTCGGTATATCCGCAGTAAACCCCAAGTCCATTCTCTTTCACCCAAAGGGACATTACCCCGAATCACCAAAATTTTCTCCCCCAGTGGAACCATAATTGCCAAAAACTACACTTCCCAAATCCTTCCCCAGTGGGACTACACTTCCCAGTCAACCCAAAACTGGGGCATCTCCCCAGATTCTTCTTTCGGTAAAGGGCAGTTCCCCAAGATTCCATCCAATCATGTCAAACTGGGGCATCTCCCCAGGTTTATTCTCTTAGTCAAGGGGCAGTTCCCCAAGATTCCATCCAATCATGTCAAACTAGGGCATCACCCCAGGTTCATTCTCATTCATTCAAGGGGCAGTTCCCCAAGATTCCATCCAATCATATGAAACTGGGGCATCTCCCCGGGTTTATTCTCTTAGTCAAGGGGCAGTTCCCCGGGATTCCATTAAATACAGTCAAACTGGGGCATCACCCCAGGTTCGTTCTCATTCATTCAAGGGGCAGTTCCCTAAGATTCCATCCAATCATGTCAAACTGGGGCATCTCCCCAGGTTTGTTCTCATTCATTCAAGGGGCAGTTCCCCAAGATTCCTTCAAATCATGTCAAACTAGGGCATATTCCCCCAAGTCTTTACTGTCCAGTCAACGAAGAGGCAACACCCTCACCCTTTACTTTTCTATTATCGATCAAATGACACCTTTTTACTTTCCAGTGAACAAAGAGGCAACACCCTCACCCTTTACTCTCCTGTCGCCGATCAAATGGCACACTCTTTACTCTCCTGTCGCCGATCAAATGGCACCCCCTTTACTTTCCTGTCGCCGATCAAATGGCACCTTTACTCTCCTGTCGCCGATCAAATGGCACCTTTTTACTTTCCAGTCAACGAAGAGGCAACACCCTCACCCTTTACTTTCCTGTCGCCGATCAAATGGCACCTTTTACTTTCCAGTCAACGAAGAGGCAACACCCTCACCCTTTACTCTCCTGTCGCCGATCAAATGGCACACCCTTTACTCTCCTGTCGCCGATCAAATGGCACCCCCTTTACTTTCCTGTCACCAATCAAATGGCACCTTTATTCTCCTATCACCGATCAAATGGCACCTTTTTACTTTCCAGTCAACAAAGAGGCAACACCCTTACCCTTTACTTTCCTGTCGCCGATCAAATGGCACCTTTTACTTTCCAGTCAACGAAGAGGCAACACCCCCGCCCTTTACTTTCTTATCGCCAAACAAATGGCACCTTTTACATTTCCTATCAACCGAGGGTCAACCCCACCTTTACAATTCCTGCCAACAGTGAGTTAATTCAGACGAGACGTCTTGTTAGCTCCCTCAATCTTTACTTTCCTGTCGCCGATCAAATGGAACCCCTTTATCTTCTTGTCGCCGATCAAATGGCACCTTTACTTTCCTGTCGCCGAACAAATGGCATCCTTTTACCTTTTAGTCGCCTAAGAAGGCATCCTTTTTCTCCCGGTCGCCGAATGAGGCACCCTTCATCTCCAATCAATTGAGAATAGACACTCAATCCTCTCACCTCCTGCTAACTGGAAGACAATCCTTTCTGGTTATTTCAAAAAGAAAAACACAAAAAAAAGAATCGTAAAAAAAAACAAAAAAAAAGAAGAAAAATAGAGAATGAAGAAGAAGAGAAAAGCGAAACGGAAGAAGAAAATGCTCGTCTTTAAAGAAGAAAGGTCACACTGACTCGTGATTGCCGACACTATCAGACGCCGTCAAAAAGTCCCACTTGGCCCCTATATCGGTGTTCATATCTTTACTTCCTTTTCACTTCAAAAACACAGAAGCTTCGTGTTTCTTTTGTGAAAAAGAAGTAAAGAAGGGCATCTGTGAACACCTCTTCTAGTCCGGTCCAAGTGGAATGAATCTTTTTATACTGAATTCTAATTCAGAAAGGTCAAATCCGAGTCAAAATAAAGAAAATCCGAGTGGAATGGCCTAAAATGGCAAATCCGAGTAAAATGACTCAGATTGAAGCATTTCCAAGTGAAATACAGCCCTGTTGAAGGCAAATCCGATTGGAATAACTCAAAAAATGGTCAAATCCGAGTCAAAATGAAGAAAATCCGAGTGGAATGGCCCAAAAATGGCAAATCTGAGTAAAATGACTCTGATTGAAGCATTTAGAAGTGAAATATAGCCCTGTTGAACAAAAATCCGAGTGGAATGGCCCAAAAACTAGTAAGTCTGAGTGAAAATACTCAGAACGGATCAAATCCGAGTGAAATTACTCAGAAGGGATCAAATCCGAGTGGAATATGCTCCTGTTAGAGAAAATCCGAGCAAGATGACTCTGATTAAAGCAAATCCGAGTGGAGTATGACCTGTAGGAAGAAAATCCGAGTGAAATGCTTCACTGATGAAGGTGAATAGGAGTGGAATGACTCCCTGTCAGAGCCATTCCGAGTGAAACAATCCCAACATCCGAGTAAGCACATCCGAAGGGGAAACATTGATTGAAAGCCCTTTGGTTGAAGTGTAAAGGCTGATTCCCAGTGAAAATACCCAAGCTTCCAAATTCTGAGTGGAAAGGGAGCCATTCCGAATGAAAAATGACCCTGTTAGAGGAGAATCCGAGCGGAAGTTCCCCTACTACAACCAATCCGAGTGGAAAAGGGGACTGACCTTGGATAGATGCTGCCCAAAGCTATTTTCCGAGTGAAAGGATTGCTGATTGAAGTAAATCCGAGTGAGTATCACTCAATTGGAGAGAAATCCGAATTGAAACTACCCAAATTCTAACTTCTGAGTGAGGAGAAAGTTGTTTCCGAGTGAAACTGTCCAAGATTCCATTTTCTGACTGGAAAGCAAGGCTGAATCCGAGTGGTGAAAGTTTACTTCCAAACCGGTTGACGACATGCCAAGTGAAGCTTCAAACAGAAGGATTGCCGAGCAAGATTTCTCCAAGTGCTGATTGAAACATTCGAATGAAGGACATTAACCGATGCCGAGTGAGTCATTTATCCATCCTCACGAAATCGTCTTTCAAAGCCAAAAACTGACTGAATCATTTCTACCACTTCCGAGCCCTTTTAGCCAACCAACACCGAGTGAGTCATTTCACCCAATTTCCGAGCCAATTTTCAGTCGGAACCGACTGGCAATTCAGTTAGTTGGCCCTCTTCAAACCAATTCCCTCTCATCCCTCCTCAAGCCAATTACCGAGCCCATTTCCACCCATTTTCACTCGTCCCCGAGTCATCTTTCACCTATCTCCGAGTCATCCTTTAAACAATTACCGAGCTACTTCTCACCCAATTTCGAGTCCTTTTAAACCCAATTCTGAGTCATACTTTAACCATTTCAGTCGGTTCCGAGTCACTTGTCACTCAGTTCCGATTGAATGTCTCACAGCAACCTCAAACCGAGCAAAACCACTCGGAAAGGAGTATTTTCACTCGGCCTTCTATGGGGAATGCTTCATTCCACTCGGAATTGACTCCCAATATGGACGAATACTAACTAGGAGGCTGATCTGAGCCATCCTCACTCGGATTTCCACTATTTTCTCTCGGATTTCTACCATCCTCTCTCGGATTGCACATGATGACCTGGATTCCACCACCCAAGTGGATCCAGGAATCCTGGAGGTGGCTGGCAGACAAGGGGCGGAAGTGGAGGAATTAAAAATTCCCACCAGCCACTGTCCCCCACTACCAGGGCCGAGTGGAAGCCTTAGCTGGCATTCCACTCGGAGTGGAAGCCTTAGCTGGCTTTCCACTCGATAAAGCCTATAAATAGAGGGCTGAAGCTTCGAAACAGGAGGACAGGACAGAATTCATTAAGGGAAAACTCTGTCAAATCCTCCGCTCTCTCTCTCTCCCACACTGCGCAGCCCCTCACAGCACCCAACATCCTCACCCTTTCTCTCTTTCCCACACTGCGCAGCCCCTCACAGCACCCAACACCCTCACCCTCTTCTAACGCACGGTCCAACACCCCCTCCATTAACTCCTCATCCTCTCACCCTTTCCAACCGTCCAGCCTCCCCTTCAAGCCCACCAAACTGACCTCCTCTCACACACCGTCCAGCACTTCCTCCCAGCCACCAAATACCCTCAAGCACCCTCCTCTCACCCTTTCCAACAGCCCCCACTCATCCTTCTCCACACCTAAACCGACCTCCTGTCACACACCGTCCAACATCCCCCTCAAATCCACCAAATCCGACCTCCTCACTCCTCTCAACTCCAACACCGTCTCTCTTCTCACTCGGTAATCACTTCTCACTCGGTATTTTCCTATTTCCACTCGGTTTTACCATTTTACTCGGTTTTCCTCGTCTTCACTCGGTTTTCTGCTTTTATCACTCGGTTTTACCATTTTTACTCGGTTTTCCTCGTCTTCACTCGGTTTTCTGCTTTTATCACTCGGTTTTACCATTTTTACTCGGTTTCCTCCATTTCCACTCGGTTTTCTCCATTTTCACTCGGTTTTTCCCTCTTTTTCACTCGGTTTTCCCTTCTTCCACTCGGTTTTCACTCATTTTTCCCTCTATTTTCTAAACTTACTGTTTCCCTTTCTCTTTTGTAGCTTCTACTACCTTCCCCTTTCACTTCATAGTAAAATATAATAAAGGGAAATAAATGCTTCCTATGTTTTCTTTCAAACCTAAATAAAAATAAAAAAAAGGAAACAAATTATTTTTAAACAGTGTCGTACGGGAGCACTCCCGTCTACACAACCTCTTTAGGATTCGTACATGTGCGAAGAACTTCGCCTTGTATGAGTTCCCCGTCTCAATGACATCCATCATCATTTCCCAAGTCTTTTCCTAAAAGAACAACACTCAGAACTACGTAACCCTGATTTCTTGATAATTCAAGAATACGTAGGAGCAGGACCTCAACTCCTGCCGGGTCCATCTTTCTTATTTCTTTTTATTGATTTATTTCCTCACTTTCATGTTTCTTTCATAAATGTTCTTTTTTTTGGTCGCTTCCGTGAAAATCAATTTAGACGTGACGTCTTGTTGATTTCCCCCTAGTTTTTGCTCAAGCCTCGCCATAATTCATAGGGAAGGGATACTTAGGACGAGACGTCCCGCTTATCTCTTTCCTATCCCTGTTTTTTTTTATTCGAGAATGTCTAATTTAGGCGTGATGCCTTATTAGCATTCTCTTCCCCTCTCTGTCTCATATCGAAGTCGAGTTTAATTCGGATGAAACATCCCATTGACCTCGCTTTCGACATTCTATGTTTGTACAGTTCTCTCACTCCATTCTGTCATTTTTAAATAAAAAATACAACAATAAAAGGGAAGAAATAAACCATCTTTTGTAAGGCTATTTATGTTGCGTATTTTCAATCTTGGTACTGTTTTTGACAGGCGATGTAGGGTGCTAATACCTTCCCTACTCGTAACCGACTCCCGAACTTGAATCTCAATTTTTAACCAGTGCTTTACTGAACTTAGTTTTTTCCAATGTTTTTCCTATGGATAAAAACGTTGGTGGCGACTCCCTGTTTCATCCTACACTTTCTCTCTTTCTCGCCGCGCCGTCACGATCCAGGTTGCGACAACTACCAGTCATCTTGCCATAGAAAGGTGATGGGAGCGTGTCGATAAACATCGCGACTATCTCTTTTTCCGACAATGGGGGGTCCACTTGTGCCGCTGTCTCTCTCCATCATTGAGCATACTCCTTAAACGTTTCATTGTCCCTCTTTATCATGTTTTGTAACTGAACCCTGTTAGGTGCCATATCCATATTATACTTGTATTGCCTAAGGAAGGCATCAGCCAGGTCCTTCCAGCAACGAATATGGTTTCGCTCAAGGTGAGTATACCATGTAAGAGCGGCCCCTGCCAGACTATCTTGGAAGTAGTGGATCAACAATTGGTCATTAGAAGAATAAGATGCCATCTTTCGACAGTACATCGTGAGATGGTTCTTTGGACAAGTCATTCCCCGATACTTATCAAAGTCTGGCATCTTGAAATTGGGCGAGAGGACAACGTCTATGACTAGGCATAGCTCCGAAGCATCTATCAGTCCAAAACCTCCGGCGCCTTCCATCATTCTCAAACGTTCCTCTAAGATTTCTATCTTTTCCTTTTGGGGAGTTGCGACTGTGCTAAGACCGGCTACTGGGTTCATCATACGGGTTGTATCTTGGAGATTGGTCATATAGGGGGTTGCGTATCCGTATGGATAGCCGAGTGGTTGGTTAAAATGAGGCAACGTATAGGACTGGTTCATTAGGCCTGTATTTGGTGAAGGACCTTGGGGTTGGGCTATGGCTTGTACGACATAAGTCGGCTGGGCCATTTAGGCTTGTGTGTTTTGGGCCTGTGCAGTGTAGGTCGACTGGGCCATTTGGGCTTGTGTGTCTTGAGTTTGGTGGGTTTGTGGGTCATGGGTTTGTGTGTTTTGGGTTTGGTGGATTGGTGGCATATTTGGCTGGGTGGGGTATGAAGCGTGAGGATTCACCGCTTGCTGGTTGTGGGCGTCTTGTTGGTTAGCGAGCGGGGGATAGTACCCCGGGGGTAGGCCATAAAGTGGAAAAGGTACTGGGTTGCCGTCTAGACCGACAAATGTATGCAGTACGTAAGACTGGCCGTAAGGTGGCTGGGTCTCAATGGCAGGGTTAGGTCTCCCGACATGAATGGTGAGAGGGGGTGTCATTGTGTTGGGGAGTTGCGTTCTTGCTGGGTCAGAACCAAGGGGAGGTGGCGCGGTGGCAGGCTGCTGTTGGGCGTCCTCAATACCTGCAGAGGAGCCTCCTTCTGTGAGTTTCTTTTCTAAAAGTTTAGTTAACTCCGCCACTCGCTCTTTCAACTGATCGAACTCGGTTCTAAAGTCTCCGTCAACAGCTTTTGCCTCAGCCATGAGTTTCCTTTGGAGCCTGGTCTGGTAAGGATGCCTACCCGTGACGCCTGTGTCTTTTTTTTTAAAAAAAATAAAAATAAAAATGTTAGGTGGAAATAGAAAGAAGGAGAATGTCGTGGGAAGCGATTACAGGCTTTGACGAATATCCTTTGACTGTTCCTTAGAACTTATCATTCAAAAGTACTAGGTATGGTAAACATAGAAATTAATATGGGATAATTGTGAAGACTGAAGAAATCTTTCATCCTGAGGCAGGAGCCTCAAGCTCAAACATTTTCTTCGGGCAACTACAGCCCTCATTTCTTAAGTTCAATCCCATGTTAATTTCCATAGATACTCAAAGGGTATTCGTTAAGTTCTGAATAGCCTTCCACGAAAATGAGGATAAAGAGAAGAAATTAGTTGATGTCATGTTTTGGAACCGGTACTTCCCCATTGATTTAACATAAAGTAATTTTTCTTGGGGAAACAACGATTACCAAGGGTCCAAGTCGCAATAGTCATAAAATTTTTTAATTGTCATCGACGCCCCTGCTGGAGCGGAAATAAAGTTATATTCTTTTGATTTTTTGACGATTAGGAAAATCTATGACTCAGGACTCAGAGGTACACGACCAAAAGAGGATTATCTATTCACCCGAAGAATACTATGTGTTTCAAAATGAGTCATTATTTCAAAAACTAAGCAAATCTGCGGGTGGTAGATAATTCATTTTTTTTGGATAAAAGGGAAAGCAAAAATGACGTAAGGTAAAGTAAAGTTTGCCCTTTTGTGGCCTAGGTCGGGTTTTGTTGAAAGTCTTTTCTAGGCCCTATGGCTTGTCTAAAAGTGACTCTCCACATCGGGTGGCTTCCGCTAGACATCTAGAAGGTCACCAGAGCCAAGATCCTAACCATGACAGGGACGCAAACAGTGGGGAATCCACTAGGTGTGTATATCATGAGAGATCGAACTCTGGTTGAGGTTCTCATGAACACCGGATAGGAAGTACATCCCATACGATTCTGTTACCAACCTCTCCTAACTTAAGCTTCATTTGGGGCCTGGGTATAGGGCGCCACTCATGGGTGTGTGCAAGTAATTGTGAGTGTAGTGTGTGGAAGGGCAGTCCATACCTTTTACCTTACCCCATTCTACACAAAGAACAAACATAGAACAAATATACAAAGTCGTCTACCCTAGGGTTCAATGATTGCGGAAAAGTAACATGGTCTTCTACCCTAGAGTTCAACAAACATGCAAAACATAGACAACGAAACAAATAACAAGACAAAATTAAAACAAGAACAAACATTCACAACAATCAACAGAAAATAAAACAAGGGGAAGAAATCTGAGATAACAAAGGCTATATAAAAAGAACATGCGCTTTCAATCAAACTGGCCTGACTCTCTTAAGTGTCCCCAGTGGAGTCGCACTGTCGCAACCTAGATCGCGACGGCGTAACGAGAGAGAGTGAAACCTGCTTTGAATGGAACAGGGAGTCGCCACCAACGTTTTTATTCATAGGAAAAACATTGGAAAAAACTAGGTTCAGTAAAGCACTGGTTAAAAATTGAGATTCAAGTTCGGGAGTCGATTACGAGTAGGGAAGGTATTAGCACCCTACATCGCCTGTCAGAAACAGTACCAAGGTTGAAAGCGAAATATAAACAGCCTTAAACAAAACATGGTTTCTTCCTCTTTTATTTTTATTTTGAAAATGATAGAATGGAGTAGAGAACTGTACAAACATAGAATGTTGAAGCGAGGTCAATGGGACGTTTCATCTGAATTAAACTCGACTTCAATACGAGACAGAGAGGGTGAGAGAATGCCAATAAGACGTCATGTCTAAATTAAACATCCTCGGGTAGAAAGGATAGGGATAGGAAACAGATAAGCGGGACGTCTTGTCCTAAGTATCCCTTCCCTATGAATTGTAGCGAGGCTTGAACAAAAACTAGGGGGAAATCAACAAGACGTCACGTCTAAATTGATTTTTCACGGAAATGACAAAAAGGAACATCATGAAAGAAACACGAAAGCAAAGAAAATAAATCAGTAAAAATAAATAAGAAAGGTGGGCCCGACAGGAGTTAAAGTCCTGCTCCTACGTATTCTTGAATTATCAAGAAATCAGGGTTACGTAGTTCTGAATGATTTTCTTTTAAGGAAAGATTAGGAAAATGTTGGTGGGTATCACTTTGGGGAGGAACCCATACAAGACGAAGTTCTTCGCACGTATACGGGTTCTATAGAGATTGTGTAGACGGAAGTATTCCCGTACGACACAGTTTAAAAAAAATGGGAATTTTTAGGCTAGAAAGTACAACATATGCAAAATTTATTACTTATTATTTTTATTATTTTTTTAGGGGTAAAGGGTAAATATTAACAGCACAAGCTATACTACACAGAAAATTATAACCAATAGACAGAGATCTGGCAGGAAAATAAATAATGAAAACAAAAGAAATAAGGGACAGAAAGGAACCGGTGTGGAGGCTTAGGAACCGGTGTTGGGGTCGGATGCAGCAATGGTGCCGAAACGGTATTGGACTTGCACGCTGTGGCAGACGCACTGAGCTGATGTTGGACTCAAATGCTGGAAACTGAGGGATGTGACCGATGTTGGTGGGGAATGATCCGAAGTGAGGAGGTGACTGAATGCTACGCAGGGACAGTGTTGAGGATTGATAAAGGCAGTGGCTAGGTAGGGTACGATATGGAAGTTTGGTGAAGGGCAACTTTGTACTGGGACGGTGTAAGTACGATGTAGGAACGGTGTAGGTTCGGTGTGAGGGACAGTAACTTTAAGCACTCGAGAACTTCAAGCTTCTTAAGGCTAGAGGTCCTTTGTGATGATCTAGACAGATTATTGGAAGATCCTTTGAAGGTTAGGAGGAATCGGAGAGAATTTAGGCAGGGTTTTCTTGCAGAGAGAGGGAAATCCAACCAGCCCCTTGAGCTTCTCTAGTTGTGGCATTTATAGGGTTTGAGGACATGGGCTAAGTGTTTTTGGGACAACAAGAGTTCCCACTCACCCATATGCGTAGTGGTGCTACCCTGGCCACTATCTGTTTGTGGGGAACAGTGGTTCAGTGGGGGTATTTTTAATTGTCCATTTCCGCCCCCTGTCTGCCACTTTTAGGGGGTGCGATTCCAGGTCAGCCCGCATAAGACCTCCAAGCTCATCCTTCCGTTGTCAAGTTTATGACATCGGCCATTAAGGACATCGGTTGGATGGATTTCCAACTGGTCCGATGTGGCCCCTTTAGAACCTGGACCTGTATCACCTTCATACCGGTCGAACCTTTTCAATGTGGTACATAGGGGGCGATGTTTTTCCTCGTAGCCCGGACTTACCGTCTCAGCCGATGTGCACATGTTTCGATCTGAGTCACCCCACTAGATCGAGAAGTTTTACTTGGGCCGGACTGACCAGTCCTTCCGTTGTCAGGTGCATGACATCGGCCCTCCAGGAACCAATATCTGGTCCGTTTACCCCTGGAACTTGGACCGGTGTCATATTTACAACAGTCGAAACTTGTTTTTAGTACCCTGGGACCGGTGTTCTTTCCATCTGGGCCGGACCAAAAAGAGGTGTTCACAGATCCTCGGCCATGCAAGACATCGGTTTAATGTTCCAACAACCGGTCCGATGTGGCTTATTTAGAATTCGGACCGGTGTCACATTTACACTAGTCAGACCTTTTCAATGTTTGGGGTACCATGGGATCGGTGTTCTTCCTCGTGGCCCGGATCCACTGCCTCAGTCAGCATCCATCCTTAGTAGGAGTGAATTCCGAGAGGAAAAAAAAAAGGGTCGGTCTTCACTTTGCCTCCTAAATCCGAGTAGGAAAAGGTCCCTATTGTGCAAAAGACCGAGTGAAATCATGTTGGTATTGTGTGCAATTGGATTGAGTGGGCAATCAAAGAAATTCCGATTGGAACATTGAGTCAGAACCGAGTGAAAAGTGACTCGAATCTGACTAAAAATGACTCAGACTGAAGAGGGACTCCACTTCTCGCTTGAGCGTAACAAGAATCGCTTGGGCGAAAGACCTGAAGAGGACTCAGAAATGATCGAAGGATGACTCGGAATTAGGTGGAAAGTGGCTCGGAATTCATTGAAAAGTGGGTGAAGTATGACTCGAAACCGACTGAAATGGGTGAAGTATGACTCGGAATTGGCTAGAAATGGCTTGAAAATTGAGTGAAAAGTGGGTGAAGTATGACTCGGAATTGGCTAAAAATGGCTCGGAAATTGAGTGAAAGGACTCACTTGGTGCTGATTGGAAATACTTCACTCGGTTTTTACTGAAGAAGCAACTCTCGGTTCTGATTGAAGAGGCAACACTCGGAATTCTTTTTAGTCGGATGTATTTCGCTCGGATCTCATCTCTGCGTGAAACATTCACTCGGAATTTCTTTAAAAGTGACACAAAACATCACTGCTTGAAGGATTTACTCGGAACTGACCTTGGGAGCTCTTAATCAGAATGGAACTTGGACATTTTCACTCGGAACCTACCTTCTTTGCACTCGGAAATTGGAATTTTGGCCATTTTTACTCAGAATTTGGAGACTTAGCAATCTTCACTCGGATCCGGCCTTCTTTCCACTCTGGAATTGGAATTTGAATTTCTTCACTCGGAATGTGCCTATTTTCCACTCGGATTTGATCCATACTGAGTCATTTCACTCGGATTCCCCCAACAGTGGCCTATTCCACTCGGATTTGACCAGTTTTGAGTTTTTTCACTCGGATTTATATCCACCAGGGCTGTATTTCACTCGGAAATGCTTTAATCTGAGTCATCCTGCTTGGATTTGATTATATTGGAGTCATTCTACTCAGCAGATCATTCGGACATGAAATCCAGCCCTCTCAAAATCCTTTCCATTTGGGTCGGACCGAAAGAGGTGTTCACAATATTCATGGGGCAACTTCAATCAGCATCAATTGCGTATACACACAGAATACTCTCTCAGTTATACCCATTCTTCATCTCCTTAACATCATCACACGCATAGTCAAATTCCAGTTAGCATCAGTAATACATATACACAGAGTATTTTACTCGGATATACACATTCATCCTTTCATTAACATTATCACATGCATAATTAATTCCAAACAATATCAATCGGTCGATACACACAGAGTATTTCACTCGGTTATAAACATTCATCATTTCATTAACATCTTTGCATGCATAACCAATTCCAAACAATATCAACAGTTAATAAGCACATAGTATTTCACTCGGTTCCGCATTCGTGTGTATCAGTTTAGACGTTGCAACGTAGGCTCTCAGCCTTTTTTATACATAGCTCTCAGCTATCAAATCAGCTCCCAACTGCTTGGCCGTTTTACAGGTACCCAACTGTTTGCCCACAGGTGACACCAGCGCTCTCAGCGCCAACGGAGGTGTTCACAGGCAGCCCGAGTCCCACTCAAGGGCTACCCTGAGTCCCACTCAAGGATTTCATAGCGTCCCACGCTTTAAAAACCGATGGTAGTGTCCTACACTACGTGCTCCCAGCACAAACGCATCCCATGCGCCACACGCGGATTCATCACACAACACAGAGTTCATATACACAGCCATACATGTATCTCATGCAATCGTCATCATACATCATCAGCATTCAAACAGCACATGCATCTCATGCAATCAATGCTGAACATTAACCGAGCTCAACAACACATGCATCTCATACAGTCGGTGTTACATATTTTTAGAACTTAATAGCATATGCATCTCATGCAATTAGTGCTAGGCATTAACAGTATTCCATAACACATGCATCTCATGCAGTCGGCATTATAAACCATCAGCATTCAATAATACACGCATCTCATGCGACTGGTATAACACATCGTCAGGACTCAGACAACATACATGCAATCGGCATTAAGCAATGTCAGGACTCAGTCGACACATGCAATCGGTATGGTACATTATCAGATTCACTAAGTCATATTTTATCACTTGCAGTCGGCATTCTAAACTCATAACAACTTGCAGGCATGTAAAATACACGGTAATCATCAACATCACTTCAACACATTCCTTTCACATAATCGTTCAACATTCACAGGCCATCTACATGCAACACTCGTCTTTCACTCGTCATGCAACTGGGCAGTACACATTCGCATGCAACACAACATGAAATCAGAACACGGAAACAACAAGTATCAACACTTGGAACCCGTTCATAACCCATGCATTTAAGATAGAAGACACCCCCTACCTGGACTGAAGCTTTCAGTCGGTCAGCACGACGCTCAGTTCTAGAGGAATACTGAATCACTCTTAGCACATCTGCATGTAAGAGCAGGGGAGGCCCAAGACGTCCAGCTCTCGGCTCGCTCCCTGGAATGGCTCCATCACAATGCTGTGAATACTCCGACCACCTTGAAGCTCCTCGTAGTGCAGATCTCCACTAGAACTTGGCAGCTTCGAGCAAGGAGAGGAAGAAGGAGATCGAAGAGGAAAAGAAGAAGAAGAAGAAGAAGAAGAAGAAGAAGAAGAGAGAACGGGGGAAGAGGAGTCTGCAGGGAAGAATGAATGATAGTGTACCCATATATGCATGTACGAAGAGAAGGAAGAGTGGGGTGGGAAAGCGTGCACAGCAGTAGCCCCCACACGCGTCACACACATAATCACATCTAATCAGTCATTGACAGCTAATCACCATTAATCAACCTTTCTTTTCTTAACTTAAATTAATTAAACCAATTATAATTAATAAATAATTCTCCCCACACTTATCGATTTATTATTTTAACGATTTATTTTCATTTGGCAACTAGTTATTAAATTGGGATGTTACATTTCCAGTGCCAAGTATTCTTCCTTTGGTATTATCCCCATAAGTGACGCTTCCTTTTCTTTTGGGAGTGAAGGTTATGAATTTGCTCATATCTCCCGTCATGTGTTTTGAACACCCATTATCCAAGTACCAATGGGTGTTGCTTGCTTTGAAGCATACCTACAAAACAAAATTAGTTTAGAGACCTTGGTACCTATTTTATGTTGGGTTCTTTTTGGTTAGCTTGTGGTAATGTCCCTTTGGGAACCCACACCTTTCTTACCACTTTTCGTCCAAGCTTTCTAATATGGCAATTTAAAGCATTATGTCCTTTAGTACCATAATGATTGCATTTAGTGAATGGTGATGAAGATTTTTTAGGTGGTACAAAGAAGTTTTTGTAATGCTTTTCCTTTTTAGTGGAGTTATATCCTAAACTAGTTTTATCAAACATGCATCTTTGATTTCCAAGTAATATATTCAAATTATCTCTACCATTTATAAACTTTTCTAGGGTTTTATTTAAGTCTAAAACCTTAGTTTCTAGGATATCATATTTCTTTAAAAAATCACAAGGTTTATTCTTGGAGCATGCTTGAACATTTGTTAATTCTTCTTTCAAACATTCATTTTCTTTGCCAAGTTCTACAAGATGCATTTCAAGAGTATCAACAGTTTTCCTAGATAACTTATATTTGTTTGAGATTTTAACAAAATTGTCATACAATTCCTCAAATGCATCAAGCAATTCATTTCTATCTAAATCAAGAAGACTTACCTCATCATCTTCCTCTTGATGATTTACCATGAGGCATAGATTGGCTTCCTCATTTTCAGATTCATCCGAGCTATTTATATCATTTTCATCCCAAGCAATATAAGCTCTTCTTCTTCCTCTTTTCTCCTTGTTCTTCTTCTTGAGATTTGGGCAATCTACCTTGAAATGCGCTTCCTTGCCACATTCAAAATAGTTTGGTGAATAAGAGTTTTCATTAGAGGTAGGTTTCTTACCTTGAGATTTGAAGCCCTTTTGGAATCATTTGTTCCTCATAAATTTCCCGAAACGCTTCACAAACAATCCAAATTCTTCTTCTTCATCAAGCTCACTATCAGATTCTTCTTCATTGATAGAAGTGGCCTTGAGAGCTAGACCTTTCTTCTTGGAAGATTTTTCTTCCTCTTCCGCCATCCTTAATTCTTTCAACTCTTGTTCCTGTTCTTGTAACTTACCGAATAGTGTAGCAAGAGACATTTCATTAATGCTAGGAGATTGTTTGATGGCAATGACTAGAGGTTGCCATTCCCTGGTGAGACTTTTTAATACTTTATGAATAAGTTCTTTGTTAGTGTAAGTCTTGACAAAAGTAATGAGATGATTTATAATAAGGGTAAACCTCTTTTGCATGTCAACAATTGTTTCTCCAGAATTCATTCTAAAGCTTTCATATTGACTAGTTAAGGTACTAATCTTAGAGTCTTTGACATCACTTGTACCTTCATGGGTTATTTGTAAGGTATCCCACATATCCTTGGCGGATTTACATGTAACTACTCTAAAGAATTCATCAGGGCCTAAAGCTAAAGTGATTAGATTTTTGGCTTTATAGTTATATTGGACTTTCCTTTCTTCTTTGCTACTCCAATCATCCATCAATTTTTCTACTTGATTACCATCTACAGTATACATAGGTATAAAAGGACCATTTTCAATTGCATTCCAAACTTTGAGATCAATAGATTGTACAAAAAATTTTATCCTTTCTTTCCAAAAAGCATAGCCTTCCCCATTGAAAGCAGGAGGTCTATTTGTGGCACCACCCTCAGGAAAAAGATTTAGAGAATTTGAGGCCATTGTTCTCTTGAAGTTGTTAAGCTTGATCTACTAAGAGTCAAGCTCTGATACCACTTGTTATTCAAATGGCCTCAACCCTCAAGAGGGGGGTGAATTGAGTTTTAAAACTTTTCTTGGAATACTTTTAAAATTAGTTCCTTTTTCACAAATGAAGTGTTTATGCAAGAGATAATAAGTGTAGTTCAAGAAACAATGCAAGACAAGGGATAAATATTACTAAAGCAATTTATCAAACACTTGGTGTGCAACACTCTAATACTATTTGTTCAAACAAGTTTAAGAGAGGAAATCACAGTCAATAATAACAATCAAGCCAGATGCAATATGTAAATGCAAGAGAGTAAGGGAGAAAAGTTTGCAAACCAATTTAACGAGTTCCACTAACCCAGTGTACGTCTCGCCTTCAAGCAACCCACTTGAAGGATTTCCACTATTGAAATTTAAAGATACAAGCTATGAGCAATTACAGCTTCCTAGTGTCCTACACTCAAGAACTCAATCCTCACTAGCACAAGGGTAACCCACCCAATCTCTCAAACTCTCAATACCCAAAGGTTGAACCCCAACCTTTGTGACCACTCAACCTAGAGTGAATAAACTTAGTGGTTGGTGTTTGTGTTTACAATTAATAGACTCTCTCAATAGAGTAGATGAATAAATAAAGGCTCACACAATTTCTAACTCTCACAAGAGAGGATTTACAAAAATAATCTCTAAGTTCCAGAAAATAAAACTAAACAAAGAAATAGAACTCACAAGACTCAAGAAATGATTTCCCTTTGATGGATTTGATTATTTATCTTTGAGTAGCTTGAAGGAGTCTTGTATTTATAGGCCTTGGAGAGGTGCCCTAAGGTCTTCAGAGCCGTTGCACAGCATGGGCATTTGAGTTGGAATAGAGAAATGAGCTGGTTTCCCACTTAAATATGCTTTTCCCTAAATTCTGGTACTAGTGTAATCGATTAGGCCTCGAATTGTAATCGATTACACTTTGAATTCTTCGGTGTAATTTGACTGGTAATCGATTAGCCTTTCCCATGTAATCAATTAGCTAAGAGACAGAACCTTGCTAATCAATTGTTCTTTACTTTGTAGTCGATTACGAGTGGCACCTGATGCATTTAATTTGGTTACGTAGCATAGTAATCGATTGTAGCTTGTGTGTAATCGATTGGGTATCAAACAGAAACTCTGTAGTTGATTAGTTCTTAAGTTGTAATCGATTAGTGACATTACAGAACGCTGGTAATCGATTGTGGCAGCCTTGTAGTCGATTAGTAGATGTACCTGATGCTTTTAATTCATTTTCTCAGCTTGGTAATCAATTAGCTTCCTTGGTGCAATCGATTAGGTGACAAACAGAAGCTCTCTAATCGATTAGGAGAGATCTTGTAATCGATTATGTCATAGACAGAAGTTTCCTAGTCGATTAGATCTGGTCTTGTAATCGATTAGCTTGCGTGTTTTTGCAGGTCTGATACTGTTTTCTCTGTTTTCATGGTAGCTTGAGCCTTTTGCTTTGAATCTTCAATTCCTTTTGTCATTATCAAAATTATTTATCCTGAAATGCATATTCAAACACAGCTTTATTAACTTCAATGCCTCTTCTAGAAATTTTATGGCCTAGAAAACTCCTACAGTTCCCATAAAGTGGCATTTCTCCCAATTCAGTACCAAATGAGTCTCCACATATCTTTTCAATGCAATGTCTAAATTTTCCAAGAAGAGATCAAAAGATGAGCCAAAAATAGAGAAGTCATCCATGAAAATTTCAATGCACTTTTCCACAAGATCAAAAAAATTACAAACATACATCTTTGGAAGGTGGTAGGGGCATTACATAATCTGAATGACATTTTCCTGTAAGAAAAAATTCCATAGGGACTTGTGAAAGCTGTTTTCTCCTAGTCTTCTAGTGCTACAACTATTTGGTTGTATCCATAGTAACCATCAAGAAAATAATAATATGCCTACCCAGCTAACCTTTCCAACTTCTGGTCCATGAATGGCAATGTGAAATGATCTTTTTTGGTTGCTCGATTGAGTTGTAGTCTATACACATTCTCCAGTCGGTAACTGTCCTTGTAGGGATCAACTGATTCTTCTCATTCTTTATGATTGTCATGCCTCTCTTTTTTGGAATGACCTACACTGGACTAACCCAAGCACTGTCTGAGATAGGATAGATTGTTCCTGCTTCCAAAAGTTTCATTACTTCCTTCTTGACTGCCTCCTTCATTGTAGGATTCAAGCGTCATTGAGGCTATATAACCGGTTTGAATTCCTGCTCCATAAATATCCTATGCATGCAATAAGATGGGCTAATACCCTTCAGGTCTTCAAGCTTCCACCCACTTACTCCTGAATTTTGTTGGAGCACCTAAACCAATTTCTTTTCCTTTGAATTTGAAAGGCTGCTACTGATAATGATTGGCTTTTGACCTTCTTCATCCAGAAAACATATTTCAAATGGGAAGGTAAGCATTTCAATTCAATCTTTTACACTGTGATGTCAGCCTTCTCAGGAAGATTTTCAATAGAATGATCATCTGGTGGAATAGGCTTTTTAGAATCACAATCTTTCAAGAGTTCATCCACCTTATCTTCACTTAATTCCTCCAGAGCACATATCAAAGCTTTCTGTAAAGTACTGGGAGAACTTATTTTATCTAACTCCCTTTGAACTGCTTCATCTTTCACATCAATTTTAAAGTATTGTTAATTATCAACAAGATATTTCATAACTTCAAAAACATTGAAATTCACTTCATCATCTTGGACTCTCACTTACAACTTGCTATCATCAACATCAATGATCAGTTTTGTGGTTTTCATGAAAGGCCTGCCTAAAATCAAAGGCACTTTGATATCCTCCTCGATGTCCATCACAACAAAATCTACAAGAAATACAAATTTATCAACATGAACTAAAACATCTTTTGTCACGCCGTAAGGGAACTTCACCGATCTGTCAACCAACTATAGTATCATCCTAGTTAGTCTGACCTCCAAGTCTCCAATTCTCTTCAACATGGATAAAGGCATCAAATTAATGCTGGCTCCAAGGTCTAAAAATTCTTTTCCTACTGGTAGAGCACCAATAGTAACTGGAATGGTAAAGCTACCAGGATCCTTGGTCTTTTAAGGCAGTGTTTTTTGAATGATTGCACTGCAGCTAGCCTCTAGCTCAAAACTCAGAATCTTGTCTTCTTCGAGAGGAAATTCTTCATAAATTTAGCATATGTCGGCATCTGCTCCATGGCTTTTACAAATGGAATGTTGATTTGTAACCTCTTGAAAATGTCCATCAATCTAGCAAACTACCTTCCTTTGTCTTTCTTTGAAGGATTTTTAAGATAAGGTAGGTTCTTCAACTTTGGAACTAGAGTCTCAACCTTCTCCTTACCCTTTTCACTCTCATTCTCTTTATTTTTCAAACTCTCTCTTTATTTATAACTTCATTCTCATTATTCACACACCCACTTTTATTATTAGTCTCCTCTTTTACTACTATTTTCTTTTCCATCTCATTTTTAACTTTTTCCTCAATATCTTTTAACTGATCCTCCTCTTTCTCTTTATCACACAAAATCTCCTTCTCTGCTCTTTCATTCTCACTTACTCCAAAACCCAAAACCTTGTCACTACAAGTGGTAATTGCTTTACAATGTTCTTTAAGGTTGGGTTAAGTGTTGGCTCCATATTGGTGACCTTGTTGATTAGCAATTTAGTGGGCAAGTTGTCCTACCTGGGTCTCTAAGTTTTTAATTGATGACTCAGTATTCTTCTGGTTCATCAAGGAAGCCTACATGAACTTCTCTAGAGTATCTTTAAGTTTAGAAGTCTTTTCAATCAAAGAAGGGAAATTTTGCTGATAATTAGGCCTGTTGGATAGACCTACTTCCTATTTCCAACCTGCAACTTGATTTTGATTTTGTCTCTATCCTTGAAAAAAAGGGTTAGAATAATTGGAATTAAAATTACCTAATTCTTCTTGAGAACTGTAATGCCTATTCAGATAGTCACCACCACAGAAATCATACCTGAGTGGTTGTTGTTGCTGCATGGATGAAGAATGTACAACATGTAATTATTGCAGAAGCTTTGCCATCTGTTATGTCAGAGCTTCAATTTACTGGGTTAAAATTTTGTTCAGAGTTAGAATTGCATTTGTGGTGCTCAGATCCAGTATTTATTTTCTTTGTGCCTGATGGCAGTCATGCTGAGCTTGAAAATTTGTAGAAGAAAGTGCTTCAATTATTCTGGTTACTTGCTCAGCATCCACTGTCATCATTGTACCCCCAGCTGTTGTATCCAAGATCATTTTTGTATTAGGTCTCAGTCCATTATAGAAAATGTTTAACTGGGCAATATCTTTAAATCCATGATTAGGACACTTCCTAAGTAAGGATTTAAATCTATCCCAAGCTTCACAAAAAGGTTCTTCAGGCCTATGTCTAAATATGGAAATATCAGATTTGGCTTTAATAAATCTGAATGGTGGAAAAAGTCTATGTAGAAACTTCTCTTCCACATCTATCTAATTTCTCAAGCTCTAATTAGGGTCAGATTATAGCCACTCCTTAGCTTTACAGTCCAATGAAAAAGGAAATAAACGCAGGTAAGTAGATTCTAAGTCCCCATACTCAAATCCCATGGTTCCCACCAACTTGTAGAGTGTAGATACATAAGTATAAAGATCCTCATTAGACATTCCAATGAATTAATGTACACTTATCAAACTCAGGAAGATGAGCTTCATCTCAAGAACTTGTGTTGTTATAGGAATGGAAATACTAGAAAAGTATCTTGGGCCCTGCTGTATAGCATAATCTCCCAAGGCTCTCCTTGGTGGGTTGTTTTGTTAGCCTACCAACTCTTCTTCAGGTTGTGGAGGGGTTGTTGTTGTGGTTTCTATCTCAAAAATAGAGGCTATAGTAAAAGATTGACCTTGCTCAAAGCCTTGCTTTTTCTTTTTGGATTTGCTCCTGTTCTTCCTAGTAGTCTTTTTCAATTTCTAGATCAAACTACAACTGGTCCTTAGGAAGCTATCCTCTCAAAAGCATATATTGCATTGATTGTAAGGGTTAAGAAAGATAACAAATACTAAAAGAAAATACACTATGAATAGTATAAACAATATTCATAATGCCAAATTATAAGAAACTAAAATTTTAATCTAACACTACTACCCAGCAACGACGCCAAAACTTGATAAAGATTTTCCATGTTCGTGGTAAGTTTACCCACTTCCCGTTGTAGTAATACGGATGTCGTTCCACAGGGGGGTTGCTGTAATTTAGAAGATTCAGTTTCAAACTCATTTAGGTGGGAAAATGATTGGTTTTCCTTGATAATGTGCAAAAATAAAATTTAAATATAGAAACAAGCATAAACAGTACTAGAAATAAAAGGAAATTCAGATAGGGAGAAGCTGAGATTGGATTTCATCTATCTTACCCGGCTGAACCCTGGATATATTCATATAAATGGTATTTTGAACTAGTGATTTTTACGCAACAAATCTGAAATCATCCATTTCAATTCCTCGAATATGAAATCCTAAGAAAACCCTTAAAACGTTGATCCCTCAATCATTTTTAGAAATTTTCCAACATTATAATCGGTTATTAAAAGCATTCAATACGTCAGAAGCTATTCCTAACACCTGAGCGTATCGAGTATTTCATTCAGATTGGTTATCACAAATCATTTTCCAACAACTTAAGAAAACTGAATCGGGAAACTACTTATCCAATAGAATCAGACAAATAATATGGAATGAAACATCATAATCAATAAAACGAAATACCATAATATATAAAAATAGAGCCAATGTACGTTGGGCTTGAATTGACTACATCCAATCCCAAAAGGAAGTTTAGCTACTTATGGTAGCCATTACAAACCAGAAAAATGAAGAAAAAGGAGAAGAAAACAGTTTTCACGACCTTCGAATACCTTTTGCAAAAATGGAGTTGTTGTCGTTTTGTTTCATTCCAAGTAGCTCCATTTCTTCTTTGAGCTTTTTTCTTATATATAAGTGGTCTCACTCAAGCGAGCTCAGTCTCGCTCAAGCGAGCTCAGTCTCGCTCAAGCGAGAGCCACTTGCTCTGTTTTGTAAGTTGTTGACTTAGCTGCTGTGTTCCTCGAGGTCTCACTCAAGCAAGCTCGGTCTCGCTTAAGCGATACTACTCTGTTTTTGCTTGAGTGAAAAGTTCCTCACTTAAGCGAAATTAGTCTTTGAAGTCTCTGTTTATTTTTTACTTGAGCGAATTCATCCTTGCTCAAGTGAATACAACACCTTTGGCCTCTATGGTTTTCTCGCTTATGGAGACGAGCCTCGCTCAAGCAAGATTGCTTCTATTGCTCTCTGGATAATTTTTCCTTGAGCAAAATATAGCTCGCTCAAGCGAATGCATTTGAAGTGCTTTCTGTCTTCCTTTCGCTCAAGCAAGTTAGGCCACGCTTAAGCGAGATACTCCAACTTGCTTGAAGTTTTGCCACTTTAACTATTTCTTTCTTCGAATCTCCTTTTTACCTATACATAAATAAAATAGAAGAGATTAAATGCTATCAAGGCTAACAAAATTGAAGTTGGGTTATCAAAATTTAATTTCTTGTTATTTTTTCAATTAATTCACATTTTAATCCAACAATTTCTCAAAAAATCTACCCAAATAACAAAGGAAAACATAACAAATTGGACACTTGTCACAAATTTACTTGGATTTATCTTTTGCATACTAGGGTGGAAGCTATAATGCACCTTTATTCAATTTAAGAGTACTTTGGAAAAATAATTCAATAGTAAGATCAAGGCTCTTTAGACTAACTCTGGAAAATAGTATATCGCTTTAAAAAATTCCTTGGCTACACAAGGTATTCTCCATTGATTGAGTTGCCCATACACACATGAGAAAAATGGCACTTCTGAGAGGAAACATAAACATATCACTAAAATCGGTCTCACCCTTTTATTTAATTCCAATCTTCCTATAGATTTTTGGCCAGAAGCTTTCACCACAGCTACCTTTGTTATCAACAGGTTACCTTCACCCAATACGAATTTCAAATCTCCACATGAACTCCTGTTTCATAAACTTCCAGATTACAACCTCTTAAAACCTTTTGGTTATTTATGTTATGCTTACTTAAGTCCCTATAACAAGTATAAACTTGATTACAGATCCGAACCTTGTATCTTTGTCGGCTATTTTACACCTCATAAAGGCTATAAGAGCCTCTTATCCTTTGGAAAATTATATATCTATAGACATATCAAATTTGATGAACTTACATTTCCCCTTCAAACAAATCCAAATTTATTTCTCAAATAATGTAATTTTAAATCACTTTTTATATCTCTTCCTTCTATCATACCTTTAGCTAATCCCGTCCCCTTGGTCCACCTGTTGAAATTAATACCACTCATCAAATTCCTTAGTATAATTAATGAATGTTGAGCCCATTGACTATGCTGATGCTTTACTCTTTCCAGATTGGCATTCTGCTATGTTAGATAAATATCAAGCTCTTCTAAAAAATAAAACCAAGGAACTTGTTTCTTTGCCTAGAAAAGTTATCAATAGTAGATGGATCTTCAAAAACAATTTCAAACCAGATGGCAACATTTTGAAACATAAGGCCTAGTTGCGAGAAGTTTTACTCAATAGGAAAGTCTTGATTATAAATACTTTTAGTCTAGTTGTTAAGCCTGTCACGATTAGAGTTGTTTTGGCTGCTGTAATTTCCAAACATTGGCCTATCCACCGGATTGACATTGATAGTGTCGTCCTTCATAGAGAGCTTACTAAAGAAATCTACATGAAACAACCTCTAGGGTTCCATCAAGGTTCACTCAACATTGTTTGCAAGCTCAACAAAGCCAATTATGGCCTTAAGTAGTCCCCTAGAGCTTGGTTTTCCAAACTTGCTACTGTTCCCATTTACTTGGGTTTAACTACAACCAAGAATAATCATTCTTTGCTTGTCATTCATATTAGTTCTCTTACGATTTATATTCTAGTGTATGTTGATGATATCATCATCATTAGCATTTCTCACTAGGCAATTAATACCCTCATTTGACAACTTTCTTCTAATTTCCCTCTTAAGGATCTTGGTCCCTATATCATTTCTTGGGAATTCAAGTTGATAGACAACCTTCTGGTGGTATTATATTATTAATCTCCTTGTTAAACTTAAAATACAGGATGCCAAACCAGTTAAAACACCAATGGCTTCTTCTTCCAAACTTCTCAATGATGGTACTGGGCTTGCTACCAATCCTACTCTATATAGATCAGTGGTTAGTGCTTTACAGTAGTCACCTTAACCAGACCCGATATATCTTACACTTTGAACAAATTATGTCAATTCATGCATCAACCATTAGAGAGCCACCGGAAAGCTATGAAACGACTTCTATGATACCTTAAAGGTTCTTTTCATTTTGGTATTTCCTTCACCTCAACCACCAATTTGGATATCACTACATATTGTGACAGTGACTGGGTCTGTGATCCCTTAGACATAAGGTCTACCTCTGGCTACTGTGTGTATCTTGGCACAAACATAGTCTCTTAGTTAGAAAAGAAACAAACTATTGTTAGTAGGTCTAGTACTGAATCTGAATTTAAAAGCTTAGCATCCAACATTACTGAAAACATGTACTTGCCGTCTCTCCTTTTAGAACTTTATATTCAGCCTCACAGACCACCCTTGATATGTTATGACAATCAGGGTGCGGTTCTACTCTCTACTAACCCTGTTATGCACACCAAAACCAAACATTTGGAATTAGATCTTTGGTTTGTCAGAGAGAAGACAACTAAATAGGAAATTACAATCAGACATTTACCTTCAATATTTCAGGTGGCAGATTTACTTACCAAATCACCAAGCTCTGTAATTTTCCTAGAGTTAAGGGACAAACTCAATGTTTGTTCCTCCACTTCATTGAGTTTGAGGTGAAGGGGATGTTAGGAAACCTTCTTGAGATAAAGGATTGTTAAGAGTTTATTATGATCTATTTTAGTTTGTTAGGATTTCTGTTTTAGTTTGTTAGGAACTCTTCAATATATAAGTTGTTTGTATTTCCCTTGTATCAGATTCATCCATTCATATAATCAGTAAATTCATTTTCCTATTTATAATGCACTTAATGCATTCTATACCTTCTTTTTGATCTTTCCTTTACAATGTCTCAATTTATAATGTGTATTTATTATTATTTTTCAATACATACTCTTCTTAATTACATTTTCTCTCTTAATTAATATGAATGGTACATTTAGAAGGTTAACAGGAATAATTGACAATTCAATGTATTTATATAGATAAATTAAATTTCTTAATATATATGAAATAATGTAATAGAGTATTATAAAAAGAATTGAAAAAAGTATATTTAGGAACAGAGAAAGTATGATATAATAAAGATTATTTTAAATAATATAAGAATGTTTATAAGTTTGTATTTTCTAACTTATAAAAGGAGGGATTAACTTCTTATTTTAAATAAATAGATTTTAAATTGTAATATTTTAAAAAAATATTACATAATATATTAGCATAAGTTGCATTCAATATATTAATCTTATATTTATTACTATAAATAGTATTTAATTATCTTATTTCAAATTTTAAAATTTGACACTCTTTCTCAAAAACTTTCTTTCTAAAAAAGACAAATTAAGTAACCAAGTCAAATTAAATTAGTAAATGATCTGATGGATTCAATTAAAATTATGAAATAATTAGAATTATGAAATTACTAAACCATAAAATGTCAATCTAACTACAAACAACCTTCATGACTAAAGTCCAAAAGTGATTAACTTTGAATTATCATTGAGATTGTAAATCACCTACACTCCTCACCTAAACCATTTTCAACCTTATTTATTCCCAATAATCATTCATTCTCCCTCGTTATTTATGATTGCTACTTTTGCTGTCATTCAACTTTGTATATGGTTCTTCTTCCTCTTCATATAAAGATATAGTCACACCATTACCACCAACCCCCCTCCAAATTGAAGAAATCAGTAATGGAGTCATCAAGATGATATCCAACCCCCGAAGGTCACATCCAGGAACCACGGATGGAACCCGTATCTTGTAGTTCAATTCTGTGATTGTAGAGATACCAGGGTCAAACCCACCTATAGGAAAAACAACTATGGTTTATCCAAATCCCAGGGACGAGCTCATCGGACAACTCTAGGTGGAACTTAATGAACTTAAGCAAGCAAAAGCTAAGAAGCCACACAAGAAAACTATCGTAACACCCCAGAGGCAGCAATTAGAGGTATCACCATCGTCAGATTACTCGTAAATCCAAACTTATGAAGATAATTGATGGTTTAGAGTCAGACTTAAAAGGAGGGTTGAATAAGTCACAGACTCTTTTCATGGAAAATAACAACCAAATAACACAATAATTAGATAAGTAAAAGATAGAAGAAATCAACACAGAATTTATACTAGTTCACTTCCAGTCCCTTCTAACTTGGAGAATTTCCACTATTGTAAAATTTCCTTTACAATAAAAGCACCAGACCTATTGCACAAGTATTCTTTATTCCAACCACTTCTGGCTTAAACCCAAGTTTTCTTTAAACAAGCCATTCCTGGCTTAACCCAAGTTTTCTTTCGAAAGCCTCTTTAGGCCAAACAGTGTTTCCCATACTAACGAGTTCTGGTAACCCACCAGACTTTACATGGTGTTTTAAATGAATGAAAGTAACTCATAAAACTTAGTATATAAGAGATATATAAAAGAAATTGTACACTAAGTTATGACACAAGACCAAGATCTGTTAAAGGTAGAACAAACAATGAAGCTCTTTGTCTTACGAGAAAAGAATAAACAAGAAAATTAAAACTTGAGAGAGTTTTTAATGTAAGCTCGTAAGATCTTTATGAGTAACTCTGTCTGTTGAAGTTCAAACTTCCTTGGTATTTATAAAATCTAAAGGATATGACCATTGCTGCTTCTTGAAAGGAGATATAGACGTTAGAAATCCTTTGAAGGTTTTTTGCTTTAAGCTTCTTGCTACCAGACCTTGAGAATGAAATAAATTCAAGGGGATGGTAGAAGACTTCTTCAGCTCTTTCACGATAAAGGTTTCTCATGCATTTCCCATGCACAAACTATTCGTAATCTATTTCTCGATTGAGCGTCAAGTAGGATGTCAGTGTTTTGAGGACTTTCTAAAATATTTTGACACAAGCTCTGAATATGATCAGTATGCACAGAGGTAGGTACGCTGACAACTGCTATTGATCTTGATCTTGTTCCTTGTGTTCTTTGATGATAAACACACATATATGATAAGAGCATGAATCCCAATACATCACTTAAATAGAATTTAGGAACGTTAAGAATGACTCTTTGATCAGAATACTTCTATCAAACTTTTGATTGTCTGTCAGACTTTTGGAATGCTGATACTCCCCTTTTTTTCATAGCCTTATACTTGTATCTTGAAAGTACTTAGGCACACAGATTAGTCACAAATAGTACAAACTTCATTTCTAAACAAAAATACTTGATGAGTGATATTAACAAATCCAAGGGTATAGAGTCTGGGGTCTGGTCCAAAATAACTTTAAAAAATTCTTTTTCATCTATACTTTTTCTCAATAATAATCAAGAATCAACCATGAGAATAGACTACCCCAGAAGTCATCGAAGGGAATTCATACCATCGGGGGATCAGGGGAATACCGTTTTGACATACCATTCTCTAGAAGACTAATGAGTTTCCTCATTCTAAAACACTTTTAAACACCACAGTCGTTGTCAATTGTAAAGTAAACAGGAGAAACTGACCCCAGACGATATTTGGATGCCTATACAAATGAATCTTTGTTCTTGGGAGTGAAGGAGGATATTATGTGTAAGATGCTCCCTATAATCTTGGTTACGGAGGCTCTGGGATGGTTCAAAGAGCTCCCAGCAGGGTCCATGATTCATGGGAAGAAATAGCCCAAGCCTTCCTAGACTATTTCATCGTCTCCCAGGATATACCAAAAATGTCCCATAGCTAGCCCAAATTAAACAAGGAGAAAATAAAAGTTTGAGAGACTTCTTGAAGAGGTTTTATAAAGAAACTGCTTAGGTTCTAGGGTTAACAAGGCAGATCCAGCTCCATATAGCTATTGAGGCCTTACTGTCGCAATCTTTTTTGCCTTATCCTTGGCCAAAGGAGCACCCCAGACATTTGAAGAATTTAGAGGGAAATTGGCAAAATATGTTGGTAGAGAGATACATCTCACCACAGCCAAAGGTAAAAATGTAGTAGAGGAGGTTAAAACCCCGGTTCATGATCAAAGGAGTGGGAAAAATGATTCAAACAGGAATAATAACAAGGGATTAACACCTCGACAGACGGTAAAAGCATTAATTTCGCACACCATGCTCCACTGACACTACAACTCGGACAAATCCTACAAGAAGTTGGGATACCGGGACTTAAGGTGTACGGGGTAAAAAACCCACACCTATAAAACGCTTAGGGAACACAAGTAAGCACTATGAATTCCATGAAAAAATAGGCGATAATACTGATGAGTGTAGACAACTGAGGGACGTTATTAAGGTGTTATTCTAGGAAGGAAAAATAAAGTAATACCTTTTTAGGATGAAGACATCGGATGAATTGAAAAGAAAAAGACCCCGACAGAGAGATTGTTTCCTCGATGTCGATGAAGGACACAACACAAAACAACCTTCCACCATGGAGAAAGGAAAAATCGTAGTAGACAGCATCACTGAGGAAGATGAAGAATTCCAGATTCCCCTATAAAAAGGGAAGAAAGAGGTTATAGACATAATAGCAGGAGGAGAAATATCTAACTCAGCGTGAAAAAACCATATATGTATGATCATGTCAATATAGACCAAATTAGACAACAGACCATTCCAAGGTAGGATTCAAACCCTGCCCATAATTTTTATAGATGACGACTTCGACCCAACCATCCTAGGAGGAAATGACGTAGTAGTAATTGAGGTCGTTGTCATGAATAAGACCATACAAAGGTTATTGATGGATCAAGAAAGCTTTTGTGATGTGATTTTCTATGAATGATTCAAGAAGATGGGTCTAAGGTGGACCTACAACCTTACACCCAAGATTTGACCATGTTTAATAGAGCAAAGAAGCTTACTAAAGGCTACCTTGACACCAGATTAACGTTCAAATGTGAACCAAGGTCCAGAACGATTAAAATAAAGATACTTGTTATTGATGTAAAGTCATCGTTTAATGGAATACTCGGAAGGCCATCATTAAATGCACTTGAAGTAGTAGTTTCTACCCTACACCTACTAATTAAATTCATTGATAAAGATAATCAAGTTTCCCTAGTAAAGGGATATCAGCAGATAGCCTGGTATTATTATAATCTAGGCCTTCAAATGGTGAAGAGTAATGATGAAATCAAGAAAAGAAAGTTAAATAATGGAGGATCGATCTCGGGATCGGAAAACCTAATAGGCTTCGATCCTAGAGAAGAATTGGTGTATTTGAACCCAATCAAGCCCACGCTGGGGGAGGAATAAAGATGGTCATTATGGGAGAAGACCCGACCAAAATCATAGAAATAAATGACAATATAGAAACTAAGATAGAGGACCAGTTGGTCAAATTAGTAAAGCAATTCAAGCATCTTTTTGCTTGGACAGTGCTTGATATGCCCAGGATAGACCTAAAATTTTGCTATCATAAATTGGCAGTATATCTAGAATCGAAAGTGGTGGCATAGAAGAAAATGAGGTTGGGTCCTAAGAAGCAGCAGGTAGCTTGAGAGCAAACTGAAGAATTATTGAAGGCCAACTTTATCCAGGAAGTCTAATATTCATCTTGGGTCTCTAATATCGTCATGGTGAAGAAGGTAAGTGGGAAATGGCGCATGTGTATGAATTTCATGAATCTAAACAAATGTTTCCCAAAAGATCCATATCCGCTGCCAAGCATTGACTAAATGTGGATGATTCCTCAGGTTACTAGTTTCTCTTATTCATGAACGCATATTTCAGATATAATTAGATTTCGATGTGGAAAGATGACGAGGAACAAACAATTTTTATCAATGATAAAGGAGTCTTTTGTTACCATGATGCCCTTCTGGCTCAAGAACGTCAGGGCAACTTATCAGCGGATGATGAATATGGTTTTTAAGGGAATACGTTCAAAGATCATTGGAGTTTATGTAGATGATATCATAGTAAAAACTTCATTCAGAAGAGACCATGGGGAGGATTTAAGGAAGATTTTTCTGTGATTATAGGCGTATAATATGCGTTTAAATCTATTAAATTGTACTTTTGCAGTACCTACATGAAAGTTTTAGGGTTTTATGTTAACCTAAAGGGGAATTGAAGTAAATCTGAATAAATATTGGATAATCAAAGAGCTCTAAAGTCTGACCAACCCAAGGGAAGTGCAATCTTTGAATGGTAAAGTGGCAACATTATCCCAGTTTACACCAAAAATGGCATATCGGTCACTTCCCCTATATAAAATTTTGAAAAATAAAAAGTTTGAGTAGGGAAAGGAATAGGAAAAAGCCTTCCAAATCTGAAGGACATCCTGGCTAACCCCCGGTGCTAGTCAAACCAGACCCAAGAGAATGGTTCCACATTTATTTATCTGTTTTAGATGAAGCACTAGGAGCAGTGCTGGTGAAAGAAACTACGGAAGGATAGCAACCCGTCTATTTCATCAAAAAGGTACTCTAGGGGGCTAAACATCGATACCAGAAATTAGAAAAAGCTACGTTGGCCTTAGTCTGGGTGTTACGAAGACTTCGGCAGTACTTTCACACACACCCTATCATGGCACGCAACAATTTGACATTACGAACTATCTTTCATAAGCCAAACTTGGTAGGGCAGATGATTAAATGGGCAATCAAACTCTCAGAGTTTGACATCTCTTACGAGCCAAAGACGACTATAAAAGCCCAAGTCTTAGTAACATTTATGACTAAACTAACGGGAGAACCATCATCTCCATCAAGGAAGCATTGGGTCATATACGTGGATTGATCACCAAACATGAAGGGATGTGGTGCCAGTGTTGTTATTGAAAGTGAGGATGGAGTACATATAGGAATTTCACTATTATTTGATTTCAAAACATCTAATAACCAAGCAACATATGAAGCACGCCTGGTTAGACTACAGGAAGCTTTAGACGTTGGCGTGAAAACAACAATCCTCTGTAGTAACTCTCAATTGGTTATATCTCATATTAACAAAAGCTACCAGGCTAAAGAACCATTATTGCAATAGTATTTGTCCAAGGTCAAAGAGATAAAAGAAAATTTTGACCAAATCAAGTACAAGCATGTTCCTAGGGAGGAAAATGTCCAGGTCAATGTGTTGTATAGATTGGCCAACACAAAGAGAGCTGGGTCGACCACTACAGTTATCTAAAGTTCCCTAGCAGCTCCGAGTATAAGCATATCCATCAAGGTGTACGTTGTACACGCCAAAGCTTTTCTGGAAGATACATGGGTAGTATCAATTATAAGTTATATTGTTAATGGACAACTTCCGATGGATCTTTTGGAGAAAAAAGTTTGAAGAAAGAGCACTCTGTAACATCCCAAATTTTATAAAAATGATTAAATAGGAGGAATAAATATTAAATAATTATAAATGGGTTAATAAGTGTCCCAAAAATATTGAAATAATTAAATTGAGATTTATAAAGATTATTTATAATTTATTGGGGCTTTAAGAGTTAAATTATACCCAGTTAAAGTATGGGTGTCGGACCAAGTATCTTCGATTAAGAATATTATTGGGAATCCGAATCTATATTCGAAATAATTTTTGGATTTAGTTTTGAGCCCGAACAGAGATCCTGTTTGTCATAAAACGGTAAATTTTTAATGAAGGAATTAAAATTAAAACCTAAACTCTTACTTTCTCTTCTCTTTTCACATTGCTTTTTCCTCTCCTTCATACACTCTCTTCTCTCTTCATACCCTATCTCCCATTCATCTTCTTCTCTTCTCTAAACCTAGCAAAAATGGTAGTGCCTCTTCCTCCTCCCTCCATTTTCGTTCTCCCATGGAGCTTGAAGGAGATGATGTTGGTTGGAAGCTTTCCCTCTTCTCCTCAAATTTTCATCACCCTCTCCCTCTCTTAGAAGCCCATTGTGATTTCTTGGCTTAAGGTATGTCTCCCTCCATTTTAATGAGTTTAAGCCTTAGGTTTTGAATTTTACATGATTGGGAGAGTGTTATATGTATGGGTTTTGGAACGGGAGCCATTTTCATGTAAAACCCAAAGGTGGGGTGTGATTTATGTGTGTTTTTGGATGGGTGTGAAGGGGTATACGAAAATTTCAATGTATGAAGTAAAAGATGATGATTATAAACGGTGAATGTTAGATTTTAATGAAACCCTAACTGTAGGAATTGGGGGAAATGAATAGTGATGTTGTGAGAAATGATTTTAAGTGTAAATCCATGATATTTAACATATGGGTTTTCTTAATGATGGAGATTGATGGTTATTAGACATGTTGTTGAGTTTTGATGAAAACCCTAAAGATTGGGATTTAGGGCCCTATGACAAATCTTGAAAACATGGTGATGATTTTTGGTGTTGAGTGATTTGGTATGTAGGAATGAGTTTTTAAGTGTGTGACATTGACCATTGATGATAACGATATGTGAAATAAAGAGAATTGTTTATGATGATGATAATGATAATGATGATGGTGGATAACTAATAATGATGAATAGATGAGTTAAGATGAGGATTTGATAAGGCCTTAGGCCATGGTGTGTGTCACTTGAAATTTGTGAATTATTGATGGCCTTAAGTGGAGCTAAGAGGCTCATGATGAATTTGAATAGCAAATGGGTACTTTAAGTGATGGTGAAGGAGATGTTGTTGTTATTGGGTATAGTTGGCCCTTTAAGATCTAGAGAATCTTGGTTTTGGGAAAGGAATTCCGAAAGCCTAACACAATGGTATGAATTGGTGTTTTAGCAAGTCTAGGACTTGATATTGAGATTTATGATAAGCTAGCATTTGTTTAGAATTGTGAGGAATGCCTTGAGATGGCTTATTGATTGTATGAATGCATATGTATGTTGTGTAGATGATATTTCGGGCAATGTGGCGGAGTATTCAGAGCGTGCATTGGATTGTGGTTCTTCCCTCGAGGTAGGAGAGGAGTTTACATTCAAATTGCATGAGTTATATAATTGATGATTATTGTATGTTATGATACTCATGCTTGCCTTGCCATGTTTATAGTGAAATAATATGAATGGAAATTATTGGCTATTGATGATGATATATATATGTATATGTGATGATGATGAATGGTTAGCTATCACTTAGAGGGAATGATGTGTTGTTGATAAACCATCCTTGAGGGGATGAAGCATATGTTTGAGAATTGGGAATTTATGTGGGTGTTTGGTAATAAATATGATAGCCATTGTGATGGTATTGATGATAAGGTTGAAAGATAATTCATAATCGAGGAACTCATAGAGTCAAATTGTGTGTTATGTGATTTTGATGGCATGTGATAGTTCCGATAGCCTTTATATGTAGTTTATGACTTGTAGAAATTGGAATGGGCCAATTCCATTGAGAATAGGCCCTTGAGTTGCACAAAAGTGCCTCAAAATAGGTAAAACGCATTTATACACATAAGTCACTCATTTTAAAGGATTTTTGAGTGAGGCCGGTGGCCACACACCACAATTAATGTGTTTTAGCCTGTGCCAAAATTTGGTGACATTCGGATATCATTTGCATGGGTTTTGGTAGTGGAGAAGTTCATTTTTGGTGCAAAATCTGCATATTTTCTACAGAATGACAGGGCGTAATCGATTAGCCTCTAGGGTATAATCGATTACCAGGCCTCTGTCCTTCATCTAATCGATTAGAAATCAGACAGTAATCGATTATGGACCGTCTAGAACCAATGTAATCGATTGCATTCGAAGGTGTAATCAATTATGTACTAAAACAGAAACAGGGTAATCGATTACTCTAGTCTCGTAATCGATTATGCACAATACCTGATATATTATACCACCTACGGAAGCATTGTAATCGATTAGCTCCTACCCCGTAATCGATTATCACTAGCTAAAATGGTTAAATCAGTTTAGGAATTGCATGCTTACTTCTTTTGAGTACTTATCTTGTACTCCTTGGACTTTTAGGCCTACTTGACAATTAAATGGAGTATTCTAAAACCTTCTCCCAATCCGATGTATACTTTGGAGTAATTATAAGCGAAACCACTAGGGGTATATGTGTGGTTTGTCTTAGTGGTAATTGGAGAATGGTGTAAGGCCTTGGAAAGGTATGTGTATGCCTATGCTATGTTATGAATACATGTATGCTTCACCACTATGGATATATTATGAAGTATGATGGGAAGTAAATGATATGGTTACATGACACACTTTGTTTAATGACAAAATTAATGGGAGGACAATTGAATGGCAATGTGTGTATAAATCAATGGATTTGAAATAGTTTCGATGATGATTAAAAGTTAAGGATACCACATATATTGAATGATAAATGATATTTGTAACATCCCGATTTTTAATTTAAGTACCGATTGAGACTAAGCCATTAATTAAGGGTTAACTGCAGAATTGGGATTAATGAATAATTAAACTAATTGTTGATTGGTTAGAAAATGATTGAATAAATAATGATAAAAATAATAATAATGCCAGGCGAAAGGACGCATGTGTCCCTAAGGGTATAAGACAACTTCAGCTCTCTCTTTCCTTCATTAATTCACGCTGGATAGTTCTTCTGGTGCGTGCGTCTGGTCTTTCCTTTCCCTGTTTTCTCTTCTTCCCTCTCATTCGCGTCGAACAGTGAGAGAGTCGAGAGCTTCTGGGAGGAACATCAACGCGGCTCTGTTCCACTCCCTGTCCTCTTCTTCCTTTCCGTCGCCTTCTTCCCCCTCCTTCTTCTTCCACTTGGAGCTGTTAGTGTCCCAGTTGGAAGGCTGTGCTGGGAAGTGCCTTGGAGCCGTGGGGGAGACGAACCCGTTGGAGGAAAGAGTAACTCTGGCCCAGGATCAACGCTGAGTTCGAAGGCTGGTGGAGGAGGAGTAACAGAAGGGCGATCGGTCAGCATTGCAACTTGAGGAGTCTCTGAACCGCGACAGCAGGTAGGGGCGCTTTGCATGTCAAGTGTATGGTTTATGACCGGGTTCCGGGTGCTTGCTTTAATGTGATAAGTTGTGTGAAAGGTGTAGATCAATGTGAATTGATACGTGATTTCCATTTTGAATGTTGTGTTGAAATGCATGCTGACTCCGTTAAAAATGTCGAGTGGATGTGTTGTAATGTGGTTACCTTGGATGCTTGTTGTGGAATTGCATGAGATTGCATATATGAGATGACTCCCAGATTCCTGACCAGTTCCATGAGGACCCGTGGTAGCCGATGGAGCTAGAGTTAAGTCTCGAGACGTCTTTGGAGGGCCGGTACCACACGAGAAGGGCTAATAGACGAGAGGCAGGGAAGGAATCTGCGACTGAAATCACTATTTAAGTCGGATCCGCATGCATGTGTGTATGAGCATTGTTATTGAGGCTAACCTGATTGCATGGATTTGAATGAATGAGTAAATTACGACTGAATGCATATCTATGTATTGATGCTGTGCCGAGTGTGACGTGTTGTTATGATAGAGAATGTGTGTTACCGTGTAATCTCCGAATGGATGCTGTTGTGTGACTCTTATATTATTTGGCAGTGTATATATATTGCGGATTGAGCCATGTAAATTATATAATTGAGATTGAGGTATAATCTGAGTCAATGGCTATCGTTTTATATATGAAAGCTCACCCCTACACCATTTTCCAGCTTGTGCAGGTGGGACTCAGACGTAATGATCGGGCCTTAAGTCCGAGTGAGGTGCACTCCGACTGTTGAGTGCTTATATTGTATTTATTATGTCTGGTCAGTGTAGCCTTGGCCGGCTCTCATGTAATAGGATAACTAACTTATTGTTTATGAGCAATACCTATCAGAATTGTAAACAAGTACATGTATATATATATATATTTTACATGGGTATGGTGTTAATTACATCGAATAACAAGTGTTGGTTAATGAATAATGCTGGGATAATAAGTATCCGAGTGTATGTCTGTATATACATATGTGTGTGGTTATAGTGGTAATATACATTGTATTGGTTGTGAAGTGATGTTGAATAAATAATGTTAAGGTGATGAATTTCGAGTGGATTATTATTGTCTGGGCCGTTCCAAGCGAAGCTATAGTGTTGGCCTTCTTTTCCGAGCGGAGAAGACTTAAAAAGGATTCTGAGAAATCTCTTGGTGAACCTATTCTGTGTAGCATTAATGGGAGAATTTTCGAGTACTGCTAGGCTTGATTATTCCGAGTGAAAAATGTGTGTAGATCCCGAGCGGGAAAGGGTTTTGATAATTTCGAGTGGAAACCCCGAATGGGCCCTCTCCCGAAGGAAGAGTTGTTGTAATGGTTAGATTGGAACGAATTCTAAGTGTACGATATACATAATCCGAGTGAATGAGGTTCTACATCCCGAGTGGTTAAGGTTAGATTAAGTCCGAGAGGGGCTTGACTTAATGATTTTCCCCGAGCGAATAAGTTACCATATGCCGAGTGGATCTAGCTGGAACGTTCCGAGTGAGGAATGAATATTGTGACCCTTTTCTGAGTGAAGGAAGAACTGTGTTCTCTGAGAGAGAGATGTGAAAATATACCGAGTGACGGGAGTATGGTACAGACCCGATCGTATTGAAGTTAAATACCCCGAGTGATGTTTGATTAGGAAATATTCCAAGTGAGAAAGAGTTTTGGATTCCGAGTGGTAGAATTGGGGGAGTAATTTCCCGAGTGGTTTATACTTGTGGCCTATATGAATTAAATGAGGAGCTGTGTAGATTCCCGAGTGAAGTATGAGCGTGATGATTTACCAGGTGAACCTATGTCCCAAATCCGAGCGAGAAATTACCTTGTACCTGTGTTCGCCCCAGCGAATTAGACTTAGCCACTGCGAGTGTGAGTGGTTGGAAGGCCTTTGTGCTGGCTCCGCTTAAGCGAAGGGCTGTCCACCCGAGCGAGTCGGTTGCCTCGCTGAAGCGTGTTGGAACCCGATTAAGCGAGTCTGCGTTGTTAAGGAATTCGCCCAAGCGCTGATATGTTTCGCTGAACTGAATGGGTCGGTTCAAGCCTTGTCCCTTCCGTTGATTGCTATACGTGTGAATGTTCTTTTAGCTTCCCTTGCTTTCCATTTCCCCTCCTTCTCCTTGTTGTGCCCGGTGTAATTAATTTGGGCAGATTATCTATGTTTTGCTAACTCTAAGATTTGGAAAAATTTCCCTGTTTGGATTTATTTATTTATTAAAATTAGGGTGTTACAATATTGTTGAATAAAAAGAGACGTTGTTGTTGAACATGCCCTTGGATAAGCAGTGTTACTATTTTGGATGAGTGTGGTGCTAATATAATTAATGCAAGTATTGACTTGTAAGTATGAGATGCAATGATGATTGTTGAATGTATGTTTTGAGATATCTTATTGGTTTCCATGTGTGGATAAATGCTATGATGATTGACATGCTATGATTGCCATGTGGGGATTTACGAAAATGTGAATGTTGTGCCTTGAGGGGCCTTGTGATTGATTGTATGCCAATGATAATAAAAACCAAATATAAAATATACCCCTAATTGAGAGGGTGAGATATCCTTGCGAGGTTGATTGACATATGCACTATTGCATTTTGCATTCATGGCATGGCATAACATTAATATTATGTGGTTACGATCACAATGATGAAAGATCCTGCGGGATTCTGTGAAGGGAGTACCCCTTGCGAGGTGGGAAACCAACGTGATGATGATATGGTATTGAGTTGGTGGTTGCGATCACCTGGTTGTGGAAAGTGAAAGGCCCTACGGGGACCATTGTATGATGATGAGCCAGTTGTTGCGATCACTTAGTATTTGAAATGAAAAAGGGCTTGCGAGTTCCTATGGTGCCTGTGGTTGCGATCACGAGGCGGGAGTACCCCTTGCGATGCGGGAAACCATTATGAATTATTGAACGTGGTTGCGATCACGAGAAAACACCTTGCGAGGCTGCTAGAGGGAGTACCCCTTGTGAGGCGGGAAACCCATGTGAATGAATGATATGGTGGTTGCGATCACCTGATGAAATGAAATGGATCCATTGCATATGCATTAAACAGTTGACATATGCATTAGCTATAAGAGCATGGCATTTGAGATGGGATGACTATGAGAGATGAGACCCCTTGCGAGGAGGAATGGAATAAAAATTTAATAAAATGATAATGATGATTGTGAATGCCCTTGTTGATAAGTGGCAATGTGATTGTGTATGTGCTTGTGCTTGGTTATGTTGTGAATGATAATCTAACGGTTTTATAATAATGTGATGATGATTGAATGATGTGATGATGATTGAATAATAATCTAACGGTTTTATAGCAAAGCACACATGATGATTGTATGCATGTACACATAATCACAGTATATTTATATTCGTCATTTTGAATGTATAACTCACTCTCCCATGTGGTCTCCTTTTTAGCATTGTGATGCAGGGTTATCATGGGCTGAGATGAAACTTTGAATTGAAGTTTTGGTAAAGGTAAATAGTGGTAATGGAAGTGCCTTGGCCGGCATCATTTATGAGTTCTTATGTAATGAATAAATTGTTTATGATGATATAAATGATTTAGTGAATTTAGTCATGTATAAAATAATCCTTCATATTTAGGAATAGTGAATATATATATGTAGTATGTAAGAGATGATTTAATGTGTACTAGAATGATTGAAATTGAATGATGTACATTGATGATAGTGATAGTTGGGAGAAGATTCCCGGATGTATATGTATATATATAATTGTGTCTTGGGCAATACATGTGTATGGTGTGAGTGAATTAGACGGGCTTTGGTCTATTAGGTCTATGTCGGGTATTTGCATGCTTTGCCGAGCCTTTTCTCATATCGTCATATATGGGACTAGGCGTTTTCCCGGTATACACATTTCTCTTCCGCTGTAAACTCCACTATTTTTGTATACCGTTATAAGCAATTTAGTTATCGATCCAGTCATATCTTATTAATTCGTACTCTTCGGTTTTCTGCGATTCGGGTTTCAGTGTGACGTCGGACTTACTTTGGAACGCGAAAAATTTACTCGCATTTTATTAATCCTTATGTTGATCATATAGGAATTCGAGTCCGGAAAACCGAGGTGTTACAAAAGGTGGTATCAGAGTAGGATAATGGTGGCCCACCATGACAAAAGCCACCATGCATTATGTTAGAAAATACGACCCCTGTCAAAACAACAGTAACTTACACCATGTTCCCACTGAGGAATTGTTCACATCAGCTGTACCTTGGCCATTTTTCAATGAGGTTTGGATATTCTAGGCCTGTTCCCTAAAGCTCTAGGTGGGGTTAAATATTTAATAGTCGGAGTTGATTATTTTACAAAATGGATAGAAATGGAATTTGTAGTTCTCTTAACCTCGACTAGAACTCAGTGATTTGTTTATAAGAATATTATATTGCGATTTAGGATCCCGGGGCGAATCGTAATGAACAAAGAAACATAATTCATAGATACCAAGTTTATAGACTACTTGAAGGACTTCAAATCCAGTATGTATTCTTATCTGTAGAACACTCCCAAACAAATGGGCAAGCCGAGGTAGCTAATAGAGAAATCCTGAAAGGATTGAAGAAGTGCCTAGGTGATGTAAAATGAGAATGAGCAAATCAGCTATGTCATTTATTATGGGCATATCAGACCACCCTATATTCATCTACTAGGGAATCACTATTTCAGCTCACTTATGGGGTAGAGGCTGTAATACCAGTCAAAATCAAGCAGATTTCCCCAAGACTTTAGTAATTTAAGGAAACAAACAACGATATGAAGATCTAGAGTAAGCTTGATGTCATTCAAGAAGTCCGGGATGCCGGTTTCATTTGGGATCAAGCAATAAAAGCCAAAGCCACACTTTGATATAATAGAGAGGTACAATTCAGGAGATCCAATGTTGGAGATCTAGTTTTAAGGAAAGCATCAATTAGAAACTGGTTCACTCATCAAGCAAAACTAGGCTCAACCTAGGAAGGACCATACTAGGTCCACGATATGACAATCGTAGGAACGTATCTACTAGAACCCTTATAAGGCGAGGTCTTTAAGAATAAGTGGAATGTAGAATGTATTATAACTAACCGACTGTAACAACCTAATTTAACAAAATGAAATAAACCTAAAGACGGGGAAATTTTTCCAAAATTAAGTAAACCAATTAGTCTATAAGGCAACCGGATAACAAAAGGGATGGTGTGCAAGGAAGGACAAGGGAAACGAGAGATCAACCACACGTATAAGGCAAATAACAGAAGGCTAAGACTGGAACCGGTTCATTTGGTTTAATGAAACATACCAGTGCCAGGGCGGATTACATAATATCGTTGGTTTACTCAGGCGGAGTCTGATACCGCCTGGGCGGGGTATGGTAATGCAGCGGCGGATGGAGGGGGATTCACAAAGAAAGCTTTCCACGAGTAACACTAGTCAGTCAGTAGGAGGAAATAGATAAGGGGAAGGAGAAGGGAGATGTACATGTGCAGTAGAAGATTGTGGAGGAAAGAGGGGTCCGAACTCATTCCGCCCAACTCAACTAGGTATGCCAACGCCTGGGCGGACTCAACCACAACGCCCAAGCCGGGGTCAACACCGTTGTTGGGGACGCATTAGCGTCACAACGAAGAGGAAGGGTAATTGGGCGGTATCCCACTTTGACCACTAGCGCGAGTCCTCACGATTGGGCGAACTGCTCTAGTACCTCGGGCGAGGTATGACTCCGCCCAAGCGAATCCAACCTAAGTCTTCCTAGCCTACATTTGCTAGAGCGAGTATATTGCTCGCTGAAGCGAGGAACTTCACTCGGAAAATTGGGAAGTTAAGTCTCACTCGGCTTCTCCAAACCCAACCACTCGGGACACCAATCCTTACTCACTCGGACTTTACGTCTTTCGCTCGGATTATCAATACCATACACTTAGGATCCAATCCTCCTTAAACCGCCAATTGAATTCCTCTCACAGCAGGGAATCACTCGAGGTTTTCACTCGTCATTCGTTCCTCCCTCATTAGAAGCATATTTAAACTCTTTATTTCATCCTCTCAACCCCAAACTTATTCCCACTACTAACCCATAGTCACACCGGCCTCCTACACTCGGGATTTCATGCCTATTTTACTCGGAAGTCCTCATACAGTCCTCTCCCCACTCAACCTTACTTACAGTATAGAAGAACACACAACATATACTTATATAAGCAAAATCATTCATATGATTACAAAAACTTCACCATGAATTCTGTTACCCAAGCTGTCAGTTTTAACGTAAGGACTACAACCAAAACATGAGCCGGCCAAGGCTTAACAAAACGTTATACACAGCATTTACACAGATATACACATATACACATATAGACACATGTTCCAACAGCACTTCGGATTCATTGTCCTGCACTCGTCCTCCTTCATCCTTCTTTCTGAGAGATGTTCACTGAAAGTATAGCCACTACAGGAGTGAGCTTTTACATGTAAAATGACAATCAAAGACTCGGTATCAGTGTCAGCATGCACATTCACATCCATTCTACTGGTTTCAAATTAATTAAAGTTAAACTCGACAAGGTGACATTTAAGATACACATATAACACACATGGGTATTTCCCGCATTCGAAGATCATTCATAACACTCCACACACGTTATACGTACTACTCTAATCAACCTCGTATTTACATGCATGACTGCGGATCCGACTCGAGTGATGACTTTCAGTCACAGTTTTCCCCTCTCTTGGCCCCTCGTCCTTCAGCTCTTCCCGCATGGTACCGACCTCCCATTGGCGTCTCGAGACTCCTCTCTAGCTCCTACGGCTACCACGAGCTCCCTCGGAATCTAGCCGGGGTCTGTAACTGGAAGTCATTCCCTCGAGGCTCTTGACCTTCCACGGGTCGCCCCACTCCTACACATGCAGCTAAATGCATCTACCAACAAGTGTCATCACATCACCGATATCTCTTTCATAACCATTGAGTGGGAACAGGTTCAATGCAACCTTTACTCGCTTTATTATTTACACCAAAATGATCAACCATCAGCAATCAAGTAATAGCATCTGACAAATCAATCAAGCACACATTCATACTTTCATGCATATCATTCAATATTATCTATGCTAACATACTACTTTACCACCATCTAGATCACAAGCATTTATGGTTCAATCATTATAAAACACACGGGATTCAGAATCTCCAATCATGCATAGGATCCAATCATCACAACCACATGCACATACACTCAAGCAGAACATTCATCTGGTACCGTTCGTGGACCATGCATTTAACATGCAAGCGCCCCCTACCTACGAAAGGGACTCCAAGAAGCTCTTCTGCTCTTCGATGTTGAATCTGACGCCCTTCTACTGATTCGTTCAGCCTTTCTTCACTCCGTCGTACTCTGCACTTGGTTCGGAGTTGAGGTGTCGTTCTTCCTCTGCTCCAACGATCGTCCTTCACCTGACGGGGCTCTGACCTTCTTCCTGCACTGTCGTCGTGACGAACAGAAACAGGGGAAACGGAAGGAAGATGGAGATGAAGAAGAAAAAGAGAGAAAGTGGAGTAGTGGGAGAAGTTGTTCTTTCACCCACGGTGATACTAAATACGCACCTATATACGCATGCGAGGGGAAGAAGTGGGATGGGAAAGTGTGAGTCGCAGTCCACTCACACCTTCCGCCAATCGCAGACAGCCATGTCCCATTAGTTAAGTCTAATTAATCTTATCATTAACTCTCAGGCCATACTGATTATGATTAACAACTAAGTCTCTACATTTAATTTTCTTATTATTAAATTTTTATTCGGTACCTAACTTCAAAACTGGGATGTTACACCGACAACATAAGTAATGAACTTTTTTTCCTACCAAGGTTTTTTCCACAGGACTTTACCTTAGAGGTTTTAATGAGACATGTTGTTGAGAGGATCTATCAATAGATGACAACCATTTTTAAACACTCTTTTCTTTGAAATTTAACCTCAAACTGGTTAAAATGTTATAAATTAAAAGTTTAACCCTGAAATGGTTGAGAAACCATAGAGTGATTAAAATGTTGCAAATTAAAAGTTAAACCCCAGAGTAGTTGAGAAACCCTAGAGTGGTTAAAATATTACAAAGTAAAAGTTTAACCCCAGAGTGGCAGAGAACCGTAGAGTGGTTAAAGTATTACAAATTAAAAGTTTAACCCCGGTGTGGTTGAGAAACCCAAGAGTGGTTAAAGTATTAACAATTAAGTTAGTCCCAGAGCGGTCAAAGAACCTAAAAAGGTTAAAGTATTATATGTCAATTGACCCTGAAGTCATTGAAAACCCTAGAGTGGTCAACTATTTAACCCTGGAGTGGTTAAAGAACCTCGAGGTAGTTAGTTACAAATTAATTAACCCGAGGTTACAAACCCCAGAGCGGGTAAAAATTATGAATTAACTCAGCCTTGGATTGGTTGAGAAACCTGGTGCGACTAAAAGGTTATGAACTAAATGTTGAAGTGACCATTAGACCTTAAAGCAGTTAACATTAGTGATACGAAATCCCAAAATGGTAGAAGAAAATTATGAGGTAACTTATATGGTTGAGGTATTTAGAACTATAAGTATAAATACTATGATGAACCAAGTATCAGAATAATAATTTATGCAAGAATATTCCAGAAAAGATTAAATGTTTAAAAACTTAGAGCATTTCATTACAAAAAACAATGGGTTATGCTTGGAATACAAAAAAATAAAGGGGCACAAATAGTTGTACTAAGTCATTCAAAAAATCAAAAGGATAAAGCTCATCCCATTTATAAAGTTATCAAAAATTAAGGTTGGCTGGTCTCTCCATGTTTGGTATCAATGTCAGGGATGATATCATTCTCATCTTCAAGTAGAGGAGTGATATAACACCCTAATTTTAAAGAAAACAATTTATGGAATAATGATAATTAATTATTTATGGTTCAATAATTATAGGAGAATTAATTTAATATTAGAAGTGAATTATTAGTAAATTAAGATTTACCGGAGTTGGATGATTTAACAGATGATATGGGACTCACTTGGTCAAATTAAATAATTAATGGGTCAAGAATGTTTAGAAAATTATTGTAGTTATGAAGATATAGTTGAAATAATTTTTAGAGTTAAAGAAATAATTAATTGGACTCAAAATATGTTATTAAGCGGACAAAATATAAGCCAAAATAGAATTAAAAGCAAATGAAAACTTCCATTTTCCTTTCCCTCTCAGCTGTGATCTCTTTTCTCTCTCCCACTTTGCTTTTCATGCTATTAGACAATGGTTAATGGAGTTTTATGACCCAATGGACAAAGGCAAAATACATGGTTTTACCCATTGGACAATGTCCAATTTTTACACAAACTTCCTCTCTCTTTCTCTTATTTTCGATAGCACCTTTCCTCCCACCATTCTTTACATTTTCTTCTTCATCTTCTCCTCCTACCAACTCCAAAACCGACCACCTCCCTCTTGCTCCATTGCTTGCTAAAATCAAAAGCTAAGCTTGGATTCATGGAGCATGAAAGTGATATTGGAGTAAATATTTGATGGTCTTCCCTCCTCACCTCTTTATTTTTGTGTTTGACATTGGGCTAGGAGATGAGGTAAGGTTTCTTGCCTCTATGATATTCCATTAATGATTGATATATTATTTGGGTTAAAAGGTAATTGTTAGAAACTATGGGTGTTGATGAGAATAGTAACCCTAGGCTTGAATGGCTTAAGATATACTCTTGATTTTGGTTTTATGATATGAGACTGAAGGCTATTGAGTTTATGAGGATACATGAAAATAATGGATGTTGAATGTTGTTGGAAAATTTTAAAAAAAACCTTAAATGTGATAAATTGGGGATTTTTGCCAAATTGATGGTTTTAGTGATTTTGATGCCTTGGGAATGATTTTATATGAGGAAATGAATATTTAGAAACATTGGGGTTGATTATTGATGTTGATGAATTTTGAGCTAGGTTAATGTTATTTGAATGATGGTTTATGCATGTGAAACCCAAACCATAGGGTAGATGACCATTGGGACAATTGGTTGCTGTTTACAAATGATTGGCACTTTGATGATGATATAATATTTGTAATGATGTATGTGAATTGATGGAATTGATGATTGGTGATTATAAGAGACTCTTAAGAAATTGATAATTCATTGGTCATGAGAATGATTTGGTGGGTAGAGATGATGTTTGGAAATCATTGGTGTTAAATTGTTGAGGTTCCAATATTGAGATTTGACAAATTGAGTTTGAGGATTTGGAGGTATTATGAATAAGGGATATGATCTTATTGTTGTTAGGTGTGGTTAGCCCCTTTGATATCTAGAGGATCTTGGTTTTGGGAAAGGAATTCCCGAAGCCTAACACAAGAATGTGAATTGGTGTTTAGACAAGTCTGGGACATGATACGATCCCCATAGGATGTTAATAATTTATTAACATTGTGATGATGCCTTATGATTGCTTATTAATGGCATGCATGTATATGTGTGTTTGTGATAGGATTGTGTTCTGGACGATGATGCGGAATGATCGAGGTGTTAGGATTGCGATTCTTCTTTCAAGGTAGGAGAGAGTTTACATTTCAAATTTGCATGAGTGAATAAATTGTTGATTATGTATATGTATGAACTCATGTATTGCCTTGCCATAAATGTGTTAAATGTTTGAATTGTTGAAGGGATGTTTGATGGCTTGGCTTATATTGATTGTTATGAAAATATAAATATATATATATAATGTTAATGATAAGTGTTTGATTGTCCCTTGGTTGGACATGAATTAAATGATGGTGAAAATCTATGAATGGATGAGTTAAATTAAGTGTAGAGGATTGTTTTGAGATGATTATGTGGCAAAATAAGTGAGGTAATGATGTGGAATGTTGTTAAAACCTCCTTTAGGTATTTGAAAGTTTAGAATTGAAAATAGAGAGGCGTGGTTTCGTGAAATGAGCCTAAATACATAATCAATATTGGTAAGGTGTTAAATTAGGCCAACTATTGATAAGGAAGATATTGACATGAGAAAAAGAGTGAAAAACTTGAGGTTTAATTGTGTGGGATGACCTCGCTCAAGCAACATGGATTCTCACTCAAGCGAGAGTCCCCTGCATCAAGGGAGTAGCCTCTGGCCCAATTTCACTCAGGTAGGATGTGGTCTCGCTCAAGCGAGACGCGTATGCAATAGAGGAATGCACACTGGACGAATCTCGCTCAAGCGGGTGCGGCCACGCTTTAGCGAGCGAGAGAGGAAAATGGTTCTGGACAAATCTCGCTTAAGCGAGGGGCGAGTTAAAATGAGCCTCGCTCAAGCGAGCAAGCTTGAATTAGACACTGGAGGAATCTCGCTCAAGCAAGAGTGGCTCGCTCAAGCGAGATCGTGGCCTGATACTCCAAGACTTCTTCGCTCAAGGGAATTTTGGGCGCGCTCAAGCGACACCTTTTAATCTCGCTCAAGCGAGAGGCTAGGTGAAAAGGAGTCTCGCTCAAGTGAATAAGCGTGGACACGCTGCTAGAAGCCTCTCGCGTACACGCGATGGGGCTCGCCTAAGTGAGCTTGGCTGATCTCGCTCATGCGAAGGTGAATCTCGCTTGAGCGAGTTTCTCCAAAATTAGATTTATTTTATTTTCTTTAATGTGGGTTGAAGTTAGCGCTTTTCCTATATATTGTGAGATGATTGAGGGAATGTATGAGGGCAATATGGTGATGATATAACATGGTGTTGATTGGGATTGATTGGTATATTTGGGATAAATTGTTATGATATACTTACCACCTAAAATGGAATAATGAAAGGATGATAATGAGAATATGATGATGGAGTTATGAGATATACCCTTGGGTGATTTTGAAACCAAGGAGAGAATAATTGAATGATATAGTATGCGTTATTAGAGAAAATATGATATTGAATATAAGACATGAGGAAGTTAATCTCTTCCTTGCATATGGACAATATCCAGTGAGTTTGATTGTTATTATTGATGATTTGTTGCTTACCATTATATGATACAAGTGTGATTTTGTATGTGTGGTTTGAATTATATCAATGAATTATATGAATACCACACCAATATAGATATATATGAAACAAAGGTGATGAATAATGAGATGAAAACCCACTAATTGATTATGTGGTGATATTGATGAATAATGGATAAATGTTAATGATGTATGTAATGCCATTGTGTTTGGTTGCAAGTATTGACTTGTATATATATGATATGAAATATATGCGAAATAAGTTGAGATGTAATGCCACATTTAAAAACTGAAAAACAATGGCTAAAACCAACAATGATAAAATCCATTAAGGTGTGTATGGTGGTGTTGGTGATTATGATGATGATGTTTGATGAGTGGCATTTAGGATGCACAGTGTGAGAAATGCATTTGATTTGCATTGCATTGCATCCATGGCATATCATAACTGTCAATGTTGGAATGTTAGGGGAGTTCCCTCGGCCGACCCAGTGGGAGGGTGGCTCAGTGCACGAGTAATTTATTGTTTCCCCTATGACTCGGTGTGTAAGTCACGAAGCCGCCCATGTATTGCTACAGGGAGCTACATTTTGCCGACCCTTATAGGGAGTGGCTCTTGATGAGCAGGTGACCCCGGTGGTCCATTAGATCACAGCCGCCATGAAATGAGTCATGGCCGGCCCGCAACACCATATATTGAATATGTGTTGCCGCGGTCATGGTGAAAATGACCAGGTGTTGCAAGATGGGCGATGCGGTTTGGTACTAGTAAGAATATGGTGATTATGCATGCATTATGAGATATATGTACACATTATACTACTACAGTAGGGGCATGGTATGTGATCATGCATGACCCACAATTTGGTGTTTATATTCCCACAGTCAGACCTGTATTTGTTGTCTATTCCATTATGCATATGCATTAGCCATAAGAGCATGTGCATATAGCATGGAGATATGCCAGATGGTGATGATGAATTATGATGATTGAGATTGCGGTATGGTGTTGGTGAAATGGGTAATTGATATACCTAAAAGACCATATAAAAGTAATAAATGATATGAATATACGAAATGATATTGAATATGACGATATGTATCATATTTGTTTATGATTGATAATAATGATGTTAGTCGTGGTGGCTTTGAGAAAAGACCTGAATGGTCGATGTTGATGATGTGAGCCCATTGTGGCATTGGAATATATGTGTATGTGCTTGCTTCGCTATGAATTGATAGGTGAATACATGATATGTACATTGTGAAATGAATAGATTATGATATTTATTGATGTGTTTAGCAAAGCATACATGATCTTGATATGCATATGCACTTAATTTCAATTGTATTCATATCGTCATTTGAAATGTATAACTCACTCTCCCATGTGGTCTACTTTTTAGTATTGATGCAGGGATGTCATGGGAAGAGAACATTTTTAAAGTAGAGCTTTTGTGAAGGTAAAATAGTGGTAATGGAATGCCTTGACCGGAAGCATTTGTGAACTATTTCATTATGAATAAATGTATATGAGGTTGTTGATAACTACTGTTATTGGTGGATATAATATGAATAATGTATAAGTGTTGATAATGTAAGACTCTATGGATGAATCAAATATGGTCAATTATAAATTATGGGAGTGTATATGAGTTGATGATATATGACTTAGAGGATTGAATTGATTATGGTCAATTATGAAATGTAAATGTTGGAGATGTATGTTGCATGACTATATGGATGGATATGTATAGATATATTTAAGGCATTGTATGTTTATGATTTATGTGTAAGATTGGATATGGCCTAATAGGCTTATGTTGTTTATTTGCATGCCTTGCCGAGCCTATTTTCATATCTCCGTATATGGGACTAAGCATATGCCTGGTATACACATTCTTCTTCCGCTGTAAACTTTGTTATTTTGTATACCGTTATGGGAAAATTATTTAATGGTCCAGTTATTGATTATCAAATCTCACCCTTTGGTTTTCTATGGTTTGAGTCTTGATGTAGTCATGGCAGTGTTTTAGAAATATTTCAAACACGAAAAATTTACTCATATTTTCATTTGTTTAATTATTTAGATTACATCGGCATTTAAGTCTAGAAAATTAGGGTGTTACAACCTGGTATCAAAGCATATTTTGCTCTGAATTAGATCTATTAATTAACGTTAGAGCATGGTTGCTCTATAATGAATTGGTATTATGGATGATTGGAGCATGATTGCTCAATAGTGAGAAATTTTTTGGTGATCCTTGGAGCGTGATTCTCATTGTGGGAATGTGGTTGCTCTATATAGACTTAGAAGTGATAATTATATAGAGGATGGTGATATGTTAAGGTATTGATTGCCCTATATGAATTGTAGAGTGGTTAATTGTATAAGAATTAAGAATTGATTATAAGGGCATTGTTGCTTATTGAGGATTATTATGAATCATTAAAGTTGAGTTGTGATTGATATTCATTGAGGACTCTTTATGAGATTATGATTCATAAGATATGATTGACGTTTATGGGAGTATGCCCCTTTTATCACTGAGGTTGTATGATGTGCTTGTGGAGCATAGTTGCTCATTGCTAAACTAAATGATTCATGAGGTTGAATATATGTGGGTGAATTTCTCGTGTGATAAATTTGGTTGTTTGTGTAAGTCCGGCCAAGTTCCTTACACTATTTCCATTGAATGACGAATACATTGATATTATGCATTTGAATATTGATATATTGAGTATGACTTTAATTAGTGATAAACTTGTACCATGTGTGATCATGGATATGGTGTATCAAATATGAATTGACTTAATGATGAACCTATGCCGTATGTTGATCACGGATAGGAGATATTAAATATGAATTGATGTGGTGATGAACCGTGAAGTGTTGAGACCTTAAAATGCATGTAAATTAAAATTGAATTTGTTTGCTTAGGTCTCTTGTATGAATTATGAGGTGGCTTATAGCCATGGTATGATCATTAAATGTGAAATTGTGTTGGCACATGATTGGGGTTGGCCTCGGTTTCATGTTTGTGAACCGAGTGAACGATCGATTTAATTGTAACCCACTAAGTGTGGTAACCCCGGATAACTCAATATGATCTTGAAAGATTGAACCTTGTGGAATTAGACCCTATGGTGGTTTAGGCTCTACGATGCTTATAGGAGCCATGTTTATGATTTTAGGTGTTGTGGAAGTATTCCACGATGGGTGCTAGGTGACCCTTGAACTTTCTAAGCCTAATAACAAATTGAATCCTATGAACGACTGAGCCGTAGTAAAATAAATTGTGAAATGAGTTGTTGAGGCTAGACCCGATATGTGATTGGATTCGAAATGTAGACGTAAACCCCTATGTATTTGGTGAATAATGATGTTGGATTTGGGGTATGACTTAGGATTGGCTATGATGAGATATTTTATGGTATGATGTTGGGCTAAATTGTGTGCCCTGATATTATGATCAATAGATTGACTAAGAATTATGATATGATAAAGAGATGATATGTATGATCATGAATGGGTAAATAGAGTTTAATCTTGTAGATACCTCCCTTTTTGTTTTGAAAGGAATCATATTGATGATGGAAACCACATACCGATGTGACACAATGTGAATCGTATGTCCAGTATATGGACTTTGGCAATGATAAATAAGGAAATCCACTGGTGTGGAAGATTATTATATGATTATAGACCTTATTTTAACCTTGGGAGTGTATATTTGATATGAATTCGGTGAATCAATTAGGCTTGAATCGAATTATAGCCGACAATGTTCGAATTAGATAAATGAATTCTAAGTTATTTGACTATGACTTCGAGATGGATGAAGTCCAATGGTGGGGTGATTACCCTATAATGATTGGAAATCTATGGTTGATATCTTAATATATACTTGTGATGTGAGTGTAGTACTCATGGAATTGTATGACTTCTTACGAAGTCTCGGGTGTGAAGAGATGTTATTTAAATTGATATGGATATGTGAGCAATAGGACATGAAGGTACTTATCTTGATATGTCTCTACATGCCATAGGCATTGTGGCAACGTGCACTTATGCACCGATCTTATGTGTTTATGGTAACCACTACGGGATTGGGACGCCTTCCTGTATGTCGGATGCAGCAACACATAGACCGAACAAGTGTAGTGTTGTAACTGCTTACGGTGAATGTATTGAACCTATCTGGTGGTACTGGATAAGAATATGATAGTTGTAACGAATAAACTAAGAATTGATGAGTGGTGACTTCATGATGTCATTGGACTCTAATGGTGCGTGGCCGAAGTGTGGCCTTGCGAGATATATTGATGTTAAACTTCGAGGACGAAGTTTCTTTTTGGTGGGGTGGATTATAACACCCTAATTTTAAAGAAAACAATTTATGGAATAATGATAATTAATTATTTATGGGTCAATAATTATGGGAGAATTAATTTGACATTAGAGGTGAATTATCGGTAAATTAAGATTTACCGGAGTTAGATGATTTAACAGATGATGTGGGACCCACTTGGTTGAATTAAATAATTGATTGGTCAAGAATGTTTAGAAAATTATTATAGTTATGACGATATAGTTGAAATACTTTTTAGAGTTAAGGAAATAATTAATTGGACTCGACACATGTTATTAAGCGGAGAAAATACGAGCCAAAATGGAATTAAAAGAAAATGAAAACTTCTATTTTCCTTTCCCTCTCAGCCATGATCTTTTTTCTCTCTCCCACTTTGCTTTTGATGCTATTACACAATGGTTAATGGAGTTTTATGACCCAATGGACAGATGGCAAAGTACATGGTTTTACCCATTAGACAATGTCCAATTTTTACACAAACTTCCTCTCTCTTTCTCTTATTTTTGGTGGCACCCTTCCTCCCACCATTCTTTACATTTTCTTCTTCATCTTCTCCTCCCTCCAACTCCAAAATCGACCACCTCCCTCTTGCTCCATTGCTTGCTAAAATCAAAAACTAAGCTTGGATTCACGGAGCATGAAAGTGACATTGGATCAAATATTTAATGGTCTTCCCTCCTAACCTCTTCATTTTCATGTTTGACATTGGACTAGGAGATAAGGTAAGGTTTCTTGCCTCTATGACATTCCATTGATGATTGTTATGTTATTTCGGTTAAAAGGTAGTTGCTAGAAACTATAGGTGTTGATGAGAATAGTAACCCTAGGCTTGAATGGCTTAAGATATACTCTTGATTTTGGTTTTGTGATATATGAGAATAAAGGCTATTGAGTTTATGAGGATACATGAAAATGGTGGATGTTGAATGTTGTTGGAAAATTTTAGAAAAAACCCTAAGTGTGATAAATTGGGGATTTTTGCCAAATTGATGGTTTTAGTGATTTTAATGCCTTGGGAATGATTTTATATGAGGAAATGAATATTTAGAAACATTGGGGTTGATTATTGATGTTGATGAATTTTGAGCTAGGTTAATGTTATTTGAATGATGGTTTATGCATGTGAAACCCAAACCATAGGGTAGATGACCATTGGGACAATTGATTGCTGTTTACAAATGATTGGCACTTTGATGATGATATAATGTTTGTAATGATATATGTGAATTGAAGGAATTGATGATTGGTGATTATAAGAGACTCTTAAGAAATTGATAATTCATTGGTCATGAGAATGATTTGGTGGGTAGAGATGATGTTTGGAAATCATTGGTGTTAAATTGTTGAGGTTCCAATATTGATTGAGGGATTGAGGGAATGTATGTTTGGAAATCTTTAATGTGGGTTGAAGTTAGCGCTTTTCCTATATATTGTGAGATGATTGAGGGAATGTATGAGGGCAATATGATGATGATATAACATGGTGTTGATTGGGATTGATTGGTATATTTGGGATAAATTGTTATGATATACTTACCACCTAAAATGGAATAATGAAAGGATGATAATAAGAATATGATGATGGAGTTATGAGATATACCCTTGGGTGATTTTGAAACCAATGAGAGAATAATTGAATGATATAGTATGCGTTATTAGAGAAAATATGATATTGAATAATAAGAGATGAGGAAGTTAACCTCTTCCTTGCATAAGGACAATGTCCATTGAGTTTGATTGTTGTTATTGATGATTTGTTATATACCATTGTGTGATACAAATATGATCTTGTATGTATGGTTTGAATTATATCAATGAATTATTGTGAATACCACACCAATATAGATATATATGAAACAAAGGTGATGAATAATGAGATGAAAACCCACTAATTAATTATGTGGTGATATTGATGAATAATGGATAAATGTTAATGATGTATGTAATGCCATTGTGGTTGGTTGCAAGTATTGACTTGTATATATATGATATGAAATATATGTGAAATAAGTTGAGATGTAATGCCATATTTAAAAACTCGAAAACAATGGCCAAAACCAACAATGATAAAATCTACTAAGGTGTGTATGGTGGTATTGGTGATTATGATAATGATGTTTGATGAGTGGTATTTAGGATACATAGTGTGAGAAATGCATTTGATTTGCATTGCATTGCATCCATGGCATATCATAGCCGCCGATGTTGGAACGTTAAGGGAGTTCCCTCGGCCGACACAGTGGGAGGGTGGCTCAGTGCACGAGTAATTTGTTATTTCCCCTATGACTCTATGTGTAAGTCATGAAGCCGCCCATGTATTGCTACAGGGAGCTACATGTGGCCGACCCTTATGGGGGGTGGCTCTTGATGAGCAGGTGACCCCGGTGGTCCATTACATCACAACCGCCATGAAATGAGTCATGGCCGGCCCGCAACACCATATATTGAATATGTGTTACCGCGGTCAAGGTGAGAATGACAAGGTGTTGCAAGATGGGCGATACGGTTTGGTACCAGTAAAAATATGGTGATTATGCATGCATTATGAGATATATATACACATTATACTACTGCAGTAGGGGCATGGTATGTGATCATGCTTGACCTACAATTTGGTTTTGATATTCCTATAGTAAGACCTGCATTTGTTGTCTATTCCATTGTGCATATGCATTAGCCATAAGAGCATTTGCATATAGCATGGAGATATGCCAGATGGTGAAGATGAATGACGATGATTGAGATTGCGATATGGTGTTGCTAGCAGTTTTAACTCTGATCTCAGCTCTCTTTATCGGTCTAAGTAAGATACGACTTATTTGATTTTGATTTGAAATTGGAATGGAAATAAATTGAAAATTTTTGGATATTCAATATATTCTATAGTTCCTTACAGTGTTAATTTCAAATTCTTGGTTGTTGAGATTTATGATCAATACAAAAAAGGATAAATATTACCGCCCCTTTTTTTCCAAAGGAAAAAAAATGATTGAAGTTTTTCTATTTAGAATCGTGTTAGGTCTAATTCCTATTACTTTGGGTTTAGGGTTTAGGGTTACGAAATGATATCAAATATGATGATATATATGTTATGGCCTATTGTAATGAAGGGCGTATTTGTTTATGATTGATAATAATGATGTTAGCCGTGGTGGCTTTGAGGAAAGACCTGAATGGTCGATGTTGATGACGTGGGCCCGTTGTGGCATTGGAATATATGTGTATGTGCTTGCTTCGCTATAAATTGATGGGTGCATACATGATATGTACATTATGAAATGAATAGATTATGATATTTATTGATGTGTTTATTAAAGCATACATGATGTTGATATGCATATGCACATTATGACGACCTACCTAGTTATTAGACACTTACTATGGAATTAGAGTTCATTTCGCGACTTTAAATATTTATTTGTACGTAGGGTGAATGTGACTTTGAAGGAATTAAGTCACTCCCCTGGATCTTTCAGTAACCTGTCTCATATATGAAGACATGAGAAGGTATCAGAGTATGCATTATGTAACATCCCGATTTAAAAATTAACTACCGAATAAGATTAAGCCACTAAACTAAAAATAATTGCAAAGTATGAATTAATTATTAATTGTGATTAATTTTAACTTAAGAAGTTGATTGTTGATTGATTATGATATGTGACACATGAGAAGCTGCAACTTCACGTTCTCCCATCCCACTCTTCTTATTTCTTCGGTATATGTTCAGAGGCCTCTAACTACTGTCCACTCACTCTAATTTCCTCAAAACCTTCCTCTTCTCCTACTTCTCTTCTTCTTCGTTCTTCTTCTCCTCTGTTCCCTGTTTTCGTAAACTCACGATAGCGGTGTTGTAGAGGATCCGAAGTTCCCCTCTGTTGGTGAAGGACAATCGTCGAAGTGGAAGAAGAACAGCTTCCTGTTCCCAAGCTGATTAAAGGGTGCGACTGTATTCGAGGGAGACTGAACGAGTGAGAGTGGTGGACGAAGCAAACAGGACAACGGATCAACGCCAAAATAGAGGAACTTCTTGTAGTCTCTTTAGTTGGTAGGGGGTATCTTATATCCTAAATACATGGGTTATGGACGGGTTCCGGGTGTTAATGACTTGTTGATTCTGGTGATTTAAAATGCGTTGATAGGTGTGTTTGATTGCGTAAAGGATATATGATGCCCGGATGTATGATTACTAGGAGTTGAGAATGCATGTCTAATTCTGTCCATGAAATGCATGTTAATAATCTTGAGAGTGTTGAATGATTGCATGAGGAGAATGTGTTAAAACATTATTGATGATTACCATGTGATTTATGTGACATGCAGGTTACTATGAATCTAAATGCTGACTGCATGTAAGGAAAGATTAACTTATTGAGTTCTGATAATATCTAATACCGATTGCATGTGATGCATGTATTGTTGAGTAAAAGGTCGTGTGTGTGAAATCTGTGTCTGTATGTCCATTCCGTGTGTGGTAAATATCTGTGGTGCATAAAGTGCATGAGTTAATAGTGTGGAAGTGATTTGCTCATTATGTTCGTAATCCAATGATAATACTTTGCATGAGATGCAGTGATAAGAATGCTGAGTGAGATGCCCCAAAAATAGGGGTACATTTTTCGCGATTTAAAACAATTAAAGGATAGAAGAGATCGCGAGATGAAAACTTTGGCAAGTAATCCCCGGACCTAATTTAATAACCTATCCCATATGTGAAGATATGAGAAGGTGAACAATTAAGTCAAAGTGTGAACCTTGGATGATTTATCTCATGATCATCAACATGAAGTAGCGGAAGTATGCAATTACATTAAGGAAATGAAGGGAAGTGGTAGAAGGTCAAAGGATGGTCTATCGATTTGATAAAATGTATTAATTATGCATGTGGGGCGTTGTACGATCATATTATAGTCAAACAATACCAATGATACCCCAAGATAGAGGAAAAATATGAAAAATAGGGTCATGAATCGATTCAAACACCCTATGAATCGAGTCAAATGATTCTGGAATGCAAAACAGTGAAAACAGGACCCCTTGAATCGATTCAAGCTCGTATGAATCGATTCAGACACTTTTGGAACTCAAAATTATGCAAACAGAGGTCCTTGAATTGATTCAAGACCGTATGAATCGATTCAAACCTTCCTGGAACCAAAAACAGTGAAAACAGCAGCTCTTGAATCGATTCAGAGATCCTCGAATCGATTCGAGATAGCACAGTTGCTGTTTTTATGCAGAAAGAGCCTTATTTTTGGACTTCTAACCCCCTAACTTTTTCATATCAACTCCAAACGCTACCAAATTTTGACACCAACTAAAATACATCAATTGTCACGTATGGCCACCGGCCTCACCAAAAAATTCTCAAAAATGAGGAACTTATGCAAATAAATGTGTTTAGTCCATTCCTACGCCTTTTTGAGTAACTTAGGGGTCTATTCTCAACGGAATTGACCCGTTCCAGTTTCTACAAGTCACAAATCATGTATTTAAGATATTGAAACCATCACACACTATCCAAAACTCATAAAACTCATTTTGACCCTACTAGTTTCTTACTTATGCATAACAATCATGAAATATCATCAATTAAGCAGTACATAAAGTCATCATTCACAATTCTCATCATTTGATCATCAAAGTGAGCAAAATTCAAGCACTCACACATTAGCATCTTACATCACCAGGGTCATAACTGAAAATTGGTCTTATATGTGGGTTCCAATTTTCACACGTGACCTACATAATCATTATACATCATTCATACCAATTCATGGCTATACAAAATATGCAGAATACTATATTCATCACAAACATTCTACACAAACCATAAAATCAAAATGTTACCGGCCAAGGCATTCTTTACCAAAAAGAGGCTTCCTTCACACTTCTCCTCCACAAACAGCTCCAAAGCGAAACCTACAACACAGGAGCTAAAAAGATATACCACAAGGAGAGTGAGTATACTTTCTCAATGATGAAAATCCAATAAATAAAACAATATATGCATGAATGCAATACAACTATCTCCTCCTCAAGAGGAGTTTATTTTATATCAACATTCAATCAGTAATTCTTATTTAAACATAATTATTCCTTAACTCTCTTAGAATCATATCAATCAAACTCACCATCACACCTTAGTAATTAAAAGGGAATATCCATATATATCGCATCATCAAAGTATCACACTATATCATGCTTCAAGACTGATGCACATGCTAATGTCATTAAAATACATATGCACGGATCCGATTTTATTTCCTCGGGTGATCGCAACCACCATAATCATATACTCATTCTCAATGGTTTCCCGCCTCGCAAGGGGTACTCCCTCTAGCAGCCTCGCAAGGTGCTTCTCGTGATCGCAACCACGTTCAATATTTCATAAGGTTTCCCACCTCGCAAGGGGTACTCCCGCCTCATGATCGCAACCATGGGCATTCAATCACATTGGTCCCGCAGGGCCTTTCATTTCAATACCAGGTGATCGCAACCACCAGTCTAACAATCATAGGAACTCGCAAGCCCTTTTTCATTTCCATTATCAAGTGATCGCAACCACTTATCAACATCATCATGATATGCATGTCATGCCATGTATACAACAATGCTCATACATGCCTCAAGCTTATTTAGCTTATCTTACCCTCTCATCTAGGGTACATTCATTCTCAACCACACAATTTTCCACCAAATCATACACAAGAATCAATCTTCATATGAACTCAATCATGTATCACACATAATAAGCCATCCATAGCCTCACTTAGGCTTCATCATATAAACACTAAATTCACATCATCATACACAATTCACTTCACATACACATAATATCACCTTTATCCAAGCAAACATGTCATACTACATTAATACATACATTATCATCATAATTCTCATGCATTTAGAAAATACACCCCTCTCCTACCTCAAGAGAAGTAGACCTCTGGGGTTGATGTTCCTGCTTCACCAATATTGCCAAGCCCTACACCAATCAATTATAGGGCCACATCAAATATTCATTCAAACACCAATTCAATATACATATACATAGGTATACACATGATTCTTATCATGTGGGAACTATTTATCAATTTCATTCATTTGCCTAATTAGGCTTCGGGAATTCCTTCCCTTAAATCACAATTCATTAGTGTCAAAGGCGACAACCTAATTTGTTAAGTTATTCCGTTTATTAAATCTCCACCAGCACCTTGGTGAGTTTCCCACTTATTATGACTTCAAATCAACATCATCGCCATTTAATGTCTCTACCTCATCATTTATAACACTCTTCCCATCAACAAATGCTAACTTCTTCAATAAATGCTATACTCTTCAATATTATACATTTCCTTCTAAAATTCAAATTTAGGGTTTTCATCAAACCTACCAACCTTCATAAATACTCATATACCTCCTTCTTTTCCCACCATAATTACAACTACCTCATTAATTATTCATAAGCTTTTATTTATGTCAACCCATCTTAGGGTTTCCACATTTAATGTTTCTCCTAGTAACCTACATACATGAAATGCTTTCTTAACATTGAAGACACATAGTAATATGTTTGTATACATGGAAAATGGTAATAATTTTACCTCAAGAGGAGTAAAAAGTGAGTTTGCAAAAGAGGAGAAGGTCCACACGAAATTAAGGAGAAAGAAGGAGAAGATATTCTGAGCCCCAAGCCTCCTTGAGTCTCTTGAAGAATAAGAATGGAGGAGGAAGATGTATTTCCTTTTAATTTGAAGTTCAAGGGAAAGATGAAGAGGAATAATGAAGAAGAAGAAGGAAAGAAGAAGAAGAAGATAAGAAGAAGAGCATGTTCACGTGGAGAAGAAAATGCAACCGAAAATATCAAAGGAAAATATGAATTTAACATTTAAGTTATTAAGCTTTCATTAAACTCTTTCGTTTCTAAAACAAACAGGTTCGCTGTTCGGGCTCAATACATATTCTAAAAATTATTCCGAATATAAATTTGGAATCCCAATAACATTATCTACGGCCCTGACCAACGGCATCTCAATCGGAGATACTTGGTCCGACACCTATATTTTATCCGGGTCAGTTTTCAACTCAACTGATCACCATAATTCACCAGCAATTTCGAAAAGTCTTGTTTAAATCATTTCAAGAATTTTGGGATATTAATTAGCCCGTATTTAATTATTCCACATTTATTTTCCTAATTTATCTTTCTATTTTAAAAATTCAGGGTGTTACACTGAGAGCATGTAGTGTGTGACACTACCATTTGAATCTGTAATTAAAAGCATGAGATGCTGTTAAAGACCTTGAGTGGGACCCAAGGTAAGCCGACTGAGTGGGACTCACGGCTGCCCGTAACACTGTCATTGACGCTGAGAGTGTTTGTGTTACAAATGAGGGCAAACGGTTTGGTACCAGTAAAACGGCCGAGTCAGCTGGGAGCTGAATAAAAGGCTGAGAGCCTACGTTGCAATGATAAAAATCGATAATACGCGTGTCGGATCCGATTGAATGAATCTGTGTACATGTACGATTGGTGCTGACTGTGACGCGATTGTATTTATATGTGTTTGTGTCATTGAGAAGAATATGTGCATATAGCCGAGAGATAACTAGGTAGATTCCGATTGAAAAAAAGATGCCTTGTGTGTGTTCCGATTGAATGGCACAGTGTATATTGTTGATTGTTGCTATATATATATACATACATATTTACTATTACATGATTGAGGAATAATCCGAGTCAGTATCTATCATTTAATATTTAAGATACTCACCCCTACTGTGGCTATATTTTAGTGGACATCACACGAGACGGTGAATGATGGAGGAGCTACATATCGTGTGGAGTGCTTGTGTACTGTGGAAATACATATATATATATATATATATATATATATATGTATATGCTGTATGTAAGGTTTTGTCATAGCCTTGGCCGGCTCTTATTTTGGTCCTTTGTCTAACTGTATCAGAACTGAACTCTCTCGGGTTGAGAGTATGATAATGTGTATGTAAATATTTATATATATATATATGATACTGTGTGTTCATCTTGTGACGTGTGTGAATGTCCAGGTGGTATACGTTGCATTTTACTAAGCATACAGAGCCCGCATGATTCTTAGTAAATAAGAGCTAAGTTAATCCTGCGTAAGGCGTGATGAGTGATTTCTTCCGATCAAAGGGTATTTTGATGTTTCTGAGTGGAAGTCAACCGAGTGAATGTTTCCCCTGATGGTTGAATTGGCAATATGACTCTGAGTAAAGCCTGTAGTGGTGAACTTATTAGAGGGGGTAAGATCTGGATGATACGGAGTAGATTTTAGTTTAACAAGTCTTCCGTATGTAGAGGAGTTAGTATGTATCCCGAGTGGCGAGGAGTTAGGACATTTCCGAGTGGGGGAGCATTAGTGTGGAGTAGACTACATCTCCCGAGTGATGTGTGAGGGAATTATTTCCCGAGTGGTTAACATTTGTGCCTTTCTAGAATGAAAATAGAGAGTATTGTGTAAACCTCCGAAGAAAGCATGTATGTGTGGGAGTCTTCCGTGAGAAATTAGGTTTCGACTCCGAGTGATGAGATTACCGAGTGGACTTGGGCTTAGATTCTGAGTGATCGAATTATCCGTATGCTCTGTTCGCTTAGGCGAATAAGGTCCCGCTTCAGCGAACGTAGTTTACCCATGAACTCTAAGGCTAGAATAGGATGTGTTGAATGAACTTCCAAGGGATGTGTGAGTGTAAAGACTTTCCCGAGTGTATCTAGACTCCATTCCGAGTGAGGGACTATCCGAGTGTATGAGTCGCTTCAGCGAATAAATCCTTGATCTAGCGAGTGTAGCCGCTTATGTATTTTCGTCCGTTGATTCTCACAGCTGGAGCCATGTTTGCTAATGTGTAATAATCCAACCCAGCCTTCTCTTTTCTGAGTCGGATTTCTACTCTTCTTAACCTTCAATTGCTTATTTTGCCCATGGATACCCTATGATCTTTGGGAAAAAAGTTTCCCTGTCTCGGGTTGCTGTTATCTAAACCGGGTTGTTTCATTTTGGTATCAGAGCGGACTTAAAAGGTCCAAGGCTAAGGTATGCTTACTCCCAGTGAGCCGTGATGTACATTGGGACCAGTCGTCATAAATTTCTTGTAATATCTGAGGACTTTGATGCCTAATTAAGTATAATTTGTGTGTCCATGTGTTTATGAGATATTGTTTTAGGGGTAGAAGATTGTTCCTATCCTGGTCCGAATAATTATATGATACTTAAGAACGGTATAATAATGTGTTATAATTGTTGAATGTTGGGTTGAAGTCCGATCGGTAGTGAATAATTCTGTAAACTTATCCTTAAGAGGGATGTTAATTTCAGGATAAGTCATGGCGAATCGTCATAGCATGGAAGCCATAGCCACGGTATTCCAGCGTTTCGCTGATGTATTCGAGAGGCAGAGCCAGCCTCGAACTGAAGATGGCCAAGTATTGGATCGATTCCTGAAGAGGAAGCCGAGTGAGTTTCAAGGGGGATTTAATCCCAAAGCAACTTATAAGTGGATTCAAGACTTGGAGAGAGTTTTTGGGGGCCTTCACTGTACTGAGGCCCAGAAAGTCGAGTGCGCAGTGTACATGTTGCGGGACGAAGCAGAAAATTGGTGGAAGATCACCAAAAATCGATTGACTGATGCTGGCATCCAACTGGTCTGGGAGAATTTTAAGACGTGCTTCCTGGAGAAATATTTCCCTGACACAGTAAGGAGTTGGAAAGAACTGGAATTTATGGAACTAAAGCAGGGTTCTATGTCTGTAGAGGAATACGCTGCCAAGTTTGAAGAGTTGTGCCTGTTTTATCCGCCCTTCCAACAACCTGGAACCGAGAGTTCTAAATGCATTAAGTTCGAGAACGGACTGAGGTCGGACATTAAGAGAGCGTTCAGGCACCAGGAAATTAGAAGCTTTCCTGTATTGGTGAATAAATGCAGAATTTTTGAAGAAGATGACAAGGCTCACTCGGGCCATAGCAGCAAGACAGACCCCTCCTTGAAGCCCCAGCAATCTCGCTTTAAGAGACCAAGTAACACTGGCAGAAGCAGACCGTTCTCCAGGTTTAGGGGTCGGAGTCAGCAGGGAGGACGCTCAGCTTATCGTATGGGAGACGGTAAGTCTTTTAAGTGTGGAGGAAACCATTATGCTCGGGATTGCAGCAACGATGATGAAATGGTATGCTACCATTGTAATGAGAAAGGGCACATTCGCCCTGACTGCCCTCAACTACATCAAGCAAACGCCAATATGCACCATGGAGGCTTCCGAGGGAGAGGCCGTGGAAATGGTGGCCGTGGGATTGGGGGCAGAGGCAATAGAGCTCGAGGAAACATGATGTTTGCCCCAAACAACCGGAGAAGAAATGCCGACCAACCAGCTATTGGGAGAGTTTACGCCATCAGCGTCGAGGAAGCTGCACAAGCAAATGACTTGGTGCAAAGTAAGTGCTCACTCGGTAGATATACACTTAATGTAGTTTTTGATTCTGGAGCCACCCACTCCTTTATAGCTGACGATTATGTGAGACGTTTGAGGTTGCCGACTGTGTATATGGATCGGACTTTGCAGGTAGCCAATCCGACCAGCGTTAAAGTGTTGACATCAATGATGTGCAAAGATGTAACCTTTACGTTGGGCGATCGTAGTTTTACCTTCGATCTTGTATGTGTGCCTCTGAAAGATCTCGACATTGTACTTGGCATGGATTGGCTTTCAGCCAACAAGGTATTGGTGGACTGTCGAAACCGAAGAGTAATTTTTCCGAGGCAGATCAATGATGACTACACGGTACAAGGTATAGCTTAGTTATTTATGATGCTTTGGTTAACCGAGGGAGAGGGTAGAGCCTGAGTGAACGATATTCCGACTGTTTGTGAATTCCCCGAGGTGTTTCCGGAGGATGTGCCGGGTGTCCCTCCAAATAGAGAAGTTGAATTCTCTATAGACTTAATTCCTGGAGCCGAGCCGGTCTCCAGTGCACCCTATAGGATGTCCCCAACAGAATTGGTTGAGTTGAAAAAGCAAGTGGATGAGTTACTCGGCAAACAGTTCATTCAACCAAGTGTATCACTATGGGGCACACCGGTGTTACTTGTTAAGAAGAAGGACGGCAGCATGAGGTTATGTATAGACTACCGATAGCTAAACAAGCTTACGATTAAGAACCGGTACCCGTTGCCCAGGATTGACGACTTAATTAACCAACTGCGTGGTGCTTCAGTCTTCTCTAAAATCGATTTACGATCGGGATACCACCAGATCTGGGTGAAGGACTCGGATATTCCCAAGACTGCCTTCAGGACCCGGTATGGCCACTACGAGTATGTAGTAATGCCATTGGTGTGACAAATGCCCCTGCTGTATTCATGAATTACATGAACAGCATCTTCCACCCATACTTAGACCGATTCGTGGTCGTTTTTATTGATGATATCTTGGTCTATTCCAAGACCCGTGAGGAGCATGAGGAACACCTCCATTCGGTACTTCAAATATTGAAGGAGAAATAGTTGTTTGCAAAACTTTCGAAGTGTGATTTCTGGATGGATAAGATCCACTTTCTCGGGCATGTAATTTCCAAGGAAGGCGTCTCGGTAGATCCTTCAAAGGTAGCAGCTATAATAGCATGGGAGAGACCCAAGTCGGTCTCAGAAATAAGAAGCTTCATGGGTCTAGCTGGCTATTATAGAAGGTTTATTGAGGGTTTTTCTAAGCTTGCTTTGCCACTGACCAAGTTGACTCGGAAAAATGTCCCTTTCGTGTGAGTTCTGAGTGTGAGAGCAGTTTTCGAGAGTTAAAGACTAAGTTGACAACCGCTCTAGTGTTGGCATTGCCAAATTTGCAAGAGAGCTTCATGGTCTATTGTGATGCGTTGGGACTCGGCCTGGGGTGCATACTAATGCAGAAGGACCGAGTGATAGCTTATGCCTCTCGGTAATTGAGGCCGCACGAGTAGCATTATCTGACCCATGACTTGGAATTGGCAGCTGTGGTCTTCATATTAAAGATATGGAGGCATTACTTGTACGGTTCCAAATTTGAGGTGTACAGCGACCATAAGAGTCTCAAATATTTATTCGACCAGAAAGAGCTAAACATGAGGCAGAGGAGATGGACAGAATTTTTGAAAGACTACGACTTCAAATTGAAGTATCATCCGGGTAAGGTGAATGTTGTAGCCGACGCATTGAGTCGGAAATCCCTCCATGTGGCAGTAATGATGGTGAAGGAGGTAGAGTTACTGGAGCAATTCCGAGACATGAATTTGCTTGTTGACATCCCTTCATCTCGAAAGATAACGCTCGGTACGTTGAAGATTGCCAATGAGTTCCTGAAATTGGTATTTAAGCAGCAGAAGTCAGATCCCTACTTGGCTAAGATGAAGGAGACTCAGGCCAAGGGTAAGGACTTGTCTCTGACCGAGGGATCGGATGGAATTTTTCGAGTGAAGGGTAGGATATATGTGCCGGGTGAAGGAGAATTAAGAAGGATGGTGCTTGATGAAGCCCACAAGAGCTTGCTAAGTATTCACCCGGGCACTACAAAGATGTACCATGACCTAAGACTGCAATTCTGGTGGCCCGGATTAAAGAGAAATATGGCGGAATATGTGGCTCAGTGTGTTACTTGCCAAAAGTCAAAGATCGAACACCAGAAGCCGTATGGTACATTGCAACCCCTTGAAATCCCCGTATGGAAATGGGACTCAATTGCCATGGACTTTGTAATGGGATTGCCTAGAACCCGAGTGGGTTATAATGCCATTTGGTTCATTGTAGACCGGTTGACGAAAAGTGCACACTTTCTGCCTGTGAACATGAGATACCCGTTACAAAAGTTAGCCCAGATCTATATCCGAGAAATTGTCCGACTGCATGGTGTGCCGACTTCTATCGTGTCGGACAAGGATCCTAGATTCACGTCTCAGTTTTGGACAAGGCTACACCAGGAATTAGGCACGAAGCTTTGGTTAAGTTTCGCCTACCATCCCCAGTCAGATGGGCAGTTCGAGCAAACGATACAAAGTTTGGAGGACTTACTGAGGGCGTGTGTGTTGGAGCATGGTGGTAGTTGGGAGCAGTACCTCCCTCTGATCGAAGTTACATATAATAATAGCCACCACAGCAGGATTGGCATGGCACCCTATGAAGCACTGTATGGTCGGAAATGTCGAACCCCACTTTGTTGGTCGGAAACTGGTGAAAGTTTACTGTTGGGACCGGAAATTGTGAAATAGACTTCAGAACAGATCCAAGTAATTAGGGAAAAGATGAAGGCGTCCCAGGACCGGCAGAAAAGCTATCATGATAAACGGACTAAGCCACTTGAGTTTTCGGCCGGTGATAGGGTGTTCCTAAAGATTTCAACGAGTAAAGGAGTCAGACAAGCCTTGAAGATTAGGAAGTTGAACCCCCAATACATAGGACCCTATGAAGTCCTGGAGCGAATCGGTTCTGTGGCATACCAAATAGCATTACCAACTCACCTATCCAGATTGCATAACGTGTTTCATGTGTCTCAACTAAGGAAGTATCTACCCGACACCACTCATGAAATGCCGGATGATGAAGTGGAGATCAAAGAAGATTTGACCACAGTGGCTGTACCGACTAGAATTGTGGGTCGGTCGGTAAAACGCTTAAGGAGTAAGGATGTACAACTGGGCAAAGTAGCGTGGCAATAAAACGGGTGTACTTCTTATACCTGGGAATGCAAGGATGCCATGAGGCAGCAGTATCCCGAGTTGTTTATCTAAGGTAAGTTACCGTTTGAATTTTGAGGACGAAATTCTTTGAGAGGGGGAGAATTGTAACATCCTGATTTAAAAATTAATTACCGAATGAGATTAAGCCACTAAACTAAAAATAATTGCAAAGTATGAATTAATTATTAATTGTGATTAATTTTAACTTAAGAAGTTGATTGCTGATTGATTATGATGTGTGACACGTGAGAAGCTGCAACTTCACGTTCTCCCATCCCACTCTCCTCATTTCTTCAGTATATGTTCAGAGGCCTCCAACTACTGTCCACTCACTCTAATTTCCTCGAAACCTTCCTCTTCTCCTACTTCTCTTCTTCTTCGTTATTCTTCTCCTCTGTTCCCTGTTTTCGTAAACTCGTGACAGCGGTGTTGTAGAGGATCTGAAGTTCCCCTTTGTTGGTGAAGGACAATCGTCGAAGTGGAAAAAGAACAGCTTCCTGTTCCCAAGCTGATTAAAGGGTGCGACTGTGTTCGAGAGAGACTGAACGAGTGAGAGTGGTGGATGAAGCAAACAGGACAGCGGACCAACGCCAAAACAGAGGAACTTCTTAGAGTCTCTTTAGTTGGTAGGGGGTATCTTATATCTTAAATGCATGGGTTATGGACGGGTTCCGGGTGTTAATGACTTGTTGATTCTGGTGATTTAAAATGCGTTGATAGGTGTGTTTGATTGCGTAAAGGATATGTGATGCCCGGATGTATGATGACTAGGAGTTGAGAATGCATGTCTAATTCCATCCATGAAATGCATGTTAATAATCTTGAGAGTGTTGAATGATTGCATGAGGAGAATGTGTTAAAACATTGTTGATGATTACCATGTGATTTATGTGACATGTAGGTTACTATGAATCTAAATGCTAACTGCATGTAAGGAAAGATTAACTTATTGAGTTCTGATAATGTCTAATACCAATTGCATGTGATGCATGTATTGTTGAGTAAAAGGTCATGTGTGTGAAATCTGTGTCTGTATGTTCATCCCGTGTGTGGTAAATATATGTGGTGCATGAAGTGCATGAGTTAATAGTATGGAAGTGATTTGCTGATTCTGTTCGTAATCCAATTAAAATACTTTGCATGAGATGCAGTGATAAGAATGCTGAGAGCATGTAGTGTATGACACTACCATTTAAATCGGTAATTAAAAGCATGAGATGCTGTTAAAGACCTTGAGTGGGACCCAAGGCAAGCCGACTGAGTGGGACTCAGGGCTGCCCGTAACACTGTCGTTGACGCTGAGAGCGTTTGTGTTACAAATGAGGGCAAACGGTTTGGTACCAGTAAAATGGCCGAGTCAGCTGGGAGTTGAATAAAAGGCTGAGAACCTATGTTGCAACGATAAAAACCGATAATACGTGAGTTAGATCCGATTGAATGAATCTGTGTACATGTGCGATTGATGCTGACTGTGACGCGATTGTATGTATATGTGTTAGTGTCATTGAGAAGAATATATGCATATAGTCGACAGATAACTAGGTAGAAATTCCGATTGAAAGATGTCTTGTATGTTTTTCGATTGAATGGCATAGTGTATGTTGTTGATTGTTGCTATATATATACATACATATTTACTATTGCATGATTGAGGAATAATCCGAGTCAGTATCTATCATTTAATATTTAAGATACTCACCCCTACTATGGCTATATTTCAGTGGACATCACACGAGACGGTGAATGATGGAGGAGCTACATATCGTGTGGAGTGCTTGTGTACTGTGGAAATGTATGTATATATATATATATATATGTATATGCTGTATGTAAAGTTTTGTCATAGCCTTGGCTGACTCTTACTTTGGTCCTTTGTCTAACTGTATCAGTACTAAACTCTCTAGGGTTGAGAGTATGATCATGTGCATGTAAATATTTATATATATATATATAATACTGTGTGTTCATCTTGTGACGTGTGTGAATGTCCAGGTAGTATACGTTGCATTTTACTAAGCATACAGAGCCCGCATGATTCTGAGTAAATAAGAGCTAAGTTAATCCTGTGTAAGGCGTGATGAGTGATTTCTTCCGATTGAAGGGTATTTTGATGTTTCCGAGTGGAAGTCAACCGAGTGAATGTTTCCCCTGATGGTTGAATTGGCAATACGACTCCGAGTAAAGCCTGTAGTGGTGAACTTATTAGAGGGGGTAAGATCTGGATGATACAGAGTAGATTTTAGTTTAACAAGTCTTCTGTATGTAGAGGAGTTAGTATGTATCCCGAGTGGCGAGGAGTTAGGACATTTCCGAGTGGGGGAGCATTGGTGTGGAGTAGACTACATCTCCCGAGTGATATGTGAGGGAATCATTTCCCGAGTGGTTAACATCTGTGCCTTTCTAGAATGAAAATAGAGAGTATTGTGTAAACCTTTGAAGAAAGCATGTATGTGTGGGAGTCTTCCGTGAGAAATTAGGTTTCGACTCCGAGTGATGAGATTACCGAGTGGACTTGGGCTTAGATTCAAAGTGATTGAATTATCCGAGTGCTCTGTTCGCTTGGGCGAATAAGGTCCTGCTTCAGCAAACGTAGTTTACCCGTGAACTCTAAGGCTAGAATAGGATGTGTTGAATGAACTTCCGAGGGATGCGTGAGTGTAAAGACTTTCCTGAGTGTATCTAGACTCCATTCCGAGTGAGGGACTATCCGAGTGTATGAGTCGCTTTAGCGAATAAATCCTCACTCTAGCGAGTGTAGCCGCTTATGTATTTTCGTCCGTTGATTCTCACAGCTGGAGCCACGTTTGCTAATGTGTAATAATCTGACCCGGCCTTCTCTTTTCTGAGTCGGATTTCTACTCTTCTTAACCTTCAATTGCTTATTTTGCCCATGGATACCCTATGATCTTTGGGAAAAAATTTTCGCTGTCTCGGGTTGCTGTTATCTAAACCGGGTTGTTTCACATTACATGTCCACGCATACCATTTCAATCACCAAATAGTATAATTGACTATCCCTTGCTTAATCAAGGCTTTAGAGGACTGGGAATAATAAATTACAATGCCCTAATCGATTACCAAGCAAATGGTAATCGATTACCGACTTCCTGGAATGGTACATTGGATCAGAGGAGTTACCTAATCGATTACAGACATTTATCTAATTGATTACCTAGTTTCTGTTGGACACATAATCGATTACTATACTGCCCATAATCGATTAGCAAGCTACTGGAATTTATGTAATGCATCAGGTGTTTCCTCTAATTGATTACCACTCAGAACATAATCGATTACATTGGTTCTGGATGACCCCTAATCGATTTCGGCCTGATGTCTAATCGATTAGCTTAAAGTCAGAGGTATTGTAATCGATTACGCCTTAGAGGATAATCGATTATGCCTTGTCATTCTACAGAAATTATGCAGATTTTGCACCAAAAATGAACTTCTTCACTACCAAAACCCATGCAAACGATATCGGAATGCCATCAAATTTTAACACAAGCCAAAACACATTATTTGTGATGTGTGGCAACTGGCTACACTCAAAAATTCCTAAAAACGAGTAATTTATGAGTATAAACGTGTTTATCTCATTTTAAGGCATTTTGAGGTAACCAAGGAGTCCAATTTTGGCAAAATGGATCCATTCCATTTCCCATAAACCACAATTAACTTACTTAAGCTAGTGTATTCCTTCCATTACACCAAAACCTCATAAATCATCATTTGACCATGGTAGTTCCTAGATCATGCATAAGACATCTATACAAAATCTCAAACACACATCCTAAAGGGCTATAATTCATAACTCTCAACATCCATTCTTCACAAAATAAGCAAGACCTGCCCATAAATATATATGTTTAATTCATGAAGCTTATCATAGCCATGAACATCTCATTATCTACTTATCATAAATTCATCTTCTCATCAACCAACATACAATTTCTATCCATTACTTATCACAAACATTCATGACTACATTGATCACATCAAAATTAGTCCAGCACACATAGGAAATATATAAACATAACATACATAAAACACAATACACATTGCACACATCCTTTCACTCATAATTTCCTCTACTCCTTGGCATCAATGCTCTGCTTGGCGTACCTCCGGGGCTTCGACTTCTTCCCTGTCACTGGTTACTAAATTAAAAGAAAACCACAGCAAGGGTGAGTGTTTGGTATCATAATTAATCTAGAATGGTAATTTAAGAACAAAATACATAATTACTGCATTATGAAATTAACTTCCTTTTTCTTCATCCATCATTCATACTTACAGATTCTTAGCTTCATTCAAGTTTCAGTATCATCAAAGTACAATCCACAACCAACAAATGTAATAGAACATGTTCACATCATCACTTAACGTCAACAATTCATCAAATAACACAACTGACTCTCACATCAATTCGACGCCTAGTATCCGGATACTAAAGGATCGGCCTTCAGTTGGGGGTCCTACTTAACACCCCGTGAACCCTACTTGGTCCACCGAGTCCTACTTGACTCTCCACCTCAACCACTGGGTCCTACTTGACCATTGGGTAGCTCAACTGGGTACAAAAACCACGGGAGCCAGAAATGAGGGGTTATACATACCATCGGTCGTCCCACACCACATAATCATACATGTATATATCATATTTCTCATATCATATATCAAGTGGCCATCAACAACAGATCATACTCATCAAATGGGTGACCTACTTGTCAAGCTCGCCATCACAATGCCACTATACACATCGATTTATCATAATGTAAAACACTTTAATCTTATAATCACCATAAACTAATTACACTTAATATTCACATATACATACACATATAATTATCATGCAATAGCTATTCTCATCATTCCAATGTATGATTAAATAATTCAATTCTGTCGTACATACCTAATCTAATTAATTACAACCCGAACACCCCCTTACCTCGATTCCAAGCTTTGACGATTTGTTCTTGATGCCGGTCGCATCCTCTAAGTGCATGGTTCAAGGTTTTACTTCCGAATCCAACACCCGCTTCGCCACTCGGTCCTCCGGCATTCATTTCGCTACCTACGGAGGTCGAATTACAAAACTCATTAATGTTATACCACACTCATTGTTCTAAATACCGTTTTCAAGCTCACATGCACTAGAGGAGTAGAAAACAGAAGCTCCTCCTTCCATGCATGGCCATCAGCTAGAGAGAGAAAGTGAGAAGGGAAAGATAACTCAATTTTAAGAGGTTCATTATACTCACCTCGAAGCCACGATCTCAAAAACGTGGTTATTTCGAAGTTTTGACACGAAACGGACCTCCCCTTGGAGCATGCAAGCTCACGGCAATGAGAGGAAGAAGAAGAAGAGGTTGGCATGAAATGAGGAAGAAGAAGATAAAATTTGTTATTTTAGGACCCAGGGGCAAAATGGTCATTTCCCCATTTCTTTTATAATTTCTTTGAAAGTTTTGATTAAACTTTTACCTTTTACCTCCATTGGTAACTTCTAAATTTACCTCCTTCTAATTTCACCGCATTTAACCTTTTGTAATTAATCAATCAAGTAAATTTATTTATTTCCACAATATTTAATTATTTATAATTGTATCTATATTAATAATAATCCCCAAAATCACAATTAAATCCAGTTCAGCAATTATTAATATTTTTCACTAATTAAAATTTTACTAAAATATTCGGGATGTTACACACATAATTTCAATTGTATTCATATTGTCATTTGAAATGTATAACTCTCTCTCCTATATGGTCTACTTTTTAGTATTGATGCAGGGATGTCATGGGAAGAGAACATTTTTAAAGTAGAGCTTTTGTGAAGGTAAAATAGTGGTAATGGAATACCTTGGCCGGTAGCATTTGTGAACTATTTCATTATGAATAATGTATATGAGGTTGTTGGTAACTACTGTTATTGGTGGATGTAATGTGAATAATGTATAAGTGTTGATAATGTAAGACTCTATGGATGAATCAAATATGGTAAATTATAAATTACGGGAATGTATATGAGTTCATGATATATGACTTAGAGGATTGAATTGATTATGATCAATTATGAAATGTAAATGTTGGAGATGTATATTGCATGACTATATGGATGGATATGTATAGATATATTTAAGGCGTTGTATGTTTATGATTTATGTGTAAGATTAGATGTGGCCTAATACGCTTATGTTGTTTATTTGCATGCCTTGCCAAGCCTATTTCCATATATGGGACTAGGCATATGCCCGGTATACACATTCTTCTTCTGTTGTAAACTCTATTATTTTGTATACCGTTATTATCAAATCTCACCCTTTGGTTTTCTGTGGTTCGAGTCTTGATGTAGTCGTGGCGGTGTTTTCGAAATATTTCAAACACGAAAAATTTACTCACATTTTCATTTGTTTAATTATTTAGATTACATTGGGATTCGAGTCCAGAAAATTAGGGTGTTACAACTTGGTATCAAAGCGTATTTTGCTCTGAATTAGATCTATTAATTAATGTCAGAGCATGGTTGCTCTATAATGAATTGGTATTATGGATGATTGGAGCACGATTGCTCAATAGTGAGAAATTTTTTGGTGATCCTTGGAGCGTGATGCTCATTGTGGGAATGTGGTTGCTCTATATAGACTTAGGAGTGATAATTATATAGAGGATGATGATATGTTGAGGTATTGATTGCCCTATATGAATTGGAGAGTGGTTAATTGTCTAAGAATTATGAATTAGTTATAAGGGAATTATTGCTTATTGAGGATTATTATGAATCATTAAAGTTGAGTTGTGATTGATATTCATTGAGGACTCTTTATGAGATTATGATTTATAAGATATGATTGATGTTTATGGGAGTATACCCCTTTTATCACTGAGGTTGTATGATGCGCTTATGGAGCATAGTTGCTCATTGCTAAACTAAATGATTCATGAGATTGAATATATGTGGGTGAATTTCTCGTGTGATAAATTTGGTTATTTGTGTAAGTCCGACCAAGTTCCTTACACTATTTCCTTCAAATGACGAATACATTGATATTATGCATTTGAATATTGATATATTGAGTATGACTTTAATTAGTGATGAACTTATACCATGCGTGATCATGGATATGGTGTATCAAATATGAATTGACTTAATGACAAACTTGTGCCGTATGTTGATCACGGATAGGAGATATTAAATATGAATTGATGTGGTGATGAACTGTGAAGTGTTGAGACCTTCATATGCATGTAAATTGAAATTGAATTTTTTTGCTTAGGTCTCTTGTATGAATTATGAGGTGGCTTATAGCCATAGTATGATCATTAAATGTGAAATTGTGTTGGCACATGATTGGGGTTGGACTCCGTTTCGTGTTTGTGAACCGAGTGAATGATCGATTTAATTGTAACCCACTAAGTATGGTAACCCCGGATAACACAATATGATCTTGAAAGATTGAACCTTGTGGAATTAGACCCTATGGTGGTTTAGGCTCTACGATGCTTATAGGAGCCATGTTTAATGATTTTAGGTGTTGTGGAAGTATTCCACAATGGGTGTAGGTGACCCTTGAACTTTCTAAGCCTAATAACAATTTGAATCTTATGAACGATTGAGCCGTAGTGAAATAAATTGTGAAATGAGTTGTTGAGGCTAGAGCCGATATGTGATTGGATTCGAAATGTAGACGTAAACCCCTATGTATTTGGTGAATAATGATATTGGATTTGGGGTATGACTTAGCATTGGCTATGATGAGATATTTTATGGTATGATGTTGGGATAAATTGTGTTCCCTGATATTATGATCAATAGATTGACTAAGAATTATGATATGATAAAGAGATGATATGTATGATCATGAATAGGTAAATGGAGTTTAATCCTGTAGATACCTCCCTCTTTGTTTTGAAAGGAATCATATTGATGATGGAAACCACATACCGATGTGACACAATATGAATCGTATATCCAGTATATGGACTTTGGCTATGATAAATGAGGAAATCCACTGGTGTGGAAGATTGTTATAAGATTGTGGACCTTATTTCAACCTTGGGTGTGTATATTTGATATGAATTTGGTGAATCAATTAGGCTTGAATCGAATTATAGCTGACAATGTTTAAATTAGACAAATGAATTCTAAGTTATTTGACTATGACTTTGAGATGGATGAAGTCCAATGGTGGGGTGATTACCCTATGATGATTGGAAATCTATGGTTGATATGTTAATATATACTTGTGGTGGATGACAATTAATGAATTGTATGGCATGAATTAGGCCGGAGTATGTTAAACGATAATGTGATGTGAGTGTAGTACTCATGGACTTGTGTGACTTCTTATGAAGTCTTGGGTGTGAAGAGATGTTATTTAAGTTGATATGGATATGTGAGCAATAGGACATGAAGGTACTTATCTTGATATATCTCTACATGCCACAGGTGTAACACCCCAAATTTTAAAATAGAGAATAAATTAAGAAAATAAATATTAAATAATTGAATGTGAACTATTTAATGTCCTAAAATATTGGAATTAATTTAATTGAGATTTATAGAGACTGTTAGTGATTTATTGAGATCGGATATGCAGGAAACTAACCTGGATAAAATACGGGTGTCAAACCAAGTATCTCTAATTGAGATGCTGTTGGTTAGGGCTATAGATAATATTATTGGGAGTCCAGATGTGTATTCGAAATAATTTTTAGAATAAGTATTGAGCCTAAATGGAGAGCCTATTTGTTTAAAAACGGAAGAGTTTAATGAAGATTAAAAATTTAAAAATAAAACCTCACTTTTTCACTCTCATTTTCGTTCAAGTGCTGAACCATTTTGGCAAAAACACTCATCTCTTCTTCTCCTCTTATCTTCTTCATCTCCTTTCCCTCTCTAACCCTAAGCCAAGGTGCTACCCTTCATTCTCCCTCTCATTTTCGTTTCATAAAGGCTTGGAGAAGGCTTGGAGCTTGAAGTTCTTCTCCCTTCTTCTCCTTAATTTCGTGTGGCCCTCTCCTTTTTGAGAATTCCTCCATTACTTCACTTGAGGTAAGGTTCTAGCATATTTCAAGAATATGAACCTTTAGTTATGTGTCTTTAATGCTAAGAGAGCATTTAATGTATGTAGGTTATTAGGAGAAGCTTTAAATGTGGAAACCCTAAGGTGGGTGTCATAAATACAAGCTTTAAATGGTATTAATGGGGTAGATGCATTTATGGTTGGAAGGAGATGAGAATGTATGATTATTTTTGAATGTTGATGGGTTTTGGTAAAACCCTAACCTTATAAATTGGGGGTAATATGATGTGTGGGTGGATGGGCATTAATTAATGGTGAGAATGTCATTAATGTTGGAGTATAATCATAAATGATGATTGGTGATGGTGGTTGGAAACCATAAATGAAAACCCACATAGAATTAGTTAAATGTAAGGTTGGTAAATAGGGTAACCTAACTAAGTAGGCTATTGCCTTGATGATAATGAATGGTGATTTAAGGGAAGGAATTCCCGAAGCCTAATTAGGCAAATGAATAAAGCTTATAAATAGTCTCTACATGACAAGAATCATGTCCACATATATGTATATGTATATTGAAATGGTGTTTGAATGAATGATTGATGTGGTCCTATAACTGATTGGTGTAGGGCTTGATAATACTTGTGAGGCGAGAACGTCGAACCCAAAAGTCTACTTCTCTTGAGGTAGGAGAGGGGTGTATTTTCTAAATGCATGAGAACTTATATGATGATAATGTATGCATTGATGTAATGTGGCATATTTTTTTGAATGGATGTAGTATTATGTGTATGTGATGTGAAATTGAATAAAGTCTTTGTAATGATTGATTGTGCAATAAGACCTTAATGAAGTTATGAGTGGTATAATGTATGATGACATGTTATGGATTCCATGTGTAGTTTGATGAATATTAAAGTTTTTGGCTATAATGATTCTTGAATACTATGATTGGAATGTATATATATATTTGATTATGTGGAATTAACATTGTAATTGAGTATGAGTGTACCCTAGATAAGAGGATGAGATAATCCATATGAGGTTGAGGCATGCATGAGCATTAATGCATATATATATATAGCATGGCATGCATAAGCATATTTGTGAAATGAATAACCTTGCGGGGTTCCACGAAGGGAGTACCCGATGTGATGATGTTATGATAATTGACGAATGAATAACCTTTCGGGGTTCCACGAAGGGAGTACCCGACGTGATGATGTTATGATAATTGATGAATGAATAACCTTACAGGGTTCCACGAAAGGAGTACCCGACGTGATGATGTTATGATAATTGACGAATAAATAACCCTACGGGGTTCCACGAAGGGAGTACCCGACGTGATGATAATTTAATGGATGTGATTATGATTCACTATTGAAATGAAAACGGATCCGTGCATATGCATTCTTAAACACCAACATGTGCATTAGCCATAGAAGCATGGCATAGTGTGATATCCTGTCGAGGAGATTATGTGAGGAGTAGGTGGAACTCCCTTTGAGTGAAGCATGTGCATTTGTAATTTCATTAAGCAGCCAGCATACAAATGCTAGGCAATTAGTTATTTATTGGTGCAGGAACAGGTTGCGCTCAAACTAAGAAGGAAAATCCGAGTGAAATTCCTAAAAGCCGAGTGAGATTTCACAAATCCGAGTGAAACTCCAAAAGTCCGGCTGGGAAATGCTTCAAGACACCGATAGCAATAGGGAACAGATTATTGCATGAAGAACCCGAGCGAGACTTTAAAAGCACCGATTCAAAAAGAGAAGAACCCGAGCGTCAACTTCAGAATGCTGATTGAATAATCCACTCGCTCAAGCGAGAGTCAAATTCGCTCAAGCAAGAGTCAAATTCGTTCAAGCGAGCAAGCTCACGCTCAAGCGTGACTCCAAAATATCACTCTCGCCCAAGCTTCTCCATCACGCTTAAGCTGAGAAAGCAATACTGCAGTACATATTTCGAGCTCGCCCAAGCGAGAACCCAGTTCGCTCAAGCGTGAAGGCAGTTATTTAAAACACTAATCGTTCCCTCCAGAAGACACTCGGCACCAGTGTTGTTTCCTGCTGCCTTCTCTCCTACTTTTGTACCTTAGTAACTTAAGTACTGAGCAGTTATTAGTTAGTGCTGCGCTGTGATTAGCTAATGATCAACTGTAATTTGTTAAGAGTTGAGTTGTAATTAGTTAGTTATTCCGTAATTATGTAATTAGTTAGTTAGTTTAATTATTAACTCAGCTTTCCTAGATATTAGTTAAGTTAGTTAGTTAGTTAGATGTCTATATATATATGCTCTGTAATAACACAGACAAAACCAGAAAACAGAATACATAGAATACAATTCATTTTCCATTTCCAACATCTCTCTAAATTCCTTTCGCTCTCTAAACTCTCTCCTCCATGTCTTTCCATATTCCTTCGATGGAACCAATGTCGATGGATTTCTAAATTCCTAAGGTTGGGATTGCAAAGGTTAGCAATGGAATCTTGAAGCTGTGAGTGAGGAAATCAACTTCTAGATCCTGAGGCGAACAAGCTGAGGAGTGGATCTGTAACACCCTAATTTTTAATAAATAATAAATCCAAAAACAGGAAAAAAAAATTTTCACAAATCAACCACTGGTCAATCGGCATAGAAAAGAAGGGAGAAGGCAAGGGAAATAAAAGAGCATTCACACTTATAGCAGTCAGCGGAAGGAACAAGGCTGGGACCGACCCATTCGGTTCAGCGAAACACATCAGCGCCTGGGCGAAATCCATGACAACTCTGACTCGGTCAAGCGAGGTTCAACGCTGCCTGAGCAAGAGGTGACAATGCAACAGTGGAAAAGGAGATCCTCAAGCGAAGCTCAACACCAGCCTCTACACGCTTCAGCGTAATCCCACATGCTTGGGTGAAACAGCTCCATTCGCTAGGGCGAGGCACGATCCGCTTAAGCGATGCCAACACAAAGGCCTCTCCAAACACACACTCGGTGGAGCTAAGTCTAATTCGCTGGGGCGAACACAGGTACAAGGTAATTTCTTATTCGGATATGGACAAAGGTTCACTCGGCAAATCCTTACGCTCGCACTTTACTCAGGAAATCAGGTAGTTAAGTCCCACTCGGACTTATTCGAAACCCAACCACTCGGGATACCAATCCTCACTCACTCGGACTTTACATCTTTCACTCGGATTACCAATACCTTACACTTAGGATCCAATCCACTCTAAACCACTATTCGAACTCCTCTCTCAGAAGGGAATCACTCGAGGTTTTCACTCGGGAAATACAAACTCTTCCTCACTCGGGATTTATTTATGATTTTTGCTCGGAGTCTCATAACATGTTCACTCGGAAAAGCCACCCAGAAATCTTCACTCAGAACCACTAGCTTAACATAATTCCACTCCTCAACGGCCCTCGAGTCATTTAGCAACACTTCCCAGTCGGAAAACGCATCGAATCAGTACGAAGTACATACATATGAATACATGTTCACGGAAACATAAATTTGCTAACAAATCCAGTCTACCGACCCATAGACATGTAACCACACACTCAGAATACCCATTATCTTGATATTATGCATTTACCAATACTTACGAATACCATACAAGTGACACCATGACTATTCAATCTTTATAAGTGAATATATTTAATCGCCATTTTACATAAGAGCCGGCCAAGGCTACACGGACAAAACATAATAATGCAATACAAGTGCTCAACAGTCGGGGTGCACCACACTCGGACTTGAAACCCTATCATCATTTCCGAGTACGACCTGCACACTGAAAAATGGTGTAGGGTGAGCATCTTAGATATTAAATGATAGATACCGACTCAGGCTGTCCCACAATCATATAGCAAAATACATATCCACGCAATTAGACATAGCAACGAGTAAGGTCAAGCATTATCAATCAACCAAGACACACATGGAACACTTACCGATCGGAATTCGTCAGTCGCCACTCGGCCAGGTGCACATACACAGCCAATAACATTAGTATAACAGCAATCAACAACATGATGTTACCAACGAATCAGAACACACGTATTCAACACTTTCTGGTCGGAATCTAACAGTTCTCACTCGGCTATACACGCATGACATTTCAATGACATTAACACATATTCATGGAGCAAACTTCAATTAGCATCAGTTGCGTATACACACAGAATATTTCACTCGGTTATAAACATACATCATCTCACTAACACCTTCGCATGCATAACCAATTCCAAACATTGTCAACAGTTAATAAGCACATATTATTTCACTCGGTTCCGTATTCGTGTTTATCGGTTTAGACGTTGTAATGTAGGCTCTCAGCCTTTTTATACATAGCTCTCAGCTATCAAATCAGCTCCCAGCTGCTTGGTCATTTTACAGGTACCCAACCGTTTGCCCACAGGTGACACCAGCGCTCTCAGCGCCAACGGAGGTGTTCACAGGCAGCCCGAGTCCCACTCAAGGGCTACCTTGAGTCCCACTCAAGGATTTCATAGCGTTCCACGCTTTAAAAACCGATGGTAGTGTCCCACACTACGTGCTCTCAGCACAAACGCATCCCATGCGCCACACGCGGATTCATCACACACACAGAGTTCATATACACAGCCATACATGCATCTCATGCAATCGGCATCATACATCATCAGCATTCAAACGGCACATGCATCTCATGCAATCAATGCTAGACATTAACAGTACTCAACAACACATGCATCTCATGCAGTCGGCATTATACATCATCAGCATTCAACAATACACGCATCTCACGTGACTGGTATAACACATCAACAGGACTCAAATAACATACATGCAATCGGCATTAAGTAATGTCAGGACTCAGACAACACATGCAATCGGTATGGTACATTATCAGATTCACTAAGTCATATTCTATCACATGCAGTCAGCATTCTAAGCTCATAGCAACTTGCAGGTCATGTAAAACACACGATAATCGTCAACATCACTACAACACATTCCTTTCATACAATCATTCAACACTCACAGGCCATCATCATGCAACACTCATCTTTCACTCGTTATGCAACTGGGCAGTACACACTCGCATGCAACATAACACACAATCAGAACACAGAAATAGCAAGCATCAACACTCAGAACCTGTTCATAACCCATGCATTTAAGATAGAAGATACCCCCCTACCTGGACTGAAGCTTTCAGTCGGTCAACACGACGTTCAGTTCCAGAGGAACACTGAATCACTCTTAGCATATCTGCATGCAAGAGCAGGGGAGGCCCAAGACGTCCAGCTCTCGGCTCGCTCCCTGGAATGGCTCCATCACAATGCTATGAACACTCCGACCCCCTTGAAGCTCCTCGCAGTGCAGATCTCCACTGGGAGTTGGCAGCTTCGAGCAAGGAGAGGAAGAAGGAGGGAAGCCGACGAAGGAATGAAGGAACAAGGAAGGAGACGTGTTACATGCAGAGGGAATGCACACCCTCATCCTCTCGGGTTTGTCGAGTAAGGGAGGAGGACCCCAATCCTCAGCCACCATTGCTGCGAGCTCACGGAAACAGAGCGTAGAGGAGAAAGAAGAAGATCAAAGAGGAAAAGAAGAAGAAGAAGAAGAAGAAGAAGAAGAAGAAGAAGAAGAAGAAGAAGAAGAAAAAGAAAAAGAAGAAGAAGAAGAGAGAACGGGGGGAAGAGGAGTCTGCAGGGAAGAATGAATGATAGTGTACCCATATATGCATGTACAAAGAGAAGGAAGAGTGGGGTGGGAAAGCGTGCACAGTAGCAGCCCCACACGCGTCACACACACCATCACATCTAATCAGTCATTGACAACCAATCACCATTAATCAACCTTTTTTTTCTTAACTTAATTAATTAAACCAATTATAATTACTAAATAATTCTCCCCACACTTATCAATTTATTATTTTAATGATTCATTTCATTTGGTAATAATTATTAAATTGGGATGTTACAGTTCTCCCCCTCTCAAAAGAATTTCGTCCTCGAAATTCAATCGGTAATTTACCTTACATACATAACTCAGAAGATTGCTGACTCAATCACGCACACGACTGTGCTTCCACAAGCATTCACCGATCGGATCACAATATCACTCGGCAGAGATTTACCACTCAAGCGGTTTACTGATCGCACCATAATTCCAGTTAGTAAGACACAAAGGTCAGGTCCCACCTGATTACCACCTCATCGCAGAATCTAATATATTGGGAAATTCAATCTCTAAAACGTATAATTTACCTTATTTTAACTTAGCTTATTCATCCAAGCAGTGGCACTCCCAATCTCTTGGCCGCTCGGCCATATACTCTCAACACCGTTCGGCATATTCACACCATCGGTTTTCTTGACTCGGACGAGTTACTCAGCACAATAATGAAATCGCATAAAGCATAGGCTTGACATTGTGTCGTGGGGACACATCCTTAGGGGTTATTCAACCAGTTGGGAAAAATTTAGTCGATAAACAACACCACCGACTCCCAAAATACTCACTTCCGACCGATTTCTCTCGGACCAAACCCTCGGTTTTCAAAACCTGACCATAAAATCTCTCTCTTACACCAAATGGAACACTCAAGGAATTTCCACGTGTTTCAATTAACGCAATTTACTCGGATTAACTTCGCATATGCACTACACTAAATTCTGAAATCTTAGATTTCCTACCCATGCTTCCGGCTAATTCCATGCTTTCCTCCTGAGAGTTCACTCGGTCCTCTTACACCGACATCACTCGGGGTTGAGGGTAATTCTCACCCGGAAATTCTTCCACTTACCAGAAATTCACTCGCAACCCGAGTCTACCTTGAAACCAAACCTGAGTTCAAGCTCAATAGTCCCAATCACTGACCTGAGTACGCCTTCAATCAAATTTTTCACTCGGATATCTACTTCCTCTCGGAGCCCCTTCACTCGGAAGCTTGCACACTCTGAGTTCCATTTTCCGACCAGGAGGACTTTTCTCCTGGAAGATCACTTGGTTGGGCATCCCACGGTTATTAGGAATTCTACACTCGCTATCTTACTGGTCAGAATCATTCCACACGGTGCCATTCCACTCGGAAGTGATACACTCCGAGTCACGTTACTCGAATTCCTGCTCTACTCAGAATGTTACGCTCGAACACGGTTCCCTTAACTTGATACTTATCCTCCCTATGAGGTTCTACTCGGAACACCATAAATTTTCACTCAGCAGATCTTTCTCATAAGGACTTCACCCGGAATCGTCTCCACCGTTACACACTCGGAATATACTAATCCCTTCCCAAGCAAGTCCTCACCTTGCAATTTAGTTTGGCTCCAATCCTGGTTTCCTCATTAGGCTTACAGTATCACTCGGTTAACTTTTCAAAACTCCAATTTTAGTGACAGTTTGATCACCCTTCTTATTCCAATACCAATCATCCTTTTAGTAGCCAATCCGTACCCAGTAACCTCTAATCCTCTCGGAAGCAGACACGCCAAGGTCAAATAAACCCTCTTTCTTCATTTTGATAAACAATCGCATAACACTCATTTAATAGAACTCTCATTATCACTCGGAGACGTCTAAAAGACTCACCATCACCATAAGTAGTTACAGCTTCACCTGCCCGACTCATGAATTGCTGCATCCAACTTATAGGATGACGTCTCATTCCTATAGGGTTACAACAATTACATGGTCACTGCAACGTGTACGCTGCCACGTTACCCATGGCAGGAAGAGTCATCTCAGAGCAGCATGCCTCACACGGACCAGACTTCACCCAACTAATACAAATTCACACGGTAGTTAATGGCAGTTCACACACATAAGTAATACACCCACATCAACATCCCGCATCACATAGGGTACATCACGTATCAATAATCATGAAAATTATTCATCACTTCTGTAAAACAAAATCAAGGCAATATTTCCTCTAAACCTTATTCCTCACAAAACCATGGCTCGGATTAAATTCTTAACTCTCAGTTATATAATAACATCACTCACGCGGGTTCATACAATTCACTCAGGATTAAGCAATTCACAATCACATATGCTATTATAACACACCACGAACTTCAGCAACAGCACTAATGTACATACAGACACTCAGTCGGATTTCATACCAATTATTCATGGCTATAATATTGTCCACTACATCATGCACCATAACCACAACGTCACATTGCACTTGGTAATAGCATCGACATATACATACGCCCATCCAATCAGATTTACCCAAATCAATTCCAACTACATTAAGGGTTTCATTCACAATATCATATTCACACATTCATATAGTTCACACTGAGCTCATTTATCCTCATAAGTGTACACACAGTCATTCAATCAGAAATTGTACTATAACATACATTCTCAATTATAACATTGCATCACACTTGGCAACAGCATCAATACATGTACATTCATTCAGTCAGACCTCATTCATACAACATCATCAAGTCGGAAACTACTCAAATCATTCAAATCCATGCAAATCATGTCAGCCTCAATAATAATACTCTTATACACATGTATTCACGCAGTCGGTGAATCAGATGCATACGATTATTCACCAGGAGTCCCACTCCAATGCACTCGGCATTTGCCTTGAGTCCAACCTAAGGACTTTCATTAAGCATCCAATGCTCATGCTCCAAGCATGGCCTCAAGTCCCACTCGGAGGTCTTTTAGGATTAATCTCAGAATCCTCAATACCCCACGCATTCATCTGATTGCCCACTCTGAAAAACGTTCAATGCTGCTGCATTTCATTATAGATCACACACAGCTCTTATTTGCTGACTCACAGCATAAGCCACTCGACATTCTCATTAGCATATATATATATATACATCTTTCAGACGGGGTATCATCATAACGATTCACAATTAATATCTATCACAATGTCCGGTGTTGCATGCATCTATAATTAATCACACACAGATCACATATTTCAATCATCAAACAACGGTCATGTTTCAATTATAGAGCAATACATAAAAGCAGTTCACCCTCAATCACCTATATTATATATATATATTATGCAGGGTTCATACGCTAGGTTACAAAACATCCGTCACAAATAGCACTCGGCAGTAATGGTAGCACTCCTATTTACAAGTATTCAGTCAGTATTCGTAGAATTATTAACATGCATTCATGGACGGAGTCATACAATCACTAAACAGTTTACAATACCACAATCCAGGAGTTGCATGCACCATTACGCAATCATAGTACAGCTACCAACACATCTCACACATAACACATCACATGATAATCATTCAAGCCTCAATGAGCTACTACGCAATTGTTCTACTCGGCTCAATAACTCGCAAGGTTAATAAACTATCAGATTTAGAATCCCTAAGGGGTCATTATTTATCCAGTATCCCACGATGGGTACCTCACAATATTCAACTATTGTTATAAGGTCTAGTACCATTCACTCGGTTTTTTCCACACACCAAACCAAGACAGAATCCAAGTCAAACAGATGTTCTATTTCACATTCATTCGTTCATGGTCATGCCTAATCAACTGGGTCACTACTCCTGTTGGTCCAGCATCTAGTGCATCACTCACTTGGTTTCCTAAATCGCCACCGAGACGCAACCCCAATTTTAACATATATCCGACCTTACCTTCACTCACTTATTACACACCCAGATTTTCAACCTAGGAACTACAACCATCCCTTATACTGCAAATCATATACATCATGTACCATTCATTCATCACACATTCAAATTCCTCAACAAGGCACAGGCATACAACCACACCATTCATTCATCACATATACCAAATCCGATAGAAGTTCATAAGCACATATCATCACCCGAGTCATAATTGAACAGGTATCAACATACAATAGAATATCATAAGCAACTAGGACAAGCTGGCATAATATACTCAACCGCCCACAAACAGTAGGCAACCTTGGCCATGGACCTTTTGGTCTGCTCTGATACCAAAATGTAACACCCTAATTTTTAATAAATAATAAATCCAAAAATCAGAAATTTTTTTTTTCACAAATCAACCACTGGTCAATCGGCATAGAAAAGAAGGGAGAAGGCAAGGGAAATAAAAGAGCATTCACACTTATAGCAGTCAGCGGAAGGAACAAGGCTGGGACTGACCCATTCGGTTCAACGAAACACATCAGCGCCTGGGCGAAATCCATGACAACTCTGACTCGGTCAAGCGAGGTTCAACGCCGCCTGAGCAAGAGGTGACAATGCAACAGTGGAAAAGGAGATCCTCAAGTGAAGCTCAACACCAGCCTCTACTCGCTTCAGCGTAATCCCACATGCTTGGGCGAAACAGCTCCATTCGCTCGGGCGAGGCACGATCCGCTTAAGCGATTGCGACACAAAGGCCTCTCCAAACACACACTCGCTGGAGCTAAGTCTAATTCGCTGGGGCGAACACAGGTACAAGGTAATTTCTCATTCGGATATGGATAAAGGTTCACTCGGCAAATCCTCACGCTCGCACTTTACTCGAGAAATCAGGTAGTTAAGTCCCACTCGGACTTATTCAAAACCCAACCACTCGGGATACCAATCCTCACTCACTCGGACTTTACATCTTTCACTCGGATTACCAATACCTTACACTTAGGATCCAATCCACTCTAAACCACTATTCGAACTTCTCTCTCAGAAGGGAATCACTCGAGGTTTTCACTCGGGAAATACAAACTCTTCCTCACTCGGGATTTATTTATGATTTTCGCTCGGAGTCACATAACATGTTCACTCGGAAAAGCCACCCAGAAATATTCACTCAGAACCACTAGCTTAACATAATTCCACTCCTCAACGGCCCTCGAGTCATTTAGCAACACTTCCCAGTCGGAAAACGCATCGAATCAGTATGAAGTACATACATATGAATACATGTTCACATAAACATAAATTTGCTAACAAATCCAGTCTACCAACCCATAGACATGTAACCACACACTCGGAATACCCATTATCTTTGATATTATGCATTTACCAATACTTACGAATACCATACAAGTGACACCATGACTATTCAATCTTTATAAGTGAATATATTTAATCGTCATTTTACATAAGAGCCGGCCAAGGCTACACGGACAAAACATAATAATGCAATACAAGTGCTCAACAGTCGGGGTGCACCACACTCGGACTTGAAACCCTATCATCATTTCCGAGTACGACCTGCACACTGAAAAATGGTGTAGGGGTGAGCATCTTAGATATTAAATGATAGATACCGACTCAGGCTGTCCCATAATCATATAGAAAAATACATATCCACGCAATTAGACATAGCAACGAGTAAGGTCAAGCATTATCAATCAACCAATACACACATGGAACACTTACCGATCGGAATTCGTCAGTCGCCACTCGGCCAGGTGCACATACACAGCCAATAACATTAGTATAACAGCAATCAACAACATGATATTACCAACGAATCAGAACGCACGTATTCAACACTTTCTGGTCGGAATCTAACAGTTCTTACTCGGCTATACACGCATGACATTTCAATGACATTAACACATATTCATGGAGCCAACTTCAATTAGCATCAGTTGCGTATACACACAGAATATTTCACTCGGTTATAAACATACATCATCTCACTAACACCTTCGCATGCACAACCAATTCCAAACATTGTCAACAGTTAATAAGCACATATTATTTCACTCAGTTCCGCATTCGTGTGTATCGGTTTAGACGTTGCAACGTAGGCTCTCAGCCTTTTTATACATAGCTCTCAGCTATCAAATCAGCTCCCAGCTGCTTGGCCGTTTTACAGGTACCCAACCGTTTGCCCACAGGTGACACCAGCGCTCTCAGCGCCAACGGAGGTGTTCACAGGCAGCCCGAGTCCCACTCAAGGGCTACCTTGAGTCCCACTCAAGGATTTCATAGCGTCCCACGCTTTAAAAACCGATGGTAGTGTCCCACATTACGTGTTCTCAGCACAAACACATCCCATGCACCACACGTGGATTCATCACACACACAGAGTTCATATACACAACCATACATGCATCTCATGCAATCGGCATCATACATCATCAGCATTTAAACGGCACATGCATCTCATGCAATCAATGCTGGACATTAACAGTACTCAACAACACATGCATCTCATGCAGTCGGCATTATACATCATCAGCATTCAACAATACACGCATCTCACGTGACTGGTATAACACATCAACAGGACTCAAACAACATACATGCAATCGGTATTAATCAATGTCAGGACTCAAACAACACATACAATCGGTATGGTACATTATCAGATTCACTGAGTCATATTCTATCACATGCAGTCAGCATTCTAAGCTCATAGCAACTTGCAGGTCATGTAAAACACACGGTAATCGTCAACATCACTACAACACATTCCTTTCATACAATCGTTCAACACTCACAGGCCATCATCATGCAACACTCATCTTTCACTCGTCATGCAACTGGGCAGTACACACTCGTATGCAACACAACACACAATCAGAACACGAAAATAGCAAGCATCAACACTCGGAACCTGTTCATAACCCATGCATTTAAGATAGAAGATACCCCCCTACCTGGACTAAAGCTTTCAGTCGGTCAACACGACGTTCAGTTCCAGAGGAACACTAAATCACTCTTAGCATATCTGCATGCAAGAGAAGGGGAGGCCCAAGACGTCCAGCTCTCGGCTCGCTCCCTGGAATGGCTCCATCACAATGCTGTGAACACTCCGACCCCCTTGAAGCTCCTCGCAGTGCAGATCTCCACTGGGACTTGGCAGCTTCGAGCAAGGAGAGGAAGAAGGAGGGAAGCCGACGAAGGAATGAAGGAACAAGGAAAGAGACGTGTTGCATGCAGAGGGAATGCACACCCTTATCCTTTCGGGTTCGTCGAGTAAGGGAGGAGGACCCCAATCCTCAGCCACCATTGCTGCAAGCTCACGGAAACAGAGCGCAGAGGAGGAAGAAGAAGATCGAAGAGGAAAAGAAGAAGAAGAAGAAGAAGAAGAAGAAGAAGAAGAAGAAGAAGAAAAGAAGAAGAAGAAGAAGAAGAAGAAGAAGAAGAAGAAGAAGAAGAAGAGAGAACGGGGGGAAGAGGAGTCTGCAGGGAAGAATGAATGATAGTGTACCCATATATGCATGTACGAAGAGAAGGAAGAGTAGGGTGGGAAAGCGTGCACAGCAGCAGCCCCCACACGCGTCACATACACCATCACATCTAATCAGTCATTGACAACCAATCACCATTAATCAACCTTTCTTTTCTTAACTTAATTAATTAAACCAATTATAATTACTAAATAATTCTCCCCACACTTATCAATTTATTATTTTAATGATTCATATCATTCGGTAATAATTATTAAATTGGGATGTTACAGGATCTATTTTGCTGGATTGACAAATCCAGAACTGATGAAGAACTTTGCCAGTGAGGAATCATGGTTGAAGCTTAGGTAACTTCCAGCTTTCTAACTAGTTCAGGCCTAATCAATTTAGGTGAATAGTTAGAGTTCAACCTCTAATTTCACATTAGATTCTTAGGTTAATTGAGCACTTAAGGAATTAAGGTCCAATGCTTAAGGATTAGTGTTTTTCACCTAAGGAATTAGGGAATAACCACAAGCGGATTGTCCTCTGGATTATGAAGTTTGATTATACTTTAATTGCATGTTTCTTGATGAATTTGTGAACCGAAGCAATCCTGGCCTATTTTTCTATTAATCACCTTTCACATTTCATTTTAACACTGTTTCTGGAAATACAAAAACAACTAGAAAACATTAAAACAACAAAAACTGAATGAACTTTCTGTGCCTTGTGTTGGTTCAGCTTGTACTAGTCTGAGATTGAGGTATTTACCACAATCCCTGTGGGACGATCAAATATAATACAATTTTAATGACTGGTGCGCTTGCCAAAGCGTAAATCTTCTGAGAATTACACATCAAAATAATGACTCGGAGATTTAGCACCACTCCTTTTTAAAAGAAAGATATGTAATATTGCATTTATGTATATATTATCACAATTGTTAGATTTTCATCATTGAGAAAGTATACTCACTCTTCATGTGGTATATTTTTAGCTCCTGTATTATAGGGCTTGCCTATGGAGCTCTCGTGTGGAGAAGTGGTGTGAAGAAAGTCTTTTTTGGTAAAGAACGCCTTGGCCGACAAATGTTTGATTTTATGACTTTTACGTAGGCTTTTGTAATGTACGTAGATATAATACCAATTTGTATAGCTACGAATTAATATGGACAAATGGTGTGGATGATGAATATATGATGATGATTTTAGAGGTCATCGATGGAAAATGAGACCCTAGTACTTATGGCTCATTTTCATTGGTGACCTTAACTTTGATTAGATAATGAAAATGATGTATGATGCAGTTAGAATTGATGAATGAATGAAGGTTAATATAAGGATTGCATTTTCTTGAAATACATATAGTAATAAGCTTAATTAGAATATGGTTCATGAGTTGGAATGAAAATTTATAGGTATGTTGGTTTGGAATGAGTTTGAAAGGCTTAACATGATGTATGTGATGTGATGAATTTAACCAATTTGGCTTGAATTGAGTTTTGGTATGTTGAGTTGCTTAATTCCCTTGTTATCTGCGTTTTTACTGGTATTCTCGCTCAAGCGAGAGCGAGAATCCCTTACGTTGGTGTATGGCCACTGGCCAAATCTTGCTTAGCCAAGAGTGGGTCTCGCTCAAGCGAGACTGCCCATGCATCAGGGGTTGGTCATTGGAAGAAAATCACCCAGGCGAGTAAGGTCTCGCCCAAGCGAGAGCGAGGGATTTTGCCACTGGACCAATTTTGCTCGAGCGAATAGCCTTGGAAGGTGGTACTCGCTCAAGCGAGTGAGCGTAGGTTTGATACTGGGAGAATCTCGCCCACGCTCGCCTGCCTCACCCAAGCGAATCCTGTGGATTTCACTCAGCGTGTGATGTAGCTCGCCCAAGCATCCCACTCGGTCTCGCTCAAGCGAGTTCGGATCTCGCTTGAGCGAGTGGAGCCCAGAATCCCCAATTTTGCATCGCTTTAAATATTTTCCCATTTTTTTGTATCCAACCTTTTCCTTGTATCATCTTATAACACCTTGGGTATATTTGGAAGCCATAAATCCTCGGGATGACTACCCTTTTATAATCCAATCATATTGGGCCACTGTAAATGATTCTTTCCGTTGTTTTCAAATGAGAAATTCTCATTGATCATTTCTTTAACCTACCTTCTTATATCTCCATATATGAGACAGGTCCCTCATAGATCCAGGGTATTGAATGATAGCTTCACCACTTTATGATATCATAAACTAATGCTATTAAAATTGCAAAATATTTACCCCTATTTTCGGGGTGTCACAACCCGTCATCAGAGCATTATTTGCTCTTTACTGCTATGAACAATTATTATTCTTAGAGTATGACATGCATTTAATGAATGATTACCATTGTCTCTTGACCTTGTATGGATTGACCATGGATAAAATGTGATTGCTATAAGCCCGGCCAAGCTTTCTTCATATTATTCTCCCTTAATGATGAGTACTTATGATTATGTGAACGCATGTGACACTATGATATAATGATATGCTTTTATGAGCTTTAATATGAATTGGTTGATGTTGGACTCCATGATGGAGGGCCATGACTTAATTTTTATAATGAATGACTATAGCATGAGACTATAGAGAGACCTGTGAGCTAGTTTACTAATGTTGGTTGAATTTAATGTTATGGTTATAGATATTGTCATGGCTCGTCATCGTCAAGATCATGATGATGCTATAGCTGGAGTTCTGAATCATTTTGCGGACCTTCTTGAGCCACAAAACCATGATAGACAAGAAGTGGAAAGGCAACCTGCCCCTGCTGTTCAAGGTACTCAAGGCCTTGACATGTTTTTGAAGCGAAAATCATCCGAGTTTCATGGTGGATTTAGGCCCAAGCAATCCTATGTTTGGATTTGAGATGTCGAGCGAATCTTTGATAGTTTCGAATGCACTGAGCTCTAGAAAGTGGAGTATACTATTTTCATGATGAGAGATGAAGCAGAGACATGGTGGAGACTCACCAAGAGTAGGATGATTGCTGCAGCTATTCCCTTGACTTGGGAAAATTTTAAGCTTGAACTCATGAGAAAGTTTATGCCCGAAAGCTATAAGAGTAAGAAGGAGCTTGAATTCATAGAAATCAAGCAAGGCACAATGACGGTGGAAGAGTACGCTTCCAAGTTTAAAGAACTTTATGAATTTTACCCTCCTTATCAGCAAGAGGGAACAGAAGCTTCTAAGTGCATGAAGTTTGAGAATGGACTACGCCCTGACATTCAAAGGGCCATGTGCTATCAAGAGATCTGAAGTTTCACGGTACTTGTGAATAAGTGTCGCATTTATGAGGAACATGCTCCACCTCATCACTCTAAATTTGACTCTAAGTTGAAGGGTCAATCCTCTAATTTCAAGAGGCAAGGAAATTTCAAAAGGGGACGTTTTCAGAGGGGTGCTCATTCTAATGTCCAAGGCAGAGGTGGTGGACATGGCAACACCTTTGGCCAGGGCAATGTAAATACCAATGGGCCGAGATGCTATAGGTGTGGAGGGCCTCACCATGTTCGTGAGTGTACACAACGGGATGACGTAGTTTGTTTTAATTGTGACTAAGTAGGACATATTCACCCCGCATGTCCTTTACTTACAAGGCGGGCTCATATGCAAGCTAATACTCCCAACCATGCTAATGCACCCGCTCTTGTTAACTGCGGAGGCCACAATGGTGGTCGGCCGTGGTAATGGAAACAATAGTGGCCGAAATGGTGGCCGAGGTGGCTATAATGGTGGAAGGCATGGCAACGGCTAAGGTAACGACAATGGTGCTTGCGATGGAAATAGGAATGGTGGAAATCTTTAACCAAATGCCGGAAGGGTGTTTGTTGAAACCGGTAAGGAAGCAGCACAAGTAGATAACTTAGTTGAAAGTAAATGTGAAATACTCGGACATTTAGTTCATGTTATTTATGATTTAGGTGCGACTCATTCTTTTATATCTGAGGATTGTGTTCGGCGATTAAGGTTGCCGGTGTGTTTAATGAAAAATGCCCTTGTGGTTACTACCCGAACTGATATTTGTCTCAGATCAGTTAACCGGTGTGATGATATTGATATGCTTCTAGAAGGGAGAAGATTTGTTGTGTCTTTTATTTGTTTGCCTATGAAGGGATTAGAGATCATACTTGGTATGGATTGGCTCTCCGCCAATAAAGTTTTGGTTGACTGTCAACAGCGGACCGCCATTTTCCCTTCTTCTGATGTAGAGAAATTCGATGTGCAAGGTATAGCTCAACTTTGCATATTATTATCTCTTGCCGATGGGACAAATAATCCCGATCCCCTTAGTGTCCCTGCGGTGTCAAAATTTTTGGATGTGTTTCCCAAGGAGATACCCGGTTTACCACCTCTACGGGAGGTTGAATTTGATATCAATCTCGTACCGGTGCGAAACCAATGTCCATCACTCCTTATAGGATGTCTCCTATAGAGTTAGCTGAACTTAAAAAGCAAGTTAAGGAGCTACTTGAAAAGGAGTTTGTTCGACCCAGTGTCACCCTGGGGGGCTCCTATTTTATTGGCCAAGAAGAAGGATGAAACTATGCGGTTGTGTGTTGACTACTGCTACTTGAACAAGATGACAATAGAGAATAGATATCCTTTACGTCGTATTGATGATCTGTAAGATCAATTAAGAGGTGCTGTGGTGTTTTTGAAGATTGATTTGCGCTCTGGTTACCATTAAATTTAGGTGAGAACCGAAGACATTCTGAAGACTGCTTTTAGGATGAGATATGGCCATTACGAATATGTTGTAATGCCTTCGGAGTGACTAATGCTCCAGTGGTGTTCATGAGCTACATGAACTGTATCTTCCATGAATACCTGGATCACTTCGTTGTGGTATTCATTGATGATATTCTAGTGTATTCCAAGAGTTGTGAGGAACAAGAGGAACATCTGAAGCTTGTGTTAAACATTTTTAGAGAGAATCAGTTGTACGCTAAGCTCTCTAAATGTGAATTCTAGCTGACGAGTGTCCAGTTCTTTAGACATGTGGTATTCGAAGAAGGTGTTTCAGTGGATCCTTCTAAGGTTGAAGTCGTTATGGCATGGCCTATACCTACATCGGCTACTAAAATCTGGAGTTTTCTTGGACTTGCTGGATATTATTGAAGGGTTTTCTCGTCTTGCTAGACCTTTGACAAACTTGACGAAGAAGAACTAACTTTTTATGTGGACAGTTGAGTGTGAGAGATGCTTTAAAGAGTTAAAAATGAGGCTGACTTCTGTGCCTATCTTGCAATTACCTGATTTACAAGAAGATTTTGTGGTGTACTGCGATGTTTCCAAGCATGGAGTTGGATGTGTTTTGATGCAGAAAGAACGTGTTATAGCTTATGCTTCACGCCAGTTGCGACCTCATGAGGTTAATTATCCGACTCACGATTTGGAGTTGGCGGCGGTTGTGTTCGCCTTGAAGATTTGGCGTCATTATCTCTATGGTTCGAGGTTCGTGGTCTTTAGTGATCACAAAAGCTTAAAATATCTTTTTGATCAAAAAGAGTTGAGTATGCGCCAAAGGAGATGGATGGAATTCCTGAAAGACTATGATTTTGAATTAAGGTACCATCTGGGGAAAACTAATGTTGTTGTCGATGCTCTTAGTCGAAAGTCCTTACATGTGTCGGCTATGATGGTCAAGGAATTTGAATTGATTGAGGAGTTTTGGAATTTGAATGTTGGGACCGAAATTCAACCTCCAAAGAAGCTATGTTTTACTACCTTGAAGATATGCAATGAGTTTTTAGAACTTGTAAAGGAGAAACAATAAGATGATGAATACTTACAGGAGATAAGGAGATCTCAAGGCGATGGAAAAAATATATTCCTTGTTGAGGATGTTGATGGCTTATGGCTTATGTGCCTTCATTCAGAGATTTGAGACATACGGTGCTTGAGGAGGCGCACAAAAGCATTTTTAGTATTCACCCTGTGCGACCAAGATTTACCAAGATGTGAAGAAGAATTTTTGGTAGCCCGAAATGAAACGTGACATTGCCAACTTTGTAGCTTCGTGCCTTACTTGTCAGAAGGCAAAGGTAGAGCATCAGAGACCTTCAGCTACTTTGAGACTATTTGATATCCCCATTTGGAAGTGGGATACAATTGTTATGGATTTTGTGTCCGGTTTGCCAAGAACGAGGTCTAGATGTGATGGAATCTGGGTGATTTTTGATCCTTTGACAAAGAGTGCACATTTTCTACCGATCAGTATGAAGATTTCCTTGTAGGATCTGGCACAGTTCTACATTCAGGAGATTATGAGGTTACATGGTGTGCCATCGAGTATTGTCTTTGATTGTGACCCCCGATTCACTTCCCGGTTTTGGGGGAGTTTACATGAAGCGATAGGTTCGAAATTGAAGCTAAGCTCGGTGTACCATCCTCAGACTGATGGACAATCTGAGAGGACTATTTAGAGTCTAGAGGACTTATTACGTGCTTGTGTGTTGGAGCACGGCGGTTCGTGGGAAAAATATTTGCCTCTGATCAAATTCACCTACAATAACAGTTTCCACTCTAGTATTGGTATGGCACTATATGAGGCGTTATATAGAAGGAAGTGTCGAACCCCTTTATGTTGGCTTGAAGTCGGAGAAAACTTGGCCTTAGGGCCTGAAATTGTTGAGGAAACTACTGAACAGATTAAGATGATCTGAGAAAAAATGAAAATTGCTCAAGACCGGCAGAAGAGCTATTATGACAAGAGGAGGAAGCCACTTGAATTTCAGGTCTGAGATCATGTGTTCGTACGAGTCTCGCGAGATAAGGGTATTGGAAGAGCTTTGAAGAGCAGAAAATTAAGCCCTAAATTTATCGGACCTTATGAGGTCTTGGAACGGATTGGAGATGTCGCTTATCGGATTGCGCTCCCTCCACATCTTGCAAACCTACATAATATGTTCCACGTATCACAGTTAAAGAAGTATATTCACGATCCTTTGCACGTGATCTCTATTGATGATGTTCATGTGCGAGATGACTTGTCCGTTCCTCCCGTTTCGGTCTGTATCGTCGAGTATTCCATGAATAGGTTGTGGAATAAAATGGTACCTCTGGTGAAGGTAGCATGGAAGCATGGGAACGTGGAGACACTTACCTAGGAACGCGAGGATGATATCCGTAAGGGGTACCCTTACGCATTCGAATCCAGTATGTCAAATTTCAAGGATGAAATTTTTTTAGGTGGGGTGGATTGTAACACCCTAAATTTTAAAATAGAGAATAAATTAAGAAAATAAATATTGAATAATTGAATGTGAACTATTTAATGTCCTAAAATATTGGAAATAATTTAATTGAGATTTACAGAGACTGTTAGTGATTTATTGAGATCGGATAAGCAGAAAACTAACCCGGATAAAATATGGGTGTCGGACCAAGTATCTCTGATTGAGATGCCGTTGGTCAAGGCTATAGATAATATTATTGGGAGTCTGGATGTGTATTTAGAAATGTTTTTAGAATAAGTATTGAGCCCGAATGGAGAGCTTGTTTGTTTAAAAACGGAAGACTTTAATGAAGATTAAAAATTTAAAAATAAAACCTCACTTTTTCACTCTCATTTTCATTCAAGTGCTGAACCATTTTGGCAAAAACACTCCTTTCTTCTTCTCCTCTTATCTTCTTCATCTCCTTTCCCTCTCTAACCCTAAGCCAAGATGCTACCCTTCATTCTCCCTCTCATTTTCGTTTCATAAAGGCTTGGAGAAGGCTTGGAGCTTGAAGTTCTTCTCCCTTCTTCTCCTTAATTTGGTATGGCCCTCTCCTCTTTTGAGAATTCCTCCATTACTTCACTTGAGGTAAGGTTCTAGCATATTTCAAGAATATGAACCTTTAGTTATGTGTCTTTAATGTTAAGACAGCATTTAATGTATGTGGGTTATTAGGAGAAGCTTTAAATATGGAAACCCTAAGGTGGGTGTCATAAATACAAGCTTTAAATGGTATTAATGGGGTAGATGAATTTATGGTTGGAAGGAGATGAGAATGTATGATTATTTTTGAATGTTGATGGGTTTTGGTGAAACCCTAACCTTATAAATTGGGGAAATATGATGTGTGGGTAGATGGGCATTAATTAATAGTGAGAATGTCATTAATGTTGGAGTATAATCATAAATGATGATGGTGGTTGGAAACCATAAATGAAAACCCACATAGAATGAGATAAATGTAAAGTTGGTAAATGAGGTAACCTAACTAATTAGGTTATTACCTTGATGATAATGAATGGTGATTTAAGGGAAGGAATTCCTGAAGCCTAATTAGGCAAATGAATAAAGCCTATAAATAGTCTCTACATGATAAGAATCATGTCTACATATATGTATATGTATATTGAAATAGTGTTTGAATGAATGATTGATGTGGTCCTATAATTGATTAGTGTACGGCTTGATAATACTTGTGAGGCGGGAAAGTCGAACCCAGAAGTCTACATCTCTTGAGGTAGGAGAGGGGTGTATTTTCTAAATGCATGAGAACTTGTATGATGATAATGTATGCGTTGATGTAATATGGCATGTTTTCTTGAATAGATGTAGTATTATGTGTATTTGATGTGAAATTGAATAAGGTCCTTGTAATGATTGATTATGCAAAAAGACCTTAATGAAGTTATGAGTGGTATAATGTATGATGACATGTTATTGATTCCATGTGTGGTTTGATGAATACTTAAAGTTTTTGGCTATAATGATTCTTGAATACTATGATTGGAATGTATATATATATATTTGATTATGTGGAATTAACATTGTAATTAAGTATGAGTGTACCCTAGATGAGAGGATGAGATAATCCATATGAGGTTGAGGCATGCATAAGCATTAATGCATATATAGCATGGCATGCATAAGCATATTTATAAAATGAATTGTGGGGTTCCACGAAGGGAGTACCCGACGTGATGATGTTATGATAATTAACGAATGAATAACCTTGCGGGGTTCAATGAAGGGAGTACCCGACGTGATGATAATTTAATGGATGTGATTATGATTCACTATTGAAATGAAAACGGATTCGTGCATATGCATTCTTAAACACCAGCATGTGCATTAACCATAGAAGCATGGCATAGTGTGATATCCTGTCGAGGAGATTATGTGAGGAGTAGGTGGAACTCGCTTTGAGTACTAACTGTAATTGTGATATTGGTTGGTGTGACCTAGTGGATTTTAATGGATATATGTGTTCAACGAATTTGATGAATGATCGATTTTGGGTTGATTGAGCTCCTTTTTAAACAAAAGATATGTAATATTGCATTTATGTATATATTATCACAATTGTTAGATTTTCATCATTGAGAAAGTATACTCACTCTTTATGTGGTATATTTTTAGCTCCTGTGTTATAGGGCTTGCCTATGGAGCTCTCGTGTAGAGAAGTGGTGTGAAGGAAGTCCTTTTTGGTAAAGAATGCCTTGGCCGGCAAATGTTTGATTTTATGACTTTTACGTAGGCTTTTGTAATGTACGTAGATATAATGCCATTTTGTATAGCTACGAATTAATGTGGACAAATGGTGTGGATGATGAATATATGATGATGATTTTAAAGGTCATGGATGGAAAATGAGACCCTAGTACTTATGGCTTATTTTCATTGGTGACCTTAACTTTGATTAGATAATGAAAATGATGTATGATGCAGTTAGAATTAATGAATGAATGAAGGTTAATATAAGGATTGCATTTTCTTGAAATACATATAGCAATAAGCTTAATTAGAATATGGTTCATGAGTTGGAATGAAAATTTATAGGTATGTTGGTTTGGAATGAGTTTGAAAGGCTTAACATGATGTATGTGATGTGATGAATTTAACCAATTTGGCTTGAATTGAGTTTTGGTATGTTGAGTTGCTTAATTCCCCTGTTATCTGCATTTTTACCTGTATTCTCGCTCTAGCGAGATGGATTCTCGCTCAGGCAAGAATCCCTTGCGTTGGTGTATGGCCACTGGCCAAATCTCGCTTAGGCGAGAGTGGGTCTCGCTCAAGTGAGACTGCCCATGCATCAGGGGTTGGTCATTGGAAGAAAATCGCCCAGGCGAGTAGGGTCTCACCCAAGCGAGAGCGAGGGATTTTGCCACTGGACCAATTTCGCTAGAGCGAATAGCCTTGGAAAGTGGTACTCGCTCAAGCGAGTGAGCATAGGTTTGATACTGGGAGAATCTCGCCCACGCTCGCCTGCCTCGCCCAAGCAAATCCTGTGGATTTCGCTCAGCGTGTGATGTAGCTCGCCCAAGCGTCCCACTCGGTCTCGCTCAAATGAGTTCGGATCTCACTTGAGCGAGTGGAGCCTAGAATCCCAAATTTTGCATCACTTTAAATATTTTCCCATTTTTTTGTATCCAACCTTTTCCTTGTATCATCTTATAACACCTTGGGTATATTTGGAAGCCATAAATCCTCGGGATGTCTACCCTCTTATAATCCAATCATATTATGCCAATGTAAATGATTCTTTCTGTTGTTTTCAAATGAGAAATTCTCATTGATCATTTCTTTAACCTACCTTCTTATATCTCCATATATAAGACAGGTCCCTCATAGATCCAAGGTATTGAATGATAGCTTCACCACTTTATGATATCATAAACTAATGCTATTAAAATCACGAAAAATTTACCCCTATTTTTGGGATGTCACAATAGGCATTGTGGCAACGTGCACTTATGCACCGACCTGTATATCAGATACAACAACACATAGACCGGGCAAGTGTAGTGTTGTAACTGCTTACGGTGAATGTATTAAACCTATCTGGTGGTACTGGATAAGAATATGATAGTTGTAACGAATAAACTAAGAATTGATGAGTGGTGACTTCATAATGCCATTGGACTCTAATGGTGCGTGGCTGAAGTGTGGCCTTGCGAGATATGCTAATGTTAAACTTCGAGGGCGAAGTTTCTTTTTGGTGGGGTGGATTGTAACACCCTAATTTTAAAGAAAGCAATTTATGGAATAATGATAATTAATTATTTATGGTTCAATAATTATGGGAGAATTAATTTGACATTAGAGGTGAATTATCGGTAAATTAAGATTTAATGGAGTTGGATGATTTAACAGATGATATGGGACCCACTTGGTTGAATTAAATAATTAATGGGTCAAGAATGTTTAGAAAATTATTGTAGTTATAACGATATAGTTGAAATACTTTTTAGAGTTAAGGAAATAATTAATTGGACTCGACATATGTTATTAAACGGAGAAAAGACGAGCCAAAATGGAATTAAAAGAAAATGAAAACTTCTATTTTCCTTTCCCTCTCAACCGTGATCTATTTTCTCTCTCCCACTTTACTTTTCATGCTATTACACAATGGTTAATGGAGTTTTATGACCCAATGGACAAATGGCAAAATACATGGTTTTACCCATTGGACAATGTCCAATTTTTACGCAAACTTCCTCTCTCTTTCTCTCATTTTTGGTGGCACCCTTCCTCCCACCATTCTTTACATTTTCTTCATCATCTTCTCCTCCCTCCAACTACAAAACCGACCACCTCCCTCTTGCTCCATTGCTTGCTAAAATCAAAAGCTCAGCTTGGATTCATGGAGCATGAAAGTGACATTGGAGCAAATATTTGATGGTCGTCCCTCCTCAACTCTTCATTTTTGTGTTTGATATTGGGCTAAGAGATGAGGTAAGGTTTCTTGCCTCTATGATATTCCATTAATGATTGTTATGTTATTTGGGTTAAAAGGTAGTTGTTAGAAACTATAGGTGTTGATGAGAATAGAAACCCTAGGCTTGAATGGCTTAAGATATACTCTTGATTTTGGTTTTTTGATATATGAGAATGAAGGCTATTGAGTTTATGAGGATACATGAAAATGGTGGATGTTGAATGTTGTTGGAAAATTTTAGAAAAAACCCTAAGTGTGATAAATTAGGGACTTTTGCCAAATTTGGGAATGATTTTATATGAGGAAATGAATATTTAGAAACATTGGGGTTGATTATTGATGTTGATGAATTTTGAGCTAAGTTGATGTTATTTGAATGATGGTTTTATGCAAGTGAAACCCAAACCATAGGTAGATGACCATTGGGACAATTGATTGTTGTTTACAAATGATTGGCACTTTGATGATGATATAATGTTTGTAATGATGTATGTGAATTGATGGAATTGATGATTGGTGATTGTAAGAGACTCTTAAGAAATTGATAATTCATTAGTCGTGAGAATGATTTGGTGGGTAGAGATGATGTTTGGAAATCATTGGTGTTAAATTGTTGAGTTTCCAATATTGAGATTTGAGGAATTGAGTTTGAGGATTTGGAGGTATTATGAATAAGGGATATGATCTTATTGTTGTTGGGTGTGGTTAGCCCCTTTGATATCTAGAGGATCTTGGTTTTGGGAAAGGAATTCCCGAAGCCTAACACAAGAATGTGAATTAGTGTTTAGACAAGTCTAAGACTTGATATGATCCCCATAGGATGTTAATAATTTATTAACATTGTGATGATGGCTTATTAATGGCATGCAAGTATATGTGTGTTTGTGATAGGGTTGTGTTTCGGGCGATGATGCGGAACGATAAAGGTGTTAGGATTGTGGTTCTTCTCTCAAGGTAGGACAGGAGTTTACATTTCAAATTTGCATGAGTGAACAAATTGTTGATTATGTATATGTATGAACTCATGCATTGCCTTGCCATAAATGTGTTAAATGTTTGAATTGATGAAGGGATGATTGATGGCTTGGCTTATGTTGATTGTTATGAATATATATATATATATATATATATATATATGATGTTAATGATAAGTGTTTGATTGTCTCTTGGTTGGACATGAATTAAATAATGGTGAAAATCTATGAATGGATGAGTTAAATAAAATGTAAAGGATTGTTTTGAGATGATTATGTGGCAAAATGAGTGAGGTAATGATGTGGAATGTTGTTAAAACCTCCCTTAGGTATTTAAAGGTTTAGAATTGAAAATAGAGAGGCGTGGTTTCGTGAAATGAGCCTAAATACATAATTCAATATTGGTAAGGTGTTAAATTAGGCCAACTATTGATGAGGAAAATATTGACATGAGAAAAAGAGTGAAGTGCTTGAGGTTTGAGCATGTGGGGATGACCTCGCTCAAGCAAGATGGATTCTCACTCAAGCGAGAGTCCCCTGCACCAAGGGAGTAGCCTTTGGCCCAATTTCGCTCAGGCGGGATGTGCTCTCCCTCAAGCGAGACGCGTGTGCAACAGAGGAATACACACTAGATGAATCTTGCTCAAGCGGGTGCGGCCATGCTTGAGCGAGCGAGAGAGGAAAATGGTTCTGGACAAATCTCGCTTAAGCGAGGGGCGAGTTAAGTTGAGCTTTGCTCAAGCGAGCGAGCCTGAATTAGACACTGGAGGAATCTCGCTCAAGCCAGAGTGGCTCGCTCAAGCGAGATCGTGGCCTGATACTCCAAGACTTTTTCGCTCAAGGGAATTTTGGGCGCACTCAAGCGACCCCTTTTAATCTCGCTCAAGTGAGAGGCTAGGTGAAAGGGAGTCGCTCAAGCCAGCGAGCGTGGACACGCTGCTGGAAGCCTCTCGCTTACACGCGATGGGGCTCACCCAAACGAGCTTGGTTGATCTCGCTCAAGCGAAGGTGAATATCGCTTGAGCGAGTTTCTCCAAAATTGGATTTATTTCATTTTCTTTAACATGGGTTGAAGTTGGCCCCTTTCCCTTATATTGTAAGACGATTGAGGGAATGTATGAGGGCAATATGATGATGATATAACATGGTGGTGATTGGGATTGATTGGTACATTTGGGATAAATTGTTATGATATACTTACCACCTAAAATGGAATAACGAAAGGATGATAATAAGAATATGATGATGGAGTTATGAGATATACCCTTGGGTGATTTTGAAACCAATAAGAGAATAATTGAATGATATAGTATGCATTATTAGAGAAAATATGATATTGAATAATAAGAGATGAGGAAGTTAATCTCTTCCTTGCATAAGGACATTGTCCATTAAGTTTGATTGTTGTTATTGATGATTTGTTGCATACCATTGTGTGATACAAGTGTGATCTTGTATGTGTGGTTTGAATTATTGTCGCGACCTGGATCACGGCGGCACGGCCGACCCTCAAAACGATGTTTTTGTTCAAAAAGGAAAAAAACAGGGAGTCACCACCAATATTTTTTAGGATAAAATACCGGAAAAACCTTTTGTTAAAGCACTGGTTATAAAAAAATGAAATTACATGTTCGGGAGTCTAATTACAGGTGAGGAAGGTATTAGCACCTCACAACTGTCCGTTATAAAAACGGTTACCTCAATATGATAGCGCACATTATAATTAACCCAATAATTATTTTAACTTCTTCATGAAAAGAAAATATACGGGACGACAAAATATACAAAAATAAAAAAAATAAACATGGAATATTTACATGAGATTAACAGGACGTCTCGTCCAAATTAAACTCGCTCCACCTTTTCAAAAAATGAGATTAACAGGACGTCTCGTCTAAATTAAACTCGCTCCTCCTTTTTTTAAAAATAAAAATAAATAAATAAATAAATAAAAAGTAATAAAAATTGCAATAATAATTATTATTATTACACCTTTTATACTAGTCCGAATAGAATGTATGAAGCACTCATTTTTATTAATATTTATCAATCAATAGATATTAATTGATAATTGAAAAGGAAGACAAAGTCATTGAACAACAGTTAAATCAACAGAAAATAAATAAATACAAGTACTAAAAAATGAGGGAGGAGAGTGGGACCGGTGTGATGAGGATTTGAGGGGCTGTTATTGTGGAGAACGGTGTGGGTTTTAAGGAGAGGATGATGTGTTTGAAAGGTGTAGGTCGGATAGTGTTGGGTAGAGAAGGAGAGAGAGAGAGGGACAGCGTGGTTTAGGAAGCTGTACGGTTGTTGGTGAGGGGGAAGGGACGGTGTGGATGAGGTGAAGGACGTTTGGGAGGAGAAGGACGGTTGGGAGAGGAGGAGTGAGGACGGTGTGGAGAGGAAGAGTGAGGACGGTGTAGAGAGGAGAAGGACGGTTGGGAGAGGAAAAGAACGGTTGGGATGAGAAGGAGGTTGGGACGGTGCTAGTGGGTTGAGTGATGATGGTTGGGAGAGGGAAGGATGAGGGGCAGGACCGAGTAAAGAGAGGGACTGTATTGAGAGATGGTGTGGAGAGGAGAGAGAGAGGACAGTGTTGGTGGGTTGAGTGAGGACGGTTGGGAGAGGGAAGGATGAGGACGGTGTGGAAAAAGGAGAGTGAGGACGGTGTTGGTGGATTGAGTGAGGACGGTTGGAGAGGGAAGGATGAGGATGGTTAGTTAGAAGAAGGAGAGAAGGGTCAGTGTTGGTGAGGATTCTAGGGGGCTGGATAGTATGGTGTTTAAGAAGAAGGACGGTTGTGAGGAGATAGGGACCGTGGGTTTTAGAAGGAGCTGGGTGATGTGACAAGAGAGAGAGCAGGACGGTATGGTGATTTAGAAGGAGCTGGGCGGTGTGGGATTTAGAAGGAGCTGGGACCGAGTGAAGGAATGGCAGGCTTCTCTTTAAATGAAAGCTTCCAGGATTTCTCTAAAAATGAATACTGCCAGGGATCCCTTTCTCCTCCTTCGTTTGAAGTATTTATAGAACATTTCAGGAGCATGTTGATTGCCTGAACAGTCCCGAGACAGCCTGGCTACCAATTGGTGAGGATTTTTATTATTTTCTCTTTGTCTTGTTACCAGCCGCCCCTTGAAATTAGCAAATCAACTTGGACAGTGTGTTGGAAACAGCCTGGATCTTGACAAAGGAGGCTGGTGGGAATTCTTTATCATTTTTTTCCTTCGTCTGGTAGTGAGCCGCCTCCCATAATTCAAGGATCCACTCGGATAGTGGAAATCCAAATCAGCATGGTGGAAATCCGAGAAAGGATGACTCAGATTAGCCACTCAGTCGGTATTCATCCACAGTGGGAGTCAATTCCGAGAGGAATGAATGTTCTCCCATAGAAAACTGAATGGGAATCGATCTTCAAGTATAAAAGAACCGAGTGGGAATCTTTCTATAACAGACCGAGTGGGGATCAATTTAGAGGAATGAATGCTTTCCTATAGAAGGCCGAGTGAGAATCAACCTACAACAGACCGAGTGAGAATCCTTCTATTACAGACCGAGTGAGAATCCTTTTGAGAGGAATGAATGCTTTCCTATAGAAGGCCGAGTGGAAGCTTTGCTCGGTGTTGCTATGTTGGATGGTGTAATTGTTGTGAGGAGCTGGACGAGTAAAGCAATTCTGGTTGACACATTCAATCGGAACCGACTGAAGAGGAGGACTTGGAAATGGTTAAAGGATGGCTCGGCAATGGTTTAAGTATGGCTCGGAAATGGTTGAAGGACGGCTAGGAAATGGTTTGAGTATGGCTCGGAAATGGTTTAAAAGTGGCCCGGAAATGGGTGGAAAGTGGCTCGAGAATGGGTGAAAAGTGGCTCGGAAATGGGTGGAAGGACTCACTCGGTACAGGTTCATGTCCTCCTTCATTCGAATGGTTCAATCAGCACTCGGAGAAATCTTGCTCTGCAATCCTTCTGCTTGAAGCCTCATTCGGTCTTCTCTGCTTTGACATTTCATTCGAGAAAACTCTTACAATAAAAATAACTCGGTTATATCTCTGGACTTTAACCACTCAGAGAAACCTTGTTCGGCAACCCTTCTGCTTGAAGCTTCATTCTTCCCTTCTGCTTGATTCACTCGGCATCTCAAAAATATTTTGCTCGGTTGCTGGTAAATCAGAACCATTCTTTCTTTAACTTCACATTGATTTAGTCATGAAGTAAGTTTCACCCGGAAACTCATCACTCGGATTGAATCACATTGATTCACTCAGAATGTTGTCAACCGGTTTGGAAATAAGCTTCAACCCACTCGGATTCACAACGGGGAGTCGTCCTTGTTTTTATCAGAATGGAACTTTGAGAAAATCTGATGACTCGAACATATTCACTCGGGAGTCAGCTTCATACTTCAATCATGATGTGCTCGGATGTTGGGATTGTTTCACTCGGAGTCATCCTTTACACTTCAATCAAAATTAAGAAATTGAGAATCTGACCACTTGGAGCCGGTCTTCTTTCCTCTCAGAACTTGTAACATAGCTTCAATCTTCCGAGTGTATTCACTCGGATATATTTACTCGGAATCCGGCTTTACCTTCGAATTATAAGAGTTTCATTCGACAATTGACCCTCGGATATGCTCACTCGGGACTCAGCCTGTTCACTTCAATAAGAAAAGCTTCTCTCAGCCTGTTCATTTCACTCGGAGTCGGTCTTCCCTCTACTCAGAATTTAGGACTCAGCTTCATCATTCCTTCGAGTGCCATCACTCGGATTCAGGCTTCTTTTCCAGTTGGAGCCTTGCATTGCTCGGAAATGCAACTCTCTGCACAACTCACTAGGAGTTCAGAGTGTTTCTTCGTTTGAGAGGTAACTCGTCCACTCAGAAACGCCTCACTCCAGAGACATACCGCTTGATGACTTCTCGCTCGGAAACGCCTACTTGGAAATGATCATTCAGACATAAGGAAGTTTTTACTCTGTTCGAAAGTAACCTTCTCAGAAGCAGTCCACTCGGAAACTGTCAGTCGGAGACATCCCACTCAGAATTGCACTTGGTAATGGCTGACTCGGATATCTCACTCGGCAACAGCCATTTTTCACTCGGAAATAGCCATTTTTCACTCGGAAATCATCATTCTGAGTCATTCCACACGGCAGATCATTCGGAGATGAAGTCCAGTCCTCTCAGAATTCTTTCCACTTGGATCAGACCGAAAGAGGTGTTCACAGATGCCCCTCTTTACTTCTTTTTCACAAGAGAAACATGAACTTTTCGTGTTTTTTTTAAGTGAAAAGGAAGTAAAGATATGAACACCGATGTAGGGGTCAGGTGGGTCCTCTTGATCGGTATGGCGTCTGACGGTGTTGGTCATCTCAAGTTGTTGTGACCTTTTCCTCTTTAAAGACAAGCATTTTCCACATCTGTCTCTCTCTTTTTCTTTTTCTTTTTCTTCTTCTTCTTCTTCTTCTTCTTCTTCTTCTTCTTCTTCTTCTTCTTCTTTTTTTTTATTTTTTTGTTTTTTTTTGTTTTTTGTTTTTTTTTTTTGAGTTCTGAATGGACCGAGAAAAAATGTCTTTCAGTTAATAGGAGGTGAGAGGATCGGGATTGACTCCCAGTAGACTGGAAGGTAAAGGTTGCCTTCATAGGTGACTGGAAAGTAATGGGTGCCTGCATAGGCGAATGGAAAGTAAAGGGTGCCTGAATAGGCGAATGGAAAGTAAAGGGTGCCTGAATAGGCGAATAGAAGGTAAAGGGTGCCTGAATACGTGAACGGAAAGTAAAGGGTGCCTGAATAGGCGAACGGAAAGTAAAGGGTACCTGAATAGGCGAATGGTAAGTAAGGGTACCTGAATAGGCGAACGGAAAGTAAAGGGTGCCTGAATAGGCGAACGGAAAGTAAAGGGTGCCTGAATAGGCGAATGGAAAGTAAAGGGTGCCTGAATAGGCGAACGGAAAGTAAAGGGTGCCTGGATAGGCGAACAGAAAGTAAAAGATGCCTGGATAGGTGAACGGAAAGTAAAGGGTGCCTGAATAGGCGAACGGAAAGAAAACGGTGCTTGAATAGGCGAACGAAAATAAAGGGTGCCTGAATAGGCGAACAGAAAGTAAAGGGTTCCTGAATAGGTGAACGGAAAGTAAAGGGTGCCTGAATAGGCAAATAGAAAGTAAAGGGTGCCTGAATAGGCGAATGGAAAGTAAAGGGTGCCTGAATAGGCAAACAAAAAGTAAAGGGTGAGGGTGTTGCCTCTCAGTTGACATGACTGGAGGTTTGTTGGGGAACTGCCCTTTTAATGAAAGAGAATGAAATCTGGGGAGATGCCTCTGATTGATTTGACTGGAAGTCGTTTGGGGAATTGCCCCTTGAATGAACAAAAGAAATCTGGGGAGATGCCCCAGTTTGAACTATCTGTCTCAAAACCTTGGGGAGCTGTCCCTTGAGCGAGAAAAAATGATCCTGGGGTGATGCCCCAATTTGATTTATCTGGGAAGTGTAGTTCCACTGGAGAAGGATTGATGGCTCGAGCATCGCCCCTTGATTGGGAAAGGAAAATCTGGGGTCCACCCGATATGTATGGATTCACTGAGAGAAGTGTGTTGGGGCTCTTTGGGGAGAGTTCTTCTAAGCCTGATTAGAAAAGTATTCTTACTAGGGGGAAGAAGATGATCTGAATTTTTGGCTCACCGGGAGAGAGTTTAGTGATTCTGCTGGGAGAGAGAATTTTTGTTGGAAACTATCCTTGGGCTTGGGAAGGGACACGCTAGACTTGTCAGAATGTATCAGGTAGATTCCTTAGAAGGGAGTTTGAAGAAGTGTCAGCTTTGGCAGTTAAGGAAAAGACTTTGAGAAGTGCCAACTTTGGCGATCTAAGGAAGGAGAAGTGCCAACTTTGGCGGTTGAAGAAGAGATTTTGAAAAATGCCAACTTTGGCGATTTGGGGAAAGAATTCTAAGAAGCGCCAACTTTGGCAGTTGAAGAAGGAGTTGTGCCAGCTTTGGCGATTTGAGGAAGGAGTTGTGCCAGCTTTGGCAATTTGAGGAAAGACTTTGAGAATTGCCAATTTTGGTGATTAAGGAGAAGACTTTGAGAATTGCCAACTTTGGCAGTTTGAGGGAGAAACTTTGGGAGGTGCCAACTTTGGCAATTTGAGGGAGAAATTCTGCGGAGTGCCAATCTTAGCGGTTTGAGGAAGGAATTCTGAGAAATGCCGACTTTGGCGATTTGAGGAAGGAACTTGAAGGACTTGATTGAGGTGTCAACACTTGACATGACTGTCTGTTATAATAACCTGCAGAGAAAGGTTAGTAGTGCAAAGTAAAATTCAAAAATCGGGTAGGTCCTGTGAAACCGTGACCCTTAGGATAACTCATGGACAGAGGAGAATGAAAGAGGCGATCATAGCTTTGAAGCGCGTGCCTGCCTGAGTCTTCGTGATGATTGTCTAAGACGAGGTCGAGTAGTGGGAGCGTCTTGTTCCTCATGACTTTAAATGTTCACCATTCTTTCATTTTACTTTTATAAAAATACAATGTTTTATCAAATCAATGCAATTCATAACACGTATCAAAAAAAAGGATGAATTTTATTCATGTATGTCAAACAGAACACAGAGAATGGACAACGGGGAAATAGATGGGATGAAATAAAGTCACGTAGGACAGGTCAAGGCCAGGGGAAACAGGGAAGGTTCAAGGATCCTCCAGTGAATTCCTGAGACTAGTGAGAACCTTAATCCCACGTCACGACCTCAAGTACATCGTTCAACTCTGCCTTTGAGAGGGTAGTTTGACCATGGTCCACATGCCTCAGTTTGCACGTTTTGCATTGGGAACTTTAGTTACTCTGCCGAAATATTGACCCTAATTTTTACCTGAGCCGCCTTTTCAGGTTTTCGACCCACCATGTTGCTCTAACTTTTTCCTAGGCCGCCCTTTCAGGTTTTCAGGCTAGCGAGCTTTTCATTTTCTTTATAATGTGTTTTTCTCTTCTTGTTCATTTTTGGCTGCATCTTTTTCAGTAACAGGTTGAAACTAATTACACTCCAGCTGAGTCTGCCTAAACTTTTCCAAATTTAGTTTGATCCCTAGAGGAACTGATGTCTTTTCAAATAGGAGAGTTTTCTCCTATGCCATGTACCCAAAGAAATATTGGTAAGCCTTTTTTGGCATCGATGAGAGAGAATTACTTTGAGTTATCATTTTATTTTATTTTGTTTTGTTTTTTTTCTTTTTTCTTTTTTTTTCTGTTTGCTCTTTTTTTCTTTTTTTCTTTTTTTTATTTTTTTTGTTTTTTTGTTTTGTTTTTTTTAATCCCCTTAATGACGCAACGACTCAATCTGACAGAATATTTCCTTGACTACATGGGCATGAGGAATGCCGCATTTTTTAAGGTTGAGGTGTTGATGACGACAATAATACAAGTTCTTGACCTATCGACATTTATTCCCCCAATACAGAAAATGACAACTTGCTTGATGATCTGGACGTAACCAGCTTTCCCCACTTGGTATGTGCATTGGACCTCAAGCTTGATTCTATTTTTTTATTTTTTTATTTTTTATTCTTTTTTTTATTTTTGTTTTTTTTTGTTTTTGGTAAAGTCTCCCTTGATTGTATCTGCATTTAAGGCATTAGAAATTTGCCCCTATTTATGCTGGTAACTATTGAGGTTTCCTTAAATGACTGGCCTACCACTTGTCCAATTCGAGACTTGGCCATGTTGTCATTCCATAGATTCCCGCAAAATGCCTCCTGGTAGGTTGCTCCTGTGATTCCTTCAATTGTTCTTGACTTAGGGATATACCTATCTTGATCTTTTTTTTTTTTCTTTTCATTTGATGATCTTAATCGCCTTTTAAAAGGGATAAAACTCTTTATCCTCTTATTCTAACAGTCTTGTAAACTTGGATGGTGGCTCACAAGCTTCCCTACCTTTTTTGTCAGCACAATCGACCGAGTAGTTGAGGTCGTGAAACTGGATCTTGACCTCATTAGTCTCAAAGGGGGTCACTTTTGGATCCACAATTTAACACGTTATGGCAATAAAAAGAGAAAAAGGGAAACAAGCAAGTAAAAAATGAATCAAAGCATGGATAAAGGGATGAGAAGTTTTTTATTTGGATTTTTGATACGTATTTATTGATTGAATGATAAAAAAAGTTTTTTCGCCCTTATTGCATGAAAAGTCCCAGAGCCTTAGGCATAGCAGAGGGATAAGCAAGACATCAAGGCAATGACAAATTACTTTGGTGAATCATTTAAAAAAATCGTAGAGAGTTCGACAGCCTCCCAGTTACTAAGCTCTTGAGCCGGTGGGCAAGTGATCACAAAATCAGCATTATCATCAAAACCATCTTCATGACTAGAATGAGTAAACAAGTTTTGCCTAAAAAGAATTTCTTAAAAAATGAGTTTTTGAGACAGACGAAAACACAAAGTTATGGGGAACGAAGTGTACACCATTGCCAGATCTTACCTCGGGCAAGCTCAACCAACTCTGCGAAACAACCTCAATGAAGTCAGAAGTAATAATTATTTCGGCCATGAGTTACTTTAACGCCTGTCGCCAAGGAAGTCCGCCTGTAAGTTTTTAAATAGTTTCACGTTTCTCTGTTGAAGGATGGCCAGGAACCATGATGTGTAGTTGCCCAACTCTCTCCTTAGCAGACCTTCGGCATATCCACAGTAAACCCCAAGTCCATTCTCTTTCACCCAAAGAGACATTACCTCGAATCACCAAATCCTTCCCCAGTGGAACCATAATCGCCAAAAACTACACTTCCCAAATCCTTCCCCAGTGGGACTACACTTCCCAGTCAACCCAAACTGGGGCATCTCCCCAGATTCTTTTTTCGGTCAAGGGATAGTTTTCCCCAAAGCTCTTTCGATCATGTCAAACCGGGGCATCTTCCCCAGGTCGTTACCTTTTGTCGACCCCAGGACAATACCCCGCGCTCCCAGAATGTCCGAACTAGGACATCACCAGGGCCTCTCTTCGTCAAAAAGGAGCACCCTCCAAGCTTCATCCAATCATGTCAAACTGGAGCATCTCCCCGGGTTTATCCTCTTAGTCAAGGGGCAGTTCCCCGGGATTCCATTAAATACAGTCAAACTGGGGCATCACCCTAGGTTCGTTCTCATTCATTCAAGGGGCAGTTCCCTAAGATTCCATCCAATCATGTCAAACTGGGGCATCTCCCCGGGTTTATTCTCTTAGTCAAGGGGCAGTTCCCCGGGATTCCATTAAATACAGTCAAACTGGGGCATCACCCCAGGTTCGTTCTCATTCATTTCAAGGGGCAGTTCCCCAAGATTCCATCCAATCATGTCAAACTGGGGCATCTCCCCAGGTTCGTTCTCATTCATTCAAGGGGCAGTTCCCCAAGATTCCTTCAAATCATGTCAAACTAGGGCATATTCCCCCAAGTCTTTACTGTCCAGTCAACGAAGAGGCAACACCCTCACCTTTTACTTTCTTGTCGCCGATCAAATGGCACCTTTTACTTTCCAGTCAACAAAGAGGCAACACCCTCACCCTTTACTTTCCAGTCGCCGATCAAATGGCACCTTTTACTTTCCAGTCAACAAAGAGGCAACACCCTCACCCTTTACTTTCCTGTCGCCGATCAAATGGCACCTTTTACTTTCCAGTCAACAAAGAGGCAACACCCTCACCCTTTACTTTCCTGTCGCCAATCAAATGGCACCTTTTTCTTTCCAGTTAACCAAGAGGCAACACCCTCACCTTTTTCTTTCCAGTCGCCGATCAAATGGCACCTTTTACTTTGCAGTCAACAAAGAGGCAACACCCTCACCCTTTACTTTCCTGTCACCGATCAAATGGCACATTTTTCTTTCCAGTTAACCAAGAGGCAACACCCTCACCTTTTACTTTCCTGTCGCCGATCAAATGGCACCTTTTACTTTCCAGTCAACAAAGAGGCAACAACCTCACCCTTTACTTTCCTGTCGCCAATCAAATGGCACCCTTTACATTTCCTGTCAACTAAGGGTCAACCCCAACCTTTACATTCCTGTCAATAGTGAGTTAATTCGGACGAGACGTCCTGTTAGCTCCCCCAATCTTTACCTTTCTTGTCAACCGAGGGTCAACCCAACCTTTACATTTCCTGCCAACAGTGAGTTAATTCGGATGAGACGTCCTGTTAGCTCCCCCAATCTTTACCTTTCTTGCCAACCGAGAGGCAACCCCAACCTTTACATTTCCTGCCAACAGTGAGTTAATTCGGACGAGACGTCCTGTTAGCTCCCCCAATCTTTACATTTCCTGTCAACTGAGGGTCAACCCTAACCTTTACATTTCTAGTCTACCGGGGGGCAACCCCAATCCTCTCACCTCCTGCTAACTGGAAGACAATCCTTTCCGGTCAATTCAAAAAGAAAAACACAAAAAAAAACAAAACAAAAACAAAAACAAAAACAAAAACAAAAACAAAAAAAAGAAGAAGGGAAATAGAGAGAGATAGATGTGGAAAATGCTCGTCTTTAAAGAGGAAAAGGTCACACCGGCTCGTTGACTGCCAACACTGTCAGACACCATACCGATTAGGAGGTCCCACCTGGTCCCTACATCGGTGTTCATATCTTTACTTCATTTTCACTTCAAAAACACGGAAAGCTTCGTGTTTCTCTTGTGAAAAAGAAGTAAAGAGGGGCATCTGTGAACACCTTTTTTTTGTCTGGCCAATTGGTATAGTTCCATCCTTTGGGCACTCTCTGTTGCGCATGGTTCACTTAGAAATTCATAACTCCTTCATACGACCTTCGATTTGCGCAAACCCAGTCTCAAAATTTCTGTAACAAAATTGTCTATGACTTTTGTGAAGACCTTGAAGGCTATATCCTTACCAATTGGTACAGTTTTAATAATCTTCCTAGACCTATTCTAGTTTCATGACTGCTCTGCGCATCTTTAGGAAAAAATTCATATCTCCCTCATATGATACTGAAACGACTCTGTTCTTTTTGATATGGATCCACATCAAAGAGATCTACAAACTTTATGAAGGTCACAAAAGCTAATTCTCCACCCATTTTGCCCAGTGAATTTATTTTGCTTTCAAATGTATTTCCATCACACTCTGGAGCAGTTTTCATAGATGGATCATATCTCCCTCGTTTCTTGATGAAAATTTTTGTGCCATATATCAAATTAAAGCTAAGAGAAAGATCTACAATTTTCATATTGGACTCTTTTTCAAATTCGGCACGCATCAGCCCTCTAATGTGTGAGCAAGGTTTGTTAAATACAAAATCAAGTGCAGCCCCCCTCCTTTGTGTATCTAACGTGAATTAAGAAGCATGGGCAAGAAATTTTGGTTAATTTTACAATAAAAGCATGTATGATAATGGAGCCTACCAATTTTGACTAAGTCAAAATTAAACCAAGAAGGCTTCACCATGGTCACGGCAATAACACTCCAATTGGCAACAAATTTTCATCCAAAGCCATCAATTTTGACCAAGTCAAAGTCTCTAAGCTAATTAATTTTTAATGTAAAATCAGCCCTTCCCCTTTGTGTTTCAACGTGAATTTGGAAGGCAATGGAACAATGGAAGTTATTTTATTTCATAAAGGCATAAGTGGTGTTAAAATTTAAAAAGAAGCACATGGGGCCTAGCATGGGAATTGTACACGGTTTGGACAAGAAGGTAAAGTCAAGTGCATATTAATTCCATCATAGATAAGGCATGACCCCACGGTTGGGCAAATGAAATACCATTCCATGGATTATTGTTGTATCACATGAAAAGAGGAGAAAGGAAACAACATTAGGCCTTTTAATAATTGAAAAGAAAGAGACAAATATGGAACCCAAGAAGCTGTCACGGTTTTATCAAGGAAACCAAGTTCCAAAATGTTATGTGATGACCACATGAAAGGCAAAGAAAATGGAACCTTTTTTTAAATAACCCCACTTGCCCACAAATTAATCACAAAAATTGATCAAATGCAAACCCACTTCCCTTTGTTCACGGTGATGCATGGCTAAAGGAGGATTATTTTATGTCAAAGAGAAAAGCCATTGTCCCACCATGGTCATATGCTTTTACGGTTGGTAAAGGAAAACAAAGACCCACTTTGGTTTTTAGAGGCTGTCACGGTTTTATAAGAAAAGAGAAGGTAAAAAGGATTAAACAAAAGAGCATAGGTGGAGCAAAAGAAAAGAAGGCAAATGTGAGAGGGGGGGCTGGTTTCCTGATGAACAAAAGAGAACAAGGAGCAGAAAATATGGAAGGTTGGTGGAAGCATTATGTAGCTTCAAGAGTGGAAGTCCAGCTACAAGAACCACTCAGAATAGTGGTATCCTTTTCATCCTCCATTAAAGCAGTAAGTGGAGCTTCCATTTTCAATTTTTATACAACAAGAGGAGCAAGGAACGGAGGCTATAAATACCCCTCTGTACAGAAGAATAAGGGTTGGAAAATTTTTTCTGAGGTTTGGAAAAGATTTCATAGGGAGGAGATTATTTCAACATTCTTGAGTTTTGAAAGGCACTTCCGGATTTTTGACAGTAGAAATTCGCAGCAACAGCAACAGCAACAGCAACAACAGTAACAGCAACAATAGCAACAGCAACAGCAATAGCCAAAACAGCAACAGTGAGCAAGAACTCAATCAGTGAGCAAGAACATTATATATTTTGTGAAAACAGTGTTTATTTTCCAAAATATTAAATTTTTGTATACGGATCAGATTTAGTATTGTTGTATTGGACTCTCTATTCTGTTGCCTATTGTTGTTATTATTTGGTTTTTACAGTAGCATATTGTGATGTATGTTTGAATCTCCACTCTATCTCTGTTACTATTTCTGTTCATGTTACTTTTTTTGTTTATCTATTGCCCAACGTTATTGTTCAAGTTGATTAGTGTATGTTTTTGTTTCTGTACGAATTTAAATTGTATGAGGGATAGTTGCGATCATAATTTTATTGCCCAGAATATTAATCTTATCGCAAGGAATCAGTCCTCCTCTGTATACTGTTTCTTTTTCCCGACGATTCATTTACCGTATAGTTAAAGTGTAATTTTTTTAAGACACCCGAACAAAGCTTGACAAAATGTGATTGTTTTTATTTTTTTTATTTTTTTTATTTTTTTATTTTTTTTAGTTTCTGTTTTTCTTTCTGTTATTTTCAAAATTACGTCTAATTAAAATTTTAACAACTCAACATTATCTTCAACCAAAAAAACATTACCCTTTTTTTTTACTTTAGTAAGTCCGTGTATTCTTCGTCTAGTTCTTTTTTTGATAAATTTTTACTACTTATTATTTTTTTAATTTATTTTATTTTTTTACTTTTTTTTTAAAATAAAAAAATAAAAAAAAGAATCATTTTATCCAAAAGAGATCAATTTAGACGAGAAGTCTTATTGATTTTCCCTTATTTGAGTAAACCATCACCATAATTCATAAGGAACGGGATACTTGAGACGAGACGTCCCGCTTATCCCCTTCCTATATTTTGATTAAATTCCATGAAAAATCAATTTAGACGTGACGTCTTGTTGATTTTCTCCTATCTTTAGTAGGCCATCACCACAAGGAACGGGATACTTGGGACGAGACGTCCCGTTTATCCCCTTCCCGTTTCTAACCCTGTATTTTGATTCGAGGAGGACTAATTTAGATGTGACGTCTTGTTAGTATCCTTCTTTTTTCCTGTTTTATACCAAAGCCAGGGTTAATTTGGACGCGACGTCCTGTTAACCTACACTCCATGTCTGTTCAGTTTGTTCCTTCTGTTTTTACACAAAGTACAACAATAAAAGGGGAGAAATATAACATCTTTTGTAAGGCTATTCAGGTTGCGCATTTTTCAATCTTGATACTGTTTTTGACAGGCGATGTAGGGTGCTAATACCTTCCCTACTCGTAACCGACTCCCGAACTTGAATCTCAATTTTTAACCAGTGCTTTACTGAACTTAGTAGTTTTTTTTTCCAATGTTTTTCCTATGGATAAAAACGTTGGTGGCGACTCCCTGTTTCATAACTGGTTTTCTCTCTTCGCCGCGCCGTCGCGATCCAGGTTGCGACAGATGGCGACTCCACTGGGGACACTTAAGAGAGTCAGGCCAGTTTGGTTGAAAGTGTATTTTTATATATAGCCTTTGTTAGATAGGATTTCTTCCCCTTGTTTATTTTCTGTAAATTGTTATGAATGTTTGTTCTTGTTTTAATTGTATCTTGTTATCTGTTTTATTGTTTGTTTTGTATGTCTGTTGAACCCTAGGATAGAGGACCATATTACTTTCCTGTAATTATTGAACCCTTGGGTAGAGGACTTTGTATATTTGTTCTGTGTTTGTTCTCTGTGCAGAATGGGGTAAGGTAAAAAGGTATTGAATGCCCTTTCACACACTACACTCACAAATTACTCGCACACACTTATGAGTGGCGCCCTATACCCGAGTCCCAAATGAAACTTAAGTTAGGAGGGGTTGGTATACGGAATCGTATAGGATGTACTTCCTATCCGGTGATCGTGAGAACCCCAACTAGAGTTCGACCTCTTGTGACATACGCACCTAGTGGTTCCCCACTGTTGCGTCCCTGTCATGGGTAGGATCTTGGCTCTGGTAACCTTCTAGAAGTCTAGTATAAGCCACCCGGTGTGAAGAGTCACTTTTAGACAAGCCCTAAGGTCCAGAGAAAACCTTCAACAAAACCTGACTTAGGCCACGAAAGGGCAAACTTTACTTTACCTTATGTCATTTTCACTTTCCTGTTATTAAAAAGGGATTATCTATCATCCAAAGATTCGCTTAGTCTTGGAAAATTTTTTGGAACACACAAGTATTCTTCGGGTGAATAGATGATCCTCTCTTTTTTGTCATGTATCTCTGAGTCTGAAGTCATAGGTTCTCCTAATCGTCAAAGGAAAAATCAAAAACAAAATTATACTTCATTTCCCTCTGGTTGAAGTGGCAATGACGATTGGGAAAACCTACGACTTTTGAGCTCGCATAACTGATTCCATTCTTTGTCTTGATATTCGCAGGGGACGATTCCGAATTTGTCGGTATTGCTAAGACAGTATGGAAATTAACATGGGACACAGTAATTGTGATATAGGGGTGACTGAATTGAAGAAGTTATTGCACCTCAAGGCTAGAAAGGTCAATACTGACAGTTTACAAGCACTAGGGAAAAAACTGAGCTTGACACAAAAGATGACTTTCGCAAGGAAGTATGGGAAGATCCTGAAACTCTTGGAGGTAGACGTCTAAACAGAAGCCATCACAGCTCTGGCACAATTCTATGACCCACCTCTCCGCTGTTTCACTTTCCAAGACTTTCAACTGGCACCCTCCATAGAAGAATTTGAACAAATATTGGGGATGCCAATAGAGGGACAGATTCCTTATCGCCATTTGGACCATCATGCGTCAGTCACTTCTGTCACTCGTATTTTGAAGGTCCACCCTGAAATGTTAAAAGGAGTACAAATGAACAGAAACCAGATTCCCAGATTTACTAGGGAATTTCTGGAGAAGCACATGCATGTCCTGGCAGAGAGAGAAGAATGGGAAGCTTTCATTGATACCTTGGCTCTCACTATTTACGGAGTTGTCTTATTCCCTAACTTAGACAACTACGTAGATTATGATGCTATAGGTATCTTCGCCGCTCGCAAGCACAGAATGGAAAATCCCGTCACAGCGGTGTTGGCCAATGTCTATTGCACCTTGGATTTCTGCCATACCCAAGGAGGAAAGAGGATTATTTGTTGTTTGCCTGTTCTATATGTGTGGCTCACATCCCACGCTTTTCATCAACTATGCAAAGCCGAGTGTCCCATCTCTGATTTGAAGTTGTGTCAGTTGACAACGAAGAATGGGCGTGAGTGGGCTAATCACCTTGTAGGCCTTACAGCAGAAAAGGTGAGGTGGTTTCCTCAATGGCTAGAAGTTGAGTCCATCATTTATAGCTGTGGGGGATATCCAAATGTTCCTCTAATGGGGACACAAGGTTGCATCAATTATAATCCTGTTATTGCTAAGCGGTAGTTGGCTTATCCTCTACTTGGGCCGCCGGACGAAGCACTACTTACTCCTTTCGTTCTGTACTATGTGAATGGGAATTACACCTCCACTATTCGGGACATAGCCAATGCCTGGAAGAAAGTCCATAGGATGGGCAAAGAACTGGGAGCACGAAGCCACGCTGTGAGAGTTGAATACTTAGATTGGGTAGTGAATAGAGTCTCCATCGTGAAATTGCCTTTCAAGAGCCCTTCATACCAACCTGAGGACACAGTTCCTCCACCGTGCATTGTGGAGGACAAGGTTACCATATCGCTAAAAGCCCAAGTAGAAGAGCTAAAGGCAAGGAATCAAAGATTGGAAGAAGACCTCCTGAAGTGCCAACAAGAGTGTGCCCTCCATAGGAAAGAGAACTCCGAAGGAAGATATGCTATGGAAGAAATGCGGAAAAAGAGAAAGATTGACGAAGATTACAGAATAAAACAAGATCAATGCCTTCGGGCGGCCAATTCGTAGCTGAAGATGAAGGGTCAGCAGAGCGATGCTGTATTGGCCGAAAAACGGATTTTAAAGGACATGCTGGTACAATCCAAGGAGAAGGGAAAGGAGGCTTTGATGCAAAAAGAAATGCTACAAACCCAAGTCCACAAATTGGAGCAACAGCTTGATGAAACGATGAGAGCTTATGAGCAAGAAATACATGCTGAACAGAAGAAAACCCTTGATGCCGAACGCCGCTGCCAAGAAGCCACACGAGTTTTGGGGACTAAGTTAGCTCAACGGGATGAAGTCATTCATTTATGGATGGACCGTTTCGTCAAGTTGGCATACCTATCCAATGGAATCTTGGAAGATTTTCCCTCAATATTGAAGCAAGCCGAAGGCATGGTCAATCCCCTATCCACCCCAAAGGAGATATCATCATTTTTGAACTATTGTCAAGAAAGACTTTGCAAAATGAAAGTCATGATTGCCCAAGCTAGGAATGGCTGAATATTGTAACCGTATCTTTCAAGTAACATTGTACCTTTACAGATGAATGGAATGATGAATTAATGTGCCTTCACAGTTGTCTCATGTTAATTTCCAATATACTGTTATACTAAGTACTTTTGAACGTGACGTTCTGGGGAAAGGTCAAGGAATACGTGTCAAATTCGGAATCGTATCCCGCGAATGCCCATTTATTTTTTATTTTTCTTTTATCTTCTTTAACTGTTCCCTCTATTTTTTTAACCATTTGTCATGATTCTTTAGACACTACGGGTAAGCATCCCTACGCGACCAGGCTCAGAAAGAAACTCATGGCCGAAATAGAGCAAGAGAATGAAAACCTGCGAGCTGAGGTTAATCAATTGAAAGAACAAATGGCTGAAATGGCCAAGATGTTTGAAAGAAGGATCGCAGAAAGGGATTCTTTAGCAGAAGTTGAAAATGCTAGGCAGCAATCTCCCATTCTCCAACACGCTCAAGGTCATGCTGGGGAACCAAGCTCAAACCCTGCAGGGCCTACTGTTACCGTTCGCCTTAGTAAGCCGAACCCTGCTCACGTTCAACAACACTCTTTTCTTGATAAAGAAGGGAATGTTATACCCTTCCCACAGTATGGGTTACCCCCAGGCTATTTCCCACCACTCCAAGAGGAGCCAGATTATCAGGAAACAATCCTTCACACGGCTCAACCAAACATCCCACCTGTCCGGAACCCCCAAACGATTCCGGTCCAAACACAGGCTGAACAACCACAAGCTGCCCAAGCCACGGCTGGACATCAGGTCTCAATTCCGAATGAGAGCCCGGCACATGTTGACCGACCAGTCCGGAGTGCAAGTCATTATGTCATTACAGGTCCAAGTACTGCCACTGCTGCTACCCAGGAAGGAAGATTAGAGTTCTTGGAAAGGCGTTTAAGGGAAATGGTTGGAAGGAATCGATTTGGGTTAGGCAATGCTGCACAACTCTGCCTGATTCCCGACGTTGTTATTCCTCCCAAATTCAAAACGCCTGAATTTGATAAGTATCGGGGGATGTCATGTCCGAAAAACCATCTTACTATGTACTGTCGGAAGATGGCTTCGCATGCCTCCAATGACTCTCTGCTCGTCCACTGTTTCCAAGATAGTTTGGCTGGAGCGCCTCTGACCTGGTACAACCATCTTGAACGATCTCATATACGCTGTTGGGAAGATCTGGCAGATGCTTTCATGCAACAGTACAAGTATAATCTGGATATGGCGCCAGACAGAGTATAGTTGCAAACCATGTCCAAGAAAGATAACGAGACATTCAAAGAATACGCCCAACGGTGGCGTGAAGTAGCAGCGCAAGTTGACCCACCTCTGTCTGAGAAAGAGGTAATTTCAACATTTATTGACACACTCCAATCACCATTCTATGAAAAGATGATTGGAAGTATTTCATCCCACTTCTCCGATATCGTCACTATCAGAGAAAGAATAGAGAATGGCATCCGGACAGGGAAGATTCCCCGAGGTCCAGTATGGTTTAATGCAGCGAGAAAACCCTCCCATTTGGAAGGAAAGAGAAGAGAGGGAGAGACTAACCTAATCTCCCATAATCAGAGAAGGAACCAGCCCAGACCACCTACCCCGGTCGCCTTTCCATCAACCTATCATAATACACCACATCCATATGTGGCTGCAGTTCAAACACCACATCCACCACATTTCCGCCCACCTGTTATACGACCGCCTGCACCACTACAGGAACCATATCAACCACCACAAGCGTCGTACCAACAGCCACAAATGAACCCGCCAAATCTAAATCAGAGAAGACAAAACAATGACCGTGCCCCACCGCAATTTGATCCGATCCCCATCTCTTACACAGAGCTTCTCCCTTACCTCATCGAAAACACAATGGTAGTGCCATGCCCTCTAAAGCCACTTCAGCCGCCATATCCTAGAGGGTATGACCTAAACGCACGGTGTGATTACCACGCCGGTGCACCGGGACATTCTACTGAGAATTGCCTGGCACTGAAGTTTAAGGTAAGGGACCTCATTCGGGCCGACTGGATAAGCTTTAAAGAAGGGAGTCCAAGCGTGACAACTAATCCCCTTCCAAACCATAAAGGATCGGATGTCAACGCTATAGAAGGGGATAAAGAATGCATTTCCAAAGTAGAGGACATCCAAATGCCTTTGGAAACAATACACTCCCATATACTGAAGGTGGGATTAATAGAAGGGTCATGGGATGAAGAGTATAATGACCTCCAGTCCGCAAAGCGAAGGGGCTTCCAGGAAACCCTTCAAAGACTCATGAATGCTCGATTCATAGAGGTCTGCAGGCACCGTGAAAGACAAATAAATATGGTACAGGGACATAGTAAGGCACGAGTTCCGAAACCCCTGGTTGTATACTATAACAAGGATACGCCAGCGGCTTCGGCTCCTGCCAAGACTGTCTTCACGGTGAAGGCACCAACCCCTTTCCCCTTCCTAAGTTCCCACGCTGTGCCATGGAGGTACAATACAGATGTGGTCGTCAGCAATCCGGAGGCGGTCAACTCCATACCATCCCCCTCTATTACAAATATAACCGGAGTAGGAAGAATGACACGGAGTGGAAGGATATATACACCGCTTGAGCCCAAACAAGGCAAGACTACCGGAGAAGGAAAAACTGGGAAAGAAGTAGCCTCTGGCGAAACAAAAGGGGCTGTGACTGAAGAGGAAGCCCAGGAATTTCTGAAGTTTATTCGCCATAGTGACTACCAGGTGTTGGACCAATTGAACCACACCCCTGCGAAAATTTCCTTGTTGTCTTTGCTAATGAGTTCTGAACCACATCGGAACACGTTGATGAAGGTGTTGAGCGAGGCGCACGTGAAGCATGATTTACCCGTCGAACAATTTGGGGGCATAGTAGGGCATATCGTTGCCAATAATTACTTGACCTTCACAGATGAGGAAGTACCTATTGAAGGAAGGGAGCACAACAAAGCCCTCCATATTTCTGTGAAATGTCGGGATTATATCCTGGCAAAAGTACTTGTGGATAATGGATCTTCTCTGAACGTCATGCCAAAATCCACGTTGGCAAAATTGCCTTTCGACGGAACATACATGAGGCCTAGCTCTATGGTTGTGCGGGCTTTTGATGGGACACGTAGGGAAGTCGTTGGAGAAATTGAATTGCCTATACAAGTCGGGCCCTGTACTTTCCAGGTACTCTTTCAAGTAATGGATATCGTGCCCGCCTACAGCTGTTTATTAGGACGACCGTGGATCCATTCGGCGGGGGTGGTTCCCTCCACGATGCATCAAAGACTGAAATTCATCATCAATAACAAGTTAGTGACTGTTTCTGGGGAGGAGGACCTTTTGGTCAGCAAACCCATATCCACTCCATACATTGAGGCCGCCGAGGAAGCCCTCGAAACATCCTTCCAAGCCTTGGAGATTGCCAATGCCACAAGCGTTGTAAAGATGTCTTTCCCCAACGTACCTCTAATGGTGACGCTGAACATGTTGCGGAAAGGGTACCAACCCGGAAAAGGATTGGGGCGGGATTTAGAAGGCAGAACCCAACCGGTGAGTCTCCCAGAAAATAAAAACAGATATGGCTTGGGATATAAGCCCACTGTGACGGATAAGAAAAGGGTTGAAGAAGAAAAGAAGGGGAGGAGAGTTGCTCGCCTTACTGGTCAAGAGATCAACACTGTGAGAATCCCTATCTGCGATCTCTATCAGAGCTTTAAGAGCGCCGGAGTGATATATCCGGATCAAGTTGCCATGGTTGAGAACGAGCCTGACCTCAATGTGGATCTGGTATATGCTTGCCATCCAGATCAAGAGCTGAGCAATTGGGAAGTCATGGAGTTCCCTACAACCATTAACGTTCTCTCAGAGTAATCACTGTATTTCATAATTTGGTGGTCCCCTTGCCATGCCCAAGGCTCCGGGACCCATTTTGTAACAAGGGCAGAACTTGTTTATTTTATTTTTGAAAACCAATGAACATATTTTATTTCCCATCACCTCATTTTTGTGCACTCTATTTTTCTCAAACCTTTCACTTGTTTGTTCTCTTTTCACTTTATAATATAACCCGAATGCAGATCCAAAAATGATTTCCCTGAGAACGACAAAAACCTGGATTTATTTCATGAGCCTGTTTATCCAAATGATTGCGTCTACGAGGAAAGTGAGGAAGACTTTGGACCCTTATCTGAATTGACGAGATTGTTGGAACAAGAGGATAAGGAGATCCGCCCACATCAGGAGGAAATTAAAATCATCAACCTTGGAGGGGAAGGAGAAGATAAAATGATCAAGATAGGCACCTGCCTGAGTAAAAACCAGCAAGATGAATTGATTGAACTGCTCCGGGAATTTTGGGATGTGTTTGCTTGGTCATATCAAGATATGCCAGGGTTGGATAACAGCATAGTGGAACATAGATTGCCTCTGAAACCAGAATGTCCACCAGTTAAGCAAAAGCTGCGAAGAATGAAACTGAAAATGCTTCTCAAGATCAAGGAAGAGGTCAAAAAACAATTCGAAGCCGGTTTCTTGGCCGTAGCCAAATATCCACAATGGGTAGCCAACATAGTCCCGGTCCTGAAGAAGGATGGAAAAGTGCGGATGTGTGTGGACTATCGAGATCTAAACAGGGCCAGCCCTAAAGACAATTTTCCTCTTCCACATATTGACATGTTGGTCGATAACACAGCCCAGCACTCCATTTTCTCTTTCATGGATGGTTTCTCCGGGTACAATCAGATTAAAATGGCGCCCGAAGACATGGAAAAAACCACGTTCGTCACTTTATGGGGTACTTTCTGTTACAAAGTAATGTCCTTTGGTTTGAAGAACGCAGAGGCGACTTATCAGAGAGCAATGGTCACTTTATTCCACGATATGATGCACAAGCAAATAGAGGTCTATGTGGATGATATCATTGCAAAATCCAGAACCGAGGAAGATCATGTCCGCGACTTAAGGAAATTGTTTGAACGGTTGAGAAGGTTTAAGCTTAGATTGAATCCTGCCAAGTGCATGTTTGGCGTAAGGTCAGGCAAACTGTTGGGTTTCATTGTAAGCAAGAAAGGAATTGAAGTGGATCCCGACAAGGTCAGGGCAATCCTAGAAATGCCACCTCCTTGCACAGAAAAAGAAGTCAGGGGGTTCTTGGGAAGATTAAACTACATCCCTCGATTTATCTCACAATTGACATCGACCTGCGAGCCGATCTTCAAGCTACTCCGCAAGAACCAACCGGGGCAATGGAATGAGGACTGCCAAATAGCTTTTGAGAAGATTAAGCAGTACTTGAAAGAACCACCAATATTGGTACCACCGACCCCTAGGAGACCACTAATTTTATACATGACGGTACTGGATGAGTCCATGGGCTGCGTATTGGGTCAGCACGATGAAACGGGAAAGAAAGAACATGCCATATATTACCTAAGCAAAAAGTTCACTGATTGTGAAATGCGATACTACGCATTAGAACGAACTTGTTGCGCGTTAGCATGGGCTGCGAAGCGTTTAAGGCAATACATGTTGAGTCACACTACCTGGCTAGTCTCTAAGATGGATCCTATCAAGTACATCTTTGAGAAGCCAGCCCTGACCGGAAGGATTGCTCGATGGCAAGTGCTGCTAACTGAGTACGACATAACATATGTCACTCAGAAAGCCATAAAAGGGAGCGCTTTGGCTGACTACCTAGCCCATCAACCCATAAGTGATTACCAACCAATACCATTCGACTTCCCAGACGAGGATATTTTGGCATTGTCCGACGAAGAAGAAGGCGGTAACAAAGACAAATGGATTTTAAGATTCGATGGAGCTTCTAATGCTTTAGGGCACGGAATTGAGGCCATTTTGATTTCTCCAGAAAAAGAATTCATTCCTGTCTGCGCCAGGCTATGTTTTGATTGTACCAACAATGTCGCTGAATATGAGGCATGCTCCTTAGGGATCCAAGCGGTATTGGATATGAAAGTAAGAACACTGGAAGTCTACGGAGACTCTGCTTTAGTCGTCCACCAGTTGAAAGGTGAATGGGAAACCAGAGATAGCAAGCTTCTCCCCTATCACGCCCACATTATGGAAATGATTAGAGATTTCAAAGAGATTTCTTTCCATCATGTTCCTCGGGAAGATAATCAGATGGCTGACGCTTTGGCCACTCTCGCTTCAATGTTCAAAGTAAACAATGACTATGACATGGCCCTCATCGAGGTAGAAAGGCGTCATGAGCCCGCATACTGCCAAGTAGTCGAAGAACAATCAGATGGAAAACCTTGGTATCACGATATCAAGAGGTATATCCAGAGGCAAGAATACCCCAACAATGCCACAGAAAACAACAAGAGAACCCTGCGACGGCTCGCCATGGGATTTTTCTTAAATGGAGACGTGCTTTACAAAAGAAACCATGATTCTATCCTTCTTCACTGTGTTGATACCGCTGAAGCAAATAGAATCATGAGGGATATCCACGAGGGATCTTTCGGAACCCACATCAATGGGCACGCCATGTCAAGGAAAATCTTAAGGGCTGGTTATTTTTGGATGACCATGGAAGCAGACTGCTTCGCCTATGCTCGGAGATGTCATAAGTGCCAAATATATGCTGATCATATTCACGCACCCCCGTCATCTCTAAATGTTTTGTCAGCACCATGGCCCTTCTCAATGTAGGGCATGGATGTCATTGGTCCCATTGAACCAAAGGCTTCAAACGGCCATCGTTTCATTTTGGTCGCCATTGATTACTTCACAAAATGGGTGGAAGCAGCTTCATACACTAATGTAACTAAAGGTGTTGTTGTTAAATTCGTCAAGCGTGAGTTGATATGTCGGTACGGCCTACCGAGTCAAATCATCACAGACAATGGTACAAACCTGAACAACAAAATGATGAAGGAGCTTTGTGAGAACTTTAAGATCTCCCACCATAATTCCTCTCCGTACCGCCCAAAAATGAATGGGGCAGTCGAGGCAGCAAACAAGAATATCAAGAAGATAATACAGAAAATGGTGGTAACCTATAAAGACTGGAACGAAATGCTTCCTTTTGCTCTGCACGGTTATCGTACCTCAGTCCGGACCTCGACTGGGGCAACTCTATTCTCTTTAGTTTATGGCATGGAAGCAGTCCTGCCTTTTGAAGTGGAGATTCCTTCCCTCCGAGTAATCATGGAAGCCAAACTGGTTGAAGCTGAATGGATCCAGACTCGACATGACCAATTAAATCTGATTGATAGTAGGAGACTGACTGCCCTCTGCCATGGTCAGTTATATCAAAGGCGTATGAAGCGAGCGTTTGAAAAGAAAGTACGACCCCGACAGTTCCAAGAAGGAGACTTGGTGCTCAAGAAGGTTTTGTCGATGCATAAAGATCACCGGGGCAAATGGACTCCTAGCTACGAAGGGCCTTATGTCGTGAAGAAGGCTTTTTCCGGAGGTGCTCTCATACTCACTAACATGGATGGGGAAGATCTACCGATGCCTATAAACACGGATGCAGTGAGAAGATACTACGCGTAAAAAAAAAAAAGAGGGGGGGCTCGCTAGGTTGAAAACCTGAAAAGGTGACCTAGGCAAAAGTTAGAGCAATTGGTGGGGTCGAAAATCCTAAGAAAACGGCCCAGACAAATTCACACCCTATAGATTCAACACTGCAACGCCAATTTTTCAAGTCACAGACAAGGGGATCGGTCTAGGGCATCGAAGCCATTGTCGAGTCACGCCCTCGAAAACAAAATCAGAAGATAAACAGGAAATCATGGAAAAGACCAGAATTTTGTCGCTCTCAGGAAATTGATGGAGGATCTAAAAGGCCTTCCTTTCCATCCTTGCCATCAATTCCTCGCACCTTGTCATATTTTTTTTTTACATTATTATCGTCACTTGTACATATCTGTTGTTCATAAATAAAAAGTTTCCCTTCTTCTCACATGTGTTCATGACTAGAATGAGTAAACAAGTTTTGCCTAAAAAGAATTTCTTAAAAAATGAGTTTTTGAGAAAGACGAAAACACAAAGTTATGGGGAACGAAGTGTACACCATTGCCAGATCTTACCTCGGGCAAGCTCAACCAACTCTGCGAAACAACCTCAATGAAGTCAGAAGTAATAATTATTTTGGCCATGAGTTACTTTAACACCTGTCGCCAAGGAAGTCCGCCTGTAAGTTTTTAATTAGTTTCACGTTTCTCTGTTGAAGGATGGCCAGGAACCATGATGTGTAGTTGCCCAACTCTCTCCTTAGCAGACCTTCGGCATATCCGCAGTAAACCCCAAGTCCATTCTCTTTCACCCAAAGAGACATTACCTCGAATCACCAAATCCTTCCCCAATGGAACCATAATCGCCAAAAACTACACTTCCCAAATCCTTCCCCAGTGGGACTACACTTCCAAGTCAACCCAAACTGGGGCATCTCCCAAGATTCTTTTTTCGGTCAAGGGACAGTTTTCCCCAAAGCTCTTTGGATCATGTCAAACCGGGGCATCTTCCCCAGGTCGTTACCTTTTGTCGACCCCAGGACAGTACCCCGCGCTCCCAGAATGTCCGAACTAGGACATCACCAGGGCCTCTCTTCGTCAAAAAGGAGCACCCTCCAAGCTTCATCCAATCATGTCAAACTGGAGCATCTCCCCGGGTTTATCCTCTTAGTCAAGGGGCAGTTCCCCGGGATTCCATTAAATACAGTCAAACTGGGGCATCACCCTAGGTTCGTTCTCATTCATTCAAGGGGCAGTTCCCCAAGATTCCATCCAATCATGTCAAACTGGGGCATCTCCCCGGGTTTATTCTCTTAGTCAAGGGGCAGTTCCCCGGGATTCCATTAAATACAGTCAAACTGGGGCATTACCCCAGGTTCGTTCTCATTCATTTCAAGGGGCAGTTCCCCAAGATTCCATCCAATCATGTCAAACTGGGGCATCTCCCCAGGTTCGTTCTAATTCATTCAAAGGGTAGTTCCCCAAGATTCCTTCAAATCATGTCAAACTAGGGCATATTCCCCTAAGTCTTTACTGTCCAGTCAACGAAGAGGCAACACCCTCACCTTTTACTTTCTTGTCGCCGATCAAATGGCACCTTTTACTTTCCAGTCAACAAAGAGGCAACACCCTCACCCTTTACTTTCCAGTCGCCGATCAAATGGCACCTTTTACTTTCCAGTCAACAAAGAGGCAACACCCTCACCCTTTACTTTCCTGTCGCCGATCAAATGGCACCTTTTACTTTCCAGTCAACAAAAAGGCAACACCCTCACCCTTTACTTTCCTGTCGCCAATCAAATGGCACCTTTTTCTTTCCAGTTAACCAAGAGGCAACACCCTCACCTTTTTCTTTCCAGTCGCCGATCAAATGGCACCTTTTACTTTGCAGTCAACAAAGAGGCAACACCCTCACCCTTTACTTTCCTGTCGCCGATCAAATGGCACATTTTTCTTTCCAGTTAACCAAGAGGCAACACCCTCACCTTTTACTTTCCTGTCGCCGATCAAATGGCACCTTTTACTTTCCAGTCAACAAAGAGGCAACACCCTCACCCTTTACTTTCCTGTTGCCGATCAAATGGCACCCTTTACATTTCCTGTCAACTAAGGGTCAACCCCAACCTTTACATTCCTGTCAACAGTGAGTTAATTCGGACGAGACGTCCTGTTAGCTCCCCCGATCTTTACCTTTCTTGTCAATCGAGGGTCAACCCAACCTTTACATTTCCTGCCAACAGTGAGTTAATTCGGATGAGACGTCCTGTTAGCTCCCCCAATCTTTACCTTTCTTGCCAACTGAGGGGCAACCCCAACCTTTACATTTCCTGCCAACAGTGAGTTAATTCGGACGAGACGTCCTGTTAGCTCCCCCAATCTTTACATTTCCTGTCAACTGAGGGTCAACCCCAACCTTTACATTTCTAGTCTACCGGGGGGCAACCCCAATCCTCTCACCTCCTGCTAACTGGAAGACAATCCTTTCCGGTCAATTCAAAAAGAAAAACACAAAAAAAAAACAAAACAAAAACAAAAACAAAAACAAAAAAAAAAAAAGAAGAAGGGAAATAGAGAGAGACAGATGTGGAAAATGCTCGTCTTTAAAGAGGAAAAGGTCACACCGGCTCGTTGACTGCCAACACTGTCAGACACCATACCGATTAGGAGGTCCCACCTTGTCCCTACATCGGTGTTCATATCTTTACTTCATTTTCACTTCAAAAACACGGAAAGCTTCGTGTTTCTCTTGTGAAAAAGAAATAAAGAGGGGCATCTGTGAACACCTTTTTTTTGTCCGGCCAATTGGTATAGTTCCATCCTTTGGGCACTCTCTGTTGCGCATGGTTCACTTAGAAATTCATAACTCCTTCATACGACCTTCGATTTGCGCAAACCCAGTCTCAAAATATCCGTAACAAAATTGTCTACGACTTTTGTGAAGACCTTGAAGGCTATATCCTTACCAATTGGTACAGTTTTAATAATCTTCCTAGACCTATTCTAGTTTCATGACTGCTCTGCGCATCTTTAGGAAAAAATTCATATCTCCCTCATATGATACTGAAACGACTCCGTTCTTTTTGATATGGATCCACATCAAAGAGATCTACAAACTTCATGAAGGTCACAAAAGCTAATTCTCCACCCATTTTTCCCAGTGAATTTATTTTGCTTTCAAATGTATTTCCGTCACACTCTGGAGCAGTTTTCATAGATGGATCATATCTCCCTCGTTTCTTGATGAAAATTTTTGTGCCATATATCAAATTAAAGCTAAGAGAAAGATCTACAATTTTCATGTTGGACTCTTTTTCAAATTCAGCACGCATCAGCCCTCTAATGTTTGAGCAAGGTTTGTTAAATACAAAATCAAGTGCAGCCCCCTCCTTTGTGTATCTAACGTGAATTAAGAAGCATGGGCAAGAAATTTTGGTTAATTTTACAATAAAAGCATGTATGATAATGGAGCCTACCAATTTTGACTAAGTCAAAATTAAACCAAGAAGGCTTCACCATGGTCACGGCAATAACACTCCAATTGGCAACAAATTTTCATCCAAAGCCATCAATTTTGACCAAGTCAAAGTCTCTAAGCTAATTAATTTTTAATGTAAAATCAGCCCTTCCCCTTTGTGTTTCAACGTGAATTTGGAAGGCAATGGAACAATGGAAGTTATTTTATTTCATAAAGGCATAAGTGGTGTTAAAATTTAAAAAGAAGCACATGGGGCCTAGCATGGGAATTGTACACGGTTTGGACAAGAAGGCAAAGTCAAGTGCATATTAATTCCATCATAGACAAGGCATGACCCCACGGTTGGGCAAATGAAATACCATTCCATGGATTATTGTTGTATCACATGAAAAGAGGAGAAAGGAAACAACATTAGGCCTTTTAATAATTGAAAAGAAAGAGACAAATATGGAACCCAAGAAGCTGTCACGGTTTTATCAAGGAAACCAAGTTCCAAAATGTTATGTGATGACCACATGAAAGGCAAAGAAAATGGAACCTTTTTTTAAATAACCCCACTTGCCCATAAATTAATCACAAAAATTGATCAAATGCAAACCCACTTCCCTTTGTTCACGGTGATGCATGGCTAAAGGAGGATTATTTTATGTCAAAGAGAAAAGCCATTGTCCCACCATGGTCATATGCTTTTACGGTTGGCAAAGGAAAACAAAGACCCACTTTGGTTTTTAGAGGCTGTCACGGTTTTATAAGAAAAGAGAAGGTAAAAAGGATTAAACAAAAGAGCATAGGTGGAGCAAAAGAAAAGAAGGCAAACGTGAGAGGGGGGGCTGGTTTCCTGATGAACAAAAGAGAACAAGGAGCAGAAAATATGGAAGGTTGGTGGAAGCATTATGGAGCTTCAAGAGTCGAAGTCCAGCTACAAGAACCACTCAGAATAGTGGTATCCTTTTCATCCTCCATTAAAGCAGTAAGTGGAGCTTCCATTTTCAATTTTTATACAACAAGAGGAGCAAGGAACGGAGGCTATAAATACCCCTCTGTACAGAAGAATAAGGGTTGGAAAATTTTTTCTGAGGTTTGGAAAAGATTTCATAGGGAGGAGATTATTTCAACATTCTTGAGTTTTGAAAGGCACTTCCGGATTTTTGACAGTAGAAATTCGCAGCAACAGCAACAGCAACAGCAACAACAGTAACAGCAAAACAAGCAACAGCAACAGCAATAGCCAAAACAGCAACAGTTAGCAAGAACTCAATCAGTGAGCAAGAACATTATATATTTTGTGAAAACAGTGTTTATTTTCCAAAATATTAAATTTTTGTATACGGATCAGATTTAGTATTGTTGTATTGGACTCTCTATTCTGTTGCCTATTGTTGTTATTATTTGGTTTTTACAGTAGCATATTATGATGTATGTTTGAATCTCCACTCTATCTCTGTTACTATTTCTGTTCATGTTACTTTTTTTGTTTATCTATTGCCCAACGTTATTGTTCAAGTTGATTAGTGTATGTTTTTGTTTCTGTACGAATTTAAATTGTATGAGGGATAGTTGCGATCATAATTTTATTGCCCAGAATATTAATCCTATCGCAAGGAATCAGTCCTCCTCTGTATACTGTTTCTTTTTCCCGACGATTCATTTACCGTATAGTTAAAGTGTAATTTTTTTAAGACACCCGAACAAAGCTTGACAAAATGTGATTGTTTTTTTTTTATTTTTATTTTTTTTAGTTTCTGTTTTTCTTTCTGTTATTTTCAAAATTACGTCTAATTAAAATTTTAACAACTCAACATTATCTTCAACCAAAAAAACATTACCCTTTTTTTTTTACTTTAGTAAGTCCGTGTATTCTTCGTCTAGTTTTTTTTTTTGATAAATTTTTACTACTTATTATTTTTTTTATTTTTTTTATTTTTTTACTTTTTTTTTAAAATAAAAAAATAAAAAAAAAGAATCATTTTATCCAAAAGAGACCAATTTAGACGAGACGTCTTCTTGATTTTCCCTTATTTGAGTAAACCATCACCATAATTCATAAGGAACGGGATACTTGAGACGAGACGTCCCGCTTATCCCCTTCCTATATTTTGATTAAATTCCATGAAAAATCAATTTAGACGTGACGTCTTGTTGATTTTCTCCTATCTTTGGTAGGCCATCACCACAAGGAACGGGATACTTGGGACGAGACGTCCCGTTTATCCCCTTCCCGTTTCTAACCCCGTATTTTGATTCGAGGATGACTAATTTAGATGTGACGTCTTGTTAGTATCCTTCTTTTTTCCTGTTTTATACCAAAGCCAGGGTTAATTTGGACGCGACGTCCTGTTAACCTACACTCCATGTCTGTTTAGTTTGTTCCTTCTATTTTTACACAAAGTACAACAATAAAAGGGGAGAAATATAACATCTTTTGTAAGGCTATTCAGGTTGCGCATTTTTCAATCTTGGTACTGTTTTTGACAGGCGATGTAGGGTGCTAATACCTTCCCTACTCGTAACCGACTCCCGAACTTGAATCTCAATTTTTAACCAGTGCTTTACTGAACTTAGTAGTTTTTTTTCCAATGTTTTTCCTATGGATAAAAACGTTGGTGGCGACTCCCTGTTTCATAACTGGTTTTCTCTCTTCGCCACGCCGTCGCGATCCAGGTTGCGACAACATGGTAATCCAGTCGGCTTTGATCAAATCTCTCATTTTATATTTCAAAGCCATGCAATTTTCTGTGGAATGCCCTGGTGCCCCAACATGGTAATCATAATAAGCGTTTGGGTTATACCCCCTTGGGTAAGGAGGTTGCAATGGCCTCATGGGGGATGGAGCTACCGGGCCTTTCTGAACGGGGATTGGAAAAAGTTTGGTATATGTTATGGGAATTGGATCGAACTGCACAGGGGTGCGCTCATTGTTGGGATTCTTTGTGTTCTGATTATGATTGGGTGGTCAAGTCACTTGCTGCGGGTGATGGTATAGCATGGGTTGCGGTATTGGCGCTCTTACCATGGGCGGATGGAAGTGGGGAGTATAAGCTGTCGGGCCCTGAGTGGCGGCGGCCATATAAGGATTGGGAGCTTGAATCATGGTAGGGGCGAATAGTCTCGGCGGGGCCGTCTTTTAATTAGAAGAGATGGAATTAGTTTCTCCATCCCTTCTCCCAGGCGCCGGCTTTCTTGTCATGCTTGTCCCAGATGAGCCCTGAGTGATCTTTCCCGTTCGTATTCCGTTCTCCACCCTTTCCCAAATAGTCACGATGTCGGAGAAGTTGGATAAAACACTACCAATCATCTTGCCGTAGAAAGGTGATGGGAGTGTGTCGATAAACATCGTGACTATCTCTTTTTCTGACAATGGGGGGTCCACTTGCGCCGCTGTCTCTCTCCAGCGTTGGGCATACTCTTTAAACGTTTCACTGTCCTTTTTCAACATATTCTGTAACTGAACCCTGTTGGGTGCCATATCCATGTTATACTTGTATTGTCTAAGGAAGGCATCTGCTAGGTCCTTCCAACAACGAATATGGTTCCACTCAAGGTGAGCATACCATGTAAGAGTGGCCCCCGCCAGACTATCTTGGAAGCAGTGAATCAACAATTGGTCGTTAGAAGAGTAAGACGCTATCTTTCGATAGTACATCGTGAGATGGTTCTTTGGACAAGTCATTCCCCGATACTTGTCAAAGTCTGGCATCTTGAATTTGGGCGGGAGGACAACATTTGTGACTAGACATAGCTCAGAAGCATCTATCAGTCCAAAACCCCCAGCGCCTTCCATCATTCTCAAACGCTCCTCTAAGATTTTTATCTTTTCCTTTTGGGGAGCTGCGACCGTGCTATGACCGCCTACCGGGTTCATCATGCGGGTTGTATCTTGGAGATTGGTCATATAAGGGGTTGCGTATCCGTATGGATAGCCGGGTGGCTGGTTGAACGGAGGCAACACATGGGATTGGTTCATTAGGCCTGTATTTGGTGAGGGACCTTGGGGTTGGGCCATAGTTTGTACAGCATAAGTCGGTTGGGTCATCTGGGCTCGTGTATTTTGGACTTGTGCATTGTAGGTTGGCTGGGCCATCGGGGCTTGTGTGTTTTAGCTTTGGTAGGTTGTGGGTTATGGGTCTGCGTGTTTTGGGTTTGGTAAGTTTACAGGTCATGGGCTTGCGCGTTTTTGGTTTGGTGAAGTGGTGGCATATTTAGCTGGGTGGGGTATAAAGCGTGAGGATTCATTGCTTGCTGGTCTTGGCTGTCTTGTTGGTTAGCGAGCGGGGGATAGTACCCCGGTGGTAGACCATAAAGTGGAAAAGGTATTGGGTTGCCGTCAGGACCGACAAATGTATGCTGTTGTGCATAAGACTGGCCGTAGGGTGGCTGGGTCTCAATGGCAGGGTTAGGTCTTCCGACATGAATGGTGAAAGGGGGTGCTGTTGTGTTAGGTAGTTGGGTTCTTGCTGGGTCAGAACCAAGGGGGGGTGGTATGGTGGCAGGCTGTTGTTGGGCGTCCTCAACAACCGCAGAGGAGCCTCCTTCTGTGTGTTTCTTTTCTAAAAGTTTAGTTAACTCCACCACTCACTCTTTCAGCTGATCGAACTCAGTCCTAAAGTCTCCATCAACAGCTTCTGCCTCAACCATGAGTTTCCTTTGAAGTCGGGTCTGGTAAGGATGCCTACCCGTGACGTCGGTGTTTCGGTGTCTTTGAAAGAAAAACAAGAAATGTCAGGTAGAAACAGAAGGAAGGAGAATGTCGTGGGAAGCAATCACAGGCTTTGGCGAGTATCCTTTGACCATTCCTTAGAACTTATCGTTCAAAAGTACTAGGTATGGTAAACATGGAAATTAATACGGGATAGTTGTGAAGACGGAAAAAATCCTTTATTCTGAAATGAAATAGGAGCCTCAAGTTTAGCTATTTCTAGCTCAGGGAACCATGACCCTTCTCTTAAAGGTTTGATCCCACGTTAATTTCCATATCTTACTCAAAGGTATTCGTTAAGCTCTGAATAGCTTCCGGTGAGAATAGAAAGAAAGGAGAGAAAGAGCCATCAGGAAATGACGTGTTTTGCAAATCGATACTCCCCTAGTAACTTTCTTAAAAACATTTTTGTATTTAGGGGGTTACGATTTGACAAAACTTGTGTCAAATCGAGGATCATGTGAGCTATGGATTTTCCGATCATCGTCAATACAAAAAAAAGAATTATTTTTTTGATTTTTTTTTCTTTTTTTTCTTTTTTTTCTTTGTTTTTTTTTATGATTCGAAAGGTCCGTAACTCAAAGCCCAAAGACCTAAACAAATATAAAAGGAAAAGACGACTTGCCCGTTAAAGGATCATTAATTAAAAGTATGTTATTTTTGAAAAAGTAATCCACTAAACGGGCAAGTGGTCCCCTAATTTGGATCAGAAGGGAAAGTGAGAATGAGAAAAGGTAGAAGTAAAGTTTGCCCCTTCGTGCCTTAAGTCAGGTTTTTCTGGAAGTCTCCTAATGGTTCTAAGGTTTGTCTATCAGTGATACCTCGCATTAGGTGGCTTATTCTAAAATTTCTAAAGGTCACTAGAGCCAAGATCTTATTCATGATGTTGACCACAACAGTAGGAAGTCTACTAGGTGTGGGTACCATGAACAAGTTGAACTCTAGCTGAGATTCTAACGGTAACCAGACAGGAAGTACATCCCAAATGGCTCCGCTACCAACCTCCCCTAATCTTAAGTTTTATTTGGGCCCGGGTATAGGGTCCCACTTAAAAGTGTGTGCAAATTATAAGTGTAGTGTGTGAAAGAGGCATTCAATACCTGTACCTTACTCATCCTGCACATAGAACAAACACAAAGCAGCAAATAAAGTTGTCTACCCTAGGTTTCAACAATCACACAAATATTTACAGAACATAAATGATAGAATACAAATAAAACAGAAACCAAAGAAAAATAAAATAAAGGAAGAAGTCAAATAATTAATATGCTAATTAAAACATGCGCTATCAAATTGACTGGCTTGACTCTCTAAGTCCACAGTGGAGTCGCCATCTGTCACGACCGGGATCGCGGCGGCATGGCCGACCCTCAAAACAATGTTTTTGTTCAAAAAGGAAAAAAACAGGGAGTCGCCACCAATATTTTTTAGGATAAAATACCGGAAAAACCTTTTGTTAAAGCATTGGTTATAAAAAAATGAAATTCCATGTTTGGGAGTCTAATTACAGGTGAGGAAGGTATTAGCACCTCACAACTGTCCGTTATAAAAATGGTTACCTCAATATGATAGCGCACATTATAATTAACCCAATAATTATTTTAACTTCTTCATGAAAAGAAAATATACGGGACGACAAAATATACAAAAATAAACAAAAATAAACATGGAATATTTACATGAGATTAACAGGACGTCTCGTCCAAATTAAACTCGCTCCACCTTTTTAAAAAATGAGATTAACAGGACGTCTCGTCCAAATTAAACTCGCTCCTCCTTTTTTTTAAAATAAAAATAAATAAATAAATAAATAAAAAGTAATAAAAATTGCAATAATAATAATAATTATTACACCTTTTATACTAGTCCGAATAGAATGTATGAAGCACTCATTTTTATTAATATTTATCAATCAATAGATATTAATTGATAATTCACTAGTGGAAAAAATGGATATAACAACGGGATATTATTCACGGGTAGAAGAGGATCAGTGATAAAAATATGCGCGGTGGCATTTTTGAAATTATAAGGTGAACGTTTTAATCAGAGAAAACTATATATCCACGGTTAACATTATAACCGTGAACGTACCCACCAATATATATTCACGGTTGAGGAGTCAACCGTGGATATATAGTACCTGAAATATATATCGACGGTTGTGATCACAACCGTGAATATATATTGATGGGTACGTTCACGGTTATGACGTGAACCGTGGATATATATAGATGTCAATATTCACGGTTGTATTTCCAACCGTGGATATATAGTTCAGGTTTTAGGGTTTAATCACTGGGTACTCTATGTCCACGGTTGTTTCTATAACTGTGAATATAGATTTAATATTTATCCACGGTTGGTATCGTAACCGTGGATATATAGTTAACATTTATCCACGGTTGTTTGTTAAACCGTTAATATATGTTTAATATATTCACGGTTGTGAGGGGGAACCGTGAATATATATCCTTTCTGAAACTTCAAAAGCCGCGCCTTTCACTCTTTTTTCAGTTTCTCCTTACTTTCGCTGGTTATCGTCTTCTTCCTCGTCCTTCTCTTTGTTGGTCGTAGGCTTCTGGGTTCACTTCCTTCTTCTTCGCGTGCCCTTCTTCTTCTTCGTTCACCATTGTCAGGTAAGTGCTTCGTTGCCCTTCTTCTTTCCTTCACTTTTTAACCTCTGCTTCGTTGTTATGCTGTATAATTGTAATGGGTTTGCTTCGTTGTCTCTAAGTTTGTGTGTTTATTGTTGAAGCTGAACTCTGTCTCTGCTATTTTGACATTGCCTGTGACATTTTCATTGTTGTGGAGACGAGAAATGGCTGACGAGAATTGATATCTTTTTCATTGTTGCTATTTTGACATTGCCTCTGAACTCTGTCTCTGTCTCTGCTGAAATGGCTGACGAGAATTTTATTGTTTGTGCACCAAAAAAACGAAAGAATTGATATCCTTCAGAACAAAATATGTATTGAAATCAATTACCAAAAAAAAAGTACTGAAATAAAAACAGTAGCTGTAATGATCATACTGTTTTTGAGGTTACAATATCTACAAAATTAGAATCATTTTAAGAAAGAATATTTTAAAGGGAAATTACTTAGATATACATCATAGCTGGTGTTTTAAGAAATTAAATTGAGGAAACATGGAATTTGTTATAAGAGTTTTCTATCACATATAGCATATACCCATACATACATAAAAAAATTATAGAAAGTTTGTATTAGGAGAAGTATGTACTTATCCTACTTACGGTAGGTAGGAATTTTAAATTAATCTCGTAATAGCAACTTTAGTGGTAATTGTTTGATCTAAAAAGAGAGTTGTTTATAGAATCTTTATGGATATTAAATTGAGGAAATATTTCATTATGTCTGCCAATTGGTCTTCCGTGTTACAATAATTTAGCTCAATAACACCATCGTTGCATAAATTCCACAAAAAATAAAATCTTACATCAATGTGTTTACTCCTTCCATGTAGAACTAGATTTTTAGACAATGTAATGGTAGAAGCATTATCACAAAATATAATAGTTACTCCTTCATGGAAGTAGTTTAGATGCTCTAAAATTCTTCTTAACTAAAAGTGACCCAAAAAAAAGTGACCCAAAAATAAAATGAATCAATATGGATTTTTGACCAACCCAACCCGGGCCACCATGTTTAAAAAATAAAAATCCAATACCAAACAAAACTTGAAAAATGTCATAATCCAACACCATATCCATAATTCATAAAATAAAAGTTCAACCCTCATGTCTCAAATTCCATAATCCATCATCCAACACCATAGTTCTACTTGAAAATACCATAATTATATAATGTTATTTCTGTTGCTATTTTTTCTCTCATATAATGTTATTTGTTTACGTTTGTATGTATATGGTTGTCAATGTTGCGAACTCGTAGGCTCATACTAGCTAACTGGTATGAGGATGTGCATGAGTGAACCGTAGTTCCCCGTTTGAGATTCGACACAAATGGTCATTAAATTAATTAATGTCATCGTTTGTGTTGAATCTTGAATTGTCCGTTTGGACAGTTTGGGATGAACAATTATTTTTTATACGCCACTGTTAGTATGTACAAGTTAGTAGTTATTTTAAAATTTGATAAACTTTCGGTAACTTGTATTTTGTGTTGTTCTCTGGGTGCATATTTGGTTGTGGTTGAATTTGATTTGACCACTCTCATTTTGTGTACTTAGAGACCAATGCGAAATGCTGCCGAAATTTCATCAAATTTTAAAATAAGTCCTAACCTGTATATATAAATGACGTATAAAAACAATTGTCATGCTGAATGGGTATAGGACCACCACCTTTGTATAAAAAGTGAGGTTGATCATAGCACCTTGTAAACAGTTGGTATGGATCGGAGTTGGATAACTGCATCACGCCTAAGTCTGGAGTACGAGGGGGGAGTTGAATCATTTATAGAATTCGTAGCGAGGAATGCAGTGGGGGTGAATGGAAAGTATTTTTTCCCTTGTGTTAAATGCTTCAACCTGCGTCGGGTAGACTTGGAAGAGGTGCGAGAACATCTACTGTGTGACGGTTTTCTACGTAGTTATACGCGTTGGATATGGCATGGTGAAGATGTGGTGGTGCCAAGTAACAGCTCTCAGACTAAAAATCGAAGCTCGATGCATGACAACGATGTCGACATGGATGACCGGCTCGAGGATATGATCCGTGATGTAGGGGTAGAAGGTTTTAAGAAAGCTCATGTATATACAACTCTGTGTGAGGACTCTGAGCAGCCGTTGTATCCAAACTGCCTCAATTTCACGAGGTTATCAGCAGTTTTACGATTGTTTAATTTGAAGGCCATAAACGGGTGGACGGATAAAAGTTTTACTGACTTACTGAAGTTGTTGAAAGAAATGCTCCCAGCTGGAAACACTTTGCCGAAAAGTAACTATGAGGCCAAAAAGGTGTTGTGTCCTATGGGTTTGGAGTATGAGAAAATACATGCATGCCCAAATGATTGTGTATTATTCCGGGGTGAGTTAGAAATGCTGCATCAATGTCCTAGATGTGGGGTGTCACGGTATAAGAAGAAAGAGGCAGATTCTGATGAGGTATGCACTAAAGGGTCTCCTGCAAAGGTGTTGTGGTATCTACCTATAGTTCCAGGACTAAAGCGTCTGTTTGCCAATGCAGATGATGCAAAACTTATGAGATGGCATGCTGATGAGAGGGTTATTGATGGACTACTTAGGCATCCGGCCGATGGGTTGCAATGGAAGAAAATGGACAGGATTTTTCCAGACTTTGCCAATACTAGCCACAGACGGCATGAACCCGTTTGGGAACCTGAGCACAAACCATAGTTCGTGGCCTGTTTTGTTGTTTGTTTACAACTTGCCGCCATGGTTGTGCATGAAGCGAAAATATGTGATGTTATCAATGATGATTTCTGGTCCACGACAACCGGGGAATGACATTGATGTATATTTAACTCCATTGGTTGAAGACCTCAAAAGGTTGTGGGAAGACGGGGTTGAAGTGTTTGATGGGTTTACCGGGCGATCATTCAAATTGCGTGCCATGTTATGTTGCACAATCAATGACTTTCCAGCGTATGGTAACTTATCTGGGTACAGTGTGAAGGGTCATAAAGCTTGTCCAGTATGTGAGGAGGGGACTAGTTCTGTGCGGTTGCATCATGGCAGGAAAAATGTTTATCTTCGACATCAAAGGTTTCTTAAAGCGAATCATCTGTTTCGAAGGTTGAAGAAGTCGTTTAACGGTGCCCAAGATTTTGAAATGGCTCCTCCACCACTATCTGGTCGCCAGGCATATGAAAAGGTGAAGGACGTCAACATGCAATTTGGTAAGTGTGAAAAACAGCACCCGACACAAAACAACTGGAAGAAAAGGTCAGTGTTTTTTGACCTGCCATATTGGAGGGAGCTTGATGTAAGACACTGCATTGATGTAATGCATGTGGAGAAGAATGTTGCGACAGTTTAGTTGGTACACTCTTAAACATACCCGGGAAGACTAAGGATGGCCTAAACTCGCGTATGGACTTAGAGTTGATGGGTATACGTCAGGATTTGCATCCACAATCAAAGGGCAAAAGAACATATTTGCCTCTAGCATGTCATACGTTATCCAGAAAAGAAAAGCAAAGTCTGTGTGAATCGTTACGAAGTATGAAAGTTCCGTCTGGTTATGGCTCCAACATCAAGTCTTGTGTTTCCATGAAAGATTTGAAGTTAGTTGGGTTGAAGTCTCACGATTGTCACATGTTGATGCAGCAGTTTTTGCCTATCGCCATTCGTGACATTCTTCCTAAAAATGTGAGAAATGTCATAACAAGGTTGTGTATGTTTTTCAATTCCATATGTTGCAAGGTAATCGTGCCCGGCGAATTGGATGTGTTGGAACAGGAAGCATCACTTATATTATGTCAGCTTGAAATGTATTTCCCGCCCTCTTTTTTTGACATAATGGTCCACTTAATCATCCATTTGGTGAGAGAGGTCCATTGGTGTGGTCCAGTGTTCTTACGGTGGATGTATCTCGTTGAGCGATATATGAAGATATTGAAAGGGTATATGAAGAGCCAACGTCGTCCCGAAGCTTCAATTGTGGAAAGATATATTGCAGAGGAAGCAATTGAGTTTTGCACTGAATACATGTCACATGCTGCAAGCATTGGTATTCCAACGACTTATCATGAAGGGAGATTGGATGGGAAAGGAATGATTGGAAAAAAAGTGAAGAGCATGCCACGTGCTGATGTCCTTCAGGCACACTTGTATATTTTAAACAACACGGACGACGTGCAACCGTATCTAGCCACACACAAGGAGCTAGCCAAGAAAACCAACCCTAAAATGACTGAAAAGTGGTTGTTGAATGAACACAACAAGAGTTTCATGCAGTGGTTCCAAAAGACCGTCCTGAAAGATGCATCTGCATCCAAACACAAAAATTTTATGAAATCTTATAGATTAAAAGTTTAAAAATCACTAAGGTGACAAAACTCCTCGGGGGATATTATGTTAATATATATTTGGTTATTAATCGCAATTACAGTACTCTTGACATTTTCAACTGAATTCTAGTTAATTTCTCGGCCCCATTGATGCATACTCCATATGCAATTGTTTATATATGTATGTATATTAGGCCTACCGCGTGATCCATATGCATCTAATTAAATATAGCGATTTTAAATACTAAGAAAGATTTTTAGTAACCAGCATTATGGATGAGAATTCTCAATTTTTCAAGAACCAAATTGATTATTTGTTGTAAAGGAAAAAATATTATTAGGAGGATGTTTTTTAAGATATTATTATGATGAATTTAATTTTACTAAATCGACGAGAGTTTGATAAAACATATGACATCAATAAGAATTGAAGAGGTTGTTAGGTAGAGATAATTTGGGTAGGATATAGAAAAATTTGATTGATCACACATATGTTATGCATGAATCCAGAATTGAAGGATAACTCAAAATTTGTCCCATTGTACATGTAATTGATCAAATTCATCCTGTAAAAATAAATTCATATATCCCAACTTATACCTCTGATTATCATCCTTATTGCCACTCTGCCTGTACAACATCATGTTAAGTGTTTCATTAGACATTAAAGTCTATATGTAGGTCACCACATGATGTTGGATGGTTGGGTATTGAATATATCAATTTGATTCTTGAATCGAACAACTTAAAAAGAATGATATAGAAGATAAATAAATCAAATAAGCTAAAAAAAGTATAATGTAATAGATGAGAATGATAAATAAATCAAATAAGCTAAAAACATATGATGTATTAGATGAGAATGAGCATAATACATAAGAGAGAAGCTTTATATTTATAACCATTTTTGACTTGTATTGTGAGGAAACATTATTGCAAGGAAAATTTTTGAAGACATTTAGTAGATTTAAATTAAAAAATTAAAAATCAATTTGGACATATTTCAAACTGATTTTCAATGTCGGTTTAGTTTAAAAGGTAGATTCTATCTTATCAACTTCTAGTTATAAGATGAACAAGACTCATTATTTGTTTAGACAATGAAAAAGATGCACGAACATGCCAACATTGTGAGAAGAGAGTAAGTTTTAACGTATAAATCTAATGTAACATTTAATATATATATATATATATATATATATATATATATATATATGACATGTAGTTTAACATACTTTTAGTATTTATAATTAAGACTATCATTTATCTCATAAAGATTATGTTTCCCCAGATTTGGGGGGCCCATTATTCCCCTTCTCTCCCCTTTATTTTGACAAAGATAAAGGAGATTTTGATCCCCCTTGATCTCAATAAGATAGGTCACACTTACGCCAGTTGGGCTTGGATCGGAGGCCCCTTCCTTATTCCCTATTGTTGTATAAATGTAACATAGGGAAATTTTTGTAATTCAAGTGACATTTTCTGAACAGTAGAGAATCCTAATTTTCCTAGAGTAATTTTCTAGGGTTTTATGTGTTACATTCTCAGGAGTGAACAAATTAACTTCTATTTTTTAGAAACAAAACATATAATATTATAATTCTAGTTATTTTAGAGTCCATTTATTTATTTAAGGGGATAAAGCCTCATATTAATGATTGGGTTAGGAAATCAATAATTGAGAATCATAGCTAAACATATACTCATATGTATTTTATTATAATAACCATAATTAATTTATAAATCAATGATTTATATTATTTATAAAAATTTACTTTTATAAATGAATTATTAGTGTACAAATATATATATTCTTTTACTAGAAAATAACATATAATACATTTAATAGGTATAAGAGGAAGGAAAACTTATAAAAATTTAAAATTGTTTATATATTACACCTAAAATAACGGTTCTTTGTACTACTTTAAAATAACAAAACTGTGAAGCCCTTTCTTCTAAGTCAAAGTAAGGAGTGAACGTTTACCAAATCACTTGTCAAAGCCTATATATGGTTTCTCTAAATAGTCAAACTTTTTCTTCAAGTTAAATTGGGTTAGATGTTTTTAAGTTTATTTAGCCAAATTGATTAGGTTCGAAGTCATTTATTAGGTCATGATGGTTAAATAGATATGACTTAAATAATAAAAAGTATTATCTATAATTATTATTTATTTATGATATAGCCTTTATTTTCTATGATTTTTTTTAGATTTCAAAGAAAGAGTCAATATCAAAATATTAGAGAGCAAGCAATATATAAGTTAAGCTTCAAAAGATCATGGCTACAACATAATTCGAGCTTAACATTATTATTCAAATTGACTACCTAAGTTTTCAAAATGCTTCATTCATCCAATAGTTTTCATCAAATAAAAAAATTCCTAAATAAAATTACTAGGTTTTGAGAAAAATACATGAACACAATCACTAGTAGAAAAATGGCTTTTTACATCGGTCATTTTTAGTTTTTTACACAGGTTGTAGGACCGGTGCAGATGCAGAAGATGAGAAAAATATAGACTTTTTACACCGGTTTTAGGACCAATGAGAAAAATAGTTTTTACACTAGGTGTTTGCATTACAACCGGTACAAAAAGTAAATATTTAACACCGGTTGTCTATCACAACCGATGTAAAAACTGTTAATTTTTTTCATTTTTTTTTATTTTTTACTTTCCCTTTTTTCCTTTGGTAACATTTTAACCCTGTCTAGTTTCAATAAAATAGTCTACAAATTCAGTTCTAATTCATTGATTTTCAATTGCATTAAATATATATATTAAAATTATAATCAAAATTTGCATATCAAACCATCATAAATGATTTGGGGAAAACTTTCCTCAATGGATATAACATGCATTTTCATACACAAAATTACATAGGGCCTTATGATATGTTCATTTACAAAATACAGAAATTACAAAGTAATGCTTGGAATAGATACAAAATCCACAAAAATGAGTCAGTGCTACATGCACCAAGTTTCTATAAAAATAGTAAATCTTGACCTTTATAGTCTTTCCATTTGAAGTTGTGACAATTTAACTTGTTCCACTAATCATGTTCTCACAAGCTGTAACTACGAAATGAACTTTCACGTGCAAGACAATTTAATCTGGGAATAACATGCATTATTGCACCATAAAATACATAATACAATATTTACAATAACTCCAAAAAAGGCATACTATAAGAAATTAATATGAAAAATATTAACTTGATAGAAATTACAATCTGTTTTTGTTGTGCCTAGAACTACAGCTAAACCACCCATATCAAATTTCATAAGTTTAATTAAACAACCAAGGTCCAGTCTTCATGTTGTAGCCACCACTTATAATAAGAAGATAACATAATTAAAGAGGAGTAAGAACCAAAAAAAAACTACAAGTTGTTACATCAAAACAAGAAACAAACAAATCCTAAACTTTTCAATTTTAAAAAGAGTTAATCCCTATATGTCCTCTTATTCTTATGCAGCTACATCTTCCTTATTTTTGTGACAAGAATCCTTAAAAGCTTCAATTAGTTTTGGTATTTAAAAATAGTGGGCCTAACTTAAAAGCTTCAATTAGTTTGTGACAAGAAAAAAATGTGTTACATATGTTTCAGTCAATGAATTAATTTGACATCAAGAAATAGCCCTTTCAGTTAATTTTACATCCACGTTTTGAATTCTTCAAAATCATTCTAAACCCAATCATTTAATTATTGAATAAGAACCAAGAACCAATGATACTGCTGTACTTGTGATTATTAGAAATTCAAATGATGAAAACAACATATCACTATCAGTGAAACTTAGTCCCTATGAATAGAAAAACAATAAAGGTCATCATAAAGAATTATGAATACCTTGGTAAGTTTGAGTATTACTGTAGTGATATAGAAGAAAAACAAATAACATTTTTATTGAAAGTATAAGATTAGTTTAGTAGTTAAAATTGAGGAAGTACTTTTATCAAGATATAAATTAAATTAAATAAATCTAATAAATATAGTACAATGAATTTAATCTCGTGAACTAAATAAAATATAAAATAAAATTCTATGATACATCATTTTAATGACTTTAGTTTTTCTTTAAAGTATATAAAATATAATAACCAATTGAATTAATAATATGGGTTTAGGTTATTAACCAGGAAACTATTTACTTCATTTCATTATAAGAAAATTAGAAGAGCACCGAGGAAAACCTTACTGCTCTTATACAAATTTACTTTTATCTTCTCAAGCAGTAAACGCACAAGGGGGAAAAAGGTAATAACAAGTTTCAATATTAGACTTGTGAATAGTTTTTAAAGTTGCTCATGACATGCTTGTTAATATCTCTCACCTAGAAAACTACATCTTCTTCAAGCAAGATAGCGATGCAATAAGGATTAAGCATTGCCCAAGGTTTTGGAAGTGCGGAGGAAAAGCATCTTCCACTAGAATGCAAGTTGCCGTAGAAAACTCTCTTGAAAGTTAAATAAATAGCAATTACCAGGAAATAATCCAATTCCATCTACAACTAATGATTCTCAGTGATAAAAGTTTCTCCAACTTCAGTTTCTATACTCCTTATTTCCTTTATTGTTTGATTCCATATAAAGAGAGTTTTCTTTATCATCTCACTGAAGAATTCTTCTAGGTGTGCCACTTTCTTTGGCATTTACATATGCTATTGCTAAGTCTTTTTTGTTTTATTATTGTTGTTTGTATTAATAAAATGGTTTAGGATATTACTGAGTGGCCAGTGCTTGAACCCCTCCCATCATATGTAGAGGAAGAGACGCACCAGCTGGAAGGTTTGCCAGTTTCATTTTGGTACAAACCGTACAAATGCTATTGGGCCTGTTTATTTAAGCTTATTAAAAAAGTGATTATAAAAAAGTATTTTTTTATAATCACTTTTTAAATAAGTAGATCAGAGTTGCTTCTTAAAATAAGCTAAAATCAACTTATTTTTAGCTTCTGTTTATTTTTAAAACTTTAAACAAACACGTCAAAATTTAAAATAAGTACTTTTTTAATTAAAAAAGCACTTATCTCTTAAAATAAGTTTAAACAAATGAGCCCATTATCACAGGTATGTATCTAAAGGGTTTCACTTCTAGTTACCAAAATTTATTTCCATTGAATATAATCTTGTAGGACAAATCTTGAGAGTAGTTTCTTTAGTATTTTTTCAACAAGGATTAAAGTTTCCTATCGGTAACACTAAAATAAAAGTCCGCATTATCAAATATAGTTCAGTTGATTAAGTAAAGTATATGAGTTGTTGTAAATCTTTTAATACGTGTTTAATTCTAACTGAAACAAAATAAAAGTCAGCATCAAAAACATCAAAATTTTTAAGAACAAAGACATTATTATGATTATGTTATGATAGATACATCTTGATATGAATATTTTTGTAAATAGGTGAAAATGGCACTATAGATGGTTAGGGTGCGTTTTGGTGGCAGCAATTTCATAGGAAAAAGTTGAAGTATACGTTGTCGTACCTGATTGAATTGATGTACTCAGACAACATTCAAATCTCAATTGTGCCTACCGGTTTAACTTGAACACCTGCAACCCTGCCCCTAAATTCCTACAAAGAAATTCAACATTCATAATTAATATCTAAACAATTGTTCACAAGGAACACTACTACAAAAAAAGCTTTTGTCAGCGGTTCCGTTACAGCTATTATCAGCGGTACAAGCGCAGAAAATGAAGGCGCTATTAATAGCACTAAAAACAACATCAGCGCTCAAACCGCTGACATTAGCTATGTATTATCTGCGGTTGTAGTGCGGAACCGCAGACAATAGTTAAACAATGTCTGCGGGTGCGGAACCGCTGACAATAGTCAAACAAAGTCTGCGGTAGTAGGTTGGAACCGCAGACAATAGTTAAAACATTGTCTGCGTTTGTAGTTAGTAACCGCTGACAATGCTTGGTTTTTTTTTAATTTCAATTTTTTTGAATTACTAGACCTTTATTAAATATTTTTTGGATACACCACACCTTTAAATTCTCAAGTCAAAAAAACATAACCAACAAACCCACTAATTTGTCTTGCTAGCATCTAACACTAATTGGAAATGAGATGAATAAATTAAACTTATCTCCAATAGCAAGAAAGAGAAAAATAAAACTGTAACAAGTCAACAAATAAAAATACACTTTTCAGTAACTTTCAAAATGTTGTCAAAGAAAAGACTCATCAATAATTCAGATATAAATTCAAATAACAAAGGCTTCCAGTTCCACTCAAGCAACAAGCCAACCTATTAAAATTTGAATAAATCTTGAAAAAAAAATGTTTCAAGTACCTAAACATAAGTAAAACCTTAATACATTTTTTACACATACACTCTATTAGATCTCTAGCAAGACAGGATTAACTTGTACGATAAACAATGAACAATCTCAGGCTGCACATATATAAACATTCACATTTATAATGGATGGCTCTATCCCAACGACTACAACTTTTATGTATTGGTGGCAAGTATCTTTGACCAACAACAACTGTTGACAATAATGAACCAAAAATAAAATACAAACTCGCCAAAACTAGGAGTTACTTTCTTTCCATTCATATGTTGTGGTCATATAGTTGATGTTTTAGCAGCAAGATGTATGAGAGTCTTCCTGTGGTAAGTAGTACGTAGCTTCTTGTACTTCTGCAAAAAAGCCTCGAGGTCAACCTCTCTGTCGAGGAGATGCTGGTGCAGATTTTCAGATTATGAGATATTTTTCATATATTCTAATAGATAAGAACTCTTCAACATTTATTTATATAAATACTGACTAATAAAAACTAACCTCTTCCTGTGGAAGCAAAGTGACCTGTGTGTAAACCTCATCATTCTCCTTATTGGCCTATCCATATAAAGAAAAGGACAATTAAACTAAACCAAAAAAAACCAATAAAAGGATGAAACTTTGCATGAATTAAGACAATTACAAGTCAATCTAAGAAAAGGGTTGACACAGAATTATACTTAAAGTACTCACAAGTAGCTGAACATTGACAACTCTACAAAAGATCTGTGGTTCAAGATCAAAAGTAGGCATTTCCATTTTCTGAAAGTAGAAGTACATAATTTAAGAATTGAGATAGACTAACATGAGAGGGTTCATGCTTTTCTCACAAAATCTTTTCTAAGACTTAATAAAAAAAAGTGAAAAATACAGGAGAAAAATTAGGAATTTTTTTAAAAAAAGAGAAAGAGCCAAGAGTACATAAAAAGAGAAAGAGCCAAGAGTATATAAAAAAAGAGAAAGAGCCAAGAGTAAAAGAGAAAGAGCCAAGAGTACATAACAAAATCGACAATGATTAGTTGATCACCAAGAGTACATAAAAAATCACGTCATTTTAAATCCAATCTTGCACAACAGTACTTGATAGATATTGTTGATTCTGATTTTTATCAATAATTACAATTGTCGGAAGAATGACGACCTCTTCTCTTTCTTTTCTCATTTTTTTATTGTCTAACTATGTGAGTCACCTTATCACTTTAAAAAAGAGGTTACCACATCAAATTAAGGTTAATTTAATTAGGAGCACTTTATTTATATTTTAATTTTTAAAAACTAGATAATATCTATTAAAATAAAAAACGTAAATGATTGGAGAAAAGGAAAGGAATAGGAGTACCATTCAGCTAAAAAATGATGCTGTGTGGCAGAATTTCATGATAGCAATAGCTCAACGGGCATTGTGTTGAAGAGGGAAACAAGCAGAATATTGGATCCTTCGGGTATGAAAAAGTTGACAACCACCTGCGTACCATGGACTTGCAGACTGCACACGGACATAGAATTATACCTGATTCTACTTTCACAAAATTTCAACATTGGCTCATTCTACATATTATATATCATAATAATACTTACTTTCTCATTACCTCTTTCTAAATAGGTATGTTCTCAATATTAAAACCTTAAAAAATAGTGTTCTCAACATTAAAACCTTAAAAAATAGTGTTTGATATATCTAATTCGTCCAAAATCAAATAAAAGAATTCATCTCAGCCCATCAGCAGATAAATACTAGCGTTACCTTTTACAATTTCTGTTGTAATGACTGTAGTTAACAATGAACTTCAGACCTGCATCAAAGTGACATAAGATCCTAGGTTCTGCAAAATGGAATACAAAGAAAGGAAATGACCCAATAAGGAGAATGAGTATCCTAATCTCTCCCACGTTTCCAGATTAATTCCTGGCTAACCTTCCCAATTCACACTTCCTAAGCTTATACCCCTTGCATCCACATATATTCCCCACTCTCCTCCTTATTACGGCTTAGCAGTTAGTTACCATGTGGAGTCTGTCTCACTTTCATACTCTCTTCCTTGGACTGGATCTAATCTTGTACATTGCACTTCCTCATTTTCCACACATAAACTTCAGTCATTTTAGGTTTTGGAGTCTTGTTAGATAATTGCATAATGGTTAGTTCAGTGGCCAAAGGATAAGAGACAAACGGAGGAATATTAATTGAATGAGCAGGTACTGTGTTAACTGTAGTCAATCATTTCAACACTACCTAGATATCTCTCAAATCTTTAAAGTGAACCTAATAAATTGAAGTCACTATAATTAAAGACTATATAAGAAAAAAATATATGAAACAATAAACTAAATTCCAGTTTAAAAACCAAAGTAAAATGCTTTTAGAATTAAGCACTAAAAAACTAATGTGAGGTCATCATTTAACATAATACTGAAACCAATTAAGATGTACCTGAGCCTTCTTCTCTTTTACTTTTGTGTAACTTCTTTAATTCTTTTGCTCTAGCTCTTCTCTTAGCATCTTTTTCTGCCTGTACAAGAATAAGGAGAGGCTATCATTACTCTGAATCTAAAGTTCTTAGATTCTAACAACAAAAGTCTACGCTTTAACATAAAGTAGAGAAAATATGGGATATTAGATGTAATTAATGAAAAAACACCTACTCTGTAACTAAAATATTTCAACAGATTCATTATCTACTACATATCCATACATTAACACAACAAAATAACACTATACATTAACACAAAAAAATAACACCAATACTCTGTCATCCCTAACCTCACCCCGCCGACCCCCTAACCCCCTAAACCCATGCCCGACCACCCTAAACCACCCCCACCCACCACCCATCACCCATCACCTCTAAATCCCCTCCCTAAACCTAAACCAACCACTACCCGTAGCCTTTCCCTCCACCCACACCCATCACCCCTTCCCCCACCCACGGCTTGTAACGCTAAACCGAGTCACCCACCCACGACCTCACTCACCCACCCACCCACAGCCTCACCACCGCCACAACCCATGGCCTCACCACCACCACCCGTAACCCACACCCCAAACCCCACCACCTACAGAAACAAAGACTAATCCATGGCCTCACCACCGCCACAAACCAACACCACACCCACAGAAACAGGAACGACCACCACCCAAACCCCAACCCCCCACCCACAGAAGATCATTCTTAGAAACAAGGACCTAGAAAAAAAAAGAAAACACAGAAAAGTAGAGGAGACAACCATGTTTTCCCAGCCAGAACACAATCGAACTACGTTCTTGAGGGAGAAAGGTTACCTGCGAGCCCAAGTGTCTTCCTTTTCTGTTTGATCGACGGATTCACCAACCAAGCACCAAATCCCGCTTCCGATCTATACCAAAATGACACACCGTGCCAAAGGTTCTCCCTTGCCGTGAAGTTTAGACGCTCTCAGCATGCAAACCGTCATCCTTGGCCCTCTTTTTTAACCATAAACCAAGGGCATGGGTGATCTTACAGTGCTCGGTGAACACAACAAAGGTTAAAGGCAGCCAATACAAGCAGGAGAAGCTATTAGTCACCGAAGAAAAAGAAAAAGGTTGACGGGGGAGAAACTGTGATAAGAGAAACAAGGGTTTGAGAAGAGAAGAAATACCAAAACATGGGAGAAGAGAAATGTACGCTAAGGATTTGTTGTTTCGGGCCAATAAAGCCCATTATGTTTTATTATTAATTTAAAATTTTGTTTGTTTGTTTGCGGTTATAGTCTCGTACAATGTCAGCGTTTTAAGTTGCACCGCAGAGGAAAGGCTTAAATTGTTATTGTTTGCGGTTCCATTTTAGAACCGCAGACATTAGTATAAATTTTGTTTTATTTTCTGCGGTTCCGTTCAACCGCAGACAAAAGTGCCGCATCCTTTTATCATTTCTGTTGTAGTGGAACAAAAGAAGACATAGGAAAATTCCTAAAAAGTAAACTTTAGATCTTTTTTCACCAGCTACTAATAGTCATATAGTATATTAATAGAACAGGCTGGTGTTATATTAGTATATTCATACTCACAAAATCACAACCATAAATTCAACAATAAGAAAGAACAAATGATATATTAAGAATGTACATAAAAGCACAGACACCCTTATAAAATGAAGAAAAGATGAAAAGAGAAATTATGGTTCCAAATGAGACATGTAACTCTATAGTTATAAGGCTTTGGTAAGCATACCTTGGTATAATATCTGCAACCCTCTAAACCTTCAGTAACAATTAAAAGTTGAGGCTTGGATGAAAAAGTTTCTTCAAAACAACATTAACATCATAAGGATCATCATCTCCAGTCAAAAATCTAATCTCATCCTGACTGATCTGTATAAACACAAGTAGATACTATGTTAGGTCTACTAAGTAAAATGGAGAAGAATTTGGATCAGGATCATGTCAATTGTAAAGTTTTGCTACACATATTGCAATGAAAATCTGACCATTCAAATTCTAAATCGGTCATTTATTCAAACAAAAAATGTGTTCTATTTATATTCAATGGTCTAGATCTCATGTAATGGTGAATTCATGGGAGAGGATCCATCTCCAATAGAATACTTATTTTCAAAATTAAACATAAATATTAAAGTGAAAAATTTGAGAGAAAATTCAATTAATTAGTATAGTAGCATTTATAAACCTTTATGATATCAACTTCATTCCATATATCCATTATGCCTTCCGAGCAGCCTCTGGTGAAGGCCATGGTGCCAATCTCAAATTTGGGTCATAAGAGATAATGTAGGTTCATTTTTTGCAATTACTGAACTCCAAAGCATGCTATTAATTTGGAAGCAACATTAACCGTAATACAATAGGCTAAACATGAACAACTGAATTATCCAAATATCTAGTTATTTGTAAAATAAAAAAACATGAGAAAATCATAGCAATGAAAAGAATCATCATCTGCGAGAATCATACCACACGTTCTGGAATCAAAAAGAGACAAGGGCTGAAATCTGGGGCAGGCATTTCCATGAAGGCCTATTCATGATTAATTAATAGTTGGGCTAAGAAAGAAATAGCAAATAGCACACCTTAACCAATATGTGTGCCACAATCTGAGAACTCATTTTTTTCTGGTTCAAATTGCAATAATAATAATTTTAAAAAAATCAGTCACTTTCAACTTGTTAATAATCAAATACATTGAGTTTTCCATTGAGTAATCGATATGAAAACCTGGTAGAGGTGAAGAAGACATAGATTTGCATCGAGGCTATATGTTTACGATGAAACCTAAAACAAATTGAAATTGAAATTTGGCGTTGACTTTCAAATATAAACAAATAAAGATTTCAAAACCTAACTCAGACGAATCGAGAAAATAATGAAGCACCAATTCATCTTTAGAAATGTAACAACAAAGATAATATTAAGAAAGAAGATTTAGAAGGGAAGAGGACGTAAAGATGAAGAAAAAGATGAGTACCACGAGGTTAGGGTTCAAACCTGTAACCCATAAGGTTGTTGGGCCTGGGAAGGAGCTTGTTGATGGGGGTTGGAGCAGCGGTGGCGCGGAGGCACAATGGTGATAGAATAACAAGTGACTCACTGTGGTGGCGCTGTGGTCGGTGGTGGTAAAGGGAGAAGAGAGTTAGAAGATGGAGATGGAGACGTCAGAAGAGGAAGACGTGGGAAATGAACAGAACCAATGAATATTTCTCATTGAGAAAGGAAGATGAGAAAATAGGAGGAAGACGAAAAAGGGTTCGAGGGAGAAAAGAAATGTTGGAATTGAAATAGAGAGAAGAAAGGAGACGAAACTTTCCAGAGTGATTTGCGTAAATGGTATTATCGGTAAACATTTCTCACCGGTCCAAAAATTAGAACCGATATAAGAAATAATTATACTTTTAAATTGTACCGGTCCTAAAATAGGACTGGTGTAAAATATATATTTCTTATTAGACTAAAATTCAGACCGGTATAAAGTTAAGTATTTACAAAATTACTATCATGTCATTTTTTACACCGGTCATATTACAACCGGTGTAAAAAGCCTGGTGAAAAAAGCCATTTTTCCACTAATGAGTGACATTGAAATGTCTTTAGTTAAATTTGAATTTGAATTTTAGGATAGTTGAAGTGGTAAATCTTAGAGTGTGGATGGAGAGTTTTAGAATGTTAGAATTGTTATACTAAAGATAATGAATATTTATGAGATAAGTGTAATATGAAAGTACTGATAGATGGTAATATAAGATGATTTGAACAACATAAGTAATTTTTTAAAAAATTCAACGAGTATGATTAGAAATTTCTTCCATTCATACTAAAAATTGTCAAGTTAAAATTTTATAATAATGTTGAAAGTCTTCCTTGCCATTCATTCAAATACATTATCATTTTCAAAATTTTATGGAAATCTACAAATTCCTTATCTAAATACAATTTTATAGTATTTGAAGTGGAAATAGATATGGAACATTACGAGGAATGGGAGTGAATTGAAGTGTATAACAATATGAAAGAAAATTTACTCAAATTGATAGCACGTAAAATTACTGTAAGAAATAGAAATTACCTTTAGCTCATTCAAGTTCATGTTAGCCGTTAAAAAGTTTGATTATTTTGGTCGTGCTTAATTAGCCCGATTTTTATTTGGCCTCTGCTTTTAGCAAGTGTAAACTATATTATTTAACCGGTTTAATATTTTATAATTTGTAAAATTCAAACTTAATTTGAAACTAATATTAAAATTGAGATTGAAATTAACATTCTTAGTTATTATAATTATAAATTATGAATTATATATATATATATATATATATTAACTATCAGGATGTTTTATGTGCTTTTCGAATTCAAGTTCTCCTACAAGAATTCCTAGTGATGTTGTTTAGACTCCTCATCCCTCATTTGTGAAACTCAACACTACTAGCAATGCTAGAGGGAACCTAAACCTTACGAGTTTCAATTGTATTCTTTGAGGTAGGTTAAGAATTGGATAAGAGGATACATTATGGATATTCATCGGGTAAGCTACTAGTTTAAAGGCAAAGTTGATGGGACTTCATCATTGTTTCAATTACAAATCTTATAGGCAGGTGGTTTTCGCATTGGTTCTTTTGAAAGGTGATAAGGAAACCGTCACTAGTGCAGAAAATGGATACGAGGACAGGATACGAGCACGGTTATGTCAAAAACGTGCTAAAAAAGAGGCGGTGGCATTTTTGAAATTTTTGAAAACACATACGAGGACGGTTGAGTGGCAACCGTGCTTAAAAGTGAGGCTACGAACACGGTTGCTTTGAACCGTGCTTAAAGGTGAAGCTACAAGGACGGTTGTAAGGGAACCGTTCTGAAAAGTAATAAAAAATTGAGCTACGAGGACGGTTGAAGGGGGACCGTCCTTAAAAGGTGAGGCTACGAGGACGGTTGAGTGGCAACCGTGCTTAAAAGTGAGGCTACGAACACGGTTGCTTTGAACCGTGCTTAAAGGTGAGGCTACAAGGACGGTTGTAAGGGAACCGTTCTGAAAAGTAATAAAAAATTGAGCTACGAGGACGGTTGAAGGGGGACCGTCCTTAAAAGTAATAAAAAATTGAGCTACTAGCACGGTTCCCCTCAGAACCGTGCTTATAAGTGCATTTTCTCGAAAATTGTTTTCCCTCCTCTTCTTCCTCCTCCCTCCATTACCTCCATTTCACTTTTCTCGAACACGTCTCCTCCCTCTCTCCCTCCATTTCACTTTTCAACTAAACATTCCCTCCTTCCATTCTCCTTCTTCGTCTTCCTCCTCCCTCCTCACCCATCTTCCCTTCACAGAGTTGTCCCTTCTCTCCTCCCTCACGACTACATTGCTTTGTGTTCTTCAACTTATTTTCTTCCATTGGTTCGTATTCTTCTCATTTAAATATTAATTTCATTTAATATTCACTTTATATTTATGGAAACACTGAATCCTTCATTTTGTTTGGTATGGTTAACTAGATCTCAATCATTTTCAGTTCTAGGTTCAGATGACAAAGGATGGTGAGGGGAAAACTCAGATGAAGCGCATAGAAAATGAAACGAGTAGGCAAGTAACTTTCTCCAGGAGAAGGAACAGGTTGCTTAAGATAATGTAATGTAATGTTTCTTGTAAGTTATTAATTAGAATAGAATGTAATGTTAGTTTTAGATAATTTGATGAATAATTGTAATTTTGTTAAACCTGAGCCGATGATTAAGTTTCTAATTTTGTTAAAAAAATAAAAGACTTTTTTTTTTAAAAAAAAAACCCTACGAAGACGATTCAAATGAACCGTGCTTAAAACTAGCCTACGAAGACGGTTAGAATAACCGTGCTTAAAACCCCCTACGAAGACGGTTCGGAACCGTGCTTAAAAGTCCTTATCTATTAGCACGCTGGGAACAAGCACGGTTCTAGAACCGTGCTTAAAAGGTCACCAGAACCGTGCTTAAAAGTCCTTTTTCCACTAGTGCGTCAAATTTCATCACCATAAGGCTATCATTTATAGCATTAAAGAGATCATGTAGCAGGATAGTACTTTCGAAATTGCTCTTTCTTACCATGAAGCAAATGTTATGCAAATGCATTGGTAAATTTTGGTTTAGGTTTTGGGACACCCACATGACTTTTTTATAATTGGTCTTTTCATATTAGCTAATAAATTTGTTAAAATGGACTACCCAGCCTAACATGTGATAAGTTCAAGCTTTTTTTAGGTTGGGCTCAAAAGACCCAATTTCTATTTGAGTTCCTATTTTGTAGCCCGGGCCTAACTTGCCACAGGTCTCTGGCTTTGGCAGGTTACCCGCATTAAAAGGCCTAATACTTTTGTTGTTTTTATAGAGAAAAAAGATGTAACATTCTAAAAATAGGATTTATTGGTAAAACATGTTTTAAAAGAGGAATTTAAATGAAAATGAGAGATTATTTAAATAATTACCGTAATGATCAACGCGTCCCTAAGTTATTTAAAATTGAAATTCTTTCACTTTCTCATTTTATTCCTTCGTTGGCAACATACAAAAGATCTTCTCCTTCTTCTCTTCCAAACAGTGGCACCAATCTTCCTCTACTCTAATCTTTTCTCAATTCCATCAAATTAGAGCCATAATTCACTTCCTCCACTGCTCCTCTTTCACGTTGGCAACTTAATTGAAAGGGGGAAAGTTTGAATTCTCTAATTCAAGGTATAATGATGAACTCTCATGTTGAGTTATGGTTTAATCCTGCTTCCATCCTTTGATTCTTTCAATTTCCTGAGTTTCAAAGCAATTGAAATATAAAAACATAATTGGACAGCTTAGGTTTCCATAGGCTTTGAACTTTTCATGAAAAGTATGATGAGATAGCTTCTTGAATTGCTAATCCTATAGGATTAAAGCTTAATAATGGTTGTTTTAATGAAATAAGTTAGCTTCGGAAGGTTTCGGGGTGATTCGAAGCTTGGAGCTTGATTCGGAGGCGAGGTCCAAAGTTGACGTCCCGATTCGGAAGTTGATCGATCTTGAGAAATAGAGGTTGGAACTTGCGATTAGTGGATTGCTAATACTTGATCGACCGTAGAGTTTATGGAATTTCTCCATTCCAGGTAGGGGGAGCTTTACATTTTAAATGTATGGTTTATGAACGGATTTGGGGTGATTTTGTTATGCTATATGCTATATGTTGTGAATTATTAGTGTGATACTCTGATTATATGATATATGTGATAAATCTTGCTTTATGATGTTTTCCGTTCATATTATTGATATTGAATTGGTATGAAATACAAATTGTGTTTGTGAAATCATTGTGATATATGTATGCATGAGATGCAAGAAGAATGAATGATTTGTTATCAAATATGGCATGAGATACTTTATGTGATAATATATGCATATAAAATGTAATATCTATATGATTGTGGTTTCGAGGATTCCATAAAAGACCTTGGGTGGGACTCAAGGCAAACCTCTTGAGCGGGGCTTGGGGTTAGCCCGTGACACTACCATTGTTGCTGAGAGTGATTGTGTCACGTGAGAAGGCAAACGGTTTGGTACCAGTAAAACGGCCGGATCAGCTGAGAGCTGAATATATGGCTAAGAGCCAGTGTTGCAATACAAAACTTAATAATGATTAATTGGATCCAATTGAATGAATATGCATATGTATTGATAGATGTTGTGGAGAACAACATGAATTGTATGGCCATTTGATAATATGTTGAATGGCAGGTTTACTAGTATTGTTGTGAACATTACTTATAAATGTCAGAGAATTGGATAAGTGATCTGATTACTGTCATTTAACATGGCTCACCCCTATTTGTGGTTATTTTTACAATGGTTATAGGAAGAAGCGAAGGCATATGAGAGATCACTCAGTGTGAATTGAAGTATTATATATATATATATATATGTTTGTACATAATGCGTACAGTAGCTTGTAATTGCCTTGGCCGGCTTTTATGAATACCTATTGATGTGAAGGAATATTTAGCGGGTTAGATAACAGTTAGCTTCACTTAGAAGCTTAGAAACTTTTCCTGTATATTTTTGTTTTATGATAGAAAATGATATTACTTGATGATGATAAAAGGATAATGAATGCTATGATTCATATGTATGAAATAGCTTATGGGTGTATAATGTGGAAATTTGGAACCGGAAGGGTGAATTTATGATCCGATTGGATTTTGGACCCTCGAAAGGGATCGATAGGTTCCCTACATCATTTATGAGTTAGGCATATAAACCTTGTCTTGTTTGAAAGAAATTAGAGGAGTTTAATGCACACAAATTGCATATTTTGGTCATAAAGCATTTGTCTGTAGAAGTAGGTCATATGTTAGAATTTTGATCACAACTAAAAAAACCCTAAATAGCTACCTGAAATTAGCGACCACCGAACACCGTCGCTAATTTGCCACCGCCTTAGCGACCGCTTTATACAAAAAGGGACCAAAAATATGTTAGCGACTTATTTAGCGACCGATAGAGGACGCGGTCGCTACCAATTGTGAAAACCGTCGCTAGTACGGTCGCTATTTTTTAGCTCCACCTTGTTTTAGTTTCCCGCCAGGATTTTCTGTTGGCGCCAAATAGTAGCGACGGCAGATACCGTCGCTAACGTTCCCTCTTCTCCAGCGACGGGGCACCCGCGTCGCTATGGTTTGTACTAGTGACGGAAGCGTCCGTCGTGGCTAATTGTTTGGCCAACTTAGTGACGGACATTCATTGCCGTCGCTATGGTTTTCGCCTTCCCTCCATATTTTTCTTTTTAATAATGGAAGGTAGTGACGGCACGCTGACACCGTCGCTAATGTTCATGAGGTTAGTGACGGAATAACTTCACCGTCGCTATGGTTTTCGCCTTCCCTCCATAATTTTCTTTAAGTTAGTGACGGTGAGGTGAAACGGTCGCTACTTTTCAGGAGGTTAGTGACGACATTATTGAACCGTCGCTAAGTCTAAGGAGGTTAGGGACGGCGGTGTGTCACCGTCACTAATATTCGGGCGTTTAGTGACGGTGGGTTTCGACCGTCGCTAATCCTTTTAATTATAGTGACGTTGGTAGCGACGGGGGGTAGCCGTCGCTAAATATTTAATCTAACTCGACAGCAATCCCTTTCCCTGCCACTTGCCCTAACTTCCCCTTCCTCTTTCAGCGCCGTCTCCCTCTCCTCCCTCCCTTCGTCGGACGTCCTCCCTCAACATCAAAACCGTTCGTCTGCCTGCCTCTCTCAGCCGCCGTCCCCCTCTCCTCCTCCGAACCCCTCTCTCTGCCTGCCTCTCTCAGCTCCCTTTCTTCCTCCGTCGAAGCTCCGTGTGCCATTGCCTCAGGCGACCATCTCCGGCCAGGCAGAGTTGCGACAACTGGCGAGGAGTCTCCAGCGACCACCCTTGCAGCTTTTCCGGCGAGTTTTCAACTTTCCAACCAGGTTTGAAAGAAACTTAAATCATAATCTATTTTATTTCAACTGCATGATAAAGATTATCCCTCATATAATCTGGTTTGTCAGCAAATCATATTCCGATTCTAAACTTTGTAATTCAAATTTGCAAATTTGATTTCTTAAAATAGTCAAGACATAATACATTATTAAAAATAAAAAATGTTATCTTGTATGACCCTCAATTTCTAAAATAACTTGTAAAGCTTATACAGGATATTAATCTTACTTAGGGGTATAATACAAAATATTAATATAGATATTAATATGTAAACAGTTTGAGTAGGTTAGTTTTAGTTTTTGTATAGTGAAGTTGTAAATTGAATTGAAGTATCCCCAAAAGCAGTGGTTGCAGCAGCACCTTACCATTAAAGAATTCAAGGAAATAACAAGCATATACTAAAAGCATCTATAACCAAAGTAACACATAAAATGCTTGTGGCAACTTGCAAAAGAAAAGATACTCATAATCAATGGCAACATACTCTAGTCTTGTTCACCATTCGCTACTAAGCCTACAAATATACACTCTTTGTACCCACCACCTCAAGTAATACATCCCAAAGGCTCCCAAATCCTTCCATCTAATGATAGAATAATTAAACAAAGAATTTGACACGTTAAGGAAAAAATCTGACAGTTTCTCCTCTTCTTCACTAAGTAAAATATAGTTGTCCAATTGTAGAATGTGTTAGCGAAAATGTTACAAACAAGGAGAAAACTCACCAATAATCCCTGAGGCAGACACGTGATGATTTGAAAGAAATATGTCATACGGTTGCACCGATTTCAACTTAGGAGCATCACTTCTCCAAATGTCAATTTTTTTCTGTAAGAAATGACACTTTTGAAGGCCAAGCCTGGAAGTAGAGTAGGTGGTACTCCATCACTTTGATTTTGTATATTTTCAAATGGCTTGGGTGATCCTGAAGTGTAGTGTGCTGAAAAATGATAAGACATGGAAGATTCATTGGTAGTCACAGAAGCAAGATCAATTGCCATTGATAATGGCAAATCCCAGTAATTTCCAGTCTTATCAACAAAAAGACCAGGATAAACTGCTTCCACTGTAAGATCATGATGCGGAAACTACAACCACATACCATTAAAATTTTGTACAAGTAAAAATTCAAATTTTGGTTTAATTCAAGTTAAAAAAGTGACCATAGAACAAAAGAAAGTAGATAGTTAATCTGATCTGGATTCTATAGTCCATGACCAGTTGGATAGCTAATGTGGAATTTGGGATAAACAACACTCACTCCTTGAGGTTTAATAAAATGACACTCAGCCTCATTCTCATCTTAATATTACACTCCACCCTTGGCAAAGAATATGCTATCAGAATATTCTCTAACTTATAACCGAAGTAAGAAATTTCATATTTGATTTGAGGGGAAATAACACTCACGCCCTTGAGGTTTGAAAAAATGACAGTCCACCTCATCTCATTAACATGCTTCTCCGTAGATGTTACTATAATATAACTATAATAAACCATTGTTTATTTGTTGATTAACTTTTGCTTTTCCTATCCCTCTAACATGAAGGTTGTCTTACCCGTTGTGCTTACAAGTTAGAATCCGATGTGAAAATCCACAAACCTCCTAATATTTAAAAAATACCAATAATATATCTTTCAATTCCAAGAGACTTGGAAAATGGTTAATGGCTGTTAAAAGGCATTACCATAAATTGTATGCTCTTATCACACTATCTTTTGCTATGACTTTCATACTTGTTTTCATACACGTCACATGCACAAATACTTCCCGTCTAAGAAACATAACGGCAATCCATGTGGCTAATGTGTTGCTCTTTAGAAACTTTAATTGTGGGACCAAACATTAAGCAATTGAGAAATAATGATTTTGCCAAAAGGAACATACACTCAAGCTTTGCTAAGATTAATCAAAGGTTATTAATGGAAAATTTTATAGAACAAAAGATTATGCAATAGACAAATAATATTTTGCAGGGAGGAACACATACTCAGACTTTGCCAAGATTACCCAAAGGTTATATTGATGGAGAACTTTGTGGAATACAAGTATTCACCCTATATCCAAAATCCTAACACACTCAATTCATCAGAGAACTGTTATAGAATGTATGGCATAAAATTCAGTGTTGTCACTTGTCAATTCACTATATAACCAATTACTTTTTCATAAATAGCATGTCCTCCTTTCATAGCTAATTTGTTCTACCTCTATTAAAAACAGTAGCTGTTCTGCAATGTGTTAAGCTAATTCTGCAATGTGAAGTGAACTAGGAACCACTGGCAACAAAAACTTGGAGCAGCATGTGTTAGTTAACCTAGTTCTGCAATGTGCTACTGCCTTAGTGTGGAATTATAGCTCTCCAAATTGAATATTTAGCAGCTGCCCACTATTATTTGAGTTGGCGGTAATAGTGAATTCCAGGATAATAAAATGCAAAAAAATGCTTGTTTGCTTATATCCATACCCTTGAAAACAACGTCAATTTTTCCTCTCAATTCACTCATGCGCACACACATGACAAAGAAGGAGAGTAAGAGGTTTGTCTACATTTCACACAAAAATAGATAAAGGTTTTTGGATAATAGTCAAAGTCATGGAATCAAAGCCATTAGGTCAATAATCTATGTTGACAATCAACTCCTTTAAAGTCAAAACTTTTTGGGACTTCCTTTTTATGCAGTAGTTAAACCATTTAGTGCAATGTTTAGATGGTCAAAAGAGTTTAGATACAGGGGGGGTATAAAAGAAAAACCATGGTAGAAAATACTTGTATGAAAATTGATAAGTAGCCATGTTAATATCTCTTTTAAGGAAACCAATAACAAAGAATAGAGGTTTGGAGTGGATTTTCAAGCTTAATCTTCCAAGTTATTAAGAACAGTTATAAAAATATTGTAAATTTAGGAACTGATTAAAATATAACATAGATATGGATGTGTTTGAAGAAGGGAAGAAAACTTTGTCTCCTACTCAAATACTAACCTCCAGATAATTATTAGTTTGGCTTGAGGATTTGATCAAAGGGGAATAGGCTCAAGGAATTTCAAAGCAACATAATTTAAATGTAACAGTCAATACACAACCAGGTACTTACATGTTTAAATGAGTCAAACTAACCAAGTTAATAACCTAATTATTCCTTTTCTCAGCTTAACTTAGGGGATGTTTAGTTTGCAGTTGAGGAAACGGAGTTGGGAAAATGAAAAAATTTAAAGGTTGAGATTGATCCTTCACGCCGTTCTAAACAATCAAAACTCCGTTAGGCCGTAGGATAAAATTTCTCTCAGAACCTCCATTCCGTTCATCACACCATCAGACCAAACATCTTATTCCACCAGCCAAAAGGGATTCAACCCTCCACTTCGTGGGTAATTCTCTGTTGGTCATGGCAATTGCCATAACACTTCACAGTAACGTTAAATTACAGCATGTCACCAGCCAAATCTCAGTAAATAATAACCGATTAAATCCAAGAGTTTTTCAGTTCCGTTTCATTCTACATTATCTGCCCTTCTAGTTAGTCTTGTGATTGAAATTACAATGTCATCTTCATTTTAAATGGTTATGCAGAATTTTGGATCTATAGCCCTCTGGGTTCTAAACCAATCTGCTACAAATTACTTTCCTTGCCCCTTGAATCTGACAACTAAGGCTAAAGGGTAACCTAAAATTAATCATAAATTCCATTCTAACTAGATTAGCAAAGGCCAATAAAACTTTTTCTTTTGATTACTCAATTTCCATTCTAACTAGACTTTGTCATGCAGACCAAGACACCTTACGCGTGGTTCGTGTTCGGCCCTCATCAGCTTTGTCTTCATCGCTATCTCTCTTTCCCAGGTAATCCCCTAACGCTAACTTTCTGGCTATGTGTGTTGTATCTTTTAAAGTGTATGTATGTTGATTGTTGTTTGTTAGTGGAGAGCAGAGCTCATTAGGCAGTGATTTTGTGTGCTGATAACATGATTTTTTATGCATGTGTAATGTTGTTTGTTAGTGGAGAGCAGAGCTCATTAGGCATTAGTTTTGTGTGCTGATAACATGATTTACGATGCATGTGTAATGTTGTTTGTTAGTGGAGAGCAGAGCTCATTAGGCATTGATTTTATATATTGATAACATGATTTGGTGTTCATAACTCTGAATATCATATACAATGCGTATGATATGTTTATTTATCTATACTGGGCAGTTTTATATATGTAACAGGCCGTTTGTAAATTTGAGAAATGTCTAGTTTACAGGGGAGACTCCGTCAAAATTTTGGCAGACTCCCTTTCTTAGGGAACTTAAAAAATGAAACTCAACTTTAATAATGTAGGGTTTAGTCGTGTGTGTACCCATTAGATTCCCGTTAAAGTTTCAAAACAACCGGTTGATGTACCGTGTTGTGTTGGAGCTTGAATTGTCCCGGTTGGACAGTTTGGTATGAATTTGTAACCTGTAGGGCGTAACCCATCAATGTTGTATGTGGTCTATCTTGAGAAGTTGAATGAATGTTCATTTGAAATTTTGGTTATGGTGTTTCGTATTGTCCCCAGGGTGCATGTCTGCATGTGGTGTTTCATACCGTACGTATCTCTGTGTACTCGGGGACCAATGCGAAATGCTGCCAAAATTTCAAATGAACATTCATTCAACTCAAGATAGACCATATACAATTATGGGATGAGTTACGGATGGTTGCATATTCATCCCAAATGGGATAGGGCCCCACCAATTTGCAACATCAAAGAGATAGAGTGATTCACAACCGATAGTTAAATAACAATTTAAACGTGTAACGTAACAGAAATCGTGCTTGTTAGATATTATAAATGGAGGTACCGGCAAATCGGCGATGGATGTACAACCGACTAGATCGCAATCGGCGAGTGACTGAGGAGTTTATGATGGGGCTATTGGAGTTCATTTCGTTCGCTACGGCAAACACGCCTGGATTTGAAGTGACTCAGAAGATCCGTTGTCCGTGCTCAAGGTGTAAATGCATGAGTTTTGAATATGCGGATGATGTCATGTGCCACCTAACTGAGAAGGGGTTCATGGAAACATACCACTGCTGGTACAACCATGGTGAGCAGTTACCGCGTAGACCATCAGACGTAACCGTGCAATAGTCTTACTACGAGGTTGGAGGAAACAGGGATATGTACAACAACATAGAACAAATGGTGATGGATCATGTTGGACCCTCCACCGGGCGTATGCTGGAGGATAATGACCAAGCAGGTCTTGGGGACTCTGACAATGTAGAGGAGGATCCTAATCCGGAGGTGAAAAGATTTTATGATTTGTTGGCGGCGGCTCAGACTCCATTGTGGGACGGGTGCAACAGTCACACTGAGTTATCCGCCTCCCTAGCTGCTTTAAGCCTAAAGGCAGATTATAATCTTTCTGGAGGTTGTTTTGATAGGATGGTCAATCTGATGGGTTCCACCATGCCTAGTAATCACAGAATGCTAGCAAACCTGTACCGTGCTAAGAAACAAGTGGCAAACTTGGGGTTGGGTTGTGTGAAGATAGAGTGTTGTGTTGGTGGATGTATGCTGTTCAGAAATGAGTTTACAGACAAGAGTGTCACAAAATGTCTGCATTGTAATGAGGAACGCTACAAGACCGTTAAAAGGAGAGGGAAGGTAACCCGGACGGCCAGGAAGAAAATGTGGTACTTCCCTATAACACCGCGTCTTCAACGCCTGTATGCCTCATTGTCCATGGCAAAACACATGCGTTGGCATGCTCTGAACCGAACACAAGAGGGGTTTCTTTGCCATCCTTCCGACGGGAAAGCATGGAAGTGTTTGGATGAGCTATATCCGGACTTTTCTGGCGAGCCGCGCAATGTAAGACTTGGCTTATGTACTGATGGGTTTAACCCGTTCGGTCAATACGGAAGAGCTTACTCTTGTTGGCCAGTCATCCTGACCCCATACAATCTGCCGCCTGATATGTGTATGAAGAGGGAGGTCATGTTTCTATCTATACTGGTTCCAGGACCCAAAAATCCAAAGGCGAACATAGACGTGTTTTTGCAACCGTTGGTTGAAGAGTTATCACAATTATGGGATGTCGGGGTAATGACATACGATGCGTCTTTGAAGAACAACTTTATGATGCGTGCTGTTTTGATGTGGACTATTAACGACTTCCCGGCCTATAGTATGCTTTCTGGATGGTCCACGTCTGGGAAGCTTGCTTGCCCTGTATGCATGGAACATACCGTTGGGGAATCACTCCCTGTTAGTGGCAAGACAAGTTTCTTTAACTGTCATAGAAAGTTTCTACCGTTGGATCACCCGTTTAGGAGGAACAAAACCGCTTTTAAGAAGAACAAGGTTGTTAATGAACCTCCACCCCGTAGGTTATCTGGTGCACGCGTTTGGCAGAGGGTCGAAGAGTATCCTTACATCTGGGACAAGAGTGTTAAGGAGTTTGCGGGTTACGGTAAGGAACACCACTGGGTGAAGCAGAGTGTCTTGTGGGATTTGCCATATTGGAAAGACTTGTTGTTAAGACACAACATTGATGTCATGCACACTGAACGTAATGTTTTCATGAATATTTTTGACACTGTTATGGACATCAAAGGGAGAACAAAGGACAACGAGAAGAGTCGTCTAGACCTTCCGATTTGGTGTTCCAGGAAGGAGTTGGAGTTGAGGGATGCGGGACATGGAAGAATGTTTAAACCCCATGCAAAATATACTTTAACTAGACCACAACAGATTGCTGTGTGTATTTGGATGAATGGGTTGACCCTGCCTGACGGATTCGCTTCTAACTTGAGTAGATGTGTCGACGTGAAGGAGGGCAGGGTGATTGGCATGAAAAGTCATGATTGCCATGTGTTTATGCAACAACTACTCCAGTACGCATTTCATGCCTTACCGAAGCCTATTTGGAAACCGTTAGTGGAGTTGAGTCACTTCTTTAAGGAGTTGACAGCTACTTCGTTGACTGTGGAGAAACTTGTGAAGATGGAAGAAACTATCCCGGTATTGATTTGTAAGTTGGAGCAGATTTTCCCACCAAGTTCTTTTGACTCCATGGAGCATTTGCCTATCCATCTACCGTACGAGGCCTTGGTTGGTGGCCCAGTGCAGTATCGTTGGATGTATCCATTCGAAAGGTGAATGCTTGGTGAACTCTTTAATTTCCTTGCAAATCGTGCTTATAATAGTATTTTATAACTTAACACTATCTTGTTAATGATGTTGAAGATTCTTACACTCTTTAAAAGATAAAGTGTCGAACAAAGCCTACGTTGAAGCATCAATTTGTGAGGCATACTTAGTCGAAGAAATGACAACCTTTGCTTTTTTCTATTTTCTGACGGAGATAGAAACTAGAATGAGTAGAATTCCCCGTAATCTTGGGGTAGCCAGCCGCACAGGGTTTGATGAACAAACATCGATTTTCAACTATCCTGGTCACCCGGGGGGCAGGCTCACAAAATGTTACGTTGATGAGAAAGATCGAAAGGCGGCTCACTTGTACATTCTTCTCAATTGCCCAGAAGTGGAACCCTTTATTGAGTAAGTCATAGAAGTTATATTATACATTCTTAACGTAGCTTTTATAGTATCTAAATTTGTTTCCTTTGAATAGCTTATACATAGATATGCTAAAACTTGGGCAAAATGATTTAACTGATGACCAAATTCATAGTGAGGTGTCATCCAAGTTCGTTGGTTGGTTCGCGCAACACGTAAGACCCGTATACCAAGTGTTTTTAAGCCTATTTGCTTCTAACTCCCGTTATTTAACGATGACCTACTTTTTATGTTGTACATAGATACAAGACCCTAACAACCATATTGAAGATTCTTTACTCCAAGCCCTTTCTTGGGGGCCGGTGAAAACTGTTAAAAAATGGCCTATTTACTACGTAAATGGCTACAAGTTTAACATTCTTCAATGGAGTGAAGGGATGCGCACCCATAACTACGGGGTTTGTGTAAAAGGCACCGTCGGACAGTTAGAAGAAGACTTTTATGGAGTGCTGACAGAGATTGTTGAAGTTTCATTCTCTGGACGACTAAGAAGAGATATTGTTCTATTCAAATGTGAATGGTTCGACAACACAATCGGTGTTGGAACAACTATGGCTTAGTTGAGGTCAAGAAGAATGGTAGATATAAAGGATTTGATCCCTTCATTTTTGCCCAACAAGCTGAGTAGGTTTATTACACCGACTTCCCGGGAGGACATCAGGACTGGTATGCAGTAATCAAGGCCAAGGCCCGAAGTCAGATCACTGACAATGTCTCCGAGGAGGTCGATGACGCTTATCAGCTTGCACCACACGAGCTCAACGATGCCAATTTGTTGTTCAACATTGATCCAGTCATAATGGATGAGACACTCGCCACTACGGGGGGTGAACACATTGATAAAGACCTTGTCTCTCGATCAAAACGGTCTAGGCCTGATTTGGATACTGATGAACTTGTTCAAACAGATAACGATAGTGACACTGAAACTGAAGGGGAATTTGAAACTGAAACAGACACAGAGTATGTAGTCGTCAAACAAAATGTTACATAGGTTTATATATATCCTGAGACTAACCTTTCTTTTCATGATTTTATCCACAGATGACGGGACGTCGACTGCCCTTCAGTAGGGGTGGTGGGTCCAGGACCCCGATATCCCGGCAGGGGACTCCCACCCCAGGACAGGAGACCACTCCATCACCACTACAGCAGACCACTCCATCACCACCACCACCACCACCACAGTAGACCACCCCATCACCCCGACTGACCACCCCAGAGCAGAGTCCTGGAGTTGGTGGCTTGGAGGACCATGGCCATCAGGCCACCCCACCTCCGGCATCCCCTCTCCCCATGTTGGTGCCCGTGCCGGCCGGAGACGAGTAAGTGACTAAACCTCAAATACTTTTATGTTATTTGTATGATACTTTATATTAAACTTTAGTGAAAAGACTTGTTGGTTTATTAGATGTTACTTTAATTAGTACTTGTATAGATTGAATTGTACTGGGCACTCTTCTGTTTGTAACAGGGTAACTATTTAAACTTAGAAATGTTACATTTACAGGGGAGACTCTGCCGAAATTTTAGGAGTCTCCCTAGATTATGTGTTGTTTTACTCCTAACATAATTGTTGTTATTACAGCTTTGTTGATAGTAGTCGTACTACCAAAGCGATTACTAAGGTTTTGAAGGCCCAGTGGGATGGTCCATATATATCTTGGACAGATGCTGGGAAGGTTGTGCAAGATAGGTGGTTTGACACCTTCTCGGTAAGTTCCTAGCTCATTTGTTGTGACTTGATTTGTAAAATAGACCTGTTATTAATTTTGATTTCTCATTTCATTTTACAGCGTGATTACTAGTGGGCGGAGGGTATGATTGATGAGATTAGGAAGGTCTTTGCCACAAAGACCTCCAAAATCATCAAGAGTACCCTTTGGAAGGTGAGGGACAAGGGTGAGCGCCCTCGTTGGATCCCGGAGGACAATTGGGACGGGATGGTCCAGAAGTGGGGCGGGGTCCCATTCCAGCAGGCGAGTGCTCGGAACAGGGCCAACAGAGCCACCGATGCTGCAGCCTCGGTTTACACTGGGGGTAGCATTTCAACCCTCGAGCACAAGAAAAGATTTGTAAGTGTATTTATGTTAAACATTTCTATTATGATTCGTCTTACATGTTTACAAATAATAATCTCAAAGTTTTTTGTCCACCACAGGAGCTGAGGGAGCACCGGGAGCCTTCTTTGTTTGAGGTCATGCAAATGACCAAGAAGAACAAAGCCGGTGCATGGGTAAACCAGAAGACTACGGATCTAGCGGTATTTACTTTTAACTAACACATGCTTATAATTTACAAATCAGCTTACTAATCCTATCATTATTTTTGAATTTACAGGAGGCGTATCAGGCCAGGAGGGCCGAGAAGGAGGCGGACCTGGTGGCTTCCACTCCTGAAGGGGAGGTTCCTCCCACCTTATCTTGTTCTGATGACAACGCCATCTATATGGAGGCTGTTGGCGGTGTGAACAAGAAAGGGAGGGTATTTGGATTGGGTGGCGTCGGCACGCAGCTGGCGAAAAAGGGGAAGACCCCTTCCTCTTCGTCTTCCTCTGGTCTTCCGACTGAGGTCGTTCAGGTAATTCAAAACCTGAACGATGAGCTACAGGAGGAGCGACGTCAGAGGCAGTTGTTGTTGGAGCGGGCTAAGGCGGACCGACAGAAAGCCGAGGCGGACCGACAGCGGGCCGAGGAGCAGCACGCCGAGACTCGTCGGCAACTTGCTCAGCAGCAGGAGCTACTGATACAGTTGATGGCGAGGCTACCTCCCCCCACTTCCCAGGCGCCCCCACCACCACCCCAGGATCCCCCACCACCATGATTGTATTTTTATTATTTATACACATTGTATATTTGATTTTTAGTTTTTATCCAAAATTTCATTCAGTATTTATTTTGTCATTCTTTATTTATTATGTCAATATTTATTGGTAATTACATTCAAATCAAAAAGCCTTATTGTACCTATCATTAATAATTCAACCTATTTGATAAATTAATTTAATCTATTATTTTGTTTTTAATAATAATTTAATATTTTAAAAAAATTATTTAAATTTAATTATAAAATTTTATCAGCCAATACAAAATACAAAATATTTAACAAAACCTATATAAATATTAAAACCAATTCTCTAAAAAAGAAATTTCCAGTTAGCGACGGAAACAGATGGTCGCTGTATTGTTAAAAACAACGACGGATTAGAGTGGTCGCTGTATTGTAAGAAACAGCAACGGAATATCGTGGTCGCTGTGTTGTTAAAAACAGCGACGGAATACAGTCGTCGCTGTATTGTAAGAAACAGCGACGGATATCGTGGTCGCTGTATTGTTAACAACAGCGACAGACCGCAGTGGTCGCTGTATTGTAAGAAACAGCGACGGAATATTGTGGTCGCTTTATGGCTTCCCACAGCGACGGATCACGTGGTCGCTACATGAGTACCCATAGCGACCGTGGAGCTTAGTCGCTGGAAGGCCACATTAGCGATGGCGTATGGTGGTCGCTGGTGGCTGCTAGTAGCGACGGGGTTTTGAGGTCGCTGTATGGCAACACTTAGCGACGACTTGAGTTATTGGGGCAGAGACGATTTTAGCGACGGCCTTAAGCCGTCAATATGGTAGCGACGGCATGCATGTGGTCGCTGATGTGTTTTCGACGAGGGTTTTAGCGACGTCCTCTGTCCCGTCTGAGATGCCGTCGCTAATGGGTTTAGCGACGGTCATGGCATGGATTAGCGACCAATTCCTTCCGTCGCTAACAGGTGTTTTTTTAGTGGTGGATGAATGGATAGCGCCAGCAGCTCTGAAATGGAGAAAATATAGTGCCCATGAAGTCTTATAGTAATTGGACTTGAAACGAGCAAAGTAGGGAGGTTGAAAGTTGGTCTATGAGGATTGTATGTCATGTTGTGTGAAAAATCTAATTTTCTATGCATATGATGCATAACTCACTCAAGCGAGATCTTCATGCATCAGAGGTGTGGCCTCTAGCCTCTTTCCGCTCAGGCGAGCTTGGCCTCGCCCAAGCGAGTGCCAAGAGGATTGGTTCTGGACCAATTTCGCTCAAGCGAAATGGCTTTCTTGAGACTCTCGCTCAAGCGAGCAATGGTAGAAATGTTTCTGGATGAATTCCGCCCAGGCGAGTAGACATGGGAATAGATTCTAGAGTGAATTCGCTCAAGCGAGAGTGACTCGCTTAAGCGAGGAAGGAGGTCTGATACCTGTTGCAAGTTTGCTCAAGCGAGCCAGACCTCACTCAAGCAACCTATGTAGAACTCGCTTAAGTGAGTAGGGGCTCGCTCAAGCGAGTTGCCCAGAATTCAATTATCTTCATTTTTCTTCAATATGGCATCATTATTATTATCATGAAATTGCATTTTCTTTTATTTAATAATTAAATTACGCTTTCCGCTAATCTTTGTGATGGCCATAATATTGATAGTCCAAGGAGCACTCTTAATTAGTTTTTACACCTTCTCATATCGTCATATATGAGATAGGTTTCTAAAATGATCCAGGGAGATATATTAAATTTTTATTTCATGGTTTCTTCCACAATTTATTTAATTTGAAAATCACGAAAAATTTTCCCTCAATTATATTAATTATAATAGGATTTAGGATGTTTTAAAAGACCTAATTTTATTTTCAAAAAATACTTAAAGCCCATAAAAATCATGTTGGTGTTGCTCATAAAAAATGATGAAAACCAAATTAGAATTTCATCAAAATGAAAAATAAAAAATTTTAAAAATCGTAAAGTGAGATTGAGATGCATTGAAGAAAATATTAAAAGGAAATTGATGAAAAACTAAACCTGTTATCGTCAATATTCTAACTACCAAATCGCATGTGAAATCTATAATGATAGATTTCAAATATTGAAGGGAAATTAAAAATATTCAATGTGATAATTGGAACTGATTAAACAATCAAAGTGGAACTAACTAAAAATTCAATGTACTAAATGGAAATAATTAAATCATCAGATATTGAAGGGAAAACCACAAGCGACGTTGGCGAGGTCTCGCGCAAGCTGCTAAGACTTGCCCATGTAGGGTGCTAATACATTTCTTATCTGGTTAATCTGCAAATTTTTCCTCTTGTCTTTGTTTCCCCGACAACACAAAAATATTAATAGCCTAAAGCTGGTAAATAATTATTTTGGTTCTCTACGTATAAAGTAGGTTTTAGTTTAGTCTTGTATATTTAAAATGTTTCATTTAAGAGGTGTTCGGTACACGTATCTTTTTTTTATTCCTGAAAATTGTAATTCGGGAATCTTCCAACCCTGTGTTTGATGTAACCATTTTAAAAAGTGTTCTTGAGAAATTAGGATTCCTATTCCTACAAAAACTTCCCACCAAAGGGAGTGAGAATCCTAATTCCCATAGTCTTAAAGTTTTTTACAATTAAAAATACAATTGTGTATTATATAAAAACTTATTTAAACTTTTCTTGCATATTGAATTCTCATCCAAAATTATTAGAAATCCGACAATGGTCAAAATTCAAAAGATCCATGTAATTCTCCCAGAACATTTTAATCATACCAAACATATTTATAACATTTATGAGAAATATAATTCCTAGATAATATAATTCTCAAGAAACATAACTCCTAGGATTTAAAAAAAATACCTGTGTACCAAACACCTCCTTAAATTATGTGATATACATATAGTGTGATAATTTTTACTTTAGATAAATAAATACTTTGAAAACTATATTATTTATTTAATTTATTTATTTATTCATTTTATAGTATTTAGGGGAAAATATATATGATATGAATTTTGTTGATTAATATAAGAGTATAGAAAACTAAAAGTTAAATTTTAATGAAAATATCATGAAATATGAGAATATGAAAGGAATAATTTATTTAAATTCCACATTATAATTCATAAAAAATTACAATTTATTAAATCACATAACATGTTTTTATCTCAATATCTTATAAATATAACATCTAAAAAATGTCACTACAAGAAAATAGGTAATTTACAGAGGTTTTTTTTGCAATTTACGGTAATTTTTGACCTACTCAAATTTATTTATGGCGTTTTTAAAAACCACCACAGTTCTTGTGGTGATTTTTTAGGACCTCCGTTACCATAAATAGAACCTCCACTATTTGTGGAGGTTTTTTACCGGAGGTTTTAAACCTCCTCCACCAGAAGAGATTTTTTATGGAGATTTAACCCTCCTTTTACTATATAGGTTAGTGGCGATTTTTAACATGCATTAGCAGTGGTCACTAATACAATTACCGAGGGTTGTAAACTACCGCTAATCTATTGACTAAATTCAAAAAATTTAATACCACAATATATATATTAATCATTCCCATGCCACTTATTGATACCCATAGAAAAATTAAATATCTCAATAATAATAATAATAATAATATTTCATAGATTCATTTAATCATAAACCACACAGAATTGTGAACAACATGAACCTACTCTCTATATTAACAATAAATCACTTGAAAAATTAAAAGCTTTAACTTGAAACCAATTATACCAAAAATTTAAACAAGCTAAAATGTATCAGACCTTGTACTCACTCGTTAGAATATAAGCAAAGCTAAAATGTATCAGACCTTGTAATCACTTGTTAGAATACAAGCAAAGCTTGTGCATAGCATCTTCTCAAAATGTATCAGACCATGTAGTCACTTGGCAGAATATTTGTTTCGACTACTAAACTTCAAGCTCTAATTTTCTTTTCAAATGTGACTATCAACCCTGCAAAACAAAGAAAGCGTTGATAACATCATTTACGAATAGAAATTACAAGGCAAGAAAAAGTTGGCATACTCGTGTTGTTCAACTCTAGCAAAAAATAAAATTGTATTATATATATATATATATATATATATATATATATATATATATATTTCCCTTCCCCCTATAAAGCTTCTCATGAGACTCTTGATGAATATATATTATCCAACATATGTACCTTCCCTTTCATAATATCCATGAACATTAAAAGTTGAAAAAGGATAACATGCACATAGAAAGTGTTATAATTATATGCTTAGTTTATTAAGTAGGATCAGAGTTCAATGTCTTATATAACTCATTTTTTATTTGTTTAATTTAATTACAAATTTTTCTTAAACGACCCACCCTTGCTACTTACATTGTTTTTGTACATTAAGAACTAAGAGATTTAATAAACTAAAATGTACCTAATACAGGACAATTAATTGTGAAAAGTCATGTTACCAAAGGAAGTTTAAATTAAAAGTATATGTATATATACTTGGTTAAAGTTCTGGAATATTGTAGAATTAGTTAATTGATAGATTATATGACATTTAATTAAATTCCATGTTTGAAATTTAAGTGATAAAATCTTTGCGGCATGGTAGAAAAGGATTTTGGTTGTAAGCACAAAATTAGATATGAAGCTTGGAATTATGTATCAGTCAAAGTAATGTATATCTAGGAGAAAAGATGAAAAATATTGACTCATTGAAACTTCACTCTCGCTTCCTTTATTTTATTATAATAGAAATAATGTTTATACTTGGGAATAGATTTTAGGAGAAAATTTAAGTAAATTATTACACATTTTTAAGTATTATTTTTAATCAAAATTAAAATTTCACTGTACAATACATATACAAGATTTGGTTTATTAGAGTTTATTTCCCTTTACTGTAAGGAACCGAGTTCCATTTTTCTATTTGAATACTATAACTCATGAATGAGTAAAATCATAGTTCATTTACTTTAGTTTTAGGGGTAAAGAAAGCATCGGTTACTAATTCATTTAACCCAACAATCGAAAATTAAAAAGAAACTAAATCATTTAATTTAAAATATTAATTTGCATTAATACTTTTTAAATCACATCACAATTCATTAAGCTTGAAATTTGAAATAAATTACCTGAAGATACTAGTGATGAATAGCAAATAAGAGTTTGCTAAAAGGGGCAGGAGATCTCTAACTAATGTCCAAGTATCCAACTCTGGTGCAGCAATAATCTTGGCATTCTTGTCAATTATATAGTTTCTTAAAAAATATGATGGTATGAAATTAACAGAAATCAGGAATGGCATGGAAGGTGCTATTTGAATTTAATGCTATGACATGTAAACTGGTTAGCATGGTTTGGGAATTTTGTATGAATTCCTATAGTTCTGAGACATAATCTCACCTGATTGTGGTATTTTCTCCAACAACAATTGAAACATTTCCTTCTGCCCACAGAGATTTAATTTCAGGCTCAATTTGATAGTAGTCAACACCCATCATCATGGTATCCTAGACAATAAAGTCTATAGAGGCATAAAATAATTATCAAGGTTGCTCTAAAATAGAAAATTAAAAGGAGTCAACTCTAGTTGACATGTTGATGCACCTAACTCTTAAGGAAAAAATAATCGAAAGTCATGGATAAACATGTGCAAAATGCAGTTTCCCCCTTCCCCACGAATTTGTAGTGGTACAAATTATTGTCATCGTTCACATAGGGTGTAATTTCATCAATGATCATTATGTAATCCCCCTCCTAAAATAGGCGATAACTGAAACAACCCGACTTAATAAATCCCAAAACCGAGACCAGGGAAAATTTTTTTTTTCCAAAATTCACCATGCAACCGGGTAAGAATAAACCAAACAAAAGCAAGAGAAAGAAAAACCGATCAGAGGGGGAAGATAAAACTATTCGCAAGAAAACCCAACGGAAGAACAAAGCTTGAGCGAGCCCATTACAGTGCTCACTCGCTCAAGCGAGACCCAACCCCCTTGAGCGAGACAACCCATCACGCTTGGGCGAAGCACCCATTCGCTTAAGCGAAACCAACAAGAAACCTTCCATTTATTCACACTCGCTAGAGCGAACCCTTATTCGCTCAAGCAAACAGTACACTCGGACAATTCGATCACTCGGAATCTAAGCTCAAGTCCTCTCGGTAATCTCATCACTCGGAGTCGGAACCTAATTTCTCTCGGAAGACCCCCACACATACATGCTTTCTTCGGAGGTTTACACAATACTCTCTACCTTCATTCTAGAAAGGCACGGATGTTAACCACTCGGGAAATGATTCCCTCACCCGTCACTCGGAAGATGTAGTCTACTTCACACTAAGGCTCCCTCACTCGGAATGCTCTAACTCCTCGCCACTCGGAATACTAACTCCCCTACATACGGAAGACTTGTTAAACTAAAATCTACTCTGTATCATCTAGATCTTACCCCCCCTCTAACAACTTCACCTCTACAGGCTTCACTCGGAGTTGTATTGCCAATTCAACCATCAGGGGAAATATTCACTCGGTTGACTTCCACTCGAAAACATCAAAATACCCTTCAATCGGAAGATTGTATCTAAGAGATCCCTCGCTCCATAACATATTGACCCACGTACCACGAAGGTGATTTTAATGGGCATATTCCACTCGCAGTTGGCCCATCCTCTCTCCATTCGGAAGGAAGTCACTCACCACACCTTACACAGGATTAACTTAACTCTTATTTACTCAGAATCATGTGGATTTAGTAAACTTGGTAAAATGCAAAGTATACCACCTGGACATTCACACGTCATAAGAGGAACACACAGTAATATATATATATATATATATATATATATATAAATATTTACATGTACATGATCATACTCTCAACCCGAGAGAGTTTAGTTCTGATACAGTTAGATAAAGGACCAAAATAAGAGCCGGCCAAGGCTATGACAAAACCTTACATACAACATATACATATATATATATATATATATATATATACATTTCCATAGTACACAAGCACTCCACACGGTATGCAGCTCCTCCATCATTCACCGTCTCGTGTAATGTTCACTGAAATATAGCCACAGTAGGGGGTAAGTATCTTAAATATTAAATGATAGATACTGACTCGGATTATTCCTCAATCATGCAACAACATATATATATACATAGCAACAATCAATCGGAACACACACAAGACATCTTCCAATCAGAATCTACCTAGTTGTCTCTCACCTATATGCACATATTATTCTCAATAAGATTAACACACATACATACAATCACGCCTCAGTCAGCATCAACTGTACATGTACATAGATTCATTCAATCGGATCCGCCTCGCGTATTATCGGTTTTTATCATTGCAACGTAGGCTCTCAGCCTTTTATTCAGCTCCCTGCTGACTCAGCCATTTTACTGGTACCAAACCATTTGCCCTCACTTGTAACACAACACTCTCAGTGTCAACGGCAGTGTTACGGGCAGCCCTGAGTCCCACTCAGTTGGCTTGCCTTGAGTCTTACTCAAGGTCTTAACAGCATCCCATGCATTTAATAACCGATTCAAATAGTAGTGTCACACACTACATGCTCTCAACATTCTTATCACTGTATCTCATGCAAAGCATTATCATTGGATTACAAACAGAATCGACAAATCATTTTCCACACTATTAACTCATGCACTTCATGCACCATATATATATATATATTTAACCACACAGAATGAACATACAGACACAAATGTCATACACACGACCTTTTACTCAGAAATACATGTATCACATACAATCGGTATTAGACATTATCAGAATTCAATAGGTTAATCTTTCCTTACATGCAGTCAACATTTGGATTCACAGTAACCTGCATGTCACACAAATCACATGGTATTCATCAACAATATTTTAAAAACTTCACCGCATGCAGTCATTTAACACTCTCAGAATTATTAACATGCATTTCATGGACGGAATTAGACATGCATTCACGACTCCTAGTCATCATACATCCGGGCATCACAAATCCTTTACGCAATCAAACACACCCATCAACGCATTTTAAATCACCAGAATCAACAAGTCATTAACACCCGGAACCCGTCCATAACCCATGCATTTAAGATATAAGATACCCCCTACCAACTAAAGAGACTCCAAGAAGTTCCTCTGTTTTAGCGTTGGTCCGCTGCCCTGTTTGCTTCGTCCACCACTCTCACTCGTTCAGTCTCCCTTGAACACAGTCGCACCCTTTAATCAGCTTGGGAACAGGAAGTTGTTCTTCTTCCACTTCGACGATTGTCCTTCACCAACAGAGGGAAGCTTCGGATCCTCTGTAACACCGCTGTCGTGAGTTGACGGAAGCAGGGAACAGAGGAGAAGAAGAACGAAGAAGAGAAGTAGGAGAAGAGGAAAGTTTCGAGGGAATTAGAGTGAGTGGGTAGTAGTTGGAGGCTTCTGAACTTATACCGATGGAATGAGGAGAGTGGGATGGGAGAACGTGAAGTTGCAGCGTCTCACGTGTCACACATCCTAGCCAATCAGCAATCAGCTTTATAAGTTAAAATTAATCACAATTAATAAGTAATTCTCACTTGCAATTATTTTGGTTTAGTAACTTAATCTCGTTCGGTAGTTAATTTTTAAATCGGGATGTTACAATAACGGTAGAAAACTTATGTAAGTGATTGACAGATTTACTATATTTGAAAACTTATTCTATAGTAAAACCACTTTTTCTCAGAACTATTATTAAATCTCTTATAATAAACAAAACTCACAAGTGCTAAACAATTAAGGCGTCTGATTTATAGAAGGTTCCCAAGTTCTACAACAGTATGTGATGCCCCAATACTATAATTTGTATTTGTTTTAAAATTAAAACATGACCACTTTCATTTTGGGAGTTTAAAAATGCCTAACATTGGCTTACAATTGAACTTCATATCATGCTAATTGAACCATCCAAAGTTGGTTGAATACCAAAAGAAGATACTGAGACTGACGAGTAGAAATATGAACCAAAATAAAAAGGAATTATAGATAGTTAAACAAACCTATTCTGTTAGGGCCAAAGTTGCATCAAAGAAGGACTTTATAGTTCCAATATCTTCCTAGTAGTCATTGAACAAATAAGTCTGAGAATTTACAAAAGGATAAATATATACTTAGTTACTGCTAAACCAAGAGAGATTTCTTTTTATTAGCATTTAATTCAAATATTTTTCTTCAAAAAAATCAACAAAAAATATTCCTTCTCACTTGGACATTGTTTAATTTGTCCTATCAAGACAAACCTATTAGTAAACATATGTATGGTGTTCAAAGTTTCTCAAGACAAACCTATTAGGCCTACATGTGTGTATCCCAATGGCCCACATACAGGCTGCATATAGGGAAACATCAGTCATCCATGTAGTTAAGTAGTTACACAAGTAGAAGACTAAACAAATCCAGAAGTACAAGTAACAGAAACACGATGATTCTTCCTTAACAACCGTAGAAAGAGTACCAAACAAAATGTTAGTTTTTTTCTCATGTCATAAGAATCTCTATATATATAAGCATAAATAAAGGAAGTTCAAATAAAATCAGATATCAATATGAGAGGAAACATAATTAGAGTAATTAGAGTTCAGATGCCATTTCCACATAAAATATTGTTGATTCATAGGACTTAAGGATCAAAATTTTAAAAGACAAATAGAATTGTTAAATAATATTCAGCATTTCACTTCATAAAATGACAAATAAGTGGACTATTAAAGGGTGAATGAGGACATACGGCAGAAATGCACACAAAATAGAAAGAAAAAAAACAAAATGGTGATCAATAGAAGAGGATGTAGACCTTTCTTTCTACTCAAGATTTTCATGAAAACTAAAAAAGGCACAGAGGATACACAAAACTGCAAAACATTAATAGAACATAGTGCATACAGAATAGAGAAACAGGTGTGTCTGCACTTAGCTAGTACTACACCAACAAGTAATGGTTGTTGGTGGTTTGTTTAATGTCAATAAAGCTTCAAACAATGTTTCAAAATGCATAGGTGTTAACCCTTATGTTACTGTTGGGTTTTTAATTGACAAGCGCACCAATTGTTTGTAGTTTTCAAATTTAGATATCGTTCCACTGGGATTAAAAGTCCAGTAACTCACAGTAATTTCTTATTTCCTATGGTAAATTAGTCAAAAATTATTAACAAAAGAATAAATTATAAACAATTTGTACAATATTCACAGAATTTGATCATTGATTTATTCATAAGGTAAAAAGATGGAAAAGACAAAATCTATCTATAAAATTGAGAAGTAATTCAGAATAATTCAAATACTTGATGTAAAAACATAGATTAACAAATTATGTTGGAATTAGGGTCCTCGTACTAAAATATAATGAAGTAATTACAAACATACATAATTAATTATCAAGTTCATGTCATTACAGCTTAAAGTCATTATAACCGATCCCTCATGATATAAATTCTAAGTATTTACCGTAAAGTCCGATCCCTCGTGAGCTTTCTCAATAAAAACTTGCATTAAGTTCTGGCTTATTAAGTTCTGGCCTATTTATCAAGTTCATGCCATGAATATATGGAGAATGGCCCTATTTATCGGGCTGAAGAAGGGTCCTGACTCAGCCCCCATTAAAAAATGTAATTAAGTGGCCATTATGTAAAATTAATTAATCTAATAATGCCCAGACAATGGTTCCACATGTTCCTAATTCGGCTTGGCATTTAGCTTGATTGGATTGGCCATTATTTGGCCTTTTGACTGAGTGGTTGTCCAGCTGGAAATGGAAGAATCAAAATTTCCCACGCTACGCGTGGTGTTGATGCTACGCGTCAGCTCTTCAGTTCTTCAATCGTACATGCATTACTAATTTTTTTTGAAAAAGGATTAAGTTGATCAAGGGCAGATTATTTTCAACAACATTTATTTATTGAATTTAAAACCTAAATTTCTAAAAAATTAAACTAATTTTTATTATTTTTTTCATAATTTTTATTAAAGAATTTATTATAAATTCGAGGACTAACAAATACCCCCAACTTGAGACATTGCTCGTCCTCGAGCAAGAGAAAAAATTAAAAATAAAATTTGAAATCAAATTTTTGAGTTAGTCCAAGAATTTACCACAAAAAGTAATTTCACAATCTACCATTTAAAATAACAAAAAATAGATATCTTATGTAATAAGGGTTTAATGACAAAAATCTTTACAATGTCTTATTAACAAATCAAGCATAATTTTAAGTGTTTGTCTCTGTGCAAAAGGTAACCTGTTTCACTCAATCGATCATAAAATCAAACAAATTTAACTTTGATTTTCATCTAATCAATGGTTAATCATACAAACTTAATTCAAGAATCCTAAGGTCTTTTCAAGGGTTATAATGGGGCTTGACTAAAAGAAATTTTGGTTTTTCTCGAAATTCAAAAACCTAAAATCATAAAAGAGAATTTTATAATTTTTAGGCTTTTTCTTGGCCCAGATCTCATATCCTTTTTTGTTAAATACCCCCAACTTAATCCTTTTCATTATTTCTTTTTCTTATTATGCATGTATATTTCTTTTTATTTTTATTGTACATGCATTACTAATTTTTTTTGAAAAAGGATTAAGTTCTAAAATTTTCACTACCCAAGTAAGAACACTCAAAACATTTTTTATTTCGCTTAGTTGCTCTTTTAATCAATCAAGTAAAGGGAATGATAAAAATTGATAAGGGTTAAGGGTACCAAAAAAATTATTTTTCAGGCTCAAAATTGGCTTACAAAGGATAGAAATAATTTTACCATGGTAAGCTTTTTTGGCCCAAGGTTTCTTTTACCAAAAATGTGCCTTGATCATTTTCTTGAATTCTCTGTACAATAACACAAATCACAGATTAAAGTAAAATCAATTTGAATGAAGTTATGTCGAAGCCCTCAAGTGTTTAAAAGATCTCTCAGCTCACCGGGTTATCGAAATTAGCTTGATATTAATAAGATTATTGTAATTAATTTTATCAAAATTCCTAAATTACAAAAAGAATTGATAATTGATTTTTAAAAAATGGTTTTATTGTGTAAGAACCTTAAGTGTATAAATTTCCTGATTTTCAAAAATTTGATTTATTTATTTGAAAGATAAAACTTTATTTTTGATTTTGTTGGTTAAGGAGGACATGCATAAATTAAACACACCACAAAAATAAAAGTAAACCATAATATAATCCAAAATGTAAATCCAAATGTGAATATCAAACTAAAATGTGTAAATAAAGTGCAAAAAATATAAGATAGCACCAATCAATCCTCCATATGATCATCCTCATCATCTCCCTCCTCATCGGCATCACCCTCAGAATCAGCATGTGCTCCAGACGGTCCACCTGTCTCAGGATAAGTGGGCAAATCACTAGGCCAAGCTACATGGGAAGCAAAATCAGCAGGTGTCATAAATGGTGCTCCCTCTCCCTGTATCCTATACTTGTAAAATGCATCATGCAAATGAATATAAGCACGATGAGAAGCAGCCATCATTTACATCATATGCTGATGCTCTAGGGTCATCTTAGCAAATCCATCAGTGATAGCATCAGCAGATGGTGGCTAAACTGGTGGTCTCCTCTGTCTCTGTCAGGGCTGAGCCTCCTACTCCAAAGGTGGAAGCTGAAACATCCCGACTTAAATAAAACAAAACCTGAGACAGGGAAAATTTTTTCCAAAATACAGAACAGGAGTCGGGATAAAATAAAAAAAATTGAAGTTAAGGGAAGCAGAAAACCGATCAAAAAAAGAGAAGACCGGGTCAGAATGCCACTCGCTGGCAAGACCCAGCTTCGGTTTAACGTAAGGCAGCAGAAGTCGCTTAAGCAAGCATCTACTCGCTGGAGCGATTCCTTATTCGCTGAAGCAAGTCCATTCACTCGGGAATTCCGTCACTCGGAATCGGGACCACGTTCACTCGGGAACGATCCCCTTCGGGTCATACTTCACCCGGTAAACTCTTAGCCAAATCCTTATTTTTATTCAAGAAGGTCACAGACATGCTTCATTCGGAAGCGTCTTAATCTCCATTCGGGAAATGATTCCCTCGGTTATTCCACTCGGAATCTATAAGCTTTCCCTCACACGGAAGTATTTCCCCAGTCTAATACCACTCAGTGTATTTCAATCACAATTCACTCGGAGGTGTTTTACCCATTCTTCACTCGGTATATTTTAATCTTCCTCACTCGGAGAATACTTTACTAGGTCAAGTAAAGATTTTATAACCTCATCCACTCGGGGTCTATATAGTATGTCTCACTCGGAAGAGTTCCATCGACTAGGTTCCACTCGGCAAATACCTTGACCTTCCATCCCTCAGAAATGATCTCCTTAATCAAGTTCCACTCGGAATTACTCTGACCCCTCTTCACTCGGAACATACAACCTATTCACTCGGAATATACAGCCTTATTCACTCGGAATATACAACCTTATTCACTCGGAATATACAACCTTATTCACTCGGAATATACTACCTTATTCACTCGAAATATACAACCTTATTCACTCGGAATATACAACCTTATTCACTCGGAATATACAACCTTATTCACTCGGAGTATACAACCTTATTTACTCGGAATATACCACCTTATTCACTTGGAATATACAACCTTATTCACTCGGAATATACAGCCTTATTCACTCGGAACCATTTTAACCGTTCTTACTTCGGTCAGTTCTCACTCGGGAGCATTAAACCTTCCTTCCCTCAGAAGAGGTTATCCCAGCTATATTTCACTCGGCATCAGGACTATTCTTCCCTCGGAAGAAGTCCCTTCGTACACATTTCTCTCGGAACCATTTTAAGCCTTCACCACTCGGAAAAAGGCCCACTCGCTATAGCCTCACTCGGAAACGGCTCTCCCAACAATATCCCACTCGGGACTTATTGACTTAGCATTATTCTTTCGACACCACTTCCCAGTCGATACAAGTAACACCATATCAATGTAAAATATTTATATATATATATATATATACTTGTTCACAACTCTGATAGCCAATCCGAGTAAATAAATACGTTCAAACAATGGATTATATAAGAGCCGGCCAAGGCTACATTAGACTATATACAATATGTACACTACAACAGCATAGATACCCATCACTCGGGTTTGAGGCCTTCTAGTCATTCGCCATTCCGACCTACATATACTGAAAATATAGCCACAGTAGGGGTGAGCATTTACATATTAAATGACAGTTACTGACTCGGATTAATCCTCAGATTCTCAGTTATTCAATTACATATCTCAATCAACAATAACATACACTGCCATTCAATATGAATATTCACATTATATCATCCGATCGGAATTATTCAATTCATACAGGGCTATATAATTCACATTACTCTCAATGACATATATTCACATCCATACCATCACATTGCACTCGACACAGTATCAATACACATACATTCATCTAGTCGGAATTCACTCCAGTCATTCAAGACTATATTAATCATGTTATTCTCAATAACATTCACACATATACAAATCACATTGAGCTCAACCACAGTTATAAGTGTGCACACATCATTTCAGTCGGATTCGATTATTTAGTGTTAATTTTTATTGTTGCAACATAGGCTCCAAGCCTTTTATTTAGCTCCAAGTTGATCCGGCCGTTTTGCTGGTACCAAACTGTTTGCCCTCTCATGTAACACAGTCACTCCAAGCGACAACGGAAATGTTACGGGCAGCCCCGAGTCCAACTCGGTAGGCTTACCTTGAGTCCAACCCAAGGTCTTTCATTGTATTTCACAAATATTCATCTGATTTCCGATTCTGTATTAAGCGTCCCACGCTATATGCTCTCAGCATTTTTTAACGGCGAATCAGATGCATATGGTGTTATTTTATTCATCAAGCTTCCAACACTGAATGCACTCGGCATTGCCTTGAGTCCAACCCAAGGTCTTTCTTTGTATCTCATACATATTCATTTGATTACCATTTCTATATTAAGCATCCCACGCTGTATGCACTCGGCATTTCAATGGTGAATCACATGCATATGATTATAATCATCAGCGTCCAACGCTGTATGCACTCGGCATTCTCATCTTTATATCTCATACATATTTATTTGATTACCATTTCTATAATAAGCGTCCCACGCTGTATGCACTCGACATTTCAATGGTGAATCACATGCATATGATTATAATCATCAGCGTCCAATGCTGTATGCACTCGGTATTTTCATTTCGATTAACATACTTCACATACAATTCCATATACAATCATATAGTGGGCGTTTCATGCTACAAGCACTCGACATACACGATTTCAGCAGCATGCATTTAGTATAAAATAGACCCAACTATTTCACAGCACATGCAATCAGTATTTGCACAACATTCTCATGATTATCAACATGCATCTCATGGACAGAAATCAACATATACTACACAACTCATAGCTATCACAAATCCGGGTGTTTCATAAACTATTACTCAACCATAACACATCAATCAACACATTTCATGTATAACACAACACAGCAATGCAATTTCACCCGAAACCCGTCCATAAACCATGCATTTGAGATGTAAATCAACCCCCCTACCTGGAATGATGATTCCAGAAGCTCCTCGAGCTTACAGCTCCGATCGGTTGCTCTCCGATCGCTCTATTGGTCACTCATTCTCAACAGAACGACCCTGCTTCCAGTCGTCCAACACAACACTCTGCTTTGGGGGAACTTTAAGCTGTTCACTCTCTCGAATAGCTCTACCTCCAAGGCACTCGATGCACTGTATACAAGAGCAGTGAAGGATTCCAAATGCTGTTCCCACTTCCCACTCGAGGTTCTACTCAGCGTTCGAGTAGAGGAAGAAGAAGAAGAAGAAGAAGACATTTGCTGGAATTTCAGAGAGAACAGAGACAACACCTCTGTGTGCACAAGAAGGAAATACTCTACTCTCACTCTTAGCCTTGTCCAGCTGAGCGTGAATAATGAGTGTGAGAGAGAGACCAAACCCCTTTATACTATCAGGGGCACATGCGTCATTTTCCTAGCCTCTTTGTATTATTCAACCATTGGCTTTAATCTGCAATTAACCTTAATCAGCAACTAATCTTAGTCGGTAATTAAATCTAAATCAAGATGTTACAATTCTCTCCTCCATTAAAGAATTTTGTCCTCAAAATTCAATATAAGTCTACTTCAATAAAACAGCTCGGAATATTGCTGTTATGCACTGCAACCAATTGCACCTCTTGCTTCTCAAGCGTTTTACCGACCGCTTCACAATTCCAATCGGCATAGCTTTGCTTCTCAAGCGGTTTACCGACCGCTCCAACCCTTCATAGGATTCAATATATTTGGGGTTCAATTTCCCACATATAAGTTATCTCATCCAATTCTGCTAGTTCACCATAACCAATGGCACTTCCTGTTTCCTTGGCCGTTTGGCCTTATATTCTAAACGCCGATCGGTGTACTTCCACCATCGGATCCTCCAATTCAAAGGAGTCACTCGACCCAACCATGGACTCACACAGAGTATAAGCTCAAAGTTGTGTCACATGAGACACATTATGGATGTTAACTAACTAGTTGGGAAGATCCAGTCAGTAAGCAACATTACCGATTCCCTCCAATATTCAATGATGCCCGATATATCTCGGATTAAGCCCTCGGCTCTTCCACATCCGACCACTAGAATTTCTTCTTCAAGCCGTGATATATCTCGGCAATACCGAGACGAATACTCAAAAGAGCTTTCATATGCTTCAGTTAGCACAGTTTCCCTGGATTCACCTCTTGCAGGCACCACACTCGGTCCTGAGATCTCAGATTGCTATCCATGCCCTTGGCTAATTCCTTGTCTACCTCATGAGAATGTCACTCGGAGCTTCTCATTCGAAAGGATTCTTCGGGGTTTGAAGGCAATTCACTCCCGGAAATCTTTCCACTTACAAAAATTCACTCGGAATCCAAGTCCACTTCGAAGACGTACCTGAGTTCAAATTCAGCAGCTCCAAACATCGACCTGAGTACGAATTCAAATAAATCCACCTCTTGGATATCTACTCCTCTCGGGAGCCATTCACTCGGAAACTTACTCATTCAAAGTTCCACTTTCTGCCCAGAAGTACCTTTTCTTGGAAAAAGGTTGATCGGTGGCACATTATACAGACTTAGAATTTTCCCACTTGATGCCTTTCCACCTGGGACCGTCTCACTTGGTACCGATCTACTCGGAAGTGTCACACACTCCGAGACACTTCACCCGAAAAGTCACCCGACTCGGAGATACTCCACTCGGTTTTTATTCAAAATTCTTCAGCCTGAGGAGTACTTATTCAAATTCAAGCTTTCCTTTATTCAGCAATACGTCTTTCGGGATAACCCATTCAGAAACGTTTCACCTGGAGACGTTCCACTCGGATCTTGCCTTACGCACAAGTGTCATATTCGGACACAGTTTCCTTAACTTATTAACGACTCTCTCAGTGATGTTTCACTCGGAACATCATAACTTCACTCAGTAGTTCTTTCTCCCAGAAAGATTTTACTCGAAATTATATTTCTTTTCTTAGCTCGGAATCATCTCCACCTTCTCATACTCGGAAATATGTTATTCTTACCTGAGCGAATTCTCGCCTCATCGATCACCTCAGCTCACGGTCATGATCCTTCACTGAATCCTCAGTATTACCCGGCTAGACCCATACACTTCTAATTTCAGTGACAGACTTGGGTGACACTTATGCCATCACTATTTCCACCTTAGATGGACCGACAGCAACGTCATCTCTGGACATAACGTGTCCCAGAAATTGGATCCCATCTAACCAAGGTCATACGTTAATCACTCGGCAAATAATTTGCTTCTCTTTCAACACCACAATACTGTGTGGAGATGTTCTTCATACTCCAGGTATGACATCGTAATAAATCGGAATACCATCAATGAACACTTTTATGAACTGACCCAACAAGGCTAGAGGACATTGTTCATCTAATTCATGAACACCGTCTGAACACTCGTCATACCAATGGCATTACCACATTCCCAAAGTGGCTATAATAAGTCCCGAACGCCGTTCCATGGTTATCTAAAGCCTTGCTCTAATCTGATGGCATCCGGACTGCAAATCGATCTTAAAAAGACTAAGTCACACCATAATTGATCAACCAGATCATCAATCCTCGGTAGTGGGTATTATTCCCTATGGTTAGCTTATCCAATCGGTGGCAATCAATGCATAACCATATACCACCATCCCTCTTCTTGACCAATAACATCGAGCACTCTTGCCGGAAGGATCGCCCTTCTATTCCGACAATCTAACATCACCTTAATAGCTAATTCTTTTACCAAAATAACCTCTGATTCTCTCGGAGGTAAGCACACAGGGATTAAAATAAATCTTCTACCCCTATTTTGACACGCTATCACTTACTACCCTTTCAACACAACTTCCATCTTCATTCAGAGCAGCCTGATAGACTCAAACCATCACCATAAGTAGTTACAGTCTCTCCTGCCCGACCTATGAATCACTGCATCCGACCTACAGGATGACGTCTCATTCCCATAGGGGTTGCAACAAATGCATAAGGCCACTGCAAAAGTGTACACCGCCATAATACCTATGATGTGCAGAGTCATATCGGAACAAAATACATTATATTCTTATTACTCACATCTATCACACTTACTCGAATAATATAGACCCACATGAAAATTAGTGGCAATTCACACAATTTTATAACCGATACACTTACATCAATCTCGTCATTATGTATCGTCTAGGGTACATCACGTAATAACAATCATCGAATATCAGTTACCATTACCATAAAAGGTATAATCAATGATTGGCTTTCAGCTCTCACCGAGTAAATATCTCTTCTTTATATCTTATTTATTACAAAATGATGGCCCAACAGTCTAATAATCTCTCATTTCATCACTCATCACCAGCCATCAATCAACTTAAGCCTAGATGGTTCACTAAACTCACCTAGGTATACAACTCAAGGTTACAGCACGATTTTCAATCACATAACAAGTTTCTGCATCGGTGAACCTTTTCACTAATCATCAACACAGTCCACTAATTAGACGTACAATCATCATCATCATATTGTTTCTATCATCACCATACTCAATACCAGAGCGTACCCAGAATTCGACATTACCATTCACTATCTATCCGGTATCATATTTATTTTGTGCATTTCATCTTATGACGGTTCAAGCCTTAATGATTCATTACACAATTACTCTACTAGGCTCAACTATCCATAAGGTTTAATAGATTATCTGACTCAGAAATCCCAGGGGTCACCTAGTATCCATCGTTGGGGCACTCCCACAACATCCAATCATCACCAAGCCTAGACCATTTACAAGATCTGATCAATCACTAGACTTAGTAAGTTTAAGGGTTACCTAGAGCCCGTTGTGGAACATTACCACAACATCCGATCATACAAGATCATGCCAAATCAACGGGGTCACCACACTTAGTGGCCTAATATCCAATCAATCATTCACTCGGTTTTCACACACCAAAGACCGAGACACTACCCCAATCTAACATGTATCCGATTCCATATTTATTCACTTATCACATACTCAAATTCCTAATCTAGGAAACTGCAACAAACCACTTATATCATATATCATATAGGGTTCTCATGCCAAAGGATATAAAACTCATCCTTTACAAATGGCACAACCGATCATTTGAATTTGAAAACATCACACTAGGGGATTCCTTCAATATTATTCATTTAACTAACTCAAACATGTGAGTCCCATTTCCTTCAACAAGCATGCCTCGGCTATAAGCCACTAGCATGACTTATACAAGAGACCGAACCAACTAATTCAGCTTCAATATATATGAAGGTCTCAGCATCCCTTGCTTTTATCTCTTTCTAACCAACCCAGGCTTAGAATAACCTCTAAGCATTTCATAAATAATCGGACCAGGGTAGTAACAAATCTTCTACCCCCAAAACAATGTACCAATGATAGTACCCGTTGTCTCCATCCTCAACAAAAATCATAGGCATATAGCCACACAAATCATGGTTAAACATGTATCAAATCTAACAGAACATTACAAGTAATTATGACAACCGGTCATAATGCATACAACCACTTACTCACAGTAAGCATACCTTGGCCTTGGACCTTTTAAGTCCGCTCTGATACCAAAATGAAACATCCCGACTTAAATAAAACAAAACCTGAGACAGGGAAAATTTTTCCAAAATTCAGAATAGGAGTCGGGATAAAACAAAACAAACTGAAGTTAAGGGAAGTAGAAAACCGATCAGAAAAAGAGAAGACTGGGTCAGAATGCCACTCGTTGGCAAGACCCAGCTTCGGTTTAACGTAAGGCAGCAGAAGTCGCTTAAGCGAGCATCTACTCGCTGGAGCGATTCCTTATTCGCTGAAGCGAGTCCATTCACTCGGGAATTCTGTCACTCGGAATCGGGACCACGTTCACTCGGGAACGGTCCCCTTCGGGTCATACTTCACCCGGTAAACTCTTAGCCAGATCCTTATTTTTATTCAAGAAGGTCACAGACATGCTTCATTCGGAAGCATCCTAATCTCCACTCGGGAAATGATTCCCTCGGTTATTCCACTCGGAATCTATAAGCTTTCCCTCACACGGAAGTATTTTCCCCAGTCCAATACCACTCAGTGTATTTCAATCACAATTCACTCGGAGGTGTTTTACCCATTCTTCACTCGGTATATTTTAATCTTCCTCACTCGGAGAATACTTTACTAGGTCAAGTAAAGATTTTATAACCTCATCCACTCGGGGTCTATCTAGTATGTCTCACTCGGAAGAGTTCCATCGACTAGGTTCCACTCGGCAAATACCTTGACCTTCCATCCCTCGGAAATGATCTCCTTAATCAAGTTGCACTCGGAATTACTCTAACCCCTATTCACTCGGAACATACAACCTATTCACTCGGAATATACAGCCTTATTCACTCGGAATATACAACCTTATTAACTCGGAATATACAACCTTATTCACTCAGAATATACTACCTTATTCACTCGGAATATACAACCTTATTCACTCGGAATATACAACCTTATTCACTCGGAGTATACAACCTTATTCACTCGGAATATACCACCTTATTCACTTGGAATATACAACCTTATTCACTCGGAATATACAGCCTTATTCACTCAAAACCATTTTAACCGTTCTTACTTCGGTCAGTTCTCACTCGGGAGCATTAAACCTTCCTTTCCTCGAAAGAGGTTATCCCAGCTATATTTTACTCGGCATCAGGACTATTCTTTCCTCGGAAGAAGTCCCTTCATACACATTTCTCTCGGAACCATTTTAAGCCTTCACCACTCGGAAAAAGGCCCACTCGCTATAGCCTCACTCAGAAACGACTCTCCCAACAATATCCCACTCGGGACTTATTGACTTAGCATTATTCTTTCGACACCACTTCCCAGTCGATACAAGTAACACCATATCAATGTAAAATATTTATATATATATATACTTGTTCACAACCCCGATAGCCAATCCGAGTAAATAAATACATTCAAACAACGGATTATATAAGAGCCAGCCAAGGCTACATTAGACTATATACAATATGTACAATATATACACTACAACAGCATAGATACCCATCACTCGGGTTTGAGGCCTTCTAGTCATTCACCATTCTGACCTACATATACTGAAAATATAGCCACAGTAGGGGTGAACATTTACATATTAAATGACAGTTACTGACTCGAATTAATCCTCAGATTCTCAATTATTCAATTACATATCTCAATCAACAATAACATACACTGCCATTCAATATGAATATTCACACTATACCATCCGATCGGAATTATTCAATTCATACAGGGCTATATAATTCACATTACTCTCAATGACATATATTCACATCCATACCATCACATTGCACTCGGCATAGTATCAATACACATATATTCATCCAGTCGGAATTTACTCCAGTCATTCAAGACTATATTAATCATGTTATTCTCAATAACATTCACACATATACAAATCACATTGAGCTCAACCACAATTATAAGTGTGCACACATCATTTCAGTCGGATCCGATTATTCAGTGTTAATTTTTATTGTTACAACATAGGCTCTAAGCCTTTTATTCAGCTCCAAGCTGATCCGGCCGTTTTATTGGTACCAAACCGTTTGCCCTCTCATGTAACACAGTCACTCCAAGCGACAACGGAAGTGTTACGGGAAGCCCCGAGTCCAACTCGGTAGGCTTTCCTTGAGTCCAACCCAAGGTCTTTCATTGTATTTCACACATATTCATTTGATTTCCGATTCTGTATTAAGCGTCCCACGCTATATGCTCTCAGTATTTTTCAATGGTGAATCAGATGCATATGGTCTTATTTTATTCATCAAGCGTTCAACGCTGAATGCACTCGACATTGCCTTGAGTCCAACCCAAGGTCTTTTCTTTGTATCTCATACATATTCATTTGATTACCATTTCTATATTAAGCGTCCCACGCTGTATGCACTCGGCATTTCAATGATGAATCACATGCATATGATTATAATCATCAGCGTCCAACGCTGTATGTACTCGGCATTCTCATCTTTATATCTCATACATATTTATTTGATTACCATTTCTATAATAAGCGTCCCACGCTGTATGCACTCGGCATGTCAATGGTGAATCACATGCATATGATTATAATCATCAGCGTCCAACGCTGTATGCACACGGCATTTTCATTTCAATCAACATACTTCACATACAATTCCATATACAATCATATAGTGGGCGTTTCACGCTATAAGCACTCGGCATACACAATTTCAGCAACATGCATTTTAGTATAAAACAGACCCAACTATTTCACAGCACATGCAATCGGTATTCGCACAGCGTTCTCATGATTATCAACATGCATCTCATGGACAGAAATTAACATACACTTCATAACTCATAGCTATCACAAATCTGGGTGTTTTATAAACTATTACTTAACCATAACACATCAATCAACACATTTCAGGTATAACACAACACAGCAAAGCAATTTCACCCGGAACCCATCCATAAACCATGCATTTGAGATGTAAATCAGCCCCCCTACCTGGAATGAAGATTCCAGAAGCTCCTCGAGCTTATAGCTCTGGTCGGTTGCTCTCCGATCGCTCCATTGGTCACTCATTCTCAACAGAAAGACCCTGCTTCCAGTCGTCCAACACAGCACTCTGCTTTGGGGGAACTCCAAGCTGTTCACTCTCTTGAATAGTTGTGCCTCCAAGGCACTCGATGCACTGTATACAAGAGCAGTGGAGGATTCCAAATGTTGTTCCCACTTCCCACTCGAGGTTCTACTCAGCGTTCGAGTGGAGGAGGAAGAAGAGGAGGAGGAAGAAGAAGAAGAAGAAGAAGAAGAAGAAGAAGAAGAAGAAGAAGAAGAAGAAGAAGAAGAAGAAGAAGAAGAAGAAGAAGAAGAAGAAGAAGAAGAAGAAGAAGAAGAAGAAGAAGAAGAAGAAGAAGAAGAAGAAGAAGAAGAAGAAGAAGAAGAAGAAGAAGAAGAAGAAGAAGAAGAAGAAGAAGAAGAAGAAGAAGAAGAAGAAGAAGAAGAAGAAGAAGAAGAAGAAGAAGAAGAAGAAGAAGAAGAAGAAGAAGAAGAAGAAGAAGAAGAAGAAGAAGAAGAAGAAGAAGAAGAAGAAGAAGAAGAAGAAGAAGAAGAAGAAGAAGAAGAAGAAGAAGAAGAAGAAGAAGAAGAAGAAGAAGAAGAAGTTTGTTGGAATTTCAGAGAGAACAGAGACAGCACCTCTGCGTGCACAAGAAGGAAACGCTCTACTCACACTCTTAGCCTTGTCCAACTTAGCGTGAATAATGAGTGAGAGAGAGAGACCAACCCCCTTTATACTATCAGGGGCACATGCATCATTTTCCTGGCCTCTTTGTATTATTCCACCGTTGGCTTTAATCTGCAATTAACCGTAATCAGCAACTAATCTTAGTCGGTAATTAAATCTAAATCAGGATGTTACAATTTAGCCATTCAATATGAATATTCACACTATATGATCCGATCGGAATTATTCAATTCATACAGGGCTATATAATTCACATTACTCTCAATGACATATATTCACATCCATACCATCACATTGCACTCGGCACAGTATCAATACACATACATTCATCCAGTCAGAATTCACTCTAGTCATTCAAGACTATATTAATCATGTTATTCTCAATAACATTCACACATATACAAATCACATTAAGCTCAACCACAATTATAAGTGTGCACACATCATTTCAGTCGGATCCGATTATTCAGTGTTAATTTTTATTGTTGCAACATAGGCTCCAAGCCTTTTATTCAGCTCCAAGCTGATCCGGCCATTTTACTGGTACCAAACCATTTGCCCTCTCATGTAACACAGTCACTCCAAGCGACAACGAAAGTGTTACGGGCAGCCTCGAGTCCAACTCGGTAGGCTTGCCTTGAGTCCAACCCAAGGTCTTTCATTGTATTTCACACATATTCATCTGATTGCCGATTTTGTATTAAGTGTCCCACGCTATATATGATAAGTGTTTTATAACATAATAAATTAGATTTAGTTTGCTTAAGATTTTAATCATTATGCACTGTATTTCCTTAATTTCCATGATTTTCGCGTTCTTTGCACTATATTCTACTTGGGTATTTTATTTTACAGAAATTAATAAAATTAAGGAACAAGTACAAAGATAATCCAAGGGTCAATAACAAGAGAAAAACGACCATTAAATGATAAAGAAACAAGAAGAACAAGCCCCGGTGAAAAAAGAGCAACAAAAGCATGAAAATGGGCTCGGCCCAAGTGGAAAGAAGACTGAATTCCGACTCGGAATGATCATTTCTGAGTAGGATGACTCGGAATGTTCATTTCCGAGTAGGTAGTCCCCGAGTGAAGCTTTGCCGATTGGATTATCTTCGGGTAGGGTGTTTCCAAGTGGAAGATTCCCGAAGGAGGTGCCTCCAAATGAAAAATGGCTGATTTTAAGTGAATATCTCTCAGTTGGAGGTAAATCCGAGTGGAAGATTCCCGATCAAAGCCATTCCGAGTGAAAAATGGCTGACCTTGAAGGAATACTTCCCGGTTCGAGTTAAATCCGAGTGGAAGATTCTCGATTGCAGCCACTCTGAGTGAAAAAGGGACTGACTTTGAATAAATACCGCCCAAAGATATTCGTCTGAGTGAAGGATTACTAATTGAAGCGAGTTTGATTTCGGGACAAGTGCTTTTTCTGGGCAAAATTATTTCCGAGTGGAGGTTTCCCGAGTGAGTTGATTCTGAATGAAAAAACTCTGAACTTCGAAACAACACTTGTCAGGCAAGGCCTTTCCGAGTGGTGTGTTTCAGAAAAGATGGCATTTCAAGCAAGGAAAAGGTCTGACCGAGAATGAATCTCTTTCGGGAAGACTCTCAAGTTTCAAACTAACCCCGAGTGAGATGTCTCCGAGGAAGGCACTACCGAGTGGTTTGGGGCTGAGAGATGTATTCTGAGCAAAACAGAGCTCTGACCTGGAAAGAGCTTCGATCGGCCAGATTCTCTCAAGTTCTAAAATTCTGAGTGAAAAGCAAGGCCGACTCCCGAGTGAATACGTCCGAATGGGTTGATTGATGATTGAGGCCATTCTGAGTGAGAAGCAAGTCGGACTTCCGAGTGAATGTGTCCGAGTGGATCATTTCAAGGAGTAAAGAAAGGGTCGTTCTTGACTGAATTACTCCCAAGCAATATATCCAAGCAAGGTTTCTCCGAGTGGTTCAATTCCAGAGACATAGCCAAGTGAAAAATTTTGGAGGTGCCGATTGAATCATTTGAATGAAGACTTCCCGATCCTGAGTGGGTCACATATGAAAGAAGAGGGTCTGAACGAGTGCTTCAAGCAGAAGCACCTCCGAGCAAATGATCTCCGAGTGAGTCACTTTTGAAACAATTCCGAATGAATGTTTTAATCAGTGAAGCAATCAGAGGTGTTTTGCTCGGAACTTGTTTCTGTTTGAAGCAATTCCGAATGAATGCTTCAAGCAGTGACATTTCCAGATAAAGCAACACCGAGTGAAGCAATTCCGAATGAACAAAGGTGCTGATAAATGCTCCTCGGAAAGAAATTTTCGAGTCAATAATCGGTGAATTCAAGCTTTCACTGGGTCTTTTATGTATGAAGAGTACCTGTTTCACTCGGATTAATTCCCACTGAGAATGGATGCTGGCTGAGGCACTAATCCGAGTGATAAGGAGAACGCCGGTTCCATATTCCCACCGATTGCCCATGTTGACTTGGATTCCCACTATCCAAGTGGATCCTTGAATTATGAGGGGGCGGCTGACAACAAAACAAAAGGGAAAATAATAAAGAATTCCTACTAGCCATCGTTCCCTATAGTTGTTGAGATCCAGGCTGTTTCCAAGTTGATTTGTTGATCTCGTGGGGCGGCTGACAAGAAGACAAAAGAGAAGTCCCACTAGCCGCCGTTCCCCATGACTATTAACGCCCAGATTTCTATAAATAGGGGGGAGGTCTGAAGCCATTCAAGCGTCGCTTTTTGATCGAGTTCTCTTTCATTCACTTTAATTCCTTTTTTTCTTTCTCTTTCATTTTCTTTCTCTGTCCCATTTCTTTCTCTTTTTATTTTCTTTTTCTTTTCTTTTTCTTTCTATTTTGTAAGAGTTGTGAGGGTTGTAAAATTGAGTGTTCCAATTTGTAATTGGTGGAGGAATATTGCAACAAGGAAATATAGTGGTAAAATTATTTTAAGCTTTTGGAGAAACCCGTAAGTCTTTATTTTTACCATGTCTTGTATGTTTTATTTTTCCATTATGTATATGAATTTGAATTATTTCATGAGTAACTAAATTAATTATCTTGGGATGAAGGGGGTGTGATAATATTTTATGATAATGTTATTTTGACTTTGAATTAAATAAATTTCTATTTTCCATTTAGTTCAAAAAATGCTCAATGCTCTTAGTGATTCCTAACAAGAACCTAAGTGATAAAACTGTATACTTACGTATATATTAGTAAGTTTAAGTAATTAATAGAATCGAGAGATTTATTGTTACTGGAAAGTTTTTGAACTAAGCCTAAGGTTTTGAAATACTTTTTGTGACCTCGGTAAAACCGTGAAAGTAATCAAAATCTTTTGGGGAATAAATAAGGGATTTTCACAAAACGATAATGGGTCTTTTCTAAGGATTAAGCAGCGCTTTTCATAGGTTAGTTACATTAATAGGATTCCGAGAGGAACATATTAATTAGCTTAAGGAAAATCCGCCTTGGAAAACTTAATTTGATTCTTATTTATAAAAAGTTAAAATTCATTAACATAAAATAGAGTCTTGATCCCCTGAAATCCCAAGATACTCTCAACTCTGATTTTTAAGTGTCAAGTAAATTTTGTTTCTAAATTTATTTTTAATTTATGTTTTATTTTACAAAAACATTAAAAATCAATTGTGTGGATAATTAAATTTCAATATGCTGGTACTTTGAAAACAGTCCCTGTGGAGAACGATAATCTTTTATATTACGCGACATAACCTGTGCGCTTGCGGGCCCTGTCAATATGCTCTCAGCATTTTTCAATGGCGAATCATATGCATATGGTCTTATTTTATTCATCAAGCGTCCAACGCTGAATGCACTCGGCATTGCCTTGAGTCTAACCCGAGGTCTTTCTTTGTATCTCATACATATTCATTTGATTACCATTTCTATATTAAGCATCCCACACTGTATGCACTCGGCATTTCAATGGTGAATCACATGCATATGATTATAATCATCAGCATCCAACACTGTATGCACTCTGTATTCTCATCTTTATATCTCATACATATTCATTTGATTACCATTTCTATAATAAGCGTCCCACGATGTATGCACTCGACATTTCAATGGTGAATCACATGCATATGATTATAATCATTAGCGTCCAACGCTGTATGCACTTGGCATTTTCATTTCAATCAACATACTTCACATACAATTCCATATACAATCATATAGTGGGCGTTTCACGCTATAAGCACTCGGCATACACGATTTCAGCAACATGCATTTTAGTATAAAACAGACCCAACTATTTCACAACACATGCAATCGGTATTCGCACAGCATTCTCATGATTATCAATATGCATCTCATGGACAGAAATCAACATACACTACACAACTCATAGCTATCACAAATTCGGGTGTTTCATAAACTATTACTCAACCATAACACATCAATCAATACATTTCAGGTATAACACAACACAGCAAAGCAATTTCACCCGGAACCCGTCCATAAATCATGCATTTGAGATGTAAATTAGCCCCCCTACCTGGAATGAAGATTCCAGAAGCTTCTTGAGCTTACAGCTCCGATCGGTTGCTCTCCGATCGCTCTATTGGTCACTCGTTCTCAACAGAACGACCCTGCTTCCAGTAGTCCAACACAACATTCTGCTTTGGGGGAACTCTAAGTTGTTCACTCTCTTGAATAGTTGTGCCTCCAAGGCACTCGATGCACTATTTACAAGAGCAGTGGAGGATTCCAAATGCTGTTCCCACTTCCCACTCGAGGTTCTACTCAGCGTTCGAGTGGAGGAAGAAGAAGAAGAAGAAGAAGACGTTTGCTGGAATTTCAGAGAGAACAGAGACAGCACCTCTGCGTGCACAAGAAGGAAACGCTCTACTCTCACTCTTAGCCTTGTCCAACTCAGCTTGAATAATGAGTGAGAGAGAGAGACCAAACCCCTTTATACTATCAGAGGCACATACGTCATTTTCCTGGCCTCTTTGTATTATTCAACCATTGGCTTTAATCTACAATTAACCTTAATCAGCAACTAATCTTAGTCGGTAATTAAATCTAAATCAGGATGTTACAAAAGCTCGTACTGCTGGACGAAATAATCTCTGTTTACTATAACCTTGGGAAATCTCCCTGAAGAACTAGTGAACTCAGGCGATGGCACGATGACTCCTTGCCTCCTCATTAAGGCATAAATGATGAGAGGGAAGGGAATAGGGTGGTTCACCTTATACCCTAAGGCATAAAGGTGAATCTGCTCAGATATCAGCTCGGTGATATCAATAGTGTGGCCCTGAAGGATAGAATAAAGAAGGAAGCAGTGATTAACTGGAAGAGAGGAAAGGTGGGTGATAGGAGTAATGTTATGGAGCATCAGGTACATCCATGGCTGAGCTATGGGAGTCAGCTGGGTCTTGAGGAGGTTCGATGGAGTCCTTCTAACCTTACTCAGGTTGAAGAAGATTCCATCCTTGCTCAAGAAGTGAGCAACCTGATCCAGGAAGTATCCTAAATCACTATTCTTAGTAGCGACATTGCTTCTATTTTCCTTCCAGAAACAATTATCACTCTCGGGAGTAGGCTCCCAAGGATTACCGAGTAGGGTACTAATGGTATCCCGATCGTAAGTGATGTGCCGACCCCTCACCAAGCTCGTCCTCTGCTGACTGATGTTCGGTGAGTCTTGACAAGTCCTGAAGGAATTCACATAAAACTCCATAACTAAGATGGGATCCCCCTCAGTAGGTAGGGAAAACAAGGGTCCCCATCTTCTCCTCTGGATCTCATCCTGCAGCTCAGGAAAATCTCCAGCATTTAAATCAAGGACTCTCTCCCAAATCAACCTCTGGCCCTTTATCTGGTGAAATCTAGCCCATTTTGCATCAGTGCGAAATCTGGTGGGATCTCTAGGTCCCAGCTGCTCCTCACCCTGAAGATCTGGATCTTCAGAAGTGGTATCAGTGTCAGTGGTCCTCCTCTGTCTCTTCGGACCAGTAATAGGAATAGACTTCTTTGGTGCCATCTACAAAAAGAAATTTTACAAAAATCAAACACACATCACAATATTTTTTATTCTTATATTTTAACAAAATAAAACATGCAAAACATCAAAAATTAACATTCATATTTTTGGTTTTTATATTTTATGCAAAAGATCAAAAAATTAAAAACTCATGCAAAAAAATTTTAAATTCACACAACATAACATATTACAAAGCATAAAAACAATATATTTTTGAATAAAATAAATTATTCAAAACAAAAATTAAACATGCATTTTTTTAGGTTTTTTACAAGTATAACATACACAACATTTTATAAAATTCACACAACATATAATTTCAAACAACAAACATATTTACAAAATTGATCTAATTTATTTATTTATTTTTATGCAAGAAAGTATAACAAACATACAATTTAAGAAATTTTATTAATTTTAAAAGAAAAACAAACAAACAAACAAAAAATAAACGGGATAGAATTAAAAATAGAAAAATAGTATATACATTAAATAGAAAATAAAACACAAAATTAACAAAATTCAAAAATAGAGGCTGACGCGTAGACGCTACGCTTGGGGTTACAGTTCATGCCTCACGCTACACGTCACTGGGATGCTACACATGAGGTGCGCAATTTCAGAAAACACAAAAACAGGGGTTGTGCAACAACAACCCCTCCAAACTACATTCAATCCACTCGTTTCCCTACTTCTAACAGCAATCAATCCCAATGGTCTTCTAATCCTAATCCTAACCACATACATTCTAAAAATCTAAAACGTAAAAATTAAAAGAAAAAGGTAAGAGAACTTACTTGGAGATCCTTGCAAAAGCTTGAGAGAATGTGGGTGATTGAGAGTGAGGATTAGGGTTCTGAGAGAAAAATAAGGCAGAGAGGGAAATTTATGCTGCGTTTAGTTCACAAGTTTTCTTAGAAAAATAGAAAATTATTCTTAGAAAAATTAAAAAAATAAAAAAGCTTTTTATTTATAAAATATTTTAAAAAAATTTATAAAATAATAGAAAACCTGATTTTCTATTTTTTAAGAAAATCAAAAAACTCTTAAAAGAAGTTTTCTAAGAAAATAGAAAAATTAGAAAAGACGGTTTTCTTCGCCTCTCGTGCGCGTCTTCGAAACTTGGCTACGTAATTTGGAGCTGTTTGCACGTAGATTCTCGCTGTCCATTAACAAAGGTTCATTATGTGAAGTGTGAACATGAAGTGACATATTGACTCAAAGCTCATTTGATTTGACTGCTAATAGCGAAAATTATATAAACATATGGATGATAATCTATAATTAAACGATACTAACAGTGTATTCTAACTAAATTATATAAAGAGAATTAATTGTGACAACACTACAATTGTTAATGAAACAAAATACTTACAAAAGTTGTTTGGCTTCATAAAACATTTTAATTTTAATATTGATTAATTAACATCATATTTTATATTTTATATTATTATTTTTTAGTTTTTTAATTTTAAAAGAAACATCATAAAATAAAGAAGACAACAAAAGTTTTCTTATATAGTTAATAAAAAACAATGTTTAAGATGGAAATGCATGAGGATTAATATTAATATTATTCTTATGTAGATTATGGGATTCTTAGTTAATAAAAAATAATGTTTAAGACGTAAAATTTTAACACTATAATATATATATATATATATATATAAAAAAAAGAAATATGCAATGTAATTAATATTTCACTCGATGCTAATTTATCATTATAATTGTTGATGTTAGATGAATAACAAAATATTAATTAATGGTCAATAGGACTTACTTTAAAAAAAGAAAAAAATTTAAAAAATTGAGTGCACTTGAACAAGTTTTTTAGTTTTCTAGTTTTTCAAATTGGAAAAGTGCCATATCATCCAAACAGATTTTCAAAAATTTCCTAGTTATTGTAGGAAATGAAAATTTTAGAAAACAAGGAGAAAATTTTTCCCAGAAAACTAGAATAATTTTTTATAACTAAACACAGCCTTAGGTTTTCAAAACCTAAATTGGGTCTCTCTGGTTCAGTTTTAAAAACTGAATATGGGCTTTGACGCTACACGTGGATGGGACGCTACGTATCAGGTTAAAATTTTTACCTCCACGCTACGCATGGATGGGATGCTACGCGTGGGCTTCTGTTTTTTCCAAAAAATAAAATTTTAATTCTTAAAAATCCTTTTTCTTAATGTTAAAACCTTTTTTATTTTCAAAATTATAATTCTAAAAATTTGAAAAACACATTTTTTTATTTTATTATTATTATTTTTTTATTTTTTTATTTTTTTAAATAAGTTAAAATAAAAGGAAATAACGGGTTGCCTCCCATTGAGTGCTAGGTTTAATGTCTCCAGCCAGACATTACCTCTGATCAATGAGGTGGTTTCTCAATTTGGTTGAGGAATCACCTGTCTTTTTCTTCCTCCTTCTTCTCTGATGCTTGATTACCTGTTTCATCATGCAAGCAATCGATTAAATTTAAAAAATTTAATTGATTGGGAAGAGATATACCTTTTCTAGTTGACAGGTAAACTTTGTCCTCAGCATTTATCTTCAGATATTCTTGAGCATTGAAGTTTACCTCTTCTTCACGAATTTTGACTGCAATCATCCCTTTGTCGACATCAACCATTACCCTCGCAGTCTTCATGAAAGGTCTTCCAAGGATCAAGGGGATCTTAGTATCCTCCTTCATATCCAATACCACAAAATCAACCTTCAAGTGATACTTGTCAACCTTTACCAGTACATCTTCCACAATCCCTATTGGTTTCTTGGTAGAGCAATCCACAAATTGTAAGTCACTCTTAGTTTCTTTTAGTTCCAGATCACCAATACACTTCATCAAACCTAGGGGCATAAGATTAATACTAGCCCCTAAATCCAACAAAGCATTTATGATGTTGATGTTTCCAATGAAAACAGGAATGGTGACACTCCCCGGATCTTTAAATTTTTCCGGTGTGTCAAATTGTAAGACCTCCTTAAAAATTGTTTCATGTTCTACTTCTATAGGTTCTTGAATATTTTTTTCTTTTTCAATTTTTTTATTTTTTTCTTTTTTCTCTTCTTCTTTCTCTTGCCCACTTTCTTTTTCTTTTTTTTCTTCTTCTTCTTCCTCATTCTTTTTCTTTTCACAATTTTCTTTACAATCAATTTTTACAACATTCAAGAAAACAACATTACATTGATCCCTTGGGTTCTTTACAGTAAAACCAGAATTTTTCAATTCAGCTATTTCCTTTTCTAGTTGACCCATTTGCAAGTCTGATGCTTTCCGAGCAGCTTCATTTGTTTCCATAAACTGCAATAACTGTTGGATAGATTCCTTAATCCTTGACAATCTTGCATTGTCAGCTTGTGATTGTTGTTGTTGCTTAAATTGATTGTTAGGAGGTCGGTTGGAAGGTCCAATACCAAAGTTCTGATTCTGCCATCCCTGTGGATAATTGTTGGGAAAAGAATTATGATAATTGATAGGAAAATTACCTAATGGTATTCTTTGATGGTTCAGAAATTTGGCTTGCTCTTGCTCATTTCTATCAGGGACACAGTAACCACATGATTGATCACCTATGCAATGCACACATTGTTTCAATTGAGCAGGGGGTGGTGATGACACTTGTGCAATTTGAAGTTTCTCCAATTGTTTGCTCATAGCCTCAATTTGTTGAGTTAGCAATTTTTGCTAAGCTAAAACTGCATCATTTACTCCCAACTTGAGCATACCTGGCTTTTCATGTTTTTCTTATCAATCACTAATGGACATTAATTCCAATATCTCTATTGCGTCTTCCACAATTTTGTTCATTAATGAACCACCCGCACAAGCATCTAACATCATCTTGAACTGAGGTAATAAACCATGATAAATGATCCTTACCTTTTCAGCATCATCCAAATTGTGATTTGGACATTTTCTCAGAAGTGCTTTAAATCATTCCCATGTTTCTCCTAAGGACTCATCATTATTTTGTGAAAAAGAATGTATGGCTATCATGGCTTCAAAATATTTTGAAGGAGAATAAAATCTTTCCAAAAATTTTCTCTCAATATCGGACCAATTTGTAAAATTACTGGGTGGACAAGATTTAAACCATTCTTTAGCTTTCCCAACCAATGAAAAAGGAAACAATCTCATGTAAATAGATTCTTCTTGATTGGGTTCAAAACCAATTGTGCTGCATAACTCATAAAAAATAGTTAAATGTTCATAGGGTTCCTCATTATTTAAACCAGCAAATTGATTATTTTGAATAATGTTTAGAGTAGCTGGTTTAATTTCTACCGCAACAATAGCTCCTTGATACATCCCCGAAACACGAGGTGGTCCATTAATAACAACAAATTGTCCCAATGTTCTTCTTTCAGCAATCATATTAGAATTTTTAAAATTTTTAAAAGAAGATGAAGTTGAAAAAGAAGAAGTTTTTGTTTTTTTAGATTTTAAAGCCTTAAGTTTCTTTACAAACTTCTCGATCTCAGGATCAAAGAACACCTTTCCTGCAGAAGATCGAGTTTGCATAAACACACTAAATAAAGAAAGTTAGTAGAACAATATTAAGTAGGATGAATGAATAAATGAATAAAATTGAAAAATTTTATAAGGTAAAAAAAAATATTTTTACCACGGTAATTAAAAATTTACTATTTTACTAAATCAATTCAATCCCCAGCAACGGTGCCAGAAAACTTGTTAACCCTCATGTTACTGTTGGGTTTTTAATTGGCAAGCGCACCAATCGTTTGTAGTTTTCAAATTTAGATATTGTTCCACTGGGATTGAAAGTCCAGTAACTCACAGTAATTTCTTATTTACTATGGTAAATTAGTCAAAAAATTATTAACAAAAGAATAATTTATAAACAATTTGTACCATATTCACATAATTTGATGATTAATTTGTTCATAAGGTAAAAAGATGAAAAAGATAAAATCTATCTATAAAATTGAGATATAATTCAGAATAATTCAGATACTTGATGTAAAAACACAGATTAACAAATTATGTTGGAATTAGGGTCCTCACACTAAAATATAATGAAGTAATTACAAACATACATAATTAATTATCAAGTTCATGTCATTGCAGCTTAAAGTCATTATAACCGATCCCTCGTGATATAAATTCTAAGTATTTACCATAAATTCTGATCCCTCGTGAGCTTTTTCAATAAAAACTTGCTTTAAGTCTTGGCCTTATGGCAACAATAATTACCAATTCTATCCCTAGTAATTGACATATTAAGGGTATTTCAACTTTTACTTTCATTAAAACATATTTTAATTTGGCATGAATAATTATTCTCCTGTTTGACATTCATACTAATAAAACAAGTTTTAATACACATGAAAATCATTCTCCCATTTGATGTTCATATTAATAAAAAGTTGAAAAACTAATATGTACTTGAATCATAAATATGTAGAGGTCATAATCACAACATCATATAATAGATTGATTCATCAAATTCCAACATAAGAAATTTAGTTACACATGGTAAAAGTAAGAACAACACTTACAGAGTTTGACATTACGAAGACTTGGAAACACTTCATGATACAAGAGCTCACACTACTACACAACACTCTCAAGTATCTATAAATCACTCTAACCTTACAAACTCAAAGAAGAACACTCAAACTCGAGTGAAAAGAGAGAATAGGGATTCTGAATTCAGAAGGGATGCCATAAATGTGTGGAGAATGGCCCTATTTATCGGGCTGAAGAAGGGTCCTGACACTATACGTTAGGCTAACGCTATACGTCAGGTTCCTGACTTAGCCCCCATTAAAAAACGTGATTAAGTGGCCATTATTTAAAATTAATTAATCTAATAATGCCCAAACAATGGTTCCACATGTTCCCAATTCGGCTTGGCATTTAGCATGATTGGATTGGCCATTATTTGGCCTTTTGACTGAGTGGTTATCCAGCTAGAAATGGAGTCCATGTAACTCTGACGCTACGCGTGGCTGTGACACGTAGCGTCAGCATCAAAAATTCCCACGCTACGCGTGGTGTTGATGCTACGCGTCAGCTCTTTAGTTCTTCAATTTTTCTCTTTAATTTCTTTACTTTTTCACTACAAAACTAGAGAAAATTGATCAAGGGCAGATTATTTTCAACAACATCCATTTATTGAATTTAAAACCTAAATTTCTAAAAAATTAAACTAATTTTTGTTATTTTTTTATAATTTTTAATAAAGAATTTATTATAAGTTCGAGGACTAACAATAGGGTATTCTAGTGCGGGTAAAGAAGGGTTTGATCCCCGTTTCATCATTAACAGCCACACAAGTACCGAAATCGCCAAGATTTTAGGCACAACACAACAACACTCTAGAATGCAGTATTTGTAGTGAGTGCCACTCACATTTGTAGTGACACAAATGCTCCCCCGTACAGTTTATGTATTGAGAACAAACTAAGCCTAACTTAACTCAATCTCTATAGCTAGTACAAGAGGAGTATGAGTTTGCAACACCCAATATTGTAAAAATTATTTTTGACTATATACCTAGCCAACATTGGATTTTGAAAATTATTATCCCATGATTTGACAAATTATTATCATTCATAAAATTTGAAAATTAAAAACAATAAATTAAGATACTTTGAATCTTATATTATCGTATAAGGTAGTTGATCATGAGAATAGTATTCCTTTGACAAGATCCATTGATTGATTTTACATTGATTCCCTAATTTTTAGCTTCAGTTCCACTTTGGAAGTTCAGAACAACAGTAACTCTCTGTAGCAGAAATTTTCCAACTATATAACTATAACTTTCCAAAAAGGCTTGATATGGGAAAAAACCTCATATAGAAGTTATTACAGACAAAATAAACACTTTAGGGAAGTTTTAAGTGTAAACAAAATAGATATTATAAGTGCTATGCTAGAACTAACTGTAACCTTAAAAGATGCAATAGTCACAATTTAATAAGGAATGTATGTTAGGCATTTGAAGAATCCAAAAATGATGCCACAACATGCCTTTGACCCAAAATACTTTGGTCGGAAGCTTTGTGCATTTATACAATGTCTTATTTTTTATAAGCATCATGCGGTTAGCTTAAGTTATTTCCCTAAAATACAAAATATTGGTTGATAGCTACGGTATCATTTATTCAAAAAAGAGGAAAGAAAAATAAATTTTTATTCTGACCATTCAAGTTTTTCAACTAAAGCTTGTATTAAGTAATTCATTAGCACATTGATTGTCAAGGTATAGAATTGAGATTTAGGACATCTTTGGAATTAAGGAAACATTATCCTTATCTCAACCTTGGACAAGATCTCTACATCATCTTCGGTTTGTATACAGGATCTTATATATACTTGCTCTATAATCTAAGAATTTATAACACACCAATACTTTATTAATATTGTAGAAAGTAAGCTGATAGGCAAAACATAATGAACAAATAAATAAAATAGATCACATCACAATAAATGGCATACCTTATTAAAACGCATACCAAGGGAGTAACTATAGTATATCTCATCCTTAGAACGATCTAGAGCCTGAATATATTCCTCAAGTGGAAATCTGCCATAAGCCCAATCTCCATCTCCATACACTTCTTCGGTGAAAACACAAGCAACCTCGCATTGTGTGCCCAGTGACATTTCTCTCACCATGGGTAATGGTATGTTGGTTTTGATTACCCAATATCTTGCTACCATTTGGTTTAAGAAAGTTTGAGTTGAACATCAAAAAATCTGGAATTTCCAGAGCTCTCACTAGAAGGTTGAAATTTTGATGCCAACACTACCTTATTCCAGGCGACAATAGGAACTCGACCTCTATTAAACAATATTTCAAGATCATTCATCGTATGCAGTAGTTGAATGGGAAAAGGAGATGTAGGCCTCTTAAGAACCAAACTAAAAGAGTGAGAAGAAACTAACCTGAAAATGTTTGATGCTGGTGGTGCTATGTAGTGTCATTCTCAACAGCACAATGGCGGGATGACGTACGATGATAGGGTTTGAGCAGTGGTGTGTGATGGTGTAGAACCTTCCTGACGGGGAGAAGGAGAAGGGAACCTCAACAATAGTTGATTTGGGGTTTCAACGACAGGGAAAGAGGGAAGGGAACCTCAATGATGGGTTTCAAACTTAGAAAGTGAAGGGGTTACAAGTCTGTGGAAGAGTGGTTCCAAGCAGACTCATAGGACAACAGAAGAAGAGGATATAGGGTGGGGAGTAATCGTTAGGAAGGAAGTCAAAAAATGACGGAAGAGTAGAAAAAGAACCCTGAGAGTAGATAAGGCAATAATTTTTTGGTTTTTTTAGGGTCTTCACCCCATAACTTTTAATTAAAGGGAATTTTTAGTTTTAGTTTTCAATGGAAAGGGAAACTCTAGAGGGAAATGATTTTTTTAAAAAAAAACTCTTTACAAAATTGTAGAACCTCTATTTTATATTTTAATTGTAGAGGGAAATTGTCTTATGCATTAAAGATGTAACATCCCAAAATTTATATAAATGATTAAATGAGGGAAATAAATATTAAATAATAACATATGATTTAATAAATGTCCTTAAAATGTTGAAATAATTAAATTGGGATTTATTATGATTATTCATAATTTATTGAAGCTAAAAGAGCTGAAATTAATACCCGATTAAAATATGGGTGTCAGACCAAGTATTTCCGAATGAGGTGCTATTGGTCAGGGCTGGTAAGAATATTATTGTGAATCCGAATATATATTTGAAATAATTTTTGGATAAAGTATTAAACTCGAACGGAAATCCTGTTTGTCATGAAATGGAAAAGTTTTAATGAGGGGTTAAAAATTAAAACACAAACCCATTCTCTTCTCCTCATTTTCACGTTGACTTCTTGCTTCCCAAAGGCATTTACTGTCTTCTTTTTTCCTTATTTCTCTTCATCTTTCACTGTCTAAAAACCTATCAAAGGTAGTGAGCTTATTTCCCTCTCTTCCATTTTCGTTTTCCCTCTCAAGCTTGAAGGAGACTTGGTTGATTAAAGTTCTCTCCTTCTCATCTTTCAATTTTTGTCACCCACTCCTCTCACCTTGGTGCTCATTGTTGTTTGTTGGTTGAGGTAAGTACCTCTTTATTTTTAATGAGTTTATGCCTTAGGTTTTAGGTTATGGTTGTTGGGTGAGTGTTTAATGCATGTAAGTGGTTATGAGAGCCATTAAATATGGAAATCCTAAGATGGGGTATGTTAAATGTAAACTTTTATGAGCATTTATGGTGGTACACAAAAATATGATGATTAATGGTGGGAGATGATGATTACTTATGATGGTTATTGGGTTTTTGATGAAACTCTAACCTTTGGAATTAGGGGAAATGTAAAATATGAGTAGAATATGTATTTAATGATGTTAGAGAATGTTATTAATGAAGAGAAATAACCATTGATGATGGTTGGTGGTTATTAATAATGAGTGATGACCATTGATAATGTTAGATGATTAATAATGATGGTTGGAAACCATTAATAAGGAAACCCATTAATGGGTGTAGCTTAAAATACATAATAAATGAATATGAGCACCAAATCCATGGTGGTTATGGTGGATTAAATTAAATAAAAGAGGTTTGAGGTTTAAAATGGTATAAACACCAAGTGTTTAATTAAGAATATTTAAATCTTGGTGGAATTGGATAGAAAATAATTATATGGTACATCATGTGATGTAGGAAATGACCCTATCGACAAAGCCGGACCTTCATACTGGGGTGATTTCTACTTCTCTTGAGGTAGGAGAGAAATTTATATTCTAAATTCATGAGTTGAATATTGATTGATTGTTGTATGTGATATTACACATGTTTGCCTTGCCTTTGTTGTATTGATGAATTGTGATGTTGAGTATTGCAATGTTATGTGCTTAGCAAATGTGTGATATGCATTTAGAATATTGGTGGTATGCTTTATGGTGATTGATATTTATTATGATATGTTGAGACAAATGCTGTGCTCTATGTTATTGAGAACATATGTACTCACCACAAATATTGATTGATAAATGTTGATGATGAACAAAGATGAATGTTGTTATTGAGCATACCCTTGAGCAATTGATGATTGATATTATTGATGATTGTTAGTGCCATTGTGGTTGATACAAGTATGAACTTGTATATGTGAATTGAATTGCATTAGTGAAATGTTATGAATGCCACACTAAAATGTGAAACAATGGCAAGAATCAATGAGATAAAAATCTACTAAGAATTGTGTGGTGATGTTGATGATGGTGATGATTGATGAGTGGCATGATAGGATGCATAGTGTAAGAATGCATATGATTTGCATTTGCATTGCATCCATGGCATATTGCATAGCTGCCGGTAAGGGAATGTTAGGGGTTCCTCCAGTTGGCCCAGTGAAAGGGCAACTCTGTGCATGAGCATTATTGTTGTTAACCTAGTGGCTCAGTGGTAGAGTCATGAAGCTACCTATGCTTAGCTACGGGGAGCTGCATGTGGTTGACCTTGTGGGGAGTAGCTCTTTGAAGAGCAAGTATCCCCGGTGGTCCTTTAGATCGCAGCTGCCATGGTATAGTTTATGGTTGGCCTGCAACACCATTATGTTGTTTATGTTGTTTAAGCGGTCATGGTGAAAATGACCGGTGTTACAAGATGGGCGATGCGGTTTGGTACCTGTAAAATTAATATTGGTGTATATATATGTACACATTTTACTACTACAGTAAGGGTATGATTATGTATCCATGCTTGAACCCACATTGGTAATTTATATTCTCACATTTGGATCCGTGATTGATAATGATTTTCTTGTGCATATGCATTAAGAGCATTTTCATATAGCATGGTGATATGTCAAAAGAGGATGAGTTGAGATATTGGTTGTAATAGGTGAAAGACAACCTAAAGACAACAAGTCAAATATGAATACAAAGAAAAAACCTTGTGTATGGGTGATGATAATTGTGTTAGCTCAATGTGTTGATGGGCAATGATGTGTATGTGTATATGCTTTGCTATGAGTTTGATTGATGAACTTGATATATGTGTATGTTGTTGAAATGATGAAATTATGAGGATAATTGATTATTTGATGCAAAGTTTACATGTTGCGTATGTGAACACCTATTTCAGTCCATCCACAAGTGAAAAAGATTCATATTAAAAAAAAAAAACTAAAGTGACTCAGAAATGATAATTTCTGAGTGAAAGGACTCGGAATGATCACTTCCGAGTAAGGGACATCCGAGTGAGATTGGCTATATGAAGTATCCCTCAGGTGGAGACGTTGCTGAGTGGAAGAAGTCGGTTGTAGCTACTCCGAATGGAAAAGGGAACTGATCTTCGATAAATACCGTGCCAAAGAGTTTGTCCGAGCAGGAGAAGCCTCGGAAGGGACAATTGTTGAATAAGGAGAACTCTGAGTGGTTTTGTCTCAGAGGAGAGAGCATTCCGAGCAAAGAGACACCTCGGTTTCAAAGGATCAGCTTTCACTTTGAGGTTGTTTTAAAGCAATTCCGAGTGCAAACAAATGCATTTCCGAGTGGATATATCCGAGGAATTGATTGACGAGTGGAACCATTCCAAAGTCTGACTCCTGAATGCATTTGAAGCACTGAATACTGACTTAAACCATTCCGAGCCCGACTCCTGAATGAACACATCCAAGTGGGGAGGATGAGGCAGACTCCCAAGTGAGTCGATCCGAGCATAAAAAGTCATTGAAATGAACACATTTAATCAAAGAATCTCCGAGCGGTGTCATTCGGAGAAGCTGGCATTCTTAAGCGGAAAGCTGCATTTCTGAGTAAAGCAAGGCTCGGACATAGTATATCCGATTCCAAGTGAATGAATCTTTCAAGTTCACATTTCTGAGTGAAAGGTATGTCCGATTTCGAGTGAATGAATCCGAATGGTTGGAACCATTCTGAGTGAAAAATAAGACCGACTCCCAAGGTCAGTTCCAAGAAAATCCTTCAATCAGTGAAGTTCTGAGTGTCATTTTTGAAGAAATTCCGAGTGCATGTTTCAAACAAAGTCAAGATCTGAGCAAAAAGCCTCCGATTGAAAGAATTCCGAGTGAATGCTTCAGGATCTGGGCCAAGGACTTCCGATTGAAACAAATCCGAGTCACTCTCTCTTCAGTCAGCACCGAGTGAGCCATCCTTTTACCCAATTCCGAGTTCGAGTGAATATTCACCGAGTGAGCCATTCTACAATCATTTTCGAGTCCTGTTCAGTTAGATTTCTGAGCCAATCTTCACTCATCCTTCAAATAAGGGGCCGACTGAATCATTCACCCCAATGCCGAGTCATCACCCTTCAAACCAATCTCGAGCCATCACATTTCACACAATTTCCGAGCCATTTCAGTCAGCACCGAGTGAGCCATCCTTTTACCCAATTCCGAGTCACATTTCACACAATTTCTGAGCCATTTCAGTCAGATCCGAGTCATTTTGCACCTTTTTCCACTCGGTCTTGTGCTTAAAAAGCACCTTTTCCACTCGGATTGTTTCCCATTATAGGTGTATACCGACTGAGGTACTAAATCCGAGTCAGAAGGAGAAAAACCGACCACTATTCGCCCAAGCTGACTTGGATTCCACCACACAAGTGGATCCAGGAATCCTGGAGGTGGCTGGCAGACAGGGGGCGGAAGTGGAGGAATTAAAAATTCCCACCAGCCGCTGTCCCCCACTACCAGGCCTGAGTGGAAGCCTGAGCTGGCCTTCCACTCGGAAAAGCCTATAAATAGACAAAGGGGATTAATTGACAGGGGCATTCATTAAGAGAAAACTCTGCCTGAGTTCACCTTCATTCTCTCTCTCCCTCACACCAGCTCAGCCCCTCACAGCAACCAAACACCCTCCAGCTCCCTCTTTAACCCATCTCACCATCCGTCCTTCTCTCCACTCACTAGCTCAGCCCCTCACAGCAACCAAACACCCTCCAGCTCCCTCTTAAAACCCACACCAATCGTCCTTCTCTTCCTTAAAACCACCATACAGCCAGATCTTTTTACATCACACCAACCGTCCCCCCTCAAAAAAAAAAACACCGTCCCTAAGCCTCACCAACACCATCCCAACACTTTCACTCACCCTCCTCTTCTCAGAAAGGAGAACGCTGGTACGTTTCCTTCTGTCACACGGTCGGATTTTCATTTTTCCACTCGGATTTTCATTTTCCCACTCGGATTTCCCTTTTTCCACTCGGATTTTCATTTTCCCATTTGGATTTTCCGTTTTCCACTCGGATTTTCCTTTTTTCCACTCGGATTTTCCTTCTCCCACTCGGATTTTTCTTTTCCCATTCGGATTTTCTTCCCTCACTCGGTTTTCACCCATTTTCCTTTTTTTTCTGAATTTACTGTTTCTATTTCTCTCTTGTAGCTTCTGCTACCCTCCCTCTTTTGCTCCGTAGTCTAAAAAAAAATAAAAATAATAAAAAGAAATGGATGTTTCATGGGTTTTCTTTCAAATCTAAATAAAATCAAAAAAGAAATAAATCATTCTTAGTCAGTGTCGTACGGAAAATACTTCCGTCTACACAGTCTCTATAGGCTCCGTACACGTGCGAAGAACTTCGTCTTGTATGGGTTCCTCACTAAAATGAAACCCACCAACATTTCCCTAATCTTTTCCTAAAAAAAACATCCAAAGAACTACGTGACCCTGATTTCTCGAAAGCTCGAGAATACGTAGGAGCGGGAAACAGTTCCTGTCGGGCCCATCTTTCTTTATTTAATTTTTTAGAATTTTCATTTTTGTCTTGTTATTAAAAGGAGGAGCGAGGTTAATTTGGACGAGACGTCCTGTTAATCTCATTTTTTTTATATCTCTTTAAAAAAGGAGGAGCGAGATTAATTTAGATGAGACGTCTTGTTAATCTCATGTTTTTTTTATATATCTTTTTTTTAAAAAAAAGAGGAGCGAGGTTAATTTGGGCGAGACGTCCTGTTAATCTCATGTTTAAAAAATTCCGTGTCTATTTTTGTTTATTTTTGTATATTTTGTCATCTCGTATATTTTCTTTTCATGAAGAAGTTAAAATAATTACTGGGCTAATTATAATGCGCGCTATCATATTGAGGTAACCGTTTTTATAACGGACAGTTGTGAGGTGCTAATACCTTCCTCACCTATAATCAGACTCCCGAATCTTGGAATTTTACTTTCATAACCAGTGCTTTAACAAAGGTTTTTTCAGTATTTTATCCTAAAAAATATTGGTGGCGACTCCCTGTTTATTTTATCTTTTCGAAACGTTTTGAGGGTCGGCCGTGCCGCCGTGATCCCAGTAGCGACAGCGTATATGCTTATACACATAATCATAAATGTATTCATATTCATCACTTGGAATGTATAACTCACTCTCCATATTGTCTTTTTAGCATTATGATGTAGGATTTACATGGAGTGAGGTGTATTATATTTTGAAATGTGTATTTTGAGGAGAAGGTAAAATAGCTGTATAGGAATTCCTTGGCCGGCGATCTTTGTAAAGCATATGATATATGAATATGCTTATTTGTATACGAATATGAATGATGTTGGATGTATATTTTAGAGGTCATGTGTGAAAATTAGACCCTGTGTGTTTTGGAAGGCTAATTTTTGGTTATGACCTTGACAATAGTTGATGCCATTTGGGATACAATGAATTTTCATGTTATATTGATGAATAATTGATGATATTATGAGAATGGTGATTCATTGGAATGAATATGTAACTTGTGTATGATTAATTTTGTGAATTGAATGAAAAACAAGGAAGTGAATAGGTCATATTTTCATTTAATAGATAAGACTTCATGTAGGGGTCACCTACAACCCATAATATATGTATGAAACTTGTGTGCATGGTTGGTTGTGGCCAAATAGGTTTAGTTTGTAATTTGGCATGCTTGGTTTAGCCAAAAAGGGCTTAAAATGCTATTGATACATACTTTGATCTAGGAAATAAATCATGGGATGAGACTTGTTGGAGCAAGTCACATTTATACATGTAAATATAGATCCATAGAGAGTTTAGACCAAAACTTAGCCAATTACATTTTGGTATGTCATGTAAAATGCCTAAAATATGCATAAAACTACCCTATAGCTTAGATTTTGATTGGGATAGAATATGAACTTGAAACTTGGCCACATAATTGATATTAGGGTAGTAAGTCTCCTATAAAATTTCATGCAAATTGGAGTTGAATAGCCTAGAAAAAAGGGGACCTAAAGTTGACAAAAACATAAGGACCAACAAGCTACAGAATGGTGCTTGCAGTAGTGCCAACCACGGCCAGTGGTTGTAACCACTGATAGTGGTTGTCACTGCCCAAAATGTGAAAATAAAATAGCGCTAACCATGGCCAGTGGTTGTAACCACTGCTAGTGGTTTGGCCACTGTTAGGATTTTGTAAACTGCTGCTTTTCCTTTGCTGTTTTTGACTCTTTTGGGTATCTTAATGACATTTTTGGTCTCCGACTTCTTCATGAAAGTTGTATATAAATGTGTTAGGGAGGTGTAGAATTTTGCCTCATCTCAATTGAAGTTTTCTAGCTCTCATTAGATGTAAAATACCAGACCCACTAAAGTGAAAAACTCAAGTTTAAGAGGGGTTTGAACCTAACTTATGATTTTCAAATTGGGACTAATAAGTGATATTTATGACATGTCCCACTATTTATAAGACTAAAAATGAACTTTTCTCATACCGCTTCTCATATCTCATTATATGAGAAATGTGACTAATCAAAGATATGGGGCACGATGTTAAATGACTTTCTTTTAATTCATGGTGTCTCTTAGGCAAGGTGATCAACTTTAAAATGTGAAAAATTTATCCTCATAATTATTATGTCATATCTTTTATATTTACTTATATAAGACTGAGGGGCGCCACAAAAGGAAATTTCTAATGAAAAATATTTGTAAATCAATGAGGTTTCTAATAACCTTCATTAAATAACATAAATAACCCCTTTAAAATTTTTATTTACGAAGTAAATAAACTTTTAATCGGAGGGATTAATTATTTTTTTGAAATGGGAGAGAACAATTGAAAATATATTTTATTTTATAAAATTTTATAATTAAATTTGAGGAAATAATGGATATATGAAGAATTGGAGAATTTTTTGTTGAAAATAAGTGTAAATTGATGAGGTTTTTAATAATCTCAACTAATTAACATAAATAACATCCTTTATATTTTTTTATTAACAGAGTAAAAAATTGACCTCTCCTAAATAAACTAAAAACCTCTATTATAAATTTAATTTAAGGAGGTTTGAAAAAACACCCCAAAATAATTTTATTAGCGGAGGTTTTTGAAACCTCCTCTAAAAAACCTCCACTATTTACGTGTTTTTTTAGTGTGTCTCTCGTTTAAATCCAATAAATTAAACTCTATTTGTATTTCATGTTCAACCACATATGAATATTCACTCTTTTATACTTACAATTGCTAAACTACCAATATATACTTAAATAATTAGTAGTTATATATATATATATATATATAGTTATAGCAATTAAAGAAACCTTAGTAATAGCATTGTCCACGTATATTAGCCCCTAGCCATGTATCAACTGAATTTATGTCACATGTATCAGTTTTTTCCAAGCCATCATTTTTGTTTGGACTTCAAGATAGCAACACGTTAAAATATTTATATGCCAAAATTTAAGTGCAACACTAGGTTACTTAACACATTTAAGAGATATAATACAACTATATATTGTTATATTATATTCATAGAATATATATCCATTAATAAAATTTATTTACAAAATAAATATTCCCATTTTTTATTTATTAATTTTAATTTTATATTGAATGAAAAAACACCAAAATGTTTATTTTGTAGATAGATTTTATTGACAAATATACATTCTACTAATATAATATAACAATATATGGTTGCATCATATTTCTTAAATGTGTCAAGTAGCTTAATGGCAAAGCTTTTCTTTTATCTCTATTGAATTTAACATGTTACAGAAGAAGGAACCATGCATTTGTGTGAACTCCAATTGTTTCTACTATATATGATTTTCCTTTAATTAAGGCACAAGTATGATTGAGTATCATAACTTCTTAGTAAGTTTTAATTAATAGAATTACAAGCATGCTTGCACATATTCAAAACAATAAAAAACTATATCAACAACATAACACATCCGTCTTTATATTTGTAAAATCAGTTGCTAAAGGATCAACAACAGTCGTAGCTAAGTTTAGTTCCCTGTTGCTAAAACTTGCATCGCAAAATTGGTTAGCGATGTAAATATGATTGGTGTGATCAATAGCCAAAGAATAAGTGTGTTATAGACATAAAACAGTTTATCATTGCTGACATCCTCACCTACACATTTCTTCTTTCTAAAAAATGATGCCATTAGCGATCCTGGCATGACCCGTATCCTATTCTATGTTGCTACAATTTTGGTATAAATCCATCAATAAAGTGGTGGCAAACCGATTGACAGATGTAAGGGGCTACCTTTCAGCGACAGAGAGAGCCCATCATTAGATGTTTTAGACTATACCGATGACAACTTGTCCGTCGCCATGCGTCTACGTTGCCTATGCCATTGATAAGGTGAGTTTTCCAAATAGCGTTAGTGACGTTGGTGCTCCTTCGCTATAAGTATTGTTGTAACCTACTTGTCACTAATGTATTTTTTCTTTATTTTTTTTTGTTTTTTAAGTTTTTTTTATATAGAATTATCAATAAAAGCCTAAATCTATTGATAACTTGATAGACAACAATTAACACCAAAATCAAATTCATGAATTAAATGAACTATTAATTCATGAATTAAATACTCTATAACATTAAATAATAAAATATACATAAATTAAATTAATGTAAACTTTATATACACAACACAACTCTTGAAATCAAATATAATGTGTGAAAAGTTAATATTATAATTTACAAAAATGAAATACAATATCAAGAAGGGGGAAAGGGAGAGAGGCCACTGCTGGTCCTACTACTGAGAAAACTAGTGAGGCTGGTAGTTCATGGCAAACATCTCTTGAGTGGTTTGACATTGAACTTGAGTACTCTGCTACGTCTTTTGAAGTGCTGCAATCTCAAAGGTTTTCTTTGCAAGATCTTTGTTTGGGTCTATGATGACCTAAACATAATCCAACGGTGTAATTGAGGAGCTAGGGTGAAATTGAAGAAAACTCTCTGTCGAGTTATTTGGGGTCGTACACATTCCTTTTTTTATGCATGCCTCCAACAACCTCTATACAAAGGGCATTGTTGTTAGTAAGAGAAAGAGTTGATGCCTCTTCGTCCACCTCTCACTCTATCTGTGTGGTGAACTTTGTCTCCTTCTTAACTTTTTTTGCTTGATATAGGCCTTCTACATAATTCAAATAATAAAGATTAGTAAACTATATGATTAAAGTTTAAAATTTAACAAAATTTAAGTAAATTTTCTCCAATAAATAGAAGAAGATAAAATTTTCAAAATCCCTATAAAATAGTTTAAAAAATCCTAAAACAGTTTATAGTTGTAATTACATTCAAAATGATTCATCTCAGTTACCATATTCATACTTTGCACTTAATGTCTAATTTCAAGTTCAAGCTCAATCCAATCAACATATGCATATTATTGTCATATTAAATTTCTTTATTTAATTTTGATAGAGTTTCCCCTATAAATTAAGGAAACCAAAACTTGTAATATCCCTACAAAACAATCAGAAAGGTTCCTATATAGTTTATAATGGCAATTACATTAAAATGTCCCAAGTTTAGCAATTAACTTATAGTTATAGCCTGCACCTTGTCATTGACCTAGTGACCAGCCTTGTCTCTCCGTACAAATCAAATCATAAGTCGTCGGAGAGGGAGGAGTTCATCTCTAGAGTCTGCAAAATATAAAAGATTTCTATTTAAGTGTTCACTGTAATTAGTAAATACTAATTATTTAAAACAATCTCAAATTGAAACTTACCTTTTTATGCACAACAATAGAACCCTCGGTGTAGATTGAGACACCAACATTAGTCGCTCTGTTGGCCTTGTTCCTTTGGTTATTCTCCTTGAAGGGCTTATCATTCCACTTGTTGTTCATAACCTCCCAATAGGTGTTACCAATCCACTTAGGCTTTGTATTGGCTTAATTGTATTTTTATATAATATTCTTTAGGAGGTTAGAAGCCTTATGCCTAAAGAATATTAATTCAATAATTAACTAAAAATGAATTCAAATTTAATATACAATAACTAAATATGAAATTTACTAAAAAGTGCTCAAACCATCTATCTCAGACATTCTCGGGTGCATCCTTGAATATGATTCATGGATCATCAAACATCTCCCTCAAGATCTTATCGATGGCTTTGGCAACACCATTACTATCAATAAAACTGTTTATATATACCATATTATATTTAATTAACAAAGTTACAAAATTAAAGTTAAAATAAAGTAAAGTAAGAGTTAAAGTAGTTTTAGACGTATTTAAGTCTGTTCTCTAAAGGTGTAAGGAACAAAAGAGCTCCACGTGTAAAAGTAGGAGTGTGTTGTGCATCGATAAGCTATGGTGGCTGAGCAACAATCTGCTCAGTGACTAACTCATTGGTGTTTATATGAATCCCTACAACAGTAGTCATAAGGGTGTGTTGTTGTGAAGTAGAGGCAACCAATGTATCCACCACATCATCGATGTCATCACCTCGACCATTAGCACTATGACTACCATCACCTTGACCATAACTACAACCATATCTCAAACTACAACTAGTCATCTGCTCATACAATGAATTACATGCAATGAATATTTAATAAACAAAGAGTTACATACAATAAATTTTAATAATTTAAACATACTCTATGTTAATTTCAATTTCAAATTCACCATCACTCTCATTTTCACTTTCTGTTTTATTTGAAATTTGATCTTTATTATTTGGATCACCTTCTAACTGTTGTGATTATGGTAGAAAGACTTTATCAATTTGTTCACCCTAGTATGAACAAGTGTATCGTTGTAGGCCATCAGATTGATGTGCAACATAACATGAAAGTCATGAAGTTCAGTTGGAGTAAGTTGGTAAACATCCTCAACCTCATTGGTTATATTGTCAATAATTTGATTTTGTGTCTTTTTTTATAACTGCATACCAATCTCAATAAACTTAAAGAAAATTTGTCTAATATACATGCTTAGCTTATTGGGAAAAAATAAAAGGATTATATACTTTATATTGACGAGATTGCTTGACTTTGATTAAACCATATTGGTTGTCAACCTTTGTTTCTTAGTCAATTATGTTATCGAATCAATCACACTTGAATAGAACAATACTTTTGGTGAGTTATCTGGTATATTCAACTTTGATAATATCAATTAACATACTATAGAAGTCATCCTTCAACTGCCTATAGGTGCCTTTAGGATAAAACCCATAGTTAGCCGTTTGCATTCCTTGACTCCAATCGACGATGTTAAGCTTTTAGTCATTTGCAACTAAATTGACCATTTTGTAATTCTTCTCATTAGTCCTCAGGATAGAGCAATGAGTAAAGGATCTTCAATTTGGTTCTTTAGGTCTTTAATCTAATTAATGAACCATAACTAATATTTAAATTAATACATAATTAAGGAAGATTAATTAAATGAATTATAATAGACATGTAAATCTAATTTAAAAGATCTTAAATGTTGTGCAAACCAAGCAGGGAAATGAGATGATATCTTAAGACTTAATTGATCATCCATTATATCATTTTGCATTTCCCTTAGAAAATCTATATATAATACTGTCAAATTAAAGAAGTTCAGTTAGACCTAAAGGGATTTCTTATTATAAAGAGAAACTAAAACATAAATTTTTACAAATAAATAACTTACTAGAGATACAACTCAACTTCACAATTTTGAAGAATGTATAAATGAGCCTCCTTAAGGTCTTTATCATCCATATAACCTGTTATGGCCTTATTGGCTGGTCGACCAGAATAGTTAAATATTGAGATTTATTCACTCAAATTAGAACTTTTACCAACCTCAAGGTTGTGAGGGATTCTAGTCCTTCTTCTATCTATCTCGATTAGAGATGGAAATGGGTCAGGCCAGGCTCTGAAAGGCTTGAGCTTGACCTATATCAAATTTTTAAGGCCTGAGTCTGGCCTATTAGCCTGTCATAGGCCTTTTTTAAGGCCTGGTATGGCCTGTTTGAAGGCCTGGTGTAACATCCTTGATGTTTTAATGAGAATTATAAGAAGTGGGAAATGTTAGTAAATATTTTAGAAGTTTTATTTAATATTTGTTCTGTCCGAGCCAAAGATTGGAAAAGCCGGTGTCGAGGTCGGTATCTGAAGCACGAGCAGGCGGAGTTAAAGATCGGAAGTGTAGGAGAAGAGCGGGCAGGGCTAGGCGGTCTGGTCCAACCGTTGTGAGGAGAGCGCCTCACACGAGGTTAGAGACCGGATTAACCTCACGATGACTGAAACAACGGATGTAGGTAACCATGAGGTGAGCACGGATGAGATATCCGATCTATCAGGTTGTAGCTCGGATTTCTGAGGTATGAACACTAAGTTTGGACGTTGAGGGGGCCGATATTTATATCGGGCCTATACTCTTGCAAATTATTAGAGGATTGTGAATACTTAAACGTTGAGGGAATAAACACGTGTAATTGATTTGATAACTATGCAATAGTTTAAAATAGTGAAAAATTGATTAAATTTAGTAAGAATACAAATAAAATAAAGGAAAAGACGATCTTACCCATGAGCTATATATATAAGGAAATTCTCTTCTTTCCCTCTTCATTATTTTACAAGTTACCTTGCTGTTGGTCTATTCCTCCTCTTTCGTTTTTCTCTCCTCTCTTAACGCTGATTTGCATGTGCTGGAGAGGGACTCCATTTGTGTCTAAACTTCAATTTAACCCCATTCCTGTGATCGGGACTTCAAGGTGAGTCTACTGATCCAATCCAGTTGTAATTCCCTTATTTCTTTTATTCTTTGACCGTTAAGAGCCATGCATGGCTATATTTGTGGCTGTTCTCCACTCCTCTGGTGAGCATGAGTCCAGATGTTGTCCATGAACTAAGGGCGTTGAGGTGATGAGCTATACTTTATGATTCGTAGGTAGTAGGCTAAGCAACGGAAGACTGAGTGAAGGAGTTGAGACTGCAGAACCGGTGCTCAGAGAAAGAAATCGGCACAGAGAGCAGATCATCGAAGCGTGGAACCAAAGTAAGGGGGGTGTTCGGGTTATAATTAATTAGAATAGGACTCGCTTCTTAATCAGGTCATTGAAGTAACGTAAACAAGTTAAGAAAAATGTTGCTAAACGTAATTGTGTGTTTATGCTTGTGCATGTGTGACTGAGTTTATTAATTAGTGGATGATCGGATGTGGTTGAGTTTATCATGCTATGATTTTGTGATATCAAATGTTGAAATGATCAGTGTTATGTGACGAAGGGTTAGCAAGCAGGCTACCCGAGTGATGAGGAATTGATATTATTATGTGAAAGGTAAACTGTTGAATGATTATGTGGTATGGGATGGCCGACGGTATATGATAGCCCCTCATTTCCGGCTCCCGTGGTTTTCGTGCCCAGTTGAGCTACCCAGTGGTCAAGTAGGACCCAGTGGTCGAGGTGGAGAGTCAAGCAGGACTCGGTGAACTAAGCAGGGTTCACGGGGTGTCAAGTAGGACCCCCAGCTGAAGGCCAATCCTTTAGTATCCGGATACTAGGAGTCAGATTGTATGAGAGTCAGTTGTGATGAATGTGATGTATGTGATGAATGTGATGAATGTGAGGAATGTGATGGAGATTGTGTAGTTGGTCTAATACAGTTATTGTATGAAATTCATTATGTTTCGGTATGCTTACTTACAGATGATGCGTGAGGTGTATGTATTAATATGCATGTATAGTGTTAAATTCCGTTCTATATTAATTATAATGCCAAACACTCACCCTTGCATATTTTTTTTAGTAACCAGAGTCAGGGAGGGGGAAGGAGCCATGGAGCCGCGCCAAGGGGGAGAACGGTGCCAGGGTCCGAGTGACTTTCTATAGAGTCTTATGTGTATAAGAACTTCTTAATATAATTATTAGTTGTGTAAAATTAAGACCGGATCAGATGTAAAGCTATATTTTAAAAATATATCACCGTTACTTGCATATGCTCCCATGGTAACTCTTTGGGTTTACCGAACCATTTTTAGAGTGAAATTTTGAGAGTCCGGTTGCATGTCTTGAATAATCCGATGTGTGAAAGGTGTTCGCTCCAGCGAATAGAACCTCGTTTAAGTGAGAGTCCGGAATCTCGCTTAGACGAGTAGGGGCCTCGCTCAAGCGAGAAGCCCTGATTCCCTTTCTCCCATCCGTTGTGTTCAAATTAAATTGTTTTTTTTTCTAAATATCGATTAATTTTTAAGAAAAAGAAAAATTTATTGTAAGATGTAATCGTTCGAATAAAAATAAATGTAAAAATAACCTAGGACGTTACACCTGGCCTGTTTAAAAGCCTTCTTAAAAGGTCTATTTATAGTAAAACTTTTAAAATGCTAAAACCAACCTAAAAAAATTTGTGTTCCATTTCCTCCTAATTTTTTTAATTATAAACTTGTAATATTAATTTATATTATATAAATGTAAATATGTAATATATATATATATTAGTTTATGTTATAAATATTATATATATAACTAATTAACAACTAATCTAATTAAATAGGTCGGCCTGTTGGGCTTCAAAGGCTTTTCAAAAAGCCTGTGGCCTGGTCTGTTTAGTTTAAAAGACCTTTTTAAAAGCCTAAGCCTAGCCTTCTAACCCGAAAAGTTTGGCCTATGTAGGCTTTAAATGTGTCGGGCCATAGGCCCTGACAGACGGCCTAACCCATTTCCATCCCTAATCTCGGTTGGAAGTAGAATAATGCAAAAATGATTATTTCTTCCACTAAGTATGTCTCATAAATAAATGCATCAATACATGCTTTGTTCTTTACTTTTTCCTTTAAAGAATAGAGAAATCTAACATACAAAGGAAATTAGGATCACAATTTCATATTGAATAAATATTGAATCATAATAATTGATAATTTACAAAGAAAGTTAGAATCATCTCTCAAATGAACACATTAAACAATATTGCACTAGCCCATCGATCGTTCCTTGTAAGACAAATGAATCAGCAAATGCTCTATAGTAAAAAAAAAAACTTGGGGTAAATTTGTTCCAGCTTATAAAGCAACACCAAAATGTTTTCCTTTATATCTGTATGAGTATTTTGCTCCTTCAAGGAAGTCACTATCAATTATTTGAGGAATAGACATAACTCAACTAGTGACTTCCAAATTGGTTTCGGTAGTGCATTGAATGCACATGAAAATAGTTGTTTCATAAACATATAAAAATCATGAGATTTCATGTCAAACAACATAGCTTTTTTCATGTCGACATATCTTCTCAAATTCAAAGTAAACCCATCAGGCATCATCAAACTCTTTACCCATTCATAAACAACAATTTTTGGTGTTTTGTCAAGGCATATTTAACATGCGGTTTAAACATCTTTTCATGTCTCATATCCTTCAGCTCTAGTTCATTTCTAGAGCAGAAGATTGATAAGCCTAAATGACTTTTGTCAATATCATTTTTGTCCCCCCTTTATGTCCAAAATATTCATAAAAAATATTTCATTCGGTGTCCATCACATCCATGTTATGTGTTAACAACTAGTCCTTCTAATAAGGCAACTCCCATAATATACTCCTTTTGGTTTAGTTATGTTTCTCACTATAACTAGCAAACTTTTCAACCTTCTTATCCCAAATGAAAAGATATTCAGATACTATCTCCTACACTTATTGACGGGTCATTAACAACCTTATTCTTCATGAGCTTCCAAGTCTTTCTTTTTCTATCATTTGTAAGTAACATATAAGTCTAAATCTAAGTCTCTTCATTGTAAAAATGAAAAAGGAAAATTTTTTAAAGAGAGGAAGAAAATGGATAGATTGTTTTATTCAAATACTAAGAAATCATAAACAAATAATTTATATGTATAGATATAAAGTGTGAACAAAAAGTATAATAAGAGTTGAAGAGAAGTGAAACAAAAGTCAATCTAGTGTATGTGTGTATTTTACGCTCCATTGATATTAGATGTAAATATTCAACCTATTAACTTTTTGTGAGATGTTAATTTCATTAATCAAATAGTTCAATTAAATGATATTATCTTAATATTATTATATATGAATAGACACCTTTTATTTGATTTAGTCTCGAGTTTTTTTTTATGATGTGGTTGTTTAATCTTCCTATTTGTAACTAAAAAAGGCATTATCTTACTGATTTCATATATTAAATATTAGATCATTCATACATTTATAGTTTTGTAGTCAAATGTGTGTCATGTCATCAAGATTAATACGACTCACATTGTTTCCTAGATTGTAAATTCTTCCTCTTGTCTTTATTTGCCCCATGGTTTATGGAATCATGGGTAATTCATTTAGTGGCGTTCAAACTACAACTTACGTAAAAAAAAACCATTGCTAACACGAATTTTCCTTGTATATACTATACTATAGCTTTAAAATTCACAAATTTAAAATTTATTAAAAATTAAAATTGGAATTGTCTTTAGTTACTATAATTATGAATTATATTTTTTTTATAAATTGAGAAATATATATAGAATTAACTACATTAATTAATTAATTGGTGTAATATTTTATAATATTTAGAAACTCAAAATTTATTAATTAAAATTAAAATTAAAATATATACTAGCCTAAAATTCTTAACTACTGTAATTATAAATCGATAAAGTATATGTAAAATTAACTACATTAATTAATTCACTTAATATATATTTAAAAATTCAAACTTAATTTGAAACAAATATTAAAATTGAAATATGTATTAGCGTTAACTTTCTTAGTTACTATAGTTATAAACCGAGAATCATATATATATATATATGGGGGCACGCGTGTGTAAAATATTGATTGTCAAGATGTTTTACGTGTTTTTCCGGATTCAAGTTCTCCTACAAGAATTCCTTATAATGTTGTTTAGATTCCTCACCCCTCATTTGTGAAACTCAACAACGACAGTAGTACTAGAGGGAACCTAGTCACTGTGGGTTTCAAGTGTGATGGTTCAGAGAATAGACTTAGAAGGGGAGTGCGTTGAATAAGTATGTTCACTTTTTCAATCCATAAATGATATTCAATTGAACAAGCCTTTTTTGCACAGCAGAACAAACTTTTGTATTTAAGAGAAGATGGAGGTGAGAGCATCAGACTCTTGTAAATATAGAGAAAGAAGGAGCACATAAGAGATTTATACTGGTTTACTTCCAACATAGAAGTTACATCTAGTACCCTCAGACTTGAAGGGTTTTCCATTATGTAAAATTGTCCTTTTTACATTAGCTGCACAGACTGTGCCCTTTGAGTATTATTAAATCCAGTCACTCCTAGCTTAAGCACATCACATGCTTTTGAGTATTCTTAACACCAGTCACTCCTGGCTCAAGCTGAGTATTCTTTTGCAGCACCCACTCTTAGGGCAGACCCAAGTATTCTTTCACAAGCCACTCCTAGCTCAAACCCAAGTATTCTTTTTTAAGCCTCTTCAGGCCAACAGTGTTTCCCAACAGGTCTACCAAACCTGTACTTATAAAGATTTGAAAGAATTAATGCAATAAGATCAATAAGCCTTTTGACTTAGCTGAGCTAAGTGAAGAGTCTGAGTAACAGACTTTATACAAATAGTGAAAGACTTATTTTACATATGACTTAGTACATGTAAAAGTATAGAAGAGATAAAATACATACTAAGTCTAAAAGCTTAGCCAAAGATAATGTGCTCATAGAAGAGATGACTTGATGCATTCTTGTCTCTGACTTTGGATACTATGGCATTTGAAGATAGGAATGAGACACACATAGTGAGCTTTCTTTTTCTTCAATGACATTTTTCTAATTACTTTTTTTTATCTAATAACTTTTACCATTTATGATTTTTCATGAGCTAAATATATTTTTCTTTTCATTTTCATTGAGCTTCCATTTAATTCTTTTTCTTTTTTCTCTCTTTTTTTTGCTCTCATGTTCTCTTTTTTTACCACTCGACTCTCATCACTTGTCTTTCACTTCATTTTTCATCCCATGTCGCATCAACACACTTGAAGAGGGAAAGAGTTTCAATTTATATGCTTTTCTTTTAGATATGTAACTAAAGGGTGAGAGATCTGTTGGATGACCGTTGAGAGATGATATAACCGTTGAAGGATGTTTTACTTAATAGACAAGTGCTTTTGGTCAGAGAGAGTCATTCTGTGTACTAAGCATAGGGCAAAGAGCTTTCGAGACTCCTGCGTACATAGGCAGAGTAAGATAGTATAAGTTTTCACCAAAATGGAAAGTCCTCATTTAGATGATGAATCCTGATTTGCCTTGCTTTAATACTCTCTTTATCGTGAATAACATCTTCATGCTTTGGTGGAGACTTCTTTTGGAGAGTCATTATACTAAGGACCAGACTTGTTAAGGGAGGACTTCTAAAGTGATTCAAGGTCTGGTGATCTATAAGGTGTTGATGATGAGACTCATAGATTAAGAGCAAACCTGATTGGACTATTGCTTGAGAAGGTTCATAAGGTATGGAGCATTTTCCAGCTTGATGAAGTATGAAGACTGTGGTGCCCTTAATCTGGTAAATAATATTAAAGATAATATTAATTAGATATTAAAAGTGAGGATAAATTTTTCACGATTTCAAAAATGAACAAGGGATGAAGAACACCATAAAATATGACTTCAACAATTAACCCCGGACCATTTTAAAGACCTATCTCATATATGACGATATGAGAAGGTAATGATTTAAACAAATGTTAACTCAAAGTAATCGATTACATAATCACCATGTAAGCGTTTAGCGGAACACGTAAGTTAACTCAAGAGTATGAATTGATATGAGAAGAGGTTCAAGAATACCCGAATTGATTGCTAAAGTTTAGTAAAACATATGCATTCACTTGCACGAACATGCCATGGAGTAAAGAAAACAAGCAAGCATCGAAACTTATGTAAGATTGGCAAATAACACACTATGAATCGATTCAGGCAAGGTCATGAATCGATTCATGCGTGAATGGAATCCATGGCAACAAAACAGAAGCCTCTGAATCAATTCAGACACACTTGTGAATCGATTCATACGAATTGGAAAGCAGGCCCAACCAGGTAGTAAGCTGTGAATCAATTCAAGAAATTACGTGAATCGATTCAAGGAATTTTGGAAGACACCTCTATGAAAGGCAGTAGGCCATGAATCGATTCAAGATAATTCATGAATCGATTCATGCAAATGCAGTATCTCATGAATCGATTCAAACTAAATCATGAATCGATTCATGACAGCAAACTGTAGCAGATTGTAGAAAATACACTAAAAAGTTGTAAATTCCAACTTCCAACCTCCCCAATTCTTTCATATGAAATTAAATCACCACCAAATTTTGACACCACCTGATATACACCATTTATGACGTGTAGCCACTGGCCGCACTCAACGATTCCCAAAAACGAGAGACTTATACACAGAAACACGTTTAGTCCATTTTAAGGCATTTTTGTGCAACTCAAGGGTCAATTCTTAATGGAATTCGACCATTCCAGTTTCTACAAGTTCTAAATCATGCGTAGGCACCATTTAAACTATTCCATGGCATCCAAACCTCCTAAAGCTCTATATGGCCCTATCAATTCCTTAATTATGCATAAGAGTCATATAAAATCCATCATTTTCGTGCATCTACATTTAACTAACATTCTAACGCATAATTTAACTAAATCATCATGCACATTCTAATTCAACTACATACATAAGCGTCAATACCATCAAAATGGCTAACAAATTCAATGTCAAGCATCATCATATATTACCTTGGTGATACAAAATGATCATAAGCTTATTTCAAATGATACTAATGTATCAATTACTATTCTAGAATATCAAATCATCTATATCCAAACATCATTATACGCATAAGTAACTTAGCTATAACATGGCTATAAAAAATAATACCACATACAAGTATTTCCAAAAAGGAATGTACAAAAGCTATTAATCCAAAAACCATGTCGCCCAAGACATCTATACCAATTCTTCCTTCACACCATACCTCATCTCTTGAAGAGCCCTACTCCATGGTCATGCCCTACAAGCACGAGCTAAAAGTGGGCAACATAAAGAGTAAGCACACTTTCTCAATGATGAACAATCAATAAAATTGTGATAACATAAATATATGAATGCAATTCAACATATCCTCCTACAAGGGAGTTTAATTAATTAACATTGTCATATATCAAATCATTTTCCATTGAATATAAGTATTCATACATAACAATCCATCAATAAGGACATTGTCAAGTAGAGTCAAATCTACAAATCATAATATCACCACACTTACTGTCAACAACCATGAGCAACATAAAGAGGTCACACCAACAATGATACCAAATTAATTAGTGACCAAAAGTGGGTTTTTATCTATCAATTAACACTCTAAATAAGGTATTATCTTTCTTAATCTCCTCCAACGCAAATGCCATGTCCCTATGGCTAATGCATATGTCTTATCACTAAATGCATATGCAACAGATCTGATTTAAAACATTTACTCACAGCTCATGCACACATGATTCATCAAATATTTGTAACCACGCATAGTTGCTTAAGCATTTCCCTCGCAAGGGTGCTTTTCACAAGATCCAGCAAGACCACTATTATCTCATTACATCAAGTGATCGCAAACACTTATAATCAATCAAACATATGTCCCCACGCAATGGTCCATTTCCTCATAAGATCCTACAAGACGTTTACCATTTCAATATACCAAGTGATCATAACCACTTATAATCATTCTCATATTGGTTTCCCATACGCAAAGGTACTCCCTTTCATAGTCCCGCAATACTTTCATCATTGTGATCGTAACCACATGTAAAATGCTATGCCATGCATGCTATAAATGTAATAATACACATGCTAGCCTTGGCTTCACAAGGATTCCTCACCCACTCACTTAGCGGTATACTTTGCACTTAATATTAGAGTTAGTGGCACATAATCATATATAACATTCTTCAAGGAATACCACTCATAGGGTTCAAGATCATACAAGCCAAGGATTCAGTTTAATTTCAATCCACACATGGAAATAAAAGAGCATTTTAACAAATATACTCCAAATTCATATCCTCATCAAATATGCCAAAATAATATCCAATCATCAATAGGAGTCAATTTCAATTCATATCACATACAAGAGGTAGTATATCCACTCAAGGAAAAACATGCAAATATACATTAATTTATACATTATCAATATACAATTGATCATGCATTTAGAAAATATACTCATCTCCTACCTCAAGAGAAGTATTCCTTTGGGTTAGATGATCCCGCTTCACAAGAATCATCAAATCCTACATTAAATACATATAGGACCACATCAATCACTCATTCAACATCATTTTCAAATTTTCTTGCATATCATTAATGCATGTATATGAGTCCCGTCATATTTGAACTTGTAATAGGTTCTTATTTTCTTAGGTTTCAGGAATGTTTTTCCTTAAATCGAAATTATAATTAAAGGGGCAACAACATAACTATTCTAGTCAACACACATATCAATTTCACATCCAACTTCTTTAGTGGGTTTTCTCATTAATGACTTCCAACCACCATCATTAACCATTACCTATGGCTATCTCTCTTCATTAATAACATTCCCTAACCTTATTAAATGCATATCTCATTCACAGTCCATATTTCCCCCCAAAATCAAGGGTTATGGTTTTATCAAAAACCCAATAACTATTATAAATGCATATGATTTCCATCATGACCATCTCCATATACCATCACCATCCCTCATAAATGTGACATTTAATACACCCCACCTTAGGGTTTGCATATTTAATGGTTCCCACAATAACCCATATGCATTAAAACATTCTCCCAATAATAAGAATCCATAATCTAGGGCATAAGCTTAACAAGAATGGTGAGGAACTTACCTCAAGCCAGCAAACAAGTAAGCTTCCAAGAGAGAGGGAGAAGGTGATGAAAATAGAAAGAAGAGGGAGAGCTTCAAGTCAACACCATATCCTTCAAACCAAATGGGGATTCCAAAAATAGAGGAGGGAGATGCACAAAACCTTCTCTAAGTTTTTGAGAAGAAGTAGATGAAGAAGAAAGTGAAGAATGAGAAGAGAATAGAGCAATGTGTGTTTGCCTTTAAAGAAAAAAAGTAACGTGAAAAATGAGAGAAAAGATGGGAGTTTTGTTTTAAGTTTTAACCCCTTCATTAAAGTTTCTTTATTTTATAACCAACAGGATCTCTGTTCGGGCTCATCTAAAAATTATTCTAAATTTATATTCGGATTCATAATAATATTCTTAACAGCCCTGACCAAAGGCATCTCAATTGGAGATACTTGGTCCGACACCCATATTTTAACCGGGTATTAATTTTAGCTCTTTAATTTTAGTATATTATGAAAAATCATAATAAATTCAAATTAAATCATTTTCAAACTTTTGGAACACTAATCTTTTCATATATACTTATGTCATTTATTTCTCTCAGTTAGATATTTATATAAAAGTTGGGATGTTACAAAGATAGAGGTTGGTTTTTGAAGAGCTTTGCTTTGAGGAAAGGAACTCTTCCACATATTTGATACATGCAGTATGGCTTAACAAGTCTGGGTCTGGTATTTTGCTTTGGAGAGCGTTCCCAGTTCTCATTTCTTTCTTTGAAGAGTCTTGTCGTGAAGTTGCCTTTAACCAACCTTTGGTTTGTCCTACCAAACTTTTGTTATGTAAGGACTCTCCCTTTATTTTATATCCCAAGCTTTGTATCCTGAAATACTTAAATAGACTTTTAGATGTTATCATAATATAACTTTACATAAATTAGAATACTGAATGTTGGTTATCAACAAATCTAAGATTATTTTCAAAGTCTTCTTGACTCTAACAAATTGCATTCTTCAAGATGAGCATAAGAATATTAGATAAGAGGTTATTCTGGATTAATAAACTAATTTACTAGTTTGAAGGTTGAGTTGATGGGACTTTGTCATGGTCTCAATTACACTTGGAACAAATGTTATAGGGGGTGGTTTGCAATATTGCCTCAACTTTGGCATTGATTCTCTTCTAAGGGTGATATGGACATTGTAAAATTTCATTAGCATGAGACTATTGTTTGTAGCATTAAAGAGATTATGCAACAAGGTTGTACTTTTGAAATTGCTCACTTTTTTTGGTGAAGTGAATGATTATGCAGATACATTAACAAAACTTGGTTTAGGTTTTGGGACACCTCACCTGACTTTCTTAATTGGTCTTTTCATGTTAGTCAATAGAGATGTCAAAATGGGCTACCTAACTTAGCTCGTGATAGTCTCAGGTTTTTTTCAGGCTGGACTCAAAAAGCTTGATTCTTATTCGGGTCACTATTTTATAGCCCAGGTAAACAACCTGCATAATTTTTTGTTGTCTTTTTATGGAGAAAAAATACCCACTTTTTTTTTAAAAAAGTTATAACCCATAAAAAACATGTTTCCCTTGCTAAAAACCACATCAAAACTTGCATGAAAATGATAAGTCAAAATATTTCAAAGATTATCGAGTGAAATTGAGATACACTGAAGAAATATTAAAGGGAAATCGATGAATAAGTAATCCCGTTAAGCTCAATATTCTAACTAACAAATCACATGTGAAATCTATGATGATATATTTTAGATATTGAAGGGAAATTAGAAATAGTCAATGTGATAATAGGAATTGATTAAATAGTCAAAGTGGAACTAATTAAATATTTAATTTGCTAAATGGAACTGATTAAATCATAAGATATTAAGGGGAATCAGATATTGCAAGTGGGTCGACTCTCCTTGTTTTGAGAGCTTTATTGACTTGTAGGACTCATTTTGTTTTCTATATTGTAGTTTTCTTCCTCTTGTCTTTATTTCCCTCAACAACAATAAATATCGATAGCCTAAAACAGATAAATAATTACTTTGGTTCTCTAAGTATGAGCTAAGCTTTGGTTTAGGCTTGTATGTTCAAAATGTTTTATTTTAGTTATGTGATATACTGATAGTGTGATATTGCTTACTTCAGCTAAACAAATACTTTTCAAACTATATTATTTAATTTATTTATTCATTTTACAGTATTCGAGGAAAAATATATGATATAAGTTTTGTTTATTAATATAATAGTATGATAAATTAAAAGTTAAATTTTATAAACATTATAATGAAAGTATCTTAAATATGAGAATATGAAAGGAATAATTTAGTTAAATTTCATGTTATAAATCATAAAAAAATTACAATTTATTATATCGTATATTGCCATATGTTTGAAACTCACTATCATATAAATATAACATCTAACAAATATCACTTATTTAAATTCAATAAATTGAAATTCTATTTATATTTCATGTTCAATCATAAATGAATTTTCACTCTTTTATAATTACAAAATTGCTAAACTATCAAATATATACTTAAATAATTAGTAATTATATATAGTTATAACTATACCCAATAAGTTAAAGTTAAATAAAATATATCACAAATTAAACTTTTTTATTTTGTTATATTTCTTTATAAAAGTAAATTAAGTTATAATAATTTTTAAAAAATTGTTCATGGTTGAAATTATAATATTTAGTTGGTTATATTTCTTTATAAAAGAAAATTAAGTTATAATAATTTTAAAAAGTTATTCATGGTTGAAATTATTATATTTAGTTGGTTATATTTCTTTATAAAAATAAATTAAGTTATAATAATTTTTAAAAAATTGTTCATGGTTGAAATTATAATATTGTTAAAAAATATTATAAGTTGGATTTACGCAAATGGATTATTTAACAATAAAATTATCATTGTATTATGTCTTATCGTATTTTGAAATTTTAAAACAAAAATTACAAGATAAAATATATAGCAGGTATTATTTATTATTTTGTGTCCCAAATTTAATTTTAAATATCTAATATATATATATATATATATATAAATCTAAGACAAACAATGAATACTAAAGCTAAGTATTAAACACTCATTTAAGCCAATTTTTAAAGTTTATATATAAAATTAGATAAATATTAATTTTATTTAATTTCCAATCCATTTTCGACAGAGTTAATAACTACAATGGTTTAGAGATGGAGGCCAGAGACTCATACATTTTGTCTACCTATAGAAAAAATGCACTATAACTCTTCAAGATATTGCTATCCTAGTTAGGCTAAGTATTGAAGGACTTGGTGTTGTTCCACTAGCTAGTTTCCAAGATTGCAATTGTATGTGGAAGAACAGTTGGGAATATGCCTTGTGATATGTTGCATGGTCAATGTTTGAGGTTGTCATGGTTACTGGACAACTTTAGAAACATTGAGAATCATTTAGGTAGTGATGAGGCAATTAAGAGATTCGCTCGTGCTTGCATACTGAGGTTGATTGGTGGGTTTATATTTTCTAACCAATCTTGTAGTACAGTTTTGCTGAGATAACTTTATTTACTTAAGGATCTTGATACATATTGTCAGTATGCATAAGGGGCAGTTGTATTAGGTTACCTTTACAGACAACTTTGTACCATAACTGATTATGCACAAAAGGATATTTATGGGTTGACTATGTTGGTCCAACTATAGGAGTTGGCTGAGTCCAATGGTTAGAGCTACACTAGATGCACATTGGGAGTAGAAGGGGTTTAAAACCAAGTCCAATGTTTGCACAGAAAAACTAAGCCAAGGATAGTGGTGTACCCATTTACACTAGAGGGTCGATTTATGTCGCAACAAATAGAGATAGGATAGTAACTACTAAACCCTCCAAGACTTTCATATTCATATGTTAAGCTTATTTGACAATGAATTTTGGATCACGTATATAGGTTGCAAAGCTTAATAGTGTAACACACCTATTTTTATTTATTGTAAAAAATTTAATATTAAAATCTTGATGGAATTTGACCATAGACCTTTAGAATTTTTTGATCAGTATATTATTTTAAAATTTCTAAAAATAAAAAATTATTTTATAAAAAAACAAAATTTCTTTTTGCACCCCCTAAATTACTATTCACACCTTCATAATTGTCAGCCGCCTTCACAAGAAAAGTTATTGTGTAATTTTAAAATTTTCAAACTTTGCATAGTAATCTGTTAGAAATTTTCAATTCTTGTATAGTAATCAAATATTAAAATATTCAAACGCACAGTAAAATTCATGCCTATAAATACCGAAGGATTCTAACGAAGAATTCATAATTTCAGATTAAATTTTCTTAATATAGTAGTGCTAGAGAGATAGTGGTGGGAGTAAGAGAGAGAAATAATTTTTTTAGAAGAAGGTTCTACCAAAATTATAAGGTAAGAATAACTCTCTTTTATATTTGTTAGGTTTATTTTCATATCGTTTTAGAAATCTATTATTATATTGGATATAATATTATTTTAAGTTACTATTCAAATAGTAAATTACTATTTACTGTTATTATTCATGATTTACTATTTACTGTTACTATTTACCTTTACTATTCATGTTTTACTATTTACCATTACTATTCATGATTTATTATTTACTGTTACTATTTATAATTTACTATTTATTGTTTACTGTTACTTGAGACACCCCCAAAAATAGGGGTAAATTTTTCACGTTTTTATAAATCATGATCTCGTAAAAAGAGAGTAAGTGGTGTAGCTTTTTAACATGATACCTGGATCTATGCTAAACCACTCCCATATATGAAGATATGAGAGGGTGAGTTCAAAAGATTATTTTATAATAACCTTTCCAATTAAAAACAACAGAAGATTTAATTAATTTAACTGTTGATTGATTGATTTTCAAGAGAAGGAATTTCATGAAAACATGGGATGTATTTCATATAGCTTAGAGGTCCATTATATACTCCATAATACCTTTAAAGTAATGTTTAAAGGAGAAATAATGCATAGGAAACAAAAATTCATTTGAAATAACAAATATGAGGATCAGTGTGCCACTCACTCAAGCGAGAATCCCATTCGCTTGAGCGAGCCAGTGTAGGCACGCTTGGGCGAGTCGAAGAGGGGTTGAGCGAAAGAAGGTTTAAGCATCAGGGGTCGATTTCGCTTAAGCGAGCCTTGCCTCGCTTGAGCGAAATACGAAGGGAAACCTTGAGCGGGCCAGCGAGACGCTTGAGCGAAGGGAGGAGGTGAGCAACAGGTATCAATCTCGCTTGAGCGGATCATAACTCACTTAAGCGAGATTGTTCCAGAAACGTTGGTAACTCTCTGGCCGATTCTTACAAGGGAAATCTTTGTCTCCATTAATTCATGCTTGCCATGCTTAATCCTCGCTTAAGCGTCTAGTATTCACGCTTAAGCGTGAGAGGTGCTTATGCTTTCCAACTTTCATGCTCAAGCTTGCTTACCTTGCTCACCTTCCTGTTGAATTCCCTGCACTTTCCAAGAGCTTTAACATAACATTTCTTTTATACACTACTTAAAAGATTCATGCTCACTTCCTTCAATAATTCATTAATTCAGCTCAAATTCTTTACAAAATTAGTTCAAATGAGTCATGAAATCAATGCTTAATCAACACTTATCAAACTCTCCCCAACCTAGATTTTTGCTTGTCCTCATGTAAAAAGAAGTTTGGAAAGGGAATCAAGCATTTCAACAAAATTAGCTTCTGTACAGACAAAATTTTAGAAGACAATAATCTCAATTTAACTCAAGCAAATGATTTCCTTAATACCAATTCTTTGAAATGTACTGTACCATTAATTTGTTCACAACGCAGGTAACCAATTGCTATAAGAATAAGGAACTCTCATTATTTCTCACCAGGTGGGTGTGTTTGCACATTCATCATGAGAACTGCCTAATTAACATTGCCGGTCATTTCTAATCACAATCAATTCATAAGATAAGTAAGGATCAAAAAGGTCTTTTCAAGGTTGTAATGAGGCTGGGTTATCAAGAATTCTTGGTTTTTCTTGAGTTCAAAGTGCATGCATAAATAAGAAGAGCATATGTTCTGAAATTTTTCAAATTTTTATGAGGCTTCTTCTTTTATGCTATTGAATTCTTCACTTTTCTTTTTCTAGTTCTCTATTTTTGTTACATGTTGGAGAACTTTATTTCTTTTTCAGCCTCAGTTTCTCTTATCACCCTTTTTGGAGAAGTGTTTTATGCTCTTTAAAAATTTTTAAGCATGCTGGTAAGGTAAGATTTTATTTCTCATGCTTGGTTTAGGGTGTTTAAATAAAAATTTTTAGCTCAAAAATGGGCTACAAAAATTAGGTCATATTCTTAAGGGTAGCTTTTTAGCTCTGAGTTTGTTTTATTTTTCAAAAAATTTTTTTTGCCTTTATCATTTCCTTGCTTAATCTCTAAAAGAATTGTTAATTAGAAAATCAGGCAATGCTTATTTGACGAATTCTCATGAGACTCTCAATGTTTAGATTTCTCACTTCTCACCAGGATATAAGGTTTATTTCCTTATTCTAACAGAAAAGGGTTCACGCATGTAAACAATAAAAAGTACATTCATTCCAATTCCTTGGTTCTTAATTCAGCCATTTTTCCTTTTTAAAAATCAGTGTTATTGTCTAAAAATATTTTGCTGCTTAGAAACTCTTCTTGTTCAAAAAGTAAAATCTTTGGTTGGGTTTTTCAAAAATGTTCACAGTTTTAATCAAAACAAGAATAATCACAAGCAATTCTAAAGTATGCTGCACTAAAAATAAAGTAAAGCTATAAATTGTCAATTTGAAATAAAACTTAAAGTAGCAATTTAAACTTCAGAAATGAAAGCATTAAAAAAAATTTTTTTTTTTCACTCTTCCTCAGATGAGTCCTCTTCTGTTCCCTGGTCTCTTTCTGGAGGTCCCTGTGTTGAAGTTCCTGGCCTATCCTGTGTAGTCTCACCTCCCCCCACAAAAGGGGGCCTGTCCCCAGGCCAAGCAATTAGAGCCTCAAACTGGGCAGGAGGCATCCAAGGATTGTGTTGACCTGCAGGAATGCTGTGATAAAGGCCACTATGAATATGTAACAAACCTCTATGATGAGCGTTTTGCTGTGCCAGGAGGTGGCTATTTTGAATTTTTAAGATGTGAATGCCTTGTAAAATCAGAGTGGCTTCTGTGCTGAGGGGAGGATGGGCAGGTGCTGTGTTGAATGCTTGCTGTGCTGCTTGAGAGGCAGGTGGAGGGGGTACGTCAGTTGCAGGAGGTACTGGATTACTGCAGTAACGCTTAATGAAGCGTTTGTCTATGGAAGGCCTAATTGGTTTGATGTCTTGTACCTCAACACCATGAGCTGCACAAAAATCAGTGATAAAGGCAGGAAAACCGAGACTCCCTTTTACCTTCTGACCTGCTTGGGAATACTTCTGGTCAGAAACCACAAACTTGTGAATTTCATCAGAGAGTATTTGGGCTAGATCAATGGAAATGTCCTCTCTTAGAATGCAGTATAGCAAATAACACCTACTAAGAATTAAATCAGAGACATGAGCGTTAGGTGCTATGTTAGCTAATAAGAAAGAAGTCCAAACTTGAGAAATAGAAGTCATGTCTTTTCTTAAAATTCTCAGTGGTGTCTCTCCTTGCCCCATTTGAAAGTGGTGTCCTGGAACACATATGGCTGCTTCAAGGTCATTTGTGGTAATGAATTGGTTCCTCGCAACCATGGTAGCATATTCGCAGATTTCTCCCTCTCCTAGGGTCATAATGTTCCCCAAGTAAAAATTGATTGTGTCTCTGTCATAGGAGAGCCAGGTTCCCCTCACATAAGTTTTTCTTTCTCCTCCTCCATCTCTTGTCCAAGCATTCACATAGAACTCTCTCACAACTTCTAGGTCATACTTCTCCCTTGGGTAACATACCTTTAACCAATTTCTCCTCCTTATGATTTGCAGGAAAGCATCACAATCTCCCAAGGCCAAATCTACTTTTCTTTCTGGTATAAATGTCCAGTTTGAGATATCTTCATAACGCTTGCTCTTATTTTTATTCCCGAATCTTGGGGCCTTGTCTTGTTCATCTGTGCGTGGTCTTTTGCCTTTATTTCTTTGGGAACTCCTTGCTGGGGAAGTAGTGACAGGGGGGTTTGGTGCAATTTGCTTTGTTCTGGCCATCTGCAAGAAGGTTAAGAGCCACTTTGCACTCAAAATACTTTCTTTCAAGACTTTTGTCAAACATTCAGCATGCGTTAAAAGAATGTGAAACATAAAGGTGACATGCATTACAAAGAAGGTGATACACAAGAGCAAAGCATTGACCCCCCCCTTTTTTTTTTTAAAAAAAAACAACCCAGAAAACAACCAAGCATCAATCATGGTATTCACTAGAAACAGAAAGAAGGTGGTTAAATACTTCAAAGTATGCAAAAAGGAAGGTATTAATTCTCCCTAACACAGTAACCATATGCTGTAATTCAAAAGAGGATGGTGCAGTAGTTACCTGGAAGGATCCGAAAGTGATAGAGAGAATGAATTGCAAGAAAGAGAATGAAGAGACAATTGTTTGAGAAGAGTTGGGCAGTTACAAAACTTGGAGAGTCAGGAAATTAATGGACGGTTATTTGAGTGAGAGACTTAGTGGGAAGTTTCAAAATTCTATATTTATTAGCATCAGGGGCCATTTGCATTTCACGCTTGAGCGCTGGATTGTCACGCTTGAGCGCAGGGGTGTCGTTGGAGCGCAGGAGTATCACACTTGAGCGTGATCGACCAACGGGGTGGCTTTTGTCTCGCTTAGGCGTTGTTACTTCCTCGCTTGAGCGTGTGGGCTTTGATGTAAAGGATACTTTCCTCGCTCAAGCGGATTGCTAGTCGCCCAGGCGAGAATGAAGATATATTTGCACGCCTAAGCGTATGTTTGTCACGCTTGAGCGTGACACACAAATTTTCATACCTGATGCTTAAATAAATTCCTCGCTTGAGCGAAGAAGCGTGTTGCTTCAAGCGTGGTAGCCTCTGTTTGATTTTCCAGGCCCTCTCGCTCAAGCGCAAAAGATCACGCTTAAGCGTGATCGGGTTTATTTTGTTGAAAATTTCTTTTGTAGAGGTGCCACGCTCAAGGCTTGATTCTTTCGCTTAAGCTTGATGTGGATAGTGTGTGACTTACCTTGGCTCGCTTAAGCGAGATTATCCACGCTTGAGCGAGATGATTTCCTCATGCTTCTCTTAATTCAATCTCCAGCTCCAGTTTTGTTTGCCTTTGTTTGAAACTTTTATTTGGGCTTCTCTTGATGAGTAATCTACAAAGTAAACAGAAACTTTACTAAAAAAAAATGAAATTTTTATGGAAAGAAGGCATAAAAGATTGGGTTGCCTCCCAATGAGCGCTTGTTTAACGTCAGTAGCTTGACGCCTGAGTTTGATCATGGGTCTTTTAGTAGAATGTCAGTGGCAACCTTCTCCACTTCTCCTCCTAAATAGGGCTTTATTCTCTGTCCATTTACAACCCAAGTTCTTTCAGATTTAGGATCTTGTAATTCAATAGCTCCATAAGGTTTCACCTCCTTCACAATAAAGGGTCCTGACCATTTAGACTTGAGTTTCCCTGGGAATAGTTTCATCCTTGAGTTGAAAAGAAGAACAAATTGTCCTTGATGAAAACTTTTCTTCATGATGTGTCTATCATGGTAAACCTTCATTTTCTCTTTATAAATCCTTGATGAGTTATAAGCATGATTCCTCCACTCGTCTAACTTGTGCATCTGAATTTTCCTTTCTTCAGCTGATGCTTTTGGGTCATAGTTGAGGGTTTTCATTGCCCAAAATGCTTTGTGTTCAAGTTCCACCGGAAGATGGCAATTTTTACCATATACCAACTGATAAGGTGAAAATCCAGTTGGTGCCTTGTATGTTGTTCTATAGGCCCATAAAGCGTTATCTAACTTCAATGACCAATATTTTCTGCTTTGACTGATTGTCTTCTCCAGTATCCTCTTAATTTCTCTGTTGGATACTTCTACTTGGCCATTGGCTTGAGGATGGTAAGGGGAGGTTACTTTGTGCTTGACTCCGTAATGTTCTAGGCATCGTTGGAGTTGACTGTTGCAGAAATGAGAGCCTCCGTCACTTATTAATACTCTTGGAGTGCCAAACCTACTGAAAATGTGTTTCTTAAGAAATTTGATGACAGTCTTGGCATCAGCTTTAGTACATGCCATGGCTTCTACCCACTTAGAGACATAGTCTACTGCCACAATTATGTATTCATTTGAAAATGACATTGGTAATGGCCCAGTAAAATCTATGCCCCAGCAATCAAAGACTTCTATCTCAAGGATGGTGGTTAATGGCATCTCATGTCTTTTTGATATGCTCCCTGTCTTCTGACATGCTTCACAATGCTGCACAAAAACATTAGCATCTTTAAACAATGAGGGCCAATAAAAACTTGATTGGAGGATTTTTGCCGCTGTCCTTTCCCCATTGAAATGTCCTCCATAGGGTGAGCTGTGACAGTGCCATAGGATGCTGTCAGCCTCCTCTTGGGACACACATCTCCTCAAAATGTGATCTGATCCAAGTTTGAATAGGTAAGGGTCATCCCATAAGAATTGTTTTGCATCCCTCAGAAACTTCCTCTTCTGCTGCCATGAAAGGTCATCAGGCAATACTCCAGCAGCTTTAAAGTTAGCCATGTCTGCAAACCATGGCCGTTCTTTCATCATTAGTAGCTTTTCATCAGGAAATTCTTCCTTTACTTCAGGTTGGAGTAGTGTGACTTCCTGATTGACAAGTCGGGACAAGTGATCTGCAATAAAATTTTCGCTGCCCTTTTTGTCTTTGACTACTAGGTTGAATTCTTGCATTAGCAAGATCCATCTAATTAGCCTGGGCTTAGAATCAGGTTTATTCAATAAATATTTAATAGCAGCATGGTCAGTAAAAATAGTGATCTTGGAACCAATCAGATAAGGTCTAAATTTTTCCAGGCCATACACTATCGCTAAGAGTTCTTTTTCTGTTGTTGCATAATTTGTTTGTGCAGGGTTTAAAACTTTACTAGCATAGTGTATAACATGAAAAATTTTAGCCTTTCTTTGTCCTAATACGGCTCCAACAGCATAATCACTGGCATCACACATCATTTCAAAGTCTAGTCCCCAATCAGGGGCAACTATTACAGGTGCACATGTTAGTCTATGCTTTAGAGTTTCAAAGGCATGCAAACAAGAATCATCAAAAATAAAAGGAGTGTCTTTGTTTAAGAGATTACTCAAAGGATTTGCAATTTTTGAGAAGTCCTTGATGAATCTTCTATAAAATCCTGCATGGCCCAAGAAGCTTCTGACTCCTTTTACATTTCCTGGTGGTGGTAATTTCTCGATTACTTCCACCTTTGTTTTGTCTACTTCAATGCCTCTTTTGGAGATTTGATGTCCTAACACAATGCCTTCAGTCACCATGAAGTGACACTTTTCCCAATTCAAAACCAAATTGGTGTCCATACATCTTTTCAGTACAATGGTTAAATTTTTCAAACATTGATCGAATGATGGACCAAAAACAGAGAAATCATCCATGAAGACCTCAATACATTTTTCCACCAAATCAGAGAAGATAGCAAGCATACATCTTTGAAATGTTGCAGGAGCATTACACAACCCAAAGGGCATTTTTCTGTATGCAAACACCCCAAAGGGACATGTGAATGCTGTTTTTTCTTGATCCTCTGGTGCAACTGCTATCTGGTTGTACCCTGAGTAACCATCTAGAAAGCAGTAGTATGCTTGTCCTGCAAGTCTTTCCAGTATTTGATCCATGAAGGGCAGAGGAAAATGATCTTTCCGGGTAGCAGTGTTTAGTTTCCTGTAATCGATACACATCCTCCATCCTGTGACTGTTCTTGTAGGGATCAATTCATATTTCTCATTTTGTATGACAGTGATTCCTCCTTTCTTTGGAACAACCTGCACAGGACTTACCCAAGAACTATCAGAAATTGGATAAATTATACCAGCTTCTAGTAATTTAATTACCTCCCCTTTTACTACTTCCTTCATAGTTGGGTTCAAGCGTCTCTGTGGGTGAGCAATTGGTTTAAATTCTTGTTCCATGTAAATGTGATGAGTGCAGTAGGCTGGGCTTATTCCTTTCAGATCTTCTAATCTCCATCCAATCGCTGTTGAGTGCTCTTTCAATACTTGAATCAATTGCTTTTCTTCAGTACCTGTCAATTCCCTGTTAATAATAACAGGTTTTTGGTTATCATCATCAAGAAAAACATATTTCAAGTGTGGAGGTAAAGCTTTTAACTCCACTTTTGGTGGGACAACTTCTTTTGTTTCTTCTGGCAGCTTTTCAAAGTGACTTTCTTGTTGAGTATCTTGCTTGTCCTTTTTCTTGTCTTCATCTATTGCTCCAACGTTTAGCTCACCCAGTGGATCTTTGTTGAACCATTCGTTGGTTTGTTCTCTGATGGCTTCTTCTTCAATGTCAATTTTGAAGCACTGTTGTTTTTCCTTTGGGTATTTCATTGCATCAAACACATTGAAATTTACTTCTTCATCTTGCACTCTTACTTTTAGCTTCCCGTCATCCACATCAATAATTACCTTTGCGGTCTTCATGAAGGGTCTCCCCAGAATGAGAGGCACTTCTGCATCTTCTTCTATATCCATTATGACAAAATCTAGAGGAAATACAAACTTGTCAACTCTTACCAGTACATCTTCAGCTATGCCATATGGAAATTTCATAGATCGATCCGCCAGCTGGAGGGTCATCCGTGTTGGCTTCACCTTAAGATCTCCAATTCTTTTCACCATTGAGAGGGGCATTAGGTTAATGCTTGCTCCCAAATCCAAGAGTGCTTTTCCTACTGGTAAAGTACCAATAGTTACTGGGATTGTGAAACTTCCGGGGTCTTTTGTTTTTTGTGGCAGTGCTTTTTGAATGATGGCACTGCAGCCTGCTGCAAGCTCCACTGTTTCTTCAGAAAATCTCTTCTTCTTTGTTAACAGCTCCTTCATGAATTTTGCGTAAGTTGGCATTTGCTCCATGGCTTCCACAAAAGGTATGTTTATTTGTAACCTTTTGAAGATATCCATAAATCTTGCAAATTGCCTCTCCTTGTCTATTTTTGAAGGGTTCTTTGGATACGGCAAGCTCTTAAGTTGTGGTGTTGGGTCGTCCACCTTCTTCTTCCCTTCTTTTATTTCTTTCTTTTTTTCTTTTTCAACTTCCTCCTTCATATGTACATCTTCATATTTTTTATTTTTCTTTTCAGTAACTTCCTCTTTTGTTTCTTTTTCAACATCTTCTTCTACTTTTTCTTCCACCTTGTCATTCTCTTTTTGTTGTCCAATGACCTTCCCACTTCTTGTTGTGATTGCTTTGCATTGCTCCTTCGGATTTGGGTGTGTATTGGCTCCAAATTGGGAGTTATGATGCTCTGCGATTTGACGAGCCAATTGCCCCACTTGAGTCTCTAGGTTTCTTATCGAAGCATCAGTGTTTTTCTGGTTGGTGATTGAGACCTGCATGAATTTTTCTAGAGTGTCCTCTAGTTTTGATGTCCTTTCTGTCAATGAAGGACCTTGCTGATAAGGTTGTTGTCTGTTGGATGTGCTTGCTTCTTGCTTCCATCCACCATTTTGACTATTTCTCCATCCCTGTGAAAAATTATTGGGGTAAGCATTGTTATTGAAGTTACTCTGCTTACCTTGGTTATTCATATAGAGGATGGATTGGTCTCCTTGCTCTCCTTGACAGTGTCTATTCTGATGTTCTCCTCCACAAAAGTCACATCTCATTTGTGCTTGTTGGTTTCCTGTAGAGGATCGTACAACATGCAGTTGTTGCGGGAGTTTTGCCATCTGCTGTGTCAGAGCTTCAATTTGTTGTGTCAAAATTTTATTTTGAGCCAAAATGGCATCTGTTGTATTAAGTTCCAACATTCCCTTCTTTTGGACTTGTGATCTATCATGCTGAGCTTGGTAATCTGTGGATGATAATGCTTCAATGATCCTTGTAGCTTGCTATGCATCTACTGTCATCATGGTTCCTCCAGCTGCTGCATCTAAAATCATTTTAGTGTCAGCTTTTAAACCACTGTAAAAGATATTCAATTGGGCAATATCTTCTAAGCCATGGTTTGGGCATTTTCTCAGAAGAGATTTGAAACGTTCCCATGCTTCACAGAAGGGTTCATCATGGCTTTGTTTAAATGTTGTGATATCTGATTTAGCCTTGATAAATCTAGATGGTGGGAAGATCTGTGTAGGAATTTTTCCTCCACTGTCTCCCAGCTGTTCAGGCTTTGATTTGGGTGCGACTGGAGCCATTCTTTAGCTTTTCCTGCAAGAGAAAAAGGAAACAATCTTAGATATGCTGCTTCAATTACTTCCTGTTCAAAGCCCATTGTTCCTACTAATTCATAGAATGTGGCCAAGTGAGTGTAAGGATCTTCACTGGACATTCCATGGAATTGATGGGAACTAATTAAACTAAGGAAAACAGGTTTCATTTCTATAGCCCTGATTGTATTTGGTATAGCAATGCTTGAGTAGTGTCTAGGTCCTTGTTGCAATGTGTAATCTCCAAGTGTTTTTCTTGGTGGGTTTTGATTATTGCTGTTGTCATCCATTGTGTCAGAGGAAGTTTGTCCTTCTTGGAGGTTCTTCTTTGCTTTCTTGATTTTCTTGAGGAACCTATCTATCTCAGGATCAAATGCAAGCTGTTCTTTTGTACCCTGTCCTCTCAAGATCATAAATCAAGTACTCAAGGTAGAAAAAATTACTAAAAAAATAAAAACAAATTGCAAACAAATTTATTTACACTGTCTTATCAATTCAATGCTAAAAATATTCAAACTTAAATCACCTCCCCGGCTACGGCGCCAAAACTTGATAAGGTTTTGATTATTTTGATATTGAAGAGTTCATTGAAAGAGAATCAAGTTTGTATAATATGAACTCAATGCAGTGGATGTGCCAAGTTTAAACACAGAAGTTGTAATATAGTATAGTTGTCGTTCCACTGAGGAGGTGTTAGAATGAAGATCTTAGTTTTGAATTGATTAGACAGAAGGTTTTTAGTTTGTTTTGTTGTGAATGCTGTTGAATGAAAAAGTAATAAATAACAGAGAATAAAATTTGCAAAGGATAACAGTAAATGGTATTGGGAAAATCAGTTTTGTAAAACAGGGATTGGCTTCATCACATCTTCACCTTCTGTAAGCTGCATAAGTTTTTATATAAGTAAATCAAAAAGATAATTTCTACGTCACAATCAAAGTCATTTGTATCGATCCCTCGACTACAAAATTCATAAGAATGATTTCAAACCGCTGATCCCTCAGTCACTTTGAAATCATCCCAGCACTATCGATCGATTGTTTTGACGTTTATTGCGTTAGACGCCATCCCTGGCTACCTACTCACAACAAGTATTTCTTTCGGATCAGCTTTCAAAAGTCACTTCCCAGCATACTTGAGAAAACTTAAAACAAGAAAATAGTGATCAAGTACTTTCAAGCATTAAACGCAGAAGGAAATACAGAACTTATCAAATCTCATTACTAAATAAAAACTTACAACAACATTACTTCAGTGTTGAATGGATTACAGCCAATCCCATAAGGGAGATTAGTTACTCATGCCTTGTATTTTCACCATTAAAAGAATGCATACAGAAAATAACAGAAAAGATTTGAAATACGGGGGATGAATCTGATGATGGATCTCTGATGATTGTTTTCAACTTGATTTATAGAGGTTCTGGTTCAGCTCCCTTTGCCACTTGCGTAGAGCCCATGTAGCATCTTTCAGAGACTTGTGGAAACATAAGAAAATGGGTGAGTTGGCATCGCACCATTGGTGAATATTAAATTGAAAAATCCCATACTGCATGAGTCACGCTTGAGCTTGATGGTCACGCTCAAGCGTGAAGGGTCCTGATACTCATTAAATGTTCCACGCTCAAACCATCTTAATCACGCTTAAGCGTGGTTTTCTTTTGTTCAGTATGTTTGTTCCACGCTTAATCCATGCTGGTTCCTCGCTTAGGCGTGCTCGGCTTATGCTTTATTATCCATTAGTCACGCTCAAGCGTGTAATGCATACGCTCAAGCGTTCTTCACGTGCAGGGTCACGCTTGAGCTCCATATAGTTACGCTCAAGCGTCATTCGTGCCTGGGTCACGCTCACGCTCACGCTTACTCTTCGCTTGGCCGCTCTTGATCTCACGCTCAAGCGGCTCATCCCCACGCTTGAGCGTGAGGGGGGTCCTGATGCCTCTTTGTCTCCATTAATTCATGCTTGCCATGCTTAATCCTCGCTTAAGCGTCTAGTATTCACGCTTAAGCGTGAGAGGTGCTTATGCTTTCCAACTTTCATGCTCAAGCTTGCTTACCTTGCTCACCTTCCTGTTGAATTCCCTGCACTTTCCAAGAGCTTTAACACAACATTTCTTTTATACACTACTTAAAAGATTCATGCTCACTTCCTTCAATAATTCATTAATTCAGCTCAAATTCTTTACAAAATTAGTTTAAATGAGTCATGAAATCAATGCTTAATCAACACTTATCAAGGCCTCGGCGGAGTAATAAGCCTTGGTGGAGTCACATGCCTTAGCGGAGTCTCATGCCTTGGCGGAGTAACATGAATGTCCTTTTGGGCATGAACTTCGTTTAAAAGATACTTACACAATAAGACGTGACATATTCCGCCTAGCTAAATCGCTTTCTTGGCAGAGTGGTGAGTACGTCTTTAAGGTACGTACTCCGTATAAGAGTAGTTATAGGGAATTTGAAACGTACTTCTTCTGTTCGAAATGCTGATCTGGCAAAGCATTGAAACTATGCTCTTGGGGGCCGGTGTTGGGACCGGATCAAATACCATACAAGAATATAATTTATTCTCCATCAAAATCATTAGCATTTGTTATGCTTCCTCGGTGGACATATATTTATCTAACCATACATTCATCAAACAATTCATGCCACCATACCGCACATCAAAATTTCTTCTAAATGCATTCAAAGCATGTTGCCAAACACATCATCCACATCATACACCACATCATTATTTTTCACAACATTCAAGCAAGGCTAACATGCATGACAATACATTCCACAATCAAATAACATTCAAATTCATGCATTTAGAACATAAGACTCCTCTTCTACCTCAAGAGAAGAGTTCCGATTGATAAGACGCTCCCGCCTCATCGCTCGGAATAGGTCCTACATTCACATTCATGTAAAACCTCAATTAATCAACTACTCAAATTATTAATTCAATTCTATAATTTCACAACATATGCTAGACATGTTGTAAATACCATTTTTATCCTTTATTAGGCTTCAGGAATTCCTTCCCATCAAACCACCACCATTAAATTCAAGGGTTACAAGACAACCCTAGCCCCAAGTTTCACAAAACCCTTTCTACCAACACTCATATCTTTAAATGTCATGCATTTCTTCATAACACCTAATCTTATATCAACATTAACCATTTTCCCCAAATCTTAAAGTTAGGGTTTTACCAAACCTAACAACTCACATTAAAACATCATCATTCTTCATTCCTCATCATCATTATTGTACCAATGACCATTAACTCCTCATACACACTCACATTATGGCAACCTCATTTTAGGGCATAAGCATTAAATGCTCTCAACAATCACCCACTCACATGCATTACTCCCTCAACATACATTAACATTTATACAAAGGAAAACCCAAGTAAAATGATGAGTCTTCATACCTCACACCCAACAACAATGTGGGTTCAAGAGAGAGAGAGAGAACACGAAAATGGGGAGAAAGAAGAGGTGAGGAATTTCAAGCTTCCAAGCTTCCTCAATGAAAATGGAGAAGAAGAGTCACCACCTTGGCTAGGGTTTATGGAGAAGAAGAAATGAAAAAGTGAAGGAGAAATTAAGAGCAAAGGAGAAGAGGAAAGTTTCCCACGGAAGTGAAAGAAGCCAATGTGAAGAAGGGAAAGAAATTTGGGGCTTTTGCTTTATTTTTAGTTTCATTCATTAAAATTTATCGTTTCTCCCCAAACAGGCTCTCTGTTTGGGCTCAATACTTTATCTGAAAATTATTCTGAATACATATTCGGATTCCCAATATTATCCTTAACAGCCCTGACCAATATCATCTCATTCCGAGATACTTGGTCTAACACCCATATCTCAACCGGGCTCATTTTCAGCTTAACCGGTCTCCATAAACCACCAACAATTCCAAAATTCTTAATTTAATTATTTGCAATATTTTGGGACATTAAATAATTCACATTCAATTTGTCAATATTTATCTTCATTAATTAATCCTCTATTTTCAAATTTGGGATGTTACATTACTATTCATAGTAACTATTCAAAATTTACTATTTACTGTTACTATACATAATTACCATTTACCATTTTTGTTTCAAATAAGTAATCAAAATTTTCATCTTATGTCTATATTAAAATAAAATTGGTATGTTTTAAAACTCGGAGACGAGGTACGCATGGACTTTCCATAACGAATCAAGATACAAGAGGTAAGGGGAAGTGAGATAAGAATATAATATGGAAAAACATAATAATAATGGGAGGAGTCCCCTACTCCTTTTAACTATGAACAATTATTATATTTTAAAGTAATAATTATTATCATCTTAAGTAAATAAATAAATAAAATTTATTCAAAAGTTTAAAATATTTGGATGAATCATATTGATTAACCTAACATAAAGTTTAAAATATTTGGATGATTCATTAACCAAACATATTGTATCATTGAGATTTGGACTGTTATGGACTTATATGGACTGTGTTATACCTTTACGCTGATTTGGACTATAATGGACCCATATGACCATTAGACTATTTTCGACTTGATTTGGACCAACTAACATCATGACTAGACTAATACGACTTAAAATGAACTTTAATAATTAAGACACCTTGAATAAATTATGTTGATTTTTTATAATGATTGTGTTATTTTTATTTGATTGATTTGTGAATGATTATTCTATGTTGTTATGGAGAATGAGCATGTAGCAAGCCTGACGGAAAGCTAAAACTCTGTAGGAATTTAGTTATCTCTTATTTATTTATTTATTTATTTATTTTTATTCAAATTACTTTTAAAAAATTTCTTAGTTTTTAATGGAACTACATAAATTTTTGGAAATCTCTTTTATCTTTTAAAAAAAATATATTTACTAAAATTAAGATTTCTAGTTAGTTTATCAGAAAGAAAAAGAAAAAGAAATTATTTTATAAAAATAATTATATATACATACATATATAAAGACATTTAAATCTTAAATAAAAGAAGATCTTTCACTAATATTTTACTTTAGACTCTTAAAAAATATATAACAATAAGAATTTTATTTTCAAAAATGTATAAAAATATTATACAAAATTTTCAAGTACTATGGTTTTAAAGATTGATAATTTTGAATTCAAGTTTTTAGTAATTGATTTTCAATTGACCTATAACTTTTCTAAGGAAGGTTGTGAAATATATTTAAGGCTTTGAAACTCAAATTATGATGAGATTTGATTTGTGATTAGAAAAGAAACTGTACTAAAATTTTATACGTGTGATAGAACTTATTTGAGAATTTGAAAAAGTACAGTTTACTGGAGTGACTACGTCGCGATTCGTAGGCCCCGATAATATAATCGTGTTTCTAAAAGCCTTAACTAACTCAATACGCGAGTAGTTCATGCATCATGAATAATCTCAAGAGAAAAGATATGAAATTGCCTGGGGACAGATTATAGAAACCGAGGATACATTAGAGGAGGTTCAATTACGAGCCTTGGGATGAGATGGTGTGAAAGGGTGCTTCAAGGGACCTGGGGTCGCTCCCTAGTGTCGGGTACTTTCACAACAAACTTTCTCACTCTGACTAGTCTCTAAGTGTTTCCATGTCAGTAGAGTTGTTCTTTTGCATTGAGGAAGTTATATTATCCAGATTTTAAAGAACAGTGTCAACTCCTGATTGGCCCAATACAAAATAAAAATTTTAAAGGGCCCACATACATTGATAAAATGAATCATGGATTAAGAACATCAAACTGCATCTCATATGCATTCATAATTGTTTGTGCGTGTGATTGTGATTGATAATATAAATATTATATTTGTGAAAACCCTTTGTTGTTTATTCCTATTTCTTTCAATATATTATATTCTGTATCTCACTCCTTTCTCAGTGTTTTTATTTCATATGTTTTAATTGATGGTTCCACTAGTGGAAAAAAGGCTTTTTACACCGGTTCTTGGACCGGTGTGGATGGAGCCGGTGAGAAAAATGTGGACCTTTTACACCGGTTTTAGGACCGGTGAGAAAAATAGTTTTTACACCGGTCTTATTTAAAACGCTCGGTATAAAAAATAATACTTACATCGGTCCTTTTCTTTACAACCGATGTAAGTATTAATTTTCTCACCGGTTCTGTTGGTTATGCCCGGTACAAAGTTAACTTTTAACACCCGTCCTATTTTTACGCCCGGTACAAAAAAAAATACTTTTAACACCGGTCCTATTTTTATGCCCGATACAAAAAATACTATTTTTTAAAAATTTTAGTTCAGTACATTTCAATCCTAGGCGATGCCAATTCAATACACGTTCGTTACAATTTTAAAAAGCATCATCAACTTCAATTTTTAAAATCATGAGTGGAAAATCAGCTAAAGGAAAACAAAATTTCCATTCTTGCCTAAAATAAAACTCAGCTAAAGGAGACATTAGACATTATATTCACAACTCACTTTTGATCATGTTGAACACTAATATTTTACTCTAATTCCTTTCCCTTAAACTTGTTCTTTACAACTAGAAAAATGTTGTGCACATACAGGCAGACATATAAAACAGAACATAAAAAGAAAAAATATGAAGTAGACCAAGAACTTAGGGAGCTTCAGGTTTGCATCAGGGGCGATCTCAGCAAGGTAGTTGTCCACTAGTTTTGACACTGGGAGATTCAAAAACAGAAGCTCTTCTGAGAAAATCAATGAGAAAATCAATAAAAGTATTCACCTGCATAACGATACAAGTAATCTGATACTTGCACAACTAAATTATAGCCAAAGTACTATCTCCAACAGAATTTTTAAAAATAGTATCAAACTAATACAATAAGATAAATAGTTTAATCCATGTTTTCATATATAGTGTAATCCATGATTTAAATTTTTAGCTACTTTAAACAAACCCATATGATCAGATGATAAAAAAAAATTATATTACATTAAATATCATATAACTAATTACACATGGTTTATCTATAAAAGAAATTAATGGTTATATAGTTTGAGAACTAAGTATTATAAATAAATATGATAGCAACGTTAATTTACACAAATTGTAGTACAAGTGGCAAAATTTCAAACGATGGAGAAAAATGACAGCTTAAATAAATATTGTAGTACTATATCTTTTTATCTTAGAGATTCCTATCTTATACCTCTTGCTATTAATTCAAAATTTATCACCTAGAAGAAATATGTTATGAAGAAAGAGTGGGTGATATATTACTTGTAAGTTGGAACGAAGCAAAGACTTTTAATCTGTGTTTAATTTGCAGTTAGTTATCTTGAAAATAAGTGATTTGAATGGTAAATGATTTTGACTCAATGATCAGGCTGTAGCAACTGAAGGCCAGAAGCCAAATCTGATGACAGATTATGTCCTAAGGGTGAAATCTTTACTTTCTATATCATCCCTGATCATCATAAATTCATTATAAATTTTTTATTTAAGACTCTAATTTCTTTGCTATAAATTCAGATCTTGCGACTTGAGGCCTGTGCTGATACTATTGTAGGAAATGTGATGTTAAGAGGAGCCTCTAGTGGACAAAAGAAACATTTTACAATAGGTAAAACATATGCTATTGATATTGAAGTGAATCATGTTTAATGAACTAGAAAAATTGATTATATGAGAGAATATTTAATAATTATAAGCCTATGTATACAGGGGAAATATATATCTTAAATTCTATATCATAAATTAAACTAACCTCAGAGACAAGCTTGAAGGCAATCTCAGCCTTGGGATGTTGATTCTTATCCGGATGAAGTTTCAAGGTTGTAGCAAAAGAACACTCATTATTGTTATTTCAATGATACAATGCATTATGAAAATTGATATTGCATAAAACCATAAAATAAAATGAGTTACATTACACCTACCAAGTTTATGGTATCATTTACGAATGGTATTTGGCCCTGCATTTTCTTCCACATATGAGAACCAAAAATGGAGACATTTACATAACAACAACAAATACAACAGGTACGAGAGGGCCGTTTGGTTTACAAGAAATAAAAAGACAAAATGTTTTCAGAAATCAAACACCCCACAAAGTTTGTATCATGAAAGAGAGGATGAAATACTTACTCCAAGAATGCAATACCAATCTATGAAAGGGTTAGACTTTGACACAAGTCTATGGATACATACAACAATTCCTACTTCCATAGTCACCTGTGTATCCCCTTAGCAGAAGATGGGACCAAAAATCATGCCAATGCATGAAAGAGCATAATGCAAAGCACAAAATAATTAGCATCTATAGAACATGGTAATTGGTAGTTACCCCATCCATGACCAGGGCATCAATTGTAGTTTCTCCATTTGCATTTGGACTTCCACCTGAACCAACTGCTTAGAATAGAATATTCAAAAGCCATGCCAAAGTGTACCATCACAAACAAAGAACCTCAAAAGAACCAAATCTCAAGATAGTTAACTGCTATATAGAAAGAACAAAAAGACCACTAAAATTCTGTCCAAGAGGGGTAAAATGAAGAGAAATTTTCACTTTCTATATTCTTCTTCTACCAAGCAAGCTTTATTACCAGTATCAATCTTTTAAGTATGTAATTTCCATAAACCATAACACAAGGCCACACTTAAACAGTAATAGTTGCAAAGTATAGATAAATTTCTTGTAACACTAAAGCATATAAATGGTAAAAACTTACTGTACACTAAAGCAGATCAATCATGTAAACATCCTTGTCATAAAGACAACTAGACAAGTATTGAAGAAGCTATTAGTCAAAATCACAATAAGAAGAGATACGTTCACTATGTTTTCTTATCACGTCCATAGTTCTAGTTCTAGATTTGGCATTATACTAATCAAGTCTGCGCCTATATACAATTTGAGTAAAACTTCAAATCAGTTAGGCCACATATTTTACTCCTGGGATTTTAAAAACCTCAATTTAGTCTCTAACTTTATAAAATAACATTTGATTTGGTCTTTCTTAAGTATAAAAGGAAAACTAAAAAAATAAAGTCCAAAATAAACTAAAATTAGTATCTTTTTTGTAATGTTAAGAACTAAGCCAAAACTTTTAAAATTTCATGGAATAAAATGTGCGACCTATAATTTCCATAGAATTTACCGTTTCCATTCAACAAAAGATAAGTTTGAAAATTCATGATGAGATATCCATCTGATATTGTTAAAAAAATTAAAGTACTGAACTAATGTACCAAAAAAATGATGAGGGAATCAGAGAACTAGAAGGTCCAAACAGCCAGAGAAGGGATAAAGACCAGCCACCTACGACGAAGCTAACTTGAAGCCTTCGACAAAGACACGAGTCATGAGAAATGAGAGGCGAGGCTCGAGCCCGAAAGGAGATGTCGTGCACAACAGGACGGTCAAATCATGTACGATGGGAATAGAAACTCTCACTCGGAAACAATGAAAAACAGAACGAATAGCTTCGATCACTATTCAGCCCTCAGTTATTTTTGTGAAATAAGGATATGAGCATTCTCAAACAGACATAGGTTGAATTGAAAAATTAAGTAAAACAAACTTCAGAAAAACCCTAAACTACAATATTCAACGTGGTACACAAAACATTAGGTAAAATCAATGTCGCATACCTCTGTGTCTATTTTGCTCTGATATGTGATTGGCGGAGACAGAGACGCGGACAAAGACGGTGGAGCAATGACCCCTCAAAAAAGTTACAGGAAGCTGAGATGGCAGGCAGAAGAGAAGTTGCAGGAGAAGGAAAGTGGCAATGCAAAGACGAAAGGGAATGGTGGAGAAGGAGACTTGGCTCTGACGCACAAAGGAGGAGCTTCGAGAGGACGAGAGAAGGCTAGGTTTCGAGAGAGAGTACAGCTTGGCTTTCGAGAGGATGAGAGAGGCTTCAAAATGGAACGGTAATATGAAACGAGCCTTTCTCACCGGTCACAGATATAAGACCGGTATCATTTTTGACATTTTTAACCGGTCCAAATATCAAACCGTTACAAACATAATATTTCTCATCGGTCCAAAAAGTAGACCGGTGTAAAGTTTTTTATTATTTACAAAATTGCCACCGCTTTATTTTTTACACCGGTCACACTACAATCGGTGTAAAACGCCTGGTGTAAAAGGTCTTTTTTCCACTAGTGTTCGTACAAAGGGAAAGATCGAAGAATCCAGGCAGTAAATATAGTACGTTCTAGAAAGGGAGCTCGGTATGAATACCGTGGTCCAATGAATAAATAATGTCATTAAGTAACTCCTCTTGGGCCATGGAGTTTCCTCTCTTTCTAATAATGTTTAATATTTATTTTTCTTTGGATGAATGTAAAATTACTTTATAAATTTTTGATGATACTCATGAGGTATTTCAAAAATCTTGTATGTAATTTATTCTCATAGTTTCTTTTTAACGATTATATTTTTTAAAAAATTTACAAATTTTTTTTAGAATGTATTAAGATGTAACAGAGGCTGTTACAAATAGGCCCTATATAGCCTTTGATCTTATGTAGCAAACAAAAAAGATCAAAGCTGAAGATTAGGTAAATGAAAAGACGAAGGTGATTATTGTAAGTATCATGGAATGAAATGTGTTTAAAATTCCTTTTTTGTTTTTCAATACTATGTAGTTAATCTTAATTAGATAACAGGTAGGAAGAGTATCTTCATCAGAGGGCAAAAGCCTCATCTCATGATGACGTTGACATTGACAATGAGATGGATGGTGAGGTTAGAGAGCATGACCATTATTCTATCTCTAACAACATTATTTATATGAATGTTGTTGAAGGAATCAATAAGACAGGTCATGTTTATGGATTGGGACAACCAAGGAAGGAGTTTGCCTCCACGCCATCTTAGTGGAAGGCCACCATATTAGCCCAAGATTATGTCCAAGTCACATTAAACCTGACAAAGGAGATTGCACATAAGGACTCCCAAGTCCAGACCATGGCATAAACAGTGTAGGCCCAGGCTAATCAATTTCAAACACAGGCAACTGAGCTTTCTCAAACACATATTTCACTGATAATGACTTAGGATATTCATCAGCAGTTCATGAGGCATATAGGCATCATTCCTATCCCTACCCCCACTCACTAGGAATACACCCTAGGGTGAGCCATTGTCACAACATCAAGAACATGACAGCTCACGAGTGCATAAGGAAGAGGCAGCTTAGTGATTCCCCCTGCCTCATTATCTATTTGACATTTTTTACACTTCGTATTCTATTTTGCACATGGATATGATTGTTGCTAGTTGAAGGATATTTTTACTTATATATAATTTTTTGTTACGTATGACTCTCAAGATTACTATTATTTTGTTTAGCCAATCACATATACATTAGGTTATATGGCTAGTTTGTTTGTAAATAAATGATAGTTTATAATATTCTTGTATTTTATCTGGTGAACTATGTAAAATATCCTAGAGCTTAAACAAAAAATTAATACATTGTCTAATTAGCCACTGAATTAGCCAACATGTTGGAAGCTAATTAGCCATTATTAGAACCAAGTCTGGTTTGTAAAGGATTTTGAAATCATTGGTTATTATTTTAAAGACCTTAAGATTTGTTAATAATAGACATCAAGGCATTTAATTAAATAAAGTCTGTCTACGTGTTATCTGACCTATTCAATTAAGTGTTTCAGGTTACAAGTCAGTGATGCATAGGTTATAAATGAAAGGGAGAGTCAACCATTAAATGTCTGCCTTGAGTTGTGCAGAATATTTCAGATGAAGTCTGTCTGGGACTAAAATAGTACTTATAGAAGTTTGTCCCAAGAAAAGTCTAATTCTAGATAATGCTCAAGAAAAGTTTGATTCAAATGTGTCCATCCAAACTTTTGGACTGTTGAGTCATACGCATTCATTCTCTAAACTCAACACGCATATTTGCTTCAACATCAGACCCCAGACTTTTAAAGCTCAAGAATGTTACTCTGAATCTTGTGTCAAACAAAATCAAGGATATTTGTGAAGATGCCCAGAGTTGAATTCTGATAAAGAGAAACTGTGTTTATTACTAAAGGAGGAAAGAAGACTAACTAGTGCAAGAACCAATGATTGCATGGATAAGAAATCAAGGAAGCTACTCTGCGCAACTCAAAAAGCTGACGAAGATAAGTACTTACGTCAAAATGTAATCAGAAGGTCAATAATGTCATTTCTACAATAGTTCAGAATAGAAGAAAGACTACAAAAGGGCTTTTGCTATGAAGCACTCGAGGAACTCCACTTAAGTGCAAGTTCTGAAGATCCTCAATTCAAACCTCACTACTAAAAAACCCCATGATAGCTACTTCAAATTAGCGAACGAAAAAGCTCGTCACTAATTAGCGACCGAATTAGTGACACCATATGAGAAACAACCTAAAAAAGAAAATTAAATACAAAATCAGCGACCTTTGTAACCCTGTCACTAAAATTTGCTAAAAGTCCGTCGCTACATCTAAGTCATCGTTGAAGTGGTTGCTACGTTTTACCTCCCTTCATTTTTTTGGTTTTCCTCTATGGGTTTTAGCGCCAAACAATAGCAGCGGTATCTGTGGTCGCTATAAGTAGCAGTTAGCGATGACCAATACGATCGTCGCTATAAGGGTCACGTAGCGACAGGTTCCGTAATCGTCATTATATTTGGTTAGCCACACACTGTCGCTAGTCCAGTCGCCACGTTTACTCCCTTCATTTGTCTCCTTTCCCTCCAGAATTTTTTGTTGGCGCGCAACTTTAGCTATAGGATGGCAGTCGCTATATTAAGCTATCGTAGTGACGGTATACTTCTTTCATCACTGAGTTTTGTTTCCCTTTTTTTTTTGTTTTCCATGTTATCCTTAGTGACCAACTGGGATTACGGTCGCTAATTGTGCCCACCTTAGCTAAGTTGTTTAGAGATCAGCGACCATTCTTTTGTTCGTCGCTATATCTTAATTTAAAGTCAACAATGGTTAAGAGACGGAATTCATTGGTCGCTAGGTTCAATAACTTAATCGTCAATTTCCTTTCCCTCCTACCATTTTGTGAGTTCTGTAAACCCTAATTTTCCCCTGTTCCCTAACCTCTACCTCCTCTTATTGACTCAGATCGATGCCACCTCAGCCTCCGACGCGACCTCCGGCTCCGGTGCGACCTCCAACTGTAATACCCTAAATTGTAGAATAAAGGATTAATTGAGGAGAATAAATATCAAACAATTATTTGTGGATTATTTAATGTCCCAAAATATTAGAAATAATTGAATTAATATTTTTGGGGACTGTTGGTGATTTATTAGAGCTAAGTAAGCCAAAATTAAGCCCGATTAAAATATGGGTGTCAGACCAAGTATCTCCAATCGAGATGATATTGGTCAGGGCTGTTGAGAATATTATTGGGAGTATGAATATATATTCAGAATAATTTTTGGATAAAGTATTGAGCCCAAACAGAGAACCTGTTTGTGGAAAACCGATGAAATTTTAATGAAGGAGTTAAAGTTAAATGCTAAAAGCCCAATTTTTCTCCCCCTTATTCTCGTGACTTCCTGAGACCATTTGGTAGAGATACACTTCTTCTTCTTCTTCTATTTTCTCCTCTTCTCTTCTTTCTTCTAAACCCTAAGAAAAGGTGGTTCCATTTCACTCTTCTCAAATTTCATTCTCTGGAGCTTAGAAGGAAACTATTGGAGTTTGGATTTCCCTTCTTCCTTCCTCCATTCTTGTAGCTCCTCTTCTCTTTTCCTGGAGCCCATTTCATTTAGGTGTGGTAAGCCATATTCACTTCTTTTGTTTGCTTTAATGCTGTGAGTTTTATAAAGTGTTAATGAAATAGATGCAGTGTGGCTGAAAGAAGAAGAAAGTTAATGGGTATTTATGAATGTTGGTGGGTTAGTAAAAAACCCTAACTTTTAAAGATTTGGGGAAAATGGCGAATGTTGGTAAAGTGAGGTGTTTGAGGGCAAATGTAAGCTACTAAGAGCTTGGGTTATGATTGACAAAGCATTAGCATGGATGTTAGGTTATGGGTTTTGTGGCTTTTAGATATAATGAAGGTGGTATGGTAATAAGGAATTCCCGAAGCCTAATAAAGAGAGGGAAAAAATGCCTGTAATATGTTTTATACATGTTATGAATTGTAGATATAAAAATGGTTAGTTAAAGTTGAATTTGTGTTGAGTGGTTGATTGATTGTGATTCTTTGTGTATGTTAATGTAGGATCTATTTTGAACGACGAGGCGGGTACGTCAAATCAATCGGAATTATTCTCTTAAGGTAGGAAAGGAGTCTTTATATTCTAAATGCATGAGTAGAACAAAGTTTAATTGTTATATGTGACAATATGCATGTTTTCCTTGCTTGTAATATTTTGAAGATTCATAATATTGTGTATGGTACTGATGATATGTTTTGGCAGTATGCTTTGATGCATTTAGAATATTTGTGGTGTGCTATATGGTGGTGTTGAATGATCAATAATGTGATGTTATGTTATGTCCACCATAAATGTGAAATGAATGTTGTTTATACTTGATTGAGAATGATGTGAATGAATAACATACCATAATTAATATTGAAAAGTTGATGATTGAAGTTGATGATGAATGCCACATTGAAATTTGAGAATAAAGACTAAAACCAACAGTAATAAAATCCACTAAGAATGGTGAAGTGGCGTTGGTGGTGACGATGATGATGATGAGGTTGATGAGTGGCATGTATAGGATGCATAGAGAGTGTAATGCATATGATTGGCATTTGCATCTGTAACACCCCGAATTTTTAAAATAGAGAGTTAAATTAAGAAAATAAATATTGAATAATGAAATGTGGGCTAATTAATATCCCAAAATGCTAAATATAATTTAAATGAGATTTTCGGAGGCTGTTAGTAAATTATTATGACCGGATAAGTTAAAAACTGACCCGGATAAAATATGAGTGTCGGACCAAGTATCTCCGATTGAGATGCCGTTGGTCAGGGCTGTAGATAAAATTGTTGGGAATCCATGTATTTTTATGTTGATGTAGGTTTTGATAATGACACAACAAATGAAGGATGTTATCAAGCAATTTAATTATGGTTTGATATCATAAAATGATGGATGCCAAGATAGTTGGAACAAAGGCTAAAAATCTTGAAGAAGCTGGCACGCTTGAGCGAAGGGTCAAGCGTGAATCATGAGAATCAGGTGCTTGGCACGCCCAAGCATGAAGGAAGCTCGCTTGAGCGAGGGAGACAATTGTGAATCATGAAAATCAGGTGCTTGGCACGCCCAAGCGTGAAGGAAGCTCGCTTGAGCGAGAAAGACAATTGTTGAGCGTGAAGTACAAGCTTGAGCGAGGAAGCATCAGGATCCCAAAATTAAAGGCTTGCTTAAGCGTAGGTCTAAGCGTGAGTCAGCATGGAAGGTTCGCTTAAGCGCTGAACCAACTCGCTTAAGCGCTGGACAAGCTCACTTGAGCGTGAAGACATGGAGCTTAAGCGTGAGCGTGGAACAAAGCGTGATGCATCAGGAGCCAAGAATCACAAGTCTCGCTTAAGCGTAAACAAGGCTCGCTTGAGCGTGATAGCATGCTTGAGCGTAGATTCAAGCGTGAGCAAGCGTGGAAGAGAAATCAAAGGAAATATACATGGTTCGCTTAAGCGTGATTAAACTCGCTTGAGCGAGGAGGCCACTGAATTAATTACAGCATGATGTGCAGTTGAAGATTAAAAGTTCCAAGAAGCAAATTCAAACATCAAGCTACTCTCAGATGATTAACCTATGTCATCGTGAGTCAGATAAGTTTATTTAATTTAAATAAGTTATATGAATTTGAATTTGAACCCGTGTTGAATATATGACAGCCTTGCATCGCACTTGGACAAACTGAAACACACTATGAATACAAACATTCCAACATTCTCTGAGCAGATTGCACTCTCGAAGTCTCCACTACGCAAGTTGCAATTTAAGTAACTAAGAACAGATATACTCTCCACTAGTCTAGCTTGCTGTGGAAATTAAATACATGGCTTCACATGTTGCTCCATGTCATCAAAGGAATTTTTAATTGCAAAACAATGCTCCATTCAAATTGTCGAAGAAATTATTTACTGTCTGGACCATGCTTCCATTTGCTATAAATAGGAAGCCTTGCAAAGGATTCAGTACACCAAGCATTTGAAGCAGTTCCATTTGCTTTCTTTCCCCTTCATTCTCTTGCTCTTCTACTCATTCTCTCTTATTCTATATTGGCATATTCTCTTAGTGAGTTATTTAAGAGTTAGAGAGAAAATATTTTGTGTAAGCTAAATTTGTATATCCTCTCTTTGAGAGTTATTATTTGGTGAGAGCTTCAAGGTGTATATCTACTCTAGTAAGAGAGTTATTTGATTGTAAACCAAACACCATAAACACCAAGGTATTCACTCTAGGTTAAGTGGTCACAAAGGTTGGGGTTCAACCTTTGGGTATTGAGAGATTGGGAGATTGGGAGGGTTGCCCTTTGCTTGTGAGGATTGGGTTCTTGAGTGTGGGACACTAGGAGACAATTGCTCAAAGCTTGTAATCTCAAATTCTCAATAGTGGAAATCCTTCAAGTTGGTTGCTTGAAGGCGAGACGTACACCGGGGTGGTGGAACTCGTTATATCGGTTTGTAAATTCTCTTTTCCCTAAACTCATTTAATTTATGCACTTAAATTGCTCACTTGATTCATTATATCATTAAATTGGACTAAGTGCATGCTATAAGTTGCAAACTATATTGGTTAACATTATTGAAGTTAGATTAAATTAAATCCATGAATCAAATGTCTTAAATATTATTGGATTTAATTATTGAGGAAGTAAAATATTGGTGTTAATAAATTGGTAAATTATCATGCTTAATTAATTTGTTAGAAGTTGTTTAAGTTACACTTATATTGAAATTAATTATTGCATGACAAGTGTTTCAAGAATTGCCTAAACTAATAACCTGCTTTACTTATCAAAATCAATTCTTGAACATAGTCCATTCAACTCAAAATGTTTTAGTATGAAATATGCTTCATAATTATTACATCTTTTATATTGCATCATTTGTGTACTACTAACCATTTTGAAAGGGATTCCGCGTGAAAATTTGAAATACTCAATTCACCCCCCTCTTGAGTATCGAGGCCTTGGCTAACAATCCAAATATGTATTCAGAATAATTTTTAGAATAAGTATTGAGCCCAAACAGAGAGCCTGTTTATTTAAAAATGAAAAAGTTTAATGAAAGGCGAAATATTTAAAGCTAAAAACCTCACTCTTTTCACTCTCACTCCCGTAACACTCTTCTTCTCTACGCAGCCACATTCCCTCTTCTTCTTCTTCTCATTATTTCCCATCATCCTTCTCCTAAAACCCTAAGTTAAAAGGAGATACCCTTTCCTCCTCCATTGTTGTTCTTCAAGAGGCTCAAGGAGAAGCTTGGAGTTTGAACTCCCTTTCTTCCTCTCCTATTTTTATGGTCTTCATTCCCCATTCTTGGAACTCACCTTTTCTTGGCTTGAGGTATGATGCTCTCATCATTTTTATGAACTTAAAAACCATGGTTATGGATTCTCAAAGTTTTGTGAGGGCATTGTACATAGGAGTAATGGTGGAATGCATTTAATATGTAGAGCCATTAGGTGGGGTGAATTAAATGTAGATATTTATGAGCAATAAATGAGGTATATAAAGATTGGGTTACAAGATGATGAGTGAAGAAGTGCAATTATGATGTGGTTGGGTTCTTATAAAACCCTAACTTATGAAATTTGGGCGAAATGTGTAATAATGAAAGGGTTAACATTTATTCATGAGGGAAGTGTAATAAATGATGAGGTAGAGGCATTTATGGGTGATTAGAGATGATGGTTGGAAAACATAAATGAAAACCCACTTGGTGTGAGTTAATTATAAGTGTGGCAAATGGGATAACCTAACAAATTAGGTTGTAGCCCTTGATAATAATGAATGGTGATTTAAGGGAAGGAATTCCCGAAGCCTAAATAAGCAAATGAATAAACCTATAATAACTTATACATGATAATAATCATGTGTACATAGATATGTATGTGTATATTGAAATGGACTTTGAATGAATAATTGATGTGGTCCTATAATGATTGTTGTAGGACTTGATAACACGGTTGAAGCGGGAACATCAAACCCGGAAGTATACTTCTCTTAAGGTAGGAGGGGTGTATTTTCTAAATGCATGAGAATTGTGATGATAATGTATGTATTAATGTAATATGGCATGTTTTCTTGGATAAGTGTGATATCATGTGTATGTAATAAGAATCGTGTTTGGTGTTTTGAAATGATTGTTTATATGATGAAGCCTAAATAGGGCTGTGAATGGCATATTATGTGATGATGTACTATTGATTCCATATATGACATGATGAGCATCTAAAATCTTTGGTTGAAATGGTTCCTAAATATAAGGATTGATGTTTATGTATGAATTTGTGGATAATAGTGTGGTTGAGTATGAATGTACCCTAGATAAGAGGGTGAGATAATCCTAATGAGGTTGAGGCATGCATGAGCATTGCATACATGGCATGGCATGCATATCATGATGATGTTGATAAGTGGTTGCGATCACTTGATGTTAGAAATATAAAAGGGCTTACGAGTTCCTGTGATTATTGGACCGATGGTTGCGATCACCTGGTGTTTGAAATGAAAGGCCCTACGGGACCATTGAGATTGAATGCCCATGGTTGCGATCATGAGGCGGGAGTACCCCTTGCGAGGCGGGAAACCTTTATGAAATGTTGAACGTGGTTGCGATCACGAGAAAGCACCTTACGAGGCTGCTAGAGGGAGTACCCCTTGCGAGGCGGGAAACCCATGAATATGAATGAGTGATTATGGTGGTTGCGATCACCCGTGGAAATGTGAATCGGATCCGTGCATATGCATCCTAAACACTAGCATGTGCATTAGCTATAGAAGCATGACATAGAGAGAGATACCCTGTTGATGAGGTTATGTGAGGAGTAGATGAAACCCTTCTCTTTAAATTACTAACTATGATTGTGATATTGGTTGATGTGACCTTGAGAAATTTGATGGATATATGTGTTCAAATGAATTTGATAAATGAATGATTTGGTGTTAAATGAACTTCCTTGGAGGAAAGAATGTTTGTATTGCATTCATGCATATATTATCTTAATTGTCGGATTTTCATCATTGAGAAAGTATACTCACTCTCTATGTGGTATATCTTTTTAGCTCTTGTGTTGTAGGGCTGTACATGGAGCTTTTGTGTGGAGGAGAAGTGTGAAGGAAGCCTAACTTGGTAAAGAATGCCTTGGCCGGCAACATTTTGATTTTGTAGTTGTGTGAATGGTTGTAATGTGTATGATATTTTGCATAGGTTGTTTAGCCTTCAGTTGACAAAGATAATTGTATGGATGATGAATATATATATATATACAATGGAAACTTTAGGGGTCATGGAGGAAAATGAGAACTTTTGGGTATGGCTCATTTTCATTTATGACCCTATGAATGTATAAGGGATGAACTCATGATGAAACTTTCCCTACTTTTGATGAATGAATGAAGATTCATATTTAAGTGTTGGTTTTGTGAAGTAAAAGAGACGATGATTTGGTTCTTGTATGCATCTAACGAATTGTAATGTAAATGTATGAATATGCTTATTTGGAACAAGTTTTAATTGACTAATAGGATGATTTTAATGTGATGAATTGAGGAAAATTAGCTTAAGTGGAGTTTTGATAGGTTGTGTTGTTCAATTTACAGACATATGCTCATTTTGCATTTGGATTGTTGGATTATGATGTTGAAGAATTGTTCTGGAAAACAGCTAAAGTTTGTGTAAGGTTTTGGTAGTATTGGATGACAGATTACGATATGAGTTTATCATCTAATTTTATGAATGAATGATGTATTTCTAGGAATTTGACTCTTATGCAGTATAAATAGATGATGGCTAATTGTTGTGCAATTGATAGATATGGAAATTAGGATGTGTGGTTAATTGATTCAATTATGAATGTATAATATTGCACAGGTATATTACAGGCTTGAATTATTTTGTGAAGGATTGATTTGGGTATGTTAGGGTGTATAATTTTCTAAGTTTTCTGCATGATTTGTCAAACACGCTCAAGCATGAATTCTCTACACCTAATATTCGCTCACTGCCCATCCTTCGCTCAAGCGAGATTTAAACTCGCTTAAGCGCTTGTTGGAATAAACCATTCCGTGGTAATCTCGCTTAAGCGGAGAAAGACTCGCTTGAGCGAGAGGCATCAGGTGAGCTACTGGAGTGATTTCGCTAAAGCGAGAAACTCTCGCTCAAGCGTAATGAAGAGGAAATGGAGAGTGCAGGGGTGTCACGCTCAAGCATGACCAAGCGTGAGGGAACCCACTCTCAAGCGAGCGTCCTACACTTAAGCGCGTTCGGGTCCTGATTCTCCCTTCTTCTCACCCTCAAGCGTGAGTCATGTGTAAGAGAGGCGTGCTCAAGCGTGCTTGTGTGGGGAGGGGCTGATTCCTTCTCTTCATGCTTAAGCGTGAAGGCAGCTCTCCCAAGCGTGATAACACGCTCACGCTCAAGCGTGAGGGGGCCACGCTCAAGCGTGAAGACCCCCTGATACTTAATTTCTTCCTCGCTCAGTTTTCCTTTAAGCGCGATCTTGCTTGAGCGTGGAAATTCACACTCAAGCGTGCTGATTCAGTTTTTACTCTCTGCATGAAAGTTGTAGATAATTTCGTCACCGTCGTTTTGATACCCAATTTGTGTCAATCGGAGTTCGGTAGCCCGCGTTATGTCCAAAATACTAAAGGATGTTCAGGCTGAAAATTTCAGCAGGGTTGATTTTATAAATTAACAAATTAAGCAATCTTTGGGGCATAATTGGCCCTCAACTTCTGCATAACAATTGTAGATAATTGAGTTACAAATCTTTACAAACTAGATTCATCTTGATTAGAGTTGTGTAACTCCGATTTGACTCAAATTATCGAGTAGTGCACTAATGCTCCAATCAGTTCTTTTTCTTATTTTTGCCTCCACATTGCATAAAGCCTTTTTCCTATATTATTAAATAATTGTATTTAATATATTTGAGTCATTAAATTCCTTTTTAATTCACTCTCTTTAAAATTCAAGCATACAACATTAATTTAATTAAATTCTTCAGCTAATTTTTAAATGAGAATATCTATTAAATTATTTTAAAACTCACCTTCTCATATCTTACATATATGAGATAGGTTCTTATAGATCTGGGGTGGCGATTTAATGCTTCACCACTTGACTTTATTTATTGATTAATATCTTTAAAATCACAAAAAAATTTACCCCTGTTTTCGGGGCGTCACGACCTGGTATCAGAGCAATCATTGCTCTTGATACGATCATGATTAATGTTGTTTATGTAATTGTTGCTTATGATTGAACCGTGTGAGTTATAATTGATTGATTTTTGGATTATTTGAGTGGATTATGGCTGTTTGCCTTTGACTTGGAATTAATGTACTTGTTGTTGAGTACGGCGAAGAGTCCTTACACTATTTACCTCTAATGATGAATATGTTGTGATTATGAATTGAAAAGTGATATGATTGTGTAATATGGTGCATGATAGCCATATAAGTGCTAAGACCTTAAATTTATAGGTTGAAAGGTTATTGATTGTTTTAGATTTCTAATATGTAAGCCATATTACCCCTGTTTTTGGGGCGTCACAACCTGGTATCAGAGCAATCATTGCTCTTGATACGATCATGATTAATGTTGTTTATGTAATTGTTGCTTATGATTGAACTGTATGAGTTATAATTGATTGACTTTTGGATTATTTGAGTGGATTATGGCTGTTTGCCTTTGACTTGGAATTAATGTACTTGTTGTTGAGTCCGGCCAAGAGTCCTTACACTATTTACCTCTAATGATGAATATGTTGTGATTATGAATTAAAAAGTGATATGATTGTGTAATATGGTGCATGATAGCCATATAAATGCTAAGACCTTGAATTTATAGGTTGAAAGGTTATTGATTGGTTTAGCTTTCTAATATGTGAGCCATGTTTTTATGTATAGGCTTGAAATATGGCTGGTAGACCTAACCGTGAGGCTGCTGCTATGGCAAATGCCTTGAACCACTTTGCTGATCTCTTGGAGAGACAAGGCCAACTGAATGTGGGACAAGGTTCCCAAGGTCTTGATCTATTTCTAAAGAGGAAACCTTCAGAGTTTCATGGAGGTTATAAGCCTGAAGATGCGTATGCTTGGATTAATGATTTGGAGAGAATTTATGCTAGTTTTGAGTGTTTTGAAGCATAAAAAGTGGAGTATGCAGTCTTTATGATTCGCGATGAAGCTGAATCTTGGTGGCGTCTTACTAGGGGACGCATGATTTCTGCTAACATTCCTTTGGAATGGGAAAACTTCAAAATTGGAATTCTTGAAGAAATATTTTCCGGATAGCTACAGAAGCAAGAAAGAGCTTGAATTCATGGAGCTTAAGCAGAGAAGTATGACTGTGGAGGAGTATGCCTCCAAATTTGAAGAACTTTGTGCATTTTATCCGCCCTATCAACAAGAGGGTACTGAGGTTTCCAAGTGTGTGAAGTTTGAAAATGGGTTGAGGACCGAGATCAAGCGGGCTATCCGACATCAGGAAATTAGAAGTTTCCCTACACTTGTGAACAAGTATCGTATATATGAAGAAGATGATGTGAATCCTTCGAGTCATGGAAAGCATAAGCCTAAGCTGAAAGGCTAATTTTCTAATTTTAAGAAGCAAGGTCACTTTAAAAAGAAGACTTTCTTTCGTGGTGGACCTTCTAACACGAGAGGACGTGGTGCTTTTAGAAGTGGTCACAGAGATGGTAACCCAGGTTGTGGTAATGTCCAAGGCCTTACTTGTTTCAAATATGGTGCCAACCATTTGCCACGTGATTGTCCATAAGATGATGTAGTGTGCTACCAATGCAATCAACCCAGGCATATTCGCCCTAATTGTCCATTGAATGCAAGGAATACAGATGCTAATGTTGGCACTCCTAACCGCATGAATTATGGTGCTGACCATGGTGGCTTTGGAGGCCGTGGTAGTGGAAATGGTGATGGTCAAAATGGCGGCCGTAATAATGGCCGTGGTAGAAATTACAATGGTGGAAGAAATAGTCGAGGCAATGGCCATGGTGGAAGAAATGGAAACCGCAATGGTGGTGATCAAATACAAGCCGCCGGTAGAGTATTTACATTTACTGGTGAGGAAGCTGCACAAGCTAAAGATCTTGTCCGTGGTGAGTGTGAAATCTCTGGTAATTCGGTACATGTTATTTATGATTCTGGTGCTACGCATTCATTTATTTCTGAAGATTGTGTGAGGCGCTTAAGGGTGCCTGTTTGTATGATGAAGGGTTCCATATTGGTGACTACACTGACCGGTACTTGTTTAAGATCGGTGACTCGATGTGAGGATGTCGAGATGAACCTTGAGGGAAGAAAGTTTGTTGTATCCCTCGTATGTCTGCCTATGAAGGATTTGGATATTATTCTAGGCATGGATTGGTTGTCTGCTAACAAGGTCTTAGTGGATTGTCATAGCAAAATGGTGATCTTTCTGACTTTGAATGCTGAGGGCTTTGATGTGCAAGGTATCTCTTAGCTTCTTATGATGTTCTGTTTGATTGATGGGAATAGTACATCCTAATCTGGTGAGATCCCTATTGTTTCAGAGTTTCCCGACGTGTTTCGGGATGAGATTCCCGGATTACCTCCTCCACGTGAAGTAGAATTTTCTATTGACCTTATTCCTGGCGCTGAGCCTGTTTCTAGAGCTCCTTATAGGATGTCTCCTATGGTGTTGACCAAATTGAAGAAGCAAGTCGAGGAATTACTCAAGCGGGAGTTTATTCGCCCAAGTGTGTCTCCTTGGAGTGCTCCTATGTTATTGGTAAAAAAGAAGGATGGAAGTATGAGGTTATGCGTTGATTATCGCTAACTCAACAAGCTAACTATCAAGAACAAATATCCTTTTCCTCGCATTGACGATCTTTTGGATCAATTGAAGGGTGCTGTTGTGTTTTCAAAGATCGATTTGCATTCTGGATATCACCAAATTCGGGTGAAGACCGATGATATTCCAAAAACTGCCTTCCGAACGCGATATGGACACTATGAGTACGTAGTGATGCCATTTAGAGTGATGAATGCTCCTGCGATTTTCGTGGATTACATGAATCGTATCTTTCATGAGTGTCTCGATCAATTTGTTGTGGTGTTTATCGATGATATTTTGGTATACTCCAAGAGTCATGAAGAGCATGAAAGACATCTTCGTCTTGTATTGACTATTCTTCAAGAGAAAGAGCTGTATGCTAAACTCTCTAAATGTGAATTCTGGATGAGTGAGATCTCTTTTCTTGGTCACATGATTTCTGGTGATGGAGTTGCCGTTGATAGGTCAAAAGTTGAAGCTGTTATGGCTTGGGAAAGACCAACGTCTGTGACGGAGATAAGAAGTTTTCTTGGTCTTGGCGGTTATTACCGAAGGTTTACTGAGGGATTTTCCCGTTTAGCCTTACCATTAACTAAGTTGACTCGTAAGAATCAACCTTTCGTATGGACTTGTGAATGTGAAGAAAGTTTTCAAGAGTTAAAGTTGTGGCTTACTACTGCACCAGTGTTAGCGTTGCCCGATTTGACGGATGACTTTGTTGTATATTGTGATGCGTCTAAGCTTGGTCTTAGATGCGTCTTGATGCAAAAAGAGCACGTGATAGCCTATGCGTCGAGACAATTACGACCACATGAGGTTAATTATCCTACACATGATCTGGAATTGGCCGCAGTGGTGTTCGCTTTAAAGTTGTGGCGACATTACTTATATGGTTCTAAGTTTGTGGTCTTTAGTGACCATAAGAGCCTTAAGTACTTGTTTGACCAAAAGGAATTGAATATGCGTCAGAGACGATGGATGGAATTCTTAAAGGATTATGAGTTTGAGTTGAGGTATCATCCCGGAAAGGGAAATATGGTTACCGATGCTTTGAGCTGAAAGTCATTGCATATCTCTATGATGATGGCGGGAGAGATGGAGTTGATAGAACAATTTAGAGATTTGAATATGGGTGTGGAGACTTATACTCCCAAGAAGATATCGCTAGAAATGTTGAAAGTCACAAATGAATTTCTTGAGTATGTGAAGGTACAGTAACCGAATGATGAGTATTTGATTGAGATGAAGAAAACCCAAGAGAAAAGGAAGAATTTGTTCCTAGTGGAAGGTCAAGATGGCATTTGGCGTGTAAAGGGTCGAATTTATGTTCCCTCAAGTGGTGATGTGAGAAAATATGTACTTGAGGAAGCTCACAAAAGCGTATTGAGCATTCATCCTGGTTTTACCAAGATGTATCAAGATTTGAAGAAAAATTTTTGGTGGCCTGGCATGAAGCGTGATGTGGCTAATTTTGTAGCATCTTGCCTTCTTTGTCAGAAAGCTAAGGTCGAACACCAGAGACCATTAGGTTATTTAAGGCCTTTGGAGATCCTTGTTTAGAAGTGGGATGCTATTGCTATGGATTTTGTGTCCGGCCTACCTAGGACGAGGTCTAACTATGACGGAATTTGGGTGATTGTAGATCGTTTGACTAAGAGTGCGCATTTTCTACCAATTAACATCAAGAGTTCCTTAGAGGATTTGGCGCAGTTGTACATTAAGGAGACATGGAGTGCCGTCTAGTATTGTTTCTAATAGAGACCACATTTTACTTCTTAATTTTGGGGAAGCCTACATGAGGCTATGGGTTCTAAATTGAAGTTGAGTTCAGCTTATCACCCTCAGACAGATGGACAATCCGAGAGGACTATTCAGAGTCTTGAGGATTTGCTACGTGCTTGTGTTTTGAAACATGGTGGTTCATGGGTGAAATATTTGCCTTTAATTGAATTTACCTACAACAACAGTTTCCATTCCAGTATTGGCATGGCACCGTATGAGGCATTGTATGGAAGAAAGTGTAGAACTCCTTTATGTTGGCTTGAGGTCAGTGAAAACTTTGCTTTAGGGCTAGAAATTATTCAAGAGACTACTGAGCAGATTAGAAGGATACAAGAGAATATGAAGATTGCTCAAGATAGACAGAAGAGTTACTATGACAAGAGACATAAACCGCTTGAATTTCAAGTTGGTGACCACGTATTCTTGAAGGTCTCGCGTGATAAAGGGATTAGAAGGGCGTTAAAAAGTGGAAAGTTGAGCCCTAGATTCATTGGACCTTATGATGTTTTGGAGCGGATTGGCGATGTTGCTTATCAAATAACACTCCCTCCACATCTTGCTAATTTACATAATGTGTTTCATGTGTCGCAGTTAAGAAAGTATGTTCATGATCCTCTACATGTGATCCCGATGGACGACGTCGAGGTGCGAGATGATTTGTCTATTTCTCCTGTTTCTGTTTGTATTGTCGAGCATTCTATGAAGAGACTACGGAACAAGTTGGTACCTTTAGTAAAGGTCGCTTGGAAACATGGAAATATGGAGACGTTTACATGGGAACGCGAGGACTACATCAGAGAACGATATCCCGACGTATTTGAATCAGGTATGTTAAATTTCGAGGACGAAATTTTCTTTTTGGTAGGGTGGATTGTAACACCCTAAATTTTAGAATAAAGGATTAATTGAGGAGAATAAATATCGAATAATTATTTCTGGATTATTTAATGTCCCAAAATATTAGAAATAATTGAATTAATATTTTTAGGGACTGTTGGTGATTTATTAGAGCTGAGCAAGCCAAAATTAATCCTGATTAAAATATGGGTGTCAGACCAAGTATCTCCGATCGAGATGATATTGGTCAGGGCTGTTGAGAATATTATTGGGAGTCCGAATATATATTCAGAATAATTTTTGGATTAAGTATTGAGCCCAAACAGAGAACCTGTTTGTGGAAAAACGATGAAATTTTAATGAAGGAGTTAAAGTTAAATGCTAAAAGCCCAATTTTTCTCCCCCTTATTCTCGTGACTTCCTGAGACCATTTGGTAGAGATACACTTCTTCTTCTTCTTCTTCTATTTTCTCCTCTTCTCTTCTTTCTTCTAAACCCTAAGAAAAGGTGGTTCCATTTCACTCTTCCCAAATTTCGTTCTTTGGAGCTTAGAAGGAAACTATTGGAGTTTGGATTTCCCTTCTTCCTTCCTCCATTCTCGTAGCTCCTCTTCTCTTTTCTTGGAGCCCATTTCGTTTGGGTGTGGTAAGCCATATTCACTTCTTTTGTTTGCTTTAATGCTGTGAGTTTTATAAAGTGTTAATGAAGTAGATGCAGTATGGCTGAAAGAAGAAGAAAGTTAATGGGTATTTATGAATGTTGGTGGGTTAGTGAGAAACCCTAACTTTTAAAGATTTGGGGAAAATGGCGAATGTTGGTAAAATGAGGTGTTTGAGGGTAAATGCAAGCTACTGAGAGCTTGGGTTATGATTGACAAAGCATTAGCATGGATGTTAGGTTATGGGTTTTGTGGCTTTTAGATATAATGAAGGTGGTATGGTAATAAGGAATTCCCGAAGCCTAATAAAGAGAGGAAAAGAATGCCTGTAACATGTTTTATACATGTTATGAATTATAGATATAAAAATGGTTATTTAAAGTTGAATTTGTGTTGAGTGGTTGATTGATTGTGATTCTTTGTGTATGTTAATGTAGGATCCATTCCGAACAATGAGGCAGGTAGGTCGAATCAATCAGAATTCTTCTCTTGAGGTAGGAGAGGAGTCTATATATTCTAAATGCATGAGTAGAATAAAGTTTGATTGTCATATGTGACAATATGCATGTTTGCCTTGCTTGTAATATTTTAAAGATTGATAATGTTGTGTATGGTACTGATGATATGTTTTGGCAGCATGCTTTGATGCATTTAGAATATTTGTGGTGTGCTATATGGTGGTGTTGAATGATTAATAATGTGATGTTATGTTATGTCCACCATAAATGTGAAATGAATGTTGTTTATGCTTGATTGAGAATGGATGTGAATGAATAGTATACCATAATTGATATTGAAAAGTTGATGATTGAAGTTGATGATGAATGCCACATTGAAATTTAAGAATAAAGACTAAAACCAACAGTAATAAAATCCACTAAGAATGGTGAAGTGGCATTGGTGGTGACGATGATGATGATGAGGTTGATGAGTGGCATGTATAGGATGCATAGAGAGTGTAATGCATATGATTGGCATTTGCATCCATGGCATACTACATAGCTGCCGGTGTTAGAACTTTAGGGGATTCCCCCGGTTGGCCCAGTGGGAGGGCGGCTCTGTGCATGAGCAATTTGTTATTTCCCCTGTGACTTGGTGTATGAGTCACGAAGCTACCCATGTTTTGCTACGGGGAGCCGCATTTTACTAAGTGTACACATTTAATAATTTAATAATAAGTGTACACATGTAAAAGATTGATGAAATACATGTAATTTAATAATAAGTGTACACATTTTACTACTGCGGTAGGGGCATGGTATGTGATCATGCTTGAACCCACAATTTGGTACTTATATTTCCACAGTCAGATCTGTAAATTATTGAAATATTCCATTGTGCATATGCATTAGCCTAAGAGCATTTGCTTATAGCAAGGAAGTATGCCAATGGTGTTGATATATGGTGATGAATGTGGTGGATGAGGAGTTGTAATGAGATAACATATAAGATATGAATACCAAGAATAAATTTATTGAAAGGATGAGATGTGTAATAGTCCAATTATTGCAGGACTAGATTATGTGTTATGTACCTTACCTGCTTCATTTCATAATGATGCTTATTTTGTGTAATGATGGTTGATGATGAATTGTATGTGAGTGCAAAGTGTACATGTATGATACATATGCACATAATCATACGGTGTTCATATTCATACCTTTGGAATATATGACTCACTCTCCCATGTTGTCCATTTTTAGATTTATGAATGCAGGACATTCATGAGAAGTGAAACTTTTGGAAGTTTATTGTGATGAAGGAGGTAAATAGATGTGTAGGAAGTTCCTTGGCCGGCAGTCCAATATTTTGTATAATATATATATATATATATATATATATATATATATATATATATTGCAGACATATGCTCATTTTGCCTTTGGATTGTTGGATTATGATGTTGAAGAATTGATCTGGAAAATAGCTAAAGTTTGTGTAAGGTTTTGGTAGTATTGGATGACAGATTATGATATGAGTTTATCATCCAATTTTATGAATGAATGATGTATTTCTAGGAATTTGACTCTTATGCAGTATAAATGGATGATGGTTAATTGTTGTGCAATTGATAGATATTGAAATTAGGATGTGTGGTTAATTGATTCAATTATGAATGTATAATATTGCCCAGGTATATTACTGGCTTGAATTATTTTGTGAAGGATCGATTTGGGTATGTTAGGGTGCATAATTTTCTAAGTTTTCTGCATGATTTGTCAAACACACTCAAGCGAGAACATTTCATGCTCAAGCGTGAATGCTCTGCACCTAATATTCACTCACTGCCCATCCTTCGCTCAAGCGAGATTTAAACTCGCTTAAGCGCTTGTTGGAAGAAACCATTCTGTGATAATCGTGCTCAAGCGGAGAAAGACCCACTTGAGCGAGAGGCATCAGGTGAGCTACTGGAGTGATTTCGCTTAAGCGAGAAACTCTCGCTCAAGCGAAATGAAGAGGAAATGGAGAGTGCACAGGTGTCACGCTCAAGCGTGAGGGAACCTGCGCTCAAGCGAGCGTCCTGCGCTCAAGCGTGCTTGGGTCCTGATTCTCCCTTCTTCTCACGCTCAAGCGTGAGTCATGTGTAAGAGGGGCGCGCTCAAGCGTGCATGTGTGGGGAGGGGCTCATTCCTTCTCTTCACGCTCAAGCATGAAGGCAGCTCGCCCAAGCGTGATAACACGCTCACGCTCAAGCGTGAGGGGGCCACGCTCAAGCGTGAAGACCCCCTGGTACTTAATTTCTTCCTCGCTTAGTTTTCCTTTAAGCTCGATCTCGCTTAAGCGTGGGAATTCACACTCAAGCGTGTTGATTCAGTTTTTACTCTCTGCATGAAAGTTGTAGATAATTTTGTCCCCGTCGTTTTGATACCCAATTTGTGTCAATCGGAGTTCGGTAACCCAAGTTATGCCCAAAATACTAAAGGGCGTTCAGGCTGAAAATTTCAATAGGGTTGATTTCGTAAATTAACAAATTAAGCAATCTTCGGGGCATAATTGGCCCTCAACTTCTGCATAACAATTGTAGATAATTGAGTTACAAATCTTTACAAACCAGATTCATCTTGATTGGAGTTGTGTAACTCCGATTTGACTCAAATTATCGAGTAGTGCACTGATACTCCAATCAGTTCTTTTTCTTATGTTTGCCTCCACATTGCATAAAGCCTTTTTCCTATATTATTAAATAATTGTATTTAATATATTTGAGTCATTAAATTCTCTTTTAATTCACTCTCTTTAAAATGCAAGCATACAACATCACTTTATTTAAATTCTTCCGCTAATTTTAAAATGAGAATATCTATTAAATTATTTTAAAACTCACCTTCTCATATCTTCATATATGAGATAGGTTCATATAGATCCGGGGTGGCGATTTAATGTTTCACCACTTGATTTTCTTTATTGATTAATATCTTTAAAATCGCGAAAAAATTTACCCCTGTTTTCGGGGCGTCACACCAACCGTTGCCAAGCTTCTTTCTTCTTCCTTGTCTGACAGACCTCAAACCGTAAGCCCCTTTTTCTTTTCTTGTTCTCTTCGTTTAAAGCATATAAAACCCATCAGGGATTTGGACCCAAAAAAAATATAGATGACAAATGTAACATCCTGATTTAATAACTAATTACCAAATGAAAATAAATCATTAAAATAATAATTTGATAAGTGTGGGGAGAATTATTTGTTAATTATAATTGGTTTAATTAATTTAAGTTAAGAGAAGAAAGGCTGACTGATGGTGATTGGTTGCCAACGACTGATTGGATGGGACCATGTGCGTATGACGCGTGTGGGGGGGAGGCTGCTACTGTGCGCGCTCTCCCACCCCACTCTCCTCTTCCTCGTGCACGCGCATGCTTATATAAATATAGGTGCCTTGGGTCATTAAAGTACACATCTCCTTCTGTTCCCTCTTCTTCTTCACTCCTCACTCTCCTTCTCCTCTTCTTCTTTTCTCTACTCGCTGTTCCTGTGAGCTCCCAACAATGGTGACTGAGGATCGGAGTCCTCCTTCTTCACTCGACGAAGCCAGAAAGAGTGCAGGTGTGCCTTCCTCCTGCATGCAACCTGTCTCCTTCCTTGTTCCTTCGTCGACTTCCTCTTCTTGCTCGAAGCTGCCAAGCCTCAGTGGAGATCTGCGAGGAACTTCGAGATGGTAGGAGTGTTCGTAGCGTTGTGATAGAGCTCCCCAGGGAATGAACAGAGAGCTGGGCATCTCAGGAACCCGAATGGTCTCCTTGCTCCTGCATGCAGATGCGCTAAGAATGATTCAGCGTTCCTCTAGAACTGGGCGTCGAATTGGCCGATTGAAAGCTTCAACCAGGTAGGGGGCGCTTGCATGTCGAATGTATGGTCCACGAACGGTACCGGATGAATGTACTGCTTGAGTGTGTGTGTGCATGTGTTTACAATGATTTAAGGCTGATGCATGATTTAAGATTCTGAACCTCGTGTGTTTTATAGTGGGGATACAGCAATTGCATGGGGGTGATATAGTCTGTTAGTAATTAATAATGACGACTGATATGCATGGCTCTATCTTCTTATCACTGTAAAAAAAAAATATGTGTGTGTATGCTCTTAGTTGACTTGTTCGATGTTGTTATTTTGATTACCGAATGTAGCGTGTGTTGGTGTGACTGATAAAACGAATATGAGTGCTGTGTGGAATCTATCCTTGCTGAATGGCTACGAAGGAGGTATCCGTGGTGTGATGATACGTGCTAGTAAATGCATCAGCTGCATGTGTAAGAGTGGGGTGACCTGTGGGAGGTCATGAACCCCGAGGGAATGACTTCCAGCTACAGACCTTGGCTAGATCCTGATAGTGCTCGTGGTAGCCGTAGGAGCTAGAGAAGAGTCTCGAGACGCCCATGGGAGGCCGGTACCACCTGGTAAGAGCTGAAGGACGAGGGGCCAGAAGAAAGGAAACCGTAACTGAAAGTCATTACCCGAGTCGGATCCGCAGGCATGCATATAGTCATGAGGCTGATCGTGGTGGTGCATAAATCTATGTGTGTGTGTGTATGATTTCCGAGTGCATGAATCTATGTATGTGTGTATGATTTCCGAGTGCAAGAATCTATGTGTGTGTGTATAATTTCCGAGTGCGTGGATCTATGTGTGTGTGTATGATCTCCGAGTGCATGGATGTATGTATGGGTGTGGAGATAAACTCTATGCAGTATGTATGTTATGGACGTTGTCTTGAATTGCATGAACTTGGTTAACTTAAGAAAGATTGAATGAAGGTAGGTGCGTGTACTGACGCTGATACCGAGTCCTTGATTATCATTTTACGTGTAGAAGCTCACCCCTGCACAATTTTTCAGTATGTATGCAGGTTGGACTCTGAAGTGATGATAGGGTCTCAAGCCCGAGTGTAGTGTACTCCAACATCTGAATACTTGTACTACATCATTGTGTTCTGTTCGTGTAGCCTTGGCCGGCTCATAATAGCAGTGTTGTAAAACGAATATGAATATATATATATATATAAAGTAATCTGAGTTATTGTGATCCAAACGCATATTTTGTACGTGTATGGTTACATGTTATGGGTCGGTAGATTTGATTGTGGACAGATTCATGTTTCTGAAGACATGTATTCACATGAATGTGCTTCGCACCGATTCGATGAGTTTCCGACTGAGAAGTGTTACTAGAGGTTTCGAGGGCCGTTGAGGAGTGAAATTATGTTAAGTTGGTGGTTCCGAGTGAAGATTTCTTGGTGACCTCTCCGAGTGAACATGTTATGGGACTCCGAGCGAAATCATAAATAAATCCCGAGTGAGGCAGAGTTTGTGTCTCCTAAGTGAAAACCCCGAGTGATTCCTTTCTGAGAGAGAAGTTCGAATAGTGGTTTAGAGCGGGTTGGATCCTAAGTGTAAGGTATTGATAATCCGAGTGAAAGACGTAAAGTCCGAGTGAGAATTCATGTCCCGAGCGGTTGGGTTTCGAATAAGTCCGAGTGAGACTTAACTACCTGATTTCCCGAGTGAAGTGTGAGTGTGAGGATTTGCCGAGTGAATCCTTGTCCATACCCAATTTAGAAATTACCTTGTATCTGTGTTGGAGGGGTCCTTGTGTTGACCTCGCTTAGACGGAGTCATACCTCGCCCAAGCGACTAGGGCTGTCCGCCCAAGCGTGTGGGATCACGCTGAAGTGAGTAAACGCCAGTGTGGACTCCTCCCGAATACCTCCTCTTCCACTCCTGTGTCATCATGTCTCGCTGGGCGGAGTGGGACCTCGCCTGAGTAAGGGGACGTTGTGCTTGGATTCACTTAGGTGATGTTGTGCTACGCTGAACTAGATGGGCGGTATGAACCCTTCCTCCTCCTTCCGTAGTTGCACTATGATGATTCGCTCAGGCGACGTCGGGCCTCGCTTGAGCGAGTCAGCGTTGTCATGGAGTTCGTCCAGGCGCGGACGTACTTGCTGAATCGAACGGGTTGGTCCAAGCCTTGCTCCCTCCTCTGATTGTCATGCGTGTGAATATTCTTTTATTCCCTTACCTTCCTTCCTTTATTTCTTGTGCCCGGTTCTTCTTGATTGTTCTGGGAATTGAGCGAAGGGAATACTGATTAAACTAGTTGAGCTGCTGTGCTCCGCTGAGTCCGACTGGGTGCGTGTCCTTCCTTGCCTACCATCCCTTTTGCAATCCGGTTGCCTTATGGTCTAATTGGTTTACCCAATTTTGGAAAAATTTTCCCCGTATTGGTTCTTAATTATTTATTAAATTAGGGTGTTACATTTTGGTATCAGAGCAGACCAAAAGATCCATGGCCAAGGTTTGCCTACTGTTAGTGGGCGGTTAAGTGCATTATGCCAGCTTATCATAACTGCTTGTAGTATTCCATTAAACGTTAATATATGACCTGTGTGATGATATATGTTCATGATTCTCTATTGAATTTGGTATACGTTTGACTACAAATGGTGTGGTTGTATGTCTGTGCCTTGTTGAGGAATTTGAATGTGTGATCAATGAATGGTACATGATGCATGTGATTTGCAGTATAAGGGATAGGTTGTAGTTCCTAGGTTGAAGATCTGGGTGTGTAATAAGTGAGTGAAGGTGAGGTCAGATGTATGTTAAAATTGGTATTGCGTCTCGGTGGCGATTGAGGAAACCAAGTGAGTGATGGCTAGATGCTGGACCAATAGGAATAGTGACCCAGTTGATGAGGCATGACTATGAACGAATGAATGTGAAGTAGAACATTTGTATGACCCGGATGCTGCCTTGGGTTGGTGTGTGAAAAACCGAGTGAATGGTACTAGACCTTATAACAATATTTGAATATGGTGAGGTACCCATCGAGGGATACTGGATAAATAATGACCCCTTAGGGATTCTAAACCTGATAGTTTATTACCTTGCGAGTGGTTGAGCCGAGAAGAACAATTGCGTAGTAGCTTATTGAGGCTTGAATGATTATCATGTAATGTGTTATGTGTGAGATGTGTTGGTAGCTGTACTGAGATGGAGTAGTTGTGCATGCAACCCCTGGATTGTGGTATTTGTGAACTATTTAGTGATGATATGACTCTGTCCGTGAATGCATGTTAATAATTCTGCGAATACTGACTGAATACTTGTAAAATAGGAGTGTTACCATTACTGCCGAGTGCTATTTGTGACGGATGTTTCGTAACCCAGCCCATGAACTCTGCGTAATATATATATATATATATATATGATATAGGTGATTGAGGGAGAACTGCTTTTATGTGTTGCTCTATAATTGAAACATGGCAATTGTTTGATAATTGAAATACGTGACCTGCGTATGATTAATTATTGATGCATGCAACACCCGGATATTGTGATAGATATTGATTGAGAATCGTTGTGACGAATGCCCCGTCTGAAAGATGTGCATATATATATATATATTAATGAGAAGGTCGAGTGGCTTATGCTGTGAGTCAGCGAATAAGAGCTGTGTGTGTGATTGTAGTGAAGTGTATCAGCATTGAACGTTTTTCAGAGTGGGCAATCAGATGAATGTTGTGTGATGACACTGATACCGAGTGCATTAAGGTAGGAGGCAGAGCATAAATCCATGTGGTGTTAAAATACTTGAATGGCATGTGAATATTGTGGTTACCGAGTGCATGCAACGCTGTGTGAATTTCGTATGAATAGAAATGCCATGATAATTTTCGAATGCTTGGTATGTGAATTGATATGTTGGTTTCCATTCGGAATGTTGTGTTGGGATGCATGCTGACTTCATTATAAAGTACTGAGAGGATGTGATGTGGTATTGGTACCCTGTTTGCTTGTTGTATGACAAACGCCTGTGATGCTTGATGAAATTGTGAGATTCTGAGTAAATCTGTATGCTGTGTTGAAACGATAATGACTTATTAATGACTACGTGGGACGCACCTGGTAGCTTGGTTGCCTGTAGGGAATTACATGAGAATTGCATGAGGTGAAATCACGGTTTAAATCAGGTCTGCATGCATGTGTGTAAGAGTATTATTATTGAGACTAGCATGATTCGCATGGATATGCATGATTTGAGTAAATTCTGACTTGATAATGTTGTATGAATGAGCCCTGACTGAATGAGTGTACATGTGACGATGCTGTTGCCAAGTGTAATGTGATGTTATGATTGAGAATGCATGTTATTGTGCAATTTCCGATTGAATATGATATTGTGAATGAAATCCTTAATATAGTTGGAATTGATCTAAGTAAATCTGATGGAATGAGCGCATGTATATTGATGCTATTGTTGAATACAGTGTGTGTTATGGTTAGGATGTATGTTGTAGTGAACAATGATATAACCATGAATAATTGGGTGACATCCGATTGAATGCCTGCATGTGCACTAGTGCCGTTGCCGCGTCCGTAGTATGTTATGACAGCATGTGGTGGTGAATTACCTAAACCTGATTGAATTGCATGAACCCGAGTGAGTGATTTCATTATATAGCTGGGGACTGAGAATTTAATTCGAACCATGATTTTGTGTTGAGTAGGACTTAGAGGGAATATCTACTCGGTATTGGCTGGAAACCGATTGTTGTATTGCCATCGACGGTTTCACGGGAATGATAAATAACTTTTATGCTGCTTGTTGCGTGATGTACCCTATGTGATGCATAATGTTGATGTAGATGTATTACTTATGTGTGTGAACTGCCATTGACTACCGTGTGAATTTGTATTAGTTGGGTGAAGTCTGGTTCGTGTGAGGTATGCTACTCTGAGATGACTCTTCCCGCCATAGGTAATGTGGCAGCGTACACGTTGTAGTGACCATGTAATTGTTGTAACCCTAGAGGTATGAGACGTCATCCTATAAGTTGGATGCAGCAATTCATGAGTCGGGCAGGTGAAGCTGTAACTGCTTATGGTGATGGTGAGTCTTTCAGACGTTTCCGAGTGATACTGTAAGCCTAATGAGGAAACCAGGATTGGAGCCAAACTAAATTGAAAGGTTGGGAATTGCTCGGGAAAGGTTGGTAAATTCTGAGTGTGTAAGAGTGGAGACAATTCCGAGTGAAGTCCTTGTGGGAAGAACTGTTGAGTGGAAATTTTGGGGGTTCCAAGTAGAACCGTGTTGAGAGGATCATTACTAAGTTAAGGGAATGGTATCTGAGCGTGACCTTCTGGGTAAGGCAAGATCCGAGTGACGTAACTCGGAGTGTATCACTTCCGAGAGGAATGGACATCAGAGTGAAGGACTTAAATGAAGTTGTACTCAGGACACTGATTGGAGCTGCTGAGCTTGAACCCAGGTTTAGTTTCGAGGAAGACTCGAAGTACGAATGAATTTCTGGTAAGAGGAAGGATTTCCGGGTAAGAACTACCCATGAACCCCGAATGATGATTTGTGTAAGAAGGACCGAGTGGAATTCTCAGGATGGAAGCATGGAATTAGCCGAAAGCATGCGCAGGAATCAAAGAATTCAGAATTTAATGTAGTGCATATGTGAAGTAAATCCAGACGAATTGTGCTAATCGAAGCACATGGGAATTCATTTGAGTGTTCGTTTTGATCAAGTAAGAGCTTCTATGGTCGAATTCTAAAAACCAGAGAGCTAAATCTGAAATGAATAGGTAAGTAGTGGGTATTCTAGGGGATCAGTGATGTTATTTACCGACTGGATTCTCCCCAAATGGTCGAATAACGTCTAGAATGTGCCCCACGTGACCCAATGTCAAGCCTATGCCTTGTGAGAACGCATGGTCGTGCCGAGTGGCACATTGATGTCAGGAGACCCGATGGTGTGAATACCCTGATCGGTGTTGAGAATGTAAGGCCAAGCGGCCAAAGAACTGGAGGGTGCCAATGGCTAGGGTGAACTGGCAGAGTTGAATGGGGTAGCTACGTGGGAAATAGAGTCCCGAGCGTAATGAAGGCTATGAGGAGTTGTTGTATGCTAATTAGAAATTGCGAGCCAATCGAAAACGTGGAGGAGCGAAGAGCTGCAGTCGGAGCGTGACCATAGTATTCCGATCTATTTGTGGGAGGTAAGTCTGAGCGGAAAAAAAGGAAGGATATTCCGAGTCAATCGTGCCACTTCCGAGTGGAAATGTGTTAAGCATAATGTCTCGGTTTTCTGGGTGGAGAGGTCGGTAAATTGCTTTGGAAGCCAATTATACCGACTGGAATTTAAGCGATGGGTGAATACGTGAGGAACATAGATGTGTAATTACTTATTATGGTATGGCAGTAATTTCCGAGCGGTTCACTAAGGCTAAGTATGCGTTGAATTTCGAGGATGAAATTCTTTTGAGTGGGGGAGAACTGTAACATCCCGATTTAATAACTAATTACCAAATGAAAATAAATCATTAAAATAATAAATTGATAAGTGTGGGGAGAATTATTTGTTAATTATAATTGGTTTAATTAATTTAAGTTAAAAGAAGAAAGGCTGACTGATGGTGATTGGTTGCCAACGACTGATTGGATGGGACCATGTGCGTATGACGCGTGTGGGGGGGGAGGCTGCTACTGTGCGCGCTCTCCCACCCCACTCTCCTCTTCCTCGTGCACGCGCATGCTTATATAAATATAGGTGCCTTGGGTCATTAAAGTACACATCTCCTTCTGTTCCCTCTTCTTCTTCACTCCTCACTCTCCTTCTCCTCTTCTTCTTTTCTCTACTCGCTGTTCCTGTGAGCTCCCAACAATGGTGACTGAGGATCGGAGTCCTCCTTCTTCACTCGACGAAGCCAGAAAGAGTGCAGGTGTGCTTTCCTCCTGCATGTAACCTGTCTCCTTCCTTGTTCCTTCGTCGACTTCCTCTTCTTGCTCGAAGCTGCCAAGCCTCAGTGGAGATCTGCGAGGAACTTCGAGATGGTAGGAGTGTTCGCAGCGTTGTGATGGAGCTCCCCAGGGAATGAACAGAGAGCTGGGCATCTCAGGAACCCGAATGGTCTCCTTGCTCCTGCATGCAGATGCGCTGAGAATGATTCAGCGTTCCTCTAGAACTGGGCGTCGAATTGGCCGATTGAAAGCTTCAACCAGGTAGGGGGCGCTTGCATGTCGAATGTATGGTCCACGAACGGTACCGGATGAATGTACTGCTTGAGTGTGTATGTGCATGTGTTTACAATGATTTAAGGCTGATGCATGATTTAAGATTCTGAACCTCGTGTGTCTTATAGTGGGGATACAGCAATTGCATGGGGGTGATATAGTCTGTTAGTAATTAATAATGACGACTGATATGCATGGCTCTATCTTCTTATCACTGTAAAAAAAAAAATATGTGCGTGTATGCTCTTAGTTGACTTGTTCGATGTTGTTATTTTGATTACCGAATGTAGCGTGTGTTGGTGTGACTGATAAAACGAATATGAGTGCTGTGTGGAATCTGTCCTTGCTGAATGGCTACGAAGGAGGTATCCGTGGTGTGATGATACGTGCTAGTAAATGCATCAGCTGCATGTGTAAGAGTGGGGTGACCTGTGGGAGGTCATGAACCCCGAGGGAATGACTTCCAGCTACAGACCTTGGTTAGATCCTGATAGTGCTCGTGGTAGCCGTAGGAGCTAGAGAAGAGTCTCGAGACGCCCATGGGAGGCCGGTACCACCTGGTAAGAGCTGAAGGACGAGGGGCCAAAAGAAAGGAAACCGTAACTGAAAGTCATTACCCGAGTCGGATCCGCAGGCATGCATATAGTCATGAGGCTGATCGTGGCGGTGCATAAATCTATGTGTGTGTGTGTATGATTTCCGAGTGCATGAATCTATGTATGTGTGTATGATTTCCGAGTGCAAGAATCTATGTGTGTGTGTATGATTTCCGAGTGCGTGGATCTATGTGTGTGTGTATGATCTCCGAGTGCATGGATGTATGTATGGGTGTGGAGATAAACTCTATGCAATATGTATGTTATGGACGTTGTCTTGAATTGCATGAACTTGGTTAACTTAAGAAAGATTGAATGAAGGTAGGTGCGTGTACTGACGCTGATACCGAGTCCTTGATTATCATTTTACATGTAGAAGCTCACCCCTGCACAATTTTTCAGTATGTATGCAGGTTGGACTCTAAAGTGATGATAGGGTCTCAAGCCCGAGTGTAGTGTACTCCACTGCTGAATACTTGTACTACATCATTGTGTTCTGTTCGTGTAGCCTTGGCCGGCTCATAATAGCAGTGTTGTAAAACGAATATGAATATATATATATATATATAAAGTAATCTGAGTTATTGTGATCCGAACGCATATTTTGTACGTGTATGGTTACATGTTATGGGTCGGTAGATTTGATTGTGGACAGATTCATGTTTCTGAAGACATGTATTCACATGTATGTGCTTCGCACCGATTCGATGAGTTTCCGACTGAGAAGTGTTACTAGAGGTTTCGAGGGCCGTTGAGGAGTGAAATTATGTTAAGTTGGTGGTTCCGAGTGAAGATTTCTTGGTTACCTCTCCGAGTGAACATGTTATGGGACTCCGAGCGAAATCATAAATAAATCCCGAGTGAGGCAGAGTTTGTGTCTCCTAAGTGAAAACCCCGAGTGATTCCTTTCTGAGAGAGAAGTTCGAATAGTGGTTTAGAGCGGGTTGGATCCTAAGTGTAAGGTATTGATAATCCGAGTGAAAGACGTAAAGTCCGAGTGAGAATTCGTGTCCCGAGCGGTTGGGTTTCGAATAAGTCCGAGTGAGACTTAACTACCTGATTTCCCGAGTGAAGTGCGAGTGTGAGGATTTGCCGAGTGAACCCTTGTCCATACCCAATTTAGAAATTACCTTGTATCTGTGTTGGAGGGGTCCTTGTGTTGACCTCGCTTAGACGGAGTCATACCTCGCCCAAGCGACTAGGGCTGTCCGCCCAAGCGTGTGGGATCACGCTGAAGTGAGTAAACGCCAGTGTGGACTCCGCCCGAATACCTCCTCTTCCACTCCTGTGTCATCATGTCTCGCTGGGCGGAGTGGGACCTCGCCTGAGTAAGGGGACGTTGTGCTTGGATTCACTTAGGTGATGTTGTGCTACGCTGAACTGGATGGGCGGTATGAACCCTTCCTCCTCCTTCCGTAGTTGCACTATGATGATTCGCTCAGGTGACGTCGGGCCTCGCTTGAGCGAGTCAGCGTTGTCATGGAGTTCGTCCAGGCGCGGACGTACTTGCTGAATCGAACGGGTCGGTCCAAGCCTTGCTCCCTCCTCTGATTGTCATGCGTGTGAATATTCTTTTATTCCCTTACCTTCCTTCCTTTATTTCTTGTGCCCGGTTCTTCTTGATTGTTCTGGGAATTGAGCGAAGGGAATACTGATTAAACTAGTTGAGCTGCTGTGCTCCGCTGAGTCCGACTGGGTGCGTGTCCTTCCTTGCCTACCATCCCTTTTGCAATCCGGTTGCCTTATGGTCTAATTGGTTTACCCAATTTTGGAAAAATTTTCCCCGTATTGGTTCTTAATTATTTATTAAATTAGGGTGTTACAACAAACTTCTGCTATGCAATTTTACACGTAGTCTACTTTTACAATTAAATTCTGGTTCTTACTCATTTTTAGAGCTCTATTTGTGATTCCTTTCTTTCGTCGCTTTCATTGGAAGTATACATAAGCTAAATCAGTTACAAGGGTTTTTGTGTAAGGTTTAGGTTTTTGTTTGTCATCTTTTTCTCATTTCTTCAAGGCTAGGTTCCTTTCTTGAAGTTTGATTGAGGTGTAAAATCAGATTGCGGGATATACTCAGGAAGATTGGGTCCAGTAGTTCAATAGTGCATCTTTGGTGTGATGCACCATCGTTTGTATGCTTAATGATAGTTTTTATTAATTTTTGAATTTTTTTGCCATTGAAATCTTGGCATAGCTGTTTGTTCTTGTCACCATCTATTTTATGGGACATGTTTCTAATCAAATTGAAAGTGAGGTTGAATTTGATTTATCAGGTTATAGGATCCCCCTCAAATAATTACTTAATTAGTTACTGGACAGTTATTATTTTTTTGTTAGACTTTTGCTATACAATTTTACACCTGGTCTATTTTTACACTCAATTTCTGGTTCTTACTCATTTTTACAGCTCTATTTGTGATTCCTTTCTTTCATGTCTTGTTTGTTAAGTAACTCATGAGACGGGTTTTTGTTTGATGGCAAAAACAGAATGTGGTTTGGTTTCATTTATCGATGTAAACTTGGATATTAATGTTGACCAAAAAAACATAACTTGAATCTTAATCATATAGTGTAGTTTATTCAAATTTTGAAAGAAGAAAACCCCGAGTTGATAAATCACAAAATTTGTTATTACCATTTATGTGATTATTTACAGGTTTGTCAAACACTAATCATATGAAATTTCTCACAAATTTTGAAGTCTGTTTTTTCCCCTCTCCACTAATAGTTGTTTAAACATGCTCTTCCTTAAGACCCGAAAGAAAAATAAAACATTATTTATTGGTCAAATTGCAAAAAGACGTAAGGTCCCTATTTTTGGTTACAATACTAAAGGTTCCAGTACTCCCTCAACTCTGAGCAAGTTGCCAGCAATTATAACTTTGGTGTAATATTAAATACTTCTTGTATTTGTGTAGTAGTATTTCTTTAATTTTGATTTGTTATTTGTATCGCTAAAGTACAAGATATGTAATTCTCTGAATAATTAGGGTAGTATATATATGTGTCTGGAACTTTATTTTTGTGTGTACAGCGCAATAAATTATAATCTAAAGCAAAAGAAATTTAGTGAACTGTCCAAATTTTGTTGATACGATATACATAACATGTTTATTGAGAGTTACTTGTTTTTGTTTTGGCCCAACTCGATTTTTGGCAACCTCCGACGATCAACAACCGCGACCTCTCCTTTTGTCTTCCCTCTCCAATAATCGGGAGCATCTCTAGTAAGTCCTTTGTCCTTTCTTCTTCTCTTCCCTCTCTAGTAATTTTACAAGCATCTCTGATAGTTCTCTGAGCTGTGCTATGACATGTATAAGATTATTACCCTTAATGTTATTTTACTTGCTTTGTAAGTTCTCTAAGCTGTGCTGTGATATGTATGAGTTGTGCTGTTATTTTACTACATTCTTATTTTTTTTATGTTATCAATATTATTTTTTCGTTTTGCAACTTGTAAGTTTTAAAATTCAGTGGGGACCTTAACATAGCCGCTTTACATTTTAAATCTACATATAGAGACTACCTATTTAGCACTACAAAACATAGAACTTATCAAGCAATAACAGAAATGACAGGGCACCAAAATAGTACTTGCACGTGAAATAACAAAATTTGGAACTTTAATCGGTATCTTTCCTATAACAGCAATTCATAGAAGCAATTACTATCATGAATCACAGTCAATTGACATCTTGAACCCCAAAGCTTCAATGAGACAATGACAGGGTGACTCATCATATGCAGCAGGTTTTTTTCTTTTCTCCTGCACAAAGGTTCTGTTATTTGCATGATTTACTATACGTATGCAAGGTGTAACAGCCTTGATTTTTGACAATAGTAAACCAGACCCTCAGGAGTCTGAGGACACTCTGTTGAGCTTTTGGTAAGAAGCTCAAGGCTTCGGCCTGTTCCCCGAACAGTTTAGAATGAGAAAATAGAGAGAAGCAAAGTTTAATCTGAAACATAAGAATACCGAAAGAATGTAATGAGTGAGAAAAGCAGAAATAAAGAAAATAATAAATTATATTCGACAATACTGTTTAATCAAAAATAATACGTTAACGACGATTATTTTGGGTGTAAATTATATTTATTTGATAATTATTTTCTGTCGACAATATTTAATATATAAATAATTATAATAATTTATTTTGAAATTAGATATTTTAAATTAAATAGTTAATAATTATATTTAATAATAAAATATTGTCGGGTTTCTCAAATTTGAATTGTGCGACTCAGCTTGAGGTCAGACTCTGACTGTTCGAACCAAGACTAGTGATCCAGTAGGGATACTAGTCCTATTAGAATCTCTCTGCGAAGAATCAAGGGTGTCTGACTTAGCCTGATAAGCACAATCAGAACCTTTGGCGTCTCTTACGTTTGACCGTTCATATACCTCGGAATATCCGATGGTGACACGGTCAGTCTCTGATGACTCATTTCGACGTTTTGGGAATTTTTCTTGAAGGGACCGAAGCTTGATTCGGACTCTATCATCCCTGCTTTTCAATAAGTTGATTTCCATAGAAATCGCTTTAAAACTCGACCCGAATACCTTTGGTGTCTTGGACCCAGATTTTTCATACGATCTTAGAATCGAATGATTTTGGTCTCAATCTCTTCGTTTTAAAAAGATCGTCAACTGTTGTTTCTAGCCTCGAACTCCAATTCTTACTCTGTCAACCCCAAAATTGAAGATTAAGTATATTCATCTCAAAATTCCAACGTTTGGACTTTTTCTCTATGCATAGTTCAGAAAAAAATTCATAACTTTCTCATACGACCTTCAATTTATGAAAACTTGGTGTCAAAATCTTTATAACAAAATTATCTACGTTTTCTGTGCAGACATCAAAAGCTAAATCCTTCTAGATTGGTACAGTTTAATAAATCTTTGTGACCCCTTGGCTGTTTCGTTTCGATGTTGGCAGCCTTCAATAAACTTTACGTATGTCCCTCTGCCGGTGCTTGAATCACTCCATTATTTTTTCTATGGATCCTTATCATATATATATACAATGTTCATGAAGGGCATGAAATTAAATTCCTAAGGTAGAATTAATGGTGAATTTATTTCGAAGGCCCTAGCTGATCCGAGAAGCTTCTAGAGCACCCTGTCGTAAATTGAGTATATCTTAGGCTACAAAACTTGGATCTTTGCAAATGATACATCAAATTAAAGAGAAAAGGAAGATCTAAAAACTTCATGAAGAGCTTGAAATCAAATTCCTACTCCATAAATCCCAGAATTTAAAACACTACATCAATTCACGTTTCTCCAGCACAGCTTGCACTAGGTGTAGTATTTTCCACATATCTCTCTCATATGACCATGAAATTGAATGAGGCCTTCACCAAAAGTTTCCTAACACATTTCTCCATAACTTTGATGAAGAAACCAAAGTCCAATTTGTAACATCCCGAATTTTATAAAAATGAATAATTGATGGGAATGAATAATAAATAATTGTATATGAGTGGATTTGTGTCCCAAAAATATTGGAATGATTAAATTGGGATTTATTATTGATATTTATAATTTATTGAGTTTAAATGAGATAAAATTATACCCGGTTAGAATATGGGTGTCGGACCAAGTATCTCCGAATGAGATGCCGTTAGTCAGGGCTGTTAAGAATATTATTGGGAGTCTGAATCTATATTCGGAATAATTTTTGGAATTAGTATTAAGCCCAAACTGAGAGCCTGTTTATTATAAAACGGTGAAATTTTAATGTGAAGCAAAATATTAAAACATAAACCCTTCTTCCTCTCTTATGCTTCATGCTACTTCTTCTCCTCCTCCTTATTCTCCTTTCCTCATCTCTTCTTCTTCTTCCCTCTCCACTCTTCTCTCCAAAACCAAAACCGTGTGGAGCTTTCTTATCCTCCACCATTTTCGTTTTTATGGAAGCTTGAAGGAGAAGCTTGTGGCTGGAATTCCTCTCCCCTCTTCTCCTCCATTTTCGTGTTCTCTCTCCCTCCATTGAAAGCTCAATGTTGGCTCTTGGGTGAGGTAAGTTCCTCACCATTCTTAATGAGTTTATGCCTTAGATTTTGGGTTCTTGGTTTTTGGGGAGTATTTATGGCATATGGATTGTTGGGAGAGCATTAATATGAGGAAACCCTAAGGTGGGGTGTTGTCATTATGGCATTAATTGTTGGTTGTTATAGGTGCATGGAATTAATACTTGGATGAGTGGAAAATAAATGAGCATTTATGATGTTGATGGGTTTTTAGTGAAACCCTAACTTTAATAAATTGGGGAAAGTGTGAAATGTGTGTAGAATGTAGGTTTAATGATATTGGAAAATGATATTAATGATGAAAGACGGCCAATGGTGGTGATTAATGAGCATGGGTAAATGTTGTTGGAATTTGATGAAAACCCTAGCCCTAAGAATTTGGGGAAAATGGATATGTTGTGATTTAGAAGGTTAAATTGAAAGTGAATGGATGATGTTTAAGATTAAATGTTGCTTAAAATAATATAGGACCATGGGTGGTGAAACCTATAGATAGGTGTTGATATGAATAAAGAATGTGAGGAAGTAGGAGAATTGATTTTAAGGATAGACATATGGAATATTCGATGTTGGGTATCTTTAGATATGATAATAGGCAATGATGATGATGTTGGATTTGGTTAGCCTTAAGATCTAGAGGATCTTGGCTTAGGGAAAGGAATTCCCGAAGCCTAACACAATTGCATATGTTGGTGTTTAGCAAGTCTAGGACTTGGGGTTGAGCTCTGTGATAAGCTAGTAAGTATTTAAAATTATGATGGTTATTAATTATGTGAATATACTTGCATATGGTATGTAGATTTTATTCCGGGTGATGCAATGGAGCATTCGGAGCATTGGAACCGTTCGGCTCTTCCCTCGAGGTAGGAGAGGAGTTAACATTCAAATTGCATGAGTAAATTTGTGAGTGATTTGATGTATGTGTTAAATACTCATGCTTGCCTTGCCCTATGTATGTATTGAATTAATTGAATTAGTGAGTTGATGATTATTGAGGATGATTCGTATGAATATGTGGAGTTGTTGTGGCAAGGTATGAATACATGTATATAAGATAATGATGAGCTTGAATTCAATATGGATAATAAGTTTGGGATATAAATTCATAAGTATGAATGTTGGAACAGGCTCTATATGCCTTTCATGATATGTATAAACTATAGGATAAATCCAAATTTGGCTTATAATGAGAAATTCCGAGTGAGAACTTTTAGAACGAGTTGAATGTGCCTCAAATATCATATATGATGTGTTGGATATGATTTAGTAGGCCTAAAGTGTGAAATTATATGTTGAGTTGTAAGAATTTTCATTTCCTGCCTCTGTCCTGATATTCTCGCTCAAGCGAGAAGGGATCTCGCTCAGGTGAGGATCCCCTGTATTGGTATAATGGTCTCTGGACCATTTTTGCTCAGGCGAGTGAGTGTTTCGCTCGAGCGAGTAGAGTGTGTTGTGATCAGGTGAGGTTCTGGACGAATCTCGCTCAAGCGGGCGTGGCTACGCTTGAGCGAGCAAAGGAGGACATTGATTCTGGATGAATTCCGCCCGAGTTTGGACTTAGAAAATAATACATGATCTGTGGTGAATTTCCGAGTGAAATTCCGTGTAGGCTATGCCAAGGCAGAACCTTCCGAGTGAGGAAGTGCGTATAATTCCGAGTGAGAGGTCTCCCTGTGTGATAATTTGAGCAGTGGAGTTTCGAGTGGGATTTTCCGAGTTCCAAGCAACTCGTTCCGAGTGGAGCCCCTCCGTGTGTGTAGTTCCGAGTAGGGATGGCACCGATTGGGGATACATGGTGTGATTTGTCCAGAAGTACTCTGGAATAACTCCGTTTGAGAGAAAAAGAAAGGAAGTCGGATTTGGAATGAGATGCCAAGTGAGTGACCACTTGGGTGGTGAGTCAGTTTTTGGATTATTTTTCCGAGTGGAACACCGTGTGAGTGAAGACTCGGATTTGGAATGAATTTACCGAGTTGAAGTCTGAGTACGAGAGGACTCGGTCTGGACTGATTTTGCCGAGTGGAGGACCGAGTGAGTGATAGTCGGTCTTGGAATTATGTAGCTGAGTGAAAGACCGAGCGAGTGTGCGGTCGGTCTGGAATGATTTAACCGAGTGAGGACCATCAGAGATGGTTCGGACTTGGAACGAAGTTGCCGAGTGAAAAACTGATTGAGATGACTCAGACTTGGAGTGAAGTTACCGAGTGAAAGACTGATTGAGAGATGACTCGGATTTGGAACAATTTGCCGAGTGAAAGGCCAAGTGAGAGACGAGTCGGCTTTGATTGATTTTACCGAGTAGAAAACCAAGCCAGATGAGTCGGTTTTAATGTAAATTGCCGAGTGAGGGACCGAATGAGAGGAATCGGTTCTGGAATAACTTCCCCGAGTGAAAAACCGAGTGTTGGGGAGGACAACCTCTGGTCAGATTCTGCTTAAGCGAATGGATTCCTCGCTCAAGCGAGCGAGTGTGGAAATGGTTACTGAAGTAATTTCGCCCGAGCGAGTAGCTGGGTATGTAGTGCTTCGCCCAAGCTAGCAACCTGGAAACTAGATACTGGCTTGATTTCGCCCAAGCGAGCTGAGGCGCTCAAGCGAGATGGGCTGTCTCGCTCAAGCGAATGTGTACCTCGCTTGAGCGAGTGAACGCTGTTAGTATTTTTCTCCCTTCTTTTCTCTCGGTTCTGATTGAATTGGCCCTCCTTACCCTATATTGAATAATATCTGAGGGATATATATATATATATATATATATATATATATATATATATGACATGATAAAATAGATTGTTGTGTTGCCATCTTAATTAAGAGATAACGGTGATGAATAATGGGTTAGAAACCACCGAATGAACATATAGTGACACTGATGAATAATGAGAAATATTATGACACCCTTGTGGTGAATACAAGTAATTGACTTGTACGTGTGTGAGGCAATGATGATTGCTATATACATATATATGTTCCGAAATTACCTTGTTGTTACATGTGTGAATTAATATTATGATGTTTGCTATGCCCTTTGACATCTATTGTGTGGATTGTTGTGAAATGATGTTGTGGCCATTGAGATGCCAATTATATGAACGATGTGCCTTGAGGGGCTTTTTAAATGATTATGAATAATTATTAAGATACCAAATTAAATTATATCCCTAATTGAGAGGGTGAGACATCCTTGCGAGGTTATTGGGCACATGCATTATTGCATTGTTGCATTTATGGCATAGCATGGCATTGATATGCATTATTGTTGAATGAATCACCTTGCGGGGTACCACAAAGGGTATATCCCTGAGTGAAGAGGACGTTGTCCTATTGTTATTGAATAATGTTGAATATATCACCTTGCGGGGTGCCACGATGGGTAAATCCCGGAGTGAAGATGATGTTGATCATATTGTTGAATATAACACCTTGCGGGGTGCCACGAGGGGTGTATCCCCGAGTGATGATGGTATTGTGATAATTACTGTGAAGAGAATCACCTTGTGGGGTGCCACGAAGGGTATATCCCGGAGTGAAGAGGACGTTGTCCTATTGTTATTGAACTATTATTAGAGAATCACCTTGCGGGGTGCCACGAAGGGTGTATCCCTGAGTAAAGATGCTATTGCATGAATTATTATTGAAATGAATATATCACCTTGCGGGGTGCCGCAAACGGTATATCCCGGAGTGAAGAGGACGTTGTCCTAGTGTTGTTGAATAATGTTGAAATGAAACACCTTGCAGGGTGCCACGAAGGGTGTATCCCTGAGTGATGATGGTATTGTGATAATTTTTGTGAAATAAATCACCTTGCGGGGTGCCATGAAGGGTGTATCCCTGAGTGATGATGATAATTTAAGTGATTGTGATTATTGTTGAATTTGAAAATCGGATCCGTTGCATATGCATTAAACTGTTAACATATGCATTAGCCTTAAGACCATGGCATTTGAGATGGGATGACCACGAGTGATGAGAAACCCCTTGCGAGGAGGTATTGAGTAAAGCCATAATGAAATAATGATGATAATGATTATGAGTGCCCTTGTTGATAAGTGGCAAAGAGATTATGTATGTGATTGTGTATATGTTGTGCTTATTTATGATATGAATTGTGATTCATGAGGCTTGTATGCCTATTATAATAATGAGATGATGAATGAATGATAATCTAATGATTTTATAGCAAAGCACACATGATGTTGTATGCATATACATATGATCACAATATATATTATTCGTCATTTTGAATGTATAACTCACTCTCCCATGTGGTCTCCTTTTTAGCCTTGTGATGCAGGTTGCCATGGGATGAGTTCGGATTTTTAATTAAAGCTTTGGTGAAGGTAAATAGTGGTAGAGGAAGTGCCTTGGCCGGCATCATTTATGAGTTCTTATGTAATGAATGAATTGGTTATGAGAATGTAGATGATTTAGAGATTTTGAATATGTAAAAGATAATCCCTTTGAATTGTGGATAGTGAATATCTATGTAGAATGTGAGAGATGAGTTGATATGTATTAGAAGGATTGAAATTACATGATGAACATTGATGATTATGATTGTCGGGAGAAGATTTCTAAATGTATATGTATATATATCAGTGTCCATATATAATGCTATCTTAGGCATTGCATGCTTATATAATTATGTAAAATGATGGTGGTTGTCTATTAGGCTTATGATAAGCCATTGCGTGCTTTGCCGAGCCTTTTCTCATATCATCATATATGGGACTAGGCGTGTGCCCGGTATATACATTCTTCTGCTGTAAACTCTATTATTTTCGTATACCGTTATGGGCAATTTATCTATCGATCTAGCTTAGGGTTATTTGATCTCACTCTTTGGTTTTCTGTGATTTGGGTCTTGATGTGATCATGGTGATGTCTTGGAAATATTTTCAAACGCGAAAAATTTATTCGCATTTTTATTAATTATGACGATCGCATCGGGATTTGAGTACAGAAAATTAGGGGTGTTATACAATTTGCAGCTCATTTGGCCCAGAAAATTATTTGTGCAAGGGACAAAAATCCCGTCACAGCCCTACACTAGTTCCGTATTTGGGCCATATCTTACTCAATTCTTTATGATTTTTTATGCTTTATATGGATTTAAAGAGAACAAAACGTTATACAACTTTGATGTTCAGCCCATTTTGAAATTTGTCCCACAAGGATCCCTAAATCCACGCACAAGAGGACGCCTCTGGTTGTGCCACACCAGCTTCCCATGCAACATGAACCAATCACTTTCTTCCACCCACTAGACACTTGTCTAGCTCTAAAAACTCCATTTCCATGCATCACAGCCCTTGACACCTACCATGAGAGGTGTCACCCCCTTGCTTCATTCAGCCACCACCTCCCTTTCCTCCAATCAGATTTCATGCAACAAGAGTCACCATGCCATGCACCATAATGTACATCCATGAAGAGTGCACATGTATTATGCCATGCCATGTATTATGTCACATATTCATTGAAAATTGTCATGTTTCCCTTGCCTATTCATGTTTAGAATTCTAAGTTAAAAAGCTAAGACTTCAAAACACTCCATTCTTTTATCACACCATGTCTTAGGCCATGCACATGACACCTTCATTCCATCCAATTACTCTAAACTATCATCATTCCTCTAATTTCTCTTGATCACTCTTTCTCTTCCTCACGGCAACAGCCCACCAACATTCTCCTCTCTTAATTCTTTCATTTTCCAGCAACTAACACCTTCCATCTAGCCACCATTCAGCCACCCATAGCCACCACAAATCTCATCTCCACCCCCTATGACTCCCACCAAACCTCATCACCTCAAAAACTTACTACTACTTCTTCTTCTTCTTCCATTCTTCACCAAACCTGTGGTACCTCATCTTGTTCCAGCTTCAAATTAGCTTCCATTTTATCATAAAAAAAAATTATCACCTACATGGTCATTGTCAACATGTCAATTTCCCCTCAATACCATGGCCACCATTTTAATCGTCAAAGTAAAATTTTAACTCCTGATCTTGATTCTTATTTCTTGTTGTCTTTTTTAAAATTTTAGCACTTTGCATGTCAATTCCTTGTTGTCCTTGGATGAAAACCGTGACCTTCTTTATATGTTTAATAATGCATGTTAGTTGTTAAGGATTACGAGAATGATCGACGATGACCGATGACGAACGACGAAGGATTTCAAACAAACGGTGAACGATTGGTAAATTACTCTTCCCATTTTAATTAAATCCATAGCTGTCCATATTGTTGTTGCTGGTCGTGACCCCTTCAATGGTTGAAAAACTCTTACATGTCGATTTCTTAAGGTTCCAGGCATGATCGAGCGCGATCAGAAGCGATCGGGGCATTTAGTGAGTTTTCCGACAAGACCGCCATTTTCTTCCTCCGGGAAGCGGTTGTCCGGAAAGGTAGGGGGGGTCTTTTCCTCGATGGATTGTATTTTTAGTTATTTTATAATATTTCTTGCATATTCGGTGACCTCCATTTTAAGTTTCGTCGCGATCTAAAGATTAAATTTTAAACCGTAAAGATTTTCGTAACTAACGGCTAAAATTTCTATATTTTTAAATCAATGGGTATTTTATAAAATTTAATTGGTATAACTTGACGTTCACATATTTGGAGGGATTTCATCGCGATCGGACAAGAAAGCAAAAATCTAGAGATTTAGCGTTTCGACGGGCTCGGTTTTATTCGATATGATCGTATTAATTATTTTTTTTAATTTGTGAAGTACTTGTATAATTTGTAATTTAAATTTTCCGGTAAGCCCCGCCGCTAGAAATTTAATTTATCGTTTATACATTGCCGAAGTCATTTTAGGAATATTGCATACTTTCAAGAAAATTTACTATTCAGGCGACTAAAATGTTTCTTTTACTAAATTATAATAAAATGTATAAAAATTTAGTAAGATAATAATTTCAAAGAAAAATATGTGTAACCGTATAATGGTAGTTAAACAAACAAATCGGAAATTCCTTTTAGATAGAAAATTTTACTTAAAAACTTCATTAAGAATTTATATAACTTAGACACAAATGACATTTATGAGTTAAGTAAAGAAAATGAAATAAGTGAAGTTTTAGTATAATTAATGTTAGGAGTAATAAGAAGTTGTTAGTAACTAAATTTTTAGCAACCATCTTAGTGAACAATTAAGGAAAAATATAAAAAGGGATTTTAGAAAATTAATTAAGGAATAAGGCTTGATTTAAATATCTTAAGGAACTAAGTTAGTCTAGTAGAAAAAAGAAAAGGTAATTTTTAGGTCCAATTTGAAATTTTAATGAATATTAAAAAAAAGAAATTGAAAAGTTAGAATAGGTAAGAAATAATCATTAGAAATTTAAATATTTTAGTAAACTAGTGGAATAAAAGTATCATAGAAAGGGTATTGGAATTTGGTGTTAATAAATGGATAAAAGAAGTTAATGTAACCTATAAGATAACAATTATTTTGATTAAATTCGGCATTTAGGAATTAGAATATGGATTAGATTTAAAGCATTTTCCTAAGAAAAGTACATTAAGTAGAAGGTAACAAAAATAAGAATTTTACAAGAAGTGATAATTAGATTTAGTGAGTTGGATAAAGCCTAAGGAAAATAACGAAACTTATGTAATAAAAATATTTTTAGAGAAATATACTATAGGTTATTTGAATTAGTGAGTAAAATTTAGAGACAACAACCTTTATACCAAGAACTAAAAAGAAAGAGTAAGGAGATTTTAGAAAACAAAGATAGTTTAGAAAATCTTAAGAAAAGTTTTACGATATAGTGATAAACCAACTAAGGTAATCATGATCTAAAAATTTAAGTAAATGTATACCAAGGATGCTAAAATTCAATGAGAATTAAAAGGTAATACCATGCGATAATCAATATAAGTACATTAAAGTTCTTAAGAACGTTACTTAGAAGAAGAATTTAAAGGAAATGAATGAATACTCATATTGGTAATATATAGTGACCTTTAGCGAAGTTGAATACCAACTTAAAAGGTAAATGAATAATTAAGTTAGTGGTAGTAAGTAAGGGACAGTAAAAGGTGTTGCTAGTACCTTAAATATATCTAATAAGTACTTTTGTTAGTAATTTAAGGTTAAATCATTCAAAGCGTATTTTCAAGAAACCAAGTTCATATAGTAATATACTAAATGGTTACATAAGATCACTCAGTAACAAGAGATAAGTCATGCCTTAGGAAACATAACCCACGAATACAACTTTACTATTGATAAGTTGATTAATTAAAAAAAAGATAATCAAGATAAATAAGTCTGATAAGATTTGAGTAGGAAACCTAGATTAAAATATTTAAGAAATATTCATAAGTATACCGGTATATGTGATCCTCTCATTATAATGATATATATCATGATTATTGTATAATAATTGTATGATGAATGATATGTGTGACGACTGTATATAATTGTGTACATGAATGAATTGTGTTAATTATACGTGATAAGTATGTGTGATGAGATGTATGATGAGTGTGGTATGATGACACGTGTATGGATTATGATGTTGTACTTGTATGATGCATTAAACAAATGTGTTGGGATAAATAAGAAAAGAACGAGCAAAGGAATGTCTCGGTAGGGATCTTGAGATGAATAAATTGTGAAATAAGGTGATGAGATTAGATCGGATCTGATGTGATGATGGGCGTTGTAACGCCAATATACCCATGATTCCTGGAAAATATGAGATCTCATTTCATTTCTAAGCGTCGGATGAGTCTATTATGAATTAAGGCATTTTGAGAAAATGAGGAAAAGAATAAATTAAAATTTCATGCATAGAAGAAGTCCGACGTTAGAAATAAAATAGAGCCATCAAAAGAACCCTACCGACGACTAGTGAAAAGAAAATTGTGTATTGTATGCATCATATATGGAGTTGAGGAAGGATGTTGGAATGATCCCCTAGAGCATACAGTGATGGGTACACTGAAGAATCTGTCGCACCTCGATACCTGAGGGTAGTCTAGGGAGTATCACCGGAGGCGGGAATTCCAAGTGGCATCGGATTCGCGCCCCTCGCCGGACAGCCCATAGCAAACTCTGGTGTACTTCGACAAGAGGCAGGATTTTCTATGACCGTGGAGTGCTCGTTCTGTGGTGATATGTGATATGTGTGATTGGCCATTTTGATGTTGGGACTGAGAGTCCTTACCCATTTATGAAAACCAGAACGAGGAGAGCTCTGGTTGCTCTAGTTGGGGAGGGGAGATAAGGGTGGCGTTGTTGTGCACATGGATGTTGTATATGAGATTGTTGAGGAAGAGATGGGCCCACATGCATCATGATGACTAATAAAAGATTTGAATAACGAAATGAATTCATGCATTGCATCACTGTGTTGAGATTGCGATTGCTTGCTGTTGGAATATGATTGTATAGATATTAGTAAGCTTGAGAGGTGACTGGGAAGATGGGAATGTTCAGTTAAGATGAAAAGTGGTGAGATAACTTAGAGTATATTTTAGAAACCCCAAGAGAGTGGGTGGGACTCGATCTTGGATTGTTTGTATTATATGTGGGCAGGTGCTGATGTGACACCTTCCCGATTGTTATGGAGGTGAAGACTCACCCTTACGTTAATTTTTCCAGACATCGCGGGAATTGACACTGACTTTGCATCGAGGATCAGGGGAGCTCTTCTTGGGCTGAGGACGGGAAGATTAGGATAGATTATTCTATTTTCATTTGCCGGGGCCTACGTGTCCCTTCACTTTCAGTATGTACAGTTACTGTTATAACTATGTATTATATATGGTATGTTGTATATAAGGTGTATCTGTTCCACCAAGTTTCTTTGTACAAAAAAAAAACTTCCATATTTTTCTAAAACTCGTAACCTCTCAGTTGACCAGGATAATCTTGTGGAAGGGATTGTCCTAGTTAACCGAGGGTGTTACACAAGGCTTCTGTACAACAACCTAATACTTTATGATTACAAGCTAGGGGTTCATAATTTCAATATTACCCTCGCTTTTGTTAGCTTTTCTCTTTCTTTTCTTGTGCATAAAATTTGCTGTAAAAGCATCACTGTACAGTTACACCCTATTTTTGCACTGGTTAACTTATGTTGCACCATCTTCTACTTACATGTCCAACAATCTACTCCATATCCGTCCACTTTTAAAGTTCATTGACACTTTTAATCCATTTACCTTCTTTTTTTTCTCGTAACCTCGTCTATATTTGACTATTCAAACTTTTGCTAGCTTCCATACATGACACTACTGCTCTTAATTCTCTGCTTCCAGCACCTTACCATTGCCATTTTTTATACAGCCTCATGTCAAAAGTCATGACCCTTTTTCTCGGTCTTCCTTGTAACTTTTCAGTTCTCACTATTTTTCTTTTGTTCACCAGAAGAGCAATTTTCTTGACTGAAATGTTTTCCATCTATATAAAATAAGAGGATATAGAAGGAAAACAAAATGATTTCATAATTCAATAGAAATCATGTTTTTCAAAATAATTTATGCCCAAGTTGTAAATCAACTTTCATGCAAAACTTAATATCCAGCAAAGTGATAATCAATAACTAATTGAATATGTACACAGTAGTTGTTTGGAAAAAGATATCAGTTTCCCTTATTAGTATGCTCAACTTAATGTATAATACAAGTCATGCTTCTACTGTGTACTCAAGTATAAGCTTCCAATTAGAAAGATGGATAAGAAGTAATATGAAGAATAAAATATGGAATATGAAAACTACATCATCAACTAAATAAGTTACTAAATATTACACCTCACTTCCAGAAGGACTTCTCTCGTGCGTTTCATGCTCAAAACACCTTCTCTTTTTTTCAGCCTAAAGTTTTTGGTCCTGATCTTGAAGTGAATCATAATCTGACTTGATAGCTTCATACTATCTTTTGAGGACATCATAGTCTTTGTCCAACTGCTTGGTCTTCCACCTTACCCTTCTATTTTGGAACCATATAGCAATTTGTCTTGGTTGCAAGCCAAGAGCTCTTGCAAGCTGCATTTAGAGAAAGTGACTCATTTGATTCCTTTATTTTATTTGTGGATCCCTCTTTTGGAGAGTTATCTAACAATGACTTTGCTGATTCAGCTAGTATGTGTATAGAACCATTCATGAGTAGTTATGTTGATCCATGTTCATACAGGAATTTATCTTTTTTTTTAAATTATTGGTTGATTTCTGCCAATATTAACATTCAATTATGTAACACACTAGAACATTTGTGAATATTAGGTCCAATGTTTATTCATATCTATTTTTCCCTTATGCTATATCAGAAATAAATAGAAATAAACATAACCTGTAAATAAGTTACAACATATGCAAGATTAGCGACTGCCAATTTATTGATCACTTTATTTTATGGAACTTGGTACTTATACATAGTGTTTATGTTAAGTTGGCTAGTTAAGGTAAAACATGTTGGTCAAGCAAATTAAGTTTCAACTGTAGTTCTAACTTCTACAGAAATTTGAAATTTTTGATTAAAATACTTACAATGTTTTAAAAATATTTGAAATTTGAAAAAACTTACAAACACATTATACCAATAGGTTTTGAGCTAGCCAAACTATACAAAATTTTTGCACCAGTAACCAATTCATTATAAAATTTAACAATAAATCAAAAAGATAAAGAACAAAAGCATGTATGTTGTTCTTCAAACAAGGACTAATTTTTCAAAAATAAGTGAACCCAAGATTTTGAACTCAGCCTAATGTACCTCTAGTTATGTAGTTTTTGAAGTTCGGTAGACACTCCTAATTATAGAATAGCAAATAATGATAAACTGATCAAATATTAAGCTTATATATATCCTGATCATTTTATGATACTCCAATTGGATCATATCATTATAATGGCAAACACTGACTATCTATCCAATTTTTGAACTTTGGCAAACACCCCTAAAACTTATTGAATAAGAAATAGTGATTCTCCGACTAGATACCCCTAAGCTTAAAACAAGATATATTATGATCATTATATAATACTCTAACTGGATCAGTATAAGGGAAAAAAGTGACCATTTAAATAAGCACAACTAAGTAACCTCCTAGGATAATAGCAACCTAAGCAAGTTACTAATCTGAACTTATATTTTTTGTTTTCTACACAACAAAGTAAAATTCAGTCTACCTGATAACCACAATCTCCATCTATTTCATTATAGTAATTGGGATAATTTGAATATGTTTAATTCCTTGTATGCTATTTGAAAACTATAGGAATTTATTTTTTCTAAATTTCTATTCTAGCATGTCAATTAATGTGTGGTGCTTCGTTAGATTTTGCTTTGCCTTCAGCTTCCTCTTTTGAAGGCGAGGTTGTTGTAATAAATTTGTAATGACCTTTTTTTTTTTTGTTTTTCTTATTCTAGTGGATAGCTGGTTCTGCTAGATATTTTTTTATGTAACTCAAGGTTTTGTTATATTCTTTTAGTGTATAACTAGTTAGTTACTAGGCAGCAAGCTACTTGTTGAGTCTGTTATGAGAGTTTGTTATATGAGCCCAAGTTTGTTATAATGGGCCCCACTCTGTAATACCCTTCTCCCTATATATAACTCTATCTCTGTAAAAGTAAAGCAGTGCAAATAAAATCTCTAATAGCATTCTTATCATTCAACGTAATGAGCAATCCTCTCTCTAACTCTCCTTTACTCATTTGCTGTTTCTGATTTGGTATCAGAGCTTCAAAGCTCTGGTACACTCTTAACCTCCCGTCAATGGCAGAAAATCAAGAGCAATCACGCAGCACCGGTGACCATACAATTCCTTTACACGAGCAGGTCTCAATGAAATCACCTGCAGTAATCACGTTTTCTCAGCCAATTTCAGTGAAGCTAGATGATCGAAACTTCCTAATCTGGAAGCAACATGTAGAAGCTGCGATTCGAGGACACAAGTTGCATCGATACGTAGTAAATCCCTAAATTCCTCTTAAATTTCTCTGCGAGGAAGACCGTAACCTAGACAAAGTAAATCTGGAGTATCAAAAATAGGAGCAACAAGATCAATTACTTGTATCATGGCTCCTCTCATCTCTTTTTGAGTCTCTATCTATTCGGATGGTTGGATTCACACATGCATTCCAAGTTTGGGACAAGATTCATTCCTACTTTGAGAAAACAACACACGCTAGGGTTCATCAGTTACGTTATGAATTACGAAGCCTCAAGAAAGGATCAGGTACCATGTCTGAGTATCGTCTCAAACTAAAGTCAATTGTAGACACCTTAGGTTCTATTGGTTCACCGGTTACCAGTCAAGAATATATTGATACTGTCTTTGAAGGTCTCATTGATGATTATGAAATGTTTGTGTCTAATTTGATTTGCAATACAAGAATTGATCCCTACACTATCGATGATATTGAATCTATGCTATTAACCTTTAAGGCATGCCTTGACCATGTCAAAAAGAGTGTACCAGACTCATTCTCTGCTAACATTGCTCATAGACCACCAATTCTTCAATCTCAGCACTCACCTTCATCAGACTCTACCTCTGGATCCACTGATAGCTTACATTTTCAGATCATAGGACCTGGCCATTCTTAGTTTCCAGGAAATTCTCAGTATCCTCCTTAGTATAATGGTTATCCTCCACAAAACACTCTGCAGTTTGCACGTCCAGTTTAGTCTAGTAAGGGTCGTGGTGGTCGCGGTGGCCCCTTTCGTGGCAGAGGAGGTCGTGGCAATTTTTGATCTCATCTATTCTGTAACATATGTCATAAAAATGGTCATGATGCTTCATTTTGCAGGCATCGTTTCTCTTATGGCTCTTCTCAACAAATTAAATCACCATTGCCAATGACTTATGCTCCACAGGTCCACTATTCTGTTGCACAATCTCCATTTCCTCCTTATTATCCTGCTGCTCCACCACAACCCCTCATTAATACCTCTTACTCTCTTCCTCCTGGATACACTCATCCTTCTGCAGTGTTACATCAGCCTTTGGCATATCCTGCAACTTATCCTGTAACTTATCTTAATGATACTTCTAAACCCTCTCTAAACCAAGAGTGGTATACTGACTCAGGCGCAAGCCACCATGCAACTGCTCAAGAGCATCTTGTTGGAAACAAAGTAGATCTGGATGGATCAAACTCCTTATACATGGGTAATGGTGCTTCTATCCCAATCAAATCAATTGGTAGTTCAAGCTTTCACTATCCTTATCATCCACACACGTCACTTTCACTCACTAATCTTCTCTTAGTTCCTGATATTTCTAGAAATCTCTTAAGTGTAAGTCAGTTTGCCAAAGATAACCATGTGTTCTTTGAGTTTCATCCCACCCACTGTGTTGTGAAATCACAGGTCACTAAAGAAGTTCTACTTGAAGGGAAATTGGGATCTGATGGCCTTTACAAATTTTCACACCTGCATTTCACTCCAACAATTACAATCATGACTCCTACCACTGCCTCAACTGACCTCCTTGGTGCTGCATCAACTTCTGAATTTTCTTCTAAGTCTGTTAGGTTTTCTGAAGATGAAACCTCCCTTTATGCTTTATGGCATAGACGGTTAGGACATCCTAGTTCTTTTATTGTAAAGAAAGTCCTTAACAATTGTAAGATACCATTTATAAATAAAAGTGTTCTGGATTTTTGTAATGCTTGCTGTGAAGGAGAAATTCATAGGCTGTCTGCACCTACCTCACACACTCAATTCACTGCATCACTGCAACTTGTGTACACTGATCTTTGGGGGCCTGCTCCAATTCTGTCTCATGGGAATTTTCACTATTACATCACGTTTGTTGATGCCTTTACTCGCTATACCTGGATTTATCTTCTCAAATCCAAAGATAAAGCTCTCTCCATGTTTCTTCAATTTAAAAATATGGCAAAACTGTAATTCAATTGTAGAATTAAGATAGTTCAATCTGATTGGGGAGGGGAATTCAGAACTTTCCCCAAAACTCTGCATAGCTTTGGCATCATTCACAGGCTTGCTTGTCCTCATACTCACCATCAAAATAGCCGTGTGGAACGCAAGCATCGTCATATAGTTGAATTAGGCCTCACTCTTTTAGCCCAAGCTAAATTACCCTTACTTTTCTGGGATCATGCCTTTTTAGCTGCTGTCCATCTTATTAATCGCCTACCAACTGCCATTCTTCACTATGACACTCCTTATACCAAGCTCCATGGTTCTGCTCCAGATTACAAAAACTTCAGAGTTTTTGGTTGTGCTTGTTTCCCTTTTCTCCGACCTTACAACAAGCATAAACTTGATTTTTGATCTTCAGAGTGTGTATTTTTAGGACCCTCTCCCCTATACAAAGGCTACAAGTACCTACATCCATCGGGTCGTATTTACATCTCTAAGGATGTACTTTTTCATGAGTACAGATTTCCTTATTCTAGTCTCTTTACTTCTTCTACATCACACTCTCATTCTCTTATCACATCAAATAATCCTTCTCTTATCATACCTATCTTGTCTCCTATGCCTCTTTTACAATCTATTCCCTCTAGTCCAATTGTGTCACCCACTGGTTCAGCTTCACCTTCCCTTTCACCTTCTCTATTTACACAACCTACTACTATACCTTCTCCGTCACCATCTCCATCTGCTTCTCCTCTTAATGTCCATCCCATGATTACTCGCTCCAAGGCTGGCATCTTTAAACCTCGCTTGCTTTTGGCTCACACTGAACCTATGTCTGTCCAAGCTGCTCTTTCTCATCCAGATTAGTATAAAGCCATGCGAGAAGAGTTTCATGCTCTCATGACCAACAACACTTGGACCCTTGTCTCTCTACCTCCCAATCGTTAACCTATTGGGTGTAAGTGGGTCTTTAGAATTAAAGAAAATGTTGATGGCTCTATCAATCGTTACAAGGCCCGCTTGGTAGCCAAAGGATTTCACCAACAGCCTGGATTTGATTATACTGAAACTTTTTCCCCAGTTGTAAAACCCGTTACTATTTGTATTCTACTCACTCTTGCTCTCACTCATGGTTGGTCGCTGCAACAACTTGATGTCAATAATGCCTTTCTCAACGAAGACCTTCATGAAGAAGTCTACATGACTCAACCCCCGGGCTTTGAGTCTTCCTCTCCTAGTCTTGTATGTAAACTCAATAAGGCACTATATGGCCTCAAACAAACCCCTCGTGCTTGGTTTGCTAAACTCTCTACCACTCTTTTTCAACTTGGATTTTCTCCTAGTCGATGTGATCCCTCCTTGTTCATTCTCTCTTCATCATCGTACACCCTCTATGTTCTTGTTTATGTGGATGACATTATTGTCACGGGCACCTCCTCCTCTAAAATTCAAGAATTACTAATTCAACTTCAGTCCAAATTTGCTCTTAAATTGCTAAGTGAACTTGAGTTCTTTCTTGGTCTTGAAATTATCAAACTCCCTGCACTAGTGGAAAAAATGGATATAACAACGGGGATATATTCACGGGTAGAAGAGGATCAGTGATAAAAACATGCGCAGTGGCATTTTTGAAATTATAAGGTGAACGTTTTAAACAGAGAAAACTATATATCCACGGTTAACATCATAACCGTGAACGTAACCATCAATATATATTCACGGTTGAGGAGTCAACCGTGGATATATAGTACCTGAAATATATATCGACGGTTTTAGTCACAACCGTGAATATATATTGATGGGTACATTCACAGTTATGATGTTAACCGTGGATATATATAGATGTCAATATTCACGGTTGTATTTCCAACCGTGGATATATAGTTCAGGTTTTAGGGTTTAATCACTGGGTACTCTATGTCCACGGTTGTTTCTATAACTGTGAATATAGATTTAATATTTATCCACGGTTGGTATCGTAACCGTGGATATATAGTTAACATTTATCCATGGTTGTTTGTTAAACCGTGAATATATGTGTAATATATTCACGGTTTCAAGGGGAACCGTGAATATACATCCTTTCTGAAACTTCAAAAGCCACGCCTTTCACTCTTTTTTCACTTTCTCTTCTTCTTCGCGCTGGTCGTCGTCTTCATCCTTTCTGAAACTTCCCTGGTTGTTCTTTGTTGTTCGTGTTCACTTGCTTGTTCCCTCTTTCGTTCGTGTCATCTTCGCACCATTTTCAAGTAAGTGCTTCGTTGCCCTTCGTTCATCATTGCCTCTGCTGGTTGTATGTATAATGTACCCGTTCTATTTTCTTCTGGCTGTATGTGTATAGTTACTTAGTTGTTAGGCAGGAACCTTTCAATAGTTTTTCCAAGTTCTTGAAGTCATTGTTGGTTCACATGAAATCTGATTCCATATGGTAGGATAAGTTTGGCATCAGTTTGTTACTAATGATTTAGGGAGCATTAGGGGAGATGTTGCTTGGGTTTTTCTGTTTAAGTAAGTTCATTTTCTTTCTCTGCTTGGTTTTAAGTTATACTATGTATTCCAGCTATCAGATCAGGTAGTGCAGGTTACTACTGTTGTACATTGATGGATATGTTAAGCCTTAGATATTCTGAAACACGTGATCCCCAACCAGAGCCCCTATATAATATGCTTGGATATGTTAAGCCTTAGGATTTTTCTGAGTGGGAAAGGATTCTACAGTTTAATCAGGTCTATTATAATTTTAAATTACTTAAGAGACAAGGATAAAAACAACCACAACAAAGAATAGAAGGAAAAAGAAAATCTCTTAAAACAATATGACCCCAGATTTATAAAGGCACCAATTTTCTGCCAACTAAATAATATGACCCCAGATTTATAAAGGCACCAATTTTCTGCCAACCACATCCTCTAACAGTTCCTGAATTATAGTTCACAAAGTGAAAAACAAAATATCATTTGCATTTTACACTAACTAAACTAATTAACATACGATACGTCAAAACATTTTCTTACGACATATTATTAAGAGTTCGAATCATGTCATGTATGTGTATAGAAAATCTTTATGTTATTACAAACATTATATTTTAGCATGAAAGTTGTTGTGCATATGAGTGAACCGTAGTTCCCCGTTTGAGATTCGACACAAATGGTCATTAAATCAATTAATGTCATCGTTTGTGTTGAATCTTGAATTGTCCGTTTGGACAGTTTGGGATGAACAATTATTTTTTATACGTCATTGTTAGTATGTACAAGTTAGGAGTTATTTTAAAATTTGATAAAATTTCGGTAACTTGTATTTTGTGTTGTTCTCTGGGTGCATATTTGGTTGTGGTTGAATTTGATTTGACCACTCTCATTTTGTGTACTTAGAGACCAATGCGAAATGCTGCCGAAATTTCATCAAATTTTAAAATAAGTCCTAACCTGTATATATGAATGACGTATAAAAATAATTGTCATGCTGAATGGGTATAGGACCACCACCTTTGTATAAAAAGTGAGGTTGATCATAGCACCTTGTAAACAGTTGGTATGGATCGGAGTTGGATTTCTGCGTCACGCCTAAGTCTGGAGTACGAGGGGGGAGTTGAATCATTTATAGAATTCGTAGCGAGGAATGCAGTGGGGGTGAATGGAAAGTATTTTTGCCCTTGTGTTAAATGCTTCAACCTGCGTCGGGTAGACTTGGAAGAGGTGCGAGAACATCTACTGTGTGACGGTTTTCTACGTAGTTATACGCGTTGGATATGGCATGGTGAAGATGTGGTGGTGCCAAGTAACAGCTCTCAGACTAAAAATCGAAGCCCGATGCATGACAACAATGTCGACATGGATGACCGACTCGAGGATATGATCCGTGATGTAGGGGTAGAAGGTTTTAAGAAAGCTCATGTATATACAACTCTGTGTCAGGACTCTGAGCAGCCGTTGTATCCAAACTGCGTCAATTTCACAAGGTTATCAGCTGTTTTGCGGTTGTTTAATTTGAAGGCCATAAACGGGTGGACGGATAAAAGTTTCACTGACTTACTGAAGTTGTTGAAAGAAATGCTCCCAGCTGGAAACACCTTGCCGAAAAGTAACTATGAGGCCAAAAAGGTGTTGTGTCCTATGGGTTTGGAGTATGAGAAAATACATGCATGCCCAAATGATTGTGTATTATTCCGGGGTGAATTAGAAATGCTGCATCGATGTCCTAGATGTGGGGTGTCACGGTATAAGAAGAAAGAGGCGGATTCTGATGAGGTATGCACTAAAGGGTCTCCTGCAAAGGTGTTGTGGTATCTACCTATAGTTCCAAGACTAAAGCGTCTGTTTGCCAATGCAGATGATGCAAAACTTATGAGATGGCATGCTGATGAGAGGGTTGTTGATGGACTACTTAGGCATCCGGCCGATGGGTCGCAATGGAAGAAAATGGATAGGATTTTTCCAGAGTTTGCCAATGAACCAAGAAATGTTAGGCTTGCACTAGCCACAGACGGCATGAACCCGTTTGGTAACCTGAGCACAACCCATAGTTCGTGGCCTGTTTTGTTGTTTGTTTACAACTTGCCGCCATGGTTGTGCATGAAGCGAAAATATGTGATGTTATCAATGATGATTTCTGGTCCACGACAACCAGGGAACGACATTGATGTATATTTAACTCCATTGGTTGAAGACCTCAAAAGGTTGTGGGAAGACGGGGTTGAAGTGTTTGATGGGTTTACCGGGCGATCATTCAAATTGCGTGCCATGTTATTTTGCACAATCAATGACTTTCCAGCGTATGGTAACTTATCTGGGTACAGTGTGAAGGGTCATAAAGCTTGTCCAGTATGTGAGGAGGGGACTAGTTCTGTGCGGTTGCATCATGGCAGGAAAAATGTTTATCTTCGACATCGAAGGTTTCTTAAAGCGAATCATCCGTTTCGAAGGTTGAAGAAGTCGTTTAACGGTGCCCAAGATTTTGAAATGGCTCCTCCACCACTATCTGGTCGCCAGGCATATGAAAAGGTGAAGGACGTCAACGTGCAATTTGGTAAGTGTGAAAAACAGCACCCGACACAAAACAACTGGAAGAAAAGGTCAGTGTTTTTTGACCTGCCATATTGGAGGGAGCTTGATGTAAGACACTGCATTGATGTAATGCATGTGGAGAAGAATGTCTGCGACAGTTTAGTTGGTACACTCTTAAACATACCCGGGAAGACTAAGGATGGCCTAAACTCGCGTATGGACTTAGAGTTGATGGGTATACGTCAAGATTTGCATCCACAATCAAAGGGCAAAAGAACATATTTGCCTCCAGCATGTCATACGTTATCAAGAAAAGAAAAGCAAAGTCTGTGTGAATCGTTACGAAGTGTGAAAGTTCCGTCTGGTTATGGCTCCAACATCAAGTCTTGTGTTTCCATGAAAGATTTAAAGTTAATTGGGTTGAAGTCACACGATTGTCACATGTTGATGCAGCAGTTTCTGCCTATCGCCATTCGTGACATTCTTCCTAAAAATGTGAGAAATGTCATAACAAGGTTGTGTATGTTTTTCAATTCCATATGTTGCAAGGTAATCGTGCCCGGCGAATTGGATGTGTTGGAACAGGAAGCATCACTTATATTATGTCAGCTTGAAATATATTTCCCGCCCTCTTTTTTTGACATAATGGTCCACTTAATCATCCATTTGGTGAGAGAGGTCCGTTGTTGTGGTCCAGTGTTCCTCCATTGGATGTATCCCGTTGAGCGATATATGAAGATATTGAAAGGGTATATGAAGAACCAACGTCGTCCCGAAGCTTCAATTGTGGAAAGATATATTGCAGAGGAAGCAATTGAGTTTTGCACTGAATACATGTCACATGCTGCAAGCATTGGTATTCCAACGACCCGTCATGAAGGGAGATTGGATGGGAAAGGAACGATTGGAAAAAAAGTGAAGAGCATGCCACGTGCTGATGTCCTTCAGGCACACTTGTATATTTTAAACAACACGGACGACGTGCAACCGTATCTAGCCACACACAAGGAGCTAGTCAAGAAAACCAACCCTAAAATGACTGAAAAGTGGTTGTTGAATGAACACAACAAGAGCTTCATGCAGTGGTTCCAAAAGACCGTCCTGAAAGATGCATCTGCATCCTCGACATTACATCGACTAGCACAGGGCCCGAACTTTGATGTCCTCACCTTTTGTGGGTATGGCATAAACAACTATTCGTTTTATACAAGGACACAGGATGAAAAGAGTACAAATCAAAACAGTGGAGTGATGGTTGTGGCTCAGTCAATGCATTTCTCAACTGCAAAGGACAACAACCCTGTGATGGCGGAGTCATGCTACTTTGGTGTGATTGAAGATATATGGGAAGTTGATTACGGTCCCTTCACCGTTCCTGTGTTTAAATGCAAATGGGTTGACAATAAGAACGGTGTCACAACTGATGATTTAGGAGTTACGTTGGTGGACCTCAACAAGATCGGGCATAAGGAAGAACCATTCATAATGGCAACGCAGGTGAAGCAAGTTTTTTATGTGGCTGACCCAGCTGACAAACGGTGGTCAATTGTTATCCAAGGTAGACACATTGGATACCCCAATCTTGATATTGTGGACATTCCATCAACTACAACACGTATTCCAACATCTATCGTGGAACATGACATAGATGATGTAGTTGCCAGTCGTCATGACCACCATGAGGGCTTGTGGGAAAATATTTCATCTTAATAGGGTATTAATCTTGTTGGTGATTCATTTCATTACATGTTATATTAGTTATTCGTTGTTTTAAATGTTATATTAAATATTTGACAGTTTTTTTCCTTGTTTGGACAGATACTCATGGCTGACCAGGATGGACGATCCAGGTCCGACTCACAGGCCAGTGGTTCCTCTGCTCGGAAGAGTAGAGGTGTTACCCGGATGCCAGACATCGCACGTAGGCGTCACCGGGGAGAGAGGCCAGTTGTTGACATGGATGTCAACACCGGCAGATTTAGTGGACCGCATGCCACGAAGCTTAGCAGTTATCTGGGGGTTGTCGTACGGTCGAAGGTGTCCATCATTATCCCCGACTGGGATAGTGTCGAGGAGGTGGTGAAGAACCAGCTATGGAGTGATGTTCTGGTAACTTATGTATTATTTAAGTTTTATTTTAGTGTATTATTTCATGTAACTCTTAATAAGGACTCCTTTATGGACTAACTCCTTTCATGTAGGATTCTTTTGAGATACCATCTTCCGACATAGCGAGGAGGAAGGTCCTCGGTATCATGGCTGAGCGATGGAGGTCGTTCAAATCCATACTCACCACGAGGTATATTGAACTTTAAATTCTTAATCAACGCTTCACCAAATTGTGCCAATCCTTAGTTTAAATGTACCTTTCATTGTAGGTAGGTATTCGGGGACGACCAAGGAAAGTTCCCTGGAGAGAAGTATCCATTCATCGATCAGGAGACCTGGGATGCTTTTGTTACATCTAGACATTCTGCCGAGTTTCAGGTACATTGGTTTTTAGATGATTAAATAATATGTATAATTTATACGGCTAACTGTGAATATTTTTTTTCTTGTTGTAGGAGACCAGAAAGAAAGCCAAGGAGACTAGGAAGCTAAATGACTGCCCACACACACTGTCACGTGGCGGTTACCGTAGGTTGGAGGAGCGGCTGGCACAGGAGAGGCTGAGTCAGTGTCAGACTGACACTGGTATTGTGGATCCCCCTTCCCCACCTGCGCGCCACGACAAATGGAAGCGGGCTAGGATCAAGAAGAGTGGGGAATACACTTCCTCACAGGCTCAGGAGGTTGCCTCACGTATAGTAAGTATTCCCCTTTATATCAGTGTCTGTTTTTCAGTTTACATGAAGGAAGTGAATACTAACTTGTTTGGTTTCAGGATTCCTTGGTTGAGCAATCAACCCAAGGGTCTTTCGTAGCCCATGGACGGGAGGATATATTGACTACCGCCATTGGCAGGCCAGAGCACCCAGGAAGAGTGCGTGCTGTTGGTCGAGGTGTAGGTCAGTGCTAACTAACTCTATGCATTCATTTTGTTATCTGTTAAACAATTATGGGCTAATCATTCACATTTTACAGGCCTCCGCGCCTATTACGGTGCTCCCGACCCTGCCCCATCCCTTGAGCAAATAGTGGAGCAAAAGGTGGCTGTTGTGAAGGCTGAGTACCAGGAGGAGATATCTAGGCTCCACCAGGAGATGGCCCGATTCAGGGAGGAGATGAAGGCCTCACTCAGCCACCACCAGGAGACTACTACACCAGCCAGCGACCCACAGGTTAGATTCTTTATTTATTTTCCTCAATTTTATTATTTGTAATCACTTTCATTGTTGAATAACTTCTGCCTGATGTGTAAATATGTAGGTACGGAAGGTTAGCACTAAGGGGTCGTGCGCTGCGGCTGACCCTGACGATGACGGGGTCGAGCCACCAGACACCCGTCAATGTGACCTGTTCATTGACGGGTCGGAGGAGCCAGTTGCCACTGGTATGGTGCACAACTTAGGCCCTGTGGTTCACCATCAGACATTACCTGATGGTATGTCCAGGGTCTCGGTTATGCTCGTCCTCGAGGAGGATGCTGCTGTGCCAGTGGCAACTCAGGAGGTGAAGACCGTCGGTCAGGCGTTGGGCCACTTTCTGATGTGGCCCAACAGACTTCTGGTGATTGCCCCTGGATAGGTAAAAACCCTAAACACTAACTAGCTTTATTTCCTTGTCAATTATGGTACAAAATGTGATGGTTGTCAATTGTTCAACAGGAACAGCCATTGAAGAAGCCAGACCCGGCCAAGGATCCCGTCCGGATGCTATGGCGCATCGGGTATGAGGAAGATAACGACACTGTTCAGGTCCCATGGCAGCCACTAGTGTTCGGCCATCCCAGTGATTTTCCAGTTTACGTTACAAGTTCTGACATTTGTGACATTATTACGGGGACGTCGATGCTGAACGGCTCCATCTTGCAGTTGTGGGAGCTGTAAGTATATCCTTGTGTTGTCCAATTTTTTCATTATACAAGTTATTTGTCGCTAACCATGTCTTACCTTGTTTAGGTATCTGGCAAAACTCTCAGTGGACTTGGGTTTCCAAGGAACTTACGGTTTCTTAGAGCCCTCTGTCATACAGAGGCAAGGAAACACCTCGCAGAACACCCAGACATACATCCAGAATTGGATGTTTGAGTCTGAGAAGTCTATATACATGGGCCCCTATCATAAAGGGTAATACTCTATTCCATAATTATTGTTATGATATTTTGCATTTTGAAGTCTCAGTTATCACTCGTAACTGCAGGGCTCACTGGACGCTTCTGGTGATCTGTCCGAAGGACTATCTTGCTTTGTACTTTGATAGTTTGCACAAAACAACTCCACAAGACCTGAGAGATATAGTAGACCGGTAAGTTCATCCCTAAACAATAACCACAAATTCAATTACATCATTTTTAGAACTATACAATTCTAACTTATCTTGTGTTTTGTTTGACGCAGGGCGGTGGTTGGATACAATGTACTGATTGGAAACAAGCACAAAGGAAGAACAGTTGTATGGGTGTACCCAAAAGTAAGTCAATCGTATTCATTCAAATCTTCAGTACATGTTTTTTAAGTTCCGAATTCACTTATTCCATACTATATGTCCATTGTAGTCTTACAGGCAGAAGGGTACCTTTGAGTGTGGCTATTTCGTCATGCACACTATGCTGACCATTGTCCAACATCATTTAGTAGATGGATGGACAGAGGTAATTCTCATCACCGTGTCAATTTCTCCAATTTCATCAATTTCATGTAATAAATAAAGCTTTTGTTCTAATTGTTTTGTGCATTGTTTGCAGCACTTTAATGACCGGTCATATTTCCCAAAGGAACTTGTGGATGATGTTAGAAGGCAATGGGCCTCACACTTCCATGAACTTAGGCAAAGCTAGATATAGGATATTTATTCTTTTATATATGTATGTAGTAGGATTTAGGGTTTACTTTTATTAGATTACATTCAACTTAATTGTATATACTTTTATTTTTAAGGTTGTTATGAATTGATATAGAAAATAAATTGTTATATATATATATACATACGATTCTTTCGGCATAGTGTTTCTGTGGCATACTGTATACTGTACTGGCTTGTCTGAATGCAGGGTTGGGCAACGATAAAACAGAGTGCATATTAAAAAAAAAAACCTCAGCATTTATTCACGGTTATGGCAACAACCGTGAATAAAGACAAGATTTTTCCACGGTTACTACCTTAACCGTGGATATAGATACATTTTTATCCACGGTTGTCCATCACAACCGTGAATATAAGTAGTTTGTAACTGAAACTAAACCATACTTATATTCACGGTTATGATGGGCAACCGTGGATATAGATACATTTTATCCACGGTTGTCCATCACAACCGTGAATATAAGTATGGTTTAGTTTCAGTTACAATCTACTTATATTCACGGTTTTGATGGACAACCGTGGATAAAATGTATCTATATCCACGGTTATTCTCGATAACCGTGAATATAAATAGTAAGTTATGTTCACAGTTGTTCTTAACCGTGGTTAGATGTGATTTATTACCACGGTTGTTAACCGTGGTTAAAGACCATCATCTACTACCACGGCTTCAACAACCACGGTTCTTTAACCGTGAATAAAGGCCTTTTTTAACCGTGATTATATCCTTTTTTTCCACTAGTGCTGGTCAGTCTTTGCTTTTTTCTCAAAGAAAATATATTTGGGACCTCCTTGTCAAGGCTGGCATGAATCAGGCCAAGCCTATTGCTACTCCCATGGTCTCTTCCTTGCGCCTGTCTAAGTTTGGCAGTGACATCTTTGACAATTCAGCTCTATACAGATCCATTGTGGGTGCCCTCCAGTATGTCACAATTACTCGCCCTGACATTGGTTTTATTGTAAACAAAGTGTGTCAGTTCATGGCTTGTCCTCTGTAATCTCATTGGAAAGTTGTCAAGCATATTCTCCGTTATCTACAAGGTACTCAGTCTCATGGTTTATTTCTGTAGGCTACCTCTACTTCTCCCCTCACTATTTCTGCCTTTTGTGATGCTGATTGGGCCACTGATTCTGATAATCGTAGGTCTACATCGGGATCTGCAATCTTCTTTGGCCCCAATCTTATTTCCTGGTGGAGCAAAAAGCAACCCCTAGTAGCTCAGTCCAGCACTGAAGCAGAATACCGCAGCCTTACTCTGACAGCCCAAGAACTTCTATGGACTCAATCTCTCCTCACTGAGTTGTAGGTTTCGTTCACTGCTCCAGTTATCTATTGTGATAACTTAAGCACAGTCAATCTTGCTCACAATCCCGTGCTCCATCAACGCACCAAACATCTTGAGCTTGATTTACATTTTGTTCGTGAACGTGTTGTTGCTGGTCAACTAATTATCACTCATGTTCCAGTTGAAGATCAACTTGTGGATTGCCTTACCAAGCCTCTGTCCAATACTCTATTTTTTAATTTGAGGGACAAACTCAGAGTCTGTGACCTCCTTTCCTTGTCATCTACTCTGAGTTTGAGGGGGGAATGTTAGTGTATAACTAGTTAGTTACTAGGCAGTAAGCTACTTGCTGATTCTGTTATGTGAGTTTGTTATATGAGCCTAAGTTTGTTATAATGGGCCCCACTCTGTAATACCCTTCTCCCTATATATAACTCTATCTCTGTAAAAGTAAAGCAGTCTAATATTAATAAAATCTCTAATAGCATTCTTATCATTCAACGTAATAAGCAATCCTCTCTCTAACTCTAATGCTAAATCCCTGAGCCATTAACTTGGTGTGAAAATCTTGAATTAATATTGACTTATTGTATGACTCTCAGAGGATTTATTCTTTTGGCAAGTGCACCAATCGTTAAATTTGTAATATATTTGATCGTTCACATAGGGATTATGGTAATTACCGCAATCTTAGACTGATACAAGCTGAACCAACGCAATGCAGATAGATTTCATTCTATTTTTGCTATTTTATATTTCTAATGTTTTTGTATTTTCAGAGACAGTATGAAAGGTGAAATGCGATTAAAGGAAGATAGGTTAGAATTGCTTTAGCTTACAACTTCATCAAGAAACATGCATTTAAGGTTCAATCAAGCTTCAGACTCAAGAGGACAATCCATAGATTGTTAATCCCTAATTCCTTAGGTGAATAACACTAATTCCTAAGCATTAAACCCTAATCCCTTAGGTGCTCAATTAACAGAGAAATCTAATACGAAATTAGGGGTTGAACCCTAACTATTCACCTAATTACTAGGCCTAAATTAGTTAGGAAGTGAGAAGTTACCTAAGCCTCAACCATGATTCCTCACTGGTGAGTTTCTTCATCAGATCTGGATTTGTCAATTCAACAAAGTAGATCCACTCCCCAGCTTGTTCTCCTCATGATTTAGAAGTTGACTTCCTCAATACACTTTCAAGAATTCATTGCATACTTTCACAATCCCAACCTTAGGGACTTAGAAACCCATGGAAATGGATTCTGTCGAAGGAATGTGGAGAGACATGAATGAGAGAATTTAGAGAGAGAAAGGAATTAGAGAGAGATTGAAAATGGGAAAATGAATCATATTCTGTATTCTACTGTCTCTGTCCACCCTTACAGAGAGTATGTACAAGTATATATATAGGCAAATAACTAACTAAATTAATTACAAAGAAACCTTAATTAATAATTAAACTAACTAAACTAATTACATAAATACAAATAAAGAATTAATTACAAACATTACTTAAATTATTAAGGTACAGCGTGCAATCAGTACAGCAACGGTGCAGAGCTTCTTTTGGAGGGAAAGCATCATCTTTAAATAACCACCTTCACGCTTGAGCGTGAAGGGCTCTCGCTTGAGCGTGCTCGGATTATTTATTGCACTGTTGGATTCACGCTTGAGCGTGATGGAGAAGCTTGGGCGTGGGTGATGTTTTGGAGTCACGCTTGAGCGTGAGCTTGCTCGCTTGAGCGTGGTCGTGCTTTCCTTTCTTTCTCTTCACTTATTTTACATGAATCTCGCTTGAGCTTGCATCCTTCAAGCTTGAGCGTGAACTGTTCTTTACTGCACCTGCACATGCAAATAAATAATTTCCTAGCGCTTGTACGCTGGCTGTCCAGCGTAGGTACGCTGGGTTAGCGAATTTATAAATAAACATAATTTCTTAACTAATTATTATTTTTTAATCATTTTCTTGCATAAATTAAATACTTTTGAAATAAATAAATAAAATAAAAATTATTGACAATTTATTAAATAATAAAGCCAAACTAAATAATATTTAATGGATTATGTTAAATAAAAGGTGAAATAATTAAGTCTTTTCAAGACTTATCACATCCCCAAACTTAAAACTTGTTTGTCCTCAAGCAAAGACTCAGATTAATTAAATCAACAGCACTTACTCAAAACAATCAACCTTTTCTTAACTTAATTCATACCATAATTATTGAATATCATCCATGCTTTCCTTTCGTAAATTTTGAAAATATAATTACTCACACCTCCTTTGGGAAACAAGCTGGTGATACTTTCCTCACTAGATTGGTGTTTCCCTCTTCTCTCAGTGTATAGGGTTCATTACATGCACTCATCACCTGCATAATTGTTAGATCAACATAGGCTTGCAACAGTTCTAAACATCATGAAATATGCTAGCACAATTGGATCAGTAAGGGCTTTTTAAGCTTGAAATTGAGTTAGGCTACAGGCTCTATTTTGTTTTTCTAGTTAATGTTGGGTTAACAGATGTACCCACTGATGCCTTGCCTCAATCTTAAATTAAATGCCTTAACTAACTAGCTCTTTTATTTTCATTATTTTTCATATGAATGGTAACTCAATAATTTGTGATACTTTGCACCTTCTTCTCTTTCAGTCCTTTGGACTCTTTCTTTCTTTCTTTTCTTCCATCTTTTTCAAAAAAAGTTTTTTCAATACCATTTTTTTTCTTGTGGTGCTTTGCACCTTCTTTCTTTACTGATTTTTTCACTTTTCTTTTGTTTTTGCTGTTCTTCCTTTCATTTCTCAAAATCCTTATCTATAACTAAGGTCGGAGTGTGTCCTTTAAGTGTTGTTAGGCACACTCTTCATCCCCAAACTTAGAACTTGCTAGTCCCTAGCAACAAGTAAGACTCAGCAATTCATCAGTGGAACATCCAGGGATAATTCACTTGGTTTTTCTGAGATAAACAGGCTTATAAAGTTAGGTACATAATAAGAATGAAAGGGTCTCAAGCTCAAAATATAATTATTGGGTCAACGGATAATTAATAATATTAGGATGGCTAATTTTGGCCCTGGCTAAATTAATAAAGAAGGCCTTCATCATTTCTAATTGGTAAACATATAATCATTTAGCAAGCACTGAAGCAAATTTTGTCTCACTAAACAAGAAAGCAGGCACACTCAGAAAAGAATTAATAAAGGCTCAAAAGCTAACAGTAACAGGTAATCAGCCAATCATGTCCCTAAACTTAATGCAAGATTATAAATTCAGATTGCTAGCTAGCAGGCTGAATAAACAAATAATATAGGATTGAAATAGTTATGGACAGGGATCATGAATTAAGCAATGCAAATCAATTAATTTATCCAATTAAAGCCTAAAAATCAGTAAATTTTAAATTATTAAGATGGATTCTAAATCAAATATAGTTAACATAGTTTATCAATTAATGAGATGAAAGGATAGAATACTTCCCTTTTTACCTGAATGGCAGTGAATGGTGAGTAATGATATGCATGAATTTAATAATACAATTTAGAAGAGAAATAACAACAAACAACTTACATAGAAATAAACTGCATTACACTGAAAACAAATACATTGTTCAAGAGAATATTTAAATAAAGTCATTACAAAGGAGCAACATAACATAACACAAAGTAAAAGATCAGTCATCCTCTTCTTCACTTTCTTTATTCATAGACTCATGATCAGCTTGCTCTAGATAAGGTGGAAATTCAGCTGCTAAAGGTGTGTCATCAGGGGGAATGGTGAATCCAATGGAAGCCAACCATGAATCTCTGTCAGGTGGAAATCCCATTTCTTCAGCATGATCCATATTTAATTTGGTGGCAATCTTTCTCAACATGAGATCATGGTTCAAGACCAGATCATAGGTTCCTAGCTGTATCATTTTCATAACCTGCAGTTCCTGCATTATCATGGAAATATCAGAAGAATGACCTGCTTCTGTTGAAGGTGGTGCAAAAGATGTTGGTTGAGGTTGCCTTGGACGCTTGGACTCTTGATGCATAAAATTGTCAATGTGGTGTATCACCCATTGCTTATCCATAATCCTCTCAGGCTTTACCTTTGTCAGTTCAGCATAATTCACCATAGCCTGATTCTTTTGGGCCAACAGGGTGATAACAAAGCAATATGGCAGTTGAAGATTCTTTTCAAGGTTCTTCATCATCTCTTCCAATATCAACTCACCCAAATTTACATACAAACCTCTCATTAGGCAATAAATCAATACCAACCTCTTAATGGTAATCTCAGTAGCATGCAGCACAGGTTGCAAAGATGATAGTACATAGTGGTACCATAGAAGGGGAAGGTGATTCAAACAATTCTTCTTGACACTTTTTGGTACACCATTGACCCGTGTCAAATATGTAGCTCCCTGTTCACAGCACTCCTCTAATATTTCTTTCCTAAGATTTTCATTTTCAGCCCTATGAAAAATATCCACTTTCCATGTATAGTGACATCCTTCTTCCTCTAATATAGGTACTTTCAATAGCTTGTTCAAAATGTTACCAGTTAGAGGAATGGTGACTCCTCTCAAGAAGGAAGAAAAAGGAAACTTATCCTCCATAGAATGAGTTCTCAGATTGGCATAAAATTCTCTAGTGAGTTTCTGGTAACCATTGCCTAAGTTCTCATTAAAGAACTGCCATCCCCTTTTAATCATAGCAGCTTGCACATTAAGGTCAGCACAGTTTTCTCCATCAAGAACTAGAGCTCTATCCCTTATTACTCCTCTAGTTTTAAACTTTTGCTCATAATCTTGGGCAGCTTTAAAATCTCTAAACCTATGCCCATCAAAACTATCAACTGCCTGGGATTTATCTCTCTCACTCAGACTTTTACTTATTTTGGGTGGTGGAGAATCAGAGATACTGGCAATAACCACCCTCTTTCCCTTATCTTTTAGGGTTTTCTTCACATTTTCCACTTCCACAATTTCTTCAGGTTTTTTCAAAAATCTTTGTGATCTTCTTCTTATTGTGAGTGTTAAAGATGGTGGTTAAAAAGCCTAAATGGAAACAAGTACAAAAACCAAACAATCACAGCAAACCGAAAAATGTAAGATGAATGGATAGAAAGAATGGAAGAAATTTGAACTTGAAACGGTAAAATATTAACTATGTAACTAAGAATTGAAAGTAAGAGGTGCAAAGATGGTACCTTTCTCAAGGATTACAAGTTGTGCCTTTTCCTCTTCAAAAACCCAAGTTTTCCAGCGTAGGAGGTCAGGGTTTGTACACTGAGGGGGTTTTATAATGTTGAACCCATTACCTGAGGTAAGCGTAACTATGCTGCAATCTTGGCGTACCAATGCCCAAATTAATTCACATAGAAAGCATCAGGTATGATATTCGCTCAAGCGTGTCATACTACACTCAAGCGCCCATCAAACAGCATCAGGTATCTTCAATATTGGCACTCACGCTTAAGCTTACAGCAGCACGTTTGAGCGAGAAAATGAACAGTACATCCTCAGCCCCGATCACGCTCAAGCGTGAGCTTGGGGCGCTTAGGTGTGGCACTTATCCATAAAGCACGCTTAAGCGTGAAACTCTAAGCTGCAAGCGCGGATATTTTCTTTCAGGTACCTATGGTCACGCTCAGGGCGTGATAATGTGTGCTCAAGCGCGAGACACAACAGGGGGGAAACATCATGATCATGCTTAAGCTTGATGAGCCAGGCTCAAGCGTGACAGTTACTTATTCATCACGCTTCAAGCATGAATGAAGGACGCTCAAGCGTGAAAGCATGCTATCAGGTACCAGGGGTCACGCTTTAAGCGTGTAGGCATATGCTCAAGCGCGGAATATAAACAAGTCATGCATCACGATCACGCTTAGAGCATGTAGACTGTCGCTTAAGCGTGAGATGCAATCAGGAAGTAGTTCGCTCGAGCGACGGTAAGGCACGCTCAAGCGCAAGGAGGAAATTATCAGTCATGCTCAAGCGTGTTGAATGTTCGCTCAAAGCATGAGAATCAGTGGCTCACAGGTGAGCTCACGCTCAGGCGAAGATAGTGTGCGCTCAAGCGCGAGTTGCAAACAGGGGTACAAAGTTCGATCACACTCAAGCTTGATAATCTTTCGCTTAAGCGTGGAGGAACAACAGGAGCTTCTCGCTTAAGCTTAAATGGTTTCGCTTGAGCGAGCAGAAAAGACCTTGGTAATTTTGCATTATGTATGAAATTCACTTAAGTGAAAGGTGCTTCGCCTGAGGGAAATAAAAAGAATGGATGCACTTGCTTAAGCTCACAGTATATTCGCTTGAGCGAAATAAAAAGATCAAACCTGGAACAGTTCTCGCTTAAGCGTGAATAAATCACGCTCGAACGACTAGTTCAGCAAAACAGGTCTCGCTCAGGCACACATAGATTTCATCCAAGCAACTGGACAAATAGGAGGTCACGCTTAAGCGCAAATAGATTTGCTCAAGCAAACCAAGGTTCCTGATTCTAAATCTAACTAATGAAATTGCAAGAATGTACACTGAAAATTTGAGTGTGTGAACACTCAGACCTTTTTCAAAATTTTAAAATTTTATTCATATTTTATTCAAAAAAAATTTGGTTTTCTTTTATTATTTCCAACCCAGAAATTCAACAATTAGAATGTAGGGTTGCCTCCCTAAAGCGCTTCTTTAAGGTCACTAGCTTGACCTTCTGACATCTAAGAAGATGCCTGCAGCAGCATGGAGGTTTTCTGCCTATCAAACTCTCCTCCAAAGTAGAGTTTGAGTCTTTGGCCATTCACTTTAAAAGTTCTATCAGTGGTTGGTTCTTTCAATTCAATTGCACCATAAGGGAAAACCTTATTCACAATAAAAGGTCCAGACCACTTGGATCTTAGCTTTCCTGGAAAGAGTCTCAGTCTAGAGTTAAACAATAAAACTTTATCATTTTTTTAAAACTCTTTTCTATGTATCCACTTATCATGCCACCTCTTAGTTTTCTCTTTATAGATTGAAGCACTCTGATAAGCATTGAGTCTAAACTTCTCAAGTTCATGAAGTGTTAGAACTCTCTCCCTTTGAGACTGGTCAAAATCCATACTTAACAGCTTTGTGGCCCACCATGCCTTATGTTCTAACTCCACATGAAGATGGCAGGCCTTACCATAAACTAACTGATAAGGAGACATGCCAATGGAAGTTTTAAATGTTGTCCTATAGGCCCATAATGCATCATCTAGTCTTACAGACCAATCTTTCCTAGACTTCCCTACCACTTTCTCTAAAATTCTTTTAATTTCTCTATTAGACAGTTCAACTTGTCCATAAGTTTGTGGATGATATGGAGTAGATACCTTATGCAGTACCTCATAGTGTCTCAGGGCTTTTTCCATAAGTCTATTACAGAAATGTGACCCTCCATCACTAATGAGGACTCTAGGGACTCTAAATCTAGAGAAAATGTTTTTCTTTATAAACCTAAGCACCACATGTGCATCATTGGTTCTGGTAGGGATTGACTCCACCCACTTAGAGACATAATCCATAGCAACAAGGATATATTCATTGGAGAATGACTTTGGAAATGGTCCCACTTCATTAAGGATAAAGGCATCAAGTTTATGCTAGCTCCTAGGTCACATAAGGCACTTCCTACATGAACATCCCCTATTGCACAAGGTATTGTAAAAGATCTAGGATCTTCCAGCTTCTAAAGGAGTTTTTTTTGAATAATTGCACTACACTCTTGAGTGAGAGCAATCATCTCATCTCCTTTAAGCTTCCTCTTCTTAGACAAAAGTTCTTTTAAAAATTTAGCATAGGATGGCATCTCCTGCAATGCCTCAGCAAAGGGAATATTTATGTGAAGCTTTATTAAACACATCCAAGAACTTAGCAAACTTTTTCTCCTCTATTTAAATCTATAAGGAAATGGAGCATTCTTTAATTTTTCAGGAGTTAGCTTAGAAGCTTCCTCCAAGATCAAATCAACCTTTTTCTTTTTCTTCTGATGAACTTGGTTTTCTTTTTCTTTTTCTATTTTAACTTTATTTTCAGTTTCATTATTAACTTGCTCACTTTCCTGCTCTTTTTCTTTTTCAGCATCTTTTTCTAAACTATTTTCATAACTTGGAGGTGGGGAAAGAATTTTCCCACTCCTGGTAGTTATTGCCTTGCAATGTTCCCTAGGATTTACCTCAGTATCTCCAGAAAAGTTGCCAGACTGTCTCTCAGCTAATTGTTTTGACAGCTGTCCAACCTGATTTTCTAAATTTCGAATGGACACTTCTTGATTTTTAAAACTGGCCTGAGTGGCCTGAATGAACTGAGACAGCATATTCTCAAGTTCAAACTTTTCTTTAGAAGGAGGGGAGAAGGTTGTTGTGATCTATTTATGGTTTGATTTTGTGGCATGTTTTGATTCAAATGTGGACCTTTCTGCCATGAAAAATTAGGGTAATTCCTATAATTAGGATTAAAGGAATTAGAGGGATAATTCCTTTGAAATTGTTACTGCCCCATATAATTCACTTGCTCAGTAGGCATATTTGGATCACACATGCCATTTTCATGATCTCTACCACAAAAATCACAGCTTATCATACAAACTTGACTAGGCTTTTGAAGTTCTAAAATCTGTACACTTAATTTCTCTAAAGCCTGAGTCATCAACTTACTTTGAGCCAAATAAGCATCTTGTGCTTCCAATTCTAGTATCCCTCTCTTAGGGATTTGGCTCCTTTCACTAACCAGACATTCATTAGAAGCCATAACATCTATCAGCTCTATAGCTTCTTCTATAGTTTTGGTGGTTAATGAACCTCCAGCTGAGGCATCAATCAAGACCCTAGTAGTTGGTCTTACACCATTATAGAATATAGTAACTTGCTGCATATCAGTGATTTGATAATGAGGACATTTCCTCAAACTCTCTTTATATCTATCCCATGCTTCCATTAGAGATTCACCCTCTTTCTGTTGGAAACAAGTGATTTCAGTGCGCAACTTAGCATACTTGGAAGGAGGGAAATACTTAATCAAAAATTTTCTTTGTAAATCCTCCCAAGTAGAGACACTACCTCTTGGTTGGCTCTATAACCAGGCTTTTGCTCTGTCCTTTAAAGAAAAAGGAAATAATCTCAATCTTATTGCCTCTTTAGGGACTCCATTCATTTTCACAGTATCACAAATTTGGAGGAAGGTTGCTAGATGCAGATTTGGATCCTCAACCTCACTTCCTCCGAATTGATCATTTCTAACCAACTGCAGCAAAGCCGGTTTAAGTTCAAAATTATTGGCTGCAATTGGAGGCCTAAGGATGCTAGATTGCGATCCTTCTTCAGTAGGCCTGGAGTAGTCACCTAGTGTAACTCTCCTCTGTTCCATTTCTTTCTGCTCTTTTTGCTTTTTCTCCTTTCTAAGCTTTTAACAGATCAATATCAGGATCAAAGAAGAAAGGCTCTCCTCTGTTCCTTGACTGCATACACTAAATGTTAGACACAAACAATAGTAAAGCTACTGCTACAGCTACACAAAAACAAACTACTACTATACTAAAAACAAGAATTAAACTACTTACTAAATGCAAAACAAAATTAAACAGTTCAGTCTAGTACCTGTCCAAGGATTGTTGATATTACTCAATAATCCCCGGCAAAGGCGTTATTAACTTGATGCTAAATCCCTGAGCCATTAACTTGGTGTGAAAATCTTGAATTAATATTGACTTATTGTATCACTCTCAGAGGATTTATTCTTTTGGCAAGCACACTAATCGTTAAATTTGTAATATATTTGATCGTTCCCACAGGGATTGTGGTAATTACCATAATCTTAGACTGATACAAGCTGAACCAACACAATGCAGATAGATTTCATTCTGTTTTTTGTTGTTTTATATTTCTAATGTTTTTGTATTTTCAGAGACAGTATGAAAGGTGAAATACGATTAATGGAAGATAGGTTAGAATTGCTTCAGCTTACAACTTCATCAAGAAACATGCATTTAAGGTTCAATCAAGCTTCAGACTCAAGAGGACAATTCACAGATGGTTAATCCCTAATTCCTTAGGTGAATAACACTAATTCCTAAGTATTAAACCCTAATCCCTTAGGTGCTCAATTAACAGAGAAATCTAATACGAAATTGGGGGTTGAACCCAAATTATTCACCTAATTACCAGGCCTGAATTAGTTAGGAAGCAAGAAGTTACCTAAGCCTCAACCATGATTCCTCACTGGTGAGTTTCTTCATCAGATCTAGATTTGTCAATTCAGCAAAGTAGACCCACTCCTCAGCTTGTTCTCCTCATGATTTAGAAGTTGACTTCCTCAATACACTTTCAAGAATTCATTGCACACCTTCACAATCCCAACCTTAGGGACTTAGAAACCCATGGAAATGGATTCTATCGAAGGAATGTAGAGAGACATGAATGAGAGAATTTAGAGAGAGAAAAGAATTAGAGAGAGATTGAAAATAGGAAAATGAATCATATTCTGTATTCTACTATCTCTGTCCATCCTTACAGAGAGTATGTACAAGTATATATATAGGCAAATAACTAACTAACTTAATTAATTACAAAGAAACCTTAATTAATAATTAAACTAACTAAACTAATTACATAAATACAAATAAATAATTAATTACAAACATTACTTAAATTATTAAGGTACAGCGTGCAATCAGTACAGCAACGGTGCAGAGCTTCTTTTGGAGGGAAAGCATCAGCTTTAAATAACCACCTTCACGCTTGAGCATGAAGGGCTCTCGCTTGAGCGTGCTCAGATTATTTATTGTACTGTTGGATTCACGCTTGAGCGTGATGGAGAAGCTTGGGCGTAGGTGATGATTTGGAGTCACGCTTGAGCGTGAGCTTGCTCGCTTGAGCGTGGTCGTGCTTTCCTTTCTTTCTCTTCACTTATTTTGCATGAATCTCGCTTGAGCTTGCATCCTTCAAGCTTGAACGTGAACTGTTCTTTACTGCACCTACACATGCAAATAAATAATTTCCTAGCGTTTGTACGCTGGCTGTCCAGCGTAGGTACGTTGGGTTAGCGAATTTATAAATAAACATAATTTCTTAACTAATTATTATTTTTTAATCATTTTCTTGCATAAATTAAACACTTTTGAAATAAATAAATAAAATAAAAATTATTGACAATTTATTAAATAATAAAGCCAAACTAAACAATATTTAATGAATTATGTTAAATAAAAGGTGAAATAATTAAGTCTTTTCAAGACTTATCAAACTCTCCTTTACTCATTTGCTATTTCTGATTTATTCAGTCTATATATTAATATAGATTGGTAATTCTCTTTTTTTAAGATTGGTTTTGCTAGCAGTGAAGTGTTAGTGTGAATTTGAGAGGTGATATAGTAATTGTTGTATACTTGTTTTGTGTCTGGGGTTGGGTGCTTAAGTGCATGTCTGTGGATGCTGCACCCTCATTGGCAATGTTATTGTAGTGGTAGTTATTATAGGACTAAATGGTATTCAAGTAAGGTGTTAGTTTCTTTAACTGTAACGAGTAATGACACAGGGCCCACTGTCATCACTTGTCATTGCTTGTATTTGAATAACTTTTGTGCGTATTATGTGTAGCTGGTATAGATCTATTGATTATAACACATAGATGTGAGTAGCTATTATTGTTTTTTAAGGGTAATTATATTATTGGCTGGCAGAAGGCATAATGAATAATAAAACCCATCATTACCTCATCTTTTACTAACAAATGGATGCATATCAATGACACAACCGCATAATGATTTAAAAGAACCCTTTGTTTATTCATTGCTCTTAAACAAAGATTTAAAAGAACAAAAATAAATATCAACCTTAGAAGGAAGAGAAAATCCAGAACTGACTAATGGAATGAAACGAAAATGATTGTGCATAGATCAATTAAGTATTTTCCTCAGGATATGTTGAGATGGTGAAATTAGAATTATATTTTCAAGACTTAAATATGTAAGTTTGAGTGGTGTTGATTTGGTTCATTGAAATTTTCATATATATATATATATAACTAGTTCTTTAACAAATAAGCTGGTTTCTAAGTGAACAACTTGCATTTGGAGACCATATAAATATGTTATTTCAAGAATAAAAAACAATATTTAGAGGAAAGTGAATATGCTTCGCCCATGATTATTGTTTTATTATAATTATTCCCACCACCTCCACTTCTATCACACCTCCCACCGTAATTTCCAGTTGATCTTAGTTCTGCCACAAAGATTAACCATTAAAATCTGCCCAATATTTCTTGAACTGCCTAATATTTCATTTTCACTTATGAGAATATTCTATCTCTTTTTCTTTGATATTATCTATAAGATATTAAGCATTGTGGCTACCTGTGAATACTAGTATGAAAATATGATAGGTGCTTATTTCTTTTTGTTCCAGCCATTGTCCGACTCGGACAGGATTTTTGAGGACGTGTAGTTAGGTGTAGTATAAAGGTAAGTTTATCAAACCATTTTTATACAAACTATTGCTTAACAGTATTATTGAATGCATATGTTGATTGTTGTATGTTAGTGGAGAACAGAGCTCATTAGGCATTGGTCTCATGTGCTGATAATATGTCTTTTGTGCATGTGTATTGTTGTTTGTTAGTGGAGAGAAAAACTCATTAGGCATTGGTCTTGTGTGTTGATAACATGTGTTTTATGTATACATGTGTAGTGTTGTTTGTTAGTTAAGAGCAGAGCTCACTAGGCTGTGGTGTTGATTGCCTTAATTTGTTTATGCAAGTCGTACTTATATATTGAACTTTATTGGGAACTTTTGTATGTAACATGGCATTTCTAAAATTTGGAAATGTCTAGTTTACAGGGCATACTCTACTGAAATTTTGGTAGGCTCCCTATTTTAGGGTACATAAAAAGTACATTCAAGTTTAACAATATAGGGTTTAGTCATAGTTATATATTGAACTGTACTGGGAACTTCTCTGTGTGTAACAAGGTGTTTCTAAAATTTGGAAATGTCTAGTTTATAGGGGAGACTCAGCCAAAATTTTGGTAAGTTCCTTGTTTTAGGGTTCATGAATAAGTATATTAAAGTTTAACAATGTAGGGTTTAGTCGGGTGTGTACCTACTAGGTTCCCATTCAAGATTCAAGACAACCGCCGATATATCGTGTTGTGTTGGATCTTGAATTGTCCCGGTTGGACAATTTAGGATGAATTTGTAACCAGTAGGGCGTAACCCATCACTGTTGTTTGGGTTCTATCTTGTGTGGTTGATGTCCATTTCAAATTTCGGTTACTGTGTTTTGTATTGTCTTTAGGTGCATGTCTGCGTGCGGTGTTTCATACCACATGTATCTCTGTGTACTCAGGACCAATGTGAAATGCTACTAAAATTCCAAATGATCATCCACAATACAAGATAGACCAGAAACAACATCGATGGGTTACAGATGGTTGCATATTCATCCCAATTGGGATAAGGCCCCGCTTACTTATAACATCAAAGAGATAGAGAGTGATTCACATACGATAGTCACATAATGTTTAAATTAAAGTAACTTGAACTCTACTTGTTAGATATTGTGAATAGAGGTTCCAGCAAACTGGCGATGGATGTACAACCGATTAGATCGCAGTCGGTGAGCGACTGGGGAGATTATGATGGGCTTGTTGGAGTTAATTCCATTCGTTACAATGAACACGTCTGGTTTTGAAGCGACTTATAAGATTCGTTGTCCGTGCTCAAAGTGCAAATGCATGAGTTTTGAATACGCGCAACAGTCTTACTACGAGGTCGGAGGGAACAGGGATATGTATAACAACATGGAGCAGATGGTGATGGATCATGTTGGACCCTTCATCGGGCGTATGCTAGAACATAATGACTAAGTCGGGAATAAGGATGACAATGTAGAGGAGGATCCTAATCTGGATGTGAAGACATTTTATGATTTATTGGCGGCGACTCAGACTCCATTGTTGAACAGGTGCGAGAGTCACACTGAATTATCCGCCTCCTAGCTGCTTTAAGCCTAATGCCAGATTATAATCTTTCAGGAGGTTGTTTTAATAGAATGGTCGATCTGATGTGTTCCATCATGCCTAAAGATCATCGAATTCCATCAAACCTGTACCATGCTAAGAAAATAGTGGCAAACCTAGGGTTGGGTTACGTGAAGATAGAGTGTTACGTTGGTGGGTGTATGCTATTCAAAAATGAGTTTATAGACAAGAGTGTCACAAAATATGTACACTGTAATAAGGACCGTTATAAAATCGTTAAAAGGAGAGGGAAAGTAACTAGGATGACTAGGAAGAAAATATGGTACTTTCCCATAACATTGCGTCTTCAACGTTTGTACGCTTCATTGTCCATAGTAAAACACATGCGTTGACATGCTCTGAATCGAACACATGAGGGTCTTCTGTGTCATCCTTCTGACTAGAAAGCATAGAAGTGTTTGGATGAGCTATATTCAGACTTTTTAGGCGAGCCACGTAATGTACGACTTGGCTTATGTACTGATGGGTTCAACCCGTTTGGTCAATACGGAAGAGCGTACTCTTGTTGGCCAGTCATATTAACTCCATACAATCTACCTCCATATATGTGTATGAAGAAGGAGGTCATGTTTCTAACTACACTGGTTTCAGGACCCAAAAATCCAAAGGTGAAAATAGACGTGCTTTTCCAACCGTTGGTTGAGGAGTTGCTATAATTGTGGGATGTCAGGTGATGACTTATGATGCATCCTTGAAGAACAATTTCATGATACGGGCTGTTTTGATATGGACCATTAATGACTTCCCTACGTATGGTATGCTTTATGGATGGTCAACATCTGGGAAGCTTGCTTGCCCTATATGCATGGAACATACTAGGGGGAATCACTCCCTGTTAATGGCAAGACAAGTTTTTTTGACTGTTATAGAAAGTTTCTACTATTGGATCACCCTTTCAGGAGAAACAAAACCGCTTTTAAGAAGAACAAGGTTGTTAATGAACCTCTACTCCATAGGTTATCTGATGCATAGGTTTGGCAGAGAGTCCAAGAGTATCTGTACATTTGGGAGAAGAATTTTAAGGAGTTTACGGGTTATGGGAAGGAAAACCACTAGGTGAAGCAAAGTATCTTATGAGATTTGCCATATTGGAAAGACTTGTTATTGAGACACAACATTGATTTAATGCACACTGAATGAAATATTTTCATGAATATTTTTGACAATGTGATAGATATCAAAGGCAGAACAAAAACCACTAAGAAAAGTTGACGAGACCTTTCGATTTGGTGTTCTAGTAAGGAGTTGGAATTGAGGGATGCAGGACGTGGAAGAATGTTTAAATCACATATGAAATAGGTTTTAATTAGACCTCAATAGATTGTTGTATATGTGTGGATGAATGGGTTAACGCTGCCTAACGGATTTGCTTCTAACTTGAGTAGATGTGTTAACGTAAAGGTGGGTAGGGTGTTTGGCATGAAAAGTCATGATTGTCATGTGTTTATGAAACAACTACTGTCGTATACGTTTCATGCTTTACCGAAGCCTATTTGGAAACCACTGGTAGAATTGAGTCACTTCTTTAAAGAGTTGACGGTAACTTTGTTAACTGAGGAGAAACTTGTGAAGATAGAGGAAAGTATTATGGTCTTCATTTATAAGTTGGAGCAGATTTTCCCACCTAGTTTTTTTGACTTAATGGAGCATATGCCTATCCATCTACCGTATGAGGCCTTAGTTGGTGGCCTAGTGTAGTACCGTTGGATGTATCCGTTTGAAAGGTGAACGCCATAACTACTTAATTTTATTGCAAAGAATTTTTCCTATAATAGTATTATATAACTTAACATTTATTTATGTTATTCTAGATTCTTACACTTTTTAAAAGACAAAGAGTCAAACAAAGCATGCGTTGAAGCATCAATTTATGAGGCATACTTAGTGGAAGAAATAACCACTTTTGCTTCTTTCTATTTTCCAATGGAGATAGAAACTAGAATGAGTAGAATTCCCCACAACCTTAGGGTAGCCACACATGCAGGTTTAGATGATCAAAGTTTAACTTTTAACTATCTTGGTCGTCCTGGGGGCAGGGTCACAAAATGTTACATTGATGAGAAAGATCGAACGGTGGCTCACTTGTACATTCTTTTGAATTGCCCAGAAGTGGAACCTTATCTTGAGTAGTCACCAACTTATAGTTTTCACTCTAAAGCTAGCTTTTATTATAGCTAAATTTTTTTTCATTAAATAGCTTATATGCAGATATGTTGAAATTCGAGCAAAATGATATAACTGGTAACCAAATTCATAGTGAGGTATCATCCTAATTCATCGGTTAGTTTGTATAACACGTAAGACACATATACCTTCTATTTTTTAGTTGAACTTCAAATGTTGGGTATGTAATGCTGACCTATGTGTTATGTTGTAAACAGATTCAAGACCCTAATAACCATATTGAAGATCCCTTACTTCAAGCCCTTTCTTGGGGGCCGATGAAAACTGTTAAAAATGACCCATTTACTATGTAAACGGCTACAAGTTTAACATTTTCCAATGGAGTAAAGGGATGCACACTCATAACTACGGGCTTTGTGTTAAAGGAATAAACGGACAGTTAGAGAAAGACTTCTATGGAGTCTTTACAGAGATTGTTGAAATTTCTTTCTCCAGACGACTAAGAAATTATCTGAGGGACTTCAGTCAATTATTTTTATCCCAAAACATCCCTCACACCATTCCTAATGATTTTTACAAAGAGCCTGATGCCTGTTTTTAACCACTCATGCCCAAAAACTTTGATTTTAAGTTACCCGGGTAAGCCAAAATGCCTATTTGTATGTATTTTGGGTGTAATTTTCTCTCCTGTTATAGGATTTGAGTCATTCTTGTCCCTAAATATCCATATCAAATTTATATACAACTTTGATATTGACCACAAGAGCCAATTCTTACCCCATAAATCCCAGAAATTAAAATAACACACTGATTCACGTTTTTCTAGTGGCTACTTGCACTATGTTTAGTATTTTTCGCGTTTCTTCCTTGTATGACCATGAAATCGAACAATTCTTTCACCAACGTTTTCTTAACTCAATTCTATACAAATTTGATGAAGAATAAAAAGCCCAAAGCCTCACCAATTATGCCTAGAAAATTAATATTTACGAGGAACAATAATGTTCACATAGCCTTGCACTATTTTTGTATTTGGGCCATAACTCCCTCATTTCTTACTGAACATTTTTGTGACATATACCAAATTAAAGATAGAAAAATGATATAGAACTTTTGTGTTTAGCCTATTTTCAAATTTAGCTCAGAAAGGCCCTTAAATTCACAAGCAAGTGACTGCCCCTACACTTGACACATCAGTTTTGCATGAGCAATTGAACAATCATGTTGCACCACCAACTTGCCACTTGCCTAAGCCATGCAAATCCTTTCTCCATAACATCACCAGCTGTATATGACACCTATAAAGTACATGAAAGCATGGTGACACCTACCCCACTCTCCCTTTGGCCGTGTGAACCCTTGGTGGGCAAGACATTGCATGCCAATTTTCACTTTTCCTAAAACTACTCTTGTCTCTTCTTTGCTTTCCTTTCTTTTCCTCTAACTTAGAAAAAATTCCAACAACCTTCTTCTCCATTTTCTCATACCTCTTCCATCTTAAACATCATCTTCCACTCATCATCATCTAACCCAAATCACCACACCATCTTTCCAAACCTAAAAAATTCAAGCTACCACCTTCCAAGACCATACCTTGTCCTTGAAATTTCTTCAAACAGCAAGCATTTTCTTCTCTCATTCACCATCAAATTCACGTCCAAACCACCACCTCCCAAGTATCCATTTTCCTTTTTCTTGATGAAATAAATATGATGATCTAAAAAACTAACCTTGAAGTCCTTGTCATTTCTCTTGGTGACCGAATTTCTTGAGGCAAGGGGGAGTACTTAGCTTGTTAAAATCCATAAATGATGCATGCATGGTGACATCTAAATGTTCCTTAGCATTTATACCTTGATCCCTCCTTAAAGATCTTGGTTTTTATGATTTAAATCTTGAAAGTTCTTTAGAAAAAGTGAGATCTTTAAGTGGTATCATGGCTGCACAATGATTATATTAAGTTCTTTGAATTTCAAAATTTTAAAGTATAAAGTTACTAACTTGTGAATTTTTATTGCTGCAGAATTTTTGTTGTGAATTTGTGTATGTGATATACTTGTTTAATGATTGTGTTCTTGGTTTAAATTGGTTACTTGTGGTGATAATAAAATTTTTGGAGATCTAAAATATTTTAGAAAAAGTTTTTATAACTAAGAAGGGATTATTATTGCTGCTGGAAAACTTTTATGATTAACTAACGTTAATAGCTTCTAACATAGAAACTCACTTAAAATGAAATTAGTACTCGAGATTTGGTTGCATGGCTTAGTCTTTGAAATTCTTGTGTTAAAAATGAATTTTTGGACAGTTATTAAATTCTGGAATGTTTGCTAAAAAAAGAAATAAATGGCTCTTAGTGGTATTAATTACGCAATAGCTTGAGAACTCTAAGAAAATGATTTAAAGAACCTTGAAGCATATTTCTTGGTGAATTATGGAAAGTTGGAGTTGTTGTATTTTTTTGTATTTGATTATAAAGAAAGAAAAATTGTAAATGTGATGATTAATAAAGGAATTAAAAAGGGACCCGAGTTTAGGTGCAAACGGTAAATTAGAATTGGTGAAAAATGTATTTTCGTGGGTAAATGGAGGAATTTGGCCAAATTGTTTTGGAGGAGTATTTTGTGATAGGAGAGATGAATTTTGAGCATGAGAAAAATACCCAAATGAGTAAAATTGATTAGGAGAATTTCTGACGCGTGATTTGTCATTAAAAAGCGTTTTTACAAATGTTTAAACAACGGATTTTAGCACTTAGTGACCTTTTCGGGTAGGGGCTGTTTTTGGGTAGAATTGATACTTAAAATTTCTATATTTAATTAGTATTTAAAAAATTAAATACTTTTAGCTTTGGAATCACCCAAATCAGGATTTTCTAGATAAAATATGACAAAACAACGTTTAGACAAACAATGAAAGTTAACCACTTTGTATCATTACTTTAGAAAGAGAGGATTCTTCTATTTTCAATATAGGACTAATATTTTAAATTATTTTTCCAAGGATTTATCAAAATTTTAGAAAGACAAAATTAATTTAAATCGTTTGTTATAAATCAATACGACAAAACGACCTTAGCAAATAATTGAAAAATCATGAGAAAAATGTTTAGTCCTTACTTTTCTCTTACAAGTGCTGTTAAATTTTAAGTTCATATTTTTGGATACAGAAACCAAATAATTTTTCTCTAAAGAGTTTAATAAACGTATTATATTTAAATATCTTTAACAGATTTACAAATAAATTGGATATTGTAATACTAGAAAATTTCCTTACAAGACTTGTTTAAGGGAATAACATCGATACTTTTAGTAAAATGATTTGGGTAGTATTTAGACTTTGGTTCCTTGGGCCTGCTATACGAAAAGATTTTTACTTTAGATACTTTGCATGCTTTAAGGACAAATACGCCAAGCGAGTAAGGTTCCGTTTAGTACTCGGGCACCTTAGTAATAAGACAAGCATATGGCATATTGCATTGGAGATATGGAGGGATGTTGGAATATTCCCCTAGAGCATACAGTGATGGGTACACTGAAGAAATCACCACACCTTGACCCATGAGGGTAGTCTAGGGAGTATACCGGAGGTGGACCTCTAATGGCTCGGATTCGCACCTAACGCCGGACAGCCTATGGCAAACTCAGATATACTTTGACAAGAGGCGGGGGTTTACTATGATTGTGGAGTTCCTATTCTGTGGAGATTGTGATTGGCCATTGTGATGATAAGGCTGTATGTCCTTTCCCATTTGTGAAAACCAGAACGAGGAGAGCTCCAGTCGCTCTAGTTGGGCAGGTAGGATAAGGTGTGATTGTTATGCACATGATTATTGATATATGATATTAATCGATGGAAGTTGGGCCCCATTGTTTTTTGATATTAAATTAAGATAAGTAACAATTGAACCTAACGCATGCATAACATATCATAATTGTTTGACTAACCCTATTTGTTTTCCGTGTTTCTTGTGTAATTCGAAGTACTATATGACTATTCTAAGGTATGTGGTGTACGTTTTCCTTCCGTGCTTAGTATCTATATGTTTGATATTTAAAGCTGCCCTTGCATGTGGAAATTATGGGTTGAGAGCTTTTTACTCACCTCTTTCATGTTGTATGTTGTTTTCCTTTCCTGTGATCATCAACGGAGGGACAAGGTGAGCGCGAGCAGGGCTTGGACTACCTGCAATAAAGGACGTTAGATTGAAAGCATCAACCATGTATATATTTCTACTTATGTCGAGATCATTACAAATCTTGACGTTTTATGTTATTTCTTACAGTCATTGTTATTGGGAGCCTGCAAGCCCCGTACTCTTTTAAGTACACTTACGTTAAAATAATCAATCTATGTAATGAACTTTCTTTAAAATTATGAGCTAATGATCACCAACTAAAAAAAACTCCCATCTTTTTACAAATATTAGTGACTCCTTAATTAAATAGGATGTTCCAGTGCAGGAATTTGTCCTAGTTAATTAAGGGTGTCACACAGACTACCACTTTTTCACCACCTGGGCCCACCATCCTATAGCAGACCACCCTACAGTAGGCCACCACTCCTTCACCACCATAGCAAACCACAACACAGTAGACCACCCCACAGTAGACTACCCTGAGCAAAGAGTCCTTCACCTGGAGGTTTGGATGACCTTGGCCTTGAGGTGACCCCACCTCCGGCGTCCCCCTACCTATGCTGGTCCCACTTTCGGTAGGAGATGAGTAAGTATACTATAATTTGTTTTAAGTTTCTTAGTTGGTAGCTTGTTAGTTGCTTTGTATATAAAACTCACATAGTGCCTAAATTGGTTTGTTGTATGTTAGTTTTTTTAGTACTTGTATAGATTAAACTGTATTGGGAGCTCTTCTGTTTCAAACAGGGCAACCATTCAAATTTGGAAATATTGTATTTACAGGGGAGACTCTACCGAAATTTTGGTAGCCTCCCTATGTGTAAGTTGTTTTATTTGTTTCTAATTGTTGTTTATTATAGCTTTGTTGATAGTAGTCGCACTACCAAAATGATTACTAAGGTTTTGAAGGCCCAGTGAGATGGTCCATACATCTCTTGGACAGATGCTGGGAAGGCTGTCCAGGATAGGTGGTTTGACACCTTCTCGGTAACTTAACACTTCCTTTTGCTATGAATTTATGGCTAATTCATACACTTATTTTTAATTTTGAAATCTCGTTCCATGTAACAGTGTGATTATCAGTGGACAAAGGGTATGATTGATGAGATTAGAAAGGTCTTTGCCACAAAGACCTCCAAAATCATTAAGAATACCCTTTGGAAGGTGAGGGACAAGGATGAGCGCCCTCGTTGGATCATCGAGGACCACTGGGATGGGATGATCTAGAAGTAAAGGGGTGTCTTATTCCAGCAGTCGAGTGCTCAAAACAAGGAAAATAGAGTAGCTAATGTTGCAACCTCTATCTACATTGGGGGCAGCATTTCAGTCCTTGAGCAAAAAAGGAGATTTGTAAGTATACATTTTTCTACCTTTTTTTATGAATCACTTAATATGTTTTCTATTAACAATTTTAATTTTATTGTGAACAACAAGAGCAGAAGGAGCACCAGGAGCCATCATTGTTTGAGGTCATGCAATTGACCAAGAAAAACAAAGTCGGTGCTTGCGTTAACCAAAAATCCACAAACATGGCGGTAATTTAATTTAACTTACACATACTTAAACTTACAAATTATTTTATCGAATTTTATCATTATTTTACAATTTTAGGAGACGTATCTTGCCATAAGGCCTGAGAAGGAGGCAGAGTTGGTGGCTTCCACTCCTGAGGGGGAGGTACCTCTCACCCTGTCTTGTTCTGATGACAACGCCATCTATATGGAGGTTGTTAGCGGCGTGAACAAGAAAGGGAGGGTGTTCGGGTTAGGAAGCGTGTGCATACAGCTCGCGAAAAAGGGGAAGACCTGTTAGCCCAGGTGGCCTCTAGGAAACTCAAGAGGGGGGGTGAATTGAGTAGTTAGGAACTTTCTCACTAATAAATTTCTCCTCTAAGAACTCAATATGCAATGATATGTGATTTGAATAATAATGCTTAAGACATAAAGAGTTTAAGGGTTAGAGAAGTGCAAACAGAGATTTATACTGGTTTGGCCAACCACTGCCTACATCCAGTATTCTCAAGACACCCTTGAGGAAATTCACTATAATCAAATCCCTTGATTACACCACAATAGGGACTCACACCCCGATCACAAATGCCTTGGATGCTGCACCACACCCAAGCACATCACCCTTGGATGCTTCACCACATCCAAGAACATCACCCTTGGATGCTACACCACATCCAAAAAGAACACCCTCAGAGATACACCACTCTGAATATCAGTCTCAATTTAGAGATAAAGAACTCTACAAGAAAACTCTCTTAAAGAGTATGATGAACAAATTGAGGAACAAGAAAGAGTAATAACTCTATTAAGAGAATATGGCCATTATTGCTCTTAAGAAAAGATTGGAAGTATTTGGTGTGTTTTTGCAAATGATGGGCATCCCTATTTATAGGAGCAGAAATGCCTTCAAGAGGTGTGAAATTATTGATTAAAATAATTGGAAAGGTACCTCTTGGATAAAATAATATTTTATGAAAAGTTATAATGTTTCAACATGATTTTTCATGAAAAGATGCAATGTTTCATGCTTTCTGATCACGTTGTAATCGATAACATAAAAGAGGTAATCGATTACTTCCTTTTAAAATCTGTTTTATAACATTCATGTTGTAATCAATTATGTAATGAGGGTAATCGATTACTTTAAACATGGTAATCGATTACATTACTGAGGTAATTGATTACATTTATTTGAAATCATGCAATTTAAAATTCATTTAATTGTAATCGATTACACTAATGAGGTAATCGATTACATTCCATCAGAATGTATGAAATTTTAAAACCTTTTTATATTAATGGGCGTACTTTCTTTTTATAAAGTCTTACTTTAATTATGCCTTGGTCTTGGATCTTCATTCTTGATCCCTGGCATTGGCCTTGTCATTATCAAAATCCTTCATGGTCTTCAAGACCTCTTCCTCTTCCCCTTCCTTCTCTGGCCTTTTGACGGACGTTGTTCAGGTTATTGAGAACCTAAACAACGAGCTACAGGAGGAGCGACGCCATAAAAAGTAGTTGGAGGAGCGGGACAAGGTGGACCGACGATGGGCTGAGGAGGAACAAGTTGAGACTCGTTAATGAGGACATCCTAAGGGAGGTCCCACACACCATCTTAGACAAAGGACTAGAGGCTTACAAAGGGCCCCTCACAAGGGCCAAGTCCAAGAAAAGCAAGCAGACCATCCATAAAGCCCTATCTTCCTTCATCTCTTCGTTTAATGGGCCCAAGCCCAATGGAAATACTTTGAGGATCTATTTGTTTTCATCTTGTAATATAGGTCACAATTAGATTCTCTAGTCATATAGGTTTTATTTGGGCCTTACAAGGTTAAATGGGCCACTTTAGGGTCATGTACTCTCATTTTGGGCGATGTAAAGGCCATACCTTTCTCTCTTAGCATCATTGGGCCTAGGAAGCATGGAGAAGCCCAATAAGGCTCTCCTTGACCAAATGTTCCATAGCCTATATAAAGGCTTCTCCTTTTGTAAAATGACACACATTAATTCATTTTGAGATTTTGACACCTTGAGTGCAAACTTGTATTGAGAGATTCTCCTCCTTCTCTCTAGGATTTGTGAGGCTCTTGCAAGCTCTTATCCAAGGGGTCTCTCCCTCCTTGGTGGCAAGATAGGAGTTATCTCCCTCTCTTGGGAGTGGCCTTCAACCATCTTTTCCCATTCCCTTAGTCTTCTCTTTCCCCTTCCATCTCTTTTCCTTTTATTTCCATCCTTTTCTCCTTCCAAAATCCATCCACTCCTCTATAGTTTTTCCTCTTTTATGTTTCAGATTTCCACTTGAGAAGAAGGATTCTACATTGGCTTGAAGGATTGAAGAAAGAAAGATCCAAGATCCACCCTTTCTTAAGGAGCTTAGAAGAAACTCCTACATCATTTAGTATCATCTTGAGCTTGGGAGGTTCTTTCTTACTTCTTTTTCCTAGTTTCATTTTGGTTTTCAATTCTTTGTGGTTGGCTAGTTTCAGTTTTGGTACATTGTTGATGCCATGATAACATAGAAAAACCATAAAAAGTTATAGTTCTTTTAAGTCTTTATGATAGTTCTTCTTGTCTTTCAATTTTTGCATATTGTTCTTTGTAGTTTCAATTTTGGTATGTCTTGATCTTGTTTTAGGCTTTCAAAATTCTAAGTTTGGCACTTGTATGTTTCGGTTTTGAGTTGTTACATTTGGTTGTTATTGGTTTGTTGAAAGTTAGAGCCAAATAGGTGTTTGTATGTGCCATTTGGAACCTTTTTCTAGTGTTCTAGAAATTTTTAGTTGCTTCAACCTATTAGTGTGCTAAAACCGTGTGGGAGGAATTGATTCAAGCATCCTTGGTTAACTCCTAAAAGGTTCCAATCTTGTGTGTTAGGAGGCCTCACCTTAAGGCCCTCCAAAAGTAGCTCATCTTTAGGTTGTTAGTGATCCAATCTTAGTTTCTTCTAGGGTAATTTTTCACTTTCAAGCACATTAGGATACATTCAAGTCTTGATTTATATCTTGTTTAGCATAAAAGAAAATTTGTCAAAATAAGTCATACACCTTCTATTCTATTTGTGGAAGAACGTTACACAATTTCCCCTAAGCAAAATAGTAACAATTGAATTTAGTAAACTAGCTAAGTGATTTTGGTTTTTTTCATAAAAAGTGGTGTTAGATTTACAAATTGGTAAATAGGCAAAAAGAAAATAGAAAAGACTAGACAAAAGCCAAAAGCAAAAAGGAAAAAGAAAACCCTAAAGACTAAAAGTAGAAAAGGGTATCAAAAGAAATATTTGAAAGTTCCTCTAACAAAGTTGAAAAGTGAAACACCATACTATGAGCCTTAATTTCAAAATCACAAAGCCATAAGAAAGTGTTGTGCTAGTTGATACATTACATACTTTTCAATTGGACTTGTTTGCTTAGTAGTGCAATTCTAGAGTTTCTAGGCTTAAGTCTTTCCTTTCCTTTGTTCTTACATTTGTTTCTTACTTGTCTTGTTTTGTCATACTTTTTATTTTCAAAATTCCATTCAAGTAGCTTTATTCATTTGAACTTTTTTTTCTTGTTTTTTTCTTGTCATAATTAAAAATCTAAAAAGAATCCATTTGAGTAGCTTTCTTCAAATTAGCCTTTTTAGTTTGTCTCCATTCTTTCTTAAAGTTTTGTCATTTGAGTTTTCTTCCCTTCAAAAATCCAAGATAACTTTTTCTCAATACTAAAGGAGGGTAGCATCTTGAGACACTTGAGATTGGTGTGGAAATTTCTTGAGTCTCTTGATTCCTAAGAGAAGGGATACACTTAAGAGAGACACTTGTGAGGTTTTGATTTTTGTTTCTATTTTACCCTAAATAGTTTCGTGTGGAAGTTTGCTTGTGTTTTTTTTTCTAGGTAAAGAGGAGCTTCTATATTCAAGTGAAGATTTGAAGACCATTGTAAAGGAAGCAAAAGCCTTGTACTAGTAGAAACTTAGGGAAATTTTTCAATCCTTAGAAAAGTGTAGTAGGTTTTTTGTTTCGATTTTGGACACCCATTGGACATTGGACTTTGGACTCTTAAACTTTTCTTCTAGTAATTTCATCTAGCTTTTAGTGGCATGTGCATTTGTGTGTTTGTTAATTAGTTAGTTGGTTAAAACTAGAAGTAGTTAGTTAGTTGTTGGTCTTAACTAAAAAATGGTTAGTTAGTTGCTTGTCTTAACTAAGTTGGTTAATTAGTTAGTGGTTGGAACTAATTCTAGTTGTCATAACTAATCCTAACCAAATTCTTAGTTGGCATAACTAATATCATAACCGAAATTAGTTGCTAGTTAGGGTTGTTAGATCTAGTTCAAACTACCATAACTAAATAACTAATTCTAGTTAGGGTTTGTTAGGTGTTAATTAGTAAGTTGAACTAATTTTGTTAGATAACCACTTTGTTAGCTGAATTTGTTAGCCTTGTCTAGGGTTAGTTACTTGATTAGTTACAACCTAGGATTCTCATAAGGAACATAGGTAAAGACAACCTAGGTCTTGCATAACTAATCATAGTACTACATCCTAGGATACAACCTAGTACAAGATAACTTAGGTTCTTGTTCCCCTTAGGATAGAAACCTAGTACTTGTATTTTAGGATTGTTGTATGTTTTCAAATATTTGCCTTGTATCAAGCATCCTTGACTAGATTCTCCAATTTCTTTGACAACCTTAAAAGATGTCTTCTAGTGATAGGGAGAACAAATCTATGCTTCATAATATAATGGATAGTTTGAATAACATCAACAATAGGTTAACTAACCTAGAGCATAATGAGAACCCTAGAACTAGACATAGAAATCAAAGAAATCAAAGACATAACAATAGTGATAGTGAGGGTGAACCTAGACATAGAAGACACCATGAACATAAAAGAGAAGACATAGGTTTAAGAGAGGTAAAACTAGAAATTCCCTCATTTAATGGTAAGAGTGATTTTGAGGCTTACCTAGAATGAGAGATGAGGGTTGAGCAAATTGTTTAATTCTCATCAAATAAAAGAATAAAAGAAAGTTAGGATTGTAACTCTTTCATTCCAAAATTATGTAGTTTGGTGGACTCAAATATGTAAGGAGAGGAAGAGAGATGACTTTCCACCCATAGATGATTGGGTAGATTTAAAAGCCCTCTTAAGAAAAAGATTGTTCCTAAATATTATCTAGGGGAGCTATTAGCAAAGCTAAACAGACCTACCTAAGGCTCAAAAAGTGTAGAAGATTACTACAAAGCCTTAGAGATAGCCATGATTAGGGCCAATCTAGAAGAAGATAAAGAAACCTTAATGCATAGGTTCTTACATGGCCTCAATAGGAACATCAAAAATAGGGTAAAACTCCTTCCTCATGTTGATATAGAAGAGTTATACACCAATGCACTAAGGTAGAGAACCAATTCAAAGAGAGAGAATCCTATGGTGGGGAGAATAAAGCCTATAAATCTAAGTGGGTAGGTAAAGAGAACAAGGGTAGGTTTGAAAGAAACCCTACGGAGAAGGAAGTGGGCACTTCTTCTTCCAAAATACCAAGTGAGTTGCATAAGAATGGCAAAGTCTTTAGGCACCAAAAAGATAAGCATGAATCCACATCTAAACCATAATCCTCTAGATTTTCTACCATCAAATGTTTTAAATGTCTTGGTAGAGGTCACATTACTTCTGACTGTCCAACATAAAAACCATGATTTTGAAAACTAATGGAACCTACTCAAGTCAATCAGAGTCTGATTCTGATAATCACACATCAAGTGATGGTTCAAGTAGTGATTCCTATGACAGTGAGCATATATTAGGGGATGATAGTGAGCTGTACATTATTGGAAGATTACTTGGTAGTCATGTTAAGCTAGATGACACTACACAAAGAGAGAACATCTTTTATACAAGATGTTACATAAATGACAAACTATGTTCTCTCATTGTGGATAGTGGGAGTTGTACAAATGTAGTGAGCCAAAGATTAGTAAATAAGATGAGCTTAGAACTAATAGATCACCCTAGACCTTATAAGTTGCAATGGCTTAATGAAAAAGGGGAAATGTTAGTTAATAAGCAAGTCTTAATCAACTTTACCATAGGCACATATAAAGATAAAGTCAATTGTGATGTAGTACCTATGGAGGTAACTTATATCCTTTTAGGAAAAGACCTTGGTAATTTGATAGGAAGGCCATCCATGAGGGGTTCACTAACACCCTCACTTTCAAATTAGATGGCAAGAAGATAGCTTTACACCCTCTAACTCCACAACAAGTAGCTAAAGATCAACTACAAATGAAGCTTAAAAGAGATAGAGAGTTAGGATCTTCTTCTTCTAATCATCTAGTAAAGAAAAACAAAAAAAAGGATAAAGTAAAGGAGTTGTCATTTATGATGACTCTAGAGCCAACCTTTTGGCAAATAAATATAATGTGAAACATGCTATGTTTTAACAAAAACAATGCTTGATCATGTATGCTAAAGATATCCCTAGCACTTCCTTGTACTCAATGAGATCTTCTCCTCATCCTTTGCCCAAAGGGATTCAAAACATCTTGAAAGAATTCAAAGACCTCTTCCCTAAGGATATCCCAAAAGGCTTACCTCCTATTTGTTGGTGTATGCACTATGAGCTTTTATGCTTTTTCATTTGTATCATTTTTTTATGCTTATCAATAAAATAAACATTTCAGTTTAAAATTGTTTTAAAACGTATTTATCCTTGGAGTAATAGGTCATATAAAAATTATTCCTAAAATGTCCCTAGTCAAGTATTTACATGGGGACATGTAAATACACTGAGACTAGTGTATGAGTGTACTGATGACCTGATCTCACAGATCATAGATATAGATGATATCAAGTCTTCACACAGGTACACATTAAGAGTAATGATGTACTGGACAGACCCACCATGAGAACGTTGCATGGATCGTTACATGATTGTCATAAACGATTCTCAATGTGATAATGGTATATGTAGTCCTTCGACCTGAAGTCACTACGATTCCTACATGAGGAGTTTATTGTTTTAATACAATTAAACATCTTTTGTAACAAGAGGACTATAAAGGTTGTGATTAGGCAATGAACAAATTATGCAAAGGGATGTGAGTGATGTAGATGGGATTTGCCTCTCCTATGTGATAGGAGTGATATCTATAGGCCACTTGATGGAGTAAGACTAAGAAAACGCATGGCCATGCTAGAAAGAATAAATATTAGATATTTATTCGGATTCAGTCTACTCCGGCATCAAGTAAAATAAATTGGGTCGTACAAGGATGACGCGACCATGCCTTGGGCCCAATTAGGATATCGTGACAAAAGGAACAAACATATTAAATAATTATCACTTATAGGTTATGTTGATAATATTCAGACATAATGATGCATTGCTAGATGCCGCTCTTATTTTATATTAATAATAAAATAATTTATTATTAATATGACCGAGTATTTTACCTGTAGGGTCACACACATAGAGTAAGCCCATCAGAAAATGTTGTCTTATTTTAGTTGGACTAAAATAAAGCTATTGGGCCTAACTCATTTGGAATGAGTAAGGAGCCCATTTTTAGAGAGAACAAATTAGGTCAAACCTAAGCCTATAAATAGAGCATAAGATGCTCATAGGCCGTTCACTCAAGTGAGACACAAATTCGCAAAAGTTGCAAGAGCTACACGCCGTCAAACTAGCAGTTGGCAAGTGTTGCGATTCTGGTGGGAGTGCTCGTGTGGACTCCTAAAGGACGAGGCTACGACTGCTTCGGTGTTCTTCAAGAGGTAATCCAAAAACGTTTTTTTTGTTTGTTTTGTGCTTTGAAACACGGAACCTTACAAATCCTTTGGAATCCCTTTTTGTTTTCAACTGCTCATGTTTAGGGATTTCCTAACACTATTAGGGGCATTGAGCATCAAATAGACTTAATCCCTGGTGCTAGTCTTCCAAATAGACCTGTATATAGGTGCAACCCTAGGGAAAGCTTAGAAATAGAAAACCAAGTGAATGAACTATTATATAAGGGTTGGACTAGAAAGAGTTTAAGCCCTTGTGCTTTACCCATTTTACTAGTTCCTAAGAAAGATGGTTCATGGAGAATGTGTACGGATTATAGAGCCATAAATAACATAACCATCAAGTATAGGCATCCAATTCCTACACTTGATGATATGCTTGATGAGCTTAGTGGTTCTACTATATTTTCCAAGATTGATCTTAAAAGTGGCTATCACCAAATAAAAATCAAAGAAGGAGATGAATTGAAAGCCGCTTTTAAAACCAAACTTGGATTATATGAGTGGTTAGTTATTCCTTTTGGTTTGACTAATATACCAAGTACTTTTATGAGACTCATGAATCATGTTTTGAGGGAATTTATTGGGCATTTTGTTGTGGTCTACTTTGATGACATTTTGATTTACTCAAAGACCATGACATCTCATCTAAACCATCTCAAACAAGTTACGCTTGCCTTAAGAACAAACAATCTCTATGCAAATTTTGAAAAATGTTCTTTTGGCATGGATAGCATTGTATTCCTTGGATTTGTAGTAAGTTCTAAGGGTGTTGAGGTAGATCACTCCAAAGTGAAGGCAATCCAAGATTGACCAACACCTAAAAATGTGAGTGAAGTAAGAAGTTTTCATGGTCTAGCAAGTTTTTATAGGAGATTTGTGAAAGATTTCTCTACTTTAGCCTCCCCTTTAAATGAGTTGGTGAAAAAGAATGTTCCTTTTTTATGGGGGCCAAGGCAAGAGAAAGTCTTTCTAGATCTCAAAGAGAAGCTGTCTTATTGCAAGAAAGTCACCCCATTGCTTTCTTTAGTGAAAAGCTTAATGAGGCAACCCTCAATTATCCCACATATGACAAAGAGTTCTATTATTGATTAGAGCCCTTCAAACTTGGGAACATTACTTGATCCAAAAAGAGTTTGTCATCCATAGTGATCACCAATCACTAAAATTCATTAAAGGGCAACATACGTTGAACAAGAGACATTCTAAATGGGTTGACTTCTTGGAATAATTTCCATATGTCATCAAGTTCAAAAATGGAAAATCTAATACTGTCGCTAATGCTATATCAAGAAGACACTCTTTACTTGCCTTTCTTGGAGCCAAAGTTATTGGAATTGAAGAGATTAGGACTTCGTATCCAAGTGATCTTGATTTTTCAACCATTTTTAACTCATATTCCACTTCTTCATCTCATAAAGGCTTCTACATTCTAGATGGATATGTCTTTAAAGCCAATAGACTTTGTATTCCTAGGAGCTCTTTGAGAGATCTTTTACTTAGAGAAAGCCATGAGGGAGGCTTAATGGGCCATTTTGGAAGAGACAAAACATTAGCCATTTTACATGAACACTTCTATTGGCCTAAAATGAAAAAAGATATGCAAAAACTTTATGCTAGGTGTATAGTGTTAGGGAATCCCTAGTGCATGAGCAGCAGAAATACAAGGATTCCCATAGGAATTGCAAAGCGCAGTGTTTCAAAGCATAAGATAAACACAAAAAAAATTGCATTTTAGGATTACCTCTTGAAGAATATCGAGGCAGCCATAGCCTCGTCCTTTAGGAGTCCACACGAGTACTCCCACCAGAAATGCTACACCTTCCAAATGCTAGTTTGATGGCGTGTAGCTTCTGCAACTTTTGCGTATTTTGTGTCTCTTTTGAGTTAGCTGCCTATGAGCATCTTATCCTCTATTTATAGGCTTAGGTTTGACCTAATTTGCTCTCTAAAGAGTGGGCTCCTTACTCATTCTAAATGAGTTAGGCCCAATAGCTTTATTTTAGTCCAACTAAAATAAAAGTTATTTTCCGATGGGCTTACTCTATGTGTGTGACCCTATAGGTAAAATACTCGTTCATATTAATAATAAACTATTTTAGTATTAATATAAAATAAAAGCGGCATCTAGCAATGCATCATTATGTCTGAATATTATTTATTATCAACATAACCTATAAGTGATAATTATTTTATATGGTTGTTCCTTTTGTCACGATATCCTAATTGGGCCCAAGGCATGGTCGCATCATCCTTGTATGGTCCAATTCATTTTACTTGATACCGGAGTAGACTTTATCCGAATAAATATCCAATATTTATTCTTTCTAGCATGGCCATGTATTTCCTTAGTCTCACTCCATCAAGTGGCCTATAGATATCACTCATGTTACATAGGAGAAACAAATCTCATCTACATCACTCATATCCCTCTACATAATTTGTTCATTGCCTAATCACAACCTTCATAGTCCTCTTGTTATAGAAGACATTTGATTGTATTAAAACAACAAACTCTTTATGTAGGAATCGTAGTGACTTCAGGTCAAAGGACTACATATACCGTTATCACATTGAGAATCGTTTATGACATTCATGTAACGATCCATGCAACGTTCTCATGGTGGGTCTGTCCAGTGCATCATTACTCTAAATGTGTACCTGTGTGAAGACTTCATAACATCTATATCTGTTAACCCGGCGATAGCATCTCAACAGTTCTTTTCCACCACCGGGTTTGTTAATTGGCAAGCGCACCAATCATTTGTAGTTTTCAAAATTTAGATATCGTTCCACTGGGATTGAAAGTCCAATAATAACAGTAATTTTCTATTTACTATGGTAAATGGGAAGGAAGTTATAAACAAAAGAATAATTTATATACAATTTATACAATATTCACAGGATAGCATGATTGAGTGGTTCATAAGATAAAAGAAAATAAAATCTATCTAAAAAAATGAGTTGCAATCTAGAATAGGTAAGATACTTGAGATAAACACAGATAAACAAATTATGTTGGAAATTGGATCCCTAATCTAGAATAACAATGAGGAACTCAAGACATGCATATTTAATCATCAAGTTTCATGTCATTGCAGCTTAAAATCATTATAACCGATCCCTCGTGATATAAATTCTAAGAATTCACCGTAAAGTCCGATCCCTCGTGAGCTTTCTCAGTAAAAACTTGCATTAAGACCTGGCCTTATGGCAACAATGGTTAACAACCCCTATAGAATTGAGATACCAAGGGTATTCCAACTTTTTACTTTCGTCAAAACAAGTTTCAATACGGCATGAACAATCATTCTCCTGTTTGACATTCATACTAATAAAACAAGTTTCAATACACATGAAAATCATTCTCCCGTTTGACGTTCATATTAATAAAAGGTTAAAATACTAACATGGACTTGAATCATAAACATGCAGAGGTCGAATTCACAATATTATACTCAATAGATTAGTTCACCAATTCCAACATAAACAAATTAGTTACACATGGTGAAAGTAGAAACAACACTTACAGATTTTGACATTACGAAGATGATGGGAACTTCACGATACAATGATCACAATACACCGAAACACACTCAAGTATCTAGAAAACTATTCTAGAACTACAACTCACAAAAGAAGTACTCAAAGTCGAGCACAAGAGAGAAAAGAAATGCTATGGAATGGGATGGGATGGGATGATTTGAATGGTGTTGGATGGCCCTATTTATAGGGCTGGGCAAGGGTGCTGACGCTACGCGTCCCTGTGATGCTACGCGTCACACCCCTGACTCAGCCTCCATTAAACACTTGATAATGGCCACTTCAAATTATTAAATTTGATCATGCTTGGCCATATGGACATGTCTCCACCGATTTTTGGCCTTTCATGGTGAGTGGGATGGCCCTTGTGGCTGAGTGGAGTGCCCATTATTGGGTCTAAGTGGAGTGGTTGGTCAAAGTGGAGGTGGAGACCACGCAGCACTGACGCTACGCGTGGCTGTGATGCGTAGCGTCAGCATCAAAAATAGCTGTTGATGCTACGCGTGGGGTGAGGCTACGCGTCAGCTCCTCCAGTATAATTTTCTCTTGATTTCTTAACTTTTTCACTGCAAAACTAGAGAAAATTGATCAAGGGCAGATTATTTCCAACAACATCCATTTATTGAATTTAAATCCTAATTTTCTAACAAATTAAACTAATTTTTATAATTTTTATGAAATTTTTATTCAAGCTTTTATTGAAAATTTAAGGACTAACAATATCCATGATCTGTGAGATCAGATCATCAGTACACTCACACACTAGTCTTAATGTATTTACATGTCCCCACATAAATACTTGACTAGGAACATTTTAGGAATAACTCTCATATGACCTATTACTCCAAGGATAAATAAAGGTTGTTAAAATATTTAACAAAAAATGTCTTATACAAAATAATGCGTCCTATATAGGCTCTTAGTGCATATTTCCAACAATCTACCACTTGTACTTAGAGCCGATAAGGTTAATGCCCAATGTCGTCTACAATGCCCTCATGCTTTTGCTACACAAGTGGTTTTACTAATGGGTTCCCAACAATTTTGTTGGTATACACCATGCATATTTTCACATCTTCCAAAGATGGAACTATTTAAGTATATGCTTGGATTAATCCACTTCCTTATATTGTTATATGGTTCCATTGTCATCACAGTGGAAACTCATAGGTTATAAAACATTTGGAATGATTAAATGTAAATTGATTTCTTTTGTAATTTAACATAGCAAAATACTTAGATTTATTAGTAGAACCAACGACTGTTTCTTGCTTTGAACCTTTCAAGCACACATCGCAACCATCTTGACAACACATATATTTTGATTGCAATCTTATGTCTTTCAAATTAATCAGAAGATTAGCATCGATGTAACCTTTACAACGAGCTCATCTTCCATTTATCAAGATCAAATCCTTAGTTCTTCTTAAGTGTTTAAGGATATTCTTGACTATAGAATGAGAATATTATTAGTTCTAGAAGAAGCATGTCTTCTACATGTAATACTAGAACTATAATTATGCAGTTACTAACCTTTTTGTAGTCACAAGATTCATCTTCATTCTTTAATGAAGATTCTAGCTTCTAAAAGCTTGCTTTAGTCCATAAATGGAACATTTGCAGTTCACATACCTTTCTAGATGTTTTAGGCATAAAAGGCCTTTAGGTTGTATCATATACACATCCTCAAGATGATTTCCATCTTGACATCTATCTACCATATCTCATAATGGTGGTATACTGCTACAACAAGCAGGATCTAAATGGTTTTTAAGCTAATTGAATTTTGTCAATCTTGCTTTTAAAGGTACTTCTGTTACCATCCATGTTTAGTTTTCCTTTTGAAAACCCACTTGCATCCTATAGGTTTTACCCTTTAGGTGTGTCAACCAAGGTTCATACCTTGTTAATATACATGGAGCCCATTTCAAATCCCATGGTCTTATGCCATGTCTTAGAATCTAAACTTGCATTGGCCTCTTCATAAGAAGCTTGGTCAATTAGCAATATGCCTTCTTCCTGATTTATAAGATATCCATATCTTTTAGATTTGGTGACATATCCTATTTGATCTTACGCAAGTCTTGTGCTACCAGAGCTAATAATGTCACAACATTTTATGATTTATGCTCCAAGTCCATCCTTGACTTTTAAATGCTTTGTGATACTTGAATTTCTTCAAGCTCTACTATCCTCCCATTAATTCTTTAAGAGATGTACTCTTATTCAAGAATACAACATTCTAAGCAATAAGCCTTTTGTTCTTAGATGGATTGTAGAAATGATAACCCTTAACTTTCTTTGGGTATCTCATAAAAGGCATTTACCCAATTTGGATCTGACCTTGTCAGAGTTGGATGCTCTATAGAAGCATCATAGTTCTAAATTATTAGTAAAGACATATTAGGTTTCTTCCTAGTCCATATCATATATGGTTTCTTTAAGAAAGTCTAAGACGGAACATGGTTAAGTGTGGAAAATTTTGTCAATAAAGGAATATTTGAAGGAGTTAGAAATGTTTGATAATAATCAATAATCAAACTATGTCTAACAAAGTTTGACTTTTCCCCACAGAGATGCTATTATGGCATTCCATGAGGAATTAGTTAAGAGGTAATCTCTCACTATATTAGATAGTTATCAAACTTGTAGCTCAAATTATTTGCTATCTTGATCTAATCAAGAGCTTTAATTATCTTGCCAATTTGGTTTTTCACTTCATTATGAATTCTTTGAACTTTTCAAGACTTTCTAACTTATGTTACATAAATCTACACTCATTTACTTTTTAATTAGTATGTCGAAGTATTTAAAAACATATCTAGTTATTGTTCCAATAGGCCCATATACATCGTCATGTATTAGATAATAGATTACTCATTTTTCACTTTTCAATGAATGAGGTCTCAACTATCTATCCAATAAATAAAATTTACATGTCTCAATTAATTCCAAAATCAAAAGAGTCCATATAACCACATTAATGGTATTTAGAAATATGTTTCTTATTCATTTGCCTTAGGAGACAATACCATGTAAGTAAGGTTCAAAATAACTTATTTTAACATACTTTGACAGTTGTGCTATAGATGGGTGTTTTAAGATTTAGGATATGGAATCCATTACTCAATTGTGCATCAACATCCTTTTGAAGAAATAAAGTTATTTTATAAAAGAAAACATTTCTTGTCCAACAAGAAACAATATGCACAATGTCTAGTTCACTAACTAGCCCAATAGGTGAAGATCTTATCTTTATTGTAACAACTTTTGCTTAATTTTACACAGATTTCTCCACCCTTAGCAAGTGATCTACTTCCTTGATCTTTTAAAATGTGAGATCTACTACTAGTATCTGATACTAATGTCAGTGAAGTAAAATAACTTGACTTCTATAATATGACTTGTAGCGGAAGTTTTACTTATCTTTCTTTTGAACTCCTTTAAGTTCTTTAGACAAATTATTTCAATGTCTTATTTGGCTAAAACTAGAAATAATTGCCTTTTCTTGATCACATTAATAGAGTCTGTATACGATCATATCGTATATCTCCATATATTCATATTGCCTTTTACAGCTTAGAGTTTATGCAGACTCCATAGGGTATTCAATACCCAATGATAGATGATATTGAAATAAGCCAAACATGATACACTGTCGTTTCCTCTTTATTGAAGATAATTCCCAAGTCTTGATACCTATCTGGACATTTTTCCAGATAGGGTGTCCTTCCAAAGGACAGATTCCAACAAAACAATATTTGGTTTGTCATGGTTATTCTAAAACAAATTACATACAAATCTATCATTTCTATTTAAAACATATTTAACTTTTGGTCATTAAATAAATATATTATCTCCCACTATTTTGATTCAAAACCAATACCCTCACTGAATCATAAAAAATCTTGTTGGAAGATTTTCTAGTGGGTCAAGATCCATATTTGGCCTAGTGTTGAGTCAGCTTTGGCTGATCACCTAACCCTTGGTTATCTAGGTAGGAAACACACTTCCAATTGCATCTCATGCAACTCTTAGATAATTGAGTGGGTAACTCTTTACCCTTATTTATCTTATGAATTTAAGCTCAATCCTTACGCCTTTAAGTTATTTTCAATCCAATTAAAAAACTTAGTTAAGTTTAGGCCTAATAAAAACAATTTGGATATTACAATTATCCCATCGCATCTTACTAGTATAAATGATAGCACCATGTTTTGGCAGGCCCACTACTTATTGACATTAGTCTCGACGAGTGTTACTTATTAGAAGGCGTTTAAAGTTAATATTAATGATTCTAGGTTCTTCAATCTGATTAAAGTTACCTAGATAAGTCCAATAACAAATGGTTGGATAATCCAATTATCCATCATCCTTTACTAATATCAATAAGAGCACCCTGCTTTGACAGAACCTACACTTTATTGAAACTAGCATTGATGACTGTTGTTTATTAGAACACGTTTTAGACTGTTCATACCTTTAGGCTTTTCCAATCCAATTGAAAAATGTCTATTTGAGTAAAACTTAATAAGTTATACTTGGATAATCCAATTATCCAATCATGTCCTACTAAACATAAATAAAGGCACCCAACTATGACGTGACCTGCACTTTATCTATATCAAGTTAGATGTTATTACTTATTGGAAGGTATGATTGTCGGGCTTGAGGGATTTCAATTTTCTTATTGTTCATTACCGACTTTCATTAAATGCTTTAATGTAAAATAAAACCCCAAAACATGCAATCAAAATTGTGAGATGGTTATGGTCTTCCTAGAAAATAAAATAATATAATATAAACCTAAAGGAACTATAGTGTCTTGACTTCGTGAAGTCCTACTTCTTGAAACCACCATCCTCCTGGAGTCACCACTCCTTTGTTCCTTTCAATGTCATATCCATCAAGAATCACCACTCTAAGTTTCTTCTAGGTCTCCACCTTGTTGGCTTTTCAAAGATTACAATGTAATAAAGAAAACTTGTTTTATATACGAGTGAAGGGTTGAGAGAAGAAATTTAAGAATAGCGAAAGGCACAGCACGCAGGCTGTATTTAAAATTAAATAAAAAAATCTAAGACCATAACCATTGACCGTGCACGTGTTAATTAATCAATTAATAGTGTAATCAATTGTATTTAAAATAAAAAATTTTAAAACACATAATTAAACACGCGGGGTCATAAAAGGAAAACTAGGCAAAGAAGTTTGGCAGCACCGTTGACCATTCAACAGAAAGGTCAAGGGTTGTTCCAACCCAAAAATTTAGTATTGTAATCAGGTTACTTCCCAGGAAAGAGAGGTGGGTCTGGAGTGACCGCTTAAGTACCAAGTCTTTCCTAGCCAGAACGTCCCACTGACCATTAACAGCATGATGTGAATATTTTTACAGTCGTGATTCTGTCAAATTAGTACATTAAAATTAATTAATGTAGTACTAGGGTGTCAACCTAGGTCGTTCTCTCAAGGATCAACACAGAAATTTAGGAAAAAAATCAAGTTTAAAATTAATTTTTACAAACAAATTATTTAACAAACATACAAATACAATTGGGGGGTTTTGATTGATTTTTTGTTGTGACAATTAAAACTAAAACAAAGTAAATATAGGATTTAAAACAATAAATAACAAGTGATTGATTTTCTTGGAATATTGTAAATAAATTTATCCTTGGTTCACTAAAGATAATTTGTATACTTTCATTACTGTTGATTTCTTAGCTCAATTTGAATTAATCAACTAAGCGTCTTTTTCAATTCATAATTCCTTTACTTTCATTTAAAAATGAATATTTTAATCAAGCATCCTAATTAAGCAAAAGGAGTCAAGATCGTAAAATCTAGGAATTATTGAGCATATATAAGAACATCGCCTATATACATAATCTATTCTCAAATTATGGAATTAAGCAAACCATAATTATTAAAAGTGATTATGAAAATATTCATTAAGCATGCATATTTCCTTAATCCATTTTAATTTAAAATCTTATTTTATTCCATTTGAATACTTAAACCGATTAAGCATACAAATTTAATTAAACAGAATGGAATTAAATAAGCAGAGTAAGATTATGAAGAAATAACAATAATACAAGCATACTATATTAAAAACAAGAACCTCAAAATTATATTACAATATTTTCCAAGAAAATCAATCTAGGGGTTTTAGCCCTCCATAATTAAAATAAATTAAAAATAAGAAAGACCTAACCCGGAATGGAAGAATTCCTTCAGAAGCCTTCCTCTAATGCTTAAAAGAAAGAAAAGGAACTAAGAGAGAAGTGTGAAGTGAAGTGTCTGAAGATGATTTTTGAAGCCTCTCGTTCTTCTCTATTTATAGGCAAATGAAAGGAGAAGCCAGCTAAGGAAAACGCGTTGCAAGTGGAAACTTTCGGTGTAGATGATTTCCAGCTGTTTCCAAGTTGTTTCCAAGTTGCGTTTTGTTGTTTCCAATGATTCGGCGCATGATTTCACTGATGAATCGATTCCTCCAGTTCATTTTTGCGTAAAATACAGCTCATGAATCGATTCCTAGCAAGGGGAATCGATTCCTAGGCTCATGAATCGATTCCTATAGGTTGGGAATCGATTCCCAGGTGAAAAACATCAAATGAATCGATTCATGTAGGCTGGGAATCGATTCCCAAGTGCATGAATCGATTCCCATGGGCTGATTTGGTGTAGGAATCGATTCCCACCCTATTAGTGCGGTTCCTGTTACAACTGCACTAATAGATAGCGCACTAATAGCCAATTTTCATGCTTTTGTAGCTTTCTTTTCACCGGGGCTTGTTCTTCTTGTTTCTTTATCATTTGATGGTCATTTTTCTCTTGTTATTGACCCTTGGATTATCTTTGTACTTGTTCCTTAATTTTATTAATTTCTACAAAATAAAATACCCAAGTAAACAAGAGAAAACCAATATTTATTAAAAATTAATCCTTAATTCATTTTAAAATCAAATATTAAATAAAGCTCATATGATGAAAATGTGTTAAAATGCAATATATTAGACAATAAGTGATGGCAAATTATACACATTTAAAGTGAAGAACTAAAGATAAATCATGCATCATCACAGCACAAAATATTCGGTTATGATTTCAAACAATTTGAAATCTTAAATTTTGAAACGGCCAAGGTTTAACTTTTAAACCTTATCTTTTGACCCTTACAATTATCCTAAAATAGGAATAGTCAAGGTTTAACTTTTAAACCTTATCTCTAGAGTCTCAACAATCATCCTATTTTTTAGGAACAATCAAGGTTTAAATTTTAGACCTTATCTCTAGAGTTCAAGTTATTTTATTTTAAATCCTATTAAATTTAATAAAGATCTTATCTTTAATTTGTAACTTTTGCAAATCCTATCAAATTTATTAAGGATTAAATATTTGATTTTAAAATTATTAAATTTAATAAAGATCTTATCTTCTATTTGTAACAATTACAAATCATATTAAATTTAATAAATATGAATCAATTTATAACTCCTACAAATCACATTAATTTTAAAAAGATCACATATGATGCAAATCCTACTAAAATTAATAAGAATAAATTATTTAAATTTGTATCTCTTACAAATCACATTAATTTTAAAAAGATTACAAACGATGCAAATCCTATTAAAATTAACAAGAATAAATTATTTAAATTTGTAACTCTTACAAACTCTAAATTTAACAAACAATTAAAATTTGATTTGTAACTTTTACAAATCAAATTTAAAATATAATATTAAAATCAAATATTTTATTCATAATATTTACAAATAAAAAAATACCATTACTAGGTTTCAACTTTTGAATCCTAGTTTTCATTACGGCTAGGGTTTAACTCTTAAACATATTAGAAAAAGAAAGCATATAGATGTGCATTGCATACAACCCTTGATTTCAATTTAATTAAACGAACATAAAAAATACCTTATAATTAGAACACATATAAAACAATCACCATTGCAACATACAACATGTTCATATAATAAAGCACATCCCAAAAACATGTTCTTTAATTAAAATGTTGAGAAAAGCAATCAATATACACAAAACAAAAATAAATTGATACTAGCTTTCAAAAGGTGTAACCTTTGCAACATATCTAATAAAAGATGCAACCTTTGCAAAAGGATTCAACCTTTACAATTCTTTTCGTAAAAGAAATTTTTTTTACATGTTCTTTAAACAAACATTTGCCCAAAACACGGTTTTGCAATCAAGCTCTGATACCACTGTTAGGGAATCCCTAGTGCATGAGCAGCGGAAATACAAGGATTCCCATAGGATTTGCAAAGCGCCGTGTTTCAAAGCATAAGACAAACACAAAAAAATTACGTTTTAGGATTACCTCTTGAAGAATATCGAGGAATCGTAGCCGAGTCCACACGAGTACTCCCACCAGAAATGCTACACCTTCCAAATGCTAGTTTGATGGCGTGTAGCTTCTGTAACTTTTGCGTATTTGGTGTCTCTTTTGGGTTAGCTGCCTATGAGCATCTTATCCTCTATTTATAGGCTTAGGTTTAACCTAATTTGCTCTCTAAAGAGTGGGCTCCTTACTCATTCTAAATGAGTAAGGCCCAATAGCTTTATTTTAGTCCAACTAAAATAAAAGTTATTTTCTGATGGGCTTACTCTATGTATGTGACCCTATAGGTAAAATACTCGGTCATATTAATAATAAACTATTTTATTAATATAAAATAAGAGCGGCATCTAGTAATACATCATTATGTCCGAATATTATTTATTATCAACATAACATATAAGTGATAATTATTTTATATGTTTGTTCCTTTTGTCACAATATCCTAATTGGGCCCAAGGCATAGTCGCGTCATCCTTGTATGGTCCAATTTATTTTACTTGATACCGGAGTAGACTTTATCTGAATAAATATCCAATATTTATTCTTTCTAGCATGGCCATGCATTTCCTTAGTCTCACTCCATCAAGTGGCCTATAGATATCACTCCTGTCATATAAGAGAGGCAAATCACATCTACATCACTCACATCCCTCTACATAATTTGTTCATTGCCTAATCACAACCTTTATAGTCCTCTTGTTACAGAAGACGTTTGATTGTATTAAAACAACAAACTCTTTATGTAGGAATCATAGTGACTTCAAGTCGAAGGACTACATATACCGTTATCACATTGAAAATCGTTTATGACATTCATGTAACGATCCATGCAACGTTCTCATGGTGGGTCTGTCCAATACATCATTACTCTTAATGTGTACCCGTGTGAAGACTTGATAACATCTATATCCATGATCTGTGAGATCAGATCATCAGTACACTCACACACTAGTCTTAATGTATTTACATGTCCCCACGTAAATACTTGACGAGGAACATTTTAGGAATAACTCTCATATGACCTATTACTCCAAGGATGAATAAAGGCTGTTAAACTATTTAACAAAAAATGCCTTATACAAAATGATGTGTCCTATATAGGCTCTTAGTGCATATTTCCAACATATAGTATGTAGGAAATCTAAATCTAAACTTTCACCTAGTGGGTTGTATACTCCCTTGCCTACACCTAGTACACCTTGGATTGATATATCTATGGATTTTGTGTTAGGCTTGCCTAGGACCCAAAGGGGAATGGATTCTATCTTTGTAGTGGTGGATAGGTTTAGTAAGATGGCTTACTTCATTCTTTGTCATAAGGTAGATGATGCTAGTCATATTGCTAAACTCTTCTTTAAGGAAATTGTAAGACTTCATGGTGTTCCTAAAACTATCATTTCTGATAGGGACACCAAATTCCTAAGCCATTTTTGGAAAACTTTTTAGTCAAGGCTAGGAACGAAGCTTCTCTTTTCTACCACCTGTCATCCTCAAACGGATGGCCAAATAGAGGTAGTAAACAGGACCCTTTCTCAACTACTTAGGGTCTTAGTGAATAAAAATGTTAAATCTTGGGATGAGTGTGTACCCCACATTGAATTTGCTTATAATAGGGTATAATACTCCACAACTAAGCATAGTTCTTTTGAAGTTGTTTATGGTTTTAACCCTCTCACTCCTTTGGACCTTTTGCCCATTGATGTTTCTGATTCTGTCCTTCACATGGATGGAGAGGCAAAGGCCAAGTTTATCAAAGATTTTCATGAGAAGGTTAAAAACCAAATACAAACTAAGAATGAACACTATGCTCATTGGGCTAATAAGAAGAGAAAGGAAGTCACCTTTGAGGTTTGAGATTGGGTTTGGTTACATCTTAGAAAAGAGAGATTTCCAAACTTGAGAAAATCCAAACTCGACCCTAGGGGTGATGGACCTTTCCAAATACTCAAGAAAATGGGGAATAATGCCTATATCCTTGATTTACCTGGGGAATATGGTGTGAGTGCTTCATTTAATATATCTGACTTATCTCCTTTTGATTTAGATGAAGAGGATGATGCCTTAGATTTGAGGATAAATCCTTTCGAAGAAGGGGAGCAAAATGAGGACATCCTAAGAGAGGACCCACACACCATCTTGGACAAAGGAATAGAGGCTTACAAAGGGCCCCTTACAAGGGCCAAGTCCAAGAAAAGCAAGGAGACCATCCATAAAGCCCTATCTTCCTTCATCTCTTCGTTTAATGGGCCTAAGCCCAATAGAGATACTTTGAGGATCTATTTGTTTTCATCTTGTAATATAGTTCATAATTAGATTCTCTAGTCATATAGGTTTTATGTGGGCCTTACAAGGTCAAATGGGCCACTTTAGGGCCATGTACTCTCATTTTGGGCCATGTAGAGGCCATACCTTTCTCTCTTAGAATCATTGGGCCTAGGAAGCATGGAGAAGCCCAATAAGGCTCTCTTTGACCGAATGCTCCATAGCCTATATAAAGGCTTCTCCTTTTGTAAAATGACACATTAATTCATTTTGAGATTTTGACACCTTGAGTACAAACTTGTAGTGAGAGATTATCCTCCTTCTCTCTAGGATTTGTAAGGCTCTTGCAAGCTCTTATCCAAGGGGTCTCTCCCACCTTGGTGGCGAGATAGGAGTTATCTCCCTCTTTTGGGAGTGGCCTCCAACTTTCCCATTCCCTTAGTCTTCTCCTTCCCCTTCCACCTCTTTCCCTTTCATTTCCAACCTTTTCTCCTTCCAAAATTCGTCCACTCCTTTATAGTTTTTCCTCTTTTATGTTTTGGTTTTCCACTTGAGAAGAAGGATTCTACATTGGCTTGAAGGATTGAAGAAGGAAAGATCCAAGATTCACCCTTTCTTAAAGAGCTTAGAAGAAACTCCTACATCACTCGTCGATAGCTTGTTGCGCAGCAAGAGCTACTTATGCAATTAATGGCGAGGCTACCTCCCCCTACTTCCCATCCACCGCCGCCACCACCACAACAGGATCCCCGTCCACCATCATTTTACTTTGTTATGCTTATTTGTTTGTATATTCTATACATTGTATATTTGATTTATACTTTATATCATATTCCATTCAATATTTGTTTTATGTCATTCTCCTTTTATTATTTTATGTCATTCGATATTCGATATTTGTAGTTTGAAATTCAATGAAGAAAACCCATATTATTGTAATTAATAACTAATAATATTTAATTCAATTAAAAAATAACCAACAAAAATTAAATTAAAAAAACAAAAATAAATTTTAGCGACGAAACAAAAGACAGATTCCATCGCTAGCATTTCAGGCATACCGACGACGCCTATAGGGTCGCTATCTAGCCAATAATAGCGACGGACAACACGTGGTCGCTGTCTACCCAATAATAGCGACGGACATCACGTGGTCGCTGTCTAGCCAATAATAGTGACACACAACACGCGGTCGTTGTCTACCTAATAGTAGTGACGGACATCATATGGTCGTTGTCTAGCTAATAATAGTGACGGACAATACGTGGTCGTTGTTTACCCAATAATAGCGACGGACAACACATGGTCGCTATGTAGCCAATTATAGCGACGGACAACTGGTGGTCGCTGTGTAGCCACTCATAGTGATAGGGTAGGTCACCAACACAGGGACCCCATTAGTGATGACGTTACCCCGTTGAAAGCTTAGCGACTGGTTTCCTTTGTTGTCGCTGTTATGTCAGTGACGATTGTCATAACGACGTCATATTGTCCATCATAATTCCCGTCGCTAATAGGTTTAGCGACGGAAATATCATGATTTAGCGATGAGTTTTTGTCATCGCTAACAGGTTTTTTTTAGTAGTGCCTTTTGTCTTGTTCACAGCTTCAGAGTTAGTAAGCTTCAACGTATTTCTCTTCAACAGATTATCTACGGTCATCTTCTTTGGCCTATAAATATGAAGAGAATCCAGACTTTGAAAAAATTAACGAGTTTGAAAGACTCGCGCGTGAAAGCATTAATCTTCAAGCAATCACTTAAGTTTTCTTCTAAAAAGCAAAGACTTTCCTTGTATCTCTGCTTCTTGTAGACTTAGTCTTTGTCTTTCTAATTAGTGTATCTATTTTTTAACTTGTATCATCTTGTACACTAAGTTCTCAGAAACACAAACACACTCTCAAATCTCTATTTGTGTTATGTCTGGTGTGTTGCCAGTCTTAGTTTATGTGGGAAACACTATTTGGCCTGAAGAGGCTTTTGAAAGAATAATTGGGTATTGAGCTAGGAGTGGCTTGTTGAAATAATACTTAGGTTTATGCCAGGAGTGGCTGGACTCAAGAATACTTGTGGTATAGGTTGTGCTGTGATTGTAAAATGACGTTTTTATAATAGTGAAAACCCTTCAGATCTGAAGGTACTGGATGTAGCTTCTGTGTTGGAAATGAACTAGTATAAATCTGTTGTGTATTATCGTCTTTCCCTTCTTAAAGTATGGTTCAAAACTCTGTTGCGTTTCTCGTTTGAAAAAGTTTACGTTCCGAGCAAAAAGAGTCTCAGACTTATTCAACCCCCTTTTAAGTCTGACTTTGAACCATCAGCCACCAAATTAGCCATTGAAATTGTCAATGTGCATTAGCCATTGACATTCTAGAAGCTAATTTAGACAGCCATTGACATTCACGAAATTAGACACAGAAATGTTGGAAGAATTTAGCCATGAAATTAAGGACCAAGTTTTCACGTGACATAAATAACAATTGCATTCGTTATCCACTGAATTAGCCTCAGAATTAAATGTCAATAATGGTCATCTAGTTAGAATTATAAATACTTGGTTGCAAAGCAGTAGATTTGAGTTGAAAATGACCGATTTTAATGACGAGTTATTTTAGTTTTGCCTCGATCTATTTCCGTCACAAAGTAGACACTGAAACGACAAATCAATGGCTAATCAATTTAGCGACTAGGGTTTTGGCCAGCAATGCATTTTGATGGCTAATTCAGTGGCAAACCTTATTTGGCGAGAAAATTTTAGGTCTTAACCACTCACATATTTAAGGGCTAAACCAATTCTTTTAGTTATGATGCTAACCTTATGAGAAGAAAGTAAATTTAATCTATAAATCTAATGTAATTAACATTTAATACATGTGAAATATAGTTTAACACAATTTCAATCTTTACAATAAACACTATCGTTTATCTCATAAAAATTAACTTTTATTTATAATATATATATATATTTATCATTATTATGAATCTAGTTATTTTAGAGTCCATTTCTCTATTTAAGATGATAAAGTCTAATATTAACTGTTGATTTAGAAATCAATATAGTTATGAATCATAGCTAATCATGTCAGTACCCATATGTATTCTATTACAATTATGACAATTGAATTATAAATCAATGATTTATATTATTTACAAAAATTTACCTTAAACCTAAACCTAAAATCATTGATTTATAAATGAATTATTAATATATATATATATATATATATATATTACCAACAAACAACGTAATAACATTTAATAAGTATAAGAGGAACCTAAACTTATAAAATGTTAAGATTCATTACATATTAGTCACCTGGAATTAATGGTTTTCTATACTGCTCTAAAAATAGAGAAATTGAAGTCCTTTTTTAACTCAAAGTAAGGGTGAAAGTATATTAACTCACTAGTCAAATCCTATATATGGTTTTAACATAGACTTGAACCATGCCAAAATTTTGTGGAATTCTACAATCCAAGCACAATTTTAGAGTTTGAAGTGAAAGGAACGTTGTAAGGAATGAGAGTGGTTTAAGTGATAATAATATATAAAGGAAAATTTGCTCTAACCAATTGCATGCAAAATTACTGTGAGAAATATAAATTACCTTGTGAAATATGAAATCAAAATACTTGAAGATGAAGATGAACACCACAATAAATGCATGTGCGGGAAGATTATGTAATTAATACGTGGAAAAAGTGTTCAAAGCAATGAGCAATCACATTGATAAATAGATGAGTGTCACCAAAGAAGAAAAAAAATCTTTTGCATACAACAAGGAGATGAAGTGGAGATTGATAATGTAAAAAAAATATTAAAAAAGTTAAATTTGTGGAAACCGATTACATGGTGTTCTTCTCGTGGGTTAGTGGGGCACGTACTCTTACTAAAACTCTATGATCTCACTACCCCAGTCGGTTACGCCAAGCGATAATGGACTCGGACCCCGTATCCCATTTTCCCTTCGCTTATTATTGTCTAAATGGCCCGAAAGCCCTCAATTATAAGATTAAGTTACACATTTAGTAGAATAATAATAATATTTTTTTTCCTTAGAGTAATTTCTCTAGCACTTTCTTGTAGTTACACTATTTGTGAACACATGGTATATTGTCATTAACTTTGAATCGATGTGTTAAATAATATCATTTTTGTTAATTAACTGAGAAATTAAAGTCAAATTTAACTTTTAAATATGATACTGTTATTTAAAAAATTTTAAAACGACTAAAATAGTAGATAATTACAAAATTAAAGAAAGTTTAATTTGACCATGATAGTAGTTACTATGCCTCTTTTAACATTTAAATTATTATTTTTAGCGATTTTAACTATTAAGAAAGATTTTAGTAACCAACATGGTGGAATCAATATTTAGATGACTAATTCGGACCATTATATTTGATAGACCTCATTTGTGACAACTTAATTTTTCAAAAACCAAATTGACTATTTAATATGAAGGAAAATATATTATTATCATGATTTTATTTTGAAGATAATATTATGATGAATTTAATTTTTCTAATGTGAGGAGAATTTTAAAAAAAAAAAACTTATGGTAAGGTATGAAATTAATCAAAGTTGAGAGTTGCCAGGTAGAGATAATTTCCATAGAACATGAATGAATTTGATTCATCACGCATATGTTGCATATAGTTGAGTGACATCGTGAATTTGTTTCATCGTACTCGTGATCGATCAAATTCACCATTATCCTATAAAAGTAACTTCATAAATCTCAACTATACCTCTATTAATCAAATTCGTCATTATTGTCACTCTTGCTTGGACAATGTCTTGACATGTTAATCTATATGTAGGCCGCCGCGTAACGTTTATTTATTCTTATGTTGATTTTTTCAAACATTAGCAAATGATCAAGAAGCTAAATAAATCAAATAAGTTAAAAAAATATGATGTATTAGATGAGAATGAGAAAAAGATTAAGAGAGAAACATCACATTTACAACAATTTTCAAGTTGTAAGGTTAAATTGTGAGGAAACATGATTGTAAGGATCTTTAAATGATGGTGAAAACTGAATTTTCAAGTTGCAGTGAGTGTAGGAAAAACTCTTTACACATAATGAAACAAAAATATAAGAAATTGTAGGTTTAATTTATTAGAATAATAATTAGTCCGATATTGAGCGAGGTTCGACGAGAATGAGAGAGCCAGCGATAGTGACAATGAATGAATGAAAATCAATTAAATCGAGTGACCCAAAGTCGAGAAAGGGGAAAGCTATAATGGGGGAAAGTTACAAAAGAAAATATAAGTAAATTTTTAAAAATAGAAAATTGTGTACAAAAGTTGTCTGCATCTAGAATCAAACTTAAAACTTATTAAACATAACTTAGGATCATAATCACTGGGACAATTATTTTCTTGTTATCAAATAAGGAATGCTATTAAATATAACTCTTTTTATTTCTTTACTAGTTATTTTATACATTTAATAGAAAAATATATAAATTTTAAAATATTTAATATATAAATTATATATATATATTACACATTAATACATATTAAATAATTTAAGATACAAATTATATATTTTTAATATATTAACGTTAATATATTAACATTCATACATTAAAAATATATTTAAATGTTATATATTAATATATTTATATATTAAATGTATTAAATTTATATATTAAATATTTTAATACATTTAAATTTATGTATTAAATTTTAAAATATTTAATATATATTAATATATTATATAGTTTAAAATACATTTATTTATTAAATATTTATTTTTAATATTTTTAAGATATATAAATATTAAATATATTAAATATTTAATAAATAAATATATTTTAAAATATGTAATATATTGATATATATTAAATAATTTAAAATTTAATACATTAATTGAAATACATAAATTTAAATGTATTAAAACATTTAATATATAAATTTAATACATTTAATATATAAATATATTAACCTATAATATATTAACGTTTAAATGAACATTAATATATTAAAATATATAATTTATATCTTAAAATATTTAATATATATTAATGTGTAATATATATATATATAATTTATATATTAAAATATTTTAAAATTTATATAAGTTTTTTTATTAAATGTATGAAAATCTTGTAAGGAAATAGAAAGAGTTATATTTAATAACATTCCTCCTTTGCAACAAAGAAGTACTTGTCCCAGTGGTTATCATGTTAAGTTGTGTTTAATAAGTTTCAAGTATAACTTTTGGTGCAGGCACACAATTTTCTCTTTCCAACATTTAGCTTCCTCGATATGCGAAATGGAAACATAATGTGATGTTTTCTACCGGACAAAATTCTATCAATATCTACTAAATAACCCTAACAACAAATAGTTTTTTATAGTGATAGTTAAATAAATGTAACTAATATGATAAAAAAATTTTATTTGTTTGTTTATCTATAATGTTTTAAAATTGTATATCTATTATTTTTTGTGGTTATTTTTAAATTTCAAAGACCAAAATCAACATTAAAGTATGAGAAAACAAACAATAACTAAATTGACTTCCAAAAGATCACAGCTACAACACAATTTGAGCTCAAAATGCTTCAAGTTTTCATCAAATGAAAAATTCCTAAATAAAATTAATAGGGTTTTTAAAAGAAATATATGAACACACACTGACATTGAAATGCCTTTATTGGAATTTGAATTTGATATAAAATAATCAAAGAGCTAAACCTTATAGTATGTTTAGATGGAGAGTTTTAAAATGTTAAAATTATTATCCTAAAAATAATGAATATTTATAAAATAAGACTAATATTTGAATATTGAGAAATGGTAATATAAAATGATTTGAAAAAAAAATCTCTTTTAACATTATGATTAGAAATTTATTCTATTTATATTAAAAATTGTTAAGTTAAAATTTTAGGGTAATCTTAAAAATCTTTCTTATCATTCATTCAAATACATTATCAATTTCAAAATCTTGTGGAATTCTTTAAATTTCCTATCCAAACACAATTTTATAGTTTGAAGTAAAAAGGGAGAGGTTAATTTTATATATAAGCTATCAAAATTTTTTAATACCTAAATTCAAAGATTTTGAAGGTATTCCTATTCAAACACGCAACTGGTTCATGGATCAATTCTTGAAACTGAGCAAATCCTTGTCCATTGCATTCATCTAGTTGTGTAATTGGGCGTCCTAAGAATCAAACTAAAATGAGATTTATAGGATTTGTGAGAAACTTAATAATATAACACCCACGAGATTAAAACCCCGCCCATGAGAAGTTAAGCGAGTTTGTCTTGGTTGAGTCATGAACACTAGTGATGCATAATGCATTTGAGGTTTTGACCCTCCTCACCGTATTGATGTTTGGTGATGGAGTTGCTCTGTTTTCTCGTTGCGAGTCCTTCCAGGTCAGCATGTCAAGGTCCATGGAAGTGGCACCCTGCTGCAGAGACAACTGAAACGGAAAAGGAAAAAAGACATTCCTGAAGAGGAGTTACTAGTTACTATACCATCTAGAATTGGTGAACTGAAACGTACTCTAGACTTGATGTGACCTATAATAAGCTAAATGAAAGCATATCAACTAATGAGATAAATTTCTATATGATTCTCTGCCCACCAGTCTGTTGATTGCTAATTGGGTTTGCAATACAATTTATAATGATAAATAGATAGATTTTCTTATATAGTTCTGTGATTGTTAATTGAGTTTGATTCCCACAATTAGGTTTAGCAATACAATTCATAATGACGAATAGATTGATTTTCTTATCAAATTGAGAGGAATGTGACAACTAAACTAAATTTTTGATGTGACAAAATCAATCTTCAGTGTAATAGTCCATGTTTCAAAAATTATATATTATAAATAGATTATATATAAAATATATAAAGAATATAAATATACTTTTATACTCAAACCAACTAGTCTCTTAAATACTAGTGTATCACTTCATTATTCCTAAAGGGCTTTAATTAAAAACACTTACTCAAAAATACATTTCGGTTAGCAAGTTTGTTCTCTAATTAGTTTAGTCAAATGTTTTTACGGCTATTAGTGTAGTCTTAGAAAGGACAAATATAATGGGATATTAAATATTTTACGTACTAACTTAGTGATGAAAATCCTTAAAGAAATTAACAGGATGATAATTTAATTATTTACCACATCCTTGTAGAATTAGTTTTGGATAAAGTTTTAGACACCTAAAATTACATGATAAGTTGTAGATAGTGTTTACTCGAATCAAGACTATGCATACTGTCACTCGTTGTTAAACGAATTTTCCTGTATAGAAATGCCGAATTAAATATAATTGCACGTTAGTTATGTAAAAGTTTATCGCTAAAACTGCTTGAGATTACCACGAAGACAGTACAAAGAAATCTTGGATTCTAGTATTTTAACACATGAAAAAACCTACAACAATGAGTTGGAACAAGTGTTTTGTCCATCCACGTTTACCGCGGCATTTCCAAAAAGAAACTGGGTCCTCATAACATTGACCTCCTCGTTCTAGCAAATAATGTACACTCTCCAACGCCAATATGCTCGTGTGCACGAGTTAAATGAAAATAGAGGAAAACAAAGCGCATTAAAAGGCCTAGTTGGACAAGATTTTGGTACCCGGTTCATTATGTTTCAATGCAGCCACTGCAAGAAATGGCCACAAGATGGATTCTAAGCGAAGTACAACCCGGTGAATGGCCAAAACGGCCATGCAGGCTTGTCCTAGACCAGCTTTATGAAAGATGAGCTCCCAAAAATTTCCACCTCGCATTGAATGGCCGCAGCCAACATACAGAAGACGGTGATGGGAATGGTACATACAACAAAGACTAAGCATTAGAACCATCAAAACTTCCCTGTGCACTTTGTCGCCTCTTTTCTCTCCAGTTCTCTCCCCACATCTTGGCTTCAGCGACAGCACGTTCTCTGTCAAGATCCCTGTTTAACATCCTTGCAGTTTCCCGTGGGGAGTCATCTTTCTCAGATCCTTCCAAATCCCATCGGTGTCCAGATCCTCCACCTTCATCATTTTTTAATATTCTTCCACCTTTATCATCTCTGTTCCTTCTATCATCACCAGCTCCCCTACTGTTGGGATCATACGCCTGGTTGGCCAGAAAAGAGAGGGCCGTCACCACATCTCCAATCAGAGGACGTGCTGCTGCCTGGTCTTGAATGCACATTGACGCCACGGCAAGAGCTTGGTAAAGACCCCGCATGGGATACCGCCCCTGCAGTCGTGGATCTGCTAACTTTGGAAACTTCCTGCGGTCGTTGAACAGTGGACGTGCCTGCTCAAACACAGAAAACCACCATTACCACACTATATGTACACGTAACTTGATGCATCCAGACTAACTTAAAAAAGACAATAAAAGATAAGAGGACAACCCAAGTGACAAGGTTTTGTTCTCCATGGGGTCGGGTGCTGTCAATGGCTTTACGGCCAGTAATCAGCTCCAAGAAGACTACCCCAAAACTATATACGTCCGACTTCACAGTCAGTTGTCCAGTCATAGCATATTCAGGAGCACAGTAACCATATGTTCCCATGACACGGGTGGAAACGTGTGATTTGTCACCAACAGGACCAAGCTTTGCAAGACCAAAGTCTGAAAGCTTTGGATGATAACCTTCATCAAGTAATATATTGGATGATTTGAAGTCTCTATAAATTACAGGAGGATTTGCCTTGTCGTGAAGAAATTCCAATCCTTTTGCCGCCCCAGCTGCAATTTTCATCCTGGTGTTCCAATCTAATGGCTCCTTATCAGGAGGAAGATCTGCACTCGAATCCATAAAAGAATGATTAAACATTAGTTATTATCAATATAACTGCATTAGGTTTGAGAAGAAAGTGATGTAAAAGACATGGCATTTGTTCTCCACTCTTCCCATAGTTCAGAGAAACTTGTAGATCAGAAGACAAACATGATAAACAGGTAAAATGGTAACATATTTAACAGACAATACAATGTTTACAATATGTATGGCTCCTTTATGTGACATGTGATTAAAGTGGAAAGCTAGTTCACTGACTAAGTGGATTAGGCTTTATTAGAAAAACCTTTTAGCTCTAAACAGCCACTAGCATACATAACTTTATTCTTTTATGTCTCTCTTGGAGGAGCTAACGCAGAGCCATGAGTGGGTAAAAGATGCTTTGCTCCATCCTTGTTAAATATATGCTGTGGAAGTTTCATTAGTCATTAGATACATAGTCCGCTATTCTATAATATCTTGCAATTATAAAACTTCAATGAATACACAATAGTTACCCTTCCTCCTACTTTTATGTGGATTTATTATGATGTTGCCTCTACAATTAGTAAGCACATATTTATGAGAAAAACAACAATAAATTATCCTGATCATGCTGTGGATTTTATTGAGCAAGCTGCTTGCTCAAGTCAAGATCACACCACAATTGCACAGAATTTTTTTGTCTACATGCAATAGAAGCAACTTTTACAATGGTACAACAACTATATTAACAATAACCTTAGCTTACAAGAAGAGTTAGCTACATAGATCATATGAAATTATTGGACTTAGCTAAAAATCAATTTTTAAAGGATATTATTTATCATGAGATCCCTTTAATAATTTCTTTCACTGCCCTTCTTGACTTCCTTTTATCTTTTTACATAAGGCTGAAAACCATGTGATATACTCTCGTCATTGATGCCTCATGTGGCCTTCTTTTCACATGTTCAAACCAGCTTAATTGATTTTGTCATCTTCTCCTTGATAGGTGCCATATCAATATCTCCTTGCATACAACCATTCCATGTCCTATCCTTTCATGCACGGCGACACATCTTAACATTCTCATTTATGCTACTCCCACTTTTTTCTTGTACTGATTCTTTAAAGCCCAACATTCAGTTCACCACATAGAATATAGCTAGTAGTATAGACTGTATAGCTAATCAATAAAACTTCTAACTTTAACATAGTGAAATGGCAAAACCAAGAATTATAAACAGCTATGGAGGCAAAGCATGGGGAATAATAATGAAAATCACAAACCCAAATAGCTGCATAGCATAGGTGTTCCTGTGCAAGGGCAAAACCCCAAAAACAATTCTTTGTCAACATAACAAATCCAAGACAGAGAGCTGTGAAATAATTAAAACTTAAAACCACAAAAAGGAAATTTCCTTATCACCTTTAAGTAGATAAGTAAGAAAAGCACATAATACCCTACACAGAAGATGCAAAAGAAGTAAAGAACTATTCCAAGGTGACTACTACTCACTGACACGGAGAAATGGGGTTCTAGAAAAGGAACTCAAGCCAAGTATACCCTAGAACACACTGACTACCACAGGATTTAATTTCAACACAGCTATTTGCTTCAAGCATTCAATTATATATATATTTTTTTGTATTGCAAAACAACATAGTCGACCAAAACTAATCAGGAATTGAGAGGGGTACAAAATAAGCATACCGTGAAGGTGGTCTTCTAAAGATCCCAAAGGCATAAATTCATAAACTAAAAGGCGTTGGTCCCCATCTGCACAGTACCCAATTAGATTCACAAGATTAGGATGGTGTAGAAGACTGAGCATGAGAACCTCCACAAGAAATTCCCGGTTACCCTGAAGACCGTTTCTGTCCAACTGTTTAACAGCAACAACCTGAACAACCAAACAAGCCCTGAGCTTCGGAGATTAAAAATTAAAACAGTGATTTTAGTCTTGTTCCAAAATTTCAATCATTAATTAATGGTTCTCTTCCCCACTCTAGTGTAAAGTAATGGTACCTGACCAGTGGTTTCGAGGCGTCCCTTGTAGACCCTTCCGAAACCACCTTCTCCTAAAAACGATTGGGGTCTGAAGTTTTTGGTTGCAGCGGCAAGTTCACGGAAAGTAAACGTTTGAGCTGCAATTTGGGCGGCGGCTCCGTCTTTCAGACCAGTTAATTCCCTCTTGGAGGCTCCGTTACCGTTACTTGTTGACCGTAGTTTGTCTGTGCAAAGCAAAGAAATGATTGAGTTGAATAACATGCGATTATGGTCAACTAAGATCTTGAGTTCAATCTTTTTCTTTCTGTCTTAACCATAGTCATCCTCGTTTGGAAACAATGGAACTTAGTCGACTTAGTTACAATCAAGACTCTTCGTCATCGTCCGGAGATCTGAGTTCAATCTAATTATTATGAGATCAGATCAAAGATATTTTTGAGAAGAGAAAATAATAACTAACCAGAGGCAGAGGGTAATCTGGGAATATGAGGGGGTTCATGATGATGGGTTTCTTGCTCAGGATCAGGATTGGGATTGGGATTGAGCTTCTCATCCTCCCTCGAATCGAAACACGAGAAACAACCCATTTCGATTACGCGTAGACTCAATCAGAGGAGCCTCATCTTTCAATATATTGGTTTGGTGGGATGCCACAACAACAGCTCAAAATATATTATAACAAAAAACTAGAAGAAAAACAGCCCCTTGCTTGCGTTTGTGCCCAAGTTAATCCTTCCTTCCACAGAAACTGAGACGGGCTTTCACTGGATGTTTGGATCCCAATCTACATACAGATTCATTTCTTAATTATTAAATCGAGAAAATAATAAATAATAGAAAAAGACTATCAATAATTTTTCTAGGATGAATGAACATGGCAAAATAATCAGTTCAGATTTTTAATTATAAATCTCGCTGAGTATAAGAAAATATTCCCCCCTTTACAAGCAGAAATTATTATAAATTCCAGTTAACCAGGTCAGTATGTGATTCAGCCTATAATTATGTAATATGTGTAAATTTTATAAAGAAGAATACCTTGTAATTTTTTTATATTGTTACAATAATTAGATGAAAATTGATCTCATACTCATAAGATATTCATAAAAATCACCCGCAATGGAGGGTATTTACCTGTTTAACGATAAGGATAGGAATGAGGTGAGATGTGAAATGAAGGTGGCAAAACAATTGCTTTTGCAAATATATCTACAACCAAAATTTTTAAAAAAATAGGTATGAATATTGTACTTCTCGTCTCATAGGTATCACAAAAGCATTCATACTTATTTTTATTAAATATATTAGTTTTTAACTCATGCTTTGCATAGAAAAATTTTAAATTATAATGAGGACATGTATGACAATAAAAAAATTATGGGTAAAAATGTATTGAACTGGTCTGAATCGGGGACTATAATCCGGTGTGGGAACCAGCCACAAAAGTTGGTGATTTGAATATTTGTACACCGGTACAGTGGGTATCCGGTATTATAATCCGACCTCTCAGTAGGAGAGACCAGTCTTGTTGTCTTGGAGATCCTTCACACCAGAGTTTCGCGTTGACATGGGCGAAAGGTGGTGTCACCTACGAAGATTCCCCGACGCTCAAGTTAGAAGAGTGGATGAGAACTCAAAGATTACTTAAGCAATGCAATAGTATGATAAGAGTAAGAACAACGTAACCTTGCATGTGTAGGAGAATATATTATTTATAGTTGAACGTGGAAAATGAATCGTTGGGTGCAAGTGAGCCCAGAGGTTCTGATGCCGTGTGTAGCGTATCAATCAGAGTAGTTCGACGCTTAGTGTACGATCGAGGGTAGGTCAATGATCAGTGTACGATTCTGACACAGGAATAAGGGAAGATCCACCTTTTCCGTATATCACTCCTGTAACAGTACTTCTCACCTTTCGATGGGTGTCATAGACACCTTCTGTTGTGCAGGGTATCTATCGTGATAAGTAGTGAAACCACTTATCCTACCGTTACGTTAAGCAAACGGTTATATGTGAGGGAAGAATGAGAACGAATAACCGGTGAAGGAAGAGTTCCTAGCACGGTGTTTCCGCAGTCCGGATGTTGACTTGTGATACCGGTTGACCTTCTAGAACAGTGAAGATGAAGTCTTAGTCTGGATGCTGGTATCCAGACTGGATCATGTATAATAGAATAAAAAAAATAATAGAACATAATCATATGAAAGACATATGAATCTAACTTATGAAGGACCTATAGATTTCAAGTAGAGTAATTAAGAGAAAATAGATAAAAGAAGACTTCAAAAGCAAAACAAAGATTTGATTATGAGTCAATTAAACAAATCTAATAACGTATTTATCATGCTTTTGTCGGATTCTACGTTTGGTAAATAACACATTCTATGGAGAATACTTCCATTAAAAGGCATCCCACCTGGGAAGTATAGGTTATGGATATCATTGAAATGGTATGGTAAGCAAAACAAATACAAAGAAGCCACGACCTGAAAAATGCAGAAAAATTATAAAAATAAATTAATCTATCTATTAAGAATAAAAGAAAACTATGAAAGTCATTGTTACTATAAGCATTTAGGCATCCTACCTGGGAAGTATAGGTTATGGATATCATTGAAATGGTATGGTAAGATGAAAATAATTGTTGCAAAAATATTTAAGTTAACCATTCAGTTTAGATAATATATTGTTTGATTCATTAAAGGAATATGAAACATTAATAAGTCATTGTGATAACGAAACAATTAAAGTAAAAAAGAAATTTTGGAAAAACAATGAGCATGAAGTTACACATTATGCAATATGGGAGAATAAGCATGTAAATGTTTTGTATTATGAGTTTAATCATACAAAGACAAAAATAGATATAGGAAGAAATTCTGAAATTTGTTCAAACAAGTAATGGAAATGTAAAACCATTTTCAAAAAAGAACTCGTGCTTTGTACGGATAATTTTTTTGATACAGATTAAAATAGTTGCTTTAGAAATATTTAAGTTAATCATTTAGCTTCGTTGCAAACCGATGTATTAATTATGTATCTAAGACACTGGGCAGTCTCTATTGCAATGATGCACAAACATTTTATCAGGTTGCCAAGGTTTGTTGGTTTTTCTAATATTTATGATCAATTGTCCCAGACTTAAACATTTAAACTACTCGGTAGATCACTTCTGTCATATATATATATATATACACCCATAAGGGGTCTTAATGTTATATATATTAAATATTATACTATTTCCTTACATGTTACATATCTCGTGCACCTGTGCAAGAGCAAGAGGAGTTGGTTGCCATAAAGGGCATGATCCGGTCCCAACACCGGTCCCCCAAAGCATGGTTTTAATGCTTTGCCAGATCAACATTTTGAACAGGAGAAGTACGTCTCAAATACCTTATAATTACTTTTATACGGAGTACATACCGCCAAAGCACGTTACTCCGCCATGGCATGTAACTCCGCCAGGGCACGTAACTCCGCCAAGGCACGTTACTCCGCCAAAGCTTATTACTCCGCCAAGGTGGAAAATATTGAATATCTTATACACATGCACAAAGTATTTCCAATGCATACTACTCCGCCAAGCCATAGGCGGAATATTGAATTTCCTATATTGCGTAGCGAGCCCATACTTATAACCCCGGCACGAGATTGACTCTGTCTTGAGAGGTTGAAAATGGGAATCACGCTGTCACGCATAAAAGGGAACAATGAATAAAATAATAAGGCATCAACGCTTTCCAAGCAAGTGGAAATACCCACTACAGCGATGGTGCTCGTGAACGACACAGGGACCCACTACCTTTCTTGCATTATGCCAGAAAACAAGGAACGGGTCCTACCAATAATGGAGCACCAGTAACAGGTATATAAACCTCAGCAAAAAGGTAAATGGGGATCCCCCCTCAATTCTGAACCTTACACTTTTACTTGCACAATTCTCTCAGATTTGCTTTCTAAGTCTTACAGTATTTCATAATACTGACTTGAGCGTCGGAGAATAATTGCAGGTACCACCACCAATTGTGTCAAGGCAAAGAAGACAACTTCAGGCGGACTATTATACCGCCATAGTGTGGGCTATACTCCGCCCAGTATACAAGGACACTCCGTATTCGCATCTGTATTACACGTCCTTGTATCAGACTTATATTCATGTACATTTTGAATTGTTCATCAACCATACTTTTACACCCCCAGTAAAGAACAGTTCATTGGCACACCCGGTGGGACCTGTAAAATTGGTAATCCCACAATCCTTGAGGAATTCCCATTACATTCATCATTAATGGAGATACCAGGACCAGAAGTGCAGAATAAGGATTCTCCTCCATGCAATCCTAGACGTCTCAACTTCGACAACGATGCTCATAAAAAAGCAATGCATGTTGACTCTCCAGATCCGAGAGATGATATGATTCGAATGTTGAGAGAAGAAATCACAGAGCTTCATCGTGAAAAGGCGAACCCCATGCACGAGAAAGCTGGCCCTGCAAGACAGCCACACCATGAATTACACGTATAGGAGGAATCAAGTACTCCTAATTACTCTCGCATCCCTACTTACATGGAAGAGCAACGAAGCCTCCCGCTGGCAAATGCTCAACATCAAGAAGGAAGGAGAGCAGGTTCAAATGCACCCCCCTCGGGATACAAGATGAGTATCCCATTTTCTAAAAGGCTCATGAATGCACATGTACCCAGACATTTGCAAACTATGCAGCCCATTTCTATAGGAAAATACACTGGGGAAACAGATCCTTCTAAGCATTTAGATGCTTACATCTACGAGGCTATGTTCTTAGGAGCAGAAGAGGATGTCATGTGCAGAATGTTCCCCAGGACCCTCACAGGTGAAGCTCTTAGTTGGTTCAAGAGCTTACCTTCAGGTTCCATTGATTCATGGGAGGACTTGGCCACAGCTTTTGGCAGCCACTTCGTGATTTCTAAGGATGCGCCTAGAACCTCTCATACCTTGGCTCAGATCAAGCAAGGTGACAAAGAATCTCTGAAGGATTTCCTTAAGAGATTTTATAAAGAGGCAGCCATGGTTCCTGATCTGACAGAAGCAATCCATTTGCATATCCTCATCGAGGCTATGCAGCCAAAATCACCTTTTGCTCTGTCATTGGCAAAGGGACCTCCATCCACGATGGAGGAATTTCGCAGGAAGGCGTCCAAGTATGTGGGTATTGAGATGCACCTGGAAGCCACTGCATCTCACAGTAAACCACCCACTGCAGCTCCACTTCATGACAAAGACAAGGAAAAATCATCCAAGAATGACAAGTTCCACCAAAAAGACAAAGTAGGGAACCAACCCTTCAAACAGCAAGATAGACGTGTGTTCAATTTTGCTCATTATGCACCCCTGAACACGTCATATGAACAAATCTTGCGTGAAATAGGATGGACTACCCTCAACGTTTATGGGATCCAATGTCCACCTCCAATCAGGCGCGGTGGAAACCCAAAGAAATATTGTGAGTTCCACGAGTCAGTTGACCATACCACGGAGGAGTGTAAGTAACTCAAAAACACTATTGAGGTGCTTATTCGTGAAGGTAAACTGAAACACTATTTGTTTAAGGGTAAGTCTCATGATGAGCCAGAAAAGTTTGAAAAACGACATCGTGATCGTTCTCCGGATCCTGATAATACTCGAGAGCCAAAACGTAACAAAAAGGCGTTGTTCTGGAGTCCGCCCAAAGGGAACCAAGCCCTGAACCCAGATCGCGGGGCAAAAGGCAGGTTGTAGATATGATTGCTGGAGGCTTCGCCGGGGGCGGACCCTTAAACACCGCCAGGAAAAATCATCATCGTATGATTTTGTCTGTGCAGGGCAAGAGCAAAGAATATCGCCCATTCAGGAACGGGGTTCAGACTCCGCCTATAACCTTCACAGATGATGATTTTGGCCCTACTATTCCTGAGGGAGATGATGCAGTAGTGATTATTGCGGTAATCGCTAATATGGATGTAAAACGCATCCTAATTGATCAGGGAAGTTCCTGCGACGTTATCTTTTATGACTGTTTTAAACGCATGGGGCTAACTGATGCTGATTTACAGCCTTATACACAGGACCTTACAGCCTTTAATGGCGCCAAACAGCCCACTAAAGGCTATTTGGACACAAGGATTACTTTTGATGGTGAACCAGGAGCAAGGACTGTGAAATCCAGGATTCTTGTCATTGATGTTAAATCTCCATACAATGGCATCATTGGGCGGCCTACCCTGAATGCCATGGAAGCCATCGTTTCAACCTCCCACTTGTTAATCAAGTTCATTGATAAGGATAATCAAGTCTCATCTGTAAGGGGTGACCAGGAAATGGCTTGTTATTGTTACAATTTGAGTCTTAACATGGTGAAGCTTGAAACCATGTCTAAGAAAAGAAAATTGAACGAAGGAAGCAGTGCGACGGCATCCGTCAATTTGGTGGATCTTGACCCCAGGGCGGAGTCTTCTGTAGACCCACTGAACCCTTTGAAACCAACTCCTGATGGTGGTTCCAAGTCTATTGTTTTAGGCAGCACCCCGGAACAAATAACAAACATCAATGACAAACTGGAGGCTAACATGGAAGCAAGACTAATTGCACTTCTCCTTGAGTACAAAAAGATTTTTGCTTGGACCGCTGCAGACATGCCTGGCATGGATCCTAACTTTTGTTGCCACCGCCTGGCGGTGTATCCTGAAACTAGGCTAGTGGCACAAAAGAAACGACGTATGGGTCCTGCTAAGCAAAAAGCTGCTTGTGAACAAACGGAGGAGCTCCTCAAGGCGGGGTTCATCAGGGAACTCCGTTACTCCTCCTGGCTGTCCAACGTGGTTATGGTACAGAAAGCCAATGGCAAGTGGCGTATGTGCATAGACTACGTTGACTTGAATAAATGTTGTCCCAAGGATCCATACCCTCTCCCCAACATTGACAGATTAGTTGACGATTCTTCAAGATACAAGTATCTATCTTTTATGGATGCTTACTCCGGTTACAACCAAATTCCAATGTGTGAGGATGATCAAGAGAAGACAGCATTTGTTAATGACAAAGGGGTTTTTTGCTACAACGTCATGCCATTTGGGCTAAAGAACGCCGGGGCAACCTACCAGCGCATGATCAACAAAGTTTTTGAGGGTATGCACACAAAGCTGGTAGAGGTTTATATTGATGATATTATAGCCAAAACCCCGGAGGGAGGAGACCATGTTGAAGACCTACGCCTCATTTTTCAACGCCTACAGCAATACAACATGAGACTCAACCCATTAAAATGTACATTTGCTGTACCAGGAGGCAGATTTTTGGGTTTCATGTTAACACAAAGAGGCATAGAGGCTAATCCTGATAAATGTCGCGTAATCCAAAAGTTGCAGAGCCCCAAAACATTGAAAGAGGTACAATCCCTCAACGGCAAAATTGCTGCTCTAGCACGATTCATGCCAAAAATGGCTCATCGCTCTCTTCCCTTGTACAAAATGCTGAAGAAGGACAAGAAATTCAGTTGGGGCCCAGAGCAAGAGGCGGCCTTCCAAAGCTTGAAAAATGTCTTGGCCAGCCCTCCAATCCTGGTAAAACTAAGCCCAGGTGAGCAACTCATTGTTTATTTGTCTGTTTCAGATGAAGCGCTGGCAGTGGCTCTGGTCAAGGAGACAGTTGAAGGCCAACGACCGGTGTACTTCACTGGTAAAACACTGCATGGTGCAGAATGCCGTTATCAGAAGATTGAAAAGGCAGCACTTGCAGTTGTTGGGCCTCACGACGCCTAAGACCATATTTCCATGCCCATCCCATCCTGATTCGCACAGACTTGCCACTTCGTACTATACTGTTCAAACCAGACCTGGCTGGAAGGATGATCAAATGGGCCATAGAACTCTCTGAATTCGACATATCCTACGAACCAAGAACTGCTATCAAGGCACAGGTCCTAGCAGATTTCGTAGTTGAATTAACAGGCTCTAGCCCAGATGCAGATCATTCACATTGGACAATATACGTTGATGGATCTTCAAATAACAAAGGATGTGGAGCAGGAATTGTTATAGAAAGTGATGACGGGGTACATCTTGAAATTTCGTTGCACTTTACCTTCACTACGTCTAACAATCAGGCGGAGTATGAAGCCTGCTTGGCCGGACTCAGAGCAGCACAAGATATTGGGGCCAAAACTGTTACCCTATGCAGTGATTCTCAATTAGTCATCTCACAAATTCTTGGTGAGTATCAGGCCAAAGAACCTCTGCTGCAACAATATCTAGACTGCGTCAATGAGTTAAAATAGCGCTTCAATGAAGTTACTTTCAAGCATGTACCCCGTGAAGAAAATACACGTGCTGATATCCTCTCCAGGTTAGCCAGCACAAAGAAGGCAGGATGCACAACTACGGTTATACAGAGTACCTTGGCGGAGCCAAGCATTTCCTTTCCTTCCTCAGTACATATGATTAAAAGCCGCTCCTTTGATGACAGTTCCTGGGTAGCACCAATAGTTCGTTATCTTGTTAATGGATAATTACCCACAGATGATCTTGAGCGAAAGAAACTAAAGAAAGAAGCACCTTATTATACACTCCTAGACGGACAATTATACCGCCGAGGAATTTCTGTTCCTTACTTAATTTGTATAAATGAAAATGAGGTGCAAGATGTTTTGGAAGAAGTCCATGAAGGGCAGTGTAGACACCATCCAGGGGCACGGAGTCTAATGAGAAAAATACTCAGGGCGGGGTATTGGTGGCCCACTTTGAAGTATGACTCCGCCTCATATGTTCAAAAATGTGATCAATGTCAACGATTCGTAAATCTTCATCACACTCCAGCAGAGGAAATGTCATCATCAATAACGCCTTGGCCTTTCTATCAATGGGGCATGGATATCTTGGGTCCATTCCCAACCACGCCCGGCGGTATCAAATACTTAATAGTTGGTGTTGATTACTTCACCAAATGGATTGAGGCAGAAGCAGTGGTGCACATAACGTCAGCCAGGACTCGAAGATTCGTATATGAAAATATCATTGCACGTTTCGGAGTCCCTGGACGCATAGTCACTGATAATGGCACCCAGTTCACAGATCGCAAGTTCACTGAACTCCTAGAAAATCTCAGCATTACGCAGATTTTCTCTTCTGTGGAACACCCTCAAACCAATGGACAAGCTGAAGTTGCCAACAGAGAAATCTTGAAAGGCCTTAAGAAACGCCTTGGTGAGGCAAAAGGAGATTGGGCAAATCAGTTATGCCATGTTTTATGGGCATACAGAACAACCCCTCACTCCACCACAAATGAATCTCCATATCGGCTGACATACGGAGTTGAGGCTGTCATCCCCATTGAATTGGCAGCCCCTTCAGCTCGAGTCCTCCATTTCAACGAAGAAGCCAATCAACAGAACCTCACACATGAACTCGAGGTTTTGGCAGAGTTGAGAGAGGAAGCCTTCGTGAGGGACCAAGCTGTCAAAGCAAAGGCCGCCAAACAGTATAACACACGTATTTTTGAACGCCGTTTCAAAGAAGGAGATTTGGTCCTGAGAAGGGCCAATATTGGCAACAAATTTGCACACCAAGGCAAATTGGCACCAACCTGGGAAGGTCCATACCGAGTCATCGAAGCTTTGGGCAAAGGAACATACCGCCTAGAGAACTTAGATGGCACTCCGGTCAGGAATAAATGGAACATTTTAAATTTACGCATATATTACAGCTAGTTGGGTAATATGGTATGATCTTTTCCTCCTAACTCAAGGTTCTTCCTAGATATACTCTCCTTGAGAAGGTTTCGAAGAGACATACCCCAACTCAGCCCTTTATGTAGTTCCATTATTAATGAAATGCCTTCCTACATTCAATCTTCACTCTAACTTTGAATTGATTATCCATGACAGAACTTGTTCCCATGCAGATAAGACAACGGCTCCAAAAATTGAAGCATAGATGCATAACTCTTTTCCATAAAGATCAACCAAAATGCAACACAGCTTCACAAACAGAGTCAACAAAAAACTCCTTGGGGAGAAAGGATTGGTGTCACAGCTATATGCTGCACCATACCGACCCTAAGGTACAAAAAACTCCTTGGGGGGAAAGGATTGGTGTCACAGCTATATGCTGCACCATACCGACCCTAAGGTACAAAAAACTCCTTGGGGGGAAAGGATTGGTGTCACAGCTATATGCTGCACCATACCGACCCTAAGGTACAAAAAACTCCTTGGGGGGAAAGGATTAGTGTCACAACTATATGCTGCACCATACCGACCCCAAGGTCCTGCAGGCCGCCTGTGGAAGGAATCGGTGTCACAGCTATATGCTGCACCATTTCGACCCCAAGGCACTGCAGGCTTCTTATGGAAAGAATTGGTGTCACAGCTATATGCTACACCATACTAGCTCCAAGGTCCAGCCAAATTCCTGCAGAAAGGATTGGTGTCACAGCTATATGCTGCACCATACCAACCCTGGATTCAACAATTTTCACGTGATCAGGAGATACACTCTAGTCCAAATTCAAAAGGATGAACACTCCATCCAAAACTTGGCTCCGCCTAACTACCAATATTTTACGGAGTACATAATCAATAAACTCAAGCACTGTCAACAAGTTCAAGTAAGTTCAACACTTGTAAAAATTGTGCTTCATTGAAATTCCTAAGAGGCTACTCCGCCTACTTACAGAATTATACTTCATTGAAATTCCTAAGAGGCTACTCCGCCTCCTTACGGAATTATACTTTATTGAAGTTCCTAAGAGGCTACTCCGCCTCCTTACGGAATTATACTTTATTGAAATTCCTAAGAGGCTATTCCGCCTCCTTACGGAATTATACTTTATTGAAATTCCTAAGAGGCTACTCCGCCTCCTTACGGAATTATACTTCATTGAAATTCCTAAGAGGCTATTCCGCCTCCTTACAGAATTCACTTCAATAAAATTCCTAAGAGGCTACTACGCCTCATTATTGAATTTACTTCATTGACATTCTTAAGAGGCTACTCCGCCTCCTTACAGAATTCACTTCAATGAAATTCCTAAGAGGCTACTCCGCCTACTCACAGAATTATACTTCATTGAAATTCCTAAGAGTCTACTCCGCCTCCTTACGGAATTATACTTTATTGAAGTTCCTAAGAGGCTACTCCGCCTACTTATGGAATTATACTTTATTGAAATTCCTAAGAGGCTATTTCGCCTCCTTACGGAATTATACTTTATTGAAATTCCTAAGAGGCTACTCCGCCTCCTTACGAAATTATACTTCATTGAAATTCCTAAGAGGCTATTCCGCCTCCTTACAGAATTCACTTCAATAAAATTCCTAAGAGGCTACTACGCCTCATTATTGAATTTACTTCATTGAAATTCTTAAGAGGCTACTCCGCCTCCTTACAGAATTCACTTCAATGAAATTCCTAAGAGGATACTATGCCTCATTACAGAATTTACTTCATTGAAATTCTTAAGAGGCTACTCCGCCTCCTTAAAGAATTCACTACAATGAAATTCCTAAGAGGCTACTACACCTCATTATTGAATTTACTTCATTGAAATTCTTAAGAGGCTACTCCGCCTCCTTACAGAATTCACTTTAATGAAATTCCTAAGAGGCTACTACGCCTCATTACAGAATTTACTTCATTGAAATTCTTAAGAGGCTACTCCGCCTCCTTACAGAATTCACTTCAATGAAATTCCTAAGAGGCTACTACACCTCATTACAGAATTTACTTCATTGAAATTCTTAAGAGGCTACTCCGCCTCCTTACAGAGTTCACTTCATTGAAATTCCTTAGAGGCTATCCCGCCTCATTGCTGAATTTTACTTCACCAAATTCCTAAAGGGGTTATTCCGCCTCATTATACTTAGTCATATTTCATTAAGTCCTCAAATGATTACGCTGCCTTCTTAATATCGTTTTACAAGGCATAAATCTGACGGACTCAGACAGTGTTTATATGAACAAGTATAGACTTACAGAAAATATATTTTATTGAATATTGTCAAAAGTTGATAAAGATCCAGAGCCTATCCTGGAACAAGGCAATATCATTAAAATTCAAAGAAAAACAAAACTTACAAACGGACTCCGGAGCTAGTCTTCAAGGCTCGGATGGCACCCCCTCTTGTTGGGCGTAGCTGGGCTGACTTTCACCAGGCTTGGATAAACTTTGCGAGGGGGGCAGGTCTGCCAGGACATACTCTACATTGGGCGCAGGAACATGACCCCCCTGAACAGGCACCATCAGTTCACCATTGATGAATTCATAGTAAGGATGAATACCTGCAGTGTTGAGAGCAACGCCTGGGTTGCGATGACGGAGTTGGCGAACAGCCATGCTAAAAGCATCATCAATTGCCGCCGCAGCTGCATCCAAGACAGATTGTAACTCCTTATCAAGCCTCTTACTGGTAGCATCTGAAGTGGCTTTTTCAACTTGCAGCTCTTGAACCTGTTTTTCAAGGTTACTGTATGCAATGGCTGTTTGGTCCAACTCCGCCGCCCAGGCGTCTTCAGCAACGTTCTTATTTATTTCAAAGGAAACCAACCTCTGTTGAAGTTCGCTCACACCTTCGCCCAGTTCTTTGTTCTGCTGATTCAGATCTAAAATTTATTGTTTCAGCAGAACATTATCAGCCTTCACCTGGGATAGTCCGCCCACCTCTTCGCCCAGTTTTACATTCTGCTCCTTCAAGCCAGAAACTTGCTTTTCTAGCAAGATTTTATCAGCTCTCACTCGAGCCAGCTCCTCCTCAAGCTTCTTTATATCAGAGTCGGTGGTGTCAAGGTTTTTATCTTTGGCCTTGATCACCTCCGACAGCTGTTCGTTGTCGTGCTCCAAGCTACGTATCTTTTCCACAGATTCATGAAACGATTCTTGAAACATGGCGGCCTCTGCAGCAACTTCAGTGATGCGTGGCACAGAGGCAAGGAAACCATCAATTTATGCGAGGTGCCACCTTGCAGCTGCAGCAGCGTCTGGAATCTCTTCAAAGTCAATGTCGGGGCGGAGGATGAAGTCCGGATCACGCCTCTCCGACTGGCGGGATCCCATATTTGTAAAATACAAAAAGGGATTCAGTCGAGACCCCGCCAGAGGCAAAGAGACGGATCGCCTGGATGACTCCCCTGGAACATCAATAAGGAAAACTGGTGTCCCTCGAGTAGCCAAGTCCAGGGCGGAACTCTCAGCTGGGTGGATTGGAGAAGCTTGAATTCCCTCCGCCTCTTCCCCCACGACACCTTCTTCAAGGGCGCCTTCCACACCGCCCACATCAGCAGCAATACCCATAACAGGTATCTCCTGAATCTCTTCCACATTAATAGCAGCATCAGCTGATGCTCCTTCCCCTATCTTCTCAGTAGCATCAGCTGATGCTCCTTCCCCTATCTTCTTCTTTCCCTTGTTCTTCCTCTTTAGCAAGGGTTGGGGATCCACTTCCTCTTCCTCTACCTCAACAGCTTCTGGTTCTTGGCGTTTTTTAGAACGCCTTTCAACATCAACTGTTGAGGACCCCGCACCACCCTCCAAAGTCACTATATTAGTGGATGCAGGGAAAGGAAGAGTCTTTGTCAGAGTAGCAGCCAAATTCCTCCTAGGCTGCACGTTGTTCTCTGCGTCAATTTCCTTGCGACTCATGCGAATCTGCTTGATGCGATCCATCCCAGGGAATTCGGCGATCTCTCCTGCAAAATAACATATATGAATACGGTTAGAAGATGCAGGAAAAAATAGAAGTAATATTCAATCAACATGGGAATTGATAATGATAAAATATTACTTAAGTATCCCTGAGCATCCCGCCCAAGCAGCCTTCGACACAGAATCAGCTTATGGACGGAGTTGTACTCCTTCAACGTCCGGAGTACTTCCACAGAAGCAGCTGATAAAGCACTCTCCTCAACTTCATACGCTTGTTTAGTCAGGAGGAAGTGCTCATGCGTCCACGCTACTGGGAATTTATCAATTCCCTCCTTATTCCGCCAGAAGACGGGCTTGTCCTTCCTAACGGAAATCTTCACAAAGCTCATCCTAAAGTGAAGTCCGCCTTCCTTGGCGGAGTCAGCAAACGCCTTGAAATTTAAAATCTTCGGCTCCGCCCGAAGGGTTACAAAGCCCATGCCGCCAGTTTTCACATTCACTCTCCTCATGATGCGGCAGAAGGCAAAGAACAACGCCACAGTGGGCGTAAACTCCAAATGTTCAGCCAGTACCTCGAAGCTGCGAACTATCCCCTAACCATTAGGGTGCAGCTGAGAAGGGGCGCAATCCAGGAATCTAAGTACGCCCATCTGGAATCTATTCAGTGGAAAGCGTACCCCCAACTGGGTAAATAAAATATCATACATATATATGGTACGCTCATTTTGAGGACGATGGCATATACGTTCGAACGTCTTGGGCAAACGAATGATGAACCTCTTTTCATACCGTTCATCCTTCCAAATTGGCACAGACAACTCCATCACCCCTCCACTCGTTGTTGCATGACGAGAGGAAGCATCTTTAACATCTTCCTTAACCCAACAATAGGGGTCAGTCTCAAGCGTCTTGTTCCAGTCCAATCCATGCAACACAACATTCTAACATTCTGCCATCGTTATCACTTGTGTGTGGGAAATACCTCCTGATACAAACGAATGTACAGTATTACTAAAATACTCCACGCTGCTGTAAAACGTCGAATCCCTCCCAGTATAGAAAGCCTCATCTTCACTCTCAATATCCGAAAACATGGGACGGACAGAAACCCTAGAGCATGACTCTGACTTTTTTCCTCTCATCCTCGCTTCAACAAACGCACATATAAAGAAAACAGAACCAACCCAATGAGAATAAAAGCAGAAAATAGAGAAAGAAGAAAGTTACCTTAAATTTCTGAAGAACTGAAGAACTGCAACAACAAACGACTCGCAAGAAAGCAACGTTCAAAAGGCAGTTCTAATACGAAAGCGCAGAGAAGAGGATGAAGCAAAACATTTCCTCTCCCAAGAGTTTACCTATTTATAGGCATGGCTTGAGGGGAAATAAGCGAAACCTCAAAAACTTCAAAGATGTGTTTACAGCCATTGGATGAATCTCACTGACGATTCCTTTGATTCTGAAACCGATAGATGAATCTAAGGGCAGGTATTTCCTGGGCCACATTTTCAAAAATCCAAGGCCCATGGTAATAACCTCGAAAACGTATTTCAACTGCCATCCCATGCATTTATGTCCCATCATTGGAATGGCAATCGTTACGAGGGCATACGTGGCAATGAGATATTGAAGCGGCAAAATGTGGTTTCGAGGTGCTTTAATGACAGGCGTGACAAGTAACGACAAAAGCAATAAATGCATGAAAACACTTGTCCGTAAATCCTGAACTAGCAAACGCCGCCTAAACCCATGCCTATAAAAGCTAAAAGTGTTATAGCTTATTAAAGTAACTCCGTCCGTCACTATAACAAGCTAGGGGGCATATGATCCGGTCCCAACACCGGTCCCCAAAAGCATGGTTTTAATGCTTTGCCAGATCAACATTTTGAACAGGAGAAGTACGTCTCAAATACCTTATAATTACTTTTATACGGAGTACATACCGCCAAAGCACGTTACTCCGCCATGGCATGTAACTCCGCCAGGGCACGTAACTCCGCCAAGGCACGTTACTCCGCCAAAGCTTATTACTCCGCCAAGGTGGAAAATATTGAATATCTTATACACATGCACAAAGTATTTCCAATGCATACTACTCCGCCAAGCCATAGGCGGAATATTGAATTTCCTATATTGCGTAGCGACCCATACTTATAACCCCGGTACGAGATTGACTCTGTCTTGAGAGGTTGAAAATGGGAATCACGCTGTCACGCATAAAAGGGAACAATGAATAAAATAATAAGGCATCAACGCTTTCCAAGCAAGTAGAAATACCCACTACAGCGATGGTGCTCATGAACGACACATGGACCCACTACCTTTCTTGCATTATGCCAGAAAACAAGGAATGGGTCCTACCAATAATGGAGCACCAGTAACAGGTATATAAACCTCAGCAAAAAGGTAAATGGGGATCCCCCTCAATTCTGAACCTTACACTTTTACTTGCACAATTCTCTCAGATTTGCTTTCTAAGTCTTACAGTATTTCATAATACTGACTTGAGCGTCAAAGAATAATTGCAGGTACCACCACTAATTGTGTCAAGGCAAAGAAGACAACTTTAGGCGGACTATTATACCACCATAGTGTGGGCTATACTCCGCCCAGTATACAAGGACACTCCGTATTCGCATCTGTATTACACGTCCTTGTATCAGACTTACATTCATGTACATTTTGAATTGTTCATCAACCATACTTTTACACCACCAGTAAAGAACAGTTCAGGGCATATGAATACACTCTAATGGTAGATTACTTATAATATAAAAATCAAAGTACATTTCACTTTAAATCAAGAAGCAGTATAGGTAGAACCATTTTGCATGTGTCTGCATGAGTATAAAGAGCATTGGGCAGTCTCTATTGCAATAGATGCACAAAGATTCTATCAGGTTGCCAAGGTTTGGTAGTTTTTCTAATATTTATGATCAACTAAGGAATTTATGTCTTTCTTACTATTCCTAGACTTAAACATTTGAACTGCTCGGTAGATTTTTCCTGTTATATTTATTTTTTATTATATATATATACACCCATAAGTAGGCTTAATGTTATATATATTAGATATTATACTATTTACTTACATGTTACATATCTCGTGCACTTGTGCAAGAGCAAGAGGAGCTGGTTGTCATAAAAGACATATGAATACACCCCAATGGTAGATTACTTATAACAGAAAAATCATTTATAAGTATCACATTATTTTTTTATAAAAAGAATATAAGTTTTAAGCATTACATAAAAAGTACGTTTCACTTTAAATAATCAAGAAGCAATATAGGTAGGACCATTTTGCATGTATCTGCATGAGTATAAAGAGCATTGGGCAGTCTCTATTACAGTAGATGCACAAAGATTCTATCAGGATGCCAAGGTTTGTTGGTTTTTCTAATATTTAAGATCAATTGAGAAATTTTATGCCTTTCTTACTATTCCTAGACTTAAACATTTGAACTGCTCAGTAGATCTTTCCTGTTATATATATATAAATATACACCCATAAGGGGGCTTAATGTTATATATATTAGATATTATACTATTTACTTACATGTTACATATCCCCTGCACCCGTGCAAGAATAAGAGGAGCTGGTTGCCATAAATGGCATATGAATACACTCCAATGGTAGATTACTTATAACAGAAAAATACTTTATAAGTATCGCATTATATTTTTTTATAAAAAGAATATAAGTTTTAAAAATTACAGAAAAAGCACGATTGTGATAAGCATAAGATAGGAAATATCAAGAAATCTCATTAATAACTTGGTAGGAAAACTGTGATAAACAGAGTGAGGATGACTGTTGATAGAGCTGAGATTACTTGGGAGTGATTTAAGACCGAGTTCCTGGCTAAGTATTTCCCTGAAGATATCAGGAGGCAGAAGGAACAAGAATTCTTCAATCTGAGGCTGGGGTTCATGTCAGTAGGGGAGTATGCTGTAAAGTTTGACGAGTTGGATATGTGTTGTCCTTACTACACCCAGATGAGTGAGGCTTCTCGATGTGCCAAGTTTGGAGGAGGGCTATATCAAGACATCTTTCAAGCAATCTGCTATCAGGAAATTACCCAGTTCACTACCTTGGTGGATAGATGCCGTATATATGAGCATACATCGGTGCAGAAATCGAAAGGAACTTTTAGTTATGGGTCAGAGTGACGCACATTTGACAAGCGACCCTAGAAAGACTTCAGGTCAGGAAAGCCTTATTCCCGACTGAATTTCAGCAGACCTAGTAGGTTCATGAGGACCCAGAGTGACAAGCCACTTGTGAGATGCCATGATTGTGGAGGACTTCATTTTACTAGGGATTGCCCAAAAGGACCTTAACTTGTTTTAGTTGTGGAAAAGCTAGGCATAAGAGTATCATCTGTCCTAAGAAGAACTTGATTTACCCAAAGAGTGAAGTTAGGAGTCAGATAGGACGTCTTACAGGCCATGGAAATGGAGGGCCAGTTGCTAGTGCATCAATAAATAATCCCAGAGTGGCGAATCCAAACCGTCAAGGCGGTGCTGATGCTCAATAAGGACCGAGAAATACTACAGCAGGCAGGGGTAGAGGCAATGCTAGAGTCTTTACCATGAACAGAGCAGAGGTTGCGCAAGAGAATTATCTGGTGCAAGGTACATACTTTATGGGTGAAGTGCTTATGAATGTGTTATATGATTCTAGAGCCACTCATTCATTCATATCTAAAGATTGTATGAAGTATTTGAATTTACCATTGACCCCCTTATCTAGTAAAATAATGGTTGTTACTGCTGCTAATGAATCTATAAGTTCTCCCGTTGTATGTAAAAGTTGCCCTATTACCATAGAGGGAAGGTCCTATCAGGTGGACCTGATTTGTTTACCCTTGATTGACCTGGATATTGTTCTAGGAATGGATTGGCTTGCTGCCAATCACATTCTAATTGACTGCCATAGTAAGTCTATATCCTATAGAGTCATGACACTTGAGCCCTCTCAGCTCGGGAAGTCTGAGTCTGTATTGTTACTCAGGAGGTAACTCTGTTCCAGTCAGAAGCATGAGTGTTTATGGTCCTGGCCAGCACCAAATGTGACGCAAAGCTAGAGCCTGATCAGCTTCCGGTTGTTCATGAATTCCTTAAAGTTTTTCCGAAAGATATACCTGGAATACCGCCACAGAGGGAAATCGAGTTTAGCATTGATATTCTACCCGGTACTAGGCTGATCTCCATCGCTCCGTACCAAATATCGCCAAAGGAATTGGAGCAACTCAAGAAGCAAATTGAAGAACTTTTGGAAAAAAGAATAATTCAACCCAGTGTTTCACCATGGGGAGCTCTAGTGTTGTTGGTAAAGAAGAAGAACGACAGTATGCGTCTGTGTCTGGACTACCGTCAACTGAACAAGGTTACGATCAAGAATCGGTATCCTCTTCCATGCATTAATGATTTGATGGATTAGTTGCGAGGAGCAGTCGTCTTGTCCAAGATTGATTTGAGGTCAGGCTTCCACCAAATTCGGGTAAAGAAAGAAGACGTCCCTAAAACGACATTTTGAACTCGCTATGGTCACTACGAGTATCTCGTCATGCCTTTCGGATTCACAAATGCACCCGCTATTTTCATGGATCATATGAACCGCATCTTCCAACCGTATCTCGACAAATACGTGGTCGTGTTCATTAACGATATTTTGGTATACTCCAAGAGCGATGAAAAGCATGAAGAACACCTTAGGACTATTTTGAATACATTACATGCAAGGAAGTTATACGCCAAGCTATCCAAGTGTGAGTTTTGGCTGAGAGAGGTGCAATTCCTTGGTCATGTTATTTCAGCAGAGGGCACAATAGTGGATCCCGCTAAGATTGAGGCAGTACTATAGTGGAAAAGGCCAAAGAACGTAACAAAATTCCGTAGTTTCTTGGGTCTTACTAGCTATTATCGCAGATTTATCAAAAATTTCTCTCAGATAGCTTCACCTTTGACCAAGTTGACTCGCAAAGATCAACTTTTCGTATGGAGTGCCAAGTATGAAAATAGTTTCCTGGAGCTTAGGAAGAAGCTGACCAGCGCGCCAGTTCTAATTTTGCCTGATCCTGCTAAGTTATATGAAGTATATTGTGATGCATCTGGACACCATGATAGAGTATGGCCCCTAGTTACCAGGTTCCTCCAGGAAGAATACTTGTAACATCCTTGATGTTTTAATATTAGAAAATAAATGGTAAATAAATAAAAGCATTATTTGGATTAAAATTTCAATAATATATGAGAAATTAAGTGAAAAATGGAATTTTAAGGAAAATGGCATCAGGACCCTGATGCGTAGCGTGAATGGGACGCGTAGCATCAGGTAGGAATTAATGAGATGACGTGTAGCGTCAGTGGGATGCATAGCATCAGCGTCGCGATCAGTTTAAAATAGATGCATGCAAAATAGTTTGGGCAGAACCCTTCTTCTCCATTTTTCTTCTCCTCTGAGGCGTTTCTGCTAGGGCTTATAAATTCTTGAGGTTTTGGGTAATTGGAACCAAGGTAAGGCATATGGGGTCTTTAATTGCTAGTTTCTTCTTCTTCTTCTTCTCTTCCTTTGCTTTAAAACTGAATTTGCATGTGATGATTGGGGTTTTGATTCTGAGTTTTAGTTAGTTGAAAGGCTTGGGTAATGAGTTTGGAAGTGTGAGGAAGGAAATGTACTAATTGGTTTGGTGGTTCGGTAACTGTAGGTGCCGGAACGAGCATTGGTCGAGTGAGCGGCGAAGCGGGCATCAGATTCAGAGGTGGGAAAATGAATCAATTGACTGGAGGATGCAACCGACACTTCCAGCAAATTGTGGAAGCTTGGAATCGAGGTAAGAGGGTGTTTGGGTCATAATTAATTAGAATCGTTACTTGAATAAAATCTTGAGAGTTTAAAAATTGAGTAAGAATTGTTATAAATGGTATAGATTGCTTAAGTGTAATTATTATAACTATATAAGATGATAAAATGAGATTAAATAGTTGAATAATAAAGAGATATATTGATTAACTTAATTATGTAATCGTATAGTTATTCGATTAGTATCAATGATAACCTGAATGGTGAGATTAATGTATGCGTGTGTGATAATTCCACCTTGAGGTGTGTACACATATTTGAGCATAGATAAGACTGTGAAATTATGGATTAGTGGTGATGATGTATGTATGATGATATATGCGATAGCATTGTATGGATGGGCTTGACAAGTCGGTCGCCCTGTATTTTGGGCACATGCCAATTTCTGGTAGTTGCATATGTTGTTTGTCGATGATATGCCATGTTTATAAGATATGATATGTGATTATGTGGTATGGGATGGCCAATGGTATGTATTCCCCTCGTTTTCTGGCTCCCGTGGTCTTTATGTTCAGTTGAGCTACCCAGTGGTCAAGTCGGACCCAGGTGTTGAGGTGGTGAGCCAAGTCGGGCTTGGTGGACCAAGTCGGGTTCATGGGATGTCAAGTCGGACTCCCAGCTGAAGGCCAGTCCTTTAGTATCCGGATACTAGACGTCTAATTGTATGAGAGTCAGTTGTGATATATGTGGAATTTATATTGTTTAGTGAATGAATGAATTATGAATTGAGAACATGATGTATATTGGTGTATATAAGATTTAGATGATGATATGAAATTGTGATGTTAATTAAGTGAGAAATGATATACATATGTGTGTGATTGTGAAACGGGAAATTAGGAAAAGAGATGGCTGGTATATGAGTATATATATATATATATATATATATATATGCACACTTATATGAATGAGTGCATGGAATTGGAGAAAATCGTTTCATGATGTAAATTGTAGGTATTGTTAGGTCTATTATTTCGTTCTATGTTAATTATGATATTCCAAACACTCACCCTTGCTGTTGTTTCATTTTAGTGACCAATGACAGGGATGATGCTAATACCGCGGAGGTGCGCCAAGTGGAAGACTGATGCCGAGGATGAACAAATGAATGAATGTAATACATAGTATGATTATGTTTGTGATAGATAAGAAATTATGTGTAATGAATTTATAAGGATTATGTTTGATGTGGTGTGATGAATTAATGATGATTGATGTGAATCATGGCACGGAGCCATTGATATGTGAATGTTGTGTGTATGGGCAGGTTCTACTGTATGCATGAATGTCGTGTGTGATATGAAAAATGACAGATGGATGACTTGATTGATGTTTGGATTAATTTAGTAAATCATGCATATAGTTGGTTTTTATGAATATAAGGAACTGGATAGGTGAATTGGAAATCTGGTGGGTTTCAGGACCCCCAGAATGCATTAATATGTTCCTTAAGATATTTAGAATTTGTGTGCATTGGCCTTAGGCCATTTGGAACCCATTTAGGGTGTTTAGTGCAAGGGTTTTGCACCAAAATGGGTTAAACTGCATTTCGCGCATAACTTGTACATAGGTGGGAATTTTGGCAAACGGACGGCGCCAACAGTTCTGGAATGGGGAAAACATGTGGCCCGTGAAGTTTCGTGGTAATCAGATCAAAAACGGTTGGTTAAATGGTTTAAAATATGTAACAGCATCAGGTGCTGTTACTGTCATGCCCACGCTACGCGTGAGGCTAACGCGTAGCGTGAGGTGCGCAATAGAGGGCTGACGCTACGCGTGGGGCTGGCGCGCATCGTCAGGCCCCTGGTTCAGGTTTTTATTTCTTTCAAACTTAGGTAGTCATGAAGTTTTGTGATGTTATATTATTCTTACTTTTGAACCTGTTTAGTGAAAATAAACATCATTTTGAGTTAAGGTATAATTAATTAATTAATCGAAAAAAAATTATTATGAAATTAATTAAACGTGTAAAAATAAATATAAATTGATGTAGGACGTGATAGGTGGTATCAGAGCCTGGTTCTTTCCAATGCCGAGAAATGGATAGAGTTAGTGCATTGTTTGAGTCCTATACCGGACTATTATTGCATTTATTGTAATTTTTGGTGTGTTATTTAAATTGTAACAGGTTAACTTGGCATCATTCTCTTGGCACTCCGGGCAGCATCTTATTATATGTATATGTGTGAGGTAAATATTTTACTCCCTAGTCCGTTATTGGTTATTAACGATGATGTGTTTGGATATTGTAGAATTGAATTATGGCCGAAGGAACGAGTTTGGGTGGTGGTGATGATTTCTTTGCAAGGTTCTCACAAATGATGAGTAGGGCTGAATCTGGCCCGACTCTTGATAAATTTCTGAAAAGGAATCTGCCCACTTACAAAGGAGGACATGACTATAATGGTGCGTATATGTGGCCGCGTGAGATCGAGCAGGATTTTGAATACCATGAATGCTCTGAGGAACAGAAGGTGCAGTTTGCTACTTATCAATTGAAAGATGAAGCCCGTGTATGGTGGTCAAGGACTAAGATTTAAATGAATGTTGCAAGTGAATCCTTGGTATGGAAGAACTTTCGGTGGAGGTTTCTTGCTAAATATTTTCCTGATAATTATAAAATCCACAAGGAGATGGAATTCTTGAAACTTGAACAAGGCGGAATGTTTGTAGCTGAATACACAATGAAGTTTGATGAGTTGTGTGACTTTTACCACCCTTTTTCTCTTGAAGGAACTGAAGGCAGTAAATGTGCAAAATATGAAGCTGGTCTTAGGATTGAACTCCGAAGTGCAATTATTCCCCTTGAAATCTGTGATTATCCCACTCTGGTAAATAAGGTCAGACTTGCTGAAGAGGTACAGTTACAGAGAGCATCTCAGTCAAGGGATAAAAAACCATTGAAGGCTAAGGGATTCAGTTTTAAGAAGATGGGTCAGTTCTTCCGTGGTGGCAAATCTTTTGCTTCATCCTCATCTTCTTCTGGTCGAGGCTCCACTGGCCATTCCAGTGACCTATCTGGTAATCGTGCATGTTATAATTGTGGATAGGAAGGACACCTCTCTAGGCATTGTCCTGCTAATCAAACTGTTTGCTTCCAGTATGGACAACCTAGGCATCTTAGGTCTGATTGCCCTCAGAGGCAGCAACAGGGCGGGCATGGTAATCGAGTAAATGCTTCTATGGTTCATGGTGGTAATCTTCAGCGTGGAGGCCGAGGCGACGGTGGCCATAGAGGCCAACACCCTAGGCGATCTAATGCTTAGTCCAGTAGTGCTCAAAATGTTATGGCTGGATGTGTGTTTGCTTTTGATGCCTCTGAAGTTGCAAGAAATGATAATCTGGTACAGGGTAAGTGTCTTATTCATGGCTGTCTTGTAAATGTTATTTATGACTCTGGTGCAACACATTCTTTTATTTCTGAAAGTTGTGTTAGATGGCTTGGCTTACTGGTGGTGTTAATGGAGAATGCTCTTAGTGTCTCCACTCCTACAGGTTCTACATTCTATGCAACCACCATGTGTGGGGAATTGCCAATGTAAATTACAGATCGTTCCTTTCTGGTGAATTTAATATGTATGCCATTGAAGAACTTGGATGTTATTTTGGGTCTTGATTGGTTAGCTGCTAATCACATTATGGTAGACTGTTATCGCAAGGCCATAATCTTCTCCCAAGAACTCGATACTAAGAATGTGGCGAGTGATGTCTCCATAGCTTATGCTATTTTGTTTGTTACTGAAGGGCGATATAATCTTAAACCTAGTGATATTCTAGTGGTGTGTGATTTCCCTGATGTGTTCCCGGAAAATATTCCGGAATTGCCTCCTAATAGGGAGATTGATTTTGCTATTGATCTGATTCCCGGGGCGGAACCTGTGTCTCGTACACCCTATCGAATGTCTTCTGTGGAGTTAGCTGAAGTAAAGAAACAAGTAAATGAGATGTTAGACAAGGGGTTTATCCGACCAAGTGCTTCACCTTGGGGTGCTCCGGTATTATTGGTGAAAAAGAAAGATGGCAGTATGAGAATGTGTATTAATTACCGGTAGTTGAATAAATTGACGGTTAAGAATAAATATCCCTTACCACGAATTGATGATTTGTTGGATCAACTCCTAGGTGCCATGGTATTTTCAAAGATTAACTTGAGGTCTGGATATCATCAGATAAGGGTGAAGTTGGAGGATATTCCGAAGACGGCGTTTAGGATGCGGTATAGATATTTTGAATACGTTGTGATGCCTTTTGGAGTGACCAATGCTCCAACTATCTTTATGGATTACATGAATCGGATTTTCCAACCTTACTTGGATCAGTTTGTTATGGTGTTTATTGATGACATTCTGGTATATTCGAAGTCTATAGAGGAACATGCACGACACCTTCAAATTGTTTTGCAGGTGCTACGTGAGAAGAAATTGTATGCTAAGTTATCAAAATGTGATTTCTGGGAAGCTAGTATGCAATTTTTGGGGCATGTGATTTCGAGTAACGGTGTATCTGTTGATCCTTCTCAGATTGAAGCGGTTATGGCTTGGGAGAGATCTAGGTCGGTGTCTGAAATTAGAAGTTTTCTTGGATTAGCTAGTTATTATCGCCGCTTTATTGAAGGATTTTCTTGCATTGCGCTTCCTTTAACTCGGTTGACGAGAAAGGAGAATCTGTTTGTGTGGACAGAAAAATGTGAACTAAGTTTTTAAACTTTGAAGCAATGCTTGACTTCGGCGCCGGTACTTGCACTGCCGGATGTGACAAAAGAATTTATGGTATACTGTAACGCTTCTAAGTTTGGATTGGGATGTGTATTGATACAAGATGACCAAGTGATTGCTTATGCTTCTAGGCAATTGAGGCCGCATGAACAGAATTACCCCACTCATGATCTGGAACTTGCTGCTGTGGTATTTGTATTGAAGATCTGGCGGCATTACTTGTATGGATCTCGTTTTGTGGTGTTCAGTGACCACAAGAGTTTGAAGTATCTGTTTGATCAAAAAGAATTAAACATGAGACAAAGGCGATGAGTGGAATACCTGAAGGATTATTGATAGATGTCCAATTTATATATATTTTGCATGGTTAATGAAGCATAAATTGGATATAATGTGCAATGTTTGTCAATTTTGTAAGCTATATAGAACATAAATTGTGATATGAACATTGTACAGGTTGATTGGTTAATTTTGTTGCAATTCCAGGAAAAAGTGAAGAAGAAAGAAGAAAAGAAAAGAAATGAAGAAAATTCACCAAGTGTTGAGCAAACAAGTGATATTCGCTCAAGCGGAGGCTATCTCGCTTGAGCGAATCATGGTCGCTGAGGCTAAACTGAAGAGCTCGCTTGGGCGAGCCAGGACTTTAACAAATAAGAGTATCAGGTCAAAACTCGCTGGAGCGAGGCTTCATTCGCCCAGGCGAAATCAAGCCAGTATTGAATAATGAAGAAGTCGCCCGAGCGAAACATAGTCCGCTTGAGTGACATTGGTACAAAATGAAATAACATAAGCATCGCTCAAGCGTTTGAATAGAAAAACCAGGCGAAATTCTTCCAGAATGCAACAATGTAAAGATTACTTGAGCGACATGACTTCGCTCAAGCGAAATTCGTCCAGAACCTAAATTTAAAGGGTTCGCTGAAGTGGATAAAGAAACAGCTCAAGCGAAAAGGAATAAAGTATCAGATATGAAGATTCGCTTAAGCGAACGTGAATCGCCTGAGCGAGTAGACATGCAGGTGAAGCAGGACCAAAAGCTTTCTTCACGTTGAAGTAGCCTAGTCGCTTGAGTGACACTTAAACTCGCTTGAGCGAGTATTGCTTTATATAAGCAATAAAGAGGGTTATTTCAGAGGCGGCTGGATAGTTTTGAAAAGTAACACTTTGTACTCTTTTTCTTCATCTTTTCCAAGTTGTAATGACCACCATGAGTGGCTAAACCTCTCCTTGGGATTGGATGTAGCCTTTCTTACTTGAAGATCATAAATGATATATTCATGAATCGGGTAAATTTGTTCTATGATTCTTGGTATTTCGTTTCATGTTTATTGCTTGGATTTGTTTGATCAACAAATTCTCGATTTAAGTTACCGTTTGTTGTTGGAAAATAACTTTCGAAAACATATCTAAATGAAATGCTCATTGTGAGTAAATAACCAGGGATGGTATTTAACGCATTGAACGTCCAAACAATCGGTCGTAATGCTGGAATGGATTTGAAACAATCAAGGGATTGACGTTATCAAATCTGTTCTTATGAATTTCGTAGTCAAGGAATTGATACGAATGACATTGATTATGACGTAAAGTATTATAGTTCAAACCCCATTTTCATGAATATACGTTGTGCATCGGAAGGTAAGATCGGTGAATCCTAATCCCAGTTTTTAAAACTTGACAAACTCCTTTCATTTTATTGCATACTCGTTCATATATTGCAGTTTATATTTTGAACTCAAAAACCATGAAAACAATCGTTTTAATCTGCCGTAATATTTTAAGTTTCAATTGCTGATGATCCCTAGTGGGAACGATATCTTTTATAACTATAACTACTGTGTTTAAAACTTGGCACGTTCCTTTGAGTGTATTATACAAACTTGATTCTTTTAAAATACACCAGCAAGTTTTTGGCGCCGTCCGCCGGGGATCGAAGTAATTAAATTAAGTTATTACGGTGTGTGAATACTGTACGTATTGCATTTTTGTGTTGTTTTGTATTATTTTCTTGGTTAACCTCTCTTTTGCTAGCTTTGGTTATGATATTAAGAAGTCAGGGATTCAAAGAACAGGCTGAATTAGATCTTAAAATTGAGAAGACCCTGCAGAAAATTAAAGCCAAAGCTAAAGCACAATAAGAGGAAGACCAATCTTCTTCTTTTTCCTCTCCAATCTCAACACCAACAACCACTCTGAAATCTGAAGCAAATATGGAAGGACGTTAACCACCAAGGCGTACCTTGGGAGACTATGCCAACCAACAAGGACCCAGATATTTTTCAAGCATAGTAATCCCACAAACCAGAGCTTTGGAAATGAAACCAGCATTTCTTAGCTTGATTAGTGCTCACTAATTTACTGGGATGTCACATGAAGACCCATATACTCACTTAGCTACATTTTATGAATTGGTAGGTACTATGGGCTTTGAGCAAAGAGATCTTGAATCAGCATATCTCTGCTTGTTCCCATTTTCTCTAGCTGGAAAGGCCAAAGAATGGTTGCAATCACATCCAAACCAAAGCTTGAATAATTGGTCTAATGTGGAGGAGAAATTCCTGTTTCGTTTCTTTCCACCGTCAAGGTTCATAAAAGCGAAGTCTGACATTTCAACTTTCCGTCAAGGAATAGAAGAACCTTTTTGTGAAGCATGGGACAGATTCAAGTCCTTATTGCGCAAATGTCCAAATCATGGATTTGAAGATATAGCACAGCTGAACATTTTCTACAATGGGCTAAGGCCTGACACAAAAATGATTTTAGACGCTGCTACTGGCGGAACAATGATGACAGTAGATGCTGACCAAGCTACCAGAATCATAGAAGCTTTGTCATCCACAGACTATCAAGCACAGCATGATAGACAGCAAGTACAGAAGAAAGGAATCCTTGACCTGAATACTTCTGATGCTATTTTAGCTCAAAACAAAATTCTGACCCAACAGATTGAAGCCTTAACTCAACAGATGGCCAAACTTCCTCAACAATTGCACTCAGTTCAATCTACACAACCTCAGCAACAAATGAATACAAGATGTGATTTTTATGGAGGTGACCATCCAAATGGACATTGTGGGTCACAGGAAGAAGCTGTTCATTACATGAACAATCAAGGTAGACAAAATAATTTTAATTCCAATTTTATTAATCAACCATTTCAGGGATGGAGGAACAATACAAATCAAGGCCAAGATTGGAGGCAAGAGGCTAGCATATTCAACAGACCACAGGCCAACCAACAAGGACCGTCTTTGATGGAAAAGACAACAAGATTGGAAGATACATTGGACAAGTTCATGCAGGCTTCTCTAACAAATCAGAAGAACACAGAAGCTTCCATTAGGAATTTAGAGACTCAGGTTGGACAACTCACCCGTTAAATGGCAGAACAAAAAAGACCTCAATATGGAGCCAACACTGAAGCGAATCCTAAGGAGCAATGTCAAGCAGTGATGACCAGAAGTGGAAAAACCACAGGTGTAGAGTTGGGTGAAAAAGAAAAGGAAGAAGAAAGATTTTTGAAAGAAAAAGAAAAAGAAAAAATAGAGAAAAAGATGAGAATGAAAAGAGTGAGACTGTAAATAAAGAAAAAGAAAAGGAGAAAGATAAAAAGAGTGATGTAGAGAAAGGAAAGGTGAAGGTGGATGAAGGTATACCATAACTGAAAAGCATGCCTTATCCCCAAAACCCTTCAAAGCGGGATAAAGAGAGGCAGTTTGCTAGGTTTATGGACATATTCAAGAGATTACAGATCAATGTGCCATTCATGGAGGCCATGGAGCAGATGCCTACTTATGCAAAATTTATGAAGGATTTACTGACAAAGAAAAGAAGATTTTCTGAGGAGACAGTAGAATTAGAGGCCGAGTGTAGTGCTATAATTCAAAAAGCATTACCGCAGAAGACCAAGGATCCGGGAAGCTTTACAATTCCTGTCACCATTGGTAGTCTGCCAGTAGGAAAAGCATTACTCGACCTAGGAGCAAGCATTAATCTGATGCCATTATCTATGTTGAAGAGAATTGGTGATCTGGAAATTTGACCAACTAGAATGACTCTCCAATTAGCTGATAGATCAATGAAATTCCCATATGGAGTTGTAGAAGATGTTCTAGTGAAAGTAGACAAATTCGTGTTTCCAATAGATTTTGTGATTATGGATATGGAAGAAGATTCCGAAGTACCGTTGATTTTGGGACGACCATTTATAAAAACTGCAAAAGTTATCATAGATGTTGATGACGAGAAATTAAAAGTAAGAGTCCAAGACGAGGAAGTCAATTTTGATGTTTTTGAAGCCATGAAATATCCTGCAGACAAGCAGAGTTGCTTCAAAATTGATGTGGAAGAGGAGACAATTTCAAAACAGCTTCACAAGATGAATAATTCAAGCCCTCTTGAAAAGGCTCTAGTGAATGCTGTTGAGAGTTTTAATAATATGGAGATGAATGAAGTGCAAGAGGTTTTGCAAAGTCTTGAAGCCGGTAAGGTGATAACAAGCGAGGAAAGCAAAGTGGAAGAACTAGATGAAAAACAAAGTCCTGAGGTTCATAAGTTAGAATTGAAAGAATTACCTCCAAATTTGAAATATGTCTTTTTAGATGACCAAGGTAATAAACCAGTAATAATCAACAGTACTTTGTTGAAAGATGAAGAAGAAAAGCTGATTGAAATTCTGAAAAAGAATGAGCAAGCTATTGGTTGGAAACTAAGTGATTTGAAAGGCATCAGTCATCGTATTGTATGCATCATATTTTTATGGAGCAGGAATACAAACCAGTAGCTCAACCTCAAAGACGATTAAATCCAATCATGAAAGAGGTCGTGAAGAAAGAGGTGCTGAAGTTGCTTGAAGCCAGAATGATCTACCCTATTTCAGATAGTACATGGGTGAGCCCAGTTCAAGTGGTACCAAAGAAGGGTGGCATGACGGTGGTGAGGAATGAAAATAATGAGTTAATTCCAACCAGAACAGTAACGGGATGGAGAATGTGCATAGACTATCAAAAGCTCAACCAAGCAACAAGGAAAGATCATTTTCCATTGCCATTCATGGACCAAATGCTGGAAAGATTGGCGGGACAAGCTTATTATTGTTTTCTAGATGGATACTCAGGCTATAATCAAATAGCAGTGGCCCCAGAAGACCAGGAGAAAACAGCATTTACTTGCCCTTTTGGTGTTTTTGCATATCGAAAGATGCCTTTTGGACTATGTAATGCTCCAGCCACTTTTCAACGATGCATGCTGGCAATTTTTTCAGACCTTGTGGAAAAATGCATAGAAGTCTTCATGGATGACTTCTCCGTCTTTGGTAAATCATTTCATTCTTGTTTAGAAAACCTTGATACCGTGTTGAGAAGGTGTGTAGAAACCAATTTAATGCTCAATTGGAAAAAATGTCACTTTATGGTAACTGAAGGCATAGTGTTGGGTCACACCATTTCAAACAAAGGCATTGAGGTGGACAGGGCAAAAGTTGAAGTTATTGAAAAATTACCCCCACCAATAAATATCAAAGGTGTCAGGAGTTTTCTAGGTCATGCAGGATTTTACCGAAGGTTTATAAAAGATTTTTTAAAAATTGCTAAACCTTTGAGTAATCTGCTGTAAAAAGATAACTCTTTTCAATTTGATAAATCATGTCTGCTTGCTTTTTAAATGTTGAAGGAAAAACTAACTACTGCACCTGTCATAGTTGCACCCGATTAGAATCTTGATTTTGAAATCATGTGTGATGCAAGTGATTATGCAATAGGTGCAGTGTTAGGACAAAGAAAATCCAGAATTTTTCATCCAATACATTACGCTAGTAAAGTTTTGAATGAAGCTCAAATTAATTATGCCACAACTGAAAAAGAATTACTAGCTGTTGTGTATGGGCTTGAAAAATTCAGATCGTACTTAATTGGTGCACGAGTTATAGTTTTTACAGATCATGCAGCAATCAAGTACTTGATGAATAAATCTGATTCCAAGCCAAGATTAATTAGGTGGATTTTGCTGCTACAAGAGTTTGATTTAACCATTCTTGACAAAAAAGGCAGTAAAAATCACATTGCAGATCATTTGTCCAGACTAATTAATGATGAAGTTACAAAAATACAGCCTAAAATTCCAGAAGAATTTCCAGATGAAAGGCTGTTGTTGATTCAGGAGAGGCTATGGTTTGCCGACATGGATAATTTCAAGGCTGCCGGAGTGATTCCTGAAGATTTTACATGGCAGCAAAAGAAGAAACTTCTAAAGGATGCACAACAATTTATTTGGGATGATCCTTACTTATTTAAGCTAGGATCAGATAATATTTTGAGAAGATGTGTATCTGAACAAGAAGCCAGGAGTATTCTGTGGCACTGCCATAGTTCAGCATATGGAGGACATTTCAATGGGGAAAGGACCGCTGCCAAGATCCTACAATCAGGTTTTTTCTGGCCCTCTTTATTTAAAGATGCTAACTCTTTTGTGCAGAACTGTGATACATGTCAGAGAAGTGGAAGTATTTCAAGGAGGAACGAAATGCCACTAACAACCATCTTAGAAGTAGAGGTTTTTGATTGTTGGGGCATAGATTTTGTTGGACCATTACCATCATCACTTTCTAATGAATACATCCTGGTAGCTGTTGATTATGTTTTGAAATGGGTCGAAGCAATGGCTTGTGCAAAGGCAGATGCCAAAACTGTAATCAAATTTTTGAAGAAAAATATTTTCAGCAGATTTGGTACTCCCTGAGTTCTGATAAGTGATGGAGGATCTCACTTTTGCAACACACAACTTCAAAATTGTTTAGAATATTATGGTGTTAGGCATAAGGTGACTTCTGCCTACCATCCATAAGCCAATGGCCAAGTAGAAGTGTCTAACAGGGAAATCAAAAGAATTATGGAAAAGACAGTTTCCCAAAGCAGAAAAGATTGGTCTTTAAAGTTGAATGACGCTTTGTGGGCATACAGAACAACTTTTAAAGCTCCAACAGGGTTCTCACCCTACCAATTAGTCTACGGAAAGAGCTGTCATTTACCTGTGGAACTATAACATAAGGCCTATTGGGCAATGAAGTTGCTCAATTTTGATCCTGAAGCATCAACAAAGGAAAGAAAGATTCAGTTGGAAAAACTGGGAGAATAGAGGCGAGAAGCTTATGAATCATCAAGAATTTATAAAGACAGAATGAAAGCCTACCATGACAAAAAGATTTTAGCAAAAAGCTTCTACCCAGGACAATCAGTTCTTTTATTCAATTCAAGACTGAAACTTTTTCCAGGAAAGCTGAAATCAAAATGGTCTAGACCTTTCCTTGTTAAAGAAGTCAAATCATATGGTACTGTTGAGTTGCAAGATCCTAAATCTGATAGAACCTGGACAGTTAATGGACAAAGACTCAAACCATATATGGATGGCGGAGTGGAAAAGCTAGATATGCTGATCCACTTTATTGAAGAATAAAAATCAATCAGGCGTCGAGCTAACGACGTTAAACAAGCGCTAACTGGGAGGCAACCCAGTGTGTTTAATTTGTTGTTGTACTGTTTTGTTATAACTTGTAGTTGTGTAGTTGTGTGAATTATTTTGTATGATCTGTTTATAAGTGAGTTAGAAGAGAAAAGAAACCAAAGGATGGAATGATAAGATGAGTTTTTGAAGAAAATACAAGTGGAAGATTTAAATTTTCAAGTATGAGGAATTTCGCCCAAGCGAATACCATTTCACTCGCGCGAATAAGCCAAATACCCACATTCGCTCAAAGTCGCTTAAACGAAAAACTTCAATTTTGATACTGGACAGATTTCGCCTAAGCGACTCACTTTTGGCTTAAGCGAATGTCACTTTCGCTCAAAAATATTACTTTTCGCTCAGGCCAAGAACAAAGAAATAGCCACTGGACAATATTCACTCAAGCGAATTAAAACCCGCTCAAGCGAATTTTGCAGAACTTTCATAACTTTGAAAAAATTCCATTTTCTGCAATTCTCGCTCAGGCGAATTAACTTCCGCTCAAGTGAGATACTTTCAATGAAACATTGGAACAAAATCGCCTAAGCGATTATCACGCGCTCAAGCGATTTTTGTCCAGAAAGGAAATTTTAAAGACTCGCTTAAGCGCCCTTTATTTCGCCCTAGCGAAATTTGTCCAGTGTCTAATATATACTTATCCGCCTAAGCGAAACTTATTTAATTCAAGCGAGAGGATTTTTGGGAGCATCATGTATCTTTTCACTTAGATTTCGCTACAGCGAACCAGAATCGCTTGAGCGAAATTAGAGATTGAAACTTAATATTCGCTGTAGCGATTTAATCTCGCGTGAGCGAATTTAAGCGGTTATGGTCTTTTAAAAGGCACAATCAAGTCACTCTTCAGTTACAAAATGCTTCTTCTCTTTTAAAACCTCTCCGCTTTCGAACTCCTCTCACTTCCATCTTTGATTCTGAAAGGTTTCTAGAGGCTTCTTCCTCCTTATTCTTCATCAAGTTTTCATCTTTCTCTTCTTTCCCATAATTCTCAAGTAAGTTTTCTCACTTCTCATGCACCTGTTTATCCACCCCAATTTCTTTACTTTTTTTTATGTTTAAAGCTTCAATGTGGGTTAGGATTTCAGTTTTATGTTAGTTAGGGTTTGATTTTCACATTTGTATCTTTGTTTTGCATAATGGTATCAAAATGTAAATCATGCCCTAGGATAAATTAGTGAGACCATTGGCAAGAAGCATGCTCTGTTTTTGATTTTGGTGTGGCTGCTGGAATATAATGCATGCAACTACATAAAGTTTTTGATTAGGTTCTGTCTTAGCAAGAACAAATGACCATGTTCTGTTTTTGATTAATAGAACAGTTTTTTTTATAACTGTTGAAACCTTTCGTCATGCTCTGTTTTTCAGTGAAAATATTATGAACAAGATTATGGCTAGATGGTGTGAGCAATTTTACTTTTCTGCCTTGTGAACTTTATTGGCACTTTTTGTTTTTCAGGATGGCTAGAACTAAAGTAACAAGTGCTGATGCCCCAAGGCATAGTGAGAGAGAAAAAGGCAAAAGAAAGAGGGGGTGAAGGAAGCTTTTCACAACAACAACCAAAATTCAGGAGTAAAGAGCATAAGCAACGCCATGAAAACATTGACCATTGGACTTTTATTCCTGAAAGGAAGGTTGATTTAAGAGAAGGAGAGTGTGATGAGTTTTTGGAACTGCTGAGAAGAAGGAAATGGTTAAGAGTTACAAATCCAAGACACAAGTTCGACCCAGAGGTTGTTAAAGAATTCTATGCTAATGCATGGAATAAAGAGGGCACTCTAGAAAGGAAGACTTGGGTTTGGGGCACTTGGATTTCGTATGATAGGGACACTATCAACGAACATTTAGGTGATATATTTCAGTTACCTGATGGAGATTTGTGCACCTATGGAACCTTGAAGAAGAACTGACATATCTACTCGACACAGGAGCTTGAAGATAAACTCTGTTTACCAGGGCATCACATGTACAGAAGAGCTAGCCAGCATCCTTCCAGACTTCTGAGGAAGGATATGACAATGCTGACCAGGGTGTGGACAACATTTCTCTTGGCAAATGTTATCCCAAATGCCCATGTATCTGATTTGCCACTTCCAAGATATGAGCTTCTCTTCTGCATCCTCTCTCGAAATATGTCTGTCCACCTAGCTCAGATAATTTCAGATGAAATCTTTAGGTTTTCACTGCAAAATCCGAAGACCACATTAGCTGATGCAAAACCTAAAGGCAGCCTTGGTTTCCCTGCATTCATCACAGGACTTTGTGCAGTCCATGGGATCGATGTTCACCCCATCACTCCGATTAGACTAGCCATTGATCGGAAATTCATAGATTTGAATTGCAGGATACCTACACCATCACCACAGGTACAGACGTCTCCACTACCACCACCACCCGTGGTATCATCACCTCTAGTTCCACCACCTCTCCAGCCACCACCACCACCTACATGTGATCCTATCCTCCTTGCTCATCTTCTTCACATTGAGCGACAGCAGGTCGCTCTTCACAAAGGCATGTTGTACCATTACAGAGCCAGTTATTGGAGCCATCCTTCAGGCCCTTTTATGCATCCCGACCAGTTCATGGAACGTACCGCTTGGCCTGGGGACAGTCCCATTCTGCCGGAGGAGGAGAGGCCAGCAGCTGAAGCTGAGCCAGAGGCACCACCACCACCACCATCCATATCATCAAGACCAGCAGTTGCACCTGTCATAGCACCAGAGTCACAGGCAGCTGATACACAGACTCAGCAGCAGCAGGAGGCTGAGGACCGGGAGTTTGAAGAGCAACTGGATCGAGTGGTCACTGATATTGTGATGTCGCATGACTGAGCATGTTGCTGTGGTTCCTTTTTATTTTGTCAAGTTTATTTAAGCTTATGTTACTTTAAATTCAGTACTTATTGTTCAGTACTTCCATTTTATGGTTATCTCATATGATTTATAGTTATATTTTCATGTTTACGCCTAAATGAATTTTGTTGCATACGTTAGTTGTAATGTTTAGGCACGGAAATTTTGTTTTCATGACATGGAAAAGTGAAGAAAGATGTGAATTAATCTTAGGCTTGCATAAAAGGAAGGATGACTAGTTTTGGAAACTCTGATAATTCTTATGAATGTTGAATGAATCTTTCTAATTCTTGAGTTAGGAATTAGTTCACAATGCTTGAACCCTTTTCTGTAAGAATAAAGAAATCAAGACAATTAAACCAGTAAGATAGTGCAACCTGAAACACCGAGAGTTCATTGATCTTTGTGTAATCTTTCATTGCATGAATTTCTGGCAAGGATTATTGCTTAGTCAAACATGGACAGGATAGAGGCAAACTTTGTGTAGAATAGGTCTAAACAAGAGCCAAAAAGCCAACCTTCAATGGTAATCAATTCAATTTTTGTGTTTAACCCCAATTGAGTCAAAAAGTTTCTTTTCTTAACCTTAGATCATGCTTGCATGAAAAACATAATCCAACCTTAATGCATGCTAAGGACAAGAACAATTTTTCAGGAAGGGTATGTGAAGAGTTTAGCTGTAACTGTCAAAAAGAAAAATTTTTGGAAAAACAAAATAAGATCCTCCTAGAAATGTCAAAGAATAAACAAAATGAAGGAGGAATATAAAGAAAAGTTAAATGGCTTAAATGAAGAAAAATGACAAAATAAAAAGCCAAGGCCAAGAAATTTAAGTGTCCTTAGTATGTCTTTGCATCCAAAGAAAAACCAATAAATTTCTTGTAAGCCTGGCCAAGTTACAACCTATTAAAGACCTCTTGATCCATGTTTGTTTGAGTGGTTATCGTATGCAGTGAAATGAAATCCAATGATTGAATAACACTTGACCAATGATAAAGAGAGCAAACACTCACCTGGAAGGTATAAACAGAGAGGATTTCTTATTTTTACAGCAGAGTGGTTACTTGCAATTGTGTATCATATTTTCAAACTTAGAATTTGGTTAGATGAAGTGAAGCATGATTGAGGATTTATCATTTGTAAATAGTGAGAAGTTGTCCTTCATTTTATTTGCAGCTATGATTAATAAGGACCTTTGTTTCACTAAACTCTCTCTTGACCATTTGCTTGAGGACAAGCAAAGTTCTAGGTTGGGGAGAGTTGATAGATGTCTAATTTATATATATTTTGCATGGTTAATGAAGCATAAATTGGATATAATGTGCAATGTTTGTCAATTTTGTAAGCTATATAGAACATAAATTGTGATATGAACATTGTACAGGTTGATTGGTTAATTTTGTTGCAATTCCAGGAAAAATGAAGAAGAAAAAAGAAAAGAAAAGAAATGAAGAAAATTCACCAAGTGTTGAGCAAACAAGTGATATTCGCTCAAGCGGAGTCTATCTCGCTTGAGTGAATCATGGTCGCTGAGGCTAAACTAAAGAGCTCGCTTGGGCGAGCCAGGACTTTAACAAATAAGAGTATCAGGTCAAAACTCGCTGGAGCAAGGCTTCATTCGCCCAGGCGAAATCAAGCCAGTATTGAATAATGAAGAAGTCGCCCGAGCGAAACATAGTCCGCTTGAGCGACATTGGTACAAAATGAAATAACATAAGCATCGCTCAAGCGTTTGAATAGAAAAACCAGGTGAAATTCTTCCAGAATGCAACAATGTAAAGGTCGCTTGAGCAACATGATTTCGCTCAAGCGAAATTCGTCCAGAGCCTAAATTTAAAGGGTTCGCTGAAGTGGATAAAGAAACAGCTCAAGCGAAAAGGAATAAAGTATCAGATATGAAGATTCGCTTAAGCGAACGTGAATTGCCTGAGCGAGTAGACATGCAGGTGAAGCAGGACCAAAAGCTTTCTTCACGTTGAAGTAGCCTAGTCGCTTGAGCGACACTTAAACTCGCTTGAGCGAGTATTGCTTTATATAAGCAATAAAGAGGGTTATTTCAGAGGCGGCTGGGTAGTTTTGAAAAGTAACACTTTGTACTCTTTTTCTTCATCTTTTCTAAGTTGTAATGACCACCATGAGTGGCTAAACCTCTCCTTGGGATTGGATGTAGCCTTTCTTACTTGAAGATCATAAATGATATATTCATGAATAGGGTAAATTTGTTCTATGATTCTTGGTATTTCGTTTCATGTTTATTGCTTGGATTTGTTTGATCAACAAATTCTCGATTTAAGTTACCATTTGTTGTTGGAAAATAACTTTCGAAAACAGATCTAAATGAAATGCTCATTGTGAGTAAATAACCAGGGATGGTATTTAACGCATTGAACGTCCAAACAATCGGTCGTAATGCTAGAATGGATTTGAGACGATCAAGGGATTGGCGTTATCAAATCTGTTCTTATGAATTTCGTAGTCAAGGAATTGATACGAATGACATTGATTGTGACGTAAAGTATTATAGTTCAAACCCCGTTTTCATGAATATACGTTGTGCATCGGAAGGTAAGATCGGTGAATCCTAATCCCAGTTTTTAAAACTTGACAAACTCCTTTCATTTTATTGCATACTGGTTCATATATTGCAGTTTATATTTTGAACTCAAAAACCATGAAAATAATCGTTTTAGTCCGCCGTAATATTTTAAGTTTCAATTGCTGATGATCCCTAGTGGGAACGATATCTTTTATAACTACAACTACTGTGTTTAAAACTTGGCACGTTCCTTTGAGTGTATTATACAAACTTGATTCTTTTAAAATACACTAGCAATTATGACTTTGATTTGAGATACCACCCTGGTAAGGCGAATGTAGTGGCTGATGCCTTAAGCAGAAAAGTATTACATGCAGCTTTCTTGATGGGCAAAGAACAAGAATTGTTGGAAGACTTTCGTGATATGAATATTGGGGTTGCTGTTCAGGCCCCAAATCAGATGGTGATTGGGATGCTGAAGATCTCCAATGAATTTTTGGAATCCTTAGCTGTGGCTCAGGAGGATGATGAAGAGTTGTTGGAGTTACTTGATACTCAAGCTAGAGGAAAAGATATGGGATTAACCAGAGGCAATGATGGAATTTGGTGGTTCAGGAGCCGTGTTGTGGTACTCGTAGGAGGTGATTTCAGGAAAGCTGTGTTAGCTAAAGCACATAAAAGTTCCTTAAGTATCCATCCTGGAATCACTAAGATGTACCATGATTTGAAGAAAGAATTCTGGTGGTCGGGAATGAAGAAGGCAATAACTGAATATGTGCAATCTTGTGTAATATGTCAAAAGTGTAAGGTCGAACACCAGAGACCTCTTGGTTTACGTCAACCTCCAGAGATTCTAATATGGAAATTGGAAAGCATTACCATGGATTTTGTATCCAGGTTACCTCATACCCATTCTGGATGTAATGCAATTTGGGTAATCATGGATAGGCTGACCAAGAGTGCTCACTTCTTGGCTATGAACATGAAATGGTCATTGGACCGGTTGGCTAGATTGTATATAAATAAAATTGTAAGATTGCGTGGTGTGCCTTTGAGTATTATTTTGGACCGCGATCCCCGATTCACTTCCAGATTTTGGGGGAGTCTACAGCAGGAGTTGGGTACTGAATTGAGGTTAAGTTCAGCTTATCATCCTCAGACTGATGGCCAATCTGAGATACAGAACTTGGAAGACATGCTCAGAGCTTGTGTACTGGAGCAAGGTGGCTCATGGGAGAGGTATCTACCATTGGCGGAGTTTGCTTATAACAACAGCTGTCATAGAAGCATTGGGATGGCTCCTTATGAAGCTTTGTATGGTAGGCGGTGTCGTACACCTTTATGTTGGAATGAAAATGGTGATGCGGTTCATTTAGGCCCTGAATTAATCCAAGAAATGAATGATCAGGTAGCATTGATTTGTGAGAAGATGAAGATTGCTCAGGATCGTCAGAAGAGTTACTATGACAATCGTCATAGGCCACTTGAGTTTCAGGTGGGAGATTGGGTATTTCTGAGGGTTTCACCTACCAAAGGTGTAGGTCAGATACTGAAGAGTCATAAGCTTAATCCGAGATACATTGGGCCATATCAGATTTTGGAGAGGATTTAGTTAGTTGAAAGGCTTGGGTAATGAGTTTGGAAGTGTGAGGAAGGAAATGTACTAATTGGTTTGGTGGTTCGGTAACCATAGGTGCCGGAACGAGCATTGGCCAAGTGAGCGGCGAAGCAGGAGTCAGATTCAAAGGTGGGACAACGAATTAAGTGACCGGAGGATGCAACCGACACCTCGAGCAAATTGTGGAAGCTTGGAATCGAGGTAAGGGGGGTGTTCGGGTCATAATTAATTAGAATCGTTTCTTGAATAAAATCTTAAGAGTTTATAAATTGAGTAAGAATTGTTATAAATGATATAGACTGCTTAAGTGTAATTGTTATAACTATATGAGATGATAAAATCAAATTAAATGGTTGAATAATAAAGAGATGTGTTGATTAACTTAATTATATAATCGCATAGTTATTCGATTAGTATAAATGATAACCCGAATGGTGAGATTAATGTATGCGTGTGTGATAATTCCACCTTAAGGTGTGTACACATATTTGAGCATGGATAAGAATGTGAAATTATGGATGAGTGGTGATGATGTATGTATGATGATATATGTGATAGCATTGTATGGATGGGCTTGACAAGTCGGTCGCCCTATATTGTGGGCACATGCCAGTTTCTGGTAGTTGCATATGTTGTTTATCGATGATATGCCATGTTTATAAGATATGATATGTGATTATGTGGTATGGGATGACCAACGATATGTATACCCTTCATTTTCTGGCTCCCATGGTCTTTGTGCCCAATTGAGCTACCCAGTGGTCAAGTCAAACCCAGTGGTTGGGGTGGTGAGCCAAGTCGGGCTCGGTGGACCAAGTCGGGTTCACGGGATGTCAACTTGAACTCCTAGTTGAAGGCCAGTCCTTTAGTATCCGGATATTAGGCGTCTAATTGTATGAGAGTCAGTTGTGATATATGTGGACTTTATATTGTTTAGTGAATGAATGAATTGAATTGAGAACGTGATGTATATTAGTGTATATAAGATTTGGATGATGATATGAAATTGTGATGTTAATTAAGTGAGAAATGATATACATATATGTATGATTGTGAAACGGGAAATTAGGAAAAGAGATGGCTGGTATATGAGTATATATATATATGCACACTTATATGAATGAGTACAGGGAATTAGAGAAAATCGTTTCATGATATAAATTGTAGGTATTGTTAGGTCTATTATTTCATTCTATATTAATTATGATATTCCAAACACTCACCCTTGCTGTTGTTTCATTTTAGTGACCAATGACAGGGATGATGCTAATGCCATGGAGGTGCGCCAAGTGGAAGACTGATGCCGAGGATGAACAAATGAATGAATGTAATATATAGTTTAATTATGTGTGTGATAGATAAGAAATTATGTGTAATGAATTTATAAGGGTTATGTTTGATGTGGTGTGATGAATTAATGATGATTGATGTGAATCGTGGCACGGAGCCACTGACATGTGAATGCTGTGTGTATGGGCAGGTTCTGCTGCATGCATGAATGTCGTGTGTGATATGAAAAATGATAGATGGATGACTTGATTGATGTTTGGATTAATTTAGTAAATCATGCATATAGTTGGTTTTTATGAATATAAGGAACTGGATAGGTGAATTGGAAATCCGGCGGGTTTCGGGACCCCCGAAATACATCAATAGGTTCCTTAGGATATTTAGAATTTGTGTGCATTGGCCTTTAGGCCATTTGGAACCCATTTAGGGTGTTTGGTGCAAGGGTTTTGCACTAAAATGGGTTAAACCTCATTTCGCGCATAACTTGCGCATAGGTGGGAAATTTGGCGAACGGACGCCGCCAACAGTTCCGGAATGGGGAAAACATGTGGCCCGTGAAGTTTTGTGATAATCAGATAAAAAACGGGCCAATTGGGTAGGTTAGAAGTTGGTTAAATGGTTTAAAATATGTAACAACATTAGGTGCTATTACTGTCATGCCCACGCTACACGTGAGGCTAACGCGTAGCGTGAGATGCGCAGCAGAGGGCTGACACTACGCGTGGGGCTGGCTGACACTACATAAAAGGCTCAAATGTTGTTACCAAGTTTCAATGCAATTCAATTTCCCATTTATGAAATCTCGTTTCCTAAGGCAAGTTTTCCAAATTTAATTAGTGAATTTCTCTCGAAACCTCGCTAACGTACCTAATTATCGAAGAACCATGTTCAATTCGTTAATTAGATCCCTTACGTTTTATGAAAACCTGATTATCCCTCAAAGGGCTTTGTATATTTTCATAACCCGAATCCCTAGGTTTAATTTCATGTGATTCAAACCATATGCCAATCTTTCGATTACCTACACCGTTTATAATCATCTACACTTATTTCTAAGCCTTGTGGAAGCATTAAACATCTATAAAATTGAATAAGAAACATAATTCATAAATGGAAAAATGAAGAACATCTCAAGTTTTGTTTACAAACATGCTACCCTTAATCCCAAGAATGAAGTTTAGTTTTGCATAAGGAAGATGATTACAATACAATAAATCAGAAATTCAATCTCAAATATGAAGGAAATCTTAATTACAAAACAAGAGTTTGGAGAAGAATTAGAGTTCTCACTTTTGGTCCTAATCCAATGCCCCAAAATCTAAAGATCAAATACCCTTCTTGTTGATTCTTGAAATCCTCTCAAAAATCTCCTCCAAGAAGCTCTTAATTCTTACCCAAAACTGTCTTGTGTCTTTATGTGTCAGTTCCCCCATGTTTTTGCGCTTTTTCCTCTTTTAAAATTTTGTGAAAACTGAAGGTAACTGCTGCAGCGGCTGAAATCCACTGGTAGTGGATCGCACTGTGTGACACCCAAAATGTTTAAAATTAAAAACTGGGCAAAAACCACTGGTAGTGGGAAAATCCACCGCCAGTGGGTTTTTTGGCAGGGAGATCCATGACTAGTGTTTTTTCCCACTGGCAGTGCTTTTCTTTGAACCTTGGCAAATATGCATTCTGAGGGTGTTCTTGGGTTCCGCAGTACTTTCTTTGGTACATTTTTCTTCCATTGTTAGGCTGGCTTCGATCTTGGGTCTTCTACAAACTCAAACTTTTCCCATTTGTATCATCCCATTCAAAATCTTCCAAATCCTTTTGCTAATAGATTTATCTCATGAAAGTTTCTGCAAAAGACAACTACCCAAGTAGCATGTGTGGAAATAGAAGAAGTATCATGGCAATTAGGGAAAAATAAGATGAAAATAAACTAAAATTAAAACTAAATGGACCTAAAACTAATGCAAACTAAACTCCTATCAGATACATAGCCAACCTGAGATGCTACATAAAATTCTTTCCCCTTGGCCTTTCAAAACTTATAGAATAAACATTTTGGGGCCCTTCCTAGGTGAAGTACCTACTTGTCGCTATCGACCTCTTCACAAAGTGGATAAAAGCTAAGCCTCCCGCCACTATCTCTACATCCAAGGTACATAACTTCACCTAGAGGAACATTGTTTGCAGATATGAGCTCCCTTACATTATCATATTGGATAGTGAACGACAATTTATTAATAAATACTTCGTCGAGTTCTACAAGAACTTGGGGATCAAATGTAGATTTTTGTCGATGGAACTCCCCCAAACAAATGGCCAGGACAAAGCAACCAACAAAATCATCCTCTAAAAGTGAAAGCGCTAACTGGGATAAGAGAAACGAAGGTGAGAAGAAGAGCTACCAGGAGCCTTTTAGGCTTACCACACAACCCCTCACTCTATGACCCACGAAATGCCCTTCTACCTCACCTATAGTGCAGACACAATGATTCTTATTAAGTTGGAAAGCCTTTTCTCAGAGGAACCTCTTTTTGATAAAGTAGAGAACGACGTGAAGAGAAGAGAAGACCTAGACTTCAATTTGGAAGAGTGGGATATAGCCTGCATCAAGATACAAACCTTTAAACATAAGTCTACTTAGAAATGGAACACCATGCTTAGATCGCGACCTTTTTGAAGAGGAGATCTAGTTCTAAGAGTGGCTGACAACAACAAAAGAGTTAAAGAAGACGGGAAACTAGCAACCAACTGGGAAGGTCCATACCGGGTTCAAGAAGTAGTTGGTAAAGGGGAGTACTGACTTGAGGAATTGGAAGGAAGAAGCATCCCACGCACATGGAATGCTACACACTTAAAGATGTACTACAACTAACACCATGTAATCATTCATGAAGGCACTCTTTTTCCTACTTGAGGGGTTTTTGACCCAGTGAGTTTTCCCCTAAGAGGTTTTACTAAAGCCTTACAAAACAACAAAAATACAAGCATTGTCCATCTCATCTTGAGTATTCTCTTACGTTAAGTCCTAAAATCTCAACCAAGGAAGTCATGATGAAATTCTCTTGCATTAAGTCCTAAGATATTGATCGAGAGAGTAACGACAAAATTCAAATATGTTAAGTCCAAAAATCCCGACCGAGGGAGTAATGGAAAAATTCAATTATGTTAAGTCCTAAAATCCTGACCGAGTGAGTAACGACAAAATTTAATTATGTTAAGTCCTAAAATCTCGACCTAGGGGGTAATGGTAAAATTCAATTACGTTAAGTCCTAAAATCTTGACCGAGGCAGTAATGGAAAATTCAATTACGTTAAGTCTTAAAATCCCAATTGAAGGAGTAACAAAAAGTTCTATTTACAAAATTTTGAATGGTAAAAACCTAAGTCAAGTCCTTAAACAGAAAATTTCTAAGTTCAAATTTTGAACGATGAAAGCCCAATTACATCAAGTCCCAAAATGGAAAATTTCTAAGTTTCCAAGTTCAAATTCCGAATTAAAAAATTCTAGTTACATCATAAAACAATGAATTTCCAAGTAACAACCATGAAATTCTGATCGGAGGAACGACAAAGCTCACGACTGAAATTATAGGCAAAACCATATCATGTAAGTAGAAAACAAAAAGAAAAGTCAAGTTTATACATCAAAGTCAAAGAAGTACATATGGAAGAATAATCAAAATAATACTAAGTACAAGGAGACACAAAGGAAGAAATGGATTAAGCTGACGACAGAGGAGGCAACTAGTCATCATCTTATAGAGGTGGAGGAGAAGCTCCGAACTCACCCTATGGAGGAAAAAGGGAACTCTAGCTTTGACTTGAGGAGGGGGTGGGAGGATTGGCTACAACATCCTCACCATCAGAATACGAGGGATCCACAACCTTCCCATCCACCACAACCTTGAAGGGGTCTAAGCTTTCCCAAGAAATAGTGAGAAAAGGATTCAAAGTCGATACCTACTCACGGTAAAGCACGAAATCTGAAACATATTTCTCTGCTACTTTCCCCCTTAGGACCTGAGCCTACTCCTCCCACTCTGAGCGCTCTTCTCAGACCTGGGCCTTAACATTCTGGGTTTGGGACTTGACATCTTGAGCCCCCTGCCTTGCCGACTCTAGATCCCCCTGTGCCCTCTTTTGTGATGAATTGACATCCGTAGTATTCATGACAAGCTCCTTCTGAGGGGCTTCGAAGTCTGCTAAAGCCACCCCTTTCACCTTTTGTAGGTTGGTCTCCTACCTTAAGCTCTCCTCTAACTTGCCCAGCTTCTTCATTGCCTTCTTTACCTCTCAGACTTCGCTTACCGAGTCATCTTTTTACTTAGTTAACAATGATATGGCTTTGTCTTAGGCACTGATGTAGTCATCCAAAAAACACCCCATCGATGCCAACTGAAGCTTGAACATCTCCATGGCCTGACAAACAACCAAAGGATTAGCACCCACATACTTGGACCTTTCATTCTTAAAAGCTAAGGCTTAGTCGATGAACTGAGGGATGAGGAACTGAGCATCCTATAGAGACTTGGCAGGGTTCCCAATAGAGCTGTCTTGAAGCATAAACTGCTCTGAATCCTGAGAGGAAGAATCGTCACTGAGCTTAAGGGGAGCCATTGAACACTTGATTATTCTACGCTCCCAAGTGATTAAAAGGACCTTTAAAGATTTAGAAATCTCCTTCACCTGGATGATAGGAGACCTGGGTTGAACTCCCTACCGAGGCCTTAATTGAGTCCTCTGTCTCTTTAGGAGCCAATAAATCCACTACCGGTGTAGGAACGACAGTTCAGAGAAGTAATAACCACAACTTGGGTAACAACAATAGAAGGCTTGCCCTTAGCTGACCATTCCTTCCTCGCTTGGTAGGCTTTCTTCGAATCACAAGCAAACATCTTCCAAGGGCCATATTGCTTGAAAAACAAAAGCAAAAACAAATGTTAACACTTAGGAAAATAGACAACAAATAAATAAAAGAATGACACAAGGAAGACTATAATTACACATCCAAGCGTCTAAGACGCCCAAGTTGGTGGATAAGGAAATCAACAGTGGAGAATTAAAATAAGACAAAACCCCCTATTTGGTCCCTCACTTTTTCACAATCAGACACTTAGGTCCTCCATTTTATAAATTGACCCCGTTAATCCCTTTCTTCTTCACCGTCGGACATCGAGGTCCCCACCGTCAATACACGTTAAAACGACGTCAAAGTTTGGTGACGTGGCCGTTTAAATTCAGGCTGCCATACCACGTAGGGGCTAAAATGACGCCGTTTTATGCTAGATGGGTAAAATCAAAATAAACAAAAATTCCATCCTTTGTTGATTCCCTTCAAAAATCCCTAACCCATTTTTGCTACCCACTCTTCGATTGAATTCAGGAATCCCAAACCCATTTTTGATACCCACTCTTCGATTGCCTTCAGAAATTGCCTCATTTCACTCTGATCTTCTGGAACCGTGGTCGTCCATTTTCGATACCCACTCTCGCGAGGAGCAACACCAACATTGGTCGAAGAACACATCATGGTCGACAAAAATGGGAGATTCCGTGGAAGTCAGTATTCTTTAGTTTTCTTCTGGATAAACTTAGGTAGGGGTGTGTGTTTGGAACCTTTAGGGGTTTAGGGTTTTAGACAATTAGGGGTTTATATTTCAAACTACTAGGTCAATTTTTTTGCTTTTGTTTTGGGGTTGAACTTTCTTATAAAGGAGAACAAGGTTATGTGGTCCCGTGAACATGCATTGGATTCTGTACTTTCATTGTCTTTTCCTATCGTGCTATGAATTATTTACTTTTTGTGGCCCTCATGCGCGTGCATTGTTTATATATGTCATATTTTAGTATTTTTTTGATGAGTAATAAATATTTATTTAGTTTGATTAATTTGGGTAGGAAATCAGGCTTAGTCTACATTATGGTGGTAGGTTTGTAGTCAACAGTGTTGGTGAGAAGGAATATAAATAGGAGAAAGTTGAGGTTTGGGGGGAGGTGGACCCAGATTATATAGATTGTTTTACTTTTAATAGATTTGCTGAGAATAATGGATATGAAAGCAAATGTAAGATATTTTGGCGTGACCCATAGTATGGTCTTAATGATGGGTTGAAGGTACTCAGATGTGATAAGGATATCTTAGAAATAGTTTCCTGTGTAAAGTTAAATGAAGGACTAATAGATGTGTATTTTGAACATCCAATGGATGAGATAAGTATGATAGATATTCATACAGGGAATGATAGTGAAGTTGGTAATAGTATGCAGGTAGGGGTTCAGTTAGTGTAGGTTGTTGAGAAGATAGTGGTTGAAGAGGATGTTGACATGTACATGGCTGAAGTTGAAGGTCAGGTTCAGGTTGAAGAACAGTTAGGTAGTGAGGCTTCAATGCAGGGTGAAGACAATAACACTAACATGGCAAATGTGGAAATTGGGTAGGATATGCAAAAACAGGCTAAAAGTAAGAAAGGGAAAGGAAAGATGAAGGGGAATGGAAAGTTGAAGAGGAAAGGAAAGTTGAAGAGGAAAGAAGGTAAGAAGGGGAAAGGAAAGACGAAGGATACAAATGAAGGTGGGAGTAAGAAGAGAAAACCACAAGGGAGGAAAAGGTCAGCTGTTCCTGCTATCTTTGACATTGACATAGGAGGTGATAGTGAGGATGAAGTTAACCACCTGGGAGGAGATGATTGTGAAAGTCAAGACACATAGATTTCTAAAGAGTTAAAAACCTTTCCATGTTTAGAAGATGAGGGTGATGGCAGAGAGGTATATCTTCAATTCAATGAAATAATCACTTTTGGCAATATAAGGTTGGAGTGTGAGGTAGAATTTCCATCACTTGAGGTGTTTAAAATTAAATGGGTGAAAAATGATAAGGTAAGAGTAAGGGCAAGTTACAAAGTGAATAATTATGAATGGGAAGTCTTTTGTAGTCTGAACCCTATCAGGAAATTATTCCAGATCAAGACATTTAATGATTATTATTCCTGTGCTAGGGTGTTTAAGAACTCAGTGTGTAATCAACAATGGGTTACAGGCAAGCTTGTGAACTTCACGAGGAGGCATCAAAATGTTAAGCACTCTGAGGTTTATGATCTTTTTAAAGAAAAGTACAAGGTGAAGTTGGAGGACAAAATAATCTATAGATCAATGAAGAGGTCTAGAGAAGTAATTGAGGGTTGTGAAAAAGAACAATTTGCTATGTTATGGGACTACTATGCAGAGCTACTAAAGAGGAATCCTGGGTCCACTGTGAAGATGGAGTGCTAACCTCAACCAGAAGGTCCACCCATTTTTAATAGGTTGTACATATGTTTGAAGGATGTAGAGATGGCTTTATAGCCTGTCGAAGACCTTTGGTGGGATTGAATGGGTGTTTCCTCAAAGGTTACTACAGAGGTCAGCTTTTAGTTGCTGTGGGTCAGGATGCCAACAACCATATATGGCCTATAGTATATGGTGTGTGTCAGGTGGATAATAAGGATAATTGGAAATGGTTTCTGGAACTGCTCTATGCAGATATTGGTGATTATAAAGAAAGAAAGCTTACCTTCATGAATGATATACAAAAGGTATTTGCACTAAGTTTTTTATGGTTTAGGTATCATATTAATTAGTTTCTGATCATGTTCCTTACTCTGCAGGGGCTTATCCCAACACTTCAAGAGGTCATGCCTGGTGTGCCACACAGGTTTTGTGTGTGGCACTTATGATAGAATTTCTCAAAGTAATGGAAAAGAGCAGAGCTGAGGTCCCTCTTATGGCAGCTACAAAATCAACTACCTCCCCCAATTTCAAGGAAACATGGTAAAGATAAGATAGATTAATCAAGAGGCTTAGACATATCTGTTAAGGTTCCCAAAGGAATCCTAGAGCAAGGCTTTCTTTGATGAGAATTGTAAGGTGGATAGCATAACAAACAATAATTATAAGGTACTGAACTCTAAATTGGTGCACGCTAGAGGCAAACCTATTATGACCATGCTTGAAGAAGTAAGGACATACATTATGGTCACAATAGGCAACCACAAGGTGAAGTTGACAGGGCATGTGGGGCAGCTACCACCAATTCAGCAAAGTAGGTTGGAGAAAGAAAAAGTTGCAAGTAACAACTAGAATGTAATATGGACAGGTAACTTAAGCTTTTTTTAATGGATTTTCATTTGGATGTTTGATTAAATTGAATTTTCATTTGTTAATTAAAATGGAATTTTAATTGATTTTTAAATGACTACAAATAGGTGATAGGGGGATTGAAAAATATGAGGTAAGTTGTTACCCTGCAAGGGTAGCAATAAATCTTGGGACCCAAGAATACACATGCAGGATGTGGTAGTTGACAGGGATGCCCTACAGACATGCTTGTGCAGCCACAGTTGAGAAGGGAGGACAAGCAGAAGACCATTACCATGTTAGTCTAACAATGCTACCTAGAATACAACATATGAGCATCATGTTGAGTCAGTCCCTGGCTCAGAGTTTTAAGAGAAGACAAGGTATATCCCACCAATACCTCCTTCCATCACAAACACACCTGGCAGGCGCAAAAAACAGAGACGAAAGGTAGGTGAGACTAGTAGACAGACTGGTGCCAAAGACAAAGACAAAGATGGGAATGAAGCTGGAAAAACAAAAACCATTAAGATGAAGAGAAAAAATCAGCCAAGTAAATGTCGAGAATGTCATGAAGTTGAACACAATAGGGCATCTTGCCCTATGGCTAAAAAGAAAAGGCGTATTGACCAATTTTTAGCAGAATCAACCAACCAACCTCCTCCTCCTCCTCCTCTTACTCAAGATGTCATTGATACCACCTCTTCACAACTAATGTCTCAGGCAGAGGTCACAACCTCTGTTAGAAGAAGTCCAAGATTGATAACCTCACCGAAACTGCAGCATCACCAAGCCCCACCCGATATAATCTTAGGGGAAACAAATGATTATTTTTGTTGCATATTAATTAGTTTGGCTAATAACCAGGCATGTTAGTTACAACAGGTTGCGTTTTGGTGAATTCTCTAGGCTAAGAATACTTTTGGCACTCAATGATAATTTATATGCATACTCTAACTTTTGGACATGTTTAATTTAATTTTTACAATGAAGGTCAATGATGCATATCATTTGGTGAATAATCCCTTTGAATGAATATGGAAGGACTGAACCTGATTAAATGATGTCTTATATGCTAAAGTATGGAAAAAGATTGTATAATATGCACATAATGATTGTATAATGTCCACAACAGTATCACAATAACAGGGTTGGAAAGTATGGGAGGTAGGGTTATCCTTGATGCCAGATACACAAACTGATAAACATTGTATTTATCATGCTTCTTTTGAAAATTCTTTTTTTTAATCTACAAATGTTGACATGTTATACAATGGGAAACAGTATTGGAGAAGGAAATAAATTACACTAAGGAAATAACTTACACTAAGGCCATTTATTGTAATTTTCATAACATTAACCTTTTCATACATGCAATTATACATATGCTAAACCATTTGAATAGTTTAACTCAGTCTATGCAGAAACATCCACCATACGCATTTGATATTCCTAAACCCTAAACAATTACATTACACCCTACATCAAAAGCCTAATCCCCATCACCTGATTCTAAACCCTACATGTTCAACAACATCAACATAATCCCCATAATAGAAAATAATATAAAAAAACTTTGAGCCATCAAAATCATCTTCAGCTGCCCGGCTTCAGTTTGCCTTTCCATGCATAATTTCTTCACGATCGACCACATATGCATTTGCCAATCACCCACTCTATCTTGCATAACTTGAGTCATGCCTTCATAGACCTCCCTACGAACATCATTTTTATGTCTGGTCATAACCCCCTCCATCTCTATCAGCTTCATCATATCACTCTTTCTTCATTCTTCATCATGAGCTACTAAGTCCCCATCCACCACCCAGGCAAAGAAATCACATTGTGAACCTCAGAGTTAAGGACATGTCTAAAACTCGTGATTTGGATTGTTCGTCGTTAATGAGGACATTCTAAGGGAGGACCCACACACTATATTGGACAAAGGACTTGAGGCTTACAAAGGGCCCCTCACTAGGGCCAAGTCCAAAAAAAGCAAGGAGACTATCTATAAAGCCCTATTATCCTTCATCTCTTTGTTTAATGGGCCCAAGTCCAATGGAGATAGCTTGAGGATCTATTTGTATTCATCTTGTAATATAGGTCATAATTAGATTCTCTAGTTACTTAGGCTTTATTTGGGCCTTACTAGGCCAAGTGGTCACTTTAGGACCATGTACTCTTACCTTGGGCCATGTATAGGCCATCTCCTTTCTTTCTTAGCATCATTGGGCCTAGGAAGCATGGAGAATCCCAACAAGGCTGTCCTTGTCCGAATGCATCTTAGCCTATATAAATGCTTCTCCCTTTGTAAAATGACATTTTGAGTTTTAGACACTTTGAGTACACTTTTTAGTGAGAGATTCTCCTCCTTCTCTCTAGGATTTATGAGGCTCTTACAAGCTCTTATCCAAGGGGTCTCTCCCTCCTTAGTGGCGAGATAGGAGTTATCTCATTCTCTTGGGAGTGGCCTCCACCACCTATCCCATTTCCTTAGCTTTCTCCTTCACCTTTCATCTTTTTCCACTTCACTTTCACCCATTTTCTCCTCCTCATTTTTGTCCATTATTCCTTAGTTTCTTGTTTTCATGTTTCGCTTTCCCTCCTAAGAAGAAGATTAGCATTTTTGGCTTGAAGGATCGAAGAAGGAAAGATCCAAGATCCACATTCTCTTAAGGAGCATGAAGAAACTCCTACATCATTTGGTATCATCTTGAGCTTGGGAGGTTCTTTCTACTTCTTCTTCCTCTTTTCAATTTTGAAATCTTTTCTTGTCTTGGCTGGTTGTTTTTCAATTCCATGTTTGTTTGTGTTTTGATGCCATGCTAAAAGTAGAAAAGCCATAAAAAGTTGTTGTTTCTTTAAAGTTTTGTGTTAGTTCTTGTTCTTTAATTTTTGCTTATTGCCTTACTAGCTTTCAGTTTTGGTATGATTTGTTCTTGGTTAGCCTTTCAAAAATTCTGAGTTTGGCACTTGTAAAGTTTTGGTTTTGTGTTCTACAATTGGTTGTTGTTGGTTTGTTGAATGCTAGAGCCAAATAGGAGTGTATGTGCCATTTGGAACCTTTTTCTAGTGTCCTAGAAATTTTAATTGCTTCAACATACTAGTTGTGCTTAAACCATGTAGTGGAGTTGATTCAACATCCTTGGTTAACTCCCTAAAAGGTTCGAATCTTGTTTGTGAGGAGGCCTCATCTTAAGGCCCTCCAAAGGTTACCTTATTTTTAGGCTTGTTAGTGATCCAATTCTAGTTTTCATCTAGGTTAATTTTCATTTCAAGCACATTAGGTCAATATTCAATTTCAATTTGCATCTTGTATTAGTATAAAAGAAAATTGTCAAAAGATACAATACACCTTCCATTCATCTTGGTAGAAGAAGGTTGCATATTCCCTTAAGCAAAAGAGTGAACATTAAAACTCCTAGGACTAGTGGTTGGTTTTAGTTTGGAACTAGAACTTGGTGTAGTACATTGAAAAATCAAGAGGCAAAAGATAAAAAGAAAAGAGAAAGAGTTCAAAAGAAAAAGAAAAGCAAAGTCCCTACATCTCAAAATTAAAAAGGGTGTTAAAAGAAAAGTGTGCAAGTAGATCTCTTTAGCAAAAATTTATGAAGTTGAGCACCAAACCAAGTGACAATTTCGAAACCCTAAAGCCATAAGAAAGTGTTTTTGCTAGTTGACATTTTACACTTTGTTTCAATTACACTTGCTTGCTTAATAGTGCAACTCTAGAGTTCTAGGCTTAAGTTTCCTTTCCTTTATTTCTTGCATATTATTTTCTTGCTTGTCTTGTTTTGTCTAACATTTCAAATCTGAATCATACTAGTGTAGCCTTTATTCTTTTGAACTTTTTTTTGATTTAAAATCCAAAAAGAATCCAAATTGAGTAGCTTTTTTCAAATTAGCTTTTTTAGTTTGTCATTCTTTTTTCTTAAGTTTTGTCATTGAGTTTTCCTCCTTTCACAATCCTTGATAATTTCTTTCTCTATACCATTGAGGGTAGCATCTTGAGACACTTGAGATTGGTGTGGAAATTGCTTGAGTCTCTTGATCCTAGGAGAAGAGACACACTTGAGAGAGACACTTGTGAGGTTATGATTAGTTATTCCATTTTTTGCCTAACCAATTTTCATGTGGAAGTTTGCTTGTTTTTGCTAGGTGTGGTGGAGCTTCTACAATTCAAAAGAAGACTTTGAAGACCATTGTAAAGGAAGCAAAAGCCTTGTACTAGTAGAAAATTAGGCAAATTTTCAATTCTTAGAAAAGTGTAATAGGATTTTTGTCTTGTATTTTAGACACCCATTGGACTTTGGACACTTATTTTTTTTTTCCTCTAAGTAATTTTGGCTAGCTTGTAGTAGCATATGCATTTGAGTATTTGTTAATTAGTTAGTTGGTTAAAACTAGAAGTAGTTAGTTAGTTGTTGGTCTTAACTAAATTTGTTAGTTAGTTGCTTATCTTAACTAAGTTGGTTAATTAGTTAGTAGTTAGAACTAATTCTAGTTATCATAACTAATTGTAACCGAATTGATTAGTTGGTATAACCAACCTATAACTGAAGTTAGTGGTTAGTTAGGGTTGTTACATCTAGTTCAAACTACCATAACTAAATAACTAATTCTAGTTAGGGTTTGTTAGGTGTTAGTTAGTTAGTTAAACTATTTTAGTTAGTTAATTACTTAGTTGGCTGAATTAGTTAGCCTTGTTTAGGGTTAGTTACTTAATTAGTTATAACCTAGGATCATCATAAGAAACATAGGTAAAGACAACCTAGGTCTTGCATAACTAATCATAGTACTACAACCTAGGATCTAACCTAGTACAAGACAACTTAGGTTCTTGTTTCCCCTTAGGAAAGAAACCTAGTACTTGTATTTTAGGATTGTTGTGTGTTTTCTAACACTTTCCTTGCATCAAGCATCCTCGACTAGATTTCTTACTACTTTGTTTTCATTGTCTCCAATTTCTTTGACAACCTTAAAAGATGTCTTCTAGTGATAGGTAAAACAAATCTATGCTTCATAATATAATGGAAAGTTTGAATAACATCAACAATAGGTTAACTAACCTAGAGCATAATGAAAACCCTAGAACTAGACATAGAAATAAAAAAAATCAAAGACATAACAATAGTGATAGTGAGGATGAACCTAGACATAGAAGACACCATGAACATAAAAGAGAAGACATAGGATTAAGAGAGGTAAAACTAGAAATTCCCCCCTTTAATGGTAAGAGTGATGTGGAAGCTTACCTAGAATAGGAGATGAAAGTTGAACAATTGTTTAATTCTCATTAGAAGAAAAAAAAGTTAGGATTGCAACTCTTTCATTCCAAAATTATGCCTTAGTATGGTGGACTCAAATATGTAAGGATAGGAAAAGAGATGACTTTCCACCCATAGATGATTAGGTAGACTTAAAAGCCCTCTTAAGAAAAAGATATGTTCCTAACTATTATAGAAGGGAGCTATTAGCAAAGCTAAATAGACTCACCCAAGTCTCAAAGAGTATAGAAGACTACTACAAATCCTTAGAGATAGCCATGATTAGGGCCAATCTAGAAGAAGATGAAAAAACCCTAATGCATCGGTTCTTACATGGCCTCAATAGGAACATCAAAAATAGGGTAGAACTCCTTCCTCATGTCGATATAGAAAAGTTACTACACTAATACATTAAGGTAGAGAACCAATTTAAGGAGAGAGAATCCTATAGTGAGGAGAATAAAGCCTACAAGTCTAAGTGGGTAGGTCAAGAAAACAAGGGTAGGTTTGAGAGTAACCCTAGGGAGAAGGAAGTGGGCACTTCTTCTTCTAAGTTACCAAGTGAGTTGCATAAGAATGGTAAAGTCTTTAGGCACCAAAAAGATAAGCATGAATCCACATCTAAATCACAATCCTCTAGATCTTCTACCGTAAAATGTTTTAAATATCTTGGTAGAGGTCACATTACTTCAGACTGTCCAACAAAAAGAACAATGATTTTGAAAACTAATGGATCCTACTCAAGTCAATCAGAGTCTGATTCTAATAATCACACATCAAGTGATAACTCAAGTAGTGATTCCTATGACAAAGAGCATATTTTAGGGGATGATGGTGAGGTGTATATGATTAGAAGGTTGCTTGGTAGTCATGTTAAGCTAGATGACACTACACAAAGAGAGAACATCTTTTATACAAGATGTTATATAAATGACAAACTATGTTCTTTCATTGTGGATAGTAAGAGTTGTGCAAATGTAGTGAGCTGAAGATAAGTAAATAAGATGGGCTTAGAACTAATAGATCACCCTAAACCTTATAAGTTGCAATGGCTTAATAAAAAAGGGGAAATGTTAGTTAATAAGCAAGTCTTAATCAACTTCACCATAGGCACATATAATGATAAAGTTAATTATGATGTAGTACCTATGGAGGCAACTCACATCCTTTTACGAAGACCTTGGCAATTCGATAAGAAGGTCATCCATGAGGGGTTCACTAACACCCTCACTTTCAAGTTAGATGGTAAGAAGATTATTTTACACCCCTAACCCCACAACAAGTAGCTAAAGATCAACTATAAATGAAGCTTAAAAGAGATAAAAAGTTAGGATCTTCTTCATCTAATCATCTAGAAAAACATAAGAAAAACAAAAAAGAGGATAAAGGAAAAAGAGTTGTCATCTATGATGACTCTAGAGCCAATTACTTGGCCAATAAACATGATGTGAAACATGCTATGTTTTCACAAAAACATTGCTTGATCATGTATGCAAAAGACATCCCTAGCACTTCTTTATGCTCAATGGGCTCTTCCTCTCCTCTTTTGCCCAAAGGGATTCAAAACATCTTAAGTGAATTTAAAGACCTCTTCCCTAAAGATATCCCAAAAGGCTTACCTCCTATTAGGGGCATTGAGCACCAAATAGATTTAATCCCTGGTGCTAGTCTTCCAAATAGACCTGTATATAGGTGCAACCCTAGGGAAAGCCTAGAAATAGAAAACCAAGTGAATGAACTACTATCTAAGGGTTGGATTAGAGAGAGTTTAAGCCCTTGTGCTTTACCCATTTTGCTAGTTCCTAAAAAAGATGGTTCATGGAGAATGTGTATGGATTATAGAGCCATAAACAACATAACCATCAAGTATAGGCATCCAATACCTAGACTTGATGATATGTTTGATGAGCTTAGTGGTTCTACTATATTTTCCAAGATTGATCTTAAAAGTGGCTATCACCAAATAAGAATCAAAGAATGAGATAAATGGAAAGCCGCTTTTAAAACCAAACTTGGATTATATGAGTGGTTAGTTATGCATTTTGGCTTGACTAATGCACCAAGTACTTTCATGAGACTCATGAATCATGTGTTTGAGGGAATTTATTGGGCATTTTATTGTGGTCTACTTTGATGACATTTTAATTTACTCAAAGACCATGACCTCTCATCTAAACCATCCTAAACAAGTTATGCTTGCTTTTAGAACAAACAATCTCTATGCAAATTTTGAAAAATGTTCTTTTGGCATGGATACCATTGTATTCCTTAGATTCATAGTTAGTTCTAAGGGTGTTGAGGTAGATCACTCCAATGTGAAGGTAATCGAAGATTGGCCAACACCTAAAAATATGTGTGAAGTAAGAAGTTTTCATGGTCTAGCAAGTTTCTATAGGAGATTTGTGAAAGATTTCTCTACTTTAGCCTCCCCTCTGAATGAGTTGGTAAAAAAGAATATTTCTTTTGTGTGGGGGCGAAGACAAGAGAAAGCCTTTCTAGATCTCAAGGAGAAGCTCACTCATGCTCCAATTTTGGCACTTCTAAATTTTTCAAAAACATTTGAGCTTGAGTGTGATGCTTCAAATGTGAGAATAGGAGCTGTCCTATTGCAAGAAGGTCACCCCATTGCTTTCTTTAGTGAAAAGCTTAATAGGGCAACTCAATTATCCCATATATGACAAAGAGTTCTATGCATTAATTAGAGCCTTTCAAACTTGGGAACATTACTTGATCCCAAAAGAGTTTGTCATCTATAGTGATCACCAATCACTAAAATTTATTAAAGGGCAACATAAGTTAAACCAAAGCCATGCTAAGTGGGTTGAGGTCTTGGAACAATTTCCATATGTCATCAAGTACAAAAATGGAAAATCTAATACTGTGGCTGATACTTTATCAAGAAGGCATTCTTTACTTGCCTCTCTTGGAGCCAAAGTTATTAGACTTGATGAGATTAAGACTTTGTATCCAAGTGACCTTGATTTCTCAAACATTTTTAACTCATCTTCCACTTCTTCATCTCATAAAGGCTTCTACAATCTAGATGGCTATCTCTTTAAAGCCAATAGACTTTGCATTCCTAGGAGCTCTTTAAGAGATCTTTTATTAAGAGAAAGCCATGAGGGAGGCTTAATGGGCCATTTTGGAAGAGACAAAACTTTAGCTATTTTACATGAATACTTCTATTGGCCTAAAATGAAAAAAGATGTACAAAAACTTTATGCTAGGTGTATAGTGTGTAGAAAAGCTAAATCCAAACTTTCACCTAGTGGTTTGTATACTCCTTTGCCTACACCTAGTGCACCTTGTATTGATATATCTATAGATTTCGTGTTAGGATTACCTAGGACCCAAAGGGGAATGCATTCTATCTTTGTGGTGGTGGATAGGTTTAGTAAGATGGCTCACTTCATCCCTTGTCATAAAGTAAATGATGCTAGTCATATTGTTAAACTCTTCTTTAAGGAAATTGTGAGACTTCATGGTGTTCCTAAAACTATCATTTTTGATAGGGACACCAAATTCCTAAGCCATTTTTGGAAAGCTCTTTGGTCAAGGCTAGGAACGAAGTTTCTCTTTTCTACCACCTGTCATCCTCAAATGGATGGCCAAACAAAGGTAGTAAACAAGACCCTTTCTCAACTACTTAGGGTCTTAGTGAATAAAAATGTTAAATCTTGGGATGAGTGTTTACCCCACATTGAATTTATCTCTTTTTGATTTAGATGAAGAGGGTGATGCCTTAAATTTAAGGACAAATTCTTTTGAAGAAAAGCGGCATAATGAGGACATTCTAAGGGAGGACCCACACACTATATTGGACAAAGGACTTAACGCTTACAAATGGCCCCTCACTAGGGCCAAGTCTAAGAAAAGCAAGGAGACTATCCATAAAGCCCTATCTTCCTTCATCTCTTTGTTTAATGGGCCCAAGCCCAATAGAGATAGCTTAAGGATCTATTTGTATTCATCTTGTAATATAGGTCATAATTAGATTCTCTAGTTACTTAGGCTTTATTTAGGCCTTACTAGGCCAATTAGTCACTTTAGGACCATGTACTCTCTCATTGGGCCATGTATAGGCCATCCCTTTTCTCTCTTAGCATCATTGGGCCTAGGAAGCATGGAGAAGCCCAACAAGGCTCTCCTTGGCCGAATGCATCTTAGCCTATATAAAGGCTTCTCCCTTTGTAAAATGACATTTTTAGTTTTAGACACTTTAAGTGCACTTTTTAGTGAGAGATTCTCCTCATTCTCTCTAGGATTTGTGAGGCTTTTACAAGCTCTTATCCAAGGGGTCTCTCCCTCCTTGGTGGTGAGATAGGAGTTATCTCCTTCTCTTGGGAGTGGCCTCCACCACCTATCCCATTTCCTTAGCTTTCTCGTTCACCTTTCATCCTTTTCCACTTCACTTTCACCCATTTTCTCCTCCTTATTTTTGTCCATTCTTCCTTAGTTTCTTGTTTTCATGTTTTGGTTTCCCTTCTAAGAAGAAGATCATCATCTTTGGCTTGAAGGATTGAGGGAGGAAAGATCCAAGATCCATCTTCTCTTAAGGAGCTTGAAGAAACTCCTACATCAGTCGTATGGGACATGCACAACATTGGTGGGTCTCCACACCACCATCGACAATATGACATTTCCAAGCTTCGGAGATGGGGCGGACGTTGACTGGAGGCTGAGGATCATGTTGAGCAACTATGGTTTTGATTCACACCTTCCATTGACAGTGGGTATCAAAGGGAATTTCTCAAGGCAATCGTAAATGAATAGTGGGATGGGACCTGAGGTTTCAAACCCTAGCATAATTTCAATGAAAAAAGGGAAGGGGTAAGGTTTGGTGAATGGAATCTGAATGAAGGAGGGAAGTTTTGTTTACGGTTTTCATTTTCATAAAATAACATCATTTTAACCCCTATGTGGATGATAGCCTGGATTTAAATAGCCAGGTCACCAAACTTTGATATTGTTGTTACGTGTATTGATAGTGGGGACCTTGGTGTCTGACAGAGAAGAAGAAAGGGATTAACGGGGTCAATTTATAAAATGGAGGACCAAAGTGTCCGATTGTGAAAAAGTGAGGGACCAAATAGGGGGTTTTGTTGTTAAAATAATGCCCACTTTTTTTTTTGAAATAATTTATGTCATAGTGCTCAGCATAGGGCAATTTGTCCTAGCCCACTCAATACTGGATAGGTGCTCTGGTCTAGTATAGAGGGAAGAAATGTTGTCCATCTGGGTTGTAAAGAAAGTCATCCCCTCTCACGTCACGACATATTCTAACCTTGAAGAAAGACTTCTTGAAGTTTATATAAGATTGGTCGAACGCATTTAATAGACAATGACTGGGAACCCTACTCAGGGAGACCTACCCCGCTGGAACCTGCACCTTAATTATCATAGCTTGGAAAAAGAAGAAAAAATAGGCACCAAAGAAGTACGCCCAAAATACTTGTAAAGAACCTCAAAGGTTTACATAAAATCCTACCCGTTTGGGTGAAGCTGGGTCGAGGCAATATTGAGAACACTTAGAACCCCCTCTTAAAGTTAGAAAAATGGAAGGAAAGGTAAAGATGGGAGAAGAAGGTCTCAAACACGTAAGTATAGTCCAACTCCCTATGGTTTATCCTTGCATGACAAACTCTCTTATCCTTTGAATAACTCACACATTCAATGTTGGGAGCCAACACTGATCCACTAAAAACCCTTGCCATAACCCAATAATAGATTCCTTATTTAGAAAGGAAGACTTGAAAGACCAAACCTTTTTCCTAACCCAGGAAAAGGAATTTGAAGAAGAAGCCATCTCTACTTGAAGGAAAACAAAAACAAAAGACAAAGACACACTAAAACTTAGAAACACAAAATGATAAGGAAAACGTGAAGGAAAGACTGACCTTTGAGTAGGAAGAAATAACCTAAGGAGTTCAAGATGATGAAAAGGAAGATAAAGAAAGGAGGGGACCTAAGAACCAATAATGACTGCAATAGGAAGTGGGAGAGAGCTTGCAGAAGTAAAGAGCCAAGGGAGAGAGTTTTTAGAAGCAAAAAGTTAGGGGAGAAGGTTCACAAAAGTAAAAAGCAAAAAATGGAAAAGGGTTAGGCTATAAATATGTAGGAAAAGCGTAAAGCCTAAAAAAAGATCCAACAGTCAGGAGTGGCATGACCTATCCCACGACTACAATGACTTCACAGGAACAACTGCTCTTGACACGTAACAAAAGGCCCACCAATGCTTGAAATGACATGCATTCTTCCAAAGCAAGGTCATGGGGATACAAAACACCCATCATTACAAAAATTTGTCCCTTTTAGACATTACCTTGAAAAATGAAAGACAACTTCCCACCATCAAAGACATGTGCCCCATCGAAGTCCTTCTTCGAAAAATGATCTAACTACCTAATATCTAAGTCCCTTAGTCGAGATTGAGACGACACGGCTACTCAAGAAACATTCACTACCCATTAACCTAGACAGATGAACAAAACATCTTCCCCAACTTCAGCACACAGTCATACGACATACGATTACTTGACGCACGACCACTTGACATACAATCACTCGGTATATAGTCAAACAACACACAACCGCTCGGTATACGATCGCCCGACATACAATCACTCGGTACACAATCACACAACATACAACTACTCGGCATACGATTACTCAGTATATAACCACTTGGTATATAATCACTTGGCGCACCTGATGGCTGAGAGCTCGTGACCGCAGGGCTCTTATTCCCCTAAGATTAGCTAAGATCCCCCTTATCCTCTTATTCTAGGAAGTTATCTCTATCCCCCTATCTTAGTAAATTATTAGATATTGATTCAAAACCAAGGCCCTATATTGGTGTATAAATAAGGTCCCAGAGTCAAGTGACATTTTGAGAAATAAACTCTATTTTCATAGAATAACTCTCTAGGATTTAGTACTTTATACACTTAGAATGAACAAATAATAATTGTTGTAATTCTGGAAGAATTTATAACATAATAAAATAATAATTAAGGCCCAAAAAACTAACTACATCAAATGAATTATTTTATTATATATGACAAGATTTTTGCTTTTTCGTTTGACTTTGTGTGGTTTTTGTACGCAATACTAATATATGCATATGTAATGGCTAGATATAGCAATTTGCAGGCGAAAAAAACTAGTGCTTATATCATTAGATTTCAGTTATTGTTTAATATATCAACTAGAAAAAAGTCATTTTGATTTCAATTATTGTTATCCTACATCTCAATTACTGTTAGTCTATATATTTTCAAGGCTAAGATATACTTTTAACCCTTTAAAATTTAGGGTTTAGAAAGCAGCCTCTTTAAAAGCATGAATAATTTTTAGCCTTTTAAATTTTCAGGGTTATCTAAAAATGATCTTTTACTAGTATTTTCTCTTAACTGCTGAGGTGGCTAATGTTTGTGCCACATCAATAGTTAAACATAATTGCCATATGTTAATTTTTTCTTAATAAACTTATTGCCAATGATTTTGAATCTTAATTGCTAGAAATAGTTTGTATAATGGTTGTCAAAATCGGACCAGATTGGCTAGTCAAACCAAGAACTGAAGCCATCGGTCCGGACATGCCAAAAAATCGAGCCCGTACTAAATTGGTAAAAACTTGGAAACACTGGGAAAACTAGTCCAAAACTGATCAAAAACTCTTTTTCTCTCCGAGTCACTTAATTCAACGTTTTTTAAAAAAATTCTTTTGTATTTTACTTGGTTTGGACTAGGGTGTTTTTTTGAACCTTTTTAACATGTTATGCTATGGTGTGTACTATTTTGAACATTTTTCACTATGTAATGTTTAAATTTTAATACACTTGTTGATTTTTTTTATGAAAATTTTATTATTTTGCTATAATTGATTATTATTAAATATATAAAATAATAATAATTTATTATTACCAGTTTCAATCATTGGTTCAACTAGTGCCCCTTGAAACAGTGCCTTCACTAGTTCAATGACTGGTCTGATTCTGAATACATTGGTTTATACCATATAAGTGAAAAAATAGGGGAAGCATTATTTACAGTTCAACATTTTAACCGCTGATAATGCTTCAACATTTTTCTCATAATTTCACAAACACCTTAGGGGCATAAGATTAAGACATTTTTCCATTGATGACATGATAAAACAAACAAAACAAAATTGAAAGGAAAGATCACAGATACATTAAACATAACAAATCCAAAAAATTGGAGGAAGAAAAATGCATTGTATATAACTACATCGGATTCAAGAATTGGATCCCGGTTCTTGTGATACATAATTTGGGTTTCTTCCCCATGCGTTCCATGATATCCAATAACTTTTTCATACTATTCCTCGTATAGAAAATAAAATTTGAAATAAAAGTTGATGGAGGAAAGAGAAGATTGGGGAAGACCATCAAAGCCAAATTCTTCCTTCATCTACTTTCTCCCCATTCTTTCATAAACTCTAAACCCTTAATTCATCATTGTAGGGAACCCCCGGACTCAATTCCTGATGTAATTACAATGATTAATTTAATAAAAACACAAATAGATTTTTTATGTTTTAAGAACCTGAACATGCAACTATTGGTCATTTGGCAAGCGCACCAATTTGGGATTGTAGTTTTCAAAAGATTAGATATCGTTTCCTCAAGGATTGATTGGTTTCAGTGAGTGATAATAACTTTTATTTACAATGGTAAAAGTATCAAAACTTATTAATAAAAGAATGTTTCATACACAAATTTGTACAATATTCACAGATTTAGAGATTGATTTATACATTGAGCAAAAGATAATGTAAAATAAATTATAAAACTATCTAGAAAGTGATTTATAAAATGACACTTTAGAATGATTCCAATACTTAGATTTAAACACAAATTGATAAACCATGTTGAAATTAGGATCCCCGTACTAGACTTTAACATAGTAATTATAAACATGCATATTTAATCATCAAGTTTATGTCATTGCAACTTAAAATCATTACACCCGATCCCTCAATGAATAAATTCTAAATAATTACCGTAAAGTTTGATCCCTAAAATTCTTTCTTAGTAAAAACTTGCTTTAAGCATTGGCCTTATCACAACAATAGTTACCAACTTTATCCCTAGTAATTGGTATATTAAGGGTATTTGAACTTTTACTTCCATTCAAATAGATTTAACACACATGAAATCATTCTCCCATTTGAAATTCATACTAATAAAAGGTTGAAATACTAACATGAAACTTGAATCATAAACATGCATAATTCTTAATCACAACATCATATTCATAGATTGGTTCACCGATTCCAACATAAAAAGATTAGTTATACATGGTAAAAGTAAAAACACAACTTACATGTGGAGACATGATAAACACTGAACTAAACTTGACAAAGAACTCACAACACAAAAGGAAAATAAACCTAAATAAAAATCTCAAGTAAATAGAAGGATTCTGCAGTGCAGAGCTCGAATGAAGAGTCAGAAGAGGGGATAGGGAATGAAGGAGGATTGGAAAAGGATGCTGAAACCCTTGATAAATGGCCCTATTTGTAGTGGAGATGTTTGGATTTGACGCTACACGTGGGTGTGGCGCTACGTGTGAGGTCTCTGACTCAGACCCCATTAATCTTCCTGATTTTTAGCAATAATTTCCCTTGTCCTAATAATTTGCATACAAGCTTCAATCCTTGTTCCCCATTGTATTTATGCCTTTGGTCTGTAGTGGATTAGCCATTATATATGCAACATTATTTGGCCACTTTTCTAAGTGAAATTCCACCTATTAGTGGGGTACACGTAGCAACTGACGCTATGCGTAGGCCTGACGCGTAGTGTGAGGGTCAAAATTCCTGATGCTGAGCATGGGGTTGATGCTACACGTCAACCTTCTGTTTTACATAATTTTTAACTTTTAAACTTCAAACTATCACTCAAAAAATAGAAAAATGGGTCATGCAAGGTTAAATTCAATAACTTCCATTTATTTGCATTAAAACCTAATTTATTTATATTAAAGCTAATTTTTATTTATTTATTTTTAATTTTTATTATAAAAACAATGATAAATTAAGGACTAACAAAGTACCCCCAACTTAGGAATTTGCTCGTCCTTTAGCAAAACTAAAAACTATGAACCAATCTTTGAACATAATTTTTTTTGAAACAATTGAAAACTTACTACAAGAAGTTATACATAACTGATCGTTTGAAATAATCAATATTGATGACTTGTGCAAAAGAAGCTTAGAGATAAAACTATTACAATGTCTTGTCAATAAATCAAGCTTATTTCAAGGCTTACCTCTTAAGTGTTTCTGTCTGTAATAGGGTAACCTATTTAAATTAATTAATCATAAAATCAACAAACTTAATTTTGATTTTCATCTTATCAATTGTCATTCATACAAAATTAACAAGAATCACAAGGTTTTTTCAAGGGTTGTGATGAGGCTTGGTTACAAGAATTCATGGTTTCTCTAGGAAAAACAAAACACCTGAAATCATAAAAGAGAATCTCATGTAAGGATAAGGTGTTTCTTGTTAACCAAAACTCACTTCTCTTTTGGACAGATACCCTCAACTTAGTTCTTTTATTTCTTTTTCTAAATTTGTATATATATTTCTTTCCTTTTCTTTTTACTTTTATTTTTCACATATATGCATGACTGATATAATTTTTATAAAAGGAACTAAGTTTATAATTTCACTCCTCATTTTGTAAGAATACAAAAGAATTTTCCTTTTTATTGTAATGTTCTTTTACTTAATCAAATGAAAGGGAATGGTTGAAAATATTTATGGTTGAGCCGTGCCAAAGAAAAAAAAAGACTCAAAATTGGCTAACAAAGGATAAATACTTTTTACCATGGTAAGTTTTTTTGGCCCTAGTTCATGTGTGTACCAATAATGTGCCTTGATCATGTTCTTGGATCCTCTGTATGACAACAAAGATCAAAGAATTAAGCAAAATCAATTTGAAAGAAATTATGTCAATACCCTCAAAATGTTTAAAAGAACTCTCAACTTACCAGGTTTTTCGAATAAAAACATTGTAATTTGTTTTATAAAAATGCTTTAACTGCGTAAGAATCAATATTTGATTATTTAAATGGCTTATTGTGTAAAACTTCAAGCGCATAAATTTTTTAATTTCAAAAAATGGTTTATTTTTGTTTATATTTTAAGAAAAATCACACTTATTTAATGAAGAAAATCATTCCTAATAAAATATCGCACAAAAATAAAATATCACACTATACGATATAAAATATCACACTATACCAAATTGAATAATCAAAATCATAAAGTAACTAATTTAATAATGTAAAACACAAGAATGTAAAAATAGTCATAAAAATGCAAGGAATAAATATGGCCCTCAGTCAGCCTGCATCTGATCCTCCTCCTCCTTATCATCAGCAGTGTCCCCCTTAGTGTTTGCCTAAGCACCAGATGTGCTACCTCCCTCAGGATATGTCGACTTATCTCCTGGCCAAGCCACATGAGAAGTAAACTCAGCAAGCGTCAAGAATGATGCATCTGTTCCCTGAACCCTGTATTGATATAAAGAATCATGTAAATGGATATAAGCTCTATGAGAAGAAGCCATCATCTGTATCATGTACTGATGGTCTATCCTGCTCCGAGTCAGCTCCTAGAGGACAACATCATTGGAAGTCGCCTGAGGTGGTCTCCTACGCCTCAGTCTGGGCTGGGCCTCCTACTCAAGGGGTCGAAGCTCATAGTGCTGAACAAAATAAATCCTGTTTACTAGAACATTGGGTACTCGCCCCAGTGAACTAGTGAACTTTTGAGAAGGTACCTGTACTCCCTGCCTCCTCAGTAAAGCAGAAATGATAAGTTGAAATGGTATTGGGCAATTTAACTTATACCTAAGGGCATAATGGTGAATCTGCTCAGAAATAAGGGTAGCAATGTTAATGGTGTGTCCCTACAAAATAAAGTATAACAAACAACATCCCTCAACTGGTAAGCTGGAGATGTGGGTTGTTAGTCCTTTATTTACAGTTATTTTTATAATAAAAAGTGTGAAAAATTCATAAACATTAGTTTAAATAGAAATAAAAAGTAGGTTTTAGAGAAATAAATAGAAGTTATTGAATTTAACTTGGCATGACCCATTTTTCCTATTTTTGTAGTAAAAAGTGGTGGTTAAAAGAGGAAGAATTATGTAAGTCAGAGGGCTGACATGTAGCATTAACCTTAGCTTAGCATTAGGATTTTTGGTCTTGACGCTACGCGTCAAGCCCTCGCGTAGCGTCAGGTGCTACGTGTATCCCACTGACAGGTGGAATTGCACTCTGAAATGAGCCAATTAATTATGCAAAATGGCCAATCCACTACAGACCAAGGCTATTTACTCAGTGGGAGACAAATGGCACTATGTCTATGCATTATTGGAACATTATTGCCAAATCACCCTAGAAATCATAAAGATTAATAAAGGCTGAGTTAGAGGCCTGACGCACAGCACCACGCCCACGCGTAGCGTCAGGACCTCAACTCAGCCTTATAAATAAGGCCATTTGCTAAGGGTTTTGGACCATCTAAGCATCCCTTAGAACCCAATTCAGAGTGTTCTACATTTTGAGTTGCGAGAATAGTTTTCATATACTTGAGAATGTTATTTTAGTGTTGTTTTCTTTTGTGTTGTGAAGTGTGTTGTCAAGTTCAGTCAAGTGTTCGCAATGTTTCCACTTGTAAGTTGTGTTTTTACTTTTACCATGTGTAACTAATCTGTTTATGTTGGAATTGATGAACCAATCTATGAATATGATGTTGTGATTATGGATTATGAATGTTTATGATTCAAGTTCCATGTTAGTATTTCAATCTTTATTAGTATGAACTTCAAATGGGAGAATGATTTTCATGCATGTTAAAACTAGTTTAATAGAAGTAAAAGTTGTAATACCTTTAATATACCAATTACTAGGGATAAAGTTGGTAATTATTGTTGTGATAAGGCTACCACCTAAAGCAAGTTTTTATTGAGAAAGCATCTGAGGGATCAAACTTTACGATAATTATTTAGAATTTATTCACCGAGGGATCAGGTTTAATGATTTTAAGCTGCAATGACATAAACTTGATGATTAAATATGCATGTTTATAATTACTATGTTATATTCTAGTACGGGGATCCTAATTCCAACATAGTTCATCAGTTTGTGTTTAAATCTCAAGTATTGGAATCATTCTAAAGTGCTATTTTATAGTTATTTTCTAGATAGATTTAGAATTCATTTTACACTATCTTTTGCCCAATGTATAAATCAATCTCTAGATCTGTGAATATTGTACAATTTGTATATGAATCATTCTTTTGTTACTAAGTTTTGATAATTTTGCCATAGTAAATAAGAATTACTATCGCACACTGAAACCAATCAGTCCTTGAGGGAATGGTGTCTATTTCAAAAATCGCAATGATAAATTGGTTTGCAAATACGAGTTATAATAGTGATTTAATTATCTAGTGAATTTGATTCAAATAAATTACCAAAACGATGATGAATAATAAATTAGAAAATAGCAAATTCAACATCTTTATAGAAGAAAATTAGAGCAAGTTCGGGAAATTGAATCAAAGGTAAATCTTGGGGTATTAAGGGTTCATATGCAGGTATCAAAATTAAAGGTTACTCGGTTATCCAATTATATGATTCTGTTCCTAAGGCAGATTGCCCTAAGTTAATTAATACCTTTCTCTCGAAAGCTTATTAACGTGCCTAATTCCTAAAGAACCACGTTCAATTTGTTAATTAGACCATTTACGTTCTATGGAAATCTGATTAACCCTCAAACAATTTTGCTTACTGTCGTAATTCAAAATCATAGGTTTAATTTAGGTATTCTCAAATTACATGCCACTCTCTCGATTACCTATATAATTTGTGATCATCTACGCTTATCTCTAAGTCTTACAGAAGCATTAGGCATACATAAATTTAATAGAAATTGAAATCACATAGATTGGAACACGAAGAACAATTAATTGTAACATATAGGCATACTACATCCTTAGCCCCAAGAAAAGAGTTTAGTGTGCCATAAGGATTGTTGTCATCATGTCACACATCACAAAATCAATACAAAGCATCAAAGATATCAAAAGTGTAAAATAGGGATTCAAAAATTACAAATTAGTTCTCATTAGGATTCTAATTCTTCCTCCCAAATTTATAGATTTGATTTCCCTTGATGGATTTGACTGTTGATTCCCAATGAAAGCTTCCCAAAAGGTTCTTCAAAATCTCCCAAAAGATGTCTCTAAAACTGTCTTTGCAGAACTCTCCTTCCTATCCCCTCAAGTGCCCAACAAAAACCCTAAACAATTTAGAGATTTGGGCCTTGTAGGGGACAACTACAAATAGTGATGGATAACCACGGCCAGTGGTTCGAGTCTTGTCCTTTTTTAAACATAATTTTACAACTTTTTGTAACAAATAGAGCCAACCACGACCAGTGGTGGCTTCTGACTTTCTTTTCTTTGCTCCACAGTGCCCATCACAGCCAATGGTGGCTTCTAACTTGCTTTTCCTCTTTTTCCAGTGCTAACCACGACCAGTGGTTTGCCACCACTGGTAGTGGTTTCCTTCAACCTTGCCAAAATGCACTCATAAAGGCCTCAAAGGTCTCTTCTTTCATCCACTTTGCCATTTTTCCTCTAAGGAGACCTAGAACATTATTGATCCTACAAAAATAGGAACAACCAAGTAATATGTGTGGAAAAGAATCAAAATCAAGGGAATCAAGCATGCAACAATATGCAAAACCCCTAAAACTAGACCTAAAAACAACTAAAAATAACACACAATGCACACTTATCACCAATCAGTCCTTGAGGGAACGATGTCTATTTCAAAAACTGTAATGATAAATTGGTACGCTTGCCAACAAACCCAATAAGTTTTTTGGCGCCGTCGCCAGGGATTAATTGATTTTCAATAAATAGTAAATTTTTAATTACTGTGGTAAAATTTTGTTACTTTTTAACCTAGGTAATTTTTCATTCTTACTTTTTACTTATACATTTATTTATTTACTTTTACTTCTTAATTTTTCTTGTTATACTAACTTTTTCTGTTTAGTTTGTGTATGCAAACTCAATCTTTTGCAGGAATAATCTACTTTGATCCTGAGATCGAGAAATTTGTAAAAAATCTTAAAGACGGACTTTGGGACAGTTTGCTGCTATTAATGGACCACCCCGTGTGTCGAGAATATTTCAATGACTTGTTACGGCGGTGGAAATTAAACCTGCTACATTGAATATAATTTAAAATAATCAGTTTACTGGTTTAAATCATGAAGAACCATATGATCATCTAACTGTTTTTTATGAATTATGCAGCACTATTGATTTTGAACCCAATCAAGAAGAATTTGTGTACATGAGACTATTTACTTTTTCTTTGGTTGGGAAGGCAAAAGAATGGTTTAAATGTTGTCCTCCTGGTAGTTTTATGAACTGGTCTGATCTCGAAAGAAAATTTTTGGAATAGTTTTATTCCCCTTCTAAATATTTTGAAGCTATGACAGCTATTCACTCATTTTCACAAAATCATAATGAGTCATTAGCAGAAGTATAGGAATGATTTAAAGCATTGTTGAGAAAGTGCCCAAATCATAATTTGGATGATGGTGGAAAGGTATGAATCGTTTATCATGGCTTATTGCCTTAGTTTAAGATGATGTTAGACGCCTGTACTAGTGGTTCATAAATGAACAAAATAGTAGAGGAGGCAATAGTAATAATGGAATCCATGTCTACTAGTGACAAACAAGCAAAACATAAAAGAGGTAATGTTTCCCAGAAGCCAAGTATACTTGAGTTAGGAGTGAATGATGCAGTCTTAGCTCAGCAAAAATTGTTGACACAACAAATTGAAGTAATGAGTAAGCAATTGTAGAAACTTCAGATTGCTCAAGTGTCATCACCACCCGCTGCTTAGTTAAAATAGTGCGTACATTGCATGGGTGAACAACCTTGTGGTTATTGTGCACCTGATGGAATTGAACATGAGCAAGCCAATTTTTTGAACAACCAAAGATTACTTGTAGGTAATTTTCCTTTTAATATTGGTAATATTTTCCTTAACAATTATCCACAAGGATGGAAGAATAATAATTTTGGCTAGAAACAAGATGTTGGACCTTCCAACAGACCTTCCAATAATTAATTTCAATAACAACCACAACCTGATTAGAATGCTAGCATGAAAAGGATAGAAGATTCTATCCAACAATTGCTACAATATATGTAAACAAATGAAGCTACATGAAAAACGTCAGATTTACAATTGGGACAGCTAGCGAAGGAGGTAGCTAAAATGAAAAGTTTAGGTTTTTCTGCCAATACCCAAAACCCAAGGGAACAATGTAAAGCTATTTTCACAAGAAGTGGTAAAATTGTAGGGACTGAGTGTAAAGAAAGTTATAAATAGAGTGAAGAGAGTGAAAAAGAAAAAAATAAAGAAGAAAAGAAAGAAAAAAAGAATGAAGAAAAAGAAAAAGAAATAAATGAAAAAAGAGAAAAAGAAGAAGAAAAAAAAACAAAAACAAAAAAATAAAAAAAAGAAAAAAGAAAAAAGAAAAAAATTAGTATTTGGGTCAGACACCTCCAGTTAGGGATCTACCTTATCCTTATTCATCTTTAAGAAAGGATAAGGAAAGAGTACAAAAGATTCCATGAGATTTTTCAGTAGTTACAAATAAACATTCCTTTCTCGGAGGCATTGGAACAAATGCCAACATATGTGAAGTTTATGAAGGAACTACTCACAAAGAAAAGGAGGTATAATGAAGAAATTGTAGTGCTCGAAGCGGGTTGTAGCGCAATCTTACAATATACATGCCAGAAAAGTCAAAGGATCCTGGAAGTTTCATCATTCCTGTTTCCATTGGAAGTGTAAATATTGGGAAGATTTTATTAGACCTAGGGGCTAGCATCAATTTAATTCCCCTAAGTATGATGAAACGCATTGGTGATGTTGATCCACAAAGGACGAGGATGACTTTACAACTAGTGGACCGCTCAATCAAAAGACCCTATGGAATAGTGGAAGATGTACTTGTGAAGGTGGACAAGTTTTACTTCTCTGTTGACTTTGTAGTATTAGACATGGAGGAAGATACTGAAGTCCTCTAATTCTTGGAAGACCATTCATGAAGACTGCTAGAGTGTTGATTGATGTGGACAATGGAAAACTTGCAGTGAGAGTGCGTGATGAGGAGGTAAATTTTAATATTTTCAAAGCAATTAAACATCCTAACCCAAAACAAGATTATTTTAGAGTGGATGCCCTTGATGAAATTTGCCTCTCTGTATCAAAAGGTATGTCTTATTCTGACCCCTTTAATAAATTACTGATTGATTCTATTAATTGTTTAAATGAGGAAGAGGAAAAACAGATAGATAGGTGCTTTGAAGAGTTGGAGACAGGGAAATAAATTTCCCCTGAATCTAAAAAGATTGAGGAACTCTAGGAGACACCTATTGAAGAGATCCAGAGGCTAGAGCTTAAAGTTTTGCCTTCACACCTCAAGTATATCTTTCTAAAGGAAGGTAATCTTAAATCAGTCATTATTAGTCATTTACTAACTGAAACAGAAGAAGCAAGGCTGGTAAAGGTGCTGAAGAAAAATCAGGAAGCAATTGGATGGACACTTGAAGATCTTAAAGGTATAAGTCCATCATATTGCATGCACAGGATTTTATTAGAAGATGATTTCAAGCCTGTAGCCCAACCTCAAAGACGCCTTAATCCCACCATGAAAGAGGTAACAAAGAAAAAGGTTCTAAAATTGCTGAAAGCAGGTATCATCTATACTATTTTTGATAATGCATGGGTAAGCCCCTCAAAGATGCCTCAATCCCACCATGAAAGAGGTAACAAAGAAGGAGGTTCTAAAATTATTGAAAGCAAGTATCATCTATCTTATTTTTGATAGTGCATGGGTAAGCCCGGTCTAGGTGGTACCAAAGAAAGGAGGTATGATAGTAATTGTTAATGCTAAAAATGAATTAGTTCCAACAAGAACTATCACCAGTTGGAGAATGTGTATCGACTATAGAAAACTGAATCAAGCAACTAGAAATAACCATTTTCCACTCTTTTTTATGGGCCCAATGCTGGAAAGATTGTTTGGACAGGCTTATTATTGCTTTCTTGATGGTTATTTTGGAAATAACCAAATTGCTATGGATCCTCTTGACCAAGAAAAGACTGCTTTTACATATCCTTTTGGTATCTTTGCTTATAAAAAATGACATTTGGATTATGCAATGCACCTGCTACTTTTCAAAGATGTATGTTTGCTATTTTGTAGATTAAGTTGGAAAGAGCATAGAAATCTTCATGGATGACTTCTCTATCTTTGGGAACTCCTTTAATTCATGTCTATCCAGCTTGGACATCGTACTGAAGTGGTGTATTGATACAAATCTGGTTTTAAATTGGGAGAAATGTCACTTCATGGTGACAAAAGGAATAGTACTTGGTCATAAAATCTCTACAAAAGGTATTTGAAGTTGACCAAGCAAAAGTTGAGGTGATATCTAAACTCCTACCCCCTATGAATGTGAAATGGATTAGATGTTTCTTAGGACATGCTGGGTTCTATCGAAGGTTCATTAAGGATTTTTCAAAAATTACTAAACCTTTGACAAACTTCTTGAACAAGGATGTTGAATTCAAATTTGATGATGCATGTCTTAAAGCTTTTAATTCTTTAAAAGAAAAATTGATTTCCGCTCCAGTTATTATTACTCCTAATTAGAATCTGCCCTTTAAACTTATGTGTGATGCAACTGATTATGTTATAGGAGCTATTTTAGGTCAAAGGCATGAAATTTTTTTTAGGGTTATACGTTATGCTAGTAAAGTTTTAAATAAAAATCAAGTGATTTATGCAATTACTAAGAAAGAATTACTACCATAGTGTATGCCTTGGAAAAATTTAGATCATATTTGATAGGCTCAAAAATAATTGTTTTCACTGATCATGCAGCTATCAAATATCTTCTGACCAAAACTTATTCTAAGCCTCGGTTAATCCAATGGATTTTACTCCTACAAGAATATGATCTTGACATCAAAGATAAAAAGGGTTATGAAAATGTGGTCGCTGACCATTTATCTAGAATAAAAAATGATGACTAATATTTTTTACCCTTAATTACTTACTTTGTTTGTCTGTTTTATTTACTGTTAAATCGTAATAAATGTGTTTTAGCGTAATTTGTCAGTAATCTCCATTTATAATTTTTATTTCACTATTTGTTAGTAATCACTGTTTTCTTATTTTTATTGTTACTATTGAGTGTTGAATTTTATGATTTCTGTTTTCTTTTACTGTTACTGTTTACTAGTGATTGTTGTTTTTAATTTCTACTATTTCTGTTTATTTTGTATCAATTAGTATGTTTAAAATAAATTAAGCTTTCATCCTAAAATAAAATCTATTGAATTAACTAAGTTTAATGTGATTTTATTTTATTTTACAGGTTATCAAATTATTGGAAGCTTCTTGGTTACTTTGCAAATAAATCACTCTCCTTCAAGTACAAATTCACATTAATTACTTCTTCTTGAAAAGTATATTAATGTGAAATTGTTTAAACCTTATCCATGCTTCAAAAATAAACAAAATAAATTCCTACCTCTAATAAGTGTATTAACGTGAATTTCAAAGGCAAAAAGGAGGACAATTCACGTTGGTATGCTTTCTAAAAATGCAAGGTTCCTTTGCCAATAATTTAATGCAAAACATTGGACACTAAATTAAAAGCAAAAATCAAACGTGAAAAGATGGCTGAATGTGGACTTGTGCAACATGAAATATCCTCTCTTTAAGTCTCCCAAATTCACGTTAATACTCTCATGAGAAAGGCCCATGGTGCAGATTTTTTTTTCAAAGATAAAAGTCACTTGGTAATCTAATTTTGACCAAGTCAAAATTGGATTTAAATTGGTTCCAAGGTGTAGAACCTTTCATGTGAAAAGCTTTCAAAAAAGGGTCCATGTTGCTAATATTTTATTCAAAGCTTTTGTCCATTTCCATTTATTTCCAAACGGCTGCAGCAAGGGAATAAGGCTCATGTTAATTATTCAATGCAGATAATGGCATCCATGGTCCACTTAATTGCATAATTCCTTCATGATTCCAAGAGCATGTCCCACATGTTTTTCAAAGCTACAAGGTCTCCAAAAAATGTCAAGACATGTCACGGTTTCACCATTTTAAAGACAAGGATTTTTAGCTTAAAAAAAATGCAAGAATCATTCCACCAAGGCAAGGCACATTCACGGTTTTACAAGTGCAGTTTTAGTGTCTATTTGTTGCATTTAAATAAAGAAAAAGTAGTCATATGGACAGCATAAAAAATCACTTGAATTGCTTTCTTGAAAGGGGTCCATGTGCTTGAATTTTTTTATGCAAAATCCCTTACATTTCCTCTTGGTTCTCACGGAACAAGATGCTGTAAAATAAAAATAAATAGGACAGCAAACAACACTGTATTTGGACAGTAACAGCAAGAAATTGGGACAACAAACAGCAAATAAAATTGGCACCATGCTAAGTTAATTGCAACGTGAAACATGGTTACTGGACAGCAAGAAATTCCAAGAGAAATGCCCTCTATGTTTTCCACTTTATTACATTAAGACAAATGAAAAGGATGAAGATATCAAATGCAAAGCTCACGACCATAAATGATGAAAATGCATGTTTCTCTTTTGCTGAAAATTGGCAACGTGAAGGCATATGGCAAGGTGATGGGCTGCACTAAAATTGTCTAAAAATTCAGCCAAGAAAGATCTATAAATTAGAGCCAAGAAAGCTGGACAGAGCAGGGAGCAGAGAAAAATTCTGAAGCAGAGTAGCAGTGGACAGCAGAAGAATTTGGGAGAACTTCATTCGGGGTTCGGTTTTTATCTTGTTTTAATTATGAAGGGCTAAAACCCTTAGATTGATTTTCTTGGAGGTTAATGTAATGTTATTTTTGAGGTTTTGATTTTTAATATATTTCCTTGTTGTTAAACTCTTTATAATTTTAGCTCAATTATTTAATGTCTATTCGGTTTAATTAAGTTGTATGCTTTATCAATTTAATTATACAGTTAGAATTAAATAAAAATTATATTAAGATAGATTTAGAAATATACATGCTTAATGAATGTTTCAAAAATCAATCTTAATAGTTGTGGTTTGCTTAATTCCATAATTTGAGAATAGATTATGTATGTAGGTGATGTTCTATGTATGTTCAATAATTCCTAGAATTTAAAATCTTGACTCCTTTTGCTTAATTAGGATGCTTGATTAAAATCTTCATTTTATGAAAGTAAAGGAATTATGAATTAAAAGACGCTTAGTTGATTAATTCAAATTGAACTAAGGGATTGACAGTAAGGAAGTGTATAGAAACCTTTTCAAATCCAAGGATAAAATAAATTACAATACTCCAAGAAAATCAATCGTTCGTTATTTACTTGTTCTACACTCATTTTGTATTTTGTATTCTGTTTTAAATTTCTGTGACAATCAAACAAACCCCCCAATTATATGCTTGTTGAATTTCTGTCTGTAAAAAATTAAATTTTAGTTGTTGAATTTTTAATTGTTAAAATTAGTTTAAGACTTGATTTTCCTAAATTTGTTTTGTTGATCCTTGAGAGAACGACCTAGGTTGACACCCTAGTACTACATTAATTAATTTTAATGTACGAATTTGACGGGACCACGACAGCCGATGTCAAATTTTGGCGCCGCAGCCGGGGATCATCGATCTTTAGGAAAATTGTTGTTTTAAATTAATTTCTTTTAAAATTTTTTTAAAAAAAAAATTTAAAAAAAAAATTTTTTTTTTAAAAATATTTTATCTGTTTGTTTATTTTGTTTTATTTCTTTTGCATGATTTAGGATTCTTATGATATATTGCTCATTATCATGAAATATCTTGTTGTATGCTATGTATGACTAGAAGGACTTTTAGGCATTTATATTCATTTGATCCTGAAATTGATAGAAGTTTTCATAGATTAATTAGAGAAGCTAGATTTAATAATAATTTTGTTGATATTGATAGTGATAGTATCTCATCTGAATCTGTTGAGAATAATTCTGAAAATTTTTCTGATATGGCTGGACCTCGTGAGAGAACTCTTAGAGAACTAGCCGCACCTGAATTCACATATGAAAGTTTGTGTATTCAATATCCTGAGGAAGATGTCCCTTTTATTCTTAAGACCGGACTTATACACTTGTTGCCTAAGTTTCATGGTCTTGCGAGTGAAGATCCGCACAAACACCTCAAAGAATTCCACATTGTGTGATCCACAATGAAACCCCAAAACGTTCAAGAAGACCATGTCTATCTTAAAGCGTTTCCTCATTCTTTAGAGGGTGTTGCTAAGGATTGGTTGTACTACCTTGCTCCAAGATCAATCACAAGTTGGAATGACTTAAAGAAAATGTTCTTGGAAAATTTTTTTCCTGCCTCTAGAACTACTGCAATCCGGAAGGATATATCTGGAATTAGGCAACTCTCTGGAGAAAGTCTTTATGAGTATTGGGAGAGATTCAAGAAACTCTGTGCAAGTTGCCCTCACCACCAAATTTCTGAACAACTTCTTCTTCAGTACTTCTATGAAGGTCTGCACCACGTTGATCGTAACATGATAGATGCGGCAAGTGGAGGAGCTTTAGGAGACATGACTGCTGCTGAAGCAAGAAACTTGATTGAGAAGATGGCATCCAACTCTCAACAATTCGGTGCGAGAAATGATTCTTTCAAACCTATGTTTGATTCTAATTCTAGTTCATCTGGAATTAAATTGGAGAGCAAACTTGATGCTCTAACCACTCTGGTCACACAATTAGTAGTAAATCAAAAATCCATGACTGCTAAAGTATATGGAATCTGTACTTCACAAGAGCACCCCACTGATTGTTGTCCTTCTTTACAAGAAAAGGATAATAATAATCCTCAAGCCTATGCAGCTAACATCTACCATGATAGACCTCCACCACCACAACAACAAAACCATGACCTTTCCACCAATAGATACAACCCAGGTTGGAGGAACCATCCAAACTTGAGATGGGGTAACCAACAACAAAATCCCCAACCTCCATTTCAAAGCAATGCACCAACCTTTCAAAGACCTACACCTCAATCATCCACAAGTGGCCCTTCTTTGGAAGAACTGGTGAAACAAATGGCTGCACAAAATTTAGAGTATCAACAGAGGAATGATGCTATCATCCAGAGTTTAAGCAACCAAATTGGGCAACTGGCTTCATCATTAAGCCAGTTACAATCTCAAAACTCTGATAAATTACCATCTCAACTAGCTGCAAATCCAAGAAATGTGAGCGCAATTCAGTTAAGATCAGGTAAGAACCTTGAAGTACCCATACCCAAGGAATCTGAAAAACAAACAACTGAGCCTGAAATAGTTGAGAATGATGTACCCTCTTCAAGCAAATCTGAGATATAACCACCCCAAATTCCACCTCATATCCCTCTTCCTTTTCCACCAAAAGCAATTCCAAGTAAGAAGATGAAAGAAGTGGACAAAGAAATTTTGGATACTTTTAGGAAAGTGGAAGTGAATATACCTCTTCTTGATGCAATCAAGCAAATACCCAAGTATGCCAAACTTCTAAAAGAGCTGTGTATTCACAAGAGGAGACTCAAAGGCAATGAAAGGATAAGCATGGGAAGAAATGTATCTACACTGCTTGGTAAGGAAGTTCCAAATATTCCTGAGAAATGCAAGGATCCAGGTACGTTTTCTATACCCTGTATCATAGGCAATAACAAATTTGAAAATTGCATGTTAGATTTAGGAGCTTCAATAAATGTTATGCCTATGTCTGTTTTTAAATCTTTATCTCTTGGAAATTTACAACCTACTGGTGTAGTTATTCAACTAGCCAATAGAAGCACTGCTTACCCTGCTGGAGTTATAGAAGATGTTTTGGTTCAGGTAGAACAACTTGTTTTCCCTGCTGACTTTTTCGTACTTGATATGGAAGAAGGTATGCCTCAAATTCCTGTTCCTATCATTCTGGGAAGACCATTTTTGAAAACAGCTCAAACCAAAATAGATGTTCATTCTGAAACTCTCTCTATGGAATTTGGTGACACGAGAGTTCAATTTAATATTCTTGATGCCATGAAATACCCATCTGAAAATCATTCTATTTTCCAAATTGACATTATTGATGAACTAGTTTTTGAACATTTTTCTAATGTTGATTTGGAATGCATAGATGATTCAAACAAATGTTTTGCATGCAATGATTCTGGAAGCTGTGATATTTATGCTGAAATTGATAAATACATAATTTCTGATTTAGAGTCTTTAGATATACCTGTTAACCATAAGGAGCTGGATGCGGGATTTCAAGAAAACTCTAACAAAATTTTTGAGGTGCAAACAGCGGAATCAAAATCTACTTCGTTAGTTCCATCTGTTTTGCAGGCACCTAAGTTAGAATTGAAACCCCTACCTGAGAACCTCAAGTATATATACTTAGGGGATGATGAACAGCTCCCGGTGATAATTTCCACTTCTCTTGATGAAAATCAAGAAGAAAAATTGTTGTAGGTATTGAAAAAACATAAGAAGGCTATAGGATGGACATTGGCAGACATACCTGGAATTAGCCCATCCATGTGCATGCATAGGATATTTCTGGAGGAAAATACTAAAGCAGTAAGACAGCCCCAAAGGAGACTCAACCCTGTAATCCTTGATGTTGTTAAGAAGGAAATTACCAAGCTTTTATAAGCAGGAATCATTTATCCTATCTCTGACAGTGAATGGGTGAGTCCAATTCAAGTGGTTCCTAAGAAAACAGGGATCACAATTGTGAAGAATAAGAAGAATGAGTTGATCCCAACTAGAGTGCAGAATAGTTGGAGAGTCTGCATTGATTATAGGAGACTTAACCAAGCAACCAAGAAGGACCATTTTCCTTTACCCTTCATTGATCAAATGCTTGAGCGTCTCGTAGGTAAGTCTCACTACTGTTTTCTTGATGGATTCTCTGGATATTTTTAGATTCATATTGCACCTGAGGATCAAGAAAAAACCACATTCACCTGTCCCTTTGGCACATTTGCTTATAGAAGAATGCCATTTGGCCTATGCAATGCTCCTGGAACCTTTCAAAGATGCATGATAAGTATTTTTGATGATTTTATTAAAAATTGCATAGAGGTGTTTATGGATGATTTTACTGTTTATGGATCTTCATTTAATGCATGCCTTGAAAGTTTAGATAAAGTTTTAAACAGGTGTATTGAAATTAACCTTGTCTTGAACTATGAAAAATGTCATTTTATGGTAAAACAAGGAATAGTTTTAAGGCATGTAATCTCTGAGAAAGGAATTGAGGTAGACCCTGCCAAGGTAGAAGTTATATCACATTTACCTTACCCCTCTTGTGTTCGAGAGGTTCGTTCTTTTCTTGGTCATGCAGGTTTCTACAGAAGATTCATAAAGGATTTTAGCAAGAAGGCTAGGCCACTATCCAGTCTGCTTCAAAAGGATGTGGCATTTGAGTTTGATGAAAAGTATCAGGAGGCTTTTAATTGCCTCAAGCAAGCATTGACCACTACCCCAATAATCCAAGCACCTGATTGGACAGCCCCATTTGAATTGATGTGTGATGCCTCTAATTATGCATTGGGAGCTGTCCTTGGTCAAAAGATTGACAAGCAACCTAGGGTCATCTACTATGCATCTAAAACTTTAGATGCTGCCTAGGTAAATTACACCACCACTGAAAAAGAGTTGTTGGCCATTGTTTTTGCATTAGATAAGTTTTGATCTTACCTACTCGGTTCTCGAGTAGTTGTCTTTACTGACCATGCAGCTCTGAAGTACTTGTTGAAGAAAGGTGAGTCCAAGCCAAGATTAATTCGTTGGATGCTCTTGCTCCAAGAGTTTGACTTGGAAATTCGTGACAGAAGTGGAACACAAAACCTTGTGGCAGACCATTTAAGCAGAATTGAGAATGCTCCTGATTCGGCACCTATTCGGGATGATTTTCCCGATGAACACCTCATGAGTATTTCTAACTCTTTTGATACACCTTGGTTTGCTAACATTGTAAATTATCTTGTTGCTTCTGTTTTTCCACCATATGCATCCAGAAACCAAATTTCAAAATTAAAAAGTGATGCAAAATATTATATATGGGATGACCCGTATTTGTGGAAGTTGTGTAATGATCAGGTGATTCGAAGATGCATTCCTAATCAAGAGATAGAATCAGTTCTTCGATTCTGTCATGCTTCACCAGTTGGTGGACATTTTGGTCCACAAAGAACAGCAAGGAAGGTGTTGGACTCTGGTTTATACTGGCCCACCATTTTTAAGGATGCATGGAGAATTTGTAACACCTGTGAGAAATGCCAAAGAACTGGAAACGCTATCACATGGCGTTAACAGATGCCTCAGCAACCTATGTTGTTTTGTGAAGTATTTGATGTTTGGGGCATTGATTTTATGGGCCTATTTCCTCCATCTTTTGGTTTTACTTACATTCTGTTAGCTGTAGATTATGTTTCTAAATGGGTGGAAGCTAAAGCCACCAGAACTAATGATGCTCGAGTTGTTGTAGATTTTGTTAGATGTCAAATTTTTTGCAGGTTTGGCATTCCGAGAGCAATCATTAGTGATCAAGGAACACACTTCTGCAACAGGACCATGCAAGCTATGCTCAGGAAGTATGGGGTTGTTCATAGAGTCTCTACTCCATATCACCCCCAAACCAATGGACAAGCAGAAGTCTCTAACAGAGAAATCAAAAGAATCCTGGAGAAGATAGTACAGCCTAACAGAAAATATTGGAGCAGGAAACTGGATGATGCTATTTGGGCACATAGAACAACTTTTAAGGCACCTATAGGAATGTCTCCCTATAGAATTGTTTTTGGTAAAGCATGTCATCTTCCAGTGGAGATTGAGCATCGTGCTTATTGGGCTGTAAAAACTTGCAACTTAGCACTTGATCAAGCAGGTGAAGAAAGAAAATTACAACTGAATGAGCTTGATGAGATCCGTTTAGCAGCTTATGAGAACTCGAGGTTCTATAAGGAGAAAACAAAGAAATTCCATGATAGCTCAATAGCTAGAAAGAATTTTACTGCTGGGCAGAAAGTGCTACTGTTTAATTCCCGGTTAAAACTGATAGCCGAAAAATTACGCTCCAAATGGGAAGGACCTTTTATTGTCACTAATGTATTTCCCCATGGAGCTGTTGAAATAAAAAGTGAGAACTCCAACAAAACCTTCAAGGTTAATGGACAACGTTTGAAGCCATTTCATGAGAATCCTTCACTTGTAGATGTCACAATGGAGGAACATGCTTTGGGGGAACCACTTCTTGATCCCCCTTGAGGGAGTTTTTCTTACCCATCTTTTTACTTTTTCATTCTATTGTCTTTTCTGTATGCTCTGTCTTACATTGAGGACAATGTATGATTTAAGTGTGGGGGTGGGATCATTCATGTGTTATTAATTTTATCATGTGATTAATTTTGTGTGACTACTTTCCAAAAAAAAAATCTAAAAAAAAAGATTGTATGTGTTTTTGTTTTAAAAAGGCATGTTTTATTGGAATTTTAAGATATACATGAGTAACAGGTAAATTCTCTCATGTCTGATATAAGCTTAATGATATGTTATGATTTGAACTCAAACATTTTTGGTATATTGAGAATGACATGATAATTGAGAGATGATCATATATGATGGAATTATACCTTGTGAGATTTTTGAGCCTTAAAAAAATTTGATGGATCATTTTAACCATCTTAATTCTTTCATGTGTGATTAATTCCTGAATGCTTACATCCTAATTTTTGTCTTGTTTCTTGATGATACTTGAAACTCATGTGAATGTATTTGAAATGATACAGGCATTTTGTTCAATTGAGCCACTAGCCATATAAGTCTACCATGAATAAATCATCCTTTGTTATCCCTTTTGAGCCTGTTTAACCATTTCTTTGTTGCAGCTCAAATAATCCATGAAAAAAAAACCAAAAATATACCTACCTTAAGGAATATATTGGAGCTTTGGAATCAAGTCAAAAACAGGCATTCAAATAAGTCTAGGGGTGTGCAAAAAGGAGTCGTAAATCTTGTTTCAAGTGTTATGCAATCGCATAAGAAAAAGATAAAAAAAAATAGTAGATAACAAGAAATATTTTGATGATTGCGACCAAAAGAAATTGGAACACAAAGTGTTATATCCTCATGCTTACCTGTAAAATTACTTGCTCCTTATTCTTTTTGGTACTTGCCATAATCCTAAAAATTTTACCATCCATTTTAACCTTGGCCATATTACAACCCTAGAAAGCCCTGTTGATCTATACATGCATTTGTGTTGATTGTGGAATTAAGAAACATGCCAAATTTATGGTACTGTCTGTTTTTCAGGAAATGTTTTGAGCGTATACACAAACCCAAAATACTTGAGAGTTGAGAGTATGTCTTGTGAGGTTCTGTCACTTATGATTTTTCTTTCAGTTTGATTTAATTCTCACATATCTAAGTGTTTGGATGATTTTTATGCATATCTTGATACTCTGTATCTTACATGTTGAAAACTCTTGTTTCTCTGTATATTCCTAAGATTTCATGAAAAGCATGCCAGTTCTGTGTGTTTAATGTATTTAAATTTTTGGATGTTTTCAATAAATTGTAAAACTTGTTTTTATTCTGATTTTGCCCAGGAGTGCAAAAGATTAAGTGTGGGGGTATTTGATGACTAATATTTTTTACCCTTAATTACTTACTCTGTTTGTCTATTTTATTTACTGTTAAATCCTAATAAATGTGTTTTAGCGTAATTTGTCAGTAATCTCCATTTATAATTTTTATTTCACTATTTGTTAGTAATCACTGTTTTCTTATTTTTATTGTTACTATTGAGTGTTGAATTTTATGATTTCTGTTTTCTTTTACTGTTACTGTTTACTAGTGATTGTTGTTTTTAATTTCTATTATTTCTGTTTATTTTGTATCAATTAGTATGTTTAAAATAAATTAAGCTTTCATCCTAAAATAAAATCTATTGAATTAACTAAGTTTAATGTGATTTTATTTTATTTTACAGGTTATCAAATTATTGGAAGCTTCTTGGTTACTTTGCAAATAAATCACTCTCCTTCAAGTACAAATTCACATTAATTACTTCTTCTTGAAAAGTATATTAATGTAAAATTGTTTAAACCTTATCCATGCTTCAAAAATAAACAAAATAAATTCCTACCTCTAATAAGTGTATTAACGTGAATTTCAAAGGCAAAAAGGAGGACAATTCACGTTGGTATGCTTTCTAAAAATGCAAGGTTCCTTTGCCAATAATTTAATGCAAAACATTGGACACTAAATGAAAAGCAAAAATCAAACGTGAAAAGATGGCTGAATGTGGACTTGTGCAACATAAAATATCCTCTCTTTGACTCTCCCAAATTCACGTTAATACTCTCATGAGAAAGGCCCATGGTGCAGAATTTTTTTTTTCAAAGATAAAAGTCACTTGGTAATCTCATTTTGACCAAGTCAAAATTGGATTTAAATTGGTTCCAAGGTGTAGAACCTTTCACGTGAAAAGCTTTTAAAAAATGGTCCATGTTACTAATATTTTATTCAAAGCTTTTGTCCTTTTCCATTTATTTCCAAACGGCTGCAGCAAGGGAATAAGGCTCATGTTAATTATTCAATGCAAATAATGGCAGCCATGGTCCACTTAATTGCATAATTCCTTCATGATTCCAAGAGCATGTCCCACATGTTTTTCAAAGCTACAAGGTCTCCAAAAAATGCCAAGACATGTCACGGTTTCACCATTTCAAAGACAAGGATTTTTAGCTTAAAAAAAATGCAAGAATCATTCCACCAAGGCAAGGCACATTCACGGTTTTACAAGTGCAGTTTTAGTGTCTATTTGTTGCATTTAAATAAAGAAAAAGTAGTCATATGGACAGCATAAAAAATCACTTGAATTGCTTTCTTGAAAGGGGTCCATATGCTTGAATTTTTTTATGCAAATTGCCTTACATTTCCTCTTGGTTCTCACGGAACAAGCTGCTGCAAAATAAAAATAAATGGGATAGCAAACAGCACTATATTTGGACAGTAACAGCAAGAAATTGGGACAACAAACAGCAAATAAAATTGGCACCATGCTAAGTTAATTGCAACGTGAAACATGGTTGCTGGACAGCAAGAAATTCCAAGAGAAATGCCTTCTATGTTTTCCACTTTATTACATTAAGACAAATGAAAAGGAGGAAGATATCAAATGCAAAGCTCACGGCCATAAATGATGAAAATGCATGTTTCTCTTTTGCTGAAAATTGGCAACGTGAAGGCATATGGCAAGGTGATGGGCTGCACTAAAATTGTCTAAAAATTCAGCCAAGAAAGCTCTATAAATTAGAGCCAAGAAAGCTGGACAGAGCAGGGAGCAGAGAAAAATTCTGAAGCAGAGTAGCAGTGGACAGCAGAAGAATTCGGGAGAACTTCATTCCGGGTTCGGTTTTTATCTTGTTTTAATTATGGAAGGCTAAAACCCTTAGATTGATTTTCTTGGAGGTTAATGTAATGTTATTTTTGAGGTTTTGATTTTTAATATATTTCCTTGTTGTTAAACTCTTCATAATTTTAGCTCAATTATTTAATGTCTATTCGGTTTAATTAAGTTGTATGCTTAATCAATTTAATTATACAGTTAGAATTAAATAAAAATTATATTAAGATAGATTTAGAAATATACATGCTTAATGAATGTTTCAAAAATCAATCTTAATAGTTGTGGTTTGCTTAATTCCATAATTTGATAATAGATTATGTATGTAGGCGATGTTCTATATATGTTCAATAATTCCTAGAATTTAAAATCTTGACTCCTTTTGCTTAATTAGGATGCTTGATTAAAATCTTCATTTTATGAAAGTAAAGGAATTATGAATTAAAAGACGCTTAGTTGATTAATTCAAATTGAACTAAGGGATTGACAGTAAGGAAGTGTATAGAAACCTTTTCAAATCCAAGGATAAAATAAATTACAATACTCCAAGAAAATCAATTGTTCGTTATTTACTTGTTCTACACTCATTTTGTATTTTGTATTCTGTTTTAAATTTTTGTGACAATCAAACAAACCCCCCAATTATATGCTTGTTGAATTTCTGTCTGTAAAAAATTAAATTTTAGTTGTTGAATTTTTAATTGTTAAAATTAGTTTAAGACTTGATTTTCCTAAATTTGTTTTGTTGATCCTTGAGAGAACGACCTAGGTTGACACCCTAGTACTACATTAATTAATTTTAATGTACTAATTTGACGAGACCACGACAGCCGACGTCAAAAAATGATGAGGTCAATGCCAAAGAAAATGAAATTCCGAAAGAATTTCCTGATGAGAAATTATTTGAAATAACAAAACAGCCTTGGTTTGCTGATATGGCCAATTTTAAAGCAGCAGGAATTCTTCCTAATTATTTAACTTGCCAATAGAGAAAAAAGTTCTTTTCAGATGCTAGATATTTTGTCTGGGATGACCTTTATCTGTTTAAAATTAGTATGGAGAATTTGTTACAACATTGTGTGCCTAAATGGGAAATAAATGATGTGTTATGGCAATACCACAAATCCCCTTATGGAGGCTATTTTAATAGAGATAGGACCGCTGCAAAGATCAATAAATCAGGTTTGTACTGGCCCTCTATATTTAAAGATGCTCACTCATTTGTACAATCTTGTGACAATTGCCAAAGAACAGGGAATATAATAAAAAGGCAAGAAATGCCTCTCACAAACATACAAGAGGTAGAGGTTTTTGATTATTGGGGAATTGAGTTCATGGGACCCTTTCCTAACTCTCAATCTAATCAATTTATTTTTTTGGTAGTTGATTATGTTTCTAAATGGGGGAAATAGTTGCTTCACCTAATGATGATTCCAAAACTATGGTGAATTTCTCAAAGAAAAATATTTTTTGCAGGTTTAGAACACCAAAGACTTTGATTAGTGATGGAGGATTACATTTCTGTAATAAAGTTCTTCAAAAGGTATTGCAACATTATGGTGTAAGACACAAGGTGACCACAACATATCATCCATAAACTAATGGTCAAGCTGAAATTTCAAATCATGAAGTAAAGAGAATTTTAGAAAAGACTGGCTTCTTCAAAAAAAGGATTAGCCACAAAACTTGATGATGCACTTCGGGCATACAAAACTGCATTCAAAACCCCTATTGGCCTTTCCCCTTTTTCAGATGGTTTATTGAAAAACTTGTCATCTCCCAGTAGAATTGGAACATAAACCATACTGGGCATTGAAATTCCTTAACTTTGATCAAAATGTAGTAGCTGACAAAAGAAAGTTGCAACTATTTAAGTTAGAGGAAATGTGGAATAATACTTGTGAAACATCCAAGTACTAAGAGAACAAGGTGAAAGCTTACCATGATAAGAAATTAAAGAAACGGATCTTTACACCAGGTCAGCAAGTTTTATTGTTTAATTCAAGATTGAAAGTGTTTCCTGGTAAATTGAAATCTAATTGATCAGGCCCATTTGTGATTAAAGAGGTTAAACCATATGGAACAGTTGAAATTAAGGATCCAACTTCCAAAAGAAGTTGGATGGTTAATGGACACATGTTGAAACTTTATCTGGGCAGTGAGATCAACAGACTCACCACCATTTGTTACTTAACAGATTTGTGATTTACAGGTAATGTCAAGCTAGAGACAGTAAATCAACCGTTCAATAGAAGGCAACCCATTTTTCAAATTTTAGATATATATATATATATATATATATATATATAAAGAGAGATGGTATGTTTTCATTAATTTAATTTTTAAGAATAAATGGGGTTTAAAAAGGGTTATTAATGGGTTTTTATATTAAAATTGAAGAAAATGTAAAATTGACTCCCATGCGTAGCGTCAGAGCCATGAGTAGTGTGGGGTCAAAATTCCAGACCTGACATGTAGCGTCAGGAGCTGTGTTCAGTTTTTAAACAGAGCCCATTCACAGAGAGGCCCACTCAAAAGTTTGAAAACATAATATTGCCTCTCTGTGTTTCATTCCTCAAAACCCAAAATTCTCTAAAACTCAAACTCTTTAAAACTTTCACATTCTCTCTTTTATGCATCAATCTCCAAGTAATTTTTGTATTCTCTTTTCTCTTTTAATTTTCAATTTTAATTTCATTAGAATGCATGTAGTTAGGGTTAAATTAGGAAATATTATAGACATTTAGGATTGAATGCTACTTCTGTGTGAATGGGGTTGCTACTGCGTGACCCGCAATTTGAAGATTCTGAAACTGCACCTTCACGCATAGCGTCCCCCTAACGTTTGCGTGAGGAAACAGGGCTGACGCTACGTGTCAGGCCCCTATTTCCAGATTTTCATTTTTTGTGTTTTTTTGTTCCTTCTTCTGGTTTTTAATTTTTAATTTTTGCTTTATATTTTATTAGTTAGATTTTAATTTTTGATTTGTTAGATTTTATTTTTAATAAAATGTGTGCTTTGATGTTAGATTTTATTTTTATTTTAAATTTTATTTTTGTTTTGTTTTAGATTTTAAATTTTGTATGTTGTATTAGTATTTTAATAAAGTGTAATCTTCATGTTATATTAGTTTTTGTATTTCCTTTATTTTGTGTTTTATTTTTTAATTTTTGTATATTTTTATTTTTAGTCTTATAGTTGTCAATTTTTAAAAGATTTTCTGTAAATTTTTATGTTCTAAATTTATGTTTTAAATACTAATTTTCTAGGGTTGTTTGTATATGTTAGTAAAATTGTTTTCTTTTTATGCATGTTTGATTGTTTGATTAAACTGTGTGTATTGTTTTAATTTTATATTTTTCTTGTAGATGGCCCTGAAGAAATCTATTCCTGCTACCGGTCCCAAAAGGATGAGGAGGACTAATACTACCTTCTCTGAGGACCCTGATATTCAAATACAGGAGAAGCAGCTTGGACCTCGGGACGTCACTAAATTCAAGACTAACATAAACCATATCAAGGGCTTCAGGTTGATCTGGGAAAGACTTCTTAATTTAGGAGTCGCTGATTATCCAGAGCTACTAGGAGAGATCCAGAGAAGAAGGTAGGGACCACTATTTTCCCTACCCACTAAGGGAGATCCCATCTTGGTGATGGAGTTTTATACAAATGCTTACAGGACTCACCAGGATTTGCCTAACATTAGGCAGAGGAGGAGCAGCTCGGTTAGGGGTAGGCATATAGTCTACGATCATGATACGATTAGTACCCTTCTGGGTGATCCTTGGGAGCCCACTCCCAATGGTGATACTTATTTCCGGCAAGAGAATAGAAACAAGGTTGTTACTGAGGATGGTGATCCAGGTTTTTACGTAGAGGAGGTTGCTCATTCTTTGAGAAAGGAAAGGATCCATTTTAACCTTAGCAGGGTTAATAGAGCACCTTCCAACCTCTTGAAGACATAACTGACACTGATTGCCAAGGCATGGATGTACTTGATGCTTTATAACATTATGCCAGTGACTCACTTTTCCAGCTTGCCAATTGAGGGATACTGCTTGCTGTACTCTATCTTACAGGGCAAGACGATCGACTTTACTGCCCTGATTTCTGAGCAGATCCACCATTACACCCTTGGGTATAAGAAGAACCGCCCAGTGCTATTTCTACTTATCATTTCTGCCTTATTTAGGAGGCATGGAGTACAAATGCCTTCACTAGAGTTTACTAGTTCATCGGGGCGAGTACCCAGTGTTCTAGTGAATAGGACTTATTTTGTGCAGCAGTGTGAGCTTCCACCTATTAAGTAGGACGCTCAGCCTAGACATAAGAGGAGGCAACCATAACAGGAAACCCCTACTAATGCTATTCTCCAGGAGCTAACCAGGAGCAGGATAGACCATCAGCACATGATGCAGATGATGGTTATTTCCTATTGAACTTATACCCACTTACATGATTCTTTCTATTAGTACAGGGTTCAAGGAGCAGATGCACCATTCATGACACCTGCTGACTTTGCATCTCATGTGGCTTGGCCAGGAGACCAGCTAACATATCCTGAGGTAGGTGATATATCTGGTGCTCAGGCCGACAGTGCTGATGCTGATACTGAGGAGGATGAGGATGAGGATGATGATGGCCAGATGCGGGATGACTAAGGATCACTTTTATTTTCTACATATTTTATGACTATTTTTACATTTTTAGTATTGCATTTGCTTATATTTGATTACTTTACGATTTTGGTTATTTAGTTTGGTATTTTTATTCTGTGTGGTGTTTACTTTATTTGCGTAATACTTTATTAGTTTGAATAATCCTAATTAAAAATAAAAACTAAGTGTATTTTCTTAATAAATATAAAAATAATCAAATTTTTGAAAATTGAAAATTTTATGCGCTTGAAGTTTTACACAATAAGCCGTTTTAAATAATTAAATATTAATTCTTTTGCAACTAAGGCATTTTGATAAAACAAATTATAATGTTCTTATTAATAATCAAGCTAATTTTGAAAACCCAGTGAGTTGAAAGTTCCTTAAACACTTTGAGGGTATCGACATAATTTCTTACAAATTAATTTTGCTTCATTCTTTGATTTGTGTTGTCATACAAAGGATCCAAGAGCATAAGCAGAGCACGTTATTGGTAAACACATGAACTTAGGGCCAAAAAGCTTACCATGGTAAAATATATTTATCCTTTGATAGGTATTTTGAACCTTAAAAAGGATTTCTTTGACACCCCTCACCCATAAATATTTTTCAACCATTCCCTTTTATCAGATTAAGTAAAAGAGCATTGCAATCAAAATGAAAATATTTTGATTGTTCTACAAATTGGGGAGTGAAATTGTGAACTTAGTTCTTTTCAAAATTGTACCAGTCATGCATATATATATATATATAAATATAAGTAAAAGAAAAATATATGTATAAATGCAAAGTCAGAAAAAGAAATAATGTAAAGAATTAAGTTGGGGTATCTACCAAAAAAGGGAAGTGAGTTTTTGGGATCAAGAAAAACACCCTAATCTTTCAGGAAATGCTCTTTTATGATTTCAGGTGTTTGTTTTCCATGAAAAACCATGAATTCTTGTAACCAAGCCTCATTACAACCCTTGAAAAGACCTTGTGACTCTTGTTTAATTCTGTATGAATGACAATTGATAAGATGAAAATCAAAATTAAATTTGTTTGATTTTATGATTGATTAAGTTAAATGGGTTACCTTTTTCAGAGAGAAACACTTGTGAGGTAAGCCTTGAAATAAGCTTGATTTATTAACATGACATTGTGTTAGTTTTATCTTTAAGTCTCTTTTGCACAAGTCATCAATATTGATCATTTCAAATGGTAAGTTATGAATTACTTCTTATGGTAAGATTTCAAATTTTTCAAAAATTGATTGGTTCATAGTTTATTTTGTTTTGCTTGAGGACGAGCAACTTCCTAAGTTAGGGGTAGTTTGTTAGTCCTTAATTTATAGTTGTTTTTATAATAAAAAGTGTGAGAAAATTCATAAAATTAGTTTAAATAGAAATAAAAACTAGGTTTTAGAGCAAATAAATGGAAGTTATTGAATTTAACTTGGCATGACCAAGTTTTCCCATTTCTACAGTAAAAAGTTAAGGTTAAAAAAGGAAGAATTATACAAGTCAGAGGGATGACGCGGAACATCAACCCCACGCTCAGCTTTAGGATTTTTGGTCCTGACGCGTAGCGTCAGGTGCTACGTGTATCCCACTGACAAGTGGAATACAAAATGGCCAATCCACTACCGACAAGGCTATACACTTAGTGGGAGACAAATGGCACCATGTCTATGCATTATTGGAACATTATTGGCAAATCATGGCTGGAAATCATGAAGATTAGTGAAGGCTGAGTCAGAGGCCTGACGCGTAGCGCCACGCCCACGTGTAGCGTCAGGACCCTAACCCAGCCCTATAAATAGGGCCATTTGCCAAGAGTTCTGGACTATCTAAGCATCCTTTAGCACCCAATTTAGAGTGTTCTATATTCTGAGTTGTGACAATAGCTTCCATATACTTGAGAATGTTGTTTTTTTTCATGTTGTGAAGTGTGTTGTCAAGTTTAATCAAGTATTTGTCATGGTTCCACTTGTAAGTTATGCTTTTACTTTTACCATGTGTAACTAATCTGTTTATCTTAGAATTGGTGAACCAATCTATGAATATGATGTTGTGATTATGGATTATGCATGTTTATGATTCAAGTTTCATGTTAGTATTTCAATCTTTTATTAGTTTGAACTTCAAACGGGAGAATGATTTTCATGCGTGTTAAAACTACTTTAACAGAAGTAAAAGTTGAAATACCCTTAATATACCAATTACTAGGGATAGAGTTGGTAATTATTGTTGTGATAAGGCTAGCACTTAAAGCAAGTTTTTACTAAGAAAGCATCTGAGGGATCAAACTTTACGGTAATTATTTAGAATTTATTCACTGAGGGATCAAGTTTAATGATTTTAAGCTGCAATGACATAAACTTGATGATTAAATATGCATGTTTATAATTACTATGTTATATTCTAGTACAGGGATCCTAATTCCAACATAGTTCATTAATTTGTGTTTAAATCTTCAGTATTGGAATCATTCTAAAGTGCTATTTTATAGTTATTTTCTAGATAGATTTATAATTCATTTTACACTATCTTTTACCCAATGTATAAATCGATCTCTAGATCTATGAATATTGTAAAATTTGTTAATGAATCATTCTTTTGTTACTAAGTTTTGATAATTTTACCATAGTAAATAAGAATTATTGTTGCACATTGAAAACAATCAATCCTTGAGGGAACGATATCTATTTTGAAAACTACAATGATAAATTGGTGCGTTTGCCAACAAACCTAACATAGGTCACTGGCACAATGTTGTAGAGCATCAAATACATCCATGTCTAGGCGATCAGTGTTAACTGTGTCTTCAATAGGTTGGAAGGTGCTCTATTAACCCTCTTAACATTAAAATAGATCCCTTCCTTGCTTAGAAAATAAGCAACCTGCTCTATATCAAATCCTAGATCACTCTTCTCAATAGCAATCTTGTTTCTGTTTTTCTGCTAGAAACAAGTATCAACCTCGGGAGTGGACTCCTAAGGATTACCCAAAAGGGTACTAATCGTATCTCGGTCGTAGGCTATATACCTACCTCTAACCCAGCTGCTCCTCCTCTGTCCAATGTTCGACAAATCTTTCCATGTCCAGCAAGTATTGGTATAAAACTTCATCACCATGATAGGGTTTCCTGCCATATGTAAAGAAAATAGTGGTCCCCATCCTCTCCTTCGGATCTCATCCTGTAGCTCAGGATAGTCGCCAGGTCTTAAGTCAAGGACCCTCTCCCAGATCAGTCTGTATCCCTTGATCTGATGAAACTTAGCCTATTTTGCATTTGTCTTGAACCTGGTGACATCCCTAGTTCCAAGCTACTCCTCTTGTATATCTAGGTCCTCAGAGGAGATAGTGTCAGTCCTTTTCCTTCTCTTTGGACCCACAACAAGGATGGATTTCTTCGGTGTCATTTGATGATTGATGCACAAGAGAGGAAATGAAGAATGTGGGTTGTTGAAAGATTTTAGGGTTTGAGGAATTTAGGATTCTGAAAACAGAGAGGAAAATTTAGGTTTTTAAAATTTTAAGTTGGGCCTTTTTGTTAATGGGCTTAGTTTTAAAAACTGAACGTAGGTCCTGACACTACACGTTAGTGGGGCACTACGCGTCAGGTATGGAATTTTGACCCCGCACTATGCGTGGCTTTGACGCTACACATGGGAGTCAAATTTCCATTTTCTTTAATTTTAATGTTAAAACCCTATTTTTAAGCCTTTTTAAACCCTTGTTATTCCTAAAATTATTAATTTAATCAAAACATACCAATTTTTTATTTATTTATTATTATTATTTCATTAAATTTTAAATTTAAAAACAAACCAATATGGAAAAATAACGAGTTGCCTCCCATTGAGCATTTGATTTACTGCCTCTAGCTTGACATCACCTACAAATCACAAATCTGTTAAGTAACAAATGATGGTGAGACAGTTAATCTCACCACCCAAATAAGGTTTCAACCTATGTCTATTAACCATCCAACTTCTTTTGGAAGTTGGATCCTCAATTTCAATTACTCCATATGGTTTAACCTCTTTAATCACAAATGGACCTGACCATTTAGACTTCAATTTACCAGGAAATAATTTTAATCTTGAATTAAACAATAAGACCTGCTGACCTGGTGTGAAGATCCTTTTCTTTAAGTTCTTATCATGGTAAGCTTTCACCTTGTTCTTGTAGCACCTGGATGATTCATAAACATTATTCCGCATTTCCTCCAACTCAAATAATTACAACTTCCTTTTGTCAACTATAGAAGTTTGATTAAAGTTGAGGAATTTAAGTGCCCAGTATGCTTTATGTTCCATTTCTACTAGGAGATGACAAGCTTTTCCATAAACCATCTGAAAAGGGGAAAGACCAATAGGAATTTTAAATGCAGTTCTGTATGCCCAGAGTGCATCATCAACTTTCTGTGACCAATCCTTCCTTGACGAAGACACAGTCTTTTCCAAAATTCTCTTCACTTCACAATTTGAAATCTCAGCTTGACCATTAGTTTATGGATGATATACTGTGGCCACCTTGTGTCTTACACCATAATGCTGTAATACCTTTTGAAGAACTTTGTTACAGAAATGTGAACCTCCATCACTATTCAAAGTCCTTGGTGTTCCAAACCTACAAAAAATATTTTTCTTTAAGAAATTCACCATAGTTTTGGAGTCAGCATTAGGTGAAGCAACTATTTCCACCTATTTGGAAACATAATCAACTACCAAAAGGGGAAGGGCCCTATGAAGTCAATTCCCCAGCAATCAAATACCTCAACCTCTTGTATGTTTATGAGAAGGATTTCTTGCCTCCTAGTTATATTCCCTGTTCTTTGGCAATTGTCACAAGATTGTACAAATAAGTGAGCATCTTGAAATATAGAAGGCCAGTACAAACCTGATTGGAGAATCTTTACAACAGTCCTCTCTCCATTAAAATGGCCTCCATAAGGGGAATTGTGGCAATGCCACAACACATCATTTATTTTCCATTCAGGCATATAGCATCGTAACAAATTATCCACACCAATTTTAAATAGATGAGGGTCATCCCAGATAAAATATTTAGCATCTGTGAAAAACCTTTTTCTTTGTTGCCAAGTTAAATCATTGGGAAGAATTCCTGCTACTTTAAAATAGGCCATATCAGCAAACCATGGCCGTTTTGTTATTTTAAATAATTTCTCATCAGGAAATTCTTTCGCAATTTCAATTTCTTTGGCAGTGACCTTATCGTTTATTAATATGGATAAATGGTCAGCGACCATATTTTCATTACTCTTTTTATCATTAATTTCAAGATCATATTCTTGTAAGAGCAAATTCCATCAGATTAACCGAGACTTAAGAGTTTGTTTTAGTCAAAAGATATTTGATAGTTGTATGGTAAGTAAAAACAATTAATTTTGAGCCTATCAAATATGATCAAAAATTTTCCAAGGAATACACTATGGCTAGTAATTTTTTCTTAGTAGTTTCATAATTCATTTGATTTTCATTTAAAACTTTATTAGAATAATGTATAACCCTAAAAATCTTCTCATGCCTTTGACTTAAAACAACTCCTACAGCATAATCACTGGCATCACACATAAGTGGTAAGTCTTAAAAAGACTTATTTATTAGCATTATGTCTAATTGTATTTTATTAATTTAAGTTTCAAATTAATTATTATTTTATTAATTTAGTAATTAATTAGTAATTTTAGTTATTTAGTCAAATAATAAAATATTATAGTATTTTAAAGTAATTAGTAATTGATTTATTAATTCAAACTAATTAAAGGAATCATGTAATTTCAGGTGCTATCACAGAACCCAGCAACGTAAGCACGCTGGATTTTGGCGTACCTGTTAACCCGGCGATATCGTCTCAACAGTTCGTTTCCACCACCGGGTTGTTAATTGGCAAGCGCACCAATCGTTTGTAGTTTTCAAAATTTAGATATCATTCCACTGGGATTGAAAGTCCAATATCAACAGTAATTTTCTATTTACTATGATAAATGTGAAGAAAGTTATAGACAAAAGAATGATTTATATACAATTTATACAATATTCACAGGATAGCATGATTGAGTGGTTCATAAGATAAAAAGAAAATAAAATCTATCTAAAAAGTTGAGTTGCAATCTAAAATAGGTAAGATACTTGAGATAAACACTGATAAGCAAATTATGTTGGAAATTGGATCCCTAATCTAGAATAACAATGAGGAACTCAAGACATGCATATTTAATCATCAAGTTTCATGTCATTGCAGCTTAAAATCATTATAACCGATCCTTCGTGATATAAATTCTAAGAATTCATCGTAAAGTCCGATCCCTCGTGAGCTTTCTCAGTAAAAACTTGCTTTAAGAACTGGCCTTATGGCAACAATGGTTAAAAACCCCTATAGAATTGAGATACCAAGGGTATTCCAACTTTTACTTTCGTCAAAACAAGTTTCAATACGGCATGAATAATCATTCTCCTGTTTGACATTCATACTAATAAAACAAGTTTCAATACACATGAAAATCATTCTCCCGTTTGACGTTCATATTAATAAAAGGTTGAAATACTAACATGGACTTGAATCATAAACATGCAGAGGTCGAATTCACAACATTATACTCAATAGATTAGTTCACCAATTCCAACATAAATAAATTAGTTACACATGGTGAAAGTAAAAACAACACTTACAGAGTTTGACATTACGAAGACGATGGGAACTTCACAATACAACGATCATAATACACCAAAACACACTCAAGTATCTAGAAAACTATTCTAGAACTACAACTCACAAAAGAAGTACTCAAAGTCGAGCACAAAGAGAGAAAAGAAGAGAATGGGATGCTATGGGATGTTATAGAATGGTGTTGGATGGCCCTATTTATAGGGCTGAGCAAGGGTGCTGACGCTACACGTCAGTTTGGCGCTATGCGTCAGACCCCTGACTCATCTTCCATTACACACTTGATAATGGCCACTTCAAATTATTAAATTTGATTATGCCTGGCCACATGAACATGTTTCCACCGAGTTTTGGCCTTTCATGCTGAGTGGGATGCCCATTGGTGCTGAGTGGAGTGCCCATTATTGGGTCCAAGTGGAGTGGTTGGCCAAAGTGGAGGTGGAGACCATGCAGCACTGACGCTACGCGTGGCTGTGACGCGTAGCGTCAACATCAAAAATAGCTGTTGATGCTACGCGTGGGATGAGGCTACGCGTCAGCTCCTCCAGTGTAATTTTCTCTTGATTTCTTAACTTTTTCAGTGCAAAACTTAGAGAAAATTAATCAAGGGCAGATTATTTCCAACAACATCCATTTATTGAATTTAAATCCTAATTTTCTAACAAATTAAACTAATTTTTGTAATTTTTATGAAATTTTTATTAAAGCTTTTATTGAAAATTTGAGGACTAACAGTACCCACGCCCACTGACCCTGCACCAACCAAAAATCATGCATACCTAATGTTCTAGCTAGTATGCCAACTTCAGCAAGCCAGCATGGGTACACCCAACACCTGCTAATCATTGCCGACCACGCGTAACTACGCTGAGGGGGAAAATACTTACGCTGATGCTTGCCCGTCAGCCAGCATGTCCACGCTGAGAGCTAGCATACCTACGCCCAAGAACATTCACCATCAGACCCTGATCCCAGAAGCCCAACGTGTCTATGCCCACCATTTGTTCCATGATCCAGACCCACCAGTGTGCCTACACACAAGTCTAGCGTGCTTACGCCAATGACTGGTCCAATTAAATTTTGTTTTATTTTTTGAACTGTAAATATGTATTTTTTATTAATTTATGTTATTTATTTATTTTATACCCTTTTAATTAATTACATTCTCTATAGTTATTTATTTAGGATTTTTAGTTTAGGGTTTAGGGTTTTATTTTACACACAACTTATTTAAATTCCTATATATATAGTTTAAAAACATGCATCATCAAATTTGAATTCAACATCCTTGTTCTAGAGGTTTGTCAAAGGTTTAGCAATTTTTGAAAAATCCCTAATGAACCTTCGGTAAAACCCAGCATGTCCTAAACAAATTCTAATCCCTTTCACATTCACAGGGGTGGGAGTTTTGAGATTACCTCAAATTTTGTTTGGTCTACTTTAATACCTTTTGCAGAGATTTTATGACCAAGCACAATTCCTTCTGTCACCATAAAGTGACATTTCTCCCAGTTTAAAACCAAATTTATATCAATACACTACTTCAGTACGGTGTCCAAGTTAGATAGACATGTATCAAAGGAGTTTCCAAACATAGAGAAGTCATCCATGAAAATTTCTATGCTCTTTTCAACTAAATTTGCAAAAATAGCAAATATACATCTTTGAAAAGTAGTAGGTGCATTGCATAATCCAAATGGAATTTTTCTATAAGCAAAGATACCAAAAGGACATGTAAAAGCAGTTTTTTCCTGGTCAAGAGGATCCACAACAATTTGGTTATATCCAGAATAATTATCAAGAAAACAATAGTAAGCCTGTCCAGACAATCTTTCAAGCATTTGGTCCATAAAGGGAAGTTGAAAATGGTCTTTTCTAGTTGCTTGGTTCAATTTTCTATAATCTATACACATTCTCCAGCCAGTGATAACTCTTGTTGAAATTAATTCATTTTTATCATTTACAATTACTATCATACCTCCCTTTTTCGGTGCCACTTGGACTAGGCTTACCCATGCACTATCAGAAATAGGATAGATGATACCTGTTTTCAGTAATTTTAAAGCCTTCTTCTTTGTTACCTCTTCCATTTTGGGATTGAGGCGTCTTCGAGGTTGAGCTACAGGCTTGAAAGCATCTTCTAATAAAATCATGTGTATGCAATAAGATAAAATTATACCTTTCAAATCTTCTAATGTCCATCTAATAGCTTCTTGATTATCCTTTAATATCTCCACCAGTCTTACTTATTCTGTTTCAGATAGTAAACCATTAATAATGATTGGTTTAAGATTACCTTTCTTTAAAAAGATATACTTGAGGTACGAAGGCAATACTTTCAGCACAGGTTTCTAGATCTCTTCAATATATATCCCCTGGAGTTCCTCAATCTTTTTAGTTTCAAAGGAAATTTCTTTCCCTCTCTCCAGCTCTTCCAAGCACCTATCTATTTTTCTTTCCTCTTTTTTATTTAAACAATCAACAAAGTCAATCAACAAAGAATTAGAGGGACTTTAGTATCCTTCTCTATGTATAATACCACAAAATCAACAGGGAAGTAAAACTTTTCCACCTTCACAAGTACATCTTCCACTATTCCGTAGGGTCTTTTGATTGAGCGATCCTCTAGTTGTAGAGTCATCTTCGTCCTTTGTGGATCAAGATCACCAATGTGCTTCATCATACTTAGGGGCATTAAATTGATGCTAGCCCATAGGTCTAATAAAGTCTTCCTAATATTTACACTTCCAATGGAAACAGGAATGATGAAACTTCTAGGATCCTTTGACTTTTCCAGCATGTTATATTGTAAGATTGTGCTAAAACCTACTTCGAGCTCTACAATTTCTTCATTATACCTCCTTTTCTTTGTGAGTAGTTCTTTCATAAACTTTGCATATGTTGGTATTTGTTCCAATATGTAACACCCTCGGTTAACAAGGACAATCCCTTCCACTAGATTATCCTGGTCAACTGAGAGGTTACGATTTTTAGAAAAATATGGAATTTTTTTTTGTACAAGGAAACTTGGTGGAACAGATACACCTTATATACAACATGGTCATATACAATACATGGTCGTAACAGTAACTGTACAAACTGAGAGTGAAGGGGCATCCAGGCTCCGACAAATGAAAATAAAATAATCTATCCTAATCTTCCCGTCCTCAGTCCATGAAGAGCTCGCGTGATCCTCATTCTGAAGTTTGTCTTCATCCCCACAACATCTGGAAAAATTAGCGTAAGGGTGAGTCTTCACCTCCATAAAAATCAGGAAGGTGTCTCATCAACACCTGCCCACATACAACACAAACAATACAAGATCGAGTCCCACCCTTTCTCTTTGGGGTTCCTAAAATACACTCTAAGTTATCTCACCATTTTTCATCTTAGCTGGACATTCCTATTTTCCTAGTCACCTCTCAGGGTTACTAATATCTATACGATCATATTTAAATAACAAGCAATCGTAATCTCAACACAACGATGCAATGCATGAATTCATTTCATTATTCAAATATTTTATTAGTCATCATGATGCATATGGGCCCATCTCCTCCTCAACAATCTCATATACAATATCGATGTGCACAACAACGCCACCCTTATCTCCCCTCCCCAACTACAGCGACCGGAGCTCTCCTCGTTCGGGTTTTCACAAAGGGGTAAGGACTCACAGTCCCAATCATCAAAATGGCCAATCACACATACCATACATCACCACAGAACGGGCACTCCACGGTCATAGAAAATCCCGCCTCTTGTCGAAGTATACCAGAGTTTGCTACGGGCTGTCCAGCGATGGGCGTGAATCCTATGCCACTTGGAATTCCCGCCTCCGGTAATACTCCTTAGACTGCCCTCGGGTATTGAGGCGCGGCAGATTCTTCAGTTTACCCATCACTGTATGCTCTAGGGGATCATTCCAACATCCCTCCTTAACTTCCATATATGATGCATACAATACACAGTTTTCATTTTACTAGTCGTCGGTGGGGTCCTTTTTGACGGCTCCATTTTATTTCTAATGTCGGACTTCTCCTTTCTTGAAATTTCAATTAATTCTTTTCCTTGTTTTTCTCAAAATTCTTCAATTCATAACAGTATGATCCGACACTTAGAAATGAAATGAGATCTTATATTTTCCAAAAATCATGGGTACATTGACGTTACCATGCCCATCATCATATCAGATCCGATCCAACCTCATCATATTATTTTCATAATTTATTCATCTTAGGATCCCTACCGAGACATCTCTTTATTCATTCTTTTCTGATTTATTTCAATATTTTCATTCAATGCATCATACAAGTACAACATTACAATCCATATATTTCTGTGCACATACTCATCACATATAATTAACACATATTCATTCATGCACACAATTGCATAGCAATCGTCAGACACAACATTCATCATTACAATATACTTATGAGATGCTTTACTCAATTCACACAATTACACCAATACTCATTCAGTAGTATTAGTTACAAAAAATCAAAGGTAATTGTTGGCATTAAACTTGGTACACTAATTCGTACATTAATTTGCCACTAGTTTAGACATCAGATCGTTCGTGCTTACTCAAAATACCTTATGAAGTAGTTGGGATTCTATTACTCTCTTTAAGTTATTCATTCCTTTATTATTATTATTGCACTAATTATTTTATTACATGATTTTAACTCCTTATGTTAAATCATGAAGTCTAGCTCACTACTATGTGACTTATGTAGTTTAACTTAGATGCTTAGGTCTTATACTTTAACTAACAAGGTTTTATGGATTAGCTTAGCTTTTCTTATTTCCTCTAATTATTATTGTTATATTCCTTTTTTTCCCTATTCTAATTCTTAGTAATTAGGGAGTTCAATTTACTCTTAAATTAAGGAATTTAAGTCATCCTTTAGTATTATCCATTATTTTCTTTCGTCAATAAGCTTCACTAATTGAACAATTTATTTCCTAGGTTACTAATTTCTCATGCACATAAGTTTACCCTTAGTGATATCCCCCTAACTTTCAGTCGTTATCCTTTAGTATTATTTCTCTATTTCTGTCATTACTAATTTATTTAGTTACCTTTATTTAATCAACTAAGATTGATGACATGTTGTTACTTAAGGATTTAGTCATTATCCTGGTTTCTATGCTTTAATGCTTAATTAGGATATTTCCTCCCTAAAAATCATTATCTAATTTATAAGTTACTCCTTTTTATTGTTAGTCTATAGTTTAAATTCAAAAAAATCTCTTCCATGCCCTTTACTATCATTAGTTATCAATATTTTAAAATTCTAATGCTTGTCTCTTCTTTAAACTTCTAAACTTATTCTGAATTATTTGAACGTTTGTACCATTTACTTTAAAATTACCTAAAGTCCCTTTTTATTATAAGTCTAAATCCTAAAATCTTCTCTTTATTTAACTAACTAATATCTTTAAGCCTAAAACTTCTTTAATTCCCTTCACTTGCATTTTAATGGTTTCTTAGGTTTCTAACTCTTAACATTATTTTCTTTTATTAGATTTTCAAACTTTAGACTTATTTTATTTAGGTACGTAATTCCTTCCCTAATTAATTCATAAAAATATTTTTCTATAATTTACTCCAAGTTAGACTCTAGCTATTTCTTTTCATTCTTAGCCTAATTAATCTATTAAAATATTTAACCCAAAATTTCATTTCCTTCTCAATTTCAAGTTCATTCCATTTAATCAAGTGCTTAAAGTCACTTTTTATTTTTTACCTCAAGTGTTCACAAAATGGTCACTAAAATTTGCCACGAAATTCTCCTTTTAAACTCTGGAAGTTGTTACACTAAAAGACTTCTCGTATTTCCATTTCTTTTTTCATAATTATCAAGTTACTTGTTAGTAATGTTTTTCATAAAAGAATTTATTCATTTATTTAGTAAATTTCTATAAAATCTTATAACAACTTAGGCAATGCCATTTATAATGCTTAGTAATATAACGCGTCGTAACCGTTCGGTTGGTAAATTTTTACGAAGTGTGCGATATCTTCCAAACAACTCTGGGGTGCTTAATGGTAATAATAATTTCTAATAGCGGGGCTTACCGGTGAAATAATTTACAAATTACATAATATTATCAAAAATTTATAATAAATAATACCATATCGAATTAAACCAAGCCCGCCTAACGCTAAATTTTTCTAAGTTTTTTGTTTTAATACCGACCGTGATAAATTTTATATATATTTTTTCATATATATATATATATATACCTTTATCAAAATACACTTATTAAATTTATTGGAAATTCATTTTAATGATAAATTCTATTAAAGTTAATCGTTGTCGACGGAAATTTTTGTAACTTAAGATTTAACCATTAGATCGTGAAGAAATTCAAAACAGAGGCTCATGAGCGTACAAGTAATATTATGGAACATTTAGAAATGAGATTTAACGAGGTGAAAGCCCCCCTTACCTCATGGTACCTCACGGCCTTAAAGGGGAAAAAGTGGTTTGCTTAAAAAATTTTCCGATCACCGTTCTTGCCACCGATCGCCACGGATTGCCTCTTGAATGCTAAAAAAAATGTCATGCAACAATTGCAAGAATTTAGGAGCCATGGACAGTCAACAAACAGCAAGGGTTTTGCCAAGAAGAGTGGAAGATTTAACATTTTCTAAAGTTCTAATAGCCTTCGAGTCCTTCATCGTTTAGGTGCCGGTTCTTATCGGTGATTTTTGAGGAGTGTGAGGTCAAACATGCAGCTCTAAGAATAGCCATGGTACATGGTTTTTGAGTCCCAATAATAGAAAAAGAATGATAATCAATAAACATGCATGGCGCTAGAAAATTTAGAAGGAAATAGATGATCATAAACCAAAGATTCCAAGTGCAAAGACCTTACCTTTGGGCCAAGGAAGTCACGGCCTAGAAGGGATGAACAAAGGGGTTTAAATGCTAGATTTTTGACTCTTGGATGATGAGGAAATAAAGAAGTTCTTGCTGCCTGGAAGGAGTTTATACGTTGGCCAAGAAGGAGAGAAAGAGAGCAAGACAATGTGTGTTGGTTTAGAGTAATGGTGATGGTTGACAGGGCCCGTAAGCGCACGGGTTATGTCGCGTAATATAAAAGATTATCGTTCTCCACAGGGACTGTGTTCAAAGTACCAGCATATTGAAATTTAATTATCCACACAATTAATTTTTAAGATTTTTATAAAATAAAGCACAAATTAAAGTTGTACATAATATGAATAAATATAAAAATAAAATTTACTTGACACTAAAAAATCAGAGTTGAGAGTATCTTGGGATTTTGGGGGATTAAGACTCTATTTTATGTTTAATGAATTTTAACTTTTCATAAATAAGAATTGAATTAAGTTTTCCAAGACGAATTTTCCAAAAGCTAATTAATATGTTCCTCTCGGAATCCTATTAATGTACCTAACCTATGGAAAGCGCTGCTTAATCCTCAGAAAGGCCCATTATCGTTTTATGAAAATCCCTTTTTTTTCCTCAAAAGAATTTTGATTACTTTCACGGTTTTACCGAGGTCACAAAAAGCATTTCAAAAATCTTAGGTTTAGTTCAAAGCTTTCCGGTAAAAATAAATCTCTCGATTCTATTTATTACCTAAACTTACTAATATACCCGTAAGTATACAGTTTTATCATTTAGGTTCTTGTTAGGAATTACTAAAAGCATTAAGCATAATTGAACTAAATGGAAAACAGAAATTTATTTAATTCCAAGTCAAAATAACATTAAAATAAAATATTATCATACCCCCTTTATCCCAAGATAATTAATTTAGCTACTCATGAAATGATTTAAATTCATGTAAATAATGGAAAAATAAAACATACAAGACATGGTAAAAATAAAGACTTACGGGTTTCTCCAAAAGCTCAAAATAATTTACCACTGTATTTCCTTGTTGCAATATTCTCCACCAATTTACAAATTTAAATTCTCACTTTTACAGCCCTCACACTCTTACAAAATAACAGAAAGAAAAGAAAATAGAAAGAAAGAGAAGAAAAACGAACAGAGAAAGAAAAATGGAAAAGAAGAAAACTAAAGAGAAAAAGAGAGAAAGTAACGAAGAAAAGAAAAGAAATCTGATGGTAATTGATGGAAGTGATGACTGATTGCTCCTGGTTGCTCTCCCTTTTATAGGCGAATGGATGAATGAATCCAGCTAAGGAAACGCGTTAAAATTTACAAGTGGGAGAAACTTTCGGTGCATGTGAATTCCAGCTGTACCAACTTGTTTCCAATTTGCATATTTAATATTTCCAATAATTCGGTGCTTGGATTTTAGTGAAGATTGGTGCAGAATGATGAAATTCATAGTGGAAAAAATGTTATTTTCCTACAAATCCGAGTGAAAGCTTGCTGGACGGTGTAGGTGCGAACTGGACAGCGTGGAGAGGAGTTGCTGTTAGATGGAGATCTGGACGTTGTGGGCTGGACGGTGTTGAATTGATGAAAAGTCTGGGCGGTGTTGAGAGAGGGTTACTGGACGGTGTCATATATTAGAAGAAGAAAGGGAGACGGTGTCTTAGGTGAGGTAGAGAGCTGTGTTGAGGAAGGAATACGGTGTGGGTGATGGAGAGGAAAGGGACAGCGGATAGAAGAGGGAATGAGACGGTGTTGGGAAATGAGGACGGTTGGGCGGTGTGTTGAGAGGTGAGGACGGTTGTGGATGGAAAGGAAAAGAGTCTGGGCGGAGTTGTGGATTAGGAGGATTGTTGGGCGGTGTGGAGAGTATTGGAAAGGAGAGGACGGTGTTATGGATGGAAAGGAAAGGAGTCTGGGCGGTATGGTTGATTGATGGAGAGAAAAGATGAAGTGGGACGGTGTTCTGGATTGAGGACAGAGTTGAGTTGATTTTGGTGTGGCTGAAGAGTTGCAAGGAGACAGCGGTGTTGATGGAGGTAATGATCCGGGGTTGCATTGTGGAGAATTGGGTCGGTTTTCTCTGTAGAATCTGAGTGAAAGCCAGTCAGTGTTGTTGGGGGGTCGGTCTTTGGAGGAGAACCGGTCGGTGATGACGCTGGATGAAAGGACGAGTGAAGAGTGACTGAAGAGCAACTTCTGATTGAGCCATTCAGTCAGAATTGCCTGCAGAAGGACTCGGAACCGACTGAAACCATTCACTCGGCTCAGGTTTATGGAGTTCATTCGGAACTGATTGAAGACTCACTTGGTTCAGATTCAATCGGTTCCCAATCATTTTCACTCGGCTGTCTTTGAATTTGGACCACTCGGTTAAAGCTTTGCTTTCGAATTCACTCGGATTTGCTTTGAAATATTTCAGTCGGCCTTCATGCTTTTTACTCAGAATGGCCTTCAGTTGTCAATCAACTCACTCGGAATTCCTTTCCTTGGAGACTTCTCACTCGGGCTCAGTGTGAAACTTGAGAGTCTGCCCGAGTGTGATTCATTTCCGGTCAGATTTTTCCTTCCTTGCTAAGAATTACTCGGAAATGCTTTGTTCTGCTTGAGAATGCCATTTTCTCTTAGTGAGACCACTCGGATTCCTCCTTAGTCAGCATTTATTGATTTCAGTGGCCTCTTCTACTCGGAATCCATTCACTCGGAACAGCTTTCACTCGGATTAGTTGCAATTAGAAAGCTCCTACTCGGATTCACTTCAATCAGCAAGCTTTTCACTCGGAGAATAGCTTTGGACATATTTATTGCAGGTCAGTCTCCTTTTTTCACTCGGAATGGATGCAGTCGGGGAGTTTCCACTCGGAATCACCTTCAACCAAGACTTATTCCATTTCAGCATTGATCCTTCATTCGAGTCAGCCATTTATCACTCGGAATGGCTTTGACAGGGAACATTTCACTCGAATTTTCCTCCAGCAGTGCAGTATTCCACTCGGCAATGCTCTATTCTGAGTCCTTCCACTCGGATTTGGTCATTTCTGAGTTATCCCACTCGGATTTGGCCATTTTGAGTCGGATTTCAGTGCTCTGAGTCGAATTTTTGCTTTCTGAGTCAGATTTTAGCTTTAAAAAGAGAATTCTTTCCACTTTGGGCTTGTTCTTCTTGTTTTTTTATCATTTTATAGTCGTTTTTCTCTTGTTTTTGACCCTTTATTACCTTAATTCCTGCAAAATAACATACCCAAGTAGACTAGAGTGGAAAGAAAGCAAAAATTGCAATAAATAAAGGAAATACAGTGGATAATGACTAAAATCCTAAGCAATTTAGACTTAATTTATTGTATTATAAAGCACTTATCAAAATACCCCAAACCAAAACATTGCTTGTCCTCAAGCAATCACCATATTCACAAGATAAAATACAGAAAACACTAAACTTAATAACTTAAGAAATCCAAAATAGAGAAACAGATTTATTCAAATGCCAGTTTTATTTTTCTTATGTGAATCAATTTTCAATGTCAAGATTTGAGACACTCTTCTCACAATTTTCACTCAAGTGTTTCAAGGTTTGTGTATCTCTCAAATCATCATAGTCAAAAAACATTACCATAAGCTTGTTAATAAACCAGAGACTCCACAGTTTAGATAGAAAATATGTCAAAGTCTAAAGGTCTTTCAAAGGTTGTAACGTGGCCTTGGGTTGTATTGTCAAGGTAGGAAATTCAAGAAAAATAGAATACAAAAGGGCTTTAACAGTCATGAATGATTCAAATTATCATCATAAATTTAACAGAGCAAATTTTTGAATTTTTATGGACTTTTTGGAATTCATTCAATATCATCCTTTTAGGCTCAAAAGGGGCAACTAGGGGTCAAACTATACAAAATTCTGAGGCTTAAGAATAAGACCTAATTGTGCCTTTATCATTCTAAGACATATAATCAAAAACCATTTTGAATCGGTTGAAAAACAAGTTCTAGAATATTAATGACTATGAGATTCACTCAATCAAGAAAATATGGGTTTTGAAAATTTGTTTGATAGATAACCCATTTTGGCTCAAGTCTAACCATGGAAAGTCTTTTCAAAGAAAATTTTAATCACATAAGGTTCATTTAGACATATTGGCATTTAAACAATCAAATTTTGAAAATTTTACTCAAAATTTTGGGATCCTTAGATACTTTAGCCTTGTGTTCAAAGTAAATTTGTCATGCAATCATGGTAAATTACAAGATTACAAACAAAATAAGGAAAACACACATGCATAATAAAATGACAATCATACAACGTAAACAAAGTAGTTAAGTTTTCTTACCTACCACCCCAAACCAGAATTTAACATTGTCCTCAATGTTAAAATGGATGATAAAAGGATAAGAAAACTTTCCTGTAATAACCCCAAACCAGCATCTGACATAGTTGGTTTTTTTTTTTAAGAATAAAAGCTTAAAATAAAACAACAACTTTTTATAGGGTTACCTCCCTATCAGTGCTAAGTTTTAAGTCTTCAGCCAGACTTCTCACCGTTTGGATTTACTCATCAGGAGCATCAAACAAGTCCAAGTCACTTGCTTGTTGTATTGGTTGACCGGTGAAGTAATGCTTTACTCTCTGTCCATTTACCCTAAATGTACCAGATTTCTCGCTCCATAGTTCGACAGCTCCAATGGGAAAGACTTTTGTCACCTTGAATGGTCCCGACCATCGGGATCTCAGTTTACCTGGAAAAAGCTTCAGTCTGGAATTAAACAGTAAAACCATATCACCTAGATTAAATGTTCTCCGTTGGATGTGACGATCATGCCATTGTTTGGTTTTTTCTTTATAAATTCTGGCATTTTCGTATGCATCTAGACGGAGTTCTTCAAGCTCATTTAATTCCAACAACCTACGTTCACCTGCAGCCTTATGATCAAAGTTAAGAGTTTTAACAGCCCAAAAAGATTTATATTCTAGCTTAACAGGTAAATGACAGGGCTTCCCATATACTAGCTTAAAAGGTGTGGTTACAATGGGAGTTTTGTATGCGGTTCGATACGCCCATAAGGAATCATCTAACTTAATAGACCAATCCTTACGTGATGTATTCACCACTTTTTGAAGAATATTTTTAATTTCCCGATTGGATACCTCAACTTGTCCACTAGTTTGTGGGTGATAAGGTGTAGCAACCTTATGCTTAACTCCATATTTCTTTAGAAGGGTCTGAAAAGTTTTCTCAATAAAATGAGACCCTCCATCACTTATAACACATTTTGGGACCCCAAACCTTGGAAATATTATTTTCTTGAAAAGTTTAATAACAGTCTTAGCATCAGAATGGGGTGAAGCAATGGCTTCCACCCATTTTGACACATAGTCAACTGCCACTAATATGTACTGATTTCCAAAAGAAGAGGGAAAGGGACCAATAAAATCAACACCCCATACATCAAACAATTCAACTTCTAAAATGGTATTCAATGGCATTTCTTGTCTCTTACCAATGTTACCTGTTCTTTGGCAAGCATCACAAGTTAGAACATACTTACGTGCATCCTTAAAAATATTTGGCCAATAGAACCCAGCTTGCAATATTTTAGCAGCTGTCTTGGAGGTGCTCATGTGCCCTCCATAGGAAAGAGAATGGCAATGATCCAAGATAGCATGGACATCATCTTGTGAAACACATCTCCGAATCATACCATCTGCACATTGCTTGAAAAGGAGTGGTTCATCCCAATAATAATGCTTGACATCTGCATAAAACTTTTTCCTTTGCTGAAAGCTAAGATCAGGAGGTAAGATACCACATGCAAGAAAATTTACAAAATCAGCATACCAAGGAACACGTTGGATACTAAGATTCAAGAGTTGTTCATCTGGAAAAGATTCATTGATGGGAATATTATCTGTTTCTTCTTTTTCAGATGTCAATCTAGATAGGTGGTCAGCGACCAAGTTCTCGGTACCCTTCTTGTCCTTAATTTCCAAGTCAAATTCTTGCAATATTAGAATCCACCTAATTAATCTAGGCTTTGCTTCCTTTTTATTCAATAGATACTTAATGGCAGAGTGATCAGTGTAAACAGTAACATGTGAACCTACCAAATAAGACCTAAATTTATCAAAAGCAAAGACAATAGCTAACAGTTCTTTTTCAGTTGTGGCATAATTTACCTGAGCATCATCTAGCGTCCGGCTGGCATAATGAATTACATGGAGCTTTTTATCCTTTCTTTGCCCCAACACAGCTCCCACCGCGTAATCACTCGGATCGCACATCAGCTCAAATGGGAGTTTCCAATCAGGTGGTTGTACGATGGGGGCAGAGATTAGAGCTTGCTTAATCCTGCAAAAAGCTTCCATACAAGATGAATCAAAATTGAAAGGTACATCCTTACCCAGAAGAGTTGTAAGAGGCTTTGTGATCTTGGAGAGATCTTTAATGAACCTGCGATAAAACCCTGCATGTCCAAGAAAACTCCGAATACCTTTCACATTTATGGGTGGAGGCAATTTTTCAATCACTTCCACTTTAGCCTTATCAACTTCTATACCTCTCTCAGACACCAGGTGTCCAAGAACTATGCCTTCTCTTACCATAAAATGGCATTTTTCCCAATTTAGAACCAAATTGGTTTCTTCACAACGCTGCAAGACTTGGCACAAATTTGTTAAACAATTATCAAAATCCAAACCATGCACTGAAAAATCATCCATAAAGACTTCCATCACATTTTCAATAAGATCAGAAAAAATTGCTTGCATACACCTTTGAAAAGTCGCAGGTGCATTACATAAACCAAAAGGCATACGTCTATAAGCATAAGTCCCATAAGGGCAAGTGAAGGTAGTCTTTTCTTGATCAGATGGATGAATGGGAATTTGATGAAAACCTGAATACCCATCCAAGTAACAGAAATAAGAGTGTTTTGCAAGTCTTTCAAGCATCTGATCAATAAAAGGGAGGGGAAAATGATCTTTTTTCGTGGCACTATTTAACTTCCTATAATCAATGCACATGCGCCAACCAGAGACAATCCTAGTAGGAATCAAGTTATGTTTATCATTTTCAATTACAGTTATTCCCCCCTTTTTAGGCACCACATGGACAGGACTTACCCATTTACTACTATCAACAGGATATATGACTCCAGCATCAAGCAATTTCAAAATTTCCTTTATAACCACTTCTTGCATTTTAGGATTTAATCTCCTAAGTGGTTCTACTGTGGGCCTACTTTCATCTTCTACAGTAATCCTGTGCATACAAAGAGAAGGGCTAATCCCTTTGATATCATCCATTGTATAACCTATTACCTTTCTATACAACCTAAGTTGTTTCAAAAGTTTTTCAGTTTCAGATGGATTTAATTCAGCATTGATAATCTTAGGATATGTGGAATTAGGACCAAGAAATTCATACCTTAATGAAGCTGGTAAAGGTTTTAATTCCACATTGGGGCTTACCACTTTGTCACACATGACCTCAGTATCATGTGGCGCCTCAGAGCAATCAGATGTTTCTGTCGGCTCAATCATGAAAATAGTTTCAAGTGGGTCATTAGGAAGGGTTGATTCCTTTACCACTTGTTCGACAAAATCCACAGTACAGCAAACATCATTATAAGGTTTTTCTAAAACATTTTTCAAGTTGAAATCAACCTTTTGGTCTCCAACAGTTAGAGACAACTTACCATTCTTGACATCAATCACAGCACCTGCAGTTGCTAAAAATGGTCTGCCTAAAATAATAGGAATCAAAGAATCTTCGTCCATTTCAAGCACAACAAAGTCAACAGGTATAAAAAATTTTCCTATCTTAATAGGAACATCCTCTAAAATTCCTACAGGATATTTTACAGATCTATCAGCCAATTGTAAAGACATCCTAGTAGGTTTTAGTTCACCCAATCCTAATTTTTCAGCAACAGATAATGGCATTAAACTCACACTTGCTCCTAAATCACACAATGCTTTATCTATATTCATGTCACCAATCATGCAAGGAATAGAGAAACTACCTGGATCTTAGAGCTTGGGTGGAAGTTTCTTTTGAATTAGAGCACTGCACTCTTCAGTAAGTGCAACTGTACCATCTTCCTCCAGTCTTCTTTTGTTGGACAGAATGTCCTTCAGGAACTTTACATATGTGGGCATTTGCTGCAAAGCATCTGTAAAAGGAATATTAATATACAATTTTTTTAAAACATCAAGGAACTTACCAAATTGTTTGTCCAACTTTGCTTTGGCTAAGCGCTGAGGAAATGGAATGGGAGGTTGATATGGCTTAACCTCCTCCTTTTTTTCTTGTGGTTTCTCTTCTTCAATCACTGGATGAGATGAAGATTCATCGACTTTCCTTTCCTCCTTTGCTGTCTTGTCAACTGGCCCATCGTATTAACTACCACTCCTAAGAGTCACAGCCATGGTTTGGTTAGATGGTCCAGCCTCTGGTTTCCCAGGAAATGTTCCCGGTGCTCTTTGAGAATAGGAGGCTTGTTGGGCAATTTGATTTTCCAGTATTTTGTTGTGAGTGGCAAGAGAGTCCACTTTTGAAGCCAAGTTTTTTATTGCATCAGAGAATTCATCATTTTGTTTAAGTTGAGTAGCTACAAATGTCTCCATCAAGGATTCTAGCTTTGATTTTTATGGAATATAGGTTCCTTATTGAGGTTTGTAGTTACTTTGGAATTGAGGTGGCCTATTTTGGAAGCCAGGTGGACCTTGTGAAGGTCTGTAGTTACCTTGATAGTTTCCACCATAGTTTCCAATAGCGTCCACCTGATGCATTTCTTGTTCTTGATTAGGGGTCATTGCTAAATGGCAGTTTGTAGCTCCATGTCCTGAAACACCACAAACTTCACAAACAATATTAGTAGCACCTGTTGACCCTATTTTATCAAGTTTTAATGTTAATGCTTCAACTTTGGCAGAAAGTAAGGAAAGAGCATCAACAGAGTACTTACCTGGTGTTTTAGAAGGTAATCCTCTCTCAGAGTTCCATTGGTGAGTGTTTTGAGCTATTTCCTCGATCAGGTTCTCGGCTTCATCAACATTTTTACTCATGAAGGCTCCTACAGCTGCAGCATCTAAAGAGATCTTTTGTGTGGAAGTTAGTCCATTATAGAAAATATGGATTGTCAACCACCTTTCTATCCCATGGTGAGGACATTCTCTTAGCAACTCTCTATATCTTTCCCAGGCTTCATACAAGGATTCATCATCTTTTTATGAAAAATTAATGATTTGTTTTCTCAGCACATCAGTCTTGTTCCTTGGGTACCATTTATTGATAAAAGCACTGGACAATTATTCCCAAGTCGTGATGGATCCTTCAGGAAGAGAGTATAACCATGCCCTCGCTTTATCTCTTAAAGAGAAAGGGAAAAGTCTTAAGCGAATGGCATCATTGGTGGCTCCGTTCATCTTCAGGGTGTCACAGTATTCAAGAAAGATTTGAAGATGAAGATTTGGATCTTCAGAGGGTAAACCTCCGAATTGGTTCTGTTGAACCATTGAGAGTAGTGAAGGCTTCAATTCAAAATTGTTTGCCTCCACTGTGGGTCTAAGGATGCTGGATCCTCTTCCATTAGTGCTTGGAGCAGCAAAATCTCTTAAGGGTCTCTGTTGGTCTGCCATTTGTTTTTCTTTTTGTTCTTTTTGTTGTTTTTGTTGTTTTCTTAAAGCTCTAAGGGTACGTTCTATCTCAGGGTCAAATCCTAAGTTTAGATCGACACTATGGCTTCGTCGCATAAATAGAAAATAAATGACAAATAAAACAAACAATTACAAAAATAAAACAGATACACAGAATATAGAACAAAATACAAAATTACAAAGAAAATAAAAATAAAAATAAAAATAACAATAAAAATATTAACAAGTATGATCTAATCGAATTTCAATATTGCCGATATTTGAGGGACAACAGTCCCCGGCAACGGCGCCAAAAACTTGACAGGGCCCGCAAGCGCACGGGTTATGTCGCGTAATATAAAAGATTATCGTTCTCCACAAGGACTGTGTTCAAAGTACCAGCATATTGAAATTTAATTATCCACACAATTAATTTTTAAGATTTTTATAAAATAAAGCACAAATTAAAGTTGTACAGAATATGAATAAATATAAAAATAAAATTTACTTGACACTAAAAAATCAGAGTTGAGAGTATCTTGGGATTTTGGGGGATTAAGACTCTATTTTATGTTTAATGAATTTTAACTTTTCATAAATAAGAATCGAATTAAGTTTTCCAAGGCGAATTTTCCAAAAGCTAATTAATATGTTCCTCTCGGAATCCTATTAATGTACCTAACCTATGGAAAGCGCTGCTTAATCCTCAGAAAGGCCCATTATCGTTTTATGAAAATCCCTTTTTTTTCCTCAAAAGAATTTTGATTACTTTCACGGTTTTACCGAGGTCACAAAAAGCATTTCAAAAATCTTAGGTTTAGTTCAAAGCTTTCCGGTAAAAATAAAGCTCTCGATTCTATTTATTACCTAAACTTACTAATATACCCGTAAGTATACAGTTTTATCATTTAGGTTCTTGTTAGGAATTACTAAAAGCATTAAGCATAATTGAACTAAATGGAAAACAGAAATATATTTAATTCCAAGTCAAAATAACATTAAAATAAAATATTATCATACCCCCTTTATCCCAAGATAATTAATTTAGCTACTCATGAAATAATTTAAATTCATGTAAATAATGGAAAAATAAAACATACAAGACATGGTAAAAATAAAGACTTACAGGTTTCTCCAAAAGCTCAAAATAATTTACCACTGTATTTCCTTGTTGCAATATTCTCCACCAATTTACAAATTTAAATTCTCACTTTTACAGCCCTCACACTCTTACAAAATAAAAGAAAGAAAAGAAAATAGAAAGAAAGAGAAGAAAAACGAACAGAGAAAGAAAAATGGAAAAGAAGAAAACTAAAGAGAAAAAGAGAGAAAGTAACGAAGAAAAGAAAAGAAATCTGATGGTAATTGATGGAAGTGATGACTGATTGCTCCTGGTTGCTCTCCCTTTTATAGGCGAATGGATGAATGAATCCAGCTAAGGAAACGCATTAAAATTTGCAAGTGGGAGAAACTTTCGGTGCATGTGAATTCCAGCTGTACCAACTTGTTTCTAATTTGCATATTTAATATTTCCAATAATTCGGTGCTTGGATTTTAGTGAAGATTGGTGCAGAATGATGAAATTCATAGTGGAAAAAATGTTATTTTCCCACAAATCCGAGTGAAAGCTTGCTGGACGGTGTAGGTGCGAACTGGACAGCGTGGAGAGGAGTTGCTGTTAGATGGAGATCTGGACGTTGTGGGCTGGACGGTGTTGAATTGATGAAAAGTCTGGACGGTGTTGAGAGAGGGTTACTGGACGGTGTCATATATTAGAAGAAGAAAGGGAGACGGTGTCTTAGGTGAGGTAGAGAGCTGTGTTGAGGAAGGAATACGGTGTGGGTGATGGAGAGGAAAGGGACAGCGGATAGAAGAGGGAATGAGACGGTGTTGGGAAATGAGGACGGTTGGGCGGTGTGTTGAGAGGTGAGGACGGTTGTGGATGGAAAGGAAAAGAGTCTGGGCGAAGTTGTGGATTAGGAGGATTGTTGGGCGGTGTGGAGAGTATTGGAAAGAAGAGGACGGTGTTGTGGATGGAAAGGAAAGGAGTTTGGGCGGTATGGTTGATTGATGGAGAGAAAAGATGAAGTGGGACGGTGTTCTGGATTGAGGACGGAGTTGAGTTGATTTTGGTGTGGCTGAAGAGTTGGAAGGAGACAGCGGTGTTGATGGAGGTAGTGATCCGGGGTTGCATTGTGGAGAATTGGGTCGGTTTTCTCTTTAGAATCCGAGTGAAAGCCAGTCAGTGTTGTTAGGGGGTCGGTCTTTGGAGGAGAACCGGTCGGTGATGACGCTGGATGAAAGGACGAGTGAAGAGTGACTGAAGAGCAACTTCTGATTGAGCCATTCAGTCGGAATTGCCTGCAGAAGGACTCGGAACCGACTGAAACCATTCACTCGGCTCAGGTTTATGGAGTTCATTCGGAACTGATTGAAGACTCACTTGGTTCAGATTCAATCGGTTCCCAATCATTTTCACTCGGCTGTCTTTGAATTTGGACCACTCGGTTAAAGCTTTGCTTTGGAATTCACTCGGATTTGCTTTGAAATATTTCAGTCGGCCTTCATGATTTTTACTCAGAATGGCCTTCAGTTGTTAATCAACTCACTCGGAATTCCTTTCCTTGGAGACTTCTCACTCGGGCTCAGTGTGAAACTTGAGAGTCTGCCCGAGTGTGATTCATTTCCGGTCGGATTTTTCCTTCCTTGCTAAGAATTACTCGGAAATGCTTTGTTCTGCTTGAGAATGCCATTTTCTCTGAGTGAGACCACTCGGATTCCTCCTTAGTCAGCATTTATTCATTTCAGTGGCCTCTTCTACTCGGAATCCATTCACTCGGAACAGCTTTCACTCGGATTAGTTGCAATCAGAAAGCTCCCACTCGGATTCACTTCAATCAGCAAGCTTTTCACTCGGAGAATAGCTTTGGACATATTTATTGGAGGTCAGTCTCCTTTTTTCACTCGGAATGGATGCAGTCGGGGAGTTTCCACTCGGAATCACCTTCAACCGAGACTTATTCCATTTCAGCATTGATCCTTCATTCGAGTCAGCCATTTATCACTCGGAATGGCTTTGACAGGGAACATTTCACTTGGATTTTCCTCCAGCAGTGCAGTATTCCACTCGGCAATGCTCTATTCTGAGTCCTTCCACTCGGATTTGGTCATTTCTGAGTTATCCCACTCGGATTTGGCCATTTTGAGTCGGATTTCAGTGCTCTGAGTCAAATTTTTGCTTTTTGAGTCGGATTTCAGCTTTAAAAAGAGAATTCTTTCCACTTTGGGCTTGTTCTTCTTGTTTCTTTATCATTTTATAGTCGTTTTTCTCTTGTTTTTGACCCTTTATTACATTAATTCCTGCAAAATAACATACCCAAGTAGACTAGAGTGGAAAGAAAGCAAAAATTGCAATAAATAAAGGAAATACAGTGGATAATGACTAAAATCCTAAGCAATTTAGACTTAATTTATTGTATTATAAAGCACTTATCAATGGTGGTGGTGTAGCCATGAGGGAGGAGAAGTGTGGTGGTTGATTTGGATAATTAAGGAGGAGATGTGGTGGCTGGAATAGAGAAGAGGTGACTGTTGAAATTTTAGAGAAGAGAGTAAGTTAGTGGTAAGTGTGTTGGATGAAGTGGAGGCATCATGTGTATGGCATAAGGCATGGTGAAATCAAAGAATGTGGTGTGTTAAAGTCTTGGTCCTAAGCTTGTAATTCTGAATGTGAATGGTTAAGGAAAAGAAGACAATCTTAATGAATGATGTGGCATGGTATAGGGTATGGCATGATGATTTAGGTGATGGCTTATCATGACATGATACTATGTCATTACTTCTCCTTGTGAAGCAAGCTGTTGTAGCTTGTTGGGAAAGGAGTTAACCGTTGCTGGACACATAGGAGGACATGTATAAAGTTGTGGAAATGCATGGAGGAAGAGTTCAAGGTGAAGGAGACAAGTGTCCATGGGTGTTGCAAGTTGATTGGCTCATGTTGCATGGGAGCTGATGTGTCAAGGTGTTGATCATTACTTTGTATGGGGTTTCTAGGCCCTTTCTGTGTCGAATTAGAAAATGTCCCAAATATAAAAGTTATAGAAATTTTTGTCCTCTTTATATCCATATAAAGCACAGAAACATCCATCAAGTATTGAGTGAGATATGGCCTAAATACTGAACTAGTGCAGGGTTATGATGGGATTTTTGTCCCTTGAACAAATAATTTTTCTGGGCCAAATGGGCTGTGAATTAGACTTTAGTTTCTTCATCACAGTTGTGTATACATGTTTTAGGAAACGTTTGGTGAAGGCCTCATTCAATTTCATGACCATATGAGAGAGATATATGGAAAATACTACACCTAGTGCAAGCTGTTGCTGGGGAAACGTGAATTGGTATAGTGTTTTAAATTCTGGGATTTATGGAGTGGGAATTTTATTTTTCACTCTTCATGAAGTTTTTAGATATTCCTTTCCTCTTTAATTTGATATATTATTTGCAAATATCAAAGTTTTGTAGCCCGAGATATACCCGATTTATGACAGGGTGCTCTAGAAGCTTTCCGGATCAGCTAGGGCCTTCGAATTAAATTCACCATTAATTCTCCTTTAGGAATTGGATTTCGTGCCCTTCTTGAAAATTGTAGATATCTATGATAAGGATCCATAGAAAAAAGAATAGAGTGATTCAAGCACAGGAAGAGGGACATACGTGAATTTTATCAAAGGCTGCCAGCATTGAAACGAAGCAGCCAAGGGGTCACAAAGATTTATTAAACTGTACCAATCTAGAAGGATTTAGCTTTTGATGTCTTCACAGAAAACGTAGAAAATTTTGTTAAGGAGATTTGGACACCAAATTTGCACAAATTGAAGGTCGTATGAGAAAGTTATGAATTTGTTTCTGAACAATGTGCAGAGAAAATGTCCAAACGTTGGAATTTTGAGATGAATTTACTTAATCTTCGATTTTGGGGTTGACAGAGTAAGAATTAGAGTTCGGGGCTAGAAACGGAGATTGAAGATATTTTTAAAACAAAGAGATCAACACCAAAATTATTCAACTCTAAGATCGTATGAAAAATCTGGGTCTAAAACACTAGAGGCATTCGGGTCGAGTTTTAAAGCGATTTCTAAGGAAATCAACTTATTGAAAAACAGAGATGATAGAGTCTGAATCAAGCTTCGGTCCCTTTAGGAAAAATTCCCAAAATGTTGAAATGGATCACCAGAGACTGACCGTGTCACCATCATATATCCCGAGATATATGAACGGTCAAACGTAAGAGACGCCAAGGTTCTGATTGAGCTTATCAGGCTAAGTCAGACACCCTTGATTCTTTGTAGAGAGATTCTAACAGGACTAGTATCCCTACTAGATCACTAGTCTTGGTTCGAACGGTCAGAGTCTGACCTCAAGCTGAGTCTCACAGTTCAAATTCAAGAAACCTGACAATATTTTATTATTAAATATAATTATCAAATAAATGAATATATATAGCTTAAAATAGATATAATTTCAAAGTAAATCATTATAATTATTTATATATTAAATATTGTGGATAGAAAATAATTATCTAATAAATATAATGATAAATTAATTTGTACCCAAAATAATCATCGTTAACGTATTATTTTTTATTAAACAGCATTGTCGAACGTTATTTATTATTTTCATATTTCTGCCTTTCTCACTCATTACATTCTCTTGGTGTTCTTACTTTTCATATTAAACTCAACTTTTCTCTATTTTCTCATTCTAAATGGTTCGGGGAACAGGCCGAAGCCTCGAGCTTCTTACCAAAAGCTCAACAGAATATCCTCAGAGTCCTGAGGGTCTGGTTTCCTATTGTCAAAAATCAGGGTTGTTACATAATGCCTCCGATAAAGAATTATTTATTTGTAACTACTGAAAAATCTGATGGAATCTTTTGTACTCTCTTTCTTTATCCTTTCTTGAAGGTGCATAAGGATAAGGTAGATCCCTGACTGAAGGTATCTGCCCCAAATACTAAACTTTTCTTTTTTATTTTTTAATTTTTTGTTTTTGTTTTTCTTCTTCTTTTTCTCTTTTTTCATTTATTTCTTTTTCTTTTTCTTTATTATTTTTTTCTTTCTTTTCTTCTTCATTCTTTTCTTCTTTATTCTTTTCTTTTTCACTCTCTTTTTTATTCTCTTCATTTTCTTTACAATTAGCCCCTACAATTTTACCACTTTTAGTGAAAATAGCTTTATATTGTTCCCTTGGGTTCTGGGTATTGGCAGAAAAACCAGAACTTTTCATTTCAGCTACTTCCTTTGCTAGTTGTCCCAATTACAAATCTAACACTTTTCCTGTGACTTCGTTCGTTTACATATATCACAGCAATTGTTGGGTAGAATCTTCTATCCTTGTCAGCCTAGCATTCTGATCAGGTGATAGATGTCCAACTTACATAGGTTTTGTGATGTAAATTGATCATAAATTGGACATAAAGTGCAATGTTTGTTATTTTGTAAGCTAAGTATGATGTAAATTAAGATCTAAGCATTATACATGTTTGAATGGTTAACAAGTACTACCAAATCCCAAATTTTGGTGTAATTTCACGTGAAATGAAGAAGAAAGAAGAAGGGAAAAAGAAAAGAAAGAAGCTTCACAAGAAATCCCCAAATTATAAGCAAAGAGTGACACTTTCGCTTAAGCGAAACCTCAATTCGCTTGAGCGACTGAATTCGCTAAAGCCAAAATGAAGATTCGCTTAAGCGAGTGAAGGATAAAAAGTATTATGTATCAGGTGGAAGATTCGCTTGAGCGAACCATCAATCCGATCAAGCGAAATTGAGCCAGAAAAAAATGAAGAAAATTTAGCTCAAGTAAGATCTCTTCGCTTGAGTGAAATTATTCAAGAGAGCAAAAATAAAGTCTTTCGCTTAAGCGCCCAAGAAAAGATAGCAGCAAAATTCAACAAGTGAAGTCTTGATTTCGATTTCGCTTGAGTGAGACACATTTTGCTCAAGTGACATTCTTCCAGAATCAAAAATTTAAAGAATTCGCTGCAGGGAAATAATGAACAGCCTAAGCAAATAGAACAGGGGAATAATATATGCAGAGTCGCTCAAGCAAACTTATTTCGCTTGAGCGAATGAGCATGCAGGTGAAGCAGGACGTAAAGGTTTCTTCAGGTTGGAGCACTCTCTTCGCGCAAGTGAGATTCAAACTCGCTTAAGCAAGTTTCATAATATATAATTAAAATAGAGAGCAGCTTCAAGGGGATCACAGTTTTTAGATTGGAAAACAAAAACACTCTTCATTTTTCTTCTTCCTTGTAAGGTTTATGTAATGGCTACCATGAGTGGCTAAATCTCTCTTTCGGATTGGAGGTAATTGATCGATCCGGATGAACATGTGTACGATATTCACGCAATAGATGATTTTGTTTTGTGATTCTTGGTTTTTCATTTTACACTCATTGCTTGAATTTGCTTGATCAACATTTTCTTGATTTAAGTTTACGTTTGTAACATCTCGGATTTTTAAATAAAATAAATTTATTGGATGATGATAATTGATTGTTTATGGTCAAATAGTTATGGGAGATGTTGTTAGACATTAGAGGTGAATTATCGATAAATTAAGATTTATCGCAACCAGATGGATTAACAGATGATGTGGGACCTAGTTGATCAAATCAAATAATTGTCGGGTCTAGAATATTCAGAAAATTATCGTGGTTAAGGTGGTATGATTAGAATAATTTTTGGTGTTAAGGAAATAGTTAATTGGACTCGATGTATGATAATAACGGGGGAAAATACGAACCAATTGGAATTAAAAGAAAACCAAAAATCCCTTTTCTCCTCCCATTATCACCGTGGCCACTTTCTCTTTATCACTTGGTTCTTTTACTTGTTGGATAATGGGGAATTATTACCCATTGGTAAAAGCAAAATGTGGCACCCTTTTAACCATTGGACAATGTCCAATTTTGGTCTAATTTTTCCGTTCTCTTTCTCATTCTCGGTACACTTTCTTCTTCTTCACCATCCATGTTCACTTTTCTTCTTCTTCTCCTTTTCTTCATAAACCGTCCCCCACTCTTTCTTCTTCTACCTCTTACTAAAATCAAGAGCTAAGCTTGGATTTGTGAGGCTAGAATGGCGTTTATGGAGCTTGGGAGCTTGTGGGGTCATCTTCTTCCTATTCCTCACTTCATTTTCGTTTTGGTGGAGCTTGAGCTTGAGGTAAAGATTTCTCACCTCCACTTTGTTTTGTTTATGGTTTTGGGGTTGTTGAGTTGAACATGGTGATGTTAGAAGCCTTGCATGTGGGTGGAAATGGAATCCTAGGCTTGAATGTTTGGAAAGAGAACTCTAAGTATTAATAATTTGGGGGTTTTGACCCACTTGATGATTTTGATGATTATGGATGTTTATGAATGGAGTATATGAGAGGAATGGATTTTTAGAATCATTAAGATTGATTAATGAGGTTGATGATATTTGCATGTAAGTAACTTGAAGAATAAATCTTGAGAATAGGAAAATGATAGGCAATGTTGAGTGATGTTATTGGTGATAACAATAATGGTGGATGACCATTGATAATGGATACTTGACTTGATGAAGCCTTAGGCCATGATAAATGCCATAAGGGTTTATTGATTAGTGATGGCTTAAGAAAATCCATGGTGCCTTAAGTTGAAATTGGATGCCTTGTGATGGCTTATTAATTTCATGTACATATGTGTGTTGTAGATAGGATTATATTCCAGACGATGATGCATAATAATCGAAGCAATCGGAGCGTTGGAATTGCGGTTCTTCTCTCGAGGTAGGAGAGGAGTTTGCATTTCAAATCGCATGAGTGAATTAATTGTTAATTATATCGATGTGGAACTCATGCAATGCCTTGCCATGAATGTGTTATATGTTTAATTTGATGAAGTGATGAATGATGGCTTGGCTATATTGATTGTTATGAAAATGTATGTATATATGTATGATGTTGATGATAAGTGTTTGGTGGTCCCTTGGTTGGGCATGAACTAAATGATGGTAAAAATTTATGAATGAATGAGTTAAATAAAGTGCAGAGGACTGTTTTGAGCTGAGTAATATGGTAATGAGAGGTGTTTTAAAGCCTTCATTTTTATAGTTGATGAATCAGAATTTAAAAGAGTGATTGATGAGTGGAGATGAAGATTTTTCGAGTATGAATGGTTAGAGTGAGTTATATATGCCTCATGTGATGTGTATGATGTATTGGAGGTGATTATGTTGGCTTAGAATGAGATTCCGAGTGTTAGGATCTTCATTACTGCATATGTGCTGATAGTCTCACTCAAGCGAGATAGGATCTCGCTCAAGAGAGAGTCCCCTCCTTCAGCGAATTAGCTTTTGGAGTAAATTCGCCCAAGCGAGTGGAGCTTTGCCCGAGAGAGGGAAAAGGAATTAGTGACTGGTCCGATTTCGCTCAGGCGAATGACCAGTTTGCTTAAGTGAGAATGCTAGGAGGATCAGGGATTTAGCTACTGGATGAAATCCGCCCGAGCGAAGGGTCTGGGGAATGGCATTCACCCAGGCGAGACCATTAGATGGTGAGTGGGTGAGTTCATGAATGGATCCTGCCCAAGTGGGAGTTTGAAAATAAAACTAAGAGGTGGTGAAGCTTCTGAGTGAATTCCGAGTGACCCAAGTCCGAGTCACAACCTTCCGAGTGAGGAAGTGGGCTACTTCCGAGGGAAGACTAGTCCATGAGTTGCCGAGTGAAAAGCATGAATAAAACCCTGAGTGGGGAAGGGTTTGGGTATTTCCGAGTGGAAATCCCGAGTGAACCTCTCCCGAAGGAAGAGTGACTATGATGGTTCTGATTGGGGTGTCTTAGGAAGTCTTTTTCCCAGCGATCGAGGCTATGTAAATATTCCGAGTGGCTAAATATTAGATAAATCTGAGTGAACCACCTCAGAGGTAAGGAATGTTGTAATGGTTGAGATTGGGATATATTCTAAGTGTATGAGATATACATAATCTGAGTGAATAAGGTTCTATATCCCGAGTGGTTAAGATTTAAATAAATCCGAGTGAAACAACTTAGTGAACTCCTCCGGGTGATGAGAAGTCAGAGTTATTCCGAGTGAGGAGAGTTTATGGATTCCGAGTGGAATAGCCATCATACCCGAGTGAATGGAACCCCTGATTCCGAGTGAAGGAATACCGAGTAGAACCCTGTGTGAGTGAAGACTCAGATTTAGAATGAATTTACCAAGTGGAAGTTTGGGTGAGTGATGGTCGGTCTTGAATTAATTTACCGAGCGAAAGACTACAAGGGAGAATAGTGGGTTTTGAAATAATTCACCGAGTGAGGACCGATCAGGAGTTGAGTCGGTGATGTGATGAATTGCCGAGTGGGGACCGATCAGGTGATGAGTCGGTTTTTGAGTAATTAGCCAAGTGATAGACTATGTGAGTGTGAGTCGACCCTGGAATGTTTTGGTTGAGTGAATGATGGGTCGGTCAGGATTAATTTGTTGAGTGGAAATCTTGAGTGCCTTGAGCCGGTTCCAAGGAGATCCTGCCGAGTGAAAACCTAAATGTTGGGAGTCAGTTTTGAATTAATTTACCAAGTGAAAACCGAGTGTGGAAATGATTACTGGTGTAATTTTGCTTGAGCGAGTGACCGAGTCTGAAGGTGCTTCGTTCAAGCGAGTGAGCGTGAACACGCTACTGGAAGTTGTTCGCTTACGCGAAAGGGGGTCGCCCAAGCGAACCCGACCTGTCTCGGTCAAGCGGATGTGTATCTCGCTTTAGCGAGTTTCCACCAGTATGGTTTTTCTCGATATTAGTGGTGGCAGGCTTATTTTTAAACCCTCTTTCTTGGCATTGTGTGGTATACCTGAGACGAATATGGGGGTATATGAGAGATAATGTGATGATAATAAACATGGTGGTGATTAAGATTGATTGGCACATGGGAATTAATTAATTAACTATGTATTTACCACCTGTATTAAAATAATGAAGTATAATATATTTGCCACCTGAAATTAAATGATGAGAGGATGATAAAGAGATTATGATGGCAGGACTGTGAGATAAATCCTAGAGCGAAGTTGAAATTAAAGGAAGGATAATTAAATGACATTAAGCAACGATTGATGATGATGTTAAACACTCTCTTGCACAAAGAGGTGTATATTTATAATGATGAATTATTGTGTGCCATTGTGTATGATACAAGCATGGTCTTGTATGTGCGGTATGAAATATAAAATTGGAAATGTTGTGAATGCCACACGATTATATATACATATGAGTATACTTGAGCAATGGTAATGAATAATGAGCTGAAAATCCACTAAATGAAAGTGTGATAATATTGATGAATATTATGTAATATTGAAATGCCATTGTGATTGATTGCAAGTGTTGACTTGCGTATATGATGTGAAATATATGTGAAATATGTTGAGATGGAAATGCCACATTAAAACTTGAAAATAATAATTATGAAACAAACAATGTTGAAATCCACCAAGGTGTGTGGTGGTGTTGGTGATTATGATGATGATGATGATAATGTTTGATGAGTGGCATTTAGGATGCACAGAGTGAGCTTGCATTTGATTTGCATTGCATTGCATCCATGGCATATCATAGCTGCCGATGTTGGAATAGTAGGGGATTCCCTCGGTTGGCCCAGTGGGAGGGCGGTTCAATGCACGAGCATTTCTGTTGTTTCCCCTGTGACTCGATGTGTAAGTCTCGAAGCTGCCCATGCTGAGCTACGGGGAGCTGCATGTGCTTGACCCTTATGGGGGGTGGGTCTTGAGGAGCAGGTGACCCCGGTGGTCCTTTGGATCACAGCCGCCATGATTTGATATTTGGCCGGCCCGCAACACCATATGTTGAATATGTTGTATACCGCAGTCATGGTGAAAATGACCAGGTGTTGCAAAATGGGCGATGCGGTTTGGTACCAGTAAAAAATATGGTGAATATGCATGCATTATGAGATATGTGTACACATTTTACTACTGCTTAGGGGCATGGTATGTGATCATGCTTGAACCCACACTTGGTGTTTATTTTCCCACAGTCAGATCCGCATTTGTTGTCTATTCCATTGTGCATATGCATTAGCTGTGACACCCTAAAAATAGGGGTAAATTTTTCACGATTTTAATATTATTGATTTGTGAAAAATACAAGTGGTGAAGCCAAATATTTAATCACCTGGATCTATCAGAGACCTATCTCATATGTGAAGATATGAAAAGGTAAGTTCATTAAATTAATTCTTAAGAAATCCATAATTAAGACAGCGGAAGTATTTTGAGTAAAATAATATTATGGAACTAGATTCTTAAGAGATTATTCATTTGGGGTTAAGAAGCCAAAGTTATACCAAAGTATTCATAATGTAGGGTGGAATCATGGATTAACATGAAGAAATTGGAAAATAACATGATTAAAGCGTTTTAGGAGAATCAGGTCCCCCTCGCTCAAGCGAAATACCAATTCGCTTGAGCGAGCTTCGCATAGCACGCTTGGGCGAAACAGAAAATGCTGAGCGAAAGGAGGAAATGAAGGTTCAGGGGTCACTTCGCTTAAGCGAACCCCAACTCGCTTGAGCAAGTAGTGGAATTCTCGCTTGGGCGAAGCCAGCGAGCGTGAAGCAGAAAACGCCCAGAACTCATCCATGCTCACTCGCTTGGGCGAGCACTATCCCAAGGCCTTTCGCTTAAGCGAATCTTGGCCAAGTTCCCCACTCGCTCGGGCGAGACCTTTCTCGCTTAAGCGAAAATCGTCCCGAGAGCAATTTCCTGATAAACCCGAGAGCAAAACCTGAGACTAAACCCTCTCGCTTGGGCGAAATAGACCCTCGCTTGAGCGGAAATGGCCCAGTGGCCAAACACTGATGCTGGGACAATCTCGCTTGGGCGATTCCCATTCTCGCCTATGCGAGAATCATCCAGAGGCCAAAAATCGAAACAGGGGCATTCTCGCTTGAGCGAGAAGCCCTCTCGCCTGAGCGAGTTTGACAGAAAAACAGGGGAATGCAGAAATCACCCAACTCACTATATTAAAATTCATTCTAATCAATTTTACTCAAATTCAACACTTCATACATATCATATTACATGTTTAGAACTTGTTCAAATCAATCATACCTATAAATTTCCATTACAACTCATTTATGACCTAAAGATCAACTCAATCATCCTTATACTTCACAAATCTAATATTCCAAATGTAAACTTCATTCATTCATCAAGATTTGGAGGGTTTCATCAGTCATTCATTCATAGGGTCATGATTGAAAATGAGTCATAAATAAAAGATCTCATTTTCCTCCATGACCTCTCAAAATCACTATTGTATATACATACATATATATTCATCAATCATACCATTGTCCATTCTAAATCCAGATTATGCAAAACATAGATGGTGTTATACACCTTACATCCATTCTACCTAATCACAATATCAAAACATTGCCGGCCAAGGCATTCTTTTACCAAAATGAAACTTTCTTCACACTTCTCTTCCATCAACAGCTCCAGAGTAATACCTACAACATAGGAGCTAAAAAGAAATACCATAGGGAGAGTGAGTATACTTTCTCAATGACGAAAATCTAATAAATAAAATAATATATGCATGAATGCAATACAACTATCTCCTCCTCAAGAGGAGTTTATTTAATATCAAACATTCAATCAACAATTTTTATTCAACACAATTATTCCTTAATTCTCTTAGAATCATATCAATCAAATTCGCCATCACACTTTAGTAATTAAAAGGGAATATCCATTCATATCGCATCATCAAAGTATCACACTATATCATGCTCCAAGACTGATGCACATGCTAATGTCATTAAAATGCATATGCACAGATCCGATTTCATTTCCTCGGGTGATCACAACCACCATATTCATATACTCATTCTCAATGGTTTCCCGCCTCGCAAGGGGTACTCCCTCTAGCAGCCTCGCAAGGTGCTTCTCGTGATCACAACCACGTTCAACATTTCATAAGGTTTCCTGCCTCGCAAGGGGTACTCCCGCCTCATGATCGCAACCATAGGCACTCAATCTCAATGGTCCCACAGGGCCTTTCATTTCAATACCAGGTGATCGCAACCACCGGTCTAACAATCATAGGAACTCGCAAGCCCTTTTTGATTTCCATCATCAAGTGATCGTAACCACTTATCGACATCATCATGATATGCATGTCATGCTATGTATACAATAACGCTCATACACACCTCAAGCTCATTTAGATTATCTTACCCTCTCAACTAGGGTACATTCATTTTCAACCACACAATTTTCCACCAATTCACACACAAGTATCAATCTTCATATTCAAGAAACATTCCAACCAAAGGTTTTTGGCACTTATCATGTCTCATATGTAATCAATCATGTATCAACACGTAATAAGTCATTCATAGCCTCACTTAGGCTTTATTGTATAAACACCAAATTCACCACACCATACACAATTCACATCACATACACAGAATATCACATTCATCCAAGAAAGCATGTCATACTACATTAATACATACATTATCATCACAATTCTCATGCATTTAGAAAATACACCACTCTCCTACCTCAAGAGAAGTAGACCTCTGGGGTTGATGTTCCCGCCTCACCAGTATTGTCAAGCCCTACACCAATCAATCATAGGGCCTCATCAATCATTCATTCAAACACCAATTCAACATACATATATATATATAGGTATACACATGATTCTTATCATATGGAAACTATTTATCAATTTCATTCATTTGCCTAATTAGGCTTCAGGAATTCCTCCCCTTAAATCACAATCCATTATTATCAAGAGTTACAACCTAATTGTTAGGTTATTCCATCTATTAAATCTCCACCAACACCTTGGTGAGGTTCCCACTTATTATGACTTCAAGTCAACATCATCATTATTTAATGTCTACCATATCATTTATAACACTCTTTCCATCAACAAATGCTAACTTCTTCAATAAATGCTATATTCTTCAATATTCTACCTTTCCTCCTAAAATTCAAGTTTAGGGTTTTCACCAAACCCACCAACCTTCATAAATGCTTATATACCTCCTTCTTTTCCCACCATAATTACAACTACCTCATTAATTACTCATAAGCTTGTATTTATGTCAATCCATCTTTGGATTTCCACTTTTGAATTTTCCTTGACATTTCTCACACATTTATTGTGTTCTAACACCAAAACTTTAACTAAACTTCAACTATATACTTATATACATGGAAAATGATCATAATCTTACCTCAAGAGGAAAAAATATTTTAGTTTCCAAGCTTTCTTGAAGTCCTTGAAGGTTATTAATGGAGAAGGAAGAGATATCTCCTTTTAAATTTTGAGTTCAAAAGAAAGAGGAAGAGGAATTATGAAGAAGAAGAAGATATGTATATGAAAATAAGAAGAAGAAAAGTGTCTACGTGAGAGACAAAAGAGTGCAACCGACTTTTGAATGAGAAAATAAGAATTTAACATTTAAATTATTAAACCTTCATTAATTCTTTCGTTTTTAAACAAACAGGTTCGCCGTTCGGGCTCAATACATATTCTAAAAATTATTCTGAATATAAAGTCAGAATCCCACTAACATTATCTACGGCCCTGACCAACAGCATCTCAATCGGAGATACTTGGTCCGACACCTATATTTTATCCGGGTCATTTTTTAACTCAATCGATCACCATAATTCACCACCAATTTCGAAAAGTCTTGTTTAAATCATTTCAAGAATTTTGGGATATTAATTAGCCCACATTTAATTATTCAACATTTATTTTCCTAATTTAACTTCCTATTTTAAGAATTCGGGGTGTTACATTAGCCATAAGAGCATTTGCATATAGCATGGAGATATGCCAGAATATGATGATGATTGATGATGATTGAGATGATGGTATTGGTGTTGATGAGATAAGAAGTTAATATAATGAAAGACCACATAAAAGTAATAAATGATATGAATGAATAAAATGATGTGGATATGACGATATGTATGATATGGCCCAATGTAATGAAGGGCGTATTTGTTTATGATCGATAATGATTATGTTAGTCGGTGGTGGCTTTGATGAAAGACCAGAATGGTCTATATTGATATGTTGGCCCATTGTGGCGATGTTATAGATGTGTGTTGGCCCATTGTGGCGGTGTGATGAAAATGAATGTGTATATGCTTGCTTTGCTATAATTTGACGTATAAGTATATATATATATATATATTGATAAATTAATGATATATGATGATTGTTGATGTGTTTAGCAAAGCATACATGATATTGATATGCATATGCACATAATTTTAATTGTATTCATATCGTCATTTGAAATGTATAACTCACTCTCCCATGTGGTCTACTTTTTAGTATTGATGCTGGAATGCCATGGGAAGAGAACGCTTTTAAAGTAAAGCTTTGGGAAGGTAAATAGTTGTAGAGGAATACCTTGGCTGGCAGCATTGTAACTTAACGTGTTATGTATATGATGAATAGTATGATGTTGTAATTATTGACATTGATGGACGAATTATGGATATGTATACACTTGGAGGATATACTAATAGTGGAGACTTATGAATTTAAAGTTGGGCTGGTTATGGTCTATTATAAATAGGAATATTAGGGATGTATGATGCATGACCATATAGATAGGTATATACTTATATCTTAGGAATTGCATGCTTATATGATTATGTAAAATGATGATGGTTGTATATTAGGCTTACCATATGCCATTGCATGCTTGCCGAGCCTTTTCTCATATCTTCATATATGGGACTAGGCGTGTGCTCGGTATACACATTCTTCTTCTGCTGTAAACTCTGCTATTTTGTATACCGAATGGGCAAACTATTTATCGATCCAGTTATAGGTTTCTAAATCTCACTCTTTGGTTTTCTATAATTTGGGTCTTGACGTGATCATGGTAGAGTATTGGAAATATTTTCAAATGTGAAAAATTTATTCATATTTCTATTAATTATGACGATCACATTGGGATTCGAGTACAGAAAATTAGGGGTGTGATAATCTGGTATCAGAGCGTATTTTGCTCTGAATTAGAGTTCTTGATCATTGTCGATGCATGGTTGCTTGGTATTAAAGTAGATGTTATGGATGTTTGGAGCACGATTGCTCGATTGGGAAATATTCTGGTGATTATTGGAATATGGTTGCTCTGTATAGATTTAAGAGTGATAACTATGTAGAGGATGATGACTTGCTAAGGTATCGAATGCCCTATATGGATTTGAGGATGACTAGTTGTCTAAGGATTATGAATTGATTATGAGAGCATTATTGCTTATTGAGGACTATTGTGAATCATTATTATTGAGTTGTGAGCGATGCTATTTGAGGACTTTTATGAGATTGTGATTCAAAAGACGTGGATGTTGACTATTGGGAGTATGTCTTTTCATTGAGTTCGTATGATGTATTTGTGGAGCATAGTTGCTCAATTGGAAAACTTGATGAATCATGAGATTGAATATATTTATGGATGAATTCCTCAATGTGATTGATATGGTTGTTTGTGTAAGTCTGGCCAAGTTCCTTACACTATTTCCTTCGAATGACGAATACATTGATATTATGCATTTGAATATTGATATGCTGAGTATGACTTGAATAGATGATGAATTGTACCATGTGTGATCATGAATATGATGTATTGAATATGAATTGATTTGAGAATGGACCTATGCCAAGTGTTGATCTCGGATAGGGGATATTAAATGTGAATTGATGTGGTAATCAAGTATGAGATGTTGAGACCTTGTTATGTATGTAAATTGAAATTGAAAAATTTGCTTGGGTCTCTTGTATGAATTATGAAGTGGCTCATAGCCATGGTATGCTTATGAAATATAAAATTTTATTGGCATATGATTGGGGTTGGACTCGGTTTCATGTTTATGAACCGGGTGGATGATTGATTTAGATGTGACCCACTAAGTGTGGTAACCCCGGATGACTCAAAATGATCTTGAACGATCGAACTTTATTGAATTTGACCTTATGGTGGTCTAGGCTCTATGATGTTTCTATGAGCTATGTTAAATGAATTTATTTGTGGTGGAAGTATTCCACAATGGGTACTACGTGACCCATGAACTTTTGAGCCTCATGAGAGATCGAATTTTGTGAACGATCGGACTATAGTGAAATAAACTGTAGAATGAGTTGCTGAGGCTAGAGCTGATATGAGATTGAATTTGAAAAGAAAATATAAACCCCTATGTACTTGGTGAATAATGATGATGAATTTGGGGTATAACTTAGCATTGGCTATGATAAATGAGGGAGACCCGCCAGTGTGGGAGATTTTTATATGAATTTGGTGATTTGTTTAAGCTTAAATCGAATTATAACCGACAATGTTCGGACTAGACAAATAAATTCTAAGTTATTTTACTATGACTTCGAGATGGGTGAAGTCCAATGGTGGGGTGATTGCCCTATGATGATTAGAAATCTATGGTTAATGTATCCATATATGGTTATGATGGATGACAATTGGTGAATTGTATGGCATGATTTACGCCGGATTATGGTTAAATGATAATATGATGCGAGTACATTACTCGTGGGCTTGTGTGACTTCTTAGGAAGTCTCGTGTATGAAGGAATATTATTTGAATTGACATGAATCATGAGCGATATGACGTGAAGGTACTTATTCTGATATGTCTCTACATGTCATAGGCACTGTGGCAACATGCGCTTATGCGCCGATCTCATGTGTTTGTGGTAACCACTACGGGATTGGGACGCCTTCCTGTATGTCGGATGCAGTAACACATAGACTGGGCAAGTTTAGTGTTGTAACTACTTATGGTAAATGTATTGAACCTATCCGGTGGTACTGGATATGAATGTGAGGATAATGAACAAACTTGAGGATTGATGATTGGTGACTAGTTTTGGTATAAATGAAGTTTTATATTTGGTTAAAGGAGTGATGATGATCATATCCTGTGGACTTTGGGAAGTCCAATATTATTTCTTGGTGTCATTAGACTCTATTGATGTGTGGCCAAAGTGTGGCCTTATGATATATGCTGAGGTTAAACTTCGAGGACGAAGTTTCTTGTTGGTGGGGTGGATTGTAACATCCTGGATTTTTAAATAAAATAAATTTATTAGATGATGATAATTGATTGTTGTGAGCACCTCTTTCGGTCTGACCCAATTGGAAAGAATTCTAAGAGGACTGGGCTTCATTTTCGAATGATCTGCCGAGTAGAATGGCTCAGAATGATAATTTCCGAGTGAAAAATGGCTATTTTTGAGTGAATAATGGCTATTTCTGAGTGAAAAATGGCTGTTACCGAGTGAGATATCCGAGTCAGCCGATTCCGAGTGAAATTTCGAGTAGAATGACTCAGAATGATCATTTCCGAGTAGGGGTCTCTGAGTGGGACATGGCCGAGTGGTATGTCTCCAGGTAGGGCATTTTCGAGTAAGTCTCAAGTATGGGAGATGTTTTCAAGCCAGTCCGAGTGTAAAAGGAATTATTTTCGAATCAAAGATCCCTGAGTGAGTGGATTCCGAATGAAGAAACACTCTGGACTCCAAAAGAGCACTTGTTGAATAAGAACAGATCTCTGAGAGGTGCATTCTGAGCAAAACAAAGCACTGATCTGGAAAGAACGCTTCTACCGGCCAGATTCTATCAAGCTCCAAAGTTCTGAGTGAAAAGAAAGGCCAACTCCCGAGTGTGTAAGTCTGAATGGGTTGATTGACGATTGAGGCCAAATTCTGATTGAAAACAAATCTAATTCAGAATGATGAAATCCGAGTAGAATGACTCAGAAATGATCAAATCCGAGCAGAATGGAGTGTTGCCGAGTGGAATACTTGACTGTTGGAGGAGAATCCGAGTGGAAGCTTCCCTATCAAAGCCATTCCGAGTGACAAATAGCTGACCTTGAAGAAATATGTCCCTGTTAGAGGTGAATCCGAGTGGAAGCTGTCTGACTGCAAACCAATCCGAGTGGAAAAAAGGACTGACCTTGAATAAATAGTGCCCAAAGCTATTGTCCGAGTGAAGGGATGCTAAATGAAAACAAATCTGATTCGGGATAGGTACTTTTTCTGGGCACAATTATTTCCGAGTCAAAGATCCCCGAGTGAGCATATCCGAGGGTCAATTATCGAATGAAACTCTTATGATTCGAAGGTAAAGATGGATTCCGAGTGAATATATCCGAGTAAATACACTCGGAAGATTAAAGCTGTGTTACAATTTCTGAGAGGAAAAGAAGACTGGCTCCGAGTAGTCAGATTCTCAATTTCTCAATCCTGATTGAAGTGTGAAGGATGACTCCGAGTGAAAAATACCAACATCCGAGCACATCATGATTGAAGTATGAAGCCGACTCTTGAGTGAATATGTCCGAGTCGTTCTGATAAAAACAAGGACGACTCCCCGTTGTGAATCCGAATGGGTTGAAGCTTATTTCCAAACCGGTTGACAACATTCTGAGTGAATCAATGTGATTCAATCCGTGTGATGAGTTTCCGGATGAAACTTACTTCACGACTGAATCAATGTGAAGTTAAAGAAAGAATGGTTCTGATTTGCCAGCAACCAAGCAAAATATTTCTGAGATGTCGAGTAATCCAAGCAGAAGGGCAGAATGAAGCTTCAGGCAGAAGCAGCTCTGAGCAAATGATCTCTGAGTGAGTCACTTTTGAGACAATTCCGAATGAATGTTTCAATCAGTGAGGCAATCGGAGGAGCTTTGACTCGGAACTTGTTTCTGTTCCGATTGAATGCTTCAAGCAATACCGTTTCCGGACAATGTAACACCGAGTGAAGAAAGTCCGATTAAACAAAGGTCTTTCGCTCAAGCAACTCTGGTTACGCTCAAGCGAGAACTTTAGAGGCCATAATCTCGCTTAAGCGAGAGGCATAATGTTAGCTACTGGAATATGCTCGCCCAAGCGAGCCTAACACGCTCAAGCATGACCACGTTATAAAATTATCACGCTCAAGCGTGAATGGGAGTCGGTACCGAGTGAGCCACTCTTCAGTCAGCTTCCGAGTCCCCTTCAACCATTTCTGAGCCACCTTTCAGTGGTTCTGACCCATTCTTCAGGTGGTTCCGAATCCTCTTGAGTAAGTTCCGAGTCACTTTCCACTCGGTTCCGATTGAGTGTTCCAATCAGCAATGCTTTGCTCGTCTAGCTCTTCACAGCAACCCCATACCGACCAGCAAAGCAACACCGAGCAAGGCTTTCACTCGGTCTTGTGTACGAAAGGCATCTTTTTCACTCAGTCTTGTGCACAAAAGGCATATTTTTCCATTCGGATTCAGGAGGTAAGGTGAAGACCGACCCATTTTTCCACTCGGATTTCCACCGTGCTGATTTGGATTCCCACTGTACAAGTGGATCCTTGAATTATGGGAGGCGGCTCACAACAAGACAGGAAGAAAATGATAAAGAATTCCCACCAGCCTCCTTTGTCAAGATCCAGGCTGTTTCCAACACACTGTCCAAGTTGATTTGCTAATTTCAATGGACGGCTCACTACCAAACAAAGGAAGAAATAATAAAAATTCCCACCAGCCTCCATTCAGTTGTCAAGAGCAAGGCTGTCCAAGAAATCATACACACTTGGGGACTCCTATAAGTACCCCAACGAAAGAGAAGAAGAGGAGGCAGAAGCTTTCATTGGAGGAAGAGGAACCATTCATTAGAGAGAGAACTCTGAAGCTTTTCCTTTAAACACACTCCCCTCCGTCCTCTCCTCCCATCAAAACCACACCGACCAGCACCCCTCGCTCTCTCCATACTATCCTCCTTCAAATCCTCCCAACCGTCCAATCCCTTTCTCCTCCCTAAAACACCGTCCTTACTCTTCCCTCCACACAGTCCCTTTCCACCTCACCACACCGTCCTCTCCTTCTCCTTCCAACCGTCCCCCTCAAAATAACACCACCCTTTATCCACCCAACACCGTCCTAACACATTCCCCTCCGTCCTCTCCTCCCTCTCATCCACCATACAACCCCCAAACCCACACCGTCCTTCTCCTCTCCCAACACTGTCCCTTCTCTTTTCCGACCCAACAGTCCCTTTTTCCTCACCAACCGACCTGCTCCCTAACGCCGTCCCAGCACCTCTCCACACCGTCCTTCTTAAACCCCAAAATTGACCTGCTCCTCAACTTTCCAGCACCGACCCTTTCCTTAAAACCCATACCAACCGTCCTTCTCTTCCTCAGACCAACACCATCCCAGCACCTCTCCCACCGTCCTCCTTAAACCCCAAAATCGACCTGCTCCTCAACTTTCTAGCACCGACCCTTCCTAAACCACAACGCTGTCCAGCTCCTCCTTAAATCCCCAACACCGTCCAACCCCCTTAAATCCACACCACACCGTTCAGTCCTCTTTCTCTCATCACACTGTCCAGTTCCTCTCAAGCCCACACCGGTCCCACTCTGCCCTTTATTTTTAATACTTGTACTTGTTTATTTTTTGCTAAATTAATTATTGTTTGGTGACTTTGTTTCCTTTTCAATTATCAATTAATTTCTATTGATTGATAAATATTAATAAAAAATGAGTGCTTCACACATTCTATTCGAACTAGCATAAAAGTTGTAATAATTATTATTATTATTATTGTAATTTTTATTATTTTCTTAAAAAAAAGACGAAGCGAGATCAACTTGGACGAGACGTTCTGTTAATCTCATTTTTTATTTTATTTTATTTTTTTTAATAGTGGAGCGAGATTAATTTGGACGAGACATCCTGTTAATCTCATGTAAATATTCTGTGTTTATTTTTGTATACTTTGTCATCTCGTATATTTTCTTTTCATGAAGAAGTTAAAATAATTACCGGGCTAATTATAATGCACTATCATATTGAGGTAACCATTTTTATAACGGACAGTTGTGAGGTGCTAATACCTTCCTCACCTGTAATTAGACTCCCGAACATGGAATTTCATTTTTATAACCAATGCTTTAACAAAAGGTTTTCCTAGTATTTTATCCTAAAAAATATTGGTGGCGACTCCCTGTTTTTTATCTTTCCGAATCGTTTTGAGGGTCGGCCGTGCCGCCGCGATCCCGGTCGCGACAGATGGCGACTCCGCTGGGGACTTAGAGAGTCAAGCCAGTCAACTTGATAGCGCGTGTATTAATTAGCATAATAATTATTTAACTTCTTCTTTTATTTTATTCTCTGTCAATATTTGTATATGGTTTCTGTTTTATTTATATTCTATCATTTATGTCCTGTAAATGTTTGCATGTTTGTTGAACCCTAGGCTAGAGGACCATGTTACTTTTCTGCAATCATTGAACTCTAGGGTAGATGACTTTGTATATTTGTTCTGTGTTTGTTTTTTGTGCAGAATGAGGTAAGGTAAAAGGTATTGAATGCCCTTTCACACACTACACTCACATTTTTGCACACACTGATGAGTGGTGCCCTATACCCGGGCCCCAAATGAAGCTTAAGTTAGGAGAGGTTGGTAACGGAATCGTATGGGATGTACTTCCTATCCGGTGTTCGTGAGAACCTCAACTAGAGTTTGACCTCTCATGATATACGCACCTAGTGGACTCCCTATTGTTGCGTCTCTGTCATGGGTAGGATCTTGGCTCTGGTGACCTTCTAGATGTCTAGTACAAGCCACCTAATACGAGATATCACTCTTAGACAAACCTTAGAACCATTAGGAGACCTTCAGAAAAACCCACCTTAAGGCACAAAATGGGCAAACTTTACTTCTACCTTTTCTCATTCCCACTTTCTCTTCTGATCCAAAATTAAGGGACCACTTGCCCGTTTAGTGGATTACTTTTTCCAAAAAATGACATACTTTTAACTAGTGATCCTTTAACGGGCAAGTAGTTTTCTTTTTATGCACAAGTCTTTGGATCCTGAGTTACGGATGTTTCGAATCATCAAAAAAAAATAATATATATATATATATATAAAACAAAAAATCAATTCCTTTTGTATTGACGATGATCAGAAAATCCATAACTCATATGATTCTTGACTTGACACAAGTTTTGTCAAATCGTAACCCCCCTAAATGCAAAAATGTTTTCAAGAAAGTTACTAGGGGAATATCGATTTGCAAAGCACGTCATTTCCTGACGGCTCTTTCTCTCCTTTCTTTCTATTCTCACCGGAAGCTATTCAGGGCTTAACGAATACCTTTGAGCAAGATATGGAAATTAACGTGGGATCAAACCTTTAAGAGAAGGGTCATGGTTCCCTGAGCTAGAAATAGCTAAACTTGAAGCTCCTATTGCATTTTAGAATGAAGGATTTTTCTGTCTTCACAACTATCCCGTATTAATTTCCATGTTTACTGTAACATCTCTGTTTTTAATAACAGTCTTATTTGGTAAATTTTGAAGTATGAAAGGTCTGTAAGTGAGAACTGGTAAATAAATACTCTGTAGATGGTCAGTAATATCACAAGAATTCCATTTTTGTGTGTAATTATGGAATTTATATAGCCCAATAATGCAATTATTCAAATTCCAAGTGAAAAAGGGTTCTGTTCCGAGTGACAGCGAGAAATACCGACTGAAGAATGAAATTCCAAGTGTAAGTTTATGTTGTCCGAGTAACATATGACCGAGAGGGTTACTACCGAGTGGAATCCTGGCTTCGGAGACATTTGGAGTGAAGTGTGTTCAAGAGAACCACTTCCGGGTGAAAATTCTGAGTCAAAACACCCTGGAATGACTTATTTCCGAGTCAAACCTTGCCAAGTGCTTCCTTTCCCGAATGAAACTTCTCTGATTGCAGTATTCCGAGTAAAGGGACCCAGTCAGGGATATATCCGAGTGGCATTTCCAAAATTGAGTATGATGAGGATCAGGTGAGATCCTGGACGAATTCCGTCCGAGTGGGGAGTTTTGAAAGAAATCTAAGATGAGGTGAATTTTCGAGTGCAATCCGAGTGAGTTTGTCCAAATCAGAACCTCCCTAGTGAGGAAGGGGATAGCATTCTGGGTAGAAAGATCTCCAAGTATGGTATTTTGGGCAATGGAGTTTCGAGTAGGGGCATATCTGAGCCCAGTGTAACCTGTCCTGAGTGGCATGCCCCGAATATGAACTGCCGAGTGGAATATAGTAATGGGAGCCCAATCCGAGTAGAATATATATAAGGCTTAGAGCCAATTTTTGAGTGAGGCTTATGTTTATGACTCTCCGAGTGGTGAAAGCCTTAAAGGATTCCGAGTGAAACGTATTTTGAGAAAGGATAGTCTATGTGTTGCTAAGAGATGAATAGCTGAGTGAACCCCGAGTGGGGAAGGACTTAAATGCTCTTGAGTAGTAAAATCCGAGTGAACCTCTTCTAAGGGAAGAAGGGTTGCGATGGTTTTGATTGAGGTATACTCTAGGAGTCATATTACAAGTGAACAATGTTATATGTATATTCCGATTGATTAAGGGTACCTATTCCGAGTGGCTAAGTATGAAATAAGTTCGAGTAAGACTTCACTTAGTGAATCCCTCCGAGTGATGTGGAGTTTGAATAAATCTGAGTGGACAAGATTTCATTAGGTCTGAGTGAGACAGTTTAGTGAATTCCTCCGAGCGATGAGAGGTCAGAGTAATGCCGAATGGAACTTGATGGTGGAATTCGAGGGTGTAACTCTGAGTGTGGGATTGGCACCTATGGGGATTTATGGTGTGTTGTCCAGAAGAGTCAGTTTTTGAAGTAAATTACCGAGTGAGAAAAGACTAGGTTTGGAATGATTTAACCGAGTGAGAACCATCAGAAATGACTCAGACTTGAGTGAAGTTGCCGAGTGAAAGAATCATTGAGAAATAACTCGGATTTGGAATATATTGCCGAGTGAAAGGCTAATTAAGAGACGAGTCAGCTCTGATTGATTTTGCCTAGTAGAAAACCAAGCAAGATGAGTCGGTGTGAGGGTGAATTACCAAGTGAATGATGGGTCGGTCAGGATTATCTTGCTGAGTGGAAAACCTGTGTGCCTTGAGCCGGTTTCAGGGAGATTCTACCGAGTGAGATAATTTATGAGAGTCCGAGGCAACTCCGACTGAGTCACCTCTAAAGAAGGAAGATCTGACCGAGTGTTTCAAGAAGAATCAGTTCCGAGTGAGTAACCAATAGGTGGAAAGTCGGTTTTTAAAAGGCATAACCGAGTGGAACTCCGAGTGAGTGAAGACTCAGATTCGGAATAAATTTACCAAGCAGGAAGTCTGAGTGAGAGAAAGAACTCAGTCTGGATAGGTTCTGCTGAGTGAGAAGAGGAGTACTTGAGTCGGTTTCAGAGGAATTCCGAGCGAGAACTGGATGACTCACTCAAGCGAGTCAGATTTCGCTTGAGCGAGATGGACCCCCTGATGCATAATTCCTCCTTTCAATCAGCCCTTTCTCTACTTCGCCCAAGCGAGCCTTGTGCCTCGCTCAAGTGAGTCGAATTTCGCTTGAGCGAGATGACCCCTGTAGCTCTATTTCCTTTCGTTCCTGCTGCTGACAGGTCCACTTGTCCATATAAATCCAAAAGGGATTGTCACAACGAGCCAATTGTAGGGAAAAGTTACACCTTTTCACTCACCTTTAGATAATTTAATATATATTCCCTTCAATCTTACCAACTCTTATACGTAAGTGGCTGAAATGGTCAAAGCTAACGGTGGACACAGCTCAAAAGTCTCCATTATTCCACCTAACCTTCAGTCACGGAGAAAACTTATCTCCCACTTGCCTCTTCCTTATTAAACCAATACCACAACACAGCTCTCTCTTCCTTCTTCTACGAACTTTCAGAACCAACGTAGATTAACAAAGCTCTCTCTTCCTTCTTCTACGAACAAGCTTCTTCCTCTCTCAATTTCCTATCCTCCTCATTGTGAGCTGAAGTAAGGACAGTTAAGGGAAACTTCCTCAACTCCATTAAGGTAAGGGGGGTATATTCTCGGGTATTCTGGGGAAATTCGAGTGAAAGGAAAGGGTTAAGGTACCTTTGGTCCTCACCTTTCCAGGACAGATTTGGTGTTGTTGTGAATTAAATTCTTTAATTGTTACTATTTGTATATATATATTTATTGCTAAGTGGATATACTCAGTGTTGAATTATGAAAAGATATGAACTGTATTGGACTGTGAAAATACTAAGAATCATGGGTGTCTATGTGAATTCCAGTGAGAAATTATAAAACAGAAGTTGGATTCAATGAATAACAAGCTCGGTTTTGTATAAACTGACCGGATCATCTAAAAATACATAATTTCACTCAGATGTTTTACATAAACCGACCGGATCATTCCACTTGAAAGGATCTCACGCGGAAAACATCTTCTCAGTTTGACTCCACTCGGAAATCAATTATTTTACTCAGAAAACCTTTCTCAGTCCGATTCGACTCAGAATCAGGGTTATTTCACTCAAAAAACTCATTTCACTCGGTATCAAACTTATTTTACTCGAAAAAATTTGGTTTTCAACATTTTCACTTGGAAACAACTTATTTTACTTGGAAAACCTAGTTTTGACATTTTTCGCTCGGATTTTCATTCAGAAACTCTTCTTTAATCCTTTATAAATCATTGGGACGTTACAATTATCATTATTATTCTTATTTCTATTATTATTATCATTATTATTGTTATTCTTCTTATTATTATTAACTAGTATTATTGTTAGAGATATTATTATTGTTTTAATTACGAGTAATGAAATAAAGAATATATTATTTTACTTTTTAAACAAAGTATTATTTTAGTCAAGGTATAACCGATATATTTTCTAGAATAAGAATAAATAATAATCAAAATGACTTGCAACGTCTGAATAATTGATGGGATCCAAGAGCTTGTGAATAAATATGATGAGACAGGAAACACATAGATACCCAAGGATCAAATGATGAAAAGAATGCATTTCGCATCATGAAAATATTTTTGAAGGAGAAAAATATCTGGAGCATACACTTGGTACAGTGGAGGACACTCACGTTCGATCTTCGAGAAGAATCTTGGGATTACAACCGAAACGGAAACCCAATGGCATCAGAGTTGTGCCTGAAGCCGGGTGAGACGATGCAATTCTGGTGTACTTTGACTAAATAACGGAGTGTAACTATGATCGCGGAGATCCAAACCCCAAAATAATATATATTGATGAGAACCTGTGAGTTTATTCGTACCTTATGAAAATGAATGGGGGCTTGGGCGGACTTCGATCGCTCTAGAAAGAATGAGGAGATAATGAATTGATTTATTGGGCCCACATGCATCGTAAGACTTAATTAAGATAAATCATAATAAATCAATCTCATGTATTCCATGACAGCACATTTGATTGTTATAGTTATAAATATGTTAATTGCATGATGTGTTATTATCTATTAACTGGATTATGTCCGCACCGGATGACCTTCAGGGTCTTGGGTTATACTCACCCTTACTGTTGAATATTAACAGAGGAAATAGGAAACCAAGAACAGGAGTACGACGAACAGCAATACGTTGAACCAACTGGGAGTGCTCATTAAACTTAGAATAGAAGTAGTAGATATTTATTAATGAATAATAAGACACTAGATGACTGTATAATATTTAAGGGTGCCTGTGTGCCCCATTCTATTAAGAGTACAATTACTTATAGTTTGTGAATGACTATGTGATTTATCTACTATTTGCTTCCACTAATCTGCCATCATTTTATATTATTTAAAAAAAATATATTCACTTTTTCTGAAAACTATTAACACTCTTAGTTAAATAGGATGATCCTATAGAAGGGTTTGTCTTATCTAACTGAGGGTGTTACATTGGTGGTATCAGAGCATAGTCGATTCATTAAGCTTGGGGAGTGGACCATTAAGTTTCCACGTACTCTGATAGAAATATTGAACAGTCCATAAAACACTTAAGACAAAATTTCCTATGTGGAATTCTCCACATAACATATACCCTGAACCTTTTTGTTGATATTCCATCAACAATTTTCTAATGGCTCGCCGGAACAATGATCATGACATGGAGGAACTTCTTACTCAAATCGTGGAGACGATAGAACAACAAGAATTACCTCATACCTCTACTAGGCAGAGCCAAGGACTAGCTAACTTTCAGTGAAACAATCTTACACAATTTAAAAGAGGGCTACGACAGGAAATCCGTCAAATATTATTAGGACTTTAAGAGTTAAAATAAGACCCGGTTAGAATCTGGGTGTCGGACCAAGTATCTCCGATTGAGATACCATTGGTCAGGGCTATTAAGAATATTAATGGGAATCCGAATCTATATTCGGAATAATTTTTGGATTTAGTATTAAGCCCGAACGGAGATCCTGTTTGTCATAAAACGGGAAACATTTTAATGATGGAACAAGATATAACTTATTTCCTTCTTTCTCTCTCTTCATTTTCATGTACATGCTAGGACTTGAGATAGCTTGGAGCTTGAGGTAAATTTCTATACTCTTTTGATGTTCTTGGCCCTAGGTTTTGATTTCTATATGGTTAGGAGAGTGCCTTATGAATGGGATTAGGAATAGGAATCATTCTCATGTAAAACCTAAAGGTAGGATGTACTTATGTGTGTTTTAGGATGGATGTGAAGTGGTATACGAAAATTTCAAGATTAGAGATGGAAGACGATGGTAGTTAAAGGTGACTGTTTGATTTTAGTGGAACCCTAACTCTAGGATTTGGGGAAAATGAGTAATAATGTTATGAAAGATGATTTTTAGCAAAAACCCATGATAATGTGTATGTAGGTGTTGTTAATGATGGAGATTGATGGTTATTAGAAATGATTATTGAATTTTGATGAAAAACCCTAAGTGTACTGATTTGAGGGATTTTGACCAAATTAATGATTTTGATGACTTTGAATACTCTAGAATAATTATATGAATGTTTGAAGCATTAGGTGTTGATTATTAAGGATTGGGAGAGGAGTGTATATGAGTATTGAGGAACTAATTTAGATTGTTGATGTTTATGATGATGTTAAAAATGGTTGCAAGCCATTGATAGTGGATTAAGGAAATAATTGATAGTGGATTAAGATACTTGAGTTAATGAATAGGTATGCCATTTTGAAATAGTTGAATTGGTAATGATCTTAGATGAAACCAAGAGGTTTATAATGAGTTTGAATAAATTTTGGTGATGGTTAAATGATTCATGTGATGATTTGGAGGTCTTAAGGCTAAGGAACCATAGTATTGTTATTGTTAGGTATGGTTAACTCTTTAAGATTTAGAGAATCTTGGTTTTGGGAGAGGAATTCCCGAAGCCTAATACGAGCGTGTAAATTGGACTAAAACAAGTCTAGGACTGGACAATGAGTTTTGGGGAATGATGCCTTATGATGGTATATTAATAGCATGTATTTCTCAAAATTACCCCTACCACTGGTATAGGAGGAGCTCTAAAGGCCAAGAAGATAGTCCCAGATACGTAGGACCCTATCAGATTCTGCAAAAGATAGGAACCAATGCGTACCGTATTGCTCTGCCACCCGAGTTAACAAACCTTCATAATGTCTTTCATGTCTCTCAACTCCGCAAATATGTACCAAGCCCTGATCATGTTCTGAGTCCTGATTAGTTTGTTCTGAAGGAAAATCTTACCTTTGAAGCATCACCGGTTAAGATTGTTGACCGACGTCTCAAACAGCTAAGAGGCAAGGAAATCTCTTTGGTCAAAGTAGTTTTGAGTCAGTCAGATGATGGGGACGCTACTTGGGAAATTGAGGAAAAGATTAGAGAATTGTACCCTCAATTATTCCAACTTTGAATTTCGGGACGAAATTCCCAAAAGGGGAGGAGAGTGTAACATCCTTGTTTTTAGTAACAGTCTTATTTGGTAAATTTTGAAGTATGAAAGGTCTGTAAGTGAGAATTGGTAAATAAATACTCTGTAGATGGTCAGTAATATCACAAGAATTTCATTTTTGTGTGTAATTATGGAATTTATATAGACCAATAATGAAATTATTCAAATTCCGAGTGAAAAAGGGTTCTGTTCCGAGTGACAGAGAGAAATACCGACTGAAGGATGAAATTCTAAGTGTAAGTTTATGTTGTCCGAGTAACATATGACCGAGAGGGTTACTACCGAGTGAAATCCTGGCTTCGGAGACATTTAGAGTGAAGTGTGTTCAAGAGAACCACTTCCGGGTGAAAATTCCGAGTCAAAACACCCTTGAATGACTTATTTCCGAGTCAAACCTTGACAAGTGCTTCCTTTTCCGAATGAAACTTCTCTGATTACAGTATTCCAAGTAAAGGGACTCAGTCAGGGATATATCTGAGTGGCATTTCCAAAATTGAGTATGATGAGGATCAGGTGAGATCCTGGACGAATTCCGTCCGAGTGGGGAGTTTTGAAAGAAATCTAAGATGAGGTGAATTTTCGAGTGCAATCCGAGTGAGTTTGTCCAAATCAGAACCTCCCTAGTGAGGAAGGGGATAGCATTCCGGTCCAAGTATGGTATTTTGGGCAGTGGAGTTCTGAGTAGGGGCATATCTGAGCCCAGTGTAACCTGTCCTGAGTGGCATGCCCCGAATATGAACTGCCGAGTGGAATATAGTAATGGGAGCCCGATCCGAGTAGAATATATATAAGGCTTAGAGCCAATTTTTGAGTGAGGCTTATGTTTATGACTCCTTTTCCGAGTGGTGAAAGCCTTAAAGGATTCCGAGTGAAACGTATTTTGAGAAAGGATAGTCTATGTGTTGCTAAGAGATGAATAGCTGAGTGAACCCCGAGTGGGGAAGGACTTAAATGCTCCTGAGTAGTAAAATCCGAGTGAACCTCTTCTGAGGGAAGAAGGGTTGTGATGGTTTTGATTGAGGTATACTCTAGGAGTCATATTACGAGTGAACAATGTTATATGTATATTCCGATTGATTAAGGGTACCTATTCCGAGTGGCTAAGTATGAAATAAGTTCGAGTAAGACTTCACTTAGTGAATCCCTCCGAGTGATGTGGAGTTTGAATAAATCTGAGTAGACAAGATTTCATTAGGTCTGAGTGAGACAGTTTAGTGAATTCCTCTGAGCGATGAGAGGTCAGAGTAATGCCGAATGGAACTTGATGGTGGAATCCGAGGGTGTAACTCCGAGTGGGGGATTGGCACCTATGGGGATTTATGGTGTGTTGTCCAGAAGAGTCGGTTTTTGAAGTAAATTACCGAGTCAGAAAAGACTAGGTTTGGAATGATTTAACCGAGTGAGAACCATCAGAAATGACTCGGACTTGAGTGAAGTTACCGAGTGAAAGTCTGATTGAGAAATGACTCGGATTTGGAATATATTGCCGAGTGAAAGGCCAATTAAGAGACGAGTCAGCTCTGATTGATTTTTCCTAGTAGAAAACCAAGCAAGATGAGTCGGTGTGAGGGTGAATTACCAAGTGAATGATGGGTCGGTCAGGATTATCTTGCTGAGTGGAAAACCTGTGTGCCTTGAGCCGGTTTCAGGGAGATTCTACCGAGTGAGATAATTTATGAGAGTCCGAGGCAACTCCGACTGAGTCACCTCCAAGGAAGGAAGATCTGACCTAGTGTTTCAAGAAGAATCAGTTCCGAGTGAGTAACCAATAGGTGGAAAGTCGGTTTCTGAAAGGCATAACCGAGTGGAACTCCGAGTGAGTGAAGACTCAGATTCGGAATAAATTTACTAAGCAGGAAGTCTGAGTGAGAGAAAGAACTCAGTCTGGATAGGTTCTGCTGAGTAAGAAGAGGAGTACTTGAGTCGGTTTCAGAGGAATTCCGAGCGAGAACTGGATGACTCGCTCAAGCGAGTCAGATTTCGCTTGAGCGAGATGGACCCCCTGATGCATAATTCCTCCTTTCAATCAGCCCTTTCTCTACTTCGCCCAAGCGAGCCTTGTGCCTCGCTCTAGCGAGTCGGATTTCTCTTGAGCGAGATGACCCCTATAGCTCTATTTCCTTTCGTTCCTGCTGCTGACAGGTCCACTTGTCCACATAAATCCAAAAGGGATTGTCACAACGAGCCAATTACAGGGAAAAGTTGCACCTTTTCACTCACCTTTAGATAATTTAATATATATTCCCTTCAATCTTACCAACTCTTGTACGTAAGTGGCTGAAATGGTCAAAGCTGACGGTGGACACAACTCAAAAGTCTCCATTATTCCACCTAACCTTCAGTCACAGGGAAAACTTGTCTCCCACATTCCTCTTCCTTATTAAACCAATACCACAACACAGCTCTCTCTTCCTTCTTCTACGAACTTTCAGAACCAACGTAGATTAACAAAGCTCTCTCTTCCTTCTTCTACGAACAAGCTTCTTCCTCTCTCAATTTCCTATCCTCCTCACTGTGAGCTGAAGTAAGGACAGTTAAGGGAAACTTCCTTAACTCCATTTAGGTAAGGGGGGTATATTCTCGGGTATTCTGGGGAAATTGGAGTGAAAGGAAAGGGTTAAGGTACCTTTGGTCCTCACCTTTCCAGGACAGATTCGGTGTTGTTGTGAATTAAATGCTTTAATTGTTACTATTTGATTATATATATTTGTTGCTAAGTGGATATACTCAGTGTTGAATTATGAAAAGATATGAACTGTATTGGACTGTGAAAATACTAAGAATCATGGGTGTCTATGTGAATTCCAGTGAGAAATTATAAAACAGAAGTTGGATTCAATGAATAACAAGCTCGGTTTTGTATAAACCGACCGGATCATCTAAAAATACATAATTTCACTCAGATGTTTTACACAAACCGACCGGATCATTCCACTTGAAAGGATCTCACTCGGAAAACATCTTCTCAGTTTGACTCCACTCGGAAATCAGTTATTTTACTCAAAAAACATCTTCTTAGTTTGACTCCACTCGAAAATCAGTTATTTTACTCAGAAAACATCTTCTCAGTTTGACTCCACTCGGAAATTAGTTATTTTACTCAGAAAACATCTTCTCAGTTTGACTCCACTCGGAAATCAGTTATTTTACTTAGAAAACATCTTCTCAGTTTGATTCCACTCGGAAATCAGTTATTTTACTCAGAAAACATCTTCTCAGTTTGACTCCACTCGGAAATCAGTTATTTTACTCAGAAAACATCTTCTCAGTTTGACTCCACTCGAAAATCGGTTATTTTACTCAGAAAACCTTTCTCAGTCCGATTCCACTCAGAATCAGGGTTATTTCACTCGGAAAACTCATTTCACTCGGTATCAAACTTATTTTACTTGGAAAAATTTGGTTTTCAACATTTCCACTCGGAAACAACTTATTTTACTCGGAAAACCTGGTTTTTGACATTTTTCGCTCGGATTTTCATTCAGAAACTCTTCTTTAATCCTTTTTAAATCATTGGGACGTTACAATTATCATTATTATTCTTATTTCTATTATTATTATCATTATTATTGTTATTATTATTATTATTATTATTAACTAGTATTATTGTTAGAGATATTATTATTGTTTTAATTATGAGTAATGAAATAAAGAATATATTATTTTACTCTTTAAACAAAGTATTATTTTAGTCAAGGTATAACCGATATATTTTCTAGAATAAGAATAAATAATAATCAAAATGACTTGCAACGTCTGAATAATTGATGGGATCTAAGAGCTTGTGAATAAATATGATGAGACAGGAAACACATAGATACCCAAGGATCAAATGATGAAAAGAATGCATTTCGCATCATGAAAATATTTTTGAAGGAGAAAAATATCTAGAGCATACACTTGGTACAGTGGAGGACACTCACGTTCGATCTCCGAGAAGAATCTTGGGAGTACAACCGGAATGGAAACCCAATGGCATCAGAGTCGCGCCTGAAGCCGGGTGAGACGATGCAATTCTGGTGTACTTTGACTAAATAACGGAGTGTAACTATGATCGCGGAGATCCAAACCCCAAAATAATATATATTGATGAGAATCTGTGAGTTCATTCGTACCTTATGAAAATGAATGGGGGCTTGGGCGGACTCCGATCGCTCTAGAAATAATGAGGAGATAATGAATTGATTTATTGGGCCCACATGCATCATGAGACTTAATTAAGATAAATCATAATAAATCAATCTCATGTATTCCATGACAGCACATTTGATTATTATAGTTATAAATATGTTAATTGCATGATGTGTTATTATTTGTTAACTGGATTATGTCCGCACCGGATGACCTTCAGGGTCTTGGGTTATACTCACCCTTACTGTTGAATATTAACAGAGGAAATAGGAAACCAAGAACAGGAGTACGATGAACAGCAATACATTGAACCAACTGGAGTGCTCATTAAAATTAGAATAGAAGTAGTAGATATTTATTAATGAATAATAAGACACTGGATGACTGTATAATATTTAAGGGTGCCTGCGTGCCCCATTCTATTAAGAGTACAATTACTTATAGTTTGTGAATGACTATGTGATTTATCTACTATTTGCTTCCACTGATCTGCCATCATTTTATATTATTTTTAAAAAATATATATTCACTTTTTCTAAAAACTGTTAACACTCTTAGTTAAATAGGATGATCCTATAGAAGGGTTTGTCTTATCTAACCGAGGGTGTTACATTTACCATACCTAGTACTTTTGAACGATAAGTTCTAAGGAATGGTCAAAGGATACTCGCCGAAGCCTGTAATTGCTTCCCCTGACATTCTCTTTCTTTCTATCTCCACCTAACATTTCTTTGCTTTTTCTTTAAAAAAAAGAAAACACAGACGTCACAGGTAGGCATCCTTACCAGACCCGGCTCCAAAGGAAACTCATGGCTGAGGCAGAAGCTATTGATAGAGACTTTAGAACCGAGTTCGATCAGTTGAAAGAGTGAGTGGCGGAGTTAACTAAACTTTTAGAAAAGAAACTCACAGAAGGAGGCTCCTCTACAGGTATTGAGGACGTCCAACAGCAGCCTGCCACCGCGCCACCCCCTTGGTTCTGACCCAGCAAGAACCCAACTCCCTAACACAATGGCACCCCCTCTCACCATTCATGTCGGAAGACCTAACCCTACCATGGAGGCCCAGCCACCTTACGGTCAGTCTTATGCACAACAGCATACATTTGCCGGTCCTGACGGCAACCCAGTACCTTTTCCACTTTATGGCCTACCACCGGGGTACTATCCCCCGCTCGCTAACCAGCAAGACGCCCACGACCAGCAAGCGATGAATCCTCACACTTCATACCCCACCCAGCCAAATATGCCACCACTCCACCAAACCCAAAACATGCAAGCCCATGGCCCACAAGCCTACCAAACCCAAAACACACAGGCCCATGACCCACAAACCTACCAAACCCAAAACACACAAGCCCCGATGGCCCAGCCAACCTACAACGCATAAGCCCAAAACACACGAGCCCAGATGATCCAGCCGACTTATGCCGTGCAAGCTATGGCCCAACCCCAAGGTCCCTCACCAAATACAGGCCTAATGAACCAGTCCTATACGTTGCCTCCTTTCAACCAGTCACTCGGCTATCCAGACGGATACGCAACCCCCTATATGACCAATCTCCAAGATACAACCCGCATAATGAACCCGGTAGCTGGTCATAGCACGGTTGCAGCTCCCCAAAAGGAAAAGATAGAAATCTTAGAGGAGCATTTGAGAATGATGGAAGGCGCCAGAGGTTTTGGACTGATAGATGCTTCTGAGCTATGCCTAGTCACAGATGTTGTCCTCCCGCCCAAATTCAAGATGCCAGACTTTGACAAGTATCGAGGAATGACTTGTCCAAAGAACCATCTCACGATGTACTGTCAAAAGATGGCATCTTATTCTTCTAATGACCAATTGTTGATCCACTGCTTCCAAGATAGTCTGGCGGGGCCGCTCTTACATGAATATGGTGAAGAGGGACAATGAAACGTTTAAGGAGTATGCCCAACGAAGGAGAGAGACAGCGGCGTAAGTGGACCCCCCATTGTCGGAAAAAGAGATAGTCACGATGTTTATCGACACGCTCCCATCACCTTTCTACGGCAAGATGATTGGTAGTGTTTCATCCAACTTCTCCGACATCGTGACTATTGGAGAAAGGGTGGAGAGCGGAATACGAACGGGAAAGATCACTTAGGGCTCATCTGGGACAACAATGACAAGAAAGCCGGCGCCTGGGAAAAGGGATGGAGAAACTAATTCCATCTCTTCTAATCAAAAGACGGCTCCGCCGAGATCATTCGCCCCTACCATGATTCACGCTCCCAATCCTTATGTGACCGCTGCCACTCAGGGCCCGACAGCTTATACTCCCCACTTTCGTCCGCCCATGGTAAGAGCGCCAATGCCGCAACCCATGCCATACCATCACCCGCAACAAGCGATTCGACCACCCGATCATAATCAGAACACAAGGAATTCCAACAATGAGCGCACCTCTGTGCAGTTTGATCCAATTCCCATAACATATACTGAACTTTTTCCAATCCTCGTTCAGAAAGGTCTGGTAGCTCCATCCCCATGAGGCCATTGCAACCTCCTTACCCAAGGGGATATGACCCAAACACTCATTGTGATTACCATGCTGGGGCACCAGGGCATTCCACGGAAAATTGCATGGCTTTGAAATATAAAGTGAGAGATTTGATCAAAGTCGACTGGATTAATTTTCAGGAAGGAAGCCCTAACGTGACCATAAATCCCCTGCCCAATCATGGAGGTTCAGAAGTTAATGTCGTGGTGGTCGATATTGAAGATGGTTTTGATGATAATACTGATTTGGTGATCGCTTGCCCACCGGGCCAAGAACTCAGTAACTGGGAGGCTGTTGAACCCCCTATGATTTTAAATGATTCACCAAAATAATTTGTCATTGCCTCAAAGTCTTGTTTATCCCTCTGCTATGCCTAAGGCTTTGGGACTTTTTCATGTAATAAAGGCGAAAAAAACTTGTTTTACCAGTCAATCAATAAATGCGTATCGAAATTCAAAAAAAAATTTCATCCCTTTATCCTTGCTTTTGACTCATTCTCTTTAACTTGCTTTTCCTTTCTCTTCTTTATTTTGCCATAACACACTAAATTGCAGATCCAAAAATGATCCTCTTAAGACTAGTGAAATCATAATCACGCTTCACGATTTCGATTACCCAGTCGACTATGCTGACGAAGAAGGTAAGGGAAACCTGTGAGCCACCGCACAAGTTAACAAGATTGTTAGAACAAGAGGTTAAAGAATACCCCTAAGTTAAGAAAAACTGAAGGAATCACAGGGGCAATCTATCAGAAGGCGTTAGTAATTTTGTTTCAGGACGTGGAAGGAATCTATGGAATGACAACATGGCCAACTCCCGAATTGGACAAGTGGTAGGCCAGTCATTTAAGGAAACCTCAACAGTTGCCAGCATAAATAGGGCAAATTGCTTATGCCTATAAATGTAGACACAATTGAGGAAGACTTTTCCAGAAAAAAAAACACAAAAAAATACAAAAAAAATGAAAAATGAAAAATAGAGTCAAACTTGAAGTCCAATGCACATACCAAGCGGGGAAAGCTGGTTACGTCCAGATCATCAAGCAAGCTGTCATTTTCTGTATTGGGGGAATGAATGTCGATAGGTCAAAAACTTGCATTCTTGTCATCAACAACACCTCAACCTTAAAGGGTACGCCATTCCTCATGCCCATGTAGCCAAAGAAATAGTTTGTCAGATTGAGTCATTGTGTCATTAAGTGGATTAAAAAAAAAGAAAAAAAAAGGAAAAAAAAAAGAGCAAACAAAAAAAACAAAATAAAATAAAACGATGACTTAAAGTAATTCCCCCTCATCGATGCAAAAAGACTCACCAATATTTCTTTGGGTACATGGCATAGGAATAGAGTCTCTTATTTGAAGTGACAACAGCTCCCCAAAGGATCAAACTAAATTTGGAAAAGGATAGGCAGACTCAACTGGAGTGTGATCAGTTTCAACCTTTTACTGTAAAGGATACAGCAAAAAATAAACAAGAACACATTATAAAGAAAGAGAAGAGCTCGCTAGGCTGAAAACCTGAAAGGGCGGCCTAGGCAAAAGTTAGAGCAACCCGGTGAGTTGAAAACCTAAAAAGGCGGCTCAGGTAAAAATTAGGGTCAACATTTCGGTAGAGCAACTAAAGTTCCCAATGCAAAACGTGCAAACTGGGCATATGGACCATGGTCAAACTACCCTCTCAAAGGCAGAGTTGAACGATGTACTTGAGGTTGTGACGTGGGATTAAGGTTCTCACTAGTCTCAGGAATTCACTGGAGGATCCTTGAACCTTCCCTATTTCTCCTGACCTTGGCCTGTCCTATATGACTTCATTTGATCCCACCTATTTTTCCCATTTCCCATTCTCTGTATTCTGTTTGACATACATGAATAAAATTTATCTTTTTTGATACGTATTATGAATTGCATTGATCTGATAAAACATTGTGTTTTTTATAAAAATAAAATAAAAGAAGGGTGAACATTTAAAGTCGTGAGGAACAAGACGCTCCCACTACTCGACCTCGTCTTAGACAATCATCACGAAGCCTCAACCAAGGCACGCGCTTCAAAGCTATGATCGCCATCTTTCATGAGTTATCCTAAGGGTCGCGGTTTCACAGGACCTACCCAGTTTTTGAATTTGTCTTTGCACTACTTACCCTTTTTCTGCAGGTTATTATAACAGACAGTCATGTCAAGTATTGACACCTCAATCAAGTCCTTCAAATCTCTTCTTCAACCGCCAAAACTAGCACTCCACAAAATCCTTTCTTCAAATCTGCCAAAATTGGCGCATCTCAGAATTCTTTCCCCCAAATCGCCAAAGTTGGCATTTTTCAAAATCTCTTCCTCAAACTCCCAAAGCTGGCACCTCTCAAAATCTTCTCCTTAATCGCCAAAGTTGGCACTCCTCAGAATCCTTAAATTGCCAAGGTTGGTACTGCTCAAAATCTCTTCTTCAACGGCCAATTGGCGCGTTTCAGAATTCTTTCCCCAAATCACCAAAGTTGGCATTTTTCAAAATCTTTTCTTCAACCGCTAAAGTTGGCACTTCTCAGAACTCCTTCCTTAGATCGCCAAAGTTAGCACTCCTCAAAATCTTTTCCTCAAACCGCCAAAGTTGACACCTCTCAAAGTTCTTTCCTCAAATCCCCAAAGTTGGCACTCCTTAAAATTCTTTCCCCAAATCATCAAAGTGGGCATTTTTCCAAATCTCTTCCTCCATCGCCAAAGTTGGCATTTCTCAAAGCCTTCTCCTTAATCGCCAAAGTTGGCAATTCTCAAAGTCTCCTCCTTAGTTGTCAAAGTTGGTACTCCTCAGAATCCTTTCCTCGAATCGCCAAAGTTGGCACTTCTCAGAGCTTCTTCCTCAAACTGCTAAAGTTGGCACTTCTCAGAACTCTTTCCTCAACTACCAAAGCTGACACTTTTTCAAATTCCCTTCCAAGGAATCTACCTGACATGTTCCAACAGTCAAGCGTATTCCCTTCCTAAGCCCAAGGATAGTTTCCAGCAAAATTCTCTCCCCCAACAAAATCACCAAACTCTCTCCCGGTGAGCCAAAACTTCGGATCATCTTCTTCCCCCTAATAAGAACACTTTTCTAATCAGGTTTAGAAGAACTCTCCCCAAAAGAACCCCAACACACTTCTCTCAGTAAATCCACACATACCAGGTGGACCCCAGATTTTCCCTTCCCAATCAAGAGGTGATGCTCGAGCTATCAATCCTTCTCCAGTGGAACTACACTTCCCAGACAAATCAAACTGGGGCATCACCCCAGGATCATTTCTTCTCGCTAGAGGGGCAGTTCCCCAAAGTTTCGAGGCAGATACTTCAAACTGGGGCATCACCCCAGGTTCATTCTCTTTCACCCAAAGAGACAGTACCCCAAACCATCAATCCTTCCCCAGTAGAAATACATTTCCTAAACAACTCAAACTGGGGCATCTCCCCAAATTTCTTTTGTTCATTCAGGGAGCAATTCTCCAAGATTCCTTCAAAATATGACAAACTGGGGCATCACCCCAGGTTTATTCTCTTTCAGTCAAGGGGGGCAATTCCCCAAGATTCCTTCAAAACATGACAAACTGGGGCATCACCCCAGGTTCACTCTCTTTCATTTAAGGAGCATTTCCCAAGATTCCTTCAAACCTCCTCAAACTAATCATCCCAAGTGTTTCCTCTTTTAATGAAGAAGCATTTTCCCTGATAACCTTCAGTCATGGCGAATCGGGGGATCTCCCCAGGTTTATTCTCTTTCAAATCAAGGGACAGTTCCCCGACAACCTTCAATCATGTCAAACTGGGGCACTTCCCAAATTCTCTTCCCTAGTGGAACCATATTCGCCAAAGCTGGCACTTCCCAAGCTCTTCCCCAGTGGAACCATAATCGCCAAAGCTGGCACTTCTCTTTTCTCTTCCCCAGTGGAACCAATCGCCAAAGCTGGCACTTTAAGAAAGATTCTTCCTCAATCGCCAAAGCTGGTACTTTTCAGGGTTTCCTTCCCCAATTGCCAAAGATGGCACCCCTTTACTTTCCGTTCGCTTTCGTTTGCCTATTCAGGCACCCTTTACTTTCCGTTCGCCTATTCAGGCACCCTTTACTTTCCATTCGCCTATTCAGGCACCCTTTACTTTCCAGTCGCCTATTCAGGCACCCTTTACTTTCCGTTCGCCTATTCAGGCACCCTTTACTTTCTGTTCGCCTATTCAGGCACCCTTTACTTTCCGTTCGCCTATTCAGGCACCCTTTACTTTCCGTTCGCCTATTCAGGCACCCTTTACTTTCTGTTTGCCTATACAGGCACCCTTTACCTTCCGTCCGCCTATTCAGGCACCCTTTCCTTTCCGTTCGCCTATTCAGGCACCCTTTACTTTCCAGTCGCCTATTCAGGCACCCTTTACTTTCTGTTCACCTATTCAGGCGCCCTTTACTTTCTGTTCGCCTATACAGGCACCCTTTACCTTCCGTTCGCCTATTCAGACACCCTTTACTTTTCGTTCACCTATGCAGGCACCCTTTACTTTCCGTTCGCCTATGCAGGCACCCTTTACTTTCCCTTCGCCTATGCAGGCACCCTTTACTTTCCGTTCGCCTATTCAGGCACCTTTTACTTTCCGTTCGCCTATTCAGGCACCCTTTACTTTTCGTTTGCCTATGCAGGTACCCTTTACTTTCCGTTCGCCTATTCAGGCACCCTTTACTTTCCAGTCACCTATTCAGGCACCCTTTATTTTCCATTCGCCTATACAGGCACCCTTTACTTTCTAGTCTACCGGGGATCAATCCCGATCTTCTCACCTCCTGTTAACTGAAAGAATTTTTCCCGGTTCATTCAGAACTTGAAAAAAAAAACAAAACAAAACAAAAAAAACAAAACAAAATAAAACAAAAAAAATAAAAAAAAATAAAAAAAAAAGAGAGAAAAAGAAAAAAAGAGAGAGAGACAAATGTGGAAAAAAGGAAAAGGTCACAACAACTCGGACGCCATACCTATCGAGAGGTCCCACTTGGTCCCTACATCGGTGTTCATATCTTTACTTCCTTTTCACTTCAAAAACACGAAAAGCTTCATGTTTCTCTTATGAAAAAGAAGTAAAGAGGGGCATCTGTGAACACCTCTTTCAGTCCGACCCAAATGGAAAGAATTCTGAGAGGACTGGGCTTCATTTCTGAATGATCTGCCGAGTAGAATGGCTCAGAATGATAATTTCCGAGTGAAAAATGGCTATTTCCGAGTGAATAATGGCTATTTCCGAGTGAAAAATGGCTGTTACCGAGTGAGATATCCGAGTCAGCCAATTCCGAGTGAAATTCTAAGTAGAATGACTCGGAATGATCATTTTCGAGTAGGGGTCTCTGAGTGGGACATGGCCGAGTGGTATGTCTCCAGGTAGGGCATTTTTGAGTAAGTCTCAAGTGTGGGAGATGTTTTCAAGCCAGTCTGAGTGTAAAAGGAATTATTTCCGAATCAAAGATCCCCGAGTGAGTAGATTCCGAATGAAGAAACACTCTGGACTCTAAAAGAGCACTTGTTGAATAAGAACAGATCTCCGAGAGGTGCATTCCGAGTGAAACAAAGCACTGATCTGGAAAGAACGCTTTTACCGGCCAGATTCTATCAAGTTCCAAAGTTCTAAGTGAAAAGAAAGGCCAACTCCCGAGTGTGTAAGTCCGAATGGGTTGATTGGCGATTGAGGCCAAATTCTAATTGAAAACAAATCTGACTCAGAATGATGAAATCCGAGTAGTATGACTCAGAAATGATTAAATCCGAGCAGAATAGAGTGTTGCCGAGTGGAATACTTCACTGTTGGAGGAGAATCCGAGTGGAAGCTTCCCTATCAAAGCCATTCCGAGTGACAAATGGCTGACCTTGAAGAAATATGTCCTTGTTAGAGATGAATCCAAGTGGAAGCTGTCCGACTACAAACCAATCCGAGTGGAAAAAAGGACTGACCTTGAATAAATAGTGCCCAAAGTTATTGTCCGAGTGAAGGGATGCTAAATGAAAACAAATTTGATTCGGGATAGGTACTTTTTCTGGGAACAATTATTTCCGAGTCAAAGATCCCCGAGTGAGCATATCCGAGGGTCAATTGTCGAATGAAACTCTTATGATTCGAAGGTAAAGCCGGATTCCGAGTGAATATATCCGAGTAAATACACTCGGAAGATTGAAGCTGTGTTACAAGTTCTGAGAGGAAAAGAAGACCGACTCCGAGTAGTCAGATTCTCAATTTCTCAATCCTGATTGAAGTGTGAAGGATGACTCCGAGTGAAAAATCCCAACATCCGAGCACATCATGATTGAAGTATAAAGCTGACTCCTGAGTGAATATGTCCGAGTCATTCTGATAAAAACAAGGACGACTCCCCGTTGTCAATCCGAGTGGGTTGAAGCTTATTTCCAAACCGGTTGACAACATTCTGAGTGAATCAATGTGATTCAATCCGTGTGATGAGTTTCCGGATGAAACTTACTTCACGACTGAATCAATGTGAAGTTAAAGAAAGAATATTTCTGATTTGCCAGCAACCGAGCAAAATATTTCTGAGATACCGAGTGATCCAAGCAGAAAGGCAGAATAAAGCTTCAGGCAGAAGCAGCTCTGAGCATATGATCTCCGAGTGAGTCACTTTTGAGATAATTCCGAATGAATGTTTCAATCAGTGAGGCAATCGGAGGAGCTTTGACTCGAAACTTGTTTCTGTTCCGATTGAATGCTTCAAGCAATACCGTTTTCAGACAATGTAACACCGAGTGAAGAAATTCTGATTAAACAAAGGTCTTTCGCTTAAGCGACTCTAGTTACGCTCAAGCGAGAACTTTGGAGGCCATAATCTCGCTTAAGCGAGGGAGTCTCGCTCAAGCCAGAGGCATAATGTTAGCTACAGGAATATGCTCGCCCAAGCGAGCCTAACACGCTCAAGCGTGACCACGTTATAAAATTATCACGCTCAAGCGTGAATGGGAGTCGGTACCGAGTGAGCCACTCTTCAGTCAGCTTTCGAGTCCCCTTCAACCATTTCTGAGCCACCTTTTAGCGGTTCCAACCCATTCTTCAGGCGGTTCCGAATCCTCTTGAGTTAGTTCCGAGTCACTTTCCACTCGGTTCCGATTGAGTGTTCCAATCAGTAATGCTTTGCTCTTCTAGCTCTTCACAGCAACCCCATACCGACCAACAAAGCAACTCCGAGCAAGGTTTTCACTCGGTCTTGTGTACGAAAGGCATCTTTTTCACTCGGTCTTGTGCACAAAAGGCACCTTTTTCCACTCGGATTCAGGAGGCAAGGTGAAGACCGACCCTTTTTTCTACTCGGATTTCCACCATGCTGATTTGGATTCCCACTGTCTGATGACATATCTTTTTACCCTTAATTACTTACTCTGTTTATCTGTTTTATTTACTATTAAATCCTAATAAATGTGTTTTAGCGTAATTTGTTAGTAATCTCCATTTGTAATTTTTATTTCACTATTTGTTAGTAATTACTGTTTTCTTATTTTTACTGTTACTATTGAGTGTTGAATTTTATGATTTCTATTTTCTTTTACTGTTACTGTTTACTAGTGTTCGCTGTTTTTAATTTCTACTGTTTCTTTTTATTTTGTATCAATTAGTATTTTAAAATAAATTAAGCTTTCATCCTAAAGTAAAATCTATTAAATTAACTAAGTTTAATTTGATTTAATTTGATTTTACAGGTTATCAAATTATTAGAAGCTTCTTGATTATTTTGCAAATAAATCACTCTCCTCCAAGTACAAATTCACACTAATTACTTTATCTTGACAAGTATATTAATGTGAAATTGTGTAAGCCTTATACATGCTTCAAAGAATAACAAAATGAACCTCCTAATTTCCTTAAGTGTGCCAACGTGAAATGGTAATGCTGATGGGAAATTTCTCAACGTGAATTGCAAGGAGAAAGGTAGGAAATAATTGGACAATGATATAAGCCATGGACCCTTGTGAATTAGGCTTGAATTGGTCAAAAAGAATAAAGCTTGAATAGATACAAGAAAGGGTACAGCAGCCACAATGCTTTATGAATTAAATAATCAAGTGTATCCTAAATTTTGTGAAGAGGTTCAAACGTGAATTGCAACATGAATGGACAAAATTGCAAAGCTGAATGAAATTACAAGATTTTTTGGCTTTTCTAAAAAGCAAATGGGACCTACAAGCCAAGAAATTTATTAAATAAGCTTTAACTCAATGCTCACCAACGTAAAAGCTACAGGAACAAAGAGAAATGGACACTAAAATAAAGCAACAATCCATGTGAACAAGCTGCTATATTCACGTGAATAATGCTGGCTGTTGGCTATGGGAATTTGTCAACAAAACAACATATTTTCAAGAGAAATTGCTGCTGGAAAATAGGAAAAATTGGACAGCACAACCACAAGCTCCCAACGTGAAATAAATGCTAAATGCCTATGATGCTTTCACGTGAAAAGCTGGCTGGTACAGCAGTGAATGAAACAGCATAAAAACAAGAAATTTAAACAGCAAAAACAGCATAAAAATGGGTCATTTTTAATGTGAATGGAGAAAACAAAAACAAGCTGGAATGGGTTCCCATTTTTAGCTTTAGATGGGCAATGAAAATTGCAAGAAAAGCAGAAAGAATGACAGTATATATAGCAGAGAGTCAGAAGGAATAAGTGTTCAGAACAGAGAGGAGTCAGAGGAATTTTTGGAGGCAGAAACAGTGGACAGCAGCAGGAGAAATAGAGGAAGAATTCGGGAGAACTTCATTCCGGGTTCGGTTTTTATTTTGTTTTAATTATGGAGGGCTAAAACCCTTAGATTGATTTTCTTGGAGGTTAATGTAATGTTATTTTTGAGGTTTTGATTTTAATACACTTCTTTATTGTTAAACTCTTCATAATTCTAGCTCGATTATTTTAAGTCTATTCGGTTTAATTAAGTTGTATGCTTAATCAATTTAATTAGACAGTTAGGATTAAATAATAAAAATATATATTAAGATAGATTAAGAAATATACATGCTTAATGAATGTTTCAAAATCGATCTTGATAGTTGTGGTTTGCTTAATTCCATAACGTTGAAGTTAGATTATGTATGTAGGCGATGTTCTATGTATGTTCAATAATTCCTAGAATTTAAAATCTTGACTCCTTTTGCTTAATTAGGATGCTTGATTGAAATCTTCATTTTTATTTTGAATGAAAGTAAAGGAATTACGAATTAAAAGAGGGTTAGTTGATTAATTCAATTTCAACTAAGAAATTGACAGTAAGGAAAATGTATAGAAATCTTTTCAAATCCAAGGATAAAACAAATTACAATACTCCAAGAAAATCAATCGCTTGTTAATTATTTGTTTCATATTTATTCTGTATTCTTGTATTCTATTTATTGTGACAACCGTATTCAAACCCCCCCTAAAATACCATTGTATGTTTGTTGAACTTCTGTTTATAAAAATAAATTTGGTTTGTTAAATTTTAGTTTGTTAAAATTAGTTTAAGACTTGATTTTCCTAATTTTTATGTTGATCCGTGAGAGAACGACCTAGGTTCACACCCTAGTACTACATTAATTAGTTTTAATGTAAAAATTTGACGGGGCCACGACAGCCGACGTCAAATTTTGGCGCCGCAGCCGAGGATCAACGATCTTTAGGAAAATTGTTGTTTTAAATTAATTTTTTTGTTTTAAAAATATATATATATAAAAAAATATATTTTATTTATTTGTTTGTTTGTTTTATTTCTTTTGCATGATTTAGGATTCTTATGATATATTGCTCATTATCATGAAATATCTTGTTGTATGCTATGTATGACTAGAAGAACTTTTGAGCATTTATATTCATTTGATCCTGAAATTGATAGAACTTTTTATAGGTTAATTAGAGAAGCTAGATTTAATAATAACTTTGTTGATATTGATAGTGATAGTAGCTTTTCTGAATCTGCTGAAAGTACTACTGCTAGTTTTTCTGATATGGCTGAACCTCGTGAAAGAACTTTTAGAGAACTAGCTGCACCCGAATTCACATACGAAAGTTTGTGTATTCAATATCCTGATGAGGATGTCCCTTTTATTCTTAAGACCGAACTTATACACTTGTTACCTAAGTTTCATGGTTTGCGGGTGAAGATCCGCACAAACACCTCAAAGAATTCCACATTGTGTGTTCCACAATGAAACCCCAAAACGTTCAAGAAGACCACGTCTATCTTAAAGCGTTTCCTCATTCTTTAGAGGGTGTTGCTAAGGATTGGCTCTACTACCTTCCAAGATCAATCACAAGTTGGAATGACTTAAAGAAAATGTTCTTGGAAAAATTCTTTCCTGCCTCTAGAACAACTGCAATCCGTAAGGATATATCTGGAATTAGGCAACTATCTGGAGAAAGTCTTTATAAATATTGGGAAAGATTCAAGAAACTCTGTGCAAGTTGTCCTCACCACCAAATTTCTGAACAACTTCTTCTTCAGTACTTCTATGAAGGTCTGCACCACATTGATCGCAACATGATAGATGCGGCAAGTGGAGGAGCTTTAGGAGACATGACTGCTGCTGAAGCATGAAACTTGATTGAGAAGATGGCATCTAACTCTCAATAATTTGGTGTAAGTAATGATTATTTCAAACCTATGTTTGATTCCAATTCTAGTTCATCTGGAATTAAATTGGAGAGCAAACTTGATGCTCTCACCACTCTGGTCACACAATTGGCAGTAAATCAAAAATCCATGACTGCTAAAGTGTGTGGCATCTGTACTTCACAAGAACACCCCACTGATTGTTGTCTTTCTCTACAAGAAAAGGATAATAATAATCCCCAAGCCTATGCAGCTAACATCTACCATGATAGACCTCCACCACAACAACAACAACAAAACCATGACCTTTCCACCAATAGATACAACCCAGGTTGGAGGAACCATCCAAACTTGAGATGGGGGAACCAACAACAAAATCCCCAACCCCCATTTCAAAACAATGCACCAACCTTCCAAAGATCTACACCTCAACCATCCACAAGTGGCCCTTCTTTAGAGGATCTGGTGAAACAAACGGCTGCACAGAACTTGAAATATCAACAGAGGAATGATGCCACCATCCAGAGTTAAAGCAACCAAATTGGGCAACTAGCTTCATCATTGAGCCAGTTACAGTCTCAGAACTCTGACAAATTACCATCTCAACCAGCTGCAAATCCAAGAAATATGAGCACAATCCAGTTAAGATCAGGTAAGAACCTTGAAGTACCCATACCCAAGGAACCTGAAAAACAAACAACTGAGCTTGAAACAGTTGAGAATGATGTACCCTCTTCAAGCACAACAAGTTTGAGATGCAACCATCCCAAATCCCATCTCATATCCCTCTTCTTTTCCCACCAAAAGCAATTCCAAGTAAGAAGATGGAAGAAGTGGACAAAGAAATTTTGGATACTTTTAGGAAAGTGAAAGTGAATATACCTCTTCTTGATGCAATCAAGCAAATACCTAAGTATGCCAAATTTCTAAAAGAGTTGTGTACTCACAAGAGGAGACTTAAAGGTAATGAAAGGATCAGCATGGGAAGAAATGTATCTACACTGCTTGGTAAGGAAATTTCAAACATCCCTGAGAAATACAAAGATCCAGGTACGTTTTCTATACCCTGTATCATAGGCAATAACAAATTTGAAAATTGCATGTTAGATTTAGGAGCTTCAATAAATGTTATGCCTATGCCTGTTTTTAAATCTTTGTCTCTTGGAAATTTACAACCTACTGGTGTAGTAATTCAGCTAGCCAATAGGAGCACTGCTTACCCTGCTGGAGTTATAGAGGATGTTTTGGTTCAGGTAGAACAACTTGTTTTCCCTGCTGACTTTTTCATACTTGATATGGAAGAAGGTATGTCTCACATTCCTGTTCCTATCATTTTGGGAAGACCATTTTTGAAAACAGCCCAAACCAAAATAGATGTACATTCTGGAACTCTCTCTATGGAATTTGGTGACACTAGAGTTCAATTCAATATTCTTGATGCCATGAAATACCCATCGGAAGATTATTTTGTTTTTCATATTGACATTATGGATGAATTAGTTTGTGAATATCTTTCTGATATCTCTCAAAATGTTGATTTAGAAGGCATGGATGATTCATATAATTGTTTTGCATGCAATGATTCTGGAAGTTGTGATATCTGTACTGAAATTGATAAATTCATATATGATGATTCAGAGTCTTTAGATATACCTGTTAACCATAAGGAGCTGAATGTAGGATTTCAAGAAAATTCTAACAAAATTTTTAAGGTGCAAGTAACGGAATCCAAATCTGCTTTGTTAGTTCCATCTGTTTTGCAGGCACCTAAGTTAGAATTGAAGCCTCTACCTGAGAACCTCAAGTATGTATACTTAGGGGATGATGAACAGCTCCCGGTGATAATTTCCACTTCTCTTGATGAAAATCAAGAAGAAAAATTGTTGCAGGTATTGAAAAAACATAAGAAGGCTATAGGCTGGACATTGGCAGATATTCCTGGAATTAGCCTATCCATGTGCATGCATAGGATATTTCTAGAGGAAAATGCTAAAGCAATAAGACAGCCTCAGAGAAGACTCAACCCTATAATTCTTGATGTGGTTAAGAAGGAGATTACCAAGCTTCTACAAGCAGGAATCATTTATCCTATCTCTGACAGTCAATGGGTGAGTCCGATTCAAGTGGTTCCTAAGAAAACAGGGATCACAGTTGTGAAGAATGAGAAGCATGAGTTGATCCCAACTAGAGTGCAGAATAGTTGGAGAGTCTGTATTGATTACAGAAGACTTAACCAAGCAACCAAGAAGGACCATTTTCCTTTACCCTTCATTGATCAAATGCTTGAGCGTCTCACAGGAAAGTCTCACTACTATTTTCTTGATGGATTCTCTGGATATTTTCAGATTCACATTGCACCTGAGGATCAAGAAAAAACCACATTCACCTGTCCCTTTGGCACATTTGCTTATAGGAGAATGCCCTTTGGCCTATGCAATGCTCCTGGAACCTTTCAAAGATGCATAATAAGTATTTTTCATGATTTCATTGAAAATTGCATAGAGGTGTTTATGGATGATTTTACTGTTTATGGATCTTCATTTGATGTATGCCTTGATAGTTTGGATAAAGTTGGTGTATTAAAACTAACCTTGTCTTGAACTATGAAAAATGTCATTTTATGGTAAAACAAGGAATAATATTAGGGCATGTAATCTCTGAGAAAGGAATTGAGGTAGATCTTTCCAAGATAGAAGTTATATCACATTTACCTTACCCCTCTTGTGTTTGAGAGGTTCGTTCTTTTCTTGGCCATGCAGGTTTCTACAGAAGATTCATAAAGGATTTCAGCAAGAAGGCTAGGCCACTATCCAGTCTGCTTCAAAAGGATGTGGCATTTGAATTTGATGAAAAGTGTAAGGAGGCTTTTAATTGCCTCAAGCAAGCATTGACCACTACCCCAATAATCCAAGCACCTGATTGGATAGCCCCATTTGAATTGATGTGTGATGCCTCTAATTATGCATTGGGAGCTGTCCTTGGTCAAAAGATTGACAAGCAGCCTAGGGTCATCTACTATGCATCTAAAACTTTAGATGCTGCTCAGGTAAATTACACCACCACTGAAAAAGAGTTATTGGCCATTGTTTTTGCATTAGATAAGTTTAGATCTTACCTACTCGGTTCTCGAGTAGTTGTCTTTACTGACCATGCAGCTCTGAAGTACTTGTTGAAGAAAGGTGAGTCCAAGCCAAGATTAATTCGTTGGATGCTCTTGCTCCAAGAGTTTGACTTGGAAATTCATGACAGAAGTGGAACACAAAACCTTGTGGCAGACCATTTAAGCAGAATTAAGAATGCTTCTGATTTGGCACCTATTCGGGACCATTTTCCCGATGAACACCTCATGAGTATTTCTAACTCTTTCGATACACCTTGGTTTGCTAACATTGTAAATTATCTTGTTGCTTCTGTTTTTCCACCATATGCATCAAGAAACCGAATTTCAAAATTAAAAAGTGATGCAAAATATTATATGTGGGATGACCCGTATTTGTGGAAGTTGTGTAATTATCAGGTGATTCGAAGATGCATTCCCGATCAAGAGATAGAATCAGTTCTTCGATTCTGTCATGCTTCACTAGTTGGTGGACATTTTGGTCCACAAAGAACAGCAAGGAAGGTGTTGGACTCTGGTTTATACTGGCCCACCATTTTTAAGGATGCATGGAGAATTTGTAACACCTGTGAGAAATGCCAAAGAATTGGAAACGCTATCACATGGCGTCAATAGACGCCTCAGCAACCTATGTTGTTTTGTGAAGTATTTGATGTTTGGGGCATTGATTTTATGGGCCCATTTCCTCTATCTTTTGGTTTTACTTACATTCTATTAGCTGTAGATTATGTTTCTAAATGGGTGGAAGCTAAAGCCACCAGAACTAATGATGCTCGAGTTGTTGTGGATTTTGTTAGATCTCAAATTTTTTACAGGTTTGGCATTCCGAGAGCAATCATTAGTGATCAAGGAACACACTTCTGCAACAGGACCATGCAAGCTATACTCAAGAAGTATGGGGTTGTTCATAGAGTCTCTACTCCATATCACCCCCAAACCAATGGACAAGCAGAAGTCTCTAACAGAGAAATTAAAAGAATCCTGGAGAAGATAGTACAGCCTAACAGAAAAGATTGGAGCAGGAAACTGGATGATGCTCTTTGGGCACATACAACAGCTTTTAAGGCACCTATAGGAATGTCTCCCCATAGAATTGTTTTTGGTAAAGCATGTCATCTTCCAGTGGAGATTGAGCATCGTGCTTATTGGGCTGTAAAAACTTGCAACTTAGCACTTGATCAAGCAGGTGAAGAAAGAAAATTACAACTGAATGAGCTTGATGAGATCCGTTTAGCAGTTTATGAGAACTCGAGGTTCTATAAGGAGAAAACAAAAAAAATTCCATGATAGCTCAATAGCTAGAAAGGATTTTACTGCTGGGCAAAAAGTGCTACTGTTTAATTCCCGGTTAAAACTGATGGCCGGAAAATTACGCTCCAAATAAGAAGGACCTTTTATTGTCACTAATGTATTTCCCCATGGAGCTGTTGAAATAAAAAGTGAGAACTCCAACAAAAGCTTCAAGGTTAATGGACAACGCTTGAAACCATTACATGAAAATCCTTCACTTGTAGATGTCACAATGGAAGAACATGTTTTGGGGGAACCACTTCTTGATCCCCCTTGAGGGAGTTTTTCTTACCCATCTCTTTACTTTTTCATTCTATTGTCTATTTTGTATGCTCTGTCTTACATTGAGGATAATGTATGATTTAAGTGTGGGGGTAGGATCATTCATGTGTTGTTGATTTTATTGTGTGATTAATTTTGTGTGACTATTTTTCAAAATAAAATAAAATAAAATAAAATAAAATAAAATAAAATTAAAATTAAAATTTAAAAAAATTAAAATTTTTTTTGTGTGTTTTTGTTTTAAAATGGCATGTTTTATTGGAATTTTAAGATATACATGAGTAACAGGTAAATTCTTTCATGCCTGATATGAGCTTAATGATATGTTATAATTTGAACTCAAACATTTTTGGTATGTTGAGAATGACATGATAATTGAGAGATGATCATATATGATGGAATTATACCTTGTGAGATTTTTGAGCCTTAAAAAAATTTGATGGATCATTTTAAACCATCTTAATTCTTTCATGTGTGATTAATTCCTGAATGCTTACATCCTAATTTTTGTCTTGTTTCTTGATGATACTTGAAACTCATGTGAATGTATTTGAAATGATATAGGCATTTTGTTCAATTGAGCCACTAGCCATATAAGTCTACCATGAATAAATCATCCTTTGTTAGCCCTTTTGAGCCTATTTAACCATTTCTTTGTTGCAGCTCAAATAAGCCAAAAAAAAACCAAAAATATACCTACCTTAAGGAATATATTGGAGCTTTGGAATCAAGTCAAAAACAGGCATTCAAATAAGTCTGGGGGCGTGCAAAAAGGAGTCGCAACTCTTGTTTCAAATGTTATGCAATCGTATAAGAAAAAATATATATATTCATGAATGAATAAAAAGAAATATTTTGAAGATTACGACCAAAAGAAATTAGAACACAAAGTGTTATACACTCATGCTTACCTGTAAAATTATTTGCATCTTATTCTTTTTGGTACTTGCCACAATTCCAAAATTTTTCCACCCAATTTAACCTTGGCCATATTACAACCTTTAAAAGCCCTGTTGATCTATACATGCATTTGTGTTGATTGTGGAATTAAGAAACTTGCCAAATTTTTGGACTGTTTATTTTTCAGGAAATGTTTTAAGAGTATACACAAACCCAAAACACTTGAGAGTTGAGAGTATGTCTTGTGAGGTTCTGTCACTTATGGTTTTCCCTTCAGTTTGATTTAATTCTCACATGTCTAATTGTTTGGATGATTTTTATGCATATCTTGATGCTCTGTATCTTACATGTTGAAAACTCTTGTTTCTCTGTATATTCCTAAGATTTCATGAAAAGCATGCCAGTTCCGTGTGTTTACTGTATTTAAATTTTTGGATGTTTTCAATAAATTATAAAACTTGTTTTTATTCTGATTTTGCCCAGGAGTGCAAAAGATTAAGTGTGGGGGTATTTGATGACATATCTTTTTACCCTTAATTACTTACTCTGTTTGTCTGTTTTATTTACTATTAAATCCTAATAAATGTGTTTTAGCGTAATTTGTCAGTAATCTCCATTTGTAATTTTTATTTCACTATTTCTTAGTAATTACTGTTTTCTTATTTTTACTGTTACTATTGAGTGTTGAATTTTATGATTTCTATTTTCTTTTACTATTACTGTTTACTAGTGATTGCTGTTTTTAATTTCTACTATTTCTATTTATTTTGTATCAATTAGTATGTTTAAAATAAATTAAGCTTTCATCCTAAAGTAAAATCTATTGAATTAACTTAGTTTAATTTGATTTTATTTTATTTTACAGGTTATCAAATCATTGGAAGTTTCTTGATTATTTTGCAAATAAATCACTCTCCTCCAAGTACAAATTCACACTAATTACTTTATCTTGACAAGTATATTAATGTGAAATTGTGTAAGCCTTATAAATGCTTCAAAGAATAACAAAATGAACCTCCTAATTTCCTTAAGTGTGCCAATATGAAATGGTAATGCTGATGGGAAATTTCTCAACGTGAATTGCAAGGAGAAAGGTAGGAAATAATTGGACAATGATATAAGCCATGGACCCTTGTGAATTAGGCTTGAATTGGTCAAAAAGAATAAAGGTTAAATAGATACAAGAAAGGGTACAGCAGCCACAATGCTTTATGAATTAAATAATCAAGTGTATCCTAAATTTTGTGAAGAGGTTCAAACGTGAATTGCAACATGAATGGACAAAATTGCAAAGCTGAATGAAATTACAAGATTTTTTGGCTTTTCTAAAAAGTAAATGGGAACTACAAGCCAAGAAATTTATTAAATAAGCTTTCATTCAATGCTCACCAACGTAAAAGCTGCAGGAACAAAGAGAAATGGACACTAAAATAAAGCAACAATCCATGTGAACAAGCTGCTGTATTCACGTGAATAATGCTGGCTGTTGGCTATGGGAATTTGTCAACAAAACAACATATTTTCAAGAGAAATTGCTGCTGGAAAATAGGAAAAATTGGACAGCACAACCACAAGCTCCCAACGTGAAATAAATGCTAAATGCCCATGATGCTTTCATGTGAAAAGCTGGCTGGTACAGCAGTGAATGAAACAGCATAAAAACAAGAAATTTAAATAGCAAAAACAGCATAAAAATGGGTCATTTTTAATGTGAATGGAGAAAGCAAAAACAAGCTGGAATGGGTTCCCATTTTTAGCTTTAGATGGGCAATGAAAATTGCAAGAAAAGCAGAAAGAATGACAGTATATATAGCAGAGAGTCAGAAGGAATAAGTGTTCAGAACAGAGAGGAGTCAGAGGAATTTTTGGAGGCAGAAACAGTGGACAGCAGCAGGAGAAACAGAGGAAGAATTCGGGAGAACTTCATTCCAGGTTCGGTTTTTATTTTGTTTTAATTATGGAGGGCTAAAACCCTTAGATTGATTTTCTTGGAGGTTAATGTAATGTTATTTTTGAGGTTTTGATTTTAATACACTTCCTTATTGTTAAACTCTTCATAATTCTAGCTCGATTATTTTAAGTCTATTCAGTTTAATTAAGTTGTATGCTTAATCAATTTAATTAGACAGTTAGGATTAAATAATAAAAATATATATTAAGATAGATTAAGAAATATACATGCTTAATGAATGTTTCAAAATCGATCTTGATAGTTGTGGTTTGCTTAATTTCATAACGTTGAAGTTAGATTATGTATGTAGGCGATGTTCTATGTATGTTCAATAATTCCTAGAATTTAAAATCTTGACTCCTTTTGCTTAATTAGGATGCTTGATTGAAATCTTCATTTTTATTTTGAATGAAAGTAAAGGAATTACGAATTAAAAGACGCTTAGTTGATTAATTCAATTTGAACTAAGAAATTGACAGTAAGGAAAATGTATAGAAATCTTTTCAAATCCAAGGATAAAATAAATTACAATACTCCAAGAAAATCAATCGCTTGTTAATTATTTGTTTCATATTTATTCTGTATTCTTGTATTCTATTTATTGTGACAACCGTATTCAAACCTCCCCCCCTTAAATACCATTGTATGTTTGTTGAACTTCTGTTTATAAAAATAAATTTGGTTTGTTAAATTTTAGTTTGTTAAAATTAGTTTAAGACTTGATTTTCCTAAATTTTTGTGTTGATCCGTGAGAGAACGACCTAGGTTGACACCCTAGTACTACATTAATTAGTTTTAATGTAAAAATTTGACGGGGCCACGACAGCCGACGTCACTGTCCAAGTGGATCCTTGAATTATGGGAGGCGGCTCACAACAAGACAGGAAGAAAATGATAAAGAATTCCCACCAGCCTCCTTTGTCAAGATCCAGGCTATTTCCAACACACTGTCCAAGTTGATTTGCTAATTTCAAAGGGCGGCTCACTACCAAACAAAGGAAGAAATAATAAAAATTCCCACCAGCCTCCATTCGATTGTCAAGAGCCAGGCTGTCCAAGCAATCATACACACTTAGGGACTCCTATAAGTACCCCAACGAAAGAGAAGAAGAGGAGGCAGAAGCTTTCATTGGAGGAAGAGGAAGCATTCATTAGAGAGAGAACTCTGAAGCTTTTCCTTTAAACACACTCCCCTCCGTCCTCTCCTCCCATCAAAACCACACCGACCAGCACCCCTCGCTCTCTCCATACTGTCCTCCTTCAAATCCTCCCAACTGTCCAATCCCTTTCTCCTCCCTAAAACACCGTCCTTACTCTTCCCTCCACACAGTCCCTTTCCACCTCACCACACCGTCCTCTCCTTCTCCTTCCAACCGTCCCCCTCAAAATAACACCACCCTTTATCCACCCAACACCGTCCCAACACATTCCCCTCTGTCCTCTCCTCTCTCTCATCCACCATACAGCCCCTAAACCCACACCGTCCTTCTTCTCTCCCAACACTGTCCCTTCTCTTTTTCGACCCAACAGTCCCTTTTTCCTCACCAACCGACCTGCTCCCTAATGTCGTCCCAGCACCTCTCCACACCGTCCTTCTTAAACCCCAAAACCGACCTGCTCCTCAACTTTCCAGCACCGACCCTTTCCTTAAAACCCATACCAACCGTCCTTCTCTTCCTCAGACCAACACCGTCCCAGCACCTCTTCCACCGTCCTCCTTAAACCCCAAAACCGACCTACTCCTTAACTTTCCAGCACCGACCCTTCCTAAACCACAACGCTGTCCAACTCCTCCTTAAATCCCCAACACCGTCCAGCCCCCTTAAATCCACACCACACCGTTCAGTCCTCTTTCTCTCATCACACTGTCCAGTTCCTCTCAAGCCCACACCGGTCCCACTCTGCCCTTTATTTTTAATACTTGTACTTGTTTATTTTTTGCTAAATTAATTGTTGTTTGTTGACTTTGTTTCCTTTTCAATTATCAATTAATTTCTATTGATTGATAAATATTAATAAAAAATAAGTGCTTCACACATTTTATTCGAACTAGCATAAAAGTTGTAATTATTATTATTATTATTATTATTGTAATTTTTATTATTTCTTAAACAAAAAAAGACAGAGCGAGATCAACTTGGACGAGACGTCCTGTTAATCTTATTTTTTATTTTATTTTATTTTTTTAATGATGGAGCGAGATTAATTTGGACGAGACGTCCTGTTAATCTCATGTAAATATTCTGTGTTTATTTTTGTATACTTTGTCATCTCGTATATTTTTTTTTCATGAAGAAGTTAAAATAATTACCGGGCTAATTATAATGCGCTATCATATTGAGGTAACCGTTTTTATAACGGACAGTTGTGAGGTGCTAATACCTTCCTCACCTGTAATTAGACTCCCGAACATGGAATTTCATTTTTATAACTAGTGCTTTAACAAAAGGTTTTCCCAGTATTTTATCCTAAAAAATATTGGTGGCGACTCCCTATTTTTTATCTTTTCGAATCGTTTTAAGGGTCGGCCGTACCTCCGCGATCCCGGTCGCGACAATTGTTTATGGTCAAATAGTTATGGGAGATGTTGTTAGACATTAGAGGTGAATTATCGGTAAATTAAGATTTACCGAAACCGGATGGATTAACAGATGATGTGGGACCCACTTGGTCAAATCAAATAATTGACGAGTCTAGAATATTTGGAAAATTATCGTGGTTAAGGTGGTATGATTAGAATAATTTTTGGTGTTAAGGAAATAGTTAATTTGACTCGATGTATGATAATAACTGGGGAAAATATGAACCAATTGGAATTAAAAGAAAACCAAAAATCCCTTTTCTCTTCCCATTATCACCGTGGCCACTTTCACTTTATCACTTGGTTCTTTTACCCGTTGGATAATGGGGAATTATTACCCATTGGTAAAAGCAAAATGTGGCACCCTTTTAACCATTGGACAATGTCCAATTTTGGTCTAATTTTTCCCTTCTCTTTCTCATTCTCGGTACACTTTCTTCTTCTTCACCATCCATGTTCACTTTTCTTCTTCTTCTCCTTTTCTCCACAAACCGTCCCCTACTCTTTCTTCTTCTACCTCTTACTAAAATCAAGAGCTAAGCTTGGATTTGTGAGGCTAGAATGGCGTTTATGGAGCTTGGGAGCTTGTGGGGTCATCTTCTTCCTATTCCTTACTTCATTTTCATTTTGGTGGAGCTTGAGCTTGAGGTAAAGATTTCTCACCTCCACTTTGTTTTGTTTATGGTTTTGGGGTTGTTGAGTTGAACATGGTGATGTTAGAAGCCTTGCATGTGGGTGGAAATGGAATCCTAGGCTTGAATGTTTGGAAAGAGAACTCTAAGTATTAATAATTTAGGGGTTTTGACCCACTTGATGATTTTGATGATTATGGATGATTATGAATAGAGTATATGAGAGGAATGGATTTTTAGAATCATTAAGATTGATTAATGAGGTTGATGATATTTGTATGTAAGTAACTTGAAGAATAAATCTTGAGAATAGGAAAATGATAGGCAATGTTGAGTGATGTTATTGGTGATAACAATAATGGTGGATGACCATTGATAATGGATTCTTGACTTGATGAAGCCTTAGGCCATGATAAATGCCATAAGGGTTTATTGATTAGTGATGGCTTAAGAAAATCCATGGTGCCTTAAGTTGAAATTGGATGCCTTGTGATGGCTTATTAATTTCATGTACATATATGTGTTGTTGATAGGATTGTATTCCGGACGATGATGCATAATAATCGAAGCAATCGGAGCGTTAGAATTGCGGTTCTTCTCTCGAGGTAGGAGAGGAGTTTGCATTTCAAATCGCATGAGTGAATTAATTGTTAATTATGTTGATGTGGAACTCATGCAATGCCTTGCCATGAATGTGTTATATGTTTAATTTGATGAAGTGATGAATGATGGCTTGGCTGTATTGATTGTTATGAAAATGTATGTATATATGTATGATGTTGATGATAAGTGTTTGGTGGTCCCTTGGTTGGGCATGAACTAAATGATGGTAAAAATTTATGAATGAATGAGTTAAATAAAATGCAGAGGACTGTTTTGAGATGAGTAATGTGGTAATGAGAGGTGTTTTAAAGCCTTCATTTCTATAGTTGATGAATCAGAATTTAAAAGAGTGATTGATGAGTGGAGATGAAGATTTTCCGAGTATGAATGGTTAGAGTGAGTTATATATGCCTCATGTGATGTGTATGATGTATTGGAGGTGATTATGTTGGCTTAGAATGAGATTCCGAGTGTTAGGATCTTCATTACTGACATGTGTTGATAGTCTCGCTCAAGCGAGATGGGATCTCGCCCAAGCGAGAGTCCCCTGCTTCAATGAATTAGCTTCTGGAGTAAATTCGCCCAGGCGAGTGGAGCTTCGCCTGAGCGAGGGTGAAGGAATTAGCGACTGGTCCGATTTCGCTCAGGCGAATGACCAGTTCGCTCAAGCGAGAATGCTAGGAGGATCAGGGATTTAGCTACTAGACGAAATCCGCCCGAGCGAAGGGTCTGGGGAATGGCATTCGCCCAGGCGAGACCATTAGATGGTGAGTGGGTGAGTTCATGAATGGATCCTGCCCAAGTGGGAGTTTGAAAATAAAACTAAGAGGTGGTGAAACTTCTGAGTGAATTCCGAGTGACCCAAGTCCGAGTCACAACCTTCCGAGTGAGGAAGTGGGCTACTTCCGAGGGAAGACTAGTCCATGAGTTACCGAGTGAAAAGCATGAATAAAACCCCAAGTGGGGAAGGGTTTGGGTATTTCCAATTAGAAATCCTGAGTGAACCTCTCCCGAAGGAAGAGTGACTATGATGGTTCTGATTGGGGTGTCTTAGGAAGTCCTTTTCCCAGCGATCGAGGCTATATAAATATTCCGAGTGGCTAAATATTAGATAAATCCGAGTGAACCACCTCAGAGGTAAGGAATGTTGTAATGGTTGAGATTGGGATATATTCTAAGTGTTTGAGATATACATAATCCGAGTGAAGGAGGTTCTATATCCCGAGTGGTTAAGATTTAAATAAATCCGAGTGAAACAGCTTAGTGAACTCCTCTGGGTGATGAGAGTTTATGGATTCCGAGTGAGGAGAGTTTATGGATTTTGAGTGGAATAGCCATCATACCCGAGTGAATGGAACCCCTAATTCCGAGTGAAGGAATACCGAGTGGAACCCTGTGTGAGTGAAGACTCGGATTTAGAATGAATTTACCGAGTAGAAGTCTGGGTGAGTGATGGTCGGTCTTGAATTAATTTACCGAACGAAAGACTACAAGGGAGAAGAGTGGGTTTTGAAATAATTCACCGAGTGAGGACCGATAAGGAGTTGAGTCAGTGATGTGATGAATTGCCGAGTGGGGACCGATCAGGTGATGAGTCGGTTTTGGAGTAACTAGCCGAGTGATAGACTATGTGAGTGTGAGTCCGCCCTGGAATGTTTTGGTTGAGTGAATGATGGGTCGGTCAGGATTAATTTGTTGAGTGGAAAACCTGAGTGCCTTGAGCCGGTTCCAAGGAGATCCTACCGAGTGAAAACCTGAATGTTGGGAGTCAGTTTTGAATTAATTTACCGAGTGAAAACCAAGTGTGGAAATGATTACTGGTGTAATTTCGCTTGAGCGAGTGACCGAGTCTGATGGTGCTTCGCTCGAGCGAGTGAGCGTGAACACGCTACTGGAAGTTGTTCGCTTACGCGAAAGGGGGTCGCCCAAGCGAACCCGACCTGTCTCGCTCAAGCGGATGTGTATCTCGCTTGAGCAAGTTTCCACCAGTATGGTTTTTCTCGATATTAGTGGTGGCAGGCTTATTTTTAAACCCTCTTTCTTGGCATTGTGTGGTATACCTGAGACGAATATAGGGGTATATAAGAGATAATATGATGATAGTAAACATGGTGGTGATTAAGATTGATTGGCACATGGGAATTAATTAATTAACTATGTATTTACCACCTGTATTAAAATAATGAAGTATAATATATTTGCCACCTGAAATTAAATGATGAGAGGATGATAAAGAGATTATGATGGCAGGACTGTGAGATAAATCCTAGAGTGAAGTTGAAATTAAAGGAAGGATAATTAAATGACATTAAGCAACGATTGATGATGATGTTGAACACTCTCTTGCACAAAGAGGTGTATATTTATAACGATGAATTGTTGTGTGCCTTTGTGTACGATATAAGCATGGTCTTGTATGTGTGGTATGAAATATGAAATTGGAAATGTTGTGAATGCCACAAGATTATATATACATATGAGTATACTTGAGCAATGGTAATGAATAATGAGCTGAAAATCCACTAAATGAAAGTGTTATAATATTGATGAATATTATGTAATATTGAAATGCCATTGTGATTGATTGCAAGTGTTGACTTGTGTATATGATGTGAAATATATGTGAAATATGTTGAGATGGAAATGCCACATTAAAACTTGAAAATAATAATTATGAAACAAACAATGTTGAAATCCACCAAGGTGTGTGGTGGTGTTGGTGATTATGATGATGATGATGATGTTTGATGAGTGGCATTTAGGATGCACAGAGTGAGCTTGCATTTGATTTGCATTGCATTGCATCCATGGCATATCATAGCTACCGGTGTTGGAATAGTAGGGGATTCCCCCGGTTGGCCCAGTGGGAGGGCGGCTCAGTGCACGAGCATTTCTGTTGTTTCCCCTGTGACTTGATGTGTAAGTCACGAAGCTGCCCATGCTGAGCTACGGGGAGCTGCATGTGGTTGACCATTGTGGGGGGTGGCTCTTGAGGAGCAGGTGACCCCGGTGGTCCTTTGGATCACAACCGCCATGATTTGATATCTGGTCGGCCCGCAACACCATATGTTGAATATGTTGTATACCACGGTCATGGTGAAAATGACCAGGTGTTGTAAAATGGGTGATGCGGTTTGGTACCAGTAAAAAATATGGTGAATATGCATGCATTATGAGATATGTGTACATATTTTACTACTGTAGTAGGGGCATGGTATGTGATCATGCTTGAACCCACACTTGGTGTTTATTTTCACACAGTCGGATCCACATTTGTTGTCTATTCCATTGTGCATATGCATTAGCCATAAGAGCATTTGCATATAGCATGGAGATATGCCAGAATATAATGATGATTGATGATGATTGAGATGATGGTATTGGTGTTGATGAGATGAGAAGTTAATATAATGAAAGACCACATAAAAGTAATAAATGATATGAATGAATGAAATGATGTGGATATGACGATATGTATGATATGGCCCAATGTAATGAAGGGTGTATTTGTTTATGATCGATAATGATTATGTTAGCCGGTGGTGGCTTTGATGAAAGACCAGAATGGTCTATATTGATGTGTTGGCCCATTGTGGCGGTGTTATAGATGTGTGTTGGCCCATTGTGGCGGTGTGATGAAAATGAATGTGTATATGCTTGCTTTGCTATAATTTGATGTATAAGTATATATATATTGATGAATTAATGATATATGATGATTATTGATGTGTTTAGCAAAGCATACATGATGTTGATATACATATGCACATAATTTCAATTGTATTCATATCGTCATTTGAAATGTATAACTCACTCTCCCATGTGGTCTACTTTTTAGTATTGATGCAGGAATGCCATGGGAAGAGAACGCTTTTAAAGTAAAGCTTTGGGAAGGTAAATAGTTGTAGAGGAATGCCTTGGCTGGCAGCATTGTAACTTAACGTGTTATGTATATGATGAATAGTATGATGTTGTAATTATTGACATTGATGGACGAATTGTGGATATGTATACACTTGGAGGATATACTAATAGTGGAGACTTATGAATTTAAAGTTGGGCTGGTTATGGTCTATTATAAATAGGAATATTGGGGATGTATGATGCATGACCATATAGATAGGTATATACTTATATCTTAGGCATTGCATGCTTATGTGATTATGTAAAATGATGATGGTTGTATATTAGGCTTACCATATGCCATTGCATGCTTGCCGAGCCTTTTCTCATATCTTCATATATGGGACTAGGCGTGTGCCTGGTATGCACATTCTTCTTCCGCTGTAAACTCTGCTATTTTGTATATCAAATGGGCAAACTATTTATCGATCCAGTTATAGGTTTCTAAATCTCACTCTTTGGTTTTCTGTAATTCGGGTCTTGACGTGATCATGGTAGAGTATTGGAAATATTTTCAAACGTGAAAAATTTATTCATATTTCTATTAATTATGACGATCACATCGGGATTCGAGTACAGAAAATTAGGGGTGTGATAACGTTTGTTGTTAGAAAATAACTTTTGAAAATAGATCTAAATGAAAAACTCATTACGTCAACTGATTAGGAATAATAGTTAACGGAATGAATGTCGATACAATCGTACTTAATGCTGGAATGGATTTGAAATGATCAAGGGATTGACGTCTTTAAAACTATTCTTATGAATTTCGTACTCGAGGAATTGATACGAATGATTTAGATTGTGACGTAAAGAATCATCCTTCACAATGTCGTTTACATGAATATATACCGTGTATCGAAAGGTGAGAAAGGTGAATCCAAATCCCAGTTTCAACCTCTGTTATTTTATTTATCTTATCTACATTGTTCTTTATGTACTTCTATATTGGGTTTTAAAAATCAACAACATGAAAACAATTTCTCAAATCTGTTGTAATAGTTTGAAGTCAATTTAATACGATCCGTAGTGGGAATGACATTTGCTCTTTTGAACTTATACTACATCGACAGTGGTTCACTTGCCATAAATCACATTAAAACTGACCAGCTAGTTATTTCGCATACCATTTCTAGAAATAATTCATCATGTTTTTGGCGCCGTCTGCCGCGAATCAAACTTAAATTGATTTTAACTATTCAGGTGTGTGAATATTGTAGTTGTGAATAATATGGTGTTTTATATCTTTTTCTTGGTTAACCTCTTTGTTGCTAGCTTTGCTTATGATACTAAGAAGTCAGGGATTCAAAGAACAAGTTGATATAGATCCTGAAATAGAGAAGACATTGAAGAAAATCAAAGCAAAGCAAAGGAACAACATCAACAAGAGGAAGGACAATCTTCTTCTCCAAACCTAACACCAATATCAACTCCAAAATCTAAAGAAGAAACTATAAAAAGGCAGTAGAACAACCAATAATGACCATAACCAAAGCGTACTTTGGGAGATTATGCTAATCAACAAGGACCACGATACTTTTCAAGTATTATGATGCCACAAACAAGAGCTTTGGAGATAAAGCCAGCTTTTTTGAGTCTAATTAGTGCACATCAATTAATGGGAATGTCGAATGAAGATCCATATACTCATTTGGCAACATTCTATGAATTAGTTGGTACTATGGATTTTGGCCAAGTGGACATGGAATCAGCATACCTTCGCTTATTTCCATTTTCGTTGGCTGGTAAAGCTAAGGAATGGTTGCAGTCCTACCCAAATCAAAGTTTGACTAGTTGGACCAACATGGAAGAAAATTTTCTGTCTCGCTTCTTTCCCCGATCATGGTTTATTAAGGCTAAATCAGATATTTCAACATTTCGTCAAGGACTAGAAGAGCCATTCTGTGAGGCATGGGACCGTTTCAAATCGTTGCTTCAAAAATGTCCTTATCATGGCTTCGAAGACATTGCACAACTGAACATCTTTTATAATTGACTTCGACCTGATACAAAGATGATCTTAGATGCTGTAGCTGGTGGCACAATGATGACAGTGGACACTGACCAAGCCACAAGGATTATAGAGGCTTTATCTTCAACTGATTATCAAGCCCAGCATGATTGTCAGCAAGTCCAAAGAAAGGGGGTTCTAAATTTGAGCACTTCTGATGCTATATTGGCCCAGAACAAAATTTTGACCCAACAAATTGAAGTTTTAACTCAACAAATGGCCAAACTTCCACAATAGTTACATTCAGTGCATTCTTCACAACTAATACAACAACGGACTACAAGATATGATTTTTGTGGAGGTGATCATCCTAATGGCTATTGCGGAGCACAAGAGGAAGCAGTCCACTACATGAATAACCAAGGTAGACAGAATAATTTCAATTCCAATTTATCTAACCAACAATTTCAGGGATGGAGGAGTAATCAACATCAAGGACAAGGATAGAAACAAGAACCAAGTTCTTTAAATAGACCATACCAAAGCAACTATCCTTCCTTGATGGAGAAAACATCAAGATTGAAGGACACCTTGGAGAAATTCATGCAGGCTTCTTTGATGAACCAGAAAAATACTGAGGCGTCTATAAAGAATTTGGAGACTCAAGTAGGCCAACTAACACATTAGTTAGCTGAACAAAAAAGACCTCAGTATGGAGCAAACACTGAGCCAAACCCAAAAGAACAGTGCAAAGCTGTCACAACACGAAGCGGTAGGCAAGTTGGAGTTGAGTTAGGTTCAAAAGAAAAGGAAGAGGAAGAGATTTTGAGAGAACGGAGAGAAAAAGAAAGAGAGTTTCAAAAAGAGAAAGAAAAAGGTATGGAAGAACATGAAAAAGAAATAAGTAAAAATGTAAATAATGAAAAAAATTAGGAAGAGAAAAACAAAAAGAGTGAGTTAGAAAAAGGCAAGGGCAAGGTTGAAGAAGAATTGCCACAATTGAAGAGCATGCCTTATCCGAAGAATCCTTCGAAACGTGACAAGGAAAGACAATTTGTAAGGTTTATGGATATCTTTAAAAGACTTCAAATTAATATGCCATTCATGGAGGCCATGGAACAAATGCTAACTATGCAAAGTTCATGAAGGATTTATTGACCAAGAAAAGAAGATTTTCTAAAGAAACAGTCAAATTAAAAGCTGGTTGCAGTGTCATTATCCAAAAGGCACTACCGCTAAAGACCAAAGATCCAGGGAGTTTCACAATACCTGTTACTATTGGTCAAATACAAGTGGGAAAAGCATTATTAGATCTGGGAGCAAGTATAAACTTGATGCCACTCTCCATGCTCAAAAGGATTGGAGAACTTGAAATAAGGCCAACAAGAATGACCTTACAATTGCCTAACAAATTAATCAAGTTTCTTTATGGTGTGGCAGAAGATGTTCTGGTAAAAGTGGAAAAATTTGTGTTTCCAGTAGATTTTGTGATAATGGACATGGAGGAGGACTCGAAAGTATCGTTGATTTTAGGGAGACCATTTATGAAAACTGCTAAAGTAATCATAGATGTTGATGATGGGAAATTGAAGGTTAGAGTCTAAGATGAAGAAGTAAACTTTAATGTTTTTGAAGCGATGGAATATCCAGCTGACAAATAGAGTTGCTTCAAAATTGATGTGGAAGAGGAAGTAATAGAGAAACAGTTCAGCAAAGTACAAAATTCAAGTTCTCTTGAAAAGGCTTTAGTTGGTGTTGTTGAAAGTCTCAATTCCAAAGATGAGGAAATGAATAAGATTCTACAAAGATTAAATACAAGCAAAGTGAGTACTAGTAAAGAAGAAGTAATGGAGAACCTTCCGGAAAGACAAGTTTCTGAAGTTCAAAAGTTAGAGTTGAAAGAGCTGCCTTCACACTTGAAGTATATCTTTTTAGATGCTGGAGGAGAAAAACCAGTGATAATCAGTAACAACTTATTGAAGGAAGAAGAAGAAAAACTGATTGAGATCCTAAAGAAGAATGAAGAGGCCATTGGCTGGAAGTTGAGTGATTTAAAAGGTATCAGCCCTTCATACTGTATGTACCACATTTTTATGGAATAAGAGTACAAACTTGTAGCACAACCTCAGAGACGTCTAAATCCAACCGTGAAAGAAGTTGTTAAGAAGGAGGTTATCAAATTGTTAGAAGTTGGAATGATTTATCCCATCTATGACAGTGCTTGGGTAAGTCCTATTTAGGTTGTCCCGAAAAAAGGTGGCATGACGGTAGTAAAGAATGAGAAGAATAAGTTGATCCCCACCCGAATAGTAACCGGGTGGAGGATGTGTATAGATTATCAAAAAGCTTTTACCCAGGTCAGTCAGTACTTTTGTTTAACTCAAAGTTGAAACTTTTTCCAGGAAAGCTACGATCAAAATGGTCTGGACCTTTTCTAGTCAAGGAGGTCAAATCATATGGTGCAGTTGAACTAAAAGACCCCGAATCTGAGAGGACTTAGACAGTTAATGGGTAAAGACTTAAACCCTATATAGGTGGAGGTGTGGAGAAGCTGGACATACTATTCCACTTTCATGAAGTGTAAAAGTAAATCAGGCATCGAGCTAACGATGTTAAACAAGCGCTAACTGGGAGGCAACCCAGTATGGCTGATCTTTTTGTGTAAATTTTGCAGGTTTTGTTCTTTGTGGATTTCCTTGTTTATGAATATTGATTAGAGATTTTTATTGTCTTTTTAATGTACATATTCAGTGAGTGTCAAAATCCATGAAATTGAAGAAATGGAATGGTGGAATTGAACTTAAAGAAGGAATCCAAATAGGGAATTTAAATTTGAAGTATGAGTTAATTCGCTCAAGCGAGTTATAACTCGCTCAAGCGAATGGGACCTTCACAAACCTTCGCTTGAAGCTATTGAAGTTCGCTCAAGCGAGAAACATAAAATTAGGCACTGGAGTAAATTCGCTTAAGCGAAGATTAACTAGCTCAAGTGAATGTTGCAGAAAGTTTATAAAAAAATTTGAAGTTTCTAGTAATTGCTACATTCACTCAAGCGAATTAAACGTAGCCCAAGCGGGATGAAAAGATTTAGACACTGGAACTAAATCGCTAAAGCGATATTTATTGGCTCAAGTGAAATTCTTCCAGAATGTAAAATTGAATTACTCACTTAAGCGTTGTGCCTTCGCCCAAGTGAACTTCACCCAAAATTGATACTGCCAATATTTTGCTTAAGCGAAGTATAAATAGCTTAAGTGAAGGAATTATTTAAGCATCAGGTGCCATTATCTCCTTATTTCACTGTAGCAAACTCTCCTTGCCCAAGAGAAATAAGAAACCTTCCAGTTCTAGAAACTTAAATTCGCTGCAGCGACTGAAGCTCGCTCAAGCGAGTTTAAGCGGAAGAGGTTTTAAAGAGCTTTTAAGTTTGGTAGTTACAAATCCTTTTTCTTCTTAAAAACCTCTCCCCCACGACGTCTTCTCCACCTCCGTCTTCGATTTCAAGGGTTGGGCACCATTTCTTCTTCCATTTGCAACTTCTAGGATTCAAATCTTTGGTTCCATTTTCACCTTCTAGGTAAGTACTCAAACTCTTCATCTCCTCTACTTTGGTTCTCTCTCTAACTTCCTCATGTATCATTCCTTTAACTTCATTTTCGTATAACATTTATCATTCTATCTATTTAAAGATGCATTTTGCCCTAGGGTCATATGTTGTTATTTCCATTGGAAAGTTGAAGCAATGCCCTAAGTTCATGTTGTTATTTTTGATGTATTATTCATGCCCTGTTTTTAGGTACTATTCAAAATGGAAAAACACTGGGCCTTTATGCATGAAACTTTGAAATAAAAGTTGAAGAAATAGATGGTGTGGCTACTGGGATATACTTATGAATGAAACTCTGTTCTTGGTGAATTATACTTTATTTTCATGAATAGCATGGTATATACTTGACATTATACTCTGTTGTCATGTTATGATGTAAAATGTGTTTTCCTGAGTGTTAATGATCCTTCCATATTATGAAACATATTTTAGGCACTGTAGAAACTAAATGATAAATATTGTTGGCCTGAAAGCTTAGAATGATATGCCTAATTTTAATTCTACGCTTCTAGGAAATGGTTCGCACAAAGAACGCAAGTGAAAGACAGAAAGGGCAAGAAAGAGCTGCTGAACACAGGGACAGAGGAAAAAGGAAGTGAACATCCGAATCCTCCCCTCGACCACAACAGAAATTTAGGGATAAGGAAAAGGAAAAGAGATACAACAACATTCAGCATTGGACCATCCTACCTGAAAGAAGAGTCGACTTAAGAGAGGGGGAGTGTGATGACTTCCTAAACGTGCTAAGAAGAAAGAAGTGGCTGAGGGTCGCTAATACAAGAGTCAAGTATGACCCTGAGGTAGTTAAAGAATTTTATGCAAATGCCTGGTGGGTCGAAGGCACCATGGATAGGAGAGCTTGGGTCCGAGGCAAATGGGTTTCCTATTGTAGGGACACTATCAATGACCATCTTGGGCATATCCTAGAGTTGGAAGAAGGAGAATTATGCACTTATGGAACATTGAAGAAGGAATACTATGTTTATTCTATTCAGGACCTGGAGTCTTCATTATGCCTTCTTGATCATCATTTGCATAGAGGAGCTACTCAACACGCAACCAGATTATTACGGAAAGACATGACAATGCTGACTAGAGTTTAGACAATATTCCTTCTAGCAAATGTTGTTCCAAATGCTCATGTTTCAGATCTGCCTATATCTAAATGGGAGCTACTCCACTGCATCTTAGACGAAGACATCTTTAGACGTGGCACAAATAATTTCAGATAAAATCTTTAGATTCGCCTAACAAAACTCGAAGACAACCATGCTGATGCAAAACCAAAGGGAACTCTTGGTTTCCCCGCTTTTATTACGGCACGGTGTGCAGCTCAAGGGGTGGATGTCCAACACAACACCCTAATTCGACCTTCCATCGATAAAAGATTCATTGATCAAAATTGCAAAGTCCCGACAGCACCACCATCTATCATATCACCAGCTAGACCATCCACGATACCACCACGAGTTCAGGAGTCTATCATACCATCACCGGCCCTTCATGAGACTATACCACCACCACCTCCCACAGACCCCATCTTACTGACTCATTTACTCCACATCCAGAGACAGCAGGCAACACTTAACAAAGGGATGACTTATCTTTACCACGCCAGTTATTGGAGCCATCCTGCAGGACCCTTTATGTATCCTGATGAGTTTATTGCTCGCATTGATGGCCTAGGGACAGTCCTATTTTTCTAGAGGAGGACAGGCCAACAGCTGCAGCTGAACCGGTAGCACCTACACCACCACTACCCACATCATCTAAACTAGCAGAGATACCACTCACAGTATCTTCTTCTGTACCAGAGTCACAGCCAGCTGTCACACAGACTCAGGAGCAGCAGGATGCTGAGGACAGGGAGTTCGGGGAGTAGCTTGATTGAGTAATCACCGACATCCTGATATCGCGTGATTGATCAGCCTCTCTGGTTCAGTTTATTTTATTACTATTTTAAAATTTCTTTAGTTTATGCTACTTTTACTTTGCAGTTTACTTTAGTTTGGTTTACAGTTGATTTATATTTTGGACTCAATTGTCTTGCATATGTTAGTAATTATAAATAGGCACGATCTTCTGTTTAATGTATGCAATGTTTTGAAAAAGTGAAGAAAGATGTGCATTAATCTTAGATTTCAAAAAGGGAAGGATAACTATTTTTGAAAATATGATAGTTCCTGATGAATGCTAATTGCAATCTTTTTAAATTTTGAGTTGGGAACTAGCTCACAATGTTTGAACCTTTTTCTGTGAAAATCAAGAAATCTAGACGATTAACCAAGTGAGCGAGTGTAACCTTAAAAATTAAGAGTTCATTGATTATTGGGTAATCTTTCATTGCATGAATTTCTGGCAAGGATCATTGCTTAGCCAAACATGGACAGGATAGAGGCAAAATTTATGTAGAATAGGCAAACTAGAGCCAGAAAGCCATCCTATGATGAAAACTAACCCATTTTTTCATAACCCCATTGAGCTAAAAAGTTATTCTATAACCCTTGTGACATGATTATATTTAAAGTCCCACCTTGATGCATGCTAAGGACTAGGAAAAGTTGTAAGCAGGTTATGTTGGGTAAAGTTGGTTCTACAAAAGAAAGAATAAAGAAATGGAAAAAGAGTAAATGTGTAAACAAAATAAAGTCCTCAAAATGAAAGTTAAATAACAAAGAAAATTTTTTTAGGACTAACAATTCAAAGTGCTCAAAAGGAAAAGAAAGGGCTATGTAATAGAGGTAGCTGAGACAAGTATGAATGACATAATTAATTGTCCTTAGTATGTCCTTTGAATTCCAAGAAAAAACCATAAGTTCCTTGTTAGCCAGGCCAAGTTACAACCTATAAAGACCTCTTCATCCATGCTTGTATGAGTAATTATCTAATGCAGTGAAATGAAGTACAATGATTGAATAACATTTGATCAGTGATTGAATGAGTAAACACTCACTCATAAGGTATGAATAGAGAGGATTTCTTGTTTTTACAGCAAGGTGTTTACTTTCAATTGTGTAGTAAATTTCAAACTTGGAGTTTAGTTAGATAAGTTGACGCAGAATACAAAAACTGTCATTTGTAAATAGTTAAAGTGGTCTTTCATCTTCTATGGAGTTATGATTAATTAGGATCTTTCTATCGCTCTACTATTTTTTGACCATTTGCTTGAGGGCAAGCAAAGTTCTAGGTCGGGGAGAGTTGATAGATGTCCAACTTACATAGGTTTTATGATATAAATTGATCATAAATTGGATATAAAGTGCAATGTTTGTTATTTTGTAAGCTAAATATGATGTAAATTAAGATCCAAGCATTGTACATGTTTGAATGGTTAACAAGTACTGTCAAATCCCAAATTTTGGTGCAATTTCAAGTAAAATGAAGAAGAAAGAAGAAGGGAAAAAGAAAAGAAAGAAGCTTCACAAGAAATCCCTAAATTATAAGCAAAGAGTCACACTTTCGCTCAAGCGAAACCTCAATTCGCTTGAGCGACTGAATTCGCTAAAGCCAAAATGAAGATTGGCTTGAGCGAGTGAAAGATAAAAGGTATTATGCATCAGGTGGAAGATTTGCTTGAGCCAACCATCAATCTGTTCAAGCGAAATTGAGCCAGAAAAGAATGAAGAAGATTTAGCACAAGCGAGATCTCTTCGCTTGAGTGAAATTGTTCCAGAGAGCAAAAATAAAGTCTTTCGCTTGAGCGCCCAAGAAAAGATAGCAGCGAAATTCAACCAGTGAAGTCTAGATGATTTTGTTTTATGATTCTTGGTTTTTCATTTTACACTCATTGCTTGAATTTGCTTGATCAACATTTTCTTTATTTAAGTTTACGTTTGTTGTTGAAAAATAACTTTCAAAAATGGATCTTATAATACCCCTGATTTTCTGTACTCGAATCCCGATGTATTCCTCATACTTAAATAATAAAAACATGAGTAAATTTTTCACGTTTGAAATTATTTCCAAGACACCACCATGATCACATCAAGACCCGAATCACAGGTGTCACAACCTGGATCGCGACGGCGCGGCCGACCCTCAAAATAATTTTTTGTTCCAAAGAGAAAAACAGGGAGTCGCCATCAACATTTTTATCCATAGGAAAAACATTGGAAAAAACTAAGTTCAGTAAAGCACTGGTTTAAAAATGAGATTCAAGTTCGGGAGTCGGTTACGAGTAGGGAAGGTATTAGCACCCTACATCGCCTATCAAAAATAGTACCAAGATTGAAAACGCACAACATAAATAGCCTTACAAAAGATGTTTTATTTCTTCCCTTTTATTGTTGTACTTTGTGTTAAAACAGAAGGAAATGGAAGGAACAAACTGAACAAACATAGAGTGTAGGTCAACAGGACGTCGCGTCCAAATTAACCTCGGCTTTGATTTAAAAAACAGAGAAAGGGAGGGATGCTAACAAGACGTTGCGTCTAAATTAGTCATCCTTTAATCACATACGGGGTTAGAAAAGGGAAGGGGATAAACGGGACGTCATGTCCTAAGTATCCCGTTCCTTATGGGAAAATCAACAAGACGTCACGTCTAAATTGATTTTCATAGGATTTAATCAAGATGCAGGGTCAAAGATGGGAAGGGGATAAGCGGGACGTCACGTCCTAAGTATCCCGTTCGTTATGGGAAAATCAACAAGACGTCACGTCTAAATTGATTTTCATGGGATTGATGAAGGGCGGTTACAAAGGAAACATAAAGAAAATAAAATAGGAATGAAATGGGAAAGGTGGGGATAAAAAAATTTAGGATTGGGCCCAGCAGGATTTAAAGTCCTGCTCCTACGTATTCTTGAGTTACCAAGAAATCAGGGTTACGTAGTTCTTTGGTGATGTTTTTTTTAGGAAGAGGCTAAAAGATTAATGGTGGATGATGTTTTTTTTTTGGCTAGTCTGAACGTGAAACACTTGTTTTTTGTTATTTATTTATTACGAACCTAGGAAGGGGTAAAAAAGAAAAGAAAAGAAAATAATAGAAATTTATTTAAGTGGAAAAATGGAAAAAAAATCGAGTAAAAATGAAAAACCGAGTAAAAAATGAAAAACTGAGTGAAAAATGAAAATACCAAGTGAAAGGAAAATACCGAGTGAAAATGAAAATACCGAGTAAAAATGAAAATACCGAGTGAAAGGAAAATACCGAGTGAAAGTTGGGAGACCGAGTGATGGAGCAGGAGAGCTGGACTCCGGTGTGACGAGAGAACAGGACGCTAAACAGTGAGGTGTGAAGGGATGATATGCTGGACGGTGTGAAGGATTTATGAGGAACTTGGGCAGTGTTGGAGGGAGAGAGGAGGGTGCTGGACAGTATGCAGAGGGGCTGTACCGAGTGAAGAGAGGGACGGTGTTGGTGAGGAGAGGGAAGGGAGCTGGTGAGGAGAGGGAAGAGTGTTGGTGAGGAGAGGGAAGAGTGCTGTGAGTGAAGAGAGGGACAGAGTTTTTTCTCTCAATGAATGCTTCTGGCCTTCAAAATTCCCAACCCTTGTGCATTTATAGGGGTTTCTGAGTGGGAGGCTAGCTCAGGCTTCCACTCTGAGTGGAGGCAGCCTGGTAGTGGGGGGCAGTAGCTGGTGGAGATTTTTCATTTCTCCATTTCCGCCCCCTGTCTGCCACCCCCAGGATTCCTGGATCCACTTGGGTGGTGGAATCCAAGTCAGCACAGGAGAACAGGGGGAGTAGGGGTCGGTTTTCTGCTTCTGACTCGGATTTAGTACCTCAGTCGGTATACACCCATAGTGGGAAACAATCCGAGTGGAAAAGGTGCCTTTTAAGCATAAGACCGAGTGGAAAATGTGCAAAAAACCGAGTGAAAGCTTTGCTAGGTTTTGCTTGTTGGTTGGTGTGAGGTTGTTGTGAGGAGCTGGGATGAGCAAAACAACTCAGGTTGACACATTCAACCGGAACCGAGTGAAGAATGACTTGGAACCGACTTAGAATTGGTTGGAGGATGGCTCGGAAATTGGTGAATACTGACTCAGAAGTGGTTAAAAGAATGACTCGGAATTTGTGTAAATGATTCAATCAGTCCTGACTGAAGGATGACTCAGTATTGGTGCAAATGATTCAATCGGCCTTGATTGAAGGATGACTCGGCCTTGGCGGAAATGATTCAATCGGCCTTCCTGATTGATTCAGTCGGAATGTCTGGAAGTCCTCTTTAATTGACTCAATCGGCACTTCAGAATCTGGCTGAAGAGGGGATGAGTGAAGAGGGACTTAGTACCGTTTGAGGTGTGGCTCAGAATCTGGCTGAAGAGGAGTCGGAAGCTGGCTGAAGAGGACTCGGAAGCTGGCTGAACAGTGACTCGGAAGAAATTCAAATGATTCAATCGGCATTGATTGAAATGATCCAATCGGCACTGATTTGAAATGTTCCAATCGGCATTTCCTGAAATTTTCACTCGGCTATTTCTCTAGGATTAAATTCCTCAGAAAAACTTGTTCGGATTTCCTTGGGAGTCATTCGGTAGACTCTTTCTTCAGTCGGAAATCTGACTGGCTTTTCACTCAGAATTTCCTTCAGTCGTCAACCATTCCTCCCATTTGAAAATCTGACCATTACTTCTTTTCCAATCAGAAATAGCTTTCATTCGATGCACTCACTCATCCTTACTTTTCCAATCAGGAATGGCTTTCACTCGACGATCAGCTTGTTCGGTGCACTCACTCGGAGTTGGTCTTATTTTCCAATCGGGATGGTTTCACTTGTCATCCATCCTTTGGATGCATTCACTCGGAACCGACCCTATGGATGCATTCACTCGGTTTTTATTTGCTCAGATGTAGCTTTGTTTGAAGCACTCGATCGGAGCTGTTCAATCCGAGGGGCTTTACTTGGGAGTGCCTCTATTTGCAGGATTCATTCGGTCTTTCCTTGTTTGAACACCTCAAAACAACTCGGTTATATCTCTGGGCTTTAACCACTCAGAGGAATCTTGCTCGGCAACGCTTCTTCTTGAAGCTTCATTCGACTCCTATGCTTGATTCAGTCGTTTTGACTCAGTATTCAACTCAGAGCCGGCCTTCCTTCCAATCAGAATTATTTTATTCATCAACCAATCATTTGGATATACTCACTCGGGAGTGATCCTTATTTTTTGATCGAAATAGTTTTACTTGACAATCAACAGCTCGGGTGCGTCCTCTCGGGAGTAATTCAATCGGACATATTAACTCGGGACTCGGCCTTTATATTTCAATCAGAAGTTATGACAGCTCTAACAATCCTTCAGGGGCATTCATTCGGAATCGGCCTTATTTCCACTCGGATGGTCAAAGAAACCCTCGGAATCCTTCACTTGGACAAGTCTTGGTTGGATTCAGGGCTCAGGAGTAATTTATTTGCGCATCAGAACTTGGATATATTTACTCGGAGGTGCTCTCTTTTCTATCAGAACTTGCCACCTTTTCTCTCAGAATTTGGCTCTTGAGAATATAACTACTCGGATATATTCACTCGGAGTTGGTTTTGATCAGGAATTTGTACTCGGATTTACCTCAAGGCAATATTCCACTCGGCAATGCTTCACTTCGAGTCATTCTACTCGGATTTGATCAATTTTGAGTCATTTCACTCGGATTTCCCTTCGACAGGGTAATATTTCACTCAGAAATGCTCCATTCTGAGTCATTTTACTCGGATTTGATCATTTTTGAGTCATTCCACTCGGATTTTTGTCCAACAGGGCTATATTTCACTCGGTAATGCTTCACTTTGAGTCATTCTACTCGGATTTGATCAATTTTGAGTCATTCCACTCGGATTTTTGTCCAATAGGGCTATATTTCACTCGGCAATGCTTCACTTCGAGTCATTCTACTCGGATTTGATCAATTTTGAGTCATTCCACTCAGATTTTTGTCCAACAGGGCTATATTTCACTTGGAAATGCTTCAATCAGAGTCATCCTGCTCGGACTTGATCATTTTTGAGTCATTCCACTTGGATTTTTACCATTCTGATTCAGAATTTAGTATAAAAGAAGATTCGTTCCACTTGAACCGGACCAAAAGAGGTGTTCACAGATGCCCCTCTTTACTTCTTCTTCACAAAAGAAACACGAAGCTTCTGTGTTTCTGAAGCGAAAAGGATGTAAAGATATGAACACCGATGTAGGGGCCAAGTGGGACCTCTTGATCGGTACGGCGTCTGACGGTGCTGGCAATCACGAGTCAGTGTGACTTTTTTCTTTAAAGACGAGCATTTCCCACTTCTGTTTCTCTCTTTTTCTCTATTTTTTTCTGAATTCTGAATCGACCGGAAAGGATTGTCTTCCAGTTAATAGGAGGTGAGAGGATTGGGGTTGCTCCCTGGTAGGCTGGAAATGTAAAGGTTGGGGTTGACCCTCGGTTGACAAGAAATTGGGGGGAGCTAACAGGACATCTCGTCCGAATTAACTCACTGTTGACAGGAAATGTAAAGATTGGGGTTGACCCTCGGTTGACAGGAAATGTAAAGATTGAGGTTGACCCTTGATTAACAGGAAATTTAAAGATTGGGGTTGACCCTCGTTTGACAGGAAATGTAAAGGTTGGGGTTGACCCTCGGTTGACAGGAAATTGGGGGGAACTAACAGGACGTCTTGTCCGAATTAACTCACTGTTGACAGGAAATGTAAATATTAGGGTTGACCCTCGATTGACAGGAAATGTAAAGATTGAGGTTGACCCTCGATTAAAAGGAAATGTAAAGATTGGGGTTGACCCTTGTTTGACAGGAAATGTAAAGATTGGGGTTGACCCTCGGTTGACAAAAAACGAAAAGATTGGGGTTGATCCTCGGTTAACAGGAAATGTAAAAATTGGGGTTGACCCTGAGTTGACAGGAAATGTAAAGATTGGGGTTGACCCTCGGTTGACAAGAAATGAAAAGGTTGGGAGAAGTTAACAGGACGTCTCGTCCGAATTAACTCACTGTTGACAGGAAATGTAAAGATTGAAGTTGACCCTCGGTCGACATGGCTGAGGGCTCTTGGGGAACTTCCCCTTGACTGAAAGAGGATAAACCTGGGCTGATGCCCCAGTCTGACATGATTTGAAGGAATCTTGGGGAACTACCCCTTGACTGAAAGAGAATAGATCTGGGGTGATGCCCCAGTCTGAGATGGTTTGAAGGAATCTTGGGGAACTGCCCCTTGACTGAAAGAGAATAAACCTGGGGTGATGCCCCAGTTTGACGAGATTTGAAAGAATCTTGGGGAACTGCCCCTTGACTGGAAGAGAATAAACCTGGGGTGATGCCCCAGTTTGATGAGATTTGAAAGAATCTTGGGGAACTGCCCCTTGACTAGAAGAGAATAAACCTGGGGTGATGCCCCAGTTTGACGAGACTTGAAAGAAACTTGGGGAACTGCCTCTTGACTGAAAGAGAATAAACCTGGGGTGATGCCCCAGTTTGAATGCTTTTGGGAGAATCTTGGGGGACTGCCCCTTGACTGAAAGAGAATGGATCTGAGGGGATGCCCCAGTTTGATGAGATTTGAAGGAATCTTGAGGAACCGCCCTTTGACTGAAAGAGAATAAACCTGAAGTGATGCCCCAATTTGAGATTTGAAGGAATCTCCTTAACTAAAAGAGAATAGATCTGGGGTGATGCCCCAGTTTGAATTGTTTGGGAAGTGTAGTTCCACTGGGGAAAGATTTGGTTAGCATCCGTCCGGTAACCTTCATGGTTCCACTGGGGGAAGTACTTGGTGATTTGGGATATTGTCCTTTGATCGGAAAGAGAAATTTAGGGTCCACTGGGGATATTCGGGGGGTCTGCTTGTAATGATTGAGAAAAGTGTACAGGGATTCATTGGGGAATGCATGGCAGGCCTGCCAGAGGAGAAAAATCTGGGGGGATGTCCCGGCTTGGGACATTTTAATAAAGGTAACTCTGTTGGGAAAGTGTTTTCCTATTGGGGAAGGAAGGCATGGCTAGCCTTTGATCACTTGTGGTTCTATCAGATAACTTACTTTCCCAAATTGGATTAGGAGGTGCTCTGGTTAGGGGAGCTGAGTCTATTTTGTGGTTCTCCTAAAGGAACCCTCGGTCGGGGTTCCTCTGCTGGGAAAAACTTTGGGCAACTAAATGTCTTAGGGTCATAGGTCCTGGCCCTCCCTTAACAGAGAAACGTGAGACAAATTAAAACTTACAGGTGAATTCCCTTGGCGACTGGCTTTTGAAGTAACTCGTGGCCAAAATAACTTTTACTCCTGGCTTCATTGAGGTCGCCTAGCGGAGTTGGTTGTGTTTGTCTGAGGTAAGATCCGGCAATGGTATACACTTTGTTCCCCATAACTTCGTGTTTTTGTCGTTTTCAAAATTTAAAAATTTTCTTTAAGGCAAAAACTTGTTCATTCATTTTAAATTGTGAACACATGTAAGAAAAAGGAAACATTTTATTTATGATCATCAAGTATGTACAGGTGATGAAAACAATACAAAAGATATGATATGACAAGGTGCGGAGAACTGATGGTAAAGGTAAAAAGGAAGGCCTTTTAGATCCTCCATCGATTTCCTGAGAGTGGTGAGATTCCGGGTTTTTCTCATGATTTCTGGTTATCCTCTGATTTTGCTTCCGAGGACATGGTTTGACAATGGCTTCAACGCACTTGACTGACTTCTTTGTCGAAAAGTTGTCATTGCAGTGTTGAATCTACAGGCGGTGAATTTGTCTGAGCCGCCCTCCTGGGTTTTTGGCCCAACCAATCGCTCTAACTTTTGCCTAGGCTGCCTTTTCAGGTTTTCAACCTAGTGATTTTTTTTCTTTTTCTTTTTTCTTCTTTTTTTTTGTTTTGTTTTTTGTTTTTTTTTTTTGTTTTTTTTTGTTTTTTGTTGTTTTTTGTTGTTTTTTTTGTTTTTCTTTTTTTTTACGCGTAGTATCTTTTCACTGCATCCGTGTTTATAGGCATCGGTAAATCTTCCCCATCCATGTTGGTGAGTATAAGAGCACCTCCGAAAAAAGCTTTCTTCACGACGTAACGCCCCTCGTAGTTAGGAATCCATTTGCCACGGCTGTCTTTCTGAATCGGCAAAACCTTTTTGAGCACCAAATCTCCTTCTTGGAACTGTCGGGGTCATACCTTCTTTTCAAATGCTCGTTTCATACGCCTTTGATATAACTGACCATGACAGAGGGCAGTCAGTCTTTTACCATCAATCAAATTCAGTTGGTCATGTCGAGCCTGGATCCATTCAGCTTCAACCAGTTTGGCTTCCATGATTACTCAGAGGGAAGGGATCTCCACTTCGAAAGGCATGACTGCTTCCATGCCGTAAACCAAAGAGAAGGGGGTTGCCCCAGTCGAGGTTCAGACTGAGGTACGATACCCGTGTAGAGCAAAAGGAAGCATTTCATTCCAGTCTTTGTAGGTTACCACCATCTTTTGCACTATCTTTTTGATATTTTTGTTAGCCGCCTCGACCGCTCCATTCATTTTTGGGCGGTACGGAGAGGAGTTATGGTGGGAGATTTTAAAGCTCTCGCAAAGCTCCTTCATCATTTTGTTGTTCAGATTTGTACCATTGTCTGTGATGATTTGGCTCGGTAGACCGTACCGACATATCAATTCTCGTTTGATGAACTTAACGACGACATTCTTTGTCATATTGGTATACGAAGCGGCCTCTACCCACTTTGTGAAATAATCGATGGCGGCCAAAATGAAGCGATGATCATTTGAAGCCTTTGGTTCAATGGGACCAATGACGTCCATCCCCCACATCGAGAAAGGCCATGGTGCTGACAAAACATTCAGAGACAACGGGGGTGTGTGAATATGATCAGCATATATTTGACACTTATGACATCTCAGAATATAGGCAAAGCAGTCTGTTTCCATGGTCATCCAGTAATAACCAGCCCTTAAGATCTTTCTTGACATGGAGTGCCCATTAGAGTGGGTCCCAAAAGAGCCTTCGTGAATATCTCTCATGATTTTGTTCGCTTCAGTGGTATCAACATAGCGAAGAAGAACAGAGTCATGGTTCCTTTTGTAATAGCGTATCGCCATTCAAAAAGAAACCCATGGCGAGCCGTCATAGAGTTCTCTTATCGTTCTCCGTAGCACTATTGGGATATTCTTGATTCTGGATATACCTCTTAATGTCGTGGTACCAAGGTCTGCCATCTGGTTCTGCTTCAACCATTTGGTAGTACGCAGGCTCACAACGATTCTCTATCTTGATGAGAGGCATATCACAATCGTTACTCACTTTGAACATTGAAGCGAGGGTGGCTAAAGCGTCAGCCATCTGGTTGTCTTCCTGAAGAACGTGGTGAAAGGAGATCTCGTCAAAGTCCTTGATCATTTCCTTGATATGGGAGTGATAGGGAACCAACTTGTTGTCCCTAGTTTCCCATTCGCCTTTCAATTGGTGGATAACCAAAGCGGAGTCTCCGTAGACTTTTAACGACTTAACTTTCGCCTTTAGTGCTGCTTGGATTCCTAGAAAACATGCCTCATACTCAGCGACATTGTTGGTACAATCAAAACATAGCCGGGCGCAGACAGGGATGAATTCCCTCTTTGGTGAAATCAAAATGGCTCCGATTCTATGTCCCAAAGCGTTAGAAGCTCCATCAAATATCAAAATCCACTTGTCCTTATTGCCACCTTCTTCATCCAACAATGCGAGGATATCCTCATCCGGGAAGTCAAATGGCATTGGTTGGTAGTCACTTATGGGTTAATGGGCTAAATAGTCAGCCAAAGCACTCCCTTTTATGGCTTTTTGAGTAATATATATTATGTCATACTCTGTTAACAGCACTTGCCATCGAGCAATCCTTCCAGTCAGAGCTGGCCTTTCGAAGATGTACTTAATGGGATCTATCTTGGAAACTAACCAGGTAGTATGACTCAACATATACGGCCTCAAGCGCTTTGCGGCCCACGCTAATACGCAACAGGTTCGTTCTAAAGCAGAGTATCGCATCTCGCAATCAGTGAACTTCTTGCTTAAGTAGTAGATAGCACGTTCCTTCCTCCCAGTTTCATCATGCTGACCTAACACGCAGCCCATGGATTCATTCAGTACCGTTAGATATAAGATCAGTGGCCTCCCAGGGGTTGGAGGTACCAATATCGGCGGTTCTCGCAGGTACTACTTAATTTTCTCAAAGGCTGTTTGGCAGTCTTCATTCCATTGTCCTGGTTGGTTCTTACGGAGTAGCTTGAAGATCGGTTCACAGGTTGATGTCAATTGCGAGATAAACCAAGCAATGTAGTTTAACATTCCCAAGAATCCTCTGACTTCTTTTTCTGTACAAGGAGGTGGCATTTCTAGGATCGCCTTGACTTTGTCGGGATCTACTTTGATTCCTTTCCTGCTTACAATGAAACCCAACAGTTTGCCTGACCTCGCACCAAACGTGCACTTGGTAGGGTTCAATCTGAGCTTAAACTTCCTCAACTGTTCAAACAGCTTCCTTAGGTCGCGGACATGATCTTCCTCAGTTCTAGATTTTGCAATGATATCATCCACGTAGACCTCTATCTCCTTATGCATCATATTGTGGAATAAAGTGACCATTGCTCTTTGATAGGTTGCCCCATCGTTTTTCAAACCGAAGGACATTACTTTGTAACAGAAAGTACCCCACAGAGTGACGAATGTGGTTTTTTCCATGTCTTCTGGCGCCATTTTAATTTGATTGTACCCGGAGAAACCATCCATGAATGAGAATATGGAGTGTTGGGCTGTGTTATCAACCAAAATGTCAATATGCGGCAGAGGAAAATCGTCCTTAGGGCTGGCTCTATTTAAATCTTGATAATCCACACACATTCGCACTTTTCCATCCTTTTTTGGGACTGAGACTATGTTGGCTATCCATTGCGGATACTTGGCCACGGCTAAAAAGTTGGCCTCAAATTGTTTCTTGACCTCTTCCTTGATCTTGAGAAGCATTTCGGGTTTCATTCTCTGCAGCTTTTGCTTGATTGGCGGACATTCAGGTTTCAGAGGCAACTTATGTTCCACTATGCTGTTATCCAACCCTGGCATGTCTTGATATGACCAAGCAAACACATCCCAAAATTCCCGGAGTTGTTTGATCAGTTCATCTTGTCGGCCTTTGCTTAGGCAGGTGCCTATCTTGATTAGTCTTTCTTCCCCTTCATTCCCTAGGTTAATGGTTTTGATTTCCTCCTAATGAGGTTGAATCTCTTTATCTTCTTGTTCCAACAGTCTTGTCAATTTAGGCGAGGGTCCAAAGTCTTCCTCACCTTCCTCATAGGCGTAATCATTTGGATAACCAGAGTCATGAAATAAAACCATGTTCTCATTGCTCTCAGGGAGATCATTTTCAGATCTGCATTTGGGTTATGTTATAACAAATGAAAAAAGAAACAAGCAAATGGGAGGTTTAAGAGACAGAGGTTGCACAAAGATAAGGTAATGAGACTGGAATGTATTCATTAAATTTTAAAAAAAACAAACAAGTTTTTGCCCTTATTACAAAAATGGGTCCCGAAGCCTTGGGCATAGCAAGGGGACCACCAAGTTATGAAATAACAGTGATTACTCTGACAAAATGTTAATGGTTGTAGGGAGCTCCATGACTTCCCAATTGCTCAGTTCTTTATCCGGGCGGCAAGCATATACCAACTCCACGTTGTGGTTAGGCTCGCTTTCAACCATGGCGACCTGATCCGGCTATATCATTCCAGTGCTCCTGAAGCTCTGATAGAGGTCGCAGACGGGGATTCTCGTGGTGTCAAATTCTTGTCCAGTGAGGCGGGCCACCCTCCTTCCCCTTTTCTCTTCTTCGACCATTTGTCTATCTGCCGCAGTGGGTTTGTACCACGGGCCATATCTATTCTTGTTTTCTGGGAGGCGCACGGGCTGGATTCTACCTTCCAATCCTCGCCCTAATCCTTTTCCTGGCTGGTACCCCTTCCGCAACATGTTTAGTGCCACCATTAGAGGCACATTGGGGAAAGACACCTTTACAATGCTTGTTGCATTGGCAATCTCCAAGGCTTGGAACGACGTTTCGAGGGCTTCCTCGGCAGCCTCAATGTATGGAGTAGAGATGGGTTTGCTAACTAGAAGGTCCTCTTCCCCGGAAACAATCACTAACTTGTTATCGACAATGAATTTCAATTTTTGATGCAGTGTGGAGGGGACCACCCCGGCCGAGTGAATCCATGGCCACCCTAACAAACAGCTGTAGGCGGGCGCGATATCCATCACTTGGAAGAGCACTTGGAAGGTACAGGGCCCAACTTGTATAGGCAACTCGATTTCCCCCATGACTTCCCGACGAGTCCCATCGAAAGCTCGAACCACCATGGAGCTCGGTCTCATATGCGTTCCATCAAAAGGCAATTTTGCCAGTGTGGATTTCGGCATTACATTCAGAGGCGACCCATTGAGCACAAGTACTTTTACCAAGATGTAATCCTGACACTTTACAGAAATATGGAGGGCTTTGTTGTGCCTTCTTCCTTCAGTGGGTTCTTCCTCATCCGTAAAGGTCAAGTAATTGTTGGCAACAATATGCCCGACTATGCCCCTGAACTGGTCAACGGATAAGTCATGCTTAACATGGGCCCCGTTCAGAACTTTCATTAAGATGTCCCGATGTGGTTTTGAACTTATCAACAGGGACAACAAGGATATCTTTGCTTGGGTATGATTCAACTGGTCCAGCACCTGGTACTCGCTGTGGCGGATAAACTTGAGAAATTCCTGGGCTTCTTCCTCAGTCACAGCCCTCTTTGTCTCATCAGTGATTACTTCTTTCCCGGCTTTTACCTCTCTGGTGGTTTTATCTTGCTTAGGCTCAGGCGGCGTATATACCCTTCCACTCCGGGTCATTCTTCCAACCCCGACGATATTTGTAATAGAGGAGGATGGCATAGAGTTGACCGCCCCTGAATTGGTGATGACCACCTCCGTATCATACCTCCATGGCACAGCATGGGAATCCGTGAAGGGGAATGGGGTTGGTGCTCTTACTGTAATGACTGTTTTGGTAGGAGCCGAAGCCGCTGGAGTATTCTTGTTATAGAATATAACCAGGGGTTTCGGGACTCGTGCCCTACCTTGCTCCTGTATCATATTCACTCGGCCTTCACGGTGTCTGCAAACCTCCATGACTCGAGCGTCCATGAGTCCCTGGAGGGTTTCCTGGAAGTCCCTTCCTTTTGCAGACTGGAGGTCATTGCACTCTTCATCCCATGATTCTTCTATTAATCCCACTTTAAGCAAATGGGAGTGAATCATTTCCAACGGCATTTGGATGTCCTCGATCTTGGAAACGCGTTCTTCATCCTCCCCTATAGCATTGATACCTGGTCCTTTATGGTTAGGAAGAGGATTGGTCGTTACACTCGGGCTCCCCTCTTTAAAGCTTATCCAGTCAGCCCGAATTAAGTCTCTCACCTTAAACTTTAGTGCCAGGCAGTTCTAGGTAGAGTGCCCCGGTGCACCAGTGTGGTAATCACACCGTGCATTCGGGTCGTACCCTCTAGGATATGGCAGCTGAAGTGTCTTTAGAGGGCATGGCACTACCATTGTGTTTTCAATGAGGTAGGGGAGGAGCTCGGTGTAAGTCATGGGAATCGGGTCAAATTGTGGTTGGGCACAGTCATTGTTTTGCCTCCTTGGATTTGGGTTTGGCGGGTTCATTTATGGTGTTTGGTAAGGTACTTGCGGTGGTATGGGTGGTCGCATTACAGGCGGGCGGAAATAAGGTGGGTTTGGATTTGGGATTGCAGCCACATATGGGTGTGGTGCATTATGATATGTTGACGGAAAGGTGACAGGGGTAGGTGGTCTGGGCTGGTTCCTCCCTAGGTTATGGGAGACTAAGTTGGTCTCCCCTTCTCTTCTCTTCCCTTCTCCCAGGGAAGGTTTTCTTGCTGCACTGGCCCCAGATGGACCCCGAATGATCTTCCCAGTTCGTAGACCATTCTCTATCCTCTCCCCGATAGTGACAATATCAGAGAAATAAGATGAGATGCTTCCAATCATCTTATCGTAGAATGGTGACTGGAGTGTGTCAATGAATGTTGAAATCACCTCATTTTCTGATAAAGGGGGGGTCAACCTGGGCCGCCACCTCACGCCACCATTGGGCGTATTCTTTAAATGTCTCGTTGTCTTTTTTAGACATGTTCTATAACTGTACTCTATCTGGAGCCATGTCTAAATTATACTTATACTGTTGCATGAAAGCATCTACTAGATCCTCCCAACAACGTATATGAGATCATTCAAGATGATTGTACCAAGTTAGGGGTGCTCCAGCCAGACTGTCTTGGAAACAATGAATGAGCAAAGGGTCATTGGAGGTGTGTGAAGCCATCTTCTGGCAGTACATGGTCAGATGGTTCTTCGGATAGGTTAGTCCCCGGTACTTGTCGAATTCAGGCATTTTGAATTTGGGAGGAATAACAACGTCAGGGATCAGACAGAGTTGTGCGGAACTGCCCAATCCAAACCGGTTTATTCCTTCCATTTCTCTTAAACCCTTTCTAGGAATTCTAACCTTCCCTCCTGGGTGGCGGCAACGGTAGCACTTGGCCCTGTAGCAACATAATGACTAGTACTCCTGATTGGCTGTTTGTCATATGCCGAGCTTACATTCGGCATTGAGGCGTGGGGTCCGGCTGTTGCTCGGGCAACTTGTGGTTGTGCGGCTTGCGGCTGCGCAGCTTGTGTATAGACTAGAATCATTTGAGGATTCTGGACAAGTGGAACGCTTGGTTGCGCTGCACGAAGGATCATTTCTTGATAATCCGATTCCTCTTGAAGGGGTGGGACATAGCCCGGAGGTAACCCATACTGTGGAAAGGGTATGACATTCCCTTCCGCGTCAACAAAAGTGTGTTGTTGAGCATTGGCAGTGTTCGACTTACCGAGGCGAACTGTAACGGTAGGCCCTACAGGATTTGAGCTTGGTCCTCCAGCATGACCCTGCGTGTGTCGGGGAATAGGAGGTTGCTGCCTGGCATCTTCAACTTCCACTAAAGAATCCCTTTCTGCGACTCTCCTTTCCAGGAGCTTGGCCATTTCAGCCATTTGTTCTTTTAACTGATTAACCTCAGCTCTCAAGTTTTCATTTTCTTGTTCCATGTTGGCCATGAGTTTCTTCTTGAGCCTGGTCGCGTAGGGGTATTTACCCGTAGTGTCTAAAGAATCACAACAATTTGTTAGAAAAATAAAGGAAATAGTTAAAGATGATAAAACAAAAATAGATAGGCGTATGCGGGGTACAATTCCGAACTTGACATGTATTTCTTAACTTTTCCCAGAACGTCGCGTTCAAAGTACTAAGTATAGCAACAGATCAGAAATTAACATGAGACAACTGTGGGGATGAAAAGAGCTTCATTATTTTATTCTTCCAAATGATACAATGTTGCTAGAAAGATTCGGATTACAAAAACTTTAACCACTTCTGGCTCGGGCAATCATGGCCTTCATTTTACAAAGTCTTTCCTGGCAATAGCTCAGAAATGATGATATCTCTTTGGGAGTGGACAGGGGATTGATCATGCCTTCAGCTCGCTTCAGCATTGAGGGAAAATCTTCCAGGACTCCATTGGCTAGGTAAGCCAATTTAGCGAAATGATCCATCCATGAATGAATGATTTCGTCACTTTGGGCCAACTATACCCTCAGAGCCTATGTAGTCTCCTGGCAACATCGTTCAGCATCAAGGGCTTTTTTATGCTCTGTGTTTACCTCTTGTTCACAGGCATTTATTACTTCCTCAAGTTGTAGTTCCAATTTGTGGACCTGGGTTTGTAACATCTCTTTCTATACCAAGGTCTCATTTTCTTTCTCTTTGGATTATGTCAGCATGTTTTTCAAGACTTGTTTTTTGGCCAATAAGGCGTCGCTCTGTTGGCCTTTCATCTTCAATTGTGAATTGGCTACACGAAGGCATTGGTCTTGTTTTACCCAGTAGTCTTCATCAATCTTCCTCTTTTTCCGCATTTCATCCATAGTGTGCTTCCCTTCGGAATTCTCTATAACATCCCGATTTAAGAATTAAAGTACCGAGTAAAATTAAGCCATGGAAATAATTAATTGCCGAATGAAAATAAATCATTAAAATAATAGATTCAAAATGTGGGGAAAAATTATTCATTAATTGACTTAATTAATTTAAGTTAAGGAAACAAAGGCTGATTGAAGGTAATTAATTGTCAAGAGCCGATTGGTTGAGACAGGGTGGGTGTGACGTGTGTGGGAGCTGCTGCTGTGCACGCTTTCCCACCCCACTCTTCCCTTCTCTCCGTGCATGCATATATGGGTACACCATCATTCAATCCCCTTCGGACTTCTCTTCCCCTTGTTTTCTCTTCCTTCTTCTCCGTTCTTCATTCTCCTCTTCTTCTTCTTCCTCCTCTGTGCTCTGTTTCCATGAGCTCGCAACAATGGCGGCTAAGGATCGAAGTCCTCCTCCCTTACTCGACGAGCCAGTGAGGGTGAGGGTGTGCATTCCCTCTACATGCAACCCGTCTCCTTCCTTGTTCCTTCATCCCTTCGTCGGCTTCCCTTCTTCTTCCTCCCCTTGCTCGAAGCTGCCAAGTCTCAGTGGAGATCTGCGCTACGAGAAGCTTCAAGGTGGTTGGGTGTTCACAACATCATGATGGAGCCATTCCAGGGAGCGGGCCGAGAGCTGGGCGTCTTGGGCCTCCCCTGCTCTTGTATGTAGATGCGCTGAGAGTGATTCAGTGTTCCTCTGGAACTGGGTGTCAGGTTGGCCGACTGAAAGTTTCAGTCCAGGTAGGGGGAGTACCTTACATGTCAAATGCATGGGTTACGAACGGGTTTGGAAGATATTGATAATTGTGGAACTGTATTCTGTTGCATGATATACTTGCATGTAGAATATCCGAGTGCATGATAAGTGAGAGTGAGTGTTGCAAGTTATCATCGTCCTTGAGGATGCATACGTTACCATAGAGCCCGATTGCATGTCATGATGTGGTGATGGGAATGCTTATTGAATCTGTTCGTGTTTATAGGGATGCATGCGTTGATTAAGTTCTGACACTGTCATAAACCGATTGCATGTTGTGCTATGTTGATTTGAAATGCTTGTGTGAAAAGAACGTGTTGAAGTGTTGTTGGTGATTACCGTGTGTTTTACATGACCTGCAAGTTGTTATGAGTTCAAAAGGCTGACTGCATGTAGTGAAATATAACTTAGTGAATCTGAAAATGTACCTTACCGATTGCATGTGTTGTATGAGTCCTGACATTGCTTAAATGTCGATTGCATGTAGGTTGTTGAGTGCTGATAATGCCTAATGCCAATTGCATGAGATGCATGTGCTATTGAGTTCTGAGAATGTGTATTACCGACTGCATGTGAAATACGTGTGATTGAATAAGAGGATGTGTGTATGAATTCAATGTTGTGTGATGAATCCGCGTATGGCGCATGGAATGCGTTGTGCTGAGAGCACGTAGTGTGGGACACTACCATCGGTTATTCAACGTGGGACGCTGCAAAATCCTTGAGTGGGACTCAAGGTAGCCCTTGAGTGGGACTCAGGCTGCCTGTGAACACCTCCGTTGGCGCTGAGAGCGCTGGTGTCACCTGTGGGCAAACGGTTGGGTACCTGTAAAACGGCCGAGCAGCTGGGAGCTGATTTGATAGCTGAGAGCTATACATAAAAAGGCTGAGAGCCTACATTGCAACGTCTAAACCGATACACACGAATGCGGAACCGAGTGAAATAATATGTGCTTATTAACTATTGACAATGTTTGGAATTGGTTGTGCATGTGAAGGTGTTAGTGAGATGATGTATGTTTATAACCGAGTGAAATACTCTGTGTGTATTGACTGATTGATATTGTTTGGAATTGATTATGCATCTGATAGTGTTAATGAAAGGATGAATGTGTATATCCGAGTGAAACACTCTGTATATATGAATTACTGATGCTGACTGAAATTTGACTATGCGTGTGATGATGTTAAGGAGAGGATGAATGGATATAACCGAGAGAGTATTCTGTGTGTATACGCAACTGATGCTAATTGAAGTTTGCTCCATGAATATATGTTAATGTCATTGAAATGTCATGCGTGTATAGCCGAGTGAGAACTGTTAGATTCCGGAAAGTGTTGAATACGTGCGTTCTGATTTGTTGGTAATATCACGTTGTTGATTGCTGTTATACTAATGTTATTGGCTGTGTATGTGCACCTGGCCGAGTGGCGACTGACGAATTCCGATCGGTAAGTGTTCCATATGTGTCTTGGTTGATTGATAATGCTTGACCTTACTCGTTGATATGTCTGATTGCATGGATATGTATTTTGCTGTATGATTGTGGGACAACCTGAGTCGGTATCTATCATTTAATATCTAAGATGCTCACCCCTACACCATTTTTCAGTGTGCAGGTCGTACTCGGAAATGATGATAGGGTTTCAAGTCCGAGTGTGGTGCACTCCGACTGTTGAGCACTTGTATTGCATTCTTATGTTTTGTCCATGTAGCCTTGTATGGTATTCGTAAGTATCGGTAAATACATAGTATCAAGATAAGGGTATTCCGAGTGTGTGGTTACATGTCTATGGGTCGGTAGACTGGATTTGTTAGCAGATTTATGTTTTTGTGGTCATGTATTCATATGTATGTGCTTCGTACTGATTCTATACGTTTTCTGACTGGGAAGTGTTGCTAAATGACTCGAGGGCCGTTGAAGAGTGAAATTATGTTAAGTTAGTGGTTTTGAGTGAAGATTTTTGGGTGGCTTTTCCGAGTGAACATGTTATGTGACTCCGAGCGAAAATCATAAGTAAATCCCGAGTGAGGAAGAGTTTGTATTTCCCGAGTGAAAACCTCGAGTGATTCCCTTCTAAGAGAGGAGTTCGAATAGTGGTTTAGAGAGGATTGGATCCTAAGTGTAAGGTATTGGTAATCCGAGTGAAAGAGGTAAGGTCCGAGTGAGGATTGGTATCCCGAGTGGTTGGGTTTGGAATAAGTCCGAGTGGGACTTAACTACCTGATTTTCCGAGTGAAGTGCGAGCGTGAGGAATTGTCGAGTGAACCTTTGTCTATATCCGATTGAGAAATTACCTTGTACCTGTGTGCGCCCAGCGAATTAGACTTAGCTCCAGCGAGTGTGTGTCTGGAGAGGCCTTTGTGTCGGCATCGCTTAGGCGGAGTCATACCTCGCCCGAGCGACTAGGACGGTTCGCCCAAGCGTGTGGGATCGTACTGAAGCGAGCAGATGTTAATGTGGAACTCCGCCCGAATATCTCCCTCTATCATTCTTGCATTATCATGTCTCGTTGGGCGGTGTTGGACCCCACCTGAGCGAATGGACGTTGTGGTTGGACTCGCCCAGGCGTTGATATGCTTCGCTGGTCTGGGCGGAGTCAGTTCAAGTTTTATTCCTTCCACTGGCAGCTACACATGAGTGTATTCTTTTATTTTCCCTTGCCTCCCTTCCCTTATTTCCTTGTGCCCGGTTCTTCTTGGTTTGTTTCTGGGAACCGAGCGATGGGAGTACTGATTGGGTTGGTTTAAGCTGCTGTGCTCCGCTGACTACCGATTGGGTGCTTGTCCTTCCTTGCCTTCCGTCCCATTGCTATCCGGTTGTCTTACGATCTATTTGGTTTACTTAATTTTGGAAAAAAATTTTCCCTATTTTTGGGGTTTATTTTTTAAAAATTAGGGTGTTACATTCTCCCTCTTCTGAAAGGCACACTCTTGTTGACATTTCAAAAGGTCTTCTTCTAGTTTTTGGTTCTTCACGGTCAACTCTTCTATTTGTGCCTTCAGAGCCATGGTGGCCTTGCCCTCCATAATGGGTGGCGGGGGGAGATCATTCACAGATTGGTAGGAGGGACTTCTGAAGGGTAGTTTCACAATAGAAACCCTGTTTAGGACCCAGTTAAGGTATTCAGCCCCTGCAGCATGGCTTCGTGCTCCCAATTCTCTTCCCATTCTATGGATCTTTTTCCAGGCGTTGGCTATATCCCGAACAGCAGATACATAATTCCCTTTCGTATAGTACACAACAAAAGGAGCGAGCAGTTCTTTGTTCGGTGGCCCGAGTAGAGGATAAGCCAACTGACGCTTCGCAATAACAGGGTTGTAGTTGATGCAGCCCTGTGTGCCCGTGAGAGGAGCATTTGGGTAATCTCCGCAGCTGTAAATGACCGACTCAACCACTAGCCATTGAGGGTACCACCTGACCTTTTCAGATGTAAGGCTTATTAGGTGATTAGCCCATTCACACCCACTTTTCACGGCCAGCTGACATAATTTCATACCAGAAACTGGGCACTCGGCTTTACATATCTGATGGAATGCATGAGAGGTGAGCCATATGTACAAAACAGGCAAATAGCAAATGATCCTCTTTCCTCCTTCTGTGTGGCAGAAATTCATGATGCAATACACATCGGCCAACACGGCTGTGACAGGATTCTCGAGTCGGTGCTTACGAGCCAGGAAGACAGCAACAGCATCATAATCCACATAGTTCTCTAAATTTGGGAACAAGACAACCCCGTAAATAGTGAGGGCTAAAGTATCCATGAAAGCCTCCCATTCCTCTTTATCAGCCAGGATCTGCATGTGCTTCTCAAGAAATTCTCTGGTGAACCCGGGAACTTGATTTCTGTTCATTTGTGCATTTCTTAACATTTCAGGATGGGCCTTCAAAATACGCGCGACAGAAGCGACTGATGCATGATGATCCAGGTGACGATAAGGAATCTATCCCTCCACTGGCATCCCCAATATTTGTTCAAACTCTTCTATGGAAGGTGCCAGCTGAAAGTCTTGGAAAGTAAAGCAGCGGAGGGGTGGGTCATAGAATTGAGCCAGAGCCGTAATCGCTTCAGTTTGGACTTCCACTTCTAAAAGTTTCAGGATCTTCCCATATTTCTTTGTGAAAGTCATTCTTTGAGTCAAACTCAATTTCCTCCCTAGTGCCTGTAGACTATCAGTATCGACCTTTCTAGCCTTGAGGTGCAATAACTTCTTTAATTTAGTCATCTCCCTATCACAATTACCGTGTCCCATGTTAACTTCCATACTGACTCAGAAATATCGTCAAATTCAGAATCGTTCCCTGCAAACATCAAGACAAAGAAAGGAATCAGCTATCATTGCATTTCGAAATCCATGTTTCCCCAAGGATCTGATGTAAAGTGAAATATTATTATTATTTTTTTTTGGGAAACATCGATTTCCAAGACTCATGTAAGCCCAAACTGTCAAAAGTCATATGTTTTCTTAATCGTCATTGATGTCCCAGTTAAAGGGACGCAAAAATTATTTTGTTTTTTTTTTTTACGATTAGGAAAACTCACGATTAGGAACTCAGAGGTACATGGTCAAAAAAGAGGATTATCTACTCACCCGAAGAATACTATGTGTTTCAAAATGAGTCATTACTTCAAAAATTAAGCAAACCTACGGGTGTCAGATAATTCATTTTTTTTTGAATAAAAGGGAAGCGAAAATGACATAAGGTAAAGTAAAGATTGCCCTTTCGTAGCCTAGGTCGGGTTTTGTTGAAAGTCTTTTCTAGGCTCTATGGCTTGTCTAAAAGTGACTCTCCACACCGGGTGGCTTCCACTAGACATCTAGAAGGTCACCAGAGCCAAGATCCTACCCAAGACAGGGACGCAAACAGTGGGGAATCCACTAGGTGCGTATATCACGAGAGGTCGAACTCTGGTTGGGGTTCTCACGAACACCGGATAGGAAGTACATCCGATACGATTCCGTTACCAACCCCTCCTAACTTAAGCTTCATTTGGGGCCCGGGTATAGGGCACCACTCATAAGTGTGTGCAAGTAATTGTGAGTGTAGTGTGTGGAAGGGCATTCAATACCTTTTACCTTACCCTATTCTGCACAAAGAACAAACACAGAACAAATATATAGTCGTCTACCCTAGGGTTCAATGATTACAGAAAAGTAACATAGTCCTCTACCCTAGGGTTCAACAAACATACAAACATAGACAATGAAACAAATAACAAGATACAATTAAAACAAGAACAAACATTCACAACAATCAACAGAAAATAAACAAGGGGAAGAAATCCAAGCTAACAAAGGCTATATATAAAAAAAATATGCGCTTTCAATCAAACTGGCCTGACTCTCTTAAGTGTCCCCAGTGGAGTCGCCATCTGTCGCAACCTGGATCGCGACGGCGTGGCCGACCCTCAAAATGATTTTTTGTTCCAAAGAGAAAAATAGGGAGTCGCCACTAACGTTTTTATCCATAGGAAAAAATTGGAAAAAACTAAGTTCAGTAAAGCACTGGTTTAAAAATGAGATTCAAGTTCGGGAGTCGGTTACGAGTAGGGAAGGTATTAGCACCCTACATCGCCTGTCAAAAATAGTACCGAGATTGAAAACGCGCAACATAAATAGCCTTACAAAAGATGTTTTATTTCTTCCCTTTTATTGTTGTACTTTGTGTAAAAACAGAAGGAAATAGAAGGAACAAACTGAACAAACATAGAGTGTAGGTCAACAGGACGTCGCGTCCAAATTAACCTCGGCTTTGATTTAAAAAACAGAGAAAGGGAGGGATGCTAACAAGACGTTGCGTCTAAATTAGTCATCCTTTAATCACATACGGGGTTAGAAAAGGGAAGGGGATAAATGGGACGTCATGTCCTAAGTATCCCGTTCCTTATGGGAAAATCAATAAGACGTCACGTCTAAATTGACTTTCAAAGGATTTAATCAAGATGCAGGGTCAGAGATGGGAAGGGGATAAGTGGGACATCACGTCCTAAGTATCCCGTTCCTTATGGGAAAATCAACAAGACGTCACGTCTAAATTGATTTTCATGGGGTTGGTGAAGGGCGGTTACAAAGGAAACGTAAAGAAAATAAAATAGGAATGAAATGGGAAAGGTGGGGATAAAAAAAAATTGGAATTGGGCCCAACAAGATTTAAAGTCCTGCTTCTACGTATTCTTGAGTTACCAAGAAATCAGGGTTACGTAGTTCTTTGGTGATGTTTTGTTTAGGAAGAGGCTAAAAGATTAATGGTGGATGATGTTTTTTTTTTGGCTAGTCTGAACGTGAAATACTTGTTTTTTGTTATTTATTTATTACTAACCTAGGAAGGGGTAAAAAAGAAAAGAAAATAAAATAACAGAAATTTATTTAAGTGGAAAAATGGAAAAAAACCGAGTAAAAATGAAAAACCGAGTAAAAAATGAAAAACCGAGTGAAAAATGAAAATACCGAGTGAAAGGAAAATACCAAGTGAAAATGAAAATGCCGAGTGAAAATGAAAATACCGAGTGAAAGGAAAATACCGAGTGAAAGTTGGGAGACCGAGTGATGGAGCAGGAGAGCTGGACTCCGGTGTGACGAGAGAACAGGACGCTGAACAGTAAGGTGTGAAGGGATGATGTGCTGGACGGTGTGAAGGATTTATGAGGAACTTGGGCAGTGTTGGAGGGAGAGAGGAGGGTGCTGGACAGTATGGAGAGGGGCTGTACCGAGTGAAGAGAGGGACGGTGTTGGTGAGGAGAGGGAAGGGTGGTGGTGAGGAGAGGGAAAAGTGTTGGTGAGGAGAGAGAAGAGTGCTGGTGAGTGAAGAGAGGGAGAGAGTTTCTTCTCTCAATGAATGCTTCTGGCCTTCAAAATTCCCAACCCTTGTGCATTTATAGGGGTTTCTGAGTGGGAGGCCAGCTTAGGCTTCCACTCTGAGTGGAGGCAGCCTGGTAGTGGGGGACAACGGCTGATGGAGATTTTTAATTTCTCCACTTCCGCCCCCTGTCTGCCACCCCCAGGATTCCTGGATCCACTTGGGTGGTGGAATCCAAGTCAGCACGGGCGAATAAGGGGACTAGGGGTCGGTTTTCTGCTTCTGACTCAGATTTAGTACCTCAGTCGGTATACACCCATAGTGGGAAACAATCCGAGTGGAAAAGGTGCCTTTTAAGCATAAGACCGAGTGGAAAATGTGCAAAAAACCAAGTGAAAGCTTTGCTCGGTTTTGCTTGTTGGTCGGTGTGAGGTTGCTGTGAGGAGCTGGGACGAGCAAAATAACTCAGGTTGACACATTCAACCGGAACCGAGTGAAGAATGACTTGGAACCGACTCGGAATTGGTTGGAGGATGGCTCGGAAATTGGTGAATACTGACTCGGAAGTGGTTAAAAGGATGACTCGGAATTGGTGCAAATGATTCAATCAGTCTTGACTGAAGGATGACTCAGCATTGGTACAAATGATTCAATCGGCCTTGATTGAAGGATGACTCGGCCTTGGCAGAAATGATTCAATCGGCCTTCCTGATTGATTCAGTCGGAATGTCTGGAAGTCCTTTTTAATTGACTCAATCGGCACTTCAGAATCTGGCTGAAGAGGGGATGAGTGAAGAGGGACTTAGTACCGTTTGAGGTGTGGCTCGGAATCTGGCTGAAGAGGACTCGAAAGCTGGCTGAAATGTGACTCAGAAGCTGGCTGAAGAGGACTCGGAAGCTGGCTGAACGGTGACTCGGAAGAAATTCAAATGATTCAATCGGCATTGATTGAAACGATCCAATCGGCACTGATTTGAAATGTTCCAATCGGCATTTCCTAAAATTTTCACTCGGCTATTTCTCTAGGATTAAATTACTTGGAAAAACTTGTTCGGATTTCCTTGGGAGTCATTCGGTAGACTCTTTCTTCAGTCGGAAATCTAACTGGCTTTTCACTCAAAATTTCCTTCAGTCGTCAACCATTCCTCCCATTTAAAAATCTGACCTTTACTTCCTTTCCAATCAGAAATAGCTTTCATTCGGTGCACTCACTCATCCTTACTTTTCCAATCAGGAATGGCTTTCACTCGGCGATCAGCTTGTTCGGTGCACTCACTCGGAGTTGTTGTTATTTTCCAATCGGGATGGTTTCACTTGTCATCCATCCTTTGGATGCATTCACTCGGAACCGACCCTATGGATGCATTCACTCGGTTTTTGTTTGCTCGGATGTAGCTTTGTTTGAAGCACTCGATCGGAGCTGTTCAATGCGAGGGGCATTACTCGGGAGTGCCTCTATTTGAAGGATTCATTCGGTCTTTCCTTGCTTGAACACCTCAAAACAACTCGGTTATATCTCTGGACTTTAACCACTCGGAGGAATCTTGCTCGGCAACGCTTCTACTTGAAGCTTCATTCGACTCCTATGCTTGATTCAGTCATTTTGACTCAGTATTCAACTCGGAGCCGGCCTTCCTTCCAATCAGAATTATTTCATTCATCAACCAATCATTCGGATATACTCACTCGGGAGTGATCCTTATTTTTTGATCGGAATAGTTTCACTTGACAATCAACAGCTCGGGTGCGTCCTCTCGAGAGTAATTTAATCGGACATATTAACTCGGGACTCGGCCTTTATATTTCAATCAGAAGTTACGACAGCTCCAACAATCCTTCAGGGGCATTCGTTTGGAGTCGGCCTTATTTCTACTCGGATGGTCAAAGAATCCTTCGAAATCCTTCACTTGGACAAGTCTTGGTCGGATTCAGGGCTCAGGAGTAATTTATTTGCGCATCAGAACTTGGATATATTTACTCGGAGGTGCTCTCTTTTCTATCAGAACTTGCCACCTTTTCTCTCAGAATTTGGCTCTTGAGAATATAACTACTCGGATATATTCACTCGGAGTTGGTTTTGATCAGGAATTTGTACTCGGATTTACCTCAAGGCAATATTCCACTCGGCAATGCTTCACTTCGAGTCATTCTACTCGGATTTGATCAATTTTGAGTCATTTTACTCGGATTTCCCTTCGACAGTGTAATATTTCACTCGGAAATGCTCCATTCTGAGTCATTTTACTCGGATTTGATCATTTTTGAGTCATTCCACTCGGATTTTTGTCCAACAGGGCTATATTTCACTCGGCAATGCTTCACTTTGAGTCATTCTACTCGGATTTGATCAATTTTGAGTCATTCCACTTGGATTTTTGTCTAACAGGGCTATATTTCACTCGGCAATGCTTCACTTTGAGTCATTCTACTCAGATTTGATCAATTTTGAGTCATTCCACTCGGATTTTTGTCCAACAGGGCTATATTTCACTTGGAAATGCTTCAATCAGAGTCATCCTGCTCGGACTTGATCATTTTTGAGTCATTCCACTCGGATTTTTACCATTCTGATTCAGAATTTAGTATAAAAGAAGATTCGTTCCACTTGGACCGGACCAAAAGAGGTGTTCACAACAGGAAACCAAAAAGTGAGATTAAATAACCTATAACTGGATAGAGAAATAGTTTGCCCATAACGGTATACAAAATAACAAAGTTTACAACGGAAGAAGAATATGTATACCGGGCACACGCCTAGTCCCATATATGGAGATATGAGAAAAGGCTCGGCAAGCATGCAATGGCATAACATAAGTCTAATAGATAACCATCAACATTTTACATAATCACATAAGCAGGCAATGCCTAAGATATAAGTATATGCGTAACTATATGGTCATGCCTCATACATCTCCAATATTCATGTTCACAATAGACCATAACCAGTCCAATCTCCAATTCTTATGTCTCCACTATTAGTACATTATCCAAGTGTATACATACTCAAAGGTTGACGATCAATATCAATCATTATCAACATAATACTATCCATCATATACATAACACATTAATTTACAATGCTGCCGGCCAAGGCATTCCACCACCACTATTTACCTTCCCAAGAGCTTCACTTCAAAAATATTCTCATCCCATGGTTTTCCTGCATCAATACTAAAAAGTAGACCACATGGGAGAGTGAGTCATACATTTCAAATGACGATATGAATACAATTGAAATTATATGCATATGCATATCAACATCATGTATGCTTTGCTAAATGCATCACTAATCATCATAATTTGTCAATTCAATATCATATACATAATTCATATTATTTTATCTTTTCATGGCAAAGCAAGCATATACACATCTATCACACCACCACAATGGGCCAACATCGTCAACATAGACCATTCCGGTCTTTCATCAAAGCCACCATGGGCTAACATCATCATTATCAATCATAAACAAATACGCCCTTCTTTACTGACAGGGCCCGCAAGCGCACGGGTTATGTCGCGTAATATAAAAGATTATCGTTCTCCACAGGGACTGTGTTCAAAGTACTAGCATATTGAAATTTAATTATCCACACAATTGATTTTTAATGTTTTTGTAAAATAAAATACAGATTAAAAATAAATTTTAAAAAAAATTTACTTGACACTTAAAAATCAGAGTTGAGAGTATCTTGGGATTTCAGGGGATCAAGACTCTATTTTATGTTAATGAATTTTAACTTTTCATAAATAAGAATCAAATTAAGTTTTCCAAGGCGGATTTTCCTTAAGCTAATTAATATGTTCTTCTCGGAATCCTATTAATGTACCTAACCTATGGAAAGCGTTGCTTAATCCTTAGAAAAGGCCCATTATCGTTTTGTGAAAATCCCTTGTTTATTCCCCAAAAGATTTTGATTACTTTCACGGTTTTACCGAGGTCACAAAAAGTATTTCAAAAACTTAGGCTTAGTTCAAAAACTTTCTAGTAACAATAAATCTCTCGATTTTATTAATTACTTAAACTTACTAATATACCATCAAGTATACATTTTTATCACTTAGGTTCTTGTTAGGAATTACTAAGAGCATTGAGCATTTTTTTAAACTAAATGGAAAACAAAAATTTATTTAATTTAAAGTCAAAATAACATTAATATAAAATATTATCATACCCCCTTTATCCCAAGATAATTAATTTAGTTACTCATGAAATAATTAAAATTCATATAAATGATGGAAAAATAAAACATACAAGACATGGTAAAAATAAAGACTTACGGGTTTCTCCAAAAGTTTAGAATAATTTACCACTGTATTTCCTTGTTGCAATATTCCTCCACCAATTACAAATTGGAATACTCACTTTTACAATTCACAACTCTTAAAATAAAAGAAAGAAAAAGAAAATAAAAGAGAAATGGGACAGAGAAAGAAAACGGAAAAAAGAAAAGAAAAGAGAAAGAAAACGAGAAAGGAAATGGAACGAAGAAAGAAACAAAGAAAAGAAAGAAAAGAGGAACGGAAAAAGAAAGAAAAGAGGAACGGAAAAAGAAAGAGAAAGAAAAGAGAGGAATAATATGAATGAAAGAGAAAATGAATCTCCAAAACCGATGTTGTCCGTGATGATGTTCGTGGCTTCAGACCTCCCTTATTTTTAGAAATGGGGAATGGTGGCTAGTGGAGTTTTTTATTATTTTTTCTTGTCAGTCGCCCCACTAAATCAATAAAGCAACTTGGATACAACCTGGACGGTGTTGTGAAACAGCTTGGATGGTGACAATTATAGGGAGCGGCGGCTAGTTCATTGTCTTGTTGTCAGCCGCCCCCTCATAAGTTAAGGATCAACTTGGATAGTGGAAATCCAAGTTAGCATGGGCATTCGGTGGAAATATGGGGTCATCTTTCTCTTTCTGACGCAGATTTAGTGCCTCAGTCGGTATACACCCACAGTGGGAAATAATCCGAGTGGAAAATGTGCTCTTCGTACACAAAAGACCGAGTGAAAGCTTTGCTCGGTGTTGCTTTGCTAGACGGTATTGAGTTACTGGACGTTGTGGAGAGGAACTGGACGGTGTTGTTGCTATGAGGAGCTAGTCGGTATTGTTGCTGTGAGGAGCTTGGTCGGTATTTGTTGGATAGAGTCGGTGTTTGTGGAAATGAAGAGAGCTGGACGAGAAAAGCAACTCTGATTGAAACATTCAATCGGAACTGATTAAAGAATGACTCGAAACTGATTGAAAAGTGATTCACTCAGAACTGATTAAAGAGTGACTCAGAACCATATAAAACATTAATTCAGAACCGATTGAAAAGTGACTCACTCGGCATAGGTTCTTTCCCTCCTTCTTTCACATGTGACCCACTCAGGATCGGGAAGTAAATAATTCAATCGGAACCTCTTAAAATGTTTCACTCGGCTATGTCTCTGGAAATGAACCACTCGGAGAGACCTTGCTCGGATTTGCTCGGGAATAATTCAGTGGAGAACGACCCTTCCTGCACTCATTCAAATGATACACTCGGACACCTTCAATCGGAAGTCCGAGTTGATTTTCACTCGGAATTGCCTCAACCGTCAATCAGCCCATTCGGTTGTTTTCACTCGGGAGTCAGCTTTGCCTTTCACTCAGAAATTTGGAATTTTGAGAGAGTCTGGAATCTGGCCGATAGAAGCTCTTCACATGTCCGAGCTTTGTTTTGCTCGGAAATACAACTCTCTGCCCCAACTCACTCGGAAGTCTTCCTTGGAGACATCTCACTCGGGCTTAGTGTGAAACTTTGAGAGTCTACCCGAAAGTGATTTATTCCCGGTCGGATCTTTCCTTGCTTGATTAGACACTTTCTCCGAAACTCACTACTCGGAAAGCCTTTGCCTGACAATTGTTCTTTGAAGTTTAGAGTTTCTTTCATTTAGAATCAACTCACTCGGGAGTCTTCCACTCGAAGGCATTTTTGTCCAGAAGAAGCAGTTGTTCCCCAAATCTAACCTGGTTCAATCAACATTCCTTCACTTGGATAATAGCTTTGGGCAGTATTTCTTTAAAGTCAGTCCCTTTTTTCACTCAGAATGGTTGCAGTCGGACAGGTTCTACTCGGATTCACCTCCAACCGAGACATATTTTTCAAGGTCAGCCATTTTTCACTCGGAATGGCTTTGATAGGGAAGGTTCCACTCGGATTTCATCATTCTGAGTCGGAATTCAGCATAAAAAGAGAGTTCTTTCCACTTTGGGCTTGTTCTTCTTGTTTCTTTATCATTTTATGGTCGTTTTTCTCTTGTTATTGACCCTTTTATTACCTTAATTTCTGCAAAATAACATACCCAAGTAGATATAGTGGAAAGAAAGCAAAAATCACAATAAATAAAGGAAATATAGTGCATAATGATTAAAATCCTAAGCAAATTAGATCTAATTTATTGTGTTATAAAGCACTTATCAAAATACCCCAAACCAAAACATTGCTTGTACTCAAGCAATTACCATATTCACAAGATAAGATACAGAAAACACTAAGTTCAGCAAACTAAGGCATCTAAAATAGAGAAAAAAATTTATTCAAATGCCAATATTAATTTTCTTATGTGAATCAATTTTCATTATCAAGACAAAGGATACTCTTATCTCAATTTTCACTCAAAGTGTTTCATGGTTTGTGTATCACTCAGATCATCATAGTCAAAAAATATTACCATAAGCTTGTTAATAAACCAGAAACTCCACAGTTTAGATAGAAAATATGTCAAAGTCTAAAGGTCTTTCAAAGGTTGTAACGTGGCTTTGGGTTGTATTTTCAAGACGAATTTAAAGAAAAATGGAATACAAAAGGGCTTTAACAGTCATGAATGATTCAAATTACCATCATAAATTTAACAGAGCAAATTTTTGAACTTTTATGGACTTTTTGGAATTCATTCAATATCATCCTTTTGATTTTCTTTTCTTTTTCTTGCTTTTCTTTGTATTCAATACCATATTTTTCTTAAGTCCTTTTTTATTTTTTTGCTCCACTAAATTTCCAACTTTTTCACCATTAAGAGAATATCAGTCAATGAAAGGCTTCAAAGAAAAATTTTCACTTTTAGGCTCAAAAAGGGCAACTAGGGGTCAAATTATGCAAAAATTCTGAGGCTTAAGAATGAGACCTAATTGTGCCTTTATCATCCTAAGACATATAATCAAAAACCATTTTGAATCGGTTGAAAAACATGTTCTAGAATATTAATGACTATGAGATTCTCTCAATCATGAAGATATGGGTTTTGAAAATTTGTTTGATAAATAACCCATTTTGGCTTAAATCTAACCATGGAAAGTCTTTTCAAAGAAAATTTTAATCACATAAGGTTCATTTAAGCATTTATTTGGCATTTAAACAATCAAATTTTGAAAATTTTACTCAAAATTTTGGGGTCCTTAGATACTTTAGCCTTGTGTTCAAAGTAAATTTATCATGCAATCATGGTATATTACAAGATTACAAACAAAACAAGGCAAACACACATGCATGAAAAATATAACAATCACACAACGTAAACAAAATAGTTAAGTTTTCTTATCTACCTCCCCAAACCAGAATTTGACATTGTCCTCAATGTTAAAATGGATGATAAAAGGATAAGAAAACTTACCTGTAATAACCCCAAACCAGCATTTAACATAGTTGGTTTTTTTTTAACTTAAAATGAAACAACAACTTTTTATAGGGTTACCTCCCTATCAGTGCTAAGTTTTAAGTCTTCAGCCAGACTTCTCACCGTTTGAATCTACTCATCAGGAGCATCAAACAAGTCCAAGTCACTTTCTTGTTGTATTGGTTGACCTGTCAAGTAGTGCTTTACTCTCTGTCCATTTACCCTAAATGTACCATATTTCTTGCTCCATAGTTCGACAGCTCCAAAGGGAAAGACTTTTATCACCTTGAATGGTCCCGACCATCGGGATCTCAGTTTACCTGGAAAAAGCTTCAATCTAGAATTAAATAGTAAAACCATATCACCTGGATTAAATGTTCTCTATTGGATGTGACGATCATGCCATTGTTTGGTTTTTTCTTTATAAATTCTGGCATTTTCGTATGCATCTAGACGAAGTTCTTCAAGCTCATTTAATTCCAACAACCTACGTTCACCTGCAGCCTTATGATCAAAGTTAAGAGTTTTAACAGCCCAAAAAGATTTATATTCTAGCTCAACAGGTAAATGACAGGGCTTCCCATATACTAGTTTAAAAGGAGTGGTTCCAATGGGAGTTTTGTATGCGGTTCTATATGCCCATAAAGAATCATCTAACTTAATAGACCAATCCTTACGTGATGTATTGACCACTTTTTGAAGAATATTTTTAATTTCCCGATTAGATACCTCAACTTGTCCACTAGTTTATGGGTGATAGGGTGTAGCAACCTTATGCCTAACTCCATATTTCTTTAGAAGGGTCTGAAAAGTTTTCTCAATGAAATGAGACCCTCCATCACTTATAACACATTTTGGGACCCCAAACCTTGGAAATATTATTTTCTTGAAAAGTTTAATAACAGTCTTAGCATCAGAATGGGGTGAAGCAATGGCTTCCACCCATTTTGACACATAGTCAACTGCCACTAATATGAACTGATTTCCAAAAGAGAAAGGAAAAGGTCCCATAAAATCAACACCCCATACATCAAACAATTCAACTTCTAAAATGGTATTCAATGGCATTTCTTGTCTCTTACCGATGTTACCTGTTCTTTGGCAAGCATCATAATTTAGAACATACTTACGTACATCCTTAAAAATATTTGGCCAATAGAATCCAGCTTGTACTATTTTAGCAGCTGTCTTAGAGGTACTCATGTGCCCTCTACAGGAAAGAGAATGGCAATGATCCAAGATAGCATGGACCTCATCTTGTGAAACACACCTCCGAATTAAACCATCTGCACATTACTTAAATAGGAGTGGTTCATCCCAATAATAATGCTTGACATCTGCATAAAATTTTTTCTTCTGCTGAAAACTAAGGTCAGGAGGTAAAATGCCACATGCAAGAAAATTTACAAAATCAGCATACCAAGGAACACGTTGGATACTAAGATTCAAGAGTTGTTCATCCGGAAAAGATTCATTGATGGGAATATTATCTGTTTCTTCTTTTTCAGATGTCAACCTAGATAGGTGGTCAGCGACCAAGTTCTCGGTACCCTTCTTATCCTTAATTTCCAAGTCAAATTCTTGCAATATTAGAATCCACCTAATTAACCTCAGCTTTGCTTCCTTTTTATTCAATAGATACTTAATGGCAGAGTGGTCAGTGTACACAGTAACATGTGAACCTACCAAGTAAGATCTAAATTTATCAAAAGCAAAGACAATAGCTAACAGTTCTTTTTCAGTTGTGACATAATTTATCTGAGCATCATCTAGCGTCCGACTGGCATAATGAATTACATGGAGCTTTTTATCCTTTCGTTGCCCCAACACAGCCCCCACTGTGTAATCACTCGCATCGCACATCAATTCAAATGGGAGTTTCTAATTAGGCGGTTGCACGATGGGGGCAGAGATTAGAGCTTGCTTAATCCTTCAAAAACCTTCAATACAAGATGAATCAAAATTAAAAGGCACATCCTTACCCAGAAAAGTTGTAAGAGGCTTTGTGATCTTGGAGAAATCTTTAATGAACCTACGGTAAAACCCTGCATGTCCAAGAAAACTTTGAATACCTTTCACATTTGTAGGTGGAGGCAATTTTTCAATCACTTCCACTTTAGCCTTATCAACTTCTATACCTCTCTTAGACACCAGGAGTTTAAGAACTATGCCTTCTTTTACCATAAAATGGAATTTTTCCCAGTTTAAGACCAGATTGGTCTCTTCACAACGCTGTAAAACTTGGCACAAATTTGTTAAACAATTATCAAAATCCAAATCATGCACTGAAAAATCATCCATAAAGACTTCCATCACATTTTCAATAAGGTCAGAAAAAATTGCTTGCATACACCTTTGAAAAGTCGCAGGTGCATTACACAAACCAAAAGGCATACGCCTATAAGCATAAGTTCCATAAGGGCAAGTGAAGGTAGTCTTTTCTTGATCAGATGGATGAATGGAAATTTGATGAAAACCTGAATACCCATCCAAATAACAAAAATAAGAGTGTTTCGCAAGTCTTTCAAGCATTTGATCAATAAAAGGGAGAGGAAAATTGTAACATCCCGAATTTTATAAAAATGAGTGATTAATGAGAATGGCAAATGGTTGATTATTGAGGATGATGTGTGGGGATATGTGAATTTGTTGTGGCAAAGTATGAATATATATATATATATAAGATGAAGATGAGTTTGAATTTAATATGGATAATATGTTGGAATGAGAATTTTGTAAGTAGGAATGCTCAAACAGGCTGTATAAGTCTTTTATAATGTGTATGAGCTGTGGGATAAATTCAAATTTGGTTTATAATGAGAAATTCCGAGTGGGAATATTTAGAACAAGTTATATATGCCTTATATGATGTACATGATAGCTTGGATATTATTAAATTGGCTTATGATGAAGTTTCATATGATGGCCTGTGTGAATTTTTCGTTTTTGACTCTGTGCTGATAATTTCGCTCAGGCGAAGTGGATTCTCGCCCGAGCGAGAGACTCACCTGTTTGGAAATTAGCTTCTGGGCAATTCTCGCTTAGGCGAGAGTGAATCTCGCTCAAGCGAACTTGCCCCAGTATCAGTGCTTGCTCTCTGGAGGAATTTCGCCTAGGCGAATAGAGCTTCGCCCGAGTGAGGGCGAAGGGAATTAGCTACTGGATGAAACCCGCCCGAGCGAAGGGTCTTGAAGGATGGCATTCGCTCAGGCGAGACGATTGAATGATGAGTGGATGAGTTCGTGGATGAACCCTGCCCCAGTGAGAGGTTTAGAAATAAACTAAGTGGTGGTAAAACTTCTGAGTGGTGTACTGCGTGACGTTTGTTTGGGTGATATCCCGAGTGAGGGGTTTGTGGAACCTGAGTGGGATAACCCTCATTTCCCGAGTGGATTATTGTGTGACCTCGTGAATAAAAATATAGAACTAAGTTATGGGATGTATGTGCATGGAGTTATTTCTGAGCGATTGAAACCCCTGACTCCGAGTGGAGTAATCATGGAACCATTCCCGAGTGGAGATTATGACGCTTCCGAATGAAGCATGTGTGTGGGTTTCTTGATTGAATTAAGTGTTTAGTTAAGTGTGGAGTGGACATTTTTCTGAGTGAGTGACCAATTATGTGAAAAGTCGGTCTCTGGAATATTTACCGAGTAGAATCTCATGTGAGTGAAGACTCGGTCTGGAGTATTTTTCCGAGTGAGGACCGAATGAGTGATGAGTCGGCTTTAGAGAAACTACCGAGTGTAAGATTGACTGTGATTACTAGGAATTGGAATGCATTGCCGAGTGAAAAGCTGGTTAACAGTTGACTCAGATCTGGAATAATTTGCCGAGTGAAAGGCCAAGTGAGAGACGAGTCGGCTTTGATTGATTTTACCGAGTAGAAAACCAAGTAAGTTGAGTCGGTGTTGAGATGAATGGCTGAGTGATAGCCGATCAAGTGCTGAGTTAGTTTTGGGAATGAAATGTTGAGTGAGTGATGTTATATACATTCCGAGTGAATCAGGTTCAGACTTCGAGTGAATGTTAAGTATAAATTCCGAGTGAATAAGATTTCATGTATTTTGAGTGGCTAAGTGTTAAGTAATTCCGAGTGGAATTTGATTAAGGAGTTTATTCCTGAGGAATGAATGGTCAAGGTATTCTCCGAGTGAGAAGAGGTATGAATTACCGAGTGAGCGGTCAAACAAGAGATGAGTCAGTTTTGGAAGTAATTAGCCAAGTGATAGACTATGTGAGTGTGAGTCGGCCCTGAATGACTTGGTTGAATGGGGAGTGGCTCGGTCTAGATTGTTATGTCAATTGAGAATCGAGTGTGAGATGACTTGGATTCAAATAAATTTTACTAAGTAAAAGCCGAATGAATGTGGGTCGGTTTTGGGGTATTCTGTTAATAGGAACCCAAGTGCTGGGAAGGATGACTTCTTGTCGGATTCGCCAAAGTGAATGGATATCTCGCTCAAGCGAGTTAATGTGGAATTCCTTACTGGACAATTCTCGCCCGAGCGAGTGGCTAGTTGAAGGGAGCCTCGCTCGAGCGAATGCTCTTGGGAATATTTACTGGAACGTTTCCGCCCGAGCGAACTGAGGCGCTCAAGCGAGATTGGCTGTCTCGCTTAAGCGAAGTGGGTTTCGCTTGAGCGAGTGACACCCTGATGGAATTCCCTTCCTTTTCTCTCGGTTCTGTTTGTATTTTTTATTCTTTTCTCGGATCTGATGGCTTGGGCTCTTTTCCCCTATTTTATTAGATACCGAGGAGACATATAAGGATATTATTGTAAATATAACATGGCATGATGGATTATTGGGCTGCCATCTTAATTATTATGTAACGGTGAGATTTTAATAGGGAAGCAAATATTAAAATAAAAACTCTCACTTTCTTTCCACTCTCACGTTACTTCTTCCTCTCCTTTCTACACTCTTCTTCTTTGTCTTCTTCCTTCTTCACACCCAAAAACCGTGATTACTTCCTCCACTTCCTCACCCACACCAAATTAATTGGATATCATGGATTCATGGAGCAAAAATGGAACTTGGGGCAAGGCTTGACCCATCTCATTTCTCTTCATCTTATTTTTGCTTTGGAGTTTAATCTAGAAGAAAGAGGTATGATCTTGAACACCCATGGTTCTAGTTTATGGTTTTGAGCCTATTTAAGTGTTGTGATGGGAGATTGGGTGTTGTTTTAATGGAAAATGACTTGAAGAAACAAAACCTTAACCCTAAGATTTGGGGGAAATGGATAATAATGCTATGAAAAAGGATTTTTAGTGAAAACCCAGGATAATATATGTGTGGGTGTTGTTAATGATAGAGATTGGCGGTTACTTGAAATGGTTATTAAGTTTTGATGAAAAACCCTAAGTGGAGTGATTTGGGGGTCTTGATTAAATAAGTGATTTTGGTGATTTTTGATGTCTTAGAAGGAATTATAAGAAGGGAATGAACCTTTAGAATCATTGGGATTAGTTAATGAGGTTAATGATATTTTAGACTATGTTCATGAGGTTGTGTAAGATAATAAATGCTATAAGGATTTGTTAATTGATGATAGTCTTGATTGGGGCCAAGAGGCTTGTAATGAATTTGAATGAAATTTTATAATGAGGATATTTGAAGAGTTGAGGCGAATTGAAAATACATTATGGAATGGATGAGATAATGATGTTATTGGGTTTAGTTGGCCTTTTAAGATCTAGAGGATCTTGGCTTTGGGAAAATAATTCCCGAAGCCTAATATAATTGCATAAGTTGGTGTTCATCAAGTCTAGGACTTGATGTTGGGCTTTATGATAAGCTAGCAAATGTTTAAGAATTATGAGGAATGCCTTGAGATGGCTTATTAATTGTATGAATGCATATGTATATTATATAGATCATATTCCGGGTGATGCAATGGAGCATTCGGAGCATTGGAATGATTCGGCTCTTCCCTCAAAGTAGGAGAGGAGTTAACATTCAAATTACATGAGTAAATTTAATAGTGATTGTTGTATGTGATGGATACTCATGCTTGCCTTGCCATGTATATGTATTGAATTAATTGAAATGGTAATTTGATAATTATGGAGAATTATTATGATACTCTTAAGATGGGTGCAAGTAATTGACTTGCATGTGTGTGAGGCAATTATAATTGTTATATATATAAGTAATTCGTAATACCTTATTGCCATATGTGTGGATTAATATTATGTTTGTTGTTATGCCTTTCAATCTCTATTTGTGGATTGATATGAAATAATCTTATGGCCATTGAAGATGCCAATTATATGAATGATATGCCTTGAGGGGTTTGTAATTAATTACAGGATTTTTGAAAATGTCAAAATTGAAATGTATCCCTAATTGAGAGGGTGAGAAATCCTTGTGAGATTGTTGGGCACATGCATTATTGCTGTAACACCCCGAATTTTGTAAATTGAGTAATTGATGAGAATGGCAAATGGTTGAATATGAGTTGAATGGAAATTGTTGTGCACGAGCACTGGAGACAAGTTTTAAATGATTATTATAAGGTATATCAAGGATGGAATTGAGTTAAATTGGCTTTGAATGGATTTTGTTATGTGTGATATCGAGAGCTCACGTTTTTGCCCAGGTCCTGATACTTCTTGCCCAAGCGAGAGGGATTCTCGCTCAAGCGAGAATCCTTTGTGTTGATTACAAGGGCTCTGGCCCGATTTCACCCAGGCGAATGAGGGATCAGCGTGAGCGGGCGAGAGAAGAAATGGATGCTGAGTGTTGGTTGCTCAAGCGAGCTTGGGACGCCCGAGCGAGGGCGAAAGGAATCAGTTTCTGGATGGAACCCGCCTGAGCGAAAGGTCTTGAAGGATGGAATTCGCCCAGGCGAGGCAATTGATTAATGAGGGACCACTGGTGCTCTTGGATCATTGTAGGGCCCGGTTTCCCTTTTCTCTTTTCTTCTTTTGTGTGGTCCCTATAGTGATGACTCATGTGCCTTGATGGTCAAATGGGTCCGGTTTTCTCTCTCTCCTTGTCTACGTGGTGTTTGTGTAATCATTGCTGAGAGAATTGGCATTAAATGTTGATGGACTTGCATTAAATGAGGATGGGATGTTGTGATGAGTGGGATGCTGATGAGGCTGTATGAGTGATGTAATGTACCGAGTGCAATTATTGTATTAAAGCCTTGGTTGGCTTATATAACCTGTTGTACAATGAATACAAATATATGTATTGGATCCGAGTGTGTATTTACAAGATTTACATTGAAATCATGTAAATGTACTAGATAATGGATGTTAGTGAATGAATAAAGTTAAGATGACATTATACGAGTGTAAAATCCTATTGGTATGTATATACGTTTTATGTGGGCATTATGTATTGGAGTTGGCTTAGGATTAACAATGATAAATCATGTTAAGATGATGGATAATCCGAGTGTCTGTATGTATGTATATGTTTTAAGGATAACATGAATATATATTAGTGTTGAGTATTGCTGAGTGGGTAGTCGGCTTTGGAAAGTAGAGAGTACATTTATGTATGAGGTTTATGTTGATTTGATGCTTCTTACCGACTGAAATATAATGGTGTTGAAGGAGTGAAATATAAGAGGTTTAGTGCTTTTTCGAGTGTGACTTATGTGTAAGCCTTTTTCTGAAGGGCGGTAGCCTTAGTGAATTTTGAGTGAGAAACATTATTTGGATATGGAATAAGAAGGTGAAAGTCGGTTCTGATAGAACCATATGATTTGAGTTCCGAGTGAATAAATGGATATGTATGTATATAGGTATTTATGTTGATTTGATGCCTCTCACTGACTAGGGAATGATATGTTATGAATGATGATTAAGTTAATAAATTCCGAGTGGAATATTATTGTAAGAGTTAGTCTGAATATTGAGGCTTAAGTATATGAACTTCCTGAATGTGTAGGCTTGATTTCACTCTGAGTGAAGCTATGTAGGTGGCCCTTCCCTGAGTGGAAAATATGGGTAAACCCAAGTGGGGAATGGTTTGTGTTTCCCGAGTGGAATCTGAGTGAATCTCTTAAGGGAAGACTGGTTGTACTAACTTAGTTCGGAAATATATTCTAAGTGTACGAATTATAAATGTATTCCGAGTGAATAATGTAATGAGTATCCCGAGCGTTTAAGTATGGAATGAGTCCGAGTGGAACCCGATTTAATGGTTTCCCGATTGGTTAAGTATTGTATATGTCCAAGTGATTTAACCTGGTGAAATCCTCTAAGTATGGAGGAGTTCGGATAATTCCGAGTGGAAATGTTTAGGAAGTTATTTCCTAGTGATAGATGTTAAGGTGTTCTCCGTATAAGAAATGAGGAATATTCCGAGTGGAGTATGGTTGTGGAGATTCCTTATAAGTAAAGGAAAATCCATATATTCTCCGAGTGAAAATAGGCTTGAATGCCGAGTGCGGGGCCGAATGAGTATTGGTCGGAAATGATACTAGTTACCGAGTGGAATACCACTCTGATGATGAGTTGGTTTATGAATGATTAGACCGAGTCATTAATGGCTGAAAGGAAGCCTATGTACTCTCTAAGTAAGGGAGTTCTGTTATGCCGAGTGCTAATGGTTGATGTTTTCTGAGTGACTCGAGGTTGAATTATACCGATTGGTGTTCGGTTGGGTAATAACCCGACTGTGAGGGGTTTGATAGAATCCGACTGGAATCACCTTCATTTCCCGAGTGGATCCTTATGTTGACTCTGTGAATAAAATTGAGAGACTAAGTTATGGGTTGCCGGGTGAGGCAATTGTTGGGGTGGTTCCCGAGTGATTGGATTTTCTTATACCGAGTGGACTAAGTTATTACCGAGTAAATGGTTGTCTTGAATACCGAGTAGTGAATATGCCGAGTGTGGCTTCTCGCTTCAGCGAATGAAGGCTTCGCTCTAGCGAGTTTGGTTCTGAGGGAAGGCTTTTGTATGGTTTCGTCCAAGCGAATGTGTGTTCGCCCGAGCGAATTGTGCTGTCTCGCTCAAGCGTCGCTTGAGCGAATGCACGCTGTTTGTGGGAACGCTCAGGCGCTGTTGTTTTCCGCTGTGAAAGATTTTATTTGCCTGTTGCCTTCCTTTCCTTCTTCTCCTTGGCCGTGGGACCAGCTCTCATATCTTCATATATGAGGGTGGATTTTACAGATCCAGGTATGTTTTAACGCGAAAAATTGACACCTATTTTCCACTCAGGGAAGGGCCACCTACATAGCTTCACTCAGAGAGAAATCAAGCCTACACATTCAGGAAGTTCATATACTTAAGCCTCAATATTCAGACCAACTCTTACAATAATATTCCACTCGGAATTTATTAACTTAATCATCATTCATAACATATCATTCCCTAGTCAGTGAGAGGCATCAAATCAACATAAATACCTATATACATACATATCCATTTATTCACTCGGAACTCAAATCATATGGTTCTATCAGAACCGACTTTCACCTTCTTATTCCATATCCAAATAATGTTTCTCACTCAAAATTCACTAAGGCTACCGCCCTTCAGAAAAAGGCTTACACATAAGTCACACTCGGAAAAGCACTAAACCTCTTATATTTCACTCCTTCAACACCATTATATTTCAGTCGGTAAAAAGCATCAAATCAACATAAACCTCATACATAAATGTACTCTCTACTTTCCAAAGCCGACTACCCACTCAGCAATACTCAACACTAATACATATTCATGTTATCCTTAAAACATATACATACATAGAGACACTCGAATTATCCATCATCTTAACATGATTTATCATTGTTAATCCTAAGCCAACTCCAATACATAATGCCCACATAAAACGTATATACATACCAATAGGAGTTTACACTCGTATAATGTCATCTTAACTTTATTCATTCACTAACATCCATTATCCAGTACATTTACATGATTTCAATGTAAATCTTGTATATACACACTCGGATCCAATACATATATTTGTATTCATTGTATAACAGGTTATATAAGCCAACCAAGGCTTTAATACAATAATTGCACTCGGTACATTACATCACTCATACAGCCTCATCAGCATCCCACTCATCACAACATCCCATCCTCATTTAATGTAAGTCCATCAACATTTAATGCCAATTCTCTCAGCAATGATTACACAAACACCACGTGGACAAGGAGGGAGAGCAAACCAGACCCATTTGACCATCAAGGCACATGAGTCATCACTATGGGGACCACACAGAAGAAGAAAAGAGAAAAGGGAAACCGGGCCCTACAATGATCCAAGAGCACCAGTGGTCCCTCATTAATCAATTGCCTCGCCTGAGCGAATTCCATCCTTCAAGACCTTTCGCTCAGGCGGGTTCCATCCAGCAACTGATTCCTTTCGCCCTCGCTCGGGCGTCCCAAGCTCGTTTGAGCGACCAACACTCAGAATCCATTTCTTCTCTCACCCACTCACGCTGATCCCTCATTCGCCTGGGCGAAATCGGGCCAGAGCCCTTGTAATCAACACAAAGGATTCTCGCTTGAGCGAGAATCCCTCTCGTTTGGGCGAGAAGTATCAGGACCTAGGCAGAAACGTGAGCTCTCGATATCACACATAATAAAATCCATTCAAAGCCAATTTAACTCAATTCCATCCTTCATATACCTTACAATAATGATTTAAAACTTGTCTCCAGTGCTCGTGCACAACAATTTCCATTCAACTCATATTCAACCATTTGCCATTCTCATCAATTACTCATTTTACAAAATTCAAGGTGTTACAATTGCATTGTTGCATTTATGGCATAGCATGGCATTGATATGCATTATTATTGAATGAATCACTTTATGGGGTGCCACGAAGGGTATATCCCTGAGTGAAGAGGACATTGTCCTATTGTTATTGAATAATGTTGAAATGAATCACCTTGCGGGGTGCCACGAAGGGTAAATCCCTGAGTGAAGAGGACGTTGTCTTGTTGTTGTTGAATAATATGGAATATATCACCTTGCGGGGTGCCACGACGGGTAAATCCCGGAGTGAAGATGATGTTGATCATAATGTTGAATATATCACCTTGCGGGGTGCACGAGGGGTGTATCCCCGAGTGATGATGGTATTGCGATATTTATTGTGAAGAGAATCACCTTGCAGGGTGCCACGAAGGGTGTATCCCTGAGTGAAGATGCTATTGCATGAGTTATTATTGAAATGAACGTATCACCTTGCGGGGTGCCACGAAGGGTGTAGCCCTGAGTGATGATGATATTACGATATTTATCGAAATGAATCACCTTGCGGGGTGCCACGAAGGGTGAATCCCTGAGTGATGATATTATTATTAGAATTATTGAGAAATAAATGGTATGGTGGTTGTGATCACCCGTTGATATGGAATCGGATCCATTATATATTTGAGATAGGATGACCACGAGTGATGAGAAACCCCTTGCGAGGAGGTATTGAATAAAAGATAAAATGAATCGATGATGATAATGATTGAGGATGCCCTTGTTGATAAGTGGCACCTAATGAATTAATGATGATAATGTTTGTGAATGCCCTTGTTGATAAGTGGCAAAGTGGTAGGGTTTGTGATTGTGTATATGTTGTGCTTATTTATGATATGAATTGCGATTTATGAGGCTTGTATGCCTATTATGATAATGAGACAATGAATGAATGATAATATGATATTTTGATAGCAAAGCACACATGATGTTTGTATACATATACACATGATCACAATATATATATTATTCGTCATTTTAAATGTATAACTCACTCTCCCATGTGGTCTCCTTTTTTAGCATTGTGATGCAGATTACCATGGGACGAGTTCGGATATAAAGATCAAGCTTGGATGAAGGTGAATAGTGGTTGAGGAATTGCCTTGGCCGACATCATTTATGGATTCTTGTGTAATGAATAAATTGTATATGATTGTATAGACGATTTATAGATTTTGGGTATGTATAAGATAATTCTTTGAATTGATGGATGATGAATATATATATGTGTAGAATATTAGAGATGATTTGATGTGTATTAGAAGGATTGAAAGTGAATGATATTCTTTGATAATTAAGATAGTCGGGAGTACATTCCCGAACGTATATAATATTAGTTATATCTTAGGCATTGCATGCTTGCCGAGCCTTCTCTTATATCGTCATATATGGGACTAGGCGTGTGCCCGATATATATATTCTTCCGTTGTATACTCTATTACTTTTGTATACCTTTATGGGCAATTTACCTATCGATCCAGTTATAGGTTATTTAATCTCACTCTTTGGTTTTCTGTGATTTGGGTCTTGATGTGGTCATGATGGTGTATTGAAAATGTTTTCAAATGCGAAAAATTTATTCACAATTTTATTAATTATGTTGATCACATTGGGATTCGAGTATAGAAAATCTAGGGTGTTACAAAAATGATCTTTTTTCGTGGCGCTATTTAACTTCCTATAATCAATGCACATGCGCCAACCAGAGACAATCCTAGTAGGAATCAAGTTATGTTTATCATTTTTAATCGCAGTTATTCCCCCCTTTTTAGGCACCACATGAACAGGACTTAGCCATTTACTACTATCAACAGGATATATGACTCCAGCATCAAGCAATTTCAAAATTTCCTTTTTAACCACTTCTTGTATTTTTGGATTTAATCTCCTAAGTGGTTCTACTGTGGGCCTACTTTCATCTTCTATAGTAATCCTGTGCATACAAAGAGAAGGGCTAATCCCTTTGATATCATCCATTGTATAACCTATTACCTTTCTATACAATCTAAGTTGTTTCAAAAGTTTTTCAGTTTCACATGGATTCAATTCAGCATTAACAATCACAGGATATGTGGAATTAGGACCAAGAAACTCATACCTTAATGAAGCTAGTAAAGGTTTTAATTCCACATTGGGGCTTACCACTTTGTCACCTATGACCTCAGTATCATGTTTTAGTGGGGCCTCAGAGCAATCAGATGTTTCTGTCGGCTTAATCATGAAAATAGTTTCAAGTGGGTCATTAGGAAGGGTTGCTTCCTTTACCACATGTTCAACAAAATCCACACTACAGCAAACATCATAAAAAGGTTTTTCTAAAACATTTTTCAAGTTGAAATCAACCTTTTGGTCTCCAACAGTTAGAGACAACTTACCATTCTTGACATCGATCACAGCACCTGCAGTTACTAAAAATAGTCTACCTAAAATAATAGGAATCAAAGAATCTTCGTCCATTTCAAGCACAACAAAGTCAGCAGGTATAAAAAATTTTCCTATCTTAATAGGAACATCCTCTAAAATTCCTATAGGATATTTTACAGATCTATCAGCCAATTGCAAAGACATCCTAGTAGGTTTCAGTTCACCCAATCCTAACTTTTCAGCAACAGATAATGGCATTAAACTCACACTCGCTCCTAAATCACACAATGCTTTATCTATATTCATGTCACCAATCATGCAAGGAATAGAGAAACTACCTGGATCTTGGAGCTTGGGTGGAAGTTTCTTTTGAATTAAAGCACTGCACTCTTTAGTAAGTGCAACTATACCATCTTCCTCCAGTCTTCTTTTGTTGGACAGAATGTCCTTCAGGAACTTTGCATATGTGGGCATTTGCTGCAAAGCATCTGTGAAGGGAATATTAATATACAATTTCTTTAAAACATCAAGAAACTTACCAAATTGTTTATCCAACTTTGCTTTAGCTAAGCGCTGAGGAAATGGAATGGGAGGTTAATATGGCTTAACCTCCTCCTTCTTCTCTTGTGGTTTCTCTTCTTCAATCACTGGATGAGATGAAGATTCATCCACTTTCTTTTCCTCCTTTACAGTCTTGTCAACTGGTCCATCGTATTGAGTACCACTCCTAAAGACTTTTGTCACCTTGAATGGTCCCGACCATCGGGATCTCAATTTACCTGGAAAAAGCTTCAATCTGGAATTAAACAGTAAAACCATATCACCTGGATTAAATGTTCTCCATTGGATGTGACGATCATGCCATTGTTTGGTTTTTTCTTTATAAATTCTGGCATTTTCGTATGCATCTAGACGGAGTTCTTCATGCTCATTTAATTCCAACAATCTTTGTTCACCTGCAGCCTTATGATCAAAGTTAAGAGTTTTAACAGCCCAAAAAGATTTATATTCTAGCTCAACAGGTAAATGACAGGGCTTCCCATATACTAGCTTAAAAGGTGTGGTTCCAATGGGAGTTTTGTATGCGGTTCGATACGCCCATAAGGAATCATCTAACTTAATAGACCAATCCTTACGTGATGTATTCACCACTTTTTGAAGAATATTTTTAATTTCCCGATTGGATACCTCAACTTGTCCACTAGTTTGTGGGTGATAAGGTGTAGTAACCTTATGCCTAACTCCCTATTTCTTTAGAAGGGTCTGAAAAGTTTTCTCAATAAAATGAGACCCTCCATCACTTATAACACATTTTGGAACCCCAAACCTTGGAAATATTATTTTCTTGAAAAGTTTAATAATAGTCTTAGCATCAGAATGGGGTGAAGCAATGGCTTCCACCCATTTTGAAACACAGTCAACTGCCATTAATATGAACTGATTTCCAAAAGAGGAAGGAAAAGGTCCCATAAAATCAACACCCCATACATCAAACAATTCAACTTCTAAAATGGTATTCAATGGCATTTCTTGTCTCTTACCAAAGTTACCTGTTCTTTGGCAAGCATCACAAGTTAGAACATACTTACGTACATCCTTAAAAATATTTGGCCAATAGAACCCAGCTTGCAATATTTTAGTAGCTGTCTTGGAGGTGCTCATGTGCCCTCCACAGGAAAGAGAATGGCAATGATCCAAGATAGCATGGACATCATCTTGTGAAACACATCTCCGAATCATACCATCTGCACAATGCTTGAAAAGGAGTGGTTCATCGCAATAATAATGCTTGACATCTGCATAAAACTTTTTCCTTTGCTGAAAGCTAAGATCAGGAGGTAAGATACCACATGCAAGAAAATTTACAAAATCAGCATACCAAGGAACACGTTGGATACTAAGATTCAAGAGTTGTTCATCTGGAAAAGATTCATTGATGGGAATATTATCTGTTTCTTTTTTTTCAGATGTCAATCTAGATAGGTGGTCAGCGACTAAGTTCTCGGTACCCTTCTTGTCCTTAATTTCCAAGTCAAATTCTTGCAATATTAGAATCCACCTAATTAATCTAGGCTTTGCTTCCTTTTTATTCAATAGATACTTAATGGCTGAGTGGTCAGTGTAAACAGTAACATGTGAACCTACCAAATAAGACCTAAATTTATCAAAAGAAAAGACAATAGCTAACAGTTCTTTTTCAGTTGTGGCATAATTTACCTGAGCATCATCTAGCGTCTGGCTGGCATAATGAATTACATGGAGCTTTTTATCCTTTCTTTGCCCCAACACAGCCCCCACTACGTAATCACTCGCATCGCACATCAGCTGAAATGGGAGTTTCCAATCAGGTGGTTGTACGATGGGGGCAGAGATTAGAGCTTGCTTAATCCTGCAAAAAGCTTCCATACAAGATGAATCAAAATTGAAAGGCACATCCTTACCCAGAAGAGTTGTAAGAGGCTTTGTGATCTTGGAGAAATCTTTAATGAACCTGCGATAAAACCCTACATGTCCAAGAAAACTCCGAATACCTTTCACATTTGTGGGTGGAGGCAATTTTTCAATTACTTTCACTTTAGCCTTATCAACTTTTATACCTCTCTCAGACACCAGGTGTCCAAGAACTATACCTTCTCTTACCATAAAATGGCATTTTTCCCAATTTAGAACCAAATTGGTTTCTTCACAACGCTGCAAGACTTGGCACAAATTTGTTAAACAATTATCAAAATCCAAACCATGCACTGAAAAATCATCCATAAAGACTTCCATCACATTTTCAATAAGGTCAGAAAAAATTGCTTGCATACACCTTTGAAAAGTCGCAGGTGCATTACATAAACCAAAAGGCATACGTCTGTAAGCTTAAGTCCCATAAGGGCAAGTGAAGGTAGTCTTTTCTTGATCAGATGGATGAATGGGAATTTGATGAAAACCTGAATACCCATCCAAATAACAGAAATAAGAGTGTTTCGCAAGTCTTTCAAGAATCTGATCAATAAAAGGGAGGGGAAAATGATCTTTTTTCGTGGCGCTATTTAACTTCCTATAATCAATGCACATGCGCCAACCAGAGACAATCCTAGTAGGAATCAAGTTATGTTTATCATTTTCAATCATAGTTATTCCCCCCTTTTTAGGCACCACATGGACAGGACTTACCCATTTACTACTATCAACAGGATATATGACTCCAGCATCAAGCAATTTCAAAATTTCCTTTTTAACCACTTCTTGCATTTTAGGATTTAATCTCCTAAGTGGTTCTACTGTGGGCCTACTTTCATCTTCTACAGTAATCCTGTGCATACAAAGAGAAGGTCTAATCCCTTTGATATCATCCATTGTATAACCTATTACCTTTCTATACAACCTAAGTTGTTTCAAAAGTTTTTCAGTTTCACATGGATTTAATTCAGCATTGATAATCACAGGATATGTGGAATTGGGACCAAGAAATTCATACCTTAATGAAGCTGGTAAAGGTTTTAATTCCACATTGGGGCTTACCACTTTGTCGCACATGACCTCAGTATCATGTGGGGCCTCAGAGCAATCAGATGTTTCTGTCGGCTGAATCATGAAAACAGTTTCAAGTGGGTCATTAGGAAGGGTTGCTTCCTTTACCACTTGTTCGACTAAATCCACAGTACAACAAACATCATTGTAAGGTTTTTCTAAAACATTTTTCAAATTAAAATCAATCTTTTGGTCTCCAACAGTTAGAGACAACTTACCATTCTTGACATCAATCACAGCACCTGCAGTTGCTAAAAATGGTCTGCCTAAAATAATAGGAATCAAAGAATCTTCGTCCATTTCAAGCACAACAAAGTCAGCAGGTATAAAAAATTTTCTTATCTTAATAGGAACATCCTCTAAAATTCCTACAGGATATTTTACAGATCTATCAACCAATTGTAAAGACATCCTAGTAGGTTTTAGTTCACCCAATCCTAACTTTTCAGCAACAGATAATGGCATTAAACTCATACTTGCTCCTAAATCACACAATGCTTTATCTATATTCATGTCACCGATCATGCAAGGAATAGAGAAACTACCTGGATCTTGGAGCTTGGGTGGAAGTTTCTTTTGAATTAGAGCACTGCACTCTTCAGTAAGTGCAACTGTACCATCTTCCTCCAGTCTTCTTTTGTTGGACAGAATGTCCTTCAGGAACTTTACATATGTAGGAATTTGCTGCAAAGCATCTGTGAAAGGAATATTAATATACAATTTCTTTAAAACATCAAGAAACTTACCAAATTGTTTGTCCAACTTTGCTTTGGCTAAGCGCTGAGGAAATGGAATGGGAGGTTGATATGGCTTAACTTCCTCCTTCTTTTCTTGTGGTTTCTCTTCTTTAATTACTGGATGAGATAAAGATTCATCGACTTTCTTTTCCTCCTTTATTGTCTTGTCAACTGGCCCATCGTATTGGGTACCACTCCTAAGAGTGACAGCCATGGTTTTGTTAGATGGTCCAGCCTCTGGTTTCCCAGGAAATGTTCCCGGTGCTCTTTGAGAATAGGAGGCTTGTTGGGCAATTTGATTTTCCAGTATTTTGTTGTGAGTGGCAAGAGAGTCCACTTTTAAAGCCAAGTTTTTTATTGTATCAGAGAATTCATCATTTTGTTTAAGTTGAGTAGCTACAAATGTCTCCATCAAGGATTCTAGCTTTGATTTTTATGGAATATAGGTTCCTTGTTGAGGTTTGTAGTTACTTTGGAATTGAGGTGGCCTATTTTGGAAGCCAGGTGGACCTTGTGGAGGTCTGTAGTTCCTTGATAATTTCCACCATAGTTTCCAATAGCATCCACCTGATGCATTTCTTGTTCTTGATTAGGAGTCATTGCTAAATGGCAATTTGTAGCTCCATGTCCTGAAACACCACAAACTTCACAAACAATATTAGTAGCACCTGTTGACCCTATTTTATCAAGTTTTAATGTTAATGCTTCAACTTTGGCAGAAAGTAAGGAAAGAGAATCAACAGAGTACTTACCTGGTGTTTTAGAAGGTAATCCTCTCTCAGAGTTCCATTGGTGAGTGTTTTGAGCTATTTCCTCGATCAGGTTCTCAGCTTCATCAACATTTTTACTCATGAAGGATCCTCCAGCTACAGCATCTAAAGAGATCTTTTGTGTGGAAGTTAGTCCATTATAGAAAATATGGATTGTCAACCACCTTTCTATCCCATGGTGAGGACATTCTCTTAGCAACTCCCTGTATCTTTCCCAGGCTTCATACAAGGATTCATCATCTTTTTATGAAAAATTGATGATTTGTTTTCTCAGCACATCAGTCTTGTTCCTTGGGTACCATTTATTGATAAAAGCAATGGACAATTGTTCCCAAGTCGTGATGGATCCTTCAGGAAGAGAGTATAACCACGCTCTTGCTTTATCTCTTAAGGAGAAAGGGAAAAGTCTTAAGCGAATGGCATCATTGGTGGCTCCGTTTATCTTCAGGGTGTCACAGTATTCAAGAAAGATTTGAAGATGAAGATTTGGATCTTTGGAGGGTAATCCTCCGAATTGGTTCTGTTGAACCATTGAGAGTAGTGAAGGCTTCAATTCAAAATTGTTAGCCTCCACTGTGGGTTTGAGGAGGCTGGATCCTCTTCCATTAGTGCTTGGAGCGGCAAAATCTCTTAAGGGTCTGTGTTCGTCTGCCATTTGTTTTTCTTTTTGTTCTTTTTGTTCTTTTTTTTGTTTTCTCAAAGCTCTAAGGGTACGTTCTATCTTAGGGTCAAATCCTAAGTTTAGATCGACACTACGGCTTCGTCGCATAAATAGAAAATAAATGACAAATAAAACAAACAATTACAAAAATAAAACAACAACAGATACACAGAATATAGAACAAAATACAAAATTACAAAGAAAATAATAATAAAAATAACAATAGAAATATTAACAAGTATGATCTAATCGAATTTCAATATTGCCGATATTTGAGGGACAACAGTCCCCGACAACGGCGTCAAAAACTTGACAGGGCCCGCAAGCGCACGGGTTATGTCGCGTAATATAAAAGATTATCGTTCTCCACAGGGACTGTGTTCAAAGTACCAGCATATTGAAATTTAATTATCCACACAATTGATTTTTTTAAGATTTTTATAAAATAAAGCACAAATTAAAGTTGCACAGAATATGAATAAATAAAAATAAAATTTACTTGACACTTAAAAATCAGAGTTGAGAATATCTTAGGATTTCGGGGGATTAAGATTCTATTTTATGTTAATGAATTTAACTTTTCATAAATAAGAATTGAATTAAGTTTTCCAAGATGAATTTTCCAAAAGCTAATTAATATGTTCCTCTCGGAATCCTATTAATGTACCTAACCTATGGAAAGCGCTGCTTAATCCTCAGAAAGGCCCATTATCGTTTTATGAAAATCCCTTTTTTTTCCTCAAAAGAATTTTGATTACTTTCACGGTTTTACCGAGGTCACAAAAAGCATTTCAAAAATCTTAGGTTTAGTTTAAAGCTTTCTGGTAAAAATAAATCTCTCGATTCTATTTATTACCTAAACTTACTAATATACCCGCAAGTATACAGTTTTATCAATTAGGTTCTTGTTAGGAATCACTAAAAGCATTGAGCAATTTTTTAAACTAAATGGAAAACAGAAATTTATTTAATTCCAAGTCAAAATAATATTAACAATAAAATATTATCATACCCCCTTTATCCCAAGATAATTAATTTAGCTACTCATGGAATAATTCAAATTCATATAAATAATGGAAAAATAAAACATACAAGACATGGTAAAAATAAAGACTTACGGGTTTCTCCAAAAGCTCAGAATAATTTACCACTGTATTTCCTTGTTGCAATATTCCTCCGTCAATTACAAATTTAAATAACTCACTTTTACAATTCACAACTCTTAAAATAAAATAAAGAAAAAGAAAGTAAAAGAAAAAATGGGAATGGGACAGAGAAAGAAAATAAGAGAAATAAAACGAAAGAAAAAGAAAAGAAAAGGAGAAGAAAAACGAAGAAGAAAAAGAAAGAAAAGAAAGAAAAGAGAAGCGGAAAAGAAACAAAGAAAAGAGAAAGGAAAGAAGAATTGGAACGAAGCTGATGGTAATTGATGGGAAGAGATAATTGATGCTGGATGCTTGCAACTTCTTCTCCTTTTATAGGTGATGGAAAGGGGGGATCCAGCTAAGAAACGCGTTGTAATTGCAAGTGGGAGGAAACTTTCGGTGCATGTGAGTTCCAGCTGTGCTAATTTGTATTATTTTAATATTTCTAATAATTCGGTGCTTGGATTTATTCAGCTGGGCAAATTCCGAGTGGAAATATGGGTCGGTTTTCATCTTTTCTGCAAAATCCGAGTTAAAGGGTGCCTTTTGTGCCCAAAACCGAGTGAAAATGGTACTGTTCGTACATAAAACCGAGTGAAATCTTTACTCGGTGTTGAGTTGAGGGGTCGGTATTTAAGAAAACCGGTTGGTTTCGCTTGAGTGGGAGTTTCTCGCTTAAGCGTTTGTTGAAGGAAACCGTCTCGCTCAAGCGGATAAAGGTTCGCTCAAGCGAGAGGTTCTCTTTTTCACTGTTTTACTCGGAGAAACCTTGCTCGGATTTGCTTGTGTTGCTCGGAATTGACTGAAGAGGGACTCGGATCTGACTGAAACCATTCACTCAGCTCAGGTTCATGAAGTTCATTCGGAACTGATTGAAGACTTACTCGGCTTAGATTCAATCGGTTCCCAATCATTTTCACTCGGCTGTCTCTGAATTTGAACCACTCGGTTAAAGCTTTGCTTTGGAATTCACTCAGATTTGCTTTGAAATATTCCAGTCGGCCTTCATTATTTTTACTCGGAATGGCCTTCAGTCGTCAATCAACTCACTCGGAATGGCCTTCACTTTTACTCAGGAACTTGCACTTGAAGGGTTGGAATTTGACTGATTGAATTTCTTCTTATGTCTGAGCCTTGCTTTGCTCGTAAATGCATCTTTCTGACCCAACTCACTCGGATGTGCTTTCCTTGGAGACTTCTCACTCGGGCTCAGTGTGAAACTTGAGAGTCTGCCCGAGTGTGATTCATTTCCGGTCGGATTTTTCCTTCCTTGCTAAGAATTACTCGGAAATGCTTTTGTTCTGCTTGAGAATGCCATTTTCTCTGAGTGAGATCACTCGGATTCCTCCTTAGTCAGCATTTATTCATTTCAGTGGTCTCTTCTACTCGGAATCCATTCACTCGGAACAACTTTTTGATCGGATTGGTTGCAAATCAGAAAGCTCCCACTCGGATTCACTTCAATCAGCAAGCCTTTCACTCGAAGAATAGCTTTGGACAACATCTATTCAACGTCAGTCCCCTTTTTCACTCAGAATGGACGCAGTCGGGGAAGCCTCCACTCCGAATCTCCTCCAACCGAGACTCATTCCATTTCGGCATTGAACCTCAGCCATTTATCACTCAGAATGGCTTTGACAGGGAACTTTCCACTCGGATTTGGCTCCAACAGTGAAGTATTCCACTCGGCAATGCTCCATTCTGAGTCGTTCCACTCGGAAAGGCTCCATTCTAAGCCATTCCACTCGGATTTACCTTTAATAGTGTAGTATTCCACTCGGATTTGCTCCATTCTGAGTAATTCCACTCGGATTTGGTCCTTTCTCAGTCATCCCACTCGGATTTGGTCATTTTGAGTCGGAATTCAGCATTTCTGAGTCGGATTTCAATATTCTGAGTCAGATTTCAGCATAAAAAGAGAGTTCTTTCTACTTTGGGCTTCTTCTTCTTGTTTCATTATCATTTTATGGTCGTTTTTCTCTTGTTTTTGACCCTTTATTACCTTAATTTCTGCAAAATAACATACCCAAGTAGAATAGAGTGGAAAGAAAGCAAAAATCACAATAAATAAAGGAAATACAGTGCATAATGATAAAAATCCTAAGCAAACTAGATCTATTTTATTGTATTATAAAGCACTTATCAATACTTCAACTTTGGCAGAAAGTAGGGAAAGAGCATCAACAGAGTACTTATCTGGTGTTTTAGCAGGTAATCCTCTCTCAGAGTTCCACTGGTGAGTGTTTTGAGCTATTTCCTCAATCAGGTTCTCAGCTTCATCAACATTTTTACTCATAAAGGCTCCTCCTGCTATAGCATCTAAAGAGATCTTTTGTGTGGAAGTTAGTCCATTATAGAAAATATGGATTGTTAACCACCTTTCTATCCTATGGTGAGGACATTCTCTCAGCAACTCCCTGTATCTCTCCCAGGTTTTATACAAGGATTCATCATCTTTTTGTGAGAAATTTATGATTTGTTTTCTCAGCACATCGGTCTTGTTCCTTGGGTACTATTTATTGATAAAAGCACTGGACAATTATTCCCAAGTCGTGATGGATCCTTCAGGAAGAGAGTATAACCACGCCATCACTTTATCTCTTAAAGAGAAAGGGAAGAGTCTCAAGCGAATGGCATCATTGGTGGCTCCATTCATTTTCAGGGTGTCACAGTATTTAAGAAAGATTTGAAGGTGAAGATTTGGATCTTCAGAGGGTAATCCTCCAAATTGGTTCTGTTGAACCATAGAGAGTAGTGAAGGCTTCAATTCAAAATTGTTAGCCTCCACTGTGGGTCTAAGGATGCTAGATCCTCTTCCATTTGTACTTGGAGCGGCAAAATCTCTTAAGGCTCTATTTTGGTCAGCCATTTGTTTTTCTTTTTGTTGTTTTTGTTGTTTTTGTTGTTTTCTTAAAGCTCTAAGCGTATGTTCTATCTCAGGGTCAAATCCTAAGTTTAGATCGACACTACGGCTTCGTCGCATAAAAAGAAAATAAATGATAAATAAAATAAACAATTACAAAAATAAAATAACAACAAATACACAAAATAAAGAACAAAATACAAAGTAACAAACAGAATAAAAATAAAGAAAAATATAAAAAGAAACAAACAAAACAAAAAAATATTAACAAGTATGATCTAATCGAATTTCAATATTGCCGATATTTGAGGGACAACAGTCCCCGGCAATGGCGCCAAAAACTTGACAGGGCCCGCAAGCGCACGGGTTATATCGCGTAATATAAAAGATTATCGTTCTCCACAGGGACTGTGTTCAAAGTACTAGCATATTGAAATTTAATTATCCACACAATTGATTTTTAATGTTTTTGTAAAATAAAATACATATTAAAAATAAATTTTAAAAAAAAAATTTACTTGACACTTAAAAATCAGAGTTGAGAGTATCTTGGGATTTCGGGGGATCAAGACTCTATTTTATGTTAATGAATTTTAACTTTTCATAAATAAGAATCAAATTAAGTTTTCCAAGGCGGATTTTCCTTAAGCTAATTAATATGTTCCTCTCGGAATCCTATTAATGTACCTAACCTATGGAAAGCGCTGCTTAATCCTTAGAAAAGGCCCATTATCGTTTTATGAAAATCCCTTGTTTATTCCCCAAAAGATTTTGATTACTTTCACGGTTTTACCGAGGTCACAAAAAGTATTTCAAAAACTTAGGCTTAGTTCAAAAACTTTCCAGTAACAATAAATCTCTCGATTTTATTAATTACTTAAACTTACTAATATACCCGCAAGTATACAGTTTTATCACTTAGGTTCTTGTTAGGAATTACTAAGAGCATTGAGCATTTTTTTAAACTAAATGGAAAACAGAAATTTATTTAATTTAAAGTCAAAATAACATTAATATAAAATATTATCATACCCCCTTTATCCCAAGATAATTAATTTAGTTACTCATGAAATAATTCAAATTCATATAAATGATGGAAAAATAAAACATACAAGACATGGTAAAAATAAAGACTTACGGGTTTCTCCAAAAGCTCAGAATAATTTACCATTGTATTTCCTTGTTGCAATATTCCTCCACCAATTACAAATTGGAATACTCACTTTTACAATTCACAACTCTTAAAATAAAAAAGAAAAAGAAAATAAAAGAGAAATGAGACAGAGAAAGAAAATGAAAAAAAGAAAAGAAAAGAGAAAGAAAACGAGAAAGAAAATGGAACGAAGAAATAAACGAAGAAAAGAAAGAAAAGAGGAATAGAAAAAGAAAGACAAAGAAAAGAGAGGAATAATATGAATGAAAGAGAAAATGAATCTCCAAAACCGATGCTGTCCGTGATGATGTTCGTGGCTTCAGACCTCCCCTATTTATAGAAATGGGGAGCGGTGGCTAATGGGGTTTTTTATTATTTTTTCTTGTCAGTGCCCCACTAAATCAACAAAGCAACTTGGATACAGCCTGGACGGTGTTGTGAAACATCTTGGATGGTGACAATTATAGGGAGTGGCGGCTAGCTCATTGTCTTGTTGTCAGCCGCCCCCTCATAAGTCAAGGATCCACTTGTATAGTGGAAATCCAAGTCAGCAAGGGCATTCGGTGGAAATATGGGGTCGGCTTTCACTTTCTGACTCGGATTTAGTGCCTCAGTCGGTATACACCCACAGTGGGAAATAATCTGAGTGGAAAAGGTGCTCTTCGTACATAAAAGATCGAGTGAAAGCTTTGCTCGGTGTTGCTTTGCTGGACGGTGTTGAGTTCCTAGACGTTGTGGAGAGGAACTGGACGGTGTTGTTGCTGTGAGGAGCTGGTCGGTATTGTTGCTGTGAGGAGCTTGGTCGGTATTGGTTGGATGGAGTCGGTGTTTGTGGCAGTGAAGAGAGCTGGACGAGCAAAGCAACTTTGATTGAAACATTCAATCGGAACCGATTAAAGAATGACTCGGAACCGATTGAAAAATGGTTCACTCGGAACTGATTAAAGAGTGACTCGGAACCGTATGAAACATTAATTCGGAACCGATTGAAAAGTGACTCACTCGGCACAGGTTCTTGCCCTCCTTCTTTCACATGTGACCCATTCAGGATCGGGAAGTAAATGATTCAATTGGAACCTCTTAAAATGTTTCACTCGGCTATGTCTCTGGAAATGAACCACTCGGAAAGACCTTGCTCAGATTTGCTCGGGAATAATTCAGTGGAGAACGACCCTTCCTTCACTCATTCAAATGATACACTCGGACATCTTCAATCGGAAGTCCGAGTTGATTTTCACTCAGAATTGCCTCAACCGTCAATCAGCCCATTCGGTTGTTTTCACTCGGGAGTCGGCTTTGCCTTTCACTCAGAAATTTAGAATTTTGAGAGAGTCTGGAATCTGGCCGATAGAAGCTCTTCACATGTCCGAGCTTTGTTTTGCTCGGAAATACAGCTCTCTGCCCCAACTCACTCGGAAGTCTTCCTTGGAGACATCTCACTCAGGCTTTGTGTGAAACTTTGAGATTCTGCCCGAAAGTGATTTATTCCCGGTCGGATCTTTCCTTGCTTGATAAGACACTTTCTCCAAAACTCACTACTCGGAAAGCCTTTGCCCGACAATTGTTCTTTGAAGTTCAGAGTTTCTTTCATTCGGAATTAACTCACTCGGGAGTCTTCCACTCAGAGGCATTTTTGTCCAAAAGAAGCAGTTGTTCCCCAAATCTAACCTGGTTCAATCAGCATTCCTTCACTCGGATAATAGCTTTGGGCAGTATTTCTTCAAAGTCAGTCCTTTTTTTCACTCGGAATGGTTGCAGTCGGACAACTTCCACTCAGATTCACCTCCAACCGAGACATATTTCTTCAAGGTCAGCCATTTTTCACTCGGAATGGCTTTGATAGGGAAGCTTCCACTCGGATTTCATCATTCTGAGTCGAAATTCAGCATAAAAAGAGAGTTCTTTCCACTTTGGGCTTGTTCTTCTTGTTTCTTTATCATTTTATGGTCGTTTTTCTCTTGTTATTGACCCTTTTATTACCTTAATTTCTGCAAAATAACATACCCAAGTAGAATATAGTGGAAAGAAAGCAAAAATCACAATAAATAAAGGAAATACAGTGCATAATGATTAAAATCCTAAGCAAATTAGATCTAATTTATTGTGTTATAAAGTACTTATCAATTACATTGGGCCACATCATACATATCGTCATATTTAACATCATTTCGTATATTCTTATCATTTATTACTTTTATGTGGTCTTTTGGTATATTAATTTCCCATCTCATCAACACCATACCACCATCTCAATCATCATCAATCATCATCATATTCTGGCATATCTCCATGCTATATGCAAATGCTCTTATGGCTAATGCATATGCACAATGGAATAAACAACAACAAATGCGGATCCGACTGTGGGAATAAACACCAAACTGTGGGTTCAACCATGACCACATATCATGCCCCTACTGCAGTAGTAAAATGTGTACACATATATCATAATGCATGCATATTCACCATATTTTTACTGGTACTAAACCGCATCGCCCATTTTGTAACACCGGTCATTTTCACCATGACCGCGGTAAACAACATAATCAACAGTATAAGGTGTTGCGGGCCAACCATGATTCTCAACATGGCAGCTGTGATCCAAAGGACCACCGGGGACACCTGCTCCTCAAGAGCCACCCCCCACAAGGGTCAACCACATGCAGCTCCCTGTAGCTCAGCATGGGCAGCTTCGTGGCTTACACACCGAGTCACAAGGGAAACAACAGAAATGCTCGTGCACTGAGCCGTCCTCCCACTGGGCCAACCGGGGGAATCCCTTAATATTCCAACACCGGTAGCTATGATATGCCATGGATGCAATGCAATACAAATCAAATGCATTCTCACTCTGTTCATCCTAAATGCCACTCATCAAACATCATTATCATCATCACCAACACCACCATACACCTTAGTGGATTTTATCATTATTGGTTTCTTAGCCATCGTTTTCAAGTTTTAATATGGCATTTTCATCTTAACATATTTCACAAATATTTTACATCATACACGAGTCAATACTTGCAATCAACCATAATGGCATCACAATAGAACACAACATTCACCAATATCATCACACTTTCATTTAGTGGATTTTCATCTCGTTATTCATTACCATTATTTCATACATACATATATATGTATATATATTCGTGTGGCATTCATAACATTTCATTATTTTATTTCAATCCCCATATACAAGATCACACTTGTATCACATCCAATGGTACACAACATTTCATTAATAATAACGCACACCTCTTTGTGCGAGAGAGTGCTCAACATCATTATCTATCATTGATCAATGTCATATATTTCTCTAATCCATCTATTTATAATTCATACTATGTCATTTATTTATCCCTTCATAAATTTCAAATTCGCCCAAGGATATATCTCATAATCCTGTCATAAGGTTCTCAATATCATCCTTTCATTACTCCATCCTTAGTGGTAATTATATCACAATTAATTTGCCCCCAATTGCATTAATTAATTTCAGCTAATACCATGCCTTATCATCATAGCATACCCCATATCATCTCTTAATTGTCTTATAACACTAAGAAGGGGTCTAACATAAGCTCACCATAATTAAAATTGGGCAAAATCCATTTCTGGTGGGAACTCGCTCAAGCGAGATTCACCTCCGCCTGAGTGAGACAGATCAGGCTCGCAGGGGTGACCCCTTTCGCATAAGCGAAATGCCTCCAGTAGCGTCCCCAAGTTCACTCGCTCAGGCGAAGCACATTCACACTCGGTTACTCACTCGAGCGAGAATCATCCAGTAACAAAATCCACAAGCATTCGCTCGAGCGAGGCTCCCTTCAACTAGCCACTCGCTCGGGCGAGAATTGTCCAGTAACAAATCCCACTAACACTCGCTTAAGCAAGGTACCCACTCGCTTAAGCGAAATCTGACCAGAGGCCGTCCTTCCCTTCCACACTCGATCGCTCGGGCAAGGCTTCCCAGCACTTAGTTTTTCACTCGGTGGTTTCATAGCACTCGGTTTTTCACTCGGTGAAATGATTCCAGGACCAACTCATCTCTCACTCGGTATTTCACTGGACAAAATCATTTCAAGCCGACTCATTTCTCACTCGGTCCTTCACTCGGTGAAGTTATCCAAAACCGACCCATCACTCGATTGATCTTTCACTCGGCAAATTACTCCAAAATCGACTCATCCCTCGTTCGGTCTTTCACTCGGCAAATTATTCCAAACCCGATTCATCTCTCGCCCGGTCTTTCACTTGGTAAAATCATTCCAAAACCGATTCATCTCTCGCTCGGTTTTCACTCAGCAAAATCATTCCAAAACCGATTCATCTCTCGCTCGGTTTTCACTCGGCAAAATTATCCAAACCCGATTCATCTCTTACTTAGTTTCACTTGGCGAAATTATCTCAAAAATGACTCTTTTCTCTTTCACTCGAGCGGGGCTTTCTAGCACTCGGTGGAATTATTCCAGAACTAACTCCTTTCTCGCTCGACTCGCCTGGGCGAGTAACTCATTCGCCTGGGCGGATTTGGGACAGAGGCCAATTCTCTGAAGCAGGGGACTCTCGCTTGTGCGAGATCCCATCTCGCTTGAGCGAGACTATCAGGACTTACGCAGAATTAACAATTCTCACAACCTGACACATGAAACTCTCATCTTAAGCCAACTTAATTACAACCAGTACTTCATACACGCCACATGGGACATCTAAAACTCGCTCTAAGCATTCATACTCGGAAATCGTCATTCCAACTTATCAATCACTCTTACTTATTTAAATTTATGAGAGAAAGGTTTTAAATATAACCCACATCACTCCCTCTTTCATTTTTCTACACAATCTCTTCAAAATAATCTTCTACGATTTATGTAGTTCATTAATTTATAGATTTTCATACTCATCTAATTTTATGTCCAACCAAGGGACCATCAAACAGTTATTATCAACAACACATATACACATATATTTTCATAGGCCAACATAAACCAAGCCATCATTCATCACTTCATCAAATTAATCATATAAGACATTCATGGCAAGGCATTGCATGAGTTCAACATATACATAATTAACAATGAATTCACTCATGCGATTTGAAATTTAAACTCCTCTCCTACCTCGAGAGAAGAAACACTACACAATTACATTGATCTTTCCGCATCATCGCCCGGAATACAGCCCTATCAACAATTTCACATACACATGTAATCAATAAGCTATCACAAGGCATCACATCTCTTAACTTATGATCAAGTCCTAGACTTGCCTATACTCCAAATTCATATGCCTATGTTAGGCTTCGGGAATTCCTTTCCCCAAAGCAAAGATCTTCTAAGTCTTAAAGGGTTAACTATACCTAACACTCATCAAGATCATCAAGTGGGTCAAAACCCCCAAATTATTAATACTTAGGGTTTCTTCTCCAAAATCACCCAACAATCATCAACGATCTCTATCAATCTTCAATCCATTTTATTTTATCATAATGACCTCATCAATCTCTAAATCTTACATAATCATAAAGCCCTAAATTAAGGGTTTCATTTCCAAACATTCAAGCCTAGGGTTTCCATTTCCACCCACAGGCAAGGATTCAACATCACCATCTTTAACCCAATACCCCAAAATTATAAATGAGATAAGGAAGAGGTGAGAGATCTTTACCTCAAATCCAAGCTCCACCAAAAATGAAAATGAAGTGAGGAAGAGGGAGATGACCAATGCAAGCTCCCAAGCTCCATAGATGCCTCACATATCCAAGCTTTTGTATTAGTTTTGATGAAAATGGGTATAGAAGAGGGTGGGTCACGGTTTGGGCAAAATAAATGAAGGAGAAGAAGAAAATGACAAAGATAAAGTGGAGGAGAAGAGTGTACCGAGAATGAGGAAGAGAAGCGAAAAATTAGACCAAAATTGGACATTATCCAATGGTTAAAATGATGTCACATTTTGCTTTTACCAATGGGTAATAATTCCCCATTATCCAACGGGTAAAAGAATCAAGTGATAAAGAGAAAGAGGTCACGGTGATAATGGGAGGAGAAATGGGATTTTTGGTTTTCTTTTAATTCCAATTGGTTCGTATTTTCCCCGTCTATTATCATACGTCGAATCCAATTAATTATTTCCTTAGCACTAAAAATTAATCTAACTATACCATCTTAACCACAATAATTTTCTCAACATTCTAAACCCATCAAATACTTAATTTGATCAAGTGGGTCTCACATCATCTGTTAATTCATCCGGTTTTGGTAAATCTTAATTTACCAATAATTCACCTCTAATGTCTAACAGCATCTCCCATAATTATTCGATCTTAAATAATCAATTGTCGTCATCCAATAAATTTAGTTTCCCTAAAATCCGGGATGTTACAGATCTAAATGAAAAACTCATTACATCAACTGTTTAGGAATAATAGTTAACAGAATGAACGTCGATACAATCGTACTTAATGCTGGAATGGATTTGAAATGATCAAGGGATTGATCTCTTCAAAACTATTCTTATGAATTTCATAGTCAAGGAATCGATACGAATGATTTAGATTGTGACGTAAAGAATTATACTTCAAAATGTCGTTTACATGAATATATACCATGTATCGGAATGTGAGAAAGGTGAATCCAAATCCCAGTTTTTAACCTCTGTTATTCTATTTATCTTATCTACATTGTTCTTTATGTATTTCTGTATTAGATTTTAAAAATCAACAACATGAGAATAATTTCTCAAATCTTCCCTAATAGTTTGAAGTCGATTCAATACGATCCGTAGTGGGAATGACATTTGTTCTTTTGAACTTATACTACATCGACAGTTGTCTACTTGCCACAAATCACATTAAAACTGACCATCTAGTTATTTCACATACCATTTCTAGAAATAATTCATCATCAGGTTGTAGTTATTATTGAAACTGATTATTAGGAGGTATGTTGAAAGGTCCAATATCTTGTTTCCAGCCAAAATTCTGATTCTTCCAGCCTTGTTGGTAATTGTTAGGAAAATAATTACTAGAATAATAGGGAAAATTGTCGACAGGCTACCTCTGGTTATTCAAAAAGTTGGCTTGCTCAGGTTCAGTATCATTGGATACACAATAGCCATAAGGTTGTTCACCCATACAATGTATGTATTATTTTAACTGAGCAGGGGGTGGTGATGACACTTGAACAATCTGTAGCTTCTGTAATTACTTGCTCATTGCTTTAATTTGTTGTGTCAACAATTTTTGCTAAGCTTGGACCGCATCATTTACTCCTAACTCTAACATACCTGGCTTCCAGGAAACATTACCTCTTTCATGTTTCGCTTGTCTTTCACTAGTAGACATGGACTCCATTATAGCTATTGCCTCATCCCTGTCTTGTTCATTAATGAACCGCCTGCACATGCATCTAACACCATCTTAAACTGAGGCAATAAACCATGATAGACGATTCTTACCTTTCCACCATCGTCCAAATTATGATTTGGATACTTTCTTAACAATGCTTTGTATCGTTTCCACGCTTCTTCTAATGACTCATCATGATTTTATGAAAATGAATGAATGGCTGTGATAGCCTCAAAATAGTTAGAAGGGGAATAAATTTTTTCTAAAAATTTTCTTTCGACATCGGACCAGTTTATGAAATGACCAAGAAGACAATATTTAAACTATTCTTTTGCCTTTCCAACCAAAGAAAAAGGAAATAGTCTCATGTACATAGATTCTTCTTGATTGGGTTCAAAACCAATAGTGTTGCATAATTCATAAAAAATAGTTAGATGTTCATACGGTTCTTTATGATTCAAACCAGCAAACTGAATTTTTTGAATTATATTCAATGTAGTAGGTTTAATTTCCACCATTGCAACAGGTCCGTGTAACATTCCTGATACACGAGGTAGTCCATGAATAGCAACAAATTGTCCCAAAGTCTATCTTTGTTGTTCTCTAGCCATTTTAGAATTTTTAACATTTTGAAAAGAAGATGGAGTTGGAGAAGAAGAAGAAGAAGTAGTTTGTCTTTTGGATATCAAAGATTTAAGTTTATTTACAAATTTCTCGATCTCAAGATCAAAGAAGCTTCTTCCTGTAGAAGATCGAGTTTGCATACACAAACTAAACAGAAAAAGTTAGTGTAACAAGAATAATTAAAGAAGAAGTAAAAGTAAATAAATAATTGTATGAGTAAAAGTAAAATGAAAATTTACCTAAGTTAAAAAGTAAAGAGGTTTTACCACAGTAATTAAAAATTTACTATTTACTGAAAATCAAATCAATCCTCAGCGACGACGCCAGCAAACTTGTTGGTCATTTGGCAAGCGCACCAATTTATCATTGTAGTTTTCAAAAGGTTAGATATCATTCCCTCAAGGATTGATTGGTTTCAGTAAGTGACAGTAATTTTTATTTACTATGGTAAAAGTATCAAAACTTATTAGTAAGAGAATGTTTCATATACAAATTTGTTCAATATTGATAAATTTAGAGATTGATTTATACATTGAGAAAAAAGATAATGTAAAATAAATTATGAAACTATCTAGAAAGTAACTTATAAAATGACACTTTAGAATGATTCCATTACTTGAGATTTAAACACAAATTGACAAACCATGTTGGAATTAGGATCCCCGCACTAGAATATAACAATAATTATAAACATGCACATTTAATCATCAAGTTTATGTCATTGCAGCTTAAAATCAATACACTCAATCCCTCGGTGAATAAATTCTAAATAGTTACTGTAAAGTATGATCCCTTAGATGCTTTCTCAGTAAAAACTTTCTTTAAACGTTGGCCTTATCACAACAATAATTACCAACTCTATCCCATGTAATTGGTATATTAAGCGTATTTCAACTTGTACTTCCGTTAAAGTAGTTTCAGCACGCATGAAAATCATTCTCCCATTTGAAATTCATACTAATAAAAGGTTGAAATACTAACATGAAACTTGAATCATAGACATGCATAATTCATAATCACATCATATTCATAGATTAGTTCACTGATTCCAACATAAACAGATTAGTTACACATGGTAAAAGTAAAAACACAACTTACACGTGGAGACATGATGAACACTGAACTAAACTTGACAAAGATTTTCACAACACGAAAGGAAAATAAACCTAAATGAAAATCTCAAGTAAATGGAAGGATTCTACAGTGTAGAGCTCGAATAAAGAGTCAGAAAAGGTGATAGGGAATGAAGGAGGATGGGAAAAGGACGCTGAAACCCTTGGCAAATAGCCCTATTTACATTGGAGAAGTTTGGACCTAACGCCACATGTGGGTATGGCGCTGCGCGTCAGGTCTCTGACTCAGACCCCATTAATCTTACTGATTTTCAGCCATAATTTTCCATTATTGTCCAAATAATTTGTAGACAAGCTTCAATCCTTGTTCCCCTTTGCGTTTATGCCTTTGGTCTGCAGTGGATTGGCCATTATGCAGCATTATTTAGCCATTTTTCTGAGTGAAATTCCATCTATTAATGGGGTACATGTAGCACCTGACGCTACATGTTAGGGTCAAAATTCTTGATGTTGAGCATGGGGTTGATGCTACACATCAGCCTTTTGTTTTGTATAACTTTTACTTTTAAACCTCAAACTTTCACTACAGAAAATAGAAAAATGGGTCATGTAAGGTTAAATTCAATAACTTCTATTTATTTGCAATAAAACCTAATTTTATTTATATTAAATCTAATTTTTATTTATTTTCTTTTTACTTTTTATTATAAAAACAATAATAAATTAAGAACTAACAGCAATTGTAGATCAAGACTCGAATCATAGAAAACTTGAGACCGAAGTTTAAGAATTTAGAAAATGGATCGAGAAATAATTGCCCCAAGATGTATACGGAAACAAGTATGTTTACAACAAAAGAAAAATATGTATACAGGGCATGCGCCTAGTCCCATATATGAAGATATGAGAAAAGGCCCAAAAATAAGGAAAGAAAGGAGGAAAACCATATTTCAGGTGGCCTCGCTTAAGCGAGAAAGCTCTCGATGGAGCGAGCATTGGTTCACTTGAGCGAGCAGGGCCAAAGCATCAAACCCTATAAATTGCTTGAGCGATGCCACATTTGCTCGAGCAAAAATCCTCTAGAATCAATTCATAACATTCTTGCTTTAGTGATACGTCTCTCGCTTAAGCGAAAAAGGGATAGAATCAAGTTCACGAGTACCTGTTTGAGCAAGCACTTACTCACTTGAGGGAGAATTGCATAGAATCAATTTTCACCATTTTTGCTTGAGCGAGACCCTACTTGCTTGAGCGAAAAACACACAAGATTAATACTCTAACTCTCGCTCGAGCGAGACCAGGCTTGCTTAAGCCAGAATCAGCCATAAAGAACAATACTGATACAGGGCACTCTCGCTTGAGTGAGAATCTTCTCGCTTAAGTGAGATTGACAGAAACTAGATTTTAGCATAGGTAAATCAATTTACATGACATGCAAAATTGTAAATGACAAGGATTTAATCAAAATTCTCAATAGACATACATTCATACACATAAACATGACTTGCTCTAACAAGTCCCATCCAACAATTTAATCCTAGATCGACATATGCACTAATGGCCATTTAAGCATATTTAAGCTAAACCAATCATGCCAATTTACAGTGTAAGTCTCTTTTGCTGTAATTGATCATGCGCACAGGTTTCTTATATACATTATAAGTTATGAATGACTTCTATATGAAGACTCATACATTAGATTGGAATATGACCCATGCACTTCTTTGTCTTACACATGTTTCAAAAGGTCAATTTTGAGATGAATATCATATGCGATATTGCTAGTTATACAATTCAACACATCAATCTCAATATCAATCATTGACAATATCATATCTAAATTTAACATTCAAGGCACAAGAGGCCTAATTTTCCTATAGGACCTACAAAATAGGCATTCATATCTAACTCAATTGTTATACATAAAACATATGCTAGATGCATTTACCTTAACACATGCATCGGCCAAGGCTCAAAAGCTTCCTTCCAATATTTTTCTTCACCAAGCTCAACCTCTAAAAAGGGTAGGATTTCCATATACCTACATCAACCTTAATTAGGAGGTGAGTAACATATACCAAATTGATCAAAGTTATACATTATGATAATACTTATATATACATGTGCACAACATATGTTCTTCAATAGAACCATATGATCTAACCCATATAATATCATTTTACATAATTTCGTAATTAATCATTTGAATCATAGCACATGTACGAACGCATACATATTACATATCAAATCATTAGTAATCTCATCAAGCACCACCATCCATTTATGGTTAGTACCACAATTTCTTTCTTTTCACTTATCAATCATCCATCACCTCCACGGGCTACCAAACTCAGCATATCTCCAGCTATATGCAAATGCTCTTATAGATAATGCATATGCTCTTATAGATAATGCATATGCATAAAAGAATCAATGTTAAATCACGGATCCGACTGTGGGAAACAATATCATATATTACGTGGGTCAAGCATAGGTGTGCTATTATGCCTCTACTGTAGTAGTAAATGCGTATACTTATCTCTTAAACTTTGCATGCATAACAACATCTTTCATTGGTACTAAACCACTATCACCTATATATAGCACCAGTCACCCTATGACTTACGGATCAACAACATGGCCTCACTTGCCAAAGATGCTACGGGCCCTTCCCGAAAACACATCAAGAGAGTCGTGCCCCATAGTGACACCAAGGTCACTTGCTCATCATAGAGCCGCCCATCCACTAGTCTCGTCGCATAGGGTGCCTCGTCACCAAACTATGGACAGCTTTATGATTCTACCGACTCACTTGGGAGCAATAATAATTTGCCTATGCACTGGGCCGCCCTCCTACCGGGCCTGCCTGTTGGAACCCCTAACATTTTTAAACAAACATCATTTAATATGCCATGGATGCAAATGTAGATTCATGCATTCTCACACTGTGCATCCTAAATGTCACTCCACAATCAATAACTCACCACCGTTACTTAGTGGATTTCAGTATCACCATTATTCTCAATCACTACCAATTATCATTGGATTTCATTCACATCAATGGTTAGCGGTAAACAATGTCTATCAATTTCATCAACACACATATCATAGGATGTCCACACATTTATATTCAATTTAATCATGACCATAACATCAATCCTTAACAAGTCATAAGCCATATACCAATTAACATCAAAGTCATCATTCCAAAGATCATTCACTACATAATACAAACTACTCTAAATTTATTTCAATTCATATACTCATCAAGATATTTATCCCATCCAAATTATAGAAACACATCCATATACGTACATCAATAATGGATGAAATCATGCATTTAGAAAATTTTACCCCCTCCTACCTCAAGAGAAGTAGAAATCACTACGGTCCGAAGGTCCTGCTTTGTCAATGAGGTCATTTCCTACATCACACAATGTACCATACAATTATTTTCATCTAAACTACCAAGATTCAAATTTTCTTAATTTAACAACTTTGTGTTAATGCCATTATCATTATCAAACTACTTTCTATTTCATTTATTTCACCATAACCACCATGGGTTTGGTGTTCATATCAATTATTATGCATTTAAAGCTACACCCATAAAAGGGTTTCCACATTAATGACTATCTACCATCATTAATGACCATCTACCATCAACATTATCTCCCAACATTAATAAATACTCTTTCGCTATAAATATCATATACTCATTCCTAAAATCAACTCTTCCATTATATTTCATATTTTCCCTACATCTTAAGGTTAGGGTTTCATTAAAAACCTAACAACCACCATTATGTTCCACCACATTAATTTCCATTTTCATGTACCCCTATACACCCACATAAAACCATGCATTTAGTATACCCCACCTTAGGGTTTTATACAGAAATGATTCCTATTACGCTACCTATTCATATAACTCTTTCTCCAACCAAAATAACCCATAATCTAGAGCTTAAACTCAAGAAAATAGTGAGGGAAACTTACCTCAAACCAAGATAAAGTGAGCTTCTAGAGGGAGAGGGAGAAAGACAAAAGTAGGAGAGGGGAGGAGGATCTCCAAGAATCACAAGTCTCTCATTGCATGCAAAAGGAGGGGGAAGCAAGGCACACACCACACACACACACTTTGATAGATTTTGGAGGAAGAAGAAGAAGAAGAGAAGAGGAGAAGAGAGAGAAAAAGAAGCGTTTGCCTTTGAGAGGGAAAGAGAGCACGTAAAGTGTGAAGAGGGAAAGAGAGCACGTAAGACCCTCATTAAAAATTCTTCTGTTTTACAACAAATAGCATCTCCGTATGGGCTCAATAATCATCTAAAAATTATTCTGAATATATGTTTGAATTTACATTAATATTCTTAACAGCCCTAACCAATGGTACCTCAATCAGAGATACTTGGTCCGACGCCCATATTTTAATTGGGTATTAAATCCAATTTAATTATTTCTAAATTTTGGGGCATGAGGTAATTCATATTTAATTATTTAATAATTATTTCACTCAATTAAGTATTTATCTAAATTTTGGGATATTACAATCATCCCCACTCCATCATTCTTCATTTTTTATTAGTCAATTATTAGTTACACCCTGTCCAACTTAACAAAACATATTCGTCAACAAAACAAACAACAAATTAAAAGTTTAGATTTTTAATCACATATTTAACGCTGTAGTCAATTAGGAAAGTTAATATATGTAACAGCCTAGGTTTTTAAGAATAGAAATCCATACCCTCAGGACTCTTGAGGATGCTCTGTTAAGCTTTCAATAGAAAGCTTGAGGCTTTTGGCCTTTTCTCCTAAGGTAAATATAGGGATATCGAGTGAATATGAACAAGAAACTTAACATAAAAGAGTATAGATGACTAGAAGAAAGATTAAAGGATGCACCAATAATTAAAGAGAAGCTGAGGTGAGAGGATGATAATGATTAAGTCATTTAATCTCATTTGATTTAGTGATGATAGTTAGTAAATTTTCTTTTTAATAGTTACAATGATTAATTGTAAATAATGGTAATTTATAATAATCAGGATAAAATAATCAGTTTAATAATTGGTTTAATATTTAATAACTGATATTAATGTTCACTTAATAGTTATATGATTTAATAGTTAATTATATTTGATTTTTGTAATTATTTTAAGAATATATATTTATTTATTTGATAATCATTTAATTATTTGATAATTACTAAATTATTAAATAACTTGGTAATTATTTATTAATAATTATTCATTTGTTAACTATTCATTATTTAATAATTATGTGATAATCAGTTATTTAGTCATTACCTATTTATTTGATGATTATTTAGTAATCAATTGATAATTATATTTAATAATAAAACATTGTTAGGTTCCTAGAATTTGAACGGTAGGACCAAGTGAACGATTCAATTCTGGTAAATCAGCCTAAGACTAGTAATCCTATAAGGAAGTTATTCCTACTAGGACCCTATTACGGTAAATCGAGGATGACAGGCCCAGTACGACAGACCCAGCCAAAACCTAAACTACCTTTAACATTTGATCGTGCATATACTTCAGGATATCTGACTGTAGCACGGTCAGTCCCTGGTGACTTGTTTTGATGATTTAGAAACTTTTCCTAAAGGGACTGAACCCTAATTCGAGCCTTATCAACCCTGGCTCTTAAAGAAATGATTAATTCAAATTGAACCCCCAAATCCGGCCTAAACACTTTTAGTGTTCAGGGCCTAACTTTTGCATATGATCTTTGAATCGAATGCTTTTTGTTCTTGATTTCTTTGTTATAAGGAAATCTACAATCTCTATTTCTGACCTCGAACTCCGATTCCTACTCCGCCATCCTCAAAATTGAAAGCCAGGTATTTGTATTTTGAAAACTCATTATTTAATCCTCTTAATTTTTGCACGGTTCATTCAAAAAATCATAACTTTTTCATACGACCTTTGATTCGCGTAATCCTAGTCTTATAATTTTCGTAACAAAATTCTCTGACTTTTATGGAGACCCTGAAGGCTAGATTGATAGTCGTTCTACATGTATACGGTTTATCAAAGTAATAAATAAGATCATTCCCACAAGGATTATGCCTAAGTACTGGTTTTAAGAGTGATTCAATTATCTAGAAAATTTGTTCAACAATGGAAAAAATGCAGTAAACTAAATGCTACAATAAAATTATGATAGAGAATCAAATTTTTTGGTTTAAGTTGGATTGCACGATGATTAAGTTCTTGGTATTTAGGTATGCGAATGCATTACATATTGATTTACCTAAGACCTTCTGTTTATGAATTAACGTTCTACGGTGAGATTTCCTAAATTTGTTAACACTTTCCTCTCAGAACAACGATGACACACTCAATCAATAAAGAACACTGTTCAATTTATTTCTTGAACTCATTAAGAACAGTGAAATCCTAATTAACCTCGAAGTGTTATGCCCACTTTCATGATTCATAAGCCTAAGTTCAAATTCAAGCGTTTCAAAATAATGGTTAATCTTTCAATTATCCCGACGTTCTAGGTTCAATTGAGTCTATCTCTAGATCATCAAGAGCTTTAAGCATGCACAAAATTTGAATAGAAACCAAGATTCATAAACAAATTGGACAAAAGGTCATTCAATATATAATCATGTCACAATCCCTAACTCCCAAGATTTGAAATTATTTACACATGCTAAATTTGATACAATCCATAATAAACTCCATGTTCAGAGAAATATAAAAACTCTTAAGATGAACTTTGAAAGAGTAGAAGAAGAAAAGAAAACCAGTTCTCACTCAGAAGTCCCTTCGATCTTCTAAAACCCAATGTTAGATCCTAAGATCCTTCATGTTTCTCTTCCAAAAACCTCTAAAAATTTTCTCTTTTTCATCCTCCTTTTTCTCTGTCTCCAAGTGTGTTAAGAACCGCCCTCAACTGCCCCCAATATGCATCCTAAAAATTAGGAAACAAGGCTTCATGGGGGTATGATGATCCAAATCATTCAAAATTCAGTATATCATGACACTTGATGACAACTATAGCAAGTGGTGGGGAACCACGCCCAGTGGTTATTTCTGACTCTCAATTTAATTTACCACAGTGTGAACCATGGCCAGTGATGGGAAACCATGGCTAGTGGTGGTCTTTTCCAACTGATCCTCTTGAATCTCTTCATTCCAATGACAACCACTGTTAGTGGTTTGTTCCAACCTTGTCCAATCACACTATTAAGGTTCCCAAAGGCTTCTTCTTGCATCCAAGTTGTAATTTCTCATCAAAATAAACCTGAAACATCAATAGTCTTGCAAAAATAGAGATAACTGAGTAGTCTATGTGGAACGAAATTAAAAATCAATGAAATCGGGAAGAATAAGGGCAAAAATAAACAAAAATTACATCTAAAAATACTCAAAAACAAGACAACATGCATATTTATCAAAATACCCTAAACTAAAACGTTGCTTGTCCTCAAGCAATCACTCTATTCATATAAACAAACAATAAAGAGCGACAGGTCCAAACCAACTTGAGGAATCTTGTGTTTATTTATTTTGTTTTTGTGTTTTTGAATGATTTCCTAGAATACTAGAAGGGAACCCAACCAATAATCAGACTATGCTCACTAAGATTAGACTACGGGTACTCATTTTAACTTAGTATATATGCTTGTGTTTCAATCTACTCATGTCACAACATCCTAGACACTACCATAAGCTTGGCAATTGTCCACAGTCTCCACAGTTATCAAGAAAGCATGCATTAGTCTAAAGGTCTTTCAAATGGTTGTAACGTGGCCTAAGGATTCACAACATGGGAATGGAAACCAAGAAAAGGGAAATACAAAGGGCTTAATTCTTTGAGATGAGCAATATCACAAAGTAAACCTCAATCAAATAACTTATACATTCAAAAGCTATAAGGAGTATGATTCATTTATTTTCATTATTGATTTCATTCACTATTTTTTTATTTTTAACTTGAAATCAACTCCTTATTCTATACTCACTAATACCTTTTTTTCATTCTTTTCTTTGAATCACCGACCCCAAACTATCATGATTTTTATTTCTCAAACATTTTTCCAACCTTATTTAGTTTGCCTTACTTGCCTCTTCTACATATAAATCAGAAAATATCAAATATTGAGGCTTTGAAAAAAGAATATATCATTTCATGGCTTAACAAGGGGCAACTAGTGAATCATGCATTTTACAAATTTTGAAGCTTAAAGAAACAAAACCTAATGTGCCTTTTTCATCCCAAGCATGCGTTCATAAACCATTTTGAAAAGGTCAAAAGCCAAGTTCTAGAGTGCCTAAAAATGTGTGAAACACTCAAAAAAGGAAATACAGGTAATTAAATCAAAAAAATTATGAACTGAATACCCTTTTTGGCTCAAGAGCTCACAATGGTAATTAGCCAAATCAAAACGAACATATCATCATGGAGATGGGTTATTCTAGAAAAACTAGCAATCATATTTATTTTTATTTATTTTGTTATTTTTTCAAGATTCCAACAAGTTATGTTCAAGATCTAGCCGGTCTAAATCATTCATCATACAAACAATGGTAATTGTACTTAAACAATCAATGTTATCCTATGACACACAAACAAAATATAACTCAATCATGCAAATAAATAGGAATAGAAGAAAAACAGAACAAAAACAAGAATAAAGTATAGTTAAGTTTTTGTGTACCCACACCCCAACCTAATGATGGACATTATCCTCAATATCTTAACAAGAGTGAAATAGGACACAAAATCTTAACAGATACCTGTCATGGAGAATGAGGGGGGAAATGACCCTGTTGGGCAATGCTAGTCATACATGGCATCCACCTAGTCAGAAATCTGATCAATGCAGGTCCCCTGACAAGTTTGCTCAGCAAATATCTGCTGACGCAAGGTGTACATCTGCTGCATGGAAAAAGGTTGCTCCTTATGGTCACCCTGCTCTGGAGGCCCAGTGGGTAGGGGCATCTCAGTGGAAAGTAGAGTATGGTCATCTGTCTCTACAAAAGAAAAGATGTCTTGCCTTCTAAACTAGTGAAAGTAGGAGCAGGCAAAGGGTGAGGAACAAGCAATCCAGATATAACTAAATAATGTAAATTATGCTCTTTAACAATCATCCCCATATTAATCAATTCAGACATGTCAAGCCTCTTAGGCTGATGAATAAGGTTATCTTGGTCCAAATCTATACCCACATATCTGGCAATGGGGTTTATGTAGCCAGTAATAACAATCTTACCGTATCTGCCATTGCCAACCCGAGAGAACTGGCTACATAACCACTTGGTAGAATCAATATGAGTACTATAGAGCATAGAATGGAGAAAAAATACCTCAGGTTAACGCATAGTACCTGGACTGTCATATCGCCCAAAAATGGATCGGGCCATGAATCGCTGTAGGTAATGAAAAATAGGGTGATGGATGGTGGAAGCGTTGGAAGTGGAAGCATCATAATGGCCTTTATGGGAGATAAGAGCCCAAAAATACCTCAAATTGAACTCCTTTGGGATGCTAACAGCACCCCCTAGAGGAAAATTGTAAATAGTGGCCACTTCATCCAAATTCAACCTAAAATTGGTATTATTAAGCCTAAAGGTAAGTTCCCACCCGGATCTAGTTTAACACCTATTTACTTCCATTGAACTTAGAAATTCTATAAATATACACTCATATGTGGGTTCAAATAAATCAATGAAAGAATCACAGCCTACATTTTGACACATGCATAAAGTATCCTCTAAAATTCCTAGTTCCATTAAGGTGTCTTTGTAGAAAAATCTAGAAGGAATAATTTGCCTATTCAACAATGACTCCAACCTTATCTTTTGTCCCTCCGATAGGCATTCATTATCATCTAAGCTAGAGTAGTTAAAAGACTTACCTTTAGCCTTCCTTTTCTTCGAAGAAATCTTTTGTACCTTTGAAGCCATGGAAGTTAGTGTAAAATATGGAAATGGACTATTAAAATAAAAAAGTAAAAAGGTGAAAATGCACTTAATCCAAAAGTTCCAAATTTTGCATAACAATAAGAGATAAAACCTATAGGATGTCATACATTCATGATATCTATGAGAGAAATGTACATATATGAACAAATAAATACCATGAAAGGTGTACTAGACCAAATGCATATTCAAACCATGCAATAATTCATGAATTATGTCTCTTTGGCATTTCATCAAACACTTGGTGTACACAAAATAAATAAACTCTAAATGCCACATTCTTAGCCAAATGGTCACCCCATGACATTGAACAATGAAATCAATCAACCAAGTACAAGTAACAAACATCAAATAAAGTTCCAATCACAACCAAGAATCAGAAAATGCAAAGGAATACAAGTGGGGTTCATGACAAAAGATAAACATCAAGCATAGTTCATGAAGGATTTAATCATACCCATTTGGTTTCTAAACATCCAAAGGCATCACAAAGCATTTAGGGAATGATCATATGCATCATATTTATCATTTTACACAAAATCCCTAAATTTTAAGAAATCTAAAAAAACCAAATGAGAAACTCAAGACCATAAGAAAGTGTAAGTTGCTTACTTAATTTAGAGAAAAGAAATGATGATTCAAGTAGCAAGATGATGATAATAGGCGAGGATATTGAGAAGGAGTTGAGTTTCTCAAGTAGTTTGCTTTGTGTTTTCAAAAGGGAGAACCGAGGGAACCAACAATGCAATGCATAAAAAGGGGTACAAGGGTATGAGGTATTTAAAATTGTGAAATTCCCCACGCTGGGCCAAACCACGACCAGTGGTTGTAAACCATGGCCCGTGGTTAGTTCTATTTGGCCCCAAAAATTAGTACGCAGCTTGGAACATGGGTCTGATGGCAACTACGGCTAGTGATGGCAAACCATAGCCAGTGGTTGCCATTGTTTTGTGCCTAAAATTTTTTTCATAAGGGGACTCCCTGGGCCAAACCACTACCAGTGGTGGATAACCACAACCAATGGTTGGCACTATTTTTCACCTAGAAAACACTTATATATTCCATGAAAATTATTGGGTCAAAACATAGCCATTGGTAGCAATCCGAAGCCTATGGTTGCCACTGTCTTATGTCACACAATAAATGCAAAACACCAAGTTTAGTACATATTCATATGATTTAGATCAAGACATGCATTATGGTAATCAAAATTATGCCTTACTCCATAACATAGTAAACCATCAAGTTCTTGTTTATTTGTTTTTCTCTTTATTTGATTTTTTTATTTTTTTACCAATTAAAACATTCAAAGAAAACACAGAGATATAAACAATTATGGTGTTACCTCCCCACCAGTGCTAAGTTTAATGTCTTCAGCCAGACGCTTTACACCATTTGGATTCATAAATTCGATACATCAAGTAAGTCCAACACACTTGCTTGTTGTATTGGCTTGCCTGTCAAGTAGCGCTTAAGTCTTTATCCATTGACCTTAAATGGACCACACTTTTTGCTCCATAACTCGACAGCTCCAAAGGAAAAGATTTTTGTTACCTTAAATGGCCCCAACCACCAGGACCTCAACTTACCAGGAAAAAGCTTTAAGCAAGAGTTAAAGAGTAAAACCATATCACCTGGATTGAATGACCTCTGGAGGATGTGATGATCATGCCATTGCTTAGTCTTCTTTGTAGATGCAGGCATTTTCATATGTATCCAAATGAAGCTCCTCAAGCTCGTTCAACTCTAATAACCTGCGTTCACCTATAACCTTATGATCAAGATGAAGCGTTTTAACTGCCCAAAAAGATTTATATTCAAGCTCTACAGGTAAAAGGAAAGGCTTCCCACACACTAGCTTAAAAGGTGTGGTTCCAATGGGAGTTTTATATGCGGTTCAATACGCCCATAAGGAATCTTCTAATTTAATACACCAATCCTTATGAGACATATTAACCACTTATTGGAGAATATTTTTCATCTCCCTATTAGATACCTCAACTTGTCCACTAGTTTGAGGGTTATAACGTGTAGCAACCTTATGCCTCACTCCATACTTTTTAAAGAGGGTTTGGAAAGCTTTCTCATTAAAATAAGACCCTCCATCGCTAATTATTCACTTAGGGACCCTAAACCTCGGAAAGATTATCTTTTTAAAATGCTTAATAACAGTCTTAGCATCCGAATGAGGTGAAGCTATGGCTTCTGTGACGACCCGCGTCATTTTACCATTTAATTACACCCAGTTAATCATTTTTCGTAATAGTTTTTTCGCGTTTAATGAAAATTAATTAGGTCTTAAAATAAAGTAATATTTACTTTTCTTAAGCATACTCAAAATAATAACCGATCAGAAATAGATCCATTAATAAAATGGGATTGATTAGAATCAGCGGAAGGAGATGTATTTGTATGTTGAAACAGGTTTTGATGAATGACAAACAATTGAAGGATGAAAGGATGTTACACAAGCATCAAATGCATAAAGAAATAATGAAGACCAAAGAATTTAGTTAAGACATTCACATAGGTCCAAAACAGGAGAAATAATTATCCAAAGTGCTAAAGAAAGATCATTTCTAAGAACCATGCAAGAAAATATCAAGAATGGATCCAAAACAAGCAAAATATATCAAAACGTGAAGGGAACAGGCCAAGGAATCGATTCATCTCTATGGGAATCGATTCCCACGTGAAAAATAAAAGAGGAATCGATTCAAGGCACATAGGAATCGATTCATGCTACAAATTAAGTGAAGGAATCGATTCAAGGCACATAGGAATCGATTCATGGTGGAAATTAGCTCAAGGAATCGATTCATCAAGCTTGGGAATCAATTCATGGTGGAAATTAGCTCAAGGAATCGATTCATATGCTGAAGGAATCGATTCATGCTACTAGGAATCAATTCTCCCTGGGAGGAATCGATTCATGTGTTGTTCTTTAGTCAAAAATACACTGGAAAAATTGGAATCATGTGCCAACGCGCTTTCAGAAACTCAAGACCACTTATTCCTCTCTCGAAGACTCAAATTCCATTAATTGAGGCAGACACTTTTACTTCTCAAGTCAGGAAACATGGAATGTTGGGAAATTAAGACTCTCGATGCATAAAATCAGGAATCGGTGGAATTCAAATTTTTTTGGCAGCACATACTCTGGAACTCCTATAAATAGAGAAGAAGTGAAGCAGCAGAGACACACCTTCGCAGCATCAAATACTTGCCTTCATTCTTTCTTCTTACTTACTCTCTGATTCTCTTAAATTTTGAAGTATTAATTTTTTGAGAGTTATATTGTGAGAAAAATATTTTTGAGTACTAAAATTGCATATTCTCTTTGAGAAAAGAAAAATATTTTTTCAAAGTGCTTAAAATTTGTATATCCACTCTACTGAGAGAGTTACACTTGTAAAATCACATACACAAAATCTGAGATACTTGTTGGGTTGGGATTCAACCTTGTAATTGAGAGATTGTGAGATTGGGTGGGTTGCCCTTTAGCTTGTAAGGATTAAGTTCTTGAGTGTGGAACACTAAGAGACTGTAATTGCTCAAGGCGTGTATCTCAAATTCTCAATAGTGGAAATCCTCTAAGTGGGTTACTTGGAGGCGAGACGTACACCAGTTTGGTGGAACTCGTATATATCGGTTTGCAAATCTTCTCTTCCCTAATCTATTTAAATTTGTGTATTTAAATTGCTTGGTTAATTTATTTCGCTTAATAACTTTGTTATTCAAACTTCTTTATTATTCTCACTTTAGAATAAGTTTATCATCCTCTCTACATATATTTGTCAAAGAACCAATTTCACAAGTATTTCAACAAAAAAAAATTTTAATACTCAATTCACCCCCCCTCTTGAGTAATTGAGGCCACTTGGTTAACAGGAGAAAGATGAAGACAGGGGTCATTCGCTTGAGCGAGACCCTGATTCTCTCAGTCATGTATCACTCGGAAACACCCTAACCTTACTTCACTCGAAAGAGGTTCTCTCGGCTATACCTCACTCGGAAACATCCTAATCTTCACTCGGATGCACTCTAATCTTCACTCGGAAGAGGACGAGGGATACTCACTTGAGCAAAATAGGCACAGGATTAATTCCCCCGGCCTTCACTCAGACAAGACTGATCCACTCGGTGAGATTCGTCCGGTAATCGACTTTACTACAGCGAACACAAATCCACACATGAAAATCAATACCGATCACATCGCAACATACTTCATATGCACATTAGTCAAAATACACAAGCAACATAATGTCATCACATATACAAAAAACTCATTATATATATATATATATATATAGTACATAACTCATTTCAAAATCACTCGGTGCCTTGGCATCAATCCTCCGCTTGGCGCACCTCCAGGGCTCCGACCTCTTCCCTGTCACTGGTTACTAAATTGAAAACCACAGCAAGGGTGAGTGTTTGGCATCATAATTAATCTATAACGGAAATTAACAATTTACATGTATATAAACTCCGTCTGATTACTTTATCATCAAATTGCAAGTCACACTCGGCAATTAAGTCACACTCGGCAAGTATAACCATTCACACTCGATAAATATAACAAATTGCACTCGACAAATATATCAAATCATACTCGGCAAATATATTAAGTTGTACTCAGCAAATATATCAAATCATACTCAGCAAATATATCAAATTGCACTCGGCAAATATATCAAATCATACTCGGCAAATATATCAAGTTGTACTCGGCAAATATATCAAATCATACTCAGCAAATATATCAAATTGCACTCGGCAAATATATCAAATTATACTCGGCAAATATATCATCATACTCAACAAATATATCAAATTGCACTCGGCAAATATATAAAATCATACTCGGCAAATATATCAATTCACACTCGGCAATTATAATTAATCACACACATCACAACTAATAATTCATCAATTGTCACCACTGACTCTCAGACAAAATTGACGCCTAGTATCCGGATACTATAGGATCGGCCTTCAACTGGGGGTCCTACTTGACACCCCGTGAACCCTGCTTGGTTCACCGAGTCCTGCTTGACTCTCCACCTCGACCACTGGGTCCTGCTTGACCACTGGGTAGCTCAACTGGGCGCAAAAACCACGGGAGCCAGAAATGAGGGGCTATACATACCGTCGGCCGTCCCATACCACATAATCATACATATTCACATTTCTCATCATATCATAAGTGGCCATGAACAACATCACATACTTATCACACGGGCGACCTGCTTGTCAAGCCCGACATCACATTGCCACTATACACCGATTATCACAACATCAAATATTTCAAACTCATAATCATCTTAAGTCACACACACACGATCTTAAACTGATCGGTGTCCATATTCATACATGCATACACATAACTCATCCACATATAACTTTCATCCAGCATCATTTCTTACCATGTTCACAATCAGTTCAACAACTCAGACCCAACATGTCCTATTCTAATTAATTATAACCCGAACACCCCCTTACCTCTATTCCAAGCTTTAACGATATGCTCTTGGTGCCGATTACGTCCTCTAAATGCTGGGTTCACGGTTTCACTTCTGAATCCAGCACCAGCTCCATCAATCAGTCCTCCGGTGTTCATTCTGCTACCTACGGGGTCGGAATGCAAAACCTGTTAATGTCGTACCACTCACACAGTCTAAAGACCATTTTCGAGCTCACACTCACCAGAGAAGTGGAAAATAGAACCTTAACCTGCCATGCATGACCATTCGGTCCAAAGGAGAAAACGAAAGAGACGAGGTAACATAAATTTAAACGGTTCAATGGACTCACCTTGAAACCACGGTCATGGAAATGAGGTTATCTCAAAGTTCTGACACGGAACAAGCCTTCCCCTGGAGCATGCAACTCGGCAGCGAGGGAGGAGAAAACGAAGAAGAAGGAGAAACAGACGAAGAAGGAAAAAGAAGAAGCAGACGTGGGCTCGCGTGAAAATGAATAAGGAAAGAGAAAGAAACCTTCTTTATTTAAAGCTCAGGGGCAAACCGGTCACTTCCCCATTTCTTTTATATTTCATTAAAAGACCTGATTAAACTTTTACCCCTTCTAATTTCACCTCATTTAACCCTTTTATAATTAATCAACCAAATAAATTTATTTACCCTCACAACATTTAATTATTTATAATTGCCTAATAATTCATAAAAATATCCAATAAATCTCTAAAACATTTATTAATAATTTCCGCTACTCATAATTTTACTACAAATATCTGGGATGTTACATCCACCCCCCCTAAAAAGGGATTTCGTCCCCGAAATCAACACACCAATTAAAAGAGATTGGGGTACACCCGTCTTATGTCTGATTCCAATTCCCACGTGTAGGTTACCCCATTCAAATTCTGCCACTTCACCTTTACCAATGGCACTTCCTTGTTCCTTAACTGTTTGGTCTGATATTCCTCAATACCGATCGATGTAACTTCCACCGTCAGGTCCTCCTTCAATTCAATAGAGTCACTCGGCACAATCATCGAATCACACGGAATATACGCTCAGAGTTGTGACACATGAAATACATTATGCATGTTAGTTAACGACTAGGGAAGATCCAGTCGGTAAGCAACATCATTGATCCTCTCCAATATTTGATACGGTTCGATGTATCTCGGATTAAGCTTTTGGCTCTTCGATATCCGACCTACACCTTTGGTCGGTGAAACCTTCAGAAATACCCAGTAACCCGCCTGAAACTCAAGTGGTCTATGCTGATTGTCATAGTAACTCTTCTGTCGGTCTTGGGCAATCTTCATTTTCTCCTGGATCAGAGCAACCTGTTCATTCATTTCCTGGATTAACTCAAGCCCCAAATAAATGGCATCGCCATTTTCATTCCAACACAAAGGTGTACGATACCTCCGACCATATAGAGCTTCATATGGAGCCATCCCAATGCTACTATGGTAGCTGTTGTTGTACGCAAACTCCACCAATGGCAAGTATCTTTCCCATGAACCGCCTTGTTCCAATACACATGCTCTCAGCGTATCCTCTAAAGTCTGTATAGTCCGTTCTGACTGACCATCCATCTGAGGATGATAAGCGGAGCTTAGTCTTAGCTCAGTACCCAATTCTTGTTGCAGACTTCCCCAAAATCTGGAGGTAAATCGAGGATCCCGATCGGAAATAATACTCGAAGGTACTCCATGCAATCGTACAATCTCAGTAACGTACAACCTAGCCAGTCGGTCCAATGACCATTTCATGTTCATAGCCAAGAAGTGAGCACTCTTGGTTAATCGGTCTACAATCACCCAGATTACATTACACCCGGATTGGGTACAAGGTAACCCGGATACAAAATCCATGGTAATACTCTCCCACTTCCAAATCAGAATCTCCAGAGGTTGAAGCACGCCTGTGGGTCTCTGGTGTTCAACCTTACATTTCTGACATATCACATAAGACTTCACATACTCGGTTATTGCTTTCTTCATTCCCGGCCACCAGAATTCCTTCTTCAAATCGTGGTACATCTTTGTAACACTGGGATGAATACTCAAAGAACTCCCATGTGCTTTAACTAGCACGGCTTGCCTGAAATCACCTTTTGCAGGCACCACCACTCGGTCTCGGAATCTCCAAATTCCATCGTTACCTTGAGTTAATTCCATATCCTTACCTCTTGCTTGAGTGTCAAGCAGTTCCAGCAACTCTTCGTCGTCCTTTTGGGCCACAGCTAAAGATTCCAGAAATTCATTGGAGATCTTCAGCATTCCGACTGTCATTTGATTCGGAGCGGTCATAACAACCCCAATGTTCATATCCCGAAAGCTCTCCAACAGTTCTTGCTCTTTGCCCATCAAGAAAGCTACATGCAATACTTTTCTACTCAGCGCATCGGCAACAACATTTGCTTTACCCGGGTGGTACCTCAAATTGAAATCATAATCCTTTAGGTACTCTACCCATCTCCTTTGTCTCATGTTTAGTTCCTTCTGATCAAATAAATACTTCAAGCTCTTATGGTCACTAAACACCACAAAGCGAGACCCATACAAATAATGGCGCCAGATCTTTAATGCAAACACCACTGCCGCAAGCTCAAGGTCATGAGTCGGATAATTCTGTTCATGTGGTCTCAATTGCCTTGAAGCATAGGCAATCACCCGGTCGTCCTACATCAGCACATATCCAAAACCAAACTTAGATGCATCACAATACACTACAAATTCCTTTGTCACATCTGGTAGTGCAAGCACAGGGGCAGTCGTCAAACACCACTTAAGAGTTTGGAAACTCAATTCCCACTTTTCCGACCATACAAATGGACTCTCCTTTCTCGTCAACCGAGTCAAAGGAAGCGCTATACGAGAAAATCTTCAATGAAGCGACGATAATACCCAGCCAATCTGAGGAAACTCCTAATTTCAGTTACCAACCTAGGCCTTTCCCAAGCCATGACTGCCTCAATCTTAGATGGATCGACCAATACGCCCTCTCAGGAAATCACATGCCCCAAGAATTGTACACTTCCTTCCCAGAAATCACATTTGGATAACTTAGCGTACAACCTTTTCTCACGTAATATCTGTAGAATAACTTGAAGATGTTGTGCATCCTCCTCAACCGACTTCGAGTACACCAATATGTCATCGATGAATACTACCACAAACTGATCCAAGTACGGTTGAAAGATCTGATTCATGTAGTCCATAAAGATAGCAGGAGCATTCATCACTCCAAAAGGCATTACAACATACTCAAAATGTCCATACTGAGTCCGGAATGCCGTCTTTGGAATATCTTCTGACTTCACTCGTATTTGGTGATATCCCGACCTCAAGTCGATCTTAGAAAATACTACAGCGCCTCGCAACTGATCCAACAAATCGCCGATCTGTGGCAACGGATATTTATTCTTAATCGTCAACTTATTCAGTTGTCGGTAGTCGATACACATCCGCATACTACCGTCCTTCTTTTTCACCAATAGTACAGGAGCGCCCCACAGTGAAGCACTCGGTCGGATAAACCTCTTCTCTAACATCTAGTTCACTTGTTTCTTCACTTCCGTCAATTCCACCGAAGACATCCTATAAGGCGCACGGGACACAGGCTCGGTCCCAGGAATCAAGTCAATAGAAAAATCAATCTCCCGACTGGGAGGCAACTCTGGAATTTCTTCTGGAAATACATCAGGGAATTCGTACACTATCGAATGTCACTCGGCATAAGATTATACCGACCCTCCGAAGTAAATAAAATAACATAAGTGGCGGAGACATCACTCACCACGTTCTTTGTGTCGAGTTCCTGGGAGAAAACGATAGTCTTCCGATAGCAGTCCACCATAACATGGTTAGCAGCTAACCAATCGAGACCTAAGATAATATCTAGGTTCTTCAATGGCATACAAATCAGATTCACCAGGAAGGTACGATCTTCAACTTGCATCGGCAATTCCCTACACATAGTGGTTACACGGAAAGTGGAGCCAGTAGGAGTGGAGACACTAAGAGCATTCTCCTTTAACACAACCGGTAAACCAAGCCATCGTACACAACTCTCAGAGATAAAAGAATGGGTTGCACCCAAATCATAAATTACATCTACTAGATAGCCATGGATAAGGCACTTACTGTAACACCCTAATTTAATGAATCATAGACGGTAAAAAGAGGAAATTTTTTTTTTATCCGCAAGAAAAGAAGATCAGAATGCCTTGGTACAAAGAAACGAGAGGAGAAGAAGAGCAAGAGAGATAAAACCGATCCAGGGAGCTGACAGCGGAAGAAGGGGAAATCGCTTAGGCGAACCACGCAGCAACGCGTACTCGCTCAAGCGAAAACTTCTCTCGGTATTCGCTCACTACACTCGGTATTTCCGCACTCGGAGTCCATAGCCTAATTCACTCGGAAGGATCCGATCTCAGTTCACTCGGATTGGGCTCTTACACTTTCTAGTCCCACTCGGGGATGGTCCCCACTATTACCCACTCGGAATCTATGAATGCTCCTCACTCGGGACAACCTGAGCACCCTTTTTGTCACTCGGGGTATTTCACTTGGTTTACACTCGGTAGCCATAATCCGCCTACTCTAAACATTATACTAAGCTGAGACTCACTCAGATTCTTTTATTACCAACCATTTACTACAGTGGGGTCCCTTAGAGTCTAAGGTGTCACTCTCCAGTCGGAAAACCTTCACTCGGCGGATTCTCACTCGGGGTTCATTGATTATCCTACGCTCGGGAGAAATCCTAGTAGTTGTCACAGGGAAAGCATCTCTAGACTCTCAACTCCGAATCTTAACAGCTCGCCGCTGGGGGCAGTCTTCTACGCCAATTCCTACTCGAAGCTATCTGATTTCACTCACTCAGAACGTCTAAACCTTCCCACTCGATGACAGAGTCACAAACTCTCCCTCTAGACCATAGGTTGGCTTCCTTCATGATAAGTTATGTCATTTCCTACACACTCGGGGATATGAACGCGCATATATATAAGGATTACCCGGGCATTTCACAGCATAAGGTAGACATGCAACATGGCATAAACATAGGCATATATATAGAAGTGTATATCACAATTTTGCAACCACAATATCATGTTCCCATTCCAAGAGATTCAACTCCATCAAAAAGACTAACAGAAAAACACGAGCCGGCCAAGGCTTAACTCAAAACACTTTATACAACATATGCACAGTTGTAAAATTCCATAGTGCATCAGCACTTCACCCGGTGTTTCAGCTCCTCCTCCCATCCTCATTACGAGAGATATTCACTGGAAAATTGCCACAACAGGGGTGAGTATCTTAAGTTTTAAATGATAGATATTGACTCAGGTTGCCTCACCTTTATACAACAATATATATATATACACACAATTATACATGGCAAGAATTATAGTTAGGGCAATGCCAATCAGCCAGAACACACACAAGGTCCTTACCGATCGGAATCCATCAGTTGTCACTCGGCCTTTTACACACATCAACTCAATAATATTAACATACAACAATCGGTATCGTGATATTAAGATTCGTGTATTAGAATGCTTCTTTTGAACATTTATCAGTCAGATTCCGCAATTCTCACTCGGCTATATATACACAACTCTCCAATACATGACATACATTCATAGAACAGAATTCAATCAGCATCAACAGCATATGTACATGGAATAGTGCACTCAGTCCTGAAGGTATATATATATATCATCTCATTAACACCATCACATGCATAATTAATTCTACACAACATTAGTAGCAATATAAACACAGATTATTCAGTCGGTTATATGCATTCATCCTTTCAATAACGTTGCCACCTGCATGATCAATTCCAAACAATGTCAATAGTTAATACACACAGGGTAATTCACTCGGTTGCAAACATTCATCATCTCATTAACACCTTCGCATGCATAACCAATTCCAAACAATATCAATAGTAAATAGGCACATAGTATTTCACTCAGTTCCGCATTCGTGTGTATCGGTATAGACGTTGCAACGTAGGCTCTCAGCCTTTTTATACATAGCTCTCGGCTATCAAATCAGCTCCCAGCTGCTTGGCCATTTTACAGGTACCCAACCGTTTGCCCACAGGTGACACCAAGGCTCTTAGCGCCAACGGAGGTGTTCACAGGCAGCCCGAGTCCCACTCAAGGGCTACCTTGAGTCCCACTCAAGGATTTTACAGCGTCCCACGCTTAATAACCGATGGTAGTGTCCCACACTATGTGCTCCCAGCACAACGCATCCCATGCGCCACACGCGGATTCATCATATAACATAGAATTCATGCACACAACCTTCACTCAGTTATACATATTTCGCATGCAGTCGGTAATACGTATTTCCAGGATTCCACATATTAATTTAACACACACATACTTCCATGCAGTCATCATCATAGCTTCATTAACAACATATGAGCCCAATGCAATCGGTGTCAGTCAATATCAAACTTCTAACAGCATTCTCATCAACTCATGCATAACATGCACTCGGTATACAGCAGTGTCAGAACTTACTCAACTCATGCATCAATATGAAGATCAACAGGTTCAAACAAGCATTCCAATCAGTACAACATAATATACATTCGGTATACAACAGTGTCAGGACTTAATCAACGCATGCATCCATATGAATATGAATGGATTCAACAAAGCATTCCAATCAACACAATATAACATGCAATCGGTATACAACAGTGTCATGACTTTAATCAACGCATGCATCCATATGAATATGAACGGATTCAACAAAGCATTTCAATCAACACAATATAACATGCAATCGGTATACAACAGTGTCATGACTTTAATCAACGCATGCATCCATATGAATATGAACGGATTCAACAAAGCATTCCACATGCAAGCACATCATACAATAGAATACAAAATCACCATTATCAATACTCAAAACCCGTTCATAACCCATGCATTTAACATGTAAGGTACTCCCCCTACCAACTACGAGATTCCGAGAGGCTTTTCTGCTTGGGTGTTGGTTCTCTTCCTTGCTGCTTCACTCAATGTTTCCACTCGCTTAGCCTTTACTTGAACGCTGTTGCCCTCCACGAGTGGTGCAGAGCTGTTTCTGCTTCTGCTTCGACGCTCGTCCTCTACTCGTATAAGGGAGCTCTAACTCCTCTGCAGCACCGTCACTTGGCTTCCGAAATAGGGAATGGAACAGAGAGCAGAGAAGGAGAAGAGAAGAAGAAGGAAGAAGAAGGATAACAAGAGAGAAAGAGAAGAAGGAAGAAGAGAGGAATCGCAGAGGGAGTTTCGAAGAATGCAAGGCAAGGAACCTTCGTCCAAATATAAACACATGCCCGAGGAAGAAATGGTGGGGGTGGGAAAACGTGAGGGGCAGTCTGCTCACGTCACCCAGTCCCATCAGCACCCACTAAAGCCAATCACCCTTTTTAATCAGCACACCCTTGATCAATTAAGTTAATGGCAATTAATAAACAAATTCCCCCTTCTGAAATTATTATTTTAATGGTTTTATTCACCCGGTACATTATTAAAAATTTGGGATGTTACAGTTCTCCCCCACTTCAAAAGAATTTCGTCCTCGAAATTCAGTCGGTAACTCACCTTGGTCAAATAACTCGGGGTACTGCTGCCTCATGGCATCCTCGCGCTCCCAGGTATAAGAGGTATACCCGTCCTGCTGCCATTCCACTTCAACCAGTTGCACTTTCTTACTCCTTAATCGCTTTACTGATCGGTCCACGATCCTAGTCGGTATAGTTGCAGTGGTTAGATCTTCCTTGATTTCCACCTCATCATCAGGCATTGTGTGAGTAGAATCTGGCAGGTACTTCCTTAGTTGAGACACATGAAACACGTCATGTAATCGAGATAAATGAGTCGGTAATGCTATTTGGTATGCCATGGAGCCGACTCGTTTCAACACCTCATAAGGCCCAATGTATCGAGGGCTCAACTTTTTGCTTTTCAGGGCTCGCCCGACTCCTTTACTCGGTGAAGTCCTTAAAAATACCTTGTCTCCGACTGAAAATTCCAAAGGTCTGGTGCGTTGGTCATGGTAGCTCTTCTGCCTATCTTGAGACGCATTCATCTTTTCTTTTATCACCCGGATCTGCTCTGAAGTTTGCTTCACAACCTCTGGTCCCAATAGCAGACTTTCACCTGATTCCGACCAGCAAAGCGGGGTTCGGCATCTTCGACCATACAGTGCTTCGTAGGGTGCCATACCAATACTATTGTGATGGCTATTGTTGTACGTAAACTCGATCAGGGGAAGGTATTGCTCCCAATCCCCACCGTGCTCTAACACACACGCCCTTAGTAAGTCCTCTAAGCTCTGGATTGTTTGCTCGGATTGCCCATCAGATTGGGGGTGGTAAGCAGAACTAAGCCAAAGTTTTGTACCCATTTCCTGGTGCAGACTGGTCCAAAACCGGGACGTGAACCTAGGATCCCTATCTGATACGATGGAAGTTGGTATACCATGCAGTCGGACAATTTCACGAATGTAAATCTGAGCTAACTTATGCATCGGGTTCTTCATATTCACAGGCAGGAAATGTGCACTCTTCGTTAGTCGGTCAACAATGACCCATATCGCATCATGGCTCGCTCGGTTTTTGGGCAATCCCATGACAAAGTCCATGGCAATTGTGTCCCATTTCCACACGGGAATCTCCAGGGGTTGCAATGCACCATACGGCTTCTGGTGCTCCACTTTTGACTTCTGACAGGTGATGCACCAAGCCACATATTCTGCCACGTTCCTTTTTAATCCGGGCCACCAGAACTGGTTTCTCAGGTCATGGTACATCTTCGTGGTACCCGGGTGGATACTTAGCAAGCTCTTGTGGGCTTCATCAAGCACCATTCTTCTCAATTCTCCTCCACCCGGTACGTATATTCTGTTTCTTACTCGGAAGATTCCATCTGATCCCTCAGTCAAGGACAAATCCTTACCTTTGGCCTGAGTCTCCTTCATCTCAGTCAAGTAAGAATCTGACTGCTGTTGCTCGTAACGGATTTCAAGAATTCATTGGCAATCCTCAGCGTGCCGATCGTTATTTTTCGAGAGGAGGGGATGTCAACATGTAAGTTCATGTCTCGGAACTGTTCCAATAGCTCTACCTCCTTCACCATCATCACTGCTACATGAAGGGATTTCCGACTCAACGCGTCGGCAACAACGTTCGCTTTACCTGGATGGTACTTTAGCTCGAAATCATAATCTTTTAAAAATTCCATCCATCTCCTCTGTCTCATGTTCAGTTCCTTTTGGTCGAATAAGTATTTGAGGCTCTTGTGATCACTGTATACTTCAAATCTAGACCCGTACAAGTAATGCCTCCAGATTTTTAATGCGAACACCACAGCTGCCAATTCAAGGTCGTGGGTCGGATAATGCTGCTCGTGAGGTCTCAATTGCCGAGAGGCATACGCTATCACTCGGTCTTTCTGTATCAACACGCATCCTAATCCGAGTCCTGATGCATCACAATAAACCACAAAGTTCTCTTGCAAGTTAGGTAATGCCAGTACTGGAGCAGTCGTCAACTTGTCCTTCAGCTCTCGAAAGCTGTTCTCGCACTCGGGACTCCATACGAAGGGAATGTTTTTCCGAGTCAATTTGGTCAGTGGCGAGGCCAACTTAGAAAAACCTTCAATGAATCTTCTATAATAACCTGCCAGGCCCATAAAGCTCCTTATCTCCGAGATCGACTTGGGTCTCTCCCATGCCATTATAGCTGCCACCTTTGAAGGATCCACCGAGACACCTTCCTCGGAAATCACATATCCGAGGAAATGGATTTTATTCATCCAGAAATCACACTTTGAAAGCTTTGCAAATAGCTGCTTCTCCATCAACACTTGGAGTACCGCCTGGAGATGCTCTTCATGCTCCTCAGAAGTCTTAGAATAGACTAGGATATCATCAATGAAAACAACTACGAATCGGTCTAAATACGGGTGGAATATGCTGTTCATGTAATTCATGAAGACAGCAGGGGCGTTTGTTACACCAAACGGCATCACTACATACTCGTAGTGACCATACCGAGTCCTAAAGGCAGTCTTTGGAATATCCGATTCCTTCACTCGGATTTGGTGGTATCCCGATCGCAGGTCGATTTTTGAGAAAATTGAGGCTCCACGCAGTTGGTCAATGAGGTCATCAATTCTGGGCAACGGGTACCGATTCTTAATCGTGAGTTTGTTTAGCTGTCGGTAGTCTATACAAAGCCTCATGCTGCCATCCTTCTTCTTAACAAGCAGCACAGGTGCACCCCAAGGCGATACACTCGGCCTAATGAATTGTTTTCCAAGCAACTCATTTACTTGCTTCTTCAGCTCGGCCAATTCAGTTGGGGACATTCTGTATAGTGCTCTGGAGACTAGCTCGATTCCAGGGATCAGGTCTATAGAGAATTCGACTTCTCTATTGGGAGGGACACTCGGTACGTCTTCAGGAAACACTTCTAGGAATTCACAGACAGTTGTATTTCGTTCACTCAGGTTTTACTCTCTCTCTCGGTTAGACAAAGCATCATAAACAGTTGGGTTATACCTTGTGCTGTGTCGTCCTCATTGTGCTGCCTCTGGAAGATTATCCTTCGGTTTCTGCAATCCACTAACACCCTGTTAGCTGAAAGCCAATCTATTCCAAGCACAATATCAAGATCCTTTAAAGGTATGCACACCAAATCGAAAGTGAAACTCCGATCACACAACACAAATGTCATATCCTTACATATTGACGATGTCAACACTTTAGGGCCAGTCGGATTGGCCACTTCTAAAGTCCGATCCATAAACACAGTCGATAACTTTAAACGCTTTACACACTCATCAACTATAAAAGAATGGGTGGCTCCCGAATCGAAAACAACATTAAGTGTATGTCTACCGAGTGAGCACTTACATTGCACCAGGTCATTTGCTTGTGCAGCATCCTCTGTGTTGATGACGTAGACTCTTCCCATCGCTGGTTGGTCGGTATTCCTCTCTCGGTTATTTGAAGCAAGCATTATGTTTCCTCTGGCTCTGTTGCCTCTGCCGCTCGGTCGTTGGTTATCATTCACTCAGTTTCTCCCTTGGAAACCTCCTTGACGCACGCTGGTGTTTGCTTGATGGAGTTGGGGACAATCGGGGCGGATGTGTCCCCTTTATTACAATGGAAGCACACCATTTCACCATTGTTGTTGCAGTCTCGGGCATAATGATTTCCTCCACACTTGAAACATTTCCCGTCTCCTACCACTGGTCGTATTTCAGGCTGATTCCGTCCCCTAAATCTGGAAAAAGATTTGTTCCTACCAACGTTGCTTGGCCCCTTGAAGCGGGATTGCTGGGGCCTCAAAGAATGGTTAGCTCTGCTGCTCTGGCCTGAATGGGCCTTGTCATCCTCCTCAAATATCCTACACTTATTTACCAATGCAGGAAAACTTCGTATCTCTTGGTATCTACAAGCTCTCTTAATATCAGATCTTAATCCATTCTCAAATTTAAGGCACTTGGAACTCTCCGTCCCTGGTTGTTGGAAAGGTGGGTAGAATAGACACAACTCGTCGAATCTGGTCGCATACTCCTCCACAGTCATGGAGCCTTGTTTCAACTCCATAAACTCCAACTCCTTCCGACTCCTTACTGTGTCGGGGAAGTACTTCTCCAAGAAGCATGTCTTGAAATCGTTCCATGTCAGCTGAGCATCATCATCAGGGAATCGGTTTCTGGCTATCTTCCACCAGTTTTCTGCCTCGTCACGTAGCATGTACACTGCACACTCAACCTTCTGGGCCTCGGTACAGCGAAGACCCCCAAAAATTCTTTCCAGCTTCTGAGTCCACTTAAACGCTGCCTCAGGGTTCCGTCCACCTAGAAATTCACTCGGCTTCCTCTTCAGGAAGCGGTCCAGCACTTGGCCCTCCTCAGCTCGAGGTTGTCCCTGCCTCTCAAACACGTCTACAAAGCGTTGGAATGTTGTGGCTATAGCCTCCATGCTTTGGCGATGCGTCATTCCTTATCCTGAAATTAACACCCCTTCAAGGATAAGTATACCAAGCCACTTACCACTGATCGGATCTCAGCCTAATGTTCAGTAACTTAGCACATCATACAATTTCTATATGCTACATAATCAATCAGACCAAGAGGGAAACAACCTCCTATCCACAAGTCAATATCAACCAGTTTCAACTAGTATCATAATCAGGATAGCCACTCGGTCAGAAGGCACACAACCGCTTACACTCGGTAAGCATACCTTGGCCTTGGACCTTTCGGTCTGCTCTGATACCAAAATGTAACACCCTAATTTAATGAATCATAGACGGTAAAATGAGGAATTTTTTTTTCCGCAAGAAAAGAAGATCAGAATGCCTTGGTACAAAGAAACGAGAGGAGAAGAAGAGCCAGAGAGATAAAACCGATCCAGGGAGCTGACAGCGGAAGAAGGGGAAATCGCTTAGGCGAACCACACAGCAACGCGTACTCGCTTAAGCGAAAACTTCTCTCGGTATTCGCTCACTACACTCGGTATTTCCGCACTCGGAGTCCAGAGCCTAATTCACTCGGAAGGATCCGATCTCAGTTCACTCGGATTGGGCTCTTACACTTGCTAGTCCCACTCGGGGATGGTCCCCACTATTACCCACTCGGAATCTATGAATGCTCCTCACTCGGGACAACCTTAGCACCCTTTTTGTCACTCGGGGTATTTCACTTGGTTTACACTCGGTAGCCATAATCCGCCTACTCTAAACATTCTACTAAGCTGAGACTCACTCAGATTCTTTTATTACCAACCATTTACTATAGTGGGGTCCTTTAGAGTCTAAGGTGTCACTCTCTAGTCGGAAAACCTTCACTCGGCGGATTCTCACTCGGGGTTCATTGATTATCCTACGCTCGGGAGAAATCCTAGTAGTTCTCACTCGGAAAGCATCTCTAGACTCTCAACTCCGAATCCTAACAGCTCGCCGCTGGGGGCAGTCTTCTACGCCAATTCCTACTCGGAGCTATCTGATTTCACTCACTCAGAACGTCTGAACCTTCCCACTCGGTGACAGAGTCACAAACTCTCCCTCTAGACCATAGGTTGGCTTCCTTCATGATAAGTTATGTCATTTCCTACACACTCGGGGATATGAACGCGCATATATATAAGAATTACCCAGGCATTTCACAGCATAAGGTAGACATGCAACATGGCATAAACATAGGCATATATATATAGAAGTGTATATCACAATTTTACAACCACAATATCATGTTCCTATTCCAAGAGATTCAACTCCGTCAAAAAGACTAACAGAAAAACACGAGCCGGCCAAGGCTTAACTCAAAACACTTTATACAGCATATGCACAGTTGTAAAATTCCATAGTGCATCAGCACTTCACCCGGCATTTTAGCTCCTTCTCCCATCCTCATTACGAGAGATATTCACTGGAAAATTGCCACAACAGGGGTGAGTATCTTAAATTTTAAATGATAGATATTGACTCAGGTTGCCTCACCTTTATACAACAATATATATATACGTACAATTATACATGGCAAGAATTATAGTTAGGGCAATGCCAATCAGCCAGAACACACACAAGGTCCTTATCGATCGGAATCCATCAGTTGTCACTCGGCCTTTTACACACATCAACTCAATAATATTAACATACAACAATCGGTATCGTGATATTAAGATCCGTGTATTAGAATGCTTCTTTTGAACATTTATCAGTCAGATTCCATAATTCTCACTCGGCTATATATACACAACTCTCCAATACATGACATACATTCATAGAACTGAATTCAATCAGCATCAACAGCATATGCACATGGAATAGTGCACTCGGTCCTGAGGGTATATATATATCATCTCATTAACACCATCACATGCATAATTAATTCTACATAACATCAATAGCAATATAAACACAGATTATTCACTCGGTTATATGCATTCATCGTTTCAATAACGTTGCCACCTGCATGATCAATTCCAAACAATGTCAACAGTTAATACACATAGGGTAATTCACTCGGTTGCAAACATTCATCATCTCATTAACACCTTCGCATGCATAACCAATTCCAAACAATATCAACAGTAAATAGGCACATAGTATTTCACTCGGTTCTGCATTCGTGTGTATCGGTATAGACGTTGCAACGTAGGCTTTCAGCCTTTTTATACATAGCTCTCGGCTATCAAATCAGCTCCCAGCTGCTTGGCCATTTTACAGGTGCCCAACCGTTTGCCCACAGGTGACACCAATGCTCTCAGCGCCAACGGAGGTGTTCACAGGCAGCCCGAGTCCCACTCAAGGGCTACCTTGAGTCCCACTCAAGGATTTTACAGCACCCCACGCTTAATAACTGATGGTAGTGTCCCACACTACGTGCTCCCAGCACAACGCATCCCATGCGCCACACGCGGATTCATCATATAACATAGAATTCATGCACACAACCTTCACTCAGTTATACATATTTCGCATGCAGTCGGTAATACGCATTTCCAGGATTCCACATATTAATTTAACACACATATACTTCCATGCAGTCATCATCATAGCTTCATTAACAATATATGAGCCCAATGCAATCGGTGTCAGTCAATATCAAACTTCTAACAGTATTCTCATCAACTCATGCATAACATACACTCGGTATACAGCAGTGTCAGAACTTACTCAACTCATGCATCCATATGAAGATCAACAGGTTCAAACAAGCATTCCAATCAGTACAACATAATATGCATTCGGTATACAATAGTGTCAGGACTTAATCAATGCATGCATCCATATGAATATGAACGGATTCAACAAAGCATTCCAATCAACACAATATAACATGCAATCGGTATACAATAGTGTCATGACTTTAATCAACGCATGCATCTATATGAATATGAACGGATTCAACAAAGCATTCCAATCAACACAATATAACATGCAATCGGTATACAACAGTGTCATGACTTTAATCAACGCATGCATCCATATGAATATGAACGGATTCAACAAAGCATTCCACATGCAAGCACATCATACAACAGAATACAGAATCATCATTATCAATACTCAAAACCCGTTCATAACCCATGCATTTAACATGTAAGGTACTCCCCCTACCAACTACGAGATTCCGAGAGGCTTTTCTGCTTGGGTGTTGGTTCTCTTCCTTGCTGCTTCACTCAACGTTTCCACTCGCTTAGCCTTTACTTGAACGTTGTTACCCTCCATGAGTGGTGCAGAGCTGTTTCTGCTTCTACTTCGACGCTCGTCCTCTACTCGTATGAGGGAGCTCTAGTTCCTCTGCAGCACCGTCACTTGGCTTCCGAAACAGGGAATGGAACAGAGAGCAGAGAAGGAGAAGAGAAGAAGAAGGAAGAAGAAGGAGAACAAGAGAGAAAGAGAAGAAGGAAGAAGAGAGGAATCACAGAGGGAGTTTCGAAGAATGCAAGGCAAGGAACCTTTGTCCAAATATAAACACATGCACAAGGAAGAAATGGTGGGGTGGGAAAACGTGAGGGGCAGTCTGCTCACGTCACCCAGTCCCATCAGCACCCACTAAAGCCAATCACCCTTTTTAATCAGCACACCCTTGATTAATTAAGTTAATGGCAATTAATAAACAAATTCCCCCTTCTGAAATTATCATTTTAATGGTTTTATTCACCCGGTACATTATTAAAAATTTGGGATGTTACACTTACCCTGCACCAAGTTGTCGGTCCTTGCAACCTCAGAGGCATCAAAAGCAAATACTCGTCCGGCCATAACATTCTAAGTGCCACTGGATTGAGTATCAGATTTCCCTGAGTGTTGGCCTCCACGACCACCACCGTGTCTACCTCCTCTCAGAAAATTAGCACCCCGAGTCCCAGAAGTGTTGGCTCGGTTATCATGTCCGCTCGGTTGTTGCCTCTGTGGGTAATCGGGCCTAAGGTGTCCCAGTTGTCCATATTGGAAACAAAATATTTGACTAGCCGAACAATGTTTTACAATATGGCCCTCCTGGCCACAATTATAGCACGCACGGCTACCCGACTGGCTACCAGATCAGCCAGTAGAACCCCGACCAGAAGAGAAGGAGGACGTAGCGGAAGACTTACCGCCACGAAAGAAGTGACCCATCTTCTTGAAACTGAACCCTCTTGCCTTCTGCGGTCTCTTATCTTTCGGCTGAGATGTCCTCTGTAATTGCACTTCCTTAGTCAGCCTAGCCTTGTTTACCAAAGTCAGATAATCTCGAATCTCCATCAGCACAATAACACTGTGAAGTTCAATTCGCAATCCCGCTTCATACTTGGCACACTTACTGCCCTCGGTTCCTTCCAATGAGAAAGGGTGATAGAAGTCACACAGCTCGTCAAACTTAGTAGTGTACTCAGCCACTGACATTCGGCCCTGTTCCAACCTCAGAAACTCCATGTCCTTTCAGATTTTGTAATTATTCGGGAAGTACTTGACAAGAAACCTCCTTCAGAAATTCACCCACACTAGCGGTTCACTCGCCACATTTATCTGTACCTTGGTCTGAGACCACCATATCCTAGCCTCGTCCTTCAACTGGTAAGTAGCAAACTGAACCTTCTGCTCCTCCGAGCACTCGAAATATTCAAAAGCTTGTTCTATTTCCCTTATCTAAACATACGCCCCATCATAATCATGCCCTCCTTTGTAAGCAGGGGGATTCCTTTTCAAGAATTTATCAAGAGTGGGACCAGATTCGGTCCTACTCATCAATTGGGAAAACTTTAAGAAGAAGTCGTCTCTTCCACCAGAACTAGTTCCCTCAGCCATAATGTAATTCTACAATGAACAAACACATCACCATTAATAACCAATGCTTTACCAGGGAGTCAGATATTTACCTCATATATAAAATACAACGCCGCTGGAGTGCCAAGGGAATGATGCCAAGCTGCACAAACAACCACAAGCACAATGCAATAGAATGCAAAAATAGCCCAGTATAGGACTCACACAAATCATCGGGTTCACCCATGCACCCGGCTCTAGAAAGAACCGCTCTGATACCAACTGTGACGACCCACGTCATTTTACCATTTAATTATACTCGGTTAATCATTTTTTGTAATAGTTTTTTCGCGTTTAATGAAAATTAATTAGGTCTTAAAATAAAGTAATATTTGCTTTTCTTAAGCATACTCAAAATAATAACCGATCGGAAATAGATCCATTAATAAAATAGGATTGATTAGAATCAGCGGAAGGAGAAAGATGAAGACAGGGGTCATTCGCTAGAGCGAGACCCTGATTCGCTTAGGCGAAACCCGAGAAGGTCGCTTAGGCGAGTCCCGACTCGCTTGAGCGAATCCTACATTTCAAACCTTGGTGAAACACGAGATATGCAAGGAAATTAACAAATTGGTTTTTACTCGGAAATGGGTCCACTCGGTCATATCTCACTCGGGAACCCCTTAACCTTCACTTAGAAAAGGGTTCTCTTGGTCATGTATCACTCAGAAAACACCCTAACCTTACTTCACTCAGAAGACGTTCTCTCGGCTATACCTCACTCGGAAACATCCTAATCTTCACTCGGATGCACTCTAATCTTCACTCGGAAGAGGACGAGGGATACTCACTTGAGCGAAATAGGCACAAGATCAATTCCCCCGGCCTTTGCTCGGACAAGACTGAATCCACTCGGCGAGATTTGTCCGGTAGTCGACTTTACTACAGCGAACACAAATCCACACATGAAAATCAATACCGATCACATCGCAACATACTTCATATGCACATTAGTCAAAATACACAAGCAACATAATGTCATCACATATACGAAAAACTCATTATATATATATATATATATTACACAATTCATTTCAAAATCACTCGGTGCCTTGGCATCAATCCTTCGCTTGGCGCACCGCCAGGGCTCCGACCTCTTCCCTGTCACTGATTACTAAATTAAAAACCACAGCAAGGGTGAGTGTTTGGCATCATAATTAATCTAGAATGGAAATTAACAATTTACATGTATATAAACTCTGTCCGATTACTTTATCATCAAATTGCAAGTCACACTCAGCAATTAACTCACACTCGGCAAGTATAACCATTCACACTCGATAAATATAACAAATTGCACTCGATAAATATATTAAATCATACTTGGAAAATATATTAAGTTGCACTCGGCAAATATATCAAATCATACTCAGCAAATATATCAAATTGCACTCGGCAAATATATCAAATCATACTCGGCAAATATATCAAGTTGCACTCGGCAAATATATCAAATCATACTCAACAAATATATTAAATTGCACTCAGTAAATATATCAAATCATACTCGACAAATATATCATCATACTCAACAAATATATCAAATTGCACTCGCAAATATATGAAATCATACTTGGCAAATATATCAATTCACACTCGACAATTATAATTAATCACACATATCACAACTAATAATTCATCAATTGTCACCACTGACTCTTAGACAAAATTGACGCCTAGTATCCGTATACTAAAGGATCGGCCTTCAGCTGGGGATCCTACTTGACACCCCGTGAACCCTGCTTGGTTCACCGAGTCCTGCTTGACTCTCCACCTCGACCACTAGGTCCTGCTTGACCACTGGTAGCTCAACTGGGCATAAAAACCACGGGAGCCGGAAATGAGGGGCTATACATACCATCGGCTGTCCCATACCACACAATCATACATATTCACATTTCTCGTCATATCATAAGTGGCCATTAACAACATCACATACTCATCACACGGGCGACCTGCTTGTCAAGCCCGGCATCACATTGCCACTATACACCGATTATCACAGCATCAAATATTTCAAACTCATAATCATCTTAAGTCACACACACACGATCTTAAACCGATCGGTGTCAATATTCATACATGCATACACACAACTCATCCACATACAACTTTCATCAAGCATCATTTCTTACCATGTTCACAATCAGTTCAACGACTCAGACCCAACATGTCCTATTCTAATTAATTATAACTCGAACACCCCTTACCTCTATTCTAAGCTTCAATGATCTACTCTTGGTACCAATTACCTCCTCTAAACGCTTGGTTCATGGTTTCACTTCCGAATCCAGCACCAGCTCCGTCAATCAGTCCTCCGGTGTTCGTTCTGCTACCTACGGGGTCAGAATGCAAAACCCGTTAACGTCGTACCACTCACACAATCTAAAGACCATTTTCGAGCTCACACTCACCAGAGGAGTGGAAAACAGAACCTTACCCCGCCATGCATGACCATTCGGTCCAAAGGAGAAAACGAAAGAGATGAGGCAACACAAATTTAAACGGTTCAATGGACTCACCTTGAAACCACGGTCACGGAAATGGGGTTATCTCAAAGTTCTGACACGGAACAAGTGTAACATCCTGCTTTAATAGTAGTTCAATTATGTAATTTATGAAGCATGGAAGGTCTGTAAGTGTTAATCAATGAATAAAACACTCTATGGATGGTTTTTAATGCTCCAAAAGTTTCATTTTTGGATATAATTCTAGAATTTATATAGATCCTTATTGATAAGACCCAATTTCTGAGTAAAAATGCCTTAGAAAGAACTGTCCGAGTGAGAAAGAGACTCTGTTCTGAGTGAAAACTACAAATTCCGAGTGACCAAGAGGAAATTCCGAGTGGAAAATGGAAATACCAAGTGAAAATTGTGTTTTCCGAGTGGAACATGGTCAAGAGGACTTATTCCGAGTGAAATTCTATCTCAGAGACTCACTGCTGAGTCAAACATGGCAGGAAGACTCAATTCCGAGTCAATTATTCCTGAGTGACTCAATTTCGAGTCAAACACCTCAGAATGACTCATTTCCGAGTCAATTATTCCTGAGTGACTCGTTTCCGAGTCAAACACCCCAGAAAGACTCATTCCTGAGTCAAGCTTCTTCCAAAGACTCGTTTCCGAGTCAATCATAATGCAATACCGAATGAAAGTTCTACCGAGCAAAAACCCAATGATTGGGAATCGGTTTTAATAAATTTACCGAGTAAACAGTCGAGTGGAATAACTCGGTTTGGAGATGAATTACCGAGCAACGACTGACCTAATGTTGAGTCCTCTTTGGTAATAAAAACTGAGTGAATGATGAGCAATAAAGGATTACCTTGCCGAGTGGAAAATCAGAGTGTTGGAGTCGGACTCAGAAGAATACTTCTGAGTATAAAAAGAATGAGGTGTTTCTGAAAGAGGAATCAGAATTGTGTAACATACCGAGTGAAGCTTATGTATATTGTTCTTTTCCGAGTGGTGAAAACCTTAGAGGTTTCCGAATGAAGAACAATTCAAGGGTTTCTGCCAAGTGGAAACCTGGGAGCATTGAGTCGGTCTGAGATGACTTGACCGAGTGAAAGGATGAAGGAAGAGGAATCGGTTTTAATTTAATTACCGAGTGGATAATTGAGTGGAATGAGTCGGCCTAATAATGATTTGAAACGGCCGAGTGGAAAACAGAGAAGAATGACTCAGTTTCAGGGAGAATATGCCGAGTGAGATATTTTATAAGTAAGTCCGAGTGAGGAAACTCCGACTGTCACCTCCAAGGAAGAGAAATCAGACTGAGAGTTTCAAATAGAACCAATTCCGAGTGAATAATAGGTGAAGACTCGGTTTCAGGAGGTTTTACCGAGTGGACCAAGATGTTGAATGAAAACCGAGTGGATTCGCTTAAGCGAATGAATTCCTCGCTTAAGGGAGGGAGAGTGTCTGGCTTAAGTGAGTCGGTATCCGCTTGAGCGAGAGGGACTTGGATTTCCCTCTTTTCACGTTGCCGACCACTTCCAGTCGGTATATACATTGACCGGGTAGAATTCCAGTCGGCCAAGAGGCTGACCGAGTGAAATTTCACTCGGAATTCACTGTCAGAGTAACGCTTTGACTTCAATTTTGTCCCTTTATGCATATTTTTAATATATTTGACCCAATTACTCACCCTAGTGGGTGGATGGCCAGAAGTGGAAGACATATCACTTACTTTCTTATCTAGATCTCCATTATCAACCCACTAACAGCCCACTAGAAACCCACTCACAAAAAACTTGTCCCCCACTGCCTTTGCATTATTAAACAAAACACTATCCCTTCAGAAACTCTTAGAAAACAGAAATACAGTACACCATCTTCCTTTCTTCCTTAAGACCTTCGAATAGAAGCCAGGACAAGAAGGAGGCCAGTTCCAGTCAGCAAACCAAGTAAGAGGGGACAGGGTTGTGAATAACTATGAAATGGGTAGAATTGTATGCTGTTCTAGAATTCCAGAATTAATTTCGTAAATTGCTTCTCATTTTTGAAATTGAAAACGTGTGAATTTGACTCTTACTTCTTCATGAAAGTTGTAGATCCTTTTGTCATATAAATTTTGAGACCTGAATAAATTAATTTGAATATGTATAGCAAACGTTATAGCCAAAATACTACAGCATGTTCGAGTGGAATATTTGTTCTATGATCTGTGTATATATTGATATTCTGGGAATTTTACAAGCATAATCAGCCTTTGATGTCTTAATGAAAGTTGTATATAGTTGTGTTATGGATCTATAGAAAGTGGTTTCAAGTCAAAATGATTTTTGTATCTTGAGTTATGCCTAAAATACTAAAGTATGTACAAGCTGTAAATCTGTTAACTATGAAATCCGAATCTTATTTTCAAAACTGGTAATTTTGTGGTGTGAATTAGTGGTTAGTGTCTTCATGAAAGTTGTATATAATTATGTTAAGAGTAATTTAGGACTTGTCTCATGTCAAAACTATTTTTATAACTCTAGAAACGTTGAAAATACTAATATATGTACGTTTTGAAAGCTCATCTGGAGGCAGTGTTGTATTTTGTAGATAAATGGTATTTCTGCTTAGAATTTGAATTTATGATCTACATGAAAGTTGTAGATATTTGTGTTAAGAATAATTTAGAACTGGTTTCATGCCAAAATTGTTTTTGTAGCTCCAGAAACATTAAAAATACTAATCTGTGTACGTTTTAAAAATCCTCTTTGAGGCAGTTTTGTATTCTGTGAATAAGTGATGGTTATGTTTAGAATTTGAATTTATGGTCTTCATGAAAGTTGTAGATATTTATGTTATTGAGCTATAGAAAGTGGAATCACATAAAAAGGATTTGATTTGCTCATGTTATGACTATTTTACTAACGTATGTCGCTGTTTGGAAATGCTGAAATTTACTTATAATGGTTATTATGGATAAAAATGATATTTTCTCTATGGGTAATAATTTATTATTGAATTCTTGAGTGATTATGAATTATTGTCAATGCTGTTGAGTATCATACAGTTTGTATATTGTGGTAGTGAATAATTATGAATAACGAAATTAATTTATATGTACATGAATGCCTTGTGGTTATTGTTACATGTGGTTGAAACAGTAAATCCATGATTCTGAAAATTATTATATGTGATGTGTCCTTTGAGGACTTGTGGTTTTCCAAGTGGTTTTGGAAATTAATATATCATGGTATGTTAAATGATAATAAGAATTAAAGGCATTCATGCATCATAAGCATTTGGACGCACCATGGAATTTAAGGGTTCCATGATTGCCTACCCTGGTGGGGGGTTACTCTATGACGAGTTAAGCCCTATTTTGTTGTGCGCCATGGAGTGTAGGGATTCATGGTTTATGCAAAGCCCTACTTATGATATTTGTGTACTTCGGTACTTAAGCGCCATGAAGTGTAGGGATTCATGGTATATGCTAAAGCCCTATTTGTGTCTCTATGAGACTATTACTGCAGTATTCCCACAAAACCAAATGGATCCAGCATGACATCATTTGACTAATTAAAGACTTATTAAATATAAATGAACTTGTTTAACATATTCATCATATCATTATGGTTTGTTGATTGTGTTTGTGCAATTTTATTTATTTTATAATTATTCTATATTCTGTCTCACTCTTACATTAATTTTTACAGTGAATGCCACGCATAATGAAGAGTGATGCCATGATTGATGCCTATTTGAATTATTACTTGGACTTTAATTTAATGGGTTGTAATAAATATTATATACTATGTACTGTTACTTCTAAATCGTTTCCGCTATGCAAATATTTCATGAATTTTATTAATCACGACTAGTATTCATGATAATATTCCACAATTATCGAATTTTATGTGAACTCTGAGTTAATTTATGAATTTTAAATTGATCTTTCAAAAACGTGAAAAATTTATTTAGAAAATTACACGGGACGTTACATTGATGGTATCAGAGCATTTTCAAAAATTCAGGACCAATTGCTATGACATGTACTGTTTCTCGATATAATATGTGAAATGTTTGATTCCTTACTTGATAAAATGTTAAGTGTGTACTATATGACTTGTGCCTGACTGATTAATTGCAAAAAGATTTGTTTGATTACTGCTTGATAATATGATAAATATGTTATATGATTTATTGCTTAACTGATAAACTGTAGAATAATGATAGTTATGTAGTATTTATATACGATATATTATCCCTTAGAATTGGTATACACCAAACTACGAATGTAGGATGGCAAGAAACAACAACAACAACAACAACGATATGGTAGCAGCTTTCAACCGCTTAGCTGAAGCCATAGAACGACAAAACCAACCAAGGAGCACTGGAGGACTCCATGGGTTAGATCACTTCCTGAAAAGAAAGTCTTCACAATTCAAAGGAGGTTATAATCCAGAAGGAGCATATCTTTGGGCCAAGGAAATGGAGCATATCTTTCGAGCATTGCCCTGCACAGAATGCGAAAAGGTGGAGTATGCCACCTATATGTTGGTGGAAGAGGCAGAAAACTGGTGGATTCATGCTAGAATCCGTATGATCGAGACTGATAGACCCTTGAACTGGGTCAACTTCAAAGACTGTTTCCTGGAGAAATATTTTCCAGCAAGTGTGAAAAGCCGCAAGGAGTTGGAATTTATGGAGTTGAAACAAGGCTCAATGTCCGTTGGAGAATATGCTGCAAAGTTTGAAGAACTATCTCTCTTTTACTCTCCTTTTCAACAGGCTGGTGCCGAAGAATCAAAATGTGTTAAATTTGAGAACGGGCTGAATTTGGAAATCAAAGAGGCGATAGGGTACCAAGAAATTCGGAGTTTTCCTATTCTAATCAACAAATGCAGAATTTTTGAAGAAAATCACCAAGCCAGACTGGAACATGAAAAAGCTAATAGACAACTGAAACCTTAATCAGTTGATTTCAAAAGGAGAGGATCATTCTATCAAGGACGTTTCAAGGGAGGATCATCATCATCATCTTCTGAGAGATGCAACAACATGAGGTGTCTTAAGTGCGGAGGTAATCATCATGTACGTGATTGTAACAGACGTCTTGAAGATGTCACTTGCTTTCGATGTAATCAGAAAGGACACATCAGTCCAAATTGCCCGCAGAACTGACAAAACAACGATAGCAACACTATGAATAATCAAAGAGGCTCTAACTATAAGGGAGGTCGTGGAGGAAACACGCGAGCTGCTCAACCTCTAAGACAGAACAGGGAGTCAACAGACCAGAGGTTACAATCAACAGCTGGGAGAGTCTTTGCCATCAGCGGTTCAGAGGCAGATCAAGCTGATGATCTCGTACAAAGTAAGTGTGAAATCAATGGTATAATCTTATCTGTGTTATTTCATTCAGGTGCTACACATTCTTTTATTTCTGATGAGTGTGTTCGACGCCTTCAATTACCTGTGAAGCCTATGACATATGATCTGATTGTTTCCACTCCCACCGGTACACAACTTAGGACAACTAAGGTGTGTAACGAATGTTCTATGCTCATAGAAGGTAAAAACTTTCTAGTAGATCTTGTTTGTTTACCTCTGAAGGATCTGGAAGTAATCATAGGGATGGACTGGTTATCGGCAAATCGAGTCTTGGTGGACTGTCATAACAAAACTGTGATACTTCCATCAGAAGAAAATCTTACTTCCAACAGTCTCAAACTCTTTGCCTTACAAGGTGAAAGCCAATTATTTGCCTTGTTTACTCTTCCACAAGGAGATGAAGAATCTAAAGCAATCGAAATGCTAGTTGTTTCTGAATTCCCTGAAGTATTTCCTGAGGATGTCTCAAGTTTACCTCCAGAACGTGAGATAGAATTCTCAATTGATTTAATTCCAGGAGCAGAACCAGTATCTAAGGCTCCATATCGTATGTCACCTATTGAACTGGCAGAACTGAAGAAGCAAGTTGAGGAGTTGTTGGAGAAACATTTCATCAGGCCTAGTGTGTCACCATGGGGAGCGCCAATATTACTTGTCAAGAAGATGGAAGCATGAGATTATGTGTAGATTATCGTCAGTTGAACAAATTGACGGTGAAGAATAGATATCCTTTGCCCAGAATTGATGATTTGATAGATCAATTGAGGGGTGCTACTGTATTTTCCAAGATTGATCTACGATCGGGATACCATCAGATTCGTGTCAAGTCTGAGGATATTTCAAAGACAGCTTTTAGAACACGCTATGGCCATTACGAGTATCTTGTGATGCCCTTCGGAGTAACCAACGCCCCAGCTGTATTCATGGATTACATGAATCGAGTGTTCCATTCATACTTAGATCAGTTTGTTATTATCTTCATTGATGACATTCTGATTTATTCTAAGACGTGGGAGGAACATGAAAAGCATCTTCGAGTGGTATTACAGATTCTGAAAGAGAAGCAGTTGTATGCCAAGTTGTCTAAATGTGAATTCTGGTTGAAGGAGGTAAAGTTTCTAGGTCATGTAATCTCAAACGAAGGAGTGTCTGTAGACCCTTCTAAAATTGAAGCTGTAACGAACTGGGAGAGACCTACTTCAGTCACTGAGATACGAAGCTTCCTGGGATTAGCTGGTTATTATCGGAGATTTATTAAGGGGTTTTCTCAAATTGCCCTACCAATGACTCGTCTAACCCGGAAGAATTAACCTTTTGATTGGACGCCAGAATGTGAGAAAAGTTTCCAGGAACTAAAAATGAAGCTTACATCTGCTCCAGTCTTAACCTTGCCTGACCCACAAGAAGACTTTGTGGTTTATTGTGATGCTTCTAAGATGGGCTTAGGTTGTGTCTTGATACAGCAACGAAGAGTGGTTGCCTATGCTTCTAGGCAGTTGAGACCACATGAAATGAATTATCCAACGCATGATCTAGAATTGGCAGCAGTGGTTTTTGCTCTGAAAATCTGGAGACACCATTTGCATGGAGTCAAGTTTGAAGTGTTCAGTGACCACAAGAGCTTGAAGTATTTGTTCGATCAAAAGGAACTGAACATGAGGCAGCGAAGATGGATGGAGTTTCTTAAAGATTATGATTTTGATTTGAAGTACCATCCAGGAAAAGCAAATGTGGTGGCAGATGCACTTAGCCGAAAGTCCATTCATATGGCATCTTTGATGATAAAAGAGATGGAGATGATAGAACAATTCAGAGACATGAACTTGGGTGTAGAGATAAAATCTTCAAAGAGTTTGATCTTGGGAACTTTAAAGATAACCAATGATTTTTTGAAGCTGATAGGTGAAAGACAGAAAGAAGACTTGCCATTACAAGAGTTAAGAGACTTGCAGGCAAAGGGAAAAGATATGGGATTATAAGAAGGATCAGATGGAATTTGGAGAATCAAAAGCAGAATTTGTGTACCAGATGATGTTGGTCTGAGAAGATCAATCTTAGAAGAAGCGCATAAAAGTATGCTGAGCATTCATCTTGGATCAACTAAGATGTATCAAGACCTGAAGAAAAGCTTTTGGTGGCCAAGGATGAAGAAAGAAATAGCTGAATATGTGTCTTCATGTCTGGTATGTCAAAAAGCCAAGGTGGAACACCAGAAGCCATCTGGTGAACTACAACCATTTGAGATTCCAGTTTGGAAATGGGATGATATTTCAATGGACTTTGTGTCAGGGTTACCAAGAACACGTTCAGGGAACGATGCAATCTGGGTTATTGTAGACAGATTGACAAAGTCTGCTCATTTTCTCCCAATGAATATGAAGAACTCTCTACAAAAATTGGCACAATTATATGTAAAGGAGATCGTAAGACTTCATGGTGTACCATCTAGTATTGTGTCAGATAGAGATCCAAGGTTCACTTCCCGATTCTGGGGAAGCTTGCATCAGGAATTGGGTTCAAAGCTTCGATTAAGTTCAGCTTATCATCCCCTAACAGATGGACAGTCAGAGCGTACCATACAAAGTCTGGAAGACCTACTACGATCTTGTGTACTTGAACATGGTGGTAGTTGGGAGCAGTTTCTTCCACTGATTGAATTCACATATAACAACAGTTACCATAGCAGTATTGGTATGGCTCCATTTGAAGCATTGTATGGTAGAAAGTGTCGAACGCCCCTTTGTTGGTTAGAAACTGGTGAAAGTTTGGTGTTAGGACCTGAAATTGTGCAACAGGCTACTGAACAAATAGAAATAATCAGAGAGAAGATGAAGGCATCCCAAGATAGACAAAAGCAGTACTATGACAAAAGGAGGAAACCACTTGAATTTCAGGTTGGTGATCATGTATTCTTGAAGGTTTCACCTCACAAGGGAATTGGTCGAGCGTTGAAAAGTAAGAAGTTGAGTTCAAGGTTCATTGGACCATGTGAGATTCTGAAGAGGATTGGTATAGTGGCATATCAGATTGCACTTCCTCCTCACCTGGCAAATCTGCACAATGTGTTTCATGTGTCACAGCTGAGGAAGTATGTGTGAGACCCCACTCATGTGATTGCTACTGATGATGTAGAAGTTAGGGAAAATCTGACCATCTCTACAGAACCTACACAGATTCTAGAAAGATCGAATAAACGCCTGAGAAACAAGAACGTACCACTAGTGAAGGTTGCATGGAAACAAGGAAACAAAGTAACTCTGACTTGGGAGCGTGAAGATGCTATGAGGACGCAGTATCCAGGATTGTTTCACTGAGGAGTACGTTAAGTTAAATTTTGAGGACGAAATTTTTTATTAGGGTGGGAGAAATGTAACATCCTGCTTTAATAGTAGTTCAATTATGTAATTTATGAAGCATGGAAGGTCTGTAAGTGTTAATCAATGAATAAAACACTCTATGGATGGTTTTTAATGCCAAAAGTTTTATTTTTGGATATAATTCTAGACTTTATATAGATCCTTATTGATAAGACCCAATTTTCGAGTAAAAATGCCTTAGAAAGAACTGTCCGAGTGAGAAAGAGACTCTGTTCCGAGTGAAAACTACAAATTCTGAGTGACCAAGAGGAAATTCTGAGTGGAAAATGGAAATACCGAGTGAAAATTGTGTTTTTCGAGTGGAACATGGTCAAGAGGACTTATTCCGAGTGAAATTCTATCTCAGAAACTCACTGCTGAGTCAAACATGGCAGGAAGACTCAATTCCGAGTCAATTATTCCTGAGTGACTCATTTCCAAGTCAAACACCTCAGAATGACTCATTTTCGAGTCAATTATTCCTGAGTGACTCGTTTCCGAGTCAAACACCCCAGAAAGACTCATTCCTGAGTCAAGCTTCTTCCAAAGACTCGTTTCCGAGTCAATCATAATGCAATACCGAATGAAAGTTCTACCGAGCAAAAACCCAATGATTGGGAATCGGTTTTAATAAATTTACCGAGTAAACAGTCGAGTGGAATAACTCGGTTTGGAGATAAATTACCGAGCAACGACTGACCTAATGTTGAGTCCTCTTTGGCAATGAAAACTGAGTGAATGATGAGCAATAAAGGATTACCTTGCCGAGTGGAAAATCAGAGTGTTGGAGTCGGACTCAGAAGAATACTTCTGAGTATAAAAAGAATGAGGTGTTTTTGAAAGAGGAATCAGAATTGTGTAACATACCGAGTGAAGCTTATGCATATTGTTCTTTTCCGAGTGGTGAAAACCTTAGAGGTTTCCGAATGAAGAACAATTCAAGGGTTTCTGCCAAGTGGAAACCTGGGAGCATTGAGTCGGTCTGAGACAACTTGACCGAGTGAAAGGATGAAGGAAGAGGAATCGGTTTTAATTTAATTACCGAGTGGATAATTGAGTGGAATGAGTCAGCTTAATAATGATTTGAAATGGCCGAGTGGAAAACAAAGAAGAATGACTCGGTTTCAGGGAGAATATGTCGAGTGAGATATTTTATAAGTAAGTCCGAGTGAGGAAACTCTGACTGTCACCTCCAAGGAAGAGAAATCAGACTGAGAGTTTCAAATAGAACTAATTTCGAGTGAATAATAGGTGAAGACTCGGTTTCAGGAGGTTTTACCGAGTGGACTAAGATGTTGAATGAAAACCGAGTGGATTCGCTTAAGCGAATGAATTCCTCGCTTAAGGGAGGGAGAGTGTCTGGCTTAAGTGAGTCGGTATCCGCTTGAGCGAGAGGGACTTGGATTTCCCTCTTTTCACGTTGCCGACCACTTCCAGTCGGTATATACATTGACCGGGTAGAATTCCAGTCGGCCAAGAGGCTGACCGAGTGAAATTTCACTCGGAATTCACTGTCAGAGTAACGCTTTGACTTCAATTTTGTCCCTTTATGCATATTTTTAATATATTTGACCCAATTACTCACCCTAGTGGGTGGATGGCCAGAAGTTGAAGACATATCACTTACTTTCTTATCTAGATCTCCATTATCAACCCACTAACAGCCCACTAGAAACCCACTCACAAAAAACTTGTCCCCCACTGGCTTTGCATTATTAAACAAAACACTATCCCTTCAGAAACTCTTAGAAAACAGAAATACAGTACACCATCTTCCTTTCTTCCTTAAGACCTTCGAATAGAAGCCAGGACAAGAAGGAGGCCAGTTCCAGTCAGCAAACCAAGTAAGAGGGGACAGGGTTGTGAATAACTATGAAATGGGTAGAATTGTATGCTGTTCTAGAATTCCAGAATTAATTTTGTAAATTGCTTCTCATTTTTGAAATTGAAAACGTGTGAATTTGACTCTTACTTCTTCATGAAAGTTGTAGATCCTTTTGTTATATAAATTTTGAGACCTGAATAAATTAATTTGAATATGTATAGCAAACGTTATAGCCAAAATACTACAGCATGTTCGAGTGGAATATTTGTTCTATGATCTGTGTATATATTGATATTCTGGGAATTTTACAAGCATAATCAGCCTTTGATGTCTTAATGAAAGTTGTATATAGTTGTGTTATGGATCTATAGAAAGTGGTTTCAAGTCAAAATGATTTTTGTATCTTGAGTTATGCCTAAAATACTAAAGTATGTACAAGCTGTAAATCTGTTAACTATGAAATCCGAATCTTATTTTCAAAACTGGTAATTTTGTGGTGTGAATTAGTGGTTAGTGTCTTCATGAAAGTTGTATATAATTATGTTAAGAGTAATTTAGGACTTGTCTCATGTCAAAACTATTTTTATAACTCTAGAAACGTTGAAAATACTAATATATGTACGTTTTGAAAGCTCATCTGGAGGCAGTGTTGTATTTTGTGGATAAATGGTATTTCTGCTTAGAATTTGAATTTCTGAGCTTCATGAAAGTTGTAGATATTTGTGTTAAGAATAATATAGAACTGGTTTCATGCCAAAATTGTTTTTGTAGCTCCAGAAACATTAAAAATACTAATCTGTGTACGTTTTAAAAATCCTCTTTGAGGCAGTTTTGTATTCTGTGAATAAGTGATGGTTATGTTTAGAATTTGAATTTATGGTCTTCATGAAAGTTGTATATATTTATGTTATTGAGCTATAAAAAGTGGAATCACATAAAAAGGATTTGATTTGCTCATGTTATGACTATTTTACTAACGTATGTTGCTGTTTGGAAAAGCTGAAATTTACTTATAATGGTTATTATGGATAAAAATGATATTTTCTCTATGGGTAATAATTTATTATTGAATTCTTGAGTGATTATAAATTATTATGAATGCTGTTGAGTATCATACAGTTTGTATATTGTGGTAGTGAATAATTATGAATAACAAAATTAATTTATATGTACATGAATGCCTTGTGGTTATTGTTACATGTGGTTGAAACAGTAAATCCATGATTCTGAAAATTATTATATGTGATGTGTCCTTTGCGGACTTGTGGTTTTCCAAGTGGTTTTGGAAATTAATATATCATGGTATGTTAAATGATAATAAAAATTAAAGGCATTCATGCATCATAAGCATTTGGACGCACCATGGAATTTAGGGGTTCCATGATTGCCTACCCTGGTGGGGGGTTACTCTATGACGAGTTAAGCCCTATTTTGTTGTGTGCCATGGAGTGTAGGGATTCATGGTTTATGCAAAGCCCTACTTATGATATTTGTGTACTTCGGTACTTAAGCGCCATGAAGTGTAGGGATTCATGGTATATGCTAAAGCCCTATTTGTGTCTATATGAGACTATTACTGCAGTATTCCCACCAAACCAAATGGATCCAGCATGACATCATTTGACTAATTAAAGACTTATTAAATATAAATGAACTTGTTTGGCATATTCATCATATCATTATGGTTTGTTGATTGTGTTTTTATAATTTTATTTATTTTATAATTATTCTATATTCTGTCTCACTCTTACATTAATTTTTACAATGAATGCCACGCAGAATGAAGAGTGATGCCATGATTGATGCCTATTTGAATTATTACTTGGACTTTAATTTAATGGGTTGTAATAAATATTACGTACTATGTACTGTTACTTCTAAATCGTTTCCGCTATGTAAATATTTCATGAATTTTATTAATCACGACTAGTATGCATGATAATATTCCGCGATTATCGAATTTTATGTGAACTCTGAGTTAATTTACAAATTTTAAATTGATCTTTCAAAAACGTGAAAAATTTATTCGGAAAATTACACGCGACGTTACAATAAGCCTTCCCCTGGAGCATGCAACTCGGCAGCGAGGGAGGAGAAAATGAAGAAGAAGGAGAAACAGACGAAGAAGGAGAAAGAAGAAGTAGATGTGGGCTCGTGTGAAAATGAATGAGGAAAGAGAAAGAAACCTTCTTTATTTAAAGCTCAGGGGCAAACCGGTCACTTCCTCATTTCTTTTATATTTTCATTAAAAGTTCTGATTAAACTTTTACCCCTTCAAATTTCACCTCATTTAACCCTTTTATAATTAATCAACCAACTAAATTTATTTACCCTCACAATATTTAATTATTTATAATTGCCTAATAATTCATAAAAATATCCAATAAATCTCTAAAACATTTATTAATAATTTTCGCTACTCATAATTTTACTACAAATATCCAGGATGTTACAGCTTCCACCCATTTAGACACGTAGTTAACTACTACCAAGATAAAATGATTTTCGAAAGAAGAGGGAAAGGGTCCCATGAAATCAACACCCCATACATTAAATAATTTAACCTTTAAAATGCTATTAAGTGGAATTTCATGCCTCTTACCTATGTTACCTGCTCTTTGGAAAGCATCACAAGTCAGGACATACTTACGTACATCCTTAAAAAGGTGTGGCCAGTAAAACCCAGCTTGTAATACTTTTGAGGTTGTCTTGGATATGCTCATGTGGCCTCCACAAGAAAAAGAATGGTAATGGACTAGGATGGCATGGACTTCATCCTCTGGAACACACCTCCTAATAAACCATCTACACATTGTTTGAAGAGGAGGGGTTCATCCCAATAGTAGTGCCTAACATCTGCAAAAAAACTTCTTTTTCTACTGAAAATCAAGGTCAGGGGGTAAAATACCACAAGCAAGAAAATTAACAAAATCTACATACCAAGGCACTTGTTGAACACTAAGACTCAATAATTGTTCATTCGAAAAAGATTCATTGATGGGAATAACATCTTTCATCTCTACTTTTCCAGATGACAACCTAGACAAATGATCAGCTACAAGATTCTCAATACCCTTTTTATCCTTAATCTCTAAGTCAAATTCTTGCAAAATTAGAATCCACCTAATTAGCCTAGGCTTTGCTTCTTTTGTATGCAATAGATACTTAATGGTATAATGGTCAGTATAGACAATAACATGCGAACCTACCAAATAAGATCTAAATTTATCAAAAGCAAAAAGAATAGCTAACAGTTCCTTTTCAGTTGTGGTATAGTTTACCTGAGCATCATCCAAAGTGCGGCTGGCATAATGGATGACATGAAGCTTCTTATCTTTCCATTGTCCAAGCACATTGTGTGATCACTTGCATTACACATCAACTCAAATGGGAGTTCCCAATCAAGGGATTGCCTAAAGAAGCAGAGATCAAAGCCTGCTTAATCCTGCAAAAAGCCTCTAAACAAGATGAGTCATAATTAAATGGAACATCCTTACCTAAAAGGTTCGTCAGAGGCTTTGTGATTTTGCTAAAGTCTTTAATGAATCGCTGGTAAAACCCGACATGCCCAAGAAAGCTCCGAATGCCTTTCACATTTGTAGGTAGGGGAAATTTCTCAATCACCTCCACCTTAGCCTTATCCACCTTTATACCTCTCTCAGACACCAAATGTCCAAGAACTATGCCTTCCCTCACCATGAAGTGGCACTTTTCCCAATTTAAGACCAAATTGGTCTCTTCATAATGCTACAAAACTTGGCATAAATTTGTTAAACAGTTATCAAAATCTAAACCATGCACTGAAAAATCATCCATAAATACTTCCATCATATTTTTGATAAGATCAGAAAAAATGGCCTGCATACACCTTTGAAAAGTCGCAGGTGCATTACATAGGCTAAAAGGCATATGCCTATATGCATATGTCCATAGAGGCAAGTGAAGGTAGTCTTTCTTGATCAGATGAATGGATTGAGATTTGATGAAAACCTGAGTACCCATCCAAATAACAAAAATCAGAGTGCTTGGTAAGCCTCTCTAACATGTGATCAATAAAAGGGAGAGGAAAATGATCTTTTTTCATGGCGCTATTTAACTTCCTATAGCCAATGCACATATGCCAACTGATGCATAAATCCTGGTGGATTATATTCTTTTGGCAAGTGCACCAATCGTTAAATTTGTAATATATTTGATCATCCCACAGGGATTGAGGTAATTACCACAACCCAGGACTAGTACAAGCTGAACCAAAACACAAGAAGATAGAATTCATTCTGTTTATGCTTTTCTACACCTTCTATGTTTTTGGATTTTCAAAAACAATAGAAAAGGTGAAGTGTAATTGATGGAAGATAGGTTAGGATTGCTTCAGCTCATAATTTCATCAAGAAACATGCAATTGAAGTTCAATCAAGCTTCAGACTCAAGAGGACAATTCACAGATGGTTAATCCCTAATTCCTTAGGTGATTAACACTAATTCCTAACCATTAAACCCTAATCCCTTAGTGTTCAGTGACAAAGAAATCTAATGTGAATTTGGGGATTGAACCGTAACTATTCACCTAATTACTAGGCCTGAATTAGTTAGGAAGCTAGAAGTTACCTAAGCCTCAACCATGATTCCTTATTGGTGAGATTCTTCAATTAGGTCTAGATTCTTCAATCCAGCAGTGTAGATCCACTTCTCAGCTTGTTCTCCTCATGCTTCAGAAGATGATTTCCTCAATGCACATTCAAGAATCCATTGGAAGCTTTAGCAATCCCAACCTTAGGAGTTTAGCAACCCATGGAAGTGGTTTCAGAAAGTGGAACGGGGAGAGCCATGGAAGAGAGAGTTTAGAGAGGGAAAGTGTTTAGAGAGAGATTGAAAATCAGAAAATGAATTAGTGTTATTGCTTCTGTGTGCCTCCCTAAATTATAGAGTATTTACAACTATATATAGCTAAGGCAAAAATTAACTAAACTAACTATAACTAATTACAACGGGAAACTAATTATAATATAATAATTAAATTACTTAAATTACTAAAATACAAATATAATCAACAACTAATAAAATAATTAAAGGTAACTACTACAGCAATTCACGTTGAAGGAGTATAAAATACTGGGCAAACAAGCTTCACACTTAAGCGTGAACTTTAGGCGCTTGAGCGTGGTACATTAACTTGATGCATGCCGGGTGACATCACTTGAATGCCAGGTGACTTCACTTGAATGCCGGGTGACTTCACGCTTAAGTGTGACCTTTATTCGCTTGAGCGTGATGACTTCACACCTTCCTGGATCTGCGCGTATGTACGCTGAGGAGGCCAGTGTATGTACGCTGGGCCACTGACTTGCTGATTCTTTATTTTTTTTGGTTCTGTTTATACACGTACATAGGCTGGGACTCCAGTATCTAGATCCTGCAAAATACATACATATAAATGCCTAGCATATGGACGCTGGCTTTCTAGCATATGTACTAGGTTAATGAATCTCTCAATATGCTTATCTTTTTAATCATTTTCTTGCACAATTTGAACACATTTGAATTAAATAATTAAAACAAGAAAGAATGACAATTCATTAAATAATAATGCCAAACTCAACAATATTTAATGGATTAAGTTAAATTAAGGATGAATTTATTAAGTCTTTTCAAGACTTATCACATCCCCAAACTTAAAGCTTGCTTGTCCTCAAGCAAGGACTCAGATTAGTTAAATCAATTACACTTACTCAAGACAATTAACCCTCCCTTAACTTAATTCATACCTTAACTATTGAATACCCTTCAAGCTTTCTTTCTGTAACTTCTAAAAATATAATTACTCATACTGCCTTTGGGAACAAGCTGGTGATGGTTTCCTCACATGGATTAGTGTTTCACTCTTCTCTCATTGTATAGGGTCAATTGCATGCACTCATCACCTGTATAATTGTCAGATCAACCTAGGCTTGCAATAGTTCTAAATATTATGACATATGCTAACACAATTGGATCAGCAAGGGCTTTTTAAGCTTGTAATAGGTGTTACTCTAGTGGCCTCCTATAACTCGAGAGGGGGGGTGAATTGAGTTATGATAATTTTAAGATTTCTAATCACCATTTTCTCAACTCTTAATTTTATTGTAATTAAATGTAAATGAATATGACAGTGCACAGCAGATTATATAAAATATGAGACAGAGTATAGGGTTAAGAGATTTGCAAATAGTATTTATACTGGTTCGGCCAACCACTGCCTACGTCCAGTCTTCTCAAGTCACCCTTGAGGATTCCACTATTGTCAAAAATAGTACACCAGCACTTCCACACCTTGGCACAACCTTGCCTTTGTGTGAAGTATCTTGACACACCAAGAGTCTCACTACTCTTGTATATAATACTTTGGGAAACCTTCCCAAGCAAACAAGTTTCTCACACTTTTAATAAAGTGAACAAGGAAATACTCTCTTCTTAGAGCATATGAACAAATTGAAGCACTTAAGTAAGTAATAATCTTAACAAGATTATATGGCCATTAAGATCATAAAAGATGAAGGAGTTGTTATTCTCAATTGTTGTGTTTTTGCAAATGAGATACTCTCCTATTTATAGGAGAGGAAATGCGTTCAAAAGGTGTAAGAAAATAATAAAATATTTGAAAAGGTACCTCTTAATTGAAATAAATTAATTATGAAAGGATGTAACTTTTTATCCAAACATTATGATGAAAAGGTGCATAAATATTTTCATTAGAACCAGCCTGTAATCGATTACATATAGTAGGTAATCGATTACGTTAAGTAGTTATTTAAAAGGCTTGGTTTTGAAAATATTCTGATTTAATTTTTTGAACGTTTAAATCTTGGTAATCGATTACGTTATTATGGTAATCGATTACGTGAGCAGTTATTTTATAACGTTCGCTTTGAAAAGATTTTCTGATCTATTTTTTAAACATTTTTAATCATGGTAATCGATTACATGGTGATGGTAATCGATTATGGTCAATAAAGATGTTCCTTTTAGTTGACTCGAAATTTTGTAATCGATTACACCTAATGGGTAATCGATTACACTGCTTCAGAGTGTAATTGTAACTTTATTTTAATGGCCATATATTCTTATTAGATCTTACTGTTAAAAGCTATGAGTCTTGATCTTTATTTCCTTGATTTTCATTTTGATTTGTCATTATCAAAACATTTATGATCTTCAATAGGGTTAGGCTACAGGCTCCATTTTTGTTTTTCTAGTCAATGTTGGGTTAAAAGATGTGCCCACTGATGCCTTGTCTCAATCTTAACTTAAATGCCTCTACTAACCAGCTCTTTTGCTTTTATTTTTTTAGATGAAGGATAACTCAATTACTTGTGGTGCTTTGCACCTTCTTCTCTTTCAGTCCTTTGGACTCTTTCTTTCTTTCTTTTTTCTCTTTCATTTTTTTCTTCAATACCATTTTTTCTATACAGGAATTGCTTTACTAATTTTTCACTTTTATTTTTGCTTTTGTTGTTCTTCCTTTCATTTCTCAAAATCCTCATCTATAATTAAGGTCAAACTGTGTCCTTTAATTACTGTTAGGCACACTCTTCATCCCTAAACTTAGAACTTACTAGTCCCTAGCAATAAGATAAGACTCAGCAGTTCATCAGTGGTACATCCAGGGATAATTCACTTGGTTTTTCTCAGATAAATAGGCTTGTATAGTTAGGTACATAATCAGAATGAAAGGGTCTCAGGCTCAAACATAATTATTAGGTCAAAGGATAATTAATAATATAGATGGCTAAATTTGGCCCTGGCTAAATTCTAAAGAAGGCCTTCATCATTTCCAATTGGCAAACATAAAATCATTTAGCAAGCACTGAAGCAAATTCTGTCTCACTAAACAAGAATGTAGACATACTTGGAAAAGAAATAATAATAATAAAGCCTCAAAAGTTAATATATTATAGGAAATCAGCCAATCATGTCCCCAAACTTAATGCGAGGTTATAAATTCAGATTGCTAACTAGCATGGTGATAAACAAATACTTAGGGATAAAAATAGTTATGGACAAAGATCATGAATCAAGCAATACGAATCAATTAATTTATCCAATGATGCCTGAGAATCAGCAAACTTTAAATAATGAAGATGAGTTCTAAATTAAGCACAGTTAACACATTTCTTAAGTTAATGAGATTAGGGAATAGATTACTTCCCTTTTTACCTATATGGTCAAGGGTTTGGTGAGAGATGGTTGCAAGAATTGAACAATACAAATCAAAAAAGAAATAACAACAAACAACTTAACATAGAAATAAAATTTCATTATAATGGAAAAGGAAATACGTTGTTCAAGAAAAGATACTATAATAAAGTTATTACACCACAGAAGTAATTCATAAACAAAAGAAAATTAAACTATCAGTCCTCCTCTTCTCCATCTTCTTCATCAACAGCCTCATCCATAGGTTCATTATTTTGTTGCTCAAGGTGGGGTGGAAATTTAGTTGCCAAAGGTGTGTCATCAGGGGGAATGGTGAACCCAATGGAAGCTAACCATAAGTCTCTGTCAGTTGGAACTCCCATTTCTTTAGTGTGGTCCACATTCAGTGTAGTAGCAATCTTCCTCAGCATGAGATCATGGTTCAGGACCAGATCATAGGTCCCTAATTGTATCTTTTCATGGCCTAGAGTTCTTGCATTACCATAGAGAGATCAAAAGAATCACCTGAACCTGTTGAAGGTGGTGGTGCAGAAGATGATGGTTTGGTTTGTCTGTGACGCTTTGGCTCTTGAGGCACAAAGTGGTCAATATGGTCTATTACCTAGTACTTATCCATAATTCTCTCAGGCTTCACCTTTATCAGTTCTTCATAGTTTAACCTAACTTGATTCTTTTTGGCCAGCCAAGTGACAATGGAGCAATATGGCAGTTGGAGATTTTTTTCATTGGCTCTCACCATCTCCTCCAGTATTAACTCACCCAAATTAACATATAGGCCTTTCATTAAACAGTAAATTAACACCAACCTCTTAATGACAACCTCAGTAGCATGAGCCACAGGTTGCAGGGATGAAAGGACGTAGTGGCACCATAAGAGGAGGAGATAATTCAAACAACTTTTCTTGACATATTTTGGTGTACCACTCACTTTTGTTATATATGCAACCCCTTGTTCATAACATTCCTCTAGTATTTCCTTTCTAAGATTCTTATTTTCAGCCCTATGGAAGATATCAACTATCCAAGTGTGTTGACATCCTTCACCATCTAAGATAGAAACTTTTAGACTCTTATTCAATATATGACCAGAGAGAGGAATAGTGACTCCTCTCAAGTAGGAAGAAAAAGGTACCTTATCTTCAATAGAATTGCCCCTTAAATTGGCATAGAACTCCCTAATGAGTTCTTGATAACCATTGCCTAAGTTCTCATTAAAATACTGCCATCCCCTTACAAACATAGCAGCCTTTACATCAATATCAAAGCAATTATCTTCATCAAGGACCAGAGCCCTTTCCCTTATTACTCCTCTGTTTTTGAATTTTGTCTCATATTCTTGGCAGCCTTGAGATCCCTAAACTTATTCCAGTCAAAATCCTCATTTCTCTTGGACTTCTTTTCCTCCTTAAGGCTTGTACTCTTTTTGAGTGGTGGAGAAACAGGGTTGCTTGAAGTAGCCACCCCATTTCCTTTCTTTTCTGGGGTTCTCTTCACACTTTCCATTTCAATAACTCTTTTTTGTTTTTCTAATGAGTCTTTGTGATCTTATGGACATTGTGAATGTTAAGGATGGTATTTATAGAGCCTAAATGGGTGCAAATGCATAAACAACACAAACATAGCAAAATGAAAATGTGAGATGAATGGACATGATAGATACATTAAATTCAAAATTGAAACAGTGGAATGTAATAATTCTAACTATTAACTGGAATCAAGGATGTGAGTTAGGGTTTGTATGATAGGAAGGGGTTTTTATACTGCTAAACCCAGCGTTTATACATAGTTTTGTTTGCTGCAGGTGGTAACAGGCTGGCACATACTGGGGTACACATAGGTACACTGGATCTTTGGCGTACATACGCCCACATTAAAGCACAATAGGTGGTAATAGGTATAAGCCATGCTGTAAGCGTACAAGATCACGCTTAAGCTTATGACATGCTTAGGGGGGTCATGCTTCAAGCGTGAAAAGGTCACGCTCGGTGCTCGCTCGAGCGCCATTTCTTTCTAAGGTTCAAGCTGCCAGCGTGAAGGGTCACGCTTAAGCACTTGCTCGAGATCGCTCAAACGCATGGTGATTCGCTCAAGCGCGAAGGCACACCTAGGTTCACGCTTTAAGCGTAAAGTCTCTCGCTCAAGCGCCAGGACATTCCCTGATTCACACTGCAAGCCACGCTCAAGCGTACAAGGTTCACGCTAGAGCGTGAAGGCGGAAGTTGGTCCACGCTTAAGCGCACAAGGTTCTCGCTCAAGCGCCTAAAGGTTACGCTTAAGCGCGCTTACTCCTCGCTTAAGGGCGCAAGGGGGCCTGATCCTAATTTATTTACGCGTAGCTATGCCCAGTTTGGAGTATGTGCCCACACCCTTATCCTAGATACTGGACCTACGCATATGTATGATAGGATTTGAGAGTATGTACGCTTATCTCCTGGTCCACAATTTTATTATTTTCCTGATGCACGTAAGTACACTGGAAACACTTAAAATAATGTCAAGTCATTACATAAAAACAACATAAAAACACGGAGCAACAACTCAATCATCTTGATCCTCATTCTCTTTGTCCTGCTCTGAAGATGATGGGAGATTAGCTGCCAGGGGTACGTCCTCAGAAGGAATAGTGAATCCAATGGAAGCCAACCATGCATCTCTATTAGGTGGGGCTCCCATTTCTGCTGTGTGTTCTACCCTCAATTTGGTGGCAATCTTCCTGAGCATGAGATCGTGGTTCAAGACCCGATCATAAATTCCAAGTTGCATCTTCTTCATGACCTGTAATTCCTGCAATACCATAGAAATGTCAGAAGAAGAAGAACCGGCTCCTGCAGATTGCCTGGGACGCTCGGGCTCTCTGGTTTTAAACTTTATATCATAGTCTTTAGCAGTCTTAACATCTCTGAACCTGGGCCTGTCAAAACTTTTAACTTCTGGCGATTCGTTCTTCTTAACTACAGGGGATGCATTCCTCTGAACCAAAGGAGATGCATTCCTTGCAGCTTGACTTTGACTGGGTGCATGTTCAGAAGAATCAGATATACTTATGGTTGCACTTCCTTTTCGTTATCTGTTTACTTTTTTCTCACACTTCCTTCTGCAAAATTTGGTCTAGGTTTTTGCAGGAGTCTCTGTGATCTTCTTTTCATGGTTAATGATAAAAAATGCTAATAACAACCTAAATGAAAATAAGTACAAAAATCCAAAACAAACACAACAAACCAAAAATGTGAGATGCATGGCTATGAACACTGGAAGAATATTAACACAGAATATTAACTATCAGTCACTATCCAAGAAACGCGTAAGTATGCTCCAGCTTTATTTATTACTTTATTATTATTATAATATATTTTTTTTAGACACTCTTACTCGGCTCACATACTGAATAGGTGGAAGATCGAGTGAGAGTGGGAAGAGATGCCGAGTGGATTCATGAAAGATGAGTGACAGTGATGAACAAACGATGAAAAAGAACGAACGAATGAAGACAATAAGTAAATGAAAGAGTGAGTGGAAGAACAAATGGAAGAATAACACGTGAATGAGTACAGGATCTCGAGTGAATGAAAACTGAATGGAAATAATCCTGAGTGAATGAAGGACGAATGGATACAAGAACGAGTGAAAGAATGGATGAATGAAGTAGAATGCATGAGAGACGAGTGCACAACTGCATTAAGATGAGAGTGTACAGAAAAACAAGTGGGAGAAAGAACAATGAAAGTAAGACCGAGTGAAAGAAAGAAAGAGTGAAATAAATGACGATTGGAAGAGTGTATCGAAGAACGAGTGGAAGAATGAGTGGGAGATTGACAGAGTGAATAAAGGACTAGTGAATTAGAGTGAACGAATGAATGAAGACTGAGTGATCGAATGGGAGACAGTGAATGGAAGACTTCAAAGGAAGAGACTGAGTGAAAGAGTGAAAAGAAAATGACCGAGTGAATATGGAGAAGAATACCGAGTGATGGAGATACTGAGTGGTAAAGGACGAGTGGAAGAATGAAAGAGTGACTGAGTGAATGGAGAACGAGTGAAAGAGATCGGCCGAGGGAATGAGAGACTGAGTGAGAAAGCCGAATGGATGAAAAATAAAAACGGAAGACCGAGTGAACACAAGACTGACAAGAAAAAATACTGAGTGAATATGAGACTAATTGATACAAAACTGGCTGTGATGAGTGATGAATCCGAGTGATAAAAGGCTCACTGAAATAAATCACCCTTCATCATCTGACCCGTTTATTAAATCAACGATCAGAAATCATTTATTAAAGTCTCCCTTTTTATTCATATCAAAATTTGGAATTTATTGAAGAATGACGAGTGAAGTTCAGTCGGGAAAAAGGGTTAAGAATGAGTAACAATTATCCGAGTGTACCACTCTCGCTCAAGCTCCGTAAACTTTCGCTTAAGCGTGAAACAACAGCAGCAGCTTCTCGCCTAAGCTACAAGTGCTTCGCCTGAGCGCAATGGAAGAATCAGGCTCGGACTCCCTTCTTTAAAACTTCACAAATTTTATTCAAACTTTATTCACTAAATTTTTAGTTTTCTTTTTATTAATTCCGACACAAAGCACAAAATAAAACACTCGGAACGTAGGGCTACCTCCCTAGAGCGCTTCTTTAAGGTCACTAGCTTGACCTTGTGGCATCTAAGAGGATGCCTGCAGTAACAAGGAGGTTTTCTGCCTATCAAACTTTCCTCCAAAGTAGAGTTTGAGTCGCTGGCCATTTACCTTAAAAATCCGATCGGTGGTCGGGTCTTTCAGCTCAACTGCACCATGAGGAAAAACCTCATTTACAGTAAAAGGCCCCGACCACTTAGATCTAAGTTTTCCAGGGAAGAGTCTCAGTCGGGAAATGAATAACAAAACCTGATCACCCTTTTGAAAATCCTTCTTATTGATCCACTTATCGTGCCACCTCTTTGTTTTCTCCTTATAAATGGAGGCACTTTGATAAGCGTTGAGTCGGAACTCCTCCAAATCATGGAGTTTCAAAACTCTTTCCTCCTGGGATTGGTCACAATCCATGTTTAATAGTTTTGTGGCCCACCACGCCTTATATTCCAACTCCACAGGGAGATGACAAGCCTTACCGTAAACTAATTGATACGGGGACATGCCAATCGGAGTTTTGAAGGCTGTTCTGTAGGCCCACAATGCATCATCTAATTTTACCGACCAATCTTTCCTAGATTTCCCGACCACTTTCTCTAAAATTCTCTTTATTTCTTTATTTGACAGCTCAACTTGTCCACAAGTTTATGGATGGTAAGGAGTGGATATCTTATGTAAAACCTCATAGTGACGCAGGGCTTTTTCCATTATTTTATTACAAAAATGTAAACCCCCATCACTAATGAGTACTCTCGGAACTCCAAACCTAGAGAAAATATTCTTCTTAATGAACCTAAGCACCACATGTGCATCATTGGTTCTGGTCGGGATTGCCTCCACCCATTTAGATACATAATCAACAGCAACAAGTATATATTCGTTGGAGAACGACTTTGGAAATGGTCCCATAAAGTCGATACCCCAAACGTCAAATAATTCCACAATTAAAATGTTTGTTAAAGGCATGCCAGCTTTAGCATAGAGACCTCCGCTTGTAACATCCCGATTTAAAACGAAGTACCGGGTGAAATAAAGCCACAAAAATAATAATTTCAGAAGTGGAAAATTATTTATTAATTACCATTAACTTAATTAATCAAATGAGGGATGATTAAGTATGATTAACTATTGATTGTTGCTGATGGTGACTGGGTGACGTGAGCAGACTGCTGCTTCATGTTTTCCTACCCCACCTTTCCATTCTTTCATGCGTGCATATATAATTGGTCGATGGGTCTCTTTGCCTTTCATTCCTTCAGATTTCCCTCTACGACTTCTCTCTTCTTCTTCCTTCTTCTCTTTCTCCTTCGTTCTTCTTCTTCTTCTCTGCTCTCTGTCTCTATTTCCTGCTTTTGGGAGCCACATTGACGGTGCTACAGAGGAGTCGAAGCTCCCTCATGCTAGTGAAAGACGATCGTCGAAGCGGAAGAAGAAACAGCCCCTGTACCTGAGCCCAATCGCGGAACACAACAGTGTTCAAGAGGAGGCTGAACGAGTAGAAGTATCGGGCAAAGCAGCAAGGCAGAGGACCAACATCCAACAGAAGAGTCTCTCGGAGTTCCGTAGTTGGTAGGGGGAGTATCTTATATCTTAGATGCATGGGTTATGGACGGGTTCCGGGTGTTGATGATTGCTGCTTCTGTATTCTGTTGTGCTTGCATGAGGAGTGTGTAATACCTGGGTGCATGATGAGTGAGAGTTGAGTGTTGCATGTTTAGTTCCGTCCTTGAAATGCATGCTGATAGCCTTGAGAATGTCGAATGATTACATGGAAAGGATGTGCTAAATTGTTAATGATGATTACCGTGTGGTTTATGGGACATGTAAGTTGTTATGAATATAAAATACTGACTGCATGTGATCAAATGTTGACATAGTGAATCTGATAATATATCACACTGATGCATGTGCTGTCTGAGTCCTGATACTGCTGAATACCGATTGCATGAGATACTTGTGTTGTTGAATCAATTTATTGAATCCTGATACTGCTTGACACCGATTGCATGGAACGCATGTGTGGCTGTATTCATCTCTTTGAGCTATGATACTGATTGCATGAGAAGCATGTATGTTGGACTAATACGTGGAGTTCTGAGAATGCCTATTACCGATTGCATGTGATGCATGTATTGTTGAGTGAAAGGTTATGTATATGAACTCTGTGTTGTGTGATGAATCCGCGTGTGGCGCATGGGATACGTTTGTGCTGGGAGCACGTAGTGTGGGACACTACCATCGGTTATTTAAAAGCGTGGGACGCTGTGAAATCCTTTGAGTGGGACTCAAGGTAGCCAATGAGTGGGACTCGGGCTGCCCGTGAACACCTCCGTTGGCGCTAAGAGCGTTGGTGTCACCTTGTGGGCAAACGGTTGGGTACCCGTAAAACGGCCAAGCAGCTGGGAGCTGAATTGATAGCTGAGAGCTATGTATAAAAAGGCTGGGAGCCTACGTTGCAACGTCGAAAACCGATTACACACGAATGCGGAACCGAGTGAATTATTCTGTGTGCATATACTGACTGTGCCGATTGAAATCTGTTCTATGTATGATTGTTAATGTTATTGAAAAGTTATGTGCATGTTTAATGATAGCCGTGTGCATTTATATTGTTGCATGATTGAGGATAATCCGTGTCAGTATCTGTCATTTAATATCTAAGATACTCACCCCCTACTATGGTAAATTTTCAGTGAATGTCTCTCGGAATGATGATTGGAAGAGAAGCTGAATGCCGAGTGAAGTGCTAGTGCACTATGGAAATTGTGTGTTTATGTATATGCTGTGTATATGTTTTGTTAAGCCTTGGCCGGCTCGTATTTCAGTCGTAGTCTCTTATATTAGAACTTGAACCCTCTTGGGTAGAAGACATGATCGTGTGCCTGTACTTATTTATATCCCTCTCTATAACCATCATACTGTGTCTTGTTCTATATTGCGTGAATGATCTGAGTAATATATGTATGCGTACTTACTGAGTGTGTGAGGTTGGTATAACCATGGGTAGAAATGGGATTAAGAGTTGATGGGGGAAGTGAGATAGTGATTTATTCTGAGTACCAAAGAGTTTAAGTATTACCGAGTAAATGAGAGCATGGGACACCGAGTGAGGATTGATCTAGATACTTTCCGAGTGATAACTGTTAGGATTTTCCCGAGTGTAGAATAATTAACAATTTCCGAGTGAGAATCCGCCGAGTGAAGGTTTCCCAACAGAAAAGCGACACCTAAGTCTCTAAGTGGACCCCATTGTAGTAAATTATTAGTAGCAAGGGAATCTGAGTGAGTCTTGACTTAGTAGGATAACTAGAGTAGGAAAGATTATGGTTACCGAGTGAAAAATAAGTGAAATACCCCGAGTGGCGAAAAGGACGTGAAAGTTATTCCGAGCGAGAAGTCTTCATAGATTCTGAGTGAGTGGCGATGGGAATCATTTCCGAGTTGTTCATATATGTGTCCCGATTGAATGAAGTCGTGGAATGTGTTATGTTTTCTGAATGGAGCTGGTATGTATAAGGGCCAATCCGAGTGAATTATGAGTGGACCTTTCCGAGTGAACCAGGCGCTGAAATCCGGGTGAGGGAATGCCGAGTGGAGTGAACTAGCGTCGAATGTAGCTTTTCGCTTCAGCGAGTGGGGACTCGTTGCAACGAGTGTGGTTTTGAGGGAAGGCTTTGGGTGGTACCGCCCAAGCAGAGTCAGATCTCGCTTGAGCGAGTGGGCATTGTTGTGGGATCCGCCTGAGCATTTTCTTCTTCCGCTGTCAGCCTCCTTGAGTCGGTTGTATTCCTCTTACCTTCTTTTCCCTCATTTCTTTTGTGCCCGATTATTCTGGTTTTAATTAAGAAAAATTTTCCCTGTTTTTGGGGTTTATTTATTTATTATAATTAGGGTGTTACATTTTGGTATCAGAGCAGACCGAAAGGTCCAAGGCCAAGGTGTGCTTACCGAGTGTAAGCGGTTGTATGTATTATGACCGAGTGGTCATCATTATTGTGATATGCTGATTGAATATGATTAATGCGGAGATATTGGTTTGAGGATAGGACGTAACTCCTCTCCTGGTCCGACTGATTGCATGACGTATATATATATAAATGGTATAATGTGCTATAGTTAGTGAATATTGGGATGAGATCCGATCGGTAGTGAATAACCTTGTAAACTTATCCTTGAAGGGGTGTGAATTTCAGAATAAGTCATGGAAAATCGTCAAAGCATGGAGGCCATAGCCACGGTATTCCAACATTTTACGGACGTGTTCGAGAGACAGGGCCAGCCTCGCTGAAGATGGCCAAGTGTTGGACCGCTTCCTGAAGAGGAAGCTGAGTGAGTTTCAAGGAGGACGTAACCCCGAGGCAGCTTATAAATGGACTCAGGAGTTAGAGAGGATTTTTGGGGGTTTTCACTGTACTGAGGCCCAGAAGGTGGAGTGTGCAGTGTACATGCTGCGGGACAAAGCAGAGAACTGGTGGAAAATCGCCAGAAACCGACTGATTGATGCTGATACCCAGCTGACCTGGGAAAATTTCAAGATATGCTTCTTAGAGAAATATTTCCCTGACACAATCAGGAGTCGGAAGGAACTGGAATTCATGGAATTAAAGTAGGGCTCCATGTCTGTGGTGGAGTACGCAGCTAGATTTGAAGAACTATGCTTATTCTATCCACCCTTCCAATAACCTGGAACGGAGAGTTCTAAATGCCTTAAATTTGAGAATGGATTGAGATCAGACATTAAAAAAGCCTGCAGATACCAAGAGGTTAGGAGTTTTCCTGTATTGGTGAATAAGTGTAGAATATTTAAAGAGGACGACAAGGCCCACTCGGGCCAGAGCAGCAAAGCAGACCATTACTTGAAGCCCCAGTAATCCCGCTTCAAGAGGCCGAACAACGCTGGTAGGAACAGACTTTTTTCCAGATTTGGGGGTCGGAGCCAGCAAGAAAGACGACCAGTTATGGGGAACGGAAAATGTTTTAAGTGTGGAGGAAATCACTATGCTCGAGACTGCAACAACGATGGTGAGATGGTGTGCTTCCATTGTAATAAGTGGGTGCACATTTGCCCTGACTGCCCCCAACTCTGTCAAGCAAACACCAATGTGCGTCAGGGAGGTTTCCAAGAGAGGAGTCGTGGGAACGATAGTCAAAGACCGGGGGGCAGAGGCGGCAGAGCCAGAGGAAACATGATGCTTGCTCCAAGTAACCGAGAAAGAAATACCGACCAACCAGCGGTGGGAAGAGTCTACGCCATCAACGTAGAAGATGCTGTACAAGCGAATGACTTGGTATAATGTAAGTGCTCACTCGGTAGATATACACTTAATTTTTGATTCGGGAGCCACCCATTCTTTTATAGCTGATGAGTGTGTAAGACGTTTTAAGTTGCCGACTGCGTATATGAATCGGACTTTGGAAGTAGCCAATCCGATTGGCACTAAGGTGTTGACATCATCAATGTGTAAAGATGTAACGTTTGTGTTGTGCGATCGGAGTTTCACCTTCGATTTGGTGTGCGTGCCTTTAAGGGATCTCGACATTGTACTCGGCATAGATTGGCTTTCAGCCAACAAGGTATTGGTGGACTATCGGAATAGAAGAATAATCTTTCCGAGGCAGACTAGTGAAGACTACACGGTACCAGGTATAGCCCAGTTATTTATGATGCTCTGTCTAACTGAAGGGGAGGCTAAAGCCCGAATGAACAAAATTTTGACTGTTTGTGAATTCCCAGAGGTGTTTCCGGATGATGTGCCGGGTGTCCCTCCAACTAGAGAAGTTGAGTTCTCTATAGACTTGATTCCTGGAGCCGAGCTAGTCTCCAGTGTACCTTATAGAATGTCCCCAATAGAACTGGCCGAGCTGAAGAAGCAGGTGGATGAGTTACTCGGTAAACAATTCATTAGGCCAAGTGTATCACCATGGGGCACACCTGTGCTACTTGTTAAGAAGAAGGATGGTAGCATGAGACTATGCATAGACTACCGACAGCTAAACAAACTCACGATTAAGAACCGATACCCATTGCCCAGGATCGACGATCTGATTGACCAACTGCGTGGTGCTTTAGTATTCTCGAAGATCGATTTACGGTCGGGATACCACCAAATCCGAGTGAAGGACTCGGATATTCCCAAGACTGCCTTTAGGACTCGGTATGGCCACTACGAGTATGTAGTGATGCCGTTCGGTATGACAAATGCCCCTGCCATATTCATGAATTACATGAACAGCATATTCCACCCGTACTTAGACCGATTCGTAGTAGTTTTTATTGACGACATCTTAGTCTATTCCAAGACCTTTGATGAGCATGAAGAACACCTTCGAGCGATACTTCAAGTCTTGAAGGAGAAGCGGCTGTTTATGAAATTTTCGAAGTGCGATTTCTGGATGGATAAGATCCACTTTCTCGGACATGTGATTTCCAAGGAGGGTGTCTCGGTAGACCCTTCGAAGGTGGCAGCTATAATGGCATGGGAGAGACCCGAGTCGGTCTCGGAGATAAGGAGCTTCATGGGCCTGGCTGGTTATTATAGGAGGTTCATTGAGGGTTTTTCTAACCTAGCCCTGCCACTGACTAAATTGACCCAGAAAAACGTTCCCTTCGTGTGGAGTTCCGAGTACGAGAGCAGTTTTCGAGAGCTAAAAGACAAGTTGACGACCGCTCCAGTGTTGGCATTGCCTGACTTGCAAGAGAGCTTCGTAGTTTACTGTGATGCGTCGGGACTCGGATTGGGATGCGTACTAATGCAGGAAGACCGAGTGATAGCTTATGCCTCTCGGCAATTGAGGCCTCACAAACAGCATTACCCGACCCACGACTTAGAACTAGCAGCAGTAGTTTTCGCGTTGAAGATATGGAGACATTACTTGTACGGTTCTAAATTCGAAGTTTACAGCGACCACAAGAGCCTCAAATATTTATTCGACCAGAAGGAGCTGAACATGAGGCAGAGGAGATGGATGGAATTTTTAAAGGATTATGACTTCGAGCTGAAGTACCATCCGGGTAAGGCAAACGTTATTGCCGACACGTTGAGTCAGAAATCCCTCCATATAGCACTGATGATGGTGAATGAGGTGGAGTTGTTGGAACAGTTCCGAGACATGAACTTGCATGTTGACACTCCCTCGTCTTGGAAAATAATAATCGGTACGTTGAGGATTACCAATGAATTTCTGAGATCTGTGTACGAACAACAGCAGTCAGATTCCTACTTGGCTGAGATGAAGGAGGCTCAGGCCAAAGGAAAGGACTTGTCCTTGACCGAGGGATCGGATGGAATCTTTCGAGTGAGAAACAGAATATACGTGCCGGGTGGAGGAGAATTAAGAAGAATGATGCTGGATGAAGCCCACAAAAGCCTGCTAAGTATCCACCCGGGTTCCACAAAGATGTACCACGACCTAAGAACACAATTCTGGTGGCCTGGATTAAAGAGGAATGTGGCAGAATACGTGGCTCGGTGTATTACCTGTCAAAAATCGAAAGTTGAGCATCAAAAGTCGTGTGGTGCATTGCAACCCCTAGAGATTCCTGTATGGAAATGGGACTTAATTGCCATGGACTTTGTCATGGGATTGCCAAAAAACTGAGCGGGCCATGATGCGATTTGGGTCATTATTGACCGACTGACGAAAAGTGCACACTTCCTACCTGTAAACATGAGATACCCATTACATAAGTTAGCCCGGATTTATATTTGTGAAATTGTCCGACTGCATGGAGTACTGACTTCTATCGTATCGGATAGGGACCCTAGATTCACGTCTTGGTTTTGGACCAGCCTGCACCAGGAATTGGGTACGAAGCTTTGGCTAAGTTCCGCCTACCACCCCCAATCAGATGGATAATCCGAGCGAACGATACAAAGTTTGGAGGACTTACTGAGGGCGTGTGTGTTGGAGCACGGTGGAGATTGGGAACAGTACCTTTCCCTAATCGAATTTACGTACAACAACAGCCACCACAACAGTATTGGTATGGTACCCTACGAAGCACTATATGGTCGAAGATGTCGAACCCCACTTTGTTGGTCAGAATCGGGTGAGAGTCTGCTATTGGGACCAGAAATTGTGAAGCAAACCTCAGAACAGATCTGAGTGATAAGGGAAAAGATGAAGGCGTCTCAGGATAGGCAGAAGAGCTACCATGATAAATGAACCAAACCGCTAGAGTTTTCAGTCGGAGACAAGGTGTTTCTGAAGACTTCACCAAGCAAGGGAGTCGGACGAGCCATAAAAAGTGGAAAGCTAAGCCCCAGGTATATTGGGCCTTATAAGGTATTAGAGCGGATCGGTCCCGTAGCGTACCGAGTGGCATTACCGACTCACTTATCCCGATTGCATAACGTGTTTCATGTGTCTCAATTAAGGAAGTACTTACACGATTCCACTCACACGATGCCGGATGATGAAGTGGAGATTAAAGAGGACCTGACCACTGTGACTATACCGACTAGAATAGTGGACCGATCAGTAAAGTGTTTAAGGAGTAAGGATGTGCAACTGGTTGAAGTAAAATGGCAGCAGGACGGGTATACCTCTTATACCTGGGAATGCGAGGATGCCATGAGGCAATAGTACCCCGAGTTGTTTGATCAAGGTGAGTTACCGATTGAATTTCGAGGACGAAATTCTTTTGAGAGGGGGAGAACTGTAACATCCCGATTTAAAATGAAGTACCGGGTGAAATAAAGCCACTAAATAAATAATTTTAGAAGTGCAAAATTATTTATTAATTACCATTAACTTAATTAATCAAATGAGGGCTGATTAAGTATGATTAACTATTGATTGTTGTTGATGGTGACTGGGTGACGTGAGCAGACTGCTGCTTCACGTTTTCCCACCCCACCTTTCCATTCCTTCGTGCATGCATATATAATTGGTCGATGGGTCTCTTTGCCTTTCATTCCTTCAGATTTCCCTCTGCGACTTCTCTCTTCTTCTTCCTTCTTCTCTTTCTCCTTCGTTCTTCTTCTTCTTCTTCTCTACTCTCTATCTCTATTTCCTGCTTTTGGGAGCCACGTTGATGGTGCTGCAGAGGAGTCAGAGCTCCCTCATGCTAGTGAAGACGATTATCGAAGCGGAAGAAGAAACATCCCCTGTACCTGAGCCCAATCGCAGAAGACAACAGTGTTCAAGAGGAGGCTGAACGAGTGGAAGTATCGGGCGAAGCAGCAAGGCAGAGGACCAACATCTAAGCAGAATAGTCTCTTGGAGTTCCGTAGTTGGTAGGGGGAGTATCTTATATCTTAGATGCATGGGTTATGGACGGGTTCTGGGTGTTGATGATTGCTGCTTCTGTATTCTGTTGTGTGTTGTGCTTGCATGAGGAGTGTGTAATACCCGGGTGCATGATGAGTGAGAGTTGAGTGTTGCATGTTTAGTTCCGTCCTTGAAATGCATGCTGATAGCCTTGAGAATGTCAAATGATTGCATGGAAAGGGTGTGCTGAATTGTTAATGATGATTACCGTGTGGTTTATGGGACATGTAAGTTGTTATGAATATAAAATGCTGGCTGCATGTGATCAAATGTTGACATAGTGAATCTGATAATATATCACACTGATGCATGTGCTGTCTGAGTCCTGATACTACTGAATACCGATTGCATAAGATACTTGTGTTGTTGAATCAATTTATTGAATCCTGATACTGCTTGACACCGATTGCATGGAACGCATGTGTGGCTATATTCATCTCTTTGAGCTATGATACTGATTGCATGAGAAGCATGTGTGTTGGACTAATACGTGGAGTTCTGAGAATGCCTATTACCGATTGCATGTGATGCATGTATTGTTGAGTGAAAGGTTATGTATATGAACTCTGTGTTGTGTGATGAATCCACGTGTGGCGCATGGGATGCATTTGTGCTGGGAGCACGTAGTGTGGGACACTACCATCGGTTATTTAAAAGCGTGGGACGCTGTGAAATCCTTTGAGTGGGACTCAAGGTAGCCCTTGAGTGGGACTTGGGCTGCCCGTGAACACCTCCGTTGGCGCTGAGAGCGTTGGTGTCACCTTGTGGGTAAACGGTTGGGTACCCGTAAAACAGCCAAGCAGCTGGGAGCTGAATTGATAGCTGAGAGCTATGTATAAAAAGGCTGGGAGCCTACGTTGCAATGTCGAAAACTGATTACACACGAATGCAGAACCGAGTGAATTATTCTGTGTGCATATACTGACTGTGCCAATTGAAATCTGTTCTATGTATGATTGTTAATGTTATTGAAAAGTTATGTGCATGTTTAATGATAGCCGTGTGCATTTATATTGTTGCATGATTGAGGATAATCTGAGTCAGTATCTGTCATTTAATATCTAAGATACTCACCCCCTACTATGGCAAATTTTCAGTGAATGTCTCTCGGAATGATGAACGGAAGAGGAGCTGAATGCCGAGTGAAGTGCTGGTGCACTATGGAAATTGTGTGTTTATGTATATGCTGTGTATATGTTTTGTTAAGCCTTGGCCGGCTCGTATTTCAGTCGTAGTCTCTTATATTAAAACTTGAACCCTCTTGGGTAGAAGACATGATCGTGTGCCTGTACTTATTTATATCCCTCTCTATAACCATCATACTGTGTCTTGTTCTATATTGCGCGAATAATCCGAGTAATATATGTATGCGTACTTACTGAGTGTGTGAGGTTGGTATAACCATGGGTAGAAATGGGATTAAGAGTTGATGGGGGAAGTGAGACAGTGATTTATTCTGAGTGCCGAAGAGTTTAAGTATTACCGAGTGAATGAGAGCGTGGGACACCGAGTGAGGATTGATCTAGATACTTTCCGAGTGATAACTGTTAGGATTTTCCCGAGTGTAGAATAATTAACAATTTCCGAGTGAGAATCCGCCGAGTGAAGGTTTCCCAACAGAAAAGTGACACCTAAGGCTCTAAGTGGACCCCATTGTAGTAAATTATTAGTAGCAAGGGAATCTGAGTGAGTCTTGACTTAGTAGGATAACTAGAGTAGGAAAGATTATGGTTACCGAGTGAAAAATGAGTGAAATACCCCGAGTGGTGAAAAGGACGTGAAAGTTATTCCGAGCGAGAAGTCTTCATAGATTCCGAGTGAGTGGCGATGGGAATCATTTCCGAGTTGTTCGTATATGTGTCCCGATTGAATGAAGTCATGGAATGTGTTATGTTTTCTGAATGGAGCTGGTATGTATAAGGGCCAATCCGAGTGAATTGTGAGTGGACCTTTCCGAGTGAACCAGGCGCTGAAATCCGGGTGAGGGAATGCCGAGTGGAGTGAACGAGCGTCGAATGTAGCTTTTCGCTTGAGCCAGTGGGGACTCGCTACAGCGGGTGTGGTTTTGAGGGAAGGCTTTGGGTGGTACCGCCCAAGCGGAGTCAGATCTCGCTTGAGTGAGTGGGCATTGTTGTGGGATCCGCTTGAGCGTTTTCTTCTTCCGCTGTCAGCCTCTTTGAGTCGGTTGTATTCCTCTTGCCTTCTTTTCCCTCATTTCTTTTGTGCCCGATTATTTTGGTTTTAATTGAGAAACATTTTCCCTGTTTTTGGGGTTTATTTATTTATCAAGATTAGGGTGTTACACCGCTCCTTTGACATTTATCACACCTTTTGACATACACTTTAGCATCCTGAAAGATAGTCGGTCAATAAAAGCCACTCTGTAAAACCTTTGCTGTTGTACGGGAGGCACCATGATGACCTCCATAATAGGAGTCGTGGCAATGCCACAAGAGCCTTTCTTGCTCGGATTCAGGCACATATCGCCTGATCATTCCATCTACTCCTATTTTATACAGAAATGGATCATCCCAAAGAAAGTTTTTACTATCATGAAAGAATTTTTTCTTCATTTGGGATGTCCAGCCATCAGGTACCACCGAGGCACTTTTGAAGTTGGCCATATCAGCATACCATGGCCCGATGATAATCGCCATCAACCTCTCGTCTGGAAATTCTTCTTTTATTAAAATAGAATCCGATTCACCTTCCAGACGAGACAGTTGATCGGCAACTGAGTTCTCTACTCCTTTTTTGTCTCGTATTTCTAAGTCAAACTCCTGGAGTAACAAAACCCACCTGATCAGTCTCGGCTTAGATTCTTTCTTAGCTAGTAAGTACTTGATTGCCGAGTGATCTGTATATACAATGACCTTGGCACCAATCAAGTAAGCACGAAATTTATCAAATGCATACACCACAGCAAGCATTTCTTTTTCAGTAGTGGTGTAATGTATTTGATTTTCGTTCAACACTTTACTAGCATAATAAATTACATGAGTTAATTTTCCTTTTTTCTGACCCAGCACAGCTCCGACTGCAAAGTCACTTGCATCACACATTAATTCAAACGGTAAAGACCAATCGGGTGCTGTAAGGATTGGAGCTGAAGTCAAACTTTGTTTCAATTTTTCAAAAGCCTTGGCACAGTTTTCATTAAACACAAACACGTGATCTTTTACAAGCAAGTCGGTCAAAGGCTTAGCTATTTTTGAAAAATCTTTTATGAACCTTCTGTAGAAGCCAGCACATCCTAGGAAACTCCTCACTCCTTTCATATTGATCGGAGGAGGAAGCTTTTTAATGATTTCTATCTTGGCTCTATCCACTTGAATGCCCTCAGCAGAGATTTTGTGGCCAAGGACTATCCCTCCCTTAACCATAAAATGACATTTTTCCCAGTTAAGGACGAGGTTAGCCTCCTGGCATCTCACCAACACCTTAGATAGGTTGCTGAGGCATGAATCAAAACTACTACCAAAGACAGAGAAATCGTCCATGAATACTTCAATGAATTTCTCCACCATGTCCCCAAAGATTGCCAGCATACACCTTTGAAAGGTTGCTAGAGCGTTGAACAAACCGAATGGCATGCGCCTATAGGCAAAAATTCCATATGGACAGGTGAATGCTGTCTTCTCTTGATCTTTTGGGTCAACCACAATTTGGTTATAACCCGAGTAACCATCAAGGAAGCAGTAGTATTCATGACCCGATAGTCTCTCAAGCATCTGGTCAACAAATGGTAAGGGAAAGTGGTCTTTCTGAGTGAAGTCATTCAACCTTCTATAGTCTATACACATTCTCCATCCTGTGGTCGGTCTAGTAGCTATGACTTCACCTTTTTCATTTTTAACAGTTGTCATCCCTCCTTTCTTGGGCACTACTTGGACCGGACTGATCCAAGCGCTGTCTGAGATAGGATAGATGATTCCTGCATCAAGAAGCTTGACCACCTCTTTCCTGACAGCCTCTTTCATTATGGGGTTCAATCTGCATTGTGGCTGAACTACAGGGGAATAATCATCCTCCATCAGAATTTTATGCATACAAAATGATGGACTGATTCCCTTCAAGCTAGAAATATTCCAGACAATCGCAGATTCGCGTGTCTTTAAAACCCCTATTAATTTGTCAACATCCTCTTCTTTTAAGTCAGCATTAATAATGACAGGATGTGTTTCGTCCTTTCTCAGGAAAACATATTTCAGATGAGAAGGTAAAGGTTTTAAATCACATTTTTCTTCAATAACTTCCTTTCCTTTCTCAACTTCAGTAATTTTCAAATCATTTTTCTTTTCTTTTTCAAAATCACCTACTTCCAATACTTCTAGTAGGTTTAGCATTTCTGAGTGAGAGTCATTCAACTCCTTAGTCTCGGAGTCAAAGTCATCCTACAAAAAGGTTCGTAAGGCCTCTTCCTCAGTTTTTAAAAGCATTGGAGTCTGGTAACTTTTAATTTCTTCAATCATTAAACAATCCATCCTTTCAGTCGGATGTTTCATGGAATTGAAGACATTAAAGGTTACCTGCTCCTCCTGAACTCTCAGCATGAGTTCACCCTTTTCTACACCAATCAATGCTCTGCCTGTAGCTAGAAAGGGTCTACCTAAGATCAAAGGAATCTCTCAATCAGCCTCCATATCCAACACTATAAAATCTGCTGGGAAGATAAATTTGTCTACTTTAACTAACAGGTCTTCCAGTATCCCCTGGGGGTATTTAATAGACTTGTCAGCCAACTACAAAGACATGCGAGTCGGTTGCAGGTCATTAATTCCTAGTTTTTTCATCAAAGATAGAGGCATCAGATTTATACTAGCTCCTAGGTCACAAAGAGCACTTCCTACATGAATATCCCCAATTGCACATGGTATTGTAAAAGATCCAGGATCTTCTAGCTTTTGAGGAAGTTTCTTTTGAATGATTGCACTGCACTCTTGAGTGAGAGCAATCATTTCATCCCCCTTAAGCTTCCTCTTCTTAGACAATAGCTCTTTCAAAAATTTTGCATAAGAAGGCATCTTCTGCAATGCCTCGGCAAAAGGGATATTTATGTGAAGTTTTTTGAATACATCTAAGAACCTAGCAAACTTTTGCTCTTCTATTTGCTTTTTAAACCTGTGTGGAAATGGAGCATTCCTCAGTTTTTCAGGAGTCAACTTAGAAGCTTCCTCCAGAATCAGATCAACTTTTTTCTTTTTCTTTTGGTGGACTTTATTATCTTTTTCTTTTTCTGTTTCATTTTCATTTTCAGCTTCATTATTAACCTGCTCAGTTTCTTGCACTATTTCTTTTTCTTTATCTTTTTCTGAGCTTATTTCCTGACTCGGAGATGGAGGAATAATTTTTCCACTCCTAGTGACTATAGCCTTGCAATGTTCCCTTGGATTTACCTCGGTATCTCCAGGGAAATTGCCTGCTTGCCTCTCAGCTAATTGCTTAGAAAGCTGTCCAACTTGATTTTCTAGATTTCTTATGGACGCTTCCTGATTTTTGAAACTGGCCTGAGTGGCCTGGATGAACTGAGAAAGTACATTCTCAAGTTTTGATTTTTCTTTAACAGGAGGGTGAGAAGGTTGTTGTGGTCTATTTGTGGGTTGATTTTGTGGGATGTTCTAATTCAAATATGGACCTTTCTGCCAGGAAAAATTGGGGTGATTCCTGTCATTAGGATTAAAGGAATTAGAAGGATAATTCCTTTGATATTGTTGCTGCCCCATATAGTTCACTTGCTCGGAAGGCACATTTGGATCACACATTCCATTCTCATGGTCTCCACCACAAAAGTCACAACTTATCATAGAAACTTGACTCGGCTTTTGGAGTTCTAAAATCTGTATGCTTAGTTTCTCCAAAGCCTGAGTCATTAGCTTACTCTGAGCCAGATAAGCATCTTGTGCTTCTAGTTCTAATATCCCCCTCTTAGGGACTTGGCTCCTCTTACTAATCAGACATTCATTAGAAGCCATAACGTCAATCAGCTCTATGGCTTCTTCTACAGTTTTAGTTGTTAATGAGCCTCCAGCTGAGGCATCAATCAGGACCCTGGTAGCTGGCCTGACACCATTATAGAAAATAGTCACCTGTTGCACATCAAAAATCTGATGATGAGGACATCTCCTCAAACTCTCTTTATACCGATCCCATGCTTCCATCAAAGATTCACCTTCTCTTTGTTGGAAACACGTGATTTCATTGCGCAACTTTGCATATTTAGAAGGAGGAAAGTATTTAATCAAAAATTTTTTTTGCAAGTCCTCCCAAGTGGAAATACTGCCTCTCGATTGACTCTGCAACCAGGCTTTTGCTCGGTCCCTTAGAGAAAATGGAAATAATCTCAGTCGAATTGCCTCTTCAGGGACTCTATTCATTTTTACTGTATCACAAATTTGGAGGAAGGTTGCTAGATGCAAATTTGGATCCTCAACCTCACTTCCTCCGAACTGTTCATTTCTTACCAACTGCAGTAAAGCTGGTTTAAGTTCAAAATTATTTGCTGAAATTGGTGGCCTAAGGATGCTAGATTGCGATCCTTCTTCAGTCGGCCTGGAGTAGTCACCTAATGTAACTCTCCTCTGTTCCATTTCTTTTTGTTCTTTTTGCTTTTTCTCTTTTCTCAGTTTACGTTCTAACAAGTCGATATCAGGATCAAAGAAGAAAGGCTCTCCTCTGCTCCTTGACTGCATACAACAAATGTCAAACAAAAGAACGATTCACAGCTACGACTACAGCTACACGAAAACAACAAACTACTACTAATAAAAACAAAATTCAAACTACGTATTAAATGCAAACAAAAGTAAACGGTTCAGTCTAGTACCGGTCCAAGGATTGTTGATATTACTCAACAATCCCCGGTAACGGCGCCATTAACTTGATGCCAAATCTCTGAGTCATTATTTTGATGTATATTTCTCAGAAGATTTACGCTTTGGCAAGCGCACCAGTCGTTAAAATTGTATTATATTTGATCGTCCCACAGGGATTGTGGTAAGTACCTTAATCTCAGGCTAGTACAAGCTGAACCAACACAAGCACAGAAAGTTCATTCAGTTTTTGTTGTTTTAATGTTTTCTAGTTGTTTTTGTATTTCCAGAAACAGTGTTAAGATGAAATGTGAAAGGTGATTAATAGAAAACAGGTCAGGATTGCTTCGGTTCACAAATTCATCAAGAAGCATGCAATTAAAGTATAATCAAACTTCATAATCCAGAGGACAATCCGCTTGTGGTTATTCCCTAATTCCTCAGGTGAAAAACACTAATCCTTAAGCATCGAACCTTAATTCCTTAAGTGCTCAATTAACCTAAGAATCTAATGCGAAATTGGAGGTTGAACTCTAACTATTCACCTAAATTGATTAGGCCTGAACTAGTTAGAAAGTTGGAAGTTACCTAAGCTTCAACCATGATTCCTCACTAGCGAAGTTCTTCATCAGTTCTGGATTTGTCAATCCAGCAATTTAGATTCACTCCTCAGCTTGTTCGCCTCAGGATCTAGAAGTTGATTTCCTTGCTCACAGCTTCAAGATTCCATTGCTAACCTTTGCAATCCCAACCTTAGGGATTTAGAACTCCATTGACTTCAGTTTCATCGAAGGATTGTGGAACGTCATGGAGGAGAGAATTTAGAGAGAGAAAATAAAGTAGTGAGATGTTTAAAGTTTTGAATGAATTGTGTTTGATGTATTCTATGTGAATCTGTCTCTCTGTTCTTTACAGAATATGTACAAACATATATATAGGCATCTACCTAACTAACTAACTTAACTAATAACTTAGAAAACTTAAGTTAACGACTAAACTAACTAACTAATTACATAATTTACAGAATAATTAACTAATTACAGCTCAGCTCTTAACAGATTCCAGTTCATCATTAGCTAATTTACAGCTCAACACTACTAATAACAGCTCACTACTTAAATTACTAAGGTGTAGAAGTAGGAGAGAAAGCAGAAGGAAACAACACTGGTGTCGAGTGTCTTCTGGAGGGAACAATCAATGTTTTAAATATCAGCCTTTACGCTTGAGCGAACTGGGTTCTCGCTTGGGCGAACTTGAGATATGGACTGCAGTATTGCTTTCTCGCTTAAGCGTGATGGAAAAGCTTGGGCGAGAGTGATATTTTGGGGTCACGCTTGAGCGACCTTGCTCGCTTGAATGAATTTTTGACCCTCGCTTGAGCGAATTTAACTCTCGCTTGAGCGAATTGATTATACAATCGGCATTCTGAAATTGACGGTCGGGTTCTTCTTTTTATTTCAATCGGTTCCCTGTTCTATTTTGGAGTCGGTATCTTTTGGACTCTTTTCAGTCGGATTTGTGAAGTCTCACTCAGATTTTCCAAATCTCGCTCGGCTTTTTCCTTTCGGCTTGAGCGCTCTTTTTCCTGCACCAATAAACAACTAATTTGCCCAGCATTTGTTTACTGATTGTCCAGTATTTACATGCTGGGTTAATGATATTATAAATAAACTCAATTTCTTAACTAATTAATGTTTTTAATCAGCTTCTTACATAAATTAAGCACTTTTGAAATAATTAAATAAATTATAATTTATTATCAATTAATTAAATAATGAGGCTAAACTAATCACTAAACAATGAATTGAGTCAACAAAAAGGCAGAATAATTAAGTCTTTTCAAGACTTATCAGTATCCCATGAGGATATTTGATAGACCTATCAGCCAACTGCAAGGACATGCGAGTTGGTTGCAGGTCATTAATTCCTAATTTCCTTATTAAGGACAAAGGCATAAGGTTTATACTAGCTCCTAGGTCACATAAAGCACTTCCAACATGAACACCCTTTACTACACAAGGTATTGTAAAAGATCTAGGATCTTCTAGCTTTTGAGGGAGTTTTTTCTGAATAATTACACTACACTATTGAGTAAGGGCAATAATTTCATCTCCCTTATGCTTTCTCTTCTTAGACAAAAGTTCTTTCAAAAATTTAGCATATGAGGGCATCTCTTACAATGCCTCAGCAAAGAGAATATTTATGTGAAGCTTCTTGAACACATCTAAGAACTTAGCAAACTTTTGCTCCTTTATCTGTTTCTTAAATCTGTGTGGAAATGGAGTATTCTTTAATTTCTCAAGAGTTAGCTTGACAGCTTCCTCCAAGATCAGATGATTCTTTTTCTTTTTCTTTTGATGAACTTGGTTTTCTTTCTCTTTTTCTGTTTCTACTTGGTTTTTAGTTTTATTTACTTCCTCACTTTCCTGCTCGTTTTTTTTTCTATAGTATTTTTATTACTTGGAGTAGGAAGAACCAAAGTTTTTCCACTCCTAGTGGTTATTTCTTTGCAATGTTCCCTAGAATTTACCCCAGTATCTCTAGGAAAATTACCAGACTGTCTCTCAGCTAACTGTTTTGATAGCTGTCCAACCTGGTTTTCCAGATTTTGGATGGACGCTTCTTAATTTTTAAAGCTGGCCTGAGTGACCTGGATAAATTGAGATAGAATATTCTCAAGTTCAGACTTTTCTTTAGAGGGAGGGGGAAGAGGTTGTTGTGGTCTAGTTGTGGTCTGAGTTTGTGGTATGTTTTGATTTAAATGTGGACCCTTTTGCCATAAAAAATTGGGGTGGTTTCTATAGTTTGGATTAAAGGAATTAGAGGGGTAATTCCTTTGAAATTGTTTCCCCATGAAATTAACTTGGTCAGAAGGTATATTTGGATCACACATGACATTTTCATGATCTCCACCATAAAAATCACAACTCATCATGCAGACTTGACTAGGCTTTTGGAGTTCTGAAATTTGTACACTTGATTTCTCCAAAGCCTGAGTCATCAACTTACTTTGAGCCAAATAAGCATCTCATGCTTCTAATTCTAGTATCCCTCTCTTAGGGATTTGGCTCCTTTCACTAACTAAATATTCATTTAAAGCCATAACATCTATCAGCTCTATGGCCTCTTCTACAGCTTTAGTGGTCAATGAACCTCCAGCAGAGGCATCAATCAAGACCCTAGTAGCTGGTCTTACTCCATTATAAAAGATGGTAACTTATTGCACATCAGGGATCCTATGATAAGGACATTTCCTCAAACTCTCTTTGTACCTATCCCATGCTTCCATCAAAGATTCACCATCTTTCTGCTGGAAACAAATGATTTCTCGCAACTTGGCATACTTGGAAGGAGGGAAATATTTAATCAAAAATTTTCTTTGTAAGTCCTCCCAAGTGGATATACTGCCTCTTGGTTGGCTCTACAACCAGGCTTTTGCACGGTCCCTTAGAGAAAAAGGAAATAATCTCAATCTTATTGCCCTATCAGGGACACCGTTCATTTTCACTGTATCATAAATCTGGAGGAAGGTTGCTAGATGAAAACTTGGATCCTTAACCTCACTTCCTCCGAATTGATCATTTCTAACCAAGTGCAGCAAAGCCTATTTAAGTTCAAAATTATTAGCTGAAATTGGAGGCCTAAGGATGCTGGATTGCGATCCTTCTTTAGTAGGCCTAAAGTAGTCACCTAGTATAACTCTTCTCTGTCCCATTTCTTGCTGCTCTTTTTGCTTTTTCTCTTTTCTAAGTCTACGCTCTAACAAATCAATATTAGGATCAAAGAAGAATGGCTTTCCTCTGTTCCTTGACTGCATACACCAGATATTAGACACATAATCAATTTCAATGCTACTGTTACTGCTACACACAAGCTACTACTATATTAAAATGAAATTTAACTACTGCTATATGTAAAAACAAAATTAAATGGTTTAGTCTAGTACCGGTCCAAGGATTATTGATATTACTCAACAATCTATGACAATGGCGCCATTAACTTGATGTATAAATCCTGGTGGATTATATTCTTTTGGCAAGCGTACCAATCGTTAAATTTGTAATATATTTGATCGTCCCATAGGGATTGAGGTAATTACCACAACCTAGGACTAGTACAAGCTGAACCAAAACACAAGAAGATAGAATTCATTCTGTTTATACTTTTCTACACTTTCTATGTTTTTGGATTTTCAAAAACAATAGAAAAGGTGAAGTGTAATTGATGGAAGATAGGTTAGAATTGCTTCAGCTCATAATTTTATCAAGAAACATGCAATTGAAGTTCAATCAAGCTTCAAACTCAAGAGGACAATTCATAGATGCTTAATCCCTAATTCCTTAGGTGATTAACAATAATTCCTAAGCATTAAACCCTAATCCCTTAGGTGTTCAGTGACAGAGAAATCTAATGTGAAATTAGGGATTGAACCCTAACTATTCACGTAATTACTAGGCCTGAATTAGTTAGGAAGCTAGAAGTTACCTAAGCCTCAACCATGATTCCTCATTGGTGAGATTCTTAAATTAGTTCTGGATTTTTCAATCCAGCGGTGTAGATCCACTTCTCAGCTTGTTCTCCTCATGCTTCAGAAGATGATTTCCTCAATGCATATTCAAGAATCCATTGGAAGCTTTAGCAATCCCAACCTTAGGAGTTTAGCAACCCATAGAAGTGATTTCAGAAAGTGGAATGTGGAGAGCCATGGAAGAGAGAGTTTAGAGAGGGAAAATGTTTAGAGAGATTGAAAATCAGAAAATGAATTAGTGTTATTGATTCTGTGTGTGTCTCCCTAAATTACAGAGTATTTACAACTATATATAGCTAAGGCAAAAACTAATTAAACTAACTCTAATTAATTACAACGGGAAACTAATTATAATACAATAATTAAATTACTTAAATATAATTAGCAACTAATAAAATAATTAAAGGTAACTACTACAGTAATTCACATTGAAGGAGTATAAAATACTAGGCAAACAAGCTTCACGCTTAAGCATGAACTTTAGGCGCTTGAGCGTGGTACATTAACTTGATGCATGCCGGGTGACTTCACTTGAATGCCGGGTGACTTCACTTGAATGTCGGGCGACTTCACGCTTAAGCGTGACCTTTATTTGCTTGAGCGTGATGACTTCACACCATACTGGATCTGCGCGTATGTACGTTGGGCCACTGACTTGCTGATTCTTCATGTTTTTGGTTCTAATTGTATGCATACGTACGCTGGGATTCCAGCACCTAGATCCTACAAAATAAATAGATATAAATGCCCAGCGTATGTACACTGGCTTTCAAGCGTGTGTATGTAACATCCTGTTTTTAATAATAGTCCTATTTTGTAAATTATGAAGTATGGAAGGTCTGTAAGTGATAATCAGTGAATAAATACCCTGTGGATGGTCTGTAATATCCCAAAAATTCCATTTTTGTGTATAATCATTGATTTTATATGGACCATTAGTGATATTGTCCATTTTCCGAGCGAAATATGTCTTAGATGAGACAATCCGAGTGAAGAAAGGAATCTGTTCCGAGTGAATGATGAAATTCCGAGTGACCAAGAGAAATTCCGATTGAAGGTTGGAATTCCGAGTGAGGTAATGTTTTCCGAGTAAAACATGACTGAGAGGGACACTACCGAGTGGAGTCATGGCCTCGGAGTGAAGTGTTTTCAAGAGAACCATTTCTGGGTAAAAATTCCGAGACAAACACCCTTGAATGACTCGATTTCGAGTCAAAGGCCTCCAAGTGACTCGTTTCTGAGTCAAACCTTGTGAAGTGCTTCCTTTTCCGAATGAAACTTCTCCGATTATAGCATTCCGAGTGAAGTACGTCCAATTGAAGGAAAAACTCATTTCTGTGTAATAAATATCCGAGTGGTCTATCTCCGAGTTGAACTTCCCTGACGCCGACTGACGTATATACCGAGTGAGTCATTTCAGGTGAGTGACTCTGGAACAGAGAAAGGTTAACTTCGAATAACCTCTCAATTGTAATATAATCGAGTGGAAAAATTATGAGTGGATCCATTCGGAAAGGAGAAGTGGCCGACTGAGAACATTTTCAGATGGATATATATATCCGAGTGAGGTGCTTTCTAAGTGAATCCGAGTGGAGAAACTCCAATTGAGTCACTTCAAGGGTAGGAAGATCTGACCGAGTGTTTTAAGAAGACACAGTTCCGAGTGAATGTCTAATTAGGTGGGAGTCGGTTTCTGGAAGGTTTTATCGAGTGAAACCGAGTGGATGAAGGGTCGGTTTTGGGGAATGACGACCTCTGGTCGGATTTCGCTTAATTGAGGCTTGTGTGTCTCGCTCAAGCGAGTCAGTATTCGCTTGAGTGAAACTCACACTCGCTCAAGCGAGTCGATTTTCGCTTGAGCAAAACTCTTCTGCCAGTGTAATGTGTGGCACTCGCTCAAGCGAGAGAGGATTCCGCTTGAGCGAGAGGACTCGGATTTCCCTCTCTTCACGGTACTGGCAATTTCTAGTCGGCATATATGCTGACTGGGTAGAATTCCATTCGGCTTAGAGGATGACCGAGTGAATTTTACTCGGTATTCACTGTCAGAATTAACGTTTTGACTTCAATTTTGTCCCTTTATGCATATTTTTAATATATCTGATCCAATTACTCACCCTAGTGGGTGGACGGCCAGAAGTGGAAGACATATAACTTACTTTCTTATCTAGATCTCCATTATCAACCCACTAACAGCCCACTAGAAACCCACTCACGAAAAGTTGTTCCCCACTTGCCTTTGCATTATTAACACTGCCTTTGTTAAGACCAGAACTCCTTAGATCAATTAAGTCAGTCAATTATCTTCCTTTCATTCCTCTTCTACATCAAGGAACCTTCAATCTGAAGCTAGGACAGTGAGGAGAACATTTTCAGTCGGCCAGAATCTTCAATCCAAGTAAGAGGGGAGAGGGTTGTGAATAACTATGAAATGGGTAGAATTGTATACTGTTCTAGGATTCCAGTTTTAATTTCGTATCTTGTTTCTCAGTTTTGATATTGAAAATATATGAATTTGATTCTGACTTCTTCATGAAAGTTGTACATCTTTTTGTTATCTAAAATTTGAGACCTGAATCAATTAATTTGAATATGTATAGCAAAAGTTATAGCTAAAATACTACAGCATGTCCGAGTGAAATATTTGTTCTATGTTCTGGGTATATATTCCTATTCTGGGAATTTTACATGCATAATAAGCATTTCATATCTTCACAAAAGTTGTAGATATTTGTGTTATGGATCTGTAGAAAGTGGTTTCAAGTCAAAATGATTTTTGTAGCTCGAGTTATGCCTAAAATACTTAAGTATGTTCAAGCTGTAAATCTGTTAACTTGAGATACGTATTTTATTTTTAAAACTGGGAATTTTGTGGTGAGAATTAGTGATCAGTGTCTTCATCAAAGTTGTATATCTTCTTGTTATGTGAATATTGAGACCTAAACTGACTGAATTGGATATGTATAGCATGAGTTATGATCAAAATACTACAGCATGTCCGATTGAAATACTTTTCTTGTGTTTTGTGCATATATGAATATTCGGGGAATTATACATACGTTTTTAGACTTTGATGTCTTCATAAAAGTTGTAGATATTTATGTTAGGAATCTAGAGAAAGTGGTTTTGAGTTAAAAAGATGCTTGTAGCTCTAGATATGCTTAAAATACCTAAGTATGTTCATGATGAAAATCTGTTAACTATGAAATCTGAATCTTATTTTTAAAACTGGGAATTTTGTGGTGAGAATTAGTGGTTAGTGCTTTCATGAAAGTTGTAGATATTTGTGTTAAGAATAATTTAGAACTGGTTTCATGCCAAAATTGTTTTTGTAGCTCCAGAAACTTTGAAAATACTAACCTGTGTACGTTTTAAAAATCCTCTTTGAGGCAGTTTTGTATTCTGTGAATAAGTGATGTTTCTGTTTAGAATTTGAATTTATGGTCTGCATGAAAATTGTAGATATCTATTTTATTGAGCTATAGAAAGTGGAATCACATGAAAAGGATTTGATTTGCTCATGTTATGACTGTTTTACTAACGTATGTTGCTATTGGAAATGCTGAAATTTGCTTATAATGGTTATTATGGATAAAAATGATATTTTCCCTATGGGTAACAATTTATTATTGAATTCTTGAGTGATTATGAAGTATTATGAATGTTGATGAGTGTCTAATGAGCATAATTCAGTTTGTGTATTTTGGTGGTGAATAATTATGAATGACTAAATTAATATATATACATTAATGCCTTGTGGTTATTGTTACATGTGGTTGAAACAGTAAATCCATGATTCTGAAAATTATTATATGTGATGTGTCCTTTGAGGACTTGTGGTTTTCCAAGTGGTTTTGGAAATATTAATACCATGGTATGTTAAATGATAAAGAGAATTAAAGGCATTCATGCATCATAAGCATTTGGACGCACCATGGAATTTTAGGGGTTCCATGATTGCCTACCCTGGTGGGGGGTTACTCTATGATGGGTTAAAGCCCTATTTTTGTTATGAGGGTCATGGGGCTGTAGGGATCCATGACTGTATAAATTCCTCCTGATGTTTGGGTTATGGGGCTGTAGGGATCCATGACTGTATAAATTCCTACTGATGTTTGGGTCATGGGGCTGTAGGGATCCATGGCTGTATAAATTCCTACCGAGGTCTCTATGAGATTTTTACTGCAGTATTCCCACCAAACCAAATGGATCCAGCATGACATGACATCATTCGACTAATTAAAGACTTATTAAATGAACTTGTTTGGCATATTCATCATATCATTATGTATTATTGATTGTGTTTGTGAAATTCTATATATTTTGTATTTATTCTATATTCTGTCTCACTCTTACATTAATTTTTACAGTGAATGCCACCTAGAATGAAGAGTGATGCTATGGTTGATGCCTATGTGAATTATTGCTGGATTTCGAATTTATTCTAATTTTATGGTTATAATAAATACGTGTTATGTACTGTTATTTTTTAAAATCGTTTCCGCTACATAATTATTCCTCGAATTTTATTATCCACGACTAGTATGCATGATAATATTCCGCTATTATCAACTTTCATGTGAACTCTGATTTTAATTCATGAATTTTAAAATGATCTTTTAAAAACGTGAAAAATTTATTTAGAAAATTATACGGGACGTCACATTGGTGGTATCAGAGCATTTTCAAAAATTCAGGACCAAATGCTATGACATGTATTCATTCTTGATATACTATGTGAATTGTTTGATTACTTGTTTGAAACTATGTTAAGTATGTGCTATATGATTTGCCTAACTGATAAATTACAAAATGATTTGTTTGATTACTATTGGTAATATGATAAATGTGTTATACAATTTATTGCTTAACTGATAAACTGTAGAATACTTATAGTTATGTTATAATACAATATATTTTCCCTTAGAATTAGTATAAACCAAACTACGAATGTAGGATGGCAAGAAACAACAACAACAACGATATGGCAGCTGCTTTCAACCGCTTGGCAGAAGCCATAGAAAGACAAAATCAACCAAGAAGTACTGGAGGACTTTACAGGTTAGATCAGTTCCTAAAAAGGAAGCCATCACAATTCAAAGGAGGTTATAATTCGGAGGTAGCATACCTATGGGTTAAGGAAATGGAGCATATCTTTCGAGCCTTGCCCTGCACAGAATTTGAAAAGGTGGGGTATGCTACTTATATGATGGTTGAGGAAGTAGAAAACTGGTGGATACATGCCAGAACTCGTATGATTGAAACCGACAGACCTTTGGACTGGATCAACTTCAAAGACTGTTTCTTGGAGAAATATTTTCCAGCGAGTGTAAAAAGCCGAAAAGAGCTGGAATTTATGGAGCTGAAACAAGGCTCAATGTCTGTTGGTGAGTATGCTGTGAAATTTGAGGAATTATCTCTCTTTTACCCTCCTTTTCAACAGGCTGGTGCTGAAGCCTCAAAATGTGTCAAATTCGAGAACGGGCTGAATCTTGAAATCAAAGAGGCTATCAGATATCAAGAAATTTGGAATTTCCCCATTCTGATCAATAAATACCGAATTTTTGAAGAAAATCACCAAGCCAGACTGGCACAAGAAAAGGCCAATAGACAATTGAAACCTCAGTCAGTTGATTTTAAAAGAAGAGGGACGTACTATCCAAATCGTTTCAAGGGAGGATGATCATCTTCTCAAAGACGCAACAATCATACGAATATCAGGTGTCATAATTGCGGAGGTAATCACCATATACGCGATTGCACCTGACACCTAGGAGATGTTATTTGCTATCGTTGTAATCAGACAGGACACATCAGTCCAAATTATCCGTAGAACCGTCAAAACAACGACAGTAACACTATGAATAATCAGAGAGGCTCTAACTATCAGGGAGGTCATGGAGGAAACATGCGTGCTGCTCAACCTCCAAGACAGAACAGGGAGTCAACAGACCAGAGGTTACAACCAACAACTGGAAGAGTCTTTGCCATTAGCGGTTCAGAGGCAGACCAAGCTGATGACCTCGTGCAAAGTAAGTGTGAGATCAATGGTACAATCTTATCTGTGTTATTTAATTCTGGTGCTACACATTCATTTATTTCTGATGAGTGTGTTGGACGTCTTCAATTACCTGTGAATCCTATGAGATATGATCTGATTGTTTCCACTCCCACCGGTACACAACTTAGGACTACTAAGGTGTGTAACGATTGTTCTGTGCTCATAAAAGGTAAAAAATTTCTTGTCGATCTTGTTTATTTACCTTTGAAGGATCTGGAAGTGATCCTAGGGATGAACTGGTTATCAGCGAATCGAGTCTTGGTGGATTGTCATAACAAGACCATGATATTTCCATCAGAAGAAAATCTTATTTCTGACAACCTCAAGGTCTTTACCTTACAAGGTGAAATTCAATTATTTGCCTTGTTTACTCTTTCCAAAGGAGATGGTGAATCTAAAGCAATCGAGATGCCAGTTGTTTCTGAATTCCCTGAAGTATTTCCCGAGGATGTCTCAAGTTTACCTCTAGAACGCGAGATAGAATTCTCAATTGACTTAATTCCAGGAGCAAAACCAGTATCTAAGGCCCCATATCGTATGTCACCTATTGAACTGGCAGAACTGAAGAAGTAAATTGAGGAGTTGTTGGAGAAACATTTTATCAGGCCTAGTGTGTCACCATGGGGAGCGGCAGTATTACTTGTCAAAAAGAAAGATGGAAGCATGAGATTATGTGTAGATTATCGTCAGTTAAACAAATTGACGGTGAAGAATAGATATCCTTTGCCCAGAATTGATGATTTGATAGATCAATTGAGAGGTGCTACTGTATTTTCCAAGATTGATTTGCGATCGGGTTATCATTAAATTCATGTCAAGTCCGAGGATATTCCAAAGACAGCTTTTAGAACACGCTATGGCCATTACGAGTATCTTGTGATGCCTTTCAGAGTAACCAATGCCCCAGCTGTATTCATGGATTACATGAATCGAGTGTTTCATTCATACTTAGATCAGTTTGTTATTATCTTCATTGATGACATTCTGATTTATTCTAAGACGTGGGAGGAACATGAAAAGCATCTTCGAGTGGTATTACAGATTCTGAAAGAGAAGCAGTTGTATGCCAAGTTGTCTAAATGTGAATTCTGGTAGAAGGAGGTAAAGTTTCTAGGCCATGTAATCTCAAACGAAGGAGTGTCTGTGGATCCTTCTAAAATTAAAGCTGTAACGAACTGGGAGAGACCTACTTCAGTCACTGAAATACGGAGCTTTCTAGGGTTAGCTGGTTATTATCGGAGATTCATTGAAGGATTTTCTCAAATTGCCTTACCAATGACTCGTCTAACCCGGAAGAATCAATCTTTTGATTGGACGCCAGAATGTGAGAGAAGTTTCCAAGAACTAAAAATGAAGCTTACATCTGCTCCAGTTTTAACTTTGCCTAATCCACAAGAAGACTTTGTGGTTTATTACGATGCTTCTAAGATGGGTTTAGGTTGTGTTTTGATGCAACAACGGAAGGTGGTTGCCTATGCTTCTAGACAGTTGAGACCATATGAGATGAACTACCCGACGCATGATCTAGAATTGGCAGCAGTGGTATTTGCTCTGAAAATCTGGAGACGCCATTTGTATGGAGTCAAGTTTGAAGTGTTTAGTGACCACAAGAGCTTAAAGTATTTGTTCGATCAGAAGGAATTGAACATGAGACAGCGTAGGTGGATGGAGTTTCTTAAAGATTATGATTTTGATTTGAAGCACCATCCAAGAAAAGCAAATGTGGTAGCAGATGCACTTAGCAGGAAATCCATTCATATGGCATCCTTAATGATAAAAGAGATGGAGATGATAGAACAGTTCAGAGATATAAACTTGGGTGTGGAGTTGAAATCTTTAAAAAGTATGACTTTGGGAACTTTGAAAATAACCAATGATTTTCTGAAGCTGATAGGTGAAATGCAGACAGAGGACTTGTAACTACAGGAGTTGAGAGAGTTGCAGGCGAATAGAGAGGATATGGGATTACAAGAAGGATCAGATGGAATTTGGAGAATCAGAAGCAGAATTTGTGTACCAGATGATGTTGATCAGAGAAGGACAATTCTAGAAGAAGCGCATAAAAGTATGTTGAGCATTCATCCTGGATCAACTAAGATGTATCAAGATCTGAAGAAAAGCTTTTGGTGGCCAAGGATGAAGAAAGAAATAGCTGAATATGTGTCTTCATGTCTGGTGTGTGAAAAAGCCAAAGTGGAACATCAAAAGCCATCTGGTGAACTACAACCATTGGAGATTCTTGTCTGGAAATGGGATGACATTTCAATGGACTTTGTGTCAGGATTATCAAGGACTCGTTCAGGAAACGATGCAATTTGGGTTATTGTAGACAGATTGACAAAGTCTGCTCATTTTTTTCCAATGAATATGAAGAATTCTCTACAAAAGTTGGCACAATTATATGTGAAAGAGATCGTGAGACTTCATGGTGTACCATCTAGTATTGTGTCGGATAGAGATCCGAGGTTCACTTCCCGATTCTAGGGAAGCTTGCATCAGGAGTTGGGTTCGAGACTTCGATTAAGTTCAACTTATCATCCCCAAACAGATGGACAGTCAGAGCGTACCATACAAAGTTTGGAAGACTTATTGCGATCTTGTGTGCTTGAACATGGTGGTAGTTGGGAGCAGTTTCTTCCACTGATTGAATTCACGTATAACAATAGTTACCATAGCAGTATTGGTATGGCTCCATTTGAAGCATTGTATGGTAGAAAGTGTCGAACGCCCCTTTGTTGGTTAGAAACTGGTGAAAGTTTGGCGTTAAGACCTGGAATTGTGTAGCAGACTACTGAACAAATAGAAGTAATCAGAGAGAAGATGAAGGCATCCCAAGATAGACAGAAGCATTATTATGATAAAAGGAGGAAACCACTTGAATTCCAAGTTGGTGATCATGTATTTTTGAAGGTTTCACCTCACAAGGGGATTGGCCGAGCATTGAAGAGTAAGAAATTAAGTCCAAGGTTCATTGGACCATATGAGATTCTAAAGAGGATTGGTACAGTGGCGTATCAGATTGCACTTCCTCCTCATCTTGTAAATTTACATAATGTGTTTCATGTATCACAATTGAGGAAGTATGTACAAGACCCCACTCATGTGATTGCTAATGATGATGTTGAAGTTAGAGAAAATCTGACCATCTCTACAGAACCCACACAGATCATAGAAAGGTCGATTAAACGCCTGAGAAACAAGAATGTACCATTGGTGAAGGTTGCATGGAAACAAGGAAACGATGTAACTCTGACTTGGGAGCGTGAAGATGCTATGAGAACGCAATATCCAGGACTGTTTCACTGAGGAGTGCGTTAAGTTAAATTTCGAGGACGAAATTTTATTAAGGTGGGAGAAATGTAACATCCTGTTTTTAATAATAGTCCTATTTTGTAAATTATGAAGTATGGAAGGTCTGTAAGTGATAATCAGTGAATAAATACCCTGTGGATGGTCTGTAATATCCCAAAAATTCCATTTTTGTGTATAATCATTGATTTTATATGGACCATTAGTGATATTATCCATTTTCTGAGCGAAATATGTCTTAGATAAGACAATCCGAGTGAAGAAAGGGATCTGTTCCGAGTGAATGATGAAATTCCGAGTGACCAAGAGAAATTCCGATTGAAGGTTGGAATTCCGAGTGAGGTCATGTTTTCTGAGTAAAACATGACCGAGAGGGACACTACCGAGTGAAGTCACGGCCTCAGAGTGAAGTGTTTTCGAGAGAACCATTTTTGGGTGAAAATTCTGAGACAAACACCCTTGAATGACTCGATTTTGAGTCAAACGCCTCCAAGTGACTCGTTTCCGAGTCAAACCTTGTGAAGTGCTTCCTTTTCCGAATGAAACTTCTCCGATTGCAGCATTCCGAGTGAAGTACGTCCAATTGAAGGAAAAACTCATTTCCGTGTAATAAATATCTGAGTGGTCTATCTCTGAGTTGAACTTCCCTGACGCTGACTGAAGTATATACCGAGTGAGTCACTTCAGGTGAGTGACTCTGGAACAGAGAAAGGTTAACTTCGAATGACCTCTCAATTGTAATATAACCGAGTGGAAAAATTCTGAGTGGATCCATTCGGAAAGGAGAAGTGGCCGACTGAGAATGTTTTCAGACGGATATATATCCGAGTGAGGTGCTTTCTGAGTGAATCCGAGTGGGGCAACTCCGATTGAGTCACTTCAAAGGAAGGAAGATCTGACCGAGTGTTTCAAGAAGACACAGTTCCGAGTGAATGTCTAATTAGGTGGGAGTCGGTTTCTGGAAGGTTTTATCGAGTGAAACTGAGTGGATGAAGGGTCGATTTTGGGGAATGACGACCTCTGGTCGGATTTCGCTTAAGTGAGGCTTGTGTGTCTCGCTCAAGCGAGTCAGTATTCGCTTGAGTGAAACTCACACTCGCTCAAGCGAGTCGGTTTTCGCTTGAGCGAAACTCCTCTGCCAGTATAATGTGTTGCACTCGCTCAAGAGAGAGAGGATTCTGCTTGAGTGAGAGGACTCGGATTTCCCTCTCTTCATGGTACTGGCAATTTCCAGTCGGTATATATGCTGACTGGGTAGAATTCCAGTCGGCTTATAGGATGACCGAGTGAATTTTACTCGGTATTCACTGTCAGAATTAACGTTTTGACTTCAATTTTGTCCCTTTATGCATATTTTTAATATATCTGATCCAATTACTCACCCTAGTGGGTGGACGACCAGAAGTGGAAGACATATAACTTACTTTCTTATCTAAATCTCCATTATCAACCCACTAACAGCCCACTAGAAACCCACTCACGAAAAGTTGTTCCCTACTTGCCTTTGCATTATTAACACTTCCTTTGTTAAGACCAGAACTCCTTAGATCAATTAAGTCAGTTAATTATCTTCCTTTCATTCCTCTTCTCCATCAAGGAACCTTCAATCTGAAGCTAGGACAGTGAGGAGAACATTTTCAGTCGGCCAGAATCTTCAATCCAAGTAAGAGGGGACAGGGTTGTGAATAACTATGAAATGGGTAGAATTGTATGCTGTTCTAGGATTCTAGTTTTAATTTTGTATCTTGTTTCTTAGTTTTGATATTGAAAATATATGAATTTGATTCTGACTTCTTCATGAAAGTTGTAGATCTTTTTGTTATCTGAAATTTGAGACCTGAATCAATTAATTTGAATATGTATAGCAAAAGTTATAGCCAAAATACTACAGCATGTCCGAGTGAAATATTTGTTCTATGTTCTGGGTATATATTCCTATTCTGGGAATTTTACATGCATAATAAGCATTTCATGTCTTCACAAAAGTTGTAGATATTTGTGTTATGGATCTGTAGAAAGTGGTTTCAAGTCAAAATGATTTTTGTAGCTCGAGTTATGCCTAAAATACTTAAGTATGTTCAAGCTGTAAATCTGTTAACTTGAGATACATATTTTTTTTTTAAAACTGGGAATTTTGTGGTGAGAATTAGTGATCAGTGTCTTCATCAAAGTTGTATATCTTCTTGTTATGTGAATATTGAGATCTGAACCGACTGAATTGGATATGTATAGCATGAGTTATGATCAAAATACTACAGCATGTCCGATTGAAATACTTATCTTGTGTTTTGTGCATATATGAATATTCGGGGAATTATACATACGTTTTTAGACTTTGATGTCTTCATAAAAGTTGTAGATATTGATGTTAGGGATTTGTGGAAAGTGGTTTTGAGTTAAAAAGATGCTTGTAGCTCTAGATATGCTCAAAATACCTAAGTATGTTCATGATGAAAATCTGTTAACTATGAAATCTGAATCTTATTTTTAAAACTGGGAATTTTGTGGTGAGAATTAGTGGTTAGTGCCTTCATGAAAGTTGTAGATATTTGTGTTAAGAATAATTTAGAACTGGTTTCATGCCAAAATTGTTTTTGTAGCTCCAGAAACTTTGAAAATACTAACCTGTGTAAGTTTTAAAAATCCTCTTTGAGGCAGTTTTGTATTCTATGAATAAGTGATGTTTCTGTTTACAATTTGAATTTATGGTCTGCATGAAAATTGTAGATATCTATGTTATTGAGCTATAGAAAGTGGAATCACATGAAAAGGATTTGATTTGCTCATGTTATGACTGTTTTACTAACGTATGTTGCTGTTGGAAATGCTGAAATTTGCTTATAATGGTTATTATGGATAAAAATGATATTTTCCCTATGGGTAACAATTTATTATTGAATTCTTGAGTGATTATGAAATATTATGAATGTTGATGAGTGTCTAATGAGCATCATTCAGTTTGTGTATTTTGGTGGTGAATAATTATGAATGACTAAATTAATATATATACATGAATGCCTTGTGGTTATTGTTACATGTGGTTGAAACAGTAAATCCATGATTCTGAAAATTATTATATGTGATGTGTCCTTTGAGGACTTGTGGTTTTCCAAGTGGTTTTGGAAATATTAATATCATGGTATGTTAAATGATAAAGAGAATTAAAGGCATTCATGCATCATAAGCATTTGGACGCACCATGGAATTTTAGGGGTTCCATGATTGCCTACCCTGGTGGGGGGTTACTCTATGATGAGTTAAAGCCCTATTTTTGTTATGAGGGTCATGGGGCTGTAGGGATCCATGACTGTATAAATTCCTACTGATGTTTGGGTCATGGGGCTGTAGGGATCCATGACTGTATAAATTCCTACCGAGGTCTCTATGAGATTTTTACTGCAGTATTCCCACCAAACCAAATGGATCCAGCATGACATGACATCATTCGACTAATTAAAGACTTATTAAATGAACTTGTTTGGCATATTCATCATATCATTATGTATTATTGATTGTGTTTGTGAAATTCTATATATTTTGTATTTATTCTATATTCTGTCTCACTCTTACATTAATTTTTACAGTGAATGCCACCTAGAATGAAGAGTGATGCTATGGTTGATGCCTATGTGAATTATTGCTGGATTTTGAATTTATTCTAATTTTATGATTGTAATAAATACAACGTGTTATGTACTGTTATTTTTTAAAATCGTTTCCGCTACGTAATTATTCCTTGAATTTTATTATCCACGACTAGTATGCATGATAATATTCCGCTATTATCGACTTTCATGTGAACTCTGATTTTAATTCATGAATTTAAAATGATCTTTTAAAAATGTGAAAAATTTATTTGGAAAATTATACGGGACGTCACAATGTACGCTAGGTTAATGAATCTCTTAATATGCTTATCTTTTTAAGCATTTTCTTGCACAATTTAAACACATTTGAATTAAATAATTAAAACAAGAAAGAATGACAATTCATTAAATAATAATGTCAAACTCAACAATATTTAATGGATTAAGTTAAATTAAGGATGAATTTATTAAGTCTTTTCAAGACTTATCACCAACCAGAAACAATCCTAGTAGAAATTAACTCATGCTTATCATTTTCTACCATACTTATCCCTCCCTTCTTAGGAACCACATGAACCAAACTCACCCATTTACTACTAGCAATAGGGTATATGACTCCAGCATCAAGAAATTTTAAAATTTCTTTCTTAACCACTTCTTGCATTTTTGGATTTAATCTCCTAAGTTGTTCTACAGTGGGCCTACTCTCATCCTCTACAGTTATCCTATGCATGCAAAAAGAAGGGCTAATACCCTTAATGTCATCCATGGTATACCCAATAACCTTCCTATACAACCTAAGCTGTTTTAGAGGTTTTTCAGTTTCCACAGGATTCAATTCAGCACTCACAGTAACAGGATATGTAGAGTTTGGTTCAAGAAATTCATACCTTAATAAAGCCAGTAAAGGCTTCAATTCTACCTAGGGGCTCACCACTTTTTCATACATGACCTTAGTATCATGTCTTAGTGGGGCTTCTCTTTCAAAGTAGTTTGATGTTCCTGTAACCATAAAAATAGATTCAAGTGGGTCATTAGGAAGAGTTTCTTCCTTCACCACTTGGTCAACATAATCCACACTACAACAAACATCATCATTAAAAGGTTTTTTTTAAAGAATTTTTCAAATTAAAATCAACCCTTTGGTCTCCAACAGTTAGAGACAACTTCCCATTTTTAAATTCTATAAGCCTGTAGTCGCCAAAAATGGCTTGCCTAGGATTATGGGGATCATTGAATCCTCATCCATTTCTAGAACAACAAAATCAGCAGGAATGAAAAGTTTACCCACTTTAATCGGGACATCCTCTAAAATACCCATGGGGTATTTGACAGATCTATCAGCTAGGTGCAAGGACATCCTCGTGGGTTTCAGCTCACCCAATCCTAATTTCTCAGAAACAGATGGCATTAAGCTAACACTAGCTCCTAAGTCACACAATGCTCTATCTATTGACATGTCACCAATCATACAAGGGATAGAGAAACTACCAAGATCCTGAAGCTTGGATGGTAGCTTCCTTTGGATCAAAGCACTACACTCCTCAGTAAGTGCTACTGTACCATCTTCCTCTTGTTGGACAAAATATCCTTCAGAAACTTCATGTAGGTAGGCATTTGCTGCAAAGCATCAGTAAAACAAATATTAATATATAATTTTTTCAAGACCTCAAGAAACTTATCAACTGGAATGGGAGGCTGGTAAGGCTTTACCTCCCCTTTCTTCTCACATGGTTTCTCCTCCTCAATCACCGGATGAGATGGAGACCCATCCGATTTCTTTTGCTCTAATAGCTTCCTCTTTGGTCATACCAACTGGACCATCATACTTAGTATCACTCCTAAGAGTGATAGCCATGGTGGGATTAGATGGTCCCACCTCGGGCTTTCCAGGAAAGGTTCCTGGTATTCTTGTGGAAGAAAAGGCCTGTTAGGCAATCTGATTTTCCAGTATTTTGGAAGAAGAGGCCTATTAGAAGAGAGTCTATCTTAGAAGTCAATTTCTTGATGGTGTTAGAGAACTCATCATTTTATTTCAGTTGAATCACCATAAACGTCTCTATCAAGGACTCTAATTTCAATTTTTGTGAAATGTAGGGTCCTTGTGGTTGTCTGTAGTTACTCTGATTGACTTGGAATAGAGGTGGCCTGTTTTGAAAACCAGGTGGACCTTGTGGTTGTCTAAAATTATTACCATAATTTCCACCATAGTTTTTAATTGCATCCACCTGTTGCATTTCTGGCTCGGCACTCTGAGTTACCCCAAGCTGGCACCCTGATATGCTATGACCTGCAACTCTACATAACTCACACACCACATTAGAAGTACATGTTCCCTACTTATCAAATTTAATGGATAATGGTTCTACTTTAGTAGTAAGAAGGGAAATAACATCTAAAGCGTACTTACCTGGAGTTTTGGTCAACAAACTCCGTTCTAAAGACCATTGGTATGTGTTTTGGGCAACTTCCTCAATGAGGTTGTACCCTTCCTCCATGTTCTTACTCATGAAGGCACCACCAGCTGCGACATTTAAGATTACTTTTTGGTTTGGCGTGAGCCCATTATAGAAGATATGCATGGTTAGCCAACGTTCAATTCTGTGGTGTAGGCATTCCTGGAGCATTTCTTTGTACCTCTCCTAGGCATCATATAAAGTTTCATCATCTTTCTGAGTGAAAGTGGTGATTTGCTTCCTCATCTGGTCTATTTTGCTCTATGGATAGTATTTATTGAGGAAGGCATGAGACAACGGCATGAGACAACTACTCCCATGTAGTGATTGAACCTTCTAGGAATGAATACAACCAAGCTCTAGCTTTATCCCTCAATGAGAATAGGAAAAATCGTAACCAGATTGCATCAGTTGAGATACCATTCATCTTGAGTGTATCACAATACTCAAGGAAAATTTAGAGGTATGAATTTGGATCCTGAGAGGGTAATCCTCCAAACTGGTTTTGCTAAACCATTGAGAGCAATGAGGGCTTCAATTCAAAGTTGTTTGCCTCAATGGTAGGCCTTGTGATGCCAGGCCTCCTATGTGTTTTGAATGTGATTACAGGTTTAAGGATTTTGATAATGACAAAACACTCTTGAAGAATTCCTTGCAAAAACAAAGATATGGAATCAGACTCAGAAAAATTACGAAGCTAATCGATTAGGGAGTCTCAGCTAATCGATTAGGCAGTTTCTGTTTTGGAACCACTGCATCAGGACATTAAGTTAATCGATTACAGCATTTCAACTAATCGATTACAGAGCCACTGGAATTACAATAATCGATTACATGCATGGTTTAATCGATTACCAAAACAAAAAATGGCATTAAAGGTATCAGGTATAACAGCTAATCGATTAAGAGAATTCAGCCAATCGATTAGAAGGCTACTGGAATTAATCTAATCGATTGCTATGACTATATAATTGATTACGAAGCTGCAAAGATAAATTAAATGCATCAGGTATCACTGCTAATCAATTACAAGGCAAAGTTCAATTGATTACAAAGCTTCTGACTTGAAGCTAATCGATTAGGCAATGGGAACTAATCGATTACATAGCGAAAAAAGATAAAAAATTCAAAGTGTAATCGATTACAGCTTAAAGCATAATCGATTACGATAGTGGGAAAACGCATATCAGTGGGAAACCAGCACATTTCTCCACCATTCCTTCAGACACCTACTACATGCAACGGCTAGGAAGACCAAGACACTTACCAAAGCTCAGAAATGACTCTATAAATGCAAGAGGAACTCAAGCACAAAACACACAACAAGAAGCTATCATTCTTTACTTACTCTTGTGCTTAGCAAGCCCTTATCCTTGTATATTCTGAATTTTCATTTGCATATTCTCTCTTCTTGAGAGTTATAAATTTGAGAGAACCTTCACTTGTACATCTACTTTATTGAGAGAGTCACTTGCTTGTAAACACCAAACACCAAAGTTCACTCTAGATTAAGTGGTTGTTCACTCTAGGTTAAGTGTTACAAAGGTTGGGGTTCAATCTTTGGGATATTGTGAGATTGAGAGATTGGGTGGGGTGCCCTTATACTTGTGAGGATTGGGTTCTTGAGTGTGGGACACTAGGAAGCCGCAATTGCTCAAAGTTGTATCTCTAGTCTACAATAGTGGAAATCCTCTAAGTAGGTTGCTTAGAGGCGAGACGTACACCGGATTGGTGGAACTCGTTAAATCGGTTTGCAAGCTCCTCTTCCCTACTCTTTTACTTTCATATACTGTGCTTAATTGGCTTGTGTTGATTGATTGTGGCTTGCATACTTAAACTTATTTAATTTGGTAAACTTTGAATACTGCACACCAAGTGTTTGTCAAATTGTCTCAGCTATATTTACCTTTGATTTGCCTTGCACATTTCATTAAACTTGATTTTACTTGCATAATCTTGTAAATTTGAACATAAGAATCAAGTTCAAAAGCATTCCAATTAAAAGTTTAAAAACTCAATTCACCCCCCCTCTTGAGTATTGAGGCCACTTGAATAACAAGTGGTATCAGAGCTTGACTCTTGGTAGAACAAGCTTAACAGCTTCAAGAGAACAAATAGCCTCAAGTTCTCAAAACCTCTTTCCCGAGGGTGGTGCTATAAACGGACCTCCCGCTTTCAATGGAGAAGACTATACCTTTTGGAAAGAAAGAATAAAAATATTTATTCAATCTATTGATTTTAAAGTTTGGAATGCCATTGAAAATGGTCCTTATACACCCATGCATATTGTCAATGATAAAAGTGTTGAAAAACCTATGGAGGAATGGACTAGTGATGAAGAAAAGAAAGTGCAATATGGCTATAAGGCTAAAAATCTCATCACTGTGGCATTAGGTCCAAATGAATTTTTTAGAATAATGAATTGTAAATCCGCCAAGGAAATGTGGGATACTCTACAAGTAACCCATGAAGGTACAAATGATGTTAAAGACTCTAAAATTAGTACACTAACTAGTCAATATGAGTGCTTTAGATTAAACTCTTATGAATCAATTGTTGATATGCAAAAACGGTTCACTCTCATCATTAATCAACTTATTACACTTGGAAAGACTTACACTAACAAAGAGCTCATTCATAAAGTGTTGAAAAGTCTTAACAGAGAATGGCAACCGCTAGTTACCGTCATCAAACAATCTCCCAGCATAAACAAGATGTCTCTTGCCACATTATTTGGTAAGTTGCAGGAACAGGAACAAGAGCTGAAAGAATTGAAGATGACGGAAGAGGAAGAAAAATCTTCCAAGAAAAAGGGACTCGCTCTGAAGGCCACTTCCATAAATAAAGAAGAATCCAGAAGTGAACTTGATGAAGAAGAAGAGTTTGGACTATTTGTGAAACGCTTTGGGAAATTCATGAAATGCAAACGCTTCCAAAGAAGCTTTAAAAACCCAAGTAAGAAACCTATCACTAAAGAAAATTCTTCCTCACCAAATTGCTTTGAATGTGGCAAGGAGGGGCACTTCAAAGCAGACTGCCCAAATCTCAAGAAAAAGGGCAAAGGGAAAAGAGGAAGAAGGAGAGCATATATAGCCTGGGATGAAAATGAGATAAGTAGCTCGGATGACTTGGAAAATGAAGAAGTAAACCTTTGCCTCATGGCCAACCACCAAGAAGAAAATGACGAGGTAAATTTACATGACTTAGATAAGGATGAATTACTTGATGCTCTAGAGGAATTGTATGATAAATTTGTAAAAGTATCCAATAGACTTAAGATGTCTAGAAAAACTAGTGACACTCTAGAGATGCACCTTATGGAAGTTTGCAAAGAGAATGAATGCTTAAAGGAAGAATTGGAAAATGCTCAAACATGCTCCAAGAGTAAACCGTGTGATTTTGCTAAGAAATATGTTGATCTAGAAAACAAAGTCCTAGATCTAAACAAAACCTTAGAGAAGTTTACAAACGGTAGAGATAATCTAAACGTACTACTTGGAAATCAAAGATGCATGTTTGACAAAACTGGTTTAGGGTACAATTCTGTTAAAAAGGAAAAGCATTACAAAAACCTTTTTGTACCTCCTATGAGATCATCTTCGCCCTTTATGAAATGCAACCATTGTGGACTCAAAGGTCATAACTCTTCAAATTACAATGTTAGAAAATTAGGGCCAAAGGTTATAAGAAAGGTGTAGGTTCCCAAAAGGACATTACCACAAGCTAACCTTAAAGGACCCAACATAAAATGGGTACCTAGTTCTCTAAACTGATTTTGTTTTGTAGGTATGCTTCAAGGCAAGCAACACCCATTGGTATTTGGATAGTGGGTGTTCAAAGCATATGACAGGAGACATAAGCAAATTTACATCATTCACTCCCAAAAGAAAAGGAAGTGTCACCTATGGAGACAACACCAAAGGAAGGATTCTAGGCATTGGAAACATTGGTAAGAATTCTTCTACTTCTATTAGTGATGTGTTGTATGTTGAAGGTCTTAAACACAACTTACTTAGCATTAGTCAATTATGTGACAAAGGATATAGAGTTTTGTTTGAATCAAATTGTTGCATAATTGAGCATAAGACTAATAAGGAAGTTAAGTTTGTAGGCCAAAGAATTGATAATATTTACATGATTGATATGGATAGTTTGTCTTCAAATGATGTACAATGCTTCATGACTAGAGAGGATGAAACTTGGCTATGGCATAGAAGAATAGCTCATATACATGTAGACCATTTGAATAAACTTGTTTCTAAAGAATTAGTAATTGGTTTACCAAAGCTTAAATTTGAAAACAAATTTTGTGATGCATGTCAAAAGGGAAAACAAGTAAAGGCATCCTTTCAATATAAAAACATTGTTTCCACCCAAAAGCCTTTACAACTTTTGCACATGGATCTTTTTGGACCCTCCAAAATCAAAAGCTTTGGTGGTAATTACTATGGTCTAGTAATTGTAGATGACTACTCTAGATATACATGGACCTTATTTCTTGCTCATAAGAATGAAGCATATCATGCATTTAAGAAACTTGCTAAGATTATCCAAAATAAGCAAAATTCAAAAATTACATCCATTAGAACTGATCATGGGGGAGAATTCGAAAATCAATCTTTTGAAAAGTTTTGTGAAAAACATGGTATAAATCATAATTTTTCAGCTCCTAGAACTCCACAACAAAATGAAGTAGTAGAAAGGAAAAATAGATCGTTGGTGGAGCTTGCTAGAACCATGTTAAATGAAAACAATATTGCAAAACATTTTTGGGCCGATGCAGTAAACACCGCTTGTCATGTTATGAATAGATGTTTAATAAGGCCTATCTTAAAGAAAACTCTCTATGAACTTTACAAGGGTAGAAAATCCAACATTTCATACTTTCATATATTTGGATGTAAATGTTTTGTGCTCAATAATGGAAAAGATAATCTAGGTAAGTTTGATGCTAAAGCTGATGAAGCAATCTTCCTAGGGTACTCTCAATCTAGTAAATCTTATCGAATCTTCAACAAACGCACAAATACCATTGAAGAATCTATTCATGTTAAATTTGATGAAAATAGCCATAACCCTCCAAGAAAGGAAGATGTTGATGATCTTGCAGGTGCACTTCAAGAAATGCACTTGAATGAAGAGGAGGAAATCAACAAGAAAGAAGAAACAACACAAAATGAGGAACCACGTCAATGGATCACATTGAAAGATCACCCATTAGACAAAGTCATAGGAGAAATAACTCAAGGTGTAAGTACTCAAAATGCTATAAGAAATACTTGTAATCACCTAGCGTTTGTTCACAAATAGAACCCAAAAACATTGATGAAGCTATTATTGATGAACATTGGATGTTGGCCATGCAAGAAAAGTTAAATCAATTTGAAAGAAATGAAGTTTGGGAACTAGTGCCAAGACCCAATGATCACCAAATAATAGGAACAAAATGGGTTTTTAGAAATAAGCTAGACGAGAATGGCATAATAACAAGAAACAAAGATAGATTAGTTGCTAAAGGATATAATCAAGAAGAAGGGATAGACTATGAAGAAACGTATGCTCCCGTAGCTAGATTAGAAGCCATAAGATTACTATTAGCTTTTGCTTGTTGTATGGATTTTAAGCTTTATCAAATGGATATCAAAAAGCGCTTTTCTAAATGGCTATATTCAAGAAGAAGTCTATGTAGATCAACCTCCCAGTTTTAAAAATCACAAATTTCCAAACCATGTTTTTAAATTAAAAAAAGCTTTATATGGTTTGAAACAAGCTCCAAGAGCTTGGTATGAAAGACTTAGAAAATTTCTTTCAGAAAATAGTTTAGAAAGAGGTAAGGTTGACACTACCCTTTTTATAAAACGCAAAAACAATGACATTCTTTTGGTACAAGTTTATGTTGATGACATAATATTTGGTGCTACTAATGAAATTCTTTGTCAAGAGTTTGCCAAGATCATGCAAGATGAATTTGAAATGTCTATGATGGGAGAACTCACATTCTTTCTTGGATTACAAATCAAACAAACTAATGAGGGAACATTCATTAGTCAAACAAAATATTGTAAAGAGCTACTCAAAAGGTTTGAAATGGATAAAGCAAACAAAATAGCTACACCCATGAGTACATCTTGCTACTTAGACAAAGATAAGAAGGGTAAGGATGTCGAAATAACTAAATACCGAGGTATGATTGGCTCCTTATTTTACTTAACAGCTAGTAGGCTTGATATTATGTTTGTTGTGTGCATGTGTGCTAGATATCAAGCATGTCCTAAAGAATCACATCTCACTGCTGTGAAAAGAATTTTGAAATATCTTGTGGGTACTCAAAATGTTAGTCTATGGTACCCCAAAGGGGCCGAATGCATTTTAGTAGGATACTCTGATTCAGATTTTGCAGGATGTAAACTTGACAGGAAAAGCACTAGTGGAACATGCCACTTGCTTGGTAGTTCTCTTGTATCTTGGCATAGCAAGAAACAAGTGAGTGTTGCACTATCAACAGTTGAGGCAGAATATGTTGCAGCTGGTAACTGTTGTGCTCAAATCCTTTGGATGAGACAACAACTTCTGGACTTTGGAGTTATGTTAGATCATGTGCCTCTCAAATTTGATAACACTAGCGCCATAAATATATCCAAAAATCCTGTCATGCATTCTAGGACTAAACATATTGAAATAAGGCATCATTTTATTAGAGACCATGTTTTAAAGGGTGATTGTGTGCTTGAACATGTTGATACCTCTAAACAATTGGCAGATATATTCACCAAACCATTAGCGAAAGAGCAATTCATCCATATTAGAAGAGAATTGGGAATTCTTAACATGATCAATTGTGTTTGAATGATGAAGTATTTTGATAAAAACATTGTTGTATAACATGTTTATATGATTTGGTTATTATTTATGGCATGATTCATTGAAATTACAATCTTCCTATGTAAAAACTGCATAAATTGTGAATTTTTGGACCATATAATCGATTACATAGCACTTCTTAATCGATTAATAAGCCTCTATTTCGTTGATAATCGATTACTCATTGATATCTAATCGATTATAACGCTTCTATTTTATGCATAATCGATTACCTCTTAATCCATAATCGATTACAAAGCCTCTATTTCGTTGATAATCGATTACTCATTGATATCTAATCGATTATAACGCTTCTATTTTATGCATAATCGATTACCTCTTAATCCATAATCGATTACAAAGCCTCTGTTTCAAGTACAAAATGTTTCATCTTCCCACTAATCGATTACCAGACTATCTCAATCGATTAGGACGCTTCTGTTTCTTCACTAATCGATTACTCAACTGCCATAATCGATTACCCTCTGTGCGAAATGATTCAAATTCCCCAGAAACAGTGAGCTAATCGATTACCTCATCCTCGTAATCAATTAGCATCAGAACTACAACAGCCAAACGTGGGTTCCTGAGGTCTGCTCGCATTCCCCCTCATTTAACTCACCTCACTCCTTCCTAAACCTAGTCTTTCTCTATAAATATACCTCTTTTCACCCTCTCTTCTCACACTACCTCCTTCCTCTTCAAATCTCTCAAAGCTCTTAAGAAATCTCTTCTTCTCTTCATCTTTTTCTTTCCATTCCTTGACCATGTCTTCTTCCCGCACAGTCAAGAGAGCTAGGTCCTCCATGGGCCAAGCCAACAACCCCCTAGACTTCTCTAGGTTCTTCTTATCTTCTAGAGACCTTCAACACTTCGTTAACAATTTTTCTGAGAAAGACATCATGACCCCCTATTACACCATTGCTGAAACATTCGATAACCATAGCCTCACCTTTACCCAATGCCTCCACCACTACAACCTTTTTCCCTTCCTCACCCTTAAGGAAGAGCAATATTATCCTGAACTCATCCGAGTTTTCTACTGCAATCTCAAACTTGTCAATGGGATAATAGAATCAAAGGTCAAAAATATGACCATCAAGCTCACCAACGCCCAGTTTGCAGAAATCTCTTTGCTGCCGCTTAACGATGCAGAATTTGACGGAGGAGAACCTGAAGATGAATGGGGCTTCAATGCTTTAACTGCTCGTCAATCCTTGTGGAAGGCTGATCGACTAAGGAGCAACCACAAGTTGGTGGGACATCTGACCATGAATAACCGACTCCTACACTTTTTCCTGGTCAAGATGTTGGTTCCCCGTGGTGGGAACTATGCTTTGGTGGAAGAGGATGATGTCCTCTTAATGTGGGCTATGCTGAACCACAAAGAGATAAATTGGGTTCAACTGGTCAAGTTCCACATGCGCCACGCAAAAGACCAACAAAATCTTCCATACGCGATTCTACTTACCAAAATCTTTAAACATTGCGGAGTAGACTTGGCTGGAGAGTTGTTAGAAAAAGTGCCTCCAAAAGCCTGCATTGGCACTCACCACCTAACCAAGATGGGTCTTATTTTTCTGAACGGAGCATGGTATTCAAGGATGGAAGGCTATCATGCCAACATTCCCTATGAAGCTCCTGCTGATGAGCCAGCCCCTCCTCCTCCTGTAACTCAAGCTTCATCATCTGCCTCTGCTGATCCATTTGCATCTCTCTATGCTCACCTTGACCGCCGCTTCGACCGTCTTGAAAACTCTCTTCAAGAATTTTCCATGACTGAGCAGCAACATTTTGAGCTGATGCAACAGCCTTATGAGGAGTTGTCACATCAAATCTCTGAACTTAGATTTTTCAACCCGGATAACTAGATCCGTTTTTCATGTTTTGATCATTGTGCTTTCTATTTTTATGATTCAGTTTTTCATCATTTCCTTAATGTACTTTCCCTTCAGTTTTCATGAATAAAAATTTTGTCTTTCTTCATATGACTATCATTGCTTTATTGTTTTTGATGATTACAAAGGGGGAGAAACAATAGAAGCAATAGTGTGTTTATCTACTTGTTGACTGCTAAAAATGCTTAATTATCTGGTATTATCTACAAAAGGCATATATTCTTAAAGATAGGGGGAGTTTTAGTTGTTTCAAGAGATAATGTTGTAAGGGATAACACTTAAGAGATAACTAATTAGATGATTTATTTAAAAGATAAGGCAGATTCTGAAAATCTGATTAAGAGATAAGATGCAGAATTCAAATGTTTTTGTATTAATAAAGATTGTTGTTTAAACTAACAATCCTCAAGAGATGAACATTGTTGTCATCATCAAAAAGGGGGAGAATGTGTTTTGACTGTGATTACAGGTTTAAGGATTTTGATAATGACAAAACACTCTTGAAGAATTCCTTGCAAAAACAAAGATATGGAATCAGACTCAGAAAAATTACGAAGCTAATCGATTAGGGAGTCTCAGCTAATCAATTAGGCAGCTTCTGTTTTGGAACCACTGCATCAAGACATTAAGCTAATCGATTACAGCATTTCAACTAATCGATTACAGAGCCACTGGAATTACAATAATCGATTACATGCATGGTTTAATCGATTACCAAAACCAAAAATGGCATTAAAGGTATCAGGTATAACAGCTAATCGATTAAGATAATTCAGCCAATCGATTAGAAGGCTACTGGAATTAATCTAAATCGATTACTATGACTATATAATCGATTACGAAGCTACAAAGATAAATTAAATGCATCAGGTATCACTGCTAATTGATTACAAGGCAAAGTTCAATCGATTACAAAGCTTCTGACTTGAAGCTAATCGATTAGGCAATGGGAACTAATCGATTACATAGCGAACAGAGATAAAAAATTCAAAGTGTAATCGATTACAGCTTAAAGCATAATCGATTACGATAGTGGGAAAACACATATCAGTGGGAAACCAGCACATTTCTCCACTATTCCTTCAGACACCCACTACATGCAACGGCTAGGAAGACCAAGACACTTACCAAAGCTCAGAAATGACTCTATAAATGCAAGAGGAACTCAAGCACAAAACACACAACAAGAAGCTATCATTCTTTACTTACTCTTGTGCTTAGCAAGCCCTTATTCTTGTATATTCTGAATTTTCATTTGCATATTCTCTTTTCTTGAGAGTTATAAATTTAAGAGAACCTTCACTTGTACATCTACTTTATTGAGAGAGTCACTTGCTTGTAAACACCAAACACCAAAGTTCACTCTAGATTAAGTGGTTGTTCACTCTAGGTTGAGTGTTACAAAGGTTGGGGTTCAATCTTTGGGATATTGTGAGATTGAGAGATTGGGTGGGGTGCCCTTATACTTGTGAGGATTGGGTTCTTGAGTGTGGGACACTAGGAAGCCGCAATTGCTCAAAGTTGTATCTCTAGTCTACAATAGTGGAAATCCTCTAAGTGGGTTGCTTAGAGTCGAGACGTACACCGGATTGGTGGAACTCGTTAAATCGGTTTGCAAGCTCCTCTTCCCTACTCTTTTACTTTCATATACTGTGCTTAATTGGCTTGTGTTGATTGATTGTGGCTTGCATACTTAAACTTGTTTAATTTGGTAAACTTTGAATACTGCACACCAAGTGTTTGTCAAATTGTCTCAGCTATATTTACCTTTGATTTGCCTTGCACATTTCATTAAACTTGATTTCACTTGCATAATCTTGTAAATTTGAACATAAGAATCAAGTTCAAAAGCATTCCAACTAAAAGTTTAAAAACTCAATTCACCCCCCCTCTTGAGTATTGAGGCCACTTGAATAACATCCTACCCATTGCATTGGGTGCTTTAAAATTGTGAAGAGCTCAATTATCAGGATTATCCATTTGTTCTTCAGTAGCTGAACTTGAAGCTTGTTGCTTGCTTTGTTCAAGTTATTTCGAAAGTGCTCTGAGCTTTCTAAGAGTCCTTTTGATTTTAGGGTCAAAGATGTGTTCAAAGCTATGACTCCTTCGCATAAAGGGACCTGTACAATCCATAAAAACACAAACATTAAAGCGTAATTCTGTAGAAAAATTAAGAACAAACAAAAAAGAAAAACTATACAAAAAAATTAAAAATCTAGTCTAATCAAAACACCGCTTAGCCAATATTGGGAGAAACATAATCCCCGACAACAGCGCCAAAAACTTAATAGCCGTTCCGCAAGTATACGATTTATCGAAGTAATAGATAAGATCAATCCCACGAGGATTGTGCCCAAGTACTAGTTTTAACAGTGATTCAATTATCTAGAAAATTTGTTCAACAATGGAAAAAATGTAGTAAACTAAATGCTACAGCAAAATTATGATAGAGAATCAAATTTTTTGGTTTAAGTTGGATTGCACGATGATTAAGTTCTTGGGATTCATAAACAGAACGGACAAAAGGTCATTCAATATATAATCATTTCATAATCCCTAACTCCCAAGATTTGAAATTAGTTACACATGCTAAGTTTGATACAATCCATAATAAACTCCATGTTCAGAGAAATACAAAAACTCTCAAGATGAACTTTGAAAGAGTAGAAGAAGAAAAGAAAACCAGTTCTCGCTCAAAAATCCCTTTGATCTTCTAAAACCCAATGTTAGATGCTAAGATCCTTCATATTTCTCTTCCAAAGAGCTCTGAAAATTCTCTCTTTTTCGTCCTCATCTTTCTCTATCTCCAAGTGTATTTAGAACACCCCCTCAATTACACCCAATATGCATCCTAAAAATCAAGAAATAGGGCTTTGTGGGGGTAACCACGGCCAGTGGTGGCAAAGTGGTTCGGGGTTTGATAGTCCAAATTATTCAAAATTTAGTATATCATGACACCTGATGACAACCACGGCCAGTGGTGGGGAACCATAGCCAGTGGTTATCTCTGACTCTCAATTTAATTTGCCACAGTGCTAATCACAGCCAGTTATGGGAAACCACAGCCAATGGTGGCCACTGCTGGATGAACCCTTGCACTAACAGTGCCAACCACGGCCAGTGGTGGTTTTTCCACCTGATCCTCTTGATTTTCTTCATTCCAGTGACAACCACTGCTAGTGGTTTGTTCCAACCTTGCCCAATCACACCACTAAGGTTCCCAAAGGCTTCTTCTTACATCCAAGTTGCCATTTCTCATCAAAATAAACCTGAAACATCAATAGTCCTGTAAACATAGAGATAACGAAGTAGTCTATGTGGAATGAAATGAAAAATCAAGGAAATCAGGAAGAATAAGGGCAAAAATAAACAGAAACTACATCTAAAAACACTCAAAAATAAGACAACATGCACACTTATCATAGATCCACTCCAGTTGGTACAGTTTTCATGTTCTTTCCTTACCAGTTTCATTTTTGCAACAACACTACATCGTTTTGGAAAAAATTACATATCTTCCTCATACAATATTAGAATCACTTCATTATTTTTCTATGACTTTGTATCAAGAAAATCTATAAGTTTCATGAAGAGCACGAAGGCTTATTCCCAAAGGAAATATCTACAAATTTATCTCTTTAGCTATTTTTAATTCGGGAGCTCCAAAAGCACTTTACCTTATTGGGCATAACTTGGGCTACCGACCTTAGATTTGTATGTATGATATGTCAAACTGAAGAGAAAATGAATCTCTACAATCTTCATATTGATTATTTTTCCATATTATCACTCCACAAATTGTTGACTATTTATTTTCAACTGCCTTAGTTTCGGGTTCCTAAAAATCATGAACACCTTCAATTCCTTACACGATAAGTTAATTTTCTGGCCATCGATTTCTGGAAACACTACCTTCAGCCAACACCTCAGTGGCAAGGTGTCACCCCTGTGTAGTCCCAGCCCACTCTAAATCTCCACAAAGAGTTTCTTCTCCTTGTCCAATAAGCATTTAATTTTGCTTACCTAAAATTTTTCACTAAGGTTTCTTCTCTCTCTCGACAACATCACAACACTTTTGCTCTCTCTTTATTTTATTTTCTAGCAACTGACACACTTCCCTTCCAGCCATCATTCATCCTAAAACAGCCACTAACCCCTCCTCTATTTTATGGCACCATTACTTCTAAACTTAAATTTCTCTTCCTACCCCTCCCTAAACTCGTGAACTCCCTCTTTATCTAGGCTTCATTCTACTTTATTTTTTTACCACCAAAGGTCACTAATCCAGCAGCTGATTCTTGCTCCACTATCCTTGGCCGTGAGCACTATAGGCAAAGCAAGGTGAGTTTCTAAGCCTCTAACTTTTGGAGTCTGAATCTTCTCATTTCCTTTTAAATATCCAACAGCATGCATGTTATTTTGGGCTATTCCTTTTTTTTTGTTTTGGACCCAAAACTGTGACCCCTTTTTGGCTTGCTTGGGTGGCATGGTTCGTCTTTAGGTACCATCAAACGATCAGCGGTGATTGGCAACGAATGATGAGAGGTTTCAAGTAAATAGTAAACTTTTGGCAACCGATTCCTTTCGGTTCATTTGAATTCATGGCTGTCGTATCATTCCTTCTTGTTGGTCATGACTTATAGTCACTTGTTGGACTCTTGCATGTTGATGTTTAAAGGATCCGGGAGTGTTCGAGAATGACTAGAGTAAGTTTGGCAACAATTGGTAAATTTATGGCGCCCGATTCTTTTTCTTTCACCAAAACCAAGACTACACCATGAGGTAAAGGGGGTCTCACTTCGTTTTTATTCATTATAAACTGCTTAATATCATTCCTTTAGTATCCGGGGATAACCCCTTTAAGTTTTGCAACGATCTGACTGTTAGATTAGGAACTACACAATTTATCGATATTGTTGATGATTGTGATTTTATTTTGGCAATTCTATGCATTCTGATGATTTCTGTAAAAGCGCCTTAAAATTCGCACGTCTCATAAAATTTAACTCAAATTAAAGTTATTACGCAAAATGACAAAATTTAGGATCGCAGTGTGCGCACGGTTAGTAATTTGATATATGGTTGTAATTATTTATAAATTTCTGGATATATGTAATTTAGTGTATTTATCTAGTAAGTCCCGCTAATTTAAATAAATTGACCGGCTAGAAGTTCTAAGGACAAATCTAACAAAATCACGCAAAATGAGACATTTCATCGATTTAATTGCAATTACGCTTTGTTTTGGAATTTGGTAGCATCATTAATATTTGAGAAAACTATTGAAAGAATTTTTATAGAATAAGAAGAAAATGTTTTGCTAGAAAAAGAAACATATGGCCAAAAAAATTGGGTGTAACGATTTTTTTTGGAACAAATGAAGATTTTAAAGTATTTTTCATAAGGAAAATTATATTTTGCAAAGATGGCGATTTTATACTAAGGACTAAAAAGAAAAGTTGATAAAGAAAGAGATATGAGATTTTGATGGAATATTAGAGAAATAATATTTTTGGGGGAAATTGTAAGAAAAAGTTTTATGATAGGCTAACTAGCTAGGATGATTATGAGTTAAAGGAATTAAAGTATATATATATATGATAAAGAAACTAGAGTTTAAGGAGAAATAGTAGGTAATGTCACATATAATGGTAGTTAATATAAGTAGAATAAAGTTTAGTGAGTTAAAAAGAGAGTTACTAAGGATAAGAATTTAAAAGAAAGGAAGGAATACTTATGTTGGAATTATTTAGTGAAGACTAGTGAAATTAAATACCAACCTAAATAATATATAAATAAATTAGAGAATAATTCAATTTGGTGGTAACAAGTAAGTTACAATGATAAGTGTTATTAGCACCTCAATTAAATTTAATGGGTACTTATTGGAATAAGTATAACTATACAACAGTATTTAAAAGTTCAATGACTAAAGTATATTTACAATAATTCACCCAGGTGATATACTTGGTAGTTATATAAGATTACTTAGTAACCAGAAATAAATTGTGGATAAGAAAATGTATACTGGCGGTATGACTTTACTAATAATGAGGTCAATTAGTTAAGAAAGTTATCGAGATAAATAGTTTGATATGTGCGTTCATGAAGCAAGCAACCCATACTTGATTTAAATATGTGGACACATTCATGAGTGTATCCGTACTAGAATGCGTGACTCCATTACCATGATAACATGTATGGTGATTGTTATGTGATACTTGTTGATAAGTTCTTTATAACATAATAAATTAGATCTAGTTTGCTTAGGATTTTAATCATTATGCACTGTATTTCCTTTATTTATTGTGATTTTTGCTTTCTTTCCACTATATTCTACTTGGGTATGTTATTTTGCAGAAATGAAGGTAATAAAGCGTCAATAACAAGAGAAAAACGACCATAAAATGATAAAGAAACAAGAAGAACAAGCCCAAAGTGGAAAGAACTCTCTTTTTATGCTGAATACCGACTTAAAATGATGAAATCCGAGTAGAATGACTGAGAAATGATCAAATCCGAGTGGAATGACTCAGAATGGAGCGTTGCCGAGTGGAATACTTCACTGTTGGAGGTGAATCCGAGTGGAAGGTTCCCTGTCAAAGCCATTCCGAGTGATAAATGGCTGACCTTGAAGAAATATGTCCCTGTTAGAGGTGAATCCGAGTGGAAGCTGTCCGACTGCAACCATTCCGAGTGAAAAAAGGGACTGACCTTGAATAAATACTGCCCAAAGCTATTGTCCGAGTGAAAGAATGCTGACTGAAGCATGTCTGATTAGAGAACAAGTGTTTTTCTGGGCAAAACTATCTCCAAGTGGACCATTGTCCAAGCAGAAGAAGCCACTGAATAAATAAACTGTTGAATAAGGAAGTCTCCGAGTGGTGTCATTCGGAGAAGCTGGCATTCTCAAGCGGAACAGGTCCTTTCCAAGTAGTTTGTTTCGGAAAAATGTCTCTTCAAGCAATGAAAGATCCGACCGGGAATGAATCATACTCGGGCAGACTCACAGTTTCACACTAAGCCCGAGTGTGATGTCTCCAAGGAAGACTACCGAGTGAGTTAGGGCAGAAAGCTGCATTTCCAAATAAAGCAAGGCTCGGACATGGGAAGAACTTCTATCAGCCAGATTCCAGAGTCTTTCAAGTTCAAATTTCTGTGTGAAAGGTATATCCGACTCCCAAGTGAAAATAAACAATTGGGCTGATTTACGGTTGAGGCAATTCCGAGTGAAAAGGAAGTCGGACTTCCGAATGAATGTGTCCAAATGAATGTGTCCGAGTGGATCATTTCAAGAAGTGAAGAAAAGGACGACTGAATGACTCCCAAGCAAATCTGAACAAGTTTCTCCGAGTGATTAAATTCTAGAGACATAGTCGAGTGAAACATTTTAGAGAAGTGCCGATTGAACCATTGGAATGAAAACTTCCCGATCCTGAGTGGGTCACATGAGAAAGAAGGAGGGCATGAACCTGTGCCGAGTGAGCCACTTTTCAATCGGTTCTGAGTCCCTCTTCAGTCAGTTCCGAGTCACCCTTCAATCGGTCCCGAGTAACTTTTCAGTCAGTTCCAAGCCACTTTTTAATCAGTACCGAATGAATGCTTCAATCGGTTCTGAGTCATTTTTTTAATTGGTCCTGTGTCACTTTTCCGAATGAATGCTTCAATGAGTAAAGCAATTGGAGTTGCTTTGCTCGTCCACACCAACCTCTCAGCTGCAACACCGGCTCCTTCCCACCAATACCGACCAGCTCCTCACAGCAACAACACCGTCCAGCTCCTCTCCACAACATCCAGCAAAGCAACACCGAGCAAAGCTTTCACTCGGTCTTGTGTACAAAAAGTACCTTTTCCACTCGGATTGTTTCCCACTATGGGTGGATACCGACTGAAGCACCAAATCTGAGTCAGAAGGAGAAAGTCGACCCATATTTCCACCGAATGCCCATGTTGACTTGGATTTCCACTGTCCAAGTGGATCCTTGACTTGTGGGGGGCGGCTGACAACAAGACAAAGGAGAAACCCACTAGCCGTCGTTCCCTATAGCTGTTTAGGTGCAAGCTGTTCCTCCACCACACCATCCAGGCTGTATCCAAGCTGATCTAGTAGGGCGGCTGACTACAAGACAAAAGAAGAAGCCCCACTAGCCACCGATTATACAACGCCCGAGTTCTATAAATACAGGGGGAGAGCAGCACGGACAGCGTGACCTGGGAGTTCTCATTCTTCAACTTTGTTCCATTTTTTTCCTTTCTTTTTCATTTTCCATTCCTTTTCATTTCTTTCTCCTTCGTTTTCCTTCTCCGTTCCTTTTCTTTCTCTGTGCCGTTTCCTTCTTTCTTTTTGTATTTTCTTTTTTCTTTTCTTTTTCTTTCTGTTTTGTAAGAGTTGTGATGGTTGTGAAATTGAGTGTTCCAATTTGTAATTGGTGGAGGAATATTGCAACAAGGAAATACAGTGGTAAAATTATTCTGAGCTTTTGGAGAAACCCGTAAGTCTTTATTTTTACCATGTCTTGTATGTTTTATTTTTCCATCATTTACATGAATTTGAATTATTTCATGAGTAACTAAATTAATTATCTTGGGATGAAGGGGGTGTGATAATATTTTATGATAATGTTATTTTGACTTTAAATTAAATAAATTTCTATTTTTCATTTAGTTCAAAAAATGCTCAATGCTCTTAGTAATTCCTAACAAGAACCTAAGTGATAAAACTGTATACTTGCGAGTATATTAGTAAGTTTAAGTAATTAATAGAATCGAGAGATTTATTGTTACTGGAAAGTTTTTGAACTAAGCCTAAGTTTTTGAAATACTTTTTGTGACCTCGGTAAAACCGTGAAAGTAATCAAAATCTTTTGGGGAGTATAAAATGGATTTTCACAAAAATGATAATGGGCCTTTTCTAAGGATTAAGCAGCGCTTTCCATAGGTTTGGTACATTAATAGGATTCCGAGAGGAACATATTAATTAGCTTAAGGAAAATCCGCCTTGGAAAACTTAATTTGATTCTTATTTATGAAAAGTTAAGATTCATTAACATAAAATAGAGTCTTGATCCCCCGAAATCCCAAGATATTCTCAACTCTGATTTTTAAGTGTCTAGAAAATTTGGTTTATTTATTCGAATTCTGAGTAACTTAATTTTTTGCTTTATTTTACAAAAACCTTAAAAATCAATTGTGTGGATAATTAAATTTCAATATGCTGGTACTTTGAACACAGTCCCTATGGAGAACGATAATCTTTTATATTACGCGACGTAACCCGTGCGCTTGCGGGCCCTGTCAAGTTTTTGGCGCCGTTGCCGGGGACTGTTGTCCCTTAAATATCGGCAATATTGAAATTCGATTAGATCATACTTGTTAATATTTTTATTTTTATTTATTTTTATTTTGTTTATAATTTTGTATTTTGTTTTTTATTTTGTGTATCTGTTGTGGTTTTATTTTTGTAATTGTTTGTTTTATTACTTTCTTTTTATGCGACGAAGCCGTAGTGTCGATCTAAACCTAGGATTTGACCTTGAGATAGAACGTACCCTTAGAGCTTTAAGAAAACAACAAAAACAACAAAAACAACAAAAACAACAAAAAGAAAAACAAATGGCAGACCAACATAGACCCTTAAGAGATTTTGCCACTCCAAGTACAAATGGAAGAGGATCTAGCATCCTTGGACCCATAGTGGAGGCTAACAATTTTGAATTGAAGCCTTCATTACTCTCAATGGTTCAACAGAACCAATTCGGAGGATTACCATCTGAAGATCCAAATCTTTACCTTCAAATCTTTCTTGAATACTGTGACATCCTGAAGATGAACGGAGCCACTAATGATGCCATTCGCTTAAGACTCTTCCCTTTCTCTTTAAGAGATAAAGTGAGGGCGTGGTTATACTCTTTTTCTGAAGGATCCATCACGACTTGGGAACAATTGTCTAGTGCTTTTATCAATAAATGGTACCCAAGGAACAAGACTGATGTGCTGAGAAAACAAATCATAAATTTCTCATAAAAAGATGATGAATCCTTATATGAAACCTGGGAAAAATACAGGGAGATGCTAAGAGAATGTCCTCACCATGGGATAAAAAGGTGGTTGACAATCCATATTTTCTATAATAGACTAACTTCCACACAAAAGATCTCTTTAGATGCTGCAGCTGGAGGAGCCTTCATGAGTAAAAATGTTGATGAAGCTGAGAACCTGATTGAGGAAATAGCTCAAAACACTCACCAGTGGAACTCTGAGAGAGGATTACCTGCTAAAACACCAGGTAAGTATTCTGTTGATGTTCTTTCCCTACTTTCTGCCAAAGTTGAAGCATTAACATTAAAACTTGATAAAATAGGGTCAACAGGTGCTACTAATATTGTTTGTGAAGTTTGTGGTGTTTCAGGACATGGAGCTACAAACTGCCATTTAGCAATGACCCCTAATCAAGAACAAGAAATGCATCAGGCGGATGCTATTAGAAACTATGGTGGAAATTGTCAAGGTAACTACAGACCTCCACAAGGTCCACTTGGCTTCCAAAATAGGCCACCTCAATTCCAAAGTAACAACAAACCTCAACAAGGAACCTATATTCCACAAAAATCAAAGCTAGAATCCTTGATGGAGACATTTGTAGCTACTCAACTTAAACAAAATGATGAATTTTCTGATGCAATAAAAAACTTGGCTTCAAAAGTGGACTCTCTTGCCACCCATAACAAAATAATGGAAAATCAAATTACCCAACAAGCCTCCTACTCTCAAAGAGCACCAGGAACATTTCCTGGAAAACCAGAGGCTGGACTATCTAAACAAACCATGGCTGTCACTCTTAGGAGTGGTACTCAATATGATGGACCAGTTGACAAGACTGCAAAGAAGAAAAAGAAAGTGGATGAATCTTCATCTCATCCAATGATTGAAAAAGAGAAACCACAAGAGAAGACGGAGGAGGTTAAGCCATATCAACCTCCCATTCCATTTCCTCAGCGCTTAGCTAAAGCAAAATTGGACAAACAATTTGGTAAGTTTCTTGATGTTTTAAAGAAATTGTATATTAATATTCCCTTCACAGATGCCTTACAGCAAATGCCCACATATGCGAAGTTCCTAAAGGACATTTTGTCCAACAAAGGAAGACTGGAGGAAGATGGTACAGTTGCACTTACTGAAGAGTGCAGTGCTCTAATTCAAAGAAAGCTTCCACACAAGCTCTAAGATCCAGGTAGTTTCTCTATTCCTTGCATGATTGGTGACATGAATATAGATAAAGCATTGTGTGATTTAGGAGCAAGTGTGAGTTTAATGTCATTAAGCAGCGCTTTCCATAGGTTTGGTACATTAATAGGATTCCGAGAGGAACATGTTAATTAGCTTAAGGAAAATCCGCCTTGGAAAACTTAATTTGATTCTTATTTATGAAAAGTTAAGATTCATTAACATAAAATAGAGTCTTGATCCCCCGAAATACCAAGATATTCTCAACTCTGATTTTTAAGTGTCTAGAAAATTTGGTTTATTTATTCATATTCTGAGCAACTTAATTTTGTTTTTTATTTTACAAAAACCTTAAAAATCAATTATGTGGATAATTAAATTTCAATATGCTGGTACTTTGAACACATTCCCTGTGGAGAACGATAATCTTTTATATTACGCGACATAACCCGTGCGCTTGCGGGCCCTGTCAAGTTTTTGGCGCCGTTGCCGGGGATTGGGTGAGCTGAAACCTACTAGGATGTCTTTGTAATTGGCTGATAGATCTGTAAAATATCCTGTAGGAATTTTAGAGGATGTTCCTATTAAGATAGGAAAATTTTTTATACCTGCTGACTTTGTTGTGCTTGAAATGGACGAAGATTCTTTGATTCCTATTATTTTAGGCAGACCATTTTTAGCAACTGCAGGTGCTGTGATCGATGTCAAGAATGGTAAGTTGTCTCTAACTATTGGCGACCAAAAGGTTGATTTCAGCTTGAAAAATGTTTTAGAAAAATCTTATAATGATGTTTGCAGTAGTGTGGATTTTGTTGAACAAGTGGTAAAGGAAGCAACCCTTCCTAATGACCCACTTGAAACTGTTTTCATGATTGAGCCTGCAGAAACATCTGATTGCTCTGAGGCCCCACTAAAACATGATATTGAGGTCATGTGTGACAAAGTGGAAGGCCCAAATGTGGAATTAAAACCTTTACCGGCTTCGTTAAGGTATGATTTTCTTGGTCCTAATTCCACATATCCTGTGATTATTAATGCTAAATTGAATCCATGTGAAACTGAAAAACTTTTGAAACAACTTAGGTTGTATGGAAAAGTAATAGGTTATACAATGGATGATATCAAAGGGATTAGCCCTTCTCTTTGTATGCACAGGATTACTGTAGAAGATGAAAGTAGGCCCACAGTAGAACCACTTAGAAGATTAAATCCAAAAATGCAAGAAGTGGTTAAAAAAGAAATTTTGAAATTGCTTGATGCTGGAGTCATATATCCTGTTGATAGTAGTAAATGGGTAAGTCCTGTTCATGTGGTGCCTAAAAAGGGGGGAATAACTATGATTGAAAATGATAAACATAACTTGATTCCTACTAGGACTGTCTCTGGTTGGCACATGTGCATTGATTATAGAAAGTTAAATAGCGCCACGAAAAAAGATCATTTTCCCCTCCCTTTTATTGATCAGATGCTTGAAAGACTTACAAAACACTCTTATTTCTGTTATTTGGATGGGTATTCAGGTTTTCATCAAATTCTCATTCATCCATCTGATCAAGAAAAGACTACCTTCACTTGCCCTTATGGGACTTATGCTTACAGACGTATGCCTTTTGGTTTGTGTAATACACCTGCGACTTTTCAAAGGTGTATGCAAGCAATTTTTTCTGACCTTATTGAAAATGTGATGGAAGTCTTTATGGATGATTTTTCAGTTCATGGTTTGGATTTTGATAATTGTTTAACAAATTTGTGCCAAGTCTTGCAGCGTTGTGAAGAGACCAATCTGGTCTTAAACTGGGAAAAATGCCATTTTATGGTAAGAGAAGGCATATGTCTGAGAGAGGTATAGAAGTTGATAAGGCTAAAGTGGAAGTGATTGAAAAATTACCTCCACCTACAAATGTGAAAGGTATTCGAAGTTTTCTTGGACATGCAGGGTTTTACCGTAGGTTCATTAAAGATTTCTCCAAAATCACAAAGCCTCTTACAACTCTTCTGGGTAAGGATGTGCCTTTCAATTTTGATTCATCTTGTATGGAAGCTTTTTGCAGGATTAAGCAAGCTCTAATCTCTGCCCCATCGTGCAACCACCTGATTGGAAACTCTCATTTGAGTTAATGTGCGATGCGAGTGATTATGCAATGGGGGCTGTATTGGGGCAACGAAAGGATAAAAAGCTCCATGTAATTCATTATGCCAGCCGGACGCTAGATGATGCTCAGGTAAATTATGCAACAACTAAAAAAGAACTGTTAGCTATTATCTTTGCTTTTGATAAATTTAGATCTTACTTGGTAGGTTCACATGTTACTGTTTACACTGACCACTCTGTCCTTAAGTATCTATTGAATAAAAAAGAAGCAAAGCTTAGGTTAATTAGGTGGATTCTAATATTGCAAGAATTTGACTTGGAAATTAAGGATAAGAAGGGTACCGAGAACTTGGTCGCTGACCACCTGTCTAGGTTGACATCTGAAAAAGAAGAAACAGATAATATTCCCATCAATGAATCTTTTCCGGATGAACAACTCTTGAATCTTAGTATCCAACGTGTTCTTTGGTATGCTGATTTTGTAAATTTTCTTTCATGTGGTATCTTACCTCTTGATCTTAGCTTTCAGCAAAGGAAAAAGTTTTTTGCAGATGTCAAGCATTATTATTGGGATGAACCACTCCTATTCAAGCAATGTGCAGATGGTTTGATTCGGAGGTTTGTTTCACAAGATGAGGTCCATGCTATCTTGGATCATTGCCATTCTCTTTCCTGTGGAGGGCACATGAGTACCTCTAAGACATCTACTAAAATATTGCAAGCTGGGTTCTATTGGCCAAATATTTTTAAGGATGTACGTAAATATGTTCTAACTTGTGATGCTTGCCAAAGAACAGGTAACATTGGTAAGAGACAAGAAATGCCATTGAATACCATTTTAGAAGTTGAATTATTTGATGCATGGGGTGTTGATTTTATGGGACCTTTTCCTTTCTCTTTTGGAAATCAATTCATATTAGTGGCAGTTGACTATGTGTCAAAATGGGTGGAAGCCATTGCTTCACCCCATTCTGATGCTAAGACTGTTATTAAACTTTTTAAGAAAATAATATTTCCAAGATTTGGGGTCCCAAAATATGTTATAAGTGATGGAGGGTCTAATTTTATTGAGAAAACTTTTCAGACCCTTCTAAAGAAATATGGAGTTAAGCATAAGGTTGCTACACCTTATCACCCACAAACTAGTGGACAAGTTGAGGTATCCAATTGGAAAATTAAAAATATTCTTCAAAAAGTGGTTAATACATCACATAAGGATTGGTCTATTAAGTTAGATGATTCCTTATGGGCGTATCGAACCATATACAAAACTCTCATTGGAACCACACCTTTTAAACTAGTTTATGGGAAGGCCTGTCATTTACTTGTTGAGCTAGAATATAAATCTTTTTGGGCTGTTAAAACTCTTAACTTTGATCATAAGGCTGCAGGTGAACAAAGGTTGTTGGAATTAAATGAGCTTGAAGAACTCCGTCTAGATACATACTAAAATGCCAGAATTTATAAAGAAAAAACTAAACAATGGCATGATCGTCACATCCAACGGAGAACATTTAATCCAGGTGATATGGTTTTATTGTTTAATTCTAGATTGAAGCTTTTTCCAAGTAAACTGAGATCCCGATGGTCGGGACCATTCAAGGTGACAAAAGTCTTTCCCTTTGGAGCTGTCAAACTATGGAGCGAGAAATCTGGTACATTTAGGGTAAATGGACAGAGAGTAAAGCACTACTTCATAGGTCAACCAATACATTATTATTATCATTCTTATTCTATTGTTATTATTATTCTAATTATTATCAATCTTAATATTGTTATTATTATTGTTAGTTTTATTGTTATTAACATTGTTAACGTCTTAATTATGAGTAATTACATAAAGAATATATTATTTTACTCTTTATGAAGAATATAATTTTAACCAAGATATAATAGATATATTTCTAAAATAATAAACGAATATCTTACAATGTTTAAATAATTGATGGAATTCAAAGAACTTGGGAATGATATGATGAGACTGGAAACACATAAGATACCCAAGAAATCAATTGATAAAATAAATGCATTTCGCATCATGAAAATATTTTTGAAGAAGAAAAACCTCTAGAGCATACACTTGGTACAGTGGAGGACACTCACGTTCGATCTCCATGAAGAATCTTGGGAGTACAACTGGAACGGCAACCCAATGGCATCAGAGTCGTGCCTGATAGCCGGGTGAGACGATGCAATTCTAGTGTACTTTGACTAAATGACGGAGTGTAACTATGATCGTAGGGATCCAAGTTCCAAAAATATTTAAATCAATGATGAGAACTAATGAGTTCATTTGTACCATATGGAACTTGGGCGGACCCTGATCGCTCTAGATGATTGGAATGGAGATATTCCAAAGAATGAGATGAAGAAAAATCGATTTATTGGGCCCACATGCATCATGAGACTTAATCAAAGATAAATCATAATAAATTCAATTCATGCATTTTTCATGACGACATGCTTGATTGTTATAAATATGCTAATTGTATGAATTATGTGATATTATTTGTTAACTGGATTATGTCCGCACCGGATTAACCAATCAGGGTCTTGGGTTATACTCACCCTTACTGTTGACAATTTTCAGAGGAATTAGGAAATCAAGAACCTGAGTATGAAGAACAATAATATGCTGAACCAAATGAGAACGCTCCTTAAATAGAATATAAGTAGCTGAATATTGACGGATGACTGTATAATATTTAAAGGGTGCCTGCGTGCCCCATTCTGTTAAGAGTATAATTACTTGTAGTTTGTGAATGACTATGTGATCTATATAATATTGCTTCCACTTATATGCCATCTCTTTATTATAAAAAAAAAATATTCACTTTTTCTAAAAACTGTTGACACTCTCAGTTAAATAGGATAAACCTACAGAAGGATTTGTCTTATCTAACCGAGGGTGTTACAAAGGTGGTATCAGAGCATAGTCGATTCATTAAGCTTGGGGAGTGGACCATTAGGTTTCCACGTACTCTGATAGAAATATTGAACAGTCCATAACACTCCTAAGACTAAATCTCCTATGTGGAATACTCCACATAACATATATCCTGAATCTTTTTGTTGAAATTCTTTCAGCAAAATTCCTAATGGTACGCCGAAATAACGATCATGTGATGGAGGATCTTCTTACCAGAATTGTGGAGGTAATAGAACGCCAAGAGTTACCTCAATCTTCTACTAGGCAAAGCCAAGGATTAGCTGACTTCCAGAGGAACAATCCTACGCAGTTCAAAGGAGGCTTCAATCCAGAAGGAGCACAACTATGGATTGAACACCTTGAAAAGATTTTTGCCGCTATGCGATGTTCTGATGAGGATTGTGTAACCTTTGCTGTCTTCATGCTGGTTGGAGAAGCAGAACACTGGTGGACTCATGCTAGAGTCAGACTAGCTACTGATGGGCATATCATTACTTGGGGACGATTCAGGACAGAATTTCTCGCTAAATATTTCCCTGAAGACATAAGGAGACAGAAGGAGCAGGAATTCTTCAATCTGAAACAAGGTAATATGACTGTTGGGGAGTACGCTGCTAAATTTGATGAATTGGCAAAATGTTGTCCCTACTACACCCACATGGGAGAAGCGTCAAGATGCGCAAAGTTCAAAGCAGGGCTACGACATGAGATTCGCCAAGCTATTTGTTGCCAACAAATTACTCAATTCTCTACTTTGGTTGACAGATGCCGTATCTTTGAGAACACCTCTAATCTACGACGACCTGGAACGTCTAATCATGGGCCAGAACGACGTATGCCAGACAGACAACAGAGGAGAGATTTTCGAGTAGATCGACCCTACTCTCGTCCATCTTACTCAGCCAACCGAATTCCTCCTAAAGGTCAGGAGAACCAAAGCGGTAAAAACTGCACAATTTGTGGATGGATTGGACATCATGATGCTGACTGTTGGTACAGAAATAAAAATAACCAACAACAAGTAACTCAAGGACAGGCAGTACGACCAACAGGTCAAGGAAGTGGAGGATCTACTGTAAATACCTCTACCAACAATGTCCCAAGGATGCAAAATATTCACCGCGGCAACAATTTCAATCAGAACAATAATCCTAGAAGGCCCGGAAATAACTCTACTGGGAGACTAGGAGGAAATGCTAGAGTTTTTAGCATGAATGGTGCGGAAGTATCACAAGAGAACGATCTTGTGCAAGGTACATGCTTTATAGGAAGTACTTTATTAAATGTATTATATGATTCTGGAACCACTCATTCTTTCATATCTGAGAATTGTGTAAAACATTTAAAGCTTCCTACAACCTCTCTGCCTAATAAGATGATTGTCACGACTGCTGCAAATAAGCCCATTTGCCCTTCCTACATGTGTTTGAAATGTCCTCTCAACATCGAAGGGAAAGCTTATCAAGTAGATCTGATATGTTTACCTTTGATTGATCTAGACATTGTTCTAGGAATGAATTGGCTTGCTGCCAACCATATTCTTATTGACTGTCATAATAGATCCATCTCTCATGGGTCTACTACATCTGAATACGATCAAGTCACTGATTCTTGCCCTGTTAGCTAAGAAAAGGTAATCTCAACAAAAGAAGTCCAACTATATATGATCCTTACTGAAGCTGAAAGTAAGGCTACTCCTCAAATTGAACAGATTCCTGTTGTTCAAGAATTTCCAGAAGTATTCCCTGAGGACATACGAGAGCTACCACCAGAGTGGGAAATTGAGTTCAGTATTGACATTATACCGGGTGTAGGACCAATCTCTATTGCTCCTTACCGAATGTCACCCAAGGAACTCGGTGAACTTAAAGAACAAATAGAAGAACTTTTAGAGAAAGGAATGATTAGACCCAGTGTCTCACCTTGGGGAGCACCAGTTCTTCTAGTCAAAAAGAAGGATGGTAGTATGCGGTTATGTGTTGACTATCGTCAGTTGAATAAAGCTACGATTAAGAACCGATACCCTCTCCCAAGAATTGATGATTTGATGGACCAATTACGAGGAGCCACTATCTTCTCGAAAATTGATCTGCGATCAGGCTATCATCAAATCAGAGTGAGGAAAGATGATGTACCCAAAACAGCATTCAGAACACGATATGGGCACTATGAGTATCTTGTTATGCCCTTTGGAGTTACAAATGCACCTGCAGTCTTTATGGGATACATGAATCGAATCTTCCATGAGTACTTGGACAAATTCGTGGTTGTATTCATTGACGATATTCTCGTCTACTCCAAGAGCCATGAGGAACACGAGGAGCATCTCCGAATTGTTCTAAATACTTTGCGTGCAAGGCAATTGTACGCCAAGTTTTCAAAATGTGAATTCTGGTTGACAGAAGTGAAATTTTTAGGACATGTCATCTCTAAGGAAGGAATTGCTGTGGATCCTACAAAGGTAGAAGCTGTACTAAATTGGGAACAACCCAAGAATGTGACGAAAATCCGCAGTTTCCTTGGACTGGCTGGATATTATCGTCGATTCATCGAGAATTTCTCTCGAATTGCAACACCTTTAACCAAGCTGACTCGTAAAGATCAACCATTTGAATGGACTGACAAATGCGAAAGCAGTTTTACGGAGTTACGCCAACGACTCACTAGTGCACCTGTCTTGATTTTGCCAGATCCTGCCAAGCCATATGAAGTATATTGTGATACGTCAAGACAAGGACTAGGATGTGTCCTAATGCAAGAAAGAAAGGTTGTTGCTTATGCTTCAAGACAACTAAGAATGCATGAAGTTAATTATCCCACACATGACTTGGAATTAGCTGCAGTTGTTTTTGCCTTGAAAATCTGGAGACACTACTTGTATGGTACATACTTTGAAGTCTTTAGTGATCATAAGAGCTTGAAGTATCTATTCGACCAGAAAGAATTGAATATGCGACAACGTAGATGGATGGAATTCATCAAGGATTATGAATTCGAACTCTGATATCATCCTGGAAAGGCAAATGTAGTAGCTGATGCACTCAGCCGAAAGGCTTTACGTCTATCATATATGATGACAAAGGAGTTAGAATTGATAGAACAGTTTCATGATCTGAATCTGGCAGTAACACCAAAAAGGGGAAGCCTTATGGTTGGAATGCTAAGAATTTCCAATGATTTCTTGGAACAAATTGAAGAAGCTCAAGCCAATGATCAGGAGTTACAAGATCTAGCAGAAAAGACAAAGGAAGGAGTCTCAGAGTTTAGCAAAGATGAACATGGGGTGATCAGGTATCAACAGAGACTCTGTATTCCAGTCAACACAGATCTTAAATACAGTATCCACCCAGGATCAACCAAGATGTATCAGGACTTGAAGAAATTATTCTGGTGGCAAGGAATGAAAAGGGATATCGCTGAGTATGTAACAGCTTGCCTGATGTGTCAAAAGGTAAAGGCGGAACAACAACGACCAAGTGGGACCCTTCGTCCTTTGGATATTCCAGAATGGAAATGGGATGAGATTGCTATGGACTTCGTGAGTGGATTTCCCAGAACATCAGCTGGATATGATGCTATTTGGGTAATCGTGGATCGATTAACAAAAACCGCTCACTTTATTCCTGTCAATATGAAGTATTCCCTAGAAAAACTCACCCAGATCTATATCAAAGAAATCGTACAGTTACATGGGACACCCACTGCAATTGTGTCTGATCGAGATCCTCGTTTCACATCACAGTTTTGGAAGAGCCTGCAACAAGCTCTAGGAACACGTCTGAAGTTAAGTTCCGCATACCACCCACAGACAGACGGACAATCGGAAAAGACGATGAGGACTCTTGAAGATCTGTTACATCTTTGTGTCTTGGAACATGGTGGAAGTTGGCAAGAATATCTCCAACTTATTGAGTTCACTTACAACAACAGCTATCATGCTAGCATCGGAATGGCCCCTTATGAAGCTTTATATGGAAGAAAATGCCGCACACCTTTGTGTTGGTATGAGACGGGTGAGAAGACAATAATTAGACCAGAGATTGTTCAGAAGACTACAGAACAAGTCCAAAGGATTCAAATGGCAATGAAGGCTTCGTAAGATAGACAAAAGAGTTATTACGACAAACGTCGGAAGCCATTAGAATTCGAAGAGGGTGATCATGTATTTCTCAAAGTTACCCCTACCACTGGAGTAGGAAGAGCTTTGAAGGCCAAGAAGTTAAGCCCCAGATACGTAGGACCCTATCAGATTCTGCAAAAGATAGGAACTCATGCGTACCGTATTGCTCTGCCACCCGATCTGACAAACCTTCACAATGTCTTTCATGTCTCTCAACTCCGCAAATATGTACCAAGCCCTGATCATGTTCTAAGTCCCGATCAATTTGTTTTGAAAGAAAACCTTACCTTTGAAGCATCGCTGGTTAAGATTGCTGACCGACGTCTCAAACAACTAAGAGGAAAGGAAATCCCTTTGGTCAAGGTAGTTTGGAGTCAAACAGATGATGGGGATGCTACTTGGGAAATTGAGGAGAAAATGAGAGAATTGTACCCTCAATTATTCTAACTTTGAATTTCGGGACGAAATTCCTAAAAGGGGAGGAGAATGAAACATCCCTCTTTTTAGAAGCAGTTTTACCCTTGTAAATTTTTAATTATGGAGGGTTTGTAAGCAAGAATAAGTCAATATATACCCTGTTGATGGTCTGTGGTATCTCAGAAATGTTATTTTTACGCATAATAATGGAATTTATATGGATCATTAGTGAAATTATGCAAAAACCGAGTGAAAAGGGCTCTGTTCCGAGTAACAGAGAAGAATTCCGAGTGAATAATTAGAAATTCCGAGTGAAGGAGGGAATTCCGAGACAGTGTCATGTTTTTTGAGTAAAACATGACTGAGAGGGCTACCACCGAGTGGAGTCTTGACCTGAGAGGCAATTCTGAGTGAAGTGTGTTCAAGAGAACCACTTCTGGGTGAAATTCCGAGTCAAAACACCCTGGAATGACTCGTTTCCGAGTCAAACCGTGCCAAATGCTTCTTTTCTGAAGGAAACTCCTCCGATTGAAGTATTCCGAGTGAAAGAATGTATGTATATTTATGTTTATGTTGATTTGATGCTTCCTACCGACTGGAGTGTGTTGTGGAATTAATTGGGAAGGATTCCGAATGGTTTCGTATGTATTTGCTTAGGAAACCGTGTGGAAAATGGTAGAGGGAGCCCATTCCGAGAGAAATGTAAGAGGTTGAACCATTTCCGAGTGAGTCTATGGGTATGACTCCTTTTCTGAGTGAGATATACTCTACTGGACTACTTCCGAGTAGAGATTGGTTAATTATGGTTGAGAACCTTACTGTCTTAAGTGTATAAACCAATTCCGAGTGAGACTGACTGAGATGACTCGGATTTGGGAAATAATACCGAGTGAAAGGCCAAGTAAGATAGGAGTCAGCATTGATTGATTTTACCGAGTGAGAAAGCAAGTGTTGAGTCAGTTTTAGAAGAATTCCGAGCTAGGTATTCATCAAAACCTACCTCTTTCACAGACGGTGTCCATCAAATCCCTCACATACCGTCCTCTATTTCTTTACTCCACACCGGCTAGCTACTAAGGAAGTTGTTCTTGAACCGGTGTGCACACCAAACAATTCTGAGGCGGCGTTCACCAAAAACCGACCTCTTCGTAGCCTCACAACAACCGTCCTTCCACACCACAACACCGCCTTCTTGCATGGACGTTGTCCCTCAAATCACTACACACCGCCCATCACCACACACCGCCCTTCATTATTACACACCGTCTTTCCCTTCATTCAATACCGCCCTCACACTCAATACCGCCCTCATGCATGCACTACCGACCTCTTCAAATCCTCCAACACCGAACACCTTTTAATTTCCACTTCAGCTAGTGATCAGTCCACTTAATCATATAAAACCAAGAATGATTGGCACAACGAACCAATTACAGGAGAAAGTTACATCCATTATAATATCTTTATATATTTTATTCCAATCAAATGCAAAGCTGACTGTGAAAGGAGTCAAAAAGGCTCCATTATTCCACCTAATTCTCCAACCAATGTTTCCACTTAGTTTCCCACTAACTCTCATTATTTAGCCCAGTACTATGTCTCTAAGAACACACATACACGAAACATAACCACAGACATACTTCTGTTATCATTTCCTCTTCCTGCAAGCTCTCTCTCTCAATTTCTTTCCTCTCTCACTCGGATTTGAAGCAGGACAGTGAAGGGAACCTCTTTCTTTCCATCCAGGAACTTCATTGAGGTAAGGGGGTATATTCTTGGGTGCTCTGTGGGAAAACCGAGTGAAGGAAAGGGTTAAGGAACTCGTTCCTTACCTTTCTAGGACAGATTCAGTGTTGTGTGAATTAAATGCCTTAATTGTTATTGTTTGTATTTATATATATATATTTGTTATTAAATGCATATAATCAGTGATGAATTGTGAAATGATATTTACTGTATTGGACTGAAAATACTAAGAATCATGGGTACCGTGTGATTTCCAGTGAAAAATTATGAATAGAAGATGGATTTAATGATAACAGGTTCTGTTTTATGTTAATCCGACCGGTTTTACATCTATAACAACTCGGTTTTGCTTAGTTTCAATCGGATTCAACCTTAACTGAATGTATTTTATTCTGATAGAACAATTCTTCACTTGGTAAACAACCTAATTTCACTCAGAGAATATTTCCTAGTATATTTTCACTCGGACAGCATCTTCCCAGTTTTATTTTACTCGAAAAACAGTTTTGTTTCACTTATAAAACCCCTTTTCAGTGATTTAACTCGGTAAACACCTTAATTTCACTCAGAAAAACTTATCAGTGTGATTCTACTCGGATTTATAATCATTTCACGTATAAAACTTCTTTCAGTCGGAATTTACTCAAGAATTAATTAATTTCACTTAGAAAACTCCTCTTTGACTGATACCACTCGGAAATTATATTCTATTCCACTTAGAGACTCATTTTCACTCGGATTTGCAAACAATTCTACTCAGGAAACCATTTTTATACTGATTTCACACAGAATCATGTTTTTAATTCACTCAGAAACTTATTTCACTCAGAATTTAAGTTATTTCTTTAAGAAAACTCTTTTCAGTTTCTGTTTCACTCAGAAAACATATTAATTTCATTTAGTAAACTCTGCTCAGTTTTATTTCACTCGGATTCATAGTTAATTCATGCGGAAAACTCATTTTCACTCGGAATCAAACTTGTTTCAGTCGGAAAATAGCTTTCCAGTGTAATTTCACTCAGATTTTTAGCCAGATCGTTTGGAAAACCCTTCTCAGTATGATTCCACTCGGAATTATACTTATTTCACTCGGATTTACCCTTGTTTCACTCGAAAAACTATGTTTTTTAGTGTTTTTCGCTTGGATTTTCATTTAGAAACTATTCTTAAACACTTTTTAAACTATTGGGAAGTTATAATTATTATTATCATTCTTATTCTATTGTTATTATTATTCTAATTATTATCAATCTTAATATTGTTATTATTATTGTTAGTTTTATTGTTATTAACATTGTTAACGTCTTAATTATGAGTAATTACATAAAGAATATATTATTTTACTCTTTATGAAGAATATAATTTTAACCAAGATATAATAGATATATTTCTAAAATAATAAACGAATATCTTACAATGTTTAAATAATTGATGGAATTCAAAGAACTTGGGAATGATATAATGAGACTAGAAACACATAAGATACCCAAGAAATCAATTGATAAAATAAATGCATTTCACATCATAAAAATATTTTTGAAGAAGAAAAACCTCTAGAGCATACACTTGGTACAGTGGAGGACACTCACGTTCGATCTCCATGAAGAATCTTGGGAGTACAACTGGAACGGCAACCCAATGGCATCAGAGTCGCGCCTGATAGCCGGGTGAGACGATGCAATTCTAGTGTACTTTGACTAAATGACGGAGTGTAACTATGATCGTAGGGATCCAAGTTCCAAAAATATTTAAATCAATGATGAGAACCAATGAGTTCATTTGTACCATATGGAACTTGGGCGGACCCTAATCGCTCTAGATGATCAGAATGGAGATATTCCAAAGAATGAGATGAAGAAAAATCGATTTATTGGGCCCACATGCATCATGAGACTTAATCAAAGATAAATCATAATAAATTCAATTCATGCATTTTTCATGACGACATGCTTGATTGTTATAAATATGCTAATTGTATGAATTATGTGATATTATTTGTTAACTGGATTATGTCCGCACCGGATTAACCAATCAGGGTCTTGGGTTATACTCACCCTTACTGTTGACAATTTTCAGAGGAATTAGGAAATCAAGAACCTGAGTATGAAGAACAACAATATGCTGAACCAAATGAGAACGCTCCTTAAATAGAATATAAGTAGCTGAATATTGACGGATGACTGTATAATATTTAAAGGGTGCCTGCGTGCCCCATTCTGTTAAGAGTACAATTACTTGTAGTTTGTGAATGACTATGTGATCTATATAATATTGCTTCCACTGATATGCCATCTCTTTATTATAAAAGAAAATTCACTTTTTCTAAAAACTGTTAACACTCTCAGTTAAATAGGATAAACCTACAGAAGGATTTGTCTTATCTAACCGAGGGTGTTACAGTTAGAACTAATTTTAGTTAGCCTAACCATATCATAACTGAAATTAGGTAAGTAGGTGGATTAGTTATAACAAACTAAGGTAGTTGCAACCATCATAACTAAATAACTAATTGTAGTTAGGGTTTGTTAGTTTGGTAAACCTAATTTTATTAGTTCTAACTCCCTAAACCGAATTTTTTTAAGCTTGTTAGGATTAGTTACTTGGTTAGTTACAACCTAGGATTCACATAAAGAACATAAGTAAAGACAACCTAGGACTTGCATAACTAATCATAGTAAGACAACCTAGGTTCCAACCTAGTATAAGACAACTTAGGTACTTGTCCTTTTAGGTGGAAACCTAGAATTTGATTTTTAGGATTCTTGTTTGATTTCTTGTTCTTGTCTTGTATAAGCATCCTCGACTAGTTTGATAGAACTTTTTTTTGCCGTGTCTTGTTTTACTTTGACAACCTTAATCATGTCTTCTAGTGAAAGGGAAAACAAATCTCTTATTCATAATATAATGGATAGTTTAAATAACATAAACACTAGGTTAACTAACCTAGAACATAGAGAAGAAAACCCTAGATCTAGACATAGAGAAAGAAATCAAAGAAATCAAAGGCATGAGAATAGTGATAGTAAGGATGACCATAGGTCTAGAAGACATCATCATAAAAAAGAAGACCTAGGATTAAGAGAAGTAAATTTTGAAATACCTCCTTTTAATGGTAAAAGTGATATAGAGTTATACTTAGAATGGGAAATGAGAGTTGAACAATTGTTTAATTCTCATCAAATTAAAGAAGAAAAGAAGGTTAGGATAGTCACTCTTTCATTTCAAAATTATGCCTTAGTGTGGTGGACTCAAGTGTGTAAGGAGAGAAAGAAAGATAATTTCCTACCAATTGATGATTGATTAGACTTGAAAGCTTTATTAAGAAAGAGGTATGTTCCAAGTTATTATCATGGGGAGCTATTAGCCAAGCTAAATAGACTCACCCAAGGTACAACGAGTGTTAAAGATTACTATAAGGCCTTGGAGATAGCTTTAATTAGGGCAAACCTAGATGAAGATGAGGAAACCCTAATGCATAGATTTTTGCATGGCCTAAATAGGAACATTAAGAATAGAGTTAAACTCCTTCCACATATAGATATAGAAGAACTTTTGCACCAATGTACTAAGGTAGAGAGCCAATTAAAAGAGAAAGAATCCTACAAAAGGGAGTATGAAAATTTTAGGTCTAAGTGAGTAGATAAAGACCATAGTGGGTTTGAGAGAAAACCTAAGGAAAAGGGAGTAGGCACTTCTTCTTCCCAATTACCTAGTGAGTTGCATAAAAATGTGAAAGTCTTTAGAAACTAAAAAGATAAGCATGATTCCATATCTAATCCTCAATCCTCTAGATCATCTACCATCAAATGTTTTAAATGTCTTGGTAGAGGTCACATTGCTTCTGATTATCCTACAAAAAGAACTATGATTTTGAAAACTAATGGAACCTACTCAAGTCAACCAGAGTCTGATTCTAATAATCATAATTCAAGTGATGACTCAAGTAGTGATTCCTATGACAGTGAGCATATCTTAGGGGATGATGGAGATCTTTACATGATTCTAAGGCTACTTGGAAGCCATGTTAAGCTTGATGATACTACACAAAGAGAAAACATCTTTTACACAAGATGTTACATAAATGAAAAACTATGTTCTCTTACTATGGATAGTGGGAGTTATGCCAATATAACAAGTCAAAGGCTAGTACATAAGATGAGCTTAGAACTAATAGATCACCCTAGACCCTATAAGTTGCAATGGTTAAATGAAAAAAGAGAAATGTTAGTTAATAAGCAAGTCTTAATAAATTTCACCATAGGAACCTATAAAGATGAAGTAAAATGTGATGAAAATACTTAAGGAACTGTTAGGAAATCCCTAAACATGAGCAGCAGAAAAAAAAAGGATTCCATAGGATTTGCAAAGTTCCATGTTTCAAAGCACAAAACAAACACAAAAAAAATCATTTTGGATTACCTCTTGAAGAACACCAAAGCAGTCGTAGCCTCGTCCTTTAGGAGTCCACACGAGCACTCCCACCAGAATCGCAACACTTGCCAACTGCTAGTTTGACGGCGTGTAGCTCTTGCCACTTTTGCGAATTTGTGTCTCACTTGAGTGAACAGCCTATGAGCATCTTATGCTCTATTTATAGGCTTAGGTTTGACCTAATTTATTCTCTCTAAAAAGTGGGCTCCTTACTCATTCCAGATGAGTTAGGCCCAATAGCTTTATTTTAGTCCAACTAAAATAAGACAACATTTTCTGATGGGCTTACTCTATGTGTGTGACCCTACAGGTAAAATACCTGGTCATATTAATAATAAATTATTTTATTATTAATATAAAATAAGAGCGGCATCTAGCAATGCATCATTATGTCCAAATATTATTTAATATCAACATAACCTATAAGTGATAATTATTTTATATGTTTGTTCCTTTTGTCACGATATCCTAATTGGGCCCAAGGCATGGTCACGTCATCCTTGTACGGTCCAATTTATTTTACTTGATAACGGAGTAGACTGGATCCGAATAAATATCTAATATTTATTCTTTCTAGCATGGCCATGCATTTTCTTAGTCTTACTCCATCAAGTGGCCTATAGATATCACTCCCGTCACATAGGAGAGACAAATCCCATCTACATCACTCACATCCCTCTGCATAATTTGTTCTTTGCCTAATCACAACCTTTATAGTCCTCTTGTTACAGAAGACGTTTAATTGTATTAAAACAATAAACTCCTCATGTAGGAATCGTAGCGACTTCAGGTCGAAGGACTACATATACCATTATCACATTGAGAATCATTTGTGACAATCATGTAACGATCCATGCAACGTTCTCATGGTGGGTCTGTCCAGTACATCATTACTCTTAATGTGTACCTGTATGAAGACTTGATATCATCTATATCTATGATCTGTGAGATCAGGTCATCAGTACACTCACACACTAGTCTCAGTGTATTTACATGTCCCCATATAAATACTTGACTAGGGACATTTTAGGAATAACTTTTATATGACCTATTACTCCAAGGATAAATACGTTTTAAAACAATTTTAAACTGAAATATTTATTTTATTGATAAGCAGAAAAATGATACAAATGAAAAAGCATAAAAGCTCATAGTGCACACACTAACAGGAATATCATGAATGGATAAAATAAATGATGAACAAATGATGAATGCCATGGATGAAATGAATTGCGTGATGAATAAATGAGACTTGCATGATGCATTGAATGAATTATGTTGAGATGGATAAGTTAAAACAAAATCAAGAGAAGAAAAATGAGGATATGTCTCGGTAGGGATCCTGAGGTAACTAATTATGGAAATGATGTGATTAAGAAACGAATGATGTGATTGAGATCGGATCCGATGAGATGATAAGCACTATGGTGCCAGAATTACCCTAAGATCTTATGGTTCTATATGTTCAAAACTCATTTTATTCTTAATTATTAGGAGAAATTTATAGTGATTTGATTGAGTACAAAAAGAGTAATAAATAAAGAAAAATGTTGATGAAAAATTTATGAGACAAACCCAATGTTAAGAATGAAATGGAGTCATTGAGAGGACCTTACTGATGACTAGTGAAATGATAAAATTATGTGTTTTATGCATCATGTACATGGATTATGAGGATGGCTGGCAGATGATAGAGTGATCCCCTAGAGCACACAGTGATGGGGTACACTAGAGAACAATGACGTTTCAACCCTATGAGAAGTCTTGGGAGTATACCTTAGCAGACGTCCAATGGTTTGGATTCATGCCCGAGACCAGATAGCCCATGGCAACTCTAGTATACTTCGACTCAGAGCGAGTGTTACTTGGACCGTATAGTGCCGGTTCTGAGGAGACGTGATTGGATCCATTGTTAACGATAGGGCTACGTGTCCTTACCTTTTGTGAAAACCAGAATGAGGCGAGCTCTGGTCCCTCTAGTGGGTAGAGGTATGGGGTCAAATTGATATACATTATGTGTACTATAACATCCCGATTTAATAATTAATTGCTGAATGAAAATAAATTATTAAAATAATAATTTCAGAAGTGGAAAATTATTTATTAATTACAATTAACTTAATTAATCAAATGATGGCTGATTAAGTGTGATTAATTATTAATTGTTGCTGATGGTGATTGGGTGACGTGAGCAGACTGCTGCTTCACGTTTTCCACCCCACTCTCCCCTTCTCTTTGCATGCATATATGTACTACTGGGTCACTTTATTATTCATTTTTTTCCCACAGGCTTCTCCCCCCTTCCATTCTCTCTTCTTCTCTTCTTCTTTGTTCTTCGTTCTTCTTTTCCTTCCTTCATTGAGCATGAGAGTGAGGATGTTGGGTTGAGAACTTCTCCTCCGGTGACTCAGGGACGACACTCTGTTCCCTCCCTGTTCTTCCACTTCCCTTTGATGACTTATCTTTTCTCCCTCTCCTTTGCTTGAGGCTGCATGAAACTCAGTGGAGATCTACACTACGAAGTGTTCGGAGAGGTTGGAGCATTCACCAGCGTTGTGATGGAGCTGCTCAAGAGAGCGAACAGGGAGCTGGGTGCCTCGAAAGTGTGGAAATCCTCACTGGACCGAGTGAAATGTCAAGGTGGTGCCCTGAGGGCTTGGGCCTCCCCGCTGATCTTGTATGCAGAGCTGTTTAAGAGTAGGAGTGGCTCGGAGTCCCTCCAAAGCCAAGTGTAACAGTGGATGACTGATGAAGGGTCGCCCCATTATGAATCAGTGAATGGGTTGTGCAGAGCAACCGATTGGAGCTGTAAGCCCTTGGAGCCTCTGGAATCTTCATGCCAGGTAGGGGGCGCTTTGCATGTCAAATGCATAGTTCATGGATGGGTTCCGGGTGTTTTGCTTTCATGTGTTGTGTCGTGTCTGAGTGTGTTGATTGATGTGTTGTATTCGAGTAGGAGTGCTTGCAACGCCCGGGTCTAGGATGGTTGTGGTCTGTCTAGTGTTGTGGTGATTCCATCCCTAAGTGCTTGTTCATATTTCTGAGATGCATGCTGTTAAATACGAGAATACGGAGTGAATACATGTGTGCGTTAACATTATTGCCTAATGCATGAGTTAAAAAGGGGGTTACTTACTGAGTTCTGTTTGCAGTTTATGTCTAGATGTGTGTGAATAAGGATGCCATGATAAATTCTGAATGCATGAGATGTGAGTTGTTACGCTGAGTCCCCATTTGGAATGTCGTGTTGACATGCATGCTGGTTTCATTAAGAACGTCGAAGTGGTGTACTGTAATGTTGTTATCATGATTTACTTGTTATGAGTTACTATGATAAACGCTTGTGATGCTGTGATGAAACGGTGGAATTCCGAGTGAATCTGAATGCTGTGTGGGATTGCATGAAATTGCATATATGAGAAAAGGGTGACCCGTGGAAGGTCAGGAGCCCTATGAGATAACGTTCAACTACAGATCCCTAGCTAAATTCGTGAGGACCCGTGGTAGCCGAGAGAGCTAGAGTTAAGCCTCGAGACGTCTTTGGAAGACCAGTACCACACTGGAAGGGCTAATGGACGAGAGGTAGGGAAGGAATCTGTAACTGCGATCACTAATTAAGTCGGATCCGCATGCGTGTATGTAGGAGCATTGTTATTGAGATTGACATGGTTGGTATAACTTGGATGACTGAATGAATTTCGACTGAATATGAATGCACATATTTATATTGTTGATGAGTTCAATGTGATTGTGTGTATATATTTGTATGTGTAAATGCTGTCGTGAATAGCATAATTAATATGGCCATGATTAAGTGGGGTGAATTCCGACTAGGGAATATATGTGTGTTGGTGCTGTGGCCGAGCGTGAGGCGATGTTATGATTGTGAGTCTATGTTATTGTGAATGATGTGAATTACTTAATCCTGACAGGATTGTATAAATCCGAATGAGTGATGTTACTATATAACTGAGAATTGGGGATTATATACGAGTCAGTAACTATCATTTTATATGTAAAAGCTCACCCCTACACCATTTTCAGTATGTGCAGGTCGGTCGGGAATGATGTGAAGGACCCAAGTCCGAGTGGGGTGTACTCCGACTGTTGAGTGCATGCCTTGTATATTTATATTATATTAGTCAGTGTTAAGCCTTGGCCGGCTCATATAACAATGTTGTATAACGAATGCGAGTATATATGTATTGTAATCCGAATGCGTGTTTATATATATATATATATATGGTTTACATTGGTATCAAGTACTTGTATTGGATAATGGGTGTTGGTGAATGAATAATGTTAAAATGCTAAATATTCCAAGTGTATGAATATATAACATGCATATAAGTGTTTTATGTTGATTTGATACGCCTTTTCGACTGGAATATGTTGCTAAATGATTTGAGGTTATTGATGAGTGAAATAGTGTTAAGTTGATGATTCCGAGTGAGACTATAGTGTTTGGACATTTCCGAGTGAGAATCCGAGTGTACCTTTTCCGAGGGAAGAGTTGTTATAATGGTGGAATTTGGAATATAATCTAAGTAAGTGATATAAGTATAATCCGAGTGAACGAGGTTCCATATCCCGAGCGGTGAGTCGCAGAGCAAATCCAGAAGGGGCTTACTTAATGTTTCCTGAGTGAGTAAGGTATCATATGCCGAGTAAAACTAGAATGAGTATTCCGAGTGGAGTAGGATAGTGGAGTCCCCTTTTGAGTGAGGGAAGGTCTGTGTGTTCCCTGAGTGAGAGATGCAAAAATATACCGAGTGACGGGTGTACGACACACTCCCGATTGTGTTGAAGTTAAATACCCGAGTGATGTTTGATTAGGAAATATCCTGAGTAAGGAAGGGTTCTGGGTCCCGGGTGGTGAGAATTGAGGGAGTTATTCCTGAGTGGTTATACTTGTGACTTATATGAATGAAATGAGGAGCTGTGTAAATTCCCGAGTGAGGTAGGAGCGTGATGATTTACCGGGTGAACCTAGACCCAAATCTGAGTGAGAAATTACCTGGAACCTATGTTCGCCCCAGCGAATTAGGCTTAGCTCCTGCGAGTGTGAGTGGATGGAAGGCCTTTGTGCTGGCTTCGCTTAAGCGAAGGGCTGTCTGCCCAAGCGAGTTGGTTGCCTCGCTCAAGCGTGTTGGACCCTGCTTGAGCGAGTCAGCGTTGTTAAGGAATTCGCTTAGGCGCTGATGTGTTCTGCTGGACTGAATGGATCGGTTCAAGCCTTGTCCCTTCCGCTGATTGCTATACGTATGAATGTTCTTTTATTTCCCGTGCCTTCCCCTTCCTTCTTCTATGTAGGTTATCCATTGGCTGTTTTTGTGAAAAAAAAATTTTCCCGATTTTGGCATTTATTTATTTATTAATTAGGGTGTTACATTTTGGTATCAGAGCAGACCAAAAGGTCCATGGCTAAGGTTTGCCTACTGTTAGTGGGCGGTTGAGTGCATTATGCCAGATTATCATAATTGCTTATGATATTCCATTAAACGTTGATACATGTTCAATCATGACTCGTGTGATGATATATGCTTATGATCTTCTATTGGATTTGATATACGTTGAATTATGAATGGTATGATTATATGCCTGTGTGTTTGTTTGAGATTGGGAACAGAGGGTACTGTCAGGGGTATGTTCCCTGGGGAATAGAGATTTATGATGACCCTAACTGATTGTTCCCGAAATACTAAGAAGTGTTTCTAAGCCTGGTCGGTAGAGAAGAAATAGGATGATAGATGTGGAAACTTTCATGTGTATTGAAACTGAATTAGTTGGTTTAGCCTCTTATATAGGCCATGCTAATGGCCCATAGTCGAGGCATGCTGTCGGACGGAGTCGAACTCACACGTCTGAATTGATTGAATGAATAATATTGATAGAATCCTGTATGATGTATATAGAATAAGTGATTGTGTAGCCTCCTAGCATGAAGAATTTGAGTATGAGATGTATATGTTAAGGAATTTTTGCTGGTTACCGTGTGTGAATTATATGAGTTGCGGGCTATTATAAGTATAAATGTTGATTGCATGCGGTAAAAGACTATCTCTTTGAGCCTTAATGGTGTTTAGTACTGACTATATATGATGTATGTATTGTTAAGGAAAAAGTTGAATATATGTGATAGGTACCTGCATGGTGATTTCAGTGTGTGGTTTATAATATGATGCATGTGATGTCTACATTAATAGTGTGGAAGTGGTTATGGTCCAATGATAAAGTCCTGCATGAGATGTGGGCCGGTTATATTAATTCCCGTGTGGGATTTTATATTAAAAAGTATGTGGTTTGCCGAGTGCATGTATGGTGTTATTGCTATGATGACTACTGTTATGAATAATGATGATAAAATGCATTGGATGCATGTATTGATATTGAATGCCGAGTGCATTGGCGTTGGACGTCGGGTGAATAAGACTATATTCATCTGATTCACCACTGGAAATGCTTGGAGCATATAGCGTAGGCGCTTAATACCGATCGACAATCAGATGAATATGTGTTGAAAGTCCTCGGGTTGGACTTGAGGCAGTGCTGAGTGCACTATAAAAAGACCCTGAGTTGGACTTGGCGCAGTGCCAAGTGCACTAAGCATTGGACGCTTAAAGACCTTGGGTTGGACTCAAGGCAAGCTTACCGAGTTGGACTCGGGGCTGCCCGTAACACTCCTGTTGTTGCTTGGAGCAATTGTGTTACGCGTGAGGGCAAACGGTTTAGTACCTGTAAAATGGCCGAATCAGCTTGGAGCTGAGGAAAGACTTGGAGCCTATGTTGCAACAATAAAAATGGGTAACTGGATCCGGGTGAAATGAATGTGTGCACACCATGATTGTTGTTGAGCTCAATGTGAATTGCATGAACATGTGGAATGTTATTTAGAATAACATGATTGAGTTGAATCCGATTGAATGAATGTATGTATATTAATGTTATGGCCGGGTGCAACATGATGTTGTGGTTGTAATGCATGCTGTGGTGAATGATATGAATTGTATGGTCGAGTGTGAATTTGATATTTCGATTGGATGATTGAATATATATATGTGTTGATGTTGTCGCTAAGTACAAAGTAAGCCTATGGCTATAATTATAAGGGATTATAAATAATGTAAGTAATATAGCCGAGAGTTGGCTGGATAAGATTCTGATTAAATGATGCTTGAATTTGTTCTGATTGAATGATAGCGTGTATGTTATTGACTGTTGGTACATATGTGTATATATATATATATATATGTGTGTGATATTGTATGGTTTGAGGTGGATAGGATCTAAGGGAGAAGTAATTACGCGATAAGGTCGGAAACCGACTGTTATTATACCATTTTAGGGTGATAGTAACTGCTACTTGATGATTGTCATCAAGAGAGTTGCGCTAACTTATGAGTAATGAGGAGGTGTGTGATTTTTGTGTGAGTCGGAAGCCTGTAGTCATTATACTGTTTTACAGTAGTGGTAAATTATATTTCATGATTGTTGCTGTGTGACGTGCCCTACGTGGTGCATCATGATAATGTTGATGTGAATACGTGCTTATATATGTATGTGAATTGCCATTAATTCTTGTGGGTAAGTATTAGCTGAGTGAGTTGGTCGGTGGGTGTGAGAAGTGTGTAATGTATGCTGTTCCGAGACGACCCTTCATACCATAGGCACTGTGGCAGTGTACACTCTTGCAGCGACTCTATGTAATTGTTGTAACCCTATAGGAATGAGACGTCATCCTATAAGATGGATGCAGCAATCCACGAGTCGGGCAGGTGAGGTTGTAGCTGCTTATGGTGATGGTGAGCCTATCGGGCGGTTCTGAGTGAGGATGAGAGTTGTAGTAAATGAATATTGTGTGGTTATGTATGAAAGTGAGGATGCAAGGTTTGTTTAACCGTGAGGTGTTACCTCCGAGTGAATCAGAGGTGATAGTGTACGAATTGACTATTAAAATAATAAATGGTTTTGGAGATTGATGGACGAGCAAGTCTGTCACTGGAATTAGAAGTTTAAGACTTTAGCCGAGTGGCATTGTGGATTAGTGGGGAAACCATGACCTTGGGCGGAAGAAATCTGAAAGGTGAGGATTTGCTCGGGAAAGGTTAGTATATTCCGAGTATGAAAAAGTGGAGACAGATCCGAGTGAAATCTTTCTGGGAGAGAGGATTCCTGAGTGAAGTTATGGTGTCCCGAGTAAGATCTCATAAAGAGGAACATTACCAAGTTAAGGGGATTGTGTCCGAACGTGACACTTCTGAATAAGGTTAGATTCGGGTGGTGTGACTCAGAGCATGACATTTCCGAGTGGATGGTACCATGTAGACGGTTCCCATCGTGTGAAAATTCTAAGTCTGTAGGTTGTGCCCTGACGAATCTTTACCAAAAGAACTTCTGGTCAGAATGTGGGGCTATGAATAGGTAAGTCTCCGAATGAATTACCCCGAGGAAGAGTGAATACCCAAGAGGTAAGTTTATTCATAGATGTGTTCGAGTGGATGTGTGGCGCTGCTGAGTTGGAACTCAGATTTGCTTTCGAGATAGACTCAGATTCCGAGTGAATTTTTGGTAAGTAGAGAGATGTCCGGTGTAAATTGCCTTCAAACCCCGAAGGATCCCTTTTGATTGAGAATTCCGAGTGACCTTTTTAGGGTATAGGCATGGAATTGGCCGAAGGAATGGTTAGGAATCTGAGATTTTAGAACCGAGTGTGATGCCTGTAAGGGGGGAAATCCAGGCAGTCTGTGCTAATTTGAGCACCTTGAATCTCTTTTGAGTGTTTGTCTGGGTATTATCAAGATATATCATGGTTTAGAGAAAAGATCTTATGGTCGGATGCTGAATATCCGAGAGTCTCATCCGAGATAAATCGAACATTGGTGAGTATTAGTGGGAATCGGTAATGTTGTTTACCGACTGAAGTCTTCCCAACTGGTTGATTATCATCTAGAAGGTGTCTCGAGTGACACAATGTTAAGCCTATGCTCTGTGTGAGTTCATGACTGTGCCGAGTGACTCATTGAGTCGGGGAACCCGGTGGTGTAAATATGTCGAATGGTGTTGGGAGTGTAAGACCGAGTGGCCAAAGAACTAGAGGGTGCCACTGATTGTGGTGATTGGGCTGAGTTAAGTGGGGTAACTTGTACGTTTTAAAAATTGAGTCCCCAAATATATTGCATTCTATGATGAGGTTGTAATCAGGTAGGACCTAACATTTGTGTTTTGCCGACTAGAATTATGGGGCGGTCGGTAAACCGCTTGAGAGGTGAAGCTTTGCCGAGTGAAATTGTGACCCGGTCGGTGAATGTTTGTGGAAGCTCAGTCGTATAAGTAATTAAGACAGCAATTTCTGAGTTATTTATTTAAGGTGAGTCACCGATTGAATTTTAAGGACGAAATTCTTTTGTGAGGGGGAGAACTGTAACATCCCGATTTAATAATTAATTGCTGAATGAAAATAAATTATTAAAATAATAATTTTAGAAGTGGAAAATTATTTATTAATTACAATTAACTTAATTAATCAAATAATGGCTGATTAAGTGTGATTAATTATTAATTGTTGCTGATGGTGATTGGGTGACGTGAGCAGACTGCTGCTTCACGCTTTCCAACCCCACTCTCCCCTTCTCCGTGCATGCATATATGTACTACTGGGTCACTTTATTATTCATTTTTTCCCCTCAGGCTTCTCCCTCGTTCCGTTCTTTCTTCTTTTCTTCTTCTTTGCTCTTCGTTCTTCTTTTCCTTCCTTCGTCGAGCATTAGAGTGAGGATGTTGGGTTGAGAACTTCTCCTCCGGCGACTCAGGGACGACACTTTGTTCCCTCCCTATTCTTCCACTTCCCTTTGACGACTTCTCTTTTCTCCCTCTCCTTTGCTTGAGGCTGCATGAGTCTCAGTGGAGATCTACACTACGAAGTGTTCGAAGAGGTTGGAGCATTCACCAGCGTTGTGATGGAGCTGCTCAAGAGAGCGAGCAGGGAGCTAGGTGCCTCGGAAGCATGGAAATCCCCACTGGACCGAATGGAAGGTCAAGGTGGTGCCCTGAGGGCTTGGGCCTCCCCGCTGATCTTGCATGCAGAGCTGTTTAAGAGTAGGAGTGGCTCAAAGTCCCTCCAAAGCCAAGTGTAATAGTGGATGACTGACGAAGGGTCGCCCCATTGTGAATCAGTGAATGGGCTGTGCAGAGCAACCGATTGGAGCTGTAAGCCCTTGGAGCCTCTGGAATCTTCATGCCAGGTAGGGGGCGCTTTGCATGTCAAATGCATAGTTCATGGACGGGTTCCGGGTGTTTTGCTTTCATGTGTTGTGTCGTGTCTGAGTGTGTTGATTGATGTGTTGTATTCGAGTAGGAGTGCTTGCAACGCCCGGGTCTAGGATGGTTGTGGTCTGTCTAGTGTTGTGGTGATTCCATCCCTAAGTGCTTGTTCATATTTCTGAGATGCATGCTGTTGAATATGAGAATACGGAGTGAATACATGTGTGCGTTAACATTATTGCCTAATGCATGAGTTAAAAAGGGGGTTACTTACTGAGTTCTGTTTGCAGTTTATGTCTAGATGTGTGTGAATGAGGATGCCATGATAAATTCTGAATGCATGAGATGTGACTTGTTACGCTGAGTCCCCATTTGGAATGTCGTGTTGCATTGCATGCTGGTTTCATTAAGAACGTCAAAGTGGTGTACTGTAATGTTGTTATCATAATTTACTTGCTATGAGTTACTATGATAAACGCTTGTGATGCTGTGATGAAACTGTGGAATTCCGAGTGAATCTGAATGCTGTGTGGGATTGCATGAAATTGCATATATGAGAAAAGGGTGACCCGTGGAAGGTCAGGAGCCCTATGAGATGACGTTCAACTACAGATCCCTAGCTTGATCCGTGAGGACCCGTGGTAGCCGAGGGAGCTAGAGTTAAGCCTCGAGACGTCTTTGGAAGACTGGTACCACACGGGAAGGGCTAATGGACGAGAGGCAGGGAAGGAATCTGTAACTGCGATCACTAATTAACTCGGATCTGTATGCATGTATGTAGGAGCATTGTTATTGAGATTGACATGGTTGGTATAACTTGGATGACTGAATGAATTCCGACTGAATGTGAATGCACATATTTATATTGTTAATGAGTTCAATGTGATTGTGTGTATATATTTGTATGTGTAAATGCTGTCGTGAATAGCATGATTAATATGGCCATGATTAAGTGGGGTGAATTCCGACTAGGGAATATATGTGCGTTGGTGCTATGGCCGAGCGTGAGGCGATGTTATGATTATGAGTCTATGTTATTGTGAATGATGTGAATTACTTAATCCTGACTGGATTGTATAAATCCGAATGAGTGATGTTACTATATAACTGAGAATTGGGGATTATATCCGAGTCAGTAACTGTCATTTTATATGTAAAAGCTCACCCCTACACCATTTTCAATATGTGCAGGTCAGTCGGGAATGATGTGAAGGACCCAAGTCCGACTAGGGTGCACTCCGACTGTTGAGTGCATGCCTTGTATATTTATATTATATTAGTCAGTGTTAAGCCTTAGCCGGCTCATATAACAATGTTGTATAACGAATGCGAGTATATATGTATTGTAATCCGAATGCGTGTTTATATATATATATATATGGTTTACATTGGTATCAAGTACTTGTATCGGATAATGGGTGTTGGTGAATGAATAATGTTAAAATGCTAAATATTCCGAGTGTATGAATATATAACATGCATATAAGTGTTTTATGTTGATTTGATGCGCCTTTCCGACTGGAATATGTTGCTAAATGATTTGAGGGTTGTTGATGAGTGAAATAGTGTTAAGTTGATGATTCCGAGTGAGACTATAGTGTTTGGACATTTTCAAGTGAGAATCCGAGTGAACCTTTTCCGAGGGAAGAGTTGTTATAAAGGTGGAGATTGGAATATAATCTAAGTAAGTGATATAAGTATAATCCGAGTGAACGAGGTTCCATATCCCGAGCGGTGAGTCGTAGAGCAAATCTGGAAGGGGCTTACTTAACGTTTCCCGAGTGAGTAAGGTATCATATGCCAAGTGAAACTAGAATGAGTATTCTGAGTGGAGTAGGATAGTGGAGTCCCCTTCTGAGTAAGGGAAGGTCTGTGTGTTCCCTGAGTGAGAGATGCGAAAATATACCGAGCGGCGGGTGTACGGCATACTCCCAATTCTGTTGAAGTTAAATACCCGAGTGATGTTCAATTAGGAAATATCCCGAGTGAGGAAGGGTTCTGGGTCCCGGGTGGTGAGAATTGAGGGAGTCATTCCTGAGTGGTTATACTTGTGACTTATATGAATGAAATGAGGAGCTGTGTAAATTCCCGAGTGAGGCAGGTGCGTGATGATTTACCGGTTGAACCTACGACCCAAATCCGAGTGAGAAATTACCTGGAACCTGTGTTCGCCCCAGCAAATTAGGCTTAGCTCCTGCGAGTGTGAGTGGATGGAAGGCCTTTGTGCTAGCTTCGCTTAAGCTAAGGGCTGTCCGCCCGAGCGAGTTGGTTGCCTCACTCAAGCGTGTTGGACCCCGCTTGAGCGAGTCAGCATTGTTAAGGAATTCGCTTAGGCGCTGATGTGTTCCGCTGGACTGAATGGATCGGTTCAAGCCTTGTCCCTTCCGCTGATTGCTATACGTATGAATGTTCTTTTATTTTCCCGTGCCTTCCCCTTCCTTCTTCTGTGTAGGTTGTCCATTGGCTGTTTTTATGGAAAAAAAAATTTTCCCGGTTTTGGTATTTATTTATTTATTAATTAGGGTGTTACATGTACTGATATATATGAGGTTGAGAGGGAAGAGATGGGCCAATATACATCATGATGGCTAAAAGATTGAAATTAATGAAATGGAAATGCATTGCATCACTTTATCCATATGAATTGTGATTGTTTGTGACTAAATTAATATCAGTAAGTGAAATAGTTAGTGGTGAGGGGGGTAGAAAGTTGTGTATTAGAGATGATTGAATGGGACCGAGTAGGGATAAATACCTTTGAACAAATTAAATAGGTACCCCAATGAGGGGGAGTACAGTTTTATAACTTGTTTAGATTGTGTGGGAGTGATGTTAGTAATGACAACTCTTCGATTGATGTGGAGGTAGACACTCACCAATACAAACTTTTTTGATCTCCGACTAGGCATGCTTTTAAGATGAGGAGCTTTTTACGTATAGACGATCAATCGGGTCCCAGTTACTTACTTGTGATACCAGAGATACTAGATGAGATCCCTGTAGAGCCACTTCCATAACCCCTACCATAGCCTAAACAGCCATACGATCAAGATATGGAGGTGATCCAGAGCATCGTTAGACAATACATAGATCTACCATGCCCTCCTAGTGTAGAGGAGATGAAAGAGATCGCTAAGAGAGAGGCAACTTTTATGTATAGGAAACAAACAACACTTTTTTTAATATAAATTCTTTAAAACAAAAACATGATGACAATTTTGTAATTAAAACTAAAAGTAGGAAATAGAAATAGAAAACATTTTCATAATCCAAATAGGCCTAATTTTCTTTTGTTTTCCCTTCTTTTTGAAAACATAATAGAAATAAAATGAACTATAATGCAGCAAGTATCACCATCATAGCCAATTGCTTTATTACCTCTCTCTCACACTCTAACCAACGTTATTGAATGCTTCATTTCCAAAAAGTTTGAGCAAGACTGAGAGGGGTGACAAACAGGGGGAAAGATACTTTTTATCAACTAGCAGACCTATTCTACAAAACTTGAAAACTTTAGTTGACTATTTTCCCTAATCGGTTGACTGAGTCACTCTTAGTCCTCAAATTTACAATAAATCCTTTAATAAAAATTTCATAAAAATAATAAAAATTAGCTTAATTTGTTAGAAAATTAGGTTTTTAATTCAATAAATAGATGTTGTTGGAAATAATCTGCCCTTGATCAATTTTCTCTAGTTTTGCAGTGAAAAAGTAAAGAATTTAAGAAAAAAATGAAGATCTGGAGAAGCTGATGCGTAGCATCAACACAACGCGTAGCGTGGGTACTTTTGATGCTTACGCTATGCGTCATAGCCACACGTAGCGTCAGAGCTGCGTGGACTCCACAGCCAAGCTGGCCAAGCACTCACCTTTTGACCCATAATTGGCCACTCCACTCAGCACAAATGGCCAAAACGCAATGGAGACAGAGACACATGGCCAAGCATGATTGAATAAAATAATCCAAAGTGGCCATTATCAGTTGCGTTAATGGAAGCTAAGTCAGGGGTCTGACGCGTAGCATCACACTGACGCGTAGCGTCAGCACCCTTGCTCAGCCCTATAAATAGGGCCATCTAACACCATTCTTAGCATCCCTATCCCATCCAATTCTCTACATTCAAAGTTCTTTTCTCTCTTCTACACTCGAGTTTTGAGTATTTCTTTTAGAGTTTGTAGTTCTAGAATAGTTTTCTAGATACTTGAGAGTGTTGTGGTGTATTGCGATCGTTGTATCGTGAAGTTTCCATCGTCTTCGTAATGTCAACCTCTGTAAGTGTTGTTTTTACTTTCACCATGTGTAACTAATCTGTTTATGTTGGAATTAGTGAACTAATCTATTGAGTATGATGTTGTGAATTCGACCTCTGCATGTTTATGATTCAAGTACATGTTAGTATTTTAATCTTTTATTAATATGAACGTCAAACGGGAGAATGATTTTCATGTGTATTGAAACTTGTTTTATTAGTATGTATGTCAAACGGGAGAATGATTATTCATGCCATATTGAAACTTGTTTTGATGAAAGTAAAAGTTGGAATACCCTTGGTATCTCAATTCTATAGGGGTTGTTAACCATTGTTGCCATAAGGCTAGGTCTTAATGCAAGTTTTTACTGAGAAAGCTCACGAGGGATCAGACTTTACGGTGAATTCTTAGAATTTATATCACGAGGGATCGGTTATAATGAATTTAAGCTGCAATGACATGAAACTTGATGATTAAATATGCATGTCTTGAGTTCCTCATTGTTATTCTAAATTAGGGATCCAATTTCCAACATAATTTGTCTATCTGTGTTTATCTCAACTATCTTAGTTATTCTAAAATTGCAACTCAACTTTTTAGATAGATTTTTATTTTCTTTTTTATCTCATGAACAATTCAACCATGTTATCCTGTGAATACTGAATAAATTGTATATAAATCATTCTTTTGTCTATAATTTTCTTTACATTTATCATAGTAAATAGGAAATTAATGTTGTTATTGGACTTTCAATCCCAGTGGAACGATATCTAAATTTTGAAAACTACAAACGATTGGTGCGCTTGCCAATTAATGACCCGGTAGTAAACACAAACAGTATAACAAAAACAACCATTATTACCGGGCCAACAAGTTTTCTGGCGCCGTCGCCGGGGATTGAATTGATTCAATAAAATAGTAAATTTTTAATTACCGTGGTAAATATTTTTTTACCTTAGTTAAATTTTGTTATTTGTTTATTTACTTTTTCTTATCATTGTTACACTAACTTTCTTTGTCTAGTTTGTGTATGCAAACTCGATCTACTACAAGAAAAATTTATTTTGATCCTGAGATAGAAAAGTTTGTAAAGAAAATCAAGTCTTTGAAATCTAAAACACAAACTAATTCTTCTTCTATTTCTAGAAATCTTGAAAATTCAAATATGGCTGCTGAAAGGAGAACATTAGGACAGTTTGCTGCTATTAATGGTCCACCCCGAGTTTCGGGAATGTTTCAAGGACCTGTTGTGCCAGTGGAGATTAAACCTACTACTTTAAATATTATTCAAAATAATCAATTTGCTGGTTTAAATCATGAAGAACTGTATGAACATTTAACTATTTTTTATGAGTTATGCAACATAATTGGTTTTGAACCCAATCAATAAGAATCTGTTTATGTGAGATTATTTCCTTTTTCATTGATTGGTAAAGCTAAAGAAGGTTTAAATCTTGTCCACCGGGTAGCTTTCCAAACTGGTCCGATGTTGAAAGAAACTTTTTGGAAAGATTTTATTCTCCTTCAAAATATTTTAAAGCCATGACAACCATACACTCTTTTTCTCAAAACAATGATGAATCATTAGGAGAAATATGGGAATGATTCAAGGCACTCTTGAGAAAGTGTCCAAACCACAACCTGAATGATGTCGAAAAGGTAAGAATTGTTTACCATGGGTTATTACCTCAGTTCAAGATGATGTTAGATGCTTGTGCAGGTGGTTCTTTAATGAACAAGACCGTGGAAGAAGCTATTGAGATATTGGAATCAATGTCTATTAGTGACCGCAAGCAAAACATGAAAGAGGTAATGTATAGAGGAAGCCAGGTATACTCAAATTGGGAGTGAATGATGCAGTATTGGCTCAGTAAAAATTGCTGACCCAACAAATTGAAGCTATGAGCAAGCAATTGGAGAAACTTTAAATTGCTCAAGTGACATCACCACCCCCGCTCAATTAAAACAATGTATGTATTGCATGGGTGAACAACCATGTGGTTACTATGCCCCTGACAGAAATGAGCAAGAGCAAGCCAATTTTCTGAACCATCAAAGAATACCATTGGGTAACTTCCCTTTTAATTATGGTAATTCTTTTCCTAACAATTTTCAACAGGGATGGCAGAATCAGAATTCTGGCTGGAGACAAGATGTTGGACCTTCCAATCGACCTCCTAACAATCAATTTACGCCACAACAATCATAAATTGACAATGCAAGATTGACAAGGATTGAGGAATCTATCCAACAGTTATTGTAATTTGTGGAAACAAATGAAGCTGCTAGGAAAGCATCAGACTTACAAATGGGTCAGTTAGCAAAAGAAATAACTAAATTGGAAAATTCTGGGTTTACTGTAAACACTCAAAACCCAAGGGAACAACGTAATGTTGTTTTTTCTGGAAATTGTAAAGTTGTGAAAATTGATTGTAAAGAAAAGAATGAGAAAAAGAAAGAAGAAGAAGAAGAAAAAGAAAGTAATGAAAAAAATAAACAAAATGAAAAAGAAAAAATATGCAAGAGCCTGTGAATGAAGAGCAAGAAACAAACTGTACTCTGGAAAAATGTAAAGATCCAGGGAGTTTCACCATTCCTATAACCATTGGAAATATCCACATCAAGAATGCTTTGTTAGATTTAGGGCCTAACATCAATCTTATACCCCTAGATTTAATTAAGTGCATTGGTGAATTCGAGCTTAAAGAAGCTAAGATAGACCTACATTTTACGGATCGCTTTGTCAAGAAACCTATGGGGATTGTGGAAGATGTACTAGTAAAGGTCGATAAGTACCACTTCAGGGTTGACTTTATGGTACTGGATATGAAGGAGGATACTGAGATCCCCCTGATCCTATGAAGACCTTTTATGAAGACTGCAAAGATAAAGGTAGATGTCGATCAAAGTATGGTTGCAGTCAAAGTCTATGAAGAAGAGGTAAGCTTCAGTGCTCATGAACATCTTAGGACAAATGATGAGGAAAACGTTTACCATTCAATCGAACCAGGTATATATCTTCCCAATCAATTAAATTGTTTTAAATTAACCGAATGCTTGAGTGATGAAAAACAGGAAATCAAGCATCGGAGAAGAAGAAGGAGGAAGAAACAGACAGGTGATTCTCAACCAAAATTGAGAAACCACCTAATTAATCAGAGGTAATGTCTGGCTGGAGACATTAAACCTAGCTCTCAATGTAACATCCCGATTTAAAAATTGACTACCGAATGAAATTAAGCCATTAAAATAATAATTGCAAGTGGAAAATTACTTGTTAATTATAATTGACTTAATTAATTTAACTTAAGACAATGATGGCTGGTTAATTAAGATTGATTAGGCTAATTGCTGATTGGTTAGAAATGAGTGAATAAATAATAAAAAAAATAATGCCAGGTGAAAGGACACATGTGCCCCTGGGTATATATAAACTTCGGCTCTTCTCTTCTCCCCTCGGTTCATCCTCATTCGTATCGCCTGCTTGGAAGAACAGAGGGAGAGTTGAGAGCTTTCCTTCGAAGGAGAAAATGGAGGCACTGTCTGATCCTCTTCTCCTGCCCACTTCCTTCTTCGTTCTCTTCTCCTTCTTATTCCCCTCTGTCGCTTTCCTTCACCTCTTCTTCCGTTCAAAGCTGCCAGAGTTCGGTGGAGGTTGTGGTGTAAAGTGGTAAGGGACGAATGTTCGAGTAGAAGGGGGAACAGCTTCCAGCCTTTTGAGCTGCGAGTGAGTATTCGACTGGACTCGACGGTTACTAAATAGGAGGGAGTGACTGTGGAAGTGAAGAAGCTACGGAACCGGTGTTGGGGAAACAGAGCACGGGTTAACACTGAAAACAGTGGAGTCTCTTACATCTTCTTGAGGTAGGGGGCGCTTTGAATGCCAAATGCATAGTTTATGGACGGGTTCCTGGGTGGATTGCTTTAATGTGTTGTGTTTGGAAATGTGTTGTTGATGTGTTGTGATCGAGTGATGATGCATGCAATGCCCAGACTTAAGATATCTGTGAACTGTTTGGTGTTGCGTGATTCCATCCTTGAGCGCTTGTGAATATTTCTGTGATGCATGCTGTTGAATAGGAGAATGCAGAGTGAATGCAAGTGTGTGTTACCATTATTGCTGAGTTCTGTTGCAGTTTTATGTTTAAAGGTATATGAATGAGAATGCCATGATAATTTTCGAATGCATGAGATGTGAGTTGATACTTGATTTCCATTTGGGAATGCTGTGTTGAAATGCATGCTGATTTCATTAAAATGTCGAGTGGTGTACTATAATATTGTAACCCTGAATTACTTGTTATGAGTTACTATGATAAACGCTTGTGATGTTGTGATGAAACTGCGGAATTCCGAGTGAATCTGAATGCTGTGTGGAATTGCATGAAATTGCATATATGAGAAAAGGGTGACCCGTGGAAGGTCAGGAGCCCTATGAGGTGACTTTCAATTACAGATTCCTAGCTAGATCCGTGAGGACCCGTGGTAGCCGAGGGAGCTAGAGTTAAGTCTCAAGACGTCTTTGGAAGACCGGTACCACACGGGAAGCGCTAATGGACGAGAGGCAGGGAAGGAATCTGTAACTGAAATCACTGTTTAAGCCGGATCCGCATGCATGTATGTAGGAGCATTGTTATCGAGATTGACATGGTTGGTATAGCTTGGATGGCTGAATGAATTCCGAATGAATGTGAATGCGTATATTTATATTGTTGATAAGTTCAATGTGATTGTGTATATATATTTGTATGTGTAAGTGCTGTTGTGAATAGCTTGATTGATATAACCATGATTAAGTGGGGTGAATCCCGACTAGGTGAATATATGTGCGTTGGTACTGTGGCCGAGTGTGAGGCGATGTTATGACTGTGAGTCTATGTTATTGTGAATGATGTGAATTACTTAATTCTGACTGAACTGCATGAATCCGAATGAGTGATGTTACTATATAACTGAGAATTGGGGATTTAATCTGAGTCAGTAACTGTCATTTTATATGTAAAAGCTCACCGCTACACTATTTTTCAGTATGTGCAGGTCGGTCGGGAAACGATGTGAAGGACTCAAGTCCGAGTGTTATGCACTCCGACTGTTGGGTGCATGCCTTGTATATTTATATTATATTTAGTCAGTGTTAAGCCTTGGCCGGCTCATATAATAACGCTGTATAATGAATGCGAGTATATATGGAGTCCGAGTGCGTGTTTACATATATATATATATATATGTGGTTTACATTGATATCAAGTACTTGTATCGGATAATGGATGTTGGTGAACGAATAATGCTAAGATGCTAAGTATTCCGAGTGTATGAATATATATATATACGTATAAGTTGTTATGTTGATTTGATGCGTCTTTCCGACTGGAATGTGTTGTTGAATTATTTGAGAAGTGTTAATGGATGAAATAGTGTTACGATTAATGATTCCGTGTGAGGCTATGATGTTTGGTTTTCCCTTTCCGAGTAAAGAATACTTAAAGGGATTCTGAGAGAAAATCCTTTAGATAAACCCATTCTGTGCAGGTCTGAGTGGGAGAATTACCGAGTAATACTAGACTTGATTATTTTGAGTGAAAAATATATGTAGATTCCGAGTGGGGAAGAGTTCGTATTCCCGAGTGAAAACCTCGAGTGATCCTCTTCCGGGGAAAAGAGTTAGTGTGGTGGTTTAGAGTGGAATGGATTCTAAGTGTATGATATTTATAATCCGAGTGAATGATGTAAAATCCGAGTGAGTGAGGATCTGTATTCTGAGTGGTTGAGTTTTGAATAAGTCCGAGTGGGACTTAACTTCCTGATTTTCCCGAGTGAATGTATACCGAGTAGTGAATGTGTAAAGTGGCCCGATTGTGTTAAGGTTGGAATACATCGAGTGGTGTTTGATTGGGAAATATTCTGAGTGAGACAGCTAAGGATTCCGTGTGGGATAACCCTCCTTACCCGAGTGGATTGTGTGTATGATCTGGGTGGAAAGATGTAAGCAGCTAAGTTATGGGAAGTATGTGTGATGGGGTTATTTCCGAGTGAATGGAACCCTAGTACCGAGTGACTGAATGCCGAGTGTGGCCTCTTGCTTCAGCGAATGCGGGATTCGCTCCAGCGAGTGTGGTTCTGAGGGAAGGCTTTTGGTGGTTTAGCTTAGGCGAAGGTGTGCTCGCCCGAGCGAGTTGGGTTGCCTCGCTCAAGCAGAGTCGGACCTCGCTTGAGCGAGTGGGCGCTGTCTTGTGGGTTCGCTCAGGCGCTGATCATTCTTCCACTGTATGCCTTTTCTTGGTCGGCTTTTATATTTCTTGTCTTCCTTTCCTCCTCTTTTGGACCCGGTTCCATTGGTGGGCCTTCTTCTGGTCGGTTTTTGCCCTCTCTGCCCTCTCATTGTTTCTATCTTATTCCAAGCATTATTTTGGGCAGATTATGAATGTTTCGCAAACTCTAAAATTTGGAAAAAATTTCCTTGTTTTTGGGTTTATCTATTTATTAAAATTAGGGTGTTACATTTTGGTATCAGGCCAGACCAAAAGGTCTATGGCCAAGGTTTGCCTACTGTTAGTGGGCAGTTGTGTGCAATATGACCGGTTGTCATCATTGCTCGTGATATTCTATTTGAATTGATGCATATTTAATCATGATTTGTATGGCTGTGTACTTGTGTATTTTGTTGGGAGACAGTAGTGAAAGGTACTACTATTGTGATGTTAATTTGAGGGCAGAAGGTTTGTTATTATCTTAGCCCGATTGTTCATGAGATACTTGGAGTATTCCTAAGCCTGAGTCGGCTGTGAGAAAATAGAATGATGAAGGTTGAGACTCATATGCATTGAAACTGTACTGGCCGATTTGGTCCCTTGGGTAGACCATACCAGTGGCTCGCAGTAGAGGCATACTGAGTGAATGAGATAGGACTCGTAGGTTGAGTTAAGTGAATAATATTGAGGAGTCCCATAGTGTGGTGTTTCCAACTTAACTGATTGATTGTATTGTTTGTGCCAACGATACAGAATTCATCCTGAGAGTATAAGTGATTTATTGTAGTTTTCTAAGTTGTCAGGTACATATCTTATGGCACGGGAATCCTATATGGTATATGATGTAATTGATCGGTTACAGATTTCTGAATTGGGAAATTGAGTATGTGATAGATGAATGATATATGATGTATACGATATATGGTATAAGTGGTGTGTTGTAGTTTCCTAAGTTGAAAATCTGGGTGTGTGATAAGTGAGTAAAGGTGAGATCGGGTATATGTTAAATTGGGGTTGTGTCTCGATGGTTGGTGAGGAAACCGAGTGACTGATGGATTAGATGCTGGACCATTAGGTGTACTGACCCAGTTAATTGGGCATAATCACGAATGAATGAATGTGAAAATGAGTACTTGTTGATCTGAATTCTGTCTCGGTTCGAGTGTGTGAAAACTGAGTGGATGGTATTAGGCTTCATAATATTTGGGGTTGGGGTGTGACTCACGATGGATAGATAGTGACCCCTTACGAATTCTAAGTCTGATAATTTTCTAATCTTATGAGATGACGAACCTGAGTAAAGCAATTACGTAGTAACTCATGAGACTTGAATTACTATTGTGTGATGATTTTTATTGTGTGATGATTTGGGTTAGACTCGGTCGTGTGGTCGATAACCGAGTGAATCATTGGCTTGAATTGTCGTAAGGTGAAATATAAATAATACATGGGGTACCTACTGATGGTGACTGGTAAGGTAGGAACCCGAGTACTTTGGTACTGAGAGGAATGATTATGATGACTGTACTGCACTGGGTTACATTTATGCTCGATGAATCATTAGGCTTAAAATTGATTGGTGGCCTGTGACGAGTGATGAAATGAGGGATTATAACGGTTGAGCCATGGTTTGTAATGAATGAGATTTTAAGAGACATTTACTCGGTCAGGGCTGAAAAGCCGATTGTGGATATGCCATTTTATGATGAGTCGTGTGTCTTGTGTGGGTTGGAAACCCATTGCCATTATACTGTTTTACAGTAATAATAAATGATATTCATGATTGTTGTTGCGTGATGTGCCTAGGAGGTGCATAATGATGATTTTGATGTAAATGTATTGCATATATATATGTGTTTGTGAATTGCCATTAATTTTTGTGAGTTAGTAATAGCTGAGTGAGTTTAGTCGGTGTGGGTGTAAGACATGCTGCCCGAGACGACTCTACAAACCATAGGTATTGTGGCAGCGTACACGTTGCAGTGACTTTATGTAATCATTGTGACCCTATAGGAATGAGACGTCATCTTATAAGCTGGATGCAACGATTCATGAGTCGGGCAAGTGAGGCTGTAACTGCTTATGGTGGTGGTGAGTCTATCAGACTGCTTCGAGTGAAGATGAGAGTGGTAATAAGTGGATAATATGTGGTTATGTATCAAAGTATGGATAGAGGGTTTGTTTAACCTTGATGTGTTACCTTTGAGAGGATCAGAGGTTATTGGGTATGAATTAACTACTAAAATGATGGTTAGTTATTGAGATAGAGGAGTGATCAAGTCTGCCACTGGAATAGGAGTTTATAAAGCTAACCGAGTGATACAGTGGGTTTAATGAGGAAGCAGGACCTTGAATCAAGGTAAATTGGAAGGTGCGGAGTTGATCGGAAAAGATTAGTATATTTCGAGTGCGAGAAAGCAGCAACAATTTCGAGTGGAATGGTACCAGGTAGACGATTCACCGTGTGAAATTTCTAAGTCTGTAGGGTGTGCCCCTGACTAATCCTTCCCAGAAGAACTTTTGGTCGGAATGTGGGACTATGAATAGGTGAGTCTCCTAGTGAATTATCCCGAGGAAGGGTAAATACCGAAAGGTAAATTTTTCCATAGATGTGTTCAGATTGATATTAGGAGCTGCTGAGTTTGAACTCAGATTTGTATTTGAAGTAGGCTTGAATTCCGAGTGAAAATTTGGGTAAATGGAAGTTTTCCGGGTAAGAACTACCTTCAACACTAAACAACCCTTTTGATTGAGAGTTCCGAGTGACCTTTTCAGGGTGTAGGCATGGAATTGGCAGAAGGAATGGATAGAGATCTGAGGTTTTAGAACCAAGTGTGGTACCTGTAAAAGACGAGTCTAGGCAAATTATGCTAATTGACGCACACTGGAGCTCTTTTGTGTGTTCGGCTCGATATTGTTAGGATAATTTCCGGTTTAAAGAAGAGATTTAGTAGTCGGATATTGAATACCCGAGGGATTAAGCCAAGATAAGTCGGATAATAGTGTGTATTTTATGGAAATCGGTAGTGTTGTTTACCGACTAGATTTTTCCAACTGATAGAATAACCCCATAATGTGTCTGGTGTGACATAATTCTGAGCTTATACCCGGCGTAGGTGCATAATTGTGCCGAGTGACTCCCATGGAATGGAGGAAATAATGATGAAGATATGTCGATTCGCATCAAGGGTATAGGGTCGAGCGGCCAAGGAACTTGAGGTACCATTGGTTATAGTGAACTGGCAGAGTTGAATAGGGCAAGTTGTATATTTTAAAGTTGAATTCCCCAATTATATTGTATTTTATGGAGAGACTGTAATCCGATAGGACCTGACTTTAAGTGTTTTGCCGATAGGAATTGTGGGGCGGTTGGTAAATCACTTGATGAGCAAAACCATGCCGACTGGTATGGTGAAGCGGTCGGCGAATCACTAGGGGGAACGAGATACAATTGGTAGAGTGCATGACAGCGATATTCCGAGTTATTTATTTAAAGGAAGTCACCGATTGAATTTCGGGGATGAAATTCTTTTGAGAGGGGGAGAATTGTAACATCCCGATTTAAAAATTGACTACCGAATGAAATTAAGCCATTAAAATAATAATTGCAAGTGGAAAATTACTTGTTAATTATAATTGACTTAATTAATTTAACTTAAGACAATGATGGCTGGTTAATTAAGATTGATTAGGCTAATTGCTGATTGGTTAGAAATGAGTGAATAAATAATAATAAAAATAATGCCAGGTAAAAGGACGCATGTGCCCCTGGGTATATATAAACTTCGGCTCTTCTCTTCTCCCCTCGGTTCATCCTCATTCGTATCGCCTGCTTGGAAGAACAGAGGGAGAGTTGAGAGCTTTCCTTCGAAGGAGAAAACGGAGGCACTGTCTGATCCTCTTCTCCTGCCCACTTCCTTCTTCGTTCTCTTCTCCTTCTTATTCCCCTCTGTCGCTTTCCTTCACCTCTTCTTCCGTTCAAAGCTGCCAGAGTTCGGTGGAGGTTGTGGTGTAAAGTGGTAAGGGACGAATGTTCGAGTAGAAGGGGGAACAGCTTCCAGCCTTTTGAGCTGCGAGTGAGTATTCGACTGGACTCGACGGTTACTAAATAGGAGGGAGTGACTGTGGAAGTGAAGAAGCTACGGAACCGGTGTTGGGGAAACAGAGCACGGGTTAACACTGAAAACAGTGGAGTCTCTTACATCTTCTTGAGGTAGGGGGCGCTTTGAATGCCAAATGCATAGTTTATGGACGGGTTCCTGGGTGGATTGCTTTAATGTGTTGTGTTTGGAAATGTGTTGTTGATGTGTTGTGATCGAGTGATGATGCATGCAACGCCCAGACTTAAGATATCGATGAACTGTTTGGTGTTGCGTGATTCCGTCCTTGAGCGCTTGTGAATATTTTTATGATGCATGCTGTTGAATAGGAGAATGCAGAGTGAATGCATGTGTGCGTTACCATTATTGCTGAGTTCTGTTGCAGTTTTATGTTTAAAGGTATATGAATGAGAATGCCATGATAATTTCCGAATGCATGAGATGTGAGTTGATACTTGATTTCTATTTGGGAATGCTGTGTTGAAATGCATGCTGATTTCATTAAAATGTCGAGTGATGTACTGTAATATTGTTACCCTGAATTACTTGTTATGAGTTACTATGATAAACGCTTGTGATGTTGTGATGAAACTGCGGAATTCCGAGTGAATCTGAATGCTGTGTGGAATTGCATAAAATTGCATATATGAGAAAAGGGTGACCCGTGGAAGGTCAGGAGCCCTATGAGGTGACTTTCAATTACAGATTCCTGGCTAGATCCGTGAGGACCCGTGGTAGCCGAGGGAGCTAGAGTTAAGTCTCGAGACGTCTTTGGAAGACCGGTACCACACGGGAAGGGCTAATGGACGAGAGGCAGGGAAGGAATCTGTAACTGAAATCACTGTTTAAGCCGGATCCGCATGCATGTATGTAGGAGCATTGTTATCGAGATTGACATGGTTGGTATAGCTTGGATGGCTGAATGAATTCCGACTGAATGTGAATGCATATATTTATATTGTTGATGAGTTCAATGTGATTGTGTATATATATTTGTATGTGTAAGTGTTGTTGTGAATAGCTTGATTGATATAACCATGATTAAGTGGGGTGAATCCCGACTAGGTGAATATATGTGCGTTGGTACTGTGGCCGAGTGTGAGGCGATGTTATGACTGTGAGTCTATGTTATTATGAATGATGTGAATTACTTAATTCTGACTGAACTGCATGAATCCGAATGAGTGATGTTACTATATAACTGAGAATTGGGGATTTAATCCGAGTCAGTAACCGTCATTTTATATGTAAAAGCTCACCCCTACACCATTTTTCAGTGTGTGCAGGTCGGTCAGGAAACGATGTGAAGGACTCAAGTCCGAGTGTTATGCACTCCGACTGTTGGGTGCATGCCTTGTATATTTATATTATATTTAGTCAGTGTTAAGCCTTGGCCGGCTCATATAACAACGCTGTATAATGAATGCGAGTATATATAGAGTCCGAGTGCGTGTTTACATATATATATATGTGGTTTACATTGATATCAAATACTTGTATCGGATAATGGATGTTGGTGAACGAATAATGCTAAGATGCTAAGTATTCCGAGTGTATGAATATATATATATATATATATACATATAAGTTGTTATGTTGATTTGATGCGTCTTTCCGACTAGAATGTGTTGTTGAATTATTTGAGAAGTGTTGATGGATAAAATAGTGTTACGATTAATGATTCCGTGTGAGGCTATGATGTTTGGTTTTCCCTTTCCGAGTAAAGAATACTTTAAGGGATTCTGAGAGAAAATCCTTTAGATGAACCCATTCTGTGCAGGTCTGAGTGGGAGAATTACCGAGTAATACTAGACTTGATTATTCCGAGTGAAAAATATGTGTAGATTCCGAGTGGGGAAGAGTTCGTATTCCCGAGTGAAAACCTCGAGTGATCCTCTTCTGGGGGAAAGAGTTAGTGTGGTGGTTTAGAGTGGAATGGATTCTATGTGTATGATATTTATAATCCGAGTGAATGATGTAAAATCCGAGTGAGTGGGGATCTGTATTCCGAGTGGTTGAGTTTTGAATAAGTCCGAGTGGGACTTAACTTCCTGATTTTCCCGAGTGAATGTATACCGAGTAGTGAATGTGTAAAGTGGCCCGACTGTGTTAAGGTTGGAATACATCGAGTGGTGTTTGATTGGGAAATATTCCGAGTGAGACAGCTAAGGATTCCGTGTGGGATAACCCTCCTTACCCGAGTGGATTGTGTGTATGATCTGGGTTATTTACGAGTGAATGGAACCCTAGTACCGAGTGACCGAATGCCGAGTGTGGCCTCTCGCTTCAGCGAATGTGGGATTCGCTTCAGCAAGTATGGTTCTGAGGGAAGGCTTTTGGTGGTTTAGCTTAGGCGAATGTGTGCTCGCCCGAGCGAGTTGGGTTGCCTTGCTCAAGCGGAGTCAGACCTCGCTTGAGCGAGTGGGCGCTGTCTTGTGGGTTCGCTCAGGCGCTAATCATTCTTCCGTTGTATGCCTGTTCTTGGGCGGCTTTTATATTTCTTGCCTTCCTTTCTGTGTTTATATGTTGTTATAGGTTTTGATAATGACAAACAAGCAAAGCAAACGCTCAAGACTCAAAATTCAATCATGAAAATATCAAGGCATTTACTTCAGTGGTTAAATCAAGTGACAAATAGTCTTGTTAAATGCCAAAGGAACAAAGGTTGAAAATCTTGATGATACTAGCACGCTTGAGCGAAGGACCAAGCGTGAATCATGAGAATCAGGTGCCTGGCACGCCCAAGCGTGAAGGAAGCACGCTTGAGCGTAAGGAGCGCTCGCTTAAGCACGAGCAAAGACACGCTTGAGCGTGGTCAAGAAACTTGGCGCTTAAGCGCTGGATAAGTCACGCTTGAGCGTGAAGCAATGGAACTTAAGCGCGAGTATGAGCGTGATGCATCAGGAGTCTAAAAACTAAATTACGCTTGAGCATGAGTTAGGCTCGCTTGAGCGTGGAACAGAGGATGACAACACGCTTGAGCGTGATAACATGGTTGAGCATGGATTCAAGCGTGAGCATCAGGAGCCCGAAATACACATGGCTCGCTTAAGCGTCAACAACGCTCGCTTGAGCGTGAAACAAAGCGTGACAGTACGCTTAAGCGTGGATTTGAGCGTGAGCAAGCATGAAGGAAAAATCAAAGGAAATATGCCTGGTCGCTTAAGCATAATTACATTCACCTGAGCGAGGTTGCTACAGAATTAATTAAAAGCATATGTTTATGATGCAATTAGTTCCAAAGAAGCAAATTCAAACATCATGCTGATCAAGCTATGTCACCATGAGTCAGATAAGTTTATTTAATTCAAATGAATTATATGAATTTGTATTTTGAATCTCTGTTGAATAAATGACAGCTCTGCATCGCACTTGGACAAACTGAAACACTAAATGAATTGATTCATTTAGTTCAAATGGTTCTGGAACGTTCACTTAAATGAATTACAACCTGGAATAGCAAAACAGAGTCTCAGATCGCACTTCATAAGTAATGCTCCATTAAGCAGACAAAGGCAAGCTCCATTACGTGTTTTATGGATCGAAGGGAATTCTTTAATCATAAAGAAGATATGCCTTGACACTATAAATAAGAGAAGAGCTGAAGGCATCAGATGTCCCAAGCATTGAAGCAGTTCCTTTGCTTTCTTCTTCTCTCTCGCTGCATTACTCTCTTCTACTCTCTTAATTGCTCTCTGTTTCTAATTCTTGGCTTATTAATTTGAGAGTAAATATTTGTGAGCAAAGTTATTTTCTAGACTTGCTAATTAATTATTTTCAAGAGAGAAAATATTTTCTTGAAGTGCTAATATTTGCATATCCTCTCTTTGAGAGTTATTATCTTGTGTAAACTTTAAATTGTATATCCACTCTAGTGAGAGAGTTTCCTTGTACTCTTAAATACCAAACTTCATAGAAATTTTGGGTTGGGTTTCAACCTTGTAATTGTGAGATTGAGAGATTGGGTGGGGTGCCCTTGTACTTGTGAGGATTGGATTCTTGAGTGTGGGACACTAGGAAGTTGCAATTGCTCAAAGTGTATCTCTAATCTACAATAGTGGAAATCCTCTAAGTGGGTTGCTTAGAGGCGAGACGTACACCGGCGTGGTGGAACTCGTATACATCGATTTACAAATCTCTCTTCCCTAAACTCATTTAATTTATGCACTTAACTTGTTTGCTTAATTCATTGCTTCATTAATTGGACTAAGTGCATGATACATTAAGTTGCAAACTATTTTTGAATAACATTGTTGTACTTGGACTTAAGCAACACTCTTGAATCATTCTTTCTAAAGTCCCATAAATTGTTTTGTAACTTAATTGATTCACTTTCTAAACTCTTTAAGTAGTTGTTAGTTTGTCTTGTGTATTATTTGTTGTTACTTGCAATCTAGTTTATTATCTTAAATAAACATAGTAACAAAAGAATCAATTTCAAGAGCATTCCAAAGAAAATTTTTAATACTCAATTCACCCCCCCTCTTGAGTAATTGAGGCCACTTGGTTAACAAGTGGTATCAGAGCTTGACTCTTGGTAAATCAAGCTTAACGGCTTCAAGAGAACAAATGGCCTCAACTTCATATAACATGTTTCCCGAGGGTGGTGCTACAAATCGACCTCCCGCTTTTAATGGTGAGGGTTATGCTTTTTGGAAAGAAAGAATGAAAATTTTTGTGCAATCAATGGATTTAAGAGTGTGGAATGCTATTGAAAATGGTCCCTTTATACCTATGCATATTGTGGATGATAAACAAGTTGAAAAGCCTATGGACAATTGGTCTAGTGAAGAAGAAAAGAAAGTGCAATATAATTATAAGGCAAAAAATCTTATTACTTTAGCTTTAGGTCCCGATGAGTTCTTTAGAGTAATAACATGTAAAACGGCTAAAGAAATGTGGGATACCCTTCAAATAACTCATGAAGGAACTAGTGATGTTAAGGATTCAAAAATTAGCACTTTAACTAGCCAATATGAAAGTTTTAGGATGAATCCTAATGAAGCTGTTTTAGATCTTCAAAAAAGGTTTACTTTGATCATTAATCATCTCATTACTCTTGGCAAATCTTATTCTAACAAAGAGCTCATTCACAAAGTGTTAAAAAGTCTTACTAGGGAGTGGCAACCTCTTGTTACGGCCATCAAGCAATCTCCCACTATAAATGAGATGTCTCTTGCAACCTTGTTTGGTAAATTACAAGAACAAGAACAAGAGTTGAAAGATTTAAGACAAGCGGAGGAAGAAGAAAAGACATCAAAGAAGAAAGGATTAGCTCTCAAAGCTACTTCAATGGTTGAAGATGAAACCGAGAGTGAAATTGATGAGGATGAAGAACTAAGCCTATTTGTGAAACGGTTTGGAAAGCTAATGAAGAGCAAGCGCTTCCAAAGGAACTTCAAACCACAAGGTAAGAAATCTAAACTTAAAGAAAATTCTACTTCACCTACTTGTTTTGAGTGTGGTAAGGAAGGACACTTCAAAATGGATTGTCCAAATCTAAAGAAGAAAAACAAAGAAAGAAAAGAAAGAAGAAGAGCATATGTTGCATGGGATGAAAACGAGATAACTAGCTCGGATGAATCGGATAATGAAGAAGCAAACCTTTGTCTCATGGCCAATCACCAAGATGAAGAAAATGAGGTAAACTTTCATGACTTAGATAAGGATGAATTACTTGATGCTCTTGAAGATTTGTATGATAAATTCACAAAAGTCTCTAATAAGCTTAAATTATCTAGAAAAACTAGTAATACTCTAGAAATGCATCTCATGGAAGTTTGTAAAGAAAATGAATCTTTAAAAGAAGAGTTAGTAAATGTTCAAACATGCTCTAGGACCAAACCTTGTGAGTTTGAAAAGAAATGTGATATGCTAGAAACTAAGGTTTTGGACTTGAATAAAACCCTAGAAAAGTTTACAAGTGGTAGAGATAACTTAAATGCACTTCTTGGAAAACAACGTTGTATGTTTAACAAAACGGGACTAGGATATAATCAAGGATCACATGCTCACAAGAAGGAAAAACATTACAAAAATTTCTTTGTGCCTCCTTGTAAATCATCTACACCTTTTGTGAAATGCAATCATTGTGGTCTTAAAGGTCATAACTCTTATAATTGCAATGTTAGAAGATTAGGACCAAAAGTAGTGAGAAAAGTATGGGTTCCTAAGGGAACATTTTCACAAACTAACCTACAAGGACCCAACATAAAATGGGTACCAAGCTCTCTAACTTGAATTGTTTTATAGGTATGTTTTAAGGCAAGTAACACCCATTGGTACTTGGATAGTGGGTGTTCTAAACATATGACGGGAGATAAAAGTAAGTTTATATCACTTACTCCACGAAGCAAAGGATTTGTTACTTATGGAGATAACACAAAGGGAAGAATACTTGGAATCGGAAATGTTGGTAAAAATTCTTCCACCTCCATAAATGATGTGTTATATGTTGAAGGACTAAAACACAACTTGCTTAGTATTAGTCAATTATGTGACAAGGGCTATAAAATTATTTTTGAATCAAATGGTTGCATAATTGAAAATAAACTAAACAAGGAGATAAAGTTTGTTGGTCAAAGAGTAGATAACATTTACATGATTAATCTAGATTGCCTTGCTTCAAATGATGTACAATGCTTTATAACCAAAGAGGATGAATCATGGCTTTGGCATAGAAGAATCGCTCACATTCATGTAGACCATTTAAATAAACTTGTTTCAAAAGATTTAGTTATTGGTTTACCAAAATTGAAATTTGAAAATAAATTTTGTGACGCTTGTCAAAAAGGAAAACAAGTAAAGGTTTCTTTTCAAGCAAAAAATATTGTTTCAACAACAAGACCTTTACAACTTTTACATATGGATTTATTTGGGCCTTCAAAAATCAAAAGTTTTGGTGGAAACTATTATGGTCTTGTGATTGTGGATGATTACTCTAGATATACATGGACATTGTTTCTTACTCATAAACATGAAGCATATCAAGCATTTAAGAAACTTGCCAAGGTCATCCAAAATGAACAAAATTTAAAAATAGCATCCATTCGAACGGACCATGGGGAAGAATTTGAAAACCAATCTTTTGAGAAATTTTGTGAAAAGTTTGGCATTGAACATAATTTTTCGGCTCCAAGAACTCCACAACAAAATGGAGTAGTTGAAAGGAAAAATCGATCTTTAGCAGAGCTTGCAAGAACTATGTTGAATGAAGCTAATATTTCAAAACATTTTTGGGCCGATGCGGTGAACACCGCTTGTCATGTTATGAATCGTTGTTTGATAAGGCCTATATTAAAGAAAACCCCCTATGAACTTTATAAAGGACGAAAACCAAATATTTCTTACTTTCACATTTTTGGATGCAAATGCTTTGTCTTAAATAATGGAAAGGAAAATCTTGGCAAATTTGATGCAAAATCTGATGAAGCAATTTTTCTAGGTTATCCATCTACTAGTAAAGCATATAGACTCTTTAATAAACGAACCTATACAATTGAAGAGTCCATACATGTTAAATTTGATGAACTTAACCAAAATCCTCCGAGAAAGGAAGTTGATGATCTTGTAGGTACCTTCCAAGAAATGAACTTGGAAGACAAAGAAGAAGCCAACAATAAAGGAAGTACAACTCAACTTGATAAACAACAAAATTGGGTAACCTTAAAGGATCATCCCTTGGACAAAATCATTAGAGAAATAACCAAAGGGGTAAGTACTTGAAATGCCATTAGAAATGCATGCAATCACTTAGCTTTTGTATCTCAAATTGAACCCAAAAACATTGATGAAGCCATTATTGATGAACATTGGATGTTGGCCATGCAAGAAGAGTTAAACCAATTTGAAAGAAATGAAGTTTGGGAGCTTGTGCCAAGACCCAATGACCATCTAATAATAGGCACCAAATGGGTTTTTAGAAACAAACTAGATGAAAATGGAATAATAACTAGAAACAAAGCTAGGCTAGTTGCTAAGGGGTATAATCAAGAAGAAGGAATAGACTATGAAGAAACGTATGCTCCCGTAGCTAGGTTAGAAGCCATTAGATTATTATTAGCTTTTGCTTATTGTATGGATTTTAAACTTTATCAAATGGATGTCAAAAGCGCTTTCTTAAATGGCTATATTCAAGAAGAAGTTTATGTAGATCAACCTCCCGGTTTTGAAAATCATAAATTTCCAAATCATGTTTTTAAATTGAGAAAAGCCTTATACGGTTTGAAACAAGCTCCAACAGCTTGGTATGAAAGACTTAGCAAATTTCTTTTAGAAAATAATTTCGAAAGAGGAAAGGTTGATACTACACTATTTATAAAGCGTAAAAACCATGACATTCTTTTGGTACAAGTTTATGTTGATGACATAATATTTAGTGCTACAAATGAAAATCTTTGTCAAGAGTTTGCTAAGATTATGCAAGATGAGTTTGAAATGTCCATGATGGGAGAACTCACCTTCTTCCTTGGATTACAAATAACACAAACAAGTGAAGGAACGTTCATTAGTCAAACAAAGTATTGTAAAGAACTACTCAAAAGGTTTGAAATGGACAAGGCAAACGAAATAGCAACACCCATGAGTACATCTTGCTATTTAGACAAAGATGAAAAGGGTAAGAACGTTGAAATAACTAAATACCGAGGTATGATTGGTTCCTTACTTTATTTAACTGCTAGTAGACCCGATATTATGTTTGCGGTATGCATGTGTGCTAGATATCAAGCATGTCCTAAAGAATCACACTTAACTACCGTAAAAAGAATTTTGAAATATCTTGTGGGTACTCAAAATGTTAGTTTGTGGTATCCCAAAGGCGTTGAATGTAATCTTTTAGGATATTCTGATTCTGACTTTGCGGGTTGTAAGCTTGATAGAAAAAGTACTAGTGGCACATGTCATTTACTTGGTAGTTCCCTTGTTTCTTGGCATAGCAAGAAGCAAACAAGTGTTGCATTATCGACGGCTGAGGCAGAATATGTAGCAGCCGGTAGTTGTTGTGCTCAAATTCTTTGGATGAGACAACAACTTCTTGATTTTGGTATTACCTTGGACAAAGTCCCTATTAAATGTGATAACACTAGTGCAATAAATATTTCTAAGAATCCGGTCATGCATTCTAGGACCAAACACATTGAAATAAGACATCACTTCATTAGAGACCATGTTTTGAAAGGAGATTGTGTACTTGAATATGTTGAAACTTCAAAACAATTGGCGGACATTTTTACAAAACCCCTTCCAAAAGAACAATTTATAAATATTAGAAGGGAGTTAGGAATTTTGGAAATTTCCTAATTGATTTATTTTATCACACTTTCTTATTCTTTGAACAAAATTTTGCAAATCTTTAAAGATTTCAAACTAATCTTTTCCATAAAATTTTCATTTCCTTGGACATAATACCTTACTTTGTGATACAATTTTTGAAGAAAATTTATACTCACACTTCCAATAATCAACTCACAAATCACTTGTCTTATTTAAGATCCTATGAAAGTCCCCATTTATTTAAACATTTTTTTTGACACAAAGATAATCTCCTATATACATCATGGATCTCAAAAATAAATGGCAAATGACCTTTGATTTTCTTGACTCTCTTGTGCAACAAAATCATTGGCAACTTGCAAAATCTAAATCCTTGTATAAATCCCTTAGTAACATGATTCTTTAAACTTGCGTAAAAAGACCTAGATGAATCAACTCCCATGAGACATTATGTGCTAATATGCTTTCATGATGTATGTTGCATTGTCATCTTATTTCAAAATGTATGCATCTACCTTTAAGTCTTTTTGATGATGCCAAAGGGGAAGAGATATATATAAGAAAGGGGGAGTATGTAAATCATTGTATGTATCCATTGCATAAGAAAGGAGGAGATGATTAAGAGGGAAAGAATATATTAAGGGGGAGAGACCTTACTAAGGGGGAGAGACCTTTTATCCTCTCTTGATAACTTATGCCTATAATGTCATAAATATATGGTATCAAACTGCATGTCAAAGGAGGAGTCTTTCTTGAAATATATTTGAACTATTGTGATACTAACACCCCAAGAGACAAGCATTTGTTGTCATCATCAAAAAGGGGGAGAATGTGTTTATATGTTGTTATAGGTTTTGATAATGACAAACAAGCAAAGCAAACGCTCAAGACTCAAAATTCAATCATGAAAATATCAAGGCATTTACTTCAGTGGTTAAATCAAGTGACAAATAGTCTTGTTAAATGCCAAAGGAACAAAGGTTGAAAATCTTGATGATACTGGCACGCTTGAGCGAAGGACCAAGCGTGAATCATGAGAATCAGGTGCCTGGCACGCCCAAGCGTGAAGGAAGCACGCTTGAGCGTAAGGAGCGCTCGCTTAAGCGCGAGCAAAGACACGCTTGAGCGTGGTCAAGAAACTTGGCGCTTAAGCGCTGGATAAGTCACACTTGAGCGTGAAGCAATGGAACTTAAGCGCGAGTATGAGCGTGATGCATCAGGAGTCTAAAAACTAAATTACGCTTGAGCGTGAGTTAGGCTCGCTTGAGCGTGGAACAGAGGATGACAACACGCTTGAGCGTGATAACATGGTTGAGCGTGGATTCAAGCATGAGCATCAGGAGCCCGAAATACACATGGCTCGCTTAAGCGTCAACAACGCTCGCTTGAGCGTGAAACAAAGCGTGACAGTACACTTAAGCGTGGATTTGAGTGTGAGCAAGCGTGAAGGAAAAATCAAAGGAAATATGCCTGGTCGCTTAAGCGTAATTACATTCGCCTGAGCAAGGTTGCTACAGAATTAATTAAAAGCATATGTTTATGATGCAATTAGTTCCAAAGAAGCAAATTCAAACATCATGCTGATCAAGCTATGTCACCATGAGTCAGATAAGTTTATTTAATTCAAATGAATTATATGAATTTGTATTTTGAATCTCTGTTGAATAAATGACAGCTCTGCATCGCACTTGGACAAACTGAAACACTAAATGAATTGATTCATTTAGTTCAAATGGTTCTGGAACGTTCACTTAAATGAATTACAACCTGGAATAGCAAAACAGAGTCTGAGATCGCACTTCATAAGTAATGCTCCATTAAGCAGACAAAGGCAAGCTCCATTACGTGTTTTATGGATCGAAGGGAATTCTTTAATCATAAAGAAGCTATGCCTTGACACTATAAATAAGAGAAGAGCTGAAGGCATCAGATGTCCCAAGCATTGAAGCAGTTCCTTTGCTTTCTTCTTCTCTCTCGCTGCATTACTCTCTTCTACTCTCTTAATTGCTCTCTGTTTCTAATTCTTGGCTTATTAATTTGAGAGTAAATATTTGTGAGCAAAGTTATTTTCTAGACTTGCTAATTAATTATTTTCAAGAGAGAAAATATTTTCTTGAAGTGCTAATATTTGCATATCCTCTCTTTGAGAGTTATTATCTTGTGTAAACTTTAAATTGTATATCCACTCTAGTGAGAGAGTTTCCTTGTACTCTTAAATACCAAACTTCATAGAAATTTTGGGTTGGGTTTCAACCTTGTAATTGTGAGATTGAGAGATTGGGTGGGGTGCCCTTGTACTTGTGAGGATTGGATTCTTGAGTGTGGGACACTAGGAAGTTGCAATTGCTCAAAGTGTATCTCTAATCTACAATAGTGGAAATCCTCTAAGTGGGTTGCTTAGAGGCGAGACGTACACCGGCGTGGTGGAACTCGTATACATCGGTTTGCAAATCTCTCTTCCCTAAACTCATTTAATTTATGCACTTAACTTGTTTGCTTAATTCATTGCTTCATTAATTGGACTAAGTGCATGATACATTAAGTTGCAAACTATTTTTGAATAACATTGTTGTACTTGGACTTAAGCAACACTCTTGAATCATTCTTTCTAAAGTCCCATAAATTGTTTTGTAACTTAATTGATTCACTTTCTAAACTCTTTAAGTAGTTGTTAGTTTATCTTGTGTATTATTTGTTGTTACTTGCAATCTAGTTTATTATCTTAAATAAACATAGTAACAAAAGAATCAATTTCAAGAGCATTCCAAAGAAAATTTTTAATACTCAATTCACCCCCCCTCTTGAGTAATTGAGGCCACTTGGTTAACACTTTCCTCCTCCTTTGGACCCGGTTCCATTGGTGGGCCTTCTTCTGGTCGGTTTTTGCCCTCTCTGCCCTCTCATTGTTTCTATCTTATTCTAAGCATTATTTTGGGCAGATGATGAATGTTTCACAAACTCTAAAATTTGGAAAAAATTTCCCTATTTTTGGGTTTATCTATTTATTAAAATTAGGGTGTTACACTCAATGGGAGGCAACCCATTATTTCTTTTCTTTATTTTAAGCTTATTTTTACATTAAAAAAAAGTTTTTCAAATTTTTAGATAGAAATTTAATTTTGAGAAGGGGTTTAATACTTAAAAGAAAATGGTTTTTGAAAATTGAATTTTGAAAAAAAAAATGAAAAACAGAAGCCCACGCGTAGCGTCAAAGTGACGCGTAGCGTGGACTCTGAATTTTCAACCTGATGCGTAGCGTCTCATCCACGCGTAGGGTCAGGGTCCTCGTTCAGTTTTTAAAACTGAACCAGAGGGAGGCCCAAGTCCATAACTTTTAAAACCTATTTAGCCTCCCTCTACAGAAACCCTAAATTTCTAAATCCTCTTTTTCTCTCAACCTTTCAATCCTCTCAATTTCTCAATCGTTCAAGGATTCCAAGTAAGTTTTCTAAAATCCTTTCTCTTTAATTTCAATTTCAATTCTTAGATTTGCATGCGGTTAGGGTTAGGATTAGATAACCATTGGGATTGATTGCTGTTAGAAATAGGAATTTGAATGGATTGAATGTGGTTTTGGAGGGGTTGCTGCTGCGCAACCCTGTTTTGCAATTTCTGTTCTACAAGCCCACGCGTAGCGTCCCACTAACACGTAGCGTGGGAAGAACAGAGCTGACGCGTAGCGTCCCACCCACGCATAGCGTCAGCCTCTGTTTTTAATTTTTGTTAATTTTTTGTGTGATGTTGCTGTTTTATGTATATATTTGTTTGTTTCCTATTTTTAATAATTCTGTCTAGTATGCCGTTTGTTATTGTTTGTTGTTTCTTTTTCTTTTTAATTAATAAATTTTCTTAATTTGTATTTGTTATACTTTCTTGCATAAAAATAAAAATCTAAGGAATTTGTATGCTTTTCATGTTTTGAAAAATTTATGAGTGTTTGATTTTTTGTTTGATAAATATTTTAAAATCTAAAAATATGCATTTTAATTTTTAAAATTCAAAAATATGTTGTTGTGAAATTTTGTGTGAATTTAAATGTTGCATTTTGTGTAAATCTTCTGTAATAAAATTTTTAGAAAATCCAAAAATATTTATGTTTGAATTTTGTGCAAATATTTTGTTGATTCTGTATGTTTGTTCACTTTTTAATGATTGATTTACTTTTTAATGTGTGTTTAATTTTAAATTTTTACTTTTTGCAAATGGCACCGAAGAAATCTATCCCTACTACTGGTCCTACTAAAAGACAGAGGAGGACCACGGACACTGACACCACCTTTGAGGATCCTGATCTTCAGGGAGAGGAGGTGTTATGACCGAGGGATCCTGCCAGGTTTCGCACAGATGCGAAATGGGCCGATTTCACCAGATAAAGGGCCAAAGACTCATTTGGGAGAGAGTGCTTGATCTGAACGCTGGAGACTATCCTAAGCTGCAGGATGAAGTCCAGAGAAGGAGATGGGGACCCCTATTTTCTCTGTCTACTGAGGGGGGTCCTATCTTGGTGATGGAATTTAACGCGAATGCCTACAGGACTCGTCAGGACTCGCCGAACATTGGCCATCAGAGGACGAGTTGGGTGAGGGGCCGGCATATTACTTATGACCGGGATACCATTAGTACCCTATTGGGTAATCCTTAGGAGCCTACTCCCGAGGACGATACTTGTTTCTAGAAGGAAAACAGAAACAAGATCGTTGTTGAGGGTGATCTAGGATACTCCCTCGAACAGGTTGCTCATTTCTTGAGCAAAGATGGAATCTTTTTCAACCTGAGTAAGGTTGGACGGAGTCCATCTAACCTTCTGAAGACCCAGCTGACCCCTTTAGCCCAGGCGTGGTCTCACCTCATGCTTCATAATATCACCCCCGTCACTCACCTCTTATCTATCCCAGTTGACCGTTGTTGCCTTCTTTTTTCTATTCTCCAGGGCCATACCATCGATATAGCTGAGCTAATTTCTGAGCAGATTCACTTTTATGCCCTTGGGTATAAAGTGAACCGCCCTATTCCATTCCCCCTCATCATATCTGCCTTACTGAGGAGGCAGGGAGTTGCTGTGCCATCACCAGCGTTAACGAGTTCTTCGGGGAGAGTCCCTAAGGTCACGGTGAACAGGGACTACTTTGTTCAGCAGTGCGAGCTTCCACCATTGGAGCAGGAGGCTCAGCCCAGACCGAGGAGGAGGAGACCACCAGTTCAGCCACCACCTGCTGATGTTGTCACAGAGGGATTTGCCAGGATGACACTTGAGCATCAGTATATGATGCAGATGATGGGTGCCATACACAGAGCTTATATTCATCTTCATGATGAATTTTATCAGTACAGACTTCAGGGTGAGGGAGCACCATATGTCACACCGGCTGAGTTTGCAGCTCATGTAGCTTGGCCGGGTGATTTACCTACCTACCCTGAGACTGGTGGACCGTCTGGAGCACAGGCTGATTCTGATGGTGATGCTGATGAGGAGGAGGATGATGATGACCAGATAGAGGACTGATGGTGCTATCTTCTATATTTTCTACACCTTTTACATACACTTTTAGTTTATTGTTAGTTTTACATTGATATTTATATTTTGGATTATATTATGGTATTTCTTTTATTATGTGTGGTGTGCGCAATTTTATCGTGATATATTTTTGCATGTTTTCCTCAAAAAAAATCCAAAAATAAATTTTCTCTTTTTAAATAAATAAATCAATCAAATTTTTGTTAGTAAGTTAATTCACTTAAAGTTTTTACACAATAAAACCAATTTTGTAAAATCAATTATTAATTCTTTTATAACTTAGGAATTTTGATAAATTTAAGTACAATAAGTTTATTATCTATCAAGCAAATTTCGATGATCTGGTGAATTGAGAGATCCTTTTAAACACTTGAGGGATTATCCGACATAACTTTATTCGAATTAATTTTGCTTTAATCTTTGATTTGTGTTGTTGTACAGAGAATTCAGGAAAATGATCAAGGCACATTTATTGGTGAAAAGAAACCTTAGGCCAAACAGCTTACCTTGGTAAAAATTATTTTATCCTTTGCAAGCCAATGTTGAGCCTAAGAATAAACTCTTTGGTACCCTTAAACCTAAAACAGTTTTTAACCATTCCCTTTACTTGATTGATTAAAAGAGCAGTTGACATAAATGAAAAATATTTTGAGTGTTCTTACAAAAAAATGGGAAGTGAGAAATAAGCAACTTGATTTCAAAGAAAATAAAATATGAAAGAAAAAGAAAAAGTCAAAAATAGTGAAAAGAATCAAGTTGGGGGTATTTATTTTTCATCAATAAAAGAAAATGAGAGTTTGGGCCAAGAGAAAGCCTAAAAATTATAAAAAGCTCTTTTATGATTTTAGGTTTTTGAATTCCAAGAAAAACCATTGATTCTTGTAAGCCAAGCCTCATTACAACTGGTGAAAAGACCTTGTGATTTCTGAATTAACGCTGTATGATTAACCATTGATTAGATGACAATTAAAATTAAATTCCTTTGATTTTATGATTGATTGAGTGAAACAGGTTACCCTTTTGCATAGAGATAAACACTTGTGAGGTAAGCTTGAAATTTTGCTTGATTTGTTAATAAAATATTGTAAAGAAATTTATCATTAAACCTTTGTTACATTAGATATCAATTTTTGATTATTACAAAATAGTTAAATTGTGAAATTACTTTTTGTTGTAAATTCTCGGACTAACTCAAAAATTTGATTTCAAATTTTTATTTCTTTTTCTCTCTTGCTCGAGGACGAGCAATGTCTCAAGTTGGGGGTATTTATTAGTCCTCTAATATACAATAAATCCTTTAATAAAAATTTTATAAAAATAATAAAAATTAGCTTAATTTGTTAGAAAATTAGGTTTTTAATTCAATAAATAGATGTTTTTGGAACTAATCTGCCCTTGATTAATTTTCTCTAGTTTTGCAGTGAAAAAGTAAAGAATTTAAGAGAAAATTGAAGATTTGGAGAAGCTGGCGCGTAGCATCAGCACCACGCGTAGCGTGGGTACTTTTGATGCTAACGCTACGCGTCACAGCCACGCGTAGCGTCAGAGCTGCGTGGACTCCACAGCCAAGCTGGCCAAGCACTCACCTTTTGACCCATAATTGGCCACTCCACTCAGCACAAATGGCCAAAACGCAGTGGAGACAGAGACACATGGCCAAGCATGATTGAATAAAATAATCCAAAGTTGCCATTATCAGTTGCGTTAATGGAAGCTGAGTCAGGGGTCTGACGCGTAGCGTCACACTGACGCGTAGCGTCAGCACCCTTGCTCAGCCCTATAAATAGGGCCATCCAACACCATTCTTAGCATCCCCATCCCATCCAATTCTCTACATTCAGAGTTCTTTTCTCTCTTCTATACTCGAGTTTTGAGTATTTCTTTTAGAGTTTGTAGTTCTAGAATAGTTTTCTAGATACTTGAGAGTGTTGTGGTGTATTATGATTGTTGTATCGTGAAGTTTCCATCGTCTTCGTAATGTCAACCTCTGTAAGTGTTGTTTTTACTTTCACCATGTATAACTAATCTGTTTATGTTAGAATTGGTGAACTAATCTATTGAGTATGATGTTGTGAATTCGACCTCTGCATGTTTATGATTCAAGTACATGTTAGTATTTCAATCTTTTATTAATATAAACGTCAAACGGGAGAATGATTTTCATGTCTATTGAAACTTGTTTTATTAGTATGGATGTCAAACAGGAGAATGATTATTCATGTCGTATTGAAACTTGTTTTGACGAAAGTAAAAGTTGGAATACCCTTGGTATCTCAATTCTATAGGGGTTGTTAACCATTGTTGCCATAAGGCCAGGTCTTAATGCAAGTTTTTACTAAGAAAGCTCACGAGGGATCGGACTTTACGGTGAATTCTTAGAATTTATATCACGAGGGATCGGTTATAATGAATTTAAGCTGCAATGACATGAAACTTGATGATTAAATATGCATGTCTTGAGTTCCTCATTGTTATTCTAGATTAGGGATCCAATTTCCAACATAATTTGTCTATCTGTGTTTATCTCAACTATCTTAGTTATTCTAAAATTGCAACTCAACTTTTTAGATAGATTTTTATTTTCTTTTTTATCTTATGAACAATTCAACCATGCTATCCTGTGAATACTGTATAAATTGTATATAAATCATTCTTTTGTCTATAATTTTCTTTACATTTACCATAGTAAATAGGAAATTATTGTTGTTATTGGACTTTCAATCCCAGTGGAACGATATCTAAATTTTGAAAACTACAAACGATTGGTGCGCTTGCCAATTAATGACCCGGTAGCAAACACAAACAGTTAAAGAAAAACAACCATTATTACCAGGCCAACAGTCACCATTCAACTTTAGGACCATTGATTCTACATGATACAAATCAATGACTAATATTTCATCATGGTCCATACACAAAATGATAAAATGTGCATGTTAGAAGGAATCTATTACAATTACTTGTCACTACTAAGGTTGTAACATCCTGACCGAGAATTAGTGGGCAGATTAAGATTAATGGATGAATAACTAAAAGTGGCTTGGAAAATTACGCTTGTGCCCTCTTGACTATATAAGTGATTCGGTCTCTCTCTCTCTCTCTCTCTCTTTTCTATTCACGCTGAGCTGAGAAAAGTAAAAAGAGAGTGGAGCATTTCTCTGTTTGTGCATGCAGAGTTGTCGTTCCCGTTCTTCTAAAGTCCACCCAGTCTTCTTCTTCTTCTTCTTCTTCTTCTTCTTCTTCTTCTTCTTCTTCTTCTTCTTCTTCTTCTTCTTCTTCTTCTTCTTCTTCTTTTTCCACTCAAAAGCTGTTAGAATCTTGAGTAGGGAGAGTGTGCAGCGTTGAGTGTCTTAGAGTTGTAGATATACTCCACTGTTGATGAGACAGAGCTGCTCGAGAGGGAGAACAGCTTTTGGTTCCTCCAACGCTGAGTGCAAAGTTGGACGACTGGAATCAGGGTCGTTTTATTGAGAATGAGTGACCGAAGGGCGATCGGTCAGCGTTGAAAGCTCGAGGAGCTTCTGGAATCTCTTAATCCAGGTAGGGGGTGTTTTATATTTCAAATGCATGGTTTATGGACGGGTTCCGGGTGTAAATGCTTTACTGATTGTTATAACTTAAAATGTGATGATTGGTTTGTTTGGTTGAGTGATAGCTTTTGATATACCCGGATATGTGATTACTGAGTCGTGTGGTGTTATGTTGCTTTCCGTCCATCAGTGCATGTTGAATTGCATGGGATGCATGCTGTTGATATGAGAATGTCGAGTGATTGCATGAGATCCATATGGATGAACATGAAAATGCCTAGTGCTTGCATAAGATGCATGTTCCGAGTGGAATTGTTGTACTGTTTGTATGTATCTTTATTGAACTGCATGAGATGCATGTTCCGAGTGGAATTGTTGTACTAATTGTATGTATCTTTATTGAACTGCATGAGATGCATGTTCTGAGTGGAATTGTTGTACTGATTGTATATATCTTTATTGAACTGCATGAGATGCATGTTCCGAGTGGAATTGTTGTACTAATTGTATGTATCTTTACTGAACTGCATGAGATGCATGTTCCGAGTGGAATTGTTGTACTGATTGTATGTATCTTTATTGAACTGCATAAGATGCATGTTCTGAGTGGAATTGTTGTACTGATTGTATGTATCCTTATTGAACTGCATGAGATGCATGTTCCGAGTGGAATTGTTGTACTGATTGTATGTATCTTTATTGAACTGCATGAGATGCATGTTCCGAGTGGAATTGTTGTACTATCTGTATGTATCTTTATTGAACTACATGAGATGCATATTCTGAGTGGAATTGTTGTACTATCTGTATGTATCTTTATTGAACTGCATGAGATGCATGTTCCGAGTGGAATTATTGTACTGATTGTATGTATCCTTATTGAACTGCATGAGATGCATGTTCCGAGTGGAATTATTGTGCTGTCTGTATGTATCTTTAATGAACTGCATGAGATGCATGTGACGAAATGATAATGTCGGGTGCATATAGCGTGGGACGCTTGATGATTAAAACCATATGCATGTGATTCACCATTGAAAATGCTGAGAGCATATAGCGTGAGATGCTTGTTATCAAAATGGTAATCAAATGAATATGTATGAGATATGATGATAAGAATACCGAGTGCATGTAGCGTGGGATGCTTGATGATTAAAACCATATGCATTTGATTTACCATTGAGAATGTTGGGAGCATATAGCGTGAGACGCTTAATATAGAAATGGTAATCAGATGAATATGTATGAGATACAATGAAAGACCTTGGGTGGGACTCAAGGCAAGCCTACCGAGTGGGACTCGGGGCTGCCCGTAACACATCCGTTGTCGCTGAGAGTGACTATGTTACATGAGAGGGCAAACAGTTTGGTACCAGTAAAATGGCCAGATCAGCTGGGAGCTGAATAAAAGGCTGGAAGCCTCTGTTGCAACATAAAAACTTAATAATGAACAAATAATTCTGAGTGATTAAATGTACGTACTCTATTATGTGTTGCTGAGAGCAATATAAATTGTATTATTGTGTGCATATGTTGTTGAGAATAACATGATTAATATAGCCTTGAATGATTTGAGTGAATTCCGACTGAATGATGTTATATGAGTAAATTCCGATTGAATGACTATTTGTTGTTGTTGGTTATGACATCCGAGTGCAGAGTTGAGAATTGGATGATTAATTCAAGTCAATAACTGTCATTTAATATGTAAAATGCTCACCCCTACTTGTGGCTATATTTTCAGTGGATATCAGTCGGGATGGAGAGTGACGAGTGAACGTCAGCTGTGTGAAGAGTATTGTATATGTGTAATGTACATAATGTTTATAGATATGATATAGCCTTGGCCGTCTCTTATGAACTCTGTCTTGTTGAACGCATATTTATATATATGAATTCGAACTACCCAGTATTCTGAGTATATGTTTATATACGATGTTATGAAGTTGTTGAATTATCTAAGAAGTACTGTTATAGGAAAAATGTCAAGGACCAAATGGTTCCGTGTGAGATACAGTTGAGAGAGCCTTTTTCGAGTGAATGAAGCTTAGAATAATTCCAAGAGAGATGTGTTCGGTGGGACTACTTCTGAGGGAAGAATAGTCAGGATATCTCCGAGTGAAACATAGCTGGGAGAACCTCTTCCGAGGGAAGACGGGTTTAATACTCCTGAGTGAGAATTGACTGAGAGAATTTCTTCTGAGGGAAGAGCGGTCAAAACGTTTCTAAGTGAAACCTATCTTAGTAAACCTATTCTGAGTGGATAAGGTTCAAATATTTCCGAGCAGGTCTTAACCTAGTGAATTCTTCCGAGTGAAGAGAGGTTAGAGTATTTTCGAGTGAAACTTGATTAAGGAGATCACTTCCGAGTGAAGAAAGGTTAAGGTATTTTCTGAGTGAAGGAAGATTAAAATATTCCCAAGTGAAGAATGGGTAAGACACTTCCTAGTGAATTAAGGTTGAAGTGCCTCCGAGTGATGTATGATTGGGGAAGAATACTTCTGGGTGAAGGAAGGTTTATAGATCCCGAGTGGAAATAACCGAGGGAATCATTTCCCGAGTGAAGATTAAAACGCTTCTGAGCGAACCACGTTTGTGAGGAGATCTTCTAAGTGAAGAGTAAGAATCTGGTTGAGTAAGAATTCCAAGTGAGGTATGACCTGGTGGGGACCGTTCCCGAGTGAATGAAAGTCCCGATTCTGAGTGACGATATGAAAATACCGAGTGATGGAACTCGCTCTAGCGAGTAAGGGCTCGCTCAAACGTTATGCTGGTTTCGTTAACCAAATCAGGGTCTTGCCAAGAGAGTGGCGCCCAGACTCGTTTTCCTTTCCCTCGACTTCGGGTTTGCTTTTATTCTGTCCCGACTCCTAGTCTGAACGCAAAAAATTTTCCCCCGGTCTCGGACTTGTCTGTTTTTAGTCGGGATGTTTCAAAGGTGATATTTAACAAAAAAACAATTAATGGAAGATCATTTTTGGACAACCCTAAAAATTTCAAGGCTAAAAATGTATTTAGCCTATTTTCAATTATTGTTAAATTTCAATTAAATGGTTTTTATTATGATTCCATCCATACATATATTGTTCAATATACCGCATATATGTTTAATTTTATTAATTAATTAAATTAAGTAATTGACATTATTGAAATGTACTACTTGATTTGAAAATAAAAAACATGTGCTACTACATATTTTAGGTGGAGTATAGACTTTTTTTAAAAATTAATATTTGTAAAGTATGTGCTAAAAAATGAAACCTTTTATCTACTTATTGTTTAATATTTATTAAGTGATTTGCATGCTCTATTTTCCCCCTTATGTAGTGCTCAAAAATGTCAAATCTTATAAATCTAGATTGAGTTTATGACTCTCAATATTTAAGGAAAGAATTATCCTAGATATTAGATGCAAAAGGTCTTCGAAAGGAGGAAATAAGTCATTTAAACAAGATAAATTCTGGCATGGTTCTTGAAGTACTATAAAAATATATTTGATAAATAAGTCCTGAAGAACTTAAAATATATTTAATAAATTATGGTATAGTTCTTGAAAAACTACATTATCATTGTCATTATAAAGAAATAATTATGTCTTAGTTAAAAATTAGTTCTTGAAAAACAAAATATTTGAAATATTTGTTTGTGGACACCACTAGTGATAAAATAAGTTATATTGCCATATCTTGAAGTATGACAATGATTACGTTGGATTATTTGTTTGTCCTAATCATCAAAGCATGATGTATATTTTTATGGATAAAGAATTAATATTTACACATCGTTTTAAAGTATAATAGATGATAATATTAAATAATTATTTTTATATCACATATCATGAAAATCTTAAAGTTATCTTGTATATTTATATATATATTTTTTTTAATAAATGACATTTATGGATCCAAAAGTACCATAACAAAAAGTGATCATCTAATGAGCAAGTAATGACTATCAAAAGAGTTCAACGATCTCTTCCCTGAGCTACCTGATGATCTCATCCCTAGGATCGGGAGTCATTATAGGTATAACTCACTTTGTAGATGCACTTTCTCAAAGTCTAAATGCCTTGGTTCTAAATACGTGAGATCCTCAACGTGTCCTTTAGGAACTCTTTCCTCTATCAAGACTTAGCTTTTGACTGTGTCCCACTGGGCGTGCCAATGAACTGGTCTAGGCTAGGGTGCCAGGTCCGCTGTAGAGACTAGCCCTTAAGAGATGTTGAAATTCTAAATTTTTCATTGGTCCAGTGGGGATCGGGTGTTATACCTTTTACTCCAATGGGGAAATAAAGGTCTTGTAGTGATTCCTTATACCAAAATTGTAACAGCCCTAATCTTTGAGGATAAGAAACCAGACCCTCAGGACTCCTGATGATACTGTTAAGCTTTCAGTAAGAAGCTTGAGGCTTTGGCATGTTCCCCGAGTAGTTCAACATAAGAAAAATAGTGAAAAGCAAAACTGGTTAAGATATTTAAAATGAAATATAAGAATAGTGAGAGAATGTAATAAGTGAAAGAAGCACAAATAAGATGTAACATCCCTGATCTTTTAGTAAAATTATGATGAGCGGAAAATATTAATAATTGTTTTAGAGATTTATTTGATATTTTTATGAATTATTAGGCAATTATAAATAATTAACTAGTGTGGAAATAAATAAATTTATTGATTGATTAATTACAAAAAGGTTAAATGAGATGAAATTAGAAGAAGGTAAAAGTTTAATTAAAACTTTCAAAGAAATTATAAAAGAATTAGGGAAAAGACAGTTTTGCCCCTGAGTCTTAAATAATAAAGATTCTTTCTCCTTCCTCATTCATTTCACGCAACTTCTTCTTCTTCTTCTTCTTCTTCTTCTTCTTCTTCTTCTTCTTCTTCTTCTTCTTCTTCTTCTTCTTCTTCTTCTTCTTCTTCTTCTTCTTCTTCTTCTTCTTCTTCTTCTTCTTCTTCTTCTTCTTCTTCTTCTTCTTCTTCTTCTTCTTCTTCTTCTTCTTCTTCTTCTTCTTCTTCTTCTTCTAGAAGGAGGTAAAAGTTTAATTAAAACTTTCAAAGAAATTATAAAAGAATTAGGGAAAAGACAGTTTTGCCCCTGAGTCTTAAATAATAAAGATTCTTTCTCCTTCCTCATTCATTTCACGCAACTTCTTCTTCTTCTTCTTCTTCTTCTTCTTCTTCTTCTTCTTCTTCTTCTTCTTCTTCTTCTTCTTCTTCTTCTTCTTCTTCTTCTTCTTCTTCTTCTTCTTCTTCTTCTTCTTCTTCTTCTTCTGCTTCTCCTCCTCCTCCTCCTCCTTCTCTCATTGCCAAGAGCTGCATGCTCCTAGGGAAGGCCTATTCCGCATCAAAACTTCGAAATAACTATGTTTCTGAGATCGTGGCTTCGAGGTGAGTTCAATGGACTCTTTAAATTGAGTTGTCTCTCTCTCCCTTCACTCTCTCTAGCCGATGGCCATGCATGGTGGATGGGACTTCTGTTTCCTACTCCTTCAGTGCATGGGAGTCTAAAAATGGTCTTTAGAGCAATGAGGGTGGTATAACGTTGATGGGTTTTGCATTTCAACCTCCGTAGTTAGTGAAACAGACGTCGGAGGACTGATTAGCAAAGCGGGTGTTGGATTTGGAGGCAGGACTTTGAACATAGCGTCTAGAAGGAGCAATCGGCATCAAGAATGAATTGTCGAAGCTTGGAATTGAGGTAAGGGGGTGTTCGGGTTGTAATTAATTAGAATAGGTACATATTTTGGGTCCGAGTCGTTGAACCGATTATGAACACGGTAAGAAATATTGGATGATAGTTGATGTGTATGTATGTATGAATGTGAATTATGTATGGTTTATGATGAGTATGAGATTAAAGTGTTTTGTATTGTGATGATTCGATGTGTATAGTGGAAATGTGATGGCGGGCTTGACAAGTAGGTCGTCCATTTGATGAGTATGTGTTGTTGTTGATGGCCACTTGTGATATGATATGAGAAATGTGAATTATATATGTATGATTGTGTGGTGTGGGATGGCCGACGGTATGTATAGCCCCTCGTTTCTGGCTCCCGTGGTTTTTATGCCTAGTTGAGCTACCCAGTGGTCAAGTAGGACCCAGTGGTTGAGGTGGAGAGTCAAGCAGGACTCGGTGAACCAAGCAGGATTCATGGGGTGTCAAGTAGGACCCCCAGCTGAAGGCCAATCCTTTAGTATCCGGATACTAGGCGTCGATTTTGTGTGAGAGTCAGTGGTGATAATTGATGAATTATTAGTATTGTGTGATGGTGTATGTACCTAATTATATTTGCCGAGTGTGACTTGCTATATTTGCCGAGTGTGATTTGCTGTATTTGCCGAGTGTGATTTGCTATATTTGCCGAGTGTGATTTGTTATATTTGCCGAGTGTGACTTGCTATATTCGCCGAGTGTGATTTGCTATATTTGCCGAGTGCGATTTGCTATATTTACCGAGTATGATTTGCTATATTCGCCGAGTGTGATTTGCTATATTCGCCAAGTGTGATTTGCTATATTTGCCGAGTGTGATTTGCTATATTTGCCGAGTGTGATTTGCAATTTGTGGATAAAGCAGTCGGACGGAGTTTATATACACGTATTTTGTTATTTAATTTCCGTTCTAGATTAATTGTGATTAATTTCCGTTGCTGAAGTGCTATGCTAATGATGTTAATGTGGTCGGTGTTGATTTTTATAAGTTTGATATATATATTGGCACAGAGCCAATAGTAGATGTGAATGATAAATTGCTATGGGCAGGTTTTGTAGATAATTATGAGTCATGACCGAGAGAACCTCTTCCAAGTGAAGGAAGGTCAGAATGTTTCCGAGTAAGGTATGACCGAGAGATCCACTTCTGATTGAAGGTTAGAATATTTCAGAGTAAGGCATGACCAAGAGAACCTCTTCCGAGTGAGGGAAGGTTAGGATGTTTCTGAGTGAGGCATGACTGAGAGAACCCCCTTCCGAGTGAAGGAAGGTTAAGATGTTCCCAAGTGAGATATGACTGAGAGGACCATTTCCGAGTAAGAGACTGAACTGTTAGCGAGTTTCCCTTACAGGTCCAGTAGTTTACTCAGATTTAAAATGTAGGACTTGCTCAAACGAGTCAGAACTCACCTAAGCGACCTTCACGGGTTTCGCTTAAGCGAATCAGGGTCTCGCTCAAGAGAGTGACCCCTGACTTTGTTTTCTTCTTCCGCTTATTCTAATTAAATCCATCTTATTATTTGATTTATTTCCTATCAGTTATTATTTTGAGCGTGCTTAAGAAAAATAAATGTAGTTTTACATTAGGATCTAATTAACTATCAGTAAACGCAAAAAATTTATTATGAAAAATAATTAAACGGATGTAAATAAATGTAAAATTGACGTAGGACGTCACATAAGAAAATAATAAATAACGTTTGACAATACTGTTTAATTAAAAATAATACGTTAACGACGATTACTTTGGGTACTAATTAATTTATAATTATATCACTTGATAATTATTTCCTGTCAAGAATACTTAATAGATAAATAGTTATAATAATTTATTTTGAAATTATATATTTTAAATTATTTATTTATTTGATAATTATATTTAATAATAAAATATCGCTCGGTTCCTTAGATTTGAACTATAGGACCCAGCCTGAGGTCAGACTCTGACCGCTCGACCTGAGACTAGTTACCCAGTAAGGAAACTAGTCCTGTTAGGATGGTTTCATAAAGGATCAAGTGTATTTGATTTGGCCTAACTCACCCAATCAAAACCTTTAACGTCTTCTACGTCTGACCGTTCATATGCTTTGGGACATCCGATGGTGGCATGGTCAGTCTCTGGTGACTCATTTTGATGTTTTAGGAACTTTTCCTGAACAGGAAAAAACCTGGTTCAGACTCTATCACCCTCGTTTTTCCATAAATCAGTTTCTTCATAAATCGTTTTCAAACTCGACTCGAATACCTTCGGTGTTTTAGACCCAAATTTTGCATACGACCTTAGAATAGAATGATTTTGGTTTCAATCTCTTTGTTTTGAAAAGATATCCAATCTCTGTTTCAAGCCCCAAACTCCAATTCTCACTCTGTCAACCTCAAAATCGAAGATTAAGTATGTTCACCTCAAAATTCCAACATTTGGACTTTTTCCCTGCGCATGGTTTAGAAAACATTCATAACTCTCATAATACCTTCGACTTGCACAAACTTGGTGTCAAAATCTTCGTAGCAAAATTATCTACGTTTTCTGTACAGACATCAAAGGCTAAATCCTTCTAGATCGGTATAGTTTAATGTATCTTTACAACCCCTTGGTTGTTTCATTCCAATGCTGGCAGTCTTTGGTAAAATTCACATATCTCCTTCGTCCGGTGCTTGAATCACTCCATTCGTTTTGCTATGAATCTATATCGTAGACCTATACAATGTTCATGAAGGGCATAAAACCCAATTCTCTAGGGAGAATTAATGGCAAATTTATTTTTGAAGACGTAGCTGATCCGGGAAGCACCAGGAGCACATTGTCATAAATCGGGTATATCTCAGGCTACCAGTCTTGGATTGTCGCAAATCATATATCAAATTAAAGAGAAAAGAAAGATATAAAAACTTCATTAACGGGATTGTAATCCAATTCTTGCTCCATAAATCCCAGAATTTAAAATACCACACTGATTCACGTTTTCCTAGTGGCAGCTTGCACTATGTTCAATATTTTTCATGTTTCTCCCTCGTATGACCATGAAATTTAACGATTGTTTTGCCAATAGTTTTTTAACTTAATTCCCTACAACTTTGATGATGGGTACAAAGTCAAATTCTTCACTAATTGTACCTAGAAAATTAATCTTTGCCAAAAATAATAGTCCCATCACAACTTTACACTACTTTCGTATTTGGGCCATAACTCTCTTATTTCTCAATGAAAATTTTTGTGACATATATCCATTTAAAGATATGAAAAAGGCCTAAAATTCTTATGTTAGACTCTTTTATTAATTCATCCTGCATCAACCTTGAAAAGCCCAAACAAAGTGATGCCCAGAACCTTGACACCTCAGCCTTCATGCAACATGAGCGAATAAGCTTGTAACACCAATGGCTACTTGTCCCACTTAGCCTCACCTCTTGTTCAACAAGTTTACCACATGCCCTCCTCTCCTAAACTCCTTTCCCATGCATGACTATAACCCACCACTTGTCAAACCTAGCCACACTTCTTGTTTAATAAGTTGTTATCATGCTATGAACCATAATATGCATCCATACCATAGCATACCAACATGCCATTATATCATGTGTCAAGTTTCTTTTCCACTTATGTTGCTTTCCTTTCTCCTCTTCTGCCCATTTCTAAACTAAATCATGACAAGCCATCATCACCATCACATAATACCACAAAATTATACCATGATCATACCATGCCACCTCCTTAACTATCCAATTAAAACACATGCAAACTAATCACTATCCCATCATCTAAACCCTTCTTCACTTAGAAAATTTTCTAAGTTCACTTGTCTAACTCTCTTGCTTCTCAAGGCAACATCACCATCCTTTCCTTCTCCTTATTCCTCTTCTCATTTGGCCACCAAAAACAACCACCACCCTTCCTCCTTCTCAAGGCCAAACACACCACCAAACACCACCATTTTTCTTCTTCATCCTTCCGCCTTCTAGACCATACTTATTCTCCCACCTAACACCAATTTTCTCTCAGTTTTCTAAAAGATCTAGCCTCTAGAAGGCAGCTCCAAACTCCTTAACTTGGCTGTCCAAAATCGTGAACTTCCCTTGGCAAGAAAGGTAAAGTTTTGAATCTTTTGCTCTTGAAACTTTTGCTTCCATTTTTCTCTAAGTTTTTCCATTTCCATGCATGCATTTTGAGCCTTTTTCCTTGCTGTTTTGGAGACCCAAAACTATGACCATGTTGCTAAATCTTGTGCATGTCACTTTCTCTTAAGGATAACGAGAACGATCAATGGCAAACAGAGAGGGATTTCAAACAAACGGTGAACCTTCAGTAATAAACTCCTTCAACTCCAATTAAATCCATGGCTGCCCTATTATTTCCCTTTGCTAGTCGTGACTTTTTGTTCCAATCTTGGGCTGTATGTTATTTTTATCTTAGGATCTAGGACCATCAATAATGATCAGTAAGCATTTCAGAATGTTCGGTAAATGTTCGGCGAGACCACTGTTTTCTTCCTCCGGGCAGTGGCTGTCTGGCAAGGTAAGGGGAGGCTTTGCCTCGTTTGATTTTGTTTAAAATTGTTCCATAATATCGCTTAAGTTTCTGGGAACCACCGTTTCAAATTTCACCGCGATCCGACAGTTAGATTTTAAACCACAAAATTTTTCATAATTGATAGTTTAAATCATTACATTTTTTACATTAATGGGTATTTTATAAAGTTAATTGGTGTAACTTGACGTTCACATACTCAAAGGGATTTTATCGCGATCAGAGTCATAACGAAAAATTTAGGAATTTTAGTGTTAGGCGGGCTCGATTTTATTCAATTTGGTTGTATTATTATTATTATTTAAATTTTATGGTGTTATTATGTAATTTATAAGTTGTTTCAGGTAAGTCCCGCTATTAGGAATTAATTTATCGCCACATATCACCAAGAGTATTTTGACAACATCGCGCTTTTAAGATAGAATTACCGACCTGGCGGTTACGGCGTTTATTTTACTAAAAGCAACATTGTTTTAAAATATTAGAAAACATTATAAAAGTTAATTAGATAAATAAGTTGAGTTTAAAAAGTTGAGAATTTTACATGAAAAAGCTTTATCGGTAAGTGACATGATTGAACCCCAACAAATTTTGTGAACTAAGAAAAAGGAATAAAAACAAAACAAATTTTTGAAGCATAATAAAATGGATATTAGGTATTAGAAATGTTAATGACCAATTTAGTGACAAATTTTAATGACCAAATGAGGTAGAATATAATGAGGGACTTTGAGAAGTTAATGAAGTAGGAATAATTTAGAAAAAGATTCATTAGGAAATGAGATTTTGAGTTTAAATATTTTAATAGATTAATTAAGCCAGGTGGAAAAAAGAAAGAAATAAAAAGGAATTTTAGAGTTTAATTTGGAAAGAGTTACAAAGAAAGTAATTAAATAAATAGATTAAGAAAAAAGAAAAGTTCCTAAAAGAAATAAATAAGATCATTAGGAATCTAAGAAATAAGTGTTAGGGGGTTAAAAACTTTAGTAATTAATACAAGTGATGAGGGATTTAATAAATATCTATATGATACATATAATTATCAAGTAAGCAGGATTTTAGGACATGACGTACATGAAATAAATAAGTTGTAAAGTATTAATCACTTGTAAAGGTAAACAATAAAGAAAGGAAATGAAAATTGGACTTTAAACTAAGTGATAATAAGAAGTAGAATAAATTAGATGAAAACTTTTAGTGACTAAGGAATAAATGACCAAGTTCATGACATAGAGGTTAGAGCGGTATCTAAGTTATTAAGCAATAAATCAACACCATAAGAAGCGAAATTTAGTTGATTAAAAAAAATGTAACTAAGGAAGCAAATTAGTTAATAAGAGGTATAAAGAAAAAGGTACAAAAAGATAAGTAGTCATGAACCTAGAAAGAACATCACTAAATTGATAATTATACATAAAGAATTAGTGACCCTTTTTGTGACCAAGGAAACGAGTCATTCAGTTAATAAAATTTCATTGGATTAGTAAAGGAACATCAATAGTGAGACCGCTTGACGATGACTAAAGAGTTCATAATTGGACCTTAGGAAATTAAATTGAGTAAAGAGATAATCATACCTAATTAGATAAAGAATAATTATTAAACAAATAACTGAAAGTTACATAAAGAATTAAATTAAATGACAGTATGCCTTAAATAACGAACTAAAGTAAAGGAATATTAATGACGTGAACTAGATAAATGGTAAGGATATAATGTGAATGCTTATATCTAGTTGTATATATAAGTAAACTTCTAGTGACGTTAAATGTGTGATATAATTTGTTAAGTCATAGTAAATGGTAAGTGTCGATATGTGGTATGTCTAATAATTATTATGTGATGATTTCTTATACTACACGTAATATGACATTGTCAATTAGTTGATTATGTAACATGATTGAATATATGACTGTGGATGATTGTGTATATTGATATACGTGTGTTAATTACGTGATGAACGTTTTGATGAAAGTGCGTGATGAATATGGTATAATGAATTGTATGTTGTGTCTGACATAGTTATGAATGTTGTATGATGCATGGATATCTGAATAAGTAAATTCATAAATAAGAAATATGGGAGGTGGTATCGATAGGGATTCTGAAATGATTAAATTGTGAAAATAAAAGGAATTTGGATGCGAGATGAATTGTGGGCATTGTAGCGCCAATGTACCCCTAATTGTTGAGAAAGTATGAAATCTCATTTCATTCCTAAGTGTCGAGTAAGGTTACTAAAACAAAGAAAAATAGGAAATTTGATTATATAGAATAAAGAAAAAGAACTCGACACTACGAATTGAAGGGAGTAATTTCGGGGACCCTACCGAGGACCGCTAAATAAAAATGAATTGTTGAATTATGCATCATATCTGGAGTTAAGAAGGGATATTGGAATAATCTCCTAGAGCATACAGTGATGGGTACACTAAAGAAACTGCCACGCCTTGACCCCCGAGGGTAGTCTAGGGAGTATACCGGAGGCGGACCTTCAATGGCTCGGATTCGCGCCCGACGTCGGACAACCCATGGCAAACTCTGATATACTTTGGCGAGAGGCAGGAGTTTTCTATGATTATGGAGTTCCGATCTGCAGAGATTGTGATTGGCAATTATGATGATAGGGCTGTGTGTCCTTACCTATTTGTGAAAACCAAAACGAGGAGAGCTCTGGTCGCTCTAGTTGGGCATGAAGGATAAGGCGAGATTATTAAGCACATGGATATTGGTATATGAGATTGATGAGGAGGAGATGACCCACACATGCATCATGATGACTAATAAAGAGAATGGAAATAATGGAATGAACTCATGCATTGCATCAATTATACTGAGATTGTGATTGTGTATTACTTATGTATGACTTTATAGAACTTAAAAATTCTGAGAGATGAATGGGAGAATGGGAATGGTCAGCCGAGACCAAAAATGGTGAGATAACTTAGAATGTAACTTAGGGACCCCTAAGAGAGTGAATGGGAGGGACCCGATCCTGGATTGTTTGTATTGTGTGTGGGACAGGTGTCGATGAGATACCTTCCCAATTGTTGTGGAGGTGGAGACTCACCCTTACTCTAAATTTTTCTAGACATCGCGGGAATGGACACAAATTTTGTATCGAGGATCAGTCAAGCTCTTCTTGGACCAAGGACGAGTAGAATAGGATAGATTATTTTATTTTCATTTATGGAAGCCTGCGTGCCCCTTTACTTTTAGTATGCACAGTTGCTGCTATGACCATATATTATATATGATTACATCGTATATAAGGTGTATCTATTCCACTGAGTTTCCTTGTATAAAAAAACTTCCACATTTTTCTAAAACTCATAACCTCTCAGTTGACCAGGATAATCTATTGGAAGGGATTGTCCTAATTACCCGAGGATGTTACAAAAATCACTAGCCTTGTGCATTGTGGGGCAAAATAGGGTGTCACCTGTAAGGGCACTCTGATGTTTAAGTAAGTGAATATTCAAGGAGAATATTAGAGCTCAAACTTAAGTTCAAGTGAGAATGTTCTACCTTTTTTTCGTTCATTCGTAAGTTTATAGACCTTAGAGTAATGGAAAAGTCATTTTGAGTTGGTGAGTTTACCGTATAAGGTGTCATCGTGATTTTGATCATTTGTAGAAAGGCTGAAATGCAACAATGACCCTACCTACTGGTTGTACTTTTCCATCAGTCACTTTACAAGTTACTTCCTCAACACGCGATTGCATAAGTTAACTCTGACCTTCTGATATTGAGAGAATGACTCACACTGGTGTTATGTTATGAGTCTCATGCACAGTGGTGGAAGTCAATATCATATTTTAATAATTATGCGATGTTGGTCCTGCATGACGGCTTTTAGGTCAAATGACTTTTCTGCTCATAGGTCGGTGTCGAGTCTGAATCAATTGTTATGGATAAAGAATTAATATTTACACATCGTTTTAAAGTATAATAGATGATAATATTAAATAATTTTTTTATGTCATATATCATGAAGATCTTGAAGTTATCTCGTATATTTATACATAAGATTTTTTTGATTAAATGATATTTATGGATCTAGAAGTACCATATCAAAAAGTGATAATCTAAAGAGCAAGTAATGATTATAAGTGATTTGTCTGATTTGAAGAAATTTTGATATCAACACTAGATTTATCTCCCTCTTATCTGTTACACTGGTCTGGTAGGGATCCAATATTATCTTTCTCAGTCTTTTGGGGATCCAAGAGTCTTGTCGAGATTTTGTTCCGCTAAAACACACCAGTCTTTCGCGTTGTAGGGTGAAATAAGGTGTCACTTGTAAAGACACTTTAATGCTCAAGTCAATACTAAATAAACTAATATTGAAGCTCAAGTGTGGTTGGTGAACGTACCCTAATAAAGAATAAATATGAGGTGTTTATAAATTTAGATGGCGAGAATGTCCTATGTGGCATGTATCAGTACAAATTCCATAAAAGGCGGATAAAGCTGACACGATCATAGACATTCTTGACATCCTCTACAGGTCTTTGGCTGGTATACCCCTAGCGTGCCCAAAGTCTCCACTTGAGACTGGTCCTCTTTGAATTCAGTCAAGAGGGTTTGCTTGTGGGAATTACATGTGAGGGATGATCTGATGTCATGTGTTATTTGCCAAAGGGTTCCTTATACTGGATGACATTATCTTCGAGCCAATATTGATTTAGGCCAATATTAAGCCCAGATGACTTGATAGTTTCTTTAATGAACTATCTACCATTTTGATTTAGGATGATTCGATGTCCTCAACAATTATTTGTTTTTTATTTTCGACTAGAGTGGGATACTTTGGTTTAATGTGATGCGTCTTTGGGTAGGTAAGGGGTTCATATGGGACATGAGGCATACATTGATTAGTCATAATGCTTTATTTCTTGTATTTCTATTAGTCGATATGTGAAACGTCATGCGTGCATATGTTATCATTGTGTCATGACTGTTCCATGCCTTTTTCCTATAAAAAGGGCTCACTTGTCTTCAGAAATATCTTTTCTACTTAGAGATTTTTGTAGCTTTGATCTTAAAAAACCAATCAGTATAAGGCATTTTTAGTTCGTTGACTCATACCAAGAGAACTTATCATAACATTCTCTCATAAGGTAGCCTTTACATCATCCTTCTCTTTAATCATTCCATATTTCTTTTCATTTGCTTCATAAAAGGGACATGAGGGATGACCACACCGTTGTGACCATCTGTATTATCCCTATGCAAGCTGCAAATGGTATAAACGGATCTATATTGATTCATAGGGAACGTTGATACTAGGATTCTATTAAACATGTTACCCAAAATGCCTTGTCCTACCATGTATCACTCTTTGAGAAGATTAACGAGTGAGGAACTATATTGTTATCTGGATAAGTTGTGTTCTTCTTCTTACTCATCTTTCAAACCCAAACTGTTGTCTTCTATAGACTATTGTTAGATCCAAATCTAAATAAAAGACTAAGGAGTCTAAACCTCTCGAATTTGTTAATAACAACCATCAAGACTCTTAGATAAATGAAGTCTACTCACATGTTTTCTCTAACTAGTTAAGCGACTGTTTCAAGAAATTCTAAAGTGCTTATGTTGGAATAAATAAGGGGAGTCCATTAAATGAAACTCGTTTCAAAAGACTAGTTTGATGAAATTCTTCAATGGACTAAGAAGAAAAGTCTGAATGAAGCATCAAACTCTGAAGTATCATTTCTTCTTTGAAGAATATCTCCAAAAAAGAAACTCTTCATTTCTATGAAAGAGTCAACAAGAACTTTTATGTCTCAATTCTGTGTTATTCACTAAAAAGGAAAGAATACAAAAAGCTGAAGTACTATGCATAGTAAACAAGAAAGATGCCTCGTACATCCCAAAAGCGTTATAAAAGCTGAAACTATGACAGATCAAAAAGCCTAAGGTCAACAAGAATGTACCTATTAGCTTTAAATGGCTACATAAATGGGTGTCTTTTGGTATAGATTACCAAAATGAACCATTTTTGTATAAGCTCTGAAGCACGCTTGACTTAGATTCTACACTTGTACTCTTTTAACATCAGAAATTGATCAACGACTATATCCTCTTCAACAACTGATCAACAGCTATCTCAAACAACCTATAAGTATAATAAGTTTTCAAACCTTGAAGAGATTTGAAGAATTGAATGCTCTCTGATCATTTTTGCAAACAAGAACAAAGTTTTCAAGTGTCAGCTTGTAAAAAGTCTTAAGTTCTTATTTCTCAAGCACAAGTCTTTTTTGTTGTTCTGCTCCTAGCAGACCTTGACTTGTTTCTTATTGTAGCTTAGCGTATCTTATTTCAAAACTCAATATCTTTGAACGTTGAGTTATTCTTTGTAACACAAACTCTTTTTATCACCCAACTTTGTGTAACTAGTCTGGTGTGTTCACCAGCTTATAGACTAAGTGGAAAACACTTTGTGGCCTGAAGAGGCTTTAGAAAGAATACTTAGGTGTGAGCCAAGAGTGGCTCTTTGAAAGAATACGTTGGTATAAGCTAGAAGTGGTTGGAGTCAAGAATACTAGAGGCACTGGTCTAGTGCTATTTATGTAAAAGGTTTTTTTACATAGTGAAAATCCTTCAAGTTTGAAGGTACTGGATGTAGCTTCTGCTTTGGAAGTGAACCAGTATAAACCTATTGTTGCCCTTTCTCTTTATTAAAGGTTTAATTCTTAAAAGAGTCTAAAGTGCTATTCAGACCCCTGTTATTCATTCTGCGTAAAAAAGAGTTAAGACTTATTTAATCCCTCTTCTAAGTCTGACTTTGAACCATCAACTATGATAGTGAGTTCGACTCAAATACCAAATATTATCATATTAACGATGTAGCTTTCTATTGAAGTTGCATATGTAAGTATGCAAAGTAGTTTTGATGAATGACAAAGTATTCATGATGATGATGGAATGGCAAAGGTTCAAAAACAAGAAGGTTCAAGCACAAAGACAATGGCCAAGAATAAAAAGATGAAGATACCTCATAAAGAGTTAAAGAAACATGAGCTATGGAAGACAAGGTTGATGACATGAACTAAGTCATGAAGAACAAGCTCATAAGTTGAAGAAGAATCAAGGAAACAAGCATGAGGATCAAAGGAATAAGCCATGGGTCAATACATATCAAGAACATATCAAAAACCTTGAAGAATTGTATCAGGTACATGTACTAATCGATTACCACAATGGAATAATCGATTACCATAACTCTGTTTATGGTACAATCGATTACAATAAGAAGGATAATCGATTACATAGGTTCTGGAATGAACATAATCGATTACAGATAAAAGGCTAATCGATTACCAGTTAAAAGTTTGAAGACTGAGCATCAGGTATTCACCATAATCGATTACCAAGTCAAGCATAATCGATTACGTAAGTTCTATTTTATCCCTAATCGATTACATGAAGTCCTAATCGATTACCATGCTGCGAGACACAAATTAAGAGCATCAGGTATCAATCATAATCAATTACAAGGCAAGGAATAATCGATTAGAATGGTTCTGTTTCATAGCTAATCGATTACAGTAGAAATGCTAATCGATTACCTGCTGCATAATACTGAAGATTTCAAAAGCTAATCGATTACAGCTCGAAGGCTAATCGATTACCATAGTGTCAGAACATGGGAAAATGCTTTTAAGTGGAACTCCAGCTCATTTCTTCACTCCCACTTTATGCCCATGCTAAGGTATCCGTTGGAGATAATGTGCAACGGCTGGAAACCCTAAAAATGGCTATAAATAAAGCATGGATTCAAGCAAGAGGAGAGAACACAAGAGGGGAGACCAAGGCACAACACAAGGCAACAAACATTTCTCTTCTTAAGGTCTTCTTACTAGATTTCTCTTGTATATTCTGCAACTCTTGTTTCTAAACTTGCATATTGCTTAAGAGTTATTAGATTGTGAGCTTTAATTTGCATATCCTCTCTTGTTGAGAGTTAGAATTTGTGAGAGCCTTTATTTGTGTATCTACTCTATTGAGAGAGTTAATTGCTTGTAAACCAAACACCAAAACACCAAGGTTTTTCACTCTAGGTTGAGTGGTCACAAAGGTTGGGGTTCAACCTTTGGGTATTGAGAGATTGTGAGATTGGGTGGGTTGCCCTTTGCTTGTGAGGATTGAGTTCTTGAGTGTGAGACACTAGGAAGCTGCAATTGCTCAAAGCTTGTATCTCAAATCTTCAATAGTGGAATCCTTCAAGTGGGTTGCTTGAAGGCGAGACGTACACCGGGTTGGTGGAACTCATTAAATTTGGTTTGCATTTCTCTCTACCTTGAACTCTTTATACAACTGTGCATATAAACTGTTTGTTGAAATGCTTGAGCTGAATGTGTGAATCAAAGTTATTGTTCAAGTAGAAAACTAACTCTACATGCCAAGTGTTTGATAATTTGCTTGAATCAATATTTGGTGAAGTTCTTCAAAACTGGAAATTACTATAACTTACCAAATATCTAATACATTATTTCCTATTAAGTCTTGTGTGATACTTACTTGATTGCTATTACTTCTCAAATTCACAAGGTGTTTGATAACTTGAATGAGCTGAATCTTTATAGGAAACATCACATTATTGACAAATAAATCTGTGCACTCCAACTGTTTGATAAATTGTTTAAACCAATAACTTACCTTGTTTATCACACTTATAGCTAAATATTGTCATTGCACATCAAGTGTGTCATAGTGTGATATGTGAATAAAAGTTGTTGTCTCTTCATCAGTGCATCATTTGTATATTACTAACCATTTCCAAGGGGATTCCGCGCGAAAATTTGAAACACTCAATTCACCCCCCCTCTTGAGCGTTGAGGCCTTGGCTAACAAGTGGTATCAGAGCTTGATTCTTGCCACAAGGCTTAACAGCTGCAGGAGATCAAGATGGCCTCCACTTCATATGATGCATTCTCGGAAAATGGAACACTAAATAGACCTCCAATCTTCAATGGCAAAGACTATGCTATTTGGAAAGAAAGGATGAAAATCTTTATCCAAGCCTATGATCTCAAGGTATGGAATGCTATTCAATTTGGTCCTTTCATTCCTAAGTATATTGTTAATAATATAGAGTGCATGAAGCCCATGAACTCATGGACTAGTGAAGAGGAAAGAAAGGTACAATTCAATCTTAAAGCAAGAATCCTTATCACATTAGCATTAGAACCTAATGATGTTTCTAGAGTTATTGCTTGTAACAATGCTAAAGAAATATGGGAAACTCTTGAAACAATATATGGAAATACTAATGATGATCAAGATGCAAGAATTAGTACTCTTTCTAGCAAACATGAAGAATTCAAAATAGATTCGGAAGAAGAGACCATGGAATCGAAAGTGGAATTTACCAACCTTTGCCTTATAACAAAGCACTCCGAAGATGATGAGGTAAGTTCTCTAAACAAATCTAGTGATGATGAAAGTGAATTTGATAAAGATGAATTGCTAGAAGCTTTTGAAGAATTGCATGAAACATTTGTCTTGTTATCAAAGAAATATGCATGCTCTAAACAAACCATTTTGACTCTTGAAAAAGAATTGCATGATGTTCACATAGAAAAGAATATCTTAGAGTTCAAAATGATGAGTTAATAGCTTCAAATGTATCTCCTAGGACTTGTAATGATAATAATGAAGATTGTATGCTTATTGATAAATGTATGCTTCTTGAAAATGAGAATAAAGAACTAAAAGAAGTACTTAGTAAGCTCACACATAATCAAACACTTCTAAGTGCACCTATTGAAAATCACAGGCATACACTTGATAGAAGAAAAATAGGTCATTACAAGAACCATTGTACATCATACAAAGAAAAATCCAAATCCTCTCTAAGATGCACAAACCATGAAAGAAAAGAGGACTCTATGTCAAATTGCTTTAAAAGGAAAGAACATAATAGGAACCATTACAATTCTACTATGACTTATTCTTTGGATACAACATGTTTTTATTGTGGAATGTATGGTCATATATCTTCTAGTTGTTTTATAAAGAAATCTCGTCAAAAACATACAAGAAAGGTATGGATTCCAAAACAATCTTGAAATCCCAAACTAACGAGGAAGGACCCAAATCTCAAAGGGTACCTCAAAATTTTGAAATCTTGTAGGCAAACTTTAAAGCAACAATTTCTCATTGATGGATGACCAAATCTCATGGCCTAAGGAGATATCAAGGATCTCAAAATCCATTCCAAAAGACAAAGGAGAAGATTAAAGCAAGCCAAGATTATGATGACTCATCATACATCTAAAAGGTACCATTCAAAACAAGGAAATGGACAAGAAGCTTCAATGTGACTCACACAAGATGGATTGCACCGACAAAATCCAATGGACAACACTAAAGGTGGTACAACAAAAGGTGCAAGCAATTATCATATAATCAATGTTAACACTCATTCTTGATGAATCTTGATGTGTGAAAATCTAACTTTGATTTGATATATGATTGAGCATGAATAATATGAAATCTTGAGATGGATGAACAAATAATCTTAGAACCCCTTAAACTCATGAAATCCTAAGAATCAATGATGTATATGTATATAGTAATTGATGATTAGTAATAATTGATGATGACTTTGATGAATGATTGTTTGAATAACATGGTACATGAAAATCTTGAGATTAAAGATGATTATGCACAAACACGTATGAATCTTTGATAATGTTTAAACCCTTGATGATACATGAACTCTTGGTGATATATCATGAATTCTTGGTTATTATTGATTCTTAATGATGCATGAATTTTTTGATTGAATATGAATTCTTGATGATGTATCATTTATGTGTTGTTTAACTAGTGGTATCTAAATAACAAACATCTTCCTTTAAAAATGATATGAATTGAATTAGTAAGAGGAAGAGATCATAAGGACATAATCTTGATTATGTGCTTATCACTATGCCTTGATAATAAATACATATATTGCATGTACAAGTGTATCTATGCTTTGACAATCTATGCAATTATATTCCTAGAGAGAAAGCATGTATGTTACAACAAGTGATTGCCTAGATTTTAACTTCATGATTGTAACATCATAGGCATGAACATGATGATATGTTAAGAAACAATGCATGATATGATAAGTAATAATGCATGCTATGATCATATACCATGTATGTGCAAGTGGTATCTATCTCGATCAACATTATAATTCTTACTATGTCGTATGTTTGATGATGCATGATCTTGACTGTGAAAAGAAGTTTGAAAAATATGCATCATTGAGATTGAAAAGAATTTTTGAATAACATTATGAACAATGATGATTGCTAAAAATCTTGTGTTGAATGCTTAAATGTTAGTAATTGATATCAAGAGCTTAAATTAGCAAATCCATCAAGTGGTATCATGCATAACATCTAGATAACAAATGGTATGACATAGATGAGAGTATGACTTGCATTACACACGATGACCATGATATGCTTTTGTGACTTATCTATATGCGTTACTAATTATCTATGCAAAATGCTTTCTCCTACATATTTGATAAATGCCATATGTGAATGCTTGACTAGACCTATATGTAACATCATAGGCATAAGATAAGAAGAGATTATTTGAGATACAAAAGTCATATGGAAAAGAGTGAATATATTGGCATATGTTATAATACACTTGCATGAGTAAGCCAACAAATTGTTTTAATCACTCCATCTTTGCTCTGATATCTAGACATAAATAAAATTGCATCAACTAGTGGTATCCATTGAAAGGGAAAGATTGTTACACTTGATTATTTGCCTATGTTTGAAGTTAATGCTCACTCTACCACTATGCTCCGAATCATATGAATTATGTTAATCAATAAAGTGGTATCAACATCTATATTTATCCTTGTTAAATTACATGATTAAGGGGGAATTTCATAACATTTCTTTATAACAAGTGATATTTATTGATGATATGTTATCTCTTTATCAAGTGGTATAGAAGTCTGAGTAAATCATTTTTATAATACTGCATCAAAGGCCCAAAAATTGGTACAAACTCTTGTGAACTCAATGCCACTAACAATATGCTTTGCAAAGAGTTTGTTAAGGTTATGTAGGATGACTCAAAATGGCAAATCAAACTACTAAACTGGGCGAACAAAGAATTGATCAAGGAATGCAACATGGATGAAGCAAAATGCCATACAAGGATGTGAAAAGGGGCATAAAACTTGCAAAATACCAAGGTATTATCGAATTGTTACTCTACCATTATGCTTTGTGAATTATACAAATCATATTAACAAATGGTATGAATAACAAATCTCACGAGCTGAATATATCACTTCATCCCTGCTCTGATACCTAGACATAAGCATACATTGTTGAAAATCCTTCTATATTACTGCTCTGATACCTAGAAATGCATCAAGCCATATTAATGAAATGATTAACAAGTGGATTGTTATATGCAATGGTATCTAACCTTTGAGTGGTATTTATTCATATTATAGTATCTATTATTTCAACAATGGTATCTATTAAAAAGAGATCACATGCTTTAAAAAGTAAACAAATGGTATCAGACTTGATTAAATTGACCTACAAGTGATATCAAACTTGATCAAATTGGTATAATCAATTTCACATGTTAATAAGTGGTATATTTTTTACAAATGGTATCAATTACAGTAGTAAGGGGGAGCATACACATGAATGATTATCCTTCATTTCACTTCTCTATGATTATGTTTATGGCACTCATGCTCTTACTCAACTATATGCTTACTTGGAAAATTATTCTTGTGCATTTGATGATGCCAAAATAGGAGAAAACTATGTGCTTACTTGAAATGATATGTGAAAGAATCATGTGACGTTTTTGAAAAGGATACTCACTACATGATTAGAATAAGTTAGCAATCAATCATATGCTTACTTGATGAATAAATTATGTGATTACTTATTGACTCTAGATGCAATAAAATGGTATATATCATTGATCATGATTTAAGCTTTGATTTGAAATCCATATGAAATACTTGCTCTAAATCTCTCTTATTCAAATAAATGAGCTTATATGTTAATGGCATAGATTATGACTAAGATAATGATCTTTTTGATGATGCCAAAGGGGGAGAGATTAGTGGAAGGATCAGTAAAAAGAATAGGATGCCATTTATGCTAAAAAGGGGGAGAGATATCATGCTTCTATCATTTTATATGTTTAAAACAGTTGGCATAAGTTATAAGATTAAGGGGGAGAATAACACTTAAACAATGAACTTAACTAGCATTCATTACATCATATAGGGGGAGAATACATATAACCATTGATTGTCATTATTCTGTGAAACTAACACCCCACGAGATGAACATTGGTTGTCATCATCAAAAAGGGGGAGAATGTGTTTAAATGTTGAGACAGGTTTTGATAATGACAAATGTGAAAACTAAGGCAAAGACTCCTAAAGGAAGAAAGGATATTACCATGAAGCCAATATGATGAATTTGCAACACATGAATACAAGCCATATGGAACATTAATTGTCATCATCAAAAAGGGGGAGAATGAAGTTGCATATGTAAGTATGCAAAGTAGTTTTGATAAATGACAAAGTATTCATGATGATGATGGAATGGCAAAGGTTCAGAAACAAGAAGGTTCAAGCACAAAGACAATGGCCAAGAATAAAAAGATGAAGATGCCTCACAAAGAGTTAAAGAAACATGAGCTATGGAAGACAAGGTTGATGACATGAACTAAATCATGAAGAACAAGCTCATAAGTTGAAGAAGAATCAAGGAAACAAGCATGAGGATCAAAGGAATAAGCCATGGGTCAATACATATCAAGAACATATCAAAAACCTTGAAGAATTGTATCAGGTACATGTACTAATCGATTACCACAATGGAATAATCGATTACCATAACTCTGTTTATGGTACAATCGATTACAATAAGAAGGATAATCGATTACATAGGTTCTGGAATGAACATAATTGATTACAGATAAAAGGCTAATCGATTACCAGTTAAAAGTTTGAAGACTGAGCATCAGGTATTCACCATAATCGATTACCAAGTCAAGCATAATCGATTACGTAAGTTCTGTTTTGTCCCTAATCGATTACATGAAGTCCTAATCGATTACCATGCTGCGAGACACAAATTAAGAGCATCAGGTATCAATCATAATCGATTACAAGGCAAGGAATAATCGATTAGAATGGTTCTGTTTCATAGCTAATCGATTATAGTAGAAATGCTAATCGATTACCTGCTGCATAATACTGAAGATTTCAAAAGCTAATCGATTACAGCTCGAAGGCTAATCGATTACCATAGTGTTAGAACGTGGGAAAATGCTTTTAAGTGGAACTCCATCTTATTTCTTCACTCCCACTTTATGCCCATGCTAAGGTATCCGTTGGAGACAATGTGCAACGGCTGGAAACCCTAAAAATGGCTATAAATAAAGCATGGATTCAAGCAAGAGGAGAGAACACAAGAGGGGAGACCAAGGCACAACAAAAGGCAACAAACATTTCTCTTCTTAAGGTCTTCTTACTAGATTTCTCTTGTATATTCTGCAACTCTTGTTTCTAAACTTGCATATTGCTTAAGAGTTGTTAGATTGTGAACTTTAATTTGCATATCCTCTCTTGTTGAGAGTTAGAATTTGTGAGAGCCTTTATTTGTGTATCTACTCTATTGAGAGAGTTAATTGCTTGTAAACCAAACACCAAAACACCAAGGTTTTTCACTCTAGGTTGAGTGGTCACAAAGGTTGGGGTTCAACCTTTGGGTATTGAGAGATTGTGAGATTGGGTGGGTTGCCCTTTGCTTGTGAGGATTGAGTTCTTGAGTATGGGACACTAGGAAGCTGCAATTGCTCAAAGCTTGTATCTCAAATCTTTAATAGTGGAATCCTTCAAGTGGGTTGCTTGAAGGCGAGACGTACACCGGGTTGGTGGAACTCGTTAAATTTGGTTTGCATTTCTCTCTACCTTGAACTCTTTATACAACTGTGCATATAAACTGTTTGTTGAAATGCTTGACCTGAATGTGTGAATCAAAGTTGTTGTTCAAGTAGAAAACTAACTCTGCATGCCAAGTGTTTGATAATTTGCTTGAATCAATATTTGGTGAAGTTCTTCAAAACTAGAAATTACTATAACTTACCAAATATCTAATACATTGTTTCCTATTAAGTCTTGTGTAATACTTACTTGATTGCAGTTACTTCTCATATTCACAAGGTGTTTGATAACTTGAATGAGCTGAATCTTTATAGGAAACATCACATTATTGACAAATAAATCTGTGCACTCCAACTGTTTGATAAATTGTTTAAACCAATAACTTACCTTGTTTATCACACTTATAGCTAAATATTGTCATTGCACATCAAGTGTGTCATAGTGTGATATGTGCATAAAAGTTATTGTCTCTTCATCAGTGCATCATTTGTATATTACTAACCATTTCCAAGGGGATTCCGCGTGAAAATTTGAAACACTCAATTCACCCCCCCTCTTGAGCGTTGAGGCCTTGGCTAACATCTATATCTTTATCAGTATTTTAAACATACAATATCCTTCATTGTGTCCGAAGGGCACTTTGGAATGAACTCCCCGAAATTCGTGGCTACGAACCCTATGAATATCAATGTCTTGGGACACCGAATCAATTGGAAAGCAAAGAAGGAAAAGAACCAGCATTTTGGAGTTCACGTTGAGCCGTTAAGCCTAGCTTCTAAATATTCCACTGATGAGGATGACATACAAGTCCAAATTTCAAACTTTACTCTAACAAAGAATTCAAGGACCATTTTATCTTGATTTCTCCTTTAATAACATACTGGATCTTCCATTTGCCAAAGTTATGGTACCTTTTCATGTATGTGATGGTATTCATAAAAATAGGAATAAGATTCCCCTTGATAAAGTTTGAGAAGGGTGTATTCTAGTTCTTAGATGCTACTCCACGCCAACTTCATTAAAATGGTTGGGGTTTAGGGAAGTCCCTGGAGATGTTAGGGGAGTACTTCAAATTCATTCCTATGGTAACAATGTTTTTCTACTACTACGGAGTGATACACCAAGGTAACAAAAGCAGTAAACTCGGCTACATCAATTAGTGTTGTAAGTTCAATGTAGTCAACTTTGAATCCTATATAAAATGGTGAAAATTGAAGCTGTTAGTTTCATCCGCGCTTTCATAAAGGTAGTGGTGAAGGTGGGAAAACTAATCTTTTGGGAAATTTTTGATTTCTCCTGGAATTTCTACATCGAGTCGACCCATAAACATTTTTATTTTACAAGTAATGCTTACTCCATCAGCGAGGATAAGCTCTCACTAGAGTCAAAAAAGGTGATAGATGCTCTTGGGGAAATCTCTAAATTCAATAAGATCTCCTACAAGGTATTATTCGAAGAACCCTCTCGCCTATCTCAATAACCTTTTTTCCTTCTTAATCTTTTATTATGATAAATCATATATTTTTGACTGGTGTGCTAATTGTTTTAAACTTGTAATTTTACAGAAGAGATGGAAAAGCATAACATTCTCTCCAACTTGAGGCAACAGTGAGAGACACACAACCCCTCCACTTGAAAGATCATTGTACTAACAAAGCAATGGGGGCCAAAGTTCGTGGCGAAGGTAGTAAGTATCCATGTCGATAAGGTTGGGACGTTGGGACTCAAGCCGAAGATAGCAACTACTGTTGAAAAGAAAAAAAAACACGCACATCACCCAGGAAAGAGCTTACACTGGGAGGCAAAAAGGTCAAACAATCACCTCACCCTTACCACTATAGGTGTTGCTTTCAAGTCAGTGCCTGAGCCACCAGGGAGGCATATTACCCCCTAGCTAAAGATGTGGACAAGGGGTTTGCCCACTTCAGCTTGTTCGCTTACCTAGAGCAAATAAGGTTTGTCTTCCGTAATTCAATATCCAATTTTGGCTGTAGAGGTTCAACAAGCAAGTACAAGATGTTGCTCAGGTAGAACCATGGAACATGGTTAAGTTTGTCGGCATGTTTGTCTCTCATTTTAATGAGATATACTATAAAATAATAAATATTTTAAGGGAAGTATAATAAATATTATATATATCTACAATCATCTAAAACCTTTTAATAGGAGTAAAACCGCTTATCTTTTCATAAAGGTATGCATTAAAACTTCTCATGCTACACTTAATCTCTCATTAACTGCTATCTCTTTTTTATGACAAAAAGTCTCATTTATTCCCCTACATCGTTCTTGTGCTTGTTTTATCATCCCTTCTCTTTTCCATTCTTATCTATCTACCAACCAAGTGGGAAGTAAAAGTATTTTCTTTCAAATTAGTGTGGATTTACACATATGTGATTGAAGTACTTACACTCAAGTTACCCATGGATTCTTTTCTTCTTTCACAATCTCACGTTTTACATTTTCTTGAGTGTCCTTCTCTAAGTGAGGGTTTTAATGCCCTTGCCTAGGTGACATGCCATGTAAGCTAGTATATTTTAACATATTGGACTTTTTAATTTTTCTTTTTAAAAATTATAGAAATCAATTCAACTTCATATAATTTCATATCAAGTCTCTACTAAGCGCTTGTTTGGTTCACCCTAAACCCTCTATTCTATGTTGTTGAACATCCTGTAACTTTGTCCATGTGAACGTCACGTTTGGGTGGGGGTGGTAGCTTTGTTTCATCTTACAACCTCCGTTCTAGTGGCCAGAAGCTCTGTCACGTGATAGTTGTTTTCTCCTGCCTCTAGCCAACGTTGTTCGATGAAAAGATGACCATACCCCCTACTACTACCTTAAAACAGTCACCCACCAAAAAAGGCACCAGCTTAGGCTCTGATCTAGTCAATGAAAAAGCTTAACGCTCAAATCCATTAAGATCCATGAGAAGAGGTATGTTTCAATGCTAAACCTTTTTCTCTTTTTTGATGTTTACTGTTTGGTTGATAGGGGGTGTCCTAAAGGTGGTGCGGGTTAATGGGGGTGTCGATTTTTATGGCCATGGGAGTATCCTGGTGTGTGGGTTGATAGAGGTGTGCTGGTTGATGAGGGGTTTAGTGATGGTAATTGTGGTTGAGGGTTTGGTGGTGGCCGTTAGGGAGGTATAATAATGTAAAATGAAATTTCTCAAACATGGTGAGTCACATCCCTCACATGTAATGTTGGTGAGCAATGGAGGATTTGTCCTAGTTGTTAGCCTGGTGCATCTAGCATGTGGACTCTAAACTGGTGAAACAATTTAGATCCACTTTGGTTGTCTTCCCAATTTAAGGATACGTAAGTACAAATTAGCTTTGCTATTTAGACAATTTTTAGTATTTCAGTGGAGGACATTGAGATATTCTTATTGACTCTCATATTGAATATGTTGGAGATGGGTATTACATATACCCCAAACCTTATAATGGATGATGGGTGTAGAATAAGATAATGATATACAATAATTGATTAAAGATCACTACTTTAACCCTCTATCTTTTAGCAAGCTTCCATCTCTAAGCCTCCAACAATTGAATATTAATCCTTAAATGTAAAAATTACTAAACAAGAATAAAATTTCAATTAACATACTTAAAAGACATGAGTTTTATAGGTGTGTTTGTTAGCAAATTAAAGTTAAACAAGTCAATGTAAGATTTTCACTTAATATAACGTCCATGACTTTGTGTATAAAGAAAAAACTCCACTAATTGCTGCACTCAGTTTTGATTTATTGTTGTTTACTTTTTCTGGTATAAGTTGAATGATCTGATTTTCTTTGCAAAAACTCTTTTATTCATGTGTTGCAAACTAACGCAACTCATGAGACAGATATCATTAGCAAAATATATAAATGGCAGTCTTGCTTGTGATGATGGTGAGAGTTAGTGTTCTTGGAGAATCTGATATGTTTAACCACATTGTTTAATAAATTTGTCTAGGAGATATCACAACTTCATGTATAGTATTACATTGTTACAGAAACAATAATGCCATTGTTACCTAGTAGATCATTTTATCCTTGTAGTACTACTTTTCCTTTCCTTTATTTTTGAGATTGTGACAACAAGGTCCATTTATCTAATTTTTCATTCATTTGAGTTGATGTTAACATTATCAGCTCGTAGTTTTCATTGATGATTATCCTATATTATATTGCAAAAGTATGTTCCTTTTATATATGGAAATGCCAGTAATGTTCTAATCAAAGTTATATGCTACAACTTCCCTAATATAGTTAAAACAATTTAAATAGTAAGAAAATATTACTATTTAAATCATTAAAAAAATCCTGTGGCCAATGTGATTATCAAATTAATTATTAGAGCATTAATTTTCTAAGCATAATCTTTTCATGACTAATTAAGTTAATTACTAATTGTTCTAATAAATTTACTATTAATTATTAGACATAATTATTTTTTATTATAATTCAATAGACATAAGTTAAATATATATAACGTTAATATATTAATTCACTTAAATAAAACTATTCATTAAAATATATATATAAATTATATTATAATCATACATAATATAATTAGTAAATAAATAGATATATATATATATTCTATTATATTAATTTATATATATAGATATTAAATATATTCTTTACTAATACTCATTTTGGTAGTTTTTTATCAAATCATTATTTTCCTAACCTAACTTTACCTTCTTTTTCCAACTAACCACAATTGTTACTTTTTAACCTACTTTTTCAATTTCACCATCCAAACATAACCGTGTTAGAAAAACCCCAATTTTCTAAACCCTGTTTACAAAACCCTAGTTTTCTTAACCAGGTTACACTAATTTTTAACTAAACAAACCCTAAGTGTTTGTGTGTTTATTCTTTGTTTAGGGTTCTAAAGCTCTGTTTGCCATCTCCATTGGTTTTCTACTCTGTTTGGCTCGGTCCCTAGGTCTTTGTTGGCGTTGGGCGTTCTTCGTTGGTGGGGTTCTTAAAGGCGTTCCCTAGTTGGCCTCCTTGTATACCCGGTTGGCTACCTCCGTTTGGTATGGTCTAAAGCTTTTCCCCTTGTGGCCATTTTGCCCCAAGATCTGAAGCTTTTCCTCTGTGATCCATTGCTCTCCTCCTATATCTGCTTGGCCTCCATTGCTGTCAAGGTAACCCCTGTTTCTCCTTTCTCTTTTTTGTAGTTTTTTTTATTTTTTGGACTGCTTAATCGGTGTGTGGAAGATGTTGGTTTTTGGTTGGCTGTCAGTGGTGGGTGATGAGGGTCTGTTATGGGTGGGTGATGGTTTTTGGTGGTGGTCGTGGGTTGTGGTTAGGGTTTATGGTGGGTCGTGGGTGTTTCTGGTGGTGGCCATGGTTGGTGGGTGAGGGTTAGTGGTGGTGGCCATGAGTGGTGGTTGTTAAATTAGAGTGGTGCATAGTGACACAATATTTATCCATCGTGGTTTGATTCCTCCATTAAGGTTTTAATGAATTGTTGTGTTCACTTTATCTATTATGTTACCTTTTTTAGTTAATTTATGTATTAAGTCCTAAAACACTTGTAACTTTGAGCTTGAATATGACTTATACCTCTAAAAGAAGCTGCTTTGTTAAATTAGAAACAAATAAAGTGAGATTGCTATTGTTACACTAAGCTGAAATTGGGTTCTTAAATTGATGCATCTGTTACTGTTAATGCCAAAACCAGGAATTCCTTCAGATTGCATTGTGTGGATCTCAGTTGGATTCTACATTCATAAGTGAAGTCATCACCTTATCCAATGCAACAGTTGAAGAGAAAGTTAAGATGACTTCAGCTGCTAAAGAGAATGATGTCCTATCAGACGAGATGAGTAAAGCTCTGCCTCTGAATGTAGAGCCAGGTGAAGCAAAGTCTCCCATAAATGGTGATTTATTCATTGAAGAGAATAGACAACTCATCTTTATACAAAAGCCTATAGCAGCAAAGCATTGATAGCAAGAACAAAATTAGATATTAACTATCAGATCAATCAATTCATCTCGTAAATATTATAGAAGTAAATGACTGAGGTTATTTAAAATTGAAGTCATGTGGATTTGCTTTGTGGTTTGTGATTTCTTTTTGCCAAGCAGTTTCTTGTGTTTACTCCTAAAGCTTGTTGGTTTTGTCATATGGTTCAACTCTTTGCATCAATGTATGTAATTATTCTCCAGGTTGTTCTAGTTGGTGTTATTTTAGTATGCAACATTTTGTCTGTTCAGTTAATATGTGTTAGGAATTTTGAGGAATTTTGCCACTGGTGGTTAAATCACATTTTGAAACATGTTGTTTGTAGTAGTTCTTTGGTTGAAATAGATGTCTATCAAAGGAGCTTTCAGACAAAGAATGAAGTAAGTTTTGTCAGTTGAAGATGATGAATAAAAGAAAAAATATATCATTTCAAAGATGTAGACAATTTGAATATGTTGTTAGTGAGAAATAAATTCCATGCTATTCTAGTTTCACAACTACTAAGGTATTTAAAATTTCTTTCAATTCTCCCAGATGGATGGTGGAGATGATCCCAAACTGTCAAAGATAGAGAAATCTACCTTAGAAACCACCAATACGTTTGACAATGGTTTGGGTAAGAAGCTAGATGCCCTTTTTGGTAGAACCTTTAAGGCTGCCAAGTTCAAGCCAATTGTTAAGTTTGCCATTTCATGCCTTGATGTTATCAGGCTCGCCTTAGATAGTCCTGCTCTGATGTCATTCAACTCCTCCAACTTGGTCACCATGAATAAGCCTCACTTAGAGTAAGTTTATATATATACATGTTGTGTAATGTTTATTGCCTCTTAAAGCATAGTTTTCTTTTTTCTTATCATATATCTTGTAATACCATCAGTTAACTAAGACAAACCCTTCTACAGGGTCATCCTACTTAACTAAGAGGTCACAAGTTACTAAAAATGTGAAAAAAAATTATACAAGTAAATCAATGGCGGGTCAGTGGAAGCAAGTATTAAATAATTTACATAGTCATTCATAAATTGTAAGTAATTGCACTTTCAACAGAATAAGGCACGTAGACACCCTTAAATATGTATAATTATCCTTGGTCTTGTTATTTAATTAACTATATATATATGACTATATACATCATACTTTCATTGAACGCTCCTAGTTGGTCTGACTTACTGTTGTTCCTCATACTCCAGTTCCTAGTTTCCTAGCTCTTCTGTTATTATTAAGCAGAAAGGGGTGAGTATATACTCCAGACCCTAAGGGTTCCAGTGCAGGAATACCCATTCAATAGATAACATAACATAAATAATCCAAATAACACATTTATAACCTGTAGTAATCAATAATGTTGTCATAGAATGCATGAGTTAGATTCATTATGAGTTATCTAAAGTTTAACTCTCATGATGCATATGGGCCTAATAAACCAATCCATCATTGTCGTCATCATCATTATCATGAACATCATCTTATTTCCTGGAAGCCATCCTGCTAAGGCTGTCCCTGGGCATAACGTTTCCATACTAGAGCGATCAGAGCCTACCAAGTCCTTCACAGATCATATCATGTAACATACCGATTTAATAATTAATTGCCGAATGAAAATAAATCATTGAAATAATAATTGCAAGGTGGGAAAATTATTTAATAATTATAATTAACTTAATTAACTCAACTTAAGAAATAATGACAGGTTAAGAGTGATTAATTAATAATTGCTGGCTGATTGTGATTGGAGTACTGCTTCACGCTTTCCCACCCCACTTCCCCTTCTCTCCGTGCATGTGTATATGGGCTATTGGGACACCCTATCATTCATTTTTCCCCTTTAGACTTTTCTTCTTTCTGTTCTCTCTTCTTCCCTTCTTCTTCGCTCTTCATTCTCCTTCTCTTCTTCTTCTTTCTCCTCTGCTCTCTGCACCGTGAGCTCGCGACTGTGATGGCTGAGGATCAGAGTCCTCCTTCCTTACTCGACGAGCCAGAGAGGGTGAGGGTGTGCATTCCCTCTGCATGCAACCAGTCTTCTTCCCCACGGCTCCTCCGTCGACTTCCCTCTTTCTCCCTCTCCTTGCTCGAGGTTGCCGAGTCTCAGTGAAGATCTACACCACGAAATGCTGCAAGGAGGTTGGAGCATTCACCAGCGTTGTGAGGGAGCTGCTCAAGAGAGCGAGCAGGGAACTGGGCGTCTCAGAAGCTTGGAAATCCCCACTGGACCGAGTGGAAGGTCAATGTGGTGCCCTGGGGGCTTGGGTCTCCCCGCTAATCTTGCATGCAGAACTGTTTAAGAGTGGGAGTGGCTCAGAGTTCCTCCAAAGCCAAGTGTAATGGTGGATGACTGATGCAGGGTTGCTCTATTGAGAACGAGTGAATGGGCTGAGCGGAGCAACCGACTGGAGCTGCAAGCCCATGAAGCCTTTGGAATCTTCATCCCAGGTAGGGGGCGCTCTGCATGTCAAATGCATAGTTTCTGGACGGTCCGAGTGAACGTATTACCTTATGTGTTTGTATGATTATGATTATGATGACTCTGTGAGGTGTTTGACTGTTCATCATTGGATATCGTATGTGTGTGTTAGTAGAGTCCTGTTGATTATTTCGTATTCACATGCATGCGTTCAGGATGTGTTGTTTGATATATATATATATATATTGTGCGTGCTGCTGAGTGGAGTCCGAATGAATGATAATTATTATCTGGGTGGTGTATGACTATGGCTGTCCTAGAGATGTATGATGACATTGGTGATGTTATGGAGTTAATGTATAAATTGCATGTTAATTGTAATGTGAATGTCAAGCACATTGTGTGGTCTATTGTTGACTTCCGGGTGGATACGATATGAATTGCTTAAGATGAACTTGCTGAGTGTGGATGACTACCGTGACATGCATGAGGTTGCATTTATGAATAGAGGGTGACCCGTGGAAGGTCAGGAACCCAATGAGATGATTTCCAGCTACAGACCCTTGGCTAGATTCTGAGAGAACCCGTGGTAACCGTGGGAGCCAGAGTTAAGTCTTGAGACGTCCGTGGGAGAACGGTACCACACGGTAAGGGTTATCAGATGAGGGGCCAGAAAAGGGATCTGTAACTGAGAGTTATTGTTAAGTCGGATCCGCATGCATATGGGTAGGTGCATCATTGACGAGAGCAACATGCTCCTTAAAATCTGTGAATGCTATTAAGGAATTCCGACTGGATTTGTGTGTGTGTTTGACGCTGAGGCTAAGTATTATTGATGTTATGGTTAAGGGGTATGTTGTTGTGAATAGTAAGAGTTAGATGACCATGAATGAATTGAGTAATCCGACTAGTGACTTGTGTAGATGCTTTATTAAATGTTAGTAAATGCTAGTATTGTCTCAGATAGATAGAGTATGTTGAAAGGGAATATGTATGCTAAGCCGAGCCAATAACTGTCATTGTATATGTAAAAGCTCACCCCCTACACCATTTTTCAGTATGTGCAGATCGAGCTCGGAAGTGTTGATAGGGCCTCAAGTCCGAGTGTGGTGTACCCGATTGTTGAGTGCTTATATTGTATTCATTATGTTTAGTCAGTGTAGCCTTGGTCGGCTCTTATGTAAAATGATGATTAAGCATATTTGTTTATAAAGATTGATTAGGAGAATTATAGATATGGGTTACTTGTATGGAATTGTAAGTATTGGTGAATATATATATATATATATATAATGTTAAGATAATGGGTATTCCGAGTGTGTGATTATGTATAGACCTGTGTCGTATGCTAGTGACTTATGTTGGGCTCTTTCCAAGTGGGGGATACGCATAAGGATTCTACGAGAAACCCCTTTGATGAATTCTAAGCGGACGTTATAAATAATCTGAGCGAATTAGCCAAACGGTATTTTGAGTGGTTAGAACTAGAATATGTCAGAGTGAGGATTTACTTAATGACTCCCCGAGCGAATAAGTTGTGGCGTGCCGTGTGAGTTAGCTATCATTTTCCGAGTGAATGAGTTGAAGGATGACTCTGGATTCCGAGCGTCTGGATAGCCGAGTGTGGCTTCTCGCCCCAGCGATCAAGGTACTCACTCCAGCGAGCGTGGATTTGGGAAGACCTTGTGTTGGCATCGCTTAAGCGATTCGTGCCTCGCCCGAGCGACTGGAGCTGCTTCGCTCAAGTGTATGGGTTCTCGCTTAACCGAGTGAATGCTGGTTTTGGGCTTCGCTGAGTGTTTCCTTCTTCCGCTGTATGCCCTCTCGAGTCGGTTTTATTCTCTCTTGCCTTCCTTCTCTTATTTCTTTTGTGACCCGGTTGCTTTATGGTCTATTCGGTTTATTTAATTTCAGAAAAAATGTTCTTGTCCCGGGTTGTTTTTATTTTAAATTTAGGATGTTTCATTTTGGTATCAGAGCAGACCGAAAGGTCCAAGGCCAAGGTATGCTTACTGAGTGTAAGTGGTTGTATGCAGTATGACCGAGTAGTCATCATTATTGTGATATTGATTTGTGAATAGGAGGTCATTTCCCTCCTGGTCCGATTGATTGTATACCCTGACTTAATCGGTATTTTATGTGTTTAATGATTTGGTATATGAATGGTGTGGTTGTATGCCTGTGCCTTGTTGAGGAATTTGAACGTGTGATGAATGAATAGTATATGATTTGAGATACAAGAGATGTGTTAGCCTTAGTTCCTTTTACTTGAACCTGAACCCTTTGGAGTAGAAGACATAATTTGGTGCCTGTAATTAATTACACCCTCTATGTTGCATGAACTCCTATACTGTGCATGAAGACCTGAGTAATATATGTATGCGTATTTGTTGTGTGTGAGAGATTAGTTTAACTATAAGTCGAAAATGGAGACGAGTGTTGTCGTGGGAAGAGAGTTAGTGACTCCCTCCGAGTGAAAGGAAACCTAGGTAATCCTGAGTGAATGAGACAGTGTGATGCCGAGCGAGAGTTTACCGACCAGAAGATGACACCTACGACTCTGAGTGGATCCATTATAATAAATCATTAAGTAGATAGAAAATCCGAGTGAGTCTTGACTTAGTGGGAAAACCAGAGTAGGAGAGATTATAGTTGCCGAGTAAGAATGAGTGAAGAGGACGGGTGATACCGAGTGGGAATCGATCCGGATACCCTTAGAGTGATAATTGTTGAGGTTTCCCGAGTGAAGAGTGACTAAATAATTTCGAGTGAGGAGTCCCTTTAAATCCAGGTGAAAGGAATGCGTGCACACTATAATGGTTGTTGAGCTCAATATGAATTACATGAATATGTGGAATGTTATTTAGAATAACATGATTGAATGGAATCCGATTGAATGAATGTATGTATATTAATGTTGTGGCTGTAATGCATGCTGTGGTGAATGATATGAATTGTATGGCCGAATGTGAATTTGATATTCCGATTGGATGATTGAATATATATATGTGTTGATGCTGTCGCTAAGTGCAAAGTGAGCCTATGGCTGTGATTATATGGGATTGTAAATAATGTAAGTGATATAGCCGAGAGCTGGCTGGATAGATTCTGATCGAATTATGCTTGAATGTGTTCTGGTTGAATGATAGCGTGTATGTAATGAATGTTGGTACACACGTATACGTATATATGTATATATGATACTGTGTGGTTTAAGGTGGATAAGATCTAAGGAAGAAGTAATTACGCGGTAATGGTCGGAAACCGACTGTTATTACACCATTTTGGGGTGATAGTAACTGCTACTTGACGATTGTCATCAGGAGAGCTGCGCTAACTTATGAGTAATGAGGAGGTGTATGATTTTTTTTTGTGTAAGTCGGAAGCCTGTAGCCATTATACTGTTTTACCGTACGGGTAAATTATATTACATGATTGTTGCTGTGCGACGTGCCCTACGTGGTGCATCATGATAATGTTGATGTGAATATGTGCTTATATATATGCATGTGAATTGCCATTAATTCTTGTGAGTAAGTATTAGCTGAGTGAGTTGGTAGGTGTGTGTGAGAACGTTATTAGGGAGACTACCATGGTTTGCATGGATTTGAATGATTTGAATGAACCCCGACTAGATGATGACGTACAAGTGAATTCCGACTGAATGAATATGTATGTACCGATACTGTTACCGAGTGTAATGTGGTGTTATAATTGAGAATGTACATTATTGTGCAACTCCCGATTGGATATGATGTTGTGAATGAAATCCTTAATGTAGTTTGGAATTGATTTGAGCAAATCCGCTCGGATGAACACATATATATATTGATGCTATTGTTGAGTGCAATGTGTGGTTATGGTTATGGTGCATGCTGTAGTGATCAATGATATAGCCATGAATAATTGGTATGAAATCCGATTGAGTGCCTGTATGTACACTAGTGCCGTTACCGAGTCCGCAGTGTGTTATGACAACATGTGATTGTGAATTACTAATCCGGACTGAATTGCATGAAGCCGAATGAGTGATGTCATTATATAGCTGAGAATTGAGAATTTAATTCGAGCCATGATTTTGTGATGAATAAGATTTAGAGGAAATATTTACTCGGTGTTGGCTAGAAGCCGATTGTTGTATTGCCGTCATCCAGTTTTACAGAAGTGATAAATAATTTTCATGCTTGTTGTTGCGTGATGTACCCTGTGTGATGCATAATGTTGATGTAGATGTACTGCTTCTAATGTGTATGTGAACTGCCAGTAATTACCGTGTGAATTAGTATTAGTTGAGTGAGTCAGGTCAGTGTGAGTCATGCTGTCCTGAGATGACTCTTCATGCCGTAGGCATTGTGGCAGCGTACATGTTGCAGTGACTGTGTAATTGTTGTAACCCTATAGGAATGAGACGTCAACCTATAAGATGGATGCAGCAATTCATGAGTCGGGCAGGTAAAGTTGTAGCTGCTTATAGTGATGGTGAGTCTTTCAGGCTGCCCCGAGTGAAGAGAGGAGCTGTATTAAGTAGATCATAAGTGGCTATGTATCAAAATGAGGACTGCTTAACCTTGGCATGTTGCCTCCGAGAGGATTAGAGGTTGTTGAGTGCGGAATGGCTACTAAAGGGACGATTAGTTATTGAAATAAGAAGGGTGATTAAATTTATCACTAAAATTAGAGTTTTATAAGTTAGCCAAGTGGTACTGTAAGTTTAATAAGGAAACCTGGACCTTGAGCCAAGGTGTTTGGTAAGGTGAGGATTGCTCGGGAAAGATTAGTATGTTCCGAGTGTGTGAGGGTGGAGATGGTTCCGAGTGAAGTCCTTCTGGGAGAAAGAACTGCTGAGTGAAAATTATGATATTCCGAGTGAAGCATCGTTGGGTCATCAATAAGGAGTTGTGTCCGAATGGCACTTCTGTGTTAGGCAAAATCAAAGTGAAATATCCGAGTCGTGTGAATTTCGGGTGAAATGTCTCGGAGTGTACCACTTCCGAGTGGATGGTACCGTGTGGAGCGGTTCTGAGTGGAAAGGCATCGAGTGTAGAATTCCTAATACCCGTGTGATGTTCCACAAAGTGATCTCTATCCAGGAGAAAAGTACTTCTCGTCAGAAAATGGAACTTCGAGTGTGCAAGTTTTCGAGTGAATTACCCAAGGGGGGAGTAAATACCGAGCTGTAAACTTATTCATAGCTGTGTTCGGGTGATGTTGAGCTGCTGAGTCTGAACTGAGATTTATATTTGGAGTGGGCCTATATTCCGAGTAGAAATTAGGTGAATAGAAAGTCTCCGAGTGAAGGGTCTCCAAGGGGAGTAGATATCCAAGAGAAGGATTTATTTGAAATCGTACTCAGGTCAGCGTTTGGGACTGCTGGGCTTGGACTCAGGTTGGTTTCGAGGTAGGCTTGAATTATGAGTAAATTTTGCAAGTGGAAGGATTCCCGGATGAGAACTGCCCTTAAAACCCCGATTGATATTTTCGAGTGAGAGGGCCGAGTGACATTCATGGGTTATAGGCATGAAGTTAGCCAAAGGAATGGTTAAGAATCTGAGATGTTAGAACCGAGTGTGGTGCCTGTACGAGGCAAATCCTGGCAAGTGTGCTAATTGAAGCATATGGGAACTTGTTGAGTGTTCATTTTGGTTAAGAAAGAAATTTTGTGGTCGAAATTTTGGAAATCCGAGAGCTTAATCTGAGATGAATCGGTCGGTAGTGGGTATTATAGGGAGTCAGTAATGTTGTTTACCGGCTAGGTTCTTCCCAATTGGTTGAATAACATCTAGAATGTGTCCCATGTGACCCAATGTCGAGCCTATGCTTTGTGTGAGCTCTTTGTCATGCCGAGTGACTCATTGAGTCGGGGAACCCGATGGTGTAAATACGCCGATCGGTGTTGAGAGTGTAAGGCCGAGCGGCCAAGAAACTGGAAAGTGTCAATGGCTAGGGTGAATTGGCAGAGTTGAATGGGGGTAACTACGTGGGAAATGGAATCCCGAATGTAATGAAGACTATGAAGAGCTGTTTTATTTATGCTGATTAGAAATTGTGAAGCAGTCGGGAACGTTGAGAAGCGAAGAGTTGTAGTCAGAGCATGACTGTGGTATTCCGATCCGTTTGTTGAGGTAGTCTGAGTGAAAGGAAGGAATGTTATTCCGAGTCAATGGTGACACTTCCGAGTGGAATTGTGTTAAGAATGATGTCTCGGTTTTCTGGCTGGAGCGGTCAGCAAATTGCTTTGGAAGCCAATTTTACCGACTGGAATTTAAGCAATGGATGAATACTTGAGGTACATAGATGTGTAATTGCTTATTGTGGTATGGCAGTGATTTTTCGAGTGGTTCAGTGAGGCTAAGCATGTGTTTGAATTTCGAGGACGAAATTCTATTGAGAGGGGGAGAACTGTAACATCCCAATTTAATAATTAATTGCCGAATGAAAATAAATCATTGAAATAATAATTGCAAGGTGGGAAAATTATTTAATAATTATAATTAACTTAATTGACTCAACTTAAGAAATAATGACTGGTTAAGAGTGATTAATTAATAATTGTTTGCTGATTGTGATTGGAGTACTGCTTCACGCTTTCCCACCCCACTTCCCCTTCTCTCCGTGCATGCGTATATGGGCTACTGGGCCACCCTATCATTCATTTTTCCCCTTCAGACTTTTCTTCTTTCTGTTCTTTCTTCTTCCCTTCTTCTTCGCTCTTCATTCTCCTTCTCTTCTTCTTCTTTCTCCTCTGCTCTCTGCGCCGTGAGCTCGCGACCGTGATGGCTGAGGATCAGAGTCCTCCTTCCTTACTCGACGAGCCAGAGAGGGTGAGGGTGTGCATTCCCTTTGCATGCAACCAGTCTTCTTCCCCATGGCTCCTCCGTTGACTTCCCTCTTTCTCCCTCTCCTTGCTCGAGGCTGCCGAGTCTCAGTGAAGATCTACACCACGAAATACTGCAAGGAGGTTGGAGCATTCACCAGCGTTGTGAGGGAGCTGCTCAAGAGAGCGAGCAGGGAACTGGGCGTCTCAGAAGCTTAGAAATCCCCCCTGGACCGAGTGGAAGGTCAATGTGGTGCCCTGGGGGTTTGGGTCTCCCCGCTAATCTTGCATGCAGAACTGTTTAAGAGTGGGAGTGGCTCAGAGTTCCTCCAAAGCCAAGTGCAATGGTGGATGACTAATGCAGGGTTGCTCCATTGAGAACGAGTGAATAGGCTGAGCGGAGCAACCGACTGGAGCTGCAAGCCCATGAAGCCTTTGGAATCTTCATCCCAGGTAGGGGACGCTCTGCATGTCAAATGCATAGTTTCTGGACGGTCCGAGTGAACGTATTACCTTATGTGTTTGTATGATTATGATTATGATGACTCTGTGAGGTGTTTGACTGTTCATCATTGGATATCGTATGTGTGTATTAGTAGAGTCCTGTTGATTATTTCGTATTCACATGCATGCGTTCAGGATGTGTTGTTTGATATATATATATATATTGTGCGTGCTGCTGAGTGGAGTCCGAATGAATGATAATTATTATCTGGGTGGTGTATGACTATAGCTGTCCTAGAGATGTATGATGACATTGGTGATGTTGTGGAGTTAATGTATGAATTGCATGTTAATTGTAATGTGAATGTCAAGCACATTGTGTAGTCTATTGTTGACTTCCGGGTGGATACGATATGAATTGCTTAAGATGAACTTGCTGAGTGTGGATGACTACCGTGACATGCATGAGGTTGCATTTATGAATAGAGGGTGACCCGTGGAAGGTCAGGAACCCAATGAGATGATTTCCAGCTACAGACCCTTGGCTAGATTCTGAGAGAACCCGTGGTAACCGTGGGAGCCAGAGTTAAGTCTTGAGACGTCCGTGGGAGAACGGTACCACACGGTAAGGGTTATCAGATGAGGGGCCAGAAAAGGGATCTGTAACTGAGAGTTATTGTTAAGTCGGATCCGCATGCATATGGGTAGGTGCATCATTGACGAGAGCAACACGCTCCTTAAAATCTGTGAATGCTATTAAGGAATTCCGACTGGATTTGTGTGTGTGTTTGACGCTGAGGCTAAGTATTATTGATGTTATGGTTAAGAGGTATATTGTTGTGAATAGTAGGAGTTAGATGACCATGAATGAATTGAGTAATCCGACTAGTGTTTTGTGTAGATGCTTTATTAAATGTTAGTAAATGCTAGTATTGTCTCAGATAGATAGAGTATGTTGAAAGGGAATATGTATGCTAAGTCGAGCCAATAACTGTCATTGTATATGTAAAAGCTCACCCCCTACACCATTTTTCAGTATGTGCAGATCGAGCTCGGAAGTGCTGACAGGGCCTCAAGTCCGAGTGTGGTGTACCCGATTGTTGAGTGCTTATATTGTATTCATTATGTTTAGTCAGTGTAGCCTTGGTCGGCTCTTATGTAAAATGATGATTAAGCATATTTGTTTATAAAGATTGATTAGGAGAATTATAGATATGGGTTACTTGTATGGAATTGTAAGTATTGGTGAATATATATATATATAATGTTAAGATAATGGGTATTCCGAGTGTGTGATTATGTATAGACCTGTGTTGTATGCTGGTGACTTATGTTGGGCTCTTTCCGAGTGGGGGATACGCATAAGGATTCTGTGAGAAACCCCTTTGATGAATTCTGAGCGGACGTTATAAATAATCTGAGCGAATTAGCCAAACGGTATTCCGAGTGGTTAGAACTAGAATATGTTCGAGTGAGGATTTACTTAATGACTCCCCGAGCGAATAAGTTGTGGCGTGCCGAGTGAGTTAGCTATCATTTTCCGAGTGAATGAGTTGAAGGATGACTCTGGATTCCGAGCGTCTGGATAGCCGAGTGTGGCTTCTCACCCCAGCGATCAAGGTACTCACTCCAGCGAGCGTGGATTTGGGAAGACCTTGTGTTGGCATCGCTTAAGCGATTCGTGCCTCGCCCGAGCGACTGGAGCTGCTTCGCTCAAGTGTATGGGTTCTCGCTTAACCAAGTGAATGCTGGTTTTGGGCTTCGCTGAGTGTTTCCTTCTTCCGCTGTATGCCCTCTCGAGTCAGTTTTATTCTCTCTTGCCTTCCTTCTCTTATTTCTTTTGTGACCCGGTTGTTTTATGGTCTATTCGGTTTATTTAATTGCGGAAAAAATGTTCTTGTCCCGGGTTGTTTTCATTTTAAATTTAGGATGTTTCATTTTGGTATCAGAGCAGACTGAAAGGTCCAAGGCCAAGGTATGCTTACTGAGTGTAAGTGGTTGTATGCAGTATGACCGAGTAGTCATCATTATTGTGATATTGATTTGTGAATAAGAGGTCATTTCCCTCCTGGTCCGATTGATTGTATGCCCTGACTTAATCGGTATTTTATGTGTTTGATGATTTGGTATATGAATGGTGTGGTTGTATGCCTGTGCCTTGTTGAGGAATTTGAACGTGTGATGAATGAATAGTATATGATTTGAGATACAAGAGATGTGTTAGCCTTAGTTCCTTTTACTTGAACCTGAACCCTTTGGAGTAGAAGACATAATTTGGTGCCTGTAATTAATTACACCCTCTATGTTGCATGAACTCCTATACTGTGCATGAAGACCCGAGTAATATATGTATGCGTATTTGTTGTGTGTGAGAGATTAGTTTAACTATAAGTCGAAAATGGAGACGAGTGTTGTCGTGGGAAGAGAGTTAGTGACTCCCTCCGAGTGAAAGGAAACCTAGGTAATCCCGAGTGAATGAGACAGTGTGATGCCGAGCGAGAGTTTACCGACCAGAAGATGACACCTACGACTCTGAGTGGATCCATTATAATAAATCATTAAGTAGATAGAAAATCCGAGTGAGTCTTGACTTAGTGGGAAAACCAGAGTAGGAGAGATTATAGTTGCCGAGTAAGAATGAGTGAAGAGGACGGGTGATACCGAGTGGGAATCGATCTGGATACCCTTAGAGTGATAATTGTTGAGGTTTCCCGAGTGAAGAGTGACTAAATAATTTCGAGTGAGGAGTCCCTTTAAATCCAGGTGAAAGGAATGCGTGCACACTATAATGGTTGTTGAGCTCAATATGAATTACATGAATATGTGGAATGTTATTTAGAATAACATGATTGAATGGAATCCGATTGAATGAATGTATGTATATTAATGTTGTGGCTGTAATGCATGCTGTGGTAAATGATATGAATTGTATGGCCGAATGTGAATTTGATATTCCGATTGGATGATTGAATATATATATGTGTTGATGTTGTCGCTAAGTGCAAAGTGAGCCTATGGCTGTGATTATATGGGATTGTAAATAATGTAAGTGATATAGCCGAGAGCTGGCTGGATAGATTCTGATCGAATTATGCTTGAATGTGTTCTGGTTGAATGATAGCGTGTATGTAATGAATGTTGGTACACACGTATACGTATATATGTATATATGATACTGTATGGTTTAAGGTGGATAAGATCTAAGGAAGAAGTAATTACGCGGTAATGGTCGGAAACCGACTGTTATTACACCATTTTGGGGTGATAGTAACTGCTACTTGACGATTGTCATCAGGAGAGCTGCGCTAACTTATGAGTAATGAGGAGGTGTACGATTTTTTTTTGTGTAAGTCGGAAGCCTGTAGCCATTATACTGTTTTACCGTACGGGTAAATTATATTACATGATTGTTGCTGTGCGACGTGCCCTACGTGGTGCATCATGATAATGTTGATGTGAATATGTGCTTATGTGAATTGCCATTAATTCTTGTGAGTAAGTATTAGCTGAGTGAGTTGGTAGGTGTGTGTGAGAACGTTATTAGGGAGACTACCATGGTTTGCATGGATTTGAATGATTTGAATGAACCCCAACTAGATGATGACGTACAAGTGAATTCCGACTGAATGAATATGTATGTACCGATACTGTTACCGAGTGTAATATGGTGTTATAATTGAGAATGTACGTTATTGTGCAACTCCCGATTGGATATGATGTTGTGAATGAAATCCTTAATGTAGTTTGGAATTGATTTGAGCAAATCCGCTCGGATGAACACATATATATATATTGATGCTATTGTTGAGTGCAATGTGTGGTTATGGTTATGGTGCATGCTGTAGTGATCAATGATATAGCCATGAATAATTGGTATGAAATCCGATTGAGTGCCTGTATGTACACTAGTGCCGTTGCCGAGTCCACAGTGTGTTATGACAACATGTGATTGTGAATTACTAATCCGGACTGAATTGCATGAAGTCGAATGAGTGATGTCATTATATAGCTGAGAATTGAGAATTTAATTCGAGCCATGATTTTGTGATGAATAAGATTTAGAGGAAATATTTACTCGGTATTGGCTAGAAGCCGATTGTTGTATTGCCGTCATCCAGTTTTACAGAAGTGATAAATAATTTTCATGCTTGTTGTTGCGTGATGTACCCTGTGTGATGCATAATGTTGATGTAGATGTACTGCTTCTAATGTGTATGTGAACTGCCATTAATTACCGTGTGAATTAGTATTAGTTGAGTGAGTCAGGTCAGTGTGAGTCATGCTGTCCTGAGATGACTTTTCATGTCGTAGGCATTGTGGCAGCGTACATGTTGCAGTGACTGTGTAATTGTTGTAACCCTATAGGAATGAGACGTCAACCTATAAGATGGATGCAGCAATTCATGAGTCGGGCAGGTGAAGTTGTAGCTGCTTATGGTGATGGTAAGTCTTTCAGGCTGCCCCGAGTGAAGAGAGGAGTTGTATTAAGTAGATCATAAATGGCTATGTATCAAAATGAGGACTGCTTAACCTTGGCATGTTGCCTCCGAGAGGATTAGAGGTTGTTGAGTGCGGAATGGCTACTAAAGGGACGATTAGTTATTGAAATAAGAAGGGTGATCAAATTTATCACTAAAATTAGAGTTTTATAAGTTAGCCAAGTGGTACTGTAAGTTTAATAAGGAAACCTGGACCTTGAGCCAAGGTGTTCGGTAAGGTGAGGATTGCTCGGGAAAGATTAGTATGTTCCGAGTGTGTGAGGGTGGAGATGGTTCCGAGTGAAGTCCTTCTGGGAGAAAGAACTGCTGAGTGAAAATTATGATATTCCGAGTGAAGCATCGTTGGGTCATCAATAAGGAGTTGTGTCTGAATGGCACTTCTGTGTTAGGCAAAATCAAAGTGAAATATCCGAGTCGTGTGAATTTCGGGTGAAATGTCTCGGAGTGTACCACTTCCGAGTGGATGGTACCGTGTGGAGCGGTTCTGAGTGGAAAGGCATCGAGTGTAGAATTCCTAATACCCGTGTGATGTTCCACAAAGTGATCTCTATCCAGGAGAAAAGTACTTCTCGTCGGAAAATGGAACTTCGAGTGTGCAAGTTTTCGAGTGAATTACCCAAGGGGGGAGTAAATACCGAGCTGTAAACTTATTCATAGCTGTGTTCGGGTGATGTTGAGCTGCTGAGTCTGAACTGAGATTTATATTTGGAGTGGGCCTATATTCCGAGTAGAAATTAGGTGAATAGAAAGTCTCCGAGTGAAGGGTCTCCAAGGGGAGTAGATATCCAAGAGAAGGATTTATTTGAAATCGTACTCAGGTCAGCGTTTGGGACTGCTGGGCTTGGACTCAGGTTGGTTTCGAGGTAGGCTTGAATTATGAGTAAATTTTGCAAGTGGAAGGATTCCCGGATGAGAACTGCCCTTAAAACCCCGATTGATATTTTCGAGTGAGAGGGCCGAGTGACATTCGTGGGTTATAGGCATGAAGTTAGCCAAAGGAATGGTTAAGAATCTGAGATGTTAGAACCGAGTGTGGTGCCTGTACGAGGCAAATCCTGGCAAGTGTGCTAATTGAAGCATATGGGAACTCGTTGAGTGTTCATTTTGGTTAAGAAAGAAATTTTGTGGTCAAAATTTTGGAAATCCGAGAGCTTAATCTGAGATGAATCGGTCGGTAGTGGGTATTATAGGGAGTCAGTAATGTTGTTTACCGGCTAGGTTCTTCCCAATTGGTTGAATAACATCTAGAATGTGTCCCATGTGACCCAATGTCGAGCCTATGCTTTGTGTGAGCTCTTTGTCATGCCGAGTGACTCATTGAGTCGGGGAACCCGATGGTGTAAATACGTCGATCGGTGTTGAGAGTGTAAGGCCGAGCGGCCAAGAAACTGGAAAGTGTCAATGGCTAGGGTGAATTGGCAGAGTTGAATGGGGGTAACTACGTGGGAAATGGAATCCCGAATGTAATGAAGACTATGAAGAGCTGTTTTATTTATGCTGATTAGAAATTGTGAAGCAGTCGGGAACGTTGAGAAGCGAAGAGTTGTAGTCAGAGCATGACTGTGGTATTCCGATCCGTTTGTTGAGGTAGTCTGAGTGAAAGGAAGGAATGTTATTCCGAGTCAATGGTGACACTTCCGAGTGGAATTGTGTTAAGAATGATGTCTCGGTTTTCTGGCTGGAGCGGTCAGCAAATTGCTTTGGAAGCCAATTTTACCGACTGGAATTTAAGCAATGGATGAATACTTGAGGTACATAGATGTGTAATTGCTTATTGTGGTATGGCAGTGATTTTTTGAGTGGTTCAGTGAGGCTAAGCATGTGTTTGAATTTTGAGGACGAAATTCTATTGAGAGGGGGAGAACTGTAACATCCCGATTTAATAATTAATTGCCGAATGAAAATAAATCATTGAAATAATAATTGCAAGGTGGGAAAATTATTTAATAATTATAATTAACTTAGTTGACTCAACTTAAGAAATAATGACTGGTTAAGAGTGATTAATTAAGAATTGTTTGCTAATTGTGATTGGAGTACTGCTTCACGCTTTCCCACCCCACTTCCCCTTCTCTCCGTGCATGCGTATATGGGCTACTGGGCCACCCTATCATTCATTTTTCCCCTTCAGACTTTTCTTCTTTCTGTTTTTTCTTCTTCCCTTCTTCTTCGCTCTTCATTCTCCTTCTCTTCTTCTTTTTTCTCCTCTGCTCTCTGCGCCGTGAGCTCGCGACCGTGATGGCTGAGGATCAGAGTCCTCCTTCCTTACTCGACGAGCCAGAGAGGGTGAGGGTGTGCATTCCCTCTGCATGCAACCAGTCTTCTTCCCCACGGCTCTTCCGTCGACTTCCCTCTTTCTCCCTCTCCTTGCTCGAGGCTGCCGAGTCTCAGTGAAGATCTACACCATGAAATGCTGCAAGGAGGTTGGAGCATTCACCAGCGTTGTGAGGGAGCTGCTCAAGAGAGCGAGCAGGGAACTGGGCGTCTCAGAAGCTTAGAACACCCCACTGGACCGAGTGGAAGGTCAATGTGGTGCCCTGGGGGCTTGGGTCTCCTCGCTAATCTTGCATACAGAACTGTTTAAGAGTGGGAGTGGCTCAGAGTTCCTCCAAAGCCAAGTGTAATGGTGGATGACTGATGCAGGGTTGCTCCATTGAGAACGAGTGAATGGGCTGAGCGGAGCAACCGACTGGAGCTGCAAGCCCATGAAGCCTTTGGAATCTTCATCCCAGGTAGGGGGCGTTTGCATGTCAAATGCATAGTTTCTGGACGGTCCGAGTGAATGTATTACCTTATGTGTTTGTATGATTATGATTATGATGAGTCTGTGAGGTGTTTGACTGTTCATCATTGGATATCGTATGTGTGTGTTAGTAGAGTCCTGTTGATTATTTCGTATTCACATGCATGCGTTCAGGATGTGTTGTTTGATATATATATATATTGTGCGTGCTGCTGAGTGGAGTCCGAATGAATGATAATTATTATCTGGGTGGTGTATGACTATGGCTGTCCTAGAGATGTATGATGACATTGGTGATGTTGTGGAGTTAATGTATGAATTGTATGTTAATTGTAATGTGAATGTCAAGCACATTGTGTGGTCTATTGTTGACTTCCGGGTGGATACGATATGAATTGCTTAAGATGAACTTGCTGAGTGTGGATGACTACCGTGACAAGCATGAGGTTGCATTTATGAATAGAGGGTGACCCGTGGAAGGTCAGGAACCCAATGAGATGATTTCTAGCTACAGACCCTTGGCTAGATTTTGAGAGAACCCGTGGTAGCCGTGGGAGCTAGAGTTATGTCTCGAGACGTCCGTGGGAGACTGGTACCACACGGTAAGGGTTATCAGACGAGGGGCCAAAAAAAGGATCTGTAACTGAGAGTTATTGTTAAGTCCGATCCGCATGCATATGGGTAGGTGCATCATTGACGAGAGCAACACGCTCCTTAAAATCTGTGAATGCTATTAAGGAATTCTGACTGGATTTATGTGTGTGTTTGACGTTGAGGCTAAGTATTATTGATGTTATTGTTAAGGGGTATGTTGTTGTGAATAGTAGAAGCTAGATGACCATGAATGAATTGAGTAATCTGACTAGTGACTTGTGTAGATGCTTTATTAAATGTTAGTAAATGCTAGTATTGTCTCAGATAGATAGAGTATATTGAAAGGGAATATGTATGCTAAGCCGAGCCAATAACTGTCATTGTATATGTAAAAGCTCACCCCCTACACCATTTTTCAGTATGTGCAGATCGAGCTCGGAAGTGCTGACAGGGCCTCAAGTCCGAGTGGGGTGTACCCGATTGTTGAGTGCTTATATTGTATTCATTATGTTTAGTCAGTGTAGCCTTGGTCGGCTCTTATGTAAAATGACGATTAAGCATATTTGTTTATAAAGATTGATTAGGAGAATTATAGATATGGGTTACTTGTATGGAATTGTAAGTATTGGTGAATATATATATATATAATGTTAAGATAATGGGTATTCCGAGTGTGTGATTGTGTATAGACCTGTGTTGTATGCTGGTGACTTATGTTGGGCTCTTTCCGAGTGGGGGATACGCATAAGGATTCTGCAAGAAACCCCTTTGATGAATTCTGAGCGGATGTTATAAATAATCCGAGCGAATTAGCCAAACGGTATTCCGAGTGGTTAGAACTAGAATATGTCCGAGTGAGGATTTACTTAATGACTCCCCGAGCGAATAAGTTGTGGCGTGCCGAGTGAGTTAGCTATCATTTTCCGAGTGAATGAGTTGAAGGATGACTCTGGATTCTGAGCGTCTGGATAGCCGAGTGTGGCTTCTCGCCCCAGCGATCAAGGTACTCGCTCCAGCGAGCGTGGATTTGGGAAGACCTTGTGTTGGCATCGCTTAAGCGATTCGTGCCTCGCCCGATCGACTAGAGCTGCTTCGCTCAAGTGTATGGGTTCTCGCTTAACTGAGTGAATGCTGGTTTTGGGCTTCGCTGAGTGTTTCCTTCTTCCGCTGTATGCCCTCTCGAGTCGGTTTTATTCTCTCTTGCCTTCCTTCTCTTATTTCTTTTGTGACCCGGTTGCTTTATGGTCTATTCGGTTTATTTAATTTCGGAAAAAATGTTCTTGTCCCGGGTTGTTTTCATTTTAAATTTAGGATGTTTCATATCACATCACTAGGTACCAAGGACTCACAAGTCCTACACATAAATATGGATCTATCTCATCTCATCATTCATATTATATAGTAATGGAACTTGGCTCTACACGATCATAGTTACATTTCGTCTTTAGTTGAAGTACATTAGGCTTGTCATGGGCTATCCGGCAATGGACGCAAATCAAAGCCATTAGCTGCCAGACCCAATTGTACTCCCAAGATCTTATCTGGGGATCGAACATGAATGTTCTCCAACATACCCTAGTGTATGCTCTAGTTTTCATAAGAATCCTTTTCATGATGCAACATGTATGCTTTAGTTCTCTTCATTACTTTTGACCCCTGGGTATCTATGTGTTTCCTGCCTCGTGATATTTGTCCTCAAGTTGTTAGGTCCCACTTATTTTTCAGACATTGTACGTTATTTTCATTTCTATTTAGAAAATATATCGGTTATATTTTGGTTAAAATAACGTTTAGTTTGAAGAGTAAATAATGTGTTTCTTATTTTATCTCTCATAACTAAAACAATAGTAATTTGAAAGGGTATTTAAGTAAAAGGGTACTTGACCGTTACTTATAATAATAATAATAATTATTATTATTATTATTATTATTATTATTATAAAGCGGCAGAGTTGACCATTATAATATAGATAAATAGAAATAAAATAAAAGGAAAGATTAATACGAAGAATAAGACCGCAAAGCCGACCATTATATTCAATAATATAAATAACATAAATTAAATAAAGAAAAAAATTTGTTGAGAATAAGGTGGCAGAGTCGATCGTTATGTTCAATAAAATAAATGACAGAAATTAAATAAAAGAAAATACAGAAAGTAACGGCAAAGCCGACCACTATACCCAATTATACTAGTAACAGAAATTGAATAAAAGAAAAACTGCTAAGAGCGGCGGAGCAGACCATTATGCTTGATAGTAATTAATACTAATAATATATATATATATATATATATAATAACAATGATATAAACGGTGGTGATAATAATATTTTCTTGATTTCATTTCTTAAGTATTAGGGTTAACATGTTAAGGGAAAATATGACGATATGAATGATAATTCACACCTCAAAAAAATAACTGTTACAGATGTTTAGACATAACATGAATTTACATAATAAAGGTCACATGTCGTCCATCCTTATATCCTCATTTATCACGTCTTTCAAAACTTATTCACTAGAATCCACATAGACACTCATGGTTCTTACTATTTTCATAGTTCAATACCTAACACGTTCGTTTAATCATCACAGTTAGTAATAGCCAACACATGCAATTAATCACATACACGATAATAAAATATTAATAAAAATGAAAGTATCTTAATTTAACAAAAGTTCCCAAACCTGCCCTTAGAAAGGTAAGGACCAAAAGTACCTTAGCCTTTCGAACACTTGGTTCATCCTAGGATACCTGAGAATATACCCCCCTTACCTGAGGTGTCGTATTTTCCTTATACTAGACGAAAGGGCAAAAACTCAACTTTTAGTCCATAGCTTTGATCGATGATCCATCTTCACCGCTAAACTCTATGTGATGATCACAACCCGAATCTAGTAACATGCAAACGATCGAACGGAGGGAGAGGTTGGTGGTAAGGTGGTTGCCCACAGTGGTGAAGGGTGGCTAAAGATGATGATAATTGAAACCAATTGGTGGAAATTGAATGAAGCGGTGATCGGAGGTCGCCGGCAGGAAGAACAGTGGATTTTGGAGGTCGTGGTGGTTGTGGGTGGTGTTCGGGTCATGGTTTTGGAGGCTGCCCAAAGGTAGAAGCTGGTGGTTTGAAGTGGTTCAAGGTGGTGGAAGTGGTGCCAGAAGAAAAATGATGAAGAACAGAGGTGGTTCGCATTGGTTTTGGTGAAAAACAGAGGAGAAAACAGAGAGGTGGCTGATGGTTCTAGAGAGAGAAAGTGACGTTTAGAGAGAGAGAGAAGAGGATTGATGGGGAAGATGATGAAATGGGGAGAAAACATGCTTATCTATAGAGAAATCGGCTCTTCGGGTTGAATTTCAATCGGTATCGAGTGAAATCCTTGTTACGATTTTTAATGCTTAAATTTTAAGAAATATGTGACTTATAGCTACAGTCAATCTGAAAAAGTGTAAAACATGAAAGTTATAGATCTTATTTTTCTCTTCAAAATAGTATATGGAATGTAAAAATATGGCACCCGGAGCAAGAGTTATGCCTAAAACAAGGAAAAGTGCTTCCCGGGGCTCCAAAATTGTTTTAACATGAAAAGATGGGTTCACCATGAAAAATCCTTTGAGAATCAGCTTGTGGGCTCTACATAAAATTTGTAGAGTCTTTCAATAGAAACCCATGAAAAAATAACAAAGTGGTTTTGACATTGTATGAGAGAGATATTCATACTTTTCACGGCTAGCTGTTGAGTTTCGAAAATTACTTTCCCCTGAAAAGCTTGATTTTTTAGGGACAATCGAGCAGGGACTAGCTCTTGAGTTCTGCACAATAATTGTAGAGGGGTTTGATATGAGAATAATAAAATTTCAATGAACTGATTTTTAGCTCGTATGAGAAAGTTATGATTTTTCTCGTAATTTAATACAATTTAACAAGATTAAATAACAGGTTTTTAGAGTACAAATTCTTGGTTTATCAGATTGGGGATGATAGGTCGTGAATTAGGGTTCGAGACTAGAAATAGAGATTGTTAGGTTTTTCATAACAAAGAAACCAAGATGAGAATTGCTTGATTCCAATATCATATGAGAAAGTTAGACTTAAAACTCCAAAAGTGTTTAGGGTTTAAGGTTTAGGCCGAACTCAGAGGTCCCAATTTAACTGAATAGTTTTTCCAAGAACTGAAGTTGATGGGGTCCAAATTAGAGTTTGGTCTCTTTAGGAGAAATGTTTGATTTGTCGAAATGGTTCATTAGGGACTGCTCGTGCTAGGATCGGACATCCTAAAGTGTATAAACAAATAACTGAGGACCTCTTTTTGGTATAAAATAGGTGTGCAAGAACTAACCCTATTCTTCCTCGTTTTACATAATGATGGTATTAATCTAACTAGTTTATTATAAAGGTACTAGATATAGGATCGGATATTCATTTCTTGACTACCCACGGGGTCCTTTATTTACTCTCCTAAATATTATATTATATTTATTGTTAAGTATAACCCTGTACTATTATTATATAGTTTTCTATCTCTTTTATTAGGTTTTCTCATCCTAATTACATTATTCTTCTTATTAAAAAGGCTTTTTTCCTGATTATCACTTACCGAATTCTCATAATTGAAAACTTACAAGGTTAAGACTACTTACCGAAAACAGAGATGTTACATATCTAACCCTTTTATAGGTTTTGAAAACTATGTTGTTGTTTTTTCATAGGTTGAGCATGTGATCAAGGACCAAAATATGCTAGATATGTATGATAAGATTGAAGGATACTGCAACCTTTTAATTTAAAGGCTTCATCTCATTGAACAAGAAATGTTAGTTTAGTTGTAATTTTGTTTGTGATTTGTTCTGTGAAAGTATATTTTTATGTTGAATTAATAAGTTGGGTCTTGTTATAGAGAATGTCCTCAAGAACTAATGGAGGCAGAATAAGGATTACTTTATGCACCTTCTAAATATGGAGATTTTCTAGAGATTCAAGAGATTCGTGTAGTTTTGACCTCAAGGTTTGACAAGGATTTTGTTGCTCATGCTAATGAGTTAAGGAATAAGTGTGCAATAAATCCTCATGTATATATTTGATATGAGAATCAACAATATTAATTATCTATAAGATTCATGTTGTAAATTATGTTCTTATCTTTAGACTTAGTCAAAGCTTATCTCTAAGTTAGTTAGATATTATCTACAACTTAGTCTGATATTATCTAACTAACTTGTACTTCTATTTAATTAACAGTTTTCTCTCTCCCTAGTGACATATAGACATAGATACAATTCCTCTGCTCTTGGGTTACATAAAATTTTTTAATTCTACTAGTTCTGATTCTAGGTCTATCCTTGAAGGAGCTGTTATATCCTGGGGGATACGCCATAGGTGAATAAATCCTTAAGGACAGTGTTATCACACGTCTCAGCTTATCGTCAATCGAGATTACTCAACAATCTTAAGGACTTAATCTCAATTTCCTTTTTCCCTTGTCTTGATTTCTATTTTCCCCTTGAAATTAGAGAAACCTATGCAAGGCGTCACTTGTCTTCTTCTCTCAGCAGTTCCCTTGTGCAAACGGTCCCACAAGGCGTAGATTATGGTAGCACCCATCTTGTACATTTCGGTTTCCATGTTAGCGGTGCACCTTTTGTTGAGTTGGGTTGTTTATGTTCTTTAAATCGTCTTCTACCAATGTTATGATGCTCTACCTTGAAACGATTCAACGCCACTGGAAGGATCTACGATAAACTAGTGAGGGGAAATATTTTACATCTAGACAAACAAAGCAAATCATTGCTCCATTGATGAACACATGGGTATGTTAATACTTATCTTTTAGTTGGTTTTATTTGATGTGCAATTGATGTTTGAATGTACCTACAAGCTGTTAAATTGTAATTTTTTAATTTAATTATGCGGTTATAAATAATTTTTTTAATCCATGAAATTGTTGTGGAAGTGCATGTTGTTATGTGATTATATAGTTAATATGATGTGATTCACATAGACATGTTACACTACGATAAATTGTATTTACTTATATTTAATGTGCAACAAATTTCAATTGCTTATGTTACCATAAGATATAGAAATTATGAACACTATAACATTTTGTAGTTTAGGCCACAATTAAAAAACCACAGTCTAAAGTGAAAAAACTGTAGCCTTTAGTTTAGGCCACGGTTTGGCCACACTTTCTATGGCATGGTCTAGGTGGCCGTGGTCTAAAATAAAAAGACATGATTTTCTACTTTCAACCACATTATTTTGAAAACCGTGGCCTTAAACATTAGAATAGGCCATGGTTTTTTACATTAGTTTTAAGCCATAATTTTTTACATTAATTTAAGACCGTAGTTTCTCAAATGTGGCCACATAACAAGGGCCACCATTTTGCATTAATTTAAAATCGTAGTTTCTTAAATGTAGCCACATATTAAGGGTCACGATTTTTTGCATTAATTTAAGAGCGCAGTTTCTCAAATATGGCCACATATTAAAGACCACAGTTTATTAATCTAGGCCTTAGGCTACATTTTTTTGTAATGATTAAGACTATGGTTTTACAAATGTAGTCATAATTTTACAAGTGTGGCAATATGTTTAAACCATATTTTTTAAGCTTTATTGGAGGCTATATTTTCCTCATGGTATTTTTGGCCATGCTTTTTTTTAAAAGTATATATTATAAAATATAAATATACCACAATCAAAAGTTAAAGACTAATACAATCTTGCACGAGAGAAAAAAAAACACAAATAAAAGGTAATGTCATGAACTAGGACCTTATCACACCCCAAATTCCTGGACCTGAATCCTGATGTAATCAAGATAAATAGTTAATAAAAATGCGAGTAAATTTTTCACGTTTATAACAATTCTAAAACACCTTATCATTACATCAAGATCCGAACCACAGAAAATCGAAGAGTGAGATTTAACAATTTACAAACTGGATCGATAGATAAATTGTCCCTATATGTATACAAAATATTGGAGTTTACAGCGAAAGAAAAATGTGTATACAGGGCACACGCCTAGTTTCATATATGAAGATATGAGAAAAGGCTCAACCACGTATCGCAATTTAACCATGTATCGCATATAGAATCTCTAATCATCATAATGGTCATAAACTCATTAATTCCTTATTGACATGAGTTTCCACTCCACCACAATAGTATCCACATACATTTATCCATCATATAAATTTAGATATAAGGAATATCTGGCGCATATTATCAAAAAAAATAGATAGAAAATCCTTAAGATTACATCAATATCATCATTGATGACACCACAATTGACAATTGTTGTCGGCCAAGGCATTGTTACCAGTATTTACCTTCTCCAAAAGCTTTACTTTAAAATATATCCTCATCCCATGATATTCCTGCATCACAATACTAAGAAGGAGACAACATGGGAGAGTGAGTTATACATTCAAAATGATGAATTTAAATACATTGTGATCATGTGTACATGCATACAAGTAACATGTATGCTTTGCAATAAATTCATCAATTAATCATTAAGCCAACATCAGACTATCATTTTAGGCGTACAAGCCTCATTATTCATAATTCATAATAAGTATAAGCACAAACACATACATAAGCACATACACATTTACATTTCCCTTCACCATCATGGGCATTCACAATTATCATCAACTAAATCGTTAAGTATTTGTTCAGTTCACTCTCTTAAGAGGTTTTTATCTCTCTTGTGTCATCTTCATCTCAAATGCCATGTACCTATGGCTAATTCATATGTCATACTATTTAATGCATATGCAATGGATCCATTTCACATCACCCATGCGCACATGATTTCTCAAGTGATCGCAACCACTTATAATCAATCAAATATATGTCCCCCATGCAAGGGTCCATTTTCATAGAATCCCGTAGGATCTTTATCATTGTGATCACAACCACAGACTCACTCCCCCATGCATAGGGTACTCATTCTCATCTAGTCCCATAAGACTTTCAACATTGTGATCGCAACCACATATACAATGTTATGGCATGCATGCCATGAATGAAATAATACAACAATGCATATGTCAAATCTTAACCTCGCAAGGATTCTCTCACCCTCTCACTTAGGCGTATATTTCCCATTTAGCATTGTCATTAGTGGCATACAATTAACAATAAGGCCCCTCAAGGCACAACATTCATAGTTGCATCAAACCATACATGGTAATCAAAAGCATATCGATCATTACAACCTTGATCCACACATGGGAACCAACAAGGCATTTCATAATGTATATTCATAAATCACCATTTCATCTCATACATACAAGCCAATACTTGCATCAATCCCAATGACATTACAACCATCAACACCAACTATCATCATCAACATCTCGTCAATATTCAAGGGTATGTTCAACGACAATAACCCTTTTAATTCGGCATTAATATTCATTATCAATATGTATGGTAACATACATACACCCACAACAACATTTATCTTACTCATTCTCAACATTCTCGTCAATTATAATTTTCAACTCATGATTGCAAGTCCACCTCGCATCAACCATAATCATTAATAATGTTGATTGATCTTTTATTAACAATCAAGGTATGCTCAACATCCATATTCATTCTCATTCATCATCAATAATATATAATTCCATACTATAGTGATATATATATATATATATATACACATCCACAACAATTTGAGGCACAACACTTGCCAATCAATAACACCACCATAAAGCATACCATTCACAATCCAAATGTATGTCACACATTAGCCCAACTCTCTAACATCTTCATGTCCATCATCACAATTCAACAATACATCGTGGACAAGCAAACATGTATAATGTCACATATAACGAACAACAATTTTACCAAAGTATGGTGAATATGAGTGCATTAGATTGTATAATCATGCCATAGTTCAACAATATCAAATATACATTAAAAAGTATGAAATTCTATGAAAACAGGGCCATGAATCGATTCAAGAGGGTCCATGAATCGATTCATACGAATCTGAAAATCCTGACAGCCAAAAATAAGGCCAAGAATTGATTCACTCCTACCATGAATCGATTCATGCGATTCTGTAAAATGCCTTATGGGGACAGGGAGTCATGAATCGATTCAAGCCACCCATGAATCGATTCATTAAGACTCTTGAATCAATTCACAAGTTGAAAAAAACCCCATATATCAAAATTCATCAATTCAACCTCAAACAAGCCCCAAATCATGCATCCATATTGAATTTCATAATTTAGAAGACATGTACTTCATCCCCTCAAGGATTATTCATCAACAACACATCATTCCCATCAAAGGGGCCACTAAACATTCATCATCATCACATATATATATATATATATATTATTCTCAATAGCCAATAATTTACCACTCACTTTGTTTCAATATAAACATGGCAAGGCAAGCATGAGTACTATCATATACATCAATCACTTAAACATTGAACTCATGCATTTGGAATGTAAACTCTTCTCCTACCTCAAGAGAAGAACAACTATTTGAATGCTCTAATTGTTCCGTTGCGTTATCCGGAACATAATCTACACCAATACACACATATATGTATTCAATCAATAAGCCATCTCAAGGCATGATCACAATTTCAAACAATTGTAAACATATCTTAAGGCTTGGTAACAAGTTCTAAACTTATCAAAACACCAATTCATACACTTGTGTGAGGTTTCAGGAATTCATTTCCCAAAACCAAGATTCTCTAAATCTTAAAGGGTCAATCATTCCCAACAACAACAATACTACATCCATCATGTATAATGATCTCAATATTACACAATCATCCAATGTCATCATTGTCAATCCAAAATTCAACATGAGTCATCTTAGCCTCCTTAAACCACTATCAACCAACAATTTCAAATGGAACATATCTTAGCCTAAGACTTCATCAAACCACAATTTCAATTCATTAATCCATCACAACCATTATGGTTTAGTGTTCACACTCCTCATTTCAAGAGACATTTTCTTTCGAGTATACAACTCCAAGCCCACATTCAAGTTTCTAAATTCCTCAATTAGCTCCATCTTTTTCGCCATCATAGCGGAAACATGCAATGACTTTCTACTCAAAGCATCGGTAACCATATTTGACTTTCCAAGATAATACCTCAAATGAAATTCATAATCTATCAAAAATTTCATTCATCTTCATTGGTGCTTATTAAGTTCCTTTTGATAAAATAGGTATTTAAGACTTTTATGGTCACTAAAGACCACAAACTTAGAACCATACAAATAATGTCGCCAAAACTTCAAAGCAAACACAACCGCTGCCAATTCAAGATCATAAGTGGGGTAATTAACCTCATGTGGTTGCAACTGTCTCAACGCATAGGCTACCACACACTCATTTTGCATCAGCACACCACCAAGGCCAAGCTTGGAAGCATCGCAATACGCCACAAATTCATCCAGTAAATCAAGCAAAGCCCATACTGGTGCGGTAGTAAGTCTCATTTTTAGCTCTTGAAAACTTTTCTCGCATTCGAGAGTCTACATGAATGGTTGATTGTTACGAGTCAACTTCGTCAATGGTAAGGCTAGACAGGAAAACCCCTCAATAAATCTCTGGTAATAACCAGCAAGACCAAGAAAACTTCTTTTTTCTGTCACCGACATTGGTCTTTCCTAAGCCATAACAACTTCAACCTTTAAAGGAAAGATAGCAACACAATCACAAGAGATCATATGACCAAGAAATAAAATTTCATTCAACAAGAATTCACACTTAAAGAGTTTGGCATACAACTTTTTTTCTCAAAGAATCAACAACAAAAGGCAAAGATGTCTTTCATGTTTTTCATGACTCTTAGAGTACACCAAAATATCATCAATAAACACCACAATGAATTGGTCAATATACTCATGGAAGATGCGATTCATGTAATCCATGAAAATCGTAGGAGCATTTGTCATACCAAATGGAATCACCACATACTCGTAGTGTCTGTATCACGTTCTGAAGGCAGTTTTTGGAATATCATCGGTCTTCACCCTGATTTGGTGATATCTGGAATGTAAATCAAGCTTGGAAAACATAACAGTGCCCTTTAACTGATCAAAGAGATCATCAACGTGAGGAAAAGGATACTTGTTCTTAATAGTAAATTTGTTGAGTTGGCGATAGTCAATGCACAATCTCATGCTCCCATCTTTCTTTTTCACCAACAACACGGGTGCACCCCAAGAAGACACACTTGGGCGGATAAATTCTCTTTCGAGTAATTCTTCGACTTGCTTTTTAAGTGATAGGAGTTTAGTTTGCATTAGTTTTAGGGTTCATTTAGTTTTAATTTTAGTTTATTTTTATCTTATTTTTCCCTAATTACCATCATATTTCTTCTATTTCCACACATGCTACTTGGGTAGTTGTCCTTTGCAGAAACTTTCATGAGATAAATCTATTAGCAAAAGGATTTGGAAGATTTTGAATAGGATGATGCAAATGTGAAGCGCTTGAGTTTGTAGAAGACCCAAGATCAAAGCCAGCCTAACAATAGAAGAAGAACGTACCAAAGAAAGTACTACGGAACCCAAGAACACCCTCAGAATACATATTTGCCAAGGTTCAGATAAAACCACTGCCAGTGGGAAAAAACACTAGCCGTGGAATACACTGGAGAAAGTGAGAAAATGGAGATAGAGAAAACCACTGCCATTGGGAAAAAACACTAGCCGTGGATCTCCCTGCCAAAAAACCCACTGGCTGTGGATTTTCCCACTGCTAGTGGTTTTTGCCCAGTTTTTAATTTTAAGCATTTTGGGTGCCACACAGTGTGATCCACTGCCAATGGATTACACATGTAGCAGTTACCTTAAGTTTTTGTAAAATTTTTAAAGAGGAAAGAGGGCAAAAATATGGGGTAACAGACACATAGAGACACAAGATAGTTTTGGGTAAGAATTAAGAGCATCTTGGAGGATATTTTTGAGAGGATTTCAAGAATCAACAAGAAGGGTATCGGATCTTTAGATTTTGGGGCATTGGATTAGGACCAAAAGTGAGAACTCTAATTCTTCTCCAAACCCTTGTTTTGTAATTAAGATTCCTTCATGTTTGAGATTAAATTTCTGATTTATTGTATTGTAATCATCTTCCTTATGGCAAACTAAATTCCATTCTTGGGATAAGGGGTAGCATGTTTGTAAACCAAACTTGAGATGTTCTTCATTTTTCCATTTATGAATCATGTTTCTTATTCAATTTTATGGATGTTTAATTCTTCTACAAGGCTTAGAAATAAGTGTAGATGATTATAAACGGTGTGGGTAATCGAAAGATTGGCATATGGCTTGAATCATATGAAATTGAACCTAGGGATTTGGGTTATGAAAATAGACAAAGCCCTTTGAGGGATAACCGGGTTTTCATGAAGCGTAAGGGATCTAATTAACGAATTGAACGTGGTTCTTCGGTAATTAGGTATGTTAGTGAGGTTTTGAGAGAAAGTCACTAATTAAATTTGGAAAACTTGCCTTAGGAAACGAGATTTCATAAATGGGAAATTGAATTGCATTGAAACTTGGTAACGACATATGAAGCTTTTAACTCCAAGAACCTAATCTTGATTGTTTTCAATTAAGTACTTTGATTTTCACCATGAATAGCTTTGTGTTTTCTTTTGGCATTTTTATTCTTAAGTCAATTTAAATTTCTATTGAAATTAAATCATTGGTTTAGATAATCGAATCGCTGATAAAACTAGTACTTGGGCACAATCCTTGTGGGAACGATAACTTTTTATTACACGATACCCCGTGCGTTTGCGGTTGGCTATCATTAAACCTAGACAACTCCATAGGAGACATCCTATAAGGAGCTCTAGAAATAGGCTCAATGCCAGGAATACGATCAATGGAGAATTCCACTTCACGTGGTGGAGATAAACCAGGAACCTCATCAGGAAAAACATCAAGAAATTCAGAAACAACAGGAATTTCATAAGATTGGGAGGTACTACTCCCATCCACCATACAGAACATCATAAGAAGCTAAGAGATACCTTGTAGGTCAAAGTGTTTAATATTCAGAGTCGGAAAAATCACCGTCTTATTATGACAATCCACCAAGACTTTCTACCCTCAAGAATCATCTCGATATTTTCACATCGAGTTACCAATTTCAAACAAGAACCGGTTGGCATCATTATAGAACCTTTCATCATACAAACAGGTATTTTCAAGCGCCTAACACAATCTTTAGAAATGAAGGAGTGGGTAGCACTAGAATCAAAGATAACATATACAGAGGTACCGAGAATTTCACACTTACTTTAAACAAGGTTTTCTGCTTGTGCGGCTTCTTCAGTCGTGACAGCAAAGACTCTACCATCAACTTGTGATTGGTTACCACCATCATGATTACCATTTCTTCCACCATGGCCATTGCCTCGACCGTTCCTGTCACACAGCGATCTTCCAGACCTGAATCCCAATGTAATCAAGATAATTAATAAATAAAAATACGAGTAAATTTTTTGTGTTTAAAATAATTTTAAAACATCACAATGATTACATAAAGACTGTAACAGCCCTAGTTTTTAGAATAGGGGCTTAGACTCTCAGGATCTCTGAGAGTGTTCTAATAAGTGTTTTAGCGGAGCTTGAGGCTTCGGCCTAATCCCGAGTGACTCTGAGAAGTTAGAAATGATAGAGAAAAGAGTATTCAAGGTACTAGCAGTAGCTAAGTATGAATAAGGGGAAGTGTAGTAACATAATAAAGATTTAGGAGAAAGGTAAAGAGTACTAGAGATAGAGAATAATAAAGTAGAGTAAGAAATGAGTGACTGTGAGTGTTAATAAAATATTGTAAATGTTAATAATTAATTGATTCATAATTAAAAATTTATCTTATTAAGTTACAATAAATTGTTTAGATTATATCAACGTCCATAAATGATAAATCATAGCATAGATCAAACTGCCGAATCAGAAAAATTAGGTACTATCATATAGCTTTGTATCAGCTAAGTTCACAAATTGGAGATAAACAGACTCGAACCGCTGACATCCACGGACCGATGGGCTTACCAGTCTTCATCGTTACAAAGGATGATGCTATCACATCGAACCCGTTGCTGGCGAAGAAAATCAATATATTGCTTATGTAGCTTATCCTTTAGACCTTTTTGAAGAAGGTTCTGTTACTAACATGTTTACTTCCATTGTAGGTAATGTATTTGGATTTAAGGCCCTGCGCGCTTTACGTCTAGAGGATTTACGAATCCCTACTTCTTATATTAAAACTTTCCAAGGCCCGCCTCATGGCATCTAAGTTGAAAGAGATAAATTGAATAAGTATGGCCATCCTCTATTGGGATGTACTATTAAATCTAAATTGGGATTATCCGCTAAGAATTATGGTAGAGTAGTTTATGAGTGTCTACGTAGGGGACTTGATTTTACCAAAGATGATGAAAATGTGAATTCCCAACCATTTATGCGTTGGAGAGACCGTTTCTTATTTTGTGCTGAAGCAATTTATAAAGCACAGGCTAAAACAGGTGAAATCAAAGGGCATTACTTGAATGCAACTGCAGGTACATGCAAAGAAATGATAAAAAGAGCTATATGCGCTAGAGAATTGGGGGCTCCTATCGTAATGCATGACTACTTAACAGGGGGATTCACTGCAAATACTACCTTGGCTCATTATTGTCGGGATAATGGTTTACTTCTTCATATCTATGGTGCAATGCATATAGTTATCGATAGGCAAAAGAATCATGGTATGCATTTTCGCGTACTAGCTAAAGTGTTACGTTTGTCTGGTGGAGATCATATTCACGCCGATACCGTAGTAGGTAAACTTGAGGGGGAAAGAGAAATCTGGAGAATTAGATGGTCTCCCTGAACAAGCCTTTTATTTGGTAGGTAATATTGATGAAGCTACTGCGAAGGCTACCAACTTAGAAATGGAGAGCAATTTGAAGAAATGAGTTTTAAGCTTTGTGTACTGACCCCCAATCAAATTGTTTAGGATTCAGAAGTGGAGGAAATTATTTTATCTACTAATAGTGGACAAATTGGAATATTACCAAATCATGCGCCTATTGCCACAGCTGTAGATATAGGTATTTTGAGAATACGCCTTAACAACCAATGGTTAACAATGGCTCTGATGGGCGGTTTTGCTAGAATAGGCAATAATTCTAAGTAAACTATGTGTAGATTAATTGGTTAATTAGGAGTAATTAGTAAAGATATAATTAAAATATATAATTATAATAATAATTAATAATTATTCAAAAATACATAAATATATGTATATAATATTAAAATAATATTTTATTAAGTTTTGAATTAAATTATAATGTAAAATAATATTTTAATAATAAAATATTAAGGGTTTTCTTGGTATTATACTGTGGGGCCCAGAGGTCAAACTTTTCTAGTAACTTGATTTGAGACTAATGACTCCGTAAAGGAGGTTAGTCACCGTAGAGTTTCCTTGAAGCGGATCGAGGATAATTGATTAGGCCGAATTGGGCTAATCAGAACCTTCGATGTCGCCTAAGTTTGATCGTGTATATACCTCGGAGTATCTGATAGCAACACAGTCAGTCCCCGGTGACTCGTTCCAACGTTTTAGGAATGTTTCCTGAAGAGCCCGACACTTGATTGGGACTCTATCAATCTCATTTAGGAGCTATCTTACTTCTTCAAAAATCCAATTTACGCTTCCTTGGCATTTCGAGCCTAACTTTCTCAATCAATGCTTGATATGATTCCAGTCTCATTCACTTCATTTCGAAGATATCTTCAATCTCTATTTCTGGTCTCAATCTCAAATTTCTACTCTTTTTTATATGCTCAAATTCAAGGATTTAGTAAATTCATCTCAGAACCATGTTATTCGCATTTGTACTCTACGCATGGTGTAACACCCCGAATTTTTAAAATAGAAAGTTGAATTAAGAAAATAAATATTGAATAATTAAATGTGGATTAATTAATATCCCAAAATGCTAGAAATAATTTAATTAAGATTTTCGGAGGCCGTTAGTGAGTTATTATGATCGGATAAGCTGAAAACTGACCTAGATAAAATATGGGTGTCGAACCAAGTATCTCCGATTGAGATGCCATTGGTCAAGGCTGTAGATAATATTATAGGGAATCCGAATATGTATTTAGAATAATTTTTAGAGTATGTATTAAGCCCGAACGGAGAGCCTGTTTATTTAAAAATGAAAGAGTTTAAGTGAAAGATGAAAAATAAAAAACAAAACCTCACCATTTCCACTCTCATTCTCATGACACTCTTTTCTTCTCTTATGCAAAACACACTTCTTCTTCTTCTTCATATTCTTCTTCATCTTCCCCTAAAACCCTAAGCTAAAAGGAGATACCTTTCCCTCCTCCATTGTCATTCTTCAAGAGGCTCAAGAAAAGCTTAGAGCTTGAAGTATCTTCTCCCTTCCTTCTCTTATTTTCGTGTGGCCCTTCTCCTCTCTTGCAAACCCACTCTTCTCTTCGCTTGAGGTAAGAACATTACCATTTTTCCATGTACATGAACATATAGTTGTAGCTTTGGTGTTAAGAAAACATTAAATGCATGTGGGTTGTTGAGAGAAGCTCCAAAAGTAGGAACCCTAAGATGGGTTGACATAAGTGTAAGCTTTATGAATAATTAATGAGGTAGTTGCAATTATGGTGGGAAAAAGATGGAGGTTAATGAGTATTTATGAAGGTTGTTGGGTTTGGTGGAAACCCTAACCTTGGATTTGGGGGAAATATGTAATGTAGATGGGGTTAATACTTAGTGATGAGGGAAGTGTTATAAATGATGAGATAGAGGCATTTAATGATGATTTATAATGTTGATTAGAAGTCACAATAAATGGGAAACTCAGAAAGGTGTTGGTGGGAAATTTAATATGTAAGGTGACCTAATTAATTAGGTTGTTACTTTGATAATAATGAATGGTGAGTTAAGGGAAGGAATTCCCGAAGCCTAAGTAAGCAAATGAATAAACCTATAATAACTTCTACATGATAAGAATCATGTGTACATAGATATGTATATGTATATTGAAATGGCCTTTGAATGAATAATTGATGTGGTCCTATAATGATTGGTGTAGGACTTGATAACACGGGTGAAGCGGGAACATTGAACCTGGAAATCTACTTCTCTTGAGGTAGGAGAGGGGGTGTATTTTCTAAATGTATGAGAAAATGTATATTGATAATGTATATGAGATGTAATATGGCATGTTTACTTGAATAAGTGTGATATCATATGTTTGTGATGTGAAAATTGAACTTGGTGCTTAAATTGATTAATTGTGGATTGAAGCCTTAATGAGGCTATGAGTGGTATAATATGCGTTGAAGAGTTATGGAATCCATGTGTGGTTTGATGAATGTTGAAATCTTATGATTGGAATATATATAGATATGTTGACTATGGGAAATTAATAGTGTTATCGAGTATGAATGTACCCTAGATGAAAGGGTGAGAAAATCCTAATGAGATTGAGTTATGCATGAGCATCTTTGCATATATATAAACATGGCATGCATAAGTGCATTTTTGAAATGAATATATCACCTTGCGGGGTGCCACGAAGGGTAAATCCTGGAGTGATGATGATGTTATGATGTTGATGAATATATCACCTTGCGGGGTGCCACGATGGGTATATCCCGGAGTGATGATGATGTTATGATGTTGATGAATATATCACCTTGCGGGGTGCCACGAAGGGTATATCCCGGAGTGATGATGTTAATTTAAGTGATTAAGATCACTATTGGATTAAAAGTCGAATCCGTGCATATGCATCCTAAACACTAGCATGTGCATTAGCCATAGGAGCCTCGCATAGAGTGATATCCAGTTAAGGAGATTGTGTGAAGAGTAGATGGAACTCCTTTTAATACCAACTGTGAATGGATATGTGTTCTTATGAGTCTAAATGAATATATGTGTTCAGTGAAATTGATGAATGCTGATTTGGTGTTGATTGAATTTTCTTATGGAGGAATGTTTATATTGCATTCATGTATATATTATCATAATTGTAGATTTTCATCATTGAGAAAGTATACTCACTCTCCATGTGGTATATCTTTTTAGCTCTTATGTTGTAGGGTTGAACATGGAGCTCTTGTGTGGAGAAGTGGTGTGAAGGAAGCCTAGTTTGGGTAAAGAATGCCTTGGCCAGCAATATTTTTACTTTGGTGTGTAGAAATTTTGTAATGTATATAGTATGCTGCATATTTTGTATAGCCAAGAGCAATATAAACAATTGTGTGGATAATGCATAGACAGTGATGTTTATAGAAGGTCATGTAGGAAAATGAGAGTTCAAAGTTTATAGCTCATTTTCAATTATGACCTTAGCTTAGTTTGGATATTTGAAAAATGAAGTTTTGGATGTGGTGAAATTTATGAATGAATGATGGTTTACATGAAAGATTGTATTTATTAGATCATGCTATGTAATAAGTTTGATTGGGATGAGATTCATGAATTAGAAGGTAAATTTATGAGCATGATTGTTTGGAACAAGTTTTAAATGATGAATATGATGAATAAGAGATGATGAATTAAAGTGGAATACATTAGATTGGGTTTTGGTATGATGTGTTAATTGATCCTTTTGTTTTCTGCCTTTTTCCTGATAATCTCGCTCAAGCGAGATGGATTCTCGCTCAAGCGAGAATCCCTCCTGTATGGTATTTGGTTTCTGGACAATTCTCGCTTAGGCGAGAATGGGTCTCGCTCAAGCGAGACTGTCCTAGCATCAGTGTTTGGGTTCTGGAGGAAACTCGCCCAGGCGATCAGGATCTCACCCGAGCGAGAGTGAGGGAGAATCGCCACTAGTCAAATTTCGCCTGAGCGAAAGGCCCTTGAGGGTGGTACTCGCTCAAGCGAGTAAGCGTAGGTTTGGTTCTGGACAAATTTCGCCCACGCTCGTTGGCTTCGCCCAAGCGAGATGGGACTCGCTTGAGCGAGGTGGCCCCTGAACCTTCTTTTCCTTTTTCCGCTCAGCTCATTTCCTGTTTCGCCCAAGCGTCCTAGATGGAACTCGCTTAAGCGAGTGGGGTTCTCGCCTGAGCGAGGGGCACCCTGATCCCTGAAAACGCATTACTTAAATTATTTTCCCTTTCTTCTACATTAAATCTTGGTTTCGCATTATCTTACAAATGTCTTGAGCCTAATTTGAATTCCTTGTTTTTCATGATTATGGACCTCTTAAAATTTAATTATATAGCAACAATTTAAATAAACCTTCTGCTGTTTCCAATTGAGAAATTCTCCATAGTCGATTCCCTCTTTCTTACCTTCCTATATCTTCTTATATGAGTTAGGTCTTTCATAGATCCAGGGTATTGACCGATAGCTTCACCACTTATGTTTCTCATAAATAAATAGTATTAAATTTGCAAAAAAAATTACCTCAAATTTTAGGGGCGTCTCAACCTGGTATCAGAGCATTATTCACTCGGTATTACTGTGATTAGTTGTTATTATTATTAGAACCTGATATGCAATTGATGAATGACTGCCATTGTTGTTTGACTCTGTATAAATTGACTATGGATTGAATGTGATTGCTATAAGTCCGGTCAAGCTTTCTTCACACTATTCTCCCTCAATGATGAATCCTATGTTTTGTGAATGCATATGACGCCATGATGTGATAATATGCTTTTATGAGCTCTAATATGAGTTGGTTGATATTGGACTCCATGATGGAGATCCATAACTCAATTTTATGATGAAGTACTATAGTATGAGACTATAGAGGAGTTTTTTTGAATGAGTTTACTGATGTTAGATAAATCTTATGTTATGATTATAGATATTGAGATGGCCCGTCGTCATCAAGATAACGATGACACTATAGCTAGAGCTTTGAATCGTTTTGCAGACCTCCTTGAGTCGCAAAACTGTGATAAACAAGAAGCAGAAAGATAACCTGCTCCTGTTTTCAAGGTACTCAAGGCCTTGACATGTTCTTGAAGAGGAAACCATCTGAGTTTCATGGTGGATTCAGGCCTGAGCAAGCCTATGTTTGGATCTGAGATGTTGAGCGGATCTTCGATAGTTTCGAGTGGAATGAGCTCCAGAAAGTGGAGTATGTTGTTTTTATGCTAAGAGATGAAGCGGAGACTTGATGGAGACTCACTAAGAGTAGAATGATTGCTGCTGCTATTCCCTTGACTTAGGAAAATTTTAAATGAACTCATGAGGAAGTATGTGCCTGAAAGCTACAAGAGTAAGAAGGAACTCAAGTTCATGGAACTCAAACAGGGCATAATGACGGTGGAAGAATATGCTTCCAAATTTGAAGAACTTTGCGAATTCTACCCTCCTTATCAACAAGAGGGAACTGAAGCCTCAAAATGTGTGAAGTTTGAGAACGGTCTACGCCCTGATATTCAAAGGGCCATTTGTCATCAAGAAATCTGAAGCTTGACGGTACTTGTGAATAAGTGCCGCATTTATGAAGAACATGCTCCCCCTCATCATTTCAAATTTGACTCTAAATTGAAGGGTCAATCTTCTAGTTTCAAGAGGCAAGGGGATTTTAGAAGAGGACGTTTTCAAAGGGGTGCTCATTCTAATGTCCAAGCTAGAGGCGGTGGACATGGTAACACCTTTGGCCGGGGTGATGTAAATGCCAATGGGCCGAGATGCTATAGGTGTGGAGGACCTCATCATATTCGCGAGTGTACATAAAGGGATGACATGGTATATTTTAATTGTGACCAAGCAGGACATATTCACCCCGCATGTCCTTTACTTGCGAGGTGGGCTCATATGCAAGCTAATACCCCCAACCGTGCTAATGTACCCACTCATGTGAACCGCAGAGGCCACAATGGTGGTCGGGGCCATGGTAATGGAAATAATGGTGGCCGAAATGGTGGCCGAGGTGGCTATAATGGTGGGAGGCATGGCAACGGTCGAGGAAATGGCAATGGTGCTCGTGATGGAAATAGAAACGGTGGAAATGTGCAACCAAATGCCGGGAGAGTGTTCGCCGTGACCGGTGAGGAAGCAGCACAAACAGATAATTTAGTTGAAAGTAAGTGTGAAATTCTCGAACATTCAGTTCATATTATTTATGATTCGGGTGCGACTATTCTTTTATATCCAAGGATTGTGTTCGGCGATTGAGATTGCCGGTGTGTTTAATGAAAAATGCCCTAGTGGTTACCACCCCAACCGGTACTTGCCTCAAATCGGTTAATCGATGTGATAATGTCAATATGATCCTAGAAGGGAGAAGATTCGTTATGTCTTTCATTTGCCTGCCTATGAAGGGATTGAAGATTATACTTGGTATGGATTGGCTCTCTACCAACAAAGTTTTGGTCGATTGTCAACAACGGACCGTCATTTTTCCTTCTTCTGATGTGGGATAATTCGATGTGCAAGGTATAGCTCAACTTTGCATATTACTATCTCTTACCGATGGGACGAGTGGTCCCGATCCCCTTAGCATCCCTGTGGTGTCAGAATTCTTGGATGTGTTTCCCGAGGAGATACCTGGTTTACCACCTTCACGGGAGGTTGAGTTTGCCATTGATCTTGTACCTGGTGCGGAACCGGTGTCTATCGCTCCCTATAGGATGTCTCCTATGGAGTTGGCTGAACTTAAGAAGCAAGTTGAGGAGCTGCTTGAGAAGGAGTTTGTTCGACCCAGTGTGTCACCCTGGGGGGCTCCTGTTTTATTGGTTAAGAAGAAAGATGGAACTATGCGGTTATGTGTTGACTACCGCCAATTGAACAAACTGACGATAAAGAATAGATATCCTTTACCTCGTATTGATGACCTACTGGATCAATTAAGAGGTGCAGTGGTGTTTTCAAAGATTGATTTGCGTTCTGGTTACCATCAAATTCGGGTGAGAACCGAGGACATCCCAAAGACTGCCTTTAGAACGAGATATGGCCATTATGAGTATGTTGTAATGCCATTCGAAGTGACTAATGCTCCAGTGGTGTTCATGAGTTACATGAACCGCATCTTTCACGAATACCTAGATCGTTTCGTTGTGGTATTCATCGATGATATCTTAGTGTATTCCAAGAGTCGTGAGGAACACGAGGAGTATTTAAGGCTGGTGTTGAACATTCTTAGAGAGAACCAGTTGTACGATAAACTCTCTAAATGCGAATTCTGGTTGACGAGCGTCCAGTTTCTTGGGCATGTGATATCCGAAGATGGTGTTTCGGTGGATCCTTCTAAGGTTGAAGCCGTAATGGCATGGCCAGACCTATGTCGGTTACGGAAATCCAAAGTTTCCTTGGACTTGCCGGTTATTATCGGAGGTTCATCGAAGGTTTTTCTCGTCTTCTAAACCTTTGACGAACTTGACGAGGAAGAACCAACCTTTTGTATGGACGGTTGAATGTGAGAAATGCTTTGGAGAGTTAAAGATGAGGCTGACTTCTGCGCCTATCTTGGCATTGCCTGATTTACAAGAAGACTTTTTGGTGTATTGCGATGCTTCTAAGCATGGACTTGGATGTGTTTTGATGTAGAAAGAACATGTTATAGCTTATGCTTCACGCCAGTTGAGACCTCATGAAGTTAACTACCCGACTCATGATTTGGAGTTGGCAGCGGTTGTGTTCGTTTTAAAGATTTGGCGTCATTATCTCTATGGTTCGAAGTTCGTGGTCTTTAGTGACCACAAAAGTTTGAAATATCTCTTTGATCAAAAAGAATTGAATATGCGTCAGAGAAGATGGATGGAATTCCTAAAGGACTATGAATTTGAACTAAGGTATAATCCGGGAAAAGCCAATGTTGTTGCCGATGCTCTTAGTCAGAAGTCCTTGCCTGTATCGGCTATGATGGTCAAAGAATTTGAATTGATCGAGGAATTTCAGAATTTGAATGTTGGGACCGAAGTACAATCTCCCAAGGAACTATGTGTTGCTACTTTGAAGATATGTAATGAGTTTTTGGAGCTTGTAAAGGAGAAACAAGGGGATGATGATTATTTACAAGAGATGAGAAGATCTCAAGGCGATGGAAAAAATTTATTCCTCGAGGAAGGTGTTGATGGTTTATGGCGAGTAAAAGGTCATGTGTATGTATCTTCATTCGGAGATTTGAGACACACAGTGCTTGAGGAAGCACATAAGAGCATTTTTAGCATTCACCTGGTGCAACCAAGATGTACCAAGATGTAAAGAAGAATTTTTGGTGGCCCGGAATAAAGCGTGATGTTGCCAATTTTATAGCTTCGTGTCTTACTTGTCAGAAGGCGAAGGTAGAACATCAGAGACCTTCGGGTACTTTGAGACCACTTGATATCCCTGTTTGGAAGTAGGATGCAATTGCTATGGATTTTGTATCCGGATTGCCAAGGATGAGGTCCAGATGTGATGGAATCTGGGTGATTATGGATCGTTTGACAAAGAGTGCACATTTTCTGCCGATCAGTATGAAGAGTTCTTTACAGGACTTGGTACAGGTATACATTCAAGAGATTGTGAGGTTACATGGTGTGCCATCAAGTATTGTGTCTGATCGTGACCCCCGATTCACTTCCTGATTTTGGGGAAGCTTACATGAAGCAATGGGTTCAAAATTAAAGCTAAGTTCGGTGTATCATCCTCAGACTGATGGACAGTCTGAGAGGACTATTCAGAGTCTTGAGGACTTGCTGCGTGCTTGTGTTTTGGAGCACAACGGTTCGTGGGAGAAATATTTGCCTCTGATTGAATTCACCTATAATAACAGTTTTCATTCTAGTATCATATGAGGCGTTATATGGAAGGAGGTGTCAAACCCCTTTATGTTGGCTTGAAGTTGGTGAGAACTTGGCCTTAGGGCCTGAGATTGTGGAGGAAACCACTAAACAGATCAAGATGATCCGAGAGAAGATGAAAATCGCTCAAGATCGGCAGAAGAGCTATTATGACAAGAGGAGGAAGCCACTTGAGTTTCAAGTTGGCGATCATGTGTTCTTACGAGTTTCGTGTGATAAGGGTATTGGAAGAGCTTTGAAGAGCAGGAAATTAAGCCCTAAATTCATTGGACCCTATAAGATCTTGGAGCGGATTGGAGATGTTGTTTATCGGATTGCGCTCCCTCCACAGCTTGCAAACCTACATAATGTGTTCCACGTATCGCAGTTAAGGAAGTATATTTATGATCCATTGCACGTGATCTCTATTGATGATGTTGATGTGCGGGATAATTTGTCCGTCCCTCCCGTTTCGGTTCGTATCGTTGAGTATTCCATGAAGAAGTTGCGGAATAAAATGGTACCTCTGGTGAAGGTAGCATGGAAGCACGGGAATGTAGAGACACTCACTTGGGAACGTGAGGATGATATCTGTGAGCGGTATCCTCATGCATTCGAATCCGGTATGTCAAATTTCAGGGACGAAATTTCTTTTAAGGTGGGGTGGATTGTAACACCCCGAATTTTTAAAATAGAAACTTGAATTAAGAAAATAAATATTGAATATTAAATGTGGATTAATTAATATCCCAAAATGTTGGAAATAATTTAATTAAGATTTTTGGAGACCGTTAGTGAGTTATTGTGACCGGATAAGCTGAAAACTGACCCGGATAAAATATGGGTGTCAGACCAAGTATCTCCGATTGAGATGCCGTTGGTCAGGGCCATAGATAATATTATTGGGAATCCAAATATGTATTCAGAATAATTTTTAGAGTATGTATTGAGCCCGAACGGAGAGCCTGTTTATTTAAAAACGAAAGAGTTTAAGTGAAAGATGAAAAATAAAAAACAAAACCTCACCATTTCCACTCTCATTCCTGTGACACTCTTTTCTTCCCTTCTGCAAAACATACTTCTTCTTCTTCTTCATTATTTCTCTTCATCTTCCCTTAAAACCCTAAGCTAAAAGGAGATACCTTTCCCTCCTCCATTGTCATTCTTCAAGAGGCTCAAGAAAAGCTTGGAGCTTGAAGTCTCTTCTCCCTTCCTTCTCTTATTTTCTTGTGGCCCTTCTCCTCTCTTGCAAACCCACTCTTCTCTTCTCTTGAGGTAAGAACATTACCATTTATCCATGTACATGAACATATAGTTGTAGCTTTGGTGTTAAGAAAACATTAAATGCATGTGGGTTGTTGAGAGAAGCTCCAAAAGTGGGAACCCTAAGATGGGTTGACATAAGTGTAAGCTTTATGAATAATTAATGAGGTAGTTGCAATTATGGTGGGGAGAAGATAGAGGTTAATGAGTATTTATGAAGGTTGGTGGGTTTGGTGGAAACCCTAACCTTGGATTTGGGGGAAATATGTAATGTAGATGGGGTTAATACTTAGTGATGAGGGAAGTGTTATAAATGGTGAGATAGAGGCATTTAATGATGATTTATAATGTTGATTAGAAGTCACAATAAATGGGAAACTCACCAAGGTGTTGGTGGGAAATTTAATATGTAAGGTGACCTAAGTAATTAGGTTGTTACTTTGATGATAATGAATGGTGAAATAAGGGAAGGAATTCCCGAAGCCTAAGTAAGCAAATGAATAAACCTATAATAACTTCTACATGATAAGAATCATGTGTACATAGATATGTATATGTATATTGAAATGGCCTTTGAATGAATAATTGATGTGGTCCTATAATAATTGGTGTAGGACTTGATAACACAGGTGAAGCGGGAACATCGAACCCGGAAATCTACTTCTCTTGAGGTAGGAGAGGGGGTGTATTTTCTAAATGTATGAGAACATGTATATTGATAATGTATATGATGATGTAATGTGGCATCTTTACTTGAATAAGTGTGATATCATATGTTTATGATGTGAAAATTGAACTTGGTGCTTAAATTAATTAATTGTGGATTGAAGCCTTAATGAGGCTATGAGTGGTATAATATGTGTTGAAGAGTTATGGAATCCATGTATGGTTTGATGAATGTTGAAATCTTATGATTGGAATATGTATAGATATGTTGACTATGGGAAATTAATAGTGTTATCGAGTATGAATGTACCCTAGATGAGAGGGTGAGAAAATCCTAATGAGATTGAGTTATGCATGAGCATCTATGCATATATATATATATATATATATATATATATATATATATACAACATGGCATGCATAAGTGCATTTATGAAATGAATATATCACCTTGCGGGGTGCCACGAAGGGTATATCCCGGAGTGATGATGATGTTATGATGTTGATGAATATATCACCTTGCGGGGTGCCACGAAGGGTATATCCCGGAGTGATGATGTTAATTTAAGTGATTAAGATCACTATTGGATTAAAAGTCGAATCCGTGCATATGCATCCTAAACACTAGCATGTGCATTAGCCATAGGAGCCTCGCATAGAGTGATATCCTGTTGAGGAGATTGTGTGAAGAGTAGATGGAACTCCTTTTAATACCAACTGTGAATGGATATGTGTTCTTATGAGTCTAAATGAATATATGTGTTCAGTGAAATTGATGAATGCTGATTTGGTGTTGATTGAATTTTCTTATGGAGGAATGTTTATATTGCATTCATGTATATATTATCATAATTATAGATTTTCATCATTGAGAAAGTATACTCACTCTCCATGTGGTATATCTTTTTAGCTCTTGTGTTGTAGGGTTGAACATGGAGCTCTTGTGTGGAGAAGTGGTGTGAAGGAAGCCTAGTTTGGGTAAAGAATGCCTTGGCCGGCAATATTTTTACTTTGGTGTGTAGAAATTTTGTAATGTATATAGTATGCTGCATATTTTGTATAGCCAAGAGCAATATAAACAATTGTGTGGATAATGCATAGACAGTGATGTTTATAGAAGGTCATGTAGGAAAATGAGAGTTCAAAGTTTATAGTTCATTTTCAATTATGACCTTAGCTTAGTTTGGATATTTGAAAAATGAAGTTTTGGATGTGGTGAAATTTATGAATGAATGATGGTTTACATGAAAGATTGTATTTATTAGATCATGCTATGTAATAAGTTTGATTGGGATGAGATTCATGAATTAGAAGGTAAATTTATGAGCATGATTGTTTGGAACAAGTTTTAAATGATGAATATGATGAATAAGAGATGATGAATTAAAGTGGAATAAGAGATGATGTGTTAATTGATGAATAAGAGATGATGTGTTAATTGATCCTTTTGTTTTCTGCGCTTTTATTGATAATCTCGCTCAAGCGAGATGGATTCTCGCTCAAGTGAGAATCCCTCCTGTATGGTATATGGGTTCTGGACAATTCTCGCTTAGGCGAGAGTGGGTCTCGCTCAAGCGAGACTATCCTAGCATCAGTGTTTGGGTTCTGGAGGAAACTCGCCTAGGCGATCAGGATCCCGCCTAAGCGAGAGTGAGGGAGAATCGCCACTGGACAAATTTTGCCTGAGCGAAAGGCCCTTGAGGGTGGTACTCGCTCAAGCGAGTGAGCGTAGGTTTGGTTCTAGACGAATTTCGCCCACGCTCGCTGGCTTCGTCCAAGCGAATCTTATGGATCTCGCTCAAGTGAGATGGGACTCGCTTGAGCGAGGTGGCCCCTGAACCTTCTTTTCCTTTTTTCGCTTATCTCATTTCCTGTTTCGCCCAAGCGTCCTAGATGGAACTTGCTCAAGCGAGTGGGGTTCTCGCCTGAGCGAGGGGCACCCTGATCCCTCAAAACGCATTGCTTAAATTATTTTCCCTTTCCTCTACATTAAATCTTGGTTTCGCATTATCTTACAAATGTCTTGAGCCTAATTTGAATTCCTTGTTTTTCATGATTGTGGACCTTTTAAAATTTAATTATATAGCAACAATTTAAATAAACCTTCCGTTGTTTCCAATTGAGAAATTCTCCATAGTCGATTCCCTCTTTCTTACCTGCTCATATCTTCATATATGAGTTAGGTCTTTCATAGATCCAGGGTATTGACCGATAGCTTCACCACTTATGTTTCTCATAAATCAATAGTATTAAATTTGCGAAAAATTTACCTCAAATTTTAGGGGCGTCTCACATGGTTCATTCAAAAATTCACAACTTTCTCATACGACCTTCAATTCACACAAACTTGGTGTCACAATCTCTGTATCAAAATTATCTACATTTTTCATGCAGACCTTGAAAGCTAAATCCTTACATATTAATACAGTTTTTAGGATCTTTACTAATCCCTACTCATCACGTCACTACACTATCCAGTTTTAGAAAAACAAACGTATCACCCACTTTCGGTGCTTAAATCACTCTGTTCTTTTTACTATGGATCCGTATTAAGGATATCTATAAGTCTCATGACGGGCACGAAGCCCAATTCTCAAAGGAAAAATTTATATAAATTTATCTTTATAGCCCTACCTAATTCGGGTGTGAATAGGACATCCTGTCTCGTTTCAATCATATCTCAAGATACCAATATTGGATCATCGCCAATGATATATCAAATCAAATAGAAAAAAGAGATCTACAAGTTTTATGTTAGGAATTTTTCGATATTTTTCTTCCATGAATTGTTCTATATTTAATTTTAACGTTCCTAATTTCTGGTTCCTAAAAATCCTACACACCTAAAATCATCGGGTAACAAATTAATTTTCCGTAACCGGTTTCCAACCAAACCACCACCTCACGCCATATCTCCCCTGAGCTAGCAACACCGTGTTCACTCTTTCTTTAGCAAGGAGTCCACCCTCCCTTTATTAAATCTAAAATTCCGCCGCTTTCCATCCATATGTTATTGCCATGCCATGATACCATTGCCATTTCATAAATGTACATGGCTAATTGTTCTACCCATATCCAGCATCTATAAATCTCAATTACACGTATCAAGCACCATTCATTCCCACCGCTTACATTAAAATTCTCCTTCATCATGATGCTATAACATAATACCCATGGAAATTGCCAATTACATATTCACTTCACACGATTACTTCACCATTTCACCGAATGCACAAATTCCACTAATATAGGTATATGTCATTCTTCAATTCCAATCTGTTCCATTAATTTAAGCACACTGCTTTCTCTTTAGCTTTACTTTTCATCACGCCTAACCAACTCTAAATAAATAAGGCATTCTCCAAATTTCCACTACATAATATTTCTTCATTCAAAAAAATAAAAATAAAAATAAAATAAAATCATACATTCTTCACCATGGTCACCTCCTTCATTCCTTCAACATCACAACTCTCTCTTGGCAGCTCTACCATGTCTTATTCCATCTCATTTTCACAGCCACCATCCATCACCACTAAGGTGAGATTTTCATTTTAACCTTTGATTCTTGTATTTTTCCATTTCTTCTCAAAATCAGCAGCATGCATGTGGTATCTTTCTTGCCCTTCTTTGTTTTGGGGCCTAAAACCGTGCCTCCCTTTTCTTGATTTTGGTTACATGTGGCATATCCTAGGTACCAGAAATGATCGGTGACTATTGGTGAAAGATTTCGAGCGATCGATAAAATTTCGGTGACAACTCCCTTGGGCTCTTTCAAAACCGTGAGCTACACTTTGAGGTAAGGGGGAGTCTCACTTTGTTACCTCTCATTTTAAATACTACCATAATGTTCGTTTGGAACTAGGGGTAACTCTTTTAAATTTCATTATGATCCGACAATTACATCTAATGTTATGTAATTTTTTGTTATAGTTATAAATTATAACTTCTTGTCTTTATTTAAATTTTTGTTAACTAATGAATATAATGGTTGGCATTGCCGCCTTAATCTCTAATATTTCTTTGTTTAATTCCTATTATTTTATTGAGCTTAATGGTCGGCTATGCCGCCTTATAATTACTATTATTGTTATTATCAATACTATCACTCTTATTATTATTATCATTATTATTATTACCATTATATTATTATTATTATTATTATTATTATTATTACCATTATATTATTATTATTATTGAGCATAATGGCCGGCATTGTTGCCGCTCTTAAATATTCTCTTTATTAAATTGTGTTATTATACTATCAAGCATAATGGCCGGCTTTGCCGCTGCTCCTAACAATTTTTTTTGTTACTTATATTATAAAGCATAATGGTCGGCTTTGTCGTCGCTCTTAGTATTTTCCTTATTTAATTCTGTCATTTATATTATCAAATATAATGGTCGGCTCTGCCGCTTTATAATTACTACTATTATCATTATAAAAACTAACACTCTCGTTACTAATATAATTATTAAATTTAATATGATTAACAGACGAGTACCTTCTTATATTAAAGTCACATTACTTAATATTTCTACTATTCTAATATTACTGCTTTTCAAGCTAGACATTACTTATAAGTTATTTAAGCTAAAGTATAGCCGTTATATTTCTGAGTAAATAAGAGAATAATCCACACTGTCTGAAAAACAAGTAAGACCTAATAACTCGAGAATAAATAATTGGGAAAAACGAAACATATAAATGTTTAGGAGTTAAAAAAAATTAATAATAATAATAATAATAATAATAATAATAATAATAATAATAATAATAATATCACAGTAAGGATTAAGAACTTAAGTAAAGATTATGAGTATTAGTAGATCCCAAATAAATAACAATAGTGATAAACTATTAAGTAGACCCAAGAGTAAACTTAGTATAAACAGAATTGATGAGGATTGATGGACTTAACAAATATCCACAATGAGCTTCTAAGTGCATTTTAAGTTAAGTACATAATTCAATCAGTAAGTAGATCCTTAAGTAGTATTTAGACAATAAGGAAAATATGACTTATATTAAGAACAGTAGTAACCAAGATACATAGTTAACAAAAGAAATGAATAGTCTAAGCGTAGTGGCTAAAGATGTAAATTTCAATAATGAGTAATTCTTAAGTAAAAACGAACTGAACTTAGAATAATTGATTATTGGGAATAATAATAAATTTGGAATAAGGTAATTGAGAATCGGTAAACTTGATAAGATGAAGTTTTAGTGTAATTAAAATTAGGCATCCACACTAGACCCTCGAACAAAAACTAGATCACAAAAAGTTAGAAACTAAAGAAAGTAATGATATACCTAAATAATAACTAAGTACTTAATGAATAGGTTAGGCTAGATAAGGCTTAAGCAAATAAGAATAAGTACGTTAATAAAAACTATATAAGGTTGGTATGTAAAAAGGGACGAATATACAGTTGACAGGGATGGTAATCTAATTAAATATGATAATAATTAGATATAAAGTAACTAGTAGTACACTTACAAATATAACTTATAAATATAGTCAGACTACGTAGAAGATTATACCTGGAACTATAGACACTCATGGTTGTTATATAAAACAAATTCATAAGAAATTCTAAAGTGTGGAGGCGGTAGAAGACAATTATATTTTATGATTAGTCTTAAGAGAATAAATTGTAATATAGGATCGATTAGATAAAGTAATCTATGTCTGTTTGATGGATGAATTGTTTGATAGACTCATGTGGATTACTTATTGGTTGCGATATGAATTCCTGTATAAAATATGATGGATTGAATGAGCATGATGAAATGTATGTTTAGTGAATATGTTCAATGAATGATATATGCTTGATCAATTAACTAAATAATTATGAGGAGTACGTGTTCTTGTTGGTATAATAAATGATATGATTTTGATGAAATATATGATGAAAAGAATGAATCTTGTATGATGCATTAATAAAATGTTAAGTAAAGAATGAAAGCAAGAATATGTCTCGATAGGAATCCTTACATGATGTGAAAATGGAATGATGGTGAAATGTGGATGGATTCGATGAGATAAGGATGCATTGAGACGCATGTTCGTACTTAAAAATTGATGAATATGTATACTCAACTTCCTTTTCATTCTTAATTATCAGACGGAATATACTATGATAAGTATTAAAGAGAAATAATGACAATGACTAAAGATAGTGTTGGTAAATGAATTAGACGGTCAGCCAACTATTAGTAGAAACTAAGTATACACTTACACAGCTAAACAACCCATACCCCTATAATAATCCTACCCAACAGTGATAAGATTATACCACAATTAACTTAGAGTAACCCATGGCTAGTATTATTTTCTCTAAAGGATGATCAGAAGAAATTTAAAGAACAGTATAAAATAAACCTGATGTTAAGAATGAAAGTGGTTGTTGAGGGGACCCTACCGATGATGAGCATAATGGAAAATGGAAGAATATGTATGAGACATGCATCATTTGCATATGAATTGATGAGGACTAGATCAAGCAGCGAGGGGTACGCTGAAGGATATGAGGGTTCGATCCTTGAGGTTAGATCTTGAGAGTGTAACAAGAGGGGACCCCATAATGGCTCGGTGGTAGCACCCTGATGCCGGGAAAAACCATGCAATCCCGGTGCACTTTGACCCAGACCAGTATCACTAGGACCGTGGAGAGCTAAGTCCCATTCTAATATGACGATATGTGTTGGATCCATGATATTGGGATTGTGAGTCCATGTATACCCTGTGTTGTGATGTGGGAACTTGGTAGGCTCCGATCGCTCTAGTACAGAAACGTGTTCAGGAGTAGCCTGAATAAGATGGATTCTGATGATGATGATAAGTATGAGATTGATGAGATAGAATTGGGCCCATATGCATTCATGATAAACAATGAAAAGATTAATTGAAAGTAATGGAACCCATGTATTGCATTACATGATTCTAAGACATTGTATGTGATTGTGACGGTTATTGAATATGTGAATTATTTTATAATTATTAGTATAGAATATGAGAAAAAAAAGGAAGAGAAATGATAGGTAAGACTGAATGATGGAAGATAACTTAGAGAAATTAGGAACCCGAGACGAGAAAGGATTATGTGAATACTTGTTTAGATGTTGAGGGAAGATATTAGAAATGACAAGCCTCCGATTGTATGGAAGAGAGACTAACCTTTACAGTTATTTTTACAGACCTCTGATTGGACCACACACTCGACATCGGGGAGATTAGTGTAGACTTTGCATTAAGGGACAACTAGACATTTCTTGGACCGAGGACAATTACCTTAGTTGATTTTCTTTTCCTGTTAAATGGGAGCCTGTGTGCCCCTGATTTTCAGTATGTACAATATGTTGAATATGACCATGTATTATATGACTAAAGTGCATATAAGACATCTGTTCCACCAAATTTATTGTACAAAAAAAAAACTTCCATATTTTTCTAAAACTCGTAACCTCTCAGTTAAGTAGAATGATCTAGTGGAAGAGATTGTTGTAGTTAACCGAGGGTGTTATAAAGACTTGAACCACAGAAACTCGAAGAGTAAGATTTGATCATTTATAACTGGATCGTAAGATACGCTGCCCATACGTGTATACAAAACATTGGAGTTTATAGCGGAAGAAAAATATGTATACAGGACACATGCCTAGTCCCATATGTGAAGATATGAGAAAAGGCTCAAGCAATCATGCAATTACATAATATAAGCCTGTTAGGCCGTAACCGACTACGCACATAAATCATAATCATATATCATCAATTGATATCATTTTAAAAATTGCCACCTTCAACATTCATTGATATAAACATGTTTGTATACCCACATTGGTTGCTAAAATATGTTAAAAATGGATACATCCAATTACATAAACATGCCATGACTCAACATCAATTAAGCATCAAAACTTATGAAATTTTGACAAACGACAAGTCATGAATCGATTCAAGCAATCCATGAATCGATTCAGGCGATTTAGAATTCCAGAATAGTGAAAACAAAGACTTGTGAATCGATTCAAGGCTCGTAATCGATTCATAAAAATTAAAAGCAAGCCCAAACAAACAGTAGGCTCTAAATCGATTCAAGAAATCATGTGAATCGATTCATGATCCTGAAAATCACTCCCATTAGAAACAGAATACCATGAATCGATTCAAGCTCAGTCATGAATCGATTCATGTGAATCCAGTGACCTCTAAATCGATTCAGGGGAATCCAAAAACCCGTGAATCGATTCAGGGGACTCATGAATTCAAGAGCTAGGAACCACTAACAAACAATATTTTAAGTTAGGAAACATCACCCCATGCCCCTATTCATCAAATCAAGTATCATTATCATCATCAAATACACTCCTAATTCATACACAAACATTATGATCATGTCCTCACACTTTAAATGATTCATCCATTCATGCATTTCCATTAATCATAAACATCAAGGCCATCAAGATGGCTATCAAACATCCATTGTCAATATGCATAAAGTTCTTTACAAAAGAATTGGCCTATTATATACACATGTATACCTAAAAAATATAAGACCCAATACAACTAAACTTAGGTCATCAATAACACATATACATCAATATCATTGTCATTCAATACATATATAATGCAAAACTCAAATGATTGTCGGCCAAGGCATTCCGTTACCACTAATTTACCTTCTCCATCAAAACATAAGTTTCCAAATTATGATGCATCTCACCCCATACATATTCTGCATCACAAGGCTAAAAATAAACAATATGGGAGAGTGAGTTATACATTCTAAGTGACGAATATGAATACGTTTGTGATTATGTGCATATGTATATAACAACATGTAGGTTTTGCATCAAGAACATTTGACATCATACTCCATCATCCTATCAATATAACATGTATCATAATCATGAACCAAAACTTATAGCAAAGCGCATACACACACACATCATTACCCTTCATCATGTTGGGTTAACACAAGCATCATCACCATTACATAGTCTTTTCATCACATAGGTATTTAATTTGTTGTCTTTAGGTTTTCTTTTACCTATTTCAATCATCACCTCAAACTCATCCTCTTTTTGAAATATTACCATGCTATATGCAAATGCTCTTAAGCTAATGCATATGCACAAGAAAATCATTATCAATCACAGATCCGACTGTGGGAATATGAAACACCAATTATGGGTATCAAGCATAGATAAATAATCATACCCCGTGCGTAGAGCCGTCCTCCCACTGGGACAACCGCGGGAACCCCTAACATCTTATACCGACAGTTATGCAATATGCCATGGATGCAATGCAAATGCAAATCATATGCATTCTTAGACTATGCATCCTATCATGCCACTCATCAATCATCACCATCAACACATCACCACTCAATTCTTAGTGGATTTTACTTTCATTGATTATCACCATTGTTTCACAATTTAGTGTGGCATTCACAACATTCTCAATCAACACAAATTCAATTCATACATACAAGTTTATACTTGCATCAACAACAATGGCATCAATAATCAACAACAACAATATCCATTAATCTTTCATCCATAATTAAGGGTATGCTCAACAACATTATCCATTTCCATTCCATATCAATATTCATCATTCAAGATTTGTGGTGAATACACATACACTCTTAATAACAAGAAGGCATAACATTTATCCAATTTCTCAATACAATTAACAACCACCATAAAGCATACCATCGATATTCCAAATGTATGATTCACATTTGCCAAGCACAATAGCATCACAACATCCCACAACATAATTCACCAATACATTAAGGATAAGGCAAAAATGTGTAATATCACATACAACAATCAACAATTATTCTACTCATGCATCTAGAATATAAACTCCTTTCCTACCTCAAGAGAAGTAATCCGAGCAATCCGACAGTCCCGCTCGTCGTTCGGAATAGATCCTACATTAACATATGTACCATTTTCAATCAATTGACCAATCAAGGCATTAACTTCAAGTTCTAAATATTCATCATTATATCTAAAACACTTAACATGTCTTAAACACCAATTTTGTTTTCTTATTTTGTTAGGTTTCGGGAATTCTTTCCTTTTAATCCATACTTTCTAGAATTAATGATCACAAAACAACTTCTAAGTCCATCATATATTAAATATCACTTCTACCAATTTTTCCAACTGGGTGTCTTCCACCATCTCTTAATTTCTCAAATCCTAACATCAATAATTATTGTCAACCATTCCAATATTCATTTCTCAAATCCTAACATCAATAATTATCCAATATCCAAAAATTATTCTCAAGACCATAGACCCCAAATTCATCAATTCCACCAAAAGCCCCAATTTTTCATATGTTAGGGTTTTTAACAAAAATTACCCAACATCAAGCCCAATCATTTCTTTGCATCACTTAATCACTTCCAAGACAAACACATCATATCAATACCATCATTAACAATAACAAAATTCCAATGGTCATCTACCTTAGGATTTTGGGTTTCACATGCATCCATTCATCAAAACAACATTCAATTTCCCATTGTAATACTTCAACAACCTCAAAATCACTAAGGAAACCATGGGTGTTATGAAAACTTATCCTTTTCTCCAAGCATAAAGAGAAACACGAAAATAGGGAGAGAGAGGAAGATGAGTTGAGTTTTGCTTCAATATTCCATTAACCCTTCATTGTGTAAAAGAGAGTAGGAAAAAGGAAAAAAATGCCACACAATGATGAGAAGAGGGAAAAATGGATTTTACATTTGCTTTTAATTCCAATTGACTTATACTTCTGTCGTTTATTATCATATGATATGTCCAAATAAATATCTCCTCAACACCAAAAATGATTTCAACCACACCACCATAACCTCGATAATTTCTAAATATTCTAGACCCATCAAATACTCAATTTGACTAAGTGGGTCCCATACCATCCCTTAAATTATTCAATTTCGGTAAATCTTAATTTGGCGATAAATCATAATTAGTATCTAATTAATTTTCCCATCTATGTTGGACCATAAATAATTATTTATTATCATCTAATATATTTATTTCTCTAAAATTTGGGATGTTACATATACATGTTCACTATGATTGTAAATTGACTCACCGTGATTGTAATTTGAGACATGAATCTCAGGCTTCTAAGAGTGCTCAAAACACAATAATTAACCAATTATCTATACATATTACACATTTTTTTAGCTAAAAGAATGTTATGACTATTAAAATCAACAAAATACCTTGCAGTACTCTTAAACTTGTCATCATTATATTACATCCAATTAATGTGACGTTCCAATTATGCAATGAAAATTTATGTTTACTTTTAAATTAACTTACTGGTTGCTAATTACTAGTTGGTAGATGCTGGTTGCTAATTACTAGCTGGTAGATGCTACGCCAATCATTTTCACCCGTAAAACAAAATATCCAATATTTAGCAAAGACTTCTGAACTTGGTAAATGAATGCACCATCCAATTAAACCTTGGCAAGTTGGCATCAGACATACCTGAACTCCTAAAATCTCAAAAATTACTTTTTCCACATCTAACTCCTCTTTCTCTAGCTGGATATTGGAATGTAATAGAGATCCTTGAAACAAATCTAAAGTGCTACCATTAGATGTAACACCAGAATCTGTATAAAACAAAATGCCACCATTCTATTTAAGAAATTAAGTTAAAAAAATTCTCCACTTTGAATTGATTCAATCATATAGAACATAAAATAATTATATGAAAGGTAAAAAAAACAGAAGAAACTAACCGCTAAATGTATGAGACTCTAGTTAGCGTATAATTTTCTACTGGAAAAAGGAAATGACAAATTTGATTTGACAGTGTAGATGTTAACTAAAGATAGATCAGTTACAAAACTACATTCAGGAATTATTCTAATCAACTACAACAGGTAAATTATAAAGATTGGTCCATAATCCATTCCCAAAGCAGAGACAGCTCAATCATTTAGGAGCCTTAATCTTAGGCTAATAAATTTAAATTATTATTCTCACCAATACCCAATGATTTATTCTAGTTGAAACCTTAGACAAAGTTGCCAATGCAGCTTCAGCAGTAGCTTATGCAACATCTGGCCCTACCAAAGCAGACAGGAAAGCAGCCTGGAAAAAATTGAATAAGAAATGTTAGCATGTCACAAAAAGGGAATTTTCTTGATACTTTTAGTTTATTTTAATTATATGTAAAATAAATATAGTTTTATGCCCATTCTCAAAAAGCGTAGGATGAAGTAGACTAACAGATTTTAGATACCCATGTTGATTCAACACTTGCTCTGGCTACAAATGACAAAGCTGAAGTTCTTTACATAAAGTTAGAATAAAATAATACCACTCGACCGCCACTTTCAACATTAGAAGAATATTAGTGCTGTATTTAATAAATTCTATGACTTGCATGAGATCAAATCTATGAAGACTTGTGCATGAACATTTGCTGAAGTGAACTCTCACTATTCCAGACCAAATAACAGAAAGATTTTTATGACAGGAAAAAAGAAAGTTAACATTTGAAACAACCATTCCATGTAGTGTTTTGCTCCTCTCCTAGTTCATATTTATTTCTATTTGGTTAAATTAAATCTAAAAGTTACTATAGTTTGAAAGAGTTTAATCAAATCTTCAAACTTTCGCATCAAAATATATGTGAATTAGAACCTTCATAAAATTAGAACCCTGAACTCCAATTATGACCATATGATTTATTCATTAATTATGAGTGTTTTTAGTTTTATTTTTTATTTTTTGAATTTTTTAGCATATATATGTGTTGAAAGTGTAAAATATTTTTTATTAGATGGATCAAAATAGTGAACATGACATCTTAGGGATTCGGGATCGATAACTATACCTCCTATTAAACTAACATGTCATCTTCTCTATGTCTTAATTCTACTTAAAAACAAGCCAGAGATTTCGAAGCTTGTAAACAAATAAAAATATCAATAACTGAGTCATAAAACTAATTACTCTTTCAAGTACTACATACTGTAAAACATAACAGAACTTTGGTTTTGTATTCCATTCTTTGACATAAATAAATAATATGCCAAGCTCTTTATTGCCTTTGCCAAAGCCCTTAAGTGCTTTGTCTGCATGATCTTTAGTCTCTCTCTTCCTGTAGAAATATTAGTCAAGGGGATGCGTGGTTTGCAAGAAGCTTTGAAATTAGAATAAAAGGAGCAACACGTAAAAATCCTTAACAATTAAATAACTAATTTAATATATTTTACCTAATAGATATTTAATTCAGCTAAGTTCCAAGTTTTTGACAGATATTGATCCTTTATTCTTTGTCTTCAATTCATAAAATTGATGAATTATGTAATGCATGGTTCCCATTCAATGTTGTCTTGATTTTTATGATGTTGCATCTAAACTTGTATCACATTCAACTTCAATTATATATTATTAACCATTAACCAAACTACTTTCTATGTCAATTGCTACAACTAAAAAAATGTAAAAGAAAATGTTTTAAAAACTAAACAAAACTATATTTGATTAATCCTCACAATATGAACATGTTAGAATGTCCATGACCCTTATTTTGAAGGATTCTTGACAATTTTATTCCATTCAAAAGTTAAACACACCCAGACAATGGTAAATGCTAAGCCTAGAATATGGTATCCATAATCAAACTCAAGATAACAAACAAATACAATACAAGTGTAAAATTATAACCTTTGCTTTTTTTTCTCTTAAAATACGCTTTATCTTTGATATCCAATTAATTCCTTGCAGTAACACTTTTTTTACTTCCTGCACACTGATAGTTTGACCTCCGGAATCCATGTTTTCCATTATTTCAGTATTGGAATTGTTTCCTCCCAGACCAATCTATGTGGCCAACAAATGTTTCAGTGTTCAACAAACCTCAGTATGCAGCCAATTCATTCAAATTATTAGTATAATATAATAGCCCTCAAAGCAATACAACATGTAAAATAACCCAACACCTAGACCAAAATAACCCACAAATCCTATCACAACGAAACTAAGTCATAGTACACATAACAACCTTACATCATAAACCATATTATAATTTTTAGCATAAAAACAATTTCTATATTCTCCTCTGGATCGGTCCCTTTGTGTAAATTTTTGAACTCTAACATGAAGTTATAACTTATATTGTACAAAAAAATAAAAAATAACTTTTGGGTATACTAATAAAGAATACAAGTAAAAAGTAACTAGTTCTTGACTTTTAAGGAAGTTTTAAAAGATTCTTTTTTTATAAAAACTTTTTACCCGTATTCCTTGAAACCTTGATAGTAGCCTTTTAATTTTAGTTCAACCTAACCAAACATGTTGGCAAATTAATGAAATGGGCACAAACTGAACTCTACTTTAGAATCATAATTCATACATGAAACAACCAAATAAAAGTTAAAATTAATGATTATTAGAATGAAACTCTAATTCTTATTAGAAAAGAATACCAAAAGGAATGTAATAAGTTTTTTCTTTTAAGGTTATTTGGAACTAGGATGCAGAGGCTTTTTTCAATAACCTTTCCATTCACATACATAGTTTACACACACCTTATCCGCATTAATAGCATATAAATCATCATTATTCTGCAGAACACACAATCCTACAACCTAGAGTAAGATTTTTTTTTGCAACAAGAATAGGATATAGCTTACAACCACACACCAAACAAGTGCCCAAAGAAAAAATCTAGAAAAAAAAAATCTCCAACTATGGTATAATGACAGACCAAGTTCTACAATAACAGAAGAAACTCTCATTCCAAATACAAAGCACAAACTTGTCCAGCAAAAACAATGAAACACTCATATCAATAATACCCTAATGAAAGCCATATTCATAATCACAACAAACAATTCATTCATATTCCACACGTATTACAAAGCACACCAATCAGTCACTCCATTTTCAACAAAACATCAAAGCCCACAAAAAAACTAAAGAAAACCAAAATCATTAAGCATTACAGCAACAAAGAACTCATTAATCAAGAAATTAAAAGTACCTAAAAATGTCATTGCCATCAAGCGTGAAAACAATGGGACAACCAGAATCATGAGCAACAACAATCTTCCTAGTCCTAATCCTTTCATCACCTCAAACATCCCCAACCTCACGCCACTCCCCACCATCCATTCCCATAGCAACAGCATCTGTGCAATACTCATCCACAGGAAAAAACCCCAAATGTTTCTCGAAGCTCCATAGCCACCCACCACCCAAAAATCCCTTCCCCCCATCCTTACCCACAAAGCCAATACACCCAGCATGTGACCCAGGAAAAGGCTCCAAATTGACCTACCGGTCTCTCTGAACATCGTACCTCTCCACCAACCGAATCCTCGACCCAGCAGCAGCAAACATCGTATAGCGGGACCCACCACAGACAACAAAAATATGTCCATGCCCAACCTCCTCAAAGGGAAGAACCGCGCAAGCGAAGCTACCGCATGGGGAGAGCATAGGGGCGCGAGGCTCCCAAGAGAAATGATGGAAGTCAAAGTAGAAGGTGGAGTCGGAAGGGGATGGGCGGTCGATGGGGATGGGGCGGGCATCAGTATTGGATGAATTATAGAAAATGTGGCAGAATTATATAATATAAAAAGGACCATCTCTAGTTTATTAACTTGTATTTTTGTAATAACTTAATTTTGTTTGTTGATATAACCTTATATTATACTACCTCTGGTTCCAAATATAAGCAAATATACCTAACTTCACACATATTAAGAATAGTAGTTGGAGGTAGTTATTTGCATTAATGTTATCACATATTTGATTTAATTTTCTAAAATACCCTTAGTACCATTTATTACATAAAGAATTAGTGGCCTTGGAAATATATATGATAAGGACATATTTGGTAAACAAGTATTTAATAACACTGGAAAAATCTAATTTTGCTTATATTAAGGGACCAAAAAATTCCACTAAAATTTGCTTATATTTGGAACCGGAGGTAGTAGTAAATAACTTTATTATATTATAATTGTGTAAAATGGAAATGTCTGGCTTTACTAAAGTGATATCGTTACATCAATTGATTGATAAATAAAAGGATCAATAATGACTTATACTTATGGGTTAATTTGAATATGCTTGAAATTTTTTAGTATGTGGCACAAATGAGTTAGTCAAATTTAATTGATTATAATTATGCAGAATATGTGTGACATAGAGTTGCATTATAATTTAAATGTTGAATTTTGAACATAAAGATATGTATATGCAAAAATATTGTAAGTAATTAGACACTTGAAAATGTGTACACTATCTCTATAAATATGTTTTTGAATGTTTTATATAACACCTAATTTTAAAGAAAACAATTTATGGAATAATGATAATTAATTATTTATGGTTCAATAATTATGGGAGAATTAATTTGACATTAGAGGTGAATTATCGGTAAATTAGGATTTACCGGAGTTGGATGATTTAACAGATGATGTGGGACCTACTTGGTTGAATTAAATAATTGATGGGTCAAGAATGTTTAGAAAATTATTGTAGTTATGACGATATAGTTGAAATAATTTTTAGAGTTAAGGAAATAATTAATTGGACTCGACATATGTTATTAAGCGGAGAAAATACAAGCCAAAATGGAATTAAAAGAAAATGAAAACTTCCATTTTCCTTTCCCTCTCAGCCGTGATCTCTTTTCTCTCTCCCACTTTGCTTTTCATGCTATTACACAATGGTGAATGGAGTTTTATGACCCAATGGACAAATGGCAAAATACATGGTTTTACCCATTGGACAATGTCCAATTTTTACACAAACTTCCTCTCTCTTTCTCTCATTTTTGGTGGCACCCTTCCTCCTACCATTCTTTATATTTTCTTCTTCATCTTCTCCTCCCTCCAACTCCAAAACCGACCACCTCCTTTTTGCTCCATTACTTGCTAAAATCAAAAGCTAAGCTTGGATTCATGGAGCATGAAAGTGACATTGGAGCAAATATTTGATGGTCTTCCCTCCTTATCTCTTCATTTTCGTGTTTGACATTGGGCTAGGAGATGAGGTAAGGTTTCTTGCCTCTATGATATTCCATTGTTGATTGTTATGTTATTTGGGTTAAAAGGTAGTTATTAGAAACTATGGGTGTTGATAGAATAAAAACCCTAGGCTTGAATGGCTTAAGATATACTCTTGACTTTGGTTTTGTGATATATGAGAATGAAGGCTATTGAGTTATGAGGATACATGAAAATGGTGGATGTTGAATGTTGTTGGAAAATTTTAGAAAAAAACCCTAAGTGTGATAAGTTGGGGATTTTTTCCAAATTAATGGTTTTAGTGATTTTGATGCCTTGGGAATGATTTTATATGAGGAAATGAACATTTAGAAACATTGGGGTTGATTATTGATGTTGATGAATTTTGAGCTAAACCCAAACCATAGGGTAGATGACCATTGGGACAATTGATTGCTGTTTACAAATGATTGGCACTTTGATGATGATATAATGTTTGTGCCCAAGTACTAGTTATAATGGTGATTTAATTATCTAGTGAATTTGATTCAAATGAATTACTAAAACGATGATGAACAGTAAATTAGAAAACAAAAAATTCAACATCTTTTATAGAAGAAAATCAGAGCAAGTTTGGGAAATTTAATCAAAGGTAAATCTTGGGGTATTAAGGGTTCATATGCTAGTATCAAAATTAAAGGTTACTCACCTATCCAATTATATGATTTCGTTCCTAAGGCAGATTCCCCTAAGTTAATTAATACCTTTCTCTCAAAAGCCTATTAATGTGCCTAATTCCTGAAGAACCACGTTCAATTTGTTAATTAGACCATTTATGTTCTATGGAAATCCAATTAACCCTCAAACAATTTTGCTTACCGTCGTAAATCAAAATCATAGGTTCAATTTAGGTATTTTCCAATTACATGCCAATCTCTCGATTACCCATATAATTTGTGATTGTAACACTCTAAATTTTAAAGAAAACAATTTATTGAATAATGATAATTGATTATTTATGGTCTAATACTTATGGGAAAATTAATTAGACATTAGAGGTGAATTATCGGTAAACTAAGATTTACTAGAACCGGGTGATTTAACAGACGATGTGGGACCCACTTGGATAAATTAAATATTTGATGGGTCTAGAATGTTTGGAGAATTATTGTGGTTACAATGATATAGTTAAAATAATTTTTGGGGCTAAGGAAATAATTGTTCGAACATGACGTAAGTTATGAAACGGGGAAAATACAAACAAATGGGATTAAAAGAAAATGTAAATTCCCCATTTCTCCCTTCACTTAACCATAGCAATTTTCCTTTTTTTCTTTTGGTCTTTTGCCCATTGGACAATGGGGATTTATTACCCAATGGTAAAAGCAAATGGAGGCACTCTTTTACCCCATAGACAATGTCTAATTTTACACAAATTTCCTTCTCTTTTCTCTCCATTTTCGGTAGCTCAATTCTTCCTCTATCTAACTTCATTTTTCTTCTTCTTCACCAACCCCCCTCATGCCAAACTGTGACCCACCTCCTTCTATACCCATTTTTCATCAAAAATTTCATTTGAGCTTGGATTTGTGAACATCAAATGGAACATGGGAGCTTTGCTTGGACCACCTTCTTCTTCGTCTCTCCCTATTTTTGTTTGGCAATGTGCATGGAGGTGAGGTAAGGTTTCTTGCCTCTTTAATGTCCTATTTATAGTTTTGATGTTATTAAGCTTGAAATATTGATGTTGGGTTTTATGGGTAGTGATGAAAATGTGAATCCTAGCTTAAATGACATGGGAAATAATTTTAATTTATGGTTTTGTGTTGAGAATGGATGAGAAATTATTTTATTCATAAGGATTTAGCAAAATGGATGGGAGCTTATTATTGTTGGCAAGTCTAGAGAAAAACCCTAAGTATGATAAATTAGGGGTTTTGGTTAAATAAGTGATTTTGATGATTTCTGATGCCTTAGAATGGCTTTATATGAGGAGATGAATGTTTGAAGCATTGGTGTTGATTATTGAGGTTTGGGAGATGAATGTGAGTATGTATGTGATTAGAGGAATTGATTTTGATTGTTGATATTCATGATGATGATGATAATGGTTGAAGACCATTGATAGTAGATTAGGGAGATGGATATTTGATTTGGTAAGGCCTTAGGCCATAATATGTGCCACTTGAGATGGTTGATTTATGATGGTCTTAAGAGAAACTAAAAGGAGTTATGACGACAACTAGATGATTTATGAGATATTGGATGCCTTATGGATAAGGATATGACGTTGTCGTTATTGGATTCGTTTAACCTTTTGAAACCTAGAAAATCTTGGTTTTGGGAAAGGAATTCCCGAAGCCTAACATAAGCGTATGAATTGGGTTTAGACAAGTCTAGGACTTAATACAATTTCCATAGGATGATAATAATTTATTAATTGAATGAATGCATGTGTAATATGTAGATTGTGTCCGGACGATGATGCGGAACGATCGAGCCACATGGATTATAGTTCTTCTCTCGAGGTAGGAGAGGAGTTTACATTTCAAATTTGCATAAGTGAATGATTATGAATTATGTATATGTATGGACTCATGCATTGCCTTGCCATATATATGTTGAATGTCTAATTGATAATGTAATGAATGATGGCTTGGCCTTTGTTGAATGATATGGAAATGTATATATATATATATGTAATGATGGTGAATGATTGGTTGTCCCTTTTGTTGGACATGAATAAATTGATAACATAAACTTATAGATGGATGAATTTCCTAGAGTGTGGAAACATGTTTATGCTAAATTATACACAATGACATGGGTGGTGGTGATGAAAATTTATGTTGAAAACCTCTCTTACGTAATTGATGAATTCGATTAAGAGTGGACAAGTATGACTTGTTGGATTAGGCCTAAGAGTATGAATTCTTCCATGAATGATGATTGGATTAGGTAAATTTTACATGGTGAGGATATTGGCATGTGTAAGGAGTGAAAAACTTAAGTTTATGGGGATGTAATGGTCATCTTGCTCAAGCGAGATGGATTCTCGCTCAAGCGAGAGCCCTTGTATTAGGGGAGTGGCCACTGGCCCAATCTCGCTCAAGCGAGATGATGTCTCACTCAAGCGAGACGTTGGTGAGACATGGGAAATGCTTACTGGACAAGCGAAGAGGAAGAATTGATTCTGGGTGGATCTCGCTTAAGCGAGAGGCGAGGTAGGTTGAGGCTCGCTTGCTTACTGTGTAACATCCCGATTTCTAACTTAATTACCGATTGAAGTTAAGCTATTAATTAAAGGTTAATTACAGAATTAGGATTAATGGTTAATTAGAGTAATTGCTGATTTGGGTAGAAATAATTGAATAAATAATAATAATAGTGCCAGGCGAAAGGACGCATGTGTCCCTAGGAGTATAAGACAACTCCAGCTCTCTCTTTCTCTCATTATTCACGCTGGCAGCTCTCCTTGTGCGTGTATATGGTCCCTCCTTCCCTGTTTCCTTTCTTCTTCACTCTCATTCACGTCGCCACTCGAACAGTGAGAGAGTCAAGAGCTCCTGGAGGAACATCAACACAGCTCTGACTCCACTCCCTGTTCTCTCCTTCCTCCCTATTGCCTTCTTCCTCTCCTTCTTCTTCTACCTGGAGCTGTGGTATTCCAGTTGGGAGGCTGGGCTGGAAGTGCTTTGGAGCTGTGGAGGAGACGGACCCGTAGGAGGAAAGGAGCAACTCTGGCCCAGGATCAACGCTGAACTCGAAGGCTGTTGGAGGAGTAACGGAGGGACGATCGGTCAGCACTGCAACTTGAAGAGTCTCTGAACCCTGACAGCAGGTAGGGGGCGCTTTACATGTCAAGCGTATGGTTTATGACCGGGTCCCTGGTGCTTGCTTTAATGTAATATGTGTGTGAAATGTATGGATCGATGTGTGGTGATTGACTGATTGTGCATGCAACTTCTGAATTGGGACATCTGTGAAAGGTTGAGGGTTGTGTGACCTCGTCTTTGAGTGCCTGTTAATACTTTTATGATGCATGTTGTTGAAATCTGAGTTCGCTGAGTGAATGTGTGTGTGTTACCATTGTCCCCGAATGCATGAGATGCGAATTGATGTGTGATTTCCATTTTGAATGCCGTGTGGAAAGGTATGCTGACTCTGTTAAAAATATTGAGTGGATGTACTGTAATGTGGTTCCCTATGCTTGCTGTTGTGAGTTATTATGATAGAGACATGTGTTGTTGTAATGGAATGTGGGATTCCGAATGAATCTGATTGTTGTGGGGGGATCAGTTGTGACCCATTGATGGCTGTGTGAGACGCGTCTGGTAAGCTTGGATGTTGTTGTGGATTTGCATGAGATTGCATATGTGGGATGATTCCCAGATTCCTGACCAGTTCCATGAGGACGGGGGGTCGGAAAGGCATCTAGAGTCATGTAAATCGAGTTCCAGTCAGATTCCTGGTTAGATCCATGAGGACCCGTGGTAGCCGATGGAGCTAGAGCTGGGTCTCGAGACGTCACGGGGTGACCGGTGCCACACGGAAAAGGCTAGTGGACGAGGGACCGGGAAGGAATCTGCACTGAACTCACTGTTTAAGTCGGATCCACATGCATGAGTCTATGAGCATTGTTAGTGAGATTATTGTGAATTGCATGGATTAAATGAATTGAGTGAACTCCGACTAGACGATGTAGTATGAGCAAATTCCGACTGAACGAATGTACGGGTATTGATACCGTTGCTGAGTGCAGTGTGATGCTATGATTGAGAATATATGTTATGGTGCAACTTCCGATTGAATGATGTGGTCTGACCCTTAAATTAATTGGCAATATATATATATATATATATATATATATATATATCATTATGGATTGAACCCGGTAAATTATATAATTGAGAATAGAGGTAGAGTCCGAGTCAATAGCTGTCACTTTATATGCAAAAGCTCACCCCTACACCATTTTTCAGTGTGTGCAGGTCGTGCTCGAAAATGATGATAAGGTTTCAAGTCCGAGTGTGATGCACTCCGACTGATGAGTACCTGTATCGCTTTATTATGTTCTGTCCGTGTAGCCTTGGCCGGCTCTTATGTAAAATGACGATCAAACATATCCATTTATAAAGATTGAATAATCATGGTGTCATTGTGTGGTATCATATTGGTAAACGCATAATATCAAGTTAATGAGTATTCCAAGTATATGGTTACATGCTTGTGGGTCGGTGGATTGAATTTGTGGGTAGATTTATGTTTCTGAGAATATGTATTCCTATGTATGTGCTTCGTACTGACTCGATGCGTTTTCCGAATGGGACGTGTTGCTAAATGACCCGAGGGCTGTTGATGAGTGAAATTATGTCAAGTTGGTGGTTCCGAGTGAAGATTCTGAGCGACTCCGAGTGAAGATTATAGGTAAACCTGAATGAGGGAGAGTTCTCATTCCTGAGTGGAAAACCTTGGGTAATTCTCCTCCTGAGAGAGGAGTTAGCGTAGTGGTTTAGAATGGAATGGGTTCTGAGTGTAAAACATTGATAATCCGAGTAAAAGATGTAAAATCCGAGTGAGTAAGGGTCTGTATACCGAGTGGCGGAGTTCTGACTAAGTCTGAGTGGGACCTAACTACCTGATTTTCCCGAGTGAATGTGAATGCACACCGAATAGTGGAAGTGTAATGTGACCCGAATGTGTTAAGGATGGATTACGTCGAGTGATGTTCGAATAGGATATATTCTGAGTGAGAAGGGGTTTGATAGAATCCGAGTGGGATTACCCTCATTTCCCGAGTGGATCCTTAGGCTGACTTTATGAAGAAAATTGAGAGACTAATTTATGGGTTGCCGAGGGAAGCGAATATTGGGGTTGTTCCCGAGCGAATGGAACCCTTTAATCCCGAGTGGTTTGAGCGTTACCCAGCGAATGGCTGTCTCGTATTCCGAATGGTGGATTAGCCGAGTGTGGCTTCTCACTCCTGCGAGCGTGCGGGTTTGGAAGACTCTTACTGTGATTTCGCCCAAGCGTCCCTGGACCTCGCCCGAGCGAGTCAGAGTTGTCATGGATTTCGCCCAGGCACTGATGTGTTTCGCTGAACCGAATGGGTCGGTTCCAGCATTACTTCTTCCGCTGATTGCTATATGTGTGAATGCTCTTTTATTTCCCTTGCCTTCTTCTTTCTTTTTTATGCTGATTGACCAGTGGTTGATTTTGTGAAAATTTTTCCTTGTTTATGGAATTATTATTTATTAAAATTAGGATGTTACATACTGGACAATTTTCGCTCAAGCGAGTGTGAGTCGCTTGAGTGGGAATGAAGGGCCTGATACTAAAAACTATACTCTCTTAAGCGAGTGGCCAAGTATAGGGGAACCTCGCTCAAGCGAGCGGGCGTATGTATGCTGCTGGAGGTTCTCGCTCACGTTCGAGAAGGCTCGCCCAAGCGAGCTATGATTGGTCTCACTCAAGCGAGAAGGACTCGCTCAAGTAAGAGCGGGGTCTGACGCTAAAAATCCCTTCGCTCAAGGAAGAATCTGGGGTGCTCAAGCAACCCACGACAATCTCGCTCAAGTGAGTGTGGGTCTCACTTGAGCAAGTTTTCCCCAGAGTTGAAATTATTTCATTTTCTTGTTTTGGGCATATGTTAGACCCTTTCCTTTATGCTATGGGATACTTGAGGAAATATATGAGGAGTATGCAATGATGATATAGCATGGTGGTGACTGGAAATAATTAATACGTTTGGGGATGAATTAGTTGTGATATAATTACCACCAAGGATGGGATAATGAAAGAATGATAATGAGAACATGATGATGGGGGTTATGAGATATACCTTAGAGTAATTATGGAACCAATGAGAGAATTGGTAAAATAATATATATGAAGCGATAAATTGGAAATGATATTGATATTGAATGATGATGGATGATGATGTGGATCACTTCCTTGAGTAAAGAATGATCGTTATTATTGATGATTTGTTGTGTGCCATTGTGAATGATACAAGTGTGACCTTGTATGTGTGGTTTGAATTATATTAATGAAAAGTTGTGAATGCCACACCATTATATATAGATGAAACAATGGTGATGAATAATAATATGAAAATCCACTAAATTATTATGTAGTGGTATTCATGAATGATTAATGAATATTAATGATGATTTATGATGTTTGTGATGCCATTGTGGTTGGTTGCAAGTGTTGACTTGCATGTATAATATATGATATATTGAGATGAAAATGCCACATATAAAACTTGAAAAATAGTGGCTAAAACCAACAATGATAAAATCCACTAAGGTGTGTGTGGTGGTGTTGGTGATTATGATGATGATGTTTGATGAGTGGCATTTAGGATGCACAGTGTGAGAAAATGCATTTGATTTGTATTGCATTGCATCCATGACATATCATACGCTGTCGGTAAGGAATATTAGGGGGTTTCCTCGGTTGGCCCAGTGGGAGGGCGGCTCAGTGCACAATCATTCTTATTGACTTCCCCTGTGACTCAGTGTGTGAGTCACGAAGCTGCCCTTAGTTTAGTGACGAGGCACCCTATGTGGCTGGCCTAGTGGGCGGGCGGCTCTATGATGAGCAAGTACCTCGGTGTCCGACGGGGCACGGCTCTCTTGATGTGTGTTCGGGAGGGGCCCGTAGCACTTTTGGCAGTTGAGGCCATGTTGTTGATCTGTAAGTCACGGGGTGACTAGTGCTACAGATGGGCGATAGCGGTTTGGTACCAGTAAAAGATGTTGTTGAGATGCATGCATGCTTTGAGATATGTGTACACATTTTTCTACTGTAGTAGGGGCATAGTAGCACACCTATGCTCGACCCATAACTTGGTGTTTATTCCCACAGTCGGATCCGCATTTGTTGTCTATTCCATCGTGCATATGCATTAGCCGTAGGAGCATTTGCATATAGCACAGAGATATGTCAGATGATAATGATGATTGATGATGAGTTAGATTGTGGTATGATGTTGATGAGATGGGTAATTGATGTACCTAAAAGACTATATGAAAATTTATAAATGATACAAGTGAAGTAAAAAGATATCGAATATGATGACATGTGTGTTATGGCCCCTTATAATATAGGGCATAATTAATTATGCTTGATGATAATGATGATTAGCTAGTGGTGGCTTTGTGAAAGACCAGAATGGTCAGTATTGATGATGTGGCCCGTTGGGCGTTGGAATAGATGTGTATATGCCTGCTTTGCTATGATTTGATTGATGAATATGAAATATGTATGTTATTGAATTAACAATTCATGATGATCATTGATGTGTTTAGCAAAGCATATATGATGTTGATATGTATATGCACATAATTTCAATTGTATTCCCATCGTCATTTGAAATGCATAACTCACTCTCCCATATGGTCTACTTTTTAGTATTGATGCAGGAATGTCATGGGATGAGGCTGATTTTAAAGTAAAGCTTTTGTGAAGGTAAAATAGTGTTAATGGAATGCCTTGGCCGATAACATTTATGAATTATTTATTATGAATAAATGTATATAAGGTTGTTGATATCTATTGATATTGGTGGACATGTTGTGAGCAATGATGTGAATGGATGATTTATTGATATTGGGATCTTGACTCCTTACCCATTTGATGAATAATAAGATATTGGCTAAGAGATTTGTTTAGACATAAATACGTATTAATGATATCTGATTCAAAGATTGAATTGAATATGGTCAATTATGGATTATGGGTGTTGGAGATGTATGATGCATGATCATATAGATATGTATATACGTATATCTTAGGCATTGCATGTTCATGAAATTATGTGAAAAGGTGATGCTTGTATATTAGGCTTATGATATGCCTTTGCATGCTTGCCGAGCCTTTTTCCATATCTTCATATATGGGACTAGGCGTGTACCCGGTATACACATTTTTCATCCGCTGTAAACTCTATTATTTTTTATACCGTTATGTGAAAATTATTTATCGATCTAGTTATTGATTATAAAATCTCACCCTTTGGTTTTCTATGGTTAGAGTTTTGATGTAGTCGTGGTGGTATTTCAGAATTATTTCAAACGTAAAAAATTTACTCGCATTTTTATTGTTTAATTATTTAGATTACATCGGGATTCGAGTCCAGAAAATTGGGGTGTTACAGTGATCATCTACACTTATCTCTAAGTCTTGCAGAAGCATTAGGCATACATAAAGTGAATAGAAATTGAAATCACATAAATTGGAATGCAAAGAACAATTAATTGTAACACATAGGCATACTATATCCTTAGCCCCAAGAAAAGAGTTTAGTGTGCCATAAGGATTGTTGTTATCATGTCACACATCACTAAATCAATGCAAAGCATCAAAGATAACAAAAGTGTAAAATAGGGATTAAGAAATTACAAATTAGTTCTCACTAGGATTCCTAATTCTTTCTCCCAAATCTGTAGAATTTATTCCCCTTGATGGTCTTGACTCTTGATTCCCAATGAAAGCGTCCTAAAAGGTTCTTCAAAATCTCCCAAAAGATGTCTCTCCAAACTGTCTTTGCAGAACTCTCTTTTCTTTCCCCTAACGTGCCCAACAAAAACCCTAAACAATTTAGAGATTTGGGCCTTGTAGGGGACAACCACGGCCAGTGGTGGATAACCATGGCCAGTGGTTCGAGTCCTGTTCCCTTTTAAACAAAATTTCATAACTTTTTGTAATAAAGAAAGCCAACCACAGCCAGTGGTGGCTTCTGCTTCCTGTTATTTGATCCATAATGCTCCATAGTGCTCCACTGTGCCCACCACGGCCAGTGGTGGATGACCACAGCCAGTGATGGCTTCTGACTTGCTTTTCCTCTTTTCCAGTGCTAACCACGGCCAGTGGTTTGCCACCACTGGCAATGGTTTCCTCCAACTTGGCCAAAATGCACTCCTAAAGGCTTCAAAGGTCTCTTCTTTCATCCACTTTGCCATTTTTCCTCAAAAGATACCTAGAACATCATTGATCCTACAAACATAGGAACAACCAAGTAATATGTGTGGAAAAGAATCAAAATCAAGGGAATCGGACATGAAACAATATGCAAAAACCCTAAAAACTAGACTTAAAAACAACCAAAAACAACAGACAATGCACACTTATCATGGATTCATCAAAAACCAACGCAACCCTAAATATTACAATTTAACTATAATGGTTGTAGCCAAAAAAGATCACCAAAGGTATATTATACTTGTTTATTTGTAGGTTGTGTCAAAGGCAACAACATCCCTGAAACATTGGTAGTCAGATATGTAACCACCATAAGCCGAAAAGATGTCCTTCAATTTACCATCACTAGTAGTGGTACATTTTGAATACATAACGGGCTCACTATTATCCTTTCCTTTAAGGTAACTTAACACAACTTTGACATCCCCATCCCGAATCTTAAATTTTTTTGACAATTTATATAGTTGTATAAATTTTCTTGCAAAAACCCAACTTACCATAACTCCCACTTTAGGCAAGCAAATACCTAATTATATGGCAAGTCCTAACACCACTAAAGTGTAAACAATCAACTCGAGCCTTATCAGCATCGGCCAACACATAATTTCCAAGAATTAAATGGGAATATCAAGTTGGATATAACTCATGATTATGACCAACAACAAAAGAACTCACCTTCCACTTTGATATCTTATGATAAAAAAGAATCCATAACTTGGCCAGGCAGTTGGTTCGAGTTATCACGTTGTGTGGCATTTTCCTATCAACTCTCCTAAAGTGTTTATGATCTCTTAGCCCTTCTCAATTGCACATTAGTTGTCTCATAACAATGCTCTCATGTTTATATTTGCTTATATCGTCCTTTCTAATAACAAAACCATGACTTTTAGCACATGTTTGATAAAATACACAACCCTATTCTTTATTTTAAAATTGAAGATTTTGAATTTGACTTTCTGACTACTCTATTATTTCATATAAATTATCAATATCATGATAAAAATCAACATTGAATTTATCAACCTCATATTTCCCCTTAGCCTGTGTACCAATATATTTTCTGGTACAGGTTCATCCCCATTATCGTCCTCTGTACCACTAACATAAATGTTCTCACTACCCTATTAAATAACATCAACATTACCTTTATCACTAACATATACGTTAGTCACAAAATAAGACATCTGCATGAAAAACATAGAAAGGTATCTTTTATTATGATGTTAACATTTTATCATGATCAATTAATCCTACGCATAACCATGTTTCATGTTTGTGTGATAAAGTATATGTATTCTTTCGTTACATACTTAGATAGCATGGTCTCAAATTTGAATTTTGTGAAGTGAGTTACAATTGTTTGTAGAGTTACCTATATGATACTTCCTCTAGGTTTTTTGAAAATATATTGAACTAACATACCTGAACCAAAACTAGAGGCGATCCAATGATGAACATTGAATACCCAAGGGTGAACTAGCCAATGACAAAACACAAAGCTTAAAGACCAAAAATGGAAAGGTCAACAACTAAGGCTTATAATATATCCCATCATAAGGCCAATGATTCTGGTAGTTACAAAGGCTGATCCAATGTCCATAACAAACTGCATATAATAGAGAATTTCCATTTAAGTGTTATTTTATAGACAATGTCAAAATCCAGCATACTTATATGTATATTGAAAATCAATTGTAAAACCAAGTTACATGTAAAAATATCAGTTATAGAGGAATGGATGAAGAGTTTAACAATTCTTTTTTTGTCTATTAGGGACAGAAATGAGTCATACACACAAGAAGCTATTCTGTGAATAGAAACTGACACGTAACTATGAAAATTTTAAAACACTTAATTTAAAAGAAAGTTAACTTCTTCTAAGGTGAAAGTGATAAGGATAAAAGTTTAGGCAGTGTGGATGAAAAAGAGATTGCTGCACATCTAAGGGTAAACAAATATTGTCAAAATTTCAGAATTAGAATGAAATAAATGATTCCAAGAATTGTTTCATATTTTTAGTTGCTTAACATTGAAAACAAATTTAGTTGTGTGTTTTATTTAAGAATAGGTCCAAGAATGCATGTTACAGTTCCGTTGTTGTAATTATCAACCTCAAACGAATGGCCAGTCTGAGCGAACTATACAGACATTGGAAGACATGCTCAAAGCTTGTGTATTGGAGCAAGGTGGCTCATGGGAACAATACTTGCCATTGGTGGAGTTTGCTTATAACAACAGTTATCATAGTAGTATTGGGATGACTCCTTATGAAGCTTTATATGGCAGGCGGTGTCGTACGCCTTTATGTTGGATCAAGTAGCATTAATTCATGAAAGATGAAGATTGCCCAAGATCGTCTAAAGAGTTACTATGACAATCGTCATAGGCCACTTGGATTTCAGGTGGGAGATTGGGTATTCCTGAAGGTGTCACCTACAAAAGGTATGGGCCGAGTTTTGAAAAGTCAGAAGCTTAACCTGAGGTATATTGGGCCACATCAGATATTCAAGCGGATTGGTGATGTAGCTTACAGATTGGATCTTCCTTGTTCGTTGACCAACATTCATGATGTGTTTCATGTGTCACAATTATGGGTATATATCCCATGTGATACAATGATTGTTCCGAAAGACTCTGTTGAGATGAAAGAGGACTTAACGGTGGAGATGGTCCTTATTAGCATTGATGAATATCAGACTAAATGGTTGAGAAGCAAAGATGTGCCTTTGGTGAAAGTTAAGTGGCAAGACTTTAATGGGATATCCTGGACTTGGGAGTTGGAGTCTGACATGAAGCGATTGTATCCCTATCTTTTCCAATGAGGTATGTTGATTTCGGGGACGAAATCCCTTTTTACGGAGGGTGGATATAACATCCTTGATAAATTAAAACTGGGAAAGTAAAATTTAATAATTAAGTAAGTCAAAATTAAAGGAAAATAGGATTTTAAGTGGTTATATAATTTAAATGATATGTTAGAAGGAAAGGATGCTTTTTAAATGAATTTTTAAGGAAATGGCATCAGGGGCCCTGACGCGTAGCATGGCTGTGGCACGTTGAGACACCCCAAAAATTGGGGGTAAATTTTTCACAATTTTCACGTCATTATTTAATGAAGACATATAGTAGTGAAACTTAATTCATCACCCTAGATCTATGAAAGACCTATCTCATATATAGAGATATAAGAAGGTAAGTTAAAAATGATTAATAAGAAATCCTTAATTTAAAAACAGCGGAAATAATTAATTAAATTAATGCTATATGATTGGATTTAAAGAGGTAAACATCATGAGGTTTAATGACTTCATAATATGTCTATAATATTTCTAAGATGATACAAGAAGGAGATTTGATGCAAAGAAAGGCCAAGTGAATGAGAAAAATACGTTTTGGAGATTCAGGGCTCCACTTGCTCAAGCAAGAGCCACACTTGCTTGAGCGAGTCCAAGTGGGGAGCTTGAGCAAGCCACAAAACATGCTGAGCAAGAGGAAAGAAAGAGTATCAGGGGCCATCTCGCTTGAGTGAGCCCCATCTCGCTCGAGCGAGATCCTCAGGATTCGCTTGAGCAAGAATCCATCTTGCTTGAGGGAAATTATCAGACATGCATAGAAAGCAAGAAATTTACACAACTTAACATATGAAAGTCCATATAAAACCAAATTGAACAAGTTTAATATACTGATTGCATCATATTAGGAATTTAGAACTTATTTCAAATGTCACATTCAACAATTCCCCTTTTTAATCCATTAATCACATCCAAATCATACTTATCATTATATGGGCTCTATAAAACACAAAATCTACATGAATATCCATTCATTCACCAATTCTAACTGCATCATACATCATTTTCATTATCCAACCAAGGTGGAGGTCTCCAATGAAAATGAGCCATATGTATTAGAGTCTCATTTCCTACATGACCTCCAAAATCATCATCATCTATTTATCATCCATAGAAGTTATCCATATTAATTCATGGCTATACAAAATATTCATTATGTATATACATTACAAAAGTATACATAAAAGCCATAAAATCAAGACAATTGTCTGCCAAGGCATTCTTTACCCAAAATATCTTCCTTCACATAATTCTTCCTCCCATGAGCTCCATGGTCAAGCCCTACAACACAAGAGCTAAAAAGATAAACCACATGGAGAGTGAGTATATTTTCTCAATGATGAAAAATCTAACAATTAGTGATAACATACATATGAATGCAAGTTAAACATCTTCTCCCAAAAAGGAGTTCAAATGACACTAAGATCAATCAATCACCCAATTCATAGAACACTCATATCCCTAAAGATTCATTGAGCCACACCAAACTAATAACACAAATATAGTTAGTGATCAAGAGGATTCCACAAACACTTCACGTAACTTCCTCATTAGGATATCACTCAATGCCATGCTTCTATGGCTAATGCACATGCTGGTGTTTAGAGATGCATATACACAGATCCGATTCCATTTCAACGGGTGATCGCAACCACCATAATTATTCATTCATTCTCATTGGTTTTTGCCTCACAAGGGGTACTCCCTCTAGCAGCCTCGTAAGGTGTTTTCTCGTGATCGCAACCACATTCAACAATTCACAATGGTTTCCCACCTTGCAAGGGGTACTCTCGCCTCTTGATCACAACCACGGGCATTTAATCTCAATGGTCCCGTAGGGCCTTTCATTTCAAGCACCAGGTGATCGCAACCACCGGCTCAAATATCATAGGAACTCGCAAGCCCTTTATATCTCAAATCTCAAGTGATCGCAACCACTTTTCAAACATCATGTTATGCATGCCATGCTATGTATGTAACAATGCTCATGCATGCCTTAACCTCATAAGGATTATCTGACCCTCTCATCTAGGGTACCACTCATACTCAATCACAATATTTATCCCACATAATCAAATATATACATACCATTTCACAATCAACCATCGCAAGATTCAATCTCTATTTCATATCACACAAATAAAGCATTAGATCCATTCAAGGAGCAACATGCAAATGGCATCAATACATACATTATTAACATACAAGGTTTCATGCATTTAGAAAATACACCCCTCTCCTACCTCAAGTGAAGTAGACTTCCGGGTTTGATGTTCCCGCCTCACAGGTGGTATCAAGTCCTACACCATTAAATTTTAGGACCACATCAATCATTCATTCAAGCATCATTTTCAATATATATAGACATATACATATACACATGATTCTCATCATGTAGAAACTATTTATAGTTTTATTCATTTGCCCAATTAGGCTTCGGGAGTTCCTTCCTTTTAATCAAAACCAATTATTACTGAAGGCAACAACCTAATTAGTTAAGTTACCACATATACAAATCTCACATCTAACTCATTTTAAGTAGGTTTTTCATTTATGGCCTCCAACCACCATCACCAATCATCATTTATGGCAATAACTCATCATTAATAACATTCTCATCATCATTTAATGCTTTTTCCATTCACATTACACATTTCCCCCAATCATAAGTTAGTGTTTTATTAAAAACCCAACCACATCAATTTTCTTCATTCTCCATCACCATTTTCGTATTCCCTATTTAATACTCATAAAAGTCCATATTCATTTCACCCTACCTTAGGGTTTATGTATTTAATGGTTCCATTCAATACCCATATGCATTTAATACTCTCCCAAGCCATAACCTTCCATTCCTAGGTTCCAAACACAATGGCAAGAAACTTACCTTGCTCCAAAAACGAAAATGAGAAATAAGGGGGAGGATGAAGATGACGAAAATGAAAGAGAAGAGAGGAGAAGCTTCAAGCATCCACTGTCTCCTCCTTGCTTCTCGAAAACGAAATTGAAGAGAGGAATAGGGCACCATGTTTTTCTTTAGGTTTTTGAAGAAGAAGAAGATGTAGAAAATAGAACATAGAAGATGAGAGGAAAGCGCAATGTGGGTTTGCCTTAAGAGAAGAAGAATAATGTGAATTAAGAAAGAAGAGTAGGATTTTGTTCTAATATTGGGCCCATTAGTTAAAGTTTTTCCATTTTATAATAAATAGGATTTCTGTTCAGGCTCAATACTTTATCTAAAAATTATTCCGAATACGTATTCGGATTCCCAATAATATTATCTACAGCCCTAACCAACGACATCTCAATTTGAGATACTTGGTCCGACACTCATATTTTAACCGGGTCAGTTTTCTGATTATTTGGTCCTAATAAATTACTAATAATTCCTGAAAATCTTAATTTAATTATTTCCAATATTTTGGGATATTAAATAATTCACATTCAATTATTCAATATTTATTTCCTTGATTAATTCTATATTTTAAAATTTGGGATGTTAAAATCCACCCCACCTTAAAGAAATTTCATCCTCAAAATTTGACATACCTGACTCGAATACGTGAGCATACCGTTCCCGAGTATCATCTTCACGTTCCCATGTGAGTACCTCCACGTTTCCATGCTTCCATGCTACCTTCACCAAAGGTACCATCTTATTCCTTAACCTATTTACAGAATACTCGACAATATGAACAGAAACTGGAGGAACAGACGAGTCATCCTGCACATCAACATCATCAATAAGGATCACGTGCAAGGGATCATGGATATACTTCCTTAACTGCAACACATGGAACACATTATGCAGGTTTGCAAGATGCGGAGGGAGTGCAATCCGATAAGCAACATCGCTGATCCACTCCAAGATCTCGTAAGGTCCGATGAACTTAGGGCTTAATTTTCTGCTCTTCAAAGCTCTCCCAATACCCTTATCATGCGAAACTCGTAAGAACATATAATCGCCAACTTGAAATTCAAGTGGCTTCCTCCTCTTATCATAATAGCTCTTTTATCGGTCTTGAACGATTTTCATCTTCTCTCGGATCATCTTAATTTGTTCAGTGGTTTCTTCAATAATCTCAAGCCCTAAGGCCAAGTCTCACTAACTTTAAGCCAACATAAAGGAGTTCGACCTTTCCTTCCATATAACGCCTTATATGGTGCCATGCCAATACTAGAATAAAAACTGTTATTATAGGTAAATTCGATCAGGGGCAAATATTTCTCCCATAAACCACCGTGCTCCAAAACACAAGCACACAACAAGTCCTCAAGACTCTGGATAGTCCTCTCAGATTGGCCATCAGTCTGAGGATGATACATCGAGCTTAGCTTTAATTTTGAGCCCATCACCTCATATAGGCTTCCCCAAAATTGGGAAGTAAATCGGGGATCCCTATCAGAAACAATACTTGATGGCACACCATGCAACCTCATAATTTCTTTGATGTATAACTGTGCCAAATCCTGCAAGGAACTCTTCATACTGATTGATAGAAAATGCGCGCTCTTTGTTAAGCAATCCACGATCACCCAGATTCCATTATATCTGGATCTCGTCCTACGTAAATAGGACACAAAGTCCATTGCAATCGCATCCCACTTCCAAACAGGGATATCAAGTGGTCTTAATGTACCAGAAGGTCTCTGATGCTCTACCTTCGCCTTTTGACAAATAAGGCATGAAGCTATAAAGCTGGCAATGTCACATTTCATTCTGGGCCACCAAAAATTCTTCTTTACGTCTTGGTACATCTTGGTCACACCGGGGTGAATACTAAAAATGCTTTTGTGTGCCTCCTGAAGCACCGTATGTCTCAAATCTCCAAATGAAGGCACGTATACACGACCTTTTACACGCCATAAACCATCAACACCCTCAATAAGGAATAGATTTTTCCCATCATATTGAGATCTTCTCATCTCCTACAAGTAATCATTATCTTCTTATTTCTTCTTCACAAGCTCTAAAAACTCATTGCATACCTTCAGTGTAGCAAAACATAACTTCTTGGAAGATTGAATTTTGGTCCCAATATTTAAATTCTGAAATTCCTCAATCAATTTGAATTCCTTGACCATCATGGCCGATATATGCAAGGACTTCCGACTAAGAGCATCTGCAACTACATTAGCCTTTCTCGGATAATACTTCAATTCAAAATCATAGTCCTTTAGGAATTCCATCCATCTCCTTTGGCGCATATTCAATTCCTTTAAATCAAAGATATATTTCAAGCTTTTGTGATCACTAAAGACCACGAACCTCGAACCATAGAGATAATGACGCCAAACCTTCAAGGCGAATACAACTATCGCCAACTCCAAGTCATGAGTTGGGTAATTAACTTTATGAGGTCTCAATTGGCGTGAAGCATAAGCTATAACACATTCCTTTTGCATCAAAACACATCCAAGACTATGCTTGGAAGCATCACAGTATACTGCAAAGTCCTCTTGTAAATCAGGCAATACCAAGATAGGCATAGAAGTCAGCCTTATTTTTAACTCCTCAAAACATCTCTCACACTTGACCGTCCACACAAAAGGTTGGTTCTTTCTTATCAATTTTGTTAAAGGTCTAGCAAGACGAGAAAAACCTTCAATGAACCTTCGATAATAACTGGCAAGTCCAAGGAAGCTTCAGATTTCAGTAACCGATGTAGGTCTAGGCCATGCCATAACGGCCTCAACCTTAGAAGGATCCACCAAAACACCTTCTTCGGATATCACATGTCCAAGAAACTGGATGATCATCAACTAAAAGTTGCATTTAGAGAGATTAATGTATAACTGATTCTCTCTAAGAATGTTCAACACAAGCTTCAAATGTTCCTCGTGTTCCTCACGGCTCTTTGAATACACTAAGATGTCGTCGATGAATACCACAACAAAGCGATCTAGGTAATCATGAAAGATGCGGTTCATGTAACTCATGAACACCGTTGGAGCATTAGTCACTCCGAATGGCATCACAACATACTTATAATGGCCATATCGCATCCTAAAAGCAGTTTTCGAGATGTCTTCGGTTTTCACCCGAATTTGGTGGTAAACAGAACGCAAATCAATCTTCGAAAACACTACAGAACCTTTTTAATTGATCCAACAGATCATCAATACAAGGCAAATGATATCTATTCTTTATTGTCATCTTGTTCAATTGACGGTAATCAACACACAACCGCATGGTTCCATCCTTCTTTTTAACCAATAAGACAGGAGCCCCCCAGGGTGAGACACTGGGTCGAACAAATTCCTTCTCAAGTAGCTCCTCAACTTGCTTCTTAAGTTCAGCCAACTCTATAGGAGATATCCTATAAGGAGCGATAGACACTGGTTCTGCGCTAGGTACAAGGTCGATAGCAAATTCAACCTCTCGTGGAGGTGGCAAGCCGGGTACCTCCTCGGGAAACACATCCAAAAATTCTGACACCATAGGGATATTCAAGGGATCGGGACCATTTGTCCCATCACCAAGAGATAATAATATACAAAGTTGAGTTATACCTTGCACATCAAATTTCCTCACATCAGAAGAAGGGAAAATGACAGTCCGTTGTTGATAGTCAACCAAGACTTTATTGGCGGAGAGCCAATCCATACCAAGAATGATCTTCAATCCCTTCATAGGTAGGCAAATGAAAGACATAACAAACTTTCTCCCTTCTAGGTGCATATCAACATTATCACACAGGTTAACCGATCTGAGATAAGTACCGGTTGGGGTGGTAACCACAAGGGCATTTTTCATTAAACACATCGGCAATCTCAATCACCGTACACAATCCTCGGATATAAAAGAATGAGTCACACCCGAATCGTAAATAACATGTACAGAATTTCTGAGTATTTTACACTTACTTTCAACTAAGTTATCGGCTTGAGCTGCTTTCTCACCGGTCACAGCAAACACCCTTCCGGCAGCTGGTTGAGGATTCCCACCATTTCCATTTCCTTCACGAGCGCCATTGCCGTTACCACGACCATTACCATACGTTCCACCATTATAGCCACCACGGCCACTATTTTGTCTACCATTGTTTCCATTACCACGGCCCCGACCACCATTGTGGCCTCCACGGTTCACATGAGCGGGAGCAATAGCACGGTTTGGAGTATTAGCTTGTATAGGAGTCTGTCTTGCGAGCAAAGGACATACAGGACAGATATGTCCCACCAGATCATAATTAAAGCACATTACGTCATCACGGTGCACACACTCACGAACATAGTGAGGACCACCACACCTATTGCATTTTGGCCCATTGGCATTCGCATTGCCCCGACCAAAGGTGTTACCATGACCGACGCCTCTACCTTGGACACTAGAATGAGCACCCCTTTCTGAAATTCCCTTGCTTCTTGAAACTAGAAGATTGACCCTTCAACTTAGAGTCAAATTTAGAATGATAAGGTGGAGCATGTTCCTCATAGATGCGACACTTATTCATAAGTACCGTGAAGCTTTAGATTTCTTGATGGCACATGGCCCTTTGAATGTCAGGATGTAGACCGTTCTCAAACTTCACACACTTGGAGGCTTTGGTTCCCTCTTGCTGATAAGAAGGGTAGAATTCACAGAGTTCTTCAAATTTGGAGGCGTACTCTTCCACCGTCATTGTGCCTTGCTTAAGTTCCATGAACTCAAGATCCTTCTTACTCTTATAGCTCTCAGGCACATACTTTCTCATGAGTTCCAGCTTAAAGTTTTCCCAAGTTAAGGGAATAGCTGTAGCAATCATCCTACTCTTGGTGAGTCTCCACCAAGTCTCAGCTTCATCTCTCAACATAAAAACAACATACTTCACTTTTTAGAGCTCAGTATATTCAAAACTGTCAAAGATTCGGTCAATATTTCAGATCCAAACATAAGCTTGCTCAGGTCTAAATCCATCGTGAAACTCGGAGGGTTTCCGCTTCAAGAACATGTCAAGGCCTTGAGTACCTTGATTAGCAGGAGTAGTTTGCCTTTCCGCTTCTTGTCTATCACGGTTTTACAACTCAAGGAGGTCCGCAAAGCGATTCAAAGCTCTAGCTATAGTGTCATCGTTATCTTGCCGATGACGAGCCATCACAATATCTATAATCATAACATTAAATTCAACTAACATCAGTAAACTAACTCATAAACCTCTCTATAGTTTTATGCTATAGATTTCATCATATATTTAAATCATGGCCTTCCATCATGGAGTCCAGCATTGACCAATCCATATTAAAGCTCATAAAAAGCATATCATCATCTCATGATGTCACATGTATTCGCATAATCATAAGAACTCATCATTGAGTGACAATAGTGTGAAGAAAGCTTGGCCAGACTTATAAAATCAAATTTCATCCACAATCAATCCATACGAGTCAAACAATAATGACAATCATTCACCAATGCATGTCATGCTCTAATAAGATTAATCAATCACAACAATAAGGAACAAACAAACCTCTGATACCAGGTTGAGACACCCCAAAAATTGGGGGTAAATTTTTCATGATTTTCACGTCATTATTTAATGAAGATATATAGTAGTGAAACTTAATTAATCACCCTGGATCTATGAATGACCTATCTCATATATGGAGATATAAGAAGGTAAGTTAAAAACAATTAATAAGAAATCCTCAATTTAAAAACAGTGGAAAGAATTAATTAAATTAATGCTATATGATTGGATTTAAAGAGGTAAACATCATGAGGTTTAATGACTTCATAATATGTCTAAAATTATTCTAAGATGATGCAAGAAAGAGATTTGATACAAGGAAAGGCCAAGTGAATGAGAAAAATACGTTTTGGAGATTCAGGGCTCCACTCGCTCAAGCGAGAGTCACACTCGCTTGAGCGAGTCCAAGTGGGGCACTTGAGCGAGCCACAAAACATGCTGAGCGAAAAGAAAGAAAGAGTATCAGGGGCCACCTCGCTTGAGCGAGCCCTATCTCACTCGAGCGAGATCCTCAGGATTCGCTTGGGCGAGGCAAGCGAGCGTGGGTAAAAGTGCCTCAGAACCCAACATACGCTCGTTCGCTTGAGCGAGTGCCACACCCAAAGACCTTCCGCTCAAGCAAAATTGGTCCAGTGGCAATTTACCTCGCTCTCGCTCGGGCGAGGCCTTACTCTCCTGAGCGAATCTCCTCCAGTGACCAATAACTGATGCATGGGCAGTCTCGCTTGGGTGAGACCCACTCTCACCTAAGTGAGATTTGGCCAGTGGCTAACTATCCAGCACAAGGGATTCTCGCTTGAACGAGAATCTATCTCGCTTAAGCGAGATTATCAGACATGTGCAGAAAGTAAGAAATTTACACAACTTAACATATAAAAATCCATATAAAACTAAATTGAACAAGTTTAATATATCGATTGCATCATATTAGGCATTTAGAACTTATTTCAAATGTCACATTCAACAATTCCCCTTTTTAATCCATTAATCACATCCAAATCATACTTATCATTTTATAGGCTCTATAAAACACAAAATCTACATGGATATCCATTCATTCACCAATTCTAACTACATCATACATCATTTTCATTATCCAACCAAGGTCGAGGTCACCAATGAAAATGAGCCATAAGTATTAGGGTCTCATTTTCCAACATTGTGACGACCCGTGTCAATTTTCCATTTAATTACAACCGTTTAATCATTTTTCGTAATAATTTTTTGATTTTACTAATAATTAATTAGGTCTTAATATAAAATAATATTTACTTTTCTTAATTACATTCAAAATAATAAAAGCATATTCAAAATAATGACCGATCAGAAATAAATCCATTAATAAAATAGGAATGATTAGAATCAGCGGAAGAGAAACGAAGACAAGGGGGTCATTCGCCTGAGCGAGACCCAGATTCGCTTAGGCGAAACCCGAGAAGGTCGCTTAAGCGAGTTCCGACTCGCTTGAGCGAATTCTACATCTTAACTTGAGCGAACAACAAGACCTACAAGGAAAATTCACAAGTCGGGTTTCACTCAGAAATAGGGTCCACTCGGTCATATCTCACTCGAAAAACTCTTAACCTTCACTCAGAAAAGGTTCCTCTCAGTCAGGTATCACTCGGAAAACACCCTAACCTAACTTCACTCGGAAGAGGTTCTCTCGGGTATACCTCACTCGGAAACATTCCTAACCATCACTCAGAAATAGTTTGCTCGGCCATAGCTCACTCGGGAACATCCCAATCTTCCACTCAGAAGAAGTTCGCTCGGGTATACATCACTCAGAAACAATCTGACCTTCCTACACTCGGAAAAGTTCTCTCAGCCATTCATCACTCGAAAGACATTCTAACCACTCGGAAGCATTCTAATCTTCACTCAGAAAGAGACGAGGGATACTCACGAGCGAAATACGCACCAAATCAACCGGCCCTCGCTCGGACAAGACAGAATCTACTCAGCGAGATTTGCCCGGTAATTGACTTTACTACAGCAAACACTCATGAAAATTAATACCGATTACATAGCAACATAAATTCATATTCACGTCAGTCGGCATAACGATTCGAAATTAGTTTAACAAAATCATGTTGTAGCATCACACAAAAAACTCAAAATATATATTACATACATAATTCATTCAAAATCACTCAGTGCCTTGGCATTAATCCTCCGCTTGGCGCACCTCTAGGGCTCCGACCTCTTCCCTGTCACTGGTTACTAAATTGAAAACCACAGCAAGGGTAAGTGTTTGGCATCATAATTAATCTAGAATGGAATTAACAAATTACATGTATACAAACTCCGTCCGATTGCATTTTCATCATATTGCAAATCACACTCAGAAATTATAACAAATCACACTCGGCAAGTAACTCACACTCGGCAAGTATAACAATTCACACTCGGCAAATATAACAAATTACACTCGACAAATATAGCAAATCATACTCGGCAAATATATCAAATTACACTCGATAAATATAGCAAATCATACTCGGCAAATATATCAAATTGAACTCGGCAATTATATCAAATTGCACTCAGCAAATATATCAAATCATACTCATCACAATACTAAATTCATCAATTGTCACCACTGACTCTCAGACAAAATTGACGCCTAGTATCCGGATACTAAAGGATCGACCTTCAGCTGGGGGTCTGACTTGACACCCCGTGAACCCGACTTGGTTCACCGAGCCCGACTTGGCTCCCCCTGAACCACTGGGTCATAGACCTCTGGGTAGCTCAACTGGGTCCAACTTGACCATGGAAGCCAAAAACGAGGGTAATATATACCGTCGGTCGTCCTCTACCATATAATCACATATTCTATTTTATAAACAAGCATATCATTACGATCATCATTTACAACTGTCAGAAACTGACTTGTGCTCACAACATAGGGCGATCGACTTATCAAGCCCATCAATATAACGTCCTTACACAGCAAACACTTTTCATACATATACAATTCACATTTCTTATCATATCATAAGTGGCCATTAACAACATCACATACTCATCATATGGGCGACCCGCTTGTCAAGCCCGACATCGCATTGCCACTATACACCGATTATCACAGCATCAAATATTTCAAACTCATAATCATCTTAAGTCACACACACACGATCTTAAACCGATCGATGTCCATATTCATACATGCATACACATACAACTCATCCACATACAACTTTCATCCAACATCATTTCTTACCATGTTCACAATCAGTTCAACGACTCGGACCCAACATGTCCTATTCTAATTAATTATAACCCAAACACCCCCTTACCTCGGTTCCAAGCTTCGACAATCTGCTCCTGATGCCGATTACGTCCTCTAAGCACTGGGTTCACGGTTTCTCCTCCGAATCCAGCACCAGCTTCGTCAATCAGTCCTCCGGTGTTCGTTCTGCTACCTTGAAAACATGGTCACGGAAATGTAGTTATCTCAAGGTTTTGATGTGAAATGAACTTCCCCTCAAAGCATGCAGCTAGCAGCGATGGAGGAAGGAGAAGAAAAAGAGAAACAGACGAAGAAGAAGGTTCGCATAAAAGTGAATGATTGAGGAAAGAGAAAGAAACCTTCTTTATGTAAAGCTCAGGGGCAAACCGGTCATTTCCCTATTTCTTTTATATTTTCTTTGGAAATTTTAATTAAACCTTTTCCTCCTTCTAATTACTCCTCATTTAACCCTTTTTATAATTAATCAATCAAATAAATTTTATTTACTTTCACAACATTTAATTATTTATAATTGCCTAATAATTTGTAAAAATATCAAATAAATCACTCAAACATTTATCAATATTTTCCGCTACACATAATTTTACTAAAATATCCGGGATGTTACATCCACCCCCCTAAAAAGGGATTTCGTCCTCGAAATCAACGCATCTATTAAAAAAGATTGGGGTACACCCGTCTTATGTCCGATTCCAATTCCCACGTGTAGGTTACCCCATTCAAATTCTGCCACTTCACCTTTACCAATGGCACTTCCTTGTTCCTTAACCGTTTGGTCTGATATTCCTCAATACCGATCAGTGTAACTTCCACCGTCAGGTCCTCCTTCAATTCGATAGAATCACTTGGCACAATCATGGAGTCACACGGAATGTACGCCTGGAGTTGTGACACGTGAAACACATTGTGAATATTAGTTAACGTCTGGGGAAGATCCAGTCGGTAAGCAACATCACCGATCCTCTCCAAAATTTGATACGGCCCAATGTATCTCGGATTAAGCTTGTGACTCTTCAATATCCGACCTATACCTTTTGTCAGTGAAACCTTCAGAAGTACCCAATCTCCCGCCTGAAACTTAAGTGGTCTATGCCGATTGTCATAGTAACTTTTCTATCGATCTTGGACAATCTTCATTTCCTCTCGGATTAGAGCAACCTGTTCATTCATTTCCTGGATTAACTCGGGCCCCAAATGAATGGCATCGCCATTTCCATTCCAACACAATGGTGTACGACACCTCTGACCATATAAAGCTTCATATGGAGGAAATTCGCTCGGAAATGTTTCTGCTTGAAACACTCAGTCATAGCTTTCCTTTCCTCGGAAGTGACCCACTCAGAAATGTCTCACCCGGAGACACCTCATTCAGAAATATCTCACTCGGATATATCCCTGTCCGAAAAGTACTTATTCGAAGTCACAGCCTTTCTTTATTCGAAGATATTTCTCTTGGAAGTGCGTCACTCGAAAGTCTTTTAACCGAAAGGATCATTCGAAGTCGAAGTTCAGTCCTCTCTCGGAAATCTTTCCACTTAGAAATATCATTCGGAGTCGAAGACCATCTCGAAGACATACCCAAGCACAAGCTCTCGGCAACTGTAAGACACCCGAGCACAAATTGAATGAAGGGGTTCACCACTCGGATATTTACTTTCCCCGAGAACGATTCACTCGGAAGCATACTCATTCGAAGTTGAAGTCTTTCCCTGTCCAGAAGTACTTCCCCTGGAAAAGGCTCACTCGGTATGTCTCAATCGGTGCCATACCACGCGGGAATCAGAAAGGTCTTACACGGTGCCATCCCACTTGGTAATGTCCCACTCGGTGCCATCCCACACAGAAGTGTCACACTCGGAGACACTCCACTCGGGAAAGTTACACTAAGAAATATCTTGACCCGAGAAGTACTTATTCAAAATCAAAGCTTTCCTTTGCTCGGAAGTACTTCTCTCGAAAATGACCCATTCGGAAACATTTCACTCGGATTTGTCTCACTCGTCTCACTCAAAAGTGTCTCATTCAGACACAGTTTTTTCTCCACTCAGAAGTATAAACTTGGGAGCATCTTTGCCCGAAAGGTGCTCATTCGAAGTCAGAGTCCCTTCCTTTTCGTTCGAAATCAATCCTCTTGGGAATATTCCCTTCCAATAGAAACACTCATCTAAAGTCAGACTCGGAAATTCTTCACTGATCCTCACTGAATTATTTTCTAAAATTCTCAATTTAGGATGTTACACATATCCTTTAAAGTCTGAATTGTTCGCTCTGACTGACCATCAGTCTGAGGATGATAAGTTGAACTCAGTCTTAGTTTAGTACCCAATTCCTGTTGTAGACTTCCCCATAATCTGCAAGCAAATCGAGGATCCCGATTGGAAATAATACTCGAAGGTACGCCATGCAATCGTACAATCTCAGTAACGTACAACCTAGCCAGTCAGTCCAATGACCATTTCATGTTCATAGCCAAGAAGTGAGCACTCTTGGTTAATCGGTCTACAATCACCCAGATTGCATTACACCCGAATTGGGTGTGAGGTAACCCAGATACGAAATCCATAGCAATACTCTCCCACTTCCAAATCGGAATCTCAGGAGGTTGAAGTAAGCCTAGGGGTCTCTGGTGTTCAACCTTACATTTCTGGCATATCACACAAGACTTCACATACTTGGTTATTGCCTTCTTCATTCCCGACCACCAGAATTCCTTCTTCAAATCGTGGTACATCTTTGTAATACTGGGATGAATACTCAAAGAACTCCTATGTGCTTCAGCTAACACGGCTTGCCTAAAATCACCTTTTGCAGGTACCACCACTCAGTCTCAGAATCTCCAAATTCCATCGTTACCTTGGGTTAATTCCATACCTTTACCTCTTGCTTGAGTGTCAAGCATTGATCCAAAGTTTGGAAACTTAACTCATACTTTTCCGTCCATACTAATAGATTCTCCTCTGGTTTATCTTGTTTCCTTAATTTCTATCGATACTTCATCAATTCTCTACTCAGTGTACCTTAGTAGGAACTCAAATCATCTGATTTCCTTTTAAGGTCATCTCTTCTCTTCAAAATCTAACAATAATTCATAATGACTACCATGTCTCAATATCTACTTTTCTATACTTATTATTCATCAGTTACCAAAGCTCATCTCTATTTGTTCTTCATCTCTAATCATTTACCAACTTCAGAAATACGAATCATACACTTCTCTTCTCTAAATCCGATCACCCAAGATTGGCTAAAACAAGTCTGTCTCCTCGACTCCACACGACCTTAACCACTAGTGCAACTACCTGAGGTGATCAGTCTCAGGAGTTCAACACTTCGTAGTTAAGCCAGGTGAAAGTCGGGTATACAGTCCAACTATTCATATCATCGATCGATATGCAAGCTGTTTACATCATAATTCATTTACTTATGCCTATTAGCGACTCCACAATGAATTAATGTTAAAAGGAATCCACGGTGGCCAGCCGCTATGATTCCCACGTAACACTAATATCAGTGCAAAGTCCAAACGACTAGGTAAAACTTCTCTTAATCCTCATTATCTATCTGCTTAATTACTTTTTAATCACTCCTTTTAGTGTCATTCACCTACTACTTCTCTTATCCCATACGTAACAGTCCAGTATATATATACATACTTCACTTGACCATCATTCATACAATACATTCCTTTAATCCTTTCCTGAGGGAATTATCGCCTCGTCAATTATATCACTGAAAATTATTACTAACCACTCTTCTTCTATCATCTTCAACCTATACAGGCATTCTTACACCGTCATTCATCAATTACTCATAATTTCTCTTAATATCCATCAATCAATCATCTAACAATATGAATATGATATACCTGTGATGTTGATTTAAACTACCTCATAGAAGCATTACAAAAGGCTCACCCCTCCTTTATAAGCTGGGGGATTCCCTTTTAGGAATTTGTCAAGAGTAGGACCAGATTTAGTCCTACTCATCAATTGAGAAAATTTTGAGAAGAAGCCGTCTCCTCCACCAGAACTAGTTCCCTCAGCCATAATGTAATTCTATAATAAACAAACACATCACCATTAATAACCAATGATCCACCAGGGAATTACCTCACACTCATATAAAATACAACGTCGCTGGAGTGCTAAGGGAATGATGCCAAGCTACACAAACAACCACAAGTACAATACAATAGAATGCAAAAACAGTCTAGTATAGGACACACAAATCACTGGGTTGACCCATGCACCCGGCTCTAGAAAGAACCAGGCTCTGATACCAACTGTGACGACCCGCGTCAATTTTCCATTTAATTACAACCGTTTAATCATTTTTCACAATAATTTTTTGATTTTACTAATAATTAATTAGGTTGTAATATAAAATAATATTTACTTTTCTTAATTACATTCAAAATAATAAAAGCATATTTAAAATAATGACTGATCGAAAATAAATCCATTAATAAAATGGGATTGATTAGAATCAACGGAAGAGAAATGAAGACAGGGGGTCATTCGCCTGAGCGAGACCCAAATTCGCTTAGGCGAAACCCGAGAAGGTCGCTTAAGCGAGTTTCGACTCGCTTAAGCGAATTCTACATCTTAACCTGAGCGAACAACAAGACCTACAAGGAAAATTCACAAGTCGGGTTTCACTCGGAAATGGGGTCCACTCAGTCATATCTCACTCGGAAAACTCTTAACCTTCACTCAGAAAAGGTTCCTCTCAGTCAGGTATCACTCAGAAAACACCCCAACCTTACTTCACTCGGAAGAGGTTCTCTCGGGTATACCTCACTCGGAAACATTCCTAACCATCACTTAGAAATAGTTCGCTCGGCCATAGCTCACTCGGGAACATCCCAATCTTCCACTCAGAAGAAGTTCGCTCGGGTATACATCACTCGGAAACAATTTGACCTTCCTGCACTTGAAAAAGGTTCTCTCAGCCATTCATCACTCGGAAGACATTCTAACCACTCAAAAGCATTCTAATCTTCACTCGGAAAGAGACGAGGGATAGTCACGAGCGAAATAGACACCAAATCAACCGGCCCTCGCTCGGACAAGACAAAATCTACTCGGCGAGATTCACTCGGTAATTGACTTTACTACAATAAACACTCATGAAAATTAATACCGATCACATAGCAACATAAATTCATATTCATATCAGTCGGCATACCGATTCGAAATTAGTTCAACACAATCATGTTGTAGCATCACACAGAAAACTCAAAATATATATTACACACATAATTCATTCAAAATCACTCGGTGCCTTGGCATCAATCCTCCGCTTGGCACACCTCCAGGGCTTTGACCTCTTCCCTGTCACTGGTTACTAAATTGAAAACCACAGCAAGGGTGAGTGTTTGGCATCATAATTAATCTAGAATGGAATTAACAAATTACATGTATACAAACTCTGTCCGATTACATTTTCATCATATTGCAAATCACACTCGGAAATTATAACAAATCACACTCGGCAAGTAACTCACACTCGGCAAGTATAACAATTCACAGTCGACAAACATAACAAATTGCACTCGGCAAATATAGCAAATCATACTCGGAAAATATATCAAATTGCACTCGACAAATATAGCAAATCATACTCGGCAAATATATCAAATTGAACTCGGCAATTATATCAAATTGCACTCAGCAAATATATCAAATCATACTCATCACAATACTAAATTCATCAATTGTCACCACTGACTCTCAGACAAAATTGACGCCTAGTATCCGGATACTAAAGGATCGACCTTCAGCTGGGGGTTCGACTTGACACCCCGTGAACCCGACTTGGTTCACCGAGCCCGACTTGGCCCCCCCTCAACAACTAGGTCATAGACCTCTGGGTAGCTCAACTGGGTCCGACTTGACCATGGAAGCCAAAAATGAGGGTAACACATATCGTCGGTCGTCCTCTACCATATAATCACATATTCCATTATATAAACAAGCATATCATTACGATCATCATTTGCAACTGTTAGAAACTGACTTGTGCTCACAACGTAGGGCGACCGACTTATCAAGCCCATCAATATAACGTCCTTACACAGCAAATACTTTTCATACATATACAATTCACATTTCTCATCATATCATAAATGGCCATTAACAACATCATATACTCATCATACGGGCGACCCGCTTGTCAAGCCTGGCATCGCATTGCCACTATACACCGATTATCACAGCATCAAATATTTCAAACTCATAATCATCTTAAGCCACACACACACGATCTTAAATCGATCGATGTCCATATTCATACATGCATACACATACAACTCATCCACATACAACTTTTATCCAGCATCATTTCTTACCATGTTCACAATCAGTTCAACGACTCAGACCCAACATGTCCTATTCTAATTAATTATAACCCAAACACCCCCTTACCTCGGTTCCAAGCTTCGACAATCTGCTCCTGATGCCGATTACGTCCTCTAAGCACTGGGTTCACGGTTTCTCCTCCGAATCCAGCACCAGCTTCGTCAATCAGTCCTCCGGTGTTCGTTCTGCTACCTTGAAACCATGGTCAAGAAAATGTAGTTATCTCAAGGTTTTGATGCGAAATGAACTTCCCCTCAGAGCATGCAGCTCGCAGCGATGGAGGAAGGAGAAGAAGAAAAGAAACAGATGAAGAAGAAGGTTCGCGTAAAAGTGAATGATTGAGGAAAGAGAAAGAAACCTTCTTTATGTAAAGCTCAGGGGCAAACCGGTTAGTTCCCCATTTCTTTTATATTTTCTTTGGAAATTTTAGTTAAACCTTTTCCTCCTTCTAATCACTCCTCATTTAACCCTTTTTATAATTAATCAATCAAATAAATTTTATTTACTTTCACAACATTTAATTATTTATAATTGCCTAATAGTTTGTAAAAATATCAAATAAATCACTCATACATTTATCAATATTTTCCGCTACACATAATTTTACTAAAATATCCGGGATGTTACAAACATGACCTCCAAAATCATCTATTTATCATCCATACAAGTTATCCATATTAATTCATGGCTATACAAAATATTCATTATGTATATACATTACAAAAGTATACGTAAAAGCCATAAAATCAAGAAAATTGTCGGCCAAGGCATTCTTTACCTAAAATAACTTCCTTCATACAATTCTTCCTCCCATGAGCTCCATGGTCAAGCCCTACAACACAAGAGCTAAAAAGATAGACTACATGGAGAGTGAGTATATTTTCTCAATGATGAAATATCCAACAATTAGTGATAACATACATATGAATGCAAGTTAAACATCTTCTCCTAAAAAGGAGTTCAAATGACACTAAGATCAATCAATCACCCAAATTCATAGAACACTCATATCCATAAAGATTCATTGAACCACACCAAACTAATAACACAAATATAGTTAGTGATCAAGAGGATTCCACAAACACTTCATATAACTTCCTCATTGGGATATCACTTAATGCCATGCTTCTATGGCTAATGCACATGCTGGTGTTTAGACATGCATATATACGGATCCGATTTCATTTCAACGGGTGATCGCAACCACCATAATTATTCATTTATTCTCATTGGTTTCTGCCTCGTAAGGGGTACTCCCTCTAACAGCCTCACAAGGTGCTTTCTCATGATCGCAACCACGTTCAACAATTCACAATGGTTTCCCGCCTTGCAAGGGGTACTCCCGCCTCGTGATCGTAACCACGGGCATTTAATCTCAATGGTCCCACAGGGCCTTTCATTTCAAACACCAGGTGATCACAACCATTGGCTTAATATCTCAAGAACTCACAAGCCCTTTATATCTCAAATCTTAAGTGATCGCAACCACTTTTCAAACATCATGTTATGCATGCCATGCTATATATACAACAATGCTCATGCATGCCTTAACGTCATAAGGATTATCTCACCCTCTCATCTAGGGTACCACTCATACTCAATCACAATATTAATCCCACATAATCAAATATATACATACCATTTCACAATCAACCATCGCAAGATTCAATCTCTATTTTATATCACACAAATAAAGCATTACATCCATTCAAGGAGCAACATGCAACATGGCATCAATACATACATTATCAACATATAAGGTTTCATGCATTTAGAAAATACACCTCTCTCCTACCTCAAGAGAAGTAGACTTCCGGGTTTGATGTTCCCGCCTTGCAGGTGGTATCAAGTCCTACACCATTAAATTTTAGGACCACATCAATCATTCATTCAAGCACTATTTTCAATATATATAGACATATACATATACACACGATTCTCATCATGTAGAAACTATTTATATTTTTATTCATTTGCCCAATTAGGCTTCGGGAATTCCTTCCTTTTAATCAAAACCTATTATTACTAAAGGTAACAACCTAATTAGTTAAGTTACCACATATACCAATCTCACATCCAACTCATTTTAAGTGGGTTTTTCATTTATGGTCTCCAACCACCATCACCAATCATCATTTATGGCAATACCTCATCATTAATAATATTCTCATCATTATTTAATGCCTTTCCCATTCATATTACACATTTCCCCAATCATAAGTTAAGGTTTTATTAAAAACCTAACCATATCATAAATACACATCAATTTCCTTTATTCTCCATCACCATTTTCGTGTTCCCTATTTAATACTCATAAAAGTCTATATTTATTTCACCCCACCTTAGGGTTTATGTATTTAATGGTTCCATTCAATACCCATATGCATTTAATATTCTCCCAAGCCATAACCTTCCATTCCCTAGGTTCCAAACATAAGAAAAATGGCAAGAAACTTACCTTGCTCCAAAAACAAAAATGGGAAACAAGGGGGAGGATGAAGATGATGAAAATGAAAGAGAAGAGAGGAAAAGCTTCAAGCATCCATTGTGTCTTCCTTGCTTCTCGAAAATGAAATTGAAGAGAGGTATAAGGCACCAACTGTTTCTTTAGGTTTTTGAAGAAGAAGAAGATGTAGAAAAGAGAACATAGAAGATGAGAGGAAAGAGCAATGTGGATTTTCCTTAAGAGAAGAAGAGTAACGTGAATTAAGAAAGGAGAGTAGGATTTTGTTTTTATATTGGGCCCATTAGTTAAAGTTTTTCCATTTTATAATAAGCAGGATCTCTGTTCAAGCTCAATACTTTATCTAAAAATTATTCCGAATACATATTCAGATTCCTAATAATATAAGATAAGTTGATAATATGCCATGTATGATGTGATTTGTTATGTGATTATATGGTGTAGCCCCTCGTTTCTGGCTCCTGTGGCCTTTGTGCCCAGTTGAGCTACCCATTGGTCAAGTAGGACCCAGTGATGGAGGTGGAAAGTCAAGCAGGACTCAGTGGACCAAGTAGGGTCCACGGGGTGTCAATTAAGACCCCCAGTTGAAGGTCGATCCTAAGGTATCGGGATACCAGGAGTCAGATGCATGCGAGTTAGTTATTAATTATATGGACTGATGATTGATGTATGATTAATAATAAGATATGAATTGACCATGTATTATGATGAATGTGTGAACCTTTTATGACCTATGACGTATGTGATAAACTAGGGGTAGATATATGAATATATATATATGTATAAATACAGGAAGTCAGAGAGGTTACTTAATAATACGAATAGTAGGTATTGTTAGATTTTTATTATTTTGTCCTATATTAATTATGATATCTCAAACACTCACCCTTGCTGTGGTTTATTTAATTTTAGTGACCAGTGATAGGGAGGATGCTAATGCCCTGAAAGTATGCCAAACGGAGGGTTGATGCCAAGAAAGAATGAATTTATGTAAAATATGAATATGTATGTAATAGGTTATTAGTTATGTGTGATGAGTCAATTATGTTATGCTTGTGTGATTGTTGAATTAAATTGGTGTGTTGGGATTGCGATGATGATTAATATGGTGTTAGTGAATTGTTGATAATGATGATTGAAGATGATGATGGTAATTTGGATTATGATGGTTAGTTATATAATGTGTGAATTATTATGAATTGTGGCACGGAGCCAATATTGTGTAAATGATGAATGATATGGGTAGGTTCTGCTAGAATGTATGATTGTAGTGTGTGATATGAATAAGAATCTAATTGTGATTTGATTGATTTAGAGAATTATGCATATAGTGAGTTCTTGTGGATTTAAGGAACTAAATAGGTGATTTTAAGATCCAACGAGTTTTGGGACCCCCGGAAGATACCAATAGGTCCCTTAGGACATGTAGGAACTGTATGCACGAGCCTTAGGCCATTTAGAACCCATTTAGGGTGTTTGGTGCAAGGATTTTGCACTAAAAGAGGTTAAATTCCATTTTGTGCATAACTTACGCATATGTTGGAATTTTGGCAAACGAACGGTGCCAACAGTTTCCGAATAGGGAAAACATATGGCCCATGAAATTTAGTGGCAATCGGACCTAAAACGGGCCATTTAGAAAGGTTACAAGTTGGCCGATTGACCTAAAACCCATGAGAGCAACAGGTGCTGTTACTGTCATGCTCACGCTACGTGTGGGGCTGACATGTAGTGTGGGGTATGCAGTTTTGAGTTGAAGCTACGTGTGGGGCTGGCGCGCAACATCAGGTTCCTTGTTTGAGGTTTTGTTTTTTTAACTTTAATGATTTTGGGGTTTTAAACTATGGGAAATATTTTGTATTTTGACACTTTTCATTGAAAATGAATATTTTCTAATTGAGGAATAATTAATTTATTTAATTATGAAAAATTTACTGTGAAAATTAATAAAAAGGATAAAAATAATTGTAAATTAACCTAGGACGTCACATTATGCATCTACCACATATTGGAACACACATATACATATCATCAAGCATAATTCAACATTATTCACAAGATGGTATTAACATAGTTTCAGCCATTGAACAATTTAATCAAGCCACTACATGAAGATAATTACATTCGGGGCTATGACAAATTTCTTTCATCACTAAAACAGAGATCAGAATAATATTATCTTACATAAACAAGTAATATTTGATCAAACCCATAACCAGGAATCAAATTTCTACTTATCATTCGACTAGTAATCCCCCCGTACGCTAAATGTACCTTACGGTGAATCCGACTTTACGATTTAAGCTTCTGATCATGAAAATGCCTACTGATTGAAATCTTCCATTATTTCAAAAATTCCTAAAATCAAAAATAGTTATTTTTAATAATTTTGAATTGCCTTATAACGCATATTGAAGCCAAAGGTCTAGTTTTAGAGATTACCAAAACGCACCGAAGCTAACGAATACACGTTGATGCATGGTTGAACGATCTCCGAGCAGCGATCATACTTAAATGAAAATTTCCTAAAATACCAAATATTATGTTAGCCATTTCCAAAATTAGACTTAACATTTTTCAAAGCTTAAACGAGGAATCCGCCATGGTTTTGAAAGATGACATCTTACTAGAACGCCGTTCCGCTTGCTAATAACCCTCTGATTTGGTTCTGATGCCCCAAACATCAACTGATAGCCTCTGAAACAATTTCATAAGCATTGCCAACATAATATTCTTACAAGATTCAATAATTGCATTAATGGGTATGATCTAAATTACTAAAATTTGAGGGAAAATAGAACCCGTTACCTCACGGGCTTCTCAACAAGTTTTACCTGGTCTGATGATTCTCAAGCTTCACCCATGGTTGCCACGGTTCAAACAGAATGGAGAAGGAAAAATTTTAGTGGCATGCATAAGGAGAAACCGCAAGGCGAAGTAGGAGAAAAAAGCGAAATTGAGACATGTACCTACCTTGGAGTGAAATCCTTACATAATGTTTATGGGTGGCGAAGTGAATGGCATAATGGAGGTGGTGGTATGATGAGGTATGGTGATTGGGGTTGAATAAAGGAAGAAGAAGTTCAATTTCTGCCTAAAGGAGAAGATGGGAGAAGGGAAACCTAGCTTTGCCACTTGTATGAAGGAGAAAGGTGGAAGGAGAATGGTATGGAGAGAGCATGGTGATGGGATTGATTATGGGGAAGAAGAATGTGTTCTACTATAAGAAACAACAATAGCATGTGTACATGGAAGGGATAGAGATAGAGGAAACTGAAGTGGAATGGAGTATTAGAGTTTTAGAATTAAGTTCAAGATTTTCAATAATAATAATAACAACTATTTGGTTTAGCAACCAAACTAAATTAAACTTGTAGTTATCAAAATTAATTTACTTTCAATTAGTAGGAATTAAATCTTCATCTTTAATTTAAAAATTTAGGATGGAAATTTAGGAATTGGATTAAACTTGACACTAGAAATTATTCAAGTTAGTAATTAAACTAAATTAATTTGGTAACCATAAAAATTAATTCACTCCCAATTAATAGGAATTAAATTCTTATCTCAATTTTTAAAATTTAGGATGTTACAAACAATATCAAATCTACATGATTCCAAAACATTAAATAATTATCGTTTAAAATAAGTAACAAAATTTTAAATAAATATAGCAACTAATAACCTATATGTATAATATAAAAATATTAAACAATAATCATTCAAAATTATGTAACAAAATTTCAAATAAACTACCCAACTATATCATATCTACATGTTATAAAAATATTAAATAATATTTATTCAAAAATGTCTTACAAAATTTTAAATAACCAAAACCAAATAATAACATATCTACATAACATACAAACATTATCTATTATTTGTTCAAAAATGTGTAACAAACTTTCAAATAAACTACCCAACTATATCATATCTACATATTATAAAAATATTAAATAATATTTATTTAAAAATTTGTAACAAAATTTTAAATACTCAAATCCAAAAAATAACATATCTATATAATATACAAACATTATCTACTATCTGTTCAAAAATATGTCACAAAGTTTTAAATAAACTACCCAACTATATCATATTTACATATTATAAAAATATTAAATAATATTTATTCAAAAATTCATAACAAAATCTTAAATAACTAGATCCAAATAATCATATATCTATATCATATATACAAATATTATCTATTACTTGTTCAAAAATATGTAACAAAATTTTAAATAAACTACCCAACTATATCATATCTACATATTATAAAAACATTAAATAATATTTATTAAAAAATATATAACAAAATGTTATGTAACCAAATCCAAATAATAAGATATCTACATCATATACAAACATTATCTACTATTTGTTCAAAAATGTCTAATAAAATTTCAAATAAACTACTAAACTATATCATATCTACATATTATACAAATATTAAATAATATTTATTCAAAAATTTATAACAAATTTTAAATAACCAAATCAAATAATAACATATCTACATAATATACAAACATTATCCACTATTTGTTCAAAAATGTCAAACAAAATTTCAAATAAACTACCCAACTATATCATATCTACATATTATGTATATATTAAATAATATTCATTAAAAATATGTAACTAAATTTTAATAACCAACTAAATCCAAATAATAACATATCTACATAATATACAAACATTATCTACTATTTGTTCAAGAATGTCCAACAAAATATTTGAATAATTTTAGCCAAATATATTTGCTATAAAATAAAATATTGTATTTTCATCTTATCTACTAATATTAGTTATCAAATATTAATTTACTCACCTATAACTTATTTTCTTCATCATTTAAGACCATAAATTTTATTAATAGGGAACAATATTCTAACTTCGACTAAACACTCATACACAAACTTTATTCAAGTCACAGTTTTGTTGTTCTTATCTCTCATGGCTAGTCAAAGAGGTGGTCATTTGAAAAAAGATAATGACAAAACCGGTGCCACACTGACAGACATGAAATCCACACCTACTAGAACGAAATATGCACCGATCAAAGTAAAAAAAAAAGAAGCAAAACGCCTCCTGGCATTATCAACATCTCTTCAACATAAGTCCTTATATTCCTGTCAAGTCTATACACCATTTATGTGTTTTTTATTTAATTTTATCTCATAGTTTTGTTTTTCTACTTTATGCTTTATATACTTTATGACTCCTATACTATATGGATCATAATTTTAAATATTAAAATACAAATAAAATCTACAATTTAATATCTGAAATGATGACCCAAGGGAAAGTCCATATATAAAATATTTTATTTAATTTTGTTTTACTTCTTTAACATATAATAGATTTAGTTTTTATTCTAACCAAGTTCAATTTGATTAATTAAAGTAAAGATATTTTATAAGTTTAAAATATTGTTAGATATTAATTGTTTAAATGACATAATAATAATACTTTTTAAGTTGTTTTAGTTGATAGTAATATTATATTACATAATGTTTATAATTGTTCATGATATTTTATTACTGTTTAGGAAATCAGATCAAGTTGGTCGGTCCAATGGGAAAACCGATGAACCAACTAAGTCGATGGTTTATTGATTGAACCAATCTATAACAAATTCTATAGAAAATACAAAATGATTGGATGAGATTTGAGTCGTTGTTAAATGTGTATAGATTGATCTATTTAGTAGTAGTTAACCATATATTCAAAACAAAATGTGTATTGTTTTAGTACAAATCTGACTTATTTTTCTTACATATTAAGTTGTTATTTAATATGCTATATATTACTAGTATATATAGCATAAAGTAGAAAAACAAGAATATAATATAAAATTAAATAAAAAACACATAAATGGTGTATAGGCTTGGCGGGAATATAAGGACTTACATTGAAGAGATGTTGATAATGTCAGGAGGCATCTTCCCTTTTTTTTTTTACTTCCATTGGTGCATATTAAGTTTTGGTAGGTGTGGATTTTGAGCCTATCAGTGTAGCACCAATTTTGTCAATATTTTTTTTCTAATGATCACCTCGTTGACTAGCCATGAGAGATAAGAACAACGAAACTGTGACTGGAATAAAGTTTATGTATAAGTGTTTAGTCAAAGTTAGAATACTGTTCTGTATTTATAATAGTTATGGTTTTAAATGATGAAGAAAATAAGTTGTGGATGAGTAAATCAATATTCAATAACTAATATTAATAGATAAGATGCAAATAATATTTAATTTTATAGCTAATATATTTGGCTAGAATTGTTTAAATACTTTGTTAGACATTTTTGAACAAAAAGTAGATAATGTTTGTATACTATATAGATTATGTTATTATTTGGATTTGGTTATCTAAAATTTTGTTACATATTTTTGAATAAATATTATTTAATATTTACATAATATGTAGATATGATATGGTAGTTTATTTGAAATTTTGTTAGACATTTTTGAACAAATAGTAGATAATGTATGTATATTAAGTAGATATGTCATTATTTGGATTTGGTTGGTTATTTAAAATTTGCTATACATTTTTGAATAAATATTATTTAATATTTACATAATATGTAGATATGATATAATTTGGTAGTTTATTTGAAATTTTGTTAGACACTTTTAAACAAATAGTAGATAATGTTTGTATATTATGTAGATATGTTATTATTTGGATTTGGTTGGTTATTTAAAATTTTTCTACACATTTTTGAATAAATATTATTTAATATTTACATATATAGATATGATATAGTTTGGTAGTTTATATGAAATTTTGTTAGACACTTTTAAACAAATAGTAGATAATGTTTGTATACTATGTAGATATGTTATTATTTAGATTTGATTGGTTATTTAAAATTTTGTTACACATTTTTTCATAGATATTATTTAATATTTACATAATATGTAGATATGATATAGTTGGGTAGTTTATTTGAAATTTTGTTAGACATTTTTGGAGAAATAGTAGATAATGTTTGTATATTATGTAGATATGTTATTATTTGGATTTGGTTATTTAAATTTTGTTACAAATTTTTGAATGAATATTATTTAATATTTTTATAATATGTAGATATGATATATTTAGGTAGTTTATTTAAAAATTTGTTACACATTTTTAAACAAATTAGATTTGGTTATTTAAAATTTTGTTATAAAATTTTTAATAAATATTATTTAATATTTTTATAATATGTAGATATGATGTAGTGTGGTAGTTTATTTGAAATTTTGTTACATATTTTTGAATATTTGTATATTGTGTAGATATGTTAATATTTGAATTTGGTTATTTAAAATTTTGTTACAAATTTTTAAATAAATATTATTTAATATTTTTATAATATGTAGATATGATATAGTTGGATAATTTATTTAAAATTTTGTTACATATTTTTAAACAAATAGTAGATAATATTTTTATATTATATAGATATGTTATTATTTGGATATGGTTATTTGAAATTTTGTTACAAATTTTTGAATAAATATTATTTAATGTTTTTATAATATGAAGATGAGTGTGATAGTTTATTTGAATTTTGTTACACATTTTTGAACTAATAGTAGATAATGTTTGTATATTTTGTTGATATGTTATTCTTTGGATTTAGTTGTTTAAAATTTTGTTACAGATTTTTGAATAAATATTATTTAATATTTTTATAACATGTAGATTAGTTTATTTGAAATTTTGTTATACATTTTTGAATGATTATTGTTTAATATTTTTTATATTATATATATATGTTATTAGTTGGCTATATTTATTTAAAAATTTGTCACTTATTTTTAAACAATAATTATTTAATGTTTTGAAATGATGTAGATTTGATATAGTTTGTTAGTTTTATTTTAATTTTTTTTACATAGTTAAACAAATATTATTTAAATTTTTTTATCATGTAGGCATGATATATATGGATTTTTTAATTTGTGTTACACATTTTTTAATTGATAATGCTAACTTTTGTATGACTATCATTTTAGGTTTTTTATTTTTTCTGATTTTATTTGTTTATTTATTTGTTATTTTATTTTACTTTACTATTATTTTATTTTATTATCATTATTATTATTATTTAAGTTTTTCTCACATGTAATTATATTCTTACGTATGTAATGTTTATTTTTATTTTATTTATTATTATTATTTTGTTTTTAATTTTGGCTAGCTCAAAATGTTACTTTCTTGTTAATAGATTCACACATGACATTTGGTTTAAATTTAATCTCCTACAGAAACATACATATAGTATATATTCAGATCCAAGATTATTAATGGAGAAAAACTTGGCAACATTATTTAGAAACATTGTTATTTTCCCAAAATTTCAGACACAATCTAGAAACAGGCAGCAAACGTGGCTCTAACAGAGTTAAGTTGTACTACCTTTTCCCTTTTAACTACATATTACAGAAACCAAGTATGACAATTATGTGCAGTTGTGTCCTGTAACCATGGTGTTATATATGTTGGTTTGATTTAAGATCATTAAGGACATCCACCATAATGTTCTGCTTTAGGAGTCTGATAGTATGAATAACTACCTGATTAAATAATTTTAAGAAACATAAAATAGGGTTATGAGAAAAATCTAGAGAAAAATGGAAAAGAATCTAGTAAACATACTTACTTCATCCTTAGTGGCATGATGAAATGCAACTTTGAGTTTTCAAACCTTGTAATTCTAGCAAAGGAATGCCAAGTACTTCATAGTATAATATATCAAAAGTCTGACATTGAGGAAATAAGATCTCTTATAATTTTTCAGGAACAAATACTAGTGTAAATAAATGGCTACCTGATTGTAATGAACTAGCATATAAGACAAATGATCTACCCCCTATTTAATAAGCTGGGGTTTTAGTTGTTGAGAGTAACAATTGTGTGGGGTAAGTCGTATTTTGGATGGATCATCCAAACCAAGCTACCAAGCTACTTTCTCCACCACATTATCATATATGTACAGCCTTGACCTAAAAATCAATATATGGGAGAATGTAAGATAGACGGTAGAATAATATTAATAATATATAGCTACATCTCTTCAATAATGTTGGAAGTCCCACATCGCCTACCTCATGATATTTCGCATGGCTTAAATACCTGTTGGGCAACTCTAACCATTGCTAATTGGTTTTGGGATGGAACCTTTAACATGGTATCAGAGCCTAAGCATTCTTTCCGGTTCTTATGGGCCAAGAGTTGCCCTTTCGTTGTGGGTCAAAAGTTACCCCTTGCCTGGTCCGGCAGGCTTCGTTGGAGGGGGCGTGTTAGAAGTCCCACATCGCCTACCTCATGATATTTCGCATGGCTTAAATACCTGTTGGGCAACTCTAACCATTGCCAATTGGTTTTGGGATGGAACCTTTAACAAATAATAATAAAAAAAGCTACGTGGTAGTAAATGTAAAAAACTTTCCCCTAAAAGTTCCATAAGGCTTACATCTCCAACAAAAAAGTCATCCTTTTTAGGTTTATCTAGAGATCAAAAGTGAACCACCCACAAGTACAACAGATACGTAAGCTATTTCAGATAATTTAGATGTAAACTGATTGAATAAAAAATTGGAGAAGCTTTCATGTCGACATCACTAAATAGATTAACCAAACAAATTGCATCAAGTAAACCAAACATTGAAACTACCTAGTGATTGTGAACATATTTTAAATAAGAGGGCATATCTAGATAGCGGACACTGTCCTCACTATCCATGGTGGAAGCCTTTTAAAAACATATGATATCTTCATCTTCCAGTTGTAAATATAGAATACAAGTCAACATGCCTACAAAATATAACTTAATTGAGGCATTTGATGCATAGAATCCCAATAGCAGGAATCTTTACATAGAATAACAAGTTCCTTAATTTACAAAAAAATATAAATAATATTACAAATCAAAATTGTTTCCCATTAATATTTTTCACTAAACATTCCCACACTTCCACTAACAATGAGGGAGGTGGGATTGATTTATTCTGATGGCATGAGAATATTTCTTCTGCGCTGGTGGCCCAAAATTAGCAACCCTACTGTCACCAAGACATCAACCTACTATCACCATATTAGTGGTAGAAAGGACCATTCGGTTAATACAAGTTCACAACCTGGTAACTCAACCCACTACTATTAATTGACAGTGTGTAAGGACACCGATTCCCTGAACCTGAATCTTGATATAATTACAATAATTAATTTAATAAAAACACGAATAAATTTTTCACGTTTTGAAAGCCTGAACGTGTAACCATACACCAAGACTCGAATCACAAAAAACCAGAGATTGAAGTTTAAGAATTCAGAAAATGGATTGAGAAACAATTGCCGCAACATGTATACAGAAACAATTATACTTACAGCCAAAGAAAAATGTGTATATAGGGCATACGTTTAGTCCCATATGAAGATATAAGAAAAGACCCAAAAATGAGAAAAGGCCCAAAAATGAGAAAAGGAAGAGGAAAAACACATTTCAGGCAGTCTCGCTTAAGCGAGGAAGATCTCGCCTGAGTGAGCCCCGAGCCTCGCTTGAGCAAGCAGGGATGAAGCATCAGACCCCCATACTCACTTGAGTGACACCATATTCGCTCAGGCAAAATTCCTCTAGAACCAAAACATCTCATTTTCGCTTGAGCGAGTCATCACTCACTTGAGCGAAAATTTCACAAAATCAAATCCTCGTTTACTCGCTTAAGCGAGACACCTCTCGCTTGAGCAAAAAAGAGATAGAATCAAAACACTTCATTCTCACTTAAGCAAGAATTTAACAGAATCAAAATACACCATTTTCGCTTGAGCGAAAATCAAACAAAATCATAACCCATCCTTTTTCGCTTGAGCGAGACACCCCTCGTTTGAATAAAAATCAAACATAATCATTACTTTGGATCTGGCTTGAGCGAGATTGCTCGCTTGAGTGAAAATAAGCCAGAAAGCACACTACACCATCAGGATTCTCTCACTTGAGCGAGGATCCTCTCGCTTAAGCGAGTTTGACAGAAAATAGATTTTAACATATGTGAATCAATTTACATAGCATACTAAATTACAAATGACAAGGATTTGATCTAAAGTCTTAATAGATGTATATTTATACGCATAAATATGACTTGTCCCAACAAGTCTCATCCAATAATTAAGGTCCTAGATCATCCTATGCATCAATGGTAATTCAAGCATATTTAGACTAACCAAGTAAGTCAATTTGTAATTTAAGCCTATTTGGCCATAAACCAACCTTGCACACCAGTTTCATACATACATTATGAATTGTAGGTTACCTCTACATGAGGTCTTGCATATTAAATAAGAATATGGCCTACCCACTATTAGGGAATCCCTTAGGGTCAGGCAGCGGAAACACAAAAGATTCCCAAAAAGGATTGCAAAAACAGATGTCTCAAGGCATTAACAAAATTAATATTTCGATTTAGGGTTTACCTCTTGTAGACAAAAAGCGAGTTCCTCGATCGAAGCAATTGTAGCTTCGTCCTTAGGAGTCCACACGAGCACTTCTACTAGAAACAAAAATTTTGAATGCTAGTATGGAAATTTGAGAGTAATCTAATTTTTGAGCAACAGCCTATGAGCATCTCATGCTCTATATATAGGCTTAGGTCTTAACCTAATAAGCTCTTATTAAACATTGGACTCCTGACTCATTCTAAATGAGTTAGGCCTAATAGTTTTATTTTTAGTCAAAATAAAACTATCCTATGGTGGGCTTACTCTATGTGTGTGAGCCTATAGGTAAAATATTCGGTTATATTAATAATAAACTATTTTATTATTAATATAAAATAAGAGCGACATCTAGCAATACATCATTATGTCCGAATATCATTTATCATCAACATGACCTATAAGTGACAATTATTTTATATATTTATTCCTTTTGTCATGATATCTAATTGGGCCCAAGACATGGTCGTCATCATCTTTATATGACCCAATTCATTTTACTTGATACCAAAGTAGACTTTACAGAATAAATATCTAATATTTATTCATCCTAGCATGGCCATGCATTTTGTTACTCTCACTTCATCAAGTGGCCCATAGATATCACTCTTGTCATATAGGAGAGACAAATCTCATCTGCATCACTCACATCCCTCTGTATAATTTATCCATTGCCTAATCACAATCTTTATGGTCATCTTATTACATATGATATTTGATTGTATTAAAACAATAAACTCCTTATGTAGGAATCGTAGTGACTTCAGGTCGAAGGACTATATACCATTATCACATTGAGAATCATTTATGACACTCATGTAATGATCCATGCAACATTCTCATGGTGGGTCTGTCTATTACAACATTAATCTTAATGTGTACCCGTGTAAAGACTTGATATCATATATCCATGATTTGTAAGATCAAATCATCAGTATATTCACACATTAATCTTAATGTATTTACATGTTCCCATGTAAATACTTGATTAGGGACATTTTAGGAATAATTCTCATATGACCTATTATTCTAGGATAAATAGTTTTAAAACAATCTTAAAACTAAAAATACTAATTTTATTGATAAGTTAAAATTGAAACATTAATAGCTCGTAGTGCATACACCAACAATCTCCCACTTGCACTAGAGCCAATCAGACATTTACCTAATGCCTAATGATCTAGTGTGTCCCTCATGCTTCTGTTGTGCAAGAGGTTTGGTGAGTGGGTTAGCAATGTTCTCATCGGTGTGCACTTTACATATCTTAACATCTCTTTGTTCAAATATTTCTCGGATGAGATGATAATGCTTAAGTATATGCTTGGATCGCTGATGTGATCTAGGTTCCTTAGCTTGTGAAATTGCTCCACTATTGTCACAATAGAGACTTATAGGGTCCATAATGCTAGGAACTACCTTAAGTTCTGTTATAAACTTCTTGATCCATACTGCCTCTTTTGCAGCATTTGAGGCAGTAATATACTTAAATTTTGTAGTAGAATCAGTAACTATCTCTTGCTTCAAACTTTTCTAGCTTACAATGCCACTATTTAAAGAAAACACATACCTTGATTGCGATCTTGAGTCATCCTTATCAGTTTGGAAGTTAGCATCAGTGTAACCCTTTACAATGAGCTCTTCTTCCCCTCCATATATGAAGAATAAATCCTTAGTTTTTCTCAAGTACTTTAGGATATTCTTGATAGCAGTCTAGTAACTTTTACCGGGATCAGACCGGTATCTGCTCATCATGCTTAAAGCATACGAGACATTTGGTCGGGTACATATCATGGCATACATGATTGATCCAATAGCAGAGGCATATGGAATCTTATTCATCTGTTCTCTCTTTTCTTTAGTAGAAGGAGATTGAGCCTTTGATAGGCTTATGCCATAAGCCATAGGCAAAGTTCCTTTCTTGTAATCTTGCATGTTAAACCTTTTTAACACTTTGTCTATGTATGTATTCTAACTTAGGCCAAGAAGTTTTCTTGATCTATCTCTATAGATCTTAATTCCCAACACGTAGGTTGCTTTATCTAAGTCTTTCATAGAATACAGCTTCCCAACCAAGTCTTCATGGACTGAAGGGTAGGAATGTCATTTCTAATAAGTAGTATGTCATCAACATACAGGACCAGAAAAACAATTATGTAGTCACTAACCTTCTTATAGACACAAGGTTTATTCTTATTTTTAGTAAAGCCAAATTGTTTAACAGCTTCATCAAAACAAAGATTCCAGCTTCTGAAAGCTTGCATAAGTCCATATATGGAACGTTGTAGTTTGCACACCTTCCTGGATGCTTCAGGCTTAACAAAGCCTTTAGGTTGTGTCATGTACACTTCCACAAGAATATTTCCACTAAGGAAAGCAGTCTTGACATTCATTTGCCATATCTCATAATCATGGTATGCAGCAATAACAAGTAGAATCCGATCAAACTTTAACATAGCGATTGGAGAAAATGTTTCATCATAGTCTATACCATGAATTTGCTTGAAACCTTGAACCACCAATCTTACCTTATAGGTACTTATATTACCATCCATGCCAGTTTTCTTTTTGAAAACCCACTAGCATCAACCAAAGACCGAACTTGATTAGTGTACATGGAGTCCATTTCAGATCCCATGGCTTTAAGCCATTTCTCAGATTCTGGACTTGCAATGGCCTCTTCATAAGATGTTGGCTCATTTTGATCCATTAGCAACATATCTCCTTCCTGAGTTATAAGAAATCCATATCTTTCAGGTTGTTGACATATTCTACTTGATCTACACAAGTCTTGTTCTACTGGAGTTGGAGTTATCACAACATTTTGTGGTTCCTACTCCATTTCTACCATTGTCTCTTCAATGCCTTGTAGGTCTTGAACTTCTTCAAGTTCTACTTTCCTCCCACTGATTCTTTTAGAGATGAATTCCCTTTCTAATAATACAACATTCTAAGCGACAAACACTTTGCCCTCAGTAGGATTGTAGAAGTAATAACCCTCAATTTCTTTTGGGTATCCCACAAAAAGACATTTATCTGATTTGGGTCTAAGTTTGTCAGAAATCTGACGCTTCACATAAGCTTCACAGCCCCAAATCTTAAGAAAAGATATACTGGGTCGTTTCCTAGTCCATATCTCATATGGTGTCTTTATGACAGCCTTAGAAGGAACATGATTAAGTGTGAAAGCTGTTGTCATCAAAGCATGTCCCCAGAAGGAGTTAGGGAGGTCCGTTTGACTTATCATTAATCGAACCATGTCTAACAAAGTTCTATTTCTCTGCTCAGAAACACCATTCCGTTGTGGTGTTCTAGGAGGAGTAAGTTGAGAGATAATCCCACACTCTTTAAGATATCCATCAAACTCTAGGCTTAAGTATTCGCCACCTCGATCAGATCAAAGTACTTTAATTATCTTGCAAAGTTGGTTCTCTACTTCATGTTTGAATTCTTTGAACTTTTCAAAGGACTCTAATTTATGCTTCATCAGAAACACAAATCCATATCTACTGAAATCATTAGTAAAGGTGATGAAGTAGCTAAAACCTCCTTAGCCATTGTCCGTATTGGCCCACATACATCACTATGTATCAAGCTTAGAAGATCACTCACCTTTTCACCCATTCTGATAAATAGGGTCTTAGTCATCTTCCCCAATAAACAAGATTCGCATGTATCTATTGATTCAAAATCAAAAGAGTCTAAATATCCATCTTTACGGAGTTTAGAAATACGTTTCTCATTTATATGTCCTAGGCGACAATACCAAAGATAAGTTGGATTTAAATCATTTATTTTAACCCTTTTAGTATTAACGTTATAGATATGGGTTTCGAGATCCAGAACATAAAGTCCATTACTCAAATTTGTATAGCAATAAAACATGTCATTCAAATAAACAAAACAACCATTATTCTTTAGTATAAAGGAAAACCCTTTACTATCTAGACAAGAAACAGAAATAATGTTTCTTCTTATTGCCGGAACATAAAAACAATTTTCTAATTCAAGAACCAACCCTGGGAGCAAGGATAAAAAATAAGTCCCTACAGCTAATGCGTAACTCTTGCTTCATTTCCAACGTGTAGGTCCACCTCACCCTTTATCAACTGCCTACTCCTTCTTAGATCTTGCACATTAAGACAAATGTGAGATCTACATCCAAACTCTAATACCCATAATGTTGAAGTTGATAAGTTAATTTCTATAACAAAAATACCTGAAGTGGAAGTCTCACTTTTCTTCTTCTTAAGCTCTTCTAAGTACTTTGGATAGTTTCTCTTCCAGAGTCCCTTCTGTCAACAATGGTGACAATTTCCTTCCTTAGCCACCTAGCCCATAGGTTTTAAGGCCGATGTACTAGGCTTATCCTGCCTTTTCCAAATTGTCTTGCCCTTTTGTAACACCCTAAATTTTAAAGAAAACAATTTATTGAATAATGGTAATTAATTATTTATGGTCCAATAATTATGGGAGGATTAATTTGACATTAGAGGTAAATTATCAGTAAACTAAGAATTACCAGAACTAGGTGATTTAACAGATGATATGGGATCCATTTGCTCAAATTAAATAATTGATGGGTCTAGAATGTTTGGAAAATTATTATGGTTATAGTGGTATAGCTAAAATAATTTTTAGTGTTCAGGAAATAATTTATTGGACTCGACATATGTTACTAAACGGGGAAAATACGAACCAATGGGAATTAAAAGAAATCCAAAAATCCCATTTTCCTCTTAATTCCACCGTGGCCTCTTTCTCTCTCTCCCATTTTTGCTTTTCATGCTATTACACAATGGCTAATGGGGTTCTATGACCCAATGGACAAAAAGCAAAATGCATGGTTTTATCCAATGGATAATGTCTAAATTTTATACATTTCCCACTTCTTCCTCTCTCATTTTTGGTGGCATCTTTCCCTTTCACCATTCTCCATTTTTTTCTTCTTATTTTTCCTCCATTTTCCCCCACCAACCGTCCACCTTCATGTTTCTTCTTTCTCTTGCCAAAAATAAAAATTAAACTTGGAAATGTGATACATTTGTGGAGCATGGAAGCTTATATGGACCATCTTCCCTCTCCTTCTTCTTCATTTTTATTTTGATTTAAAGCATGGATGTGAGGTAAGGATTTCTTGCCTCCTTGCTATTTCATTTATGATTTTTAAGTTATTTAAGTTGAAATGGAAAGGTTAGAATTTATGGGTGCTAAAGAAAATGATGAAACCTTAGGTTGGATGGCTTGAAATTATGATTCTTGATAATGGTTTTGTGTTTAAAATAGATGTGGGTTATTGAGTTTATAAGGATTCTTGGAAAATGGTGGATATTGGATGTTATTGAGTGATCTAGACAAAAACCCTAAGTGTTAATGATTTTGGCGGTTTTAGTTAAGAATGATGCGTATTGATGATATTGCACTCTAGAATGAGTTTTGTGGTATATTGAAGTTGGTTTTGATGAATAACAATATTAATCGTGTGATAATGTTAGTAAATCATTGGTGTCCTTTAAGATGATAATCATAATGGATGATGACTATGAGTGATAGACCAATGGAGTGGAAATTGATACAATGAGGTTTAGGACCATAATATATGTTATTTAGGGTTTATTGATTGATGATGGCTTGAAAGAGTTCATGGTGACTTAAGTTGAAATTGGATGCATTATGGATAAGGGATATGATCTTGTGGTTGTTGGGTTTGGTTAGCCCTTGAGACCTAGAGAGTCTTAGTTTTGGGAAAGGAATTCCCGAAGCCTAATATAAGCATGTGAATTGGGGTTTAGACAAGTCTAGGACTTGATAATGGGTTTTAAGAGATGATGCCTTATGATGGCTTATTAATGGCATGTATATATGTGTTTGTTGATAGGATTGTACTCCAGACGATGATGCAGAATGATCGAGGCAACTATGTTGTGGTTCTTCTCTCGAGGTAGGAGAGGAATTTACATTTTAAATTTGCATGAGTGAATAATTGTTAATTATGTATATGTATGAACTCATGCAATGCCATGCCATGAATATGTTAAATGTTTAAATTGATGATGTGATGAATGATGGCTTGGCCTATGTTGAATATTGTGAATATATATATATATATATATATATATATATATATATAATGATGATAAGTGTTGGGGTGTCCCTTTGTTGGACATGAATTATTGTTAATAAAGATCTGCTGATAGATGAATTGCTTGAGTAGTGAAGTGGTATTATGATAAATTATGCACAATGACATGTGGGGTTGTGATGAAAATTTATATTGAAAACCTCCCTCCCGTAGTTGATGAATTAGAACAAGAGTGGAGAGTTATAACTTGTTGGATTAGGCCTAAGAGTATGGTTTCATCCATGTATGATGACTGGATTAGACCAATTTTACAAGAATAGATTATGCCATGTGATAATGGGTGGAAAATTTAAGTGTTAAGCGTGTAATGATGATCTCGCTCAAGCGAGATGGATTCTCGCTCAAGCGAGAGTCCCCTACATTAGAGGGGTGGCCTCTGGCCTAATTTCGCTTAGGCGAGTATGAGTTTCACTCAGGCGAGACATGTGTGGAATGGGTGGATGAGCTACTGGACGAATCTCGCTCAAGCGGGTATGGCCGCGCTTGAGCGAGCGAGAGAGGAAATGGTTCTGGATGGATCTCTCTTAAGCGAGTGGTAAGGCTTATTTGATCTCACTCAAGCGAGCGAGTATGGTATTGGGTACTGGGAGATTTTCGCTCGAGAGAGCATGAGGGTGAGAGGAGCCTCGCTCGAGCGAGCGAGCCTGAAATGAGACACTGGAGGAATCTCACTCAAGTGAGAGTGGCCCGCCCAAGCGAGATCGGAGCCTGACACTTAAAAACTCCTTCGCTCAAAGGAAATTAGGGACGCTCAAGCGACCCACCTCGCTTGAGCGAGTTGCCCAGTGGGAAATTTTATATTATTTTCTTGTTTTGGCTGATATTTGACCCCTTCCTTGTATTCTAAGACATTTGAGGGAATGTATAGGAGGTATATAAGCATGATATAATATGGTAGTGTTTGTTGTTGATTAAAACATTAGGATAATTCATTTATACCCATAATATGTAATGAAAAACATAATTGTTGAACCCCAAGAGTGGGATATGAATGAAGGGTAATGAGTAATAAATGGATAATGATGTTGATCATTTTCTTATATAAAGGATGATTGTCATTGAAGTTGATCGTTATTATTGATGAGTTGTTGTGTACCATTGTGAGTGATACAAGTGTGATCTTGTATGTGTGGTTTGAAATATAATAATGAAATGTTGTGAATGCCACACCAATATATATAGATGAAACAATGGTGATGAATAATGAGATGAAAATCCACTAACTGATTATGTGGTGATATTGATGAATAATGGATAAATGTTAATAATTTATGTAATGCCATTGTGGTTGATTGTGTAACATCCTGATTTTTGATTTAATTACCAGCTGAGATTAGTTACTGAATTAAGATTAAATTGCAGATTAAAAACTAGTGGTTAATTAATGCAATTGGCTGGAGATAATAACGCATGTGCCCTTAGGGGTATAAAGGGGCTTCGGTTCCCTCTCTTTATTATTTTTCACGCTGTGGGAAAAGAGAAACTATGAGGGCTATGCATTTCTCCCTGCACATGCATCCTGCATTCTCCTTTTTCTTGCTGTCTTTCATTTTCATCTATTCTTCTTCTTCCTCCACTCGAAAACTGTTTGGAATTTTGAGTGGATGTGTCGGCAGCGTTTGTTGGTGTATGCACTATGAGCTTTTATGCTTTTTCATTTGTATCATTTTTCTACTTATCAATAGAATAAATATTTCAGTTTAAAATTGTTTTAAAACATATTTATCCTTGGAGTAATAGGTCATATAAAAATTATTCCTAAAATGTCCCTAGTCAAGTATTTACATGGGGACATGTAAATACACTGAGACTAGTGTGTGAGTGTACTGATGACCTGATCTCACAGATCATAGATATAGATGATATCGAGTCTTCACACGGGTACACATTAAGAGTAATGATGTACTGGACAGACCCACCATGAGAACGTTGCATGGATCGTTACATGATTGTCATAAACGATTCTCAATGTGATAATGGTATATGTAGTCCTTCGACCTGAAGTCACTACGATTCCTACATGAGGAGTTTATTGTTTTAATACAATTAAACGTCTTCTGTAACAAGAGGACTATAAAGGTTGTGATTAGGCAATGAACAAATTATGCAGAGGGATGTGAGTGATGTAGATGGGATTTGTCTCTCCTATGTGACAGGAGTGATATCCATAGGCCACTTGATGGAGTAAGACTAAGAAAACGCATGGCCATGCTAGAAAGAATAAATATTAGATATTTATTCAGATCCAGTCTACTCTGGTATCAAGTAAAATAAATTGGGCCGTACAAGGATGACGCACCATGCCTTGGGCCCAATTAGGATATCGTGACAAAAGGAATAAACATATTAAATAATTATCACTTATAGGTTATGTTGATAATATTCGAACATAATGATGCATTGCTAGATGCCGCTCTTATTTTATATTAATAATAAAATAATTTATTATTAATATGACCGAGTATTTTACCTATAGGGTCACACACATAGAGTAAGCCCATCAGAAAATGTTGTCTTATTTTAGTTGGACTAAAATAAAGCTATTGGGCCTAACTCATTTGGAATGAGTAAGGAGCCCACTTTTAGAGAGAATAAATTAGGTCAAACCTAAGCCTATAAATAGAGCATAAGATGCTCATAGGCCGTTCACTCAAGTGAGACACAAATTCGTAAAAGTTGCAAGAGCTACACGCCGTCAAACTAGCAGTTGGAAAGTGTTGCGATTCTGGTGGGAGTGCTCATGTGGACTCCTAAAGGACGAGGCTACGACTGCTTCGGAGTTCTTCAAGAGGTAATCCAAAATGAATTTCAAAATTGTTTTTGTGCTTTGAAACATGGAACCTTGCAAATCCTATGGAATCCCTTTTATTTTTCCGCTGCTCATGCTTAGGGATTTCCTAACAGCGTTGTCGTGCCTCAAAGTTATGGAATTTTTCTACTCGTGGTAAGACGAGGCTGCTCAAGAGAGGAAGCAGAGCGCTGTTGGATGACTGGAGGCACGGACGCCTGATTGAGAAGCCGTAGGCTCGAGGAGCTTCTGGGATCTTCATTCCAGGTAGGGGGAGCTAACTTACATCTCAAATGCATGGTTTATAGACGGATACCGGGTGAAATCACTTCACTGTGTTGCGTTGTACTAGTAATTTGTTGATTATGGTACTGTGATTGAGTGGTAGCCCGGATGTGTGGTGCATGTTGGTTTCCGTTCATGAGATGTGTGTAGATGATCATGAGAATGCAAAGTGAATGTGTGTGTATGCTATTATGGTGATTGCCGAGCGCATTTTATTGTGAGGCAGTGGAAAAATATCTGTTTGATGTTTATACTGAAATGTATGTTGACTCTTTTGAATTGCCGAGTGTATGAATTTGTTATACTGATTCTAGTGCGTGGTTTATGTTTAACCGTATGAGATGCAGGTTACTGATGATTCGAATACTGAGTGTATATGTGTAAATTGTTAGTCGACCCCTGTTTGGGGATTCTCATATTAAAAGGACATGTCATGCATGAAACAAAAGAATGGATTGTCGAGTACATGAGATGTATGAATGCTGTTCAGAGTCTGTGTAATTTATAATGATTGCATGAGTTGCATGTGATATGTGGTGCTTTAACATGTGAAGTGGCACTGATGTACTTGATGAATATGACCATATGCATCTGATTCGCCATTAGTAATACCGAGGGCATATAGCGTGGGACGCTTGATGTAGAATCGACAATCAGATGAATATGTGTGAACATAAAGTCAAAGTCCTTTGAGCGGGGCTCAGGAAACCTCTTGAGCGGGGCTCAGGGTTTAGCCCGTGACACTGCCATTGATGCTCAGAGTGTTTGTGTCACAAGAGAGGGCAAACGGTTTAGTACCTGTCAAACGGCCGGATCAGCTAGGAGCTGAATAAAAGGCTGGGAGCCTATATTGTAACAATAAAAATTAATAATGAATGGATCGGATCTGATTGAATTGAATGAATGTGTGCACACTTATAATGGTTACTGAGCTCAATGTGATTTGTATGTATATGTGGATGTGTTATTGAGAATAACAATATTGATATAGTTGGAATTAATATGAGTAAATCCGAGTGGATAAATGCATGTGTACTGATGCTATACCGAGTGCACACTTATAACTGTTGATGAGTTCAATGTGAGTGTATATCGATGTGTAAATGCTGTTATGAATAGTATGATTAATATAGCCATGAATAATTAGGTTGAATTCCGACTGGTGGATATATGTACATTGGTATTGTTACCGAGTGCAAGGTGTTGTTATGGTTGTAAATATACGTGGTTGTGAATGATGTGAAATTCCTAGCCTAATTGAATTGCATGAATCCCGAGTGGGTGACGTTGTTATAGTATTTATATAGAATGGTAGGGTGTATTATTGCTGATTGAGTGATGTTATTATATAGTTGAGAATTGGGGTTAAATCCGAGCCAATAACTAACATTTTATATATAAAAGCTCACCCCTACTGTGGCTATATTTTCAGTGTATGCAGGTTAGATTGGTGAATGAAGAGAAGGCTTTAAACCCGAGTGATGGGTATACATATATATATGCTGTTGTAGTGCACCTAGTCTACTGCACCGATTGTAGAATAGATGCGTTAAAGCCTTGGCCGGCTCCCATGTAATACGTTGTTGAATATATTCATTTATTTATATGAACCAACAGTCGTGTTTGTGAACAAGAATATATATATATATATGTATATTTTATACTGTCATATTATTACTTGGATCGACTAAGAACAGTGTTGAAAGAAATAATGCCGAGTCAATAAGTTCCGAGTGGACTATAGAGGTGAGAGCCCGTTCCGAATAAAGAAGGCTTAGAGCCATTTCTGAGTGGGCTTATCGTGTGGGCCTTTTTCCAAGTGGTGAAGGCTTAAAATGATTCTGAGTAGAAAGGATTGTATACTCCCGAGTGGAAATCCCGAATGAACCACTTCTGAAGGGAGAAGGGTTGTAATGGTACTGATTGGGGTGTATTCTAGGAGCCTTTTTCGAGTGAACGAGGCTATATATATATATATATATCCCAAGTGAGTGTTATATATATTCCGAGTGTCTAAGTATTGAATAAGTCTGAGAGAGGCTTAACTTAGTAAATTTCTCAGAGTGATGAGAGGTTAGAGTAAATCCGAATGGAATTTGATTGTGGAGACTCCTTCTGAGTGAAGGAAGGTCTAAGTGTTCTCCGAGTGAGAGAAGTGAAAATATACCGAGCGATGAATGTGTAATATATTCCAATTGTGTTGAGGTTGAAATATCCGAGTGGTGTTTGACTGGGAAAGTATTCCGGGTGAGGGAAAATTTATAGACTCTGAGTGGAATAGCTGTAACATCCTGATTTAAAATTAACTACCGAATGAGATTAAACCACTAAACTAGGATAATTGCAAATGAGAGTTCTTGTTAATTATGATTAATTATGACTTAAGAAGTTGATTACTAAGTGATTGTGATGTGTGTGACACGTGAGGAACTGCTGTTTCACGTTCTCCCACCCCACTCCCTCCATCCTACGGGTATATGTTCAGAAGCCTCAACGACCGTCCATTCACTTGAATTCCTCGAGACCTTCCCTCTTCTTCTACTTTTCTTCCTCTTTGTTCTTCTTCGTTCTTCTTCTCCGTCCCCTGTTTTTCATAACATCGCGACTGTGGTAAAGTGGAGAACCCGAGAGTCCCACTGCTGGTGAGGAGCAATCATTTGAGTTGAAGAAGAACAACTTCCTATTCCCAAGCTGACTAAAGGGTACGACTGTGTTCGATGGAGACTGAATAAGTGAGAGTGGTGGACGAAGCAAACAGAGGCAACGGACCAACATCGGGAAACAGAGGAACTCCTCGAATCCCTTCAGTAGGTAGGGGGCGCCTTGCATCTCAAATGCATAGTTTATGAACGGTCTCCGGGTGAAGTATTACCTGTGCATGTGTGTTTGAGAATGTGGTAACTATGTAATATATATATGATTGACAGCTTTTGAATACTGAGGGCGTGTGATAGTTGAGTCTGATGGTAGTTTTTATATTTAATGCATGTGATTATGAGGTATGCTGTTAGATATGTGAATGCATGTGAGAGTTATGGGATTGTGTGTGAATCGAGTGCATGTGTCTAAAGTTTGTCGTACTGAGTCCGGTTGGTTATCTCACTCATGAATGCATAAGGTGGGGATCTCTGATACCGAGAGTATGTGTGTGACTACTGACTAGTTTCAACTGGGATGTTATATTAAAAATATGAGATGCGAGTCGCTGTGTATGTTGATATGATTTCTGAGTGCTCTGTACTGGGAGACAGTGGATAGATCCCGATTACTATCTTATATTAATATGCATGCGAATGCTGGGCATGAAATCTGTTGTGCTTGTGTGATGATGAATGAGTTACATGTAGAGTGTGGTTATAATGAGGAAAAAGGGGTACTGTTGTATTGATAAATATGTGTGAAATATAATTGAAAGACCTTGGGTTGGACTCAAGGCAATGCCGAGTGCATTAGCGTTGGACGCTTGATGAAAGACCTTGGGTTGGACTCAAGGCAAGCCCACCGGGTTGGACTCGGGGCTGCCCGTAACACGTCCGTTGTCGCTTGGAGTGACTGTGTTACGTGTGAGGGCAAACGGTTTGGTACCAGTAAAACGGCCGGATCAGCTTGGAGCTGAGGAAAAAGGCTTGGAGCCTATGTTACAACATAACAATTTGTAATAAGGGGGTCGGATCTAACTGTAATGGATATGTATACATTTATATATATACTCTTATACTTTTGATGAGCTCATTGCGTTACATGTGCATGTATCGGGAATAATATGATCCATATAACTGTGTATTAAATGTATGAATTCCGATTGCATGATACTGTTGTATGTAGATATATTGAATGGCAGTTCATATTATAAATGATTGAGATGTGATGCTGTATAGTGGAAGACTTGAGGATTTCTAAGTCACTAACTGTCATTTTATATATGATCCGGTCCTAACACCGGTCCCCAAGAGCATGGTTTTAATGCTTTGCCAGATCAGCATTTTGAACAGGAGAAGTACGTCTCAAATACCTTATAATTACTTTTATACGGAGTACATACCGCCAAAGTACGTTACTCCGCCAAAGCTTATTACTCCCCCAAGGTGGAAAATATTGAATATCTTATACACATGCATAAAGTATTTCCAATGCATACTACTCCGCCAAGCCATAGGCGGAATATTGAATTTCCTATATTGCATAGCGAGCCCATACTTATAACCCCGGCACGAGATTGACTCTGTCTTGAGAGGTTGAAAATGGGAATCACGTTGTCACGCATAAAAGGGAACAATGAATAAAATAATAAAGCATTAACGCTTTCCAAGCAAGTGGAAATACCCACTACAGTGATGGTGCTCGTGAACGACACAGGGACCCACTACCTTTCTTGCATTATGCTAGAAAACAAGGAACGGGTCCTACCAATAATGGAGCACCAGTAACAGGTATATAAACCTCAGCAAAAAGGTATAAGGGGATCCCCCCTCAATTCTGAACCTTACACTTTTACTTGCATAATTCTCTCAGATTTGCTTTCTAAGTCTTACAGTATTTCAGAATACTGACTTGAGCGTCGGAGAATAATTGCAGGTACCACCACCAATTGTGTCAAGGCAAAGGAGGTTACTTCAGGCGGACTGTCACACCGCCCAGAGTGCATTATATTCCGCCCCAGTATACAAGGATACTCCGTACTTGCACATTTACAAATATCTCCTTGTACCAGATTGACATTACATGTACATTTTGAATTGTTCATCAACCATACTTTTACACCCCCAGTAAAGAACAGTTCATTGGCACGCCCGGTGGGACCTGTAAATTTGGTAGTCCCACAATGTTTGATCAATTTCCATCACACTCATCATTAATGGAGAGACCAGGACCAGAAGTGCAGAATGAGGATTCTCCTCCATGCAATCCTAGACGTCTCAACTTCGACAATGATGCTCATAAACAAGCAACGCATGTTGACTCTCCAGATCCGAAAGATGATATGATTCGAATGTTGAGAGAAGAAATCGCAGAGCTTCGTCGTGAAAAGGCGAACCCCATGCACGAGAAAGCTGGCCCTGCAAGACAGCCACACCATGAATTACACGGACAGGAGGAATCAAGTACTCCTAGCTACTCTCGCATCCCTACTTACATGGAAGAGCAACGAAGCCTCCCACTGGCAAATGCTCAACATCAAGAAGGAAGGAGAGCAGGTTCAAATGCACCCCCTCGGGATACAAGATGAGTATCCCATTTTCTAAAAGGCTCATGAATGCACATGTACCCAGACATTTACAAACTATGTAGCCCATTTCTATAGGAAAATACACTGGGGAAACAAATCCTTCTAAGCATTTAGATGCTTACATCTACGAGGCTATGTTCTTAGGAGCAGAAGAGGATGTCATGTGCAGAATGTTCCCCAGGACCCTCACAGGTGAAGCTCTTAGTTGGTTCAAGAGCTTACCTTCAGGTTCCATTGATTCATGGGAGGACTTGGCCACAGCTTTTGGCAGCCACTTTGTGATTTCTAGGGATGCACCTAGAACCTCTCATACCTTGGCTCAGATCAAGCAAGGTGACAAAGAATCTCTGAAGGATTTCCTTAAGAGATTTTATAAAGAGGCAGCCATGGTTCCTGATCTGACAGAAGCAATCCAGTTGCATATCCTCATCGAGGCTATGCAGCCAAAATCACCTTTTGCTCATTATGCACCCCTGAACACGTCATATGAACGAATCTTGCGTGAAATAGGATGGACTACCCTCAACGTTTATGGGATCCAACGTCCACCTCCAATCAGGCACGGTGGAAACCCAAAGAAATATTGTGAGTTCCACGAGTCAGTTGGCCATACCACGGAGGAGTGTAAGCAACTCAAAAATACCATTGAGGTGCTTATTCGTGAAGGCAAACTGAAACACTATTTGTTTAAGGGTAAGTCTCATGATGAGCCAGAAAAGTTTGAAAAACGACATCGTGATCGTTCTCCGGATCCTGATAATACTCGAGAGCCAAAACATACGGCGGTAACAGAAAAACAAAAAGGCGTTGTTCTGGAGTCCGCCCAAAGGGAACCAAGCCCTGAACCCAGATCGCGGGGCAAAAGGCAGGTTGTAGATATGATTGCTGGAGGCTTCGCCGGGGGCGGACCTTCAAACACCGCCAGGAAAAATCATCATCGTATGATTTTGTCTGTGTAGGGCAAGAGCAAAGAATATCGCCCATTCAGGAACGGGGTCCAGACTCCGCCTATAACCTTCACAGATGATGATTTTGGCCCTACTATTCCTGAGGGAGATGATGCAGTAGTGATTATTGCGGTAATCGCTAATATGGATGTAAAACGCATCCTAATTGATTAGGGAAGTTCCTGCGACGTTATCTTTTATGACTGTTTTAAACGCATGGGGCTAACTGATGCTGATTTGTAGCCTTATACGCAGGACCTTACAACCTTTAATGGCGCCAAACAGCCCACTAAAGGCTATTTGGACACAAGGATTACTTTTGATAGTGAAACTGGAGCAAGGACTGTGAAATCCAAGATTCTTGTCATTGATGTTAAATCTCCATACAATGGCATCATTGGGCGGCCTACCCTGAATGCCATGGAAGCCATCGTTTCAACCCCCCACTTGTTAATCAAGTTCATTGATAAGGATAATCAAGTATCATCTGTAAGGGGTGACCAGGAAATGGCTCGTTATTGTTACAATTTGAGTCTTAACATGGTGAAGCTTGAAACCATGTCTAAGAAAAGAAAATTGAACGAAGGAAGCAGTGCGGCGGCATCCGTCAATTTGGTGGATCTTGACCCCAGGGCAGAGTCTTCTGTAGACCCACTGAACCCTTTGAAACCAACTCCTGATGGTGGTTCTAAGTCTATTGTTTTAGGCAGCACCCCGGAACAAATAACAAACATCAATGACAAACTGGAGGCTAACATGGAAGCAAGACTAATTGCACTTCTCCTTGAGTACAAAGAGATTTTTGCTTGGACCGCTGCAGACATGCCTGGCATGGATCCTAACTTTTGTTGCCACCGCCTGGCGGTGTATCCTGAAACTAGGCCAGTGGCACAAAAGAAACGACGTATGGGTCCTGCTAAGCAAAAAGCTGCTTGTGAACAAACGGAGGAGCTCCTCAAGGCGGGGTTCATCAGGGAACTCCGTTACTCCTCCTGGCTGTCCAACGTGGTTATGGTACAGAAAGCCAATGGCAAGTGGCGTATGTGTATAGACTACGTTGACTTAAATAAATGTTGTCCCAAGGATCCATACCCACTCCCCAACATTGACAGATTGGTTGACGATTCTTCAGGATACAAGTATCTATCTTTTATGGATGCTTACTCCGGTTACAACCAAATTCCAATGTGTGAGGATGATCAAGAGAAGACAGCATTTGTTAATGACAAAGGGGTCTTTTGCTACAACGTCATGCCATTTGGGCTAAAGAACGCCGGGGCAACCTACCAACGCATGATCAACAAAGTTTTTGAGGGTATGCACACAAAGCTGGTAGAGGTTTATATTGATGATATTATAGCCAAAACCCCAGAGGGAGAAGACCATGTTGAAGACCTACGCCTCATTTTTCAACACCTACAGCAATACAACATGAGACTCAACCCATTAAAATGTACATTTGCTGTACCAGGAGGCAGATTTTTGGGTTTCATGTTAACACAAAGAGGCATAGAGGCTAATCCTGATAAATGTCGCATAATCCAAAAGTTGCAGAGCCCCAAAACATTGAAAGAGGTACAATCCCTCAACGGTAAAATCGCTGCCCTAGCACGATTCATGCCAAAAATGGCTCATCGCTCTCTTCCCTTGTACAAAATGCTGAAGAAGGACAAGAAATTCAGTTGGGGCCCAGAGCAAGAGACGGCCTTCCAAAGCTTGAAAAATGTCTTGGCCAGCCCTCCAATCCTGGTAAAACCGAGCCCAGGTGAGCAACTCATTGTTTATTTGTCTGTTTCAGATGAAGCGCTGGCAGTGGCTCTGGTCAAGGAGACAGTTGAAGGCCAACGGCCGGTGTACTTCACTGGTAAAACACTGCATGGTGCAGAATGCCGTTATCAGAAGATTAAAAAGGCAGCACTTGCAGTTGTTTGGGCCTCACGACGCCTAAGACCATATTTCCATGCCCATCCCATCCTGATTCGCACAGACTTGCCACTTCGTACTATACTGTTCAAACCAGACCTGGCTGGAAGGATGATCAAATGGGCCATAGAACTCTCTGAATTCGACATATCCTACGAACCAAGAACTGCTACCAAGGCACAAGTCCTAGCAGATTTCGTAGTTGAATTAACAGGTTCTAGCCCAGATGCAGATCACTCACACTGGACGGTATACGTAGATGGGTCTTCCAATAGCAAAGGATGTGGAGCAGGAATTATTGTGGAAAGTGATGACGGGGTACACCTTGAAATTTCACTGCACTTTACTTTCACTACGTCTAACAATCAGGCGGAGTATGAAGCCTGCTTGGCCAGACTCAGAGCAGCACAAGATATTGGGGCCAAAACTATCACCCTATGTAGTGATTCTCAATTAGTAATCTCACAAATTCTTGGTGAGTATCAGGCTAAAGAACCTCTGCTACAACAATATCTAGACTGCATCAATGAGTTAAAGCAGCGCTTCGATGAAGTCACTTTCAAGCATGTACCCCGTGAAGAAAATACACGTGCTGATATCCTCTCCAGGTTAGCCAGCACAAAGAAGGCAGGATGCACAACTACGGTTGTACAGAGTACCTTGGCGGAGCCAAGCATTTCCTTTCCTTCCTCAGTACATATGATTAAAAGCCGCTCCTTTGATGATAGTTCCTGGGTAGCACCAATAGTTCGTTATCTTGTTAATGGACAATTACCCACAGATGATCTTGAGTGAAAGAAACTAAAGAAAGAAGCACCTTATTATACACTCCTAGACGGACAGTTATACCGCAGAGGAATTTCTGTTCCTTACTTAATTTGTATAAATGAAAATGAGGTGCAAGCTGTTTTGGAAGAAGTCCATGAAGGGCAGTGTGGACACCATCCAGGGGCACGGAGTCTAATGAGAAAAATACTCAGGGCGGGGTATTGGTGGCCCACCCTGAAGCATGACTCCGCCTCGTATGTTCAAAAGTGCGATCAATGTCAACGATTCGCAAATCTCCACCATACTCCGGCGGAAGAAATGTCATCATCAATAACGCCTTGGCCTTTCTATCAATGGGGCATGGATATCTTGGGTCCATTCCCAACTGCGCCCGGCGGTATCAAATACTTGATAGTTGGTGTTGATTACTTCACCAAATGGATTGAAGCAGAGGCAGTGGTGCATATTACATCAGCCAGGACTCGCAGATTTGTATATGAAAATATCATTGCACGTTTCGGAGTCCCTGGACGCATAGTCACTGATAATGGCACCCAATTCATAGATCGTAAGTTCACTGAACTCCTGGAAAATCTCAGCATTACGCAGATTTTCTCTTCTGTGGAACACCCTCAAACCAATGGCCAAGCTGAAGTTGCCAACAGAGAAATCTTGAAAGGCCTTAAGAAACGCCTTGGTGAAGCAAAGGGAGATTGGGCAAATCAATTATGCCACGTTCTATGGGCATATAGAACAACCCCTCACTCCACCACAAATGAGTCTCCATATCGGCTGATATATGGAGTCGAAGCTGTTATTCCCATTGAATTGGCAGCCCCATCAGCTCGAGTCCTCTATTTCAACGAAGAAGCCAATCAACAGAACCTCGCCTATGAACTCGAGGTCTTGGCGGAGTTGAGAGAGGAAGCCTTTGTAAGGGACCAAGCCGTTAAAGCAAAGGCCGCCAAACGGTATAACATACGTGTTTCTGAACGCCGTTTCAAAGAAGGAGATTTGGTCTTGAGAAGGGCCAATATCGGTAACAAATTTGCACACCAAGGCAAATTGGCACCAACATGGGAAGATCCATACCGAGTCGTCGAAATTCTGGGCAAAGACACATACCGCCTAGAAAACTTAGATGGCACTCTGGTCAGGAATAAATGGAACATTTTAAATTTACGCATATATTACAACTAGTTGGGTAATATGGTATGATCTTTTCCTCCTAATTCAAGGTTCTTCCTAGATATACTTTCCTTGAGAAGGTTTCGAAGAGACATACCCCAACTCAGCCCTTTATGTAGTTCCATTATTAATGAAATGCCTTCCTACATTCAATCTTCACTCTAACTTTGAATTGATTATCCATGGCAGAACTTGTTCCCATGCAGATAAGACAACGGCTCCAAAAATTGAAGCATAGATACATAACTCTTTTCCATAAAGATCAACCAAAATGCAACACAGCTTCACAAACGGAGTCAACAAAAAACTCCTTGGGGGGAAAGGATTGGTGTCACAGCTATATGCTGCACCATACCGACCCTAAGGTACAAAAAACTCCTTGGGGGGAAAGGATTGGTGTCACAGCTATATGCTGCACCATACCGACCCTAAGGTACAAAAAACTCCTTGGGGGGAAAGGATTGGTGTCACAACTATATGCTGCACCATACCGACCCTAAGGTACAAAAAACTCCTTGGGGGGAAAGGATTGGTGTCACAGCTATATGCTGCACCATACCGACCCCATGGTCCTGCAGGCCGCCTATGGAAGGAATTGGTGTCACAGCTATATGCTGCACCATTTCGACCCCAAGGTACTGCAGGCTTCTTGTGGAAAGGATTGGTGTCACAGCTATATGCTGCACCATATCGACCCTAAGGTACAAAAAACTCCTTGAGGGGAAAGGATTGGTGTCACAGCTATATGCTGCACTATACCGACCCCAAGGTCCTGCAGGCCGCCTGTGGAAGGAATTGGTGTCACAGCTATATGCTGCACCATTTCGACCCCAAGGTACTGCAGGCTTCTTGTGGAAAGAGTGGGTGTCACAGCTATATGCTGCACCATACCGACCCCAAAGTCCAGCAAATTTCCTACGGAAAGAATTGGTGTCACAGCTATATGCTGCACCATACCGCCTCAAAGGTTCAACCAAGTTCTTGCAAGAAGAATTGGTGTCACAGCTATATGCTGCACCATACCAATCCTGGATTCAACAATTTTCATTTGATCAGGAGTTACACTCCAATTCAAATTCAAAGGGATGAACGCTTCATCCAAAACTTGACTCCGCCTAACTGCCAATGTTTTACGGAGTACATAATCAACAAACTCAAGCACTATCAACAAGTTCAAGTAAGTATACTACTTGTAAAAATTGTGCTTCATTGAAATTCTCAAGAGGCTACTCCGCCTCATTACAGAATTTATTTCATTGAAATGCCTAAGAGGTTACTCCGCCTCATTACAAAATTTACTTCAATGAAATTCTTAAGAGGCTACTCCGCCTCATTACACAATTTACTTTAATGAAATTCTTAAGAGGCTACTCCGCCTCATTACACAATTTACTTCAATGAAATTCTCAAGAGGCTACTCCGCCTCATTACTGAATTTATCTCATTGAAATTCCTTAGAGGCTATCCCGCCTCATTGCTGAATTTTACTTCACCAAATTCCTAAAGGGGTTATTCCGCCTCATTATACTTAGTCATATTTCATTAAGTCCTCAAATGATTACACTGCCTTCTTAATACGTTTCACAAGGCATAAATCCGACGGACTCAGAAGTGTTTATATGAACAAGTATTGATTTACAGAAAATATATTTTATTGAATATTGTCAAAAGTTGATAAAGATCCAGAGCCTATCCTGGAACAAGGCAATATCATTAAAATTCAAAGAAAAACAAAACTTGCAAACAGACTCCGGAGCTAGTCTTCAAGGCTCGGATGGCACCCCCTCTTGTTGGGCGGAGCTGGGCTGACTTTCACCAGGCTTGGATAAACTTTGCGAGGGGGGCAAGTCCGCCAGGACATACTCTACATTGGGCGCAGGAACATGACCCCCCTGAACAGGCACCATCAGTTCGCCATTGATGAATTCATAGTAAGGATGAATGCCTGCAGTGTTGAGAGCAACGCCTGGGTTGCGATGACGGAGTTGGCGAACAGCCATGCTGAAAGCATCATCAATTGCTGCCTCAGCTGCATCCAAGGCAGATTGTAACTCCTTATCAAGCCTCTTACTGGTAGCATCTGAAGTGGCTTTTTCAACTTGCAGCTCTTGAACTTGTTTTTCAAGGTTACTGTATGCAGTGGCTGTTTGGTCCAACTCCGCCGCCCAGGCGTCTTCAGCAACGGTCTTATTTATTTTAAAGGAAACCAACCTCTACTGAAGTTCGCTCACACCTTCGCCCAGTTCTTTGTTCTGCTGATTCAGATCTAAAATTTGTTGTTTCAGCAGAACATTATTAGCCTTCACCTGGGATAGTTCGCCCACCTCTTCGCCCAGTTTTACATTCTGCTCCTTCAAGCCAGAAACTTGCTTTTCCAGCAAGACTTTATCAGCTCTCACTCGAGCCAGCTCCTCCTCAAGCTTCTTTATATCAGTGTCAGCGGTGTCAAGATGTTTATCTTTGGCCTTGATCACCTCCGACAGCTGTTCGTTGTCATGCTCCAAGCTGCGTATCTTTTCCACAGATTCATGAAACGATTCTTGAAACATGGCGGCTTCTGCAGCAACTTCAACGATGCGTGGCACAGAGGCAAGGAAACCATCAATTTCTGCGAGGTGCCACTTTGCAGCTGCAGCAGCGTCTGGAATCTCTTCGAAGTCGATGTCGGGGCGGAGGATGAAGTCCGGATCACGGCTCTCCGACTAGCGGGATCCCATATTTGTAAAATACAAAAAGGGATTCAGTCGAGACCCCGCCAGAGGCAAAGAGACGGATCGCCTGGATAACTCCCCTGGAACATTAATAAGGAAAACTGGTGTCCCTCGAGTAGCCAAGTCCAGGGCGAGACTCTCAGCTGGGTGGATTGGAGAAGCTTGAATTCCCTCCGCCTCCTCCCCCACAACATCTTCTTCAGGAACTCCCTCCATACCGCCCACTTCAGCATTGACATCCACAGCTGGTGTCTCTGGAATCTCGTCCACATCAATGGCAGCATCAGATGATGCCCCTGCCACTTCCCCAACCTTCTCCTTGCCCTTAGTCTTCCTCTTTAGCAAGGGTTGGGGATCCACTTCCTCTTCCTTTACCTCAACAGCTTCTGGTTCTTGGCGTTTTTTAGAACGCCTTTCAACATCAACTGTTGAGGACCCCGCACCACCCTCCAAAGTCACTATATTAGTGAATGCAGGGAAAGGAAGAGTCTTTGTCAGAGCAGCAGCCAGATTCCTCCTAGGCTGCACGTTGTTCTCTGCGTCAATTTCCTTGCGACTCATGCGAATCTGCTTAATGCGATCCATCCCAGGGAATTCGGTGATCTCTCCTGCAAAATAACATATATGAATACGGTTAGAAGATGCAGGAAAAAATAGAAGTAATATTTAATCAACATGGGAATTGATAATGATAAAATATTACTTAAGTATCCCTGAGCATCCTGCCCAAGCAGCCTTCGACACAGAATCAGCTTATGGACGGAGTTGTACTCCTTCAACGTCCGGAGTACTTCCACAGAAGCAGCTGATAAAGCACTCTCCTCAACTTCATACGCTTGTTTAGTCAGGAGGAAGTGCTCATACATCCACGCTACTGGGAATTTATCAATTCCCTCCTTATTCCGCCAGAAGACGGGCTTGTCCTTCCTAACGGAAACCTTCACAAAGCTCATCCTAAAGTGAAGTCTGCCTTCCTTGGCGGAGTCAGCAAACGCCTTGAAATTTAAAATCTTCGGCTCCGCCTGAAGGGTTACAAAGCCCATGCCGCCACTTTTCACATTCATTCTCCTCATGATGCGACAGAAGGCAAAGAACAACGCCACAGTGGGCGTAAACTCCAAATGTTCAGCCAGTACCTCGAAGCTGCGAACTATCCCCCAACCATTAGGGTGCAGCTGAGAAGGGGCGCAATCCAGGAATCTAAGTACGCCCATCTGGAATCTATTCAGTGGAAAGCGCACCCCCAACTGGGTAAATAAAATATCATACATATATATGGTACGCTCATTTTGAGGACGATGGCATATACGTTCGAACGTCTTGGGCGAACGAATGATGAACCTCTTTTCATACCGTTCATCCTTCCAAATTGGCACAGACAACTCCATCACCCCTTCACTCGTTGTTGCATGATGAGAGGAAGCATCTTTAACATCTTCCTCAACCCAACAATAGGGGTCAGTCTCAAGCGTCTTTTTCCAGTCCAATCCATGCAACACAACATTCTGACATTCTACCATCGTTATCACTTGTGTGTGGGAAATACCTCCTGATACAAACGAATATACAACATTACTAAAATACTCCACGCTGTTGTAAAACGTCGAATCCCTCCCAGTATAGAAAGCCTCATCTTCACTCTCAATATCCGAAAACATAGGACGGACAGAAACCCTAGAGCATGACTCTGACTTTTTTCCTCTCATCCTCGCTTCAACAAACGCACATATAAAGAAAACAGAACTAACCCAATGAGAATAAAAACAGAAAACAAAGAAAGAAGAAAGTTACCTTAAGTTTCTGAAGAACAACTGCAACAACAAACGACTCGCAAGAAAGCAACGTTCAAAAGGAAGTTCTAATACGAAAGCGCAGAGAAGAAGATGAAGCGAAAAGTTTCCCCTCCTAAGAGTTTACCTATTTATAGGCATGGCTTGGGGGGAAACACGTAAAGCCTCACTAATCTCAGAAACGCAACTACAGCCGTGGGATGAATCTCAAGACAGGTATTTTTTGGGCCGTATTTTCAAAATCCAAAGCCCATGGTAATAACCTCAAAAACGTATTCAACTGTTATCCCACGCATTTATGTCCCTTCATTGGAATGGCAATCGTTACGAGGGCATACGTGGCAGTGAGAGATTGGAGCGGCAAAACGTAGTTTCGAGGCGCATTAATGACAGGCATGGCAAGTAATGATGAAAGCATTAAATGCACGAAAACACTTGTCCGAAAATCCTGAGCTAGCAAACACCGCCTAAACCCATGCCTATAAAAGCTAAACATAACAGTGTTATAGCTCATTAAAGTGACTCCGCCAGTCACTATAACAAGCTAGGGGGCATATGATCCAGTCCCAACACCGGTCCCCAAGAGCATGGTTTTAATGCTTTGCCAGATCAGCATTTTGAACAGGAGAAGTACGTCTCAAATACCTTATAATTACTTTTATACGGAGTACATACCGCAAAAGCACGTTACTCCGCCAAAGCTTATTACTCCGCCAAGGTGGAAAATATTGAATATCTTATACACATGCATAAAGTATTTCCAATGCATACTACTCCGCCAAGCCATAGGCGGAATATTGAATTTCCTATATTGCGTAGCGAGCCCATACTTATAACCCCGACACGAGATTGACTCTGTCTTGAGAGGTTGAAAATGGGAATCACGCTGTCACGCATAAAAGGGAACAATGAATAAAATAATAAAGCATTAACGCTTTCCAAGCAAGTGGAAATACCCACTACAGTGATGGTGCTCGTGAACGACACAGGGACCCACTACCTTTCTTACATTATGCCAGAAAACAAGGAACGGGTCCTACCAATAATGGAGCACCAGTAACAGGTATATAAACCTTAGCAAAAAGGTATAAGGGGATCCCCCCTCAATTCTGAACCTTACACTTTTACTTGCATAATTCTCTCAGATTTGCTTTCTAAGTCTTACAGTATTTCAGAATACTGACTTGAGCGTCGGAGAATAATTGCAGGTACCACCACCAATTGTGTCAAGGCAAAGGAGGTTACTTCAGGCGGACTGTCACACCGCCCAGAGTGCATTATATTCCGCCCCAGTATACAAGGATACTCCGTACTTGCACATTTACAAATATCTCCTTGTACCAGATTGACATTACATGTACATTTTGAATTGTTCATCAACCATACTTTTACACCCCCAGTAAAGAACAGTTCAATATATAAAAGCTCACCCCTGTTGTGGCTATATTTCAGTGGACGTCACTCGGAATGATGGATGATGGAAGAGCACCTATTTTGTGAGGCGAACTGTGCATTAGACGTGTATATAATTGTATATACTGTGTAAAAAGTGTTGTTAAGCCTTGGCCGGCTCGTAATATATTGTTTTGTCTGAATATGTCGGGATTGAACTCTCTTAGTATTGAGAGCGGCACTAAATATATATATATATATATACATGTGATGTTATGTGTTTAATCTTGATCAGTAAATAATGTGGTAGGCGAATGTCAAAGTAGGTACCTTTACATTCTACCGAGTAACTGGAACTTGCGTATTCCGAGTAAAGGAGAGAGTTAAGGTAAATCCGAGTGAGGTAAGACACGAATCCCCTTCCAAGTGACGAGAGATTGGGTCAAGTTTGAGTAGGTTATATTATTAAAGAATATTCCGAATGGAGTATGATTGTGGAGACCCATTCAGGGTTAAGGAAGGTCTATGTGTTCCCCGAGTAAGAGAAGTAAATATATGCCAAGTGACGAATGTGAAATGCATTCCGAATGAGTTAAGGTTTAAATATACAGAGTGGTAGTTGATTGGGAGTTATTCCGAGTAAGGGAAGTTTATGGATTCCGAATGGAATAATTATTCTTTTCTGAGTGGATCTTATGTGTATGTGACCTATGTGGATAAACATAAGGAATTAAATATGGGCTTCCGAGGGAGGCATATTGGTTGGGGTTATTTTCTGGAATGGATGGGATCCCAGATTCCAAGTGACGGGAATTTCCGAGTGGGGCTTCTCGCCTCAGCGAATAAGGATTCTCTCCCGCGAGTGTGAATGGATGGAAGGCTTTTGGGCTGGCTTCGCTTAAGCGAATGGGTGTTCGCCCAAGCGTGTTGGGCTGTCTCACTCAAGCGGAGTTAGATCTCGCTTGAGCGAGTGAACATTTTGTGAGGGCTCGCTGAAGCTTGTTATTCCGTTGTCGGTTTTGCTTCCTTGCCTTTATGTTGTTTTTAAATTACCCGACTGCTTGGTTTATTTTTATTTTTTTGGAAAAATTTTCCCTTGTTTCGGATTTATTTTTAATTAAGTAGGGATGTTTCAATAGCCATCATTGTCCGAGTGGATCTTGTATAGGACCTTCCTGAATGAAAATAAGTAACTGTTTGTAAACTTCCGAGGGAAGTGTGACATGTTGGGATCGTTCCCGAGTGAATGGAATCCCTGATTCCGAGTGATGGAATACCGAGTGTAATCACTCGCTTCAGCGAATAAGGGTTCGCTCCAGCAAGTGTGGAATGGGGAGGAAGGTTCTGGGTTGGTTCTTGCTTAAGCGAGTGGGTGTCTCGCTCAAGCGAATTTGGGCCTCGCTTGAGCGAGTGAACACTAATTGGGTTCGCTCTAACGCTGTATTCCGCTGGGCTGCCTTGTGATTAGTTTTCTACCTTCCTCGCCTGCAGACTATTTTATTCTATCCGGGTTGTTTGTAAATTTGGGAAAAATTTCCCCTGTCTCGGTTTTACCTTTATTTAATCCGGGATGTGTCATTTTGGTATCAGAGCGGACTTAAAAGGTCCAAGGCCAAGGTATGCCTACTCACAATGGGTGGTTATGTGCAATATGACTGGTTGTCATCATTGCTCGTGATATCCTGTCGGATTTGATATATGTTTAACTATGAATTGTGTGATTATATGCCTATGTGTTTTATTGTGGACAGTAGTGCAAGGTACTACTGTCGAGGTGTTAATTGGGAGTAGAGTTGTTACTACCCTGGTTTGGTTATTCATTGGATAAAAGGTATTTCTAAGCCTGGGTCAGCTAAGAGGAAATAGAATGATAGATGTTGAAACCATGCGTATTGAAACTGTATTGGTTGGTTCGGTCTTTAGTATAAGCCAAACTAGTGGCTCATAGCCGAGGCATGCTTGTTGAATGAGATAGAACTCATATATTGAGTTGACTAAGTGAATAATATTGTAAGGAATTCCCTAGTTTGGTGATCTCGAATTTAAGTGATTGGTTGTGTCACTTGTGAAGGATGAGTTTTATATCCTTGGCACAAGAACCTTGTATGATGTATATAATATCAGTGATGTGTTGCAGTTTCCTAAGTTGGAAATCTGGGTATGTGATAGGTGATTAAATGTAAAATCTGATGCATGTTTGATTGGGGTAGTGTCTCGGTTTTTGGTGTGTGGAACCTGAGTGAATGATTGGTTGATGTCAGGCCACTAGGTGTGGTGACCCAGTTGATTGGGCATGATCATGTATGATCGGATATAATGGAGATGGATACCTGAGAGATTGGAAAACTGGGTGAGAAATTGATGTAATTGGATACCTGAGGATTTGGTTAGACTCGGTCTTGTGGTTGAAAACCGAGCGAATAGTTGATTGAATTATGACCCATAAGGTGTAGTAACCCCGATTGGATTTAGTATGATCTTATACCATCAGAGCTTGTGGAATTAGACCCGATGGTGGTCTATCTAGGCACGGTGATATTTAGATATTGTGGGAGCACCCCACGATGGGTATTAGGAAATCCCTAGAATTTTGGGTCTGATGATATGATAACCCTTATGGATTGTTGAGCCGAGTAAGGTGATTATGTAATAAATTGTTAAGGCTTGAATCGTCCTAAGATGAAATGCAAGTGATGAATATGATACCGGATGAATAGCGAGTGGTAAGGTTGAAATTCGAGTACTTTTGGTGCTGAGAATGATGATGATGATGATTGTACTCCACTGTATTATGTTTATGATTAATGGAAAGGTTTACCGATGTAGGAACTTGTTATGTGGATGAAAGTCACATTGTAATCTGAGTGGTATACCTAAGTGAGCTCGGTGAATCGTTTAGGTTTAACCTGAGCTATGGCCTGCGTGGTGTGATGAAACAAATGATTAATGAGTTGTCGGATTATGGTTTTATGATGGATGAAATCCAATAAAGAGATATTTACTCGTTAAGGGCTGGAAGTCGATTGTTGATAGGTCAAGTGAGTATATGAGAATACCATGCTGAATCCATGCGATTTTTGTGGGGTCAGAAGCCTATTACCATTTTACTATTTTACTGTAGTGATAACTGATATTTCATGATTGTTGTTGCGTGTTGTACCCTAGGCGGTGTATAATAATGATGTTGATGTAAATGTGTTGCTTAAAGAATTGTGCGAATTGTCATTAATTTTCAGGTGAGTTAGTGTTAATTGAGTGAGTCTGGTCAGTGTGAGCGATTAGAATATGGAGTGTTTGTTCCGAGACGGCTCTGCATACCATAGGTATTGTGGCAGTGTACACTTTGCAGCGACTCTATGTAATTGTTGTAACCCTATAGTAATGAGACGTCATCCTATATGTTGAATGCAACAATTCATAGGTCGGGTAGGTGAGACTGTAACTGCTTATGGCGATGGTCTGAGTCTTTCGGGCGATTCTGAATAGAATAAGAGTTGTGTTGAATGAGTGGTAAGTGATAGTGTATCGAAGTGAGGATAGAAAATTTATTTTAACCTTGATATACGTACCTCTGAGAAAATCAGAGGTTACCTTAGTATAAATTGGTTGTCAAAGTGATGCTTGGTCGTCGGAGTAGAAGGGTGATCTTGCCGACATGAGTGCTCGACGTTGTTAGTCAAAAGGGAAATGGTGGTAAGTGGTTATGTCTTGGTTGCCACAGGTTAGGTAAGTTGACCATAGGGAATAATACCCACTACTGAGTGCTGATGATCTGGTTGATCAGTGGTGGTGTGATTTAGTTTTTCTAAAATCAAATCGTAATCAGAATACTATTAAATCGGATTAAGGCTTTAGATGACCATGGGACAGCGTTCAGGACTGTTATGGCCACGTTGGATAGGTGATAGACGTGCAAGCGGTGTTCATGGTTGTATGAACAATATCTTCAATCTTACTTAGATAAGTCTGTGAAAGTGTTCATTGGTGATTTTTAAAATCATCCCGAGTCATGCCTGGGGCATGAAGGACATCTCCACATGGAGCTGTGGTACAGAATGAGAAGCAAATTAATTGCCAAGCTATCTGTGTATGACTTTTAGTCGGTTGGAGTCCAGTTCTGGGGCACGCTATGTCTGAAGGTGGCGTTGCTATTGGTTCATCTAAGGTGATAGTAGTGATGGTATAAGTATGACCCAAGTTTGTCACGGAGATTGGAAGTTTTATGGGTCAACCGGTTATTGTCGAAGATTTAGTGAAGGATCAGGACTCTGAGCTAAAATAAATGATGAAGTGAGAATTCACTCAGGCGAGAATAATATATTTCCAAGTGTGAGCAAGTAGAGAGGATTCTGAGTGAAGGAAAGGGAATATAATTCCGAGTGAAATCCTTCTAGGAGAAAGGACCACTGAGTGAAGTGAAGTTATGATGTTCTGAGTGAAATCACTAAGAGAATCATTGATAACTTAAGGGAACTGTGTCCGAGCGTGACACTACTGAGTAAGGCAAAATTCGTGTGAAGTGTCTCAGGGTGAGACACTTCCGAGTAGAATGGTACCGGGTGAGACGGTTCCAAGTGGTAGAGCATCAAATATGTAGTTTCTTAAGTTTGTATGATGTGCCAACGATTAACCTTTTGTAGGGGAAGGTATTTCTGGGCGGAAAGAAATTTTAGTAGTCGGATGTTGAGAAGCCGAGGGCTTAATCCGAAGTATATCGGACGAGTGGTGTGTATTGGGGAGAGTCGGTAATGTTTCTTACCGACTGGATCTTCCCAGCTCATTGATTAACATCCTTAATGTGTCTTATGTGACACAATGTTGGGCCTATACTTCGTGTGAGTACTTAATTGGGCCGAGTGACTCCCTAGAATTGGAGGATCTGACGGTGGAAGTACACCGATCGGCGTTGAGAATACAAGGCTGAACGGCCAAAGGAACTAGTAAGAGCCAATGGTTATGGTGAACTGGCAGAGTTGAATTGGGTAACTCTACGGGGGAAATTGAATCCCGAATGTATTGAATCCTATGAAGGGTTATTTTATTTATGGCGATTGGAAATTACGAAGCAGTCGGAAACATTGAGAAGCGAAGAGTTGCAATCGGTTAAGGAGCATGACAGCGATGTTCCGAGTTGTCCATTGAGGCAAGTTTGTGTTCGAATTTCAAGGACGAAATTCTTTGAGAGGGGGAGAATTGTAACATCCTGATTTTTGATTTAATTACCGGCTGAGATTAGTTACTGAATTAAGATTAAATTGTAGATTAAAAACTAGTGGTTAATTAATGCAATTGGCTGGAGATAATGACGCATGTGCCCTTAGGGGTATAAAGGGGCTTCGGTTCCCTCTCTTCATTATTTTTCACGCTGTGGGAAAAGAGAAACTATGAGGGCTATGCATTTCTCCCTGCACATGCATCCTGCATTCTCCTTCTTCTTGCTGTCTTTCATTTTCGTCTCTTCTTCTTCTTCCTCCACTCGAAAACTGTTTGGAATTTCGAGTGGATGTGTGGGCAGTGTTGTCGTGCCTCAGAGTTGTGGAATTATTCTACTTGTGGTAAGACGAGGCTGCTCAAGAGAGGGAGCAGAGCGCTGTTGGATGACTGGAGGCACGGACGCCTGATTGAGAGCCGTAGGCTCGAGGAGCTTTTGGGATCTTTATTCCAGGTAGGGGGAGCTAACTTACATCTCAAATGCATGGTTTATGGACGGATACCGGGTGAAATCACTTCACTGTGTTGCGTTGTACTAGTAATTTGTTGATTATGGTACTGTGATTGAGTGGTAGCCCGGATGTGTGGTGCATGTTGGTTTCCGTTCATGAGATGTGTATAGATGATCATGAGAATGCAAAGTGAATGTATGTGTATGCTACTATGGTGATTGCCGAGCGCATTTTATTATGAGGCAGTGGAAAAATATCTGTTTGATGTTTATACTGAAATGCATGTTGACTCTTTTGAATTGCCGAGTGTATGAATTTGTTATACTGATTCCAGTACGTGGTTTATGTTTAACCGTATGAGATGCATGTTACTGATGATTCGAATACTGAGTGTATATGTGTAAATTGTTGGTCGACCCCTGTTTGGGGATTCTCATATTAAAAGGACATGTCATGCATGAAACAAAAGAATGGATTGTCGAGTACATGAGATGTATGAATGCTGTTCAGAGTCTTGTGATTTATAATGATTGCATGAGTCGCATGTGATATGTGGTGCTTTAACGTGTGAAATGGAACTGATGTACTTGATGAATATGACCATATGCATCTGATTTGCCATTGGTAATGCCGAGCGCATATAGCGTGGGACGCTTGATGTAGAATCGGCAATCAGATGAATATGTGTGAACATAAAATCAAAGTCCTTTGAGCGGGGCTCAGGCAACCTCTTGAGTGGGACTTAGGGTTTAGCCCGTGACACTACCATTGACGCTGAGAGTGTTTATGTCACAAGAGAGGGCAAACGGTTTGGTACCTGTAAAATGGCCGGATCAGCTGGGAGCTGAATAAAAGGCTGGGAGCCTGTGTTGCAACAATAAAAATTAATAATGAATGGATCAGATCCAATTGAATTGAATGAATGTGTACACACTTATAATGGTTACTGAGCTCAATGTGATTTGTATGTCTATGTGGATGTGTTATTGAGAATAACAACATTGATATAGTTGGAATTAATATGAGTAAATCCGAGTGGATGAATGCATGTGTACTGATGCTATGCTGAGTGTACACTTATAACTGTTGATGAGTTCAATGTGAGTGTATATCGATGTGTAAATGCTGTTATGAATAGTATGATTAATATAGCCATGAATAATTGGGTTGAATTCTGACTGGGTGAATATATGTACATTGGTATTGTTACCGAGTGCAAGGCATTGTTATGGTTGTAAATATACGTGGTTGTGAATGATGTGAAATTCCTAGCCTAATTGAATTGCATGAATCCCGAGTGGGTGACGTTGTTATAGTATTTATATAGAATGGTAGGGTGTATTATTGCTGATTGAGTGATGTTATTATATAGTTGAGAATTGGGGTTAAATCTGAGCCAATAACTAACATTTTATATGTAAAAGCTTACCCCTACTGTGGCTATATTTTCAGTGTATGGAGATTAGATTGGTGAATGACGAGAAGGCTTTAAACCCGAGTGATGGGTATACATATATATATGCTGTTGTAGTGCACCTAGTCAACTACACCGATTGTAGAATAGATGCGTTAAAGCCTTGGACGGCTCCCATGTAATACATTGTTGAATATATTCATTTATTTATATGAACCGACAGTCGGGTTTGTGAACAAGAATATATATATATGTGTATATTTTATACTGTCATATTATTACTTGGATCGACTAAGAACAGTGTTGAAAGAAATAATGCCGAGTCAATAGGTTCCGAGTGGACTATAGAGGTGAGAGCCCGTTCCAAATAATGAAGGCTTAGAGCCATTTCTGAGTGGGCTTATCGTGTGGGCCTTTTTCCGAGTGGTGAAGGCTTAAAAGGATTCCGAGTAGAAAGAATTGTATACTCCCGAGTGGAAATCTCGAATGAACCACTTCGGAAGGGAGAAGGGTTGTAATGGTACTGATTGGGGTGTATTCTAGGAGCCTTTTTCGAGTGAACGAGGCTATATATATATATATATATATATATATATATATATCCCGAGTGAGTGTTATATATTCCGAGTGTCTAAGTGTTGAATAAGTCTGAGTGAGGCTTAAGTTAGTAAATTTCTCAGAGTGATGGGAGGTTAGAGTAAATCCGAATGGAAATTGATTGTGGAGACTCCTTCTGAGTGAAGGAAGGTCTAAGTGTTCTCCGAGTGAGAGAAGTGAAAATATGCTGAGCGATGAATGTGTAATATATTCCGATTGTGTTGAGGTTGAAATATCCGAGTGGTGTTTGACTGGGAAAGTATTCCGGGTGAGGGAAAATTTATAGACTCCGAGTGGAATAGCCATCATTATCCGAGTGGATCTTGTGTGGGACCTTCCTGAATGAAAATAAGTAACTGTGTGTAAACTTCCGAGGGAAGTGTGACATGTTGGGATCGTTCCCGAGTGAATGGAATCCCTGATTCCGAGTGATGGAATACCGAGTGTAATCACTCGCTTCAGCGAATAAGGGTTCGCTCCAGCGAGTGTGGAATGGGGAGGGAGGTTCTGGGTTGGTTCTCGCTTAAGCGAGTGGGTATCTCGCTCAAGCGAATTTGGGCCTCGCTTGAGCGAGTGAACATTAATTGGGTTCGCTCTAGCGCTGTATTCCGCTGGGCTGCCTTGTGATTGTTTTTCTACCTTCCTCGCCTGCAGATTGTTTTACTCTGTCCGGGTTACTTGTAAATTTGTGAAAAATTTCCCCTGTCTCGGTTTTACCTTTATTTAATTCGGGATGTGTCAGATTGCAAGTGTCAACTTGCATGTATAATATATGATATATCAAGATGAAATTGCCACATATAAAACTTGAAAAACAATGGTTAAAATCAACAATGATAAAATCCACTAAGGTGTGTATGGTGGTGTTGGTGATTATGATGATGATGTTTGATGAGTGGCATTTAGGATGCATAGTGTGAGAAATGCATTTGATTTACATTGCATTGCATCCATGGCATATCGTACATTGTCTATGTGGAATGTTAGGGGGTTCCACTAGGCGAGCCCAGTGGGAGGGCGGCTCAGTGCACGAGCATTCTTGTTGTTTCCCCTGTGACTCGGTGTGTGAGTCACGAAGCTATCCATAGTTTGGTGACGAGGCACCCTATGTGGCAGGCCCAGTGGGCGGGTAGCTCTGTGATGAGCAAGTTACCTCGATGCGGACATAGTCTGTAAATAATTTCAATTGTACTCAAAATAGTTTAGGTTTATTGTTGGGTCACTTTTGGACCTTGTATATCATTTTGGGCCTTATAATTGGCCATATTTCCTAGTTTAGTTGATTTTGGGCCTAAGGAAGAGTGGGAAGCCCAAGTTGCCTGGCTTGGCCACCACTCCACCTTGTCTATATAAGGATTACCTCTCCATGTATTTCCACACCATTAGTTTGAATGAAATTTACACTTTGTGAGATTTGAGTGCAAACTTTCTCCTTTAGGTTAGAGAAAGTCTAGCCCCTTTCAAGCTCTTATCACTAGGTAACCATCCCTAGAGTGGCGAGTAAAGACTTATCCAAGTCATTGGTGGCGTCTCCTTTATCATCTTCCATCCCTTCCATCAACCTCTATCCATCTTCCATGTTTTCATGCTTCTGATTATTTTTGTTAGGTTTAGGGTAACCTTTTCCCTAGCAATTTGAAGAAAGATAGCTAGATCCTCCCCTATCCTGCATCAGAACCAGGAAGCAGGGAGAAAAAAATATGTAGAGTATTCGTGAGTATGACATTCCAAGTTGGAATGAGTAGTAAATTAACATGCTAATGTTCAGGCAAAATAATCTAGGGATAATTTTGTAGTTATGTAGAACTCGATATCATACCCTGATTAGGTTCATTTTATTTGGGATTAAGGTACATTTATTCACATTGGTGGTCTTAGGGGAATGCCTCGCTATGTTAGAGAAACTTTAAGCAATAACATGTTTTATTTCTTTTTTTAATCCTAGAATATGGATCCTCCTTTCTGATTTCAAAATGCTAATGAAGGTCATGTAAATGTCCCATACTGGATCAGAAATTAAAGCAAAACAAATACACATCCATATAAGCCTTTAGGAAAAAAAATAAATTATAGTACTTATTTCAAATTATTAGTAGTGATCATGCAAATGTACTCCCATCCTCTTCATAATTGTTGTTGTGTTGTATTCAACAAATGAAATCTCATCCATCCATAATATTTAGTCTTTCTTATCTAGGAAAATAGAAATATGTCCTATCACTCTTGTGCAGTAGGTAGATGTTTTAATATTAGGACACCATTTAAAGTCATTTTAGCCCAAGAATCAAATTTCTCATAAAATACTATGTTGGAGAAAATCATATGCAGCTACCACATTATCCTAATGCCTTTCTATAGGTACTACTGTATTTGTAAAGTGGACATCTATGCTTGTTTGTTGCTCTTGTACATGCATTCTCACCCGATACATAAATTTTCTCTCCTCATCACACACAAATGAAATCTCAGCTTAGTTCCATCCATTCTTAATATTTAATCTTTCAATTTCACCATCAAATTTACAACTTTCTAGTTTGAGGAGTTGATCAAAAGGAATTATATGATCTTTTACTTAAATCATGATTTGCAGGAAAAAATAATTTGAAAAGAGAAAAACTACAAAAAAATGGAAGAAGTGAAGGATGGTTTGAGAGTTCTTACCAAAAAAGTGTTGGTTGGTTCATGTCGACCTGGTTCTTGGTAGCATCACCGATCAAACTTTATGTCTGTGAAAGCCACATAGGAAGGGGTAGTTCTATTACCCTAATCATTGGCAATGATTTCAACACGATCGTGTTGCCACACGCCGACGCAAGAGTACGTGGTTCTCAAATCAATTTCGATCGTCGGACCCTCGGTTTTTCCAGTCATGATCTCTCACAATTATCTCGCTACATAAAACTTAAGAATCTAAATTTGTAGAGAAAGGAATTGAAACTAAAGAAATTTCTTGAACTGAATTAGGAAAGAGAGGGAAGAGTTATGTTATAAAGAACGGGTTCAAATTTTGGAATTCGGTGGGTGTATTGTGGACTGTTGGATGAAAAATTTGGACAGCTAGATATTATGTTTCCTACGGAAACTGGGTATGCCATTAATGGTTAGGTTGCACATACAACAGTTAAGAGAAGCTCCAAAAACATAAATAGTTATCTTTTGGAACTTGTTATAGAACTAGAACCAAAGATATGATCCCATGCGACTGTGGTTGAAGCATTTTTGGATATTTGATTGTGATTTGGGGAAACAAATATTTTCTCCCAGTCTCGTGAAGTGTCTTTCTCAGTAACATTTCTCGTAAATTAGAATTCAATGATGTGCACTTTTCACCTAAAAATATTTCTCTCTTTGGTAGAAACCCTTCAATTACATGAAGTTCCTTGCATTCTTCCATGTTAAGTACCCTTAAAGAGATATAATCACTAATCAATGGCAGAAGGACTTCAATATTACTACGGTATAAAGATAATTGTTTGGCGGCAACCCTTCAATTGCTCAAAGTTCATTGCATTTATCCAGCCTAAGTATCTTCAAAGATATACAATTAATGATTGATGAAGGAAAGACTCCAATATTGCTATGACTGAGGGATAGTGTGGTTACACAATACAAGTCGGGGAGAAGTGTAGTAGGAAATTCATTTGTCAGCTTGCAATGGGAAAATGTAACTGATCTTATAGCTGAGGGCATTATTTTTAGCTCTTGATCTCTGCCACTCCCCGTACTTGTCTAAGTTCATAACCTTTTAATGAAGATGATTCTATTGGGTACACCGAGTTTCCCCGCTATAGTCCATTGGTTTTCTAAATAAGGACTGGACTGTTTAATGTTATGTACCCTCAGGGGTTGGAAAAGACAAGTGTCTTGTGTTTTTTTTTGTTACAGGTATACTCCCTAGATTTCACTGTCTTGGAAAATGGGCCTGTAAAGAATATGTGAAGTTTTGTACTTTCATAACTGCTTAACTACTATTTAATCAGTTCAAAGTTCTAGCCAGCACAACGCACTTCTCAACATGTCTCTTCTACTGGCTCCTTTACTCCATCATCAACCTCATTGTCAGGATCAAAAATATGACATCACATCTTGAATGTTTGAAAATCATGACTGAGAATCCTGCCGAGTGTAACAGCTTCCTTATCATGAATTGAGAAAGAGCTACACGTCAATTCTTTCCATGCTTGTGCCTAAGATATTTCAGATAAGACAAACCAATTAATAGACAAGAAAATACATAATGTTTTCACCCAAGATATATGCTTTTGAATTTCCAAGATTGCGGGGTAAAGAGTCTGGTTATAAGGAAAAAGCAGGGAACTCACCTTCCGAAAGAAACAAAAATAATGTGAAGAGAATCCAAGTGAGATACGCTCGCTCTAGAGGAAACGAAAACTATGTGAAGAGAATCCGAGTGAGATATGCTCGGTCTAGAGGAAACAAATCTCAAGACTTAAAAATATGTTAAACGAGAGACCCGAGTAATATACGCTTACTCAGAGCACGACTATCGATACTTAAAAATATATTAGGTAAACGAGAGACTCGATTAATATACGCTTACTCAGTGCACGACTCTCAACACTTAAAAATATGTTAAGTAAATGAGAGACCCGAGTAATATACGCTTACTCGGTGCACGGTTCTTGACACTTAAAAATACGTTAAGTAAACGAGAGACCCGAGTAATGTACACTTACTCAGTGCATGACTCTCGATGCTTAAAAATATGTTAAGTAAATGAGAGACCTGAGTAATATACGCTTACTCGGTGCACGACTCTCGACACTTAAAAATACGTTAAGTAAATGAGAGACTCAAGTAATATATGCTTTCTCGGTGCATGGCTCTCGACACTTAAAAATACGTTAAGTAAACGAGATAGCCGAGTAATGTACGCTTACTTGGTGCACGACTCTCGATGCTTAAAAATACATTAAGTAAATGAGAGACTCAAGTAATGTACGCTTACTCGATGGATGGCTCTCGACGCTTAAAAACATGTTAAGTAAATGAGAGACCTGAGTAATGTACGCTTACTCGGTGCACGACTCTCAGCGCTTAAAAATACTTTAAGTAAACGAGAGACCTGAGTAATGTATGCTTACTCGGTGCCGACTCTCAATGCTTAAAAAATACGTTAAGTAAATAAGAGACTCGAGTAATGTACGCTCACTCGGTGCACGGCTCTCGACGCTTAAAGAATACATGAAGTAAATGAAAGACTCAACTAATGTACGCTTACTTGGTGCACGACTCTTAACGCTTAAAAATACATTAAGCAAATGAGAGACCCGAGTAATATATGCTTACTCGGTGCACGACTCTCGATGCTTAAAAATACGTTAAGTAAACAAGAAACCTGAGTAATATACGCTTACTCGGTGCACGACTCTTGACGCTTAAAAATACATTAGGTACGCAAGACCCGAGTGATATACGCTCACCCGGGGAGCGATTCTCGAAACTTAAAAAATATGTTAAGTACGCAAGACCCGAGTGAGATACATTCACCTGGGAGAAAATAACAATTATACGAAGAGATTTCGAGTGAGATACACTCGCTTTAGAGGAAACAAAAATGACATGAAGAGAACTCGAGTAATATGAGATAGACTCACTCTTGAGGAATCAAAAATTATCTCCTTCAGAGTAATGGCAAAAAAGTCTTAAAACTCTGAATAGGCGGCTCAAGGGTGATGACAACCCATCACTCGGTAAATTTATTAATAACGACAAATCCAAAGCAATAAATTCCTGAGCGCCAACCACGAAGCACCATGTCGCTCTAACCACGAAACAAACATAACAATTCTTGTAAAAAAAACTGGGAGACCCTTCCTTAGAAGAACATCTACGACGAGACATAGTCTACATCAAGTTACAAGCCTCCAAATAGAAACCTGCCGAGAAATGGGACACACCACTCGGACCACGACACTTTCGAAAAAGAGATCTAAAGCTAACAGTTAAATAGGAAGACCCACATCAGGTGAGCGAAGTCATCAATAAATGAGCATACCAACTTGAAAAGTTAAAGCATATCATAAAAACGTTTATTACAATAGAATGTAGCGGGGGCACTCTTTTTCCTCCTCGAGGGGTTCTTTCACACTGGTTTTTCCCCTGAGAGGTTTTTTGATGGGCCTGCTAAAATAGTAAAAATGTTTTATCATCGAATGTAACGTGGAACTTTTTTCCTACTCGAGGGGTTTTTCCCACTGGGTTTTCCCCCAAGAGGTTTTTTATAAGGCCTGCCATGATAACAAATAAGACAAGTACGACTCAGCTCATCTCACGGAGAAACGATAAAAGTTTAAGACTATAAATCGTTTGGTATACAACCACTCATAATTGATTACCAGATCCATTCAGAATTAATTACCCGATCCACTCAAATTTGATCACTCGATATCAACTCACATATACTTAGGACAAATCTTTGCTTGGCATCCAACATAGAGGTATCTCACCCTAGCCCTTAGTCACTCCGCTCGGCTCTACGCCTAGAGCTCGTGACTGGGGGCTCTTGTTCCCTCTCGGGTCAGAGAGGGCCCCATAGTGCCTCTTCATCCCTTTACTTTAGTAGATAATGATTCTCTATTACCCCACCATAAGCGATTATCTCCCTTACTGGGCTTGGGCTGGATTCCCCCCACTCCTTATTACTTCACTATTGTATAAATACAGCCTATAGGCTTACATTGTATTTTAAGTGACACATTTTAGAGAGAAATAGTAATATTAATTTCCTAGAGTAATTCTCTAGGGTTTTATGTGCTACACTCTCTTTATGAACACCATTCAATCATAATCATGGCATCAATCTTGAATAAGTCATAAGCCATATATTAATTGACATCAAAGTCATCATCCCAAATATCATTCACCACATGATACAAAATAATCCAAATGTATTTCAAATCACATATTCATCAAGATATTTATCCAAACCAAATTTTGGAAACACATTCATACATATACATCAATAATGGGTGAAATCATGTATTTAGAAAATGTTACCCCTTCCTACCTCAAGATAAGTAGTATTCGTTGTGGTCTGAAGGTCCCACTTCATCAATAAGGTCATTTCCTACATCACATAATATACCATACAACTATTTCAATTTAAACCACCAAGATTTAAATGTTTTAAGTTAACTACTTGGTGTTAATACTATTATTAATCTCAAGCTACTTCCATCTCATTTAATTCACCATAACCACCATGGATTTGGAGTTCACATTTATCATTATGTATTTAAAGCTATACCCATCAAAGGGTTTCAACATTAATGGCCATTAATCTTCATTATTGGCACCCACCATCATTAATGTCACTCTCCCAACATTGATAAATAATGTTTCACTCTAAACATTATATATTCATCCTCAAAATTAATTTTTCTAAACACATTTCACATTTTCCATAAAACCTAGGGTTAGGGTTTCATTAAAAACCCAACAACCACCATTAATACTTATCTTCTTCCACTACATTAATTACAATTTTCGTGTACCACCATACACCCTCTCAAAACCTTGTATTTATTACACCTCACCTTAGGGTTTTGCATAATAATGGCTCCCATAACATAACCCATTCATATAACATACTCTCCCGCCATCATAACCCATAACCTAGGACTTATGCTTAAGAAAATAGTGAGGGAAAGCTTACTTCACGCCAAAGTAAAGTGAGTTCCCATAACAGAGAGAAAGATAAAAATGAAAAGGGAAAATGGAAAGCTTCCAATCACCATAACCTCCTCCTTGCTTGTATAAGGAAAACGAAAATGGAAGTGGAAGGAGAAGCAAGGCACACATACCTTGTGGGTTTTGGAGAAAAAAGGAAGAGAAGATGGATAAAAAAGAGAAGAGTTTTCTTGTCTTAGGAGAAGAGAGAATAACGTGAAAATGGAAAAGAAAAGAGAGAGTAAGAGTTTTAATTTGAGTCTCTTAGTAAAATTTCTCCGTTTTACAACAAATAGGATTATCGTAAAGGCTCAATACTTATCCAAAAATTATTTTGAACATATATTCAAATTCACATTAATATTCTTAACGTCTTGACCAATGATACCTCAATCGAAGATACTTAGTTTGACACCTATATTTTAATTGGGTATTAAATTTAATTCCTTAAGTCTTAATAAATTATGAGTAGTCACAATAAATCCCAATTTAATTATTTCTAAATTTCAGGACATCAAGTAATTCATATTCAATTATTTACTAATTATTTCACTCAATTAAGTATTTATTTAAATTTTGGGATGTTACACAGTGGCTAGTACTTTGACCCTTTACACTATACCCCAGAATCCACTATTATTCATAATAATGAAAGACGATAGCCTACAATGGCCACTGCCAACAGCCACCTGAATTCAACTACTCTTTACATTGTCAAAGGTTAACAATAGCTAGTGACTGACTAATTAAATCAAGCTACTCCCTGCCACTACAGATTGTAATCAAAGCCAATCGACAGAATAAAATAAAGAAATTACTTAATACTATAGCTCCTCTTTTTCAAGGTCATATAGGTTGAAGAAAAGTAATATATCATCCTTTGTCATGTCCAGTGGTGTGATAGGATGTAAATCCTAAAAATAATGCATATTTTCAACAAGACTAAGGTTGAACATTAAAGTTTCATGCTATTATAATACTAATAGTATTCAACTTAGATAATACAAATATTACCATCCCTATCTCCACTTCCAAAAATAACCTCTGATGGTTTAGAGAACAGACTTAGAATAGGGGGTTGAATAAGTCTGTTCACTTTTTCAAACCAAAAAGTGATATTTAAGAATAACAGCATTTTGCACAACATACCAAACTTTTGGGAGATGGAGAGCATGTTTCTTTGATTGAATGAGCATTATTTACCAGACTTTTACTATCAAAGATATTACCGAAAGTACACCAGACTTTTTATAGTTAAGAGTGGAGAAAAAGAGTTAACATACAAGCAATTTATATTGGTTCACTCCCAATGTGGAAGCTACATCTAGTACCTTTAAATTTGAAGGATTTTCACAATAGCCCTGATTTTCCAGAATAGTAGCTCAACCTCTCGGGACCCCTAAGAGTGCCTTACTAAGTATTTTAGGAGAGTGAGGCTTAGGCCTGATCCTTAGATCATCATGAGGGTGTGAAAAAGTAAGATTTGAGAGGATATGAGTAGTGAATAGCTCAGTTAAGTAAAATAAGTGAGTGAGAGAGAGGATTGTGTGTAATAATCTAATTTAGAGGAATTTATTGACTTGATAGTGATTTATGTGAGGAGATAGTTGTGTTCGATTTAACATTAGAATTGTTAATAAGATGTGTATATATATGTACATTCTTATTAGTTATGCTCGAAATGATAATTTATGAATGATGTTTAATCTTCGTAATTTATAGATGTGTTAGTCATTTATCTGTTAATAATGGTCATAACTGATTAAGGATATTTAGACTTATTTAAGCATCAAGTTATATTTTAAGGTTAGATGATTATTAGAGCCCAAGATCTTATAAGATATTAATTAAACTCTCTAACAAGACTGATTAGTAGATAATACATTATTTTGATATTAACTAGTTAATAGATTTTATTATCATTAAAGATTTTAGTTAATTAAGATAAAATGAAGTGAGTAGATAATATTTATTTTGATATCTAATATTATTAATAAATAAGTTTAAAATATGAGAGTCTATTTATAAAGGAGTTTAGTTAAGAATTAATTGGTTATTTTAATATTTTAATAATAAACGTCGTCGGGTTCCCCAGATTTGAACTGTGAGACCCAGTCTGAGGTCAGACTCTGACCGTTTGACCCAAGACTAGTGATCTAGTAGGGAAACTAGTCCTGTTAGGATCATTTTGTGAAGACCCAAGGGTACCTCGTGAAGCCAAATCAAAACCCTTAACGTCTTCTACGTTTGACCGTTCATGTACCTCGGGATATCCAATGGTGGTACGGTCAATCTCTGGTGACTCGTTTCGACATTTTTGAAACTTTTTCTGAAGAAGCCGAAGTCTGGTTCAGACTCTATCACCCTTGTTTTCTATAAACTGGTTTCTTTTAAAACCGTTTTAAAACTCGACCCGTATACCCTCTGTGTTTTGGTCACAACTTTTGTATACAATCTTGGAATTCAATGATTTTTGTTTCATTTTCTTTGTTTTGAAAAGATCTCCAACCTCCATTTCTAGCCTCAAACTCCGATTCTCACTCTGTCAACCCCAAAATTGACGATTAAGTGTGTTTGCCTTAAAATTCTATTGTTAGAACCTTTTACTCTGCGCATGGTTCAGAAAAAATTTATAACTCTTTCATAAAATCTTCGATTCGTGTAAACTTAGTGTCAAAATCTCTACAACAAAATTATCTATGTTTTCTGTGAAGACATCGAAAGCTAATTCTCTCCAGATTGGTACAGTTTAATGAATCTTTGTGACCCCTTGGCTATTTCGTTTCAATACTAGCTGTCTATAGAAATATTTGTATATCTCCCTTGTCTGGTGCTTGAATTGCTTTGTCCTTTTTGATATGGATCCATGTCAAAGAGATCTACAATTTTTATGAAGGGCACAAAACAAAATTCGCAAACGAGAATTAATGGTAAATTTATTTCCGAAGCCATAGCTGATTCGAGAGCCTCTAGAGTATCCTATCGTAAATTGGCTATATCTCGGGTTACCAATCTCTGATCATCATGTATGATATATCGATTTAAAGAGAAAAATAAGATCTACAAACTCTATTTTGATCAATTTTTGAGATTCTTATCCACGAGTTAACCTATATTTATTTTTAACGTCTTTATTTTCTGCTTCATAAAAATTCTACACACTTTAATTCTTCATGTAACAAATTAATTTTCTGGCACCGCCATGGTGTGACATCTGTAACACCCCTGATTTTCTGTACTCAAATCCCAATGTGATAGACATAATTAATAAAATTGTGAATAAATTTTTCACGTTTGAGAACATTTCCAATACACCATCATGACCACATCAAGACCCAAATCACAGAAAACCAAAGAGTGAGATTTAGTAATCTATAACTGGATCGATGAATGGTTTGCCCATAAAGGTATACAAAATAATAGAGTATACAGCGGAAGAAGGTGTATACCGGGCATACGCCTAGTCCCATATATGACGATATAGGAAAAGGCTAGGCTAGCATGCAATGGCATAATATAAGCCTATTAGACAACCATCATCATTCTATAATTAATTCCATAAGCATACAGAGCCTAAGGTATAACTATATATATATATATATATACACACGGGAATCTTCTCCCAGCCTTCGCTATCATCAATATACATCAATTAATTTTAATCCTCCCAATACACTGTAAATCATCTCTTACATTCTACATATTTATTCACCATCCGCAATTCACAATTCCGAAGGATCATTCTATACGTGTTCAAATTCATTAAAAATTGCCTACATTCTCAGAATTCATTCATTATACAAGAACCATAAAGGATGCCGGCCAAGGCACTTCCATTACCACTATTTACCTTCACCGAAGCTTTGACTAGAAATCCGAACTCATCCCATGACAACCTGCATCACAAGGCTAAAAAGGAGACCACATGGGAGAGTGAGTTATACATTCAAAATGACGAATAACATATATTGTGATCATGTGTATATGCGTACAAACATCATGTGTGCTCTGCTATCAAAACATCAAATTATCATTTAATTATCATTCCATTATAATAATAGGCATACAAGCCTCATGAATCGTAATTCATATCGTAAATAACCACAACATATTCACGGGCACAAATACCATTATTTTACCACTTATCAACAAAGGCATTCATAATCTTTACCATCATCAATTCATTAAGGTTTTACTTATACACCTCCTCGTGAGGGGTTTCTCATCATTCGTGGTCATCCTATCTCAAATATACAATTAATCTGATTCTATATCAACGGGTGATCACAACCACCATACTATTCATTTCACAATAATCCTAATAATAATATCATCACTCAGGGATTCACCCTTCGTGGCACCCCGCAAGGTGAATTATTTATCAATCAAACCATCATCATCACTTCGGGTCATACCCGTTGTGGCACCCCGCAAGGTGAATTATTTCCATATATATATCCATGTCATCATCACTCAGGGCCACGCCCTTCGTGGCACCCCGCAAGGTGTTTCATTTCATAATAAATAACATAATACCGTCATCACTCAGGGATATACCCTTCGTGGCACCCCGCAAGGTGATTCTCTTCACAATAATAATCACAATACCAACATCACTCGGGGATACACCCCTCGTGGCACCCCGCAAGGTGATATATTCAATAACCATGTCATCATCATCACTCCGGGACTTGCCCTTCGTGGCACCCCGCAAGGTGATATATTCATCCATCACATCATTATCATCACTCCGGGACATACCCTTCGTGGCACCCCGCAAGGTGTTAAATTCATCATTCATGTCATTATCATCACTTCGGGATAGACCCTTCGTGGCACCCCGCAAGGTGTTATACTCACCAATTGTATCATTATCATCACTCCGGGACTTGCCCTTCATGGCACCCCGCAAGGTGTTATATTTACCAATCAAATCATCATCATCACTCAGGGTCGTACCCGTCGTGGCACCCCGCAAGGTGATTTATATATATATATATATATATAAATCAAACCGTCGTCATCACTCCGGGTCATACCCGTCGTGGCACCCCGTAGGGTGATATATTCCATATTATTCGATAACAATAGGACCACGTCCTCTTCACTCAGGGATTTACCCTTCGTGGCACCCCGCAAGGTGATTTATCCAATAATAATGCATATCAGTGCGATGCTATGCCATAAATGCAACAATGCAATAATGCATGTGCCCAACAACCTTGCAAGGATATCTCACCCTCTCAATTAGGGATAAATCGTATATTTAATCTTATTATCATTGGCACATAAGAAATCATAAGGCCCCTCAAGGCACAACATTCATAACCACATCAAACCATGCATGGTAATTAAAATCATATCAAGCATCATGACATTTATCCACGCATGGAAAACAACAAGGTATTTCAAAAGTATATGTTTAGCAAATCATCATTGCCACCATTTCAAATCCATTGATTTATACACTCGTGGCCATTCAATTTTCCCCTCATTGGTTTTATTATCACACAAGGTGTGTCATATAACCACACCATTTACTTTTTATTATGATTGATAATACATCAATAGAGGGGGGAAAACATACATGTTTTCATAACATAGCATAGGCATACACATACCTTGCCAAGGTCTCAAGCCATTCCTCAATCACCACTAAAACACACTATACTTGGACCCCTAATGAAATCGCTTGTTGTTACATAATAAAAGGGGTTTGGGGCAATAATGAGCCCATGATTAATTTTAGTACTAAGGCATGAGGAATCTTACTTTTAGTCTTAAACATAGTGGGACATGTCACAAATATCACCTATTAGTCCCAATTTGGCCACCATAAAAAGTTAGGTTCAAAACCCTATTAAATTTGAATTTTTCAACGTAATAGGTTCGGTATTTTTCGCCTAATGAGGGTTAGAAAACTCCAATTAAAGTGAGACCAATTCTCACACCTCCGTAACACAATTATCTACAACTTTCATGAAGAAGTCGGAGGCTAAAAATGTCATTAAGGTGCCCAAACGGGCCAAAAACAGCAAAGAAAATAGACCAGTTGGAAAAAAAGCACAACAGTGGCCATAACAGGGCTCTGAATCGATTCAGGTTCGTATGAATCGATTCAAGCGTCCCAAAATCTCAATTTTTGACAAATAGAGGGCCTTGAATCGATTCAAACTCATATGAATCGATTCAAACGCCCCTGGAGCCCAAAATAGTGAAAACAGCACCTCTTGAATCGATTCAAGACAGCTCTGTTGCTGTTTTTATGCAGAACAACACCAAAATTCCAACTTCTTATCCTCCTAACTTTCTTGTATGAACTCCAAATGCTACAAAATTTTAACCCCAATAAATATACATCATTTGTGACGCGTGGCCACCGGCCTCACTCAAAAATTCTCAAAATTGAGAAACTTATGCGCATAATTGCGTTTTACCCATTTAGAGGCACTTTTATGCAACTCAAGGGCCTATTCTCAATGGAATTGGCCCATTCCAATTCCTACAAGTCATAAACTACATATATGGCTATTGGAACTACCGTATGCCATCAAAACCATATAAAACTCTATTTGGCTCTATGAGCTCCTCAATTATGCATAAACCTTAAACTTATCACTAATACCATCACAATGGCTATCACATTCAATGCCAATCATCCACATAAATTCTCAATTCTCAAAACATATATTTCATCCCCTCAAGGATGGTTCACTAAAATGTACTTATTTCAACCCCTCATGGGTTATTCATCATCATATATACACATACATTATCATCAATAGCCAACAATTTTCCATTCATATCATTTCACTATAAACATGGCAAGGCAAGCATGAGTATCAAGACATATAATAATCATCAATTATATAACTCATGCAATTTGAATGTAAACTCCTCTTCTACCTCAAGTGAAGAGCCAAACGGTTCCAATGCTCCGAATGCTCCATTGCATCACCCGAAATACGATCTACATACCAATATATGTATACACATAATCAATAACCATCATAACTCTAAACATTTATTAGCTTATCATAAAGCTCAACCTCAAGTCCTAGACTTGCTAAACACCAAGTTAGGCAATTGTATTAGGCTTCGGGAATTCCTTCCCCAAAGCCAAGATCCTCTAGATCTTATGGACCAACCAAACTCAACAACATCATCATCTCATCCATTCCAAAATGCAACCCCATATTACATCAATCCTTCAAATATCATCATTGTCACTTAGGGCTCCACATAAGTTACCCTTGTCTCTCATAAACCATCATTAGTTACCAAACTCTAATGACACAAATCATGGCCTATCAATTCACCAACTAATAGGTATATCCCATTATTTCCACCTTTAAGGGTTATCTCTAATGTTCACCATTTTTCATCATTGTAATTAACAACACACATATTAAATATCACCCATTACATTCAATTCAACTTTTCAAGCTATATTATATCCATTTCCCCAAATTCTTAGGGCTAGGGTTCCATTAAAATCAAGCAATCACCACTAGCAACCATCATCTTCCATTTCTAATCTTGTAATTTTCGTATACCCCTTCACACCCATCCAAAAACACATATAAATCACACCCTACCTTAGGGTTTAACACAAAAATGGCTTCTAATCCATAACCCATACATATTTTACACTCTCCTAACAAATAAACTCATAACCAATGGTATAAGCTCAAAAAAATGGTGAGGAACTTACCCCAAACCATGAAACAAGTGAGCTTCCAAGAGAGGGAGGATGGGTGACGAAAATGAGAGGAGAAGAGGGAGAGAGCTTCTATCCAACATCATCTTTCTCATGCTTGGAGATGGCAAACGAAAATGGAAGGAGAAGGGAGCCACCACCCTTTTTGCTTAGGTTTTTAGAAGAGGAAGAAGAAGAGTGGTAGAGGAAATGAAGAGAAAGAGAATAGGAAGAAGAAGAAGAAGAAGTGACGTGAAAGAAGAGGAGAGTGAGAGAGTTTATTCTTTTAATTTAACCTCCCACTTAAAGTTTTTCGTTTTAGATCAAATAGGATCTCAGTTCGGGCTCAATACTTTATCTAAAAATTATTCTGAATATATATCCGGACTCCCAATAATATTCTTAATAGCCCTGACCAAAGGCATCTCAATCTGAGATACTTGGTTCGACACCCATATCCTAATCGGGTATAATTTTATCTCATATAAGCTCAATAAATCATAAATACCCCTAATAAATTCCAATTTTCATTGTTCAAATATTTTGGGACACTCATAAATTCATTTATAATTATTCAGTATTTACTTCACCCATTTATTCGATTTTATAAAATTCGGGGTGTTACAACATCTGCCCTCTACACCTCACCACCTCTTGCCACCACTCTGGATAGGTGTCACCACCCTGCTTCCTCCCTCTACTTAGCCCACCTACCTCCCTCCTTAACCAATCATAATTCATGCAAAATTTACCTTCATCATTACACTAAAACCTAGCATCCATTTCCCTTCACTCTTCCATTTCCATTCATGGCTAAAAACAACAACTCCTCCCCCTTCACTTCTTTAATTTCCAGCCACCAATCCCTCCTCCTATAACCACTGTGAGCCACCAACATAACCACCCTCACCAGCACTCATTACTTCCAACTATTTAAAATTTCTACTCTCTTCTGCTCATTCCTTTTTGTCACGGTCCAGCCACCACCAAATAACCCTCTTCTTCTAGTTTTTCTTTCATGCAATGGTATCAAATGGGTGATCTCTTTCCCTTGTACAATGAGTTCTAAAACAGCCAACCATTCAAGCCAATTCAAAGTAAAATTTTTAGTATTTTCTCTTAAAAAACTTGTTAATTGTTTCTTTGATTTAAGAATCAGCCCCCTTTTTGAAATTTTAGAAATATTTTCCTTGTTGTTTGGAGACCAAACCGTGACCCCTTTTTATGTTTCTTTGACATATTATTAGTTGCTTTAGGAAGTTGAAACTTAGGTCACGATTGGAGGGCGTTAGGAGCGCTCGACGAAATTTTCGACGTCACCATCATTTTTGCATCTCTGGAAAGAGACGGTATCATGAGGTGTAGGGGGTCTCTTCCTCACTTGATTTCGTTTTTGGTTGTACTATAATATTTCTTGAGTGATCTGGGACCTCCATTTTAATTTTCATCGCGATCCAATGGTTAGATCTTAAACCGTAAAGATTTTTGTAACCGACCATTAAAATTTCTACGTTTCTAATTTAGTAAGAATTTTAGAAATTAATTTGGTGTAAATTGATGTTCACATGTTCGGAGGATTTTATCTTGATCGGAAGAGAAAATGGAAATCTAGAGATTTAGTATTTCAGCGGGCTCGGTTTTATTCGATATGGTTATATTGATTTTTGTTAATTTGTGATGTTATTATATAATTTGTAAATTATTTTCTTGTTAGCCCCGCCATTATAAATTTAATTGATCGTTCAAGCATCGCGGGAGTTATTTTAGAAATATCGCACACATCAAGAAGAAATATAGATCAGACGATTAAAAAGGTTTTCTTTTACCAAGTTATAAAAAAATGATGTTGTTTTTCCAAGAGAAATAGAATAAATAAGTTAACTAAATGAATTAATGTTTTTGTTAGAGAATTTATCCAAAAGAATTTTATTAAAAGTTCTTAGAACTTAGGCCTAAATAAGGCTTTAAAAATTAAGTAAGGAAATAAAAATAAGTGGAGTTTAGAGTAATGAACATTAGAAGATAGAAGAAAATCTTTGGTGATGATATTAGCAACCACTTTTGTCACTACTTGTGATAGAAAGGAATAGTGACTTTAGGAACTTGAGTAAATACAAAAAATTACAAAAGAAACTTAACAAGAAAATAAGGTTTAGAAGATTGATATTTTAGTAGACCAAGTAGACCAAAGACAAAAGAAATGGACAATTAGATATTAATTTGGAATAAGGTATAGAGAAGGATCCTAATAAGTTAAGGAAAAAAAGTTATTCACCTAAATAAAATAGATCCAGGAATTAGAATCTTAATAAAAGAAAATAAAGTTAGTAGTTGGAAAATTTGACAACCATTAAAAGGAGTTTTATCCCGAAATAACAATTAATAAGGAAGGGTTTTAGGACTAAATCTTAGACTTATAGTGAAAGGAAACTGGACCTATTAATTAAATAGTAACTTTTAGTAACTAAGTAATAGTAGACTTAGTTTGTGATATTAAGATCAAGGTAGTACCTAGATTTCTAAACAGCTAATGGATACTCATAAAAGAAATAAATTTAGTTAATCAAAAGAATGCAGTTAAGGGAATAATTTAGTTAATGTAGTAAAGAATAATGAAGTAAGAATTACAAAATTTAGTAATCTTAAGTTGAATAAAAACACCGCTAAAGCGCTACTAGAACATAAAGGATTAGTGACCAGTTTAGTGACCAAGAAAACAAGTATTCAACAAATAAGGCCCGATTAGATCGGTGAAATAAAACAGACAATAAGTTCACTTGTAGATGACCTAAGGATTCATAATTGGACATTAGGGAATTAAATAATGAAATAAATCAATTCTACCCGAATAAATTAATAGGAACAGAAATGGTTTAAGAGAACCCAAATATCTCGAAAAGCAACCCAACCCGATGTATTACTTAAAAACGTCTAGTAATAACCTGACGTAAAGACTAGCACATCAAATTTAATACCAATAAATATGTCGTTCACATTACACCTATAAATAGTAAAATTTGAGGCATGCGTTGTTGTATATGTCATGATATCACTGTATAATTATTGATGTGATATGCTGATGAATGTTTAAGTAAAGTTTCTCATGAGTATGCTGTGTGTACACATTACATGGGTAAGCATTGGGAATATATATTGTCTTGGATGATGTGATACTATTAAATGGTTGTTGATGTATGATTATGAATGTGTTAATTGAGTAGAGTATTTCATAAACATAGTATGCTAATGGATATGGTGTGATGCATGGATAACTAGATAAGGAAATTTATAAATAAGAGATCTGGAAAATAGTATCGATAAAGGTCCCAAAATGATTAAAATATGAAAGTGTGTGAGACTCAGATCTGAGAGAAATTGTGGGCGTTGTAATGCCAAAGTACCCTAATTTTTGAGAAAGTATGAAATCTCATTTCATTCCTAAGTGTTGAGTAAGATTAATAAAATAAGGAAAAAGAGGAAATTTAATTATATTGAATAAAGAAAAATAACTCAACATTAGGAATGGAAGAGAGTCATTTAGGGGACCCTGCCAAGGACCAATGAATGAAAAAAAAATTTAATGGTTGAATCATGCATCATAAATGGAGGATAAGGGTGTGGAATGGAATAGTCCCCTAGAACATACAATGAGGGGTACACTGGGGGACAACTAGCGTTCTGACCCTACGGGAGGTCTTGGGAGTATACCGAAGCGAGCGTCTAATGGTTCGGATTCACGCACCCGAGACTGGATAGCCCGTGGCAAATCTGGTATACTTCGACTCAGAGTGAGTGTTGCCAAGGTTGTGGAGTACCCGTTCTGTAGAGATGTGATTGGCCATTGTGATGATAGGACTATGGGTCCTTACCCATTTATGAAAACTAGAACAAGGAGAGCTTTGGTCGCTCTAGTTGGGCAGGAAGGATAAGGCGGGATTGTTGTGCACGTGGATATTTTTATATGAGATTGATAAGTGAAAGATAGGCCCACTTGTATTATGATGACTAATGAAGAAAATCAAAATAATAAAATAGACTCATGCATTGCATCACTATACTGAAATTATGATTGTGTGTTGATTGTATAGATGTTGGTAACCTTGTGAGAGGGATGGGAAATTGAAATGGTCAGAAGAATAAGAGTGGTGAGATGACTTAGAAGGTAACTTAGGGACCCAAAAGAGAGTGGGCAAGAATCGATTCTGAATGATTGTATTATGTAGGGCGGGTGTCAATGATGACACTCCCCAATTGTTGTGGAGGTAGAGACTTGATAAGTGCTTTATAACACAATAAATTAGATCTAATTTGCTTAGGATTTTAATCATTATGCACTGTATTTCCTTTATTTATTGTGATTTTTGCTTTCTTTCCACTATATTCTACTTGGGTATGTTATTTTGCAGAAATTAAGGTAATAAAAGGGTCAATAATAAGAGAAAAACTACCATAAAATGATAAAGAAATAAGAAGAACAAGCCCAAAGTGGAAAGAACTCTCTTTTTATGCTGAATTCTGACTTAGAATGATGAAATCCGAGTAGAACGACTCAAAAATGATCAAATCCAAGTAGGATGACTCAGAATGGAGCGTTGCCGAGTGGAATACTTCTCGGTTGGAGGTGAATCCGAGTGGAAGCTGTCCGACTACAACCATTCCGAGTGAAAAAAGGGACTGACTTTGAAGAAATACTGCCCAAAGCTATTGTCCAAGTGAAGGAATGTTGATTGAACCAGGTTAGATTTGGGGAACAACTGCTTCTTCTGGACAAAAATGCCTCCGAGTGGAAGACTCTCGAGTGAGTTGATTCCGAATGAAAGAAACTCTGAACTTCAAAGAACAATTGTCAGGCAAAGGCTTTCCGAGTAGTGAGTTTCGGAGAAAGTGTCTTATCAAGCAAGGAAAGAGTCCGACCGGGAATGAGTCTCTTTTAGGCAGACTCTCAAGTTTCAAACTAAGACCGACTGAAGAAGTCTCCGAGGAAGGCACTTCTGAGTGAGTTGGAGCAGAGAGTTGCATTTCCGAGCAAAGCAAAGCTCGGACCTGGGAAAAGCATCTATCGGCCAAATTCCAGAGTCTCTCAAGTTCCAAATTTCTGAGTGAAAGGCAAAGCCGACTCCCGAGTGAATACAACCGAATGGGCTGCTTGACGATTGAGGCAATTATGAGTGAGAAGCAAGTCAGACTTCTGAGTGAATGTGTCCGATTGAAGATGTTCGAGTGTATCATTTGAATGAGTGAAGGAAGGGTCGTTCTCCACTGAATTATTCCCGAGCAAATCCGAGCAAGGTCTCTCCGAGTGGTTCATTTCCAGAGACTTAGCCGAGTGAAACATTTTAAGAGGTTCCGATTGAATCATTTACTTCCCGATCCTGAGTGGGTCACATGTGAAAGAAGGAGGGCATGAACCTGTGCCAAGTAAGTCACTTTTCAATCGGTTCCGAATGAATGTTTTATGTTCTGAGTCACTCTTTAATCAGTTCTGAGTGAATCACTTTTCAATCGGTTCCGAGTCATTCTTTAATCAGTTTCGATTGAATGTTTCAATCAGAGTTGCTTTGCTCGTCCAGCTCTCTTCACTGCCACAAACACCGACTCCATCCAACCCCTCAGCTACAACACCGGCTCCATCCAACCAATACCGACCAGCTCCTCATAGCAACAACACCATTCAGTTCCTTTCCACAACCTCTAACAACTCAACACCGTCCAGCAAAGCAACACCGAGCAAACCTTTCACTCGGTCTTTTTGTGTACAAACAACACCTTTTCCACTCAGATTATTTCCTACTGTGGATGTATACCAACTGAGGCACTAAATCCGAGTCAGAAGGAGAAAGCCAACCTTCCATATTCCCACCGAATGCCCATGCTAACTTGGATTTCAACTATCCAAATGGATCCTTGACTTATGAAGGGGCGGATGACAACAAAACAAAAGGGAAAATAATAAAAAATTCTCCACTAGCCACCGTTCCCTATAATTGCTAAGGTCCAGGTTGTTTCTCCATCACATGCACCGAAAGTTTCCAACTTACAACGCGTTTTCTTAGCCGGCTTCCTCCCTTCCTTCGCCTATAAAAGGAGAAGCAATCCAAGCAGAAAAAAAGGGGACGGACAGCATCAATTCTGATTGAGTTCTCTTTCTTTTTATACTTTAATTTCTTTCTTTTCTTTCCTTTCTCTCTTTCGTTTCTGTTTCCATTCCTCTTTTCTTTCTTTTCTTTATTTCTTTCTTCGTTCCATTTCCTTTCTTTCGTTTTCTTTCTTTTTATTTTTCTGTCCCATTTCTCTTTTATTTTCTTTTTCTTTCTTTTATTTTAAGAGTTGTGAATTGTAAAAGTGAGTATTCTAATTTGTAATTGGTGGAGGAATATTACAACAAGGAAATACAGTGGTAAAATTATTCTGAGCTTTTGGAGAAACCCGTAAGTTTTTATTTTTACCATGTCTTGTATGTTTTATTTTTCCATTATATATATGAATTTGAATTATTTCATGAGTAACTAAATTAATTATCTTGGGATGAAGGGGGTATGATAATATTTTATGATAATGTTATTTGACTTGGAATTAAATAAATTTCTGTTTTCCATTTAGTTCAAAAAAAATGCTCAATGCTCTTAGTAATTCCTAACAAGAACCTAAGTGATAAAACTGTATACTTGCGGGTATATTAGTAAGTTTAAGTAATTAATAGAATCGAGAGATTTATTGTTACTGGAAAGTTTTTGAACTAAGCCTAAGTTTTTGAAATACTTTTTGTGACCTCGGTAAAACTGTGAAAGTAATCAAAATCTTTTGAGGAATTTTAAAAAAAGGGATTTTCACAAAACGATAATGGGCCTTTTCTAAGGATTAAGCAGCGCTTTCCGTAGGTTAGGTATATTAATAGGATTCCGAGAGGAACATATTAATTAGCTTAAGGAAAATCCGCCTTGGAAAACTTAATTTGATTCTTATTTATGAAAAGTTAAAATTCATTAACATAAAATAGAGTCTTAATCCCCCGAAATCCCAAGATACTCTCAACTCTGATTTTTAAGTGTCAAGTAAATTGTGTTTCTAAATTTATTTTTAATTTGTGTTTTATTTTACAAAAACATTAAAAATTAATTGTGTGGATAATTAAATTTCAATATGCTGGTACTTTGAAAACAGTCCCTGTGGAGAACGATAATCTTTTATATCACGCAACATAACCCGTGCGCTTGCGGGTCGTATCAAGACTCACCTTTATAGCTACCCATTCCAGACCTTCGGCTAGGCATGGGTACCATTACAAGAGTGTAATTCGCCAGAAGGACCCGACACATCTCGAGAACCCAGAAGAGATTTCCCCCGACATGCCGATGCAGCCATTACCAATAGATGCATCAGACCTGGTTATCCCTCCAATTTTAACTCAGTAGTTTATCCATTCTCCGCCTCTGGCACCCCACATACCACGAGGTATATTAGAAGTACAACCCAGAGTCTTCACCATGTCTTTGATAGAGGGTTATCTGGATTGACATCGATGAGGTCGTTCTAGAGGATTTATTCGCCATATATTCAGGAGCTTCAGATATGGAGAGATGGAGATTTATGAGCATATGTTGGCAGAGGCTCAGAGTCTTCTGCTCGAGGCCTATGAGGTTTACATCAGTCATCCGCACGAGTAGATCCTACCACCCATCGATCAACCATCTCCTAGCCCAAATTCTACGGGACCATCTCACTAGTCCGACTCGACTCAGATCGCATCCACTTCAGCTTAGCCAGAGTCCCCTTAGTTGGACGAGGACTTCACAGTAGATTGAGACTAGTGGTTAAAGTTAATTTATGTTATTTTGATATTTTATAGTGATGTTTTGTACAAGGTGCCTATGTACCCCTTTCTTATTTCAGTTGTACAGATCTGATGAGACCACTTTATATACATATGATACAGTTATGTATACATTATGCTTTTGTTCCACCATGTGTTATTGTGTATAAAAAAACTTCCATATTTTTCTAAAACTGGTAACCTCTCAGTTGACCAGGATAATCTAGTGGAATGGATTGTCCTAGTTAATCAAGGGTGTTATAATTTCCACTATGTAAATATAATTTACATCAAATGCTGAGTATTATTGATTCCAACCACTCCTGGCTTAAGCACAATCTGTGCTATTGAGTATTCTTGATTCCAGCCACTCCTGGCTTGAGGGTAACTTATGCTCTGAGTAGTCTTGACACCAGCCACTCCTGGCTTAAGTACAACTTGTGCTTCAACACACCAGACCCCTCTAAATTCCTATGAGTATTCTTTTACAGAACCCACTCCTGGGGCAGACCCTAGTATTCTTTCACAAGCCACTCCTGGCTTAAACCCCGAGTATTCTTTCAAAAGTCTCTCCAGGCCAACAGTGTTTCCCACACTAACAGAGTCTGGAAACATACCAAGCTTATACTACTAAAGGATTGGAAGAATTATTATAAATAAATAAGCCCTTTGACTTAGCAGAGCTAAGTGATTAAACCAAAAAAATGGGTTTGTAAAGAAAGAAATGGCTTATTTTCCCATAGGGCTCAGTACATTCAGAAAGTGAAAGATAGTTGGAAAATGTATTGAGCTAGAAAGCATGACTTGGGATAACATGCCATTAAGCACATAAAGGCATACCCCAAGTTACTATGGCATCTTAGTAGGAAGATGATTGAACATAGCGAGCTTTCTTTGTCTTTATGGTAGATCTTTGAGGTATAGTTACTCGTTGAGTATACTATTATTTCTTTATTTTTATGAGCTTTTGCACACGAACGTCTGGTGTTCGTTCATGATCTTTTCTTTTTCTTCCACCACACTTTTGATTAATACATTCTAGCTCTTCTTCTTCTCTTTTCATAAGCTCTTTCTCTTTTTCAATCTTCTTTCTATACTCTTTTATTTCTTTTTCCGCTTCAGCTCTCCGTGTTAGTTTTTTTTCTCCTCTTGTTTTCTTTTATATTTTGGAGAGAGTCTGGTGAAGAGATTGATTGTATTTATATAGAATTATCTTATAGAGTTTAGGGAGAGGCTATCAATTATATAACCGTTGAGAGAGTTGTTGTACAAGGGACAAAAGCCTTTCTTATTGAAGTTGCACAAAGGGAAAAAGCTTTTATTGTCAAAGAGAGATGTTCTATGTAAGCAATATAGATTTGAGAGCTTTGAGATGCTTGCAGTTATAGGTGGAGTAAAGATAGCATAAGTCTCATGAAGAGGGAAAGCTTTGAATCAGGGAATTTCTGAATGCGTAGGATAGAGGTTAAACTTAGATGCTTTTTAGACTAGATTAGAATCCACCTTGTTAGTCAATCTTCCTTTCGAGAATCTTTTCCTTAAGCTTTGATAGAGATGACTTGTGACCGTTGATGTTTCTTGTATCAGACCACTTTTAAAATGATTCAGGATGAGGAGACAGGATCTGATGCTTTCATGAATTCTGAAACTTGAATGAGGTTTTCATGACTGGGTCTGGTGAGTTATTTTGCTGCGAGATAATTCCTTTTGAGGTGAATTACAAGACTTTTAATTCTTCTTTTGTCTTAGAATATAGAGTCCATATTGCGATTAAGCCTTTCAGACTTTTGATGCATAAGCTCCCCTTTTCTTTTGTAGCTTACTCCTTATGTTTCCTAAAATGCTTAGACACCCACATCAAATAATAACACATGGATTTATTTAAGTTAGAATGCATAATGTTAGTTATCAATAAATCTCATGGAATCTAGTTTATTAAAAAATGGTTTCAACTTCGACCAAACTTTTCTTCAACAACCTTAATTTTACATTATGAACCTTGTTTGACACTTCTCTCAACTATCTGACCTATAAAATAGTAATATGAATTAAGAAAAATTTCTAATCTTAGTGATGCCTTTTAAGATAATATGGCACAAATAGAGACAATAACCACAAAAAGAGCATTTTGAGAACAACGATCACAAAAAAAAGATCCAGAACAACTAATATGGAAAATACTGATAAAAAGGAGTTGCATTTTGTTTACATTTTTTGTCAAGAAATAGAATAATAAAAAATGAAATAAAAGAAAAGAAACAAGTTGCTCCAAAAATTAACCATATATCCAGTCCACTAAATAATCCAAAGATACAGTTAGCTTGCACAATCATGTAATTTAAAGGCTTCTATAAGAAAGGAAAAAAGCTATATAAAAAAAGTAAAACTGTGCAATTCAAGGGACTTGTAGTTTTACAAAACATGTAGCATTTCTCATTATAAAAGAAATTCAAGATACAGGGGGAAAAAGACAATATACAATAGTAGAAGTTGATGAATGTCATCAAGTTAATTACAACAGTGGAACTGTAACATGCATTCTTGGACCTATTCTCAAATAAAACATACAACTAAATTTGTTTTGAATGTTAAGCAACTGACAAATATGAAACAATTCTTGGATTGATTCATATTTGCTTATTTCATTCCGATTCTAAAATTCTGACAATATTTACTTACCTTTATGTGTAGCAATGTCTTTTTCATCCACATTGCGTATAATTTTATCCTTGTCACTTTCACCTTAGAAGAAGCTAACTCTATTTTAAATTAAGTGTTTAAAAATTTTCATAGTTATGCATCGGTTTCTATTCATACAATAGCTTTTTGTGTAGATGACCCATTTCTTTTCCTAATGACCAAAAAAGGAATCGTTGAAACTCTTCATCCACTCCTCTGTAACTGATATTTTTACATGTAACTTGGTTTTGCAATTGAGCTTTAGTATACATGTAAGTATATTGGATTTTGACATTGTCTACAAAATAACACTTAAATGGAAATTCTCTATTATATGCAATTTGTTGTGGACATTGGATCAGCCTCTGTAGCTACCAGAATCATTGGCCTTGTCATAGGATATATTATAAGCCTAGTTGCTGACCTTGTCATTTTCGGTCTTTGAGCTTCATGTTTTGTCATTGGCTAGTTCGCCCTCGGGTATTCGACGTTCACCAATGGATCGTCTCCAGTTTTGGTTCACGTATGTTAGTTCCATATATTTTCAAGAAACCTAAAGGGAGTATCATATAGGTAACTCTACAAACAATTGTAACCCACTTCACAAAATTCAAATTTGAGACCATGCTATCTGAGTATTAAAGAAAGAATACATATACGTTGTCACACAAACATGAACCATGGTTATGCGTAGGATCAATCGATCATGATAAAATGTTAACATCATAAAATGAAGATACCTTTCTAGGTCTTGCATGCAGATGTCTAATTTTATGAGTCACACGTATGTTAGTGATGAAGGTGATGTTGATGTTAGTCAATAGGGTAGTGAGAACATTTATGTCAGTGGTTCAGAAGACGATAATAGGGATGGATTTGTACCAAAAAAATATATTGATACACAGGCTGGGGGAAATATGAGGTTGATAAATTCAATGTTGATTTTTGTCGTGATACTGATAATTTATATGAAATAATGGAGTTTTTAGAAAATTAGATTCAAAATCTTAAATTTCAAACTGAAGAATAGGGTTGTGTGTTTTATCAAACATATGCTAAAAGTCATGGTTTTGTTGTTACAAAGGACAATGTGAACAAAGATAAACATTGGAACATCATTATGACATAACTAGTGTACAATCGAGAGGTGCTGAGAGATCAGAAATATAACGTCCCACCTATTTATTACACTTATAATGTTCCACCTTTTTTGAGTTCAAATCATGTAATTAACTCAGTTTAACTCAAATTCACTTTAAATAATGTAGAATATATCAAAGTTGAGACTTGGGTGAGGAATAGTTTAAAGAAAATTTTTTAGCATGTTTACAACCTATGCATTGCTCAGTAATTCATGTCAAATTGGAGTTACACAACTCGAATCGAGATGAATCCAATTGGTACACCTCCATAAAATGAATACCTATAATTGTTATGAAGAGTTGAGGGCCAATTATGCCATTAAGACTACCTAATTCATGAAATTGTAAAATCAGCCTAGCTGAAATTTTTAGCTTGAACACCTTGTAGTATTTTGGGCATAACTCGGGCTACTGACCTCCGATTGACGTGATTCCAGCAAAAACAACCACGACAAAATTCTATACAACTTTTTGTGAAGGAAGCAAAAACTCAATCAGCCTCGATTAAGCAAAAATTGGCTCGCTTAAGCGAGACTTTTGTTTAAGCTCTCACTTGAGCGAGAATTCGACAGTAATAGCACCTGACAAGCTCGCTCAAGCAAAACTACTCTTGCTTGAGCAAAAATTTGACAGAACCCACCTATTTGACACTCGCTTGAGCGAGATTATCCTCACTTGAGCAAGAATTTGATAGAATACACCCCCTAAATCATACATAGGCTTACTTAAGCGAGAATTGACTCGCTTTAACAAAAATAACAGCTTTAAACCCCAAAGTCAACCTCTGGCCTACCTATTTTGCCTGTTTCAACTCCGATTACTACGAAACTTCATGGGCACTATGTTTTCCTCATTCTGGACCTGTTGGCATATTTTGTTTGCCAAAATTTTGCCATATGAGAAAGATATGCAAAGAAATGCAGTTCAACCACTTTATGCACAATACAAGCTTCTAAAAGATTATATTACAACTTCATCCCTAGTTTAAGTGTTCACACAAACTTAATACATAGGCATAGGTCTACCGAGACTGTCCAGGGGTCCTAATTCACACAAACGCACAAATTGACCCTTTTAGTTCCATTAATGCCCATAAATTCCATATACCTTCATCTTTTAAGGCATACCTTCGTTATCATCATTCCTATCCCCAAATTGAACTATACCACATATATATAATCATATACATAAATAATCCTTACAAATTTTCATGCAATATGGTACAAATGACTCAACGTCATATCAATCATAGAACCCAGATATCGATAATTATTAAACTATTCCAATCATGGCTCAATGCCCACATTCATCATAACATATTTCCTGGACATTACATGCAATACACCATCACATATCATCAATATCACTCATTCACCTCATCACCAATTGATTTTCATCATGTTTATCATCATCATCATCATTTAATATCATTATACTTCATCACTTCAGCATCAACTCATATCATTCTGCTTCCTTAATTTCATCACAATAAAAAACATCATCATCAAAACAAATCATATAAACCATCACTAGTTACCAACTCATCAATCATCAACTCAAATAATTTCAGCAAACCACATTGATCATCATATATATATACATACACATAAACAAACTACATATCTATCAAATGCACAAAATATCCATCCGTGTATTGTCTTGGCATTGCTTCCTAAATTACTTTGTAGTGGGATCCAAAGCCTCTACAATCCCCTATCTCCAGTCACTAAAATAATTGTAAGGGTGAGCGACTGACCATATAATTCAATGCAAATAATTTCAATAACGAATACAAAGTAAAATAGTTATAAATTAACAGTCCATAATATCATGATCGTTAACTTCTACTTGCCATAATCAAAATTAATATATTCATCGTAGTATCACAATCATCATCAAATATATTCTCAAAACTGACTCTCAATCAAGCATAGTGTAAGACGCTCTAGTATTCGGATACTAAAAGGATCAGCCATCGGCTGGGAGTCCACCTGTAACATCTTGAATTTTATAAAAATGATTAAATAGGAGACATAAATATTAAATAATTATAAATAGGTTAATAAATGTCCCAAAAATATTAAAATGATTAAATTAAGATTTATAAGAATTATTTATGATTTATTGGAACTTTAAGAGTTAAAATTATACCCGGTTAGAATATGGGTGTCGGACCAAGTATCTCCAATTGAGATGCCGTTAGTCAGGGCTGTTAAGAATATTATTAAGAATCCGAATATATCTTCAGAATAATTTTGGGATTTAGTATTAAGCCCGAATAGAGAATCTGCGTATTATAAAATGGAGAAATTATTAATGAGGGTTAAACCTTAAAACAAAAATCCCTCCCCCTTCTCTTAATTTCACGTCACTTCTTCTTCTCCTTCTTCTTCCTATTCTCTTTATTTCCTCTTCCACTCATCTTCTTCTTTCTCTTCTAAAAACCCTAAGCAAAAAGGGTGGTGGCTCCCTTCTCCTTCCATTTTCATTGCCATCTCCATGCATGAGAAAGATGATGTTGGATGGAAGCTCTCTCCCTCTTCTCCTCTCATTTTCGTCACCCATCCTCCCTCTCTTGGAAGCTCACTTGTTTCTTGGCTTGGGGTAAGTTCCTTACCATTTTTGTTGAGTTTATGCCATTGATTATGAGTTTATTTGTTGGGGGAGTGTAAAATATGCAAGGGTTATGGATTAGGAACCATTTTTAGGCAGGACCCAAAGGTAGGGTGTGATAAATATGTGTTTTTGTGTTGATGTATAGGGGTACACGAAAATATAGTGTTTGGTGGTGGAAGATAATGATTATTTATGGTGGTTGTTGGATTTTTAATGAAACCCTAACCCTAGGAATTGGGGGAAATGTAAAATATGAGTAGAATGTATGTTTAATGATGTGAGAGAATGATATTAATGAGGAAATATAGTCATTGATGATGGTTGATGAATATTAATAATGGTGGTTGGGTTTTGATGAAACCCTAGCCTTAAGAATTTGGGGAAAATATATAATGTTGGTTTGAGGATTGATTTTAGGTGGAAATATATGATATTTAAAATATGGGTATTGTTGATGATGTTGGGAGGATACTTGTGGATGATGAGGGATGCCATTAATGGAGGTAAGTGGTTAATGGTGATGGTTGAAAGTCATTAGTATGGGAACCTATAGATAAGTATGGCCTTTAAATGAATAATGATAAGTTTGAACTCCAAAACCATGATGGTTGTGATAGGGTAAACAAATAGAATAAGATTATGATTTGATAAGGCCTTAGGCCATAATATGTGGTTGATTGATGAAGGTCTTAAAAGAAGCTAAAAGGATATATGATGACTTATATGTGATTGGGAGTAATATTGGTAAGGATGTGACATTGTTGTTGTTGGGTTGGTTAGCCCTTTTGAGATTAGAAAATCTTGGTTTTGGGAAAGGAATTCCCGAAGCCTAACACAAGTATGTGAGTAGGTGTTTTGACACATTTAGAACTTGTTACCAAGCCTTAAGGGATGTTTGTGATTGTTTAAGAATTATGATGAAAGCCTTGTGATGGCTTATGATTGAATGAATACATATATGTTTATTGGTAGGATTGTGTTCCAGATGATGACGCGGAATAATCGGAGCACTTGGATTTCGACTCTTCCCTCGAGGTAGGAGAGGAGTTTACATTCAAATTGCATGAGTTATATAATTGATGATTATTGTATGTCATGATACTCATGCTTGCCTTGCCATGATTATAGTGAAATAATGTGAATAGCAAATTGTTGTCTATTGGTGATAATATATGTGTATATATGATGATGAATAACCCATGAGGGGTTGAAGTATGCATATACCATGTGAATTTAGAATTCCATGCACTTTTGACGAATGAATATTAGTAATGAAAGGCTAAGGCCCATTTGATGGCACTAATGTTTATATTGGTAGAGAAATTGCTCAAAATGTGAAATTAGGTATTGACATTAATGCATAATTAAGGAACTAATAGAGCCAAATAGAGTTTTATAAGGATTGAATGGCATGGGATAGTTCTAATAGCTTCTATGCATAGTTTATAACTTGTAGAAACTGTAGTGGGCCAATTCTAATGAGAATAGGCCCTTGAGTTGCACAAAAGTACCTAAAAATGGGTAAAATGCATTTATGCGCATAAGTCCCTCATTTTTAAGAATTTTTAAGTGAGACCAGTGGCCACGCATCAAAAATGGTGTAATTTAGTTGGTGTCAAAATTTGGTAGCATTTGGAGTTGATATGAAAATGTTAGAAGGGTTAGAAGTTCCAAAATCATGCATTTTTTACACAATTTCTGTATTCTGGTATGATGTAATCGATTACGAAGGTGATCGTAATCGATTACAGACACTCTGGTTTAGGTGTAATTGATTAACTTTAGGTGTAATCAATTACAGAGGTGAGCGTAATCGATTATGAGTGTTCTATTTAGGCTGTAATCGATTACGAGAGGATTGCTCAATAAGCATCCTCTACTGTTTTTGGCCCGTTTGGACATCTTAATGACATTTTTGGCCTTCGACTTCTTCATGAAAGTTTTAGATAATTGTATTACAGAGGTGTGAGAATTGGTCCCACATTAATTGGAGTTTTCTAACTCCTATTAGGCATAAAACACTAGACCGACTACGTTAAAAAATACAAGTTTAAGAGGATTTTGAACCTAACTTTTTATGGTGGTCAAATTGGGACTAATATATGACATTTATGATATGTTCCATTATTATTAAGACTAAAAGTGAGCTTTTCTCATATCTTAGTATTGAAATTTTTCATGAGCTTAATAGTATTCAAAACCCCTTTATTATGTAAAAGTAAGAGATTATGTTAGGGGTATATGATAATGGTGGGTCTAGGTGGTGTTGGTATTGATTGACACATATTATGAGAACATGAATAATCACCATCAATGACATTAAATGATGGGTGGTGTATAACACACCTTGTATGGTAATGGAACTAATGAGAGATGATTATATAACAATATATTTATCATAAATCGATGAATCGGAGATGATATCGAAAATGAATGATGATGGATAAGGTTGTTAACCATTCCTTGATTAAAGGAGGATTGTTATTATTGATGATTTGTTGAATACTGTTGTGTATGATACAAGTGTGACCTTGTATGTGTGGTTTAAAATTATATTGGTGAATTATTGTGAATGCCACACTATATATGAAACAATGGAAATAATTAATGGAATAAAATGTACCAAGAAACTTATGTGGTGATGTTGATGAATGTTATTTGATGATAGTGATGCCATTGTGATTGTTACAAGTATTGACTTGCTTGTATAATGTAAAATACCTTGAAATGAAATGCCACATATAAAACTTGAAAACAATGGCTAAAACCAACAATGATAAAATCCACTAAGGTGTATATGGTGGTGTTGGTGATTATGATGATGATGTTTGATGAGTGGCATTTAGGATGAACGGAGTGAGAATGCATTTGATTTGCATTGTATTGCATCCATGACATATCATAGCTACCGATGTTGGAACGTTAGGGGAGTTCCCTCGGCCGACCCAGTGGGAGGGTGGCTCAGTGCACGAGCAATATGTTGTTTCCCCTGTGACTCGGTGTGTAAGTCACAAAGCCACCCATGTATTGCTACGGGGAGCTATATGTGGCCGACCCTTATGGGGGGTGGCTCTTGATGAGTAGGTGACCCTGGTGGTCCATGGGATCACAGCCGCCATGATTTGAGATCTGGCCAGCCCGCAACACCATATATTAATTATGTTGTTTACCACGGTCATGGTGAAAATGGCCAGGTGTTGCATTATGGGCGATGCGATTTGGTACCAGTAAAATTTGGTGATTATGCATGCATTATGATATATGTGTACACATTTTACTACTACAGTAGGGGCATGGTATGTGATCATGCTTGACCCATAATTTGGTGTTTATTTTCCACAGTCAGATCCGCATTTGATGATGTTATTCCATTGTGCATATGCATTAGCCTAAGAGCATTTGCATATAGCATGGAGATATGCCAGGTGGTGATGATGATTGATGATGATTTAGAATGTGGTGTGCTCTTAGTGAAATAGGTAGTTAATATACCTAAAAGACCACATAAAAGTAATAAATGATATGAATATACGAAATGATATCGAATATGATGATATGTATGTTATGGCCCAATGTAATGAAGGGCGTATTTGTTTATGATTGATAATAATGATGATTAGCCCATGGCGGCTTGAGAGAAGAACGGAATTGTCGATGTTGATGATGTTAGCCCGTTATGGCGTTGGAATAATTATGTATATGCTTGCTTTGCTACAAATTGATGAGTGAATACATGACATGTATATTGTGAAATGAATAGATTATGATATTTATTGATGTGTTTAGCTAAGCAAGCATGATGTTGATATGCATATGCACATAATCTCAATTGTATTCATATCATCATTTGAAATGTATAACTCACTCTCCCATGTGGTCTACTTTTTAGTATTGATGCAGGAATGTCATGGGATGAGGATGGTTTTAAAGTAAAGCTTTTATGAAGGTAAATAGTAGTAATGGAATGGCTTGGCTGGCAGCATTGTAATTTAATGTGTCGTGTATATAATGGGTACGGTGATGTTATTATTTATTAATGTTGATGGATGGATTTGTGAATATGTACCAATACAGATGATGTATGAATATTGGGGGTATTGGGATTCATACCTGATAGATGAATATAATGGTGTTGATTATGTAGCCACTTTGGGAATGTATATGTGTTGAAGATTTACGACCTTAAGGTTGAATCGAATATGGTCAATTATAAAATTGTGGACATTGAGGATGTATGATGCATGACCATATAAATATATGTATATATATATATATATATATATATATATTAAGCATTGCATGTTTATGATTTATGTATAAGATTGGTTGTGGCCTAATAGGCTAGTGTTTATGGTTGCATGCTTTGCCGAGCCTTTTCTCATATCTTCATATATGGGACTAGGCGTATACCCAGTATACACATTCTTCTTCCACTGTAAACTCTGTTATTTTGTATACCGTTATGGCAAACTATTTAACGATCCAGTTATATTTTATTAAATCTCACTCTTCGGTTTCTGTGATTTGGGTCTCGATGTGATCGTAGTTGTGTTTTGGAAATATTTCAAACACGAAAAATTTATTCGTATTTTTATTAATTAATTATCTTGATTACATCGGGATTTGAGTCCGGAAAATCAGGGGGTGTTATACCACCTGGCATCCCGTGAACCCACCTGGTCCACCGAGCCCACCTGGCTCCCCACCTTAACCACTAGGTCCTATTTGACCACTGGGTAGCTCCACTGGGCCACTACGACTACGGGAGCCAAAAACAAGGGGTAAATTATATCGAGTGGTTGTTCGCACCACACAACATACATTATCAGCATGTATCAATGGCATATATCATCCTACACCATCATTATCGAGCATCCCTGACATAAAGGCCATCTCCTTGGGATATAAAAATATTTAACACAATGCATTATTCAACTATATGCCACACCGGTAATCAATCTCCATATTTACACGTCATAAGCACAATTTACAATGATGACAATCATCATATACATTTTAAATGATTGAACATAAACAAAATCAAATCTAACTATCATTTCATTTTAGAACATACTTACCTATTAATTGGCTCTCTGTGTTATTTTTATTAGAAAAGCAATGTTTCCACTTATACACCTCAAAGGATTATAATTAAATTTATTCTCATTAAAACATATACCAAGAACACTCCCCTTACCTTACTTCTAAACTTTTTAAGCAATTTCCACAATATCACATGCTTTAAATATCTAAGATTCTAACGAAATGAATAGGGATTACACATTTCATTTTTAGAACTTCAATTTCTTTGGCTAAAGATCACACTTAATGTAACACCCTAATTTTTTAAAAAATAAATAAACCCCAAAAACCGAGAAAATTTTCACAATTAAAACCAGAATAATCGGGCACAAAAGAAATAAGGGAAAGAAGGCAAGAGGAATAAAACTGACTTAAGGAGGCTGACAGCGGAAGAAGAAAAACGCTCAGGCGGATCACACAACAACGCCCACTCGCTCAAGCGAGATCTGACTCCGCTTGGGCGGTGCCACTCAAAGCCTTCCCTCAAACCCCACTCGCTGCAACGAGACCCCACCTGCTAAAGCGAAAAGCTACACTCGGCACTCGCTCACTCCACTCGGCATTCCCGCACTCGGATTTCAGCGCCTGGTCCACTCGGAAAGGTCCACTCTCAGTTCACTCGGATTGGCACTTATATATGTCAGCTCCATTCAGAAAGCATAACACATTCCATGACTTCACTCAATTAGACACATATACTAATAACTCGGAAATGATTCCCATCGCCACTCACTCGGATTCTATGAAGACTTCTCACTCGGAATAACTTTCACGTCCTTTTTGCCACTCGGGGTATTTCACTCATTTTTCACTCGGTAACCATAATCTTTCCTACTCTAGTTATCCTACTAAGTCAAGACTCACTCAGATTCCCTTGCTACTAATAATTTACTACAATGGGGTCCACTTAGAGCCTTAGGTGTCGCTTTTCTGTCGGGAAACCTTCACTCGGCGGATTTCCACTCGGAAATTGTTAATTATTCTACACTCGGGAAAAATCCTAGCAGTTATCACTCGGAAAGTACCTAGATCAATCCTCACTCGGTGTCCCGTGCTCTCATTCACTTGGTAATACTTAAACTCTTTGGCACTCAGAATAAATCACTGTCTCACCTCCCCCTTCAACTCTTAATCCTATTTCTACCCATAGTTATACCAACCTCACACACTCAGTAAGTTCGTATACATATATTACTCGGATCATTCACGTAATATAGAACAAGACACAGTATGATGATATACAGAGGGATATAAATAAATACAGGCACACGATCATGTCTTCTACCTAAGAGGGTTCAAGTTCTAGTATAAAGAGACTACGACTGAAATACGAGCCAGCCAAGGCTTAACAAAACATATACACAGCATATACATAAACACTTAATTTCCATAGTGCACCAGCACTTCACTCAGCCTTTAGCTTCTCCTCCACTCCTCATGCCGAGAGATATTCACTGAAAATTGCCACAGTAGGGGTGAGTCTTCTTAGATATTAAATGATAGACACTGACTCAGATTATCCTCAATCATGCTGCAATATAAAGTACACGACTACTATCAAATATACACAATACCAATTTAACCAGGATGTACACATTCAACATTTCACGACCAGAGTCCACCAGTCTCACTCGGATATATTCACATAACACTACAATAACATTAACAATTATTCACAGAACAGATTTCAATCGATATCAACAATATATGCACACAGAATAATTCACTCGGTTCCGCATTCGTGTGTAATCGGTTTTTGATGTTGCAACGTAGGCTCCCAGCCTTTTTATACATAGCTCTCAGCTACCAACTCAGCTCCCAGCTGCTTGGCCGTTTTACAGGTACCCAACCGTTTGCCCACAAGGTGACACCAACGCTCTCAGCGCTAACGGAGGTGTTCACGGGCAGCCCGAGTCCCACTCAGAGGCTACCTTGAGTCCCACTCAAAGGATTTCACAACGTCCCATGCTTTTTAAATAACCAATGATAGTGTCCCACACTACGTGCTCCCAGCACAAACGCATCCCATACGCCACACGCGGATTCATCACACAACACAACATTCATATACACAACCTTTCACTCAACCATTCATGCATCACATGCAATCGGTAATAAGCATTCTCAGAACTCAATATATTAGGCCAACACATATGCTTCTCATGCAATCAGTATCATAGCTCAAATGGATTAATACCGCAACACATGCGTCCCATGCAATCGGTGTCAAGCAGTATCAGGATTTAATAAAGTAATCTAACAACACAAGCATATCATGCAATCGGTATTCAGCAGTATCAGGACTCAGACAACACATGCATCAGTGTGATATATTATCAGATTCATTACGTCAATATTCGATCACATGCAGTCAGTATTTTATATTCATACGACTTATATGTCACACAAACCACATGGTAATCATCATCAACAATTCAGCACACCCTTTCCATGTAATCATTCGACATTCTCAAGGCTATCAACATGCATTTCAAGGACGGGACTAAACATGCAACACTCAACTCTCACTCATCATGTACTCGGGTATTACACACTCCTCATGCAAGTACATCACACACACAGAATATAGAACAACAATCATCAGCACCCGAAACCCGTCCATAACCCATGCATTTAAGATATAAGGTACTACCCCTACCAACTATGAAACTCCGAGAGACTCTTCCGCTTGGATGTTGGTCCTCTGCCTTGCTGCTTCGCTCGATACTTCCACTCGTTCAGCCTCCTCTTGAACACTGTTGTCTTCCCTGATTGACTCAGGAACAGGGGTTGTTTCTTCTTCCGCTTCGACGGTCGTCTTTCACTAGCATGAGGGAGCTCTGACTCCTTTGCAGCACCGTCAACGTGGCTTTCGAAAGTAGAAAATAGAGACAGAGAGCAGAGAAGAAGAAGAATAACGAAGGAGAAAGAGAAGAAGGATGAAGAAGAGAGAAGTCGCAGAGGGAAATCTGAAGGAATGAAAGGCAAAGAGACCCATCGACCAATTATATATGCATGCACGAAAAAATAGAAAGGTAGGGTGGGAAAACGTGAAGTAGCAGTCGGCTCACGTCACCCAGTCACCATCAGCAACAATCAATAGTTAATCACACTTAATCAACCCTCGTTTGATTAATTAAGTTAATGGTAATTAATAAATAATTTTCCACTTCTAAAATTATTATTTTAATGGCTTTATTTCACCCGGTACTTCGTTTTAAATCGGGATGTTACAGTTCTCCCCCTCTCAAAAGAATTTCGTCCTCGAAATTCAATCGGTAACTCACCTTGATCAAATAACTCGGGGTACTGTTGCCTCATGGCATCCTCGCGTTCCCAGGTATAAGAGGTATACCCGTCCTGCTGCCACTCTACTTCAACCAGTTGCACATCCTTACTCCTTAAACGCTTTACCGATCGGTCCACTATTCTAGTCGGTATAGTCACAGTGGTCAGGTCCTCTTTAATCTCCACTTCATCATCCGGCATCGTGTGAGTGGAATCATGTAAGTACTTCCTTAATTGAGATACATGAAACACGTTATGCAATCGGGATAAGTGAGTCGGTAATGCTACTTGGTACGCTACGGGACTGATCCGCTCTAATATTTCGTAAGGTCCAATATATCGGGGGCTTAGCTTTCCACTTTTCAAGGCTCGTCCGACTCCCTTGCTTGGTGAAGTCTTCAGAAACACCCTGTCTCCGACTGAAAACTCTAGCAGTTTGGTTCGTTTGTCATGGTAGCTCTTCTGCCTATCCTGAGACGCCTTCATCTTTTCCCTTATCACTCGGATCTGCTTTAAGGTTTGCTTTACAATTTCTGGTCTCAATAGCAGACTCTCACCTGATTCCGACCAACAAAGTGGGGTTCGGCATCTTCGACCATATAGTGCTTCGTAGGGTGCCATAGAAATACTGTTGTGGTGGCTATTGTTGTATGTAAACTCGATCAGGGAAAGGTACTGCTCCCAATCTCTACCGTGTTCCAACACACATGCCCTCAATAAGTCCTCCAAACTTTGTATAAATCCGGGCTAACTTATGTAATGGGTATCTCATATTCACAGGTAGGAAGTGTGCGCTTTTCGTCAGTCGGTCAACAATGACCCAAATCGCATCATGGCCCGCTCGGTTTTTTGGCAATCCCATGACAAAGTCCATGGCGATTGAGTCCCATTTCCATACGGGGATCTCCAGGGGTTGCAATGCACCACACGGCTTCTGATGCTCAACTTTTGATTTTTGACAGGTAATACACCGAGCCACGTATTCTGCCACATTCCTCTTTAATCCAGGCCACCAGAATTGTGTTCTTAGGTCGTGGTACATCTTCGTGGTACCCGAGTGGATACTTAGTAGGCTTTTGTGGGCTTCATCGAGCACCATTCTTCTTAATTCTCCTCCACCCGGCACGTATATTCTGTTTCTCACTCGGAAGATTCCATCCGATCCCTCGGTCAAAGACAAGTCCTTTCCTTTGGCCTGAGTCTCCTTCATCTCAGCCAAGTAGGAATCTGACTACTGTTGTTCATACACGAATTTCAGAAATTCATTGGCAATCCTTAATGTACCGATTGTTATTTTCCGAGAAGAGGGGATGTCAACATGCAAGTTCATGTCTCGGAACTATTCCAACAACTCCACCTCCTTCACCATCATCACTGCTATATGGAGGGATTTCCGACTCAACGCGTCGGCAACAACATTTGCCTTACCCGGATGGTACTTTAGTTTGAAGTCATAATCCTTTAAAAATTCCATCCATCTCCTCTGCCTCATGTTCAGCTCCTTCTGGTCGAATAAATATTTGAGGCTCTTGTGGTCACTATAAACTTCGAATTTAGAACCGTACAAGTAATGCCTCCATATTTTCAATGCGAAGACCACAGCTGCTAATTCCAAGTCGTGGGTCGGGTAATGTTGTTCGTGAGGCCTCAATTGCCGAGAGGCATAAGCTATCACTCGGTCTTTCTGCATTAGCACGCATCCTAATTCGAGTCCCGACACATCACAGTAAACCACGAAGCTCTCTTGCAAGTCAGGCAATGCCAATACTGGAGCGGTCATCAATTTGTCTTTTAGCTCTCGAAAACTGCTCTTGCACTCGGAACTCCACACGAAGGGAATGTTTTTCCAGGTCAATTTAGTCAGTGGCAAAGCTAGCTTAGAAAAACCTTCAATAAACCGCCTATAATAACCAGCCAGGCCCATAAAGCTCCTTATCTCCGAGACCGACTCGGGTCTCTCCCATGCCATTATAGCTGCCACCTTCGAAGGGTCTACCGAGACACCCTCCTTGGAAATCACATGCCTGAGAAAGTGGATCTTATCCATCCAGAAATCGCACTTCAAAAATTTCACAAACAGCTGCTTCTCCTTCAGGACTTGAAGTACCGCTCGGAGGTGTTCTTCATGCTCATCAGAGGTCTTGGAGTAGACTAAGATATCATCGTTAAAAACTACTACAAATCGGTCCAAGTACGGGTGGAATATGCTGTTCATGTAATTCATGAATATGGCAGGTGCATTTGTCACACCGAACGACATCACTATATACTCGTAGTGGCCATACCGAGTCCTAAAGGCAGTCTTGGGAATATCTGAGTCCTTCACCCAGATTTGGTGGTATCCCGACCGTAAATAGATCTTTGAGAAGACTGAAGCACCACGCAGTTGGTCAATCAGATCGTCGATCCTGGGCAACGGGTATCGGTTCTTAATCGTGAGTTTGTGTAGCTGTCGGTAATCTATGTATAGTCTCATGCTGCCATCCTTCTTCTTAACAAGTAGTACAGGTGCGCCCCATGGTGATACACTCGGCCTAATGAATTGTTTTCTGAGTAATGATAAGTCTTGAAAAGACTTAATTATTTCACCTTTTTATTTAACATTATTCAGTAATTATTGGTTAGTTTGTTAGTATTATTTAATAATTTGATAACGATTCGTATTTTAGTTATGAATTTCAAAAGTACTTCATTTATGTAAGAAAACGATTGAAAATATTAATTAGTTAAGGAATTTTGAAGTATTTATAAATTCACTAAGCAGCCAGCATATAAATGCTAGGCAATTAGCTGTTTAATGGTGCAGGAACAGGGCGCACTTGAGAAAAGAAGACAAATCCGAGTGAAAATTACAAAAGCCAAGCGAGATTTGGAAAAATCTGAGTGAGACTTCACAAATCCGACTGAAAGGAGTCCAAAGACCAACTGAGTGAGACTTCAAAGACACTGACTCCAAAAGAGAACAAGGACTCGGAATATTGCATGAAGAACCCGAGCGCCAACTGCAGAATACCGATTGAATAATCAACTCGCTCAAGCGGGAGTTAAATTCGCTCAAGCGAAGGTCAAAAATTAGCTCAAGCGTAACTCCAGAGTATCATTCTCGCCCAAGCAAGAGTTTAATCCGCTCAAGCGAGAACCCAGCAAGCTGAAGCGTAAAGGCAGTAACTTAAATTCTGTTTCTTCCCTCCAACAACACACACTCGGCCCAGTGCTGTTTTCGTCTTCCATTGCTTTCTCTTCTGCACCTTAGTAATTTAAGTAGTGAGATGTTAATTAGTTAGTGATGAGTTGTGCATTAGCTAATGATGAACTGGAATCTTCTACGAGCTGAGCTGTGATTGGTTAGTTATTCTGTAATTATTCAATTAGTTAGTTTAGTTTAATTAAGAACTCAGTTTTCAGATATTAGCTAAGTTAGTTAGTTTAATTAGATGCCTATATATATTCATGTACATACTCTGTAAAAGGAGGAACAGAACAGCGTACAACATAATACACTTCATTTTCCATTTCTAATCTCTCACTACATTTTCATCTCTCTAAACTCTCCCATCCATGTCTCTCTGTATTCCTTCGATGAATCCAACGTCGATGGAGTTCTAAATCCCTAAGGTTGGGATTGCGAAGGTTAGCAATAGAGTCTTGAAGCTGTGAGCAAGTAGATCGACTTCTAAGATCCTGAGGCGAACAAGCTGAGGAGTGGAGTAGAATCGCTGGATTGACAAATCCATAACTGATGAAGAATTTCGCCAGTGAGGAATCATGGTTGAAGCTTAGGTAACTTCCAGCTTTCTAACTAGTTCAGGCCTAATCAATTTAGGTGAATAGTTAGAGTTCAACCTCCAATTTTGCATTAGATTCTTAGGTTAATCGAGCACTTAAGGAATTAAGGTTCATTGCTTAAGGATTAGTGTTTTTCACCTAAGGAATTAGGGAATAACCACAAGCGGATTGTGTGTTTATATGTTGTTATAGGTTTTGATAATGACAAACAAGTAAAGCAAACGCTCAAGACTCAAAATTCAATCATGAAAATATCAAGGCATTTACTTTAGTCGTTAAAACAAGTGACAAATAGTCTTGTTAAATGCCAAAGGAACAAAGGTTGAAAATCTTGATGATACTGGCACGCTTGAGCGAAGGACCAAGCGTGAATCATGAGAATCAGGTGCCTGGCACGCCCAAGCGTGAAGGAAGCATGCTTGAGCGTAAGGAGCGCTAGCTTAAGCGTGAATAAAGACACGCTTAAGCGTGGACGAGGAACTTGGCGCTTAAGCGCTGGATAAGTCACGCTTGAGCGTGAAGCAATGGAACTTAAGCGCGAGTGTGAGCGTGATGCATCAGGAGTCCAAAAACTATAAGTCACGCTTGAGCGTGAGTTAGGCTCACTTGAGCGTGGAACAGAGGGTGACAACACGCTTGAGTGTGATAACATGGTTGAGCGCGGATTCAAGCATGAGCATCAGGGGTCTACAAGCTTAAGCGTAAACAAGGCTCGCTTGAGCGTGAACATGAGGTTCGATTAAGCGCAGGACCAACTTGCTTAAGCGCTGGACAAGCTCGCTTGAGCGTAGATTCAAGCGTGAGTAAGCGTGGAAGAGAAATCAAAGGAAATATACATGGTTCGCTTAAGCGTGATTAAACTCGCTTGAGCGAGGAGGCCACTGAATTAATTACAGCATGATGTGCAGTTGAAGATTAAAAGTTCCAAGAAGCAAATTCAAACATCAAGCTACTCTCAGATGATTAACCTATGTCATCATGAGTCAGATAAGTTTATTTAATTTAAATAAGTTATATGAATTTGAATTTGAACCCGTGTTGAATATATGACAGCCTTGCATCGCACTTGGACAAACTGAAACACACTATGAATACAAACATTCCAACATTCTCTGAGCAGATTGCACTCTCGAAGTCTCCACTACGCAAGTTGTAATTTAAGTAACTAAGAACAGACATACTCTCCACTGGTCTAGCTTGCTGTGGAAATTAAATACATGGCTTCACATGTTGCTCCATGTCATCAAAGGAATTTTTAATTGCAAAACAATGCTCCATTCAAATTGTCGAAGAAATTATTTACTGTCTGGACCATGCTTCCATTTGCTATAAATAGGAAGCCTTGCAAAGGATTCAGCACACCAAGCATTGAAGCAGTTCCTTTGCTTTCTTCTTCTCTCTCGCTGCATCACTCTCTTCTACTCTCTTAATTGCTCTCTGTTTCTAATTCTTGGCTTATTAATTTGAGAGTAAATATTGGTGAGAAAATTTATTTTCTAGACTTGCTAATTAATTATTTTTAAGAGAGAAAATATTTTCTTGAAGTACTAATATTTGCATATCCTCTCTTTGAGAGTTATTATCTTGTGTAAACTTTAAATTGTATATCCACTCTAGTGAGAGAGTTTCCTTGTACACTTAAACACCAAACTTCATAGAAATTTTGGGTTGGGTTTCAACCTTGTAATTGTGAGATTGAGAGATTGGGTGGGGTGCCCTTGTACTTGTGAGGATTGGATTCTTGAGTGTGGGACACTAGGAAGTTGCAATTGCTCAAAGTGTATCTCTAATCTACAATAGTGGAAATCCTCTAAGTGGGTTACTTAGAGGCGAGACGTACACCGGCGTGGTGGAACTCGTATACATCGGTTTTCAAATCTCTCTTCCCTAAACTCATTTAATTTATGCACTTAACTTGTTTGCTTAATTCATTGCTTCATTAATTGGACTAAGTGCATGATACATTAAGTTGCAAACTATTTTTGAATAACATTGTTGTACTTGGACTTAAGCAACACTCTTGAATCAATCTTTCTAAAGTCCCATAAATTGTTTTGTAACTTAATTGATTCACTATCTAAACTCTTTAAGTAGTTATTAGTTTGTCTTGTGTATTATTTGTTGTTACTTGCAATCTAGTTTATTATCTTAAATAAACATAGTAACAAAAGAATCAATTTCAAGAGCATTCCAAAAAAAATTTTTAATACTCAATTCACCCCCCCTCTTGAGTAATTGAGGCCACTTGGTTAACAAGTGGTATCAGAGCTTGACTCTTGGTAAATCAAGCTTAACGGCTTCAAGAGAACAAATGGCCTCAACCTCATATAACATGTTTCCCGAGGGTGGTGCTACAAATCGACCTCCCGCTTTTAATGGTGAGGGTTATGCTTTTTGGAAAGAAAGAATGAAAATTTTTGTGCAATCAATGGATTTAAGAGTGTGGAATGCTATTGAAAATGGTCCCTTTATACCTATGCATATTGTGGATGATAAACAAGTTGAAAAGCCTATGGACAATTGGTCTAGTGAAGAAGAAAAGAAAGTGCAATATAATTATAAGGCAAAAAATCTTATTACTTTAGCTTTAGGTCCCGATGAGTTCTTTAGAGTAATAACATGTAAAACGGCTAAAGAAATGTGGGATACCCTTCAAATAACTCATGAAGGAACTAGTGATGTTAAGGATTCAAAAATTAGCACTTTAACTAGCCAATATGAAAGTTTTAGGATGAATCCTAATGAAGCTATTTTAGATCTTCAAAAAAGGTTTACTTTGATCATTAATCATCTCATTACTCTTGGCAAATCTTATTCTAACAAAGAGCTCATTCACAAAGTGTTAAAAAGTCTTACTAGGGAGTGGCAACCTCTTGTTACGGCCATCAAGCAATCTCCCACTATAAATGAGATGTCTCTTGCAACCTTGTTTGGTAAATTACAAGAACAAGAACAAGAGTTGAAAGATTTAAGACAAGCAGAGAAAGAAGAAAAGACATCAAAGAAGAAAGGATTAGCTCTCAAAGCTACTTCAATGGTTGAAGATGAAACCGAGAGTGAAATTGATGAGGATGAAGAACTAAGCCTATTTGTGAAACGGTTTGGAAAGCTAATGAAGAGCAAGCGCATCCAAAGGAACTTCAAACCACAAGGTAAGAAATCTAAACTTAAAGAAAATTCTACTTCACCTACTTGTTTTGAGTGTGGTAAGGAAGGACATTTCAAAATGGATTGTCCAAATCTAAAGAAGAAAAACAAAGAAAGAAAAGAAAGAAGAAGAGCATATGTTGCATTGGATGAAAACGAGATAACTAGCTCGGATGAATCGGATAATGAAGAAGCAAACCTTTGTCTCATGGCCAATCACCAAGATGAAGAAAATGAGGTAAACTTTCATGACTTAGATAAGGATGAATTACTTGATGCTCTTGAAGATTTGTATGATAAATTCACAAAAGTCTCTAATAAGCTTAAATTATCTAGAAAAACTAGTAATACTCTAGAAATGCATCTCATGGAAGTTTGTAAAGAAAATGAATCTTTAAAAGAAGAGTTAGTAAATGTTCAAACATGCTCTAGGACCAAACCTTGTGAGTTTGAAAAGAAATGTGATATGCTAGAAACTAAGGTTTTGGACTTGAATAAAACCCTAGAAAAGTTTACAAGTGGTAGAGATAACTTAAATGCACTTCTTGGAAAACAACGTTGTATGTTTAACAAAACAGGACTAGGATATAATCAAGGATCACATGCTCACAAGAAGGAAAAACATTACAAAAATTTCTTTGTGCCTCCTTGTAAATCATCTACACCTTTTGTGAAATGCAATCATTGTGGTCTTAAAGGTCATAACTCTTATAATTGCAATGTTAGAAGATTAGGACCAAAAGTAGTGAGAAAAGTATGGGTTCCTAAGGGAACATTTTCATAAACTAACCTACAAGGACCCAACATAAAATGGGTACCAAGCTCTCTAACTTGAATTGTTTTGTAGGTATGTTTTAAGGCAAGTAACACCCATTGGTACTTGGATAGTGGGTGTTCTAAACATATGACGGGAGATAAAAGTAAGTTTATATCACTTACTCCACGAAGCAAAGGATTTGTTACTTATGGAGATAACACAAAGGGAAGAATACTTGGAATCGGAAATGTTGGTAAAAATTCTTCCACCTCCATAAATGATGTATTATATGTTGAAGGACTAAAACACAACTTGCTTAGTATTAGTCAATTATGTGACAAGGGCTATAAAATTGTTTTCGAATCAAATGGTTGCATAATTGAAAATAAACTAAACAAGGAGATAAAGTTTGTTGGTCAAAGAGTAGATAACATTTACATGATTAATCTAGATTGCCTTGCTTCAAATGATGTACAATGCTTTATAACTAAAGAGGATGAATCATGGCTTTGGCATAGAAGAATCGCTCACATTCATGTAGACTATTTAAATAAACTTGTTTCAAAAGATTTAGTTATTGGTTTACCAAAATTGAAATTTGAAAATAAATTTTGTGACGCTTGTCAAAAAGGAAAACAAGTAAAGGTTTCTTTTCAAGCAAAAAATATTGTTTCAACAACAAGACCTTTACAACTTTTACATATGGATTTATTTGGGCCTTCAAAAATCAAAAGTTTTGGTGGAAACTATTATGGTCTTGTGATTGTGGATGATTACTCTAGATATACATGGACATTGTTTCTTACTCATAAACATGAAGCATATCAAGCATTTAAGAAACTTGCCAAGGTCATCCAAAATGAACAAAATTTAAAAATAGCATCCATTCGAACGGACCATGGGGGAGAATTTGAAAACCAATCTTTTGAAAAATTTTGTGAAAAGTTTGGCATTAAACATAATTTTTCGGCTCCAAGAACTCCACAACAAAATGGAGTAGTTGAAAGGAAAAATCAATCTTTAGCGGAGCTTGCAAGAACTATGTTGAATGAAGCTAATATTTCAAAACATTTTTGGGCCGATGCGGTGAACACCGCTTGCCATGTTATGAATCGTTGCTTAATAAGGCCTATATTAAAGAAAACCCCCTATGAACTTTATAAAGGACGAAAACCAAATATTTCTTACTTTCACATTTTTGGATGCAAATGCTTTGTCTTAAACAATGGAAAGGAAAATCTTGGAAAATTTGATGCAAAGTCTGATGAAGCAATTTTTCTAGGTTATTCATCTACTAGTAAAGCATATAGACTCCTTAACAAACAAACCTATACAATTGAAGAGTCCATACATGTTAAATTTGATGAACTTAACCAAAATCCTCCGAGAAAGGAAGTTGATGATCTTGTAGGTACCTTCCAAGAAATGAACTTGGAAGACAAAGAAGAAGCCAACAATGAAGGAGGTGCAACACAACTTGATAAACAACAAGAATGGGTAACCTTAAAGGACCATCCCTTGGACAAAATCATTGGAGAAATAACCAAAGGGGTAAGTACTCGAAATGCCATTAGAAATGCATGCAATCACTTAGCTTTTGTATCTCAAATTGAACCCAAAAATATTGATGAAGCCATTATTGATGAACATTGGATGTTGGCCATGCAAGAAGAATTAAACCAATTTGAAAGAAATGAAGTTTGGGAACTTGTGACAAGACCTAATGACCATCTAATAATAGGCACCAAATGGGTTTTTAGAAATAAGTTAGACGAAAATGGTTTAATAACAAGAAACAAAGCTAGACTAGTTGCAAAGGGATACAATCAAGAAGAGGGAATAGATTATGAAGAAACATATGCTCCCGTAGCTAGGTTAGAAGCCATTAGGTTATTGTTAGCTTTTGCATGCTGTATGGATTTTAAACTTTATCAAATGGATGTCAAAAGTGCATTTTTAAACGGCTTTATTCAAGAAGAAGTTTATGTAGATCAACCTCCCGGCTTTGAAAATCATAAATTTCCAAACCATGTCTTTAAATTGAGAAAAGCTTTATATGGTTTGAAACAAGCTCCAAGAGCTTGGTATGAAAGACTAAGTAAATTCCTTTTAGAACACAATTTTGAAAGAGGAAAGGTTGATACTACACTGTTTATAAAACGCAAAAATAATGACATTCTTTTGGTACAAATTTATGTTGATGATATAATATTCGGTGCTACTAATGAAAATCTTTGTCAAGAGTTTGCCAAGATTATGCAGAATGAGTTTGAAATGTCCTTGATGGGAGAACTCACCTTCTTCCTTGGATTACAAATAAAACAAGCAAATGATAGAACGTTCATTAGTCAAACTAAGTATTGTAAAGAACTACTCAAAAGGTTTGAAATGGACAAGGCAAACGAAATAGCCACACCCATGAGTACATCTTGCTATTTAGACAAAGATGAAAAGGGTAAGGACATTGAAATCACTAAATATCGAGGTATGATTGGATCCTTACTTTATTTAACTGATAGTAGACCCGATATTATGTTTGCGGTATGCATGTGTGCTAGATATCAAGCATGTCCTAAAGAATCACACTTAACTGCCGTAAAAAGAATTTTGAAATATCTTGTGGGTACTCAAAATGTTGGTTTGTGGTATCCCAAAGGCGTTGAATGTAATCTTTTAGGATATTCTGATTCTGACTTTGCAGGTTGTAAGCTTGATAGAAAAAGTACTAGTGGCACATGTCATTTACTTGGTAGTTCCCTTGTTTCTTGGCATAGCAAGAAACAAGCAAGTGTTGCATTGTCAACGGCTGAGGCAGAATATGTAGCAGCTGGTAGTTGTTGTGCTCAAATTATTTGGATGAGACAACAACTTCTTGATTTTGGTATTTCCTTGGATAAAGTCCCCATTAAATGTGATAACACCAGTGCAATAAATATATCTAAGAATCCGGTCATGCATTCTAGGACCAAACACATTGAAATAAGACATCACTTCATTAGAGACCATGTTTTGAAAGGAGATTGTGTACTTGAATATGTTGAAACTTCAAAACAATTGGCGGACATTTTTACAAAACCCCTTCCAAAAGAACAATTTATAAATATTAGAAGGGAGTTAGGAATTTTGGAAATTTCCTAATTGATTTATTTTATCACACTTTCTTACTCTTTGAACAAAATTTTGCAAATCTTTAACTTAAAGATTTCAAACTAATCTTTTCCATAAAAATTTTCATTTCCTTGAACATAATACCTTACTTTGTGATACAATTTTTGAAGAAAATTTATACTCACACTTCCAATAATCTACTTAATGCTTCACAAATCACTTGTCGTATGTATTTAAGACCCTATGAAAGTCCCCATTTACTTAAAACATATTTTGACACAAAGATAATCTCCTATATACATCATGGATCTCAAAAATAAATGGCAAATGACCTTTGATTTTCTTGACTCTCTTGTGCAACAAAATCATTGGCAACTTGCAAAATCTAAATCCTTGTATAAATCCCTTAGTAACATGATTCTTTAAACTTGCGTAAAAAGACCTAGATGAATCAATTCCCATGAGACATTATGTGCTAATATGCTTTCATGATGTATGTTGCATTGTCATCTTATTTCAAAATGTATGCATCTACCTTTAAGTCTTTTCGATGATGCCAAAGGGGGAGAGATATATATAAGAAAGGGGGAGTATGTAAATCATTGTATGTATCCATTGCATAAGAAAGGGGGAGATGATTAAGAGGGAAAGAATATATTAAGGGGGAGAGACCTTACTAAGGGGGAGAGACCTTTTATCCTCTCTTGATAACTTATGCCTATAATGTCATAAATATATGGTATCAAACTGCATGTCAAAGGAGGAGTCTTTCTTGAAATATATTTGAACTATTGTGATACTAACACCCCAAGAGACAAGCATTTGTTGTCATCATCAAAAAGGGGGAGAATGTGTTTATATGTTGTTATAGGTTTTGATAATGACAAACAAGCAAAGCAAACGCTCAAGACTCAAAATTCAATCATGAAAATATCAAGGCATTTACTTCAGTGGTTAAAACAAGTGACAAATAGTCTTGTTAAATGCCAAAGGAACAAAGGTTGAAAATCTTGATGATACTGGAATGCTTGAGCGAAGGACCAAGCGTGAATCATGAGAATCAGGTGCCTGGCACGCCCAAGCGTGAAGGAAGCACGCTTGAGCGTAAGGAGTGCTAGCTTAAGCGCGAATAAAGACACGCTTAAGCGTGGACGAGGAACTTGGCGCTTAAGCGCTGGATAAGTCACGCTTGAGCGTGAAGCAATGGAACTTAAGCGCGAGTGTGAGCGTGATGCATCAGGAGTCCAAAAACTATAAGTCACGCTTGAGCGTGAGTTAGGCTCGCTTGAGCGTGGAACAGAGGGTAACAACACGCTTGAGCGTGATAACATGGTTGAGCGCGGATTCAAGCGTGAGCATCAGGGGTCTACAAGCTTAAGCATAAACAAGGCTCGCTTGAGCGTGAACATGAGGTTCGATTAAGCGCAGGACCAACTCGCTTAAGCGCTGGACAAGCTCGCTTGAGCGTAGATTCAAGCGTGAGTAAGCGTGGAAGAGAAATCAAAGGAAATATACATGGTTCGCTTAAGCGCGATTAAACTCGCTTGAGCGAGGAGGCCACTGAATTAATTACAGCATGATGTGCAGTTGAAGAATAAAAGTTCCAAGAAGCAAATTCAAACATCAAGCTACTCTCAGATGATTAACCTATGTCATCATGAGTCAGATAAGTTTATTTAATTTAAATAAGTTATATGAATTTGAATTTGAACCCGTGTTGAATATATGACAGCCTTGCATCGCACTTGGACAAACTGAAACACACTATGAATACAAACATTCCAACATTCTCTGAGCAGATTGTACTCTCGAAGTCTCCACTACGCAAGTTGCAATTTAAGTAACTAAGAACAGACATACTCTCCACTGGTCTAGCTTGCTGTGGAAATTAAATACATGGCTTCACATGTTGCTCCATGTCATCAAAGGAATTTTTAATTGCAAAACAATGCTCCATTCAAATTGTCGAAGAAATTATTTACTGTCTGGACCATGCTTCCATTTGCTATAAATAGGAAGCCTTGCAAAGGATTCAGCACACCAAGCATTGAAGCAGTTCCTTTGCTTTCTTCTTCTCTCTCGCTGCATCACTCTCTTCTACTCTCTTAATTGCTCTCTGTTTCTAATTCTTGGCTTATTAATTTGAGAGTAAATATTGGTGAGAAAAGTTATTTTCTAGACTTGCTAATTAATTATTTTTAAGAGAGAAAATATTTTCTTGAAGTACTAATATTTGCATATCCTCTCTTTGAGAGTTATTATCTTGTGTAAACTTTAAATTGTATATCCACTCTAGTGAGAGAGTTTCCTTGTACACTTAAACACCAAACTTCATAGAAATTTTGGGTTGGGTTTCAACCTTGTAATTGTGAGATTGAGAGATTGGGTGGGGTGCCCTTGTACTTGTGAGGATTGGATTCTTGAGTGTGGGACACTAGGAAGTTGCAATTGCTCAAAGTGTATCTCTAATCTACAATAGTGGAAATCCTCTAAGTGGGTTGCTTAGAGGCGAGACGTACACCGGCGTGGTGGAACTCGTATACATCGGTTTGCAAATCTCTCTTCCCTAAACTCATTTAATTTATGCACTTAACTTGTTTGCTTAATTCATTGCTTCATTAATTGGACTAAGTGCATGATACATTAAGTTGCAAACTATTTTTGAATAACATTGTTGTACTTGGACTTAAGCAACACTCTTGAATCAATCTTTCTAAAGTCCCATAAATTGTTTTGTAACTTAATTGATTCACTATCTAAACTCTTTAAGTAGTTATTAGTTTGTCTTGTGTATTATTTGTTGTTACTTGCAATCTAGTTTATTATCTTAAATAAACATAGTAACAAAAGAATCAATTTTAAGAGCATTCCAAAGAAAATTTTTAATACTCAATTCACCCCCCCTCTTGAGTAATTGAGGCCACTTGGTTAACAGATTGTCCTCTAGATTGTGAAGTTCGATTATACTTTAATTGCATGTTTCTTGAGGAAATTGTGAGCCGAAGCAATCCTGACCTGCTTTCTTTTAATCACTTTTCACATTCATCTTAACTCTGTTTCTGAAAATAGCAAAAACAACCAGAAAACACCAAAATCATAAAAACTGAATGAACTTCATGTATTTTCTGTTGGTTCAGCTTGTACTAGTCCTAGATTGAGGTACTTACCACAATCCCTGTGGGACGATCAAATACACTACAATTTTAACGACTGGTGCGCTTGCCAAAGTGTAAATCCGAGGGTCACATTTTCTTTACTAAGATTTTCATATCAAATTAATGACTCGGGATTTTAGCATCAAGTAACTCATCCACCTGTTTTTTCAGCTCAGCCAATTCTGTTGGGGACATTCTATAAGGTGTACTAGAGACTGGCTCAGCCCCAGGGATCAGGTCTATAGAGAACTCAACTTCTCTAGTTGGAGGGACACCCGGCACATCATCTGGAAACACCTCTGGGAATTCACAAACAGTCGGAATTTCGTTCAGTCGGGCTTTAGCCTCCCCTTCAGTTAGACAGAGCATCATAAATAACTGGGCTATACCTTGTACTGTGTAGTCTTCACTAGTCTGCCTCGGAAAGATTATTCTTCTGTTCCGACAGTCCACCAATACCTTGTTGGCTGAAAGCCAATCCATGCCGAGTACAATGTCGAGATCCTTTAAAGGCATGCACACCAAATCGAAGGTGAAACTCCGATCGCACAACACAAATATTACATCTTTACACATTGATGATGTCAACACCTTAGTGCCAGTCGGATTGGCTACTTCCAAAGTCCGATTCATATACGCAGTCGGCAACTTTAAACGTCTTACACACTCATCAGCTATAAAAGAATGGGTGGCTCCCAAATCAAAAACTACATTAAGTGTATATCTACCAAGTGAGCACTTACATTGTACCAAGTCATTCGCTTGTACAGCATCTTCTGCGTTGATGGCGTAGACTCTTCCCACCGCTGGTTGGTCGGCATTTCTGTCTCGGTTACTTGGGGCAAGCATCATGTTTCCTCTGGCTCTACCGCCTCTGCCCCCCGGTCTTTAACTATCGTTCCCATGGCTCCTCTCTTGGAAACCTCCCTGACGCACATTAGTGTTTGCTTGACGGAGTTGGGGGCAGTCAGGGCGAATGTGCCCCTCTTATTACAATGGAAGTACACCATCTCACCATCGTTGTTGCAGTCTCGAGCGTAGTGATTTCCCCCACACTTAAAACATTTTCCGTTCCCCATAACTGGCCGTCTTTCTTACCGGCTCCGACCCCGAAATCTGGAAAAAGGTCTGTTCCTACCAGCATTGTTCGGCCTCTTGAAGCGGGATTGCTGGGGCTTCAAGTAATGGTCTGCTTTGCTGCTCTGGCCTGAGTGGGCTTTGTCGTCCTCTTCAAATATTCTACACTTATTCACCAATACAGGAAAACTCCTAATCTCTTAGTATCTGCAGGCCCTTTTAATGTCTGATCTCAATCTGTTCTCAAATTTAAGGCATTTAGAACTCTCCATTCCAGGTTGCTGGAAGGACGGGTAGAATAAGCACAGTTCTTCAAATCTGGCTGCGTACTCCTCTACAGACATGGAGCCCTGTTTTAATTCCATGAATTCCAGTTCCTTCCGACTCCTGATTGTGTCGGGGAAATATTTCTCTAAGAAGCATGTCTTGAAATTCTCCCAGGTCAGCTGGGTATCAGCATCAGTTAGTCGGTTTCTGGCGATCTTCCACCAATTCTCTGCCTCGTCCCGCAGCATGTACACTACGCACTCCACCTTCTGGGCCTCGGTACAGTAAAGACCCCCAAAAATCCTCTCTAACTCCTGAGTCTATTTATAAGCTGCCTCGGGGTTACGTCCCCCTTGAAACTCACTCGGCTTCCTCTTCAGGAAGCGGTCCAATACTGGGCCATCTTCAGCTCGAGGCTGGCCCTGCCTCTCGAACACGTCCGCAAAACGTTGGAATGTCGTGGCTATGGCCTCCATGCTTTGGCGATTCGCCATGACTTATCCTGAAATTAATACCCCTTCAAGGATAAGTTTACAAGGTTACATTCTTCCGATCGGATCTCATACCCATATCCACTAATTGTAGCACATTATACTATTTATATATATATATATATACGTCATGCAATCAATCGGACCAGGAGAGGAGTTATCTCCTATCCTCAAATCAATATCTCCACATCAATCATGTTCAATCAGAATATCGCAATAATGATGATCACTCGGTCATAACACATACAACCGCTTACACTCGGTAAGCACACCTTGGCCTTGGACCTTTCGGTCTGCTCTGATACCAAAATGTAACACCCTAATTTTTTAAAAAATAAATAAACCCTAAAAACAGAGAAAATTTTCATAATTAAAACCAGAAAAATCGGGCACAAAAGAAATAAGGGAAAGAAGGCAAGAGGAATAAAACCGACTCAAGGAGGCTGACAGCGAAAGAAGAAAAACGCTCAGGCGGATCACACAACAACGCCCACTCGCTCAAGTGAGATCTAACTCCACTTGGGCGGTACCACTCAAAGCCTTCCCTCAAACCACTCGCTGCAGTGAGACCCCACCCGCTGAAGCGAAATGCTACACTCGGCACTCGCTCACTCCACTCGGCATTCCCGGACTCGGATTTCAGCGCCTGGTCCACTCGGAAAGGTCCACTCTCAGTTCACTCGGATTAGCACTTATATATGTCAGCTTCATTCAGAAAGCATAACATATTCCATGACTTCACTCAATGAGACGCATATACGAACAACTCGGAAATGATTCCCATCGCCACTCACTCGGATTCTATGAAGACTTCTCACTCAGAATAACTTTCACATCCTTTTTGCCACTCGGGGTATTTCACTTATTTTTCACTCGGTAACCATAATCTTTCCTACTCTAGTTATCCTACTAAGTCAAGACTCACTCAGATTCCCTTGCTACTAATAATTTACTACAATGGGGTCCACTTAGAGCCTTAGGTGTCACTTTTCTATCGGGAAACCTTCACTCGACGGATTTCCACTCGGAAATTGTTAATTATTCTACACTCGGGAAAAATCCTAGCAGTTATCACTCAGAAAGTACCTAGATCAATCCTCACTCGGTGTCCCGTGCTCTCATTCACTCGGTAATACTTAAACTCTTCGGCACTCAGAATAAATCACTGTCTCACCTCCCCCTTCAACTCTTAATCCCATTTCTACCCATGGTTATACCAACCTCACACACTCAGTAAGTACGCATACATATATTACTCGGATCATTCACGCAATATAGAACAAGACACAGTATGATGATATACAGAGGGATATAAATAAATACAGGCACACGATCATGTCTTCTACCTAAGAGGGTTCAAGTTCTAGTATAAAGAGACTACGACTGAAATACGAGCCAGCCAAGGCTTAACAAAACATATACACAGCATATACATAAACACTTAATTTCCATAGTGCACCAGCACTTCACTCAGCCTTCAGCTCCTCCTCCACTCCTCATGCCGAGAGATATTCACTGAAAATTGCCACAGTAGGGGTGAGTCTTCTTAGATATTAAATGATAGACACTGACTCAGATTATCCTCAATTATGCTGCAATATAAAGTACACGACTACTATCAAATATATACAATACCAATTTAACCAGGACGTACACATTCAACATTTCACGATCAGAGTCCACCAGTCTCACTCGGATATATTCACATAACACTACAATAACATTAACAATTATTCACAGAACAGATTTCAATCGATATCAACAATATATGCACACAGAATAATTCACTCGGTTCCGCATTCGTGTGTAATCGGTTTTTGATGTTGCAACGTAGGCTCCCAACCTTTTTATACATAGCTCTCAGCTACCAACTCAGCTCCCAGCTGTTGGCCGTTTTACAAGTACCCAACCGTTTGCCCACAAGGTGACACCAACGCTCTCAGCGCCAACGGAGGTGTTCATGGGCAGCCCGAGTCCCACTCAGAGGCTACCTTGAGTCCCACTCAAAGGATTTCACAGCGTCCCACGCTTTTTAAATAACCAATGGTAGTGTCCCACACTACGTGCTCCCAGCACAAACGCATCCCATGCGCCACACGCGGATTCATCACAGAACACAGTATTCATATACACAACCTTTCACTCAACCATTCATGCATCACATGCAATCGGTAATAAGCATTCTCAGAACTCAATATATTAGCCCAACACACATGCTTCTCATGCAATCAGTATCATAGCTCAAATGGATGAATACCGCAACACATGCGTCCCATGCAATCGGTGTCAAGCAGTATCAGGATTCAATAAAGTAATCCAATAACACAAGTATATCATGCAATCGGTATTCAGCAGTATCAGGACTCAGACAACACATGCATCAGTGTGATATATTATCAGATTCATTACGTCAACATTTGATCACATGCAGTCGGTATTTTATATTCATATGACTTACATGTCACATAAACCACCTGGTAATCATCATCAACAATTCAGCACACCTTTTCCATGTAATCATTCGACATTCTCAAGGCTATCAGCATGCATTTCAAGGACGGGACTAAACATGCAACACTCAACTCTCACTCATCATGCACTCGGGTATTACACACTCCTCATGCAAGTACATCACACACACAGAATACAGAACAACAATCATCACACCTGGAACCCGTCCATAACCCATGCATTTAAGATATAAGGTACTCCCCTTACCAACTACGAAACTCTGAGAGACTCTTCTGCTTGGATGTTGGTCCTCTGCCTTGCTGCTTCGCTCGATACTTCCACTCGTTCAGCCTCCTCTTGAACACTGTTGTCTTCCCTGATTGACTCAGGAACAGGGGTTGTTTCTTCTTCCGCTTCGACGGTCGTCTTTCACTAGCATGAGGGAGCTCCGACTCCTTTGCAGCACCCTCAACGTGGCTTCCGAAAGCAGAAAATGGAGACAGAGAGCAGAGAAGAAGAAGAATAACGAAGGAGAAAGAGGAGAAGGATGAAGAAGAGAGAAGTCATAGAGGGAAATCTGAAGGAATGAAAGGCAAAGAGACCCATCGACCAATTATATATGCATGCACGAAAGAATGGAAAGGTGGGGTGGGAAAACGTGAAGCAGTAGTCGGCTCACGTCACCCAGTCACCATCAGCAACAATCAATAGTTAATCACACTTAATCAGCCCTCGTTTGATTAATTAAGTTAATGGTAATTAATAAATAATTTTCCACTTCTAAAATTATTATTTTAATGGCTTTATTTCACCCGGTACTTCATTTTAAATTGGGATGTTACACTTAAAGCTTGTAGAAGCTTACCTTAGCTAATTATAATTTCCCGTTCAACAACCTACGAGCATCAACTAGATTCCGGAGCTCAGTTCGTAACCTACATGTATCGAAATGAAAACCTATTAGCATATTCGTCATTCGAAGGTTACAAGGAACCTTTTAACCAGTTTAGAAACTTAAAATTCTATCGAACCCTGAAAACCCAAGAATTTGAGGAAGAAGCAAAGTGAGATAATTCTTAAAATTGAAAGTACCTTTGCGTTCCTTAAGCTTCAACGATTCCAAATATGCGGTCAATTTTAAGTTTCGATGAAAATCGGGCCCTCTCTTGGCTATAGAAGCAATCAAACATGAAAGAGAAAAAATAGAGCAGAGACGTATGCGAGAGTGAAAGATAGAGGAGGAAGTAAAATTGAAAAGGAATTTAATTTTATTAATTAGGGGCATTATGGTCTTTTCATAACTTTCTTCCTTTACTCTTTTCTTTTATTTTAAAACTCATTCATTTTTTAAATACAATTTCTTTTTAATGTTATCTTCTTACTTAATTAATTAAATACACCATTTAAATTTAATTTAATAATCATCAATCAATTTAATAACCGTCAATTTAATAACTGGGATGTTACATGAAACACTTTAGGAGAGTTGGTAGGAAAATGCCATATATAGCGATAACTCGAACCAACTGCCCGGCTAAGTTACAGATTCTTTTTTATCATAAGATATCAAAGTAGAAGGTGAGTTCTTTTGTTGTTGGTTATAATCATAAGTTATATCCAGCTCGATATTCCTATTTAATTCCCATAAATCGTGTGTTGGCTAATATTGATAAGGCTCCAGTTGATTGTTTGCACTCTCGTGGTGTTAGGATTTGCCATATAATTGGGTATTTGCTTGCCTAAAAGGGAAGTTATGGTAAATTGGGTTTTTGCAAAAACGATCTATACAACTACATAGATTGTTAGAAAAACTTTAAGATTCAGGATAGGGATGTCAAAGCTATGTTGAGTTACCTTAAAGGAAAGGATGATAATGAGCTCATTATGTATTCAAAATGTACCACTAATAGTGATGGTAAATTGAAGGACATCTTTTGGGCTGATGACGGTCAAGTAGCTGACTACCAATGTTTCGGGGATGTTATTGCCTTTAACATAACTTACAAAATAAACAAGTATAATATACCTTTGGTGATCTTTTTTAGCTACAACCATCATAGCCAAATTGTAATATTTGGGGCTGTGTTGGTTTCTAATGAATCCATCTCTACATATCAGTAGGTTTTAGAAGTTTTTTGGAAGCAATGTGTAGCAAACATCCTAATACTGTTGTAACAGATGGTTGTGCTTCTATGAGAGAGGTTGTGAAGATAATGTTTCTAAACTTAACCCATCGTCTACGTGTGTGGCACTTATATAAGAATGCATCTAAGAACGTGAAGAAAAAGGAGTTCTTAGAAGACTTCAAAGAGAAATGTATTCTGATTTTATAATAAATGAGTTTGAAGTGTTTTGGCATAATATGGTTTTGAAGCATGACCTTTTGCAAGACCGTCGTGTTTTGAAAACTTATGACATGAAGGAATCATGGGCCAATGCATACTTACATGATAAGTTTTTTGGTAGGATCCCAACTACTCCTTAATGTCAGTTAATGAATGCTTTGTTAAAGGCTTATGTAAGCTAGAAACATAGTGTTTTTGAGTTCATATAAAAATTTAACCAGGTGTTGCACGAGTATAGGAACAATGAACTTATTGTTGATTTCAAGATATTATTCACCAATCCTATTTTGACCACTTCTCTCCATTCAATTGAACATGAAGCTTCCTAGTTTTATACACAAGAGATCTTCATTGAAGTTAAGGATCAGATTAATCTTGTAGGTTCCATTAATATGTTGAAGCGAATACAGAAGGATTGCATGGCTAAGTTTAGGCTAGGTGTATATTGTAAAGCTGGGTTTGAAAACCAAGTGTTGCATGATACATTAAAGCATCACTTAGCTGTGACTGTAGACTTTTTGAGTCGCATGGAATTCTTTGTTCTCATATTTTTGATATGATCTAAATTTAGAATATTGACCATATTCCGAGTAGCTTATTATATAAAAGGTAGTCTACGACTACAAAGAACTAGACAATTACAGCAGATACTAGTGATGGAATGACGTTAGATACAATGTTTATTTCCCAATATAGTTCCTTGTTTATTGCATGTAATACCATGTGTGACATTGGCACACAGATTCGCGATACATTTTGTTTTGTAGGGGATGAAATTCTGAAGTTGATCAATAAGATAAAGCCAAAATTTGGTTCACAAAGGAGGCTAAAAAGTTCTGAAAAATACTATCGGTGACCCTGATATAGTTAAAACCAAGGGAGCACACCCTAAAGAAGAAGTTCTTTAAGAGAAAAAAGAAAAGAGTATCATTTTCTTCTAAGAAGACTTCACACACTAAAGTTAGTGTGAAACCTGAGAAACAAGACCCTGTGATGTAGAAGAAGCTTCTAATATCCTTTGGAGGGGTGGATCTAGGAACTTTCCCTTCTTCAATCTTCAAGCAAAGTGCATGAATCTTCTTCTTCAATGTGAGGCCGAAACCAAAAATGAAAAGAAATTCTAAGAATGGACAAAATTAGAAGGGAAAAAGAGAAAGGAAATAAAAGAAGGAAATGTGGAAAAGAAGAGGAATGGATAAAGAGATGAAGTGGGGTGGAGGAGGACACTTCCAAAGGGTGGAAGATAACTCCACTCACCACCAAGGAAGGGAGAGACCCCTTGGATAATAGCTTGTAAGAGTCTTACTAATCCTCGAGAGAAAAAGGAGAATCTCTCACTAAAAGTGTGCACTCAAGGTGTCAAAATCTCAAAGTGAATTAATGTGTACCATTTTACAAAATGAGAAGCCTTTATATAGGCTTAGAGGATTTTGGCTATAGCATGGAAATGGGCTTGGATAAATGGATCCTAGGCCCAAATCTAAAAATTAGGAGAGGAGATGGCCTATACATGGCCCAATATGAGAGTACATGGCCCTAAAGTGACCAATTGGCCTAGTAAGGCCCAAATAAAGCCTAAATGACTAGAGAATCTAATTATGACCTATATTACAAGATACGTACAAATAGATCCTTAAAGTATCTCCATTGGGATTGGGCCCATTAAACAAAGAGAGGAAGGAAGATAAGGCTATATGGATGGTCTTTTTGCCTTTCTTAGACTTAGCCCTTGTGAGGGGACCCTTGTAAGCCTCTAGTCCTTTGTCTAAGATGGTGTGTGGGTCTTCCTTTATGATGTCCTCATTATGCTCCCCGTCTTTAAAAGGATTTGTCCTCAAATCTAAGGCATCATCCTTTTTATCTAAGTTAAAAGGAGATAAGTCAGATACATTAAATGAAGCACTCACACCATATTCCCCAGGTAAATCAAGGACATATACATTATTTCCCATTTTCTTGAGTATTTGGAAAGGTCCATCACCTCTAGGGTCGAGTTTGGATTTTCTCAAATTTGGAAATCTTTCCTTTCTAAGATTTAACCAAACCTAATCTCCAACGTCAAAGGTGACTTCCTTTTTTTTTTATTGGCATAACGAGCATAGTGTTTATTTTTAGCTTGTATTTGGTTTTTAACCTTATCATGAAAATCTTTTATAAATTTGGCCTTTGCCTCCCCATCCATGTGAAGGACAGAATCAGAAACATCAATAGGCAAAAGGTCCAAAGGAGTGAGAGGGTTACAACCATAAACAACTTCAAGAGGACTATTCTTAGTTATGGACTGTTGTACCCTATTATAAGAAAATTCAATGTGGGGTAAACACTCATTCCAAGATTTAACATTTTTATGCATTAAGACCCTAAGTAATTAAGAAAGGGTCCTGTTTACTACCTTAGTTTGGCCATCTATTTGAGGATGACAAGTGGTAGAAAATAGAAGCTTCGTTCCTAGCCTTGACTAAAGAGTTTTCCAAAAGTGGCTTAGGAATTTGGTGTCCCTATCAGAAATGATAGTTTTAGGAACACCATGAAGTCTTACAATTTCCTTGAAAAATAGCTTAGCAATATGACTTGCATCATCCACTTTGTGACAAGGAATGAAGTGAGCCATCTTGCTAAACCTATCTACCACCACAAAGATAGAATCTATTCCCTTTTGGGTCCTAGGCAATCCTAACACAAAATCTATAGAAATATCAACCTAAGGAGAATTAGGTGTAGGCAATGGAGTATACAAACCACTAAGTGAAAGTTTAGATTTAGCTTTTCTACATACTATACACCTAGCGCAAACTTTTTGTTCATCTTTTTTCATTCTAGGCCAATAGAAGTGTTCATATAAAATGGCTAATGTTTTGTCTCTTCCAAAATGGCCCATCAAGCTTCCCTCATGGCTTTCTCTAAGTAAAAGATCTCTTAAAGAGCTCCTAAGAATGTAAAGTCTATTGTCTTTAAAGAGGTAGCCATCTAGAATGTAGAAGCATTTATGTGATGAAGAAGTGAAAGATGAGTTAAAAATGTTTGAAAAATCAAGGTCACTTGGATACAAAGTCCGAATCTCATCAAGTCCAATAATTTTAGCTCCAAGAGAGGCAAGTAAAGAGTGCCTTCTTGATAAAGCATCAGCCATAGTATTGGATTTTCGATTTTTGGACTTGATGACATATGAAAATTGTTCCAAGAACTCAACCCACTTAGTATGTCTCTTGTTCAACTTATGTTGCCCTTAAATAAATTTTAATGATTGGTGATCACTATGAATGACAAACTCTTTTGGGATCAAGTAATGTTCCCAAGTTTGAAGGGCTCTAACCAATGCATAGAACTCTTTATCATATATGGGATAATTGAGGGTTGCCCCACTAAGCTTTTCACTAAAGAAAGCAATGGGGTGACCTTCTTGCAATAATACAGCTCCTGTAGCCACATTTGAAGCATCACACTCAAGCTTAAAGGTTTTTGAAAAATTTAGAAGTGCTAAAATTGGAGCATGAGTGAGCTTCTCTTTGAGATTTAGAAAGGCTTTCTCTTGCCTTGGCCCCCACACAAAAGGAACATTCTTTTTCACTAACTTATTTAAAAGGGAAGCTAAGGTAGAGAAATCTTTCATAAATCTCCTATAAAACTTGCAAGACCGTGGAAACTTCTAACCTCACTCAAATTTTTAGGTGTTGGCCAATCTTGGATTGCCTTCACTTTAGAGTGATCAACCTCAACACCTTTAGAACTCACTATGAATCCAAGGAATACAATGCTATCTAAGCCAAAAGAACTTTTTTCAAAATTTGCATAGAGGTTATTTGTTCTTAAGGCAAGCATAACTTGTTTTAGATGGTTTAGATGAGAGGTCATGGTCTTTGAGTAAACCAAAATATCATCAAAGTACACCACAATAAAATGCCCAATGAATTCCCCCAAAACATGATTCATTAACCTCATGAATGTGCTTGGTGCATTAGTCAAGCCAAAGGGCATAACTAACCACTCATATAATCCAAGTTTGGTTTTAAAAGCAACTTTCCATTCATCTTCTTCTTTGATTCTTATTTGACGATAGCCACTTTTAAGATCAATCTTGGAAAATATGATAGAACCACTTAGCTCATCAAGCATATCATCAAGTCTAGGTATTGGATGCCTATACTTGATGGTTATGTTGTTTATGGCTCTATAATTTGTACACATTCTTCATGAACCATCTTTCTTAGGAACTAGTAAAACAGGTAAAGCACATAGGCTTAAGCTCTCTCTAATCCATCCCTTAGATAATATATCATTCACTTTTTTTCAAACTCAAGGCTTTCCTTATTGTTACATCTATATGCAGGCCTATTGGGTAAGCTAGCACCAGGAATTAAATCTATTTGATGTTCAATGCCCCTAATAGGAGGTAAGCCTTTGGGAATATCCTTTGGAAAGAGGTCTTTAAATTCATTTAAGATGTTTTTTTGAATCCATTTAGACAAAGGAGGAGGGAAAGAGCCCATTGAGCACAAGGACGTGCTAGGGATGTCTTTAGCATACATGATCAAGCATTATTTTTTTGAAAACATAGCATGTTTCACATCATATTTATTGGCCAAGAGATTGGCTGTAGAGTCATCATAAATAATAACTCCTTTTCCTTTATCCTCTTTTTTGTTTTTCTTATGTTTTTCTAAATGATTAGATGAAGAAGATCCTAACTCTCTATCTCTTTTAAGCTTCATTTGTAGTTGATCTTTAGCTACTTGTTATGGAGTTAGGGGGTGTAAGACTATCTTCTTACTATCTAATTTAAAGGTGAGGGTGTTGGTGAGCCCCTCATGGATGACCTTCCTATCATATTTCCAAGGTCTTCCTAAAAGGATGTGAGTTACCTCTATAGGTACTACATCACAGTTGACTTCATCTTTATATGTGCTTATGGTGAAGTTGATTAAGACTTGCTTATTAACTAACATTTCTCCCTTTTCATTTAACCATTGCAACTTATAAGGTCTAGGGTGATCTATTAGTTCTAAGCCCATCCTTTTACTAATCTTTGGTTCACTACATTTGCACAAATCCCACTATCCACAATGAGAGAACATAGTTTGTCATTTATGTAACATCTTATATAAAAGATGTTCTCTCTTTGTGTAGTATCATTTAGCTTAACATGACTACCAAGTAATCTTCTAATCATGTACAGCTTACCATCATCCCCTAGTATATGCTCACTGTCATATGAATTATTACTTGAGTCATCACTTGAATTGTGATTGTCAGAATCAGACTCTAATTGACTTGAGTAGGTTCTATTTATTTTCAAAATCATAGTTCTTTTTGTATGACAGTCAGAAGTAATGTGTCCTCTACCAAGGCATTTAAAACATTTTATGGTAGAAGATCTAGAGGATTATGGTTTAGATGTGGATTCATGCTTATCTCTTTAGTTTCTAAAAGCTTTGCCATTCTTATGCAACTCACTTTGAATTTTGGAAGAGGAAGTGCCCACTTAGGTTGTCTCTCAAACCCTTATTTTCCTACCCACTTAGGTTTAGTGCTTTTGAATTCCCCACTATAGGATTCCCTCTCTTTAAATTGGCTCTCTACCTTAGTACATTGGTGTAGTAACTCTTCTATGTCAACATATGGAAGAAGTTCTACTCTATTCTTGATGTTCCTATTTAGGCCATGCAAAAACCTATGCATTAGGGTTTCTTCATCTTCTTCTAAGTTTGCCCTAATCATGGCTATCTCTAGAGCTTTGTAGCAATCTTCTACACTCTTTGACCCTTGGGTGAGTCTATTAAGCTTGGCTAATAGCTCCCCTCTATAGTAATTAGGAACATAACATTTTCTCAATAGAGCTTTCAAGTCTAACCAATCATCTATTGGTGGGAAGTTATCTTTCTTTCTCTCCTTACACACTTGGGTCCACCATACTAAGGCATAGTTTTGGAATGAGAGAGTGGCTATCCTAACTTTCTTTTCTTTTTTTATTTAATGAGAATTAAATAATTGTTTAACTCTCATCTCCCATTCTAGATAAGCTTCAACATCACTTTTTCCATTAAATGGGGGAATTTCAAATTTTACTTCTTTTAACCCTAGGCCTTCTCTTCTATTATTATGATAATGTCTTCTAGACCTATGGTCATCCTCACTATCACTATTTTTATGCCTTTAATTTCTTTGATTTCTATGTCTAGCTTTAGGGTTCTCATCTCTATGTTCTAGGTTAGTTAACCTATTGTTGATATTATTAAAGTTACCCATTATGTTATGGAGAAGAGATTTGTTTTCCCTATCACTAGAAGACATGGTTTAAGGTTATCAAAGAAAACAAGACAAGGCAAACAAAGTTGTAAACAAACTAGTTGAGGATGCTTATGCAAGACAAGAATAAGAATTCAAAAAAAGAATCCTAAGAATCAAATACTAAGTTTCAACCTAAGGGAACAAGAACCTAAGTTGTCTTGTATTAGGTTAGATCCTAGGTTGTAGTATTATGATTAGTTATGCAAGACCTAGGTTATCTTTAACTATGTTTCTTATGAGAATTCTAGGTTGTAACTAATCAAGTAACTAACCCTAACAAGCCTACATAAATTCGGTTAAGAGAAGTTACAAGTAACAAATTAGTTTCCACTAACCAATTAACTCTAACTAACACCAACTAACCCTAACTAAATTTAGTTATTTAATTATTATGGTTGTAACTAAGTCTAACCACTTTGACCTCCTAATTAAATTCGGTTACCTATTAGTTATGCCAACTAGAATTCGATTGAGATTTAGTTAGGTTCACTACAACATTTATGATTTTCTGGAATGGTCAATAACTGTTGCTTTAAGTTAAAAAACCGTTTCTGTATCCTATAGGAACGGTTTCCTACCCGTTGTATTTATCAGTGTTTCCTTTGCCTATGGGAACGGTTTTTGACTGACAAAAGAAACGTAAGCATAAAACCGTTGCGTTTCATGTGATCATAGGCAACGATTTTATTAATATTATAAGGCAACGGTTTTTATTCGTTGATACTTTATGCAACGGTTATTAAATGTTGCATAAATGGCAACGTTTCATAGCCGTTCCTTTAAATGATAATGGTTTCATAATTGGCAACGGTTCTTAGCCATTGCCTTACATAATAGGTTAACTTTATTGCCTTTGCATGATATATAGCAAAAATTTAAAAGTATTACCTTATACTAACAAATGTTTTCCTTAGAAAAATATATTTCATAATTAAAATAAAATAATTATTGACCCTTAATATGTCAATTATGATTTTCTAAATCACAATGTATTACGATGTATATATTCAAATTAAAATAGCCCAGACTCTTAATATGTCAAGTATAATTTTCTAAATCACGTGATATATTTAAATTGAAATGGCATAGTAAGCACCTAAATTTTATAAATCACATAGTGATTTAAATTGAAATGTCTTTGTAAGCAAAAGCAATTGTCATCCATTACTACTAGTCATAAAAAAAAACCATTTATAATGTCATATATGACTACTAGTAAAAAAAAAGTCATCTACCATGTCATCCATCGCTACTATTCACTAAATGAATCTTTTACACTCATCAAATTTAACGTAAAAAAATATCTTCATAAATAACAAATCAAGTCAAGTCTTCATCTTCTTCTTCATCTTCATCTTCATCTTCTTCTTCCAAGTTGTCATTCAATTTATCCTCATTCATATCATGATTTACCTACAAAATAAATAATAACATGTAAAGATTCAAATACATTTTTTAAAATAAACAAAAACAATTATATCCATAATTGTTTAACTTAGCAAATTAGAAAGTTACCTTAGAAATTAATAGAAATAAGTAATAATTATATTAACTTGAATTTCCTAATTACCTCATGTGTGGATGTAGATGAACGCAACACACTATTAGCATCACCAGGAGTAGATAACAAGGCTGCCAAAGCTTCCACATCTATCTGTGAGTTATTTTGATTTAACATGGTCCTTATAAGTATTTGAAATTTTTGCTCCATTGCTACCATTTGTTTAGCATGCTTTGTTTCTATCTCTTGAACTTTATCAGTCAACTCTTTAACTTCAATAGCATGTCTTTTCTCAATCTCCGCCATTTTATTTTGTCTTTTCAATAGAGTGGGGGTTATTGTCCTTCCTAAGCAACGTACTCTTCCAGGCTTTTCTTTGCCAAACATGAATTGAAAGGCCTCTGTTGAAGTTTGGCCAGAATTATCAATCAAGTCTTGAAGTTTTGTCTAGCATTTTCCAATGTACAATCAGTAAAAAAAATCAAAACCAATCTATGCTAATATGTTAAAAATACAATTAGATAAAAAAAATGACAATAATAAACAATAGAAAAACAGTGTGTGAGCATGAGAAAAAAAATAAGAAAGTTAAATATCATCATCACCTCTATAAATTCAAACAAAATATCATCATTAATTTCTCTTCCATATTTAATTTGTAAATCTCAACCAACACCAATCTATTAATTTCATAGTTTTGCATAGAGAAACAAACATAAAATGAATAACATGAAATTCCTCAAATGAAGGGATAAATCACTTTCTATCTATTAAACTCTACCTTAGCGAACCAAAATAGAAACAGGGCACAATATTGGGTGGAAAGGTATAACCTAATTAAAGTTTTTTTCTCTCAATGAGTAGGTACTTGGGCTATTCATATACCTTTTATTAAATAGCATTTGTTCATTTCAACTTCATGTCTAAATAGATAAAGTAATGGTAAAGATAAGTAATTAATCCTTATCAGAATGTATTTCAAATGTCACGTTTCACATAGTAAAAATGTATAGCCTTCAACATTCAATGAAAAAACAGAACCATTAATGAAGCTTTGTGAAATCTATAATGGATAAGAAAAGTTCCAAACAACCCACCGGCCAGAACACGCATATATCCCACTAGCTTTCTATTGATTTAGATTCAACATATTATTATGACATTTCAACCAGAAAATATATACATATATATGTAACTTCTAACTCATATACAACCTCCCCTTCTTTTTCATACGTTCCAAGTCTTTTTAGAAGGTATATATCATTCATAAATAATACCAATTCTTCCAAAGTTTCATTAAATAATTATCATTGTTCACATATCCCGTCTAAACTTTCTGCATGTGAGTATGTTGCTTAGTAATTAAGGGGTCTAATTAGTTTCCTTTCTGATGAATAACATACTTATATTTTTGATGATGTGTATTATTTAGAGATCCTAGGTTCTTTGTCATACAATTGAATCTCTTTTGACAGTGGACTTAATTAGGCTTAAAATATATAAAGAAACCTGATTAAAATAATATATCTAAATTATAATTGTTTTCTAAAATATATTTTGTTAAGATTAAATATTAAAAACATTTATTTTGTTAAGGTATTTTCCTAACATTTAAATGTTTTTAAAGATCTAATTCTAATAAAATAGGTTTTATGGATGATCCCAATTCATGTATTTTATAGTTTTTTTATGTTTACTATTAATTATATGAACTCTCATTATAAATATATATGTAGTGTATAATTTAATATTAGTTATTAGTTCTAAATCTTCTTCTGCAGAAGTCGTTCCAAAAGGATACGTGTAATCAATTTTATAGAAGGTTTGTAATCAATTTTTAATGCATATAAAAAATTTAAAAAATTATATTAAAGGTTTGTCAATTTCTTAAAGGATACGTGTCACAAAAATTGAAAAACCAATAATAATAATGTAATAACTACAATGCAAAGCATGATTGCTAATTTTCTTAGCAGAGCCGTAACGGCAATATGATCCCACTTCATTTTCTAACTTTATAACTTTTAGGTGGTAGGTTACTTTTTAAGATTTTTAAAATAATTTTATGATATTCATTTTAAAAATTTTAATGCAATGAAATGTTTTCATTTTTAAACTAAGAACCATTTCAGTAATTCGTTTACATAATATAGAAAACAATATGCTTTTGAATTAATAAGGAGACATATCAAAGTTAAAATCAACATCAACCCACTAAAATTAAATGACAAAAAGAATTTCTTTTGTTTAACAATAATAAATTTTTTTTTGTCTATTGATAATGTTTAGCCAAATAGCAAGGATCTTTACTCAAATTAAACAAAAAAAATCCAGAATTGCAACTTACAATTACATCTCGTGTTTCTTCATTTAATTCCTTTCCTTTCTTACTTTGTCGAGTTTCAATGAACATCTCCGCTTGAGAAGGGGGCTCTCTATCAGCTTTGCTAGAACGCTACATGAATGAAATAATGATTTCAGTAAAGAATACCAAATAATTAAATCATACAAAAGATGTTAATGAAAATAAAATACCAATCTTTCCCTAATAACAACAAAACTTATAGGGCCTGCTCGATGTCTCCATTTTTGTTGAGATATGTTCTTAGTATTTTGATCACTCGTTTCCTATATTTATAAATAAAGAACTCAATAAAATATGAAATTATAAATTTGCATTGTAAAATAAAAAACAATTTTAATATCTATCTTACTTGAGTGGTTTCAAGCCTCCAATACTCAATTAATGCCTTAAATTGCGATTCTGGTATATTGTTAGGACGATTTTTTAGTAACTCACGTGTGCTTGCCTTCTCATCAGAGTAATTCTTCTTAATTGAGCATTTATGTCTCCTCCAAGCATCATTTATAATATTGAGCACAGCCTTTTCTCCATTATTAGGAAGTATGAATTTTTTCTACAAAGAAAAAGAACATAATTATATAATCAAATCATGAATGTATTGAAACACATATGATACAAAAAGTTAAAAAATTTAGTACCTTGACATAATCCAATATGTCATCTTTGTTTGGTACACTCTTTCAATTAGTGTAAGTAAGGGGACATAAATCTGCACTTCTTGCTATTGTGCCTAAAAAGTTACTAAATTTAGATGCTATTGGTCCAATAGGAAGTCCTTGATCATCCAATAAAATCTCTTCCCTTTCATCATTTGAACGTGCATGAATTTTCGAACACAAAGTCTTTCCTCTTGACTTTTTTAGTGTTGCCCCTAATTAATACCAATAATTGTAAAGCAAATGAAATTGTTTAATATAAGAAACTAACACAAACTAGTGTACATAGATGATACCTTGCACTGTTTCATCATTCATACCTTCACCAACATCATGTTGGTTATTGATATCTTCCTCTATTTCTTGTTCCCTTGTATTTTCATGATATCCATTATGCACCGACTCATCTGTTTGACTTTGTTGCTTGTCTTGTTTTTCCAAAAATTCTTTCATTGACATTGCTGGACACTTTGGAGTTCCCTTTTGCTTCTTTAGAGGTATTGGTTCTTCCATTGATGCTTCAGTTTGATTTTTCCTCTTTAGGTTCTTGTTTGGAATAGATCCCTTGCTATGATCATCAATTTTCTTGGACAGTTAAGGATGAACCATAGGTGTAGATTTTGGAAGTGCAACTACTTTTGATTGGACCACACTTGTGCTAGCTTCAACTTGTTTCTTTTGATCTTGCCTTGAATGTTGTATTTTGCCAACATTTTCGTTAGATGCTTTTGGTGGGACATTACTTGAGATGGGCAATACTTGCTTCCTTTGGTCAAGCTTTGATTGTTGCTCTTGAGTAGAAATCAACTCTATTTGATGTCTCCTTTGGACTTCTTCCTTCTTCTTTTTTCTAGCATTTTCCACCTTTATCTTATACTTCTTAATCAATTCAGCACTAGACTTGGCTTCATATTCAACATTAAAATTACTTTTCTCCTGCATTTCCCTACAATATTAAGATAAAATGATCAATGGATAAAACATGAACACACACAAAGATGGTATTCAACACTAGAATTATAAATTAAAAATTATAAATTCAACTAAGGAATAAATATAATGCTTACTTGTAAGGGTTTTCAAATTAATGAATGATATAGCTACAACACTAGAAACTTTATTAGTATCATATGACAATACCTACATTGTAAAAACATATAATAACATTAACATACAAATATAGTTGTAGTCATGTTTCAAATGAAGAAAACTTGCATTAATGGAAGTCAATATCTTTTACATTTTCTAACATTACCTTATTAGTATAATTATTATAATTAAAATATAAAACATATGGAAATCAATCCATATAGTCGCGCAAAGACTCATCTGTGTTGGAATCTTTTGAATTGAGTTCTGCATCATTTGACTTAGGAAAAACATTTTCAATGAATGTCGGAGGCAAATCCATTCTAGTTAGTTCAACTTTAAAATTTTCATCATCAATAGCGAGATTTATTGCATGATCTGATGGCTCACTTTGATATGAATCTTTGGTATCCAACTCTGATTGTTCTTTCAAATTAAAAAAATCCCTTGGAACAGTCTTCATAACATAACTCTTATTTTCATTAAAAGGATCTTGAATGTAGAAGCATTGATGAACTTGGGATGCTAATACAAATGGGTCATCAATGTAACATTGTTTGTTAAAGTAAACACATGTCATTCCAAAGTTGTCCTCTTCCACCTCAAACCATTCACATCTAAATAACACAAACCTGAAATTGCCATAATAATCTAGCTCAATAATTTCAGCAATTGATCTATAGTAAGTTACAGGCTTTGTTATCGGATTTGCATCTTTAGTGCTTGCAAAGCTTTGGGTTATTGACACTAGTGTGACACCACTATTTTATGTTTTCCGCTTTGTATCACGTTGTTTTGTATGAAATCTATAACCATTTATGACATAACCAGAAAAACGCCTTGCAACTGTATTTGGTCCTCTAGACAACACTTAGAGTTGGTTGGATACATCATTCTTTAAGGCACGATTTTTAAACCATTCAACAAAATCTTCTCCTTGACTTTTTGCCTTCCTCCACCTATTTCTTTTTTTCAGGTTTGTCATCTCACTTTCATGTTCCCTATAATTTAAATAACAAGGTTTAAGAAATTATGAAAATATAGTTTGAGAAATATTTTCAAAAGCTAATATAAATTTACCTCATGAATTGTTCAACTTCATCATAATTGAACATGATGTAGCGGTGGGCTTGACCCCTTGACTTCAAATCCAACAAAATTATGTTACCCTTCTTTACTCCCAAAGGATGACCCATAGTAGAAAAGAAATTTAAACCTTCAACTTCACATGAATCACTATTTCTATTCATTCTATTATGCCTTGTATCAACACCATCATGTAAATATCGTGAACACAAAGTCAAGCATTCTTCAACTATGTATGCCTCAGCAATAGAGCCTTCAGGATAACTTTTATTTCAAACATAACCTTTTAATTTACCTAGATATCTTTCTAGAAAGTACATCCACCGAAATTGGACCGGTCCTCCTATTCTTACCTCATGCACCAAATATATAGGCAAATGGACCATTATATCAAAAAAAAAGGAGGAAAAATGGTCTCTAATTGGCAAAGAGTTTCAACAATCTCCATTTCCAAGATATCTAAATGTGTCACATCAATTACTTTATGACATAAGCAACGAAAAAATGAACAAAGACGAATTAAAGGATGGGCAACGTGAGGTGGCAATGTACTCTTCAACGCCACTTGCAACAAATAATGCAACATAAAATGTGCATCATGGCTCTTATAGCCATATATTTTTTTTCTGAGGGGTGAACACATCTAGAAATGTTTGACGCACAACCATCTGGTATTTTGGCTTTCTGTAAAACACCACAGAATACACTTTTCTCACTTGCATTCATTGAGAAACATGCTTTTGCAAACATTAAGTTTTTACCTTCATTTGTTTCTATCGGGTGAAGGTTCTTTCTAACTCCTAAGTCTTGCAAGTCAAAACGAGCCTTTTGATGATCCTTTATCTTACCAGGAATGTCTAGCAATGTCCCAATTATATTATTAAATATATTTTTCTCAATGTGCATCACATCAAGATTATGCCGTAAAATATTATGTTTCCAATATGGCAGCTCAAAAAAATAGATCTCTTTTTCCATGGACCATCCTTGACTTTCTTTTGCTTCTTTCCAAACACATTATCAAAGTTAGCTAACAACTCCAGGATATCATTTCCTTCTAACAAAATGGGTGGAGGCCTAGATTCCTTCGCCGTAATAAAATCCCTTGTATTGGATCTATATTTATGATCCATAGGTAGAAAAACACGATGGTCCATATAACACATCTTTCGACTATAGGGCAGCCAAGTCGAATTAGTGTTATAATTACAACAGGGACATGCTAAATGCCCTTTTGTGCTCCATCCGCTTAACATAGCATACCTAGGAAAGTCACTAATAGTCCATAATAATGATGCCCGCATATGAAAACTTTTCCCTAATAAGGAATCATATGTTTCTACTCCAGTATCCCACAACACTTTCAACTCTTCAACTAATGGTTAGAGGAACACATCAATGTCATTCCCTGGTGAGGTTGGTCCTGGAATCAACAATGACAACATAGAATACTCAGCCTTCATACACCACCATGGAGGAAAATTATAAGGTATCAATACCACAGGCCATGTACTATGAGACACATTCATGGATCTAAATGGATTAAATCCATCACTAGCCAATCCGAGTCTTATGTTACGACAATCAGCAGCAAAATCAGAATGACGTCTATCAAAATCTTTCCATGCCTCTCCATCTGCGGGATGCCTTAATTTCCTATCCTTTGAGCGGTCTTCTTCATGCCATCTTAATGAGTTAGCCGTCTTTGAACACATGAACAACCTCTTTAATCGAGGGATTAATGGGAAATGCCGTAAGACTTTAGCTGGAACTTTGTGAGCCTTTTTAGTTTCCTCAGGATGACCATCATCATTGGTATTTTTAACCCACCGTGATTCATGGCAAACATGGCATGAGGTTTCATGCTCGTGATCTTTCTAATATAGCATACAATCATTGGGACAAGCATCTATTTTTTTATAATCAAGACCCAAGTCCCTTATCATGCCTTTAGTTTTATTCAATGACTCAGGAATATTCAATTGAGGCATAGCTTCCTTTAATAATTCCAAGAGAGCTGTAAATGATGCATTACTCCAACCATACAAGCACTTCAACAGATATAGTCGAATGGTGAATGATAATCTAGAAAAATTTGTGCAGCCTGGATACAACTTTTGCTTACCTTCTTCCATTAGATTATAGAACTTCTTAGCATCTTCACTCAATCCCTCGTCAACATCATATTCTTCTTCTGCTACATGTTGAAATCTATCATTCAATAGACCATCCATATCATCAAGTACATCATCTTCAATAAAAATATCTTCATCAAAATCATCCATATCTAGTAGTTTTTCACCATGTCGAGTCCACACATTATACCCCTTTTCAAATCCATGTGCTATCAAATGATCAAATATTGTTGCCCTTGTCCTCCACAATGCATTATGGCATTTACAACAAGGACATAAAATCTCTCCTCCTTGAGGTTTTCCCTTAGTGAATGCATAAGTTAAGAAATCCTTAACTCCGGTAACATATTCTACGCTATATCTTGGCAATTTCATCCATTCCTTATCCATTGAATTTACTAGAAAAGTAACTGATAGCAATAAGAAATTAAATAGTAAATATAGGCATGCAATTAAAAGAAACAAAACCAAAGTACTATTTTAAATATAAGCATCCATTCCTAATGGTAACTCTATCTAATTCCTAATAGTAATATGGACTATGGCAATCAAGTCAACTTATGTTGTCATTCCTAGTAGTAATTATGTTGTTATAGCTTTAGTCACAACAAATTATTTCAGTAAAAAAATCTAAGAAAAAAATAGTTCTATTCACAACAAATTATATTTTAGAAATAACCATATCAAGCAAGAAATTGACATTAATTAAAATCATAAATAAATGTTTGTGTTTTAGTTGACACATCAAATATGCAAAACTGGTTGCCATGTTTGTACCTTTTCTCTATTAGTTGACACATCAAGTATTTTAGCTAAATACTTACACAGATTATCCAATCTAAGCTAAACAAGTTTCTACCTTCTTGTAAGTATTCATAATATGTAGACCAAGTAGTAATAGAGAAAAAAAAGGAGACAATGGCTAGGAGATGGAGGTTAAAAAAAACTTACCTGCGCAGCTAGAGATACGGTGGTGCCAAAGACTTCAAGAGAGGAAAGGAAACAATTCCTGTGAGACAAATTAAATATTAAATATAGGCATGCAACTAAAAGAAAAAAAAATGAGACAATGGTTGGGAGATAGAGGTAGAACTAAAAAAAACTTATTTGTACGGCTAGAGATACCGTGGTGCCAACGACTTCAAGAGATGGAAGGAAACAAATCCTGTGAGACAGAAATTAAATATTAAATTTAAGCATGCAACCATTAAATTATGACCATTTAAAACCATTAATATATACTTTTAATTTTTAGAAAAAAACAAATGAGGTTAAATAACAAAGAATGAGGACTAATTTGTAAATTTAATTATGAATAAGGGCTAAAAGTTAAAGAATAATCTGTGTAAATCTTTCTACATATATTGACACTGTATTATCAATCAAAGAGCAAAAAAATTCTCTTGAAACTTTATTAATAATTATTCTTTGATAATTATTTTAATGTATAAAATTATAATGTATTATATAATATAAATTTATATTATATTATAATAAAATTATATACCGTGTTTTCTTTTTTTATACAATCTTAATGAAAAACCTTATAAATTGATGCTGCCCTACCGGTGCCATCTTCATTAATTTGCCATAAGTTACATTGCCAAATGTTATAGCTAATAACACTTACTGAAATTAGCTTAATAATATGCCCTGATTTCAATTAAAGAATAAAACTAAAAAGCATCTAATTGAAGAGTTAGACAATTTTTTCCTATATGACGTCAACAGCTATTGCTTATTAATTTTGTCTTAACATTTTAAACATATCTATATATAGGTGAAACAACATGATGCTGCATGTTGCTTACCAAACATACCATATGTATCCTTAATTGCTTGATCATCTTTAATGCATAGAAAAAAAAATCCCATCCATTACCAAGATTGGTACACTTATCAATCAGGCTTTTAACATATATACATCATATTATAACATTGGTCTATTAACAAAATAAACTAACAATTCAAATTTGTTTATTAAAAAACATATCATCTTCATGGTGTGTACTCCATAATTAACCTTGTTTTATATATTGTTAATATTCAGATTCATAATGAATATTAAATTTTTTGAAGAAATATAGGAAGCATATTTTTAATTATATATCCTATGGTATATTAACGCTGTTATATTTATGTCATGACATGAGATTAGTTTATGTAAACTAGCTGAATGTAGGGGGAAAGTGAGAAATTAATTATGCATGGCCACATAAACACAGACAAGAAAAATACAAAAAAATGAACATGTAAAAGAAAAAAAGGGAAACAAAATAAATGAACTAACTGTGTAAAATGATCACCAAAGCAAAGAATTGAATCAAGTTTGTAAAGTAATCACAAAATTTTCATTAGGTGTATATGGTCAAGGAGAAGTAAAAGCTAAGACAGACATGCTCCTAGACCTTTGAAGCTTTATAAGGATTAATTCATTGAATTTGGCTCCTAAAGCTCCAATTATATATGTTACTGTTAGTTTGATGATTTTAAACATAACAATAACACCTGACCTTTTTGTTATTTGTTTAATCTTTCAAATTTTGTCTTCTCTCCACAGAGTATGCTAGACTTTTAGGATATACTTTTCATTTGGGATTATTTATCAGCTCACATCAATGTTTTTAGTGAATTAATATTGAACATAGTTTATTGATAAATTATAATTGTCCTTTTTTCTAATTCTCCCCATTGTGCTCCACTAAGGCTTGAATGTCAGAATTTATGCAAATAAAGTGATCCGGTCTCAATACCGGTATCCGATCTGTAAGACATATTTCAACGTCTTTGTCAAGACATCAACGGGTAACCGGTGTCATCGGTATACATCCGGACTGTAATTCCGTATCAGGCGCTCTCCCTATACCGGTTGTTCAGGATAACACCATGACACCGGATAACACACACGTCGCTATGCAAAAGACAAGAATCATTGCTACAGGGACCGATCAATAATTCCCAGCACTACAAGCCAAATTCTGCTCACGGGGATGGTCAACTTGTTCCCTAATCCTAGTCTATACTCTCCATGCTCAATATAAAATAGCCACTTGACCCAATCATGCTGGTAAGTGCGTAATAAAATAATGCTAATGGAAGTTAGTGGTTCCCCACTAACGAGTCCTCGTAAAACGAGCCAATCAGGTATATGAACTCTCTTCATCAATGAAGTGTGGGGGAACTTAATCTAAAAAAAATGATTACTCTCTGAAATACATTCCTTACTTGGAATATTATCACTGACTTGAGCGTCGGAGAATCTTTGCAGGTGACACCACCATTCGCCCACATCAACGCGTTAGGTCGGTGTGAAGGATCTCCAGAACGCCCAATCCGCTCTCCTCACGCAAGGACAACGGATATTTATACCGGATACTCATACATCCGGTCTTCTATATAGTATTTATATACTATTTGTGATTGACTTGACTCCGGATCTCTAGACCCCGGTTCAGGACAGATCATAAAGTATATTCTATACAATAACATCCAAAATATAGAGACACAAAAAAATGATCTCTGATACTAGATTCTGTACTAAAATTCTTCCTTTAATTTTAGTCCTTAAAATTTTAAAGTCTGGTATTGCTCTTCACTTGTTATGGTTCAATGAATCATGTAAGATATGGATGAGAAATTCAGATCTTAACAGAAATTTAAACCATTTTTGGTTAATCAACAAAGTACCAAATTATAACATATCTAAGTGAAGATAGTATGCTATCAAAGATTGTAGTATGTCATATGCAGCAAAATATGAAACTTCACACAGATACACACTACATTAAGTCATTAACTAAGTAAAAATAACAATAAAAAATTCCAAACTAACTCACCACGCTGTCAACTAAAACACCCAACATTTTCTAAAAAAATAAATAGTCTTATCAAAACATAACTAATTATTCTAAATTATTCTTAATTTGTTGTTTCTACTCAGCAACTTGTGCTTTTTGTCTCTTTTAATTTGTCTTTCACGAGTGATGAAACAATTAGTTGATATGTTGATTATTTCTCCCATCATTACATGTATATCAGAATTTACATCCTTATATGGATTTAGAGTTCAGTTGTACGTATATAACTTCTGCCTATGTTTCTAATATAAATTTTCATCCATTTACCTTTTCACCAAGGTTCTGTATCTCCACATTGTTAAATGAATTTTCATAATTTCTTATTGAACCCACATGATCAATTTTGTTTAACAATTGGTGGTACCACAATATCGAGGAAAAGAACTAAAAAAATAAACACACAACCCAAAACTTATAAGACAAAAGGGGTATGAATCTTTTACACTTATAAATTGCTAAACGTCATTGTTGAAAGAGGTAGACCAATTCTATTTAAAAAATTTAAAATAAAATATATCCAATAGAAATCGAAATGGGGTGTAACAATGGTTAATAAATCAAAGATAATAAAACTTCTTTACATATAACAAAGGAAAAATAGGCTTAAACTATAAACAGAGCCTAAAAACATAGAAAAATTGATTACCTATTTGGAGAAGAAACCCTTACAGAAAGGAGATACTTACAAAATAATTATCTCGGTGGTTCTAGCACACTAAGCCATAGATGCTACTGCACAGAAGAGACAGGGACATTCAAAAAAGATTTAGAATTTGATATTCACAGAGTCAAGAAAAGAAAAAAGAGGAAATCAAATAATCAACAAACAATTTGTATAAAAAGTTTACGGGCTGTATGGAGAATGATGAGAAGCGCAAGAAACAATGGTTCAAGAAGCCTTGTTGAAAAAGTGAAGCAATGTTGAAAAATCAGGACTGCGGTTATGATGGTGTAGAGAATACGGAGTCGGAGGCACTAAGGAGGGAACGGAAATTTGTAAGTAAAGAGGAGGGAGTTGGCTTTGGAGAAATTAATTTTGGTAACAATTTTTTATTATTTTTTAAAATATAATAAATATAATATATATATATATATACATATATAAACAATTTTATAATGAAATTAATTTTGTCAACACTTTCAAATGGTTGTCTAATCATAAGAAAACGGTTTTTAATTGTATTTAATATTAATATTTATGCAACGGTTATTAAGTGTACTCTTTTATCTAAAGAAACAGTTTTTCACTGTTGCCTTTAAAAAAATTAAATTTTACATACCTATGGCAATAGAATAAAAAATTGTTTCCTATTATATACTAATAGAACGGTTTTTCACACGTTGCTAAGATTAGCATTGCCATTGCCCAAAAATGTTGTAGTGGTTAACTAGAATTAGTTCCAACTACTAACTAACTTACCAAATTAGTTAAGACCAACAACTAACTAACAACTTCTAGTTGTAAACAATTAACTACTTAACCAACTAACAACTAACTAATTAACAACAAATGCAAATACTTCTAACTATTTTTGAAAATTACTCAAAAGAATGAAAGTTAATAGAGTCCAATGTCCAAAGTCCAATTAATGTCCAAAATACAAGACCAAATCCCTACTACAATTTTCTAAGAATTTAATTTTTCCTACACTTCTAATTAGTACAAGGTTTTTGCTTCCTTTACAATGGTCTTAAAGGCCTTGACTTGGGATGTAGAAGCTCCACCACACTTACAAAAAACACAAACCAAGACTCCACATGAAATTGGCTAGGGAAAATTAAAAGTAAAATTCAAAACCTCACAAGTCTCTCTATCAAGTGTAACCCTTCTCTTAGGAATCAAGAGACTCAAGCAATTTCCACACCAATCTCAAGTGTCTCAATATGCTACCCTTCCTTGGTATAGAGTAAAGATATCTTGAATTTTGAAAGGAAGAAAACTCAAATGACAAAACTTAAGAATTGAATAAAGACAAACTAAAAATGGTAAATTTAAAGAAGTTACTCAAATGGATTCTTTTTGGATTTTTGATTATGACAAGACCAAAGCAAGAAAAAGTTCAAATGAATTAAGGCACACAAATGGATTTCAAAATTTAAAGATGACAAAACAAGACAAACAAACAATTAAAATGCAAGAACAAAAGTGAAGGAAAACCTAAGCCTAGAAACTCTAGAATTGCACTACTAAGCAAGCAAGTCTAATTGAAAATTATGCAATGTATCAACTAGCACAACACTTCTTTATGGCTTTAGGATTTTGAAATTAAGAGGCATACTATGGTGTTTCACTTTTCAAACTTTTGTTAAAGTAGGTCTATTTCAACTCTTTTCTTTTTGTACCCTTTTTTAACTTTGAAATGTAGGGTTTTTCTTTTTTCTTTTGCTTTTGGCTTTTGTCTATTCTTTTCTCTTTTACTTTTGCCTTTTTTCAAATTTGTAATTCCAACACCAAGTTTTAGCTCAAAACCGAAAATACAAGCTAGTCTACCAAGTTCAATTGTAACTCTCTTACTTAGGGAAAAAATGTGCAAACTTCTTCCACTAAAAGAATGGAAGATGAATGACTCTTTTTTTATAAATTTTCTTTTATGCCAATCAATATGCAAACCAAAAATAAAATGTATCCTAATGTGCTTGAAATTGAAAAAAAATTAACCTAGAAGAAACTAAGATTGGATTACTAACAACCTAAAAGATGAGCTAACTTTTGGAGGCCTTAAGGTGAGGCCTCCTAACACACAAAGATTGGAACCTTTAGGGAGTTAATCAAAGATGCTTGAAGTAACTCCACCCACACGGTTTTTTTTGCACACTATTGGTTGAAGCAACAAAAATTTCTAGAACACTAGACAAAGGTTCCAAATGGCACAAACACACACCTATTTGGCTCTAAATTTCAACAAACCAACAACAAGCATACAATGACTTCAAAACAGAAACAAGAACAAGTACAAACTCATAATTTTAAACATACATTAAGGTATATGACATTACCAAACTAGACTTTACAAATTCAAGATGTAAAAAATTAAAAGAAAGTGACACAATATACAAAGAAACTACACAATTTTTATGCTTTTTCTATTATAAGATGGAATCTAAACACAAACAACCATGAAAATGAAAACCAACCAGCCAAGAACAAGATTGAATTTGGAATTGAAAAGAGGAAGAAGAAGTAGGAAAAGAACCTCCAAGCTCAATTGATACCAAATGATGTAGGAGAAGCTTTTAATCTCCTTTGGAGGGGTGGATCTAGGAACTTTCCCTTTTTCAATCTTCAAGCAAAGTGCATGAATATTCTTCTTCAATGTGAGGCCGAAACCAAAAATGAAAAGAAATGTTAAGAATGGACGAAATTGGAAGGAAAAAAGGGAAAGGAAATGAAAGAAGGAAAGGTGGAAAGGAGGAGGAATGGCTAAGGAGATGAAGTGAGGTGGAGGAGGCCACTTCCAAAGGGTGAAAGATAACTCCACTCACCACCAAGGGAGGGAGAGACCCCTTGGATAAGAGCTTGCAAGAGTCTCACTAATCCTAGAGAGAAGGAGGAGAATCTCTCACTAAAAGTTTGCACTCAAGGTGTCAAAATCTCAAAGTGAATTAATGTGTACCATTTTACCAAAGGAGAAGCCTTTATTTAGGCTTAGAGGATTTTGGCTATGGCATGGAAATGGGCTTGGCTAAATGGATCCTAGGCCCAAATCTAAAAATTAGGAGAGGAGATGGCCTATACATGGCCTAATATGAGAGTACATGGCCCTAAAGTGACCAATTGGCCTAGTAAGGCCCAAATAAAACCTAAATGACTAGAGAATCTAATTATGCCCTATATTACAAGATGAGTACAAATAGATCCTTAAAGTATCTCCATTGGGCTTGGGCCCATTAAACAAAGAGAGGAAGGAATATAGGGCTTTATAGATGATCTCTTTGCTTTTCTTGGACTTGGCCCTTGTGAGGGGATCCTTGTAAGCCTTTAGTACTTTCTCTAAGATGATGTGTGGGTCCTCCTTATGATGTCCTCATTACCCTGTCATTATAAGTTTTATTATTCGGTACTAGTTATATGTCTTTTAATAGAAATATTTTTCTAAATTATTTATTAATTAACATAATTTAGTGTTTTAGGTTTTTTTTATTAGGTGAATCAAGAAACAACTTTGAATGAACATAATGATAAGGACATCATTGATAGAGAGTTACAAATAAATGAAGATTTCACTATATGAACAATTTTAATTAGGTTCTTTAGACATTAATGATATTTTTATGCTTTATTCATTGTTTTAGTACTTGTTGCTAAATAGGCTACCGGAGGTACAAACTTTTATGAGTCCAGTGTAAAAGAGACCCACAATATAAGTGTAGAGGGTGTTTCCTTCAAAGAATCTTGTCAAAATGAAAAAAAGATTAGAAAAGTTGCAACCTTACAAAAAAATGATAGCAAAAAAAATGTTAGAGGTTGAGATATGACACTTCTTTTATGGTGGGGTCACTAATTTTTTCATGCAACTAACTTTTTATTTGTTGTCATTATTTTATAGTTGTTTATTGTGATTTGGTTACTTAATAATGCTACAACTGCAATTAATATTTGAGTAATTTTTCATTTTGCATTACAGAACAATAATGATGTTGTGCACAACAAAACATCAAACACTCATCTATCTATGGAACCTATGGTGGTTCCTTATGCTCCAAATATTCCTTATATATACTCTTAAGTTAATTACAGTCATCATATGATACCTTATTACGGATAAATTCCTTTTTATGGCCAACCACCTCAATTGCCCCCATATGTTCATTAGTCGCAGGAAATGTAAGAAGTATAATACATGATTTAACACTCAAATATGATGATTTTTATTGTTTAATATTTGAATTTTCTGTAAGAATTCCTTGGTGGAGTACACGATGTTAATAGTGGAAACATGTTCTTCAATGCATTATTGGATCGATTAATTCTAAATAGTAACCGAGTTATCTAGCCCAAACAAATTGATGTGTTTAAATATTGGCTGTTATTTTGTGTTTCATTACATTTGTTAATAATTAAATGTCTTTCTTTTGATAACCATGTTATTAGATATGGCAAGGAAGGATAAGAAGTGAGCGAGAACCATGTAGAGAAGCTACATGGTGAATTAAGGTCTGTTGTATCGATACATCAACTACAACAACAATTGTACTAATTTACTTTGTTATGATTTTGTATAGTGCAATCACATGATTTGTGATGTAGGTATAAGATAGATAAAGTCACTGTTGGGAAGCAATTAAATTTGAACCTTTAAAAAGGGTAAGAGTTAAGAACAAATTTGTTGCCAGATTTGTCATTAGGTTTGGGTTAATAAATATTATCATCAAGTTGACAGATTCTAAGAGTAAATTGAATTGTTTATGAAATTGACAAATGGGACTAATTTGTCATTAAGTTGAGGAAAATAATTTAACACAGGTTGTCATTTTCGAGGATATGCTTGTATATTTACTTAATAGTATGATGTAAAATAATAAACAGAGGGTCTAATTCATATTATAAAAAAAACTATTTTTATTTTTTTTTATTTTTGTTTTTGCTAGTGATTATAAAAAATGTTGCATTGTTTCTATTTCGTTCACTAATGAAGAGCTATAAAGGAACATTGAAGCAATGAAAATCATGTTATTATTTCTTATATATCTTAAACAAAAGAAGGTAAAAGCAATATGGTATTTGTAATTATTTGTGATATAGAACTTACGAAATTTGGTGTAACTAAATATGACCTTTTCAGAGCACTACTACGTGATGATCTAATTATAACCATGACATTGCTTAATAATTAATGTGATCAAAGACTGAATTCTAGATATTTTTTCATGCATTTAGAAGTTGGAACGATTGAGAATTTGAGATTTTAGACAAACTTCTTGATTTTGGCATTTGTGGGTATAACTTGTTGCCAAAATTAAGTCATTGCAATCAAATTTGATATTGGAATAGATTGTTAAGAGAAAAGTAAATCTAAGAATGGAGGTAGCTGATGTGGAAGTTTGTGTGCCTTTTGCTTTGTTGAAAGGGAATTGGTGATAGTTCTATTTCATCTATGGTTGTTTGCATCCTTGTTTCTATTCTATTTCAGATTCAAGAAATAGAGGAGAAGTTTACCAAGTTACGTGAAGGTGTCACTCTGGTGAAGCCAGAAAAACGCAAGGCAGTTGAGGATATGTTGTTAGAGAAAATTAGTCAGTGGAGAAAATGTAAAAGAATGTTCAAGGAGGTATAGGATACCCGCATTGAGAATTCACCTAAGGATCCAAAAGAATTTGAGGTTTCACCAAAGCTTCATGGAACCATGTATCAAATTGGGTGAAACAAAGTATCAAAAATCATGCAACAGGTGCATGAATCAATTCATACAGCAGTACATGGCCATATGAATCGATTCACATGTTAAACAGGGCAGGAAATTATAATTCAAAAAGCTTGAATCGATTCATGGTGAAGCTGAATCGATTCACAGGAGATATTTTCTAGGAAACTTAATTTTTAAAGGCTTTAATCGATTCATTAAGGCTCTGAATCAATTCATACGTCTGGGCAGTATGTTATTTTGCATAGTGAATCCATTCATTTGTATTTTGAATCTGTTCATTTCATTTTTGATGCGTAAATACACTAAAAGGATCTATTCATTTTGGAAATGAATCTATTTAGTTAGTTCAAATTTGAATTTCAAATTTGAATCTGAAAGAAACAGCTTTGCATAAATCACAGAAGCATTACAAGAATCAAGCCAGAAATCAAGGATCACTAAGCAAACATCCATTACTGGAATCATGGATCACGGAAGACAAACTTTGCATGAATCATGGATCATGGAAGACAAACTTTGCATAAATCATGGATCAATAGGAATTTTTAATTGAAAGCTTTACCTTTTGAAAGGGTATAAATAGAAAGAGCATGTGAAGAATTCATTCGACCAAGTTCAAGCAGCAAGAATTTCTCTCTTAAGCTTTCTTAACTCTCGTTGCTCTCTGTTCTTTTATTTTGCAACTCTCTTAAGAGCTTAGTTAGTGAGCAAAATTCTTTGAGTATTAAAATTTGTATATCCACTCTATTGGAGAGTTATCTTTGTAATCTTAAACACCAAAATTCCTAGAGTTTAGGTTGGGATTCAACCTTATAAAATTATGAGATTGAGAGATTGGGTGGGGTGCCCTTGTACTTATGAGAATTGAGTTCTTAAGTGTGGGATACTAGGAAGTTACAATTGCTCAAAGTTTGTATCTCTAATCTCCAATAGTGGAAATCCTTCAAGTGGGTTGCTTGAAGGCGAGACGTACACCGGTGTGGTGGAACTCGTATATATCGGTTTGTAAATCTCTCTTCCCTTAAACTATTTTAAATTTATGCATTTAATTTTCTTGCTTAATTTATTGTGTTTATAACTTAGTTGTTAAATTTATTTGAAACAAATTTCTTTAATCCTTAAGTGAATTTACTTGGCATGTATTAAGTGTACTTGGCATAAATTAAGTGTTTGTTGATTTGCTTTGCGTATGTTATTATTACTTGTAATTAAATTTACCATCTTCATTAAGTGTATTTGTTAAAAGAATCAATTTCAAAAGCATTCCAAGTAAAAAATTTTAATACTCAATTCAACCCCCTCTTGAGTAATTAAGGCCACTTTGTTAGCAAGTGGTATCAGAGCTTGTCTCTTGGTAGATCAAGCTTAACAACTTCAAGAGAACAAGATGGCCTCTACTTCTTTTAACCTTTTTCCTAAGGGTGGTGCCACAAATAGACCTCCCACTTTCAATGGTGAGGGTTATGCTTTTTGAAAAGAAAGAATGAAAATTTTTGTTCAATCAATTGATTTGAAAATATGGAATGCTATTGAAAATGGTCCTTTTATACCTATGCATACTGTTGATGGTAGACAAGTTGAAAAACCCATGGATGATTGGACGATTGATGAGGAAAAGAAAGTTTAATACAATTACAAAGCTAAAAATCTTATTACTCTTGCCTTAGGTCTTGACAAATTTTTTAGAGTTATAACATATAAATCTGCAAAAGAAATGTGGGATACCCTTCAAGTTACTCATGCAGGAACTAGTGATGTTAAAGACTCTAAAATCTGTACTTGACTAGCCAATATGAAAGCTTTAGAATGAATTCCGGTGAAACTATTTTAGAACTTCAAAAGAGATTTACTTTGATTATTAATCATCTTATTACTCTTGGTAAATCTTATACTAACAAGGAGCTCATCCATAAAGTTCTAAAAAGTCTTACTAGGGAATGGCAACCTCTTGTTACTGCCATCAAGCAATCTCCCAACATAAATTAGATGTCTCTTGCTACTCTATTTGGTAAGCTTCAAGAACAAGAGCAAGAACTAAAAGATTTGAAGATTGCAGAGGAGGAAGAAAGGTCCTCTAAGAAAAAGGGACTAGCTCTTAAAGCCACTTCAATCGAGGAGGATAAATCTGAAAGTGACCTAGATGATGATGATAATGAGTTAGGCCTATTTGTGAAGCGTTTTGGAAAATTTATGAGAAACAAAGTATTCCAAAAGAACTTCACTTCCAAATGTAAGAAATCTAATCCTAAAGATAATAATTCTTTACCTATTTATTTTTAATATGGTAAGGAAAGACACTTCAAGGCGGATTATCCAAATCTTAAAAAGAAAAACAAAGAAAAAGAAGAGCATACATAGCATAGGATGAAAATGATGTAAGTAGCTCGGACAAATTAGAAAATGAAGAAGCAAACTTATGCCTTATGGCCAACCATCAAGATGAAGAAGATGAGGTAAGCTTCCATGACTTAGATAAAGATGAATTACTTGATGCCTTTGAAGAATTATATGACAAATTTGCTAAAATTTCAAACAAGTATAAGTTGTCAAGAAAAATAATTAACACTCTTGAAATGCATCTTGTAGAACTCGGTAAAGAAAATGAAATTTTAAAAAAAGGAAGTTGTTAATATTCAAGCATGCTCTATAGGTAAACCTTGTGAATTCTTCAAGAGATGTGATGTATTGGAAAAGAAAGTTTTTGACTTAAACAAAACTCTTGAAAAATTCACCAATGGTAGAGACAATTTAAATGCTTTACATGGGAAACAACGTTGCATGTTTGATAAAACTAGATTAGGATTCAACTCAGGATTTAATATTTATAAGAAAGAGAAACATTACAAGAATTTCTTTGTACCACCTAGTAAATCATCTTCACCTTTTATGAAATACAATCATTGTGGTCTCAAAGGACATAGTGCCTCTAATTCTTATGTTAGAAAATTAGGGCCAAAGGTTGTGAAGAAAGTATGGGTTCCTAAGGGAACATTACCGCAAACTAACCTACACGGACCCAACATAAAATGGGTACCAAGATCTCTAACTTGATTTATTTTGTAGGTATGTTTTAAGGCAAGCATCACCCATTGGTACTTGGATAGTGGGTGTTCTAAGCACATGACGGGAGACAAAAGTAAGTTTATATCAATCACTCCCCGAAATAAAGGATTTGTTACATATGGAGATAATACCAAGGGAAGGATTCTTGGAATTGGAAAAATTGGTAAAAACTTTTCCACCTCTATAAATGATGTATATGTTGAAGGACTCAAACATAACTTGCTTAGAATTAGCCAATTATATGATAAAGGATATAAAATTGTATTTGAATCAAACTGTTGCGTAATTGAAAATAAGCTAAAAAGGAAGTAAAATTCGTTGGTCAAAGAGTCGATAAAATATACATGATTAATCTAGATTGTCTTGCTTCAAATGATATGCAATGCTTCATAATTAAATAGGATGAATCATGGCTATGGCATAGAAGAATTTCCCATATTCATATAGACCATTTAAACAAACTTGTTTTGAAAGATTTAGTAATTGGTTTACCAAAATTGAAATTTGAAAATAAATTTTATGATGCATGTCAAAACAGAAAACAAGTAAAGGTATCTTTTCAAGCAAAAAATGTTGTTTCAACAAATAGACCTTTAAAACTTTTGCACATGGATTTATTTGGACCTTCAAAATTTAAAAGTTTTGGTGGAAATTATTATGGTTTTATGATTGTGGACGATTATTCTAGATATACATGGACGTTATTTCTTACTCATAAAAATGAAGCATATCATGCATTTAAGAAACTTGCTAAGATTATCCAAAACGAGCAAAATTCAAAAATCGCATCAATTAGAACCGATCATGGGGGAGAATTTGAAAATCAACCTTTTGAAAAGTTTTATGAAAATTTTGGCATTGAACATAATTTTTCGGTTCCTAGAACTCCATAACAAAATAGAGTAGTTGAAAGGAAAATCAATCTTTAGTGGAGCTCAGAAGAACTATGTTAAATGACAACAATATTGCAAAACATTTTTGGGCCGATGCGGTAAATACCACTTATCATGTTATGAATAGATGTTTAATAGGGCCTATTTTAAAGAAAACCCCCTATGAGCTTTACAAAGGAAGAAAACCAAACATTTCTTATTTTCATGTACTTGGATGCAAATGTTTTGTGTTAAACAACGGAAAGGATAATTTGGGGAAGTTTGTTGCAAAATCTGATGAGACAATATTTCTTGGTTATTCATCAACTAGCAAGGTATATCGACTCTTTAACAAATGAACTTGTACTATTGAAGAGTCCATTCATGTTAAATTTGATGAAATTAACCAAATTCCTCCGAGAAAGGAAATTGTTGATGATCTTATAGGTACCTTCCAAGAGATGACATTGGACAACAAAGAAAAAGAAGAAGTCAACAACGAAGGAGAAGCAACCCAAATGAGGAACTGTAATAAAAAGAGTGGATCACCTCAAAGGACCATCCTTTGGACAATGTCATACGTGAAATAACCAAAGGTGTAAGTACCCGTAATGCCATTAGAAATGCATGTAATCACTTAGCCTTTATTTCTCAAATTAACCTAAAACCATTAATGAGGCTATTATTGATGAACATTGGATGTTGGCTATGCAAGAAGAGTTAAATCAATTTGAAAGAAACCAAGTTTGGGAACTTGTGCCAAGACCCAATGATCACCAAGTAATAGGCACTAAATGGGTTTTTAGGAATAAACTTGATGAAAATGGAATTATAACTAGAAGTAAAGCTAGACTAGTTGCTAAAGGTTATAATCAAGAAGAAGGAATAGATTATGAAGAAACATATGCTCCCGTTGCTAGACTAGAAGCATTTAGGCTGCTGTTAGCTTTTGCATGTTGTATGGATTTTAAACTTTACCAAATGGATGTTAAAAGTGCCTTTCTAAATGGTTACATTCAAGAAGAAGTATATGTAGATCAACCTCCTGGTTTTGAAAACTACAAATTTCCAAATCATGTTTTCAAATTAAGAAAAGCTTTATATGGTTTAAAACAAGCTCCAAGAGCTTGGTATGAAAGACTAAGTAAATTTCTTTTAGAAAACAATTTTGAAAGAGGAAAGGTTGATACTACATTATTTATAAAATGCAAAAATAATGACATCTTCTTGGTACAAGTTTACGTCGATGATATAATATTTGTTACTACTAATGAACTTCTTTGTAAAGAGTTTGCTAAGATCATGCAGGATGAGTTTGAAATGTACATGATGGGAGAACTTACATTCTTCCTTGGACTACAAATTAAGCAAACTAAAGAAAGAACTTTTATTAGTCAGTCCAAATATTGTAAAGAACTTCTTAAAAGATTTGAAATGGATAAAGCAAATGAAGTGGCCACACCCATGAGCACATCACGTTATTTGGACAAAGATAAATATGGTAAGGATATTGAAATCACCAAATACCAAGGTATGATCAGATCCTTACTTTACTTAACTGCTAGTAAACCTGATATAATGTTTGTTGTGTGCATGTGTGCTAGATTTCAAGCATGTCCCAAAGAATCTCATTTAACTGCTATTAAAAGAATTTTGAAATATCTTGTAGGGACACAAAATGTTAGTTTATGGTACCCCAAAGGTGTCGAATGTTCTTTGATTGGTTATTCTGATTTTGATTTTGCTGGTTGTAAATTAGATCAAAAAAGTACCAGTGGTACTTGTCATTTACTTAGTAATTCTCTTGTATCTTGGCATAGCAAGAAACAAGTCAGCGTTGCTTTATCAACAGCTGAGGCTGAATATGTTGTAGCTGGGAGTTGTTGTGCTCAAATCCTATGGATGAGACAACAAATTCTTGATTTTGGTGTTGTCTTAGATCAAATACCCATTAAGTGCGACAACACTAGCACGATCAACATTTCCAAAAATCCAGTAATGCACTCAAGAACCAAACACATTGAAATTCGTCACCATTTTATACAAGATCATGTTTTAAAAAGGAGATTGCATTCTTGAATATGTTGACACCTCCAAATAATTGGCTAATATTTTTACAAAACCCCTTGCTAAAGAACAATTTATAAACATTAGAAGGGAATTAGGAATTTTTGAAATCTCAAATTATATTTAAAACTTGCTTTCATAAATTCCTTTTAAAATATCTTTTTAATCTCTTCAATTTTTTTTAAAAAGATATATTTATCTTTTTATCCTTGATAAGATCTTTTAAAAGATAATTTTTGATATAACATGTTTAAATCTTTGATAAATCCTTTTAAAGATATTACATTATTTTGTATATATCTTCTTAAAGTCTTTAACATTTTATCTTAAAAGATTTGTTTTATTTTTAAAATCTATTTCACATTATTTAACAAAATCAGAGAAAGGTTTGAAAAATCATATCTCATTTGCTTCACTTGGAATCATGAATTTTTTTGAATTCAAACTTGTGGAATCTTATTGAAACTTGCAACATGTTATTTCTAATGTATCTCTTGTGACTTCTTGTTCATTGTAAAGCAACATGACAAAATTGCATCATGCTTAAGTTTCACGTGACTAACATTTGATTCCATGCCATCTCGTGATCAATTTGCTGTAAATCTGCACATTTCAAGCTACATGAATTGATTCAAGCAATGAATGAATCGATATTCAAAGAGCAATGTCAAGTTTCCCTTGTTTCAACAAATTGAATCAATTTCTCCCTCATTTGAATCGATTCACGTGTACATGCCTCTATAAATTCTAGCCAAAATCATTTTTCTCTTCACATACTCACTTTTCTCTTGTCTTATACTTTCTCTTGATCACTCTTTTCTCTAATACAACCTCTTCAAACATCTATGGTTTCTTCCTTTAACCAAAGAAGAAAAAGAAGAGCTGACATAGCTAGTTCTTCTACTACACAAGCCACTGATATATCTAGGTTGTTTGATACCCAAAAATAACTCTCTAGATATCTTGAACATTTTTCTTAGAAATCTCTTGTTACCCCTCATTGGCTTGATTATCAACTCTTCAATGATAATTTCACTTTCTTTGAAATTCTCTAACAACAAAATCTTGTTGAGTTTGCTACTCTTCAAGAAACTTTTGTCTATCCAGAATTAATTCGAGCCTTCTACTCCACTCTCCAAGTCATAAACGGTCGTCACATAGCCAAGGTGAAAGAAGTCACCATCCACCTTGATGACCATATTCTCCATCTAGTTGGTTGGCTTCCATTAAGCAATACTAATTTTAATGGAAAGAGGCCTGTTCCCGAATAGAACTATAACCCTCTACAGGCAAGAACCTTTCTAAACCTCTACTCTTCCTCAATAAGCACGGTTGGGCAAATGGACATAGAGCACCGTCTTCTTCACTATTGCTTGATAAAAATCCTAGTCCCCAAAGGAAGTAATAACGCAAGGGTAAGTGAGGCCCAAATCCTTATTCTCTAGGCAATGTTGCACCGAAAAGAAATAAATTGGATAACTCTTATAAAGCAACATATGTTTAGTGCCCAAAAACCCACTCACTATCCCTATGTTATATTAATTATCAAACTTCTTTGACACTTTCAAGTTGATCTTTCAAATGAAGTGAAAGAGTTGGTTAGTTCGAAAGGATTAATTGGTGGTCAACATTTCACCAAAATGGGTTGGAACTATAGGAATGAAGAATGGCATTATTCTCCTGAAAATGCACTCAGTGGAAATGAAGGAGCTGTTGGACAGTAAGCACCCGCTCCACAAGCTGCACCATCAACTGAGGAGTTATTTACTAGACTCACTCAATACATTGATAATCGCTTTGATGCTGTTGAACAACGATTTGATCGTTTAGAGAATAATATGAATGAGTGTTATAAAGACTTAGCTCAACAAGTTGCCGCCCTTTATTTCTTTCAGGCATAAAATAATTTTATGTAGTTTATTTCAATTTCATGGTTAATATTTTATGTACTTCTATTTTCTCTCAGTTAAATAAAATCTCTTATATTTTGATGATGCCAAAGGGGGAAAGATATTACTGCTTATTTATATTTGACTTAGGGGAGAGAAAAGTAGTATATTATTAAGGGGAAGGTCACTAAAAGGGAAATATTATTTTGTTGCAAATACGCTCTGATACATGCATGGATATAATATGTTATCTTTAACAAGTGGTATTCTTCTTCAAAATGACTTTATATGATTCTACATTAACAAGTGGTATAGGAGGAAAGTGATGTATTTATCAGAATCAACAATTAGGAGTATAAAACGCTCTATGTTCTAACCTCACTGAATGCGAATTGCATATAGGCTCTGACTACGTAATCAAATTTTACAGTTCAAACTTTGTTTTCAGGTTTAATAGGTGAAATTTTATGCTTAACACATCTATGGAGCATTCTATCAATGCAATATTATTGTTTATATCCCTTTGGGCTCAAGCATTGGTTTCTTTTAGTTAAATGCTACTTGGTTTATGTTTCAATCACATTAACAATTATCTAAATCTTTTAAGTTCAAATATACTGAAAAATGATTATTCACATTAAATTGTTGCTACAAAACAAAATAACTCTAAGTAGTAAGCACTAAAATTTCATTTCCTAAACTAGGAACCTTAGTAATGGAATATCTAGTATACTCTGCAAAGGTCTGTGACTCTAAAGTCTTGGACCTTAAGTGTGTTAGTAGACTTAGCTTGATTCAATTACGTTTCTGTTTCTATGTAACTACATTGGTTCATAAAGGTTGTTAGGCATTGTTTCCTATAAATATAGTCCTTGGGTGCTTGTATATGGGACTAAAAAATTCTTTAAGTTTAGAAGATTGGTTAGCGTTGTAACCTTTGTAATCTCTTCATCATAAATTAGTTTTACTGCTCTTTCCGTGGATGTAGGCTCATTATGGTTGAACCACATAACCTGTTTGTGTTCTTTTTCTTCTTTCTTTATCTTTTATGTTATATTGCTAATTTTGCATTTGGGGTTTAGAGTACTCTTTTACTCTATTTTACATTCCAATTTTCTTTCTCTAGTTTTGTTTTTGTTCTTTTAGGTTTCTTTGTGTTTCTTATGATTAGATTATCCTAATAAAACCAATAAGTGACGCCGTCTATGGGAATGCCTGAACTATCAAGAAATCAAAGAATAGGTTCCACAAAGTTTGATATAAAGGAGTTCTCTAGTGAAAATGACTTTGTCCTATGGAAGATCAAAATGGAAGCCATCTTGATCCAGCAAGGCTGTGTAGAAGCAATCAAAGGAGCAGAGAAGATAGATACATATTTGACTTCTAAAGAGAAAGAAGATGTGACTGAAAAGGCAAGATCTACGATCATTTTATGTCTTGGTTACAAGGAATTAAGGGAGGTAGCGAGAGAGAAGACAGTTGCATCAATATGGGTCAAACTAGAATCTTTGTATATGACAAAAATCTCTTACGAACAGACTCTGCTTAAAATAACAGTTGTGTTCCTTTAAGATGAATGAGGCAAGGATGAATCAAAACAGATAGTAGATTTTAACAAGATCCTAGGTGATCTTGAAAATATTAAAATAAAATTAGATGATGAAGACAAAGCCATCTTGCTGTTAAACTCTCTCCCCAAAAGTTATGAGCATTTCAAAGACATAATCCTTTATGGAAAGGAACAGACCATAAGTCTTGAAGAAGTTATGACCTCAATCAGATCTAAAGAGCTACAGAGACAGCAAGAGTCTAAAACAAAAGGCAATGGTGAAAATCTTAATGTCTCAAAGGGGAAGAAAGAAAAGAAATGGAAAGGCAAGAAAGGCAATAAGCTATTTCAGAAGGCTAAGTCTGAGGATCAGACTTTTTAGTATAGGTGCCATACCTGTAACAAGACTGGACTTCTCAGGAAGAACTATCCTAAGAACACCAAGGGTCCCAAAGATAACTCTGAAGCAGCAGATTTTGTAGTTGTATTAGATGGATATGAGAGTGTTGGATTTTTTGTTGCATCATCTTCACAAACTTAGAAAAACTAGGTCATGGACTCTAGATGCTCTTATCATATATGCCTGAAGAAGGATTATTTTGAAACCTTGGATTTTAAAGAATATTGAACAGTTTTGCTAGGGGATAATCATCCCTGCAAGATACATGGAATTGGAACCATCAGACTGAGGATGTTTAATAATAGGGAATTTCTTCTCAAAGAAGTAAGGTATGTTCCTAATTTAAAATGCAATCTCATTTTAATAAGCATGTTTGATAATCTTGGTTTTTCAACAAGAATTCAACATGGTGTATTAAACATTTCAAATGGGACCTTAATAATTACAAAAGGCTTAAAAGATAAATGTAATGGTTCGTTTATCTTAGATGGTTCTACTATAATTGCTCATGCATCTATTGCTAGCAAAGTCTGTCAGGATAAAACAAAATTACGGTATCTCGGACTTGGGCATGTTGGTGAAAAAGGATTACTTGAATTGAAAAAATAGAATCTATTTAATGGGGAAAAATAAACAAGTTAGATTTCTAAGAAAATTATGTGCTTGGTAAATCTCATAGAGTGAAATTTGGGTATGGCATGCATATTTCTTCCAAACCTTTTGAATATGTCTATTTTGATTTATGGGGGCCTTCTAGAGTTTAAACTCTAGGTAGAGGCTCTAATTTTCTATCAATTGTGAATGATTTTTCAAGAAAAATCTGGTTGTTTGTGCTTAAAAGTAAGTCTAAAATGTTTTCAAGATTTCAGCAATGGCACACACTAATTTAAAATCAATTAGGCACCAAACTCAAGGTTCTAAGAACTGACGATGGCCTAGAATTTCTTTCAAAGCAGTTTGATGAGTTTTGTAGGAAATAGGGAATTAAAAAACATAAATTTGTACCCAGAACACCCTAGCAACATGGTTTGGCTAAAAGAATGAATAGGACAATCTTGGAACATGTAAGATGTGTGCTTCTTGGAGTTGGTTTACCCAAATGCTTCTGGGGAGAAGCTATTGCCATTGTTGTTCACCTAATTAATAGGTGCCCATCCTCAGCTTTAAACTTCAAGACACCAATGGAAGCTTGGACTAGAAAGTTCACAGATTATTCTAGTTTGTGTGTGTTTGGATCTCTGCCTTATGCCCATATCAAGGAGGGAAAGCTAGAACCAAGGGTAGTCAAGTGCATTTTCTGGGATATCCTGAAGGTGTGAAAGGCTATAGACTCTAGAGATTAGGAGCAGGTGGAGGCAAGTGTATCATCAACAAGGATGTGATTTTTAATGAGTCAAGAATGGGTATGTTGAAGGATCAGACTCTATAGAAAAATACCTCAGAAAGAGAATAAACTCAAATTGAGGTAGAGCTTTCATCAAAAGAGAAACAAACTCAGAATGTGGTCGAGCATTTCTTACAGTCAACAGACCCAGACCCAAGCAATACTACAGGAGAACTTATTTTTCAGGAAAGTAACAGTTTAGGTAGAGTTGTAGATTTTCATAATGTCCTTGACTATCAATTGGTCAGAGACAGAGGGAAGAGAATCCCTAAGCTACCAAACAGATATGGGTATGTATACCCAATCTGTTATGCTTTAAGTGTGGCTAATGAAGTTTAGAGCACAGAACCACAGTCATTTAAGGAAGCCATGAAGTGTTTAGAAGCACAACATTGGAGTTAGGCTATTCATGAAGAAATGGAGTCATTGAATAAGAATCTGACCTGGGAACTTATGGATTTGCCTAAAGGGTAAAGGACTATTAGAAGCAAGTGGATCTTTAAAAGAAAAAAAGGATACAAGGGGTTAAAGCACCAAGGCTTAAAGCTAGACTTATGGCTAAAGGCTTCACGCAGATCTATGGAGCGGATTACAATGAAATTTTATCACCTGTTGTAAAACATGTTCTATCAGAGTTCTGATAAGTCTGGTAAATTAGTTTGACTTGGAGCTAGAATAAATAGACGTAAAAATAACTTTTGTTCATGGTGATTTGGAGGAAACCATCTTCATGCAGCAACCAGGAGGGTTTTCAGAAGATGGGAGCAAAGTTTGTTTGCTCAAGAAGTCTCTCTATAGTCTGAAACAAAGTTCTAGGATGTGGTATAAGAAGTTTGACTTTTTCTGATTAAGTACGGATTCTATAGATGCAGCTATGATAGTTGTGTTTACATTTTGAAAAGGGATAATATTTGTGTGTTATATCTTTTCCTTTATATGGATAACATTCTGTTGGCAAGCTCTAGTAATGATAAGTTAATTTTGTTCAAATAGATTTGAAAGTATAAATTTGAGATGAAAGATTTGGGACCTGCTAGGAAGATATTGGGAGTGGACATCATCAAAAACAGAAAGCAATGAGAACTCTTCTTCTCTCAGCAAGGATACTTAAAGAAAGTTGTTGAAAGATTTAGAATGCATCAATCTAAAACTTTTGAAACACCTCTAGGCCCTCTGTTCAAGTTTTCATCCTTACAGTCTCCTGCTACAAAGGAAGAAAAATTGAAGATGTCTTTTATCCCTTATACTAGTGGTGTTGGCAGTCTCATGTATGGAATGGTCTGCACCAGACCTAACCTAGCTTATGATGCAAGTTTGATCAGTAGATTCATGGTAAATCCTGGCCATGCTTATTAGAATACGTTGAAATGGGTCATGAGATATTTGAATAGATCACAGATTTTGGTCTGAAATTTAAAAGGGTGTCTCAAGGAAGTAACCTGTCACAGGCTATATTGATGTAGATTTTCCAGGCTGCATTGATACCAGAAAATCTCTTATTGGTTACGTTTTCACTCTCTTTAGCATTGTTGTATCATGGAAGGCTAATTTACTGTCTGTGGTGGCTCTATCAACTACAGAGTCTGAGTACATTGCTTTAGCAGAAGGAGTGAAGGAAGGTCTGTGGCTGAATGGTCCGGTGGGAAAACTTGGTATTAACTAAGACAATGTTCCTATTTCCTACGATAGCCAAAGTGCCATTCACTTGAGCAATCATCAAACCTATCATGAAAAAACAAAACACATTGATGTAAAATTCTATTTCATTAGGGAAATGGTTAATTCAAGGAAGGTCCAGGTTGAGAAGATTGCCATTGAAGAAAATCCTACGGACATGCTCACTAAATCTCTTCCTAGAGTAAAGTTCAAACATTGTTTGGACTTAATCAATTTTACAAGATGGTGATTGATGCATAAGTAGAGAGTAGTTATGGAAACAAGCATTTTGGATCAAGGTCTATTGGAGTCAAAGTGGAGAACTATGAAGGTCTATGACTCTAAAGTCTAGGACCTTAAGCCTGTTAGCAGACTCAGTTTGATTTAGTAACGTTTTTGTTTCTATGTAACCACATTGGTTCATAGAGGTTGTTAGGCATTGTTTCCTATAAATATGGTCCTTAGGTGCTTGTATAAGGGATTGAAAAATTCTCTAAATCTAAAAAACTGGTTAGAACTATAACCTTTGTAATATCATCATCATATATCAGTTTTACTGCTCGTTCCATAGATGTAGGCTCATTGTGGCTGAACCACGTAACCTATTTGTGTTCTTCTTCTTCTCTCTTTATCTTTTATGTTACATTGCTAATTCTGGATTGGTGTTTTAGAGTACTCTATTTTAGGGTATTTTACATTCTAGTTTTCTTTCTCTAGTTTTGTTTTTGTTCTTGTGGGTTTTTTTTGTGTTTCTTGTTATTAGATTATCCTAATAGAACCAACATACTCTAATATTATAGTTCAGATTGACAGTATGTGCTACAAATAACATAAGATGGCCGACGATTGGTTTAATCTAAGGTTAATGAAATATACCATAAACAATTAAAGATCAATTTGTAAGTCTTATGTCTTTCAGGTTTCTTTTATAGTGTGTATGATCCTATGATCAAATATTGACCCATTTCCTGTGTCTATGTCTAGAGGGTGTCAATTGTTGTGTTATAATTGCAATAAAGAGTCCTTGACTATTTTTATGTCCTACTAATGACTATTCTTATGTCCTACTAATAAAGAGTCCTTGACTATTTTTGTAAAAATCAGTTGGAAAGTAATGGTTGTGTTTGGTTGGAAAATGTTTTGGTAAACTTGGTTTAAGAGAATAGAATTTGGATGAAAAAATACCAAAAAGGATATTAGTTAAAAGAAGTGATAAAGTAGTATATTTATTGTAAAAAATATTTAAATACTATACCCTAATATTCCATTAAAAACTTTTACTGTATCTTCTTACTTATTTTATATTACCGGTTAACAGTTCCTGCCATACATATTTTATAAATGAATTTCCAATGCAAAAAGATAAAAACATATGACAGCCTGAAACTGAGTAATAAAAGGTATACACTACTAATAAAAGAGAATAATCAGAGATGCAATTAAACAAGACATAAAGCTAACTGTAGACAATTTTTTTAATATGGATATCATAAAATGAACACTTGAAGATAAATATACAACCAATTGGATAAAGAAAAATATTGTCCATGATCTGTTCAAATGCATAGAATCTCATTAGTTGAGTTACAACTTATAATGTCATTTGGCTTTTTCAAGTTGTCTATATCATTTGTAATTTCTTCTCCTTCAGTTTCACTGAGGGTTTCCTTTTCTTCCCCTTGAGGTTTCCTAGAATTATGTCCATCCACCATTTTTCTTGGTTTCAACCTTGGACTATTATGATCATCAGGATTATGTGGTTCAGATCAAGAAAGTTCCAAAGTTGCTTTTGCAGCTGCTCTTGTATATGCTACTGAGTCAAAACCTGCTTGTGTTATATTAAATACATCCTTGTACTTTTGTTTGGTCTTGAAAGAATTATTTGATTCCTTTTTCCTCTACTTGGAAAAATGTTGATATTCTCATATTTCGTCTTTGGTTCATTCTAGTTTTTCTTTTTTGCATTGGATAATTCTTCAATAGTTCACATTCACATAAGATGCAACTATAAGTTGTTCTTCATATGTTAATATAAAGTATAAACAATAAATTTCAGTGTTTGTTGTCTTGGGTTTTATACCTCAACCGAAACAGAAGAAGCTTGTTCAAGCTACAGAACAATACCTTTCTCACAACCAATTTCTTTGAGTACTTTCGTTCTACTTTCTAAACATGGCATTCTTGTTGAAGGCTTTTGTGTCATCTGTAAATACCCAGACAAAAAGTATATATTAAATTATGAAAGTACCATAAAAAATTAGCCTAAGACAATTACTTGTTTACTTTCTGCATATTCTAATTCTAATTTGTGCAAAAATCTCATAGATAATTAATATTGTTGATTCTCATATCAAATATATACATGAGGATTTACTGCACACTTATTCCTTAACTCAATAACACGAGCAACAAATTCCTTGTCAAACCTTGAGGTCAAAACTACATGAATCTCTTGAATCTCTAGATAATCCACATATCTAGAAGTTGCATAAAGTAATCCTTATGTTGCTTCCCTTAGTTCTAGAGGACATTCTCTATAACAAGACCAAACTTATCATTTAAACACAAAAAGATACTTTCACAGAACAAATCATAAAGAAAATTACAACTAAACCAACCTTTCTTGTTCAATGAGAAATAAATCCTTTCAATTAAGAGGTTACAGTATCCTTCAATCTTATCATACACATTCAACATATTTTGGTCCTTGATCATATGCTTAACCTATAAAAAAATAACCTAGTTTTCAAACCCTATAAAACGGTTAGATATGTGATAAAAAAAAAGAAAACTATGCTTTAAGAGGCAACAAACACTACACAACATGTATATATATAGACTTACTTTAAGTGGGGCTCATTCATGGCGACCAAGTTGGAGGAGTTGAATGACATCGGAACAGGATTGTCTAAGGCAAGCCTGGCAACAACATGGCGTGAAATGGCAAACTTAACAATTAGCTTGAACTTGGAAGCCTTAAAGTTTCTACGAAGAAAGGCATCTAGCTTTTTACCCAAATCATTGCCAAACATGTTAGTGGTGTCTAAGGTAGATTTCTCTATCTTCGACTATTTGGGATCATCTCCACCATTCACCTGGGAGAATTGAAAGAAATTTTAAACACCTTGGTAGTTGTGAAACTAGAATAGCGTGGAATTTATTTCTCACTAAAAGCATATTCAAACTATCTACATCTTTGAAATGATGTGTTTTTTCTTTTATTCATTATCTTTAACTATAACGGAACTTACTTCATTCTTTGTCTTCAAAGCTGCTTCGATAGACATCTATTTTAACCAAAGAACTACTACAAACAGCATGTTTCAAAATGTGATTTAACTACCGATGGCAAAATTCCTTAAAATTTCCAACACATATTAACTGAACAGACAAAATGTTCCATACTAAAATAACACCAATTAGAACAACTTAGAGAATAGTTACATAAACAACTTAGAGAATAGTTACATACATTGATGCAAATAGTTGAATCATAGGACAAGACCAATAAGCTTTAGGAGTAAACACAAGAAACTACTTAGCAAAATGGCATCACAAACCACAAAGCAAATCCATATGACTTTAATTTTAAATAATCCTATTCATTTATTTCTATAATATTTGTGAGATGGATTGATTAATCTGATAGTTAATATTCGGTTTTGTTCTTGTTGTCAGTGCTCTATTGCTATAGGCTCTTATATGAAGGTGAGCTGCGTATTTTCTTCAATGAATAAATCACCATTCATAGGAGACTTTGCTCACCTAGCTCTATATTTAGAGGTAGAGCTTTACTCATCTCGTTTGATAGGACATCATTCTCTTCGGTAGCTAAAGTTATCTCAACTTTCTCTTTAACCGTTGCATTGGATAAGGTGGTGACTTCAGTTGTAATGCGGAATGTAACATCCCTAAATTTATATAAATGATTAAATATTAGGGATAAATATTAAATAATTACCCATGGATTAATTAATATCTCAAAATATTAAAAATAATTAAATTAAGATTTTTGGGGGTTATTCATAATTATTGAGGCTTTATACGGATTAAAATATGGGAGTCAGACCAAGTATCTCCGATTGAGGTACCGTTGGTCAGGGCTATTAAGAATATTAATGGGAATCCGAATATATATTTGGAATAATTTTTAGATAAAGTATTAAGCCTGAATAGAGATCCTGTTTGATTTAAAATGGAGAAGTTAAGTGAGGGGTTAAGATTAAAAACTCTAAAACTCTCTTTTTCCCTTCTCATTCACGTTGGCCTTCTCCCTCTTTTGTAAACACTCTCATTTTCTCTTTACTTCCATTTCCCATTCATCTTCTTTTTCTTCTCCTAAAAACCCACAAGGTGGTAGTGTGCCCTTCCTCCTCCATTTTTTATTTTTCATTGGAGCTTGAAGGAAGCATGTGGCTTGGAACTCTCTCCCCTATTCTCTTCAAATTTTCATGCTCTTCTCACCCTCTCTTGGAAGCTTACTCTTTTCATTGCTTGAGGTGAGTTTCTCATCTTTTCTATAAGCTTGAACCCTTGGTTATGGGTTTTGGGTGTTGGGTGACTGATTTAATGTGTATGGGTTGTTGAGAGAAGCCATTTATGATGAAAACCCTAAGATGGGGTGTTTTAATGTGAGTTTTTATAAGGGGATATATGGGTACACGAAAATGACATGGAAGATAATGGAAAATGATGAATATAGATGATGGTTGTTGGGTTTTAATGAAACCCTAGCTTTGTAAATTGGGGGAAATATGAAATGTGGGTGATGTGCATTTATTATTGATGGGAGATGTTATTTATGATAGGTAATAACCATTAACGATGATGAATGGTTGATAGTGGTTGTTGAGAACCATTAATGTAAGAGCCCATTATTGGGTATGGAATTAAAGATGCATAATAATTAGTAAAGGCACCAAATAATAGTGGTTATGGTGAATTAAATGAAATGAATAAGGTTTGGGAATTTAAAATTGCATAAAGCAACAAGTAGATAATTATGAGCACTTAAGTTTTGGTAGTTTAAAATAAAAATTAATTGTGTGGTATATGGTATAATGTAGGAAACAACCCCATTGACAAGGCGGGACTAACAGACCGCGTTGATTTCTACTTTTCTTGAGGTAGGATGGGGTAACATCTCTAAATGCTTGATTTCATCCATTAGTGATGTATGTATGTGATTGTGTTATGCTAATTTTGCTTGGATGAATGATTTGATGATTACTTGATTAAAATACATTTAGAGTGAACGGTGTTATGTGGCATATGTTTGTGGGATGATGATTATATTGTTGAATTGACTCATGATTAATGAGAGTTGTTGTTAATGGTTTGGAACCATGATTGTATTGATTTCAATGTTATTGAACATCCCACGATATTTGAATTGATGAATTGTGATTGTCATTAACTAGATATGTATATGAAATCCAATGACTATTGGTGATGGTTGAGAATGATGAGTACCTAGAGTTCCACTAAGTGTTGATGATGAAATCTTGATGGTGGAGTGACATTTAGGATGCATAGTGTGAGAATGCATTTAATTTGCATTGCATTGCATTCATGGCATATCATTCGCTGCTTAAATGGAATGTTAGGGGTTCTAATAGGCAGGCCCAGTGGGAGAACGACCCAATGCATAGGTAAATTATTGTTGTTCCCTAGTGATTCTGGGAATCACGAAGCTACCCTTAGGTTGGTGGTGAGGCACCCTATGTGGCAGGCCCTGTGGGCGGGTGGCTCTGTGTTGAGCAAATTACCTCGGTGTCCGACGGGGCATGACTCTCTCAATGTGTATTTGGGAGAGGCCCGTAGCACTTGTGGCAAGTGAGGCCATGTAAGTAATCCATAAGTTACGGGGTGACTAGTGCTACAAATGTGCGATAGTGGTTTGGTACTAGTAAAATATAATGTTAAACATGCATGATTTGGGATATAAGTGTACGCTTTTACTACTACAACAGGGGCATAGTTGTAACACCCTAAATTTCAAAATAAAGGATTAATTAGGAGAAATAAATATTGAATAATTGAATGTGGATTATTTAATATCCCAAAATATTGGAAATAATTAAATTAAGATTCTTGGGGACTGTTAGTAATTTATTGGGACCAAAGAAGCTTAAACCGACCTGACAAAAATATGGGTGTCGGACTAAGTATCTCCGATTGGGATGATGTTGGTCAGGACTACTAAGAATATTACTGGGAATCCGAATACATATTCAGATTAATTTTTAGATAAAGTATTGGGCCAAACGGAGATCCTGTTTGATCTAAAATGGAGAATCTTTAATGAGGAGATGAAAAGAAAACACAAAAACTCTACTTCCTTTCTACACTTCACGTTGCCATTTCTTCTAATTCTCATTCTCCTTTTCTCCTCATGCTTTCTATTAACCAAGTGGCCTCAATTACTCAAGAGGGGGGTGAATTGAGTATTAAAAACTTTTCTTGAAATGCTTGTGAAATTGGTTCTTTGAAAAATATATATAGAGAAGATGATAAACTTAATCCTAAATGAGAATAATAAAGAAGTTTAAATAACAAAATTATTAAACGTAACAAATTAAGCAAGCAATTTAAATGCATAAATTTAAATAGATTAGGGAAGAGAAGATTTACAAACCGATATATACGAGTTCCACCACACTGGTGTACATCTCGCCTCCAAGTAACCCACTTAGAGGATTTCCACTATTGGAGATTAGAGATACAACTTTGAGCAATCGCGGCTTCCTAGTGTCCCACACTCAAGAACCCAATTCTCACAAGTACAAGGGCACCACACCCAATCTCTCAATCTCACAATTTTACAAGGTTGAAACCCTAACCCAAACCTCTAGAATATTTGGTGTTTAAGTGTATAAAGATAACTCTCCAAAGAGTGGATATACAAATTAAAGCACTTGAGAATATTTTCCTTTCTAAGAAAGAATATGCCAGTTTAGCACACAAAAATTATTTTCCACTCTTAGAAAATAATATGTAAATTTTTAGCACTTCAAAATAATTTTCTCTCTCAAGAATTAATATGCAAATTTTTAGCACTTCAAAATAATTTTCTCACAAAATTAACTCTCAAAAATATTTTGCCAAAATAGAGACAGAGAGCTTTAAGAGAAATAGAGAGAACTTAAGAGAAGTAAAAAGAGCAGCGTAAGGGAGGAAGAGAAACAACAAGGAAATTATGCTTGCTGAAGGTGTGTGTTCTGCCTTCATTTCCTTCTCTATTTATAGGCAAAGCAGCATGGTTTCTTTCACCCTCCGATCCTCAATTTAGGCAATCAATTTAAATTTTGTCTGCCTCCTTGTTTCCTGCGTGCTTGATTTCTGGCTTGAGAAATGCAATTGCCTGTCTCATTTTGTGCAATCGCCATTTCCATTCGAGTCTCGAGAGAGGAATCAGCGGAGTTGAGTTTCTGAAAACGCGTATTGATAATTACCATGATTTGGTGCATGATTCCAGTGATGAATCGATTCATTTAGTTGATTTTCTGGCCCAGAACTGCGCATGAATCGATTCCTTAAGGCTGTGAATCGATTCCTTCATGAAATAAATAGCAATGAATCGATTCTTTGTGCTTTGAATCGATTCCCTTTGTTTTTCTAGCAAATGAATCGATTCCCTTGACTACTGAATCGATTCCCAGGGCTTTTAAAGAGAGTGAATCGATTCCTTGTCAATATGAATCGATTCCTGGGCTTTAAAAATGACATGAATCGATTCCTATGCAATATGAATCGATTCTTAAACTTGTGAATCGATTCCTAGGCTTAATGAATTGATTCCTAGGCTATTTTTACTCCATGAATCGATTCCCATATGTGGTGAATCGATTCCCATAGTTGTTACTTGCGTTTTGATGCATTTTGGACCCTTTTTGATACTTAATTGCATACTTTTTGTTTCCTTTGATTCTTGGCGCTTTTGTTGATCATTTTTCACTCGATTTAGATCTTTGTGAATATAACATCCTAATTTTTAATTGAATAAATAAAATCAGCAAGGGAAAAATTTCCAAATTTTAAAGTTAACAAACAGTGCATAACCTGCCTGAATTGATAAAACCAAGTACAGCGGAAGAGATAACCACCTGAGCGAGCCCTTCAGCATTGCACACGCACTCGCTCACACGAGACTCCACGTCGCTTGGGCGAGACAGCCCACTCGTTTGGGCGAAGTACCATTCGCTTGGACGATGCCACGACAAAAGCCTTCCAGCAATACACCTTCGCTGGAGCGGATCCCTCCTTCGCTAAAGCGAGAAGCCTCACACGGCGATTTCATCACTCGGCATTCGGACATCCATACACTCGGTAAACGACTAAGTCCACTCGGAGGTCCTTCCTAAGTCCATTCGGTATTCCATAACTTAGCCTCTCAGATTCATCCATACGGCCACACCTATACTCTACTCGGACACTGGGAGCTATCCCACTCGGATTCCAGAATTCCTTTTCACCCGGAATATACATTCTTCACTCGGATTATCAATGTTTCACACTTAGAACCCATTCCATTCTAAACCACTACACTAACTCCTCTCTCAGGAGAGAATTGCTCAGGGTTTTCACTCGGGAATACGAACTCCTCCTCACTCGGGTTTTACTTATATTTTTCACTCGGTGATGACCGCTATCCTTATCACTCGGAGATTCTCTCATTAGATCTTACTCAGTATAGGTTCATCCAAGTATTTTACTCAGAGTCCATGAAGTATCATCATTCGAACAAGAAGGCGTAGCCATATGCAGCCCCACTCGGAGTTGACTCCCCAATTACTTCTACTCGGAAATCATTAACTGAGCAATATTCTAACCATCCACACCCCTCAGTCTACCCAGACACAAACCACCCGTATACAACATATAGGTACATACATAATTATACACTCGGAATACCCAATACCTTAACATCATTCATTCCTCAGCACCTGCTATCAACGTGAACTATATACGTATAAAAACATGCACTCGGGTCACAATAGCTCAAATTTCTTATATATATATATATATATATTCGTATTCATTACACCACACTGATATTATGAGCCGACCAAGGCTACAACTGACGAAACATGACAAATTACAAAAATAAGCACTCTACGGTCGGAGTGCACCCCACTCGGACCTGAGACCTTATCATCACTTCAGAGTCCAACCTGCACACACTGAAAAATGGTGTAGGGGTAAGCTTTTGCATATAAAGTGACAGCTATTGACTCGGACTTTACCTCCATTCTCAATTATATAATTTACCGGGTTCAATCCATAACGATATATATATATATATATGTATATATATATTGCCAATTAATTTAAGGGTAAGACCACATCATTCAATTGGAAGTTGCACAATAACATATATTCTTAATCATAGCATCACACTGCACTCAGCAACGGTATCAATACCCGTACATTCATTCAGTCAGAATTCGCTCATACTACATTGTCTAGTCAGAGTTCACTCAATTCATTTAATCAATGTAATTCACAATAATCTCACTAACAATGCTCATAGACTCATGCATGCGGATCCGACTTAAATAGTGAGTTCAGTGCAGATTCCTTCCCGGTCCCTCGTCCACTAGCCCTTTCCGTGTGGCACCGGTCACCCCGTGACGTCTCGAGACCCAGCTCTAGCTCCATCGGCTACCACGGGTCCTCATGGATCTAACCCGGAATCTGACTGGAACTCGTTTTATATGACTCTAGATGCCTTTCCGACCCCCCCGTCCTCATGGAACTGGTCAGGAATTTGGGAATCATCCCACATATGCAATCTCATGCAAATCCACAGCAACATCCAAGCTTACCAGACGCGTCTCACACAGCCATCAATGGGTCACAACCGATCCCTCACACAGCATTCAGATTCATTCGGAATCCTACATTCCATTACAACAACACATGCCTCTATTATAATAACTCACAACAGCATGCATAGGTAACCACATTACAGTACATCCACTCAACATTTTTAACAGAGTCAGCATACCTTTCCACACGACATTCAAAATGGAAATCACACATCAATTCACATCTCATGCATTCAGGGATAATGGTAACACACACACATTCACTCAGCAAACTCAGATTTCAACAACATGCATCACAGAAGTATTAACAGGCACTCAAAGACGAGGTCACACAACCCTCAACCTTTCACAGATGTCCCAATTCGGAGTTGCATGCATAATCAGTCAATCACCACACGTCGATCTACACATTTCACACACATATTACATTAAAGCAAGCACCAGGGACCCGGTCATAAACCATACGCTTGACATGCAAAGCGCCCCTTACCTGCTGTCGGGGTTCAGAGACTCTTCAAGTTGCAGTGCTGGCCGATCGTCCCTCCGTTACTTCTCCAACAGTCTTCGAGCTCAGCGTTGATCCTGGGCCATAGTTGCTCCTTTCCTCCAACGGGTCCGTCTCCTCCACAGCTCCAAAGCACTTCCAGCACAGCCTTCCAACTGGAATACCACAGCTCCAGGTAGAAGAAGAAGGAGAGGAAGAAGGCAATAGGGAGGAAGGAGAGACCATATGCACGCATAAGGAGAGCTGCCAGCGTGAATAATGAGAGAAAGAGAGAGCTGAAGTTGTCTTATACTCCAAGGGACACATGCGTTCTTTCGCCTGGCACTATTATTATTATTTATTCAATTATTTCTACCCAAATCAGCAATTACTCTAATTATCCATTAATCCTAATTCCGTAATTATCCTTTAATTAATAGCTTAACTTCAATCGGTAATTAAGTTAGAAATCGGGATGTTATAGTTCTCCCCCTCTTAAAAGAATTTCGTCCTTGAAATTCGAACACATGCTTAGCCTTAATAAACCACTCGGAAATCACTGACATACCACAATAAGCAGTTACACATCTATGTTCCTTAAGTATTCATCCATTGCTTAAATCCCAGTCGGCACAATTGGCCTCCAAAGCAATTCACCGATCGCTCCACCGGAAAACCGGGACATTATGCTTAACACGTTTCCACTCGGAAGTGGCATCATTGACTCAGAATAACATTCCTTTCTTTCACTCAGACTTACCTCAACGAACAGATCAGAATACCATAGCCATGTTCCGACCGCAACTCTTCGCCCATCCACGTTTTCGATTGCTTCGTAATTTCTAATCAGCATAAAACAACTCTTCATAGCCTTCATTACATTCGGGACTCCATTTCCCACGTAGTTACTCCCATTCAGCTCTGCCGGTTCACCCTAGCCATTGGCACTTTCCAGTTCTTTGGCTGCTCGGCCTTACATTCTCAACACCGATCGGCGTATTCACACCATCGGGTCTCCCGACTCAATGTGTCACTCGGCACGACCATGCGCTCACACAAAGCATAGGCTTGATATTAGGTCACATGGGACACATTCTAGACGTTATTCGACCATTTGGGAAGAATCCAGTCGGTAAACAACATTACCGATTCCCTAGGATACCCACTACTGACCGATTCATTTCGGATTTAGCTCTCAGATTTTCAAATGTTCGGCCTCGAGATTCCTTTCTTAACCAAAATGAACACGCAACGAGTTCCCATAAGTTTCAATTAGCACACTTGTCTGGATTTGCCTCGAACAGGTACCACACTCGGTCCATACATCTCAGCTTCTTAACCATTCCTTTGGCTAACTGCATGCCTATAACCCACGAATGTCACTCGGCCCTCTCACTCGAAAATTTCAATCGGGGTTTTAAGGACAGTTCTCATCCGGGAATCCTTCCACTTGCAGAATTTACTCATAATTCAAGCCTTCCGTGAAACTAACCCGAGTCCAAGCCCAACAGTCCCAAACGCTGACCTGAGTACGATTTCAAATAAATCCTTCTCTTGGATATCTACTCCTCTTGGAGGTCCTTCACTCGGAGACTTCCTATTTACCTAATTTCCACTCGGAATCCAGGCTTACTCCAAATATAAATCTGAGTTCAATTCAACAGCTTCACATCACCCGAACACAGCTATGAATAAGTTTACCGATCGGTATTTTCTCTCCCTTAGGTAATTCACTCGAAAACTTGCACACTCGAAGTTCCATTTTCCGACGAGAAGTACTTTTCTCCTGGAAGATCACTCGGTTGGACATCCCAAGGGTATTAGGAATTCTACACTCGCTATCTTACTATTCGGAATCGTTCCACACGGTGCCATTCCACTCGAAAGTGATACACTCCGAGTCACGTCACTCGAATCTTGCCTTACCCAGAAGGTTACGCTCAGACACCATTCCCTTAACTTAGTAATGATCCTCTCAATAAGGTTCTACTCGGAACCCCTAAAATTTTCACTCAGCAGTTCTTTCCCACAAGGACTTCACCCGGAATTGTCTCCACCCTCACACACTCAGAATTTACTAACCTTTCCCGAGCAATTCTTAACCTTACAATTTAGTTTGGCTCCAATCCTGGTTTCCTCATTAGGCTTACAGTATCACTCGGTTAACTTTTCAAAGCTCCAACTTCAGTGACAGTTGATCACCCTTCATATTCCATTACCAATCATCCTTTTAGTAGCCAATCCATAGCAGTAACCTCTAATCCTCTCGGAAGCAGACACGTCAAAGTCAACAAACCCTCTACCTTCATTTTGGTACACAATCACATAACACTCATTTAAGATAACTCTTATCATCACTCGGAATCGTCTGAAAGACTCACCATCACCATAAGCAGTTACAGCTTCACCTGCCCGACTCATGAATTGCTGCATCCAACTTATAGGATGACGTCTCATTCCTATAGGGTTACAACAATCACATGGTCACTGCAACGTGTACGCTGCCACATTACCTATGGCAGGAAGAGTCATCTCAGAGCAGTATGCCTCACACGGACCAGACTTCACCCAACTAATACTAATTCACACGGTGGTTAATGGCAGTTCACACACATAAATAATACGCCTACATCAACATCATGCAGCACATAGGGTACATCACGCATCAATAATCATGAAAATCATTTATCACCTCTGTAAAACAGAATTAAGGCAATACAACAATCGGCTTTTAGCCAACACCGAGTAAATATTTCCTCTAAATCTTATTCCTCACAAGCCATGGCTCGAATTAAATTCTTAACTCTCAGCTATATAATAACATCACTCACTCGGGTTCATGCAATTCACTCAGGATTAAGCAATTCACAATCACATATGCTATTATAATACACTACGAACTCAGCAACGGCACTAATGTACATACAGACACTCAGTCGGATTTCATACCAATTATTCATGGCTATATTATTGTCCACTACATCATGCACCATAACCACAACATCACATTGCACTTGGTAATAGCATCGACATATACATATGCCCATCCAATCAAATTTACCCAAATCAATTCCAACTACATTAAGGGTTTCACTCACAATATCATATTCACACATTCACATAGTTCACACTGAGCTCATTTATCCTCATAAGTGTACATACAATCATTCAATCAGAAATTGTACCATAACACACATTCTCAATTATAACATTGCATCACACTTGGCAACAGCATCAATACATGTACATTCACTCAGTCAGACCTCATTCATACAACATCATCAAGTCGGAAACTACTCAATTATTCAAATCCATGCAGATCATGTCAGCCTCAATAATAATGCTCTTATACACATGTATTCATGCAGTCGGCGAATCAGATGCATACGATTTATTCACCAGGAGTCCAACTCCAACGCGCTCGACAATTGCCTTGAGTTCAACCCAAGGACTTTCATTAAGCATCCAATGCTCATGCTCCAAGCATGGCCTCGAGTCTAACTCGGAGGTCTTTTAGGAATAATCTCAGAATCCTTAATACCCCACGCATTCATCTGATTGCCCACTCTGAAAAATGTTCAATGCTGATGCACTTCACTACAAATCACGCACAGCTCTTATTTGCTGACTCACAGCATAAGCCACTCGACCTTCTCATTAACATATATATATATATATACATATCTTTCAGACAGGGTATTCATCACAACGATTCACAATTAATATCTATCACAATATCCAGGTGTTGCATGCATCAATAATTAATCACACACAGATCACGTATTTCAATTATCAAACAATTATCATGTTCCAATTATAGAGCAATACATAAAAGCAGTTCTCCCTCAATCACCTATATCATATATATATATATATATATATATATTACGCAGAGTTCATGGGCTAGGTTACAAAACATCCGTCACAAATAGCACTCGACAGTAATGGTAACACTCCTATTTACAAGTATTCAGTCAATGTTCGCAGAATTATTAACATGCATTCATGGACAGAGTCACACCATCACTAAACAGTTCACAAATACCACAATCCAGGAGTTGCATGCACAACTACTCCATCTTGGTATAGCTACCAACACATCTCACACATAACACATCACATGATAATCATCCAAGCCTCAATGAGTTACTACGCAATTGTCCTACTCGGCTCAATAACTCACAAAGTTAATAAATTATTAGACTTAGAATCCCTAAGGGGTCACTATTTACCCAGTATCCCACGATGGGTACTTCACAACATTCAAATATTGTTTTAAGGTCTAGTACCATTCACTCGGTTTTTCACACACCAAACCAAGACAGTATCCAAGTCAAACAGACGTTCTATTTCACATTCATTCATCCATGGTCATGCCTAATCAACTGGGTCACTACTCCTATTGGTCCAGCATCTAGTGCATCACTCACTTGGTTTCCTCAATCGCCACCGAGACTCAACCCCAATTTTAACATATATCCGACCTCACCTTTACTCACTTATTACACACCCAAATTTTCAATTTAGGAACTACCACCCATCCCTTATACTGCAAATCACATACATCATGTGCCATTCATTCATCACATATTCAAATTCCTCAACAAGGCACGGGCATACAACCACACCATTCATAGTCAACATACACCAAATCCAATAGAAGTTCATAAGCACATACCATCACCCGAGTCATAATTGAACAGGCATCAACCTATAATAAAATATCATAAGCAACTAGGACAAGCTGGCATAATACACTCAACCGCCCACTAACTGTAGGCAAACCTTGGCCATGGACCTTTTGGTCTGCTTTGATACCAAAATATAACATCCTAATTTTTAATTGAATAAATAAAATCAACAAGGGAAAATTTCCAAATTTTAAAGTTAACAAACAGTGCATAACCTGCCTGAATTGATAAAACCGAGTACAGCGGAAGAGATAACCACCTGAGCAAGCCCTTCAGCATTGCACACGCACTCGCTCACACGAGACTCCACGTCGCTTGGGCGAGACAGCCCACTCGTTCGGGCAAAGTACCATTCGCTTGGACGATGCCACGACAAAAGCCTTCCAGCAGTACACCTTCGCTGGAGCGGATCCCTCCTTCGTTAAAGCGAGAAGCCTCACACGGCGATTTCATCACTCGGTATTCGGACATCCATACACTCAGTAAACGACTAAGTCCACTCGGAGGTCCTTCCTAAGTCCATTCGGTATTCCATAACTTAGCTTCTCAGATTCATCTATACGGCCACACCTATACTCTACTCGGACACTGGGAGCTATCCCACTCGGATTCCAGAATTCCTTTTCACCCGGAATATACATTCTTCACTCGGATTATCAATGTTTCACACTTAGAACCCATTCCATTTTAAACCACTACACTAACTCCTCTCTCAGGAGAGAATTGCTCAGGGTTTTCACTCGGGAATACGAACTCCTCCTCACTCGGGTTTTACTTATATTTTTCACTCGGTGATGACCGCTCTCCTTATCACTCGGAGATTCTCTCATTAGATCTTACTCAGTATAGGTTCATCCAAGTATTTTACTCAGAGTCCATGAAGTATCATCATTCGAACAAGAAGGCGTAGCCATATGCAGCCCCACTCGGAGTTGACTCCCCAATTACTTCTACTCGGAAATCATTAATTGAGTAATATTCTAACCATCCACACCCCTCAGTCTACCCAGACACAAACCACCCATATACAACATATAGGTACATACATAATTATACACTCGGAATACCCAATACCTTAACATCATTCATTCCTCAGCACCTGCTATCAATGTGAACTATATACGTATAAAAACATGCACTCGGGTCACAATAGCTCAAATTTCTTATATATATATATTCGTATTCATTACACCACACTGATATTATGAGCCGACCAAGGCTACAACTGACGAAACATGACAAATTACAAAAATAAGCACTCTACGGTCGGAGTGCACCCCACTCAGACCTGAGACCTTATCATCACTTCAGAGTCCAACCTGCACACACTGAAAAATGGTGTAGGGGTAAGCTTTTGCATATAAAGTGACAGCTATTGACTCGGACTTTACCTCCATTCTCAATTATATAATTTACCGGGTTCAATCCATAACGATATATATATATATGTATATATATATTGCCAATTAATTTAAGGGTCAGACCACATCATTCAATTGGAAGTTGCACAATAACATATATTCTTAATCATAGCATCACACTGCACTCAGCAACGGTATCAATACCCGTACATTCATTCAGTCGGAATTCGCTCATACTACATTGTCTAGTCGGAGTTCACTCAATTCATTTAATCAATGTAATTCACAATAATCTCAGTAACAATGCTCATAGACTCATGCATGCGGATCCGACTTAAACAGTGAGTTCAGTGCAGATTCCTTCCCGGTCCCTCGTCCACTAGCCCTTTCCGTGTGGCACCGGTCACCCCGTGACGTCTCGAGACCCAGCTCTAGCTCCATCGGCTACCACGGGTCCTCATGGATCTAACCCGGAATCTGACTGGAACTCGTTTTATATGACTCTAGATGCCTTTCCAACCCCCCCGTCCTCATGGAACTGGTCAGGAATCTGGGAATCATCCCACATATGCAATCTCATGCAAATCCACAGCAATATCCAAGCTTACCAGACGCGTCTCACACAGCCATCAATGGGTCACAACCGATCCCCCACACAGCATTCAGATTCATTCGGAATCCCACATTCCATTACAACAACACATGCCTTTATCATAATAACTCACAACAGCATGCATAGGTAACCACATTACAGTACATCCACTCAACATTTTTAACAGAGTCAGCATACCTTTCCACACGGCATTCAAAATGGAAATCACGCATCAATTCACATCTCATGCATTCGGGGATAATGGTAACACACACACATTCACTCAGCAAACTCAGATTTCAACAACATGCATCACAGAAGTATTAACAGGCACTCAAAGACGAGGTCACACAACCCTCAACCTTTCACAGATGTCCCAATTCGAAGTTGCATGCATAATCAGTCAATCACCACACGTCGATCTACACATTTCACACACATATTACATTAAAGCAAGCACCAGGGACCCGGTCATAAACCATACGCTTGACATGCAAAGCGCCCCTTACCTACTGTTGGGGTTCAGAGACTCTTCAAGTTGCAGTGCTGGCCGATCGTCCCTCCGTTACTTCTCCAACAGCCTTCGAGCTCAGCGTTGATCCTAGGCCATAGTTGCTCCTTTCCTCCAACAGGTCTGTCTCCTCCACAGCTCCAAAGCACTTCCAGCACAGCCTTCCAACTGGAATACCACAGCTCCAGGTAGAAGAAGAAGGAGAGGAAGAAGGCAATAGGGAGGAAGGAGAGACCATATGCACGCACAAGGAGAGCTACCAGCGTGAATAATGAGAGAAAGAGAGAGCTGAAGTTGTCTTATACTCCCAGGGACACATGCGTCCTTTCGCCTGGCACTATTATTATTATTTATTCAATTATTTCTACCCAAATCAGCAATTACTCTAATTAACCATTAATCCTAATTCCATAATTATCCTTTAATTAATAGCTTAACTTCAATCGGTAATTAAGTTAGAAATCGGGATGTTACAGTGAATACCTTGACTCAAGTCCTTTGTTGTTCATCAATCCTTATGCATTTAACACTTGAATCCTTGACCCATTTTTTATGATTCAATTAATCGTTTTGCACAATATCCTTAATATCTCTTCATTTGTTGTGTCATTATCAAAACCTACATTAACATATAAATACATTCTCCCCCTTTTTGATGATGACAGGTGTTAGTTTCATAACAATTTCAAACATATGGCATAAATGACTATCCCTTACACATATAATTTGATACCACATGTTATACATATAATTGAATACCACTTTGTCATTTACACATGTAATTTGATATCACTTATTGTAAAGAAATATAGTAAGGCTCCCCCTTAATCATGCATTTTCAACAAGGATAGATGGAGATATTGATTTCTAGATTTTATCTCCTCCTTAATCATTTAATAGATACCATTATAACATCATGATATTCTCTCCCACTTTGTAAGATATTTTATGCCACTTAGAATGTATATATTTATTTTCTCCTCCTTTGGCATCATCAAAAACATTTAAGAATATATATAACACTTTAAGAAGCATATATTTTGTAGAGATAGATACCATTTGCATATAAAACTCCCCTAAAACATGCAACATATATCACAGAGTAATTCAAAGCATGTAAGCAATCATAATGATGTTTTCTCCTTCTTTTGGATAAGCAAAGTTAGAGGTTATACAGGATTAAAATTTTATAATTTGCCAATGATTTTTATTTCACAAGAGAGTCAAGAAAATCAAAGGTCATTTGCAATTTGTTTTTGAGAACTATGTGGTACATAGGAGACTATTTTTGTGTCAAAATATGTGTAATTAAGTAAAGACTACTCGGAAAGTCAATAAAACATGATTATTGATATTGTGATTGGCTTTTCAATGAAAAAGATTTGAACATATATCACAAGGTAAATCACTATGTTCAAAGAGTAAGAAAACAATAACTTAATTAAACAATTTCCAAAATTCCTAATTCCCTTCTAATATTTATAAATTGTTCTTTTGGAAGGGGTTTTGTAAAAATATCTGCCAATTGTTTTGAAGTTTCAACATATTCAAGAACACAATCTCCTTTCAAAACATGGTCTCTTATAAAATGATGTCTTATTTCAATATGTTTAGTCCTAGAGTGCATGACCAGATTTTTGGATATATTTATAGCGCTAGTGTTATCACATTTAATAGGCACTTTATTTAGAACAACACCAAAGTCAAGAAGTTGTTGTCTCATCCAAAGAATTTGAGTACAACAACTGCCAGCTGCTACATATTCTGCCTCAGTTGTCGATAAAGCAACACTTACTTGCTTCTTGCTATGCCAAGAAACAAGGAAACTACCAAGTAAATGACATGTGCCACTGGTACTCTTTCTATCAAGTTTACAACCAGCAAAGTCAGAATCAGAATATCCTACAAGAATACATTCAACGCCTTTGGGATACCATAAACCAACTTTTTGAGTACCCACAAGATATTTCAAAATTCTTTTTACGGCAGTGAGATGTGATTCTTTAGGACATGCTTGATATCTAGCACACATACATACAACAAACATAATATTAGGCCTACTAGCTGTTAAGTAAAGTAAGGAGCCAATCATACCTCGGTATTTAGTTATTTCAACATCCTTACCCTACTCATCTTTGTCTAAGTAGGAAGAAGTACTCATTGGTGTGTCTATTTCATTTGCTTTATCCTTTTCAAACCTTTTGAGTAGTTCTTTGCAATATTTTGTTTGACTAATGAAAGTTCCTTCATTTGTTTGTTTGATTTGTAATCCAAGGAAGAAGATGAGTTCTCCCATCATGGACATTTCGAATTCATCTTGCATAATCTTGGCAAACTCTTAACAAAGAATTTTGTTAGTAGCACCAAATATTATGTCATCAACATAAACTTGTACCAAAAGAATGTCATTGTTTTTACGTTTTATAAACAGTGTAGTATTAACCTTTCCTCTTTCAAAATTATTTTCTCAAAGAAATTTACTAAGTCTTTCATACCAAGCTCTTGGAGCTTATTTCAAACCATATAAAGCTTTTCTCAATTTAAAAACATGGTTTGGAAATTTGTGATTTTCAAAACCGGGAGGTTGATCTACATAAATTTCTTCTTGAATATAGCCATTTAAAAAAGCGCTTTTGACATCCATTTGATAAAGCTTAAAGTCCATACAACAAGAAAAAGCTAATAGTAATCTTATGGCTTCTAATCTAGCTACTGGAGCATACGTTTCTTCATAGTCTATTCCCTCTTCTTGATTATATCCTTTAGCAACTAATCTAGCTTGATTTCTTGTTATTATTCCATTTTCATCTAGCTTATTTCTAAATACCCATTTAGTACCTATTATTAGATGGTCATTGGGTCTTGGCTCAAGTTCCCAAACTTCATTTCTTTCAAATTGATTCAATTCTTCTTGCATGGCCAACATCTAATGTTCATCAATAATAGCTTCATTGATATTTTTGGGTTCTATTTGTGATACAAAAGCTAAGTGATTGCATGCATTTCTAATAGCGTTTCGAGTACTTACACCTTTTGTTATTTCACCTATGACATTGTCCAAGGGGTGATTCTTTAAGGTGATCCATTCCTTTTGTTGAGGTTCATCATTTTGTGTTGTATCTCCTTCATTTTTGTTTCCTTCTTCATCTTCTAAGTTCATTTCTTGGAAGGTACCTACAAGATCATCAATTTCCTTTCTCGGAGGATTTTGGTTAAGTTCATCAAATTTGACATGTATAGACTCTTCAATTGTACATGCTCATTTGTTAAAGAGTCGATATGCTTTACTAGTAGATGAATAACCTAAGAATATTGCTTTATCAGATTTTGCATCAAATTTGCTGAGATTATCCTTTCCATTGTTTAAAACAAAACATTTGCATCCAAATATATAAAAATAAGAAATATTTGGTTTTCTTCCTTTATAAAGCTCATAGGGGGTTTTCTTTAATATAGGCCTTATCAAACATCGGTTCATAACATGACAAGCAGTATTTATCGCATCGGCCCAAAAATGTTTTGAAATGTTACTTTCATTTAACATAGTTCTTGCGAGCTCCGCTAAAGATCGATTTTTCCTTTCAACTACTCCATTTTGTTGTGGAGTTCTTGGAGCCGAAAAATTATGATCAATGCCAAATTTTTCACAAAACTTTTCAAAAGATTGGTTTTCAAATTCTCCCCCATGATCCGTTCGAATGGATGTTATTTTCAAATTTTGTTCGTTTTAGATGATTTTGACAAGTTTCTTAAATGCTTGATATGCTTTATGTTTGTGAGTAAGAAACAATGTCCATGTATACCTAGAATAATCATCCACAATCACAAGACCATAATAATTTCTGCCAAAACTTTTGATTTTTGAAGGTCCAAATAAATCCATATGTAAAAGTTGTAAAGGTCTAGTTGTTGAAACAATATTTTTCGCTTGAAAAGAAACCTTTACTTGTTTTCCTTTTTGACATGCGTCACAAAATTTATTTTCAAATTTCAATTTTGGTAAACGAATTACTAAATCTTTTGAAACAAGTTTGTTTAAATGGTCTACATGAATGTGAGCTATTCTTCTATGCCATAGCCATGATTCATCCTCTTTAGTTATGAAGCATTACGCATCACTTAAAGTAAGACAATCAAGATTAATCATATAAATATTATCAATTCTTTGACCAACAAATTTTGTTTCCTTGTCTAGCTTATTTTCAATTATGCAACAGTTTGATTCAAAAATAATTTTATAGCCCTTATCACATAATTGACTAATGCTAAGCAAGTTATGTTTAAGTCCTTCAATATATAAAACATCATTTATAGAGGTGGAAGAATTTTTACCAACATTTCCGATTCCTAGTATTCTTTCCTTTGTATTGTCTCCATATGTAACGAATCCTTTATTTCGTGGAGTGAATGAAATGAACTTACTTTTATCCCCCGTCATATGTTTTGAACACGCACTACCCAAATACCAATAGGTGTTACTCGCTTTACAGCATACGTATAAAACATGTCAAGTTAGAGAACTTGGTACCCATTTTATGTTGGGTCCTTGTAGGTTAGTTTGAGGTAATGTTCCTTTAGGAACCCATACTTTTCTCACAACCTTTGGCCCTAGTTTTCTAACATTACAATTAGATGCACTGTGTCCTTTAAAACCATAATAAATGCATTTCATGAAAGGTGATGCAGTTTTACTAGGTGGTATAAAGAAGTTTTTATAATTCTTGAAACCTAGTCCCGTTTTATCAAACATACACCGTTGTTTTCCAAGCAAAACATTTAAGTTGTCTCTACCATTTGTAAATTTTTCTAAGGTTTTACTCAAGTCTAAAACCTTAGTTTCTAGAATGTCATATTTCTTAACAAATTCACAAGGTTTGGTTTTAGAGCATGCTTGAACATTTACTACTTCCTTTTTCAAAATCTCATTTTCTTTTACTTGTTCGATAAGATGCGTTTCAAGAGTTTCTATGGTTTTTCTCGATAATTTATACTTACTAGAAAGTTTAACAAATTTATCATACAATTCATCAAACGCATCAAACAATTCATCTTTATCTAAATTATGGAGGTTTACCTCATCGTCTTTGTCTTGATGGTTGGCCATGAGACAGAGGTTTGCTTCTTCATTTTCAGATTCATCCTAGCTACTCACCTCATTGTCATCCCATGCTATGTATGCTCTCCTTTTTCCTTTTTGATCCTCGTTTTTCTTCTTGAGATTTGGACAGTCCGCCTTGAAATGTCCTTCTTTTCCACATTCAAAACAAGTTGGTAAGGAATTATTATCTTTGGGAATGTATTTTATGTTGATGTAGGTTTTGATAATGACACAACAAATGAAGGATCAAGATCAAGGATGAAATAATTATGTTTGATGAAGGAAAATTAATGAATTCCAAAGAGATGATTCAAGGCACTTATAGAGGTCTAAAACAAGTAAAGAACAATCATCAAAGTGCCTAAGGACCAAAAGAACAAAAGCCATATGCAAGTACATGTCAAAAGGATAAAACAATATGCAAAAATGAAGGAACAGCATGATGAATCGATTCACTAAGCAGTTGAATCGATTCATGCATTTTAGTTTGGCCCAGGATTTCATTTTACAAGATTGAATCGATTCCTCCCTACCTTGAATCGATTCATGCGCTAAAAATTGCACAGAAACACTAAATGAATCGATTCTTTTGTGAAATGAATTGATTCATTCAGTTTAAATGGTTCTGGAACATTCAGTTAAAACGCGTTACAACCTGGAATCGCAAATTGGGAGCCTCAGATCGCATTTCATGAATAATGCTCCATTAAGCAGACAAAAGCAAGTCCCATTACGTAATTTATGGATCTAATGAATTCTTTAATTGCAAAGAAGCTACACCTTGACACTATAAATAGGAGAAGAGTTGAAGGCATTAAGTACACCAAGCATTTGAAGCATTTCCATTTGCTTTCTTCCCCCTCCATTTTCTTGCTCTTCTTCTTGCTCTCTTTATTCTTGATTGGCATATTTCTTGAAGTTATTTTTAAGAGTTAATTTGTGGGGAAATTATATTGTGTACTTAATTTGCATATCCTCTCCTTGAGAGTTATTACTTTGTGAAAACTTTAACTTGTATATCCACTCTATTGAGAGAGTTTCCTTGTACACTCAAACACCAAACATACTAGCATCTTTGGGTTGGGGTTTTCAACCTTGTAATTGTGAGATTGAGAGATTGGATGGGGTGCCCTTGTACTTGTGAGGATTGGATTCTTGAGTGTGGGACACTAGGAAGTTGCAATTGCTCAAAGTTGTATCTCTAATCTACAATAGTGGAAATCCTCTAAGTGGGTTGCTTAGAGGCGAGACGTACACCGGCGTGGTGGAACTCGTATATATCGGTTTGCAAATCTCTCTTCCCTAAACTCATTTAATTTGTGCACTTAAGTTGCTTGCTTGATTTTTTGTTTCATTAACTTGGACTAAGTGCATGTTATACTAAGTTGCAAACTATTTTGATTAACATTGTTGAACTTGACTTTTAGTAACACTTTTTTATTAATCTTTCTAAAAGTCTCATAAATTGCTTTGTGGTTAATTTGATTCTATATCTTGATTATTACTTAGACCTTTTAAGTACTTATTATCTTGATTTGTGCATAATTTTTTATCACTTGCTATTAAGCTTATCATCTTCAATAAACATAGTAACTAAAGAATCAATTTCAAAAGCATTCAAAGTAAATTTTTTAATACTCAATTCACCCCCCTCTGGAGTAATTGAGGCTACTTGGTTAACAAGTGGTATCAGAGCTTGACTCTTAGTAGATCAAGCTTAACGGCTTCAAGAGAACAAATGGCCTCAACCTAATATAACATGTTTCCCGAGGGTGGTGCTACAAATCGACCTCCCGCTTTTAATGGTGAGGGTTACGCTTTTTGGAAAGCAAGAATGAAAATTTTTGTGCAATCAATCTACTTGAAAGTATGGAATGCTATTGAAAATGGTCCTTTTGTACCTATGCATACTGTTAATGATAAACAAATTGAAAAACCTATAGATGAGTGGACTAGTGAGGAAGAGAAGAAAGTACAATATAATTATAAAGCAAAAAATCTTATCACTTCAGCCCTAGGTCCCAATGAGTTCTTTAGAATAATTACATGTAATTCTGCTCAGGAAATATGGGACACCCTTCAAGTAACTCATGAAGGAACTAATGATGTTAAGGATTCAAAAATTAGCACTTTAACTAGCCAATATGAAAGTTTTAGAATGAATCCAAATGAATCTATTCTAGAACTTCAAAAGAGATTTACTTTGATCATTAATCATCTTATTACTCTTGGCAAATCTTATACTAACAAGGAACTTATCCACAAAGTTCTAAAAAGTCTTACTAGGGAATGGCAACCTGTTGTTACGGCCATTAAGCAATCTCCCAACATAAATGAAATGTCTCTTGCCACTTTGTTTGGGAAACTACAAGAACAAGAACAAGAGTTGAAAGACTTAAAACAAGCGAAGGAAGAAGAAAAAGTCTCAAAGAAGAAAGGGCTAGCTCTCAAAGCTACCTCAATCATTGAAGAAGATTCTGAGAGTGAAGTTGATGAGGATGAAGAGCTAGGACTATTTATGAAGCGTTTTGGAAGGCTCATGAGAAACAAAAAATTCCAAAATAGCTTCTCTTCTAAAGGTAAGAAATTCATTCCTAAAGAAAATTCTACTTCACCTACTTGTTTTGAATGTGGTAAGGAAGGACACTTCAAGATGGATTGTCCAAACCTAAAGAAGAAAAACAAAGACAAAAGAACTAAGAGAAGAGCATATATAGCATGGGATGAAAATGAGATAAGTAGCTCAGATGAATCAGAGAATGAAGAAGCAAACCTTTGTCTCATGGCCAATCACCAAGATGAGAAGATGAGGTAAACTTTCATGACTTAGATAAGGAAGAATTACTTGATGCCCTTGAAGATTTGTATGATAAATTTACAAAAGTCTCTAATAAGCTTAAATTGTCTAGAAAAATAAGTGATACTCTAGAAATGCATCTCATGGAAGTATGCAAAGAAAATGAATGTTTAAAAGAAGAGCTAGAAAATATTCAAGCATGCTCTAAGAATAAACCTTGTGAATTTGCTAAAAAATGCATTGATCTAGAAACCAAGGTCTTAGACTTGAATAGACCATTAGAAAAATTTACAAATGGTAGAGACAATTTAAATGCACTTCTTGGAAAACAACGTTGTATGTTTAACAAAACGGGACTAGGTTATAATCAAGGATCACATGCTTACAAGAAGGATAAACATTACAAAAATTTCTTTGTGCCACCTAGTAAATCATCTACACCATTTATGAAATGTAATTATTGTGGTCTTAAAGGCCATAACTCTTATAATTGCAATGTTAGAAAATTAGGACCAAAAGTAGTGAGAAAAGTATGGGTTCCTAAGGGAACATTTTCCCAAACTAACCTACAAGGACCCAACATAAAATGGGTACCAAGCTCTCTAACTTGAATTGTTTTGTAGGTATGTTTTAAGGCAAGTAACACCCATTGGTACTTGGATAGTGGGTGTTCTAAACATATGACGGGAGATAAAAGTAAGTTTATATCACTTACTCCACGAAACAAAGGTTTTGTTACTTATGGAGATAACACAAAGGGAAGAATACTTGGAATCGAAAATGTTGGTAAAAATTCTTCCACCTCCATAAATGATGTATTATATGTTGAAGGACTAAAACCCAACTTGCTTAGTATTAGTCAATTATGTGATAAGGGCTATAAAATTGTTTTTGAATCAAATGGTTGCATAATTGAAAATAAGCTAAACAAGGAGATAAAGTTCATTGGTCAAAGAGTAGATAACATTTACATGATTAATCTAGATTGTCTTGCTTCAAATGATGTGCAATGCTTCATAACTAAAGAGGATGAATCATGGCTATGGCATAGAAGAATTGCTCACATTTATGTAGACCATTTAAATAAACTTGTTTCAAAAGATTTAGTTATTGGTTTACCAAAATTGAAATTTAAAAATAAATTTTGTGACGCTTGTCAAAAAGGAAAACAAGTAAAGGCTTCTTTTCAAGCAAAAAACATTGTTTCAACAACTAGACCTTTACAACTTTTACATATGGATTTATTTGGACCTTCAAAAATCAAAAGTTTTGGTGGAAACTATTATGGTCTTGTGATTGTAGATGATTACTCTAGATATACATGGACATTATTTCTTACTCATAAACATGAAGCATATCATGCATTTAAGAAACTTGCCAAGATCATCTAAAATGAACAAAATTTGAAAATAGCATCCATTCGAACGGATCATGGGGGAGAATTTGAAAACCAATCTTTTGAAAAGTTTTGTGAAAAGTTTGGCATTGAACATAATTTTTTGGCTCCAAGAACTCCATAACAAAATGGAGTAGTTGAAAGGAAAAATCGATCTTTAGCGGAGCTCGCAAGAACTATGTTGAATGAAAATAATATTTCAAAACACTTTTGGGCCGATGCGGTAAATACCGCTTGCCATGTGATGAATCGTTGCTTAATAAGGCCTATATTAAAGAAAACCCCCTATGAACTTTATAAAGGACGAAAACCAAATATTTCTTACTTTCACATTTTTGGATGCAAATGCTTCGTCTTAAACAACGGAAAGGAAAATCTTGGCAAATTTGATGCAAAATCTGATGAAGCAATTTTCTTAGGTTATTCATCTACAAGTAAAGTATATAGACTCTTTAACAAACGAACTTATACAATTGAAGAGTCCATACATGTTAAATTTGATGAACTTAACCAAAATCCTCCGAGAAAGGAAGATGATGATCTTGTAGGTACCTTCTAAGAAATGAACTTGGAAGACAAAGAAGAAGCCAACAATGAAGGAGCTACAACACAACTTGATAAACAACAAGATTGGGTAACCTTAAAGGACCATCCTTTGGACAAAATCATTGGAGAAATAACCAAAGGGGTAAGTACTCGAAATGCCATTAGAAATGCATGCAGTCACTTAGCTTTTGTATCTCAAATTGAACCCAAAAATATTGATGAAGCCATTATTGATGAACATTGGATGTTAGCTATGCAAAAAGAATTAAACCAATTTGAAAGAAATGAAGTTTGGGAACTTGTGCCAAGACCCAATGACCATCTAATAATAGGCACCAAATTGATTTTTAGAAATAAGCTAGATGAAAATGGCATAATAACAAGAAATAAAGCTAGACTAGTTGCAAAGGGATATAATCAAGAAGAGGGAATAGATTATGAAGAAACATATGCTCCCGTAGCTAGGTTAGAAGCCATTAGATTATTGTTAGCTTTTGCATGTTGTATGGATTTTAAACTTTATCAAATGGATGTGAAAAGCACTTTTCTAAACGGCTTTATTCAAGAAGAAGTGTATGTAGATCAATCTCCTGGTTTTGAAAATCATAAATTTCCAAACCATGTCTTTAAATTGAGAAAAGCTTTATATGGTTTAAAACAAGCTCCAAGAGCTTGGTACGAAAGACTTAGTAAATTCCTTCTAGAAAATAATTTTGAAAGAGGAAAAGTTGATACTACACTATTTATAAAACGCAAAAATAATGAAATTCTTTTGGTACAAGTTTATGTTGATGATATAGTATTTGGTGCTACTAATGAAAATCTTTGTCAAGAGTTTGCCAAGATTATGCAAGATGAGTTTGAAATATCCATGATGGGAGAACTCACCTTCTTCCTTGGATTACAAATAAAACAAACAAGTGAAGGAACGTTCATTAGTCAAACAAAGTATTGTAAAGAACTACTCAAAAGGTTTGAAATGGACAAGGCAAACGAAATAGCAACACCCATGAGTACATCTTGCTATTTAGACAAAGATGAGAAGGGTAAGGACGTTGAAATAACTAAATACCGAGGTATGATTGGTTCCTTACTCTATTTGACAGCTAGTAGGCCTGATATTATGTTTGCGGTATGCATGTGTGCTAGATATCAAGCATGTCCTAAAGAATCACATCTCACTGCCGTAAAAAGAATTTTGAAATATCTTGTGGGTACTGAAAATGTTGGTTTATGGTATCCCAAAGGTGTTGAATGTAATCTTTTAGGATATTCCGATTCTGACTTTACGGGTTGTAAACTTGATAGAAAAAGTACTAGTGGCACATGTCATTTACTTGGTAGTTCCCTTGTTTCTTGGCATAGCAAGAAGCAAGCAAGTGTTGCATTATCGATGGCTGAGGCAGAATATGTAGCAGCCGGTAGTTGTTGTGCTCAAATTCTTTGGATGAGACAACAACTTCTTGACTTTGGTGTTGTTTTAATGAAAGTACCTATTAAATGTGACAACACTAGTGCTATAAATATCTCTAAGAATCCGGTCATGCATTCTAGGACCAAACACATTGAAATAAGACATCACTTCATTAGAGACCATGTTTTGAAAGGAGATTGTGTACTTGAATATGTTGAAACTTCAAAACAATTGGCGGACATTTTTACAAAACCCCTTCCAAAAGACCAATTTATAAATATTAGAAGGGAATTAGGAATTCTGGAAATTGCCTAATTAACTTATTTTATCACACTTTCTTACTCTTTGAACATATTTTTACAAATCTTTAACTCATCTTTTCCATAAAATTTTCATTTCCTTGAACATAATGCCTTATTTTGTGATATACATACAATTTTTGAAGAAAATTTATACTCATAATTACAATAATCAAATCACTTGTCTTATTTAAGACTCCATGGAGTCCCCATTTATTTAAACATATATTGACACAAAGATAATCTCCTATATACCACATGGATCTCAAAAATAAATGGTAAATGACCTTTTGATTTTCTTGACTTTCTTGTGCAACAAAATCATTGGCAACTTGCAAAATCTAAATCCTTGTATAAATCCCTCACAAAACACTCATCTAACAACATGTTTCTTTTAACTTGCATAAAAATAGCTAGATGAATTAATTCATACTTAGATGAAATAATTCCCATGAAACCTTGTGTACCTACATGCTTTGAATGATTTCGTAATATATGTTGCATGTGTTAGGAGGAACAATTGACATCTTACTTCAAAATGTATGCACCTATCCTTAAGTGGTATATAATTATATTTGATAATATCTAAGGAAGTCTTTTTGATGATGCCAAAAGGGGAGAGAAATATATACATTTAAAGGGGGAGAGACCTTATTAAGGGGGAGAGACCTTTTATATATAAGAAAGGAAGAGTATGTAAATCAATATGTGTATCCATTGCATAAGAAAGGGGGAGCCCTTAATATATTGCTTCTCACATGATCCTTGACCTTAAATACTCTCTTGATTTGTTGTGCCTATGATTTCATAAACATGTGGTATCAAATTGTATGTGAAAGGGGGAGTCTTTCTTGCAATATATTTGAATTGTTGTGAACTAACACCCCAAGAGACAAGCATTTGTTGTCATCATCAAAAAGGGGGAGAATGTATTTTATGCTGATGTAGGTTTTGATAATGACACAACAAATGAAGGATCAAGATCAAGGATGAAATAATTATGTTTGATGAAGGAAAATTAATGAATTCCAAAGAGATGTTTCAAGGCACTTATAGAGGTCTAAAACAAGTGAAGAACAATCATCAAAGTGCCTAAGGACCAAAAGAACAAAAGCCATATGCAAGTACATGTCAAAAGGATAAAATAATATACAAAAATGAAGGAACAGCATGATGAATTGATTCACTAAGCAGTTGAATCGATTCATGCATTTTAGTTTGGCCCAGGATTTCATTTTACAAGATTGAATCGATTCCTCCCTACCTTGAATCGATTCATGCACTAAAAATTGCACAGAAACACTAAATGAATCGATTCTTTTGTGAAATGAATTGATTCATTCAGTTCAAATGGTTCTGGAACATTCAGTTAAAATGCGTTACAACCTGGAATCGTAAATTGGGAGCCTTAGATCGTATTTCATGAATAATGCTCCATTAAGCAGACAAAAGCAAGTCCCATTATGCAATTTATGGATCTAATGAATTCTTTAATTGTAAAGAAGCTACACCTTGACACTATAAGAAGAGTTGAAGGCATTAATTACACCAAGCATTTGAAGCATTTCCATTTGCTTTCTTCCCCCTCCATTTTCTTGCTCTTCTTCTTGCTCTCTTTATTCTTGATTGGCATATTTCTTGAAGTTATTTTTGAGAGTTAATTTGTGGGGAAATTATATTGTGTACTTAATTTGCATATCCTCTCCTTGAGAGTTATTACTTTGTGAAAACTTTAACTTGTATATCCACTCTATTGAGAGAGTTTCCTTGTACACTCAAACACCAAACATACTAGCATCTTTGGGTTGGGGTTTTCAACCTTGTAATTGTGAGATTGAGAGATTGGATGGGGTGCCCTTGTACTTGTGAGGATTGGATTCTTGAGTGTGGGATACTAGGAAGTTGCAATTGCTCAAAGTTATATCTCTAATCTACAATAGTGGAAATCCTCTAAGTGGGTTGCTTAGAGGCGAGACGTACACCGGCGTGGTGGAACTCGTATATATCGGTTTGCAAATCTCTCTTCCCTAAACTCATTTAATTTGTGCACTTAAGTTGCTTGCTTGATTTTTTGTTTCATTAACTTGGACTAAGTGCATGTTATACTAAGTTGCAAACTATTTTGATTAACATTGTTAAACTTGACTTTTAGTAACACTCTTTTATTAATCTTTCTAAAAGTCTCATAAATTGCTTTGTGGTTAATTTGATTCTATATCTTGATTATTACTTAGACCTTTTAAGTACTTATTATCTTGATTTGTGCATAATTTGTTATCACTTGCTATTAAGCTTATCATCTTCAATAAACATAGTAACCAAAGAATCAATTTCAAAAGCATTCAAAGTAAATTTTTTAATACTTAATTTACCCCCCTCTTGAGTAATTGAGGCCACTTGGTTAACAGGGAATAGATTTCTTACCTTTAGAAGTGAAACCCTTTTGGAATCTTTTGTTTTTCATGAGCCTTCCAAAACGCCTCACAAATAGGCCTAACTCATCATCATCTTCTTCTTGATCACTTTCAGATTTGTTTTCTTCAATAGAGGTGGCCTTAAGAGCTAGCCCCTTCTTCTTGGAAGACTTTTCTTCCTCCTCCGCCATTTTCAAGTCTTTTAATTCTTGTTCTTGCTCTTGAAGCTTACCAAATAATGTGGCAAGAGACATATCATTTATGTTTGGCGATTGTTTGATAGCGGTGACAAGAGGTTGCCATTCCCTGGTAAGACTTTTTAGAACTTTATGGATAAGCTCTTTGTTAGTGTAAGATTTTCCAAGAGTAATAAGATGATTAATAATCAAGGTAAACCTTTTTTGAAGTTCTAAGATGGTTTCACTGGAATTCATTCTAAAGCTCTCATATTGGCTAGTTAAAGTACTAATTTTAGAATCCTTAATATCGCTAGTTCCTTCATGACTAATTTGAAGAGTATCCCACATTTCTTTGGCAGATTTACAGGTTACTACTCTAAAAAATTCATCGGGACCTAAGGCTAGAGTGATTAGATTCTTGGCTTTATAATTATATTGTACTTTCTTTTCTTTATCACTAGTCCAATCATCCATGGGTTTTTCTATTTGTTTACCATCAACAATATGCATAGGTATGAAAGGACCATTTTCAATAGCATTCTAAACTCTTAGATCAATTGATTGAACAAAAATTTTCATTCTTTATTTCCAAAAAGCATATCCTTCCCCATTAAAAGCAAGAGGTCGGTTTGTAGCTCCACCCTCAGGAAAAAGGTTTAAAGAATTTGAGGCCATTCGTTCTCTTGAAGCTGTTAAGCTTAATTTACCAAGAGTCAAGCTCTGATACCACTTGTTAACCAAGTGGCCTCAATTACTCAAGAGGGGGGTGAATTGAGTATTAAAAATTTTTCTTGAAATGCTTGTGAAATTGGTTCTTTGACAAATATATATAGAGAAGATGATAAACTTAATCCTAAATAAGAATAATAAAGAAGTTTAAATAACAAAGTTATTAAATGTAACAAATTAAGCAAGAAATTTAAATGCACAAATTTAAATAGATTAGGGAAGAGAAGATTTACAAACCGATATATACGAGTTCCACCACACTGGTGTACATCTCGCCTCCAAGTAACCCACTTAGAGGATTTCCACTATTGGAGATTAGAGATACAACTTTGAGCAATCACGGCTTCCTAGTGTCCCACACTCAAGAACCTAATTCTCACAAGTACAAGGGCACCCCACCCAATCTCTCAATCTCACAATTTTACAAGGTTGAAACCCCAACCCAAACCTCTAGAATATTTGGTGTTTAAATGTACAAAGATAACTCTCCAAAGAGTGGATATAAAAATTAAAGCACTTGAGAATATTTTCCTTTCTAAGAAAGAATATGCCAGTTTAGCACACAAAAATTATTTTCCTCTCTTAGAAAATAATATGTAATTTTAGCACTTCAAAATAATTTTCTCTCTCAAGAATTAATATGCAAATTTTTAGCACTTCAAAATAATTTTCTCACAAAATTAACTCTCAAAAATATTTTGCCAAAATAGAGATAGAGAGCTTTAAGAGAAATAGAGAGAACTTAAGAGAAGTAAAAAGAGTAGCGTAAGGGGGAAGAGAAACAACAAGGAAATTATGCTTGCTGAAGGTGTGTGTTCTGCCTTCATTTCCTTTTCTATTTATAGGAAAAGCAGCATGGTTTATTTCACCCTCCGATCCTCAATTTAGGCAATCAATTTAAATTTTGTCTGCCTCCTTATTTCCTGCGTGCTTGATTTCTAGCTTGAGAAATGCAATTGTCTGTCTCAATTTGTGCAATCGTCGTTTCCATTCGAGTCTCGAGAGAGGAATCGGTGGAGTTGAGTTTCTGAAAATGCGTATTGATAATTTCCATGATTTGGTCCATGATTTCAGTGATGAATCGATTCATTTAGTTGATTTTCTGGCCTAGAACTGCGCATGAATCGATTCCTTAAGGTTGTGAATCAATTCCTTCATGAAATAAACAGCAATGAATCGATTCTTTGTACTGAATCAATTCCCAGGGCTTTTGAAGAGAGTGAATCAATTCCTTGTCAATATAAATCGATTCCTGGGCTTTAAAAATGACATGAATCGATTCCTATGCAATATGAATCGATTCTTAAACTTATGAATTGATTCCTAGGCTTAATGAATCGATTCCTAGGCTATTTTTACTCCATGAATCGATTCCTATATGTGGTGAATCGATTCCCATAGCTGTTACTTATGTTTTGATGCATTTTGGACCCTTTTTGATACTTAATTGCATACTTTTTGTTTCCTTTGATTCTTGGCACTTTTGTTGATCTTTTTTCACTTGATTTAGATCTTTGTGAATGCCTTGACTCAAGTCCTTTGTTGTTCATCAATCCTTATGCATTTAACACTTGAATCCTTAACCCGTTTTTTATGATTCAATTAATCGTTTTGCACAATATCCTTAATATCTCTTCATTTGTTGTGTCATTATCAAAACCTACATTAACATATAAATACATTTTCCCTTTCACTCTCCATCTTCTTCTCCTTCCAAAAACCCTATGCAAGTGGTGGCCCTCTTCTTCTCTTCCATTTTCGTTTGGAGCTTGGGAGCTTGAAGACTCTCATCCTTCTCTTCTAATTTTAATGTTCTTCCTTCCCCATTCTTGGAACTTATTTCTTTTGGCTTGAGGTAAGGATCTTTCTTCATTTTCTTGAGCCTTATGCCATAGGTTTTGGGTAATGGTTGTTAGGAGAGAGTTAAATGCGTGTGGGTTATGAGTAGGAAGCATTTAAGATGAGAAACCCGAAGGTGGGGTGTAATTAATATGAGTTTTATGAGGGCATGATGGGGTACACAAAAATGGCATTTAATGTGGTGGAAAATGATGGACATTGATGATGGTTGTTGGGTTTTAGAGAAGCCGTAACCCTAGGGTTTGGGGGAAATGTTAAATAAGGGTGGAGAAGCATTTATGGTGTTAAGTAAATATTATTGATGAGGTAAAATGAGGCCATAAACGGTGAATAGCCATTAATGAAGCTTAATGGTTGTTGGAAACCATTAATGTAGGAACCCATCAATGGGTTTGATATCAAAAATGCATAATAATAAATGTAGGCACCTAACCCATGGTGGTTGTGGTGGAATTAATGAAATAAATATGGTTTGAGAATTTAAAATGATATAAACACCAAGTAAATGAATATGCACTTGAATCTTGGTAGTTTGAATAGAAAATTGATTGTGTGATATATTGAAATGTAGGAAATAACCCCATTGATGAGGCGGGACCATCGGACCGTGTTGACTACTACTTCTCTTGAGGTAGGAGAGGGTAACTATTCTAAATGCATGTTTTCATCCATTGTTGATGTGAAAATATGTATATATGTTTGTGTTTGATGATTGTTTAAATGGATGATGTGATGATTTTGTGATTGGTGTACATTTAGAATGGATGATGTTATGTGGCATGTTTTGGGATAGTGAATATGATATTATGTTATTGAAATATGTCATGATGGTTTGAGACCATGTTGCGAATTGAAATCAATGATGTGAAATATCCCAAATGTGTATGTATGAATTGATAAATGTGATTGCCATTAACTATCGATGTGTAAGAGTCCGATAAGGATGGGTAAAGATTGAGGATATTGAGAATATTGAAATCCACTAAGTAGTAGTGGTGAATGGTTGGTTGTGGAGTGACATTTAGGATGCATAATGTAAGAATGCACTTGATTTGTATTGCATTGCATCCATGGCATAACATTGCTGTTTATGTGGAATGTTACGGGTTCCACTAGGCGAGCCCAGTGGGAGGGTGACCCAGTGCACGGGTATAATATTATATTTCCCTAGTGATTCTGGGAATCATGAAGTTGTCTATAGTTTGGTGATGAGGCATACTATGTAGCGGGTCTAGTGAGCGGGAGGCTCTATGGTGAGCGAGTTACCTCAGTGTCCGACAGGACACGGCTCTCTCGATGTGTGTTTGGGAGGGGCCCGTAGCACTTGTGGTAAGTGAGGCCACGATGTTGATTCGCAAGTCACGGGGTGACTAGTGCTACAGATGGGAGAAAGCGATTTGGTAATAGTAAATATATTGTTAGGCATGCATGAATTGAGATATAAGTGTACATATTTTACTACTGCAGTATGGACATAGTAGCACACCTATGCTTGTCCCACAATTAGTATAGTGTTATTTCCCACAGTCGGATCTTCATTTGATGATAATTCCTTGTGCATATGCATTAGCTTTAAGAGCATTTGCGTATAGCTGGAGATATACCTAATTGGAAGCCTGTGATGGCAGTGGATGATTGAGATACAAAGAGGAAAGAAATGAGATACTAACATTGTGTGTATGATAATGCTATTAAGAATACCAATGATTTAATTATGTGTGTTATGGTTGTATTTCTCGGGTATGTAATATGTTGCTATGAATGGTATAGCATATGAATGTAACTATGATGTTTCTTGTGAAATGTATCATATGTGAGTATTTATTGGTATCATCATAATATATGACTTTGATACATTTAGACTATGTTACTCACCTCCTAGTTGATATTTTTAAGGTTAGTGTAGGTATGATCTAAATCCTACTTTTTGGAGGTCGTGCATTGGAGAAAGTAAATATGGAAAAGACTGTGGATGAGCCTTGGCTGGCATGTATACTCATTTTGTGTGGCATATAGTATGTATATGCTTATTTTGTAATTAACTTGAGGATAGTTGATTTTGGAGGTCATGTAGGAAAATGAGACCCTTGTGTGTATGGTTCATTTTTGATTATGACCTTGTCAATGTATGAATGATAAACTGGTTGTGGATTGCCTTTAAATTTAACGAATGAATGAAGGTTTATATGAAAAATTGCATTTTATAGGGCATATATAGTAGTAAGCTTAATTAGAAGGTGATTCATGAGTTGGAATGAAAAATTATGAGTATGATTGTTTGGAACAAGTTTTAAATGCTTAACATGATGTACGTGATGTGATGAATTTAACCAATTTGGCTTGAATTAAGTTTTGGCATGTTGAGTTGTGAAATTTTCACATTTTCTACATAAGACCTGATAATCTCCCTCAAGCGAGAATCCCCTATGATGGTGGCATAGCCTCTGCCCAATTTTCACTTAAGCGATAAGGGTCCTCACTCAGGCGAGACGACCCTGCATCAGGTGTGTGCACACTGGACATTTTTTGCTTGAGCGAGCTCGTCTTCGCTCAAGTGAGTTCTGTGTAGGATCATTCCTGGGCGAAATTCGCTTAGGCGAATTGATGTCTCGCCCGTGTGAGATTGCTTATGAATCAAGTGGGGTTACTGGGCCATTTTCGCCCAAGTGAAAGGGCCATTGTTTGAGGCTCGCTCAAGCTAGCAGGGGAAAATAGGTTCTGGACGATTCTCGCCCACGCTCATTTGCCTCGTCCAAGCGACTCTTATGTGTCTCGCTCAAGCGAGATGGGGCTTGCCCAAGCGAGACGGGCCCTGATGCCTTTTTCCTCTTTCGCTCAAGTGCCTCGCTGGCTTGCCCAAGCGTGGCTTATGGAACTCGCTTAAGCGAGTAAGGCATCCGCGTGAGCGAGATGCCCCTGATTCCTCCAATTGCTTTTGTTTTGGATTTTCTTGACATTAAGGCTTGTTGTTGCAACATCCTACAAATGTAATTATCATAGTTTGACCCCTTATTTCCTCTAATCGATTATCCATTTAAAATCCAATCATATAACAATTTAACTAATTCTTCCACTGTTTTCATTTAGAAATTTCTTAGGAACTATTTTTAATTTACCTTCTCATATCTTCATATATGAGATAGGCTATAAAATGATCTGGGGTATTTACTTGGTGTCCTATATATATATATTGTGTTCCTCCTACTTGTAATCATTTTTCTAAACCGTGAAAAAATTACTCCCAATTTTTGGGGTGTTACAACCTCGTATCAGAACGTCTGTTAATGCTCATTGCTTGTTATATGTGAATAAAATGCCAAAGTTGAGTGACTCTTTTGTTGAATTAAGATTGCCCACTAATTTCTGTGATGAATGGTAATGATTGTGTGATTGATATTAAGCCCGGCCAGGCATTTTCTTTTCCATATTTACCTTCAATTTGTGAATACATTATGATGATACTTTTATTAATGACAGTTGATGATGATTGGTATATATATTGATGAAAGAAACATGAGGTTTCTAATAATGTTTATGTTGTGTGTCTAGATTGAGTGATAGCGAATAGGTGTAATATTGATGCAGCCGCTATGGCTGAAGCCTTCAATCGGTTTGCCGATATGCTTGAACAGCAAGAACAACCCGCTGGTCAACCAAATCATGGTCTTGACCGATTCCTCAAGCGAAAGCCTTCTGAATTCCATCGGGGTTATAAGCTGGAAGACGCATATGTTTGGATTTGTGACTTGGAGCAGATATTTGCTAGTATGGATGTTCTGAAGCTCAAAAGGTTGAGTATGCGGTATTTATGATCCATGATGAGGTCGAGTCTTAGTGGGTTTTGACTTATGGGCGTATGATTTCTGCTCACACTCCCTTGACATGGGAGAACTTCAAGGTGGAATTTCTTAGGAAGTATTTCCTGAAGAGTTACAAGAACAAGAAGGAGCTTGAATTTATGGAGCTCAAACAAGGAAGCTCGTCAGTGGAGGAATATGCCTCAAAATTTGAAGAGCTATGTGTGTTTTATCCTCTTTTCCAATAGGAAGGTACTGAAGCTTCAAAATGCGTCAAGTTTGAGAACGGATTACGCCAAGAGATTAAGAAGGTGATTTGTCATCAAGAGATTAGGAGCTTTCCTATTCTTGTGAACAAATGTAGAATATTTAAAGAGAATGATGTGGCTCCTAAGGGTTATTTGGGGCATGATCATAGACTGAAGGGCCAATCTCCTAGCTTCAAGAAGAGGGGTGATTTTAAGAAAAAATGACAATTTATGTATGGTTCTTCCTCATTTTGAGGTGGACGAGGTGGTGGAACGCATGGTACTAATGGTGACCGAGGTGGTGGCCAAGGTCTTCGTTGTTTTTGGTGTGGCAGAAACCATTTGGCTTGCAAATGTAACCATGAGGAGACGGTGGTGTGCTATAGATGCAACCAATCGGGGCACATTCATCCTGATTGTCCCTTGAATGCCACAGATGTGGTAGTTCACGATGATGGAAACCGTGGAGGCTATGGTGCTTTTAGAGGTCGTGGTCGTGGAAACGGTAATGGAGGCTGTAATGGTGGTCAAAATAGAAATGGAGGCAACGGTCATGGTAATGGGAACGGCCGATGTAATGGTAATGGTGGCCGGAACGGTCACAATCATGGTGCTAACCAACAAACTGCTGGAAGAGTCTTTGCTGTGACCAGTGAAGAGGCTGCACAGGCCAAGGGTCTTGTCCAAAGTAAGTGCCAAATACATGGTAATTATGTTGATGTTTTGTTTGATTCGGGTGCGATGCACTTCTTTATTTCAAAAGAATTTGTAAGGCGATTAAAATTACCGATAAGTATGATGAAAGGTTCTATCATGGTGTCTACGCCGACTCGTACTTGTTTTCGGTTGGTCACTCACTGTGATAATATTGAGATGATTCTTGAGGATAGGAGATTCGTTGTATCTCTTATTTGCTTACCCTTGAAGGACTTGGAAATTATTCTGGGGATGGATTTGTTGTCTGCCAACAAGGTTTTGGTATATTGTGAGAATCAGAGCATCGTTCTTCCTTCTCTAAATACTGAGCACTTTGATGTGCAAGGTATATCTCAGATCCTTGTTATGCTATGCATGGTGGAAGGAGAAAATACTATTCAATCCCTTGATATTCCCATTCTGTCTAAATTTTCAGATGTATTTCCTGACGAGGTACCTGGTTTACCTCCTCCACGAGAGGTGGAGTTTTCTATTGATCTTATTCTGGGTGCAGAACCTGTTTCTCGAGCACCGTATCGGATGTCGCCTATAGAATTGACCGAGTTGAAAAGGCATGTTTAAGAATTGTTAGAGCAAGAGTTTATTCACCCAAGAGTATCTCCTTGGGGTGCACCTATTTTATTGGTGAGGAAGAAGGATGGAAGTATGAGGTTATGTGTGGACTATCGGTAACTTAACAAGTTGACCATTAAGAATCGATATCCCTTACCTCGCATTGATGATCTTTTGGATCAATTAAAGGATGTCGTGGTGTTCTTAAAGATCGATTTACGTTTTGGATATCACCAAATTTGGGTGAAGACCGAAGATATCCCTAAAACTGCCTTCCGAACTCAGCGTGGGCACTATGAGTATGTAGTGATGCCATTTAGAGTGACAAATGCTCCTGCAATATTCATGGATTACATGCATCGTATCTTTCATGAGTATCTTTACCAGTTCATAGTGGTGTTTATCGATGACATTCTTGTCTATTCTAAGAGCCATGAGGAACATGAAGAGCATCTTCGTCTTGTGTTGAGTGTTCTTCACGAGAAAGAGTTATATGAAAAGCTTTCCAAGTGTGAATTTTGGTTGTCCGGGGTCCAATTTCCTGGACATGTTAACTCCAAAGATGGTGTTGCTGTTGATCCATCTAAGATTGAAGTCGTGATGGCTTGGGAAACACCGACGTCTGTGACCGATGTAAGGAGTTTTCTTGGTCTTGCCGGTTATTACCGAAGGTTTATTGAAGGGTTTCTCCCGATACGCTTTGCTATTGACGAAGCTAACCCATAAGAATCAACTATTTGTGTGGAATCTAAACTGTGAAAGGAGTTTCCAAGAGTTAAAAGTTAGACTCACTTCTACTCCTGTGTTGGCTTTGCTTGAATTATTAGATAACTTTGTGGTGTATTGTGATGCTTCCAAGCTTGGTCTTGGTTGTGTGTTGATGCAAAGTGAACGTGTGATAGCCTATGTGTCTAGACAATTGCGACCGCATGAGATTAACTACCCCACACATGATCTTGAATTGGTAGCGGTGGTATTTGCTTTAAAGTTGTGGCGACACTACCTGTACGGTTCAAAGTTTGTGGTCTTTAGTGATCATAAAAGTCTTAAATATTTGTTTGACTAGAAGGAGCTTAATATGCGCCAACGAAGATGGATTGAGTTTCTAAAAGATTATGAGTTCGAATTGAGATACCATCCCGGAAAGGCAAATGTGGTTGCCGATGCCTTGAGTCAGAAATCGTTGCATGTCTCTGCCATGATGATGAAAGAAATGGAGCTAATTGAGCAATTCAGAAACTTGAATGTGGGTGTGGAAATATATATTCCGAAAAGGATGTCTCTTGAGGTGTTGATGGTAGCAAATGTGTTCCTTAAAACTGTGGAATTGCAACAACCGAAGGATGAGTACTTGATAGAGATGAAGGAGGCTCAAGCTAATGGGAAGGATTCATTTTTGACAGAAGGTCATGATGGCATTTGGCATGTGAAAGGCTGAATTTATGTCCTATCTGGTGGTGATTTAAGAAGGTTAGTACTTGAAGAAGCTCACAAGAGTGTGTTGAGCATACATCCTGGTGCCACAACAATGTATCAAGATTTGAAGAAAAATTTCTGGTGGCCCGGTATGAAGCGGGATGTGGCTAATTGTGTAACTTCTTGCATTATTTGTGAGAAGGTCAAGGTTGAGCATTAGAAACCATCTGGTTATCTGAGACCTCTTGATACCTGTAACATCCTGGATTTTTAAATAAAATAAATTTATTAGATGATGATAATTGATTATTTATGGTCAAATGATTATAGGAGATATTGTTAGACATTATAGGTGAATTATCGGTAAATTAAGATTTACCGGAACCAGATGAATTAACTGGTGATATGGGACCCACTTGATTTTATTAGATGTTTGATAGGTCTAGAATGTTTGGAAAATTATTGTGGTTAAGATGGTATACTTAAAATGATTTTTGGTGTCAAGGAAATAATTAATTGGACGTGATGTATGATAATAACGGGGGAAAATACGAACCAATTGGAATAAAAAGAAAACCAAAAATCCCATTTCTCCTTCCATTATCACCGTGGCCTCTTTCTCTTTATCACTTGGAACTTTTACCCGTTGGATAATGGGGAATTATTAACCATTGGTAAAAGCAACTTGATACACTCTTTTACCCATTGGGTAATACCCAATTTACACTAAAATTTCCTCTATCTTTCTCCTTATCACCGTGGGGTGCTTTCTCCCCCCATTCACTCTTCATTTTCTTCTTTTTCATCTTCTCTTCATCCTAAAAAAAACTGCCCACCTCCATTCTTCTTCTTTCTCTTGCCAAAAATGAAAGCTAAGCTTGGATTTGTGAAGCATCTATGGAGCTTGGGAGCTTGCATTGGTCATCTCCCTCTTCCTTACTTCATTTTCATTTGGTGGAGCTTAAGCTTGAGGTAAAGATTTCTTATCTCCACCTTGTTTTATTTATGGTTTTGGGGTTGTTGAGTTGAAGTTGGTGATGTTAGAAACCTTGCATGTGGGTGGAAATGGAAATCCTAGGCTTGAATGTTTGGAAAGAGAACCCTAAGTATTAATAATTTGGGGATTTTTGACCCACTTGATGATTTTGATGATTATGGATATCTATGAATAGAGTATATGAGAGGAATGGATTTTTAGAATCATTAAGATTGATTATTGAGGTTGATGATATTTGCATGTGAGTAGATTTGATGACTTGAGGAATAAATCTTGAGAATAGGAAAATGATAGGCAATGTTGAGTGATGTTATTGGTGATAACAATAATGGTGGATAACCATTGATAATGGATACTTGACTTGATGAAGTCTTAGGTCATGATAAATGCCATAAGGGTTTATTGATTAGTGATGGCTTAAGAAAATCCATGGTGACTTAAGTTGAAATTGGATGCCTTGTGATGGCTTATTAATTTCATGTACATATGTGTGTTGTTGATAGGATTGTATTCCGGACGATGATGCATAATAATCAAAGTCATCGAAGCGTTGGAATTGCGGTTCTTCCCTCGAGGTAGGAGAGGAGTTTGCATTTCAAATCGCATGAGTGAATTCATTGTTAATTATGTATATGTTGAACTCATACAATGCCTTGCCATAAATGTCTTATATGACTGATTTGATGAAGTGATGATTGATGGCTTGGCTTATGTTGAATGTTATAAAAATGTATGTATTTATGACATATTGATGATAAGGGGTTGATGGTCCCTTGGTTGGACATAATTTAAATGAGGGTGATAAATTATGAATGAATGAACCACACGATTGTAAAGAATTGTTTTGAAGTGGTTATATGGAAAGGTGAATGAAGGAATAGTGTGGGTTATAGTTAAACCCTTTTTCCTTTGTAAAATTAAATAAGTAACAATGATTGATGAGGTGGAATGAGGATTTTCCGAATAAGGATGGGTAGATAGAGTTATATATATATATACCTCATGTGATGTGTATGGTGTATGGGAGGTGATTCAATTGGCTTAGAATGAGATTCCGAGTGTTAGATTGTGAGAATCTTCATTACTGCATATGTCCTGATAGTCTCGCCCAAGCGAGATGGGATCTCGCCCAAGCGAGAGTCCCCTGCTTCAGAGAATTAGCTTCTGGACTAATCTCGCCCAAGCGAGCTAGCCTTCCGCTCAAGTGAGCTGCATATTATACAATCAAGGGAGTTACTGGACGAATCTCGCTCAAGCGGGCATGGCCACGCTTGAGCGAGCTAGTGAGGAAATGGTCACTGTACACTTTTTGCCCAAGCGTATGTGAGTGGCTTAAGCGAAAGTGTGAAGTCTAATGCTGGGATGGTGCTCACTCAAGTGAGTGACTGGTATGGTTGTGTCTTAACCTAGCGTGACGAGTGAATGGGTGAGACCCTGGACGAATCCCGTCCGAGTGGGTGTTGTGAAAATAAACTAAGATGTGGTGAATTTCCGAGTGAAATCCGAGTGAGCTATGTCCGAGTCAGGATCTTCCGAGTGAGGAAGTGGACATAATCTGAGTAAGAAGGCTCTTGAGTGTGATGATCTCGGTAGTGGAATTCCGAATGGGGAATTTCCGAGTCCAGTGGAACCTGTCCCGAGTGGAGTGCCCCGAAGGTGCAATTCCGAGTGGGAAGACACCGATTGGGGATATTCAGTATGAGTTTGTCCAGAGATGCACTGGAATAACTCCGTGTGAGTGGAAAAGAAAGGAGGTCAGTCTTAGGAATGAGATGCCGAGTGAGTGACTTATTAAGTGGTGAGTCGGTTTCTAGAATGTTTTACTGAGTGGAACACTGTTTGAGTGAAGACTCAGATTTGGAATGAATTTACCGAGTGGAAGTCTGAGTGAGAGAGGACTCAGTCTGGACTGATTTTGCCGAGTGGAGGACCGAGTGAGTGATGGTCAGTCTTGGAATTAATTTTCCGAGTGAAAGACTACATGAGAGAAGAATGGGTTTTGAGCGAGTGACCGAGTGTAATGGTGCTTCTCTCGAGTGAGTGAGCGTGAAAATGCTACTGGACGTATTTTGCCTACGTGAAGGGGGTCGCCCAAGCGAACCTGGCCTGTCTCGCTCAAGCGGATGTGAATCTCGCTTGAGCGATTTTCCACCAGAATGGGTTTTACTCGATATTACTGGTGGCAGACTCATATTTGACCCTCCTTCTTGGCATGATGAGGAAAATTTGAGACGAATAAGGGGGTGTATAAGAGGTAATGTGATGATGATAAAACATGGTGGTGATTAAGATTGATTGGCACGTGGGAATTAATTAATTATGTATTTACCACCTGTATTAAAATAATGCATTATGATATATTTGCCACCTGAAATTGAATGATAAGAGGATGATAATGAGACTATGATGGCAGGATTATGAGATATATCCTAGAGCGAATTTGAAATTAAAGGAAGGATAATTAAATGACATTAAACAACGATTGATGATGATGTTGAACACTCTCTTGCACAAAGAGGTGTATATTTATATTGATGAATTGTTGTGTACCATTGTGTGTGATACAAGCATGGTCTTGTATGTGTGGTATGAAATATGAAATTGAAAATGTTATGAATGCCGCACGATTATATATACATATGAGTATACTTAAGCAATGGTAATGAATAATGAGATGAAAATCCACTAAATGAAGTGTGATAATATTGATGAATAATATATGATGTTGAAATGCCATAATGGTTGTTTGCAAGTATCGACTTGCGTGTATGAGGTGAAATATATGTGAAAATATGTTGAGATGAAAATGCCACATTAAAACTTGAAAGCTATGACTAAGAAACAAACAATGTTGAAATCCACTAAGGTGTATGGTGGTGTTGGTGATTATGATGATAATGATGATGTTTGATGAGTGGCATTTAGGATGCACAGAGTGAGAATGCATTTGATTTGCATTGCATTGCATCCATGGCATATCATAGCTGCCGGTGTTGGAATATTAGGGGATTCCCCCGGTTGGCCCAGTGGGAGGGCGGCTCAGTGCATGAGTATTTTTGTTGTTTCCCCTGTGACTCGGTGTGTAAGTCACGAAGCTGCCCATGCTGAGCTACGGGGAGCTGCATGTGGCTGACCCTTGTGGGGGGTGGCTCTTGAGGAGTAGGTGTCCCCGATGGTCCTTTGGATCACAGCTGCCATGTTGAGAATCATGGTTGGCCCGCAACACCATATGTTGAATATGTTGTATACCGCGGTCATGGTGAAAATGACCAGGTGTTGCATGATGGGCGATGCGGTTTGGTACCAGTAAAAATATGGTGATTATGCATGCATTATGATATATGTGTACACATTTTACTACTGCAGTAGGGGCATGGTATGTGATCATGCTTGAACCCACAATTGGTGTTATTTCCCACAGTCGGATCCGCATTTGTTGTTGATTATTCCATTGTGCATATGCATTAGCCATAAGAGCATTTGCATATAGCATGGAGATATACCAGAATATGATGATGATTGATGATGATTGAGATGATGGTATTGGTGTTGATGAGATGAGAAGTTAATATAATGAAAGACCACATAAAAGTAATAAATGATATGAATATATAAAATGATGTTGAATATGACGATATGTATGATATGGCCCAATGTAATGAAGGGCGTATTTGTTTATGATTAGAAATGATGATGTTAGCCCATGGTGGCTTGATGAAAGACCAGAATGGTCTATGTTGATGATGTTGGCCCATTGTGGCGATGTGATAGATACGTGTTGGCCCATTGTGGCGGTGTTATAGATGTGTATATGCTTGCTTTGCTATGATTTGATGAATAAGTATAAAATGAATATAACATTGTTGAAATAATAAATCTATGATGATTATTGATGAGTTTTGCAAAGCATACATGATGTTAATATGCATATGCACATAATTTCAATTGTATTCATATCGTCATATGAAATGTATAACTCACTCTCCCATGTGGTCTACTTTTTAGTATTGAAGCAGGAATGCCATGGGAAGAGGACGTTTTTAAATTAAAGCTTTTGGGAAGGTAAATAGTTGTAGAGGAATGCCTTGGCCGGCAGCATTGTAATTTAACGTGTTATGTATATGATGAATAGTATGATGCTGTAATTATTGATATTGATGGACAAATTGTGAATATGTATACATTTGGGTGATGTACTAACAGTGGAGATATATGAATTGAGGTTGGACTGGTTATGGTCTATTATGAATATAAACATTGGAGATGTATGACGCATGACCATATAGATAAGTATATACTTATATCCTAGGCATTGTATACTTATGTGATTATGTAAAACGATGATGGTTGTATATTAGGCTTATGATATGCCATTGCATTCTTGCCGAGCTTTTTCTCATATCTTCATATATGGGACTAGGCGTGTGCCCGGTATACACATTTTTCTTCCGCTGTAAACTCTGTTATTTTGTATACCTTTATGGGCAGACTATTTATCGATCCAGTTATAGGTTACTAAATCTCACTCTTTGGTTTTCTGTGATTTGGGTCTTGATGTGGTCACGGTGGTATCTTGGAAATGGTTTCCAACGCGAAAAATTTATTCACATTTTTATTAATTATGTCGATCACATCGGGATTTGAGTATAGAAAATCAGGGGTGTTATAATACCCCTGTGTGGAAGTGGGACGACATTGCTATGGACTTTGTTTCTGGATTACCCAGAACACGTACTGGAAATGATGCTATATGGGTGATTGTTGATCGATTGGTGAAGTATGCTCACTTTTTGCCCATTAATATGAAGAGTTCTTTGGAGAAATTGACACAATTGTACATTAAGGAAATTGTAAGACTACACGGTGTGCCATTGAGTATTGTGTCGGATCGCGACCTGCGGTTCACTTCTCGATTTTGGGGAAGCTTGCACGAGGCAATGGGTTCCAAGTTGAAGCTTGGTTCGACGTATCATGTAACATCCTAATTATTAAAATAATGACCAGATTAAAATTAAGATTAATTGCAAATTAGGATTAATTGTTAATTGAGAATTAACTTGAAATAAAAAGAAACTTGATGCTGATAGGAGTAATGAGACATGACACATGATTGGATGGTTGCTGCCAATTGCACGTTTCCCACCCACTCTCCTTATTACCTTGAGTACATGCTCAGAGTTCACAACCACTTCTTCATTCTCTCAAAATCCCCACGAGACTTTTCCTCTTCCTCTGTGATTCTTCTTCTCCTTTTTCTTCATTCTTCTTCGTTCTTCTTCTTCTTTGTCAGTTTAGTTTATGACTGTGGTGTTGTGGAGGACTCGAAGTTCCTCACTGTCATCAAGGAGAGATCGTTCAGAAGAGGAACAGCTTCCAGTCTTCCAAGCTGCGTGTATGGTGTTCGACTGTGTTCGACGGTTACTGAGCAGGAGAGAGTGATTGTGGAAGTGAGGGAGCAACGGAATCAGCATTGAGAAAAATAGAGCACGGGTTAGCACTGAAAACAGAGGAGCTTCTTGCATCTTTTCAGAAGGTAGGGGGAGCTTTACATCTCAAATGTATAGTTATGGACGGATCCCGGGTGAAAGTACTATATGACGTGTTTATGGTTGTGAATATGTTGGTTGTGTGAATCATATGATGATAACTTTCGAATACCGGGTGTGTGTGTGGGTTAGCTAAGTCGAGTAAGGTTATATCCTTCTCCGTCCATGAAATATGTGTTAGTAAACATGTGAATGCATGAAAATATACTGGATTTGTGTTAGCCGAGTGCATGCGTTAAGATTTGTTATGCTAAGTCTCGTGTGTAGTTTAGCACTTAACCGTATAGGGTATATGTTACTGATATTGCTAATACCAAGTGTATATTGTGGGACTGTTGGTTGATTCCTGTGTGGATTTTTATATATGAAAGCATGAATACATGAGATGCATGTGATATGTGGTTTTACCGAGTGAAATGCCTCTGTTGTGCTTATGAATATGCATGGAAAAAATAATAAAAGACCTTGGGTTGGACTCAAGGCAATACCGAGTGAAACACTCGTGTACCAGCGTTAGACGCTTGGTTAAAGTCCTCGAGTTGGACTCGAGGCAGTGCCGAGTGCACTAAGCGTTGGACGCTTAAAGACCTTGGGTTGGACTCAAGGCAAGCTTACCGAGTTGGACTCAGGGCTGCCCGTAACACTCCCGTTGTCGCTTGGAGCGATTGTGTTACGTGTGAGGGCAAACGGTTTGGTACCAGTAAAACGGCCGGATCAGCTTGGAGCTGAGAAAAAGGCTTAGAGCCTATGTTGCAACATAAAACTTAATAAAACTGATCGGATCCGACTGAAAATTTATGTGTGCACACTTATACTTTTGATGAGCTCAATGTGGTTATATGCGTATGTAAGGGAATATGATTAATATGGCTATGTGCTATTTGAATAAATTCCGATTGAATGTTACTATGTGTGGATATATCTAATGACAGTGCAAGTGATAGATTGATTGATGAGTTAATGCTGTGTAGTGGAATTCTAGAGGTTTTCCGAGTCATTACTGTCATTTTATATGTATAAGCTTACCCCTATTGTGGCCATATTTCAGTGGATGTTGCTCGGAATGTGGAATGATGGGAGAGCACTGATTGCTGGGAAGTGCATTGTATAGTGGAGATGTACATATTTATATATATATTGTATAGATGATTTTGTATAGCCTTGGCCGGCTCTTAGTCTAATATTCTACTTTAATGTGTGGGATTTGAATTCTCTCGGTATTGAGAGTAAAATTAAACATATTTCAGTATATATATATATATATATATATATATATATATATATAATACTACGTGTTTCATTTAATGATGTGGGTGAATTTCTAAGTTGTGTACATTTATTTTCTACCAAATGAATAATGCTTGTGTGATTCCGCGTAAGGGAGAGCTAAGGTAAATCCGAGTGAGGTGAGATAGGAGACCCTCTTCTGAATGTAGAAAAGTTGGGATAATTCCGAGTGAATTATACTCATTAAAGGACTATTCCCCTAGGAGGATCAATCGAAGGGTGTTATGTGCGGAAGCCCTTTAATAAGCCTATTCCGAGTGGATAAGGCCATGATATCCGAGTGAGTGAGGTCATGTAATCCGAGTGGGAACTGACTTAAAAACTCCCGAGTATGAACTTATTAGAATTCCCGAATGGAATGGAGCTAGAGTATTTCCGAGTGAAAAATATGTGAAATATTCCGAGTGATATGAGACTGTGGAAATATTCCGAGTAAGGAAAACTGATAGATTCCGAGTGTAATGGCCGAGAGAATAATTTTTGCATGAACTTAGGTTCGGATTCCGAGTGATAAGGTTACCGAGTGAACTAGGGCTCCGATACCGAGTGATGTGGATACCGAGTGGACTTAAGTTAAATCCCTAGTGTTCGAGATTATCCGAGTGCCCTGTTCGCTTGGGCGAGTAAGGTTTCGCTTCAGCGATCATGGTTCGCTTAGGCGTTCTTCCGCTGACAATTACTTAATCGATATTGGGCCTTGCTAGCGTGGGGGCTTTCCGACCCGGTTCTACCTTTCCGTGGTCGGATTCCTGTTCCGTTTTTCCCTGCTAGCCGTTCAAAATTCTTGGAAAAAAAAAATTTCCCTTCTTCTCGGATTTTATTTTGTTAGGATGTTTCATTTTGGTATCAGAGCGGACTTAAAAGGTCCAAGGCCAAGGTAGGCTTACTCTTAGTAAGCGGTTGGGTGCATTATGACCGAGTGTCGTAATTAATTGCAGCATCTGATGGATTTGATCCATGTTTAAGCACAATTTGAGTGGCCATGTGCCTATGAGGTGTTGTTTTGGGGGTACAAGATTATTCCCACCCTGGTCCGATTAACTATATGATACTTAAGGATTCTATAATAATGCGTTATAATTGTTGAATGTTGGGTTGAAGTCCGATCAGTAGTGAGTAATTCTGTAAACTTATCCTTGAAAGGGGTGTTAATTTTAGGATAAGTCATGGCCAATCGTCAGAGCATGGAAGCCATAGCCACGGCATTCCAGCGTTTTGCTGACATATTTGAGAGGCAGAGTCAGCCTCGAACTGATGATGACCAAGGGTTGGACCGCTTCCTGAAGAGGAAGCCGAGTGAGTTTGAAGGAGGATTCAATCCCGAATCGGCTTATGCATAGATTCAGGAGTTAGAAAGAATCTTTGGTGGCCTTCAATGTACTGAGGCCTAGAAAGTGGACTATGTTGTATATATGCTGCGAGCTGAAGCCGAGTGTTGGTGGAAGATCGCCAGGGCCCGATTGATTGATGCAGGTACCCAGTTGATCTAGGAGAATTTTAAAGCAAGTTTCCTGGAGAAATACTTTCCTGACACTGTGAGGAGTCGGAAAGAATTAGAATTCATGGAATTAAAGCAGGGTTCCATGACTGTTGAGGAATACGCTGCTAAATTTGAAGCACTGTGCCTGTTCTATCCACCATTTTAGCAACCCGGAACCGAGGGTTCCAAGTGCATTAAGTTCGAAAGCGGATTGAGACCCAAGATTAAGAGAGAGCCTTTAGACACCAAGAAATTCAGAATTTCCCAGTGTTGGTGAACAAATGCAGAATTTTTGAGGAAGATGAGAATGTCCACCCGGGACAGAGCAGCAGGACCGACTCGTCCTTGAAGCCGCAGCAGCCTCGCTTTAAAAAGTCGGGCAATGTTGGAAGAGGCAGACCCTCCTCTATATACCGAGGACGGGGAAATCGTGGGGGACGTTTTGGAGGTCGGCCTGGGAATGGGAAGTGCTTTAGATGTGGTGGAGACCATTTTTCCCGAGTGTGATGTTGGAAGAGATATTGTATGCTTCCATTGTAATGAAAAAGGGCATGTACGCCCCGATTGCCCCCAGCTGCAACCGGCAAATGTTAATGCACAACGTGGAGGTTTCCGAGGAAGGGGTCACGAAAACGGCGGCCGAGGGAATGGAGGCAGAGGCAATGGAGCTCGGGGTAATATGATGTTTGCCCCAAATAACCGAGAGAGAAATGCTGAGCACCAGCTACTGGACGGGTTTATGCAATCAACGCTGAGCAAGCTGCACAAGCTAACGACTTGGTACAAAGTAAGTGCTCACTTGGTATTCATACTCTTGATGTAGTTTTTGATTCTGGAGCTACCCACTCCTTTATAGCTGACGATTGTGTGAGACGGTTGAGATTGCCGACTGTGTATATGAATCAGACTTTGGAGGTAGCCAATCCTACCGACGTTAAAGTGTTGACATCAATGATGTGTAAAGATGTAACCCTTACGTTGGGCGATCAGAGTTTTACCTTCGATTTGGTATGTGTGCCTCTGAAAGACCTCGATATCGTACTTGGCATGGATTGGCTTTCAGCCAACAAGGTGCTGGTGGATTGCCAAAACCGGAAGGTGATTTTTCTGAGGCAGAACGATAATGATTACACGGTGCAAGGTATAGCCCAGTTATTTGTGATGCTTTGTTTGACCGAGGGTGAGAGTAGAATCCGAGTACATGATATTCCGATTGTTTGTGATTTTCTTGAAGTGTTTCCGGATGATGTGTCGGGTGTTCCTCCAAATAGAGAAGTTGAATTCTCTATTGACTTAATCCCTGGAGCCGAGCCAGTCTCCTGTGCTCCTTATAGGATGTCTTCGACTGAATTAGCCGAGTTGAAGAAGCAAGTTGATGAGTTACTCAGTAAACAGTTCATTCGACCGAGTGTGTCACCGTGGGGTGCACCGGTGTTACTCGTCAAAAAGAAAGACAGCAGCATGAGGCTATGTATTGATTACCGACAGCTGAATAAGCTGACTATAAAGAATCGGTACCCATTACCGAGGATTGATGATCTGATTGATCAGTTGATAGGTGCTTTAGTCTTCTCAAAAATCGATTTACGGTTGGGATACCACCAGATCCAGGTGAAGGACTCGGATATTCCCAAGACCGCGTTTAGGACTCGGTATGGTCATTACGAGTATGTTGTAATGCCATTCGGCATGACAAATGCCCCTGCTGTATTCATGAATTACATGAACAACATTTTCCATCCATACTTGGACCGATTCGTGGTCATTTTTATTGATGATATCTTAGTTTATTCTAAGACCCCTGAGGAGCATGAGGAACATCTCCGATTGGTACTCCAAGTATTAAAGGAGAAACAATTGTTTAAAAAACTTTCGAAGTGTGAGTTCTGGATGGATAGGATCCATTTTCTTGGACATGTAATTTCTGAGGAAGGTGTCTCGGTAGATCCTTCCAAGGTAGAAGCTGTAATGGCATGGGAGAGGCCTAAGTCGGTCTCGGAGATTAGAAACTTCATGGGTCTGGCCGGATATTATAGAAGGTTTATTGAGGGGTTCTCTAAGCTTGCGTTGCCCCTGACTAAGTTGACTCGGAAGAATGTTCCTTTCGTGTAGAGTTCCGAGTGTGAGAAAAGTTTCTGAGAGCTAAAGACTAAGTTGACAACAGCTCCAGTGTTGGCATTGCCAAATTTGCAAGACAGCTTTGTAGTTTACTGTGATGCGTCGGGACTCGGTCTCGGATGTGTGCTGATGCAGAAGAACTGAGTGATAGCTTACGCCTCTCGTCAATTGAGGCCACACGAGCAGCACTATCCGACTCACGACTTGGAGTTGGCAGCTGTTGTCTTCGCGTTGAAAATATAGAGACATTACTTGTATGGCTCCAAATTCGAGGTTTACAGTGACCACAAAAGCCTCAAATATTTATTCGATCAGAAAGAGCTGAACATGAGGCAAAGGAGGTGGACGGAATTTTTGAAAGATTACGACTTCGAGTTGAAGTATCATCCGGGTAAGGCGAACGTTGTGGCCGACGCCTTGAGTCGGAAGTCGATTCATATGGCAACGATGATGGTGAAAGAAATGGAATTACTTGAGCAATTCCGAGACATGAATTTACATACAGATGTCTGTTCGTCTCGGAAGGTGACGCTCGGAATGTTGAAAATTGCCAATGAGTTTCTAAAGTTAGTGTATGAGGAGCAAAAGTCAGATTCTTACTTAGCTGAGATGAAAGAGACTCAGGCTAAGGGAAAGGACCTGTCCTTGACCGAGGGATCGGATGGAATTTTCCGAGTGAAGGATAGGATATATGTGCCAGGTGCTGGAGAATTGAGGAGGATGGTGCTCGAGGAAGCCCACAAAAGCCTGTTAAGCATCCACCCGGGCACTACAAAGATGTACCATGACTTGAGGATGTATTTCTGGTGGCCCAGATTGAAAAGAGACGTGGTCGATTATGTGGCTCGGTGTGTCATTTGTCAGAAGTCAAAAGTTGAACACCAGAAACCGTATGGTGGATTGCAATCCCTTGAAATCCCCGTGTGGAAATGGGACTCAATTGCCATGGACTTTGTAATGGGATTGCCTAAAACCCGAGCGGGTTATGATGCCATTTGGGTGATTGTGGACCGATTAACGAAATCAGCACATTTCTTACCCATGAACATGAGGTATTCCTTACAGAAGTTGGCCCAGATTTATATCCGAGAAATTGTCCGACTGCATGGTGTGCCATTTTCTATCGTGTCGGACAGGGACCCAAGATTTACTTCCTGGTTTTGGGGAAGCTTGCACCAGGAATTGGGCACTAAACTCCAACTGAGCTCAGCCTACCATCCCCAGTCAGATGGGCAGTCCGAGCGGACAATACAAAGTTTGGAAGACTTGTTGAGGTCATGTGTGTTGAAGCACGATGGTAGTTGGGATCAATATCTCCCTCTGATTGAATTTACATATAATAACAGTGATAAGTGCTTTATAACACAATAAAATAGATCTAGTTTGCTTAGAATTTTAATCATTATGCACTGTATTTCCTTTATTTATTGTGATTTTTGCTTTCTTTCCACTTTATTCTACTTGGGTAAGTTATTTTGTAGAAATTAAGGCAATAAAGGGTCAATAACATGAGAAAAACGACATAAAATGATAAAGAAACAAGAAGAACAAGCCCAAAGTAGAAAGAACTCTCTTTTTATGCTGAATTCCGACTCAAAATGCTGAATTCTGACTCAGAATGTTAAAATCCGACTCAAAATGACCAAATCCGAGTGGGATGACTAAGAAAGGACCAAATCCGAGTGGAATTACTCAGAATGGAGCAAATCTGAGTGGAATACTTCACTGTTGGATTAGAATCCGAGTGGAAAGTTCCCTGTCTTAGAAATTTCGAGTGATAAATGGCTGACTCTGTTGGAGGTTCAATGCTGAAAAGGAATAAGTCTCGGTTGGAAGTGATTCCGAGTGGAAGCTTCCCCGAGTGCGACCATTCCGAGTGAAAAAAGGGACTGACCTTCAATAAAAACTGCCCAAAGCTAATTCCGAGTGAAGGGATGCTGACTGAAGCAGGTCTGACCAGGGAATAAGTGCTCTTTTTTTTGGGCAAAAAGCTGTTCCGAGTGAGTTGATTCCGAGTAGAAGAGGCCGCTGAATGAATGTGTTGAATAAGGAGGAACCCAAGTGGTTTCATTCAGAGAAAATGGCATTCTCAAGCGGAACAAATCATTTTCGAGTAGTGTCTTAGCAAGCAAGGAAAAATCCGACCGGAAATGAATCACACTCGGGCAGACTCCCAAGTTTAACACTGAGACCGAGTGAGAAGTCTCCAAGGAAGACACCCGAGTAAGTTAGGGCAGAAAGCTGAATTTCTGAGCAAAGCAAGACTCGGACATGAAAAGAATTCTATCAGCCAGATTCCAGTCTCTCAATTCCAAATTTCTGAGTGAAAGGTATATCCGAGTGAGATGATTGACGACTGAAGTCAATTCCAAGTGGAAATCAACTCGGACTTCCAAGTGAAGATGTGATTTTATCATTTGAATGAGTAAAGGAAGGTGTCCAAGTGAATTCCTGAGAAATCCGAGCAAGATCTTTCCGAGTGGTTCAATTCCAGAGACATAGCCGAGTGAAACAGTGAAAGAAGACTTCCCAATCCTGAGTGAGCCACTTTCCAGTCGATTCCGAGCCACCTTTTAATCAGTTCCGAATGAATCACTTTTCACTCGGTTCCGATTCACTCTTCAATCGGTTCCGAAGGAATAAAGCAATCGGAGTTGCTTTGCTCGTCTCCTCAACTCAACACCGACTCCTTCCATCTCTTCACTGGTTCGAAACTGGATCAACCCCAACTCTCCAGCAACCCAAACACCATCCCTTCAAACCAATACCGACCGGCTTTCTCCTAAACACCGTCCCATTCCCTCTTTTCTATCCGCTGTCCCTTTCCTCTCCATCACCCACACCGTACTCCTTCCTCACATATCAAGTCAACACAGTCTCTTCACCACCAACACACACTGACTCTCCATCAATACTCCTCTCCACACCGCCCAGCAACCCACTCAACACAACACCGTCCAGATCTCCATCCAACAACAAGCCACAAAACCGACCAACACCTTCCAGCAAGCTGTCACTCGGTCTTGGGGATAAACAGCAAGCTTTCACTCGGTTTTGTGGAAAAACAACACTTTTTCACTCGGAATTTCTCCACCTGCACCAATCATCACTAAATCCAAGCACCGAATTATTGGAAATATTAAAATATGCAAATTGGAAACAAGTTGGCATAGCTGGAACTCACATGCACCGAAAGTTTCTTCCACTTGTAATTTTAACGCGTTTTCTTAGCTGGATTCATTAATCCATTCGCCTATAAAAGGGAGAGCACCACAGCATCAATAAGCATCACTTGAAATCAATTCCATAAGCTTCAATTTCTTTTCTTTCTCCTCTTTCTTTCGTTTTCTCTTTTCTTCTTTCGTCCTTCTCTTTTCTTTCTTTCTTTTTTTTCTTTATTTCTTTCTTCGTTCTTTTTCTTTCTTTTTCGTTCTCTTTCTATTTTATTTTTCTTTATTTTATTTTAAGAGTTGTGAATTGTAAAAGTGAGTATTTAAATTTGTAATTGGTGGAGGAATATTGCAACAAGGAAATACAGTGGTAAATTATTCTGAGCTTTTAGAGAAACCCGTAAGTTCTTATTTTTACCATGTCTTGTATGTTTTATTTTTCCATTATTTATATGAATTTGAATTATTTCATGAGTAGCTAAATTAATTATCTTGGGATGAAAGGGGTTTGATAATATTTTATTTTAATGTTATTTTGACTTAGAATTAAATAAATTTCTGTTTTCTATTTAGTTCAATTATGCTCAATGCTTTTAGTGATTCCTAACAAGAACCTAAATGATAAAACTGTATACTTGCGGGTATATTAGTAAGTTTAGGTAATAAATAGAATCGAGAGATTTATTTTTACCGGAAAGCTTTGAACTAAACCTAAGATTTTTGAGATGCTTTTTGTGACCTCGGTAAAACTGTGAAAGTAATCAAAATTCTTTTGAGGAAATAAAAGGGATTTTCATAAAACGATAATGGGCCTTTCTGAGGATTAAGCAGCGCTTTCCATAGGTTAGGTACATTAATGGGATTCCGAGAGGAACATATTAATTAGCTTTTGGAAAATTCACCTTGGAAAACTTAATTCGATTCTTATTTATGAAAAGCTAAAATTCATTAACATAAAATAGAGTCTTAATCTCCCGAAATCCCAAGATACTCTCAACTCTGACTTTTAAGTGTCAAGTAAATTTTATTTTTGTATTTATTCATATTCTATACAACTTAATTTTGTGTTTTATTTTACAAAAACCTTAAAAATCAATTGTGTGGATAATTAAATTTTAATATGCCCGTACTTTGAACACAGTCCCTGTGGAGAACGATAATCTTCTATATTACGCGACATAACCCGTGCGCTTGCGGGCCCTGTCAAGTTTTTGGAGTCGTTGCAGGGGACTGTTGTCCCTCGAATATCGGCAATATTGAAATTCGATTAGATCATACTTGTTAATATTTTTATTGTTATTTTTATTTTTATTTTGTTTCTAATTTTGTATTTTGTTCTTTATTTTGTGTATCTGTTGTTGTTTTATTTTTGCGATAATTTGTTTTATTTGTCATTTATTTTCTTTTTATGCGACGAAGCCGTAGTGTTGATCTAAACTTAGGATTTGACCCTGAGATAGAACGTACCCTTAGAGCTTTAAGAAAACAACAAAAACAACAAAAAGAACAAAAAGAAAAACAAATGGCAGACCAACACAGACCCTTAAGAGATTTTGCCGCTCCAAGCACTAATGGGAGAGGATCTAGCATCCTTAGACCCACAGTGGAGGCTAACAATTTTGAATTGAAGCCTTCACTACTCTCAATGGTTCAACAGAACCAATTTAGAGGATTACCCTCCGAAGATCCAAATCTTCATCTTCAAATCTTTCTTGAATACTGTGACACCCTGAAGATGAACGGAGCCACCAATGATACCATTCGCTTAAGACTTTTCCCTTTCTCCTTAATAGATAAAGCGAGAGCGTGGTTATACTCTCTTCCTAAAGGATCCATCACGACTTGGGAACAATTGTCCAGTGCTTTTATCAATAAATGGTACCCAAGGAACAAGACTGATGTGCTGAGAAAATAAATCATCAATTTTTCACAAAAAGATGATGAATCCTTGTATGAAGCCAAGGAAAGATACAGGGAGATGCTGAGAGAATGTCCTCACCATGGGATAGAAAGGTGGTTGACAATCCATATTTTCTATAATGGACTAACTTCAACACAAAAGATCTCTTTAGATGCTGCAGCTGGAGGAGCCTTCATGAGTAAAAATGTTGATGAAGCTGAGAACCTGATTGAGGAAATAGCTCAAAACACTCACCAGTGGAACTCTGAGAGAGGATTACCTACTAAAACACCAGGTAAGTATTCTGTTGATGCTCTTTCCCTACTTTCTGCCAAAGTTGAAGCATTAACATGAAAACTTGATAAAATAGGGTCAACAGGTGCTACTAATATTGTTTGTGAAGTTTGTGGTGTTTCAGGACATGGAGTTACAAATTGCCATTTAGCAATGACCCCTAATAAAGAACAAGAAATGCATCAGGTGGATGCTATTGGAAACTATAGTGGAAATTATCAAGGTAACTACAGACCCCCACAAGGTCCACCTGGCTTCCAAAATAGGCCACCTCAATTCCAAAGTAACTACAAACCTCAACAAGGAACCTATATTCCACAAAAATCAAAGCTAGAATCCTTGATGGAAACATTTGTAACTACTCAACTTAAACAAAATGATGAATTCTCTGATGTAATAAAAAACTTGGCTTCAAAAGTGGACTCTCTTGCCACCCATAACAAAATACTGGAAAATCAAATTGCCCAACAAGCCTCCTATTCTCAAAGAGCACCAGGAACATCTCCTGGAAAACCAGAGGCTGGACCATCTAACCAAACCATGGCTGTCACTCTTAGGAGTGGTACTTAATATGATGGACCAGTTGACAAGACTACAAAGGAGGAAAAGAAAGTGGATGAATCTTCATCCCATCCAGTGATTGAAGAAGAGAAACCACAAGAAAAGAAGGAGGAGGTTAAGCCATATCAACCTCCTATTCCATTTCCTCAGCGCTTAGCTAAAGCAAAGTTGGATAAACAATTTGGTAAGTTTCTTGATGTTTTAAAGAAATTGTATATTAATATTCCCTTCACAGATGCTTTGCAGCAAATGCCCACATATGCGAAGTTCCTGAAGGACATTTTGTCCAACAAAAGAAGACTGGAGGAAGATGGTACAGTTGCACTTACTGAAGAGTGCAGTGCTCTAATTCAAAAGAAACTTCCACCCAAGCTCCAAGATCCAGGTAGTTTCTCTATTCCTTGCATGATTGGTGACATGAATATAGATAAAGCATTATGTGATTTAGGAGCGAGTATGAGTTTAATGCCATTATCTATTGTTGAAAAATTAGGATTGGGAGAGTTAAAACCTACTAGGATGTCTTTGCAATTGGCTGATAGATCTGTAAAATATCCTATAGGAATTTTAAAGGATGTTCCTATTAAGATAGGAAAATTTTTTATACCTGCTGACTTTGTTGTGCTTGAAATGGACGAAGATTCTTTGATTCCTATTATTTTAGGCAGACCATTTTTAGGAACTGCAGGTGCTGTGATTGATGTCAAGAATGTTAAGTTGTCTCTAACTGTTGGAGACCAAAAGGTTGATTTCAACTTGAAAAATATTTTAGAAAAACCTTATAATGATGTTTGCTGTACTGTGGATTTTGTCGAACAAGTGGTAAAGGAAGCAACCCTTCCTAATGACCCACTTGTAACTATTTTCATGATTGAGCCGATAGAAACATCTGATTGCTCTGAGGCCCCACATGATACTGAGGTCATGTGTGACAAAGTGGTAAGCCCCAATGTGGAATTAGAACCTTTACCAACTTCTTTAAGGTATGAGTTTCTTGGCCCTAATTCCACATATCCTGTGATTATTAATGCTGAATTGAATCCATCTGAAACTGAAAAACTTTTGAAACAACTTAGGTTGTATAGAAAGGTAATAGGTTATATAATGGATGATATCAAAGGGATTAGCCTTTCTCTTTGTATGCACAGGATTACTGTAGAAAATGAAAGTAGGGCCACAGTAGAACCACTTAGGAGATTAAATCCTAAAATGTAAGAAGTGGTTAAAAAGGAAATTTTGAAATTGCTTGATGCTGGAGTCATATATCTTGTTGATAGTAGTAAATGGGTAAGTCCTGTCCATGTGGTGCCTAAAAAGGGGGGAATAACTGTGATTGAAAATGATAAACATAACTTGATTCCTACTAGGATTGTCTCTGGTTGGCGCATGTGCATTGATTATAAGAAGTTAAATAGCGCCACGAAAAAAGATCATTTTCCTTCCCTTTTATTGATCAGATGCTTGAAAGACTTGCAAAACACTCTTATTTCCGTTATTTGGATGGGTATTCAGGTTTTCATCAAATTCCCATTCATCCATCTGATCAAGAAAAGACTACCTTCACTTGCCCTTATGGGACTTATGCTTACAGACGTATGCCTTTTGGTTTATGTAATGCACCTGCAACTTTTCAAAGGTGTATGCAAGCAATTTTTTCTGACCTTATTGAAAATGTGATGGAAGTCTTTATGGATGATTTTTCAGTGCATGGTTTGTATTTTGATAATTGTTTAATAAATTTGTGCCAAGTCTTATAGCGTTATGAAGAAACCAATTTGGTTCTAAATTAGGAAAAATGCCATTTTATGGTAAGAGAAGGCATACTTCTTGGATACCTGGTGTCTGAGAGAGGTATAGAAGTTGATAAGGCTAAAGTGGAAGTGATTGAAAAATTGCCTCCACCCACAAATGTGAAAGGTATTCGGAGTTTTCTTTGACATGTAGGGTTTTACCGCAGGTTCATTAAAGATTTCTCCAAGATCACAAAGCCTCTTACAACTCTTCTAGGTAAGGATGTGCCTTTCAATTTTGATTCATCTTGTATGGAAGCTTTTTGCAGGATTAAGCAAGCTCTAATCTCTGCCCCCATCGTGCAACCACCTGATTGGAAACTCCCGTTTGAGTTGTTGTGCGATGCGAGTGATTACACAGTGGGGGCTGTGTTGGGGCAAAGAAAGGATAAAAAGCTCCATGTAATTCATTATGCCAGTCGGACGCTAGATGATGCTCAGGTAAATTATGCCACAACTGAAAAAGAACTGTTAGCTATTGTCTTTGCTTTTGATAAATTTAGGTCTTACTTGGTAGGTTCACATGTTACTGTTTACACTGACCACTCTGCCATTAAGTATCTATTGAATAAAAAGGAAGCAAAGCCTAGATTAATTAGGTGGATTCTAATATTGCAAGAATTTGACTTGGAAATTAAGGACAAGAAGGGTACCAAGAACTTGGTCGCTGACCACCTATCTAGGTTGACATCTGAAAAAGAAGAAACAGATAATATTCCCATCAATGAATCTTTTCCAGATAAACAACTCTTTAATCTTAGTATCCAACGTGTTCCTTGGTATGCTGATTTTGTAAATTTTCTTGCATGTGGTATCTTACCTCCTGATCTTAGCTTTCAGCAAAGGAAAAAGTTTTATGCAGATGTCAAGCATTATTATTGGGATGAACCACTCCTTTTCAAGCAATGTGCAGATGGTATGATTCGATTAACGAATGTGGACACCAAGCAATGTGGACCGATTAACGAAATCAGCACATTTCTTACCCATGAACATGAGGTATTCCTTACAGAAGTTGGCCCAGATTTATATCCGAGAAATTATCCTACTGCATGGTGTGCCATCTTCTATCGTGTCGGACAGGGACCCAAGATTTACTTCCCGGTTTTGGGGAAGCTTGCACCAGGAATTGGGCACTAAACTCCGACTGAGCTCAGCCTACCATCCCCAGTCGGATGGGCAGTCCAAGCGGATAATACAAAGTTTGGAAGACTTGCTGAGGTCATGTGTGTTGGAGCACGGTGGTAGTTGGGATCAATATCTCCCTCTGATTGAATTTATATATAATAACAGCCACCACAGCAGCATTGGCATGGCACCAAATGAAGTATTGTAAGGTCAGAAATGTCGAACCCCACTTTGTTGGTCGGAAACCGATGAAAGCCTATTGTTGGGACCGGAAATTATGAAGCAGACTTCTGAACAGATTCAAGTAATTCGGGAGAAGATGAAGGCATCGCAGGACCGACAGAAAAGCTACCATGATAAGCGAACCAAGCCGCTTGAATTTTCGGTCGGTGATAGAGTGTTCTTGAAGGTTTCGCTGAATAAAGGGGTCGGACGAGCCTTGAAGAGTGGGAAATTAAGCCCCCGTTACATTCGACCCTATGAAATATTGGAAAGGGTTGGTCCTGTGGCATACCGATTAGCATTGCCGACTCATCCATCAAACTTGCATAATGTGTTTCACGTGTCTCAGTTGAGGAAGTGTTTACCCGATTGTACACACGAGATGCCGGATGATGAAGTCGAAATCAGAGAGAATTTGACGACTGTTGCTGTACCGACAAAAATTGTGGATCGGTCGGTAAAACGCTTGAGGAGCAAGGATGTGCAACTAGTCGAGGTAGCATGGCAACAGAATGGATGTACTTCTCATACTTGGTAACGTGAGGATGCCATGAGGCAACAGTTTCCCGAGCTATTGTCTTGAGGTAAGCTTATGTTTAAATTTCGAGGACGAAATTCTTTGAGAGGGGGAGAATTGTAACATCCTAATTATTAAAATAATGACCAGATTAAAATTAAGATTAATTGTAAATTAGGATTAATTGTTAATTGAGAATTAACTTGAAATAAAAAGAAACTTCATGCTGATGGGAGTAATGAGACATGACACATGATTGGATGGTGGCTGCCAATTACACGTTTCCCACCCACTCTCCTTATTACCTTGAGTACATGCTCAGAGTTCACAACCACTTCTTCATTCTCTCAAAATCCCCAGGAGACTTTTCCTCTTCCTCTGTGATTCTTCTTCTCCTTCTTCTTTGTTCTTCTTCTTCTTCGTCAGTTCAATTTACGACTATGGTGTTGTGGAGGACTCGAAGTTCCCCACTGTTGGCAAGGAGAGATCGTTTAGAAGAGGAACAGCTTCCAGTCTTCCAAGCTGCGTGTGTGATGTTCGACTGGGTTCGACGGTTACTGAGCAGGAGAGAGTGATTGTGGAAGCGAGGGAGCAACGAAATCAGTATTGAGAAAAACAGAGCACGGGTTAGCACTAAAAACAGATGAGCTTCTTACATCTTTTCAGAAGGTAGGGGGAGCTTTACATCTCAAATGCATAGTTATGGACGGATCCCGGGTGAAAGTACTATATGACGTGTTTATGGTTATGAATATATTGGTTGTGTGAATCATATGATGATAACTTTCGAATACCGGGTGTGTGTGTGGGTTAGCTAAGTCGAGTAAGGTTATATCCTTCTCCGTCCATGAAATATGTGTTAGTAAACATGTGAATGCATGAAAATGTACTGGATTTGTGTTAGCCGAGTGCATGCGTTAAGATTTGTTATGCTAAGTCCCGTGTGTAGTTTAGCACTTAACCGTATGGGGTATATGTTACTGATATTGCTAATACCGAGTGTATATTATGGGACTGTTGGCTGATTCCTGTGTGGATTTTTATATATGAAAGCATGAATACATGAGATGCATGTGATATGTGGTTTTACCGAGTGAAATGCCTCTGTTGTGCTTATGAATATGCATGGAAAAAATAATAAAAGACCTTGGGTTGGACTCAAGGCAATACCGAGTGAAACACTCGTGTACCAGCGTTGGACACTTGGTTAAAGTCCTCGGGTTGGACTCGAGGCAGTGCCGAGTGCACTAAGCGTTGGATGCTTAAAGACCTTGGGTTGGACTCAAGGCAAGCTTACCGAGTTGGACTCGGGGCTGCCCGTAACACTCTCGTTGTCGCTTGGAGCGATTGTGTTACGTGTGAGGGCAAACGGTTTGGTACCAGTAAAACAGCCGGATCAGCTTGGAGCTGAGAAAAAGGCTTAGAGCCTATGTTGCAACATAAAACTTAATAAAACTAATCGGATCCGACTGAAAATTTATGTGTGCACACTTATACTTTTGATGAGCTCAATGTTGTTATATGCGTATGTAAGGGAATATGATTAATATGGCTATGTGCTATTTGAATAAATTCCGATTGAATGTTACTATGTGTGGATATATCTAATGACAGTGCAAGTGATAGATTGATTGATGAGTTAATGCTGTGTAGTGGAATTCTAGAGGTTTTCCGAGTCATTACTGTCATTTTATATGTATAAGCTCACCCCTATTGTGGCCATATTTCAGTGGATGTTGCTCGGAATGTGGAATGATGGGAGAGCACTGATTGCTGGGAAGTGCATTGTATAGTGGAGATGTACATATTTATATATATATTGTATAGATGATTTTGTATAGCCTTGGCCGGCTCTTAGTCTAATATTCTACTTTAATGTGTGGGATTTGAATTCTCTCGGTATTGAGAGTAAAATTAAACATATTTCAGTATATATATATAATACTACGTGTTTCATTTAATGATGTGGGTGAATTTCTAAGTTGTGTACATTTATTTTCTTCCAAATGAATAATGCTTGTGTGATTCCGAGTAAGGGAGAGCTAAGGTAAATCTGAGTGAGATGAGATAGGAGACCCTCTTCCGAATGAAGAAAAGTTGGGCTAATTCCGAGTGAATTATACTCATTAAAGGACTATTCCCCTAGGAGGATCAATCGAAGGGTGTTATGTGTGGAAGCCCTTTAATAAGCCTATTCTGAGTGGATAAGGCCATGATATCCGAGTGAGTGAGGTCATGTAATCCGAGTGGGAACTGACTTAAAAACTCCCGAGTATAAACTTATTAGAATTCCTGAATGGAATGGAGCTAGAGTACTTCCGAGTGAAAAATATGTGAAATATTCCGAGTGATATGAGACTGTGGAAATATTCCGAGTAAGGAAAACTGATAGATTCTGAGTGTAATGGCTGAGAGAATAATTTCTGCATGAACTTAGGTTTGGATTCTGAGTGATAAGGTTACCGAGTGAACTAGGGCTCCGATACCGAGTGATATGGATACCGAGTGGACTTGAGTTAAATCTCGAGTGTTTGAGATTATCCGAGTGCCCTGTTTGCTTGGGCGAGTAAGGTTTTGCTTCAGCGATCATGGTTCGCTTAGGCGTTCTTCCGCTGACAATTACTTAATCGATATTGGGCCTTGCTAGCGTGGGGGCTTTCCGACCCGGTTCTACCTTTCCGTGGTCGGATTCCTGTTCCGTTTTTCCCTGCTAGCCGTTCGGAATTCTTGGAAAAAAAAATTTCCTTTCTTCTCGGATTTTATTTTGTTAGGATGTTTCATATCATCCATAAACGGATGGATAATCTGAACGAACAATTCAAAGTCTTAATGATTTGTTACGGGCTTGTGTATTATAGGATAGTGGTTGTTGGGAAAGATTCCTACCACTAATTGAATTTACATACAACAATAGTTATCATAGTTCTAATGGTATGGCTCTCTTTGAAGCGTTATATGGTCGGAAGTGTAGAACTCTATTGTATTGGCTTGAAACTAGAGAGAGTTTAGCTTTGGGGCCGGATTTGATTGTGGGGATAAATGAGCAAATCAAGATGATACAAGAAAAGATGAAAATTGCCTAAGATTGTCAGAAGAGCTATTATGATAAGAGGCGGAAGCCACTTGAGTTTCAAGTTGGCGATCATGTGTTTTTGAGAGTGTCAAGAGATAAGGGTATTGGAAGAGCTTTGAAGAGTAAGAAAGTGAGTCCAAAGTTTATAGGGCCTTATAAGATTCTTGAACGAATACGTGATGTGGCTTATCGGAATGTGTTTCATTTGTCATAATTGAGGAAGTATATTCCTGATCCCTCGCATATAATCCGAATAGATGATGTTGATGTACGGGACGACTTAACTATCCCTCCTGTTTCCGTTTGCATTGTTGAGCATTCCGTGAAGAAGCTACGGAACAAATTGATGCCCTTGGTGAAGGTCGCATGGAAACATGGAAATATGGAGACGTTCATGTGGGAATGTGAAGACGACATAATGGAACGATACCCCGATGCATTTGAGTCCAGTATGTTAAATTTTGAGGGCAAATTTTTCGTTTTGGTGGGATGGATTGTAACACCCTAAATTTCAAAATAAATGATTAATTAGGAGAAATAAATATTGAATAATTGAATGTGGATTATTTAATATCCTAAAATATTGGAAATAATTAAATTAAGATTCTTGGAGACTGTTAGTAATTTATTGGGAACAAATAAGCTTAAACCGACCCGACTAAAATATGGGTGTCGGACTAAGTATCTCCGATTAGGATGATGTTGGTCAGGACTACTAAGAATATTACTGGGAATCCGAATACATATTCGGAATAATTTTTAGATAAAGTATTGGGTCGAACGGAGATCCTGTTTGATCTAAAATGGAGAATCTTTAATGAGGAGATGAAAAGGAAACACAAAAACTCTACTTCTTTTCTACACTTCACGTTGCCATTCCTTCTAATTCTCATTCTCCTTTTCTCCTCATACTTTCCCTTTCACTCTCTTGTGTTTGAATGTGTAAACAGGTTCAAGAATTTTGATAATGACAAAAACACTCTTGAAGAAATCCTTGCAAAAACAAAGACATGGAATCAGATCCTGAAATGCAGCGAAGCTAATCGATTAGGCAGACCAGGATAATCGATTAGGAGCATTTTGTTTTGGAAGAAATTGCATCAGGCCACAAGCTAATCGATTACAGCACTCAAAATAATCGATTATGTAGCTACTGGAATTAAGCTAATTGACTACATACATGATGTAATTGATTATAAATATCAAAAAGGGGAGTAAATGTATCAGGTATGATGGCTAATCGATTAAAGGAAGTTATATAATCGATTAGGAGGCTACTGGAATTAACCTAATCGATTGGCAAGCAAGATAATCGATTAGGAAGCTGCGAAGTCAAATTAAATGCATCAGGTACAGGTGATAATCGATTACAGGCAAAGATATAATTGATTAGGTGCTCTCTGACTTGAAGATAATCGATTACAACGCGAGGGTGTAATCGATTACGATAGTGGGAAAACACTTTCAAGTGGGAAACCAGCTCATATGTCCACCATGTTTCAGAAAGCCACTAAGTGCAACGGCTAGGAAGAAGAAGGGCACACCTCAAGCTCTCAAATGGCTCTATAAATTGAAGAGGAACACAAGCATAAAGACATACCAAGAAGCTACAATTCCCTTGCTCATTCTTGTGCTTTGTAAGCCCTATTTCTTGTATATCTTGAAATTCATTTGTATATCCTCTCATCTTGAGAGATTAGAAAGTGAGTGAGCTATCATTTGTCTATCCACTCTATTAAGAGAGTTATTCACTTGTAAACACTTCACAAACACAAAAGATTTTCACTCTAGGTTGAGTGGTCACAAAGGTTGGGGTTCAACCTTTGGGTATTGAGAGTTAGAGAGATTGGGTGGGTTGCCCTAGTGCTAGTGAGGATTGAGTTCTTGAGTATGGGACACTAGGAAGCTACAATTGCTCATAGCTTGTATCTCTAAACTTCAATAGTGGAAATCCTCTAAGTGGGTTGCTTAGAGGCGAGATGTACACCGGTGTTGGTGGAACTCGTTATATCGGTTTGCAAGCTTCTCTTCCCTACTCTTTTACTTTCACATACTGCATATTGGTTGATTGGTGTTGATTGCTTGTGAAGTACATACTTGATCTTGCCTAAATTGTTACATTTCAAATACTGCCCACCAAGTGTTTGTTAAATTGCTTCTGCAACATTTACCATTGTAGTACATTGCATATTATTCTCAACTTGATTTTACTTGCATATTCTTATAAACTTGGATATAAAAATCAATTTCAAAGGTATTCAAATCAAAAGTTTTAAAACTCAATTCACCCCTCCCTCTTGAGTATTGAGGCCACTTGAACAACAAGTGGTATCAGAGCTTGACTCTTGGTAGATCAAGCTTAACAGCTTCAAGAGACAAAATGGCCTCAAGTTCTCTTAACATTTTTCCCGAGAGTGGTGCTATAAATAGACCTCCCACTTTCAATGGGGAAGGCTATGCATTTTGGAAAGAGAGAATGAAAATCTTCATTCAATCCATTGATTTGAGAATTTGGAATGCCATTGAAAATGGTCCTTATATACCAATGCATACTGTTGATAGTAAAAATATAGAAAAGCCTATTGATGAATGGACTAGTGAGGAAGAAAAGAAAGTACAATATGGCTACAAGGCCAAGAATCTAATTACTATAGCTTTAGGTCAAGATGAATTCTTTAGAATAATGACTTGTCAAACTGCTAAAGAAATGTGGGATACTCTACAAGTAACTCACGAAGGTACTAACGATGTAAAGGACTCCAAAATTAGTACCTTGACAAGTCAATATGAAAGCTTTAGGATAAACTCAGGAGAAACTATTGTAGATATGCAAAAAAGATTTACTCTTATTAGTAATCATCTCATTACTCTTGGCAAAGTGTACACTAACAAAGAACTTGTGCATAAAGTGTTGAAAAGTCTTAGCAGGGAATGGCAACCACTTGTCACAGCCATAAAACAATCTCCAAGCATCAATGAGATGTCTCTTGCAACACTCTTTGGAAAATTACAAGAGCAAGAGCAAGAACTTAAAGCATTGAAGCTAGCTGAGGAAGAAGAAAAATCCTCCAAGAAAAAAGGGTTAGCCCTCAAAGCCACCGCTATGCATGAAGAAGAATCATGCAGTGACATGGATGAAGAAGAGGAGTTTGGGCTGTTCGTAAAAAGATTTGGAAGATTCATGAAGAACAAAAGATTCCAAAAGAACTTCAAGCCCCAAGGTAAGAAGCCAACCTCAAATGAAATTTCCTCTTCACCTAGTTGTTTCGAATGTGGCAAGGAAGGGCACTTCAAGGCCGATTGCCCAAATCTTAAAAAGAAGGGCAAAGACAAACAAAGAAGAAGAAGAGCCTACATTGCTTGGGATGAGAACGATGTGAGTAGCTCCGACGATTTGGACAACGAGGAAGCAAATCTCTGCTTAATGGCCAATCACCAAGAAGAAGATAACGAGGTAAACCTTCATGACTTAGATAAGAATGAAATACTAGATGCTTTTGAGGAATTATATGATAAATTTATAAAAGTGTCTAATAAGCTTAAGTCATCTAGGAAAACTAGTGATACCCTTGAAATGCATCTCATGGAAGTATGTAAAGAAAATGAGAGCTTAAAAGAAGAATTAGAGAATGTTCAAGCATGTTCTAAGGATAAACCATGTGATTTTGCAAAAAGATGCGTTGTATTAGAAACCAAGGTTGTAGACCTAAATAGGACACTAGAAAAGTTCACAAATGGACGAGATAATTTGAATATCCTACTTGGCCAACAAAAATGCATGTTTAGTAAAACCGGGTTAGGATATGACCAAGAACATAGTAATCACAAAATGGAAAAACACTATAAAAATTTCTTTGTACCTCCAAGCAAATCCTCTTCACCTTTTATGAAATGCAATCATTGTGGTTCCAAAGGACATAGTACTTATAAGTGTAGTGTTAGAAAACTAGGACCAAAGGTTTTAAGAAAGGTGTGGGTTCCCAAAGGAACATCCCCACAAGCTAACCTAAAAGGACCCAACATAAAATGGGTACCTAGTTCTCTAAACTAATCTTGTTTTGTAGGTATGCTTCAAGGCAAGCAACACCCATTGGTACTTGGATAGTGGGTGCTCAAAGCATATGACGGGAGACATAACCAAATTTACATCATTCACTCCCAAACGAAAAGGAAGTGTCACCTACGGAGACAACACTAAAGGAAGAATCCTAGGCATCGGAAATATTGGTAAGAATTCTTCCACATCCATAAGTGATGTGTTGTATGTTGAAGGCCTCAAACATAATCTACTTAGCCTAAGTCAATTATCTAACAAAGGATATAGAGTTTTATTTGAATCCAATTGTTGTATAATTGAGAATAAGCTAAACAAAGAGGTCAAATTTGTTGGAAAAAGGATTGATAACATTTACATGATTGATGTGGATAGTTTGTCTACAAATGATGAACAATGCTTCATTTCAAAAGAGGATGAAACTTGGCTATGGCATAGGAGAATAGCTCATATACATGTAGACCATTTGAATAAACTTGTTTCTAAAGAATTAGTAATTGGTTTACCAAAGCATAAGTTTGAAAATAGATTTTGTGATGCATGTCAAAAGGGAAAACAAGTAAAGGCATCTTTTCAATCCAAAAACATTGTTTCCACTCAAAGGCCTTTACAACTTTTGCACATGGACTTATTTGGACCATCCAAAATCAAAAGCTTTGGAGGTAATTACTATGGTCTAGTTATAGTAGATGACTATTCTAGATATACATGGACATTGTTTCTTGCTCACAAAAATGAAGCATATCATGCATTCAAGAAACTTGCAAAGGTTATCCAAAATGAGCAAAATTCAAAAATTACATCTATTAGAACCGATCATGGGGGAGAATTTGAAAATCAATCTTTAGAAAAGTTTTGCGAAAAACATGGTATTAATCACAACTTTTCAGCTCCTAGAACTCCACAACAAAATGGAGTAGTTGAAAGGAAAAATAGATCTTTAGTGGAGCTTGCTAGAACAATGCTAAATGAAAACCATATTGCAAAACATTTTTGGGCCGATGCGATAAACACCGCGTGTTATGTTATGAATAGATGTTTAATAAGGCCTATTTTAAAGAAAACTCCCTATGAACTTTACAAGGGTAGAAACCCAATATTGTAAACTTTCATATTTTTGGATGTAAATGTTTTGTGCTCAATAATGGAAAGGATAATCTAGGAAAGTTTGATGCAAAATCTGATGAGGCAATATTCCTAGGATACTCTCAATCTAGTAAATCTTATAGAATCTTCAACAAACAAACAAACACCATTGAAGAGTCTATTCATGTTAAATTTGATGAAAATAGCCATAACCCTCCGAGAAAGGAAGATGTTGATGATCTTGTAAGTACTCTTCAAGAATTAACCATAGATGACAAGGATGGAGAAATCAAGGACGCAAATGAAGCACAACATGAGGAACCACAACAATGGATCACTTTGAAGGATCATCCTCTAGACAAAGTCATAGGTGAAATGACTAAGGGTGTAAGTACTCGTAATGCAATTAGAAATACATGCAATCACTTAGCCTTTGTATCTCAAATTGAACCCAAAAATATTGATGAAGCCATTATTGATGAACATTGGATGTTGGCCATGCAAGAAGAATTAAACCAATTTGAAAGAAATGAAGTTTGAGAACTTGTGCCAAGACCCAATGACCATCAAATACTAGGCACCAAATGGGTTTTTAGGAACAAACTAGATGAAAACGGAATAATAACTAGAAACAAAGCTAGGCTAGTTGCTAAGGGGTATAATCAAGAAGAAGGAATAGACTATGAAGAAACGTATGCTCCCGTAGCTAGGTTAGAAGCCATTAGATTATTATTAGCTTTTGCTTGTTGCATGGATTTTAAACTTTATCAAATGGATGTCAAAAGCGCTTTTTTAAATGGCTATATTCAAGAAGAAGTCTATGTAGATCAACCTCCCAGTTTTGAAAATCATAAATTTCCAAATCATGTTTTTAAATTGAGAAAAGCTTTATTCGGTTTGAAACAAGCTCCAAGAGCTTGGTAAGAAAGACTCAGCAAATTTCTTTTAGAAGATAAATTCGAAAGAGGAAAGGTTGATACTACACTATTTATAAAGCGCAAAAACCATGACATTCTTTTGGTACAAGTTTATGTTGATGACATAATATTTGGTGCCACTAATGAATCAATGTGCAAGAAGTTTGCTAAGCTAATGCAGGAAGAGTTTGAAATGTCCATGATGGGAGAACTCACCTTCTTCCTTGGATAACAAATAACGCAAACCAATGAAGGCACATTCATCAACCAATCCAAATACTGCAAAGAGCTACTAAGAAAATTCAATATGGACAAAGCAAATGATATTGCCACACCCATGGGCACTTCATGCTATTTGGACAAGGATGAGAAAGGTAAGGATGTTGAACTCACAAAATATAGAGGTATGATAGGATCCTTACTTTACTTAACCGCTAGTAGACCAGATATCATATTTGCTGTGTGTATGTGTGCTAGATACCAGGCTTGTCCTAAAGAATCTTATCTTACTGCAGTAAAAAGGATAATGAAATATTTGGTAGGAACTCAAAATGTTGGTTTGTGGTACCCCAAAGGGGCTGAATGCATTTTAGTTGGTTACTCTGATTCAGACTTTGCAGGATGTAAACTTGATAGGAAAAGCACTAGCGGAACATGTCACTTGCTTGGTAGTTCTCTTGTTTCTTGGCATAGCAAGAAACAAGTAAGTGTTGCGCTATCAACAGCTGAGGTAGAATATGTTGCAGCTGGTAGTTGTTGTGCTCAAATCCTTTGGATGAGACAACAACTTCTAGACTTTGGAGTTATATTGAACCAAGTGCCTCTTAAATGTGATAATACTAGTGCTATTAACATCTCAAAGAATCCTGTAATGCATTCTACAACCAAGCATATTGAGATTAGGCATCACTTCATTAGAGACCATGTATTAAAAGGGGACTGTGTACTTGAGCATGTTGAAACTTCTAGGCAACTAGCAGATATTTTCACAAAACCCTTGGCTAGAGAGCAATTCATCCATATTAGAAGAGAATTAGGCATTCTTGACATGACCAATTGTTTTTGAATGATGAAGTATTTTGATAAAAACTATGTTGTATGGCATGATTGAATGAATGGTATGACTCATCAATATTACATTTAATGTTTGCAACTCTGCTGTATGAAAACCTGAAGTTTTTGAACCAATAATCGATTATATGTATCCTCACAATCGATTACTATGCTTCTGTTTCTTTGATAATCGATTACTCTTTCATCTCTAATCGATTACAATGCCTCTATTTCTAATCTAATCGATTGCCCTTGATCCACAATCGATTACACAGCCTCTGTTTCAGGTATGAAACGTTTCATCTTCTCACTAATCGATTACCAAACTGTTCCAAACGATTAGAACGTTTCTGTTTCCTTGTTAATCGATTATGACAAAGATCTAATCAATTACACTCTGTACGAAACGTTTGGAATTCCCCAGAAATAGTGAGCTAATCGATTACACTCTGTCTCATAATTGATTAGCCTCGATTCTACAGAGTCAAAACTGTTATTTCCAAGGCTGCTCGAATCCCCCTCCTCTCTTAACTCACTTCACTCCTCTCTAAACCTAATTCCCTCCTTCCTAAACCTAATTCCCACCTATAAATACCCCTCTCCCCACCCTCTCAACTCACACTACCTCCTTCCTCTTCCTCACTCTCAAAAGTTCCAAAGAACTTCTTCTTCTTCTCATTTTCCTCTCCTCTTCACCATGTCTTCATCCCACACCGCTAAAAGAGCAAGGTCCTCCATGGCTCAGGCCAATAACCCTTTGGACTTCTCAAGGTTCTTTTCTTCCCCTAGAGACCTCTAAAATTTTGTGAAAAACTTTTCTGAAAAGGAAATAATGACTCCCCACTTCACCATTGCAGACACCTTCGATAACCCCAGCCTCACCTTCACCCAAAGCCTTCACCACTACAACCTCTTTCCCTTCCTCTCCCTCAAGGAAGAAGAGTATTACCCTGAACTCATAAGAGTATTTTATTGCAACCTCCGACTTGTCAATGGGACCGTTGAATCCAAAGTGAAGAACGCAACCATCAAACTCACCAATGCTCAATTTGCGGAAATCTCCCAGCTGCCTCTCAACAATGCTGATTTTGATGGAGAAGAACCGGAAGACGAATGGGGCTTCAATGCTCTAACTGCCCGTCGCTCATTGTGGAAAGCTGCTCGCCCCCGGAGCAACCATAAATTGGTAGGCCATTTGACCATGAACAACCGATTGCTTCACTTTTTCTTGGTCAAAATGATAGTTCCTCGTGGTGGGAACTATGCCTTGGTGGAAGAGGATGATGTCCTCTTGATGTGGGCGATGCTGAACCATGTAACACCCTAATTTAAACAAATCATAGACGAGAAAAACAGAGGAAAATTTTTTTTTTCCATAATTAATCTAGAATGCCACCATAAGGAATGAGAGGGGAAGAAGAACGAGAGTACAAAAGAATTACGAGGAACTAACAGCGGAAGAAGGGAAATCGCATAGGCGGTCATATAGCAACGCGCACGCGCTCAAGCGAAAGCTTCACTCGGTATTCGCTCATTTCACTCGGTAACCATACCCTTCCGACTCTAAACATTCTACTCGGCTAAGACTCACTCGGATCCTTTTGTCACTAACAGCTTACTACAGCGGGGGTCCCCAGGAGTCTAAGAGGACACTCTCTAGTCGGAAGAATCATCACTCAGCAAATTCTCACTCGGGGTTCGTTGATTATCCTACGCTCAGGGAAATCCTTGTATTAACCACTCGGAACGTGTATTTAGATTCTCAACCTTGACCCTAATAACTCGATGTTAGGGGTAGTCTTCTATGTCAACTCTCACTCGAAGCTATCTGATTTCACTCACTCAAAACGTCTGAACTTTCCCCACTCGGTGACAGCGTCACAAACTCACCCTCTAGACCCTAAATTGGCTTCCTACACGTTAAATTATGTTATTTCTTACACATTCAGGAATGTGAACACGTATATATAAAGGTTACCCAGGCATTTCACAGCATAAAACAGACATGCAGCATGGCATAACATAGGCATATATATATAGGAGTGCATATCACGGATCTACGACCATATTATCATGTTCCCATTCTAAGGGAATCAACTCTGTATAAGAGACTAACAGCAAAAGACGAGCCGGCCAAGGCTTAACACAGAACACTATATACAGCATATGTACAGACATAAAATTTCCATAGTGCTTCAACACTTCACCCGGCATTTCCGCTCCTCTTCCAATCCTCATTACGAGAGATGTTCACTGAAAGGAAATTGCCACGGCAGGGGTGAGCATCTTAAATTTTAAATGATAGATACTTACTCAGGTTGTTTCACATTTATACAACTATATATATGTACACACAGTCACACGTAGCAGTAATTAAGGTCAGAGTATAATTGATCAACCAGAACGCACGCACAAGATCCTTACCGATTAGGAACCTCCAATTGTTACTCGGCCCCTTACACATACCAACTCAATAATATTAACATACAACAAACCGTGGCATGATACTAAGGTCCGTGAATCAGAATGAATCTCTGGAATATTTAACAGTCAGGATCCCTGATTCTCACTCGGCCATATATATATATTTATACATAACTTTCCGAGAATATAACATACATTCATAAGGCAGATTTCATCTAGCATCAATAGCACATGCACACGGATATATAAATATATACATACATTCCTCATCTCATGCATAATCAATTCCAGCGATATCAACAGTTAATATACACAAATCATTCACCCGGTTCCGCGTTCGTGTGTAATCGGTCCTGACGTTGCAACGTAGGCTCTCAGCCTTTTGTACATAGCTCTCAGCTATCATTTCAGCTCCCAGCTGCTTGGCCGTTTTACAGGTACCCAACCGTTTGCCCACAGGTGACACCAACGCTCTCAGCGCCAACGGAGGTGTTCACAGGCAGCCCGAGTCCCACTCAGGGCTACCTTGAGTTCCACTCAAGGATTTCATAGCGTCCCACGCTTTATGACCGATGGTAGTGTCCCACACTACGTGCTCTTAGCACAACGCATCCCATGTGCCACACGCGGGTTCAACACACAGCATTGAATTCTTTTGCACCCATCCTCTTATTCAATCACACAGATTTCACATGCAGTCGGTAACACACATTCTCAGGACTCTGCATGTTAATTTAGCACATACAACTTCCATACAATTATTATTATAGCAGCATATCAATCTAATGCAGTCGGTATCATTTACTATCAAGCTCCTATGGGCGTTTTCATCAACTCAAGTTAACATGCAATCAATATACCACAGTGTTAGAACTTAATCAACGCATGCATCATATGAATATGAACAGATTCAACAACGCATTCCCAATAATCACAACATAACATGCAAACATCAAGGGCGATACTAGCATGCAACACTCATTCTTACTTATCTCACACTCGGTTACTTCACATGCAAGCATTATCATACAACAGGATGCAGAGCTATCGCTTCAATACTCGAAACCCAAATTATAATCCATGCATTTAACATGTAAGGTACTCCCCCTACCAACTCCGAGACTCCGAGAGGCTTTTCTGCTTGGGTGTTGGTTCCTTTCTTCGTTGCTTCACTCAGTGCTCCCGCTCGCTTAGCCTTTACTGGAATGCTAGCCACGAATGGTGCAGGGCTGTTTCTGCTTCGACGCTCTTCTTCTACTCGTGTGAGGGAGCTCTGACTCCTCTGCAACACCGTCACTCGTCTTCGAAAACAGGGGATGAAATAGAGGGCAGAGAAGGAGAAGAGAAGAAGAAGGAATTCGCAGGGAACTCTAAAGAACGAATGGCAAGGAGAACCATCGTCCACTTATAACGCATGCATGAAGGAAGGAATGGTGGGGTGGGAAAACGTGAGGAGCAGTCTGCTCACGTCACCCAATCCCATCAGTACCCATTAACACTAATCACTTCACTCTTTTAGTTAATTTTGTTAAGTGTAATTAGTGGACAGATCTTACTTGTCATTTTAAATGGCTTTTTATTTTGCGCGGTTACTTTTATTAAAATTGGGATGTTACAGTTCTCCCCCACTCGAAAAGAATTTCATCCCCGAAATTCAGTCGGTAATTCACGCGAAATTCAGTCGGTTACTCACCTAAATAAACAACTCGGGGTACTGCTGTCTCATGGCGTCCTCGCGTTCCCAGGTACAAGAGGTAGTCTTGCCTTGCTGCCACTCCACTTTAACCAACCTTACGTTTTTGTTCCTCAGGCGCTTTACCGATCGGTCCACGATTCCAATCGGTGTAGTCACAGTGGTCAGGTCTTCTTTGATTTCTACTTCATCATCCGGCATTGTGTGGCTAGGGTCATGTAGATACTTCCTTAGTTGAGATACGTGAAACACATTGTGTAATCAGGATAAGTGGGTTGGTAGTGCTATTCGGTATGCCATGATGCCGACTCGTTCCAACACTTCATAAGGTCCAATGTATCGAGGGCTTAACTTTCCACCTTTCAAGGCTCGTTTGACTCCTTTACTCGGAGAAGTCCTTAAAAACACTCTGTCTCCGATTGAAAATTCCAATGGTTTGGTGCGTTTGTCATGGTAGCTCTTTTGCCTGTCTTGAGACGCTTTCATCCGTTCCTGTATTACTCGGATCTGCTCTGTGGTTTGCTTTACAATGTCTGGTCCCAATAGCAGACTTTCACCCGTTTCCGACCAGCAAAGTGGGGTTCGGCATCTCCGTCCATACAGTGCTTTGTAGGGTGCCATGCCAATGCTGCTGTGGTGGCTGTTATTGTACGTAAACTCGATCAAGGGGAGGTACTGCTCCCAATCTCTACTGTGCTCTAACACACACGCTCTTAGTAAATCTTCTAAACTTTGAATCGTCCGCTCGGTTTGTCCATCCGATTGGGGGTGGTAGGCAGAACTAAGCCAAAGCTTCGTGCCCATTTCCTGGTGTAGGTTGTTCCAAAGCCGAGACGTGAATCTAGGATCCCTATCTGACACGATAGAAGAGGGTATACCATGTAGTCGGACAATCTCTTAAATGTAAATCCGAGCCAACTTATGCAACGGGTACTTCATGTTTATAGGTAGGAAGTGTGCACTCTTCGTCAGTCGGTCAATAATGACCCAAATGGTGTCATGTCCCGCTCGGTTCCTTGGTAATCCCATGACAAAATCCATGGCAATTGAGTCCCATTTCCACACGGGAATCTCCAGGGGCTGCATTGTACCGTACGGCTTTTGGTGCTCCACTTTTGATTTCTGACAAGTAATACACCGGGCCACGTATTCTGCCACATCCCTCTTTAGTCCGGGCCACCAGAACTGTTTCCTCAGGTCGTGGTACATCTTCGTGGTACCCAGGTGGATACTGAGTAGGCTTTTGTGGGCTTCATCTAGCACCATTCTTCTTAACTCTCCTCCACTCGGAATGTATATCCTATTTTTCACTCGGAAAATCCCTTCTGATCCCTCGGCTAAGGACAAGTTCTTTCCTCTAGCCTGAGTTTCCTTCATCTCAGCCAAGTAGGAGTCTGACTGCTGCTGCTCGTATATGGATTTTAGGAATTCGTTGGAAATCTTCAGCGTGCCGATCATTATCTTCCGAGAAGAGGGGGTGACAACGTGTAAGTTCATGTCTCTAAACTGTTCTAATAACTCCACTTCCTTCACCATCATCACCGCTGCATGAAGAGATTTCCGACTCAACGCGTCGGCAACAACGTTTGCCTTACCCGGATGGTACTTTAGCTCGAAATCGTAGTCCTTTAAAAATTCCATCCATCTCCTCTGCCTCATATTCAGCTCCTTTTGGTCGAATAGGTATTTGAGGCTCTTGTGATCACTGTATACTTTGAATCTGGACCCGTACAAGTAATGTCTCTAGATTTTCAATGCGAAAACCACTGCTGCCAGCTCCAAGTCATGGGTAGGGTAATGCTGTTCGTGAGGTCTCAGTTGCCGAGAGGCATACGCTATCACTCGGTCCCCCTGCATGAGTACACATCCTAATCCGAGTCCTGATGCATCGCAGTAAACCATGAAACTCTGTTGCAAGTCAGGTAATGCCAACACTGGTGCAGTCGTCAACTTGTTCTTCAGCTCTCGAAAGCTACTCTCGCACTCAAGACTCCATACGAAGGGAATGTTTTTCCGAGTCAATTTAGTTAGTGGTGAAGCCAACTTAGAAAAACCTTCAATGAACCTCCTGTAGTATCCGGCCAAGCCCATAAAGCTCCTTATCTCTGAGACCGACCTGGGTCTCTCCCATGCCATTACGGCTGCCACCTTTGAAGGGTCCACCGAGACACCTTCCTCGGAAATCACATGTCCGAGGAAATGGATTTCATCCATCCAGAAGTCGCATTTCGAAAGCTTTGCAAATAACTGCTTCTCCCTCAACACTTGAAGTACCGCTCGGAGATGTCCCTCATGCTCCTCGGAATTCTTAGAATAGACTAAAATATCATGAATGAAAACAACTACGAACCGGTCTAAGTAGGAGTGAAATATGCTGTTCATGTAATTCATGAAGACAGCAGGGGCGTTTGTTACACCGAACGGCATCACTACATACTCGTAGTGACCATACCGAGTCCGGAAGGCAGTCTTTGGAATGTCCGACTCCTTCACTCGGATTTGGTGGTATCCCGATCGCAGGTCGATTTTTAAGAAAATTGAGGCTCCACGTAGTTGGTCAATGAGGTCATCAATTCTGGGCAGCGGGTACCGATTCTTAATCGTGAGTTTATTTAGCTGTCGGTAGTCTATACAAAGCCTCATGCTGCCATCCTTCTTCTTAACGAGCAGTACAGGTGCGCCCCAAGGCGATACACTCGGCCTAATGAATTGTTTTCCGAGTAATTCGTCCACTTGCTTCTTCAGCTCAGCCAGTTCAGTTAGGGACATCCTATAGGGTGCACTGGAGACTGGTTCGGCTCCAGGGATCAGGTCTATAGAGAATTTGACTTCTCTATTGGGAGGGACACTCGGTACGTCATCAGGAAATACCTCAGGGAATTCACAAACAGTTGGGATTTCGTTCACTCGGGTCTTACTCTCACCCTGGGTTAGACAAAGCATCATAAACAATCGGGTTATACCTTGTGCTGGGTCGTCCTCATTATGCTGCCTCGGGAAGATTATCCTTCGGCTTCTGCAATCCACTAACACCTCATTGGCTGAAAGCCAATCTATTCCAAGCACAATATCGAGGTCCTTTAAAGGTATGCACACCAAATCGAAAGTGAAACTCCGATCACATAACACAAATGTCACATCCTTACATACTGACGATGTCAACACTGAAGGGCCAGTCGGATTGGCTACTTCCAAAGTCCGATCCATAAATACAGTCGGTAACTTCAAACGCTTTACACACTCATCAGCTATAAAAGAATGGGTGGCTCCCGAATCGAAAACAGCATTAAGTGTATGTCTACCGAGTGAGCACTTACATTGTACCAGGTCATTTGCTTGTGTAGCACCCTCTGCGTTGATGGCATAGACCCTCCCCACTGCTGGTTGGTCTGCATGGTTACTTGAAGCAAGTATTATGTTCCCCTTGGCTCTGTTGCCTCTGCCACCCGGTTGTTGGTTATCATGCACTCGGCCTCTCCCTTGGGAACCTCCCGGACGTACGCTGGGGCTCGCTTGACGGAGTTGGGGGAAATTAGGGCGAATATGTCCTCTTTTATTACAATGGAAGCACACCATTTCACCACTGCTATTGCAGTCTCGAGCATAGTGGCTTCCTCCACACTTGAAACATCTACCGTCTCCCACCACTGGTCGTCTTTCAGACTGATTCCGCCCTCCATATCTGGAAAAAGACTTGTTTCTACCAACGTTGCTTGCCCTTTTGAAGTGGGATTGCTGGGGCTTCAAAGAATAGTTAGCTCTGCTGCTCTGGCCCGAATGGGCCTTGTCATCTTCCTCAAATATCCTACACTTGTTTACTAATGCAGGAAAACTCCGTATCTCTTGGTATCTACAAGCCTCTTAATATCGGATCTTAGCCCATTCTCAAACTTAAGGCACTTGGAACTTTCCATCCCAGGCTGTTGGAAAGATGGGTAGAATAGGCACAACTCCTCGAATCTGGTCGCATACTCTTCCACAGTCATGGAGCCTTGTTTCAACTCCATAAACTCTAACTCCTTCCGACTCCTTACTGTATCGGGAAAGTACTTCTCCAAGAAGCATGTTTTGAAATTGTTCCATGTCAGCTGAGCATCATCATCAGGGAATCGGTTTCTGGCTATCTTCCACCAGTTTTCCACCTCATCTCGCAGCATGTACACTGCACACTCCACCTTCTGGGCCTCGGTACAGCGAAGACCCCCAAAAATCCTTTCCAGCTCCTGAGTCCACTTAAACGCTGCCTCAGGATTCCTTCCTCCTAGAAATTCACTCGGCTTCCTCTTCAGGAAGCGGTCCAGTACTTGGCCCTCCTCAACTCGAGGCTGGCCCTGCCTTTCAAACACATCCGCAAAGCGTTGGAATGCTGTGGCTATAGCCTCCATGCTTTGTCGATTTGCCATCCCTTATCCTGAAATTAACATCCAAGGATAAGTACACTGAGCCACTCATTACCAATCGGATTTCAGCCTAATGTTTTAGTATCTTAACTCATCATTCCATTCCCATATGTTATACGATCAATCGGCCCAGGAGGGAACAACCCCCTATCCACAAGTCAATATCAATCAGGTTCAACTAACATTACAATCAGGATGACCACTCGGTCAGAAGCATACAACCGCTTACACTCGGTAAGCATACCTTGGCCTTGGACCTTTCGGTCTGCTCTGATACCAAAATGTAACACCCTAATTTAAACAAATCATAGACGAGAAAAACAGAGGAAAAATTTTTTTTTCCATAATTAATCTAGAATGCCACCGTAAGGAATGAGAGGGGAAGAAGAACGAGAGTACAAAAGAATTACGAGGAACTAATAGCGGAAGAAGGGAAATTGCATAGGCGGTCATATAGCAATGCGCACGCGCTCAAGCGAAAGCTTCACTCGGTATTCGCTCATTTCACTCAGTAACCATACCCTTCCGACTCTAAACATTCTACTCGGCTAAGACTCACTCGGATCCTTTTGTCACTAACAGCTTACTACAGCGGGGGTCCCCAGGAGTCTAAGAGGACACTCTCTAGTCGGAAGAATCATCACTCAGCAAATTCTCACTCGGGGTTCGTTGATTATCCTACGCTCGGGGAAATCCTTGTATTAACCACTCGGAACGTGTATTTAGATTCTCAACCTTGACCCTAATAACTCGATGTTAGGGGTAGTCTTCTATGTCAACTCTCACTCGAAGCTATCTGATTTCACTCACTCAAAACGTCTGAACTTTCCCCACTCGGTGACAGCATCACAAACTCACCCTCTAGACCCTAAATTGGCTTCCTACACGTTAAATTATGTTATTTCTTACACATTCAGGAATGTGAACACGTATATATAAAGGTTACCCAGGCATTTCACAGCATAAAACAGACATGCAGCATGGCATAAAATAGGCATATATATATAGGAGTGCATATCACGGATCTACGACCACATTATCATGTTCCCATTCTAAGGGAATCAACTCTGTATAAGAGACTAACAGCAAAAGACGAGCCGGCCAAGGCTTAACACAGAACACTATATACAGCATATGTACAGACATAAAATTTCCATAGTGCTTCAACACTTCACCCGGCATTTCCGCTCCTCTTCCAATCCTCATTACGAGAGATGTTCACTGAAAGAAAATTGCCACGGCAGGGGTGAGCATCCTAAATTTTAAATGATAGATACTTACTCAGGTTGTTTCACATTTATACAACTATATATATGTACACACAGTCACACGTAGCAGTAATTAAGGTCAGAGTATAACCGATCAACCAGAACGCACGCACAAGATCCTTACCGATTAGGAACCTCCAATTGTCACTCGGCCCCTTACACATACCAACTCAATAATATTAACATACAACAAACAGTGGCATGATACTAAGGTCCGTGAATCAGAATGAATCTCTGGAATATTTAACAGTCAGGATCCCTGATTCTCACTCGGCCATATATATATTTATACATAACTTTCCGAGAATATAACATACATTCATAAGGCAGATTTCATCTAGCATCAATAGCACATGCACACAGATATATAAATATATACATACATTCCTCATCTCATGCATAATCGATTCCAGCGATATCAACAGTTAATATACACAAATCATTCACCCGGTTCCGCGTTCGTGTGTAATCGGTCCTGACGTTGCAACGTAGGCTCTCAGCCTTTTGTACATAGCTCTCAGCTATCATTTCAGCTCCCAGCTACTTGGCCGTTTTACAGGTACCCAACCGTTTGCCCACAGGTGACACCAACGCTCTCAGCGCCAACGGAGGTGTTCACAGGCAGCCCGAGTCCCACTCAGGGCTACCTTGAGTTCCACTCAAGGATTTCATAGCGTCCCACACTTTATGACCGATGGTAGTATCCCACACTACGTGCTCTTAGCACAACGCATCCCATGTGCCACACGCGGGTTCAACACACAGCATTGAATTCTTTTGCACCCATCCTCTTATTCAATCACACAGATTTCACATGCAGTCGGTAACACACATTCTCAGGACTCCGCATGTTAATTTAGCACATACAACTTCCATACAATTATTATTATAGCAGCATATCAATCTAATGCAGTCAGTATCATTTACTATCAAGCTCCTATGGGCGTTTTCATCAACTCAAGTTAACATGCAATCAATATACCACAGTGTTAGAACTTAATCAATGCATGCATCATATGAATATGAACAGATTCAACAACGCATTCCCAATAATCACAACATAACATGCAAACATCAAGGGCGATACTAGCATGCAATACTCATTCTTACTTATCTCACACTCGGTTACTTCACATGCAAGCATTATCATACAACAGGATGCAGAGCTATCGCTTCAATACTCGAAACCCAAATTATAATCCATGCATTTTGTAACATCCCAGTTTTGAAGTTAGGTACCGAATAAAAATTTAATAATAAGAAAATTAAAAGTAGAGACTTAGTTGTTAATCATAATCAGTATAGCCTGAGAGTTAATTGGACTTAATTAATGGGACGTGGCTGTCTGTGATTGGTGGAAGGTGTGAGTGGACTGCGACTCACACTTTCCCATCCCACTCCTTCCCCTCGCATGCGTATATAGGTGCGTATTCAGTATCACCGTGGGTGCAAGACCAACTTCTCCCACTACTCCACTTTCTTTCTTTTTCTTCTTCGTCTCCATCTTCCTCCATTTCCCCTGTTTCTGTTCGTCACGACGACAGTGCGGGAAGAAGGTCAGAGCCCCGTCAGGTGAAGGGCGATCGTTGGAGCAGAGGAAGAACGACACCTCAACTCCGAACCAAGTGCAGAGTACGACGGAGTAAAGAAAGGCTGAACGAATCAGTAGAAGGGCATCAGATTCAACATCGAAGAGCAGAAGAGCTTCTTGGAGTCCCTTTCGTAGGTAGGGGGCGCTTGCATGTTAAATGCATGGTCCACGAACGGTACCGGATGAATGTTCTGCTTGAGTGTATGTGCATGTGGTTGTGATGATTGGATCCTATGCATGATTGGAGATTCTGAATCCCGTGTGTTTTATAGTGATTGAACCATAAATGCTTATGATCTAGATGGTGGTAAAGTAGTATGTTAGCATGGATAATAATGAATGATATGCATGAAAGTATGAATGTGTGCTTGATTGATTTGTCAGATGCTATTACTTGATTGCTGATGGTTGATCATATTGGTGTAAATAATAAAGCGAGTAAAGGTTGCATTGAATCTGTTCCAACTCAATGGTTATGAAAGAGATATCGGTGATGTGATGACACTTGTTGGTAGATGCATTTAGCTGCATGTGTAGGAGTGGGGTGACCCGTGGAAGGTCAAGAGCCCCGAGGGAATGACTTCCAGTTACAGACCCCGGCTAGATTCCGAGGGAGCTCGTGGTAGCCGTAGGAGCTAGAGAGGAGTCTCGAGACGCCAATGGGAGGCCGGTACCACGCGGGAAGAGCTGAAGGATGAGGGGCCAAGAGAGGGGAAAACTGTGACTGAAAGTCATCACTCGAGTCGGATCCGCAGTCATGCATGTAAATACGAGGTTGATTAGAGTAGTACGTATAACGTGTGTGGAATGTTATGAATGATCTTCGAGTGCGGGAAATACCTGTGTGTGTTATATGTGTGTCTTAAATGCCACTTTGTCGAGTTTAACTTTAATTAATTAGAAACCAATAGAATAGATGTGAATGTGCATGCTGATACTGATACCGAGTCTTTGATTGTCATTTTACATGTAAAAGCTCACCCCTGCAGTGGCTATACTTTCAGTGAACATCTCTCGGAAAGAAGGATGAAGGAGGACGAGCGCAGGACAATGAATCCGAAGTGCTGTTGGAACATATGTCTATAGGTGTATATATGTATATCTGTGTAAATGCTGTGTATAACGTTTTGTTAAGCCTTGGCCGGCTCATGTTTTGGTTGTAGTTCTTACGTTAAAACTGACAGCTTTGGGTAACAGAATTCATGGTGAATTTTTTGTAATCATATGAATGATTTTGCTTATATAAGTATATGTTGTGTGTTCTTCTATACTGTAAGTGAGGTTGAGCGGGGAGAGGACTGTATGAGGGCTTCCGAGTAAAAGTAGGCATGAAATCCCGAGCGTAGGAGGCCGGTGTGGCTATGGGTAAGTAGTGGGGATAAGTTTGGGGTTGAGAGGATGAAATAAAGAGTTTAAATATGCTTCTAATGAGGGAGAAACGAAAGACGAGTGAAAACCTCGAGTGATTCCCTGCTGTGAGAGGAGTTCAATTGGCGGTTTAGGGAGGATTGGATCCTAAGTGTATGGTATTGATAATCCGAGCGAAAGATGTAAAGTCCGAGTGAGTAAGGATTGGTGTCCCGAGTGGTTGGGTTTGGAGAAGCCGAGTGAGACTTAACTTCCCAATTTTTCGAGTGAAGTTCCTCGCTTCAGCGAGCAATATACTCGCTCTAGCAAATGCGGGCTAGGAAGACTTAGGTTGAATTCGCGTGGGCGGAGTCATACCTCGCTCGAGGTACTAGAGCAGTTCGCCCAATCGTGAGGACTCGCGCTAGTGGTCAAAGTGGGATACCGCCAAATTACCCTTCCTCTCCGTTGTGACGCTAATGCGTCCCCAACAACAGTGTTGACCCCGGCTTGGGCGTTGTGATTGAGTCCGACCAGGCATTGTCATACCTAGTTGAGTTGGGCGGAGTGAGTTCGGACCCCTCTTTCCTCCATAATCTTCTACTGCACATGTACATCTCCCTTCTCCTTCCCCTTATCTATTTCCTCCTACTGACTGACTAGTGTTACTCGTGGAAAGCTTTCTTTATGAATCCCCCTCCATCCGCCGCTGCATTACCATACCCCGCCCAGGTGGTATCAGACCCCGCCTGAGTGAGCCAACGATATTATGTAATCCGCCCTGGCGCTGGTGTGTTTCATTAAACCAAATGAACCGGTTCCAGTCTTAGCCTTCTGTTATTTGCCTTATACGTGTGGTTGATCTCTCGTTTCCCTTGTCCTTCCTTGCACACCGTCCCTTTTGTTATCCGGTTGCCTTATAGACTATTTGGTTTACTTAATTTTGGAAAAATTTCCCCGTCTTTGGGTTTATTTCATTTTGTTAAATTAGGGTGTTACACATTTAACATGTAAGGTACTCCCCCTACCAACTACGAGACTCCGAGAGGCTTTTCTGCTTGGGTGTTGGTTCCTTTCTTCGCTGCTTCACTCAGTGCTCCCGCTCGCTTAGCCTTTACTGGAATGCTAGCCACGAATGGTGTAGGGCTGTTTCTGCTTTGACGCTCTTCTTCTACTCGTGTGAGGGAGCTCTGACTCCTCTGCAACACCGTCACTCGTCTTCGGAAACAGGGGATGAAATAGAGGGCAGAGAAGGAGAAGAGAAGAAGAAGGAATTCGCAGGGAACTCTAAAGAACGAATGGCAAGGAGAACCATCGTCCACTTATAACGCATGCATGAAGGAAGGAATGGTGGGGTGGGAAAACGTGAGGAGCAGTCTGCTCACGTCACCCAATCCCATCAGTACCCACTAACGCTAATCACTTCACTCTTTTAGTTAATTTTGTTAAGTGTAATTAGTGGACAGATCTTACTTGTCATTTTAAATGGCTTTTTATTTTGCGCGGTTACTTTTATTAAAATTGGGATGTTACAAACCACAAGGAGATTAACTGGGTTCAGTTAGTCAAATTCCATATGCGCCACGCAAAAGACCAACAAAAACTCCCTTATGGTATTCTCCTTACTAAAATTTTTAAATATTGTGGAGTTGACTTGGCTAGAGAATTATCTGAGAAAGTGCCTCCAAGAGCTTGCATTGGCACCCATCACCTCACCAAAATGGGTCTTGTTTTTATACATGGAGCATGGTACTCACGAATGGAGGGCATTGATGCCAACATTCCCTTCCAAGCTCCTGATGAAGATGAACCCGTTCCTCCTCCTCCTCAACCAGAAGCTGCACCTCAAGCCTCTTCATCTGCTCCTGTTGACCCCTTTGCATCACTCTATGCTCATCTTGATCGCCGCTTTGATCGTCTCGAAAACTCCCTTCAAGAGTTCTCCATGACCGAGCAGCAACATTTTGAAATGATGCAACAGCGTTATGAAGAGTTGTCCCATCAAATCGCTGAAATTCGTTTCTTTAATCCGGATAATTAGATCCTTTTTTTCTTTTTTTCATGTTTCTGGTTTACGTTGCTTCTGTTATTTTTATTTCTGCAATTTACTTCATGTAATTTCCTGTTTTCTTGCAATCCAATAAAACTTTTCCTTTTGTGATATATCTCTTTACTTGCATTCATTATTTTTGATGATTCCAAAGGGGGAGAAGTATTAACTCTGTTCATATCTTGTTAAAGTCTGAAATAGATTGCCAAAAGATTAATATTTTTAAGAGATTAATTAATTCCAAAAGATAGGGGGAGATTTGTTATTGATAAGAGATAAGAGATAATCAGATAAAGATGCTGAATGTGCTGAATGTGATATAATGATTTGATTAAGAAATAAAGATTCTGAATATTTGAAATTGGTCAAAAATATACTGCTATATTGAAACTGAGATTAAGAGATAAAATTAGAGATAAGTCTTTGTATTTTACACTAACAACCCTCAAGAGATGAACATAGTTGTCATCATCAAAAAGGGGGAGAATGTGTTTGAATGTGTAAACAGGTTCAAGAATTTTGATAATGACAAAAACACTCTTGAAGAAATCCTTGCAAAAACAAAGACATGGAATCAGATCCTGAAATGCAGCGAAGCTAATCGATTAGGCAGACCAGGATAATCGATTAGGAGCATTCTGTTTTGGAAGAAATTGCATCAGGCCACAAGCTAAGGCCACAAGCTAATCGATTACAGCACTCAAAATAATCGATTATGTAGCTACTGGAATTAAGCTAATCGACTACATACATGATGTAATCGATTATAAATATCAAAAATGGGAGTAAATGTATCAGGTATAATGGCTAATCGATTAAAGGAAGTTATATAATCGATTAGGAGGCTACTGGAATTAACCTAATCGATTGGCAAGCAAGATAATCGATTAGGAAGCTGCGAAGTCAAATTAAATGCATCAGGTACAGGTGATAATCGATTACAGGCAAAGATATAATCGATTAGGTGCTCTCTGACTTGAAGATAATCGATTACAACGCGAGGGTGTAATCGATTACGATAGTGGGAAAACACTTTCAAGTGGGAAACCAGCTCATATGTCCACCATGTTTCAGAAAGCCACTAAGTGCAACGGCTAGGAAGAAGAAGGGCACACCTCAAGCTCTCAAATGGCTCTATAAATTGAAGAGGAACACAAGCACAAAGACATACCAAGAAGCTATAATTCCCTTGCTCATTCTTGTACTTTGTAAGCCCTATTTCTTGTATATCTTGAAATTCATTTGTATATCCTCTCATCTTGAGAGATTAGAAAGTGAGTGAGCTAACATTTGTCTATCCACTCTATTAAGAGAGTTATTCACTTGTAAACACTTCACAAACACAAAAGATTTTCACTCTAGGTTGAGTGGTCACAAAGGTTGGGGTTCAACCTTTGGGTATTGAGAGTTAGAGAGATTGGGTGGGTTGCCCTAGTGCTAGTGAGGATTGAGTTCTTGAGTGTGGGACACTAGGAAGCTACAATTGCTCATAGCTTGTATCTCTAAACTTCAATAGTGGAAATCCTCTAAGTGGGTTGCTTAGAGGCGAGACTTACACCGGTGTTGGTGGAACTCGTTATATCGGTTTGCAAGCTTCTCTTCCCTACTCTTTTACTTTCACATACTGCATATTGGTTGATTGGTGTTGATTGCTTGTGAAGTACATACTTGATCTTGCCTAAATTGTTACATTTCAAATACTGCCCACCAAGTGTTTGTTAAATTGCTTCTGCAACATTTACCATTGTAGTACATTGCATATTATCCTCAACTTGATTTTACTTGCATATTCTTATAAACTTGGATATAAAAATCAATTTCAAAGGTATTCAAATCAAAAGTTTTAAAACTCAATTCACCCCCCCCCTCTTGAGTATTGAGGCCACTTGAACAACATCTCTATCTTCTTCTCCTTCCAAAAACCCTATGCAATTGGTGGCCCTCTTCTTCTCTTCCATTTTCGTTTGGAGCTTGGGAGCTTGAAGACTCTCATCCCTCTCTTCTAATTTTAATGTTCTTCCTTCCCCATTCTTGGAACTCATTTCTTTTGGCTTGAGGTAAGGATCTTTCTTCATTTTCTTGAGCCTTATGCCATAGGTTTTGGGTAATGGTTGTTAGGAGAGAGTTAAATGCATGTGGGTTATGAGTGGGAAGCATTTAAGATGAGAAACCCTAAGGTGGGGTGTAATTAATATGAGTTTTATGAGGGCATGATGGGGTACACAAAAATGGCATTTAATGTGGTGGAAGATGATTGACATTGATGATGGTTGTTGGGTTTTAGAGAAGCCGTAACCCTAGGGTTTGGGGGAATGTTAAATAAGGGTGGAGAAGCATTTATGGTGTTAAGTAAATGTTATTGATGAGGTAAAATGAGGCTATAAACGGTGAATAGCCATTAATGAAGCTTAATGGTTGTTGAAAACCATTAATGTGGGAACCCATTAATGGGTTTGATATCAAAAATGCATAATAATAAATGTAGGCACCTAACCCATGGTGGTTGTGGTGGAATTAATGAAATAAATGTGGTTTGAGAATTTAAAGTGATATAAACACTAAGTAAATGAATATGCACTTGAATCTTGGTAGTTTGAATAGAAAATTGATTGTGTGATATATTGAAATGTAGGAAATAACCCCATTGACGAGGCGGGACCATCGGACCATGTTGACTACTACTTCTCTTGAGGTAGGAGATGGTAACTATTATAAATGCATGTTTTCATCCATTATTGATGTGAAAATCCGTATATATGTTTGTGTTCGGTGATTGTTTGAATGGATGATGTGATGATTTTGTGATTGGTGTGCATTTAGAATGGATGATGTTATGTGGCATGTGTTTGGGATACTGAATATGATATTATGTTGTTGAAATATGTCATGATGGTTTAAGACCATGTTGCGAATTGAAATCAATGATGTGAAATATCCCAAATGTGTATGTATGAATTGATAAATGTGATTGCCACTAACTATCAATGTGTATGAGTCCGATAAGGATTGGTAAAGATATAGGATATTGAGAATATTGAAATCCACTAAGTGGTAGTGGTGAATGGTTGGTTGTGGAATGGCATTTAGGATGCATAGTGTAAGAATACACTTGATTTGCATTGCATTGCATCCATGGCATATCATTGTTGTTTATGTGGAATGTTAGTGGTTCCACTAGGCGGTCCTAGTGGGAGGGCGACCCAATGCACGGGTATAATGTTATATTTCCCTAGTGATTCTGGGAATCACGAAGCTGTCTATAGTTTGGTGACGAGGCACCCTATGTAGGGGCCCAGTGGGCAGGCGGCTCTATGGTGAGTGAGTTACCTCGGTGTCCGACGGGACACGGCTCTTTCGATGTGTGTTCGGGAGGGGCCGAGCACTTGTGGCAAGTGAGGCCACGATGTTGATCAAGTCACGGGGTGACTAGTGCTACAGATGGGCGAGAGCGATTTGGTACCAGTAAAATATGTTGTTGAGCATGCATGAATTGAGATATAAGTGTACACATTTTACTGCTGCAGTAGGGGCATAATAGCATACCTATGCTTGTCCCACAATTAGTATGTTGTTATTTCCCACAGTCGGATCCGCATTTGATGATCATTCCTTGTGCATATGCATTAGCTTTAAGAGCATTTGCATATAGCTGGAGATATGCCTAATTGGAAGCCCATGATGGCAATGGATGATTGAGATACAAAGAGGAAAGAAATGAGATACTAACATTGTGTGTATGATGATGCTATTAAGAATACCAATGATTTAATTATGTGTGTTGTGGTTGTATTTCTCGGGTATGTAATATGTTGCTATGAATGGTATAGCATGTGAATGTAACTATGATGTTTCTTGTGAAATGTATCATATGTGAGTATGTATATGTATCATCATAATGTATGACTTTGATACATTTAGACTATGTTACTCACCTCCTAGTTGCCATTTTTAAGGTTGATGTAGGTATGATCTAAATCCTACTTTTTGGAGGTCGAACATTGGAGAAAGTAAATATGGAAAGGATTGTGGATGAGCCTTAGCGGCATGTATATTCATTTTGTATGGCATATAATGTGTATATACTTATTTTGTAATTAATTTGAGGATAGTTGATTTTAGAGGTCATGTAGAAAAATGAGACCCTTGTGTGTATGGCTCATTTTCGATTATGACTTTGTCAATGTATGAATGATAAACTGGTGTTGGATTACCTTTAAATTTGACGAATGAATGAAGGTTTATATGAAAAATTGCATTTTATAGGGCATATATAGTAATAAGCTTAAGTTGAATGTGATTCATGAGTTGGAATGAAAAATTATGAGTATGATTGTTTGGAACAAGTTTTAAAAGCTTAACATGATGTACGTGATGTGATGAATTTAACCAATTTGGCTTGAATTGAGTTTTAGCATATTGAGTTGTGAAATTTTCACGTTTTCTACATAAGACCTGATAATCTCGCTCAAGCGAGATGGACTCTCGCTCAAGCGAGAATCCCCTGTGATGGTGGCATGGCCTCTGGCCAATTTTCACTTAAGTGAGAGGGGTCCTCGCTCAGGTGAGACAACCCTGTATCAGGTGTGTGTACACTGGACTTTTTCGCATGAGCGAGCTCGTCTTCGCTCAAGCGAGTTCTGTGTAGGATCATTCCTGGGCGAGATTCGCTTAGGCAAATTGGTGTCTCACCCGAGCGAGATTGCTTGTGAATTAGGTGGGGGTTACTGGGCCATTTTCGCCTAAGCGAAAGGGCCATTGTTTGAGGCTCGCTCAAGCGAACAGGGGAAAATAGGTTCTGGACGATTCTCGCCCACGCTCGCTTGCCTCGCCCAAGCGACTCCTATGTGTCTCGCTCGAGTGAGATGAGGCTCGCCCAAGCAAGACGGGCCCTGATGCCTTTTTCCTCTTTCGCTCAAGCGCCTCGCTGGCTTACCCAAGCGTGGCTTATAGAACTCGCTTAAGCGAGTGGGGCATCCGCTTAAGCGAGATGCCCCTGATTCCTCCAATGGCTTTTGTTTCATTTAATTGGGTTTTCTTGACATTAAGTCTTGTTGTTGCAACATCCTACAAATGTAATTATCATAGTTTGACCCCTTATTTCCTCTAATCGATTATCCATTTAAAATCCAATCATAGTATAACAATTTAACTAATTCTTCTGTTGTTTTTATTTAGAAATTTCTCAGGAACTATTTTTAATTCACCTTCTTATATCTTCATATATGAGATAGGCTATAAAATGATCCGGGGTATTTACTTATGTCATATATATATATATATATTGTGTTCCTCCTACTTGTAATTATTTTTCTAAACCACAAAAAATTTACCCCCAATTTTTTGGGTGTTAGAATAGTAGCACACCTATGCTTGACCCACACTTGATATAATGTTGTTTCCCACAGTTGGATCCGTAATTGTTATTGATTCCTTTGTGCATATGCATTAGCCATAAGAGCATTTGCATATAGCTGGAGATATGCCTAGTTGGTAGCCCGTGGTGGCGATGGATGATTGTTAAATAAAGAGGAAGGAGGTTGTGGTACTAACATTGAAGGTATGATTGCCTTTATTAAGAATGTCATGATTTTGATGTGTGAGTTGTGAATATAATGATTTGGATATGTATGATGTTAAAATGGAATGTGATAATGTATGAACGAAGCTTATAATGCTTCTTGAAAAATATATGTTATGCACATATGTATATGTACCATCGTGATGTATGACTTTGAATCATTTGGTAAGTGTTTCTTACCTCTTAGTTGCCATTTTAAAGTTTGATGTAGGTATGATGAAAATCCTACTCTTTTGGAGGGTGAGTTATGATGGAGGTAAATATGGAAAGAAAGTGTGAGCCTTGGCCGGCATCCTTTTTGTAAATCATTTGATATGTGTAGACTTTTATTTTGTATAAGAAAATTGATTGGTTATGAATCTTGATCTGTGGGTCATGTGTAAAAATTAGACCTATGGATTTGGAATGACAAATTTTTAGTTATGACCCTAACAATGGATGATATTGATTGTAAATTGAAGGATTATATGCCATGTTGATGGATGGATGTTGATACCATGAGGTTTATATTTATTGATAATGCATATGGGTCTTGGGTATGGATGAGAATGTGAGTTAGGCATTAGAAGGTTGAATGAATAATTTTGGCATGAAGAATATGATAAATTTTTATAGTTTTATGCATAAATAAGGAACCAATAGGGTCAAAATGAGTTTTGTGAGATTTGAATGGCATATAATGGTCCCAATGGCTTAAATGCATGATTTGTGACTTGTAGAAATTAGAATGGGCCAATTCCATCGAGAATAGGTCCTTGAGTTGCACAAAATTGCCTCAAAATGAGTGAAACGCATTTATGCGCATAACTCTCTCGTTTTTAGGAAATTTGAGTGCGGCCGGTAGCCACACGTCAGAAATGATGTATATAAGTTGGTGTCAAAATTTGGTAGGCATTAGAACTCATATGAAAAAGTTAGGGGGGTTAGAAGTCTAAAAATGTGACTTTTTCTGCACAAAATGGCCTCTGTGCTATCATGAATAGATTCACAACAGTGTATGAATCAATTCAAGACACACTATTTTCACTGTTCCTAATTTTTGGGCACTTTGAATCGATTCAAGCCCCCGCATGAATCGATTCAAAGCTCTCTGGAATTATAACACCCCTGATTTTCTGTACTCGAATCTCGATGTAATCGTCATAATTAATAAAAATACGAATAAATTTTTCGCATTTAAAAATATTTCCAAGACACCACCATGATCACATCAAGACCCAAATCACAGAAAACCAAAGAGTGAGATTAAATAACCTATATCTCTAATTCAGAGCAAAATATGCTCTAATACCAAAATGAAACACCCTTAATTTAATAAATAAATAAAACCCAAAACAGGGGAAATTTTTCCCAAAATAATACCAATGGAACCGGGTACAACAGACGAAGGAAAAGGAAGGCAAGGGAAAAATAAAAGCCGACCAAAAACAAGCCAACGGAAGAGCAAACAGCGCTCAAGCGAAGCCCTCCAAACAGCGTACACTCGCTTAAGCGAGATCCAGCACGCTTGGGCGAGACAGCCAACTTGCTCGGGCAAAGCACACACCGCTTAAGCGAACCAAAACAAAAGCCTTCCAGCAACTCATACTCGCTGGAGCGAATCCTTCATTCGCTGAAGCGAGAAGCCACACTCGGTATTCACATCACTTGGAATCTGGGGTTCCATTCACTCGGGATTGACCCAACATATTATACTTAGTCATTTATTTTTATCCACAAGGGTCTCACATACAATCCACTCATTAAAATGAGGGTTATCCCACTCGGAATCCATAAACCTTCCTCACTCGGAATATTTCCCAATCAAACACCACTCGGTGTATTTAACTTTAACACAATCGGGAATGTACTTCACATTCACCACTCGGTATATTTTCACATCTCTCACTCGGAGAACACATAGACCTTCCTTCACTCAGAAGGGGTCTCTACCACCATACTCCACTCGGAATATTCCAGCCAGATTCACTCGGCAAATGATATCTTATTCAATCAGAGAAACCATTAAGTAAGTCTCACTCGGACTCACTAGGATCATAACCACTCGGGATATAGAATCTCGTTCACTCGGATTATACATGTATCACACACTTAGAATATATCCCAATCTCAACCATTACAACAACTCTTCCCTCGGAAGAGGATCACTCGGATTTCCCACTCAGGAATATTCAAACTCTTCCCCACTCGGGTTTACTCATATTTTTCACTCGGTAATATTTAGGCCCATGATCACTTGGGAAATTCTCCCATCAAAGCCTACATAGAATGGGTTCATCAAAAGGATTTTCTCTCAGAATCCATTTAAGTCTTCTCCACTCGAAAAAGAAGGCCAAACATCATAGCCTCACTCGGAATCATTAACTTAACACTATTTCATCCATCAACACTTCTTAAATAATTCAACAACACATTCCAGTCGTTAGGAAGCATCAAATCAACATAAAACACTTATATATATATATATATATATATATATTCATACACTCGAAATACTTAGCATCTTAACATTATTCATTCACCAACACCCATTATCCGATACAAGTACATGATTTCAATGTAAATCATATATATATAAACATGCACTCGGATTCCTATACATATATATTCGTATTCATTATACATCATTGTTATATGAGCCGGCCAAGGCTTAACACTGCCTAAACATAATATAAATATACAATGCATGCACTCAACAGTCTGAGTGCACATCACTCAGACTTGAGTCCTTCACATCATTTCCAAACCGACCTGCACATACTGAAAATGGTGTAGGGGTGAGCTTTACATATTAAATGACAGTTACTGACTCGGATTAATCACAGAATCCTTAATTATGCAATAATACATCTATCATCAATCAAACATACACACTGCCATTTAATATAAACAATCACACATCATCCTCCGATCGGGATTCACCCATTTCACTCAGCTATAAGCACAACATCCTCAATAACAAGTATATTCATCCAATCGGATTTCACCCCAAATCTATTCTAAGCACCATCAATAATGCTTAACTCCGAGCCTTGCTCAAGGAGTCCGCCTGAGCCCTGCTCAAGGACTTAATCATATTCTCACATGTTTTATCTGATTGCCAATCGGTATTAGAAGTCCAACGCATTCCAGTGGCGAATCGGATGCATACGGTCTCATTCACCCGGCGTCCAACGCCAATGCACTCGGCATTTGCCTTGAGTCCAACCCAAGGTCTTTCATCAAGCGTCGCATCTCACGCTTAGTACAATTCATAATGGTTTCCCGCCTCGCAAGGGGTACTCCCGCCTCATGATCGCAACCATGGGCAATCAATCTCAATGGTCCCATAGGGCCTTTCATTACACTCAACACATATTCACTTACATTTAACACATATTCATCTGATTGCCCACTCGGTATTTAGCGTTCAACATTATATGCACTCGACATATCCACAGTGAATCAGATGACTCAGCTCACATCACATCCACTCGGCAATCACCATGCCATCCACTCGGATTATTCTCTATAGCAAGCATTCCCTGCTTTCTCATATAACATTCCACTCGGAATTATCATAACAGTCCCCATCCTATGCACTCAGCATACGCATAATCATTATCAAACATCACATGCATTTAATCATACCATCACCCACATAGGGACCAATAACAAACCACACAAATGCACTCGGCATTCATCATATGCATCTCATACATTTAACACAATCACAACATGCATCATGTAACTCATTGACGGAAATCATACATCACATCATATAGACCACCATGGTCACAAATAATACAATATCCGGGCTACTACTCAAACAGCATACGACACACATCAAACACCACACAGTGTGACAATTCCACCCAGAAACCCGTCCATAAACCATGCATTTGAGATGCAAAGCCCCCCTTACCTGGAATGAAGCTTCCAGGAGTCACATGGCCACTTGTTCACACAGAACGACTCGGCTTCCAACCATCAGCAGCATTCTGCTCGGCCTTCAGCCATCAACACCCTGCTCGCAGCTTTGGAGAACCAACTCTGTCTCCACTCGAGTATCAAGGCCACCAAGACTCAACTCTGTCCTCTCCCAGCTCGGTGAAGGACTCCCAACACGGTTCTTCACTTGGACATCCCAGTCCTTACCAAAAATAGAGGACCACCAAGCTCCCAAGCACCCATCCAAGCCTTCTTCCTCACGAGAACAGCTCTGCCTCCACAGTGGACCATTTTCCACAACACCGAGGCACCCCACACGCTGCAGCAGGCTCCCAAACCGAGCCTCATACAACCCTTCGAATGAAAGAAGAAGGAAGGACCAGCTTAGTCCTCACCAACCATGCTTCATGTAACACAGCCATCAACTCTGTTGGCAGAACAGGGGAGGATCTCAACCTCCAAGCCACACAGTACCATGCTGTTCTCTCCACCACCACGCTGTTCCTCTTCGCGTTCCACTCGGTTCTGGTCAGTGTTGAGTGGAAGAGGAAATGAAGAAGACAAAGAGCGAAGGAGAAGAAGCAGAAGCTTCAGAGAGCTTTAGAGAGAAAGAGGAGCGTTTCCTCTTCCATCCGAATATACACCAAGCAAAATGAAGAAAGGTGAGAGGGAAACTTGCAACCGAAGCTTATCAATACTGGCAAGCTTTAGCTCTCACTCTCTATCAAAGGTCATATTCTCATTAAATGCAGTCCCATCAGCCATCATTATCCCCTTTTCAGCGTGAATAGAGAGAGTGAAAGAGAGGAAACTGAAACCTCCTAAACCACCAAGGGCACCTTGGTCATATGCTAACATTATTATTATTATTATTATTATCATTATTACTCAACAATTTGCCTGATTGGCAATTAATCTTAATCCACCATTAACTTAACCAGTCCATAACCTTAATCCTGAAAATTTACCACACTCAGTAATTAATTAAAAATCAGGATGTTACAATTCTCCCCCACTTCAAAGAATTTCGTCCTCGAAATTCAAACATATACATGCCTCAATAAACCGTTCGGAATATCAGTGTCATGTCACTTTAAACAATTACACATCTATGCTTCCCAAGTATTTACCGACCGGTTCACAATTCCATTCGGTATAATCACCTCTCAAGCGATTTACCGACCGCCCCACAATTCCAGTCGGCAAAACACTAAAGTCAGGTCCTACCTGATTACAACCTCATCATAGAATTCAATATATTTGGGGATCCAATTTCTAAAGCGTACAAGTTACCCCATTTAACTCTGCCAACTCACCAAACGCAATGGCACCACTTGTTCTTTGGCCACTCGACCCTACATTCTCAACACCGATCAGTGTACTTCCACCATCAGATTCCCCGACTCAAAGGAGTCACTCGGCTCATTTAAATACCTACACAGAGCATAGGCTTAAAATCATGTCACATGAGACACATTCTGGTATTAACTAACCAGTTGGGAAGAATCTAGTTGGTAGACAACATTACCGATTCCCTATAATACTCACTACCGACCGATTCATCTCGGATTAAACCCTCGGATATTCAACATCCGACCACTAAATTCTCTCCTTAAACCATAATATACCTTGACAATACCGAGCCAAACACTCAAAAGAGTTCCCCAAGTGCTTCCATTAGCACAGTTTGCCTGGGTTTACCTCGTACAGGCACCACACTCAGTTCTTAAAACCTCATATTCCTAACCATTCATTCGGCTAATTCCATGCCTACACCCAGAGAGTGTCACTCGGACCTCTCATTCAAAAGGGTCATTCGGGGTTGAAAGCAATTATCACCCAGAAACATCTCCATTCACAAAATTTTCACTTGGAATTCAAGCCTATATCAAATATAAATCTGAGTTCAAACTCAGCTGCTCTAAATATCAATCCGTACATAAATATGAATAAATTTAACTCTCGAGTATCTATTCCCCTCAGGAGCCAATCACTCGGAAACTTTCCTATTTCAGGCTCTATTTCCCATCCAGAAATACCCTTCTTTTCCAAGAAAAGATTACTCGGTGGAATATCATACGGGTGTTAGGAATTTCTCCCACAATACCATTCCACACGGAACCGTCCCACACGGTACCAATCCACTCGGAAGCATCACACTCCGAGGCACACACTCCAAAAGTCACACGACTCGGAAATATTCACGCGGATTTTGCCTAACACCAAAAGTGTCATTCGGGCACAGATCCTAAACTTAGTAATAATTCCCAAAACGATGTTTCACTCGAAACATCATAATTTCACTCAGTAATTCTTTCTCCCAGAAAGATTTCACTCGGAGTCATGTTCCATTTTCTCACACTCGGAATATACAAATCCTTCCTGAGCAACTCTCACCTTACTGATCACCCATCTATTCCAATAACCAATCATTATTTTAATAGTCAATTCCTACCCATTAACCTCTGATTCTCTCGGAGGTAAACACATCAAGGTTAAACAAACCTTGTATCCATATTTCGATACACTAATAATTACTTCCTACTCAATACAGTTTTTATTTTCACTCGGAACGGTCTGATAGACTCACCATCACCATAAGCAGCTACAACCTCACCTGCCCGTCTGATGAATTGCTGCATCCAACTTATAGGATGACGTCTCATTCCCATAGGGTTACAACAATTACATAGTCACTGCAATGTGTACACTGCCACAATACCTATGGGATGAAGAGTCGTCTCGGAACAGCATATCACACACCGACTGCGCAACTCAAATAGGACTACCCACATGAAAGTTAATGACAATTCATACATGTACATATATAAACACACATCAACATTATCATTATGCACCATATAGTGTACATCACGCAACAACAATCATTAAATATAATTTACCACTACTGTAAAATAGTAAAATGGCAATAGGTTTCCGACCCCACAAGAATCACATGGATTCAGCACTATATTCACCTATCCTCACTCGACATATCAACAATCGACTTCTAGCCCATACCGAGTAAATATCTCATCCTTGGATCTTATCCATCTTAAAACCATAATCCGACAGCCTATTAATCCTTCCTGTTATCACAGGCCATTAATCAATTAAAGTCTAGATGATTCACTAAGCTCCCCATAAGTATACAACTCCGAGTCACAATATGGTTTCAATCTCATAGCAAGTTTCTGCATCAGTAAACCTGTTCACCCATCATAGGCACAACCCACCAGTGGATGCATAATCAGCATCACACGGGTTCTATCATTGTCATACTCAACACCAAAGTGTACTCAGATTTCAACCTTAAGACAATTCAAACCTCAACAATTTATTATACCATTACTTGACTCAACAATCCTTAAGGTCAATCGGATTATCAATCCTGGAAATTCCAGGGTTCACCGAGTACCCCCACAACATCCAATTATCACTGAGTCAAAATCAACATAGAGTCTAGTTCCACTAGGTCTAACAGTATAAGATCATACAGAATCTGATCGGGTTACTATACCTTATGGGTCATAATTCAACCATCTAATCACTCGGCTTTCAACCACAAGACCGAGTCCAACCCAAATCCTCGGGTACCTAATCACATCAATTTCTCACCCAGTTTTCTAATCTCTCATATATCCATTTCAATAATATCCGATCATACTTGATCACGCCCAATCAATTGGGTTACCCCACCTAGTGGTCCAACATCAACTAATCATTCACTCGGTTTTCACACATCAGAAACTGAGACACTACCCCAATCAAACATGCATCAGATTTTACATTTAATCACCTATCACATACTCAATTTTTTAACTTAGGAAACTGCAACACATTTCTTATACCATAAATCACATACATCATATATCATATGGGGTTCCCGTGCGAAGGGTATAAAACATCCTTTAAAAATGGCACAACCAATCACAGAATTTAAATTCAACCCACTAGGGGATTCCTTCAATATTATTCACTTAATCAACTCAAATATGAGTCCTAATCCGTTCAACAAGCATGACTCAGCCATGAACCATTAGCATGGCATACACAAGAGTCCTAGCCAATTAATCCGACCTCCACCTATATAAGGGTCACAACATATATCATTCTATTCCTTTCTAATCAACCCAGGTTTAGAACAACCTCTAAGCATTTCATAAATAATCGGGCCAGGGTAGCATCAAGTCTTTTATACCCCAAATCAACATCACAACAGTAGTCCCCCACTACTGCCCCCAGCAAACACATAGGCATACAGCCATACAAACCATGCATAAGCATGCATTAAATCCAATAAAATACCACAAGTAATAATGATAATCGATCATATTGCACAAAACCGCCCATACACAGTAGGCAAACCTCGGCCATGGACCTTTTGGTCTGCTCTAATACCAAAATGAGACAACCAAAATTTAATAAATAAATAAAACCCAAAACAGGGGAAATATTTCCTAAAATAATACCAATGGAACCGGGTACAACAGAAGAAGGCAAAGGAAGGCAAGGGAAAAATAAAAGCCGACCAAAAACAAGCCAGCAGAAGAGCAAACAGTGCTTAAGCGAAGCCCTCCAAACAGCGTACACTCGCTCAAGCGAGATCCAGCACGCTTGGGCGAGACAGCCAACTCACTCGGGCGAAACACACACCGCTTAAGCGAACCAAAAATAAAGCCTTCCAGCAACTCACACTTGCTGGAGCGAATCCTTCATTTGCTGAAGCGAGAAGCCACACTCGGTATTCCCATCACTCGGAATCTGGGGTTCCATTCACTCGGGATTGACCCAATATATCATACTTAGTCATTTATTTTTATCCACAAGGGTCTCACATACAATCCACTCGGTAAAATGAGGGTTATCCCACTCGGAATCCATAAACCTTCCTCACTCAGAATATTTCCCAATCAAACACCACTCGGTGTATTTAACTTCAACACAATCGGGAATGTACTTCACGTTCACCACTCGATATATTTTCACATCTCTTACTCGGAGAACACATAGACCTTCCTTCACTCAGAAGGGGTCTCCACCACCATACTCCACTCAGAATATTTCAACCAGATTCACTCGGTAAATGATATCTTATTCAATCGGAGAAACCATTAAGTAAGTCTCACTCAGACTCACTAGGATCATAACCACTCGAGATATAGAATCTCGTTCACTCGGATTATACATGTATCACACACTTAGAATATATCCCAATCTCAACCCTTACAACAACTCTTCCCTCAGAAGAAGATCACTCGGATTTCCCACTCGGGAATATTCAAACTCTTCCCCACTCGGGTTTACTCATATTTTTCACTCGGTAATATTTAGGCCCATGATCACTCGGGAAATTCTCCCATCAAAGCCTACACAAAATGGGTTCATCAAAAGGATTTTCTCTCAGAATCCATTTAAGTCTTCTCCACTCGGAAAAGGCCAAACATCATAGACTCACTCGGAATCATTAGCTTAACACTATTTCATCCATCAACACTTCTCAAATAATTCAACAACACATTCCAGTCGGTAGGAAGCATCAAATCAATATAAAACACTTATATATATATATATATATATATATATTCATACACTCGGAATACTTAGCATCTTAACATTATTCATTCACCAACACCCATTATCTGATACAACTACATGATTTCAATGTAAATCATATATATATAAACATGCACTCGGATTCCTATACATATATATTCGTATTCATTATACATCATTGTTATATGAGTCGGCCAAGGCTTAACACTGCCTAAACATAATATAAATATACAATGCATGCACTCAACAGTCTGAGTGCACATTGTAACATCCCAAATTTTATAAAAATGAAAAAAAAATTTGAGAAGAATGAATAATAAATAATTGTATATGAGTGGATTTATGTCCCAAAAATATCCGAATAATGAAATTGGGATTTATTATGGATATTTATAATTTATTGAGTTTAACGAGTTAAAATTTATACCCTGTTGAAATATGAGTGTCAGACCAAGTATCTCCGATTGAGATGCCGTTGGTCAGGGCTATTAAGAATATTATTGGAAATCTGAATATATCTTTGGAATAATTTTTAGAGTTAGTATTAAGCCCGAACTGAGATCCTGTAAGTTATAAAACGGAAAGATTTTAATGAAGGGAATAAAAGTTAAAACAAAACCTTCCCCTTTCTCTTATTTTTCCCGTGGGTTCTTCCTCCTTCCACCATTCTTTATTTCTCTTCTCTCCCTCTATTCTTCTTCTCTAAAACCGTTCACTCCCTCTCTCCTTCCATAAATCATTTTTCATTCAAAGGCTTGGGAACTAATGGAATCATGAGGCAAGGATGGCACTTGGAGCAAAGCTTGGTTCATTTCTTCTCCTTTCCATCTCATTTTCGTTTTGGGTTTTAAGCTTGGAGAATGAGGTAAGATCTTGAACACCCATGGCTCTTGTTTATGTTTTTGAGTCTATTTAAGTATTGTGATGGATGATTGGGTGTTGTTTTGATAGAAAATGGCTTGAGGAACCAAACCCTAGGTGGGATAACCATTGGGGATTGTTATTGTTGTTGATAATGAATGGCATATATTGTTGTTAGCCTAAGAATATTGGAAATCATGCATATGAATGGTTGGAATTGATGATTGTGGGTTATTGATAAAACCCTAGGTTTAGGAATTTGGGGCTTTTGGCCAATTGATAGGTATTAATGATTTATGCTTTAGAATGGGTCTTGGAAAGATTGGGATTGATTATTTGTGGTGATGGTTAAGTTTTGATGAAAACTCTTGTCCTAAGAATTTGGGGGAATATATGTATTGTGGTTAGGAAGGTTGACTTGAACGTGGGTAGAAAATACCCAAAGTAGGTGTTAATATGAGTATGAAATGATGAATATGAATGCCAAAGCCATGGTGAATGTGAGGGGTTAGTGAAATGAGCACGTGTCTTGATGGGGTCTTAGACTAGTGGTGTGCCATATGGGATTGTTGATGGATAATGGTTTGATAGGAGCCAAGTGGCTCATGATGAACTTGAATGGGAAATAGATAGTTTGAGTAATAAGGAACACATTATGAATGATGAGAGTGATATTAATGTCGTTGGACATAGTTGGCCCTTTGAGATCTAGAGAACCTTGGTTTTGGGAAAGGAATTCCCGAAGCCTAACACAATGGTATGAATTGGTGTTTAACAAGTTTAGGGCTTGATGTTGAGCTTTATGATAAGCTAGCAAATGTTTAGAATTAAGAGGAATGCCTTGAGATGGCTTATTAATTGTATGAATGCATATGTATGTTGTGTAGATTGTATTCCGGACTATGTGGTGGAGCTTTCAGAGCATGCATTCGGATTTCAGCTCTTCCCTCGAGGTAGGAGAGGAGTTTACATTCAAATTGCATGAGTTATATAATTGATTATTATTGTATGGATTGATACTCATGCTTGCCTTGCCATGTTTATAGTGAAATGATATGAATGGCAAATTGTTGGCTATTGATGATAATGTATGTGTATATATGATGATGAATAACCCATGAGGGGTTGAAATATGTACATGTTAATGAACCATCCTTGAGGGGATAAAGTATATGTTTTGTGAATTGAGAATTTATGTGGATGATTGGCATTGAATATGATAGCCATTGTGACGGTATTGGTGATAAGTTTGAGGTTTATGCATAATTGAGGAACTCAGAGTCAAATAGAGTTTTATGTGATTTTGATGGCTTGGGTTAGTCCCAATAGCTTTTATGTGTAGTTTATGACTTGTAGAAATTGGAATGGGCCAATTCCATTGAGAATTGACCCTTAAGGTGCCCAAAAATATTTTAAATCGGGTAAAATGCAATTATGTGCATAAGTCCCTCAATTTTGAGAATTTCTGAGTGAGGCCAGTGGCCACACGTCACAAATAATATATTTTAGCTTGTGACAAATTTTGATGGTCATTGGATTTGAATTGAATAAGATTGGGTGATTGGAAGTTGAAATTTTGGTGTTGTTCTGCATAAAAATAGCAGCAGGGCTGTCTTGAATCGATTCAGGACCCTTTGAATCGATTCAAGAGGTGTTGTTTTCATTGTTTTGGGCTCCAGGGGCGTTTGAATCGATTCATACGAGTTTGAATCGATTCAGAGCCCTCTGTCAAATTTTGAGATTTTGGGATGCTTGAATCGATTCATACGAGTTTGAATCGATTCAAGGCCCTCTATTTGTCAAATTTTGAGATTTTGGGATGCTTGAATTGATTCACACGAGTCTGAATCGATTCAGAGCCCTGTTATGGCCACTGTTGTGCTGTTTTTCCAACTGGTCTATTTTCTTTGCTATTTTTGGCCCGTTTGGGCATCTTAATGACATTTTTGGCCTCCCAGTTCTTCATGAAAGTTGTAGATAATTATGTTGCGGAGGTGTGAGAATTGGTCTCACATTAATTGGAGTTTTCTAGCTCTCATTAGACATAAAACACTGTACCTATTGCGTCATAAAATTCAAATTTAAGAGGGTTTTGAACCCAACTTTTTATGGTGGCCAAATTGGGACTAATAGGTGATATTTATGACATGTCCCACTATTTTTAAGACTAAAAATAAGATTTCCTCATGCATTAGTACTAAAATTTATCATGGGCTCATTGTTTCCTAAAACCCCTTTTATTATGTAACAACAAGCGATTTCATTAGGGGTCCATGTGTGGTGTGTCTTAGTGGTGATTGAGGAATGGCTTAAGGCCTTGGAGAGGTACGTGTATGCCAATACTATATTATGAATACATGTGTGCCTCGCCACTATTAATGTATTATGAATCATAATAAAAAGTAAATGATATGGTTATATGACACACCTTGTGTGATAATAAAACTAATGAGGGGAAAATTGAATGGCCACGAGTGTATAAATCAATGGATTTGAAATGGTGGCAATGATGATTGCTAAACATATACTTTTGAAATACCTTGTTGTTTTCCATGCGTGGATAAATGCCATGATGCTTGACATGATTTTAATTACCATGCGTGGTTTGATGTGGTTATGAATGTTGTGCCTTGAGGGGCCTTATGTGCCAATGATAATAAGATTAAATATACGATTTATCCTTAATTGAGAGGGTGCGATATTCTTGCGAGGTTGTTGGGCACATGCATTATTGCATTGTTGCATTCATGGCATTGATATGCATTATTATTGAATGAATCACCTTGCGGGGTGCCACGAAGGGTAAATCCCTGAGTGAAGAGGACGTTGTCCTATTGTTGTCGATTTATTGTTTAATTTATCACCTTGCGGGGTGCCACGAAGGGCGTATCCCTGAGTGAAGAGGACGTTGTCCTATTGTCATTGAATAATATTGAAATATATCACCTTGTGGGGTGCCACGATGGGTATATCCCGGAGTAAAGAGGACGTTATCCTATTATTGTTGAATATATCACCTTGCGGGGTGCCACGATGGGTAAATCCCGGAGTGAAGATGATGTTGATCATATTGTTGTTGAATAAATCACCTTGTGGGGTGCCACGAAGGGTGTATCCCTGAGTGAAGAGGATGTTGTCCTATTGTTATTGAATAATGTTGAATATATCACCTTGCGGGGTACCACAAAGGGTATATCCCAGAGTGAAGAGGACGTTGTCCTAGTGTTGTTGAATAATGTTAAATGAATCACCTTGCGGGGTGCCACGAAGGGTGTATCCCTAAGTGATGATGGTATTGTGATAATTTTTGTGAAATGAATCACCTTGCGGGGTGTCACGAAGGGTGTATCACTGAGTGATGACGGTATTGTGATAATTTTTGTGAAATGAATCACCTTGCGGGGTGCCACGAAGGGTGTATCCCTGAGTGATGATGATAATTTAAGTGATTGTGATTATTGTTGAATTTGAAAATCGGATCCGTTGCATATGCATTAAGCAGTTGACATATGCATTAGCTTTAAGACCATGGCATTTGAAATGGGATGACCACGAGTGATGAGAAACCCCTTGCGAGGAGGTATTTGAGTGAAACCTTAATGAATTAATGATGGTAATGATTATGAATGCCCTTGTTGATAAGTGGCAAAGTGATGGTGTTTGTGATTATGTATATGTTGTGCTTATTTATGATATGAATTACGATTCATGAGGCTTGTATGCCTATTGTGATAATGAGATAATGAACAAATGATAATTTGATGTTTTGATAACAAAGCACACATGACGTTTGTATGCATATACGCATGATCACAATATATATATGTTATTCGTCATTTTGAATGTATAACTCACTCTCCCATGTGGTCTCCTTTTTAGCATTGCGATGCAGGTTGCCATGGGATGAGTTCGGATTTCAATTAAAGCTTGGATAAAGGTAAATAGTGGTAGAGGAAGTGCCTTGGCCGGCATTATTTATGGATTCTTGTATAATGAATAGGTTGTTTATGATGATATGGATGATTATAATGAGTTTGGATATGAATAGGATAATCCTTCGTATGATGATTTGATGTATATTAGAAAGATTAAAATTGAGTGATGTTCATTGATGATTGAGATAATCAGGAGAAGACTCCCGAATGTATATGTATATATATATAATCATACCTTAGGCATTGCATGCTTATGTAATTATGTAAAATGATGATGGTTGTCTATTAGGCTTATGATATGCCATTGCATGCTTTGTCGAGCCTTTTCTCATATCGTCATATATGGGACTAGGCGTGTGCCCAGTATACACATTCTTCCGCTGTAAACTCTTTATTTTTGTATACCGTTATGGGCGATTTAGATATCGATCCAGCTTTAGGTTATATAATCTCACTCTTTGATTTTCTGTGATTTGGGTCTTGATGTGATCATGGTAGTGTCTCAAAAATGTTTACAAACACGAAAAATTTACTCGCATTTTTATTAATTATGATGATCACATCGGGATTCGAGTACAGGAAATCCGGGGTGTTATAAGGTGGTATTAGAGCATATTTTGCTCTGAATTGGAGTTATTGGTTACTACCAGAGCATGGCTGCTCTGTGAGGACTTGATATTATGGATGATTAGAGCATGATTGCTCAATGGTGAAATACTTATGGTGATTAATGGAGCGTGATGCTCATTATTGAAATATGGATATTTTACATAGATTTTAGAATGATAATTATCTAGAGAATGATGATATTATGTTTGATTGCCCTACATGGACATATGATGGACTAAGTGTCTAAGAATTATGAATTGATCATAAGGGCATACTTGCTTAATGAGGAATTCTTGTGAATCATCAATGTTGAGTTGGGTTTGATGCTCATTGAGGATTTTTATGAGATTGTGATTCATACGATGTGGTTGTTGACTATTGGGAGTATACCCTTTTTCATTGAGGTTGTATGATGAACTTGTGGAGCCTAGTTGCTCATTGATAATCATGAATGAATTATGGGATTGAGTATGAGTGAATGAATTTCCTCAATATATGATGGATGTATTTATTGTGTAAGTCCGGCCAAGTTTCTTACCCTATTACCTTCAAATGACGAATAAATTATTATTGTGTATTGATGTCGATATATGAAATGCAAATTGATTTGATGATGAATCCATGATTGAATGTTAATCATGGAAATAAAATATTAAGTTATGAATATAAAATATGAGATATGACTTGGATTGATGATGAATTTGTACCATGTGTGATCATGGATAAGGTATGTTAGTTATGCATTGATTTAATGATGGACCTATGCCGTGTGCTGATTACGGATAGGAGGTATTGAGAAAGAAATTGATATGGTAGTAAACCATACCTATTGAGACCTTGATGTGCATGCGCACCTTATATATAAATTGTTGGTTGGGTCTCTTATATGCATTATGCTTGTGGCGTTTAGCCAAGAATGCTTGTTAAATGAAATGAAACTCACATGCTTGAGTTGAATGAATGAATAATATTGAGTAATTCCCTAGTATGAGTATGTTTGAATCTAAATGATTGGTTGTGCCATTTGTGAAGAATGGATTTTATATCCTTTGGCACAAGAGCCTTATATATAAAATGATACAAGTGATTTGTTGTATCCCCTAGATTGGGAATTTGAATATGTGATAAATAATTAAATGTGAAATCGAATACATGTTAGATTGGGGTTGTGTCTCAGTTTTTGGTGTGTGAAAATCGAGTGAATAATTAAATTGATTTTGACCCACTAGGTGTGGTAACCCCAGATGACTTGATGCGATCTTGTATGATCGAACCTTTTGGAATTTGACCCTATGGCGGTCTAGGCTCTATGTTGTTTGTGTGAGCCATGTCTAATGATATTGTGTGGTATGTGAGAACACCACAATGGGTACTAGGTAACCTTTAAACTTCCTAAGTCTATTGATTGATCGAACCTTGTGAATGGTTGAGCTATAACGAAATTAATTGTGAATTACGTTGTAGAAGCTAGAGCTGATATGTAATGGGATACGAATGATGAATGTAAACCCTGATGATTGATGAATAATAATGTTGAATTTGGGGTATGATTGGTATTGGCCATGGTGTACATGACTTTATGGTATGACTTTGGGCTAAATTGTGTGCCCAAGAGATTATGATCGCTGGATTAATTATGGATGATGATATGATTTGGAGATGACATGTGTGATTGTGAGTCGGTGAATGGAAATTTGATCATGTCATTACCCCCCTTATTTTGATTGAAGGGTGCTATGTTGATGATGGAAATTACATAGTGATGTACTATATGAGGTGTAGGTCCAATTCATGGACTTTAGTTGTGACCTATGAGGAGGATCCCTAATGTGAAGGCTTATTGTACGATTAAGTAGCCTACTTGATAAGAGTTTGGTGAATCTTTTAGGGCTCGAATTGATTTATAGCCAGTAAATATGTAAGTGAGACAAAAAAATTTTAGGCTATTTGAGCATGTATTTGGATTGATGAAACCTAAGGATGGGGTATTTACTCTATGATGATTAAAAATCTATGGTTGGTACACTAATTTATGGTGACATTAACTGATATTTGATGATAGGTATGGCTTGATGTATGCTAAATTAATTGCATAATAATGATAAGGTATGAATATATTAATTATGGACTTGTGAGAATTTTCACTAAGTCTCATATGAATTGAGGATATTTGTGTATGTATGACCGATATGAGCAATGGGAATACGAAGTATTGGTCCCGATATGGCCTTACATGCTATAGGCATCGTGGCAACATGCACTTATGCGCCGACTTCATGTGTTTGTGGTAACCACTACAGGATTGGGACGCCTTCCTGTATGTCAGATGCAGCAACACATAGGCCGGGCAGGTGTAGGGATTGTAACTGCTTATGGTGAATGTATTGAGCCTATCTGGTCATACCGAGTATGAACAAGCGAGCTCTATTGGGTGAGATGTAAATAATGATATATGACACACTTGATATGGAAATTTTGTGTTAGGAATGATGATGTGATGATGAACATGTCTTGATGGACTTTGGGAAGTCCAATGTTATTCTATGGTGTCGTTGAACCTCGATGGTGTGGCCTGAGGTATGGCCTTGTGACATGTATATCGATGCTGAATTTCAAGGATGAAATTCTTTTTAGGTGGGGTAAATTGTAACATCCTGAATTTTATAAAAATGAAAAAAAAATTAAGAAGAATGAATAATAAATAATTGTATATGAGTGGATTTGTGTCCCAAAAATATCAGAATAATGAAATTGGGATTTATTATGGATATTTATAACTTATTAAGTTTAAGGAGTTAAAATTTATACCCGGTTGAAATATGAGTGTCGGACCAAGTATCTCCGATTGAGATATCGTTGGTCAGGGCTATTAAGAATATTATTGGAAATCTGAATATATCTTTGGAATAATTTTTAGAGTTAGTATTAAGCTCGAACTGAGATCTTGTAAGTTATAAAATGGAAAGATTTTAATGAAGGGAATAAAAGTTAAAACAAAACCTTCCCCTTTCTCTTATTTTTCCCGTGGGTTCTTCCTCCCTCCACCATTCTTTATTTCTCTTCTCTCCCTCCATTCTTCTTCTCCAAAACCGTTCACTCCCTCTCTCCCTCCATAAATCATTTTTCATTCAAAGGCTTGGGAACTAATGGAATCATGAGGCAAGGATGGCACTTGGAGCAAAGCTTGGTTCATTTCTTCTCCTTTCCATCTCATTTTCATTTTGGGGTTTAAGCTTGGAGAATGAGGTAAGATCTTGAACACCCATGGCTCTTGTTTATGGTTTTGAGTCTATTTAAGTATTATGATGGATGATTGGGTGTTGTTTTGATAGAAAATGGCTTGAGGAACCAAACCCTAGGTGGGATAACCATTGGGGATTGTTATTGTTGTTGATAATGAATGGGATATATTGTTGTTAGCCTAAGAATGTTAGAAATCATGCATATGAATGGTTGGAATTGATGATTGTGGGTTATTGATAAAACCCTAGGTTTAGGAATTTGGGGCTTTTGGCCAATTGATAGGTATTAATGATTTATGCTTTAGAATGGGTCTTGGAAAGATTGGGATTGATTATTTGTGGTGATGGTTAAGTTTTGATGAAAACTCTTGTCCTAAGAATTTGGGGGAATATATGTATTGTGATTAGGAAGGTTGACTTGAATGTGGGTAGAAAATGCCCAATGTAGGTGTTAATATGAGTACGAAATGATGAATATGAACGCCAAAGCCATGGTGAATGTGAGGGGTTAGTGAAATGAGCACGTGTCTTGATGGGGTCTTAGACCATTGGTGTGCCATATGGGATTGTTGATGGATAATGGTTTGATAGGAGCCAAGTGGCTCATGATGAACTTGAATGGGAAATGGATAGTTTGAGTAATAAGGAACACATTATGAATGATGAGAGTGATATTGATGTCGTTGGACGTAGTTGGCCCTTTGAGATCTAGAGAACCTTGGTTTTGGGAAGGGAATTCTCGAAGCCTAAAACAATGGTATGAATTGGTGTTTAGCAAGTTTAGGGCTTGATGTTGAGCTTTATGATAAGCTAGCAAATGTTTAGAATTAAGAGGAATGCCTTGAGATGGCTTATTAATTGTATGAATGCATATGTATGTTGTGTAGATTGTATTTCGGACTATGTGGCGGAGCTTTCGGAGCATGCATTCGGATTTCAGCTCTTCCCTCGAGGTAGGAGAGGAGTTTACATTCAAATTGCATGAGTTATATAATTGATGATTATTGTATGGCTTGATACTTATGCTTTCCTTGCCATGTTTATAGTGAAATGATATGAATGGCAAATTGTTGGCTATTGATGATAATGTATGTGTATATATGATGATGAATAACCCATGAGGGGTTGAAATATGTACATGTTAATGAACCATCCTTGAGGGGATGAAGTATATATTTTGTGAATTGAGAATTTATGTGGATGATTGGCATTGAATATGATAGCCATTGTGACGGTATTGGTGATAAGTTTGAGGTTTATGCATAATTGAGGAACTCATAGAGTTAAATAGAGTTTTATGTGATTTTAATGGCTTGGGTTAGTCCCAATAGCTTTTATGTGTAGTTTATGACTTGTAGAAATTGGAATGCGCCAATTCCATTGAGAATTGACCCTTGAGGTGCCCAAAAACATTTTAAATCGGGTAAAATGCAATTATGTGCATAAGTCCCACAATTTTGAGAATTTCTGAGTGAGGCCGGTGGCCACACGTCACAAATAATATATTTTAGCTTGTGACAAATTTTGATGGTCATTGGATTTGAATTGAATGAGATTGGGTGATTAGAAGTTGAAATTTTGGTGTTGTTCTGCATAAAAACAGCAGCAGGGCTGTCTTGAATCAATTCAAGACCCTTTGAATCAATTGAAGAGGTGCTGTTTTCATTGTTTTGGGCTCCAGGGGCGTTTGAATCGATTCATACGAGTTTGAATCGATTCAGAGCCCTCTGTCAAATTTTGAGATTTTGGGATGCTTGAATCGATTCATACGAGTTTGAATCGATTCAAGGCCCTCTGTTTGTCAAATTTTGAGATTTTGGGACGCTTGAATCGATTCACACGAGTCTAAATCGATTCAGAGCCCTATTATGGCCACTGTTGTGCTGTTTTTCCAACTAGTCTATTTTCTTTGCTGTTTTTGGCTCGTTTGGGCATCTTAATGACATTTTTGGCCTCCAAGTTCTTCATGAAAGTTGTAGATAATTATGTTGAGGAGGTGTGAGAATTGGTCTCACATTAATTGGAGTTTTCTAACTCTCATTAGACATAAAACACCGTACCTACTGCGTCATAAAATTCAAATTTAAGAGGGTTTTGAACCCAACTTTTTATGGTGGCCAAATTGGGACTAATAGGTGATATTTGTGACATGTCCCACTATTTTTAAGACTAAAAGTAAGATTTCCTCATGCCTTAGTACTGAAATTTATCATGGGCTCATTGTTGCCCAAAACCCCTTTTATTATGTAACAACAAGCGATTTCATTAGGGGTCCATGTGTGGTGTGTCTTAGTGGTGATTGAGGAATGGCTTAAGGCCTTGGAGAGGTACGTGTATGCCAATACTATGTTATGAATACATGTGTGCCTCACCACTATTGATGTATTATGAATCATAATAAAAAGTAAATGATATGGTTATATGACACAACTTGTGTGATAATAAAACCAATGAGGGGAAAATTGAATGGCCACGAGTGAATAAATCAATGGATTTGAAATGGTGGCAATGATGATTGCTAAACATATGCTTTTGAAATACCTTGTTGTTTTCCATGCGTGGATAAATGCCATGATGCTTGATATGATTTTAATTACCATGCGTGGTTTGATGTGGTTACGAATGTTGTGCCTTGAGGGGACTTATGATTTCTTATGTGCCAATGATAATAAGATTAAATATACAATTTATCCCTAATTGAGAGGGTGAGATATCCTTGCGAGGTTATTGGGCACATGCATTATTGCATTGTTGCATTCATGGCATAGCATGGCATTGATATGCATTATTATTGAATGAATCACCTTGCGGGGTACCACGAAGGGTAAATCCCTGAGTGAAGAGGACGTTGTCCTATTGTTGTCGATTTATTGTTGAATATATCACCTTACGGGGTACCACGAAGGGCGTATCCCTGAGTGAAGAGGACGTTGTCCTATTGTCATTGAATAATGTTGAAATATATCACCTTGCGGGGTGCCACGATGGGTATATCCCGGAGTGAAGAGGACGTTGTCCTATTATTGTTGAATATATCACCTTGCGGGGTGCCACGATGGGTAAATCCCGGAGTGAAGATGATGTTGATCATATTGTTGTTGAATAAATCACCTTGCGGGATGCCACGAAGGGTGTATCCCAGAGTGAAGAGGACGTTGTCCTATTGTTATTGAATAATGTTGAATATATCACCTTGCGGGGTGCCACAAAGGGTATATCCCGGAGTGAAGAGGACGTTGTCCTAGTGTTGTTGAATAATGTTGAAATGAATCACCTTGCGGGGTGCCACAAAGGGTGTATCCCTGAGTGATGACGGTATTATGATAATTTTTGTGAAATGAATCACCTTGCAGGGTGCCACGAAGGGTGTATCCCTGAGTGATGACGGTATTGTGATAATTTTTATGAAAAGAATCACCTTGCGGGGTGCCACGAAGGGTGTATCCCTGAGTGATGATGATAATTTAAGTGATTGTGATTATTGTTGAATTTGAAAATCGGATCCGTTGCATATGCATTAAGCAGTTGACATATGCATTAGCTTTAAGACCATGGCATTTGAAATGGGATGACCACGAGTGATGAGAAACCCCTTGCGAGGAGGTATTTGAGTGAAACCTTAATGAATTAATGATGGTAATGATTATGAATGCCCTTGTTGATAAGTGGCAAAGTGATGGTGTTTGTGATTGTGTATATATTGTGCTTATTTATGATATGAATTGCGATTCATGAGACTTGTATGCCTATTGTGATAATGAGATAATGAATGAATGATAATTTGATGTTTTGATAACAAAGCACACATGACGTTTGTATGCATATACACATGATCACAATATATAAATGTTATTCGTCATTTTGAATGTATAACTCACTCTCCCATGTGGTCTCCTTTTTAGCATTGCGATGCAGGTTGCCATGGGATGAGTTCGGATTTCAATTAAAGCTTGGATGAAGGTAAATAGTGGTAGAGGAAGTGCCTTGGCCGGCATCATTTATGGATTCTTGTATAATGAATAGGTTGTTTATGATGATATGGATGATTATAATGAGTTTGGATATGAATAGGATAATCCTTCGGATTTGATGATTTGATGTATATTAGAAAGATTGAAATTGAGTGATGTTCATTGATGATTGAGATAATCGGGAGAAGACTCCCGAATGTATATGTATATATATATAATTATACCTTAGGCATTGCATGCTTATGTAATTATGTAAAATGATGATGGTTGTCTATTAGGCTTATGATATGCCATTGCATGCTTTGCCGAGCCTTTTCTCATATCATCATATATGGGACTAGGCGTGTGCCCGGTATACACATTCTTCCGCTGTAAACTCTTTATTTTTGTATACCGTTATGGGCGATTTAGATATCGATCCAGCTTTAGGTTATACAATCTCACTCTTTGGTTTTCTGTGATTTGGGTCTTGATGTGATCATGGTAGTGTCTCGAAAATGTTTTCAAACGCGAAAAATTTACTCGCATTTTTATTAATTATGACGATCACATCGGGATTCGAGTACAGAAAATCCGGGGTCTTATACACATCACTCAGACTTGAGTCCTTCACATCATTTCCAGACCGACCTGCACATACTGAAAAATGGTGTAGGGGTGAGCTTTACATATTAAATGACAGTTACTGACTCGGATTAATCACAGAATCCTCAATTATGCAATAATACATCTACCATCAATCAAACATACACACTGCCATTTAATATAAACAATCACACATCATCCTCCGATCGGGATTCACCCATTTCACTCGGCTATAAGCACAACATCCTCAATAACAAGTATATTCATCCAATTGGATTTTACCCCAAATCTATTCTAAGCACCATCAATAATGCTTAACTCCGAGCCTTGCTCAAGGAGTCCGCCTGAGCCCTGCTCAAGGACTTAATCATATTCTCACATGTTTTATCTGATTGCCGATCGGTATTAGAAGTCCAACGCATTCCAGTGGCGAATCGGATGCATACGGTCTCATTCACCCGATGTCCAACGCCAATGCACTCGGCATTTGCCTTGAGTCCAACCCAAGGTCTTTCATCAAGCGTCTCATCTCACGCTTAGTATAATTCATAATGGTTTCACGCCTCGCAAGGGGTACTCCCGCCTCATGATCGCAACCATGGGCAATCAATCTCAATGGTCCCGCAGGGCCTTTCATTACATTCAACACATATTCACTTACATTCAACACATATTCATCCGATTGCCCACTCGGGATTTAGCGTTCAACATTATATGCACTCGGCATATCCATAGTGAATCAGATGACTCAGCTCACATCATATCCACTCAGCAATCACCATGCCATCCACTCGGATTATTCTCTACAGCAAGCATTCCCTGCTTTCTCATATAACATTCCACTCAGAATTATCATAACAGTCCCCATCCTATGCACTCAGCATACGCATAATCATTATCAAACATCACATGCATTTAATCATACCATCACCCACATAGGGACCAATAACAAACCACACAAATGCACTCGACATTCATCATATGCATCTCATACATTTAACACAATCACAACATGAATCATGTAACTCATGGACGGAAATCATACATCACATCATATAGACCACCATGGTCATAAATAATACAATATCCGGGCTACTACTCAAACAACATACAACACACATCAAACACCACACAGTGTGACAATTTCACCCGGAAACCCATCCATAAACCATGCCTTTGAGATGCAAAGCCCCCCTTACCTGGAATGAAGCTTCCAGGAGTTACATGGCCACTCGTTCACACAGAACGACTCGGCTTCCAACCATCAGCAGCACTCTGCTCGGCCTTCAGCCATCAACACCCTGCTCGTAGCTTTGGAGAACCAACTTTGTCTCCACTTGAGTATCAAGGCCACCAAGACTCAACTCTGTCCTCTCCCAGCTCGGTGAAGGACTGCCAACACAGTTCTTCACTTGGACAGCCCAGTCCTTACCAAAAATAGAGGACCACCAAGCTCCCAAGCACCCATCCAAGCCTTCTTCCTCACAAAAGCAGCTCTGCCTCCACAGTGGACCATTTTCCACAACACCGAGGCACCCCACACGCTGCAACAGGCTCCCAAACCGAGCCTCATACAACCCTTCGAATGAAAGAAGAAGGAAGGACCAGCTTAGTCCTCACCAACCATGCTTCATGTAACACAGCCATCAACACTGTTGGCAGAACAGGGGAGGATCTCAACCTCCAAGCCACACAGTACCATGTTGTTCTCTCCACCACCACGCTGTTCCTCTTCGCGTTCTACTCGGTTCTGCTCAGTGTTGAGTGGAAGAGGAAATGAAGAAGACAAAGAGCGAAGGAGAAGAAGCAGAAGCTTCAGAGAGCTTTAGAGAGAAGGAGGAGCGTTTCCTCTTCCATCCGAATATACACCAAGCAAAATGAAGAAAGGTGAGAGGGAAACTTGCAAACGAAGCTTATCAATACTGCCAAGCTTCAGCTCTCACTCTCCATCAAAGGTCACATTCTCATTAAATGCAGTCCCATCAGCCATCATTATCCCCTTTTCAGCGTGAATAGAGAGAGAGGGAAAGAGAGGAAACCGAAACCTCCTAAACCACCAAGGGCACCTTGGTCATATGCTAACATTATTATTATTATTATTATTATTATTATTATTATTATTATTATTATTATTATCATCATTATTACTCAACAATTTGCCTAATTGGCAATTAATCTTAATCCACCATTAACTTAACCAGTCCATAACCTTAATCCTAAAAATATACCACACTCAGTAATTAATTAAAAATCAGGATGTTACAGGAATCACTGTTCATGAAGTCTAGGAACGTTTGAATCGATTCGTGCGATCTTGAATCGATTCAAAGGTCATTTTTTGGACTCCAGTAGCCCTTGAATTGATTCTTAGGGTGCTTGAATCGATTCATACCCCTGATTCTCCAATTTTTCATATGTTTTGCTCATAGGTGGGTTCCATTTAACCTTGGTTCAATTATATATCCATGTGTGACTTCATTCACCACTTTTTTTTAACCATTAATTCAAGTCTCTTTAAATCCTTTTTATTCTTTTCCATAACTCTCAAATAAATTATGCTTTCCGTTATTCCTTGTTGATGATCCTATGAATGATTGTCCAAGGAAGACTCTTGATTCAATTTATTCACCTTCTCATATCTTCATATATGGGATAGGTTATTTAAAGTGATCCGGGGTTACTTATTAAATACTTATCTCGCGATTTCTTTTATTCTTTAATTACTTTAAAATCACGAAAAATTTATCCTTATTTTTGGGGCGTCTCACAGAATCCAGTCGAGATCTATACAATGAAATCTGAAGGAATTCTTAGTTTTGACATTAACAGTAACAGATGCATCAATTTTAAGAACCTAGTTCCAATTCAATGTAACAATATCAATCTCAATTTATTTATTTCTAGTTTAACAAAGCAACTTCTTTTAGAGGTACAAATTGTATTCAAGCTTAGAGTTGTAAGTGTTTTAGAACTCAATACATAAATTAACTAAAAAAAGAGGCAGCGCAATAGATAAAGTGAACTCAACAATTCATTGAAACCTTGATAGGGAATCAAACCACGATGGACAAATACTGTGTCATTGTGCGCCACTCTGATTCAACACCTACCACCCACAACCACAACCACAAACCATGACCACCCACCACCCACGGCCACCACCAAAAACACCCACCACCCACCAGAAACCCTAACCACGACCCACGACCACCATCACAAACTCTCACTCATCCACGATATACCCTCATCACCCACCACTGACGGCCAACCGAAACCCAACATCTTCCACAGACTGATTAAGTAGTCCAGAAAATAAAAAAAAACTACAAAAAAGAGAAAGGAGAAACAAAGGTTACCTTGACAGCAATGGAGGCCAAGTGGATATAGGAGGAGAGCAATGGATCACAAAGGAAAAGCTTCAGATCTTGGGGCAAAATGGTCACAAGGGGAAAAACTTCAGACCTTACCAAATAGAGGTAGCCAAGCGGGTATCTAACAAGGCCAACCAGGGAATGCCTTTAAGAACCCCACCAACGAAGAACGCCCAACACCGACGAAGACCAAAGGGCCGAGCCAAACAGAGCAAAAAATTAACAAAGATGGCAATCAAAGCTTCAGAACCCTAAACAGAGAATGAACACATAGGCACTAATAGAGACTTGATATGAAATTATATGATAAAAAAAAGTTTAGTTGATTTCTATTTAAAAAGAAAAATTAAAAAGTCTAATATGTTAAAATATACTAGTTTACATGGCATGTGCCCTAGACAAGAACATTAAAACTCTCCCTTAGAGAAGGGCACTCAAGAAATTCTCTAACTTTTACTAGGATTAAAACCGCATGTCTTTCTATAAAGGTATGGATTAAAACTTCTCATGCTACACTTAATCTCTCGTTGACTGCTATCTCTTTTTTTCATGACAAAAAATCTCATTTATTCCCCTTCATCGTTCTTGTGCTTGTTTTATCGTCTGTTCTCTTTTCCATGTTTATCTATCTACCAACCAAGTGGGAAACGAAAGTATTGTCATTCAAATTAGTGTGGACTCGCGCATATGTGATTGAAGTACTCACGCTCAAGTTACCCATGAGATCATTTAGCAATCTCCGATACATGGATTCCTTTCTTCTTTCACAATCTCGCGTTTCGTATTTTTCTAGTGCTTCAAAACTCTCACGCCCTCAGAGAACCACACAAAAACGACTTTCAAACAATAAAAAGCCCCCTGAAACCGATGCTTCGCGTGCACTTTTCAATGAGATCACTCAGATTCTAGGCGCTGAAACTATGATCCCTGACCAATCCCCATCTGGGTTTTTGTTTCCCCTAGAAACTCGCCACTATGAAGTGGGTTTCAAGGACCAACAAAATTGCACCAAAGGTGTTTGCGGAAACGCCGCAGAGAATATTTTGCTCGATAAAGGTCATGACTTTGGCATTTTGAAAGATGCCCAGTTGGGAAATATGGGTGAAGAAGGTTTGAGCCGAGTAGTTGGTGAGATTACTGAAATTGTAAGAGCTGAAAATGGCTCTACTCCATTGGAAGAGAGGTTAGAGAATTTGAGTTATGGGTTGAAAAGTGAGGTTTTTGATCTAGTGTTAAAAAGGTGCTTTAAAATGCCACAGTTGGCTTTGAGGGTTTTCAATTGGCTGAAGACTAAGGATGGTTTTAACCACACAACACAGACTTATAATACCATGCTGTACATTGCCGGAGAAGCTAAGGAGTTTGGGTTGGTAAATAAGTTGGTGGAAGAAATGGGTGAGCATGAAGTTCAAAAGAATATTAGTACATGGACCATTCTCATAACCCACTATGGGAAGGAAAGGAAAATTAGCGAAGCTTTGTTGGCATTTGAAAATATGAAAAGATGCGGTTGTGAACCAGATGCAGTTTCATATGGAGCTATAATTCGGTTACTCTGCAGTTCTGGGAAGGGAGACATTGCCATGGAGTTCTATAAGGATATGATTCAAAAGGATATGGTACTTGATGTGCGGTTGTTTAAGATGCTCATGAACAGCATGGCAAGATCAGGAGATGCTGCGGCTGTTAGTTTGCTAGGAAATGACATGGCACGGTTGTCTCTAATGCAAGAAAACTCTGTTCATGGCTGTATGCTGAAGAGCTTTTGTATTTCTGGGAGGATTAAAGAGGCGTTAGAATTGATTCGTGACCTCAAAAATAAAGATTTGGTTCTTGAGCCTGAGTATTTTGAGAACTTGGTGAGAGGCCTGTGTAAGGCAGGTAGGATTACAGATGCTTTAGAGATTGTTGAAATCATGAAGAGAAAGGATATGGTTGATGGAAAGATTCATGGGATTATCATAAATGGGTATTTGTTGAGAAATGACATTCGCAGGGCACTTGATGTGTTCCAAAGCATGAAAGAATCTGGTTGTGTGCCTACTGTTTCCACATATACAGAACTGATACAGCATCTCTTTAGGTTGAGTAGGAGTGAAGAAGCTTGCATGCTGTATGATGAGATGCTAGGAAATGGAGTGAAGCCAGATATTGTGGCAGTAACTGCTATGGTTGCTGGTCATGTTTCACAAAATCAAATATCTGAAGCATGGAATTTTTTTAAGAGTATGGAGTGCCAAGGCATCAAGCCCACTTGGAAATCATATGCAGTATTTATTAAGGAGCTTTGCAAGGCTTCAAGGACACATGACATTGTCAAAGTATTGCAAGAAATGCAGGTTTCAAAGGTTAAAATCCGTGATGAAGTATTTCATTGGGCTATAAATTATATGGAGAGCAAGGGGGAGCATACGGTGAAAGAGAAAATCCAGCAGATGCGTAAAGCATCTACACCTGATCCTCAAAGGTTCCAGGAGTCACACGTGGAAGTATCTTTGAGAATTAAGGTGGAAAAGGATATGGAGGTTGACCAATCAAAGTCGGAAACAGATTGCTCCATAATACATCCACACCTGAAGACTTACAGGGAACAGGATGTTCATGAAATTTGTAGGGTTCTTTCATCCTCTATGGATTGGTGCTTAATCCAAGAAAATTTGGAGAAAACCACCATTCAGTTCACCCCAGAACTTGTTATGGAGATATTGCAAAACTGCATTATGCATGGTAGCTCAGTCCTAAACTTTTTTTCATGGGTGGGAAGGCAAACTGGCTATAGGCACACTGCAGAATCTTATAACATGGCAATCAAAGTTGCAGGCAGAGGCAAAGATTTTAAGCACATGCGCAGCCTGTTTTTTGAAATGAGAAGAAATAGTTATCCAATAACATCAGAAACATGGACAATCATGATAATGCTTTACGGCCGAACAGGTCTGACCAAGATGGCCATGAGCTGTTTCAAAGAGATGAAAGCTGGTGGGTATAGCCCGAGTAGGAGTACATACAAGTATCTAATAATTGCCTTATGTGGTAGCAAAGGAAGGAAAGTTGATGATGCTCTTAAAACATATGGAGAGATGATCAGTGCAGGACATGTCCCTGACAAAGAATTGATTGAAATATACCTTGGTTGTTTATGTGAAGTTGGTAGACTATTGCAGGCTAGGAAATGCATAGAATCTCTTCAAAAGCTTGGCTACAGAACCCCGCATAGCTATTCCTTGTATATCAGGGCTCTTTGTAGAGCTGGGAGAGTGGAAGAAGCATTGGCATTACTTGAAGAAGTTGTAGTAGAGAAATCTATTGTAGATGAACTAACTTGTGGAAGCATTGTTCATGGTTTATTACGCATAGGTCGATTAGAAGATGCACTAGCTAAGGTTGATTCCATGAAAGAGAAGGGCATAAAACCTACCATCCATGTTTATACTTCTTTAATAGTTCATTTCTTTCAAGAGAAACGAGTAGGAAAAGCTGTTGAGATTTTTGAGGAGATGCAACAGTCAGGTTATGAACCAACCATTGTTACATATTCTGCACTTATACGTGGATACATGAATGTAGGGAGACCTATTGATGCATGGAATATCTTCTACCTCATGAAGGTGAAGGGACCCTTTCCTGATTTTAAAACGTATTCTATGTTCCTTACTTGTCTATGCAAGGCTGGGAAATCAGAAGAAGCAATGCAACTTATTTCTGAAATGTCGGACAGTGGGATTGTTCCGAGTACTGTCAACTTCAGAACAGTTTTTTATGGGCTAAACAGAGAAGGTAAACGAGATTTAGCCCGTGTTGTAATGCAACGAAAATCAGAACTATTAAGAAGGCGCAAGCTCTTAACTAGATTTCCTTCCAAGGCCTCTGGAAAGTGATGTATTTATACAATTGTAGTTTCTCATTTCAACTGACTTCTAACCACCATCATCATCTTCAGGTCCACACGTTGGTGCCTAGTTATTAATATATTACCAATCCTGTCAGATTTATTATACTCCTTCCGGTCATTTTTAGTCTATTTACAAGAGACCATTTTTTTGGGAAAAATTGATTTAACCTTTTGGTATCTTTTATAATAAATAATTACATATTTTTGAAACCTTACATTTTGAACTAGACTCGAGTTAGACCCTTATGTATTTGTTTATCTTAAAAATGTTCCAAATGTTTTGAAAATTAGTTTGGGTTGATTCTTTCTGTCATATTTGTTAACCGAATTAATAACACTTGTTTATGTATTACCTAGCTGGCAATGACGATGTATAGTGAGTAATATGGAAGATATAATGCCAACATGAATTGATAATTAAAAACACAATCAATTACCCTTTCCCCCCACCTCCTCTTACAACTCATTTACAATCCCCCCCTAAAAATTTCAAGAATAGATCAAGAATGGGTATGGGTTGTGTATAAAAATTTAATTCTTTAATTTATATGTATTAAAATTAAAAATATAAAGTTCATGTGAGTAGTTATAAAATTTGGATTTGAAAAATATAATAAAAAAAGTTACATAAATAATTATAAAATAATTAGCCATAAAATATTTAAATGAGTAGAAAAATATGTAAATTAATGAGAAAAGAATTAATTACAATAAAATATTTTTGTTTGACCTTTAAATTTATACTCACTAAAAGTAAATATTTTATGACAATGACGGCGGGGCACAGGCAACTACTACAATGATGATATAGTAATTTATTTATTATCTATATATTATATAAAGTAACCACTTCTAAGGAGGCAGGAAAGTATTTGTATCATTGGATCAAATCTTGATACTAACAACAACAAGATGATGATGATAATGATGATGATGTAACCACTTCTAAGTAGGCAGGAAAGTACTTGTATTGTTGGATCAGATGATGTAACCATTTCTAAGTAGACAAGAAAGTATTTGTATTGTTGGATCAAATTTTGATACTAACAATATTATAATGATGGTGATGATGACGATGATAATGATTTTGATGGTTCCTTTACATGTATTAAAGCTTTTCTTTTTTAGTCACTCAACAATGTGTTTTCCCTGCTATGTGCCTTAAATAATCAATGCTTTCTTATTTTACTATCAATACTCTTAACTTTCTTTGCGTTTGTTCCTTTTAACACACCATTGTGTTGCAAAACTTTGAACCCTCTTCTTTTGCATTCTTTGTGAATCTCCACATTCTCCTACATTTTATAAGAATCTCCACCACTTAAAAGTGATTTTGTATTGGACCTCACTCCCCACTTATCTTAGGAGTGTTACTTTGTTTTAGACGATAACCTACTCTACGACTTAAAAGTGGTTCTTCTGTTTAACAATGAAATTCATCTTCATCATCTTTATTTTCTTTTCATTTATTTTAGTTGCATTGATTTGGTGATGAATTATAGTGGAGAAATTGTTGAATTAAGTGTTATCTTTGTATTTAATTTTTTTTATTGTTTTTTTTGTTTTAGGCAATGTTTTAAAAATCAGACTAGTAAAGGTAATGATTCACGGTTTATTGGTTTAACTATGGTTGAACGGTGGTCGAACTAGTAATAATAAAATATATATTTTCAATATAATTCATGATGTATTAATAATAAATTATATAAAAATTAAGTTAACTAAGAGTCATATTACATGTTTCATAAGAAAAAATATTATAATAAATAAAAATAATATGTAAATATTATATATAAGTCTTTTGTCACACCCCGATTTCTTGAACTCGAATCCCAATGTAATCAAGATAAATAGTTAATAAAAATGTGGGTAAATTTTTCACGATTAAAAGAATTCCGAAACACCCCAACAATTACATCAATACCCAAACCACAGAAAACCGAAGAGTGAGATATATGAAATTTACAACTGGATTGCAAGATAAATCGCTTATAATTGTATACAAAAATAATAGAATTTACAGCGGAAGAAGAATCTATATACAGAGCACACTCATAGTCCCATATATAAAGATATGAGAAAAGGCTCGGTAAAGCATGCAAATACATAACATAAGCCTAATAGGCCACAATTGTAACATCCCGAATTTTAAAATAGAGAATTAATTACCGGAATAAATATTAGAAATTGGTATATGGAGTATTTAATGTCCCAAACTATTGAGAATAATTAAATTAAGATTTTGGGAATTTTTGGTAATTTTTGGAGACCGGTTAAGCTGAAATTAAGCCCGGTTGAAATATGGGTGTCGGACCAAGTATCTCAGAATGAGATGATATTGGTCAGGGCTGTAGAGAATGGTATTGGGAATCCGAATATGTATTCGGAATAATTTTCAGATGATGTATTGAGCCCGAACTGAGAACCTGTTGGTTATAAAACGATGAAGTTTTAATGAGTTGGGTTAAAAATAAATTGAAAATGTCATTTTCCCCTTCCTTATTCACGTGAGTTTGCTGATGGAATTAGGCACTTCACTTTCTTCTTCTTCTTTTCATCATCATCTTCTCCATTCTCTCATTTCTCCTCCTAAAACCCTAGCAACTTGAGCTCATCTTCCACACCTCCCCATTTTCGTTTGAAGGGAGCTTGTAGGAGGCTTGTGGAGCTGCTGTATTCTCCCTCTTTCTCTCCATTTTCGCAGCTTCCTCTCCCCCTATTGAACCCATCTTCGTTTTTGGGTGTGAGGTAAGGAATACTCACCATTTACTTGGGTTTTTGCCATGGGTGTATGATAATATGAGTTTTGAAACCATGCATGTGTATGGATGTTCTTGAGGAGAGTAATTAATGCAAGGGTTTGATGTGGATTCTATGAAAGTAAGGTTTCTTTGAGAAGTAATAAAGTGGATGCATTTATGGTTAAAAAGAGAAGAGTATTTATGATGGTTGTTAGAATTTTATGGAACCCTAACTTTACGAATTTGGGGGAAAATGTATATGGAGATTGGTGAACATTTATTGTGGGTAATAAATGTGAGTTGTGATGCAAAAGGGTCATTGGTGATGGTATTTTGTTGAAGGGAATTAACAATGGAGAAACCCATGAAAGGGTTTGGTTGTTGAATGCATAATAATAAAGGGTAGCACCTAACCCATGGTGGTTATGGTGGATAAAATGAAATAAAAGAGTTTTGAGAGTTATAATAATAAAAACAGCAAGTATTTATTGATATATAAGTATTTAAGTCTTAATGAGTAAGTAGAAAAATTGATTGTATAATGTATTGTGATGTAGGAAGTGACCCCATTGACGAAGCGGGACCATCAAACCGCGTTGATCACTACTTCACTTGAGGTAGGAGGGGGTAACTTTTCTAAATGCATGATTTCATCCATTGATGATGTGAAAATATGTATATGTGATTATGTTAATGGTTGTTTGAATGGATGATATGATATGTGTGATTTGAATGCATTTAGAATGATGATTGCTATGTGGCATTGTGTTTGGGATGAAATTAATGATGTGATAATATTATATTAATGAAGTATGATGATGGTTTGCAACCATATGTGGATTGAGATTGTGATGTGAATATCCCAAATATGTGTGTATGATTTGTTGAATGTGTATGCCACTAACTATTGATGAGAATAAGTCAAAGAAAAATTGGGATTGGATAAGAATGATGAGAATACTGAAATCCACCAAGTGGTGGTGATGAATGATTAAATGTGCAGTGGCATCTAGGATGCATAGTGTGAGGATGCACTTAATTTGCATTTGCATTGCATCCATGGCATATCATAGCTGTTTATGTGGAATATTAAGGGGGTTCCACTAGGCAGGCCCAGTGGGAGGGCGGCTCAGTGCACGAGCGTATTGTGATTTTCCCCTGTGACTCGGTGTATGAGTCACGAAGCTGTCCATAGTTTGGTGACGAGGCACCCTATGTGGCAGGCCCAGTGGGCGGGCGGCTCAATGGTGAGCGAGTTTACCTCGGTGTCCGACGGGACACGGCTCTCTCGATGTGTGTTCGGGAGGGGCCCGTAGCACTTGTGGTATTTGAGGCCACGATGTTGATCCGTAAGTCACAGGGTGACTAGTGCTACAAATGGGCGATAGCGGTTTGGTACCAGTAAAATTATGAAGATATAAGCATGCTTGAATTGAGATATATGTGTACACAATTTTTCTACTGCAGTAGGAGCATAGTAGCACACCTATGCTTGTCCCACAATTGATTTAATGATATATTTTCCCACAGTCGGATCCGCATTGTTTGATAAGAAATTCTTGTGCATATGCATTAGCTTTAAGAGCATTTGCATATAGCTGGAGATATGTCTAGGTGAAAGCCCTTGGTGGCAACGGATGAATGAGAATTGAAAGGGGAAAGAGTTGAATACTAACCCGATGTGTGTGTTTGGCAATCCAAATGATTGATATTGTGAATGTATACTTGAAATTATAAGATGTACTGTGTATAATGTATGATGTGGTGTAATGATTGCTAATTGTGCAAGTATACATGTATTTCGTCATAATGTATGACTTTAATTCATTTGGATTATGTTACTCACCTCCCCGTTGCCATTTTTAAAGTTGATGTAGGTATGACTTAAATCCTACAACTTTTGGAGGCCGAGTATGAAGAAGGTAAAATATGGATAGGAATGCGTAAGCCTTGGCCGGCATGAAATCTGTTTTGTAGAGTATATGAGGTCTATATACTCAATTTTGTAATGTTGGTAATTTTGGAGGTCATGGAAGAAAATTGGGCATGTTGGGTAATGACAACTTTCATTCATGACCCAAAAGATGTAAAGAATGAATCTGAATACTTTACTTTGTTAAATGAATGGATGTTGTGTTTTCATGCTATATTATGGAACTTGTGGAATGATGTGGAAGATAGATGTATGTAGGGAATGCATGTGATTTGATGATGAATTTAAATTATATGTATGGAATCCATATTAGCATGATGATGTTGGTGGTATTTGATTCAATGAAAGGATTATGTAGTTTTAGATTATATTATTGTATGAGTTGGTACATGCACAATGAAATGAGATAGGGTCTTATGTGAGGCCAAGTTAGAAGGAATTAATGTTGTATGTGTGTTGTTCAATTGAATTTTCGTTTTCTGCTGAGTTTCTACAGAACTCGCTCAAGCGAGTAGCAACCTCGCCCGAGCGAGATTGTTGTGGAACAGGGGATTCGTTTCTGCCCCAAATTCGCTCAAGCGAACGAGCAATTCGCCCAAGCGAGATTGCCGCAGAATCAGTGTTTTGATTCTGGACAATTTTCGCCCAGGCGTGAAGGGCAGCGCTCAAGCGAGGGAGAAGGAGAGTTGATTCTGGAGGATTTTCGCCCAGGCGAGTGGTGCCTCGCCCAAGCGAATATTGGCCAGAGAGTCCTCAACGTTTCTGGATCAATCTCGCTCAAGCGAGCCTTGGGCCGCTCAAGCGAGATCGACCCCTGATGCTCCTTTCCTTCTTCGCTCAAGCGTCTCGCCTCCTTCGCTCAAGCATTCATTCGTGTCTCGCTCAAGCGAGGCAGGGCTCGCTCAAGCGAGTTGAGCCCTGATACTTATTTCTCTCTCGCTCAAAGCCACTCAGCGTTCGCTCAAGCGTGTGCACGCTGGCTCGCTCAAGCGACTTGAGTCACGCCTGAGCGAGTATGCTCCTGATTATCATTTTGTTATTTTAAGATAAATTTTAAAATATTATGCATTATTTCTTCCTTAAATATCATTTTAAAAGTATTGAGGAGTAGTGTTTTGGCTTTTGAGATTATATAAGTGTATTTCACATTTTTATGAAACTCCTCCTCTTGAAAAATCAATTAGCCAATGATTAAGTCAAATTGGACAATTCTTCCGCTGATTTTGGTTGAAAGATTTACATTTTAGTTTCACCCTCTCATATCTCCATATATGGGAGTGGTTCATTTTAGATCCAGGGGTTTGGTGAAAAATACTTCACTACTTCGATTATTGAATTTATTAATATTTTCAAAGACGTGAAAAATTTTCCCCTATTTTAATTGGGGGTTTGGGGCGTCTCAACCTGGTATCAGAGCATTCATTGCTCTTGATATGACTATAAATGATGTTATCCATGTATACATTACTTATGGCTGATTGATTTGTGAATTATATGGATGAGTTATGAAGGTAGTTATTGAAATGAGATTATTAAATGATTGTTGTTAAGCCCGGCCAGGCAATTCCTTTCTCATATTTACCTTCTAATTATTAAATACATTATGATGATACTTATGTCAATGAGGTTAATGATGAATGATATGTATGCACACTGAGTGAAGGAACCTTAAGTTTCTAATTATGTTCGTGTTGTTGTATATAGATTGAGTGATGGCGTATAGGCGCAATCCTGATACAATTGCTATGATTGAGGCCTTCAATCGCTTTGCTGACATACTTGCACAGCAACAACAACCAGTTTGTCAGCCGAATCAAGGTCTTGACCAATTTCTTAAGCGGAAGCCTTCTGAATTTCATGGAGGCTATAAGCCAGAAGATGCTCATGTTTGGATCCGTGACTTGGAACGGATATTTGCTAGCATGGAATGTACCGAAACGCAGAAAGTAGAGTATGCGGTGTTTATGGTTCGGAATGAGGCCGAATCTTGGTGGATCCTTACCCGTGGGCGTATGACTGCTGCCCACACTCCTTTGACTTGGGAGAATTTCAAAGCTGAATTTCTTAAGAAATATTTTCCTGCGAGTTACAAAAACAAGAAAGAGCTTGAATTCATGGAACTCAAGCAAGGCGGCATGTCAGTTGAAGAGTATGCTATGAAATTTGAAGAGTTATGTGTGTTTTATCCTCCCTTTTAGCAAGAGGGCACTGAAGTTTCGAAATGTGTTAAGTTTGAGAATGGACTACGCCAAGAGATCAAGAAGGCGATTTGTCACCAAGAGATTAGGAGCTTTCCTACTCTTGTGGATAAGTGTAGAATTTTTGAGGAGAATGATATTGCTCCAAGGAACTACTCGGGGCATGATTACAAGTTGAAAGGCCAATCTTCTAGCTTTAAGAAGAAAGGCAACTTTAAAAACAACAGACGATTTGTACGTGGGTCCTCTTCTTTCAGAGGTGGACGAGGTGGCGGAAGGCATGGTGCCGTTGGTGGCCGAGGTGATGGCCAAGGACTCCGTTGTTATAGATGTGGTGGAAATCACTTAGCCAGAGAGTGCAATCAAGAAGAAATAGTGGTGTGCTATAGATGCAACCAACCGGGGCATATCCGCCCTGATTGTCCTTTGAATGTTGCAGATGTTGTGCCACGTGATAATGCAAACCGTGGAGGCTATGGTGCTTTTAGAGGCCGTGGTCGTGGAAGCGGTAATGGAGGAAGAAATGGAAACTGAAATGGTGGTAACGGTCGTGGTAATGGAAACGGCCGAGGTAATGCTAATGGTGGTCGAAATGGCCCAAATCGTGGTGTTAATCAACAAATGGCTGGAAGAGTCTTTGCCGTGACCGGTGAAGAAGCAGCACAAGCTGAAGACCTTGTTCAAAGTGAGTGCCAGATATACGGTAATGTTGTTAATGTGATATTTGATTCAGGTGCTACGCACTCTTTTATTTCTGAAGAATGTGTGAGGCGCCTACGAGTGCCTGTGAGTATGATGAAGGGTGCAATATTGGTGACTACACCGACTGGTGCTTGCTTAAGATCGGTGACTCGATGTGAGAATGTCGAGATGGACTTGGAGGGTAGAAAATTCATTGTATCCCTCGTGTGTTTACCTATGAAAGACCTGGATGTTATTCTAGGCATGGATTGGTTGTCCGCCAACAAGGTTTTGGTGGATTGTCATAGTAAGACGGTGATTTTCCCAACCTCTAATATTGAAGGATTTGATGTGCGAGGTATCTCTCAACTTCTCGTGATGTTCTGTTTGGTTGATGGGAATGGTGTTTCCCAATCTTGTGGGATTCCTATTGTTTTGGAATTTTCCGATGTGTTTCTGGAAGAAATTCCCGGATTACCTCCTCCACGAGAAGTGGAATTTGCTATCGATCTTATTCCGGGTGCAGAACCTGTTTCCCGAGCTCCTTATAGGATGTCTCCTATGGAGTTAGCTGAGTTGAAAAAGCAAGTGGAAGAATTGCTTGAACGGGAGTTTATTCGCCCAAGTGTGTCTCCTTGGGGTGCCCCCGTATTGCTAGTGAAGAAGAAAGATGGGAGCATGAGATTGTGCGTTGATTATCGCCAACTCAACAAACTGACCATTAAGAATAAATACCCTCTTCCACGCATCGATGATCTATTGGATCAATTGAAGGGTACTGTTGTGTTTTCGAAGATTGATTTGCGTTATGGATATCATCAAATTCGGGTGAAGGCCGAAGATATTCCGAAGACTGCTTTCCGAACGCGATACGGACACTATGAGTACGTAGTGATGCCATTTGGTGTGACTAATGCCCCTGCGATTTTCATGAGTTATATGAATCGCATCTTCCATGAATATCTTGACCAATTCGTCGTAGTGTTTATCGATGATATTTTGGTGTATTCCAAGAGTCATGAAGAGCATGAAAGACATCTTCGTCTTGTATTGACGATCCTTCGCGAAAAGAAGTTGTATGCAAAGCTCTCTAAGTGTGAATTTTGGCTGTCTGAGGTCCAATTTCTTGGACATGTTATTTCAAATGATGGAGTCGTGGTGGATAGATCTAAAGTTGAAGCTGTGATGGCTTGGGAAAGACCAACGTCCGTGACGGAGATAAGGAGTTTTCTTGGTCTTGCCGGTTACTACCGGAGATTTATTGAAGGGTTTTCCCGTTTGGCTTTGCCACTAACGAAGTTGACTCGGAAGAATCACTCTTTTGTGTGGACCCGTGAATGTGAAGAGAGTTTCCAAGAGTTGAAGTTAAGGCTTACTACCGCACCGGTGTTGGCATTGCCCGACTTAATGGATGAATTTGTGGTATATTGCGATACATCTAGGCTTGGTCTTGGGTGTGTATTGATGCAAAAGGAGCGTGTGATAGCCTATGTGTCGAGGCAGTTGCGACCGCATGAGGTTAACTATCCCACACATGATCTTGAATTGGCGGCAGTGGTGTTTGCATTGAAGTTGTGGCGACACTACTTGTACGGCTCCAAATTTGTGGTCTTTAGTGATCATAAGAGCCTTAAGTACTTATTTGACCAGAAGGAGTTGAATATGCGCCAAAGACGGTGGATAGAGTTCCTAAAAGACTACGAATTTGAATTGAAGTATCACCCCGGTAAGGCAAATGTAGTTGCTGATGCATTGAGCAGGAAGTCATTGCATGTTTCCATGATGATGGCAAAGGAAATGGAGTTGATTGAACAATTTAGAGATTTAAATGTGGGCGTGGAGACTTACACTTCCAAGAAAATAGTGTTGGAGATGTTGAAGGTTGCAAATGAATTTCTTGAATATGTGAAGACGCAACAACCCAATGATGAGTATTTGATTGAGATGAAAAAGACCCAAGAAAAAGGGAAGAATTTGTTCATAGAAGAAGGTCGAGATGGTATTTGGCGTGTTAGAGGCCGAATTTATGTTCCCTCAAGCGATGATGTGAGGAAACGTGTACTTGAGGAAGCTCACAAAAGCATATTGAGTATTCATCCTGGTTCCACTAAGATGTATCAAGATTTGAAGAAGAACTTTTAGTGGCCCGGTTTGAAACGTGATGTGGCGAATTTTGTAGCATCTTGCCTTGTTTGTCAAAAGGCAAAGGTCGAACATCAGAGACCATCTGGTTATTTGAGACCATTGGAGATCCCTGTTTGGAAATGGGATAGTATAGCTATGGATTTTGTTTCTGGACTACCCAGAACTCGTACTGGACACGATGCTATATGGGTGATTATTGATAGATTGACAAAATGTGCTCACTTCTTGCCCATTAATATGAAGAGTTCTTTGGAGAAATTGGCACAAATATACATCAAGGAGATTGTTAGGCTGCATGGCGTTCCGTCCAGTATTATATCCGACCGTGATCCTCGTTTTACTTCTCGGTTTTGGGGACGTTTGCATGATGAGTTGGGTTCTAAGTTGAAGCTTAGTTCCGCTTATCACCCTCAAACCGATGGGCAATCGGAGAGAACTATACAAAGCCTGGAGGATTTGTTGAGAGCTTGTGTACTTGAGCACGGTGGATGTTGGGAGAGATTCCTCCCATTGATCGAATTCACATACAATAACAGCTTCCATTCCAGTATAGGTATGGCACCGTATGAGGCGTTGTATGGAAGGAAGTGTAGAACTCCCTTGTGTTGGCTTGAAGTTGGTGAAAACTTGGCCTTAGGGCCGGAGATCATTCAGGAAACTACAGAGCAAATTAAGAAGATCCAAGAGAATATGAAGATTGCTCAAGATAGACAGAAGAGTTATTATGACAAGAGGCATAAAACCCTTAAGTTTCAAGTGGGTGACCATGTGTTTTTGAAAGTCTCGCGTGACAAAGGCATTGGAAGGGCGTTGAAGAGTGGGAAATTGAGCCCTAGATTTATCGGACCTTACGAGGTGTTGGAGCAGATTGGTGAGGTTGCTTATAGGATAGCACTCCCTCCGCATCTTGCTAATCTACACAACGTGTTTCACGTGTCGCAGTTAAGGAAATATGTTTATGATCCTTTACACGTGATCCCGATGGACGAGATTGAGGTGCGAGATGATCTATCTATTTCTCCTGTTTCTGTTCGCATTGTCGGACATTCCGTGAAGAAATTGCGGAACAAGTTGGTACCTTTGGTGAAGGTCGCTTGGAAACATGGAAATACTGAAACGTTCACATAGGAACGTGAAGACGACATCAGAGAACGGTATCCTGACGCATTTGAATCCGGTATGTGAAATTTCGGGGACGAAATTTTCTTTTTGGTGGGGTGGATTGTAACATCCCGAATTTTAAAATAGAGAATTAATTACCGGAATAAATATTAGAAATTGGTATATGGAGTATTTAATGTCCCAAACTATTGAGAATAATTAAATTAAGCTTTTGGGAATTTTTGGTAATTTTTGGAGACCGGTTAAGCTGAAATTAAGCCCGGTTGAAATATGGGTGTCGGACCAAGTATCTCAGAATGAGATGATATTGGTCAGGGCTGTAGAGAATGGTATTGGGAATCCGAATATGTATTTGGAATAATTTTCAGATGATGTATTGAGCCCGAACTGAGAACCTGTTGGTTATAAAACGATGAAGTTTTAATGAGTTGGGTTAAAAATAAATTGAAAATGTCATTTTCCCCTTCCTTATTCACGTGAGTTTGCTGATGGAATTAGGCACTTCACTTTCTTCTTCTTCTTTTCATCATCATCTTCTCCATTCTCTCATTTCTCCTCCTAAAACCCTAGCAACTTGAGCTCATCTTCCACACCTCCCCATTTTCGTTTGAAGGGAGCTTGTAGGAGGCTTGTGGAGCTGCTGTATTCTCCCTCTTTCTCTCCATTTTCGCAGCTTCCTCTCCCCCTATTGAACCCATCTTCGTTTTTGGGTGTGAGGTAAGGAATACTCACCATTTACTTGGGTTTTTGCCATGGGTGTATGATAATATGAGTTTTGAAACCATGCATGTGTATGGATGTTCTTGAGGAGAGTAATTAATGCAAGGGTTTGATGTGGATTCTATGAAAGTAAGGTTTCTTTGAGAAGTAATAAAGTGGATGCATTTATGGTTAAAAAGAGAAGAGTATTTATGATGGTTGTTAGAATTTTATGGAACCCTAACTTTACGAATTTGGGGGAAAATGTATATGGAGATTGGTGAACATTTATTGTGGGTAATAAATGTGAGTTGTGATGCAAAAGGGTCATTGGTGATGGTATTTTGTTGAAGGGAATTAACAATGGAGAAACCCATGAAAGGGTTTGGTTGTTGAATGCATAATAATAAAGGGTAGCACCTAACCCATGGTGGTTATGGTGGATAAAATGAAATAAAAGAGTTTTGAGAGTTATAATAATAAAAACAGCAAGTATTTATTGATATATAAGTATTTAAGTCTTAATGAGTAAGTAGAAAAATTGATTGTATAATGTATTGTGATGTAGGAAGTGACCCCATTGACGAAGCGGGACCATCAAACCGCGTTGATCACTACTTCACTTGAGGTAGGAGGGGGTAACTTTTCTAAATGCATGATTTCATCCATTGATGATGTGAAAATATGTATATGTGATTATGTTAATGGTTGTTTGAATGGATGATATGATATGTGTGATTTGAATGCATTTAGAATGATGATTGCTATGTGGCATTGTGTTTGAGATGAAATTAATGATGTGATAATATTATATTAATGAAGTATGATGATGGTTTGCAACCATATGTGGATTGAGATTGTGATGTGAATATCCCAAATATGTGTGTATGATTTGTTGAATGTGTATGCCACTAACTATTGATGAGAATAAGTCAAAGAAAAATTGGGATTGGATAAGAATGATGAGAATACTGAAATCCACCAAGTGGTGGTGATGAATGATTAAATGTGGAGTGGCATCTAGGATGCATAGTGTGAGGATGCACTTGATTTGCATTTGCATTGCATCCATGGCATATCATAGCTGTTTATGTGGAATATTAAGGGGGTTCCACTAGGCAGGCCCAGTGGGAGGGCGGCTCAGTGCACGAGCGTATTGTGATTTTCCCCTGTGACTCGGTGTATGAGTCACGAAGCTGTCCATAGTTTGGTGACGAGGCACCCTATGTGGCAGGCCCAGTGGGCGGGCGGCTCAATGGTGAGCGAGTTTACCTCGGTGTCCGACGGGACACGGCTCTCTCGATGTGTGTTCGGGAGGGGCCCGTAGCACTTGTGGTATTTGAGGCCACGATGTTGATCCGCAAGTCACAGGGTGACTAGTGCTACAAATGGGCGATAGCGGTTTGGTACCAGTAAAATTATGAAGATATAAGCATGCTTGAATTGAGATATATGTGTACACAATTTTTCTACTGCAGTAGGAGCATAGTAGCACACCTATGCTTGTCCCACAATTGATTTAATGATATATTTTCCCACAGTCGGATCCGCATTGTTTGATAAGAAATTCTTGTGCATATGCATTAGCTTTAAGAGCATTTGTATATAGCTGGAGATATGTCTAGGTGAAAGCCCTTGGTGGCAACGGATGAATGAGAATTGAAAGGGGAAAAAGTTGAATACTAACCCGATGTGTGTGTTTGGCAATCCAAATGATTGATATTGTGAATGTATACTTGAAATTATAAGATGTACTGTGTATAATGTATGATGTGGTGTAATGATTGCTAATTGTGCAAGTATACATGTATTTCGTCATAATGTATGACTTTAATTCATTTGGATTATGTTACTCACCTCCCCGTTGCCATTTTTAAAGTTGATGTAGGTATGACTTAAATCCTACAACTTTTGGAGGCCGAGTATGAAGAAGGTAAAATATGGATAGGAATGCGTAAGCCTTGGCCGGCATGAAATCTGTTTTGTAGAGTATATGAGGTCTATATACTCAATTTTGTAATGTTGGTAATTTTGGAGGTCATGGAAGAAAATTGGGCATGTTGGGTAATGACAACTTTCATTCATGACCCAAAAGATGTAAAGAATGAATCTGAATACTTTACTTTGTTAAATGAATGGATGTTGTGTTTTCATGCTATATTATGGAACTTGTGGAATGATGTGGAAGATAAATGTATGTAGGGAATGCATGTGATTTGATGATGAATTTAAATTATATGTATGGAATCCATATTAGCATGATGATGTTGGTGGTATTTGATTCAATGAAAGGATTATGTAGTTTTAGATTATATTATTGTATGAGTTGGTACATGCACAATGAAATGAGATAGGGTCTTATGTGAGGCCAAGTTAGAAGGAATTAATGTTGTATGTGTGTTGTTCAATTGAATTTTCGTTTTCTGCTGAGTTTCTGCAGAACTCGCTCAAGCGAGTAGCAACCTCGCCCGAGCGAGATTGTTGTGGAACAGGGGATTCGTTTCTGCCCCAAATTCGCTCAAGCGAACGAGCAATTCGCCCAAGCGAGATTGCCGCAGAATCAGTGTTTTGATTCTGGACAATTTTCGCCCAGGCGTGAAGGGCAGCGCTCAAGCGAGGGAGAAGGAGAGTTGATTCTGGAGGATTTTCGCCCAGGCGAGTGGTGCCTCGCCCAAGCGAATATTGGCCAGAGAGTCCTCAACGTTTCTGGATCAATCTCGCTCAAGCGAGCCTTGGGCCGCTCAAGCGAGATCGACCCCTGATGCTCCTTTCCTTCTTCGCTCAAGCGTCTCGCCTCCTTCGCTCAAGCATTCATTCGTGTCTCGCTCAAGCGAGGCAGGGCTCGCTCAAGCGAGTTAAGCCCTGATACTTATTTCTCTCTCGCTCAAAGCCACTCAGCGTTCGCTCAAGCGTGTGCACGCTGGCTCGCTCAAGCGACTTGAGTCACGCCTGAGCGAGTATGCTCCTGATTATCATTTTGTTATTTTAAGATAAATTTTAAAATATTATGCATTATTTCTTCCTTAAATATCATTTTAAAAGTATTGAGGAGTAGTGTTTTGGCTCTTGAGATTATATAAGTGTATTTCACATTTTTATGAAACTCCTCCTCTTGAAAAATCAATTAGCCAATGATTAAGTCAAATTGGACAATTCTTCCGCTGATTTTGGTTGAAAGATTTACATTTTAGTTTCACCCTCTCATATCTCCATATATGGGAGTGGTTCATTTTAGATCCAGGGGTTTGGTGAAAAATACTTCACTACTTCGATTATTGAATTTATTAATATTTTCAAAGACGCGAAAAATTTTCCCCTATTTTAATTGGGGGTTTGGGGCGTCTCAACAATCAACCTTACACATTAGTCATAAACATGCAATGCCTAGAATATATATATATATATATATATATATATATGTGTGTGTGTGTGTGTGTGTGTGTGTGTGTGTGTGTGTGTGTGTGTGTGTGTGTGATCATGCAACACCCATCTCAACCATAACTGACCACGTTCAATTCAACCTCAAAATCATGTATCATCAACACTTATACATACCCAAAAGGATCATACATCCAGCGTCATTATATTCATCAAATGGGTATGAATTCCAATACCCCAAATATCAATATATCATCATATATAAGGTCATTTACAATACATCCACCAATATTAATAATTATTAACACTATCATGTACATTTTATTCACAATACAATAAATTACAATCGCTACCGGTCAAGGCATTCCATTACCACTATTTACCTTCTCCAAGCTTTACTTTAAAACACCTCTTCATCCCATGATATTCCTGCATCAATGCTAAAAATGGACAACATGGGAGATTGTGTTATACATTTCAAATGACGAATATGAATACAATTGAGATTATGTGCATATGCATATCAACGTCATGTGTACTTTGCTTAAATCATCAATAGTCATCATAATTCCTTATTTCAACAATATATACGTATATTATATTCATCAATCAACTCAATGCAAAGCAAGCACATATACACATCATTTCTCAATATCACAATGGACCAACACCATTATCATCAACCATACACAAGCATGCCCTTCATCATATTGGGCCAACACACACATCATCATATACAATATCTTTTCATTATATTCATATTTTACATGTTATCTTTAAGTATTCATTTGCCCATCTCATCATCATCATATCTCAATCTCAATCATCATCATATATCAATATCAATCATCATCATATCACAACACCTTTGGTATATCTCCATGCTATATGCAAATGCTCTTAGGCTAATGCATATGCACAATGGAATTAACAACAATTGTGGATCCGACTGTGGGAATAAACACCAAATCTGGGTTCAAGCATGATCATATAACCATACCCCTACTATAGTAGTATAATGTATACACATATCTCTTAATGCATGCATATCACCAATTTTACTGGTACCAAACCGCATCGCCCATTTTGCAACACCGGTCATTTTCACCATGACTGCGGTAAACAACATAATCATCAATATGAGGTGTTGCGGGCCAACCATGAATTATATCATGGCAACTGTGATCCCAAGGACCACCAGGGACACCTACTCCTCAAGAGCCACCCCCACAGGCTCAACCACATGCAGCTCCCCGTAGCTAAGCATGGGCAGCTTCGTGACTTACACACCAAGTCATAGGGGAACAACAAGAATGCTCGTGTATAGAGCCGCCCTCCCACTGGGCCAACCAGGGGGATCCCCTAACATTCCTTACCGGCAGCGTATGATATGTCATGGATGCAATGCAATGCAATTCAAATGCATTCTCACACTATGCATCATATCATGCCGCTCATCAATCATCATCATCACCAACACCACTATAAAACTTTTTAGTGGATTTTATCATTGTTGGTTTTAGCCATTGTTTCAAGTTTTAAGTGTGGCATTTCATATCAACATTCTTTATATCATTCATGCAAGTCAATACTTGAAACAATCAGAATGGCATTACAAACATCACAACATTCAACCATCTTACATCGATATTAAAGGAATGCCTAGCATCTGTATTCATCAATAACATCACCACACAATTCTTAGTGGATTTCCATCTCATTGATCATTATCATTGTCCATATTTTGGTGTGGCACTCACAACGATTCACCAATATAGTTCAAAACACACATACAATATCACACTTGTATCAATCACAATGGCAGTCAACAATCATCAATAATAACAATCATCTTTCATTCAAGGAAATGACCAATAACATCATCCACCATTATTCATTATCGAAACCATCTCTGATTCATCGATTTACCATAAACACATTGCTATTCAATTGTCCCCTCATTAGTTTCATCATCATATAAGGGTGTGTCTTACAACCACATCATTTAACTTTTCATTATCAATCATCATAACATATCATTAGTGGTGGAACATTCATGTTTTCATAACATGTCTCAGGTACATACACATTTTGCCAATATCTTAAATCAATAACAACCACCACTAAGTCACACCAGAATCATATATCCTTGATACAATTACATGTCATTGTGTGATGAAACAAAGTTTGGATAATAACATTAATCTCATGGAAAACTTAAACATTAAGGTATATGAGGGACATGACAATGTCATTATGTTTCCATTGCTAAATCGTGTTTAAAATGTGTGCAATCGAATGCATAAACATGCCATGACTCAACCACATCAAACAACATCAAAACATAGTGAAAATTGGCCAAAAACACACCATGAATCGATTCATGCGTTACTGGAATCCTGACAACATAAAAACAGGGTCATGAATTGATTTCCACATACCAGGAATCGATTCCCACATTTCCAGGGGACCATGAATCGATTCCCACATCTTGGGAATTGATTCCCACGGTTCTGGAACACAACCAGGGGAAAGCAGCAACCTTTGAATCGATTCCCATAGGCTTGTGAATCGATTCAAGAGTAGGGAAAGTCATCAAACAACATTTTTAACTTAGAAAACATCATCCCATACTCCCATTCATCAAACGCAACATCAATCATGCCTAAAACATGCATTCACATGGAATCTTAACTCAACAAACTGTATATCCATATACGCTCATACATACTCCATCTCGTCATGGATTATTCACCAACAATGTATCATTCTCTTCAAAGGGACTCTAAAACGCATATTATCATCTTATATACATATTTATATAATTTCCAAAGCCAATGAATTGCCAATCACTTCATTCAACAAATTATCATTCATCTCATCATTTTAACATAATCATGGCAAGGAAAAGCATGAGTATAATCATATGCATTAATCACCAATCATTCAACTCATACAATTGAAATGTAAACTCCTCTCCTACCTTAAGAGAAGAATAATGATTTAGACGCTCCAATCGTTCCGTATCATTGCCCGAAATACAATCTACACAATACATACATATACATTCATTCAATTAATGAGTCATCTCAAGGCATTATTACAATTCTAAACAATTGTTAACATCATATGAGGCTTAGTATCAAGTCTTAAACTTGTCAAAACACCAATTCACACCATTGTGTTAGGTTTTGGGAATTCTTTTCCCAAAACCAAGATTCTCAAGATCTCAAAGGGGTCAACCATACCCAACAACAACAATATCACATCCCCTATCCATAATACATCCAATCATTATATGAATCATCCAATTACCATCATTACTATCCAAATTCATCATAAGCCTTTTAGCTTATTTTAAACCATCATCAATCAACAAATTCATATGGCACATATCATGGCCTAATAACTCATCAACTCAAAATATCCATTTCATTAATCCATCACTTATGGTCATCTACCATTTTTATCCTCATCATAAATAACACCCAACCTTAAACATTATACATATTTATTCTCAAAATCAACTCCTCTAACCACAATGTATATACACATTTATATTCTCTAAATCTTAAGATTGGATTCCATTTAGATTCAATAACCTTTATTTTCACATACGCATCATTCCAATCATTCTTTTCTACATACCAAAGTCATTCTCATGACAATTGAACCACCAATTTCACAATCTTTGCCAAAAACCCCAAGTCATCAATTCTTAAGGGTTTCACATAAAAATTCTCAAAACATCAATCACAATAACTTTCATACATTATTTCAAAAACAATATCATTATCAATGTGCCAATCAATTATAAACAACAATCAATGATCCCAATGGTAATCTAACCTAGGATTTGGGTTCCACATATATATATATATATATATATATATATATTATCATTCACAACAACATTCAACTTGGTTCAAAACCTCATCAACATCAATAATCAATTTCAAATCCTTTAAAAATTCATTATCCTAATATAGAATCATTCAAAGGCACCAAAATCATTAACACCACCAATTTGGCCAAAACCTCCATATTACCAACACTTAGGGTTTTCATAAAAATCACCCAACCACGTCCTTAATCAATTTTCTTAAATTAATATGAATACCATAATAACCTTCATCTTCATGGAGCACTAACCCATATTCAAGAATCACACTTCAATGTTCAAGCCTAGGGTTCACCATTTCCATTAACACCCATAAAACCCAATGGCAATATTTCAAGCTTAAGCGTCATAAAAACCATAAATGGAGCAAGATGGGTTCAAAATCTTACCTCTGTTCCAAGCTCAAGAAAAAACATGAAAATAGGGAGAGGGAGAGGAAGATGAGTTGAGTTTTGCTCCAATGTCCTATTTGTGCCTCATGCATCCATGAAAATTAAGATGTTTGAGTGGAAAAATGGTTATGGGGGAGTGTGGTTCAGTTTTTGGCAAGGAGAGAATGGAGAGGAAGAAGAAAAATGGAGATAGAGTGGAGAAGAAGAAGGCAACATGGTTTTGGAGGGAGAGAAAAAAAGAAAGGTGACCAAAATTGGTCAATAACCAATGGGTAAAAGAGTGCACCATCATGCCATTTTTCATTGGTCAATATTTCCTTTACCCATTGTACAAAAAATAGTAGGAAAAAGAGGGAAAGTGGACGGTTTAGAGGAGAAGAGAAAAGGGGAATTTACATTTTCTTTTAATTCCATTTGGCTTGTATTTTCTCCATTTATTAACATACACTGTGTCCGAATAATTATCTTCTCAACACCAAAAATTATTTTAACCATACCACCACAACCACAATGATTTTCTAAGTGTCCTACACCCATCAAATATCCAATTTGACCTAGGGGGTTCCACACTATCCATTATATCACTCAGTTCTAATAAATCTTAATTTACTGATAATTCACTTCTAGTGTCTGATTAATTTCCCCACATATATTGGACCATAAATAGTCAATTATCATTATCTAATAAATTTATTTTCTTTTAAATTTTGGATGTTACATCTTTTATCTATTTAAAATATTTTAAAATATAATTTTAAAAAAATAAGAAAATGTTAATGTTGAAGAAAAGTCTGGTAGAAAATAAAAGGGTAACATATACACATGGTCTCTCACGTTTAATGAAAGTCACAGTATGGTCCCATACATTTATTTTATATCAGTCTAGTCCCTAACGTTTTTAAGTTGTCTCAACGTGTCCCATTTGGTAACGTCGTTAAAAGGGTTAGGTTATCATTGCCATGGCACCGGAAAAAACTTGACCTAACATGAGTTGTAGGTGACATAACAATTTTTTTACAATAAGTCTGTTAAAGGAATTGTTTTTAAAAGAAAGGGAACTAGAGCATTTTGATTACACTTCTCCATCTTCTTCTCCATCTACTTCTCCATCTGCTTCTCAACCTTCGTTGTGCATCTCCATCTTCCATCTGAACCTGCAAATGAAATTTTTATTCCTTGTTCATCTCTTTTGATATAGATTCACAAGGTTTATTGAGTGGAACCAGTGGGACAAGTTGGACCAATCGAAGAACATTGAATGGGGCTGAAGTTCTAATTTGTGGATGTCTCAAGGAAGCTATGTTATGCATTGCAAAGACAAGTAAGAATTTCGATAGATGTTTTTGGGGCTGCAAAAAATACAAGGTATGAACAAAAAAAAATGAGGTTTTTTTATGGAGGTTGTTGTTTAATTGTACATTTGATCTTTGTTTTCAGGATGGTAAGGGTTACGGTTTTTTGGAATAGTAAGAAGTGGGACATGTGGCTATGGTTGACAAATATTTGTTTATACTAAGATTGAGAAGGAAACTAGTGTCCACGCAAGGAGCATTGAAGAAGCAAAATAAGATGAACAAATTGCTGCTTGTGATCCTAGGTGTTAGCTTTGCTGTGAATTGTTGGTTTGTATTTATGGTTTTTTTCAAGGGTGGGGTAAAAAGGACAAAGCATTGTACTGGCTGATTAGTGTGTTGGTGGGGTTAATAGAGGTTGTACTAAAAATGTATTTGCCCTTGGTTAAATTAATAGAAGTAACTTTAATGGTTATTTATTGTATAAATGTGCCAATAAAAGGGAACTTTTACATTACAACCAGTATGAACAAAAACAGCATAATAAGAAGCCAACATTGTGGTACCTTGTGAAAATGTAAATTTACAATATAACAACATACATACAAGCAACCCAACATTGTCAATCAGTTCCAACATTGTCAAGCAAAATGAAAACAACAACCCAACATGTAAATCAGTTAAAAAAAAGCAACCTAACATTGTTAATTACAAGCAAATAAAAATAGTAACCCAATAACAGTTCCAAAAAAGCAAGACAATTACAAGTTCTCTTCTCTAATTTTGTCTTCTAACTACAAGCTTCGCTCTCTTGGCAGCTTGGATGGGTGGTGGCGCTGACACAGTCCTTGCCTGTGACCTTGTTGTAATTCCTCCAAGGCTCATTGCATGTGACCTTGTGATACAACCTGTTGCAGAAACAGCACTAACAGTACATGATGCAGTTGTGATTTTGAGCCTTTTGGATGATGGTGTCTGTATGAAGTATTGTGCTTTACACTTTCTTGGTGGTTTAAATGGTGTACTTTTTATCCCACTCCTTTTGAGGTGTACAGGGTTATAATCATAGGATGGGCCCGTGGTGTTGTTATACGTCTGGGCAGGAGTTATGGATTAAGACTGGGATGGGCCTACAAGAGTTATGGTCTGAGACGGGGATAAGCCTATAGGAGTAGTAGACTAAGGTTGGTCTTAGGCTGTAGCAGTTGGTGGCCTTGGAACCTTGCATGTCTTCTTGTTGTGGCCAAGCTAACCATAATTGCCACATTTCTGAGCAAGTCCTTTTTTGGTCATCTAGGAAGAATTCTTCATGATTTCCTCAGGATCCTTTCTTCTAGCTTTCTTTGGCCTTCTAGCATTATTCTGATTGATGAAGGGATGACATATGGATATGTGGTCTTCTCCCACAGGTTCTGACCATTGCAAGGGTATATGATTAGGGTATAAACTTGGGCATAGAGGGCTATTCTGAAGTAAGGAGGTATATAGGTTTCTGCCTGTTATTGACCACATTCATTTCAGTAATGGCATGACAACAAGGTATGCTAGTCAGTTGCCACCTCTTGCAAGAGCATTCCTTGGTCTTGAGATTCACCACCAGCTGTTCACTTGCCATGATGGTGTGCCTAACCTCAAAAATATCCTCCCCTAACCACTTGTAAAAAAAAAAGGACATATAGGACTAGATTAGAAAACATATGGGACTCTTTAAAAGGTTATTGATAACATGAGGGACTACTTAAAAGGTTGTTTAAAATATGATGGACCTAATTGAGACTTAATAAACATGGTACTATGATGTGTTACTGTCGCAGTCCCGTCAAATTAGTAGGTTAAAATTAAATAATGTAGTACTAGGGTGTGAACCTAAGTCGTTCTCTCGAAGATCAACACAAAAATTTAGGAAAATCAAGTTTAAAATTAATTTTTAACAAACAAAAATTTAACATACATACAAAGATAAGATTTAGAATAATAAATAACAAGTGATTGATTTTCTTGGAGTATTGTAATTAGTTTTATCCTTGGTTCACAAAAGATGATTTGTACACTTTCATTACTGTTAATTTCTTAGCTCAATTTGAATTAATCAACTAAGCGTATTTTCCAATTCATAATTCCTTTACTTTCATTTAAAAATGAATATTTTAATCAAGCATCCTAATTAAGCAAAAGGAGTCAAGATCATAAAATCTAGGAATTATTGAGCATATGTAAGAACATCACATACATACATAATCTATTCTCAAATTATGGAATTAAGCAAACTATAATTATTAAAAGTGATTATGAAAATATTCATTAAGCATGCATACTTTCTTAATCCATTTTAATAAAAATCTTATTTTATTCCATTTGTATAATTAAATCGATTAAGCATACAAATTTAATTAAACAGAATGGAATTAAATAAGCAAAGTAAGATTATGAAGAAATAAACAATAATAAAAGCATACTATATTAAAAACAAGAACCTCAAAATTAAATTACAATATTCTCCAAGAAAATCAATCTAGGGGTTTTAACCCTCCATAATTAAAACAAACTAAAAATAAAAAGAACCGAACCCGAAATGGAGCGAGGAGGGAAAAAATCTTCCAGAGGCTTTGTGCCTCTGATACTTGAAACAAGAAGCAAGAAAGAAAATGAAGTATTTACAATGTGAAGGTGTATAGGTAAGTGTGCTTTTTGCTTCTATTTATAGGGGAAAAAGGAAAGCAACGTGCCATTTTTTAAGAAACTGAATGGAGAATGTTTACCAATGCTTCAATTTAATATTTCAGTGTTGTTTCCACTTGTAATTACATTTTCCACTACATGAATCGATTCATGACAGCATATGAATCGATTCATACCCAAAATTTTGTAATACTGGGCCTCTGTTAATGCATGAATCGATTCATGTACTTGTTATTGCTCATTTTCAGCATTTCTTGATACTTCTTGATGTATAATTGCTTATGCTTTGTTTCCCTTGATCCTTGGTCACAATTCTTTAATTTTCAAGCTCAATTATCCCCTACAAAACAAAAGAAACCAAGATTTCATTATTTCCATTAAAATCTTATCCTTAATTCATTTAAAAATATGAAATAAAGCTCAAATTATAAAAATATGTTAAAATGCAATATATTACATAATAAGTGATGGAAAATTATACATATTTAAACTAAGGAATTAAGGATAAATCATGCATTATCAAATACTTCCATACTTACTTTTTTGCACTCCCGGGCAAAATCAGAATAAAAACACGTTTTTACAATTTATAGAAAACATTAAGTTGGAAAACAATAAATACACAAAACTGACATGCTTATCATGAAATCTTAGGAATACACAGAGAAACAAGAGTTATTCAACATGCAACATACAGAGCATAAAGAGATGTATGAAAATCATCCAAACACTTAGGCATATGAGAATTAAATCAAATTGAAAGGAAGATCATAAATGATAGAACCTCACAAGACATACTCTCAACTCTCAAGTGTTTTAGGTTTGTGTATATGCTCAAAATATTTTCCTGAAAAACAGACAGTCCCAGAAATTTGGCAATTTTCTCAATTCCATAATCAGCACAAATGCATGTATAGATCAACAGGGCTTTTCACGGTTGTAATGTGGCCAAGGTATAATTGGGTGGTAAAATTTTGGAAAATAAGTTTAGATACCAAAAAATGATGGCGAAATTAATTTAATAGGCAAACAGTGAGGGTAAAACATTTGTTCGATTACATTTGGTTGCAAACATCAATATATATATATATATATATTTTCTTTTTCTTTTGTGATTGCATAACACTTAAACTAAGAGTTGTGACTCCTTTTTGTGCACCCCACACTTATTTGAATGCCTATTTTTTACTTGATTCCAAAGCTCCAATATATTCCTTAAGGTAGGTATATTTTTAGTTTTTCGTCCATGGCTTATTTGAGCTGCAACAAATAAATGGTTAAATAGGCTCAAAGGGGCTAGTAAAGGATGATTTATTCATGGTAGGCTTATATAGCTAGTGGCTCAATTGAACAAAATGCCTGTGTCCTTTCAAATACATGTATATAAGTTTCAAGTATCATGAAGAAACAAGACAAAGATTAAGATGTAAGCATTCAGGAACAAATCACACATGAAAGAATTAAGATGGTATAAGGTGATCCATCAAATTTTAAGGCTCAAAAATCTCAGAAGGCATAATTCTATCATATATGATCATCTCTCAATTATCATGTCATTCTCAACATACCAAAAATGCTTGAGTTCAAATCATAACATATCATTAAGCTCATATCAAACATGAAAGAAATTACTTATTACTCATGCATATCCTAAAAATTTTAATAAAACATACCATTTTAAACAAAAATAGTAAAATTTTTTATTTTTATTATATTTTTTAATTTTTTTTATTTCACTAAAAAAAAAATCACAATCACACACAAAACACAATAAAGACACAATTAAAGAACAGTCCCACCCCCATACTTGAATCATACACTGCCCTCAATGTAAGACAGAGCATACAAAAAAGACAATAAAATGAAAAAGTAAAGAGATGGTTAAGAAAAACTCCCTCAAGGGGGATCAAGAAGTGGTTCCCCTAAAACATGCTCCTCAATTGTGACATTTACAAGTGAAGGATTTTCATGGAATGGCTTCAAGCGTTGTCCATTAACCTTGAAGCTTTTGTTGGAGTTCTCACTTTTTATTTCAACAGCTCCATAGGGAAGTACATTAGTGACAATGAAAGGTCCTTCCCATTTGAAGTGTAATTTTCCTGCCATCAGTTTCATCCTGGACTTAAATAGTAACATTTTCTGTCCAGTAGCAAACTCCTTCCTAGCTATTGAGCTATCATGGAATTTCCTTATTTTCTCATTATAGAACTTTGAATTCTCATAAGCTACCAAACGAATCTTATCAAGCTCATTCAATTGTAATTTCCTTTCTTCACCTGCTTGATCAAGTGCTAAGTTGCAAACTTTTATAGCCTAATAAGCACGATGCTCAATCTCCACTGGAAGATTACATGCCTTACCAAAAATAATTCTATAGGGAGACTGATAAGTGTTTTATAACATAATAAATTAGATTTAGTTTGCTTAGGATTTTAATCATTATGCACTGTATTTCCTTAATTTTTATGATTTTCGCTTTCTTTCCACTATATTCTACTTGGGTATTTTATTTTGTAGAAATTAATAAAATTAAGGAACAAGTACAAAGATAATCCAAGGGTCAATAACAAGAGAAAAACGACCATCAAATGATAAAGAAACAAGAAGAACAAGCCCCGATGAAAAAAGAGCAACAAAAGCATGAAAATGGGCTATTAGTGCGCTATCTATTAGTGCGGTTGTAACAGGAACCGCACTAATAGGGTGTGAATCGATTCACACGTCATAAAAGTGCCAGGGAATGAATTTTTGAAGCATGAATCGATTCACACGTGAAAAATGGTCAAAAATTGCAAAAAAATGCATGAGGAATCGATTCCTCACTACATGAATCGATTCCTACATGCATGAATCGATTCCCCCCTTTCATGAATCAATTCCCAGGCTGTTTTTTATGCCATGAATTGATTCCTCATGCCATGAATCGATTCATGATGCTGGGAATCGATTCCCACCTTTATGAATCGATTCACATGCTGTTTTTTATAGAAAAATACCCTGGAGGAATCGGTTCATCACTGAAATCATGCGCCGAAAATCATTGGAAACAACAAATAAGAAAATTGGAGACAGCTGGAACATCTGGAAATCACATGCACCAAAAGTTTCCAACTTGCAACACATTTTCTTAGCTGGCTTCCTCCCTTCCTTCGCCTATAAAAGGAGAAGCAATCCAAGCAGAGAAGGCATCCAGTTCTCATTCATTCACCTTGTTCCTTTCTTTTCTTTTCCTTCGTTTTCTTCTCTGTTCCGTTTCTTTCTCTTTTTATTTTCTTTTTCTTTATTTTATTTTGTGTAAGAGTTGTGAAATTGAGTATTCCAATTTGTAATTGGTGGAGGAATATTGCAACAAGGAAATACAGTGGTAAAATTATTTTGAGCTTTTGGAGAAACCCGTAAGTCTTTATTTTTTCCATGTCTTGTATGTTTTATTTTTCCATCATGTGTATGAATTTGAATTATTTCATGAGTAACTAAATTAAGTATCTTAGGATGAAGGGGGTATGATAATATTTTATGTTAATATTATTTTGACTTTGAATTAAATAAATTTCTATTTTCCATTTAATTCAATTAATGTTCAATGCTCTTAGTGATTCCTAACAAGAACCTAAGTGATAAAACTGTATACTTGCGGGTATATTAGTAAGTTTAAGTAATTAATAGAATTGAGAGATTTATTGTTACTGGAAAGTTTTTGAACTAAGCCTAAGGTTTTGAAATACTTTTTGTGACCTCCGGAAAAGCGTGAAAGTAATCAAAATCTTTTCGGGAATAAATAAGGGATTTTCACAAAACGATAATGGGCCTTTTCTAAGGATTAAGCAGCGCTTTCCATAGGTTAGGTACATTAATAGGATTCCGAGAGGAATATATTAATTAGCTTAAGGAAAATCCGCCTTGGAAAACTTAATTTGATTCTTATTTATGAAAAGTTAAAATTCATTAACATAAAATAGAATCTTGATCCCCCGAAATCCCAAGATACTCTCAACTCTGATTTTTAAGTGTCAAGTAAATTTTGTTTCTAAATTTATTTTTAATTTGTGTTTTATTTTACAAAAACATTAAAAATCAATTGTGTGGATAATTAAATTTCAATATGCTGGTACTTTGAAAACAGTCCCTCTGGAGAACGATAATCTTTTATATTACGTGACATAACCCATGCGCTTGCGGGCCCTGTCAGAGACATTCTTATAGGTGCCTTAAAAACTGGTCTATGTGCCCAAAGAGCATCATCCAGTTTCCTGCTCTAATCCTTTCTGTTAGGCTATACTATCTTCTCCAGGATTCTCTTAATTTCTCTGTTAGAGACTTCTACCTGTCCATTGATTTGGGGGCACTAGTGGAAAAAATGGATATAATCACGGTTAAAAATGGCCTTTAATCACGGTTAATGAACTGTGGTTGTTGCAGCTGTGGTAGTAGATGAGGGCCTTTAACCACGGTTAACAACCGTGGTTATAAATTACATCTAACCACGGTTACGAACAACCGTGAATATAACAGACTACGTATATTCACGGTTGTCAGGCATAACCGTGAATAGAACAGACAATGTATATTCACGGTTATAGTAGAAACCGTGGATAAAGAACATCTATAATCATGGTTGTGCAGCATAACCGTGAATATAAGTAGTCAAAAAAATTCACTTACAAACTATGTATAATCACGGTTATGGTAGTAACCGTGGATAAATAGGGTCTATAATCACGGTTGTTACCATAACCGTGAATAAATAGTGAGGTTTTTTTTTAATATGGTTTCTGTTTTATTATTTCCCAAACCTGTAACCAGACAACCAGCACAATATACAGTATATCCCAGCATATCCAGCAACAATATATAAAAATAATGGTATGTATATAACATTATTTTGATATGAATTCATAACAACCTAAAAATGAAACTATATACAATTCAGATGAATGTAACCTAATAAAATGTAAACCCTAAATCCTACACTAGATACATATATAAGAGAATAAAGATCCTATATTTAGCTAAGTCCTTTCTTGACTTCAATGAAGTATGAGGCCCATTGGTTTCTAACATTATCTACAAGTGTCTTGGAGAAGTATGACCGGTCCTAGAAGTACTGTAAACAATGCACAAAACAATTAGAACAAAAGCTATATTTAATACATGAAATTGATGAAATTGGTAGAAAAGTAGTCCAAATGATGAGACTTACATCTGTCCATCCATCTACAAAATGTTGTTGGACGATGGTCAGCATGGTATGCATGACGTAATAGCCACACTCGAAGGTACCCTCCTTCTTGTAAGACTACAATGGACATAAAATATAGAATAAGTGAATTCGCAACTTAAAAAATATATATTGAAGATTTGAATGAATACGATTGACTTACTTTTGGGTGCACCCACGCAACTTTTCTTCCGCTAGACTTAATTCCAAGCAGTTGATTGTATCCAACCACCGCCCCACGTCAAATAAAACACAAGATAAGTTAGAATCGTATAGGTCCAAAAATGATGTAACCGAATTTGTACTTATTTTTTAGGGATTAACTTACCCGTCTACTATACTTTTCAGGTCTTGTAGAACTGTCCCATGCATAGTATCAAAGTACAGAGCAAGATAAGCCTGAGTACAGATCACTACAAGCATGCAGTAAACGCTGCAGTTACCAGTGATAAGTGAGACTTCAAAATGCAAAAATTAATGACAATAATTATGGAATAGAATATTACCCTTTATGATAGGGGCCCATGTATACACCTTTCCTAGACTCAAACATCCAATTCTGGATGTATGCCTGGGTATCCTCCGTATTGTTTCCTAGCCTCTGTATGAAAGAGGGCTCTAAGAAACCATAAGTTCCATCGAAACCCAAGTCCACACAAATTTTTGTCAGAAACCTAAATAAGTTAAGACATGGTTAGCGACAAATAACTTGTATAATGAAAAAATTGGACATAAAATGATATACTTACAGCTCCCACAACTGAATGATGGAGATGTTCAGCTGCATCGTCTCCATCATAATCTCACACAAGTCACTCTGTATAATGTAAACCGGTAGTGAACTTGGACGGCCGAACACCAGTGGCCGCCATGGGACCTGAAGAGCGTTCTCTCCCTGCTCAGCCCCGATCTGCCATAGCATCCGGATTGGATCGTCGGTGGGGTCTGGCTTCTTCAATGCCGGTTCCTGTTGAACAATTGACAACCATCACAGTTTGTACCATAATTGAAATATAACAAAATTAGTTAGTGTTTCAGGTTTTTACCTATACAGGAGCAACCGACAGAAGTCTGTTGGGCCACATCAGAAAGTGGCCCACTGCCTGACCGACGGTCTTCACCTCTGGAGTTGCCACTGGCACAGCAGCATCCTCCTCGAGGATGAGCACAAGAGAGACCCTGAACATAGCATCAGGTAATGACTGATGGTGAACCACAGGGCCTAAGTTGTAGACCATGCCAGTGGCAACTAGCTCCTCTAACCCATCAATGAACAGGTCATATTGACGGGTATCTGCAGGCTCGACCCCATCATCGTCAGGGTCAGCTGCAGTGCACAACCCCTTAGTGCTAACCCTCCGTACCTACATATTTACGCATTAAGCATAAGTTATTCAACAATGAAAGAAAGTGATTACAAACAAAAATATCGAGGAAATTGAATAAGGAATCTAACCTGTGGGTCGCTAGCTGGTGCAGTAGTCTCCTGGTGGTGGCTGAGTGAGGCCTTCATCTCCTCCCTGAATCGGGCCATCTCCTGGTGGAGCCTAGATATCTCCTCCTGATACTCAGCCTTCACAACAGCCACCTTCTGCTCCACCAACTTCTCAAAGGAGGGGGCAGGGTCGGGAGCACCGTAATAGCTCCGGAGGCTTGTAAAATGTGAATAATTAGCCCATAATTGTTTAACAGATAATAAAATGAAAGGATACAGTTATTTACAACTTACCTACAGTTATTTACAACTTCCTGGGTGGTCTGGCCTGCCGATGGCGGTAGTCAAAATATCCTGCCTACCATGGGCTACGAAAGACCCTTGGGTTGATTGCTCAACCAAGGAATCCTGAAACCAACCAAGTTAGTATTCATTTTCTTTACGTAAACCAAAAAAATAGACACTGATACAAGGTGAATACTTACAATTTGTGAGGCGACCTCCTGAGCTTGTGAGGAAGTGTATCCCCCACTCTTCTTGATCCTGTCCCGCTTCCATTTCTTATGGCGTGCAGGTAGGGAAGGGGGATCCACTATACCAGTATCAGGTTGGCTAGTCTGACACTGACTCAGCTTCTCCTGGGCCAGCCGCTCCTCCAATCTATGGTAACCCCCATGTGACAATGTGTGGGGGCAGTCATTCAGCTTCCTAATGCTCCGGGCTTTCGATCTGACCGCCTACAACAAGAAAGAAAAATATTCAGAGTTAGCCGTTTAAATTATACATAATTTAATCATTTAACAATCAACATACCTGAAACTGGTCAGAATGCCTAGATGCAACGAAAGCATCCCAAGTCTCCTGATCAATGAAGGCCTAGAGGAATCAGTAGCCTGTGAGTCAGACCTAGATCGTCGATCCTGGTCAGCCATGAGTATCTATCCAAATTAGGAAACACAACTGTCAAATATTTAATATAACATTTAATACAATGAATAATTAATATAACATGTAATTCAATGATTCATTAACATGATTAATACCCTATGAAGATGAAATATTTTCCCACAAGCCTTCATGGTGGTCATGACGACTGGAAACTACATCATCTATGTCATGTTCCACGATAGATGTTGGAATATGTGTTGTGGTAGATGGAATTTCAACAATATCAAGATTGGGGTCTCCAATGTGTCTACCTTGGATAATAATTGACCACCGTTTGTCAGCTGGGTCAGTAACATAAAAAACTTGCTTCACTTGTGTTGCCATAATGAATGGTTCGTCCTTATGCCATATCTTGTTGAGGTCCACCAATGTAACTCCTAAATCATCAGTTTTGACACTGTTCTTATTGTCAACCCATTTGCATTTAAACACAGGAATGGTGAAGGGACCATAATCGACTTCTCATATATCTTCAATCACACCAAAGTAGCATGACTTGGCCATGACATGGTTGTTGCCCTTTGAAGTTGAGAAATGCATTGACTGAACCATAACCATCACTCCACTATTTTGATTTGTACTCTTTTCATCCTGTGTCCTTGTATAAAACTAATAGTTGTTTATGTCATACCCACAAAAGGTGAGGACATCAAAGTTCGGGCCCTGTGCCTGTTGATGTAATATCGAGGATGCAGATGCATCTTTCAGAACGGTCTTTTTGAACCACTGTATGAAACTCTTGTTGTGTTCATTCAACAACCACTTTTCAGTCATTTTAGGGTTGGTTCTCTTGACTAGCTCCTTGTGAGTGGCTAGATACGGTTGCACGTTGTTTATGTTGTTTAAAATATACAAGTGTGCTTGAAGGACATCATCACGTGGCATGCTCTTCAGTTTTTTTCCAATCGATCCTTTCCCATCCAATCTCCCTTCATGACGAGTCGTTGGAATACCAATGCTTGCAGCATGTGACATGTATTCAGTGTAAAACACAATTGCTTCCTCTACAATATATCTTTCCACAATTGAAGCTTCGGGACGCCGTTGATTCTTCATATACCCTTTCAATATATTTATATATCACTTAACGGGATACATCCACCGCAAGAACACTGGACCACACAAACGGGTCTCTCTCACCAAATGGATGATTAAGTGGGTCATTATGTCAAAAAAAGAGGGCGGGAAATGTGGCGCCTCAAAAATAGGGGTAAATTTTTTGCAGTTATAATAGCATTAATTTATGATAACAAAAAGTGATGAAGCTGTCATTCAATACCCTGGATCTATGGAGGACCTATCTCATATATGAAGATATGAGAAGGTAGGTAAAAGAAACTATGAATGAGGAATTCTCAATTGAAAACAGTGGAAAGATTTATTTAAATTAATGTTATATGATTGAGTTCGAAGAGGTTAGCCGTCTTGCAAAGTATTAAATTTGAATTGTGCCCAAGGTGTTTGTAAGATGATGCAAAATCATGATTTAATGTAAAGGAAAGGGAAGACATTTTAAACAAAGCAATTTGGAGAATCAGGCCGCTCCTTGCTCAAGCAAGGACCACACTCGCTTGAGTGAGTCCTAATAGGACGTTTGGGCGAGACATGGAATGAGTTAAGCGAAAAGAGGAAAACAAGTTTTAGAGGTCACCTCGCTCGAGCGAGGTTCACACTCGCTTGAGCGAGACCGAGTGGGACGCTTAAGCGAGCAGCACCACACGCTGAGCGAAATGAATAAGGGAGAATCAGGGGCCAACTCACTTGAGCAAGCCCCATCTCACTTGAGCGACATCCTCAAGATTCGCTTGGGCTAGGCAAGCGAGCATCGGGCGAAATTCTTCTAGAATCCACCCATCGCTCACTCGCTTGAGCGAGTACCTCCATCAAGGCCATTCGCTCAGGCGAAATTCGACCAGTAGATAAAATACCCCACTCTCGCTCGGGCGAAACCCTACTCGCCTAAGCGAAATTCCTCCAGTGGCTAACCCTAGATGCCAGGGCCGTCTCGCTTGAGTGAGACCCACTCTCGCCTAAACGAGAATTGGCCAATGACCATACACTGTCACAGGGGTAATCTCGCTTGAGCAAGAATATCAGCAAAAACATAGAAAATGTTGGAATCACTCAACACATCATACCAAAACTCAATTTAATCCATTTCACTTAAATTCATCACATCTCACTCATCATATTCAACATTTAAAACTTATTCCAATCGATTTTATCCATAAATTTACCTTCCAATTCATGAGTTGAATTCCAATCTAACTTACCACTTGGCAAAATCTATGAAATGTAGTTTTTCATACAACTCATCATTCATTCATAAGTTTTAACTACAATTATACTTCATCTTCGATATCTAACTAAGACTAAGGTCACTAATGAAAATAAGCCTTAAACTCTAGGATCTCATTTTCCTACATGACCTTCCAAAATCACCAATATATACACATCATCCATACAAGTACCTATACCAATTCATGGCTATACAAAATAACGAATACATCCATTTACATAACAAGGTCTATATCAAGCTATAAATTCAAACATTAGCCGGCCAAGGCATTCTTTACCAAAATAGGCTTTCTACACACCACTTCCTTACACAAGAGCTTCATAGGCAAGTCCTATAACACAGGAACTAAAAAGATATACCACATGGAGAGTGAGTATACTTTCTCAATGATGAAAATCTACAATTGTGATAATATATATATATATATATATATATATATATATATATAAATGTAATATAAACATTCCTCCTAAAGAAAAATTCAATCAACACCAAATCAAACATTCATCAAATTCATTAATCATATATATCCATTTAAATTCATGAGAATACGTCAACCATTAACCTGATTATAGTTAGTATTAAAAGGGGGTTCCATCTACTCCTCACACAATCTCCTCAACAGGATATCACTCTATGCCATGTTTCTATGGCTAATGCACATGCTGGTGTTTAAGATACATATGTACGAATTCGATTTCATTCTAGTAGTGATCACAACCACTTAACTTATTTATCATCATTTTGGTTTCCCACCTCGGAAGGGGTACTCCCTTCATGGGACCCCGCAAGGACATTTATTACAATTTTATATCGTCGTCACGTCGGGTACTCCCTTCATGGAACCTCGCAAGGTTAAATATTCATCATCATCATAACATCATCATCACTCAGGAATACACCCTTCGTGGCACCCCGTAAGGTGATTCATTCAATAACGAATATCATAATGTTTTCATCACTCTGGGATACACCCTTCGTGGCACCCCGTAAGGTGATTCATTCAACAATAAATATCATAATGTTTTCATCACTCTGGGATACACCCTTCGTGGCACCCCGCAAGGTGATTCATTTTATAAATGTACTTATGCATGCCATGTTGTATATATATATATGCATAAATGCTCGTGCATACCTCAATCTCATGAGGATTTTCTCACCCTCTCATCTAGGGTATAACTCATAGTTAATCACAAGGTTTATTCCACATAACTAAACATATATGTTCCAATCATCATTTACAGGGATCATCCTAGCCAAGGATTTCAAGCATTCATCAAGCCACACATGGAATTCATGATATGTCATCATACATTATACTACTCATAACCTCATTAAGGCCTTATTTCACAGTCAATCATTATAAGACCCTTACTCAATTTCACAACACATACATATGATACTACATCCATTTAGGAAAAACATGCCACATTACATCAACACATACATTATCATCATACAAGTTCTCATGCATTTAGAAAATACACCCCTCTCCTACCTCAAGAGAAGTAAGCTTCCAGGTTTGATGTTCCCGCCTCTCAAGCGTTATCAAGTCCTACACCAATTGATTATAGGACCACATCAATTATTCATTCAAAGACCATTTCAATATACATATACATATCTATGTACACATGATTCTTATCATGTGGAAGCTATTCATGGATTTTTTTATTCATTTACCCATTTAGGCTTCGAGAATTCCTTCCTTTAAATCACCATTCATTGTTATCAAGGTAACAACCCAATTAGTTAGGTTACCCCATTTACCAACCTTACCTTTAACTCATTCCAAGTAGGTTTTCATTTATGGTTCCCAAGCACCATCTCCAATCATCATTTAATGTTAATACCTCTTTATTTATAACACTTCCCTCATCAATAAATGTTAACCCCTTCAACATTACACATTTCCCCCAATTTAATAATTTAGGGTTTTGTAAAAACCCAACCACATCATAAATGCACTTCTATACTCATCATCTTTCAACCCTATCTTCATATATTTCATTTATTACTCATAAATACCCATATTTATTTCACCCTGCCTTAGGGTTTGTGTATTTAATGTTTTCTTTCACTATCCACAAGCATTTAATACACCTCCAAGCCACAACCATCTATTCCCTAGGTTCCAAGCACAAAAGGAATGATAAAAAACTTACCTTGCTCCAAAACGAAAATGGGAGTCAAGAGAGAGAGAGATGGTGACGAAAATGGAGAGAAGAGAGGGAGGAGCTTCAAACATCCATTGTCTCCTCCAAGCTTCAATGGTGAACAAAAATGAGAAAGAGAGAGCACCAATTTGTTCAAGCTCTTGGGGAGGGAGAAGAAAATATGAAGAAGAGAAGAATGAGAGAAGAAGAAGAAGTGTGTTTGCATAAAAAAAAAGGGTCACGAGAATGAGAGTGAAAAGAGCAAGGTTTTTGTTTTAAATTTTAAGCTCATTACTAAACTCTTCCGTTTTTCATTAAATAGGCTCTCAGTTTGGGCTCAATACATATTCTAAAAATTATTCCGAATACATATTCGGATTCCCAATAATATTATCTATAGCCCTGACCAACGGCATCCCAATCAGACATACTTGGTCCGACACCCCTATTTTATCCGGGTTAGTTTTCTGCTTATTCGATCTCAATAAACTATTAAAGTTTCTGAAAATCTTAGTCAAATTATTTCTAATATTTTGGGACATTATATAGTTCACATTCAATTATTCAATATTTATTCCCTCGATTTATTCTCTATTTTAAAATTTGGGATGTTACAGGAAATACATTTCAAGCTGACATAATATAAGTGATGCTTCCTGTTCCAACACATCCAATTCGCTGGGCACGATTACCTTGCAACATATGGCATTAAAAAACATACACAACCTTGTTATGACATTTCTCACATTTTTAGGAAGAATGTCACGAATGGCGATAGGCAGAAACTGTTGCATCAACATGTGACAATCGTGAGACTTCAACCCAACTAACTTTAAATCTTTCATGGAAACACAAGAGCTGATGTTGGAGCCATAACCAGACGGAACTTTCATACTTCGTAACGATTCACACAGACTTTGCTTTTCTTTTCTGGATAACGTATGACATGCTAGGGGCAAATATGTTCTTTTTCCCTTTGATTGTGGATGCAAATCCTGACGTATACCCATCAACTCCAAGTTCATACTCGAATTTAGGCCATCCTTAGTCTTCCCGGGTATATTTAAGAGTGTACCAACCAAACTGTCGCACATATTTTTCTCCACATGCATCACATCAATGCAGTGTCTTACATCAAGCTCCCTCCAATATGGCAGGTCAAAAAACATTGACTTTTTCTTCCAGTTGTTTTGTGTCAGTTGCTGTTTTTCATACTTACCAAACTGCACATTGACGTCTTTCACCTTTTCATATGCCTGGTGACCAGATAGTGGTTAAGGAGCCATTTCAAAATCTTGGGCACTGTTAAATGACTTCTTCAACCTCTGAAACGGATGATTCGCTTTAAGAAACCTTTGATGTCGAAGATAAACATTTTTCCTACCATGATGTAGGCGCACAAAACTAGTCCCCTCCTCATATATTGGACAAGCTTTATGACCCTTCACGCTGTACCCGGATAAGTTACCATACGCTGAAAAGTCATTGATCGTACAAAATAGCATGGCACGCAATTTGAATGACTGCCCGGTAAACCCGTCAAACACATCAACCCCGTCTTCCCACAACCTTTTAAGGTCTTCAACTAATGGAGTTAAATATACATCAATGTCGTTCCCTAGTTGTCGTGGACCAAAAATCATCATTGATAACATGACATATTTCCGCTTCATGCACAACCATGACGGCAAGTTGTAAACAAACAACAAAATAAGCCATAAACTATGGTTTGTGCTCAGGTTCCCAAATGGGTTCATGCCGTCTGTGGCTAGTGCAAGCCTAACATTTCTTGGTTCATGGGCAAAATCCAGAAAAATCGTATCCATTTTCTTCTATTGCGATCCATCGGCCAGATGCCTAAGTAGTCCGTCAACAACCCTTTCATTAGTATGCCATCTCATAAGTTTTGCATCATCTGCATTGGCAAACAGACGCTTTAGTCTTGGAACTATAGGTAGATACCACAACACCTTTGTAGGAGACCCTTTAGTGTAGACCTCATCAGAATCCGCCTCTTTCTTCTTATACCGTGACACCCCACACCTAGGACATCGATGCACCATTTCTAACTCACCCCGGAATAATACACAATCATTTGGGCATGCATGTATTTTCTCATACTCTAAACCCATAGGACACAACACCTTTTTGGCCTCATAGTTACGATTCAGCAAGGTGTTTCCAGCTGGGAGTATTTCTTTCAATAACTTCAGTAAGTCAGTGAAACTTTTATCCGTCCACCCGTTTATGGCCTTCAAATTAAACAATCACAAAACTGCTGATAACCTCATGAAATTTACGCAGTTTAGATACAACGGCTGCTCAGAATCCTCACACAGAGTCGTATATACATGAGCTTTCTTAAAACCTTCTGCCCCCACATCATGGATCATATCCTCAAGTCAGTCATCCATGTCGACATCAATGTCATGCATCGAGCTTCAATTTTCAGTTTGAGAGCTGTTACTTGGCACCACTACATCTTCACCATGCCATATCCAACGCGTATAACTACGCAGAAAACCGTCACACAGTAGATGTTCTCGCACCTCTTCCAAGTCTACTCGACGCAGGTTCAAGCATTTAACACAAGGGCAAAAATACTTTCCATTCACCTCCACTGTATTCCTCGCTACGAATTCTATAAATGGTTCAACTCCCCCCTCGTACTCTAGACTTAGGCGTGATACAGTTATCCAACTCTGATCCATACCAACTGTTTACAAGGTGCTATGATCAACCTCACTTTTTCTACAAAGGTGGTGGTCTTATACCCATTCAGGATGGCAATTATTTTTATACGTCATTCATATATACAGGTTAGGAGTTATTTTAAAATTTGATGAAATTTCAGCAGCATTTCGCATTAGTCTCTAAGTACACAAAATGAGAGTGGTCAAATAAAATTCAACCACAACCAAATATGCACCTAGAGAACAACACAAAATGCAAGTTACTGAAAGTTTATCAAATTTTAAAATAACTCCTAACTTGTACATACTAATGACGTATAAAAAATAATTATTCATCCCAAACTGTCCAAACGGACAATTCAAGATTCAACACAAACGATGAAATTAATTAATTTAATGACCATTTGTCGAATCTCAAACGGGGAACTATGGTTCACTCATGCACAACAACCTTCATACTAATTAACAATCACACACATACAACAACAATAAAAATAACATATAAGAGCAACCAACAACAACAGAAATAAAATGGATAATAATTTAGTTAACCTTTTTCCTAAATTAGTATGATGTTTTTAATTTGTGTTATTTTGAAGTAGAAGTATGGTGTTGGAGTATGGATTATGGATTATGATGTTAGTTTATAAGACTTTTAAACTTTAGACTTTTATTTAGTAATTAGTATGATGTTTTTAATTTGTGTTATTTTTAAGTAGAACTATGGTGTTGGATGATGGATTATGGTTGCGGAGCAACATATAAAAATCTAAAATCTTAATATTGTTATTAATTTTAGTTTTGTTACTTTACGTTTCTTAAATATTGATTTGAGTCCACTAATCTAAAATTTTACTATTTTAGTCAATAAACTAGTTAATTTGTGAGATATTTAGTTCATAAATTTTTAATCTATTCTATTGGTCCAATCAATAATGTGAACAATGAAAAAAGTGTATAAGATAATTTATAAGGATTTTAAAAAAAAATTACTGAACTTATTTTATTTATCAAAGTTATTTTTATCTAATAAACTTTTAAGCTAGTAAAATAAACTATAAGTTAGTTTAATTATGCTACATAAACATAATTTCTATTAAAGGTAATCCTATTTAAGCCGAAAATATACATATTATGATGAAGCTAATTTTTAAGAGGATATTCTTTTCATCCATAAATAGTATATGCTTAAGAGAAATCAAACACATACCAACCAACCCATTTGTAATTTATAAAACTTCATATTATGCCATTCAGTTTGTTCACTTCAATGAATAATATTAAGTTTATCTCATAAATTGATCCATTAGAGTTCTTCAGGGATAATGATATAAGTTTGTGTGATTTATCACACTTAGATTTTATCTGATCAGTCATATAAAATTTTTAAAAAAATCATGCCTAATTTGTTGGTTCCTTAAGGATTACAGCCTTGCAATGGTGGAAGTTGCAATACGAAATAAAAGAACCACCTAGAGGCAGATTAAATACATTACCAATTTTTTTAAAAAAATTCATTTTCACAATACAAAATAGAAATTAAAAATATCAGCAGATGAAAATGTAAACAGAGGAGGGGAAACTGTTTTTAGAAAAATGGAAAAAACAGAGCTGAAAAAATAAAGAGAGGAGAATACGAGTAGGAGAGGGGGAAGAGAAGAGATAGAGAACGAAGAGCAGAGCAGAACAGAAACTCACAGAAACTCACAGAAACCAACCATTTTGTTACTCTAGTGGCCTCCTATAACTCGAGGGGGGGGTGAATTGAGTTATGATAATTTTAAGATTTCTAATCATATTTTTCTCAACTCTTAATTTTATTGTAATTAAATGTAAATGAATATGACAGTGCACAGCAGATTATATAAAATATAATACAGAGAGTAGGGTTAAGAGATTTGCAAACAGTATTTATACTGGTTCGGCCAACCACTGCCTACGTCTAGTCTTCTCAAGTCACCCTTGAGGATTCCACTATTGTCAAAAATAGTACACCAGCACCTCCACACCTTGGCACAATCTTGCCTTTGTGTGAAGTATCTTGACACACCAAGAGTCTCACTACTCTTGTATACAATACTTTGGGAAACCTTCCCAAGCAAACAAGTATCTCACACTTTTAATAAAGTAAACAAAGAAATACTCTCTTTTTAGAGCATATGAACAAATTGAAGCACTTAAGTAAGTAATAATCTTAACAAGATTATATGGCCATTAAGATCATAAAAGATGAAGGAATTGTTATTCTCAATTGTTGTGATTTTACAAATGAGATACTCTCCTATTTATAGGAGAGGAAATGCCTTCAAGAGGTGCAAGAAAATAATAAAATATTTGAAAATGTACCTCTTGATTAAAACAAATTAATTGTGAAAGGATGTAACTTTTTATCCAAACATTATAATGAAAAGGTGCATAAATATTTTTATCATAACCAGCCTGTAATTGATTACATATAGTAGGTAATCGATTACTTTATTATTTCAAAAAAGATCCGTTCAGTATGTAATCGATTACTTAACATTGGTAATCAATTACTTTAAACAGTTATTTTAAAACGTTGGTTTTGAAGATATTCTAATTTATTTCAAAACGTTTTAATCTTGGTAATCGATTACGTTATTATGGTAATCGATTACGGAAGCAGTTATTTTATAACGTTTGCTAATCACGGTAATCGATTACATGGTGAAGGTAATCAATTACGGTCAATAAAAATGTTTCTTTTAGTTGACTCGAAATGTTGTAATTGATTACACCTAATGTGTAATCGATTACACTGCTTCAGAGTGTAATTATAATTTTATTTTAATGGCCATATTTTCTTATTAGATCTTACTGTTAAAAGCTATAAGTCTTGATCTTCATTCTTTTGATCTTCATTCTGATTTGTCATTATCAAAACATTTATGATCTTCATTCTCCCCCTTTTTGATGATGACAATAACCTGTAAAATTCTGTAGAAATGAACATTGATGCAAGTTTATTTTAAGATTAAATCCTTTTTATTTGTTATATTTTATTGGCCCTTGTACTTTATTTGGTACTAAAAGTACTCTCCCCCTGTGTTTTGCAGTGTTTGCCAATGATTGAAATGATTGTAGTGTCTCCCCCTTTGGCATTATCAAAAAGAATATAAGACACATATATATAAAATGTAAAGTGCAATCATGGATAAAAATCGAAAAAGGATAATTATATTCATGAAAATTAAACAAACAAGAGGACATGTTTTTCATAAACAGAAAGGGAAATTACTTAATAACAACCAACAAAACAAAAGAAAAACTAATCGGATGGTGGTGGAAAACGGGAAAGGAGAGTCTGCATGGTGCTATCAATGTGATCAAAACGATCATGAACGTAGGAGCGGAGGGATTGGAGTTCGGTGGCCAAATCTGCCATTGACATAGAACCAGGCACTGGATTAGAATACGGAGGAGGAGTAGAATGTTTAGGAATCCAATCTCCCTCAGCGTTTTATTTATAGCCAAAGGAAGATAAAGCAGTTTTTCCAATTATGAAGGAACGTTGGGGCTTGATGCATAAAACCTCTGAAATAGGGACATTAAAATGGCAGAGAATGCGAGTGATGAATCTAGCATAAGGAAGTCGGCATTGGCCTTGAGTGCTTTTTGCATGCGATAACGGATGAGAGTGGTCTAACTGAGAGGCCTAACTGTTAATAACGACCACATGAGCACTAGATCCTCCTCAGTGACTTGTGCCAAGTTTGTAGAGCGGGGAGCAAGAATATGCACGATGATGTAGTGCATGACCCTACATGAGAAGGAAAGTGATCCAGCAAGAAGACGTCCAGAAATATCAGCATTGTCTGAGTAAACAAGACGACGAGCCTTCAAGTTATTGAACTCAGCTTCCCATGACTTAGAAAGATGTCCTTCATAATATTCACCAACGGAAGGAAGGTCGATGAGAGCATAAAACAATCCAGAATCTATTGTAATGGGAACTTTCTTTACCTTTGTAAGAATACGGCCATCGGTAATCTGAAGATTAGAGTAAAAGAGTCAGACTAAGTCAGGGTAATGATCTTCCTTAATGGTTAGAAATGGCATGAGATTTTGAATGTCGAAAAATTGATAGCAATCCACATTTTCAATCATAGGGGTGTCCACATATTTGGGATCAAGAACATCTCGGTTGTGGAAAAGAGAGTAAAAATGTTCCTGTTGAGCAGAGGTGGAAAAGAACTCAATGAAAGTGTGCAATGTAGGAGTGCGGTTTGGTTGATCAGAAAAAGAAGAGGAGCCTACTGTTCTCTTTTTCTTGGAGGGAACAGAAGGGGAAGGTAGAGTGGGAGTGTATGAGGGGGAGCGATCTGCCATTTGCCTGAACAGTAAGAATGACAGAGAGTGTGATGGTGAAACAAATGAAGCTTGAGGATTTTATGCATGCTGAGGACATGTAAGCGATTACATAGAGCAGGGTTAGAAGAGGTAAGCGATTACGAGAAGACGAAGAGTCTGGTTATTCTAGACCAATGGTAATCGATTACAAAGAGATATGAAGGAGGTGGTAATCGATTATTGGAATAGGAAAGGTCAGAGGGAGCTTGGGTAATCAATTACATAGAAGGTGTCTTGAAACTGTAATCGATTACAGGGGAAGTTTCGTGGGCAAGGAGATAAGAGGGGACAGGATGGGACATGTGCCATAATTAGGGGAAGCGTGCGTAGGTAATGGGAAATATGTGTGCAGTAATGGGGTGGAATGGCAGTTTTACAAGATGCATTTGGAAGAGCTATCTCAGTTTAATAAAAGATTGACAACTGACACGAACAGTGGTAATCGATTACATCTAAGGTGTAATCAATTACGGAGGCTCTTTAAAGAATATTATCCACGTGGTTGCCTCATTTGCTGACTGGATAAGTAAGCTGGTAATCGATTACAATGTGTTTGTAATCAATTACTGAGACTTATTTTTACACATATTTTTAAGGATAATTAATGATGCCTAATTCATTTCTTATGTGAAAAAATTGTTCTTTAGGCAAAGACTTTGTAAAAATATCTGCGAGTTACTTTTGGGTCTCAATAAATTCTAATGTGCAATCTCCTTTTTGAACATGATCTCTAAGGAAATGATGTTTAATTTCTATATGCTTAGTCCTAGAGTGTTGTACTGGATTTTTGGAAAAGTTTATTGCACTTGTATTGTCACACTTTATGGGAATATGATCTAAGTGAAGTCCATAGTCTAGTAATTGTTGTTTCATCCATAGTATTTGTGCGCAACAACTACCAGCAGCGACATATTCTGCTTCTGCAGTGGATAATGCAACACTGTTTTGCTTTTTACTATGCCATGATCCTAGGGCTGACCCTATTAGTTGACAAGTACCACTGGTACTTTTTCTATCGGTTCTATATCCTACAAAGTCAGAATCAGAATATCCTACGAGGTTGCAAGATGAGCCTTTAGGATACCATAGCCCTAGGTTTTTAGTTCCTATTAGGTATCTCATAATTCTTTTTACAGCTTGTAAATGAGATTCTTTTGGATTAACTTGAAATCTTGCACAAAGGCAAACACTAAACATTATATCGGGTCTACTTGCAGATAAATATAGAAGGGATCCGATCATACCTTGATATAGTTTAGTGTCAACTGGTTTCCCAATCTCATCTTTATCAAGATAGCTTGTAGTGCTCATTGGTGTTGAAATGTCTTTGGCATTGATCATTCCAAATCTTATGAGTAGATCCTTGCAGTATTTTGATTGGTTGATAAAAATGCCTTCGATTGATTGCTTAATTTGTAATCCAAGGAAGAAATTAAGTTCTCCCATTAAGGACATTTCAAATTCTTTTTGCATTGCTTGGGAAAATTCCTTACACAGATTTTCATTAGTTGATCCAAAAATAATATCATCAACATATATTTGAACCAAGAGAATATCATTATCATTTCTTTTGATGAATAAGGTTGTGTCTACCTTTCCTCTGTTGAAATTACTTTCTAGCAGAAATTTACTTAGTCTATCATACCATGCTCGAGGTGCTTATTTAAGACCATATAGTGCTTTGTTTAATTTATAAACATGGTCAGGAAATTTATCATTTTCGAATCCTGGGGGTTGATAGATATATACCTCTTCATTTATGTAAACATTCAAGAATGCGCTCTTCACATCTATTTGAAATAATTTAAAATCCATGTATGCTGCAAAAGCGAAGAGCATTCTTATTGCTTCTAATTTGGCTACAGGTGCATAGGTTTCCTCATAATCTATGCCTTCTTCCTGATTGTATCCCTTTGCAACTAGTCTTGCCTTATTTCTTATGATTATACCGTGTTCATCCATTTTATTTTTAAAAACCCATTTGGTACCTATGATTTGATGATTATCGGGTTTTGGTATCAATTTCCAAACTTGATTTCGTTCAAACTGATTAAGTTCTTCTTCCATAGCTATTATCCAATTTTCATCATTTGTTGCTTCCTTAATATTCTTTGGTTCTATTTGAGAAACAAAGGCCATAGTATTGTATGCATTTCTAAGAGATTTTCGAGTGATTACCCCTTTTGATATATCACCGATAATGTTGTCAATAGGGTGGTTCTTGTTGAACTTCCATGCTTTGGGTAGATTATCACTTGATGTTGGATTATCATCTTGACTGCTTGTGTGATCTTCCTTCTTTTCATCAATTTGAATTTTCTCCAGAGAATCTGTAATATCATCTAAAGATCTTTCTACACTAAAAGGGTTAGATTCATCAAAAGTAACATGAACAGATTCTTCAATGGTTTGTGTCCTTTTGTTATATATCCTAAATGCTTTGCTTGATAAAGAATATCCAAGAAAGATTCCTTCATCGGCTTTAACATTAAATTTTCCTAGATTATCTTTTCCATTATTTAGTACAAAGCATTTACATCCAAATACATGCAGATGGGATATATTAGGTTTTCTTCCATTGAATAGTTCATAGGGTGTTTTCTTTAAGATAGGTCTGATTAGTACCCTATTCATAACATAGCATGTTGTACTAACAGCATCCGCCCAAAAATATTTAGGAAGGTTAGTTTCATTTAGCATGGTTCTTGCTAGTTCTTCTAGTGATCTATTCTTTCTTTCAACGACTCCATTTTGTTGGGGTTTTCTAGGGGCTGAAAAATTATGTTTGATTCCATATTTATCATAGAATTTTTCGAATGATCTGTTTTCAAACTCCCCTCCTTGATCACTTCTTATACTAATAATTTTAAGATCTTTTTCATTTTGGACTATCTTAGCTAATCTTTTAAAGGATAAATAAGCCTCATTTTTATTTTTCAAAAATAAAGTCCAAGTAAATCTTGAAAAGTCATCAACAATTACTAGGGCATAATAGTTACCACCAAAACTTTTTGTTCTTGATGGTCCAAATAAATCCATATGTAGTAATTGTAGAGGCTTAGTTGTAGAGACAATATTTTTTGACTTGAAAGGTATTTTTACTTGTTTGCCTTTTTGGCAAGCATCACACATTTTATCTTTTACAAACTTTAGTTTTGGTACACCTATGACCAGATCCTTTTTAATTATTTTATCTAAATGATCCATGTGTATGTGTGCTATCCTTCTATGCCAAAGCCATGGATCTTCCTCATGACTTATTAAACATCGGGCTTGACTAGATGATAGATTATCCAAGCTTATCATATAAATATTATTGATTCTTTTTCAATAAATTTTATAGTGTCGTTATCTTTTTCTTTGATTATGCATGTGTCAGAGTTAAATATGACATGGTTACCTTTTTCGCATAACTGACTTATGCTTAGTAAATTATGCTTTAGTCCTTCAACATATAGTACGTTGTCAATGGAGGTTGTAGGATTCTTTCCAACTTTTCCCACTCCAAGGATTTTGCCTTTGTTGTTGTCACCGTAGGTGACGTATCCTTCTTCCTTCATAATTAGTGAGGAGAATTTTGATATATCTCCTGTCATGTGCCTGGAGCAGCCACTGTCAAGGTACCAGCTTGACTGTCTACTGACCAAGCATACCTGCAACAAAGATTAAGTTTTTATCTTAGGTACCCATATCTTCTTGGGTCCTTGAAGGTTAGAGTTTGTTGGTACTTGCTTCCTAATCCAAATCTTGTTTGAATTTTGAATTCCATTTTCTCTTATTTTACAAGTAGATGCTGTATGACCCTTTCTTCCATAGTGATAGCATTTAACAAAAGGGCTAGTTGATGTCTTTTGTGATATAAAGAAATTTTCATATAATTTTTGCTTTTAGAGGGGTCAAAACCTAGTCCTGCCTTATTAAAATGACATCCTTGTTTTCCAAGTAGTATATTTAGGTTGTCTCTTCCCATAGTAAATTTTGCTAAAGTATTTTTTAAATTATCAACTTCTTGAGAAAACTTTTGACATGTAATGCATGATTGATTGCTTGTGACCTTCATTTTCAAATTATTTTCTAAGTTTACTTTTTTTAATTTAACTTGTCCTATTTCTTCATGTAATTTTGAAATATTTTCTTCTAGATTTTGATTAATATTTTTAATATTTAAAAATTTCTTGGCTAGTTTTTGATATTCTTCATGAAGTTCTTCAAATGCTTCTTGCAATTCATCAAATGTAGGGTTTGAGTCATTTACCTCTTTGGTGTTAGCCATTAAGCAAAGATTTACTTCTTCTTGATCTGATTCCTCAGAAGAGCTCAGATCATTATCATCCCAAGCAATATATGCTTTTTTCTTATTTTTGAAATGCTTCTTTTCCTGTTTGTCCATATTCTTGTTTAGGATTGGACATTCCATCTTCATATATCCAAACTTTCCACATTCAAAGCATTTCGGACCTTGATTGGTTTCATCATTCTTTCTGAAGGATTTCCTGAAGTTTGGTCTCCTCTGTCCTTTTTTCTTCTTAAGAAATCTATTAAACCTTCAGACTAGCATTCCAAACTCCTCTGTATCATCCGTGCTCTTGTTTTCTTCCATGTTTTCATCATCACTTTCATTCATTGTTTGTATTAAGGTTTTGAGAGCAATACCTCTTCTCTTTTTGTCTCCTTCTTCATGCTGATTTAGCCTGGTTAGTTCAAGTTCATGTTCCTGAAGTTTACCAAATAGAGTAGCAAGTGACATTGTTGCTAAGTCTCGTGATTCTGATATGGCTGTTACTTTTGGTTGCCATTCCCTATTCAAGCATCTCAAGACTTTGTCAATTAAATCTTTGTTAGAAAAAGTTTTTCCTAAACATGCAAGATGATTGATTATGTGAGTAAATCTCTTCTGCATGTCCTGTATATTTTCATTATTATTTATCCTAAATAATTCATATTCCCTAGTTAGGGTATTTATTCTTGATCTCTTAACTTCGCTTGTTCCTTCGTGAGTTACTTCTAAGGTATCCCACATCTCTTTTGCTGTCTTGCAATTAGATATTCTAAAGTATTTGTCCATTCCTAAGGCTGAGGTTATTATATTTTTGGCCTTGAGATTGTATTGTACTTTTGTTTTGTCTGCATCAGTCTATTCACTTCTTGGTTTAATCATGGTTACTTCTCCAACTTCTTTGGTTGGTATGAATGGGCCATTCTCAATGGAGTCCCATATGTCTATATCATTAGCTTCTATGAATATTTGCATATGGGTTTTCCAGTATTGGTATCCTACTCCATTAAATACAGGAGGTCTATGGATGAAATTTCCCTCAGGGAAGATAGGGTTAGAAGAGGCCATTTCTACTCCTTGAAGTTTCTAAACCATATACAAGAAGCTAGCTTTGATACCACTTGTTACTCTAGTGGCCTCCTATAACTCGAGAGGGGGGGTGAATTGAGTTATGATAATTTTAAGATTTCTAATCACACTTTTCTCAACTCTTAATTTTATTGTAATTAAATGTAAATGAATATGATAGTGCACAACAGATTATATAAAATATAAGACAAAGAGTAGGGTTAAGAGATTTGCAAACAGTATTTATACTGGTTCGGCCAACCACTGCCTACGTCCAGTCTTCTCAAGTCACCCTTGAGGATTCCACTATTGTCAAAAATAGTACACCAGCACCTCCACACCTTGGCACAAGCTTGCCTTTGTGTGAAGTATCTTGACACACCAAGAGTCTCACTACTCTTGTATACAATACTTTGGGAAACCTTCCCAAGCAAACAAGTATCTCACACTTTTAATAAAGTGAACAAAGAAATACTCTCTTTTTAGAGCATATGAACAAATTGAAGCACTTAAGTAAGTAATAATCTTAACAAGATAATATGGCCATTAAGATCATAAAAGATGAAGGAATTGTTATTCTCAATTGTTATGATTTTACAAATGAGATACTCTTCTATTTATAGGAGAGGAAATGCCTTCAAGAGGTGTAAGAAAATAATAAAATATTTGAAAAGGTACCTCTTGATTAAAATAAATTAATTGTGAAAGGATGTAACTTTTTATCCAAACATTATAATGAAAAGGTGCATAAATATTTTTATCAGAACCAGCCTGTAATTGATTACATATAGTAGGTAATCGATTACTTTGTTATTTAAAAAAAGATTCGTTCAGTATGTAATCGATTACTTAACATTGGTAATCGATTACTTTAAACAGTTATTTTAAAACGTTGGTTTTGAAGATATTCTGATTTATTTCAAAACGTTTTAATCTTGGTAATCGATTACGTTATTATGGTAATCGATTACGGAAGCAGTTATTTTAAAACGTTTGCTAATCACGGTAATCGATTACATGGTGAAGGTAATCGATTACGGTCAATAAAAATGTTTGTTTTAGTTGACTCGAAATGTTGTAATTGATTACACCTAATGGGTAATCGATTACACTACTTCAGAGCGTAATTATAATTTTATTTTAATGGCCATATTTTCTTATTAGATCTTACTGTTAAAAGCTATGAGTCTTGATCTTCATTCCTTTGATCTTCATTCTAATTTGTCATTATCAAAACATTTATGATCTTCACATTTCAATAACCTAAACTCATACAAACTATTAACCAACTTTAACATGTTCAGCATAACAGTTTAACAACACAGGCAATGTACATTCAACTTCAATAATGAAAACACACACGCATGACAATGGGGGTCCAGGGAATAGATTCTGAGCAACAAGTGAACGAATGACAACACGTACGCATGACAATGGGGTTTCAGGGAACAAAGGGAACCTACCTGAATGAAGAAACGATAAAGATGCTGAACAGAGAAGGGCACGAAGCTCAGGGAACCTTTAACCTTTGTGCGAGTGGGGAAGATGACAACCAGCGCGAAAGAAGAAGAGAAAGTGAAAAAAGATTGAAAGGCGCGGCTTTTGAAGTTTCAGAAAAGATGTATATTCACGGTTCCCCTTGAAACCGTGAATATATTACACAAATATTCACGGTTGAGCAAATAACAGTGGATAAACGTTAACTCTATCACCACGGTTACGACTCCAACCGTGGATAAATATTAAATCTATAATCACAGTTATAGAAACAACCGTGGACATACAGTACCCAGTGATTAAACCCTAAAACCTGAACTATATATCCACGGTTGGAAATACAACCATGATTATAGACATCAATATATATCCACGGTTAACATCATAACCTTGATCATACCCATGAATATATAGTCACGGTTGTGCACACAACCGTGGATATATATTTCAGGTACTATATATCCACGGTTGACTCCTCAACCGTGAATATATATTGATGGGTACGATCACGGTTATGATGTTAACCGTGGATATATAGTTTTCTCTGATTATATCGTTCACCTTATAATTTCAAAAATGCCACCGCACATGTTTTTATCACTGATCCACTTCAACCCTTGAATATATCCCGTTGTTATATCCAATTTTTGCACTAGTAGGGTGATATGGAGTAGAGACTCTATGAATAACCCCATACTTCTTGAGCATAGCTTGCATGGTCTTGTTGCAGAAGTGTGTTCCCTGATCACTAATGATTACTCTCGGGATGCCAAATCTGTAAAAAATTTGAGATCTAACAAAATCCACAACAACTCAAGCATCATTAGTTCTTGTGGCTTTAGCTTTCACCCATTTAGAAACATAATCTACAGCTAACAGAATGTATGTAAAACCAAAGGATGGAGGAAATGGTCCCATAAAATTAATGCCCCAAACATCAAATACTTCATAAAACAACATAGGTTATTGAGGCATCTGTTGACGCCATGTGATAGCGTTACCCGCTCTTTGGCATTCTTCACAGGTGTTACAAGTTCTCTATGCATCCTTAAAAATGGTGGGCCAGTATAAACTAGATTCCAACACCTTCCTTACTGTTCTTTGTGGACCAAAATGTCCACCAACTAGTGAAGCATGGCAGAATCGAAGAACTGATTCTATCTCATGATCGGGAATGCATCTTCGAATCACCTGATCATTACACAACTTCCACAAATATGGGTCATCCCATATATAATATTTTGCATCACTTTTTAATTTTGAAATTTAGTTTCTGGATGCATATGGTGGACAAATAGAAGCAACAAGATAATTAACAATGTTAGCAAACTAGGGTGTATTAAAAGAGTTAGAAACACTCATGAGTTGTTCATTAGGAAAATAGTCCCGAATAGGTACAGAATCAGGAGCGTTCTCAATTCTGCTTAAATGGTCTGCCACCAAGTTTTGTGTTCCACCTCTGTCATGAATTTCCAAGTCAAACTCTTGGAGCAAAAGCATCCAACGAATTAATCTTGGCTTGGACTCACCTTTCTTTAACAAGTACTTCAGAGCAGCATGGTCAGTAAAGACAACTATTCGAGAACTGAGTATGTAAGATTTGAACTTATCTAATGCAAAAACAATGGTCAAGAGCTCTTTTTCAGTAGTGGTGTAATTTACCTGGGCGGCATCTAAAGTTTTAGATGCATGGAAGATGACCCTAGGCTGTTTGTCAATCTTCTGACCAAGGACAACTCCCAATGCATGATTAGAGGCATCACACATTAACTCAAATAGGATTGTCCAATCAGGTGCTTGGATTATAAGAGTGGTCAATGCTTGCTTGAGAAAATTAAATCCCTCCTTGCACTTTTTATCAAACTCAAATACCACATCCTTTTGAAGCAGATTAGATAGAGGTCTAGCCTTCTTGCTAAAATCCTTTATGAATCTTCTGTAGAAACCTGCATGACCAAGAAAAGAACGAACCTCTCATACACAAGAGGGGTAAGGTAAAGGTGATATAACTTCTATCTTGGCAAGATCTACCTCAATTCCTTTCTCAGAGATTACATGCCCTAAAACTATTCCTTGTTCTACCATAAAATGATATTTTTCATAGTTCAAGACAAGGTTAGTTTCAATACATCTGTTTAAGACTTTATGTAACATCCCAGACTTTTAAATAATTATAAATTCAGATTAAGGTTATGGATTGATGGGATTAATGGTTAATTAAGGATTAATTACCAATTAGGCAATTTATTGTGTTATAATAATATTAATAATATATGCCTTTGCTGGTTAATGGGTCCGGTTCTCTCTCTCTTGTCCACGTTGGATGTGTGTAATGAGTGCTGAGAGAATTAGCATTAAATACTAAAGGACTTGCATTAAATGAAGAAGTGATGGTTGTTTGAGGAGCTATGGCAGAACAGCGTGATGATGGGGCTGAGTGGGAAAGTGAGATGATGGAGGTGTGTTGATAAGACTTCCGCTTTGGTTTTCCTCCCCACTCTCTTCATTTTCCTCGTTGGTGCATGTTCTGATGAGAGAAATGTTTCTCCTTCTCTCTAAAACTCTATGAAGCTCTTGCTTCCTCCTTCTCTACTGCTTCATCTTCATCTTCTCCTTCATCTTCTTTTTCTTCCACTCACGTATGGTGTAGACCCGAGTGGAGCTGCATGGTGGTAGAGTCCAGTGTGGTACTGGGTGCCTTGAAGGTTAAGAATCCTTCCTACGGCTGCGTGGTGATGAGGAACAGCATGGTGCTATGCGTGGAGGCTGGGTTCAGGATCCCTCTTTTGTCCTCCTGGTTGTGCTTCTTCTTCCTTCCTCTTCTTCCTCTAGTTGATGAGGCTGTTTGGGCTAGGTTAGAGCCTACAGCTGTGTGGTGCCTTGTTATGGAAGATGGTCTATTGTGTTGAGGCTGTGACATTGTGAAGAAGAAGTCATGGTTGGGTGGAGCTTGGAAGCTTCTCCATTGACTGGGAGGCAGAGCAGAGTGGAGCATGGAGTGTTGATGAGCTTCTGGACGTATCTCGCTCAAGCGAGAATGGTTACGCTTGAGCGAGCCAGTGAAGAAATGGTCACTAGACCATTTTCGCTCAAGCGAGTACATGTGTGGCTTGAGCGAAAGGCTGAGGACTGATACTGGTTGGCTGGGAAGCTGTATGGTTCTTTCCACTGCTGGAAAGCCGAGCAAGAAGCTGCCATGGCTGGGCCGAGTGGCCCATGTGACTCCTGGAGGCTTCATCCAGGTAAGGGGAGCTATTGCATCTTAAGTGTATAGTTTATGGATGAACTTCCGGGTGACTTCATTGCATTGTGTTATGTTTTGTTGGATGTTGTATGTTGTTAAGTTGAACCCGGATTGTTATTTGTTATTTAAATGGTGTATGATTATCCGTCCAAGAGATGCATGACGTTATTGTGATGATGATTATATTATGATGCTTGAGATGCATGTATGTTGATGTGGAGTGCATGTGTGATCCTCTATTTGTCCCTGGATGTGTTGTACATTTGAATGCATGTGAATGTTATTGATGCATATGTGTATGCCGAATGCATGAATGGGGACTGTTATGATGGATGCCGAGTGGGCTTTATAGAGGAAGGCACGAAATGCTTACTGTAAAGGATAAATCCGAGTGAATATAGGATAATCCGAGTGAATGGCATAGTGATTGCCGAGTGGATAGCATAGAATTACCGAGTAGATGTGGTATAAGCCGAGTCATCTGATTGTTGTTAAATTGCCGAGTGTACATGATGTTGAACGCAGATTCCGAGTGGGCAATCGAATGAATATGAGTTGAAGTTATATGCATACGTGTTATTGTGTTATTGAATATAAACACCTTGCGGGGTGCCACGAGGGTGTGATCCCGAGTGAAAAGGACGTGGTCCTAATGTTGAATATGATGAAAGACCCGGGTTGGACTCGGGCAGTGCCTGGGGCACTAAGCGTGAAATGAGACGCTTGATGAAATGCCAAGTGCATTGGCATGGAACGCCGAGTGAATGAAATCGTATGCATCCGATTCGCCAGTGGAATGCGTTGGACTCCTACACCGATCGGCAATCAGATGACAACATATGGTGAATATGGCTAAGTCCTGGAGCTGGGCTCAGACAGACTCCTTAAGCATGGCTCGGAGTATGAATAATGTTGATATAGTCTCAGGGATGAGAGAAATCCAAGTCAGCCAGTATACTTGTACCGAGTGAATTGAGCTTTATAGCCGAGTGAAATGGGTGAAATCCCGATCGAAAGATGCTTGTGATTGTTCATGTTGAATGGCAGTGTTTATATGTTGATTGATGTTGTGTGCTATGGCATGTTGTGGATTCTATGATTAATCCGAGCCAATATCTGTCATTTAATATGTAATGCTCACCCCTACACCATTTTTCAGTGTTTGCAGGTCGGTTTGGCATGTTATGATGGCCTTAAACCCGAGTGATGGGTATTTATGATGAGGCTGTATGAATAATGTTATATCCCGAGTATGTTTGATGTACTAAAGCCTTGGCCGGCTCATATTAATGTTGTATAACGAATACAAATATATATATGTATAGAATCCGAGTGGATGAGCATAATCATGAATATGAAATATATGTATTGGGATCCGAGTGTATGTTAATATATATGTATATATATATATACTTCGAGTGATGGTATTATATGCATACCGATTGAATGTGTTGGTGAATGGAAAGTATAAAGATAAGAATCCGAGTGTATGCTTGTGTATATACATATATGTTATGTTGACAACATGGTTATGAATCGGTGGATGTGTATTGCTGTGGTAGTAGTCGGACTTGGAATTAGAAAATATATAAGTACAAGTGATTTATGTTGATTTGATGCTTCCTATCGACTAGGAAATGATGATGTATGAATATCTCTAAGTTGATGAATCCTGAGTGGAATATATGTGGCTTAGTTGCTTTTCCGAGTAAGTCTTATGTATAGGACTCCATATCCGAGTGTAACTCATGTGTGAGCCTCTTACTGTGTGATAATGGCTCTTATGGATTCCGAGTGAAGAATATATGGTGAACCCCGAGTGGGGAATGATTCGAGTAATCCGAGTGGAAATCCGAGTGATCCTCTTCCGAGAGGAATGTTGTTGTAATGACTTAGATTGATTATATTCTAAGTGTATGAATTATGAATGTATCCCGAGTGAATATGGGAACCTATTCCGAGTGAATAGGGTAATATGTAATTTGAGTGGCTAAGTTATGGAATAAGTCCGAGTGTGACTTGATGTTATGATTTTCCCCGAGTGAAGAGAAATATAAGTGTTAACCGAGTGATTTATGGCTGAGAGGAATTCTATGTACTCTCTGAGTTGGGGAGTTCTGTTATGCCGAGTGCTAAATGGTTGATGTTTACCGAGTGACTCGAGGTTGAATTATACCGAGTGGTTTGATTGATAGAATCCGAGTGGGATAACCTTCATTTCCCGAGTGGATCTTTATGTTGACACTGTGAATAGAATTAAGAGACTAAGTTATGGGTTGCCGAGTGAGGTAACTGTTGGGGTAGTTCCCGAGTGGCGAAACCCCATTAGGCTGAGTGGTCTAAGATATTAAATTCCGAGAGGACTTAGGCATGAATTCCGACTGGACCTGATCGTTTACTGAGTGAAAGAATGTCTCGGTTTTTCAAGTGATAGAATGCCGAGTGACTTCTCGCTTCAGCGAGTGATTCCTCGCTCAGCGAGTATGTTGTTTGGGAAGGCTTTCGTATTCGGTTTCGCTTAAGCGAATGGTGGTTCGCCCGAGCGAGTTGGTCGGTCTCCCTCAAGCGGATTGGGATCTCGCTTGAGCGAGTGCGCGCTGTAATGTGGTTCGCTCAGGCGCTGTTGGTGATTCCGTGTGAATGGTTTTAATTCCCTTGCCTTCCCTGTCTTTTTCTGCTTGGCCATGGGGCCAACTCTCTTATCTTCATATAAGGGAGTGTTTTTATTATGGATCCGGGATATTTTCTAATTAATTCGCAAAAATTTTTCCCCTAAAATTAGGGTGTCACACTTTATCTAAACTATTAAGGCATGCATCAAATGAAGATCCATAAAGAGTAAAATTATCCATAAACACCTCTATGCAATTTTCAATGAAATCATGAAAAATACTTATCATGCATCTTTGAAAAGTTCCAGGAGCATTGCATAGGCCAAATGGCATTCTCCTATAAGCAAATATGCTAAAGGGACAAGTGAATATGGTGTTTTCTTGATCCTCAGGTGCAATGTGAATTTGAAAATATCAAGAGAATCCATTAAGAAAATAGTAGTGAGACTTACCTGTGAGATGTTCAAGCATTTGATCAATAAAGGCTAAAGGGAAATGGTCCTTCTTCGTTGTCTGGTTTAGTCTCCTGTAGTCAATATAGACTCTCCAACTATTTTGCACTCTGGTAGGGATCAATTCATCCTTCTCATTTTTCACAACTGTGATCCCTATTTTCTTAGGAACCACTTGAATCGGACTTACCCATTAGCTGTCAGAGATAGGGTAAAAAATTCCTGCTTGTAGAAGCTTGGTAATCTTCTTCTTAACCACATCAAGGATTACAGGGTTGAGTCTCCTTTGAGGCTGTCTTACTACTATAGCATTTTCCTCTAAAAATATCCTATGCATGCACATGGATGGGCTAATTCTAGGGATGTCTGCCAATGTCTAGCCTATAGCCTTCTTGTGCCTTTTCAGAACCTGTAGTAATTTTTCTTCTTGATTTTCATCAAGAGAAGTAGAAATTATCACCGGGAGCTATTTATCATCCCCTAAGTATACATACTTGAGGTTCTTAGGTAGGTGTTTCAACTCTAATTTGGGTGCCTGCAAAATAGATGGAACTAACAAAGAAAATTCAGATTCTGCTGTATGCACCTCAACAATTTTGTTAGAGTCTTCTTGAAATCCTGCATTATGGTTAATGCATTCTAGCTCCTTATGATTAACAGCCACATCTAAAAACTCTGAATTAGCAGTTATGTATTTATCAATTTCAGCATAAATATCATAACTTCCAGAGTTATTGCATGCAAAACAGTTAAATGGATCATTCATGAATTCCAAATTAGCAGTTTGTGAGATGTCAGAAAGATGTTCAAAAATCAATTCATCAATCAAATCAATATGGGAAACAGAATGATTTTCAGATGGGTGTTTCATAGCATGAAGAATATCAAATTGAACTTTAGTGTCGCCAAATTCCATAGAGAGGGTTCCATAATGAACATTTATTTTGGTTTGGGCTGTTTTCAAAAATAGTCTTTCCAAAATTATAGGAACAGGAATCTGAGGCATACCTTCTCCCATATCAAGTATGAAAAAGTCAGCAGGGAAAACAAGTTGATCTACCTAAACCAAAACATCCTCTATGACTCTAGCAGGGTAAGCAGTACTTCTATTTGCTAACTGAATGAGTACACCAGTAGGTTGTAAAGTTCCAAGAGACAAAGATTTGAAAACAGACATAGGCATAACATTTATTGAAGCTCTAAAATCTAACATGCAAATTTCAAATTTGTTATTGCCTATGATGTAGGGTATAGTGAACGTACCTGGATCTTTACATTTCTCAGGAATATTTGGAACTTCCTTACCAAGCAGTGCAGATACATTCCTTCCCATGCTTATCCTCTTATTGCCCTTAAGTCTCCTTTCATAAGCACATAATTCCTTCAGAAATTTGGAATACTTGGGGACTTATTCGATTGCATCAAGAAGAGGTATATTAACTTTCACTCTCCTAAAAGTATCCAAAATTTCTTTATCCGCTTCTTCCATCTTCTTACTCGGAATTGCTTTTGGTGGGAATAGAAGAGGGATATGAGGTGGAATTTGGGGTGGTTGGATCTCAGACTTCCTTGTGCTTGAAGAGGGTACATCATTCTCAACTGTTATAGGCACATTTATTTGTTTCTTAGGTTCCTTGGGTATGGGTACTTCAAGGTTCTTACCTGATCTTAACTGAATTACACTCACATTTCTTGGATTTGCAGCTGGTTGAGATGGTAATTTGTCAAAGTTTTGAGATTGTAATTGGTTTAATGATGAAGCCAATTATCCAATTTGGTTGCTTAAACTCTGGATTTTAGCATCATTCCTTTGTTGATACTCCAAGTTCTGTGCAACCATTTGTTTCACCAATTCTTCCAAAGAAGGGTCACTTATGGATGGTTGAGGCGTAGGTCTTTCGAAGGTTTATGCATTGCTTTGAAATGGGGGTTGGGGATTTTGTTGTTGGTTACCCCATCTCAGGTTTGGATGGTTCCTCCAACCTGGGGTGTATCTGTTGGTGGAAAGGTGATGGTTTTGTTGTTTTTATTGTGGTAGAGGTCTATTATGGTAGATGTTGGTTGCATAGGCTTGGGGATTATTATTATCCTTTTCTTGTAGAGAAGGACAACAATCAATGGGATACTCTTGTGAAGTGTAGATGCCACACACTTTGGCAGTCATGTATTTTTGATTCACTGCCAATTGTGTGACCAGAGTGGTGAGAGCGTCAAGTTTGCTCTCTAATTTAATGCCAGATGCACTAGAATTTGAATCATACATGGGTTTGAAAGCGTCATTTCTAACACTAAGTTATTAGGAATTAGATGCCATCTTTTCAATCAAGTTTCTTGCTTCAGCAGCAGTCATGTCTCCTAAAGCTCCTCCACTTACCGCATCTAACATGTTGTGATCAACATGGTGTAGACCTTCATAAAAGTACTAAAGAAGAAGTTGTTCAAAAATTTGGTGGTGAGGGCAACTTGCACAGAGTTTCTTGAATCTCTCCCAATACTCATAAAGTCTTTCTCCAGAGTTGCCTAATTCCAGATATGTCTTTCCGGATTACAGTAGTTCTAGAGGCAGGAAAGAATATTTCCAAGAACATTTTCTTTAAATCATTCTAACTTATGATTGATCTTAGAGCAAGGTAGTAGAGCCAATCCTTAGCAACACCCTCTAAAGAATGAGTAAATGCTTTAAGATAGACGTGGTCTTCTTGAACGTTTTGAGGCTTCATTGTGGAGCACACAATGTGGAATTCTTTGAGGTGTTTGTGTGGATCTTCACCCGCAAGACCATGAAACTTAGGCAACAAGTGTATAAGTCCGGTCTTAAGCATAAAAGGGACATACTCTTCAGGATATTGAATACATAAACTTTCGTATGTGAATTCAGGTGCAGCTAGTTCTCTAAGAGTTCTCTCACGAGGTCTAGCCATATTAAAAAAACTAGCAGTAGTACTATCAGTAGATTTAGATGAGATACTATCACTATCAATATCAACAAAGTTATTATTAAATCTAGCTTCTCTAACTAATCTATGAAAAGTTCTATTAATTTTAGGATCAAATGAATATAAATGCCCAAAAGTCCTTCTAGTCATACATAGCATACAACAAGATATTTTATGATCATGAGCAATATATCATAAGAATCCTAAATCATGCAAAAGAAATAAAATAAAACAAACAAACAAACAAACAAAATAAAAAATTACATTAAAATTAATTAATGTAGTACTAGGGTGTGAACCTAGGTTGTTCTCTCGAAGATCAACATAAAAATTTAGGAAAATCAAGTTTAAAATTAATTTTTAACTAACAAAAATTTAACATTCATACAAAGATATTTGGGGGGGGGGGGTTTGATTGGTTGTCACAATTAAAATCAAAATAGAGTGAATATAAGATTTAGAATAATAAATAATAAGCGATTGATTTTCTTGGAGTATTGTAATTAGATTTATCCTTGGTTCACAAAAGATGATTTATACACTTTTATTATTGTTAATTTCTTAACTCAATTTGAATTAATCAACTATGTAACATCCTGGTTTTGATTAAGGTTAATTACATGCTTAAGAAAATTTATTGATTTAATAATAATAATAATAATAATGCTATGAAATGTCCCATGTGCCCTTGGTGGTTTAAGAGGAGTTTCGGTCCTCTCTCTCTGGCACGCTGATGAGAGTGGCTTTAATGGTGATGTGATGGCTGATGGGAATTTCATTAAATGTGGATGGAATGTTGATTGAAAGGGAGAGTGACGCTGGGCAGAGCCATGATGAAGGGCTTTAGCTTTGCGTTTTACACTCATTCTTTGCTCATTCTCTCTTGGGTTCAAGGAGAACCATTCTCCATTCTCTCTAAAACTTCTTGGAGCCTCTGCTTCTTCTTTGTGGTTGTTCTTCTTCTTCTTTATCATCTTCTTCCACTTAACACTGAGTAGAACCGAGTGGAACATAAAGTGGAACAGCGTGGTTGAGAGAGAAAACAACATGGTGCTGTGTGTTTGGAGGAAGAGATCCTCCCCTGTTTGCCTAATAGTGTTGAGTGCCTGGAAACCATGGGGTCCTTCACTGTTGGTGAGGACTGGGCTGTTTATGAGTGGGAACAGCCATGGAAATCCTTTATTGGACTGTGCGTGAGGATTGTGTTGTGCCTTGGAGGCATGGGACTTTCCACAGTCTTGCAAGCAGAGCATGGAGTGTCTTGGAGGTGGAGCTATTCGTGTGTCCGAGTGGCTCGGTGTTCCTCCAAAGCTGTATAGAGTACAACAGCTGGATCGTTCTGTTGAGAACGAGTGACTGAAGAGCATTCAGTCGGTGCTGCAAGCTCAGGGAGCTTTTAGGATCTTCATTCCAGGTAGGGGGCTATTGCATCTCAAATACATGGTTTATGGACGGGTTTCCGGGTGAAACTATTGTACTGTGATGTGTAGTACTTGTTATGTGTTGTTTGTTGTTTTCCGAGTGAGTGGTAGCCCGGATGTGTGATGAATATGAGTTGTGTGTTTATGTTGATTCTCCGTCCATGAGATGTATGATGCATGTTGAAGTTGAGTAAATACATGAGATGCATGCAAAGGTGTTGTTTATGAACTGTAGTGCATGAGTTGTACTGGTCCCTATGTATGATTGTGTGTTTAAATGCCGAGTGCAAAAGATGAGGACTGTTATGTTAATGCCGAGTGGGTTTTACATGAAATAGCATGGGATTCTTGTAGTAAATGATAATTCTGAGTGGATGGCATTATGATTGCCGAGTGTATGAGTTGTGGGTCATATGATTCGCCATTGGGAATGCCGAGTGCATATAGCGTTGGACGCTTAATACAGAGTCGACAATCGGATGAATACGTGTTAAATATAATGAAAGACCTCAGGTTGGACTCGAGGCAGTACCGAGGGCACTAAGCGTGGGACGCTTGATGAAAGACCTTGGGTTGGACTCAAGGCAATGCCGAGTGCATTGGCGTTGGACGCCTGATGAATGAGACCGTATGCATCCGATTCGCCACTGGAAATGCTTGGAGCATGCAGTGTGGGACGTTTAATGTAGAATCGGTAATCAGATGAATAAGTGTGAGAATATAATTAAAGATCTTTGAGCGGGGCTCAGGCACTCTCCTTGAGCGAGGCTCGGAGTTTAAACATTATTAATATTGCTTGGAATAGATTTGGGGTAAAATCCGATTGGATGAATACATGTATATTGATATATTGTTAATGAGAATGTTATGCATTATAGCTGAGTGAAATGGGTAAATCCCGATCGGAAGATGATGTGTGAATATTCATACTTAAATGGCAGTATGTGCTATGATTGATTGTGTAATTTGTATAATTAAGGATTGAGGTATAACCCGAGTCAATAACTGTTATTTAATATGTAAAAGCTCACCCCTACAACATTTTTCAGTATATGCAGGTCAGACTGGGAATGAGGAGATGGCCTCAAGTCCGAGTGAGGGGCACTCTGATAGTTGAAGTGCACACATAGTATGTATACTATAAATAGATATGTTAAAGCCTTGGTCGGCTCTCTTGTAATCTGAACGCATTTAATTATATGGGTTGACTATCGGGTTTGGGAACAAGTATACATTGTGTATATATATATATATTTTACACTGTTATGATGTCACCCAAAATTGTTCATTATGTGCGTTGAGAGAATATTGCTAAGTTAATAAATTCTGAGTGGAATATTGTTGTGAGAGTTATGTCTGAGTGGGGCTATTGCCTGTATGGCCTTTTCCAAGTGATAAAGGCTTAAAATGGTTTCGAGTAAAATGTACTCGAGTGGGCTACTTTCGAGGGAAGACTAGTCCATATGTTACCGAGTGAAAATATGAGCAAACCCCGAGTGAGGAAGGGTTTGAATATTCCCGAGTGGGGAATCCTGTGTGAACCTCTTCCGAGGGAAGAGTAGTTGGGATGGTTTGATTGAGGTGTATTCTATGGGTCTTCTTCCTATTGAATGAGGCTATATATATATTCCGAGTGAATGTTATATATTCCGAGTGGCTAAGTATTAAATAAGTCCGAGTGACTTAGCTTGGTGAATTCCTCCTTGTGGGAATGGGTTAATGTATTACCCGAGTGATGAATGGTTAAGAAGTGACCGAGTGTTTTATAGCCGAGAGGTTATGTGATCTCTGAGTATAGAAGATCAAACTATGCCGAATGCAGAATGGATAATATAATCCGAGTGAATTGAGGTTGAAACATACCGAGTGGCATTGGACTGGGAAATAATCTGTGTGAGGCGAAGCTTGTGGACTCCGAGTGGAGTATCTGAGGGAATCATTTCCCGAGTGAAATACGCCCGTGTGTTTTATAATTGTAATTGGGCTAAGTATGAATTTACCGGGTGAATCATGTATGTGGGGGCCGTTCCCGAGTGGACGTGGTCCCGAAGCCGAGTGATGAAAATACCAAGTGAATGGGTTCGCTTCAGCGAATAAGGGTTCGCTCCAGCGAGTGTGAATGGGAGGAAGGTTTCTGGTTAGTTTCGCTTAAGCAAATGGGTGCTTCACCCAAGCGAGATGGGTTGTCTCGCTCAAGCAAATTTGGGTCTCGCTTGAGCGAGTGAACACTGTAATGGGCTCGCTTAAGCTTTGTTCTTCCGCTGGGCTTTCTTGTGAATGGTTTTATTTTCCTTTGCCTTACATTGGTTATTTTTACCCCACGACTGCTTGGTGAATTTTGGAAAAAAATTTCCCTGGTCTCGGTTTTATTCTTAATTAAATCGGGTTGTTTCATTTTGGTATTAGAGCGGGCTTAAAAGGTCCATGGCCAAGGTATGCCTACTGTGCGTGGGCGGTTGTGTGCAATATGACCGATTGTCATCATTGCTTGTGATATCCTGTTGGAATTGGTACATGTTTAATCATGATTTGTATGGTTATATGCCTATGTGTTTGTTGGGGACAGTAGTGAGAGGTACTACTGTTGATATGTTGATTTGGGGGTAGAAGGGTTATTACTACTCTGGTTTGGTTATTCATTAGATAAGAGGTATTTTTAAGCATGGGTCGGCTGATAGGGAATAGACCGATAGATGTTGAAATTGTATTGGTTGGTTCAGACTCTTGTGTATGCCATGCTAGTGGTTCATGGCCGAGTCATGCCTGTTGAATGGATTAGAACTCACATATTTGAGTTGATTAAGTGAATGATAATGGGGGAATTCCCTAGTGTGGTGTTGCCGAGTTTAATTGATCGGTTGTGCCATTTGTAAGGGATTATCCCTTGGCACGGGAACTCTATAGGATATATGATGTACGTGATTTATGGTATAAGTGAATTGTTGCAGTTTCCTAGGTTGGAAATCTGGGTATGTGATAGGTGATTAAATGTAAAATCTGATGCATGTTTGGTTGGGGCTGTGTCTCGGTTTTTGGTGTGTAAAAACCGAGTGAATGATTGATAGATGATAGGCCACTAGGTGTGGTGACCCAGTTGATTGGGCATGACCATGTATGATTGTATGTCGGGGGAATTTGATGTAACTAGGTACTTGATGGTTTGAATTAGACTCGATCTTGTGGTTGAAAACCGAGTGAATAATTGATTGAATTATGACCCATAAGGTGTGGAAACCCCGATTGGATTTAGTATAATTGTATGCTTTTAGATTTTGTGGAACTAGACCTTATGCTGGTCTCGACTCGGTGATATTTGGATGTTGTGGGAATGTCCCACGATGGGTACTAGGTGACCCCTGGAATTTTAAGTCGGATAATCTGATTGACCTTATGGATTGTTGAGCCGAGTAAAGTGACTGTACAATAAGTTGTTCAGGCTTGAATTGTCTCAAGGTGAAATGTAAATAATAAATGGGATACCTGATTGATAGTGAATGGTAAGGTTTGTTCCGAGTACTTTGTGGTACTGAGAATAATGATGATGATAATTGTACTCCACTATATTGTGTTCATGATTAGTGGAAAAGTTTACCGATGTAGAAACTTGTTATGTGGATGAAAGTCACGTTGTAATCCGAGTGGTATACCTAAGTGAGCTCGGTGAATCATTTGGGCTTAGCTTGAGCTATGGCCAGCGAGGTGTGATGAAAAGAAGGATTAATAGACTGTCAGATTATGGTTTTAGGATGGGTAAGATCCAGTGATGAGATATTTACTTGGTAAGGGCGGAAAGCCGATTGTTGATATGCCATTATATGACGCGGCGTGTACCTTGTGAGGGTCGGAAGCCTATTGCCATTATACTGTTTTACAGTAGTGGTAAATGATATTTCGTGATTGTTATTGTGTGATGTGCCCTAGGTGGTGCATAATGGTAATGTTGATGTGTGCTTATATATGTATGTATGAATTGCCATTAATTTTCATGTGGGTTAGTATTAGTTGAGTGAGTCGGTCGGTGTGAGCGAAAGGAGTGTAATGTATGTGTTCCGGGACGACTCTTCATACCTTAGGTATTGTGGCAGCGTACACTTTTGTAGTGACTCTATGTAATTATTGTAACCCTATAGGAATGAGACGTCATCCTATAAGTTGGATGCAGCAATTCATAAGTTGGGCAGGTGAGGTTGTAGCTGCTTATGGTGATGGTGAGTCTATCGGGATGTCTGAATGAAAATGAGAGTTGTATTAAGTGAATGATAGTGGTTGAGTATTAAAATGAGGATAGAAGGTTTGTTTTAACCTTGATATGGTTACCTCCAAGAGGATCAGAGGTTATTGGGTATGAATTGGCTCTTAAAATACTGATTGGTTATTGAAATAGATAGGTGATAGATAAGGCGAGAATTTGCTCGGGAAGGATTAGTATATTCCGAGTGTGAGAAAGTGGAGATAATTCCGAGTGAAATCTTTCTGGGAGAAAGAATTATTGAGTGGAGTTATGATGTTCCGAGTGAGACATCATTTTGTGGGAATCATTATTAAGTTAAGGAACTAAATCCGGATGAAATATCCGAGTCATGTGACTTTCGGGTGGAGTCTAAATGTGGCACTCCTGAGTAGGGGAAAAATCTGAGCGAAGTGTCCTGGTTGTGACACTTCTGTGTGGAATGGTACTGTGTAGGACTTGGAATAGGTAAGTTTCTAAGTGAATGGCTTTTGAGGGGAGCAGATCCCTGAGAGGTAAATTGATTCATATTTGTGTTCGGGTTGATGTTTAGAGCTGCTGAGTTTGAACTCAGATTTGTATTTGATGTAGGCTTGAATGCCGAGTGAAAATTTTGTAAGTGGAAAGATTTCTGGGTAAGAATTGCCCTCAAACCCCGAATAATATTATTGAGTGAGAGATCCGAGTGACATTCTCAGGGTGTAGGCACGGAATTAGCCGAAGGAATGGTTAGAAATCTGAGATTTTGGAGCCAAGTGTGATGTCTATAAAGGATGAATTCAGGCAAACTGTGCTAATTGGAGCGCATTGGAGCTCTTTTAAGTGTTTGGCTCGGTATTGTCGAGGTATATCATGGTTCAAAGAAGAGATTTTAGCGGTCAGATGTTGAATATCCGAGGGTTTAATCCGAGATGAATCGGACAACGGTGAGTAATGGTGGGAATCGGTAATGTTGTTTACCGACTAGATTCTTCCCAACTGGCTGATTAACATCCATAATGTGTCTTATGTGACATAACTTTGAGTTTATACTCTGGGTGCATGCTTAATTGTGCCAAGTAACTCCTATGAATTGGAGGAGCTGACGGTGGATGTACATCGAATGGCGATGAGAGTATAGGGCCGAGTGGCCAAAGAACTAGAGGTGCCATCGACTATGGGGAATTGGTGGAGTTAAATGGAGTAACTTGTACGTTGGAAATTGAATCCCCAAATATATTGAATTCTATGAAGAGGTTGTGAGCAGGTAGGACCTGATTTTAGTGTTTTTGCCGACTGGAATTGTGGGACGGTCGGCAAACCGCTGGAGAGGTGATTATGCCGAGTGGAATTATGAACCGGTCGGTGAATGCTTGGGAAGCAGAGACATGTACTTAGTCGAGATAGCAATATTCTGAGCTGTTTGTTAAGGTAAGTTGTATTTAAATTTCGAGGACGAAATTCTTTGAAGGAGGGGAGTAGTGTAACATCCTGGTTTTGATTAAGGTTAATTACATGCTTAAGAAAATTTATTGATTTAATAATAATGATAATAATGCTATGAAATGTCCCATGTGCCCTTGGTGGTTTAAGAGGAGTTTCGGTCCTCTCTCTCTGGCACGCTGATGGGAGTGGCTTTAATGGTGATGTGATGGCTGATGGGAATTTCATTAAATGTGGATGGAATGTTGATTGAAAGGGAGAGTGACGCTTGGCAGAGCCATGATGAAGGGCTTTAGCTTCACGTTTTACACTCATTCTTTGCTCATTCTCTCTTGGGTTCAAAGAGAACCACTCTCCATTCTCTCTAAAACTTCTTGGAGCCTCTGCTTCTTCTTTGTGGCTGTTCTTCTTCTTCTTCATCTTCTTCTTCCACTCAACACTGAGTAGAACCGAGTGGAACATGAAGTGGAACAGCGTGGTTGAGAGAGAAAACAACATGGTGCTGTGTGTTTGGAGGAAGAGATCCTCCCCTGTTTGCCTAACAGCGTTAAGTGCCTGGAAACCATGGGGTCCTTTACTGTTGGTGAGGACTGGGCTGTTTGTGAGTGGGAACAGCCATGGAAATCCTTCACTGGACTGTGCGTGAGGATTGTGTTGTGCCTTGGAGGCATGGGACTCTCCACTGTCTTGCAAGCAGAGCATGGAGTGTCTTGGAGGCGGAGCTGTTCGTGTGTCCGAGTGGCTCGGTGTTCCTCCAAAGCTGTGTAGAGTACAACAGCTGGGTCATTCTGTTGAGAACGAGTGACTGAAGAGCGTTCAGTCGGTGCTACAAGCTCAGGGAGCTTCTGGGATCTTCATTCTAGATAGGGGGCTATTGCATCTCAAATGCATGGTTTATGGACGGGTTTCTGAGTGAAACTATCGTACTGTGATGTGTAGTACTTATTATGTGTTGTTTGTTGTTTTCTGAGTGAGTGGTAGCCCGGATGTGTGATGAATATGAGTTGTGTGTTTATGTTTATTCTCCGTCCATGAGATGTATGATGCATGTTGAAGTTGAGTAAATACATGAGATTCATGCAAGGGTGTTGTTTATGAACTGTAGTGCATGAGTTGTACTGGTCCCTGTATATGATTGTGTGTTTAAATGCCGAGTGCATAAGATGGGGACTGTTATGTTAATGCCGAGTGGGTTTTACATGAAATAGCATGGGATGCTTGTAGTAAATGATAATTCCGAGTGGATGGCATTATGATTGCCGAGTGTATGAGTTGTGGGTCATCTGATTCGCCATTGGGAATGCCGAGTGCATATAGCATTGGACGCTTAATACAGAGTTGGCAATCGGATGAATACGTGTTAAATATAATGAAAGACCTCGGGTTGGACTCGAGGCAGTACCGAGGGCACTAAGCGTGGGACGCTTGATGAAAGACCTTGGGTTGGACTCAAGGCAATGCCGAGTGCATTGGCGTTGGACGCCTGATGAATGAGACCGTATGCATCCGATTCGCCACTGGAAATGCTTGGAGCATGCAACGTGGGACGCTTAATGTAGAATCGGTAATCAGATGAATAAGTGTGAGAATATAATTAAAGACCTTTGAGCGGGGCTCAGGCACTCTCCTTGAGCGAGGCTCGGAGTTTAAACATTATTGATATTGCTTGGAATAGATTTGGGGTAAAATCCGATTGGATGAATACATGTATATTGATATATTGTTAATGAGAATGTTGTGCATTATAGCCGAGTGAAATGGGTAAATCCCGATCGGAAGATGATGTGTGAATATTCATACTTAAATGGAAGTATGTGCTATGATTGATTATGTAATTTCTATAATTAAGGATTGAGGTATAACCCGAGTCAATAACTGTCATTTAATATGTAAAAGCTCACCCCTACAACATTTTTCAGTATATGCAGGTCGGACTGGGAATGAGGAGATGGCCTCAAGTTCGAGTGAGGGGCACTCTGATAGTTGAAGTGCACACATAGTATGTATATTGTAAATAGATATGTTAAAGCCTTGGCCGGCTCTCTTGTAATCCGAACGGATTTAATTATATGGGTTGACTATCGGGTTTGGGAACAAGTATACATTGTGTATATATATATATATATTTTACACTGTTATGATGTCACCCAAAATTTTTCATTATGTTCGTTGAGAGAATATTGCTAAGTTAATAAATTCCGAGTGGAATATTGTTGTGAGAGCCGTGTCCGACTGGGGCTATTGCCTGTATGGCCTTTTCCGAGTGATAAAGGCTTAAAATGGTTTCGAGTAAAATGTACTCGAGTGGGCTACTTCCGAGGGAAGACTAGTCCATATGTTACCGAGTGAAAATATGAGTAAACCCCGAGTGGGGAAAGGTTTGAATATTCCCGAGTAGGGAATCCCGTGTGAACCTCTTCCGAGGGAAGAGTAGTTGAGATGGTTTGATTGAGGTGTATTCTATGGGTCCTCTTCCGATTGAATAAGGCTATATATATATTCCGAGTGAATGTTATATATTCCGAGTGGCTAAGTATTAAATAAGTCCGAGTGACTTAGCTTGGTGAATTCCTCCTTGTGGGAATGGGTTAATGTATTACCCGAGTGATGAATGGTTAAGAAGTGACCGAGTGTTTTATAGCCGAGAGGTTATGTGATCTCCGAGTATGGAAGATCAAACTATGCCGAATGCAGAATGGATAATATAATCCGAGTGAATTGAGGTTGAAACATACCGAGTGGCATTGGACTGGGAAATAATCTGTGTGAGGCGAAGCTTGTGGACTCCGAGTGGAGTATCTGAGGGAATCATTTCCCGAGTGAAATACGCCCGTGTGTTTTATAATTGTAATTGGGCTAAGTATGAATTTACCGGGTGAATCATGTATGTGGGGGCCGTTCCCGAGTGGACGTGGTCCCGAAGCCGAGTGATGAAAATACTTAGTGAATGGGTTCGCTTCAGTGAATAAGGGTCGCTCCAGCGAGTGTGAATGGGGGGAAGGTTTCTGGTTAGTTTCGCTTAAGCAAATGGGTGCTTCGCCCAAGTGAGATGGGTTGTCTCGCTCAAGCGAATTTGGGTCTCACTTGAGCGAGTGAACACTGTAATGGGCTCGCTTAAGCTTTGTTCTTCCGCTGGGCTTTCTTGTGAATGGGTTTATTTTCCCTTGCCTTACGTTGGTTGTTTTTACCCCCCGACTGCTTGGTGAATTTTGGAAAAAAATTTCCCTGGTCTCAGTTTTATTCTTAATTAAATCGGGTTGTTTCAAACTAAGCGTCTTTTTCAATTCACAATTCCTTTACTTTCATTTAAATATGAATATTTTAATCAAGCATCCTAATTAAGCAAAAGGAGTCAAGATCGTAAAATCTAGGAGTTATTGAGCATATGTAAGAACGTTGCCTACATACATAATCTATTCTCAAATTATGGAATTAAGCAAACTACAATTATTAAAAGTGATTATGAAAATATTCATTAAGCATGCATACTTTCTTAAAAATCTTATTTTATTCTATTTATATAATTAAATCGATTAAGCATACAAATTTAATTAAACAAAATGGAATTAAATAAGTAGAGTAAGATTATGAAGAAATAAGCAATAATAAAAGCATACTATATTAAAAACAAGAACCTTAAAACTAAAGTACAATATTCTCTGAGAAAATCAATCTAGGGGTTTTAGCCCTCCATAATTAAAACAAACTAAAAATAAAAAGAACTGAACCCGGAATGGAGCGAGGAGGGAAGAAATCCTCCAGAGTGGTTTTTACAATGTGAATGTGTGTAGGTAAGTGTAGTTTTTGCTTCTATTTATAGGGGAAAAAGGAAAGCAACGTGCCATTTTTTAAGAAACTGAGTGGCGAATGTCTGCAATGCTTCAATTTAATATTTCAGTGTTGTTTCCACTTGTAATTGTGTTTTCCACTACATGAATCGATTCATGACAACATATTAATCGATTCATACCCAAAATTTTGTAATACTGGGCCTCTGTTAACGCATGAATCAATTCATGCTTCTCATGAATCGATTCATGTACTTGTTATTGCTCATTTTCAGTATTTCTTGATACTTCTTGATGTATAATTGCTTATGCTTTGTTTCCCTTGATCCTTGGTCACAATTCTTCAATTTTCAAGCTCAATTATCCCCTCAAAACAAAAGAAACCAAGATTTCATTATTTCCATTAAAATCTTATCCTTAATTCATTTAAAAATATGAAATAAAGCTCAAATTATACAAATGTGTTAAAATACAATATATTACACAATAAGTGATGGCAAATTGTACACATTTAAACTAATGAATTAAGGATAAATCATGCATTATCATACTAACCTTTTCATCCAATTGTTTGTGTATGTTTTATCTTTTTGTAACCTCTTCATGACCTTCGGCAAAATATCCCTCTCCTATGACATCATTTTTTCCTGTTATCGACCCACCTCTCTATTAAGTATGTCTTTATGTTATTCAACATTTTGATGATAGGTTTCTCTTTAGCAGTAACTATGACTGCATTGAAAGTCTCACACACATTATTGACTAATATGTCACACTTGCAGTTGAAGGAAAATCATGAACGGCTCCAAAACCGTAGAGGTAGCTTTATTAAGTGCTTGTATGCATCCTCATTAACTTCTCAAATCTCTCTTATATGCCTCTCCCATTGGTTAGTGTATGTTGCAGTAGCAGCTCTCTATATCATTTCCTTCAATTATTTTCCTGGGAACTTCTTAAAATTACTGTACAAGTGGCGCATGCAAAACCTGTGATCAGCTCTTGGGATGATCTCCTCAATTGTAGGTAACAACCCCTGAAAAATAAACGTCAGTAATAAGGAGGTCTGAAAAATGCATAAGTCATGCAAAACCCTGAAAAATGCACAAGTCATACACACCTTTTATTAGTCTGAAACAAATGTGATCGACTAACGTGCTCTCTACCTGATGCATATCTCTCGAAGGGATTATATTCTTTTGGCAAGCGCACCAATCATTAAATTTGTAATATATTTGATCGTCCCACAAGGATTGAGGTAATTACCATAATCTAGGACTAGTATAAGCTGAACCAAAACACAAGAAGATAGAATTCATTCTGTTTACGTTTTTCTTTTATTTTTATGTTTCTGTATTTTCAGAAACAATATAAGAGATGAAGTGTGATTAATAGAAGATAGGTTAGGATTGCTTCAGCTCACAATTTCATCAAGAAACATGCAATTAAGGTTCAATTAAGCTTCAGACTCAAGAGGACAATTCACAGATGGTTAATCCCTAATTCCTTAGGTAATTAACACTAATTCCTAAGCATTAAACCCTAATCCCTTAGGTGTTCAGTGACAGAGAAATCTAATGCAAAATTGAGGATTGAACCCTAACTATTCACCTAATTACTAGGCCTGAATTAGTTAGGAAGCTAGAAGTTACCTAAGCTTTCAACCATGATTCCTCACTGGTGAAATTCTTCAATTAGGTTTAGATTTGTCAATCCAATAGTGTAGATCCACTTCTCAGCTTGTTCTCCTCATGCTTCAGAAGATAATTTCCTCAATATAGCTTCAAGATTCCATTGGAAGCTTCAACAATCCCAACCATAGGAGTTTAGCAACCCATAGAAGTGGTTTCCTAAGAAGGAACGTAGAGAGCCATGGAACAGAGAGTTTAGAGAGGGAAAATGTTTAAAGAGAGATTGAAAATCAGAAAATGAGTTGTATTATTGCTTCTGTGTCTGTGTTACAGAGTATTTACAACTATATATAGTTAAGGCAAAAACTAACTAATTAAAAAAGGAACTTCCTATCAATTAAACTAACGAAACTAATTAATTAATTACAAAGGAATGAATAATTATAACACAATAATTAAATTACTAGGATACAAATATAGTCAACAACTAATAAAGTAATTAATGATAACTATTACAGAAATTCACGTTAAAGGAAAATAATAAACTAGGCAAATAGAATTCATGCTTAAGCGTGATCGTGTGTGCTTGCACGTGATACTTTAAATTCCTTGATGCAGGTGACTTGACGCTTAAGCATGATTGTGTCCGCTTGAGTGTGATGGCTTTAAGTTAATGCATTCTGTGACTTCACGCTTGAGCGTGATTTTTTTGCTTGAGCGTGAAGCTTAATTTTGAATGTAGGGTGATCTCCCGCTTAAGCGTGAGCGTTGTCCGCTTAAGCGTGGTGACTTTGACCTTGATGCATGCTGTGACTTTTACGTGAATTGCATGTTGACTTCACACTTAAGCATGAAGCTCTCTCGCTTGAGTGTGATGACTTCGCTTAGGCGTGACCCTTATTCGCTTGAGCGAAGTACATTACATCTTACTGGATCTGTGCGTACGTACGCTGGGATTCCAGCGTATGTACGTTGGATGTCCTGCACCTAATCCTGCTATAAATGCCTAGCGTATGTACGCTGGCTTAATGAATCTCTCAATAAACATATTTCTTTATGTACTTATCTTTTTAACCATTTTCTTGCACAATTTAAATACATTTGAATTAAATAATTAAAACAAGAAAGAATAACAATTCATTAACTAATAATGCCAAACTCAAGAATATTTAATGGATTAAGTTAAATTAAAGATGAATTTATTAAGTCTTTTCAAGACTTATCACATCCCTAAACTTAAAGCTTGCTTGTCCTCAAGCAAGGACTCAGATTAATTAAATCAATTGCACTTACTTAAGACAATCAACCTTTCCTTAACTTAATTCATACCATAATTATTTAATACCCTTCATGCTTTCTTTCTATAACTCCTGAGAATATAATTACTCACACTTCCTTTGGGAACAAGCTGGTGATTCTTTCCTCACATGGATTGGTGTTTCACTCTTCTCTCAGTGTATAGGGTTAATTACATGCACTCATCACCTGCATAATTGTCAGATCAACATAGGCTTACAACAGTTCTAAACATCATGACATATGCTAACACAATTGGATCAGTAAGGGCCTTTTAAGCTTGTAATGGGTTTAGGCTGCAGGCTCCATTTTTGTTTTTCTAGTCAATGTTGGGTTAAAAGATGTGCCCACTGATTCCTTGCCTCAATCTTAACTTAAATGCATCTACTAACCAGCTCTTTTGCTTTTATTTTTTTTTCAGATGAAGGATAACTCAACTACTTGTGGTGCTTTGCACCTTCTTCTCTTTCAGTCCTTTGGACTCTTTCTTTCTTTCTTTCTTCTCTTTTATTCATTTTTTTCAAATACCATTTTTCTTCTATATAGGAATTGCTTTATTGATTTTTCACTTTTCTTTTGCTTTTGCTGTTGTCGCGACCGGGATCGCGGCGGCACGGCCGACCCTCGAAACGATTTTAAAGATAAACAGGGAGTCGCCACCAATATTTTTTTAGGATAAAATACTGGAAAACCTTTTGTTAAAGCACTGGTTATAAAAATGAAATTCCATGGTTCGGGAGTCTGATTACAGGTGAGGAAGGTATTAGCACCTCACGACTGTCTGTTATAAAAACGGTTACCTCAATTTGATAGCGCGCATTATAATTAGCCCAATAATTATTTTAACTTCTTCATGAAAAGAAAAATGTACAGAACGACAAAATAAACAAAAAAAATAAACAAAAATCAACACAAAATATTTACATGAGATCAACAGGACGTCTTGTCCAAATTAATCTCGCTCCGCCTTTTTTTTAAGAGATATTTAAGAAATATGAGATTAACAGGACGTCTCGTCCAAATTAATCTCACTCCTCCTTTTAAAGAAATACTACAAAATATGAGATTAACAAAACGTCTCGTCTAAATTAACCTTGCTCCTTTTTTTTAAAAAAAAGGTATTTAAAAAAATATGAGATTAACAGGACGTCTCGTCCAAATTAATCTCGCTCCTCCTTTTGATAGCAAGACAAAAATGGAAACTCTAAAAATTAAATAAAGAAAGATGGGCCCGACAGGAACTATTTCCCGCTCCTACGTATTCTCGAGCTTTCGAGAAATCAGGGTCACGTAGTTCTTTAAAAGTGTTTTTTTCTTAATTTTATTTAGATTTGAAAGAGAAGAAAAAAAAAGGAAACATCCATTTCTCTTTATTGTTATTTTTTTTAAAGACTACGGAGCAAAAGGGAGATGGAAGTAGAAGCTACCAGAGAGAAAGAGAAACAATAGATTCGGAGAAAAGAGAAAAAAAAATGGGCGAAAACCGAGTGAGGGAAGAAAATCCGAGTGGGAAAAAAAAGAAAATCCGAGTGAAAAAATGAAAAATCCGAGTAAAAATAGTAAAATCAGAGTGATAAGAGGAATACCGGATGAAAGTCGAGCAAAACCGAGTGATGGAGCAGGAATGCTGGTCCGAGAGGAAAAGGGGGGTTAGAAGGAATGGGAAGGTGCTGGGATTAGGAATGAGGATGATTGAGTGAGGGTGTGGACGGATTGGAATAGGAGAGGACGGTGTGGAGGATTGTGGGCAGTATGGTGAGGGACGATGGAAGGAGAAGAAGAGAGGAGTTGGTGTGAAGGAGAGAGAGAACGGAGGTTTTAGCAAAGTTTTCCCTTAATGAAAATGTCTCCCTTGGTGCTTCAACCCTTGCCTATTTATAGGCTTGTCTGAGTGGAAGGCCAGCTCAGGCTTCCACTCAGAGTGGAAAACCAACTCACACTTCCATTCAGAGTGAAGTGGGGGATAACGCCTGGGTGGGAATTTTTAATTCCCCCCACTTCCACCCCTGTCTGCCACCCCCAGGATTCCTGGATCCACTTGGGTGGTGGAATCCAAGTCAGCACGGGCGAACAGGGAGAGCCGGGTGGAAATCCGAGAGAGGATGGTGAAAATCCGAGTGAGAATGATGGAAATCCGAGTGAGAATGGTAGAATTCCGAGTGAAAATGACTCGAATCAGCCTCCCAGTCGACATTCATCCACATTGGGAGTCAATTCCGAGTAGAATGAAGCATTTCCAATAGAAAACCGAGTGAAAAAGTATGCAATTGAATTGAGGGGTCAAACGAGGTAATTCTGATTGGAACAATCAAACAGACTGAGTGAAGATTGACTCAGAACCGGTTGAAGAGGACTCGGTGCTGATTGAAAAGTGTCACTCAAAATTGGGGAAAATGGGGGCTCAGACTTGGTTTGAAGTGTCACTCGGTTCTGACTGAAAATTGGCTTTTGAATGGGTGAAAGGATAACTCGGATTCGGGTGAAAATGGTGACTCGGAATTTGTTTGAAGAAGGCTGAGCGACTGAAGACTGGCTCGGGAATATGTAAAAATGTCACTCGGAATTGGTTAAAAACTGAGTCAGAAATAATTGAAGACTGACCAAGAACTGACTGAAAAGTGTCACTCAAAAACCGATCAAAGATTGACTCAGAACTGATAAAAAAATGACTCGGAATTAGGAGAGAATAATGATTCGGAAATTGGTAAAAATTGACTCGGAAATGGGTAAAGGAGGACTCGGAGCCGATTAAAAATCGAAGAGAAAGACTCGGAAGTTGAATGTAAAGGGTCTCGGAGTTGGCTAAAGGATGACTCGGAGCCGACTAAATAAAAAGGAAGAGTCGGAAGTGTGTAAAGGATGACTTGGAAATGTGTAAAGGATGACTCAGAGATGGATGAAACATGACTCGGGATTGGCTTGATGAGGGATGACATGGAATTGGTAAAAAGTGAGTCAGAACTAACCAAGAACTGACCAAGAATTGACTCGGAAATGTGTAAAGGATGACTCGGAGATGGGTCAAAGATGACTCGGGAACGGGTGAAAAGTGGCTCGGGAATGGTTAATGGAATGGCTCAGAATCTGGGTGAAAAAGGAGGGGATTCGGTATTTGAAGGATTGTCTCGGAAATTGATGGAAATAGGCTCGAAATTGATTGTTTGAAGAAGGACGACTCAGAATTGGTTGAAGAGTGACAACTCGGTATTGGGCAAATGGTTTAATCGGCCCTTATTTGAAGGATGAGTGAAGATTGGCTCGGAAATCCTTCCATTCGGTTATTGTCACTCGGAAAACCGATTGAAGATTGATCATTCGGCACAGATCAGTCGGAACTTAGCATTTTCACTCGGAAAGGGCTTGCTTCCTACTCAAGACTTGGAGACTTGGTACTTTTACTCGGAAAAGCTTTCTTCCAATCAAAATCTGTCCTTCCAATTACACTCTGAGTCGGTCTTTCCTTCACTTAGACTTGTTTTCACTCAGATCAGTAGCAACCAGAAAGCTCTCACTCGGATTTAACTTCAATAGAGCTATATTTCACTCGGATTTGTTGCAATTAGAAAGCTCTCACTCAGATTAATTGCAATCAAAGAGCAATCCTTCTCAGCATTCTTCCTTCAACAGAGTATCACTCGGAATGGCTTGACAGCAAGCCTTCCACTCGGATTCACCTTCAACAGGGAAGCATTTCACTCGGAACTGACTTCTTCGGAGTAATTCTACTCGGATTTGATCCTTTTTGAGTCATTCCACTCTGATTCACTCCAAAAGGAAGCATATTCCACTCGGAAATGACTCATCCTATTTAATTCTACTCGGATATGATCATTTATGCGTCATTCCGCTTGGATTCCCTCAACAGGAGCCTATTCCACTCGGAAATGCTTCATTATGACTCAGATTTGACCATTTTTGAGTTTTTTCACTCGGATTTATCTCTACCAGGGCTATATTTCACTCAAAAATGCTTTAATCTGAGTCATCCTGCTCGGATTTGATCATTTTTGAGTCATTCCACTCGGATTTGCCTCTAACAGGGCAATATTCCACTTGGAAAAGCTTCATTCTGAGTTATTTCGCTCGGTTCTGATTATTTTGGAGCCATCCCATTCAGATTTGACCATTCTGAATTGGAATTCAGTATAAAAAAGATTCATTCCACTTGGACCGGACCAAAAGAGGTGTTCATAGATACCCCTCTTTACTTCTTTTTTCACAAAAGAAACACGAAGCTTCTGTGTTTTTGAAGTGAAAAGGAAGTAAAGATATGAACACTGAGGTAGGGGGCCAAGTGGGACCTCTTGATCGGTATGGCAACTGATGGTGTGGGCAATCACGAGTCAGTGTGACCTCTTTTTCTTAAAAACGAGCATTCCCCACTTCTGTTTCTCTTCTTCTCTCCTCTCTTTTTTTTATTTTTTTTTTTGAACTCTAAATTGACCGGGAAAAATTGTTTTCAAATGGACAAGAAGTGAGAAGATCGGGATTGACCCTCGGTAGACTGGAAGGTAAAGGGTGCCTGCATAGGCGGACAGAAAGTAAAGGGTGCCTGAATAGGCGGACGGAAAGTAAAGGGTGAATAGGCGACTGGAAAGTAAAAGGGTGCCTGAATAGGCGGACGGAAAGTAAAGGGTGCCTGAATAGGCGGACGAAAAAGGTAAATGGGTGCCAGCTTCGGCGACTGGAAAAGTAAAGGGTGCCTGAATAGGCGAACGGAAATTAAAAGGTGTCTGAATAGGCGAACAGAAAATAAAGGGTGCCTGAATAGGTGAACGGAATGTAAAAGGTGCCTGCATAGGCGAATGAAAGTAAAAGGTGCCTGAATAGGCGGACAGGAAAGTAAAGGGTGCCTGAATAGGCGAGCGGAAAGTAAAGGATGCCTGAATAGGCGAACGGAAAGTAAAGGATGCCTGAATAGGCGACTGGAAACTAAAGCATGCCTGAATAGGCGATTGGAAATGCAGAGATTGGAGGAGCTAACAGGACGTCTCGTCCAAATTAACTCACTAGACTTAAAGGCTCTTGGCGATGCCTCAGTTTGACATGACTGAAGGAATCTTAGGGAATTGCCTCCTTGACTGAAAGAGAATGAACCTGGGGTGATGCCCCGATTTGACATGACTGAAGGTTCTTGGGGAATTGCCCCTTGACTGGAACAAAAGAAATCTGGGGAGATGCCCCAGTTGACATGACTGAAGGTTCTTGGGGAATTGCCCCTTGACTGGAACAGAAGAAATCTGGGGAGATGCCCCAGTTGACATGGTTTGAAGGTTCTTGGGGAATTATCCCTTGACTGAAAGAGAATGAACCTGAGATGATGCCCCGATTTGACATGACAGAAGGTTCTTGGGGAATTGCCCCTTGACTGGAACAGAAGAAATCTGGGGAGATGCCCCAATTGACATGGTTTGAAGGTTCTTGGGGAATTATCCCTTGACTGGATAGATCTGGGGTGATGCCCCAGTTTAACATGTTTTGAAGGAATCTTAGGGAATTATCCCTTGACTAGAACAGAAGAAATCTGGGGAGATGCCCCAGTTTGAGTTGTTCGGGAAATGTAGTTCCACTGGGGAAGAATTTGGTGATTTGGGGTACTGCCCCTGATTGAGAATGGAAAATTTAGGGTTCATCGGGGAAGAGATCTTGAGAAGTGCCATCTTTGGCGATTGATTCCACTGGGGAGGAGAGTTTGAGAGATACGGACTTTAACAGTTGAGGATGAGACTCTAAAGGCGCCTACTTAGGCGATGGAAGAAGAAAACATTGAAAGGTGCCAACTTTGGCGATTTAGGGAAGGAGTTCTGAGGCGATTCGAGGAAGGGACTTGAAGGACTTGATTAAGGTGTTAATGCCTGGCATGATTGTTTGTGAGATAACCTGTAGAAAAATGGTAAGTAGTGCAAGGATAAATTCAAAAAAACTAGGTAGGACCTGTGAAACCGCGGCTCTTGAGATGACTCATGGACGAAGTAGAACGAATGAAACAACCATAGCTTCGGAGCGCGTGCCTGACCAAGTCTCTATGATGATCACCCATGATGAGGTCGAGTAGCAGGAGCATCTTATCCCTTGCGACTTTAAATGTTTACCATTCTTCCATTTTATTTTATTAAAACACATGTTTTTATCAGATCTACCAAATTCATAACACGTATCGAAGAGGGTGAATTTTATTCATGCACATTAAACAAGTACAGAGAAAGAAAAATAAAGAAGGTAAATGAAATGAATGAGGTCATATAGAACAGGTCAAGGACAGGTGAAAACCGGGAAGATTCATGGATCCTCTAATGAATCTCTGAGACCGATGAGAGCCTTAACCCCCAACACGACTTCATGTTCACCCTTCGACTTTGCTTTTGGAAAGGTAAGTTCGACAATGATTCACGTGCCCGAGCTTGGACTCGTACTTCTTTGAGTCAGAGGTCTTATTTGCATTACCAGAAATTTGACCCTAACTTTTGCCTGAGCCACCCTTTTCGGGTTTTCGACTCACCGGGTCGCTCTAACTTTTGCCTAAGCTGCCCTTTCAGGTTTTTAGCTTAGCGAGCATTAATTTACTTTTCTTTCCCTTTTTTTTTTGATTTTTTTTTGTTTTTGACATTCGCTCCCTAAGCATAGTACTTTCTCACTGCATCTGTGTTTACAGGCATTGGCAAATCCTTGCCATCCATATTAGTGAGTATCAAGGCTCCTCCAGAAAAAGCCCTTTTCACAACATATGGTCCTTCATAATTAGGAGTCCATTTGCCCCGATTGTCCTTTTGAATTGGTAAAATTTTCTTGAGTACTAGGTCTCCCTCTTGGAACTGTCGAGGTCGTACTTTTTTCTCGAATGCTCATTTCATACGCCTCTGATACAACTGACCATGACAGAGGGCAGTCAATCTTTTACCATCAATGAAGTTTAGTTGGTCATGTCGAGCTTGAACCCATTCAGCTTCTTCTAATTTTGCTTCCATCACTACCCGAAGGGACGGGATCTCTACTTCAAAAGGTAAGACCGCTTCCATTCCATATACAAGAGAGAACGGGGTTGCCCCTGTCGAGGTTCGGACCGAGGTGCGATACCCATATAGAGCGAAAGGGAGCATCTCGCTCCAATCTCTGTAAGTGACTACCATCTTCTGCACTATCTTCTTGATGTTCTTATTGGCCACCTCAACCGCCCCATTCATTTTAGGCCGATAAGGAGAGGAATTGTAATGGTGAATTTTAAAGCTTTCACAGAGTTCCTTTATCATTTTGTTGTTCAAATTCGTACCATTGTCAGTAATGATCTGACTTGGTAGGCCGTATCGGCATATCAATTCTCGCTTGATGAATTTGACCACAACATTCCTTGTTACACTGGTATATGAAGCCGCTTCTACCCATTTGGTGAAATAATCGATGGCGACCAAGATGAAACGATGACCGTTTGAGGCTTTTGGCTCGATGGGTCCAATGACATCCATGCCCCACATTGAGAAGGGCCATGGTGTCGTCAAGACATTTAGGGATAACGGGGGTACATGAATATGGTTAGCATATATCTGACATTTATGACATTTTCGAACATAGGTGAAGCAATCTGCTTCCATGGTCATCCAGTAATAACCAGCCCTCAAGATCTTTCTAGACATGGCATGTCCATTAGCGTGAGTCCCAAAAGATCCTTCATGAACATCCCTCATGATTTCGTTTGCCTCATCAGCATCAACATAGTGAAGAAGGACAGAGTCATAGTTTCTTTTGTAAAGCACATCCCTATTTAAGAAGAAACCCATGGCGAGTCGTCTTAGGGTCCTCTTATCATTTTCTGTAGCACCCTCGGGGTATTCTTGACTCTGGATATATCTTTTAATATCATGGTACCAAGGTTTCCCATCAGACTCCTTTTCCATCATTTGACAGTATGCAGGCTCACAATGCTTCTTTACTTCGATGAGAGGCATATCGTAGTCACTACTTACTTTGAACATTGAGGCAAGGGTAGCCAAAGCATCAGCCATTTGATTGTCATCCCGGAGAACGTGATGAAAAGAGATCTCGTCAAACTCTTTGATCATTTCCTTGATATGATCATAATAAGGAATCAACTTACTGTCCCTAGTTTCCCACTCTCCTTTCAATTGGTGGATAACCAAAGCAGAGTCCCCATAAACTTCCAATAATTTTACTTTTGCGTCCAACGCTGCTTGGATTCCTAATGAGCATGCTTCATATTCAGCAATATTATTGGTACAGTCAAAACACAATCTGGCACAGATAGGGATAAATTCCTTATCGGATGAAATCAAGATAGCCCCAATTCTGTGCCCCAATGCATTAGAAGCTCTGTCAAATCTCAGGGTCTATTTCTCTTTCTGACCACCTTCTTCATTGAATAGTGTCATGATATCTTCATCCGGGAAGTTAAATTGCATCGGCTGATAATCATTGATGGGTTGGTGTGCCAAGTAATCAGCCAGGGCACTTCCTCTTATGGCCTTTTGAGTGACATATATTATGTCGTACTCAGTTAATAGCACTTGCCAACGAGCGATCCTTCCGGTCAGAGCAGGTTTTTCAAAAATGTACTTGACGGGGTCCATTTTAGAAACTAGCCAAGTGGTGTGACTCAACATGTATTGCCTTAGGCGCTTAGTGGCCCATGCTAACGCACAACAAGTCCGCTCTAAAGCGGAGTACCTCATTTCACAATTAGTGAACTTCTTGCTTAAGTAGTAGATAACATGTTCCTTCTTTCCAGTTTCATCGTGCTGTCCCAACATACAACCCATGGATTCGTTCAATACAGTCAGATACAATATAAGTGGCCTTCCTGGAGTTGGGGGCACCAAAATTGGTGGTTCTTGTAGGTACTGCTTAATCTTTTCGAAAGCTGCTTGACAGTTCTCATCCCATCGCCCCGGTTGATTCTTGCGGAGTAACTTGAAGATGGGTTCACAAGTTGGTGTCAATTGTGAAATAAATCGGGTGATATAATTGAGCCTTCCTAAGAATCCTCGGACCTCTTTTTCTGTACGAGGAGGAGGCATCTCGAGAATCGCCTTGACTTTGTCAGGATCAACCTCTATCCCTCTTTTGCTTACTATAAACCCTAGCAGCTTGCCTGACCTTGCACCGAACGTGCACTTGGCAGGGTTCAATCTTAGCCTGAACTTTCTTAACCGTTCAAAAAGCTTTCTTAAATTGCTAATGTCCCCTTCATCTGTTCTAGATTTGGCAATGATGTCATCCACATAAACTTCTATTTCCTTATGCATCATATCATGGAAAAGAGTCACCATTGCTCTCTGATAAGTCGCTCCAGCATTTTTCATCCCAAAGGACATCACCTTATAGCAAAATATGCCCCATAGAGTGATAAACGTGGTCTTCTCCATGTCTTCAGGTGCCATTTTAATTTGATTATACCCCGAGAAACCATCCATGAATGAGAAAATGGAATGCTGAGCTGTATTATCAACCAAAACATCGATCTGTGGTAGGGGAAAATCATCTTTGGGACTAGCCTTATTCAAATCTCGGTAGTCCACACACATCCGTACCTTTCCATCCTTTTTTAGGACAGGGACAATGTTGGCTACCCACTGGGGTTATTTTGCCACTGCTAGGAACCCAGCATCAAACTGCTTCTTAACCTCATCTTTGATCTTTAAAAGCATTTCTGGCTTCATTCGACGCAGTTTCTGCTTTATTAGAGGGCACTCAGGTTTTAAGGGTAGTCTATGCTCGACAATGCTAGCATCGAGCCCAGACATATCTTGATAAGACCAGGCAAAGACATCATAAAATTCCATCAACAACTTGATTAAATCTTCTCTTTGTTCTCTGCTTAGGGTAGTGCCGATCTTGACTTCCTTCTTATTTTCTTTATTCCCCAAATTAATGACCTCAACTATGTCTAGGTAGGGTTGAATCCCTTCATCCTCTTGCTCTAACAACCTTGTCAGCTCAGGCGATGGCTCACAATCTTCCCCACCTTCCTCATCAACATAATCAACTGGGTGATCGAAGTCGTGAAACAGGATTGCGACCTCATTCTCCTCAAGAGAGTCATTTTCGGATCTGCAATTTAGTGTGATATGGCAAATAAAACAAAAAGAACAAGCGAGTAAAAAGAAGGATTCAGAATAAGGATAAGGGATACAAGAAGAGTTTCTTTTTTGAATTTCGATACGCGTTTATTGATGAAAATGATAAAAACAAGTTTTTTTTTGTTTTGCCCTTATTACATGGAAGAGTCCCAAAGCCTTAGGCAGAGCATAGGGACGGATAAGTACTTAAAGCATAAACAAATTACTTTGATGAAACATTCAAAGTCGTGGGGAGTTCAATGGCCTCCTAGTTATGAAGTTCTTGGCCTGGTGGACAAGCAATCACAAAATCAACACTATCACAGAGACTTTCTTCAACGACAGCCACTTGGTCTGGAGGCATCAGTCCGGCGCTTCGAAAGCTTTGGTAGAGATCACAGATGGGGATTCTTATGGTATGAGGTTCTCTGCCGGTGAGACGAGCAGTCCTTCTTTCCCTCTTCTCTTCCTCTACCTTTTTCTGTCAGCAGCCATGGGCCGGTATCCTAATCCAAAACCATTTCTGTTATCAAGCAGGCGTATAGGTTCTATTTCTCCATTCAAAGCACGTCCTAGCCCTCTTCCAGGATTATACCCTCCATGTAGCATAATCTTTGCCATCATTAAAGATGCACTTGGCATGTGAGCTTTTACCATCATGACTCCTTCCCCTACATAGGTAGCATTTGCTATCTCTAATGCTTGGAAAGAAGTTTCAAGAGCCTCTTCTACTGCCTCGATGTAAGGGGTTGACAGAGGTTTGCTGACCAGAAGGTCTTCCTCACCAGAAACAATTATCAGCTTGTTGTCAATTATGAATTTTAGTTTTTGGTGCAGGGTAGAGGGCACCACTCCAGCAGAATGGATCCACGGCCTGCCTAATAAACAGCTGTAGGCAGGTGAGATATCCATGAATTGAAAAAGGACCTGGAACGTGCACGGCCCAACCTGTATGGGCAGCTCAATCTCACCCATGACCTCCCTCCGAGTTCCATCAAAAGCTCGTACTATAGTGGCACTTGGCTTCATATAAGTCCCATCAAATGGTAACTTGGCGAATGTAGACTTTGGCATGACGTTGAGGGACGACCCATTGTCAATAAGTACTTTTGCTAAGATGTAATCTCGGCATTTTACAGAAATATGGAGAGCCTTGTTGTGCCCAATCCCCTCTGTTGGTATTTCATCATCAGTGAAGGTCAGATAGTTATCTGCAATAATGTGCCCCACTATTCCTTGAAACTTATCAACGGGAATGTCATGACTGATATGGGCCTCATTCAGGACCTTCATCAACATCTTCCGATGTGGCTCAGAGTTCATCAACAATGATAACAAAGAGATTTTTGCAGGAGTATGGGTCAGTTGATCAAGCACTTGATATTTGCTCTGACGAATAAACTTTAAGAATTCATGGGCTTCTTCATCAGTCACGGCCCTTTTGATTTCACCATTGGCCCCTTCTTTGTCCACCTTGGCATTTCCGGTAACCTGATCCTTCTTTGGCTCTGGAGGGGTGTATACTCTTCCGCTTCGGGTTATACCTCCTACCCCAACAATATTTGTGACGGACGAAGGAGACGGGTCACTCGTTGCCGAGCTTGCAACGATCACATCTGTGTTGTACTTCCAAGGGACAGCCCGAGAATCTTTGAACGCAAATGGGGTGGGTGCTTGAATAGTGATGATTGGTTGTACAGAAACAGGAGCTGCTTGAGGGTTCCTGGTGTAAAAAATTGTCAAGGGCTTAGGGACCCGTGCCCCTGTTTGTTCTTCGATCATGTTGACCTCATCTCTATGGCGTTTACAGACCTGCACAATATGGCAGTCCATAAGGCTTTGAAGGACCTCACAGAAGCCTTGGCGTTTGGTAGTCTACTCGCAATCATGTTCCACACTCCAGGTCCCTTCAATTAATCCCCTTTCAAGCAAAAGGGAATGAACTACCCTTAATGGCATTCTTATATCAGCAACATTCTTAACGCACTCCTCATCATTTTCCATGGCGTTGACCTCTGAATTTCCATGGTTAGGTAGGGGATTTGTGGCCACATTTGGGCTACCTTCCTTAAAGTTAATCTAGTCGGCTTTGATCAAGTCTCTTACTTTATATTTCAAAGGCATGCAGTTTTCTGTGGAATGCCCTGGTGCCCCAGCATGGTAATCACAATGAGCGTTTGGGTCATATCCCCTTGGGTAAGGAGGTTGCAACGGCCTCATAGGGGATGGAGCTACCAGACCTTTCTGAATGAGGATTGGAAAAAGTTCGGTATATGTTATGGGAATTGGATCGAACTGCACAGGGGGGCGCTCATTGTTGGAATTCCTTGTGTTCTGATTATGATTGGGTGGTCGAGTCACTTGCTGCGGGTGATGGTATGGCACGGGTTGCGGCACTGGCGCTTGTAACATCCTGCTTTTAATAATAGCTCTTTTTGGTAAATTTTGAAGTATAAAAGATCTGTTAGTGTTACTCAATGAATAAAAACACTCTATGGATGGTTGTGGTACTCCAAAATTTCATTTTCTGGGTATAATTATAGGAATTACATAAACCTTTAAGGATGAGGCCCAAATTCCGAGTGAAAACACCTTAGAAAGAACTGTCCGAGTGAGAAAGAGAGGCTGTTCCGAGTGGAAACTGCAAATTCCGAGTGACCAAGAGGAATTCCGAGTGGAAAATGGAAATACCGAGTGCAAAATGGTGTTTTCCGAGTGGAACATGGTCAGGAGGACTTATTCCGAGTGAGATATTGTCTCACAGACTCACTGCTGAGTCAAGCATGTCAGAAAGACTCAATTCCGAGTCAAATATTATCCAATGACTCAATTCTGAGTCATACATTGCTAGGCATTTCTATCTATGAATAAAATTTGCCCAAAAGCTTCACTTCCGAGAGGAAAGACTTATAAATTCCGAGTGAAGGTTGTGTTTGCCGAGTGGAATATGGCCGAGTGAGCTTATTCCGAGTGAAATTCCTGCACCCGAGACACTTGTGTGTGAAGTGGAACTGATAGAACCACTTCTGGGTGAGAGAATCCGAGTGACTCACCTTGGGGTGACTCACTGCCGAGTTAAATTACTTAGAAAAACTCGTTTCCGAGTCAAATTAGGATCAGAAGTTGCAATCCTGAATGAAGGGATTCCGATTGACAACATATATGTCTTGGGTCGGTTTAGGATCAATTATACCGAGTGACAACTTATGTACCTTGAGACGTTTTCAGGAGAATCTGTCAAGTACAAAAACTGAGTGAATTCAGAGTGAAGGATTACCAATTCTGACTGAAGGTTACAAAATCCGAGTGAGTTGTCCAAGTCAGGATCTCCGAGTAAGTGAAATGAATGGCTAGGGTATTTCTCCGAGTGAGAATAGGCAAGAATGTCAAGTATGAGGCCGAATGAGTGTTAGTCGGTCTTAGTATTAGTTACCGAGTGAGATGCTTTTCAGAAGAAGAGTTGATAAACTTGTAGTATAATTCCGAGTGAAATAAGGTTGGGAGATATTCCGAGTGACGTATAACATTAGGGACCCTTCCAAGGGAAGGAAACTCTGTATTCTCCGAGTGAAAAAGGTGTAAACGTGCCGAGTGGTGAATGGATAATGCATTCCGATTGAATAGTGTTTAGAATACACCGAGTGGTGTTTAATTGGGGAGTAATCCGAGTGATCCTCTTCCGAATTCTGAGTGAACAATGTTGTATGTATTTTGACTAGGAAGTAACCATTCTAAGTGAAAAAGGTAACTTGTAGTCCGAGTAGCTAAGTATGAAATAAAACCGAGTGAATGAATCCCTCCAAGTGATAAGAAGTTTGAATGGTTCCGAGTAGACAAGAATTCATTAGGTCTGAGTAATGAAAGGTCAGAATAATGCCAAATGGAGCTTAATGGTGGAATCCGAGTGTGCAACTCCGAGTAAGGAGATACCGATTGAAGAGATTCGTGTGAAGAACTTGGGAACAACTTCACCGAGTAGAAGACCTTGTGCTGGATGGATTATTGGAGAGGAAGAAAAAGAGTTTAGAATGAACACCGAGTGAAAGTTAACCAGGTAATATGTCAATCCTGGAATAAGGTTCCGAGTGAATGGATGAGTTGTACCAGGTGGAACAGTGTGTAGAGATGACTCGGATTTAGTTTGAAATTACCGAGTGAGACTGACTAGAACAGACACAGTTTTAGGATGTTCTACCGAGTGGATTGAGCTGTTTAAGTGAAAACCGAGTGAATGAAAGATCGGTTTTGGCTCAAGCGAGTCGGTATGCGCTTGAGCGAGACCCCTCTGCCAGTGCATTGTGTGGAACTCGCTCAAGCGAGTCGGTATCCGCTTGAGCGAGAGGGACTCGGATTTCCCTCTCTTCACAATACCGACCACTACCAGTCGGTATATACATGGACCGAGTAGAATTCCAGTCGGCCAAGAGGCTGACCGAGTGAAATTTCACTCGGAATTCACTGCCAGATCGACGTTGACTTCTGTTTTGTCCCTTCATGCATTTTTTTAATAAATCATCTTCCATTATGCGCACTCCAGTGGGTGGGCTACAGAAGTGGAGCTTGCTTTCAACCTAAACCACTCTTAATTCCCACTAAAAGCCCACTAGAAACCCACTTATGGAAAGTTGTCTCCCACCTTGCATTATTAAACATACCACTGATTCTGAAACTCCCAATTACTCTCCTCCATCAACACACCTTCGTATAGAACCAGGACAGCCAGGGGACTCTTTTCCAGTCAGCTAAAAGTCTTCAAACCAAGTAAGAGGGGACAGGGTTGTGAATATTTGTGAAATGGGTAGAAGTGTATGCTGTTCTAGGATTCCAGAATTAACTTCGTAACTTGTTGCTCATTTTTGAAATTGAAAACGTGTGAATTTGACTCTGACTTCTTCATGAAAGTTGTATATCTTTTTGATATCGGAAGTTTGAGACCTGAATCAAGTAATTTGAATAAGTATAGCAAAAGTTATAGCCAAAATATTACAGCATGTTCGTGTGGAAAGTTTATCCTTTGTTTTGTATATATATTGATTTACTGGGAATTGTACGTGCATAATCAGCCCTTTATGTCTTCATGAAAGTTGTGGATATATATGTTGTGGATCTTTAGAAAGTGGTTTCACATTAAAATGATTTTTGTAGCTCACGATATGCTCATAATACTGAAGTATGTACAAGCTGTAAATCTGTGAACTTGAAATCCGTATCTTATTTTTAAAACTGGAAGTTTTGTGTTAAGAATTAGTGATTAGTGCCTTCATGAAAGTTGTAAATCTTTTTGTTATGTGAATTTTGAGACCTGAACCGATTGATTTGAGTATGTGTAGCAAAAGTTATAGCCAAAATACTACTGCCTGTCTGAGTGAAAGATTGTTCCATGTTTTGTGAATATTTTGATGTGCTGGGAATTATACATGCATAATTAGCATTAGAGGTGTTCATGAAAGTTGTAGATATTTAAGTTGTGGATCTTTAGAAACTGGTCTCACATCAAAATAATTTTTGTAGCTCAAGTTATGCTCAAATTACTGAAGTATGTGCAAGCTGAAATTCTGAAATTCTGAAATTCTGAAATCCGAATCTTGTTTTTAAAACTGGAAAGTTTGTGGTGAGAATTAGGGGTTGGTGTCTTCATGGAAATTGTAGATATGTGTGTTAAGAATAATTTAGAATTGGTTTCATGTCAAAATCACGTCTGTAACTCCAGATACGTTCTAAATACTAATCTGTGTACATTTTGGAAAACTTATCTTGAGGCAGTATGGTATTTAGTGAATAAGTGGTATTTCTAATTGGAATCTGAAGTTGTGTTCTTCATGAAAGTTGTAGATAATTGTATTGTTTAGCTATAGAAAGTGGAATCATCTAAAAAGGAGTTGAATTGCTCATGTTATGACTGTTTTGCTAATGTATGTTGCTGTTGGGAATGCTGAAATTCATTGAATAAGGCTATTATGAAAGAAAATGATATTTTCTCTATGGATAAAAATTTATTATTAAATTCTTGAGTGATTATGAGTTATTAGAAATGTTGTTGAGCATTATGCAGTATGTTTGATGTGGTGATGAATAATTATGAATAACGAAAACACTTTGTATGTACATGAATGCCTTGTAATATTGATACATGTGACTCAAAATAGTAAATCCATGATTTTGTGAATTATTACGAGTGTTGTGTCCTTTGGGGACTTGTATTCCAAGAGGTTTTGGAAATATGGATATCATGGTATGTTAAAAGAATTAAAGGCATTCATGCATCATAAGCATTCGGACGCACCATGGAATTTAGGGGTTCCATGATTGCCTACCCTGGTGGGGGGTTACTCTATGATGAGTAAAGCCCTATTTTGTTGTGTGCCATGGAGTGTAGGGATTCATGGTCTATGCAAAGCCCTACTTATGATAATTGTGTACTTTGGTACTTAAGCGCCATGAAGTATAGGGATTCATGGTATATGCTAAAGCCCTAATTGTGTAAGCGCCATGAAGTATAGGGATTCATGGTATATGCTAAAGCCCTAATTGTGTAAGCGCCATAAAGTATAGGGATTCATGGTATATGCTAAAGCCCTAATTGTGTCTCTATGAGACTTTTACTGCAGTATTCCCACCAAAACCAAATGGATCCAGCATGACATCATTTGACTAATTGAAGAATTATTAAATGGACTTGTTTGGCATATTCATCATATCATTATGAGTTGTTGATTGTGTTTGTGCAATTTTATCTATTTTATACTTATTCTATATTCTGTCTCACTCTTACATTAATTTTTACAGTGAATGACACGCAGAATGCAGAGTGATGCCATGATTGATGTCTATTTGAATAATTACTTGAACTTTGATTTCATGGGTTGTAATAAGTATAACATGTCATGTAACATTATCTTCTAAATCGTTCTCGCTATTTGAATATTTTCTTGAATTTAATTATTCACGACTAGTATGTATGATAATTTTCCACTATTATCAATTGTTACATGAACTCTGAATTGAATTTATTAATTATAAAATGATCTTCCAAAAACGCGAAAAATTTACTTGAAAACTTTAATTAACGTTTGGGGGCGTTACATGTTGGTATCAGAGCATTTTCAAAAATTCAGGACCAATTACTATGATATGTCTTGATTCTTGATATACTATGTGAATTGTTTGATTATTTGTTTGAGAATATGTCCTATATGTGCTATATGACTTGTGCCTGATTGATAAACTGCAAAGTGATTTGTTTGATTACTAGCTTGATGATATGATAAATGTGCGTTATATGACTTATCGCTTATCTGATAAATTGTAGTTACGTTATAATATTATATATATATATATATACATACAATATATTTTCCCATAGGATTAGTATAAATCAAACCATGAATATAGGATGACAAGGAACGAGAACGACGCTATGGCAGCTGCTATTAACCGTTTGGCTGAAGCTATAGAAAGGCAGAATCAACTAAGAATTTTCGAAGAAAACCACCAAGATAGATTGGAACGAGAAGAGATCAACAGACAACTGAAACCTCAGTCAATTGCCTTTAAAAGGAGAGGATCGTTTTATCCAAATCGCTTCAAGGGGGGATCGTCATCATCTTATGAGAGATACAACAATCATATGGATATAAAGTGTTTTAAGTGCAAAGGTAATCACCATGTACGTGATTGCAATAGACGCTTAGAAAATATCACTTGCTATCGATGCAATCAGAAGGGTCACATTAGCCCAAATTGTCCACTAAAACAGCGAATCAGCAACACTATGAATAAGCAAAGAGATTCGGGTTATCAAGAAGCCCGTTGATAAGTGCTTTTTAATACAATAAATTAGATCTAGTTTGCTTAGAATTTTAGTCATTATCCACTGTATTTCCTTTATTTATTGCTATTTTTGCTTTCTTTCCACTCTATTCTACTTGGGTATGTTATTTTGTAGGAATTAAGGTAATAAAGGGTCAAAAACAAGAGAAAAACGACCATAAAATGATAAAGAAACAAGAAGAACAAGCCCAAAGTGGAAAGAATTCTCTTTTTAAAGCTAAAATTCGACTCAGAAAGCAAAAATCCGACTCAGAGCACTAAAATCCGACTCAAAATGGCCAAATCCGAGTGGGATAACTCAGAAATGACCAAATCCGAGTGGAAGGACTCAGAATAGAGCATTACCGAGTGGAATACTGCACTGCTGGAGGAAAATCCGAGTGAAATGTTCCCTGTCAAAGCCATTCCGAGTGATAAATAGCTGACTGGAGTGAAGGACCAATGCTGAAATGGAATAAGTCTCGGTTGAAGGTGATTCCGAGTGGAAACTCCCCGACTGCATCCATTCCGAGTGAAAAAAGGAGACTGACCTCCAATAAATATGTCCAAAGCTATTATCCGAGTGAAAGGTTTGCTGATCGCAACTAATCCGAGTGAAACCTGTTCCGAGTGAATGGATTCCGAGTAGAAGAGGCCACTGAAATGAATAAATGCTGACTAAGGAGGAATCCGAGTGGTCTCACTCAGAGAAAATGACATTCTCAAGCAGAACAAAGCATTTCCGAGTAATTCTTAACAAGGAAGGAAAAATCCGACCGGAAATGAATCAAACTCGGGCAGACTCTCAAGTTTCACATTGAGCCCGAGTGAGAAGTCTCCAAGGAAAGGAATTCCGAGTAAGTTAGGTCAGAAAGATGCATTTCCGAGCAAAGCAAGGCTCGGACATGGAAGAATTCTATCAGCCAGATTCCAGTCCTTCAAAGTCTAAGTTTCTGAGTGAAAGTGAAGTCAAATCTGAGTGGAAATTAACTCGGACTTCCGAGTGAAGATGTGATTTTATCATTTGAATGAGTAAATAAATTTGTCCGAGTGAATTCCAATGCAAAATCCGAGCAGAGCTTTAACCGAGTGGTCCAAATTCAGAGACAGCCGAGTGAATGTTTCAGACGGTTCCGAGTCTTTCTGCAGTCAATTCCGACTGAATGAAAGATGCTCTTCAGTAAGTCTTCACCCGTCCTTTCATTCAGCTTCATCACCAATCGGTTCTCCTCCAAACACCGACCCAATTCTTCACAAATGCAACACCAGATCACTACCTCCATCAACACCGCCTCCTTCTACTTTCCTTCAAGTCACTCTCTACACCGTCCTCAATCCAGAAATCCGACCCACATTCCTCTCTTCTATCCGCTGTCCCCTTCTAATCCATACTACACACCGTCCTACTTCACCTTTCCTTTCCATCAATACCGCCCAGACTTCTCTCAAACCAACACCGCCCAGTAATCCATCAAACCAACACCGCCCAGTAATCCATCAAACCAACACCGCCCAGTAATCCATCAACCAACACCGCCCAGGCTCTTCTCTCCAACCAATACCGCCCAGGCTCCTAATCCACAACTCCGCCCAGACTCTTTTCCTTTCCATCCATAACCGTCCTCACCTCTCAACACACCGCCCAACCGTCCTCACCTCTCAACACACCGCCCAACCGTCCTCACCTCTCAACACACTGCCCAACCGTCCTCATTTCCCAACACCGTCTCCCTTTCTTCTTCTAATACATGATACCGCCCAGCAACTCCTCTCCACGCTGTCCAGTTCGCACCTACACCGTCCAGCAAGCTTTCACTCGGATTTGTGGGAAAATAACATTTTTCCACTATGAATTTCATCATTCTGCACCAATCTTCACTAAAATCCAAGCACCGAATTATTGGAAATATTAAATATGCAAATTGGAAACAAGTTGGCACAGCTGGAATTCACATGCACCGAAAATTTCTCCCACTTGCAAAATTTAACGCGTTTCCTTAGCTGGATTCATTCATCCATTCGCCTATAAAAGGGAGAGCAACCAGGAGTATAGCATCAGTGATCACTTCCATTAATTATAATCAGATTTATTTTCTTTCTTCATTTTTTTCTCTCCTTTTCTCTTTAGTTTTCTTCTTTTCCATTTTTCTTTCTCTGTTTGTTTTTCTTCTCTTTCTTTTTATTTTCTTTTCTTTCTTTTATTTTGTAAGAGTGTGAGGGCTGTAAAAGTGAGAATTTAAATTTGTAATTGGTGGAGAATATTGCAACAAGGAAATACAAGTGGTAAATTATTTTGAGCTTTTGGAGAAACCCGTAAGTCTTTATTTTTACCATGTCTTGTATGTTTTATTTTTCCATTATTTACATAAATTTAAATTATTTCATGAGTAGCTAAATTAATTATCTTGGGATAAAGGGGGTATGATAATATTTTATTTTAATGTTATTTTGACTTGGAATTAAATAAATTTCTGTTTTCCATTTAGTTCAATTATGCTTAATGCTTTTAGTAATTCCTAACAAGAACCTAAATGATAAAACTGTATACTTACGGGTATATTAGTAAGTTTAGGTAATAAATAGAATCGAGAGATTTATTTTTACCAAAAAGCTTTGAACTAAACCTAAGATTTTTGAAATGCTTCTTGTGACCTCGGTAAAACCGTGAAAGTAATCAAAATTCTTTTGAGGAAATAAAAGGGATTTTCATAAAACGATAATGGGCCTTTCTGAGGATTAAGCAGCGCTTTCCATAGGTTAGGTACATTAATAGGATTCCGAGAGGAACATATTAATTAGCTTTTGGAAAATTCGCCTTGGAAAACTTAATTCGATTCTTATTTATGAAAAGTTAAAATTCATTAAACATAAAATAGAGTCTTAATCCCCCAAAATCCCAAGATATTCTCAACTCTGATTTTTTTAGTGTCAAGTAAATTTTATTTTTATATTTATTCATATTCTGTGCAACTTTAATTTGTGCTTTATTTTATAAAAATCTTAAAAATTAATTGTGTGGATAATTAAATTTCAATATGCTGGTACTTTGAACACAGTCCCTGTGGAGAACGATAATCTTTTATATTACGCGACATAACCCGTGCGCTTGCGGGCCCTGTCAAGTTTTTGGCGCCGTTGCCGGGGACTGTTGTCCCTCAAATATCGGCAATATTGAAATTCGATTAGATCATACTTGTTAATATTTTTATTTTTAGTTTGTTTTATTTCTAGTTATTTATTTTTATTTTTATTTTTTTTATTTTCAAAGATCACCCTTAATCTTGGTCTGTTATGGAATTCTTAACAGGTGCTACTGACCTTTATTGTTGTATTTGTGGTGATTCAGGACATGCTGCTATAAATTGCTATTTTGCAATATCCTTAAACCACCATGAACAAAAATTTCATCAGTTGGATGCTATTAGGAATTATAACCATAGCAGTGATTTTAGAAGCTTACCAGTATTCCAAAACTATCCTCCACAAAAATCCAAACTTGAAATACTGATGGAAAATTTTGTAAGCACCCAAGAAAAACGAAATGAAGAGTTCTCAAATGCCATAAAAACCTTAGCTTCAAAGGTGGACTCTCTGGCCACCCATAACAAAATTTTAGAAAATCAAATTGTCCAACAAACCTCTTTTTCTATGAGAACACCAGAAACATTTCCTGTAAAACCTGAGGTGGAACCATCTAACCACACCATGGACATCACTCTCGGGACTGGTACTCATTATGATGATCCGGTTGGCATAACTAAAGAAGAAGCTAAGGAAGAGAAGAAATTTGATAAGTCTCTATCTCGTCCCATAACCGAGGAGAGCAGTACACTGATCCAAAAGAAGGTACTGCCCAAGCTTCAAAATCCAGGTATTCTAGAGGTTATTCCTATCAAGGTAGGAAATTTTTACATACTTGTTAACTTTGTTGTGCTTGAAATAGATTTTATTGACCAAGTGGTAGAGAAAGAGGCAATCCAAAACCTCCCTCTTGATCCACTTGAATCTGTTTTATCTTATGACTTTTCAGGCATTTCAAAAACACACTTCTGTGATTTTTTGGCTGAAAGAGAACTGATCCCTAAGGTAGAATTCAGACCATTAAAACCTGTGTTCAGGTATGAATTGTATAGCTAAAGCTGGTTCAGAAAAGTCTGGCTGAAGACTTAAAACTTAGCACTTGTGGGGAGGTAACCCCATGTCTTTAATAAATTTAAAAAAAAAACAGAAAAACAAAAAAACGAAAAAAACAAAAATAAAATAAAATAAAATAAAATATTTCAACTATGTCAGATGCTGGTTTGGGGTTACTACAGGTAAGTTTTCTTATCCTTTATCATCCATTTTAACATTGAGGACAATGTCAAATTCTGGTTTGGGGTGGTAGATAAGAAAACTTAGCTGTTTTGTTTGTATTGTGTGATTGTTATTTTATTTTGCATGTGTTTTCCTTGCTTTGTTTGTAATCTTGTAATTTACCATGATTGCATGATAAATTTACTTTGAATACAAGGCTAAAGTATCTAAGGATTCCAAAATTTTGAGTAAAATTTTGGAAATTTGATTGTTTAAAATGCCAAATAAATGCTTAAATGAACCTTATGTGATTAAAATTTTCTTTAAAAAGACTTTCCATGGTTAGACTTGAGCCAAAATGGGTTGTTTATCAAACAAATTTTCAAAACCCGTATCTTCTTGATTGAGTGAATCTCATAGTCATTAATATTCTAGAACTTGTTTTTCAACCGATTCAAAATGGTTTTTGATTATATGTCTTAGGATGATAAAGGCACAATTAGGTCTTATTCTTAAGCCTCAGAATTTTGTATAATTTGACCCCTAGTTGCCCCTTTTGAGCCTAAAAGCAAAAAATTTTTCTTTGAAACCTTTCATTGACTAATATTCTCTTAAATGGTGAAAAAGTTGGAAATTTAGTGGAGCAAAGAAATAAAAAAGGACTTAAGAAAAATATGGCATTGGATGCAAAGAAAAGCAAGAAAAAGAAAAAGAAAATCAAAAGGATGATATTGAATGAATTCCAAAAAAGTCCATAAAAGTTCAAAAATTTGCTCTGTTAAAATTATAATGGTAATTTGAATCATTCATGATGTTAAAGCCCTTTTGTATTCCATTTTTCTTGAAATTCCTACCAATACAACCCAAGGCCACGTTACAACCTTTGAAAGACCTTTAGACTTTGACATATTTTCTATCTAAACTGTGGAGTTTCTGGTTTATTAACAAGCTTATGGTAATATTTTTTGACTATGATGATTTGAGAGATACACAAACCTTTAAACACTTGAGTGAAAATTGTGAGAAGAGTATCTCAAGTCTTGACATTGAAAATTGATTCACATAAGAAAAATAAAACTGGCATTTGAATAAATCTGTTTCTCTGTTTTGGATTCCTTAGTTTATTAAGTTTAGTGTTTTCTGTATTTTATCTTGTATGGTGATTGCTTGAGGACAAGCAATGTTTTGGTTTGGGGTATTTTGATAAGTGCTTTTTAATACAATAAATTAGATCTAGTTTGCTTAGAATTTTAGTCATTATCCACTGTATTTCCTTTATTTATTGCTATTTTTGCTTTCTTTCCACTCTATTCTACTTGGGTATGTTATTTTGTAGGAATTAAGGTAATAAAGGGTCAAAAACAAGAGAAAAACGACCATAAAATGATAAAGAAACAAGAAGAACAAGCCCAAAGTGGAAAGAATTCTCTTTTTAAAGCTGAAATTCGACTCAGAAAGCAAAAATCCGACTCAGAGCACTAAAATCCGACTCAAAATGGCCAAATCCGAGTGGGATAACTCAGAAATGACCAAATCCAAGTGGAAGGACTCAGAATAGAGCATTGCCGAGTGGAATACTGCACTGCTGGAGGAAAATCCGAGTGAAATGTTCCCTGTCAAAGCCATTCCGAGTGATAAATAGCTGACTGGAGTGAAGGACCAATGCTGAAATGGAATAAGTCTCGGTTGAAGGTGATTCCGAGTGGAAACTCCCCGACTGCATCCATTCCGAGTAAAAAAGGAGACTGACCTCCAATAAATATGTCCAAAGCTATTATCCGAGTGAAAGGTTTGCTGATCGCAACTAATTCGAGTGAAACCTGTTCCGAGTGAATGGATTCCGAGTAGAAGAGGCCACTGAAATGAATAAATGCTGACTAAGGAGGAATCCGAGTGGTCTCACTCAGAGAAAATGACATTCTCAAGCAGAACAAAGCATTTTCGAGTAATTCTTAGCAAGGAAGGAAAAATCCAACCGGAAATGAATTACACTCGGGCAGACTCTCAAGTTTCACACTGAGCCCGAGTGAGAAGTCTCCAAGGAAAGGAATTCTGAGTAAGTTGGGTCAGAAAGATGCATTTCCGAGCAAAGCAAGGCTCGGACATGGAAGAATTCTATCAGCCAGATTCCAGTCCTTCAAAGTCCAAGTTTCTGAGTGAAAGTGAAGTCAAATCCGAGTGGAAATTAACTCGGACTTCCGAGTGAAGATGTGATTTTATCATTTGAATGAGTAAATAAATTTGTCCGAGTGAATTCCAATGCAAAATCCGAGCAGAGCTTTAACCGAGTGGTCCAAATTCAGAGACAGCCGAGTGAATGTTTCAGACGGTTCCGAGTCTTTCTGCAGTCAATTCCGACTGAATGAAAGATGCTCTTCAGTAAGTCTTCACCCGTCCTTTCATTCAGCTTCATCACCAATCGGTTCTCCTCCAAACACCGACCCAATTCTTCACAAATGCAACACCGGATCACTACCTCCATCAACACCGCCTCCTTCTACTTTCCTTCAAGTCACTCTCTACACCGTCCTCAATCCAGAAATCCGACCCACATTCCTCTCTTCTATCCGCTGTCCCCTTCTAATCCATACTACACACCGTCCCACTTCACCTTTTCTTTCCATCAATACCGCCCAGACTTCTCTCAAACCAACACCGCCCAGTAATCCATCAAACCAACACCGCCCAGTAATCCATCAAACCAACACCGCCCAGTAATCCATCAACCAACACCGCCCAGGCTCTTCTCTCCAACCAATACTGCCTAGGCTCCTAATCCACAACTCCGCCCAGACTCTTTTCCTTTCCATCCATAACCGTCCTCACCTCTCAACACACCGCCCAACCGTCCTCACCTCTCAACACACCACCCAACCGTCCTCACCTCTCAACACACCGCCCAACCGTCCTCACCTCTCAACACACTACCCAACCGTCCTCATTTCCCAACACCGTCTCCCTTTATTCTTCTAATACATGATACCGCCCAGCAACTCCTCTCCACGCTGTCCAGTTCGCACCTACACCGTCCAGCAAGCTTTCACTCAGATTTGTGGGAAAATAACATTTTTCCACTATGAATTTCATCATTCTGCACCAATCTTCACTAAAATCCAAGCACCGAATTATTGGAAATATTAAATATGCAAATTGGAAACAAGTTGGCACAGCTGGAATTCACATGCACCGAAAGTTTCTCCCACTTGCAAAATTTAAAGCGTTTCCTTAGCTGGATTCATTCATCCATTCGCCTATAAAAGGGAGAGCAACCAGGAGTATAGCATCAGTGATCACTTCCATTAATTATCATCAGATTTATTTTCTTTCTTCGTTACTTTCTCTCCTTTTCTCTTTAGTTTTCTTCTTTTCCATTTTTCTTTCTCTGTTCGTTTTTCTTCTCTTTCTTTTTATTTTCTTTTCTTTCTTTTATTTTGTAAGAGTGTGAGGGCTGTAAAAGTGAGAATTTAAATTTGTAATTGGTGGAGAATATTGCAACAAGGAAATACAAGTGGTAAATTATTTTGAGCTTTTGGAGAAACCCGTAAGTCTTTATTTTTACCATGTCTTGTATGTTTTATTTTTCCATTATTTACATAAATTTAAATTATTTCATGAGTAGCTAAATTAATTATCTTGGGATAAAGGGGGTATGATAATATTTTATTTTAATGTTATTTTGACTTGGAATTAAATAAATTTCTGTTTTCCATTTAGTTCAATTATGCTTAATGCTTTTAGTAATTCCTAACAAGAACCTAAATGATAAAACTGTATACTTACGGGTATATTAGTAAGTTTAGGTAATAAATAGAATCGAGAGATTTATTTTTACCAGAAAGCTTTGAACTAAACCTAAGATTTTTGAAATGCTTTTTGTGACCTCGGTAAAACCGTGAAAGTAATCAAAATTCTTTTGAGGAAATAAAAGGGATTTTCATAAAACGATAATGGGCCTTTCTGAGGATTAAGCAGCGCTTTCCATAGGTTAGGTACATTAATAGGATTCCGAGAGGAACATATTAATTAGCTTTTGGAAAATTCGCCTTGGAAAACTTAATTCGATTCTTATTTATGAAAAGTTAAAATTCGTTAAACATAAAATAGAGTCTTAATCCCCCAAAATCCCAAGATATTCTCAACTCTGATTTTTTTAGTGTCAAGTAAATTTTATTTTTATATTTATTCATATTCTATGCAACTTTAATTTGTGCTTTATTTTATAAAAATCTTAAAAATTAATTGTGTGGATAATTAAATTTCAATATGCTGGTACTTTGAACACAGTCCCTGTGGCGAACGATAATCTTTTATATTACGCGACATAACCCGTGCGCTTGCGGGCCCTGTCACCCGTGGAGGAAACGCTCGTGCTGTTCAACCTATAAGACAGTATAGGGAGTCAACAGACGAGAGATCACATACAGAAAGAGTCTTCGACGTTAGCAGTTCAGAGGCAGACCAAGCAGGCGACCTCATGCAAAGTAAGTGTGAGAATAATGATACCATTTTATCTATGTTGTCTGATTCTGGTGCTACACAGAAGTAAGTTAGACGTTTTCAATTACCCGTGAAGCCTATAATATATGATTTGGTTATTTCCATTTCCAACTGTACACAACTTAGGATTACTAAGGTGTGTAGCGATTATTCTGAGCTCACAGAAGGTAGGAACTTTCTTGTTAATCCTGTTTACCCTTGAAGAATATGGAAGTAATTCTAGGAATGAATTGGATATCGGTGAATCAAAATTTAATAGACTGTTATAACGAGACCGAGGTATTTCCAATTAGAAGAAAATCCTATTTCAGATAACCATTTTTGCGAGTCTCCTTCTATACCAACCAATCATGTTATCTTATTCTTCAATGTGAAGATAGTCCAAATGATGGAAACTCCTTATTCTCTTTTCATTTTCTTGGACATACTAAGGCTAGAGATAACGTAGAGTTTAAGGTAAAATTTTTATACTCTTTGGTTGTTTTAGGTTTTGGTTTCTATGATCATAGGAGAATACATTATGAATGAGTTTAAGAATAGAAATCATTTTCATGTGGAACCCAAAGGAGGAATATGTCTTAAGTATCTTTGGATAGGTGTGAAATAATATACGAAGATTTTAAGATTTGAGATGGAAGATAATGGTTATTAATGGTGATTGTTTGAACTTTAACTTTAGAATTTAAGGGAAATAAGTAATAATGTCATGTGAGATGATTTTTAGCGAAAACCCAGGATGATGTGTGTATAGGTGTTATTAATAATGGGGATTGATGGTTATTAGGAATGATTATTAAGTTTTGATGAGTTAAGGATTTTGGTTAAGTTGATGATTCTGATGACATTTAATACTCTAGAATGATTATATATGAGGAATCGAATTATTGAAACATTGGTATTGGAGACTAGGAGAAGGATGTATATGGGTATGTGAGTGATTAGAGGACTTAAATTTAGATTGTTGATGTTATGATGATGTTAAAAATGGTTGCAAGCAATTGATAATGAATTAAGGGAATAAATACTAGAATCACTTTGAAATAGTTGAATTAGTAATGGTTGAACGATTCATGTGATGGTTTGGAAAGCTAAGAGCCATAGTATTGATATTGATAGGAATAGTTAGCTCTTTAAGATTTAGAGAATTTAGGTATTGGGAAAGGAATTCCCGAAGCCTAACATAGACGTGTAAATTGGATATAAACAAGTTAAGAACTTGATAATGAGTTTTGGGGGAAGATGTCTTATGGTGGTATAATAATAGCATGAATATGTATAGTTGTGATAAGATTGTGTTCCGGATAATAGTGCGGAATGATTCCAGCTTTGAAATTTCGAGGACGAAATTTTTATTAGGGTGGGAGAAATGTAACATCCTGCTTTTAATAATAGCTCTTTTTGGTAAATTTTGAAGTATAAAAGATCTGTTAGTGTTACTCAATGAATAAAAACACTCTATGGATGGTTGTGGTACTCCAAAATTTCATTTTCTGGGTATAATTATAGGAATTACATAAACCTTTAAGGATGAGGCCCAAATTCCGAGTGAAAACACCTTAGAAAGAACTGTCCGAGTGAGAAAGAGAGGTTGTTCCGAGTGGAAACTGCAAATTCCGAGTGACCAAGAGGAATTCCGAGTGGAAAATGGAAATACCGAGTGCAAAATGGTGTTTTCCGAGTGGAACATGGTCAGGAGGACTTATTCCGAGTGAGATATTATCTCACAGACTCACTGCTGAGTCAAGTGTAACATCCCAATTTTGAAGTTAAAAACCGAATGGAAAACCAACCATTAAGAATTAATTTCAAAGTAGGAAAATAACCGTTAATTATAATTAACTAACAAGCAGACTTAAACCATTAAAAAGGATACTATAAAATGGAAACTCAACTACCTTAACTTCAGAAACAATAAACTAATTAAATATAGAAGAAGTGATGGCCAAGTGATGGGGTTGAGTGCGCATGGCTGAAGTGGAGCTGCGGGACTTGATGCTGAAATCCCGAGTCATTAAATTGATGGTAAAATTTTAGTAAAATGAAATATGACTCTCGGATTCACACTTATGGCAAGCGCACCAGTCGTTAAAATTGTAGTATATTTGATCGTCTCACAGGGATTGTGGTAAATACCTCAATCTAGGACTAGTACAAGCTGAACCAACAGAAAATACATGAAGATCATTCGGTTTTTATGGTTTTAGTGTTTTATAGTTGTTTTTATATTTTGAGAAACAGAGTTTAAGATGAAAAGTGGGAAGTGATTAAAAGAAAACAGGTCAGGATTGCTTCAGCTCACAATTTCCTCAAGAAACATGCAATTCAGCATAATCAAACTTCACAATCTAGAGGACAATCCGCTTGTGGTTAATCCCTAATTCCTTAGGTGAAAAACACTAATTCTTAAGTAATGAACCTTAATTCCTTAAGTGCTCGATTAACCTAAGAATCTAATGCGAAATTGGAGGTTGAACTCTAACTATTCACCTAAATTGATTAGGCCTGAACTAGTTAGAAAGCTGGAAGTTACCTAAGCTTCAGCCATGATTCCTCACTGGTGAAGTTCTTCATCCGTTCTGGATTTGTCAATCCAGCAATTCTGCTCCACTCCTCAGCTTGTTCGCCTCAAGATCTTCGAAGCCGATCTACTTACTCACAGCTTCAAGATTCCATTGTTCACCTTCACAATCCCAACCTTAGGGATTTAGAACTCCATAGACTTCGGTTCCATCGAAGGATTGTGGAACGTCATGGAGGAGAGAGTTTAGAGAGATGAAAAATGTAGTGAGAGATTGGAAATGGAATTTGAAATTATATTACGTTTCTCTGTGTCTCTACACACGCTATTACTATTAGTCTTCCTACCTCCTACAGAGTATGTACAACCTCTTTATATGTTTCTATCTAACTAACTTAACTGATAACTTCTGACCACCTCAGCTAACGACTAAAACTAATTACACAGTTTACAGAGTAACTAACTAATTACAGCTCAGCTCTTAACAGGATCCAGCTCAGCCTTAGCTAATGTACAGCTCAGCTCCAGCTAATTGACAGCTCTCTTCTTAAGTTAACTTGAGGTTTCAGTAGTAGAGAAGAAGGCAATGGGAGCGGAACAGTACTGCACCAAGTGTGTTATTGGAGGGAAGGAACGGTGTTTAAATTACTGCCTTAATGCTTCAGCTGCTGAGTATTCGCTTGGGCGGATTAAGCTTCGCTTGGTTGAGTCCGGATTAACCTGCAGTGTTTCTTTCTCTCTTGGGCGTTATGGCAAAGCTGGGCGAGGACGGATTCTTAAAGTTATGTTTGAGTGAGTCCGGATTTTACTAGGACGGATTAAATAATGACTAAGCACATCGGTTTCTTATGTAGTATTCCGTTCTTCTTCTCTTTTATAACCGGTGTCTTGGGCGTTGTCTTCTTAAGTAAGCTTGGGCGTAGTCTTGCTTTGGGCGGAGTACTTGAACGGAGTCTTGGACCCTCGCTTGAGCGGATTTAATTCCCGCTTGGGCGGATTAATTATCAAATCGGTATTCTGTAGTTAACACTCGGGTTTTACATGCAGTATTCTGAGCCCTTATTCTCTTTTGGAGTCAGTGTCTTTGAGGTCTCACTCAGTCGGAATTGAAGACGTCTCACTCGGCTCTGTAAGATTTTACTCATAATTTTCTTCTTGTCTCGAGTCTGCCCTGTTCCTGCACCAATAAATAGCTACTTGCCTAGCATTTATACACCGGCCGCTTAGTAAATTTATAAATACTTCAAAATTCCTTATTTAATTACAAGTTTCAATCGGTTTCTTATATAGATAACATACTTTTGAAATAATTAACTACAACATGAATTCTTATCAAATTATTAAATAATAATAATAAAACTAATCAATAGTTAGTAAATTATGTTAAATAACTAGTGGAATAATTAAGTCTTTTCAAGACTTATCACATCCCCAAACTTAAAACTTTGCTTGTCCTCAAGCAAATATTCAGATTAATTATCAATCAGTAATTGATCAACACAGTCAATCTTTCCTTAACTTAATTCATACTATAATTATTGAATACCGATCATGCTTTCTTCTCGTAATCTCTAAAAGTATAAATACTTACACCTCCTTTGGAAGACAAGTTGCTGATGCTTCCCTCACTGGTCGGTGTTTAACTCTTCTCTCAGTGTGTAGGGTAAATAAAATGCACTCAGCACCTGCATACTTGTTAGATCAACATAAGCTTGCAACAGTTCTAAACATCATGAAATATGCCAACTCAATCGGATCAGTAAGGGCTTTTTAAGCTTATAATGGGGCTCGGCTACAGGCTCAATTATTGTTTTTCCGAGTCATAGATAGGTTACAAGATGTGTCCACTGATGCCTTGACTCAATTTTTAACTTAACTTGCCTTCTACTAACAACTCTCTTAACTTTTCCGACTGGATGCTACTTAATGACTCGTGCTGTTTTGCATTTCTTTTTTCTTTTAGTCCTTCGGACTTCTCTTTTTTTTTTTCTTTTCTTTCTTTTCTTTTCTTTTTCCATCTTCTCCGATCGAAATTTTTTTTTTTCTTCTTGTGGTGCTTTGCACCTTTTTCTTTTCTGACTTTATTCCTTTTTCTCTCGTCTTTGCCTTTCTTCCTTTTATTTTTCTACATATTCATCCATAATTAAACTCAGAGTGTGTCCTTAATTACTGTTAGGCACACTCTTTCATCCCCAAACTTAGAAATTGCTAGTCCCTAGAAGTAAGCAAAAATCGAGTAATTCACCAGTGGAACATCCAAGGTACTCTAGTCGGGTTTTTCTTGGATAAATAGGCTTGTAATGTTAGGTGCATAAAACGAGTGAAAAGGTCTCAGGCTCAAACAGATTATTGGGTCAAAGGATGATTAATATATTAGTAAGGTTATTTTTGGCCTTGGCTAAATAATCAAAGAAGGCCTTCATCATTTCTGATTGGTTGGCATACGACAATTAGCAAGAACTGAGGCAAATTCTGTCTCACTAACTAGCATGCAAGCTCACTCGGAAAAAAAAAATTAAGACAGGCTCAAAAGCTCATACAGTTATAACATTTAATCAGCCAGACTTGTCCCCAAACTTAATGTAAGATCATACATCTAGAATGCTAACTAGCATGCCGAGTAAACATTTTAACTAAGGATGAATAATAGTTATGGTCAGAGAGCATGAGTTAAGCAAAAACCGATCAATTAATTTATCTGACTACAGCTTAACGAATCAGCAAACTTTTTAAATTATGAAGATGGATTTTGAAATTAAATATAATTATCATATTTTATCAAATAAAGACTCAGACAATTAAATAAAGAGTCGGGATACTAGAATACTTCCCTTTTACCTGAATGGCAGTGCTTGGAAACGCATAACCGGATCGGGACTCATGGGTTTTACCAATACATACGAAAAACCGAATAACACAACAAATTGACATGGAAGTAAAATTTCATTACAGAATTAAAAATAAAAATAAATTCAGTGTTCAGCAAACAAATACAATAACTTTAAACTAATACATAAGAAACATTATAAAAACGTGGCACCACTGCTTAAACATTTTGGGCTTCATCGTCCTTGTCCTGCCGGGGGAAAATCGTGAATCCAATGGAAGCTAACCACGCATCCCTATCAGGTGGTGCTCCCATTTCTGATGAATGCTCAACCCTCAGCTTCGAAGCAATCTTCCTGAGCATCTGATCGTGGTTCAAAACCCGATCGTAAATTTCAAGTTGCATCTTCTTCACAACCTGCAATTCCTGTAATATTAAAAGAATGTCAGAGGAAGAAGAAGATGAACCAGCTCCTACAAATTGCTTGGGACGTTCTATTTCTGCGGTTTTAAAGTTCTCAGCACAGTTTTCATCAGCTTTAATGCTTTCCACCTCTAGTGACTCATTTTCCTCACTGGCAGGAGGGACATTCCTTTGCACCAGAGGAGATACATCCCTTTGGTCCTGGCTTCGACTAGGAACCTAGACAGATGAATCAGAAATAGTAATGATGGCCACTTCTCTTTCAGTATCTAATTGTTTCCTTCGCACACTTCCTTCTGTGAAGTTTGGTCTAGGTTTCTGTAGAAGTCTTTGAGATCTTCTCTTCATGATGAATGTTAAAATAACGATGATAAACAACCTAATCAAACAAAAATAAGAACAGAAATGCAAGAGAAAAACAACAAACCAAACTGTAAGATGCATGACTTATGAACAGTGGAAAACAATAATAATGAAACACGAAGATAATAACCACGAACTGCGAAGTGAAGAAGTGAAAAGGTGATACCTTTCTCAGAAATCAGAAAGTGTCGTTTTGGGGGGTCGGTGATGTTGTTTACCAATTAGATTACGCCCAACTAGTTGGTTAACCCTATAATGTGTCCATGTGATACAATTTTGGGCCTGTCCCTGAACAAGTTACGGTCATACCGAGTGACTCATTTGAGTCGGGAACCCAAGGGTGTAAATACACCAATCAGTGTTGAGAGCATAGGGCCGAACGGCCAAGAAAGTAGGAAGTGTCACTACTTGTAATGAATGGACTGAGTTAAAATGAAATAAACTGTACGCTTTAGAATTTAATTCCCAAATATATTAAATTCCCTACTGAAGTTGTAATCAGGTAGGGCCTGACTCTTATCTTTTGCCGACTGAAAATTTTGGTGCGGTCGGTAAACCGCTTGAGTGGTAAATCTTTTCCAAATAAAGTTGTGATTCAGTCGGTGACTACTTATAGAAGCACAACCGCGTGGTAATTGAACAGCAATCTTCCGAGTGAGGTGCTTGTGGTAAGTTACCGATTGAATTTCGAGGACGAAATTCTTTTGAGAGGGGGAGAACTGTAACATCCCAATTTTGAAGTTAAAAACCGAATGGAAAACCAACCATTAAGAATTGATTTCAAAGTAGGAAAATAACCGTTAATTATAATTAACTAACAAGCAGACTTAAACCATTAAAAAGGATACTATAAAATGGAAACTCAACTACCTTAACTTCAGAAACAATAAACTAATTAAATATAGAAGAAGTGATGGCCGAGTGATGGGGTTGAGTGCGCATGGCTGAAGTGGAGCTGCGGGACTCACGCTCTCCCACCCCACTCCCTCTTCCTCGTGCACGCGCATACATATAGGTATATGTGCCCTGGGTCATGGGGGACACACATCTCCTTCTGTTCTCTCTTCTTCTCCGCTCCACTCTCCTTCCCTTCTCCTTCCTTGTTCCTTCATTCCTTCGTCGGCTCTTCTTCTTCTTCTGCCTAGAACTGTTAGTATTCCAGTGAGAAGGCTGTGCTGGAAGCGCCTTGGAGCTGCGGGGGAGACGAGCCCGTGGAGGAAAGAAGCAACTCTGGCCCAAGATCAACGCTGAGCTCGAGGGCTGTTGGAGGAGAAGTAACGAAAGGGCGATCGGTCAAGCCTTGCAACTCGAGAAGCCTCTGAACTCTGACAGCAGGTAGGGGGGGCGCTTTGCATGTCAAGTGTATGGCTTATGACCGGGTCCCGAATGCTTGTTTTAATGTAATATGTTACGAAATGTGTAGATCAATGCATGGTAATTTACTGATGGTGCATGTAAGTGGTGAGGGTTGTGTGACTTGGTTTACGAGTGCCTGCTAATACTTCTGTGATGCATGTTGTTAAAATCTGAGTTGTTGAGTGAATGTGTGTGTTCCCATTATTCCCTAATGCATGAGATATGAATTTGATGCATGATTTCCAGTTTGAATGCCGTGTGGAAAGGTATGCTGACTCTGTTAAAAATGTTAAATGGATGTACTGTAACGTGGTTGCCCATGCTTGCTGTTGTGAGTCATTATGTTAGAAGCAGGTGTTGTTGTAATGGAATGTGGGATTCCGAATGAATCTGAATGCCGTGTGAGGGATCGGTTGTAACCCATTGATGGCTGTGTAAAACGTGTCTGGTAAGCTTAGGCATTGTTGTGAATTTGCATGAGATTGCATACGTGAGGTGATTTCCAGATGTCTGACCAGTTCCATGAGGACCCGTGGTAGCCGATGGAGCTAGAGTTGGGTCTCGAGACATCATGGGGTGACCGGTGCCACACGGAAAGGGCTAGTGGACGGGGTCGGTAGGGCATCTGGAGTCGTATACGATGAGCTTCAGTCAGATTCTGGTTAGTTCCATGAGGACCCGTGGTAGCCGATGGAGCTAGAGCTGGGTCTCGAGACGTCACGGGGTGACCGGTGCCACACGGAAAGGGCTAGTGGATGAGGGACCGGGAAGGAATCTGTACTGAACTCCTTGTCTTAAGTCGGATCCGCATGCATGAGTCTATGAGCATTGTTTGCATGAGTCTATGAGCATTGTTAGTAAGATTATTGTGAATTACTGAATGAACATACAGGTAATGTTACTGTGGCCGAGTGCAGTGTGATGCTGTGTTTGAGAATACATGTTATTATGCGAATTCCGATTGAATGATGTGGTCTGGCTCTTGTATTACTTGGCAGTATATATACATGTATATTGTTATGAATTGAACCTTGTAAATCATATAATTGAGAATCGAGGTAAAGTCTGAGTCAATAGCTGTCACTTTATATGTAAAAGCTCACCCCTGCACCATTTTTCAGTATGTATGCAGGTTGGACTCTGAAGTGATGATAAGGTCCCAGGTCCGAGTGAGGGGTACTCCGACCGTGAGTGTTTATTTTGTACGTGTCATGTTTCGTCAGTTGTAGCCTTGGCCGGCTCGTAATAACAATGTGGTGTAATGAACATGAATATATATATATGCGTATAGATAATTGAGTTATTGTGACCCGAGTGCATGTTTTTATACATATATATGTATCATGTTGATAACAGGTGCTGAGGAATGGATGACGTTAAGGTAATGGGTATTCCGAGTGTATGATTATGTACGTTCAATATGTTGTATACGAGCGGTCGTGTTTGGGTAGACCGAGGGATGCTGATGGTTAGAATACTGCTCAATTAATGATTTCCGAGTGGACGTAGTTGGGGAGTTAACTCCGAGTGGGACTGCGAATGGCTATGCCTTCTTGTTCGAACGATGATACTTCGATGAATTCTGAGTGAAATACCTTGGATGAACCTGTACTGTGTAAGACCTGATGAGAGAATTCCCAGGTGAAAACGAGGGCGGCCCTTACCGAGTGAAAATGTAAGCAAAAACTGAGTGAGGAAGAGTTCGTATTTTCCAAGCGAAATCATAAATAAATCCCGAGTGAGGCAGAGTTGTGCCTCCCGAGTGAAAACCTCGAGTGATTCCCTGCTGAGAGAGGAGTTCAATTAGTGGGTTAGGGTGGATTAGATCCTAAGTGAAAGGTATTGATAATCCGAGTGAAAGGTGTAAAGTCTGAGTGAGTGAGGATTGGTGTCCCGAGTGGTTGGGTTTGAATAAGTCCGAGTGGGACTTGACTTCCCGATTTTCCGAGTGAAGTGCGAGCGTGAGGACTCGCCGAGTGAACCTTGTCCATATCCGATTGAGAAATTACCTTGTGTCTGTGTTGGAGGGGCGTTGTGTTGACCTCACTTAGGCGGTGTCATACCTCGCCCAAGTGACTAGGACGGTTCGCCCAAGCGCGTGGAACCATGCTGAAGCGAGCAGATATCAACATGAGACTCCGCCTATGTACCTCCCTCTTCCGTTGTCGCATTATTATATCTCGCTGGGCGGTGTTGGACATCGCCTGAGTGAGTGGACGTTGTGATTGAGTCCGACCAGGCGTTGTCATACCTAGTTGAGTTGGGCAGAGTGAGTTTGGACCTCTCTTCCTCCACAATCTGCTATCGTACATGTACATCTCCCTTCTCCTTCCCCTTATCTATTTCCTCCTATGGATTGACTAGTGTTACTCATGGAAGGCTTTCTTTGTGAATTCCCCTCCATCCTCCGCTACATTACCATACCCCGCCCAGGCGGTATCAGACCCCGCCTGAGTGAGCCAACGATATTATGTAATCCGCCCTGGCGCTGGTGTGTTTCATTAAACCAAATGAACCGGTTCCAGTCTTAGCCTTCTGTTATTTGCCATATACGTGTGGATGATCTCTCTCTTCCCTTGCCTTCCTTCTCTTACTATTCCTGCCCGGTACTTCTTGATTGCCTCTGGGAATGGAGTGAAGGGAGTACTGATTGTCTGTTTTAAGCCGCTGTGCTCCGCTGAATACTGGCTGGGTGCTTGTCCTTCCTTGCACTCCGCCCCTTTTGTTATCCGGTTGCCTTATAGTCTATTTGGTTACTTATTTTTGGAAAAATTTTCCCCGTATTGGTTCTTAATTATTTAATAAATTAGGGTGTTACATTTTGGTATCAGAGCAGACCAAAAGGTCCATGGCCAAGGTTTGCCTACTGTTTGTGGGCGGTTGAGTATATTATGCCAGTTTGTCCTAGATTGCTTATGATATTCTATTGTATGTTGATACCTGTCCAATTATGACTCGGGTGATGATATATGTTATGATTCTCTATTGGAATTGGTATATGCTGACTATGAATGGTGTGGTTGTACGCCTGTGCCTTGTTGAGAAATTTGAATGTGTGATAAATGAATAGTATATGAAGTATATGACTTTCAGTATGAGAGGGGTTGTAATTCCTAGGTTGAGAATCTGGGTGTGTAATAAGTGAGTAAAGGTGAGGTCAGATACATGTTAAAATTTGGGGTTGGGTCTCGGTGGCGATTGAGGAAACCAAGTGAGTGACGCACTAGATGCTGGACCAATAGGAATGGTGACCCAGTTGATGAGGCATGACCATGAACGAATGAATGTGAAATAGAACATCTGTATGACCTGGAGGCTATCTTGGTTTGGTGCGTGAAAAACCGAGTGAATGGTACTAGACCTTATAACAATACTTCAATATGGTGAGGTACCCATCGTGGGAGACTGGGTAAATAATGACCCCTTAGGGATTCTAAACCTGATAGTTTATTACCTTGTGAGTTATTGAGCCGAGTAGAACAATTGTGTAGTAGCTCATTGAGGCTTGAATGATTATTATATGATGTGTTATGTGTGAGATGTGCTGGTAGCTGTACTATGACTGCGTAATGATGCATGCGAAATCCTGGATTGAGGTATTGAAAACTGTTTAGTGATTGTACGACTCCGTCCATGAATGCATGCTAATAATTCTATGAATACTGACTGAATACTTGTAAAATAGGAGTGTCACCATTACTGCCGAATGCTATTTGTGACGGATATTTTGTAACCTAACACATGAACCCTGCGTAATATAGGATACAGGTGATTGAGTGTGAACCCTGATTAAATGATTAGATTATGACAGAGTTTTGGTTCCTAGTCTATGATAACTGAGTGAATGATTGATGGATATATTTATCTTGGACAGGTTCTGGTGAAGTGCTTTTATGTATTGCTCTATATTCAAAATATGACAGTTGTTGATGATTGAAATATGTGATCTGTGTGTGATTGCTTAGTGATGCATGCAATGTTATAATTGAGAATGTATGTTATAGTGAAATTTCCGATTGAATGACTGTGCGTACACTTATGAGAATGAATGAGCTCAGTGTGAACTATGTGAATGTGTGAGTATGATATTGTGAATGAAACCCTTAATGTGGTTGGGATTGATTTGGGTAAATCTGATTGGATGGGCGTATGTATATGTCAAGTGCAATGTCTGTTATGATTATGATGTATGCTGTAGTAAACAATGATATAACCATGAATAATTAGTGTGACATCTGATTGAGTGTCTGTATGTACATTAGTGCTGTTACTGAAGCTCGTGGTGTGTTATAGCATATGTGATTGTGAATTGCTTAAACCTGAATGAATTGCATGAACCCGAGTGAGTGATGTCATCACATTGCTGGGGATTGAGAATTTAATCCGAGCCATGATTTTGTGTTGAATAGGATTAGAGGAAATAATTACTCGGTATTGGCTAGGAGCCGATTGTTGTATTGCCATCAACTATTTTACAGAAGTGATGAATAATTTTCATGATTATTGATACGTGATATACCCCATGAGTTGCATGATGTTGATGTAGATGTATTACTTATGTGCATGAACTGCCATTAACTACCGAGTGAACTAGTATTAGTGGAGTGAGTTTGGTCCGTGTGAGGCATGCTGCTCTGAGATGACTCTTCCTGCCATGGGTAACGTGGCAGCGTACACGTTGTAGTGACCATGTAATTGTTGTAACCCTATAGGTATGAGACGTCATCCTATAAGTTGGATACAGCAATTCATGAGTCAAGCAGGTGAAGTTGTAACTGCTTATGGTGGTGATGAGTCTTTCAGGCGGTCCCGAGTGATTGTGAGAGTTATATTAAGCGGGTGTTATACGGTTATGTATCAGAATGAAGATAGGGGGTTTGTTTGACCTTAGAATGTTTGCCTCCGAGCGGATTAGAGGTCGTCGGGTACGGATTAGCTACTAAAAAGTTGATTAATTGCTGGGAGGAGAAGGGCGGTCAATCTGTCACTGAAGTTATAAGTTTTATAGGATTAACCGGGTGGTATTGTAAGCCTAAAGAGGAAAACAGGATCTTAAACCAAACTAAATTATGAAGTGAGGATTTACTTGGGAAGGGATTAGTGTATCCCGAGTGTGTAAAAGTGGGGATAATTCTGAGTGAAATCTTATGAGGAAGCATTGCTGCGTGAGGATTAGAATGTTCCGAGTATAACCTCATAGAGAGTGCCATTATTAAGTTAAGAGGGTAGTATCCGAGTGAAACATTCTGAGTCAGGTGAGATTCGAGTGGTGTGTCTCAGAGTGTATCACTTCCGTGTAGAATGGAACCATGTTGGATGACTCTACGAAGAAAGATGCCGAGTGTAGAATTCTTAATGCCCTTGTGATGTCCAACCGAGTGATCTTCCAGGAGAGAAGTCCTTCTGGTCGGGAAAATGAGACTCCGAGTGAGTGAGTTTCCTAGTGAACGGTCTCCGAGGGTAGTAGATACCTGAGGGAAGGATTTAATTGAAGTCGTACTCAGGTCAGTGTTAGGGCTGAAGGACTTAAACTCAGGTTTGATTTCGTTATAGACTTGAATTCCAAGCGAACCTGTGCAAGAGGGGAGATCTCCAGGTGACGATTGCCTTCAAAACCCGAATAATATTTTTGAGTGAGAAACCGAGTGTTTAAACCGAGAGGAATTGGTCAGGAGTGGGTATTTTTGGGGGTCGGTGATGTTGTTTACCAATTAGATTATGCCCAACTAGTTGGTTAACCCCATAACGTGTCCATGTGATACAATTTTGGGCCTGTCCCTGAACAAGTTACGGTCATACCGAGTGACTCATTTGAGTCGGGAACCCAAGGGTGTAAATACACCAATCGGTGTTGAGAGCATAGGGCCGAACGGCCAAGAAAGTAGGAAGTGTCACTACTTGTAATGAATGGACTGAGTTAAAATGAAATAAACTGTACGCTTTAGAATTTAATTCCCAAATATATTAAATTCCCTACTGAAGTTATAATCAGGTAGGGCCTGACTCTTATCTTTTGCCGACTGAAAATTTTGGTGCGGTCGGTAAACCGCTTGAGTGGTAAATCTTTTCCAAATAAAGTTGTGATTCAGTCGGTGACTGCTTATAGAAGCACAACCGCGTGGTAATTGAACAGCAATCTTCCGAGTGAGGTGCTTGTGGTAAGTTACCGATTGAATTTCGAGGACGAAATTCTTTTGAGAGGGGGAGAACTGTAACATCCCAATTTTGAAGTTAAAAACCGAATGGAAAACCAACCATTAAGAATTGATTTTAAAGTAGGAAAATAACCGTTAATTATAATTAACTAACAAGCAGACTTAAACCATTAAAAAGGATACTATAAAATGGAAACTCAACTACCTTAACTTCAGAAACAATAAACTAATTAAATATAGAAGAAGTGATGGCCGAGTGATGGGGTTGAGTGCGCATGGCTGAAGTGGAGCTGCGGGACTCACGCTCTCCCACCCCACTCCCTCTTCCTCGTGCACGTGCATACATATAGGTATATGTGCCCTGGGTCATGAGGGACACACATCTTCTTCTGTTCTCTCTTCTTCTCCGCTCCACTCTCCTTCCCTTCTCCTTCCTTGTTCCTTTATTCCTTCGTCAGCTCTCCTTCTTCTTCTGCCTGGAACTGTTAGTATTCCAGTGAGAAGGCTGTGCTGGAAGCGCCTTGGAGCTGCGGGGGAGACGAGCCCGTGGAGGAAAGAAGCAACTCTGGCCCAAGATCAACGCTGAGCTCGAGGGCTGTTGGAGGAGACACTGGTGGAAAAAAGGGTTTTAAGCACGGTTCTGGAGGGGTTTTAAGCACGGTTCCAGAACCGTCCTTGTTCCCACCGTGCTTGTAAATAAGGGCTTTTAAGGACGGTTCGCGACCGTGCTCGTAAGTGGCTTTTAAGCACGGTTGATATTAACCGTGCTCGTAGGTGGGCACTTTTAAGCACGGTTACTCCAGAACCGTGCTCGTATGTGGCACTTTTAAGCACGGTTCCTCTTGAACCGTGCTTGTTTCTGCTGGAAATTCAAAGCAAGCTGATAGCAACTATGGCGGTTTACTTCTTCTATTGCAATTTCCATTGCCACCTTATGCTCCTTTCCAACTCGCCAACCAAAGTCTATGACGCCTCCAATCTTCACAAAAATCTTGGATTTCATCGGACAATCTTCTATTTCGTAGTCCTTGCCATAATCCTGTGGAATTTTGTGGAATTTTTAAGGAATCATAACTTACTGTATTTCAAAGATCTGACTTCTGCATAATCCTGACAAGGTCTCCACTCTCCACCCTTCTTTTTCATCATTTCTTTCTTTGGCTGGAAGTTTGGATAAACCAATACAACATTATTATTCTATTATGCATGTCACATGATGTGTTAAGAAATCATAAGAAATGAAAATAAACTATATATTTAAAAATACCTCTTGAACGCCCAACTTCAATGGAGACGAAGAAGGAGGTGGAGTGTTGGACGAAGGTGATATTGGGAACGTTTAGAGGAAAGGTGAAATGGAGGGAGAGAGGGAGGAGGAAGACAACACAGTTATGGAGGGAGGAGGATGAAGAAGAGGGAGAATGGAAGGAGGGGAATGTTTAGATGAAAGGTGAAATGGAGGGAGGGAGGGAGGAGGAAGACGAAGAAGGAGATGGAAGGAGGGGAATGCTTAGATGAAAGGTGAAATGGAGGGAGAGAGGAAGAAGAAGAGGGAAATGAAAATTCGAAAAACGACCCTATAAGCACGGTTCCCCTCAGAACCGTGCTAATATCCCCATTATTTAATTACTTTTCAGGACGGGCCCCTTCCAACCGTCTTCGTAGCAATCCCTTTTTAGCACGGTTCCCCCACAACCGTCCTCGTATCCTTACCTTTAAGCACGGTTCTTAGAAACCGTCCTCGTATCCTTACCTTTAAGCACGGTTCTTCCCAACCGTCCTTATAACTCTTTCAGAAAAAAAATTTAAAAATTTTTTCCAGTATTTAAGCACGGTTCGTTGTCAACCGTGTTCGTAGGTCTAGTTTTAAGCACGGTTGCAACTCAACCGTCCTCGTATGTGACTTCAAAAATTTCAAAAATGCCACCGCCTCTTTTTTAGCACGTTTTTGATATAACCGTGCTTAAAACCTGTCCTCGTATCCATTTTCTGCACTAGTGAGAAGTAACGAAAGGGCGATCGGTCAAGCCTTGCAACTCGAGAAGCCTCTGAACTCTGACAGCAGGTAGGGGGGGCGCTTTGCATGTCAAGTGTATGGCTTATGACCGGGTCCCGAATGCTTGTTTTAATGTAATATGTTGCGAAATGTGTATATCAATGCATGGTGATTTACTGATGGTGCATGCAAGTGGTGAGGGTTGTGTGACTTGGTTTACGAGTGCCTGCTAATACTTCTGTGATGCATGTTGTTAAAATTTGAGTTGTTGAGTGAATGTGTGTGTTCCCATTATTCCCTAATGCATGAGATATGAATTTGATGCGTGATTTCCAGTTTGAATGCCGGTGGAAAGGTATGCTGACTCTGTTAAAAATGTTAAATGGATGTACTGTAACGTGGTTGCCCATGCTTGCTGTTGTGAGTCATTATGTTAGAAGCAGGTGTTGTTGTAATGGAATGTGGGATTCCGAATGAATCTGAATGCCGTGTGAGGGATCGGTTGTAACCCATTGATGGCTGTGTGAAACGTGTCTAGTAAGCTTGGGCATTGTTGTGAATTTGCATGAGATTGCATACGTGAGGTGATTTCCAGATGTCTGACCAGTTCCATGAGGACCCGTGGTAGCCGATGGAGCTAGAGTTAGGTCTCGAGACGTCACGGGGTGACCGGTGCCACACGGAAAGGGCTAGTGGACAGGGTCGGAAGGGCATCTGGAGTCGTATACGATGAGCTTCAGTCAGATTCTGGTTAGTTCCATGAGGACCCGTGGTAGCCGATGGAGCTAGAGCTGGGTCTCGAGACGTCACGGGGTGACCGGTGCCACACGGAAAGGGCTAGTGGACGAAGGACCGGGAAGGAATCTGTACTGAACTCCTTGTCTTAAGTCGGATCCGCATGCATGAGTCTATGAGCATTGTTTGCATGAGTCTATGAGCATTGTTAGTAAGATTATTGTGAATTGCATGGATTAAATGAATTGGGTGAATCCCGACTGAATGAACATACAGGTAATGTTACTGTGGCCGAGTGCAGTGTGATGCTGTGTTTGAGAATACATGTTATTGTGCGAATTCCGATTGAATGATGTGGTCTGGCTCTTGTATTACTTGGCAGTATATATATATGTATATTGTTATGAATTGAACCTGGTAAATCATATAATTGAGAATTGAGGTAAAGTCCGAGTCAATAGCTGTCAGTTTATATGTAAAAGCTCACCCCTGCACCATTTTTCAGTATGTATGCAGGTTGGACTCTGAAGTGATGATAAGGTCCCAGGTCCGAGTGAGGGGTACTCCGACCGCGAGTGTTTATTTTGTACGTGTCATGTTTCGTCAGTTGTAGCCTTGGCCGGCTCGTAATAACAGTGTGGTGTAATGAACATGAATATATATATATGCGTATAGGTAATTGAGTTATTGTGACCCGAGTGCATGTTTTTATACATATATATGTATCATGTTGATAACAGGTGCTGAGGAATGGATGACGTTAAGGTAATGGGTATTCCGAGTGTATGATTATGTACGTTCAATATGTTGTATACGAGCGGTCGTGTTTGGGTAGACCGAGGGATGCTGATGGTTAGAATACTGCTCAATTAATGATTTCCGAGTGGACGTAGTTGGGGAGTTAACTCCGAGTGGGACTGCGAATGGCTATGCCTTCTTGTTCGAACGATGATACTTCGATGAATTCTGAGTGAAATACCTTGGATGAACCTGTACTGTGTAAGACCTGATGAGAGAATTCCCGGGTGAAAACGAGGGCGGCCCTTACCGAGTGAAAATGTAAGCAAAAACTGAGTGAGGAAGAGTTCGTATTTTCCGAGCGAAATCATAAATAAATCCCGAGTGAGGCAGAGTTGTGCCTCCCGAGTGAAAACCTCTAGTGATTCCCTGCTGAGAGAGGAGTTCAATTAGTGGGTTAGGGTGGATTGGATCCTAAGTGAAAGGTATTGATAATCCGAGTGAAAGGTGTAAAGTCCGAGTGAGTGAGGATTGGTGTCCCGAGTGGTTGGGTTTGAATAAGTCCGAGTGGGACTTGACTTCCCGATTTTCCGAGTGAAGTGCGAGCGTGAGGACTCGCCGAGTGAACCTTGTCCATATCCGATTGAGAAATTACCTGTGTCTGTGTTGGAGGGGCGTTGTGTTGACCTCGCTTAGGCGGTGTCATACCTCGCCCAAGTGACTAGGACGGTTCGCCCAAGCACGTGGAACCATGCTGAAGCGAGCAGATATCAACGTGAGACTCCGCCTATGTACCTCCCTCTTCTGTTGTCGCATTATTATATCTCGCTGGGCGGTGTTGGACATCGCCTGAGTGAGTGGACGTTGTGATTGAGTCCAACCAGGCGTTGTCATACCTAGTTGAGTTGGGCGGAGTGAGTTCGGACCTCTCTTCCTCCATAATCTGCTATCGTACATGTACATCTCCCTTCTCCTTCCCCTTATCTATTTCCTCCTACGGATTGACTAGTGTTACTCGTGGAAGGCTTTCTTTGTGAATTCCCCTTCATCCTCCGCTACATTACCATACCCCGCCCAGGCGGTATCAGACCCCGCCTGAGTGAGCCAACGATATTATGTAATCCGCCCTGGCGCTGGTGTGTTTCATTAAACCAAATGAACCGGTTCCGGTCTTAGCCTTCTGTTATTTGCCATATACGTGTGGATGATCTCTCTCTTCCCTTGCCTTCCTTCTCTTACTATTCCTGCCCGGTACTTCTTGATTGCCTCTGGGAATGGAGTGAAGGGAGTGCTGATTGTCTGTTTTAAGCCGCTGTGCTCCGCTGAATACTGGCTGGGTACTTGTCCTTCCTTGCACTCCGCCCCTTTTGTTATCCGGTTGCCTTATAGTCTATTTGGTTACTTATTTTTGGAAAAATTTTCCCCGTATTGGTTCTTAATTATTTAATAAATTAGGGTGTTACATCAAGCATGTCAGAAAGACTCAATTCCGAGTCAAATATTGTCCAATGACTCAATTCTGAGTCATACATTGCTAGGCATTTCTATCTATGAATAAAATTTGCCCAAAAGCTTCACTTCCGAGAGGAAAGACTTATAAATTCCGAGTGAAGGTTGTGTTTGCCGAGTGGAATATGGCCGAGTGAGCTTATTCCGAGTGAAATTCCTGCACCCGAGACACTTGTGTGTGAAGTGGAACTGATAGAACCACTTCTGGGTGAGAGAATCCGAGTGACTCACCTTGGGGTGACTCACTGCCGAGTTAAATTACTTAGAAAAACTCGTTTCTAAGTCAAATTAGGATCAGAAGTTGCAATCCTGAATGAAGGGATTCCGATTGACAACATATATGTCTTGGGTCGATTTAGGATCAATTATACCGAGTGACAACTTATGTACCTTGAGACGTTTTCAGGAGAATCTGTCAAGTACGAAAACTGAGTGAATTCCGAGTGAAGGATTACCAATTCTGACTGAAGGTTACAAAATCCGAGTGAGTTGTCCAAGTCAGGATCTCCGAGTAAGTGAAATGAATGGCTAGGGTATTTCTCCGAGTGAGAATAGGCAAGAATGTCAAGTATGAGGCCGAATGAGTGTTAGTCGGTCTTAGTATTAGTTACCGAGTGAGATGCTGTTCAAAAGAAGAGTTGATAAACTTGTAGTATAATTCTGAGTGAAATAAGGTTGGGAGATATTCCGAGTGACGTATAACATTGGGGACCCTTCCAAGGGAAGGAAACTCTGTATTCTCTGAGTGAGAAAGGTGTAAACGTGCCGAGTGGTGAATGGATAATGCATTCCGATTGAATAGTGTTTGGAATACACCGAGTGGTGTTTAATTGGGGAGTAATCCGAGTGATCCTCTTCCGAATTCCGAGTGAACAATGTTGTATGTATTTTGACTAGGAAGTAACCATTCTAAGTGAAAAAGGTAACTTGTAGTCCGAGTAGCTAAGTATGAAATAAAACCGAGTGAATGAATCCCTCCAAGTGATAAGAAGTTTGAATGGTTCCGAGTAGACAAGAATTCATTAGGTCTGAGTAATGAAAGGTCAGAATAATGCCAAATGGAGCTTAATGGTGGAATCCGAGTGTGCAACTCTGAGTAAGGAGATACCGATTGAAGAGATTCGTGTGAAGAACTTGGGAACTACTTCACCGAGTGGAAGACCTTGTGCTGGATGGATTATTGGAGAGGAAGAAAAAGAGTTTAGAATGAACGCCGAGTGAAAGTTAACCAGTTAATATGTCAATCCTGGAATAAGGTTCTGAGTGAATGGATGAGTTGTACCAGGTGGAACAGTGTGTAGAGATGACTCGGATTTAGTTTGAAATTACCGAGTGAGACTGACTAGAACAGACACGGTTTTAGGATGTTCTACCGAGTGGATTGAGTTGTTTAAGTGAAAACCGAGTGAATGAAAGATCGGTTTTGGCTCAAGCGAGTCGGTATGCGCTTGAGCGAAACCCCTCTGCCAGTGCATTGTGTGGAACTCGCTCAAGCGAGTCGGTATCCGCTTGAGCGAGAGGGACTCGGATTTCCCTCTCTTCACAATACCGACCACTACCAGTCGGTATATACATGGACCGAGTAGAATTCCAGTCGGCCAAGAGGCTGACCGAGTGAAATTTCACTTGGAATTCACTGCCAGATCGACGTTGACTTCTGTTTTGTCCCTTCATGCATTTTTTTAATAAATCATCTTTCATTATGCGCACTCCAGTGGGTGGGCTACAGAAGTGGAGCTTGCTTTCAACCTAAACCACTCTTAATTCCCACTAAAAGCCCACTAGAAACCCACTTATGGAAAGTTGTCTCCCACCTTGCATTATTAAACATACCACTGATTCTGAAACTCCCAATTACTCTCCTCCATCAACACACCTTCGTATAGAACCAGGACAGCCAGGGGACTCTTTTCCAGTCAGCTAAAAGTCTTCAAACCAAGTAAGAGGGGACAGGGTTGTGAATATTTGTGAAATGGGTAGAAGTGTATGCTGTTCTAGGATTCCAGAATTAACTTCGTAACTTGTTGCTCATTTTTGAAATTGAAAACATATGAATTTGACTCTGACTTCTTCATGAAAGTTGTAGATCTTTTTGATATCTGAATTTTGAGACCTGAATCAAGTAATTTGAATATGTATAGCAAAAGTTATAGCCAAAATATTACAGCATGTTCATGTGGAAAGTTTATCCTTTGTTTTGTATATATATTGATTTACTGGGAATTGTACGTGCATAATCATCCCTTTATGTCTTCATGAAAGTTGTAGATATATATGTTTTGGATCTTTAGAAAGTGGTTTCACATTAAAATGATTTTTTTACCTCAAGATATGCTCATAATACTGAAGTATGTACAAGCTGTAAATCTGTGAACTTGAAATCCGTATATTATTTTTAAAACTGGAAGTTTTGTGCTAAGAATTAGTGATTAGTGCCTTCATGAAAGTTGTAAATATTTTTGTTATGTGAATTGTGAGACCTGAACCGATTGATTTGAGTATGTGTAGCAAAAGTTATAGCCAAAATACTACTGCCTGTCCGAGTGAAAGATTGTTCCATGTTTTGTGTATATTTTGATGTGCTGGGAATTATACATGCATAATTAGCATTGGAGGTCTTCATGAAAGTTGTAGATATTTAAGTTTTGGATCTTTAGAAACTGGTCTCACATCAAAATAATTTTTGTAGCTCAAGTTATGCTCAAATTACGGAAGTATGTGCAAGCTGAAATTCTGAAATTCTGAAATTCTGAAATCCGAATCTTGTTTTTAAAACTGGAAACTTTGTGGTGAGAATTAGGGGTTGGTGTCTTCATGGAAATTGTATATATTGTGTTAAGAATAATTTAGAATTGGTTTCATGTCAAAATCACGTCTGTAACTCCAGATACGTTCTAAATACTAATCTGTGTACATTTTGGAAAACTTATCTTGAGGCAGTATGGTATTTAGTGAATAAGTGGTATTTCTAATTGGAATCTGAAGTTGTGTTCTTCATAAAAGTTGTAGATAATTGTATTGTTAAGCTATAGAAAGTGGAATCATCTAAAAAGGAGTTGAATTGCTCATGTTATGACTGTTTTGCTAATGTATGTTGCTGTTGGGAATGCTGAAATTCATTGAATAAGGCTATTATGAAAGAAAATGATATTTTCTCTATGGATAAAAATTTATTATTAAATTCTTGAGTGATTATGAGTTATTAGAAATGTTGTTGAGCATTATGCAGTATGTTTGATGTGGTGATGAATAATTATGAATAACGAAAACACTTTGTATGTACATGAATGCCTTGTAATATTGATACATGTGACTCAAAATAGTAAATCCATGATTTTGTGAATTATTACGAGTGTTGTGTCCTTTGGGGACTTGTATTCCAAGAGGTTTTGGAAATATGGATATCATGGTATGTTAAAAGAATTAAAGGCATTCATGCATCATAAGCATTCGGACGCACCATGGAATTTAGGGGTTCCATGATTGCCTACCCTGGTGGGGGGTTACTCTATGATGAGTAAAGCCCTATTTTGTTGTGTGCCATGGAGTGTAGGGATTCATGGTCTATGCAAAGCCCTACTTATGATAATTGTGTACTTCGGTACTTAAGCGCCATGAAGTATAGGGATTCATGGTATATGCTAAAGCCCTAATTGTGTAAGCGCCATGAAGTATAGGGATTCATGGTATATGCTAAAGCCCTAATTGTGTAAGCGCCATGAAGTATAGGGATTCATGGTATATGCTAAAGCCCTAATTGTGTCTCTATGAGACTTTTACTGCAGTATTCCCACCAAAACCAAATGGATCCAGCATGACATCATTTGACTAATTGAAGAATTATTAAATGGACTTGTTTGGCATATTCATCATATCATTATGAGTTGTTGATTGTGTTTGTGCAATTTTATCTATTTTATACTTATTCTATATTCTGTCTCACTCTTACATTAATTTTTACAGTGAATGACACGCAGAATGCAGAGTGATGCCATGATTGATGTCTATTTGAATAATTACTTGAACTTTGATTTCATGGGTTGTAATAAGTATAACATGTCATGTAACATTATCTTCTAAATCATTCTCGCTATTTGAATATTTTCTTGAATTTAATTATTCACGACTAGTATGTATGATAATTTTCTGCTGTTATCAACTGTTACATGAACTCTGAATTGAATTTATTAATTATAAAATGATCTTCCAAAAACGCGAAAAATTTACTCGAAAACTTTAATTAACGTTTGGGGGCGTTACAGTGCTCTTATCATGGGTGGACGGAAGTGGGGAGTATAAGCCGTCGGGCCCTGAGTGGTAGCGGCCACATAAGGATTGGGAGCTTGAATCATAGTAAGAAAGAATGGTCTCGGTGAAACCGTCTTTTGATTAGAAGAGATGGAATTAGTTTCTCCATCCCTTTTCCCAGGCGCCGGCCTTCTTGTCATGCTTGCCCCAGATGAGCTCTGAGTGATCTTTCCTGTTCGTATTCCGCTTTCCACCTTTTCCCCAATAGTCACAATGTCGGAGAAGTTGGATGAAACACTACCAATCATTTTGCCGTAGAAAGGTGATGGGAGCGTGTCGATAAACATCGCGACTATCTCTTTCTCTGACAGTGGGGGTCCACTTGCGCTGCTGTCTCCCTCTAGCGTTGGCATACTCTTTAAACGTTTCATTGTCCCTCTTCACCATATTCTGTAACTGAACCCTATTGGGCGCCATATCCATGTTATACTTGTATTGCCTAAGGAAGACATCTACCAGGTCCTTCCAACAATGAATATGATTTCGCTCAAGGTGAGCATACCATGTAAGAGCAGCCCCTGCTAGACTATCTTGGAAGCAGTGGATCAACAATTGGTCGTTAGAAGAGTAGGATGCCATCTTCCGACAGTACATCATGAGATAATTCTTTGGACAAGTCATTCCCCGATACTTGTCAAAGTCTGGCATCTTGAATTTGGGCGAGAGGACAACATCTGTGACTAGACATAGTTCTGAAGCATCTATCAGTCCAAAACCTCCAACGCCTTCCATCATTCTCAAACGCTCTTCTAAGACTTCTATTTTTTCCTTTTGAGGAGCTGCAACTGTGCTATGACCGGCTACAAGGTTCATCATGCGGGTTGTATCTTGGAGGTTGGTCATATAGGGGGTTGCATATCCGTATGGATAGCCCAGTGGTTGGTTGAATGGAGGCAACACATAGGACTGATTCATTAGGCCTGTACTTGGTGAGGGACCTTAGGGTTGGGCCATAGTTTGTACAACATAATTTGGTTGGGTCGTCTGGGCTCGTGTGTTTTGGGCTTGTGCATTGTGGGTTGGCTGGGCCATCGGGGCTTGGGTGTTTTGGGTCTGGTAGGTTTGTGGGTCATGGGCTTGCGTGTTTTGGGTTTGGTAAGTTTGTGGGTCATGGGCTTGCGTATTTTGGGCTTGATGGAGTGATGGTATATTTGGCTGGGTAGGGTATGAAGCGTGAGGATTCACTGCTTGCTAGTCATGGGTTTCTTGTTGGTTAGCGAGTGGGGGATAGTATCCTGGTGGAAGGCCATAAAGTGGAAAAGGTACTGGGTTGCCGTCAGGACCGACAAATGTATGCTGTGCATAAGACTGGCCGTAAGGTAGCTGGGTCTCAATGGCAGGGTTAGGTCTTCCAACATGAATGGTGACAGGGGGTGTCATTGTGTTAGGTAATTGGGTTCTTGCTGGGTCGGAACCAAGGGGGGTGGTACGGTGGTAGGCTGATGTTGGGTGTTCTCAATACCTGCAGAGGAGTCCCCTTCTGTGATTCTCTTTTCCAAAAGCTTGGTTAACTCGGCTACCTGTTCCTTCAGCTGATTGAACTCGTTTCTGAAATCTTCATCCCTGATTTCTGCTTCGGCCATGAGTCTCGCTTGGAGTCGGGTCGGATAAGGATGTTTACCCGTAATGTCTAATGTAAGTCAAAACACAAAATTGTTAAAAAGAAAGCATTTAAATAAAAGTGGTAAAAGAAAAACCAATAGTATGGTGCACAAAGCTATCATAGAACTCGGTCAGTATCCTCCAACCATTTCTCAGAACGTCATATTCAAGATTAATAAGTATGTGATAAATGGAAATTAACATGAGATAGTTGTGGAGACAAAAGAATCCTTCTTTCTGAATTTCAAAGTACATTACTGCTGCCAATCTTTTTTTTATGCAGGAAAAGCAAATCAGCCATTCCTAGCTCGGGCAATCATGGCCCTCATTTTACAAATCCTTTCTCTACAGTAATCAAGGAAGGTTACAATTTCTTTTGGGGTACTAAGAGGGTTAACCATCCCCTCAGCTTGCTTAAGCAGGAGCGGGAGGTCTTCTAGAACTCCATTAGCCAAATGTGCCAAGTGGGCGAAGCGGTTCATCCATGAATGAATAACTTCATCTTGTTGTGTCATTTCAGTTTTCAAAATACAGATAGCCTCACGACATTCTTGCTCAGTATCTATCACGTGCTGTCGCTTGCCGTTTATCTCATGCTGGCAAGCTTCTACCACCTCATTAAGCTGATGCTCTAATTGGCTAACTTGCAATTGTAGGAGCTCTTTTTGCACCAAGGCAATTTGCTTGTTCTCTTTGTCTTTTTCCAACATGTCTCTCAAGAGTTGCTTGTCAGCCAACATAGTATCCCTTTTCTTGCTCTTCATCCTTAGTTGAGTATTAGCTGTTCGGAGGCATTGACTTTGCTTGCTCAAGTAATCCCTTTCAATTTTCCACTTTTTTTCAATCTCCTTGATGGTTTGCTTGCTTTCTATGTTCTCCCTTTTCTGAAGGGCGCATTCTTGTTGAGACTTTAGCAAGTCTTTCTATAGCTTCTTATTTTTTACAATTAACTCCTTTATCTTGGTTTTCATGGCCTCCTCTTCAAGGGTAGGTGGGGGAACAGATGTCCTTGTTGGTAGTATTCGTCCTTCGCGGCATGGCTTCGAGCCCCTAGTTCTTTTCCTCGTCTGTGGACCTTCTGCCATGCATTTGCTACATCTCGAATCACCGAGGTACAATCTCCTTTTGAGTAGTGAAGGACAAAAGGAATAAGCGATTCTTCATTGGGCAGCCCAAGCAAAGGATAAGCTAGCTGACGTTTGGCTATGACAGGGTTGTAGTTAATGCATCCTTGAGTGCCCATGAGAGGAACGTTTGGGTAGCTTCCACAATGATGAATAATGGTGTCAGCCTTCAACCATTGTGGATACCACCTTACTTTGTCAGCTGTGAGTCCCATCAGGTGATTGGCCCATTCACGCCCGTTCTTTGTTACTAGCTGGCATAACTTCAGATCAGAAATAGGACATTCAACTTTGCCGACTTGGTGGAAAACATGTGACGTGAGCCACACATACAGAGCAGGTAGACAACAAATGATTCTCTTTCCACCTTGTGTACAGCAGAAGTCCATGGTGCAATATATATTTGCCAAGATCGCAGTGACAGGATTTTCAGATTTGAACTTGCGGGCAAGGAAAATGCCAATAGCATCATAGTCTATGTAATTATCAATGTTAGGGAACAAGATAACACCATAAATGGTTAGAGCCAAGGTATCCATGAAGGCTTCCCAATCTCCTTTCTCAACCAGCAAGTGCATGTGCTTCTCAAAATATTCCCGATCAAACCCCAGGACCTGATTTCTATTTAATTGCTTACTTCTTAACACTTCCGGGTTAATCCTTAGGATATCAGCGATGGTAACAATATTCGCATGACGTCCAAGGTGGTGGTAAGGCATTTGTCCCTCTAGTGGCATCCCCAGGATCTGTTCGAACTCTTCAACAGACGGAGCCAATTGAAAGTCTCAGAAGGTGAAACAACGGAGAGGTGGGTCATAGAACTGAATCAAAGCAGTAATTGCCTCGACTTGTACCTCAACTTCTAGCAACTTTAGGATCCTCCCATATTTCCTTGAAAAACCCATCTTCTGATTCATATCCAATTTCTTGCCCAATGCTTGCAAACTGGTTGTATCGACTTTCCTAGCCTTAACATGCAGTAATTTTTTCAACTCGGGTATATTTGTACCACAACTATCTGATCTCATGTTAATTTCCATATTTTCACTCAAAGGTACTGGCTAAGCTCTTGATAGCTTCCTGCAAGAACATAAAGAAATGAGAAAATCAATCATTAGAACTGACGTGTTTTGCAAATCGATACTCCCCTAGTAACTTTGAAAATATTTTTGTATTTAGGGAAGTTTCGATTTGACAAAACTTATGACAAATCAAAGGTCATGTGAGCTACGGATTTTCTGATCATTGTCAATACAAAAAAAAAATTGATTTTTTTTTATTTTTTTATACCTTTTTTTTTATTCAAAACATCCGTAACTCAAGGCCCAAAGACTTATGCATAAAAGGAGAGGACTACTTGCCCGTTAAAAGATCACTAGTTAAAAGTATGTTATTTCAGAAGAAAGCAATCCACTAAACGGGCAAGCAGTCCCCTTAATTTGGATCAGAAAAGGAAGTGAGAATGAGAAAAGGTATAAGTAAAGTTTGCCCCTTTGTGTCTTAAGGTGGGTTTTTCTGAAGGTCTCCTTATGGTTCTAAAGTTCATCTATCAGTGATACCTCGCATTAGGTGGCTTGTTCTAAAACTTCTAAAGGTCACTAGAGCCAAGATCTTACTCATGATGTTGACCACAAATAGTAAAAAGTATACTAAGTGTGGGCACCATATATAAGTCGAACTCTAGCTGAGATTCTCACGGTAACCAGACAGGAAGTACATCCCAAATGGCTCCGCTATCAACCTCCCCTAATCTTAAGTTTTATTTGGGCCCGGGTATAGGGTCCCACTCAAAAGTGTGTGCAAATTGTGAGTGTAGTGTGTGAAAGAGGCATTCAATACCTGTACCTTACTCATCCTGCACATAGAACAAACACAGAGCAACAAAATAAAGTCGACTACCCTAGGGTTCAATGATCACACAGATATTTACAAAACATAATGATAGAATACAAACAAAACAGAAACTAAACATTGACAAGGAAATAAAATAAAAGAAGAAGTTAAATATTTAATATGCTAATTCAAACATGCGCTATCAAATTGACTGGCTTGACTCTCTAAGTCCCCAGCGGAGTCGCCATCTGTCGCGACCGGGATCACGGCGGCACGGCCGACCCTCGAAACGATTTTAAAGATAAACAGGGAGTCGTCACCAATATTTTTTTAGGATAAAATGCTGGAAAAACCTTTTGTTAAAGCACTGGTTATAAAAATGAAATTCTATGGTTCGAGAGTCTGATTACAGGTGAGGAAGGTATTAGCACCTCACGACTGTCCGTTATAAAAACGGTTACCTCAATTTGATAGCGCGCATTATAATTAGCCCAATAATTATTTTAACTTCTTCATGAAAAGAAAAATGTACGGAACGACAAAATAAACAAAAAAATAAACAAAAATCAACACAAAATATTTACATGAGATTGCTGGTGTATTTTAAGAGAATCAAGTTTGTATAATACACTCAAAGGAACGTGCCAAGTTTTAAACACGGTAGTTGTAGTTATAAAAGATATCGTTCCCATTAAGGATCATCAACAATTGAAGCTTAAAATATTACGGCGGATTAAAACGATTGTTTTCATGGTTTTTGAGTTCAAAATATAAACTGCAATATATGAATGAGTATGCAATGAAATAAAAGGAGTTTGTCAAATTGTAAAAACTGGGATTAGGATTCACCGATCTTACCTCCGATGCACAACGTATATTCATGAAAACGGGGTTTGAACTATAATACTTTACGTCACAATCAATGTCATTCGTATCAATTCCTTGACTATGAAATTCATAAGAACAGATTTGATAACGTCAATCCCTTGATCGTTTCAAATCCATTCCAGCATTACGATCGATTGTTTGGACGTTCAATGCGTTAAATACCATCCCTGGTTATTTACTCACATTGAGCATTTCATTTAGATCTGTTTTCGAAAGTTATTTTCCAACAACAAACGTAAACTTAAATCAAGAAACTAGTGATCAAGTAGATTCAGGCAGTGAACATAAAACGAAATACCAAGAATCATAGAACAAATTTACCCGATTCATGAATATATCGTTTATGATCTTCAAGTAAGAAAGGCTACATCCAATCCCAAGGAGAGGTTTAGCCACTCATGGTGGTCATTACAACTTAGAAAAGATGAAGAAGAGAAAGAGTACAGAGAGTTTTTCTAACTATCCAGCCTAGCCGGCCCCCCTCTTCCCCTGTATTCCATGTAGTAAGCTTATATAAAAGAATACTCGCTCAAGCGAGTTTACATTTCGCTCAGGCGAGGAGCATTCTTCAGCACGAAGGAAATCCACGTCCTGCTTCATTATGGGCTTGATTCGCTCAAGCGGTTCAGATTCGCTTAAGCGAATCTTCATATCTGATACTTTATTCCTTTTCGCTTGAGCTGTTTCTTCATCCACTTTAGCGAACCCTTTAAATTTAGGTTCTGGACAAATTTCGCTTGAGCGAAATAATGTCGCTCAAGCGACCTCTACATTGCTGCATTCTGGAAGAAGTTCGCTGGCTTTTCTATTCAAAACGCTTGAGCGAGGCTAATGTTATTCCATTCTGTACCAATCTCGCTCAAGCGGACTCTGTTTTCGCTCGGGCGAATACTTCATTATTCAATATTGGCTTGATTTCGCCTGGGCGCATCACTCCTCGCTCAAGCGAGTCTTGACCTGATACTGTTATTTGTTAAATTCATTGCTCGCCCAAGCGAGCTCTTTAATTTTTCCTCAGCGACCATGCTTCGCTCAAGCAATATACCCTCTGCTTGAGCGAATGTCACTTTGTTTGCTCAACACTTAGTGGATTTTCTTCATTTCTTTTCTTTTCTTCTTTCTTCTTTGAATTTTCCTGAGATTGCAACAAAATCAGCCAATCAACCTGTACAATGTTCATATCACTATGTATTTTCTATTTAGCTTACAAAATTGACAAACATTGCACATTATATCCAATTTATGCTTCATTAACCATGCAAAATATAGGTAAATTGGACATCTATCAACTCTCCCCAACCTAGAACTTTGCTTGTCCTCAAGCAAATGGTCAAGAGAAAGTTTAAGTGAAACAAAGATCTTAATTAATCACAGCTGCAAATAAAATGAAGGACAACTTTTCACTATTCACAAATGATAAATCCTCAATCATGCTTCACTTTATCTAACCAAATTCTAAGTTTGAAACTATAATACACAATTGCAAGTAACCACTCTGCTGTAAAAACAAGAAATCCTCTCTGTTTATACCTTCCAGGTGAGTGTTTGCTCTCTTTATCATTGGTCAAGTGTTATTCAATCATTGCATTTCACTTCACTGCATAAGATAACCACTCAAACAAACATGGATCAAGAGGTCTTTAATAGGTTGTAACTTGGCCAGGCTTACAAGAAATTCATTGGTTTTTCTTTGGATGCAAAGACATACTAAGGACACTTAGATTTCTTGGCCTTGGCTTTTTGTTATGTCATTTTTGCTTCATTTAAGCCATTCAACTTTTCTTTATATTCCTCCTTCATTTTGTTTATTCTTTGACATTTCTAGGAGGATCTTATTTTGTTTTGTTTTTTTTTCAATTTTTCCTTTTTGACAATCATAGCCAAACTCTTCACATACCCTTCTTGAAAGATTGTTCTTGTCCTTAGCATGCGTTATGGTTGGATTATGTTTTTCATACAAGCATGATCTAAGGTTAAGAAAAGAAACTTTTTGGCTCAATTGGGGTTAAACACAAAATTTGGATTGATTACCATTGAAGGTTGGCTTTTTGGCTCTTGTTTAAACCTATTCTACACAAAGTTTGCCTCTATCCTGTCCATGCTTGACTAAGCAATAATCCTTGCCAGAAATTCATGCAATGAAAGATTACACAAAGATCAATGAACTCTCTGTGATTAAGGTTGCACTATCTCACTGGGTTAATTGTCTTGATTTCTTTATTCTCACAGAAAAGGGTTCAAGCATTGTGAACTAATTCCTAACTCAAGAATTAGAAAGATTCATTCAACATTCATAAGAATTATCAGAGTTTCCAAAACTAGTCATCCTTCCTTTTATGCAAGCCTAAGATTAATTCACATCTTTCTTCACTTTTCCATATCATTGAAACAAAATTTCCGCGCCTAAACATTATAACTAACGTATGCAACAAAATTCATTTAGGCGTAACATGAAAATCTAACTGTAAATCATGTGAAATTGACATAAAAGGAAAGTACTGAATTTAAAGTAACATAATAAAAAGGAACATAATTTAAAGTAACATAAACTTAAATGAACTTGACAAAATAAAAAGGAACCACAGCAGCATGCTCAGTCATGTGACATCACAATATCAGTGACCACTCGATCTAGTTATTCTTCAAACTCCCTGTCCTCAGCCTCCTGTTGCTGCTGAGTCTGTGTATCAGCTGGTTCTGTGACAGGTACAACTGCTGGTCCTGCTGATATGGCTGGTGGTGGTGGTGGTGCCTCTGGCTCAGCATCAGCTGCTGGCCTCTCCTCCTCCGGCAGAATGGGACTGTCCCCAGGCCAAGCGACACGCTCCACGAACTGGTCGGGATACATAAAAGGGCCTGCAGGATGGCTCCAATAGCTGGCTCTGTAGTGGTACAGCATGCCTCTGTGAAGAGCGGCCTGCTGTCGCTCAATGTGAAGAAGATGAGCAAGGAGGGTAGGATCACATATAGGTGGTGGCGGTGGTTGGAGAGGTGGCTGAACTAGAGGTGATGATACCACAGGTGGTGGTGGTGGTGGAGGAGACGTCTGTACCTGTGGTGAGGGTGTAGGTATCCTGCAATTCAAATCTATGAATTTCCGATCAATGGATGGTCTAATCGGAGTGATAGGGTTAACATCGATCCCATGGACTGCACAAAGTCCGGTGATGAATGCAGGGAAACCAAGGCTGCCTTTAGGCTTTGCATCAGCTAATGTGGTCTTCGGATTTTGCTGTGCAAACCTAAAGATTTCATCTGAAATTATCTGAGCAAGGTCGACAGACATATTTCGAGAGAGGATGCAGAAGAGGAGCTCACATTTTGGAAGGGGCAAATCAGATACATGGGCGTTTGGGATAACATTTGCTAAGAGAAATGCTGTCCACACCCTGGCCAGCATTGTCATATCCTTCCTCAGTAGTCTGGAAGGATGCTGGCCAGCTCCTTTGTACATGTGATGCCCTGGTAGACAGAGTTTATCTTCAAGGTCCTGTGTCGAATAAATATGTCGGTTCTTCTTTAAGGTTCCATAAGTGCACAAATCTCCATCAGGTAAGCGGAGCATATCACCTAAATGTTCGTTGATAGTGTCCCTATCATATGAAATCCAAGTGCCCCAAACCCAAGTCTTCCTTTCTAGAGTGCCCTCTTTATTCCATGCATTAGCATAGAATTCTTTAACAACCTTAGGGTCGAACTTGTGTCTTGGGTTTGCAACTCTTAACCATTTCCTTCTTCTCAGTAATTCCAAGAACTCATCACACTCTCTTTCTCGTAAATCAACCTTCCTTTCAGGAATAAAAGTCCAATGGTCGATGTTTTCATGGTGTTGCTTATGCTCCTTACTCCTGAATTTTGGTTGTTGTTGTGAAGAGCTTCCTTCACCCCTCTTTCGTTTGCCTTTTTCTCTCTCACTATGCCTTGGGGCATCAGCACTCGTTACTTTAGTTCTAGCCATCCTGAAAAACAGAAAGTGCCAATAGAGTTCATAAGGCAGAAAAGTAAAATTGCTCATACCATCTAGTCACAATCTAGTTCACAATATTTTCACTGAAAAACAGAGCATGATGGAAGGTTTCAACAGTTATAAAAAACGCTGTTCTATTGATGCCATTAATCAAAAACGGAACATGGTTATTTGTTCTTGCCAACACAGAACCTAATCGGAAACTTTATGTAATTGCATGCATTGTATTTCAGCAGCCACACCATAATAAAAAAAAACAGAGCATGCTTCTTGCAAATGGTCTCACTACTTTATTCTAGGGCATGATTTACATTTGGATACCATTATGCAAAACAACATTACAGAGGTGAAAATCAAACCCTAACTAACATAAAACTAAAATCATAATCCACATTGAAGCTTTAAACAAAGAAAGAAAAACGTAAAGAAATTGGGGTGGATAAACAGGTGCATGAGAAGTGAGAAAACTTACTTGAGGATTATGGGAAAGAAGAGAAAGATGAGAACTTGATGAAGAATAAGGAGGAAGAAACCTCTAGAAACCTTTCGGAATCAAGGATGGAAGTGAGAGGAGTTCGGAAGCTAAGAGGTTTTAAAAGAGAGAAGTTTGTAACTGAAGAGTGACTTGATCGTGCCCTTTTAAAAAGACCATAACCGCTTAAATTCGCTCATGCGAGATTAAATAGCTACAGCGAATATTAAGTTTCACTTTCTAATTTCGCTCAAGCGATTCTGGTTCGCTGTAGCGAAATATAAGTTAAAAGATACCTGATGCTCCCAAAAAAATCCTCTCGCTTGAAGTAAATAAGTTTCGCTTAAGCGAATAGATATGTTTAAGACACTGGATAAAATTCGCTAGGGCGAAATAAATGGCGCTTAAGCGAGTGTGCAATGTTTTCTTTCTGGACAAAATTCGCTTCAGCGATAGGGACTCGCTTGGGCGATTTTGTTCCAGTGTTTAATAGAAGATAACTCGCTTGAGCGTGACTTAATGCGCCTGAGCGAGAATTGCAGAAAATGGGAATTTTTTCAAAGTAATGAATATTCTGCAAAATTTGCTTGAGCGGGTACAAATTCGCTTAAGCGAATTTTGTCCAGTGGCTATTTCTTTGTGCTTGGCCTGAGTGAAAAGTAATACTTTTCAAGCGAAAAGTGATATTCGCTTAAGCCAAAAGTGAGTCGCTTAAGCGAATTCTGTCCAGTATCAAAATTAGAGTTGTTGGCTTAAGCGACTTTGAACGAATGTGGGAATTTGGTTTATTCGCTTAAGCGAAGTAGGGTTCGCTTGGGCGAATTGCTCCATACTTAAAAACATTTTAATCTTCCTTTTACATTTTCTTCACACTCTCATCTCATTATTCCCTTCTTCAGTTTCTTTTCTCTTCTCACTCACTTATAAAGCACATCATACACAAAGCATTCACATAACTACACAACTACAAGTCATACAAAACAAAGCAACAACAACTTAAACACACTGGGTTGCCTCCCAGTTAGCGCTTGTTTAACGTCGTTAGCTCGACGCCTGATTGATTTTTATTCTTCAATAAAGTGGATCAGCATATCTAGCTTTTCCACTCCGCCACCCATATATGGTTTGAGTCTTTGTCCATTAACTGTCCAGGTTCTATCAGAATTAGGATCTTGCAACTCAACAGTACCATATGATTTAACTTCTTTAACAAGGAAAGGTCTAGACCATTTTGATTTCAGCTTTCCTGGAAAAAGTTTTAGCTTTGAATTGAATAAAAGAACTGATTGTCCTGGGTAGAAGCTTTTTGCTAAAATCATTTTATCATGGTAGGCTTTCATTTTGTCTTTATAAATTCTTGATGATTCATAAGCCTCTCGCCTCCATTCCCCCAGTTTTTCCAACTGAATCCTTTTTTCCTTTGTTGATGCTTCAGGATCGAAATTGAGCAACTTCATTGCCCAATAGGCCTTATGTTCTAGTTCCACAGGTAAATGACAGCTCTTTCTGTAGACTAATTGGTAGGGTGAGAACCCTGTTGGAGTTTTAAAAGCTGTTCTGTATGCCCACAAAGCGTCATTCAACTTTAAAGACCAATCTTTTCTGCTTTGGGAAACTGTCTTTTCCAGAATTCTTTTGATTTCCCTGTTAGACACTTCCACTTGGCCATTGGCTTGTGGATGGTAAGGAGAAGTCCCTTATGCTTGACATCATAATGTTCTAAACAATTTTGAAGTTGTGTGTTGTAAAAGTGAGATCCTCCATCACTTATCAGAACTCGGGGAGTACCAAATCTGCTGAAAATATTTTTCTTCAAAAATTTGATTACAGTTTTGGCATCTGCCTTTGCATAAGCCATTACTTCGACCCATTTCGAAACATAATCAACAGCTACCAGGATGTATTCATTGGAAACTGATGATGGTAATGGTCCAACAAAATCTATGCCCCAACAATCAAATACTTCTACTTCTAAGATGGTTGTTAGTGGCATTTCATTCCTCCTTGAAATACTTCCACTTCTCTGACATGTATCACAGTTCTGCATAAAAGAGTTAGCATCTTTAAATATAGAAGGCCAGAAAAAACCTGATTGTAGGATCTTGGCAGCGGTTCTTTCCCCATTGAAATGTCCTCCATATGCTGAACTATGGCAGTGCCACAGAATACTTCTGGCTTCTTGTTCAGATACACATCTTCTCAAAATATTATCTGATCCTATCTTAAATAAGTAAGGATCATCCCAAATAAATTGTTTGCATCCTTCAGAAGTTTCTTCTTTTGCTGCCATGTAAAGTCTTCAGGAATCACTCCGGCAGCCTTGAAATTAGCCATGTCGGCAAACCATGGCTGACAGGGCCCGCAAACGCACGGGTTATGTCGCGTAATATAAAAGATTATCGTTCTCCACAGCGACTGTGTTCAACGTACCGGCATATTAAAATTTAATTATCCACACAATTGATTTTTAAGATTTTTATAAAATAAAGCACAAATTAAAATTGCACAGGATACGAATAAATATAAAAATAAAATTTACTTGACACTTAAAAATCAGAGTTGAAAATATCTTGGGATTTCGGGGGATTAAGACTCTATTTTATGTTAATGAATTTTAACTTTTCATAAATAAGAATCGAATTAAGTTTTCCAAGGCGAATTTTCCAAAAGCTAATTAATATGTTCCTCTCGGAATCCTATTAATGTACCTAACCTATGGAAAGCGCTGCTTAATCCTCAGAAAGGCCCATTATCGTTTTATGAAAATCCCTTTTATTTCCTCAAAATAATTTTGATTACTTTCACGGTTTTACCGAGGTCACAAAAAGCATCTCAAAAATCTTAGGTTTAGTTCAAAGCTTTCCGGTAAAAATAAATCTCTCGATTCTATTTATTACCTAAATTTACTAATATACCCGCAAGTATACAGTTTTATCATTTAGGTTCTTGTTAGGAATTACTAAAAGCATTAAGCATAATTGAACTAAATGTAAAACAGAAATTTATTTAATTCCAAGTCAAAATAATATTAACAATAAAATATTATCATACCCCCTTTATCCCAAGATAATTAATTTAGCTACTCATGAAATAATTCAAATTCATATAAATAATGGAAAAATAAAACATACAAGACATGGTAAAAATAAAGACTTACGGGTTTCTCCAAAAGCTCAGAATAATTTACCACTGTAATTCCTTGTTGCAATATTCTCCATCAATTACAAATTTAAATTCTTACTTTTACAGCCCTCACACTCTTAAAATAAAATAAAGAAAAAGAAAGTAAAGAAAAAATGGGAACGGGACAGAGAAAGAAAATAAGAGAAATAAACAGAAAGAAAAGAAAGAAAGGAGAAACGAAAAAACAAAGAGAAAGGAAGGAGGAATTGGAACGGAGCTGATGGTAATTAATGGAAAGAGATTGAGTTTTTGCTGATGGGTTGCTGCTGCTTTTATAGGCAAATGGATGGAGGATTCCAGCTATGAAAACGCGTTCAATTTGCAAGTGGAAGAAACTTTCGGTGCATGTGAGTTCCAGCTGTGCCAATTTGTTTCCAATTTGCATATTTTAATATTTCCAATAATTCGGTGCTTGGATTTTAGTGAAGATTGGTGCAGAATGATGAAATTCAGAGTGAAAAAATGTTATTTTCCCACAAATCCGAGTGAAAGCTTGCTGGAGGGTGGTTTGCTGAGTGTTGGACGGTGTGGGTGCAAATTGGACAGCGCGGAGAGGAGTTGCTGTTGGATGGAGATCTGTACGGTGTGGAGAGTATTGCTGGACGGTGTTGGTTGGAGAGGAGTCTGGGCGGTGTTGGTTGGAGAGGAGTCTGGGCGGTGTTCGTTGGAGAGGAGTCTGGGTGGTGTTGTGTTGAGTGGGTTGTCTGGGCGGTGTTGTGGATGGAAAGGAGAGGATGGTGTGTGTTATGGATTGGAAGAAGAAAGGGACAGCGGATAGGGAATGGGACGGTGTTGTGGCTTGAGGATGGTGTAGAGTGATCCATTGTTTGGAGTTGTGGAGTGTAGGTCGGTTTTGAAAAGAGAGGGGACGGTGTGGAGAGGAGTGTTGTTGATTGTGGCCGGTGTTGGGCCTGTGAAGAGATGGAAGGAGTCGGTGTTGATGGAGGTAGTGATCCGGGGTTGCATTGTGGAGAATTGGGTCGGTTTTCTCTCTAGAATCCGAGTGGAAAAAAAAGGCTTTTTGAGCACAAGACCGAGTGAAAGGTGACTTTGGACACAGATCCGAGTGACAGCCAGTCAGTGTTGTTGGGGGGTCGGTGTTTGCTGGATGAAAGGACGAGTGAAGATTGACTGAAGAGCAACTTCCATTCAATCGGAATTGACTGCAGAAGGACTCGGAACCGACTGAAACCATTCACTCGGCTCAAGTTCATGGAGTTCATTCAGAACAGATTGAAGACTCACTCGGCTCAGATTCAATCGGTTCCTAATCATTTTCACTCGGCTGTCTCTGAATTTGAACAACTCGGTTAAAGCTTTGCTTTGGAATTCACTCGGAAGTGCCTTCTTATTTTTCACTCAGAACTTGCACTTGAAGGACTCTGGAAGCTGGCTGGTAGAAGTTTATGTCCGAGCCTTGTTTTGCTCGGAAGTGCAGCTTTCTGCCTTAGCTTACTCGGATGTCTTCCTTGGAGACTTTTCACTCGGTTTTAATGCGAAACTTAAAAGTCAGTCCGAGTGTGATTCACTCCTGGTCGGATTTCACCTTGTCCGATTAAGACACCATTCGGAAATGCCTTGTTCTCCGAATGAAATCAAACGGATTCTCCTTAGTCAGCATTTATTCATTCAATGGCATTCCTTCTGCTCGGAATCAATTCACTCGGATTCAGCTTTTTGCCCAGAAAAGCACTTGTTCTTTGGTCAGACCTGCTTCAGTCAGCATTCTTCACTCGAATTTACTTTAATCAGCAAATTCCCACTAGGATTCACTTCAATCAGCAATCCTTTCACTTGGAAAATACCTTTGGGTAGCATTTATTAAAGCTCAGTTCCTTTTTTCACTCGGAATTGTTGCATTCGGACAGCTTCCAATCGGATTTTCCTAAAACCGAGACTTATTCCTTTTTAGCATTGATCCTTCACTCGAGTCAGCCATTTATCACTCGAAATGGCTTTGACAGGGAACATTTCACTCGGATTTCCCTCCAGCACTGCAGTATTCCACTCGGATTTGGTCATTTCTGAGCTATCCCACTCGGATTTGGCTTATTTTGTGTCGGATTTCATTGCTTCTGAGTCGGATTTATGCTTTCTGAGTCGGAATTCAGCATAAAAAGAGAGTTCTTTCTACTTTGGGCTTCTTCTTCTTGTTTCATTATCATTTTATGGTCATTTTTCTCTTGTTTTTGACCCTTTATTACCTTAATTTCTGCAAAATAACATACCTAAGTAGACTTGAGTGGAAAGAAAGCAAAAATCTCAATAAATAAAGGAAATACAGTGCATAATGATTAAAATCCTAAGCAAACTAGATCTATTTTATTGTGTTATAAAGCAATTATCAAAATACCCCAAACCAAAACATTGTTTGTCCTCAAGCAATCACCATATTCACAAGATAAAATACAGAAAACATTAAACTTAATAAACTAAGGAATCCAAAACAGAGAAACTCATTTATTCAAATGCCAATTTTATTTTTCTTATGTGAATCAATTTTCAATCTCAAGACTTGAGATACTCTTCTCACAATTTTCACTCAAGTGTTTCAAGGTTTGTGTATCTCTCAAATCATCATAGTCAAAAAATATTACCATAAGCTTGTTAATAAACCAGAAACTCCACAGTTTAGATAGAAAATATGTCAAAGTCTAAAGGTCTTTCAAAGGTTGTAATGTGGCCTTGGGTTGTATTGTCAACGTAGGAATTTCAAGAAAAATGGAATACAAAAGGGCTTTAATATTCATGAATGATTCAAATCACCATTATAAATTTAACAGAGCAAATTTTTTGAACTTTTATGGACTTTTTTAGAATTCATTCAATATCATCCTTTTGATTTTCTTTTTCTTTTTCTTGCTTTTCTTTGCATTCAATACCATATTTTTCTTAAGTACTTTTTTATTTATTTGCTCCACTAAATTTCCAACTTTTTTACCATTAAGAGAATATCATTCAGTGAAAGGTTTCAAGGAAAAATTTTCGCTTTTAGGCTCAAAAGGGGCAACTAGGGGTCAAATTATACAAAATTCTGAGGTTTAAGAATAAGACCTAATTGTGCCTATATCATCCTAAGACATATAATTAAAAACCATTTTGAATCGGTTGAAAAACAAGTTCTAGAATATTAATGACTATGAGATTCACTCAATCAAGAAAATATGGGTTTTGAAAATTTGTTTGATAAATAACCAATTTTGGCTCAAGTCTAACCATGGAAAGTCTTTTCAAGGAAAATTTTAATCACATAAGGTTCATTTAAGCATTTATTTGGCATTTAAACAATCAAATTTTGAAAATTTTACTCAAAATTTTGGGGTCCTTAGATACTTTAGCCTTGTGTTCAAAGTAACTTTATCATGCAATAATGGTAAATTACAAGATTACAAACAAGGAAAACACACATGCAAAATAAAATAACAATCACACAACGTAAACAAAACAGTTAAGTTTTCTTACCTACCACCCCAAACCAGAATTTGACATTGTCCTCAATGTTAAAATGGATGATAAAAGGATAAGAAAACTTACCTGTAATAACCCCAAACCAGCATCTGACATAGTTGGTTTTTTTTTTTATATAGAATAAAAGCTTAAAATAAATAAAACAATAACTTTTTATAGGGTTACCTCCCTATCAGTGCTAAGTTTTAAGTCTTCAGCCAGACTTCTCACCGTTTGGATTTACTCATCAGGAGCATCAAACAAGTCCAAGTCACTTGCTTGTTGTATTGGTTGACCTGTCAGATAGTGCTTTACTCTCTGTCCATTTACCCTAAATGTACCAGATTTCTCACTACATAGTTCGACAGCTCCAAAGGGGAAGACTTTTGTCACCTTGAATGGTCCCGACCATCGGGATCTCAGTTTACCTGGAAAAAGCTTCAGTCTGGAATTAAACAGTAAAACCATATCACCTGGATTAAATGTTCTCCGTTGGATGTGACGATCATGCCATTGTTTGGTTTTTTCTTTATAAATTCTGGAATTTTCGTATGCATCTAGACGGAGTTCTTCAAGCTCATTTAATTCCAACAATCTTTGTTCACCTTGTGAACACCTATTTCAGCCCATCCGCAAATGAAATTTTTTTTAAAAAAAAAAATTAAAAAAAAAAGGGGACTCGGAAATGATCATTTCCGAGTGGAAGGACTCGGAACAGATCAAATCCGAGTGGAATATGCCACTGTTGAAGAGAAATCCGAGTAGAGTAACTCAGAAATGATCAAAACCGAGTGGAATAACTCAAAAATGATCAAATCCGAGTCAAAATAAAGAATTTCTGAGTAGAATGGCTCAAAAATGATCAAAACCGAGTGGGATCACTCAAAATGAGTCAGTTCTGAGTGAAATGCTTCCCTGTCAGAGCCATTCCGAGTGAAGAAATTCAAAAATTCCAATTCTGAGTGAGAAGAGGCGTATTTCCGAGTGAAAATGGCCAAAATTCCAATTTCTGAGCCATTTCAGTCCTTTCCGTGTCATGCTTTTCTCACCCTCTCCCACCAATCTCTGAGCCGTACTTCAAACCATCACCGAGCCCTTTTAGCCAACCAATACCGAGTGAGTCATTTCACCCAATTTCTGAGCCCATTTTCAGTCGGAACCGACTGGCAATTCAGTCAGTTTGCCTTCTCCCTCTCACCCCCCCTTTTTTCATGCATTTCCGAGTCACAATTTGACACGTTTCAGTCGGTTCCGAGTCATTGGTCACTCGGATTGTGGAGAGGAAGTGAAGTCCGGGCCAATTCTCAGTCAGTACCGAGTGAAGGGGGCTTTTTACACTCAGATTTAGGTAGCAACGTGAAGGCCGACCCCTTTTCCACTCGGATTTGACTCCCAATGTGGAGGAATGCTGACTGAGAGGGTGATCCAAGTCATTTACACTCAGATTTCCAACATTCTCAATCGGAATCCCACCCTCCTCTCTCGGATTTCAATATCCTCACTCGGAATTCCACCATTTTCACTCGGAATCCCACTCCCCTCTCTCGGATTTACTATTTTGCACTCGGTTTCCCTGATTTCCACTCGGATTTCCAACATTCTCAATCGGATTCCATTATTATCTCTCGGATTTCCACTAGTTTCCTCCCGTTTGGCTGTGCTGACTTGGAGTCCACCACCTAAGTGGATCCAGGAATCCTGGAGGTGGCTGGCAGACAGGGGCGGAAGTGGAGGGAATTAAAAATTCCCACCAGCCGTTGTCCCCCACTACCAAAACCGAGTGGAAGCTTGAGCTGGCATTCCACTCGGAAGTGGAAGCCTGAGCTGACATTCCACTCAGGCCAGCCTATAAATAGACAAGGGGGAGGGCAGCTGCGAAGGGAGAGAAAAAAAAAGAAGGGAAAACTCTGCCAAAGAAACCTCTGTTCTCTCTCACTCTCACACCAAGTCTTCTCTTCCTCTCACTTCACTCACCCCTCACCCTTCAAACTCTCTCTACCCCAACACCGTCCTCACTCTCACTCAACAGCACCTCTCCCAGCCTTTTCCCATTCCCTCTACTTCTCTTTCCCTTCTCGGACCAGTATTCTTGTTCCAATCGCTCGGTTCTGCTCAAATTTCGCCCGGTAATCCTCTTATCACTCGGATTTTACTTTTTTATATTCGATTTTCTATATTTCCACTCAGATTCTCGCTGTTTCACTCAAATTTTCACTGTTTCACTCAGATTTTCACTGTTTCACTCAGATTTTCACTGTTTCACTCGGATTTTCATTGTTTCACTCAGATTCTTGCTGTTTCACTCAGATTTTCACAGTTTCACTCAGATTTTCACTGTTTCACTCGGATTTTCATTGTTTCACTCGGATTTTCATTGTTTCACTCAGATTCTTGCTGTTTCACTCAGATTTTCATTGTTTCACTCAGATTTTCACTGTTTCACTCGGATTTTCATTGTTTCACTCGGAATTTCATTGTTTCACTTAGATTCTCGCTGTTTTACTCAGATTTTCACTGTTTCACTCAGATTTTCACTGTTTCACTCAGATTTTCACTGTTTCACTCAGATTTTCACTTTTGCACTCAGTTTTCCATTGTTTCACTCGGATTTTCATTGTTTCACTCAGATTCTCGCTGTTTCACTCAGATTTTCACTGTTTCACTCAGATTTTCACTGTTTCACTCAAATTTTCACTGTTTCACTCGGATTTTCACTGTTTCACTCAGATTTTTCCATTTTTGCACTCAGATTCTCCCAGTTTCACTTGGTTTTCTCACTTTTTACTTGTTTTTTCCATTTTTCACTCGGTTTTTCCCCTTTTTCACTCGTTTTTTTTTTCTTCTCCCACTTAGTTTTTTATTCATTTTTCTTAATCAGTGTCGTACGGAAAATACTTTCGTCTACACAGTCTCTATAAGGTCCGTGCACGTGCGAAGCACTTCGCCTTGTATGGATTCTTCACTAAAATGATACCCATCAATATCTTCCTAATCTTTTCCTAAAAAAAACAACATTTAAAGAACTACGTGACCCTGATTTCTCGAAAGCTCGAGAATACGTAGGAGCGGGAAACAGTTCCTGTCGGGCCCATCTTCTTTTATTCAATTTTTAAAGTTTTTTTTCCATTTTCATCTTGCTGTTAAAAGGAGGAGCGAGGTTAATTTGGACGAGACGTCCTGTTAATCTCATATTTTTAAATATCTTTTTTAAGAAAAAAAGAAAGGAGCGAGATTAATTTGGACGAGACGTCCTGTTAATCTCACGTTTTTTTTTATATATCTCTTTAAAGAAAAAGACGGAGCGAGATTAATTTGGACGAGACGTCCTGTTAATCTCATGTAAATATTTTGTGTTGATTTTTGTTTTTTTTTGTTTATTTTGTCATTCCGTACATTTTTCTTTTCATGAAGAGGTTAAAATAATTATTGGGTTAATTATAATGCGCACTATCAAATTGAGGTAACTGTTTTTTTTATAACGGACAATCGTAAGGTGCTAATACCTTCCTCACCTGTAATTAGACTCCCGAATCATGGAATTTCATTTTTATAACCAGTGCTTTAACAAAAGGTTTTTTTCCGATATTTTATCCTAAAAAATATTGGTGGCGACTCCCTGTTTATTTTTCAAACTGTTTCGAGGGTCGGCCGCGCCGCCGCGATCCCGGTCGCGACAGATGGCGACTCCACTTGGGACTTAGAGAGTCAAGCTAGTCAATTTGATAGCGCATGTTTTAATTAGCATATTAAATATTTAACTTCTTCTTTTATTTTATTTCCTTGTCAATGTTTAGTTTCTATTTTGTTTGTATTCTATCATTATGTTCTGTAAATATCTGTGTGATCATTGAACCCTAGGGTAGTCGACTTTATTTTGTTGCTCTGTGTTTGTTCTATGTGTAGGATGAGTAAGGTACAGATATTGAATGCCTCTTTCACACACTACACTCACAATTTGCACACACTTTTGAGTGGGACCCTATACCCGGGCCCAAATAAGCTTAAGATTAGGAGAGGTTGATAGCGGAGCCATTTGGGATGTACTTCCTGTCTGGTTACTGTGAGAACCTCAGCTAGAGTTCGACTTATTCATGGTGCTCACACTTAGTATACTTCTTACTATTTGTGATCAACATCATGAATAGGATCTTGGCTCTAGTGACCTTTAGAAGTTTTAGAACAAGCCACCTAATGCGAGGTATCACTGATAGATGAATTTTAGAACCATTAGAAGACCTCCAGAAAAACCTGACTTAAGACACAAAGGGGCAAACTTTACTTATACCTTTCCTCATTCTCGCTTTCTTTTATGATCCAAATTAGAGAGGACTGCTTACCCATTTAGTGGATTACTTCTTCCAAAAATAACATATTTTTAACCCGTGATCCTTTAATAGGCAAGTAGTCCTTTCCTTTTATGCACAAGTCTTTGGGATTTGAGTTACGGATGTTTTGAAAAAAAAAGAGGTATAAAAAAAAATAAAATAAAAAACCAATTTTTTTTTATTGACAATGATCAGAAAATCCGTAGCTCACATGACCCTTGATTTGTCATAAGTTTTGTCAAATCGAAACTTCCCTGAATACAAAATATTTTCAAAGTTACTAGGGGAGTATCGATTTGCAAAACACGTCAGTTCTAGTGACTGATTTTCTCATTTCTCATGTTCTCGCAGGAAGCTATCAAGAGCTTAGCCAGTACCTCTGAGTGAAAGTATGGAAATTAACATGAGATCAGATAGTTGTGGTATAAATATACCCGGGTTAAAAAAATTACTGCATGTTAAGGCTAGGAAAGTTGATACAACCAGCTTGCAAGCATTAGGCAAGAAATTGGACATGAATCAGAAAATGGTTTTTCAAGGAAATATGGGAGGATCCTAAAATTGCTAGAAGTAGAGGTACAAGTCGAGGCAATTACTGCTTTGATTCAGTTCTATGACCCACCTCTTCGTTGTTTCACTTTCCAAGACTTTCAATTAGCTCCGTCTGTTGAGGAGTTCGAACAGATTCTGGGGATGCCACTAGAGGGACAAATGCCTTACCGCCACCTTGGACGCCATGCGAATGTTGTTACCATCGCTGATATCCTAAGGATTAATTCGGAAGTCTTAAGAAGTAAGCAGCTAAATAGAAATCAAGTCCTGGGGTTTGATCGGGAATATTTTGAGAGGCACATGCACTTGCTGGCTGAGAAAGGAGATTGGGAAGCCTTCATGGATACCTTGGCTCTAACCATTTACGGTGTTATCTTGTTCCCCAACATTGACAATTACATAGACTATGATGCCATTGGCATTTTCCTTGCCCGTAAATTCAAGTCTGAAAATCCTGTCACTACTATCTTGGCAAATATATACTGCACCATGGACTTCTGCTGTACACAAGGTGGAAAGAGAATCATTTGTTGTCTACCTGCTCTGTATGTGTAGCTCACGTCATATGTTTTCCACCAAGTTGGCAAAGTTGAATGTCTTATTTCTGATCTGAAGTTATGCCAGTTAGTAACAAAGAACGGGCGTGAATGGGCCAATCACCTGATGGGGCTCACAGCTGACAAAGTAAGGTGGTATCCACAATGGTTGAAGGTTGACACCATTATTCATCATTGTGGAAGCTACCCGAACGTTCCTCTTATGGGCACACAAGGATGCATTAACTACAACCCTGTCATAGCCAAACGTCAGCTAGCTTATCCATTGCTCGGGCCGCCAGATGAAGAGTCACTTACTCCTTTTGTCCTTCACTACTCAAAAGGAGATTGTACCTCGGTGATTCGAGATGTAGCAAACGAATGGAAGATGATCCACAGGCAAGGAAAAGAATTAGGAGCTCAAAGCCATGCCGTGAAGGACAAATACTACCAATGGATCCTGAATAAGGTTTCCATTGTCAAGATGCCTTTCAGAAGTCCCTCCTATCTCCCGACAAGAGCACCTGTTCCCTCACCTACCCTTGAAGAGGAAGCCATGGAAGCCAAGATAAAGGAGTTAATTGTAAAAAATAAGAAGCTAGAGAAAGACTTGCTAAAGTCTTAACAAGAATGCGCCCTTCAGAAAAGGGAGAACTTAGAAAGCAAGCAAACCATCAAGGAGATTGGAAAAAAACGGAAAATTGAAAGGGATTACTTGAGGAAGCAAAGTCAATGCCTTCGAACAGCTAATACCCAACTGAGGATGAAAAGCAAGCAAAGGGATACTATGTTGGCTGACAAGCAACTCTTGAGAGATATATTGGAAAAAGCCAAAGAGAACGAGTAAATTGCCTTAGTGCAAAAAGAGCTCCTACAATTGTAAGTTGGTCAATTAGAACATCAACTTAATGAGGTGGTAGAAGCTTGCCAGCAAGAGATAAACGGTGAGCGAAAGCACACGATAGATACTGAGTAAGAATGTCGTGAGGCTATCCGTATTTTGAAAACTGAAATAACACAACAAGATGAAGTTATTCATTCATGGATGAACCGCTTCGCCCACTTGGCACATTTGGCTAATGGAGTTCTGGAAGACCTCCCGCTCCTGCTTAAGCAAGCTGAGGGGATGGTTAACCCTCTTAGTACCCCAAAAGAAATTGTAACCTTCCTTGATTACTGTAGAGAAAGGATTTGTAAAATGAGGGCCATGATTGCCCGAGCTAGGAATGGCTGATTTACTTTTCCTGCATAAAAAAAAAGGATTGGCAGCAGTAATGTACTTTGAAATTCAGAAAGAAGGATTCTTTTGTCTCCACAACTATCTCATGTTAATTTCCATTTATCACATACTTATTATTCTTGAATATGACGTTTTGAGAAATGGTTGGAGGATACTGGCCGAGTTCCACGATAGCTTCATGCACCATACTAATGGTTTTTCTTTTACCACTTTTATTTAAATACTTTCTTTTTTAACAATTTTGTGTTTTGACTTACATTAGACATTACGGGTAAACATCCTTATCCGACCCGACTTCAAACGAGACTCATGGCCGAAGCCGAAATCAGGGATGAAGATTTTAGAAACGAGTTGAATCAGCTGAAGGAACAGGTAGCCGAATTGACCAAGCTTTTGGAAAGGAGAATCACAGAAGGGGACTCCTCTGTAGGTATTGAGAACACCCAACAGCAGCCTGCCACTGTACCACCCCCTCTTGGTTCCGACCCAGCAAGAACCCAATTACCTAACACAATGACACCCCCTGTCACCATTCATGTTGGAAGACCTAACCCTGTCATTGAGACCCAGCTACCTTACGGCCAGTCTTATGCACAGCATACATTCGTCGGTCCTGACGGCAACCCAATGCCTTTTCCGCTTTATGGCCTGCCACCAGGATACTTTCCTCCCCTCGCCAACTAACAAGAAACCCATGACCAGCAAGCGGTGAATCCTCAAGCTTCATACCAGCCAAATATACCATCACTCCACCAAACCCAAAACATGCAAGCCCATGACCCACAAATTTGCCAAACCCAAAACACGCAAGCCCATGACCCACAAACTCACCAAACTTAAAATATACAAGCCCCGATGACCCAGCCGACCTACAACGCACAAGCCCAAAACACACGAGCCCAGATGACCCAACCGAATTATGTTGTATAGACTATGGCCCAACCCCAAGGTCCTTCACCAAATACAGGCCTAGCAAACCAGTCCCATGCTTTGCCTCCGTTCAACCAGCCACTCGGTTATCCGTATGGGTACGGAACCCCCTATGGGACCAATCTCCAAGATGTAACCCGCATGGTCGCAGCTCCTCGAAAAGAAAAGATAGAAATCTTAGAAGAGCGTTTAAGGATGATGGAAGGCTCTGGAGGTTTTGGACTAATAGATGCTTCGGAGCTATGTTTAGTCACAGATGTTGTCCTCCCACCCAAATTCAAGATGCCAGACTTTGACAAGTATCGGGGAATGACTTGTCCAAAGAACCATCTCACGATGTACTGTCGAAAGATGGCATCTTACTCTTCTAATGACCAACTGTTGATCCACTGCTTCCAAGATAGTCTAGCAGGAGCCGCTCTTACATGGTATGCTCACCTTGATCGGAACCATATCCATTGTTGGAAGGACCTGGCAGATGCCTTCCTTAGACAGTACAAGTATAACATGGATATGGCACCCAACAGGGTTCATTTATAAAATATGGTGAAGAAGGACAGTGAAACGTTCAAAGAATATGCCCAACGATGGAGAGAGACAGCGGCGTAAGTGGATCCCCCATTGTCGGAAGAAGAAATAGTCGCGATGTTTATCGATACGCTCCCATCACCTTTCTACGGCAAGATGATTGGTAGTGTTTCATCCAACTTCTCCGACATTGTGACTATTGGAGAAAGAATGGAAAGCGGAATACGAACAGGAAAGATCATTCAGGGCTCATCTGGGGCAAGCATGACAAGAAGGCCGGCGCCTGGGAAAAGGGATGGAGAAACTAATTCCATCTCTTCTAATCAAAAGACGCCTTCGCCAAGACCATTCTTTCCTACTATGATTCAAGCTCCCAATCCTTATGTGGCCGCTACCACTCAGAGCCCGACAGCTTATACTCCCCACTTCCGTCCACCCATGGTAAGAGCACCAGTGCCGTAACCTGTGCCATACCATCACCCGTAACAAGTGACTCGACCACCCAATCATAATCAGAACACGAGGAATTCCAACAATGAGCGCTCCCCTGTGCAGTTCGATCCAATTCCTATAACATATACCAAACTTTTTCCAATCCTCGTTCAGAAAGGTTTGGTAGCTCCATCCCCTATGAGGCCGTTGCAGCCTCCTTACCCAAGGGGATATGACCCAAACGCTCATTGTGATTACCATGCTGGGGCACCAGGGCATTCCACAGAAAATTGCCTGGCTTTGAAGTATAAAGTAAGGGATTTGATCAAAGCCGACTGGATTAACTTTAAGGAAGATAGCCCAAATGTTGCCACAAATCCCCTGCCCAACCATGGAAATTCAGAGGTCAACGCCTTGGAAAATGATGAGGAGTGCGTTAAGAATGTTGCTGACATAAGAATGCCATTAAGGGTAGTTCATTCCCTTTTGCTTGAAAGGGGATTAATTGAAGGAACCTGGAGTGTGGAACATGATTGCGAACAGACTACCGAACACCAAGGTTTCTGTGAGGTCCTTCAAAGCCTTATGGACAGCCATATTGTGCAGGTCTGTAAACACCGTGGAGATGAGGTCGACATGATCGAGGAACAAACAAGGGCACGGATCCCTAAGCCCTTGACAATTTTTTACACCAGGAACCCCCAAGCAGCTCCTGTTTCTGTACAACCAACCATCACTATTCAAGCACCCACCCCGTTTGCGTTCAAAGATTCTCGGGCTATCCCTTGGAAGTACAACGCAGATGTGATCGTTGCAAGCTCGGTAACAAGTGACCCGTCTCCTTCGTCCGTCACAAATATTGTTGGGGTAGGAGGTATAACCCGAAGTGGAAGAGTATACGCCCCTCCAGAGCCGAAGAAGGATCAGGTTACCGGAAATGCCAAGGTGGACAAAGAAGAGGCCAATGGTGAAATCAAAAGGGCCGTGACTGATGAAGAGGCCCATGAATTCTTAAAGTTTATTCGCCAGAGCGAATATCAAGTGCTTGACCAACTGACCCATACTCCTGCAAAAATCTCTTTGTTATCATTGTTGATGAGCTCTGAACCACATCGGAAGATATTGATGAAGGTCCTTAACGAGGCCCATGTCAGTCATGACATTCCCGTTGATAAATTTCAAGGAATAGTGGGGCATATTATTGCAGATAACTATCTGACCTTCACTGACGATGAAATACCAACAGAGGGGATTGGGCACAACAAAGCTCTCCATATCTCCGTAAAGTGCCGAGACTACATCTTAGCAAAAGTACTTATTGACAATGGGTCATCCCTCAACGTCATGCCAAAGTCTACATTGGCCAAGTTACCGTTTGATGGGACTTATATGAAGCCAAGTGCCACGATAGTACGAGCTTTCGATGGAACTCGGAGAGAGGTCATGGGTGAGATTGAGCTGCCCATACAGGTTGGGCCATGCACGTTCCAGGTTCTTTTTCAAGTCATGGATATCTCGCCGGCCTACAGCTGTTTATTAGGCAGGCCATGGATTCATTCTGCTGGAGTGGTACCCTCTACCTTGCACCAAAAACTAAAATTCATAATTGACAACAAACTGATAATTGTTTTTGGTGAGGAGGACCTTCTGGTCAGCAAACCTCTGTCAACCCTTTACATCGAGGCAGCAGAAGAGGCCCTTGAAACTTCTTTCCAAGCATTAGAGATAGCAAATGCTACCTATGTAGGGGAAGGAGCCATAATGGCAAAAGCTTACACGCCTAATGCATCTTTAATGATGGCAAAGATTATGCTGCGTGGAGGGTATAAACCTGGAAGAGGGTTAGGACGTTCTTTGAATGGAGAAGTAGAACCTATATGCCTACTTGATAACAAAAATGGTTTTGGATTAGGATACCGGCCCACGGCTGCCGACAGAAAAAGGGTAGAGGAAGAGAAGAGAGAAAAAAGGGCTGCTCGTCTTACCGGCAGAGATCCTCATACTGCAAGAGTCCCCATCTGTGATCTCTACCAGAGCTTTTAGAGCATCGGACTGATGCCTCCAGACCAAGTGGCTGTCATTGAAGAAAGTCCTTGTGATAGTGTTGATTTTGTGATTGCTTGTCCACCAGGCCAAGAACTTCATAACTGGGAGGCCATCGAGCTCCCCACGACTTTGAATGTTTTGCCAAAGTAATTTGTTTATGCTTTAAGTACTTATTCATCCCTCTGCTCTGCCTAAAGCTTTGGGATCCTTCCATGTAATAAAGGTGAAAAAAAACTTGTTTTTATCATTTTCATCAATAAACGCGTATCGTAATTCAAAAAAAAAACTCTTCGTGTATCCCCTATCCTTGTTTTAAACCCTTCTTTTTGCTCGCTTGTTCTTTCTTTTTATTTGCCATATCACACTAAATTGCAGATCCGAAAATGACTCTCTTGAGGAAAGTGAGGTCGCAATCCTATTTCCCGACTTCGATCACCCAATTGATTACGCTGATGAGGAAGGTAGGGAAGATTGTGAGCCATCGCCTGAGCTAACAAGGTTGTTAGAGCAAGAGGATGAAGGGATTCAACCCTACCTAGACATAGTTAAGGTCATTAATTTGGGGAATAAAGAAAATAGGAAGGAAGTCAAGATCGGCACTACCCTAAGCAGAGAACAAAGAGAAGATTTAATCAAGTTGTTGATGGAATTTTGTGATGTCTTTGCCTGGTCTTATCAAGATATGCCTGGGCTAGATGCTAGCATTGTCGAGCATAGACTACCCTTGAAACCTGAGTGCCCTCTAATAAAGCAGAAATTACGCCGAATAAAGCCAGAAATGCTATTAAAGATCAAAGAGAAGGTTAAGAAGCAATTTGATGCTGGGTTCCTAGCTGTGGCAAAATACCCTCAGTGGGTAGCTAACATTGTCCCTGTCCCTAAAAAGGATGGAAAGGTACGGATGTGTGTGGACTACCGAGATTTGAATAGGGCTAGTCCCAAGGATGATTTTCCCCTACCACAGATCGATGTTTTGGTTGATAATACAGCTCAGCATTCTATCTTCTCATTCATGGACGGTTTCTCGGGGTATAATCAAATTAAAATGGCACCTGAAGACATGGAGAAGACCACGTTTATCACTCTATGGGGCACATTTTGCCATAAGGTGATGTCCTTCGGGTTGAAGAATGCTGGGGCAACTTATCAGAGAGCAATGGTGACTCTTTTCCATGATATGATGCACAAGGAAATAGAAGTCTATGTGGATGACATCATTGCCAAGTCTAGAACAGTTGAAGGGCACATTAGCGATCTAAGGAAGCTTTTTGAACGATTAAGGAAGTTCAAGCTAAGATTGAACCCTGCCAAGTGCACGTTCGGTGCAAGGTCAGGTAAGCTGCTAGGGTTTATAGTAAGTGAAAGGGGAATAGAGGTTGATCCCGACAAAGTCAAGGTGATTCTCGAGATGCCTCCTCCTCGTACAGAAAAAGAGGTCCGAGGATTCTTGGGAAGGCTCAATTATATTGCCCGATTTATTTCACAACTGACAGCGACTTGTGAACCCATCTTCAAGTTACTCCGCAAGAATCAACCAGGGCGATAGGATGAGAACTGTCAAGCAGCTTTCGAAAAGATTAAGCAGTACCTACAAGAACCACCAATTTTGGTGCCCCCAACCCCAGGAAGGCCACTTATATTGTATCTGACTGTATTGAAAGAATCCATGGGCTGCGTGTTGGGACAGCACGATGAAACTGGAAAGAAGGAACATGCTATCTACTACTTAAGCAAGAACTTCACTGATTGTGAAATGAGGTACTCCGCTTTAGAGCGGACTTATTGTGCGTTAGCATGGGCCGCTAAGCGCCTAAGGCAGTACATGTTGAGTCACACCACTTGGCTAGTTTCTAAAATGGACCCCGTCAAGTACATTTTTGAAAAACCTACTCTGACCGGAAGGATCGCTCGTTGGCAAGTGCTATTAACTGAGTATGACATAATATATGTCACTCAAAAGGCCATAAGAGGAAGTGCCCTGGCTGATTACTTGGCACACCAACCCATCAATGATTATCAGCCGATGCAATTTAACTTCCCGGATGAAGATATCATGACACTATTCAATTGACGGAGCTTCTAATGCATTGGGGCACGGAATTGGGGCTATCTTGATTTTGCCCAATAAGGAATTTATCCCTATCTACGCCAGATTGTGTTTTGACTGTACCAATAATATTGCTGAATATGAGGCATGCTCATTAGGAATCCAAGCAGCGTTGGATGCAAAAGTAAAGTTGTTGGAAGTTTATGGGGACTCTGCTTTGGTTATCCACCAATTGAAAGGCGAGTGGGAGACTAGGGACAGTAAGTTGATTCCTTATTATGACCATATCAAGGAAATGATCAAAGAGTTTGACGAGATCTCTTTTCATCACGTTCTCCGGGATGACAATCAAATGGCTGATGCATTGGCTACCCTTGCCTCAATGTTCGAAGTAAGTAGTGACTACGATATGCCTCTCATCGAAGTAAAGAAGCATTGTGAGCCTGCATACTGTCAAATGATGGAAAAGGAGTCTGATGGGAAACCTTGGTACCATGATATCAAGAGATATATCCAGAGTCAAGAATACCCTGAAGGTGCTACAGAAAATGATAAGAAGACCCTAAGATGACTCGCCATGGGTTTCTTCTTAAATAGGGATGTGCTTTACAAAAGAAACTACGACTCTGTCCTTCTTCGCTGTGTTGATGTTGATGAGGCAAACGAAATCATAAAGGATGTTCATGAAGGATCTTTTGGGACTCATGCTAATGGACATGCCATGTCTAGAAAGATCTTGAGGGCTAGTTATTACTGGATGACTATGGAAGCAGACTGCTTCGCTTATGTCCGAAAATGTCACAAATGTCAGATATATGCCGACCATATTCATGCACCTCCGTTATCTCTAAATGTCTTGACGGCACCATGGCCCTTCTCAATGTGGGGCATGGATGTCATTGGACCCATCGAGCCAAAAGCCTCAAACGGTCATCGTTTCATCTTGGTCGCCATCGATTATTTCACCAAATAGGTAGAAGCAGCTTCATATACCAGTGTAACAAGGGGTATTGTGGTCAAATTCATCAAGCGAGAACTGATATGCCGATATGGCCTACCAAGTCAGATCATTACTGACAATGGTATGAATTTGAACAACAAAATGATGAAGGAACTCTGTGAAAGTTTCAAAATTCACCATTACAATTCCTCTCCTTATCGGCCTAAAATGAATGGGGCGGTTGAGGCGGCCAATAAGAACATCAAGAAGATAGTGTAGAAGATGGTAGTCACTTACAGGGATTGGAGGGAGATGCTCCCTTTCGCTCTGCATGGGTATCGTACCTCGGTCCGAACCTCGACAGGGGCAACCCCGTTTTCTCTCGTATATGGAATGGAAGCGGTCTTGCCTTTTGAAGTAGAAATCCCGTCCCTTCGGGTAATGATGGAAGCAAAATTAGAAGAAGCTGAGTGGGTTCAAGCTCGACATGACCAATTAAACTTGATTGATGGAAAAAGATTGACTGCCCTCTGTCATGGTCAGTTATACCAGAGGCGCATGAAACGAGCATTCGAGAAGAAAGTGCGGCCTTGACAGTTTCAAGAAGGAGACCTGGTACTCAAGAAAATTTTACCAATTCAAAAGGACAATCGAGGCAAATGGACTCCTAATTATGAAGGACCATATGTTGTGAAGAGGGCTTTTTCTGGAGGAGCCTTAATACTCACTAATATGGATGGCCAAGATTTGCCAATGCCTGTAAACACGGATGCAGTGAAAAAATACTATGCTTAGGGAGGAAATGTCAGAACAAAAAAAAAACAAACCAAAAAAAAAACAAAAAACAAAAAACAAAAAAAAACAAAAAAAAAGAAGAAAAGAAAATTAATGCTCGCTAAGTTGAAAACCTGAAAAGGCGGCTTAGGCAAAAGTTTGAGTGACCCGGTGAGTCGAAAACCCGAAAAGGACGGCTCAGGCAAAAGTTAGGGTCAAATTTTTGGCAATGCGAATAAGACCTCTGGCTCAAAGAAGTACGAGTCCAAGCTCGAGCACGTGAATCACTGTCAAACTTACCTTTCCAAAAGCAAGGTCGAAGGGTGAACATGAGTCGTGTTGGGGGTTAAGGCTCTCATCAGTCTCAGAGATTCACTAGAGGATCCATGAATCTTCCCAGTTTTCGCCTATCCTTTGACCTGTTCTATGTGACCTCATTCATTTCATCTACCTTCCTTATTTTTCTTTCTCTGTATTTGTTTAACATGCATGAATAAAATTCACCCTCTTCGATACGTGTTATGAATTTAGTTGATCTGATAAAAACATGTATTTTAACAAAATAAAATGGAAGAATGGTAAACATTTAAAGTCGCAAGGGACAAGATGCTCCTGCTACTCGACCTCATCATAGGTAATCATCACAGGGACTTGACCAGGCACGCGCTCCAAAGCTATGGTTGCCTCATTCGTTCTACTTCGTCCATGAGTTATCGTAAGAGTCGCGGTTTCACAGGACTTACCCAATTTTGAAACTTATCTTTGCACTACTTACCATTTTTCTGCAGGTTATCTCACAGATAGTCATGCCAGGCACTAACACCCCAATCAAGTCCTTCAAATCCCTTCCTTAAATCGCCTGAGTTGGCACTTCTCAAAACTCCTTCCTTAAATCGCCAGGTTTGACACCTTTCAATGTTTTACTCTTTCATCGCCTAAGTAGGCACCTTCAAAGTCTTATCCTCGATTATTAAAGTCCGTACCTATTGAAATTCTTCCCCAGTGAAACTACGCTTCCCAGGCAAACTCAACTGGGGCATCTTCCCGAATTTCTTGTGTTATAACCATTCTCCAAGAATCCTTCAGTCATGTTAAACTGGGGCATCTTCCCGAATTTCTTCCTTTCCAGTCATGAGGCGTATCTCCAAACTTCCTTCCAACCTATCAAAACTGGGGCATCTCCCCGGAATTACTGTCTTTCAATCAAAGAGCAATCCTTTCAGTCTTGTCAAAATGAGGCATCACCACCAGCCCATAGGACCAGTGAGCTAATTCGGAAGAGATTGTCCTGTTAGCTTCCCCAATCTCTGCGTTTCCTGTCAAAACTGAGGGTCAGCCCCATCCTTTACCTTCTGTCCGCCTATTCAGGCACCCTTTACTTTCCATCCGCCTATTCAGTCATCCTTTACTTCCCGTCCGCCTATTCAGGCATCCTTTACTTTCCATCCGCCTATTCAGGCATCCTTTACTTCCCGTCCGCCTATTCAGGCACCATTTATTTCCTATCCGCCTATTCAGGCATCCTTCCCGTTCGCCTATTCAGGCACCCTTTACTTTCCAGCCGCCTATTCAGGCACCATTCACTTTTCTTCCGCCTATTCAGGCATCCTTTACTTTCCATCCGCCTATTCAGGCATCCTTTACTTCCCGTCCGCCTATTCAGGCACCATTTATTTCCTATCCGCCTATTCAGGCACCATTTATTTCCTATCCGCCTATTCAGGCATCCTTCCCGTTCGCCTATTCAGGCACCCTTTACTTTCCAACCGCCTATTCAGGCACCATTTACTTTCTTGTCCGCCTATTCAAGCATCCTTCACTTTCCTTCCGCCTATTCAGGCATCCTTTACTTCCCGTCCGCCTATTCAGGCATCCTTTACTTTCCATCCGCCTATTCAGGCATCCTTTACTTCCCGTCCGCCTATTCAGGCATCCTTCCTGTCCGCCTATCCAGGCACCCTTTACTTTCCAGCCGCCTATTCAGGCACCATTTACTTTCTTGTCTGCCTATTCAGGCATCCTTCACTTTCCTTCCGCCTATTCAGGCATCCTTTACTTCCTGTCCGCCTATTCAGGCACATCCTTTACTTCCCGTTCGCCTATTCAGGCACCCTTTACTTTCCTTTCTACCGGGAGTCAACCCCGATCTTCTCACCTCCTGTTAACTAAAAGGCTCAAGTGTCAATTCCTGGGTTTTTCCCTTTCATCTAATACTTTGACAAAGGTGTTCACGTCTTTACTCCCTTTCCATTTCAAAAGCAAGAAGAAACTTCATGCTTTTCTCATGGAAAAGAAGTAAAGAGGGGCATCTGTGAACACCTATTTCAGCCCATCCGTAAATGAAAAAAATTTAAAAAAAAAATTTTAAAAAAAAGGGACTCGGAAATGATTATTTCCGAGTGGAAGGACTCGGAACAGATCAAATCTGAGTGGAATATGCCACTGTTGAAGAGAAATCCGAGTAGAATAACTCAGAAATGATCAAAACCGAGTGGAATAACTCAAAAATGATCAAATCCGAGTCAAAATGAAGAATTTCCAGTGGAATGGCTCAAAAATGATCAAAACCGAGTGGGATCACTCAAAATGAGTCAGTTCCGAGTGAAATGTTTCCCTGTCAGAGCTATTCCGAGTGAAGAAATTCAAAAATTCCAATTCTGAGTGAGAAAAGGCCTATTTCCGAGTGAAAATGGCCAAAATTCTAATTTCCGAGCCATTTCAGTCCTTTCCGTGTCATGCTTTTCTCACCCTCTCCCACCAATCTCTGAGCCGTACTTCAAACCATCACCGAGCCCTTTTAGCCAACCAATACCGAGTGAGTCATTTCACCCAATTTCTGAGCCCATTTTCAGTCGGAACCGACTGGCAATTCAGTCAGTTTGCCTTCTCCCTCTCACCCCTCCTTTTTTCACGCATTTCCGAGTCATAATTTGACACGTTTCAGTCGGTTCCGAGTCATTGGTCACTCGGATTGTGGAGAGGAAGTGAAGTCCAGGCCAATTCTCAGTCAGTACCGAGTGAAGGGGGCTTTTTACACTCGGATTTAGGTAGCAAAGTGAAGGCAGACCCCTTTTCCACTCAAATTTGACTCCTAATATGGAGGAATGCTGACTGAGAGGGTGATCCGAGTCATTTACACTCGGATTTCCAACATTCTCAATCGGAATCCCACCCTCCTCTCTCAGATTTCAATATCCTCACTCGGAATTCCACCATTTTCACTCGGAATCCCACCCCCCTCTCTCGGATTTACTATTTTGCACTCGGTTTCCCTGATTTCCACTCGGATTTCCAACATTCTCAATCGGATTCCATCATTATCTCTCGGATTTCCACCAGTTTCCTCCCGTTTGGCCGTGCTGACTTGGATTCCACTAGCTAAGTGGATCTAGGAATCCTGGAGGTGGCTGGCAGACAGGGGCGGAAGTGGAGGGAATTAAAAATTCCCACCAGCCGTTGTCCCCCCACTACCAAAACCGAGTGGAAGCCTGAGCTGGCATTCTACTCAGGCCAGCCTATAAATAGGCAAGGGGGAGGGCAGCTGCGAAGGGGGAGAAAAAAAAAGAAGGGAAAACTCTGCCAAAGGAACCTCTGTTCTCTCTCACTCTCACACCAAGTCTTCTCTTCCTCTCACTTCACTCACCCCTCACCCTTCAAACTCTCTCTACCCTAACACCGTCCTCACTCTCACTCAACAGCACCTCTCCCAGCCTTTTCCCATTCCCTCTACTTCCTTTTCCCTTCTCGGACCAGCATTCTTGTTCCAATCGCTCGGTTCTGCTCAAATTTCGCCCGGTAATCCTCTTATCACTTGGATTTTACTTTTTTTTATTCGATTTTCTTTATTTCCACTCAGATTCTCGCTGTTTCACTCAAATTTTCACTGTTTCACTTAGATTTTCACTGTTTCACTCAGATTTTCACTGTTTCACTCGGATTTTCATTGTTTCACTCGGATTTTCATTGTTTCACTTAGATTCTCGCTGTTTCACTCAGATTTTCACAGTTTCACTCAGATTTTCACTGTTTCACTCGGATTTTCATTGTTTCACTCGGATTTTCATTGTTTCACTCAGATTCTCGCTGTTTCACTCAGATTTTCACTGTTTCACTCAGATTTTCACTGTTTCACTCGGATTTTCATTGTTTCACTCGGATTTTCATTGTTTCACTCAGATTCTCACTGTTTCACTTAGATTTTCATTGTTTCACTCAGATTTTCACTGTTTCACTCAGATTTTCACTGTTTCACTCAAATTTTCACTGTTTCACTCAGATTTTCACTGTTTCACTCGGATTTCCATTGTTTCACTCAGATTTTCATTGTTTCACTCAGATTCTCGCTGTTTCACTCAGATTTTCACTGTTTTACTCAGATTTTCACTGTTTCACTCAGATTTTCATTGTTTCACTCGGATTTTCACTGTTCCACTCAGATTTTTCCATTTTTGCACTCGGTTTCTCCCAGTTTCACTCGGTTTTCTCACTTTTTACTCATTTTTTCCATTTTTCACTCGGTTTTTCCCCTTTTTCACTCGTTTATTTTTCTTCTCCCACTCAGTTTTTTATTCATTTTTCTTAATCAGTGTCGTACGGAAAATACTTCCGTCTACACAGTCTCTATAAGGTCCGTGCACGTGCGAAGCACTTCGCCTTGTATGGATTCTTCACTAAAATGATACCCATCAATATCTTCCTAATCTTTTCCTAAAAAAAACAACATTTAAAGAACTACGTGACCCTGATTTCTCGAAAGCTCAAGAATACGTAGGAGCGGGAAACAGTTCCTGTCGGGCCCATCTTCTTTTATTCAATTTTTGAAGTTTTTTTTCCATTTTCATCTTGCTGTTAAAAGGAGGAGCGAGGTTAATTTGGACGAGACGTCCTATTAATCTTATATTTTTAAATATCTTTTTTAAGAAAAAAAAAAGGAGCGAGATTAATTTGGACGAGACGTCCTGTTAATCTCATATTTTTAAATATCTTTTTTAAGAAAAAAAGAAAGGAGCGAGATTAATTTGGACGAGACGTCCTGTTAATCTCACATTTTTTTTATATATCTCTTTAAAGAAAAAGACGGAGCGAGATTAATTTGGACGAGACGTCCTGTTAATCTCATGTAAATATTTTGTGTTGATTTTTGTTTATTTTTTTTGTTTATTTTGTCGTTCCGTACATTTTTCTTTTCATGAAGAGGTTAAAATAATTATTGGGTTAATTATAATGCGCACTATCAAATTGAGGTAACTGTTTTTTTTATAACGGACAATCGTGAGGTGCTAATACCTTCCTCACCTGTAATTAGACTCCCGAATCATGGAATTTCATTTTTATAACCAGTGCTTTAACAAAAGGTTTTTTTCCGATATTTTATCCTAAAAAATATTGGTGGCGACTCCCTGTTTATTTTTCAAACTGTTTCGAGGGTCGGCTGCGCCGCCGCGATCCCGGTCGCGACACACCTGCAGCCTTATGATCAAAGTTAAGAGTTTTAACAGCCCAAAAAGATTTATATTCTAGCTCAACAGGTAAATGACAGGGCTTTCCATATACTAGCTTAAAAGGTATGGTTCCAATGGGAGTTTTGTATGCGGTTCGATACGCCCATAAGGAATCATCTAACTTAATAGACCAATCCTTACGTGATGTATTCACCACTTTTTGAAGAATATTTTTAATTTCCCGATTGGATACCTCAACTTGTCCACTAGTTTATGGGTGATAAGGTGTAGCAACCTTATGCTTAACTCCATATTTCTTTAGAAGGGTCTGAAAAGTTTTCTCAATAAAATGAGACCCTCCATCACTTATAACACATTTTGGGACCCCAAACCTTGAAAATATTATTTTCTTGAAAAGTTTAATAACAGTCTTAGCATCAGAATGGGGTGAAGCAATGGCTTCCACCCATTTTGACACATAGTCAACTGCCACTAATATGAACTGATTTCCAAAAGAAGAGGGAAAGGGACCCATAAAATCAACACCCCATACATCGAACAATTCAACTTCTAAAATGGTATTTAATGGCATTTCTTGTCTCTTACCAATGTTACCTGTTCTTTGGCAAGCATCACAAGTTAGAACATACTTACGTACATCCTTAAAAATATTTGGCCAATAGAACCCAGCTTGCAATATTTTAGCAGCTGTCTTGGAGGTGCTTATGTGCCCTCCACAGGAAAGAGAATGGCAATGATCCAAGATAGCATGGACATCATCTTGTGAAACACATCTCTGGATCATACCATCTGCACATTGCTTGAAAAGGAGTGGTTCATCCCAATAATAATGCTTGACATCTGCATAAAACTTTTTCCTTTGCTGAAAGCTAAGATCAGGAGGTAAGATACCACATGCAAGAAAATTTACAAAATCAGCATACCAAGGAACACGTTGGATACTAAGATTCAAGAGTTGTTCATCTAGAAAAGATTCATTGATGGGAATATTATCTATTTCTTCTTTTTCAGATGTCAACCTAGATAGGTGGTCAGCGACCAAGTTCTCGGTACCCTTCTTGTCCTTAATTTCCAAGTCAAATTCTTGCAATATTAGAATCCACCTAATTAATCTAGGCTTTGCTTCCTTTTTATTCAATAGATACTTAATGGCAGAGTGGTCAGTGTAAACAGTAACATGTGAACCTACCAAATAAGACCTAAATTTATCAAAAGCAAAGACAATAGCTAATAGTTCCTTTTCAGTTGTGGCATAATTTACCTGAGCATCATCTAGCGTCCGACTGGCATAATGAATTACATGGAGCTTTTTATCCTTTCTTTGCCCCAACACAGCCCCCACTGCGTAATCACTCGCATTGCACATCAGCTCAAATGGGAGTTTCCAATCAGGTGGTTGTACGATGAGATTAGAGCTTGCTTAATCCTGCAAAAAGCTTCCATACAAGATGAATCAAAATTGAAATGCACATCCTTACCCAGAAGAGTTGTAAGAGGCTTTGTGATCTTGGAGAAATCTTTAATGAACCTACGGTAAAACCCTACATGTCCAAGAAAACTCCGAATACCTTTCACATTTGTGGGTGGAGGCAATTTTTCAATTACTTCCACTTTAGCCTTATCAACTTCTATACCTCTCTCAGACACCAGGTGTCTAAGAACTATGTCTTCTCTTACCATAAAATGACATTTTTCCCAATTCAAGACCAGATTGGTCTCTTCACAATGCTGTAAGACTTGACACAAATTTGTTAAACAATTATCAAAATCTAAACCATGCACTGAAAAATCATCCATAAAGACTTCCATCACATTTTCAATAAGGTCAGAAAAAATTGCTTGCATACACCTTTGAAAAGTCGCAGGTGCATTACATAAACCAAAAGGCATACATCTATAAGCATAAGTCCCATAAGGGCAAGTGAAGGTAGTCTTTTCTTGATCAGATGGATGAATGGGAATTTGATGAAAACCTGAATACCCATCCAAATAACAGAAATAAGAGTGTTTCGCAAGTCTTTCAAGCATCTGATCAATAAAAGGGAGGGGAAAATGATCTTTTTTCGTGGCACTATTTAACTTCCTATAATCAATGCACATGCGCCAACCAGAGACAATCCTAGTAGGAATCAAGTTATGTTTATCATTTTCAATCACAGTTATTCCCCTTTTTTTAGGCACCACATGGACCGGACTTACCCATTTACTACTATCAACAGGATATATAACTCCAACATCAAGCAATTTCAAAATTTCCTTTTTAACCACTTCTTGCATTTTAGGATTTAATCTCCTAAGTGGTTCTACTGTGGGCCTACTTTCATCTTCTACAGTAATCCTGTGTATACAAAGAGAAGGGCTAATCCCTTTGATATCATCCATTGTATAACCTATTACCTTTCTATACAACCTAAGTTGTTTCAAAAGTTTTTCAGTTTCAGATGGATTCAATTCAGCATTAACGATCACAGGATATATGGAATTAGGACCAAGAAATTCATACCTTAATGAAGCTGGTAAAGGTTTTAATTCCACATTGGGGCTTACCACTTTGTCACACATGACCTCAGTATCATGTAGGGCCTTAGAGCAATCAGATGTTTCTGTCGGCTCAATCATGAAAACAGTTTCAAGTGGGTCATTAGGAAGGGTTGCTTCCTTTACCACTTGTTCAACAAAATCCACAGTACAGCAAACATCATTATAAGGTTTTTCTAAAACATTTTTCAAGTTAAAATCAACCTTTTGGTCTCCAACAGTTAGAGACAACTTACCATTCTTGACATCGATCACAGCACCTGTAGTTGCTAAAAATGGTCTGCCTAAAATAATAGGAATCAAAGAATCTTCGTCCATTTCAAGCACAACAAAGTCAGCAGGTATAAAAAATTTTCCTATTTTAATAGGAACATCCTCTAAAATTCCTACAGGATTATTACAGATCTATCAGCCAATTGTAAAGACATCCTATTAGGTTTTAGTTCACCTAATCCTAACTTTTCAGCAACAGATAATGGCATTAAACTCACACTCGCTCCTAAATCACACAATGCTTTATCTATATTCATGTCACCAATCATGCAAGGAATAGAGAAACTACCTAGATCTTGGAGCTTGGGTGGAAGTTTCTTTTGAATTAGAGCACTACACTCTTCAGTAAGTGCAACTGTACCATCTTCCTCCAGTCTTCTTTTGTTGGACAGAATATCCTTCAGGAACTTTGCATGTGTGGGCATTTGCTGCAAAGCATCTATAAAAGAAATATTAATATACAATTTCTTTAAAACATCAAGGAACTTACCAAATTGTTTGTCCAACTTTGCTTTGGCTAAGCGCTGAGGAAATGGAATGGGAGGTTGATATGGCTTAACCTCCTCCTTCTTTTCTTGTGGTTTCTCTTTTTCAATTACTGGATGAGATGAAGATTCATCGACTTTCTTTTCCTCCTTTGCTGTCTTGTCAACTGGCCCATCGTATTGAGTACCACTCCTAAGAGTGACAGCCATGGTTTGGTTGGATGGTCCAGCCTCTGGTTTTCCAGGAAATGTTCCTGGTGCTCTTTGAGAATAGGAGGCTTGTTGGGCAATTTGATTTTCCAGTATTTTATTGTGAGTGGCAAGAGAGTCCACTTTTGAAGCCAAGTTTTTTATTGCATCAGAGAATTCATCATTTTGTTTAAGTTGAGTAGCTACAAATGTCTCCATCAAGGATTCTAGCTTTGATTTTTGTGGAATATAGGTTCCTTGTTGAGGTTTATAGTTACTTTGGAATTGAGGTGGCCTATTTTGGAAGCCAGGTGGACCTTGTGGAGGTCTGTAGTTACCTTGATAATTTCCACCATAGTTTCCAATAGCATCCACCTGATGCATTTCTTGTTCTTGATTAGGAGTCATTGCTAAATGGAAATTTGTAGCTCCATGTCCTGAAACACCACAAACTTCACAAACAATGTTAGTAGCACCTGTTGACCCTATTTTATCAAGTTTTAATGTTAATGCTTCAACTTTGGCAGAAAGTAAGGAAAGAGCATCAACAGAGTACTTACCTGGTGTTTTAGAAGGTAATCCTCTCTCAGAGTTCCATTGGTGAGTGTTTTGAGCTATTTCCTCGATCAGGTTCTCAGCTTCATCAACATTTTTACTCATGAAGGCTCCTCCAGCTGCAGCATCTAAAGAGATCTTTTGTGTGGAAGTTAGTCCATTATAGAAAATATGGATTGTCAACCACCTTTCTATCCCATGGTGAGGACATTCTCTTAGCAACTCTCTGTATCTTTCCCAGGCTTCATACAAGGATTCATCATCTTTTTGTGAAAAATTGATGATTTGTTTTCTCAGCACATCAGTCTTGTTCCTTGGGTACCATTTATTGATAAAAGCACTGGACAATTGTTCCCAAGTTGTGATGGATCCTTCAGGAAGAGAGTATAACCACGCTCTTGCTTTATCTCTTAAGGAGAAAAGGAAAAGTCTTAAGCGAATGGCATCATTGGTAGCTCCGTTCATCTTCAGGGTGTCACAGTATTCAAGAAAGATTTGAAGGTGAAGATTTGGATCTTCGGAGGGTAATCCTCCGAATTGGTTCTGTTGAACCATTGAGAGTAGTGAAGGCTTCAATTCAAAATTGTTAGCCTCCACTGTGGGTCTAAGGATGCTAGATCCTCTCCCATTAGTGCTTGGAGCGGCAAAATCTCTTAAGGGTCTGTGTTGGTCCGCCATTTGTTTTTCTTTTTGTTCTTTCTGTTGTTTTTGTTATTTTCTCAAAGCTCTAAGGGTACGTTCTATCTCAGGGTCAAATCCTAAGTTTAGATCGACACTACGGCTTCGTCGCATAAATAGAAAATAAATGACAAATAAAACAAATTATCACAAAAATAAAACAACAACAGATACACAAAATAAAGAACAAAATACAAAATTACAAACAAAATTTAAAAATAAAAATAAAAATAACAATAAAAATATTAACAAGTATGATCTAATCGAATTTCAATATTGCCGATATTTGAGGGACAACAGTCCCCAGCAACGGCGCCAAAAACTTGACAGGGCCCGCAAGCGCACGGGTTATGTCGCGTAATATAAAAGATTATCGTTCTCCACAGGGACTGTGTTCAAAGTACCGACATATTAAACTTTAATTATCCACACAATTGATTTTTATGATTTTTATAAAATAAAGCACAAATTAAAATTGCGCAGGATACGAATAAATATAAAAATAAAATTTACTTGACACTTAAAAATCAGAGTTGAAAATATCTTGGGATTTCAGGGGATTAAGACTCTATTTTATGTTAATAAATTTTAACTTTTCATAAATAAGAATCGAATTAAGTTTTCCAAGGCGAATTTTCGAAAAGCTAATTAATATGTTCCTCTCGGAATCCTATTAATGTACCTAACCTATGGAAAGCGCTGCTTAATCCTCAGAAAGGCCCATTATCGTTTTATGAAAATCCCTTTTATTTCCTCAAAATAATTTTGATTACTTTCACGGTTTTACCGAGGTCACAAAAAGCATCTCAAAAATCTTAGGTTTAGTTCAAAGCTTTCCGGTAAAAATAAATCTCTCGATTCTATTTATTACCTAAATTTACTAATATACCCGCAAGTATACAGTTTTATCATTTAGGTTCTTGTTAGGAATTACTAAAAGCATTAAGCATAATTGAACTAAATGGAAAACAAAAATTTATTTAATTCCAAGTCAAAATAATATTAACAATAAAATATTATCATACCCCCTTTATCCCAAGATAATTAATTTAGCTACTCATGAAATAATTCAAATTCATATAAATAATGGAAAAATAAAACATACAAGACATGGTAAAAATAAAGACTTACGGGTTTCTCCAAAAGCTCAGAATAATTTACCACTGTAATTCCTTGTTGTAATATTCTCCATCAATTACAAATTTAAATTCTCACTTTTACAGCCCTCACACTCTTAAAATAAAATAAAGAAAAAGAAAGTAAAGAAAAAATGGGAACGGGACAGAGAAAGAAAATAAGAGAAATAAACAGAAAGAAAAGAAAGAAAAGAGAAACGAAAAAACAAAGAGAAAGGAAGGAGGAATTGGAATGGAGCTGATGGTAATTGATGGAAAGAGATTGAGTTTTTGCTGATGGGTTGCTGCTGCTTTTATAGGCAAATGGATGGAGGATTCCAGCTATGAAAACGCGTTCAATTTGCAAGTGGAAGAAACTTTCGGTGCATGTGAGTTCCAGCTGTGCCAATTTGTTTCCAATTTGCATATTTTAATATTTCTAATAATTCGGTGCTTGGATTTTAGTGAAGATTGGTGCAGAATGATGAAATTTAGAGTGAAAAAATGTTATTTTCCCACAAATCTGAGTGAAAGCTTGCTAGAGGGTGGTTTGCTGAGTGCTGGACGGTGTGGGTGCAAATTGGACAGCGCGGAGAGGAGTTGCTGTTGGATGGAGATCTGTACGGTGTGGAGAGTATTGTTGGACGGTGTTGGTTGGAGAGGAGTCTGGGCGGTGTTGGTTGGAGAGGAGTCTGGGCGGTGTTGGTTGGAGAGGAGTCTGGGCGGTGTTGTGTTGAGTGGGTTGTCTGGGCGGTGTTGTGGATGGAAAGGAGAGGATGGTGTGTGTTATGGATTAGAAGAAGAAAGGGACAGCGGAAAGGGAATGGGACGGTGTTGTGGCTTGAGGACGGTGTAGAGTGATCCGTTGTTTGGAGTTGTGGAGTGTAGGTCGGTTTTGAAAAGAGAGGGGACGGTGTGGAGAGGAGTATTGTTGATTGTGGCCGGTGTTGGGCCTGTGAAGAGATGGAAGGAGTCGGTGTTGATGGAGGTAGTGATCCGGGGTTGCATTGTGGAGAATTGGGTCGGTTTTCTCTCTAGAATCCGAGTGGAAAAAAAAGGCTTTTTGAGTAAAAGACCGAGTGAAAGGTGACTTTGGACACAGATCCGAGTGACAGCCAGTCAGTGTTGTTGGGGGGTCGGTGTTTGCTGGATGAAAGGACGAGTGAAGATTGACTGAAGAGCAACTTCCATTCAGTCGGAATTGACTGCAGAAGGACTCGGAACCGACTGAAACCATTCACTCGGCTCAGGTTCATGGAGTTCATTTGGAACAGATTGAAGACTCACTCGGCTCAGAGTCAACCGGTTCCTAATCATTTTCACTCGGCTGTCTCTGAATTTGAACAACTCGGTTAAAGCTTTGCTTTGGAATTCACTCGGAAGTGCCTTCTTATTTTTCACTCAGAACTTGCACTTGAAGGACTCTGGAAGCTGGCTGGTAGAAGTTTATGTCCGAGCCTTGTTTTGCTCGGAAGTGCAGCTTTCTGCCTTAGCTTACTCGGATGTCTTCCTTGGAGACTTTTCACTCGGTTTTAATGCGAAACTTAAAAGTCAGTCCGAGTGTGATTCACTCCTGGTCGGATTTCACCTTGTCCGATTAAGACACCATTCGGAAATGCCTTGTTCTCCGAATGAAATCACTCGGATTCTCCTTAGTCAGCATTTATTCATTTAATGGCATTCCTTCTGCTCGGAATCAATTCACTCGGATTCAGCTTTTTGCCCAGAAAAGCACTTGTTCTTTGGTCAGACCTGCTTCAGTCAGCATTCTTCACTCGGATTTACTTCAATCAGCAAATTCCCACTCGGATTCACTTCAATCAGCAATCCTTTCACTTGGAAAATACCTTTGGGTAGCATTTATTAAAGCTCAGTTCCTTTTTTCACTCGGAATTGTTGCATTCAGACAGCTTCCAATCGGATTTTCCTAAAACCGAGACTTATTCCTTTTTAGCATTGATCCTTCACTCGAGTCAGCCATTTATCACTCAAAATGGCTTTGACAGGGAACATTTCACTCGGATTTTCCTCCAGCAGTGCAGTATTCCACTCGGATTTGGTCATTTCTGAGCTATCCCACTCGGATTTGGCCTATTTTGAGTCGGATTTCATTGCTTCTGAGTCGGATTTATGCTTTCTGAGTCGGAATTCAGCATAAAAAGAGAGTTCTTTCTACTTTGGGCTTCTTCTTCTTGTTTCATTATCATTTTATGGTCGTTTTTCTCTTGTTTTTGACCCTTTATTACCTTAATTTCTGTAAAATAACATACCCAAGTAGACTAGAGTGGAAAGAAAGCAAAAATCTCAATAAATAAAGGAAATATAGTGCATAATGATTAAAATCCTAAGCAAACTAGATCTATTTTATTGTGTTATAAAGCACTTATCAATGGCCTTTCCTGAATCAACAACAGCCTTTCATCTGGGAATTCTTCTGGAACTTCAGGCAGTATCTTTGTAACTTCATCATTAATTAGTCTGGACAAATGATCTGCAATGTGATTTTCACTGTCTTTTTTGTCAAGAATGGTTAAGTCAAACTCTTGTAGCAGCAAAATCCACCTAATTAATCTTGGCTTGGAATCAGATTTATTCATCAAGTACTTTATTGCTGCATGATCTGTAAAAACTATAACTCGTGCACCAATTAAGTACGATCTGAATTTTTCAAGCCCATACACAACAGCTAGTAATTCTTTTTCAGTTGTGGCATAATTAATTTGAGCTTCATTCAAAACTTTACTAGCGTAATGTATTGGATGAAAAATTCTGGATTTTCTTTGTCCTAACACTGCACCTATTGCATAATCACTTGCATCACACATGATTTCAAAATCAAGATTCCAATCGGGTGCAACTATGACAGGTGCAGTAGTTAGTTTTTCCTTTAACATTTGAAAAGCAAGCAGACATGATTTATCAAATTGAAAAGAATTCTCTTTTTGCAGCAGATTACTCAAAGGTTTAGCAATTTTTGAAAAATCTTTTATAAACCTTCGGTAAAATCCTGCATGACCTAGAAAACTCCTGACACCTTTGACATTTATTGGTGGGGGTAATTTTTCAATAACTTCAACTTTTACCCTATCCACCTCAATGCCTTTGTTTGAAATGGTGTGACCCAACACTATGCCTTTAGTTACCATAAAGTGACATTTTTCCCAATTAAGCATTAAATTGGTTTCCACACACCTTTTCAACACGGTATCAAGGTTTTCTAAACAAGAATGAAATGATTTACCAAAGACGGAGAAGTCATCCATGAAGACTTCTATGAATTTTTCCACAAGGTCTGAAAAAATTGCCAACATGCACCGTTGAAAAGTGGCTGGAGCATTACATAGTCCAAAAGGCATCTTTCGATATGCAAAAACACCAAAAGGGCAAGTAAATGTTGTTTTCTCCTGGTCTTCTGGAGCCACTGCTATTTGATTATAGCCTGAGTATCCATCCAGAAAACAATAATAAGCTTGTCCCGCCAATCTTTCCAGCATTTGGTCCATGAATGGCAATGGAAAATGATCTTTCCTTGTTGCTTGGTTGAGCTTTCGATAGTCTATGCATATTGTCCATCCTGTTACTATTCTGGTTGGAATTAACTCATTATTTTCATTCCTCACCACCATCATGCCACCCTTCTTTGGTACCACTTGAACTGGGCTCACCCATGTACTATCTGAAATAGGGTAGATCATTCCGGCTTCAAGCAACTTCAGCACCTCTTTCTTCACGACCTCTTTCATGATTGGATTTAACCGTCTTTGAGGTTGAGCCACTGGTTTGTATTCCTGCTCCATAAAAATATGATGCATACAATACGATGGACTGATGCCTTTCAAATCACTTAGTTTCCAACCAATAGCTTGCTCATTCTTTTTCAGAATTTCAATCAGCTTTTCTTCTTCTTCTTCTTTCAACAAAGTGCTGCTGATTATTACTGGTTTATTACCTTGGTCATCTAAAAAGACATTTCAAATTTGGAGGTAATTCTTTCAATTCTAACTTATGCACCTCAGGACTTGGTTTTTCATCCAGTTTTTCCACTTTGCTTTCCTCGCTTGTTATCACCTTACCGGCTTCAAGACTTTGCAAAACCTCTTACACTTCATTCATCTCCATATTATTAAAACTCTCAACAGCATTCACTAGAGCCTTTTCAAGAGGGCTTGAATTGTTCATCTTGTGAAGCTGTTTTGAAATTGTCTCCTCTTCCGCATCAATTTTGAAGCAACTCTGCTTGTCTGCAGGATATTTCATGGCTTCAAAAACATCAACATTGACTTCCTCGTCTTGGACTCTTACTTTTAATTTCCCATCATCCACATCTATGATAACTTTTGTAGTTTTCATAAATGGTCGTCCCAAGATCAAAGGTACTTCGGAATCTTCTTCTATATCCATGATCACAAAATCTACTGGAAACACGAATTTGTCTACTTTCACTAGAACATCTTTTGCAACTCCATATGGGAACTTCATTGATCTATCAGCTAATTAGAAAGTCATTCTAGTTGGTCGAATTTCTAGATCACCAATTCTCTTCAAGATAGATAATGGCATCAGATTAATGCTCGCTCCTAGGTCGAGTAATGCTTTTCCTACTGGCAGACTACCAATGGTGACAGGAATTGTAAAGCTTCCCAGATCTTTGGTCTTCTGCGGTAATGCTTTTTGAATTATAGCACTACACCCGGCCTCTAATTCTACCGTCTCCTCAGAAAATCTTCTTTTCTTTGTCAGTAAATCCTTCATAAATTTTGCATAAGTAGGCATCTGCTCCATGGCTTCCATGAATGGCACATTGATCTGTAATCTCTTGAATATGTCCATAAACTTAGCAAACTGCCTCTCTTTATCCCGCTTTGAAGGATTTTTGGGATAAGGCATGCTTTTCAGCTGTGGTATACCTTCATCCACCTTCATCTTTCCTTTCTCTATATCACTCTTTTTATCTTTCTCCTTTTCTTTTTCTTTATTTATAGTCTCACTCTTTTCATTTTCATCTTTTTCTCTATTTTTTTTTCTTTTTCTTTCAAAAATCTTTCTTCTTCCTTTTCTTTTTCACCCAACTCTACACCTGTAGTTTTTCCACTTCTAGTCATCACTGCCTGACATTGTTCCTTAGGATTCGCTTCAATGTTGGCTCCATATTGAGGTCTTTTTTGTTCTGCTATTTGACGGGCGAGCTGTCCAACCTGAGTCTCTAGATTCCTAATGGAAGCTTCTGTGTTCTTCTGATTTGTTAGAGAAGCCTGCATGAACTTTTCCAATGTATCTTCCAGTCTTGTTGTCTTTTCCATCAGAGACGGTCCTTGTTGGTGGGCCTGTGGTCTATTGTATGTGCTAGCCTCTTGCCTCCAACCTTGGCCTTGATTTGCATTGTTCCTCCATCCCTGAAATGGTTGATTAGTAAAATTGGAATTAAAATTATTTTGTCTACCTTGATTGTTCATGTAATGGACAGCTTCTTCCTGCGACCCACAATGTCTATTTGGATGGTCACCTCCACAAAAATAACATCTTGCATTCATTTATTGCTGAGGTTGTGCAGATTGAACTGAGTGCAATTGTTGAGGAAGTTTGGCCATCTGTTGAGTTAAGGCTTCAATCTGTTGGGTCAAAATTTTATTTTGAGCTAAAATAGCATCAGAAGTATTCAAGTCAAGGATTCCTTTCTTTTGTACTTGCTGCCTATCATGTTATGCTTGATAGTCTGTGGATGACAAAGCTTCTATGATTCTGGTTGCTTGGTCAGCATCTACTGTCATCATTGTTCCACCAACAGCGGCATCTAAAATCATCTTTGTGTCAGGCCTTAGCCCATTGTAAAAAATGTTTAGCTGTGCTATATCTTCAAATCCATGATTTAGACATTTGTGCAATAAGGACTTGAATCTGTCCCATGCTTCACAAAAAGGTTCTTCCATTCCTTGACGGAAAGTTGAAATGTCAGACTTTGCTTTTATGAATCTTGACGGTGGAAAGAAACGAAACAGGAATTTCTCCTCCACATTAGACCAATTATTCAAGCTTTGGTTTGGATGCGATTGCAACCATTCTTTGGCCTTCCCAGCTAGAGAAAATGGGAACAAGCGGAGATATGCTGATTCAAGATCTCCTTGCTCAAAGCCCATAGTACCTACCAATTCATAAAATGTAGCTAAGTGAGTATATGGGTCTTCGTGTGACATCCCAGTAAATTGGTGAGCACTAATCAAGCTAAGAAATGCTGGTTTCATTTCCAAAGCTCAGGTTTGTGGGATTGCTATGCTTGAAAAATATCTGGGTCCTTGTTGGTTGGCAAAGTCTCCCAAGGTACGCCTTGGTGGTTGACGTCCTTCCATATTTTCAAGTTTTGGAGTAGTTGTTGGTGTTGAGATTTGAGAGGAAGAAGAAGAAGATTGGTCCTCTTCTTGTTGTGCTTTAGCTTTGGCTTTAATTTTCTTCAAAGTCTTCTCAATTTCAGGATCTATTTCAGCCTGTTCTTTGAATCCCTGACTTCTTAATATCATAAGCAAAGCTAGCAAAAGAGAGGTTAACCAAGAAAATGATACAAAACAACACAAAAATGCAATACGTACAGTATTCACACACCGTAATAACTTAATTCAATTACTTCGATCCCCGGCAGACGGCGCCAAAAACTTGCTGGTGTATTTTAAGAGAATCAAGTTTGTATAATACACTCAAAGGAACGTGCCAAGTTTTAAACACGGTAGTTGTAGTTATAAAAGATATCGTTCCCACTAAGGATCATCAGCAATTGAAGCTTAAAATATTACGGCGGATTAAAACGATTGTTTTCATGGTTTTTGAGTTCAAAATATAAACTGCAATATATGAACGAGTATGCAATGAAATAAAAGGAGTTTGTCAAATTGTAAAAACTGGGATTAGGATTCACCGATCTTACCTTCCAATGCACAACGTATATTCATGAAAACAGGGTTTGAACTATAATACTTTACATCACAATCAATGTCATTTGTATCAATTCCTTGACTACGAAATTCATAAGAACAGATTTGATAACGTCAATCCCTTGATCGTTTCAAATCCATTCCAGCATTACGACCGATTGTTTGGACGTTCAATGCGTTAAATACCATCCCTGGTTATTTACTCACATTGAGCATTTCATTTAGATCTGTTTTCGAAAGTTATTTTCCAACAACAAACATAAACTTAAATCAAGAAACTAGTGATCAAGTAGATTCAGGCAGTGAACATAAAACGAAATACCAAGAATCATAGAACAAATTTACCCGATTCATGAATATATCATTTATGATCTTCAAGTAAGAAAGGCTACATCCAATCCCAAGGAGAGGTTTAGCCACTCATGGTGGTCATTACAACTTAGAAAAGATGAAGAAGAGAAAGAGTACAGAGAGTTTTTCTAACTATCCAGCCTAGCCGGCCCCCCTCTTCCCCTGTATTCCATGTAGTAAGCTTATATAAAAGAATACTCGCTCAAGCGAGTTTACATTTCGCTCAGGCGAGGAGCATTCTTCAGCACGAAGGAAATCCACGTCCTGCTTCATTATGGGCTTGATTCGCTCAAGCGGTTCAGATTCGCTTAAGCGAATCTTCATATCTGATACTTTATTCCTTTTCGCTTGAGCTGTTTCTTCATCCACTTCAGCGAACCCTTTAAATTTAGGTTCTGGACAAATTTCGCTTGAGCGAAATAATGTCGCTCAAGCGACCTCTACATTGTTGCATTCTGGAAGAAGTTCGCTGGCTTTTCTATTCAAAACGCTTGAGCGAGGCTAATGTTATTCCATTCTGTACAAATCTCGCTCAAGCGGACTCTGTTTTCGCTCGGGCGAATACTTCATTATTCAATACTGGCTTGATTTCGCCTGGGCGCATCACTCCTCGCTCAAGCGAGTCTTGACCTGATACTGTTATTTGTTAAATTCATTGCTCACCCAAGCGAGCTCTTCAATTTTTCCTCAGCGACTATGCTTCGCTCAAGCGATATACCCTCCGCTTGAGCGAATGTCACTTTGTTTGCTCAACACTTGGTGGATTTTCTTCATTTCTTTTCTTTTCTTCTTTCTTCTTTGAATTTTCCTGAGATTGCAACAAAATTAGCCAATCAACCTGTACAATGTTCATATCACTATGTATTTTCTATTTAGCTTACGAAATTGACAAACATTGCACATTATATCCAATTTATGCTTCATTAACCATGCAAAATATAGGTAAATTGGACATCTATCAGAGATCAACAGGACGTCTAGTCCAAATTAATCTCGCTCCTCCTTTTAAAGAAATACTACAAAATATGAGATTAACAAGACGTCTCGTCTAAATTAACCTTGCTCCTTCTTTTTTTTTAAAAAAGGTATTTAAAAAAATATGAGATTAACAGGACGTCTCGTCCAAATTAATCTCGCTCCTCCTTTTGATAGCAAGACAAAAATGGAAACTCTAAAAATTAAATAAAGAAAGATGGACCCGACAGGAACTATTTCCCGCTCCTACGTATTCTCGAGCTTTCGAGAAATTAGGGTCACGTAGTTCTTTAAAAGTTTTTTTTTCTTAATTTTATTTAGATTTGAAAGAGAAGAAAAAAAAGGAAACATCCATTTCTCTTTATTGTTATTTTTTTTAAAGACTACGGAGCAAAAGGGAGAGGGAAGTAGAAGCTACCAGAGAGAAAGAGAAACAATAGATTCGGAGAAAAGAGAAAAAAAATAGGCGAAAACCGAGTGAGGGAAGAAAATACGAGTGGGAAAAAAAGAAAATATGAGTGAAAAAATGAAAAATCCGAGTAAAAATAGTAAAATCAGAGTGATAAGAGGAATACCGGATGAAAGTCGAGCAAAACCGTGTGATGGAACAGGAATGCTGGTCCGAGAGGAAAAGGGGGGGTTAGAAGGAATGGGAAGGTGCTGGGATTAGGAATGAGGATGATTGAGTGAGGGTGTGGACGGATTGGAATAGGAGAGGACGGTGTGGAGGATTGTGGGCAGTATGGTGAGGGACGATGGAAGGAGAAGAAAAGAGGAGTTGGTGTGAAGGAGAGAGAGAACGAAGGTTTTAGCAGAGTTTTCCCTTAATGAAAATGTCTCCCTTGGTGCTTCAACCCTTGCCTATTTATAGGCTTGTCTGAGTGGAAGGCTAGCTCAGGCTTCCACTCAGAGTGGAAAACCAACTCACACTTCCATTCAGAGTGAAGTGGGGGACAACGGCTGGGTGGGAATTTTTAATTCCCCCCACTTCCACCCCTGTCTGCCACCCCCAGGATTCCTGGATCCACTTGGGTGGTGGAATCCAAGTCAGCACGGGCGAACAGGGGGAGCCGGGTGGAAATCCGAGAGAGGATGGTGAAAATCCGAGTGAGAATGATGGAAATCCGAGTGAGAATGATGGAAATCTGAGTGAGAATGGTAGAATTCCGAGTGAAAATGACTCGGATCAGCCTCTCAGTCGGCATTCATCCACATTGGGAGTCAATTCCGAGTGGAATGAAGCATTTCCAATAGAAAATTGAGTGAAAAAGTATGCAATTGAATTGAGGGGTCAAACGAGGTAATTCTGATTAGAACAATCAAACAGACCAAGTGAAGATTGACTCAGAACCAGTTGAAGAGGACTCGGTGCTGATTGAAAAGTGTCACTCAAAATTGGGGAAAATGGGGGCTCAGACTTGGTTTGAAGTGTCACTCGGTTCTGACTGAAAATTGGCTTTTGAATGGGTGAAAGGATAACTCGGATTTGGGTGAAAATGGTGACTCGGAATTTGTTTGAAGAGGGCTGAGCGACTGAAGACTGGCTCGGGAATAGGTAAAAATGTCACTCGAAATTGGTTAAAAACTGAGTCAGAAATAATTGAAGACTGACCAAGAACTGACTGAAAAGTGTCACTCAAAAACCGATCAAAGATTGACTCAGAACTGATAAAAAAATGACTCGGAATTAGGAGAGAATAATGACTCAGAAATTGGTAAAAATTGACTCGAAAATGGGTAAAGGAGGACTCGGAGCCGATTGAAAATCGAAGAGAAAGACTCGGAAGTTGAATGTAAAGGGTCTCAGAGTTGGCTACAGGATGACTCGGAGCCGACTGAATAAAGAGGAAGACTCGGAAGTGTGTAAAGGATGACTTAGAAATGTGTAAAGGATGACTCGGAGATGGGTGAAACATGACTCGGGATTGGCTTGATGAGGGATGACACGGAATTTGTAAAAAGTGAGTCAGAACTAACCAAGAACTGACCAAGAATTGACTCGGAAATGTGTAAAGGATGACTCGGAGATGGGTCAAAGATGGCTCGGGAACAGGTGAAAAATGGCTCGGGAATGGTTAATGGAATGGCTCAGAATCTGGGTGAAAAAGGAGGGGATTCTGTATTTGAAGGATTGTCTCGGAAATTGATGGAAATGGGCTCGGAATTGATTGTTTGAAGAAGGACGACTCAGAATTGGTTGAAGAGTGACAACTCGGTATTGGGCAAATGGTTTAATCGTCCCTTATTTGAAGGATGAGTGAAGATTGGCTCGGAAATCCTTCCATTCGGTTGTTGTCACTCGGAAAACCGATTGAAGATTGATCATTCGGCACAGATCAGTCGGAACTTAGCATTTTCACTCAGAAAGGGCTTGCTTCCTACTCAAGACTTGGAGACTTGGTACTTTCACTCGGAAAAGCTTTCTTCCAATCAAAATCTGTCCTTCCAATTACACTCTGGGTCGGTCTTTCCTTCACTCAGACTTGTTTTCACTCAGATCAGTAGCAACCAGAAAGCTCTCACTCGGATTTAACTTCAATAGGGCTATATTTCACTCGGATTTGTTGCAATTAGAAAGCTCTCACTCGGATTAATTGAAATCAAAGAGCAATCCTTCTCAGCATTCTTCCTTCAACAGAGTATCACTCGGAATGGCTTGACAGCAAGCCTTCCACTCGGATTCACGTTCAACAGGGAAGCATTTCACTCAGAACTGACTCCTTCTGAGTAATTCTACTCGGATTTGATCCTTTCTGAGTCATTCCACTCTGATTCACTCCAAAAGGAAGCATATTCCACTCGGAAATGACTCATCCTATTTAATTCTACTCGGATATGATCATTTATGCGTCATTCCACTCAGATTCCCTCAACAGGAGCCTATTCCACTCGGAAATGCTTCATTATGACTCGGATTTGACCATTTTTGAGTTTTTTCACTCGGATTTATCTCCACCAGGGCTGTATTTCACTCAGAAATGCTTTAATCTGAGTCATCCTGCTCGGATTTGATCATTTTTGAGTCATTCCACTCGGATTTGCCTCTAACAGGGCAATATTCCACTTGGAAAAGCTTCATTCTGAGTTATTTCGCTCGGTTCTGATTATTTTGGAGCCATCCCATTCAGATTTGACCATTCTGAATTGGAATTCAGTATAAAAAAGATTCATTCCACTTGGACCGGACCAAAAGAGGTGTTCACAGCTGTTCTTCCTTTCATTTCTCAAAATCCTCATCCATAATTAAGGTCAGAGTGTGTCTTTTAATTGCTGTTAGGCACACTCTTCATCCCCAAACTTAGAACTTGCTAGTCCCTAGCAATAAGATAAGAGTTAACAGTTCATTAGTGGTACATCCAGGGATGATTCACTTGGTTTTTCTCAGATAAATAGGCTTGTAAAGTTAGGTACATAATCAGAATGAAAGGGTCTCAGGCTCAAACATAATTATTGGGTCAAAGGATAATTAATAATATTAAGGATGGCTAAATTTAGCCATGGCTAATTTACAAAGAAGGCCTTCATCATTTCCAATTGGCAAACATATCATCATTTAGTAAGCACTGAAGCAATTCTGTCTCACTAGACAATAATGCAGGCACACTCGAAAAAGAAATCATAAAGGCTCAAAAGCTAATAAATTACAGGTAATCAGCCAATCATGTCCCCAAACTTAATGCGAGATTATAAATTCAGATTGCTAACTAGCATCATGAATATACCAATACTTAAGGATAGAAATAGTTATGGACAGGGATCATTAATCAAGCAATGCGAATCAATTAATTTATGCAATTGATGCCTGAGAATTAGCAAACTTTAAATAATTAAGATGAATTCTAAATGGAATATAGTTAACACCTTTCATAAATTAATGAGAGTAATGGATAGATTACTTCCCTTCTTACCTATATGGAAAAGATTTGTTGAGTGATGATTATAGGAATTAGACAATACAAATCAGAAAAGAAATAACAACAAACAATTAACAAGGAAATTTGATTTCATTACAACTGAAAAAGAAATTCATTATCCAAGATAGGATACTCAAATAAAGTTATTACAATCCCAAAAGTGAAATAGCATAAATAAAAGCAGATTAATTATTAGTCTTCCTCTTCTTCATCTTTTTCATCAGCAGCCTCAACCATAGGCTCATCATTATGTTGCTCGGGGTAGGGTGGAAATTTAGTTTCCAAAGGTGTGTCATCAGGGGGAATGGTGAACCCAATGGAAGCCAACCATAAGTCTCTGTCAGTTGGAACTCTTATTTCTTTAGTGTGGTCTATATTCATTGCAGTGGCAATCTTCCTCAGCATGAGATCATGGTTCAGGACCAGATCATAGGTCCCTAGCTGCATCTTCTTCATTGCTTAGATTTCTTGCATTACCATAGAGAGATCAAAAGAATTACCTGAATTTGTTAAAGGTGGTGGTACAGAAGATGATGGTCTGGGTTGTCTGTGACGCTCTGGCTCTTGAGGTACAAAGTGGTCAATGAGGTCTACTACCAAGTACTTATCCATAATCCTCTCAGGCTTCACATTTTGGTGCACTACACACTTTTGTTACATATGCAGCCCCTTGTTCACAACACTCCTCTAGTATTTCCTTTCTAAGATTCTCATTTTCAGCCCTATGGAAGATATCCACTATCCAAGTGTATTAACATCCTTCACCATCTAAGATAGGTACTTTCAAACTCTTATTCAATATATGATCAAAGAGAGGAATAGTGATTCCTCTTAAGTAGGAAGAAAAAGGTACCTTAGCTTCAATAGAATTGGCCCTTAAATTGGCATAGAACTCCCTAGTGAGTTCTTGATAACCATTGCCTAAGTTCTCATTAAAATACTGCCATCCCCTTGCAAACATAGCAGCCTTTACATCAATATCAGAGTAATTATCTTCATCAAGGACCAGAGCCCTTTCCCTTATGACTCTTCTATTTTTGAATTTTGTCTCATATTCTTGAGCAGCCTTGACGTCCTTAAACCTATGCCCATCAAAATCCTCATTTCTCTTGGACTTTTTTTCCTCCTTAAGGCTTTTATTCTTTTTAGGTGGTGGAGAAACAAGGGTTCTTGAAGTAGCCACCCTCTTTCCTTTTTTTTGGGTTTTCTTCACACTTTCCATTTCAATAGCTCTTTCTGGTTTTCTAAAGAGTCTTTGTGATCTTGTGAACATTGTGAGTGTTAAGAATGGTATTTATAGAGCCTAAATGGGTGCAAATGCATAAACAACACAACCACAACAACATGAAAATGTGAGATGAATGAACATGATGGATACATTAAATTCAAAATTGAAACAGTGAAATGTAAGAATTCTAACTATTAACTAGAGTCAAGGAATGAAAATATGTTACCTTTCAAAGGAATCCAAAGATTATGCCTTTTCCTCTTCAAAACCCAAGTTTCCAACGTAAAGAGATGTGAGCTAGGGTTTGTACGCTGAGAGGGTTTTTATACTGCTGAACCCAACATTTCTACGTTTATAGGTACATTGAATCTTTGGCGTACATACACCCACATTAAAGCACAACAGGTGGGTAAAGTATGAGTTCAAGCTCAAGCGTACATGAACACGCTTAAGCGTACAGGAGTCATGCTTAAGCGTGATATTCTCTCGCTCAAGCGTGAAGGCATAACAGGTGTAACAGGTTTAGTAATCGCTAAAGTGCAAAATGGTCATGCTTAAGCGTGAAGGCATACTTCAAAGAACCAAGGTTCTCGCTCAAGCGCAGAGCTCCTCGCTCAAGCGCAAAACATGCTTGGGGGGAATTACGCTTCAAGCGTGAAAGGTCACGCTTAAGCGCCAGGTTGGTTCAGGAGTCACGCTTAAGTATGATATTCTTTCGCTCAAGCGTGAATCATCTTTCCAAAGGTCACGCTTAATCGTGAAGGCACGCGTTCAAGCCCCAGTTCTTTTTCAAAGTTTAAGCTGCCAACGTGAAGGGTCACGCTTAAGCGTGACTCAAGCTTGCTCAAGCGCGTAGGGTTCTCGCTCAAGCACAGAGGGTGCTCGCTAAAGCGATAAGGCACACCAGGGGTCACATTTAAGCTTATAGAAGCTTGCTCAAGCGAACAGGGTTCTTGCTCAAGCGAGAAGGTAAAAGTTGGTTCACGCTTAAGCGCGCTATCTCCTCGTTTGAACGCCAATGGGACCTGATTCTAATTTATTTATGCGTAACAACGCCTAGTTTGGAACTTATGTACGCGTACCTCTAGTCCATAATTTTTTTATTTTACAGATGTGCGTATGTACACTGGAACTCAGAGTATATGCACTCAAACCTTATTCAAAAATCTTTTCAAATTTATTCACACCTTTAACTTTTTTTTTAGTTTTCTCTTTTTTTGTTAGTTTTCTTTTATTGATTGAAAACAATAAGCACAAAATACAACCATTAAAATGTAGGGTTGCCTCCCTTAGGCGCTTCTTTAAGGTCACTAGCTTCACCTTTGACACCTAAGAGGATGCCTGTAAAAACATGGAGGATTTCTGCCTATCAAACTCTCCTCCATAGTACAGCTTGAGTCTCTGGCCATTCACTTTGAATGTTCTTCTAGTGGTTGGTTCTTTTACCTCAATTGCACCATAAGGGAAAACCTCATTCATAATGAAAGGTTCAGACCATTTGGATCTGAGTTTTCCTGGAAAGACTCTTAGTCTAGAATTAAACAACAAGACCTTGTCATCCTTCTGAAACTCTTTTTTGTTTATCCACTTATCATGCCACCTCTTAGTTTTCTCTTTATAGATTGAGGCACTCTGATAAGCATTGAGTTTGAAAGTTCATGAAGTTTTAGGACTCTTTCCTCTTGAGATTGGTCACAATCCATGTTTAACAGCTTTGTGGCCCACCATGCCTTATGCTCTAACTCCACAGGGAGATGGCAAGCCTTACCATATACCAACTGATAAGGTGACATGCCAATTGGAGTCTTAAATGTTGTCCTATAGGCCCATAATGCATCATCTAATCTCACAGACCAATCCTTCCTAGATTTCCCTACTACTTTCTCTAGTATCCTCTTAATTTCTCTATTAGAAAGCTCAACTTGTCCACAAGTTTGTGGATGGTAGGGAGTGGATACTTTATGGAGTACCTCATAATGTCTCAGGGCTTTTTCCATGATTTTATTGTAGAAATGTGACCCTCTATCACTAATAAGGACTCTAGGGACTCCAAATCTAGAGAAAATGTTCTTCTTTATAAACCTAAGTACCACATGTGCATCATTGGTTTTGGTAGGGATTGCCTTCACCCATTTGGAGACATAATCCACAACAACAAGGACATACTCATTGGAGAATGAATTTGGGAATGGTCCCATGAAGTCAATACCGTAAACATCAAATAACTCCACAACTAAAATATTTGTCAAAGGCATGACAGCTTTAGCAGAGAGGCCTCTACTTCTTTGCCACTTATTACACCTTGCCACTTATACTCTAGCATCCTGAAAAATTGTTGGCCAATAAAAGCCACATTACAATACTTTTGCTGTTGTTCTAGAGGCACCATGGTGTCCTCCATAATAGGAGTCATGGCAGTGCCATAAGAGTCTTTCTTACTCTGATCAGGCACACATCTCCTAATAATTCTATCTACTCCTATCTTATAATGAAATGGATCATCCCATAGAAAGGTTTTGCTGTCATGAAAGAACTTTTTCTTTATTTAGGATGTCCACCCTTCTGGTACCACAGAGGCACTTTTAAAATTGGCCATATCAGCATACCATGGCCCTGTGGTAATTGCCATCAGCCTCTCATTTAAAAATTCATCTTTTATCAAGATAAAGTCAGATTCATCTTCCAGACAAGAGATTTGATCAGCCATTGAGTTCTCTACTCCCTTTTTATCTCTTATTTCCAAATCAAACTCTTGGAGTAATAGAACCCACCTGATCAACCTTGGCTTTGATTCTTTTTTAGCTAGCAAGTACTTGATTGCTGAATGATCTATATAAATAATAACCTTAGCACCAATCAAGTAAGCTCTGAATTTATCAAATGCATACACCACAACAAGCATTTTTTCCAATGGTGGTGTAATTTATTTGACTCTCTTTTAATACTTTGCTAGCATAATAAATGATATGCGTTAATTTTTCTTTCCTTTGTCCTAGCACAGCTCCTATAGCAAAGTCACTTGCATTACACATTAGTTCAAATGGTAAAGACCAATCAGGTGCTACAAGGATTGGAGCTGTAGTTAATCTTTGTTTTAGATTTTCAAAAGCTTTGACACACTTTTCATCAAAAACAAAAACATAATCTTTCATAAGTAAATCAGTCAAAGGCTTTGCTATTTTCGAAAAATCTTTTATAAATCTCCTATAGAAGCCAGCATATCCTAAGAAACTCCTCACTTCTTTCACATTGATTGGAGGAGGAAGCTTTTCAATAGTATCAATCTTGGCTCTATCTACTTGAATGCCCTCAGCAGAGATTTTATGGCCAAGGACTATCCCTCCTCTTACCATGAAATGGCATTTTTCCCAGTTGAGGACAAGATTAGTCTCTTGACATCTCACCAGCACCTTAGATAGGTTGCTGAGGCATATATCAAAGCTGTTTCCAAACACAAAGAAGTTATCTATGAAGACCTCAATGAACTTCTCTACCATGTCCCTAAAAATTGCCAGCATACATCTTTGAAAGGTTGCTAGTGCATTGCACAAACTAAAAGTCATACGCCTATATGCAAAGATTCCATATGGATAGGTAAAGGCTATCTTCTCTTGATCTTTTGGATCAACCACAATTTGGTTGTATCCAGAATATCCATTAAGGAAGCAATAATACTCATGACCTGACAGCCTCTCAAGTATTTGGTCTATAAAAGGTAAAGGGAAGTGGTCTTTTCTGGTGGAATCATTTAACCTCCTATAATCTATGCACATCCTCTAACTTGTAGTTGGTCTAGTGTCAATGACTTCACCTTTTTCATTTTTAACAGTGGTCATCCCTCCTTTCTTAGGCACCACTTGGACCAGACTGATCCAAGCCCTGTCCGAGATAGGATAGATAATCCCTGCATCAAGGAGTTTAACCACTTCTTTCCTTACAACCTCTTTCATTATGGGGTTTTTCTTTCTTTGTGGTTAAACAAATGGGGAATAGTCATCCTCCATCAAAATTTTATACATACAAAATGATGGGCTAATCCCATTTAAATAAGAAATGTTCCAACCAATGGTAGATTCATGTTTTCTTAAAACCCCTATCAATTTTTCTACATCCTCATCCTTTAATTCAGCATTAATGATTACTAGACGTGATTCATTATTTCCCAAGAAAACATATTTCAAATGAGAAGGCAAAGGTTTCAAATCATGTTTTTCTTCAAACACCTCCTTTCCCTTCTCAAGTTCAGTATTATTTAAGTTTTCTTTAATTTCAACTTCTACTTCCCCTTCTTCACATGCTTCTAGTAGGTTCAGCAACTCATTATGTGAGTCATCTAACTCCTCAGTCTAGAGTCAAAATCATCCTCTAGAAGGGCTTATAAAGCCTCTTCTTCAGTTTTTAACAGCATAGGACTCTTATAGCTTTTAATTTCTTCAAGCATAAAACAATCCATTTTATCAACTAGATATTTCATAGCATTGAAGACATTAAAAGTTATCTTCTCCTCTTGAACTCTCAGTATGAGTTCTCCCGTCTCTACATCAATTAAAGGCCTTCCAGTAGCTAAGAAGGGTCTCCCTAAGATTAAAGGAATCTCTCTATCAGCTTCCATGTCCAAAACTACAAAATCTGCTGGAAATATAAACTTATCTACCTTAACTAACAAATCTTCCAGCATCCCATGAGGATATTTGATAGACCTATCAGCCAACTGTAAAGACATACGAGTTGGTTGCAGGTCATTAATTCCTAATTTCCTTATTAAAGACAAAGGCCTAAGGTTTATACTAGCTTATAGGTCACACAAAGCATTTCTAACATGAACATCCCCTACTACACAAGGTATTCTAAAAGATCCAGGATCTTCTAGCTTTTGAGGGAGTTTCTTCTGAATAATTACACTACATTCTTGAGCAAGGGCAATCATTTCATCTCCCTTAAGCTTTCTCTTCTTAGACAGAAGTTCTTTCAAAAATTTAGCATATGATGACATCTCTTGTAATGCCTCAGCAAAGGGAATATTTATGTGAAGCTTCTTGAACACATCTAAGAACTTAGTAAAATTTTACTCCTCTATCTATTTTTTAAATCTATGTGGAAATGGAGCATTCTTTAATTTCTCAGGAGTTAGCTTGACGGCTTCCTCCAAGATCAAATCACTATTTTTCTTTTTCTTTTGATGAACTTGGTTTTCTTTCTCTTTTTCTGTTTCTACTTGGTTTTTAGTTTTATCATTAACTTGCTTACTTCCCTGCTCTTTTTTCTTTTTCTACAGTATTTTCATTACTTAGAGTAGGAAGAACCAAAGTTTTTCCACTCTTAGTGATTATTTCTTTGTAATGTTCCCTTGGATTTACCTCAGTATCTCCAGGAAAATTGCCTGATTGTCTTTCAGCTAACTGCTTTGAGAGCTGTCTAACCTGATTTTCCAGATTCCAGATGGATGCTTCTTGATTTTTAAAGCTGGCCTGAGTGACCTGTATGAACTGAGTCAAAACATTCTCAAGTTCAGACTTTTCATTAGAGGGAGGGGGAAGTGGCTGTTGTGATCTAGTTGTGGTTTGATTTTTATGGCATGTTTTGATTCAAATGTGGACCTTTCTACCATGAAAAATTGGGGTGGTTCCTATACTTAGGATTAGAGGAATTAGAGGGATAATTCCTTTGAAATTGTTGCCCCATGAAATTAACTTGCTCAGCAGGCACATTTGGATCACACATGCCATTTTCATGGTCTCCACCATTAAAATCACAACTCATCATGCAAACTTGACTAGGCTTTTGGAGTTCTGAAATCTGTACACTTAGTTTCTCTAAAGCCTGAGTCATCAACTTACTTTGAGCCAAATAAGCATCTTGTGCTTCTAATTCTAATATCCCTCTCTTAGGGATTTGGCTCTTTTCACTAACTAAGCATTCATTTGAAGCCATAACATCAATCAGCTCTATAGCTTCTTCTACAGTTTTTGTAGTTAGTGAACCTCCAGCTGAGGCATCAATCAAGACCCTAGTAGCTGGTCTCACTCCATTATAAAAAATAGTAACTTGCTGCACATTAGGGATCCTATGATGAGGATATTTCCTCAAACTCTCTTTGTACATATCCCATGCTTCCATCAGAGATTCACCCTCTCTCTGCTGGAAACAAGTAATTTCTATGCGCAACTTGGCATACTTGGAAGGAGGGAAATATTTAATCAGAAATTTTCTTTATAAATCCTCCCAAGTCGATATATTGCCTCTTGGTTGGCTCTGCAACCAGGCTTTTGCATGGTTCCTTAGAGAAAAAGGAAACAATCTTAATCTTATTAGCTCATCAGGGAAACCATTCATTTTCACTATATCACAGATTTAGAGGAAGGTTGCTAGATACAAGTTTGGATCCTCAACCTCACTTCCTCTGAATTGATCATTTCTAACCAACTACAGCAAAGCCGGTTTAAGTTCAAAGTTATTAGCTACAATTGGAGGCCTAAGGATGTTAAATTGTGATCCTTCTTTAGTAGGCCAAGAGTAGTCACCTAGTGTAACTCTCCTCTATTTCATTTCTTGCTGTTCTTTTTGTTTTTTCTCCTTTCTAAGTCTACGCTCTAATAAATCAATATCAGGATTAAAGAAGAATGGCTCTCCTCTATTCCTTGACTGCATACACCAGATATTAGACATAGAATCAATTTCAATGTCACTGCTACTACTACACACAAGCTACTACTGTACTGAAAAAAATAAGAAGTAAACTGCTACTAAATGCAAAAACAAAATTAAATGGTTCAGTCTAGTACCGGTCTAAGGATTGTTGATATTACTCAACAATCCCCGGTAATGGCGCCATTAACTTGATGCATATCTCCCGAAGGGATTATATTCTTTTGGAAAGCGCACAAATCGTTAAATTTGTAATATATTTGATCGTCCCACAGGGATTGAGGTAATTAATACAATCTAGGACTAGTACAAGCTAAACCAAAACACAAGAAGATAGAATTCATTCTATTTATGCTTTTCTATTATTTTTATGCTTGTGTATTTTCAGAAACAATATAAGAGATGAAGTGTGATTAATGGAAGATAGGTTAGGATTGCTTCAGCTCACAATTTCATCAAGAAACATGCAATTGAGGTTCAATTAAGCTTCGGACTCAAGAGGACAATTCACAGATAGTTAATCCCTAATTCCTTAGGTAATTAACACTAATTCCTAAGCATTAAACCCTAATCCCTTAGGTGTTCAGTGACAGAGAAAGCTAATGTGAGATTGGGGATTGAACCCTAACTATTCACCTAATTACTAGGGCTGAATCAGTTAGGAAGCTAGAAGTTACCTAAGCTTTCAACCATGACTCCTCACTAGTGAAATTCTTCAATTAGGTCTGGATTTGTCAATCCAATAGTGTAGATCCACTTCTTTGCTTGTTCTCCTCATGCTTCAGAAGGTAATTTCCTCAATGCAGCTTCAAGATTCCATTGGAAGCTTCAACAATCCCAACCTAGGAGTTTAGCAACCCATGGAAGTGGTTTCAGAAGAAGGAACATGGAGAGCCATGGAAGAGAGAGTTTAGAGAGGGAAAATGTTTAGAGAGAGATTAAAAATCAGAAAATGAGTTGTCTTATTGCTTCTGTGTCTGTGTTACAGAATATTTACAACTATATATAGTTAAGGCAAAAACTAACTAACTAACTATAATTAATTACAAAGGGAACTTCCTAACAATTAAACTAACGAAACTAATTAATTAATTACAAAGGAATGAATAATTATAACACAATAATTAAATTACTAGGATACAAATATAGTCAGCAACTAATAAAGTAATTAATGATAGCTATTCCAACAATTCACATTGAAGGAAAATAATAAACTGGGCAAACAGAATTCATGCTTAAGCGTGATCATGTGCGCTTGAGCACGATATTTTAAATTCCTTGATGCAGGTGACTTCACACTTAAGCGTGATTGTGTCCGCTTGAATGTGATGGCTTTAACTTAATGCATTCTGTGACTTCACGCTTAAGCGTCATCTTTTTTTGCTTGAGCGTGAAGCTTAATTTTGAATGCAAGGTGATCTCTCGCTTAAGCGTGAGCCTTGTCCACTTGAGCATGGTGACTTTGACCTTGATGCATGTTGTGGCTTTTACGTGAATTGCATGTTGACTTCACGCTTAAGTGTGAAGCTCTCTCGCTTGAGCGTGATGACTTCGCTTAAGCATGACCCTTATTCGCTTGAGCGAAGTACATTACATCTTATTGGATCTGCGCATACGTACGTTGAGATTCCAGCGTATGTACGTTGGATGTTCTGCACCTAATCTTGCAAAATACAACATATAAATGCCTAGCGTATGTACGCTAGCTTAATGAATCTCTTAATAAACATATTTCTTTATGTACTTATCTTTTTAACCATTTTCTTGCACAATTTAAATACATTTAAATTAAATAATTAAAACAAGAAAGAATGATAATTTATTAACTAATAATGCCAAACTCAACAATATTTAATGGATTAAGTTAAATTAAAGATGAATTTGTTAAGTCTTTTCAAGACTTATCACTACCCACCAAAGTCAGTAATAAGGAGGTCTAGAAACCATGTCCAGGACTCCTTATTTTCACTCCCAACCACTACAATAGCTACTATAAGCATCTGGTCATTGGGATCACATCCAACTGCTGCCAATAATTATCCCTTGCATGTCCTTTTCAAGAAACACCCACCTAAATGAAGAATGGGCTTGCATAAGAGGAATGTGACTTTACACGCCTTTAGGCACACGTATAACCTTTGAAAGGATGGACACATTATTGCATTCGAATCCTAATGTCATCAGGTTGACCTTGATATGGTTCCACTTTTAACTGAACAGTAAACCCTATGTTTGTCCTTAACACCTCGTGGCACCAGTCATACAGTTGCTTGTATTGCTCCTTGTATGAACCTTTAACAATATCTTTAGCAAATTTCCTTGCTCTTGAAGCCTTTTGCTTGCTTACACCAACATTCTACTTCCTGCAAGCCTTATTCATAACGTCTCTTAATTTAATGTTTAGATTATGTCTCAAAAAATTCTCTATATTCTGGCTTAACCACTTTGTACTCAGCATTTGCACCTTAAACTCCTTACAACATGAATGTCCATCTAACACCTTCCTCAATTGCCACATGTCTTTATCAAGTAGTTTTGCAACATAAGCCATTCAACAACACTCAGTATTGCATTGTACCCTCACCCTTAATTTATCATTCTTAACAAACTTCAAATCTATGCCATCATAAATAGCATAAGTAATAATGACATTTTTAAACTTTTCCTTATTTGAAAATAAAAACCATATCTCCCACTTATAGTTATTCATACTTGTAGGCATTTTAAAGGAGTGAAACATTGAACAGAATGACTAACGACCCTCATCACTTTCACCTCTACAATGCAACTCCTCTGACATATACTCAGAGTCAGACAAGCCACCTCCACCCTGTATGGAAGTTGAATTAGGTACAAAATTGTCCCCCTTCTCAATTCCCCCTGATTAGTCTTCATCAACCTCCCCCTACACATGGGACTTCCTTGCTCTCCTCTTTTTCTTGTTATGTGTTATAGCCTTAACCTCTTTTCCATTAACAATAACCTTTTTCCCTTTAACATTAACCTTTTTCCCTTTAACTTTACCCCTTCCAGCATCAACATTCTCAAAAAAATCGACATCATCCTCTTCCTCATCACTATCCCCGAATGTAATATCCAAGACACTATCATCCTCACTTTCAACTCCCTTTTACACTTGAACATCATCACCAACACCTTCCCCGACTCCCCCTGTACCTGATCATCATAACCAACATCTTTATCACATTCACCCTAGACCTAAACATCATCATCATGCACTTGTTCAACACCCTACACCTGTTCATCACAACCAGTACCCTCATAACCTTCACCCTACACCTGATAACCATAACCAGCACCATTATCAACTTCCACTTCAATTCCATTAGCCTCATTAATGACCTCGCTATGTTTTCTATCCTCAAGTAACAATGATTCCTCAATAACAATTGCCTCTGAAATGGCATGCAATACATATATCTCTACCATTCCCATTCACTATGACAATCTACATATCTCCATAGCCCCATTATCATATTTCAGTTCCTTCAAACCATGTTGACATCCTTCCACGAGGGCTTTATACAATAAACCACTTATACCAATATACCATATCTCCTTAACAAGTTATAATGTCCCAAATAGAACTTTTCCCACCCTCGTATTTACACTTCAAACCATGCCTAACAAAGTTACCCCATTGAATAAACTCAACTTAAAATAAATCCATGCCCTAATTCAGAAAAAACACAAATGCATAATACAATGCATAAATTATTAAACCTACAAATACATGATACACAATACACAGTCCTATGATGCATATAAACCTAAGAAAGAGGTTTTATTTAGATGCATACCTTCTTTTCCAGTGGATAAAGTCCACACAACTTGAAATCTTAATCACCGGTGATGTAATGCCTTTTGAGACCTTCGATAACCATAATCATTCCTTCCGTTCTCCACAACTTCCTTCAACGAGAAGTTTCGAAACAATTTTAGAGAAAGAGGGAATTCCTGGAGTCTTTGTACTTTCCCCTCTTTCTACACTATTCAAAAGGACATCGTCTATCCACATTGGTGACACATATGGAAAATCTTGGTGACATATAGGCATCCTCTATGTTTCTAACTAACTATGTTACCAAAAGGGGAAACATTAAGTTAAAAACATTAGGGACCAAACTGATACAAAATAAATGTATGGGACCATATTGTGACTTTCACTAAACGTGAGGGACCATGTGTATATTTTACCCAAAATAAAACAATTAAAACATATTGGACCAGACCCCAGATCACATGTTATCTTTATACCCTGGATTTCTTAATAACATACATCAAGAATGCAATGGTAAATGAAGTCTATATTTCAAGAAACTTGTAACACCCTAAATTCTAATTTAATAAATAAAACCAACAGGGAGATTTTTTTTTCTAAATTTTTGAGTTAACAAGCCTGCATAATCTACCCCGAATTAAATAAACCGGGCATAGCAAAAAGGAGGAAGGGAATTGGAAGGCAAGGAAAGATAAGGGCCAAACAAGAGCCCTCCGGCGGAGCCCAGCAACGTTCAAGCGAGTGTAAGAGAAATAACGTACACTCGCTCGGCATGCTCTCTCGTTAACTTAAGCCTCCCCTCAAGAGCTTCATAGCCTTCTATCAGTTCACTATACAGGTTACACTCGGAATCGGATAGGTTGCTCTCCAGTCGGAAAACACTCACTCGGCTAGTTCTCATTCAGAAGTATATTTAGACTCTCTGATCTGAATCCTAATAGCTTACGATCGGAAAATCTTCCATGTCAGTCCCCACTCAGAGTTGTATACCCTCATTCACTCGGAACACTTAATTTCCCTCACTCGGCAACAGGATCGCGGATTCACTCTCTAGGTCATATCTTGGCTTCCTTCATACTAAGTCTTACCATTTCTACACACTCGAAAGAGCATGAACATATTTTTAGGAAATCCCTAAGCATGAGCAGCGGAAAAATAAAAGGGATTCCATAGGATTTGCAAGGTTCCGTGTTTCAAAGCACAAAAACAATTTCGAAATTCATTTTGGATTACCTCTTGAAGAAATCCGAAGCAGTCGTAGCCTCGTCCTTTAGGAGTCCACACGAGCACTCCCACCAGAATCGCAACACTTGCCAACTGCTAGTTTGACGGCGTGTAGCTCTCGCAACTTTTGCGAATTGGTGTCTCACTTGAGTGAACGGCCTATGAGCATCTTATGCTCTATTTATAGGCTTAGGTTTGACCTAATTTGTTCTCTCTAAAATTGGGCTCCTTACTCATTCCAAATAAGTTAGGCCCAATAGCTTTATTTTAGTCCAACTAAAATAAGACAACATTTTCTGATGGGCTTACTCTATGTGTGTGACCCTACAGGTAAAATACTCGGTCATATTAATAATAAATTATTTTATTATTAATATAAAATAAGAGCGGCATCTAGCAATGCATCATTATGTCCGAATATTATCAACACAACCTATAAGTGATAATTATTTAATATGTTTGTTCCTTTTGACACGATATCCTAATTGGGCCCAAGGCATGGTCGCGTCATCCTTGTACGGCCCAATTTATTTTACTTGATACCGGAGTAGACCGGATCCGAATAAATATCTAATATTTATTCTTTCTAGCATGGCCATGCGTTTTCTTAGTCTTACTCCATCAAGTGGCCTATGAATATCACTCCTGTCACATAGGAGAGACAAATCCCATCTACATCACTCACATCCCTCTGCATAATTTGTTCATTGCCTAATCACAACCTTTATAGTCCTCTTGTTACAGAAGACGTTTAATTGTATTAAAACAATAAACTCCTCATGTAGGAATCGTAGTGACTTCAGGTCGAAGGACTACATATACCATTATCACATTGAGAATCGTTTATGACAATCATGTAACGATCCATGCAACGTTCTCATGGTGGGTTTGTCTAGTACATCATTACTCTTAATGTGTACCTGTGTGAAGACTCGATATCATCTATATCTATGATCTGTGAGATCAGGTCATCAATACACTCACACACTAGTCTCAGTGTATTTACATGTCCCCATGTAAATACTTGACTAGGGACATTTTAGGAATAATTTTTATATGACCTATTACTCCAAGGATAAATATGTTTTAAAACAATTTTAAACTGAAATATTTATTCTATTGATAAGTAGAAAAATAATACAAATGAAGAAGCATAAAAGCTCATAGTGCATACACCAACACATATATACTAATCAGACATCACGCACAGGATGGGATAAAATGACAGTTAGTGACTTGGGAACCCATATGCTTTCTATCACACCATATCACATTTCAAGCAATTGTAACATTAACTATTCCTCCAATCTATCTACTCATAACAGTGCCATGCAATCGAAATTCACTCATTCAATACTCCCTTATACAGATTATATCATTCCCGACTTACGATATATACATGCAACACAAGAAATTCATCATAGCATAAGAGTATATATATATACATGTATCTATGATGTGGATCTTGATGAGGACAGGCAAGGGCTGAATTCTTGATGATCAAGGACTGATTGGTGGCTGCCAAATGGTGAAAAATAACACGGACCAGGACTAGAAAGGTAGAGCTTTTCACGTAGGAAAGAGAACAAGGGTGCAGAATTAATTTTGAAAATACAATCCCTAGAAAATCTAGGTTAGCTTAACTTCCTCCTTTTTTCTAGGGTTCTTGATCCTTGATGATTTAAAATTCTAAAGTTGGTTATTTTGATCCCAAGGTTCAGATTAAGATAGAGTTAATTAAGGAAAGAATGGCTGCACTTACACTTGATCAACATGGGAAACAAATTAGAAGCAAAGAAATTGGGAAAACAATGAAACTAGGTCATGGTCACTTTTAATCTTGTATAATTTTGATGTTTAAGTGACAAACCATGGGAGATGAATTAAGTTGGGTTAATTTTAGGATTCTGGACAATCTCTTCACGTGAATACCATGGCTGAAACAAAGATGAAAATATAAGAAGAAAAAACACAAAAGGAAGAATCACACCTCCATAAATTGATTAACATTCATACAAAAGCTTCACACCTATGCATGGCCAATCTTCCTTGATTCACACAAGGACTATGAGCATCACACTCACAACCTAAGTTTTCAAACCTAGAAAAATTCATAAAAATTCCAAATTCTTCCAATTCCATGTTACGTGAGATGTTTTGTGTAACTTGGCTGAACATTTTCCAAGCCATAACCGTCCCACTATCCACCATAAAGCAAACCGCCTATGTCCACTAAGCAAAAAGGGAAAATGCTGAAAAATTTAAATTACATCAAGGATAACATCAAAATTAAAAGAAAAAGGGGTCTTGGTAAGGTTTGAACACAGGTCATTCAACCCCTACACTACCCAAGTCTTGAAAGCTAGACCATTTATGCTAGGTCCTCCGCTATTCATCCTTCCACATGATCAAATGGGCAAGCTTGGCTTGCGTTGGCTCCTTGGTTATTTCTTCTTGGAGTGTGGGAATCAACCTTTGTAATGTGGCTTTGGTCTTCTTTGCTTTGGATCTCGTCATAGGTCCTCCTAGCCCTTGTAGTGAGTTGGTGTTGTCCTCATCATTCCCTCCCTCTTGAGCAGGATTTATCCTCAAATCTAAGTCTTCGTCACCTGTATCAAATAAAGACAAATCGGCCATATTAAAAGTAGAAGACATATTATACTAACCTGGCATTTGGATTCTATAGGCATTATCATTGATTCTCTCCAATACTTGGAAAGGACCATCTCCTCTTGGAAGCAGCTTGGATTTCCTTTGTTCAGGAAACCTCTCCTTCCTCATGTGTACCCACACCCAATCTCCAGGTTGGAAGACCACCTTCCTCCTACCTTTGTTGGCTTGCTTAGCATAGCTCTTATTCTTCTTGATGATTTGAGCTTTAACCCTCTCATGCAGCTCCCTCACAAAATCTGCTTTAGCCTGTCCTTCAGTATACTTAAACACAGAAATGTTAGGCACAGGTAATAAATCAAGTGGAGATAAAGGATTAAACCCATAGACAACCTCAAATGGAGAACAATTAGTGGTGGAATGGACAGCGCGATTATAAGTAAACTCAATATGGGGTAAGCAAGCCTCCCAACGTTTCAGATTTTGCTTTAAAACTGCTCTAAGCATAGTACGTAGTGTCCTATTGACCACTTCAGTTTGACCATCAGTTTGGGGGTGACAAGTGGTAGAAAACAACAACTTAGTTCCTAATCTTCCCCACAAACTCCTCCAAAAGTGACTCAAAAACTTAGAGTCCCTATCACTTACAATACTCCTAGGCATGCCATGTATCCTAATGATCTCCCTAAAGACTAGTTCAGCTACATGGCTTGCATCATTGACCTTTTTGCATGGAATAAAATGAGCCATCTTAGAAAACCTATCCACCATAACTAGTATAGCATCTCGGCCAGCACTTGACTTGGGCAAACCAAGCACAAAATCCATGGACAAATCTACCCAAGGGTGTTCAGGAACAGGTAGGGGAGTGTATAAACCTTGGGGGAGTACTTTAGACTTAGCTTGTTTACACTCAATGCATGACTCACAATGCTTGGCTACATCCTTTTTCATGTTAACCCAATAGAAATGTTCATGCAAGATATCATAAGTCTTATGCACTCCAAAATGACCCATTAAACCCCCCCTATGTGCTTCCCTCACTAAAAGCTCTCTAATGGAAGATTGGGGAATACATAACCTATTCTCTCTAAACAAGAACCCATCAAACCTATAATACTCATCCTTAAGCACCTTTTTACATTCCCTATACTTCTGGCCGAACTCACTATCCCCTTCATACAGCCCCTTTAGAACTTCTAACCCAAGCAATTTGGTCTCTACCATAGAAATAAGGGCATACCTCCTAGACAAGGCATCAGCAACTACATTCCCCTTCCCTTTCTTGTACTTAATGACATATGGGAATTGTTCTAGGAACTCAACCCACTTGGCATGTCTCTTATTAAGTTTGCCTTGACCCTTAAGATACTTAAGAGACTCATGGTCACTATGGATAACAAACTCCTTGGGGAAAAGGTGGTGCTGCCAAGTTTTGAGGGTCCTCACTAAGGCATAGAGTTCTTTGTCATGGGCAGAGTAATTCAAGGCTACCCCACTTAGTTTTTCACTAAAGTAAGCTATGGGATGGCCTTCTTAGAGCAAAACAGCCCCTATACCTATGCCAGAAGCATCACACTCTTTCTCAAAAGACTTGGAAAAATTGGGCAATGCTAGAATGGGTGCACTAACTAGTCTTTGCTTAAGGGTTTGGAAAGCTTTCTCTTATTTTTCCCCCCACTTAAAGCTCACATTCTTCTTCACTAACTCATTTAGTAGGGCTGCCAAGGTGCTAAAATCCCTCACAAAACGCCTATAAAAACTAGCTAGGCCATGAAAGCTCCTAATCTCACTCACAGTCTTTGGTGTTGGCCATTCTTGGATGGCCTTCACTTTTTCTTGGTCTACCTCTACCCCTTTAGAACTCACTACAAAGCCTAAAAACACCACATGATCTTGGCAAAACGTGCATTTTTCAAGATTGGCATACAATTGCTCTCGCCTCAAAGTAGATAACACAGAATGCAAATGATGAACATACAAGTCTAAATCAGCACTATACACAAGTATGTCATCAAAATACACTACCACAAAGTGTCCTATAAATTCTTTAAGAACATGATTCATCAACCTCATGAATGTACTTGGTGCATTAGTTAATCCAAAAGGCATAACCAGCCACTCATACAAGCCAAATTTGGTTTTAAAAGCAGTTTTCCATTCATCCCCTTCTCTAATCCTAATTTGGTTGTATCCGCTTTTTAAATCAATTTTGGAAAAGAACTTTGCACCATGCAATTCATCAAGTAAATCATCAAGCCTAGGAATGGGATGCCTATACTTAATAGTAATGTTATTCACACTCCTACAGTCACTACACATGCGCCACGATCCATCTTTCTTAGGCACTAAAATTACAGGCACAACACAAGGAGAGATAGAATCTCTTACCCAACCTTTATCTAAGAGAGCTTCCACTTGCCTTTGTATTTCCTTGGTCTACTCAGGGTTGCTCCTATAGGCAGGCCAGTTTGGAATGGTGGCTCCAGGTATCAGATCCACCTGATGTTCTATCCCTCTCAAAGGTGGCAATCCACTGGGTAGGTCTGAAGGAAAAACATCCTTGAATTCCTGCAAAAGAGAAGAAATAGAAGAAGGCAAAGAAGAGAAATAAATGGGGTTAGTATTCAAACTAGGCTTGCAAACCAGCACGTAGAGTGGCTGCCTTGCAAGCAACACTTTCCTCACCTCTCTTTCTTTTGCTATCTCTCTCTCATTCTTTTTCCTTTCTTTTTCGCTATTTTCTCTTCCTTTTATTTTTCCCTTCTTTTCTTCACTCTCTTTTCTCTTTTTTTCCTCTCTCAAGCTCTCGGTCACACTCAATCCCTCACTCTCATGCTCTCTTTTTTCTCTCATAATTTTCTCTCTCAATCTTAACTGATCATGACACACCTCCTGTGGGCTTAAAGGTTTAAGCACCACCTTTTTTTCTTGATGGGTGAATGATATTTTGTTGGAGAAACCATCATGAATGGTCTTGTTGTCATGCTGCCACGGCCTCCCCAATAACAAATGACATGCCTCCATAGGCACCACATCACACAGGATCACATCTGAATAAGTTCCAATGACTATAGGCACCTCCACCTGCTGCCTCACCCTTATTTCTCCATCATCACTTAGCCATTGTAACCTATAAGGTCTAGGGTGGGGTTTGGTAGGGAGATTCAACTTGGATACCATCCTAGTACTAGCCACATTAGCACAACTCCCACTATCCACAATCACCATGCAAAGCTGTCCCTATACAGCACACCTAGTGTGGAAAATATTGTCCCTTTGGCTTTGGTCTAAGGGTTCTATATGGGATCCTAACAACCTCCTAACCATTAACAATCCCCCTCATTCACTTCTGGTTCTACACCCTCTCCCTTCTCACTCTCATACTCCTCAGGTGTATCAGACTCACTAGACAATTCACCATCCCCCCTTATCACTACTGTCCTCTTTGTAGGGCATTCTTAGGCATAATACCCCTTACCTTGGCACTTGAAGCATGTAATGTCCCTAGTCCTCTTAGGGATTGGTTCCTTCCCCTTAGAAGCATTATGATCAGCCTCCTTAGTGGCCTTAACATCCAAGGCCGAGCTATCTGCTGCCTTGGCTGAATAGGGTGCTGCCCCAAAGCCCTCCCTCTTGGCTTTGTCCTTCTACCCAGATGTGGGAGTAGGGGCAATTCTCCTTGTAGCTCCCTTCCTTTTGAGTTACCTTTCTACTTGAAGGGCCTTATGCACAAGGTCATCCATCTCAATGAATTCCTGCAACCCTACAATATCACGAATATCAGTAGACAAACCAGCTAAAAATCTAGCCATAGTTACCTCAGGATCCTCTTCTAAATTGGCTTGGAGCATTAGCATCTCCATCTCCTTGTGGTACTCCTCCACACTCCGACTCCCTTGGGTGAGTCTTTGAAGTTTAAACTTCAAATCTCTCTCATAGGAGGCAGGCACATACCTTTTCCTCATCAATCTCCTCAAGTCTGCCCAAGTACTCACTGGTGGCTCTCCATCTCTTTGCTTCTCCCTCTGAAGTTTATGCCACCATACCAAGGCATAGTGTGAGAACTCAGCGGCTGCCAATCTCACCTTTTTCTCCTCCTCAAACTCTCCACAAGCATATACATTTTCGATCTTAAGCTCCCAACTCACTGTTTAGTTTTATCCCTTGAAGGGGATTGCTCCACTGCTCCCTAGTTCTCCTATCTTCTTCATGTCTTGTCATCCTTCCTCCATGCCTCCTTGGACTTCTCCTTACTTCCCTATCATTCTCTAATTGGTAAATTCTCTCATGTATTTCGTCAGTGGCTTGTCGGAATAGCCTCTCAAGATGTTGAGTTAGAGCTTGCATTTGAAATGGATTAAGGCCTCCTTGTTCACCCTGTTCTGCCATCACTAAAACACTTATACAAGGTGAAAAACAATTATAACAGTTACTGTTTGGACCTCACAAATAATTTCTCTCAAGTGTTTCACTCAAATTTTGGCTTTTTTTCTAGTAATATAATTTTCACTCTAGCCTTTTACCACTCTTGATGCTATTTAATCCTTGAGAGTCACAAGTATAGTTCAGCCCACACACAAATGCTCCACCTAATGCAATATGCTAATGATGGCAAATAGAGATATGATCCTATCACTAGAAGCCAACAAAACAAGACACCAAAAAGGACACACAAACAATTACTAGAATTAGACTACAAACAAAGACAAAAACATACAAGACTCAAACACTTAGGATACGTTTTTGGGACACTATGGCAGCAAGCAAGAACACGAATTGCAGCAAACATGGACAGACAAACAATTATAAATTGAGATACTCAAATTCAGAAATCAAATTAAGAGGCTAAAACACATAAACTAGACAAGAATTTGACAAGAAACAAGAAAGAAAAACAAAACAAGAACTCACCTAGACACTAGCAAGAAGGTCACGGTTTTAAGACTCAACATGGCAGCAATCAAATTCAAATTTTGCAAGATTGGACAGCAAAACAACGTCAATTTAGGTCATACATATTCAGATTTCAATTCTGGAATTTTCTTGGAAAATTAGGGTTTGCAATTTGGGGAAAATTTTTCTAGCCACCATAACATGAAATTAATGCTTGGTTTCTTTTCTTTCACAACCCCAACCCTCAATTTAGATGTTCAGAAATTGAAAAATGACCTAGAGGCAAAGGAATTTCAAATTACCTTTTTGGGTACTGTCCAAGAAATTTCAAGCCCTTGACTCCAAGAGCTTTGATACCAAATGATGTGGATCTTGATGAGGACCAGCAAGGGCTGAATTCTTGATGATCAAGGACTGATTGGTGGCTGCCAAATGGTGAAAAATAACACGGACTAGGACTAGAATGGTAGAGCTTTTCACGTAGGAAAGAGAACAAGGGTGCAGAATTAATTTTGAAAATACAATCCTTAGAAAATCTAGGTTAGCTTAACTTCCTCCTTTTTTCTAGGGTTCTTGATCCTTGATGATTTAAAATTCTAAAGTTGGTTATTTTGATCCCAAGGTTCAGATTAAGATAGAGTTAATTAAGGAAAGAATGGCTGCACTTACACTTGATCAACATGGGAAACAAATTAGAAGCAAAGAAATTGGGAAAACAATGAAACTAGGTCATGGTCACTTTTAATCATGTATAATTTTGATGTTTAAGTGACAAACCATGGGAGATGAATTAAGTTGGGTTAATTTTAGGATTCTGGACAATCTCCTCACGTGAATACCATGGCTGAAACAAAGATGAAAATGCAAGAAGAAAAAACACAAAAGGAAGAATCACACCTCCATAAATTGATTAACATTCATACAAAAGCTTCACACCTATGCATAGCCAATCTTCCTTGATTCACACAAGGACTATGAGCATCACACTCACAACCTAAGTTTTCAAACCTAGAAAAATTCATAAAAATTCTAAATTCTTCCAATTCCATGTTACGTGAGATGTTTTGTGTAACTTGGCTGAACATTTTCCAAGCCATAACCGTCCCACTATCCACCATAAAGCAAACCGCCTATGTCCACTAAGCAAAAAGGGAAAATGCTGAAAAATTTAAATTACATCAAGGATAACATAAAAAATTAAAAGAAAAAGGGGTCTTGGTAAGGTTTGAACACAGGTCATTCAACCCCTACACTACCCAAGTCTTGAAATCCTTCCACATGATCAAATGGGCAAGCTTGGCTTGCGTTGGCTCCTTGGTTATTTCTTCTTGGAGTGTGAGAATCAACCTTTGTAATGTGGCTTTGGTCTTCTTTGCTTTGGATCTCGTCATAGGTCCTCCTAGCCCTTGCAGTGAGTTGGTGTTGTCCTCATCAATCTATCTAATGCTCACAGGTCTACTATAGTCGGATCCGACCCCCACTTGATTAAATTTTACGTTGCAACATAGGCTCCAAGCCTTTTTCCTCCAGCTCCAAGCTGGTTCGGCCGTTTTACTGGTACCAAACCGTTTGCCCTCACATGTAACACAATCGCTCCAAGCGACCACGGCAGTGTTACGGGCAGCCCCGAGTCCAACCCGGTAGCCTGCTTGAGTCCAACTTAAGACTTTGAGCGTCCAACGCTAGTGCACTTGGCACTGCCTTGAGTCCAACTCAAGGTCTTTTAATTATATTCTTTTGTGTGTGCTTGCCGATACAATATTACTCCTCCTTTCATTTATCATAACCACACTCTGCATGCAATTCATTCATCTTCTCATAGTAACACAGATTCATTTTTAATCACTCGTATGCAAGGCAACATAGGATAGCAATCACGACCTACCCATCGTTCCCCGAACAGAGTACCCAGAAATCACACAATATATTTCCATTTCATGTATGCACAGGTAAATCATTAACTAGACACAATATGGCAACTTAGGAAGCATGCACTTCATTCACACACGGTCTCATGACGCACACATGCATCCATATCCAACAGTGTATCTCGTAAACACATATATCAAATATAAGCGAACCACCATTGAATTCAATCATCGCATGCCTCAGTATACAAAACTATCTATCAAATATACATTTCATCACAACCACCCCTAAAGACACATGCATGCATAATAACCCACTCGGAACCCATTCACAAGCCATGCATTGGAAATGCAAAGCGCCCCCTACCTACTGAAGGAAGTTCGAGGGGTTCCTCTGTTTCCCGACGCTGGCCTGATTGCCTCGCCCAGGCTCACACTTGTTCGGGCTTCCTTGGTCGTAGTCGCACCGTGAAACAGGGGCTGTTCGTCTTTCAGCCAAAGGAACTTCCAAGTCTTCTGCAGTATCGTCCTCGCGCGCTCACCTAAACAAAACAGTGAACAGGGGAAGGAAGATGAAGAACAACAGAGAAGAGAGAGTACGAGGAGAGAAAAGAAGAGAAAAGAAGGAGAGGAAGTCTGACGAAGATGTTAAACTTCAGTGATCAAAGGCACATATATAAGTGTATGCGTGCACGAGGAAAGGAAGAAGAGTGGGACGGGAAAACGTGAATTGCAGTCCCACTCACGTGACTCCCAATCGGAAGCAGCCACCTCTTACCAACTAAGCTTAATTAATTTGTCACTATTTCTTAAATTAAGTTGATTATAATTAATAATTAATTTTCCTGCTTTGAAATCAAAATCTTAATGGTTTATTTTCATTCGGTATCCAACTCCAAAACTTGGATGTTACAAAACTAATGTGTATTCTAGTGTTTCAGGACTTTAAATGTATAGGTTATAAAACAGAGGGGGAGCCCATGAAATTAAAGTTAGAATCATAGCACTTAAATGATGTCCTAAAGTCTGATAGAAGAAAGTTTCTTTACTCAACCAAACCATAAACTTATAGGCATCAAATAGAGAACGCTCTTCAAAAACATAATTGCAATGTTTTCAAATCTATTTTTGATGATGCCTCAGGCTTTATGCTTTTATCAAATATGTGTACTTATCATAAAAAAGAACAAGATACAAACAAAGCTAAGCAGCTAAAGTCAGCATACTTAACTTTACGTAACAACAAAAAAAGCTAAACCACGTCAGCAGGTGTATCAACTCAAAATTAGAAGATTTGCAACATTGACTTATGCTCTTTTGCTCAATCAAATGAAGCAAGTAAACAACTTTATCAGTTGAAGTTACATAAGAGATTATTTTCATGCAAGAACAAAAAATCCTAGCTACCAAACTCTTAATCATCCTTCTCTATTATCAAAGGTCTAGTACATAGAGTTCAAAGAAAATACCTTCACAAGATTTCCAACGTCTATATCTCCTTTCAAGAATCAACAATGGTTATATTCCAAGACCTATATATAGTAAAGAAGATTGAATTTCCATATAGCAAGTAACAAGTTATAGAAAAATCCCTTAAGAAAAATCATCTTTCTCTGTATTGCTTTCAATTTTTCTTTTCAGATAGGGACCTTCTTTGTGTGTTCTGCCTCTAGCAGATCTTGGTCTCGTGTTATTCATAACTTAGTGTATAATCTATTAATTGTATATTTTCATACCCTAAGTTCTGTGAGATATCTTTCACTTCTCATAAATAATCTGTAAAATTCTGGTGTTTTGTCAACCTCAATTAGTGTAAGAAACACTATTAGTCTGAAGAGGTTTTCGAAAGAATAATTGGGTTGTTAACCCAAGAGTGGCTTTGTTGAAAAAAGAATACTTGGGTGTTTAAGCCAGAAGTGGCTGGAGTCAAGAATACTTATAGCACAGGTCTGGTGCTATTATTATAAAGGAGAATTTACAATAGTGCAAGTCCTTCAAGTTAGAAGGGACTACATGTAACTTTTGTGTTGGAAGTGAACCAATATGAATTCTGTGTTGTTTTCCTTTCCTTGATCTTTAAAAGTCTACTTTGCAAAGCTGGGTTATTTTTTTTCATTGGTTCATTATTCCAGAAAAAGAGTCTTTGACTTATTCAACCCCCTTCTAAGTCAGACTCTGAACCATCAATTAGTATCAGAGCTTGTCCTTTGGGTTGATCACTCCCTTGAGTGAAAAAGATAAAGATCTATGGCAGCCTCTTAGAGTAATCAACTAATTGTAGAAGGATCCTCAATCAATAGACCTCCAGCCTTCTTTGGAGTAGACTACCCATACTGAAATGATAGAATGAAAATGGTCATAAAATCCACCTAGTACAGTCTATGGGCAGTCATTATAAATGGTGATTATGAAACTATTGTTGATCAGGATGGAAAGCCTAAAACTGAAGATGAATGAAGTACTGTGGAAATAAAAAATGAAGATAAATGCCAAGGCCACATTCTTGCTGACTTGTGCTCTCAGCAAATTAGAATATAATAAAGTATTCAGTTACAAAACTAAAGAAGTCTAGGATACTTTTCAATGCAATTATGAAGGCACCTCCAATGTTAAAAGATCCAAGAAAACACTATTAACCAAAAGTATGATACTTTCAAGATTGAGGAACATGAAACTGTGGATCAAATGTTTGGAAGATTCCAGACTTTGTTAAATAAGCTCAAAGCTCTTAGAACCACTCCCTGTATAGAAGACATCAATGTGAAGCTTCTTGATAGCTTGCTAGAAAAGTTTAATGTAAAATGCTCAGCTCTAGAAGAAGCTAAAGACCTTAGTACATTCTCCTTGGATGAATTGCTTGGAGTACTTACATTGTATGAGTTAAAGTTGAAGTAGAAGGAAGTCAAGAAACCTTCCTCCTCCAAGACCATTGCTCTAAAGTCAGATAAATTAGATAGAAAATCTAAAGCACTAAAACCTGAAGAGTCCACAAGTTCTGAACCAGACTCTAATGAATCATTAGCTGATACATATGATGAATCGGCCCTTGTAACTAAGAGATTTCACAGGCTATTAAAGAAAAAAAGTTCAGACCTGACAAATTTCAAAAGAAGGACCACAAAGGTAAAAATGAATTTAAGTTTAAAACTAACAAATCTGTTCTAGAATGTTTCAACTGTAGGAAATGAAGACATATGAAAGTACAATGTCCTATCCTAAATAAAGACAACAAGGACAAAGGAAAAGAGAAAGTTTCCTAAGAAACAAAAGGATTAATAATATGGGATGATAAAGAGTCATCAAGTTCTGAAGAGTTTAAAGAAGAGACAAAATCTGCTCAAATCTGTCTTATGGCAAATGAGGTACTAGACTCTGAAGCAAGCTCAAGTGACTCAGAATCTAAGGATGTAAGTTATACTAAATTAAAATATAATTATGATTTATTGTTCAATGATTTTTCAAAACTTTTGAAAAACTTCACAAAGCTGAAAGTAAAGCATGTTGGCATGGTCACTAATTATGAAAATCAGATTTCAAAATTAAAGGAAGACAATCTTGACAAAAACACTTTGAAAAAAATAGAAGAGAATGAGAAGATGCACCTTGAAGAGTTACGTAGACTCAAAAACGAAAACACTATTTTGAAAATAAATTTTGAAAGTTCCAAAGTTTGCTGTAACTCTCAAAGTGAAGAAATCATTAAGCTGTAAAAGAAAATTAACTCTCTTACCTTAGACCTAAGCAAGCTTATGAACAGTACTAAAAACTTAAACATACTTTTAGGAAAATCTTATGCTAACCATAAAAGGCCAGGTATGAGATATGTAGAGGAAAATGATTTCAAGCATCCTTCACCTCCTACATTTGTTTCAAAGAATCAGAAACATGTCAAATGTAATTACTGTAAAAGACATGGTTATTTAATCAATGATTGTAGAAAAAAAATGAGAAATGAAAGAGTTGCTAACAATATAGGACCCAAAAAGATATGGGTACTAAAGTCATTAATTATTCCTATTGTAGATGTACTTGAGAACAAAGACAAAGCTTTTGCACTGGTATCTTGACAGTGGATGCTCGCATCATATGACAGGAAGAAGGTCTATGTTCCTAGACCTGGAGCAGATTAAAAGTGGAACTATCACCTTTGGAGGAAATCAGACTGGAAGAATCATTAGGTCTGGTAAAGTGGGTAAAATTCCTTCACCTTTTATTGAAAATGTATTTCTTATTGAAGGTCTGAGACACAACTTACTGAGCATTAGTCAATTTTATGACAATGGGTACAAGGTCTCTTTTGACAAGGAAAAATGTACTATCTTTAACCATGATGGATCCACACTCTTCAATGCAAATAGACATCACTGTTAGGGAATCCCATCAGGGTCAGGCAGCGAAAATACAAAGGATTCCCAAAATAGATTGCAAATACAAATGTCTCAAGGCATTATGCAAAATTAAATTTTTGATTTAGGGATTACCTTTTGTAGATGCAAAACAAGTTCCTCGATCAAAGCAATTGTAGCTTTGCCTTTAGGAGTCCATACAAGCACTCCCACCAGAAAAACAAAGTTCCGAATGCTAGTACAAAAATTTGATTGTAATCTAATTTCTGAGCAGCAGCCTATGAGCATCTCATGCTCTATATATGGGCTTAGGTCTTGACCTGAGCTCTCATTAAACATTGGGCTCCTGACTCATTCTAAATAAGTTAGGCCCAAATAGTTTTATTTTCAGTCCAACTAAAATAAAACTATCCTCTGGTGGGCTTACTCTATGTGTGTGACCCTATAGGTAAAATAAGAGTGGTATCTAGCAATACATCATTATGTCTGAATATTATTTATCATCGACATGACCTATAAGTGATAATTATTTTATATATTTATTCCTTTTGTCACGATATCTAATTATGCCCAAGGCATGGTCGTCGTCATCCTTGTATGGCCTAATTCATTTTACTTGATACCAGAGTAGACTTTACTGAATAAATATCTAATATTTATTCGTCCTAGTATGACCATGCATTTCCTTAGTCTTACTCCATCAAGTGGCCCATAGATATCACTCCTGTCACATAGGATAGACAAATTCCATCTACATCACTCACATCCATCTACATAATTCGTCTATTGCCTAATCACAATCTTTATGGTCATCTTATTACAGATAACGTTTGATTGTGTAAAAATAATAAACTCCTTATGTAGGAATCGTAGTGACTTCAGGTCGAAGGACTATATACCATTTTTACATTGAGAACCGTTTATGACACTCATGTAACGATCCATGCAACGTTCTCATGATGGGTCTATCCAGTACAACATTACTCTTAATGTGTACCCGTGTAAAGACTTGATATCATATATCCATGATTTGTGAGATGAAATCATCAGTACATTCACACACTAATCTTAATGTATTTACATGTCCCTATGTAAATACTTAATTAGGGACGTTTTAGGAATAATTCTCATATGACCTATTATTCCAGGATAAATAGCATTAAAATTAGTCTAAAAATTGAAAATACTTATTTTATTGATAAGTTAAAATTGATACATTAATAGCTCGTAGTGCATACACCAACAATCACAACTTATACAAGGTTGACTTGAATGAACTGAATAATCAGAATGTAATATGTTTGTTTTCAAACTCTGAAGAGATGGATCTAGCACAAAAATCTTGGGCATGTAAGTTTAAAACATATTTGAAAACTTCACAGAAAATGCCTAGTTAAGGGATTGTCAAAAATCTCTTTCAATAGCACCCTTCCTTGAGAAGCAAGCCAATGAGGGAAACAACACAACCTTATTTGAAAACAAGAATGATGTTTCCACTACTAGACCCTTAGAAGTGTTACATTTAGACTTATTTGGTCCATCTCAAGTGCAAAGTCCGACAGGGAAGAAATATGAATTTGTGATTGTTAGTGATTACATAAGAATGACACGAGTATACTTTCTAACTCACAAGGATGAGTCTGTAAAGGTATTTAAGAATATTCGTAAGAAAATCCATAATAAGAAAGGTTTCTATATTGGTACAATAAGAAGTGATCATGGTAGAGAATTTGAAAATAAAATTCTTGAAAAATTCTACAATGATTTTGGTATAACTTATAAATTTTCTTCTCAAAGAACACTTTAACAAAATAGTGTTGTAGAAAGGAAAAATAGGTCCCTGTAAGAAATGGTCAGGTAAATAATTTGTGAAAACAATCTTTAAAAATATTTCTGGGCAAAGACTGTGAACACTTCTTGCTATATTCAAAACAGAATTCTCATCAGAACTATATTGAATAAGACTCCTTATGGATTATGGAAAGAAAGAATACCAAATAATTCCCTTTTTCACCCATTTGGTTGTATCTTCTACATTCTTAACACTAGGGATCATCTTGGAAAATTTAATTATAAGTGTGACAAAGGAATATTCATGGGATATTCAACCACATCAAAATCTTATAGAATCCTCAATTCTAAAAGTCAGACTATTGAGAAATCAATACAAGTAAGATTTGATGATCTTTAAAAGACTGACAGAAAACTAATAGATCTAGATTCTAATGATGCAGTAGTACTACAACAAGAAGCTAAACAAGAAAATCAAGGAGCAAACCCTCAATCAAAACCTATTGAACATGAAGACAAAGAGACTGAACAAATACAGTTAATGACTGAACTTGAAAAGCCAAGAGATTGAAAGTTTAAGGCTTATCATCATTCAGACCTCATAATTGGGGATCAGAAAGCTGGAGTTAAAACCAGATCCAGACTTCGTAACCAATTCTCAATTGCTCTAGTTTTAGAACTATAACCAAAGAATGTTGTAAAAGCATTAGATGACACTGATTGGATCATTCCCATGCAAAAGGAGTTAAACTAGTTTGAGAGAAACAAAGTTTGGAGACTTGTTCCAACACCTAAAAATAAAAGCATTATTGGGACTAAATGAGTCTTTAGAAATAAGCTTGATGAAGATGGAAAAGTTATCATAAACAAAGTAAAACTTGTAGCTTAAGGATACAACTAGCAAGAAGGTATAGACTTTACTGAAACATTTGCACTTGTAGCCAAACTTGAGGCTATCAGGATACTTCTTGCATTTGTTACATTTAAAGGTATTACATTATATCAAATGGATATAAAGAGTGCATTTCTGAATGGTTTCATTGAAGAAGTTTTTGTAAAATAATCCCTTAGTTTTAAAGATGTGTCTTTTCCAAATTATGTTTTCAAACTAAGAAAAGCATTGTATACTCTAAACACAAGCTCCAAGGGCTTGGTATGATAGACTTGATTCTTTTCTAATTTCAAAAGGCTTTACAAGAGGAAAAGTAAACACAACTTTGTTCAAAAAAGCTCTCAGAAACACTTTATTATAGTACAGATTTATGTGGATGATATCATTTTTGGTGCTACAGATAAAAGTTTGTGCAAAGATTTTTCTAAAATGATGCAAGCAAAATATGAAATGAGTATGATGGAAGAACTTGAATTCTTCCTAGACTTGCAAATTAAACAGATAAATGATGGTATTTTCATCCATCTACAAAAGTACACCAAAGAGTTACTTAAAAAGTTTTAAATGGCTTATGTTAAGCTCATGAACACTCTTATGCATCCAAACTGTATAATTAATAAAGATGAATCTGGTACAACAGTGGATCAAACCTCGTATAAAGGAATGATAGGTTCACTTCTATACCTCACATCCAGCAGACCTGACATAATGTTTAGTGTTTGTATGTATGCAAGATATCAATCAGACCCTAAGGAATCATATTTTTCTATAGTGAAGAGGATTCTAAGATATCTTGTTGGTACAACTAACCTTGGGCTGTTATATAAGAGAACAAACTCTTTCTCTCTATTTGGATATTGTAATGTAGATTTTGCTGGAGATAGAATGGAAAAAAAAGCACAAGTGGTGGATTTCATTTTCTAGGGAAAAGTCTGATATCATGGGGAAACAAAATGCAAAATTCAATTACACTACAGCAGAAGCAAAATACATGTCTGCAGCAAGCTGTTGCTCTCAACTTCTTTGGATAAAGTACCAACTTGAAGATTATTATATTAAAGAAGAAGAGATACTTGTGTTATGTGATAACACAAGTATGATAAATCTATCAAAGAACCTCATTCAACATTCAAAGGCAAAACATATAGAAGTAAAATATATCACTTCATTAGAGATTAGGTGAAAAAAGGAATTTTGACATGAAATTTGTAGACACGGACCATCAATAGGCAGATATCTTTACAAAGCCTCTGGCTGAGGCCAAGTTTGCTTTTATCAAGCATAATTTATTTTTAAGAAATGTTACTTGAATCCATATGTTACATATTTCTACAAGTCGATGCATGTTTGATATAAGTCTAGTGCTATCAAATTGTTGCTTCATATGTCTGGACCCATTTTTATGCATTTCTAATTTATGAGAGAGGAAATGATTAAGCCTTTTGGGATTTGTGTTAACTATCAAACGTTTCATATTTTATTTCTTTTTATTCTAAAACGTACAACATGGTGGTAGTTAATATTCTTTTGTATAACTGCCACCTAAATATGCCCCTCCCTCTCCTCACTAATGGTCAAGTATTACCTTTTTAAATTTAAGCCTTTTCATTTCCAAATCATTTCCTACTTTTGCAAAAACCTTTTACCTCTCTTCTCTTTAAAAAATCTTCATCTTTTTAAAGCTTAATCCTTCATCCTTCTTCTCCATTGAGCTTCTAGTATGGCATTCAAGGTCTCAGACATCGTGAAGTTCTTTTTCTTTCATCCTAAGTAGCACAAAATAGATGGTAGGGATATATCTGAAGAACTCAGTGGGATTGGGTGAACCAAGTTCTGTCTTAAAAGAGAACCCTATTCACCTTCTCTGGTTTTAGAGTTTTGGAAGACAGTGTCAGTTGACAAATCCAAGTTTATCATGTTAGCAAAGGTGATGAAGCAAGTGATTTATCCTTGAAAAGGTGTGAAAGATACAGTAAGCAAGCTGGACAAATTTTGCATGTATTACGTACCGATAAAGGAGAATGTAAGTTTGCCTAATGTTATTCTGACTTATTCAATATCTTCAATTGGGGGAAAGCAAAACAAGATTCTATACCTAACAGTGCTGATAAAGGTCTTTGCACTAGAGAATGTGCAAACCCAAATCGTAAGTGACCTGGAAACACCCACCTTCTTAGTGAGCAAGCTACCCATTTTTCCCCTGTGTTAGAGCAGACTATGGAAAACTTTCTTCCCCCTCTACCTAATAAGAAAAGGTGTGCCCCTGCAAATTCTAGGAAGCTGAAGGCTGAGGCTATTAAAGCAAAGCCAACCTCCAAGAAAAAAGTAACAGGGTGAAGTATGCTGTAAAGAAAATTGGGAAAATAGTTCTAGACTTTTTTGATGAGTCAGTATTTGATGATTCAAGTCATTCAGACTCACCTTTAGATTTGAAACCATGTAAAGAGATCCTTTCTCCCTCTTCAGAAAAGGAATCATACCCTATAGAGCCCATGGTGTCTGAACTAGAAGTTGCTAAAAGGTCTTCAGATTCTGATGATGAGATTCCCTTTAGTCAACTTTAGAGGAAATCTATGGTTAAAGTATCTCAACTTGAGCAGCCTTCTCAACAACCTCACTACAAGGGTCCTCTTAGAGCTTATGAGCTCTCTAAAGCAAGCTTGAAAAGCATTTTGACTACTCCTAATCCTACTGAAGCTCATACTGATGCGGAAAAGAAGGCTCTACTTCATACGCCTCTTGGCACGTCTTTCCTCATTGTCCTTCTATCATTTCTTTTACTTCACCTTTTATTATTACTCATCACACTCGTTACTTTATCCTTGTTTCCTTAGCAGTTTCTCTCTTCATTACCACTAATTCCAGTCATGTTTTATCTCTTAGCTCTGCTCCCACTAGTCTTTTTAATCTTAACTCTCTGTGATGCCCCATCTTTTGTTGATATTAAAAGGGGAAGATACTTAGAAGTCTTTTTGAATAGGTAAGAGACATAGGAGTCTGCTATGTGTTTTTCTTTTGCTTAGTATACTTTAGTAATGATTTTCCATAATCATTGAACACTACTTTTGCTTAGATATATGACTTACTCTGATATACTTAGCTGATCTAGTGTGCATACCGGCCCCATAGGCAAATGACACCGGTTAGAATAAAAATAAATAAATACCAACTTAAATGATGCTCTGGTATATGTATGATTACCCACTTATTTTCTGTCATAATCAAGTCTGATCATATAAAATCTATTAATGTTAAATATAAGTCCAAATAGGATCTGATTTTTGGTCAACTACATATTTAGAATTGAATTTAACCTAAATCAGCCTCTATCATGGTGTATGCTCTTGTTCTCAAAACTCTTTTTTTCTAATCATGGAGTTCTTTTAAATTGATAGTATATTGTTTTGATCATGGACTTCATTTATAAAAAGACTTGATGTTTACAACAAAAAATAAGGGGAGATTGTTGAAGAAAAGTCTAGTAGAAAATAAAACAATCAAAACATACTGGACCAGACCTCAGATCACATGTTATCTTTAGACCCTGGATTTATTAATAACATACATCAAGAACCCATTGGTAAATGAAGTCTGTATTTCAAGAAACAAATATGTGTATTCAAGTGTTTCAGGACTTTAAATGCATATGTTATATAATAGATGGGGAGCCCATGAAATTAAAGTCAGAATTATAACACTTAAATGATATCTAAAAGTCTGATAGAAGAAAGTTTCTTTACTTAATCAAACCATAAACTTATAGGCATCAAATGGAGAACGGTCTTCAGAAACTTAATTGCAACATTTTGAAATCTATTTTTGATGATGCCTTAGGCTCTATGCTTTTATCAAATATGCGTGCTTATCATCAAAAAGAACGAGATAAACAAAGGTATGCAACCAAAGTCAGCATACCTAACTCTACATAAGAATAGAAAAAGTTAAACAAGTTAACATGTGTGTCAGCTCTAAATTAGAAGATTTTTAGCATTGATTTCCGCTCTTTCACTCGATCAAATAAAGCAAATAAACAACTTGTTAGAGTAAAGTCTGAACTCATGTTTGAGTAGTCTGAACCCCATGTGATTTGTTAATAATACACATCAATAATCTCAACTAAAATAAAGTTTGTATTGTTTGTTTGTCTAATAATTCTGTTGAAGTGTGCCAGGAGTCCGTAGAGCTCCATTTACAAAAGAAAGGGGGAGTCTGTAAAAATCAATTCACTTCTAGAATAAAAAAGTTCACACTCTTTCAAGCTTTACTGGATCAAGTCTCTTTTTGTGTCTGCAGACCACGAGAAGATCTGTGACTCTTCAAGTTCTTGAAGAGGATCTTTCCTTTCCAAATATGAAGCTATATGAATTTTCTTATGTTTTCTCTGAAGCTAGCATTAAAGAGGAAATCAATAGAAAAGTTGAAGACTTTCTTACGCCTATTAAGAAAACTGCCTCACATGTCTTAAAGTGTCAGAAAAGTTAAACCTGATCAGAACAGATAGCCTAAGGTCAACTGCTATAAAGTGTATGTGCTTTCCTAAAGTGCATAAGCAAAAGGGATCTCTTGTTGAAGACTTTCAAAGTTGCCTAGATAAGGAAACTTCTCTGAAGCATGTGTCTGTACTCACTGACAGCGCAATCCTTAAGAGACCAACATCCTTCGAAGCTAACCAATGGATATTTTTTAGAAGGACTATAAATACTAGAAACTTCAGAATTCAAGAAGGTTACAAGTTACCAAGTTACGCAGTCACACTATTCACTGTCTTACTTGAATTCTCTCTTTTAGAAACCAAAGTTTGAGAGACTTTTTCTTAAAGTTTCTAAGTTCTTGTATTCACTAGATAAGTCCTTTGTGTAGTTCTGCTTAGTGCAGACCATGACTTATAGTAGTCAGTAGCTTAGTGTACCCTGTAATCATTCCATATCTTTATACGCTAAGTTATCTTATTATAATTTCAAATACTCTCTCAACTTTCATGTTGTACATTCTGGTGTGTTGCTAGAATCTGTTAGTGTTTAGAAACAATGTGGCCTAAAGAGGTTTTTAAAAGAATACTTGGGTTTGTAGTGAGGAGTGGCTAGTGTTAAGAATACTTGAGTTTAAGCCAGAAGTGGCTAGAGTCAAGAATATTATTGCACTGGGCTAGTGTAGATTGTAAAGGCATTTTACAATAGTGAAAAATCCTTTAGTCTGAAGGGACTGGATGTAGCTTCTGAGTTAGAAGTGAACCAGGATAAATTCTATTGTGTGTTTCTCTATTCCCCTTCTCCAGTCTGTTAAAATTATATTTTCGCTCAAGTGGTCTATAGATTTTTTAGAAAAAGAGTTTAAGACTTATTCAACCCCCTTCTAAGTCTAACTCTGCACCATCAATTGGTATCAGAGCTTCTCCTTTTGGGTTGATTACTCTCACGAGTAAAAAGGTACAAGATCCATGGCCTCAACTTCTCAAGATTAGCTCATTCCAGAAGAAACATCATCAAACAGACCACCTACCTTCTTTGGTGAAGATTATTCTTACTGGAAAGACAGGATGGAAATGTTCATCAAGTCTATACAATATGAACTGTAGGGAATAATCACAAAAGGTGAGAATCCAGAACCTACAGACAAAGAAGGAAACTCAACCCCTAAAAATAAATTGTCCACTATAGACACCAAAAATATGGAGTCAAATGCCAAAGCTATATACCTTTTGATCTATGCTCTAAGTAAATTAGAGTACAATAAGGTGTACAATTATAAAATAACAAAAGAAATTTGGGATGCTCTTCAGCGCAGCTATGGAGGTACTTCTAATGTTAAGAGGTCCAAGAAAATTCTTGTGACTAAGAAGTATGATAACTTCAAAATGGAAGACCATGAGTCTGTAGATTAGATGTTTGGAAGGTTCCAGACCCTCCTCAATAAGCTAAAAGCACTAGGATCCACCCCTTCAACTGAAGACATCAACGTTAAAATTCTGGGTTGTCTACTAGAAAAGTTTAATGCTAAGTATGTTGCATTAGAGGAAGCTAAAGACCTCAACATTCTTACTCTAGATGAACTCCTTGGTGTTCTAAGGGTTTATGAGCTGAAGCTTAGCTAGAAGGAAGTGTTCAAACTGTCATCCTCAAAGAAAATTGCCCTGAAGTATGAGGAGACTCCCTAGAGAAGTAAGGAGCCCAGAGTTGAAGAATCAACTAGCTTAGACCTTGCAACTGATGAAGAAGAGGAGGACACTGATGAAGAACTGGCCCTCATGAGTAAAAGATTCCACAGACTTCTAAAGAAGAAGAAAAATAGAGGAGAAAGATTCAATAGAAGAGAACTTAAAGGTAAAAGTTCATTTAAGTTTAAAACTGACAAATCTACTATATAATGTTTCAACTACAGGAAACCAAGACACACGAACGCTAAATGTCCTGTCCTGAATAAGGATAGAAAAGACAGAAGAGAAAGGAAAAAGTTCTTCAAGAAACAAAAAGGACTCATCACTTGGGATGATGAAGACTCAACTAGTTCTAGTGAGTATGAAGAAGAAACTAAGACGGTACAAATCTGTCTCATGGCAACACTGATTTAGAGTTTGAATCATGCTCATATGATTTTGAAACAAAAGAAGTAAATCAAATTAAACTCCAAGAAAACTATAAAGCTCTTTTTAAAGACTTTTCAATTTTTTTGAAAAATTATAAATTACTGAAAAAGAAACAGTCCAAAACTATTTCTTCATATGAAGATAAAATATCTGAAGTGAAGAAAAAAGATTCAGACCAAAAACTTCTCAAGAAGCTTGAAAAGAAAGAAATGATGAATCTTGAGAAGATACACAAACTTAAAGAGGAAAATGATTTTCTAAAAATTGAACTTAACTATTCAGACTCCTATTGTATCTCACAAGGTAAGGAAATCAAGTCTCTTCAATAGGAAGTAAGTTCATTTATTACAGACCTAGCCAAATTTATAAATGGAACTGAAAATCTTTATAAGCTTATAGGGAAAAGGAATTTCTAAAAAGACTGGTCTGGGTTTTGTTGAAGAAACTGACTCTAGAGTAAATGATACCCCCTCTACATCCTTTCAATCTAAATGTAAGCATGTCAAGTGTAAATGTTGCAAGAAGCATGGTCATGTTACTAAAGATTATTTAAAAATGCACTTTAGGCCTAAACATAAACATGTCAAATGCAACTACTACAAAAGACATGGTCATGTGATTCAAGACTGTCCAAAAAGAAAAGGGAAAAGTGTTGAGACAATCAACTCTATATGACCCAAAAAGTTTTGGGTACCAAAAACAATGAGTGTTCCTATTTCATATTAGCTTGAGGATAAAAGCAAAGCAACTCTTTTGGTATCTGGACAGTGGATGCTCACATCCATGACAGTCAAAAGGTCTATGTTCCTAAACTTGGAATAGTTTGAAGGAGGAAAAGTTACTTTTAGAGGAAACCAGTCTGGACGTATCACTGGAATTGGTAAAGTTGGTAAAATTCCTTCTCCTGTAACTGAGAATGTTTATTTTATTGAAGGTCTGAAACATAACTTACCAAGCATAAGTTAATTTTGTGACAATGTTATAAAGTTTCTTTTGATAAAGAAAAGTGTACAATCATCAATGCTGATAGAACTACTCTTTTCTCAGCCAATAGACATAACAACCTTTACAAGGTTGATTTAGGTGAGTTGGACAGTCAAAATGTAACCTGTCTCTTTCGTTCGTCTAAAGAAGAATGGATCTGGCACAAGAAGCTTGGACATGTTAGCATGAAACATATTTCCAAAATTAATAGAAAAAGGTTAGTCAAGGGACTTCCTAGAATTTCATTCAATGAAACTCAACCCTGCAAAACATGTCAAAAAGGGAAACAACATAAATCTTCTATTAAAAACAAAGATGTTGTTTCAATGTCCAGACCACCTAAGTTATAGCATTTAGACTTGTTTAGACCGTCCCAAATCCAAAGTCTTGTTAGAAAAATATATGGTTTTGTTATTGTTGATGGTTTCACTAGAATGACATAGGTTTATTTCCTAGCCCACAAGGATGAGTCTGCACAAGTATTCAAGATTTTCTATAAGAAATTCCAGTCTGAAAAAGGAATCTGTGTTGGTACAATAAGAAGTGACCATGGCAGAGAATTTAAAAATGAAATTTTTGAAAAGTTTTACAACAAAACTGGCATCTCTCACACATTTTCTTCTCCAAGAACACCTCAATAGAATGGTGTTATGGAAAGGAAAAACAGAAGTCTATTGGAGATGGCTGGAACAATACTTTGCAAAAACGATTTGCCAAAATATTGTTGGGCTAAAGTCGTAAGCACTTCTTGTTATATCCAGAACATAGTCTTTATCAGACCTATATTGAATTACACTCCCTATGAATTGTGGAAGGGAAGAAAACCCAACATTTCATATTTTCACACATTCGGATGGACATGCTATATTCTAAACATAAGAGATCTGATGCAACAATCCTGAGCTATTAACTTGGTGTGAAATCCTGAATTATTATCAACTTATTGTGTGACTCTCAGAGGATTTATTTTCTTTTGGCAAGCTGTTAGGTCTATTAATTGTTACTTCGTTACTTTGTTTTACTGTTGGGTCTATTAATTGGCAAGCGCACCAATCGTTTATAGTTTTCAAAATTTAGATATCGTTCCACTGGGATTGAAAGTCCAATAGTTATAGTAATTTTCTAGTTACTATGGTAAATTTATCAAAACTTATACACAAAAGAATAATTTATATACAATATTTACAAGATGGCATAGTTGAGTTGTTCATGTGGTAAAAAGAGAATAACAATCTATCTAAGAAATTGAGTTGTAATTTTAGAATAAATAAGATACTTGAAGATAAAACACAGATAAACAAATTATGTTGGAATTTAGATCCCTAATCTAGAATAATAATGGAGGAACTTAAGTCATGTATATTTAATCATCAAGTTCATATCATTGCAGCTTAAAATCATTATAACCGATCCCTCGTGATATAAATTCTAAGTATTTACCATAAAGTCCGATCCCTTGTGAGCTTTCTCAGTAAAAACTTGCATTAAGTCCTGGCTTTATGGCAACAATAATTACCAATTCTATCCCTAGTAATTGGTATATTAAGGGCATTCCAACTTTTACTTTTATTAAATCAAGTTTTAATAAGGCATGAATAATCATTCTCCCATTTGACATTCACACTAATAAAACAAGTTTCAATACACATGAAAATCATTCTCCCGTTTGACGTTCATATTAATAAAAGATTGAAATACTAACATGGACTTGAATCATAAACATGCAGAGGTCGAATTCATAACATCATACTCAATAGATTAGTTCACCAATTCCAACATAAACAGATTAGTTACACATGGTGAAAGTAAAAACAACACTTGTAATGATTGACATTACAAAGGCGATGATGGAAACTTCACGATACAACGATCACAATATTACACAACACTCTCAAGTATCTAGAAAGCTATTCTAGAGCTACAAACTCACAAAAGAAACACTTAAACTCGAGTGTATAAGAGAAGATAAGAGTGAGATACTCAGAATGGGATGCCTAGAAGTGTTGGAAATGGCCCTATTTATAGGGCTGAGGAAGGGTTCTGACACTACGCGTCAGTTCCCTGACTCAACCTCCATTAAACAGCTCAAAGTGGCCTTGATGGAATTATTTAATGAATCATGCCCTGCCAGTTGGCCCTGTCTCCACTTCGGTGTGCACGTTTGTGAGTAGTGGAGTGGTCAAAAGTGGGTCAAAAGGTGAGTGCTTGGCCAACCTGGCTGTGGAGTCCATGCAGCTCTGACGCTACGCGTGAATGTGATGCGTAGCGTCAACATCTAAAGTCCCCACGCTACGCGTGGTGTTAATGCTACGCGTCAGGTTCCTGATCTTCAATTTTCTCTTTAAATTCTTCACCCTTTCACTGCAAAACTAGAGAAAATTGATCAAGGACAGATTATTTCTAACAACTTCTATTTATTGAATTTAAAACCTAATTTTCTAACAATTTAGACTGATTTTTATTATTTTTATGAAATTTTTATTAAAGATTTTATTGTAAATTTGAGGACTAACAAATACCCCCAACTTGAGACATTGCTCATCCTCGAGCAAGAGAGAAAAAATAAAAAATAAAAATTTGAAATCAAATTTTTGAGTTAGTCTGAGAATTTACCACAAAAAGTAATTTCACAATTTACCATTTTGAAATAATCAATTATAGAAATCTTATGTAACAAAGGTTTATTGATAAAATCCTTTATAATATTTTATTAACAAATCAAGCATAAATTTAGGCTTACCTCACAAGTGTTTATCTCTGTGCCAAGGGTAACCTGTTTCACTCTTTCAATCATAAAATCAAATAAATTTAATTTTGATTTTCATCTAATTAATGGTTGATCATACAAAGATATTTTCAAAAATCACAAGGTCTTTTCAAAGGTTGTAATGAGGCTTGGCTACAAGAAATCATGGTTTTTCTTTGGAATTCAAAAGCTTGAAATCATAAAAGAGCAATTTTTTAGCCTTTCTCTTGGCCCATGTCTCAATTCTTTTATTGATTAAAAATAAATACCCCCAACTTGATTCTTTTCACTATTTTTGATTTTTCTTTTTCATATTTTATTATTATTTCCTTTTTCTTTGAAAAGAATCAAGTTGCTTATTTTCACTCCCCATTTTTTGTAAGAACACTCAAAATATTTTTATTTTGCTCAATTGCTCTTTTAATCAATCAAATATAAGGAATGCTTAAAACTGATATAGGTTAATGGTACCAAAGAATTTATTTTTCAGACTCAAAATTGACTTTCAAGGGATAAAATAATTTTACCAAGGTAAGCTGTTTGGCCCAAGGTTTTCTTTTCACCAAAAATGTGCCTTGATCATTTTCTTGAATTCTCTATACAACAACACAAATCAAAGATTAAAGCAAAATCAATTCGAATGAAGTTATGTCGAATAAACCCTCAAGTATTTAAAAGATCTCTCAGCTCACCGGGTTATCGAAATTTAGCTTGATAGTTAATAAACTTATTGTAACTGATTTTATCAAAATTCCTAAGTTACAAAAGAATCAATAATTGGTTTTACAAAATTAGTTTTATTGTGTAAAAACTTTAAGTGTATAAATTATCTTACTTTCAAAAATTTGATTTATTTATTAAAAAGATAAAATATATATTTATTATTATTTTTATGAAGAAAATACGCAAAAACACACCATGAAAAAAATTTTACGCAAAGATAAAACACACCACATAAAAATAAACTATAATATAATATCCAAAAAGTAAAAATACCAATGTAAATAGAAAACTAAAAGTAAACTAGAATATATGTAACAGAAATGAGATAAAACTAATCAGTCCTCCATCTCATCATCTCCCTCCTTATCTGCATCACCCTCTGACTCAGCATGTGCTCCAGATGGTCCACCAGTCTCAGGGTATGTCGTCAGATCACTAGGCCAAGCCATATAGGCTGCAAACTCAGCTGGTGTAACATATGGTGCTCCCTCACCCTGAAGTTTGTACTGATAGTATAAATCATGAAGATGCGTGTAAGCTCTGTGTATGGCAGCCATCATCTGTATCATATGCTGATGCTCAAGTGTCATCCTGGTAAATCCCTCTGCAACAACATCAGAGGGTGGTGGCTAAACTGGTGGTCTCCTCCTCCTCTGTCTGGGCTGAGCCTCCTGCTCTAGTGGTGGAAGCTCGCACTGCTAGACGATGTAATCTCTGTTCACTAGAACTTTGGGGACTCTCCCCGAAGAACTAGTGAACTCAGGTGATGGCACAACAACTCCCTGCCTCCTCAGTAAGGCAGATATGATGAGAGGAAATGGGATAGGACGGTTCACTTTATACCCAAGGGCATAAAGGTGAATCTACTCAGAAATTAGCTCTGCAATATCAATAATATGGCCCTAGAGAATGGAGTAAAGAAGGCAGCGTCGATCAACAGGGATAGAAGAAAGGTGGGTGACAGGAGTAATGTTATGCAGCATGAGATGAGACCATGCCTGAGCTATAGGGGTCAGCTGGGTCTTGAGAAGGTTAGATGGAGTCCTCCCAACCTTACTCAGGTTGAAGAAGATTTCATCCTTGCTCAAGGAGTGAGCAACCTGATCTAGGAAGTATCCTAGATCACCATCCTCAGTTGCGATCTTGTTTCTGTTTTCCTTCCAAAAACAAATATCGCTCTCGGGAGTAGGCTCCCAAGGGTTTATGACCGGCCCCTAACCCAGCTCGTCCTCTGATGTCCAATGTCTGGCGCATCCTAGCGAGTCCTGTAAGCATTAGCATAGAATTCCATCACTAAGATGGGATCCCCCTCAGTAGGTAGGGAAAATAGTGGTCCCTATTTCCTCCTCTAGACCTCATCCTACAACTCAGGATAGTCCCCAACACTCAAATCTAAGACTCTCTCCCAGATGAGTCCTTAACCCTTTATTTGGTGAAACTGGGCCAATTTCACATCAGTGTGAAATCTGGTGGGATCTCTCAGTCCCAACACCTCCTCACCCTGAAGATTTGGATCCTCAGAGGTGGTGTCAGTATCTATGGTCCTTCTCTGTCTTTTAGGACCAGTAGTAGGGATGGATTTCTTCGGTGCCATCTGCAAAAAGAATAAATTTTAAAATCAAACACACATTATTGAAAAACATATCAAACATTTAACAATTTTTTGGTTTATATATTTTATACAAAACATTCACAATAATATTTACAGAAATTTTAAACATACATGTTTTTGGATTTTCTAAAAAAACAATTTTATTAAATATTTATACAAAACGTAAAACTCACACTAAATCTATAACAACATATTTTTGAATTTTTGTAATTTTATTAACATGCATATTTTTGGATTTTTACAATTTGTCATAAACAAAAATCAACATGCCTAAATTTCACAAACATGCAAAATCATACGACATGTATATTTACAAAATTATGCAAATTTATTTTTTATTTTTATTTTTATGCAAGAAAGTATAACAAATATACAATTCCAGAAAATTTATTAAAAGAAAAATAAACAAACAACAAAAAGAAGCATACTGGACAGATTTTATTAAAAACAGAAAACAAATAAAGGAAAATAAAAAAAATTAGGAACAGAGGTTGACGCTACGCGTGGGTGGGACGCTACGCGTCAGCTCTGTTCTTCCCACGCTGCGCGTTAGTGGGACGCTACGCGTGAGCTTACAGTTCATGCCTCACGCTATGCGTCAATGGGACGCTACACGTGAGGTGTGCAGTTTCAAACACAGAAACAGGGGTTGCGCAGCAGCAACCCCTCCAAACCACATTCAATCCATTCAAATCCCTATTTCTAACAGCAATCAATTCCCAATGGTTCTCTAATCCTAATCCTAACCACATGCATTCTAAAAATCGAAATTGAAATTAAACTAAAGGTGAAACATCCTAATTAAAATAAGTAAAATCCGAGACAGGATGAAAGTTTTTCCAAAAATTCTGAACGGTTTAAGAGGAATTCCGAACAGAGAATCTGCTCAGAGAAAGGAAGGCCGAGTCAGGAAGCCTCACATGGGCAATACTCAGCTTCGGTCAAACAGACTAGCGGGAGAAACGTTTAAAGCGAACAATACTCGCTTAAGCGAAGTCTCATACGTTAAGCGAATAAGGCACTCGGTAACTCACCACTCGAGATCAGAATCGAAATTAACTCGGGAAGGCCCCCCAACATGCACCTACTCTCTTCAGAAGTTTACCCAACACACCCTATTTTATCCTTGAATGTCACAGGTATAGACCATACGGAAATGACTCCCTCGACCATATCACTCGGAATCTACAAGCTTTCCTCACTCGGAATATTCCTCTCAGTCTAATATCACTCGGAAGTGGTTTACACGTCTTTCACTCGGGGTATATATATATATATATATATATATATATATATATTCTCCTTTACACTAAGGACTCTCAACAAGGTCAAATCTCACTTAGGGATTTCCTAGTTTCGTCTGCCCAGATTACCCCAGCATTCCTGTCACTCGGGGAAGTTCTAATAAACTCTTACTCGGATCGGATCAAGTTAATTCTTACTCGGAATTTCGTGACTTCATTCACTCGGGGTATCATAGCCTTATCCACACGGAATAGGCTTATTAAGGGATTCCTCACGTAACATCCTTCAATTATTTCTCCTACGGAAATAGTCTTTAATGAATATAACTTATTCAGAATTGACCCAACCCTTCTTCATTCAGGAGGGGTCTCATATCTCACTTCACTCGGATTTACCTTACTCTCCCTTACTCGGAATCAGGCAAGCTCTATTCATTCAGTAGAATGTAAAGGTACTTAACTGGACGTTCGCCTACCACATTATTTACTGATCAAGATTTAATGCATAACATCATATATGTATGTATATAATTAGTTTGCTCTTAATACCGAGAGAGTTCAATTCCAACATATTCAAACAAAATATTATACTAAGAGCCGGCCAAGGCTTAACAACATTATTTACACAGTATATACAATTATATACAAGTCCACTGTACAGTACGCCTCACAGGACTTGTGCTTCTCCATCATCCTGTTAGGAAATCCCTAAGCAGAAGCAGCGGAAAAATAAAAGGGATTCCATAGGATTTGCAAGGTTCCGTGTTTCAAAGCACAAAAACAATTTCGAAATTCATTTTGGATTACCTCTTGAAGAACTCCGAAGCAGTCGTAGCCTCGTCCTTTAGGAGTCCACACGAGCACTCCCACCAGAATCGCAACACTTGCCAACTGCTAGTTTGACGGCGTGTAGCTCTTACAACTTTTACGAATTTGTGTCTCACTTGAGTGAACGGCCTATGAGCATCTTATGCTCTATTTATAGGCTTAGGTTTGACCTAATTTGTTCTCTCTAAAAGTGGGCCCCTTACTCATTCCAAATGAGTTAGGCCCAATAGCTTTATTTTAGTCCAACTAAAATAAGACAACATTTTCTGATGGGCTTACTCTATGTGTGGGACCCTATAGGTAAAATACCCGGTCATATTAATAATAAATTATTTTATTATTAATATAAAATAAGAGCGGCATCTAGCAATGCATCATTATGTCTGAATATTATCAACATAACCTATAAGTGATAATTATTTAATATGTTTATTCCTTTTGTCACGATATCCTAATTGGGCCCAAGGCATGGTCGCGTCATCCTTGTACGGCCCAATTTATTTTACTTGATACCGGAGTAGACTGGATCCGAATAAATATCTAATATTTATTCTTTCTAGCATGGCCATGCGTTTTCTTAGTCTTACTCCATTAAGTGGCCTATGGATATCACTCCTGTCACATAGGAGAGACAAATCCCATCTACATCACTCACATCCCTCTGCATAATTTGTTCATAGCCTAATCACAACCTTTATAGTCCTCTTGTTACAGAAGACGTTTAATTGTATTAAAACAATAAACTCCTCATGTAGGAATCGTAGTGACTTCAGGTCGAAGGACTACATATACCATTATCACATTGAGAATCGTTTATGACAATCATGTAACGATCCATGCAACGTTCTCATGGTGGGTCTGTCCAGTACATCATTACTCTTAATGTGTACCCGTGTGAAGACTCGATATCATCTATATCTATGATCTGTGAGATTAGGTCATCAGTATACTCACACACTAGTCTCAGTGTATTTACATGTCCCCATGTAAATACTTGACTAGGGACATTTTAGGAATAATTTTTATATGACCTATTACTCCAAGGATAAATATGTTTTAAAACAATTTTAAACTAAAATATTTATTCTATTGATAAGTAGAAAAATGATACAAATGAAAAAGCATAAAAGCTCATAGTGCATACACCAACACATCCATCATTCCGAGTGACATCCACTGAAATATGGCCACAATAGGGGTGAGCTTCTACATATAAAATGAGAGTTATTGACTCAGATTAGCCTATACATTCTTATTAATACAATCTATCTATCTCAGTCAACGCTAATGTCTACTGCCATTTAATAAAGTTTTCACGCAAGTCCACCGGTCAGATTATTCAAGTCATTCATGGTTATATAAAATTTCTACCTTTCACAACAACATATACCTCAACCATGTCATCAAGTTATACTCGGCAATCAGCGTCAGTACACACGCATATTCAATCGGAATTCACTCAATTTAAATTAAGGCCATATAAACCATGATATTTTCAATAACATATACTCACACACATATCACATTGAGCTCATTCTCATTCATAAAGGAGCATGCATCAACTCAATCAGAATTCATTCGTATCATTCACGGATCATATGAATCGTGTTATACTCTTTAACGATGCACCTACATATATGCATGCGGATCCGACTTAAACAATAATTTTCAGTTACAGGTTCCCTTCCTAGCCTCTCATCCATTAGCCCTTCCCGCGTGGTACCGGTCTCCCATTGACGTCTCGAGACTTAACTCTAGCTCCCTCGGCTACCACGGGCCCTCACAGGATCTAACCAAGGATCTGTAGCTGGAAATCATCTCATTGGGGTTCCTGACCTTCCACGGGTCACCCCATTCCTTTACATGCAACTTATGCATTTTATCAGCAAGCATTCCCGATTATCAAGCACATTCCACGCAACCATTAGAATCATAACCGATCCAACATAGTATCTACATTCACTCGTCAATCATACCAGCATACACAGCAACCAAACAGTTCATATTCTTAATACAACACTCCAGACAAGATCAACCTAACAGCCACACACATATATACTCTCGGTGTTAACAATGACAGGAATATACACCACATGCATTTATGTATAAACAACCATCAGAACTCTGCACGACAAACCCTGAACACATGCATGTAAGTGTGAAACTGCTAACTGGACTCTACTACCACACACACAGTATCCAAAGATTGACAGTCAGACATTTCACACAGTCATCATAATCATAATCACACACACATAAGGCAATACGTTCACCTGGTACCGTCCATAAACCATGCATTTGACATGCAAAGCACCCCCTACTTATTGAAGGGACTCGAGAAGCTTCTCTATTTCTCGATGTTTGGTCCGATGCTCTGTTTGCTTCGTCCACCACTCTCTCTTGTTCAGTCCCCCTCGAACACAGTCGCACCTTTTAATCAGCTTGGGAAAAGAAAGCTATTCTTCTTCCACTCGAACGATTGCTCCTTACCTACAGTGGGAATCTCGGGTTCTCCACAACACCATAGTCGCGAAGTTACGAAAAATAGGGGACAAAGAAGAAGAAGAACGAAGAAGAACGAAGAAGTAGGAGAAGATGGAAAGTCTTAAGGAAATTTGGAATGAATGGAGAAGTGGTTAATTGCTTCAGCCCATATACTCCTAGAAACACGATGAGTGAGTGGGGAACGCGGATCGGAGCCTGCTGCATGGTTACACATCACAATCAGTCAATCCCGTCAGCAGTTAAGTTTTTAATTTATAATTAACCTCACTTAACATTTAATCTTAATCTAGCCCTTAATTAATACGCAGGATGTTACAAAAGGGAAAGGATTTAGAGAACTTACTTAGAATCCTTTGAGTGATTGAGAAATCGAAGAGGATTGAAGGGTTGAGAGAAAAAGAAGGTTTAAAAATTAGGTTTTTGAAAATTAAAGTGAGGCAGAGAGGGAATTTTAGGTTTTAAAACCTAAGATTGGGCCTCTCTGGTTCAGTTTTAAAAACTAAACGTGGGCCCTGATGCTACGCGTGGGTGGGACGCTACACGTCAAGTTGAAATTTTAACCTCCTCACTACATGTTAGTGGGACGCTATGCATGGGATTCTGATTTTTAAATTTCAAAATTTAATTTTCAAAAATCTTTTCTTTTAAAATTTTAAAACCCTTTTTATTTTCAAAATTAAATTTCTATCTAAAAATTTTAAAGAAACTCTCTTTTTTCATGTAAAAATAAGCTTAAAATAAAGAAAAGAAATAATGGGTTGCCTCCCATTGAGCGCTTGATTTATAGTCTCTAGCTAGACATCCTGCATATCACAAATCAGTCAAATAACAAATGGTAGTGAGTCTGTTGATCTCACCACCCAGATATGGTTTCAATCTCTATCCATTAACCATCTAACTTCTTTTGGAAGTCGGATCTTCAATCTCAACTGCTCCATAAGATTTAACTTCCTTGATTACAAAAGGACCTGACCATTTAGATTTCAATTTACCAGGAAACAGTCTTAATCTTGAATTAAATAATAAAACTTACTGACTTGGTATAAAATGTCTATTTTTAATTTTCTTATCATGGTAAGCTTTCATCTTGTTTTTGTAACTTCTAGATGTCTCATAAGCATTGTTTCTCATTTCTTCCAATTCAAATAACTGCAACTTTCTTTTGTCAGCTACTGCATTTGGATCAAAATTGAGAAATTTTAAAGCCCAATATGCTTTATGTTCCATCTCTACTAGAAGATGACAAGCTTTTCCATAGACCATTTGAAAAGGAGAAAGGCCAATTGGAGTTTTAAATGCAGTTCTGTATACCCAGAGTGCATCATCAAGCTTTTGTGACCAATCTTTTCTGGAAGAAGACACAGTCTTTTCCAAAATCCTTTTCACTTTTTGATTTGAAATCTCAGTGTGTCCATTGGTTTGTGGATGATATGTTGTGGCCACTTTATGTCTCACTCCATAATGTTGTAACACTTTCTGAAGAACTTTGTTACAAAAATGTGATCCTCCATCACTGATCAAAGTTCTTAGTGTTCCAAACCTACAGAAAATATTTTTCATCAAGAAATTCACTACAGTTTTGGTGTCAGCATTAGGTGAAGCAATTGCTTCTACCCATTTTGAAACATAATCAACTGCCAAGAAAATGTATTGATTGAATTGAGAATAAGGAAAAGGTCCCATGAAATCAATACCCCAATAATCAAATACCTCAACCTCCTGAATGTTAGTAAGAGGCATTTCTTGTCTTTTGTTAACATTACCTGTTCTTTGACAGTTATCACAAGCTTGAACAAATAATTGAGAATCTTTAAAAATGGAGGGCCAATACAAACCTGATTGCAAAATTTTTGCCGTAGTTCTTTCTCCATTAAAATGTCCTCCATAAGGGGACTTATGACAATGTCACAACACATCTTTCTTTTCCCAGTCGGGTACACAACAACGTAACAAATTATCCACACTAATTTTAAATAGATGAGGGTCATCCCAAACAAAGTATTTTAAATCTTTGAATTTTTTTTCTTTATTGCCAAGTTAGATCATTTGGAAGAATTCCTGCTGCTTTAAAATTGGCCATATCAGTAAACCATGGTTGTTTTGTTATTTCAAAAAGTTTTTCATCAGGAAATTCTTCCAAGATGTCTTTTTCTTTGGCAGTGACCTCATCATTCATTAATCTGGAAAGATGGTCAACGACCATATTTTCACTACCCTTTTTATCTTTGATTTCAAGATCATATTCTTGAAGGAGTAAAATCCATCGGATTAACCAAGGTTTAGAATTAGTTTTAGTCAAAAGGTACTTGACTGCAGCATGATCAGTGAAAATAATTATTTTTGATCCAATCAAGTATGATCTAAATTTTTCCAAGGCATACACTATAGCTAGTAATTCTTTTTTAGTAGTTGCATAATTTATTTGATTTTCATTTAAAACTTTACTAGCATAGTGTATAACCCTAAAAACTTTTTCATATCTTTGACCTAAAACTGCTCCTACAGCATAATCACTTGCATCACACATAAGTTCAAAGGGTAAATTCTAATTAGGAGCAACAATTACAGAGGCAGAAACCAATTTTTCTTTCAAGGTATTAAAAGCTTTAAGACATGCTTCATCAAACTTGAATTCAACATCTTTATTTAGAAGATTTGTTAAAGGTTTAGCAATTTTTGAAAAATCTTGAATAAATCTTCTATAGAATCCAGCATGTCCTAAAAAACTTCTAATACCTTTCACATTCACAGGGGGTGGGAGTTTAGAGATTACCTCTATGTAGGCTTGGTCTACTTCAATACCTTTAGAGGAAATTTTGTGACCAAGTACAATTCCTTCTTTCACCATAAAGTGACATTTCTCCCAATTGAGCACCAAATTTGTTTCAATACACCACTTCAGTACGGTGTCCAAATTGGTTAGACATGTTTCAAATGAATTTCCAAAGACTGAAAAATCATCCATGAAAATCTCAATGCGCTTTTCAATTAGATCTACAAAAATAGCAAACATGCATCTTTGAAAAGTGGCAGGTGCATTACACAATCCAAATGGCATTTTCCTATATGCAAATATACCAAAGGGACATGTAAAAGCAATCTTTTCCTAATCAAAAGGGTCAACAGCAATTTGGTTGTATCCAGAATATCCATCAAGAAAACAATAGTAAGCTTGTCCAGACAATCTTTCAAGCATTTGATCCATAGAAGGAAGTGGAAAATGATCTTTTCTTGTTGCTTGATTTAGTTTTCTATAATCAATGCACATTCCCCAACTAGTGACAGTTCTTGTTGGAATTAATTCATTTTTATCATTAACAATTACTATCATACCACCCTTTTTTGGAACAACTTGTACCGGACTTACCCATGTACTATCAGAAATAGGATAGATAATACTTGCTTTCAGCAATTTCAAAACCTCCTTCTTAGTTACCTCTTTCATGGTTGGATTGAGGCGTCTTTAGGGTTGAGTAACAGGTTTAAAATTATCTTCCAATAAAATCTTATGCATGCAATATGATGGGCTTATACCTTTCAGATCTTCAAGTATCCATCCAATTGCTTCTTGATTCCTTTTTAAGACTTCAACCAGTTTTTCTTCTTCTGTTTCACTTAACAAATTACTAATAATCACTGGTTTTAAATTACCTTCTTTCAAAAAGATATACTTTAAGTTGGAAGGTAGCACTTTTAATTCAGGCCTCTTGATTTCTTCAACAGGTACTTCTTGAATTTCTTCAATTTCTCTTGACTTAGGGAAAATTTCTTTCCTTTGACCAAGATCTTCAAGATATTTGTCTACCTGTTTTTCTTCTTCTTCACTCAAAAATTCCACAGAGTTAGTTAATAACTTATTTAAAGGATCAGAGTTTGACATACCTGTGGATATGGAGAAGCAGACCTTGTTGAGAACATCCACCTTAAAATAATCTTGTTTTGGATTGGGATGTTTCATGGCTTTGAAAACATCAAAGTTTACTTCTTCATCATGAACTCTTACTGCCAGTTTTCCATTATCTACATCAATGAGCACTCTAGCAGTCTTCATGAATGGTCTTCCCAGAATTAGGGGAACTTCAACATCTTCTTCCATGTCTAATACCACAAAGTCAACAGGGAAGTAGAACTTGTCAACTTTCACAAGTACATCTTCCACAATACCATAGGGTCTTTTAATTGATCTATCAGCCAGTTGCAGAGTCATCTTTGTTCTTTGAGGATCAAGGTCACCAATTCGCTTCATTATACTTAGAGGCATTAGATTAATGTTAGCCCCTAAGTCTAACAAGGCTTTTCCAATGTTCATCCTTCCAATGCAGACAGGAATGGTGAAACTTCCAGGGTCTTTTGACTTTATTGGCATATTATGTTGCAAAATGGCGCTACAACCTGCTTCTAGTTCAACAATTTCTTCATCATACCTCCTCTTTTTGGTAAGCAATTCTTTCATAAAATTTGCATATGTTAGCATCTGTTCCAATGCCTCAGAAAATGGAATGTTTATGTGTAATTGCTTAAAGATTTTAAGGAATCTCTTGTATTCCTTTTCCTTATCCTTCTTTGATGGTGCATGTGGATAAGGTAAATCTTTAACTGGAGGTGTCTGACCCAAATACTGATTTTTTTGTTTTTTAATTTTTTGATTTTTTTGTTTTTCTTTTTCATCATTCTTTTCTTCATCTTTTTCTCTTCTTCTTCTTTCTTTTATTCTTTTTCTTTTTCTTTTTCTTTTTCTTCCTCTTTCTCTTTTTCTTCTTTTCCTTTTTCACTATCACTTCCTACAACTTTACCACTTCTTGTAAAAATAGCATTACATTGTTCTCTTGGATTTTGATTGTTTGCAGAAAAACCAAAGCTTTTCAAGTCAGCTACTTCTTTTGCTAATTGTCCTAATTACATGTCCGACGCTTTACGTGCAGCTTCATTTGTTTGCATGTATTGAAGCAACTGTTGGATAGATTCTTCTATCCATGTTAGCCTTGCTGTTTGATCGGATTGTGGTTGTTGTTTGAATTGATTATTTAGAGGTCAGTTAGAAGGTCCAATGTCTTGTTTCCAACCAATATTCTGATTCTGCCAACCCTGCTGGTAATTGTTAGGAAAAGAATTACCAAGATTGAAAGGAAAATTACCTAAAGGTATTCTTTGATGCTTCAGAAAATTGGCTTGCTCTTGCTCATTTCTTTCAGGGGCACAGTAACCACATGGTTGCTCTCCCATGCAATGCATACATCATTTTAATTGAGCAGGAGGTGGTGATGACATTTGAGCAATTTAAAGTTTCTCCAATTGTTTGCTCACAGCCTTCATTTGTTGAGTCAACAATTTTTACTGAGCTAATACTGCATCATTAACCCCCAATTCGAGCATACCTGGCTTTCTTTATACATTACCTCTTTAATGTTTTACTTGTCGGTCACTGATGAACATTGATTCCAATATTTCTATTGCTTCTTCCACAGTTTTGTTCATTAAAGAACCTCCTGTACAAGCATCTAACATCATTTTAAACTGAGGTAACAAACCATGGTAAACGATCCTTACCTTTTCAGCATCATTTAAGTTGTGGTTCGGGCACTTCCTCAAGAGTACCTTGAATCCTTCCCATGTTTCTCCTAATGATTCATCATTGTTTTGTGAAAAAGAATGTATGGCTGTCATTGCTTCAAAATATTTTGAAGGGGAATAAAATCTTTCCAAAAAGTTTCTCTCGACATCGAACCAGTTTGCAAAACTACCGGGTGGACAAGATTTAAACCATTCTTTAGCTTTCCCAATCAAAGAAAAAGGAAACAATCTCATGTAAACTGATTCTTCTTGATTGAGTTCAAAACCAATTGTGCTGCATAACTCATTAAAAATAGTTAAGTATTCATAAGGTTCCTCATTATTTAAACTAACAAATTGATTATTTTGAATAATGTTTAAAGTAGCTGGTTTGATTTCTACAGCAGCAATAGGTCCTTGATACATCCCCAAAACACGAGGTGGTCCATTAATAGCAGCAAACTATCCCAATGTTCTCCTTTCAGCAGCCATGTTAGAATTTTCAAAATTTTTAGATTTTTCAAAAGAAGATGAAGTTGAAGAAGAAGTTTTTGTTTTTTTAGATTTTAATGCTTTAAGTTTCTTTACAAACTTCTCGATCTCAGGATCAAAGAACACCTTTCCTGCAGAAGATCGAGTTTGCATAAACACATTAAATAAAGAAATGTTAGTAAAATAATGTTAAAATAAATAAATGAATGAATAAATTAAAAAAATTTTACTAAGGTAAATTATTTTTACCACGGTAATTAAAAATTTACTATTTATTGAATCAATTCAATCCCTGGCGACGGCGCCAGAAAACTTGTTAGACCCGGAAAATATAATGTTGCAGAAAACTTGTTACTTTGTTTTACTGTTGGGTCTATTAATTGGCAAGCGCACCAATCGTTTGTAGTTTTCAAAATTTAGATATCGTTCCACTGGGATTGAAAGTCCAATAGTTACAGTAATTTTCTAGTTACTATGGTAAATTTATCAAAACTTATACACAAAAGAATAATTTATATACAATATTTACAAGATGACATAGTTGAGTTGCTCACGTGGTAAAAAGAGAATAACAATCTATCTAAGAAATTGAGTTGCAATTTTAGAATAACTAAGATACTTGAAGATAAAACACAGATAAACAAATTATGTTGGAATTTAGATCCCTAATCTAGAATAACAATGGAGGAACTCAAGTCATGCATATTTAATCATGAAGTTTATATCATTGCAGCTTAAAATCATTATAACCGATCCCTCGTGATATAAATTCTAAGTATTTACCGTAAAGTCCGATCCCTTGTGAGCTTTCTCAGTAAAAACTTGCATTAAGTCCTGGCTTTATGGCAACAAAAATTACCAATTCTATCCCTAGTAATTAGTATATTAAGCGTATTCCAACTTTTACTTTTATTAAATCAAGTTTTAATAAGACATGAATAATCATTCTACCGTTTGACATTCACGCTAATAAAACAAGTTTCAATACACATAAAAAACATTCTCCCGTTTGACGTTCATATTAATAAAAGGTTGAAATACTAACATGGACTTGAATCATAAACATGCAGAGGTCGAATTCACAACATCATACTTAATAGATTAGTTCACCAATTCCAACATAAATAGATTAGTTACACATGGTGAAGGTAAAAACAACACTTACAATGATTGACATTACAAAGGCGATGATGGAAACTTCACGATACAATGATCACAATACTACACAACACTCTCAAGTATCTAGAAAACTATTCTAGAGCTACAAACTCACAAAAGAAACACTCAAACTCGAGTGTATAAGAGAAGATAAAAGTGAGATACTCAGAATGGGATGCCTAGAAGTATTGGAAATGGCCCTATTTATAGGGCTGAGGAAGGGTCCTAACGCTACGCGTTAGTTCCCTGACTCAGTCTCCATTAAACAGCTCAAAGTGGCCATGATGGAATTATTTAATGAATCATGCCCTGCCAGTTGGCCTTGTCTCCACTTCGGTATGGACGTTTGTGAGTAGTGGAGTGGCCAAAAGTGGGTCAAAAGGTGAGTGCTTGGCCAACCTAGCTGTGGAGTCCACGCAGCTCTGACGCTACGTATGAATGTGATGCATAGTATCAGCATCTAAAGTCCCCACGCTACGCGTAGTGTTGATGCTACGCGTCAGGTTCCTGATCTTCAACTTTCTCTTTAAATTCTTCACTTTTTCGCTGCAAAACTAGAGAAAATTGATCAAGGGCAGATTATTTCTAACAACTTCTATTTATTGAATTTAAAACCTAATTTTCTAACAATTTAGACTGATTTTTATTATTTTTATGAAATTTTTATTAAAGATTTTATTGTAAATTTAAGGACTAACACAAGCGCACCAATCGTTAAATTTGTAATATATTTGATCGTTCCCACAGGGATTGTGGTAATTACCGCAATCTTGGACTAATACAAGCTGAACCAACGCAAGCAGCTGTAATTCATTCTGTTTTTCTGTTGTTTTATATTTTCTATGTTTTTGTATTTTCAGAAACAATATAGAAGATAAAATGTGATTAATGGAAGATAGGTTGGGATTACTTTAGCGTACAACTTCATCAAGGAACATACAATCGAGGTTTAATTAAGCTTCAGATGGAAGAGGACAATTCACAGTTGGTTACTCCCTAATTCCTTAGGTGAATGACACGAATTCCTAAGAATTAAACCCTAATCCCTTAGGTGTTCAATTACAGAGAAATCTAATGCGAAATTGGGGGTTGAACCCTAACTATTCACCTAATTACTAGGCCAGAATTAGTTAGGAAGCCAGAAGTTACCTAAGCCTCAACCATGATTCCTCACTGGTGAGGTTCTTCATTTGGATCTGAATTTTTCAATTCAGTAGAGTAGATCCACTTCTTAGCTTGTTCTCCTCTTGCTTTAAAAGATAATTTCCTCAAAGCAACTTTAAGATTTCATTAGAAGCTTCAACAGAGTATGTACAAATAGAGAGAGATTGGAAATGTGGAGAGACATGGACGAGAGAATTTAGAGAGAGAAAGGAATTAAAGAGAGATTGGAAATGAGAAAATGAATCATGTTCTTATTCTGTACTCTCCTCTCCACTCTTTACAGAGTATGTACAAATATATATAGACAACTAACTAACTAACTAACTTAATTAATTACAAAGGAAACTTAATTAATAATTAAACTAACTAATCTAAATACATAATTACAAATAAATAATTAATTACAACGCAATACTTAAGTTACTACAATACAATAGAAAAATAGAAGCAGCAACGGTGCAGCGCTTCAATTGGAGGGAAAACAGCAGGTTAATTAACCACCTTCACGCTTGAGCGTGAAGGACTCGCGCTTGAGAGTGATCGATATATTCACTGCCTCTGTATCCTCACGCTTGAGCGTGAATGTGGAACGTTTGGGCGTGGGTGTTGTGGTGAAGTCACGCTTGAGTGTAAGTGATACTCGCTTGAGCGTGATCGTGTTTTCATGCTGCGTGCTTTGGTTTCCTTTCTTTGTACGTGATTTGCATGTTGCCTCACGCTTGAGCGTGGAACCTTCAAGCTTGAGCGTTAAGAACATTTTACTGTACCTGCAAACAAATAATTGCCTAGCGTTTGTACGCTGGCTGTCCAACGTATGTACGCTGGGTTAGTGAATTTATAAATAAACAAATTTCCTTAACTAATTATTATTTTTAATCATTTTCTTACATAAATTAAACACTTTTGAAATAAATAAATAAAATAAGAATTATTGACAATTTATTAAATAATAGTGCCAAACTAAACAATATTTAATGGATTAAGTTAAATAAAAGGTGAAATAATTAAGTCTTTTTAAGACTTATGAAGATCAACTTGGAAAGTTTGACTCAAAGTGTGATAAAGGTATTTTCATGGGCTATTAAAATACATCAAAATCTTACAGAGTCTTTAATACAAGTATTCAAACCATTGAGGAATCAATGCACGTGAGATTTAAGGATCTAATAAAGACTAACAAGAAATTGACAGATCTAGATGGTGATGATGCAGGTATCATGCAATCTGAAGAACAACTTGGACCTTCAGACTCTATTTGCCCACAACAACAAGAACCAGATCAATAGACAACATCTGAAGAGGAGAAACCAAGAGATTAGAAATTCAAGGCTTATCATCCTTCAGACCTCATAATTGGAAATCGAACTGAAGGAGTCTGAACCAGATCAAGGATCCAAAACCAATTATCAATGGCACTAGTTTCAGACTTTGAACCTAACACCATTGAGTAAGCTTTGGAAGATCCAGACTAGATCATTGCCATGCAAGAAAAATTAAACAAGTTTGAAAGAAACAAAGTCTAGACCTTGGTTCCAAAACTGAAGAACAAGAGCATTATTGGAACAAGATAGGTGTTCAGAAACAAACTGGATGAAGATGGAAAAGTTGTAAGGAACAAAGCAAGGCTTGTGGCACAAGGTTACAACCAACAAGAAGGTATAAACTTTACTAAAACCTTTGCTCCTATAGCTAGGCTTGAAGCTATAAGGATTTTACTCACCTTTGTTGCCTTTAAGGGAATCAAATTAGATCAGATGGATGTTAAAAGTGCTTTTCTAAATGGTTTTATTAAAGAAGAAGTTTTTGTAAAACAACCCCCTCGGTTTGAAGATAAATCTTTAGATAATCATGTCTTTAAATTTAGTAAAGCGTTGTATGGTCTGAAACAGACCCTTAGAGCTTGGTATGATCAACTCAGTTCTTTTCTCAAATCAAAAGGCTTTACTAGAGGAAAGGTTTATTCAAATTTATTTAGAAAAGGCTTAGATAAACACTTTATTATAGTACAAATTTATGTAGATGACATTGTCTTTGGTGCTACAAAAGAAAGTCTGTGCAAAGATTTTGCAAAAACTATACAAGCTGAATTTGAGATGAGCATGATGGGTAAACTCAAATTCTTTCTTGGTCTACATATTAAAGAGACTAATGATGGAATTTTTATTCATCAACAAAAGCACACCGAAGAGTTACTCATAAAATTTAAAATGGCTGATGTCAAACCTATGAGTACTCCAATGCATCCAAATTACACTATAAGTAAAGATGAATTTGGTACATCAGTTGATCAGACTTTGTATAAAGGAATGGTTAGATCACTATTGTATTTAACTTCTAGTAGACCAGATATAATGTTTAACGTCTGTGTGTGCAAGATATCAAGCATACCCCAAGGATTCACATTTGTCTATAGTGAAGAGGATTCTAAGGTATCTTATAGGTACCACTTACCTTGGGTTATTCTATAAGAGAACAGACTCTTTCCTCTTCGTGGGTTCCGTGATGCAGACTTTATAGGTGATGGAACAGATAGAAAAGGCACAAGTGGTGGATGTCACTTTCTAGGAACTGGCTTGATTTCCTAAAGTAGCAAGAAATAGAATTCTATAGCTCTCTCTACAGTTGAAGCAAAATACTTTTCTGCAGCTAGTTATTGTTCACAACTTCTATGGATAAAGTACCAGCTAGAGGATTATTCAATCAAGGAAGAAGAAATTTCAGTGTTTTATGACAACACTAGTGCTATAAACTTGCCAAAGAATCCAATCTAGCACTTAAAGGCGAAGCAAATTGAAGTAAAGTATCACTTTATACGTGACTACGTTTAGAAAGGCATTCTGGATCTACAGCATGTGGATACAAACCATCAATAGGAAGATATTCTCACTAAGCCCCTAGCACAAGCAAGGTTTGCGTTTATCAAGTATAGTATAAACATGTGTAATATTGAATGATTGAAGAGTTTGTGCGTTTACAGTCTGTATGCTTTGTAACTTAGAATTATTCTTTACTCGATTCTCTATTATTCTAAGAGACACGGTCTGTACCCCCCCTTTAAATTCTTTAAATATTCATTTAATTTCTTTTATAACACATGACACTTTTTCATTGCTCAAAACACAATCACTTTTTGAAAACTGCTTGTCTTTTCACCTTTTCAAAAACCCTCTAGAACTTTTCTTTCTGTCTATAAAAGCTTTCTCTCTTTTCAAACTTCTCTCAAAAGCTCTCTTTCTGCCCTAAAACCCTTTTGAAAACCTTTCATCTTTTAAAAACCTTATTTTCTCTAAAATGGCTGGAATTAACTTTTCAACAGAAGGCATTATCAAATCAGTATTTTTCTTTCTTATCCAATATAAAGATGAAGGAAGAGATGTCTTGGCTGAATTGAATGGAATAGGTTGGCTTCATTTCTACTCTATGATTTATGTGTATTCATCATCTTTGGTGTTAGAATTCTGGGTAACTACCACTATCAACAAAGAAGATTCAACGATTTCTAAGAACAAAGAAGATTCAACGATTTCTAAGGTTCTTCAAAATAGAAGGATAGAAATCTCCATAAATACAAAAGCTTGTGGTTGTCCAAATGAAATACTTGCATTTTCTGAAGACTACATTGGGAACATAATCCCAAAAGCTGAAGTGAACCTGTGTCTTTATGGTTTAGAATCCCCTCCCACACTCTTGGTAAAGGATTTACCTTCCAAAGCAAAATTTATGCATGCACTTATGAGACAGAGTTTCTCTCCAAGAAAAAGCACAAGGGACGTAGTAACTAAATTGGACAAGTTTTGCATGGTCTTTATGATAATGAAGACCAAGGCCAGTGACAGGGCCCGCAAGCGCATGGGTTATGTCGCGTAATATAAAAGATTATCGTTCTCCATAGGGACTGTGTTCAAAGTACCAGCATATTGAAATTTAATTATCCACACAATTGATTTTTAAGATTTTTATAAAATAAAGCACAAATTAAAGTTGCACAGAATACAAATAAATATAAAAATAAAATTTACTTGACACTTAAAAATCAGAGTTGAGAATATCTTGGGATTTCGGGGGATTAAGACTCTATTTTATGTTAATGAATTTTAACTTTTCATAAATAAGAATCGAATTAAGTTTTCCAAAAGCTAATTAATATGTTCCTCTCGGAATCCTATTAATGTACCTAACCTATGGAAAGCGCTGCTTAATCCTCAAAAAGGCCCATTATCGTTTTATGAAAACCCTTTTTATTTCCTCAAAAGAATTTTGATTACTTTCACGGTTTTACCGAGGTCACAAAAAGCATTTCAAAAATCTTAAGTTTAGTTCAAAGCTTTCCGGTAAAAATAAATCTCTCGACTCTATTTATTACCTAAACTTACTAATATACCCGCAAGTATACAGTTTTATCATTTAGGTTCTTGTTATGAATCACTAAAAGCATTGAGCATTTTTTAAACTAAATGGAAAACAGAAATTTATTTAATTCCAAGTCAAAATAATATTATCAATAAAATATTATCATACCCCCTTTATCCCAAGATAATTAATTTAGCTACTCATGAAATAATTCAAATTCATATAAATAATGGAAAAATAAAACATACAAGACATGGTAAAAATAAAGACTTACGGGTTTCTCCAAAAGCTTAAAATAATTTACCACTGTATTTCCTTGTTGCAGTATTCTCCACCAATTACAAATTTAAATAACTCACTTTTACAATTCACAACTCTTAAAATAAAATAAAGAAAAAGAAAATAAAAAGAGAAATTAAAACGAAAAAGAAAGGAAAAGGAACGAAGTAAAAAAATGAAAAGAAAGAAAGAGAAGGACAGAAGAGAAAGAAAGAAAAGGAAAACAAAAGAGAAAGAAGAAAGAAGAGGAATTAATGCTGATGGAATTGATGCCTTGGTGGTGCTGTCCGTGTTCCCTTTTATAGGCAAAGGAAGGGAAGAAGTCAGCTTGGAAAACGCGTTGCCAGTTGGTGCAATTGTCTTCTTCTCAGCCGCCCCACCATCACAGCTTGGAGACAGCCTGGATGGTGTCAAGTGGGAGAAAACTTTCGGTGCATGTGACTTCCAACTGTCCCAAATTGCATTATTTTAATATTTCCAATAATTCGGTGCTTGGATTTATTCAGCTGGGCAAATTCTGAGTGGAAAAATGGGTCGGTTTTCATCTTTTCTCCAAAATCCGAGTGAAAGCTTGCTGGAGGGTGCTTTGCTGAGTGCTGGATGGTGTTGCATTGTGAAGAATTGGGTCAGTTTTCACCTTCTCTCTAGAATCCGAGTGGAAAAATGCCTTTTATGCATAAAACCGACTGGAAAAAGGTGCATTTTCTAAAGAAGACCGAGTGAATCTTTGCTCGGTGTCGAGTTGAGGGGTCGGTGTTTGGAAGAAAACCGGTCGGTATTGAGTTGAGGGTCAGTGTTTGGAAGAAAACCAATCGGTGTTGAGTTACTTTGAAGTCGGACAGTGTCTGAGGAGACGAGCAAAGCATTTCTGATTGCTTTATTCCTTCGGAACCGATTGAAGAGTGAATCGGAACCGAGTGAAAAGTGATTCACTCGGAACTGATTAAAAGGTGACTCAGAACCGACTGGAAAGTGGCTCACTCAGGATTGGGAAGTCTGCTCACTGTTTCACTCGGCTATGTCTATGGAATTGAACCACTCAGAGAGATCTTGCTCGGATTTCTTAGGAATACACTCGGTCACATTCAAATGGTAAAATCACATCTTCACTCGGAAGTCCGAGTTAATTTCCACTCGGAATTGACTTCAGTCGTCAATCAAATCACTCAGAATGGCCTTCACTTTCACTCAGAAACTTTGGAATCCGGCTGATTGAATTTCTTTTATGTTCGAGCCTTGCTCTGCTCGGAAATGCAACTTTCTGCCCTAACTCACTCAGATGTGCTTTTCTTTGGAGACTTCTCACTCGGGCTCAGTGTGAAACTTGAGAGTCTGCCCGAGTGTGTTTCATTTCCGGTCGGATTTTTCCTTGCTTGCTAAGACACTACTCGGAAATGCCTTGTTCCGCTTGAGAATGCCATTTTCTCCGAATGAAACCACTCGGATTCCTCCTTATTCAACACATTCATTCAGTGGCCTCTTCTACTCGGAATCAACTCACTCGGAACAGCTTTTTGCCCAGAAAAGTTCTTGTTCCCTGGTCAGATCTGCTTCAGTCAGCATCCCTTTACTCGGAATTAGCTTTGGGCAGTTTTCATTGAAGGTCAGTCCCTTTTTTCACTCAGAATGGTTGCATTCGGACAGCTTCCACTCGGAATCACCTCCAACCGAGACTTATTCCTTTTCAGCATTGAACCTCCAATAGAGTCAGCCATTTATCACTCACAATGTCTAAGACAGGGAACTTTCCACTCGGATTCTAATCCAACAGTGAAGTATTCCACTCGGATTTGCTCCATTCTGAGTAATTCCACTCGGATTTGGTCCTTTCTCAGTCATCCTACTCGGATTTAGTCATTTTGAGTCAGATTTTAACATTCTGAGTCGGAATTCAGCATTTCTGAGTCGGATTTTAAGATTCTGAGTCGGATTTCAGCATTCTGAGTCAGAATTCAGCATAAAAAGAGAGTTCTTTCTACTTTGGGCTTGTTCTTCTTGTTTCTTTATCATCTTATGGTCGTTTTTCTCTTGTTTTTGACCCTTTATTACCTTAATTCCTACAAAATAACATACCCAAGTAGAATAGAGTGGAAAGAAAGCAAAAATCTCAATAAATAAAGGAAATACAGTGCATAATGATTAAAATCCTAAGCAAACTAGATCTATTTTATTGTGTTATAAAGCACTTATCAAAATACCCTAAACCAAAGCATTGCTTGTCCTCAAGCAATCACCATATTCAAAAGATAAAATACAGAAAACACTAAGCTTAATAAACTAAGGAATCCGAAATAAAGAAAAAGATTTATTCAAATGCCAATTTTAATTTACTTATGTGAATCAATTTTCAATGTCAAGACTTGAGATACTCTTCTCACAATTTTCACTCAAGTGTTTCAAGGTTTGTGCATCTCTCAAATCATCATAGTCAAAAAATATTACCATAAGCTTGTTAATAAACCAGAAACTCCACAGTTTAGATAGAAAATATGTCAAAGTCTAAAGTTCTTTCAAAGGTTGTAACGTGGCCTTGGGTTGTATTGTCAAGGTAGGAATTTCAAGAAAAATGGAATACAAAAGGGCTTTAACAGTCATGAATGATTCAAATCACCATTATAAATTTAACAGAGCAAATTTTTGACCTTTTATGGACTTTTTGGAATTCATTCAATATCATCCTTTTTTTTTCTTTTTTTTTCTTTTTTTTTTACATTCAATACATATTTTCCTTAAGTCCTTTTTTGTTTCTTTGCTCCACTAAATTTCCAACTTTTTTACCATCAAGAGAATATCAGTCAATGAAAGGCTTCAAGGAAAAATTTTCACTTTTAGGCTCAAAAGGGGCAACTAGGGGTCAAATTGTGCAAAAATTTTGAGGCTTAAGAATAAGACCTAATTGTGCCTTTATCATCCTAAGACATATAATCAAAAACCATTTTGAATCGGTTAAAAAACAAGTTCTAGAATATTAATGACTATGAGATTCACCCAATCAAGAAAATATGGGTTTTGAAAATTTGTTTGATAAACAACCCATTTTGGCTCAAGTCTAACCATGGAAAGTCTTTTCAAAAAAAATTTTAATCACATATGCAAAATAAAATGACAATCACACAACGAAACAAAACAGTTAAGTTTTCTTACCTACCACCCCAAACCAGAATTTGACATTGTCCTTAATGTTAAAATGGATGATAAAAGGATAAGAAAACTTACCTGGAGTAACCCCAAACCAGCAGTTGACATAGTTGGGTTTTTTTTTAAAAACTTAAAATGAAACAACAACTTTTTATAGGGTTACCTCCCTATCAGTGCTAAGTTTTAAGTCTTCAGCCAGACTTCTCACCGTTTGGATTTACTCATCAGGAGCATCAAACAAGTCCAAGTCACTTGCTTGTTGTATTGGTTGAACTGTTAGATAGTGCTTTACTCTCTGTCCATTTACCCTAAATGTACCAGATTTCTCGCTCCATAGTTCGACATCTCCGAAGGGAAAAACTTTTGTCACCTTGAATGGTCCCGACCATTGGGATCTCAGTTTACCTGGAAAAAGCTTCAATCTGGAATTAAACAGTAAAACCATATCTCCTGGATTAAATGTTCTCCGTTGGATGTGACAATCATGCCATTGTTTGGTTTTTTCTTTATAATTCTAGCATTTCCATATGCATCTAGACGGAGTTCTTCAAGCTCATTTAATTCCAACAATCTTTGTTCACCTGCAGCCTTATGATCAAAGTTAAGAGTTTTAACGGCCCACTAGCTCAACAGGTAAATGACAGGGCTTCCCATATACTAGCTTAAACGGCATGGTTCCAATGGGAGTTTTGTATGCGGTTCGATACGCCCATAAGGAATCATCTAACTTAATAGACCAATCCTTACGTGATGTATTCACCACTTTTTGAAGAATATTTTTAATTTCCCCATTGGATACCTCAACTTGTCCACTAGTTTGTGGGTGATAAGGTGTAGCAACCTTATGCTTAACTCCATATTTTTTTAGAAGGGTCTGAAAAGTTTTCTCAATAAAATGAGACCCTCCATCACTTATAACACATTTTGGGACCCCAAACCTTGGAAATATTATTTTCTTGAAAAGTTTAATAACAGTTTTAGCATCGGAATGGGGTGAAGCAATGGCTTCCACCCATTTTGACACATAGTCAACTGCCACTAATATGAACTAATTTCCAAAAGAAGAGGGAAAGGGACCCATAAAATCAACACCCCATACATCAAACAATTCAACTTCTAAAATGGTATTTAATGGCATTTCTTGTCTCTTACCAATGTTACCTGTTCTTTGGCAAGCATCATAAGTTAGAACATACTTACGTACATCCTTAAAAATATTTGGCCAATAGAACCCAGCTTGCAATACTTTAGCGGCTGTTTTAGAGGTGCTCATGTGTCCTCCACAAGAAAGAGAATGGCAATGATCCAAGATAGCATGGACATCATCTTGTGAAACACATCTCCGAATCATACCATCTGCACATTGCTTGAAAAGGAGTGGTTCATCCCAATAATAATGCTTGACATCTGCATAAAACTTTTTCCTTTGCTGAAAGCTAAGATCAGGAGGTAAGATACCACATGCAAGAAAATTTACAAAATTAGCATACCAAGGAACACGTTGGATACTAAGATTCAAGAGTTGTTCATCTGGAAAAGATTCATTGATGGGAATATTATCTATTTGTTCTTTTTCAGATGTCAACCTAGATAGGTGGTCAGCGACCAACTTCTCGGTACCCTTCTTGTCCTTAATTTCCAAGTCAAATTCTTGCAATATTAGAATCCACCTAATTAATCTAGGCTTTACTTCCTTTTTATTCAATAGATACTTAATGGCAGAGTGGTCAGTGTAAACAATAACATGTGAACCTACCAAGTAAGACCTAAATTTATCAAAAGCAAAGACAATATCTAACAGTTCTTTTTCAGTTGTGGCATAATTTACCTGAGCATCATCTAGCATCCGGCTGGCATAATGAATTACATGGAGCTTTTTATCCTTTCTTTGCCCCAGCACAGCCCCCACTGCGTAATCACTCGCATCGCACATCAGCTCAAACGGGAGTTTCCAATCAGGTGGTTGCACGATGGGGGCAGAGATTAGAGCTTGCTTAATCCTGCAAAAAGCTTCCATACAAGATGAATCAAAATTGAAAGGCACATCCTTACCCAGAAGAGTTGTAAGAGGCTTTGTGATCTTGGAGAAATCTTTAATGAACCTGCGGTAAAACCCTGCATGTCCAAGAAAACTCTGAATACCTTTCACATTTGTGGGTGGAGGCAATTTTTCAATCACTTCTACTTTAGCCTTATCAACTTCTATACCTCTCTCAGACACCAGGTGTCTAAGAACTATGCCTTCTCTTACCATAAAATGGTATTTTCCCCAATTTAGAACCAAATTGGTTTCTTCACAACGCTGCAAGACTTGGCACAATTTTGTTAAACAATTATCAAAATCCAAACCATGCACTGAAAAATCATCCATAAAGACTTCCATCACATTTTCAATAAGATCAGAAAAAATTGCTTGCATACACCTTTGAAAAGTCGCAGGTGCATTACATAAACCAAAAGGCATACGTCTGTAAGCATAAGTCCCATAAGGGCAAGTGAAGGTAGTCTTTTCTTGATCAGATGGATGAATAGGAATTTGATGAAAACCTGAATACCCATCCAAATAACAGAAATAAGAGTGTTTCGCATGTCTTTCAAGCATCTGATCAATAAAAGAGAGGGGAAAATGATCTTTTTTCGTGGCGCTATTTAACTTCCTATAATCAATGCACTTGCGCCAACCAGAGACAATCCTAGTAGGCATCAAGTTATGTTTATCATTTTCAATCACAGTTATTCCCCCCTTTTTAGGCACCACATGGACAGGACTTACCCATTTACTACTATCAACAGGATATATGACTCCAGCATCAAGCAATTTCAAAATTTCCTTTTTAAGCACTTCTTGCATTTTAGGATTTAATCTCCTAAGTGGTTCTACTGTGGGCCTACTTTCATCTTCTACAATAATCCTGTGCATACAAAGAGAAGGGCTAATCCCTTTGATATCATCCATTGTATAACCTATTACCTTTCTATACAACCTAAGTTGTTTCAAAAGTTTTTCAGTTTCAGATGGATTCAATTCAGCATTAATAATCACAGGATATATGGAATTAGGGCCAAGAAACTCATACCTTAAAGAAGCTGGTAAAGGTTTTAATTCCACATTGGGGCTTACCACTTTGTCACACATGACCTCAGTATCATGTGGGGCCTCAGAGCAATCAGATGTTTCTGTCGGCTCAATCATGAAAATAGTTTCAAGTGGGTCATTAGGAAAGGTTGTTTCCTTTACCACTTGTTCGACAAAATCCACAGTACAGCAAACATCATTATAAGGTTTTTCTAAAACATTTTTCAAGTTGAAATCAACCTTTTGGTCTCCAACAGTTAGAGACAACTTACCATTCTTGACATCGATCACAGCACCTGTAGTTGCTAAAAATGGTCTGCCTAAAACAATAGGAATCAAAGAATCTTCGTCCATTTCAAGCACAACAAAGTCAGCAGGTATAAAAAATTTTCCTATCTTAATAGGAACATCCTCTAAAATTCCTACAGGATATTTTACAGATCTATCAGCCAATTGTAAAGACATCCTAGTAGGTTTTAGTTCACCTAATCCTAATTTTTCAACAATAGATAATGGCATTAAACTCACACTCGCTCCTAAATCACACAATGCTTTATCTATATTCATGTCACCGATCATGCAAGGAATAGAGAAACTACCTGGATCTTGGAGCTTGGGTGGAAGTTTCTTTTGAATTAGAGCACTGCACTCTTCAGTAAGTGCAACTGTACCATCTTTCTCCAGTCTTCTTTTGTTGGACAGAATGTCCTTCAGGAACTTTGCATATGAGGTCATTTGCTGCAAAGCATCTGTGAAAGGAATATTAATATACAATTTCTTTAAAACATCAAGAAACTTACCAAATTGTTTGTCCAACTTTGCTTTGGCTAAGCGCTGAGGAAATGGAATGGGAGGTTGATATGGCTTAACCTCCTCCTTCTTTTCTTATGGTTTCTCTTCTTCAATTACTAGATGAGATGAAGATTCATCGACTTTCTTTTCCTCCTTTGCAGTCTTGTCAACTGGCCCATCGTATTGAGTACCACTCCTAAGAGTGACAGCCATGGTTTGGTTAGATGGTCCAGCCTCTAGTTTCCCAGGAAATGTTCCCGGTGCTCTTTGAGAATAGAAGGCTTGTTGGGCAATTTGATTTTCCAGTATTTTGTTGTGAGTGGCAAGAGAGTCCACTTTTGAAGCCAAGTTTTTTATTGCATCAGAGAATTCATCATTTTGGTTAAGTTGAGTAGCTACAAATGTCTCCATCAAGGATTCTAGCTTTGATTTTTATGGAATATAGGTTCCTTGTTGAGGTTTGTAGTTACTTTGGAATTGAGGTGGCCTATTTTGGAAGTCAGGTGGACCTTGTGGGGGTCTGTAGTTACCTTGATAATTTCCACCATAGTTTCCAATAGCATCCACCTGATGCATTTCTTGTTCTTGATTAGAGGTCATTGCTAAATGGCAATTTGTAGCTCCATGTCCTGAAACACCACAAACTTCACAAACAATATTAGTAGCACCTGTTGACCCTATTTTATCAAGTTTTAATGTTAATGCTTTAACTTTGGCAGAAAGTAGGGAAAGCGCATCGATAGAATACTTACCTGGTGTTTTAGAAGGTACTCCTCTCTCAGAGTTCCACTGGTGAGTGTTTTGAGCTGTTTCCTCAATTAGGTTCTCAGCTTCATCAATATTTTTACTCATGAAGGCTCCTCCAGCTGCAGCATCTAAAGAGATCTTTTGTGTGGAAGTTAGTCTATTATAGAAAATATGGATTGTCAACCACCTTTCTATCCCATGGTGAGGACATTCTCTTAGCAACTCCTTGTATCTTTCCCAGGCTTCATACAAGGATTCATCATCTTTTTGTGAAAAATTGATGATTTGTTTTCTCAGCACATCAGTCTTGTTCCTTGGGTACCATTTATTGATAAAAGCACTGGACAATTGTTCCCAAGTCATGATGGATCCTTCAGGAAGAGAGTATAACCACGCTCTCGCTTTAGCTCTTAAGGAGAAAGGGAAAAGTCTTAAGCGAATGGCATCATTGGTGGCTCCGTTCATCTTCAGGGTGTCACAGTATTCAAGAAAGATTTAAAGGTGAAGGTTTAGATCTTCACAGGGTAATCCTCCGAATTGGTTCTGTTGAACCATTGAGAGTAGTGAAGGCTTTAATTCAAAATTGTTAGCCTCCACTGTGGGTCTGAGGATGCTAGATCCTCTCCCATTAGTGCTTGGAGCGACAAAATCTCTTAAAGGTCTATGTTGGTCTGCCATTTGTTTTTCTTTTTGTTCTTTTTATTGTTTTTGTTGTTTTCTTAAAGCTCTAAGGGTACGTTCTATCTCAGGGTCAAATCCTAAGTTTAGATCGACACTACGGCTTCGTCGCATAAAAAGAAAATAAATGACAAATAAAACAAATTATCACAAAAATAAAACAACAACAGATACACAAAATAAAGAACAAAATAAAAATAAAAATAACAATAACAATAAAAATATTAACAAGTATGATCTAATCGAATTTCAATATTGCCAATATTTGAGGGACAACAGTCCCCGGCAACGGCGCCCAAAACTTGACAGGGCCCGCAAGCGCACGGGTTATGTCGCGTAATATAAAAGATTATCGTTCTCTACAGGGAATGTGTTCAAAGTACCAGCATATTGAAATTTAATTATCCACACAATTGATTTTTAAGATTTTTATAAAATAAAGCACAAATTAAAGTTGCACAGAATACAAATAAATATAAAAATAAAATTTACTTGACACTTAAAAATCAGAGTTGAGAATATCTTGGAATTTCGGGGGATTAAGACTCTATTTTATGTTAATTAATTTTAACTTTTCATAAATAAGAATCGAATTAAGTTTTCCAAGGCAAATTTTCCAAAAGCTAATTAATATGTTCCTCTCGGAATCCTATTAATGTACCTAACCTATGGAAAGCGCTGCTTAATCCTCAGAAAGGCCCATTATCGTTTTATGAAAACCCCTTTTATTTCCTCAAAAGAATTTTGATTACTTTCACGGTTTTACCGAGGTCACAAAAAGCATTTCAAAAATCTTAGGTTTAGTTCAAAGCTTTTCGGTAAAAATAAATCTCTCGATTCTATTTATTACCTAAACTTACTAATATACCCGCAAGTATACAGTTTTATCATTTAGGTTCTTGTTAGGAATCACTAAAAGCATTGAGCATTTTTGAACTAAATGAAAAACAGAAATTTATTTAATTCAAAGTCAAAATAATATTAACAATAAAATATTATCATACCCCCTTTATCCCAAGATAATTAATTTAGCTACTCATGAAATAATTCAAATTCATATAAATAATGGAAAAATAAAACATACAAGACATGGTAAAAATAAAGACTTACAGGTTTCTCCAAAAGCTCAAAATAATTTACCACTGTATTTCCTTGTTGTAGTATTCTCCACCAATTACAAATTTAAACAACTCACTTTTACAATTCATAACTCTTAAAATAAAATAAAGAAAAAGAAAATAAAAAGAGAAATTAAAACGAAAAAGAAAGGAAAAGGAATGAAGTAAAAAAAATGAAAAGAAAGAAAGAGAAGGACGGAAGAGAAAGAAAGAAAAGGAAAACAATAGAGAGAGAAGAAAGAAGAGGAATTAATGCTGATGGAATTGATGCCTTGGTAGTGTTGTCCGTGTTCCCTTTTATAGGCAAAGGAAGGGAAGAAGTCAGCTTGGAAAACGCGTTGCCAGTTGGTGCAATTGTCTTCTTCTCAGCCGCCCCACCATCACAGCTTGGAGACAGCCTGGATGGTGTCAAGTGGGAGAAAACTTTCGGTGCATGTGACTTCCAACTGTCCCAAATTACATTATTTTAATATTTCCAATAATTCGGTGCTTGGATTTATTCAGCTGGGCAAATTCCGAGTGGAAAAATGGGTCAGTTTTCATCTTTTCTCCAAAATCCGAGTGAAAGCTTGCTGGAGGGTGGTTTACTGAGTGCTGGACGGTGTTGCATTGTGAAGAATTGGGTCGGTTTTCACCTTCTCTCTAGAATCCGAGTGGAAAAATGCCTTTTGTGCATAAAACCGACTGGAAAAAGGTGCATTTTCTAAAGAAGACCGAGTGAATCTTTGCTCGGTGTCGAGTTGAGGGGTCGGTGTTTGGAAGAAAACCGGTCGGTATTGAGTTGAGGGTCAGTGTTTGGAAGAAAACCGATCGGTGTTGAGTTACTTTGAAGTCGGACAGTGTCTGAGGAGACGAGCAAAGCATTTCTGATTGCTTTATTCCTTCGGAACCGATTGAAGAGTGAATCGGAACCGAGTGAAAAGTGATTCACTCGGAACTGATTAAAAGGTGACTCGGAACCGACTGGAAAGTGGCTCACTCAGGATTGGGAAGTCTGCTCACTGTTTCACTCGGCTATGTCTATGGAATTGAACTACTTAGAGAGATCTTGCTCGGATTTCTCAGGAATACACTCGGTCATATTCAAATGGTAAAATCACACCTTCACTCGGAAGTCTGAGTTGATTTCCACTCGGAATTGACTTCAGTTGTCAATCAAATCACTCGAAATGGCCTTCACTTTCACTCAAAAACTTTGGAATCCGGCTGATTGAATTTCTTTTATGTTCGAGCCTTGCTTTGCTCGGAAATACAGCTCTCTGCCCCAACTCACTCGGATGTGCTTTTCTTTGGAGACTTCTCACTCGGGCTCAGTGTGAAACTTGAGAGTCTGCCCGAGTGTGTCTCATTTTTGGTCGGATTTTTCCTTGCTTGCTAAGACACTACTCGGAAATGCCTTGTTCCGCTTGAGAATGCCATTTTCTCCGAATGAAACCACTCGGATTCCTCCTTATTCAACACATTCATTCAGTGGCCTCTTCTACTCGGAATCAACTCACTCGGAACAGATTTTTGCCTAAAAAAGTTCTTGTTCCCTGGTCAGATCTGCTTCAGTCAGCATCCCTTCACTCAGAATTAGCTTTGGGCAATTTTTATTGAAGGTCAGTCCCTTTTTTCACTCGGAATGGTTGCATTCGGACAGCTTTCACTCGGAATCACCTCCAACTGAGACTTATTCCTTTTCAGCATTGAACCTCCAACAGAGTCAGCCATTTATCACTCAGAATGTCTAAGACAGGGAACTTTCCACTAGGATTCTAATCCAACAGTGAAGTATTCCACTCGGATTTGCTCCATTCTGAGTAATTCCACTCGGATTTGGTCCTTTCTCAGTCATCCTACTCGGATTTGGTCATTTTGAGTCGGATTTTAACATTCTGAGTCAGAATTCAGCATTTCTGAGTTGGATTTTAAGATTCTGAGTCGGATTTCAGCATTCTGAGTCGGAATTCAGCATAAAAAGAGAGTTCTTTCTACTTTGGGCTTGTTCTTCTTATTTCTTTATCATTTTATGATCGTTTTTCTCTTGTTTTTGACCCTTTATTACCTTAATTCCTGCAAAATAACATACCCAAGTAGAATACAGTGGAAAGAAAGCAAAAATCTCAATAAATAAAGGAAATACAGTGCATAATGATTAAAATCCTAAGCTAACTAGATCTATTTTATTATGTTATAAAGCACTTATCAGCCAGTCTCCCTAGTGTGATTTTATGCTATCTGATTACGTCTATAGTCAGAAAATAGAAGAAGATTCCATATCCAGGTGTCTTAGGCAAGATCTTCGAACAACATGGGATTGATGTTTCAAAGCTTAAGGGACTTAAAAATGTGTGATGGTCTGGCTACCAAAGCCCCTACATTTTCTACAATAATCACTCCTCCTAGAGCCCTTTAGCAAGCTGAACCTGAAGTGCCCTTGAAAGATAAGAAGGAATCCTCAGGTAACAATTCCTCTTTAGATTTTGATCAACCAGAGTCAGGACCACCTTCAAAGAAAGCCAAAACATTTATTGGTATCTCTCCTAGAACAACAAAGTCTAACCCCTCCATATTAAAATTTGAACCTGCTATGAAGATCGCTAAACCATCTATTGCTAAACCACTGTTCCTATTTAATCATCTAGAAGAATTACAAAAGAATGTTGAAGCATATCTCTATAAGAAAAAATGTTTCAGAAGGCTCCTCAGCTACTAACCCTTTGATCTTTGACTCTTTAGACTCTAAGTCAACCTTATGAGAACTAGAGACTATACCATCACCTCTACCTTCAAACACTACATCTCAGATGATTCTGGATCAACCTCTACCTCATCACGAAACTCCATTTGTTACCCCTGCTCAAGATCAAGCATTTCAGATCCACCCATATATTTTCACCTCTGTACCCATTCATCATCCAGAATCTAGACTTTAGTCAACCGGTATCACATTGCTATCTATATCATTGTCGCGACCGGGATCGTGACGGCACGGCCGACCCTCAAAATGATTTTTTTTTTGTTCGAAAATAAAAACAGGAAGTCGCCACCAATAGTTTTTAAGGATAAAATACCAGGAAAACCTTTCGTTAAAGCATTGGTTATAAAAATGAAATTCCATGTTCGAGAGTCTAATTACAGGTGAGGAAGGTATTAGCACCTCACAACTGTCCGTTATAAAAACGGTTACCTAAATATGATAGCGCGCATTATAATTAGCCCAGAAATTATTTTACCTTCTTCAATAAAAGAAAACATATGAAATGACAAAGTATACAAAAATAAACAAAAATAGACACAGGATTTTTACATGAGATTAACAGGACGTCTCGTCCAAATTAACCTCGCTCCACCTTTTTTTTTAAAAAAAGATATTATAAAAAAATGAGATTAATAGGACGTCTCGTCCAAATTAAACTCGCTCCACCTTTTTTAAAAAAAAGTAATAAAAATTGCAATAATAATGAGAATAATAATAATTATTACAACTTTTATGCTAGTCCAAATAGAATGTGTGAGGCACTCATTTTTATTAATATTTATCAATCAATAAAAATTAATTGATAATTGAAAAGGTAACAAAGTCATCGAACAACAATTAATTCAACAGAAAATAAAACAAATACAAGTATTAAAAATAAGGGGGAGAGTGGGACCGGTGTGGTAAGAAAGGAGCTGGACGGTGTTGTGGGCTTGAGGTGTTGGATGGAGAGGAATGGAGGGATAAGGTGCTGGATGGGTTTAAAGAAAAGGACGATGTGGGTTTTAGTGGAGAGAGAGAGAGAGCTAGACGGTATGGATTTTAAGGAGAGGCTGTACGGTTATGTTGGTGAGGAGAGAGGGAGGTTGAATTGTGTGGGTTTTAAGGAGAGGATAATGGTGTAAAGGTTTTAAGAGGAGCTGGGACGATTGGGAGGATTTGAAGAGCTGGGACAGTGTTGGTGAGTTGGGGAGTAGGATGGTATTAGTAAGTTTAGGGGCTGTACGAGTTTAGGAGAAGAGAGACGGTGTTGGTGTTGTGAAGGGAGAGGGAAGACGATGTGATGAAGATTTGAGGGAGGATGGTGTGGAGTTTAGGAAGGGATGGTATGGAGTTTAGGAGGGGCTGTACGGTTATGTTGGTGTGAGGAGGAAGGGACGGTATTGGTTTGAGGAGGAAAGGACGGTGTGGATGAGGTGAAGGGCGGTTGAGAGGAGAAGGACGGTTAGGAGAGGAAGAGTGAGGACGGTGTGGAGAGGAAGAGTGAGGACAGTGTGGAGGAGAAGGAGGTTGGGACGGTGCTGTTAAAGGAGAGAGGGCTGTATGGTTTTTGAGAGGAAAAGGACTGTGTGGAGAGGGAAGAGTGAGGACGGTGTTGGGTGGAGAAGGACGGTTGGGAGGAGAAGGACGGTTGGGAGAGGAGAAGGACGGTATTAGGGTTCAGAGGAGAAGGACGGTTCGAAGGCTTTAAGAGGAGCTGGGACGGTATGGTGAGGATTTTTAGAAGGAGCTGAACAGTGTGGCGTGAAGAGGTGCTGGACCGAGTGAAGGAAATGGCAGATTTCTCCTCAACCCGTACAGCCCCCTTCCAACGAAAGCTTCAGGATCTTTGTCTAATGAAGGCTTCCTTTCTTTTTTCTTCTCTTTCATTAGGGTATTTATAGGAATCCCCAAGTGTGCACTCATTGTTTGAATAGCCTGGCTCTTGACAACCATAGGGAATGGAGGCTGGTAGGAATTCTTTATTAATTTCTTCCTTTGTCTTGTTGTGAGCCGCCCCCTTATAATTCAAATCAACTTGAACGGTGCTTTGAGGAAACAGCCTGGACATTGATAATTAGGGAGAATGGCAGCTGTTGGGACTTCTTTATTATTTTCCTCCTTCGTCTTGTTGTGAGCCGCCCCCATAATTCAAGGATCCACTTGGATAGTGGAAATCCATGTTAGCATGCGTAATTGGTGGAAATAGGGAGTCGGATTTCTCCTTCTGACTCAGATTTAGTGCCTCGGTCAGTATCTATCAATAGTGGGAAACAATCCGAGTGGAAAAAGTTCCTTTTGTACACAAGACCGAGTGAAATCTTTGCTCGGTGTTGAGTTGAGGGGTTGGTGTTTAGTGTGAAGACCCCTTATGCTAAATTTTCTCTTCATTTCGCTTGAGTGAGAGTTTCTCGCTTAAGCAAAAACACTCCAGTAGCTCACTGTCCATCTTTCGCTCAAGCGAGAATTTATTTCGCTTAAGCTTTTGTTGAAGGAAACCATTTTGTGATAATCTCGCTCAAGCGGAGAAAGACTCGCTCAAGCGAGAAGTCTTCTTTCACTGTTTCACTCGTATATGTCTCTGGAATTGAACCACTCGGAGAAACCTTTGCTCGGATTTGCTTGATAGTCACTCAGTCGAGAATGACCCTTCCTTAACTCATTCAAATGATGCACTCGGACACCTTCATTCGGAAGTCTGAGTTGATTTTCACTAGGAATTGCCTTCAGTCGTCAATCAACTCACTCGGATATACCTTTCACTCAGAAATTTGAACTTTGAAAGACTCTGGAATCTGGCTGATAGAAGTTCTTCCATGTCCGAGCCTTGCTTTGCTTGGAAATCCAGCTTTCTGCCCTAACTTACTCGGTAGTCTTCCTTGGAGACATTACACTTGGGCTTAGTGTGAAACTGTGAGTCTGCCCGAGGTGATTCATTCCCGGTCGGATCTTTCATTGCTTGAAGAGACATTTTTCCAAAACAAACTACTCGGAAAGGACCTGTTCCGCATGAGAATGCCATCTTCTCCGAATGAAACCACTCGGAGACCTCCTTATTCAACACTTATTCATTCAGTGGCTTCTTCTGCTCGGAATCAACTCACTCGGGACAGCTTTGCCCAGAAAAACACTTGTTCCCCAATCAGACCTGCTTCAGTCAGCATCCCTTCACTCGGACAATAGCTTTGGGCAGTATTTATTCAAGGTCAGTCCCCTTTTTCACTCGGAATGGTTGCAGTCGGACAGCTTCCACTCGGATTCAGCTCTAACAGGGACATATTTCTTCAAGGTCAGGCATTTTTCACTCGGAATGGCTTTGATGGGGAAGCTTCCACTCGAATTCACCTCTAACAGTGAAGTATTCCACTCGGCAACGCTCCATTCTGAGTCATTCCACTCGGATTTGATCATTTCTGAGTCATTCTACTTAAATTTCATCATTCTGAGTTGGATTTGTTTTCAATCAGAAAGGTTTCAGTCGACAATCATCCCTTCAGATGCATTCGCTCAGAAGCCGACCTTACTCACTCGGATATGTTCATTCGGAGTCGGCTTACTTTTCAATCAAAAGGGTTTCAACCATCAATCAACCCTTCAGAGTTTTCACTCGGAGCTGACCCTCTTTTCAATCAGAATTTGGAATTTGTGATACTGACCGATAGAAATTCTTCCCAGGTCTGAGCCTTGCTTTGTTCGAAAATACAGCTCTCTGCCTTAACTCACTCGGATGTGCTTTCCTTGGAATCTTCACTCGGGCTTAGTCTTCCACTCGGAGGCAATTTTGTCCAAAAAAAGCAGTTGTTCCCCAACCTGATTCGCTTCAATCAGCAATCCTTCACTCGGATTAGTTGTAGTCGGGGAGCTTCCTCTCAGATTCACCTCCAATTGAGGGATACTCACTCATAACAGTCTGTTAGGGAATCCTATTAGGGTCAGGCAGCGGAAAACACAAAGGATTCCCAAGAATGAATCGCAAACACGTATGTCTCAAAGCATTATGCTAAATTAAAATTTTAATTAGGGTTTACCTCTTGTAGACGCAGAACAAGATCCTCGATCGAAGCAATTGTAGCTTCGCCCTTAGGAGTCCACACGAGCACTCCCACCAGAAAACTAACGATCCGAATGCTAGTACGGAATTTTTAGTGTAATCTAATTTCTGAGCGCTAGCCTATGAGCATCTCATGCTCTATATATAGGCTTAGGTCTTGACCTGAGCTCTCATTAAACATTGGGCTCCTGACTCATTCTAAATGAGTTAGGCCCAAATAGTTTTATTTTCAGTCCAACTAAAATAAAACTATCCTCTGGTGAGCTTACTCTATGTGTGTGACCCTATAGGTAAAATATTCGGTTATATTAATAATAAACTATTTTATTATTAATATAAAATAAGAGCGGTATCTAGCAATACATCATTATGTCCGAATATTATTTATCATCGACATGACCTATAAGTGATAATTATTTTATATATCTATTCCTTTTGTCACGATATCTAATTGGGCCCAAGGCATGGTCGTCGTCATCCTTGTATGGCCCAATTCATTTTACTTGATACCAGAGTAGACTTTATAGAATAAATATCTAATATTTATTCGTCCTAGCATGGCCATGCATTTCATTAGTCTCACTCCATCAAGTGGCCCATAGATATCACTCCTGTCACATAGGAGAGACAAATTCCATCTACATCACTCACATCCCTCTGCATAATTTATCTATTGCCTAATCACAATCTTTATGGTCATCTTATTACAGATAACGTTTGATTGTATTAAAACAATAAACTCCTTATGTAGGAATCGTAGTGACTTCAGGTCGAAGGACTACATACCATTATCACATTGAGAACCGTTTATGACACTCATGTAACGATCCACGCAACGTTCTCATGGTGGGTCTGTCCAGTACAACATTACTCTTAATGTGTACCCGTGTAAAGACTTGATATCATATATCCATGATTTGTGAGATCAAATCATCAGTACATTCACACACTAATCTTAATGTATTTACATGTCCCCATGTAAATACTTGATTAGGGACGTTTTAGGAATAATTCTCATATGACCTATTATTCCAAGATAAATAGCATTTGTCTAAAACTGAAAATACTAATTTTATTAATAAGTTAAGATTGATACATTAATAGCTCGTAGTGCATACACCAACACAGTCCTATTTCACTCGGAATGTCTTTCCCCGAGCCTTTTCTTAAAGCCTTTTCTTCATTTGGAAATATCTCCCACACTTGAAGCCCACTCGGAAACTTTTCAGTCGGAGACATCCCACTCGGCCACGTCTCACTCGGAGACTCCCCACTCGGAATTTCACTTGGTAACGGCTGACTCGGATATCTCACTCGGTAACAGCCATTTTTCACTCAGAAATAGCCATTTTTCACTCGGAAATCATCATTCTGAGTCATTCCACTCGGCAGATCATTCGGAGATGAAGTCCAGTCCTCTCAGAATTCTTTCCACTTGGATCAGACCGAAAGAGGTGTTCACAATCACCTTCTCTCATATTTGCCTCTCCTCTGCCTGCATAACAAATACTTCATGATGGTAGTTTGTGCTCAACTTCTGATGCTGCTATGTACTACAAGCTCAAGAAGGAACAAAGAGCCATATTGTTGGACATACAACAAGGAAAATCCATAACTGCAATTATAAGTGGAAGAGCAAAGTCCACTTTCATTCTACCCTCTACCAAGATCTTTATTACTCCAGAAAAACTTTGTCTTCAAGGTAAGCCTCACCCATCAAGAAAAGGAAAAGAACCTGTTTCAGATTTGGTTTAATCGTACATACCTGTATGGGATGAACCCAGACCTCGCAGACCCTCTGATGAAGAAGTATCCAGACTTCTACGGTCTGATCACAACATTGAGGAAGATGCTAGAGGTATGTGGAATAACATCTTATGGATGATAGGTGAAGCAGGATCCAACTCTAACAATTCAAACCAGTCATGATATCTCTTCTCTCGGGACTCCTAAGTCTTAATGATGACCCTCATTTATTGATTACAAAAAGGGAGAATATTTTGGAGAATAGTCTAAGTTTAAATAGTACAGTTGCATTTTTTTGGAGTCTGTAACACATCTTGTGTTCATAAATAAAAATTGTTTAGTTTCTATGTCTTTAGACTTATTGATGATTTATTGCTTTAACTCCCTTAAAGTCTGTTGTATGTGTTTAACTTGACTATCTTTTGTGAAACTTTAAAGAATTTGAAACTTATGCATTGAATGAATAAATTCATGCTTCATGAATTCAATGTTTCAATTCTTCACTCAATACAGAATTCAACTTATCTTTCAGATTTAATGTTTGTTATCAACAAATAGGAGGACATTATTAGAGAAAAGTCTAAACTCATGTTTGAGCAGTTTGAACCTCATGTGATTTGTTAACAATACACATCAAGACTCTCAGTTAAAATAAAGTCTATACTGTTTGTTTGTCTAACAATTTTGTTGAAGTGTGCTAAGAATCCATAGAGCTCCATTTGTAAAAAAAATGGGTAGTCCGTAAAAATCAATTCGCTTTGGGAAAGAAGAAGTCTGCACTCTTTCAAGCTTCACTAGATCAAGTCTCATTTTGTGTCTTCAGACGACAAGAAGATCTGTGACTCTTCAAGTTCTAGAAGAGGATCTTTCCTTTCCAAATATCAAGCTACATGAACTTTCTCATTTCTTCTCTAAAGCTAGCATTAAAGAGGCAATCAACAAAAAAGTTGAAGACTTTCTTATGCCTATCAAGAAAACTGCCTCACATGTCTTAAAGTGTCAGAAAAGCTAAACCTGATCAGAACAGATAGCCTAAGGTTAACTACTATAGAGTGTACGTGCTTTCCTAAAGTACATAAGCAAAAGGGATCTTTTGCTAAAGACTTTTGAAGTTGCCTAGATAAGGAAACTTCTCTGAAGCATGTGTCTGCACTCACTAACAACGTAATCCTCAAGAGACCAACATCCTTCAAAGCTAACTAACGAATATTTTTCAGAAGGACTATAAATACAAGAAACTTTATCATTCAAAAAGGTTACGAGTTACCAAGTTACGTAGTCATACTGTTCATTCTCATACTTGAATTTTATCTTTTAGAAACCAAAGTTTGAGAGACTTTTTCTTAAAGTTTCTAAGTTCTTGTATTCACTACATAAGTCCTCTGTGTAGTTGTTCTTAGTGTAGACTGTGACTTATAGTAATTTGTAGCTTAGTGTACCCTATAATCATTTTATATCTTTGTACGCTAAGTTATCTGATTGTAATTTCAAATACTCTCTCAACTTTCATGTTGTACATTCTGGTGTATTGCTAGAATCTATTAGTGATGGGAAACATTGTGGCCTGAAGACGTTTTTTAAAGAATACTTGGGTTTGTAGCAGGAGTGGCTAGTGTCAAGAATACTTAGGTTTAAGCCAAAAGTGATTGGAGTCAAGAATACTATTGCACTGGGCTGGTGCAGCTTGTAAAGGCATTTTATAATAGTGAAAAATTCTTTGGTCTGAAGGGACTGGACATAGCTTCTAAGTTAGAAATGAACCAGGATAAATTCCATTGCGTGTTTCTCTATTCCCCTTCTCCAGTCTGTTAAAATTATATTTTTCGCTTAAGTGGTCTGTAGATTTTTCATAAAAAAAGTTTAAGACTTATTTAACCGCGCCTTCTAAGTCTAACTCTACCATCACAACTTTATCTGTTGAAGTTGCATAAGAGATTGTTTTCATGCAAGAATAGAAAATCCCATCTATCAGTTTCTTAATCATCCTTCTCCATTATCAAAGGTCGGGTACCTGAAGTTCAAAGCAAACACCTTCACAAGATTTCCAACGTCTATATCTCCTTTCAAGAATCAGCAATGATCATATTCCAACACTTATATATACTAAAGAAGATTGAATTTCCATATAGCAAGAACCAAGTCATAGAGAGATCCTTCAAGAAAAATCATCATTCTCTGTATTGCTTTCAATCTTTCTTTTCAGACAGAGACCTTCTTTGTGTGTTCTGCCTCTAGTAGATCTTGGTTTCGTGTCATTCATAACTTAGTGTACAATCTCTTAATTGTATATTTTTATACACTAAGTTCTATGAGATATCTTTCACTTCTTACAAACAATCTACAAAAGTCTGGTGTGTTACCAACCTCAGTGAGTATAGGAAACATTATTGGCTTGAAGAGGCTTTCAAAAGAATACTTGGGTTGTTAAGCCAGGAGTGGCTTGTTTAAAAAGAATACTTGGGTGTTTAAGCCAGAAGTGGCTAGAGTTAAGAATACTTGTGGTACAGGTTTGGTGTTGTCATTGTAAAGGAGAATTTACAATATTGGAAATCCTTCAAGTTAGAAGGGACTGGACGTAGCTTCTTGTTAGAAGTGAACCAGTATAAATTCTGTGTTGCTTTCCTTTCCTTGCTCTTTAAAAGTCTACTTTGCAAAGATTAGTTATTTATTTTCATTGGTTCATTATTCCACAAAAAGAGTCTTTGACTTATTCAACCTCATTTTAAGTCAGACTCTGAACCATCAGTTAATTTTTAAAATCTGGTTGGTTCAACCTCAATTTTCAACCAATTTTGACCTTTTATTAACAGTTTATGAAACCTCCCAATTTTTTCACTTATCCAGATTTGGTATCCTGGTCAGTTCTTATTTCAACTGGTTGAACTAGCTAGTCTAGTTCGGTTTTCACAACCATGATTTTAAAGGCTTATAAAAGGTATAAAAAAGAGTATCATATACTCTTATGGTTCTTATTATAAAGTAAATAAAAAAATTCTCAAAATTAACTAAAAGTTGTTATTTGCATTAATGTTATCAAATATTTTATACTAGTGTCAAACCCGTGCCTTGCACGGGAATTTTTTACAATATAATGAGGAAAAAAATATGGAAAAAAATTATAATTGACTAAAAAAATAATTACATATAAAACAAAGAATGTTATTGTAACACCCCGAAAATAGGGGTAAATTTTTCACAATTTAAAATAATTATAAGTAGAGGAAATTCAATATATATATATAATACCAAGTAATTACCCTGGATCATCTAATAACCTATCTCATATATGAAGATACGAGAAGATATCAGAGTGCTCCTTGGACGATCGGACTCAAGACCGTCATAAGGGAAAGGCGAAAGATTGGATAAAATTTAAAAGTTAATGAAATGTGTACAAAAAAAGGATAAAAGATGCCTTATCAATTTATAAACATTAGAAATATAAAATAATAATAATAATATCATTTTCATGATCAAAGCATTCTAAAACAAGCAAGAGAATGGAAGCAAAGAAGCCAAAAATAAGAAAATTGGGATCAGGGGAACTCGATTGAGTGAGTCCCCATCTCGCTTGAGCGAGATCCACAGGGGTCGCTTAGGCGAGGCAAGGGAGCGTGAGCGAAAATGCTCCAGAATCGAAATCACACTCACTCGCTTGAGCAAAAAAGGGACAGAACTTTACTGCCCTCATTTCGCTCGAGCGAGGCTAGACCCGCCTGAGCGAAATTCATCCAGTAGCTCCTACCTGATACATAAGCAATCTCGCTTGGGCAAGACACCAATTCGCCTAAGCGAATCCCGTCTAGAACAACTCCACACAACACTCGCTTGAGCGGAGACGAGCCCGCTCGAGCGAGAAACGTCCAGTATGCACACATCAGATGCAGGGTCATCTCGCCTGAGCGAGGACCACTCTCGCTTGAGCGAGAATAGGCCAGAGGCCATATAACTGATGCAGGGGATTCTCGCTTGAGCGAGATTATTAGGTCTTATGCAGAAAATATAAATTCTCACAACCCAACATACAAAATCTCATTCCAAGCCAATTTGATCAAATCCAACACCTCATATACATCATATTAGGCATATAAAACTTGCTCCAAACAATCATACTCATAAATTCTCATTCCTACTCATGAGTCACATTCTAATTAAGCTTATTACTATATATGCTCTATAAAACGTAATTCTTCATATAAACCTTCATTCATTCATCAAATTTAGCCAGAATCCACATAATATTTATCATTCATACATTGTCAAGGTCATTGATGAAAATTAGCCATACAAGTAAAGGTCTAATTTTCCTACATGACCTCCAAAATCAACAATCATCAAAGTAGTTACAAAATAAGCATATACACACTATATGCTATACAAAATGAATACATATATGTCGGCCAAGGCGCATCCATAGTCCTTCCGTATTTACCTTCTCCAAAGCTCGACCTCCAAAAGAGTAGGATGTACATCATACCTACATCAACCTTAAAAGTGGCAACTGGGAGGTGAGTAACATAATCCAAATGTATTAAAGTCATATATTATGATGATATCCATACATACTCACACATGATACACTTCACAAGAACACTATAATTTTCATTCACATACTATATCATTCATAGCAACAGGCTACATACTCAAGACATATATCCACAAGACATATATTCAAATCATTGGTATTCTCAATAATATCATCATACACATAGTGTTAGTGTAACACCCCGGTTATCTGGACCCGAATCCCGATGTGATCGATATAAATAATTAATAAAATGCGGGTAAATTTTTCACGTTTTTAAAATAAGTATGATACCACACCAAGACCCGAACCACAGAAAACTGAAGAGTAAGATTTACAAAAATGCAACTGGATCGATAACTAAATTACCCATAATGGTATACAAAATAATAGAGTTTACAGCAGAAGAAGAATGTGTATACTGGGCATATGTCTAGTCCCATATATGAAGATATGAGAAAAGGCTCAAGCACTCATGTAACTTCATAACATAATCCTATTAGGCCATAATCAACTATGTACATAAATCATAATTATGCATCATTAATTGTAAGTAGTCTCTACATGAGACACTCAAATTCATTAGTCACATTCCATAGTCGACATCACACATCATCAAAATGGTATCACTTCAATTATCACCATGTTCAATATACAGTGATATATACATGTTTACAAATCTCTATTTATCAACCTCAATATACACTAATCATTCACTACAACAAGTTTAGCAAATGTTGTCGGCCAAGGCATTCTATTACCACCATTTACCTTCTTCAAGAGCTTTAATTCAAAAATTCAAAACTCATCCCATGACAGCCCTACATCACAATGCTAAAAAGGAGAAAACATGGGAGAGTGAGTTATACATTCAAAATGACAAATATAAATACATTGTGATTATGTGCACATGCATACAACCAACATGTGTGCTTTGTATATAAATTACTAATTTATCATTGATCATAATTATATTCTCATAAGTAGGCACACATGCCTCATAAATCAAAAATCATATCGTAAGCAAGCACAAGCACAAACACAATCATATTGCCACTTATCAGCAAGGGCATTCACAAGTTATCATCATCAATTCATTAAATCTTTACTCAATTCCTCCTCGCAAGGGGTTTCTCATCTCGTGGTCATCTCATCTCAAATGCCATGCACCTATGGCTAATGCAAATGTCAACTATTTGATAATGCACATGCACGAATCCGATTTCATTTCATCAGGTGATCGCAACCACCACATCATTCATTCACATGGGTTTCCCGCCTCGCAAGAGGTACTCCCTCTAGCACCCTCGCAAGGGGTACTCCCTCTAGCAGCCTTGCAAGGTGATTTCCTATGATCGCAACCACGTTCAATAATTCATATTGGTTTCCCACCTTGCAAAGGGTACTCACGCCTCGTGATCGCAACCACAGGCATCATAGGAACTCGCAAGCCCTTTTTCATTTCAACAACCAGGTGATCGCAAGCATCGGCTCGATATCATATCATCATCAAGTTGGTTTCCCACCTCGCAAGGGGTACTCCCTTCATAGAATCCCGCAGGATCTTTTATCATTGTGATCGCAACCACATATTCAATGTTATGCCATGCCATGAATGTAAAATGCAATAATGCATATGCCAATCAACCTCGCAAGGATATCTCACCCTCTCACATAGGGATATATTTTAATTTGACATTTTTAATCAATAACATTCAATCATTTACAAATCCCCTCAAGGCATATCATTTATATACTTGACATCTCAATAGCCACAATATCATTCTCACATTAATCCACGCATGGAATTCAAGAAGCATAGCAAGCATCATAGTATGAGTCCACACATGGGAATCAATCAAGGCATGTTGATAAACATATTTCAAATACTTAGCATCACATGCAAGCCAAAACAATTAAATCTATATGTACAAGATTACACTTGTATCAAACATAATGGCATTACCATCATTAATAATATAAATCACCATTAAACCAAGGGTATGTTCAACAACAATATCCCTTTTCATCCAACATCATTAATCATCATTCAATGTGTGTGGCCTTATCCATTTTTTGATTATTACTCATACTATTTCAATTTCATTGAGTTATCATAACTCATTGCCACTCAATTGTCCCCTCATTAATTTCATTATCATACAAGGTGTGTTATATAACCACAGCCTTTAAATTTTCATTATCAATTATGTATCACATCAATGGTGGTGTACATTCATGTTTTCATAATGTGATTTAGGCATACACATAACTTACCAAGGCCTTAAGCCATTCCCCAATCACAACTAATGCACACCACATATATACCCTTAATGAATTCTCTCGTTATTACATAATGTAAGGGGTTTTGGATACTAATAAGCTTATGACAAGTTTCAACTTCAAGATATAAGAAAGGCTCATTTTTAGTCCTAAAAGTAGTGGGACATGTCATAATTGTCACCTATTAGTCACAATGGTTTCGAAGAGAGTCTAAGAAGATCCAATAATTGTAAAGTAGGATTGAGGATCTAAAAGATGCAAGATAAATGCTCAAGGTGTGAAAATTTCAATTTCACACTGATATAATTGATTAGGCCAAGTGCTAATCGATTGCCCTAACCGATTATAGAATTAGGGATAATCGATTACAGAGCTCTTGGAATTTATGTAATGCATTAGATATTTCACCTAGTCGATTACAAGAACAAATCTAATCGACTACAAGGATTCGGTTTGATTCATAATCGATTACAACACTGAATGTAATTGATTACCTTGGTTCTATTTAGCTCATAATCGATTACAACTTTGAGTTTAATCAATTATGGGACTGTAATTGATTAAGCTGATCGATTTCCTTAAAGACAGATGCCTTGTAATCGATTAGGCCAGGGGGCTAATCGATTACACCCTATCAGATTGTAGAAATTATGTAGATTTTCTTAAGGAAATAAACTTCTCACTCACCTAAATCTATGCAAACGATATCGGAATACTACCAAATTTTGACATAAGTTATAATACATCATTTGTGACGTATGGCCACTGATCTCACCCAAAAATTCCTTAAGATGAGTGACTTATGTGCATAAATGTGTTTTACCCATTTTGAGGAACTTTTGTGCAACTCAAGGGCCTATTCTCAATGGAATTGGCCCATTCCAATTTCTACAAGTCATAAACTATTCATAGAAGCTATAACTATCCCATGTCATTTGATCCTCACAAAACTCTATTTGGCTCTATTAGTTCCTTAATTATGCATTAATGTCAATACCTAATTTCACATTTTGAGCAATTTCTCTACCAATATAAACATTAATAACATCAAATGGGCCTTAGCCTCTCATTACCAATATTCATTCATCAAAATTGCATGGAATTCTAAATTCACATGGTATATGCATACTTCAACCCCTCATGGGTTATTCGTCAACAATGCATTACTCCCATTAAGCACTAAACATTCATCATCAATTTATATACATATACATATCATTCTCAAGAATCCACCATTGCCAAGCATGACATTCATCAGATAACTAATACAACTATGACAAGGCAAGCATGAGTAACCATACATACATTAATCATCAATTATTCTACTCATGCATTTGGAATGTAAAACTCCTCTCCTACCTCGAGAGAAGAACAACAACAATTTATACATTCCAAGTGCTCCACCATATTTCCTAGAACATAACCTACATCAATACAGATATATACATATATCCAATTAATGAGTCAACACAAGGCATCATTTTAATTCTAGTAATTGTAAACATATCTCAAGGCTTAATATCAAGTCCTAGACTTAACAAAACACCAATCCATATACTTGTGTTAGGTTTCGGGAATTCCTTTCCCAAAACCAAGATTCTCTTTATCTTAAAGGGCTAACTATACCCAACAATAATTACATCTTTTTCACCATCACTTAAACTATTGTTTGCCATTCAAATTCATCATGAGCCTCTTAGCTCCCTTCAAACCAATATCAATCAACAATTTCATATATTATTTATCATGGCTCAATAACTCATCAACCCACTATGTTCATTTCATTCATTCCACTAACAATGACCATCACAAGCACAACATCACTATCTTAGTTCAAAATTCATCATCATTAACTAATAATCAATCTCATCCTTCCCAAAAACTCATTCTAAGAGCCTAAATCATTTTTAACTAATAATTAAGCCAAAAGCCCCAATTTCTATACATAGGGTTTTCCTCTAAAATCACCCAATAAACATCATTATTAATAACACCCAAACAAAATTTATCATGGGTTTACACTTAAAATCATTTCTCCTAGCATCATTACTCATTCCCCCCAATTTCTAAAGTTAGGATTCCATTGAAACCCAATAATCACTACAAATAATCATCATCTCCCATCATCTTCCATCACTAATTTCGTGTACCCATATACACCCTCACAAATACGTTTATCACACACCACATTAGGGCTTTGCATAAAAATGACTTCTATTAACATGCCCATATACATTGAACTCTCTCCCAACAACCATTACCCAAAACCTAGGGCATAAACTCATTAGAAATGGTAAGAACCTTACCTCAAACCAGGAAAAGAAAGTGGGAGCCAAGAGAGGGAGAGGGAGCATGAAATTCCAATGAGAGGGAGAAGAGCTTCAAATTACCATTATTTTCTCCTCCAAACTTGAAGAAAACAAAAATGGAAGAAAAAGGAAGGGCACACCACACTTGAGTTTTGGAGAATGGAAGAAGAAGAAGAAGAAGAGTGAGAGATGAAGAGATGAAAAAAAATGGAATATAGAAGGAGAAGGAGAAGTAACATAAAGTGAAAAGGGAGAATAGAGGTTTTAGTGTTTTATTTTAGCTCATCACTTAAAGTGCTCCATTTTGAATCAAATAGGATCTCTGTTTAGGCTCAATACTAGATCCAAAAATTATTCTGAAGACATATTCGGATTCACAATAATATTCTTAACAGCCCTGACCAACGGCATCTCAATCGGAGATACTTGGTCCAACACCTATATTTTAACCGGGTATAAATTTTAACTCTTAAAGCCTCGATAAATCATAAATATCCATAATAAATCCCAATTTAATTATTCCAATATTTTTAGGACACTTATTAACCCATTTATAATTATTTAATATTTACTCCTTCTATTTAATTATTTTTATAAAATTCGGGATATTACAATCTACCCCACCTAAAAGAAATTTCGTCCTCGAAATTTAGCATCAATATATATATCGCAAGCCCATACCTCAGGCCGTACACCAACTGAGTTCAATGACATCATAAATAACATTGGACTTTCAAAGTCCATCAAGACATGTTCATAAAACTTCCTACATCCAAATGAGTCATACGTCACCTATCATAAATCACCCAACAGAGCTCACATGTTCATACTCAGTACGACCAGAAAGGCTCAGTATATTCACCATAAGCAGTTACAACCCTACACCTGCCCGACATACGTGTTGCTGCATCCGATATACAGGAAGGTGTCCCAATCCCGTAGTGGTTACCACAAACACATAAAGTCGGCGCATAAGTGTATGTTGCTACAATGCCTATGGCATGTAAGGCCATATCGGGACCAGTACTTTATATTTCCATTACTCACGTCGGTCACTCTTATTCTAATAACATCAATTCATAAGAGACTTAGTGACACAAGTCCACAACTCACTTATTCATATCTCATTGTCGTTATACAATTAATTTGGCATAATTCACGTTATACCAATCAATAAATATTAATTAACATCACCCTAAATTGGCGTACCGACCATAGATTTTCAATCCTCACAGGGTAAACATCCCATCATTGGACTTCACCCATCTAGAATTCATGATCAAACATCATAACAATCCTTTATCTCATTCATATATTATTGGTTATAAATCGATTCAAGCCTAAACGGGTTACTAAACTCGCAGGAAGTATGCAACCTAGAAGTTAAAATAGAGTTCCCAATCATATAACAAGATCTCATATTAGGGATTCTCCTCACAGTTCACAACCCAAGTCCATAAGCTGGACGCACGACTTGTATCATATCATGTCACTACATGGTTTCTATCATCAACATAGCACCCTTCAAAACAAAAAGGGAGGTAATGTCATAATCAAATTTCCATCTACCAACCTATGACCACACACGTCATCTCCACCACCAAATCATACCCCGAATTCAACATTATTATCCATCAATTGTCAGGGGTTTACATTCACTATTTGAATTTCCATCACACACCGGCTCTAGCCTCAGTAACTTACTTCATAATCAATTTCGTTATGGATCAACTATTCATAAGGTTCGATTAGTCACTAGACTTAAAAAGTCCAAGGGTTACCTACTACCCATTGTGGAACACTCCTATATCACACAACATCATTAGATATTGCTTATAAAAACAACATAGAGCCTAGACCACCATAGGGTCTGATTAAATCTATCATTCACAAGGTTTGATAATGCAAGATCATGCCAAATCAATGGGGTCACCACACCTAGTGGGTTAAAATTACATCAATCATTCAACCCCAATGGGTGCATATGCAATTTCATATTTCACTACCTTATCATTTTATCACATATTCAAGTTCCCAATCTAGGGAGATACAACAATTTACATGTATCATATACTGTATAAGGTTCTTGTGCTAAAGGGTATAAAATCCATCATTTAAAATTTAGCACAACCAAGCATCTCAATTCATCTCTCAATAATAACATAGTTAATAATTTTATTCCATGAACATTGACATCCTGGGGTTCCTTCATCTTCACTTATTTAGTTGATTCTAGCACATGTAACTCTTATAATCAATAAATTTGCTTTGGCTATAAGCTATGAGCACCACTCATACATGAGACCTAAGGAATAATTCAATTTCAAGGTGCATATACACATCAAGGTTTCAACAGATATGGTCTACCACCATATCAACTCATATTTCATCAATTCAATATTTCATTTCCATGATTAACATTCAAAATGGATTTATCATCAAATCAATTTTATACTCAATGTATAAACATCAATGCATAATAATAATACATTCGTCAATGGAAGGAAATAGGGTAAGGAACTTGGTCGGACTTACACATATTTAATCTCATGAATCATTCATGATTATCAATGGACAACTAGGCTCTACTAGTGCATCTCACATCCTTGACAACAAATTGGGCACATTTCCATAAACATTAATCATAGCTCATTATCAATAATTTACAAAGAATCCAAAATTGGTAAGCAATACCCCAATAGTCAATTCATAAATCCTAGTCAATTAATCATTCACAAATCCTTATAGGGCAACCAATGTTTTGATACAATATCATTCACTAGGCAATTATCACCCTTAAATCAATGCTAAGGAACTAAATTCGAACAATGAGCATCTAGCTCTAATCATCACCAAAACCTTTCAATATTGAGCAACCATGCTCCAATAGACCATAATATCAATTCAATACAGAGCAACCATGCTTAGACAATGATTAATAGCTTCAATACAAAGCAAACATGCTCTAGCAAAATCATCAACATCTATACGGAGCAGAACATGCTCTGATACTACCTTGTCACACCCTGATTTTCTAGACCCGAATCCCGATGTGATCGATATAAATAATTAATAAAATATGGGTAAATTTTTCATGTTTTCAAAATAAGTCTGATACCAGACCAAGACTTGAACCACAGAAAACTGAAGAGTGATATTTATAAGAATGCAACTGAATCGATAACTAAATTACCTATAACAGTATACAAAATAATAGAGTTTATAACGGAAGAAGAATGTGTATATCGGGCATATGCCTAGTCCCATATATGAAGATATGAGAAAAGGCTCAAGCACTCATGCAACTTCATAACATAAGCCTATTAGTTAACAATCAACTATGCACATAAATCATAATTATACATCATCAATTGTAAGCAATACCCCAATACTCAAATTCACTAGTCATATTCCATAGTCGACATCACACATTATCAAAATGGTATCACTTCAATTATCACCATTATCAATATATAGTGATATATACATGTTTCAAATCTCTATTTATTAACCTCAATATACACTAATCATTCACTACAGCAAATTTAGCAAATGCTGCCGGCCAAGACAACATGGGAGAGTGAGTTATACATTCAAAATGACGAATATAAATACATTATGATTATGTGTACATGTATACAACCAACATGTGTGCTTTGCATATAAATCACTAATTCAGCATTGATCATAATTATATTCTCATAAGTAGGCATACATGCCTCATAAATCAAAAATCATATCATAAGCAAGCACAAGCACATACACAATCACATTGCCACTTATCAGCAAGGGCATTCACAAGTTATCATCATCAATTCATTAAATCTTTACTCAATTCCTCCTTGTAAAGGGGTTCTCATCTCGTGGTCATCCCATCTCAAATGCTATGCACCTATGGCTAATGCATATGTCAACTATTTGATAATGCACATGCACGGATCCGATTTTATTTCATCAGGTGATCGCAACCACCACATCATTCATTCACATGGGTTTCCCGCCTCGCAAGGGGTACTCCCTCTAGAAGTCTCGCAAGGTGTTTTCTCGTGATCGCAACCACGTTCAACAATTCATATTGGTTTCCCGCTTCGCAAGGGGTACTCCCGCCACGTGATCACAACCACGGGCATCATAAAAACTCGCAAGCCCTTTTTCATTTCAACAACCAAGTGATCGTAAACACCGGCTCAATATCATATCATCATCAAGTTGGTTTCCCGCCTCGCAAGGGGTACTCCCTTCATAGAATCCCGCAGGATCTTTCATCATTGTGATCGCAACCACATATTCAATGTTATTCCATGCCATGAATGTAAAATGCAATAATACATATGGCAATCAACCTCGTAAGGATATCTCACCCTCTCACATAGGGATATATTTTAATTTGACATTTTTAATCAATAACATACAATCATTTACAAAGCCCCTCAAGGCATATCATTCATATACTTGATATCTCAATAGCCACAATATCATTCTCACATTAATCCATGCATGGAATTCAAGAAGCATAGCAAGCATCATAGTATGAGTCCACACATGGGAATCAATCAAGGCATGTTGATAAACACGTTTCAAATACTTAGCAACACATGCTAGCCAATACAATTAAATCTATATGTACAAGATTACACTTGTATTGAACATAATGGAATTGCCATCATTAATAATATAAAGACTAAACACCCAAGTTAGTCCCTCACTCCAACAGAGTCGGACACTTAGGTCCTCCAATTAATAAGTGAGTCCCGTTAGTCCTCCACGTCCGTCATCGTCGGACAAATAGATCCCTACCGTTAATAAAGTGTTAACATCCATCAGAGTCAGCTGACATGGATTGTTAAATTCCAACAGGGATGCCACGTCAGAGTCGGTGAGGATCTATTTGTCCGACGATGACGAACGTAGAGGACTAACGAGACTCATTAACTGGAGGACCTAAGTATCTGACTCTGTTGGGGTCAGGGACTAAGTGGGGGTGTTTACTCAAAATATTTCGTCTCTGAAAGCCATGTCACAAAAATAAAAACAATACGGCGTCGTTTTGATGGTAACCCTAAGTATTTTCATCGTTCTCCTTTTTCTTCTTGTCTTTTTGCGTTTTCTAGTTTTCTTCATCTTCCCCCACTAGCTTCTTCTCTTGTCTCTATTCTCTTCTCCCTCTCAACAGCTACTATTAGCTGGTTGCGTTTGGTTGGCTTCCTTCTCTATTTCATCCATTGAAGCTCCGTTGGAGGTTTCGTAGAGGCTGCTCCCTGCCAACACGGTTTAGGAAAAAGTCTTGGATGCCCCTGCGATTAGGGCTAAAGCACAAGCCCCACACACCTAACTGTGGCAGCTTCACGCTGAGAGAGCGTCTATTCCACGGAAATGAAGGAGCTTTGCCAGTTAAGAGGCTCCATATCACAAAAAGGAATGAGCTTTGAAGGGTCGATCTCGCAGGTAACATTCCTCTCCCTATTTTTGCATCTCTGATTTTCTATTCTTTGAGTTTCTTCTATTTGGTGGTTCTCTATTTTGTATGGGTTTTGTGTTTTGTTGAGTTAAGGGTGGTGGGGTTTGGGTGTCGGTGTGTAGGTGTTGTGGTGGTTTGGGTTTCGGTTGGATTTTTCATTGTTAGTTCTATAATATCCCTTTTCATCCAAGGGTATGTTCAACAACAATATCCCTTTTCATCCAACATCTGTAACACCCTAATTTTTAAAATAAAGGATTAATTTAGGAGATAAATATTAAATAATTATATTTTTGTTATTTAATGTTCCAAAATATTAGGAATAAATGAACTAGATTTTTAGGAACTGTTTATGATTTATTAGAACTGGAAAAGCTAAAAATGAGCCTGGTTAAAATATAAGAGTCGGACCAAGTATCTCCGATTGGGATGATATTGGTTAAGGCTGTTAAGAAAAATATTGGGAATCCGATGGTATATTCGGAATAATTTTGGGATATGGTATTAAGCCTAGACAATGATACTGTTTATCATAAAACGATGAATATCTAATAGGGAATTAAAAATAAAGCCAAATGGCCTATTTTTCCTTTCTTATTTCTGTCAGCCCTGGATTTTCCCCATAACTTGTACTTCACTTTTCCTTTTTCTACACTCTTCTCCTTCATTTCTTCTTCTTCTCTCCAAAAACCCTAAGCAAAAAGTGGTGACTTTTTCCTCTCCCATTTCGGTCCTTGAAGAAAGCTTAGAGGAGCTTGGAGCTTAAAGTCTCATCTTTCCTTCTCCTCATTTTCGTGTGGATTTTTCCTCTCTTGGAAAACTCTCATTTCTCTTCTTGAGGTAAGATCTTACTGTTCCTCAAGAGTATGAACTATGGGTCTTTGAGTTTTTATGTTGGGAGAGTGATTTAAAGAATGTTGTTGGGTTTTAATAAAAACCTTAACCCAAAGATTTGTGGGAAACGTGAGATATAAATAGAGGAGCACTTATTGTGTTAAATAACTATTTTTGGTGAGGTGAAATACTGTTATTAATGGTGAATCGCCATTAATGAAGTTAAATAGTTGTTGGGAACCATTAATGTGGGAACCCGGTAATGGGTTTGGCATTGAATATGTAAAATAATAAATGCAGACGCCTAAACCGTGGTGGTGGTGGCAGAACGAATGAAATACTGGAACTGAGAGTTAAGATGTCGGACGGCACCAAGTAAATAAATATGAATGTTAGGCCGACGTGCTTGAATAGAAAATTGATTGTGTTGTATATTGTGATGTAGGAAATAACCCCAGCTACGAGGCGGAACCTTCTGACCGCAGTGATTACTACTTCTCTTGAGGTAGGAGGGGGTAACTTTTCTAAATGCATGATTTCATCCATTAGTGATGTGTGTATATAATTGTGTATTGATAGTTGGCTTGAATGGTTGATTTGATGATTATATGATTGAAATGATTGAAATGCATTTGGAATGATCGATGTTATGTGGCATGTATTTAGATGAATGTGATATTACACTGAACTCAGCCAGAGTCAATAATCCGGTGTGGGATCAGCCACTAGAGTTAGCGGATGGCTGAGGTTTTAGCCGGTATTGTATGTATCCGGTATGATTATCCGGTATCCTAATTAGGGGAGACCAATCTTAATGTCTGATATTTTACTTGTTGAATTTGTATTGCATACAGAATGGATAAAGCGATATCCATACTCTGGTACCGGTACAAAGACCGGATCAAATATTATGTTGAATATGTTGATAAAATATGTTGTATATGTGAATTGACAATGTGATTGCCACTAACTACCGATGTGTGTGAGTTCCAATGATAATTGGCAAAGATTGGGAATATTGAGATCCACTAAGTGGTGGTCATGAATTGATGATTGATTGAGTGGCATTTAGGACGCATAATGTGAGAATGCATTGATTGGCATTTGCATCCATGGCGTTGTTGGTGTATGCACTATGAGCTTTTATGCTTTTTCATTTGTATCATTTTTCTACTTATCAATAGAATAAATATTTCAGTTTAAAATTGTTTTAAACATATTTATCCTTGGAGTAATAGGTCATATAAAAATTATTCCTAAAATGTCCCTAGTTAAGTATTTACATGGGGACATGTAAATACACTGAGACTAGTGTGTGAGTGTACTGATGACCTGATCTCACAGATCATAGATATAGATGATATCGAGTCTTCACACGGGTACACATTAAGAGTAATGATGTACTGGACAGACCCACCATGAGAACGTTGCATGGATCGTTACATGATTGTCATAAACGATTCTCAATGTGATAATGGTATATGTAGTCCTTCGACCTGAAGTCACTACGATTCCTACATGAGGAGTTTATTGTTTTAATACAATTAAACGTCTTCTGTAACAAGAGGACTATAAAGGTTGTGATTAGGCAATGAACAAATTATGCAGAGGGATGTGAGTGATGTAGATGGGATTTGTCTCTCCTATGTGACAGGAGTGATATCCATAGGCCACTTGATGGAGTAAGACCAAGAAAACGCATGGCCATGCTAGAAAGAATAAATATTAGACATTTATTCGGATCCAGTCTACTCCGGTATCAAGTAAAATAAATTGCGCCGTACAAGGATGACGCGACCATGCCTTGGGCCCAATTAGGATATCGTGACAAAAGGAATAAACGTATTAAATAATTATCACTTATAGGTTATGTTGATAATATTCGGACATAATGATGCATTGCTAGATGCCGCTCTTATTTTATATTAATAATAAAATAGTTTATTATTAATATGACCGGGTATTTTACCTATAGGGTCACACACATAGAGTAAGCCCATCAGAAAATGTTGTCTTATTTTAGTTGGACTAAAATAAAGCTATTGGGCCTAACTCATTTGGAATGAGTAAGGAGCCCACTTTTAGAGAGAACAAATTAGGTCAAACCTAAGCCTATAAATAGAGCATAAGATGCTCATAGGCCGTTCACTCAAGTGAGACACAAATTCACAAAAGTTGCAAGAGCTACACGCCGTCAAACTAGCAGTTGGCAAGTGTTGCGATTCTGGTGGGAGTGCTCGTGTGGACTCCTAAAGGACGAGGCTACGACTGCTTCGGAGTTCTTCAAGAGGTAACCTAAAATAATTCGAAATTGTTTTGTGCTTTGAAACACGGAACCTTGCAAATCCTATGGAATCCCTTTTATTTTTCCGCTGCTCATGCTTAGGGATTCCTAACAGGCGTATCATTCGCTGCTTATATGGAATGTTAGGGGTTCCAATAGGCAGGCCCAGTGGGAGGGCGGCCCAGTGCATGGGTATATTGTTACTGTTCCCTACTGATTCGGGGAATCACAAAGCTGCCCTTAGTTTGGTGATGGGGCACCCTATGTGGCAGGCCTGGTGGGAGGGCAGCTCTGTGATGAGCAGTTAGCTCGGTGTCTGACGGGGCACGGCTCCCTTGATGTGTGTTCGAGGGAGGCCCGTAGCACTTTGGCAAGTATGGCCAGGTTGTTAATCCGCAGTCACAGGGTGACTAGTGCTACAAATGGGCGAGAGCGGTTTGGTACCAGTAAAAAAAATATAATGTTGAACATGCATGCAATTGGATATAAGTGTACATATTTTACTACTGCAGTAGGGGAATAATAGCACGCCTATCCTTGTCCCACAATTGATTATGTCATTTTCCCACAGTCGGATCCGCATTTAAAAGTAATTCTGTTGTGTATATACATTAACTTTAAGAGCATTTGCATATAGCCGAGATATGCCTAGTTGATAGCTGAAATGGCGATGGATGATTGTTGAAGAGAGAGAAAGTAAGCCAAAGTGCTAACATTAAATGTGTGATAATTATTGAAAATATAAGGATAAGTATATATGATATTGCCTCGTGAATGTGTTCAGACATGTATTGTACTAAGTTGGAGTGATGAATCATGTGTGTGGTATTATCCTGAACTTGAATGTAATGCACACGTGTATAAATCTCATCATAATGTATGACTTTGATTCATTTGGATTATGTTACTCACTTCCCTGTTGCCATTTTTAAGGTTGATGTAGGTGTGAGGAATCCTACTCTTTTTGGAGGTCGAGTATTGGAGAAGGTAAATATGAAGGGAAATGTGTGTGAGCCTTGGCCTGCATATGTATATTCATTTTGTGTGGCATACGGTGTGTGTATATTTTTTTTGAAATTAATTTGATAACATTTGATTTTGGGAGGTCATGTAGGAAAATTAGACCGGATGTGTATGGCTAATTTTCATTAATCACCTTGATAATGTATGAATGATATTGATATTATTAAATTATATTTTTTATCGTTTAACGAACCGATGAAGTATCTTCTATGTTCTTTTTGGTAGCTGTTTTCAATCACTCTTGAAATTATTTTTATCTTCCGCTTTTCCCTTGTGACGGCCTCCAGTCCGGTCATCCGAGGTGCACTCTGATACCGTTCTCATATCTTCATATATGAGATCAGTTATTCAATGATCTGGGGTAATTACTCAACATTTTATATATTAAATTCCTTCTACTTTTAATTATTTTAAATCATGAAAAATTAACCCCTGTTTTCGAAATCGAATTCAAGGTGTTACAACATCATTAATCATTATTCAATGTGTGTGGCCTTATCCAGTTTTTGATCATCACTGATACTATTTCAATTTCAATGAGTTATCATAACTCATTGCCACTCAATTATCCCCTCATTAATTTCATTATCATACAAGGTGTGTCATATAACCACAACCTTTAAATTTTCATTATCAATTATGTATCACATCAATGGTGGTGTACATTCATGTTTTCATAACGTGATTTAGGCATACACATAACTAACTAAGGCCTTAAGCCATTCCCCAATCACCACTAAGGCACACCACACATAATGTAAGGGGTTTTGGATACTAATAAGCTCATGACAAATTTCTACTTCAAGATATAAGAAAGGCTCATTTTTAGTTCTAAAAGTAATGAGACATGTCACAATTGTCACCTATTAGTCACAATGGTTTCGAAGAGAGTCTAAGAAGATCCAATAATTGTAAAGTAGGCTTGAGGAGCTAAAACATGCAAGATAAATGCTCAAAGTGTGAAAGTTTCAATTTCACACTAATATAATCGATTAGGCCAAGTGCTAATCGATTGCCCTAACCGATTACAGAATTAGGGATAATCGATTACAGAGCTCCTGGAATTTATGTAATGCATCAGATATTTCACCTAGTTGATTACAAGAACCAATCTAATCGACTACAAGGATTCTGTTTAGTTCATAATCAATTACAACACTGAATATAATCAATTACCTTAGTTCTGTTTAGCTCATAATCGATTACAACTTTGAGTCTAATCGATTATGGGACTGTAATCGATTAAGCTGATCGATTTCTTTAAAGACAGAAGCCTTGTAATCGATTAGGCCAGGGGGGCTAATAGATTACACCCTATTAGATTGTAGAAATTATGCAGATTTTCTTAAGGAAATAAACTTCTCACTCACCTAAATCTATGCAAACGATATCGGAATGCTACCAAATTTTGACACAAGTTATAATACATCATTTATGACACATGGCCACTAGTCTTACTCAAAAATTCCTTAAGATGAGTGACTTATGCGCATAAATGTGTTTTACCCATTTTGAGGCACTTTTGTGCAACTCAAGGGCCTATTCTCAATGGAATTGGCCGGTTCCAGTTTCTACAAGTCATAAACTATGCATAGAAGCTATTAGAACTATCCCATGGCATTCGATCTCACAAAACTCTATTTGGCTCTATCAGTTGCTTAATTATGCATTAATTTCAATACCTAATTTCACATTTTGAGCAATTTCTCTACGGATATAAACATTAATGCCATTAAATGGGCCTTAGCCTCTCATTACCAATATTCATTCATCAAAATCGCATGGAATTCTAAATTCACATGGTATATGCATACTTCAACCCCTCATGGGTTATTCGTCAACAATGCATTACTCCCGTTAAAGGGGCACTAAAGCTTCATCATCAATTTATATATACATGTACATATCATTCTGAAGAATCCACCATTGCCAAGCATGACATTCATCACATAACTAATACAACTATGGCAAGGCAAGCATGAGTAACCACACATACATTAATCATCAATTATTTTACTCGTGCATTTGGAATGTAAAACTCTTCTCCTACCTCGAGAGAAGAACTGTAACAATTTACACATTCCAAGTGTTCCACCACATTTCCCGAAACATAACCTACATCAATACATATATATACATATATCCAATGAATGAGCCAACACAAGGCATCATTTTAATTTTAGCAATTGTAAACATATCTCAAGGCTTAATATCAAGTTCTAGACTTAACAAAACACCAATCCATATACTTGTGTTAGGTTTTGGGAATTCCTTTCCCAAAACCAAGATTCTCTAGATCTTAAAGGACTAACTATACCCAACCACAATAACATCTCTTTCATTATCACTTAAACTATCATTTGCCATTCAAATTCATCATGAGCCTCTTAGCTCCCTTCAAACCATTATCAATTAACAATTTCATATATTATTTATCATGGCTCAATAACTCATCAACCCACTATGTTCATTTCATTCATTCCACTAACAATGACCATCACAAGCATAACATCACTATATTAGTTCAAAATTCATCATCATTAACCAATAATCAATCTCATCCTTCCCAAAAACTCATTATAAGAGCCTAAATCATTTTTAACAATCAATTAAGCTAAAAGCCCCAATTTCTATACTTAGGGTTTTCCTCTAAAATCACCCAATAAACATCATCATTAACAACACCCAAACAAAATTTATCATGGGTTTACACTTAAAATCATTTCTCCTAGCATCATTACTCATTTCTCCCAATTTCTGAAGTTAGGATTCCAGTCAAACCTAACCATCACCACAAATAATCATTATCTCCCATCATCTTCCACCACTAATTTCGTGTACCCATATACACCCTCATAAAACCATACATTTATCACACACCACATTAGGGCTTTGTATAAAAATGACTTCTATTAAGATACCCATATACATTGAACTCTCTCCCAACAACCATTACCCAAAACCTAGGGTATAAACTCATTAGAAATGGTGAGAACCTTACCTCAAACCAAGAAAAGAAAGTGGGAGCCAAGAGAGAGAGAGGGAGCACAAACTTCCAAGGAGAGGGAGGAGAGCTTTAAATCACCATTGTTTTCTCCCCCAAGATTGAAGCAAACAAAAATGGAAGAAGGAGGAAGGGCACACCACACTTGGGTTTTGGAGAATGGAAGAAGAAGAAGAAGAAGAAGAAGAAGAAGAAGAAGAAGAAGAAGAAGAAGAAGAAGAAGAAGAAGAAGAAGAAGAAGAAGAAGAAGAAGAAGAAGAAGAAGAAGAAGAAGAAGAAGAAGAAGAAGAAGAAGAAGAAGAAGAAGAAGAAGAAGAAGAAGAAGAAGAAGAAGAAGAAGAAGAAGAAGAAGAAGAAGAAGAAGAAGAAGAAGAAGAAGAAGAAGAAGAAGAAGAAGAAGAAGAAGAAGAAGAAGAAGAAGAAGAAGAAGAAGAAGAGATGAAGGAGAAGAAGAAGAGATGAAGGAGAAGAAGAAGAGATGAAGGAGAGATGAAAAGAATGGAATACAGAAGAAGGAGAAGTAACGTGAAGTGAAAAGGGAGAATAAGGGTTTTAGTGTTTTATTTTAGCACATCACTTAAAGTTCTCCGTTTTAAATCAAATAGGATCTCTGTTCAGGCTCAATACTAAATCCAAAAATTATTCTGAAGACATATTCGGATTCCCAATAATATTCTTAATAGCCCTGACCAATGGCATCTCAATCGGAGATACTTGGTCCGATACCTATATTTTAACCGGGTATAAATTTTAACTCTTAAAGCCTCGATAAATCATAAATATCCATAATAAATCCTAATTTAATTATTCCAATATTTTTGGGACACTCATTAACCCATTTATAATTATTTAGTATTTACTCCTTCTATTTAATTATTTTTATAAAATTTGGGATGTTATAGTTAGTACCACAACTTACTTTCCCTCTATTTATCAATCATCCATCGCCACCACGGGCTATCAACTAGGCATATCTCCAGCTATATGCAAATGCTCTTATAGCTAATGCATATGCACAAAGGAATTATTATCAAATGCGGATCCGACTGTGGGAAACAACAACATACTAAATGTGGGACAAGCATACGTGTATTACTATGCCCCTACTGCAGTAGAAAAATTGTGTGCACATATACCTCAATTCATGCATGCTCAACAACTTATTTTTACTGGTACCAAACCCTTCTCGCCCATCTATAGCACTAGTCACCCCGTGACTTGTGGATCTATAATCGTGGCCTTACTTGCCAAAAGTGCTACAGGCCCCTCCTGAACACACATCGAGAGAGTCATGTCCTATCGGACATTGAGGTAACTTCCTCATCACAAAGCCACCCGTCCACTGGGCCTGCCACATAGGGTGCCTCGTCATCAAACTATGGACAGCTTCGTGACTCCCAGAATCACTAGGGAAAATACAACAACATACCCGTGGGTCGCCCTCCCACTGGGCCTGCCTAGTGGAACCCCTAACATTCCACATAGATAGCAAATGATATGCCATGGATGCAATGCAATGCAAATCAAATGCCTTCTCACACTATGCATCCTAAATGCCACTCCACAACCAACCATTCACCACCACCATATAGTGGATTTCAATATTCTTAATATCCTCAATCTTTACTAACCCTCGTTGGACTTATACAGAACAATAGTTAGTGGCAATCACATTCATCGATTCATATATACATATTTGGGATATTTCACATCATTGATTTTAATTCAAAACATGGTCTCAAACCATCATGACATATTTCATCAATATATGCAACATAATATCATATTCATCATCCCAAACACATGCCACATAACATCAATAATTCTAAATGCACTCAAATCATGAAATCATCACATCATCCACCCAAGCAATCATCAAACACAATCATATATACATATTTTCACATCATCAATGGATGAAATCATGCATTTACAATAGTTACCCCCTCCTACCTCAAGAAAAGTAATAATCAACGTGGTCCGATGGTCCTGCCTCGTCAATGGGGGTTATTTCCTACATTACAATATATCACAATCAATTTTCTATTCAAACCACCAAGATTCAAATGCATATTCATTTACTTGGTGTCTATGACATTTTAACTCTCAAACCTCATCTATTTCATTTTATCCACCATAACCACCATGGGTTAGGTGTCCAAATTCATTATTATGCTCTATTAATATCAAACCCATTAATGGGTCCCCACATTGATGGTTCCCAACAACCATTATGAACTATTAAGCTTCATTAATGGCCATCTACAATCAATAACATCACTTCACCTCATTAATAACATTCATCTAACACAATAAATGCTTCTCCACTCTTATTTCATATTCCCCCAAATCCTAGGGTTAGGGTTTTCATTAAATAACCCAACAACCAAACAAATGCTCATTATTTTTCCATCATCTCCCTTGCCATATGCATCCACCCATAAATATCCTTTTATATCTCTCATTAATGTCACCCTATTTAATGGCTTTACATATTAAATGCATTCCACTATCATCCCCATACACATTGCCCTCTCAAAACCTTAAGAACCCATAGCCATGGTTTTAAGCTCATGAAAAATAATGAAAGCATCTTACCTCAAGCCAAGAAAGGTGAGTTTCAAGAATGGAGGATAAAGACCATGAAAATGAGAGAGGGAAAGGAAGGGAGTTCAAACTCCAAGCTCCTCCTTCTTGCTCCAAGAAAATGAAAATGAGAGAGGGGAAATGGGTACCATATTTTACTTAGGGTTTAAGGAGAGGAGAAGAGAAAGTAGAAGAAGATGAGAATGTTCTACTCTCAGGAAGGTGCCAATGTGAAATGAGAAGGAAAAATGGGGGTTTTGTTTTAATTTTTATCCCATCACTTAAAGCTTCTCCATTTTAAATCAAACAGGATCTTTGCTTGGGCTCAATACTTTATCTAAAAATGATTCCGAATACACATTCGGATTCCTAATAATATCCTTAACAGCCCTGACCATTATCACCCCAATCGGGGATACTTGGTCCGACACCTATATTTTAATCGGGCATAAATTCAGCCTGTTTGGCTTCAATAAATTATGAGTAGTCCCCAAAAATCTAAATTTAATTATTTCTAATATTTTGGAACATTAAATAACCCAAATATAATTATTTAATATTTATCTCCTTAACTAATACTTTATTTTAAAATTTAGGGTGTTACAATCCACCCCACCAAAAAGAAAATTTCATCCTCAAAATATAACATAACGGATTCAAAAGCATCAGGGTATCGTTCCTTTACATCGTCTTCACGTTCCCATGTGAACGTCTTCACATTTCCATACTTCCATGCAACCTTCACCAAGGGTACCAATTTGTTCCGTAACTTCTTCATGGAATGCTTAATAATACAAACGGAAACAGGAGGGATGGTCAAATTGTCCCGCACATCAACATCGTTAACAGGGATCACGTGCAAAGGATCATGAATATACTTCCTCAACTACGACAAATGAAACACGTTGTGCAGATTCGCAAGATGCGGAGGAAGTGCAATCCGATAAGCCACATCACCAATTCATTCAAGAATTTCATAAGGCCCAGTAAACTTAGGACTTAATTTATTGCTCTTCAAAGCTCTTCCAAATCCCCTATCTCTTGACACTCTTAAAAACACGTGATCACCAACTTGAAACTCAAGTGGCTTTTACCTCCTATCATAATAACTTTTCTGACGATCTTAGGCAATCTTCATTTTCTCTTGTATAATCTTAATTTGTTCATTTGTCTCCGCAATCAACTCCGGCCCCAAAGCCAAACTCTCTCTAGTTTCAAGCCAACACAATGGAGTTCTACATTTTCGACTATACAACGCTTCATAGGGAGCCATACCAATTGTGCTATGATAGTTATTGTTGTATGTAAATTCAATTAGTGGTAGGAATCTTTCCCAACAACCACCGTGCTCCAATACACATGCCTGCAACAAATCTTCAAGGCTTTGAATCGTTCACTCGGATTGTCTATCCGTTTGTGGATGATACACCGAACTAAGCTTCAACTTGGAACCCATTGCCTCGTGCAAGCTTCCCTAAAATCGGGAAGTGAACCGCGGGTCGTGATCTGACACAATGCTCAAAGCTACACCATGTAGTCTTACGATCTCCTTAATGTATAATTATACCGGTTTCTAAGAACTCTTCATATTCATGGGCAAGAAGTGGGCACACTTCGTCAATCGATCCATGATTACCCATATAGCATCATTTCCAGTACGTGTTGGGTAATCCAAAAACAAAGTCCATAGCAATGTCATCCCACTTCCACATTGGGATATCAAGAGGTCTCAAGTAACCAGATGGTTTTTGATGCTCAACCTTAACCTTTTGACAAATAATGCAAGAGGCTACACAATTAGCCACATCCCGCTTCATACCGGGCGACCAGAAATTCTTCTTCAGATCTTGATACATTTTTGTAGCACCAGGATGTATGCTCAATACACTTTTGTGAGCTTCTTCAAGTACCAACCTTCTTAAATCACCACCAGATGGAACATAAATTTGGCCTTCACATGCCAAATGCCATCGTGACCTTCCGTCAAAAATGAATTCTTCCCATTAGCTTGAGCTTCTTTCATCTCAATCAAATACTTATCCTTCGGTTGTTGCAATTTCATAGTTTCAAGGAACATATTTGCTACCGTCAACACCTCAAGGGACATCTTCTTCGGAGTATATATTTCTACACCCACGTTCAAGTTTCTGAATTGCTTAATTACCTCCATTTCTTTCACCATTATAGCAGAAACATGCAACGATTTATGACTCAAGGCATCAGCAACCACATTTGCCTTTCCAGGATGGTATCTCAATTCGAACTCATAATCTTTCAGAAACTCCATCCATCGTCATTGGCGTATATTAAGCTCCTTTTGATCAAACAGATCTTTAAGACTTTTATGATCACTACAGACCATAAACTTCGAGCCATACAAATAGTGCTGCCATAACTTCAAAGCAAATACCACCGTCGTTAATTCAAGATCATGTGTGGAGTAGTTAACCTCTTGCGATCGCAACTGTCTCGACGCATTGGCTATCACACGCTTATTTTTCATCAACACATAACCAAGACCAAGCTTGGAAGCATCATAATACACCACAAAGTCATCTAATAAGTCCAGCAAAACTAACATAGGAGCAGAAGTGAGTCTAAGTTTCAACTCTTGGAAACTCCTTTCACAATCAAGACTCCACACAAATGGTTGATTCTTATAGGTTAGCTTCGTCAAAGGCAAAGCCAATCGGGAAAATCCTTTAATAAATCTCCGGTAATAACCGGCAAGACCAAGAAAACTCCTTACTTCGGTCACAGACTTTGGTCTTTCCCAAGCCATCACGGCTTCAATCTTAGATGGATCCACAGCAACACCATCTTTAGAGATAACATGTCTAGGAAATTGGACCTCGGACAACCAAAATTTACACTTGGAAAGCTTCGCATATAACTTTTTCTCGCAAAGAACACTCAACACAAGACGAAGATGCTCTTCATGTTCCTCGTGGATCTTAGAATAGACAAGAATGTCACCGATAAACACCACCACGAACCGGTCAAGATACTCATGAAAGATGCGATTCATGTAATCCATGAAAATCGCAGGTGCATTTGTCACACCAAAAGGCATCACCACATACTCGTAGTAGCCATAGCGAGTGTGAAAAGTAGTCTTGGGAATATCGTCAGTCTTCACCCAGATTTGGTGATATCGGGAATACAAATCGATCTTTGAGAACACCACTGCATTCTTCAATTGATCCAAAAGATCATCAATGCTAGGTAGGGGATATCAATTCTTAATGGTCAACCTGTTAAGTTGTCGATAGTCCACACATAACCTCATACTTCCGTCCTTCTTTCTCACCAATAAAACAGGTGCACCCCAAGGAGATACACTTGGGTGAATAAACTCTCACTCTAACAACTCTTTAACTTGTCTCTTCAACTCGGTTAATTCCATGGGAGACATCCGATACGGTGCTCGAGAGATAGGTTCCACACCCGTAACAAGATTAATAAAAAACTCCACCTCTCGTGGAGGAGGTAAACCAGGTACCTCATCGGGAAATACATCCAGAAATTTGAACACAATGGGAATATCAAGGGATTGAATGGTATTTTCTCCATCGACCATGCATAGCATAACAAGGATTTGAGATATACCTTGCACATCAAAGCGCTCGGTATTCGGAGAAGGAAGAACGATGCTCCGATTCTGACAATCTACCAAGACCTTGTTGGAAGACAACTAATCCATTCCCAAAATAATTTCTAAATACTTCATGGGTAGGAAAATAAGAGACACCACAAATTTCCTATCTTCAAGAATCATCTCAACATCACTACATTGAGTGACCGTCGGTAAACAAGTACTGGTCGGTATAGACACCATGATAGAACCTTTCATTATACTTATTGGCAATTTTAGTTGTCACACCCCGATTTTCTGGGTCCAAATCCTGATGTGATCGATATAAATAATTAATAAAATATGGGTAAATTTTTCACATTTTCAAAATAAGTCTGATATCACACCAAGACCCGAACCACAGAAAACTAAAGAGTGAGATTTATAATAATGCAACTGGATCGATAACTAAATTGCCCATAACGGTATACAAAATAATAGAGTTTGTACGGAAGAATAATATGTATACCAGGCATATGCATAGTCCCATATATGAAGATGTAAGAAAAGGCTTGGCAAAAGCATGCAAATACATAACATAAGCCTTTAGACCGCAATCAACTTTTTACACATAAATCATAGACATGCAATATCCATCACCGATGTCCTCATTCATTCACCTAAGTATCAATATAACTATACCCATTATCCAATTTCCAATACTAAATATTTATCGAATCATCACTTACACACTATAAATATGTCCACCATTCATAAATACAAAAGATTTGATATACACCCACATTCAACTCACTAAATCATCGTCATTATGTACAATGTATTCAATACATTAAAATTCATAATTGATGCCGGCCAAGGCACTTCCATTACCACTATTTACCTTCGCTAAAAGCTTCAATTCAAAATCTTATCTCATCCTATAACAACCCTGCATCACAATGCTAAAGGGAGACCACATGAGAGAGTGGGTTATACATTCAAAATGATGAATATAAATACATTGTGATTATGTGTACATGCATACAACCAACATGTGTGCTTTGCATATAAATCACTAATTCATCATTAATCATAATTATATTCTCATAAGTAGGCACACATGCCTCATAAATCAAAAATCATATCGTAAGCAAACACAAACACATACACAATCACATTGCCACTTATCGTCAAGGGCATTCACAAATCATCATCATCAATTTATTAAATCTTTACTCAATTCCTCCTCGCAAGGGGTTGGTCATCTCTTTTGGTCATCTCAATCTCGAATGCCATGTACCTATGGCTAATGCATATGTCAACTCTTTAATGCATATGCAATGGATCCATTTTAATCACCCATGTCCACATGGTATCTCAAGTGATCGCAACCATTTATAATCATCATTATATTGGTTTCCCGCCTCGTAAGGGGTACTCCCTCCTCGTGATCACAACCACGGAACATTATAGAAACTCGCAAGACCTTTTCATTTCAAGTACCAAGTGATCGGAACCACTGGCCTATCATCATACAATGGTCCCTACAGGGCCTTTCATTTCAATAACCAGGTGATCGCAACCACCAGCTCAATATCATATCATCATCACACAAGGTGTATTATGTAACCATATCACTTACTTTCCATCATAATTCATAATATATCCATAGAGGGGAAGCATACATGTTTTCATAACATAGCATAGGTGTACACTTACCTTACCATGGCCTTAAGACATTCCCCATCACCACTAAGACACACCACACATATACCCCTAATGAAATCACTTGTCTTTATATAGTAAAAAGAGGTTTTGGGGAACAATGAGCCCATGATAAATTTCAACATTGGGACATGAGTAGGGTTCATTTTTAGTCTTAAAAATAGAGGGACATGTCATAAATATCACCTATTAGTCCTAATTTGACCACCATGAAAAGTTCGGTTTAAAACCCTCTTAAACTTGTATTTTTCAATGTAGTAGGTTCGGTATTTTATGCCTAATTAGAGTTATAAAACTCCAATTAAAGTGAGACCAATTCTCACACCTCTGCAAAAAAATTATCTACAAATTCCATGAAGAAGTCGGAGGCCAAAAACGTCATAAAATGACCAAACGGGCCAAAAACAGCAACGGACACCTTATGATCATCAACAATGAGTAGCAGGAGCACTCAATCAATTCAAAGAGTGTGGATGGTTTTGAAGAGAATCTAATAAGGTCCAATGATTGTAAAGTAGGCTTGAGGAGATAAAAGATGCAAGATAAATGCTCAAGATGTGAAAGTTTCAATTTCAAACTGATATAAAGATTTTGTTTGGTTCATAATCGACTACAACACTGAATGTAATCAATTACCTTGGTTCTGTTTAGCTCATAATCGATTACAACTTTGAGTCCAATCGATTATGGGACAGTAATTGATTAAGTTGATCGATTTCCTTAAAGACAGAAGCCTTGTAATGGATTAGGCTAGGGGCCTAATCGATTACACCCTATCAGATTACAGATTTTCTTAAGGAAATGAACTTCTCACACACCTAAATCTATGCAAACGATATCGGAATGCTACCAAATTTTGACACCAACTAAATGGCACCATTTGTGATGCGTGGCCAATGGCCGCACTCAAAAATTCATAAAAATGGGGGACTTATGAATATAAATGCATTTAACCGAATTTAAAACGTTTTTAGGCAACTCAAGGGTCAATTCCCAATGGAATTGGCCCATTCCAATTTCTACGAGACATAAACTACGCATAGAAGCTATTGGGACTATCACAAGCCATTCAATTCTCATAAAAATCTATTTGGCTCTATTAGTTCCTCCATTATGCATTAATATCAAGGCATAGCCTCACACTTTAAACAATTTCTCTATCAACATAAACATCACTCCCATTAAAGGAACTTCAAACATCCATTATCAATTCAAGTATATATATATTTCTCAAGAATCCACCATTGCCAAGTATAATATTCATCACATTATCAATTATCTCATCATTCAACATAATCATGGCAAGGCAAGCATGAGTTTCATCATATACAATAATCATCAATAACATTACTCAAGTATTTGGAATGTAAACTCCTCTCCTACCTCAAGAGAAGAACCACAATGATTTGCACGCTCTAAATGCTCCGCCACATTGCCTGGAATGCCATCTCCTATTAATACACATACAAACACATGTACTCAATTTATGAGCCAACACAAGGCATCATCACAAGTTTAAATAATTGAATCGTCTCTTAGAGTTCAATATCAAGTCCTAGGCTTGACAAAACACCATCTCATATACTTGTGTTAGGCTTTGGGAGTTCCTTTCCCAAAATCAAGACTCTCTAAGTCTAAAAGGGTTAACCATTCCCAATTACAACAACATCACATTCATCCCTCATCTAAAATTCCATCCATATTACCTCAATCATTCAAATGCCATCACAATCATTATGACCTTAATATTCACATTCATTCTTACACCTTCCGTAACAACACCTATTCATGGGTTTCACCATCAATGGTTCTCTACCATTTTCACTATCATTTTTCATCATACAAATCATCATCCAACATTGAATACCTCATATCCATTTCCCAAAACCAATTCTTCTAGTCACAATATATACATTCCTAACTCTCAAGATTAGGATTCTTTAAAGTTCAATAATTACTATCCTCATTATTCAAGTCTATCCCAATAATATCTCAACTTTTAACACACTAACAACTTGGAGCTATTACTCTGTTTTCTTGATTTCACAATCCCTTAACATCAACAATCAATATTACCTATTCAAAAACTCGTTCTTATGTATATAACCACTCCAACATCAATAACTCACAATTTCCTTAAGGATTTCCCAAAGCCCCAAAATCTCAATTCCTAGGGTTTTCATTAAAATCCATTATCATCAATTCCAACCAATTATATGCCTCATTTCAAACATCTATAGGCTAGCAACATAGCATTCTAACCATCAACACAACAACAACAAGAATCCCCAATGCTTTTCTAACCTAGGGTTTGATTCCACACGCCATTATCCATCAAAATAACATCCAATCTTCCATCACTATACTTATATAAGCTCAAAACCATAAACAAAAGCCATGGGTGTTCAAAAATCATACCTCTCCTCCAAGCCTAAAGCCAAACTTGAAAATGGAGAGAAAAAGAGGAATAGGAGAACCAAGCTTTGCTCCAATGTTCCATTCATGCCTCATGAATCCATGGAGACTAAGAAATTTTGGTGGGTAGTGGCCATGGAAAGAGGGCACGGTTGGGCAAGACGAGAGGAGGAAAAAGATGAAGGAAATGAAGAAGGGAGAGGGAGAAAGAGAAACCACGTGAAAATGAAGAAAAGAGGAGAAGATTTTTGTTTTAACTTAAACCCTTTATAAAAGCTTCTCCGTTTTATAACAACCAGGATCCCCGTTTAGGCTCAATACTAAATCCAAAAATTATTCTGAATACATATTCAGATTCCCAATAATATTCTTAACAGCCCTGACTAATGGCATCTCAATCGGAGATGCTTGGTCCGACACCCATATTTTAACCGGGTATAATTTTAACTTCTTAAATCTTAATAAATTATAAATATCTATAATAAATCCCAATTTAATTATTTCCAAAATTTTGGGACACTTATTAACCCATTTATAATTATTTAATATTTATTCCTCCTATTTAATCATTCTTATAAAATTCAGGATGTTACAATCCACCCCACCTAAAAAGAAACTTCATCCTTCAAATTTAACCTCGACACATATATCATAAGGCCATACTCTCAGCCGCACACCCATAAGGTCCAACGACACCGAAAAATATCTTCGGACTCCCAAAGTCCATCAAGGCATGATCATTATCATCCCATCATTCCTAACATAGAATTTTCTACATCCAAAGTGTGTCATATGTCATCAATCACAACTCATCCAACAGAGTTCACATGTTCATACTTAGTACGTCCAGATAGGCTCAACACCTTCACCATAAGCAGTTACAACCCTACACCTGCCCGACCTACGTGTTGCTGCATCCGACATATAGGAAGGCATCACAATCCAATAGTGGTTACCACAAACACATGAAGTCGGCACATGAGTGCATGTTGCCACAATGCCTATGGCATGTAAGGCCATATCGGGATAAGTACTTCATATTCTCATTGGTCACATCGGCCATACTTACTCAAATAACATCAATTCACTTGAGACTTAGTGACTATTTACACAAGTCCACAACTAACTTATTCATATCTCATTGTCATTATACAATTAATTTGGCATAAATCATGTCATACCAATCATCAAATATTAATTAACATCACCCTAAATTGGCGTACCAACCATAGATTTCCAATCATCATAGGGTAAGTACCCCATCATGGGGCTCTATCCATCTAGAAGCCATAATCAATTAGTCTAGTAATCATTTGTCTCACTTACACGTCGTTGGCTATAAATCGATTCAAGGTTAAATGGGTCACCAAACTCACACTAAGTGTGTAATCTCAAGGTTTTAATAGGATTCTTAATCGTATAATATGCTTCCACATTAGTGAACCTCCCCACAATTCATAAACAAAGTCAATAATTTGGACGTACAACCCATATTATGTCACATCACTACATGGCTTCTATCATCAATATAGCACCTTTCAGATAAAGTGGGAGGTAATGACATGATCAAGTTTCTATTTACCGACTCATAATCATGCATGTCATCCCTATGTCATATCATAATCCATAGCTATTCTCATGATCACAATGTTAAGGGCATACAATTTAGCCTAAGGTCATACCATAAAATCTCATATCTCATCCAATGCCAAATCATACCTCAAATTTCAACATCATTATTCACCAACCATTTAGGGGTTTACATTAATTGTTTGTATCTCATCACATACTGGCTTTAGTCTCAACAACTTATTTCATAATTCATTTTGCTATGGCTCAATAATTCATGAGGTTTGATCCATCACTAGACATAGAAAGTCCAAGGGTTACCTAGTACCCATCGTAGGATACTCCAACAATACACAAACATCATTAGACATGGCCAAAAATCACATAGAGCCTAGACCACCATAGGGTCTAGCTCCATAAATTTTGATCATACAAGATCATGCCAAGTTAAACGGGGGTACCACATCTAGTGGGTCATAATTAAATTAACCATCCATTTGATGCTCACATATATAAAATCAAGTTTATCCCCAATTGGGTGCATATGCAATTTCATATTTCATTACCCTATCACTTATTCATGTTCCTAATCTAAGGAGATACAACAAATTACTTGGATCATATAATATATAAGGTTCTTGTGCCAAAGGATATAAAATCCATCTTTCACAAATGGAACAACCAATCATTTAAACTCAAAAATACCCACATTAGGGAATCCTTTCACCATCATTTATTCAATCAATTCAAGCATGTGAGGTGCTTATATTCAACAAGCATGCTTTGGCCATAAGCCACAAGCATGGATCACACAAGAGACCTAACTAATTAATTTACTTTTCACATATAATAAGGACTCAACATATATGGTCTATTACCATAGCAATTCATTTCTCAATACTTCCTATCCATGATCAACATATGGCATAGGTCCATCATCAAATCAATTCATACTCAATATATATCAATATCAATGCATAATAAAAATGTATTCGTCAATCGAAGGAAATAGTGTAAGGAACTTGGCCGGACTTACACAAACAAACATATCAACCATAGTGCGGAATTTATCCCCATGTATTCAATCTTATGAGTCAATCAAGATTAATAATGAGCAACTATGCTCCACAATTGTATCACGCAACCTCAATAAGCAACAATGCCCCTATAGTCAATCTCACAATTCTTAGACAACTAGTCATTCATAAATCCATATAGGGCCATCAAAACTTTAACATGCCATCATCCTCTAAATAATAATCACTCTTAAATCCAGGCAGAACAACCATATTCCAATGATTACCAAAATGTTTCAATATTGAGCAATCGTGCTCCAATCATTCATGATATCAATCCAATACAGAGCAACCATGCTCCGACAACAGTCTATACCTTTAATACGAAGCAAGCTTACTTTAGCAATAATCAATCAACCTTTATACAGAGCAAGACATGCTCTGATGACAATAAGCGACATCAATTCAGAGCAAATACGCTCTGATACCACCTTGCACACCCTGATTTTCTGGGCCCGAATCCCGATGTGATCGATATAAATAATTAATAAAATGCGGGTAAATTTTTCACGTGTTCAAAATAAGTCTGATATCACACCAAGACCCGAACCACAGAAAACTGAAGAGTGAGATTTATAATAATGCAACTGGATCGATAACTAAATTGCCCATAACGGTATACAAAATAATAGAGTTTACAGTGGAAGAATAATGTGTATACCAGGCATACGCCTAGTCCCATATATAAAGATATGAGAAAAGGCTCCGCAAAAGCATACAAATACATAACATAAGCCTATTAGACCGTAATCAACTTTTTACACATAAATCATAGACATGCAATATCCATCACCGATGTCCTCATTCATTCACTTAAATATATATATAACTATACCTGTTATCCAATTTCCAATACTAAATATTTATCAAATCATCACTTACACACTATAAATATGTCCAACATTCATAAATACAAAATATTTGATATACACCCACATTCAACTCACTAAATTATCGTCATTATGTACAATGTATTCAATACATTAAACTTCACAATTGATACTGGCCAAGGTACTTCCATTACCACTATTTACCTTCACTAAAAGCTTCAATTCAAAATCTCATCTCATCCCATGACAACCCTGTATCACGATGCTAAAAGGAGACCACATGGGAGAGTGAGTTATACATTCAAAATAATGAATATAAATACATTGTGATTATGTGTTCATGCATACAACCAACATGTGTGCTTTGCATATAAATCACTAATTCATCATTAATCATAATTATATTCTCATAAGTAGGCACACATGCCTCATAAATCAAAAATCATATCGTAAGCAAACACAAACACATACAAAATCACATTGCCACTTATCGTCAAGGGCATTCACAAATCATCATCATCAATTTATTAAATCTTTACTCAATTCCTCCTCGTATGGGGTTGGTCATCTTTTTTGGTCATCTCAATCTCGAATGCCATGTACCTATGGCTAATGCATATGTCAACTCTTTAATGCATATGCAATGGATCCATTTCAATCACCCATGCGCACATGGTATCTCAAGTGATTGCAACCACTTATAATCATCATCATATTTTTTTCTGCCTTGCAAGGGGTACTCCCTCCTCGTGATCGCAACCACGGGACATCATAGGAACTCGCAATCCCTTTTTATTTCAAGTACCAAGTGATCACAACCACTGGCCTATCATCATACAATAGTCCCTGTAGGGCCTTTCATTTCAACAACCAGGTGATCGCAACCACCAGCTCAATATCATATCATCATCACACAAGGTGTGTTATGTAACTATATCACTTACTTTCCATCATAATTCATAATATATCCATAGAGGGGAAGCATACATGCTTTCATAACATAGCATAGGTGTACACATACCTTGCCATGGCCTTAAGACATTCCCCAATCACCACTAAGACATACCACACATATACCCCTAACAAAATCACTTATCTTTATATAGTAAAAAGGGGTTTTGGGGAACAATGAGCCCATGATAAATTTCAACATTAGGACATGAGTAGGGTTCATTTTTAGTCTTAAAAATAGAGGGACATGTCATAAATATCACCTCTTAGTCCCAATTTGACCACCATGAAAAGTTTGGTTCAAAACCCTCTTAAACTTGTATTTTTTAATGTAGTAGGTTTTGTATTTTACACCTAAGGAGAGTTATAAAACTCTAATTAAAGTGAGACGAATTCTCACACGTTTCCAACATAATTATCTACAACTTCCATGAAGAAGTCGGAGGCCAAAAATGTCATTAAGATGCCCAAATGGGCCAAAAACAACAAGGGACACCTTATAATCGTCAACAATGAGTAGCGGGAGCACTCAATCGATTCAAAGAGTATGGATGGTTTTGAAGAGAATCTAAGAAGGTCTAATGATTGTAAAGTAGGCTTGAGAAGCTAAAAGATGCAAGATAAATGCTCAAGGTGTGAAAGTTTCAATTTCAAACTGATATAATCGATTAGGCCAAGTGGTAATTGATTGCCCTAACCGATTACAGAATTGGGGATAATCGATTACAGAGCTCCTGGAATTTATGTAATGCATCAAATATTTCACCTAGTCGATTACAAGAACTAATCTAATCAACTATAAAGATTCTGTTTGGTTCATAATTGATTACAACACTGAATGTAATCGATTACCTTGGTTCTGTTTAGCTCATAATCGATTACAACTTTGAGTCCAATCGATTATGGGACAGTAATCGATTAAGTTGATCGATTTCCTTAAAGACAGAAGCCTTGTAATGGATTAGGCCAGGGGGCTAATCGATTACACCCAATTAGATTGTAGATTTTCTTAAGGAAATGAACTTCTCACACACCTAAGTCTATGCAAACAATATCGGAATGCTAACAAATTTTGACACCAACTAAATGGCACCATTTGTGACGCATGGCCAATGGCCGCACTCAAAAATTCTCAAAAATGGGGGACTTATGCATATAAATGCATTTAACCTAATTTAAAACGTTTTTGGGCAACTCAAGGGTCAATTCCCAATAGAATTGCCCCATTCCAATTTCTACGAGACATAAACTACGCATAGAAGCTATTGGGACTATCACAAACCATTCAATTCTCATAAAAATCTATTTGGCTCTATTAGTTCCTCAATTATGTATTAATATCAAGGCATAGCCTCACACTTTAAACAATTTCTCTATCAACATAAACATCACTCCCATTAAAGGAACTTTAAACATCCATTATCAATTCAAGTATATATATATTTCTCAAGAATCCACTATTGCCAAGTATAATATTCATCACATTATCAATTATCTCATCATTCAACATAATCATAGCAAGGCAAGCATGAGTTTCATCATATACAATAATCATCAATTACATAACTCATGCATTTGGAATGTAAACTCCTCTCCTACCTCGAGAGAAGAACCACAATGATTTGCACGCTCTGAATGCTCCGCCACATTGCCTGGAATGCCATCTCCTATTAACACACATACAAACACATGTACTTAATTTATGAGCCAACACAAGGCATAATAATAAGTTTAAATAATTTACTCGTCTCTTAGAGTTCAATATCAAGTCCTAGGCTTGTCAAAACACTATCTCACATACTTGTGTTAGGCTTTGGGAATTCCTTTCCCAAAATCAAGACTCTCTAAATCTAAAAGGGTTAACCATTCCCAATTATAACAACATCACATTTATCCCTCATCTAAAATTCCATCCATATTACCTTAATCATTCAAATGCCATCACAATCATTATGACCTTAATATTCACATTCATTCTTACACCTTCCGTAACAACACCTATTCATGGGTTTCACCATCAATGGTTCTTTACCATTTTCACTATCATTTTTCATCATACAAATCATCATCCAACATTAAATACCTCATATCCATTTCCCAAAACCAATTCTTCTAGTCATAATATATAGAATCCTAACTCTCAAGATTAGGATTCTTTAAAGTTCAATAATTACCATCCACATTATTCAAGTCTCTCCCAATAATATCTCAACTTTTAACACACTAACAACTTGGAGCTATTACTCTATTTTCTTGATTTCACAATCCCTCAACATCAACAATCAATATTACCCATTCAAGAACTCGTTCTTATGTATATAATCACTCCAACATTAATAACTCAATTTTCTTAAGGATTTCCCAAAGCCCCAAAATCTCAATTCCTAGGGTTTTCATTAGAATCCATTATCATCAATTCCAACCAATTATATGCCTCATTTCAAACATCCATAGGCTAGCAACACAGCATTCTAACCATTAACACAACAACAACAAGAATCCCCGATGGTTTTCTAACCTAGGGTTTGGTTCCACATGCCATTATCCATCAAAATAACATCCAATCTTCCATCACTATACTTAAATAAGCTCAAAACCATAAACAAAAGCCATGGGTGTTCAAAAATCATACCTTTCCTCCAAGCCCAAAGCCAAACTCAAAAATAGAGAGAAAAAGAGGAAGAGGAGAACCAAGCTTTGCTCCAATGTTCCATTCATGCTTCATGAATCCATGGAGACCAAGAAATTTTGGTGGGTAGTGGCCATGGAAAGAGGGCACGATTGGGCAAGACGAGAGGAGGAAAAAGATGAAGGAAATGAAGAAGGGAGAGGGAGAAAGAGAAACCACGTGAAAATGAAGAAAAGAGGAGAAGATTTTTATTTTAACTTAAACCCTTTATAAAAGCTTCTCCGTTTTATAACCACCAGTATCCCCATTCAGGCTCAATACTAAATCCAAAAATTATTCTGAATACATATTCGGATTCCTAATAATATTCTTAACAACCCTGATTAATGGAATCTCAATCGGAGATACTTGGTCCGACACCCATATTTTAACCAAGTATAATTTTAACTTCTTAAATCTCAATAAATTATAAATATCCATAATAAATCCCAATTTAATTATTTCCAAAATTTTGGGACACTTATTAACCCATTTATAATTATTTAATATTTATTCCTCCTATTTAATCATTCTTATAAAATTCAGGATGTTACATTAGTCGCCTCACACAATCTTTCGAAGTAAAGAAGTGTGTCGCACCCGAATCAAACAATACATCAACACAATTACCATGTATTTGGAACTTACTTTGGACAAGATCCTCGGCTTGTGCAGCTTCTTTACCGGTCACGACAAAGACTCTCCCAGCAGTTTGTTGGTTAGCACCATGATTCTGACCATTCCAGCCACCATTACCATTACCTCGGCCGTTCCCTTTACCACGACCGTTGCCACCATTTCCATTGCCATTATCATTATGACCACCATTACGGGCGCCATTACCGTTTCCACGACCACGGCCTCTAAAAGCACCATAGCCTCCATTCATCATTGCGAACCACCACGTCCGTGGCATTCAAGGGATAATCGGGACGAATGTGCCCCAGTTGGTTGCATCTATAGTACACCACCGTCTCTTCATGGTTACATTCTCGAGCCAAATGGTTTCCGCCACACCGGAAACAACGAAGACCCTGGTCATTACCTCGGCCACCATTAGTACCATGCCTTCTACCACCTCGTCCACCTCTAAATGAAGAGGAACCACACACAAATTGTCTATTCTTCTTGAAATCACCCCTTTTCTTAAAGCTAGAGGATTGGCCTTTCAATCTATGATCATGCCCAGCATAACTCTTAGGAGTCACATCATTTTCTTCAAAGATTCTACACTTGTTCACAAGAGGAGGAAAACTCTTAATCTCTTGATGACATATAGCCTTCTTGATCTCCTGACGCAACCCATTCTCAAACTTAACGCACTTTGAAGCTTCAGTACCTTCTTGTTGGAAAGGAGGGTAAAACACACATAGTTCTTCAAATTTTAAGGCATATTCCTCCACTGACATGCTTCCTTGTTTGAGCTCTATAAATTCAAGCTCCTTCTTATTCTTGTAGCTCTCTAGAAAATACTTCCTAAGGAATTCCACCTTAAAGTTCTCCCAATTCAAAGGAGTGTGAACAGCAATCATACGCCCACAAGTGAAAATCCACCAAGATTCAGCTTCATCTCGGACCATAAATACTGCGTACTCAACTTTTTGAGCTTTCGTACACTCCATACTAGCAAATATCCGCTCCAAGTCACGGATCCAAACATAAGCGTCTTCCAGTTTATAGCCCCTATGAAATTTGGAAGGCTTCCGCTTGAGGAATCGATCAAGACCATGAGTTGGTTGACCAGCGGGTTGTTGTTGCTGTTCAAGGATATCGGCAAACCGATTGAAAGCTTCAGCCATAGCGGCTGCGTCAATATTACGCCTATTCGCCATCAATCAATCTAGACATACAACATAAACATAATTAGAAACCTTGTGTTTCTTTCCTCAATATATACCAATCATCATCAACTATCATTAATACAAGTATCATCAAAATATATTCACAATTTGAAGGTAAATATGGAAAAGGAAATGCCTGGCCGGGCTTAATAACGATCACACAATCATTACCATTCATAATATGAATTAGTGGGTAATCTATGTCCCAACAATGTTTATCTATAGTAACAACATCATAACATTAAGCAACTAGCAATTTCATGAGGCATATCAATGATTCAATAACATTCAACAACATTTCAATGTCAGAGAATCTCAATTCAACAAAAGAGTCACTCTACTTTGGTATTTCATTCACATATAATAAGCAATGAGCATTAACAAGTGCTCTGATACCAGGTTGTAACACCCTGAAAACAAGGGTAAATTTTTCACGGTTTAAAATAATTATAAGTAGAGGAAATTCAATATATATAATACCAAGTAATTACCCCAGATCATCTAATAACCTATCTCATATATGAAGATACGAGAAGGTATCAGAGTGCTCCTTGGACGATCGGACTCGAGACCGTCATAAGGGAAAGGCAGAAGATTGGATAAAATTTAAAAGTTAATGAAATGTGTATAAAAAGAGGATAAAAGATGCCTCATCAATTTATAAACATTAAAAATATAAAATAATAATAATAATATCATTTTCACGATTAAAGGATTCCAAAACAAGTAAGAGAATGGAAGCAAAGAAGCCAAAAATGAGAAAACTGGGATTAGGAGAACTCGCTTGAGCAAGTCCCCATCTCGCTTGAGCGAGATCCACAGGGGTCGCTTGGGCAAGGCAAGCGAGCGAGAGAAAAATGCTCCAGAATTGAAATCACACTCACTCGCTTGAGCGAAAAAGGGACAGAACCTCACTGCCCTCATTTCGCTCAAGCGAGGCCAGACCCGCCTGAGCGAAATTCATCCAGTAGCTCCTACCTGATACATAAGCAATCTCGCTTAGGTGAGACACCAATTCGCCTAAGCGAATCCCATCCAGAACAACTTCATACAACACTCGCTTGAGGGAGATGAGCCCGCTCGAGCGAGAAACGTCCAGTATGCACACATCAGATGCAAGGTCATCTCGCCTGAGCGAGGACCACTCTCGCTTAAGCGAGAATAGGCCAGAGGCCATATAACTGATGTAGGGGATTCTCGCTTGAGCGAGAATCCATCTCGCTTGAGCGAGATTATCAGGTCTTATGCAGAAAATGTAAATTCTCACAACCCAACATAGAAAGTCTCATTCCAAGCCAATTTGAACAAATCCAACACCTCATATACATCATATTAGGCATATAAAACTTGCTCTAAACAATCATACTCATAAATTCTTATTCCTACTCATAAGTCACACTGTAATTAAGCTTATTACTATATATGCTCTATAAAACGTAATTCTTTATATAAACCTTCATTCATTCATCAAATTTAGCTGAAATCCACATCATATTTATCATTCATACATTGTCAAGGTCATTGATTACCTCCAAAATCAATAATCATCAAAGTAGTTACAAAATAAGCATATACACACTATATGCTATACAAAATGAATACATATATGTCGGCCAAGGCTCATCCATAGTCCTTCCATATTTACCTTCTCTAAAGCCCGACCTCCAAAAGAGTAGGATTTACATTATACCTACATCAACCTTAAAAATGGCAACTGGAGGTGAGTAACATAATCCAAATGTATTAAAGTCATACATTATGATGATATCCATACATACTCACACATGATACACTTCATAAGAACACCATAATTTTCATTCATATACTATATCATTGATAGCAACAGGCTACATACTCAAGACATACATCCATAACACATATATTCAAATCATTGGTATTCTCAATAATATCATCATACATATAGTCTTAGTACCACAACTTACTTTCCCTTTATTTATCAATCATCCATCACCTCCACGGGTATCAACTAGGCATATCTTCGGCTATATGCAAATGCTCTTATAGCTAATGCATATGCACAAAGGAATTATTATCAAATGCGGATCTGACTGTGGGAAACAACATACTAAATGTCGGACAAGCATAGGTATGCTACTATGCCCCTACTGTAGTAGAAAAATTATGTACACATATACCTTAATTCATGCATGCTCAATAACATATTTTTACTGGTACCAAACCACTCTCGCCCATCTATAGCACTAGTAATCCCTTGACTTGCGAATCTATAATCGTGGCCTTACTTGCCACAAGTACTACGGGCCCTTCCCGAACACATATCGAGAGAGCCGTGTCCCGTTGGACACCGAGGTAACTTGCTCATCATAGAGCCGCCCGCCCACTGGGCCTGCCACATAGAGTGCCTCGTCACCAAACTATGGACAGCTTCGTGATTCCCAGAATCATTAGGGAAAATACAACAACATACCCGTGCACTAGGTTGCCCTCCCACTGGGCCTGCCTAGTGGAACCCCTAACATTCCACATAGACAACAAATGATATGCCATGGATGCAATACAATGCAAATCAAGTGTATTCTCACACTATGCATCCTAAATTCCGTTCCACAACCAACCATTTGTTAGGGAATCCCTAGAACATGAGCAGCGGAAATACAGGGATTCCATAGGATTTGTAAATTGTCATGTTTCAAAGCACAAAACAAACACAAAAAAAATTCATTTTGGATTACCTCTTGAAGAACACCGAAGCAGTCGTAGCCTCGTCCTTTAGGAGTCCACATGAGCACTCCCACCAAAATTGCAACACTTGCCAACTGCTAGTTTGACGGCGTGTAGCTCTTGCAACTTTTGTGAATTTGTGTCTCACTTTAGTGAACGGCCTATGAGCATCTTATGCTCTATTTATAGGCTTAGGTTTAACCTAATTTGTTCTCTCTAAAGAGTGGGCTCCTTACTCATTCTAAATGAGTTAGGCCCAATAGCTTTATTTTAGTCCAACTAAAATAAAACGAAACATTTTCTGATGGGCTTACTCTATGTGTGTGACCCAATAGGTAAAAAACCCGGTCATATTAATAATAAATTATTTTATTATTAATATAAGAAAAGAACGGCATATAGCAATGCATCATTATGTCTGAATATTATTTAATATCAATATAACCTATAAGTGATAATTATTTAATATGTTTGTTCCTTTTGTCACGATTTCCCAATTGGGCCCAAGGCATGGTCGCGTCATCCTTGTACGGCCTAATTTATTTTACTTAATACCGAAGTAGACTTGATCTGAATAAATATCTAATATTTATTCTTTCTAGCATGGCCATGCGTTTTCTTAGTCTTACTCCATCAAGTGGCCTATAGATATCACTCCTGTCACATAGGAGAGACAAATTCCATCTACATCACTCACATCCTTCTACATAATTTGTTCATTGCCTAATCACAACCTTTATAGTCCTCTTGTTACAGAAGACATTTAATTATATTAAAATAATAAACTTCTCATGTAGGAATCATAGTGACTTCAGGTCAAAGGACTACATATACCATTATCACATTGAGAATCATTTGACATTCATGTAACGATCCATGCAACGTTCTAATGGTGGGTCTGTCCAGTACATCATTACTCTTAATGTGTACCTGTGTGAAGACTTGATATCATCTATATCTATAATCTGTGAGATCAGGTCATCAGTACACTCACACACTAGTCTCAATGTAATTACATGTCCCGATGTAAATACTTGACTAGGGACATTTTAGGAATAACTTTCATATGACCTATTACTCTAAGGATAAATACGTTTTAAAATAATTTTAAACTTAAATACTTATTTTATTGATAAGCAGAAAAATGATACAAATGAAAAAACATAAAGCTCATAGTCCATACACTAAGACCATTCACCACCACCACATAGTGGATTTCAATATTCTCAATATCCTCAATCTTTACTAACCCTCGTTGGACTTATACAAACCAATAGTTAACGGCAATCACATTCAGTGATTCATATATACATATTTGGGATATTTCACATCATTGATTTTAATTCAAAACATGGCCTCAAACCATCATGACATATTTCATCAACATGTTCAACATAATATCATATTCATCATCCTAAACACATGCCACATAACATCAATCATTCTAAATGCACTCAAATCATGAAATCATCACATCATCCACCTAAGCAATCATCAAACACAATCATATATATATTTTCACATCATCAATGGATGAAATCATGCATTTAGAATAGTTACCCCCTCCTACCTCAAGAGAAGTAGTAATCAACGCGGTCTGATGGTCTCGTCTCATCAATGGGGTTATTTCCTACATTACAATATATCACACAATCAATTTTCTATTCAAACCACGAAGATTCAAATGCATATTCATTTACTTGGTGTCTATGACATTTTAACTCTCAAACCTCATCTATTTCATTTTATCTACCATAACCACCATGGGTTAGGTGTCCAAATTCATTATTATGCTCTATTACTATCAAACCCATTAATGGGTCCCCATATTGATGGTTCCCAACAACCATTATAAACTATTAAGCTTCATTAATGGCCATTTACCATCAATAACATCACTTCACCTCATTAATAACATTCATCTAACACAATAAATGCTTCTCCACTATTATTTCATATTTCCCCCAAATCCTAGAGTTAGTGTTTTCATTAAATAACCCAACAACCAAATAAATGCTCATCATTTTTCCATCATCTCCCTTGCCATATGCATCCACCCATAAATATCCTTTTATATCTCTCATTAATGTCACCCTATTTAATGGCTTTACATATTAAATGCATTCCACTATCATCCCCATACACATTGCCTTCTCAAAACCTTAAGAACCCATAGCCATGGTTTTAAGCTCATGAAAAATGATGAGAGCATCTTACCTCAAGCCAAGAAAGGTGAGTTTCAAGAATGAGGGATGAAGACCACAAAAATGAGAGGGGGAAAGGAAGGGAGTTCAAACTCCAAGCTCTTCCTTCTTGCTCCAAGAAAATGAAAATGAGAGAGGGGAAATGGGTACCACCTTTTACATAGGGTTTAAGGAGAGGAGAAGAGAAAGTAATAGAAGATGAGAGTGTTCTACTCTTAGGAGGGTGCTAACCTGAAATAAGAAGGAAAAATGGGGGGTTTTGTTTTAATTTTTATCCCATTACTTAAAGCTTCTCCATTTTAAATCAAACAGGATCTTTTTTTTGGGCTCAATACTTTATCTAAAATTTATTCCAAATACATATTCGGATTTTCAATAATATCCTTAGCAGCCCTGACCAATATCACCCCAATTGGAGATACTTGGTCTGACACCTATATTTTAATTGGGCATAAATTCAGCCTGTTCGGCTTCCATAAATTTTGAGTAGTCCCCAAAAATCTTAATTTAATTATTTCTAATATTTTGGAACATTAAATAACCCAAATATAATTATTTAATATTTATCCCCTTAACTAATCCTTTATTTTAAAATTTAGGGTGTTATAGTTATCATATGATAGGAAACATGATTGGGTTTTGATTTTTTTGACTTTGAAATTGAAAACATTAACAATATACAAGTTTTAAAGACCTTGTTATTATAAGCATCTAAGACAAAGGATAGATTTGTAAAGTAACTTGTTAATCTTATATCATGTTTGTAAAAACCTCTCACTAGATAACATTAATAGTATGTCCTTGAGTAACATGTTCATGATTTTCCAATAACACCCTTATCCTTCCTTGGACCTAACTCTTAACAATGCAATATGAAGCTCACCATGGGTGAAAACTAGTAAGTTTGGTAAAGACCAACATTAGAAAAAAGAAGAGATGGCCTACAAAAATGGAAAAAAGATCGATCAAATCAAAGAAAACTAAATATCCTCTATTAAGAATACAAATAGAGTATGAAAGTCGTTGTTATTATAAGCATCTAAGACAAATGATAGATTTGAAAGTAACTTGTTATTCCTATATCAAGCTTGCAAAGACCTCTCAGTAGACAACGTTAATAGTATGTCCTTGAGTGACATCTTCATGATTTTGCAACAACACTCTTAGTCCTTCCTAGGACATAACTCTTAACAATGCAACATGAAGTTGACCGTGGGTGAAAACTATAGGCTCTGTAAAGACCAAAATTAGAAAAAAGAAGAGACATCCTGCAAAAATGAAAAAAGATCGATCAAATCAAAGAAAATTGTATATCCTCTATTAAGAATACAAATAGAGTATGAAAGTCGTTGTTATTATAAGCATCTGAGACAAATGATAGATTTGAAAGTAACTTGTTATTCCTATATCAAGCTTGCAAAGACCTCTCAGTAGACAACATTAATAGTATGTCCTTGAGTGACATCTTCATGATTTTCCAACAACACTCTAAATCTTTCCTTGGAGATAACTTTTAACAATGCAACATGAAGCTGACCATGGGTGAAAACTGTTAGGGTCTGTAAAGACCAACATTAGAAAAAAGAAGAGACGGCCTGCAAAAATGGAAAAAAATCAATCAAATCAAAGAAAATTTAATATCCTCTACTAAGAATACAAATATAGTATGAAAGTCATTGTTATTATAAGCACCTAAGACAAAGGATACATTTGTAAAGTAACTTGTTATACCTATATCAAGGTTGTAAAGACCTCTCGGTAGACAACATTAATAGTATGTCCTTGAGTGACGTCTTCATGATTTTCCAACAACACTCTTAATTCTTCCTTGGACCTAACTCTTGACAATGCAACATAAAGCTGACCATGGATGAAAACTGGTCGGGGTAGGTAAAGACCAACATTAGAAAGAGTTTGTCCTTGAGACTTATTCATAGTCATTGCAAACGAAACAATGAGGGGGAACTGTCTTTGATTAAATTTTATACATGTGTTCTTTCTCTACACAATACCACACCTTTTTTGTTTAATCAAAAAAATTGTCAGTTTTTGTTAGAAGTATTACTAGAGGATTTGAACCCATGGCCTTCTTTTCCCTCCCTATGGCCGACAACTGGGTCAACCTTACATTCCTTGTACACCACATCCAGAATTGGTATTCTAAGTGTTACACATTAAATTTAAATTTTGTTTGCCTTTTAACACCTAACCATCATAGAAAAAGGATGTAGTTTCTTACTACATCAGAACTTGGTTTTATTTAAAAGTGTGGAGATGTGTTAAGGTTAGTTTAATGAACATTAATTTGATTTTTGGATTTGGAAGAGTTTAACTTGAAGGAGTCATTGTCATCCTAAGAATATGAACCATATCTCCAACATGGGCTCCAGTTAACACTTGACATTGAAGAACATGGTTCCCCATTTGCTTTATTTGTAATCTTATACCATTACATAGGCCTTGAGATTGGTCTATGTTTCTCAACAACATGACAGGCATCCATATTTTCAAAGCTAGCTGGCGAGGGGGTAGTCCTGAGCAATTAATTGTATTCAAAATGTCTGGGGTAAAAGTTTCTAATTCAAAACTGGAATGTTTTTCCCCCATGCAAAGACTATCAGAACTTAAGTAAATTCTTTCTTTTCCATGGAATTTATCCATTATATAGTTGTTGACATTAGAAACAATGTCCAAGGTTGGATCAAGAATACACCTTTCTTTGAAGTATCCTTCAGTGGACATTTGTGTTATCATTGATGGATACACAAAAGAAATCAAATCATCTAATGCAGTATTAGAGGAAGATATCAAAATATCCTAGGGTATTTCAACTTCAGATTCTCCTTTACTTGAACTTCAATCAAACCATCTCCAATCTTTAGAAGCCAATCACTAAATTTCTTTATTCAGATGACATATATGAACGACTACTTTGGGTAAGTCACATGTTTTCTGATAATCTCAACACTTTACAAAAAGGCCAAAGGTAAGAAGAATTAATTGTTGCTTGACATATGTCTTGCCTTGATCTTTTTGGGATTACCACCAAAAGGGAGATTAGGATCATATAAAGCAGAAAATCTTAAAACATCTTTTAACGTTTTGTCTAAAGCTTCAAAACAAAACTTATTCACCATAGGAGCCTTATCACAAATGATTAATGTTTCTTTCTCTAATAGTTTAGCATGCATAGAACCCTGCTTTATGTTGCAAGTAGAATCTTCATTAACAATAAGAAGGATCTTGAATCTTGAATAAGTTGTTTGTCTATTTGGAAGTAACAATGATGCAATCCCACTTGAAGCAACATTCAAACATGTCTGACCATTAGACCTTATAACTGTAGATAATGTATTCCAAACATAAGTCTTGTCAGGTCCACCATATCCATAAAGGAAGAAGAAACCTCCCTTGTTCTCATGAACTGTTTCCATGATAACTTTGTAGGCAGTTTTTTGGTCCTTGTTAAGAGAAGATAGATATTTAGAGAGAAGCATTGACAAATGGTCCTGGTTAAAGTTTAACTCCTCAGCAATAATTCTATCTTGTAGATTTAAAACTAAATCACCCAATGGGAAAGGCATAGTAGGAAATTCTTTTAGAGTTCTCCAATTCTATTGTGGAATTTGCTCTATTTCTGTAAGGCATAAATTCTTTATCTCTGCATCTCTGAAGTTAATGGCTACAAACATATAAACATATTTGTTTTCTCATACAAAGTATATCATAATCATTAAAACATAATATAATTAACAAACAAAGAATACAAAATACAAAATATAATGGAAGTTTTATGAAATTATTATATTTGGTTAGTAACTTACATTTTAAAGATATAAACATATTTGTTTTATCAGACAAAGTATATCAAGTCATAATGATTAAAAAATATATAATTAGCCAAAGAAAGAATAAATAATAAATAACAAATAATATAACGCAGATTTTATAAAATAATTCTATTTGGTAAGTAACTTTGACATTTTAAACAACATGCAAACAACTAAACATTTGAATCAAACTTACCAGAATAATCAAAAAAATCAATAATATTTTTATTAGCGATATTTGGAAGTTAACTTACCATCACACTCCATAAATCTTCTTTGTCTATAAACAATATCATCAAACAATTGTTTCCAACAGGTACTCCAAACAACTTCTGGGCTGTATATGTTATTTGAAAGGAGTAGTATTGTAAACAACCTGCAAAGATAATGGCTAGAAGCCCAGTATGAAGCTTCATTTATTGCATCAATGAATTCCCTACCATCTTGTAGCAACTCTAAAGCATAACAAGCATCTTTAAATGTTGGTAGAACATTCCCATCCACTGTTTGAATATCCTCAAAACTTTGGCATCCTTTCTGAACATTGAGCAAAAGACGTAGGTAGTTTTACTCTCCAAATCCAGTGGGTACATGAGATATCCTTTGTAACATCCTAAAATTTTGAAATAAAGGACTAAACTAAGGAAATTAATATTGAATAATTACATGTGAGTCATTTGATTTCCCAAAATATTAGAAATAATTAACAAAGATTTTGGGGACTATTGGCAAATTATTAAGACCGGATAAGCTGAAATTAAGCCTGGTTGAAATATGGGTGTCGGACCAAGTACCTCTGATTAAGATGATATTGGTCAGGGCTGTAAAGAATATTATTGGGAGTCCGAATATGTATTCAGAATAATTTTTACATTATGTATTAAGCCCGAACAGAGGTCCTGTTGAACATAAAATGATAAATCTTTTAGTGAAGGGTTAAAATTAAAACCAAAAAGCAATGTTTTCCCTTCTTCATTTTCGTTGGCTCCTGGACCCCTTTTTGGCAAACATTCTACTTCTTATTTCTCTCTATTTTCCTCCACTTCTTCTTCTCCTTCTCCTTAAACCCTTGGCAAAAGGTGGTACTCTTTCTTCATCTTCCATTTTCGTTTCCCAAAGGGGCTTAAGGGAAGCTTGGAGCTTGGATTCTTCTTCCTCTTTCCCTTCATTTTCGTGTGTCCTCTTCCCCCTTCTTGAACCCATTTCATTTTTGGGTGTGAGGTAAGTTATACTCACTATTTTGTTAAGTTTTTTAAAAGGATATGTGTTCTTATGCTTTGGGGGAGCAATGCATGTGAATGGGTGTTATAGGAGAACATTTAATATGTAAACCCTAAGGTGGGTGTCATAAATGCAAGGTTTAAGTAAACTAAATATGGTAGATGCATTTATGATGGGAAGGAGATGGAAGGTGGATGATCATTTATAAATGATGGTGGGTTTGGTAAAAACCCTAACTATGAGAAATTGGGGAAAATGATTAATGTTGACTCAAGAGTATGTTTTAATAAGGAATGCATGATAATGATGAATATGAATGTAGATAAATGGAGTTGTATAAAGGTTTGGGCTATTATTGTTAGTAGCCTTTTAATCTAATGAATGTGGCTTAAGGGGAAGGAATTCCCAAAGCCTAACAAATAATGAAATTGATGTCCATAACATGTCTTGTACATGTTATGGAATTATAGATATACTTATGGTCAATTGGAGTTAAATTATGTCTTGAATGGTTGGTTAATTAGGATTTTACATGTGTGTTAATGTAGGATCCATTCCGAACGACGAGGCGGGTACGTCGTATCCATCGGAATTCTTCTTTTGAGGTAGGAGGGGAGTCTTTATATTCTAATTGTATGAATTAAATAGTATTTAATTGTCATATGTGGCAATTTGCATGTTTACTTTGCTTTTGATAATTATGGAAATTGTAGTGTGTATTTGATGTTGGTGATGATGTTTGGCAACATGCTTGTGCAATTAGAATATATATATATATATATATATATATATATGGTGTGCTATATGGTGGTGTGAACTATTTGGCATGTGTTAGCCTTAAATGTGAAATGAATGTAATTAAAATTGATGTTGAGTGCCATTGTAAATGGTGTATAAATGTTAAAGTGTCACACTTAAAATTTGAGAACAAAACTAAACCCAACAATGATAAATCCACTAAGAAATGTGTAGTGGTGTTGGCGATGATGATGGTAATGATGTTTGATGAGTGGTATGTATAGGATGCATAGAGTGAGAAATGCATATGATTTACATTTGCATCCATGGCATACTGCATAGCCGCTGTTGTTGGAACATTAGGGGAGTTCCCTCAGCTGACCCAGTAGGAGGGTTGCTCGGTGCACGAGCAATTTTATTTTTCCCCTGTGACTCGGTGTGTAAGTCACGAAGCCGCCCATGTATTGCTACGGGGAGCTACAGGTGGCTGACCCTTGTGGGGGGTGGCTCTTGATGAGCAGGTAACCCCAGTGGTCCTTGGGATCACAGCCACCATGATTTGAGATCTGGCCGGCCCGCAACACCATATGTCGAATATGTTGTTTACTGCGGTCATGGTGAAAATGACCAGGTGTTGCAAGATGGGCGATGCGGTTTGGTACCAATAAAATAATTGGTGAAATGCATGCGAATTTAAGAATACATGTACACATTTTACTACTGCAGTAGGGGTATGGTTAGATGATCATACTTGAATCCCATAAATCGGTGTTTATATTCCCACAGTCAGATCTGCATTTGTTAAAATATTTCGTTGTGCATATACATTAGCTTAAAAGCATTTGCATATAGCAAGGAAGTATGCCAAAGGTGATGATATATGGTGATGGTTGTGTTGAGAATGACGAAATGTAATTAAGACAACAGAAAACATATGAATACCAAATAATGACATGACAAAGATGATAAAATGTATGATAGTCCAATTGTTGAAGGACTAGATCATGTGTATGGTTTTATACTTGCTTGATGTACCTAGATGATTGTAATTATGATGATAGTTGATGATGAGTTATGTATGAATGCAAGTATACATGTTGTGATACATATGCACATGATCATATGGTATTCATATTCATTCTTTGGAATGTATGACTCACTCTTCCATGTTGTCCACTTTTTAGACTTGTGATGTAGGGCACTTGTGGGAAAAGTATATATTTTGGAGTACATTTTGTTGAGGAGGTAAATAGGTGTATAGGAAGTTCCTTGGCCGGAAAAATCTAGATTTTTGTATAGTATATAGTGTATATGTATGCTCATTTTGTTATCTAGTTTGTAGATGATGATTTTGAGGGTCATGTAGGAAAATTGGACCTTGGTGTGTATGGCCAATTTTCATTAATGACCCAAATGATGTAATACGATGAATTATGATGTTTGTTGATGTTTAATTTCATGAATGAATGAGGTAGTTCATAACTTTTAGCGTTTTATAGAGTTTTGTAGAAATGAGTTTAAATCCCATGCATTGAATGAATGAAATTTGATGTTGAATGTAAGAACAATTAGGAGGACTCATAATTATATGATGTAGTACAACTAATGCACTAGGATGGGTCAAAATGGTAGGAAGTGTGAATTGAGATGCTAAGTTATGTAAAATCCACGTTTCTGTACAAGTTCTACAGAACTCGCTCAAGCGAGTGGTAGTCTCACTCAAGCGAGACCCTTGTGAAATAGGGGTGTGGCTCCTAGCTAAAATTCGCTCAAGCGAATGCTGTTCTCACCCAAGCGAGATTTGTCTAGAACCCGTAGTTGGCTACTGGACCATTTTCACTCAGGCGAAATGGTCTTAGTACTGTGGTTCGCTCAAGCGAGGGGAAGAGGAAATGGACACTGGACGACTTTCACCCAGGCAAGACTTGCCTCGCTCAAGCGAAAATCGGGTAGTGAGTTCCTGAGGCTACTGGAGCAATCTCGCTCAAGCGAGGTAGAACTCACTCAAGCGAGATTGGCCCCTGAGGGTAATCTTCTCTCTCGCTCAAGCGTCTCGCTGGCTCGCCCAAGTGTGGCCTTCAAATCTCGCTCAAGCGAGATGGGGCTCGCTCAAGCGAGAGGACCCCCTGATGCTCAATCTTTTCCTCGCTCAGCATTTTCCCTGACTCGCTCAAGCGCACCACACAGACTTGCTCAAGCAAGTATGGCTCTCGCTTGAGCGAGTGGAGCACAGAATCCTCCAATTGCCATGGTTTGAATTATCTTCACCTTCATTACATTAAATTATATTTTGCCTTATTTCAAAATTACCATTGACCTATTTTAACACCATTAAACCTTATAAGGCTTACTTCTTTGGATTCAATCATGCAACATCAATTTAACTAATTCTTCCGCTGTTTTCAAATGGAAATCTCTCACAAAACTCATTTTTAATTTACCCTCTCATATCTTCATATATGAGAGAGGTTTTTCATAGATCTAGGGTGTTGAATTAAAAGCTCCAATACCCTAATCATTCAATTAATTAATGACCTTAAACCGCGAAAAATTTACTCGTGTTTTTCCGGGGTATCTCATCCTTCCTATAGCATGACCTTGCTTTCTTCTCATCCACATGACTATGTTTTCTTTCCATACAAACATTGTTGGGAACTAATTGTATAACAAAGATCTTCCCTCGGGATAAACTTTATTTGCTGTCATCCACCCAAGAAACATTGTGTCTTTTTCATTAGCTCTTAAAAGGACGTTTTCAAGCATCTCGCCATCTTCATACACAACTGCCTGCTCTCTAGGCAAATGAAAATTCATACGAATAACTAGAGGTTCTTTGTATTGGATATCAAATCCAAATAATCTCCATATAGCCTTACATGCTGAAATGTACCTATAAAAATGTAATACATTAGTTTAAACTACTTGAACAAAACCTTGATATGACATTTTAAGTGTCCAAGTATATTTCAGCATATGAAGTAACCTAAACCCTTTAATAAAATATATGAAATAATAAATGAAATCCCTAGAGAGAAATGTGAGAATTAGTCATATACCTGTAGTCATAGAATGTCTTAATTTCATCAAGGACATCATCTTTAAGCGAAGTTGTTGTGACTCTATCACTTCCTTTATGAACATATTTGAACAAATATTTAATACAGCTTGTTTGGCATGTGTACTTAACATTGATGTGGCATGAATATTTTAGAAGCAACTTTGCATTAAAAGGAACAATAAAGCTATTATCCAATTCAATGTCTTTTTTCATGATAGTACGTCGATTATCTCTTCTCCTGTATTTCAGAAACCCTTCTTCATCCAAGATTGTCCGATTCAAAAACCTTTTTGGAAAGTTTTTTAAACATTTACCATTCTTCATGCAAGGACACTTTCTATTGTATGCACCACATGGTCCATGTACCATATATTTTTGAACTGCTTGGAAGAGTCTTGGATAAACTTCTTTATCAGGAATCTCTACGGAAATAAATTTGTCAATGTCCTCAGATGACCGTGGTCTATGTGATGGGTGCATGAATAACAAAATATGAGCATGGGGCAATCCTCTTTTTTGGAATTCCACAGTGTAAACATCTGGAAGAAAGTCAGATAATCAACGTATTTTAAATGAAAAAATATTATCATCGAGTTTAAAGTAATATGAGCAAATAATAACAACAATTAATAATAAGTAATAAGTAATTAAGAACACTTACAATCAATAGTTTTTCCAAAAATAATTCCTTCTTTAAGATCCCGAATTAGGTGGTCTAACTTGACTTTGAACACTCTACAAAGGATATCAGAACGATCTTCAGCTTTGATATTTTTTACACTCACAAATCGTTTTATTTCATCCCATTCTGGATTGCAAGTCATGGTGATGAAATAGCTCGGATACCCATAATTCTTGCATATGGCAAAACCATCTTTGCAATTATTAAACATGTACCTAGGACCCCCGGTAAAAGAACTTGGAATAATTATATGTTTCCCTAAAGATGTTGCTTGAGCATGACCTTATGAAAAAGACTCACGAATGTCTTTGTATTGATCTACCCTTAACTTAGGTTGATTAAAACGAATATAATTTAATTGTTCTGATTCAACCATTGTGTAAGCATCAACCAAAAACTGTTGGAACAATCTCCTGGAGGACAACAAAAGAGGAGAATCATGTTCTCTATCTTGAATCCTATATGCAAAGAATTCCCTCATTGTAACCTTTAAACATTTTGCATTTGATCTGTTTGGATTATAAATCTGACTGGGGATATCAGGTCGATATCCATCTTCCCCATATGGGAATAGCAACGGATACTGCAATCCAATGTACATGGGATGTAGAACATCAACACGCTATAAGCTGCGTGACTTAGTTTCAAGTATAATATCTCTTTCAATGATAGACTCGTCAATGTCCCCAACTATCAATGTTGCAACTTCAGAAACCATTGAAAGATTATATGTTCTTCCATTAGTATTTCTCTTACGGATTAGCTTTAATTTGACATCATGGAAATTTCCTTCCTTAAAGCGGTCTCGCGCATGCCTGAATGATTAAGCCAACACGTTATGATTATTGAACATGTATTGCAAGCTTGACACAATTTGAACATCAAGATGACGATAATTTTCTAAAGACCTGCAGAATAGAATACAAAATGTAAGAAAGCAATAAATGACACACAAAAAAGTTCATAACAAAAATTGTTATGACAACAAATTAAACAAATACCTAATGGCATTAATTCTATTGTTAACTTCATTCTCTGTGTCATAAATATACAACTTAGCAAATTTTGGCCTTTCAAAATCTGTTGGGAGAAGGCTTCCTACCAAATGAAAATTTTGTCCACCAAGGACAAAAATAAGAGGAGCAGACCCATCATTAATACCATAATTGATCTTCCCAGACATAAAGGTGAACACAAACATTACATTGAATGATTGGATATTTTTTAAAAAATAACTGCTTATTTCATCATTCCCAGTATGTAAATCAATAAGTAATTGAGGAGCTTTTTTCAACAACAAAAGTTGAACCTTCCCTTCCAAACAAGGGAAAATTTTGGGTTGTTTGACTTTTTGGATTTCGCCAACCTCTCATCAGACCATATGAATGCCTTGTAATGTTGACATTGATATACAAGATCTCCAATGTCAAGAATATCAACATCTATAAAAATAAGGCAAATTGTTTATATATAATTACTTTAAAAAAAACTATGTAAACAGTAGTTAATGAATGGAAATAAATAATGAACCAATAATGTTAGACAACTATATATAAAATTTTTTATGCTTAATAAATCATATAAAAGAAAATATAATAAAATGAATTACCAAAAAAGTTACCTGGAATCCCAATTAAAGTATCATCTTCATTGTTCATGGTTGGAAAATCTATATACAAAAAACATCCATTTTGAGTTATATACACTAAATATCAAACATTAGTGTTGGGGGAACATTTAGGAGCATATTTTTACCTCTATGTTCTCCTTCAAAATAAGGAAAACCATCAATATTTAGCTCCAACATGGAATCATCATAAGCATTAGGAACTACAATTGTGTTGGTTTTAAAATTAGAATGAGTATCATTTTAACTTCATATGAAAATATAAACAAAGAAATTCATGAAAACGGATAAACAAACCTTCACTATCAGCAGTTGGATTTTCAATATTGGAAACAATGTTTTCATTCCTATAAGTTGGAGGCAAGACTTCATCCCTAAATAAATCAGTAGGATTCACTTTAAACCATCAACATTTAGCTCCAACATGGAATCATCATAAGCATTAGGAACTACAAATGTTTTCATTTTAAAATTAGAACGGGTATTATTTTAACTTCATATAAAAATATGAAAATATAAACAAAGAAATTCATGAAAATGGATAAACAAACCTTCACTCTCAGCAGTTGGATTCTCAATATTGGAAACAATGTTTTCATCCCTATAAGTTGGAGGCAAGACTTCATCCCCAAATAAATTTGTAGGATTCACTTTTAAGCTATCAATTACAATAGAATCTTTTATAATATGCTTCCCTCGATCAAATCTTCTGTCATTTAAAATTTTGACATAAAGTTAGAATCTTAAAGTATAAAATAAGAAAAAAAAAGAACAAAACCACCACTAAAAAAATACCTGTTAGCGACGGAAAACTCGGGTCGCTATCTTATACCATAGCCGTTGCTAACACTGTTAGCGATGGAAACTAAGACAGAAACACAGCCGTCACTAAAAGCTGAGTCCTAATAGAACAGCGACTTCAAGAACCTCCGTCGCTAACTTTTCGATGGCATAACACCATCGCTAACATGGTTCCTGCTTGCCGTCGCTAAGGGTTCTCATGCAGCGACTACTCATCGCTGTCGCTAAGGGTTCTCATACAGCGACCACGTGTGCCGTCGCTATATGTAACCATACTCGACCACCAATCACCATCGCTAACGGTTCTAATACAGCGACCGGCACCTACCGTCGCTAACCTTAACCACACAGCGACCACCCATTGTCGTTGCTATATCTTACCATATAGCGACCACGTAATGATGCCATCGCGATATGTAACCATACTGCGACCACCAACCACCGTCGCTAAAGGTTCTAATACAGCGACCGGCACCTACCATCGCTATATCTTACCATACAGCAACCACTAGGTCTCCATTGCTATTTTTGTCATACAAAGATGGATTTGGTGCCGTCGCTAATAATAATTTTTTTTTAATTTTTTTCAACTTCTATGATATTTATAATATAGGTTTTGTTAATTTAATATTAAACTGAAATATTGAATAACATAAAAATAATAAATGAATGGTAACAAAAATAAATACTAAATAGAATAATAATATAAATATGACTAAATACAATGTGTCTATACAAACAAATGTAACATAAAAGAAACAAATCATGGGGGGAGGGGGATCCTGTGGTGGGGGTAACAGCGGGTCAGAAGTAGAGGGAGGGAGTCGCGCCATCAACTGCATCAATAGTTGCTGCTGCACCGCAAGCTGTTGACTAGTCTCGGCGTGATGCTCCTCGGCCCGTCGTCGGTCCTTCCTCGGCCCGTTGTCGGTCCGCCTCCGCCTGCTCCTCCAGAAGCTACCTCTGGTGTCGCTCCTCCTGTAGCTCGTCGTTCAGGTTTTGAATGACCTGAACAACATCTGCAGGAAGACCAGAGGAGGAAAAGGTCTTCCCCTTTCTCACAATCTATGTGCCCACCTTGGCCAACCTGCACACCCTCCCTTTCTTATTGACGTTGCCAATAGCCTCCATGTAGATGGCGTTGTTATCAGAACAAGAAAGCGTGGGAGGAACCTCCCCTTAAGAGTCGAAGCCACCAATTCCGCCTCCTTCTTGGCCCTCCTGGCCTGATACGCCTCCTGTAAATTCAAAAATGCTGATAGGATTACTAAGCTGATTTGTAAATTATAAGCATGTGTAAGTTAAAAGTAAATACCACTAGATCTGTAGTCTTCTGGTTTACCCATGCACCGGCTTTGTTCTTCTTGGTCATTTGCATGACCTCAAACAAAGAAGGCTTGCGGTGCTCCCTCAGCTCCTGTAGTGGACAACAAGCACTGAAGTTAATATTCCTAAGCATGTCAGACTAATTATAATAAAAATGTTTTTAACATAAATAGACTTACAAAATGTTTCTTGTGCTCGAGGGTTGAAATGCTACCCCCAGTGTAAACTGACGCAGCAGCATCGGCGGCTCTGTTTGCCTTGTTCCGAGCACTCGCCTACTGGAACAAGACACCGTCCCACTTCTAGACCACCGGTCCCAATGGTCCTCGGGGATCCAATGAGTGCGCTCACCCTTGTCCCTCACCTTCCTAATCTCATCAATCATACCTTCTACCTACTGATAATCACGCTGTTAAATGAAATTAGAATTCAAACAGCCTTATAAGAGGTTTATTTTACAAATTAATTTACAACAAATTCATGTGGTAACTTACCGAGAAGGTTTCAAACCACCTATCTTGGATAACCTTCCCAGCATCTGTCCAAGATATGTATGGACCATCCCACTCGGCCTTCAAAACCTTAGTAATCACTTTGGTAGTGCGACTATTATCAACAAAGCTGTAATCACAACAATTATAAGCTAATATAACCACATAGAACCTAGGGAGACTCATAAAATTTTGACAGAGTCTCCTGTAAATGTAACATTTCCAAATTTGAATAGTTACCATGTTACAAACAGAAGAGTTCCCAGTACAATTCAATCTATACAAGTACTAATTAAACTAACATATAATAAACCAACAAGCCTTTCCACTAAAGTAGTAAATAAACTACCATACAAATAACATAAAAGTATGTGAGTTTTATAACATAAAAGTATATAAGTTTTAGTGACTTACTCGTCTCCGGTCGGCACTGGTACCAGCATGGGTAGAGGGGATGCCAGAGGTGGGGTAGCCTCAAGGCCAGGGTCTTCCAAACCACCAACTCCAGGAGTCTGCTCTGGGGTGGTCTGCTGTGGTGGTGATGGAGTGGTCTACACCTGTGATGGAGTGGTTCCCTGCTCTGGGGTAGGAGTCCCCAGACGGGATGCCGGGGTCCTGGACCCACCACCCCTACTGAAGAGTATTTGACGTCCCATCATCTATGGATAAAACCATGAAAACAAATATTAGTCTTAGGATATAAACTTATGTATATATGTTTAATAACTACATACTGTGTCTATTTCAGTTTGAAATTCCCCCTCAGTTTCAGTGTCACTATGGCTATCTATTTGAACAAGTTCATCAGTATCCAAATCAGCCCTAGACCATTTTGATCGAGAGACAAGGTCTTTGTCAATGTGTTCACCCCCTGAAGTTGGGAGTGTCCCATCCATTATGACTGGATCAATGTTGAACAACAAATGACTATCGTTGAGCTCGTTCGGTGCAAGCTGATAAGCATCATCAACCTCATCAGAGACATTCTCAGTGATCTGACTTTGGGCCTTGGCCTTGATTACTGTGTACCAGTCCCGATGCCCTCCCTGGAAGTCCGTGTAATAAACTTGCTCAACTTGTTGGACAAAAATGAAGGGATCAAACCCTTTATATCTACCGTTCTTCTTGACATCAACTAAGCCATAGTTGTTGTCAATGTTTATTCCTACACCGATTGTGTTGTCATACCAATCATATTTGAATAGAACAATATCTTTTCTGGGTCGTTCGGAGAAAGAAAGTTCAACAATATCTGTCAACACTCTATAAAAGTCTTCCTCTAACTGTCCGGCTGTGCCTTTAACACAAACCCCGTAGTAATAGGTACGCATCCCTTCACTCCATTGAAGAATGTTAAACTTGTAGCCATTTACGTAGTAAATGGGCCATTTTTTAACAGTTTTGACCGGCCCCCAAGAAAGAGCTTGGAGTAAAGGATCTTCAATATGGTTGTTAGGGTCTTGTATCTATGTACAACATAACAAATAGGTCATCGTTAGATACCTGAAGTTACAAGTACAGATAAAAAGCAAATGTTATGTGGGTCTTACGTGTTGTACGAACCAACCGATGAATTTGGATGACACCTCACAATGAATTTGGTCATCAGTTATATCATTTTGCTCAACTTTTAGCATATCTGCATATAAGCTATTTAAAGGAAAAAAATTAGATACTATAAATGTTTCATCAGGAATGTAAACTAAAAGTTGGTGACTTACTCAAGATAGGGTTCCACTTCTGGGCAATTTAAAAGAATGTACAAGTGAGCCGCCTTTTGATCTTTCTCATCAATGTAACATTTTATGACCTTGCCCCCTGAACGACCAGGATAGTTAAAAATTGAAATTTGGTCATCCAACCCTGCACAGGTGGCTACCCTAAGATTACGGGGAATTCTACTCATTCTAGTTTCTATCTCCGTCGAAAAATAGAAAGATGCAAAAGTTGTCATTTATTCGACTAAGTATGCCTCGTAAATTAATGCTTCAACGCATGCTTTGTTTGACACTTTGTCTTTTAAAGAGGGTAAGAATCTTCAACAACTTAAACAAATGTTAAGTTAGAAAATACTATTATAGGAAATGTTTGTAAGAAAATTAAAGAGTTCTGGCGTTCACCTTTCGAATGGATACATCTAATGATACTGTACCGGGCCACCAACTAAGGCCTCATACGGTAGATGGATAGGTAGATGCTCCATCGAGTTAAAAAAAACTTGGTGGGAAAATCTGCTCCAACTTACAAATCAATACCAGCATAGTTTCTTCCATCTTCAGAAGTTTCTCCACAGTCAACAAAGTTACCGTCAACTCCTCAAAGAAGTGACTCAACTCAAGCAACGGTTTCCAAATAGGTTTCGGTAAGGCATGAAACATGTACAGGAGTAGTTGTTTCATAAACACATGGCAATTATGACTTTTCATGCCAAACACCCTGCCCTCCTTCATGTTGACACATCTACTCAAGTTAGAAGCGAATTCGTCAGGCAGGGTCAACCCATTCATCCAAAGACACACCGTAATCTATTGAGGTCTAGTTAAAACATATTTTGCATGGGGTTTGAACATTCTTCCTCGTCCTGCATCCCTCAATTCTAACTCCTTCCTAGAACACCAAATTGGAAGGTCTAGACGAATCTTCTCGTTATCCTTTGTTCTCCCTTTGATGTCCATTACAGTGTCAAAAATATTTATGAAAACATTATGCTCAGTGTGCATGACATCAATGTTATGTCTTAACAACAAGTCTTTCTAATATGGCAAATCCTATAAGATGCTCTGCATCACCCAGTGGTGTTCCTTCTTATAACCTGTAAACTCCTTAACATTATTATCCCAGATGTAGGGATACTCTTTGACCCTCTGCCAAACCCACGCACCGGATAACCTACGGGGTGGAGGTTCATTAACAACCTTGTTCTTCTTAAAAGCGGTTTTGTTTCTCTTGAACGGGTGATCCAATGGTAGAAACTTTCTATGACAGTCAAAGAAACTTGTCTTGCCACTAATAGGGAGTGATTCCCCCCGGTATGTTCCATGCATACAGAGCAAGCAAGCTTCCCAAACATTGACCATCCAGAAAGTATACCATAGGCCGGGAAGTTGTTAATAGTCCACATCAATACAACCCGCAGCATGAAATTGTTCTTCAAAGACGCATCGTATGTCATTACCCTGACATCCTATAATTATGATAACTCTTCAACCAATGGTTGCAAAAACACGTCTATGTTCGTATTTGGATTTTTGGGTCCTGGAACCAGTACAGATAGAAATATGACCTCCCTCTTCATACATATACAGGAAGTAGATTGTATGGGGTCAGTATCACTGGTAAACAAGAGTAAGCTCTTCCGTATTGACCGAACGGGTTGAACCCATCAGTACATAAGCCATTCTTACATTGCGCTACTCACCAAAAAAGTCCAGATATAGCTCATCTAAACACTTCCATGCTTTCCTCTCGGAAGGATAGCAGAGAAACCCCTTTTGTGTTCGGTTTAGAGCATGCCAACACATGTGTTTTGCCGTGGACAATGAGGCATACAGGCATTAAAGACGCGGTGTTATGGGGAAGTACCACATTTTCTTCCTGGCCGTCCTAGTTACCTTCCCTCTCCTTTTAACAGTTTTGTAGCGTTCCTCATTACAATGTACATATTTTGTAACACTTTGTCTGCAAACTCATTTCTGAACAGCATACAGCCGCCAACGCAACACTCTATCTTCACACAACCCAATCCCTAGGTTTGCCATTTTTTTCTTAGCATGGTACAGGTTTAACAGCATTCAATGATTACTAGGCATGGTGGAACCCATTAGATCGACCATCCTATTAAAACAACCTCCTAAAAGATTATAATCTGCCTTTAGGCTTAAAGCAGCTAGGGAGATGGATAATTGAGTGTGACTCTTGCACCCATCCCACAATGGACTCTGAGCGGCCGCCAACAAATCATAAAATCTCTTCACCTTTGGATTAGGATCCTCCTCTACATTGTCATCCTCATTCCCTGCTTGGTCATCATGTTCTAGCATACGCCCGGTGGAGGGTCCAATATGATCCATCACCATCTGCTCCATGTTGTTGTACATATCCCTATTTCCTTTGATCTCATAGTAAGACTGTTGCACAGTTACGCCTGATAGCCTTGGCGGTAACTGCTCACCATGGTTGTACCAGCAGTGGTATGTTTCCATGAACCCCTTTTTAGTTAGGTGGCACATGACATCATCCATGTATTCGAAACTAATACATTTGTACCTTGAGCACGGACAACGAATCTTCTGAGTCGCTTCAAATCCAGGCATGTTTGCCGTAGCAAATGGAATGAACTCCAATAGCCCCATCATAAACTCCTCAGTCACTCGCCGACTGTGATCTAGCCGGTTGTACATCCATCACCGATTTACCAGTACCTCCATTCATAATATCTGACAAGCATAGTTTTTGTTACTTTAATTTAAACATTATGTGACTATCGCTCATGAATCACTCTATATCTCTTTGATGTTGCAAGTGGGTGGGGCCCTATCCTATTCGGTATGAATATGCAACCATCTGTAACCCATTAATGTTGTATGTGGTCTATCTTGTGTCGTTGATGTTCATTTGAAATTTTTCCAGCATTTTACATTGGTCCCTGAGTACACAGAGATACGTGTGAAATGAAACACCACATGCAGACATGACACGGTATATATGTTACACACATAAGATTTTCCAGTACAGTTCAATATATATGTTATTCATTGTATATGAAATTGATAGAGGTAATCACCAACACCTAGTGAGCTCTGCTATCCACTAACAAACAACAATACACATACATAAAAACATCATGTTATCAGCACATAAAACCAATGCCTAATGAGCTCTGCTCTCCACTAACAAACAACAATGCACATGTATAATTTTAACACATATTATCAGTACACATAAGCAATGCCTAATGAGCTCTGCTCTCCACTAACAAACAATAATCAACATGCAATCTCATCAATCATAGGTTACAGATCACAAGAAAATTAGCATAAGGGGATTACCTAGAAAAGTGACACAACTTTAGAGACAAAGTTGAAGAGACATGAACAGAGACCTCACGGCGTGTAGATCTGCATGGAAAACCAAAAAGAAAGTTGACATGTTATAAATTTTTTGTTTTGAAAAGCAAAATTGAAAAGGCAACTAATCCTGACATGTTATAAATAGAAGTTATAAATTTTTCCTTTAATGAATCCAAGACTAATATATCGTAACTATACTATAAAATGTTGGACAAGGTATTTTATCCAACACTAATTTTTCCTTCTGATCATGTGTTGGCATATATCAATTTTGTTACATCAATTACAGAAATAGAAAAGTCCGTAAAAAATGCCTTTACTATGAAGGAACACAACAAACTCATGGATTTAGAAGAAATAAGACTCACTCAACTCCAACATGAGCATGTCAAGACCAAGGCTTTACTTGAAGCATCCAATCATAATAGACAACAAATTTGTGAAGAGGTCTCTAATCTCAAGGCAATGCTCTATGAAAAGGAAACCCAATTACCCTACATTGTGAGTATAATATGAACTTAGAAGGGCCTACTAATGTCAAATGCAACAGGACGTGTTAAGTATAGTATTACTTAAAGTCTTGTAGCCAAGTGGAATAAGAAAGCCATATTTATGATAGGACTTGAAGGTATATTGCTTGGTAATCACCCTTAAAATAAATAGTTTTTACTGGTAATCACCCTAAAATTATTACTGGGTAATCACCCTTAATATAACATTTTTTAACTATAAAATTTTAATTAACAATCAAACTCCTAATCCTAAATTTTTTAGCAAACTCAACGCATTGGATAATAATTCCAACTCAATTTTCAAAATAAACTCTATATTTTTTATTTATTAACAAACAAACTCATAACACTAAACTTCTCAACAAACTAAGTACACCCAACTCATGTTATCATATAATTTATCTGGCTTATAGCAATACACCTTTATTATCAACTTCCATATAATGAACTAACAAAAGTAATAAATAGGTACATGTGAGATTCCACAAAAAAACTGAAAACCTAATCCCGTGAAACCTAAATGTCTTTAAAAAAGGCAAACTTACACCAAGCAAGCAAGAAACCTTTATTTTGGAAATAATGTCAACAAGACAATAAGTCAACATGAATCTAATCTAACCAATATTGTTAATCTATTTTTTAGCTATGAAGGATCAGGAACTTTAGGAGAAGCATACTGAGATTGAGAAGCTTCAGAGTCTAATGCATGAAGAGCATTCTAGTTTTCTTTAAATTGAATCCACTCTACAAACACTACAGAGGTTGTATTCTAAATCACAACAGGAGCAAGGAAGTCTTGTTTCAAAGCTTAAACATGGGCTTCAGCTGTTGAAGGACTTGGAGTTTTCAAAATAAGGTTTTACAGAAGAAATGCAGGAGAATATGGAAGAAAATGGGATTCTGCATGAACTTAGTTTTTCTTCTACTAGGTCATTATTAAGAAAAAAGCAAATGGAAATCTCTAAATTGAAAGAGATCAAAGAGAAACTTGAAGGAGAGTTTGCTGTAAACAATGAAGAAAGCAATGCCCTCCAGCAAGAAGCTCATCAAATAAAGGATGATATCCAGCACTTGAATGATAGATATCAGGCTAGGCTGGAACAACTACAGGCTCTAGGCTTAGATCCTAAGTGTTTTGCAGCATCTGTGAAAGATTTACAAATTGAGAACTCAAAGCTAAAAGAGGTCTGCAAAATGGAACGCAATGAGAAAGAAGTTCTTCATGAAAAGTCAAAGGATATGGATGAGCTTTTGATAGAAAATGCCTTTATGGAATTCTCCTTGTCAAGATTAAATGACGAGTTGGATGGATTAAGAGCAACAGTGATGAAATTTCAAGAGTCTTGCCAAGTTCTCCTGGAAGAAAAAACTACTATTGTTGATGAGAAATCATCTTTACTTTCACGGTTACAAATTGTCACTGAAACTATGCAGAAGCTATTAGAGAAAAATTCCTTGCTGGAGAAGTCTCTCTCTGATGCAAAGACTGAGCTAAAAGGTTTGAAGGCTAAATCAACTAACTTGGAAGAATTTTGCAGGTTGCTAAATGATGAGAAGTATAATCTTCTAAATGAAATAAGCGATCTAGTATCTCAGTTGGAGAGTGTTGAGGCAAAATTAAGCAATCTAGAAAAGATGTTCATAAAATTGGAAGAAAAATATGCTGATGCAGAGAAGGACAAAGAAACCACAGACAACAAGTAGAAGAAATTCGTGCTTCAATTTCGGTGCAAAAACAGAAGCATGCCAATCATAAACACTTTAGTGAAGCCCGACTCATAAATCTAGAGAATCTTGTTCATGTACTACAGGAAAAACTATGGTTGAGGAATATAGTATGAATGTTGAGCACAAGCTTGATTCATGTGAAACTGATCATCATGATGTTACTGAAGAAAATAGACAAGGTTACGCTACAATAGAGGATATCATCACATGCCACCGGTCCAACAACTCAGGAAGATATCCAAATCCAAATTACTCTTCAGAATTGGAGGCGAAGAAAGAATTAGGCATTGGCAAGCTGGAATTGTCAAAGACAAGAAAAGAGACAAGTGAAGATGGCAAGAGAAAGATCCTAGAGAGGCTTGTCTCAGATGCTCAAAGATTGGCCATTCTTCAAATGACCTTGTAAAATTTGAAGAAGAAACCGGAGACAAAGAAGCAAAGCAAGAAGTGAGATTGAATACGAAATAGTGAAAAGACACATAGAAGATGTTGAGGAAGCTGTCATGAAACAAATAGGTGTGTGTGATCAACTGGCAAAGAATGTTGAAGAGAGAACCGCATCTTCAATGCAGTTGGAGAAGCATGGAGGAGACATGCAAAGGAAGAGGGTAACAGAACAAGCAAGAAAAGGTTCTGAACAAATAGGAAGGTTGCAGTTTCAGGTGCAAAACATCAAACACATATTGCTAAAATTGGCTGATGTGAAGAACCACAGAGGGAAAAACAGAATGTCTAGACCAACAGGTGTGTTGCTGAGGGATTTTATTCACATTGGGAAGAAAAACAATAGAAGGCGTAGGAAAGTGTGTGGTTGTGGATGTTCAAGGCCTTCAACTAATAAGGACTAAGTCAGAATATTTAGAAATTATATGTTGTGACTTATGAGTACTATATTCAGTTGGGATGTTTCTATAACTAGAGTGTAAACACTTAACTTAGCTAGTAAAATTCAAGCTTATCTTAATAAAAAATAAGAGATTATAAGTCTAGGCTTGTCTGATCATAACAACTTCTTTCATATCTAAATCACTAAATGTTTATTTTAGTTTCCATAACGGTTTTACTGGGTGACTTTGTATGAAGAATTGCATTGAAACAGTGAATAAGACTCTTTTTTTCATTTAGTTTGCACCTCTATGTTTTCCTTCTTCTTGGTTGTGGTTCTGTTTCTTCATTTTGTCTTTTCCTTCTTTATTATCTTTTCATAAATATTAATTACTATTTACTTATTAACTTCATTTTCTTCATTAGTTTCATACTACCACCTAATTTGTCCCCACATGATACTATTTCTCCTCCTCCTTTGTTATTTTCTTTAATAATTTGTTAAAAAACATTGACCTTATTATTTTGAATTAAAAAATTCTTAATCTATCTAAATAACCAAGGTTGCTCTTTTCTTAGCCTAATTACCTTTACTAATGGAGTAATAATATAGTAATCTCTTACATGTACATGTTTTATAATGAAAAATTATAATAACTTACGGCTATAGGACTAAATTTTAATAAATTTTACACCATCCTAAAGTATTCCAATAATATTCACAGATGAAGTTATAGAGCATAGGAGTTAGGGAGGAAACAAATCAGTAAACCTTAAAAAATATGAATCACCAGCAGAATATGAATCATCAACAAAATATGAATCACCAGTTGAGGCTGTTAAAGGACATACAAAGCCAACTCAAATCGATGCAATCACACATTAGAGACAAGAAAACTAAATATCTAATGTTTGTTATTTGATTATTACTGAAACCAAAAAAGCATTTATTAGGATGAAATTCAAAATAAACTTTATTGTCCTCAGCAAACTTGCTTACACTAAGAAGATTCTGTACTGATGGAAGGAACTAAAAGCATATCATTGAGACTAAGCATATAAGGTGTGTAAATTGAAGCAGGAAACTGAAAAGAACCAACAAACGAGATTTCATTGCCTAGAGTGACTTTGTCATAACCAGCAGCACTAGATGGAAGTGTGATCTGATGTGGATCAAAGGTAACATGGTCTGTGGCTCTTAATCAACAACCCATTAATGATGAGTTGACTGAAGGGATGTATTCTGAGGGCTGTGTGACAAAAAGGGAGCAACAGCAAAATTCGCCAAAGCAAAGGAAATGAGATTTGAAGGGGGATATGTAGGAAAATATTGAGCGGAAGGGTTAAACTCAGGTTAGTGAGCAGTAAAGAGAGGATGATTTGTTTGGTTAGACTAAGGAACTTGAGGAAACTGTGACAAATTAGGACTGAACTGAGAGTTTATATTAGGATGAACATTGCTGGAGCAAAACTGGGTGTTGAACCTTTGGTAGCAAGACTGTGCATCATGACCATTCTTCGGCACAAATCTGGCATTGAAGGTAACCACGGCCTCTACCATATTGACCACCACCACAAGGACAAAAACCATTAAAACCAAGGAAGAAGCCATAGGGTTTAAATCAGGAACAAACTGGGATAGAGAGAAATTTTGTGAGTGAGGAGGAACCTGAGATTGAGGGGAAAGTTACACTTGGGTTCAAGTAGGTCCTGTCTTCCCATAACACCATCATGTCTTTGATTTTTTGCGTTGCATTAAGATATGATCCTTAAATTTTATATATTTCTTTACAAAAAAGCACTTGACTGTCTTGTTGTTTAAATTATGTAAAGTTACTCTATCATAGCTGAATGATAGATACCCCCTTCAATCAATATAATCCAATTATTACAATCTGGCCCATATTAATAATGGACCACTCTACATTAGGGATTAAGAAAATGATGTGTTTCATAACTTGTAGCATTTTATGAAGTTTACGAGAAAATGAATTTCAAATGTCATGCATTAGGTGAGTGAGAATTGATTTTGATGTGTATAAATAATTGGATGAGCCTTTAAATGCATGATGGAATGTATCCAATACATTAGTATAGTCCAAAATGACATAAAATGAGATTTGGTATGCCAAGTTGTATGAAATCTTACATGTTTTTGTTTGTTCTGCAAAACTCGCTTAAGCGAGTGTGAATCTCGCTCAAGCGAGTGTGAATCTCGCTCAAGCGAGATCCTCTTATATCAGTGGTGTGGCTACTGGCCATATTTCACTCAGGCGGAAAGGCTCTTACCCGAGTGAGAGCAAGGTAGAGAGCTACTGGACCATTTTCGCTCAAGCGAAATGGCCAGTGTATAGAGGCTCGCTCAAGCGAGCGAGGGAAAAATCGATTCTATACGGTTTTTTCTCAAGCGGGCTTGCCTCGCCCAAGCGAAATGTGTCCCTGATGCTTCTGGAGTGATCTCGCTCAAGCGAAGTAGAGCTCGCTCAAGCAAGATTGGCACCTGATGCTTTTCTCTTCTTCGCTCAAGCGTGCTTGCTTGGTCCGCCCAAGTGTGGGCCACTGAACTCACTCAAGCGAGTGGGGTATCCGCTTGAGCGAGATGCCCCTGATTCTCCCAAATGCCTTTGTTTTAATTATTTTTACTCTCCTTGCATCAAATCTTCTTCTTGTATCATCTTAATAATACCTTTGACATATTATAAAATTATTAAACCTCATGATGCCTAATTTCTTGAACCCAATCATACAACATCAAATTAAATGATTATTTCCATTGTTTTTAATTGAAAATTTCTCATTAATCATTTTTGACTCACCTTCTCATATCTCCGTATATGAGATAGGTTTTCCTTAGATCCAGGGTGTTGATTAAGACTTCACCACGTTATTACTGTATTAAATAATGACTTGTAAAACGTAAAAAATTTACCCCTAATTTTTGGGGCGTCTCATACACCATCGCTAATGTTTGGCGCCAACAAAACTATAGAGGGAAACTAACAAAATGGAGGGAAATAAAAATTAGCGCCACCTCAGTGACAGTGGAAAGTTATCGATGGCTGTAGCGACGACAGTTTGGTAAATTTAACGACAGCGTGTTGGTGGTCGCTGAGGCGGTCACTAATTCTATTTGTTATGGTCCCTTTCTATGTTTCGGTCGCTAGGGTGGTCGCTAACTAGCGACGGATAACAGCGGTCGCTAACTGGCAATGGCTATTAAGTGTTTTTCTAGTAGTGAACGTTATTAAAAATAAACAAATATAAGTAGTTAACCGATTGATATTTGCAGCAAAACCACATGAAGAGGTAGTATTGAACACATCTAAATGTTGACTTGATGGTTGAGAGTTCTTTGAACAATGTACTATTTTAATACAGAGTTATGGTCATTAATTTGTTTGGGGTAGACATTGTGAATTAATAGTGAATTACAAAATTTACCTCTAAAAGTATCCATGCATGAGTTTTGTGGAGTTTCCGTATTTTTTTGTCTCTTTCTTGAAAGGGTTAAATCTAGAAGAAATTTAAAATAGACATCTTATGGGTGAATTAGTTAAGACTCTTATAAGACTCAATGACATAATCAGGGTGCATACCATTGGTTATATTTGACAACGGGGTTCTAATTGGGGTTAAATCATTACTTGTAGGCTTGGAGAGAAGGACAGATAAGTTCCCTACAGAAAGAAATAAGACAACTTATTCATATCAATAGCAAAATAATTATGAAGGAGATTTTGCATTAAATTTAATGAAAAAAAAAGTATGTCAAAAAAGGAGATACAGAGCATGTATTTCTTTACCTTTCATAATTAGTCCTCCTAATTACCGTATTGGTCCTTCGTTATTTGTACCTCTACAAACAACTTATCCTTGTCATTATTTCAAAAAATCATATTCAATAGATTTCTTTAAAATTGATTACATCCAACCTTCTATACGGCGTACGTTTTCATTTCCAATGGTTGTATGAACGTTGCTACTTAAAAAACTTGCCCAACCATCCATGCATGAAGTGTTCCCCATTTTAACTTGTTTTTGCCTCTTTCGGGCAATGGTTATATCTAACAAAGAAAATCGTTGCTTATACATACTACTTCCATTTAAAACGAATGTCCTTACCATGTATGAGAAATTTGATTCCATCAAACATTAAGTACAGACATGTTGCAAACTTATAAGAATCTTATAAGAATGAATCACATTGTTAGGTTGCATACCATTTGTTATGTTTGATAACAGAGTTCTAATCATGGCCAAATTGTCAATTCTTGTTGGCTTAGAAGAAGGGGTAGATATGTTCCCTGCAGAAAGAGATGAATTAAACAAAACAAAAAAAAATATGGCAAAATATTTGGGAAGGGGACTCTATGTTGAATTAAACAAAACAAAAGAAAATATGGAAAAATCATGTACATAGTGTTAATCTTCATATATGAAACTAATATAAAGGAATATTATGGAAAGTAATATAATACTTATGGTTCTTACCTCGTGAACATCCATCAATAGAAGTAGGAGAACAAAAAGCGTTCCTCTGTTTCGAATAGCAATTGCTCAGTTCAACCTTGCCAATTTTTAGTCAGTGTTATCTGATATACAATATGTCGAATAGGTTTATGGCTAAAGACACAGAAACGAAATGCAATAATTAAGGTTTTGATTTAAAAGGATAAGAAAGATAAACATTGAAACACTCATAAAATATCATTAGTCTTTGATTGTTTTAAAAAATGTTAGACACAATGGCATTATTACATTTAACATCTAAATTGATAACCAAATACAATACGTCACTTGACAATTATTATTAATGTTGTAACACACCTTTAAAAAATCTATTATTGTTTATTTTTATGATTTGATTGTTAATTATACTTTATAATAATATGTAACTATAAAGTGGTACTAAATATAATATTTGAATATGTGATTGTTGATATACATGAATAATTTTTTAAGTCATATACTTTATATATAGTAATTTTGATGACACATATTTGATGATTTAGTCACGTTCATCATTTTTTACACTCCTATAGAACGATAAATACCAACAAATACCAACACTTTCCTGTGTGGTTCCGATTTGTCTTGCAGCGTAAAACTATTCATTATTCATATATTAACTTCTGTTGAAATGAAAAACTTTTCATTACTCACTAATTATTACTGATATTTTGTATATTTTATCTTTTTATAACCAACATCAATAACTATATGATAACGAATGATTAATAAAAGCATGAAGCAGGAGTATCCACGTTGGGTGTTTAAAACATCCAAATAACATAGCTACCAATAGCTACACGTGCACTTTATTTTCCCAAAGTAAACAGACCACATCAAAACACATTCATCATCAAACAACTGTCTTGAGCACATAAAAAAGCAAAAAAAAGAAAAAAAACCACAAAACATGTCAAGATTGTCCTAGCCAAACCACCAAACAAACCAACACCCTAACAGCTTATAGAAGTCAACAACTGGGATATGTTATCATCCTAATCTTGCTTTGACACCTTTCGGATTTTGTTAGATGACTAGAAGTCTAAATCCCTGGTATTCTCTTTTGAACACTGAGTATTCAACCTTTGACCAAAATCATTTTTTTAGGGAGTCAAGAAGTCTAAGAGTCCCAAATCATTATCAGTGTCACATGATTCTGATATAGCTTCCTACTCAAAGCAAAAATTTAATTAGTAATAATGATTTAATTGAAAAAATCCAAAAAATGTATATTGAAACAAATGCCTCACCCTTGCTACATCCAAGGATTCGGACAGAGTGGTCTACAACTCAGAATTCCCAATGGAAACTGTAGACTGTTAAAGTTGAAACAAAAAAAGAAACATTTACGATAATAACCTGAAACATACATTTTGACCATTTGCATGAAAAAATTAAAGTAATGCACCTCATCGACTTTGTATTTTTGTTCAAAGGCCAAAAGGAGATTTGTATCCCCACACATTTTCAGTACATGGATGACGTATAGAACTAGTGAGGATGGGTCTTACAATTCACAACTAAAAAAACCCCAAACAGCTACCTCAAATTAGCGACCACCACCTGCCGTCGCTAAATAGCGACCATATTAGCGACCGCTTCATGCAAAAAAGGGACCTAAAGTTGTTAGCGACTACATTAGCGACCGGTGTATTACGCGGTCGTTAATCCTTGTCAACATTGTCGCTAGAAGGGTCGCTATATTTTAACTACACCATTTTTTCTTTCCTGCCCGGGTTTTGAGTTGGCAGCAAACGGTTGCGACGGTGAACTACCGTCGCTAATGTTTCCTCCAACTAAAGCGACGGTCAAACCGCGTCGCTATGGTTTGTACTAGTGACGGAAGCGTAGGTCGTCGCTATTTTAAGAAATAATCAGTGACGGATCTATATCACTGTCGCTATCTTTGACCGAAGTGACCGAAGTGCTCGGCCGTCGCTAATATTTTCACCTTCGCTCCATATATTTTTCCTGTTGAAGTTAGTGACGGGTAGAGTAGCCGTCGTAAGCTAGTGACGGTAGGGGTTACCGTCGCTATGTATGAAGAGGTTAGTGACGGATTGGACCTCCCGTCGCTATGTATTTCACTTCCCTCCAATTTTTTCTCTTAATAATTGAAGTTAGTGACGGTGGGTTGAGGCTGTCGCTATGGTTCAGGGCATTAGGGATGGAGTTGTGCTGCCGTCGCTAAATGTTTAAATGTAGTGACGTCCTTAGCGACGGGTAGTGTGTCGTCGCTACATTTTCAATGTAACTCGACAACAACCCCTTTCCCTCTCAGTTGCCCTAACTCTCCCACTCCTTCTTAGAGCAGCCGCCGTCGTTCACCTCTCCTCCCTGCCTCCGTTCGTCCGGTTTCCCCCTCCGTTCACCTCTCCCTCCCTCTCCTCACCTCCGGCTTCCCCCTCCCTCCCTCCGTTCACCTCTCCCTCCCTCTCCTCACCTCCGACTTCTCCCTCCCTTCCTCCGTTCACCTCTCCTTCCCTCTCCTCACCTCCGAATTCCCCCTCCCTCCCTCCGTTCACCTCTCCCTCCCCCTCCTCACCTCCGAGTTCCCCCTCCCTCCCTCCGTTCACCTCTCCCTCCCTCTCCTCCACCTCCACCAAACTTCCACCTCCACCGAAGCTCCACCTCCACTGAAGCTACACCTCCACCGCCTCCGTGAGCCCCTCTGACAAAGGCTTCGTGGTCCACCTCCACCTCCACGAAGAGCTCTTGTCCTCCCTCTCACAAAGCCTTCGTCGAAGCTCCACCTCCACCGCCTCCGTGAGCCCCTCTCACAAACTGGTTAGTGAGCAGCTTACTGGTTTTCTAGTTCATTCTTGTTTTCTTCTTTTCTTCTGTTTGAATTTTAGTTTCAGGGCATTATTTCTATAGATTTTTTCTTCTTTTCTTCTATTTGAATTTTAGTTTCAGGGCATTATTTCTATCCTTACATGTATGTTTGATTCCAGGTGTATATCAGTATTTATTTTCACCAATTCTCCACCTCCTTCATTCCATTTCATTGTTTGTTTGTGTAAATCAAATTATTGCTTGGTTTCCTTGTTAAAGTTTGGCCTGACTATATAGAATTCAAGAAGTTATTGTTTCTATTCATTGTTAAAAAAATCTGAATAAGAGAAAACATTTCAGGCCTAATAGATTCAACCATGCTTCTTATGCCTAAAATAAAAGCCTAAAAACACAATTACTACACGAAACTAACAATTCAGGTCTAGTAGATATAACCATGCTTCTAATGCCTTCCTTCGAATAAACATTCCATGGCCTATCATTATGAGACTTAGGCACACCTGCTGTTATCATGCACAACAGACTTATTGATATATGAGAGAGGGCGGGGGGCTGTTTGAACCAAGATTATTCGACCATTTGAGCCAGGAAATGAAATCATGGTTACATGTACAAGTAGCATTTCGAAAAATTATTTTCCCCTTCATCTAAACAAATGAGTTCCTAGCTTTAGTGCAATTACTAAAGCAATACAAGAAAAACCCACAAAGTTATAGCTTCATTCTAAAATTACTTTTCCGTCTTTTTCTGATATATTCTACACTGCCCTTTTAGTGTGTGAGAGGAATTTTTGACAAAACTTTTCTAATTCAATCCTTTCTGCTCTACAAATAACATGAAGAAGGTGGAGCCATAGGATGTCAGCTTGAACAACTCAAACATGCCTAAGACTTACCATCACAAACGAAAAAAGTTTTTTTCTTCTCCTGTTTTTGCATTTGTTTAATGAATGATCAGCATGCATATCCAAGATAGAAGCAATAGATTCATTAACACAGTATAGCCTAAATATTTGATTTTACAGGATAGAAGCTAACAAAGTATTACTTAGCACAGCTGAAAGGGATTTATTACAAGAAGGGTAATAAAATCTTACTTGTAATGCTTGTAAGCAACACCCCTGAAAGTTGCTTTAGCTTCTGCTGGTTCAAGGAAAAGAACCTGAATAATCATTTCCAAACAACTTGAATAATCTGTAAAGTTTCTGTCAACTAAAGCCTGAGATGTATATCATTTTGCTGGGTAAAAATATTGTATATGATAAAGAAATTATTCAAAATTAACATTAGTGACATTATGATTTTGTAAGTAAGTCTAATATAATTTTTTCCTTTTAATTTTTTATTATAAACTAATATTGTATTAGAAGAATACAAAACAGGATGACTAGTGTTAAAAGACACATGGAAGTTGGTTTGGGATTGGGATATTTGCTATTCATTAAAAAAAAACTTGAAAGTCTAGATAAAAGGAGTGGAGTTATTGATTTTCATAAAAAATTTCTGATGTGTTGTGTGGATTGGAGAATTCTTCGGGTATGAGATTTAAAAGCTTGGTATATAAAGAAGAAAGTGGAGTAAAGTAGTTTTAAGATATTTTTGATTTGAGTATTATATGTTTGATTTCTTTTAAATAAGATTTTGGATTCAAATTTGATTTTAAAAAAATTCAGGTTGTGAGAGTTAAATTTTTCATAAAACATTGGTGTTTTTATTAAAAAAAGTTATCTATGAATGAAGATACATATATCATTATAAAAATGGTTTTAAGGTACATAAATACAATTTAAAAATATGCAGAAGTTAGTAGGACAAGAGAAGCTAAAAGGGATTAAAGAGAAGGGGAGGGATGAAAAGGAAGTTATTCTGTTTTGATTTGGTGTATATAACTATTGGATCGAATTTTCTTTTTTAAGGCTTTTTTAAGACAGTTTTTGTTAGCTGGTGCATTAGTTTGAATGTGGTTTTTCAGTGCTGAATTACAAATGTGTTAATCAATTAGTTGGTTGCGTTTTAACTTTAACGTCGGTTTGTACACATTAAGCAAAGAACAATCTTGGGCTTTTGATATACAATAATATTGTTTATATATTAAGTATGCAAGTTAAAATAGTGGGTGGTTGGGGTAGACATATATATATATATATATATAAAAGATGGCTATATGAATTGGAATTGGAATGATAAGAAAGGAATAATTTGTCAAAGAAGGATACAATGCACCAAAGAATGCGTAGAGATAATGCACGTAGATGATTGCAGGTTGCAGATTGCCTATTTGCTTCTTTAGTCTTTATTCTTCAATTTAAAATCTCATCTCATTGGGTGTGTTAGGACCCTAGTGGAATATCCCACATGGGTCGAATTCGCTGTAGATTACCTTGTCCATATCTCACTTTTTTATTTTTTTTAATTTCTGAGAAAATTGAAAATAATAATTTTTAAAACAGTGGTTTTTCTATAGGCATGATCCTTCAGACACGAACACATAAATTATTCGACCTTGCTGTAGGAGGCAACCTACTTCAACCCTCCTAGGCCCCTTTCTCTTCTAAAACATCTAAAATAGTATGGGTATATAGTTAGTGCTAAAGGGACAAGATAAGATATAATGTATAATAGAGACAAGTGTTTTTTAATTTACAAATTCATTCATTAAAGTTATGCCTAAATCAATGTATTTAATTCACTTCTCTGTTGAATACCAGACTACCAATTCAGTTGTGCTATATTCATTTCATTATAGTATTTAAGAAAAGAGATGCCTGAACATAATATAGTCTAATCAAATTGCCTCTTGAAATCATAACACAAATATACCGCAGGAGGCAACTCAGGAACAGCATCAACAGGAGGGGAAGGAGGCACTTCTGGTGGTGGTGCCGCTGGCTCTGGAAATGTCCACCCCGTGTGCCAACTCTCGTGGTTTTTATGAAAGTTTATGATGTTTTCTCCTTAGATTTATGACTTGAATTATGGTTTTATATGCATACATATTATATATGCATATAAACATGTATATACTTAGTAAGTAAAATCTTACGATTCGATTTACGATTTTACGATTTACGATTTTTCCACCCTTTTACGATTTCACATGAAATCCCGATTTTAACTACCTTGCTAGCAGCAGCCCATCTCTAGTTCAGTAACTCGTTAACAAACTGAATGGTGCATTTGACCTGAAACAACTTGGTCCTCTTAACTAATTAACTCATCTAAGAAGAGTCTTTACAAACAACCTTTAGAATGTTTAATAATGCAAATGTAGTCTCTGTTGTGTCTCTCATGGACTCATTCTCATGTGGATCCCAAGTGTCTAGATCACTAAGAAGTCGTTGCTGTGTAATCTATAATTTGCTTTGTGTGTCTCTCTTTGTTTAGTTTCCTTACTACTTGTAACTGTCTAACAACTTCTTGGTTTGTCATGCAGAGTAACACACATCACGCGTGGTCTCTGATCGTCTCTTTTGAGCTCTGTATTCATCGCTGACTTTTTTCCCTAGGTAATCCCCTAACGCTGACTTTCTCGATATATGTATGCATGTCAATTGTTGTTTGTTAGTAGAGAGCAAAGCTCATTAGGAACTGATTTTGATATGTTTATAATGTGTTCTATGCATGTGTAATGTTGTTCGTTAGTGGAGAGCAGAGCTCATTAGGCATTGGTTTTATGTACTGATAACATGATTTGGTGTTCATAACTTTGAATATCATATACAATGCATATGGTATGTATATTTATCTATACTGGAAAGTTTTCTGTATGTAACAGGTCGTTCGTAAATTTGGGAAATGTCTAGTTTACAGGGGAGACTCTGCCAAAATTTTGACAGGCTTCCTTTCTTAGGGAACATAAAAAATGAAACTCATGATTTAATAATGTAGAGTTTAGTCGTGTGTGTACCCATTAGATTCCCGTTCAAGTTTCAAAACAACCGGCTGATGTACCGTGTTGTGTTGGATCTTGAATTGTCCCAGTTGGACAGTTTGGTATGAATTTGTAACCAGTAGGGCGTAACCCATCAATGTTGTATATAGTCTATCTTAAGACTTTGAATGTTCATATGAAATTTCGGTTATGGTGTTTCGTATTGTCCCCAGGGTGCATGTCTGCGTGTGGTGTTTCATACCGTACGTATCTCTGTGTACTCGGGGACCAATGCGAAATGCTGCCGAAATTTTAAATGAACATCAACGACACAAGATAGACCACATACAACAGAGATGGGTTACAGTTGGTTGCATATTCATCCCGAATGGGATAGGGCCCCACCAATTTGCAACATCAAAGAGATAGAGAGTGATTTATAACCGATAGTCAAATAAAATTACAATAATTTAAAGTAACAGAAATCGTGCTTGTTAGATATTGTAAATGGAGGTACCGGCAAATCAGCGATGGATGTACAACCGACTAGATCGCAATCGACGAGTGACTGAGGAGTTTATGATGGGGCTATTGGAGTTCATTCCGTTCGCTACGGCAAACACGCCTGGATTTGAAGTGACTCAGAAGATTCGTTGTCCGTGCTCAAGGTGCAAATGCATAAGTTTTGAATACGCGGATGATGTCATGTACCACCTAACTGAGAAAGGGTTCATGGAAACATACCACTGCTGGTACAACCATGGTAAGCAGTTACCGCGTAGACCATCAGATGTAACCGTGCAACAGTCTTACTATGAGGTTGGAGGAAACAGGGATACATACAACAACATAGAACAAATGGTGATGGATCATGTTGGACCCTCCACCGGGCGTCTGCTGGAACATAATGACCAAGCAAGTCATGGAGACTCTGACAATGTAGAGGAGGATCCTAATCCGGAGGTGAAGAGATTTTATGATTTGTTAGCGGCGGCTCAGACTCCATTGTGGGACGGGTGCAACAGTCACACTGAGTTGTCCGCCTCCCTAGCTGCTTTAAGCCTAAAGGCAGATTATAATCTTTCTGGAGGTTGTTTTAATAGGATGGTCAATCTGATGGGTTCCACCATGCCAAGTAATCACAGAATGCCAGCAAACCTGTACCGTGCTAAGAAACAAGTGGCAAACTTGGGCTTGGGTTGTGTGAAGATAGAGTGTTGTGTTGGTGGATGTATGCTGTTCAGAAATGAGTTTACAGACAAGAGTGTCACAAAATGTCTGCATTGTAATGAGGAACGCTACAAGACCATTAAAAGGAGAGGGAAGGTAACCCGGATGGCCAGGAAGAAAATATGGTACTTCCCTATAACACCGCGTCTTCAACGCCTGTATGCCTCATTGTCCACGGCAAAACACATGCGTTGGCATGCTCTAAACCGAACACAAAAGGGGTTTCTTTGCCATCCTTCCGACGGGAAAGCATGGAAGTGTTTGGATGAGCTATATCCGGACTTTTCTGGCGAGCCGCGCAATGTAAGACTTGGCTTATGTACTGATGGGTTTAACCCTTTCGGTCAATACGGAAGGGCTTACTCTTGTTGGCCGGTCATCCTGACCCCATACAATCTGCCTCCTGATATGTGTATGAAGAGGGAGGTCATGTTTCTATCTATACTGGTTCCAGGACCCAAAAATCCAAAGGCGAACATAGACGTGTTTTTGTAACCGTTGGTTGAAGAGTTATCACAGTTATGGGATGACGGGGTAATGACATACGATGCGTCTTTGAAGAACAACTTTATGATGCGTGCTGTTTTGATGTGGACTATTAACGACTTCCCGGCCTATGGTATGCTTTCTGGATGGTCGACGTCTGGGAAGCTTGCTTGCCCTGTATGCATGGAACATACCGGGGGGGAATCACTCCCTGTTAGTGGCAAGACAAGTTTCTTTGACTGTCATAGAAAGTTTCTACCGTTGGATCACCCGTTTAGGAGAAACAAAACCGCTTTTAAGAAGAACAAGGTTGTTAATGAACCTCCACCCCATAGGTTATCTGGTGCACGGGTTTGGCAGAGGGTCGAAGAGTATCCTTACATCTGGGACAAGAGTGTTAAGGAGTTTGTGGGTTACGGTAAGGAACACCACTGGGTGAAGCAGAGTGTCTTGTGGGATTTGCCATATTGGAAAGACTTGTAGTTAAGACACAACATTGATGTCATGCACACTAAACGTAATGTTTTCATGAATATTTTTGACACTGTTATGGACATCAAAGGGAGAACAAAGGACAACGAGAAGAGTCATCTAGACCTTCTGATTTGGTGTTCTAGGAAGGAGTTGGAGTTGAGGGATGCGGGACGTGGAAGAATGTTTAAACCCCATGCAAAATATGCTTTAACTAGACCACAACAGATTGTTGTGTGTATTTGGATGAATGGGTTGACCCTGCCGAACGGATTCGCTTCTGACTTGAGTAGATGTGTCGACATGAAGGAGGGCAGGGTGTTTGGCATGAAAAGTCATGATTGCCATGTGTTTATGCAACAACTACTCCCGTACGCGTTTCATGCCTTACCGAAGCCTATTTGGAAGCCGTTGGTGGAGTTGAGTCACTTCTTTAAGGAGTTGACGGCTACTTCGTTGACTGTGGAGAAACTTGTGAAGATGGAATAAACTATCCCGGTATTGATTTATAAGTTGGAGCAGATTTTCCCACCAAGTTTTTTTGACTCGATGGAGCATTTGCCTATCCATCTACCATACGAGGCCTTGGTTGGTGGCCCGGTGCAGTATCGTTAGATGTATCCATTCGAAAGGTGAACGCCAGAACTATTTAATTTCCTTGCAAGCCCTTCTTATAATAGTATTTTCTAACTTAACACTATCTTGTTAATGATGTTGAAGATTCTTACGCTCCTTAAAAGATAAAGTGTCGAACAAAGCCTGCGTTGAAGCATCAATTTGTGAGGCATACTTAGTCGAAGAAACGACAACCTTTGCTTCTTTCTATTTTCCGACGGAGATAGAAACTAGAATGAGTAGAACTCCCCGCAATCTTGGGGTAGCCAGCCGCACAGGGTTTGATGAACAAACATCGATTTTCAACTATCCTGGTCACCCGGGGGGCAAGCTCACAAAATGTTACATTGATGAGAAAGATCGAAAGGCGGCTCACTTGTACATTCTTCTAAATTACCCAGAAGTGGAACCCTTTATTGAGTAAGTCATAGAAGTTATATGTTACATTCTAAACGTAGCTTTTATAGTATCTAAATTTGTTTCCTTTGAATAGCTTATACACAGATATGCTAAAACTTGAGCAAAATGATTTAACTGATGACCAAATTCATAGTGAGGTGTCATCCAAGTTCGTTGGTTGGTTCGCGCAACACGTAAGACCCGTTTACCAGGTGTTTTTTGTCTTTGCTTCTAACTCCTGATATCTAACGATGACCTACTTGTTATGTTGTACATAGATACAAGACCCAAACAACCATATTGAAGATTCTTTACTCCAAGCCCTTTCTTGGGGGCCGGTGAAAACTGTTAAAAAATGGCCTATTTACTACGTAAATGGCTACAAGTTTAATATTCTTCAATGGAGTGAAGGGATGCGCACCCATAACTATGGGGTTTGTGTTAAAGGCACCGCCGGACAGTTGGAAGAAGACTTTTATGGAGTGCTGACGGAGATTGTTGAAGTTTCGTTCTCTGGACGACTAAGAAGAGATATTGTTCTTTTCAAATGTGATTGGTTCGACAACACAATCGGTGTTGGAAAAAAGGTTGACAACAACTACGGCTTAGTTGAGGTCAAGAAGAATGGTAGATATAAAGGGTTTGATCCCTTTATTTTTGCCCAACAAGCTGAGCAGGTTTATTACACTGACTTCCCAGGAGGACATCAGGACTGGTATACAGTAATCAAGGCCAAGGCCCGAAGTCAGATCACTGACAATGTCTCCGAGGAGGTCGATGACGCTTATCAGCTTGCACCACACAAGCTCAACGATGCCAATTTGTTGTTCAACATTGATCCAGTCATAATGGATGAGACACTCGCCACTACAGGGGGTGAACACATTGACAAAGACCTTGTCTCTCGATCAAAACGGTCTAGGGCTGATTTGGGTACTGATGAACTTGTTCAAACAGATAACCACAGTGACACTGAAACTGAGGGGGAATTTGAAACTGAAACAGACACAGAGTATGTAGTTGTTAAACAAAATGTTATATAGGTTTATATATATCCTGAGACTAACCTTTCTTTTCATGATTTTATCCACAGATGATGGGACGTCGACTGCCCTTCAGTAGGGGTGGTGGGTCCAAGACCCCGACATCCCGGCAGGGGACTCCCACCCCAGGACAGGAGACCAGTCCATCACCACTACAGCGGACCACTCCATCACCACTACAGCAAAGCACTCCATCACCACCACCACCACTACCACAGCAGACCACTCCACCACCACCACCACAGCAGACCACCCCATCACCCCGACTGACCACCCCAGAGCATGGCCATCAGGCCACCCCACCTCCGGCATCCCCTCTGCCCATGTTGGAACCCGTGCCAGCCGGAGACGAGTAAGTGACTAAACCTCAAATACTTTTATGTTATTTGTATGATACTTTATATTAAACTTTAGTGGAAAGACTTGTTGGTTTATTGGATGTTACTTTAATTAGTACTTGTATAGATTGAATTGTACTGGGCACTCTTCTGTTTGTAATAGGGTAACTATTTAAACTTGGAAATGTTACATTTACAGGGGAGACTCTGCCGAAATTTTGGGAGTCTCCCTAGATTGTCCACTGTTATTCTCCTGATATAATTGTTGTCATTACAGCTTTGTTGATAGTAGTCGCACTACCAAAGCGATTACTAAGGTATTAAAGGCCCAGTGGGATGGTCCATATATATCTTGGACAGATGCTGGGAAGGTTGTCCAAGATAGGTGGTTTGACACCTTCTCGGTAAGTTCCTAGCTCATTTGTTGTGACTTGATTTGTAAAATAGACCTCTTATTAATTTTGATTTCTCATTTCATTTTACAGCGTGATTACCAGTGGGCGGAGGGTATGATTGATGAGATTAGGAAGGTCTTTGCCACAAAGACCTCTAAAATCATTAAGAGTACCCTTTGGAAGGTGAGGGACAAGGGTGAGCGCCCTCGTTGGATCCCGGAGGACCAGTGGGACGGGATGGTCCAGAAGTGGGGCGGGGTCCCGTTCCAACAGGCGAGTGCTCGGAACAGGGCCAACAGAGCCGCCGATGCTGCAGCCTCGGTTTACACTGGGGGTAGCATTTCAACCCTCGAGCACAAGAAAAGATTTGTAAGTATATTTATGTTAAACATTTCTATTATGATTCGTCTGACATGTTTACAAATAATAATCTCAATGTTTTTTGTCCACCACAGGAGCTGAGGGAGCACCAGGAGCCTTCTTTGTTTGAGGTCATGCAAATGACCAAGAAGAACAAAGCCGGTGCATGGGTAAACCAGAAGACGATGTATCTAGAGGTATTTACTTTTAACTGACACATGCTTATAATTTACAAATCAGTTTACTAATCCTATCATTGTTTTTGAATTTACAGGAGGCGTATCAGGAAAAGAGGGCCGAGAAGGAGGCGGACCTGGTGGCTTCCACTCCTGAAGGGGAGGTTCCTCCCACCCTATCTTGTTCTGACGACAACGCCATCTATATGGAGGCTGTTGGCGGTGTGAACAAGAAAGGGAGGGTATTTGGATTGGGTGGCGTCGACACGCAGCTGGCGAAAAAGGGGAGGACCCCTTCCTCTTCGTCTTCCTCTGGTCTTCCGACTGAGGTCGTTCAGGTAATTCAAAACCTGAACGATGAGCTACAGGAGGAGCGACGTCAGAGGCAGTTGTTGTTGGAGCGGGCCGAGGCGGACCGACAGCGGGCCGAGGCGGACCGACAGCGGGCCGAGGAGCAGCACGCCGAGACTCGTCGGCAACTTGCTCAGCAGCAGGAGCTACTGATGCAGTTGATGGCGAGGCTACCTCCCCCCACTTCCCAGGCACCCCCACCACCACCCCAGGATCCCCCACCACCATGATTGTATTTCTATTATTTATACACATTGTATATTTGATTTTTAGTTTTTATGTTATACTTCATTCAATATTTATTTTGTCATTCTTTATTTATTATGTCAATATTTATTGGTAATTAAATTCAAATCAAAAAGCCTTATTGTACCTATCATTAATAATTCAACCTATTTGATAAATAAATTTAATATATTATTTTGTTCCTAAAAATGTATTAATATTTAAAAAAATTATTTAAATTTAATTATAAAATTTTATCAGCCAATACAAAATATTAATACATTTTAAAAGTTAAATTAACAAAACCAGTAAATATTGAACCAATTTTTTAAAAATTATAAAATTCCATTTAGCGACGGTAAAGGACGGTCGCTATGAGATGAACACAGCGACGGAAGGATGTTGTCGCTAAATTGCTACTACAGCGACGGATACACAGCGTCGCTACATGACTAACTATTAGCGACGGATCTATTGGTCGCTGTATGACTAACCACTAGCGACGGGTAAATGAGGTCGCTGTATAACTAACCATAGCGACGGTAGGCTGCCGTCGCTACTAGTGACGGGGGCATGAGGTCGCTGTATGACTAACTACAGTGACGGTAATTGGCCGTCGCTACTAGCGACGGAGAGATGAGGTCGCTATATGGCCACAGTTAGCGACGGCTGAGGTCATTGTAGCAGAGACCATGTTAGCGATGGTAAAATGCCGTCGGCATTTTAGCAACGTCGGCTTTATGGTCGCTGATCTATTTTCGACGGGGGTTTTAGAGACAGTGGTTGTCCCGTCTAAAATGTCGTCGCTAAGGTACTTAGCGACGGGCTTTTCACGGATTAGCGACCAACTTTTTCCATCGCTAAAAGGTGTTTTTTTAGTAGTGATTTAACCTATACTTTAAAAATAAACTTATTCTCCTTCAGCACATCAAGCTCCTCAGGGAATACATTCTTGTCTTTTCCTATATTCCAGGAAGTTGTATGAACATCATCATTATTTTTTTAAAGAAAACAAATCCATATATCCATATATGTAATACATAAAGTCTATAATCTGTAATGTATAATTCAACGTATAAAGAAATTAGAAATAACAAAAACATAAGATAAGATATTACCCTGGCAGCAAGTTTCTTTTTGAGCTCTTCAGCAGAAATATTTAAAAAGTTATAAGCTTCCTTGTTAAACAGAATAAATGATGCAGATCCAGATTCATCAGCCACCCTTAGATGCATACAGTACCCTAAAAACCCAGTACATATATTTAAAAAGCTACCTATTAATTTTTGATTAACTGTAAAAGAAAATAGCATAGTAAACAAATAAAAAAAAATGGAAATTATGTTGTTCATGAACCTTAAAATATATAATCCAAAATGCATTCTACAATTTTTACAGAAATACATGCCATCATCCTCTTGAACTCCATAGACACACTTAACACAGCCATGATAACACCAATTGTATTCTGTTTCAATGTCCTTAACCTTCGTAACAGTGACAAAGACACAATTCTACAACAATAAAATAAAGTCATACATTAGAAATAAACAACAAAGTAAATCATATAATAAAAAAAACTGATATAAAGGTTCTTTTGGAAACCACTTGTTTTAAATCCTTCATTTCATCCACACATTTAAATAAAGTGACATTAAGCAGGTCTTCCTGAAGAGACAGTTGAGACCGATTGACTAAAGGAATAAGTTGTTGACTGGAAAGAATCTGTGAAGATTCAATACTAAAAAATAATAAGTTAGTGAAATGACCATAATAATACCTACAATAGTGAGTTTGAACATAATAAAATAGATCTAACCTTGAGAGAAAAGTCTGAATTTCAGGAACTGGATCATTAATGACAATCTTGATGTGTAATTGGTATTAGAAACGGACATGACATCTATTACAATACAAAATTCAAAAAATGGGAAAGAAGGATAAGCTAAACATCAAACTTTATTAATCTTATTCCAAAGTGTTATATTTAAGTTAAAGTCAGCAGCAACACCTTTCCATTTTTTCATCATGCCAAATTGCAACAAGACAACATAATGTGCATTGGGTTTATCTTCCAAGAACTTGAGAAATTTGCTTGCAAAATCCTGCCAAAGAGTACTGTAACACCCCCTTATATACACGAGATATAAAAAAAACTTTTAGAAAGATATTCATATTTATCACTCTTTATCTCGCGTATACAAGGACGTATATACATCTGATTTCCTTTTATTATTAAAAGTAAAAAAAACATTGTCTTTCAATATTGGTCCATAATGATAAAATAATTTATAGAAATCATAAGTGATAAATCATTACAGTATTATATCCGGATGGGAAAGTTTATCAAAGTTTAACCTTTACCTTGTTATAATTATCTAACTTGATATTGTAATAAGGCAAGGTAAAACTAAACTATACCTCTACTATAAATATGACCAATCATTTCCTAGTCCTTGAACCATCGAGTTTTGGAATCCTACTCTTGTCATATCTCTTCATCTATCTGATTGAGGATGAGATCATTTTACCCTCTTGTAATTACATATCCATCCATCTTGAACTGCTAGCTATATCTCACATAACATATATTTTGGACACAAAATTCAAACAAGAAGGAGTGAGAAACAGAATATAATACTTTACAGATAAGACATAAGCATAAGGGTTTTCACAAACTAATAAATTAATATCATTCAAAATCTTGTACACAATTAATTATAAATATATAGGGTTCTCACACACATAGCAATCATACTTTCATTCACAACCATCCATACAAAATATCACAATCACATGTATGACATGTAATGCTTTAATACTACCTCATTCAGTTTATGCATGTGGGCCCTTAAAGTTTTAATTTGCACTGGGCCAACCAGGAGTTTACACTGTTCTATAATTTCGGATAATAACATAAATGCCTTTGTAGTATATGAACAGCTCAACTGGCGTGGAAACACTTAGAGACTAGTCAGACTAAGAAGGTTTTTATTGTGAAAGTACCCGACACTAGGGAGCGACCCCAGGTCCCCTGAAGCACCCTTCCACACCCTCTCATCCCAAGGTTCACATTTGAACCTCCTCTAATGTACCCTCGGTTTCTATAATCCGTCCCCAGGCAACATCACATCTCATTTCTCTTTAATGATTCATGATGCATGAACTACTCGTATATTTAGTTGGTTAAGACTTTTAGAAACTCAATTATTAAATACCATAAAAGTTCACAAATCATCTCAATAAACTGTACATTCCCATAAGTTCTTCTTTGAACTTCTATTATACAGAATAAATTTAGTACAGTCTTCGAATTTAGATCTCAGCAAAATTAAGTTTCCAAACCTTAAATATCTCAAAACTTTCTCTTAAAAAAACTTCACATATTTACATAATCTTTCTCAATTTGAATCTTAACTAAATTGAGTTTAGAAATCTCGACTATAACAAAATATCCTTTAGTTATTTTGTTGGGGAAAACCAAAATAAATTTACTTTAAATTTCTGATTTCTAAAAGAAAATTTTTAAAATCATTAACTAAGAATACTTAAAACTATAAAAATTTTATTTAATTCAAGAATTAATTATCTCAACCTCTGATTTTCATAAAATAGCTTCTTTCTAATACTAGATTTTATTCTAGAGATTAAAAATAAAGTTACTGAAAATTTCTAAGAAGAAATAAAAGACTAAAATAATTATAAAATACTTTCTCTTAGAAAAAAACTTTAAAAAGTAAGGTAAGAAAATTCTTACTGGGTTTTGACTTTCCGTCATGCTTGCTATATGCTCAAACTCATATCACAAGATCATCAATCATAATCAAATATTATCAATCACAATATCATCAATCACAATCAAAAAATGTCAATCATAATCAAATAATATCGATCAAAATTAAATATCATCAATAATAATCAAATACTAATAATTATAATCAAATCAATTAAATATAATTCAAATTTTAATGGTTATTTAAATTAATAAGATTAATTTTAAGTCTTTATAGTTCATTCCTCGCATAGGTCTATGTAGGTCCATAGAGTCCAATCCTCGTATAGGTATATAGTTCAGTCCATACAGGTCATAATAGTCTAAGTCCTTACATAGGTTCAGTCCAGTTTGCATAGGTTATCCAGGTATTTGCATAGGTATTCAGATCAAGTTACACAAGATACTCAATTTAAAATTTATTATAAATTTTTAAGTTAAATAATTATTATTTTAAAATAATAATATTATTAAATTTTGAAGGAGTAGGGGACTTCTCTCATTATTCTTATGTCTTTTTCATATTATATTCCTATCTCACCCCCTCTTACCTCTTGTATCTTGATTCGTTATAGAAAGTCTGTGCGCGCCTCGTCTCCGAGTTCTAAAATATACCAATTTTTCACTTTAATATAGTTATAAGATAAAAATTAAGATTTCTACTTAAAACAGAAATGGTAAATTTTGAATAGTGAATAGTGAATAGTAAATTATGAATAGTAACAATAAATAGTAAATGTGAATAGTAACAGTAAATAGTAAAACATGAATAGTAACGGTAAAAAGTAAATCGTGAATAGTAAAGGTAAATAGTAACAGTAAATAGTAATTTACTATTTGAATAGTAATTTACTATTGAAATAGTAATTTACTATTGAAATAGTATTTTACTATTCCGAATAGTAACTTAAAATAATATTATTTTCAGTATAATAATAGATTTCTAAAAACGATATGAAAATAACCCTAAAAAATATAAAAGAGATGTATTCTTACCTTAGAATTTTAGCAGAACCTTCTTCCAAAAATTTTATTTCTCTCTCTTACTTTCACCACTATCTCACTAGCACTACTATATTAAGAAAACTTAATTTGAAATTGTGAATTCTAAAGAAAAATTTCTTCGGTATTTATAGGAAGGAAAGTTACTATGCATTCCATTATTTTAATATAAAACTACTGTGTATTTTTTGAAATTTAAATCCTGGTTACTGTGCACCTTTTGAAAATTTCATACATGCACAGTGTTTTGCATAGTAAATATCGGCTGAATTGTTAAGCCAAATAGTAACCTTTTACTCGGTATATTTTAAATATTCAAACTTAGTCCTTTTTGAAATTTAGCGATATTATATCAGTTCTCACTAATTTTATGATAAGTAATATAAAGTTTAAATTTTAAAAATCTAAAATTTTCTGTTAATAAAAATTTATTGATATGTTTTTAATTTTTTTACGATTGGTAAAAATTAAGATTTTACTCAAACCGATAATTTTTAGATAAGTCTACTTGAAATGGATCTTAGAAAATTTTCTTATCATTTAAATTCACTTTCTTATAAATATTTTTAATTTTAAGTCACTTTATATGAATTTAAAATTATTTAAAATATATTATTTTATTAAAATATTTCTAAAATTCCAAAAAATTCTGTAAAATCATAAATAATACGTAGATCAAAAAGTTCTAAAGAACCATAGTCTAATTCTTTCAAAATTTTATTTTAAAATTCTAATAAGAGTTAAATCAGAAATATGTAAAAATATAAATATAAAAACATAAAATAAAAGTTATGAATAATAAATATATTTAAAATTCTTAATATAATTTCATTAATCAGTGAATACTAATTAAGCCATTTTAAAATTCTCATTCAAAATAATAAATATTTTTATTTTATTATTATTATTTTATTTTATTTTAAAAAATAAATAATTAAATATAAATACCAAAATTTCAAAAAAATGATAATAATAAACTATCTAATAGTAAGTATTTCTCATTAAAGATATATTAATATCTATTTTCTATTTGTGTTGAAAATGGGATGTTACAAGTACACCTGATTTTTTTACCTTTGAAGACATAGAGGCAACACTGATAAGCGAGAGGTCATAATGGTTGAAAAGTCCATAGAAAATATTGCAATCATTATCTCTCTACCCCAAATATTAACAAAGACACTTACTAAAGATCATCCAGCTCCAGCACCATATAATTTGAGGACACACCCCCTTTCCTAAACTCAATTAAATCACCTTTCCCACTAACCATTCCAACAACATCTTTAAAATTAACCAATAATGTTAATATTCATGTGTTATAAAATTAAATAATATAATGCATGTGTGTTCAAACAATAATCCACAAATATAGGATGACAGAACCATACCCACTAATCATTTTTTTCATCAGCCTCCCGGAGAATATTTGTAAAGGAGACACAGTTGAACACATTTTTAGGTATTAAAGAGTCTTCAATTAATCAAACCTGTGAATCCCTTTTGAAAAACATTTTGAACTCATGAGACGTTGGCTTGTAGTTTTGATCATTCAATCCAATGCCCAAGTTAGAAAGCATGTACACATTGCCTTCAATGATTGCTCTTTCAAAAAGGTAGGTATGAATACTCTTAACAGAAATTTGGATGCAATCGGACTGTAAACACCAAAAGAGTAAAAAATTAACAATCAACAAAAATAACACAAAGAAATTAAGCATAAAGAAATAAGGAGATGGTGAAATACCAGTTCATCAACAACAACTATTTCAATGATAGCATCTTGACTTGTCCATCGTTTGTTTGGGACTTTCCATAACCTCATGATCCTAACCTTTAGTCTCCAAATCTTATCCTCAATACAAACGTTTACATGTTTCACCAAGTCATACCTAAGATTCTAAGCAGCCTTCTAGCCAAAGAACAATGATAGGGAAGAGTGAACTTAGGACTTAGAGAGAATGATGAGAAAATGCAAAAGTAGTGAAACACTAATACACTTTAACTGAATATAATATAAGGAATAAGGAATATCAGAGGACAAAGTATTTGGAGGAAACATGCATTAAATATCTGGACCATAAAATGCACATTTAGTTACAGCAAAAACTATTCAACTTCCCAAGTATATGGCTTTTCGTTTATGTTTTAAATATGATTCTATCTTTGGTTGTTTCAATAAATGTTAGAAATGAAAAGGAAGTTTAAGAGGGGAATGTTGGCATTTAACAGGGGGAAGAAAAATAATATGTAGAAACGAAGAGACAAAATAAAGGAATCGGATGTAATTAACAAAAAATGAATTACAAATCATTAGTAATTAATTTAATAGTTAACATTAACATTAATAAAAATAATGAATAAATAATTTTTTTTACTATCAACAATAAAAAGTAACAATCAATTAAAATTAAAAATTTATAAACCTAAGCAACAATCATAAATAAGGTCTCCTAATTCCAAAGAGAGAGATAAGCTTAATATTCAGGGAGAGAGAAACAAACTTTATAAAGATGAAAAATATTAATTTAATTGAGAATAATAATTAATAATTAATTAACATGAATAATCTGTAAAGGTAAACAACAATCATAAATATGGTTTTTTGATTCCAAAGAGAGTAACCATGGCCTTAAACAAGGAGAGAGACAGAGAGTTTGTAAAAACGAAGAGACACAATAGAAGATAGAGAGAGAGATAGAGAGAGAGAGAGAGAGAGAAACAAGTGGCATTAGCAAACATGGAAAAAGAAGGTTGGCATTAAAAAACATTAACTTTACCTGTACTCAGGACTCAGAGAATGATGAGAAAATGCAAAAGTAATGAAACATTAATACATCTTAACTAAATATAATATAACGAATATATATAAGGAATAAGGAATATCAGAGGATAAAGTATTCGGAGGAAACATGCATTAAATATCTGTACCATATGTCTTTGGTTGTTTCAATAAATGTTAGAAATGAAAAAGCGGTTTAAGAAGGGAATGTTGGCATTTAACAGGGGGAGGAAAAATAATCTGTAGAAACGAAGAGACAAAATAAAGGAATCAGGTGTAATTAACAAAAATGAATTACAAATCATTGGTAATTAATTTAATAGTTAACATCAACATTAATAAAAATAATGAATAAATATTTTTTTTACAATTAATAATAATAAGTAATAATGAATTAAAATTAATAATCTATAAACAACAATCATAAATAAGGTCTCCTGATTCCAAAGAGAGATAAGCTTAGTATTTAACAGGGAGAGAGAAACAAAGTTTATAAAAATGAAAAATATTAATTTTAATTGAGAATGATAATTAACAATTAATTAACATGAATAAAAAGGTACACAACAATCATAAGTATGGTTTTTTGATTCCAAAGAGAGTAACCTTGGCATTAAACACGGAGAGAGACAAAGTTTGCAAAATCGAAGTGACACAAGGGAAGATAGAGAGAGATAGAGATAAAGAGAGAGAGAGAGAGAGAGAGAGAGAGAGTGAGTGAGTGAGAAACAGGTGGTATTAGCAAACATGGAAAAAAAGGTTGGCATTAAAAAACATTAACTTTTCTCATTTAACTGCCATTAACTAATGTGTTGAATAATAATAATTATACTAATTATTTATACTAATTCTAAAATTAAAAAATGTATAAAATCTATATCTTAAATCAAAAAATGTAGGCAATGAACAATCAGATAGAGCAAGTGAAAAGATATCACCTTGACTGTTGTTTTCATGACTATATTAACCAACCTTCAATGGCCTCTATGTTCAAGTTCCATTATAATCATCAATGAACCTGAAATAATTAATTTACTGAAATTGAATATAATCTGATAGTCAATCCATTAAAACTTTCATGTAGAAAAAGTTGATAACTATAATGACAATATGCCTAGAATAGTAAAATTAATTTTTTGGTCATTATACGTGATTAAGTAAACATTTCACCAGATTTCAATTACTATTTTGGGAAACAGATAGACATGCGAGTTACCAATCGAGAAAATTTCATGCGGTTTAAAAATTGGGAGATGCATATTATAATCGTCATTTAGGAATTTAAAACCCTAATACCTGTATTTAAGAGACTCTGAGAAACACAAACCCTAACCCAACACCACATAAAAACTTGGTACCTACATCATAGACATTGCATTGAACATAAAAGCCCAATAGCTGAACAAAATAATGTATATATTTTCAACATAAAAACCTGATAAATGACTGACATCAACACACCAACATATAGAACTGTACTAAACATTTTTTTATTGAAACATGTTACCTACAGAACCCTAAAATGTAAAACCGAACCATCAACGAATGGCATCCCAATCAATATTGTATCACCAATCTTAAAGTTGTGACCAGTACAGAACTCACGCCAACCATTGCCCATGTGGACTTCCTATGGCCTACGACCAGTCCACCTTAGTTCAATAGGCCAACTATCACAGCCTCCTTCCATTTTTGCATGAATCATTCTAGGCTTTGTGGGGAAAATAACAGAAACCAAATCTGTAGGCAAGTCTTGTAAAAGACAAAACAAAGTGTTCAATTCTGGATAACAATGTCGCAAAAGGTACAATAATTAAGGTTACTTACCAAGAAGTTTTTCATTTAAAATTTAGTCAACACTTTAGGCAATGAGAATCTAAAATTATGAAAAACCACCCCAGGCATTTCTCTCACCATCTGTTACACATAAATTGTTAATGTTTCTTCAAGATTTTGATAAATCGTATAAAGGCATAAAACATTAAATAACAAAAATATTCAAAAAAATCTCCAATCAAATCACGTGTTTCATATAATGTCACAAATTCATAGGCATGCCGATATATACAAATCCAATTATTATAAGTCATCAATCACACCGTTCAAATCATTCAAGTTCAACATTCACATCATGATACACATACCAACAAATTTCCATATTTAACTCACTAATTGCATTGTTTTACCTTTCAATTGACTCTTTTTTCTCTATTTAATCCCTACATGGCATTATATTGAATTATTATATCATTTTCACTCATCAACTACTTCAATATACTCAACTTAATTACTTCTCAACTAAATTCTCAATTTTTCCAAAAATTATTCTATTAAATAAAATTACATACAATGACTAAAATAACAAATATTCTTTATCTAAACTTAAAGTTAAATTTCTTAATTTATTATCTGGCACTTAAGTATATTTTTCTAACACGGTTTCAATGTCTGAACTTGTATGCACACAACCACAAAATTCAGAATCAATCACACCAATTAAATCATGCATAAGACACTAACAAATTCTACATTTAAGATTTTGATATACCATATAAAGACACAAAACATTAAATAACAGAAATATCAAACACGAAAGTTACATACGGTGTAATGCTTAGATTGAAGACCATCAACATGCTGACGGCGAACACCATGAACCCGCTCAGGTTGAAGACCAGCAACTTCAACCGACTAGGGATGAGGTCCACAGGGGTAATGAGGTTATTTGTTTTTGAAACTACCAATGACCAAAAAACAGATACAGGGTGTAATTAAATAAGAATTGAAAATTTGAAGAGTGAGAATAACCTCATCATCAGACTCAATAATAATAACATCATTTTCATCAGCGTCCTGTTACAATTGGCAGACATATGTACATAATGAAAACCAAGTATTGAAGAAAAATGAAATAAATCTAACAATAAAACAGAAAAATTAACAATAATCTCATCATCAATTTCAATCATGATAGTCCTTTCATTTTCCACAGGATTCTGTTAGAATTGACAAACATATGTGAACAATGAAAATAAAAAATTGGTAATTATGAGACCATAAAATATTTCATCATAACGTAAATTAAAAACCTAAAAATAACCAAAAACCTGTTAGGACATGTGATGACCCAAACTTTACTGTAAAAGAAGAAACAAATATAGCCAAAAAAAGTACAAATTTACAATTACAATGCATAGCATGGGGAAACATAATTTCAAATCATCCATCATTAAGAAATGTTCCCTGTTAAAATTTGATTCATAACAAACATGCATTATATTAAAATTTGATTCAAACAAACATGCGGCAAATAATATCAATTTTTATTCTACGGGAAGAAAGACATAAAGCCAGTAAAACAAATAACGTATTCTCACAGCACAAAGTTATAATTAATACACATTTCATGGAACAATATTTTGTGCTTTAGGTTTTCAATCAGAACAAAGGTTTTCATATCTTCTACACCATGAAGCATTTATATTGCTTAAAATAACAACTGGTATGACATACATTGAAAATAATGGAGAATTACAAAAAAGTATAATAAAACCCTAAAAACAATAACAACCCTTGTAAAAAGGTAAACACAAATCATAAATTTGATTTCAAAAATAGAAGCTTATGAACAGAGAAATTAACATACCGGGGTAGGATCATGTATCGGAGCTTTACCTTTGTCAATCTGATAATAGAAAAAAATGTAAATAAAAAAACACTCACAAAATAAGTCATAAAATAATTGATCGCAATGTGGAATTGGAAAAAAGAAGATTAAAAACCCTAAAAGATGAAGAACACTTATAAGAAGGTTATCTACAAAGAACACATTACCTGAGCAACGATTTCATCGCGAATGTTGTCTTCAAGCTTCATCATGGTATAGATGACCTTGAGATTACGCAGCTCCTGAGACGCAGTTTTTGAACGTTCCCGTACGAGAGAGAGAGAGAGAGAGAGAGAGAGAGAGAGAAAGAAAGAAAGAAAGAAAGAAAGAAAGAAAGAGAAACAAAAAAACGCAATAAGGAGGTCATGATACAGAAAAAGAAAGCAGAACCTAGAGAGATAAAACACAAATAGACGGGGTGGAAAATAAGAGACCAGAGAATGAAGAGAGATGAAAGACATGTTGGTTTGGATAATTAAATGTTAAAAATTAAAATTAAAAAAGGTTAAACAAAATCAAATATTAAATTTAAAAATTATCATATTTTCAACATATGAAATTTAAAATTTAAACAATGTAGTTAAAAAATATGATAGAGACATCTCTTTTCTGAAATTTATCTGATTTGATTTCTTACTAACCGATTTGATGAAAATTAATAGATTTACGGATTATGGATGATTTATATGTTTTGATTCTGGTAATATTTTTTAAAGTAATATGGTCATATTTTTAAAAAATAATATACCTATCCTATGAACTTGTTATTGATGAAGATACCATTTAAAGATTTATTTTTAAAACTCATTTTTAAAGATACTATAGTATCAAGTTGATATTGACACAATTTTAAAGTGACATGATTTAATAAAAAATAACGGGTTTACGGATCATTGGGGATTTATGTGATTTGATTTTGGTCATATTTTTTAAAGTAATGTGGTCATATTTTTTTAAGGAATATTATGGTAATATTTTTTCATCAATTATTATGGTCATAACTAATATTTTTTCATCAATCTATCTTATGAACTTGTTAGTTGATTTCATACTAACTGATTTCATAAAAATTAACTGATTTACGGAATAAAGATTTATTTTTAAAAGTTATTTTTTAAGGTGAAAATCATTCTTGTACCTATACTACAGTATGAAGTTGATATTCATACAATTTTTTTATCGTCATAAATTTTTTTATTTATGTTATTATAATAGCATAATGAATTTGATCAAAATTGACGGATTTATGGATCATTGGGGATTTATGTAATTTGATTTTGGTCATATTTTTTAAAGTAATGTGGTCAAATTTTAAAGTAATATGGTCATTTTTTTAAGGAATATTATGGTAATATTTTTTCATCAATTATTATGGTCATAACTAATATTTTTTCATCAATCTATCTTATGAACTTGTTAGTTGATTTCATACTAACTGATTTGATAAAAATTAACTAATTTACGGAATAAAGATTTATTTTTGAAAGTCATTTTTAAAGGTGAAAATCAACCTTGTACCTATACTATAGTATGAAGTTGATATTCATACAATTTTTTGATCGTCATAATTTTTTTATTTCTGTTATTATAATAGCATAATGAATTTGATCAAAATTAACGGATTTACCGATCATTAGGGATTTATGTGATTTGATTTTGGTCATATTATAATAGCATAATGAATAACTGTTTACAATTTTAAAGTTTATCAAAATGTATCTATACTATGAAAATTGTTTATGTTATTAGTACACTTTTTTACCACTAACATTGATCGAATTCTACTTTTGACAAATTTTTTTATTACATAGAAGTAAAATCATAAACAAAAAATGTTAAAAATTATAAACAAAATACTAAATATCATTTATCATTAATTGGAATACGATTGAAATTTAAAAGATTATGATTACAACATTTATCATGTATTAATAATCAATAATAATATAAACAGAAAGGGAAGCATTACTAATGCCAAATCCCAACTTTTTCTATTTGGACAACTGGAAAATTGAATCAATTCTAACGTATCAATAATATAAACCAAAAGGGAAGCATTACATTTAAAAACAACACTACTAATGTTACAGAAAGGAAACAATTTGACTGAGGTTGAAAAATTTAATCAATTCTTTCATGCTCAATTCTTTCATCCATAGGGAACCCTTATTCAAAAACAATGCTTAGTTTGATGCCCAATCTTCAGGTAAGTAAACTCCATATTTCTTTTGTGTCGTATATCATACATCCAATTGCAGGAAATGTAGTATTTGCCCAAGGTTCAGCTGGATGTGTCCCTTTGATTATCAATCATGGGTTTCTCAGCAACAGAATTACCATAACCCATGTAAAGGTTGTCGTCACTTCCCTTAACCACTTATCCTATACTGCACCAAAGAGTCATCCTATAGCACAAAATTTAGTAACCAAAAAATTAACTTAGCAGAAGATTGAACAAAATATTCAATTTGCTTGACCAGTTATCCTATGTTCCAAACAATCATCATCTTGCACTAAAATTTAGTAACCAAAGAAAAATAGCATAGTTTTTGGCAGAGGAATCACCAACAAAATTAAAAGCATTCACACGACTCATCAATTCTACTCAATTGAATGAAAAAATGTTTGTCTCTACTACATTACTGAATCCCTGATCAAACACAGAATAAGGCAATTTCATCACTATGTGTGTACATTGAACAAAATAAGGTACTTTTAAATTTAGTAACTAATACATGAACTTACCTGAAGATTGAGCATCAAACTACTGTTCCGCACTACTCTTGTGGATATTTGATAAGCACAGGGAATCACTCAAAACACCAACATCGCATAATATTTTTGTTGGTTTCGACCACAATTATCACACACAGAAATGGTGTGTTTGAATATGCTTTCAGGGTTGAAGATTTTGATAATGACAAAGAGCTCTTGAGGAAACTCTTGAAGAAACAAGAAAACAGCATCAAACTTACAAAAACACACAGGCTAATCGATTACGAAGGCACAGCTAATCGATTAGATAGCTTCTGTTTTGTCACATAATCGATTACACAGTGATGACTAATCAATTACAATGGTTCTGTTTATTAACTAATCGATTACACCAAGAGACCTAATCGATTACCAAGATGAAAAATCAATTAAATGCATCAGGTACTTATACTAATTGATTGCAGGACTTATACAATCGATTACAAGGCTTCTAGAATAACATCTAATCGATTACAATATATCAACTAATCGATTACATGGCTACTGATTGTGCACTAATCGATTACATACAAGACATAATCAATTACCAAGCTGCATAACCAAATTATATGCATCAGGTGCCATCACTAATCGATTACAAGGCAAGGAGTAATCGATTACCAAGGTTCTGTGTCACACTTAATGGATTACATGGTGTATGCTAATCGATTACAGCACGAAATACACTGAAGTTTTCAAAGTGTAATCAATTACAGATCGAGGCGTAATCGATTACAGTCGTGCCAGAATTTGGGGAAAGTAATTTTTAGTGGGAAACCAGCTCATTTCTCCATTCCAACTCAGTGCCCATAACTTGCAATGGCTAGGAAGGCTTTGGCACTCCCTTAAAGCTCTATAAATGGCTCTCCAACTCAAGCACAACACACAACAATACAAGAGGCAATGAATCCTTACCTTCATTTGTGTTTAGGGTTAAAAATTGTGTAAGCTTTCAATTGCCTATTCACTCTATTAGTAGTATATATCTTGTAAACATCATCACCAAACACCAAGGTTTTCACTCTAGGTTGAGTGGTCACAAAGGTTGGGGTTCAACCTTTGGGTTATTGAGAGATTGTGAGATTGGGTGGGTTACCCTTTGCTTGTGAGGATTGAGTTCTTGAGTGTGGGACACTAGGAAGCTGCAATTGCTCAAAGCTTGTAATCTCAAATTCTCAATAGTGGAAATCCTTCAAGTGGGTTGCTTGAAGGCGAGACGTACACCGGGGTGGTGGAACTCGTTAAATTGGTTTGCAAGCTCTTCTCCCTTACTCTTTTACTTTTATACATTGCATTTGATTGGTTTGTTGTTGATTGATTGTGATTTACCTACTTGAGCTTGCTTGAACTAGTTGCTTTAAAGTGTTGCACACCAAGTGCTCGATAAATTACTTCAGCAATATTTACTACTTGATTTGCATTGACTCTTGTACTAAACTTGCCTTCTCTTGTATAAACTCTAAACTTGTGATAAAAGAACCAAGTTCAAAGATATTTCAAGCAAAATCTTAAAACCTCAATTCACCCCCCCTCTTGAGTATTGAGGCCACTTGAATAACAAGTGGTATCAGAGCTTGACTCTTGTAGATCAAGCTTAATAGCTTTAAGAGAACAATGGCCTCAACTTCTCTTAATCTTTTCCCCGAGGGTGGTGTAACAAATAGACCTCCCGCTTTCCATGGTGAGGGGTATACCTTTTGGAAAGAGAGAATGAAAATTTTTATTCAATCTATTGATCTAAGAGTTTGGAATGCCATTGAAAATGGTCCCTTTATTCCCATGCACACTGTTAATGGCAAAAATATTGAAAAACCAATGGACGATTGGACGAGTGACGAAGAGAAAAAGGTACAGTATAATTACAGGGCTAAAAATCTCATTACTCTTGCATTAGGACCGGATGAATTTTTTCGAATAATCACATGTAAGTCCGCCAAGGAGATGTGGGATACTTTACAAGTAACCCATGAAGGTACTAATAATGTTAAAGACTCTAAGATCAGTACATTAACTAGTCAATATGAGTGCTTCAGATTAAATTCTGGTGAATCAATTGTTGATATGCAAAAAAGGTTCACTCTCATTATTAATCAACTTATTACCCTTGGAAAGACTTACACTAATAAAGATCTCATTCATAAAGTGTTGAAAAGTCTTAACAGGGAATGACAACCGCTAGTCACCGCCATCAAACAATCTCCTAGCATTAATGAAATGTCTCTTGCCATACTATTTGGTAAGTTGCAGGAACAAGAACAAGAGCTGAAAGAATTAAAGATGGCAGAAGAGGAAGAAAAATCTTCCAAGAAGAAAGGTCTAGCTCTCAAGGCCACCTCCACAAATGAAGAAGAATCCGGAAGTGAACTCGATGAAGAAGAAGAGTTTGGACTCTTTGTGAAACACTTCAGGAAATTCATGAGAAGCAAACGCTTCCAAAGGAGCTCCAAAACTCAAGGTAAAAAACCTATCACTAAAGAAAATTCTTCCTCACCCAATTGTTTTGAATATGGCAAGGAAGGGAACTTTAAAGCTGATTGCCTAAACCTCAAGAAGAAAAGCAAAGAGAGAGGAGGAAGAAGAAGAGCTTACATCACTTGGGAAGAAAACAATGTAAGTAGCTCTGATGATTCAGACAGTGAAGAAGCAAATCTTTGCTTAATGGCCAACCACTTTGAAGAGGAAGATGAAGTAAGTCTCCATGACTTAGATAAAGAAGAATTGCTTGATGCTTTTGATGAATTGTATGACAAATTTGTTAAGCTTTCTAGTAAATATAAATTGTCTTGAAAAACAATAGAAACTCTAGAGACACATCTACTTGAGCAAGTAAAAGAAAATGAGTCTTTGAAAAAGAAAATTGTTGAAAAACAAACTTGCTCAAGATCATGTGAATACTTCAAGAAATATGTTGACCTAGAAAAGAAAGTCCTAGACTTAAACAAAACCTTAGAGAGGTTTACTAATGGTAAAGATAATCTAAATGTATTACTTGGAAGTCAAAGATGCATGTTTGACAAAACAGGATTAGGATATAACACTATCAAGAAAGAAAAGCACTACAAAAACTTCTTTGTACCACCTAGAAAATCATCATCACCATTTTCTAAATGTAATCATTGTGGTGTCAAAGGACACAATGCTCTAAATTGCTATGTTAGAAAACTTGGACCAAAAGTGATAAGGAAGGTGTGGGTTCCCAAAGGGACATTACCACAAGCTAACCAAAAAGGACCCAACATAAAATGGGTACCAAGTTCTCTAAACTAATTTTGTTTTGTAGGTATGCTTCAAGGCAAGCAACACCCATTGGTATTTGGATAGTGGGTGTTCAAAACACATGACGGGAGGCATAAGCAAATTCACATCATTCACTCCTAAAAAGAAAGGAAGTGTCACTTATGGAGATAACACCAAAGGAAAAATACTTGGTATCGGAAATATCAATAAAAACTCTTCTACCTCCATTAGTGATGTATTATATGTTGAAGGACTCAAACATAACTTACTTAGCATAAGCTAATTATGTGATAAAGGATATAGAGTTTTATTTAAATCCAATTGTTGCATAATTGAGAATAAGCTAAATAAAGAGGTTAAGTTTGTTGGTCAAAGAATTGATATCATTTACATGATTGATATTGATAGTTTGTCCTCAAATGATGTGCAATGTTTCATGACTAGAGAGGATGAAACTTGGTTATGGCATAGAAGAATAGCTCATATACATGTAGACCATTTGAACAAACTTGTTTCTAAAGAATTAGTAATTGGTTTACCAAAGCTCAAATTTGAAAACAAATTTTGTGATGCATGTCAAAAGGGAAAACAAGTAAAGGCATCCTTTCAAGCTAAAAACATTGTTTCTACTCAAAGGCCTTTACAACTTTTGCACATGGACTTATTTGGACCCTCTAAAATCAAAAGCTTTAGTGGTAATTACTTTGGTCTAGTAATTGTAGATGACTATTCAAGATATACATGGACCTTGTTTCTTGCTCACAAAAATGAAGCATATCATGCATTCAAGAAACTAGCCAAGATTATCCAAAATGAGCAAAATTCAAAAATTACATCCATAAGAACCGATCATGGGGGAGAATTTGAAAACCAATCCTTTGAAAAGTTTTGCGAAAAACATGGTATCAATCACAATTTTTCAGCTCCTAGAACTCCACAACAAAATGGAGTGGTTGAAAGGAAAAATAGATCTTTAGTGGAGCTTGTAAGAACCATGTTAAATGAAAATAACATTGCGAAACATTTTTGGGCCGATGCGGTAAATACCACGTGTCATGTTATGAATAGATGTTTAATAAGACCTATTCTAAATAAAACCCCCTATGAACTTTACAAGGGAAGAAAACCTAATATTTCTTATTTTCATATTTTTGGATGCAAATGTTTTATGCTTAACAATGGAAAGGATAATCTAGGAAAGTTTGATGCAAAATCTGATGAGGCAATCTTTCTAGGATATTCATCATTTAGTAAATCATATCAAGTCTTTAACAAACAAACTAACACTATTGAGGAATCAATTCATGTGAAATTTGATGAAAATGGCCATAACTCCCCGAGGAAGGAAGATGTTGATGACATTGTAGGTACCTTCCAAGAATTAACATTGGATGATAAAGAAGAAGATATCAAAGACAAGGACACAACACAAGAAGTGGGAACTCAATAAAAGGAATGGATCATCTCAAAAGACCATCCTTTGGATAACATCATAGGTGATATCACAAAAGGTGTAAGTACCCGTCGCTCTTTTAATACTTGCAATCATTTAGCTTTTGTCTCTTAAATTGAACATAAAACCATTGATGAGGCTATTATTGATGAGCATTGGATGTTGGCTATACAAGAAGAACTGAATCAATTTGAAAGAAATCAAGTTTGGGAATTAGTGCCAAGACCCAATGATCATCAAATAATAGGTACTAAATGGGTTTTTAGGAACAAATTAGATTAAAATGGTATAATCACTAAAAATAAAGCTAGACTACTTGCTAAAGGGTATAATCAAGAAGAAGGAATAGATTATGAAGAAACATATGCTTCCATAGCTAGGTTAGAAGCCATAAGATTATTACTAGCCTTTGCTTGTTGTATGGATTTTAAGCTTTATCAAATGGATGTCAAAAGCGCTTTTCTAAATGGCTATATTCAAGAAGAAGTTTATGTAAATCAACCTCCCGGTTTTGAAAATCACAAATTACCAAACCATGTTTTCAAATTGAGAAAAGCTTTATACGGTTTGAAACAAGCTCCAAGAGCTTGGTATGAAAGGCTTAGTAAATTTCTTTTAGAAAATAATTTTGAAAGAGGAAAGGTTGATACTACACTGTTTATAAAATGCAAAAACAATGACATTCTTTTGGTACAAGTTTATGTTAATGATATAATATTCGGTGCTACTAACGAAATTCTTTGTCAAGAGTTTGCCAAGATTATGCAAAATGAATTTGAAATGTCCATGATGGGAGAACTCAATTTCTTCCTTGGATTACAAATCAAACAAACAAATAAAGGTAATTTCAATAGTCAAACAAAATATTGCAAAGAACTATTCAAAAGGTTGAAATGGACAAGGCAAACAAAATGGCTACACCCATGAGTACATCTTGCTATTTAGACAAAGATGAGAAGGATAAGGACGTTGAAATAACCAAATACCGAGGTATGATTGGCTCCTTACTTTACTTGACAGCTAGTAGGCCTGATATTATGTTTGTTGTATGCATGTGTGCTAGATATCAAGCATGTCCTAAAGAATCACATCTCACTGCCGTAAAAAGAATTTTGAAATACCTTGTGGGTACTCAAAACATTGGTTTATAGTATCCCAAAGGCGTTGAATGTAATCTTTTAGGATATTCTGATTCTGACTTTGCTAGCTGTAAACTTGATAGAAAGAGCACTAGTGGCACATGTCATTTACTTGGTAGTTCCCTTGTTTCTTAGCACAACAAGAAGCAAGTAAGTGTTGCCTTATCAACAGCTGAAGCAGAATATGTAGCAGCTAGCAGTTGTTGTGCTCAAATTCTTTGGATGAGACAACAACTTCTTGATTTTGGTGTTGTTTTAAACAAAGTTCCTATCAAATGCGATAATACTAGCGCCATAAATATCTCCAAAAATCCGGTCATGCACTCTAGGACTAAGCATGTTGAAATAAGACATCATTTTATAAGAGACCATGTGTTAAAAGGAGATTGTGTTCTTGAATATGTTGATACTTCAAAGCAATTGGCAGATATTTTTACAAAACCACTTGCAAAGGAACCATTCATACACATTAGAAGGGAATTAGGAATCCTAGATATGACCAATTGTGTTTGAATAATAAGTGATTTTGATAATTCCTTGTTTTACAACATGTTTAATGAGTTTGTAATTAATTGTGGTATGATCTCCAATTTTCTTGTCTAAAATCTGCATAATCTGTGAATTTCTGAACTATGTAATCGATTACGAAGAGATACATAATCGATTATTATGCTTCTATTTGGCACGTAATCGATTACCCCCAGTTCAATAATCGATTACCAAGCCTCTGTTTCATACGTAATCGATTACCCCTCCTTAGATAATCGATTACTAAGCTACTGTTCCATGCCTAATCGATTAGCACCTCTATATAATCGATTACCAACGTTTTAACTTCCTAATAATTGATTAATCTCATTGCATAATCAATTGTAAAGACTCTATTTTTAACGTAATCGATTACCCATGTGCTCTAATCGATTATACCACTTGCAAAACGTTCCAACTTCCTCAGAAACCGCGTCTTAATCGATTAGCCTCTGCTGCCTAATCGATTAGCATCAAAACTGGAGCAGTTGAAGTGCAGAATTCAGAGAGACTCCGTTGGCCCAATCACTCCCTACCTCATTAACTCTCTTCTCTTCTTTCTAAACCCTAATTTTACACTATATATACCCCATCTTCCACTCTCTCATCTCACACCACTCCTTCCTTCAATCTCTCAACTTCTTAGAGCTTTTCAAAAGCCTCTCATTCTCTTCTCCTTTTTTGCATTCTCCTTCTCATTGCCATGTCTTCCTTAAGAACGGTTAAGAGAGTAAGGTCCTCTATGGCCCAAACAAACAACCCCCTAGACTTCTCTAGATTTTTCTCTTCCTCTAGAGACCTTCAGAATTTCTTTAAGAATTTTTCTGAAAAAGACATCATCTCCCCTCACTTCATAAATGCTGAAATTTTTGACCACCATAGCCTCACCTTCACCCAAAGCCTCCATCATTATAACCTCTTCCCCTTCCTCACCCTTAAGGAAGAATTCTATTACCCTGAGCTTATAAGGGTGTTCTATTACAACCTTAGGCTTGTGGATGGGTTGCTAGAAGCAAAGGTCAAAAATGTGACCCTTAGGATCATAAATGCCCAACTTACGGAAATCACTCAACTTCCACTCAATAATGCTGAGTTCGTTGGAGGAGATCCCGAGGATAAGTGGGATTTCAATGCCATCACTGCCCGACAATCACTGTGGAAGGCCGCTCGCCCAAGGAGCAACCATAAACTAGTAGGCCACTTGACTATGAACAACCGTCTCCTTCACTTCTTTTTGGTGAAACTGTTGGTTCTTCGTGGTGGGAACTATGCTCTGGTTAAGGAAGACGATGTCCTTTTGATGTGGGCCATGCACAACCAAAAGGAAATCAATTGGGTCCAAAAGCTGAAACTGCACATGCTCCATGCAAAGGACCAACAAAAGCTCCCCTATGCCATCCTGCTCACCAAAATCTTCAAGGCTTTTGGAGTTGATCTGGCTGGAGAATTATAAGAGAAGGTGCCTACCAAAGCTTGCATTGGCACCCATCATCTCACTAAGATAGGTATCATCTATGTGAATGGAGCTTGGTACTCAAAAATAGAAGGCATTAATGCCAACATTCCTTTTGAAGCTCCTGCTGATGAACCTATTATTCAAGTGGCCTCAATACTCAAGAGGAGGGGTGAATTGAGTTTTTAAAACTTTGCTTGAAATGCCTTTGAACTTGATTCTTTTAACACAAGTTTAGAGATTATGAAAGTAAGATCAAGTAAAGTACACAAGATAATTCAAAACAAGAGGCAAATATGGATAAGGCAATTTATCAAACACTTGGTGTGCAATGTTTAATATTAACCAAATCAAGCAAGCTAAAATATACAAACCACAATCAACTAACACAAATCGATCAAGAGCAATATATGATAGTAAAAGAGTAAGGGAGAAGAGATTGCAAACCGATTTAACGAGTTCCACCAACCCGGTGTACGTCTCGCCTCTAAGCAACCCACTTAGAGGATTTCCACTATTGTAGATTAGAGATACAACTTTGAGCAATTGCGGCTTCCTAGTGTCCCACACTCAAGAACCCAATCCTCACAAGTATAAGGGCAACCCACCCAATCTCACAATATCCCAAAGGTTGAACCCCAACCTTTGTAACCACTCAACCTAGAGTGAATAACCACTCAATCCTAGAGTGAACTCTGGTGTTTAATGTTTGTGTTTACAAGTAAAAATACTCTCTCAAAAGAATGGATAAGCAAGTGATAGCTCACACAAATTCTAACTCTCAAAAGGAGAGGATATACAAATGAAATCTCAAAATATACAAGAGTAAAAAACTCACTAAGCACTAAGAATGATTGTAGAACTGATTTCCTTTTGTTCCTTGTTGCTCTCTTGCTTCTACTCTTGTTGTGCTTGTGTTTCCCTTGCATTTATAGAGCCTTGGAGCAGCTTGAGAGACTTTATAGCCGTTGCATGTAGTGGGCATCTGAGAAATGGTGAAAAAATGAGCTAGTTTCCCACTAAAATATGTTTTCCCACTATCGTAATCGATTACGCCTCGAACTGTAATCGATTACATTTCGAATGTTTTAGTCCAGTTCGTGTTGTAATCGATTAGCATTCAACACCTAATCGATTAGCTTCAAGTCAGAACCCTGGTAATCGATTATATCTTGCCTCATAATCGATTAGCTATAGCACCTGATGCATTTAATTTAATTCTTGACTTGGTAATCGATTATGACACTTGGGTAATTGATTAATGTCATTCCAGTAGCTCTGTAATCGATTGCCTGAGGTCTTGTAATCGATTAGCTTATGTACCTGATACATTTAATTCAATTCTTGACTTGGTAATCGATTATGACACTTGGGTAATCGATTAGTGTCGTTCCAGTAGCTCTGTAATCGATTTCCTGAGGTCTTGTAATCGATTAGCTTATGTACCTGATACATTTAATTCAAAACAGAAGCTATCTAATCAATTAGCTTAGACTCCCTAATCGATTAGATGCGCAGTTTTTCTGGGTCTGATTCTAAGTCTTTGTTTTTGCAAGAATTTCTTCAAGAGTCCTTTGTCATTATCAAAATCCTTGAACCTGTAATCATATTCAAACACATTCTCCCCCTTTTTGATGATGACAACAATGTTCATCTCTTGAGGGTTGTTAGTTTAAATAATAATCTTATCTCTAAGTTTATCTCTTGAATGTTTATCTGCACAAACATATCTCTTATGAATTCTGCATGATCTCTTATCTCTTAATCAAATTTTCAGAGTCTACATTATCTCTTATCAAATATCTCTTAAGCAAATAAATCTCCCCCTATCTTAAAGAATCTATTAACCACTTTAGAAAATTAACCATTTTGCAATTTATTTTAGCAGCTAATATTAGATGAACAATTAGATGAATAATCAGCCAATATCAGATGAACAATTATTTCTTCTCCCCCTTTGGAATCATCAAAAATAATTAAAGCAAATAGATGCATATAATGAAAGACAAAATTTTATTCAATTTAAACGAAAGGGAAAGTACATTAATAGAAAGATGGCAGAATTAAAAAAATTATGCAGAATTAAGAAAAACACAAAACACATTAACCAAAACATGAAAAACAGATTTAGTTATCCGGATTAAAAAAGCGAAGCTCAGAGATTTGGTGAGATAGCTCATCATAGCGCTGTTGCATTATCTCAAAGTGTTGCTGCTCAGTCATTGAAAACTCTTGAAGAGAGTTCTCAATGCGGTCGAAGCGGCGGTCAAGGTGAGCGTAGAGAGATACGAATGGATCAGAGGGGGCTTCCGGTACAAGTTGTGTTGCAGGAGGAGGAGGGATTGGCTCATCAGCAGGGGCTTCAAAAGGAATGTTGGCATGATAGCCTTCCATCCTTGAGTACCAAGCTCCATTCAGAAAAACGAGACCCATCTTGGTGAGGTGATGGGTGCCAATGCAAGCCTTTAGAGGCACCTTCTCCGACAGCTCTCCAGCCAAGTCTACTCCATAATGTTTGAAGATTCTAGTGAGTAGAATGGCGTAGGAAAGCTTTTGCTGATCTTTGGCTTGGCGCATGTGGAGCTTGATCATTTGAACCCAATTTATCTCCTTTTGGTTCTGCATAGCCCACATCAAGAGGACATCATCCTCTTCTACCAGAGCATAGTTCCTACCAGAGCATAGTTCCCACCACCAGGCGGTTGTTCATGGTCAAGTGGCCCACCAGCTTGTTGTTGCTTCTTGGGCGATCAGCCTTCCATAAGGATTGTCGGGCAGTGAGAGCATTGAAACCCCATTCATCCTCAGGATCTCCTCCGTCGAACTCTGCATCATTAAGTGGCAGAAGAGAGATTCCTGCCAACTGGGCATTTGTGAGCTTAATGGTCACATTTTAAACTTTTGATTCTATCACCCCATTGATAAGCTTGAGGTTGCAGTAAAATACCCGGATGAGTTCTGGATAGTAAAGTTCTTCATTAAGGGTGAGGAAGGGGAAGAGGTTATAGTGGTGGAGAGATTAAGTGAAGGTGAGGCTGTGGTTGTCAAAGGTTTCAGCAATGGTGTAGTGGGGGGATATGATATCTTTTTCAGAAAAATGGTTGATGAAGTGTTGAAGGTCTCTATGGTTTGTGAAAAACCTGGAGAAATCAAGGGGATTGTTTGTTTGGGCCATTGAAGACCTTTCCCTCTTGATGGTTCTTGATGTAGACATGGTGGTGGAAGGAGAAAAGTGTAGAGGGAAGATGAAGAGAAAGAGAGAGTTCTTTAGGAACTTGAGAGAGTTTAAAGGAGAGGAGGTAGTGTGAGTTGAGGGAGTGAATAGGTAGGTTTTTATAGGGAAAAGGTAGATTTAGGAAGGAGTGAAGTAGAGTTAGTGGGGGTAGGAACACGAAGGGCCTCGGTAACTGTCGTTTGACTGCTCTGGAACCGATGCTAATCGATTACGAGGCATGGGTAATCGATTAGCTCACTGTTTCTGAGGAAGATGAATCACTTTCGCACATGGGTAATCAATTTGGAGAGATGGGTAATTGATTAGTTTGAGAAATAGAATCGTCCTAATCGATTAAGGGAGGCTGGTAATCGATTAGAGGAAAGTTGAAACGTTTTGGACCTGAAACAGAGGCTTTATAATCGATTATGGACCAAGTGGTAATCGATTAGGTAGAAAATAGAAGCTTGGTAATCGATTAGATGTCAAGTAGTAATCGATTAGCTAAGAACCATAAGCTTACTAATCGATTATGTCAATCTTTGTAATCGATTGTTTTGCTTAAAAACGCCCAGATTTTGCAGATTTTGTTTCAGAAGGCTAGAAATCTATTAAGTTATTCCTTAGAGCATATCGAACTTAACGAAACATAATCAGAATCAAGGAATTATCAAAATCATCTATTTATTCAAACACAATTGGTTATATCAAGGATTCCTAATTCTCTCCTAATATGTATGAATTGATCTTTTGCTAGAGGTTTGGTGAATATATCCGTTAATTGCTTGGAGGTTTCAACATGTTCGAGCACACAATCACCCTTTAATACATGATCTCTAATGGAATGATGTCAAATCTCAATATGTTTGGTTCTTGAATGCATTACAGGATTCTTTGAAATATTTATAGCACTTGTGTTATCACATTTGAGAGGCACATGGTCTAACATAACACCAAAGTCTAGAAGTTGTTGTCTCATCCAAAGGATTTGAGCACAACAACTACCAGTTGCAACATATTCTGCCTCAATTATGGATAGTGCAACACTTACTTGTTTCTTTCTATGCCAAGAAACAAGAGAACTACCAAGTAAGTGACAAGTTCCACTAGTGCTTTTCCTATCTAGTTTACATCTTGCAAAATCCGAATCTGAATATCCAACTAATGTGCATTCAATCCCTTTGGGATACCATAAACCGACATTTGGAGTTCCAACAAGATATTTCATTATTCTTTTTACTACAGTTAGGTGTGATTCTTTTGGACATGCTTGGTATCTAGCACACATACAAACAACAAACATGATGTCCGGCCTACTTGCGGTTAAATAAAGTAAGGATCCGATTATACCTCTATATTTTGTAAGTTTAACATCCTTACCCTTCTCATCCTTGTCCAAATAGCATGAAGTGCCCATAGGTGTGGCAATGTCATTTGCCTTGTCCATGTTGAATTTCCTAAGCAATTCTTTGCAGTACTTTGCTTGACTAATGAATGTGCCCTCATTAGTTTGCTTGATTTATAGTCCAAGGAAGAATGTAAGTTCCCCCATCATGGACATCTCAAATTCTTCTTGTATTAATTTAGCAAACTCTTTGCACATTGACTCATTAGTAGCACCAAAGATTATATCATCAACATATACTTGCACCAATAGTATGTCATTCTTTTTGTGCTTTATGAATAATGTTGTGTCAACCTTTCCTCTTTCAAAGTTGTTTTCTAAAAGAAATTTGCTCAATCTTTCATACCAAGCTCTTGGAGCTTGTTTTAAGCCATACAAGGCTTTCTTTAGTTTGAAAACATGATTTAGAAATTAGTAGTTTTCAAAACCTGGAGGTTGATCAACATACACTTCCTCTTGAATATAACCATTCAAGAAAGCACTCTTGACATCCATTTGGTACAATTTAAAGTCCTTACAACATGCAAAGGCTAATAATAATCTAATGGCTTCTAGCCTAGCTACGGGAGCATACGTCTCTTCATAATCAATGCCTTCTTCTTGATTGTAACCCTTAGCTACTAGCCTAGCTTTGTTCCTTGTAATTATACTATTTTCATCTAATTTATTCCTAAACACCCATTTTGTTCCTATTATTTGGTGATCATTGGGTTTTGGCATAAGTTCCCAAACTTCATTTCTTTCAAATTGATTCAATTCTTCTTGCATGGCCAACATCCAATGTTTATCAATAATAGCTTCATCAATGCATTTGGGTTCTATTTATGATACAAAGGCTAAATGATTACATGCATTCCTAATGGCGTTTCGAGTACTTACATCTTTAGTCATTTCACCTATGACTTTATCTAAGGGATGGTCCTTCAAAGTGATCCATTGTTGTGGTTCCTCATGTTGTGTTGCATCTTTGTCTTTGTTCTCTTCTTCCTTGTCATTCAAGGTTAATTCTTGAAAAGTACCTGCAATATCATCAACATCTTCCTTTCTCGGGGAGTTATGGCGATTCTCATCAAATTTGACATGAATGGACTCCTCAATGGTGTTTGTTTGTTTATTAAAGATTCGATAAGATTTACTAGATTGTGAATATCCTAGGAAGATTTCCTCATCAGCTTTAGCATTAAACTTTCCTAGATTATCTTTTCCATTATTGAGCACAAAGCATTTACATCCAAAAATATGAAAGTATGAAATGTTGGGTTTTCTTCCCTTGTAAAGTTCATAGGGGGTTTTCTTTAGGATAGGCCTTATTAAACATCTATTCATAACATGACAAGCGGTATTTACTGCATCGGCCCAAAAATATTTCGCAATGTTGTTTTCATTTAACATGGTTCTTGCAAGTTCTACTAAGGATCTATTTTTCCTTTCAACTACTCCATTTTGTTGAGGAGTTCTAGGAGCTGAGAAATTGTGATTGATACCATGTTTTTCGCAAAAGCTTTCAAAAGATTGATTTTCAAATTCTCCCCCATGATCGGTTCTAATGGATGCAATATTAGAATTTTGCTCATTTTGGATAATCTTAGCAAGTTTCTTAAATGCATGATATGCTTCATTCTTATGAGCAAGAAACAAGGTCCATGTATATCTAGAATAGTCATCTACAATTACTAGACCATAGTAATTACCACCAAAGCTTTTGATTTTGGAAGGTCCAAATAGATCCATGTGCAAAAGTTGTAAAGGCTTTTGAGTGGAAACAATGATTTTAGATTGAAAGGATGCCTTTACTTGTTTTCCCTTTTGACATGCATCACAAAATTTGTTTTCAAATTTAAGCTTTGGTAAACCAATTACTAATTTTTTAGAAACAAGTTTATTCAAATGGTCTACATGTATATGAGCTATTCTTCTATGCCATAGCCAAGTTTCATCCTCTCTAGTCATGAAGCATTGTACATCATTTGAGGACAAACTATCCATATCAATCATGTAAATATTATCAATTTTTTGACCTACAAACTTGATTTCCTTGTTAATCTTATGCTCAATTATGCAACAATTTGATTCAAACAAAACTCTATATCCTTTGTCACATAATTGACTTATGCTAAGTAAATTGTGTTTTAGGCCTTCAACATACAACACATCACTAATAGAAGTAGAGGAATTCTTACCAATGTTTCCAATGCCTAGAATTCTTCCTTTGGTGTTGTCTCCGTAGGTGACGCTTCCTTTCCTTTTGGGAGTGAAGGAAGTGAACTTGCTTATGTCTCCCGTCATATGCTTTAAACACCCACTATCCAAATACCAATGGGTGTTTTTTGCCTTGAAGCATACCTACAAAACAAGATTAATTTAGAGAACTAGGTACCCATTGTATGTTGGGTCCTTTTAGGTTAGTTTGTGGTAATGTCCCTTTGGGAACCCATACCTTTCTTATAACTTTTGGTCCTAATTTTCTAACATTACAATTTAAAGAATTGTGACCTTTAAAACCATAATGATTGCATCTCATGAAAGGTGATGATAATCTCCTTGGTGGTACAAAGAAGTTTTTGTAATATTTTTCCTTTTTGGTGGAGTTGTATCCTAAACCGGTTTTATCAAGCATACATCTTTGATTTCCAAGTAATATATTTAAGTTATCTCTACCATTTGTAAATTTTTCTAATGTTCTAGTTAGGTCTAAGACCTTGGTTTCTAGAATGTCACATTTCTTTACAAACTCACATGGTTTGGTCCTAGAGCATGCTTGAACATTTTCTAATTCATCTTTCAAACATTTATTTTCTTTACAAACTTCTATGAGATCTTTTTCAAGAGTGTTAATGGTTTTTCTTGACAATTTGTATTTACTAGAAATCTTGATAAATTTATCATACAAATCTTCAAAAGCATCTAGTAATTCATTCTTATCTAAATCAAGAAGACTTACCTCATTATCTTCTTCTTGGTGATTGGCCATTAAACAAAGATTCACTTCTTCGTTTTCGGACTCATCGGAGCTACTTACATTATGTAAGCTCTTCTTCTTCCTCTTTTCTCCTTGCCTTTCTTCTTAAGATTTGGGAAATCCGCCTTGAAGTGCCCTTCCTTGCCATATTCAAAACAATTAGGTGAAGAAGATGATTCATTGGGAATAGGTCTCTTACCTTGAGGTTTGAAGTTCTTTTGGAATCGTTTGTTTTTCATGAACTTTCCGAATCTCTTCACAAACAATCCAAACTCCTCCTCATCATCAAGGTCACTACAAGATTCTTCTTCATGTGTGGAGGTAGCCTTGAGAGCTAGGCCTTTCTTCTTGGAGGTTTTCTCTTCTTTCTCTGCTTGTTTTAAATCCTTTAATTCTTACTCTTGCTCTTGTAGCTTTCCAAAGAGTATGGCAAGGGACATCTCATTAATGCTCGGGGATTTTTTGATGGCGGTGACGAGCGGTTGCCATTCTCTGCTAAGACTTTTCAAAACTTTATGCATAAGCTCTTTGTTAGTATATACTTTTCCAAGAGTAATAAGGTGATTTATTATGAGTGTAAATCTCTTTTGTATTTCTACAATGGTTTCTCCGGAGTTATATTGTACTTTCTTCTCTTCATCACTAGTCCATTCATCCATGGGTTTTTCAACGTTTTTATCATTGATAGTATGCATGGGTGTAAAAGGACCATTTTCAATGGCATTCCAAACTCTTAGATCAATGGATTGAATAAAGATTTTCATTCTTTCCTTCCAAAAAGCATAACCTTCCCTATTAAAAGTGGGAGGTCTATTTGTGGCACCACCCTCGGGAAAAAGGTTTAGAGAACTTGAGGCCATCTTATCTCTTGAAGCTGTTAAGCTTGATCTACCAAGAGTCAAGCTCTGATACCACTTGTTATTCAAGTGGCCTCAATACTCAAGAGGGGAGATGAATTGAGTTTTTAAAACTTTGCTTGAAATGCCTTTGAACTTGATTCTTTTAACACAATTTTAGAGATTATGAAAGTAAGATCAAGTAAAGTACACAAGATAATTCAAAACACGAGGCAAATATGGATAAGGCAATTTATCAAACACTTGGTGTGCAATGTTCAATATTAACCAAATCAAGCAAGCTAAAATATACAAACCACAATCAACCAACACAAATCAATCAAGAGCAATATATGATAGTAAAAGAGTAAGGGAGAAGAGATTGCAAATCGATTTAACGAGTTCCATCAACCCGGTGTACGTCTCGCCTCTAAGCAACCCACTTAGAGGATTTCCATTATTGTAGATTAGAGATACAACTTTGAGCAATTGTGGCTTCCTAGTGTCCCACACTTAAGAACCCAATCCTCACAAGTACAAGGGCAACCCACCCAATCTCACAATATCCCAAAGGTTGAACCCCAACCTTTGTAACCACTCAACCTAGAGTGAATAACCACTCAATCCTAGAGTGAACTCTGGTGTTTGATGTTTGTGTTTACAAGCAAAAATACTCTCTCAAAAGAGTGGATAAGCAAGTGATAGCTCACACAAATTCTAACTCTCAAAAGGAGAGGATATACAAATGAAATCTCAAAATATACAAGAGTAAAAAACTCACTAAGCACCAAGAATGATTGTAGAACTGATTTCCTTTTGTTCCTTGTTGCTCTCTTCCTTCTACTCTTGTTGTGCTTGTGTTTCCCTTGCATTTATTGATCCTTGGAGCAGCTTGAGAGACTTTCTAGCCGTTGCATGTAGTGGGCATCTGAGAAATGGTAAAAAAATGAGCTGGTTTCCCACTAAAATATGTTTTCCCACTATCATAATCGATTACGCCTCGAACTGTAATCGATTACATTTCGAATTTTTCAGTCCAGTTCGTGCTGTGATCGATTAGCATTCAACACCTAATCGATTAGCTTCAAGTCAGAACCCTGGTAATCGATTATATCTTGCCTAATAATCGATTAGCTATAGCACCTGATGCATTTAATTCAATTCTTGACTTGGTAATCGATTATGACACTTGGGTAATCGATTAGTGTCGTTCCAGTAGCTCTGTAATCGATTGCCTGAGGTCTTGTAATCGATTAGCTTATGTACCTGATACATTTAATTCAATTCTTGACTTGGTAATCGATTATGACACTTGGGTAATCGATTAGTGTCGTTCCAGTAGCTCTGTAATCGATTTCCTGAGGTCTTGTAATCGATTAGCTTATGTACCTGATACATTTAATTCAAAACAGAAGCTATCTAATCAATTAGCTTAGACTCCCTAATCGATTAGATGCGCAGTTTTTCTGGGTCTGATTCTAAGTCTTTGTTTTTGCAAGAATTTCTTCAAGAGTCCTTTGTCATTATCAAAATCCTTGAACCTGTAATCATATTCAAACACAGAACCTGCCCCTCCTCCTCCTACAACTCAAAGTGAAACATCCACCCCCGCTGACCCATTCGCCTCTCTATATGCGCATCTTGACCGCCGGTTTGATCGGGTTGAGAACTCTCTGCAAGAGTTCCAAATGACTGAGCAGCAGCATTTCGAGATCATGCAACAACGATATGACAAGTTGTCTCATCAAATCTCCGAATTCCGTTTCTTTCATCCGGATAATTAGATTCGTTTTCATTGTGCTTTGTTTAAGTTACTTTTCATTATGTTTTTGAATTTTCATTCTGCCATTTCCCTTATGTACTTTCCCTTTCTGCAATGAATAAAATTTCTATTTCGTTATATCTCTCTGGCTTTACTGGTTTTTGATGATTACAAAGGGGGAGAAATATTTGAAGTTCATCTAATCTATTTTCATCTAATCTGTTTGCTAAAATTAACAAGTTCTAAAAACTGATTGATAATAACAAGTGGTTAACAAGTTGAAAATTTTGAATTTTAAAAGTTTAAAGAGACAACAAGTGGATTAAAGAGATAATTTCTCTTAAGAGATAACAAGTGGCATAAATTCATCTAGATAGGGGGAGATATTTGTTAATCAAGATATAACTTGTTAGAGATAACACTGTGCAAAATTTGAATAATTTGAATTAGATATGTTTTTACAGATAATGATTAAGAGATAAAATTAGAGATAATGATTAGAGATAATTTTATTTTGAACTAAAATCCTCAAGAGATGAACATTGTTTGTCATCATCAAAAAGGGGGAGAATGTGTTTGAATATGCTTTCAGGTTTGAAGATTTTGATAATGACAAAGAGCTCTTGAGGAAACTCTTGAAGAAACAAGAAAACAGCATCAGACCTACAAAAACACGCAGGCTAATTGATTACAAAGGCACATCTAATCGATTAGATAGCTTCTGTTTTGTCACATAATCGATTACACAGTGATGACTAATCAATTACAATGGTTCTGTTTATTAACTGATCGATTACACCAAGAGACCTAATCGATTACCAAGATGAAAAATCAATTAAATGCATCAGGTACTTATACTAATCGATTGCAGGACTTATACAATCGATTACAGGGCTTCTAGAATAACATCTAATCGATTACAACATATCAACTAATCGATTACATGGCTACTGATTGTGCACTAATCGATTACATACAAGACATAATCGATTACCAAGCTGCATAACCAAATTATATGCATCAGGTGCCATCACTAATCGATTACAAGTCAAGGAGTAATCGATTACCAAGGTTCTGTGTCACACCTAATGGATTACATGGTGTATGCTAATCGATTATAGCACGAAATACACTGAAGTTTTCAAAGTGCAATCGATTACAGATCGAGGCGTAATCGATTACAGTCGTGCCAGAATTTGGGGAAAGTAATTTTTAGTGGGAAACCAGCTCATTTCTCCATTCCAACTCAGTGCCCATAACTTGCAATGGCTAGGAAGACTTTGGCACTCCCTTAAAGCTCTATAAATGGCTCTCCAACTCAAGCACAACACACAACAATACAAGAGGCAATGAATCCTTACCTTCATTTGTACTTAGTGAGTCCATTCTTTGTATATTCTGAAAGTTTGAGCTTAGAACTTGTATATCCTCTCTTGTTGAGAGTTAGAAATTGTGTAAGCTTTCAATTGCCTATTCACTCTATTGATAGTATATATCTTGTAAACATCATCACCAAACACCAAGGTTTTCACTCTAGGTTGAGTGGTCACAAAGGTTGGGGTTCAACCTTTGGGTTATTGAGAGATTGTGAGATTAGGTGGGTTACCCTTTGCTTGTGAGGATTGAGTTCTTGAGTGTGGGACACTAGGAAGCTGTAATTGCTTAAAGCTTGTAATCTCAAATTCTCAATAGTGGAAATCCTTCAAGTGGGTTGCTTGAAGGCGAGACGTACACCGGGGTGGTGGAACTCGTTAAATTGGTTTGCAAGCTCTTCTCCCTTACTCTTTTACTTTCATACATTGCATTTGATTGGTTTGTTATTGATTGATTGCGATTTACCTACTTGAACTTGCTTGAACTAGTTGCTTTAAAGTGTTGCACACCAAGTGCTCGATAAATTGCTTCAGCAATATTTACTACTTGATTTGCATTGACTCTTGTACTAAACTTGCCTTCTCTTGTATAAACTCTAAACTTGTGATAAAAGAACCAAGTTCAAAGATATTTCAAGAAAAATCTTAAAACCTCAATTCACCCCCCCCCCCTCTTGAGTATTGAGGCCACTTGAATAACAAGTGGTATCGGAGCTTGACTCTTGTAGATCAAGCTTAACAGCTTCAAGAGAACAATGGCCTCAACTTCTCTAAATCTTTTCCCCAAGGGTGGTGTAACAAATAGACCTCCCGCTTTCCATGGTGAGGGGTATACCTTTTGGAAAGAGAGAATGAAAATTTTTATTCAATCTATTGATCTAAGAGTTTGGAATGCCATTGAAAATGGTCCCTTTATTCCCATGCACACTGTTAATGGAAAAAATGTTGAAAAACCAATGGACGATTGGACGAGTGATAAAGAGAAAAAGGTACAGTATAATTACAGGGCTAAAAATCTCATTACTCTTGCATTAGGACCGGATGAATTTTTTCGAATAATCACATGTAAGTCCGCCAAGGAGATATGGGATACTTTACAAGTAACCCATGAAGGTACTAATAATGTTAAAGACTCTAAGATCAGTACATTAACTAGTCAATATGAGTGCTTCAGATTAAATTCTGGTGAATCAATTGTTGATATGCAAAAAAGGTTCACTCTCATTATTAATCAACTTATTACCCTTGGAAAGACTTACACTAACAAAGATCTCATTCATAAAGTGTTGAAAAGTCTTAACAGGGAATGGAAACCGCTAGTCACCGCCATCAAACAATCTCCTAGCATTAATGAAATGTCTCTTGCCATACTATTTGGTAAGTTACAAGAACAAGAACAAGAGCTGAAAGAATTAAAGATGGCAGAAGAGGAAGAAAAATCTTCTAAGAAGAAAGGTCTATCTCTCAAGGCCACCTCCACAAATGAAAAAGAATCCGGAAGTGAACTCGATGAAGAAGAAGAGTTTGGACTCTTTGTGAAACACTTTAGGAAATTCATGAGAAGCAAACGCTTCCAAAGAAGCTCCAAAACTCAAGGTAAAAAACCTATCACTAAAGAAAATTCTTCCTCACCCAATTGTTTTGAATGTGGCAAGGAAGGGCACTTCAAAGCTGATTGCCCAAACCTCAAGAAGAAAAGCAAAGAGAGGGGAGGAAGAAGAAGAGCTTACATCACTTGGGAAGAAATTGATGTAAGTAGATCTAATGATTCAGACAATGAAGAAGCAAATCTTTGCTTAATGGCCAACCACTTTGAAGAGGAAGATGAAGTAAGTCTCCATGACTTAGATAAAGAAGAATTGCTTGATGCTTTTGATGAATTGTATGACAAATTTGTTAAGCTTTCTAGTAAATATAAATTGTCTTGAAAAACAATAGAAACTCTAGAGACACATCTACTTGAGCAAGTAAAAGAAAATGAGTCTTTGAAAAAGAAAATTGTTGAAAAACAAACTTGCTCAAGATCATGTGAATACTTCAAGAAATATGTTGACCTAGAAAAGAAAGTCCTAGACTTAAACAAAACCTTAGAGAGGTTTACTAATGGTAAAGATAATCTAAATGTATTACTTGGAAGTCAAAGATGCATGTTTGACAAAACGGGATTAGGATATAACACTATCAAGAAAGAAAAGCACTACAAAAACTTCTTTGTACCACCTAGAAAATCATCATCACCATTTTCTAAATGTAATCATTGTGGTGTCAAAGGACACAATGCTCTAAATTGCTATGTTAGAAAACTTGGACCAAAAGTGATAAGGAAGGTATGGGTTCCCAAAGGGACATTACCACAAGCTAACCAAAAAGGACCCAACATAAAATGGGTACCAAGTTCTCTAAACTAATTTTGTTTTGTAGGTATGCTTCAAGGCAAGCAACACCCATTGGTATTTGGATAGTGGGTGTTCAAAACACATGACAGGATACATAAGCAAATTCACATCATTCACTCCTAAAAAGAAAGGAAGTGTCACTTATGGAGATAACACCAAAGGAAAAATACTTGGTATCGGAAATATCAGTAAAAACTCTTCTACCTCCATTAGTGATGTATTATATGTTGAAGGACTCAAACATAACTTACTTAGAATAAGCCAATTATGTGATAAAGGATATAGAGTTTTATTTGAATCCAATTGTTGCATAATTGAGAATAAGCTAAAGAAAGAGGTTAAGTTTGTTGGTCAAAGAATTGATATCATTTACATGATTGATATTGATAGTTTGTCCTCAAATGATGTGCAATGTTTCATGACTAGAGAGGATGAAACTTGGTTATGGCATAGAAGAATAGCTCATATACATGTAGACCACTTGAACAAACTTGTTTCTAAAGAATTAGTAATTTGTTTACCAAAGCTCAAATTTGAAAACAAATTTTGTGATGCATGTCAAAAGGGAAAACAAGTAAAGGCATCCTTTCAAGCTAAAAACATTGTTTCTACTCAAAGGCCTTTACAACTTTTGCACATGGACTTATTTGGACCCTCTAAAATCAAAAGCTTTGGTGGTAATTACTTTGGTCTAGTAATTATAGATGACTATTCAAGATATACATGGACCTTGTTTCTTGCTCACAAAAATGAAGCATATCATGCATTCAAGAAACTAGCCAAGATTATCCAAAATGAGCAAAATTCAAAAATTACATCCATAAGAACCGATCATGGGGGAGAATTTCAAAACCAATCCATTGAAAATTTTTGTGAAAAACATGGTATTAATCACAATTTTTCAGCTCCTAAAACTCCACAACAAAATGGAGTGGTTGAAAGGAAAAATAGATCTTTAGTGGAGCTTGTAAGAACCATGTTAAATGAAAATAACATTGCGAAACATTTTTGGGCCGATGCGGTAAATACCGCGTGTCATGTTATGAATAGATGTTTAATAAGACCTATTCTAAAGAAAACCCCCTATGAACTTTACAAGGGAAGAAAACCCAATATTTCTTATTTTCATATTTTTGGATGCAAATGTTTTGTGCTTAACAATGGAAAGGATAATCTAGGAAAGTTTGATGCAAAATCTGATGAGGCAATCTTTCTAGGATATTCATCATTTAGTAAATCATATCGAGTCTTTAACAAACAAACTAACACTATTGAGGAATCAATTCATGTGAAATTTGATGAAAATGGCCATAACTCCCCGAGAAAGGAAGATGTTGATGACATTGTAGGTACCTTCCAAGAATTAACATTGGATGATAAAGAAGAAGATATCAAAGACAAGGACACAACACAAGAAGTGGGAACTCAACAAAAGGAATGGATCATCTCAAAAGACCATCCTTTGGATAACATCATAAGTGATATCACAAAAGGTGTAAGTACCCGTCGCTCTTTTAATACTTGCAATCATTTAGCTTTTGTCTCTCAAATTGAACCTAAAACCATTGATAAGGCTATTATTGATGAGCATTGGATGTTGGCTATGCAAGAAGAACTGAATCAATTTGAAAGAAATCAAGTTTGGGAATTAGTGCCAAGACCCAATGATCATCAAATAATAGGTACTAAATGGGTTTTTAGGAACAAATTAGACAAAAACGGTATAATCACTAAAAATAAAGCTAGACTAGTTGCTAAGGGGTATAATCAAGAAGAAGGAATAGATTATGAAGAAACATATGCTCCCATAGCTAGGTTAGAAGCCATAAGATTATTACTAGCCTTTGCTTGTTGTATGGATTTTAAGCTTTATCAAATGGATGTCAAAAGCGCTTTTCTAAATGGCTATATTCAAGAAGAAGTTTATGTAAATCAACCTCCCGGTTTTGAAAATCACAAATTACCAAACCATGTTTTCAAATTGAGAAAAGCTTTATACGGTTTGAAACAAGCTCCAAGAGCTTGGTATGAAAGGCTTAGTAAATTTCTTTTAGAAAATAATTTTGAAAGAGGAAAGGTTGATACTACACTGTTTATAAAACGCAAAAACTACAATGACATTCTTTTGGTACAAGTTTATGTTAATGATATAATATTCGGTGCTACTAACGAAATTCTTTGTCAAGAGTTTGCCAAGATTATACAAAATGAATTTGAAATGTCCATGATAGGAGAACTCAATTTCTTCCTTGGATTACAAATCAAACAAACAAATGAAGGTAATTTCAATAGTCAAACAAAATATTGCAAAGAACTATTCAGAAGGTTTGAAATGGACAAGGCAAACGAAATGGCTACACCCATGAGTACATCTTGCTATTTAGACAAAGATGAGAAGGGTAAGGACGTTGAAATAACCAAATACCGAGGTATGATTGGCTCCTTACTTTACTTGACAGCTAGTAGGCCTGATATTATGTTTGTTATATGTATGTGTGCTAGATATCAAGCATGTCCTAAAGAATCACATCTCACTACCGTAAAAAGAATTTTGAAATACCTTGTGGGTACTCAAAATATTGGTTTATAGTATCCCAAAGGCGTTGAATGTAATCTTTTAGGATATTCTGATTCTGACTTTGCTGGTTGTAAACTTGATAGAAAGAGCACTAGTGGCACATGTCATTTACTTGGTAGTTCCCTTGAGTGTTGCCTTATCAACAACTGAAGCAAAATATGTAGCAGCTAGCAGTTGTTGTGCTCAAATTCTTTGCATGAGACAACAACTTCTTGATTTTGGTGTTGTTTTAAACAAAGTGCCTATCAAATGCGATAATACTAGCGCCATAAATATCTCCAAAAATCCGGTCATGCACTCTAGGACTAAGCATATTGAAATAAGACATCATTTTATAAGAGACCATGTGTTAAAAGGAGATTGTGTTCTTGAATATGTTGATACTTTAAAGCAATTGGCAGATATTTTTATAAAACCACTTGCAAAGGAACCATTCATACACATTAGAAGGGAATTAGAATCCTAGATATGACCAATTGTGTTTGAATAATAAGTGATTTTGATAATTCCTTGTTTTACAACATGTTTAATGAGTTTGTAATTAATTGTGGTATGATCTCCAATTTTCTTGTCTAAAATCTGCATAATCTGTGTATTTCTGAACTATGTAATCGATTACGAAGAGATACATAATCGATTATTATGCTTCTATTTGACACGTAATCGATTACCCCCAGTTCAATAATCGATTACCAAGCCTCAGTTTCATGCGTAATCGATTACCCCTCCTTAGATAATCGATTACTAAGCTACTGTTCCATGCCTAATCGATTAGCACCTCTATATAATCGATTACCAACGTTTTAACTTCCTAATAATCGACTGCTCTCATCGCATAATCAATTGTAAAGACTCTGTTTTTAACGTAATCGATTACCCATGTGCTCTAATCGATTATACCACTTGCAAAACGTTCCAACTTCCTCAGAAACCGCGTCTTAATCGATTAGCCTCTGCTGCCTAATCGATTAGCATCAAAACTGGAGCAGTTGAAGTGCAGAATTCAGAGAGACTCCGTTGGCCCAATCACTCCCTACCTCATTAACTCTCTTCTCTTCTTTCTAAACCCTAATTTTACACTATATATACCCCATCTTCCACTCTCTCATCTCACACCACTCCTTCCTTCAATCTCTCAACTTCTTAGAGCTTTTCAAAAGCCTCTCATTCTCTTCTCCTTTTCTGCATTCTCCTTCTCATTGCCATGTCTTCCTTAAGAATGGTTAAGAGAGTAAGGTCCTCTATGGCCCAAACAAACAACCCCCTAGACTTCTCTAGATTTTTCTCTTCCTCTAGAGACCTTCAGAATTTCTTTAAGAATTTTTCTGAAAAAGACATCATCTCCCCTCACTTCATAAATGCTGAAATTTTTGACCACCATAGCCTCACCTTCACCCAAAGCCTCCATCATTATAACCTCTTCCCCTTCCTCACCCTTAAGGAAGAATTCTATTACCCTGAGCTTATAAGGGTGTTCTATTACAACCTTAGGCTTGTGGATGGGTTGCTAGAAGCAAAGGTCAAAAATGTGACCCTTAGGATCACAAATGCCCAACTTGCGGAAATCACTCAACTTCTACTCAATGATGCTGAGTTTGTTGGAGGAGATCCCAAGGATGAGTGGGATTTCAATGCCATCACTGCCCGACAATCACTGTGGAGGGCCGCTCGCCCAAGGAGCAACCATAAACTAGTAGGCCACTTGACTATGAACAACCGTCTCCTTCACTTCTTTTTGGTGAAACTGTTGGTTCTTCGTGGTGGAAACTATGCTCTGGTTGAGGAAGACGATGTCCTTTTGATGTGGGCCATGCACAACCAAAAGGAAATCAATTGGGTCCAAATGCTGAAACTGCACATGCTCCATGCAAAGGACCAACAAAAGCTCCCCTATGCCATCCTGCTCACCAAAATCTTCAAGGCTTTTGGAGTTGATCTGGCTGGAGAATTATTGGAGAAGGTGCCTACCAAAGCTTGCATTGGCACCCATCATCTCACTAAGATAGGTATCATCTATGTGAATGGAGCTTGGTACTCAAAAATAGAAGGCATTAATGCCAACATTCCTTTTGAAGCTCCTACTGATGAACCTATTATTCAAGTGGCCTCAATACTCAAGAGGGGGGATGAATTGAGTTTTTAAAACTTTGCTTGAAATGCCTTTGAACTTGATTCTTTTAACACAAGTTTAGAGATTATGAAAGTAAGATCAAGTAATGAGGTTTTTAGCCTTATAGTTATATTGTACTTTCTTCTCTTCATCACTAGTCTATTCATCCATGGGTTTTTCAACGTTTTTATCATTGATAGTATGCATGGGTGTAAAAGGACCATTTTCAATGGCATTCCAAACTCTTAGATCAATGGATTGAATAAAGATTTTCATTCTTTCCTTCCAAAAAGCATAACCTTCCCCATTAAAAGTGGGAGGTCTATTTGTGGCACCACCCTCAGGAAAAAGGTTTAGAGAACTTGAGGCCATCTTATCTCTTGAAGCTGTTAAGCTTGATCTACCAAGAGTCAAGCTCTGATACCACTTGTTATTCAAGTGGCCTCAATACTCAAGAGGGGGGATGAATTGAGTTTTTAAAACTTTACTTGAAATGCCTTTGAACTTGATTCTTTTAACACAAGTTTAGAGATTATGAAAGTAAGATCAAGTAAAGTACACAAGATAATTCAAAACAAGAGGCAAATATGGATAAGGCAATTTATCAAACACTTGGTGTGCAATGTTCAATATTAACCAAATCAAGCAAGCTAAAATATACAAACCACAATCAACCAACACAAATCGATCAAGAGCAATATATGATAGTAAAAGAGTAAGGGAGAAGAGATTGCAAACTGATTTAACGAGTTCCACTAACCCGGTGTACGTCTCGCCTCTAAGCAACCCACTTAGAGGATTTCCACTATTGTAGATTAGAGATACAACTTTGAGCAATTGCGGCTTCCTAGTGTCCCACACTCAAGAACCCAATCCTCACAAGTACAAGGGCAACCCACCCAATCTCACAATATCCCAAAGGTTGAACCCCAACCTTTGTAACCACTCAACCTAGAGTGAATAACCACTCAATCCTAGAGTGAACTCTGGTGTTTGATGTTTGTGTTTACAAGCAAAAATACTCTCTCAAAAGAGTGGATAAGCAAGTGATAGCTCACACAAATTCTAACTCTCAAAAGGAGAGGATATACAAATGAAATCTCAAAATATACAAGAGTAAAAAACTCACTAAGCACCAAGAATGATTGTAGAACTGATTTCCTTTTGTTCCTTGTTGCTCTCTTCCTTCTACTCTTGTTGTGCTTGTGTTTCCCTTGCATTTATAGAGCCTTGGAGCAGCTTGAGAGACTTTCTAGCCGTTGCATGTAGTGGGCATCTGAGAAATAGTGAAAAAATGAGCTGGTTTCCCACTAAAATATGTTTTCCCACTATCGTAATCGATTACGCCTCGAGCTGTAATCGATTACATTTCGAATTTTTTAGTCCAGTTTGTGCTGTAATCAATTAGCATTCAACACCTAATCGATTAGCTTCAAGTCAGAACCCTGGTAATCGATTATATCTTGCCTAATAATCTATTAGCTATAGCACCTAATGCATTTAATTTAATTCTTGACTTGGTAATCGATTATGACACTTGGGTAATCGATTAGTGTCATTCCAGTAGCTCTGTAATCGATTGCCTGAGGTCTTGTAATCGATTAGCTTATGTACCTGATACATTTAATTCAATTCTTGACTTGGTAATCGATTATGACACTTGGGTAATCGATTAGTGTCGTTCCAGTAGCTCTGTAATCGATTTCCTGAGGTCTTGTAATCGATTAGCTTATGTACCTGATACATTTAATTCAAAACAGAAGCTATCTAATCAATTAGCTTAGACTCCCTAATCGATTAGATGCGCAGTTTTTCTGGGTCTGATTCTAAGTCTTTGTTTTTGCAAGAATTTCTTCAAGAGTCCTTTGTCATTATCAAAATCCTTGAACCTGTAATCATATTCAAACACATTCTCCCCCTTTTTGATGATGACAACAATGTTCATCTCTTGAGGGTTGTTAGTTTAAATAATAATCTTATCTCTAAGTTTATCTCTTGAATGTTTATCTGCACAAACATATCTCTTATGAATTCTGCATGATCTCTTATCTCTTAATCAAATTTTCAGAGTCTACATTATCTCTTATCAAATATCTCTTAAGCAAATAAATCTCCCCCTATCTTAAAGAATCTATTAACCACTTTAGAAAATTAACCATTTTGCAATTTATTTTAGCAGCTAATATTAGATGAACAATTAGATGAATAATCAGCCAATATCAGATGAACAATTATTTCTTCTCCCCCTTTGGAATCATCAAAAATAATTAAAGCAAATAGATGCATATAATGAAAGACAAAATTTTATTCAATTTAAACGAAAGGGAAAGTACATTAATAGAAAGATGGCAGAATTAAAAAAATTATGCAGAATTAAGAAAAACACAAAACACATTAACCAAAACATGAAAAACAGATTTAGTTATCCGGATTAAAAAAGCGAAGCTCAGAGATTTGGTGAGATAGCTCATCATAGCGCTGTTGCATTATCTCAAAGTGTTGCTGCTCAGTCATTGAAAACTCTTGAAGAGAGTTCTCAATGCGGTCGAAGCGGCGGTCAAGGTGAGCGTAGAGAGATACGAATGGATCAGAGGGGGCTTCCGGTGTAAGTTGTGTTGCAGGAGGAGGAGCGATTGGCTCATCAGCAGGGGCTTCAAAAGGAATGTTGGCATGATAGCCTTCCATCCTTGAGTACCAAGCTCCATTCAGAAAAACGAGACCCATCTTGGTGAGGTGATGGGTGCCAATGCAAGCCTTTAGAGGCACCTTCTCCGACAGCTCTCCAGCCAAGTCTACTCCACAATGTTTGAAGATTCTAGTGAGTAGAATGGCGTAGGAAAGCTTTTGCTGATCTTTGGCTTGGCGCATGTGGAGCTTGATCATTTGAACCTAATTTATCTCCTTTTGGTTCTGCATAGCCCACATCAAGAGGACATCATCCTCTTCTACCAGAGCATAGTTCCCACCATGGGGAACCAACATCTTGACCAAGAAGAAGTGTAAGAGGCGGTTGTTCATGGTCAAGTGGCCCACCAGCTTGTTGTTACTTCTTGGGCGATCAGCCTTCCATAAGGATTGTCAGGCAGTGAGAGCATTGAAACCCCATTCGTCCTCAGGATCTCCTCCGTCGAACTCTGCATCATTGAGTGGCAGAAGAGAGATTTTCGCCAACTGGGCATTTGTGAGCTTAATGGTCACATTTTTAACTTTTGATTCTATCACCCCATTGACAAGCTTGAGGTTGCAGTAAAATACCCGGATGAGTTCTGGATAGTAAAGTTCTTCATTAAGGGTGAGGAAGGGGAAGAGGTTGTAGTGGTGGAGAGATTGGGTGAAGGTGAGGCTGTGGTTGTTAAAGGTTTCAGCAATGGTGTAGTGGGGGGATATGATATCTTTTTCAGAAAAATGGTTGATGAAGTGTTGAAGGTCTCTATGGTTTATGAAAAACCTGGAGAAATCAAGGGGATTGTTTGTTTGGGCCATTGAAGACCTTGCCCTCTTGATGGTTCTTGATGTAGACATGGTGGTGGAAGGAGAAAAGTGTAGAGGGAAGATGAAGAGAAAGATAGAGTTGTTTGGGAACTTGAGAGAGTTTAAAGGAGAGGAGGTAGTGTGAGTTAAGGGAGTGAATAGGTAGGTTTTTATAGGGAAAAGGTAGATTTAGGAAGGAGTGAAGTGGAGTTAGTGGGGGTAGGAACACGAAGGGCCTCGGTAACTGTCGTTTGACTGCTCTGGAACCGATGCTAATCGATTACGAGGCATGGGTAATCGATTAGCTCACTATTTCTGAGGAAGATGAATCGCTTTTGCACATGGGTAATCAATTTGGAGAGATGGGTAATCAATTAGTTTGAGAAACAGAATCGTCCTAATCGATTAAGGGAGGCTGGTAATCGATTAGAGGAAAGTTGAAACATTTTGGACCTGAAACAGAGGCTTTGTAATTGATTATGGACCAAGTGGTAATCAATTAGGTAGAAAATAGAAGCTTGGTAATCGATTAGATGTCAAGTAGTAATCGATTAGCTAAGAACCAGAAGCTTACTAATCGATTATGTCAATCTTTGTAATCGATTATTTTGCTTAAAAACGCCCAGATTTTGCAGATTTTGTTTCAGAAGGCTAGAAATCTATTAAGTTATTCCTTAGAGCATATCGAACTTAACGAAACATAATCAGAATCAAGGAATTATCAAAATCATCTATTTATTCAAACACAATTAGTTATATCAAGGATTCCTAATTCTCTCCTAATATGTATGAATTAATCTTTTGCTAGAGGTTTGGTGAATATATCCGCTAATTGCTTGGAGGTTTCAACATGTTCAAGCACACAATCACCCTTTAATACATGATATCTAATGAAATGATGTCGAATCTCAATATGTTTGGTTCTTGAATGCATTACAGGATTCTTTGAAATATTTATAGCACTTGTGTTATCACATTTGAGAGGCACATGGTCTAACATAACACCAAAGTCTAGAAGTTGTTGTCTCATCCAAAGGATTTGAGCACAATAACTACCAGCTGCAACATATTCTGCCTCAATTGTGGATAGTGCAACACTTACTTGTTTCTTGCTATGCCAAGAAACAAGAGAACTACCAAGTAAGTGACATGTTCCACTAGTGCTTTTCCTATCTAGTTTACATCCTGCAAAATCCAAATCTGAATATCCAACTAATGTGCATTCAACCCCTTTGGGATACCATAAACCGACATTTGGAGTTCCAACAAGATATTTCATTATTCTTTTTACTATAGTTAGGTGTGATTCTTTTGGACATGCTTGGTATCTAGCACACATACAAACAGCAAACATGATGTCCGGCCTACTTGCGGTTAAATAAAGTAAGGATCCGATTATACCTCTATATTTTGTAAGTTCAACATCCTTACCCTTCTCATCCTTGTCCAAATAGCATGAAGTGCCCATAGGTGTGGCAATGTCATTTGCCTTGTCCATTTTGAATTTCCTAAGCAATTCTTTGCAGTACTTTGCTTGACTAATGAATGTGCCCTCATTAGTTTGCTTGATTTGTAGTCCAAGGAAGAATGTAAGTTCCCCCATCATGGACATCTCAAATTCTTCCTGTATTAACTTAGCAAACTCTTTGCACATTGACTCATTAGTAGCACCAAAGATTATATCATCAACATATACTTGCACCAATAGTATGTCATTCTTTTTGTGCTTTATGAATAATGTTGTGTCAACCTTTCCTCTTTCAAAGTTGTTTTCTAAAAGAAATTTGCTCAATCTTTCATACCAAGCTCTTGGAGCTTGTTTTAAGCCATACAAGGCTTTCTTTAGTTTGAAAACATGATTTGGAAATTGGTAGTTTTTAAAACCTGGAGGTTGATCAACATACACTTCCTCTTGAATATAACCATTCAAGAAAGCACTCTTGACATCCATTTGGTACAATTTAAAGTCCTTACAACATGCAAAGGCTAATAATAATCTAATGGTGTCTAGCCTAGCTACGGGAGCATACGTCTCTTCATAATCAATGCCTTCTTCTTGATTGTAACCCTTAGCTACTAGCCTAGCTTTGTTCCTTGTAATTATACTATTTTCATCTAATTTATTCCTAAACACCCATTTTGTTCTTATTATTTGGTGATCATTGGGTTTTGGCACAAGTTCCCAAACTTTATTTCTTTCAAATTGATTCAATTCTTCTTGCATGGCCAATGTAACATCTCGATTTAATAATTAATTGCCAAATGAAAAATAAATCACTAAAATAATAATTGCAAAGTGGGGAAATTATTTATTAATTATAATTAACTTAATTAATTTAACTAAGGAAATAAAGGCGGATTAGTTGTAACTATGTGCGTGTGACGCGTGTGGGAGCTGCTGCTGTGCACGATTTCCCACCCCACTCTTTCCTTCTCCGTGCATGCACATATGGGCCACTGGGCCACTTCATCATTCATTTTCCCCTTCAGACTCCTTTCCCTTCTGTTCTTTCTTCTTTTCTGCTTCTTCGCTCTTCATTCTCCTTCTCTCTTCTCTGCCCTCTGTTTCCGTGAGCTCGTGACAGTGGTGGCTGAGGATCGGAGTCCTCCTTCTTGACTTGACGAACCAGAGAGGGTGAGGGTGTGCATTCCCCTGCATGCAACCCGTCTCCTTCCACGCTGTTCCTTCCCTGTTCTTTCATTTCCCTTCGTCGACTTCCCTCCTTCTTCCTCTCCTTGCTCGAAGCTGCCAAGTCTCAGTGGAGATCTGCACTACGAGGAGCTTCAAGGTGGTTAGAGCATTCACCAGCGTTGTAATGGGGCTACTCAAGAGACCGAGCCGAGAGCTGGGTGTCTCGGAGGCTCGAATGGCCTCCCCCGTCCTTGCATGCAGATGCACTGAGAGTGACTCGGTGATCTTCTAGATCAGAGTATCGTGTTGACCGACTGGAAGCTTCAGTCCAGGTAGGGGGATATCTTCTATCTTAAATGCATGGGTTATGAACGGGTTCCGGGTGTCAATGGCTTGTTGATTCTGTGTCTGATCCTGTGTTTTGCTTACATGATGAGTATATAGTACCCGAATGTGTGACGACTTAGTGTTGAGTGATGCATGTTTGATTCCGTCTGCGAAATGCATGATTAATAGTCTTGAGAAGATTGCATGATCGTATGAAAAGAATTTGTTGCAGTGCGGTTGATGGTTACCGTGTGGTTTATGTGATGTGCAAGTTACTATGAGCTTGAAATACTGACTGCATGTGTGAGAATATGGATTTAGTGAATCTGATAGTGCTCAATACTGAATGTATGTAATGCATGTGTTGTTGAGTGCTGATAATACTTAATGTCGATTGCATGAGATGCATGTGCTGTTTGAGTTCTAATGATGTACAATACCGACTGCATGTAATGCATGTATTGTTGAGTGCTGATAATACCTAATGCCGATTGTATGAGATGCATGTATTGTTGTGCATATGAACTCTGTGTTGTGTGATAAATCCGCGTGTGGCGTATTGGATGCGTTTGTGCTTGGAGCACGTAGTGTGGGACACTACCATCGGTTATTTAAAAGCATTGGACGCTGTGAAATCCTTTTGAGTGGGACTCAAGGCAGCCTTTGAGTGGGACTCGGGCTGCCCGTGAACACCTCCGTTGGCGCTGAGAGCGTTGGTGTCACCTTGTGGGCAAACGGTTGGGTACCTGTAAAACGGCCAAGCAGCTTGGAGCTGAATTGATAGCTGAGAGCTATGTATAAAAAGGCTGGGAGCCTACGTTGCAACGTCAAAAAATGATTGCACACAAATGCGGAACCGAGTGCAATAATTTGTGCATATATACTGCTGATGTTGATTAGAATTTGATTATGCATGTGATGATGTTAATGAGATGATGAATGTATATAACCGAGTGAATTATTCTATGTGCATATGTTATGGATGCTGACTGAAATCTGTTCTATGAATATATATATATCAATGTTATAGAAATGTTATATGTGAATAGCCGAGTAAGAACTGTTGGTTTCTGATCGGAAATTGTTGAATATGTACGTCCTGATTCATTGGCATTATAAGGTTATTAGTTGTTGTTATGTTAATGTTATTGAAACGATATGTATATATGGCCGAGTAACAACTGGTGGATTCCGATCGGTAAAGGTCTTATGTGTGTCCCGGTTGATTAGTGTTGTTCTGACTTTAATTATTGCCATGTATAATTATGTATATATATATATTGTTGCATAACTATGGGTCAACCCGAGTCAGTATCTATCATTTAATATTTAAGATGCTCACCCCTACACCATTTTTCAGTGTGTGCAGGACAGACTCAGAAATGATGATAGGGCCTCAAGTCCGAGTGTGATGCACTCCGACTATTGGGTGCTTGTGTTGCATTTATTATGCTTAGTCAGTGTAGCCTTGGCCAGCTCTCATGTAAAGTGATAATTAAACAAATTTATTTATAAAGATTGACTTTGAGAAGTGTAGTCATGGTGTCACTTGTATGGATCTATAAATATTGGTAAATGTATAATGTTAAGTTAATGAGTATTCCGAGTATATAGTTACACATATATGGGTCGGTAGATTGGATTGAGGGCAGGTTTATATCTCTGGGAACGTATATTTATGCATAAGTGCTTTATGTTGATTTGATGCTTCTTACCGACTGGGAGAACTGATGTCGAGTGAATAACTCTAAGTTGTTGAACCCTAAGAAGAATATAGGAGATTTAGATCCGATTCCGAGTGAAGATTACTGGGTGGCTTTTCCGAGTGAATACGCTTGAGTGATTCTGAGTGGAAGATATAAGTAAACCCCGAGTGAGGAAGAGTTTGTACTCCCAAGTGGAAACCTTGAGTGATCCTCTTCTGAGAGGGGAGTTAGTGTAGTGGTTTAGAGTGGAATGGATTCTAAGTGTATGATAATCCGAGTGAATCATGTAAAATCTGAGTGAGTGAGGATCTGTATTCCAGGAGGTTCAGATTAGGCTAACTCTGAGTGGGGATTGACTTAATGATTTTCCCGGAGCGAACAAGATGTCCTATGCTGAGTGGACTAGCTATCATTTTTCGAGTGAATGAGTCGTATGATATCTCCGGATCCCGAGTGTCTGAACAGCCGAGTGCAGTTACTCGCTGTAGCGAACAAAGTATTCACCTAGCGAGTTTGATCTGATAGGAGGCTGTTGCCTTTGGCTTCGCTCAAGCGCAGGGTTCTTCGCTCGGAAAGTGGGCAGCCTCGCTCAAGCGTATTGGTTCTCGCTTGGGCGAGTGTACGTTATGTTGGCTTTCGCTTGAACGCTGCTGTGACTTCCGCTGTATGCCTGTTCCGATCGGTTTTGTTCTTCTCCTGCCTTCCATGTCGTATTTCTTTGTACCCGGTTATTCTTGGTTTTATTTGGAAAAATTTTCCGTGTTTTTTGTTTTTTGGGTTTATTTATTCATTAATTTAAGGGTGTTACATTTTGGTATCAGAGCAGACCAAAAGGTCTATGGCCAAGGTTTGCCTACTGTTAGTGGGAGGTTAAGTGCATTATGCCAGATTGTCACAATTGCTTATGATATTCTATTGCATGTTGATACCTGTTCAATCATGACTCGTGTGATGATATCTACTTATGATCTTCTATTGGATTCGGTATACGTTTGACTATGAATGGTGTGGTTGTATGCCTGTGCCTTGTTTGGGAATTTGAATGTGTGATGAATAAACGGTATATGATTTGCGGTATAAGAGGTGTGTCGCAGTTTCCTAAGTCAAAATCTGGGTGTGTAATAAGTGGGTAAAGCTGAGGTCGGGTATATGTTAAATTGGGATTGCGCCTCGGTGGCTGGTTGAGGAAACCGAGTGAATGGTATTAGACCTTATGATAATATTTAAATGTTGGGGAGTACCCATCGTGGGATACTAGATAAATAGTGACCCCTTAGGGATTCTAAGTCTAATAATTTACTAATCGTGTGAGTTGTTGAGCCGAGTAAAGCAATTACGTAGTAACTCTTTGAGGCTTGAATGATTACCGGGTGTTTGTTTAGTTCTGTGTGATGTGTTATGTGTGAAATGTGTTGATAGCCGTGCTGTGATTGAGAAATAATGCATGCAACTTCTGGATTTGTGGTATTTGTAAATTGTTTAATGCGGTATGGCTCCATCCATGAATACATATTAATATTTCTGCGAATACCGACTGAATGCTTGTGAATAAGAGTGTTACCATTATTGCCGAGTGCGTGAGTTAGAAAGGAGGATGATTCTCTGATTTCTGTTTACAGTTTCATGTTCAAATGTATATGAATGAGAATGCCATAATGATCTCCGAATGCATGATATGTGAGTCGATCTGTTGATTTCCATTTGGATGTTGTGTTGAAATGCATGCTGACTTCATTAAAAATGCCAAGAGGATGTGCAGTAGTATTGTTACCCTGTTTTCCTTGTTGTGAATCACTATGACAAACGCCTGTGATGTTGTGATGAAACTGTGAAATTCTAAGTGAATCTATATGTCGTGTTAAAACAGTTGTTACCTATTAATGGCTGCGTGAGACGCACCTGTAAGCTTGGATGCTTGTATGAAATTGCATGAGAATTGCATACATGAGATGATTCCCAGTCACAGATTCCTGGCTAGTTCCATGAGGACCCGTGGTAGCCGAGGGAGCTAGAGTTAAGTCTCGAGACGTCTTTGGAAGACCGGTACCACACGGGAAGGGCTAATGGACGAGAGGTCGAGAAGGAATCTGCAACTGAAATCACTGTTTGAGTCGGATCCGCATGCATGTGTGTAAGAGTATTATTATTGAGACTAACATGATTTGTATGGATTTGTATGATTTGAATAGATTCCGACTTGATAATGTTGTATGAGTGAGTTCTGACTGAATGAATGTGCATGTATTGGTGTTGTTGCTGAGTATAATGTGATGTTATAATTGAGAATGTATGTTATGATACAAATTCCGATTAGATGTCTGTGTGCACACTTATGATGGTCAATGAGCTCAGTATGAATTATATGAGTATATGGATATGATATTGTGAATGAAATCCTTAATATAGTTTGGAATTGCTTTGGGTAAATCCGATTGGATGAGTACATATATATAGATGCTATTACCGAGTGCAATATGATGTTATGGTTATGGTGCATGCTGTAGTGAACAATAATATAGCCATGAATAATTGATATGAAATCTGACTGAGTGTCTGTATGTACATTAGTGTCGTTGCTGAGTTTACGACGTGTTATGACAGCATATGTGATTGTGAATTACTTAATCCTGATTGAATTGCATTAACCTGAGTAAGTGATGTTATTATATAGCTGAGAATTAAGAATTTAATCCGAGCCATGGTTTGTGATGAATAAGATTTAGAGGAAATGTTTACTCGGTGTTGGCTAGAAGCCGATTGCTGTATTGCCATCATACTGTTTTACAGAAGTGATAAATAATTTTCATGATTGTTGTTGCGTGATGTACCCGATGTGATGCGTGATGATGATGTTGATGTAAATGTATTCCTTACAATGTGTGTGTGGACTGCCATTAATTACCGTGTGAATTAGTATTAATTGAGTGAGTCTAATCGGTGTGAGGCACGCTGTTCTGAGATGACTCTTCATGCCATAGGTATTGTGGCAGCGTACACGTTGCAATGACTGTGTAATTGTTGTAACCCTATAGGAATGAGACGTCATCTTATAAGTCGGATGCAGCGATTCATAAGTCAGGCAAGTGAGGCTGTAGCTGCTTATGGTGATGGTGAGTCTATCGGACTGCTTTGAGTGAAGATGAGAGCTGTATTAGGTGAATAAGTAAGTGGTTATGTATCAATTGAGGATAGAGGGTTTGTTTAACCTTGATGGGTTTTCCTCCGAGAGGATTAGAGTTTGTTGGGTATAGATTGGCTACTAAAATAATGATTAGTTATTAAAACAAGGAGGGTGATCAAGTCTGTCACTGAAATTGGAGTTTTATAAGGTTAACCGAGTGATACTGTAAGTCTAATGAGGAAACCAGGATCTTGAGCCAAGGTAATCTGGGAAGTGAGGAATTGCGCGGGAAAGATTAGAATATTCTGAGTGTGGAAGTAGAGATGATTCCGAGTGAAAACCTTCCGGGAGAAAGGACTACTGAGTGAGGTTATGGTGTTTCGAGTAGAACCTTATAGGGAAGATCATTATTAAATTAAGGGAATAGTGTCCGAGCGTAACACTCTGAGTATGGTAAGATTCGAGTAATGTGACTCGGAGTGTACCACTTCCGAGTGGATGGTACCGTGTGGAGCGGTTCCGAGTGGAAAGGTATCGAGTGTAGAACTCCTAATACCTGTGTGATGTTTCACCGAGTGATCTTTTTTTAGGAAAAATAAAATAAATAAATAAATAAATAAATAAATACTTCTGGTCGAAAAATGGAACTTAGAGTGTGCAAGATTCTGAGTGAAGGGTCTCCGAGGGGAGTAGATATCCGAGAGAAGGATTTAATTGAAGTCATACTCAGGTCAGTGATTGGGACTGCTGGACTTGAACTCAGGTTTGGTTTCGAGGTAGGCTCGAATTACGAGTGAATTTCTGATAAGTGGAAAGATTTCCGGGTGAGAATTACCCTTAAAACCCGAATGATATTTTGTGTGAGAGGACCGAGTGATATTCTCAGGATGTAAGCATGGAATTAACCGAAGGAATGGTTAGAAATCGGAGATGTTAGAACTGAGTGTGGTACCCGTACGAAGTAAATCCAGGCAAACTGGGCAAATTGAAGCACATAGGAACTCGTGAGTGTTCATTTTGGGTTAAGAAAGGAATTTTTATGGTCGGATTTCGAGAATCCGAGGGTTTAATCCGTGATGAATCAGTCAGAAGTGATTATTAGCGGGAGTCGGTAATGTTGTTTGCCGACTGAATTCTTCCCAACTGGTGGAATAACATCTAGAATGTGTCCCATGTGACACAATTTTGAGCCTATGATCTGTGTGAGTTCATGGTGGTGCCGAGTGACTCATTTGAGTCGGGGAACCCGATGGTGTAAATACGTCGATCGGTGTCTTGAGTGTAAGACCGAACGGCCAATGAGTTAGGATGAGCCATTGCTTATGATGAATTGGCTGCGTTAAATGGGGAAAGTTGTACGTTTAAAAAGTTATAATCAGGTAGGACCTGACTTTTGTGCTTTGCCGAGTGAAATTGTAATCCGGTCGGTGAATGTTTCTAGAAGCGTAGTCGTGTAAGAAATTGAGGCAGCAATTTTCTGAGTTATTTAATTAAGGTGAGTCACCGATTGAATTTTAAGGACGAAATTCTTTTGTGAGGGGGAGAACTGTAACATCCCGATTTAATAATTAATTGCCAAATGGAAAATAAATCACTAAAATAATAATTGCAAAGTGGGGAAATTATTTATTAATTATAATTAACTTAATTAATTTAACTAAGGAAATAAAGGCGGATTAGTTGTAACTATGTGCGTGTGACGCGTGTGGGAGCTGCTGCTGTGCACGATTTCCCACCCTACTCTTTCCTTCTCCGTGCATGCACATATGGGCCACTGGGCCACTTCATCATTCATTTTCCCCTTCAGACTCCTTTCCCTTTTGTTCTTTCTTCTTTTCTGCTTCTTCGCTCTTCATTCTCCTTCTCTCTTCTCTGCCCTCTGTTTCCGTGAGCTCGTGACAGTGGTGGCTGAGGATCGGAGTCCTCCTTCTTGACTTGACGAACCAGAGAGGGTGAGGGTGTGCATTCCCCTGCATGCAACCCGTCTCCTTCCACGCTGTTCCTTCCCTGTTCTTTCATTTCCCTTCGTCGACTTCCCTCCTTCTTCCTCTCCTTGCTCGAAGCTGCCAAGTCTCAGTGGAGATCTGCACTACGAGGAGCTTCAAGGTGGTTGGAGCATTCACCAGCGTTGTAATGGGGCTGCTCAAGAGACCGAGCCGAGAGCTGGGTGTCTCGGAGGCTCGAATGGCCTCCCCCGTCCTTGCATGCAGATGCACTGAGAGTGACTCAGTGATCTTCTAGATCAGAGTATCGTGTTGACCGACTGGAAGCTTCAGTCCAGGTAGGGGGATATCTTCTATCTTAAATGCATGGGTTATGAACGGGTTCCGGGTGTCAATGGCTTGTTGATTCTGTGTCTGATCCTGTGTTTTGCTTACATGATGAGTATATAGTACCCGAATGTGTGACGAGTTAGTGTTGAGTGATGCATGTTTGATTCTGTCTACGAAATGCATGATTAATAGTCTTGAGAAGATTGCATGATCGTATGAAAAGAATGTGTTGCAGTGCGGTTAATGGTTACCGTGTGGTTTATGTGATGTGCAAGTTACTATGAGCTTGAAATGCTGACTGCATGTGTGAGAATGTGGATTTAGTGAATCTGATAGTGTTCAATACCGACTACATGTAATGCATGTGTTGTTGAGTGCTGATAATACCTAATGCCGATTGCATGAGATGCATGTGCTGTTTGAGTTTTGATGATGTACAATACCGACTGCATGTAATGCATGTGTTGTTGAGTGCTGATAATACCTAATGCCGATTGCATGAGATGCATGTATTGCTGTGCATATGAACTCTGTGTTGTGTGATGAATCCGCGTGTGGCGCATTTGATGCGTTTGTGCTTGGAGCACGTAGTGTGGGACACTACCATCGGTTATTTAAAAGCGTTGGACACTGTGAAATCCTTTTGAGTGAGACTCAAGGTAGCCTTTGAGTGGGACTCGGGCTGCCCGTGAACACCTCCGTTGGCGCTGAGAGCGTTGGTGTCACCTTGTGGGCAAACGGTTGGGTACCTGTAAAACGGCCAAGCAGCTTGGAGCTGAATTGATAGCTGATAGCTATGTATAAAAGGCTGGGAGCCTACGTTGCAACGTCAAAAACCGATTACACACAATTGCGGAACCGAGTGCAATAATCTGTGCATATGTACTGCTGATGTTGATTGGAATTTGATTATGCATGTGATGATGTTAATGAGATGATGAATGTATATAACCGAGTGAATTATTCTGTGTGCATATGCTGTGGATGCTGACTAAAATCTGTTCTATGAATATATATATCAATGTTATAGAAATGTTACGTGTGAATAGCCGAGTGAGAACTGTTGGTTTCTGATTGGAAATTGTTGAATATATGTGTCCTGATTCATTGGCATTATAAGGTTATTAGTTGTTGTTATGTTAATGTTATTGAAACGATATGTATATATGGCCGAGTGATAACTGGTGGATTCCGATCGGTAAAGGTCTTATGTGTGTCCCGGTTGATTAGTGTTGTTCTGACTTTAATTATTGCCATGTATAATTATGTATATATATATATTGTTGTATAACTATAGGTCAACCCGAGTCAGTATCTATCATTTAATATTTAAGATGCTCACCCCTACACCATTTTTCAGTGTGTGCAGGACAGACTCGGAAATGATGATAGGGCCTCAAGTCCGAGTGTGGTGCACTCCGACTATTGGGTGCTTGTGTTGCATTTATTACGCTTATTCAGTGTAGCCTTGGCCGGCTCTCATGTAAAGTGATAATTAAACAAATTTATTTATAAAGATTGACTTTGAGAAGTGTAGTCATGGTGTCACTTGTATGGATCTGTAAATATTGGTAAATGTATAATGTTAAGTTAATGAGTATTCCGAGTATATAGTTACACATATATAGGTTGGTAGATTGGATTGAGGGCAGGTTTATATCTCTGGGAACGTATATTTATGCATAAGTGCTTTATGTTGATTTGATGCTTCTTACCGACTGGGAGAACTGATGTCGAGTGAATAACTCTAAGTTGTTGAACCCTGAGAAGAATATAGGAGATTTAGATCCGATTCCGAGTGAAGATTACTGGGTGGCTTTTCCGAGTGAATACGCTTGAGTGATTCTGAGTGGAAGATATAAGTAAACCCCGAGTGAGGAAGAGTTTGTACTCCCGAGTGGAAACCTTGAGTGATCCTCTTCTGAGAGGGGAGTTAGTGTTTTAGAGTGGAATGGATTCTAAGTGTATGATAATCCGAGTGAATGATGTAAAATCCGAGTGTGTGAGGATCTGTATTCCGGGAGGTTTAGATTAGGCTAAGTCCAAGTGGGGATTGACTTAATGATTTTCTCGGAGCGAACAAGATGTCCTATGCTGAGTGGACTAGCTATCATTTTCCGAGTGAATGAGTCGTATGATATCTCCGGATCTCGAGTGTCTGAACAGCCGAGTGTAGTTACTCGCTGCAGCGAACAAAGTATTCACCCAGCGAGTTTGATCTGATAGGAGGCTGTTGCCTTTGGCTTCGCTCAAGCGCAGGGTTCTTCGCTCGGAAAGTGGGCAGCCTCGCTCAAGTGTACTGGTTCTTGCTTGGGCGAGTGTACGTTATGTTGGCTTTCGCTTGAACGCTGCTGTGACTTCCGCTGTATGCCCCTTCCGATTGGTTTTGTTCTTCTCCTGCCTTCCATGTCGTATTTCTTTGTACCCGGTTATTCTTGGTTTTATTTGGAAAAATTTTCTGTGTTTTTTGTTTTTTGGGTTTATTTATTCATTAATTTAAGGGTGTTACAGCCAACATCCAATGTTCATCAATAATAGCTTCATCAATGCATTTGGGTTCTATTTGTGATACAAAGGCTAAATGATTACATGCATTCCTAATAGCGTTTCGAGTACTTACACCTTTAGTCATTTCACCTATGACTTTATCTAAGGGACGGTCCTTCAAAGTGATCCATTGTTGTGGTTCCTCATGTTGTGTTGCATCTTTGTCTCTGTTCTCTTCTTCCTTGTCATTCAAGGTTAATTCTTGAAAAGTACCTGCAATATCATCAACATCTTCCTTTCTCGGGGAGTTATGGCGATTCTCATCAAATTTGACATGAATGGACTCCTCAATGGTGTTTGTTTGTTTATTAAAGATTCGATAAGATTTACTAGATTGTGAATATCCTAGGAAGATTGCCTCATTAGCTTTAGCATTAAACTTTCCTAGATTATCTTTTCCATTATTGAGCACAAAGCATTTACATCCAAAAATATGAAAGTATGAAATGTTGGGTTTTCTTCCCTTGTAAAGTTCATAGGGGGTTTTCTTTAGGATAGGCCTTATTAAACATCTATTCATAACATGACAAGCGGTATTTACCGCATCGGCCCAAAAATATTTCGCAATGTTATTTTCATTTAACATGGTTCTTGCAAGTTCTACTAAGGATCTATTTTTCCTTTCAACTACTCCATTTTGTTGAGGAGTTCTAGGAGCTGAGAAATTGTGATTGATACCATATTTTTCGCAAAAATTTTCAAAAGATTGATTTTCAAATTCTCCCCCATGATCGGTTCTAATGGATGCAATATTAGAATTTTGCTCATTTTGGATAGTCTTAGCAAGTTTCTTAAATGCATGATATACTTCATTCTTATGAGCAAGAAACAAGGTCCATGTATATCTAGAATAGTCATCTACAATTACTAGACCATAGTAATTACCACCAAAGCTTTTGATTTTGGAAGGTCCAAATAGATCCATATGCAAACGTTGTAAAGGCTTTTGAGTGGAAACAATGTTTTTAGATTGAAAGGATGCCTTTACTTGTTTTCCCTTTTGACATGCATCACAAAATTTATTTTCAAATTTAAGCTTTGGTAAACCAATTACTAATTCTTTAGAAACAAGTTTATTCAAATGGTCTACATGTATATGAGCTATTCTTCTATGCCATAGCCAAGTTTCATCCTCTCTAGTCATGAAGCATTGTACATCATTTGAGTACAAACTATCCATATCAATCATGTAAATATTATCAATTCTTTGACCTACAAACTTGATTTCCTTGTTAATCTTATGCTCAATTATGCAACAATTTGATTCAAACAAAACTCTATATCCTTTGTCACATAATTGACTTATGCTAAGTAAATTGTGTTTTAGGCCTTCAACATACAACACATCACTAATAGAAGTAGAGGAATTCTTACCAATGTTTCCAATGCCTAGAATTCTTCCTTTGGTGTTGTCTCCGTAGGTGACGCTTCCTTTCCTTTTGGGAGTGAAGGAAGTGAACTTGCTTATGTCTCCCGTCATATGCTTTGAACACCCACTATCCAAATACCAATGGGTGTTTTTTGCCTTGAAGCATACCTACAAAACAAGATTAATTTAGAGAACTAGGTACCCATTGTATGTTGGGTCCTTTTAGGTTAGTTTGTGGTAATGTCCCTTTGGGAACCCATACCTTTCTTATAACTTTTGGTCCTAATTTTCTAATATTACAATTTAAAGAATTGTGACCTTTAAAACCACAATGATTGCATCTCATGAAAGGTGATGATAATCTCCTTGGTGGTACAAAGAAGTTTTTGTAATATTTTTCCTTTTTGGTGGAGTTGTATCCTAAACCGGTTTTATCAAGCATACATCTTTGATTTCCAAGTAATATATTTAAGTTATCTCTACCATTTGTAAATTTTTCTAATGTTCTAGTTAGGTCTAAGACCTTGGTTTCTAGAATGTCACATTTCTTTACAAACTCACATGGTTTGGTCCTAGAGCATGCTTGAACATTTTCTAATTCATCTTTCAAACATTTATTTTCTTTACAAACTTCTATGAGATCTTTTTCAAGAGTGTTAATGGTTTTTCTTGACAATTTGTATTTACTAGAAATCTTGATAAATTTATCATACAAATCTTCAAAAGCATCTAGTAATTCATTCTTATCTAAATCAAGAAGACTTACCTCATTATCTTCTTCTTGGTGATTGGCCATTAAACAAAGATTCGCTTCTTTGTTTTCGGACTCATCGGAGCTACTTACATCGTTTTCATCCCACGTGATGTAAGCTCTTCTTCTTCCTCTTTTCTCCTTGCCTTTCTTCTTAAGATTTGGGCAATCCGCCTTGAAGTGCCCTTCCTTGCCATATTCGAAACAATTAGGTGAAGAAGATGATTCATTGGGAATAGGTCTCTTACCTTGAGGTTTGAAGTTCTTTTGGAATCATTTGTTTTTCATGAACTTTCCGAATCTCTTCACAAACAATCCAAACTCCTCCTCATCATCAAGGTCACTACAAGATTCTTCTTCATGTGTGGAGGTAGCCTTGAGAGCTAGGCCTTTCTTCTTGGAGGTTTTCTCTTCTTCCTCTGCTTGTTTTAAATCCTTTATTCTTACTCTTGCTCTTATAGCTTTCCAAAGAGTGTGGCAAGGGACATCTCATTAATGCTCGGGGATTGTTTGATGACGGTGATGAGCGGTTGCCATTCTCTGCTAAGACTTTTCAAAACTTTATGCACAAGCTCTTTGTTAGTATATACTTTTCCAAGAGTAATAAGGTGATTTATTATGAGTGTGAATCTCTTTTGTATTTCTACAATGGTTTCTCCGGAGTTTATCCTAAAACTCTCATATTGACTAGTTAAGGTACTAATTTTGGAGTCTTTTACATCACTAGTACCTTCATGGGTTACTTGCAAAGTATCCCACATTTCCTTAGCCGTTTGACAAGTCATTACTCTAAAGAATTCATCCGGTCCTAATGCAAGAGTAATGAGATTTTTAGCCTTATAGTTATATTGTACTTTCTTATCTTCATCACTAGTCCATTCATCCATGGGTTTTTCAACGTTTTTATCATTGATAGTATGCATGGGTGTAAAAGGACCATTTTCAATGGCATTCCAAACTCTTAGATCAATGGATTGAATAAAGATTTTCATTCTTTCCTTCCAAAAAGCATAACCTTCCCCATTAAAAGCGGGAGGTCTATTTGTGGCACCACCCTCGAGAAAAAGGTTTAGAGAACTTGAGGCCATCTTATCTCTTGAAGCTGTTAAGCTTGATCTACCAAGAGTCAAGCTCTGATACCACCTGTTATTCAAGTGGCCTCAATACTCAAGAGGGGGGGTGAATTGAGTTTTTAAAACTTTGCTTGAAATGCCTTTGAACTTGATTCTTTTAACACAAGTTTAGAGATTATGAAAGTAAGATCAAGTAAAGTACACAAGATAATTCAAAACAAGAGGCAAATATGGATAAGGCAATTTATCAAACACTTGGTGTGCAATGTTCAATATTAACCAAATCAAGCAAGCTAAAATATACAAACCACAATCAACCAACACAAATCGATCAAGAGCAATATATGATAGTAAAAGAGTAAGGGAGAAGAGATTGCAAACCGATTTAACGAGTTCCACCAACCCGGTGTACGTCTTGCCTCTAAGCAACCCACTTAGAGGATTTCCACTATTGTAGATTAGAGATACAACTTTGAGTAATTGCGGCTTCCTAGTGTCCCACACTCAAGAACCCAATCCTCACAAGTACAAGGGCAACCCACCTAATCTCACAATATCCCAAAGGTTGAACCCCAACCTTTGTAACCACTCAACCTAGAGTGAATAACCACTCAATCCTAGAGTGAACTCTGGTGTTTGATGTTTGTGTTTACAAGCAAAAATACTCTCTCAAAAGAGTAGATAAGCAAGTGATAGCTCACACAAATTCTAACTCTCAAAAGGAAAGGATATACAAATGAAATCTCAAAATATACAAGAGTAAAAAACTCACTAAGCACCAAGAATGATTGTAGAATTGATTTCCTTTTGTTCCTTGTTGCTCTCTTGCTTCTACTCTTTTTGTGCTTGTGTTTTCCTTGCATTTATAGAGCCTTGGAGCAGCTTGAGAGACTTTCTAGCTGTTGCATGTAGTGGGCATCTGAGAAATGGTGAAAAAATGAGCTGGTTTCCCACTAAAATATGTTTTCCCACTATCATAATCGATTACGCCTCGAGCTGTAATCGATTACATTTCGAATTTTTTAGTCCAGTTCGTGCTGTAATCGATTAGCATTCAACACCTAATCGATTAGCTTCACATCAGAACCCTGGTAATCGATTATATCTTGCCTAATAATCGATTAGCTATAGCACCTGATGCATTTAATTCAATTCTTGACTTGGTAATTGATTATGACACTTGGGTAATCGATTAGTGTCGTTCCAGTAGCTCTGTAATCGATTGCTTGAGGTCTTGTAATCGATTAGCTTATGTACCTGATACATTTAATTCAATTCTTGACTTGGTAATCGATTATGACACTTGGGTAATCGATTAGTGTCGTTCCAGTAGCTCTGTAATCGATTTCCTGAGGTCTTGTAATCGATTAGCTTATGTACCTAATACATTTAATTCAAAACAGAAGCTATCTAATCAATTAGCTTAGACTCCCTAATCAATTAGATGCGCAGTTTTTCTGGGTCTGATTCTAAGTCTTTGTTTTTGCAAGAATTTCTTCAAGAGTCCTTTGTCATTATCAAAATCCTTGAACCTGTAATCATATTCAAACACAGAACCTGCCCCTCCTCCTCCTACAACTCAAAGTGAAACATCCGCCCCCACTGACCCATTCGCCTCTCTATATGCGCATCTTGACCGCCGGTTTGATCGGGTTGAGAACTCTCTGCAAGAGTTCCAAATGACTGAGCAGCAGCATTTTGAGATCATGCAACAACGATATGATGAGCTGTCTCATCAAATCTCCGAATTCCGTTTCTTTCATCCGGATAATTAGATCCGTTTTCATTGTGCTTTGTTTAAGTTACTTTTCATTATGTTTTTGAATTTTCATTCTGCCATTTCCCTTATGTACTTTCCCTTTCTACAATGAATAAAATTTCTATTTCGTTATATCTCTCTGGCTTTACTGGTTTTTTATGATTACAAAGGGGGAGAAATATTTGAAGTTCATCTAATCTATTTTCATCTAATCTGTTTGCTAAAATTAACAAGTGCTAAAAACTGATTGATAATAACAAGTGGTTAACAAGTTGAAAATTTTGAATTTTAAAAGTTTAAAGAGACAACAAGTGGATTAAAGAGATAATTTCTCTTAAGATATAACAAGTGGCATAAATTCATCTAGATAGGGGGAGATATTTGTTAATCAAGATATAACTTGTTAGAGATAACACTGTGCAAAATTTGAATAATTTGAATTAGATATGTTTTTACAGATAATGATTAAGAGATAAAATTAGAGATAATGATTAGAGATAATTTTATTTTGAACTAAAATCCTCAAGAGATGAATATTGTTTGTCATCATCAAAAAGGGGGAGAATCTGTTTGAATATGCTTTCAGGTTTGAAGATTTTGATAATGACAAAGAGCTCTTGAGGAAACTCTTGAAGAAACAAGAAAACAGCATCAGACCTGCAAAAACACGCAGGCTAATCGATTACGAAGGCACAGCTAATCGATTAGATAGCTTCTGTTTTGTCACATAATCGATTACATAGTGATGACTAATCAATTACAATGGTTCTGTTTATTAACTAATCGATTACACCAAGAGACCTAATCGATTACCAAGATGAAAAATCAATTAAATGCATCAGGTACTTATACTAATCGATTGCAGGACTTATACAATCGATTACAAGGCTTCTGAAATAACATCTAATCGATTACAACATATCAACTAATCGATTACATGGCTACTGATTGTGCACTAATCAATTATATACAAGACATAATCGATTACCAAGCTGCGTAACCAAATTATATGCATCAGGTGCCATCACTAATTGATTACAAGGCAAGGAGTAATCGATTACCAAGGTTCTGTGTCACACCTAATCGATTACATGGTGTATGCTAATTGATTATAGCACGAAATACACTTAAGTTTTCAAAGTGTAATCGATTACAGATCGAGGCGTAATCGATTACAGTCGTGCCAGAATTTGGGGAAAGTGATTTTTAGTGGGAAACCAGCTCATTTCTCCATTCCAACTCAGTGCCCATAACTTGCAATGGCTAGGAAGACTTTGGTACTCCCTCAAAGCTCTATAAATGGCTCTCCAACTCAAGCACAACACACAACAATACAAGAGGCAATCAATCCTTACCTTCATTTGTGCTTAGTGAGTCCATTCTTTGTATATTCTGAAAGTTTGAGCTTAGAACTTGTATATCCTCTCTTGTTGAGAGTTAGAAATTGTGTAAGCTTTCAATTACCTATTCACTATATTGATAGTATATATCTTGTAAACATCATCACCAAACACCAAGGTTTTCACTCTAGGTTGAGTGGTCACAAAGGTTGGGGTTCAACCTTTGGGTTATTAAGAGATTGTGAGATTGGGTAGGTTACCCTTTTCTTGTGAGGATTGAGTTCTTGAGTGTGGGACACTAGGAAGCTGTAATTGCTCAAAACTTGTAATCTCAAATTCTCAATAGTGGAAATCCTTCAAGTGGGTTGCTTGAAGGCGAGACGTACACCGGGGTGGTGGAACTCGTTAAATTGGTTTGCAAGCTCTTCTCCCTTACTCTTTTTCTTTCATACATTGCATTTGATTGGTTTGTTGTTGATTGATTGTGATTTACCTACTTGAGCTTGCTTGAACTAGTTGCTTTAAAGTGTTGCACACCAAGTGCTCGATAAATTGCTTCAGCAATATTTACTACTTGATTTGCATTGACTCTTGTACTAAACTTGCCTTCTCTTGTATAAACTCTAAACTTGTGATAAAAGAACCAAGTTCAAAGGTATTTCAAGCAAAATCTTAATACCTCAATTCACCTCCCCTCTTGAGTTTTGAGGCCACTTGAATAACAAATGGGAATTCACATATAGATTTTTAAAAGCATACAACATAATAGTAAATGCAAAAATAGAAGATAACATTTTCTTTGACTCATGAGATAAAACAAACAAAAATCAGATAAGCAAAACATCAAGTTGGTTAACGTCTTTAGGTTATATAAAATGATTAAAAGTAAAGTATCCACTCAGTTCCTAGAAATTTCGACCAAACAATAGGCAGGTTTGTCTTCATGAAATGAAAAATGGCATTCATCAGATGGTTTCAGATCATGGACTTGACAAAATTCCCTCCAACCAGCTCCAAACTTTGCGTATACCCTCTCCTTCTTTCTTTTGATGAGATGATAGACGACCTCAAGGCCGGTGGGTCCACACAAAATCCATTGTGTTGCACTGTATGCAATCAAATAATTATACGTATTTTTCGATAAATTCTGCAGTGAAAAGGTGATTTAACAACAAATTCATGAAGTCAAGGATATTAATAAACAAAAATTATTCTTACAAAAAAACAACAGGAACCAAAAATGAGCTGTTTGATTTTCAGTTTAGAGGATAACATTACCAGCTGACTTCCCCTTGCTTGATATGATGACAACCTAACAGTAAAATCAGCAGGATGGACCTGAGAGATAGAGTAGGATATTTCCTTACCTTCATCATCATAAACCCTAATCTGAAAGTCACCTCCTCCCATATAATGCATGACCACCCAAGAATCAGACTTCAAACCATAAAAATCTCTCATGTCTTCTAAACCCCTTTGAAGAAAACCTCCTTTTCCACACCGATGAAATGCCACCTTTACACAATGGTTCAAAGGATCCTTTAAAAGCCGTGTAGAAGGGAGTTCTGCCCCAAACTTCTCTAAAAGGTCCTTGTCAGCATGAGCAAAGATCTATGAAAACAAAAAATGACAATCAAAACACTTAAAAAATTATCCTCACATAAATCACCCAAAACCTGAACCCCCATTTCAAAAAAAAATTAAACAAACCTTATTGCAGTCGTTTAGGAAAAAAGAAGTATGCAGAGAGTTTGGAACACTCGGCCATTCCATAATCAACATAGTACGTTGTACCATGTTCCAACTGGCCCTCAGAAGATTGGAATCGATGACGTGCAATGCAGATCTGCAGGTGGAAGGAACTCTTAAGAAGAAACACCCTTGGAAGAATGATCATCAAGTGGAGGCCAAACAGAGAAACACCTGCAACAAAACAAAGCAGAGAACAAACAATCGTTCGGGGAGGAGGGAATACAAAACAGAGAGATATAGATTCACAACAGCAACACGCCATTTATGTGAGCCCAGGGAAAAATAGAGAGAGTCTGTAGAAATGAAGAGGCGCAAAGAAAGATAAACAAAAGAGTTGATGAAATGAAGGGACGGGGGGATAGAAAGAGCTTTGCAAGAACCAAAACGACGAAGGAAAAAGAGAGAGTGATGTGTATAATAAATCAAAAAGAGAGAGGGAGTATATAGAGAAATGAAGAGACAGGAAAGATTCAAAAAATCCCAACGTTAAAGAGAAAGACACTAGTGGAAAAAATGGATATAATCACGGTTAAAAAAGGCCTTTATTCACGGTTAAAGAACCGTGGTTGTTGCATCCGTGGTAGTAGATGATGGTCTTTAACCACGGTTAACAACCGTGGTAATAAATCACATCTAACCACGGTTAAGAACAACTGTGAATATAACTTACTATTTATATTCACGGTTATCGAGCACAACCGTGAATATAAGAACTGAAAGGTGTCAGTTACATCCACTTATATTCACGGTTATGATGGACAACCGTGGATATATATACATTTTATCCACAGTTGTCCATCATAACCGTGAATATAAGTATTAAAAGGTGACTACTTATATTCACGGTTATTATGGACAACCGTGGATAAAATGTATCTATATCCACAGTTGTCCATCATAACCGTGAATATAAGTAGTTTGTAACTGAAACCTTTTAATACTTATATTCACGGTTATGATGGACAACCGTGGATAAAATATATCTATATCCACGGTTATAGTAGTAACCGTGGATAAATATAGTCTATATTCACGGTTGTTGCCATAACCGTGAATAAATACTGAGGTTTTTTTTTAAAATGGATTCTGTTTTGTCGTTTCCCAACCCTGCATTCAGACAACCAGTACAGTATACAGTATGCCACAGCAACACTATATCAAAAGAATGGTATGTATATATATAACAATTTATTTTCTATATCAATTCATAACAACCTAAAAAATGAAAGTATATACAATTAAGTTGAATGTAATCTAATAAAAGTAAACCCTAAATCCTACTAGATACATATATAAAAGAATAAAGATCCTATATCTAGCTTTGCCTAACTTCAATGAAGTGTGAGGCCCATTGCCTTCTAACATCATCTACAAGTTCCTTTGGGAAAATGACCGGTCATTAAAGTACTGCAAACAATGCACAAAACAATTAGAACAAAAGCTTTATTTATTACATGAAATTAATGAAATTGGTAGAAAAGTAGTCCAAATGATGAGACTTACCTCTGTCCATCCATCTACTAAATGATGTTGGACAATGGTCAGCATAGTGTGCATGACGAAATAGCCACACTCGTAGGCACCCTTCTGCCTGTAAGACTACAATGGACATATAGTATAGAATAAGTGAATTCACAACTTAAAAAATATGTACTGAAGATTTGAATGAATATGATTGACTTACTTTTGGGTACACCCATACAACTGTTTTTCCTTTGGGCTTGTTTCCAATCAGTAGATTGTATCCAACCACCGCCCTGCGTCAAACAAAACACAAGATAAGTTAGAATTGTATAGTTCTAAAAATGATGTAATCGAATTTGTGGTTATTTTTTAGGGATGAACTTACCGGTCTACTATATCTTTCAGGTCTTGTGGAGCTGTCCGATGCAAACAATCAAAGTACAGAGCAAGATAGTCCTTCGGACAGATCACCAGAAGCGTCCAGTGAGCCCTGCAGTTACCAGTGATAAGTGAGACTTCAAAATGCAAAAATTCATGACAATAATTATGGAATAGAATATTACCCTTTATGATAGGGGCCCATGTATATAGGCTTCCCAGACTCAAACATCCAATTCTGGATGTATGTCTGGGTGTTCTGCGAGGTGTTTCCTTGCCTCTGTATGAGAGAGGGCTCTAAGAAACCGTAAGTTCCTTAGAAACCCAAGTCCACACAGAGTTTTGCCAGAAACCTAAACAAGTTAAGACATGGTTAGCGACAAATAACTTGTATAATGAAAAAATTGGACGAAACAAGGATATACTTACAGCTCCCACAACTGAAAGATGGAGCCGTTCAGCATCGACGTCCCCGAAATAATGTCACACATGTCAGAATGTGTAACATAAACTGGAAAATCACTAGGACGGCCGAACACTAGTGGCTGCCAAGGGACCTGAACAGTGTCGTCTCCTTGCTCATACCCGATGCGCCATAGCATCCGGATAGGATCCTTGGCCGGGTCTGGCTTCTTCAATGGCTGTTCCTGTTGAACAATTGACAACCATCACATTTTGTACCATAATTGACAAGGAAATAAAGCTAGTTAGTGTTTAGGGTTTTTACCTGTCCAGGGGCAATCACCAGAAGTCTGTTGGGCCACATCAGAAAGTAGCCCACCGCCTGACCGACGGTCTTCACCTCCTGAGTTGCCACTGGCACAGCAGCATCCTCCTCGAGGACGAGCACAACTGAGACCCTGGATATACCATCAGGTAATGTCTGATGGTGAACCACAGGGCCTAAGTTGTACACCATACCAGTGGCAACTGGCTCCTCCGACCCGTCAATGAACAGGTCACATTGACGGGTGTCTGGTGGCTCGACCCCGTCATTGTCAGGGTCAGCCGCAGCGCACGACCCCTTAGTGCTAACCTTCCGTACCTACATATTTACACATCAAGCAGAAGTTATTCAACAATGAAATAAAGTGACTACAAACAATAAAATTGAGGAAATTAAATAAAGAATCTAACCTGTGGGTCGCTAGCTGGTGCAATAGTCTCCTGGTGGTGGCTGAGTGAGGCCTTCATCTCCTCCCTGAATCGGGCCATCTCCTGGTGGAGCCTAGATATCTCCTCCTGGTACTCAGCCTTCACAACAGCCACCTTCTGCTCCATCATTTGCTCAAGGGATGGGGCAGGGTCGGGAGCACCGTAATAGGCGCAGAGGCCTGTGAAATGTGAATGATTAGCCCATAATTATTTAACAGATAACAAAATGAAAGCATAGAGTTAGTTAGCACTTACCTACACCTCGACCAATAGCACGCACTCGGCCTGGGTGCTCTGGCCTGCCGATGGCGGTAGTCAAAATATCCTCCCGTCCATGGGCTACGAAAGACCCTTGGGTTGATTGCTCAACTAAGGAATCCTGAAACCAAACAAGTTAGTATTCACTTCCTTCACGTAAACTGAAAAACAGACACTGATATAAAGGGGAATACTTACTATCCGTGAGGCAACCTCCTGAGCCTGTGAGGAAGTGTATTCCCCACTCTTTTTGATCCTAGCCCGCTTCCATTTGTCGTGGCGTGCAGGTAGGGAAGGGGGATCCACAATACTAGTGTCAGTCTGACACTGACTCAGCCTCTCCTGTGCCAGCCGCTCCTCCAACCTACGGTAACCCCCACGTGACAGTGTGTGTGGGCAGTCATTTAGCTTCCTAGTCTCCTTGGCTTTCTTTCTGGTCTCCTACAACAAGAAAAAAGATATTCACAGTTAGCCGTATAAATTATACATAATTTAATCATCTAAAAACCAATGTACCTGAAACTCGGCAGAATGTCTAGATGCAACAAAAGCATCCCAGGTCTCCTGATCGATGAATGGATATTTCTCTCCAGGGAACTTTCCTTGGTCGTCCCCGAATACATACCTACAATGAAAGGTACATTAAAACTAAGGATTGGTACAATTTGGTGAAACGTTGATTAAGAATTTAAAGTTCAATATACCTCATGGTGAGTATGGATTTGAACGACCTCCATCGCTCAGCCATGATACCGAGGACCTTCCTCCAGGCTATGTCGGAAGATGGTATGTCAAAACAATCCTACATGAAAGGAGTTAGTCCATAAAGGAGTCCTTATTAAGAGTTACATGAAATAATACACTAAAATAAAACTTAAATAATATCTAAGTTACCAGAACATCACTCCATAGCTGGTTCTTCACCACCTCCTCGACACTATCCCAGTCGGGGATAATGATGGACACATTCAACCGTACCACAACCCCCAGATAACAGCTCAACTTCGTGGCATGCGGTCCACTGAATCTACCAGTGTTGACATCCATCTCAACAACTAGCCTCTCTCCCCGGTGACGCCTACGTGCGACGTCTGGCATCCGGGTAACACCTCTACTCTTTCGAGCAGAGGAACCACTAGCCTGTGAGTTGGACCTGGATCGTCCATCCTGGTCAACCATGAGTATCTGTCCAAACAAGGAAAAAAACTGTTAAATATTTAATATAACATTTAAAACAACGAATAACTAATATAATATGTAATTCAATGAATCACCAACAAGATTAATACCCTATTAAGATGAAATATTTTCCCACAAGCCCTCATGGTGGTCATGACGACTGGCAACTACATCATCTATGTCATGTTCCACGATAGATGTTGGAATACGTGTTATAGTTGATGGAATGTCCACAATATCAAGATTGGGGTCTCCAATGTGTCTACCTTGGATAACAATTGACCACCGTTTGTCAGCTGGGTTAGCCACATAAAAAACTTGCTTCACCTGCGTTGCCATTATGAATGGTTCGTCCTTATGCCCTATCTTGTTGAGGTCCACCAACGTAACTCCTAAATCATCAGTTGTGACACCGTTCTTATTGTCAACCCATTTGCATTTAAACACAGGAACGGTGAATGGACCGTAATCAACTTCCCATATATCTTCAATCACACCAAAGTAGCATGACTCGGCCATCACAGGGTTGTTGTCCTTTGCAGTTGAGAAATGCATTGACTGAGCCACAACCATCACTCCACTGTTTTGATTTGTACTCTTTTCATCCTGTGTCCTCGTATAAAATGAATAGTTGTTTATGTCATACCCACAAAAGGTGAGGACATCAAAGTTCGGGCCCTGTGCTAGTCAATGTAATGTCGAGGATGCAGATGCATCTTTCAGGACGGTCTTTTGGAACCACTGCATGAAACTCTTGTTGTGTTCATTCAACAACCACTTTTCAGTCATTTTAGGGTTGGTTTTCTTGACTAGCTCCTTGTGTGTGGCTAGATACGGTTGCACGTTGTCCGTGTTGTTTAAAATATACAAGTGCGCCTGAAGGACATCAGCACGTGGCATGCTCTTCACTTTTTTTCTAATCGTTCCTTTCCCATCCAATCTCCCTTCATGACGAGTCGTTGGAATACCAATGCTTGCAGCATGTGACATGTATTCAGTGCAAAACTCAATTGCTTCCTCTGCAATATATCTTTCCACAATTGAAGCTTCGGGACGATGTTGGTTCTTCATATACCCTTTCAATATCTTCATATATCGCTCAACGGGATACATCCACCGTAAGAACACTGGACCACACCAACGGACCTCTCTCACCAAATGGATGATTAAGTGGACCATTATGTCAAAAAAAGAGGGCGGGAAATACATTTCAAGCTGACATAATATAAGTGATGCTTCCTGTTCCAACACATCTAATTCGCCGGGCACGATTACCTTGCAACATATGGAATTGAAAAACATACACAACCTTGTTATGACATTTCTCACATTTTTAGGAAGAATGTCACGAATGGCGATAGGAAGAAACTGCTGCATCAACATGTGACAATCGTGAGACTTCAACCCAACTAACTTCAAATCTTTCATGGAAACACAAGACTTGATGTTGGAGCCATAACCAGACGGAACTTTCACACTTCGTAACGATTCACACAGACTTTGCTTTTCTTTTTTGGATAACGTATGACATGTTGGAGGCAAATATGTTCTTTTGCCCTTTGATTGTGGATGCAAATCCTGACGTATACCCATCAACTCTAAGTCCATACGCGAGTTTAGGCCATCCTTAGTCTTCCCGGGTATGTTTAAGAGTGTACCAACTAAACTGTCGCACACATTCTTCTCCACATGCATTACATCAATGCAGTGTCTTACATCAAGCTCCTTCTAATATGGCAGGTCAAAAAACACTGACCTTTTCTTCCAGTTGTTTTGTGTCCGGTGCTGTTTTTCACACTTACCAAATTACACGTTGACGTCCTTCACCTTTTCATATGCCTGGCGACCAGATAGTGTGAAGGAGCCATTTTAAAATCTTGGACACCGTTAAACAACTTCTTCAACCTTCAAAATGGATGATTCGCTTTAAGAAACCTTCGATGTCGAAGATAAACATTTTTCCTGCCATGATGCAACCGCACAGAACTAGTCCCCTCCTCACACACTGGACAAGCTTTATGACCCTTCACACTGTACCCAGATAAGTTACCATACGCTGGAAAGTCATTGATTGTGCAAAATAGCATGGCACGTAAACCCATCAAACACTCCAACCCCGTCTTCCCACAACCTTTTGAGGTCTTCAACCAATGGAGTTAAATATACATTAATGTCGTTCCCCGGTTGTCGTGGACCAGAAATCATCATTGATAACATCACATATTTTCGCTTCATGCACAACCATGGCGGCAAGTTGTAAACAAACAACAAAACAGGCCACGAACTATGGTTTGTGCTCAGGTTCCCAAACGGGTTCATGCCGTCTGTGGCTAGTGCAAGCCTAACATTTCTTGGTTCATTGGCAAATTCTGGAAAAATCCTATCCATTTTCTTCCATTGCGACCCATCGGCCGGATGCCTAAGTAGTCCATCAACAACCCTCTCATCAGCATGCCATCTCATAAGTTTTGCATCATCTGCATTGGCAAACAGACACTTTAGTCTTCGAACTATAGGTAGATACCACAACACCTTTGCAGGAGACCCTTTAGTGCATACCTCATCAGAATCTGCCTCTTTCTTCTTATACCGTGACACCCCACATCTAGGGCATCGATGTAGCATTTCTAACTCACCCCAGAATAATACACAATCATTTGGGCATGCATGTATTTTCTCATACTCCAAACCCATAGGACACAACACCTTTTTGGCCTCATAGTTACGATTCGGCAAGGTGTTTCCAGCTGGGAGCATTTCTTTCAACAACTTCAATAAGTCAGTGAAACTTTTATCCATCCACCCATTTATGGCCTTCAAATTAAACAATCGCAAAACTGCTGATAACCTCGTGAAATTGAGGCAGTTTGGATACAACGGCTGCTCAGAGTCCTCACACAGAGTTGTATATACATGAGCTTTCTTAAAACCTTCTACCCCTACATCACGGATCATATCCTCGAGTCGGTCATCCATGTCGACATCGTTGTCATGCATCGAGCTTCGATTTTTAGTCTGAGAGCTGTTACTTGGCACCACCACATCTTCACCATGCCATATCCAACGCGTATAACTACGTAGAAAACCGTCACACAGTAGATGTTCTCACACCTCTTCCAAGTCTACCCGACGCAGGTTGAAGCATTTAACACAAGGGCAAAAATAGTTTCCATTCACCCCCACTGTATTCCTCGCTACGAATTCTATAAATGATTCAACTCCCCCCTCGTACTCCAGACTTAGGCGTGATGCAGTTATCCAACTCCGATCCATACCAACTGTTTACAAGGTGCTATGATCAACCTCACTTTTTATACGAAGGTGGTGGTCCTATACCCATTCAGCATGACAATTGTTTTTATACGTCATTCATATATACAGGTTAGGACTTATTTTAAAATTTGATGAAATTTCGGCAGCATTTCGCATTGGTCTCTAAGTACACAAAATGAGAGTGGTCAAATCAAATTCAACCACAACCAAATATGCACCCAGAGAACAACACAAAATGCAAGTTACCAAAATTTTATCAAATTTTAAAATAACTCCTAACTTGTACATACTAACAATGACGTATAAAAAATAATTGTTCATCCCAAACTGTCCAAACGGACAATTCAAGATTCAACACAAACGATGACATTAATTGATTTAATGACCATTTGTGTCGAATCTCAAACGGGGAACTACGGTTCACTCATATGCACAACAACTTTCATACTAGTTAACAACCACACACATACAACAGCAATAAACATAACATATAAGAGCAACCAACAATAACAGAAATAAAATGGATAATAATTTAGTTAACTTTTTTCCTAAATTAGTATGATGTTTTTAATTTGTGTTATTTTGAAGTAGAAGTATGGTGTTGGAGTATGGATTATGGATTATGGATTATGGATTATGATGTTGGTTTATAATGCAGGTTCAAACTTTAGACTTTTATTTAGTAATTAATATGATATTTTTAAATTCTATTATTTTCAAGTAGAACTATGGTGTTAGATGATGGATTATGGATTATGAGAATTGAGATTTGTACTTTTATTTTATGAATTACGGCTTATGGACATGGTGTTGAATTTAGTTAAATTCTACTTAAGAAGAACAATATAAGTTTTAGGAGAATAGTAATCTCAACCATTTAGAACTTTTCAATTTAGGGAGTACATTTTAACCAAAAGAGGTATCTTATAATATTTCTAAAGTTCATACACCCAATTTAAACTTACAACTACAAATCAATAGGTTGGTTCATCCAAAGATTGTTAATGTAACTAGTTATCCTATGAATATAAGGCTTCCATCTTAATTTTCTAGAATATATAGGTGATAAATTTTCATTGTTGCAAAATTGATTATCTGTGATATATAAACAGAGTTTAAACCTGGTAATTTTCTCTATAACTTAAGCTTTTGAACCAATAACTATCGTGTCACAGGAAACAAGGAATCAAATTATTATGTACCAACAGAGAAAGAATCAATAATTGAACAATGAAATTATTATGTACTTACGACCTAACAAAACAGGACCATTCATAAACAACACAAAATAACAAACAGAGGAAGAAGAAGTGTTCGTCGCTGCTCCTACGCCGGGTGACCTCCGTGCAGGCCATCCAACAAATATAGATACAGAGGTAACATTAACAATGAAAAGACACACACAGAGGCAACATTGGTTCAGCTTCTACTACATACGCATTTTAATGGGGGGTTCAGGGAACAGAGGGTTCTCAGCAGCAAGTGACCGAATGACAAACACGCATGACAATGGGGGTTCAGGGAACCTACCTGAATGAAGAAAGGAAGAAGATGCTGAACAGAGCTCAGGGCACGAAGCTCAGGGCACGAAGCTCAGAGAGAATGGAGAAGACGACAACCAACGCGCAGAAGAAGAGAAAGTGAAAAAAGAGTAAAAGTCGCGGCTTTTGAAGTTTCAGAAAGGATGTATATTCACGGTTCCCCTTGAAACCGTGAATATATTACACATATATTCATGGTTTAACAAACAACCGTGGATAAATGTTAACTATATATCCACGGTTATGATCCCAACCGTGGATATATATTGAAATCTATAATCACAGTTGTAGAAACAACCGTGGACATACAGTACCCAGTGATTAAACCCTAAAACCTGAACTATATATCCACGGTTGGAAATACAACCGTGATTATAGATTTCAATATATATCCACGGTTCACATCATAACCGTGATCGTACTCATGAATATATATTCACGGTTGTGAATACAACCGTCGATATATATTTCAGGTACTATATATCCACGGTTGACTCCTCAACCGTGAATATATATTGATGGGTACGTTCACGGTTATGATGTTAACCGTGGATATATAGTTTTCTCTGATTAAAACGTTCACCTTATAATTTCAAAAATGCCACCGCGCATGTTTTTATCACTGATTCTCTTCTACCCGTGAATATATCCCTGTTGTTATATCCAATTTTTACACTAGTGAGAGGAGTTTTGGAGGAAAAATGGGTGCACTAGATAGTGACACCTGTTAGAGTTGACTTTATAGAAACTATGTTTTATATTATATATAGATATTTGTTTAAAGTATCATTAATCTCATTTTTTTATTGTATAAAGAATTTAGTTACTTAAAAATGTATTCAAAATAGAAATATTTATGGTATAACCATTTGATAACATCGAAAAAGTATACTTTTAATTATATTATATTTGAGAGTTGAGAAAATTTTTCAAAAAGATTTTCTTATAAAAGTAAAATGGGAGGGAAATTAATATTTAAAGTATTTGATTAACTTTTATACTACATGGTAGTGGATTTTTTTTACACAGGTATATTAACATGTAAATCTAGAAGTATATATTTATAAATATTATACTTTATAAATTTTTTATTGTAACAAATCTGAAAATAATATTTTGTTTGTTGTGAAACGTGAAAAAGAAATTAACCTGTACGACCGTCAGGTCAAATTACTAGTAATTATATAATAGTAATAACATTAATGTATATTAAAATAGTAAACGTCATAGTAGCAGAAATAATATAGTAATGTAATAATTCTAAAATAAATATCTATGAAATATTTTATATAAATAATAAAAAAAATAATGTTTTTTTAAAATTATATAAATAGAAAATAAATAATATAATATTTTAAGTATTAAATTATTAGAAATAACATAATTATAATACCGTAATAATTATATGATAGCTATATAATGAATTGTATAACAGTAAAGCAATACTTTTAAAAAAAATAGTAATTAATAATAGTAATGATAAAATGATTTAAATAATATAATATTGTAAAAACCATTTTTAATTTCATTAAAAATAGTAATAATAAAATAATGGTTTATTATTTTCGAATTTTTTATAGAAAATAGATAATATGATATAAAATATTTATCATCATGTTTATTATAAAAAATATAATAATAATAATAATTAATAATATGAGTAGCATAATGGTAATATTAGTAAAAGTAATATAATATTATTATAAAATTTGAAAAAAACAGATTAGAATTATAAATTTTATAATAAATAGTAATAAAATATTGTTGTTGTTATAATAAAGTAAAGAATATAAGTAACAAGTAACGTGAAAGTATGGTGTAATGAATCTGGCATGGGAATTGACGGAGGGCACAAAGAACGGAAGGCCTTTCCATTTGGGTCAGCGGTCAAAAGAAGCACCTAAATAGCTGGAAACTAGTAAAATAAAATAGAAAAAACAAAAAGCCAAATATATCGAAGAGGAACTGGGCGAGAGAGGGCGCATGTACGTACCCATGCCATTTCGATTGAAAGGAAGAATGTGGTCTGGTGTTGATTGATACATACATAGAATCTTCCAGAACAATAAATGCGTAGTAGACGGGATGAGAAAGTCGTGGAGCTTCTCACCCAGAAATAGCAACGTTGAGAGCATCGAGGAAGACGAGAAGGAGGCCTTCCAAGAGCTCCCGCAGGTTCTAGAAGATGTTGACGAATTTCTCCGCCGAAAAGATGCCACCCCGGAAGAACCTCTTCACGTCCCGCATTACGTTCACGCGCTGCCCAAATTGTTGGAGCGCGTGGTCGGTAGATACGATAGTGGGAGAAGCAGATTTGGCATTGATGATGATGATGATAAGTCCTTTCTAGATGCCGTCGATCGCATCTCCAAGCTCTCTGTTTCCTGTCCCTATGTCTTAGACCAAACCACCTCTGCACTAGATAAAGCAATGTGTTTCCTAGAAAAACAGTTTTGTACCCTTCTTGAGGATCCCAAGTCCAAGCCACCTAAGAAATCATTCTCCTTCGATTCCCACTCCGACAGCTTGTCTTCCTCTTCCGTTTTCTCTGCCTTTTCCGAAAATGATAAGGAATCCCCTAGACCCCCACAATCATCGTCATTTCCGGGACAGGATCTTGATGAGGAAGGTTTCCCGCCCAATTTCTCTGCCCACAAGATTTCCAATTTGAACAAAATCGCCACCGCCATGATCTCCGCGGATTACAAGCAAGAGTGTTGCATGGCCTTTGCCAATTACAGGCTAAAGGCCTTCAAAACAAGTCTCCAAGGCTTGGGATATGGGACACCCAAAATGGAAGACTTGTACAAAATGCCATGGGAATCCTTAGAAGCAGAAATCGTCACGTGGATCAAACTCGTTCAACATTGCACCACGAACCTCTTCGAAGCGGAACGCAGGCTCTACAATTCCATCTTCACTCACCATCCCTCCGTATCCGACGAGCTCTTCCACAATCTCGCACGGGCTGTCATTGTCAATTTTCTCAATTTCGCACAAGGCGTTGCCTTAACAAAACCCTCCACAGAGAAGCTATTCAAATTCTTGGATATGCTTGAGACCTTGAGCACCATTGGCGATTCTTATTCCAAGGAGATAGAATACGAAACCGTCGCTGCAAAAGAGAGGATTGTAGAGGCTGCCTCAGCCATGTTCTGTGATTTGGAGAACTCCATCAAAAGCGACAACGAAAGGATCCCTGTCCCAAACGGTGCCGTCCACCCCTTAACTCGTTATGTCATGAATTACCTCAAATACGCGTGCGAGTACAAGAATACATTGGAGGATGTGTTATCGTTTCCGCAATGTGTCATAGTTAATCACAACATCGCGAATGATGAAGAGGACTCGAGGACGCCCAAGAATTCACCTTTTGCGATTCAATTGATGAAGGTGATGGACCTGTTGGATGAAAATATTGAAAGGAAATCCAAGGTGTACAAGGACCCGTCTTTGAGGTATATTTTTCTGATGAACAATGGGAGGTACATTGTCCAGAAGATCAAAGGATGCAAGGAGCTTCACGAATGCATGGGGGACAATTGGTGCAGGAGAAGACAATCAGGTTTAAGGTTGTACCATAAGTGTTATCAGAGGGAGACTTGGAGTAAGGTGCTCAAGTGCCTTAATCATGAGGGTCTTCAGGGAACTGGAAATAAGCTCTCTAAACAGCTTCTGAAGGAGAGGTTTAAGACCTTCAATAGCATGTTTGAAGATATACACAAGAGTCAGAGTTCTTGGACGGTGAGTGATGAGCAGCTTCAATCTGAACTCAGGGTTTCCATCTCTGCTTTGGTCATCCCTGCCTACCGCTCCTTTGTAGGAAGATTCAAACACCACCTAGAATCCAGTTCTAGACATGTTGACAAGTATATCAAGTACCATCCTGAGGACATTGAGGCTTTGATTGACGATTTGTTTGATGGTAATGCTAGTTCCATGGGCAAAAAGAAGACGTGACATATTTCATATACACATCTCTTTCTTTTTATTTATATCCTCATCCTCATCCTCATTTCACTCTCCCAATGTTTTCTTTTTCTGATGTAAATAATCATAAGCAACTAATTACCAATGCATTCTTTCTTAGTCGTTTCAACCTATCAATCAACAAAAACAAGACACCTCGCTCCTAGTCTATTACCATCAATAAGTAGAGGGATACACATGAACGCAAACTCTTAAATACGCATGATAGAAATTCCTTGTAAGTTGTCCAGTGGTATGGCCAAAGAAATTTTAACCTAATTAACAATAAAATAAAATAAAGTTAGTGATGAAGTCTTTAAATTTATTTTTATAGAAATTATAGTGTTTGATATACGAATCTTTTTTAGATTTTTGAAAAAATTAAAATAATAAATTTTATCTTTTTATATTTGATATGATAGCTTTAATTTTAAAAAATTAATTTTTTTAGCTGAATCAAACTTATTAAATATTAATAATATTTCTATAAATATAATTCTCTTAAAATATAATTTCTAAAAATATAATTCTCAAAAATATAATTTTAATGAATAATAAAAGATTCGTGCTCTAACACCCTTTAGATCTTGAAAATTTTAAGCCCAGAAGTTATTTCCATTTTTGAAGTATTGATTTCCTTTTGTAGGAAAGTAATAATAAATTAATAAGATTAAAGAACAAAACTCTTTAACAAATAATTATAATATTAGGCACGTTAGAATGAAGATTTAACAATAATTTTGATTTAATATTATATTATGTAAATCTTGTTTCTAAAGATGCAAATCATTTAAAGATGCCTATATATTTTTGGGAAAATTATACTTTTTATCTCTTTTATGATTTGAGTTAGAGTTGAATTTTTTTTATGATTTTTTTACTTAAAAAGTTCCCTAACATTTTTAAAGTTGATTCAAATTAATTTTTTTCGTAATGTTTTTGTTAACCTAATTAATGAAGTTGTTTGCATGGCATTGAGTTGACAATCGCAAAAAAATAAATGATTGACACATATATTATTTTGCCATGTGGCATAAAAAATTGTCATATGAGACCTTTTCAATCCTTCATCTCTAAAGGAAAACAACCCCTTCATCTCCCTTTCTCCCTGCTCTCTCTTTTTTTCTTCTCTACTTCTTTCTTCTTTTTTCTTTGCCACTGACTCCACCTCTTCGCTGCCAGCGTCATCCACAAACTAGCTTTGCCTCCAAGATTGCTCTCGCATGACTATTCGTTGTGATCACCATCAACCACCATTGTTTTCACCATACCGTCTGTAAGCTATCACACAAGCATAACAGTACTATAATTTTTGGTTTCAAGATTTTTTTTTTTTTGGTAACAGATCTATTTTTACCTTTTTACTTTCTAGACATGTGTTCGATTGAGTAAGGTTGTATATGTTTGAATGTGTTTTTAGATTCAAATTTTTATTTTTCTTTAACCATATCTTTTGACTAAGAGTTTTCTCTATTGGTACGATAGCCGGTAGTCACACTTGGAATTTGTTGTGGGTGAGATTAGTTCCTTTTGTAATTAAATAAATGGGTTTTAAAGTTATAGCATCATAAAAATTTACCTTTTAGATTAAAATTAGATTAAAAATTTAATTGAAAAATCAACCCTAGAGTTCACAATTTTTAACAAACATGATATTTTATTGGTTTAATAAGGGACTTAAATTTGCCACGACTAGCTTAATTGGTTGAGCAGTGTATGTGAGTTGTTACTAGCAAGGACTCAAAATATTTTAGGCTAAATATATACTTTGGTCCTTTATCTTTTTAAAAAATGTTAATTTGGTCCTTTAAGTTTTTTTTTTCACTTTGGTCCCCTATATACGTTAAAATGTTTCAACTTCATCCTTCCGTCAAAAATCATCAACATCTGTTTGTCACTGTTCAACATCTTCTTCATTATAACTCTCTATCTCTTCGATGGGTTCTTCCATGTTGGGGAAACCTAGGAAGCTTGCATTCTCCTTGCCCCATGTCCTTTAGCATGACAAACTCATATGGATCTTCATCTGGCTATGGAAATAGAGTGCGTGAAGGTGATGCTCCCTTGTTTGAATGTTGTAACATCCTGGATGTTTAATAAATTAGAAATAAGATAAAGTGTGTTTTGGGTGTAAAATAATAATAAATAAAGGAAAGAAGTGGAAAATAGAGTTTTAAGGGATATGGCATCAGGGGCCCTGGTGCGTAGCGTGGCACTAACGTGTAGCATCAGGTGCATATTAATGAGCTGACGCGCAGCACCATGCTGACGCGTAGCGCCAGCGTTGCGATCAGTTTAAATTAGAGGCATGCAAAACAGAAACTCGCGAGCTCCTTCTTTTCCATTTTCTCTCCTCCCATGCGATTTTGCTTGGAGCTTGGTGGATTCTTCAAAATAATTGCGTAATTGGTCTTGGAGAAGTAAGGTAAGCATGTTAGAACCTTTGATTTGTGATTTCCTTCTCCTTCTCTCTCTAATCTGTGACCCTTATTTGTGTTTGGGGTTTGATTCCTAAGTTTAATGGTTGCTGGAACCTGAATGAGGACCTTGGAATACTGGGTGTAGCAGAAAGTTAATAAATTTTATATTCTGACACTTATAGGTTCAGATTTAAAGATTAGAAAGTCGGTTGATATGGAGGAACTTGGAAACGAAGGTCGGAAACGGAAATGGTAAGCTTCGATAACTTAAGATTGAGGTTCAGAGTTATTTTAAGGTTATGGATTATAGTTTTAGTAATTATAATATTCATGGGAGCTTCTTTGAATTTAATTTTAGAGTTTTGATGAACCTTGAAGGAACCCCGACAGTTGATTGGAAGTTGTGGAAAGCTTGGAATCTAGGTAAGGGGGTGTGCTGGGTTAAGGTTAATAGAGAAATGAAATTTATGCGTTTGACGTATGGAAGATAGGTATATCATAACCTCTTGTAACTATTCTAAATTAATTAAGATAAGTAATTAAATTAGGAATTTATTGATGAAGAATTAGAGAATAATAAGTAAGGGATAAGCGAATGAATAAATAAGAAATTGAATATGTTGATATATGATGATTAGGGAACTTTTAGAACAGCCTATATAAAATATGTGAATTATGAACTATGTATATGGTAGTTGATGAACTAGAAGGTGAGGTAAGTGAGTGAGGGAGACTGATAAGTTATGGTATTGATGCGTGAATGATAGTAGAATGATATAAGGATTATGTGGCTAGAGTGAAAAACAATAATGAATAACTTGATGAAAAGTCATAATAAAATGGGATGATATGCGTATGTATATGTATATGTTTGGGTGTGTGAGAATAATGAGTATCACTATGATTGATAATCATTCTTGTAGAAATATGTATGTATATATATATATATATATATATATATTGTTGAGTTATAGCATGATAATGATCCGGGTATAGTGAGCCGAGGACGAACTAATAAGGTAATGTGTCGGTAAGTTAAAGATAATGATGGTTCATATTGATCATTAATATAATTAGAATCGTGTAAAGATCGATGGAAATGAACAATGTGGTTTCCTATGTTAGATTGATGATTGCAATGACATGTATGTCGATCATGTGATGTGTGTTGTATGATGTGGGATATTTGATAGTTGAGATAATGGGATATTGTATTGTATGTGTGATGAGATGATTTATGACTATGAATTAGGATAAGTAATTGCTATGTGTGGCATGATGTGTATTGTTTTAGTGAGGTGTAACATGATAAGAATAATGAAATAGTGACTGAAAAAAAAGGTACAACATGGTTTGTGTTGATGGGCTTGGTAAGTAGGCCGCCCGGGTGGTGATCACATGTCAGTTTCTGACATTTGTGCATACGATTGATGATGTTTTGATTATTTTGAGTTATATATTATGTATGAGATACCCCGAATACTGTTGAGGGTGGGGAGTGGTCCCTGGTGCGTTGCACGAGCAAGGAGCGGCTCCTGACAAGCTTCCAGTAAAGGGATTGTATGGCTATGCCTGTGTTTACATGACTGAATATGTGATTATGTGGTGAAGGATAACCGAAGGTATATGTTACCCTCGTTTCTGGCTTCCGTGGTTTTTGTGCCCAGTTGAGCTACCTAGTGGTCAAGTAGGACCCAGTGGTTGAGGGAGAGTCAAGTAGGACTCGGTGAACCAAGCAGGGTTCACGGGGTGTCAAGTAGGACCCCCAGCTGAAGGTTGATCCTTATAGTATCCGGATACTAGGGCGTCATATTATCTATTTGAGAGTCAGTTGTGTTTTAAACTCCTTGGCCTATATATGTGTATTTATGATGGTGTTTGTATGATGTAATGTATAATGTCAATTTGAGTTAGGGATGGTGAATTCATGATCTCGAGTACTAGTTAATATGTTGAGTTTGTACGTAATGCAATTGAATAATGAGTTACAAGATAAATGATTGAACAAGTAGATCAGTTAATAGCCATCGTAACTAATAATGGTGTTAACTTTAGTAATAAACATAATCAAGAAGGTATGATGATTAGAATGATAAGAACTGGAGAATGTGAAGGACGAATGATGATAATTGACCTGCTCGTATATATATATATATATATATATGATTTAGAGGGTAGCTAGATTACTCTTTTCTATTCTTGTCAACTATCTCTGTATTAATTCTTAATTCCAGTCACTCACCCTCTATATTGTGGTTTAGTGACCGTTTGTAGGTATGGATGCACACCGCGGGGGCAAGAGCTAAATAAGGCCAGGGCAATATGGAAAATAGAAGAAGAAATACTTAATTATATAATGGTTTGCTGATTTACAAAGTGTTGTTATGTTAGTGTGAATGCATATTGATGTAGTATTATAGCATTTTCTTATGTTGTGTGTTACGTGGCACGGAGCCATCGTTGTATGCTTGATTATGATTATGGGCAGGTTTTGTCATATATATATATATGCATGGTGTAAATGTGAAGTTAAATTTAGTGTATGGATAATGTGTGATTGATGATGATAATTATAATGATTGATGATGGTGGTAGTAATTATATGTGATGTGTGAATTATGACGAATTGAGGCATAGAGCCATTGATGAGTGAATGATGAATGATAATGGCAGGTCCTCTTGAAACGCATGAATGCGGTGTGTGATGTGTATGTTAATAGTTTGAGGAATTGATTGATTTAGTTAGGGTATTTATAGAAATCCCAGTGTTGGCTGATTGCTTAAACAGCCCAGAGACAACCTGGCCACCAATGATTTATGGGGAACGGCGGCTAGTGGGAATTCTTTATTACTTTCTTTCTTTGTCTGTTGCCAGCCGCCCCACAAGATTAACAAATCAACTTGGATGGTGCTTTGGGCAAACAGCCTGGACATTGACGATCATGGAGAATGGCGGCTAGTGGGAATTTTTTATTATTTTCTCTTTTGTCTGTTGCCAGCCGCCCCCCCTTAATTCAAGGATCCACTTGGATGGTGGGGTTCCAAATCAGCGTGGGCGAATGGTGGAAATATGGAATCGGCGTTCTTCTTATAACTCGGATTAGTGTCTCAACCAATATCCATCCTTAGTGGGGATTAATCCGAGCGAAACAGATGCTCTCATATATGAAAGACCGAGTGAAAGCTTGAATCGGAGGTGCTTTGCTCGGAAGTGTCACTGCTTGAAGCAATCAACCGGAATCTCTTCAATCGGAGGTGTTTTGCTCAGAAATAGACCACTGCTTGAAGCATTCGACTGGAATTTCTTCAATCGGAGGTGCTTTGCTCGGAAGTGGACCACTGCTTGAAGCATTCGACCAGAATTTCTTCAATCGGAGGTGCTTTGCTCGGAAGTGGACCACTGCTTGTAACATTCAACCGGAATTTCTTCAATCGGAGGTGTTTTGCTCGGAAATGTTTCTGCTTGAAACACTCAAAGTCAATAGCCTTTCTCCCCTTAAAAGTGGACCATTCGGGAACGTATTACTCAGAAACACCTCCAAAATATTTTACTCGGCTTTATCTCCGACCGACAAGCTCCTTCGAAGTCGGAACCATTTTTACTTAAAATTCATTCATTCAGGAATTCTCCACTCGAATGTCTTAGTCCGAGAGGTATTCCTTCGAAATCAAAGTCTTTCTTCACTCGGAAGCATATCTCTTGGAAGTAAGCCACTCAGAAATACTTCACTCAGAGACACCCTACTCAGATATATCTTTACCCGAAAAGTACTCTTCATAGTCAGAGTCTTTCTTTATTCGGGAGTAAACCACTCGGAAATGAAAAGTGCTCCTTTGAACTCAAAGTGTTTCTTCGCTTGGAAACACATCTCTTCAAAATGACTCACTCAGAAATGGCTCACTCGGATATATCTTTTCCCGAACAGTAATTCATAATCAGAGCCTTTCTTTGCTCGGAAGCAATTCACTTTTGAAGCAACCCACTCGGACATGCATCACTCGTAGACATGCCACTCGGAAGTATGGACCTTGAGAGTCTCTATCCGAAAGAGGCTCACTCGAGATTAGAGATTTTCTTCTCTCAGAAACACACCACTCGGAAATATCCCTGCCCGACAAGTGTTCATTCATAGTCAGAGGCTTTCTTTGCTTGGAAGTAATTCCCTTGAAATGATCTACTCGGAAATGACTCACTCAGAGACATCCTACTCGGATATACCTTTGCCCGACAAGTGCTCATTCGAAATCAAAGTCCTTTTCGTTCAGAATCAATTCAATCGGGAATTCTCCACTCGGAAACATCTTTGCCTAGAAAAAGCACATCCCAAATCAGACTCGATTTTCATTCAGCGACATCAATCGGGAATTATTCACTCGGATGTATCTCCGCCCGAGAGGTACTCATTCAAAGTCGGCCATTTTTCATTCAGAATCGCTTCAATCAGGAATCTTTCACTCGGATGTATCTCCGCCTGAGAGGTATTCACTCAGAGTCAACCATCTTTCATTCAAATCGCCTCAATCGGGAATCCTTCACTAGGATGTATATCTTTGGGAGGTATTTATTCAAAGTCAGTCCCTTTTCCACTCAGAGTGGCTGCAATTGGAAATCTTCCACTCGGATTTATCTCCACCTGAGGGATACTCACTCAATCAGTCTCATTTCGCTCGAAATGTCTTCCCTCGGAATAACCTACTCGGAAATCATCATTCGGACACATGGAAATTAAAAGAGTCTTTACCCGAGAGGTATTTACTTATAGTCAAGGCCTTTTCTTCGTTTGGAAGTAACTCCCACACTTGAAGCCCACTCAGAAATGATTTACTCGGATACATATCACTCGGCAACGTCTCACTCAGAGACTCCCTACTCAGAAATGATCATTCTGAGTCACCTTACTCAGAAATGATCATTCCGAGTCACCTTACTCGGAAATGATCATTCCGAGTCAGAATTCAGTTCTCTCAGAATTCTTTTCACTTGGGAATATCACTCGAAGCCTAAGACAATCCTGAAGACGAACACAAATAAAAAGAAGGGGTTCCAAGTGACGAAATACCCCATTCTTGGTGAAAATTAACCGGACTGAAATAGGTGTTCACAGATGCCCCTCTTTACTTCTTTTCCGCGAGAAAAATATGAAGTCTCTTCTTGTTTTTGAAGTGGAAAGGAAGTAAAGACGTGAACACCATTGTCAAAGTCATGCGGACTCCAATACCCAAGAGAGTCAGTATTGTTCCATTGAAGAAAACTAATAGTGGTGCCAATTTCTGTGACTTGAAGAATGAAGTAAGGCATCTACTTTGTTGGCTTTGGCGATCTGATAAGGGGGGAAACCTAAGAATTGACACTTGAAGCTCTTGCTTTCTCTCTTTTTTCTCTGTTCTTCTTTCTCTCTTTTTTCTCTGTTCTTCTTTCTCTCTTTTTTTTAGTTTATTATTTTTTTTGTTTTTTTGTTTTTTTGTTTTGTTTTGTTTTGTTTTTTTTTGAGTTCTAAATCTGGAAAAAGAAGTGGGGCGGTGCTCCAGTTTTTTAGCAGGGAGTGGTTAACTGGGAATTATCCTTTGAATGACATGAAGTAGAAGGATTGTCTTTCAGTTAATAGGAGGTGAGAGGATTGGGTGTCGATTCTCAATTGATCAGAGATGAAGGGTGCCACGTTCGGCGACCGGAAGGAAAAGGGAGCCTTCTTAGGCGACTGAAAGGTAAAAGGGTTCTATTTGTTCGGTGACAGGAAGGCAAAAGGGCTATTTGTTCGGCGACAGGAAGGTAAAGGGGTGCCATTTGTTCGGTGACAGGAAGATAAAGGTGAGGGTGTTGCCTCCCAGTTGACTGAAAGGTAAAGGGTGCCATTTGTTCGGCGGAGGGTGCCATTTGTTTGGCGACGGGAAGGTAAAGGGTGCCATTTGTTCGGCGACAGGAAGGTAAAGGGTGCCATTTGTTCGGTGAAAGGTGCCATTTGTTCGGCGACAGGAAGATAAAGGTGAGGGTATCGCCTCCCGGTTGACTGAAAGGTAAAGGGTGCCATTTGTTCGGCGGAGGGTGCCATTTGTTCGGCGACAGAAAAGTAAAGGGTGCCATTTGTTCGGCGACTGGAAGGTAAAGGTGCCATTTGTTCGGCGACTGGAAGGTAGAGGTGCCATTTGTTCGGCGACAGGAAGGTAAAGGGGTGCCATTTGTTCGGTGACAAGAAGATAAAGGTGAGGGTGTTGCCTCCCGGTTGACTGAAAGGTAAAGGGTGCCATTTGTTCGGCAACAGGAAGGTAAAGGGGTGCCATTTGTTCGGCGACAGGAAGATAAAGGTGAGGGTGTTGCCTCCCGGTTGACTGAAAGGTAAAGGTTTCCATTTGTTCGATGGAGGGTGCCATTTGTTCGGCGATAGGAAAATAAAGGATGCCATTTGTTCGGCGACTGGAAGGTAAAGGTGCCATTTGTTCGGCGACTGGAAGCTAAAGGTGCCATTTGTTTGGCGACAGGAAGATAAAGGTGAGGGTGTTGCCTCCCGGTTGACTGAAAGGTAAAGGGTTCCATTTGTTCGGTGGAGGGTGCCATTTGTTCGGTGACAGGAAAGTAAAGGGTGCCATTTGTTCGGTGACTGGAAAGAAAAGGTGAGGGTGTTGCCTCCCGATTGACTGAAAGGTAAAGGGTGCCATTTATTCGGCGACTGAAAGGTAAAAGTGCCATTTGTTCGGCGACAGGAAGGTAAAGGTACCATTTGTTTGGCGACAGAAAGGAAAAGGTGAGGGTGTTGCCTCCCGGTTGACTGAAAGGTAAAAATTGGGGGAGCTAACAGAACGTCTTATCCGAATTAACTCACTGTTGACATGAAACGTAAAGATTGGGGGAGCTAACAGGATGTCTCGTCCAAATTAACTCTTTATTGATAGGGAACGTAAAGATTGGGGGAGCTAATAGGACGTCTCGTCCGAATTAACTCACTGGACCTAAAGGCTCGGGGTGATGCCCCGGTTTGTCATGACTGAAGGTTCTTGGGGAATTGCCCCTTGACTGAAAAGAATAAATCTGGGGTGATGCCCCAGTTTGAGATGGTTTGAAAGAATCTTGGGGTATTGCCCCTTGATTGAAAAAAGGAGGCCTGGGATGATACCCCAGCTTCTAGAAATACTGAAGAAGTTAGGGGTACTGCCCCTTGACAGAGAAAAATCAGGGTGATGCCCTAGTTTTGAAAGGTTGAAGGAATTTCTAGGGGGGGTTGCCCTTTTACTGGAAGAGTGATCTGGGGGTTAACAGGACGTTCCGTCCAAATTAACCAGGATCTAGAGCTTTGGGGTGATGCCCCAGTTTGGGATGGTCGAAGGAATTTCTGGGGGGTTGCCCTTTTACTGGAAGAGTGATCTGGGGGTTAACAGGACGTCCCGTCCAAATTAACCGGGATTTAGAGCTTTGGGGTGATGCCCCAGTTTGAGATGATTGAAAGAATCTTGGGGTACTATCCCTTGATTGAAAGAGAATGAACCTGGGGTGATGCCCTAGTTTGACATAACTGAAGGTTGTTGGGGAACTGCCCCTCGAATGAAAGAGAATGAACCTGGGGTGATGCCCCAGTTTTGGAAAGAATGAAAGTCTTAGGAGTACTGCCCCTTGACTGAAAGAGAGAAATCTGGGGAGATGCCTCAGTTTGAGCTATTTCAGAAATTTGGGGTATTGCCCCTTGATTGGAAAAGAGATCTGGGGAGATGCCCCAGTTTGAGCTGTTTCAGAAATTTAGGGTATTGCCCCTTGATTGGGAGAGAGATCTAGGGTCCATCGGGGATGTATAGTGGGCTTACTGGAGGAGAAAAATATGGGTGGGGTACCCCAGCCTGGGTTGCTTGGGAAGTGTAGTTCCATTGGGGAAGGATTTGGTGGTTCGGGGCACCGCCCCTTGATTGGGAATAGATCTGGGGTGATGCCCCAGTTTCTTAGAAAGATCAAAAAATTTAGGGGTACCGCCCCTTGGCTGAGAGAGAAAAGAAATGGGGGAAGATGTCCCAGCTTGGAAAATCTGGCTGAAGGAGTTAGGGGTATCGCTCCTCAAACGGAGGAAGGATCTGGGGTGATGCCCCAGTTATTGGAAAGATTGGAAGATTTACGGGTACTACCCCTAGGCTGGGAGAAGGATCTGGGGTGATGCCCCAGTTAGGGAAATTGAAGAAGCTAGGGTTGCTCCCCTTTTGACAAAGAGAGACCTGGGATGATGCCCTAGTTCGAACTCTTTTTTTTTTTTTGAAATTCAGGGCACTGCCCCTTGGCCGACAAAAGGCCTGGAAGTGATGCTCCAGTTTGGAGAGGAATGATAGACTTGGGGGTAAAATCCCAGGTTTGAAAGATTTGGGGGTTAACAGGACGTCTCGTCCAAATTAACCCGTGCTTGGCGTCGTTACCGAGGAACGGGATACATTAGACTGTTAGAATATACCAAGTTGGATTTTTTTGGAAATGTGACCCCTAACATGCCTCATGAACGAGATAGAAACCTTGGGAAGATGCTGGCTCCGACTATGAGGTATTGATGGAAACCTCAAACTTAGAAAAGTGTCGTGTTCGGCCATAGAAAGGTGTTTTGTCCAATGATTTGGGTGAGTTATGAGAAGAAACTCGAGGAGAGTCGGCTTCAATGAGTGAGGATGAGAGTGAGCTTTAGAGGCTAATGGATATACCCTAGAAAGTACCAGTTTTGGCGGTTGAGACTTGACACATCTACTTGTCGCGCCATCCTACAAGAAAGGTTAGTGGTGTAAAACAAATTGGAACTTAAAGAGACTTCCTACAAAACCACAATCCTTAGAGATTCGAAGTGACCCATGACTGAAACAGAGCAGATGAAGCAACCCCAGCTTTGGAAACGTGTCAGGCCCAGTCTTCATAATGATCGCTTGAGGAGAGATCAAGTAATAGGATCATCTTGTCCTTACGACTTTAAATTTTCATTACCTTCTCATTTTATATATTAAAGGAAAACATATGTCTTATCAAATCAGGGGAAATCACAATATGAACACGTATCAAAAGAGGTGAGATTGTATTTACAAGTTGAACAGGGGGTGGGAAAAGGGAGGCCAAAGAAGCAAGTGGAGTCGCATGGGAAATATTAATAATTGGGTAGAATAGGAATGATTTCACAAATCCTCCAATGAACTGCTGAGAACAAGGTGTATCTCAATCCCATATCACGACTTTGAATTCACCATTTGACCCTGCCTCTGAAAAAGGTAGTTGGACTACGGTCCTCATGCCTTAACTTGGAATCAGACCATTCACATAAGAATCTTTAAATTACTCTGCCAAAATCTTGATCCCAATTTATTGCCTGAGCTGCCTATTCAGGTTTTCAGCTTACCAGGTTGCTCTAACTTTTGCCTAGGCTGCCTTTCCAGGTTTTCAGCCTAGCGAGCTTCTCTCTCCTTGTGACATGTTTCACTTCTTTTTTTTTCAAGGTTGTGTCCTTCACAACAAAGGTTTAAGCTGATTGACAATGAGCTTATTTGATCCCTGTTGATTTAGTCTCATCCTGTGGGGAATAGATGTTATTTCAAATAGGAAAGTTTGCCCCAACACCATGTATCCAAGGAAACAGAGGTGAGCCCTTTTTGGCACCAATGAGGGGGCTCATTCCGAGTCTTTATCTTTTTGTTCATTCTTTCATCTCTTTTTTCTTCATTTTCTTCTTCTTCATTTTTCCCTTTTTTTGTTTTTTTTAATGAATGACCCCTTTGATACCTTTGTTATGGTCTAGCCGTTTTATTTACCCTTAGCCAATGTGGCAAAGAACTATGATATTAATGGTATCACAGTAGACCCTGGGGAAACATTGGTATGGGAGTAGTTATACTCCCTTGGGGTCTTGATTGCGACACAGATGAAAGATTATTTTTGTCGCGTTCTTAGCTTGATAACATTTATGCCCCCATGTGGAAAAGTGATAGTTTGATCTATGAACCAGCTCGCCCCAATTGGTATATGAGTAGGGCACCAACCTTGACTCCTTTTTGTTGTTTTTGTTTTGTTTTGTTTTGTTTTTTTTAAATCATTTTTTGGTAGTGTATTTCTCGACCATGTTTACATCTATGGGTCTTATCAAGCCTTTGTCATCCATGTTGATCAATACTAACATTCCCTTGAAAGGTAGATATGCCATTATTCATTGTGGAGTTCGGCACTATCTCTATCCACGCAGACTTTTATGTCACTAGATTGAGTTACCATCACACTGTAACGTCTTCTAAGGCGATTTGATCGATTTTCCCAGTTGTTCGTGGACCCTCTTTACTCCGTGTGCTGATCTTGTTGAATGCTCCTGGATAAAGCTAGATGCCCTTTATTCAAACATCCTAGTTAATTCGGCCAAGGAACTTTTGTCTTTGCTACCCTCTTCGTCAGCATGATCAAACAAGTGGTCAAAGTTATGAAATAGGATTATGATCTCATTGTTCTCAGAAGGATCATTTTAGGATGGATGTGTTTTTTTTGTTTTTGTATGACGGCAAATAAAAGGAGGAAAAATAAGAGAGTGCCAATGGAAAAAAGGGAATGTTAAAACAAATAAGGGAAGCAAACAGAAACATTTTGAAATTTGATATGCATTCATTGAGAAAAACCTAAAATGATAAAAATATGCTTTGGCCCTTATTACATAAAATCTCCCAATGCCTTAGGCATAGCGTTTGGGTTGAAAAGTCATAAAAGAAAAGTTTAAAGTCGTAAAGAGCTAAGTGATTTCCTAGTCATGAACCTCTCCACTTGGCGTGCAAATCACAAAGGCTGCATCCTCTCCCTGCCTCCAGTCCCTTCTTATCATATTGATCCTAGAATTCTTATGGTTAAGACCTATGGTTTATGATTATATTGGGACTCCCTTCCTGGAAATCTAGCCACCTGGCTTTAATCAGATCCCTCACTTTGAATTTTAAGGCATAACAAACTTCGGTAGAGTGCCCTGGGGCTCCAGTATGGTAATCACATCGGGTATTAGGATTATAACCTTTGGGGTAAGGAGGAACCATCGGTTTTAACGGACAGGGTACCGCAAGGGAATTACGGATAAGGTGAGGTAAAAGTTCTGTGTAGGTTATGGGAATGGGGTCGAACCGGACCGGTGTTCGACTATCAGTGGGTTTTATTGTGCTTCGGTCTAGATTAGGTGGCTGAGTCTGTCCTAGTCGGGGACAGTAGGGCTGCGGAAGAGAGGGTTTAATTGCAGGCAAATGAGAATGGGAAGGTGTTTGAGGGATATATGGACGAAAATAGAGCTGGAATGGGAAAAGATTGGAATCCTGGTCAGGGGTGGTGGCGGGCATGTAAGGTGTAGGGAGATTGGCAGGTTGAAAGGAAGTATGAGTCATTAGTCTGGGTTGGGCCCTTTTTTGGTTATAGGAAGTGGAATTAGCATCTCCTTTTCTTTTCCCTTTATCTCCCGATGCAGACATTCTTGTGATTGGTGCCTCAGGCGATTGGGAGGATTGTGAAATATGGGGGTTCATTGTTTGTAAATCATGATCCTCTTGTTGGTTATGGAATGGGGAAGAGTATTCTGAGGGTACTGCATAGGGCAGGTTATTGTTTGAGCCCATGAAGGCGTGTTGTGGTGCATAAGACATGCCATAGGTCGGCTGAGGGTCAATGATGGGGTCGGTCCTGTTGATAGTAATGGGAGGTGTCATGGAAGAGGGAATTTGCGTTTTTGTCAATCCAGGAGGATAGAGTGGGGTGGTTGGTAAATGTTGGTCATTCTTGACACCCGCAGAGGGTTCCCCCTCTATGATCTTTTTAAAAAGTCTGGTCATCTCTGCCACTTGCTCCTTTAGCTGGTTAACTTCACTCTTGAGGTTTTTAATTTCTTGCTCTTTTTCAGCCATGAATCTCCTTTGAAAGTCTAGTAAGGGTGTCTTTCGGTGTCTTTGAAGAAAAACAAAAAGTGTCAGGTGGAAACAGAAGGAAGGAGAATATCGTAGGAAGCAATCACAGGCCTTGACGATCATCCTTTGACCATTCCTTAGAACTTATCTTTCAAAAGTACTAGGTATGGTAAACATGGAAATTAATACGGTATAGTTGTGAAGACAGAAGAAATTCTTCATTCTGAGGCGGGAGCCTCAAGCTCAAACATTTTCTTCGGGCGACCACAACCCTCATTTCTTGAGTTCAATCCCATGTTAACTTCCATAGATACTCAAAGGGTATTCGTTAAGTCCTGAATAGCCTCCCACGAAAATGAGGATAAGGAAGAGAAACTAGTTGTTATCATGTTTTGGAACCGGTATTTCCCCATTGATTTAGCATAAAGCAATTTTTCTTGGGGAAACAGCGATTACCAAGGGTCCAAGTCGCAATAGTCATAAGTTTTCTAATCGTCATCGACGTCCCTGTTGGGACGGAAACAAAATTATTTTTTGACGATTAGGAAAATCTATGACTCAGGACTCAGAGGTACATGACCAAAAGAGGATTATCTATTCACCCGAAGAATACTGTGTGTTCCAAAATGAGTCATTATTTCAAAAACTAAGCAAATCTGCGGGTGGTAGATAATTCATTTTTTTTGGAAAAAAGGGAAAGCAAAAATGACGTAAGGTAAAGTAGAGTTTGCCCTTTTGTGGCCTAGGTCGGGTTTTGTTGAAAGTCTTTTCTAGGACCTATGGCTTGTCTAAAAGTGATTCTCCATACCGGGTGGCTTATACTAAACATCTAGAAGGTCACCAGAGCCAAGATCCTACCCATAACAGAGACGCAACAGTGGGGAGTCCACTAGGTGCGTATATCATGAGAGGTCAAACTCTGGTTGAGGTTCTCATGAACACCGGATAGGAAGTACATCCCATACGATTCCGTTACTAACCCCTCCTAACTTAAGCTTCATTTGGGGCCCGGGTATAGGGCGCCACTCATAAGTATGTGCAATTAATGTGAGTGTAGTGTGTGAAAGGACATTCAATACCTTTTTACCTTACCCTATTCTAAACAAAGAACAAACACAGGATACAACACAAAGTCATCTACCCTAGGGTTCAATATTCATAGAAATAAATATAGTCCTCTATCCTAGGGTTCATCAATCATGCAAAACATAGACAATAAAACAAATAACAAGATGTAATTAAAAACATTTACAACAATTAACAGAAAATAAAACAAGGGGAAGAAATCCAAGTGAAAAAAGGCTATATAAAAACATGTGCTTTCAATCAAACTGGCCTGACTCTCTCACAATCCCCAGTGGAGTCGCCATCTGTCGCAACTTGGATCGTGACGGCGCGGACGACCCTCTCGAAAACATTAAAACGTGTTTCGAAATCCTTTCGAAAAGAAAAACAGGGAGTCGCCACCAACATTTTTATCCATAGGAAAAACATTGGAAAAAACTAAGTTCAGTAAAGCACTGGTTTAAAAAATGAGATTCAAGTTCGGGAGTCGGTTACGAGTAGGGAAGGTATTAGCACCCTACATCACCTGTCAAAAACAGTACCAAGATTGAAAATGCACAACATAAATAGCCTTACAAAAGATATTATGTTTCTCCCCTTTTATTGTTGTACTTTGTGTAAAAAAACAGAAGGAACAAACTGAACAACATGGAGTGTAGGTCAACAGGACGTCGCGTCCAAATTAACCTTGGCTTTAGTATGAAACCGGAAAAAGGTAGGATGCTAACAAGACGTCGCATCTAAATTAGTCATCCTTTAATCAAAATGCGGAGTTAGAAACGGGAAGGGGATAAACGGGACGTCTTGTCTCAAGTATCCCGTTCCTCATGAATCGTGGTGATGGCCTACCAAAAATAGGGGAAAATCAACAAGACGTCACGTCTAAATTGATTTTCATGGGATTTAATCAAAATGCGGGGTTGGAAACGGGAAGGGGATAAACGGGACGTCTCGTCTTAAGTATCCCGTTCCTTATGAATCGTGGTGATGGTCTGCCAAAAATAGGGGGAAATCAACAAGACGTCATGTAATATCCTGATTTAATAATTAATTACCAAATAAAAATAAATTATTAAAATAATAATTTCAGAAGTGGAAAATTATTTATTAATTACAATTAACTTAATTAATCAAATGATGGCTGATTAAGTGTGATTAATTATTAATTGTTGCTGATGGTGATTGGGTGACGTGAGCAGACTGCTGCTTCACGCTTTCCCACCCCACTCTCCCCTTCTTCGTGCATGCATATATGTACTACTGGGCCATTTTATTATTCATTTTTTCCCCTCAGGCTTCTCCCCCTTCCGTTCTCTCTTCTTTTCTTCTTCTTTGCTCTTCGTTCTTCTTTTCCTTCCTTCGTCGAGCATGAGAGTGAGGATGTTGGGTTGAGAACTTCTCCTCCGGTGACTTAGGGACGACACTCTGTTCCCTCCCTGTTCTTCCACTTCCCTTGACGACTTATCTTTTCTCCCTCTCCTTTGCTTGAGGCTGCATGAGTCTCAGGGGAGATCTGCACTACGAAGTGTTCGGAGAGGTTGGAGCATTCACCAGCGTTGTGATGGAGCTGCTCAAGAGAGCGAGCAGGGAGCTGGGTGCCTCGGAAGCGTGGAAATCCCCACTGGACCGAGTGGAAGGTCAAGGCGGTGCCCTGAGGGCTTGGGCCTCCCCGCTGATCTTGCATGCAGAGCTGTTTAAGAGTAGGAGTGGCTCAGAGTCCCTCCAAAGCCAAGTGTAATAGTGGATGACTGACGAAGGGTCGCCCCATTGTGAATCAGTGAATGGGCTGTGCAGAGCAACTGACAGGGCCCGCAAGCGCACGGGTTATGTCGCGTAATATAAAAGATTATCGTTCTCCACAGGGACTGTGTTCAAAGTACCAGCATATTGAAATTTAATTATCCACACAATTAATTTTTAAGATTTTTATAAAATAAAGTACAAATTAAAGTTGCACAGAATATGAATAAAAATAAAATTTACTTGACACTAAAAAAAAATCAGAGTTGAGAGTATCTTGGGATTTTTAGGGGATTAAGACTCTATTTTATATTTAATGAATTTTAACTTTTCATAAATAAGAATCGAATTAAGTTTTCCAAGGCGAATTTTCCAAAAGCTAATTAATATGTTCCTTTCGGAATCCTATTAATGTACCTAACCTATGGAAAGCGCTGCTTAATCCTCAGAAAGGCCCATTATCGTTTTATGAAAATCCCTTTTATTTCCTCAAAAGAATTTTGATTACTTTCACGGTTTTACCGAGGTCACAAAAAGCATTTCAAAAATCTTAGGTTTAGTTCAAAGCTTTCCGGTAAAAATAAATCTCTCGATTCTATTTATTACCTAAACTTACTAATATACCCGTAAGTATACAGTTTTATCATTTAGGTTCTTGTTAGGAATTACTAAAAGCATTAAGCATAATTGAACTAAATGGAAAACAGAAATTTATTTAATTCCAAGTCAAAATAACATTAAAATAAAATATTATCATACCCCCTTTATCCCAAGATAATTAATTTAGCTACTCATGAAATAATTTAAATTCATGTAAATAATGGAAAAATAAAACATACAAGACATGGTAAAAATAAAGACTTATGGGTTTCTCCAAAAGCTCAGAATAATTTACCACTGTAATTCCTTGTTGCAATAATTTCTCCACCAATTACAAATTTAAAATCTCACTTTTACAGCCCTCACACTCTTACAAAATAAAAGAAAGAAAAGAAAATAAAAAGAAAGAGAAGAAAAACGGACAGAGAAAGAAAAAATAGAAAAGAATAGAACTAAAGAGAAAAAGAAAGTAACGAAGAAGTGAAGCTTGAGTGATTTTAGACTGGGAAGAAGTTGTTTTTTTTGCTGATGGGTTGCTGCTGCTTTTATAGGCAAATGGATGAATGAATCCAGCTAAGGAAACGCATTAAAATTTGCAAGTGGGAGAAACTTTCGGTGCATATGACTTCCAACTGTCCCAAATTGTATTATTTTAATATTTCCAATAATTCGGTGCTTGGATTTATTCAGCTGGGCAAATTCTGAATGGAAAAGTACTGGAATTCCACAAGACCGAGTGAAAGCTTGCTGTTTGGTATTAGTTGCTGGGCGTTGTTGGTTTGTATGTGGCAGGTATGGTGATATGAGGGACAGTGGAGTTGCTGGACGGTGTGGTGGATGGAGCCGGTGTTGCTGGGCGGTGTTGTGTTGAGTGAGTTACTGGGCGGTGTTCAATTGATCTGGTGTTGGGCCTGTGAAGAGAGTCTGGGCGGTGTTGTGGTTTGAGAGTCTGGGCGGTGTTGTTGTTTGAGAGTCTGGGCGGAGTTGAGAGGGTTACTTGGCGGTGTGTTGAGGTGAGGACGGTTGGGCGGAGTTGAGGTGAGGACGGTTGTGGATGGAAAGGAAAAGAGTCTGGGCGGAGTTGTGGATTAGGAGCCTGGGCGGTGTTGGTTGGATTACTGGGCGGTGTCATGGATTAGGAGCCTGGGCGGTGTTGGTTTGAGAGAAGTCTGGGCGGTATGGATGGAAAGGAAAGGTGAAGTGGGACGGTGTGTGGTATAGATTAGAAGGGGACAGCAGATAGAAGAGAGGAATGTGGGTCGGATTTCTGGATTGAGGACGGTGTAGAGAGTGATCCGATGTTTGGAGTTTGTGGAGTGTAGGTCGGTTATGAAAGGAGAAGGGACGGTGTTGTGGCTTGAAGGAAAGTAGAAGGAGGCGGAGTTGATGGAGGTAGTGATCCGGTGTTGCATGAAGAATTGGGTCAGTGTTTGGTTGAGTGTTTTTTGAAGGAGACCGTCTCGCTCAAGCGGAGAAAGGTTCGCTCAAGCGAGAGGTCTTGTTTCACTCGGTGTTTGAGAGTTGGACGGGCAAAGTGACTTACTCGGAATTGATTGAATCCATTCACTCGGCTTAAATTCATGAAGTTCATTCGGCACTGATTGAAGACTCACTCGGAATCAGAATTTATTCAATCGGTTCTCAATCATTTTCACTCGGCTGTAATCTGAACCACTCGGTTAAAACTCTGCTCGGATTTTGCATTGGAATTCTTCAGTCGGCCTTCATGCTTTTTACTCAGAATGGCCTTCAGTCGTCAATCAATTCACTCGGAATGGCCTTCTCTTTTACTCAAGAACTTGCACTTGAAGAGTTGGAATTTGACTGATTGAATTTCTTCTTATGTCTGAGCTTTGCTTTGCTCGGAAATGCATTTTTCTGACCCAACTCACTCGGAATTCCTTTCCTTGGAGACTTCTCACTTGGGTTCAGTGTGAAACTTGAGAGTCTGCCCGAGTGTGATTCATTTCTGGTCAGATTTTTCCTTGTTTTTGACCCTTTATTACCTTAATTCCTGCAAAATAACCTACCCAAGTAGAAAATAGTGGAAAGAAAGCAAAAATCACAATAAATAAAGGAAATACAGTGCATAATGACTAAAATCCTAAGTAATTTAGACCTAATTTATTGTATTATAAAGCACTTATCAAAATACCCCAAACCAAAACATTGCTTGTCCTCAAGCAATCACCATATTCACAAGATAAAATACAGAAAACACTAAACTTAATAAACTAAGGAATTCAAAACAGAGAAACGGATTTATTCAAATGCCAGTTTTATTTTTCTTATGTGAATCAATTTTCAATGTCAAGACTTGAGATACTCTTCTCACAATTTTCACTCAAGTGTTTAAAGGTTTGTGTATCTCTCAAATCATCATAGTCAAAAAATATTACCATAAGCTTGTTAATAAACCAGAAACTCCACAGTTTAGATAGAAAATATGTCAAAGTCTAAAGGTCTTTCAAAGGTTGTAACGTGGCCTTGGGTTGTATTGGTAGGAATTTCAAGAAAAATAGAATACAAAAGGGCTTTAACAGTCATGAATGATTCAAATTATCATCATAAATTTAACAGAGCAAATTTTTGAATTTTTATGGACTTTTTGGAATTCATTCAATATCATCCTTTTGATTTTCTTTTCTTTTTCTTGCGTTTCTTTGCATCTAATATCATATTTTTCTTAAGTTCCTTTTTTTTTTTTATTTCTTTGCTCCACTAAATTTCAAACTTTTTCACCATTAAGAGAATATCATTCAATGAAAGGTTTCAAGGAAAAATTTTCGCTTTTAGGCTCAAAAGGGGCAACTAGGGGTCAAATTATACAAAATTCTGAGGCTTAAGAATAAGACCTAATTGTGCCTTTATCATCCTAAGACATATAATCAAAAACCATTTTGAATCGGTTGAAAAACAAGTTCTAGAATATTAATGACTATGAGATTCACTCAATCAAGAAAATATGGGTTTTGAAAATTTGTTTGATAAATTACCCATTTTGGCTCAAGTCTCACCATGGAAAGTCCTTTCAAAGAAAATTTTAATCACATAAGGTTCATTTAAGCATTTATTTGGCATTTAAACAATCAAATTTTTAAACTTTTACTCAAAATTTTGGGATCCTTAGATACTTTAGCCTTGTGTTCAAAGTAAATTTATCATGCAATCATGGTAAATTACAAGATTACAAACAAATCAAAGAAAACACACATGCATAATAAAATGACAATCACACAACGTAAACAAAACAGTTAAGTTTTCTTACCTACCACCCCAAACCAGAATTTGACATTGTCCTCAATGTTAAAATGGATGATAAAAGGATAAGAAAACTTACCTGGGATAACCCCAAACCAGCATCTGACATAGTTGGTTTTTTTTTTTTTTAAAGAATAAAAGCTTAAAATAAAACAACAACTTTTTATAGGGTTACCTCCCTATCAGTGCTAAGTTTTAAGTCTTCAGCCAGACTTCTCACCGTTTGGATTTACTCATCAGGAGCATCAAACAAGTCCAAGTCACTTGCTTGTTGTATTGGTTGACCTGTGAAGTAATGCTTTACTCTCTGTCCATTTACTCTAAATGTACCAGATTTCTCGCTCCATAGTTCGACAGCTCCAAAGGGAAAGACTTTTGTCACCTTGAATGGTCCCGACCATCGGGATCTCAGTTTACCTGGAAAAAACTTCAGTCTGGAATTAAACAGTAAAACCATATCACCTGGATTAAATATTCTCCGTTGGATGTGACGATCATGCCATTTTTTGGTTTTTTCTTTATAAATTCTGGCATTTTCGTATGCATCTAGACGGAGTTCTTCAAGTTCATTTAATTCCAACAACCTACGTTCACCTACAGCCTTATGATCAAAGTTAAGAGTTTTAACAGCCCAAAAAGATTTATATTCTAGCTCAACAGGTAAATGACAGGGCTTCCCATATACTAGCTTAAAAGGTATGGTTCCAATGGGAGTTTTGTATGCGGTTCGATACGCCCATAAGGAATCATCTAACTTAATAGACCAATCCTTACGTGATGTATTCACCACTTTTTGAAGAATATTTTTAATTTCCCGATTGGATACCTCAACTTGTCCACTAGTTTGTGGGTGATAAGGTGTAGCAACCTTATGCTTAACTCCATATTTCTTTAGAAGGGTCTGAAAAGTTTTTTCAATAAAATGAGACCCTCCATCACTTATAACACATTTTGGGACCCCAAACCTTGGAAATATTATTTTCTTGAAAAGTTTAATAACAGTCTTAGCATCAGAATGAGGTGAAGCAATGGCTTCCACCCATTTTGACACATAGTCAACTGCCACTAATATGAACTGATTTCCAAAAGAAGAGGGAAAGGGACCTATAAAATCAACACCCCATACATCAAACAATTCAACTTCTAAAATTGTATTCAATGGCATTTCTTGTCTCTTACCAATGTTACCTGTTCTCTGGCAAGCATCACAAGTTAGAACATACTTACGGACATCCTTAAAAATATTTGGCCAATAGAACCCAGCTTGCAATACTTTAGCAGCTGTCTTGGAGGTGCTCATGTGCCCTCCACAGGAAAGAGAATGGCAATGATCCAAGATAGCATGGACATCATCTTGTGAAACACATCTCCGAATCATACCATCTGCACATTGCTTGAAAAGGAGTGGTTCATCCCAATAATAATGCTTGACATCTGCATAAAACTTTTTCCTTTGCTGAAAGCTAAGATCAGGAGGTAAGATACCACATGCAAGAAAATTTACAAAATCAGCATACCAAGGAACACGTTGGATACTAAGATTCAAGAGTTGTTCATCTGGAAAAGATTCATTGATGGGAATATTATCTGTTTCTTCTTTTTCAGATGTCAACCTAGATAGGTGGTCAGCGACCAAGTTCTCGGTACCCTTCTTGTCCTTAATTTCCAAGTCAAATTCTTGCAATATTAGAATCCACCTAATTAATCTAGGCTTTGCTTCCTTTTTATTCAATAGATACTTAATGGCAGAGTGGTCAGTGTAAACAGTAACATGTGATCCTACCAAATAAGACCTAAATTTATCAAAAGCAAAGACAATAGCTAACAGTTCTTTTTCAGTTGCGGCATAATTTACCTGAGCATCATCTAGCGTCCGGCTGGCATAATGAATTACATGGAGCTTTTTATCCTTTCTTTGCCCCAACACAGCTCCTACTGTGTAATCACTCGCATCGCACATCAGCTCAAATGGGAGTTTCCAATCAGGTGGTTGTACGATAGGGGCAGAGATTAGAGCTAGCTTAATCCTGCAAAAAGCTTCCATACAAGATGAATCAAAATTGAAAGGCATATCCTTACCCAGAAGAGTTGTAAGAGGCTTTGTGATCTTGTAGAAATCTTTAATGAACCTACGGTAAAACCCTGCATGTCCAAGAAAACTCCAAATACCTTTCACATTTGTGGGTGGAGGCAATTTTTCAATCACTTCCACTTTAGCCTTATCAACTTTTATACCTCTCTCAGACACCAGGTGTCCAAGAACTATGCCTTCTCTTACCATGAAATGACATTTTTCCCAATTTAGAACCAAATTGGTTTCTTCACAACGCTGCAAGACTTGGCACAAATTTGTTAAACAATTATCAAAATCCAAACCATGCACTGAAAAATCATCCATAAAGACTTCCATCACATTTTCAATAAGATCAGAAAAAATTGCTTGCATACACCTTTGAAAAGTCGCAGGTGCATTACATAAACCAAAAGGCATACGTCTATAAGCATAAGTCCCATAAGGGCAAGTGAAGGTAGTCTTTTCTTGATCAGATGGATGAATGGGAATTTGATGAAAACCTGAATACCCATCCAAATAACAGAAATAAGAGTGTTTCGCAAGTCTTTCAAGCATCTGATCAATAAAAGGGAGGGGAAAATGATCTTTTTTCGTGGCGCTATTTAACTTCCTATAATCAATGCACATGCGCCAACCAGAGACAATCCTAGTAGGAATCAAGTTATGTTTATCATTTTCAATCACAGTTATTCCCCCCTTTTTAGGCACCACATGGACAGGACTTACCCATTTACTACTATCAACAGGATATATCACTCCAGCATCAAGCAGTTTCAAAATTTCCTTTTTAACCACTTCTTGCATTTTAGGGTTTAATCTCCTAAGTGGTTCTACTGTGGGCCTACTTTCATCTTCTACAGTAATCCTGTGCATACAAAGAGAAGGGCTAATCCCTTTGATATCATCCATTGTATAACCTATTACCTTTCTATACAACCTAAGTTGTTTCAAAAGTTTTTCAGTTTCAGATGGATTCAATTCAGCATTGATAATCACAGGATATGTGGAATTAGGACCAAGAAATTCATACCTTAATGAAGCTGGTAAGGGTTTTAATTCCACATTGAGGCTTACCACTTTGTCACACATGACCTCAGTATCATGTGGGGCCTCAGAGCAATCAGATGTTTCTGTCAACTCAATCATGAAAATAGTTTCAAGTGGGTCATTAGGAAGGGTTGCTTCCTTTACCACTTGTTCGACAAAATCCACAGTACAACAAACATCATTATAAGGTTTTTCTAAAACATTTTTCAAGTTGAAATCAACCTTTTGGTCTCCAACAGTTAGAGACAACTTACCATTCTTGACATCAATCACAGCACCTGCAGTTGCTAAAAATGGTCTGCCTAAAATAATAGGAATCAAAGAATCTTCGTCCATTTCAAGCACAACAAAGTCAGCAGGTATAAAAAATTTTCCAATCTTAATAGGAACATCCTCTAAAATTCCTACAGGATATTTTACAGATCTATCAGCCAATTGTAAAGACATCCTAGTAGGTTTTAGTTCACCCAATCCTAACTTTTCAGCAACAGATAATGGCATTAAACTTACACTCGCTCCTAAATCACACAATGTTATCTATATTCATGTCACCAATCATGCAAGGAATAGAAAAACTACCTGGGTCTTGGAGCTTGGGTGGAAGTTTCTTTTGAATTAGAGCACTGCACTCTTCAGTAAGTGCAACTGTACCATCTTCCTCTAGTCTTCTTTTGTTGGACAGAATGTCCTTCAAGAACTTTGCATATGTAGGCATTTGCTGCAAAGCATCTGTAAAAGGAATATTAATATATAATTTCTTTAAAACATCAAGGAACTTACCAAATTGTTTGTCCAACTTGGCTTTGGCTAAGCGCTGAGGAAATAGAATGGGAGGTTGATATGGCTTAACCTCCTCCTTCTTTTCTTGTGGTTTCTCTTCTTCAATTACTGGATGAGATGAAGATTCATCGATTTTCTTTTCCTTCTTTGCTGTCTTGTCAACTGGCCCATCATATTGAGTACCACTCCTAAGAGTGACAGCCATGGTTTGGTTGGATTGTCCAGCCTCTGGTTTTCCAGGAAATGTTCCTGGTGCTCTTTGAGAATAGGAGGCTTGTTGGGCAATTTGATTTTCCAGTATTTTGTTGTGAGTGGCAAGAGAGTCCACTTTTGAAGCCAAGTTTTTTATTGCATCAGAGAATTCATCATTTTGTTTAAGTTGAGTAGCTACAAATGTTTCCATCAAGGATTCTAGCTTTGATTTTTGTGGAATATAGGTTCCTTGTTGAGGTTTGTAGTTACTTTGGAATTGAGGTGGCCTATTTTGGAAGCCAGGTGGACCTTGTGGAGGTCTGTAGTTACCTTGATAGTTTCCACCATAGTTTCCAATAGCGTCCACCTGATGCATTTCTTGTTCTTGATTAGGAGTCATGGCTAAGTTGCAGTTTGTAGCTCCATGTCCTGAAACACCACAAACTTCACAAACAATATTAGTAGCACCTGTTGACCCTATTTTATCAAGTTTTAATGTTAATGCTTCAACTTTGGCAGAAAGTAGGGAAAGAGCATCAACAAAGTACTTACCTGGTGTTTTAGAAGGTAATCCTCTTTCAGAGTTCCACTGGTGAGTGTTTTGAGCTATTTCCTCAATCAGGTTCTCAGCTTCATCAACATTTTTACTCATGAAGGCTCCTCCAGCTGCAGCATCTAAAGAGATCTTTTGTGTGGAAGTTAGTCCATTATAGAAAATATGGATTGTCAACCACCTTTCTATCCCATGGTGAGGACATTCTCTTAGCAACTCTCTGTATCTCTCCCAGGCTTCATACAAGGATTCATCATCTTTTTGTGAAAAATTGATGATTTGTTTTCTCAGCACATCAGTCTTGTTCCTTGGGTACCATTTATTGATAAAAGCACTGGACATTGTTCCCAAGTCGTGATGGATCCTTCAGGAAGAGAGTATAACCATGCTCTTGCTTTATCTCTTAAGGAGAAAGGGAAAAGTCTTAAGCGAATGGCATCATTGGTGGCTCCGTTCATCTTCAGGGTGTCACAGTATTCAAGAAAGATTTGAAGGTGAAGATTTGGATCTTCAGAGGGTAAACCCCCGAATTGGTTCTGTTGAACCATTGAGAGTAGTGAAGGCTTCAATTCAAAATTGTTAGCCTCCACTGTGGGTCTAAGGATGCTAGATCCTCTCCCATTAGTGCTTGGAGCGGCAAAATCTCTTAAGGGTCTGTGTTGGTCTGCCATTTGTTTTTCTTTTTGTTCTTTTTGTTTTTTTTGTTGTTTTCTTAAAGCTCTAAGGGTACGTTCTATCTCAGGGTCAAATCCTAAGTTTAGATCGACACTACGGCTTCGTCGCATAAAAAGAAAGTAAATGACAAATAAAACAAACAATTACAAAATAAAACCACAACAGATACACAGAATATGGAACAAAATACAAAATTACAAACAAAATAAAAATAAAAATAACAATAAAAATATTAACAAGTATGATCTAATCGAATTTCAATATTGCCGATATTCGAGGGACAACAGTCCCCGGCAACGGCGCCAAAAACTTGACAGGGCCCGCAAGCGCACGGGTTATGTCGCGTAATATAAAAGATTATCGTTCTCCACAGGGACTGTGTTCAAAGTACCAGCATATTGAAATTTAATTATCCACACAATTAATTTTTAAGATTTTTATAAAATAAAGTACAAATTAAAGTTGCACAGAATATGAATAAAAATAAAATTTACTTGACACTAAAAAAAAATCAGAGTTGAGAGTATCTTGGGATTTTTGGGGGATTAAGACTCTATTTTATATTTAATGAATTTTAACTTTTCAAAAATAAGAATCGAATTAAGTTTTCCAAGGCGAATTTTCCAAAAGCTAATTAATATGTTCCTTTCGGAATCCTATTAATGTACCTAACCTATGGAAAGCGCTGCTTAATCCTCAGAAAGGCCCATTATCGTTTTATGAAAATCCCTTTTATTTCCTCAAAAGAATTTTGATTACTTTCACGGTTTTACCGAGGTCACAAAAAGCATTTCAAAAATCTTAGGTTTAGTTCAAAGCTTTCCGGTAAAAATAAATCTCTCGATTCTATTTATTACCTAAACTTACTAATATACCCGTAAGTATACAGTTTTATCATTTAGGTTCTTGTTAGGAATTACTAAAAGCATTAAGCATAATTGAACTAAATGGAAAACAGAAATTTATTTAATTCCAAGTCAAAATAACATTAAAATAAAATATTATCATACCCCCTTTATCCCAAGATAATTAATTTAGCTACTCATGAAATAATTTAAATTCATGTAAATAATGGAAAAATAAAACATACAAGACATGGTAAAAATAAAGACTTACGGGTTTCTCCAAAAGCTCAGAATAATTTACCACTGTAATTCCTTGTTGCAATAATTTCTCCACCAATTACAAATTTAAAATCTCACTTTTACAGCCCTCACACTCTTACAAAATAAAAGAAAGAAAAGAAAATAAAAAGAAAGAGAAGAAAAACGGACAGAGAAAGAAAAAATAGAAAAGAATAGAACTAAAGAGAAAAAGAAAGTAACGAAGAAGTGAAGCTTGAGTGATTTTAGACTGGGAAGAAGTTGTTTTTTTTGCTGATGGGTTGCTGCTGCTTTTATAGGCAAATGGATGAATGAATCCAGCTAAGGAAACGCGTTAAAATTTGCAAGTGGGAGAAACTTTCGGTGCATGTGACTTCCAACTGTCCCAAATTGCATTATTTTAATATTTCCAATAATTCGGTGCTTGGATTTATTCAGCTGGGCAAATTCTGAATGGAAAAGTACTGGAATTCCACAAGACCGAGTGAAAGCTTGCTGTTTGGTATTAGTTGCTGGGCGTTGTTGGTTTGTATGTGGCAGGTATGGTGATATGAGGGACAGTGGAGTTGCTGGACGGTGTGGTGGATGGAGCCAGTGTTGCTGGGCGGTGTTGTGTTGAGTGAGTTACTGGGCGGTGTTCAATTGATCTGGTGTTGGGCCTGTGAAGAGAGTCTGGGCGGTGTTGTGGTTTGAGAGTCTGGGCGGTGTTGTGGTTTGAGAGTCTGGGCGGAGTTGAGAGGGTTACTGGGCGGTGTGTTGAGGTGAGGACGGTTGGGCGGAGTTGAGGTGAGGACGGTTGTGGATGGAAAGGAAAAGAGTCTGGGCGGAGTTGTGGATTAGGAGCCTGGGCGGTGTTGGTTGGATTACTGGGCGGTGTCATGGATTAGGAGCCTGGGCGGTGTTGGTTTGAGAGAAGTCTGGGCGGTATGGATGGAAAGGAAAGGTGAAGTGGGACGGTGTGTGGTATAGATTAGAAGGGGACAGCAGATAGAAGAGAGGAATGTGGGTCGGATTTCTGGATTGAGGACGGTGTAGAGAGTGATCCGATGTTTGGAGTTTGTGGAGTGTAGGTCGGTTATGAAAGGAGAAGGGACGGTGTTGTGGCTTGAAGGAAAGTAGAAGGAGGCGGAGTTGATGGAGGTAGTGATCCGGTGTTGCATGAAGAATTGGGTCGGTGTTTGGTTGAGTGTTTTTTGAAGGAGACCGTCTCGCTCAAGCGGAGAAAGGTTCGCTCAAGCGAGAGGTCTTGTTTCACTCGGTGTTTGAGAGTTGGACGGGCAAAGTGACTTACTCGGAATTGATTGAATCCATTCACTCGGCTTAAATTCATGAAGTTCATTCGGCACTGATTGAAGACTCACTCGGAATCAGAATTTATTCAATCGGATCTCAATCATTTTCACTCGGCTGTAATCTGAACCACTCGGTTAAAACTCTGCTCGGATTTTGCATTGGAATTCTTCAGTCGGCCTTCATGCTTTTTACTCAGAATGGCCTTCAGTCGTCAATCAATTCACTCGGAATGGCCTTCTCTTTTACTCAAGAACTTGCACTTGAAGAGTTGGAATTTGACTGATTGAATTTCTTCTTATGTCCGAGCTTTGCTTTACTGGGAAATGCATTTTTCTGACCCAACTCACTCGGAATTCCTTTCCTTGGAGACTTCTCACTCGGGTTCAGTGTGAAACTTGAGAGTCTGCCCGAGTGTGATTCATTTCTGGTCAGATTTTTCCTTGTTTTTGACCCTTTATTACCTTAATTCCTGCAAAATAACCTACCCAAGTAGAAAATAGTGGAAAGAAAGCAAAAATCACAATAAATAAAGGAAATACAGTGCATAATGACTAAAATCCAGAGTAATTTAGACCTAATTTATTGTATTATAAAGCACTTATCAGCAACCCATTGGAGCTGTAAGCCCTTGGAGCCTCTGGAATCTTCATGCCAGGTAGGGGGCACTTTACATGTCAAATGCATAGTTCATGGACGGGTTTCGGGTGTTTTGCTTTCATGTGTTGTGTCGTGTCTGAGTGTGTTGATTGATGTGTTGTATTCGAGTAGGAGTGCTTGCAACGCCCGGGTCTAGGATGGTTGTGGTCTGTCTAGTGTTGCGGTGATTCCATCCCTAAGTGCTTGTTCATATTTCTGAGATGTATGCTGTTGAATATGAGAATGCGGAGTGAATACACGTGTGCGTTAACATTATTACCTAATGCATGAGTTAAAAAGGGGGGTTACTTGTTGAGTTCTGTTTGCAGTTTATGTCTAGATGTATGTGAATGAGGATGCCATGATGAATTCTAAATGCATGAGATATGAGTTGTTACGCTGAGTCCCCATTTGGAATGTTGTGTTGACATGCATACTGGTTTCATTAAGAACGCCGAGTGGTGTACTGTAATGTTGTTACCATGATTTACTTGTTATGAGTTACTATGATAAATGCTTGTAATGTTGTGATGAAATTATAGAATTCCGAGTGAATCTGAATGCTGTGTGGAATTGCATGAAATTGCATATATGAGAAAAGGGTGACCCGTGGGAGGTCAGGAGCCCTATGAGGTGACTTTCAAATACAGATTCCTGGCTAGATCCGTGAGGACCCGTGGTAGCCGAGGGAGCTAGAGTTAAGTCTCGAGACGTCTTTGGAAGACCGGTACCACACGGGAAGGGCTAATGGATGAGAGGCAGGGAAGGAATCTGTAACTGTGATCACTATTTAAGTCGGATTCGCATGCATATATGTAGAAGCATTGTTATTGAGATTGACATGGTTGGTATAGCTTGGATGACTGAATGAATTCCGACTGAATATGAATGCGCATAGTTATATTGTTGATGAGTTCAACGTGATTGTGTGTATATATTTGTATGTGTAAATGCTGTTGTGAATAGCATGATTAATATGGCCATGATTAAGTGGGGTGAATTCCGACTAGGGAATATATGTGCGTTGGTGCTGTGGCCGAGCGTGAGGCGATGTTATGACTATGAGTCTATGTTATTGTGAATGATGTGAATTACTTAATCCTGACTGAATTGTATAAATCCGAATGAGTGATGTTACTATATAACTGAGAATTGGGGATTAAATCCGAGTCAATAACTGTCATTTTATATGTAAAAGCTCACCCCTACACCATTTTTCAGTATGTGCAGGTTGGTCGGGAATGATGTGAAGGACTCAAGTCCGAGTGGGGTGTACTCCGACTGTTGAGTGCATGCCTTGTATATTTATATTATATTTAGTCAGTGTTAAGCCTTGGCCGGCTCATATAACAATGTTGTATAACGAATGCGAGTATATATGTATTGTAATCCGAATGCGTGTTTATATATATATATATATATATATGGTTTACATTGGTATCAAGTACTTGTATCGGATAATGGGTGTTGGTGAATGAATAATGTCAAAATGTTAAATATTCTGAGTGTATGAATATATAATATGCATATAAGTGTTTTATGTTGATTTGATGCGTCTTTCCGACTGGAATGTGTTGCTAAATGATTTGAGGGTTGTTGATGAGTGAAATAGTGTTAAGTTGATGATTCTGAGTGAAACTATAGTGTTTGGACATTTCCGAGTGAAAATCCGAGTGAACTTCTTCCGAGGGAAGAGTTGTTATAATGATGGAGATTGGAATATAATCTAAGTATGTGATATAAGTATAATCCGAGTGAACGAGGTTCCATATCCTGAGCGGTGAGTCGTAGAGCAAGTCCGAAAGGGACTTACTTAATGTTTCCCGAGTGAGTAAGGTATCATATACCGAGTGAAACTGGGATGAATATTCCGAGTGGAGTAGGATGGTGGAGTCCCCTTCTGAGTGAGGGAAGGTCGGTATATTCTCTGGGTGAGAGATGTGAAAAATATACCGAGCGACGGGTGTACGGTACATTCCCGACTGCGTTGAAGTCAAATACTCCGAGTGATGTCTGACTAGGAAATATTCCAAGTGAGGAAGAGTTCTGGATCCCGAGTGGTAGAATTGAGGGAGTCATTTCCTGAGTGGTTTATACTTGTGACCTATACGAATAAAATAAGGAGCTGTGTAAATTCCTGAGTGAGGTATGAGCGTGAGGATTTACCGGGTGAACCTACGTCCCAAGTCCGAGTGAGAAATTACCTTGTACCTGTGTTTGCCCAGCGAATTAGACTTAGCTCCTGTGAGTGTGAGTGGATGGAAGGCCTTTGTGCTGGCTTCGCTTAAGCGAAGGGCTGTCCGCTCGAGCGAGTTGGTTGCCTCGCTCAAGCGTGTTGGACCCCGCCTGAGCGAGTCAGCGTTGTTAAGGAATTCGCTTAGGCGCTGATGTGTTCCGCTGGACTGAATGGATCGGTTCAAACCTTGTCCCTTCCGCTGATTGCTATACGTATGAATGTTCTTTTATTTTCCCGTGCCTTCCCCTTCCTTCTTTTGTGTAGGTTGTCCATTGGCTGTTTTTGTGGGAAAAATTTTTTTTCCCAGTTTTGGCATTTATTTATTTATTAAATTAGGGTGTTACATTTTGGTATCAGAGCAGACTAAAAGGTCCATGGCCAAGGTTTACCTACTGTTAGTGGGCGGTTGAGTGCATTATGCCAGATTGTCATAATTACTTATGATATTCCATTAAACGTTGATACATGTTCAATCATGACTCGTGTGATGATATATGCTTATGATCTTCTATTGGATTTGATATACGTTGAATTATGAATGGTGTGATTATATGCCTGTGTGTTTGTTTGAGATTGGGAACAGAGGGTACTGCCAGGGGTATGTTCCCTGGGGAATAGAGATTTGTGACGACCCTGACTGATTGTTCCCGAAATACTGAGAAGTGTTTCTAAGCCTGGTCGGTAGAGAAGAAATAGGATGATAGATGTGGAAACTCTCATGTGTATTGAAACTAAATTAGTTGGTTCAGCCTCTTATATAGGCCATGCTAATGGCCCATAGTCGAGGCATGCTGTCGGACGGAGTCGAACTCACACGTCTGAATTGATTGAATGAATAATATTGATAGAATCCTGTATGATGTATATAGAATAAGTGATTGTGTAGCCTCCTAGGATGAAGAATTTGAGTATGAGATGTATATGTTAAGGAATTTTTGCTGGTTACCATGTGTGAATTATATGAGTTGCGGGCTATTGTAAGTATGAATGCTGATTGCATGCGGTAAAAGACTATCTCTTTGAGCCTTAATGATGTTTAGTACTGACTATATATGATGTATGTATTGTTAAGGAAAAAGTTGAATATATGTGATAGGTACCTGCATGGTGATTTCCGTGTGTGGTTTATAATATGATGCATGTGATGTCTACATTAATAGTGTGGAAGTGGTTATGGCCCAATGATAAAGTCCTGCATGAGATGTGGGCCGGTTATATTAATTCCCGTGTGGGATTTTATATTAAAAAGTATGTGGTTTACTGAGTGCATGTATGGTGTTATTGCTATGATGACCACTGTTATGAATAATGATGATAAAATGCATTGGATGCATGTATTGATATTGAATGCCGAGTGCATTGGCGTTGGACGCTGGGTGAATAAGACTATATTCATCTGATTCGCCACTGGAAATGCTTGGAGCATATAGCGTAGGCGCTTAATACCGATCGGCAATCAGATGAATATGTGTTGAAAGTCCTCGGGTTGGACTTGAGGCAGTGCCGAGTGCACTATAAAAAGACCCTGATTTGGACTTGGGGCAGTGTTGTAACACCCTCGGTTAGATAAGACAAACCCTTCTGTAAGTTCATCCTATTTAACTGAGAGGTCACAAGTTTTTAGAAAAAGTGAATTTTTTTTTTAAATAAAGAGATGGCAGATCAGTGGAAGCAAATAGTAGATAATCACATAGTCATTCACAAACTGTAAGTAATTGTACTCTTAACAGAATGGGGCACGCAGGCACCCTTAAATATTATACAATCATCCATAAATATTCAACTACTTATATTCTATTTAAGGAGCGCTCTCATTTGGTTCAGCATATTGTTGTTCTTCATATTCGGGTTCTTGATTTCCTAATTCCTCTGAAAATATTCAACAGTAAGGGTGAGTATAACCCAAGATCCTGATGGTTAATTTGGTGCGGACATGATCCAGTCAACAGATAATATCACATAAATCATACAATTAGCATATTCACAATTATAATAATCAAACATGTTGTCATGGAATGCATGAGTAGGGTTTATTATGATTTATCTTAATTAAGTTTCATGATGCATGTGGGCCCAATAAATCAATCCACCATCATCATTCTTTCATTCTTTGGAATTCATCCTGCTCAAGTTGTCTCTTGGGCACAACGTTTCTATTCTAGAGCGATCGGAGCTCAGCAAGTCCTCTATTCATTATCATAGGGTACGAATGAACTCACAGGTTCTTATCAATATATATTATTTCATCTTGGGACTTGGCTCTACACGATCATAGATACATCCCGTCATTTAGTCGAAGTACACCAGAATTGCATCGTCTCACCCGGCTATCAGGCGCGACTCTGATGCCATTGGGTTGCCGTTCCAGTCGTACTCCTAAGATTCTTCTACTGAGATCGAACGTGAATGTCCTCCAGCGTACCAGGTGTATGCTCTAGTTTTTCTTCTTCAAAAAATATTTTCATGATGCGAATGCATTATTTTTATCATTTGATCCTTGGGTATTTATGTGTTTCCAGTCTCATATACTTGTTCATAAGCTCTTGAATCTCATAAATTGTTTAGACGTTGCAAGTCGTTTTATTGTCGTATTAGAGAAAATATATCGGTTATTTCCTAGTTGAAATTTATACTTTGCAAAGAGTAAAATAATATATTCCTTATTTAATTACTCATAATTAAAATAATATTAATATCAATAATAATAATAATATTAGTTAATAATAGTAAGAATGACAATGATAATAAGAATCATAATAATAATAACAATAATAATAATAATAATAGAAATAAGAACAATAATGATTATTGTAACCTTCCAATATTTCAAAAAGGAGTAAAGTAGAGTTTGGTAAATGAAAATTCGAGTGAAAATGTCAAAAACCAAGTTTTCCGAGTGGAATAAGCTAAATACCGAGTGAAAATGAATTATTCAAGTAAAAATAAATCTGTTTCCAAGTGAAAAATGAATTTTCTGAGTAAAAGAGTTTGATACCGAGTGGAAATGAGTTTTCCGAGTAAAATAAGTTATTTTCGAGTGAAAATGTTGATAACTAAGCTTTCTGAGTAAAATAAGTTTAATACCGAGTGCAATCAATAGGATTCCGAGTGGAATGAGTAGGATTCCAAGTAAAATCAGGCTGAGATGAGTTTCTGGGTAAAATGAACATGAATCCGAGTGAAATCAGACTAAAAGAGTTTTCTGTGAAGTTAAAAATGTTTTCTGTGTGAAATATGATTGTGGAAGAGTTTTTCTGAGTGAAAATAATATGTTTTCCGAGTGAAATTACTGAAAAGAGTTTCCTGAGTGAAGTTAAACTGTTTTCCGAGTGAAATTACTGTAATTCTAAGTGAAAATGAGTTTCTGAGTGAAATCAAGTATGATTCCGAGTGAAATCAGTATGAAAAGAGTTTCCTGAGTAAAAATGTTTGAGTCTGAGTGAAAATAAGTCTTTGAGTGAAATAACTATGTTTTCCGAGTGAAATCAGTCTGAGAAGTGTTTTCTGAGTGAAACAGATACTGAAAAGGATTTTCTGAGTGAAATAACTTAAATTCTGAGTGAAATCCGACTGAGAGAATTTTTCTGAGTGAAAATGTTTATGAATCCGAGTGAAAATAAGTGTCTGAGTGCAATAAAATATGATTCCGAGTGGAATTAGTCTGAAAGGTGCTTTCTGAGTGAAAATAAGATATTTTCCAAGTAAAATGTTCTGTCTGAATGATCTGGTCGGTTTATTGTAAAACAACTGAGTGAGATTATGTATTTTTAGGTGATCCGGTCGGTTTTCACAAAATCTGAGCTTATTACTCACTGAATCCGACTTCTGTTTTATAATTCCTCGCTGGAATTCACATGAACACTCAGGATCCTTAATATTTTCACAATCCAACAACCAGCATATCTTTTTATTAAATAATCATGCATAATAATAATCATTCCAATCAATTTAATTATATATATATTCAAATAAAATGCATAAAACAATAATAAAACATTAAAACATTTAATCAAACAATTCTGAACTGCCCTGGAAAGGTGAGGAACAAGGTTCCTTAACCCTTTCCTTTCACTCGAATTTTCCCAGAATACCCGAGAATATACCCCCTTACCTTAATGGAGTTCTTGGATGAGAAGAAGAGGTTCCCTTCACTGTCCTTGCTTCTGTTCCGAGTGGGAGAGGAAAGGAATTGAGAGAGAGGAAGCTTGTTCGTAGAAGGAGGAAGAAGAGAGAGCTGGTGTTAATTTCAGTAGGTTCTGAACTTGGGAATGAATGGTGGCATTGATTAATAAGGAGGAGACAAGTGGGAGACAACTTTTCCCGTGACTGAAGGTTAGGTAGAAAATAATGGAAACTTTTGACCCCTTTCCATGTCAGCTTTAAAGGTGTTTTGTTTGGAGTGAAAAGTGCCTGCACGTGAAGAGAAAAGGAAACAGGACCGACTGCGTGGGTCCTTCACGCTGTGTCAGCAAGGCAAAATTCCACCTCGCTCAAGCGAATACCGACTCGCTTGAGCGAGTGTTGCTGTACTCGCTTGGGCGAAGGGAAGGAACTGAGCAAAATGAGTGATTTTGTATCAGGGGTCCTTCTCGCTCAAGCGAAATCCGACTCGCTTGAGCGAGTCATGCATACTCGCTCATAATTCATCTGAAACTGACTCAAGTACTTGGTTTCTCACTCGGTAGAATCTGTCCAGACCGAGTTCTCTCTCACTCAGACTTCCACTCGGTAATTTGTTCTGAATCTGAGTCTTCATTCACTCGGGTTCCACTCGGTAAAGCCTTCCAAAACCGACTCCCACCTAATTGGACACTCACTCGAAACCGTCCTCTTGAAACACTCGGTCAGATCTTTATTTCCGAATGGAACCACTCGGATTTTGTTACTCAGAAATGAGTTTTTCTCCAATTGAACGTGCATCTCTCTGATTCTCACACTCAGGGGAGTTTCACTCGGAAAAGGAAGTACTTGGCAAGTTTTGACTCGGAAACGAGTCATTCGAGGTTGTTTGACTCGGAAATTTCACCCAGAAGTGGTTCTCTTGAACACACTTCTCTCCACACCAAGATTTCACTCGGTAGTATCCCTTTTGATCATGTTTTACTCGAAAAACGTAACCTTACACTCGGAATTTCATTCCTTCACTCGGAATTTCATTTCTTCACTCGGAATTTCTCTCTGTCACTCGGAACAGAGCCCTTTTTCACTCAAAATTTGCATAATACCATTAATGGTCTATATAATTTCCATAATTACAAGATTAAAACTGTTTCTAAAAACAGGGATGTTACAAGTGCCAAGTGCACTAAGCGTTGGACGCTTAAAGACCTTGGGTTGGACTCAAGGCAAGCTTACCGAGTTGGACTCGGGGCTGCCCGTAACACTCCCGTTGTTGCTTGGAGCAATTGTGTTACGCGTGAGGGCAAACGGTTTGGTACCTGTAAAACGGCCGAATCAGCTTGGAGCTGAGGAAAGGCTTGGAGCCTATGTTGCAACAATAAAAATGGGTAACCGGATCCGGGTGAAATGAATGTGTGCACACCATGATTGTTGTTGAGCTCAATGTGAATTGCATGAATATGTGGAATGTTATTTAGAATAACATGATTGAGTGGAATCCGATTAAATGAATGTATGTATATTAATGTTATGACCGGGTGCAATATGATGTTGTGGTTGTAATGCATGCTGTGGTGAATGATATGAATTGTATGGCCGAGTGTGAATTTGATATTCCGATTGGATAATTGAATATATATATGTGTTGATGTTGTCGCTAAGTGCAAAGTAAGCCTATGGCTGTGATTATATGGGATTATAAATAATGTAAGTAATATAACCGAGAGCTGGCTGGATAAGATTTCGATTGAATGATGCTTGAATGTGTTCTGATTGAATGATAGCGTGTATGTTATTGACTGTTGGTACATATGTGTATATATATATATATATATATGATATTGTATGGTTTGAGGTGGATAGGATCTAAGGAAGAAGTAATTACGCGGTAAGGGTCGGAAACTGACTGTTATTATACCATTTTGGGGTGATAGTAACTGCTACTTGACGATTGTCATCAGGAGAGTTGCGCTAACTTATGAGTAATGAGGAGGTGTGTGATTTTTGTGTGAGTCGGAAGCCTGTAGTCATTATACTGTTTTACAGTAGTGGTAAATTATATTTCATGATTGTTGCTGTGTGACGTGCCCTACGTGGTGCATCATGATAATGTTGATGTGAATACGTGCTTATATATGTATGTGAATTGCCATTAATTCTTATGGGTAAGTATTAGCTGAGTGAGTTGGTCAGTGGGTGTGAGAAGTGTGTAATGTATGCCGTTCCGAGACGACCCTTCATACCATAGGCACTGTGGCAGTGTACACTCTTGCAGCGACTCTATGTAATTGTTGTAACCCTATAGGAATGAGACGTCATCCTATAAGATGGATGCAGCAATCCATGAGTCGGGCAGGTGAGGTTGTAGCTGCTTATGGTGATGGTGAGCCTATCGGGCGGTTCTGAGTAAGGATGAGAGTTGTAGTAAATGAATATTGTGTGGTTATGCATGAAAGTGAGGATGCAAGGTTTGTTTAACCGTGAGGTGTTACCTCTGAGTGAATTAGAGGTGATTGTGTACGAATTGACTATTAAAATAATAAATGGTTATGGAGATTGATGGACGAGCAAGTCTGTCACTGGAATTAGAAGTTTAAGACTTTAGCCGAGTGGCATTGTGGATTAGTGGGGAAACCATGACCTTGGGTGGAAGAAATCTGAAAGGTGAGGATTTGCTCGGGAAAGGTTAGTATATTCCGAGTGCGAAAAAGTAGAGACAGATCCGAGTGAAATCTTTCTGGGAGAGAGGATTCCTGAGTGAAGTTATGGTGCCCCAAGTAAGATCTCATAAAGAGGAACATTACCAAGTTAAGGGGATTGTGTCCGAACGTGACACTTCTGAGTAAGGTTAGATTCGGGTGGTGTGTCTCGGAGCATGACATTTCGGAGTGGATGGTACCATGTAGACGGTTCCCATCGTGTGAAAATTCTAAGTCTGTAGGTTGTGCCCTGATGAATCTTTACCAAAAGAACTTCTGGTCGGAATGTGGGGCTATGAATAGGTAAGTCCCTGAGTGAATTACCCCGAGGAAGAGTGAATACCCAAGAGGTAAGTTTATTCATAGATGTGTTCGAGTGGATGTGTGGCGCTTCTGAGTTGGAACTCAGATTTGCTTTCGAGATAGACTCGGATTCCGAGTGAGTTTTTGGTAAGTGGAGAGATGTCCGGTGTAAATTGCCTTCAAACCCCGAATGATCCCTTTTAATTGAGAATTCCGAGTGACCTTTTTAGGGTATAGGCATAGAATTGGCCGAAGGAATGGTTAGGAATCTGAGATTTTAGAACCGAGTGTGATGCTTGTAAGGGGGGGACATCCAGGCAGTCTGTGCTAATTGGAGCACCTTGAATCTCTTTTGAGTGTTTGTCTCAGTATTATCAAGATATATCATGGTTTAGAGAAAAGATCTTATGGTCGGATGCTGAATATTCGAGAGTCTCATCCGAGATAAATCGAACATTGGTGAGTATTAGTGGGAATCGGTAATGTTGTTTACCGACTGAAGTCTTCCCAACTGGTTGATTATCATCTAGAAGGTGTCTCGAGTGACACAATGTTGAGCCTATGCTCTGTGTGAGTTCATGACTGTGCCAAGTGAGTCATTGAGTCGGGGAACCCGGTGGTGTAAATATGCCGAATGGTGTTGGGAGTGTAGGACCGAGTGGCCAAAGACCTAGAGGGTGCCACTGATTGTGGTGATTGGGCTGAGTTAAGTGGGGTAACTTATATGTTTTAAAAATTGAGTCCCCAAATATATTGTATTCTATGATGAGGTTGTAATCAGGTAGGACCTAACATTTGTGTTTTGCCGACTGGAATTGTGGGGCGGTCGGTAAACCGCTTGAGAGGTGAAGCTTTGCCGAGTGAAATTGTGATCCGGTCGATGAATGTTTGTGGAAGCTCAGTCGTGTAAGTAATTGAGACAACAATTTCTGAGTTATTTATTTAAGGTGAGTCACCGATTGAATTTCGAGAACGAAATTCTTTTGTGAGGGGGAGAACTGTAACATCCCGATTTAATATTTAATTGCCGAATGAAAATAAATTATAAAAATAATAATTTCAGAAGTGGAAAATTATTTATTAATTACAATTAACTTAATTAATCAAATGATGGCTGATTAAGTGTGATTAATTATTAATTGTTGCTGATGGTGATTGGGTGACGTGAGCAGACTGCTGCTTCACGCTTTCCCACCCCACTCTCCTCTTCTCCGTGCATGCATATATGTACTACTGGGCCACTTTATTATTCATTTTTTCCCCTCAGGCTTCTCCCCCTTTCGTTCTCTCTTCTTTTCTTCTTCTTTGCTCTTCGTTCTTCTTTTCCTTCCTTTGTCGAGCATGAGAGTGAGGATGTTGGGTTGAAAACTTCTCCTCCGGTGACTCAGGGACGACACTCTGTTCCCTCCCTGTTCTTCTACTTCCCTTGACAACTTCTCTTTTCTCCCTCTCCTTTGCTTGAGGCTGCATGAGTCTCAGGGGAGATCTGCACTATGAAGTGTTCGGAGAGGTTGGAGCATTCACCAGCGTTGTGATGGAGCTGCTCAAGAGAGCCAGCAGGGAGCTGGGTGCCTCGGAAGAGTGGAAATCCCCACTGGACCGAGTGGAAGGTCAAGGTGGTGCCCTGAGGGCTTAGGCCTCCCCGCTGATCTTGCATGTAGTGCTGTTTAAGAGTAGGAGTGGCTCAGAGTCCCTCTAAAGCCAAGTGTAATAGTGGATGACTGACGAAGGGTCGCCCCATTATGAATCAGTGAATGGGCTGTGTAGAGCAACCGATTGGAGCTGTAAGCCCTTGGAGCCTCTGGAATCTTCATGCCAGGTAGGGGGCACTTTGCATGTCAAATGCATAGTTCATGGACGGGTTCCGGGTGTTTTGCTTTCATGTGTTGTGTCGTGTCTGAGTGTGTTGATTGATGTGTTATATTCGAGTAGGAGTGCTTGCAACGCCCGGGTCTAGGATGGTTGTGGTCTGTCTAGTGTTGTGGTGATTCCATCCCTAAGTGCTTGTTCATATTTCTGAGATGCATGCTGTTGAATATGAGAATGCAGAGTGAATACACGTGTGCGTTAACATTATTGCCTAATGCATGAGTTAACAAGGGGGGTTACTTGCCGAGTTCTGTTTGCAGTTTATGTCTAGATGTATGTGAATGAGGATGCCATGATGAATTCTGAATGCATGAGATATGAGTTGTTACGCTGAGTCCCCATTTGGAATGTTGTGTTGACATGCATGCTGGTTTCATTAAGAACGCCGAGTGGTGTACTGTAATGTTGTTACCATGATTTACTTGTTATGAGTTACTATGATAAACGCTTATAATGTTGTGATGAAACTGTGGAATTTCGAGTGAATCTGAATGCTGTGTGGAATTGCATGAAATTGCATATATGAGAAAAGGGTGACCCGTGGGAGGTCAGGAGCCCTATGAGGTGACTTTCAAATACAGATTCCTGGCTAGATCCGTGAGGACCCGTGGTAGCCGAGGGAGCTAGAGTTAAGTCGCGAGACGTCTTTGGAAGACCGGTACCACACGGGAAGGGCTAATGGACGAGAGGCAGGGAAGGAATCTGTAACTGCGATCACTATTTAAGTCGGATCCGCATGCATATATGTAGGAGCATTGTTATTGAGATTGACATGGTTGGTATAGCTTGGATGACTGAATAAATTCCGACTGAATGTGAATGCGCATAGTTATATTGTTGATGAGTTCAACGTGATTGTGTGTATATATTTGTATGTGTAAATACTGTTGTGAATAGCATGATTAATATGGCCATGATTAAGTGGGGTGAATTCCGACTAGGGAATATATGTGCGTTGGTGCTGTGGCCGAGCGTGAGGCGATGTTATGACTGTGAGTCTATGTTATTGTGAGTGATGTGAATTACTTAATCCTGAATGAATTGTATAAATCCGAATGAGTGATGTTACTATATAACTGAGAATTGGGGATTAAATCCGAGTCAATAACTGTCATTTTATATGTAAAAGCTCACCCCTACACCATTTTTCAGTATGTGCAGGTCGGTCGGGAATGATGTGAAGGACTCAAGTCTGAGTGGGGTGCACTCCGACTGTTGAGTGCATGCCTTGTATATTTATATTATATTTAGTCAGTGTTAAGCCTTGGCCGGCTCATATAACAATGTTGTATAACGAATGCGAGTATATATGTATTGTAATCCGAATGTGTGTTTATATATATATATATATATGGTTTACATTGGTATCAAGTACTTGTATCGGATAATGGGTGTTGGTGAATGAATAATGTTAAAATGTTAAATATTCTGAGTGTATGAATATATAATATGCATATAAGTGTTTTATGTTGATTTGATGCGTCTTTCCGACTGGAATGTGTTGCTAAATGATTTGAGGGTTGTTGATGAGTGAAATAGTGTTAAGTTGATGATTCCGAGTGAAACTATAGTGTTTGGACATTTCCGAGTGAAAATCCGAGTGAACTTCTTCCGAGGGAAGAGTTGTTATAATGGTGGAGATTGGAATATAATCTAAGTATGTGATATAAGTATAATCCGAGTGAACGAGGTTCCATATCCCGAGCGGTGAGTCGTAGAGCAAGTCCGAAAGAGACTTACTTAATGTTTCCCGAGTGAGTAAGGTATCATATGCCGAGTGAAACTGGGATGAATATTCTGAGTGGAGTAGGATGGTGGAGTCCCCTTCTGAGTGAGGGAAGGTCGGTATGTTCTCTGGGTGAGAGATGTAAAAAATATACCGAGCGACGGGTGTACGGTACATTCCCGATTGCGTTAAAGTCAAATACTCCGAGTGATGTCTGACTAGGAAATATTCCGAGTGAGGAAGAGTTCTGGATCCCGAGTGGTAGAATTGAGGGAGTCATTTCCCGAGTGGTTTATACTTGTGACCTATACGAATAAAATAAGGAGCTGTGTAAATTCCTGAGTGAGGTATGAGCGTGAGGATTTACCGGGTGAACCTACGTCCTAAGTCCGAGTGAGAAATTACCTTGTACCTGTGTTCGCCCAGCGAATTAGACTTAGCTCCTGCGAGTGTGAGTGGATGGAAGGCCTTTGTGCTGGCTTCGCTTAAGCGAAGGGCTGTCCGCCCGAGCGAGTTGGTTGCCTCGCTCAAGCATGCTGGACCCCGCCTGAGCGAGTCAGCGTTCTAAAGGAATTCGGTTAGGCGCTGATGTGTTTCGCTGGACTGAATGGATCGGTTCAAACCTTGTCCCTTCCGCTGATTGCTATACGTATGAATGTTCTTTTATTTTCCCGTGCCTTCCACTTCCTTCTTCTGTGTAGGTTGTCCATTGGCTATTTTTGTGGAAAAAAAAATTTTTTTCTTGGTTTTGGCATTTATTTATTTATTAAATTAGGGTGTTACACGTCACGTCTAAATTGATTTTCATGGAAGTGATAAAGAAGGCAGTTACGAAGGAAACATAAAGAAGATAAAAGAGAAATAAAATGGGAAAGATGGGCCCGACAGGATTTAAAGTCCTGCTCCTACGTATTCTGGGATTACCAAGAAATCAGGGTTACGTAGTTCTTGATGATGTTTTTTTTAGGAAAAGACTAAGAGATTAATGATGGATGATGTTTTGGAAGAGAACTCATACACGGCGAAGTTCTTCGCATGTATACTGGTTCTAAGGAGATTGTGTAAACGGGAGTACACCCGTACGACACTGATTTCTAAAAATAAAAAATAAAAAAACAATAATAATAATAATAATAATAATAATAATTACAATTTTTAGACTAGTCCAAATAAAAATATGTGAAGTGCTTATTCTTATTAATATTTATTATGAATCCCGGTGGGGGATTAATTCAATTAACAGAAATTAATAATAATTTAAAAGGAAATGGATCCATCAAACAACAATTAATTTGACATAAAAAATAAATAATACAAGTATTAAAAATGAGGAGCAGATCCTGGTGGGGGACTAATCCAGTCAATAGAAATTAATTACTAATTAAAAAGGAAACGATCCCATCGAACAACAATTAATTTGACAGAGAAATAAATAATACAAGCATTGAAAATGAGGAACAGATGGTGACCGGTGTGACGAGGGAGAACTGGGCGCCGGTGTAACAAGAGAAAGAGCTGGGCGCCGGTGTTGAACAGCTGTTGAATTATGGAGCTGGTGTGTGGCTTGTTGAACGGATGGAATGGAGCAGAGTTTTTGACTCGAAGAAGGCTTCCAGAATCCTTCTCCCTTTTCTCTTCAGTTGGGGTATTTATAGAAATCCCAGTGTTGGCTAATTGCTTAAACAGCCCAGAGACAGCCTGGCCACCAATGATTTATGGGGAACGGCGGCTAGTGGGAATTCTTTATTGCTTTCTTTCTTTGTCTGTTGCCAGCCGCCCCACAAGATTAACAAATCAACTTGGATGGTGCTTTGGGGTAACAGCCTGGACATTGACGATCATGGAGAACGGCGGCTAGTGGGAATTTTTTATTATTTTCTCTTTTGTCTGTTGCCAGCCGCCCCCCCCTTAATTCAAGGATCCACTTGGATGGTGGGGTTCCAAATCAGCGTGGGCGAATGGTGGAAATATGGAACCGGCGTTCTTCTTATGACTCAGATTAGTGTCTCAGCCAGTATCCATCCTCAGTGGGGATTAATCTGAGCGGAACAGATGCTCTCATATATAAAAGACCAAGTGAAAGCTTGAATCGGAGGTGCTTTGCTCGGAAGTGTCACTGCTTGAAGCAATCAACCGGAATCTCTTCAATCGGAGGTGTTTTGCTCGGAAATGGACCACTGCTTGAAGCATTCGACTGGAATTTCTTCAATCAGAGGTGCTTTGCTCGAAAGTGGACCACTGCTTGAAGTATTCGACCGGAATTTCTTCAATCGGAGGTGTTTTGCTCGGAAGTGGACCACTGCTTGAAGCATTCAACCAAAATTTCTTCAATCGGGGGTGTTTTGCTCGGAAATGTTTCTGCTTGAAACACTCAAAGTCAATAGCCTTTCTCACCTTGAAAGTGGACCATTCGGGAACGTATTACTCGGAAACACCTCCAAAAATATTTTACTCGGCTTTATCTCCGACCGACAAGCTCCTTCGAAGTCGGAACCATTTTTTACTTAAAATTCATTCATTCGGGAATTCTTCACTCGAATGTCTCAGTCTGAGAGGTATTCCTTCGAAATCAAAGTCCTTCTTCACTCGGAAGCACACCCTTTGGAAGTAAGCCACTTGGAAATACTTCACTCGGAGACACCCCACTCAGATATATCTTTGCCCGAAAAGTACTCTTCATAGTCAGAGTCTTTCTTTACTCGGGAGTAAACCACTCGGGAAATGAAAAGTGCTCCTTTGAACTCAAAGTGTTTCTTCGCTCGGAAACACATCTCTTGAAAATGACTCACTCAGAAATGGCTCACTCGGATATATCTTTTCCCGAACAGTAATTCATAATCAGAGCCTTTCTTTGCTCGGAAGCAATTGACTTTTGAAGCAACCTACTCAGACATGCGTCACTCGGAGACATGCCACTCGGAAGTATGGACCTTGAGAGTCTCTGTTCGAAAGAGGCTCACTCGAGATCAGAGATTTTCTTCTCTCAGAAACACACCACTCGGAAATATCCCTACCTGACAAGTGTTCATTCATAGTCAGAGGCTTTCTTTGCTCAAAAGTAATTCCCTTGAAATGATCCACTCGGAAATGACTCACTCGGAGACATCCCACTCGGATATACCTTTGCCCGACAAGTGCTCATTCGAAATCAAAGTCCTTTTCATTCAGAATCAATTCACTCGGGAATTCCCCACTCGGAAACATCTTTGCCTAGAAAAAGCACATCCCAAATCAGACTCGTTTTTCATTCAGCGGCATCAATCGGGAATTATTCACTCAGATGTATCTCCGCCCGAGAGGTACTGATTCAAAGTCGGCCATTTTTCATTCAGAATCACTTCAATCAGGAATCCTTCACTCGGATGTATCTCCGCCTGAGAGGTATTCACTCAGAGTCAACCATCTTTCATTCAAAATCGCCTCAATCGGGAATCCTTCACTCGGATGTATATCTTTGGGAGGTATTTATTCAAAGTCAGTCCCTTTTCCACTCAGAGTGGCTGCAATCAGGAATCTTCCACTCGGATTTATCTTCACCTGAGGGATACTCACTCAATCAGTCTCATTTCGCTCGGAATGTCTTTCCTCGGAATAACCCACTCGGAAATCATCATTCGGACACATGGAAATTAAAAGAGTCTTTACCCGAGAGGTATTTACTTATAGTCAAGGCCTTTTCTTCGTTTGGAAGTAACTCCCACACTTGAAGCCCACTCGAAAATGATTTACTCGGAGACATATCACTCGGCAACGTCTCACTCGGAGACTCCCTACTCGGAAATGATCATTTCGAGTCACCTTACTCGGAAATGATCATTCTGAGTCACCTTACTCGCAAATGATCATTCCGAGTCGGAATTCAGTTCTCTCAGAATTCTTTTCACTTGGGAATATCACTCGGAGCCTAAGACAATCCCGAAGACGAACACAAATAAAAAGAAGGGGTTCCAAGTGACGAAATTCCCCATTCTTGGTGAAAATTGACCGGACCGAAATAGATGTTCACACTTATGATAAAAGATCTTAAAAAGGCTTAAATCAAGAGGAAAATGATCATCAAAGTTCCTAAAGATCAAAGGATTGGAGCCACGATTTATCAAATATCAAACAGGGGCTGGAATGTGCAAATCTAATAAGATAAATTGATTCATGCACCATGAACACCATGAGGAATCGATTCACACGCTTATATTGTCCAGGAACTTGAAAAATTAAAGGCATGAATCGATTGAAGCCATAGGGAATCAATTCATACGTGTTTAGCAAGGCAGGAATTGATTCATTGTGCCTAAGAATCGATTCACATAAGCACAACAAATAAGGAATCAATTCTTCATGTTATTGAATCGATTCATATGGGAAAAATGAACAGGGGAATCAATTCATCTGGCAAGGAATCGATTCACTCAGTGTTTTTACGCAGTGGAATAGCCTGGAATCACATCACGCAGACACACGCTCCATGCTCCATGCTTCACTGTGATCCATTCCATGCTGCACTATGTCAAAGGAAGTTAAAAATAGAAGGAACCATGCTCAACCATGTCGTGTCCAAGATGCTCCCAACAGAAACTGACAGATGCCTGACTCCACTGTGCCAATCCATGCTCCACTATGCACGCTGGAATTCTTTATGCATTGGAACCATGCTACACCATCACTCTGTTGAATTTTTAATTACCAAATGTCATGCCTTGGATGCCTATAAATAGAGAACGGCTGAAGCAGTAAAGGGAATACACCAACAGCAAGCATTTCTCTGCATTTCTTTCTTCCTCTCATGCTACTTCTTTTCTCTTAAGATTAAATTGCTCTCTATTTCTAATTCTTGGCTAATTATTTTGAGAGTGAATTTTGTGAGCAAAATTATTTTAAGAGCTAAACTTGTACATTATTTCTTAAGAGAGAAAAATAATTTTTGAGTGCTAAAATTTGCATATCCTCTCTTTGAGAGTTATCATTTGGTGAAAGCTTTAATTTGTATATCCACTCTTTTGGAGAGTTATCCTTGTACACTTAAACACCAAATATCCTAGAAGTTTTGGGTTGGGGTTCAACCTTGTAAAATTGTGAGATTGAGAAATTGGGTGAGGTGCCCTTGGACTTGTGAGAATTGGGTTCTTGAGTGTGGGACACTAGGAAGCCGCGATTGCTCAAAGTTGTATCTTTAATCTCCAATAGTGGAAATCCTCCAAGTAGGTTGCTTGGAGGCGAGACGTACACCGGTGTAGTGGAACTCGTATATATCAGTTTGCAAATCTCTCTTCCCTAAACTTATTTAATTTGTGCACCTAACTTGCTTGGTCAAATTATTTTTTTTATAACTTGATTAATTAACTTCTTCATTATTACTAATTAATTTGGTTAATTAAATGCATATTCTATTGAGTTATAAATTATTTCGATTAATATTGTTGAAATTATTTTAAGTAATATTCTTGAATTAATTTGAAATCTTTCTAAGTACCAAAAATAGTGTTGTGATTAATTTGGCATTACTACTTGAATATTACTTTAACTCTTAAGTGAATTTATTTGCCATACACTTAGTACTTGTCAATTTGCTTTGTGTATAAATTGTTATCATGTGTGATTAAATTTGTCATCTTCTTTAAGCATAATTATTAAAGAATCAATTTCAAAAGCATTCCAAGTAAAATTTTTAATACTCAATTCACCCCCCCTCTTGATTAATTAAGGCCACTTGGTTAACAAGTGGTATCAGAGCTTGACTCCTGGTAGATTAAGCTTAACAGCTTCAAGAGAACGAATGACCTCAAATTCTCTAAACCTTTTTCCTGAGGGTGGTGCCACAAATAGACCTCCCGCTTTCAATGGTGAGGGTTACACTTTTTGGAAAGAAAGGATGAAAATTTTGGTGCAATCAAATGATTTGAAAGTATGGAATGCTATTGAAAATGGTCCTTTTATACCTATGCACATTGTTAATATTAAACAAATAGAAAAACCTATGGATGATTGGACTAGTGAGGAAGAAAAGAAAGTGTAATATAATTACAAAGTAAAAAATCTTATCACTTTAGCCTTAGGTCCCGATGAATTCTTTAGAGTAGTTACATGTAAATCTGCTAAGGATATTTGGGATACCCTTCAAATAACTCATGAAGGAACTAGAGATGTTAAGGATTCTAAGATTAGTACTTTGACTAGCCAATATGAAAGTTTTAGAATGAATTCGAGTGAAACTATCTTAGAACTACAAAAGAGATTTACTTTGATTATTAATCATCTTATTACACTTGGTAAATCTTACACTAACAAGGATCTTATTCATAAAGTTCTAAAAATTCTTACTAGGGAGTGGCAACCTCTTGTTACTGCCATCAAGAAATCACCCAATATAAATGATATGTCCCTTGCTACATTGTTTGGTAAGTTACAAGAACAAGAGTTGAAAGATTTAAAACATGCGGAGGAAGAAGAAAAAGCCTCAAAGAAAAAAGGGCTAGCTCTCAAAGCCACCTCAATTGTTGAAGAAGAAACCGAGAGTGATCTTGATGAGGACGAAGAGTTAGGTCTATTCGTAAAGCGCTTTGGAAAGCTTATGAAGAACAAATATTTCCAAAGAAGCTTCAAATCTCAAGGTAAGAAACCTATTCTTAAAGAAAACTCTTCCTCACCTACTTGCTTTGAATGTGGAAAGGAAGGACACTTCAAGATAGACTGCCCAAACCTTGAGAAGAAAAATAAGGAAAGAAAAGGGGGAAGAAGAGCATACATCGCATGGGATGAAAATGAGATAAGTAGCTTAAATGAATCGGAAAATGAAGAAGCAAACCTCTGCCTCATGGCCAACCACCAAGATGAAGAGGATGAGGTAAATTGTCATGACTTAGATAAAGAAGAACTACTTCATGCTCTTGAAGAATTGTATGATAAATTTATAGAAGTTTCTAATAAGCATAAGTTATCTAGAAAAACCATTAACACTCTTGAGATGCATCTTATGGAAGTTTGTAAAGAAAATGAATCTTTAAAAGCGAAAGTAGTAAAAGTATAAGCATGCTCTAAAACTAAACCTTGTGAATTTGCTAAGAAATGTGACATTCTAGAAACTAAGGTTTTATACCTGAGTAGAACTTTAGAAAAATTTACAAATGGTAGAGACAACCTAAATGTTTTACTTGGAAAACAACGGTGTACGTTTGATAAAATGAGACTAGGTTTCAATGCCTATAAGAAACAAAAGAATTATAAAAATTTCGTTATACCACCTAGTAAAACCGCATCACCTTTCATGAAATGTAATCATTGTGGTTTTAAAGGACATAGTGCATCTAATTGTAATGTTAAAAAATTAGGGCCAAAGGTTGTGAGAAAAATATGGGTTCCTAAAGGAACATTACCTCAAACTAACCTACAAGGACCCAACATAAAATGGGTACCAAGTTCTCTAACTTGACCTATTTTGTAGGTATGCTTTAAAGAAAGTAACACCTATTGGTATTTGGATAGTGGGTGTTCAAAACATATGACGGGAGATAAAAGTAAGTTTATATCATTTACTCCACGAAATAAAGGATTTGTTACATATGGAGACAACACGAAGGGAAGAATTCTATGAATCGGAAATGTTGGTAAAAACTCTTTTGCTTCTATAAATGATGTATTATATGTTGAGGGACTTAAACATAACTTGCTTAGCATTAGTCAATTATGCTATAAAGACTATAAAATTGTTTTTGAATCAAACTGTTGCATAATTGAAAATAAGCTAAACAAGGAAATAAAGTTCGTTAGTCAAAGAGTTGATAATATTTATATGATTAATCTTGATTGTCTTGCTTCAAGTGATGTGCAATGCTTTATAACTAAAGAGGATAAATCATGGTTGTGGCATAGAAGAATTGCTCATATTCATATAGACCATTTAAATAAACTTGTTTTGAAAGATTTAGTGATTTGTTTACCAAAGTTAAAATTTGAAAACAAGTTTTGTGACGCATGTCAAAAGGGAAAACAAGTAAAGGATTTTTTTCAAGCAAAAAATGTTGTTTCAATAGACCTTTACAACTTTTACATATGGATTTATTTGGACCTTCAAAAATTAAAAGTTTTGGTGGAAACTATTATGGTCTTGTGATTGTGGATGATTATTCTAGGTATACATGGACTTTGTTTCTTAATCATAAACATGAATCATATCATGCATTTAAGAAACTTGCCAAGATCATCCAAAACGAACAAAATTTGAAAATAGCATCCATTCGAACGGATCATAGGGGAGAATTTGAAAACCAATCTTTTGGAAAATTCTATGAAAAATTTGGCATTGAACATAATTTTTCGGCTCCAAGAATTCCACAACAAAATGGAGTAGTTGAAAGGAAAAATCGATCTTTAGCGGAGCTCGTAAGAACTATGTTAAATGAAAGTAATATTGCGAAACACTTTTGGGCCGATGAGGTAAATACCGTTTGCCATGTTATGAATCGATGTTTGATAAGACCAATTTTAAAGAAAAACCCCTATGAGCTTTATAAAGAAAGAAAACCAAATATTTCTGATTTTCATGTATTTGGAAATAAATGCTTTATTTTAAACAATGGAAAGGATAATCTCGGCAAATTCGATGTAAAATCTGATGAAGCAATATTCTTAGGTTATTCATCTGCTAGTAAAGCATATCGACTCTTTAACAAACAAACTTGTACAATTGAAGAGTCTATATACGTCAAATTTGATGAACTTAACCAAAATTCTTTAAGAAAGGAAATTGACAATCTTGTAGGTACCTTCCAAGAAATGAACTTGGATGGTAAAGAAGAAATCAAAAATGAAGAAGATATAACACAAAATGACAAACCTCAACAAAAGGAGTGGATCACCATGAAGAATCACCCCTTGGACAATGTCATAGGTGAAATAACAAAAGGTGTAAGTACTCGAAACGCCATTAGAAATGCATGTAATGACTTAGCCTTTGTATCATAAATTAAACCCAAAAATATTGATGAGGCTATTATTGATGAACATTGGATGTTGGCCATGCAAGAGGAATTAAATCAATTTAAAAGAAATGAAGTTTGGGAACTTATGCCAAAACCCAATGATCATCAAATAATAGGTACTAAATGGGTTTTTAGAAATAAGCTAGATGAAAATGGAATAATAACAAGAAATAAAGCTAGATTAGTTGCTAAGGGATACAATCAAGAAGAGGGAATAGACTATGAAGAAACGTATGCTCCTGTAGCTGGGTTAGAAGCCATAAGATTACTGTTAGCTTTTGCTTGTTGTATGGATTTTAAGCTTTATCAAATGGATGTCAAAAGCGCTTTTCTAAATGGCTATATTCAAGAAGAAATTTATGTAGATCAACCTCTTGGTTTTAAAAATCACAAATTTCCAAACCATGTTTTTAAATTGAAAAAAGCTTTATATGGTTTGAAACAAGCTCTAAGAGCTGGGTATGAAAGACTTAGTAAATTTCTTTTAGAAAATAATTTTGAAAGAGGAAAGGTTGATACTACACTATTTATAAAATACAAAAAAATGATATTCTTTTGGTACAAGTTTATGTTAATGACATAATATTTGGTGCTACTAACGAAATTCTTTGTCAAGAGTTTGCCAAGATTATGCAAGATGAATTCGAAATGTTCATGATGGGAGAACTTACATTCTTCCTCGGATAACAAATCAAACAAACAAATAAAGGGACTTTCATTAGTCAAACAAAATACTCCAAAGAACTACTCAAAAGATTCAAAATGGACAAGGCAAATGAAATAGCAACACCCTTGAGTACATCTTGCTACTTAGACAAAGATGAGAAGGGTAAGGACGTTGAAATAACTAATACCGAGGTATGATAGGCTCCTTACTTTACTTAACAGCTAGTAGACCCGATATTATGTTTGCTGTATGTATGTGTGGTAGATATCAAGCATGTCCTAAAGAATCACATCTCACTGCCGTAAAAAAGAATTTTGAAATATCTTCTGGGTACTCAAAATGTTGGTTTATGGTATCCCAAAGGCGTTGAATGTATTCTTGTAGGATATTCTGATTCTGACTTTGCTGGTTGTAAACTTGATAGAAAGAGTACTAGTGGCACATGTCATTTACTTGGTAATTCCCTTATTTCTTGGCATAGCAAGAAACAAGTAAGTGTTGCTTTATCGACAGTTGAGGCAGAATATGTAGCAGCTGGCAGTTCTTGTGCTCAAATTCTTTGGATGAGAGTCGTGTTGTTTTAAATAAAGTGCCTATTAAATGTGATAACACTAGCGCCATAAATATCTCCAAAAATGCTGTCATGCACTCTAGGACTAAACATATTTAGATAAGACATCATTTTATAAGAGAGCGTGTTTTGAAAGGAAATTATGTTCTTGAATATGTTGAAACTTCAAAACAATTGACGGACATTTTTACTAAACCCCTTCCGAAAGAACAATTTATAAATATTAGAAGGGAATTGGGTATTTTGGAAATTGTCTAATTGCTTTATTTTCATCACTTTTAAAATATTTACTCTTCGAACATAGTTTTGCAAAATCTTTAACTTAAAGATTTTTACTTATCTATTTCATAAAATTCTCATTTCTTTGAACAAAGTGATTTACTGTGTGATATATAGTCAAATCTTTTCATTAAAAAGCCAATCATATTTTCAATAATCATGTTATTGCTCCACAAACCTCTTGTCTTTTTTTGAGTCCCCAGGTAGCATCTACTTAATTAAACATATTTTTGAACAAAAATAATCTCTTATGCACCACATGGATCTCAAAAATAACTGTCAAATGGCCTTTGACTTTCTTGTACAACAAGATCATTGGCAAATTGCAAAATTTTAATCCTTGAATAACCCCTCACAAAACACCTTTCTAGTGACATTATTCTTCAAACCTGGGCAAAAACAACTAGATGAATCGATTCATATATAGGTGAATCGATTCCCATAAGACATTGCTTAGCCAAAGGAGGAGAGAATATCATTATGCTTGCCTACATGCTTTGAATTACTCTGTGATATATGTTGCATGTTTTAGGGGGAGTTTTATATACAAATGGTATCTAGCTTCAATAATAACAAATGTATCTGTTTTAAAGCGGTATATATTCTTAACTTTTTTGATGATGTCAAAGGGGGAGAGAATATCATGATGTTATAATGGTATCTATTGAATGATTAAGGGGGAGACAACATCTAGAATCAACATCTATATCTATCCTTGTTGAAATTCCATGATTAAGGGGGAGCTTTACAATATCTATTTATAACAAGTGATATCCAATTACATATGTAAATGAAAAAGTGGTATTCAATTATATGTACACATATGTATAACATGTGGTATCAAAGTATATGTGAAAGGGGGAGTCATTTATTCCATGTATATGAACTGTTATGAAACTAACACACAGAGAGATGAACATTTGTTGTCATCATAAAAAAGGGGGAGAATATATTTATATGTTGATGTAGGTTTTGAGAATGACACAACAAATAAAGATATATTAAGGATGTTATCAAGCGATTAATTAAAAATAAATCATGAAGTTCAAGCTAAATGAGATCAAGCATTCAAGAGTTAAATGCATAAGGACTAATGAACATCAAGGACTTATGATAAAAGATCTTAAAGAGGCTTAAATCAAGAGGAAAATGATCATCAAAGTGCCTAAAGATCAAAGGATTGGAGCCACAATTTATCAAATATCAAACAGGGGCTGGAATGTGTAAATCTAATAAGATGAATTGATTCATGCACCATGAACACCATGGGGAATCGATTCACACGCTTATATTGTCTAGGAACTTGAAAAATTTAAGGCAGGAATCGATTCAAGCCAAAGGGAATCGATTCATACGTGTTTAGCAAGGCAGGAATCGATTCATTGTGCCTATGAATCGATCCACATGAGCACAACAAACAAGGAATCAATTCTTCATGTTATTGAATCGATTCATATGGGAAAAAATGAACAGGGGAATTGATTCATCTGGCAAGGAATTGATTCACTCAGTGTTTTTACGCAGTGGAACAACCTGGAATCACATTACACAGACACACGCTCCATGCTCCATGCTTCACTGTGATCCATTCCATGCTGCACTATGTCCAAGGAAGTTAAAAATACAAGGAACCATGCTCAACCATGCCGTGTCCAAGATGCTCCCAACAGAAACTGAGAGATCCCTGACTCCACTGTGCCACTCCATGCTCCACTATGCACACTGGAATTCTTTATGCATCGGAACCATGCTGCACCATCACTCTGTTGAATTTTTAATTGCCAAATGCCATGTCTTGGATGCCTATAAATAGAGAACGGCTGAAGCAGTGAAGGGAATACACCAACAGCAAGCATTTCTCTGCATTTCTTTCTTCCTGTCACGCTGCTTCTTTTCTCTTAAGATTAAATTGCTCTCTATTTCTAATTCTTTGCTAATTATTTTGAGAGTGAATTTTGTGAGCAAAATTATTTTAAGAGCTAAATTTGCACATTATTTCTTAAGAGAGAAAAGTAATTTTTGAGTGCTAAAATTTGCATATCCTCTCTTTGAGAGTTATCATTTGGTGAAAGCTTTAATTTGTATATCCACTCTTTTGGAGAGTTATCCTTGTACACTTAAACACCAAATATCCTAGAAGTTTTGGGTTGGGGTTCAACCTTGTAAAATTGTGAGATTGAGAGATTGGGTGGGGTGCCCTTGTACTTGTGACAATTAGGTTCTTGAGTGTGGGACACTAGGAAGCCGTGATTGCTCAAAGTTGTATCTCTAATCTCCAATAGTGGAAATCCTCCAAGTAGGTTGCTTGGAGGTGAGACTTACACCGGTGTGGTGGAACTCGTATATATCAGTTTGCAAATCTTTCTTCCCTAAACTTATTTAATTTGTGCACCTATCTTGCTTGGTCAAATTATTTTGTTTATAACTTGATTAATTAACTTCTTCATTATTGCTAATTAATTTGGTTAATTAAGTGCATATTCTATTGAGTTGTAAATTATTTCGATTAACGTTGTTGAAATTATTTTAAGTAATATTCTTGAATTAATTTGAAATTTTTTAAGTACCAAAAATAGTGTTGTGATTAATTTGGCATTACTACTTGAATATTACTTTAACTCTTAAGTGAATTTATTTGCCATACACTTAGTACTTGTCAATTATCTTTATGTATAAATTGTTATCATTTATAATTAAATTTGTCATCTTCTTTAAGCATAATTATTAAAGAATCAATTTCAAAAGCATTCCAAGTAAAATTTTTAATACTCAATTCACCCCCCTCTTGAGTAATTGAGGCCACTTGGTTAACACAAATTATGGATGAACATTCTGGGGTTGTGTTAAATATGCTGTAAGTGTTGGTTAATTTTTAAAAGATTGGGTTTTTATGGGTTTTAATGTGGGTTTATTTGTCATTTTGCAGGGTGGAAAGGGTGCAAAGAAGGATGGGAGCTGTAATTTCTTCCATTGGGTGTTTGATGATGTTAACACTGAGAAAGATATGTTGATTTTGAGGTAAAAAAGTCGAATAATGACTTTACAAAAAAATTTGATGAAGTCTAAAAGATGTGTCAAGTGGCTTGGTTGTGTTTATGGTGTCCTATGTGTAGTAATTATTGTAGGAGTTTTAATGTGGTTTATATAAGGTGTTAAGGTGGTTTATGTAAGGTGTCAAGGGTCTAGGATTGAGTTTGCTGCTGTAAACATGAAAGTTGTACTGTAAGATTTGTATCTTATTAATGAAATAACACTATTTTAGCTCTATGTCACAAGTTGCATTAACTCTTCATTGATTTTGTGCTACTAGCTCCAGGTGTGGGTCAATAATGATCACTATAACCATACCACACAGCTATTGAAAGTATAAAATTCCCTCTCATTCAGCAGATATGAACTCAGTAAATAAAAGGTACGCCAATATGTAAATTTCATGTTGTCAAATTATAAATTAAGTGTTGTCAAATATATAAGTATAAAATTCAATGTTGTACAAGATTGCTAATATCAAGCACTAACATAATATATTCATTAATTGTTGAGAATGGAAACATACATCTAATGGCAGGTTCATCATCCTAGATTTAACATAATATAGTGTACTTGGCCATACTCCAAAACAAATGAAAATCTTAACATAATATAGTGTACTTGGCCATACTCCAAAACAAGCCATAATCCAAAACATAAGTACAAATACAAATAAAGTTGTCCAAACATAAAAGTCTAAAATCAGTTTTTCTTCTTCCTCTTTGGTGTTAATTTCTTGCCTCCCCTTGCTGTAATGGTTTTGGATGAAGGTTGAGAGGGGTTTTGGATGGAGGTTGTTGTTTGGGATGATTGGGTTAGTGGTGGAGTTAAAGTTAAGGATTGGGTTTGTGGGATATTTTCTACAGCTTGGCTTTCTTGTGGTGTCAGTTTAGAAGGGCATTTGCTCTTGTTGTGGCCTGATTGTTTGCATATATTACACTTAGAAGTTAGGCCTTTCCTTAACATGCGAATATCATCAGCCTCAGTCTTGTCCTTTCTTTTTGCCTTCTTTGGTCTGTCAGGTTATTTTTTGTAAGGTGGAGGAAGTAGGTTGTTGCAGCCAGATGGTTCCCATAGGTTCTCTCTAGGTGTAGGATAGATGATTAGTTTGTAGCATGCTGTGTACTTGGCTTTGGAGTAAATTAGGGGGATGTAGCTGGCTGGTTCATCATTGATTTCACTCACACATGCTAGTGCATGTATACAAGGTATCCCAGTGAGCATCCACTTCCTACATGAACACTCTCACGCAGCTAAGTCAAAATGAACTTATCCCCTCCTCTCTCAAGATGCCTAGCCTCATAAATTTTATCTCCAGACCACCTACAATGTAACAGATTCATTGACCATATCAGCTAGTATAACTACACAGATTCGACGATAAAAATCAGCAACTATATGATCAAGTTATCAGATTCATTGACCATATCAGCTAGTATAAGTGTAGAGATTCAGCCACAAAAATCAGCAACTATATGATCAAGTTATTAGTAAGTATCAGCAAGTATAACTGCACTAATTCAGCCACAAAAATCAGCAAGTATATGATCAAGTTATCAGTAAGTATCAACAAGTATAACTGCACTAATTCAACCATAAAAATCAGCAAGTATATGATCAGGTTCACAGTGAAAATATCAACAAGTTTTCTGCACAGATTCAGCCACAAAAATCAGCAAGTATATGATCAGATTCAGCCACCATATCAGCAAGTATATGACTAGAATTTAGAAAGTAAACTTACTTCACCAACCACTTGTTTGTGAATTGTTTTTCCTTATCAATCTTCTTCATTATTCTTGGACAGACTCTGCCTCTACCCATGACTTTTTTCCTGTTGGTAGCCCATCTCTCCATCAAATACGTTTTTATTTCCTCAATCATGGTGATGATGGGTTTCCCCTGGAAGATAATATCATTGAATTGAAGGTCTCTGACATGTTGTTCACTAGTATGTCACACTTTACGGCATAAGAAAATCTGGACTTGCTCCAGTGTCTAGGTGACAACTACATCAACTCCTTATAAGCATCCTCATTAACAGCCCTCATTTCAAGCATCTGTTTCTCCCAGGCAAGGGTGTATGTACACTTGGCAGCTTTCCACATCAACTCCTTCAGCTGCTTTCCTAGATGTTTCTTCCTAAAGTTGTTATACAGGTGCCTCACACAGAATCTCTACTCCACACCAGGTATAAGTTCCTCCATAGCATGTTTCAGACCCTGCACATTGCAGTTTAAGAAGTTCAAACCTTGTACATTGCAGCAAAAATAGAACAGAATTATTGTCTATGCCAGGTGATTAAAATGAAACTTTTAAACCCGACAGGGACCAATATGAAATCACTAATGACAATTAAGGGACCAACATAGAGTTAATAATGGAAAATAAGGGACCAAAATAAAACTTTTACCTTCTGTTGGTCTGATATGAAGGTGATCTCCTTGCACAGCTCAGTTCCACCAAGATCCCCCACCAGCAGATCCAGGAACCATCTCCATGAATCTATGTTCTCACATTTAACAACAGCAATGGCAACACGAAGCATTTGGTCATTTGGATCTCTCCCAACTGCAGCTAGTAGTTGTCCACCATATGGCCCTTTTAGGAAGCAACCATCTAAACCTATGATGGGCCTGCATTGTTTGAAGCTTTCTTTGCATGCATTCAGGCAAACATACAACCTGTGGAACACAGCATCTTCCCCCTACAACTGCACATCCAACTTCACTGTGGAACCTGGGTTAGAACTCAACAGTGCTTAGGTATAGTCCCATAGTTTTGGAAACTGGTTTTTGAAATCCCCATCAACAAGTTTAGTTGTAGCCTTCCTTGCCCTGTATGCCTTGGTCCTGGAAATTTTTGCACTCCAATTCTCCTGTGCTCTCTCACATATGTCATCTAATTTCAGTTTAGGATTCTCCCTCACCCCACTAAACATTTCCTTGGATAGCCACTTTGAACTCAACAACTTGATTGAGTGTGCCCTACCACAACTGTGTTCATCAATTATAGTCCTCAGCTGCCAGGTTTCCTCATATGGTAACTTACCACAATAAGCATACCATTCACACCCTTCGACACATCTGACCCTCATCCTTTTTTTATCATTTTTTTGAAACTTTAAATCCTTCCCATTATGGATAGCATAAGTCACCACTGCTTCCTTGAATTCTTGCTTGCTTACAAATATAGTGCCCTTCTCCCACTTATAATCCTTCATCGTCTCGGGCATCTTAAACAAAGGGTACTATTCCTTATCACTTCCATCATCACTTTCACTATCACCTGAACACAACTCATCTGACTCACTGTTCGAATCAGAGGCAACCTTTCATTTAGTTTTCCTAGTTCTAGGTCCTTCTCTAGAACCTTCTCCTTTTTTATAAGTCCTTGGATTTACAGTCCTAGGAATTTGCTTCCTTTTTTTACCTTTCTTTGCAACCTCATCCACATCAGCACCATCACCCTTAGCCACATCACCACTATCATCCTCAGCCACATCACCACCTAAAACTTCAAATAAATCGTCCTGATCAACACCCTCATCATTTGAATCCTCAAATTGAATATCTAAGGCACTATCATCCTTTTCTTCTTCTTCTTCCCTGCTGTCTTCCTCTTGCACAACCTTCCCCTTCCTATCCTTCTCCTTAACAAGTGTCTCTTCACCCTGTACAGAGCCAGCACCATGCATAGCTTCTTCCCCCTGCATAGAGCCATGGACAACCTCTTCCCCCTGGACTCCATCACCCTCAGCAGCCTCCCCTTCATCACAGCCTGATAACTCTGGTCCAATTAACTTGAAAACAACATCAGCCACATCTACAGGGTGCACAATGTATAACTATACTTTCCCTTCAGTATGTGCTACCCATGCCATCTCCATGCAACCCTTATCATCTTCTAACAACTTTCAATCCAACATGGAACTCCTCTCTGTAACACCCCCTTATATACACGAGATATATATATATTCTTCTTGCTTTAAAATTTTTTTTAAAAAGATATATATATTTATCACTTCCTATCTCGTGTATACAAGGATGTATATACATCTGATTTTCTTTAAATTTTGAAAGTAAAAAGTTTCAAATTATTCAGAGTGATAAAATGAACTTTCAGAAAATCATAAGTGATCAAAGATTACAGTATCATATCCAAAGAATAAGGTTTATTAAAGTTTAACATTTTCCTTGAATTATAATTATCCAACTACATATTGTATTAAGGTAAACTAAAACTAAAGATTTAATACCTCTACTTTGACTGTAACCAATCATTTCCTTATCTTCAAACCATGTGATTTTGGAATCCTACTCTTGTCACATCTTTTCTCCTATCCGATTGAAGATGAGACCAATTTACCCTCTTGTAATTTCATCATTTCATCTTGAACTGCTAGCTATATATCATATAACATATATTTTAGACACAGAAATTCAAACAAGAAGGAGTGAGAAACAGAATATAATACTTTACAGATAAGACATAAGTATAAGAGTTTTCACAATCTATAATAGTTTCAAACACAATCATATACATAATCAATTATGAATATAGAGTTTTCATAACATAACAATTATACTTTCATTCATAATCACCCACATAGAATGTCACAATCATATGAATGTCATGCAATGTTTTTAATACTACCATCTCTTTCATTTTATGCATGTGGGCCCTTAAAGTTTTAATTTGCACTGGGCTAACCAGGAGTTTACACTGTTCCATAATTCCAGATAATAACATAAATGCCTTTGTAGCATACAAACAGCTCAACTGGCATGGAAACACTTAGAGACTAGTCAGACTGAGAAGGTTTTTATTGTGAAAGTACTCGACACTAGGGAGCGACCCCAGGTCACCTGAAGCACCCTTTCACACCCTCTCATCCCAAGGCTCGCAATTAAGCCTCCTCTAATGTATCCTCGGTTTCTATAATCCGTCCCCAGGCAATATCACATCTCATTTCTCTTTAATGATTCATGATGCATGAATTGTAACATCCAAAAGATTTCAATCTCATGTATAAACATCTTTAATCTAGATCATTAATGATATTACCCAGTTATATTAACTTTCTACATAAGTTTAACTGTAAATTGAAGCTTCTTTTGATTCATTCAAGTAGTTTTCTATAGTATTAACCTCTGGTAGCACTCTGATTGGAACTTTACCGAGTAAAATGTTAGTGAGCAAGAAATTCCGAGTGAAACAGGTCAGAAATAAGACTTTCCGAGTGAATAAAAGATCTGTTTCCGAGTGAAGGTTGAAAATTCCGAGTGAAGATTAAGAATTCCGAGTGAAGGCTATGTTGTCCGAGTAAGACATGACCGAGGGAGCTACTACCGAGTGGAGTCTTGGCCTCGGAGACATTTGGAGTAAAGTGTGTTCGAGAGAACCACTTCTGGGAAAGTTCCGAGTGAATCGCCTTCGAATGACTCATTTCCGAGTCAAACGTCTTCAAATGACTCGTTTCCGAGTCAAACATCGTCAAGTGTCTTATTTCCGAATGAAACTTCTCCGAGTACAACGTTTTCGAAAGAAGTACATCCAACCGAAGGAAAACTCATATCCGAGTAGTGAAATTTCGAGTGGGTTAGCTCAGAGTTGAATGTAACTTTCCTGACGCCGACTAAAATATATACCGAGTAAGTCATTAGGTGAGGTACTTCTAGAACAGAGAAAGGTTGACTCTGAATGACCTCAGTTATAACATTTCCGAGTGACAAATTCCGAATGATCCTTTCAGTCATATGAATTCTGAGTTATGCACTTCCCGAGAGAAGTATTTTCGAGTGAAGAAAGATCTCTAAGTACTTTCGGGCGAAAGATGAGTCGGCTTTGTATTGATGTCGCCGAGTGGAAACCGAGCGAGAGGAGTCAGGTTTGGATTGATTCTGCAGAGTGGAAACCGAGCAAGATGAGTCAGTTTTAGAAACATTTATCCGAGTGACAGACCGAGCGACTGTGGAGTCAGTATGGGATGACTTAGCCGAGTAAAAGACAGAATGTGAGAGGAATCGGTACTAGAACAGGTTCACCGAGTAAAAACCGAGTGTTGGGGAAATGCTTAAGCGAGTACTAGAATGGATCCCTCGCTTAAGTGAGTGTGTGTGTGTGGAATACCTTACTGGACAACTCTCGCCCGAGCGAGTGGCTAGTTGAAGGGGGCCTCGCTCGAGCGAATGTATTTGGAAATGCTTACTGGAACAATGCCGCTCGAACGAGCTGAGGCGCCCAAGCGAGATGGGCTGTCACGCTCAAGCGTTTCAAACAAAAAACACTTCCGGGTGAAATATTTTCCGAGTGAAGCAGTTCTGAACTGAAACTGATGAATTCTTCTCAGACTGGCCCGGTAGTGGTCCAGTCGGCAAATATACCGACCGGTAGAATTCCAGTCGGCCAATATCCCCAGAATACCGAACCAGTGTCAGAATTAATCTTTTACACCAATCATGTCATCTAGTATATATATTTTAATATATCTACTCTAATCATACAAGGTAGGCGACGGTAATGGTCAAAATACAGCTCACTTCTTATCTAAAACCTCTATTATTTCCATAATTGATGCACCTAACCTCCATTCACGAGAAAGTTTGTCTCCCACTTGCCTTGTACATTATTTAATCAATGCCATACCTTTTCCAAGTCTGAATTCTGAGAACAAACCAAAAAAAATTAGTAAAATCTCTTTTTCTCACTTCCTTCTCTACGTACAAGCCACTTTGATTCGAAGCTAGGACAGTAAGAAGAAAATGCTTTTCAACCAATCTAAGACCCTTCATCAAGGTAAGAGGGCACAGGGTTGTGAATAAATATGAAATGGGTAGAATTGTATGCTGTTCTAGGATTCCAGAATTATTTCGTAACTTGTTGCTCAATTTTGAAGCTGAAAACATGTGAATTTGATTCTGACTTCTTCATCAAAGTTATAGATCTTTTTGTTATGTGAATTTTGAGACTTGAACCGACTGATTTGGATACGTATAGCATGAGTTATAGCCAAAATACTACAGCATGTCTGTTTGGAATACATATCTTCTATTTTGTGTATATATTAATAATCTGAAAATTATACATACGTTTTTAGACCTTGATGTCTTCACAGAAGTTGTAGATATTTAGGTTATGGATCTATAGAGAGTGGTTTCAAGTTAAAAGGATATTTGTAGCTCTAGTTATGTGAAAACCCGAGTGCTGGGAGTCAGTTTTGGAGGAAAATTGCTGAATGAGAACCCAAGTGTTGGGGAGCCTTGCCAAGCGAGACTTGTGTGTCTCGCTCAAGCGAGTCGGAATTCGCTTGAGCAAAGTGACCCCCTGTAACTCCCTTTTTCTTTTAGCACTTGGTTTTTCACTCACCTCGCTGGGGCGAATGCTATCCTCAAGACCATTCGCTCGGGCAAATTTTGTCCAGTGGCTAATTCCCCTCACCTTCGCTCGGGAGAGACCCCATTCGCCTGAGCGGATTTCATCCAACAGCCAAACACTGATACTGGGCAAGCTCGCTTGAGCGAGGCAATTCTCGCTTATAGAAGGGGATCTCGCTTGAGCGAGAACCGATTCCACATGAGCGAGAACCCATTCCAGAAACTGATTGCTATACAGAATGAAGAATTTGGACAACACAACTGTCAAAACTCCATTCAAACCGATTCTACACAATTCATCATATCAATATCATCCTACTAGCCAATTAAAACTTAAAGAGGATTTATTTTGCTCACGTTATGGTTGTCTTACTAACGTATGTTGCTGTTGCAAAATGCTGAAACTTACCCATAATGGTTATTATGGATGAAAATGATATTTTTCATATGAGTAATGATCTATTATTGAATTAGTGAGGGATTATTGATTATTATGGATGTTATTGAGTGTCCTATACATGACATACAACATATACATATATATATATATATATTTGTCATGAATGATTATGAATGACTAAATTAATGTATACATGAATGCCTTATGATTTATTGAGATATGTTGTTGAAACAGTAAATCTATGATCCTGAAAATTATTATATGTGATGTGTCCTTTGAGGACTTGTGGTTTTCCAAGTGATTATGGAAATATTGATATCATGGTATGTTAAATCGATAAAGAGAATTAAAGGCATTCATGCATCATAAGCATTTGGACGCACCATGGAATTTAGGGGTTCCATGATTGCCTACCCTGGTAGGGGGTTACTCTATGATGAGATAAAGCCCTATTTTCGTTGAGCGCCATGGAGTGTAGGGATTCATGGTTTATGCTAAGTCCTACTTGTGTATTTCGGTACTTGAAGCGCCATGGAGTGTAGGGATTCATGGCATTATGCTAAGTCCTACTTGTGTCTCTATGAGACTTTTTACTGCAGTATTCCCACCAAACCAAAATGGATCCAGCATGACATCATTTGACTAAATTAAGGATTATTAAATGCAAATGACCTGGTTGGCATATTCATCATATCATTATGGTTTGTTGATTGTGTTTGTGCAATTTTATTTATTTTATATTTATTCTATATTCTATCTCACTCTTACATTATTTTTACAATGCGTGCTACGCAGATTGACGAGTGATGCAATTAATGAAGCCTTTATGTTTTATTGCTTGGACTATGATTTCATTTGAATTTTTAATGGGTTGTAATAATATTATGTATCATGTACTGTAATCTTATTTATTGTTTCCGTTATATAAATGTATTATGTTTTATTCGTTCACGACTAGTATGCATGGTAATATTCCGCATTTATTAATTTATACGTGACCTCAAAATTTAAATTACAAATTTCAGAATGTTTAAAAAAAACGCGAAAAAATTTGTTTCAAAATTTTGGGGCGTCACATGAACTACTCACATATTTAGTTGGTTAAGACTTTTAGAAACTCAATTATTAAATACCATAAAGGTTCACAAAATCATCACAATAAACTGTACTTTCCCATAAGTTCTTCTTTGAACTTCTGTTATATAGAAATAATTTAGTACAGTCTTCAAATTCAGATCTCACCAAAATTGAGTTTCCAAGCTTTAAATATCTCAAAACTTTCTCTTAAAAACCTTCACATATTTACATAATCTTTCCAAATTTGAATCTTAACTAGATTGAGTTTAGAAATCTCGACTATAGAATATCCTTTAGTTATTTCATTAGGGAAAACCAATTTAAATTTCTAATTTCTAAAAGAATATATATATATATTTAAAATCATTAATTAAGAATACTTAAAACTATAAAAATTTTCTTTAATTCAAGAATTAATTATCTCAACCTTTGATTTTCATAAAATAGCTTCTTTCTAATACTAGATTCTATTCTAAAGATTAAAAATAAAGTTAATGAAAATTATTTCTAAGAAGAAATAAAAGACTAGAATAATGATAAAATACTTTCTCTTAGAATAAAAATTTAAAGAGTAAGGTAAGAAATTCTTACTGAGTTTTAACTTTCCGTCATGCTTACTATATGCTCAAACTCCATATCACAAGGTCATCAATCATAATATTATCAATCACAATAACATCAATCATAATCAAATAATGTCAATCACGATCAAATAATATCGATCACAATTAAATATCATCAATAATAATTATAAACAAATCAATTAAATATAATTAAAATTTTAATGGTTATTTAAATTATTAAAATTGATTTTGAGTCCTTATAGTCCATTCCTTTCATAGGTCTATGTAAGTCCATATAATCCAGTCCTTGCATAGGTATAGTCCAGTTCGTATAGGTTATAAAAATCTAAGTCCTTGCATAGGTATGTTAGAGTTAGTTAAACCAGATATTTAATTTAAAATTTATTAAAAATTTTAAGTTAGAAAGTTAGTATTTAAAATAATAATATTTTCAAATTTAAAAGGAGTAGAGAACTCCTCCCATTATTCTTATGTCTTTTCATATTATACTCTTATCTCACTCCCCCTTACCTCTTGTATACCGATTCGTTATTGAAAATCCGTGCGCGCCTCGTCTCCGAGTTCTAAAACATACCAATTTTATTTTAATATAATTACAAGATAAAAATTAAGATTACTACTTAAAAAAATGGTAAATTTTGAATAGTGAATAGTAATAGTGAATAGTAACAGTAAATAGTAAAACGTGAATAGTAACGGTAAATAGTAAATCGTGAATAGTAATGGTAAATAGTAAATCGTGAATAGTAAAGGTAAATAGTAACAGTAAATAGTAATTTACTATTTAAATAGTAATTTACTATTGAAATAGTAATTTACTATTGAAATAGTGTTTTGCTATGCAGAATAGTAACTTAAAATAATATTATTTCCAATATAATAATAGATTTCTAAAAACGATATAAAAATAACCCTAAAAAATATAAAAGAGATGTATTCGTACCTTAGAATTTTAGCAGAACCTTCTTCCAAAAAAATTTATTTCTATCTCTTACTTCCACCACTATCTCATTAGCACTACTATATTAAGAAAACTTAATCTGAAATTGTGAATTCTAAAGAAGAATTCCTTCGGTATTTATAGGAAAAAAAATTACTATGTATTCCATTATTTTAATATAAAAGTACTGTGCATTTTTTGAAATTTAAAACCTGGTTACTGTGCACCTTTTGAAAATTTCATACATACACAGTGTTTTGCATAGTAAATGTCGACAGAATTATTAAGCCAAATAGTAACCTTTCATTCGGTTTATTTTAAATATTCAAAATTAATCCTTTTTGAAATTTAGCGATATTATATCAGTTCTCACTAATTTTATGATAAGTAATATAAAGTTTAAATTTTAAAAATCTAAAATTTTCTGTTAATAAAAATTTATTAGTACGTTTTCGATTTTTTTACGATTGGTAAAAATCAAGATTTTACTCAAACCGATAATTTTTAGATAAGTCTACTTGAAATGGATTTTAGAAAATTTTCTCATAATTTAACTTTACATTCTTGTAAATATTTTTAATTTTAAGTAACTTTATATGAATTTAAAATTATTTAAAATATATTATTTTATTAAAATATTTCAAAAAATTCTAGAAAATCATAAATATTATGTAGATCAAAAGTTCTAAAGAACCATAGTCTAATTCCTTCAAAATTTTATTTTAAAATTCTAATAAAAGTTAAATCTTAAATATGTAAAAACATAAATATAAGAACATAAAATAAAAATGATGAATAATAAAGATATTACAAATTATTAATATAATTTTTAAAATTCTCATTCAGAAATATTTTCATTTTTTTCATTATTATTATTTTAAAAAATAAATAATTAAATATAAATACCAAAATTTTAAAAAAATGATAATAATAAACTAACTTATAGTAAGTATTTCTCAAGAAAGATATATTAATATCTATTTTCTATTTGTGTTGAAAATGGGATGTTACACTCTCCACCTGTTTTGTACCACAACTCCTTTATTGTTACATAACCCATCTTCTTCAGTATACCGCTCACCTCAAAATAACTCCACCTATCCTCATCAATGTCCCATTCAGATACTTCCCCATCATACCTGACCCCCTTCCCTTCTTCGATCACAAAGTTTCCCCCATGGAAAATCTCAACTTTAAAATAACAATCCATACCTACCTAAACTTCTCAACAAGACATTAACAAACCCTAAATCAGTTAAATAAAGTTATCAAACTCTAAATTTTAAACAAATGCAAGAAAATATCTATAACAAAAATAGTAGCAACCTTCCCCTGTTTTCCTGAAAAACCCAACCCCAACCCCAACATCAAAACAATGTGCTTTCAACGGATAAACATACCTATAATGTAGGATCCCAATGATCACGAATGCAGTATAGAGACTTCGCAACCTTCCTTGTTCGAGTTACTTGGAGACAAAGTCAGCTTACTTTGTTATGGACACATAAATGAGGAAGATGAAGATGAATGTTTTTCATTTCCCTCTCATTCCCAAAACGACAATGTATGGACAGTTATTATCATGGGTGAATCTTGTTTAACACATGGACCATGATGTCCACGTCTTGCACCATGTCAGATAAACTGACAAACGGACGTTGATGATTTTTGACGGAAGGACGAAGTTGAAACATTTTAAAGTATATAGGGGACCAAAGTGAAAAAAAAATTAAAGGACCAAATTAACATTTTTTAAAAAGATAAAGGACTAAAGTATATATTTAGCCAATATTTTATTGATTTAAAGAAGTGAGTAAAATTTTGGTTAGAAATCATGTCACCTAGGTGCACCATATTATGACACGTGTATCTTTTCATTAATATCAAAAACTACTAAAACCCTTTTTTACAACATATATAGAATAAATTTCAAAACAATTTTCCCCCTAATAATTTCAAGTAAAAGATCTTAACTTTTTATATTTGTTATAATTGTTTTAATAAATATTCCAAAAAATTAAGAATATTTTAATTAAACCAAATTTATTACTCCATGAGTTAAAAAAAAGATTCGTGTATCAAGTGACACTTAATCTTCAAAATTTTAAGCCCACCAGTTATTAACATTTTTAAAGTATTGATTTACTTTTGTAATAAAGTAGTAGTAAATTAATAAGATTATATTATAAAACTCTTTAAAAAATAATTATAAAATTTTAGGCACGTGAGAATGAAGATTTAACAATAATTTTGATTTAATATTATAATATATAAATCTTGTTTCTAATGTTGCAAATCATACAAAGACGTGTATATATTTTTGGGAAAATTATACTTTTTATTCCTTATATTTTGGGTTGAACTCGAGTTCTTCCTTTATATATTTTTTTCTTAAAAAAGTCTCTAATATTTTTAAAGTTAATTTAGAATAATATTTTTTATTATGTTTATGTCTAAGGATGACAAAACGGCTAACTCACTAAAATAGGTGAGGTAGATAAAAATCTCAACTTACTAGCTTGTCACAATTTGACTGGCCTGCTTGGCAAGTCAACCCCTTAGCGAGGTAGACAAGCTTGGCTAGTCCCCGCTTAAAGATTAAAATAATATAAATATTAATAATAAAATAATTTATACATTATTTAACAAAAATTTATATTTTTATTTTTTGAAAATTTAAAAAAATCACGTGTTTCACTACTTGTATACTTCTTTTAATAATATTCTCTTTAATTTATTTTTAAAAATATTCTTAGACTTTTTTTGTAGTTTTTTATATTATTACTTTGACATATTTATTTTTTAAGAATTTGGTGAGTCAACGGGTCGATGTAAACCCTCTGTTACACCTTAATAATACTAGAAAAATTCGTATTTTTTTTACTAAAGAAATAATTGTTAAAAGGAAACTATCGGAATAAATTTAAATACATCATTTATGAAATACCTCATAAATATTATTAAAACTTTATAAAGTAATTTTACATTCATCCGAAGAAAATAAATATTAACTTTATAAGAAAGAGAGGAAACTCCATGGCCCAGAAGCAGTTACTTAATAACTTTATTTATTCATTGGACCACAGTATTCATACCGAGCTCCCTTTCTAGAACGTGCTATATTCACTGCCGAGATTCTTCGAGCCTTCCCTCTGAACCATCAATTTAAAATATATGAAACAAAAACACGGAGAAAGGAGTGAGAAACAGAATATAATATTCTCGAATAAGACATAAGCAACAAAGGGTTTTCACAAACTAATATATAATAATATTAATCATAATCACAATCACATACACAATCAATTATGAATGCATGAATGTTATGCAATATCTTTATCATAACTTACCTATATATGTGGGCCCTTAAATTTTAATTTGCACTGGGCCAACCAGGAGTTTACACTGTTCCATAAGTCCAAATAATAATAATATGAACAACTCAATTGGCATGAAAACACTTAGAGACTAGTCAGATTGAGAAAGTTTTTATTGTGAAAGTAGCCGACACTAGGGAGCTACCCCAGGTCCCCTGAAGCACCCTTTCCCACCCTCTCATCCCAAGGCTCGTAATTAAGCCTCCTCTAATGTATCCTCGGTTTCTATAATCTGTCCCCAGACAATATCATTTAATTTCACTTTAATGATTCATGATGCATGAAGAACTCGCGTATTTAGTTGGTTAAGGCTTTTAGAAACTCAATTATTAAATACCTTAAAGGTTTACAATATCATTTCAATAAACTGTACATTTCCTCAATTCTTTAAATTTCTATCCCACAAATAAATTTGGTACAGTTTTTGAATCTCATTGAAATTGAGTTTCTAAGCCTTAAATATCTCAAAACTTTTTCATATAAAACTTTTACATAATCTTTCTCAAATTGAATCTTAACAAGATCAAATTCTCAATTATTTCTAAATATCTTTAGTTATTAAGTAGGAAAAATAAAATAATTTTCTTTTGAAAATTTTATTTTATTAAAAGAGAATAATCTTTAAATCATTAGCCAAAAATACTTAAAATTACAAATTTTTTCTTTAATTCAAGATTTAATTATCTCAATTTGTTATAAATTAATTTTCATAAAATGTCTTCTTTCTAAAATAAATACTAATTTTTTTATTCTAAATATTGAAAATAAAGTTAATAAAAATAATTTCTAAGAAGAGAAGATTTAAAGTAATAAAAATTTAAAGAGTAAGGTATAACATCCCAAATTTCCAGATAAATTTTTCGCAAATATTTTAAATTTTAAAACAGAATTTTCAATTTAACATAATAATGCAGTCAGCATTACATAAACCGGCTCATTCAAATTTACAAATATTTTACAAATCGGTATACACAGGAGCCGGCCAAGGCTTCTACAAACAACTATGTGCATTATGTACAATACACATAAATACATAATGCTCTAGTCGGTTGAGTGATCTCACACGTCATTGCTGTGTCCTATGTCCACTGTAAAAATGACAACAGTAGGGGGTGAGCATAAACATGTCAAATGATAGTTATTGAATCCGATTAAAAGTCCAATTCATAACTACATATATAAATCATATCAGAATACACAGAAACTCATCATATATCATTCATTCTCATTTCATCATGTTATTCTCATATATAACAATGCATACACATGCTCAATCAAATGGATCCATTAAGTCTTTTAATTTGGTGTTGCAACACCGGCTCCCCGAGCCATAACTCAGCTCTTAGCTGATCTGGCCGTTTTACTGGTACTAAACCGTTTGCCCTCTCATGTGACACAATCACTCCCAGCGACAACGGTAGTGGCACGGGCTAAACCACGAGCCCCGCTCAAGAGGTTTGCCTTGAGTCCCACCCAAGGTCTTTTGTGGAATCCTCGAAACCACATCATATTTCATATTTGTTCATCATAAAAGCATCCCATGCTTTATCAGTATGCATCCTATGCAATCATATATCATGAAAAATTCATGAAAAACATTCATATCATCATCAATCACATATCAACAACATATTTCCTACTGTATCTCATGCATAGGAGTAATCACAGTTCACACATCACATAACAACATCAATTACATATGAACGGAAATATCACAATTATCATAAATATGTATAAATATATTCAGGATTTCTTATTAAATACAATAATATTATCCTAAATCTGTTCATAAACCATACATTTAAAATGTAACGCTCCCCCTACCTGGAAATAAAGAATTCCTCAAGCTAAATCAAGTCACAGCTCACAAATTCCAACTGGAATTCAACTCTGAACAGTGCAAAGCTTCATTATGAAACTCAAAGCTCTTACTCCTTAAAAGCCAAACTTTCACGTTAAAGAGAAGAATACAGAATGGTCTCCTCTTTTATTGATAATTTCCAATAATGATTGGAAAAGAAAAAGATTAAAGGTGATGTTGACACCCTAATAATTCCAAGCTAATCTAATGATAGGATAAGACATAATTTGTTCATGAAAAAGACATGAATGAATTGAATAAGCGAATTGAATAAGAACTGATACACGCATTTATGATATAAGGACAAAACAAAATAATAAAATAAAAGAGGATAAGATAATGGAGAGGGTCCACCACTTAGCAAAATCAGGAAAGAGAATCTGCTAGAATAATGACGTGGAAAGCTCCAATAATTGGAGTAATTATCAATCCCGACTCAGTTTCAGTATTCTGGGCACATCCCTCTTTCCGAGAAAGATCTATCAAAACCTTTTTCCGTTCAGAATTACTTCACTCAGAGTAAACTCACTCCGAAAGGTTTTCACATAAAACTCTCAACTTTCCTTCCTTAAAAATGATCCACTCGGAATATCTCATTCAGACATCTCACTCAGATATATTTTTGCCCGAGTCAAGCCTTCACTTGCGTAACTCGGAAATCTTTCATTCGAAAAGATCACTCGGAGTTTGAAGACAATCCTCTTTCAGAAATCTTTCCACACGAAAGGATCACTCGGGGTCGAAGATAGTCTTGAAGAGTAATCCGAGTACAAGCTCTCGGAAACTCTGAATATCGACCCGAGCATGATTTGAACGAAGTTTCACCACTCGGAAACTCACCTCTCGAATATTTACTTCCCTCGGAATTATTCACTCAGAAACATATTCATTTGGAGTTAAAGTCTTCCTTTGTCCAGAAGCACTCTTCCTGGAAAAGACTCACTCGGTATGTCCCATTCGGTGGCACATCATACAGATATTAGAAATTTCTTACTTGACGTCTTTCCACTTGGAATCGACTCACTCGGTACCATTCCACTCGGAAGTATCACACTTAGAGATACTTCACTCGGAAAGTCTCTCAACTCGAATATACTCCATTCGGAAGTTCACTACTCAGAAACATCTTGGTCTGAGAAGTAGTTATTTGAAATTAAAGCTTTTTTGCACTCGGAGGTACTTCTCTCAGAAATGATCTATTCGGAAATGTTTCACTCGGATTTACCTCACTCGAAAAGTGTCTTATTTGGACACAGTTTTCTTAACTTAGAAATAATTCTCCTAATGATGTTTCACTCGGAAACATCTTAATCTCATTTGGGAATAGCTTTCTCCGTTTTACTTCACTCGGAATAACTTATTTCCAACAATATTCACTCGGAATTTCACTCGGAAATTCCTCACTGATCCTTAATAAATTATTTTCAAAAATTCAGGATGTTACATTTCTCCCCTTCTACAAAAATTTTGTCCTCGAAATTTAAACATAGACATACCTTAACGAAATAACTCGGGATATTGTTGCCTCATAGCATCTTCTCGTTCCTAAGTATGCATAATAGATTGATCATACTGCCATGCAACTTTGACCAATTAAACATCCTTGCTTCTCAAGTGTTTTACCGATCGGTCCACTATACCAGTGGGCTCGGCTATAGTGGTCAGGTTGTCCCGGATTTCAACATCATCAGTCGGTATTTCATGAGTAGGGTCCGGCAAGTACTTTCTTAGTTGAGAAATGTGAAATATACTATACAGATTTGCCAAATGAGAAGGCAACACTATCTGATAGGCTACAGGGCCAACTCTCTTCAATATTTCATACAGACCAATGTACCTCGGGCTCAATTTCTTACTTTTCAGAGCTCTCCCAATGCCTTTGCTAGGAAAAACTTTCAGAAAGACTTTATCGCCGACCTGAAATTCAATCGGCTTCGTCCGCTTATTATAATAACTCTTTTGACGGTCCTGGAATGCTTTCATTTTATCTTTGATCATTTGAATTTGCTCGAAGGTCTGCTGCACAATCTCTGTTCCTAACATCAAACTCTCGCCTGATTCCGACGAACAAAGAGGTGTTCGGCATTTCCTGCTATATAAAGCCTTATATGGAGCCATACCTATGCTACTGTGATAGCTATTATTATAAGTAAATTCAATCAGTGGAAGGTATTGCTCCCAGCTACCACCATGCTCTATCACACAGGACCTCAACAAGTCCTCTAAACTCTGGATAGTTTGCTCGGACTGCCCATCTGTCTGAGGATGATAGGCCGAACTCAATCGGAGCTTCGTGCCTAACTCCTGATGCAAACTCCCCAAAAATCGGGAAGTAAATCTCGGATCTCTATCCGACAAAATAGAAGATGGAACACCATGCAGTCGGACTATCTCACTAATATACAACTATGCTAGTCTCAGCAATGGGTAACTCATATTGATAGGCAAAAAGTGTGCAGACTTTGTCAATCGGTCCACAATAACCCAGATAGCATCATGACCACTCCGAGTCCTGGGTAATCCCATTACAAAATCCATAGCAATAGCATCCCACTTCCACACGGGAATCTCTAAAGGTTGTAAACCACCGGATGGTTTTTGATGTTCAACCTTTGTTTTCTGACAGATTATACAATGAGCCACGAAGTCGACCATATCCCTCTTCATTCCGGGCCACCAAAAATGTAATTTTAAATCATGATACATCTTAGTAGTACCCGGATGAATACTCAACATACTCCTATGTGCTTTATCGAGTACCGATCATCGTAAATCACCCAAATCAGGTACATAAATTCTACCTTTCACTTGAAAAATGCCATCAGAACCCTCGGTTAAGGATAGATCTTTGCCTTTAGCCTGAGTTTCTTTCATCTCGGCTAAATAAGAATCTGACATCTGCTGTACATAAACAAGCTTCAAAAATTCATTGGCTATTTTCAATGTATCGAGAGTTACTTTTCCAGGAGAAGAAGCATCTACTTGCAGGTTCATGTCTCGGAATTGTTCAAGCAATTCCATCTCTTTAACCATCATCACTGCCATATGAATGGACTTCCGACTCAAGGCATCAGCTACAACATTTGCCTTTCCTGGGTGGTATTTCAAGTCAAAGTCATAGTCTTTTAGAAATTCAATCCACCTTCTCTGCCTCATATTCAACTCCTTCTGATCAAACAAATATTTCAGACTCTTATGATCACTATATACTTCGAACTTAGATCCATAAAGATAATGCCTCCAAATTTTCAGTGTAAAGACCACAGCTACCAATTCCAGATCATGGGTAGGGTAGTTTTACTCGTGTGGTCGTAATTGTCGAGAAGCATAAGCAATCACTCGGCTATTCTACATCAATACGCTTCCTAGACCGAGTCCGGATGCATCACAGTAAACCACAAAGCTTTCCTGTAGATTCGGCAAGGCCAATACAGGAGTAGAAGTCAGTCTGGTCTTCAATTCTTGAAAACTCTGTTCGCACTCAGAAGACCACACAAAAGGAACATTTTTCCGGGTCAGCTTGGTCAATGGCAAGGCAATTTTAGAGAATCCTTCAATGAATCTCCGATAGTAACTGGCTAACCCCATAAAACTCCTGACCTCGGTAACCGACTGAGGTCTCTCCCAATTCATCACAGCTTCGATCTTTGAAGGATCTACCAAGACATCCTCACTGGAGATGACATGACCCAGGAATTGAATCTTGTTCATCCAGAATTCACATTTATACAGTTTGGCAAACAATTGCTTTTCCTTCAACACTTGAAGTACCGATCGGAGATGTTCTTCGTGCTCCTCATGAGACTTTGAATAAATCAATATATCATCGATAAATACCACTACAAACCGATCCAAATAGGGATGAAAAATGTTGTTTATATAGTTCATGAACACAGCCAGAGCATTAGTCACTCCGAACAGCATTACCACATATTCATAATGGCCATACCGGGTCCTGAATGCCGTCTTAGGAACGTCAGCAGCTTTTACTCGGATTTGATGATATCCCGATCGTAAATCAATCTTAGAAAAGACTGATGCACCACGTAACTGATCAATCAAGTCGTCAATTCTAGGCAATGGGTATTTATTCTTGATGGTTAGCTTATTTAATTGTTGGTAATCAACACATAACCGCATGCTGCCATCCTTTTTCTTAACGAGTAACACCGGAGCACCCCACGGTGATATACTCGGTCGGATAAATTGTTTCTCTAGCAACTCGTCAACTTGTTTCTTTAACTCTACTAACTCGGCAGGGGACATTCTATAGGGAGCACTGGAGACTGGCTCGGCTCCAGGAATCAGATCAATAGAGAATTCAACTTCTCTATCAGGAGGAATACCAAGTACATTCTCCGGGAATAATTCGGAAAAATTACATACAACAGGAATATCCTGGATTCTAGACTCACTCTTTCCATCGGTCATACAAAATAACATAAATAGTTGAGATATACCTTGAATTTCATAATCATCGGCTTTCTGATTAGGGAAGATCACCCTCTGATTCCGACAGTTAACTAGGACCCTATTAGCCGACAGCCAATCCATACCGAGGATAATGTCAAGACCTCTCAAAGGTAGACATATTAAGTCAACCATAAAACTCCTATCACCCAAAGTGAAGGAAACATTTTCACACATCATAGAAGTCCATAGTTTAACACCAGTCGGATTAGATACATTCAATGGCCGATTCATAGCAATAACAGGTAATCTCATACGCATCACATAATCATTGGAAATAAATGAGTGAGTTGCACCCGAGTCAAACACCACATTAAGAATATCCGAGTAAACACTTACTCTGAACAAGATCATTGGCTTGAGTAGCCTCCTCAGCAGTAATGGCATACACTCGGCCTACAGCTGGTGAACTAGAAGCCCCAGCTTGATCATTTCTCGGCATCATAGAATTATTGCCACGTCCACCATTTCCTCTGGCTCCTCTATTTCTGACTCCATTGCCTCGTCCTCGGAAACCTCCTCGGTTTACACTAACATTCAACTCGGTCAGTTACAAAAGAGGACAGTTAGGACGAATATGTCCTTTTTCATTGTAATGAAAGCAAATAACCCCTTTTTCTTTATCACAATCCCGAGCAAAATGATCACCGCCACATTTAAAACATTTAACGTCTCTCGGACGACTCATCGATCGGCCACCAAAATTCACTCGGCCTCGGAAGTTAGAGGATGATCCGCCTCTAACAGACTTCCAATGCTTCTTAAAACTGATAGGTGGTAGCTTCGAAGAACTACCCGACTTACTGCTCGGTCCAGTAGAAGCTTTGTCATCTTTCTCATAGATATGGCATTTATTAACCAGAATCGGAAAGCTTCTAATTTCCTGGTGTCGGAAAGCCTTCTTGATTTTTGGGTTCAGACCACTCTCAAACTTAATACACTTTGAGCCTTCAGTACCCGGCAATTGAAAAGAAGGATAAAACAAACAGAGTTCCTCGAATTTTGCCGCGTACTCTTCCACACTCAGATTACCTTGTCTGAGCTCTATAAATTCCAATTCCTTCCGGCTTCTGACAGTATTTGGAAAATATTTTTCAAGAAACATCCCTTGAAATTCTCCCAGATCAGCTCGGTCCCCATAGCTATCAGTCAGTCTTTAGCTATTTTCCACCAGTTTTCAGCTTCTTTCCGAAGCATGAATGTAGCATATTCGACCTTCTGTGCCTCAGTGTACTGCAGACTGCCAAAGATCCATTCAAGATTCTGGATCCAGGCATAAGCTTGGTCGGGCTGAAATCCTCCATGGAATTCAGTCGGTTTCCATTTTAGAAAACAATCAATAGTTTGATTGTCATTCGGTTGAGGCTGGTTCTGCCTTTCTAAGATATCAGCAACACGCTGGAAGGCAGTAGCCATTGCATTCATACAATGAGAGTCCATTTTCTTATCCTGAAAATAATCACTATACTTTAGTACCTCTCATGGATATGAAGGCAATTTATTTATAGTTGATTTCTTCAACTATAACATGTAACAACCACGATATGATTTCACTTAATTCATAGCATTTAGTAAATTAACCTTGGCCTTGGACCTTTTCAAGTCTGCTCTGATACCAAAATATAACATCCCAAATTTCCAAATAAATTTTTCGTAAATATTTCAAATTTTAAAATAGAATTTTCAATTTAACATAATAATACAGTCGGTATTACATAAACCGGCTCATTCAAATTTACAAATATTTTACAAATCGGTATACATACGAGCCGGCCAAGGCTTCTACAAACAACTATGTGCATTATGTACAATACACATAAATACATAATGCTCCAGTCAGTTGAGTGATCTCACACGTCATTGCTGGGTCCTATGTCCACTGTAAAAATGACAACAGTAGGGGGTGAGCATAAACATGTAAAATGATAGTTATTGAATCGGACTAACAGTCCAATTCATAACTACATATATAAATCATATCAGAATACACAGAAACTCATCATATATCATTCATTCTCATTTCATCATGTTATTCTCATATATAACAATGCATACACATGCTCAATCAAATGGATCCATTAAGTCTTTTAATTTTGTGTTGCAACACTGGCTCCCCGAGCCATAACTCAGCTCTCAGCTGATCCGACCGTTTTACTGGTACTAAACCGTTTGCCCTCTCATGTGACACAATCACTCCCAACGACAACGGTAGTGGCACGGGCTAAACCCCGAGCCCCGCTCAAGAGGTTTGCCTTGAGTCCCACCTAAGGTCTTTTGTCTTTTGCCTTGAGTCCCACCCAAGGTCTTTTGTGGAATCCTTGAAACCACATCATATTTCATATTTGTTCATCATAAAAGCATCCCATGCTTTATTAGTATGCATCCCATCCAATCATATATCATGAAAAATTCATGAAAAACATTCATATCATCATCAATCATATATCAACAACATATTTCCTACTGCATCTCATGTATAGGAGTAATCACAATTCACACATCACATAACAACATCAATTACATATGAACGGAAATATCACAATTATCATAAATATGTATAAATATATTCAGGATTTCTTATTAAATACAATAATATTATCCTGAATCCGTTCATAAACCATGCATTTAAAATGTAACGCTCCCCCTACCTGGAAATAAAGAATTCCTCAAGCTAAATCAAGTCACAGCTCATAAATTCCAACTAGAATTCAACTTTAAAGAGTGCACAGCTTCCTTATGAAACTCAAAGCTCTTACTCCTTAAAAGCCAAACTTTCACGTTAAAGAGAAGAATACAGAATGGTCTCCTCTTTTATTGATAATTTCCAATAATGATTGGAAAAGAAAAAGATTAAAGGTGATGTTGACACCCTAATAATTCCAAGCTAATCTAATGATAGGATAAGACATAATTTGTTCATGAAAAAGACATGAACGAATTGAATAAGCGAATTGAATAAGCACTGATACACGCATTTATGATATAAGGATAAAACGAAATAATAAAATAAAAGAGGATAGGATAATGGAGAGGGTCCACCACTTAGCAAAATCAGGAAAGAGAATCTGCTAGAATAGTGACGTGGAAAGCTCCAATAATTGGAGTAATTATCAATCCTGACTCAGTTTCAGTATTCTGGGCACATCCCTCTTTCCGAGAAAGATCTATCAAAACCTCTTTCCATTCAGAATTACTTCACTCGGAGTAAACTCACTCGGAAAGGTTTTCACATGAAACTCTCAACTTTTCTTCCTCAAAAATGATCCACTAGGAATGTCTCATTCAGACATCTCACTCAGATATATTTTTGCCTGAGTCAAGCCTTCACTTGTATAACTCGGAAGTCTTTCATTCGAAAAGATCACTCGGAGTTTGAAGACAATCATCTTTCGGAAATCTTTCCACACGAAAGGATCACTCGGGGTCGAAGATAGTCTTGAAGAGTAATCCGAGTACAAGCTCTCGGAAACTCTGAATATCAACCCGAGCATGATTTGAACGAAGTTTCACCACTCGGAAACTCACCTCTCGAATATTTACTTCCCTCGGAATTATTCACTCAGAAACATATTCATTCGGAGTTAAAGTCTTCCTTTGTCTAGAAGCACTCTTCCTGGAAAAGACTCACTCGGTATGTCCCATTTGGTAGCACATCATACGGATATTAGAAATTTCTTACTTGACGCCTTTCTACTTGGAATTGTCTCACTCGGTACCATTCCACTCAGAAGTATCACACTCAGAGACACTTCACTCGGAAAGTCTCTCAACTCGGATATACTCCATTCGGAAGTTCACTACTCAGAAACATCTTGGTCCGAGAAGTACTTATTTGAAATTAAAGCTTTTCTGCATTCGGAGGTACTTCTCTCAGAAACGATCTATTCGGAAATGTTTCACTCAGATTTACTTCACTCGAAAAGTGTCTCATTTGGACACAGTTTTCTTAACTTAGAAATAATTCTCCTAATGATGTTTCACTCGGAAACATCTTAATCTCATTTGGGAATAGCTTTCTCTGTCTTACTTCACTCGGAATAACTTATTTCCAACAATATTCACTCGGAATTTCACTCGGAAATTCCTCACTGATCCTTAATAAATTATTTTCAAAAATTCAGGATGTTACATAAGGTAAGAAAATTCTTACTAAGTTTTAGCTTTCCATCATGCTCGCTATATGCTCAAACTCCACATCACAAAATCTTCAATCAAAATCAAATATTATTAATCACAATTAAATATCAATCAAAATTAAATATTATCAATTATAAACAATTCAAATAAATTAAATATTACTCATAATGTAATTCAAATCTTAATGGTTATTTAGATTAATAAGATTGATTTTGAGTCTTTATAGTCCATTCCTTGTATGGGTCTATGTAGGTCCATATAGTCCAATTCTCACATAGGTATAGTTCAGTCCATAAGTCCCTACAGGTCATAATAATCCATGTCCTTGCATAGGTTCAGTCCAGTTCGCATAGGTTATCCAAGTATTTGCATAGGTATTTTAGAGTTAGTTATATCAGATATTTAATTTAAATTTTATTATAAATTTTAAGTTAAAAGTTAATATGTTAAAATAATATTATTTAATTTAAAAGGAGTAAGGGACTCCTCCCATTATTCTTATGTCTTTTCATATTATATTTTTATCTCACTCCCCCTTACCTCTTGTATACTAGTTCGTTATTGTAAATCCGTGTACGCTTCGTCTCCGAGTTCTAAAACATACTAATTTTATTTTAGACAGAACACCCCAGTTAGTCCCTGACTCCAACACAGTCGGACACTTAGGTCCTTCAATTAGTAGGTTAGTCTCTTAAGTCCTCCACGTCCGTGATCGTCAGACACTTATATCCCTGCCATTAAACCTTCGTTAAATTTAAGTGACGTGTACCGTTAAATGCCAACAAGGAGTGCCATGTGTGCATGACTTTTAACACCGGATTTTGAGGGGTGTTAAATGCATAGGTTTTAAAAGTTAAGATTATTAACACCGGTCCTTTTATCTGTTTATCCGGTGTTAATTACAATTTTTAACACCTATTTCAGTATTTAACCGGTGTTAAAGTTCTTGTTTTATTTTAATTTTTTATCCTGCTTTGTTATATTCTTTTTTTGGATTAAAAGACAATTTAATCAAAAATAAATATACATAAATAATATACAATGTTGGCTATTATTTCAATACTATTTTTTCTCCCCTAAACCTTTTACATCACTGATTAAGAACATACACAAAGGCATGAAATAGGCTAAACAAATTGCAGCACTTAAATATGGTACTTTTTTTCAAAAGCTAGTAATGCAACTGCTACAAATTTTATGAAATAGAACATCATTAAACTCACAGCTCCTGCATGGAAATTCGCATTCATTAGTAGCACACCAAACCAACAAAAAAATCAGTCAATGGAATTTCATAAAGGTTTCTAAAAATATGAAGAGTTTTTAAAATCAAGACTCAAATGAATAGTTTTAAAATCTGAGAGACCAAATTGTTCGACTTATATAATCTTAAAAGAGCAAGTTTGAGTTTACTCGGAATATTGGTTATGCATTAAGACTAAAGAAAGTGTGTGGAGGCACGAAAGAATCTGCACACACTATCCTTTTTCTTTTAGCTTTGATTTCTCTTCCTTTCTAGTTTTCTTTTTTATGCTACTCCTGCATCTCTGTTAGCCATTCTAGTTCTTAGAACTATTCTTATCTGGTGGTAAGTTCATTTTACAAGACATTCATTACTGTTCTATTCAGTTTTAAGTGAGACTTGATAATTAAGCTAATAAAGAATCCAGCTCAGATTTTTTTTAAATCAGTTTGAGTATTATCATAAAGATTTGTACAAATAACAGTTCTATAGATGTTTATTTTGAGACTGTATTATCATTTCCTTTATGATCCCTTGAAACATGAGAATACTCACCATCTTCGCTTGAACTTTGATCCATGTCAATCTGTTCTTGCTATGGCCACTTTAGGTTAGAAGATGAGGAGCACTGTTGTGGAACAGAAAATGAATAAGTACTAGTATTGGTGCACTGTTTCTTACATGATGAAGAGTTAGCTGTGGAGCATATGTCTTGGTCAATGCTTGACACACCAGTATCTTTCTTATGATTTTGAGAATTATTATCCTGGTTCTGACCCTCCTCTGCCACACATTTTGGTCTCTTCTGAATAGGCATGTCGTTCTTGGAATCCTGAAGTGCTCGCACCTTCTGATCATTAGCTGAAATAGTTAGACATGGAGCCTTGGCTTTAAAAATAACTTTTAGATTGTCCAAATTCTCAACGTTATTGGTGTTGTCCACAACAACTTCATCCCTTGCTCTAGAGCCGGTAGCTTTTGCCGCTGCCTCATATTCCCACATCTTGAAAATAGCTTCAGTCAGTCTTTCTCTGGCCAAATCTAAGCACAACTCCTGCTGCTCTAAGCACACAAAGAGGTGCATCCCAGGGATGATGGTTGGCATTCTTGCCAACTCAGGTAGCCATTGCCTCACATATTCACCTTCTGGATCAAATTTAGCCCCTTGAATCTGTCCCTAAGAACAAGACCAAAATTAGAGAAGTGAGAACTTGATATTATTTATTATGGTTTCTCTAGAATCTCAACTCCTTAGGTGAAATGTGGCCAACAGAGGAGCCTAATAGAATTTGTTTTCTTTATGAGGAAGAAAATAAAAGAGAGAATAACACCAACAGAGATATGAATCTTAGCAACAGTAATTGGAATCAAGAAAACCTAGGATATTCAATCAAATAAACATTCAAAGTAAGATTTCAAGATACCAACTGGCATGCCTGATACAAATACATGAATCGAAACTTCAGATTATCTATGTTAAACAGAAACAAGATTGGCAATACCTGCTAAAAAGATTGGCAACCTCTTCACAGGAAAACCAATACCTGCTAAAAAGATTGGCAACCTCTTCACATTCATGCGTATTGTAAAACCATATGCCATTCACTTCTTGAGCAGCATTTCTATACAGCAGATACGGAACCTACTAACTAAAACCATATTATGACCTCACATAAGAAAACAGAAAGCAATAACCAACATAATAAGTTTTACAAAATGAAATCCAAAAATAACATTCTCAAGTGTGATGAATTACGCCCAATTTCAAACAAAAAGGCACAATTGACAGAGTCACTAACCAGTTTGTGATGGTTCATAACAATAAACTGAAATCGGGGTTGCGTGTTCCTGAAATTGAAGATGGCAAAAACAATAACAGTTAAGGTGAGTTAGAAGGGTTGAAGTGAGGAATAAGAAGAGGGAAAATGAACCTCTTAACAACAAAGAGGGATCCTTTAACGTCCTTGCGGCTCTAGAGAGAGAAGAGAGAGAGAGAGGTGAGAAAGAGTGAGAGAGAGAGTGAAGAAAAGAAGAGGGTTAAGAAGAAAGAGAAACCCATTGGGTGAGGTCGATGTTGAACTCGTAGAAGGTGACGTGGGCGGCGGTGATGAGAATTTCCTCGACGAAAGGGTCGATTCGTTGGAGAACAGTGAGGTTGAGAAGCTTCGTGCTCTGGTTGCAACGAGTGAGAGAATGATGAGAAGAGCGTCGATGATGTGGTTGGGAGGGTTAGGTTCGGATATGATACTGTCAAGGTTCGATGATGTGAAGAATGGAGAATAGAAGTAAAGGGATCGAGATCTGAGAACCTTATACTGGGACACTGCCAATACTCTCTCTCCTAGTAGGGGAAGATGAAGAAGCCAATGGAGGAAGATGAAGAAAACTAGTAATCGCGAGAAGAAGAAAGAGAACAATGTAAATACCTAGGGTTCTATCAAAATGGCTTCTGTAACACCCCGAATTTTATAAAAATGAATAATTGATGGGAATGAATAATAAATAATTGTATATGAGTGGATTTGTGTCCCAAAAATATTGGAATAATTAAATTGGGATTTATTATTGATATTTATAATTTATTGAGTTTAAGTGAGATAAAATTATACCCAGTTAGAATATGAGTGTCAGACCAAGTATCTCCAAATGAGATGCCGTTGGTCAGGGCTATTAAGAATATTATTGAGAATCCGAATCTATATTCGGAATAATTTTTGGATAATGTATTGAGCCCGAACTGAGAGCCTGTTTGTTATAAAACGATGAACTTTTAATGGAGAGTTAAAAATTAAAACCAAAAAGCCCATTCTTCTCTCCTTATTTTCGTTGGGTTCTTGCTTCCATTGGCAAACACATTTCTTCTTCTTCTCTTACTTCCCTTCTCCTTCTCCACTTCTTCTTCTCTTCAAAACCCTAAGCCAATGGTGGTGCCTCTTCCTCCTCCCTCTATTTTCGTTCTTCCATGGAGCTTGAGGGAGATGATGTTGATTAAAGCTCTTTTCTTCTCCTCTCCCTCTCACTTTCGTTTTGGAGCTTAAGCTTGGAAGAGAGGTATGGTTTTGACCACTCATGGTTTCTATTGATGATTTTGGGTTATTAAAGTGTTAAGATGGGAGGTTAGATGTTGCTTTGATGAATGGTGGTATGTGGAATCAATCCTAGGTTAGAAAAATTATTGGGGTGTTGAATGAAGCCATTAATATAGGAAACCCTAAGGTGGGGTGTTGTTATTATGGCATCAATGGTGGGTTGTTAGAGGTGCATGAAATCAATACTTGGATGAGTGGAAAATTAATGAGCATTTATGGTGTTGTTGGGTTTTAGTGAAACCCTAACTCTAATAATTTGGGGAAAGTGTGAAATGTGTGTAGAATGTAGGTTTAATGATGTTGAAGAATGATATTAATGATGAAAAATGGCCAATGGTGGTGATTAATGAGCATGGGTGAATGTTGGGTTTTGGATGGAAACTCTAGCCCTAAGAATTTGGGGACATGGATATAATGTAGTTTGAAAGGTTAAATTGAATGTAATGAGTGATATTTAACATGTGTGTTGTTAATTTGGTGATGGCTTTAAAGAGGCAAGGATAATTTATGTTAAACTCTAAGCGACAATGATGATGTTTGAAGGATTGATGTAATATGGGATTGTATTATGGAAAGGATGAGATGATGATGTTATTGGGTTTAGTTAGCCTTTAAGATCTAGAGGATCTTGGCTTTGGGAAAGGAATTCCCAAAGCCTAATACAATTACATAACTTGGTGTTTAGCAAGTCTAGGACTTGGGGTTGAGCTTTATGATAAGCTAGCAAGTATTTAAAATTATGATGGTTATTAATTATGTGAATATACTTGCATATGATATGTAGATTGTATTCTGGGTGATGCAATGGAGCATTCGGAGCATTGGAACCGTTCGGTTCTCCCCTCGAGGTAGGAGAGGAGTTAACATTCAATTTGCATGAGTAAATCCGATAGTGATTGTTGTATGTGTTGAATACTCATGCTTGTCTTGCCGTGTGTATATATTGAATTAATTGAAATGACAAGTTGATTATTATTGAGGATGATATGTGAGAATATGTGGATTTTTTGTGGCAAGGTATGAATGTATGTGTATAAGATGATGATGAGTTGAATTCAACATGATTAATATGTTGGAATGAGAATATTATAAGTATGAATATTTGAGTAAGATGGATATGCCTTATACGATGTATATGATAGCTTGGATATAATTGAATTGGCTTATAATGAAGTTTCATATGATGGCCTGTGTGAATTTTCATTTTTTTGACTATGTACTGATATTCTCTCTCAAGCGAGAAGGGATCTCGCTCAGGCGAGAATCCCCTGTATTGGTATAATGGTCTCTGGACCAATTTCGCCCAGGCGGGTGAGGTTTCTGCTCAAGCGAGCTGCATATTATGCAATCAGGGGAGTTACTCGGCGAATCTCGCTCAAGCGGGCATGGCCGCGCTTGAGCGAGCTAGAGAGGAAATTGTCACTGGACATTTTTCGCTCAAGCGGGTGTGAGTTGCTTGAGCGAGAGTGTGAAGTCTGATGCTGGGATGGTGCTCACTCAAGTGAGTGACTGGTATGGTTGTGTTTTGATCGAGTGTGATGAGTGTATGGTGAGTAAGTGGGATTCTGGGGGAAATTTCAAATGAGTGGGAACCTTAGAAAATAATTCTATGATGTAGTGAATTTCCAAGTGAAATTCCGAGTGGGCTATGTCCGAGACAGAACCTTCCAAGTAAGGAAGTGCGTAAATTCCGAGTGATGGGTCTCCCAATATGATACCCCGGGTAGTGGTGTTCTGAGTGGAAATTTTCGAGTTCAAAGTAACTCGTTCTGAGTGGAGTCCCTCTGTGTGTGTAATTCCGAGTGAGGATGGCACCGATTGGGAATACCTGGTGTGTTTGTCCAGAAGTATTCTGGAATGACTTCACTCGTGTGAAAATAATAAAGGAAGTCGGGTTTTGAAATGAATTACTGAGTGGAAAACCGAGTGAGAAAAGACTCGATCTGGATTATTTTTCCGAGTGGAAACCTGAGTGAGTGTGAAGTCAGTTTTGAAATAATTCACCGAGTGAGGACCGATCAGGTAATGAGTCAGTTGTAGAATAAATTGCCGAGTGAAAGGCTGATTAAGAGATGACTCGGATTTGGAATAAATTACCGAGTGAAAGACCAAGTGAGAGACGAGTCAGTTTTGATTGATTTTAACGAGTAGAAAACCAAGCAAGATGAGTCGGTTTTGATTGAATTGTCGAGTGCAAAACCGAGTGATGGGAAAGACAACCTCTGGTCGGATTTTGCTTAAGCGAATGGGTGCCTCGCCCAAGCGAATGTAGTGGGATTCCGTACTAGAGTAATTTCGCCCGAGCGATTGGCTGGGTGCATGGTGTCTCGCCCAAGCGAGCTACATGGAAACTTAATACTGACAGGATTTCGCTCGAGCGAGATAGGATCGCTCAAGCGTGACTGGGGTCTGATGCTTAAAACCCCCTTCTGTTCAGGGAAATTTGGGGGCGCTTAGGTGAACTGCCCTCATCTCGCTCAAGCGGAGGTGAATCTCGCTTGAGCGAGATACTCAAAACTTGGGATTTTGCCGATTTCCTCAACAACTGATGTCGAGCCCCATTCCCTCATATTATGAGATATCCATGGAAATGTATGTGTGGTAATTACTGATGATATGCCACCATGGGGAAATAAAAAAATTAATTAAGGTATTCGGGACAATTTAATCGTGATGTTTTCACCACTAAGAGTGGGATAAGAGGGGATGATGAGGAAATTTTAATAATGAGGCTATATGATACATTTTAAGACAATGATGATAAATATTATGAGGAAAGCCCACTAAATGGATGTGTGGCAACATTGATGAATATTACTTAATAATGTAAACATATTGTGGTGGAATATAAGTGTTGACTTCCCACACGATATGAAATAGATATATGTGATGTATTGAGATGTATATTCAAGAACATGATTGTGTTGGGCATAAATGTGATTGCCTTATGTGGAATGATGAGTATGCTTCGAATAATTTTATGTATAGATAAATACTATGATTGGTTGCTATGCTTTTGATATCCATGTGTGGATTGTCATGAATGATGTTGTGGCCATTGAAGTGCCTATTATATGTATGTTATGCCTTGAGGGGCCTTGTGAATGTTTATATGCCATTGATGATAAAACTAAAAGATGCAATATACCCTTAATTGAGAGGGTGAGATATCCTTGCAAGGTTGTTGTTGAGCATATGCATTATTGCATTTTGCATTCATGGCATGGCATAGCATTGTTATTATGTGGTTGCGATCACGGTGATGAAAGATCCTGCAGGATTCTATGAAGGGAGTACCCCTTGCAAGGCTGGAAACCAATGTGATGATGATATGATATTGTGCTGGTGGTTGCGATCACCTGGTTATGAAATGTGGAAGGCCCTGCGGGGACCATTGTATGATGATGAGCCAGTGGTTGCGATCACTTGGTATTTGAGCGCCTATGATGCCCATGGTTGCGATCATGAGGCGGGAGTACCCCTTGCGAGGCGGGAAACCTATGAGAATTATTGAACGTGGTTGCGATCACGAGAAGCACCTTGTGAGGCTGCTATAGGGAGTACCCCTTGCGAAGCGGGAAACCAATGATTATAAATGATTGATTATGGTGGTTGCGATCACCCGTGATATGAAATCATATCCGTTGCATATGCATTAAACAATTGACATGTGCATTAGCCATAAGAGCATGGCATTTTAGATGGGATGACCACAAGTGTTGAGAAACCCCTTACGAGGAGGTATTTGAGTGAAACCTTAATGAATTAATGATGATAATGATTATGAGTGCCCTTGTTGATAAGTGGCAAAGTGTTGGTGTATGTGATAGTGAATATGTTGTGCTTGTTTATGATATGAATTGCGATTCATGATGCTTGCATGCCTAATATGATAATGAGATGATGAATGAATGATAATTAAATGATTTTATAGCAAAGCACACATGATGTTCGTATGCATATACACATGATCACAATATATATATATATATATATATTATTCGTCATTTTGAATGTATAACTCACTCTCCCATGTGGTCTCCTTTTTAGCATTGTGATGCAGGTTGCCGTGGGATGAGTTTGGATTTTAATTAAAGCTTGGTTAAGGTAAATAGTGGTAGAGGAAGTGCCTTGGCCGGCATCATTTTTGAGTTCTTATGTAATGAATGAATTGTTTATAGGAATGTAGATGATTTAGAGATTTTGAATATGTATAAGATAATCCTTTGAATTGGTGGATGGTGAATATATATGTAGAATGTAAGAGATAATTTGATGTATATTAGAAGGATTAAAATTGAATGATGTTCAGTGATGATTGAGATAGTCGGGAGAAGATTCCCGAATGTGTATGTATATATGTATAATTATATCTTAGGCATTGCATGCTTATGTAATTATGTAAAATAATGATGGTTGTCTATTAGGCGTATGATATGCCATTGCATGCTTTGCCGAGCCTTTTCTCATATCGCCATATATGGGACCAGGCGTGTGCCCGGTATACACATTCTTCCGCTGTAAACTCTATTATTTTCGTATACCGTTATGGGCAATTTATCTATCGATTCAGCTTTAGGTTATATAATCTCACTCTTTGGTTTTCTGTGATTTGGGTCTTGATGTGATCATGGTGGTGTCTTGGAAATGTTTTCAAACGCGAAAAATTTACTCGCATTTTTATTAATTATGACGATCACATCGGGATTCGAGTACAGAAAATCAGGGGTGTTATAGCTTCCCATTGTTGTTATGTGTGACATGGCTTTCAGAGACCAAAACGGCGTAGTTTTGATGGAAACGTGGCATCCCTGCTGGGATTTGACGAGCCACGTCAGCTGACTTTGACAAAAGTTAATGAAGGTTTAACGGTAGGGATCTAAGTGTCTGACGATCACGGACGTGGAGGACTTAAGAGACTAACCTACTAATTGAAGGATCTAAGTGTCCGACTGTGTTGGAGTCGGGGACTAACTGGGGTGTTCTGTCTTTATTTTAATATAGTTACAAGATGAAAATTAAGATTACTACTTAAAACAGAAATGGTAAATTTTGAATAATGAGTAGTGAATAGTGAATAGTAAATCATAAATAGTAACAGTAAATAGTAAAATATGAATAATAATGATAAATAGTAATAGTAAATAGTAATTTACTATTTGAATAGTAATTTACTATTGAAATGGTAATTTACTATTGAAATAGTATTTTACTATTCAGAAAAGTAATTTAAAATAATATTATTTCCAGTATAATAATAGATTTCTAAAAACGATATAAAAATAACCCTAAAAAATATAAAAGAGAGGTATTCGTACCTTAAAATTTTAGCAGAACCTTCTTCCAAAAAATTATATTTCTCTCTCTCACTTCCACTACTATCTCACTAGCACTACTATATTAAGAAAAGTTAATCTGAAATTGTGAATTCTAAAGAAGAATTCCTTCGGTATTTATAGGAAAAAATTACTATGCATTCTATTATTTTAATATAAAAGTACTGTGCATTTTTTGAAATTTCAAACCTGGTTACTGTGTATTTTTTGAAAATTTCGTACATGCAAAGTGTTTTGCATAGTAAATATCGGTTGAATTATTAAACCAAATAGTAACCTTTCACTCGGTATATTTTAAATATTCAAAATTAGTCCTTTTTGAAATTTAGCAATATTTTATCAGTCCTTACTAATTTTATAATAAGTAATATAAAGTTTAAATTTTAAAAATCTAAAATTTTCTGTTAATAAAAATTTATTGATACGTTTCCAATTTTTTAACGATTGGAAAAAAATCAAGATTTTTCTCAAACCGATAATTTTTAGATAAGTCTACTTGAAATGGATTTTAAAAAATTTTCTTATAATTTAAATTCACTTTCTTATAAATATTTTTAATTTTAAGTCATTATATGAATTTAAAATTATTTAAAATATATTATTTTATTAGAATAATTCAAAAATTCCAAAAAATTCCAAAAAATCATAAATAATATGTAGATTAAAAAGTTCTAAAGAACCATAATTTAATTCCTTCAAAATTTTAATATAAAAATAAAAATAGGGGTGTTACAACTCTACTCCCTTTAGAAAATTTCGTCCTTAAAATTTACATTATTCAGTAAAACAAATAGGGATGAGATTCTTTTATCTCAGTTTCTAGTTCCCATGTAGCATCTTCTCCTCTCCTTTCACTCCAAATGACCTTTACAAGCGGAATTGTCTTGTCTCTTAACTTTTTTATTCTTCTGTCACCTATTCTGACAGGTGGTGCATCATATGTAAGATTATCTTTAACTTGTATGACATCAGGTTCAATAACATGTGTAGGATCAGATATATACTTTCGTAAATTTGACAAATGAAAAACGTTATGGATATTAGAAAGAAAAGGTGGTAATGCTATTTGGTAGGCAAGAGAACTAACTTTATGAATTATTTGATATGGACCAATAAATTTATGAGTTAGTTTTCGAGATTTCATTGCCCGACCGACCCCAGTCGTAGGTGTGACTTTCAAGAATACATGATCGCCTTCTTGAAATTTGAGCGGTTTTCTTCTTTTGTCATAGTAACTTTTCTGCCTGCTCTGTGTTGCCTTCATCTTTTCCTGAACTATTTTGATTTTATCCGTGGTTTGTTGTACCAACTCTGGTCCTAGCATCAAGTTTTCACCAGTCTCAAACTAACATAGCGGGGTCCTACATTTTCTTTCATATAATGCTTCAAAAGGTGCCATGCCAATGCTAGCATGGAAACTGTTGTTGTAGGTAAACTCCACATATGGTAAGAATTGATTCCAACTTCCTTTATGCTCCAACACACAAGCTCGTAACAAGTCCTCTAGAGATTGGATTGTTCTTTCTGATTGTCCATCCGTCTGAGGATGATATGCTGAACTCAGACATAGTCTTGTTCCCAAAGCCTTGTGCAAGCTCTTCCAGAATTGTGATGTAAAACGAGGGTCCCGATCAGAAATAATACTTGAAGGAATTCCATGCAATCTCACAATCTCCTTGATGTATAATTTTGTCAGCTTCTCCATAGAGTAATGAATATTGATGGGAATAAAGTGGGCAGATTTGGTTAATCTATCAACTATTACCCATATTGAATTATGTCCTAATGGAGTTTTAGTTAGAGAAGTCACAAAATCCATGGTAATGCTATCCTATTTCCATTCTGGTATTTCCATTGATTGTAGCATTACAGGGGGTTTTTGATGTTCTACTTTAACTTTCTAGAAAATTAGACATACAACCACGTACTCTGCCACCGCTTTCTTCATTCCAGGCCACCAAAATAACTTCTTCAAATCTTGATACATTTTAATAGCTCTGGGATGAATGCTCATATAACTTTTATGGCCTTCTTCCAGAATTGCTTTCCTCAACTCCTCTTTGTCAGGGATACACACTCAATCCTTATACTTCAACAATTGATCGTTTCCCACATTGAACTCAACTTCTTTTCCTTGTTTCAAGAGTTCTTTCTTCTCTTGCAGGAATTCATCCTCTCGTTAAGCCTCTAAAACTTGCCTCAGGAATTCACTTGTCACTTGCAACGCTCCTAATCTGTAGCCATTAGCATTAACCTTTACTGCTAGGTTAAGATCTCTGAAGTTCTCTATCAATTCTAGCTCTTTAATCATCATTGTGGACGCATGTAGAGACTTTTGACTTAAAGCATCACTACTACATTCGCTTTCCAGGATGGTATTGTAACTCAAAGTTGTAGTCCTTTAAGAATTTCATCCATCTTTGTTGCCTCATGTTTAACTCCTTTTGGTCAAATAAATACTTGAGACTCTTATGATTGCTAAACACATTGAATGTTGCACCGTATAGATAATGCCTCCAAATCTTTAAGGCAAAAACTACAGCGGCTAACTCTAAGTCATGGGTAGGGTAGTTAATCTCATGTTGCCTTAATTGGTGCGACGCATAGGCTACAACCTTCTTGTCTTGCATGAGTACACTTCCTAGTCCTTGTTTAGACGCATCACAGTAAACTTGAAAACTTTGATGTGGATCAAGGAGTACTAACATTGGCGCAGAAGTAAGTCGATCTTTCAGCTCTTGGAAACTATTATCGCATTGTGTCATCCGCATAAAAGGTTGTCCTTTCCGTGTTAACTTGGTCAATGGGTATCCTAGCTTTGAAAATCCTTCAATGAATCTCCTATAGTATCCAGCCAAGCCCAAGAAACTTCTAATCTCAGTGATCGTGGTTGGTCTCTCCTATTTTAAAACTGCTTCCACCTTGGAAGGGTCTACAACTATTCCTCCTTGACTAATTACATGTCCTAAAAAGTTCACTTCTTCCAACCAGAATTCACACTTTGACAGCTTTGCATACAGTTATTTCTTTTCAAGATTTCCAACATAATCTTCAAGTGTTCAACATGTTCTTCTCTGCTTTTAGAGTACACTAATATATCATCAATGAACACCACTACAAATTTATCTAGATATGGATGAAAAATCCTAGTCATGTAATCCATGAATACGGTTGGTGCATTAGTTACACCAAAAGGCATTACTAGATATTCGTAATGGCCATAGCGTGTTCTAAAAGCAGGTTTTGGTACATCTTCTTTCAACCCTTATTTGATGGTATCCAGACCTCAAATCAATTTTGGAGAACACCGTGGCACCACACAGCTGATCCATCAAGTCGTCAATCCTTGGCAAAGGATATCTATTCTTGATCGTCACCTTGTTCAGTTGCCGATAATCTACACACAACCTCATGCTACCATCCTTTTTCTTAACCAACAACACTGGTGCACCCTAGGAGGATACACTAGGTCGTATAAAATGCTTCTTTTTCATCTCTTCAAGTTGTTTCTTCAACTTTGCTAATTCTAGAAGTGACATTCGGTATGGTGCAATTGAAATGGGTCCAACTCCAGGTACTAGATCAATGGCGAATTCCATATCTCTTTCTGGGGGTAAACCAGGGATATCTTTAGGAAAAACGTCAGAAAATTCACACACAACTGGAAGATTTTTTATTTTTGATTCTTGCTCTCCTTTCTTTGAAAGTAATATCATGAATCCTTGAGCCCCTCCTTTTAAAGAGGCACTCACTTGGTTGGCGGTTAGAAATCTTGAATCCTCAGGATTCAAATTCACTGGTTCTTTAAACATTATGATTTTATTATGACAATCTATTAGAACATGATTGTGAGACAACCAATCTAGCCCAATAATAACTTCTAAGCCAGAAAGGGGTAAACAAAAAAGATTAGCCTTAAAGTCCCTACCATCTATGACAATAGGGCATTTCCAACAGGCTTTAGAAGTGACAATGGGATTGTTTCCAGGAGCATGTACAGATAAGTCAAATGACAGTTCTATCACAGGTAATTTTAGTTTTTCTTCACAGTAATGTGATGCACCTGAGTCATATATAACAGTTAAAGGAATCTTATTAATGATACATTTACCTTCTACCATGGAATCAGAATGAGATGCTTCTTCTCCAGTGATTGCAAAAACCTTTCCTTTTGCCTTCGGCCTTCCGACTGCACTGTGCACGCCTCCTTGAGTATTTATGTTTGTACTCACACCTTCAGGGTTTTCTCTCTTTATCTCTAGGAAATCCTTGATGTGATGACCTGGTTTGTTACACTTAAAGAAAATTTAAGTGTTTTTAGGACAATCCCTTTTCAAATGGGTCCTCCATAGATAAAACATTTAAAATTTGGTGCAGATGTCGGGTAATAGCTTCCAGTTGAAGCTTGGGGTTTGTTAGGAACAGATGCTGCTCCAAACCGGCGAAATGACGCTTGGTAAGGCTTATTTCTCCTAAAGTCTCTTCTTTGGTGATGGTGAGGTCCTCCACTTCTCATTTCTCTCGCCTTGTGAATAGGCTCACGACTTTTGGTCATTTTATCCTTATGATCCTCTTTAAAGATCCTGCACCGATTTACCAACATAGAAAATTCACAGATTTCCTGCATTCGTAGAGCTTCTTTAATTTTTGGCCGCAGTCTATTTACAAACTTTGCACACCGATCACCTTCGTTAGTAGCATTATTATAATGAGAATGAAAACGAGATAGCTCTTCAAACCTGGATGTGTACTCTCCAACGGTCATATTTCCTTGGGTCAGTGACAGGAATTCAATTTGTCTTTTCTCTTTAACATCAGCTGGAAAGTATTTCTCCAGAAACATATCCTTGAAATAATCCCAAGTGATCTCCATGTCGTTGACTTCGAATTGTCTACGCATGCTATCCCACCAATGTTCGGCATCCTCGGATAAGGCATAAGTAGCAAAGACTATCTTATCAGCTTCATTACATTGCAATGCTTGAAAGATCTTCTCTATCTCTCGAATCTAGGTTTGTGCTCCATCAGCGTTATATCCTCCCTTGAAACGAGGTGGATTGCGCTTTTTGAAAAGGTCCAACCTTCTCAAGGCATTGTTACCTTGAACTTCACGTGCTCTCATTGCATTGATTAAGCGTTCTACAACTCCAGCAAGATCGTTTTCGGCCATTAGTTTCCTATTTCATAGTAACTGAGATTTGTCACATCAATCACAGTTACTACCAAGTTAGATATTCTATTTTCTATTACCTACACAGAGTTTACAAATAAAGCAAGATAGACCTTTTCCCCAGGCCTATTGGATTAACTGCTCTGATACCACTTTGTAACACCTTCTGTTACACCTTAATAATAATAGAAAAATTGATATTTTTTTTACTAAAGAAATGATTGTTAAAAGGAAACTATCGGAATAAATTTAAATACATCATTTTTGAAATACCTCATAAATATTATTAAAACTTTATAAAGTAATTTTACATTTGATCTGTCCTGAACCGGGGTCTAGAGATCCAGACTCAAGTTAATCACAAATAGTATGTAAATACTGTATAGAAGACCGGATGTATGAGTATCCGATATAAATATCCGTTGTCCTTGCGTGAGGAGAGCGGATTAGGTGTTCTGGAGATCCTTCACACCGACCTAACGTATTGATGTGGGCGAATGGTGGTGTCACCTGCAAAGATTCTCCGACGCTCAAGTCAGTGATATATTCCAAGTAAGGAATGTATTTTAGAGAGTAATCGTTTTTAGATTAAGTTCAGAATCCCCCTCTTCATTGATGAAGAGAGTTCATATACCTGATTGGCTCATTTTACGAGGACTCGTTAGTGGGGAACCACTAACTTCCATTAGCATTATTTTATTACGCACTTACCAGCATGATTGGGTCAAGTGGCTATTTTATATTGAGCATGGAGAGTATAAACTAGGATTAGGGAACAAGTTGACCATCCCCGTGAGCAGAATTTGGCTTGTAGTGCTGGGGATTATTGATCGGTCCCTGTAGCAATGATTCTTGTCTTTTGCATAGTGACGTGTGTGTTATCCGGTGTCATGGCGTTATCCTGAACAACCGGTATAGGGAGAGTGCTTGATACGGAATTACAGTCCGGATGTATACCGATGACACCGGTTACACGTTGATGTCTTGACAAAGACGTTGAAATATGTCTTGCAGATCGGATACCGGTATTGAGACCGGATCATATGTCCCCTAGCTTATGTGAGGGACTGAGTGGTTGTTCACATAAGCTACTCAACCTGCGAGAGGTCTGAATATCGGTAAGCTTACGCGTATAACAGTTCCTTAGCATTTGTTATTATATTGCAAAGAACCGTTCTTAAGTTAAAAGATCCGATGTAGTGATGTTATCACAACGGATTCAGACAAAGATTCGCTGTATAAGAATTTCAAGAGTTTTATTGGAATTGAAGGCTCTTGAAGTTCGCGTAACGGCTGTAAAGCGTGAATTGCGTCGCATGATTAGACATTAAATGCTTTTAACCACGTGGGCGAGCAATTATTGCGTCTGAGATAGAAATCTCAATAACCGTCGTTTAGGGCTTAATGGGCCTACATTTTTCGAAACTTTTGGGCCTAGTAGATAGGCCCTTCGTCGAATGGATATTGTTTTGGCGCCCATGAATTTGGATCGGTTGTGTCGTTTCACTTGTGAACCAACGCGTTTAGTCGAGAACGACACAACTTCAAGAGTTGGTAACCGAACCTTTTCATTTCTTATAAAAGAAACACTTAGTGGATTCTGGATTCCATTTGTTTCTGATTTCTTAGCAACATTCTGCAAAAATATCGCAAGGAAGTTTGTCGCTTGCTCTACGAGACTTTTTTCAGTCCTCATCTTCATCTGAGGTAACTATTTCTCTTTCCCCCGTTATTCTCGTCTCGTTTTGGTCTGCTATTTTTGCTTGAAGAGAATGTGCTTTATTTAGGGGGAGATTAATTTCTCGTAACCCTAACAGTCATGGGGAAGAATCCTTGTGATTCTTCCTAGGGCTGAGTCATGTCTCTCAGAAAGGGGATCTTACTCACTGTGGAAAGTGACTTTTCCCTTCTCAGAGTCATCCTCTGATTGTAGTCGCTTTAAAAAATAAAGTGAGTAATGGTTATCACATTTCTGACGATATGATCTTTTATCGTAGATTAAAGAGTTCGGTCTAGGCGATTCAGATGGCTGCTGGAGAAGGGACTTCCAGAGATAATACCATTCTGAAGACAACAGAAGGTCTTTACAGCGTTGCTGTTTCTAGGTTGAATTGGGAAGAACTTCAGGCTAAATGGCCTTTCTGTTGGGTAGCTAGTGAGTTTAAGAACTTGGCTTCCCATCATGCAAACGAGGATGGACCCCGAATTCAACCAAGGTTCACGCTTCATGCAGAAGAAGAAATGAAGAAGTGGTTTAGGGTATTTGCACCACTTCCTACAGAGCGGATATGCCATGCCGTACCCAATGACCATTCCGTATACATGCATGACTTCATATTTCATTACTTGGGAGTCCGTTTTCCTTTATCTGAGCTTCAGATGGGTGTGCTGAGGTTTTTAAACTGTGCACCCTCTCAACTTCATCCCAATGGTTGGGGCCTCATCCGTGCTCTGGAGGTCTTGGGTGATCATTTCAACTTCACGCCTACTGTAGCGATGTTATTTTATTACACTCAGGTAGTTCGGAGGGCGAACAAGCAGGGCGGTGTTGGTTTAGTGACACTCCGGACCTTATGTTCCTTTGTGAACTTTGAATCCTACACCGATTCGGCTAAAGTTGATGGAAAATCGTTTAAATCCTACTTTACCCGGATATCTGTTAGGAAGAAGAAACCTGTTTTTTGGAGGGATGAAGAGGGTCTTAATAAATTTCCTCTGAGCTGGACCCATAAGCATTTTCTTTTAAACTTCCAAGCATATTATACTGATCAATCCGAGCTATCCCCTGAATCGTCGAAAGTGTTGTTCGCACTTGAAGCGCACACTACACGCTCTAAAGTATTTTTGTGTAGGCGTCTTTTAAGTAGTTCAAGCAGAGTCGGAGATGAATATCTACGTCATTCTCGTTTTATTTCTCTTTTTCTCCTTTGTCAAATGTATCGAGTATTTCGTGGTTGTTAATATCTTGTGTTTGTGCATGCAGGTGAGATAGAACAAGAATCTCCGGAGATGAATAAGTTAAAGGGATTTAAAGCTGCAGGTAAATCCATAGCCCACAAAAATGAAATTCAGGCCAAGCCCTCCACAAAGGATTGCCCTGAATTGATCATCTTAACTTCGGATGTTGAAGGGGAGATTCCGCTGGTGGAGGGCGGTTCAACCGGTGTCGGCGTAGCTACGGGTCAGCCCCCAATAACTGAGAGGAGGAGAAAAATCAAGAATGATTCTTTCGGGGGTCCGTCGAAGAAACGTAAAACTCCAGAAGGTAAGGCTGTAGAAACCTCGGATACAGCTGATGTTTCCTCCGGACTCCATAAGGGGATTGCTGCCGGGGTTCCTAGGCCTAATCCGATCTCCTACCCAACAACTTCATTCCTTACCCCCTTCCTCTCATATCGGGGAGCAACCCCAGCGATTCTTCCTCAACCGATGTATGAACTCCGGCCCACGCTTAACACTAAAGAAATCAAGGAAGCGTGTGAGGCCGGAAAATAGCAGTTAGCAGAACTGTCTGGAATGCTTCACTCGTTCAGTTTGTTAGCTGACAATGTTGATAAGGTTGATGAGCTGAGTGATAAATTAGAACAGCTCAACCTCTTGTCAGGGAAGGATAAAGCCACTATAAAATTAATGGAAGACCGTCTTGCCAAGTCTAAAGAGTTCGGGGATATTATGAATAGAGAGAACCTTAAGCTTAAAGGTATTCTCAAAGACTTGGAAGATAAATTGGCAGATAGGGAGGAAACGCTTAACAAATCAAAGGAAGAACTCCGTAGCAGCCAGGCTAAGCAGGTTGAGCTCGAGGATAAGAGCAAAGTTGCTGCTGAGGAGTGGTCCTGAAAGGAAAAGTGGCTCCTTCTTAAGATCGAGGGACTGAAGGCTGGGAGAACGGAATCTGGAGGATCAAGTAGGGAGCTATCGAGGTTACGGGAAGAACTGGCTATAGTGAAATCTGAGAAGCAGGAAGCTATTGATATATGCAACCAGGCGGTTGAAGAATCCTTCGGCCTAGCTATACGCCAAGTTTTCTACCGCAACCCCACTGTGAAACTTAGCCTCTATGGAATGGATCCGTTCTATGAATTCCATGGAGGAAAGTTGGTCACCATGGTTGATGGTCGTCATGAAGATCCTCCGACGTCCTTGTACGGTTTGCCTCCTCTTCCTGAGGGTCAAACTATGGGTCCGGATTACGTTCTTCCTACGTCTGAGGTCACCTCGTCTGCGGAAGGAACTGAGGCTCCCGAAGGGGGAATTCCTGAGGAAATCCCAAAGGAAGGGACACAAGAGCCTGGAGCTGAGGAAGCACAAAAAGATGAAGAGCAAATTCCTCCTCCGTAGTCTTGTTTTTATTTATATGTAAAGTTGTGTTCCGGGATAAACTCCGGTTTTGTAATTTCGTTTTTCATGAATAAAATTCATTTAAGAAATTTGTCTCCAACATTTCATGCATATATGTCATTTAAGTCGTTGTTAATCCGTTCTATATGATTAACCTTGAGGTCGAACTGAAATAATTGCCCCGGAAGATTAAACAACAAATGAATTTAGAACGGAGAAATATATACATGTCCCCAAGTGTGTGTTAAGGAAAGGGTGCCTATCTTTAGGGCATGATCCTTAATTCTTTTGGGGAAAGGAGGAGCCGATCCGTTGTTTAGTAAAATAGTGTAATAGGACGGATGACTGTTCTTAATCCGTGTTATTCTCACTGGAGAGAACAATGTCATCCATTGTAAAAATATTGTTCCAAGTTTGGGGAACTGCAAAGGTGTAAGAAAGTGGTGTTTGAGTCTTCCATCATAAGGATGATGACGGGAGTTTGTTTACGCCAGGAGTTACGTCATTGTACCATAGAGTAGGTGATAAAGAGTATCCGTCCTGGGAGAATACCACTTGAGAGCGAAAGCGCGGATTAACTTTCAAAATCTTCCATCATAAGAATGATGATGGGGATTATTCGTACCAGGAGTTACATCATCGAATCACAGAATAGGTGATTGAGATCATCCATCCTGGGGAAGTATACAACGCCAGGAGTTACATCGTCAGATCACATAATAGGTGATTGAGATCATCCGTCCTGGGGATGTGTACGGCGCCAGGAGTTACATCGTCAGATCACAGAATAGGTGATTGAGATCATCTGTCCTGGAAAAGTTCACATCGTCAGGAGTTACATCGTCAGATCACATAATAGGTGATTGAGATCATCCATCCTGGGGACGTTTTTTCAATCGCAGGAGTACAGATTGAGATGAATGATTCTCAATCGTACGGATTGAGTGTTCAATTTTCATATCCGAAATCGGATTTCAGTAGTACTCTACTAGCCCCCTAGCTTATGTGAGGAATTAGTAGATTTGCTCATATAAGCTATACCGATCGTAATATGTCTGGATTTCGGAATTGTACTGTTGTGTAAATATCCGCTCTTGGAACAAGGTTCCGTTATGATGAAACTCTTGAGGGCGGATTCAAACAATGAGAATCTCAGAAGTTTATTGAATTTTGTAACCCTTGGTATTCGAGTAATGGTGGCCACGTTTCTCATGATTGGACATTTAATGCCTTTACTCACGTGGGCGAGCCATTATTGCGTTAAATGCGCATGTCTTAATAACCGTCACACAGGAACTTGGTGGGCCTAGAATTTGGATTTAATAGGCCCATTTAGAAGGCTCTGTGACGAAACGATGGCATTTTTGCGCCTTTGGGTTCAAAACGACTATTTTGATCCACCAAAAGGGAGAGTCGTTTGAGAGTAAATGACAGGTTGCTTGAATCGGTATTTGAGAGCTTTCATGCCCTGAAAAAGACATATTTAGCAATTTCAGTAATCACTTCTTCTTGCTCCCTTGACAAACCCCTGCAAAAGTTTCGAGAAGACCTTCGTGTTTGCCTCTGTGAATTTTGATTCACTATCCTCCTTCATCCTTAGGTAACCATTTTCCTTCGACTTTTCATGTCTTCTTTCAGTATCTGTAAATGTCTAGGAGAGGTTTTAGCTTCAGTGGTGTTAGCCCTAGGGGAAGAGGAGGAAAGGCCTTAACTCGAAACCCCTCAGTTCGTGGTGGGAGGATCCCAGTGATCTTCCAATCGAAGCCACTATACTCGGAGAGGGAGGCGTCGCCGTATCAAAGGCGAAGGGTGATAATACCCTCTTCGGAATCCTCCTCTAGTGAGAGTGCTGAGAGTGCTGATTTGTACCTCTCTGACGATGTGGATTTTTACCGCAGCGTGAAAGCTTTTACAATGGCAGTAAAGAAGACAACCGGAGGAAGAACATCTGGTGGGGAAGCACCCTTTCGACAATACATAATGAAGACAGCTTCCGGATTATGCAATGTAGTTACACACCGGATTGATTGGGTGAAATTCCAACAGAAGCGTCCATTCAGCTGGGTGGCTGAGGAATTTTGTGAAACACCGTCCATTCACGCTCGGGAGGACGGAGCAGAATTAGAGCCGCACTTTACAGTCTTCAAGAAGGAGGAGTGCAGGTTTCAATTTATGGTGTTTGCTCCGCTTCCAATAGAACGGATATGTCATACACCGAACGAAAGGTCCATATATTTGTATGACTTTCTGTTTCTGAATCTAGGTGTGCGCCTCCCCTTCACGAAGTTTCAGATGGGGGTTCTGAGATTTTTGGACTGCGCCCCTTCGCAGCTTCACCCCAACGGATGGGGGTTGGTCCATTCTCTTGAAGTGCTTGGAGAGCACTTCAACTTTAAACCGACGGTGGCTATGCTCTTCTATTTCTCCCAAGTGGTCCGTCGTGCGAATAAGGAGAAGGGGGGAGTGAGTTTGATAACCTTCCGGACTCTCTCCAAGATCATCAACTTTGAGTCTTACACTGACTCCGCCAAAGTTGATGGTCGTTCTTTTAAATCTTACTTTACGAAGATCAGTGTCCAGCCTAACGAACCAGTTTTTTGGTTAACTGAAGATGGGATTCTGAAATTTCCTGTAGCTTGGACGCATGAGCATTTCTTATTAACCTCCCAGGCGTATTACACTGAGGAAGATGAATTGAGTCCATCTTCGGTTTCTGTTCTTTCCGCTCTTCAGTCATATACCGCCTTGCATAAATTTTTCTCCTGCAGGCGTTTGCTAGGGTCAAAGTCTACCCGCGAGGAATATTTACGTAATTTTCCTGCCATTTTTCATGCTTTTATATATCATACTTCAAAATCTTCGATCTCTAATTGTGTTACTTGGTTTTGCAGTTGAAATCGAGACGAAGTCACCAGAGATGAATAAGTTGAAAGGGCTCAAAGCTGGAGAGAGCTCCGTTGCGGCTGAAAATGACATTCAGGCAAAACGGAATTCTAAGAAGGCTACCGCTGAGACAATAATACTGACTTCATCTGCTGGTGACGATATTCCCTTGCTAGAGGGCGGATCTGAGAAACCGACCCCTGATGTGGTGGTTAAGAAGGGCGGAGAGAAAAGGAAAAAGACAAAACGTGATTCCTCCAAGACCTCGGAACCTCAACCTTCTCCCAAGAAACCAAAAACTTCGAAAGGGGCTACTGATCCGGAGCCTTCTAAGGGAAAGAAAATGGAAGGGCACACTCCGGATGCCCCAGGCAACGTGATTACTTTTGGTGCAAAACCAATAACAACTTACTTTACACCTAAAGCTCCCTGCCCTCCTGAAGGTAATTCTGGTCTTGCTCAATACCTTGTATATAAGGGTTCTGTTCCTGAGAGCGTTCCTGAATCTCCGTACAAGCTGAAGCCTTCATTGGAGAGCGGAGAAGTAATCAAAGCTTGCGTGCCGGACAGAAGCACTTGGCAGAGTTATCCGGTCTTCTGAAGTCGATTCGCAAGCTTTCAGAAGACAATGAAAGGCTCAGTTCATTGGTTGGCAAGGTTAACGACCTTAGCATTGCTGCTGCTAAGGATAAGGCAAACATCCTCTGTTTAGAAAGTAGATTAGAGGCTTCCAAAGATGAAGGCTATAAGAAGGATGAGGAAATTGCCAAACTGAAGTATCTTACCAAGGAGCTGGAAGTCCAAGTACTTGACCAGAAGAAAATCAATTCCGACCTCCATGCCAGCCTTTGTACGGAGAAGGAACGCTCTTCGAAACTGGGAGAAGAGCTGAGGAGGCTAAGATTGTCTGCTCTCAAGGAGCAGAAGATTGGTCGCGTAAGGAGAAAGAGCTGCTCTTAAAGTTGGCGGATTCGACTGACGAAGTCAAAACCTTGAAAGTGGAATTGGCTGAGGCTGTAAATATGTGTGATCAAGCAGTCAAGGAATCTTTCGGGTTGGCAGTTCATCAAGTTCAATATCGGAATCCCAAGGTGGCACTTAATTTGAATGGTATGGATCCATTCTATGAGTTTCACCAAGGGAAACTGGTGGCCATTGTTAAAGACCGTCATGAGGATCCGCCTAACACCCCATACAAGTTTGCTCCTTTACCTGAAGGCCAATCAATGGGACCTTCTCTTCTGAAGCTTAAAAGTACAGGAACAAGCTCTAGCATTAATGAAGGCAAGATCGGAGATAAAGGCAAAGGGAAGGAAGGAGATACAAGTCAGAAGAAATAATGCCTTCCCTGTCTTTATCTTTATTGATTCAAATTCGCTGTGTTCTGGGATCAGCTCCGGATTACTAAACAAATTTCTTCATGTAATCCTCCATTTGATCAATAAAAGAACCATTTGCCTTTATATGCTTATTTAGTTGAAAATAACTTTAATAGAAGGATTGCATGTGTATTGAATCATTCCGGATTTTTACATGCGGGATGAAGAACGGATAGAGACATATAACTATCGTTTTTCATGTATAGGCGTTTTGATAGCCAAAGACTTGATTTGATAGAAAAGATAGAGTATTTTTTGTCAAGTATGAATAATTTGATATAACAGCCTGGTAGAAAGCGTATCTTGCTTCTTGAAAATCAGGCCTTTTGGTCATAAATATCATAATAGGGATCGCCGTTGTGATTGAACATGTTATTGTCATGAGAACGGCTTGTAATGTTAATCTTGAGGGGAAATAATTGTGAGAACGTTTCACTAAGAGTTCATTCCTCAAGATATTCGTTAAACTGTTGATACTATCCCCCAGTATTATTGGGTGATCAGTACTTTGAACAAACTCTGAGTGATACTTTCACATGAGAGTTCTTAAGAGTGAGGACTTCGAGTTGAAATTCCTCTATTTGATAATTCCGAATGTAAATATTTCCGACTGAAAGGTTTCGGGTGAATATGCCTCAGATTGTGGCGTACCCGAATGAATTGTTTTTGGGTCGGAGTTCATGAGTCAGGTTTCAATTGGGCATTCCTGACTGAAGAATTGATGATTCAGAATTTAAAGCTATAAAACTTCCAAATAAGGAACTTCAAAAGAGAGTATTAATTTGGAGTTCAATATAACTTACTTGTATTTGGAGTTCGGTTTAACCCTATAATCCACTCCTTTAATCGGTCTTTGGTTTTACCCATTGACGATTCTTCACCGACGTTCGGTCAATCCTACTAGTCGTACTCAGAGTTCGGTTTAATCCTACAATCCGAGCCTTCAACACGGGGTTCAGATCAGGGCTAATCCTGAACCTACTGCGCCCGTTACTTGGGGTTCAGCGTGGTCTTGAAGAAGAACCAGCTTACTGCGCCCAAGCCTTCAATACGGTGTTGGGTTTTACCCTTTTACCGTTCTTGGAATGGGGTTCGGTTCAATCCTACAACCCATTTCCTGAGGTTCGGTTTAATCCTACAACCCAGGTCTTCACCGGTGTTCAGCCAAACTTACTAACCGTACCCAGAGTTCGGTTTAATCCTACAATCCGGGCCTTCAGTCTCTCACACATACTCGAGGAGTTACATCGTCAATTACAGAATGGGTAATTGAGATCATCCGTCCTGAGTATGCTCTTGTACGCTGCACATGTTCGAGGAGTTACATCGTCAACTACGGAATAGGTAGTTGAGATTATCCGTCCTAAACATGCTTCTGTACGCCGGATAAACTGAAAATTACAGCATAAGAAAAACTCGAAAAGAGTTAAATTGTTGTATGAGATTCTTATTAAATCAAAAATAAGAATTACAATGAAAGTATAGCCGGGAAAATAATTTCTCCAGTATTCAGTTTAAAATGAGGATAGGAGAGTATGTATCGTTCCAGCAGCTAGCTATAATAGATGCGCAAGTTTTGGGTGTTCCACTTATTTCGGATTGGAGTGCCATCAAGGTTCTCAAGGCGGTAAGAGCCTTTGCCAGCAACCTCGGATACCCTGTATGGGCCTTCCCAGTTTGGGGCTAGTTTGCCTTGATGAGCGAATTTGTTCCCTACACTTGCTTTCCTCAAAACCAAATCTCCAACGTTGAAAGTCCTTGATTGAACTTGTTTGTTGTATCGGAGAGCAACTTTGGTTTTGATAGCCTGATCTCTGATGAATGCATCTTCTCTGAGTTCTTGTATGACATCCATTTCTGACGCCAAGTTAGCGTTATTGTTGTCTTCAGAGAAGTATTTGACCCTTGTGGAAGCAATTTGCAATTCCACGGGTATCATTGCCTCTACCCCGTATGTGAGGCGATATAGGGATTCGTTGGTAGAAGAATGAGGCGTTGTCCGATATACCCACAGGACGTGACACAACTGGTCTGTCCATCCACCCTTGGCTTCACCAAGGCGTTTCTTTAGTCCTTTTACCACCTCCCTCTTGGCCACTTCAGCTTGGCCGTTGGTTTGGGGATGTTCGACGGATGAGAATATTTGGGTTATTCCTAACCCTTCGAGTAAATCTGTGAATTTTCTATCCGTGAATTGGGTGCCATTATCTGTGACAACTCGTGCTAGGACCCCGAATCGTGTTATAATGTTTTCATACATGAAACGACGAGTTCGGGCTGAAGTAATATGTACCACCGGCTCTGCTTCTATCCACTTAGTGAAATAATCGACCCCTACAATGAGATATTTGATGCCCCCAGGAGCAGTTGGAAAGGGGCTCAGAATATCCAATCCCCATTGGTAGAAGGGCCATGGAACAGCGGATGTGAAGAGTTCTTCTGCTGGTGTGTGATGAAGATTAGAGAATTTTTGGCAAGCGTCGCATTTTTTAACGAAGTCAATGGAGTCTTGCTTCATCGTGGGCCACCAGTATCCAGCCCTGAGGATCTTTCGCATTAAACTTCTTCCTCCGGCGTGGTGTCCACATTGTCCTTCATGCACTTCCTCCATCACGTCTTGCACTTCATTCTCTTTAAGACAAATCAAGTAAGGCACGGAGAGCGCCCTTCTGTAAAGATTACCATTGATCATGGTGAAATATGGTAATTCCCTCCTTATCTTTGTCTTTTCCTTCTCATCCGTAGGCAGCTGCCTATCAGCCAAATAACGAATGTAGGGGGCCATCCATGTGTCTCCATAAAAGGAGCTAGTCATTATGGCATTTAAAGAAGGGAAAAGAGGAATGTTGGGCGACGTTAGTGTGCTTTGAACCAGTGTAGTGGTGCTACCTGGTCGTTTGGTGCTTGCTAATCTGGAGAGTATATCCGCTCTAGTATTCTCTTCACGTGGAACATGTTTGAATTCCATTTTCGAGAATTTCTCTCTCAACTCCTTGACACAGTTTAAGTATAGTTGGAGTTGAGGTTCGCGAGCCTGATAATCTCCCAGGATCTGTGAAATCACCAGTTGTGAGTCACTGCAGAGCGTCGCCTCAGAGGCTCCGATGTCAATTGCAGCTCTCAGTCCGGCCAAACAAGCTTCGTATTCAGCTTGGTTGTTGGATGTTTTGAAATTAAAGCGAAGGGAGATTTCCAGGTGCACTCCGTCATCACTTTCAAGGACTACACCTGCTCCAGAGCCCCTTTGGTTCGATGAACCATCAACGTAAATAGTCCAATGGACACGAGGGGTATCTGGATCCGTCCCTGTCATTTCCACAATAAAATCAGCCAGGACTTGAGCTTTAATAGCGCTTCGAGGTTCATAGGATATATCAAACTCAGAGAGTTCAATAGACCACTTGATCATCCTCCCAGCGAGATCGGGCTTGATTAATACAGAGCGGAGTGGTAAATCCGTTCTTACTATGATTGGATGGGCGTGAAAGTACAGACGTAGCCGTCGAGAGGCCCAAACAACAACGAGGGCAGCCTTCTCGATTTTTTGATACCGGATCTCAGCACCTTGTAAGGTTTTGCTAGTGAAATAAACCGGTCTCTGTCCATCGGGAGTTTCTTTTATCAAGGCAACGCCCAAAGCTTCATCTGAAATAGCCAAGTATAGGATGAGTGTGTCTTCGGGGTCAGGCTTCGTGAGAATGGAAGGTTTAGACAACACCTCCTTAAGCTCTTGGAATGCTTTCTCTTGTTCCTGTCCCCACTCGAATTTCTTGGACTTTTTCAGTATTTTGTACAGGGGAAGTGACCTGTGAGCCATTTTTGGCATGAACCGTGCCAAAGCTGCTACTTTGCCATTCAGGGATTGGACTTCTCTCAGATCCTTTGGACTCTGCATGTCTAGAATCGTTTGACACTTCCCTGGATTGGCTTCAATACCGCGTTGGGTTAACATGAAACCCAAGAACTTCCCAGCAGAGATAGCGAAAGTGCATTTCATTGGGTTTAGCCTCATGTTAAATTCTCTCAAGCGGGTAAATACTTGGCGTAGGTCTTCAATATGATCGCCTCCAACCGGTGTCTTGGCTATTATGTCATCAATGTACACTTCAACAAGTTTGGTGTGCATACCCTCAAAAACCTTGTTGATCATGCGCTGATATGTGGCCCCAGCATTTTTCAGGCCAAAGGGCATAACTGTATAGCAAAAGACACCACGATCATTTATGAAAGCTGTCTTCTCTTGATCCTCTTCGCACATCGGAATCTGGTTGTAACCCGAATAAGCATCCATGAAACTCAGGTATTGATAATCAGAGGAGTCATCTACCATCTGATCTATATTAGGAAGAGGATAAGGATCCTTTGGACAGCAGCGGTTGAGGTCCACATAGTCAATGCACATTCTCCATTTACCATTGGATTTACGGACCATCACCACATTCGATAGCCAAGAGGAATAACGGATTTCCTTGATAAATCCGGCCTTCAGCAATTCCTCAGTTTGCTGGCAAGCTGCCTTCTGTTTCTCTGGTCCCAATCTTTTTTTCTTTTGGGCAACCGGTCTTGTCTCTGGATAGACGGATAATTTATGACAGCAGAAAGCAGGGTCTATGCCAGGCATATCGGCTGCAGTCCATGTAAAGAGGTCTTTAAACTCTTGCAAGAGCATCAGTAGACGTTGTTCCATTTCTGTATCGAGCTTGTCGTTAATATGGGTGATCTTTTCTGGGGAATCTCCCAAGACGATGTCCCTAGAACTCCCATCCGGTGTGGGCTTTAATGGGTTGGACGGATCAATGTTGAAATCCGCCCTAGGGTCCAGGTCGACAAGGCTTACAGATCCAGCGGCTGCTCCAGAATCATTGAGTTTCCTCTTTTTATTAGAGGCTTCCAGCTTTGTCATGTTGAGGCTTAGGTTGTAGCAGTACCTAGCCATCTCTTGATCACCTCGGATAGATGAAACAACATTATCCTTATCAATAAACTTGACAAGGAGATATAGAGTTGATACAACTGCCTCCATGGCATTTAACGTAGGACGGCCTATGATGCCATTAAATGGTGATTTAACATCGATCACCAACACTTGGGATTTAACCGTTCTGGCCCCTGGTTCGCCTTCAAACGAAATAAGGGTGTCAAGGTACCCCTTCGTTGATTGCTTTGCTCCATTGAAAGCTGTTAGTTCCTGCGTATAAGGCTGTAAGTCTGAGTCTTTAAAACCCATTCTTTCAAAGCAATTATAAAAAAGAACATCGCAGGAACTTCCCTGGTCAACAAGGATTCTTCGGACGTCCTTGTTGGCTATTACTGCAGTGATGACTACAGCATCGTCACCACCAAGAATGGTTGGGCCAAAATCCTCATCGGAGAAAGAGATTGTGGGAGCTTCAACTCCACCCCTGTAAGGGCGATTGTCTTTGACTTTCCCTTGCACAGACAGAATCATTCTATGATGATTCTTACGGGCTGTAATTGAAGCTCCTCCTCCAGCGAATCCTCCAGCAATCATGTCAATGACTTCACGCCGGCCTTGACGTTGTTGCTGAGGCATGCTATCTTTATGTGCTATTTCATCAGTCATCACACCCTTTTGTTTCTCCGAAGCAGAGAATTTTCTAACCGGATTACGGTTATTGTCATCCCCGTCGTCTGGATCCCTTTCTCTTTTCTCATTTCGCTCTACCCTGTCAAAGGATTTCTCTTTGAACAGGTATTGCTTTAATTTGCCTTCTCTAATTAGCGTCTCAACTGCATTCTTTAGAGCTTGGCATTCATCAGTGGAATGACCATTCTGCTCATGAAAATCACAATACTTACGGGGATTTCCTGGTCTTTTCATAGGGGCTGGCCTTCTAACGCCATAGATGCTAAAAGCTGGCCATCCGACCTCTCTCAAAATCTGAGATGGCTTGGCAGATAGTTGTGCATAATGGCTGAAGGAATTAACCTGCCTTTCTCGAGGTCGAGGAGAGTGGTTATTAACTTTAGGATTGGTGAATGGCCTCTCCATGCGTTCTGACCTCGTTTTCTCCTTACCCTTCTGAGTTTGGGAAGGTGGTGTTGATGGCTTTTTCTTTGCAGCTATAGCTTCTAAGTGCATCTCTATACTGACGTACTTTGAGGCTTTTTTCCTGAACTCCTCAAACATTACTGGAGGGCTCTTTGCTAATGAGAGGGCAAAAGCTGATCCTGGCTGCAATGCCTCAATGACAATATGCAGCTTAATGGACTCTGTGAGGTTAGGAACCAGGGAAGCTTCCTTGTAGAACCTCTTCAGGAAATCTTTTAAGCCTTCGTTTCCACCTTGCTTAATCTGAGCCAAGGTGTGAGATGTCCTGGGCACATCTCTAGAGATGACAAAGTGAGTTTCAAAAGTAGCTGCCATTTCAGCCCAAGAATCTATAGATCCAGAAGGTAGACCTTTAAACCAACCCAGGGCATCTTCTGATAATGTTCGTGGGAACATCCGACACATTACATCCTCATCAGCCCCCAAGTACATGGCTTCAAATACATAAGCATCAAGGTGTTTGGTAGGATCGGTTTCGCCATTGTATTTTCCAATGGAAAGTGGCTGAGTAGTTTGAAGGTGCTTGGGGATATGGATGCTCATGAGTCTCCTCAAAAAAGGAACTTTTAACTTGTAAGTTCCTGGGGGTGCTGTCGTTGACTCCCTCTTCCTTCGGGCAGCTTCAACTTCAGAGTCATGAGTCTGCTCTCTCCCCTCAAACGTAGGGATTTTCGAGTATTGGAGAGTGGTGGACTTTTCTCCGTCAGTTGTATGGGGAGTGTTTCGTGTGCGAGATGATTCCTTGTCCTCGCTTTGCCTTCTTTCTCTTTGCAGTTCAGCGAGTTCCCTCTGAAGTTGACTGATCAGCTCATCACGAGGATCAGGATTAGACACTGTTACTATCTTCTTTGAGCTACCCCCATGAGAATCAAAGTTGAGTTTCCTGAAGACGTTGGGGTTGGTTCTGCCTTCAGGTTGATTCTCCATGAAATCTTGTCCTTCGCCTTCCATCGAGGATCACTTGTTCTTTCAATGGATATGGGAATAACTTTATCGAGTCCCACTGGGCGTGCCAATGATCTGTCCTGAACCGGGGTCTAGAGATCCGAACTCAAGTCAATCACAAATAGTATGTAAATACTGTATAGAAGACCAGATGTATGAGTATCCAGTATAAATATTCGTTGTCCTTGCGTGAGAAGAGCGGATTGGGTGTTCTGGAGATCCTTCACACCGACCTAACGCGTTGATGTGGGCGAATGGTGGTGTCACCTGTAAAGATTCTCCGACACTCAAGTCAGTGATATATTCCAAGTAAGGAATGTATTTCAGAGAGTAATCGTTTTTAGATTAAGTTCAGAATCCCCCTCTTCATTGATGAAGAGAGTTCATATACCTGATTGGCTTATTTTACGAGGACTCGTTAGTGGGGAACCACTAACTTCCATTAGCATTATTTTATTGCGCACTTACCAGCATGATTGGGTCAAGTGGCTATTTTATATTGATCATGGAGAGTATAGACTAGGATTAGGGAACAAGTTGACCATCCCCGTGAGCAGAATTTGGCTTGTAGTGCTGGGGATTATTGATCGGTCCCTGTAGCAATGATTCTTGTCTTTTGCATAGTGACGTGTGTGTTATCCGGTGTCATGGTGTTATCCTGAACAACCGGTATAGGGAGAGCGCCTGATACGGAATTACAGTCCGGATGTATACCGATGACACCGGTTACACGTTGATGTCTTGACAAAGACGTTGAAATATGTCTTGCAGATCGGATACCGGTATTGAGACCGGATCAACATTCATCCGAAGAAAATAAATATTAAACTTTATAAGAAAGAGAGGAAACTCCATGGCCCAGAAGCAGTTACTTAATAACTTTATTTATTCATTAGACCACGGTATTCATATCGAGCTCCCTTTCTAGAACGTGCTATATTCACTGCCGAGATTCTTCGATCCTTCCCTCTGAACCATCAATTTAAAATATATGAAACAAAAACACGGAGAAAGGAGTAAGAAACAGAATATAACATTCTCGAATAAGACATAAGCAACAAAGGGTTTTCACAAACTAATATATAATAATATAAATCACAATCACAATCACATACACAATCAATTATGAATGCATAAATGTTATGCAATATCTTTATCATAACTTACCTATATATATATGGACTTAAATTTTAATTTGCACTGGGTTAACCAGGAGTTTACACTGTTCCATAAGTCCGGATAATAATAATATGAACAACTCAACTGGCATGGAAACACTTAGAGACTAGTCAGATTGAGAAAGTTTTTATTGTGAAAGTAGCCGACACTAGGGAGCTACCCCAGGTCCCCTGAAGCACCCTTTCACACCCTCTCATCCCAAGGCTCGTAATTAAGCCTCCTCTAATATATTCTCGGTTTCTATAATCCGTCCCCAGACAATATCATTTAATTTCACTTTAATGATTCATGATACATAAACTACTCGCGTATTTAGTTAGTTAAGGCTTTTAGAAACTCAATTATTAAATACCTTAAAGGTTTATAACATCATTTCAATAAACTGTACATTTTCTCAATTCTTTAAATTTCTGTCCCACAGAAATAAATTTGGTACAGTTTTCGAATCTCACTGAAATTGAGTTTCTAAGCCTTAAATATCTCAAAACTTTTTCATATAAAACTTTTACATAATCTTTCTCAAATTGAATCTTAACAAGATCAAATTCTCAATTATTTCTAAATATCTTTAGTTATTAAGTAGGAAAAATAAAATAATTTTCTTTTGAAAATTTTATTTTATTAAAAACGAATAATCTTTAAATCATTAGCCAAAAATACTTAAAATTACAAAATTTTTCTTTAATTCAAGATTTAATTATCTCAATTTGTTATAAATTAATTTTCATAAAATGTCTTCTTTCTAAAATAAATACTAATTTTTTTATTCTAAATATTGAAAATAAAGTTAATAAAAATAATTTCTAAGAAGAAAAGATTTAAAGTAATAAAAATTTAAAGAGTAAGGTAAGAAAATTCTTACTGAGTTTTAGCTTTTCGTCATGTTTGCTATATACTCTAACTCCACATCACAAAATCATCAATCAAAATCAAATATTATTAATCACAATTAAATATCAATCAAAATTAAATATTATCAATTATAAATAATTCAAATAAATTAAATATCACTCATAATGTAATTCAAATCTTAATGGTTATTTAGATTAATAAGATTAATTTTGAGTCTTTATAGTCCATTCATTGCATGGGTGTATGTAGGTCCATATAGTCTAATCCTCGCATAGGTATAGTTCAGTCCATAAGTCCATACAGGTCATAATAATCCAAGTCCTTGCATAGGTTCAGTTCAGTTCGCATAGGTTATCTAGGTATTTGCATAGGTATTTTAGAGTTAGTTACATCAGATATTTAATTTAAATTTTATTATAAATTTTAAGTTAAAAGTTAATGTTTTAAAATAATAATACTACCTCCGGTTCCAAATATAAGCAAATTTTAGTGGAATTTTTTAGTCCCTTAATATAAGCAAAATTAGACTTTCCCAATGTCATTAAATGCTTGTTTAACAAATATGTCCTCATCATATATATTTCCAAGGCCACTAATTCTTTATGTAATAAATGATACTAAGGGTATTTTAGAAAATTAAATCAAATATGTGGTAACATTAATGCAAATAACTACCTCAAACTACTATTCTTAATATGTGTGAAGTTAGGTATATTTGCTTATATTTGGAACCGGAGGTAGTATTATCTAATTTAAAAGGAGTAGGGGACTCCTCCCATTATTCTTATGTCTTTTCATATTATATTCTTATCTCACTCCCCCTTACCTCTTGTATACTGGTTCGTTATTGTAAATTTGTGCACGCCTCGTCTCCGAGTTCTAAAACATACCAATTTTATTTTAATATAGTTACAAGATAAAAATTAAGATTACTACTTAAAATAGAAATGGTAAATTTTAAATAGTGAATAGTGAATAGTAAATCATGAATAGTAATAGTAAATAGTAAAACGTGAATAGTAACGATAAATAGTAACAGTAAATAGTAATTTACTATTTGAATAATAATTTACTATTAAAATAGTAATTTACTATTGAAATAGTATTTTACTATTCAAAATTGTAACTTAAAATAATATTATTTCCAGTATAATAATAGATTTCTAAAAACGATATAAAAATAACCCTAAAAAATATAAAAGAGAGCTATTCGTACCTTAGAATTTTAACAGAACCTTCTTCCAAAAAATTATATTTCTCTCTCTCACTTCCACTACCATCTCACTAGCGCTACTATATTAAGAAAACTTAATCTGAAATTTTGAATTCTAAAGAAGAATTCCTTCGGTATTTATAGGAAAAAAATTACTATGCATTCCATTATTTTAATATAAAAGTACTGTGTATTTTTTGAAATTTCAAACCAGGTTACTGTGTATTTTTTGAAAATTTTGTATATGCATAGTGTTTTACATAATAAATATCGGCTGAATTATTAAGCCAAATATTAATCTTTCACTCAATATATTTTAAATATTCAAAATTAGTCCTTTTTGAAATTTAGCGATATTATATCAGTCCTCACTAATTTTATAATAAGTAATATAAAGTTTAAATTTTAAAAATCTAAAATTTTTTATTAATAAAAATTTATTGATACGTTTCCAATTTTTTAATGATTGGAAAAAAATCAAGATTTTTCTCAAACCGATAATTTTTAGATAAGTCTACTTGAAATGGATTTTAGAAAATTTTCTTATAATTTAAATTCACTTTCTTATAAATATTTTTAATTTTAAGTCACTTTATATGAATTTAAAATTATTTAAAATATATTATTTTTTAAAAATAATTCAAAAATTCCAAAAAATTCCAAAAAATCATAAATAATATGTAGATTAAAAAGTTTTAAAGAACCATAATTTAATTCCTTCAAAATTTTAATATAAAAATAAAAATAGGGGTGTTACAGCCGACACATCAATTTTTTTCTTATTTTGACAAGCTAACCCACTAGCTTGCCATTAGATGAGACGAGTCTACTTTATCATCCTTATTTTGGGTAATGTTTTTCAATGGGGCAATTGAAAAACTTAATTACGAATCTAGGGTTGTTTCATTTTTATTTACTGTGTTTGGGTCCCTTTTGGTGTCGGATGAAAAAAACACGACATAAGAGTCGTTTATATTCCTGGCGACTTGACGGGTGGCAGCCACGTGGTTGTGTCGCAATTAAAGCTAACGATACATTAAAAGGGGTGTCGCCACGTGATTGGACAACAGGTCGGTGACAGGGTGTGTCGCCAAAATTGGTAGCGACATAACTTTGACTTGTATAGTATTTTAATTTTTAAAATTTAAATTTGAAAATAATTTAATTTATATATTATATATATTTATTAAGTTAGATTTAAGTTATATTTAACAAAAGTAGTAATGGTTTAATTTATATATTATACTGTTTAATTTTTAAATTTTTTTGTATACTGTTTAAATTTTGAAAAAATTATTTTCAAAATTAATTTAAGTTAAAATATATATTACTTCATTAAATTAAATTTAAGTTATATTAAACAAAACTAATAATGGAAGGGGATTAATTGAACTTGTACACTGGAAGGGGATTAATTGAACTTGTTTGCTAAATAAAATTTTTTTAACTTAATAAATATGTTATCAACAAAATACAATAATTTTACTATTAAAAAAGAAACCAGAAACAGGTACTTTATTTATGGATGAGTTTAGATTTGAAGTTGTATACTGTTTTCATTTTCTAAAATTTAATTTCGTAGTTAAGTTAAATATTATATATGTAAGTTATATGTAACAAAATCATTAATGAAAATATATATATTTGTTAAGTTATATTTTAAAAAATTAGTATTGAATTAATATGTAAAGTTATTAAATTTAAGATTATTGTATTTAAAATATTATATTTATTTAGATAGTAAGTATTTTTACAAATTACTAATTTTGTTGTATTTTTACAAAATTATTATATTTTTAGATAGTAGTGAGAAATAAGGTGTGTCGTATTAACTTATGACGACACAGGCTGTGTCGTAGGAACTTTTGGCGACACACCTACATGTTACGTCAGGGGCAAGTCATAAAAAATGTTAACATTTTCTAAGTCGTCTTAATTTTTTCCGACACACAAAAAGGAGACCCAAACACGTTCAGCAAACTACCTCAGATATGTAAATATTTGTTTCAAACTGCTCCAGTCATAAAGTTTTTCCTTCTTATTTTTATTAGCCTAGTCAACGGAGTTGTTTATGTGAGTTGAAAATCACAAAATATAAATGATTGACATGTAGATTTTGTCATGTGCCATAAAAATTGTCATATGAGAAAAAAAATAGAAAATAAACAAAATTAATCTCTCTCAAGCTCGCACAAACCCTTTCAATACTATATCTTTAAAAACAACCCCTTCATCTCCCTATTTCCTTGATCTCTCTTTTTTCTCCTCTACTCCTTTCTTCCCTTTTCTTTGCCACTTCTTCGTTACCAACGTCATCCACAAATCACCTCCCCCGCTGTCATCGCCATCAACCGCCATTGTTTGAACCACGCTGCCTCTGAATCATCACATTCGCATAACACTTTGCTATAATTTTAGGTTTCAAGATTTTTTTTAACAAATTTGTTTTTACTTTTTTATTTTCTAAATCTGTGTTCAATTGAGTTGAGTTGTTAAGTTTAAATGTGTTTCTAAATTCAAATTCTTATTTTTTTTAACCATATTTTTTGACTAGATTTTTTCTATTGGTACCATAGCCGGTAGTCACGTTTGGAATTTTTTACTGGTGAGATTATTTCCTTTCTCAATAAATGGGTTTTGAAGTTATCGGAGATAATAGAAGGGTAGAAATAAAGAGGTTTGAACATGGAAGATAATTTATTTTTTCCAATTAGGGTTTTTGTTTTTGAATGGCGACGGTGGGGCTGTATAGGCATTTTCTTTCTTGTCCCTCTGCCATTGAATTTACTTCCTCACATGGAAAAGACGAAAAGATTGTTGCCACGCCTTCACTGCTATTATCATTAAATCCCCTCATAAAGTTCAAATCAGTAAAATATGTACAGTCATTAGCAAATAATAAAATTACTTGATAAAGCAATAAAATTAATTGATTATTAATAAAATTAATGTTTAGTCAAATTAATTAAAAAAAGAAAAAAATACAAAACTAATGAAAGTTTATAAAACTCTCTTTTATAATATATAAATATAGATGTTTAGTAAATGAACCTAATATGATAAAATTTTATTTAATAGGTTAAATGACATATATATCTTGACTATTTTATTATTAAAAATAAGTAATGTATAAAAGATGAATATTTACAAAATCAAGAGCCGCTTTCCCCGCTCCAACACGAGAAATTTTTTTAGGTGGTCGGTCTCATAATGTAACATCTTCCCATAAAAAAAAGTCAAACTATAAGAAAATATTTTTTTCTGAAGCAAAAATTTATTTGAAAATATTTTTAGTTTTAGTTGACTGAATTTTGGAACAAATCTTTTTAGTTTCAGGTGACTGGATTTTTTAGTTAGTCAGGAGAGCGACCTAAAAACAAGATAAGTAAAGCATGTTGCAACCCGTGACACAGAGAGACAGGGGGGGGATGATGGAGAGAGAGAAAGAGAGGAAGGTGTTGACAGTGCTGCACGGCTGTGTGATCATAACAATGGATGAGGAGCAGCGAGTGTTTAGAGACGGAGGCATCGTCATTGAACAAGACAAAATCAAAGCCATAGGACAATCTCCTCATATTCTTCATCACTTTTCGCATCTCGCCGACAACATTGTTGATCTCACAGGCCACATCGTACTCCCTGGTCTGTCTCTATCTTCGATTCTTTCATTTTCCTATGATTGATTGGCTTTTATCGTAAAGGAGATATGGATATATATATATATATATATATATATATATAGGATTGATTAACACTCATGTTCATACTTCCCAACAACTGGCGAGAGGCATAGCCGATGACGTTGACTTAATGACCTGGTTGCATAATCGCATTTGGCCTTACGAATCCAACATGACCGATCATGATTCTTACCTCTCTACTTTGCTTTGTGGGATCGAACTCATTCACTCCGGTGTATGTACAATCTTAGTTATAGTTATCCTCCTTTCTGGCTGGGCCTCCCGTTCCAATTAAATCCACTTTACTTTCAGGTGACCTGTTTTGCTGAAGCTGGTGGCCAACATGTTTCTGGAATGGCTAGAGCAGTCCACTTACTGGGTTTGCGAGCTTGTTTGACCCAGTCAACCATGGATTTTGGTCATGGTTTGCCATCATCATGGGCCACTCGAACCACTCACGATTGCATTCAGGTCTCTCTCTCTCTACATTACCATTCCAATTCGTTTCTCATATTACTTTCTCCTTCCTTGCTTTATGCAGTCTCAAAAGGATAATTATGACAAGTACCATAACACGGCTCAAGGACGCATCAGAATCTGGTTCGGAATTAGGCAAATCATGAACTCTACTCCTGCCTTGCTCATTCAGACCAGAGATGCTGCAATACAACTGAAAACAGGAATACACATGGTACCCTGTGATTTTGTGCATGCTTTACAATTGTGTTCTACCACTGTTTTTTATAAAAGAAGGTTAACAAAACTTGATTAAGTAGCTTCACTACTTTTCCTCAATCTCTAAATATGCTACCGCCATTTCTATTTACATGTGCATTTGAGAAGATGATTTGTCTGTATACTGGTTTAAGACAATACTTACTTTTCCACTAATAGCCTTTTATTAATACAAGATGTGAGAGAATGAACAAAGAGAGAAAAAGATGAATTATTTATTGAATTGTGGAAAGATGATTCCAAGGTTCAAAGAACCAAAACATTTATTTACAAATAGAAGTTGTTAGTAACAAACTCGTTGACAACTTACTAGCAAACTCAACACAGTTAATTTAAAATAACTAACTCAATAGACTCAAGTCAAAATAATAGATCTAACAAACTCTAATAAGCCAATAGACTTAAAAAAACTTAAATAATCATCAGAAAAGCTAACAGATCTAAAGATACGTGAGGCTTGGTTACAGCTTGATTACTTCTTCATCCTTTATACAGGAAAATAAATGAAGAGAGAAATAAAGAGTCTAATTAAATAAATGAACGGTAGATTAGAATTTCATTTAATAATTTTTACACAATAGTTAGATTATTTAATTTGTAATTTTTCCTCTGAACTGATTAATAAATAAGAACAAGGTAGTACTTCAATTCAAACTTCAAAGTTCTGACTTTTTTTTATTAAATTTTAATTGAACAATTCAAAATGGTCTTTATAATTCGGGCAGGGGAGCTCTAATTATTGTCAGTTATACATTGTTCATACTCAAGAATAACATATGGTGGGTGGGTTAAACTAGGTAATGCACTATGTATTGACTTTTCTGTTTTATGCACTTTATTCGTCCATGACGAGATTTTGGAACCTTAACTTATAAAGCATAAATGGACATGCTTATTACATACTAGTTTTGTATTGTTTGACTTTTATTAGATTGTAACTTACTTGTAACCTGTCTGGTGATATGTGGAACATATTGAGTTGAATTTGCAAAATTGTTAGCATGTTGCAGAGATACCATATGAGAACCAACTAGTTATGGATGTTCACGAAGTAGATCATGGAACTGTTACATACTTGGAGAGGATAGATTTCCTTCAGAACAATCTGCTAGCAGCTCACTCAGTTTGGATAGATAATAATGAGGTAAAATTTTGCCGCTCTAAACATGATTATCCCCTTTCAACAAAACCTAGTTCATTCATGAAATTTCTATTGTTGTCTTGTTGATAATGACTTGAACTTTGGGAGATGATGATCTACAAACACACACCTATATCCATGTGCTAGCTTAGTTGCAACTAAGCGCACACAACCTTTGTGACTTAATGGATACAAGCAACTGCAGATTCTATGAAATAAGATTCCTTTCACCTCCCCAATGTGGCTATATGAAAATGCAGAATTCGTAGATATGCTTATTCAATTATGCTGTTTTTGTTGTTGAAATGAAAACTAATATGATAGTCCCTAGTTCTTCCACCTTTACTTTTCTACGAGTGTAACTAAGTGTGGATTTTATGGACACATTGTAAGGGGCAATAGAACGGAACAGGAATATGGCTAGATATAGATGTAGGAATAGAGAGAAAGAATGGTATTTCTGCATTAGAAACTTCTGAGGAATTAGGGGATATTCTCCTCCAAGGGTTTCCCCTTACAATTGAGCTACAGCTCTGTTACTCCTTAAAAAGTGAATCAATCTCTTTCTCAATTTAACTGTGTATACGCATTAACTTCCTATCTAACCAACCCTACAAACTAACTCCTTTTTTATTCTACACCTTCTAAGTTCTAATCTCACTTTGCTGGATTTTGTGTTTCTCAAGGTAGAGGCAAGAGATTGATTTCCCAAGATTAAGAACCGTAGCCAGCAGATCATCTAATCTGTTTATACTATTTTGGATATTACGAATGCATCCACAATTTCAAAAACAAATAATCATTATGTAAATGTGCAGAGGATTGGCACTTGGTTAATAAGTTTATTACACAGGATAGAGCCAATTAAGTCAAAACAACATTACAACAACAACAAATGATTGTGATGAGATGAACTATTTTTATAAGATCAAGATTCCTTTACGATATAAAATTAGATGGAAAAAGTATAAATCACAGAAGAATGAATTTTCCAATAAAGATAACATGAAATGCAGAGTTGATGGTAATACATTTTGATCAATGTAAAACTTGTATTCAATAAAAGACTGAGTAGCGAAAGAAATGTGTGAAGTCTGAAAAAATTACTTTAAGCTTCATTGATTTCTTAATCAAATGCAATGTATTGAACCAATAAAAAACCGTGAGTAAAGAACCGAGGAAGTATTTTTGGTAGAAGAGGGTATGGAAAGTTAAGATGTTAGAAGAAAATTTCACGTCTTGTTTTAAAAAATGACATTCTTTTTTCTCTCAGCTGTTAGATTTTTATTCTGAGTTATTTTTATATGTAAAGACAGAAGAGGTGGAAAGCATAAACATGATTTGAGTCCATACATACTGGAATCTGGAATTGAACTGACCTTTACTAGGTTATATTTAAAATTTTTGTCAGAATGGTCATTAATTCTTGAATTAGTGTGATGAAGAGTAGTTTTTGTTGCACAACATGCTTCAGATATCTCTTCTTGCAAAGGCAGGGGTCAAAGTGTCCCACTGTCCTGCTGCTGCAATGCGAATGCTGGGATTTGCACCTGTAAGGGAGATGCTTGATGCTGGCATTTGTGTCTCGCTAGGAACTGATGGGGCCCCATCAAACAATCGCATGAGCATTGGTTCATCTTAACTCCAAACTTTAGAATTCTTTTTTGTTTGTTTTTAGTATTTAGCTGGCTCATGTATGCAAATTTGATTTGTTATGTGAATATTTTTTGATTTTCAGAATATTAATAGACCATGGAAACAACCTATGTGCTCACAATAGGATACATTAATGTAAGACTTTTGTATAATCAAACACTCCCCGGCCCCCAGACTGGAAAGTGGTGGGAGACTGGGAGTCTCATGCCTGAGATAAAACCACGTCCTGTCCTTGATGAACTGATTGAGGAATCGAAATTAGGAAATTTTTTATAAGAAATTGTGTTAGAATTGCTTGGAAATTAAAGAGTGGCAGCATTAATAATGATGATTTTAAATAAAAAAAATTTCATTTCTGATTCCTTAACCAGTTACTTATTTCCCTTTTTAAAAATTACCAAGTATGGGTTACTGGGTGGAAGTTTATATTAATAAATAAATTATTTCTGCAGTTGACGAAATGTACCTAGCTTCTTTGATTAACAAAGGACGGGAAGTTTTTGCTAATGGAACTACAGATCCAACTGCATTGCCTGCTGAAACTATTCTTAGAATGGTTACAGTTAATGGTGCAAAGTCGGTACATTGGGATGATGAACTGGGATCTCTTGAGGTTGGGAAAAAGGTCGGTATTGGTTCAGATTATTTTCATTTCTCTTCCCCACTTTAACTAGCACTAAAATATGAGAATATACTCCGTGTACTATACACATTAGACAAATATGGTTTGGGGAAGCAGGCTAGTTCACTATAATTTGATCTTTAGGTTAAATCTTTAATCTTAAGTAAGTATCTGGTCCTAATAAATGTTTCATATTTTGGTTTTAGGTCCTAAATGTTTGTTGTCAGTTTATAGTTCCTGGTATTTTTTAAGTGAATAAAATTGGTCTTCAAAGTTAACTTTCCTTTTTCAAGGGTTGAGTTAGAACTCAGTTTTTTTGCTGTGTTGGATCAACAGAAACTCAAATGAAGTCAAATACTTATTTAGCATTTTATTATATGTGCAACATGTGATAGTACAAAGGTGAATCTCTATCATCCAACTTAGCACTCATTAGATAAAAGTTAATAGTAGAGGCCAAATTTATTCACATACAAAAAAAGGAGAGACTACAATCTAACAAAAATATATTCAGAACCAAAACCAAAACTGAAAACATTTACATGAACAAAATACTTAATTAAGTTTCAACCATTAATATATTTTACTGTTCATAAAGTACAATTGAAAGATTAAAAACTTTACATCTGTTGACAATTATTATATTTCATTTTGGGGCTCTAGAAAACAGTGAAAGTAAATACAGGTGATTATCAAAATATTGAAAAGTAAATAGGAAAATTTTCAACATCATATGGTACCTAAGGTGAAAATTCAACGAAATCCATGTAAGGAAAAGTAAAGAAAAAATTTGTGTAAAACCTATTGCATCAGATTTGAGGAATGTGGCCAATTCCTTGCTGGCTTCCCTGGTCAATACCCTGCTTTACCTTTCTATAATAGATCACATTTCCTGTGTAGATGATTAGTAGCATTTTTTGCTATTGCCGGCAAGAGAAGCTGACAAAGTATGCACTTGTTATTTCATAGGCTGACATCGTTGTAGTCAATCCTTCATCTTGGTCAATGGTTCCTGTTCATGATTGGTATGAATCCATTACTTGATTGGTACTTTTGGTTAATTTTATTGACCTTTTTTACGACACTTGTTTTAGAATTGGACGATTATTCTAGTCTTGTGATCCATTCTAGTTGAGTATAAATTTCTGTGACGATTAGCATTTATGCATTATATAAAGCGCAGGCTGTATATTTGGTTGGCTGCATTCAACTTTCTTTACCATCCTGCCCTCCCAAGATTTCTTTTGACTTGATACATAAGCGTTTAATCATAATGCAGCATTTCCAGCATAGTGTATTGCATGCGAACAGAAAATGTGGTTTCTGTCATGTGCAATGGCTTGTGGATAATGAAGGACAAGAGGATTATAAATGTGGACGAGGTATATTATTGAAGCAATTTTCTTACGTGGGGGAGGCTAGAACCACAATTTCTAGGAATATATTTCAACCTAGATTTAAGTTTCTAGCACAAAATCTGTGTTTTTATTGAGTTTCTGACCAGAGTTTTAATTTGTGTTCTCAATAACAGGAAGAAGTTATTTCGAAGGCAAAACAGGCTTCTGTTGAACTTCTAAAAAGAGCAGGCATAGAATTACCAACTAGAATGAACATGATTTAATTTGATTTTTGTTTCTCAAATATTGCCCAGGATAATTTGTTGTAATACAGGAAAAATATATCGAATATCTAATTGATTAACTTGTTTCCTCATGGGTAAAATGAAGTTATAAGTTATAACCCGTAGCGGATGAGTTATGACATTTTTAAGTAACTTATTAACAGAAAATAACAATGGAGAGGCAAAAGGCAGATTGGAGTTATAAAAATATATTTCTCTTTGAACATAATTATAAAAGAGGAGCTATTATATATACACAGAGTTATGGACCTAAGGCTGTCCAAAACAGAAAGATACAGAGAATAAAAAAATTCCACCATAATGCTACAGCTGTACAAAGAATTAGTAAAAGGACAAAAAATGCAAAAAGGCAATGAAGTTGCAGTGCCACATTGAACGACACCATAGGCGTTGCAGCAGCAAAATAACTTTCCTTGCACCAGCAAAATAGCAGTGTTGGAATAACAAACTTGGCCACTGGCGAGCAAATGTTTATGAGACCCAGCTTGGAACATATAGACGGAAACAGCTGAGGAGCTAAAGCTTTGGTGTGTATATCCGCAAGCTGTTCTGAAGAGGGAATAGGAAGTAATCAAATTAAACCGTGTTGAACCTTTTCCCGAATAATGTGGCAATCAATTTCAATATGTTTGATACGTTCATGGAAAACTGGATTGGTTGCTATGTGCCGAGCATAATCATTATCACAATAATCACAAAGAATGACTGGTTGCTTGAAAGGGATCTTAAAATCCAGTAGGAGATATGTAAGCCACTGTATTTCACATGTCACAGTAGCCATAGCGCTTCATAAGAACTTCTAGACACTGTACTTTGTTTCTTTGATTTCCATGATATGGACTCATGTATTCTAGAAGGGAGCTGAGCTGGCCAAGTTTGTTATTTCAACACTGCTATTTTGTTGCTGCAATGCCTATGGTGTCGTTCGATATGGTGCTACAAATTCATTGTCTTTTTGCTTTTTTTGTCCTTTTACCAATTCTTTGTACAACTATAGCATTATAGTGGAATTTTTTTATTCTTTGTATCTTTCTGTTTTGGACAGCCTCAGGTCCATAGCTCTGTGTATATATAATAGCTCCTCTCTTGTAATTATGTTCAGAGAAAAATATATTTTTATAACTCCTATCTGCCTTTTGCCTCTCCATTGTTATTTTCTGTTATGGTATCAGAATTCTGAAATTCAGAGTTTTGTTTGCTACATTCACTTATGGAAGAAATGCGTAATGCAAATCCTTCACAAGATCCCACCTCACCTTACTACTACCTTCATCCATCAGCCATTGTCATTGTGCCTAACCTTCTTGAAGGACCAAATTATCATCAATGGTCTCGTTCTTTTCGCATGAGTCTCATCTCAAAAAATTAAATAAGTTTCATTGATGGAGCTATCCAAGCTCCTAGTGGCACCAGTTCTCTGTTTCCAGCATGGGAAAGAGGCAATATGATGGTGGTTTCATGGATTCTCCGATCTTTATAACCCTTTATTTCTCAAAGCATCATCTGGATGGAAAATGCTTTTGAAATATGGTCTGACCTCAAGGAGAGGTTCTCTCAGAGGGACATGATTCGTATTGTTGATCTTCAAGAGTTAATTTCCACCTTCAAGCAAGGAGAGTTGAGTGTCACATTATTTTACTGAGCTAAAAATACTCTGGGACGAGCTTGATATTTTTCATCCATCAGCCGCTTGCACTTGTGCTATCAAATACACATGTAATGCTGTTGCTAGTGTTAGCAAGTATAAGACCCAAGATCAAGCCATTAAGTTTTTCGGGGCTGAATGATAAGTATTCCACTGTTAAAACCCAAATTTTGCTCATGGACGCTCTTCTCTTAATCGTGTTTTCTCTCTAGGTTTCCAACAAGAAAGACAAATGTTCTCTGAAGCACTTAACCAATCAAAGATTATGGCTGTCATTGGTGGAAGAAATTTTCCAAGTAACCGCGGAACTGGAAGAGGAAATTCTTCTCAATTTAATGCTGGTTTTGGGCGAGGAAACAACACAAAAGTCTGCACCCATTGTGGAAAATCTGGCCATACCATTGGTACATGCTACGGAAAGTATGGGTTCCCACCAAACTTCAAATTCAAAAACCAGAATCGTGAACAGTTTCATGCCAATGCAGTTTTTCAGAATGATGGGTCTGATGTTGATTGCGAAATCATTGAAAGTCCTAAGGTTGATCAATAGCGCCATATTGAACGACAACATAGGCGTTGCAGCAGCAAAACAAAATAGCAATGTTGAAATAACAGACTTGGTCAGTTCAGCTCCCTTCTAGAATACGTGAGTCCATATCATTTGATACTTATAACATACTAAATCGAATCTCCAATCGGCTCATATATACATTCAAATTGGTGATGCCATACAAATTAATAAGTTACTCAGCCATGTTAAATAAAGTGGGAATTGGGGTTGTTGGGTTCTTACGATTGGAACTTTGGTGGGGAGTAGTTGATTCAGAGAGTCAAGATCTTTAGCTTACTGTCTGGGGAGCAATAACACTTGAGGGGATGTGGCACCATAATTGGTTACATTTTGTCGTGGACCATGGAGCCTACCAGCATGCTATTACTCTTCATCCACCTAGAAGTTTTAAAAGATAGGCTAGCTGGGAGTGTTCTACCGATAATGAAGAGTTCTCATTTTGCTCAGCTTATAATATTCTGGTTTGGAATGCTCAAAGGCCCAACATTCAAATATTTAGTTATGTCTTGCAATAGCATGGACCTCAGAGATTAGACACTTTGGAGATTGGCTTCTGGCATCTTGCTTGCTAACTCAAAGATTTAGAAGACACATGTCTTCGAACCCTGTTTGTCAGGATGGAGAAGAGCTTACTAATCATATTATGAGGCCATGCTCTTATTCTAAATAGGTGTGGTCCAGCCTTATGCCTGGGGATGATACTCAGAGATTCTTTGCTTCCGATTTCAGTGAATGGCTTCTAATAATATCAGTGGTAAACAAAGAGCCTTATATCCTGGTCATTGGATCATAATGTTTGGAGTTAACCATTATCTGTTATGGTAAATAAGAAATGGTCTTGTGTTTAATGGGGTCTGGTCTAATTCCTAAGTCATAATTAGTGAAGTTGTTTCTGGTTCGAATTGTGTTTGGATGTCTCTTCCCTGTGGTTGGATCAAAATCAATATTGATGGTTCTGTCTTTGAAAATAGTTCAGCACCTTGTAGAGGAATTGTTAGGAAGGATGACAAATCTTTTATTTGTGCCTATGCTAAGAAATTGGGGAATTGTTCTATAATGAAGTTAAGATTTGGGAGTCTTGTTGGGCCTTAGGCTAGCCAAGTCTAAAGGGTTCAACAAAGTGTTGGTTGAAGCCGATTCTCTTCTCGCAATTCGTTTCATTACTACGAATGCAGGTATAACTCATCCTAACTCTGGGCTTATACAATAGATCAGAGATGACATTGGGGACATGGTTGTAATTTGGAAGCATGTGTTTGGAGAAGCCAATATGGATGCTGATACCCTTGCCAAGCATAGCCACACCCTTGATGATGAGCTTAGGATTTTGGAAGCTATTTCACCTTTTATTTCGGTTTTTTTTTTTTTTTTCTGGAAGATCTTTTATTTCGGTTTTGTTAGCTAATAATATGTCAATTAGTGGTCCTTAGTAGGTGGTTTTGTTTTTAGGCTCATAGCCCCTTTTATGTCACCAAAAATGTGTATATAAAGTATGCTTTCAACTGAAAATTTTAGACGGCCCAATACCGAACAAATTTCAAATTGTATTAATTGAGCTTTCAAACAAAAAATTCAAATGGCCCAACACCTTGGAGGATGGACGCAGAGACAATCAATTTTATATGGTGGGGCTTTATTTTAGTACGGTAAGAATTTTATGAGAGGCACAAGATCTTCATTTGGTGTATTTCAGTTGGTGGCAATATGAGAATTGTTTTTTAACTTCTTTTAGTATGATGAACATATTTTTAGGAGGAATTATCCACTATGATAGGCACTTGAGTCTATAATTCTATACAGGAATTGTCCATTCTAAAACTATAACAATTATTTAAAACTTTTTATGCATTGTTATGTTTAAACACACAAAAATTTTACAGGTAATTTTCAAAATATGCATCCAAAAACAAAAAATACATTCATTTTAAATACTTATGACATAATAAATTAGATCTCATTTGGGATGGTTGCAAGTTCATGTTTTGAAATGTAATTTTGGAAATTAAACAGTTAAATCATTACTTAGATCTCTAATCACTTTAGTTTGTTTCAAGTCAGTTCCATAAGTTCTTTTTTTATTTTGAATAGAACCCTTATCGTTCAATTGTATGATGAACAAGTCATTTTTTTATATTTCTTTTTTATACCACCCAATTATTCAATTACATGCAAAAAAAACTACATGTATTGAAAATTGAATATTGAATTTAAAGGTAATTTAACCATTTCCCTTGTTGCCATCATGTTGTTAGCCCTAGCTAAGCAATTAAAGGAAAACTTGAAAGACTATTGGTAATACTAAGCATATGAGAGATTGAGTGTAAATTGTATTTGCATTGCTTGGTTGATAACGAATTTTGTGTCAACTTACCATTATTCTCCTATAGTTCCTAACAAGTCCATTTACTTTATCCTAAGCACTTCTTAATTAGCGAACGCCAAAATGTTGAACAATTTTGACAATTACAAAACTACAATAAACTCAATTATGAGATTTTATTTTATGATACCAATGGACAATAACATTATAGGGAACACTATAATCACTAGTCTACCCCTTCTCTTAGGCCCTATATATTGACCGTTAATCATGACAATGCCTTTTGTTTAGTAGAGTCTTTTGACATTTTTGCAATTTGATCTAAAAAAGAGAAGTGCAAAGATATTAACTAAATATATATGTAAAAAAGATAGTCGTTGAATTGTTTTATATAAAGACAAAATGTGTCACATACATTAAAATTATACTGATTGGTGATTCTTGCATGTTTTGCAAGTGTGGACATTAACATTATCCATAAAGCGTATACAAAATGAAATACAGTCCTAAGTGAGCATAGAAAAGTAGATTCTTCTAAAGCTCTAAAATTGACCAATAAAGTTTATTATTATTTCTTTGGAGGGAGAAAACAATAAATAGACATATAGAAAAAGCGTTGGTGGCATTGCAAAATTTAGTAATTGAAAATAAGGTGTTACAAATCTATAGTGGCTTTAACAACAAATTCAAGTTTTGTTGAACAAAAAGTCTGGTCGAAGTCGAATCATTTTTTAAACCAGATTTCATGAGATTTGTTGATAACTAACATTATGTATTCTAACTTAAATAAAGCCATGTGTTATTACTTGATATGGGTGTTTAAGTGTTTCAGGAAACATAAGGCTTAAGTTATAAAAGAAAAGGGGAGCCTATGCATCAAAAGTCTGGAAGGCTTAATCGCAACATGGACTTTACATTCTAAGACAAAAGAAAAATCAAAAGTTAGGTAATTCACCTCAAAAGGAATTCTCTCACATCAGAATAACTCACTAGACCCAGTCATGAAAACCTCATTCAAGCTTCAGAATACATGAAAGCATCAGACCCCGTCTCCTCATCCTGAATCATTTCAGAAGTGGTCTGATACATGTAGCATCAACGGTCACAAGTCATCTCCATCAAAGCTTAAAGAAAAGATTCTCGAACAAAATATTGACTAAACATGGTGGATTCCAATCTAGTCTAAAAAGCACCTAAGTTTCACCTCTATCATACGCATTCAGAAATTTTCTAAATCAAAGCTTTCCTTCTTCGTGAAACTTATGCTATCTCTACTCCACCTACAACTACATGTATCTTAAAGCTTTAAAATCTATATTGCTTGTACAGAATGTCTCTCTGACAACAAAGCTCTTGCCCTTGGTGTAACTCCAACAAGAAAGGCTTTTATCCCTTGTATAACAACTCTCTCAACGGTTATATAATTGACAGCCTCTCCCTGAGCTCAACAGGATGATTCTATATAAACAAGATCAATCTCTTCATTAGAAGTCTTTCTTTGAAAACATAGAAGAAAACAAGAGGAGAGCAAAAACTAATATGGAGAGCTGAAGTGAAAAAGAAACACCGGGGAGTATAGAAAGAATAGTGAAAAAGAGAAAGAGCTTGTGAAAAGAAGAAGAAGATGAGCTAGAACATACTAATCAAAGTGTAATGGAAGGAAAGAAAAGATCATGAACGAACACCAGACATTTGTGAACAAAAGCTTATAAAAAATAAAGAAATAACAGTATACTCAACAACGAGTAACTCTATCTGGAAGATCTGCTATGAAGACAAAGAAAGCTTGCTATGTGCAATCATCTTTTTACTTAGATGCCATAGTAACTTAGGATATGCCTTTGTGTGCTTAATAGCATACTATCCCAGGTCATGCTTTCTGGCTCAGTACATTTCCCAATCATCTTTCACTTTGTGAATGTATCGAGCCCTATAGGAAAATAAGCCCTCTTTTTCTTTACAAGCCCATTTTCATGGTTTATCACTTAGCTCTGCTAAGTCAAAGGGATTATTTTATTTGTAATAATTCTTCTAATCCTCTGGTAGTACAGGTTTAATGTGTTGCTAGACTCTATTAGTTGGGAAAAACTGTTGGCCTAAAAAGGCTTTTGAAAGAATACTCGGGGTTTGAGCCAGGAGTGGCTTGTGAAAGAATACTTAGGTCTGTCCCAGGAGTGGGTGCTGCAAAATAATACTCATAGGAATCCATAGGGGTCTAGTGTATTGAAGTATGAGTTGTGCTTAAGCCAAGAGTGATTGGAGTCAAGAATACTCAGAGTATGAGTTGTGCTTAAGCCAGGAGTGGCTGGATTCAAGAATACTCAGAAGCACAGGTTGTGCTTAAGCCAAGAGTGGCTGGAGTCAATAATACTAAACATCTGATGTAAATAATTTTTACATAGTGGAAATCCTTCTGATTTGAAGGTACTGGATGTAGTCTCTGGGTTGGAGGCGAACCAGTATAAATTGCTTGTGTATTGTCTCTTTCTTTCTGACTCTTTAACTATCAAAAGTCTGGTGCATTATCATTAATATTCTTGATAGTAAAAGTCTGGTAAATTACGCTTGCCCAATCAAAGTATCATGCACTCCACATAAGCAAAAGTCTGGTCTGTTGTGCAAAACACTGTTACGCTTGAATATCACTTTTTGGTTTAAAAAGTGAACAGATTTATTCAACCCCCCTTCTAAGTCAGTTCTTCAAACCATCAAGTTTGATTCGTCCTGTAACACCCCGGTTTTCCGGACTCAAATTTCGATATAATCAACATAATGATAAATAAAATAAGAGTAAATTTTTCGTGTACCAAAATAATACCGGTGTCACACTGAAACCCGAATCACCGAAAACCAAAGCGTACAATTTAAATAAACTAAAACTGGATCGATAAATAAATTGCCTACAACGGTATATAAAAATGATTGAGTTTACAGCGGAAGAAAAATGTGTATACCGGGCACACGCCTAGTCCCATATATGACGATATGAGAAAAGGTTAGGCAAAGCATGCAAAACACCGAACATAGACCTATTACTTTATCACATTCATACACATCAAACAGACACATGCATTGCCTACGATATAATTATATATATATATATACATACTTACGGAAATCTTCTCCCAATATTCACTATCATTAATATACATCAATCAATTTCAATCCTTCCAATACACATCAAGTCATCACTTACATATTACCTTCATATTCACTATCCATAAATTCTAAGGATTACCTTATACATATCCAAAATCTCTAAAACATCTATATTCTCATAACCAATTCGTTCATTACATAAGAACTCATAAATGATGCCGGCCAAGGCACTTCCATTACCACTTTTTACCTTCACCAAAGGTTCAATTTAAAATCCGAACTCATCCCATGGCAACCTGCATCACAATGCTAAAAAGGAGACCACATGGGAGAGTGAGTTATACATTCAAAATGACGAATAATATATATATTGTGATCATGTGTATATGCATACAACGTCATGTGTGCTTTGCTACAAAATCATAAAATTATCATTCATTTATCATCTCGTTATTATAATAGGCATACAAGCCTCATGAAACGCAATTCATATTATAAACAAGCACAAGCACATACACAATCACTTTGCCACTTATCAACAAGGGCATTCACAATTTATCATCATCAATTCATTAAGACTTCACTCAATTCCTTCTCGCAAGGGGTTTCTCATCACTCGTGGTCATCCCATCTCAAATGCCATGCTCTTATGGCTAATGCATATGTCAACTGTTTAATGCATATGCAACAGATCCGATTTCATACCAAGGGTGATCGCAACCACCATAATCAATCATTCATAATCATTGGTTTCCCGCCTCGTAAGGGGTACTCCCTATAGCAGCCTCGCAAGGTGCTTTCTCGTGATCGCAACCACGTTCAACAATTCTCATAGGTTTCCCGCCTCGCAAGGGGTACTCCCGCCTCATGATCGCAACCATGGGCATCATAGGTGCTCGCAAGCCCTTTATCATATCAAATACCAAGTGATCGCAACCACTGGCTCATCATCATACAATGGTCCCCGCAGCGCCTTTCACATTCCACAACCAGGTAATCGCAACCACCGGCACAATATCATACCATCATTACATTAGTTTCCCGCCTCGCAAGGGGTACTCCCTTCATAGAATCCCGCAGGATCTTTCATCACTGTGATCGCAACCACAAAGTATCAATGCTATGCCATGCCATGAATGCAAAATGCAATAATGCATATGCCCAAACAACCTCGCAAGGATATCTCACCCTCTCAATTAGGGATATAATTAATTTGGCATTTCAATAATTTTTTATGATCATTTATAAAGCCCCTCAAGGCACATCATCCATATAATTGGCATCTCAATGGCCACAAACATCATTCATAACAATTCACACATGGATATCAAAGGCATAGCAAGCATCATAATATTAATCCACACTTAGAATTATTCAAGGCATATTCATCATTCCACATATGGCAATTACTCTTATGCCCAATACAATCATGTTCTTGACTTTACATCTCAACACAATACATTTTTATATTTCACATCGTATAGCAAATCAATATCCATATTCAACCACAATGGTTTTACCACGAAATCATCAATAATAACGATCATCCTTTACTGAAGGAAATGATCCGCAACGTTATTCGTTATTACCCATTATAATTGTCATCTCCGATTTATCGGTTATTAACATACACCTTGCTATTCAATCATTCCCATGAAGGGTTCGTAATCACTCAAAAGTACTATCTCATAACTCAACATCAAACCCTTAACATTGTCCCCACACACTTCATTCTTGGTGGTTAAGATTCATGTTTCACATTATACATATTATGGGTATAAACAAATTTTCTCAATATCTTAATCCTTATCCATCACCACCCAATTATGTTATAGGCATATATATATATATATACATATATATATCTCCATACATTCCCTCAAGTATCACCCAAGATAAGGGGAAAAGGCCCAACACCGTTAAAGCTGATAAATAAGGAATAAAATTCCATCAGGGGTCACTCGCTCAAGCGAGAGCCTCACTCGCTTGAGCGAGACACGTCCATCTCGCTTGAGCGCCTCGGCTCGCTCGGGCGTAGTCGCGCCAGTATCTATTTCCTTAAGCATTCGCTCGAGCGAGGCTCCCTTCAACTAGCCACTCGCTCGGGCGAGAATTATCCAGTAACGAATCCCACTAACACTCGCTTGAGTGAGGCACCCACTCGCTTAAGCGAAATCCGACTAGAGGCCATCCTTCCCCTTCCACACTCGCTCACTCGGCGAGGCTTCCCAATACTCGGTTTTTCACTCGGTGAACTTATTCCAGAACCGATTCCTCTCTCGTTCGGTCTTTCATTCGTCTAAATTATTCCAGGACCGACTCATCTCTCGCTCGGTCTTTCACTCGGTAAATTATTCTAACCCGACTCATCTCCTGATCAGTCTTTCACTCGGCAAATCATTCCAAAACCGACTCATCTCTTGATCGGTCTTTCACTCGGCAAATCATTCCAAAACCGACTCATCTCTTGATTGGTCTTTCACTCGGTAAATCATTCCAAAACTGACTCATCTCTTGATCGGTCTTTCATTCGGTAAATCATTCCAAACCTGACTCCTCTTTCGTTTGCTCAGGCGCGGCCACGCCCGCTTGAGCAAGATTCATCTAGAATCTTACCTGATCACATCACACTCAACGCGCTCGAGCGGAACACTCGCTCGCCTGGGCGAAATTGGCCCAGAGGCCATAATACCGAGACAGGGAATTCTCGCCTGGGCGAGATCCCATCTCGCTTGAGCGAGAATATCAGATCTTATGTAGAAAATGAAAATTCACACAGACCATCATATGAAACCTCATCATAAGCCAATTTAATTACATCCAACATATCATATACAACATGTGAGGCATATACAACTTGTTCAAACAGTCATGCTTATAAAATTCTTATTCCAACATATTAATCATGTAAAATTCAAACTCATCATCATCTTATATACATATATTCATACATTGCCACAACGATTCCATATATTCTCACATCATTCCCAATAATCATCAACTCACCATTCATGTCACTTTAATAAATACATGGCAAGGCAAGCATGAGTATCCATCACATACAACAATCACTATTGTTTTACTCATGCAATTTGAATGTTAACTCCTCTCCTACCTCGAGGGAAGAGCTGAAACGGTTCCAATGCTCCGAATGCTCCATCGCATCACCTGGAATACGATCTATATACCATACATATGCATACACATAATCAATAACCATCATAACTCTAAAAATTTGTTAGCTTATCATAAAGCTCAACATCAAGTCCTAAACTTGGTAAATGTCAACTTATGCAATTGTGTTAGGCTTCGGGAATTCCTTTCCCCAAGCCAAGATCCTTTAGATCTTAAAGATCAACTAAACCCAATGTCATCATTACCTCCTCCATTACATAATGTAATCCCAAATCACATCAATCCATCAACAATCATCATTATCACTTAGAGCTCCACACAAGTTACTCTTGTCCCTCATAAACCATCCTTAATTAACAACTCTAATGACACAAATCATGGCCTATCAATTTACCAACCAACATGTATATTCCATTAATTCTACCATTAAGGGTTATCTCCAATGTTCACCATTATTCATCATTATGATTAACAACACATATATTAAACATCACCCATTACATTCAATTTAACCTTTCAAGCTATATTATATCCATTTCCCCAAATTCTTAGGGCTAGGGTTCCCATCAAAACCCAACAACCATTATCAATACTCATTAATCACCACAAATTGCCATCTTTCATTATTAATACCATTCTCTAATATCATTAAACTTACATTCTACTCACATTTCATACTTTCCCCAATTTATGAAAGTTAGGGTTTCATTAAAACCCAACAACACTCATTATTATCTATTTATTCCTCATCACCTTCCAACTATGCATTCATCCTCTTCATTTATTAACACCAATGTTAACATTTATGACAATCCCACTCTAGGGTTCCATATTTAAAGCTTTCATTAAATACCCCATTTACCTATATTACTCCCCCAAGCCATAAAACTCATAAACATGATATTAACTTCATCAAAGATGGTGAGAGAAGCTTACCTCACCATAAAACAAAAATGGAACCAAATGAGGGGGAGAGACCCAACGAAATTGGAGAAGAGAGGAAGAGGATCAACACCCAATGGCTTCCTTCAAGCTCCCAAGAGATCGAAAATGGTAGAGGAGAAGAAGACTCCACTTGTCTTAGATTTTCGAAGAGAAGAGTTGAGAGGGAAGAAGAAGAAGGTGAAAGAAGAAGAAGAAGGAGTGTAGAAAGGAGAGGAAGAAGTGACGTGAAAGTGGAAAGAAAGTGAGGGTTTATGTTTTAATATTTGGCTTCACATTAAAATCTCACCATTTTATAACAAACAGGCTCACAATTCGGGCTCAATACATTATATAAAAATTATTCCGAATATAGATCCGGATTCCCAATAATATTCTTAATAGCCCTGACCAACGGCATCTCAATCGGAGATACTTGGTCCGACACCCATATCCTAATCGGGTATAATTTTATCTCACATAAGCTCAATAAATCATAAATATCCCTAATAAATCCCAATTTAATAATTCCAATATTTTGGGACACTTATTAGTCCATTTATATTTATTCAATATTTATTCCACATGTTTATTCATTTTTATAAAAATTCGGGATGTTACATGTCCCTCATGCTTGAGGTGTGGTAATGTTATGTTTTTGTAATATAGTTATGGTGGATAAGGGTGAGACTACTGAATGTGTTATGTATGTGAGTGAAAGTGCATAAATTGTGTTGAATGGGAGACTAAATTAGGGAGTGATTAGGAAGTGAATGATCGTGTAGGAAATGAGAAAGATACAAAGGTAGTAAATGATAAGGTCATGCAAAAAAACTACTAACGAAAAGAGCTTGTTTTGCACACTTTTAAGAGATAGTAAATTCTAGCATGTACTTGTGAAATTCTTGTGCATGTGGGAAGGTTTATGGGTGACCATTGGATTTAATCAAAAGGTTATTATCAATTAGCTTTAACTAGTTAAAATAGTAGAAATCACCATTTACTTATATTGTCATTCAACCCTTCATTAAATGAGGTGTCACTAAAAACAAGTGTTTTCTTTTATTGTGATTGTTTACCCTTGATGACTTCTTTACTTTGATTTGTGAGATTCTTCTTAAATACAACGTCTTGTTAGAATGGATGATGGGCACATTGTAAGCTTTTCCTTTGAAATTTGTAAGTTAATAGAAAGAATAAGTTTTTTTTGTTCCTAATGTTCAATTATGCTCTTACCTATTAGTTCTTTTTCTTTCCCCCTAAATTGATGCAATTGTGAAGATCTTTTTTATGCATTTTTAGTTTGATTAAAACTAATGAAAACTCATAATCAAATCAAGGGTATCCAAAATTATTCGATGAGGAAATATAGTTTTTTTGGTTATAAGAGGAAATAAGGCAATAGAAAAACTAAACTAACCTCTCCTTACACAATAAATGAGTAATATGCGTAGAAGGATCTCTCCATTTGCTCAACACTACTCCGTCCCGACCGCTTTCCTTGCTAACAAATCAATTATGATGTTTCAAGTTTGATGAATATGAACAATGGTCATACTTCACTCCTATTGGATTAAATCCTTTACCTGCTTGATAATATACCTCAACCAATAAGAATTAGTGTCTATTGACAGGGCCCACAAGCGCACGGGTTATGTCGCGTAATATAGAAGATTATCATTCTCCACAGGGACTGTGTTCAAAGTACCAGCATATTGAAATTTAATTATCCACACAATTGATTTTTAATGTTTTTGTAAAATAAAACACAAATTAAAAATAAATTTAGAAACAAAATTTACTTGACACTTAAAAAATAGAGTTGAGAGTATCTTGGGATTTCGGGGGATCAAGACTCTATTTTATGTTAATGAATTTTAACTTTTCATAAATAAGAATCAAATTAAGTTTTCCAAGGCGGATTTTCCTTAAGCTAATTAATATGTTCCTCTCGGAATCCTATTAATGTACCTAACCTATGGAAAGCGCTGCTTAATCCTTAGAAAAGGCCCATTATCGTTTTGTGAAAATCCCTTATTTATTCCCCAAAAGACTTTGATTACTTTCACGGTTTTACCGAGGTCACAAAAAGTATTTCAAAACCTTAGGCTTAGTTCAAAAACTTTCCAGTAACAATAAATCTCTCGATTCTATTAATTACTTAAACTTACTAATATACCCGTAAGTATACAGTTTTATCACTTAGGTTCTTGTTAGGAATTACTAAGAGCATTGAGCATTTTTTGAACTAAATGGAAAACAGAAATTTATTTAATTCAAAGTCAAAATAACATTATCATAAAATATTATCACACCCCCTTCATCCCAAGATAATTAATTTAGTTACTCATGAAATAATTCAAATTCATACACATGATGGAAAAATAAAACATACAAGACATGGTAAAAATAAAGACTTACAGGTTTCTCAAAAGCTCAAAATAATTTTACCACTGTATTTTCTTGTTGCAATATTCCTCCACCAATTACAAATTGGAACGCTCACTTTTACAATCCTCAAACTCTTACAAAACAGAAAGAAAAAGAAAAGAAAATGAAAATAAAAAGAGAAAGAAACGAGACAGAGAGGAAAACGAAGGAAAAGAAAACGAAAGAGAAAGAAAACGAAAGAGAAAGAAAAGAAAGGAATGAAGCTGATGAAGAATGGGATAAAACACGACGCTCGAATGGCTTCAGACCTCCCCCCTATTTATAGAAATCTGGACGTCAATAGTCATGGGGAACGGCGGCTAGTGGGACTTCTCTTTTGTCTTCTTGTCAGCCACCCCACAAGATCAACTTGGAAATAGCCTGGACAGTGTGGTGGAGAAACAGCCTGGACCTCGACAACTATAGGGAACGACGGCTAGTGGGTTTCTCTTTTGTCTTGTTGTCAGCCGCCCCCTCATAATTCAAGGATCCACTTGGATAGTGGGAATTCAAGTCAGCATGGGCAATCGGTGGAAATATGGAACCGACGTTCTCCTTATGACTCAGATTAGTGCCTCAGCCAGCATCCATCCTCAGTGGGAATTAATCCGAGCGGAACAGGTGCTCTTCATACATAAAAGACCGAGTGAAAGCTTGAATTCACCGATTATTGACTCGGAAATTTCTTTCCAAGGAGCATTCATCAGGACCTTTGTTCATTCAGAATTGCTTCACTCGGTGTTGCTTTGTCCAGAAATGTCACTGCTTGAAGCATCCATTCGGAATTGCTTCAAACAGAAACAAGTTCCGAGCAAAGCACCTCCGATTGCTTCACTGATTGAAACATTCATTCGGAATTGTTTCAAAAGTGACTCACTCGGAGATCATTTGCTCGGAGGTGCTTCAGCTTGAAGCACTCGTTCAGACCCTCTTCTTTCACATGTGACCCACTCAGGATCGGGAAGTCTTCATTCAAATGATTCAATCGGCACCTCCAAAATGTTTCACTTGGCTATGTCTCTGGAATTGAACCACTTGGAGAAACCTTGCTCGGATATATTGCTTGGGAGTAATTCAGTCGAGAACGACCCTTTCTTCACTCCTTGAAATGATCCACTCGGACACATTCACTCGGAAGTCTGACTTGCCTCTCACTCAGAATGGCCTCAATCATCAATCAACCCATTCGGTTGTATTCACTCGGGAGTCGGCCTTACTTTTCACTCAGAAATTTGGAACTTGAGAGAATTCTGGCCGATAGAAGCTCCTTCCAGGTCAGATCTTTGCTTTGCTCAGAAATACATCTCTCGGCCCCAAACCACTCGGAAGTGCCTTCCTTGGAGACATCTCACTCGGGGTTAGTTTGAAACTTGAGAGTCTGCCCGAAAGAGACTCATTTCCTTGCTTGAAAAGACATTTTCTCCGAAACACACTACTCGGAAAGGCCTTTTCTTTGCTCAAAATGCTATCTTTTCCAAGACACACCACCTGGAGACATCCTTGCCTGACAAGTGTTTTTCTAAAGTTCAAAGTTTTTCATTCAGAATCAACTCACTCAGGAGTCTTCCACTCGGAAACAATTTTGCCCAGAAAAAGCACTTGTCCCCAAATCGGACTTGCTTCAATCAGTAATATTTCACTCGGACGAATATCTTTGGGCGGTATTTATTCAAAGTCAGTCCCTTTTTCACTCAGATTAGTTGCAGTCGGAAAGCTTCCATTCGGATTCACCTCCAACCGGGACATATTCCTTCAAGGTCAGCCATTTTTCACTTGGAATGGCTTTGATAGGGAACCTTTCACTTGGATTTACCTCCAACAGGGAAATATTCCACTCGGCAACGCTTCATTCTGAGTCATCCTACTCGGATTTGATCATTTCTGAGTCATCCTACTTGGATTTGATCATTTTTGAGTCATCCTACTCGGATTTGATCATTCTGAGTCAGAATTCAGTATAAAAAAGAGAATTCTTTCCACTTGGGCTTGTTCTTCTTGATTTTTTATCATTTGATGGTCATTTTTCTCTTGTTATTGACCCTTGTATTATCCTAATTTCTGCAAAATAAAATACCCAAGTAGAATATAGTGGAAAGAAAGCGAAAATCACAAAAATTAAGGAAATACAATGGATAATGATTAAAATCCTAAGCAAACTAGATCTAATTTATTGTGTTATAAAACACTTATCATCTATCATGGTAAATAAAATTCAAGTAGTATCTGCTTAATTAGTTTTACACCTTACAATCTTAAACCCTTTATTCCAAACAAACTTCAATTCCATAATTAGAACCAAAAGTTTAGCCCATAAATTATCAAAGCAGAATGAATTTATGGTAAATTGGACCTTGTTGCCATATCCATTTTTGTCCGATTAAAACTAATGAAAATCGGACCTAGAATATTGAATAAAGACTAACATATATTATATTATAGAGGAATGGTTTCAAACAACAAATAGAAATGATTATAGGAGGCTTTAACCAAGAAGATTGAAATTTCTCCTATCATCCTTAATTGATGGTCCTTTATCCATATGGTGATGCATACAAGCTATGTGTTTGCAATCTTTTAGGAAGACAACCCTAATGCATGTGGCTAGGTAAAACAAAAATAAAAAGAAGAAAATAAGGATAACATCGATTAGAATGATTCTCTTCGTATATGCTTATGAAAATAAGTTATACATTTATACATAATTTATTTCCTAATATAGAACATAATCAAATTTGTTTAAAATTTGTTATATTTACAACTATTATCCTAATAGATATAATCTTATTTATACACAATCCTAACTGATATTATTGGATTGTTTTGGATTGATTTTTGTTAGCCCCCTCACAAGTTGGAGGTGGGTAGAGGTCTTCCAACTCAAGCTTAGATACATTGGAATGAAACATCTGAAAAGGTAAGGCTTTGGTAAACATCTCTGTGAGCTGATGGCAAGAAGGAACAGGTAGCAACCACATTAATCGGCTTAAGGCTTCTCATAGATAAGATGGCAATCAATTTCTAGGTGCTTTGTGCGCTTGTGAAAGACAAGATTTGCCATAATATAGGTGCACTTTGATTATCGTCATAAAAAACAGCAGGCTTAGAGCAAGTGACTTTTAAATCATGAAGGAGATATGGTAGCCATTGCAACTCATAAGTACTTGTTTCTAAGGCCCTATACTCTGTCTTCGAGGATGAACTTGACATTGTGCTTTATTTCTTAATCTTCCAAGATATCAAAGAATTCCTAAGAAAGAAGTAATAGGCTGTAATTGAGCGGCGTGTATCGACACAAGTTACCTAATCTGCATCACTAAAACTAATTAGATGTGCAGGAGAATCCCTTTTTAAAGAACAAACCTTTGCTTGGATAATTTTTTAGGTACCTTAAAACTCTTCTAGCAGCACCAAGATAAGATTTTGTTGGATGAGCCATGAATTGGCTTAATTATTAAGTTGCAAAAACTATGTTACGATAAGTTATTGTGAGGTAAATTAAGCGACCAACAATACGCCTATACAGCAAGGGATCATCAAGCAGTGCACTAGAGTCTTCTTGTGGAAGTCTCATGGAGCTATCCATCGGCGTTGTGCTAGGTTTGTAACCTAACATTCCAGAATTAACAAGAAACTCAAGGAAATACCTTCTTTGGGAAACATACATACCTTCATCAGAATGATTAACTTCCAAGCCCAAAAAATATTTCAATGTCCCCAAGTCTTTGACTTGAAATTAGAATGAAGAATTTGTTTGATTAAGATAATTTCTATGGGGAATTTCCAGTTAGCACGATATCATCTACATAGATTATCAAAGCTGTGAAAGAGCTATTATGATGTTTGATGAATAAACTATGGTCTGCATGAGCTTGTGTATATCCAGAAGAAAGGAGCAAGTTAGAGAGATTTTTATACCATTTCTGACTTGCTTGTTTAAGTCCATAAAAAGACTTCTTCAATTTGTAACATTGATCTGGCTTATGACCTTGCAGACCTTTAGGAATGAGCATATAGACTTCTTCAAAAAGGTCCTCATGAAGAAATGCATTACTAACATCTAATTGTTGAAGATCCCATTGATTAATCGAAGTTAAAGCCAGAATAACACGAATAGTGGCCATCTTCATGACAGGAGAGAAGGTTTCAAAGAAATCAATACCTTAATTTGGGAGTACCCCTTTGTAACTAATCACGCTTTATATCGCTCAACACTTTCATCTGATTTACGCTTAATTTTGTAAATCCATTTGCATCCAATGGGCTTGATATTCTTAGGAGTTTTAATAATTTCCCAAGTATGATTTTGCTTTAGAGCCTTAATTTCGTCTCTCGTGGCATCTTTCCAACACTACTGGGAGATGTAACATCCTGCTTTTAATAATAGCTCTATTTTGTAATTTATGAAGCATGGAAGGCTTGTAAGTGTTAATTAATGAATAAAACACTCTATGGATGGCTTTTAATGCTCCAAAAGTTTCATTTTTAGGTATAATTATGGAATTTTAGAGAAATTATTCAAATTCCGAGTAAAAAGGCTCTGATCCGAGTGACAGAGTGAAATTTCGAGTGAAGGATTACCAATTCCGACTGAAGGTTACAAAATCCGAGTGAAGAGATGAAGTTCCGAGTATAAGTTATGATGTCCGAGTGAAAACTGCAAATTCTGAGTGACCAAGAGGAATTCCGAGTGGAAAATGGAAATACCGAGTGAAAATGGTATTTTCCGAGTGGAACATGGTCAAGAGGACTTATTCCGAGTAAAATAATGTCTCAGAGACTCACTGCCGAGTCAAACATGCCAAGTAGACTCGATCCCGAGTCAAGATCTTCAAAGGACTCATTTCAGAGTCAATTATTCTTGAGTGACTCGTTTCCGAGTCAATTAAGATCAAAAGTTGCAATCCTGAGTGAAGGAATTTCCGATTGACAACAAATAAGTCTTGGGTCGGTTTAGGATCAATATTACCGAGTGGACATTCAAGTGGAATGAGTCAGCATTGAGGAAATTCACCGAGTGAAAGCTGATCAGGAGAAGAGTCGGTTTGGAGATGAATTACCGAGTGATGACTGACCTGATATTGAGTAAGTTTTAGCAATGAAGAACTGAGTGCTTGGAATCGGTTTCAGAAGAATTTTACCGAGTAAAAAACTTGAGTAAAAGACTGACTTAGAGCTGACTCAGTATCTGGAAAGTTTACCGAGTGGATATGCTTGAATGAAGACTCGGTTACCGAGTGAAAGCATGAGTGAGAGAGGGAGCTCGGTCTAGACAGACTCTACCGAGTGAGAAACCAAGGAATTGAGTCAGATTCAGATGAATTCCGAGTGAGTGCACATGACTCGCTCAAGCGAGTCTGATTTCGCTTGAGCGAGATGGACCCTGATGCATAATTCCTCTTTTCAATCAGCCTTCGCTCAAGCGTGTATACTGCGCTCAAAGCGCGCTCGACCCTGATGCTCTTTTCCCCACTCACGCTCAAGCGAGAATAGCATGACTCGCTCGAGCGAGGGAACTTGTGTTCCTTTCTTCTTCACACGACTGGAGGAATTCCAGTCGGTTTATAGGCTAACCGAGTGGAATTCCAGTCGGTTTTCAATGCCAGAAGTGACTTTTGACTCCTTTCTTGTCTCTTATGCCATTTTTAATACAACCAACACCATTATTACTCATCCTAGTGGGTGGACGGCCAGAAGTGGATCATTATAAACCACTTTCCTATTTTTAATTCTCCATTACCTCCACTAACAGCACTAAACACCCACTAATGGAAAAGCTGTTTCCCACTTACTTTGCATTATTAACTCTGCCTTGCCAAGACCTGAACACGTTGGAACAAAGCTAGTAGACTATCCTTACCTTGACTTCCCTTCTTTCTCAATACTCCTTCAAACAGAAGCAGGAGGACAACCAGGGAGCCATTTTTCACTCAGCAAAACAAGTAAGAGGGGACAGGGTTGTGAATATTTGTGAAATGGGTAGAGTTGTATGCTGTTCTAGGATTCCAGTTTTAATTTCGTAACTTGTTGCTTAATTTTGAAACTAAAAACGTATGAATTTGTCTCTGACTTCTTCATGAAAGTTGTAGATCTTTTTGTTGTCTAAATTTTGAGACTTGAATCAATTAAATTGAGTATGTATAGCAAAAGTTATAGCCAAAACACTACTGCATGTCCGAGTGAAAGATTATTTCTATGTTTTATACATACTTTGATATTCTGGGAATTATACATGCATAATCAGCCTTTGATGTCTGCATGAAAGATGTAGATATTCATGTTAGGGATCTATAGAAAGTGGTTTCAAGTTAAAAAGATGCTTGTAACTCTAGTTTTGCTCAAAATATAGAAGTATGTTCATGATGCAAAACTGTTAACTATGAAATCCGAATCTTCTTTTCAATACTGGGAATTTTGTGGTATGAATTAGTGGATGGTGTCTTCATGAAAGTTGTAGATAAATATGTTAAGAGTATTTTAGAACTGGTTTCATGTTAAAATCATTTGTGTAGCTCTACAAACGTTGAAAATACTAATATATGTACGTTTTGAAAACTCACCTGGAGGCAGTGTTGTATTTTGTGGATAAATGGTATTTCTGCTTAGAATTTGAATTTATGATCTGCATGAAAATTGTAGATATTTGTGTTAAGAGTAATTTAGAACTGGTTTCATGCAAAAATCATTTTTGTAACTCCAGAAACACTGAAATTACTAACATATGTACGTTTTGAAAAACTCACCCTGAGACAGTATGGTATTTCGTGAATAAGTGATATTTCTGTTTGGAATTTGAAATTGTGTTCCTCATGAAAGTTGTAGACAATTATGTTATTGAACTACAGAAAGTGGAATCACCTAAAAAGGAGTTGATTTGCTCATATTATGACTGTTTTACTAACGTATGTCGCTGTTCGGAGATGCTGAAATTCACTTATAAAGGCTATTATGAAAGAAAATGATATTTTCTCTATGGATAAAGATTTATGATTGAATTCTTGAGTGATTATGAGTTATTAGAAATGTTGTTGAGCATTATGCAGTTTGTATGATGTGGTGGCGAATAATTATGAATAACGAAACTACTTTGTATGTACATGAATGCCTTGTGATATTGACACATGTGACTGAAACAGTAAATCCATGATTTTGTGAATTATTATGAGTGTTGTGTCCTTTGAGGACTTGTATTCTAAGAAGTTTTGGAAATATGGATATCATGGTATGTTAAAAGAATTAAAGGCATTCATACATCATAAGCATTCGGACGCACCATGGAATTTAGGGGTTCCATGATTGCCTACCCTGGTGGGGGGTTACTCTATGATGAGTTAAGCCCTATTTTGTTGTGTGCCATGAAGTGTAGGGATTCATGGTTTATGCAAAGTCCTACTTATGATATTCGTGTACTTCGGTACTTAAGCGCCATGAAGTGTAGGGATTCATGGTATATGCTAAAGCCCTATTTGTGTCTCTATGAGACTTTTACTGCAGTATTCCCACCAAAACCAAATGGATCCAGCATGACATCATTTGACTAATTAAAGATCTATTAAATGGACTTGTTTGGCATATTCATCATATCATTATGAGTTGTTGATTGTGTTTGTGCAATTTTATCTATTTTATACTTATTCTATATTCTGTCTCACTCTTACATTAATTTTTACAGTGAACGACACGCAGAATGCAGAGTGATGCCATGATTGATGCCTATTTGAATTATTACTTGAACTTTGATTTTATGGGTTGTAATAAGTATAATATGTCATGTACCATTATTTTCTAAATCGTTTTCGCTACTTAAATATGTTCTTGAATTTAATTATTCACGACTAGTATGTATGATAATTTTTCCGCTGTTATCAACTATTACATAAACTCTGAATTAAATTTATGAATTTTTAAAATGATCTTCGAAAAAGCAAAAAATTTACTCGAAAATTTTAATTAATATTTCGGGGCGTTACAATGTTGGTATCAGAGCGTTTTCAAAAATTCCGGACCAATTGCTATGACATGTACTGTTTCTTGATATAATATGTGAAATGTTTGATTCTTTACTTGATAACATGTTGAGTGTGTACTATATGACTTGTGCCTGACTGATTAATCGCAAAAATGATTTGTTTGATTATTGTTGGTAATATGATAAATGTGTTATACAATTTATTGCTTAATTGACATAATGTAGAATACTTATAGTTAGGTTATAATACAATATATATTCCTTAGAATTAGTATAAACCAAACTACGAATGTAGGATGGCAAGAAACAACAACAACAACAACAACGATATGGCAGCAGCTTTCAACCGCTTAGCTGAAGCCATAGAACGACAAAACCAACCAAGGAGCACTGGAGGACTCCATGGGTTAGACCACTTCCTGAAAAGAAAGCCTTCACAATTCAAAGGAGGTTATAATCCAGAAGGAGCATATCTTTGGGCCAAGGAAATAGAGCGCATCTTTCGAGCCTTGCCCTGCACAGAATGCGAAAAGGTAGAGTATGCCACCTATATGTTGGTGGAAGAGGCAGAAAACTGGTGGATTCATGCTAGAATCCGTATGATCGAGACTGACAGACCCTTGAACTGGGTCAACTTCAAAGACTATTTCCTGGAGAAATATTTTCCAGCAAGTGTGAAAAGCCGCAAAGAGCTGGAATTTATGGAGTTGAAACAAGGCTCGATGTCTGTTGGAGAATATGCTGCAAAGTTTGAAGAACTATCTCTGTTCTACCCTCCTTTTCAACAGGCTGGTGCCGATGAATCAAAATGTGTTAAATTTGAGAACGGGCTGAATCTGGAAATCAAAGAGGTGATAGGATACCAAGAGATTCGGAGTTTTCCTATTCTAATCAACAAATGCAGAATTTTTGAAGAAAATCACCAAGCCAGACTGGCACATGAAAAGGCCAATAGACAACTGAAACCTCAGTCAGTTGATTTCAAAAGAAGAGGGTCGTTCTATCAAAGTCGTTTCAAGGGAGGATCATCATCATCATCTTCTGAAAGACGTAACAATATGAGATGTCTAAAGTGCGGAGGTAACCATCACATACGTGATTGCAACAGACGTCTTGAAGATGTCACTTGTTTTCGTTATAACCAAAAAGGACACATCAGTCCAAATTGTCCGCAGATCAATCAAAATAACAACAGGAACACTATGAATGATCAAAGAGGCTCTAATTATCAGAGAAGTCATGGAGGAGACACACGTGCTGCCCAACCTCCAAGATAGAACAGGGAGTCAACAGATCATAAATTACAACCAACAAGTGGAAGAGTCTTTGCCATCAGCGGTTCAGAGGCAGATCAAGCTGATAACCTCGTACAAAGTAAGTGTGAGATCAATGGTACAATCTTATCTGTGTTATTTGATTCTGGTGCTACTCATTCATTTATTTCTGATGAGTGTGTTGGACGTCTTCAATTACCTGTGAATCCTATGAGATATGACCTGATTGTTTCCACTCCCACTGGTACACAACTTAGGACTACTAAGGTGTGTAACAAATGCTCTATGCTCATAGAAGGTAAAAACTTTCTAGTCGATCTTGTTTGTTTACCTTTGAAGGATCTGGAAGTAATCCTAGGGATGGACTGGTTATCGGCAAATCGAGTCTTGGTGGACTATCATAACAAAACTGTGATATTTCCATCAGAAGAAAATCTTACTTCCAACAATCTCAAACTCTTTGCCTTACAAGGTGAAAGCCAATTATTTGCCTTGTTTTCTCTTCCACAAGGAGATGGAGAATCTAAAGAGATCGAAATGCCAGTTGTTTCTGAATTTCCTGAAGTATTTCCTGAGGATGTCTCAAGTTTACCCCCAGAACGTGAGATAGAATTCTCAATTGACTTAATTCCAGGAGCAGGACCAGTGTCTAAAGCTCCATACCGTATGGCACCAGTTGAACTAGCGGAACTGAAGAAACAAATTGAAGAGTTGTTGGAGAAGCATTTCATCAGACCTAGTGTGTCACCATGGGGAGCACCAGTATTGCTCGTCAAGAAGAAAGACGGAAGCATGAGGTTATGTGTAGATTATCGTTAGCTGAACAAATTGACGGTGAAGAATAGATATCCTCTGCCCAGAATTGATGATCTGATAGATCAATTGAGAGGTGCTGCAGTATTTTCCAAGATTGATCTACGATCAGGTTATCATCAGATTCGTGTCAAGTCTGAGGATATTTCAAAGACAGCCTTTAGAACACGCTATGGTCATTACGAATATCTTGTGATGCCTTTCGGAGTGACCAATGCTCCAGCTGTATTCATGGATTACATAAATCGAGTGTTCCATCCCTATTTGGATCAATTTGTTATCATCTTCATTGACGATATTCTGATTTATTCAAAAACTGTAGAGGAGCATGAAAAGCATCTTCGAGTGGTATTGCGAATTTTAAAGGAGAAGCAGTTGTATGCAAAGTTATCAAAATATGAATTCTGGTTGAAAGAGGTAAAATTCCTAGGCCATGTAATCTCAAACGAAGGAGTGTCTGTGGATCCTTCTAAAATAGAAGCTGTGGTAAACTGGGAGAGACCTACTTCAGTTAGTGAGATACGAAGTTTCCTGGGATTAGCTGGTTATTATCAGAGATTCATTGAAGGGTTTTCTCAAATTGCTCTACCAATGACTCGGCTAACCCGGAAGAATCAACCTTTTTCTTGGACGCCAGAATGTGAGAAAAGTTTCCAAGAACTGAAGTTGAAGCTTACATCTGCTCCAGTCTTAACCTTACCTAATCCACAAGAAGATTTCGTGGTTTATTGTGATGCTTCCAAAATGGGCTTAGGATGTGTTTTGATGCAGCAACGAAAGGTGGTTGCCTATGCTTCTAGACAGTTGAGACCACATGAGATGAACTATCCGACGCATGATCTAGAATTGGCAGCAGTGGTATTTGCTCTAAAAATCTGGAGACACCATTTGTATGGAGTCAGGTTTGAAGTGTTCAGTGACCACAAGAGCTTGAAGTATTTGTTCGATCAAAAGGAATTGAACATGAGGCAGCGAAGGTGGATGGAGTTTCTTAAAGATTATGATTTTGATTTGAAGTATCATCCAGGAAAAGCAAATGTGGTGGCAGATGCACTAAGCTGAAAGTCCATTCATATGGCATCTTTGATGATAAAAGAAATAGAAATGATAGAACAGTTCAGAGACATGAACTTGGGTGTAGAGATGAAATCTTCAAGGAGTATAACCTTGGGGACTTTGAAGATAACCAATGATTTCCTGAAACTGTTAGGTGAAAGACAGACAAGGGACTTGCAATTACAAGAGTTAAAAGAGTTGCAGGTGAATGGGAAGGATATGGGACTACAAGAAGGATCAGATGGAATTTGGAGGATCAGGAATAGAATTTGTGTACCAGATGATATTGATCTAAGAAGGACGATCCTAGAAGAAGCACATAAAAGTATGTTGAGCATTCATCCTGGATCAACTAAGATGTATCAAGATCTGAAGAAAAGCTTTTGGTGGCCAAGGATGAAGAGAGAGATAGCTGAATATGTGTCTTCATGCCTGGTATGTCAAAAAGCCAAGGTAGAACACCAAAAGCCATCTGGTGAACTGCAACCATTAGATATTCCTGTCTGGAAATGGGATGACATCTCAATGGACTTTGTGTCAAGGTTGCCAAGAACACGTTCAGGGAATGATGCAATCTGGGTTATTGTAGACAGATTGACAAAGTCTGCTCACTTCCTCCCAATGAATATGAAGAACTCTTTACAAAAATTGGCACAGTTATATGTGAAAGAGATCGTAAGACTACATGGTGTACCATCTAGTATTGTGTCAGATAGAGATCCAAGATTCACTTCCCGATTCTGGGGAAGCTTGCACCAGGAATTGGGTTCAAAGCTTCGATTGAGTTCAGCTTATCATCCCCAAACAGATGGGCAGTCAGAGCGTACCATACAAAGTTTGGAAGACTTACTGCGATCTTGTGTGATTGAACATGGTGGTAGTTGGGAGCAGTTTCTTCCATTGATTGAATTCACGTATAACAATAGCTACCACAGTAGTATTGGTATGGCTCCATTCGAAGCATTGTATGGTAGGAAGTGTCGAACGCCCCTTTGTTGGTTAGAAACTGGTGAAAGTTTGGCGTTAGGACCTGAAATTGTGCAGCAGACTACTGAACAGATAGAAATGATCAGAGAAAAGATGAAGGCATCTCAAGACAGACAAAAGCACTATTACGATAAGAGGAGGAAACCACTTGAATTCCAAGTCGGTGAGCATGTATTTTTGAAGGTTTCACCTCACAAGGGGATTGGCCGAGCCTTGAAGAGTAAGAAGTTGAGTCCGAGGTTCATTGGACCATATGAGATCCTAAAGAGGGTTGGTACAGTGGCATATCAGATTGCACTTCCTCCTCATCTGGCAAATCTGCATAATGTATTTCATGTATCACAACTGAGGAAGTATGTACAAGATCCCACCCACGTGATTGCTGCTGATGATATTGAAGTTAGAGAAAATCTGACCATCTCTACAGAACCTACACAGATCCTAGAAAGATCGAATAAACGCTTGAGGAACAAGAATGTACCACTGGTAAAAGTTGCATGGAAACAAGGAACTGATGTAACTCTGACTTGGGAGCGTGAAGATGCTATGAGGACACAGTATCCAGGATTGTTTCACTGAGGAGCGTGTTAAGTTAAATTTCGAGGACGAAATTTCTATTAGGGTGGGAGAATTGTAACATCCTGCTTTTAATAATAGCTCTATTTTGTAATTTATGAAGCATGGAAGGCTTGTAAGTGTTAATTAATGAATAAAACACTCTATGGATGGCTTTTAATGCTCCAAAAGTTTCATTTTTGGGTATAATTATGGAATTTTAGAGAAATTATTCAAATTCTGAGTAAAAAGGCTCTGATCCGAGTGACAGAGTGAAATTCTGAGTGAAGGATTACCAATTCCGACTGAAGGTTACAAAATCCGAGTGAAGAGATGAAGTTCCGAGTGTAAGTTATGATGTCCGAGTGAAAACTGCAAATTCCGAGTGACCAAGAGGAATTCCGAGTGGAAAATGGAAATACCGAGTGAAAATGGTGTTTTCCGAGTGGAACATGGTCAAGAGGACTTATTCCGAGAGAAATAATGTCTCAGAGACTCACTGCCGAGTCAAACATGCCAAGAAGACTCGATCCCGAGTCAAGATCTTCAAAGGACTCATTTCAGAGTCAATTATTCTTGAGTGACTCGTTTCCGAGTCAATTAAGATCAGAAGTTGCAATCCTGAGTGAAGGAATTTCCGATTGACAACAAATAAGTCTTGGGTCGGTTTAGGATCAATATTACCGAGTGGACATTCAAGTGGAATGAGTCAGCATTGAGGAAATTCACCGAGTGAAAGCTGATTAGGAGAAGAGTCAGTTTGGAGATGAATTACCGAGTGATGACTGACCTGATATTGAGTAAGTTTTAGCAATGAAGAACTGAGTGCTTGGAATCGGTTTCAGAAGAATTTTACCGAGTAAAAAACTTGAGTAAAAGACTGACTTAGAGCTGACTCAGTATCTGGAAAGTTTACCGAGTGGATATGCTTGAATGAAGACTCGGTTACCGAGTGAAAGCATGAGTAAGAGAGGGAGCTCGGTCTGGACAGACTCTACCGAGTGAAAAACCAAGGAATTAAGTCAGATTCAGATGAATTCCGAGTGAGTGCACATGACTCACTCAAGCGAGTCGGATTTCGCTTGAGCGAGATGGACCCTGATGCATAATTCCTCTTTTCAATCAGCCTTCGCTCAAGCGTGTATACTGCGCTCAAAGCGCGCTCGACCCTGATGCTCTTTTCCCCACTCACGCTCAAGCGAGAATAGCACGACTCGCTCGAGCGAGGCGGAGTCCGCTTCAGCGAGGGAACTTGTGTTCCTTTCTTCTTCACATGACTGGAGGAATTCCAGTTGGTTTATAGGCTAACCGAGTGGAATTCCAGTCGGTTTTCAATGCCAGAAGTGACTTTTGACTCCTTTCTTGTCTCTTATGCCATTTTTAATGCAACCAACACCATTATTACTCATCCTAGTGGGTGGACGGCCAGAAGTGGATCATTATAAACCACTTTCCTATTTTTAATTCTCCATTACCTCCACTAACAACACTAAACACCCACTAATGGAAAAGCTGTTTCCCATTTACTTTGCATTATTAACTCTGCCTTGCCAAGACCTGAACACTTTGGAACAAAGCTAGTAGACTATCCTTACCTTGACTTCCCTTCTTTCTCAATACTCCTTCAAACAGAAGCAGGAGGACAACCAGGGAGCCATTTTTCACTCAGCAAAACAAGTAAGAGGGGACAGGGTTGTGAATATTTGTGAAATGGGTAGAGTTGTATGCTGTTCTAGGATTCCAGTTTTAATTTCGTAACTTGTTGCTTAATTTTGAAACTGAAAACGTATGAATTTGTCTCTGACTTCTTCATGAAAGTTGTAGATCTTTTTGCTGTCTAAATTTTGAGACCTGAATCAATTAAATTGAGTATGTATAGCAAAAGTTATAGCCAAAACACTACTACATGTCCGAGTGAAAGATTATTTCTATGTTTTATGCATACTTTGATATTCTGGGAATTATACATGCATAATCAGCCTTTGATGTCTGCATGAAAGATGTAGATATTCATGTTAGGGATCTATAGAAAGTGGTTTCAAGTTAAAAAGATGCTTGTAACTCTAGTTATGCTCAAAATATAGAAGTATGTTCATGATGCAAAACTGTTAACTATGAAATCCGAATCTTCTTTTCAATACTGGGAATTTTGTGGTATGAATTAGTGGATGGTGTCTTCATGAAAGTTGTAGATAATTATGTTAAGAGTATTTTAGAACTGGTTTCATGTTAAAATCATTTGTGTAGCTCTACAAACGTTGAAAATACTAATATATGTACGTTTTGAAAACTCACCTGGAGGCAGTGTTGTATTTTGTGGATAAATGGTATTTCTGCTTAGAATTTGAATTTATGATCTGCATGAAAATTGTAGATATTTGTGTTAACAGTAATTTAGAACTGGTTTCATGCAAAAATCATTTTTGTAACTCCAGAAACACTGAAATTACTAACATATGTACGTTTTGAAAAACTCACCCTGAGACAGTGTGGTATTTCGTGAATAAGTGATATTTCTGTTTGGAATTTGAAATTGTGTTCCGCATGAAAGTTGTAGACAATTATGTTATTGAACTACAGAAAGTGGAATCACCTAAAAAGGAGTTGATTTGCTCATATTATGACTGTTTTACTAACGTATGTCGCTGTTCAGAGATGCTGAAATTCACTTATAAAGGCTATTATGAAAGAAAATGATATTTTCTCTATGGATAAAGATTTATGATTGAATTCTTGAGTGATTATGAGTTATTAGAAATGTTGTTGAGCATTATGCAGTTTGTATGATGTGGTGGTGAATAATTATGAATAACGAAACTACTTTGTATGTACATGAATGCCTTGTGATATTGACACATGTGACTGAAACAGTAAATCCATGATTTTGTGAATTATTATGAGTGTTGTGTCCTTTGAGGACTTGTATTCTAAGAAGTTTTGGAAATATGGATATCATGGTATGTTAAAAGAATTAAAGGCATTCATACATCATAAGCATTCGGACGCACCATGGAATTTAGGGGTTCCATGATTGCCTACCCTGGTGGGGGGTTACTCTATGATGAGTTAAGCCCTATTTTGTTGTGTGCCATGAAGTGTAGGGATTCATGGTTTATGCAAAGTCCTACTTATGATATTCGTGTACTTCGGTACTTAAGCGCCATGAAGTGTAGGGATTCATGGTATATGCTAAAGCCCTATTTGTGTCTCTATGAGACTTTTACTGCAGTATTCCCACCAAAACCAAATGGATCCAGCATGACATCATTTGACTAATTAAAGATCTATTAAATGGACTTGTTTGGCATATTCATCATATCATTATGAGTTGTTGATTGTGTTTGTGCAATTTTATCTATTTTATACTTATTCTATATTCTGTCTCACTCTTACATTAATTTTTACAGTGAACGACACGCAGAATGCAGAGTGATGCCATGATTGATGCCTATTTGAATTATTACTTGAACTTTGATTTTATGGGTTGTAATAAGTATAATATGTCATGTACCATTATTTTCTAAATCGTTTCCGCTACTTAAATATGTTCTTGAATTTAATTATTCACGACTAGTATGTATGATAATTTTTCCGCTGTTATCAACTATTACATAAACTCTGAATTAAATTTATGAATTTTTAAAATGATCTTCGAAAAAGCAAAAAATTTACTCGAAAATTTTAATTAATATTTCGGGGCGTTACAGGAGATGGCTTCTTGATAACTACGAGACTCAACTTCAGAGGTTAAATTCATGATGTAACGATGACTAGACTTAGAAATAGTTGAATAAGACATTATCGAGTGAAGAGGATATAAACATATTGTGGATGATTGTGTTGGCTGGGTTTGCATGTGATAAATATATTCTGTAAGACGCATATTGAGTTTTGTTGTGCGCGTTGATCGACGAGGAAGAATGAATGGTTCAAAAGGTTGAGTTAGGCTAGGATCTTGAGATTATGCAAGTGATGGAGGAGTGAAAGGAGAATTGGTAAATGGAATAAGGCTATGATTTAGGGGAAAATAAGAAAAAGTTGGTGTCAAAGATGATGTTGTCTTAGGAAGGTGATATGGTAAGGTATTGGTTTGGTGTTTAGTGTGATATGGAGGAGAGTTTGGATTAGGCTGTAAGAATGGGCGATCTTCATTGACTAGAGTTAAGTTTGAAAGTTTGGGTAGGACACCTGGTTGGTTGTTGTTAAAATCATTATTATTTTAAATGAAATAAAAGATTGACTCATAAAAGATGACATTACGAGATACAAAAATATCCTTTGTGTGAAAATCCAAAATAACATACCCTTTTGTTCTAGTTTGATAGCCAAGAAAATACCTTGTGTAGACCTTGGATCAAATTTTTGTTGTGGCCCATTTATAGAAGCAAAACATAAAGAACCAAACACCTTAAGCATAAAAAAATCAGGTTTGTGTTTGTGTAAAAGCTCAAAAGGTGTTTGTTTCTTAGTTATGAGAGATGGGACATGACTAATGAGATAAATTGAATGCTTAATAGCATAAGACCATAACCTTTAGGTAATTGAGATTGAAACACAAGGGCATGTGTTATATTTAAAATATATTAATGCTTATGTTCAACACATTCATTTTGTTAGGGAGTATACACATAACTAGTGTGATGAATAATCCCCTCGAAAGAAAATAAATCTTTGAGGAAAAATTCTGGACCATTATCTAAATGTAAGCATTTAATTTTTGAATCAAATTGATTTTCTATCAAAGCAATAAAATTTTGGACATGAATTTTGACCTCATATTTAGACTTAAGCAAAACAACCTAAGTGTATCTACTATAATCATCAACAATGGTAAGAAAATATTTTTCATTATGAATAGAAACTATTGAAAAGGGTCCCTAAAAATCCATATGGACAAGATCAAATATTTCAGCAGCTCTACTACTACTTGGGCAATAAGACAATTTTCTTTGTTTAGTAAAATGACAATTTTCATCAATATGAATATGAATGAAAGGAAACGAAATTGTTCAAGTAACATATCAAGGAGATTTCCAGAAAGATGTCTGAGTCTATAATGCTAAAGTTTGGAGGATGAGGTGGTGTGGGTGGCACTAGTATTGATGGAAGAATTAGTGGGGTTTAAAACTTTGGTTTCTTGATCAACTTCTAAATAATAGAGGCCTTGTTTCAAGCTAGCCAAACCAATCATTTGCAATGTATTCTTGTCCTGTATTGTGCAAAAAGTATAATGGAAAATAAGAGTGAACTTGAGAGACATGATTAATTTGGATATAGAAAAAATATTGAAACTAAATCCAGGGACTAAAAGAACATCATGAATTATGGAATTTGGAGAGAAATGAATAATTCCAGAATAATGAGTAGTAACAACAGATTTATTATGTTGATTAGTTTTGATTGGTTTTATTTTGGGGTGGTAAAACGGGCCAAAGGGTCAAGCTAAAATAGGAAAACAGGCTAGAAATATTGGCCCAGCCTGTATTCTATGTGGCCCGTGAGCCAAACAGGCCGACCTATTTTTTATTTAAAATTATACATGTTATTTTTTAATTTAAATTTGAACAATTTTTAGGTCTTTTTTTTAAAAAAATAGTGCAAGTGAAGAAAAACAGAAGTATTTTAAAAATGAACTATTTGAACTTTACTTGCTTGGCTTCAATTTTTACGGCTGAAAATTGAAGAAAAACAAAAGTATTGCACAACAAGTAAGAAGACTCAGCCAAGACGTGGGACTTGTAGTGTAGCGCAAGACCAAGACATGCACAACAAATATATATTAATAAAATCAAAGGAACTTAAGTATTTAAAATATATATATTAATATAATTTTTAATAGAGGCCCAACAAGCCAGCCCGGCCCGTCAGGGC